>CM066031.1:367054430-371890236 GCA_033557465.1 Ichthyophis bannanicus
CGAGTAATAAGAAAGGGAGGGTACTGTCGCGCATGGGCAAAGTGAACATGGGCATACTGAAGGAAAACACCACAGCGTAGATTTGGAAGAACAAACTTCCGGTAATAAGAAGTTAAATGGTAGCCTTGCACGCGATACCAGTGAAGCCTATGGTTGCTTGGTCCTGAGTAGCCTTTTGGGAAGCCTGGGAACTTCCAGACCAGACAGGATGCCCCATGCTGGGGCACAGCTGGAGGATGGGCCGAAGGAGGATGACACTTTCTTGTCTTAGGGAAAGAAGGTTTGGTAGGACATTTCCTCCATCCTGGGGGAAGGCTGCTGCGGCCCTTAGGACGGTTTTCCAGACTTAGGAAAGTCTTGGAGCTCTGAGCAAAACCTGACGTAAAGCCTCTCGCTATTGAAAAGATTTTCCCCAGTACAGGCGAGAGTTTACGCGCAGATGTATGTTGTGCCCCATCCATTCAGTCTGAAGCCTGCAGCCCAGGATGTACGACGTGCTCCAATTGCAATAGCCGAGGACCTGCTAACAGACGCACAAAGAGTCTAGAGCAGCACGGAGAGAGAAACCAAGCGCATATTCCTGCTATGATTAAGAAGCAAGAAATATGTCAGAGGCTTTCGGTGTCTCTGACAACAAGGGAGACATAAGAGATACCTTCGCTGTTACCTGCCCGAATCGTTATAACTCATATAAAAAAAATATGAGAAGAAAATCCTTGAAGCCAGCAGCGAAGTCTGAAAAGGTTTGACGTCCAAAGGCATCCCGTGTCTTGGATGCACGACCTGGAGGGGTAGTAAGAATGCTTCTTCTTACTCCTGACTTATCCTCATCGCTGAGCTCCACTACAATTAAGAATGATGTGGGAGTTTGGGTTTTTCTGAAACCCCGGAGAGGGGGGGCACCTGATACAGAGCATGGCATGGCCTGTAGAAGGCGTTGGAACCCTCAGGGGTGACTGCCAAATCCCTACGAAGAATATCCTGCAAGGAAGGATGCAAAGGAAGCATAATGCTTTTTCTTTTTCTGCAGGACCCTGGAGTAAGAGTAGGGACCAGGTATAGGAATGGCAACAGAAAGGATGCCATGGCAAGGAGAAATTCCTGAAAGGACGCGATCTCCCAGCTGACACCCTTCCTGTGTGGCTTCAGCAGCTTGAGCGCCAGAAGGAAAGCCGCCCCCTGCTAGAGGGAGAGAGATAACCTGACCGCTCAGTGTTCGAGGCAGTGAGTACTCTGCATCGTCTGTTCCCCGGGTAATCGATTCCAAGCTAGGCATAGAACGGATCGACGGACCACCGATGCGAAAAAGCGGGAGTCGACCTCGATAACCGGCGCCGGGAACGGTAAGGGCCCCTCGTAGCCAGGCAGCAGGGATTTGCTGACGGTCGGGTATACCAGATGAGACAACCAGGGAGCTTCGGTGATTATCCTTGGCGCTGTGGTAGCCGGAAGGGAACATGGATCGGATCCGAAGCGTGTTCGGAACCCAGTCATCCAGACTGGACAACGATTCTAGACTGGGCATCTGAACCCCGAGCGAGGTTACGATGCCACCTGGAGTTCACTGGCGCCGGTGCGGCGGGAGCCAGGACAATGCCGGCCATCCTGAAGGTCAAGTGGAATCTGCATCGATCGGTCGACCAAAATGCGCGCCGAGGACATCCGCAGAGCGACGGGCCCCGGCGAAGAGAGGAATACTCGACACCGACGTATCGGTACCGCCCGGAGGTCCGGTACCCACCTCCGAGCATGGGGGGAACACCCATCCGAGGCGTTATCGGATCGAAAAGTGTTGTTTTTTGTCGTGGGGGGCCCCGAGGCCCAGGACCCAACCCTCGACCGAGCCCCAGTGGGAAAGAATGGGGACACTCGACACCGACGCCGGTGGCATCGGTGCCGCTCAAGAGAAGCCGGAAACCCACCCTGCGGCTGGTTCCCGGGAGAGCGGGAACCCAGGTCTGGGTGGGTCATATCGACCGACGGGGGGCCCCGAGGACCCCGGATGACATCTCCCTGAGTGACGAGCCGGGAGCGCGTCGACACTAGGCCTCGACGGGCGGGGAAGGAATTGGCACCCGCCCGCCCCGAAGGCAGGCACCAACCCCGCGCCTGGAGTGGGTTGTCAGGAGGAGGCGTTTCGGGTCGGACGATCCCTTTTAAGGACCCCGAAGGAACCGAGGACACCCGACGCCGAATCCCCGGTGACGAGCAAGTCCACCTCGCCACCGACGCCGATGCCGGGGAATCGGCAACCGCTTGGAAGCCGGTACCAACCCCGTGCATGGCCGGGATGCAGGAAAGCCAGTCTGGGTAGAGAGGTACGAGCGATCGGCCCCGAAAGGCACCGAGGACACCATTTGACGATCCTCGGCGAAATGAGTGGAGCACTCGACGGCCGATGCAGGCGTGGAATCGGTACCGAATCGAAGCAGATACCACACCCCCGAGCATGGCCTCAGGTATGTTCTGTGAGGAGTGCAACCCCAGGAACAACCTGAAACCCCTGTGAATGCTTTGGAGTCCGAAGACTCCCGCCGGGGTTTTCTTGCCAATGGGGGTCTTGAGGGGAGGAAGGGCCGGAGCCGTCATTCATGCCGGGGCATGAGACTTACCCCTCAAGGATTGGCTAATCTTAACAGACTGTTTGTGGGTTACCTGATCCCGGAGAGAAGAATAAACCGGTAATCCGACAACCTCAGGAGGAAAGACGTCGTCGAGGGACACCGAAAGAGAGACGGTCTTCTCCCGACAACTACAGCCCAATGGAATTTGGTTGGGAACAAGGGTCCCCACAGGCCCCAAACAGGTTAGACAACAAGGGCGTTGGAAGTCTCCCCTACCTCTAAATAAAAAACGAAAACTAAGTTTCCACAGTGGGAAGGCAATTCTTAGGGGAAGAAGGCTCCCTCCATGTTGGAAAAGGACCCGTAGGCCTCTAAAGAGGGGGAATACCGAAACTTAGTTTGTTTTTTTTTTTTGAAAGAAAAAAGAAAGGATAAAGAAAAAATTAGAGAGCACCGGCTACGCGGCCGGTATCGGCGGGAAAAAAGCCCGCGACCAAAAAAGAAAACAACAAACAAAAAGGATATTTGAGAAAAAAAGATGTTCTGCCGTGGTGACAGGAGGTTACGGTCCCTGCCGCGCTCCGCGGAAAAACGAAAACCTGGGGAAGAGGCAGGGGGAAAGGCGGAAAGTCACCAGGCGCCAGAGGCCGCGATGAGGGATGCTCCCAAAGCCTTCGTGATTGAATGCTGGGGAGCATTCCCGTGCGAGGGCTCCGTCGGCGCCCGACGTACCCCCACATGTGAAGACTCATTCCTGCTTGTTCCTGGAGATTATGGGAGGAATCCCTAAAAAAAAACTACAGGTTTGCCTTGAAGGAAATAAAGCGGGAATCATCATAACACATCGCTGCAACAAGCAGATCTGAAACAATGGGCCCCAGTTGTTGTAAAAGGGATTAAGATTGTTAGCAAAACTGCTGTTTAATTTCCCTTGGCCAGGATCCATCGGCATGCCGCTGTTGCATGCCCCAGTGCACGGCAACACGGCGAAAAGTTAGGTTACAGTAAAGGCAAGTCTGAATTTTTGCAGAAGATACTCATGGCAGCGGCTGATATCATCACTGACCCCGTTAAGTTTTCATGAGCAATCCAAAACAATCTGGATATTTAATGCCATGGCCTGGATTATGGGCCCGGCTTGGACTATCCAGGTGTAATGTTCAGCGGTGGTATCTAGCCATTTTAGTTAGTGCTAGCTGTCACCTGCTGAAATTATTCAGAGCCAACATATTTTTTTGTTGGCAACGGAGCCTATCATTAGGCTTTTAAAGGAGGCAACTTAGAGAAAAGAACAATAACAGGGCTTGAGGAAGAGAAGTATGTGAGTTGAATCTTAATGCCCCAAAAATTCAGGAGAACTGACCAAAGCTACTATTGCTTTCGGGGGTCCATTTATAGACCCAGCAGCTCATCCATCGCGGTTTTTGTGTACTCTCATCTTTGGCGGCTGACTTCACCATTGATGGCTCAATGAGGAATTGAGCTGGTCGGCTTTCTCTGGAGGGAGAGGGTCAAAACAATTGCATACTGCGCATGACATTTCATGAAGAACTGGTAGAACGCTATGCCAGGAAGGCACTCACCATAGAATTCTAATAAAAACTTATTCTTCCAAAAGACCCCAATGTCCTTCAGAGGCACTGAGGACGGGTTCTTAAAGTTTTTGGCTCTTTTGAAGAGAGGGCATTTCAAACAACTATGGAGTGGTTGCAACTGTTGATAGGTTTTCTGTTTTCAAATCACTGTTGCTCGATACACAGATAGTTGACATTCTTGTTCAAAGTCTATACCAGAGAGGGAGTCCCCTCCTCAATTTTTATCTTGTACTTCCTTCAGTATTGCTGAGCACAGACATTGTCAGTTCTTGGGGAGAAGAGGGGGAGGGAAGAGTTATGGCAATTAGAATGTCCAGTGCTTTTACCCTGGGCTGTTCCTCCATCTCTAACATTCAGAATCCCAGAAGCACTCTGACTCAGACCCAGAGTCATACTTTAAAAGATGTTTGGCTCACTGCCAAACAGTGTCAACGTACTGATGATTGCAAATACCTCAAGGAGTGATCATGCCCCAATACCCTGAAGGACAACACCGAGAAAGCAATCAGAGTGAAGGCCCTTTGATGTCTCAATGACAAGGAATATCCCAGTAAGTTTCAAGAAAAGGCTTGAAGTCTCGATGAACGTAGAGGTGGTCTAAGCAGCAGGCTTGTGGCATGCAAAAGTAGCTGCCATGCTATCCTTAAATCTCTTCAGAAGGCACTACTCCAGGCTGCCATAACAAAGGCAACTGGTCTGTAATAGAGATGGGCCAGCGGTTCCTGAGACTGCTGGACATCATCAGACTAGACTCAGCATTGGAAACCGGAATGGCCCTCTGGAACCAAGGGGAATTTGAGCAATGCTTACATCAAGGCTACCAACTCCTCCAATACCTTGAGGCTCATGACATGTCCTGATGGGCACCAACGCTGATAGCACACTACCCTCCAATGATGCTCAGAATCACAGTTCTCGATATTGAAGCAGAAGAGGAATTCTTCCTCTTCTTCAGGAGAGAATTGGTGAATGACTGCTCCCACTAGACTCCATCAATGCTCTAGGTCAGATGAGCTTAATATCCTCTCTGTGTCAACAAACCCCAGGGTTCTATGCAGTTCCATGGGTCATAGGGACTGATGCTGCTGATGCCAATGTACTGGTCTTACTAGCAGCAAAAAATCCTTTGATGATGCTCTTCACAACCTGAGGCCTCTCTCTGTCATCTGTTAACACAAATGACAACGAGAGGGTTCATGGTAGAGGTTCACGCACTGCAGTCACCATTTATGGGTGTCTGTGGTGGAGATGGGCCCTGCCACATGCCACACCTGGTACACTTTTTAAATATACTTGGAAGTTTCTGGAACATATCTAGAAAAAATAGCTGCAGTGAAATCAAATGGCTAGATCATGAAAAAATGCAACTGTTTAAATGCTGTCTATAATGGCAACATGAAAAAAAAAAGAAAGAGAAATCTGAAAAAGTATGTATGTAAAACCTACCTAAGAAACTACTGTTGTTAAGTGCCGTCGAGTCAGAGTCGACTCATGGCGACCCTCTGGATAGCTATCCAAAATTGTGTTCAGTCTTGTGTCAGGCGGCTCATTGTTGACAGACTGGTACCCGTAGCTGCTGTTATTGAATCGATCCATCTCATTTGCTGGCCTTCCTCTTTTGCGTTGACCTTCTATCTTGCCAAGCATGATGTCTTTCTCGAATGATCTCTCTCTTCCGCATAATGTGTCCAAAGTATGAAAGTCGAAGTCTTGTCATCTGAGCTTCTAAAGAAAGATTAGATTTGATCTCCTCTAAGTACCGACTGGTTTGTTCTTCGGGCAGTCCGTAGTTACACAGTATTCGCCGCCAGCACCATAATTCAATGGCATCAATTTTCTTTCTCTCTAACTTTTCACTGTCCAGCTTTCACATCCATATAGAAAATACCATGGCTTGAACAAGTCGAATCTTTGTATGGAAAGAGACATCTCTGCTCTTGAGAATCTTATCTAGGTCTTTCATAGCCATTCTGCCAAAAGAGCAATGCGTCATCGGATTTCTTGACTGCTTGTTGCTTCTTTATTGATAGTTGATCCAAGTAGGTTAAAGTTGTTCACGATTTCAATTTCTTCTCCTTCAACGATGAACCTGTTGATTATGCCAGTTGTCATGATCTTTGTCTTCTTTACATTAAGGTGCAGGCCCATTTTGAGACTATGTTCTTTGATTGTGAGAAGCAAATGTTTCATATCATCTTCACTTTTAGCCAGTAATGTGGTATCAGCATAGCGAGGTTGTTGATGAGTCTTCCACCAATCTTCACATCTCTGTTGTCTTCATACAATCCTGCTTCTCTGCTGATTTGTTCTGCATATAAATTAAACAGGTAGGGGAAGTATGCAGCCTTGTCTTACGCCTTTGCTTATTTTAAACCATTCTGTTTCTCCTTGTTCCGTTCGAACTGTTGCTTCTTGATCAATGTACAGATTGTGCAAGACTATGATCAGGTGTTCTAGTATACCCATGCTTCTTAATGTGGCCCAGAGTTTCTCATGGTTTACACAGTCAAAAGCCTTGCTATAGTAGATAAAGCACAAATAGATATCCTTTTGGTATTCTTTAGTCTTTTCAAGGATCCGTCTCACATCCGCAATGATGTCTCTCGTTCCTCACCCTTTCCTGAACCCTGCTTGCACTTCAGGTAGTTCTTGTTCCAGGTATGGTTGTAGTCTCTTTTGAATAATCTTCAGTAGAATCTTGCTGGCATGTGGGATCAGAGCGATTGTGCGATAATTTCCGGTCAGTTGGATCACCTTTCTTTAGTATTGGTATAAACACAGATCTTTTCCAGTCAGTTGGCCATGATGTTGTCTTCCATATTTCTTGGCAGAGCCTTGTAAGTACGGTAACAGCTGCATCAGATTGCTGTAATACTTATATGGGAATGCTATCAATGCCTGGTGCTTTGTTCTTTGATAAGGCTTTCAATACTGCTTTAACTTCTTCTTTCATCACCATTGGTTCCCAATCATAAGGTACAGGCTGAAACGGCTGTTGGTCCACTTGATCTCTATCATATAAAAACTCTGCATATTCCTCCCACCTTTTCTTGATCTTCTCAGCATCATTCAACATAGAACCTTGAGCATCTTGTAACATTCCAATTCGAGGCTGGAACTTTTTCTTTAACTCTCGTAGCTTTAGGAAAGCCGATCTTGTTCTTCCTCTAACAGTTTCTGCTTCTATTTCCTTGCATGCGTCAAAGTACTTTTCCTTGTCCTGTCTTGCTGCACGATGGAAATCTCTGTTGAGTTCTGTTACTGTCTTTCTTGCTCATCTAGCTTTAGCTTCTCTGCATTTCTGGGCAATTTTCAGTTTTTCTTCCGTCATCCATTTTGGCCGTTTTTTGCTTTTTCACCATTTGTAGACACTTCTCGCTTTCTTCCAACACAAACTTCTTGATGTCACTCCATAACTCTTCTGGAGCTCTGTCATTTGTATCTAAAGCAGCAAATCGATTTTGCAGGCAGTCTTTAAATTCCAGTGGTATATTCTCAAGGTCATATTTTGCTGCATTCATGAGTGGATTGCTCTTTTTCAACTTAAGCTTGAGTTTGCATACTAGTAGTTGATGATCTGTACCACAGTCAGCTCCAGGTTTTGTCTTTGTTGCTGTTATAGAACTTTCCATCGTTGACTTCCACAGATGTAGTCAATTTGATTTTTATACAATCCATTGGATGAAGTCCATGTGTACAGTCGACGCTTGTGTTGATGGAAGATGGTGTTTGAGATGAATAGATCGTTGGTCTTGCAGAATTCTATCAGTCTTTCAGCAAGAAAACAGTCAAATAGCACTGAAGGCAAAAAACAATCTCCCCTGGTGACTGGCATGTCCAACATGCTCTGCGGAAAAAAAGACTGAAGCAGTCCCACATAGCTATAGCAGGCAGAAAATACATGCACTTCCAGAAGGAGCCGGGAAGCTGTTCCTACATGGGCTCTGTCTGATGTCACCCCATATGTGAGGCCATTATCATGTCATCCACACAGATAATTCTACAGACCAACTGACAGAAGCAGATTGCAGTACAATAAGCAGGAAGTGATAGTGTGTGAAAATTCTGGTAGTATGCTCAGAAAAAGGAGGAAGAGATTTTACCAGTGTTGGAAAGGAAAAAAAGGCATTCTTTACTTTGAATGTGTGTAGAAAGGAGAAAGAGGCATCAGCTGTCTCTAAGGTTACAAGTTAGGGGGACCAGAAGGATAAATCAGCTATCCTCAGAGAAAGAAAAAGAGGGAAAAGATGATGTGATTATTTTGGGAGGAGGGGAGGGGTATAAAACTCCTTAAATTTAACATAACATTTGGAACTAGATTATTAATAAACATTCTGGTATATAGAAGTAGATTTAGGAATAATTGCCATTAAAATGGTATTGGAAGTCGAGAGAGGGTATCAAAGCGCCAAGAGAACAAGTGGAGAGACTGTAAGGTCTAGGAAAGTACAGTTACTCACCTATAGCAGGTGTTCTCTGTGGACAGCAGGAATAAGTCCTCACGTATGGGTGACATCACTAAAGGATATCACACAGGAAAACTCCCCAGCTTCTACTAGAAGCTTTTGGGAGGCTCCACCACACATTCGTGCACCTGTTTTCTCTCCTGCCGTGGTACCATCTTCTCTAATATAAAAACAAAGCAATAGCGAAAACCTCATCCTTGGTGATGTAGGAGAGTTGCGATTACTTAATTCTGCTGTCCACAGAAAGCACCTGCTACAGGTGAGTAAAGCACAGTTACTTACCTGTAACAGGTGATCTCTGGGAACAGCAGGAATAAGTCTTCACATATGGGTACGTCGGTACCGACGGAGTCTGCGCGGGAACGCTTTCCAGCATCTAATCAAAGAGCTTTTGGAAGCATCCCACCACGCCTGCGTGCTGCCTTCCCGCCTCTCCCAACTGCCTCTCCTCAGTTAAGTTTTAAAGCTGAGACAAAGAGAGAGAGAGAGGAAAGGAAAGATAGATAGATATACAACTCCTGGGGAGGTGGGTGGGTTGTGAAGACTTATTCCTGCTGTTCTCAGAGATCACCTGCTACAGGTAAGTAACTGTGCTATCTCCAGGAACAAGCAGGAATGAGTCTTCACATATGGGGACTCCCAAGCTGAGATGCCTGGAGTCCCAGCATGTCATAGGTTGGAACATGCTATCCCCCACAACACCAGGCATCCTGAGGATGGAGGGCAGGAGTTGAAGAGAGAAAGGTGCTGTGGAACAGTTAACCTAGCACAGGATTGCAGACAAGGAGTTCATGTGTGGACGATAATTGTCATCAATGATATTGCAAAGAAAAAATATTGCAATATGGACCTCCCCTAATAGGGCTTCAGAGAAGTATGGAGGTTCATGGGATCTACTGGGGAACCCAGTAGAGGAACCTCGAGAAGGACCTCACTGCAAGTGGAGGTAGTAAACCTGTAGGAAAAGTAATGGAGGTCAGAATCCTGAAAGGTAACAGGTAACCCCAGTAGCAAAAACTGGGGTAGTACAAAAACGGCAGGCCTTAAGCGGAAGGCTTTATGATGAAAGCCGAACTCTTTTGGCAGGAGAGTGGCTCACTCTTAGGAACAAAAAGAGAAAGGCTAACCAATTTGGACAAACAGGCCCAGTCCTTGTGGGGAGAAAGGGTATGGGAACCCCTTGTATCCCAAAAGAAAGGACAAACGCCGGAGGCGTTAGAGCCTGTGATTAGCTGAAGATCCGCAATGTCTCTCCTGACTGAAGTCAGCTGGGAGAGATATTGGAACATGGAGAGCTTCAGAGGTACCTAACCTTAAGGTTATGGTAGGCGTTAACTACCACCAAAGTGGTTGTGAGTGTAGGACCCCAAAACATGCTGGATAGCATAAGTATGGGTAAAGTCCATCTGTCAGAATCATATAGCTATATGAGCCTCGACAGTCAGGTAGATAAAGCAGAAGACATATCTACCGATAGTAAAATATCTTGACAGATACATATTATATATCTATATAACATATAGATATATGAGAATATATCTATAGTGAGATATGAAGGGCATAAAATACACACAAATGATGGACCTAGACATCTGTAAGATGTGTGCTATAGGTATGAATATCTAGGCCTCTATATGAAAGTCTGCAAGAAGCAGACAAAGATATGCCTACAAAAAGGTATTCACATAGGAAAATGTGGAGAGGAAAGATTCATCTAATAACAAGAAGGTGGAACCTACTTGAGAAGATATATAGTGAATCAATTCCCACTGGTTATGGCTACAGGGATGCTAGGTAGTAGAATAACCAGGATGGTTACGTGAAAAGCAGAGGATGATATCAGTCTGCAGCCAGCAAGTCCCGAGTATTCTAGAACTCTAGCATGGTAAGTGAACAGAAGACACATAGGAATGAGATACCATGCTGACCTGCTTAAGGGCAAAAAGGTATCATGCGTTCTTACCATGAGGACGAGCTGGAAGGAGAAAACATATTCCCTATTGGAAATACTATGGACCAAAGCAGGGAATTAGCAACTCCTTAAGCTTTCACATAAGAGGAGGCCTATGTCCTTTATATTAAAAAGGAGAACTTTTCTAGTCATGGGAGACATGACTGAAAAAGCCTTTTTCAACCATCTAGTATAGCTGTTGGAGAAAAAGCCCCCCATGCTCTCTAGCAAGGGCCCATAGTGGAGAGCTTCTCTGTAGGATTGCAGAGAGCATGATGCAGGAGAATGAGGAGATAGGTACTGGCTCTCCTGCAGCCAGTTCTATGTCAACTATGCTGCCAAACCCAGGGGAATGGAGATGGCAGAAAGAGAAGATAATCCAACAAGCTTGTAGTGAAAAAAGTTTGAAGACAGATGACAGCACTGACTTGGACCCACTACTAAGACCAGACAGAATGTTAGAGGAGGACAAATCTGGTTGCTGGTGGACAAGAACCAGTGGTCCAAACATTAAGGCTCCTGCATTGGCAGCTGCTTGCCAGACAGCAGAAGAATGGTAATGTTTAACAGAAAGAACAGACAAAACAAGAGTAGAAAACTCTGGATGTGTCTGATGAACTGCTTCAAAGCAAGATTGAAAAAGAGGAGTCAACTCAGAGAAGAGAACTCCACACTGGAAAAGTAAGAAAACTAGAGAGGCTGAAGAAAAAGCCCTCCAGTGAAGCAATACCGCTCTTACAGAGGAAAAACCTGGTAAGAGGGTAAAGAGAATGGAGCTGAAGAAAACTTACAAAGTAGTAAGTTTATAGAAAGAAAAAAGACATGCTGGCACAGGAAACTATCATTTGATAGTGGATAGATCTCTTTCCCTAGCAGGAAAAAGAGGAGAACCCTGTGACCTAGAAGCATGAACATCCTGACAGCTCATAGAAACATAGAAAGAATGGATGTCTTTCGGGAAGAGATCCATGTTTAGGATTTAGAATGACAGTAGTGGATTGTCTCTATTGAAAAAAGCAACTGCAGATTGTAATCCCAAGAGTCACAAGCATCTGATGGATTGATCAGAAACCCTGTGGCTGCTGGGTTTGCTGAGCCTGGTGAGAGGTTGAACTCTGCAGACCAGGACGATGCTTCCCCTGTTTGGGAACATCTGTATGATGGGCAGATAATGCATAAAACCTTCTTCTCCTATGGGAAGAAAGTTCGGCAGGACATTTCCTACCTACTGGGACAGAAGAAGGTGCAGAACAGCCCCTAGGAACAGGTAAGTCAGTGGAGAACTGAGTAACCTGACGTAAAGACTCCCTGTTGAAAAGATTGTCTCCAGTGCAAGGAATATGTCCCAGTCTGTGCTGTGCCCATTTGTCCAAGTCTGAAGCTTGGAGCCAGGCTCTACGTCATGCCCCTATAGTTATAGCAGAAGTCCTGCTAACAGACACAAAAAAGTCTAGGGAAGCACGAGTAAGAAACCAAGCGATATTCTGGAGATGCTTGAGCAGTGAAGAATAGTCTGCACTCTTGGACTCTGGAAGGGAAGGAGTCAAAATTTGTAATTGCTTTGTGACCTCCTCAAGAGATAGACTCATATAGAAAATATATGAGAGAATTCTTGCAGAAAGCATAGATGACTGGAAGGTTTGACGTCCAAAGGCATCAAGTGTCTTAGACTCACGACCTGGCGGATAAGAAGAGTGCTTTTTCTTGCTCTTTACCCGCCTCATTGCTGATTCCACAACTATGGAAGGATGAGGAAGTTGAGTCTTTTGAAACCCTGGAGAGGGGGGCACCTGATATAAGAGATCAGTTGCTCTGGAAGGTGGGGGTAACCCTTAAAGGTGTTTCCCACATTCCTAGAAGGAGATCCTGCAAGGAATGATGCAAAGGAAGCATTATGTTCTCCTTTGCTTTGGTAGAAAGAGAGTCCTGTGCAGGATCATGTCCTGGGATAGGAATTGCAAGAGATCTTGCTATATCCAGGAGGAAACTCTGAAAAGAGGGTTCCCCAACAGGAATTTCCCTTGGACAGGTTAGATCTGAAGAACTAGCCTGAGCAGCGACAGAGCTATGCAGATATATAGGAATAGAAAATCCTGCACAGTGCAGTGTGGAATGCTTAAAGGATGGCCGCCGGTAATGGCTGTCAAGAGCAGCGACCGTCATTACCACATTGTCCATGCCAGGTATCGACTCCAAGCTTGGCATAGAAGGGAGCGATCCTGTTGAAAAAAGCATGGTAGGAGTTGGCCACGATGCTACTGTGGATACCGGTAGCAATGCCAATACCGGTACCGATGTCGTTGTCGAGCCCGACAAAGACATCGGAGCAGTCATCGGTGACAGTTCAATCGGTACCGAGGTAACCGAAAACCTCCGGGTGCTATCCTCTGTACCGAGCCACCGGTATCGATCGGTGTCGGTACCAAAGTGTATTGGTACCGAGTC
This sequence comes from Ichthyophis bannanicus, assembly GCA_033557465.1. Classification (NCBI taxonomy): domain Eukaryota; kingdom Metazoa; phylum Chordata; class Amphibia; order Gymnophiona; family Ichthyophiidae; genus Ichthyophis; species Ichthyophis bannanicus. The sequence continues at coordinate 367,067,452 of CM066031.1, forward strand.
TTCCAGACTCGAGTGTGATTCTAACTCGGCATCGATAAGCGAAGCATGGAAGGCACCGACCATAAGGGTAATGAGGACATCGGTACCGACTTCGGTACCGTGTCTGATACCGGTGAATGAAGGTCAGCTAGTGGCAACTCAATCGGCCTCGGGGGAACAGAGTTGCGGATCCGAATCATCGGAACCGAGCCTTCGGTACCGCCGAGAGCCGGTACCAAGGTGAGTCGGTACCCAGTCCTCCAGACTGGAGATTGATTCCAGACTCGGCATCGAAGGAAGCAAGGCTATCGATGCACGTCTGGAGGGTACCGATGTCGGTGGTAGTATCGGTGCTGGTACCGATAATGAAAAGTCAGTCTGGAGTGTATCCACCGGTCGCGAAGGCACCGAGGACGCCAGATGACCATCCCTGGTGAGGAGTGTGTCATTCAACACCAGTGCCGATGTCGGGGTATCGGTACCGCTCGAAGCGGATGTCACCACCGGACACGGCTCAGGTATGTTCTGTGAGGGGTGAACCCCAGGAACAACCTGAAACCCCTTATACGCTTTGGAGACCGAAAACTCCCGCTGGGGTCTTGAAGCCAGTGGGCCCTCGAGGGCAAGGCCGGAGCTGTCTACATGCTGTGCATGAGACCAACCACTCGAGGGCTGGCTAGTCTTAACAGACTGTTTGTGGGTTACCTGATCCTGTGTAGAAGAAGGGGACGGTGCCCCGAAGCTGGAGGGAAACCGTTTATCGAGGGAACCTCGATATTGAAGACCTCTTCTCACCAAACTGTTGTCAGGACCCAAGCAGGTTAGACACCTACTTCGAGGGTCTAAAAATAAAGTTGTACCGCCAAAGTTTGAACATTTCTTGAAGAAAGTGGCTGGCGGTTCCATGAAGGAAAAAAGAAGAGGCCTAAAAGGCCTAAGACACCGTGAGACACTATGAAGAAAAAGTATTCCTTGAACAAGGAAGATTTTACAAGAAAAGAAAAGAAAACACCGGCGGTACCGGTGGCGTCAGGAAGACAGCCGCGACCACAAGAAAACTAAAGAAATGAAACAAGAATTTTCTGCGGTGACATGACGACGTCCTGCCGGCTCCGCGGAAAAAAAACGAAAACTGAGGAGAGGCAGTTGGGAAAGGCGGGAAGGCAGCACGCAGGCGTGGTGGGATGCTTCCAAAAGCTCTTTGATTGGAAGCTGGGAAGCGTTCCCTCGCAGACTCCGTCGGTACCGACGTACCCATATGTGAAGACTCATTCCTGCTTGTTCATGGAGATCTATGCTTTCTCCGTGTACAAACAGGAAGTAAATCTTCACGTATGGGACTCCCAAGCTACAGACTACCGAAAACAGAGGAGGCCAAAAGCCCAACAGGTGCAACTGAACCAGAAAACAGAAACAGCATGGACAATCCTTCTAAGGGACTCAACTGATTCAGCATCTTCAGCGTACAGCATCACTGAGGAATACCCTTTTTGGTAGCCTGATGGATAGAAGGGCCAGTGGGAAGAAGTTGGAACCTAAATCCCAAAGTGATGCAAGAGCATGACTAGGCCGAAGTTCCTGTTGCATTAGGAATCCCCATATAGACAGTAATGAGCTGTGAATTTGTAGACTGAAGACCAAGTTGCAGCACAGCAGACCTCCGCCATGGAGACCGAGCACAAGTTGGCCACTGACGCAGCCATGGCTCTGACACTGAACAGTGACGTGATCATCGAGGTTCAGGTTTGTCTGGGCATAAATGAGAGATGCAGTCTACTAGCCAAATTGACAAAGTGCGTTTGGAGATGGTAGTCCCCGGCTTGCTAGGGTCAAAGGAGACAGACAGTTGGGTAGATTTATGGTGTGTGACTGGAGTGGAGGAGTAGCCTAGTGGTTAGAACACTGGCTTGGTAACCAAGCAATCACGGTTCAAGTTCCACTATGGATCACAGGCCTTCACCTGCATCAAAGGGGGGAATGTGGCAGGTGAAGGCCTGTGATCCACAGTGTCTGACATAAGCAGACAGGCCCAACTAGCTTGACCTGTAAATGAAGTCTGTGGAGAGGCTAAAAGGAATTGCACATCCCCCAACATGCTGCTATTGTAGAATTAGAACTCAGTAAAAGTATTGAATTAGCTTAGACAAGCAGAACTGAAAGTTGGAAAAATACAGAAAAATATGTTTGAAAGCTACTGATAAGAAAATACAGCTGTAAGGGATTTAATTAAAACTGCTGACAGAAAGGTTACAGAGCCCTGCTTCCCTACACGTACTAACTAGCCCAATGGCCTTGGAAGTAGGAAAGTAACAAGTTGGTAAACTGGCCATTGTAATTGGGACTAGAAGGGGGGTGAGCAGGTGCTGAGCCGACTCCAAGTACATAATTGGATAATCATATCAGTACCGGGACCAATAGAAGGGGTACGGGAGGTTACCGGGACCAATGAAATGTTTTTCTATACCTAGAATGGAGCAAGAGTCTATAAAAGTTGTTGTTTTGCCAGAGAACATTGCTCAGCCATTTTGAATTTGATTCTGCTTGAGTCTTGTGCACAAATAAATGATTTTGACCTTCTGAACAGACTCCTGGTATTATTGGTTTGTCTGCGCTCTGCTGCTACACCACTAGCACTCCTTGTGACCTTGGGCAAGTCACTTAACCCTCCATTTTAACGCTCCATTGCCTCGGAAGAAAGGCCTGGCAATCTACTTCCGGTGACACTCCCAAGAAAACCCAGGAGCTTCTGGGTCGCCAGGAGTCAGGACTGACTCGAAGGCACACATTGCATACATTGCATGGTGTGTGCCTTTGCTTAAGGTAGAAGGCCAGGGCGCACTTGCAGTCCAGTATGTGCAGTGCTGCCACTCCCTGTTGGCATGAGGCCTGTGAAAGTCGGCTGAACAATGGACTGATTTGAAGTGGAAGAGAGATTCCACCTTTGGCAGGAAAAGCAGAAGCATACGTACGACCACCCTATTCTAGTGGAATCTGGTGTATGGCAGGTGAGCTATCAAGGCCCAGAGCTCACTGACAAAGCGTGCTAAAGTGATCGCCAGCAGGAACAAGACCTTCCAGGACAGGGACTTCAGAGGACAGGAGGCGAGCGGCTTGAAGGGAGCAGACAAGAGCTATGCCAGAACTACATTAAGGCCCCAAACCACCAGCAGGGGGCTTGACCGGAGGTTTAGAGAGGAGTAAGTCCTGCATGACACGAGCCACCAGGGGCTGTGCTGAGATGGGCTTCCCCTCTGAGCTAGGATGGTAACCCCCCCACATCGCACTCAGGTAGACTGACAGAATTAGACTAGAAAGCGGAGTCCAAGAGATGCAGAAGGTACTCCATCAACCTGTCCACAGTGCAGGAGAATGGATCCAGAGCCCAGAACGTGCACCAAGGGGCGAACTTCCGCCATTTGAACGCATAAGACCTTCGCATAGAAGTCTTGCAGGCAGCCAAAGGCACCCACATAACATTCACAGGTAGGATGAGCTCTGAGAGGACTACCCACTTAACATCCACACCATGAGGGCCAAATACCGGACTTTGAGATGCAGCAAAGTCCCATTCTCCTGAGATATGAGGTCTGGAGGAAAGGTCCAGCCGCAGAGGCTCCCTCCGAGAGAGCTGGAGCAGAAAAGGGAACCACAGCTGCCTGGGCCAATACAGAGTGATGAGAATCATCATGCCCCTGTCAAGCTGCAGCTCCAGCAAGGTCTTCACAATAAGCAGAACATAAGAACATAAAATATGCCATACTGGGTCAGACCAAGGTCCATCAAGCCCAGCATCCTGTTTCCAACAGTGGCCAATCTAGGTCATACGTACCTAGCAGTTTCCCCAAAAGACAAAGGTTCCACAATGCTTGTACTGGGTCAAGCATGGATATCCTGGGTCCCTTCTTAATAATTGTTTATGAACCTTTCCTCCAGGAACTTGTCCAAACCTTTTTTAAACCCAGCTACACCAACAGCCTTTACTACATCCTCCGGTAAATTCCAGGATTTGATTACACGTTGAGTGAAAAAGTATTTTCTTTTATTAGTCTTAAATGGTTTACCCTGTAACTTCATTGAATGTCCCCTAGTCTTTCTATATTCTGATAACGCAAACAATCGGTCTATGTTTACCCGTTCCACTCCGTTCATTAATTTATAGACTTCTATCATATCTCCCCTCAGCCGTCTCTTTCCCAGGTTAAAGAGCCCTAACCTTTTTAGCCTTTCTTCATAGGAGTATCCTTCCATCCCCTTTACCATTTTGGTGGCTCTTCTCTAAACCTTTTCTAATATCGCTATATCCTTTTTAAGATACGGCGACCAGAATTACACACAATATTCAAGGTGCGGTCTCACCATGGAACGATATAGAGGCATTATAATATCTTTTGTTTTATTTTCCATTCCTTTCCTTATGATACCTAGCATTCTATTTGCTCTCTTGGCCGCCGCTGCACACTGGGCAGAGGGTTTTAACATGGTATCCACAATGACGCCTAAATCTTTTTTCCTGGGTGGTGGTTCCTAATGTGGAACCTTGCATTGTGTAACCATAGTTTGGGTTGTTCTTCCCTAGGTGCATAACTTTGCACTTTTCCACATTAAAATTTCATCTTCCATTTTGATGCCCAGTCTTCCAATTTATCAAGATCCTCTTGCAATTTTCCACAATCCTCTCGGGTTTTAATAACTTTAAATAGTTTTGTGTCATCTGCAAATTTGATAACCTCACTCGTTATTCCACTTTCCAGGTCATTTATGAATATGTCAAAAAGCAGTGGACCTAGCACAGATCCCTGGGGTACACCACTATTCACCTTTCTCCATTGGGAAAATTGGCCATTTAGCCCTACCCTCTGCTTTCTATCTTTAAAACCAGTTCCTGATCCACAGTAGTATACTGCCTCCTATCCCATGACTCTTTAGTTTTGCCAAAAGTCTCTAATGAGGGACCTTGTCAAAGGCTTTCTGAAAGTCCAGATACACTATATCAACCAAGTCACCTTTGCCCACCTGTTTATTCACACCTTCAAAAAAACATAACAGATTAGTAAGACAAGAACTTCCTGACGTCAGGCTCACCAGTCTGTAGTTTCCAGGATCATCCCTGGAACCCTTTTTAAAAAGCGGTGTTACATTGGCGATCCTCCAATCTTCAGGTATTAAGAGATGATTTTAATGATAGTTCACAGATTACTAATATCAGGTCTGCAATCTCATATTTCAGTTCTTTCAACACCCTTGGATGCATACCATCCGGCCCAGGTGATTTGCTACTCTTCAGTTTATCTAATAGTTGTAATACATCTTCCTGATGTATCGATATTTCCTTCAATTCTTCTGCACCTTTAAATACCACTTCAGTCATGGGTAACATCCCTACATCTTCCTCAGTAAAGACCGAAGCAAAGAATTCATTCAGTCTCTCCGCTATCGCCTTGTCCCCTCTTAGTGCCCCTTTAACCCCTCTATCATCTAATGGACCAACTGACTATCTCACAGGTTTTTTGATACCAATGTACTTGAAAAAGTCTTTATTTCGCGTTTTTGCTTCCGCAGCAAGCTTCTTCTCAAATTCTCCCTTTGCCTGCCTTATCAATGCCTTGCATTTCACTTGCCAGTGCTTGTGCTGTTACCAGGTTTCGTCGTTTGGCTCTTTTTTCCATTTCCTGAAAGATGCTTTTTTGGCAACAGCCTCTCTGACCTCACTTTTAAACCATGCTGGCAGATTTTTGGACTTCCTTCCACTTTTCTTAAAGCGTGTAATGCAGCTGGTCTAGGCTTCCAAGATAGTATTTTTCAACAACACCCAAGTTTGATGTAACTCTTTAACCTTTGCAACTGCTCCTTTTAGTTTTTTCTTAACTATTTTCCTCATTTTATCATAGTCTCCCTTTCGAAAGTTAAAAGGAAGTACTGTGGATTTCCTTACTATCTCTCCTCCACTAATTAAATCAAAGGTGATCATGCTATGATCACGATTGCCAAGTGGCCCCAACACCCTTATCTCTTGCACTAGATCTGGTGTTCCACTAAGGACTAGGTCTAATATGGCTTCCCCCTCTGGTCGGTTCATGAACCAGCTGCTCCAAGAAGCAGTCATTTATTTCATCTAGGAACTTTATCTCCCTAGCATGTCCCACCGTGACACTGACCCAGTCGATACCAGGGTAATTGAAATCATCCATTATTATTACTGCGCTGTAACTTTTGTTAGCTTCCTTGATTTCTTTGAGCATTTCATCATCCATTTGTTCATTCTGGCCAGGCGGTCGATAGTACACCCCCACTGCCATCGCCTTCCCCTTTTTACATGGAATTTCAAGCCATAGAGATTCTACAGCAAATTTTGTTTCCTGAAAAAATTTAAACCTTTCTGACTCAATGCCCTCTCTAACAGAGCGCAACCCCTCCACCAATTTGATCAGCTCTATCATTACGATATAGTTTGTACCCAGGTATCACAGTGTCCCACTGGTTTTCCTCCTTCTACCATGTGTCTGATATTCCAATCATATCTAACCTCTCATTTAGTGCTATATATTCTAACTCTCCCATCTTATTTTTTAGACTTCTAGCATTTGCATACAAGCATTTTAGAGACTGTATTTGATTCATATTAATTTGGCTATTGGTAGACATGGGTAATTTGGGATCTTTAAGCTGTCTGCTCCATACTTGAGGGCATTTGGGCTACTTTACTCTTTTTTTGGAACCTCTCTGCTTTTGGTAGTATCCTTCAAGGATACATTCTTCCGAACCATCTGCTCTTGAGCGACTGTCAGCTTTCCCCTATTATCTAGTTTAAAAGCCGCTCTCCTTTTTAAAGGTTAATGCCAGCAGCCTGGTTCCATCCCAGTTAAGGTGAAGCCCATCCCTTCGGAAGAGCCCCTCCTTTCCCCAGAATATTCCCCAGTTGCTAACAAATCGAAAACCCTCATCTCTGCACCACTGTCTCATCCACGCATTGAGACTTCGGAGCTCTGCCTGCCTTTTGGGTCCTGCGCGTGGAACGGGAAGCATTTCGGAGAACGCTACCCTGGAAGTTCTGGATTTCAACTTCCTACCTAAAAGCCTAAATTTAGCCTCCAGAATCTTCCTACCACATTTTCCTATGTCATTGGTACCGACATGTACAGAGAGCAGACTCCTCCCCAGCACTATTTAAGACCTTATCTAGGTGGCGCGTGAGGTCCGCTACCTTCGCACCAGGCAGGCATGTTACCAGGCGATCCTCACGTACACCAGCCACCCAGCTATCTACATGCCTAATGATCGAATCACCAACTATAACGGCTGTGCTAACCCTTCCCTCATGGGCACATGGCCCTGGAGAAACTTCCTCGGTGCGAGAGAGCACAGTTACTTACCTGTAACAGGTGATCTCTGGGAACAGCAGGAATTAGTCCTCACATATGGGTACGTCGGTACCGACGGAGCCCGTGCGGGAAAGCTCCCCAGCTTCTTAGAATAGAAGCTTTTGGGACCTCCCACTGCACATGCGCACTGCCTTCCCGCCTTCCTGAACAGCTCTCCTCAGTTTCGAGTTTATAGCTGAGTCAACAGAGAGAGGACAGGAAGATAGATAGATAAAAGATACAACTCCTAGGGGAGGTGGGTGGGTTGTGAGGACTAATTCCTGCTGTTCCCAGAGATCACCTGTTACAGGTAAGTAACTGTGCTATCTCCAGGAACAAGCAGGAATAAGTCCTCACATATGGGGACTCCCTAGCTTAGATGCATGGGATCCCCTGTAAAGGTTCGCCATCTTCGTATGGATCTCAGGCATCCATTCTGGGAAGGTGGGCAGGAGTTGTTTAGGAATGGAACAGGTGCTTGAGGACAGCCTGGCCAAACAAGGCATCCCGGCGGGAGTCCTTGTCCAAACAGTAATGGGCTGTGAAGGTATGAACCGAGGCCCAGGTAGCGGCTCGACAGATCTGATCTATGGAAACAGAGTGCAGATGAGCCATAGAAGTTGCCATGGCCCTCACATTGTGAGCAGTGACATGGCCTTCCAGAGAAATGTTTTTGCTCTGGTAAGCAAAAGAAATACACTGAGCAATCCAATTGGAAAGTGTACGCTTGGAGACTGGAAGTCCCAAATGGGAAGGATCAAAGGCCACAAAAAGTTGAGAAGACTTTCGATGTGGCTGAGTCCTATTAAGGTAAAAAGCGAGAGCTCTTTTACAATCCAGAGTATGAAGGTTCCTCTCTGCATTGGATGCATGAGGAGCTGGAAAAAAGACAGGTAGATATACCTCTTGATTAAGATGAAAAGGCGAGACCACTTTAGGCATAAAGTGGGGATTCGTCCTAAGGACCACCTTATCATGATGAAATCTTGTGTAAGGTGGATTAGCCACTAAAGCCTGCAGCTCACTGATGCGGCGAGCCGAAGTGACTGCAATGAGGAAGATGACCTTCCAGGAAAGAAATTTCAAGGAGGTGGAAAACATTGGCTCAAAAGGTGGCTTCATAAGTTGACCGAGCACTAGATTCAAATCCCATGCGACCGGGGGTGGTCTGATGGGAGGTTTAGTGAGAGTCAGGCCTCTCATGAATCTTGCAACAAGAGGATGAGAGGAGATAGGTTGTCCATTTATATGTTTCAAGGATGCTGCAATAGCACTTAAATGGACTCTTACCGAATTCGTCTTGAGGCCTGCATTGGATAGATGCAGGAGATAATCAAGAAGAGAATTCAAAGGAAGTGCCAGAGGGTCAAGACCCTGCTGAGCACACCAAATGGAAAAACGTTTCCATTTGAAAGCATAGGAACGCCTGGTAGAGGGTTTCCTAGAGGCAGAAAGGATATCTTTCACTGGTTGGGAAAGATGAAAGTCTTGAAGGCTTAAGCCTTCAGTAACCAAGCACTGAGGTGAAGGGATTTGGGGTTTGGGTGCCACAAAGTCCCCTCCTCCTGAGACAGGAGGTCTGGCGCAGCTCCCAGATCCAAGTAGGATCCCTGGGAGAGCTGTAGAAGTAGAGGGAACCACACTTGGTGTGGCCAGCGTGGAGCTATGAGGATCATAGTTCCATGATCCCTCTGGAGTTTGAACAGAGTCTTGGGAATCAAAGGAATGGGTGGAAAGGCATATAGGAATGCCTGACTCCAATTCAGGAGAAAGGCGTCCGTAGCCTGAGCTCCCTGACACGGAGTTCTGGAACAGAACCGGGGAAGTTTGGCATTCCACGGACTTGCAAAGAGGTCTATGTCCGGGGTCCCCCATTCCTGAAAGATTCGGTTTATTTGGTCCAAATGTAGGAACCATTCGTGTGGCAGCAGAACTCGACTGAGCCTGTCTGCCCGAGAGTTTTGAACTCCTGGGAGATACACTGCTAGCAGGTGAATCTGATGCTCTCTGGCGAAGGCCCATAGTCTTAGAGCTTCGTTGCAAAGCGACAGAGAGCCCGTCCCTCCTTGTTTGTTTATGTAAAACATGGCCACCTGATTGTCCGTCTGAACTAGGACAGTGAGGTTGGCTAGGAGGGAGTGGAAGACCTTGAGGGCAAGGTAAATTGCTCGCAGTTCCAGAAGATTGATATGAAGGGTGGTCTCCTGTAGAGACCAAGTGCCCTGAGTGGAGAGAGTTTGCAGATGGGCTCCCCACCCTGTTTGGGAGGCATCTGTTGTGAGGGTTGCTTGGGGTAGCAATGGTTGAAATGGAGCCCCAACAACAGATTCTTGGTGGAAGTCCACCAGTGGAGGGACCAAAACAGACGATCGGAGGTTTGTATTTGGTCTGAGAGCGCTCCTGACGCCTGAGTCCACTGAGTGGCCAGGGTCCATTGAGCTGCTCTCATATGAAGACGAGCATAGGGCACCACATGCACTGTGGAGGCCATATGACCCAGTAGGCGTAGCATTTCCCTGGCTGTCAAGTGAGTGCTGGACTGAGCTTGGGAGGCCAAACTCAGGAGGCGCTGGCCTCGAACATGTGGAAGGTAGGCCCTTGCAGTGATGGTGTCCAACTGGGCCCCTATGAATTCTAGAGATTGAGTAGGGATGAGTTGGGACTTGGGAAGGTTTACTACCAGTCCCAGATACTGCAAAAGGCTCCTTGTGTGGTCCAGGGAAATCTGGGCCTGTGACTGAGTTGGAGCTCGGATGAGCCAGTCGTCCAGATATGGGAAGACAAAGATTCCCATGCCTCTTAGAAATGCGGCTACGACTGCCATGCATTTTGTGAATACTCTTGGAGCAGAGGCTAGACCGAAGGGGAGTACTCTGTATTGGAAATGTTTTCCCTGAAACAGAAAGCGAAGATACTTTCTGTGGGATGGATGGATGAGTAGATGTGTATACGCATCCTGTAGGTCTAGAGAACAAAGCCAGTCCTGACCCTGGAGGTAAGGAAGGAGAATGCCGAGAGACAGCATTTTGAATTTCTCCTTGAAGAGAAATTTGTTCAATTCTCTCAGATCTAGGATTGGTCTGAATCCCCCTGTCTTCTTTGGAATGAGAAAATAAGGGGAGTAGAAACCGGACCCTTGTTGAGGAAGAGGAACCTCTTCTATGGCCCCTTGGGCAAGAAGAGAGGAAACCTCTTGATCCAACAGGGTTAGGAGAGATGGGGGAGAATTGAATGGTCTCACCATATGATGGGGAGGAAGGCTGGAGAAATGAAGTTTGTAACCCTCTCGAATGATAGAGAGGGTCCATTGTTCTGTTGTGATTTGTTCCCATCTGGGAGCAAAGTGAACCAACCTTCCGGGTATGGTGAGAGGTTCTGGTTGTGTTAGAACCAGAAGTGGCAAGTTCCCTAGGAGCAAGTCAAAACCCCTGAGGGGTTGGAGCCTGCTGAGCTACAGTAGCTGCTGCAGGCTTAGCTCGTGCTTGTTTGGATTGCTGACGCTTAGCAGTATAGCGAGGTTGAGAAGACTGCTGGCCAGTATTTGAAGCAACTCTGGCCTTCTTATAGTAAGGCCTTTTAAAAGACTTTTTCTTAGTAGGAATTGAAGTGGACTTTGAAAGTCTTTCCAAGGTGGCATTTTCAGCATCCATCTGGGTGGCTTTGATTTGCCACTCTTCCCCAAATAAGTTCTCACCTGTACAGGGCAGATTCCGTAAGCCATCTAGAACCCAAGGTTCCAGATCAGAGGCCTGGAGCCAAGCAAGACGTCGGGCTGCAATAGCAATGCCCGAAGCCCTACTGGCTCCCTCAAAGGAATCATATGCTGCCCTATTAGAGAACTTAGAAACCTCTAAGAGTTGTTTCACTAGGGAAAGGAATCCCTGCTTTTTATCCTCAGGGATAAAGGGGGCAAAATGCCGCACCTTTTTGGCAAGTTCCTCCAGGAACATGCCCATATAGAGACTGTAGGAATTAATCCTGGCTATAAGCATACTAGCCTGGAAAATTTTCCTACCAAAAGAGTCCAAAGTCTTACATTCCCGTCCTGGAGGGGTGGAAGAGTGCCTTTTGGTACTCCTAATCTTCTTCATTGCAGACTTCACCACAATAGAGTGGTGGGGCAATTGAGTCTTTTGGAAACCAGGAGAAGGAGGGACCCTATACATGGTGTCCAACCTACGGGAATAAGGAGACAAAGTCAAAGGATTTTCCCAGAAATCCATCAGTTGTTCTTGAAGGATTTCATGGATAGGCAGGGTAACTGCCTCCTTAGGGGCCTTTGAGTATCCCAAAATATCCAGTTTTTTGGATCTGGGTTCCTTTTCAGAGGATGTGGTAATAGAAAGGGCTGTAGCCATATCTAAAACAAAGTCCTGGAAGGACAAATCCTCTGGAGGGGACATTCTCCTTTTAGGAGAAGAGGGCTCCTCAGGTAAGTTGAGTGAAAACTCAGCAGAATCATCAGAGGAGTGAAAATCCTCAGAGGAATCGGTGCTTTCCTCTAACGCACGATACGCGTACCGATCGGTATCGATATCGGGCGTATCGGGTATGGAACCGGTATGGAGCGAAAGCCCATACGGTACCGACTTGCGTTTAGAGGTGGACGGCCTCGATACCGGCATGGCGGACGATACCGGTATCGGGCCCGGAACCGCTGAAAGCGGAACCGATGGCGTTGCAGCTTTAATGAAAGCCATGACGGCCTGCTGCATGGACTGTACAGTATCGCCCATGGACGCCATAGCTGCCTGGATGTCGGTACCGGAGTGACCCGGTACCCCAGAGCAGGCTAACAGGTGATCTGTCGAGGCCGTAGCATCGATATCAACCTGAGACCCCTGAATTGGCGTTTTTGGAAGTTGGACTTCCCGCCGGGGTTGTTTGGCTGGGGCAGGGTCCTCAAGTTCTAAGCTAAGAGCCTCTCGATGCTTTGAAGGAGATTTGCTCTTTGAGGACTTGCCCACAGAAGGTTTGGTTACCTGAGATCCATCCGGAGAAGAAGACCTGGATGACTGTGATGCTGTATTCTCTGAAGCAAACAGCACATGGAATTTGTTGGCCCGGTTCTGCAGCCCACGTTTAGACATGTGGGAGCAAGATGGGCAGTCCGGTATGGAATGGTCAGGCCCCAAACATTTCAGACACCATTCATGGGTGTCTGTGACTGAAATAACAGCATTACATTTGGTACACTTCTTAAATCCAGGGGCTGGCTTCTCCATGAGGAGAAATTGAGTAGGCCGAGAGGCCTCTCTGAAGTGACCAAAAAGCTAAAAAATAAGAAAAAAGAATTATAATTTTTTAAAGAAAGAAAGAAAAGACCGGCGATACCGGTATCGGTATGGGGAAGGCAGGTACGCGGTCTAAAGAAACAAATAAAATAACAATTTCTTCAGCGGTGACAGGAACACGACCTGCTGGCTCCGCGGAAAAAGAGAAACTGAGGAGAGCTGTTCAGGAAGGCGGGAAGGCAGTGCGCATGTGCAGTGGGAGGTCCCAAAAGCTTCTATTCTAAGAAGCTGGGGAGCTTTCCCGCACGGGCTCCGTCGGTACCGACGTACCCATATGTGAGGACTTATTCCTGCTTGTTCCTGGAGATGGTTTTATATCACCTGGAGGACAGGTCCTAGTTATAGGATCACTTCCTGCCACACCAGGGTGATGCTCTCCTGTCACGTGACCTCTCTCCTGCATGGCAACAGGGATGCTTGCAGACTAGAGGTGGGACTTCAGGACTATATCCCTGTAGGTCTCGCCTATGTACCTCTCTGTCTTTATGCTTTACAAGTCTGCTACTCTAGCCTCTAGAGAACGGACTCGTTGCCTGAGAGCAAAGAGTTCCTTGTACCTAGTGCACATGTAAGACCTCTCACCAACTGGGAGAAAATCATACATGTGACACTCAATGCAAAAGACTGGAAAGCCCCCATCTCGCTGCTGGACTGCTGTCTACATCTTAGTTTTAAGTTTGTGTTTAGATCTTTAAGTTCTTTACTTACTAAGGGTTGCTATGGATATTTATACTAATAAAACTATACCTAATACGTTTAATATACCTTGTTCGCCTGAAGCTTAATTAATCTCAGGTCCTTAGTGTATGACTGATTTTGGTAACAAGCTTCACCTGAGAGCACCTCCTGTCTTTTAAGATGTGTAAGTACCAATAAAGCTACGATTATTCCAGGGGTGGGTGGGTGTTGGGGAGGCAGGGAAATAACACTTATTAAAAGAGGGCTGCTACACAGTACCCTGTCTTGTACTGCTGAGGTAAGCTATATTCTGATTTGATTTAAAATTATAGCTCTTTGCTGCTGCTAGGCTCTAATTTATTATGAAATTTAAGCTACAAACTCTGCTGGGATCCAAATTTAACCAGAAAGCTCTCTTGTGTTTTAAATTTAAACTAAAAGTACTTTGCTGATGCTAGGCCCTGAGTGACTATTAAATTTAAACTACAAGCTCTCTGCTGGGAGAATGGGAGGAGAGGTGTAAAACAGGCCCCCCTCTCCAGTGGATGAGGAAAACATCCGATGTCAGCCGGTCGTAGGACACGACCCTGGAGCAGAACCGATCCACCTGAGCATTGTGCGGGGTAGCGAAGAGATCTATCATGGGAATACTCCACTTCTGAAAGATCCGCCTCACAAATGACCTGTTGATGGTCCACTCATACGGCTGAAGGACGCAGTTCAGTTGGTCCGCCAAGAAGTTGAGGTCCCCAGGCAGATAAGTTGCTTTCAGCTCTATCCCATGAGCAATGGCAAATTTCAACAAGCAGACCGCCTCTCAGCATGGGAAGTACAATTCTGTGCCACTGTGCTTGTTGAAGTAATACATCGCCACCTGATTGTCTGTCTGGATCAGCACAGATTGGCCAAATGAACACGGAAAGCCCAGAAGGCATTTGCTATGGACTGGAGTTCCAAGAACTTGATTTGGTGCAGGCTCTCCTGCTCTGACCACAGACCCTGCTTGCGCAGGCCGTCCAAATGAGTTCCCCAGCCCCATTTGGATGCATCGGTCGTCAGCATCCGCTGGGGGGCTGAAGTCTGGAATAGGAGACCTCTGAGCAAGTTCTGCAGCTCCAGCCACCAGTGCAGGGACAGTATTAGAGGCCTATTAACCACCACTTGGTCCAGGAGGTGACCTGTGTCCACTGCCTACTCAGAGTCCACTGAGCTTGCCTTATTGACAGACGAGCCAGGAGAGTGACATATACGGTTAAGGCCATATGGCCAAGCATCTTCAGCATCCCCCAGGCTGTCACCAGACATCGCAACTGGGTATCAAAGACCAAGGCCATCAGCCTTTACAAGTGATCCATCAGGAGAACGGCCAGAACCAAAGTGGTGTCAAGGACGGCCCCTATGTATTCCAGCTGTTAGGAGGGGCTGGAGGTGGAGACTTGGGGTAGTTGATCATGTACCCCAACTGCTTGAGCACCTGGATGGTCAGCTGAGTGAACCGCTGAACCCCATCCAGTTCTTTATGAGCCAATCGTCTAAAGTAGGGGAAGACGAACACCCCCAAGTCTGCAGGTAAATAGTTACCACCATGAGACACTTTGTGAAGACACTGGCACTGATGCCAGTCCAAAAGGAAGAACCCGGTACTGCAAGTGCCAATCCCCCAAGACAAACCAGAGGTATTTTCTGTGAGTGGAGTGAATCAGTATGTGCCTATACGCATCCTTGAGATCCAGGTATTATCGCCAATCATCTTTTCGGAGGTATGGGAGCAAGCTCCTCAGTGAGACCATCTTGAACTTCAAACATCAGGTAAGTGTTGAGGTCTGAGAGGTCCAGGATGGGCCGGAACGTCCCTGTTTTCTTGAGGACCAGGAAGTACCTGCAGAATGCTCGCCCAACCTGAGATCAGTAAGCAGGGTGGAGACCTCTACCTGCAGCAGGGTGAGATGCAGGGGGTCCAGAGGGAACTCCCTCGGCAGAGGGGAAGAGGGTGGCAGCTCAGCAAAGTGTAGCATGCAATCTTTTCCAACTATCTGCAGCATCCATTTGTCCAAGGTGATGAGAAGCCACCTGTGGGTGTATCAGACGAGCCATCCCAACAAAGGGTTGCCCCCTGCAGAGACTGGCAGATTGGCTACGCTGTGGAGAAACCAGTCAAAACACTGCCCCAGGCTTGGACGGTGGGGCTGGTTGGGCTTTCTGTGGCTTCTCCTGGCACTGCTGATGCAGAGCTGGCTTCCTCAGCTGTGAGCTTGGGAAGTACTGGCATTTCTACTGGTAGTCTTCTTGCCCTGGTACGTCTTACAGAAAGGATTGGCCGCCTTCCTCGAAAGCCTGGAGAGGGCGATGTCTATCTTGCCAAACTTAGCCTCTACCTGATTCCCGAAGAGGTTCTCACCTCGGCAAGACATAGTGACCACTTGTCCTGGACCCACTGCTCCAGGTCAGGGGAATGAAGCCAGGCAAGCTCTGCAGGTAAACCCTAAGGCACCATAAGCTGACCGTACCATGAACTTGGAACAGTCCTTAATATGGCCCACCATGGCGCGGGAAGGAGTCCAGGCGCTCCGAGACGAGGAGTGTGCTAAACACAGCCAGATTCAGTGTGATGTTCTTGAGGAACCTGCCCATGTACAACTGGTAAGAAAGGACCCAACCCACCATCATGGTGCTCTGGCAGCACCACTGGCCAAAGGAGTCCAAGGTTTTTGCCTCCCTACCCAGGTGCAATGAGGACTGCGTCTTCCTGCTCTTGATCCTTTCATGGCTAACTCCAACACCAGAGAGTTGGAGCTTGGGGCCTTCTAGAACTGGTTGATCGAGTCCAGCTATCTACTGACAGCTGGCACCATAAGAGGATTCTCCACATCCTCATTTGCAGCCTCTGCAGGATCTGATGCACTGGCACCATCACAACTTCCTTGGGGGCCAAAGGATATTGGAGGATTTCCAGCTCCTCTGGCCTGGGTTCATCTTCATATCTTCTGGTGGCGACTTCTGCGATTCGTGAGGAGAGGGGTCCAAGGGGAGCTTGGGAAATCTGCTCCCGGACACCTCATATGACTCAGTCTCCCAGCCATCAGACTGACTTTGAGAGGAAGTCAAAGTAGAGTTGAGCCTCCTCCTGGCATAGATTCCAGCTGTGTGCAGAAGAGTGCCTCTGAGACCAATGGTGCATCAAATGCTTCTATGACCTCTGTGGGGCATCGGACCCCCGATATGCTTGACAGGGAGATGGCCATAAGAACCAGCATCAATTCCGATCACAGGCCCGATATGCCTGCATTGGCGGGCAGTGCATGGGTCTCAAGGATTGGCTGCACTGCCTGTGGTGGCAATGCACTAGGCACCGAAGGGTCCGACGTTTGCATGGCCACCACCACCACCATGTGGGCCTTGAGGGCTCAAAGGCATTCCACCATGACTACTGTCTCCAAAGGCATCGGGGCCAGGATTACAACTTTGGCTACTGGCTTTGACAGCCCTGTAGGAGAATGCATGATGATGGGGCATTGTGGTATTCCCGTCGCCTCTCTGGTACCTTGACTGACCAGTCCTCTCGTCAGGGTACCTTAGCAGGCCACTCCCAGCCACTGCTCACAATGTCACATCGGGAAGGGCTCCAATGTCAGTGGACCTTAGGCCAGTGGCTCAGAAGCCCTCTTTGACACTGACACGGTCGACGAAGTCTACTCCAGATGAAGGTCAATGGAGATCCTCTGTTCCGTGGCACTGCACCTCGACTAAGTTAGCTCGGGCCCCTCTCAATGCCGATGTCTCTTCAGTGCCCAAGGATACTGGGGTTGATGCTGGAGTCGATACAGAATCCGCTGGCCTAAAGAGGGACTCCCACTGCTTCTCCCGACCATTCAGACCCCTTCTTGTCATCTGAAAGAACAGGTTATGAGACGTAGGCTGATGATTGGGCCCAGGCATTGAAGGCACCAGCTGTGCTGGTCCATGACCGAGATTGGTCTGGGCAAACTTAGTGCACTTCTTAAATTCACTTGCTGGCTTCTGGGACATGTCTGGGAACACAGCCATGACAAGGTCGAAGGGCTCGATGGAAAAGAAAAACAAAGAAAAAGGGACAAAAATTCAAAAATGATAGTGACAGAACTGGGGCCGGTGCTACCAATGATGGGCAGTGAAACTGGTATAGAAAAAAGGCACCACAAAAGGATTAAGACGAAAAACTTTTTCAGACATGGCAGAAACATGTCCTAGAGCAGTGATGGCTAACCTTTTTGAGCCCGAGTGCCCAAACTGCCGCACAAAACCAAAGAATTTCCTCAAAGTGCCAGCACGTCAATTAAACCTTAACAAGATTTTAGTATCTAAAAACTCTTTATAAAGTTGCCTGAACTATGTAACATCATTTGTAAAGGTTGGAATCTTTGTATTGTCAGAGAATCAATTTGATTCTCTCTCTACATCTGCTTTAACATAATAATCTTTCTCCTTTTGCTCTTTCCTCATTCCTATTTCATCCACTCAAATTTTACCCCTCCATCCTCAATCCCCACTTAGTCTCCCAATACCCGGCCAATTGTACATTTTTCTTCCCTCCCACACAAAATATTTTTCCCCTCTCCATTTCATTCTCCCAGCCCCATCCCCTTCTAATCTCCCCCAACATCAGCTCCCTTTTAGTTCCAGCCCCACCCAGTATCCGCTCCTTCTAGTCCCAGCATCAGTCCATTTCCAGTCCTAGCTCCCCCATCCATTTCCAGTCCTATCCGAGTCCCTTCATCAGCTCATTTCCAATACCAGCCTCCCATCAGCCCATTTCTAGTCCTTTCCTAGCCCCACCATCAGCCCATGTTAAATCCTAGCTCCCCTCCACTCAGCCCATTTCTAATCCAAGCCCCCCATGAGCCTACTTCCAGTTCTAGCCCCTCCATGAGTCCATTTCAATCCAAGCCCCCACCACAGCCCATTTCCAATCTTAGCTCCCCCCAACACCCAATTCCCAGTTCTATCCTAGCCCATCCATCAGCCCAGTTCCTGTCCTAGCTCCCTCCCCTAAGAGCCCATTCCAAGCCCCCCTTCCCATCAGTTATTTGCAGTTCAAGCCCCCTTCCACTCAGCCAATTTCCCTTCCAAGTCCCCCTCCCCAATATATATTTGCAGTTCAAGCCCACCACTTCCCCTCAGCCCATTTCCATTCCAAGTCCCATCCCCAACAGCTATTTGCAGTTCAAGCCCCCTTCCACTCAGCCCATTTCCAGTCCTAGCAACCCCCCCAACCCATTACCAGTCCTAGCCCCCCATAGCCCACTCCCAGTCCTAATCCCACCAGCCCATTTCCAGTCCTAATCCCCCATCACCCAATTTTCAGTTTAAGCCCCCCATAGCCCATTACCAGTCCTAACCTCCCCATCAGCCCACTCCAGTCCTAATCCCCCATCACTCAATTTTAGTTTAAGCCCTCCCATAGCCATTACCAGTCCTAACCCCCCATCAACCCACTTCCAGTCCTAATCCCACCAGCCCATTTCCAGTCCTAATCCCCCATCACCCAATTTTTAGTTTAAGCCCCCCCAGCGCCCACCACCACTCCTAACCCCCCAGCCCAGCGCCCATCACCACTCCTAACCCCCCAGCCAGCCCAGCGTCCATCACCACTCCTAACCCCCCCAGCCCAGCCCATCACTACTCCTAACCCCCCCAGCCCAGCCCATCACTACTCCTAACACCCCCCCAGCCCAGCCCAGCCCATCACCACTCCTAACCCCCCCTCCAGCCCATCACCACTCCTAACCCCCCAGCCCAGCCCATCACCACTCCTAACCCCCCCAGCCCAGCCCAGCCCAGCCCAGGGAAAATTAAAAAAAAAGAAAACCTGTCTGCTGCCGCTGTCGGGGCCGCCGCGGCAGAATCGAGCGTGCCGCGGGGCCCCCCTGTGCCCGGCAGAGCCTGCCCTCCCCGTAGCAGCTCTCTCTTTGGAGCTGCAGTCAGACGCGCCGGCTTGCAGAGCGCGAGGGAAGAGTTTCTCCCTCGCCGCTCTGTTAAGCCCGCGGGGGCTGATGGGAAGTTCCCATCAGCCCCCGCGGGCTTAACACCCTCTTCCCTCGCGCTCTGCAAGCCGGCGCGTCTGACTGCAGCTCCAAAGAGAGCTGCTACGGGGAGGGCAGGCTCTGCCGGGTACAGGGGGGCCCCGCAGCACGCTCGATTCTGCCGCGGCGGCCCCGACAGCGGCAGCAGACAGGGTTTTGTTTTTTTTTTTCAATTTTACTTAATTGCGGACCTTCCCGCGTGCCAGCTGCAAGGCCTTCGCGTGCCACAGCTGGCATGCGTGCCATAGGTTCGCCATCGCTGTCCTAGAGGCTCCGCAAAAAACAGACTGGAGAAGATGCCACAGCAGATGGGAAGGCCAGCACGCATGTGCAGTGGAGCCTACTAAAAGCTTTGAGTAGAAGCTGGGAAGCATTCCCGTGTGGGGCTCCATCGGTGACATCTCCCATATGTAAGGACTTACTTCCTATTTGTACACGGAGAGCGAGCCTTAAATGTACAGCAACTGACAGCAGCAGAGAGGTGGAGGAACCACCACCAGAGGATACACAAATAAAAAAGATAAGAAAATCAAAACAAAACAAGTCTCAAAACGCAACAGAGTACAAAATACCAACAAACAGATAGTGATCAATAACATCAAAAGATTGAGGAAGATGGAGGACAGAGTAGTCTTTTGCACAAGGCCATAAGGTCATCACTGGAGACTTCGGCAAGAATACTTTCTTTGGAATAGACAGAGCACAAGCCAGACTGCAATGCACTTAAAAACAATTTCAGATGAAATGAAAGTCAAGAGAACGAATGGGAATGTGAAAAGGGAAGTTAGCAGGACTGGTAAAATGAATTGATTTTTTTCCCAATAGTGTGATCACTGGTTTGAAAGAAGAGAGAACAGACACAGTGGGGAAATGATCAACTGTGAATGTTACAGCCAGAGGAGGTAACTGAAAACTAGGCAGAGCTGAAACATTGGGTGGGAATGGGGTCAGTGAAATGAGCGAGTTCAGGAAAATAGAGAAGATGAGTAGTTTCCTCCTCTTTGATTTCAGAAAAAAATGTAGTTTCTCATCTGTAACAGGTGTTCTCCAGGGACAGCAGGAATCATTCCTCACCTATGGGTGATGTCAGTGCCAACGGAACCCGCATGGAAGCATCTCCCCAGCTTTCAAAAAAAGCCTTTGGGAGATGCACCATGCATGCGTGGCCCACTTCCTGTCAAGGGTTACATCTTGCCTCAGTCTAATGACATAGATAAGATGGCAAAAATAAGGGTAGGAGGGAGGGTTGTGAGGACTAATTCCTGCTTTCCCCAGAGAACACATGTTACAGGTAAGTAACTACGCTTTCTCCGGGAACAACAGACTACCGAGAACCTGTAAAACCACTACGGTGACCTGCAAAGGGTGAGCCATGATCAGCAGCATTTCAATCCCTATACAGAGACTCTTGCAAGACCTGCGAGTCCAGCAGAGAACCAGCACTCCGGTAGCCTCTACACAAAAGGGTCGGAGTGCAGGAGTTACCTATACCCCGAAGAGATTATGGGGTACATCCTGGCCGAAGGCACTGTCCCATTGGGACTCCCTCTCCAGGCAGTAGTGAGTTGTGAAGGTATGGACCAAAGACCAGGTGGCGGCCCGGAGGATTTCCGTAAAGGGGGTGGAATGCAGATTTGCCACGGAAGTAGCAATGGCCTGACGCTGTGTGGCGTGACCCTCTCGTCCAGAGAGATCACACTTGCTCATAAGCAAGGATAATGCAGTCTGCCACCCAAGCGGACAGAATTCACTTAGTCACTGGGAGCCCAACGGCTAGGGTCATAGGATACAAAAAGCTGTGGTGCTTTGCGGTGGCCCTGAGTCCATTGCTGGTAGAAGGACAGGGCTCTCTTACAATCCAGAGTATTGAGAACAGTCTTTGCCCTGACGGCATGAGGCTTTGGAAAGGAGGGGGGAGCACTACCTCTTGACTGAGGTGGAATGGGGACACCACCTTTGGCAGAAACCTGGGTGTGTGTGGAGCACCACCCTCTTCTTACAGAACCTCATGTAGGGGGAGCTCTGCCATCAGAGCCTGGAGCTCATTGACTCAGCAAGCTGATGTGAGTGTTACCAGGAAGGAGACCTTCCAGGAGAGGTACCATAGGTGGCAGGGAGCCAGAGGTTCAAACGGAGGCTTAATGAGCTGCGAAAGTACCACACAGAGATCCCACTCTGCCGCTGGGGGGAGGATGGGGGGTTTGGATAACATGCGGCACAAGGGGCTGAGCCAAGAGGGACTTTCCCTCAATGGAATGGTGATGCATTGCAATGGCACTCAGGAGTACTCTGACCGAAGTGGACTTCAATCCCACCTGCTACAGGTGGACCAGGTACTGGAGTACCACTTTCACTGAGCAGGAGAGCAGGTTTGCATGTCTTTCTGTGAACCACACCAAGAACAAGCACCTCTTGAAGGCATATGCCCTTCTTGAGGAGGCCTTATGGAAGGCTAGAAAAATCTCTTCCACGTCCCGTGGGATGTTGAAGGGGATTCTGTGACGAAGAGCATGTCCAACTTATGATGCTCAAAATAGTCGATAATTATTGGCCATTTATTCTGAATAGATTGTGCATTTATGAGCATACAGGTTAGACTTCTAAAATAAACTTATCTGCTGCTGATGGCGGCTCTTCAAGGCCTTTGAGAACATGGTTCCGCAGAGTTACCAGTCGAAGTCGTTGTGCTCCCGGCCAAGATATCAGAGGCAGCAGTCGCGCGAGTCAGTGAATGACATTTTGCCACACTGCCCACACTTTAAAGGCCATCGTGAAAAGGAGGTCCCCGCCTCCCAGCAGGGGTCCGAGGCCTTCAGTTGGAAAAGGGTGCGAACACCGGTCAAGGAGCACCTCGATGAAAAAATAATAGATGAACCCGAAGAGCGACGCCAAGGCGAGCTGGCTCTGGGGCAGGAAAGAACCGGGAAAACAAATTTTTCTGGGGAAAACTGGACAACGTCCTATGGGCTCCATGGAAAAAAAGAAGACTGAGGCAAGATGGTACCCTTGGGTGGGAAGTGGACCACGCATGCGTGGTGGATCTCCCAAAGGCTTTCTTTGAAAGCTGGGGAGATGCTTCCACGCAGACTCCGTCAGTGCAGATGTCACCCATATATGAGGAATGACTTCCTGCTTGTTCCCAGAGAATGAAGGAATCTCATTCACATTTAATAACACCGTTTCCATTATTGCGAATAAGGAGACAATGGAGTAGTAAACTTAAAAATAAAACAAAAAAACCCCAAACCTACAAATATCTTGCTAAAAGGGCTTGCTTTTATCACAGTGTAGCCATTCGTGTGCAGAAGTACCTTCCAGCCCATATTCTCACCAGCAGGATTTGGACCTCTCCCCAATTTATTTGAATCAGCTTGACTGGTGTATTATGCCACCTATGTAATGTTTATAGGTCTTTTCATACACTCCTAATTACAGACTCTTTAGTGTCATCTTTTGCCAGGCAACACAACTAGGAATATTGTGCCTAGATCTCAGACATCAAAAACTGCAAAATCCCAATTAAGACACCAAATCATAAATGTAAGTTTTGTCGGGTACACTGTCAAAGGAGGAGACGACGGATTTCTCTCCCCCCGCTGCAATAAAACCTTTTTAATTAAAGTGCAAGTTGCATAAACACAATCAATTAAAAAGGGTTTACTGTTTTACCCTAAAAGTCTAACGAGAAAAGGTTAAAAATGTGGTCATGTGTTCACTACAATCTCTGATTTTTATTAATTAATTTATTTAACTGGGCTTATATACCGCTTTTCACCAGGTCAAAGCGGTTTACACTGAAGAAAACAATTGTTACATGGAACAGATAAATATCTTAGATACACAGAATAGAGTAACATTATATTTAACAAGCGATAGGGATAGGATACCAAACAATTCTTTTAACTTATTACTAGTAAACACAGCAGTCAAATCATGCACCTTGACTTGAAATCTATGTTGAAAACTAATGGCTTCAAAAGCAGCACAGCTTATTTTAAAAATAGGACAGCACCGCTACAAAGGAAGTTGCTTCTTTGCAACTTATTCCTCAAACGAGATTTGCACAGAATTTACTACTTAGAAAAACCCCTACCTTCATTAATTTTGGAGATATCCACACTAGAATTATTGAATTGCAGTGTAGCTTGCAATGCAGGAAGCAGCTGCCGAAAGAGATTTGGGTCCTGTAATAATGGAGTAATTGGTGATTGTGGAACAGGTGAAACAGGAACTGTAGATGAGGCAGAAGAGGAGGAAGGAGGTGCAGCAGTGGGATTCAGTCCAGACACAGAAGAAGTGGATGGAGTTGTACAAGAATGTGATGCAGATTTGTCCACGGGTACAGTTTCTAGAAAAGGAAAAAAAGTTCTTTGATTTTGCACCGCTTAACACTACTACTAGGGTATGAAGCATTAAATTCAAAAGACAAATCATTCAATACACGTTTTCTATATTCTTTAGTGTTCAGATTTATGCTGCTTTCCTATCAAAATAACATTTATTTTGAAATTAAGAAATCTATACTATTCAGTTCTTGAAAAGATAGGACGGAAATAGTACAGAGTGTCTTGCAAAAGCATTCACACCCTTGAGAAAACTTTTCACATTTTACAGTCTAAAACACACAAATTCCTAAATTGAAGTAGAAATTTGTTTCACCGATCTAGAAAAAATCATGATTTACTTATTTAATATTATTTTATTCTGATTTTACATCTGATCTGTTAATTCTCACTGCACAATTTTGTAATGTAATTACTTAATATTGTTTATTTTGATTTTATGTTTGTGTCTGTTTTTATTTAGTCCAATATAAGAGCATTATATAGAGTGGAATAATGAAGACTTTTAAATAAAAGCATAGAGTTTTTATTTAATTTAACGTGAAAGAACAATTATGGAAATATTCAAAAAGTATTTAAGGAACCATAAAGTCTTTGTTGCAACAAACCAAATTTAACTTGCTTTTTTGAAACACCCTCTTCTCTGTTCTTTCCTCTCTCAACTCCCCCACTGCCCCATCACCATGAACTCCCCCTCCCCACTACCTCTAATCTCAAATTCTCCCTCCACTGCCACCATGAAAAAAAATCACCATCCTGTAAACTGCCCCAACCCCAAAAACTATACCCCAGCAACTATGCCACAAACTGCCCCACCACCCTGTCAACTATCCCACCCTCAAAGATAACCCCCAGAAACTTCCCCACCAAAAACTAACCCACTGTAACTGCCCCACCCCTCAAAAAGTCTGCAAATGTCCCATTCCCAAAAACTACATCCCCGCAACTGCCCAACAAACACCCAGTTGACCACCACCTTGCAAACTGATCCAATGGGAAAACCTAATCCCTTCTGCAACTACCCTCACCGACAAATCTACCTCCTGCCCCACAACCCCAAACTTCGCTACTGCTAAACAACTGTCTCAACTGTCCTACCACTCAGCAAAATGCTCCATAGAAAATACCCCAAGCCAATTGCCCCAGACCCAATAATTACTCCCAACTATCCCATCAATTTGACAACTGCCCCCACACTTGTCCCATCACCCCAAAAATCTACCACCTGACAAGTGCCCCATACTCAAAATCTATCCCCACTCCCACAGGTGCCCCGCCACTCTGCAAACAACCTCCACCCCCCAAAACTACCCTCAGACCACTCCTCTCAAATATACATAACCTAGAAATGCTACACTACCCTGAGATTCCCTATCCAGACACTATGCATACACAACACACAGAAAACACACAACACACATGTACACAGGGATAACTAGATTCTCTTGCTGTGTACTGCATTTTAAATTATTCACATATACATCTAATTTTTTGTGCTGATATTTCTACTGTGAAAGCTACTAACAACTACACTGCTTTATTATTAATTGCTATTTGTTCTTGCAAACACTTCTGTTGCCATGGACAGGGCTAGATTAAGGCACTGACAAGCTAGGAGCATATCTAGGATCCAAAGTTTAAGGGGGCTCTATCAGATGTGCTTTGTAATTAAGTGGTCAGGATTAGTGATTAACCACAGATATAAATACACACGCACATATAACATGCCCATGGATGCACAAAATACACATGCAGATACAAAAATATGGACAGATGCACATATACAAATATCAGCTTAAAAAAGACACACAAAGTTCAAAACAGAGATATGTGTACACACATACAAGAGCCAAAATATATGCATAAAAAAGACACACATGCTGCAAACTGCCCTACCAGGAAAACCTAACCCCTCTTGCAACTGCCCCATCGCCCTGTAAACTGTCCCAACCCTCAAAACCTAGCCCCCAGCAGCTGCGCCCACCTCCAAATACTAAACAATTGAACTGCCCCACTCCTCCCAAAAAATATGTCAATACAGATTCAGACAGACAGTTGCATACATGCACATACACCCAATAGAAGGGTTGTTAGGCCCAATCATGCTTAACCTCTGAGATGAGCCGAGTTCAGACTCATTCAAGACAGCAAAGCTGTAGCATGACGAAGACCAAGTGACCACCAAACAGATGTCCAGAGAAGCGACCAAACAATGCTATGCCCACGATCAAACTTGCACTTTGGTCGAGTGGGCTCTTAATCCCAGACACATAGCGTGCTCCTGAGTGATATATGTAGTCATGACGGCCTCCTTGATCCAGCAAATAAGAAGAAATTAGACTTACCTGTTAATGATTGTTCCGTGAGGAACCCCAATCCAGACCCACACCTCTGGATAGTGTACTGATTCCAGCAGCTTGGAGACTGAGCATGTCATGTTTTGATGACACTGGTACTAAATACGGTGGGACCGCTCAATCTCACCAGTAAAATACTGACAAAGCAAACTCACAGGAGCAACAAAATAAGTAGTTAAGAACATAAACCAAACATCAAACCCAATGAAAACTAACTCCCTATCTATCTGGAGAAGAGGGTCCTCCACCCTTCCTCCCCAGAATGAGGAGGCTTATCTGAGGCCCTACCAGGCCATCTTATCCAGGACTGAACATGAGACAGACAACCACTTTGGTCCAATCTCTGCATCGTCCTCCCCAGAGCTCGTGGAACCCACCCTCACTTTGAGCCAGTACTACTAAACTGAAAATTCTCTTCAGGCCCCAATCACCGAAAACCTGTACTAGAGGTGGGATCTGGGACTGAATTGGAGTTCCTCAAGGAAAGCATAGTTACGCACCTGTAACAGGTGATCTCCGGGAAAGCACAGTTACTTACCTGTAACAGGTGATCTCTGGGAACAGCAGGAATAAGTCTTCACATATGGGTATCATCGGTACCGACGGAGCCTGCGCGGGAACGCTCCCCAGCGTCCAGTAAGAAAGCTTTTGGGAGCATCCCACAGCGACTGCACGCTGCCTTCCCGCCTTTCCCAACCGCCTCTCTCCAGTTTGAGTTTTAAAGCTGAGACAAAGAGAGAGAGAGGAAAGGAAAGATAGATAGAGAGATACAACTCCTAGGGGAGGTGGGTGGGTTGTGAAGACTTATTCCTGCTGTTCCCAAAGATCACCTGTTACAGGTAAGTAACTGTGCTATCTCCAGGAACAAGCAGGAATGAGTCTTCACATATGGGGACTCCCCAGCTGGAGATGCCAGGGAGATCCCCAAGGTTGAGTCCTTGAGAAGGGCTCCACCTCCCCCCATGGATCTCGGGCATCCAACCAGGGATGGGGGGTAGGAGTTCATTAGGTATGGAACAGGTGTTTGAGAACAGCCTGACCAAACAAGGCATCCCGGCGGGAGTCCTTGTCCAAGCAGTAATGGGCTGTAAAGCACAGTTACTTACCTGTAACAGGTGATCTCTGGGAACAGCAGGAATTAGTCCTCACATATGGGTACGTCGGAACCGACGGAGCCGGCGCGGGAAAGCTCCCCAGCTTTTCAGATGAAAAGCTTTTGGGGCTTCCCACAGCGCATGCGCGCTGCCTTCCCGCCTTCCTTACCAGCTCTCTTCAGTTCGAGTTTATAGCTGAGACAATAGAGAGAGGAAAGGAAGGTAGATAGATAGAAGATACAACTCCTAGGGGAGGTGGGTGGGTTGTCAGGACTAATTCCTGCTGTTCCCAGAGATCACCTGTTACAGGTAAGTAACTGTGCTATCTCCAGGAACAAGCAGGAATAAGTCCTCACATATGGGGACTCCCTAGCTAAGATGCCTGGGAGATCCCCCTCCAAGGGTAAACCATCTTCGTATGGATCTCAGGAATCCATTCAGGGAAGGTGGGCAGGAGTTGCTTAAGTATGGAACAGGTGTTTGAGGACAGCCTGACCAAACAAGGCATCCCGGCGGGAGTCCTTGTCCAAACAGTAATGGGCTGTGAAGGTATGAATCGAGGCCCAAGTGGCTGCTCGACAGATCTGATCTATGGATACAGAGTGAAGATGAGCCATAGAAGTAGCCATGGCTCTCACATTGTGAGCTGTGACATGGCCTTCCAGAGAAATGTTCTTACTCTGGTAAGCAAAGAAATACACTGAGCAATCCAATTGGAAAGTGTACGTTTGGAGACTGGAAGTCCCAAATGAGAAGGATCAAAAGCCACAAAAAGTTGGGAAGACTTTCGATGTGGCTGAGTCCTGTTGAGGTAAAAGGCGAGAGCTCTTTTACAGTCAAGAGTATGAAGGTTCCTCTCTGCACTGGATGCATGAGGAGCCGGGAAAAAAACAGGTAGATATACCTCTTGATTAAGATGAAAAGGCGAGACCACTTTGGGCATAAAGTGGGGATTCGTCCTAAGGACCACCTTATCATGATGAAACCTGGTATAAGGTGGATGAGCCACTAAGGCCTGTAGTTCACTGATGCGGCGAGCCGAAGTGACTGCAATAAGGAAAAGGACCTTCCAGGAAAGAAATTTCAAGGAGCTAGAAACCAACGGTTCAAAAGGTGGCTTCATAAGCTGACCTAGAACTAGGTTCAAGTCCCATGCTACCGGAGGAGGTCGGATGGGAGGCTTAGTTAGAGTCAGGCCTCTCATGAATCTTGCAACAAGCGGATGAGAGGAGACAGGTTGTCCATTTATAGGTTTTAAGGATGCTGCAATAGCACTCAAATGGACTCTTACTGAATTCGTCTTAAGGCCTGCATTAGAAAGATGCAGGAGATAGTCTAGTAGAGAATTCAAAGGAAGTGCTAGAGGGTCAAGACCCTGTTGAGCAGACCAAATGGAAAAGCGTTTCCATTTGAAAGCATAGGAACGCCTCGTGGAGTGTTTCCTAGAGGCATGAAGGATATCTTTCACTGGTTGAGAAAGATTGAAGTCATGAAGGCTTAGGCCTTCAGTAACCAAGCTCTGAGGTGTAGGGACTTGGGGTTTGGGTGCGACAAAGTCCCTTTCTCCTGAGAGAGAAGGTCTGGCGCAGCTCCCAGGTCCAAGGAGGGTCCCTGGGAGAGATGCAGAAGTAGAGGGAACCACACTTGGCGTGGCCAGCATGGAGCTATGAGGATCATCGATCCGTGATCCCTCTGGAGTTTGAACAGAGTCTTGGGAATCAAAGGAATGGGTGGAAAGGCATATAGGAATTCCTGACCCCAATGCAGGAGAAAGGCGTCGTTGGCCTGAGCTCCCTGACACGGAGTCCTGGAACAGAACCGGGGAAGTTTGGCATTCCACGGACTTGCAAAGAGGTCTATGTCCGGGGTTCCCCATTCCTGAAAGATTCTGCCTATCTGGTCCATATGTAGGGACCATTCGTGTGGAAGCAGAACTCGACTGAGTCTGTCTGCCCGAGAGTTTTGAACCCCTGGAAGATATACTGCCAGAAGATGAATTTGATGCTCTCTGGCGAAGACCCATAATCTGAGAGCTTCGTTGCAAAGCGACAGAGAGCCTGTCCCTCCTTGTTTGTTTACGTAGAACATGGCCACCTGATTGTCTGTCTGAACTAGGACGGTCAGGTTGACAAGGAGGGTATGGAAGACTTTGAGGGCAAAGAAGATTGCTCGGAGTTCCAGGAGGTTGATGTGAAGGGTGGTCTCCTGCGGAGACCAAGTACCCTGAGTGGAGAGGGATTGTAGATGGGCTCCCCACCCTGTTTGGGAGGCATCTGTTGTGAGGGTTGCTTGGGGCAACAAAGGTTAGAAGGGGGCCCCCAACAACAGATTCTTGGTGGACATCCACCATTGGAGGGACCAAAACAGACGCTTTGAGGTGAGTATTTGGTCGGAGAGCGCTCCTGATGCTTGAGTCCACTGGGTGGCCAAGGTCCATTGAGCTGCTCTCATATGAAGACGAGCGTAGGGCACCACGTGTACCGTGGAGGCCATGTGGCCCAGAAGTCGCAGCATTTCTCTGGCTGTCAAGTGACTGCTGGACTGAGCTTGGGAGGCCAAGCACAGCAGACGTTGGCACCGGACTTGAGGTAGGTAGGCCCTTGCAGTGGTGGTGTCCAACTGGGCCCTATGAATTCCAGAGACTGAGTAGGGATAAGTTGAGACTTGGGAAGGTTTACCACCAGTCCCAGATACTGCAGAAGGTGCCTTGTGCGGTCCAGGGAAATCTGGGCCTCTGACTGAGATGGAGCTCGGATGAGCCAGTCGTCCAGATATGGGAATACAAAAATTCCCAGACCTCTTAGAAATGCGGCAACAACTGCCATGCATTTGGTGAACACTCTTGGAGCAGAGGCTAGACCGAAGGGAAGTACTCTGTACTGGAAATGTTTTCCCTGAAACAGAAATCTTAGATATTTTCTGTGGGATGGGTGGATGAGTATATGTGTGTACGCATCCTTGAGATCTAGAGAACAAAGCCAATCCTGACTCTGAAGGTATGGAAGGAGAATGCCTAGAGAAAGCATTTTGAATTTCTCCTTGTACAGAAATTTGTTCAATTCTCTCAGATCTAGGATAGGTCTGAAGCCCCCTGTCTTCTTTGTTATGAGAAAATAAGGGGAGTAGAATCCTGTCCCTTGTTGAAGAAGAGGAACCTCTTCTATTGCCCCTTGGGCAAGGAGAGAAGAGACTTCCTGATCCAACAGGTCCAGGAGAAATGGGGGAGAATTGAAGTGCCTCACCATGATATATGGAGGAAGGTTGGAAAAATGAAGTTTGTAGCCCTCTCTGATGATAGAGAGGGTCCATTGCTCTGATGTGATTTGCTCCCATCTGGGAGCAAAGTGAGCTAACCTTCCGGGAATGGTGAGGGGCTCTGGTTGTTCTAGAGTCAGAAATGTTAAGTTCTCTAGGGGCAAGTCAAAACCCCTGAGGGGGTTGAGCCTGCTGAGAAGTGGTAGACGCTGCAGGTTTTGACTTTGCCTGTTTAGGTTGCTGACGTTTAGCAGCAAAGCGAGGCTGAGAAGATTGTTGGCCAGTATTTGTGGAAAATCTGGCCTTCTTGTAGTAAGGCCTCTTGAAAGACTTTTTCTTGGCAGGAGTACAGGTAGACTTAGAAAGTCTATCCAAGGTAGCATTTTCTGCGTCCATTTGAGTGGCTTTAATTTGCCAGTCCTTACCAAATAAGTTCTCACCTGTACAGGGCAGATTCCGTAAGCCATCCAGAACCCAGGGTTCTAGGTCAGAGGCCTGGAGCCAAGCAAGTCGTCGGGCTGCAATAGCAATGCCCGAAGCTCTACCGGCACCCTCAAAGGAATCAAAAGCTGCTCTGTTGGAGAACTTAGAAACATCTAGAAGCTGTTTCACCAGAGAAATGAACTCCTCTTTTCTATCCTCAGGGATAAAGGAGGCAAAACGTTGTATCTTTAGGGCAAGTTCCCTGAGAAACATGCCCATATACAGACTGTAAGAATTAATCCTGGCTATAAGCATAGTAGCCTGGAAAAGTTTCTTGCCAAAAGAGTCTAGGGTCTTACATTCTCGTCCTGGAGGGGTAGAAGAGTGCCTTTTGGTACTCAATCTTTTTCAGTGCAGACTTCACCACAATGGAATGGTGAGGCAACTGAGTCTTTTGAAAACCAGGAGAAGGAGGGACCCAGTACATGGTGTCCAACCTACGAGAATAAGGAGACAACGTTAGAGGAGCCTCCCATAAGTCCATCAAGTGTTCTTGAAGGATTTCATGGATAGGCAGGGTGACTGCCTCTTTAGGAACCTTAGGGTATCCTAAAATATCCAATTTCTTTGACCTAGGTTCTTTTTCAGAGGATGTGGTAATAGAAAGTTCTTTAGCTAGTTCAATAATGAAGTCTTGAAAGGACAAATCCTCTGGTGGAGACATTCTCCTCTTTGGGGAAGAGGGGTCTTCATGAAGAACTAGAGACAGCTCATCAGAGTCCTCAGAGGAGTCAAAATCCTCAGAAGAAGCAGAGTATTCTCTATTTGCTTCCAACGCACGATACGCATACCGATCGGTATCGACATCGGGCGTACTGGGTATGGGATCGGTATCGGGTGAAAACCCGGATCCGGCATGCGGAACCGATCTGCATTTGGAAGTCGATGGTCTCAGTTCCGGTATGGGAGACGATACCGGAACCGGACCCGGTACCGCTGAACGCGGTACCGAGGGCGTCGCAGCATTAATAAAAGCCAGCATGGCCTGCTGCATGGTCTGAACAGTATTGCTCATAGACGCCACTGCTGCCTGGATGTCGATACCGGTATGGGCCGGTACCCCAGAGCAGTCCAACAGGTGATCAGTCGAGGCCGTGCCATCGATGTCAACCTGTAACCCCATAGATGGTGCTTTGGAAGCCAGAGCTTCCCACCGGGGTTGTTTGGCTGGGGCAGGATCCTCAGACTCAAAAGTGAGAGCCTCTCGATGCTTTGAAGGAGATTTGCTCTTTGAGGACCTGCCCGCAGAGGGTTTGGTTACCTGAGATCCATCCGGAGAGGAAGACCTGGATGACTGTGATGCTGGATTATCTGAAGCAAACAGCACATGGAATTTGTTGGCCCGGTTCTGCAACCCACGTTTAGACATCTGGGAGCAGGATGGGCAGTCCGGAATGGAGTGGTCAGGTCCCAAACACTTAAGACACCATTCATGGGTGTCTGTGACAGAAATAACAGCACTACACTTGGTACACTTCTTAAAACCAGGGGCTGGTTTCTCCATGAGGAGAATTTGTGTAGGTCTGAGGCCTAACCGAAGTCACCAAGTTGTGCAGAAGAAAGATTTTTTTTTTTTTTTTTTTTTTAAAGAAAGAAAAGAGAGACCGGCGGTACCGGTTTCGGTATGGGGAAGGCAGGTACGCGGTCTAAAGAAACAAACTAAAACAATAATTTCTTCAGCGGTGACAGGAACACGACCTGCTGGCTCCGCGGAAAAAGAGAAACTGAGGAGAGCTGGTCAGGAAGGCGGGAAGGCAGCGCGCATGTGCAGTGGTAGGCCCCAAAAGCTTCCTTCTGGGAAGCTGGGGAGCTTTCCCACGCAGGCTCCGTCGGTACCGACGTACCCATATGTGAGGACTTATTCCTGCTTGTTCCTGGAGATCGGTCTGACGTCGAAGGCAGACGCAACACAGAAAAATAAAGAAAAAAATAAAGAACTTCTTCTGCGGTGACAGGAACACGACCTGCTGGCTCCGCGGAAAAGAAGAACTGGAGAGAGGCGGTTAGGAAAGGTGGGAAGGCAGCGCGCAGGCACTGTGGGATGCTCCCAAAAGCTTTCTTACTGGACGCTGGGGAGCGTTCCCGCGCAGGCTCCGTCGGTACCGACGATACCTATATGTCAAGACTCATTCCTGCTTGTTCCTGGAGATCAGCAGGAATTTAGTCCTCACATATGGGTATCGTCGGTACCGACGGAGCCTGCGCGGGAACGCTCCCCAGCATCCAATTAGAACGCTTTTGGGAGCATCCCACAGCGCCTGCATGCTGCCTTCCCGTCTTTCCCAACTGCCTCTCTCCAGTTGAGTTTTAGAGTCGAGACAAAGAGAGAGAGCGAGGAAAAGGAAAAGAGAGAGATAGAGAGATACAACTCCTAAGGGAGGTGGGTGGGTTTTGAGGACTAAATTCCTGCTGTTGCCGGAGATCACCTGTTACAGGTGAATAACTATGCTATCTCCAGGAACAAGCAAGAATGCAGTCATCACATATGGGGACTCCCTAGCTTTAGGTGCCAGGGAGAGACCCCAGAAGTTGTGTGTCCCTGAGAAGGGCTCCACTTCCCCCCATGGATATCTAGCATCCTACCAGGGATGGTGGGTAGGAGTTGATTAGGTATGGAACAGGTGTTTGAGAACAGCCTGACCAAACAAGGCATCCCGGCGGGAGTCCTTGTCCAAGCAGTAATGGGCTGTGAAGGTATGAACCGAGCGCCAAGTGGCTGCTCGACAGATGTCAATAGACACAGACTTCAGATGAGCCATTGAGGCTGCTATAGCTCTCACATTGTGAGCTGTGACATGGCCCTCCAGAGAAAGGCAAAACCAAGGGAGCGGCAGGTTCAACACCCAACACCTTTATTATAACAATTAAGTGGCCTAAACCCAACACAGGACCGTGCTTCGTGTGTCACTTCATCAGGGGTTATCAGGGCACACTAAAAAAACAAATCATAAAATTACATTATGAAATAAATATAATTAAAACGGTAACATCAAGAAAGGGCTAAGACAATAAATATAAACATAAATAAATTAAAATTTAAACGTTAAAAAGACTACATCTCACTACACCATAAACCCCTTAGGTCTCAATTGAAACCTAAAATGTTACTAAAAGTCAAATGTATCACATAAAAACTAATATAGAACTCAAAGATAAATTCGAGATACATAAAAAGTACAATTGAAATCATAATTAAGAAAACACAAAATCTATACATGCATATATCTAAAATCTATTCTGTCACATCAAACAAATATGGAACACAAAAATAAATAAGAATACAATGAAAATACAATTAAAAATACAATAAGGATTAAATAGGAGGGTCAAAAGAATAAACCAAATGTATATACTAAAAGAGCACTTATAAAAAGATCCCATATAAAAGAGGACTGAAGGGATGAGGAGACCGAATATAAGAAGGGAAGTATATAAAAAAAGAATCGGACATTACCTGATTGGTGTGTGGTGATCACTGACTCCACAATACTCAAAGTTTAATTGAAGTCACAAATATAAAAAACACTTCTGCAAAAAAGGGAACATAAATTTGGAAATTTGTGCAAAAATTGAATGCTGCCCCGAACAGTTAAGTTATCCATTATGAGGAGAAAAAATATTATTAAAAAGGTGAGACACTCGTCTATCAACTCTATAAACATACTTTAAATGAAAGTTTAATGTGTTGGAGATGGCAAACGGGAGACCCTGTAAAAATCTATAGAAAGAGTTATGAAACCCAACACCCCCAAAAAAGCTTTATTGGTCAAACGTGCCATAGGTTCCAAAATTAATAGTCTACTTGTGAGGGATAGAGGGAGACTCTTACTCTGGAAAGCCCATGTATATAACATTTGAACAACATCTTTTCTGAGTCGATTTGGGACATAGAGTCAAATCGATGTCTGAAAGATAAGCACCCGGCATGGTTATGCGAGATTTTCAATAAATAAAAAAAGAGTAAACTACTTTCCAATGCGGAGGACACCGACACGGAATGTAACACTATATATAAACCACCGAGGGACTTTCTATAAACTCTGTAAAAATCCAAAAGAAACACTGACTGGTATTTATTTAAAAACTAACCCTAACTGTTAAGAAACATCAATGTTAAGCCATATGAAATTATTGAAAATCATTCCTAAATATATAAAAAAAGAGAGGGAACTACTACCAATGTGTGTCATCTCTTCCCGCTTTGAATCAATGTGCCAATATCGCAAGTCGGCTAACCGCAAAACAATAGATGTTTGAAATGTAAGCGTCCCTTAGAAAGTCAAAGTTTCTGTATAGACAAAAAATCAGCAATGTTAATTTAAACCAAAATATTTTACCTGTTTAAGGAATACCAAAGACACGACTGCAACAGTGTATTGCTCCTTCTAGCACTCAAAAAACGCCAACGCATGCATGTTAAAAGAAAAAGCGTAGTTACTCACCTGTAACAGGTGTTCTCCAGGAGCAGCAGGAATCAGTCCTCACTTATGGGTGACGTCGACGCCGACGGAGCCCTCGCGGAGCAATTTTCCCCAGCTTTCAAAGAAAGCCTTTGGGAATTGCAGCGCGCATGCGCGGTCGTCTTCCCGCCCGAGGGTGCCATCTTAGCCAGTCAGATGACATAGCTAAAAAAGACAGCATAAAAAAATTTGCAAAAAGAGCATAAGCAGACGATTGCAACTCCAAGGGGAGGAGGGAGGGTAGTGAGGACTGATTCCTGCTGCTCCTGGAGAACACCTGTTACAGGTGAGTAACTACGCTTTCTCCAGGACCAAGCAGGAAGTCAATCCTCACTTATGGGACTCCCAAGCTCAAGGCTACCAGAGACCCTAAGCACAAAAATGAGCTCCCTCTAGCTCAGCAGCACAGAAGGAAAGAATCTTCGCTGAATTATCACCCACCGGTAGCCCACATCCGGGATGGAGGGTAGGAGTTGCTCAGACCTCAAAGAGATTACGGAGGACTGCCTGTCCGAAAGCACTGTCCCTGCGGGACTCCCTCTCGAGACAGTAATGGACCGCAAAAGTCTGGCTCGAAGACCAAGTAGCGGCCCGGCAGATGTCTGCCAGCGGAACAGAGCGGAGGTAAGCCACTGACGTAGCCTTTGCCAGAACGCAATGAGTCGTGACTCTACTTTCTAAGGAGAGTCCGGCTGCCCCATAAGCCCAAGAGATACAGTCCGCAACCCAGATGGACAGAGTACGCTTGGAGACCGGGAGCCCCAATTTATTGGGGTCAAAAGACACAAAAAGCTGAGCAGCTTTACGGTGCTCCCGCGTACGGTCAAGGTAGAAGTTCAAAGCCCTTCTACAGTCCAGGGTATGGAGGATCGTTTCAGCTCGGCTGGAGTGTGGTCTGGGAAAGAAGGTTGGAAGTACCACCTCCTGATTGATGTGAAAAGGGGAGACCACTTTTGGAAGAAATTTTGGGTGAGTCCGTAGGACTACCCTATTTTTGTAGAACCGAGTGTAAGGGGGATCAGACACGAGGGCCTGCAATTCACTTACGCGTCTAGCGGAAGTGAGGGCTATCAAGAACAGTGTTTTCCAAGACAGAAAACGGAGAGAACAGGTAGCCATAGGTTCAAAAGGCGGACAGGTGATCCGCTGCAAAACCACATTCAGGTCCCAGTCAGGCGCTGGCTGGCGCAGAGGTGGTTTAAGTAGAAGGAGACCTCGGAGAAACCTCGCTACGAGAGGGTCGCTGGAGAGAGGTCTACCATCCACCGGCACATGATGTTCCGAAAGAGCACTGAGGTGAACTTTGACGGAGTTGGACTTAAGTCCCAGATTAGAGAGGTGTAGCAAGTATTGCAAGATCACCGACACCGGGCAGGAGAAGGGATCCTGAGACTGTTGGGTACACCAGACGGCAAAGCGACGCCATTTAAGGGCGTAGCATTTGCGGGTAGAAGGGCGTCGCGAAGCTAAGACGACCTCCTCCACCTCCGCCGGCAGGAGAAGGGGAGCAAGGACTACCCTCTCAGCAGCCAGGCCATGAGGTTGAGAGACCTGAGGTTGGGGTGTAGTAGAGACCCCTGATCCTGAGTGAGGAGATCCGGTTGTACCCCCAGAGGGAATGGATCCTCCACCGCTAGTTGCAGTAGGAGCGGAAACCATGGCTGTCTGGGCCAGCGAGGGGCCACCAGGATCATGAAGGCGTTGTCTCGGAGCACCTTGAAAAGAGTCCGAGAGACTAGCGGGATGGGAGGGAAAGCGTACAGAAGGCTCCCCGACCATGAAATCAGAAAAGCGTCCGCCGCAACCCGAAGGGGGTGTGGCTGACGAGAGCAGAAGCGAGGAAGCTGCTGGTTGTGAGGACTGGCAAAGAGATCCACCGTGGGGAGGCCCCACTTTAGGAAGAGCTTCTGAACTACCAAGGGATCCAGACGCCACTCGTGCGGCTGGAGGATCCTGCTGAGTTTGTCCGCCAGGCAATTCTCTTGGCCCGGGAGATAAACTGCCTTGAGGAGAATGCCGTGACTGATGGCCCAAGAGCAGAGCTTCTGTGCCTCCCGGCACAGGAGGAAGGAGCCCGTGCCCCCCTGCTTGTTCACGTAGAACATGGCAACTTGATTGTCCGTCTGGACGAGGACGGACTGGTGAGAAGTCAGGTGGGAGAAGGCTTTGAGAGCCAGGCGGATCGCCCTGAGCTCCAGGAAGTTGATCTGCTGAGCAGACTCCCACGTGGTCCAGAGGCCCTGAGTACGTGCCCCTCGGCAATGTGCTCCCCAGCCCAGGAGGGATGCATCCGTGGTCAGCACCCGGGTCGGCTGAGGTGACTGGAAAGGCATTCCGAATATCAGGTTCGGCTGCCGAAGCCACCACCGAAGAGACGAGATCAGCGGCTCGGAGACGCGCACCAGGTCTGCTAGGCCGCCTGTGGCTTGTCGCCACTGCTGGCGGAGACACCATTGAGCAGGCCGCATATTCAGGCGGGCATTGGGGGTCACATGGACGGTGGAAGCCATATGGCCGAGTAGTCTCAGGAAGCGCCTGGCGGAGACCAGGGGCTGGCTGCGAAAACGGTCGGCTAGGTCCATGAGCCGTTGAGCCCTGTCGAGCGGTAGGTATGCTCGCGCCTGAGGAGTGTGCAGCCTTGCGCCGATGAACTCGAGATCCTGCGAGGGGAGCAAAGTGGACTTTGCGAAGTTTATAACAAAGCCCAAGTGCTGCAGAAGAGTCACCGTGCGGCGCGTGGCGTTGGTGACCTCCCGAGCGGACGCTGCTCTGATGAGCCAGTCGTCGAGGTACGGAAAGACATAGAGGCCGTGAAGCCGGAGATGGGCCGCCACCACCGCGAGACATTTTGTGAAGACTCGCGGCGCGGAGGACAGGCCAAAGGGAGTACTCTGTACTGGTAATGATTTCCTGCCACCACAAACCTTAGGTATTGGCGGTGGCTTGGGTGGATGAGGATGTGCGTGTAGGCATCCTTTAGATCCAAGGAGCATAGCCAATCTCCCTGCTGGAGGTAGGGCAGAAGGATTCCAAGGGTAAGCATTTTGAACTTCTCCCGCACAAGGAACTTGTTGAGGTTGCGCAAGTCCAGGATGGGTCTGAGGCCCCTGTTCTCTTTGGTATTAGAAAATACCTGGAATAAAAACCTTGACCTCTCAGGTGGTGTGGCACCGGTTCCACCGCCTGTTCCTGCAGAAGACCTGCTAACTCCTGAAGGAGTAATTCCCTGTGCAGAGGGGGTCGTGGAGGTTCTCCCGGAAAATAGGAGGGAGGGACCTGGTGGAAGTGGAGAAGATAGCCTTCCCACACAACTTGAAGCACCCAGGCATCTGCGGTGATGCTGGACCACCTGTGGGCGAAGTGAACCAGCCGGCCTCCGGTGCTGGGAGGAACCAGCGGGGGGGGGAGAGGCTATGCTTTGCGAGTCAAAAACCCCCACCCTGCTGAGCAGGGGCTGGTGGTGCAGGATTTGGGTCTTGCTGCCTACGGGACCCGTTACCCCTTCCCTTGGCCTGCTGGCCCTGTTGGGGAGCTGCAGGGGCCTGATAATGGGGGTATTGTTTGTAGGCAGCCGCCTTCCTCGGGTAAAAGGACTTTTTCCCCGAGCCCTTCTTTTTCTGGGAAGGGGCGGAGGTCTTCCTAGAAAGCCTGGTCCTGGTGAGAGTCTCAGTCTCAATTTGCGCAGCCTTTTCCGCCATGGGCTTGCCAAAGAGGTTTTCGCCTCGGCAGGGGACATCGACCAACTTGTCCTGCACCCAGGGCTCAAGGTCTGACGACTGAAGCCAAGCCTGTCGGCGGGCACCGATGCCGGCTGCGGCCACTCGAGCCGATGCTTCAAAGCCATCATAGGCTGCACGGGACATGAACTTTGAGCATTCCCGAATGCCAGTGGACAAGGCCAGGAACCTCCGCAAGGGTTCCTCGGACAAACCAGCGGAGAATCCGGCTAGCTCTTTAGCCAGATCCCGGAGATACATGCCCATGTATAGCTGGTAAGTCTGGACACGACATGCGAGCATAGAGCCCTGGAAACACTTCTTGCCAAGGCCATCCAGGTTACGGGCCTCCCTGCCAGGAGGCACCGAGGAGTGCATCTTCTGGCTCTTAAGACGATGCATGGCCGATTCCACTACCATGGAATGGTGTGGCAGCTGTGCCTTTTGAAAGCCAGGGCTCTTGCGGACTCGATAGATAGAATCGACCCGATTGCTCAGGACCGGCGAGGAGGCCGGACTCTCCCACATGCGGAAGAGTAGTCGTTCCAGCATAGGAGGAACCGGTACAGTAAAGTGTTCCCTCGCGGGAGAGTCATACTGGAGGGCGTCGAGCTCTTCGGCTCGAGGCTCCTCCTCGGGATCCGCAGGGAAGGCCAAAGCCTTGGCCATATCCCTAACGAAGTCCGAGAACCGGGCATCCTCCGGGGGGGACTGCTTCCGAGGCTCGGACTCCGGTGAGTCCGATGGGACACACCGAGTCCGGAAAGAATCAGGCGACTCTTCCTCCTCAGACTCCCAGACAGACTCCGACGAGGACTCGGTGGGGTCGGCCCGGGCAGGGCGCGGCGCCAGCCGCCCCGACGCCGAGGGAGTCGGCGTCGGCGACCTCGGTCCCGAACGGGAGGCCGAGGGTGACCTCAACCGAGGATCGACTCGAGTTCTCATCGACTCGAGGATCGGCTCGGTCTCCGGGGTCGACTTGGACGTCGACGTCCCGGCGGTCGGGGCAGCGGCGCCAGCGAGGCCAGCGAGCAGTGCCCTCTGCTGGTCCATGAAGGCAGACAGTCTGCTCTCCAAGGCCGTCAACCTGAGTCCGAGCTCAGGTGACCCAGCAGCCCCCGACTCGGGCCCCGACGGCGTCGGGCCCGACGTCGGCTGTCGCGGAGGCGAGTCCAGAAGGACCACAGGACTTACCCGAGCAGGCATCTCCGACTCCAGGCGAGGTCGCTTCGGGATGTGTTCCTTCTCCAAGGACCCGGGGCGGCTGTCGGGGCTATGCGACCTGGCCCTCGCGGAACCAGGAGCGTCCACCGACGCCGCCCTCGCGGGTTTCACCTTCCGACGATGGTCCCCGGAGGGAGAACCCCGGTCGGAG
Organism: Ichthyophis bannanicus; assembly: GCA_033557465.1. Classification (NCBI taxonomy): domain Eukaryota; kingdom Metazoa; phylum Chordata; class Amphibia; order Gymnophiona; family Ichthyophiidae; genus Ichthyophis; species Ichthyophis bannanicus. The sequence continues at coordinate 367,107,903 of CM066031.1, forward strand.
GAACTCCGGCGACGGTCCGAGCTGGAGCCTTTCGACGCGGAGGCCTCCGACGAGGTCCGGGTACGGCTGGGGTCAGCGAAGATTCTCTCACGCTGATGCCGCCGACTTCTCAACGCCTTAGAGGACATTTTGCTGCAGGGCCCACAGATCAGTTCCTCATGATCCGGGCCCAGGCAGCGGAGGCAAAAGTCGTGTGTGTCAGTTAGTGACATATTTCGGTCACACCGACCACACCGCTTAAACCCACTGGCAGCCATCGGGGGAAAAAGGGCCCCTGCGAGGTCAAAGGACCGGGCTGCCAGGGAAAAATCGAAAACGAAAGCTGACAAAGTCAGAAAACCCGAAAAAAGTAAGAGGACTCGTGACCGGCGTCACGAGTCCGGGCGGGAAAAAGATCGGCGTCGAACCGAAGGAAAAAGAATAAAATAATGAAGAAAATTGACTTTTTCGCGGGGACAAGACGGGGACGTCTGTAGGGCTCCGCGGAAGAAAAAAGAAGACTGGCTAAGATGGCACCCTCGGGCGGGAAGACGACCGCGCATGCGCGCTGCAATTCCCAAAGGCTTTCTTTGAAAGCTGGGGAAAATTGCTCCGCGAGGGCTCCGTCGGCGCCGACGTCACCCATAAGTGAGGACTGACTTCCTGCTTGGTCCTGGAGAAACTTATTTTTTAGGATTTTAACTTTATCCTATAGAGTTAGCTACGAATTCTACTATGTCGGCATTAATTCACTCAACTTAACCTGTCCGGAAATTATTTAACTTATAGATGGTGATTATATCTTAAAAAGCTCCCTTATCAATGGTTGTCCATGCACAGAAGCCTTCTTTTAACCTATTGTATTTTTAATCATATGCCCCTGTCGGCTTCAATGTTTTGAATAGAATTAACACATTTTTTTAGATTAATGTTAAGCTATTTTTTCGTTTCAATACGTTTTAAGTTTCAAACTTTTTTGCATATACCTTGCTGTGAATTTGTACATTTACAACGACAGATCGCTATATGGCTTAAATACTTCCGGTTTGGTTTTTCTTTTAACACGCATGAGGAGTAAAAGAGGAAGACGGACCGATTTGGACAAGTAGCCCAGTCCTGGAGGGAAGAAGGGGTATGGAAAAAAGCCCGTATTCCCAAGGAGGACAGATGTGTGAAGGGCTGAAACTTCAGAGCTACTGAAGATCTACACTGTCTTTCCTAGCTGGTGAGAGATAGGAAAGATATTGAAGCATGATGCTTCAGGGATAGCAAGTCCTAGAGTAAAGTGGAAGCTGCTAGTACCACAGTAGTGGTTTTGTGCATAACAGCCCCTACATACCGAGAGACAGTACGAAGATATGTAAACCCACTGTCTGGAACCTCTGAGAAGGTAAAAACCTTTATAGCAGAGACAGTTAGGGAGATAGTATGTAATACATATCTACCTATAAAAAGCATCTCGACAGATACATATATATAGAGGGGCATATATATATATATATATATGTGTGTGTGTATATATACATTATATATATATATGGGCATAACCCATGCACAAACAGCTTACAGACATATGTATAGAAATAATAGAGATACATACATACATGAATATGTAGGTTTCAGGATACATGTCTGCAACTAAGCCCCATAAGAACATTCGCATGAGAGATGTGAAGGAGAAAGATTCATCTAACAAGAAGGTGGAACCTACTTGAAAAGATATATAGAGAATCTATTCCTCCGGGCTAAGAGGGTGCAGGAATGCTATCCAGTGAAATAACCAGGATGGTTGCGTGAAAAAACTAAGGATAATATCAGTCTGTAGAGAGCAAGTCGTGAGTTCTGTAGAACTCTGACATGGTAAATGGACAGAAAACGCATAGAGGGATACCAGGATGACCCACAGGAGGGACACAGGGGTATCATGCGTTACTAGTAGAATATGTGCTGTCCATGAGGAGTAGGATAGCATGAGGCCAAGCTGTAAGGAAAAAAGAGCATATTCCTGCAGGATTGGGAAACTCCTTTGACATTCACGCAGAAAAAGCTTATATCCTGTATTATAACAGGAGACAAGGTGGTGTGGAGAACCCTCACAGTCATGGAAAATGACTGATAAGCCTTTTCTACTATATGGAATAGCCATCAGAGACAAAGTTCAATGCTCTCTAGCAAGGGCCCATAGTAGAAAGCTTCTCTGAAGATTGCAGAGAGCATTATGCAGGAGAATTGGGAGATAGAACTGACTGTAGGTCAGCTGTGTTGCCAAATCCAAGGAAATGGAGATGGCCAGAAAGAAAATAATGTAAGAAGCCTGATGTGAGTAGGATTATCCAAGATAGATGAGGACTATCTTCGAATCGCTACTAAGGCTAGACAGACTGGAAACTTATGGAAAAGTACCAGTAGATCAATCACTGGAACTCCTGCATGAACAGCAACTGAAAGAGACAGCAGAGGAAATCTTCCTGTGAAAACAGAGAGAACAGACAAGGGAGAGGAGTAGTCCTGTCCCTGTCTGATAAGCTGTCTAGAGAATTTATTCAAAGAAAAACTCTACATTGGAATGAAAGGTGTACAGTATGGTACCACTCAATCAGGAGAAAACCTGGATGAGAGGGTAGAAAAACAGGAACTGAAGGGTGACTTACCATATGGTGAGTCAGCTGAAGAAAAAAAAATGTTCATGTTGGGACAGAAACTATCATGGGATAGTAGTTAAACTTCTCTTCTTGGTAGGAAGAAGAGGAGAAATCTGTAACCCATAGACAAGAATATCCTGACAGCTCAGTACATCCTGAAGAAAGGAAGCCATGTGTAGAGCTTTAAAGAAAAAAACAGTGAACAAACTTATGCTAAGAAGAGGTTAACTGTAGGTTGCAACTTTCAGGAACCTATGGTTGCTGGGTATGTTCAGAATGGCTAGAGTTTGGATTCTTCAGACCAGGACGAGGTGTCCCCTGCTTGGGTACATCTGGATGATGGGGAGAAGAGTGAAACCTTCTTTTCTTAGGGAAAAAAGGTTTGGTAGGACATGTCCTACCTCCTGGGGAAGAAGGCGGCTTAGGTTGTTTTCTAGAACCAGGGAAGTCAGTGGAGCAGAGAGCAACCTGACGTAAAGCCTCCTTATTGAAGAGATTTTCTCCAGTAAAAGGAGAATTACCCAGTGTGTGTTGTGCCCATCTACTCAAGTCTGAAGCCTGGAGCCAGGCTCTACGACGTGCTCCTATGGCAATAGCAGAGGATCTGCTAACAGACTCAAAAGAGTCTAGAGAAGCACGAGAAAGAAACCAAGAGAGATTCTGGCTATGACTAAGAAGTAAGGAATAGTCTGTAGCCTTAGGCTCTGATAGAAAAGGAGTCAAAAGAGATAATTTCTTTGTGACCTCCTGGAGAGATAGACTCATATAAAAAATATGAGAGATAATCCTTGATGCCAGCATAGATGCTTGGAAGGTTTGACGTCCAAAGGCATCAAGTGCTCTAGATGCACGACCTGGCGGATAAGAAGAATGCTTCTTCTTGCTTTTTACCTTCCTCATTGCTGATTCCACTAAAATGGAATGAGGGGAAGTTGAGTCTTTTGAAACCCTGGAGAGGGGGGCACCTGATACAGAACATCAGTTGCTGCAGAAGGTGAGGAAACCCTCAAAGGTGATTCCCATATTCTCAGAAGATCATCCTGCAAAGAATGATGCAAAGGAAGCATTATATTTTCCTTTTCTGCAGGAGAACCTCGAGTAGGATCACAGCCAGGGATAGGAATAGCAAGAAATATTGCCATGTCAAGGAGAAATTTCTGAAAAGAGGGATCTCCAATGGGAACTATCCCTGGGCAGGGTAAGGTTGAAGGAGCAGCCTGAGCATCAGAGGATGTACTGGTCTGGTGCAGAAAAAGAACCCCACTAGATGGATAGTGGTACTGGCAGTCACGATTTGAGGCAGGCAGTACTGCATCGTCCATGCCAGGTATCGATTCCAAACTAGGCATAGAGAGGATCGATGGTGCCGATGTAACTGCAGGAAACGACATAGATACCGATACCGGTAGCTGAGTCGGAATCGGAGACGGAAACGGCATCGAAGCAGTCAAAGGAGGCTGCTCAAGCGGTACCGAGGCAACCAGAAACGTTTGGTGAATATCCTCGGTACTGCATATCCGGAAACGATAAGAGTCGGTTCCGAGATGCGTCGGTACCCAGTCATCTAGACTAGATATCGATTCCAGACTCGGCATCGAAGGAAGCGAGTCCATCGATGCATGTCTAGAGGGTACCGACGTCGGTGGTGGTATCGGCGATGTTGTCGATACAGGAAAGTCGATCCGGGTCGTATCGATCGGTCCCGAAGGTACTGAGAACGCCAGATGACGATCCCTGGTGAAGAGTGGATCACTCAACACCGGTGCCGATGCCGGGGTATTGGGACCGCTGGAAGCGGATGCCACCCCCGAGCATAGCTCAGATATAGGAAAGTCAATCTGGGTCGTATCGATCGGTCCCGAAGGTACCGAGGATGCCCGATGACGATCCCTGGTGAAGAGTGGATCATAACACCGGTGCCGATGCCGGGGTATCGGTACCGCTCGAAGCGGATGCCACCACCGAGCATGGCTCAGGTATGTTCTGTGAGGGGTGAGCCCCAGGAACAACCTGAAACCCCTGAAATGCTTTGGACCCCGAAGACTCCCGCCGGGGTTTTAATGCCAATGGGGTCTTGAGGGCAAGGCCGGAGCCGTCATAATGCTTGGCATGAGACCTACCACTCAAGGATTGGCTAATCTTAACAGACTGTGGGTTACCTGATCCTGTAGAGAATTAAAAAACGGAGCCCTCACTCCGGGAGGGAAAACGGTATCGAGGGAAACTCGAAAGAGGGAAGTTCTTCTCACAGTTTGCAGCCTGATTGTTCAGGGGAAAAAGGGTCAGGACCCAAACAGGTTAGACACCAGGCATTGGAGTCTAAAAAGAAAACTGTGCTTCCACAGTGAAGGCACTTCTTAGGAGAAGGCGGCTCCATGATGGAGAGGCCTTGTAGGCCCAAAAAATTTAAGACAGAAACTGAGGGAAAAATTTCCCTGAGTTTAAGAAAAGGAAAAGAAAAACCCACTGGCGGTACCGGTGGCGGCGGGAAAAACAGCCGCGACCACAAGAAAACAAGAAATAAAGGATTTGAAGAAAAAAGTTTCTGCGGTGACAGGAGGACGTCCTGCCGGCTCCACGGAAAAACGAAAACTGAGGAGAAGCAGTGGAAAAGGCGGGAAGGCAGTGCGCAGGCGCGAGGGATGCTCCCAAAAGCTTTCTGATTGGATGCTGGGGAGCATTCCCGTGCAGGCTCCGTCGGTACCGACGTACCCATATGTGAAAACTCATTCCTGCTTGTTCCTGGAGATAGTTTGGTTGCTTGCTGTGTCTTTTGGAGGTTGGGATGGTAAGGAGATTTTTGATGAAGGTACGGTGTGTTCTGTTGTCATTGGAGTTAGATAGGAGTGAGGAGAGGCATGGTGCCGACTCATTGGAGATGATTTTGTGTGTGAGGGTGATAACTTTGAATTTAACTCAGAGTTGGATAGGAAGCCAGTGGAGATCACCGAGGATTGGTGTGATGTGTGATCGTCTAGGGTTGCTTGTGATATGATGTGTGATCGTCTAGGGTTGCTTGTGATGAGACGGGCTATAGTTTTCTGGGCCATTTGAATAGGGTGCATGCTAGTCTTAGGGAGGCCCTGGTAGATAAGGTTGCAATAATCGAGGGAGGGGATTCTGAGTGCCTGGCAGACAGTACGGAAGGAGTCAGGATTAAGGAGAGGTTGGAGGTTCCGAAGGGTACGCTGTTTTGCATAAATTGTATTAGCTGTCTTCTTTATTTGTTCGGTGAATGTGAGGTTCTGGTCGAGTATGATTCCTAGGTATTTTACTTGGTTTTTTTAAGGTAAGGGTGAGGTCACAGAGTAAGGGTTGTTGGTGGGGTATATGATGTATTGGTAAATACTTGTAGAGCTTCTTGCATATTTCTGTTACCGGTACAGAGCACAGGTTGGCCACCAACATGGCCATTGCCCTGAAGCAATGAGCAGTGATCCGGTGCTCAAGGGAAAGGCCATACCGCTCATAAGCGAAGGCAATACAGTCCGACACCCATGAGGATAGAGTCCTTTTGGTTACTGGCAGCCCCAGTTTACTGCGGTCGAACGAGAGAGTTGGGATGCTTTGCAACGGTCTCTGGTCCTATGAAGATAGAAGGATAGGGCCCTCTTGCAATCCAAGGTATGCAAGACCTACTCTTCCTTGCCAGTGTAAGGCCATGGAAAGAAGGTAGGGAGAACCACCTCCATGAAAAGCAGACACCACCTTAGGAAGGAACTTGGGATATGTACGCAGCAGCACTCTGTTCGTATAGAACCATGTATAGGGAGAATCCCCCACCAGAACCTGCAGCTCGCTTAAGCCACCAGGAAGGTCACTTTCCAGGAGAGGTACCTCAGGTGACAGGTGGCCATAGCTTACCAGACTGCCATTTGAGCCTGAGACAGCACCGCACTGAGGTCCCATTCCGCTGCCGGAAGGGGGGCTTTGACAACAGAAGGCCCCTGAGGAATCTGGAGACCAGGGGCAGGCTCGAGAGGGGCTTCCCCTCTACAGGGTGGTGGTTCGCAGCTATAGTGCTAAGATGCACCCTGACTGAATTAGATTTCAAGCCTGAGTGCGAGAGACGCAAAAGGTACTGCAACATGAGTTCTACCTGGCAGGTGAACGGATTCACTTTCCTGTTTGAGCATCAGAAAGAAAACCTCCTCCACTTGAAGGCGTTAAGCGCTTCCTGAAGGCCAGGACCACCTCCTTGACTTCCCTTGTGAGGTGGAAAGGGCCAACACTACCCTTTCAGTAGCCACACTGTCAGCGCTAGGACCCTCAGGTTGGGGTGCAAGAGGGAGCCCTCCTCCTGCGAGAGGCAGCCCTGGGCCTGGCCAAGGGGTACCAAAGAGCAGCAGAGGGAACCAGGGTTGCCTGGGCCACAATTATCACTGAAGCGTGCTCGCTCTGGATTTTGAGCAGACACTTGGGTATCACGGGGGTCGGTGGGAATGCATAAAGCAGGCCCTGCGACCATGATATCAGAAACGCATCAGCCGCCACCCTTCCGCAGTGTGGCTGAGGGGAGCAGAACTGCAGTAGCTGCGAGTTGTCTGGAGAGGTGAACAGATCCAGGCAGGGCCTGCCCCAGAGTCAGAAGAGTCTCTGGGCCACCTCGGGGTCCAGGCGCCACTCATGCAGCCGAAGGAGCCTGCTGAGCTTGTCTACCAGGATACTGTCCTGGCCCAGCAGATAAAGAGTAGTTACTCACCTGTAACAGGTGTTCTCCAGGAGCAGCAGGAATCAGTCCTCACATATGGGTGACATCGACGTCGATGGAGCCCTTGCAGAGCATTTCTCCAGCTTTCCATGAAAGCCTTTGGGAATGCAGGCACGCATGCGCAGTTCCCTTCCCGCCTAAAGGTGCCATCTTGCTCAGTCAAATGACAAAGCTAAAAACAGCACACAAAAAATGTAAAAATAAACTATGTACAACTGCAACTCCCAGGGGAGGAGGGAGGGTTGTGAGGACTGATTCCTGCTGCTCCTGGAGAACACCTGTTACAGGTGAGTAACTACTCTTTCTCCAGGACCAAGCAGGAAGTCAGTCCTCACATATGGGTGACTCCCTAGCTCTGGGCTACCAGGAACCCAGGCTGAACAAGAGAACTCCCTCTAGTCCCAGCATTAAAGAAAGGCTTTTCACTGAAAGGACCTCCACCGGTAGCCCAACGGAGTTGCCTAAACCTCAAAGAGATTGCGGAGTACTGCCTGGACAAAAGCACTGTCCCTACGGGACTCCCTCTCCAGACAGTAATGGGCCACAAAAGTCTAGCTTGAGGACCAAGTTGCAGCCCTGCAGATGTCTACCAACGGTGCAAAGCGGAGGTGACCCACTGAGGCAGCCACTGCCCTGACACGATGGGCTGTGACCCGACCCTGCAAAGGAAGGTCAGCCGCCCTGTAAGCCCAGGTGATACAATCAGCCACCCAGATGGACAAGGTACGCTTGGACACAGCTAAGCCCAAATTATTAGGGTCAAAAGATATGAAGAGCTGAGTAGCCCTTCTATGCCCCTGCGTACGGTCAAGGTAGAAGGATAAGGCCCTCCTACAGTCAGGGTATGCAGAACTGCTTCAGCCTGGCTTGCATGAGGCCTAGGGAAGAAGGTCGGAAGAACCTTCTGGTTGAGGTGGAAAGAGGAGACAACCTTTGGGAGGAACTGTGGATGAGTCCTAAGGACTACCCTGTTACCTTAGAAGTGGGTGTAAGGCCTGTCACAGACAAGTAGCCATCGGCTCAAAAGGTGGGCGAGTCAGCTGCTGCAAGACCACATTCAACTCCCACTCAGGGGCTGGAGGACGGACAGGAGGCTTGAGCAAGAGCAAATCTCTGAGGAACCGGGACACCAAGGGGTAAACAGACAGAGAATGTCCCTCCACCAGTGAGTGGTGAAATGCTAGAGCTGAGAGGTGGACCCAAACAGAATTGGACTTAAGTCCCTGATTGGATAAGTGCAGCAGGTACTGAAGCACGACTGGTACAGCACAGGAGAAAGGATCTTCTGTACGTAGCTGACACCACACAGAAAACCTTTTCCATTTCAGGGCATAGGTTTTTCTAGTGGACTGCTTCCTAGAGGCTAGGACAACCTCCTCAACTTCCTGAGGCAGGCCCCAGGGAGCCAAAACTACCCTTGCAGCCTCCATGCCATCAAATTGAGAGCTCTGAGATTTGGGTGCAGAAGGGAACCCTGAACTTGAGAGAGAAGGTCGGATTGCAACCCCAGAGGCAGTGGAGGATCCACTGCCAGCTGAAGCAGAAGTGGAAACCAAGGCTGTCTCGGCCATCTGGGAGCTACCAGCAGGACCGAGGCCTTGTCCTGAAGAATTTTGAACATGGTTCGGGCCACCAGGGGCGTGGGAGGAAACGCATACAGGAGGCCCTGGGACCAGGAAATCAGAAAAGCACCTGCTGCCAGCCGCAGAGGATGCGGTTGCCTGGAGCAGAACCTTGTCAGTTCTATGGTTGGAAGTCCCCATTTCAGGAAAATTTCAGGAAAATCTTCTGAACCACTAAGGGATGAAGCTGCCATTCGTGGGGCTGCAGAATCCTGCTCAATCTGTCTGCCAGGTAGTTGTCCTGGCCAGGTAGAAGTCCTGTGCCTCCTGATAAAGGAGCCTGGACCCAGTTCTGCCCTGCTTGTTCACATAAAACATGGCTACTTGGTTGTCTGTTTGAACTAGGACAGACTGATGAGCCAGTGTCTGAGAGAAAGTCTTGAGGGCTAAACGAATAGCCCTGAGTTCCAGCAGATTGATCTGCTGTGTGGCCTCCCTGGGAGACCACAGGCCCTGGGTGCACTTGCCCAGACAATGAGCCCACCAGCCTTGCAGTGAGGCATCCGTGGTCAACACCACTGTGAACCCAGGAATCTGAAAAGGCACCCCTTGCAGTAGATTGGGTGGGTGCAGCCACCAGCGGAGGGAGTTCAGGAACGGTCTGGACACCCTTACTCTGTCTCTGAGGCTCCCTGAGGCCTGTGTCCACTGAGTTCTGAGGCACCACTGTGCAGGCCTCATATGGAGTCAGACATTGGGGGTCACATGTACTGTCAAAGCCATGTGGCCAAGAAGCCTCAGGCAGAGTCTGACGGAGACCAGTGACCTGCTGAGAAACTGGTTTGCCAAGTTTATCAGCCTTTGGGCTCTGTCTTCTGGCAAGAATGCCTTTGCCAGCAGAGAGTCCAACCTTGCCCCTATGAACTCCAAGTTCTGAGAGGGGAGCAAAGTGAACTTTGCGAAGTTTATGACAAACAGCAGCTTTTGAAGAAGAGCAATAGTTCGGAGGGTGGCTTGTCTAGCCTCCTGGCACGTCTGACCCCTGATGAGCCAGTCATCCAGATAGGGGAAGACAAAGATACCCCGATTCCTCAGGTAGGCCGCCACCACTGCCAGGCATTTGGTAAAGACTCTGGGGGCAGAGGTGAGGCCAAATGGCAGCACCCTGTACTGATAATGGTTTCCTCCCACCATGAACCTGAGGTACTTTCTGTGGTCTGGATGAATGAGGATGTGAGTGTATGCATCCTTTAAATCTAAGGAGCATAGCCAATCTCCCTGCTTGAGGTAGGGCAGTAGTGTTCCAAGAGTAAGCATCTTGAATTTCTCTTTCTCTAGGAACTTGATGAGATTTCTGAGGTCGAGAATAGGCCGGAGGCCACCGATTCTTTTGGGTACGAGAAAGTACCTGGAGTAGAACCCTTGACCTTGGAGGTGGGGAGGCACAGGTTCCACTGCCTTGTCTCGCAACAGACCTTGGAGCTCCTGAAGGAGAAGATCTGTGTGCAGGGGAGGCCTTGGAGGCTCTCCTGGAACGTATGGAGGAGGCAGCTGTTGGAAGTGTAGCATATAGCACTTGTGGACGATGCTTAGCACCCAACTGTCTCCAGTGATGAGTGGCCACCTGTGGGCAAACAGGGTAAGTCAACCTCCTGTGCAGGGTTTGGAGAGCAGGGACGGAGAGGCTACGCTCAAGGAGTCAAAAACCCCCACCCTGCTGAGTGGGAGCAGGGGCCTGAGGCTTGGGGGTCCTCTGCCTACAGGGCCCATTACCCTGCCCGTTCGCCTGCTGACCCTGTGGGGGAGCCTGGGAGGCCTGTTACTGTGGGTACTGTTTGTAGGCAGTGCCCTTCCTTGGGTAAAAGGGCTTTTTACCCCAGCCCTTCTTTTTGTGAGAAGGGGCAGAAGTCTTTCTAGACAGCCTTGTCCTCGTGAGGTGCTCGGTTTCGAGCTGTGCGGCCTTCTCGGTCATGGGCTTGCCAAAAAGGTTCTCACCTCGGCAAGGGACATCGACCAACTTGTCCTGAACACACGGCTCGAGATCCGATGACTGCAACCATGCCTGGCGTCGAGCTGCGATACCGGCTGCCGCAACACGGGCCGAAGCCTCAAAGCCATCGCAGGCAGCACGGGACAAACTTGGAGCATTCCCGTATCCCCGAGGACAAGGACTTGAACCTCTGCAAGGGTTCCCCGGAGAGACCAGCAGAGAACACGGCCAGCTCCTTGGCCAGGTACTGCAAGTACATGCCCATGTACAGCTGGTAAGACTAGACACGGCAAGCAAGCAAGCATCGAGCCCTGGAAGCATTTTCTACCAAAACCATCCAGGTTCCGGGCCTCTCTGCCAGGGGGCACTGCGGAGTGCATCTTCTGACTTTTCAGGCGATGCATGGTCGATTCCACCACCATGGAATGGTGTGGTAGCTGCGCTTTCTGAAAACCAGGGCTCTTTCGGAGTCGATAGATGGAATCGACCTGCTTGCTTAGAACTGGTGCCTCCCACATCCGGAAGAGGAGCCGTTCCAGCATCGGAGGAACCGGAACAGTAAAGGCCTCCTTCGGAGGAGAGTCATACTGTAGGGCCTCGAGCTCCTCAGCTCGAGGCTCCTCCTCAGGGTCCGCAGGGATAGCCAACACAGTGGCCATATCCCGGACGAACTCCAAGAACCGGGTATCCTCCGGAGAGGATCTACTCCGGGGCTCAGACTGCGGGGAGTCCGACGGGACGCACAGAGTCCGGAAGGTGTCGGGGGACTCCTCGTCCTCCGTCTCCAAGGCGGACTCGTCCGATGAGGAATCGGGGTCCAACCGCGCGGGGCCTTTGAGCACCCGCCCCGATGCCGAAGGCACGGGCGTCGACGCCCTCGGTCCCGAACAGGAGGTCGAGGGAGACCGCGACCGAGGTCAACCTTGAGCCTTTATGGTCTCAAGTATCGGCTCGGTCTCCGGGGTCGACTTCGATGTCGATGTCCCGGTAGTCGGGGCAGATGCACCAGACAGGCTGGCCATCTGCGCCCGCTGCTGTTCCATGAAGGCAGACAATCTGCATTCCAAGGCGGTCAGCCTGAGACACAGCTCAGGAGACTCAGCAGGCGCCGGGCCCGACGTTGGCTCTCTGGGAGGAGAGTCCACAAGGACTACAGGACTTATGTATCCAGCAGACGCCAGCTTCACACAAAGTACTTTTGGAGGCTTCTCCTGTTCCACGGGCCTGGGGCAGCGGTCGGGGGTCTGAGACCTAGCTCTCGAGGAGCCAGGGACCTCCTCCAACGATGCCCTCACGAGCCGCTTCTTCCTCTTTTGTTCCCGGTCGGGGGACCCCCTGTCCGAGGAGCCCCGACGGTGCTCGGGATCAGATTCCTGAGATGTCGAGGCCTCAGACGAGGTCCGGGCCCGGCCAGAGGCCGAGTCGGAGAAAAGCATTTCCTTTTGGTGCTGACGACTTCAAAGCGTCTTGGAGGACATCTTTCCACATGGTCCACAGATCTTAGGATCATGGTCAGGACCCAGGCACTGAAGGCAGCAGTCGTGTGTGTCGGTGAGAGACATTAGTTTCTTGCACCGATCACACTTTTTGAAACCACTGGAAGCCATTGGGGAAAAAAGTCCCCCGCGACGTCAAAGGACCGGCCTTCCAGGGAAAAAGAAAAAAAGGGCGCAAACGCCAGCCACGAAGGGCAAAAACCGAAAAAATAAGATTGGGCTCGATACCGATGTACCGAACCCGGCGGGAGGGGAACCGGCGTTGAACCGGAGAAAAAATATAAAAGGAATCGTGAAAAAATCCAACTATTTTCCGGGAGGACTAGGACACACGTCCGACGGGCTTCACGGAAAAAGAGAGACTGAGCAAGATGGCACCTTTAGGCGGGAAGGGGACCGCGCATGCGTGCCTGCATTCCCAAAGGCTTTCATAGAAAGCTGGGGAAATGCTCCACAAGGGCTCCATCGACGTCGATGTCACCCATATGTGAGGACTGACTTCCTGCTTGGTCCTGGAGAAACAGCTCTTAGAATCATGCAGTTGGTACTGCAAAGGAGTGAAGTGCTGCAGCCTCTTGGCAGAGGGAGTAGGAGCCCATTTCATCCTGCTTGTTCATGTAGAAATGGCCACCTGGTTGTCCATGTGTATGAGGATCGGAAGGCCTTGGAGCAGGTAGCAAGTGGTCTGCAGGGCCAGAAAATGGCTCAGAGCTCGAGAAGGCTGATCTGCAGGAGAGACTCCTCAGAAGACCAGTAGCCCTGAGTGCACTGCCCTTCGCAATGCACACCCCAGCCCCACCAGGGAGGCGTCCGTAGTCAGAACCCTCTGAGTTGCTGGTGCCTGGAAAGGCATCCCCGCCCTGAGGTGGGATGGGGACTGCCACCAGGCAAGGGAGGACGCTAGCCGCCGGGTGACCCACACCCTGTCCCCCAGTCCGCCTGTGGCCTGAGACCACTGAGCCTGGAGGCACCACTGGGCCACCCACATATGTAAGCGGCTAGGGGCGTAACGTGCACCACTGAGGCCATGTGGCCCAACAAGCTGAGGAGCCACTGGGCCGGCACAGATCTGCAAGCTTGCACCTCTCCAGCCAACCGCATCAGGCAGTGGGCTCTGTCTTCTCAGAGGAAAACTTTGACCTGCAGAGTCTCCAGCTGGGCTCCTATGAATTCCAGGGTCTGAACTGGGGAGAGCCTGGACTTAGGGTAGTTGATGACGAAGCCTAACTGGTGGAGGGTGTGAATGGTCAGCTTTGTGGCCCAGTCTGCCTCTCGGGCGGTGCTGCCCCTGACGAGCCAGTCGTCTAGATAGGGGAAGATGTGAGCACCTTGAAGGTGCACGTGCGTGGCCACTGCAACCAAGCACTTTGTAAGACCCTTGGGGAGGAAATGAGGCCGAATGGGAGCACACTGTTCTGGACGTGCAGACCCCCCACCATAAATCTCAGGTATCGCCTGTGGGAGGGATGAATCAGGATGTGGACATAAGTGCCCTTGAGATCCAAGGAGCAGAGCCAGTCTCCCTGGTGGAAGTAGGGCAGCAGTGTTCCAAGGGAGAGCATCTTGAACCTCTCCCTCACCAGGAAGCTGTTGAGGTTGTGCAGATCCAGGATAGGTCGGAGGCCTCCTGATATTTTGGGGACAAGGAAATACCTTGAGTAGCAACCCCTGCCCCAGAGGTGGTGGTGCACAGGTTCCACCGTCTTGTCCATGAGCAGGTTCGCAAGCTCTGTGACGAGCAAGGTCTGGTGAAGGAGCGGACGGGATGGCTCCCCTGGAAAGTAATCTGGAGGGTTTTGCTGTAAGTGGAGAGAATAACCCTCTCTCACCACCCACAGGACCCACTGGTCTGTAATGATGGTGGTGGCCCAAATGTCGGTGAAGGAGGCCAGTCAACCCTCTATGTGCTGAGGTGGTTCTCCTGGGAAAAGTGACCCTGCCCACCAAGTCAAAAACTCGCCCCTGGCTGAGAGGGGGCCGGTGCCTGGGGCTTTGGGTTTCCTGGACCCATGCCCCTAGCCCTCTGGCTATGCAGGTTGGTGAAACTAACCCTGGTAAGGCTGATAATGACTAGTATTACCGAGGGCTTCTTTCTGGGGAGAGCAGAGGTCTTTTTGGAAAGTCTCTGCTGGGTTATTATCTCGGCCACCATCTCGGCGGCCTTATTGGACATAGGCTTTACAAAAAGATTCTCTCCACTGCAGGGCACATCCAGGAGCTTCTCTTGCACCCACTGCTCCAGGTCCGGGGTCTGCAACCATGGCTGGCGCCTGGCACAGATGTCTGTGGCTGCCACACGGGCTGAGGCCTCAAACCTATCATTAGCCGCTCTAGAGAGAAACTTAGAGCAGTCCCAGACAGCCCTGGTCAAGGACAGGAAGCACTGGAGGGATTCGCCGGAGAGGCCCGCCAAGAACCCCGACAGCTCCTGGACCAGGCTCTTCAAAATACACCCCCATATGCAGCTCGTAGGCTTGTATACGGTACCAGAGAATGGCACCCTGGTAACATTTACGGCCCAGGGCATTGAGGGCCCCGGCCTCCCTGCCCAGGGGCACAGACGAGTAGGTCTTTTGACTCTTGAGCCTCTGCATCAACAACTGCACCAGCATTAAGTTCTGGAGGAGTTGGGGCTTATGGAACCCCGGACCCTTTTGGTCTCGGTAAACGGTATCAAAGTGCCGGCTGACCACCGGCACAGAGGCTGGCATCTCCCATGTCCAGAGCAGGAGCCTCTCAAGAATGGGCGGGATCGAGATTGTGAGTGTCTCCTTGGGCGGAGACTCATACAGCAAGATTTACAGCTCCCTGGACTCCATCTGCACCGAGAGAGATTGGGCCATGTCCTGAATGAAATCATGGAATGCCACGTACTCGGGTGGGGAGTGGCGTCAAGGCTGCAAGGGTGAGGGCTCCGAGGGAACGTCATGATGCCGGGAGGACTTGGGAGAAGCTTCGTCCTCTGTCTCCCATTTGGATCCCGAGGTAGTTGAGGACTCTGCCTCAGGGGTAGCCCCAAGGACTGGGGGTCAGACTCCCATAGCCTCGCCGGGGAGGACTGGAGCCCCAAGGATCGGGACTGGGACCTCGATGGAGGCCTTACCCAAGGTCAAAGGCGCTCGGTGCCCAGCTCAACACCCCAGGGATCCCCCGAGGCTGGAGGGCCAGGTGTCAGGGCAGATGATGCTGGGAGTCCAGACAACGCCTGCTGCAAGGCCATTATGGAGGAGAGACTCTGCTCCATGGCCACCATATGGGCCTCAAGACCCAACAGCTCAGCAGCATTCAGCGTGGACACTGAGGGCCTCAGGTCCGATGACGACATTCCGGAGTGCGTCCTCCAGGATGACTAGAGGCTCTCGAATCCTAGCGCGGTCATCGTCAGCCAAGGGCTCCTGCCTTGAGATTTAACAGGGCACTGCACCGAGTCATCCGAGTCCCGCCATGGGACCTTCAAAGGTTTCGTCAGCAACTCAGGAAGGTGCACCTTTTTCTTCTTCTTAGGAGGGTCCGGCGACCTACTGGAGCAGCCGCCACCGCAGGACTCTGAGGACGCCCGGACCTCCCACGAGGAACCCTCCTTTGGACTGGGAGAAGAAGACACCAGAGCAGAGTATGGCTTGGGGAACAGCTGCCCCTGCAACTCCAACCTCTTCCTGTTGGTCTTGGGCATCATGGTCTGGCACCGGTCACAGGTGGAGCTGTCGTGGTCCGGGCCCAAATAGCGGAGGCAGCAGTCATGAATATCAGTAACTGATATGGTCTGGTCACATCAGTCACACTTTTTAAATCCACCGGGAATCATAGTGGGAGAACACCCAGCTGGGGTCAAAGACACCTGGGCAAAAAAAGGCGCGAACGCCAGTCAAGGAAAAACCTCAACAAAAAAGGACCGCCGAGGCCAAGAACGGCACCAAGGTGCCGACTTGAAGCAGAGGACGGTACAAGACCAAAGCAAACAATTTAGAAGGCGGCGGAGGGGGGGAACACTTTTTCCAGGAAAGATGAGGACCACGTCCATTGAGCTCCGTGGAAAAAAGGAGACTAAACAAGATGGCACCCTTGAGCGGGAAGGGGACCACGCATGCATGGTAGCATTCCCAAAGGCTTTCTTTGAAAGCTGGGGAAATGCTCCGCACAGGCTCTGTTGGCACCGTCACCCATGTGAGGGCCGACTTCCTGCTTCTTCCTGGAGAAGCAGCAGGTACTAATGCCACTATACAAGTCGCTGGAGAGACCTCATTTGGAATATTGTGTTCAGTTTTGGAGACCATATCTTGCAAAGGATATAAAGAGTGGAAATAGTTCAGAGGAAGGTGACCAAAATGATTTGAAGCCTGCGCCAGAGGACATATGAAAAAAAGACTCCAAGACCTAAATATATACATTCTAGAGGAGAAAAGGGACAGGGGAGATATAATACAGACCTTTAAATACTTAAGGAGCATTAATGAACAAACCTTTTTCAAAGCGGGGAAGCTTTAATACTAGAGGGCATAACCTGAAGCTGCAAGGAGTAAACTGAAAGGCAAAAATCAGTAAATACTTTTTCACTGAAAGGGTGGTGGATGCTTGGAATGCCCTCTTAATGAAGTGGTAGGGGCAAATACAGCAACAGAATTCAAAATGGCATGGGACAGACACAGTGGATCTCATTATATAGAAAGGAGATAAAATCAAAATAAAAACTTAACTGTCTCTGATATGTAAACAAGTCGAGGTGACCTGCACGGAGCAGTGGGTACCACATACTAAATGGTGGGTACCCCTAAACAAAGGCATGGGGAGGAATGACCTGCACGGAGCGGCGGGCGCACCTACTCTTACCACCTTGCTGGGCAGACTAGATGGACCATGCTGGTCTTTATCTGCCGTCATATACTATGTTACTATCTTGTTTTGACACCTTGAGATCTTTGAACACTATCACCTTAAAGTCCCCTCTACTGGTCCATGTACACCAACCTCTCGCCTTCTATCGCTCAAGCCGCCTCTATATTTCAACATCTCAAGTGCATCACTCTGCATTT
This sequence comes from Ichthyophis bannanicus, assembly GCA_033557465.1. Lineage (NCBI taxonomy): Eukaryota > Metazoa > Chordata > Amphibia > Gymnophiona > Ichthyophiidae > Ichthyophis > Ichthyophis bannanicus. The sequence goes on from CM066031.1 coordinate 367,125,313, forward strand.
CTTTGCAGTAAATCTTTAACTGCCAAGCAGTTTTGTAGCTTTTCCTCATGTTGTATATTCCCTCAGAGAAGTTCACTCTGCTGCATGCATATCTCCATGTCATCTGCAAAAATGCAAACTTTTCCTTTCAATCTTTTGGCAATATCATCCATGTAGACAGTAAAACGTACCAACCCCAGGACTGATCCAAGGCATTCCACTAGTCACCTTCCTTTCTTCTGAGTGAATTCCACTTACCACTACTTTCCGTCATCGGTCAGTCAATCAATTTCCAGTCCATCACCTTGGGCCGATCTCCAGGGTGCTCGGTTTATTTGTAAGCCTCCAATGAGGAATAGTATCAAAGGCTTTGTTGAAATCTAGATAGATCACATCATATGTCCTTGATCTAGTTCTTTGGCCATCCAGTTAAAGAAATCAAACTCGTTTGGCACGATTGTCCTTTGGTAAAACCATGCTACCTGGGATCATGCAGCCCATTAGATTCTAGAAAGTCCATTAACCTTTCTTTTATCAGTGCCTCCATTACTTTTACCACCACCAAGATAAAGCTTAATGTCCTATAGTTAAAGTTTCCAAGAACCAAAAGAGCAGAGTGATGAACACCACAGTAGCAGGATCAAACCTCTTATTAATTGTCCAAGAGCACCTCCCTACACAGGTAGTATTTTGGCTAGTGGAAGCCTTCGTCAGGGGCTATAGGACCTTATTTAAAAACATAAAACATATCAAACATACACAAAAAATATATATTATACAGAAAATTGTATACAAATATAAATGCAGAGTATAATCAAGCATGCTTTTAACATAATGTAACTTAAGATCATAAAAGAAAAGACCTCATTTCAATTCTGCCAAGTCTGAAATTTTTATCTTGCATGTCTAAACCTAGGAGAAAACAGATCCAAAAAGCCAATTTTATAGTCCTGGTAGCTACAGATGCATAAAGTAGCCCTGATAGAGCGACTGACCGTGTTAAAGCTGAATAGTCACCCTTTGCATGAGAAAGCTGGGGGAAGTTTGTGGAGGGTTCCTGGGCAGATGTTATTGTGAATGTGTAAGTATGATTTGGGGGGGGAGGGGGCTTGAGTATCTGCATGTATATATGTAGCGGGGGTTCTGTCTAAAAAATCTCTGAATAAAGATTAAATTTTAAAAAAAACAACCCGTTTTTAAGGAATGAGAAGGAAAAAAGAACAAATCGACAACCTACACTTAAAAAGTGTTTGGAAGACATACTGATAGCTCATACATACCTTTTCTCTCTGTTTTCGGCGTGGGGATAGCAATTGTAGGTACAGGCAGTTTTGATAAGGTAGCTGCTCCATTTGCATCAAAAGATTTCTTTGGCTGGTGATCAGACTGTATAGTAAAAGGACTAGAAGGAACAGTGCTTGGGGCAGCAGTTGAATGAACCACAGGTTTGATTGGATGCTGTACTGCAGCAGCACTACTGTGAGTCTCTGTTCTAGGCAGTCTGTAGTCTTTGTCATTGTGTCGGCTTGTCTGAGATAAGATATTCTGTGGGAGCATACTGCTGGTATCACTGGATTGTTTCTCTTCCACTGGCATTCAATTCACAAAATAATGCAATGAGAAAAAAATACATAAGCAAATATTAAACCAAAGTTACACAGAATGCAATATGACAAAACATTTCAGTATGAAGCTTTTTGAATTATCACTGTAAGAAAATGTTAGTAGGATCTGAATTCTCACAAGAAACTAGAGATGTATTTTTTCATTCAAAAATAAGACACTGCTGTGTTGCTTGGGTTACCAAAACCAGCAAATCAGCGTGGCCAATAGCCTGAGACTGATGTCAGGCTTTGAGGCTTGCAAATAATCCAAAGCAGCAAATTCTTTAACAGGTGTTCCCCGAAGATAACAATTTATCACTTGCATATGGATCAAATAGCATACCATTTAACAGGAACTGGGTCTTTCTCTAGAGTTTCCTGAAAAATCCTGAAGACCCATCACACATGCATGAGAGACTGCACCTCTTATTTCTTATAAGAGTTACAACAAAGAAAGGGGAGGTGAAAGGGTATGTGAGAAATTAACTGTTTTCTTAATCAAGGTGACCAGGTAAGTTACCTTGCTTTCTTTAAAAACAAGAACTTCATTATCAAATAAAGCGTAGTTACTCACCTGTAGCAGGTGTTCTCCAGGAGCAGCAGGAAACAGTCCTCACATATGGGTGACGTTGGCGCCGACGGAGCCCCCATGCGGAGCATTTCCCCAGCTTTCAAAGAAAGCCTTTGGGAATGCAGCACGCATGCGAGGTCCCCTTCCCACCCAAGGGTGCCATCTTGCTCAGTCTGATGACATAGCTAAGAGACAGCAAAAAACAAAATAAATCATATGACTGCAACTCCAAGGGTAGGAGGGAGGGTTGTGAGGACTGATTCCTGCTGCTCCTGGAGAACACCTGTTACAGGTGAGTAACTACGCTTTCTCCAGGACCAAGCAGGAAGTCAGTCCTCACATATAGGACTCCCAAGCTTAAGGCTACCAGAGACCCAAAGCTGCGAAAATGAGCTCCCTCTAGAGCCTCAGCATTTGTGAAAAGAATCTTCTCTGAGAACGTCCCCGAACGGTAGCCCAACACCAGGGCCGGAGGGTAGGAGTTGCCTATACCTCAAAGAGAATACGGAGTACCGCCTGTCCGAAAGCACTGTCCCTGCGGGACTCCCTTTCGAAGCAGTAATGGGCCGCAAAAGTCTCGCTTGAAGACCAAGTAGATTCCCGGCAGATGTCTGCCAACAGAACAGAGCGGAGAGGAGCCACTGACACAGCCTTCGCCCTGACACAGTGAGCAGTGACTCAACCCTGCAAGGAGAGGCCGGCTGCCCTGTACGCCCAGGCGATACAGTCTGCTACCCAGATGGACAGGGTACACTTGGAGACAGGTAACCCCAACTTATTAGGGTCAAAAGAGACGAAGAGCTGAACAGCCCTCTGGTGTCCCTGCGTACGGTCAAGGTAGAAGGACAACGCCCTCCTACATTCCAGGGTATGCAAGAACATCTCAGCCCGGCCGGCATGCGGCCTGGGAAAGAAAGTTGGAAGAACCACCTCCTGATTGAGGTGGAAGGAGGAGACAACCTTTGGAAGGAACTCAGGGTGAGTCTGTAAGACTACTCTGTTCCTATAAAACCTAGTGTATGGTGCCTCTGACACCAGGGCTTGAAGCTCACTTACTCGCCTTGCTGAGGTAAGAGCTACCAAAAACAACACTTTCCAGGAAAAGTAGCCATAGGCTCAAATGGTGGGCAAGTAAGTTATTGCAAGACCACATTCAAATCCCACTCAGGGGCAGGCGGACGAACTGGAGGCTTAAGCAACAGCAGGCCTCTGAGGAAGCGAGCTACCAAAGGGTGGCTCGAGAGAGACTGACCCTCCAACAGTGAGTGGTGCGCTGAGAGAGCACTGAGGTGGACCCTAACAGAGTTGGATTTAAGGCCTAGATTGGACAGGTGTAGTAAATACTGCAGTACCACCGGAATCAGGGATGAGAAAGGATCCTCCTTGTGTTGGTCACACCAGGTGGAAAATCTACGCCATTTAAGAGCATATGACTTTTGAGTGGACTGTCTCCTAGAGGCCAAGACCACGTCCTCCACTTCCCTAGGCAGCTGTAAGGGAGCTAGAACTACCCTTTCAGCAGCCAGGCCATCAGATGGAGGGACTGGAGATTGGGGTATAAGAGAGATCCCTGCTCCTGAGACAGGAGATCGGGTTGCATCCCCAGAGGAAGAGGAGTGTCCACTGCTAGTTGTAAAAGAAGTGGGAACCACAGTTGCCTTGACCATCTGGGGGCCCACCAGGATCACCGAGGCCTTGTCCCGGATAACTCTGAACAGGGTTTTGGGCACTAGAGGAGTGGGAGGAAACGCATATAGGAGGCCTGTAGACCATGGTATGAGAAAAGCATCCGCTGTTACTCTGAGAGGATGCGGTTGTCTGGAGCAGAACCTGGGCAGTTGACGGTTCAGTGGACTGGCAAATAGATCCATGGTGGGAAGACCCCATCTTAGGAAGATCTGTTGAACCACCAGAGGATTCAACTGCCATTCGTGTGGCTGTAGGATCCTGCTCAACTTGTCTGCCAAGTAATTCTCCTGTCCAGGGAGATAGACCGCCTTGAGAAGTATGCCATGATTGACTGCCCAGGAGCACAGGTCCAGTGTTTCCTGACAAAGAGGTCTGGACCCTGTACCTCCTTGCTTGTTCACATAGTACACAGCAACTTGATTGTCCATCTGAACTAAGACGGACTGGTGAGAGAGGACATGAGAGAAAGTCCGCAGGGCTAAGCGGATCGCTCTGAGCCCTAGGAAATTGATTTGATGTGTGGCCTCCGAAGGAGACCACAGGCATTGAGTGCATGCTCCTTGGCAATGTGCACCCCAAACTTGGAGAAGCAGCGGTTGTCAGCACTTGAAAGTGTGGAGGTGCTTGAAAAGGCACCCCTTGCAGCAGATTCGGAAGATGAAGCCACCTCTGCAGAGAAGCTGCCAGGAACCTGGACACCCTTACTTTGTCCTGCAGGTTTTCTGTGGCCTGGTGCCACCGAGTCCTGAGGCCCCACTAAGCTGGCCTCATGTGTAGACGGGAATTTGCAGTTACATGGACCGTAGATGCCATGTGGCCCAATAGCCTTAAGAACTGTCTGGCGGAGACTAGAGAATTGCAGTGGAACGGTCTGGCCAGATCCATTAGTCTGTGGGCCCTGTCCACGGGTAAAAAGGCCTTCGCTTGAAGGGTGTCTAGTCTTGCTCCTATGAACTCCATGTTTTGCGAGGTGGGCAAAACGGACTTTGCGAAATTTATGACAAACCCCAGATGCTGGAGAAGAGAGACAGTGCGGAGGGTGGTTTGGTTGGTATCCTGTCGAGACTGACCCCTGATGAGCCAGTTGTCCAGGTATGGAAAGACAAAGAGCCCTTGAACTCTGAGATAGGCCGTCACCACCGCCAGGCACTTGGTGAAAACCCTGGAGGCAGAGGTTAGGCCAAAAAGGGAGTACCCTGTACTGGTAATGGTTTCCTCCCACTACAAATCGTAGATATTGTCTGTGGTCTGGATAAATAAGGATGTGAGTATAAGCATCCTTTAGGTCTAAGGAGCATAGACAATTCTCCCTGCTGGAGGTAGGGCAGCAGGATTCCAAGGGCAAGCCTCTTGAACTTTTCCCTCTCCAGGAACTTGTTGAGATTCCGCAAGTCTAGGATGGGCCTGAGGCCTCCTGTTCTTTTTGGTACCAGAAAATACCTGGAATAGAAGCCTTGACCTCTCAGGTGATGGGGCACCTGTTCCACCGCTTGCTCCCTTAAAAGACCTGTTAACTCCTGAAGGAGTAGGTTCCTGTGCAGAGGGAGTCTTGGAGGCTCCCCTGGAAAGTAGGAGGGAGGTACCTGGCAGAAGTGAAGGAGATAGCCACTCTGGACTATGCTTAGCGCAGGTATCCCTTGTCACGGCTGACCACCTGTGGGCATACAGGGGCCAGCTGAAGAGGAGAGGCTATGCCATTTGGAGTCAAAACCCCGCTCCCTGCTGTGCAGGAGCCGGAGCTGGTGGCTTGGGAGTTTTCTGCCTACGGGGCCCATGTCCCTGCCCCTTGGCCTGCTGAAATGCGGAAATATTTCTTTATGGAAAGAGTAGTGGATCCATGGAATAGTCTCCCAGTGGAGGTGGTAGAGATGAGGACAGTAACTGAATTCAAAAAAGCATGGGACCAACACAGAGGATCTCTAAAGGTAAAAAGTGGCCAGTTGTAGTTGTTGATATGGAAGGACAGACTAGATAGGCCATGTGGTCTTTTTCTGTCATCATGTTTCTATGTTTCTATGACCCTGTTGGGGAGCTAGAGGCCTGAAAGTGAGGGTATGATTTATAGGCAGATGACTTCCTCGGGTAAAAGGTCTTTTTTCCCGAGCCCTTCTTCTGAGAAGGGGCAGAGGTTTTCCTGGACAGCCTTGTCAGGGTGAGAATCTCGGACTCGAGTTCTGCAGCCTTTTCAGCCATGGGCTTGCCAAAGAGGTATTCAACTTGGCAGGAGACATCGACCAACTTGTCCTGAACCCACGGCTCGAGGTCCGATGACTGTAGCCAGGCCTGACGGCGTGCAACAATGCCGGCTGTGGCTACCCGGGCTGAAGCCTCGAAGCCATCATAGGCTGCTCGAGAGATAAACTTTGAGCACTCTCCGATCCCCGATGACAGGACCTTGAACCTCTGCAAAGATTCCTCGAAGAGATCAGCAGAGAACCCAGCAATCTCCTTCGCCAGGTCTCGAAGGTACATGCCCATGTACAGCTGGTAGGTCTGGACACGGCAGGCAAGCAAGAATAGACCCCTGGAAGCACTTTCTACCGAGCACTGTTCCCTCTAAGCTGTGCGCGTGTGCGTGCGCACATACTTTACAACAGAGCGCACAAAAATTATGGCTCTGATTCTGATAGAAAACAGACGTCTTAAAATTTAAGTTATGATTGTAATTACTAGAAATTTCCCGCTTCATTTAGTAATCGTCTATTTTCATTTAATTTGATTAAAATCAATGTTGTGTACATACTGCATTCTGACGTATAGTCAAGTTTTAAAGTATATAACTCCGTGAGTGTCGTTATGTGGCGCACAAAAATTTAACCTTCCTTCAAAAGCTGCACACAGCTGATATTTTATGCGCACACAGCCTACAGAAAATTAGAGGGAACATTGCTACCGAGGGCATCCAGGTTCCAGGCCTCCCGGCCGGGAGGCACCGAGGAGTGCATCTTCTGACTCTTCAGATGATGAATGGCCAATTCCACAACCATGGAGTGGTGCGGTAGCTGTGCCTTCTGGAACCCAGGGCTCTTGCGGACTCGATAGATGGAAACGACCCGCTTGCTCAAAACCGGCGTCGAGGCCGGCGCCTCCCACATGCAGAAGAGCAACCATTCCAGCATCGGACGAACCGGTACAGTAAAGGCCTCCTTGGGGGGGAGAGTCATACTGCAGGGCCTCGAGCTCCTCGGCTCGAGGCTCCTCCTCAGGATCCGCGGGGAAGGCAAAGGCCTTGGCCATATCCCGCACGAAGTCCGAGAACCGGGTGTCCTCCGGGGGGGGGGGGGGGGGACCGGCACAGAGGCTTGGACTCAGGCGAGTCCGATGGGACACACCAGGTCCGAAAAGTGTCCGGTGACTCCTCGTCCTCCGTTTCCCAGCCCGACCCTTTGGAGGAAGAATCGAGAAGCTCCGGTCGGGCAGGCACCGATGCCATCTGCCCCGATGCCGAGGGTACCAGCATCAACGACCTCGGCCCCGAACAGGAGGCCGAGGGAGACCTTGGCCGAGGATCGACTCGAGAGCGCATGGACTCGAGGATCGGCTCGGCCTCCGGAGTCAACTTGGACGTCGATGTCCCAGTGGTCAGGGCAGATGCACCAGTGAGACCAGCGATCAAACCTGCTGCAGTTCCATGAAGGCAGCCAAGCTGTTCTACAAGGCCGTCAACCTGAGTCAGAGCTCAGGAGACTCAGCAACCCCCGACTCCGGCCCGATGTCGGCTCCCCCAGAGGAGAGTCCACGAGGACTACAGTACTCACGTGACCCGGGGACTCCGTTTCCACACGAGGTTGCTTAGCATGCCTCTCCTGACTCCGAAGACCCGGGACAGCGCTCGGGGCTATGCGACCTGGCCATCGAGGAGCCAAGTGCGTCCACCGACGAAGACCCCTCGGGTTTGGTCTTCCTGCGATGCTCCCGCGAGGGAGACCCCCCTCTCAGAGGAACCCCATCGATACTCAGGATCGGAGTCCCAAGACGTTGAGGTCTCTGACAAAGTCCGGGCCCAGCAGGACGCGGAGTCAGAGAAGATTCTTTCTTTTTCGTGCTGCCAGCTCCTCAACACCTTCGAGGACATTTTCCCACACGGGCCACAGATCATTGAGTCATGATCGGGCCCGAGGCAGCGGAGGCAGCAGTCATGTGTGTCGATGAGACATAAGTTTCTTACACCGATCACACTTTTTAAACCCGCTGGCAGCCATCAGGGGAAAAAGGGCCCCTGCAAGGTCAAAAGACAGGGCTGCCAATGAAAAATAGAAAAATGGCGCGTACGCTAGTCGCTAAGGACAAAAACCAAAAAATGAAGTCAGAACTCGATACCGACATATCGGGCCCAGGTGGGAAAGGGAAACTGGCGTCGAACCGAAGAAAACACGGATCCACATAGAAAAATCAACTTTTTCCTCAGGTGCAAACGAAAAGTCCGTCGGGCTCCGCAGAAAAAAGAAGACTGAGCAAGATGGCACCCTTGGGCAGGAAGGGGACCGCGTATGTGCACTGCATTCCCAAAGGCTTTCTTTGAAAGCTGGAGAAATGATCCACATAGGGGCTCCATCGGCGCCGACGTCACCCATATGTGACGACTGACTTTCTGCTTGGTCCTGGATAAGCGAGGTTCCCTAGCTGAGAACAGTCTTCCACAAAAATACAAGGAGAAATCACCAATGGACAAGAAAACTGTTTTCCATTTCACATTTTTTTTCTTTAAAATATTAATGTAAGAGTGACAACTTCTAACATTTACAGGCCCTAGAGAAGTAACGGAAAGCACCCTACCCCCATAAAATCCATGGAGAAGAGAGTCCAAAAGGCTGTTTATAAGCAATAATTTCACCCTGGAGAATTATGCAATTAAACCACATATATTTCTTGCAATAGCTTGCAAGTTATCATCATGTACATAATTGCGCAAATTTATTTATTGTGTGTGTTGAGATGTTGCTCACTTAGAAATGTAGGAATAGGTGGGAAAGAGTAGTTACTCACCTGTAACAGGTGTTCTCCAGGAGCAGAAGGAATCAGTCCTCACATATGGGTGTCATCGGTGCCGATGAAGCCCCAGCGGAGCATTTCCCCAGCTTTCGATAAAAGCCTTTGGGAATGCAGGCACGCATGCGCGGTTCCCTTCCTGCCTAAAGGTGCCATCTTACCTCAGTCAAATGACATAGCTAAGAACAGCACACAAAAATGAAAAAATAAACTATGTACAACTGCAAATCCAAGGGGAGGAGGGAGGGTTGTGAGGACTGATTCCTGCTGCTCCTGGAGAACACCTGTTACAGGTGAGTAACTACTCTTTCTCCAGGACCAAGCAGGAAGTCAGTCCTCACATATGGGTGACTCCCTAGCTCTGGGCTACCGAGGAACCCAGGCTGAACAAGAGTACTCCCTCTAGTCTCAGCAGCAAAGAAAGGCTTTTAAAGGACACAACCTCCACCAGTAGCCCAACAGAGGGCAGGAGTAGCCTAAAGCTCAAAGAGATTCCGGAGTACTGCCTGGCCAAAAGCACTGTCCCTATGGGACTCCCTCTCCAGACAGTAATGAGCCGCAAAAGTCTGGCTTGAAGACCAAGTTGCAGCCCTGCTGATGTCTACCAAGGGCACAGAGCGGAGATGAGCCACTCAGGCAGCCACTGCCCTGACATGATGGGCCATGACCCTACCCTGCAAAGGAAGGTCAGCCGTCTTGTAAGCCCAGGTGATACAGTCAGCCACCCAGATGGACAAGGTACACTTGGACACAGCCAACCCTAATTTGTTACGGTCAAAGGATACGAAGAGCTGAGTAGCCCTCCTATGCCCCTGCGTACAGTCAAGGTAGAAGGATAGGGCCCTCCTACAGTCCAGGGTATGCAGGACTGCTTCAGCCTGGCTTGCATGAGGCCTAGGGAAGAATGTTGGAAGAACCACCTCCTGATTGAGGTGGAAAGAGGAGACAACCTTTGGGAGGAACTTTGGGTGAGTCCTAAGGACTACCCTGTTCCTATAAATCCTGGTGTAAGGCCTATCACAGACCAGGGCCTGAAGCTCACTCACTCGCCTAGCTGAGGTAAGGGCTATCAGGAAGAGTGTCTTCCAGGATAGGAAGCGTAGTGGACAAGTAGCCATCAGCTCAAATGGTGGGCGAGTCAGTTGCTGCAAGACCACATTCAACTCCCACTCAGGGGCAGGAGGACGGATTGGAGACTTGAGCAAAAGTAAGCCCCTGAGAAAGCAGGACACCAAGGGGTGACCCGACAGAGAATGTCCCTCCACCAGGGAGTGGTGAGCTGCTAGAGCTGGACCCGAACAGAATTGGACTTGAGTCCCTGATTGGACAAGTGCAGTAAGTACTGAAGCACTACTGGCACAGTACAGGAGAAAGGATCCTCTGTACGTAGCTGACACCACACAGAAAACCTCTTCCATTTGAGAGCATAGGTTTTCCAAGTGGATTGTTTCCTAGAGACTAAGACCACCTCCTCAACTTCCTGAGGTAGGGCCCAGGGAGCTAAGACTACCCTTGCAGCCTCCAGGCCATCAGATTGAGAGCTTTGAGAGTGGGGTGCAGAAGGGAACCCTGCTCCTGTGAGAGAAGGTCGGGTTGCAACCCCAGAGGCAGTGGGGGATCCACCGCCAGTTGAAGCAGAAGTGGAAACCAAGGCTGTCTCGGCCACCTGGGAGCCACCAGCAGGACCGAGGCCTTGTCCTGAAGAATTTTGAAGAGAGTTCGGGCCACCAAGGGCGTGGGAGGAAATGCATACAGGAGGCCCTGAGAGCATGGAATCAGAAAAATCATCTGCTGCTATTCTGAGAGGATGCGGTTGCCTGGAGCAGAACTCTGTACTGTCAAAACAATCACCAAAATAACCCCCGTGGAAAATGTAATACAAACAACGTTCTTTTTGTCGGATGTTACAGGAAAGGAACATGTACAAATACTTTTTTTTCTTTTTGTCGGATGTTACAGGAAAGGAACATGTACAAATACTATGTCCACCACTCAGTTACATCCCTTTTATTAAATTTCTTATTAAAATCACGTCTACTTAGCTGAATAAGACGGTTGTCAAAAGTCCTTATCAAGCACGTCGTGCTTGAGAAGGACTTTTGACATCCGTCTTATTCAGCTAAGTAGAACGTGATTTTAATAAGAAATTTAATAAAAGGGATGTAACTGAGTGGTGGACATAGTATTTGTACATGTTCCTTTCCTGTAACATCCGACAAAAAGAAAAAAAAGTATTTGTACATGTTCTTTCCTGTAACATCCGACAAAAAGAACGTTGTTTGTATTACATTTTCCACGGGGGTTATTTTGGTGATTGTTTTGACAGTACAATATAGTATCACTGTATTGGGGATTGGTATTCGTGGAGCAGAACTCTGGCAGTTGCTTGTTCATGGGGCTGGCAAAGAGATCTATCAAAGGGAGACCCCATTGTAGGAAGATCTTCTCAACTACTGAAGGATGCAGCTGCCACTCGTGGGGCTGCAGAATCCTGCTTAACCTGTCGGCCAGGTAGTTGTCCTGGCCTGGAAAGTACACAGCCTAGAGGAGCATGTCGTGCTTGAGGGCAAATGTACAAGGTCCTGAGCCTCCCGACAAAGGACTCTGGACCCAGTCCCGCCCTGTTTGTTCACATAAAACATGGCTACCTGGTTGTCTGTCTGAACCAGGATAGATTGATGAGCTAGGGCAGGAGAGAAAGCTTTGAATGCTAATTGAATAGCTCTGAGCTCGAAGAGACTGATCTGCTGAGCAGCTTCCCAAGGAGACCACAGACCCTGGGTGCACTTGCCTAGACAATGAGCTCCCCAGCCCTGCAGGGAGGCGTCTGTGGTCAGTACCACTGTGTACCCAGGAATCTGAAAAGGCACCCCCTGTAGTAGATAGGATGGGTGCAGCCACCAGTTGAGGGCGTTCAGAAATTGTCTGGACACCCTTATTCTGTCTCTTAGGCTGCCTGTGGCTTGTGACCACTGAGTCCGAAGGCACCACTGGGCAGGCCTCATATTGAGCCTGGCATTAGGGGTCACATGCACTGTCGAGGCCATGTGGCCAAGCAGCCTTAGGCAGAGTCTGGCAGAGACCAGGGAACTGTTGAGAAACTGGTTTGCTAAGTTTATCAGTCTTTGGGCTCTGTCTGCTGGCAAGAAAGCCTTTGCTAGAAGGGAGTCCAGCCTGGCTCCTATGAACTCCAAGTTCTGGGAAGGGAGCAAAGTGGACTTTGCGAGTTTATTACAAACCCCAGGCTCTGAAGAGCAATAGTTCTGAGGGTGGCTTGTCTGGCCTCCTGGCACGTCTGACCCCTGATGAGCCAGTAATCCAGATAGAGGAAGACAGATTCCCTGATTTCTCAGGTAGGCCGCTACCACTGCCAGGCATTTGGTAAAGACCCTGCGAGTGGAGATGAGGCCAAAAGGCAGTACTCTGTACTGATAACTGTTTCCTCCCACAATGAACCTGAGGTACTTTCTGTGGTCTGGATGAATGAGAATGTGGGTATATGCATCCTTTAGATCTAAGGAGCATAGCCAATCTCCCTGATGGAGGTAGGGCAGAGGTGTTCCAAGAGTAAGCATCTTGAACTTTTCTTTCTCTAGGAACTTGAGGTTCCTGAGGTCCAGAATGGGTCGAAGGCCACCAGTTCTTTTGGGGACCAGGAAATAACTGGAGTAGAAAACATGACCTTGCAAGTGGGGAGGCACAGGCTCCACCGCCCTGTCCACCAACAGACCTTGAAGCTCTTGAAGGAGAAGGTCTGTGTGCAGGGAAGGCCTTGGAGGCTCCCCTGGAAAGTATGGAGGAGGCAGTTGGTGAAAATGCAGTGCATAGCCCCTGTGGACTATATCCAACACCCAACTGTCCCCGGTGATGAGGGGCCACTGGTGGGCAAAGAGGGCGAAGCGACCTCCTGTGCAGGGTTGAGATAGCAGGGATGGAGAGGCTACGCTCAAGGAGTCAAAAACCCCCACCCTGCTGAGTGGGAACAGGGGCCAAAGGCTTGGGGGTCCTCTGCCTACAGGGCCCATTACCCTGCCCCTTAGCTTGCTGAACCTGGGGTGCAGCTTGGGTAGCCTGATATTGAAGGTACTGTTTGTAGGCAGTGCCCTTCCTCGGGTAAAAGGGAACTGAGACAGTAAAGGCCTCCTTCGGAGGAGAGTCATACTGCAGCGCCTCGAGCTCCTCAGCTCGAGGCTCTTCCTCGGGGTCCCCCGGAATAGCCAAGGCAGTAGCCATATCCCGGACGAACTCCGAGAACTGAGTATCCTCCGGAAGGGATCTACTCCGGGGCTCAGACTGCGGTGAGTCCGACGGGACGCACCGAGTCTTGAACGTATCGGGAGACTCTTCGTCCTCCGTCTCCCAGGCAGACTTGTCCGAGGAGGAGTCAGGGTCCGACCCCGCGGGGCCCTGGAGCACCCGCCCCGACGCCGGTACCGGCATCGACGCCCTCGGTCCCGAACTGGAGGTCGAGGGAGACCGCGACCGAGGTCGACTTCGAGCCATGATGGACTCGAGTATCGGCTCGGTCTCCGAATTCGACTTCGAAGTCAATGTCCCGGTGGTCGGGGCAGATGCGCCAGACAGGCTGGCCATCAGTGCCCGCTGCTGCTCCATGAAGGCAGACAGTCTGCTCTCCAAGGCTGTCATCCTGAGACTCAGCTTGGGAGACGCAGCAGCCACCGACTCGGGCCCCGGCGGCGCCGGGCCCAACGTCGGCTCTCTGGGAGGAGAGTCCGAGGACTACGGGGCTTACGTGTCCAGCAGACTCCGGCTCCACGCGAGGAACTTTGGCAGGCTTCTCTTGTTCCACGGGCCCGGGGCGACAGTCGGGGGTCTTAGACCTGGCCCTCGAAGAGCCAGGGACCTCCTCCTCCGACGCCCTCGCGAGCTGCTTCTTCCTCTTCCGTTCCCGGTCGGGGGACCCCCTGTCCGAGGAGCTTCGACGGCGCTCGGGATCGGAATCCCGAGATGTCGAGGCCACAGACGAGGTCCGGGCCCAGCCGGAGACCGAGTCCGAGAAAAGCCTTTCTTTTTGCTGCTATCGACTTCGGATGCCTTGGAAGACATCTTCCCACATGGCCCGCACGACTTAGGGTCGTGATCGGGGCCGAGGCACCGAAGGCAGCAGTCGTGTGTGTCGGTGAGAGACATTAATTTCTCACACCGATCACACTTTTTAAAGCCACTGGAAGCCATAGGGGGAAAAAAAAAAAAAAAAAAGAGTCCCTGCGAGGTCAAAGAACCGGCCTTCCAGGGAAAAAAGGGTGCTAACGCCAGCCACGAAGGGCAAAAACCGAAAAAGGAGAATCGGGCTCGATACCGGTGTACCAAACCCGGCGGGAGGGGAACCGGCATCTAACCGGGAGAAAAAATAGCGATAATCGCCGAAAAAAATCTACTTTTAACCAGGAGAACATGGGACACGTCCGGTGGGCTTCTCGTAAAAAAAGAGACTGAGGTAAGATGGCACCTTTAGGCGGGAAGGGAACCGCGAAGGCGTGCCTGCATTCCCAAAGGCTTTCATGGAAAGCTGGGGAAATGCTCCGCTGGAGCTTTATCGGCGCCTATGACACCCATATGTGAGGACTCACTTCCTGCTTGGTCCTGGATAAATAAATTTCCTAATAATTTGTCAATAAAAAAACTGCATAATTACCCTAGTGCAGGGGCCTGATTCGGGAGAGATGAGAGCAGTAGTTTCCAGGTGGGAAAGAGAGGAGGGTAGTGGAAGAGGAGTGCCTGAAAGGTTGGAGAGGGGTGCCCATGCAAGCTGTCTGCCCATAATTCTAACAAAACCACACACTGCATCATTCCTGCAACAGCATGCACACACAATATGCACCTAGGATTGCAAACTGGCTCCAGTTTTGCCTGGAAGGGTTGGTCTGGTGCTAGGTTTGCCCTATTGTATGTAGGATCTTGCAGTTTTACTGCTTTAATTCTTATAAAGAATACACTAGGGAAATCAGAACCTCAGATACCTGCATGCAAGAGCTAAACCTAGGAGTAGGCCAGTCCAGTGGGGTAAACGAAGTCAACTGGAAAACCTTGGTGCATCCCTCACCAGTGAAGCAGACCAGAGACACTGCACTCATCATCCCTGCAATGGCATACATACATACATACATACAACACACAAACACCCCTACAACCTTATCCTTGAAGCAGCTCACACACACTGCGCTTCTCATCCCAAAAGGGGCATTATGAAATTAGTATGCAAGATATACTTTAGCTCCATGCATGGACACCCAAAACCATGCAGCGCATTCTTACCTCAATGCTAACAGAGCCATGCATCGAAGAGGCACAATGATGCTTTGAAGTCTGCGCTAGACCCTTATCCTGTCAGGTTCTGTACTCAAGTGACCAGAACTTTTGTATTCACTTGAGTAAGGAAGCCAAATTTGCTGAGGTTTCTGGGTCTACCCTCAGATCAAGAAGCCAAAGAGATTAATGGCCTGCTTAGTACAGTACTGACATCAGCACTAAATAGCTCCTTGGTCTGGGTGTAGAGCTAGACTTATTTCTTGGCCTGAACCACTCAAGGCAACATGCTCATGTATAGTGACCTGACGCATCATGGCCTTCCCCAAGATATTTTTAGCAAATCTCATAATGAAGGTAAATCCTCCATTTGTACTTGCTAAGAATTTGAAGCTGCTGACAAAGCGTAGTTACTCTCCTGTATAAGGTGATCTCCAGGAACAGCAGGAATTTAGTCTTCACATATGGGTATCATCGATATCGACGGAGCCTGTGCAGGAACGCTCCCCAGCATCCAGTAGGAACGCTTTTGGGAGCATCCCGAGAGAGAGAGAGAGAGCGAGCGAGAACAAGAGAGCGAGAGAGCTCCTACGGAAGGTGGGTGGGTTGTGAAGACTAAATTCCTGCTGTTCCCGGAAGTCACCTGTTACAGGTGAGTAACTACACTACCTCCAGGAACAAGCAGGAATGTAGCCTTCACATATGGGGACTCCCTAGCTGAAGTTGCCAGGGAAGCAGCCACCCAAGTAAGGTGGGCCATGCTTTCTCCCATCGATCTCTGGCATCTGAACAGGGTTGGTGGGTAGGAGTTGAATTAGGTCTGGAAGAGATTTTGAAGAACAGCTTGGCCAAAGGCGGCATCCCGACGGGAGGCTTTATCTAGGCAGTAGTGGGCTGTAAAGGTGTGTACAGAAGCCCAGGTGGCTGCTCGACAAATGTCATCAATAGACACAGAGTGAAGGTTAGCCATAGAGGCTGCCATGGCTCTCACATTATGAGCTGTGACATGGCCTTGAAGAGGAAGACTCTTACTCTCATAAGCAAAGGATATGCATTGTGCAATCCATTTGGACAGGGTTCTCTTGGAGACTGGAAGTCCCAAATCACTAGAATCAAAAGCAATAAAAAGTTGAGAAGACTTTCTATGTTGCTGTGTTCTTTGTAGGTAAAAAGCCAAAGCTCTTTTACAATCCAAAGTATGAAGGTTCCTTTCTGCATTAGAGGCATGAGGCCTCAGAAAGAATACAGGAAGATAAAATGATTGATTTAAATGAAAAGGCGAAACCACCTTTGGCATAAAGTGTGGATGAGTTCTACGAACAACCTTATCATGGTGAAACCTAGTGTAAGGAGGATCAGCCACTAAAGCTTGCAATTCACTAATGCGACGTGCAGAGGTGATTGCAATTAGGAAGACGACCTTCCAGGACAAAAGCTTAAGGGCTGTAGTGGCTAAAGGTTCAAAAGGCGGTTTCATGAGCTGCATGAGAACTAGGTTTAAATCCCATGCCACAGGTGGCGGCCTGATGGGAGGCTTTGTTAATAGAATACCTCTCATAAATCTTGATATGAGTGGATGAGAGGAAAATGGTTGTCCATTTAGAGGCTTATAGGAAGCTGCAATTGCATTAAGATGGACTCTTACTGAATTGGTCTTTAGACCAGAATTTGATAAATGAAGATACTCTAGTATCGATTCCAAAGGTATCATAAGATGGTTTAACCCCTTCTGTGAACACCATATAGGAAAATGTTTCCACTTGAAGGCATAAGAGCGTCTTGTGGAAGGTTTTCTAGAAGCCTGAAGGATATCCCTTATCGGTTGGGAAAGAGTAGTTACTTACCTGTAACAGGTGTTCTCCAGGAGCAGCAGGAATCAGTCCTCACATATGGGTGACGTCAGCGCCGACGGAGCCCTCGCGGAGCAATTTCCCCAGATTTCAAAGAAAGCCTTTGGGAATTGCAGCGCGCATGCGCGGTCCCCTTCCCGCCCAAGGGTGCCATCTTGCTCAGTCTGATGACATAGCTAAAAGACAGCAAAAAAATTAGCAAATACGAAAGGATATGACTGCCACTCCAAGGGGAGGAGGGAGGGTTGTGAGGACTGATTCCTACTGCTCCTGGAGAACACCTGTTACAGGTGAGTAACTACTCTTTCTCCAGGACCAAGCAGGAAGTCAGTCCTCACATATGGGACTCCCTAGCTTAAGGCTACCAGAGACCTCAAGCAGAAAAATGAGCTCCCTCTAGCTCAGTAGCACAGAAAGAAGGAATCTTCTCTGAAAACGCCCCCGACCGGTAGCCCAACACCAGGGCCGGAGGGTAGGAGTTGCCTAAACCTCAAAGAGATTATGGAGGACTGCCTAACCGAAAGCACTGTCCCTGCGGGACTCCCTCTCCAGGCAGTAATGGGCCGCAAAAGTCTAGCTTGAAGACCAAGCAGCGGCCCGGCAGATGGCTGCCAACGGAACAGAGCGGAGATGAGCCACTGACGCAGCCTTCGCCCTAACACGATGAGCCGTGACTCGACCCTCCAACGAGAGGCCGGCCGCCCCATAAGCCCAAGCGATACAGTCAGCAACCCATATGGACAAAGTACGCTTGGAGACAGGTAGCCCCAACTTATTGGGGTCAAAAGAAACGAATAGATGAACAGCCCTTCTATGCTCTCGCGTACGGTCAAGGTAGAAGGATAAAGCCCTCCTACAGTCCAGGGTATGCAGGACCATTTCAGCCCGGCAGGTGTGCGGCCTGGGAAAGAAGGTCGGAAGAACCACCTCCTGGTTGAGATGAAAAGTAGAAACCACTTTTGGAAAAAACTTAGGGTGAGTCCGTAAGACGACCCTATTCCTGTAGAACCTAGTGTAAGGAGGGATCAGACACTAGGGCTTGCAGTTCACTAACGCGCCTAGCAGAGGTAAGGGCTACCAAGAACAAGGTTTTCCAGGAAAGAAAACGAAGAGGGCAGGTAGCCATAGGTTCAAATGGCGGAAAGGTAATCCGCTGCAAGACCACATTCAGATCCCATTCAAGGGCTGGTGGGCGTAAAGGAGGCTTAAGTAGAAAGAGGCCCCGGAGAAAACGAGCCACCAAAGGGTGGTGGGAAAGAGGCCTGCCATCCACCGGTGCGTGATGCGCAGAGAGAGCACTGAGGTGGACCCTGACAGAGCTGGACTTAAGGCCCAGATTGGAGAGGTAAAGCAAATATCGCAAGACCACTGCTATCAAGCAGGAGAAGGGATCCTCAGACTGCTGAGCACACCAAATGGAGAACCGACGCCACTTAAGCGCGTAGGACGTCCGGGTGGAAGGCCTCATCGAGGCCAAGACAACCTCTTCCACCTCCCGAGGCAGCTGGAGGGGAGCGAGGACTACCCTTTCAGCAGCCAGGCCATCAGATGAAGGGACCGGAGGATGGGGTATAGGAGAGACCCCTGATCCTGTGTCAGGAGATCGGGCTGAAACCCCAGAAGAAGAGGAGTGTCCACCGCCAGCTGCATTAGAAGCGGGAACCAAGGTTGTCTCGGCCACCGGGGAGCCACTAGGATCATCGAGGCTCTGTCTCTGAGAACTTTGAAGAGCGTTCGAGACACTAGCGGCATGGGAGGAAAGGCATACAAGAGGCCTGTGGACCATGGAATCAGAAAAGCATCCGCCGCTACTCTGAGAGGATGCGGTTGTCGAGAGCAGAATCTGTGAAGTTGCCGGTTCAGAAGACTGGCAAACAAATCCATGGTGGGAAGGCCCCACTTGAGGAAGATCCGCTGAACCACCAATGGATCCAACCTCCACTCGTGTGGTTGGAGAATCCTGCTTAGCTTGTCTGCCAGGTAATTTTCCTGACCTGGGAGATAGACCGCTTTGAGGAGGATGCCGTGGTTGACGGCCCAAGAGCACAGTTTTTGTGCCTCCTGACAGAGAAGGAAGGAGCCTGTTCCTCCTTGTTTGTTCACGTAGAACATTGCAACTTGATTGTCCGTCTGGACCAGCACAGACTGGTGAGAAGGGAGGTGGGAGAAGGCTCTCAGAGCCAGGCGGATGGCTCTGTGCTCCAGGAAGTTTATCTGCTGAGCAGACTCCCAAGGAGTCCAGAGGCCTTCAGTACATGTCCCTTGGCAATGTGCTCCCCAACCCAGGAGAGAAGCATCGGTTGTTAGCACCTGAGAAGGCGGAGGAGATTGAAAATCCACTCCCAGTAGCAGGTTTGGCAGATGAAGCCACCACCGCAGAGAAGAGACCAGCAGGTCGGATACCTGTACTGAGTCCACCAGGCTCCCCGTGACCTGATGCCATTGAGTGCGAAGGCACCACTGAGCCGGTCGCATGTTCAGGCGGGCATTGGGGGTCACATGGACCGTGGAAGCCATATGGCCAAGCAGTCTCAGAAATTGCCTGGCAGAGACCAGGGAATTGCTGTGAAAGTGGCTGGCGAGATCCATGAGCCTGTGTGCTCTGTCTAGAGGCAGGAAGGCCCACGCCTGAAGTGTGCTCAACCTTGCGCCGATGAATTTGAGATCTTGAGAGGGGAGCAAAGTGGACTTTGCGAAGTTTATGACAAAGCCCAAGTGCTGGAGCAGAGTTACAGTGCGATGAGTGGCCTGAGTGGCCTCTTGGGAAGACTGGGCCCTGATGAGCCAGTCGTCCAGGTATAGAAACACAAAGAGGCCTTGAAGCCGTAGATAGGCCGCCACCACTGCTAGGCATTTGGTGAACACCCTGGGGGCGGAGGATAGGCCAAAGGGCAGAACTCTGTACTGGTAATGATTTCCTCCCACAACAAACCTGAGATATTGTCTGTGGTCTGGATGAATAAGGATGTGAGTATAGGCATCCTTTAGATCTAAGGAGCATAGCCAGTCTCCCTGCTGGAGATAGGGCAGCAGGATTCCAAGGGTAAGCATCTTGAACTTTTCCCTTGCCAGGAACTTGTTGAGGTTTCGCAAGTCCAGGATGGGTCTGAGGCCTCCTGTTCTTTTTGGTATCAGAAAGTACCTGGAATAAAAGCCGTGACCTCGCAGGTGGTGGGGCACCGGTTCCACAGCCTGTTCCTGAAGAAGACTTGCCAATTCCTGAAGGAGTAAGTCCCTGTGCAGAGGGAGTCTTGGAGGCTCCCCTGGAAAGTAGGAGGGAGGTACCTGGTGAAAGTGTAGAAGATAGCCTTTCTGAACTGTATGAAGCACCCAGGTATCTGAGGTGATGGCTGACCACCTGTGGGCAAAGTGGATCAGCCGGCCTCCTGTGTTGAGAGAAACCAGCGGAGGGGAAAGAGGCTATGCTGATGGAGTCAAAAACCCTCACCCTGCTGAGCAAGGGCCGGTGTTGTGGGCTTGGGGGCCTGCTGCCTATGGGACCCATTACCCCGTCCCTTGGCCTGCTGACCCTTTTGGGGAGCTGCTGAGGCCTGATACTGAGGGTAGTGTTTATAGGCAGCCGCCTTCCTCGGGTAAAAGGGCTTTTTCCCCGAGCCCTTCTTCTTCTGAAAAGGGGCAGAGGTTTTTCTGGACAGCCTAATTCTGGTCAGAGTCTCGGTCTCGATCTGTGCAGCCTTTTCAGCCATGGGTTTGCCAAAGAGGTTTTCACCTCTGCAGGGGACATCGACCAACTTGTCCTGTACCCATGGCTCGAGGTTGGATGACTGAAGTCAAGCCTGTCGGCGGGCACCGATGCCGGCTCCGGCTACTCGAGCCGATGCTTCGAAGCCATCATAGGCTGCTCGAGAGAGAAACTTCGAGCACTCTCGAATACCAGTGGACAAGGCTTGGAACCTCTGCAAAAGGTTCCTCGGAGAGACCAGCAGAGAACCCGGCAATTTCTTTTGCCAGATCTCGGAGATACATGCCCATATAGAGCTGGTAGGTCTGGACTCGACAAGCAAGCATAGAGCCCAGGAAGCACTTCCTACCGAGGGCATCCAGGTTCAGGGCCTCCCGGCCGGGAGGCACCGAAGAGTGCATCTTCTGACTCTTGAGTCGATGTATGGCCGATTCCACCACCATGGAATGGTGCGGAAGTTGTGCCTTTTGGAACCCGGGGCTCTTGCGGACTCGATAAATGGAATCAACCCGCTTGCTTAACACCGGCGCCGACGCCGGGCTCTCCCACATGCGGAAGAGACGTCGTTCAGCCATCGGAGGAACCGGTACAGTAAAGGCCTCCTTCGGGGGAGAGTCATACTGGAGGGCATCGAGCTCTTCGGCTCGAGGCTCCTCCTCGGGATCCGCAGGGAGGACCGGCTCCGAGGTTCGGACTCCGGTGAGTCCGATGGGACACACCGAGTCCGAAAAGTACCAGGTGACTCTTCGTCCTCCGTTTTCCAGGCTGACTCCTCGGAGGAGGAATCCAGCGGCTCCAGTCGGGCGGGCACCAATGTCCGAGGGTATCGGCGTCGACGACCTCGGTCCCGAACGGGAGGCCGAGGGAGACCGCGACCGAGGATCGAATCGAGCTCGCATGGACTCGAGGATCGGCTCGGTCTCCGGGGTCGACTTGGATGTCGACATCCCGGTGGACGGGGCAGATGCACTGGCCAGGCCAGCGATCAATGCCCGCTGCTGGTCCATGAAGGCAGCCAAACTGCTCTCCAAGGCCGTCAACCTGAGTCCAAGCTCAGGAGACCCAGCAGTCCCCAACTCGGGCCTCGACGGCATCGGGCCCAATGTCGGCTCCTTCGGAGGCGAGTCCACGAGGACTACAGTACTCACGTGTCCAGGCGACTCCATTTCGAGATGAGGATGTTTCGAAGGCCTCACCTACTCCGAGGACCCGGGACGGCTATCAGGGCTATGCGACCTGGCCCTCGAGGAACCCTGGAGCGTCCACCAATGCAGCCCTCGTGGGTTTTTTCTTCCTATGATGTTCCCGGGCAGGAGAACCCCGCTCAGAGGAACTCCGACGATGCTCAGGACCGGAGTCCCGGGACATCGAAGCCTCTGACGAGGTCCGAGCCCGGCCGAACGCGGAGTCAGAGAAGATTCGTTCTCTTTGATGCTGCCAACTCCTCAACGCTTTTGAAGACATCTTGCTACAGGGACCGCAGATCATCGGGTCATGATCGGGTCCGAGGCAGCGGAGGCAGCAGTCGTGTGTGTCGGTAAGAGACATAAGTTTCTTACACCGATCACACCTTTTAAACCCGCTGGCAGCCATTGGGGAAAAAAGGGCCCCTGCGAGGTCAAAAGACAGGGCTGCCAGTGAAAAATAAAAAAATGGCGCGAACACTTGTCACGAAGGACAAAAAAACGAAAAATAAAGTACGAACCCGATAACAGCGTAGCGGGTCCGAGCGGGAAAAGATCCGGCGTCGAACAGAGAAAAGAATAAGAAATAAAATCAACTTTTTCTGTGGCGATTACAAACAGCGTCTGTAGGGCTCCGCGGAAAAAAGAAGACTGAGCAAGATGGCACCCTTGGGCGGGAAGGGGACCGCGCATGCGCGCTGCAATTCCCAAAGGCTTTCTTTGAAAGCTGGGGAAATTGCTCCGCGAGGGCTCCGTCGGCGCCGACGTCACCCATATGTGAGGACTGACTTCCTACTTGGTCCTGGAGAAAGGTTAAGATCCTGAAGGTCTAAGCATTCAGCAACCAGGCACTGAGATGCAGGGACTGGGGATTCGAGTGCCATAGCATCCCGTTCTCTTGGGAAAGGAGATCTGGAGCATAGTCTAACTCCAGAGGTGCAGCTTGAGAGAGATGTAGAAGCAGGGGATACTACGTTTGCCGTGGCCACCGTGGCGCTATGAGGATCATACGACCTCTGTCTCTCTGAAGATTGAAGAGTGTTTTGGGAATGAGGGGAATGGGTGGGAAGGCATAGAGGAAGTCGTGATCCCAGTGAAGGAGGAAGGCGTCCCTTGCCTGGCAATTTTGAGCTGGAATCCTGGAACAGAACCGGGGAAGTTTGGCATTCAGTGGACTTGCAAATAGGTCTGTCTGGGGTTCCCCAAATCTGAAATATCATGGCCACCTGGTCTAGGTGGAGACACCATTCGTGAGGCATCAGTCCTCGGCTGAGTTTGTTTGCCCAAAGGTGTTGAATTCCTGGAAGATATACCACGAGAAGGTTAATTTGATGCTCTCTGGCGAGGGTCTATAGTCGTAAAGCTTTGTTGCATGATAGGAGAGCCTGTTGCGCCCTGCTTGTTCACATAGAACATAGCTACTTGATTGTCCGTTTCGACTAGGACTGTCCTGTAGCTGAGCTGGGCATGGAATACTCGAAGAGCTAGATAGATTGTTCTGAGTTCCAGGAGGTTTATGTGAAGACAAGCCTCCTATGGAGTCCAGGTACCCTGGGTAGAGAGATGATGCAAGTGTGCTCCCCATCCCACCTGTGATGCATATGTTGTTAGGATGGCCTGGAATAGGGGTTGCTGGAAAGGAGACCCCACTAGAAGATTTTCCAGTGATTGTCACCATTGTAGCGACAAGATCCATCGTAGTGAGTTTGATATCTTGTCCGACAGACGTCCTGTGGCCTGTGTCCACTGTGTGGATAGGGTCCACTGGGCTGCTCGCATATGTAGGCGGGCGTAGGGAAAGCATAGTTACTCACCTGTAACAGGTGATCTCCGGGAACAGCAGGAATTTAGTCCTCACATATGGGTATCATCGGTACCGACTGAGCCTGTGCGGGAACGCTCCCCAGCGTCCAATCAGAAAGCCTTTGGGGAGCATCCCACAGCGTCTGCGTGCTGCCTTCCCACCTTTCCCAACTGCCTCTCTCCAGTTGAGTTTTAAAGCTGAGACAAAGAGAGAGAGAGAGAGGGGGAAAGGAAAGAGAGAGAGATAGAGAGATACAACTCCTAGGGGAGGTGGGTGGGTTGTGAGGACTAAATTCCTGCTGTTCCCGGAGATCACCTGTTACAGGTGAGTACATAAGAACATAAGAACATAAGATATGCCATACTGGGTCAGACCAAGGTCCATCAAGCCCAGTATTCTGTTTCCAACAGTGGCCAATCTAGGTCATACGTACCTAGCAGTTTCCCCAAGGGACACAGGTTCCACAATGCTTGTATTGGTTCAAGCATTGATATCCTGGGTCCCTTCTTAATAATGGTTTATGGA
This sequence comes from Ichthyophis bannanicus, assembly GCA_033557465.1. Lineage (NCBI taxonomy): Eukaryota > Metazoa > Chordata > Amphibia > Gymnophiona > Ichthyophiidae > Ichthyophis > Ichthyophis bannanicus. The sequence continues at coordinate 367,149,478 of CM066031.1, forward strand.
CCTTTCCTCCAGGAACTTGTCCAAACCTTTTTTAAACCCAGCTACACTAACAGCCTTTACTACATCCTCCGGTAACAAATTCCAGAGTTTGATTACACGTTGAGTGAAAAAATATTTTCTTTTATTAGTCTTAAATAGTTTACCCTGTAGCTTCATTGCATGTCCCCTATTCTTTCTATATTCTGATAAGGTAAACAATCGATCTACGTTTACCCGTTCCACTCCGTTCATTAATTTATAGACTTCTATCATATCTCCCCTCAGCCGTCTCTTTTCCAGGTTAAAGAGCCCCAACCTTTTTAGCCTTTCTTCATAGGAGTAGCCTTCCATCCCCTTTACCATTTTGGTGGCTCTTCTCTGAACCTTTTCTAAAATTGCTATATCCTTTTTAAGATATGGCGACCAGAATTGCACACAATATTCAAGGTGCGGTCTCACCATGGAACGATATAGAGGCATTATAATATCTTTTGTTTTATTTTCCATTCCTTTCCTTATCATACCTAGCATTCTATTTGCTCTCTTGGCCGCCGCTGCACACTGGGCCGAGGGTTTTAACATGGTATCCACAAGGACGCCTAAATCTTTTTCTTGGGTGGTGGTTCCTAATGTGGAACCTTGCATCGTGTAACCATAGTTTGGGTTGTTCTTCCCTAGGTGCATAACCTTGCACTTCTCCACATTAAATTTCATCTGCCATTTTGATGCCCAGTCTTCCAATTTATCAAGATCCTCTTGCAATTTTCCACAATCCTCCTGGGTTTTAACAACTTTAAATAGTTTTGTGTCATCAGCAAATTTGATAACCTCACTCGTTATTCCACTTTCCAGGTCATTTATGCTATCTCCAGGAACAAGCAGGAATCTAGTCTTCACATATGGGGACTCCCTAGCTTTGGGTGCCAGGGAGAGACCCCAGAAGTTGTGTCCCTGAAAAGGGCTCCACTTCCCCCCATGGATCTCTGGCATCCTATCAGGGATGGTGGGTAGGAGTTGATTAAGTATGGAACAGGTGTTTGAGAACAGCCTGACCAAACACGGGATCCCGGCGGGAGTCCCTGTCCAAGCAGTAATGGGCTGTGAAGGTATGAACCGAGGCCCAAGAGGCTGCTCGACAGATGTCGCCAATAGAGACAGAGTTCAGATGAGCCATTGAGGCTGCCATGGCTCTCACATTGTGAGCTGTGACATGGCCCTCCAGAGAAAGGTTCTTACTCTGATAGGCGAAAGAAATACACTGAGCAATCCAGTTGGATAGTGTTCTCTTGGAGACTGGCAGTCCCAAATGGGAAGGGTCAAAAGCAACAAAGATCTGAGAAGACTTTCTATGTTGCTGTGTCCTCTGTAAATAAAAAGCCAGAGATCTTTTACAATCCAGGGTATGAAGATTCCTCTCTGCACTTGATGCATGAGGTCCTGGAAAAAAGACAGGTAGGTAGACCTCCTGGTTGAGGTGAAAAGGCGAGACCACCTTAGGCATAAAGTGTGGAGGAGTCCTAAGGACTACCTTGTCATGATGAAACCTTGTATAAGGTGGATTAGCTACTAGTGCTTGCAATTCACTAATGCGGCGTGCTGATGTGATTGCAATGAGAAAGATAACATTCCAAGAAAGAAATTTCAAGGAGGTGGTAGCTAAGGGTTCGAAAGCTGGCTTCATGAGCTGCCTAAGAACCAGATTCAAGCCCCATGCCACCGGGAGGTGGTCTAATGAGAGGCTTAGTTAGAAGGAGGCCTCTCATGAATCTTGCTGTAAGAGGATGAGAGGAAATAGGTTGTCCATTTAGAGGTTTAAGAGAAGCTGCAATAGCACTCAAATGGACTCTTACTGAATTTGTCTTAAGGCCTGCATTAGACAAATGGAGGAGATACTCCAGTAAAGATTCTAGAGGTATAGCAAGGGGGTTAAGACCCTTCTCTGAACACCAAACAGTGAACCTTTTCCACTTCAAAGCATAAGAACGTCTAGTGGAAGGTTTTCTAGAAGCATAAAGAACATCTTTCACTTGTTGAGAAAGATTTAGATCTTGGAGAACTAGGCCTTCAGCAACCAAGCCCTGAGATGCAGGGACTGGGGATTGGGATGCCATAATATTCCGTTCTCCTGAGATAGGAGATCTGGAGCAGACCCTAACTCCAAGGAGGGAGCTTGAGAGAGATGTAGAAGCAGAGGGTACCACACTTGCGGTGGCCAATGTGGTGTTATGAGAATCATGTGGCCTCTGTCTCTCTGAAGCTTGAAGAGGGTTTTGGGAATTAGGGGAATGGGTGGAAAGGCATACAGGAAGTCTTGACCCCAGTGAAGGAGGAAAGCATCCTTGGCCTGAGCTCCCTGAGCTCGAGTTCTGGAACAGAACCGAGGAAGTTTGACATTCCACGGACTTGCAAAGAGTTCTATGTCCAGGGTTGCCCAAAGTTGAAAAATCCTGGCCACCTAGTCTGCATGGAGATACCACTCGTGTGGAAGGAGAACTTGACTGAGTCTGTCTGCCCAAGAGTTTTGAATGCCTGGAAGATACACTGCCAGAAGATGGATGTGATGCTCTCTGGCGAGGGCCCACAGTCGCAGAGCTTCGTTGCAAAGCGACAGAGCCTGTTCCCCCCTACTTGTTCACATAGAACATGGCTACTTGATTGTCCGTATGGATAAGGACTGTCTTGTAGCTGAGCAGTGTGTGGAACACTTGCAGAGCAAGGAAGACTGCTCTGAGCTCCAAGAGACTGATATGTAGACAACTCTCTTGTGGAGTCCAAGTGCCCTGGGTGGAGAGGTCTTGCAGATGAGCTCCCCAACCCATTGGAGAAGCATCTGTTGTAAGAGTTGCTTGTGGCAGAGGTTGCTGAAAGGGGAACCCCAGCAACAGATTTTGAGTGGACTTCCACCAATGGAGAGACAAAAAGAGACAACTTGTGTTTGCTATTCTGTCTTGACAGGCAACCTGATGCCTGGGTCCATTGGGTGGATAAAGTCCACTGAGCTGCCCTCATGTGAAGGCGAGCATATGGTACCACATGCACCGTGGATGCCATGTGGCCTAGCAACTGCAACATTTCTCGAGCAGTTAAAAAGGGCTTTAGGGCTGCTTGAGAAGCTCACTGCACCAAGCGAAGGCAACGGGCTTGGGGAAGGTAGGCCGTTGTCTTTGTGGTATCCAGCAGGGCTCCTATGAACTCTAGAGATTGAGTAGGAGTTAGACTGGATTTTGGGATGTTTATGACCAGCCCTAAATACTGAAGGATACGCATTGTGCAGGACAGAGAAGTCCTGGCCTCTGACTGTGTTGGAGCTCGAATGAGCCAGTCGTCCAAGTAAGGGAAGACCAATATTCCCAGAGTGCGTAGAAAGCACAGTTACTTACCTGTAACAGGTGATCTCTGGGAACAGCAGGAATAAGTCTTCACATATGGGTACGTCGGTACCGACGGAGCCTGCGCGGGAACGCTCCCCAGCTTCCCAAAAAGGAAAGCTTTTGGGAGCATCCCACAGCGCCTGCGCGCTGCCTTCCCGCCTTTCCTAACCGCCTCTCCTCAGTTCGAGTTTTAAAGCTGAGACAAAAGAGAGAGAGGAAAGGAAAGACAGATAGAGAGATTCAACTCCTAGGGGAGGTGGGAGGGTTGTGAAGACTTATTCCTGCTGTTCCCAGAGCTCACCTGTTACAGGTAAGTAACTGTGCTATCTGCAGGAACAAGCAGGAATGAGTCTTCACATATGGGGACTCCCTAGCTAAGATACCTGGGAGAACCCCAAGGATATGAGACCCTGGGAAGGGTTCTACCTCCTCCTATGGATCTCAGGCATCTATCCAGGGATGGAGGGTAGGAGTTGATTAAGAATGGAACAGGTGCTTGAGAACAGCCTGACCAAACAAGGCATCCCGGCGGGAGTCCTTGTCCAAGCAGTAATGGGCTGTGAAGGTATGAACCGAGGTCCAGGAGGCTGCTCGACAGATCTGGTCGATGGACACAGAATTTAGATGAGCCATAGAGGTGGCCAAGGCCCTCACATTATGAGCTGTGACATGGCTCTCCAGAGAAAGGTTCCTACTCTGGTAGGCGAAAGAAATGCACTGAGCAATCCAATTGGACAGTGTCCTCTTAGAGACTGGAAGTCCCAGATGAGAGGGATCAAAAGCAACAAAGAGCTGGGAAGACTTTCTATGTTGCTGTGTTCTTTGTAAGTAAAAGGCAAGAGCTCTTTTACAATCCAGAGTATGAAGATTCTTCTCTGCACTTGATGCATGAGGAGCTGGAAAAAAGACAGGTAAATATACCTCTTGATTAAGATGAAAAGGTGAGACCACTTTAGGCATAAAGTGTGGATTGGTCCTAAGAACTACCTTATCATGATGGAACCTTGTATAAGGTGGATTAGCCACTAAGGCCTGCAGCTCACTGATGCGGTGAGCTGAGGTGACTGCTGCAATGAGGAAAATAACCTTCCAGGAAAGAAATTTCAAGGACGTGGTGGCTAAGGGTTCAAAAGGAGGCTTCATAAGCTGACCAAGAACCAGATTTAAATCCCATGCCACCGGAGGAGGCCTAATGGGAGGTCTAGTTAAAGTTAGGCCTCTCATGAATCTTGCAATAAGAGGATGAGAGGAAACAGGTTGTCCACTGATAGGCTTAAGGGATGCTGCAATAGCACTCAAATGGACCCTTACTGAATTCGTCTTAAGGCCTGCATCGGAAAGATGCAGGAGGTATTCCAATAGAGAGATCAAAGGTAGTGCTAGAGGGTCGAGACTCCTTTCAGCACACCAAATGGAAAATCTTTTCCATTTAAAAGCATGGGAACGCCTAGTAGAAGGTTTTCTGGAAGCATGGAGGATATCCTTCACTTGTTGAGAAAGATTCCAGCTTTGAAGGTCTAGGCCTTCAGTAACCAAGCTCTGAGGTGAAGGGACTTGGGGTTTCGGTGCCACAAAGTCCCCTCCTCCAAGGACAGAATGTCTGGAGCAGCTCCCAAGTCCAGAGAGGGGGCTTGGGAGAGATGCAGAAGTAGAGGGTACCACACTTGGCGTGGCCAGCGTGGAGCTATGAGGATCATAGATCCTTGATCCCTCTGGAGTTTGAACAGAGTCTTGGGAATCAAGGGAATGGGTGGAAAGGCATACAGGAAACCCTGACCCCAGTGAAGGAGGAAGGCATCCTTGACCTGAACTCCCTGACACGGAATTCTGGAACAGAACCGGGGAAGTTTGGCATTCCACGGACTTGCAAAGAGGTCTATGTCCGGGGTTTCCCATTCTTGGAAGATTCTGAGTACCTGATCCATGTGCAGTGACCATTCGTGTGGGAGCAGAACTCGACTGAGTCTGTCTGCCCAAGAGTTTTGGATTCCTGGGAGGTATACTGCCAGGAGATGGATTTGATGCTCTCTGGCTAAGGCCCACAATCTTAAAGCTTCATTGCAAAGTGACAGAGAGCCAGTTCCTCCTTGCTTATGTAAAACATGGCTACTTGATTGTCAGTATGAATGAGGACTGTCTTGTAGCTGAGCAGGGTATGAAAGACCTTGAGAGCTAGAAAGACTGCTCGAAGCTCCAAGAGATTGATATGAAGAAAGGTCTCCCGTGGGGACCAAGTGCCTTGAGTGGAGAGGTCTTGTAGATGAGCTCCCCAACCTGTTTGGGAGGCATCTGTTGTGAGAGTTGCTTGGGGCAACAACTGTTGGAAGGGGGACCCCAGCAACAGATTTTGAGTGGACATCCACCACTGGAGAGACCAAAAGAGACGTTTGGAGGTTGCTATTTGGTCTGAGAGAGCTCCTGATGCTTGAGTCCACTGGGTGGACAAAGTCCATTGGGCTGCTCTCATATGTAGACGAGCATAGGGTACCACATGCACTGTGGAAGCCATGTGGCCTAGCAGTTGTAGCATCTCCCGGGCAGTTAAGTGGCTCTTTGACTGAACCTGAGAGGCTAACTGCACTAGGCGTAGGCAACGGGCCTGAGGAAGATAGGCCCTTGCAGTGGTAGTATCTAGCCAGGCCCCTATGAACTCTAGGGACTGATGAGTAGGGGTGAGCTGGGACTTTGGGAGGTTTACCACAAGTCCCAGATATTGTAGAATGCGCCTTGTGCAGTCCAGGGAAGTCTGGGCCTCTGACTGAGATGGAGCTCGGATGAGCCAGTCGTCCAGGTATGGGAATACAAATATTCCCAGAGTGCGTAGAAATGCAGCTACTGTTGCCATGCATTTGGTGAACACTCTTGGGGCAGAGGCCAGACCAAACGGAAGCACCCTGTATTGATAATGTTTTCCTTGGAAAAGGAAACGGAGGAATCTTCTGTGAGATGGATGGATGAGGACATGTGTATGTGTGTACGCATCCTTGAGATCTAGAGAACAAAGCCAATCCTGATTTTGAAGGTATGGAAGGAGAGTGCCCAGAGAAAGCAGCTTGAACTTCTCCTTGCATAGAAATTTGTATAATTCCCTGAGATCTAATATGGGTCTGTATCCCCCTGTCTTCTTTGGAATGAGAAAATAGGGGAAGTAAAACCCTGACCCTTGTTGAAGAAGGGGAACTTCTTCTATTGCCCCTTGGGCAAGAAGGGTAGCCACCTATTGACCTAGAAGGTCGAGAAGAGATGTGGGAGAATTGAAATGTCTCACCATGGTGCGGGGAGGAAGGTCTGAGAAATGAAGTTTGTAGCCCTCTCTTATGATGGAGAGGGTCCAATGCTCTGATGTAATCTGCTCCCATCTGGGAGCAAAATGAGCTAACCTTCCTGGAATGGTGAGAGGTTCTGGCTGTTTTAAAGCCAGAAAGGCTAAGTTCTCTAGCATCAAGTCAAAAACCCTGAGGAGGTTGGGCCTGCTGAGTTGCAGCAACCCTGTAGTCTTAGGCCTGGCCTGTTTAGGTTGCTGACGCTTAGTAGCAAAGCGACCTGTAGAGGATTGCTGGCCAGAAGTAGAAGGGAATCTGCCCTTTTTGAAAAAAAGACTTCTTGAAGGGTTTTTTCTTGGCAGGAATGGAGGTTGACTTTGAAAGTCTATCCAGAGCAGAATTTTCTGCATCCATTTGAGTGGCTTTTATTTGCCATTCTTTGCCAAACAGGTTTTCACCTGTACAGGGAAGATATCCTAATCCATCTTGGACCCAGGGTTCTAAATCAGAAGCTTGGAGCCAAGCAATTCTGCGAGCAGCTATGGCAATGCCAGAAGCTCTGCTGGCACCTTCAAAGGAATCAAAGGCTGCCCTGTTGGAAAACTTTGAAATGTCTTGAATATGCTTAAGCCAAATGAGGAATTCATCCCTTTTATCTTCTGGCAGAAAAGGGAGGAAAATGTGCAGTTTATCTGCAACCTCCTTTAGAAACATACCCATGTAAAGACTACAGGAGTTGATTCTGGCAACAAGCATACTGGCTTGGAAGATTTTTCTACCAAAAGCATCCAAGGTCCTGCATTCTCTTCCTGGAGGAGTAGAAGAGTGTCTCTTTGTACTCTTTATCCTCTTCATAGCTGACTGCACCACAATGGAATGGTGAGGAAGCTGTGTTTTATGAAAACCAGGACAGGGAGGGACACGATACATAGTGTCCAATCTGCGAGAATGAGGAGAGATAGTGAGAGGAGTCTCCCATAAATCAATCATATGTTCATAAAGAATCTCATGAATTGGTAAGGTGACTGCCTCTTTAGGAGACTTAGAATAACCCAAAATATCTAATTTTTTTGCTCTAGGCTCTGATTCAGAGGATACTGAAATAGAAAGACCTTTAGCCACTTCTCTTATGAAGTCTTGAAAGGACAAATCCTCTGGAGGAGACATTCTTCTTTCTGGAGAAGGCGGCTCTTCAGGAAGGGTTATAGATACTTCAGCAGACTCCTCTGATGTATCAGAATCACCAGAGGAATCAAAGTACAATCTGTCAGGGTGCTCTTCTAACGCTCGGTACGCGTATCGAGCAGTATCGACATCGGGCGTCATCGGAACCGGATCGGTACCGATGAGCAGCCCTGGACAAGGAACCGCTGCAGTCGGTATCCTGGTCAATGCCGATGCAGTCGGTACCGGTATCGGCGCTGGTGCCGGCACCCGAGTCGATACAGACAACGGAGTTTGTGGTGGTATCAACGGTGTCGCAGCTTGGATGAAGGCACTGATAGCCTGCTGCATGGACAGAACATTCTGATCCATCGACGCCATGAATGCCTGGAACTCGGTACCGGAAGGTTGTGCCGGTACCCCAGAGCATTCTAACAGGTGATCGGTCGAGGCCGTGCCATCGATGTCAACCTGTAACCCCATAGGTGGAGCTTTGGAAGCCAGAGCTTCCCGCCGGGGTTGTTTTGCCGGTGCAGGATCCTCGAGGGCAAGCCAGGAGGCATCTCGATGCTTAGAGGGAGATCTACCCTTCGAGGACCGGCTGGATTTATGTTTGGTTACCTGAGATCCATTGGGGGAAGAAGCAGCCCTGGAAGAAGTTGATGCCACCGAAGCTGCATCAGCGGGAAACAGCACATGGAGCTTAGCTGCTCGGTTCTGTAAACCCCGTTTAGACATCAGAGAGCAGGACGGACAATCCGAAATGGAGTGTTCAGGACCCAAACATTTAAGACACCATTCATGGGTGTCTAACAGAAATAGTACCGCTGCACTTAGTGCATTTCTTAAACCCGGAGGCTGGTTTTTCCATGAGGAAAATTTCTTGTAAGGCCTAAGGCCCAAGAGAAAAATACACTAAGTGAGGGAAAAATATATAGTTTTTTGTTTGTTTTTTTTAAAGAAAAGAAAGAAAAGACCGGCGGTACCGGTCCGGAGTCAGGGAAGGCAGACACGTGACCAAAGAAAGAAAATAAAATAAAGAACTTCTTCAGTGATGACAGGGCTCGACCTGCTGGCTCCGCGGCAAAGAAGAACTGAGGAGAGGCGGTGAGGAGAGGCGGTTAGGAAAGGCAGGAAGGCAGCGCGCAGGCGCTGTGGGATGCTCCCAAAAGCTTTCCTTACCGACGTACCCATATGTGAAGACTCATTCCTGCTTGTTCCTGGAGATATGCTGCTACCACAGCCATGCATTTCGTGAACATCCTTGGTGCAGAGGCCAGACCAAAAGGAAGCACCCTGTATTGGTAGTGCTTTCCTTGAAACAGGAACTGAAGGAACCTTCTGTGGGTTGGATGGATGAGAACATGGGTGTACGAATCCTTGAGATCAAGAGAACAAAGCCAATCCTGACTCTGAAGGTATGGAAAGCACAGTTACTTACCTGTAACAGGTGATCTCCGGAACAGCAGGAATTAGTCTTCACATATGGGGTTCGTCGGCGCCGACGGAGCCCGCACGGGAATGCTCCCCAGCATCCAGGAGGCTTTTGGGAGCATCCCCCGCGCCTGCGCGGTAGCTTCCCACCCTTCCCACTGCCTCTCCCCAGTTGTGTTTCATAGCTGAGACAGAAGGAGAGGAGAGGAAGGAAGAGAGAGAGAGAATTACAACTCCTAGGGGAGGTGGGTGGGTTGTGAAGACTAATTCCTGCTGTTCCGGAGATCACCTGTTACAGGTAAGTAACTGTGCTATCTCCAGGAACAAGCAGGAATGAGTCTTCACATATGGGGACTCCCTAGCTGAGGGTGCCAGGGGAGATCCCAGAATGCGCGCCCCTGGACAGGGCAGCATCGCCCAACCTGGATCCCCGGCATCCCCTGAGGGATGGAGGGTAGGAGTTGAGAAGAGTTGCCAAGGCACAGCAACCGAAGACTACAGGTGGAGTCTTCAAAACCACGTCAAACATCATTAAATCGTTAATGATCTAGCACAATCTAGAGCTTACCTACTGGATTGTAGAAGGCAGAGCTGTGACGGGTACTGTAGATGCAGTAGCGAAGTCTTCAAGGGAACTTCACCGCAGAGAGGACGAAGTTCCCAGTCCGGGCGGGCTGGAGACGCAGGTGTCAACCGGCACCGGAAGGACGGCAGGTCTTCACGAGGAGCTCTAAGAGAAGCTGAGAACTCCAGCAAGAGCAGAGTCCCCAATCCGGAGGACTAAGCAGAAGCCTGACCGATCTGGGAGAACCCAGCCCGGAGAAGAACAGGAGTGTACCCCGGGATACCGAGGGGCACACTGTCTACCCTAGCCGGCAAGGGATAGGAAGACATTGGGCTCGAAAACCTCCAGACAAGGAGGCGTAAACCAAGGGGCTGTTGACTTCACAGCAAGTTTAAGCATAACCGGTCTGAGCACCCGAGCCGCAGAACGCAGGCAAGCGGACCGGCCGGACCCCGTAAGAAATAACAAAACGTCAGTACCGACAATTGGGAGATAGTCGGTAAGACACAGGGCGCTATAACATTTCTCAAAAGCGCCCACCTGTACCGATATACATCCAATAACAGGTATAGATGTGTATTGGGCTATAGGTGGGCCAGGGAACGCCCACCCAGGTTACTAAACCAGTATGCAGGGGACATGCACACGTGAGAACGATACTGCCAACTCAGACCGGCCCTTGCTCCACAGGAGGGCGCCCACCTGGAAGGTGGCGGGGGGAAGGGCCATCCAAGTGATGGGCCGATGTGCGTGGTGCAGGGCAGATTGGCGAGAGTAGCAGTATGGTTGCGTGACCGCCAGATCAGTTAGGGAGGAGCACATCAGGCGCCACGTAGGCCCCTGAAGCGTCCACCTGACAGCCACGCAGAAAAAACGTGTCCTCCGTACCACAGGGAAGGCAGGAGGATAGAAAACCCTATAGCCACGGTGTGACCGTGGGGCTCATCTCCGGCATATATAAAAAAACCCTCGGGGGTAGGGCCAATGCCCTCCGCTGCTCCGAGGAGTGCAGGGAGCGGAGCCGGGGATCGACATGGGTCAGTGGAACTCCTGTCCACCGTAACCTGACAGACCCAGGGGTTTCTCTGCGAGAGCGGAGACACAGACCAGAGGGCGGGGGTGGTCCGGCCCTGTCGAGGATTAGTTCGGGCCATGCTCGGAGAGTAGCGGCCAAGGCCTACACTGGGAGAAGGAAATTCGGTGTGCGATCCCCTCAATCCGGGGGAACCAGGCAGAGGGGAATTCGAGGGACGTACCCGACGGTAAGTCCGAAGAAGACTAGCATGGCCCCGAGGAGCCAGGCTAACCTAATGTGGGAAGGGTCCCCCCCCCCGGGGGAGGGGGCGCCATACCTCCAACCAAGCAGCCGAACCACTTGTTATACTGAAAAGAACCCTAGTATAGAACTGGACAGTAACTTCTGGTAAGAGGAGTTAAGCGCAAACTGCCGCATACCGGAGCCTAAGGCTGCTTGGCATGGGCAGCCTGGCGCGAGCCCTGGCACCACCGACCGGTGTGAGATGTCCCTGGCATGGGCGCACCCAGCAGGTGGGCAGAGGGATGAAACTTCCTCTTCTTCGGAAAGGAGGGTCGGGAAGGACATTTCCTACCCCCGGGAGAGGGGGAGTGCCACGGGCGGCCAGCGCCAAACAGGTCGGCGGAGCACTGAGCAACCTGACGCAAAGCCTCGCCATTGAAGAGGTTCTCCCCGGTGCACGGAGAATTACCCAGATTATGTTGTGCCCAGCTGCACAAGTCGGAAGCCTGCAACCAGGCTGTACGACGCGCCCCTATGGCGACAGCAGAGGACCTGATAACTGACTCAAAAGAGTCCACAGCAGCACGAGAAAGAAACCAAGAGATATTCCTGCAATGGTAAAGAAGCAAGGAATAGTCAGGGGCCCGAGGGGCCGACACAAAGGGAGACAAAAGAGATAACCTCTCGGTGACCTCCTGAAGCGCCAGGCTCATATAGAAAATATATGAGAGAATCCTGGAAGCCAACATGGACGTTTGGAAGGTTCGCCGCCCAAAGTTGTCCAGAGCTTTAGACGCACGATTCGGGGGGCGGGAAGAGTGCTTCTTCTTGCTTCCGACCTTCCTCAGGGCCGATTCCACCACAATGGAATGATGGGGAAGCTGGTGCGTCTGGAAACCCGGAGAGGGGGGCACCCGATACAGGGCATGCATGGCTGTAGGCGGCGTCGGTACCTGTAAGGGCGAGTGCCAAATCCTGAGCAGGAGATCCCGCAGGAAGGGATGTAGAGGAAGCATTATGGCTGCCTGTTCCGCAGGACCCGGACTTAGCGAAGGGCCCGGGATAGGAATGGCGAGCAAGTCCGCCATGTCAAGGAGGAAGTCCTGAAAAGACGGCTCTCCCAGAGGGGCTATTCCGGGGGAGGCCGAGGTGGAGGGGCCCGCTTGAACACCAGGGTACCAACCGTGCTGATGCACGGGAGGAATAGCTCTAAACAGAGGAGGGTACTGACAGTCCCAATTCGAGGCAGTTGGTACTGCAACGTCAGAGCCCGGGATTGATTCCAAGCGGGGCATCGAAGGGAGCGACGTCCCCGACGGGCCCATGGGAATCGGCCTCGGCCCCGACTCCGGGGGCGGGGCCGCCCCCGGGGCAATCCGCAAGGGCGGCTGGAGTGGTGCCGAGGCAGCTGGAGAGCAGGCGAGCGCAGCACTGCGCCGTTGGAAGAGACCGGGGTCGGATCCGAAATGCGTCGGAGCCACGCTTTCCAGACTGGAGAACGATTCGAGGCTGGGCATCGAACCGAGCGACGCCTCCGTAGGGGGCCCCGGTGTCTGCGGCCGCGCAGGTGCTGCCACTCCCGAGAATCGAGTCGGGGTCGCGAAGATCGGTGCCGAGGGCAACGAGGGCTTCCCAGGCCGAAACTCGGCGAAGAGGGAAACACCCAAAGTCGGCTCCGACGTCGGGAGAGGCCCTTCTAGACGCCGGGGTTCTTCCCACGCCTGTTTTATTGAGCGGGAAACCCTTACGGGGCGAACTACGCGGCCTCGAGGGTACCCAGGTAACCCGCCGACAAGCCCCGGCGGGGAGCGAGACGCACAGCCCCGGCGCTTCTTTGGTTCGACTCGACCGAAGGTCCCGGGTCCCGCGGGCAAACTCTAGGGACGAGTGGAGCACTCGACGCCCGCGTAGATGCCGGGAGGTCGGTAGTGTCCGGGGCAGGCCCCGGCCCCGCGCAAGATGGGGGTGCCGACCCGCCCGACCGGGATAGATCGATTGGCTCCGCAGGTGGAGCCCGGTGGCGACCCCTGGCGAAGAACGGGGCCCTCGTTCCTGAGACCGCCGCCGGAGGGGCGGAGCCGCTCAAGGCCAGTACCGCCCCCGCGGAAGCCGGGGACGAGCCGATCGGCCCTGACGGAACCGAGGGCACCCAGTTCCGATCCCCGGCGGGGAGTGGAGCCACCGACTCCGACGCTGAGGACTTGGTGCCGCTCGAAGCGGTCACCACCTCCGCGCATGGCAGGGGTGTGGGAACGCCATACCGGGTCAGGTTGGTCCGACGATCCCCGGTGAAGAGTGGGACACTCGACGCCGACGCAGGGGAATCGGCACCGCCAAAAGCGGGTACCGCCCCCACGCAGGGCCGGGATGCCGTAGAGCCAGACTGGGTTGAGTCGATCGGCCCCGAAGGCACCGAGGACACCAGCTGACAGTCCCTGGCGAAGAGTGGAACACTCGATGCCGGCGCCGATGCCGAGGGATCTGCACCGCTCGAAGCGGGTGCCACCCTCGGGCATGACTCGGGAATGTTCTGTGAGGAGCGAACCTCAGGAACAACCCGAAACCCCGTGGAGGCTCTAGAGCCCAAAGACTCCCTCCGGGGTGTAAGGGACTGGAGGGGGAGGCCGGAGCCGTCGTCATGCAGCACATGAGACTCACCCCTCAAGGCTCGGTTAGTCTTAACAGACTGTTGTTGGGTTACCTGATCCTGGCGAGGAGAGAAAGCCGACGACCGCACCTCAGAGGAAAAGACGTCATCGAGGGACACTCGAAACAGGGAGGGTCTTCTCCCGACGCTGAAGCCCGGGGAACCGGGGGAGAAGGGGTCAGGGCCCAAACAGGAGAGACACCAGGCGTTGGAGTCGAAGACGACGTCTCCACAGTGGGGGCACTTCTTAGGGGAAGAAGGCTCCATGCTGGAAAGTCTGGTAGGCCTCAGAATGACACGAGGAGGATGCTCTTCGAAGGAAAATAAAGGAAAACAAAAAATAAGGAAAAAAGGAAAAAAGGGAGGCACCAGCAGTGCCAGAGTCAGCGGGAAAAAAACCGCGACCACAGGAAACAAGAAAAAGAAGAAAAGTTTCTGCGGTGACAGGAGGTACGTCCTGTCGGCTCTGCGGAAAAATGAAAACTGGGGAGAGGCAGTGGGAAGGGCAGGAAGCTACCGCGCAGGCGCGGGGGATGCCCCCAAAAGCCTTCTGATTGGATGCTGGGGAGCATTCCCGTGCGGGCTCCGTCGGCGCCGACGAACCCCATATGTGAAGACTCATTCCTGCTTGTTCCTGGAGATGCAGAGCTCCGAGAGAAATCATTTTGAATTTCTCCCTGTCCAGGAATTTGTTCAATTCTCTGAGATCTAAGATAGGTCTGTATCCCCCTGTTTTCTTTGGGATAAGAAAATAAGGGGAATAGAACCCTGTGCCCTGTTGAAGAAGAGGCACTTCTTCTATTGCCCCTTGGGCAAGAAGGATGGTAACCTCCTGACCCAACAGATCGATGAGAGAGGTCGGAGAATTGAACTGCTTCACTATTGTGGGAGGGGGCATGCTTGAAAAATGAAGTTTGTACCCCTCTCTTATGATGGAGAGTGTCCAACGCTCTGCTGTTATTTGCCCCCATCTGGGAGCAAAATGGCATAACCTTCCTGGAATGGTGGACGGTTCTGGTCCTTCCAGAGCCAAAAAGGCTAAGTTCTCTAGCAGAAAGTCAAAGGCCCTGAGGAGGCTGAGACTGCTGAGCGGGTTGAGGCCTAGCAGCCTTTGCTTTCTTCTGTTTGGGTGGTTGCTGACATTTGGTTCAAAACTGACCTGCAGAAGATGCCTGCTGACCATAAGCAGGATAAAATCTCTTCTTCTTAGAAAAAGGTGTTTTCTTGAACAACGTTTTCGTAACAGGATCAGCAGTAGACTTGGATAGTCTATCTAAAGTGGAATTTTCAGCATCCATCTCATTGGCTTTTTCTTGCCAATCTTTACCAAACAGGTTCTCACCAGTAGAAGGGATATTTCCCAATTTATCTTGTACCCAGAGCTCTAAATCAGATGCTTGGAGTCAAGCAATTCTACGTGCACCTATGGCAATAGCCGAGGTTTAGCTTATACATTCAAAGCAGTCGAAGGCTGCACGGTTGGAGAATTTAGAGACATCTTGGGCATGTTTGAGCCAAGTGAGAAACTCCTACCTTTTATCCTCAGAGATTAAAGATGATCAATAACTTCCTTTAGGAACATTCCCATGTAGAGACTATAGGAACTGATTCTTGCAGCAAGCATGGAAGCTTGAAAGACTCTACGTCCAAAAGCATCCAGAGTTCTGCATTCACGTCCTGGTGGATTAGAGGCATGTCTTTTTGCACTTCAAATCCTTCTCAAAGCAGATTCCACCACAATGGAGTGGTGGGGAAGCTGAGTTTTATGGAAACCAGGACAAGGAGGGACACGATACATGGTATCTAACCTACGAGAATGAGGAGAGGTGGTAAGTGGTGTTTCCCACATCCTTAACATGAGATCATATAGAATCTCATGAATGGGTAGGGTAGCTGCCTCCTTAGGAGTTTTGGGATATTGTAAAATATCCAATTCCTTGGCCCTTGGCTCTGTTTCAGGGGTCACAGTGATGGACAGGCCCCGAGCCACCTCTAAGATGAAGTCTAGGAAAGACATGTACTCTGGAGGAGACATCCTGCGTTTAGGGGAGGACGACTCCTGTGGAAGCATCATCGCTGCATCGACAGAACTTTCAGAATCCTCAGATTCTTCTGAGGAATCGAAGCCTGTCTGGATGCTCTTGCAGAGCCCAATACCCGTACCGAGCAAAATCGGTATCGGGAATAATCGGTACCAGCGGGCATCGAAGGACAGGGTACCGGCATAGCAGGCATCGATGCCGATGTCGAAGCTATCGGTACCGGTTGCGATACCGATACCAGTACCGGTGGAGTTGTCTGTCGCAGTACCAAGGGCGTCGATGCCACAAGGAAAGCCGCTAGACTGCATTCTATGGACATAATTCTCTGGTCCATAGATGCTGCCAATGCCTGGAAATCGGTACCGGTGGAAACTGCTGGTACCCCAGAGCATTGCACCAGGAGATCTGTCGAGGCCGAGCCATCGAGAACATCCTCGAACCCTGATGATGGTGCTTTGGAAGTCGAAGCCTCCCGCCAGGGTAATTTTGCCGGTGCAGAATCCTCGAGGGCAACAATCCTCCACAGCAACGTCATAAAAAGTCAAAAAAATGGGAAAAGGATCGACAAGAAAAGCTGCGAGTGTTAATTCCACTGGAACTTGAGGTCCTATTAGGGATGCTTCATTTTCAAATAGAGACCTAAAAAAAAAAAAAGTGCTCAAACAAAATATAAACAAACGGCACTGAAACTACTTTATATAAATGGACCAGATCCAGTGGAGAAAAAGATCTCAGTGGAAAATGTCACCAAGCTGACGCAATGCTCTATAAGAAAGTAACCAAACAGGCAGCAACACATTCAATTTTCAGAGGTCGAGGATGGGCCGCCACCCCCTGCAAAAGCAGATCATCATCAGAAGCAGCCACACTTTTAAACCACACATCAAAAACAAGTGGGAAGATGTGGGCAGAACAAAATCAATGCAAAATACATACAAGCCAGGTAAATGCTGGAAGGCAATGAACACAAATACTCGAAGCTTAGCCAAAGTTCCAGACCCGGAAGCCCTAATGGTGGAAATGGATTTGGACATTGTGACCATTACAGAAACATGGTTTAATGAATCGCATGATTGGGATATAGCCATACCTGGCTATAATCTATTCAGAAGAGACAGAGAAAATGGAAAAGGAGGAGGAGTAGCCTTGTATGTCAAAAGCAATATAAAAGCTACTGAAATGCAGGGGACATGGGGAAAAGAAGAAGCGCTCTGGATTGAGTTGGAAAGAGGAGATGGCACTGTCATCCATACTGCTGTAGTAGTCTACAGACCTCTGACTCAAAATGAAGAGATAGATAACAAATTGATTATAGATATTACCAAGATAGCCACAAAGGGGGAAACGATCATTTTGGGTGACTTTAATCTAACTGATGTGGATTGAATTACTCCTTCTGAACATATGGAAAGAAGCAAAAAAATTGTAGATGCTCTCCAAGATGCATTACTTAGACAAATGGTGATGGAACCAACCAGGGAAAGCTCAACGCTGGATTTAGTGCTCACCAACGGTGATAGCGTGTCGAATGTCTGCGTGAGTGCCCCTCTGAGCAACAGCGATCATCACACGGTGTGGTTTGAGATAAAAGCCAAAGTACAAGCCAAACACAGCAAGTTCAAAGTCCTAAACTTCAAAAACACTGACTTCAATAAAATGGCCGAATACCTAAAGGAAGAGATGATGGGGTGGAAGGAGATAAGGGAAGTGGAATTGCAATAAGGGAAGTGGAATTACAATGGGCTAAACTAAAGGTGGCAATAAAAGGGGCAACAGATAAATATGTAAGAAAAGTAAACAAAAACAAGAGGAGAAGGAAACCTATTTGGTTTTCCAAAGAAGTAACTGCTCAAATAAAAGCAAAAAAAGACAGCTTTCGCAAAATTCAAAAGCTTGCAAACAGGAGAACACAGAAATGAATACAGGATCAAACAGAGTCAAAAAGAGAAATAAGGATAGCAAAATCAAAGGCAGAAGAAAAGATGGCTAAAGATGTTAAAGGTGGCGACAACTTTCTTCAGCTATATTCGGGAAAGGAAGAAGATCAGAGATGGAATTGCAGGACTCAGAAGTGCTGGGAAAGGACTCGTGGAAAGTGACATTGAAAAAGCGAAATTGCTAAACAAATACTTCTCTGTTTTTACTAAAGAAAATCCTGGAGATGGACCAGCTGTGACTCCCAAATATAAAAATGGGAATGAAGTAGATATCACACCATTCACAGAAGATGAAGCGTTGGAACAACTTGCTAAACTGAAAGTGGACAAAGCCATGGGACCGGATGGGATACATCCCAGGATACTGAAAGAGCTCAGAGAGATTCATGCAGGGCCATTAAAGGATGTATTCAACAGATCCTTGGAAACAGGAGAGGTTCCTCAGGACTGGAGAATTGCTGATGTCGCACCTCTACACAAAAGTGGTGACAGGTAAGAAGTGTCAAACTACAGGCCTGTAAGCCTTACCTCGGTGGCAGAAAAAATAATGGAGGTGCTCCTGAAAGGGCGAACAGTGAACTTTCTCAAAACCAACAAGTTGCAAAATCCAAGACAACATGGTTTTACTGAAGGACGGTCTTGCCAAACAAATCTGATTGAGTTCTTTGGGTGACCAAGGAACTAGATCAGGGGCATGCAATGGATGTCATCTACCTGGATTTCAGCAAAGCCTTTGATACTGTTCCTCATAAGAGGATTGTCAATAAACTCAGTAGCTTGGGGATGGGTTCAAAGATGGTAAACTGGATTAGAAATTGGTTGAATGACAGACGACAGAAGGTGATGGTACATGGAGCTCACTCAGATGAAAGGAAGGTGATTAGCGGGGTGTTCCAGGGTTAGGTCCTGGGCCCAGCACTGTTCAATGTATTTGTGAGTGATATTGCTGAAGGACTGAATGGAAGTGTCTGTCTTTTTGCAGACGACACAAAAATTTGCAAACAAAGTGGACTCCCCCGAGGGAATGGATATCATGAGGAAAGATCTACAAAAGCTGGAAGAATGGTCTAATGCTTGGCAATTACGATTTTATGTGAAAGGGTGCAGTGTCATGCACTTAGGTAGCAGAAACCCAAGGGAAATGTACGCGATAGGGGGTGAGAGCTTGGTGTGCATGGTTCAGGAGAAAGACCTTGGTGTGATTATCCCTGATGATCTCAAGGTGGCAGAACAGTGCGACAAGGCGGTGGCAAAAGCCAGGAGGATGTTGGGCTGCATACAAAGAGGGATTGCCAGCAGAAAGAAAGAGGTACTTATGCCACTGTACAGGTCGCTGGTGAAGCCTCACTTGGAATACTGTGTTCAGTTTTGGAGACCGTATCTTGCAAAAGATGTAAAAAGACTGGAAACTGTTCAGAGGAAGGCGACCAAAATGATTTGGAGCCTGCGTCAGAAGCCTTATGAGAAGAAACTTGAAGACCTACATATGTACACTTTGGAGGAGAGGAGGGACAGGGGAGATATGATTCAGACCTTTAAATACTTAAAGAGAAACGATGAACAAACAAACCTCTTCCAAAGACGGGGAAGCTTTAAAACTAGAGGGCATAACATGAAGCTGCAAGGTGGAAAATTGAAAGGCAATGTCAGGAAAGCACAGTTACTTACCTGTAACAGGTGTTCTCTGGGAACAGCAGGAATAAGTCTTCACATATGGGTACGTCAGTACCGACTGAGCCTGCATGGGAACGCTCCCCAGCGTGCAATAAGAAAGCCTTTGGGAGCATCCCACAGCACCTGCGTGCTGCCTTCCCACCTTTCCCAACTGTCTCTCCTCAGTTAAGTTTTAGAGCTGAGACAAGGAGAGAGGGAAAGGAAAGAGAGATAGAGAGAGAGACAACTCCTAGGGGAGGTGGGTGGGTTGTGAAGACTTATTCCTGCTGTTCCCGGAGATCACCTGTTACAGGTAAGTAACTGTGCTATCTCCAGGAACAAGCAGGAATGAGTCTTCATATATGGGGACTCCCTAGCTTTAGATGCCAGAGAGAGATCCCATAAGTTGTGTGTCTCTGGGACAGGGCTGCACTTCCCCACATGGATCTCTGGCATCTCACGAGGGATGGTGGGTAGGAGTTGATTAAGTATGGAACAGGTGTTTAAGAACAGCCTGACCAAACAAGGCATCCAAGCAGTAATGGGCTGTGAAGGTATGAGCCGAGGCCCAAGTGGCTGCTCAACAGATGTCAATAGACACAGAGTTCAGCTAAAAACCCACCTTTTCTCCATGGCCTTTAACCTCCCTACCTCCTCTTCCCCCCTATAATTCTATTTCTCTCCCCTACTGTTTCTTACCCCACTTTACTTTTAAATTGTAAATTTCCTTTCCTTTCCGGCTTCATGCCTTTTATTGATTTTTATTTATTGTACACCGCTTTGCTTTTACTGAAGGGCGGTCAATCAAGTTTTAATAAACATAAACATAAACATGGCTCTCACATTATGAGCTGTGACATAGCCCTCCAGAGAAAGGTTCTTACTCTGATAGGCGAAAGAAATACACTGGGCAATCCAGTTAGATAGTGTTCTCTTTGAGACTGGTAGTCCCAAATGAGAAGGATCAAAGGCAACAAAGAGTTGGGAAGAATTTCTATGTTGCTGTGTCCTTTGTAAGTAAAAAGCCAGAGCTCTTTTACAATCCAGGGTATGGAGATTCCTCTCTGCACTTGATGCATGAGGTCCTGGAAAAAAGACAGGTAGGTAGACCTCCTGGTTGAGGTGAAAAGGCGAGACCACCTTAGGCATAAAGTGTGGATTAGTCCTAAGGACCACCGTGTCATGATGGAACCTTGTATAAGGTGGATTAGCTACGAGTGCTTGCAATTCACTAATACGACGTGCTGATGTGATTGCAATGACAAAGCTAATCTTCCAAGAAAGGTATTTCAAGGAGGTGGTAGCTCAAGGTTCAAAAGGCGGCTTCATAAGCTGACCAAGAACCAAGTTTAAGTCCCATGCCACCGGAGGTGGTCTAATGGGAGGCTTTGTTAAAAGGAGGCCTCTCATGAATCTTGCTACCAGAGGATGAGAGGAAATAGGTTGTCCATTTAGAGGCTTAAGGGAAGCTGCAATAGCACTCAAATAGACCCTTACTGAATTTGTTTTAAGGCCTGCATTAGACAGATGGAGCAGATACTCCAGCAAAGATTCCAGAGGTATGGCAAGGGGGTTAAGACCCTTCCCAGAACACCAGATAGTAAACCTCTTCCACTTGAAAGCATAAGAACGTCTAGTGGAAGATTTTCTGGAAGTATAAAGAACATCTTTCACTTGTTGAGAAAGATGAAGATCCTGGAGGTCTAGGCCTTCAGCAACCAAGCCCTGAGATGCAGAGACTGGGGATTGGGATGCCATAACCTTCCGTCTTCTTGAGAGAGGAGGTCTGGAGCAGACCCTAACTCCAGGGAGGGAGCTTGAGAGAGATGTAGAAGCAGAGGGTACCACAATTGCCGTGGCCAATGTGGAGCTATGAGAATCATGTGGCCTCTGTCTCTCTGAAGCTTGAAAATGGTTTTGGGAATTAGGGGAATGGGTGGAAAGGCATACAGGAAGTCTTGACCCAAGTGAAGGAGGAAAGCATCTCTTGCCTGAGCTCCCTGAGCCGGAGTTCTGGAACAGAACCGGGGAAGTTTGGCATTCCACGGACTTGCAAAGAGGTCTATGTCCGGGGTTCCCCAAATTTGAAAAATCTTGGATACCTGGTCCATATGTAGGGACCACTCGTGTGGAAGCAGAACTCAACTGAGCCTGTCTGCCCAAGAGTTTTGAACACCTGGAAGACAAACTGCCAGAAGATGAGGAGAGGTCACGTGATGCGGGCTGGGTAGTGGTCGCATCCTGAGTGCGCTCCGGTACCCCTAGCCCAAAACCGGCGAAATAGTGCCGTGCGAATCCGCAGAAGAGCATTGGAAGATTGCCCGAGGTGGGTTATAGTGCCTATAAAACCCGGCAGTGAGGATCCGGCCGGTGGGAGGCATGGCGGCTGCGGGCAAAATAACTCGCAGGGACAGAGAGCGCGTGGCTGGCGGCAGCAAGATGGCGGAGTCGGCCGCGGCGCCGAGCTCGCCCAGATCTCCCGCGTCTCTCGATGAGATGTCGGCGGTGGTGGCGGCAGCCTTGGCTCCTCAATTCGATGCCCTCCATGGGAAGATGGATGGGTTGCAGTCTTCAGTAGACTCCCTGGGGAGCAGACTCCAGGAGGCGGCGGAACGGCTGGGCCAGGCGGAGGAGAAAACGGAAGCCCTGGCAGACGAGCTGGCCGGATTAAAAGCCCAGGTGTGCCTACAGGTGGCGAAACTTGACGACCTAGAGAACCGTTCTAGGCGCAGTAACCTACGGTTCTTGGGGATCCAGGAGTCCGTTTCGGACAAAGAATTGCGGAAGTATGTGGAGGCCCTGATACTGCACGTGTTGGAGGGCTCGGAGCTTGGGGACAAATTGTGGATCGAGAGGGTCCATCGTGTGGGCAACAAGCAAGTGCGAGACAGCCGTCCCAGAATCGTGCTTGCCAAATTTCTGTACTTTCCTCAAAAAGAAATGATTCTGCGGGCAGCCCGGCAGCGGGGAGACATTACCTATAACAATAATAAAATTCAAATAGCGCAGGACTACTCTGCAGCGCTAAGCCAGAAACGCAGAGAATATGCCCCGGTGTGTGAGAAGCTCATTGGCGCGGGGATTCGTTTCTCCGTGCAATACCCGGCCAAATTGCATGTCATGCACGACGGAGCACACAGGGCCTTTGGTACCGCAGCGGAGGCGATGGCCTATGTGAACCAGTTTACCGTTCCTGCACAGGCGGCGTCAGCGTCCCCCCGCTGAGACTCCTGGTAGTGCGGCCTGCAGTCTTGTAATGGCTGGGCCCTGTCATGGGAGGATGAGGCTGGGCTGTGTTTCACCAGCGTGGCTCTTGGGAGAAGGACGCCTTGCAGTCAACCAGCCCATGCTCCAACGGCCCTACCGTGCTCCAGGAGCCGGTCAAGTAGGGTCCCCCCAGCGTGCAGTTGGGAACATTTAGTTCTTTTCACTTTCAATGTCAAGTACTACTACTTATTTTGTGATAGCTCAGTGAGGCGGTTTATGGTTTGTCTGCAAGTTTTCTTTTGTTCTTTGTTCTTGCTGGGTGGGGTTTTTGTTTGGAGGTCTCTTTGTACTTTGGTATTTGGGCACCGGATGACTCCAGCGTTTTTGAGCCTGTCTGGTTTCTCCCCTGCCTCCCTTGTAGGTCGGGCAGAAACACAGCTAATGCCTTCAGTATGGGGGTGGCCAGCACCAGCTGTCGTTGCCCAGCCTTTGCACCAACCGGGCTATCAGAGATTGGGCAGCCTTGGGTATACGCTTCGACAAGCTGGGAGGGGTGTGGGCAGCTGGAGTGGAGCGTTCATTATCCTCCACCCTAAGCTGTGGAGGGGTGGGGGGAACTCCTTGTGTTTTGCCTCTCTGTGGGGGTGGCAGGTAGAGAACCTGGAGTGCTACCCGTTTCACATTTTTTCTAGGGGTGGGTTTAGTATCTCCATGAGGCTCTCCTGTTTATAAGGGGCGCACGCAATGCATTGGTTATTTGTACCTTTCTTGCCAATCCTTACCAAACAGGTTCTCAACTGTACAAGGGATGTTTCCTAATTCATCTTGAACCCAGATCTCCAAATCAGATGCTTGAAGCCAAGCAGTCCTATGTGCACCTATGGCAATAGCTGAGGCTCTACTTACGCATTCAAAGGAGTCGAAAGCTGCACGATTGGAGAATTTGGAGATATCTTGGGCATGTTAGAGCCCAGTGAGAAAGTCCTGCCTTTTATCTTCAGACATAAAAGGACTTAAAGTCTGCAAATGGTCAGTGACTTCTTTTAAGAACATTCCCATGTAGAGACTATAAGAATTAATTCTCGCAGCAAACATGGAAGCTTGTAAGACTCTCCTTCCAAAAGCATCCAGGGTTCTACATTCACATCCTGGAGGATTAGAGGCATGTCTTTTGGCACTTCTAATCTTTCTCATTGCCGACTCAACCACAATAGAGTGGTGAGGAAGTTGAGTTTAATGGAAACCAGGACAAGGACGGACACGATACATGGTATCCAACCTGCGAGAATGAGGAGAGGTGGTTAGAGGTGCTTCCCACATCCTCAACATGAGATCATATAGAATCTCATGAATAGGCAAGTTAGCTACCTCCTTAGGAGTTTTAGGATATTGTAAAATATCTAACTCCTTGGCTCTGGGCTCTGTCTCAGGGGCCACTGTAATAGAGAGGCCCCGAGCCACCTCCCTGATAAAGTCTTGAAAAGACAAGTCTTCTGGAGGAGACATTCTTCGTTTAGGAGAGAACTCCTCCTGTGGAAGAAGCATCACTGCATCGACCGACTCTTCAAAATCCTCAGAGTCCTCAGAGGAATCGAAGTATCGTCTGTCCGGATGCTCTTGCAAAGCCCGATACCCATACCGACCGGGGTCGGTATCGGGAATAACCGTTACCCGGGTATTGGTACCGGAGGGCTTCAGCGGACAGAGTACCGGCATAGCGGACACCAATGCCGATGTCGATGCCACCGGTACCGGGATCGGTACTGATGGCGATGCTAGAGCCGGTACTGGCAGAGTAGTCTGTTGCAGTACCACGGGCGTCGATGCCACAAGGAAAGCCGCCAGACTGCGTTCTATGGACAGAATCCTCTGATCCACTGATGCCGCCAATGCTTGGAAGTCGGTACCAGTGGAAGCCACCGGTACCCCAGAGCATGCCACCAGGAGATCTGTCGAGGCCACGCCATCGAGATCATCCTGGAACCCCGATGATGATGCTTTAGAGGCTGAAGCCTCCCGCCGGGGTAATTTTGCCGTGCAGAATCCTCGAGGGCAACGCCAGAGGCATCTCGATGCTTAGAAGGAGATCTACCCTTCGAGGACCGGCTGGATTTATGTTTAGTTACCTGAGATCCATGTGAGGAAGAAGCAGCCCTGGAAGACGTCGAAGCCACCGAAGCCACATCAGAGGGAAACAAGGTACTGAGCTTGGCAGCTCGGTTCTGCCGACCTCTTTTAGACATCATGGAACAGGACACACAATCCGTTATGGAATGGTCAGGACCTAAACATGTTAGACACCAGTCACGGGTGTCAGTGACGGAAATGGTACCGCCACATTTTGTGCACTTTTTAAAAATCTGAGGCAGGCTTTTCCATATTTAAGGAAAAAGGTTTTGGGCCTAAGGCCCAAAACGCAAGTGCACCTGAAGAAAAAGAACGGAAAAAAGGTTTTTTTGGGGTTTTTTTTTACAAGAAGAAAAGAACAAAGACCGGCGGTACCGGTAGAGCGTCGAAGAAGGCAGACACAACACAAAAGAAATAAAGAAAAAATAAGGAAATTCTTCTGCGGTGACAGGAACACGACCTGCTGGCTCCGAGGAAAAGAAGAACTGAGGAGAGACAATTGGGAAAGGCAAGAAAGCAGCACGCAAGCGCAGTGGGATGCTCTCAAAGGCTTTCTGATTGGACGCTGGGGAGCGTTCCCGCGCAGGCTCCATCGGTACCGACGTACCCATATGTGAAGACTCATTCCTGCTTGTTCCTGGAAATATACTTTTTCACTGAAAGGGTGGTGGATGCTTGGAATGTCTCCCGATGGAAGTGGTGGGGGCAAACACGGTGACGGAATTCAAAACGGCATGGGACAAGCACAGCGGATCTCTATATGTAAAAACTACTATTAAAGCTTTGGAATTACAGAGCTTAAAAGGGAGAGAGGAGGCATTGTGGGTTAAACTAGAAAGAGGGAAAGAGAAATCTATTTGCACTGGTGTGATATACAGACCTCCCTCACAAGAGGAAGAGGTGGACAGAGAGTTAATTGAAGACATACGCAGCATTGCTAGGAAAGGGGAAGTGCTACTGATAAGAGATTTCAATATGCCAGATGTTGATTGGTACATTCCTGCTGCAGTATCATCTGGAAGTAAGGAGATCCTGGATTCTCTACAGGGAGAACTATTCAGGCAATTGGTAACAGACCCCACACGTGAAGGGGCCATACTGGACTTGGTGCTTACTAATGGTGAAAGTGTTTCTGATGTTGTAGTGGGAGATCATTTTACATCCAGTGATCACCAGATGGTGTGGTTCAGTATTAGGACTAGGGCTGTTAGAATCCATTCCAAGGTGAGGATCTTAGACTATAGCAGGGGTCACCAACCTGCGGCCCGCGAGGGCCTTCCGTGCGGCCCGCGAGACTCTACCCCGGTGCGGCCCGCCAAGGCAAACTCACGGATTCCTTCATGTCAGCTCTCTCCCTTCTTCTGCAGCCGCGGCTCCCTGCCTCTTAGGGAACCGAGGCTGTGCTTGTAAAATCATCGCGGCTCCGTGCAGCATTGTCCCGCCTCTAAAGGAAGTTGTTTACCACTTCCTTTAGAGGCGGGACAATGCTGCACGGAGCCGCGATGATTTTACAAGCACGGCCGCGGTTCCCTAAGAGGCAGGGAGCCGCGGCTGCAGAAGAAGGGAGGGAGCGGACATAAAATATAGGTATGAGCAGGTCTTCTTGGGGGTTTTTTTTTTCGCGCGGGGGGGGGGTGCGGCCCGCGGGTCTGCCGGTAGTCGGCTGTGCGGCCCGCGGCCCTCTGGAGGTTGGTGACCCCTGGACTATAGGAAGACTAACTTTGCGAAGATGGGCCAATACCTCAGGGAGTCGTTAGTGGGATGGGAACAGCTTGGGGATGTAGAAAAACAGTGGGCAAAACTGAAAGGGGATAATTTAAGGGCAACCAACCTTTTTGTTAAAATGGTAAATAAAGGCAAAAGGAAAAGGAGACTGCTATGGTTTTCTAAGAAAGTAACTGAAAAAGTGAAGAAAAAGAGGGAGGCCTTCATGAAATACGAGAGATCACAGAGAGAGGAAGACAGGCATCTGTATTTGGAAAAACTTAGAGAAGCTAGCAAAGTAGTCAAGGTGGCAAAGATTCAAAAGGAGGAGGAAATAGCCAATGCAATAAAATGGGGGGATAAGACATTTTTCAGATATATTAGTGAGAAGAGGAAGGGCAAGAGTGGTATTGTCAGACTCAAGGGTGCAGGGGGGGAATATGTAGAAGCTGATAAGGATAAAGCGGAATTGCTTAACAAATATTTTTGTTCTATGTTCACAGATGAAGAACCAGGAGCAGGACCTCAGAAAACACCCACAAACAGGAACAGAAGCGAGGGACAATTTTCAGAAGACTGTGTTCGTGAGAAACTAGCTCAACTTAAAGTAGACAAAGCGATGGGACCGGATACACCCTAGAATACTGAGGGAACTTGGGGATGTTCTAGCAGCTCCACTGACTGACCTTTTCAATGCCTCGGAGTCGGGAGTGGTGCCAAAGTACTGGAGAGAGGCTCATGTGGTGCCTTTACACAAAAGCAGAAGTAAGGATGTGGTTGAAAACTACAGGCCGGTTAGTTTAACTTCAGTGGTGAGTAAATTATTGGACACGCTGCTGAAAGAGAAAATAGTGAGGTTTCTGGAGTCCAGCGGATTACAGGATCCAAGGCAGCATGGATTCACCAGAGGCAGGTCTTGTCAGACAAATCTGATTGATTTCTTTGACTGGGTGACCAGGGAGTTGGACCGAGGGAGAGCTCTAGATGTGGTGTATTTAGATTTCAGTAAAGCCTTTGACACTGTTCCTCACAGGCGACTTATAAACAAACTGAGCACCCTAGGGATGGATCTTAAAGTTACTGCTTGGGTTAGAAATTGGTTGGGTGGGAGGCGACAAAGAGCACAAGTAAATGGAGCTCACTCTGAGGAGAAGGATGTTACCAGTGGTGTGCCCCAGGGATCTGTCCTTGGTCCGATTCTTTTTAACATCTTTGTTAGTGATATAGCGGAAGGGCTGTCGGGAAAGGTTTGCCTCTTTGCAGATAACAATATCTGCAATAGAGTAGACACCCAGGAAGGGGTAGATAACATGAGGAGGGATCTAGCTAAGCTTGAAGAATGGTCTAGAATTTGGCAGCTGGGATTTAATGTTAAAAAATGTAAGGTCATGCATTTGGGCTGCAGCAATCCAAGGGAGCAATACAGTATAGGGGGTGAAGTACTTTTGTCCACTAAAGAAGAGCGGGACCTAGGCGTGGTTGTGTCTGATGACCTTAAAGTAGCTAAACAGGTAGAAAAGGTGACGGCAAAAGCTAGAAGGATGCTTGGGTGCATATGGAGAGGAATGGCTAGCAGAAAAAAGGAGGTGATAATGCCTCTGTATAAGTCTTTGGTGCGACCTCATTTGGAGTATAGTGTGCAATTCTGGAGACCGCACCTTCAAAAGGATGTGAACAGGATGGAGTCGGTGCAGAGGGTGGCTACTAAAATGATTAGTGGGCTTCATTATAAAGCATATGAGGACAGACTGAAGGATCTTAATATGTACACCTTAGAGGAAAGGCGGGATAGAGGTGATATGATTGAGATGTTTAAATACCTACGTGGCATAAATGTTCAGGGAGAGAGCCTCTTTCAATTGAAAGCAAGTTCTGCTACGAGGGGACATGGGATGAGGGTGAAGGCAGATAGATTCAGGAGTGATATGCGGAAATATTTCTTTACGGAAAGAGTAGTGGATCCGTGGAATCGTCTCCCGGTGGAGGTGGTAGAGATGAGGACAGTAACTGAATTCAAAAAAGCATGGGACCAACACAGAGGATCTCTAAAGGTAAAAAGTGGACTGTTGTAATTGTTGATATGGAAGGACAGACTAGATAGGCCATGTGGTCTTTTTCTGTCATCATGTTTCTATGTTTCTATGTTACAGCAACAGGATAAAAACAAAATAAACTGAACCATCTAACTTCTCAACAAATAGGGGTGTCCTACATGGAGTGGTGGGTTCACCCCTAGACGAGGACATGGGGAGGGGTGGCCTGCATGGATCAACAGGTGCACCTACTCTTGCTATATTGCTGGGCAGACTGGAAGGACCGTGCTGGTCTTTATCTGCCGTCATTTACTATGTTACAATGTTAAATCCCCTGTCTTCTTGGGGACGAGGAAGTACAGGGAACAGAAGCCCCGACACCGAAGGGCGAGGAGAGAGAATAGTTTCCGCTGCAGGAAAACCTGGTTGAGCGGGGAGTCTAGGAGGCTCCGCTGGAGAGAAGGGAGGTGGGAGCCTGTCTAAGTGAAGGCAATAGCTGTCTCAGACGACCTGGAGAACCTGGGTATCCGAGGTGATGGAAGCCCACAGAGGGGCGAAAGATGCCAGGCATTCCCCCACTGGCTGCTGCATTGCCAGAGGGCGAGGGGCTATGACAATGGCGTCAAAACCCCTGTGCGGGTTGTGGTGGAGTCGGGGTTTGGGCTTTTGGCCTTTCAGCTTGCGATGCCCCGGGCTGGACTTACCCTGCGCCGGAGTGGTCGGCATGGGTGTGGTCGGGTACAGTGGGTAGCCACGGTACTGAAGACCCTTCCTAGGAAAGAAAGGCTTTTTGGCCTGTTTTTTCTGGGGAAAAGTGGAGGTCTTGCGCAAGAGAGAGGTTCTGGTGACAAACTCAGTCTCTATTTCTGCAGCTTTATCCTCCGTGGGTTTGCCAAAGAGCTGCTCGCCAAGGCAGGGGACATCCAGGAGCTTTTCCTGCACTTGGGCGGTATAGTAAATCTTTTAATAAACAAACACTCACTGCTCCAAATCGAACGATTGGAGCCATGCCTGGTGTCAGGCTCCGATGCCCGCAGCCACCACCCGAGCCAAAGACTTGAATTTCATCATAGGCGGCTCGGGAGACGTATTTTGATCAGCCTGCGACTGACTTCAGTAGAGCACTGAACCTACTGAGAGGCTCGCCCTCGAGGCCTGCGGAGAAACCTCCGAGCTCCTTGGTCGAGTAAGAACATACCCGTGTATAACTGGTACGCTTGAATGCGACAAGATAGCATGGAGCCCTGGTAAGCCTTGCAGCCTAGGAGGTTCAAAGGCTCTCGGCCCGGGGGGACCGAGTGCAACTTTGGGCTCTTCTGTTTCCTCATGGCTGACTCCACCACCATAGAAGTGTGTGGGAGTTGGGTCTTCCTGAAACCAGGGCCACATTGTACCTTATACATAGTGTCAAGGTGCTTACTCATGATGGGGACAGAGGCTGGTGCCTCCCACATGTGGAGAAGCAGCCGAGACTGCAATGGGAGGGACCGGAACAGTGAGAGACTCCCTAGGCAGTGACTCATAAGGAAGAATGTCGAGTTCTTCAGCTCGAGGATCCTCCTCTGCCTGGGTGGCCCGGTTAAGGGTCCGTGCCATATCCCGGACTAACACCAGGAAGGAGGTGCCCTCAGGTGGCGAACACTACTGAAACGCAGGCGGGGAGGGGTCCGATGGAAGGTCCTGATGGGTATGGGTTTCTGGGGAGGTGTCCCCATCGGACTCCCAATCTGAAAACTCAGAAGAGGCGTCAAAACCAGACAGGTCGCCCTGTCCAGCGGCCGGGGCCCACTTGGAGCAGAAGGCCCTGGAAGACCTCGCCCCCAAAGAACGGGAGAGCGAGCATGACCAGCGTTGAGGACCCGCACGAGGCATGCAGCTCTCGGGGGTTTCCTGGACGGATTTCAGTATGCCACACGAGGGACCCACAGTCTCTTGGCACTAATCAGCGAAGATGGCTATGAGCACCTGCTGGGAAGCGATGAATGCAGAAACGCTGTGTTCCAGCGCCAGCATGATAGACTGCCAAGCGGGCGTGGGGGCCCTGTGACACCGACCCTGGAGTCACTGGGTTGGGCGTCAAGGAGGAGCGGGGAGTCCTCACCGGGACGGCCCACAGGAGACTGGGCGCATTCGCCAGAAGCCTCCGTATTTGTGCGGGGTACCTTGCGGGGCTGCTCCTTATCCGACTCTCGGGAATGCCGAAAGGGGCTCAGCGACTGAGTGCGGGATCGCTTGCTCTTGTCGGGAGCCCCCAAAAACAACTTCGAGGCTGCTTTCTTCTTGTGCCGCTTCACTTCAGGGGACCCCTGATCAGAGTGTCGCCGACTGAGGGCGCCACCAGGGATTCCGAGACGGCCTTTCTGAAAATGTCTTCAGACTTCTGCTTATGGCTGAGCAGGGCTTTAGAGGACATTTTCTTACAGAGCGAACAGAGCTCCAGATCAAGATCAGCTATCGCATTTTTTTTAATCCGGTGGCCATAGGGGCAAAAATGGCCCAAGCGAGGTCAAAGACCCATGCGGCCAGCAGTTAGGTAAAGAAAAGGGTGCAAATCCCGTTAGCGAAAAAAGGGCAAAGAAAAATTGACCCCTAAGAACACTAAAAAGGTACAGCAGGGGAAGGATGGGTAGAGGACCGGTGCAACCGGAAAATAGGAGGCCAGAAGGCTGAAAACGAAAGACTTTTTCCTAGGGACAAGGACGTGTGTCCTTAGGGCTCCATGGAAAAAGGGAGACTGAGCAAGATGGCACCCTTTGGCAGGAAGACGAACACACATGCGTGGCAGCAATCCCAAAGACTTTCTTTGAAAGTTGGGGAATTGCTTCGCGTGTGCTCCATCGGTGCTGACGTCACCCATAAGTGAGGACCGACTTCCTGCTTGTTCCTGGAGAACCTTGGGTTTCCTGGACTGTTTCTGTCCTGGTTGCCTCTGTTGTGGGGCAGCATAGGAAGAATATTCCTGATAAAGCAGATAAAACCTTTTCTTCCTAGGGAAGAATGTTTTTTTGATGGCAGATTTTTTCTTAGAAGAGTCGGCTGTCTTTCTTGTCTCACCAGCCTTTTCTCTCCACCTCTGGCCAAAGAGGTTCACCCCATTACATGCAATATTAATTAACTTATCCTGGACAAACTGTTCCAGGTCCAATGCCTGGAACCATGCTGTCCTTCTGGCTCCTATGTAGGCTGCTTCAGATCTGTTCTTAGCCTCAAAAGCATCGAATGCTGCTCTTGTCAGGAGCTTATATGTATTTTGGGAATGTGTCATTAAGACCTAATGAGCCACCTGCTTGTCAGAAGGCAAGAGGGAGGTGAATTCTGAAAGGGCCTTCAATACATCCTTAAGGAACATACCCATATAGAGCATATCCAAGTCTATTCTGGAAGCAAGCAGAGTGGCCTGGAAAGCTTTCCTGCCAAATGCACTGAGTCTCCTAGCCTCCCCGCCTGGAAGCACAGAGGAGGGATTCTTTTGGCTTTTGATTCTCCTCATTGCAGACTCTACCACCATAGAATGGTGCAGGAGTTGTGGCTTTTGAAATCCTGGTGAGGGAGGAACCCCTATAAAGGGTATCAAGCCTCTTGCTTACCAATGGAGTTGACATGGGGCCTCCCACATTCAAACTATCAGGTTCTTTAAAATGTTATGCACCAAAAGGTTAGCAGCCTCCTTCAGCGCTAAAGAGTACGAGTATATTCAGCTCTTGGCTCCATTTCTGTGGCAACTGAAACATCGTGAGCTGCCGTCATGTCATTAATAAAGTTTTGAAGAGATGTCCTCGGGCAGCGAGCACAGACGTTTATAGGGAGGAGACGGATCCGATGGTATATATCTGGGAATACTGGACTTGATGGAATCTACCTCGAATACCTCCTCAGAGTCTGTGTCCAGAAGGAAATCAAAATAATCTCTAAGAGATGTTCGAAGGCATCAGAACAGATGGTACCAAGGGCCTCCATATCAGTTGTACAGGGGATGATTGCGGAATAGTGCTGAGCTCTGTGGTCATCTGAAGTATCAGTGGAACTGATACCAGTGTTGGCTGCGAAGGATGCTAACAGCGCTACAACTGCTAAGAATTTAGCGATGAACCGGTCGTCCAGCGATGTTACTGGATAAGTGGCTTCAGACACTGAAATGTGGGCCACAACTCCTGATGCCAATATCGGGGGCTCCACAGAGGACTGAACCTGGAGGGCATTCCCAGACCCCTGAATGGCTTTGGAAGGCGATACCTCCCACAAGGGTTGCTTTGAAGGACGATCCGCATTGGAATGCGATGAATGTCAATGCTAATTCTCTGTGTTGGAAGCTGATGCTGATCTGGACATCAAAGTCGATGTCTCTTTTTAAGCACTAGTGACTCTGAGCAATGCTTTTCCTGTGCTGGTGAGGACTTGGGATGCATGGGACAATTTTGACGGAGTCGACACCCCCGAGGAGTGCACCAAAGGAGCTGAGACTCTAGGAAACAGCTTAGCCTTTTGCTTGCCCCAGTTCTTCCAACCTCTGGAAGTCGTATGGAGACAGAAGAGACAGGATTCAACATTATGGTCTGGGCCTAAACATTTGAGGCACCAAGCATGCTCATCAGTGACAGAAATTGTGCTGAACACTTTTGAGCATTTTTTAAACCCACTGCGGGGTTTCTCCATGCTTGGAAATAGTATGAAGGCAAAATCAAATTGGGCAATGGTGCCCGAGGAGACCATAGGCCTCAAGAAGAAAAAAAAACAGCAAAAATGAAATAAAAGAAATTTTAAAGAAAATAAAACTAGTAAAGAGAACAGGAATCGACGGGGAGTCGAATCGGTCAACGGCAAAGCAAACAGAATACTTTTCACGGTACTTAGGTAAAAAAAACTTTGAAGTCTCTAGATGCGGCTGACAGGGACAAAGTCCCGATGGCTCTGCAGAAAAAAGAGACAACTGAGACGACCAGGAGGGAAGGCAGGAACGCAGCCACACGTGTGGAGGAATGCTCCAAAAAACATTGGATATTGGGGAGTGTTCTCACGCCGGGCTCCACCAATGTTGACATCACCCATATATGAAGACTGACTTCTTGCTTGTTCCTGAAGATTTTGTTTAAGGATATGAGGTCAGACTACTGCATACGACTGGCGGGTTCCATGGCTAAAAGACTGAAGACTGGCACAGTGACAGCAAGCAGAATAATGCACACATGTATGGTGAAACCTTTCTAAATACTTCCAGAAGGAGCTAGGGAAGGTTCCCATGCAAGGGCTCCATTGGTGGTATCACACATACGTGAGGACATTATCCTACCTGTCCATGGAAAACATTTATTAGAAATCCTTATCTACCAAATACTTTGATCAGTCAGTCAGTTTAATCATTAGAATTGAAGGAAATGTTTTACAACAGCATTTTCTGAGTGCAGTAATCCTCCAAATAGGAAAAAAATTAGATCTTGCCTGCTAACCCAGCCTGCAGCACTGCCGAGCCAAAAGGTGCCTCCTCTGCCACCTGCAGATTCAAACGGTAATGCTCCACAAAATATGACAAAGAGGACCAGGTTACCATTCGACATATATCTCTACCAGCAGCCCCAGGCTAAACTCCACCCATGATGCTGCTTGGACGCGAGTCAAATGCGTCCTCAATCCAACGGGCATCGGCCAATGCCTCAATATTTACTTTAACAGGTTTTTATATACCGCTTTATCATTTCAATCAAAGCTGTTTACATTGTAACTTAAACTTGGTAATGTACATTAAACAGGGATATTGATAACTTGGATTTTTCTGAGGCAATGGAGGGTTAAGTGACTTGCCCAAGGCCACAAGGAGTGCTGGTGGGAATCAAACCCTGGTCTCTGGGTTCCCAAGCCAGTGCTCTAACCATTAAGCCACTCCTCCACTCCATATATATATGCTGAGAAGATGGCCTCCCTAATCCATCAAGAAATGGACGCCACTTTGCCCTTATGGGGCCCTCCAAATAACACAGACACTTTTAACTTACAGAAGGGTTGCGAGCTAGACCGGTATCTCCTTAGTACCCTACACACTTCCAGTCGCCTTAAGAGGGGATCCTGTGCCACTGTCCTCTCCACGTCGAACACACCAGAAGGGACACTGATTGATTCAGGTGGAACACTGATAGTACCTTCGGCAAAAAGGAAGGAACCGGTCGTAAGACTACCTTATCCCTAGCAATCACGAGATACAGCTCCTTGCATGACAGTGACTGGAGCTCCGAAATCTTTCTAGCCAAACAAATGGCTACCAAAAACACTGCTTTCTATGTCAAGTCTTTCAGAGTACAGTGCCCCAATGACTCAAAGGAAGGCTCAGTCAGGGCAGACACAGCAGACAGTACCTCACTGAGGTCCCACAGCGGTCTTATCTGCTTCACTGCTCGGAGAAATCAAACTACATCTGGGTGTGAAGCCAAAGGCACTCCTCTAATCCTGCCCCTATAGCAAGACAGGGCACTCAAACTGCAGGCCAAACCCTTGCCCATATCAGCCTGAAGAAATGACAGAATCACTGGTACTGAGCAATGCATAGCGGAACCTCCTTATTCCGCACACCAATGTTTGAAGACTCTCCACACTCTAATGCATGCCAGCAACGTGGATAGTCTACAGGCCTTCAGCAAGGTCCCTATCACTGAAGGCGCATATCCTCTGTTCCTTAACCGTGCCCTCTCAAGAGCCATGCTGTGAGTGAGAACCAATCCACCTGTGACATCTGAATGGGCCCTTGACACAGTAGATCCTGTCGAGCCGGTAGGCGCCATGGTCTGTCCACCACCATCCGTACCAGATCCGCGTACCACAGCTGCCTGGGCCAGTCAGGGGCAATCATCAGCACCAGCCCCACACGTGACTATCCACTGTACCACCCTGCCAATGAGAGGCCAGGGAGGAAAGAAATACAGGAGTCCTTCTGTGGGCCACTGCTGCACTAGCACGTTGAATCCTTTCGACGTGTGCTCGCCTCCTACTGTAAAACCTTGCAGCTTTGGCAGACTCGAAGGTCAACATCAGGTCCATTCTTGGCTGTCGCCACCGGAGCACCAACTGTTCGAAGAAGGTCTGATTGAGATTCCACTCTGCTGGGTCGATCCTCACTCTGCTGAGATAATCTGCCTCTACGTTCTCTTGCCCGGCCTGCCCAGTACATCAACGGACCGGCTTAGTCTTCCAGTTGCATACTGCCCATACCGTCCTGCTGGTTGATATAGGCCACCAATGCGGCACTGTCCGAGAACGCTCGCACTGCCTTTCCACGCACCCTGTCCTTAAAGCCTTGCAAGGCTAAGAAAACTGCTATCAACTCTAGACAATTTATCAGGCACTGCATTTCTTGTTCTGTCCAGAGTTCCTAGGCAAACTGAGCTTCGCAATGAGCCCCCCAACAGACTACGTTGGCATAAGTCATTAGTTGTACCCACTGAGGAATCTCCAGGGACATGCCTGTCAGGATCCTGTCAGTCTGGAGCCACCAACAGAGTCTGACCCTTGCTTCCTCCGTGCAAGGCAGGTGCTTCAAAAGTGGATGAACTGGCGCCGACCACCTGCGCAGTAGAGCTCTCTGCAATGGTCGCATGTGCGCCCGCGCGACATCTCGATCGACACTGTCATGGAGCCCAACACTTGTAAATAGTGCCAGGCAGTATTGCCTTTGCAACTGCAGGAACTGCAGGATCTACAACTGTAGCTTGTGTGCTCTCGCTATCGATAGTGACACTCGTCCACCCGAGCCCCGAGATATTCCAGGTCTTGCGACGGCATGATCCGACTCTGGCGAAATTGACCACCCAACCGAGGCTCTAGAGGAACACGATGACCCGTTTCATCATTCTTTCGCTCTCCTCGAGGGACTTTGCTCTTAAGAGCCAATTGTCTAGGTACGGGTGGACCAGAATTCCTTCTTGTCTCAGTGCTGCTGCCACTACTATCATGACCTTGATGAAGGTCCAAAGCACGGTCGCTAGTCCAAAAGACAGTGCGTGAAACTGAAAGTGTCCGCGAGGCATCACGAATCTGAGAAACTGCTGGTGCTCTGCCCATAATTGAATATGGAGGTAAGCCTCGGTGAGGTTGAGGGAAGTCAGACATTCCCCCTCTCATACCGCCACAATCACTGATCTTAATGTCTCCATATGAAAGTGCGGCACCCATAGGGTTTGATTTACATACTTGAGGTCTAGGATGAGATAGTAGGTACTCTTTCTTTGGCACCAGATGGAGTATTGACCACATCCACATTGGTTGTGGGGCACTTTCACCACCGCTTCCAATTCTAGCAATTGCTGTAGGGTTTACCCAATTGCCCTCCGCTTTATCATTTCCCCTTGCATGGGGAATTCACAAAGGCGTCTCGGAGGGGGGCCAAGCAAACTCCAGGGCATAACCATCCCGGATAATCTCCAGCACCCACCAGTCGGTCGCAATTCAGGTCCGGGAGCTGTAAAATTCCTGCAACCAATCTCCTACAGGAATTACCTTTGCCTGGACCCTCCTTGGTTCACTGCGACTTCTTGGGTGCCATTGAGGCGGAAGAGTAGAATCCTCTATCCCCCTTCAAAATCACCAAAAGAATGGCCCCCCCGATGGACAACGACCTCTGATAGGATGCAAATCTGAGAGATCAAAACCTCTGAAACTCTCTTGGTGGACCCTGTACTGAGGCAAAAGCCCGCCCCAATTTCTGTTTGTCCTCTGGCAATCTTCCTTCTTTAGTTTCTCCCAGCTCTTTCACCATCTTCTCTAGATCGTCCCCAAAGAGCAACTTACCTCTAAAAGGGAGTTTACTTAACCTAGACTTGGATGAAATATCTGCCGACCAATTATGGAGCCACAAATACCGCCTCACAGCTACCAATGAGGCCATACCTTTGGACAAGCAGCGAATGAGGTCAGAGAAGGCATCCAAACACACTGCTCATGACTCCAACTTTGCTGCCTCCAGGGGCAGATACTGACCGGCTCCTGGGACCTCCATGAACCCTTGCAACCATCAGAGGCATGCCCTGGCCACAAACGCTCCACACACCGATGCTTGTAGCATCAGTGCATTAATGTCAAACATCTGCTTCAAGAGCGTTTCCAACATATGGTCCTGTACATCCTTGAGGGCTGAATTACCTTCCACAGAGACTGTAGTTTTCTTCGTTACCGCCGAAACTGCCATGTCCAACTTAGGAGCATGCGAAATTTCTCTGTCCCAATCTGGGAAGGGGTAGAGACACTAACAATGCGGGACTCCTCTGCCTGTGGGCTTTCCCCTTCCTCCAAATCAGAGTCTTCTCTCAGAGACTTTCCTCCATTCTGTGCTTGCTGGGACTTGGCTCACTGTCATCCTCTTCCATTGCCAGGTCCGTCTCCATGGCATGTTTTGCTCCTCTCCTAGGAGCTGTTATTTCCTCTCCTGCCTTCTGCTTCAAACAAAAGGTCCTGTGCAACAATAGCACAAATTCCGGCGAGAACCCACCATGAGGGATAAGTGCTTCCCTCCCCCTAGCAGCACTCACCTCAGCCGCTTTCATTTGCCCTTCGGGGCCTTAAGGAAGGGAGGTTCTCCCATGTCCGTCCATTCCCCCCCCCCCCCCAGCACCGTCACTACCATGGGTTCCATGGAGAGCCTGGCAGCTTCACCATCCTTCATGCTTTAAGGGATGCTTCCAGCCTGTCCTCTCTCAGGCCCACCTCCACAAACCACAAGTTGCGTATGTCAGTTTTGCAGGCATGGTGTTGTGCACCAACACTCAATGCTTTTTTTTTTTTTTTTAAACTCTGTCTTCACTTAGTAAGTTTCTCTTGCTGTCCCCAGACCACAGCACAAGTCATACCCACCAGGTAAAGCAACTGCCCGGCTGTCAGCTTTTGCCTCCAACTGCTGCTTCCCGCACTCACACAAAATGGCCACAGCTGCACGCTGCTTCCCCAATCTGCCCGTCAAACGCTAATAGGAAAGCCCGTCAAACGCTAATAGGAAAGCCCTCAAGTACCATCTTTTCAATAAGTACCTCATAGAACCCAACCTCACCCACCGAGACAGAGATGCAACCCACTAAGCAAATATATGGTTTCCCAACAACATGCCAAGAAAGATTCTCTAACCCTTAGTGGTGCATTTGTTTCTATAGAATTCATGATCATACAACCTTATGTAGCAATATTTGTAAATAGTTTACAAGCTTATGTAGCAAGTTTTTGTAAATAGTTTACCCCTGTTATCTAAGTTACTTGCCCTGTTATCTGTAAACTCATACATGTTAACTGTACTGAGCGTTTCTGTTCCATGTAAACCGCGCTGATGCTGAATAGTGCGGTATACAAGAGAATGTAAATAAATAAATAAATAAATAAATAATGCTCCACTATGCTTCTTCCACACTTACTGGCATGGGAATTGCCTCCCCGATACTCTGCATGCCTCAGGGCTTTGGCATAGGGCGGAAGAAAAATGCAGGAAGCTCTGGTCTCCCGCGGCACGGTAACACGTCACCTCTGAAATACCGCGGCTCTTGAGTAGTCACGCACGCGCCTTTACCTTCTCAGCTAGCAAAGATCACTCTCCTGCCTTGCTTACCGCCAGTTCCTCTACACCGCCTCCAAACTGACCTTCTTAGCAGATCTCCTCCACAGGGGAGTTGTGCAGGCCCAGCGGATCACCCGGGACTTTTTTTTCCTCAAATCCAGCAACACTTTGTAATCAGCTGCCACTAGCCCCCACGCACCCCCCCCCCCCCCCAGCACAGCTGAACGGGTGATCCTACAGTACATAGTGCCTTTCAAGCAAAAAAAACCACACACACGATTTGTAAGGCAGTTTAAAAGCAATTGTTCTTTCAGTGAGTCCTGACCCAGGGATTCACATCTTTCCAGCTGCTTGGAGATTAAGGGAGGAGCCATCTGCCTATCTAGCGGGAGGTCATGAAAAAGCATAGTTACTCACCTGTAACAGGTGTTCTCCGGGGACAGCAGGAATCAGTCCTCGCATATGGGTGATGTCAGCGCCGACTGAGCCCGCACAGAGAAAATTCCCAGCTTTCAAAGAAAGCCTTTGGGATTGCTACCACACGTGTGGTCCCCTTCCTGCCCAAGGGTGCCATCTTGCTCAAATGACATAGCTAAAAGACAGCAAAAACAAAGATGGTACGACTACAACTCCAAGGGGAGTAAGGAGGGCTGTGAAGACTGATTCCTGCTATCACCGGAGAACACCTGTCACAGGTGAGTAACTACACTTTCTCCAGGAACAAGCATGAAGTCAGTCCTCACACATATGGGACTCCCCAGCTACAGGCTACCAAAACCTAAACCCAATAAAGGGCTCCCTGGTGGAGAGCCACAAGCAGCAGCAATGAAGTCCGTATAACAGACCAAACATGACCACTGTGTCCGATGGAACTAGCACTCTGGTAGCCTGAACACAGAAGGGTCGGAGGGTATGAGTTGCCTAGACCCCAAAAAGGTTAAGGAGCACGGCCTGGCCAAAGATACTGTCCCGTCGTGACTCTATCCAGGCAGTAATGAGATGCGAAGGTATGGACTGAAGACCAGGTGGCGGCCTGGCAGATGAACGCAGGTTGGCTACTGAGGTCGCCATAGTCCTGACCCGGTGCACTGTGACCCGGCCTTCCAACGGAAGCCTTGCCTCCTCACAAGCCCAGGAAATACAGTCCACCATCCATGTGGACAGTGCACGTTTGGACACCTCCTCCCCAAGCTTACTGGGGTCGTAGGAAATGAAAAGCTGAGAGACTTTTTGGTGGCCTTGAGTGCGCTATACATAGAAGGACAAGGCCCTCTTACAGTCCAAGGTATGGAGGACCATCTCTGCCCGACTGGCGTGCGGTCTGGGAAAGAAGGTATGGAGGACCACCTCCTGGTTGAGGTGGAAAGAGGACACCACTTTCGGAAAGAATTTGGGATGCGTGCGAAGCACCACCCTATTCTTGTAAAACCTGGTGTAAGGCGCCTCAGCCACAAGAACCTGGAGCTCACTTACCCTATGGGCAGAAGTGAGCGCGACCAGGAAAAACAACTTCCAGGAGAGAAAGCGAAGGTGGCAAGTAGCCAGGGGCTCGAATGGTGGCAGGGTGAGCTGCCCCAACATCACATTGAGATTCCATTCAGATGCCAGGGGGTGAACCGGAGGCTTAGACAGGAGTAGGCCCCGTAGGAAGCAGGACACCACTGGATGGGCCGAGAGGGGCTTCCCATCCACCTGATGGTGGTTCGCCGCTAGGACACTGAGGTGTAACCCTAACAGAGTTAGACTTGAGTCCCGCATGAGAGGTGGAGCAGGTATTGCAACACCATGACTAACGGACAAGAGAAGGGGTCGGCCCCCCGCTCAGTGCACCA
This sequence comes from Ichthyophis bannanicus, assembly GCA_033557465.1. NCBI lineage: Eukaryota > Metazoa > Chordata > Amphibia > Gymnophiona > Ichthyophiidae > Ichthyophis > Ichthyophis bannanicus. The sequence continues at coordinate 367,190,210 of CM066031.1, forward strand.
AAGTGCAAATCTACACCACTTAAAAGCGTAGGCCCATCTGGTAGATGCCTTGCATGAGGCTAGGAGAACATCCTCCAATTCCCTTGGACGGTGGAGCGAGGCTAAAGTCACCCTCTCAGTAGCCACGCCGTCAGCTAGAGGGAGCCGAGGTTGGGATGCAGGAGAGCCTCCCGCTCCTGGGAAAGGAGTCATGGAGCAGACCCCAGGGGTATGGGATCTTCCACCGCCAGTTACAGGAGCAGTGGAAACCACAGTTGCCTGGGCCACCTTGGAGCTACCAAGATGACCGAGGCCCTGTCGTGAAGAGTATTGAACAGAGTCCTGGCGATCAGTGGCATCAGAGGGAAAGCGTACATTAGTCCCTCAGACCATGAGACCAGGAAGGCATCAATGGCCACCCTGGTGGGGTGAGCCTGGCAAGCCTGGTGGGGTGGCAAGCCTGGTGGGGTGAGGCTGCCGGAAGCAGAAGTGGGGTAACTGGTGATTGTTCGGGCTTGCAAATAGGTGCGGAAAAGCCTGTTGGCTATACCCCTGGGTCCAGCTGCCACTTGTGTGGCTGCAGAATCCTGCTGAGTCTGTCGGCCAGCAAGTTGTCTTGGCCCGGCAGATATACTGCTCTGAGGAGGATGCCCTGTTTGACTGTATAAGAGCACAGATCTAGGGCTTCTTGGCAGAGGGCACAGGGCTCCGTGCCTCCCTGCTTGTTCACATGGAACATGGCCACCTGGTTGTCCGTCTGAACTAGGACTGACCGGTGGCCTAGGCGATGATGAAAAGCCTTCAGTGCGAGATGAACGGCTCACAGCTCCAGGAGATTGATCTGCTGAGCACTCTCATCCGGGGACCAAGTGTCCGGGGTGCGGTAGCCCTCGCAATGGGCTCCCCAGCCCAGGAGGGAGGCATCTGTGGTGAAGACCTTTGAGTGGTTGGGGGTCTGGAAAGACATGCCCACCTCCAAGTGCTGGGGCAACAGCCACCAGATCAGGGACTTTACCAGTCAGCGGGTCACTCGGACTCTGTCCTTGAGGTGGCCCATGGCCTGGGACCATTGCTCCCTGAGGCACCACTGTGCTGTTTGCATGTGGAGGCAGGCATCTGGAGTGACATGCACCATGGAGGCCATGTGTCAGAGAAGGCACAGAAGATGCCTGGCTGGACCGAGGGACGGTGCTGCATATCTCTGGCTAGCGCCATGAGTCTGGCTGCCCTGTCTTTGGGCAGGAAGGCCTTCGACCGAAGGGTGTCAATTCTTGCACCAATGAATTCCAGCCCTTGCGTCGGACAAAGGTTCAACTTAGGGTAATTTATAATGAAGCCCAAGTGTTGCAGAACCTGGGCGGTGCGTGGCGTGGCCTGCTGCACCTTGAGGGCTGTAGCGCTCTTGAAGAGTCAGTCGTCGAGATAGGAGAAGACAAATATCCCCTGGAGCTTGAGAAAGGTGGCGACCACTGCCCGACACTTTGTGAATACCCTGGGGACTGAGGCTAGACCGAAGGGAAGCACCCTGTATTGGAAATGATTGCCTCCCACCACAAAGCGTAGGTATTGCCTGTGGATTGAGTGGATTAGGATGCGAGTATAGGCATCCTTTGGGTCTAAGGAGCATAGCCAGGCTCCCTGGAGGAGGCAAGGCAGCAATGTTCCAAGAGAGAGCATCTTGAATTTCTCCCTTACCAGGAATTTGTTGAGGTTGTGCAGGTCGAGGATGGGCCTTAGGCCCCCTGTCCTCTTTGGCACGAGGAAGTACCTGGAGTAGAACCCCTGGCCCCTGAGGTGGTGGGGCACTGGTTCCACTGCTCTGTCCTCGAGAAGACCTGCCAACTCCTTCAGAAGGTGGTCCCGGTGGAGGGGAGACCTGAGGGGCTCTCCCGAGATGTAGTGTGGAGGTACTTGGGTCAGATTGAGGAGGTAATCTTCCTTGACCACCTTTAATGCTCAGGAGTCTGTGGTTTAGCTCCCCATCTGTGGGCATAAAGGGTGAGGCGATCCCCTGCAGGCTGATGATCTGTGTGGGAGAGGGGCTATATGCTGTTGGAGTCAAAAATTCCCTCCTGGCTGGGCTGGAGCCGGAGTCTGGGGCTTGGGAGACTTCTGCTTATCCCCGACTCTGTCACTTGGCCTGCTGCCCTTGCTGGGGAGACCTGGTAAAGGTGGGTAGTTTCAGTAAGCAGTGGACTTCCTCGGGTAAAAGGGCTTTTTACCAGAGCCCTTCTGTCGAGGAGGGGCAGTTGTCTTCTTGGAGAGCCTAGTCCTCGTCATGAACTCGGTCTCCAGCTCTGCAGCCTTGACGGTCATGGGCTTGCTAAAGAGGTTATCCCCTTGACATGGGACATCGACCAGCTTATTCTGTACCCTTTGCTCGAGGTCAGACAACTGGAGCCAAGCTTGGTGGAATACACCGATGCCCGTCGCGGCTACCCGAGCCGCCGACTCAAAACCATCATAGGCCGCCCAAGACATAAATTTGGAGTACTCAAGGATGGCTTTGGACAGGCTCTTAAACTGCTGCAAAGGTTCCTCGGAGAGACCAGCTGAGTACCCGGGCGAGTTCCTTCGCCAGGTCTCTCAGGTACATGTCCATGTACAGATGGCAGGCCTGGATCCAGCAATTCAGCATCAAGCCCTAGTAACACTTTATGCCGAAGGCATCCAAGGTGTGGGCCTCCCTGCCGGGGGGCACCGAGGTGTGCGTCTTCTGTCAACACATGGCCAACTCCGCAACCATGGAGTTGTGCGGCAACTGTGACTTCTGGAACCCAGGGCTCCAGCGAACTCGATATATCAAGTCAAGCTGCTTTCTGACCGCCGTCGTCAATGCCCGTGTCTCCCACATGCGGAACATAAGCCACTCTAGGATGGGAGGAATGGGCACCATGAGACATCGAACCCCTGGTGGTCAGGGCAGAGGAACCAGACACGCTGGACATCAGCACCCGCTGCTGGTCCAAGAAGGCAGTTACACTGCGCTCCAAGGTCGCCATCCTGGACACCAGTCCCAGTGGCTCCGCAGCCTTCGGTGTGGGCACAGAAGGACTCAGGCCCAACACTGGCTCCCCAGGAGGGGAATCCTCGACGAGGACTGTGTCTACCTGCTGAGGCATGTTCACCATGGGATCCTTCGGAGGGATTTTTGGCTGGCCGCTCCCTCCGACGACTTGAGCAGGCGTACGAAGCTCCGCAACCAGGCCCGGGAGGATCCCGGCCGATCAGAGCCATCCAAGAATGCTGCCTTTGAAGGCTTCTTCTTACTCTTCAGGTCCCTCAAGGGAGACCACCTCTCCGAGGACCCACGACGGCGCTCGGGTTCAGAGTGCTCTTCCCGAGGAGTCGAGGCCTCAGAGTCGGGAAAACGTTTGTCATGCTGCTGCTGGTGGCTCCCCAAGGCTTTGGAAGACATTTTCTTACAAAGGCAACAGACCACCAGATTGTAGTCCGGGCCAAGGCACCTGAGGCAGCAGATATGCGTGTCAGTTAGGGACATGATCTTACCACACCGATCAAACTTTCTGAAGCCGCTGGTAGTCATGGGGGGAAAAAGAACCCCAGCAAGGTCAAAGACCCTTCGGGCTGCCAGCGGAGAAAAAGGGCGCAAAGATGGCAAAAGAAAGTAAAACTTAAAGTAAAAAGTATCAACCCCGATACCGAGGCACCAAGGTCGGGGCGGGAAAGGTACCGGTGCAAGACCAGAGACAAGTAAAACACTCGAAAAAAATCAACTTTTTCCAGGGGAAAAACAGAAGTCATCTGGTGGGCTCCGCGGAAAAAAGGATGCATGGTAGCAATCCCAAAGGCTTTCTTTGAAAACTGGGAATTTGCTCCACGCAGGCTCTGTTGAAGCCGACGTCACCCATATGTGAGGACTGACTTCCTGCTTGTTCCCGGAGAAACATAACATGCTCAGTCTCCAAGCTGCCGATGGGGCATGAATACCTAGAAGTGCCAGGACTGGCCTGGAGGAACAAAATGGAACTCTTAGCTATTCACAAATTTGGTTCATATACCTTCATCCTCAGTTTAGGACAGCATTATTCAATCTCATAAAATGTGCCAGGTTTTGGCACTCACAACTTTGAAGTAAAGTTACTCAGTGTAATGGAGCACTTTTGTATTAAGTTTAACACTTTCATCATCTTATTATAAACACAATAATCAGGAAGAGCAATCTTTAAGAAAAAGAAAGACTATACTAAAGTCCTGCTTGTCCACAGAGAATCCTGCTGGCAGAAGCGCACCACTATAAGGCTCAATCTTGGAGACTATATCCCCCATTAAGTCCTATGCTAGAAAAGGAATATGTATCAATGGAGGATTTAATAAAGTGTGAGAAAAAAATTAGAAGTCAGATATTCTAAAAAAGGTCCTTCTTTAAAAGACTCTTTGGGGTCTCTTAGTTGGACACCAAGAACTTCAAGAAAAATGATCTAGGAATCATCTCAATTTTAAATGACAAACGGGGTAAAAAAAGTAAAATCCTGCAAAGCCCCTGGGTCCAGCTTAATTCACAAGCATTCATTTTAACACATCCTATTGACCTGTAATTTTGAATAACTCAACATTTTAAAAGTTGCAGTTTCATTCTAGTGCTGCAATTAAATCATATTCTTGTGTAAAACATTAAGATTTCGGAATGCTGCAACTGCCAAACTGGAACATCTCAAACGCTACTTCCTGCAAACAGAGGAAAGGAAAAGCTGTGCCAAGATGCTGAAGGTCTCCCATTAAAAAAAGAAAAGAAAACTAAGGTGACTATAATATATGATGCAGTATCAGCAGCAAAATTCTGGTAAGATAACAGATGAACATTCTCTAGTAGCTTCACACACCAATGTCTTAACAGTTTACTACTTACTTCCACTGGGAAATCCACTGGCAACTGTAGCTTGCATCGCCTCTCGCCTGTAATCCCTATCTTTTGGGAAACTGTTAATTGCCAGTTTACTTGATTCTTTTTGTCTCTGCTCTCTGAAAAGAAATACATAAAGCAACATGAAAAAGTAACTGATTGTATAAAGCACTTTTTTCATTCCAAATGATAAATATGTACCTTTCAAGCCATTCTTTTGGTTTTTCCCACTGTGAAACCTCTGTTCGGCAATTGTAATAGTATTTTTTGCCTGAAGAACTGATGTGCTCAGACCAATCATCTGGAGGATCATAAGCCTTTTAAGACAAAAGCAAAAGGCAATTCATTACTAGAAAGATTAATTAATTGTGGGAGAAATATACACAACTTATCATTTTCATTTGTTTTTCTCATTGAATTTTGCTAGACCAGTCCATATAAGTGGATTATGCTCCTTTGCCAGCAGGCGGAGGCAGACTTGAACAACTTTTAGTGATATCACTAGGTGTATCTGCTGGTGTAGACTGACAGAAGCCAGTATACCTCCCCAAGCAGCAAGCAAGACTGAAAAACTCAAACTATATAGGTTTAATAACCAATCATAAATTGGAGCAAGCATTTGGAAGGTGAAATTGGCCTTACCTGCTAATGTTCTTTCCTTTAGTTCCCCCAGTCTAGTCTCCTGGATTCTGTCCTCCTTCCAGCAGATGGAGACTGTGCATTCTAGCTTTTGGTGATGTCACAGTATATGATGAGGAGGAGCTCCCCTCACCAAACCAGTATTCCAATGTCAAAGCAGTCCTAGAAAACCGTAGGCAACACATGGCAACCCCGTCATCAAGACAACTATTTACAACTATATACAACCCTGAAAGGGAGTGTGGTGAAGGATGCTGCAGATTGAGACCCAAGGCCAGTCAGCTCCTGGACCTCCCAAAAATAAATCTGCAGATCCTGGAAATCAACCTCTCTAAGCATGCTGGAGGAACAATCCAAAATAAAAAACAACGTGCTGACAATTCTGAACCGGGCTTGCCAAACACCAAAACAGCAAAGAACGGGTTTTGGACTGGACTGGAGGGACTAAAGGAAAGAAAATTAACAGCTAAGGCCAAATTTCACCTTCCATATTGTCTCGCCAGTCCAGTCCAGACTCCTGGGATATACCAGAGCAGTATTCAAACCTGGGAGGGACTAGCAAATCCAGTGTGCAAGACCCGAATACCAAAATGTGCATCCGACCGTGCATGAAGATCTAAGCAATAATGCCAAACGTGCGTATGCAGAGTCCCAAGTCACTGCTTTGCAAATATCCACTGAAGGAACCAGACCACACTCAGCCCAAGATGCCACCTGCACTCTGGTCTAATGAGACCACAAACCCTGTGGAATTGCCTTATGGTGCAGGATATAGGCCGAAATGATTGCCTCTTTCAACCACCTGGCAAACAACCCTTTAGATCAGGGGTTCTCAACCCTGTCCTCGGGACCCACCTAGCCAGTTGGGTTTTTCAGGATAACCACAATGAATATGTATGAAAGAGATTTGCATACACTGCCTCCATTATATGCAAATGTCTCCCATGCATATTCATTGTGGTTATCCTGAAAACCCGAATGGCTAAGTGGGTCCCGAGGACAGGGTTGAGAACCCCTGCTTTAGATGCTGCCTTTCCTTTACAAGGACCCCCATACAGAACAAAGATGCTCAGTCTTCTAAAACAGCGTTATCTGCTTCAAATAAGAGTATTCTGTGCATGTCCAAACGACAGAGCATACTGTCCTCCACCCTGGGAAAACCAGCTAACACCACAATCTGATTCATGTGAAACGCTGACACCACCTTAGACAATGACATAACCGTACACAGCACTACTTTGTCTCTGGACAAAACAAGATAGGGCTCTTTACAAGATAATGCCTGAAGTTCTGAGATGCGATGAGCAGAGCAAATAGCCACCAGGAACACCGCCTTCAATGTGAGATCTTTAAGGGACACAACAGCCAGTGATTCAAAGACATCCCACGACAGGGCCGACAAACCAAATTCAGATCCCAGGCTGGCACAACTGGTTGCAAGGACGGCAGCCATACCTGTTTCACCGCCATGAGAAAACATACCACATCTAGATGGGGTGTCAACAAGATCCCCTGCATGTGCCCCTGGTAACAAGCGAGAGTGAATGCCTAAACCCGAATAGAGTAAGGGCTAACCCCTTGTCCATGCCAACCCCTTGTCCATGCCAACATAGTTTACAAGCCAGTTTGTTGTTTTGCACTAGTTCATACTGTTAACCATTACTTTTATTGTTACAAAATGTTCGATGTAAAACTAAGCTTATGCTTTGTAGATTGTTGTTTTATTGTGAACCGCAACTGAACTCTGGAAGTTGCGGGTTATAAATATATGTTAAATAAATAAATAAATAAATAAACCTGCAAGAAAGCTAGCACAGTCTCGAATCACTGCTTTCAATTGCTGAAGCTCATGTTCTTCACACAAGGCCTCAAAAAGACACCAGACCTGTATGTATGCCAGAGGTAGAACACCACCGGGCTTTCAACATCACGATGATGGGCTCCGAATAATCTCTCTTTCACAGGTACACCCATCCAAGAGCCAAGCCGTAAGCGAGAACCAATCCATTTGAGGCATCAAGATGGGACCTTGAGACAACAGATCAGGCCTGGATGACAGCCGCCACAGTTTTTCCACTGCAAGCCACACCACATCCACATACCACGGCTTCAGAGACCAATCTGGAGTTACCAGTACCACCAGCCATCGGTGGGCTTCGATGCACTGAACCAAGCGTCCAATCAGAGGCCACAGTGGAAACACAGAGCAAACACTCCTTCGGCTATCTTTGTGCTAACACCTCGAGGACCTCGTACATTCGTTTCCTATGGCAAATTAAGACCCTCGGCACCTTGGCATTCCATGCTGATGCCATCACAGGCAGCCCCCAGCGGCGGACCAGACTGCAGAACATGGACTCCTCTGGAGCCCATTCCTACAGATCCAGCTGATGTCAACTGAGAAAATCTGCCTGCATTTTCTCTTGCCCTGTGACATGTGAGGTGGATAACTACTGAAGGTTTGCCTCCACCTACTGATGAAACGGGGCCACGTCGTCAGCAAGAGGCTGACTTCCCATGCCTCCGTGCAGATTGATATATGACACTGTTGTGGCATTGGCTGAGAAGATCCTCACTGCTCGCTGTCACACCAGAAGCAGAAACTCCTAAAGAGCCAGCCAACTGATGGATCATGTAGACTGCTCAAACGTCCACTGCCATTGAGCAACCTGAGAGTGACAGTGCACTCCACATCTGAAGAGAATGACGCCTCATCACCACCGTCCAGTCTAATGGCTCCAGAGGCATACCTTTCAAGAGTTTGGAGGACACCAGCCACCACTGCAGGCTGCTGCGGACCTTGAATAAATAGAGAAGCCTCGCCAAAAGGAAATGCTTCTGAGGCAACCATCGTGAGAGCAGAGCTCTCTGCAGAGGAAGCATGTGCTCTCTTGCCCATGGCAGCAAGTCCAACATTGTCACCATGGTCCAAAACACCTGGAGATATGACCACACAGACCGAGTTTGCTGAAGAAGGAACTTGCAAATTTGAGCCTGTAGTTTCCCCGTTGCTCTGGGAGAAACAGCATCCCCTGACTGGTGTTGAATCGTGCCCGGAGGTATACGAGATATTAAAAGGGTGTAAGGTGGCTCTTGGCTGAGTTCATGACCCAGCACAGGTCTTGGAGCACAGCCAAAACCTGCTGCATGGCCCGCATACACTCTTCCTGCAGCTCTGCTTGAATGAGCCAATCGTCCAGATAAGGATGAACCGACACCCCCTTGCTCTGCAAAGTCGCTGCAACCACCACCATAGTCTTTGTAAATATTTGAGGAGCCACTGACAGACTCAACGGAAGAGCTTGGAACTGGAAGTGACCTATCGGCATAGTGAACCTTGGAAAACACTGATCTGGCCAGATGGGCATATGAAAATAAGCTTCCGTCAAATCCAAAGCCATCAGAAACTCTCCCTGATGCACTGTCACAATGACAGACCGCAAGATTTCTATCCGTAAGTACGGCACCCGCAACGGCCAAATGACCTGCTTGAAGTCCAGTATTTGGTCAAAAAGATCCTTCCTTTTTGGGAACCATAAAGTATATAGAGTATAGACGAAGACCTAACTGGTCTACCAAAACGGGTACTATGGCCTGTAACAGCAGCAGCTGTAAGAGTGTCACCCTAACTGCCCACCTTTTGGCAGCCGCCTTGTATGGTGACCCAAGGAAGCCTTCCTTGAGGGGATGGGCAAACTCCAACACATACCCCTCATGGATAACCTCTAGAACCCACTGGTCCGAGATAATCTGGACCCAGGCAGGGTAAAACTGTCAAAGACAGTTCCGTCCTCACATATGGGACTCCCCAGCTACAGGCTACCGAAAGCCCATAGCAGAAAGCAGGGGCTCCCACACAGGGAGAAAAAAGCAGCAGCAATTGAGTCTGTATCCACAGACCACAGTAGGACTCCTGTGTCCGATGAAACCAGCACTCAGGTAGCCTTTACACAGAAGGGTCAGAGAATAGGAGTTGCCTAAACCCCAAAAAGGTTATGGAGCACAGCCTGCATGAAGGCATCCTCCCATCGGGACTCTCTTTCCAGGCAGTAATGAGCTGCAAAGGTATAGACCGAAGACCAGGTAGAGGCCTAGCAAATCACCACCATCGGGACAAAAGCGCAAGTTTGCCACAGAGGCTGCCATGGCCCTGATACGGTGTGCTGTGACATAGCCTTCCAGCGAGAGCCCCGCCTGCTCATAGGCAAGGGCGATACAGTTCACAACCCAGGTGGACAGCATACACTTGGTCATCGTCTCCTCCAACCTACTGGGGTCGTAGATGATGAAAAGCTGTGAAGCTTTGCAGTGCCCCCGAGTGCACAGGATATAGAAGGACAAGGCCTCTCAAAGTCCAAGGTGTGAAGGATTGTATCCACCCAACTGGAGTAAGATCTTGGAAAGAAGGAAGGGAGAACCACTTCCTGGTTGAGATGGAAGGGGTGCAAGCGAAGCACCATCCTCTTCTTGTAGAACCTGGTATAAGACACCTCCACCACAAGGGCCTGAGACTCGCTAACTCTGCGAGCGGATGTGAGCGCAACCAGGAAAGCCACCTTCTAAGAGATAGCGAAGGTGGCAGGAAGCCAGAGGCTCAAAGGATGGGCGAGTAAACTGCCCCAAAACTACGTTAAGATCCCATTAGATTGCCGGAGGGCCAAACAGGGACCTTTGAAAAGAACAGGTCCAAAAGTAAAACGGGTCACCAAAGGTTGGATCGAGAGGGGCACTCGGACAGAGTTAGACTTGAGCCCAGAATTAGAGAGGTGGAGAAGGTACTGTAATTCCAGTCCCACTGGGCAGGAGAACGGTTCAGCCCCATGCTCGGCGCACCAAGCCGAGAACATAAGAACATAAGAACATAAGAACATAAGATATGTCATACCAGGTGAGACCAAGGTGCATCAAGCCCAGTATCCTGTTTCCAACAGTGGCCAATCTAGGTCATAAGTACCTAGCAGTCTCCCCAAAAAACACAGGTTCCTCAATCCTTGTATTGGGTCAAGCAGTGATATCCTGGGTCCCTTTTAATAATAGTTTATGAACCTTTCCTCCAGGAACTTGTCCAAACCTTTTTTAAACCCAGCTACACTAACAGCTTTTTAATACATCCTCCGGTAACAAATTCCGGAGTTTGATTACACGTTGAGTGAAAAAACATTCTCTTATTAGTCTTAAATAGGTTACCCTGTAGTTTCATTACATGTCCCCTAGTCTTTTTATATTCTGATGATGTAAATAATCGATATACGTTTACCTGTTCCACTCCATTCATTAATTTATAGACCTCTATCATATCTCCCTTCAGCCATCTCTTTTCCAGGTTGAAGAGCCCTAACCTTTTTAGCCTTTCTTCATAGGAGTATCCTTCCATCCCCTTTACCATTTGGGTGGCTCTTCTATGTACCTTTTCTAATAACGTTATATCCTTTTAAAGATACGGCGACCAGAACTGCACACAATATTCAAGGTGCAGTCATACCATGGAACGATACAGAGGCATTATAATATCCTTTGTTTTATTTCCTATTCCTTTCCTTATGATAACTAGCATTCTATTTGCTCTCTTGGCCACCGCTGCACACTGGGCAGAGGGTTTTAACATGTTATCCACAATGACGCCTAAATCTTTTTCCTGGGTAGTGGTTCCCAATGTGGAACCTTGCATCGTGTGTGTTGTTCTTTCCTAGGGGCATAACTTTGCACTTGTCCACATTCAATTTCATCTGCCATTTGGATGCCCAGTCTTCCAATTTATCAAGATGCTCTTGCAATTTTCCACAATCCTCTTGGGTTTTAACAACTTTTAAATAGTTTTGTGTCTTCTGCAAATTTGATAACCTCACTCGTTATTCCCTTTTCCAGGTCATTTATGCCAAAAAGCAGCGGACCCAGCACAGATCCCTGGGGTACTCCACTATTCACCTTTTTCCATTGGGAAAATTGGCCATTCACCCCTATCCTCTGCTTTCTATCTTTTAACCATTTCCTGATCCGCAATAGTACACTGCCTCCTCTCCAATGACTTTTTAGTTTTACCAAAAGTCTCTGATGAGGGGACCTTGTCGAAGGCTTTCTGAAAGTCCAGATACACTATATCAACCAACTCAACTTTGTCTACCTGTTTATTCACACCTTCAAAAAAACATAACAGATTAGTAAGACAAGATTTTTCTTGTCTAAAGCCATGTTGGCTGTCTCCCATTAAGCCATGTCTATCTACATGACGAGTAATTTTGTTTTTTATAATGGTTTCTAACATTTTTCCCGGTATTGACGTCAGGCTCAAAGGTCTGTAGTTTCCCGGATCACCCCTGGAACCCTTTTTTAAAATTGGCGCTACAATGGCGATCCTCCAATCTTCAGGTATTACAGATAATATTAATGATAGTTCGCAGATTACTAACAGCAGGTCTACAATCTCAAATTTCAATTATTTCAAAACCCTTGGATATATACCATTCGGTCTAAGTGATTTGCTACTCTTCAGTTTATCAAATAGTTGTAATACATCTTCCCAGTGTATCGATATTTCTTTCAATTCATCTGCAGTATCACCTTTAAATACCACTTCAGTCATGGGTAACATCCCTACATCTTCCTCAGTAAAGACCGAAGCAAAGAATCCATTCAGTCTCTCCGCTATAGCCTTGTCCTGTCTTACTGCCTCTTTTACCCCTCTATCATCTAATGGTCCAACTGACTCACAGGTTTTTTGCTATGAATGTACTTGAAATTCTTTATTACGTGTTTTTGCTTCCAATGCAAGTTTCTTCTCAAATTCTTTCTTTGCCTGCTTTATCAATGCCTTGCATTTAACTTGCCAGTGCTTGTGCTGTTTCCGGTTTTCGTCATTTGACTCTTTTTTTTCCATTTCCTGAAAAATACTTTTTTTGGCAACAGCCTCTCTGACCTCACCTTTAAACCATGCTGGCAGTTTTTTGGACTTCATTCCACTTTTCTTAAAGCGTGGAATACAGCTGGTCTGGGCTTCCAAGATAGTATTTTTGAACACCCAAGCTTGATGTAAGTCTCTGACCTTTGAAACTACTCCTTTTAGTTTTTTCTTAACTATTTTCCTCGTTTTATCTCAGTCTCCCTTTTGAAATTTAAAAGGTAGCACTGTGGATTTCCTTACCATCCTTCCTCCATTAATTAAATCAAACACAATCATGCTATGATCACTACTGCCAAGTGGCCCCAACACCCTTATCTCTTGCACCAGATCTGGTGCTCCACTAAGGACTAAATCCAAAATGGCTTCCCCCTCTGGTCGGTTCACGAACCAGCTGCCCCAAGAAACAGTCATTTATTTCATCTAGAAACTATCTCCCTAGCATGTCCTACCGTGACACTGACCCAGTCAATACTGGGGTAATTGAAATCACCCATTATTAATACTGTTCTTTAACTTTTGTTAGCTTTCTTGATTTCTTTGAGCATTTCATCAACCATTTGTTCATTCTGCCCAGGCGGTCGATAGTACAACCCCACTGCCATTGCCTTCCTCCTTTTACATGGAATTTCAAACCATAGAGATTCTACAGCAAATTTTGTTTCCTGCAAAACTTTAATTCTTTGTGACTCAATGCCCTCACTGACAGAGTGCAACCCCTCCACCAATTTGATCAGCTTTATCATTACGATATAGTTTGTACCCAGGAATCACAGTGCCCCACTGGTTGTCCTCCTTCCACCATGTCTCTGAGATACCAATCATATCTTACTCCTCATTTAGTGCTATATATTCTAACTCTCCCATCTTATTTTTTAGACTTCTAGCATTTGCATACAAGCATTTTAGAGACTGTATTTTATTCATATTAAACTGGTTATCGGTAGGCAGGGGCAATTTGGATCTTTAAGCTCTGTCTGCTCTGTACTAAAGGGCATTTGGGCGACCTTTGTCTTTATTGGAACCTCCCTGCTGATGTGCCCTAACTTCATTTTTTTGGTAGTATCCTTCAGGACAAATTATTCCGAACCATGTGCTCTTGGGCGATTGTTGGCTCTCCCCTATTATCTAATTTAAAAGCTGCTCTATCTCCATTTTAAAGGTTAATGTCAGCAGCTTGGTTCCATACCAGTTAAGGTGAAGCCCACCCCTTGGGAAGAACCCCTCCTTTCCCCAGAATGTTCCCTAGTTCCTAAGAAATCCAAACCCCTCATCCTTGCACCATCGTCTCATCCGCGCATTGAGACTCCGGAGCTCTGCCTGCCTTTTGGGTTCTGCGCGTGGAACAGGAAGCATTTCGAATAAAGCTATCCTGGAAGTTCTGGATTTCAACTTCCTACCTAAAAGCCTAAATTTAGCCTCCAGAACCTCCCTACCACATTTTCCTATGTCATTGGTAACATGTACCAAGACAGCAGACTCCTCCCCATCACTATCTAAGATGTTGTCTAAGTGGCACGTGAGTTCTGCTTCCTTCGCACCAGGCAGGCATGTTACCAGGCGATCCTCACGCCCACCAGCCACCCAGCTATCTACATGCCTAATGATCGAATCACCAACTAACAGCTGTCCTAACCCTTCTCTCATGGGCACATGGCCCTGGAGAAACCTCCTCAATGCGAGAGGGTTTCACATCACCTGGAGGACAGGTCCTAGCTACAGGATCACTTCTGCCACAGATGCTTTCCTGGCACGAGACCTCTCTCCTCCATGGCAACAGGGATGCTGCCAGACTGGAGGTGGGACTTCAGGACTACATCCCTGTAGGTCTCGTCTATGTACCTCTCAGTCTTCCTTATGTCTTCCAAGTCTGCTACTCTTGCCTCCAGAGATCGGACTCGGTCCCTGAGAGCAAAGAGCTCCTTGCACCTTGTGCACACGTAAGACCCCTCACCAACTGGGAGAAGATCATACATGCGACATTCAGTGCAAAATACTGGAAAGCCCCCATCTCTTTGCTGGACTGCTGTCTGCATCTTCGCTTTAAGGTTGTGTTTAGATATTTAAGTTCTTTACTTAAGGGTTGCTGGAGCTACTTATACTAATAAAACTATACCTAATATTTTATTTACATTCTCTTATATACCACGCTATTCTGCATCAGTGCGGTTTACATTGAACAAACTGAAATTACATTGAACAGGGCATTATAACTGGGAGATAACTATTTTACAGGGAACATGGGCTATTGAGGGTTAAGTGGCTTGCCCAAGACCACAAGGAGCACCTGTGGGACTAGAAACCCCAGTCCTTCCGGGACCAGTGGAATCAGGCCATGGGTTGCCTCCAAGACAGAGTCTCTCTGACCCATCAATTGGCGGACTCCCTGGTCTGGTGGCAGTCTCTCCAGCATCTCGAGGCAGGCATACCTTTTCAGGCTCAAGCCCCTCAAGGATCCTCACCACGGATGCTTCCCTGCTTGGCTGAGGAGCTCACTGCAGGGAGCTCCGCACCCAGGGCATCTGGTCACCAAGTAGCTGGTCCCCCATGGGCAGAGAGGCTATGTTCTGAGAGTCAAAACCCTGACCCATGTCTGGGCTGGACCTGATGTCTGGTGCTTGGGGACCTTACGCTTGTATGCGCCCTGGCCTGCTCCCTTGACCTGATGACCCTCATGCAAGGTCTGGGGGGCATGGTATTGGGGATAGCCTCGATAAGGCTGGCCTTTCCGGTGGAAGGGAGGCCCTTTCCCCAGAGCTTTCTTCTTGGGAAAAATGGAGGTCTTCCTGGAGAGCCAAGTCCTGATGACATACTCGGTCTCTCTTTCTGCCGCCTTGTCCTCCCATCCCAAAAACAAAATAGAGTCAACAATCTAATAAGGTTAAGCTTACAAGTGTGAAGATAAATTATTGTCGGAAGATAAGCCGTGAGGTTAAAACAGGTTGAAACAACCTCTTGAAGCTACTCTTCCATTTTACTCAATATTAATCTTTTTATTGAGCCCCTACGGAGCCACGTAATATAAGTAAAACCAAAAAAGAATAGTGCCACCTACATGTATAACGAAAAGCAAATAATTATATCAAAAAAGCCCATAGAAGAAACAAAAAACAGACGCTTATCTGAATAGAAGTCGTTTGGATCTTCTGCGGCATCAAAGGATATGGAGAACTGCCAATGAGCATGCGCTAGCGTTTTGTGAAGTTGGTGGAGTTAGCCTTCATTTCATCGCAGTTTTTCAAGAGTTGAGACAGCATTGGCAGTAGATTTAATCATGGTGTTATAAGATTTATGAGAAGTTATTTATGAGAGGAACGATACAAGGAGTTCTCCAAATCCTTTGATGCCTGGATCCATTGCTCAACATCCAATGCCTGGAGCCAGGCCTGGCATTGGGCACAGATGCCTGCGGCGGCCATCCTCGCATTAGACTTTAAGCTGTCGTAGGCTGATGAAAATAAGTACTTCAAGCACTCCCTGATGGACTTTGCGAGGGTTCGGAATCGCTGGAGATTATCTCCACTGAGACACGCCAAAAACCTGCAAATTCCTTAGTCAGGTCTCAGAGATACGTGCCAATATACAGCTGATATACTTCTATTCGGCAAGCCAGCATTGAGCCCTGGTAGCTTTTTCGACCGAGGATGTTGAGGACGTGGGACTCCGTGCCCGGGGACACTGAAGAGGGAGTCTTCGGGCTTTTCTATCAGCGCATGTTCGACTCAAACACCATGGAGGTGTGAGGGAGCTGTACCTTTCTGAAGCTGAGGCCCCGCTGGACCCGATACATGGTGTCCAGGTGCTGGCTAATTATCATCACCAATGCCAGTGTCTCCCACATCCAGAGAAGGAATCGCCTGAGGAAGGTAAGGCCGGGGACCATAAGGGCCTCCTTAGGTGTGTTCATATTGGAGGTTTTCGAGCTCCTCCATGCAAGGGTCCTCCTCAGACTCCATGGACAGGGACAATGCCTTCGTCATGTTCCAGACAAACTTGAGGAACAAGGTGTCCTCAGGAAGGGACCAGCGCCTCAATGCTGGGGGAGATGGATCCAAGGAGAGATCATGCTGTGTGCATGTCTCCGTGGAAGCCTTGTCCTCGGACTCCCAGTCTGAGCAGTCCATTGAAGACTCGAGGCCTGACGGCTCTTGGAGTGTCATCGGATCCGGTCTTTGGTGACCCATGGCTATTGCTTGGCCAGAGCCAGAAGCCCTTGCCGGGGAGGATCTCACTCCCGAGGACCGGGAGCGGTATTGAGATCCTCGCCGAGGATTGGCTTGAGGCATGGGGCTCTAAAGGATCTCTTCAGCAGCCTAGGAGTCCTTAACATTGAGGTCCCTGCGGTCTCAGCATGTGTGCCAACAGAGCTGGTCATCAACGCTTGCTGCTAGGCAAGGAAAGCAGAAACACTAGGCTCGAACTCCATCATCCCGGCCTCCAACTCAGGAGTTGCAGACATCGAAACGGACGCCGGGGTGACCGGTCGGGTGTCAGTGAGGAGAGGGCGTCTTCGATGGGACGGACCTCAGGGATCCAAGATCAGTCACCGGAGGCCTCGACATCTATTCTGGCTACCTTCGCCAAGTGCTCTCAATCCAACTCCTTGGATACCCCTCTGGGGGCTGTGGAACCTCACACGGGACTTGCAGTGTGCATCCGATTCCCAGGATGAGAGTAGAGAATTTATTTTTCTTTGTGCGCTCTTGCACAGGGGAACCCTTGTTGGAGTGTTCGTCTCCCCGCTCTGGCACCGTGGGAGCTTTACGCAATTCCAAGGATCTGTGTGGGGCCTTAGAGCGCGGGGCTACTAGAGATACTGGGAGTGAATTTGACCTGTGGAAGATGTCGCCCTGCTTCTGCCGGCGACTCTGGATGACCTTAGCAGACATCTTTTTGCACAGGGAGCAAACCTCTGGGTCATGGTCGGCACCTAGACACCAGAGACAACAGTCATGTGTATCATTAAGGAAAATGTTCTTTGAGCACCAATCTCACTTTTTGAATCCACTGGCAATTGGAGTAAAAAGGAATCCAACGAGGTTGAAGACCCTTGATGCGGCCAGCGGTTAGAAAAGGCACAAAACCACGCTGGAGAACCCCCACCCCCCCTCCCCCCACACACACACACCCCTAAAACTACATTTTTTAGCTTAGATGCAGAGGTGACAAGGCTCGGAGGCAAGAAAGGGACCGGTGCTAACCAGTGAAACAAATGCACTTTAATGCACGAGAAAATCAACCTTTTTCCGAGGGAATTCAACGAACATCTGTACAGCTCTGTGGAAAAAGGGAGACCAACTAAGATGGCACCCTTGGGTGGGAAGGGGACCACGCTTGCGTGGTGGCATCTCCCAAAGGCCTTCTTTGAAAGCTGGGAGATGCTTCCACGGGGCTCGGTTCGCACCGAAGTCACCCATATGCGAGAGCTGACTTCCTGCTTGTTCATGGAGAAAGCCATTATCACCAGACATCAAACTTCAAAGGGGTACAAGACCATCTCCAAAGACCTTGGAATTCCCATGTCTACAGTTTGCAAAGTTACTAAGACACTTTCTGCTCATGGAACTGTCAAGAACTTCCCAGGATGAGATGGGAAAAGGAAAATTAATCCAAGAAGTCTTCACATCTTCAAAGGTTAGTACAAACTGCTGGAAAAACACCACATACAACATACAAAGAGCTTAAGGCTGACATAGAGCAATATGAGCGGTGGTTTCAACCTGCACCATACACCATGCACTACACAACGAAGGGCTTAATGCGCAAAGGCCAAGGAGGATCCCACTGCTCAATGACAGACATAAAAAGGCATGCCTGAGCTTTGCTCAAACCCACCTTGAGAAACCACAATCCTTCTGGGAAAATGTTCCATGGACAGATGAAACCTAAATTAAACTCTTTGCAATCCAGACCAGCAATACATTTACAGGTGAAGAAAGCATAGTTACTCACCTGTAACAGGTGATCTCCGGGAACAGCAGGAATTTAGTCTTCACATATGGGTATCGTCGGTACCGACGGAGCATGCACAGGAACGCTCCCCAGCGTCCAATGGGAAAGATTTTGGGAGCATCCCACAGCGCCTGCATGCTGCCTTACCGTCTTTCCCAACTGTCCCTCTCCAGCTGAGTTTAAAGCTGAGACAAAGAGAGAGGGAAAGAGACAAAGAGATAGAGAGATACAACTCCTAGGGGAGGTGGGTGGGTTGTGAAGACTAAATTCCTGCTGTTCCCGGAGATCACCTGTTACAGGTGAATAACTGTGCTATCTCCAGGAACAAGCAGGAATGTAGTCTTCACATATGGCGACTCCCTAGCTGCAGATGCCAGGGAGAAGGCCCCAGAAGTTGTGTGCACCTGTGAAAGGGATCCACTTCCCAACATGGATATCTGGCATCCTATCAGGGATGGTGGGTAGGAGTTGATTAAGTATGGAACAGGTGTTGTAGAACAGCCTGACCAAACAAGGCATCCTGGCGGGAGTCCTTGTCTAAGCAGTAATGGGCTATGAAGGTATGAACCGAAGCCTATATAGCTGCTCGACAGATGTCGTCGATAGACACAGAATGAAGAAGAGCCATAGAGGCTGCCATGGCTCTCACATTGTGAGCTGTGACATGGCCTTCAAGAGGAAGGTTTATACTCTAATAGGCAAAAGATATACACTGTGCAATCCAGCTGGACAGTGTTATTTTGGAGACTGGAAGTCCCAAATGACTGGGATCAAAAGCAACAAAGAGTTGGGAGGACGTTCTATGTTGCTGTGTCCTTTGTAAGTAAAAGGCCAAAGCCCTTTTACAGTCCAAAGTATGAAGATTTCTTTCTGCATTTGAGGCGTGAGGCCTTGGGAAGAATACAGGAAGGTAAACCACTTGGTTTAAATGAAAAGGCGAAACCACCTTTGGCATAAAATGTGGATGAGTCCTAAGGACTACCTTATCATGATGGAATCTTGTATAAGGAGGATCAGCCACCAACGCTTGCAATTCACTGATGCGACGTGCTGATGTGATTGCAATAAGAAAAACGACCTTCCAGAAAAGGAATTTCAAAGAGGTAGTGGCTAATGGTTCAAAGGGTGGTTTCATGAGCTGCCCAAGAACCAGATTTAAGTCCATTGCCACCGGTGGTGGCTTAATGTGAGGCTTAGATAAAAGAAGGCCTCTCATAAATCTCGCTATAAGAGGATGAGAGGAAATAGGTTGTCCATTTAGAGGCGTGAAAGAAGCTGCAATAGCACTCAAACAAACTCTCACTGAATTGGTCTTAAGCCCTGCATTTAATAAATGAAGGAGATACTCCAGTAATGATTCCAGGTGTACCGCAAGAGGGTTAAGACCAATGTTCCCTCTAATTTTCTGTAGGCTGTGTGCGCATAAATATCAGCTGTGTGCAGCTTTTGAAGGAAGGTTACATTTTTGTGCGCCACATAACGACACTTGGAGTTATATACTTTAAAATTTGACTACACGTCAGAATACAGTATGTACACCACATTGATTTTAATCAAATTAAATGAAAATAGACAATTACTAAATGAAGCGGGAAATTTCTAGTAATTACAATCATAACTTTTAAATTTTAAGACGTCTGTGTTGTTTTCTATTAGAATCAGAGCCGTAATTTTTGTGCGCTCTGTTGTAAAGTATGTGCGCTCGCTTGGCGAGGTGTGTGCGCGCGCACATGCGCACAGCTTAGAGGGAACAGTGGTTAAGACCCCTCTGCGAGCACCATATGGTAAACCTTTTCTACTTAAATGCATAAGAGCGTCTTGTGGAAGGCTTTCTGAAAGCATAAAGGATATCCTTTACCTGCTGGGAAAGGTTAAGAACGTGAAGTTCTAGGCTTTCAGCAACCAGACCCTGAGATGCAGAGACTGGGGATTGGGATGCCACAGCATCCCGTCCTCTTGAGAAAGGAGATTTGGAGCAGATCCTAACTCCAGAGGCGGAGCTTGAGAGAGATGTAGGAGCAGAGGGTACCACATTTACCGTGGCCCACATGGAGCTATGAGAATCATATAACCTCTGTCTCTCTGAAGCTTGAATAGGGTTTTAGGAATTAGGGGAATGGGTGGAAGCCCTGACCCCAATGGAGGAGTAAAGCATCCCTGGCCTGACAACCCTGAACCGGAATACTGGAACAGAACCAGGGAAGTCTGGTATTCAGCAGACTTGCAAAGAGGTCTATGTCCGGGGTTCCCCAAATTTGAAATATTTTGGCCACCTGGTCTGCATGGAGAGACCATTCGCGTGGAAGCAGAACTAGACTGAGTCTGTCTGCCCAAGAGTTTTGAATGCCTGGAAGATACACCACAAGGAGAGGAATCTGATGCTCTCTGGCGAGGGCCCATAGTCGCAAAGCTTCGTTGCAGAGCGACAGAGAGCCTGTTCCGTCCTGCTTGTTCACATAGAACATGGCTACTTGACTGTCCGTTTGAACTAGGACTGTCTTGTAGCTGAGCTGGGTGTGGAATACTCGAAGAACAAGGAAGATTGCTCTGAATTCCAGGAGATTGATGTGTAGATAGGCCTCCTGTGGAGTCCAGGTACCCTGGGTAGAGAGGCCTTGCAGGTGGGCTCCCCAACCCACCTGTGAAGCATCTGTTAGAGTAGCTTGGGGTGGGGGTTGCTGAAAAGGAGACCCCACCAAAAGGTTTTGAGGTGACTGTCACCATTGGAGGGACAAAATAAGGCGATCTGAGTTTGCTATTTTGTCTGACAGGCAACCTGACATCTGCGTCCACTGAATGGATAAAGTCCACTGGGCTGCCCTCATATGGAGGCGAGCATAGGGAACCAAATGCATGGTGGATGCCATATGGTCTAACATCTCCCGAGCAGTGACATGAGGTTTTAGCACTGTTTGGGAAGCTAACTGCACAATGCGAAGGCAGCAGGGCTGTGGAAGGTAGGCCCTTGTCTGTATGGTATCCAGCAGAGCTCCTATAAACTCTAGGGACTGAGTGGGAGCAAGGTTGGATTTTGGGACGTTTATGACAAGTCCCAAATACTGAAGGATGCGCATTGTGCGAGAGAGAGCAACCCTGGCCTCTGGCTCTGAAGGGGCTCGAATGAGCCAGGCGTCTAAGTAAGGGAAGACGAATATTCCCAGGGTGCGGAGAAATGCTGCCACCACAGCCATGCATTTTGTGAACACCCTTGGTGCAGAGGCCAGGCCAAAAGGAAGAACCCTGTATTGGTAGTGCTTCCCTTGAAACAGAAAGCGAAGGAACCTTTGGTGAGATGGATGGATGAGAACATGAGTATATGCATCCTTGAGATCTAGAGAACAAAGCCAATCCTGACTTTGAAGGCATGGCAGCAGAATTCCTAGAGAAATCATCTTGAACTTCTCTCTGAACAGGAATTTGTTCAATTCTCTGAGGTCTAAAATGGGTCTGTGTCCTCCTGTTTTCTTTGGAATAAGGAAATAGGGGGAGCAAAACCCTGTACCCCGTTGGGGAATGGGTACCTCTTCTATTGCCCCTTGGGCAAGACGCACAGTGCCATCTTGACCTAACTGGTCGTTGAGAGAGGTCTGAGAATTGAACTGTCTTACCATTGTAGGAGGGGGCATGCTGAGGAAATGAAGCTTGTACCCCCTCTCTTACAATAGACAGAGTCCAATTTTCTGCTGTTATCTGACCCCATCTGGGGGCAGAATGGCATAACCTTCCTGGGATGGTGGAGGGTTCTGGGCCATTCAGGGCCAGGAAGGCAAAGTTCTCTAGATAGGAGTCAAAACCCCTGTGGAGGCTGAATCTGCTGAGCCGGTTGAGGCTTAGCTGCTTTAGTCTTTCTTTACCTAGGTTGCTGCTGCTGTCCCTTTTGGGCAGACTGACCTAAGCGATGCCCCTGTTGGGTATAGGAGGGATAAATCTTCTTCTTCTTACTGAAGAATGGTTTCTTAGAGGATTTTTTCCTCACAGGATCAGCTGTAGATTTAGACAATTTATCCAAAGTGATATTGTCGGCATCTATCTCATTAGCTTTTTCCTGCCAATTCTTGCCAAAGAGATTCTCTCCTGTGCAAGGAATATTCCTTAGTTTATCCTGTACCAAAATTTCCAAGTCAGATGGCTGGAGCCAGGCAATCCTACGTGCACCTATGGCAATAGCAGAGGTTCTGCTTATGCACTCAAAGCAGTCAAAGGCTGCACGATTCACAAACTTGGAAACATCCTGAGCATGTTTGACAAGGGCGAGGTAATCTTGCCTCTTATCAGTAAGGAGAGGACTCAAAAGCTCTAAATCTCCTGTGACCTCCTTAAGGAACATTTCCATATATAAGATATAGGAACTGATCCTGGCAGAAAGCATGGAAGCCTGGAAGGTTTGAAGTCCAAAGGCGTCAGGAGTCCTACACTCGCGTCCTGGAGGATTAGATGCATGCCTTTTTTGTACTCTTTATCCTTCTCATAGATGATTCCAACACCATGGAATGGTGTGGTAACTGAGTCTTCTGAAACCCAGAACAAGGAGGAACTCAATACATGGCATCAAGTCTTCGAGAGTGAGATCTGGTTAGAGGTGTTTCCCACATCCTCAACATGAGATCATGCAAGATCTCATGAATAGGTAAGGTAGCTGCCTCCTTGGGAGCTTTAGGGTATTGTAGGATTTCTAATTCCTTTGCCCTAGGCTCCTTTTCAGGAGCCACTGTGATGGAAAGACCTCGGGCCACATCTCGGATAAAATCTTGAAAGGATATATCCTCTGGTGGAGACATCCTACGCTGAGGAGAAGAGGAATCCTCAGGAAGAAGTACTCTAGTATCGGCAGAGCTTTCAGAGTCTTCAGACTCATCCGAGGATTCGAAGTACCTCCGATCCGTGTGATCGTGCAAGGCACAGTACCGGTACCAATCGAAGTCGGCATCGGAGTGGCCCGGTACCGACTTGTTGATGCCGGATAGACATGCATGACTCGGTCCCGGTAGAATACCTGCCGA
Organism: Ichthyophis bannanicus; assembly: GCA_033557465.1. Classification (NCBI taxonomy): domain Eukaryota; kingdom Metazoa; phylum Chordata; class Amphibia; order Gymnophiona; family Ichthyophiidae; genus Ichthyophis; species Ichthyophis bannanicus. The sequence continues at coordinate 367,213,539 of CM066031.1, forward strand.
TGTTGATGCAGTCAGTGCCGGCACTTGTCTGAAGCCGTTTCGGAGGCATCAAGGCAGTGAGAAGAGCCGCCAGACTGTGCTCAATAGCCAAGAATCTCTGGTCTATAGACGGTGTCGATTCTTGGGTATAGGTACCGGATGAAGCGGCCGGTACCCCAAAGCATGGCACCAGTAGTTCTGCCGAGGTTGAAACCTCAAGAACATCCTGGAGCCCCATTAGTGCTTTGGAAGCCGAAGACTCCCGCCGGGGCAATTTTGCCGGTGAAAGTCCCTTAAGGGCAACGCCAGAGGCATCTCGATGTCTAGAAGGAGATCTACCCTTTGAGGACTGGCTAGATTTATGTTTAGTTACCTGAAATCCATGGGAGGAAGATGAAGCCCTGGAAGACGTCGATGTCACGGAGGCTGCATCAGAGGGAAAAGGGGTGCTAAGTTCAGCAGCTCGGTTCTGCCGGCCCCTTTTCAACATCATCCCACAGGCAACACACTCTGAAATAGAGTGGTCAGGACCTAAACATTTGAGGCACCACTCATGGTTGTCGGTGACGGAGATGGTACCGCCACATTTAGAACACTTTAAAACCCGAAGCGTGTTTATCCATTCTAAAGAAAAAGTTGAGCTAGTGCCCAAAATGGCGCGTAGCACCTGAAGAGAAAAATTACTGGAAAGACTCCAGAAAAAAAGTGTGTTTTTTCTTTTTTTTTAAGAAAAAAAGAACCACCGGCGGTATCGGTGTAGCGTCGAGGAAAGGCAGAAGCGACCACAAAAAAGAAGAGTAAGGAGGGAATTTTTTCTGCGGTGATAAGATGTGCAACCTGTCGGCTCCGCGGAAAACGAAGAACTGGAGAGGGACAGTTGGGAAAGGCAGGAAGGCAGCATGCAGGCACTGTGGGATGCTCCCAAAAGCTTTCCTATTGGATGCTGGGGAGCGTTCCCGCGCAGGCTCCGTCGGTACCAACGATACCCATATGTGAAGACTACATTCTCGCTTGTTCCTGGAGATATGAAACTTATAAGGTAAGTAACACTCTTCCTACAGTTAAATATAGTGGAGGTTCCAAAATATTGCGGGCTATTTTGCTGCCTCAGCAACTGGAAGCCTGGAATGTATTAAAGGAATCATGAAGTTAAAGGACTAACAAGGTATTCTGGAGCGAAATGTGCTACATAGTGTCAGAATATGACCCAAAACATACATCCACAAGCACAAAAGGATGGTTAAAAAGCAAGACAGACTGCTTTAAAATGGCCAGCAAGGAGTCCTGATCTCAATCTAATTGAGAACCTTTGGAAAGAGCTGAAATATGCCACTGGTAAAAGAAATCCTGTAAACATTCATGAGCTGGAACAAATCGCAGTTGAAGAGTAGTAGAAACTACCAGCAGACAGATGTATGAAACTTACAGATGGCGACAAAAAACATTTGGAGGCTGTCATCCCTGCCAAGGGTTGTTCAATCAAATATTAGTCAAGGATGCCACTAATCCTGTCCAGGTTTTACTTTGGGGGTTTTTTCCTCAGAAAGTACATCGTCTAAGTTGCATGGACATTTTTTTGTTGTTGCTGTTGTATACCTTTGAACATACTATTACAATATTATGACGACATACAGTTGGAATATTTCCAATTATTTCTCAAGATATTGTACACATCATACCTAAAATGCAAGGGTACCAATAATGTTAACCACAACTGTTTGAGGACTCAGTTACTGGGATCTACCGTGTTTCAAACCAATATGTCTGCTTGCGCATTGTCACCTGGGACATTCCCATCCAAACAGATAAGAAACTGGAAGTGAGGAAACCAGAAAAACACCAGAATGGCATTGATAGAGGTGTCTGTTCCAAGTGATTATTCTGTAAATTGCTTGGAGAATGAGAAGATTCTGAAGTAACAAAAAATGCAGTCAGAGACCAAGAAAACATGGCAGAAAGATACAGAAATAGTTCATCGTACTGGAAGCCGCAGGCTTGATAAAGAAGAACTTCCAGTCACATCTTGACAAACTATCTACATATGTTTTTAACTCCAGAAGGAAGCTCTCTTTGGCACAATGCAAGTACTACGGTGATCATTAGCAGTAAATCTGAGAGACCGAGATCATGCTCCGCATACCGTGGCTTAGAAGGAAGGTTCATGACTTTCATGATATGCGCAAAACTGACCCATTTAGAGAAACTGCCCCCTGATTCCTGCTATGTGGGCTGCTAACAGAGCAATCAAATATTCTTCTGCCCGACACAGTTCTGCCACATTATGAGCCATTCCAGCATTACAAGTTCTGCCCTGCTTGTTGACTTACACCACCACCATAGCATTGTCTGAGAATACACAGCTCACTTTTCCCACTAGAAGGGAGTGAAACCTCTTTAGAGCCATGAAAACTGCCCTGGCTTCTAACTGGTTGAATGATGGCCAGCCAGCCTCCAGCAGGGACCACAAGACCTGGACCATCTGACCTAGACAGTGAGCTCTGCAGCCCTTCAGACTTAAATCCATAGTGGCTATCAACCAATTCGCATTTCAAGAGGAAACCAACCATGAGACTGAGATTGCAACCACCATTCTTTTCTTCTCCAGAGGGAGAGAAAGTGTCTGGTTGAACAGTTGAGAACTGAGAGGGGGGGGAAGGACCACAGAGACAGCAGGTGTCTCTGCAGAGGGGGCATGTGAACTCTGGCCAAGGAAGCAGCTCCAGGGTCAACAGCATGGACCCTAAGAGAAGGTAGTCCCTGGCCCAGGGAGCTAACAGAGCACAAAATTTCCCAAGTTGCTCTGCAACTTGAGCCCTCTCTAGTCTGAGGGGAAATGGGAAACTTAAACCAAAGGTGTGCTGAACCAGGCTCCAACATATTTCAAGCCCTGGGAAGGCATCAAATAGCTCTTGGGGTAGCTGATCACCAACCCCAGCCATTCTAACCACTGAATCACCAGGGCTATGTCCTCCCTGGACTTCGCCGAGGAGTCCTACAGAACCAGCCAGTCATCCTGATTCCTTGCTTAAGAACAATCACCACCACCACCTTAAAAAAGGGGGTGTTTATCCAAGCCATAGGGCAGAGCCAGAAATTGGAATGGTGGTCCAGGGACACAGTACCAAAGAAATCACTGATGCTGCTCTTGGATGGGAATATGAATAGGCCTTGGCATGATCTAGGGAGGTAAGAAACTTCCCTTGCCAGGCTGACACAATGACTGATTTGATGGTCTCCATGCAGAAATGCGGAACTTGGGAGTTTGGCACTGATCACCTTCAAGTCCAAGATAAACCAGAAGGATCCTCCCTTCTTGTGCATCACAAAATAATATGGAACACTCCCTCCCTTGCTCTGTGGAGGCAGAGGTAGAATCACATGCAACTGCAGGAGGCACTATAGAGTGTCTTCGACCACCACCTGCTTAAGAGAGGAGCTGTAAGCAGACTCCACAAAGGTGCCTAGAGGATCTGCAAACTCCTAAGTGCACCTCTGACTTAGGGCCTCAAGGGACCATTGGTATAACAATTTGGGTCCACACTAAGAGAAACAGCCAGAGCTGTTTGCACAAAGTCACCACTACCAGTTCTTCTTGGGCCAGCAACAAGGTTCTCCCCCTAAAAGACAAGGCTATGGAGTTCGGAAGCCAAAGGCACAGAAGTCCAAGGTCCCAGCTCCCGCCCAACCCTGGGGGAGCTTTTAACTCCCAGAGCAGCTTCCCCTTCCCCTAGAGACCTTCACCAGCCCACAGGGGGCACCTGGCGCTCTTCGCCCACAGATGGGCCAATGTCGCTTTGGACTAGTGAGTACTCCAAGTGGTAAGGGAGGGATGCCTCCTCCACCTACAGCAGATACCACCCAGGTTCTTCCCAGGAGAGAGGGTGAAACCTCTCCTTCACCAGACCTTTCTGCTCTCAGATCAGGGACAACGCAGTAGAGCCTGTACAGAAGCACTTATGGGGAAAAGGCTTACTTGTCAAAGAGAAATGGGGGCCTCAGGCCCCTACTAGATCTGCGAAACTTAAACAAGTTTCTAGTGAGGGAGAAGTTCAAGATGTTCTCCCTTGGAACACTGCTGCCTTACCTCCACCAAAGAGATCGGCTGTGCTCCTTGGATCTAAAGAATGCGTACACACATCCTAATCCACCTGGATCGTGGTAGGAGGGGGGCACTACCAATACAGGGTGCTACCCTTTTGGCCTGGCCTTCTCGCCAAGGGTCTTTACTAAATGCCTGGCAGTGGTAGCCGCCCACTTGCGCCTACAAGGGGCTTTTGTTTTCCCCTTATTAGACATCTGGCTTATCAGGGGTGGTACGGCTTCAGAAGCCAGTCAGGCCGCAGAGCTTGAAACCTTCCTTCTACAGCACCTGGGGTTGATCATCAACTACCCCAAATCCCTTCTTCTCTCCAGTCCAAAGCATGGAGTTCACAGGTGTTCAGTTGGACATTATACAGGTCAAGGCCGTCATCCCCAGAGAAAGAGCAGAAAGAGTAGTTACTCACCTGTAACAGGTGTTCTCCAGGAGCAGCAGGAATCAGTCCTCACATATGGGTGTCATCGGCGCCGATGAAGCCCGAGCGGAGCATTTCCCTAGCTTTCCATGAAAGCCTTTGGGAATGCTGGAACGCATGCGCGGTTCCCTTCCCGCCTAAAGGTGCCATCTTACCTCAGTCAAATGACATAGCTAAGAACAGCACACAAAAATGAAAAATAAACTATGCACAACTGCAACTCCAAGGGGAGGAGGGAGGGTTGTGAGGACTGATTCCTGCTGCTCCTGGAGAACACCTGTTACAGGTGAGTAACTACTCTTTCTCCAGGACCAAGCAGGAAGTCAGTCCTCACATATGGGTGACTCCCTAGCTCTGGGCTACCAGGAACCCAGGCTGAACAAGAGAACTCCCTCTAGTCTAAGCAGCAAAGAAAGGCTTTTCAAGGACACAACCTCCACCGGTAGCCCAACAGAGGGCAGGAGTTCCCTAAACCTCAAAGAGATTTCGGAGTACTGCTTGGCCAAAAGCACTGTCCCTACGGGACTCCCTCTCCAGACAGTAATGGGTCGCAAACGTCTGGCTTGAAGACCAAGCTGCAGCCCTGCAGATGTCTAGCAAGGGCACAGAGCGGAGATGAGCCACTGAGGCAGCCACTGCCCTGACACGATGGGCCGTGACCCGACCCTGCAAAGGAATGTCAGCCGCCTTGTAAGCCCAGGTGATACAGTCAGCCACCCAGATGGACAAGGTACGCTTGGACACAGCCAACCCCAACTTATTGGGGTCAAAGGAGACGAAGAGCTGAGTAGCCTTTGATGCCCTTGCGTACGGTCAAGGTAGAAGGATAAGGCCCTCCTACAGTCCAGGGTATGCAGAACTGCTTCAGCCTGGCTTGCATGAGGCCTAGGGAAGAATGTTGGAAGAACCACCTCTTGATAGAGGTGAAAAGAGGAGACAACCTTTTGGAGGAACTTTGGATGAGTCCTGAGGACTACCCTGTTCCTATAAATCCTGGTGTAAGGCCTATCACAGACCAGGGCCTGAAGCTCACTCACTCGCCTAGCGGAGGTGAGGGCTATCAGGAAGAGAGTCTTCCAGGAAAGGAAGTGTAGAGGACAAGTAGCCATCGGTTCAAAAGGTGGGCGAGTCAGTTGCTGCAAGACCACATTCAGCTCCCACTCAGGAGCAGGACGACGGATGGGAGGCTTGAGCAAGAGTAAGCCTCTGAGAAACCTGGACACCAAGCGGTGTCCTGACAGGGAATGTCCTTCCACCAGTGAGTGGTGAGCTGCTAGAGCTGAGAGGTGGACCCGAACAGAATTGGACTTAAGTCCCTAACTGGATAAGTGCAGTAAATACTGAAGCACTACTGGTACAGTACAGGAGAAAGGATCCTCTGTACGCAGCTGACACCACACAGAAAACCTCTTCCACTTTAGAGCATAGGTTTTCCTAGTGGACTGTTTCCGAGAGGCTAGGACAACCTCCTCAACCTCCTGAGTAGGCCCCAGGGAGCCAAAACTACCCTTGCAGCCTCCAGGCCATCAAATTGAGAGGTTTGAGATTGGGGTGCAGAAGGGAACCCTGCTCCTGTGAGAGAAGGTCGGGTTGCAACCCCAGAGGTAGTGGGGAATCCACTGCCAGCCGAAGCAGAAGTGGAAACCAAGGCTGTCTCGGCCACCTGGGAGCTACCAGCAGGACCGAGGCCTTGTCCTGAAGAGTCTTGAAAAGAGTTCGGGCCACCAAAGGCGAGGGAGGAAACGCATATAGGAGGCCCTGAGACCAGGACATCAGAAAAGCATCCGGTGCTATCCTCAAAGGATGCGGCTGCCTGGAGCAGAACGTGGGCAGTTGCTTGTTCAGCGGACTGGCAAACAGATCTATCCAAGGGAGACTCCACTTCAGGAAAATCTTCTGAACCCCCAAGGGATGCAGCTGCCACTCGTGGGGCTTCAGAATTCTGCTCAACCGGTCGGCCAGGCAGTTCTCCTGGTCTGGAAGGTACACCGCCCTGAGAAGCATGTTGTGCTTGAGGGCAAAGGAACAAAGGTCTTGAGTCTCCCGACGAAGGAGCTGGGACACAGTCCCGCCCTGTCTGTTCACATAAAACATGTCTACCTGGTTGTCTGTTTGAATCAAGACTCAGCGTTGAGCCAGAGCAGGAGAAAAAGCCTTGAGAGCTAAGCGGATAGCTCGAAGCTCCAGGAGATTGATCTGTTGGGCTGCTTCCCAAGGAGACCAGAGGCCTTGGGTGCACTTGTCTAGACAATGAGAGGCAGAGAGGCGTCGGTGGTGAGGACCACCGAGTACTCTGGCATTTGGGAGGGCATCCCCTTCAGCAGATTGGGTGGATGTAGCCACCAGCTGAGGGAGGCCAAAAGGGGTTTGGACACCCTTATCTTGTCTCTTAGGCGGCCTGAGGCCTGTGACCACTGAGTCCGAAGGCACCACTGTGCAGGCCTCATATGGAGCCTGGCATTGGAAGTCACATGTACTGTCGAAGCCATGTGGCCCAGAAGCCTGAAGCAGAGTCTGGCGGAGACCAGAGGCTTGTTTAGGAAGTGTTTGGCCACGTCCATCAGTCTTTGGGCCCTGTCTTCTGGCAAGAATGCCTTTGCCAGTTGAGAATCTAACCTTGCCCCTATGAACTCCAAGTTCTGGGAGGGGAGCAAAGTGGACTTTGCGAAGTTTATGACAAAGCCCACATTTTGAAGCAGAGCAATGGTTCTGAGGGTGGCTTGTCTGGCCTGCAGGCACGTCTGACCCCTGATGAGCCAGTCGTCCAGATAGGGAAAGACAAAGATGCCTTGATTTCTCAGGTAAGCCGCAACCACTGCCTGGCACTTGGTAAAGACCCTGGGAGCGGAGGTCAGGCCAAAAGGTAGTACTCTGTACTGATAATGGTTTCCTCCCACAATGAACCTGAGGTACTTTCTGTGGTCTGGATGAATGAGGATGTGAGTGTACGCATCCTTTAGATCTAAGGAGCATAGCCAATCTCCCTGCTGGAGGTAGGGAAGAAGTGTCCCAAGAGTAAGCATCTTGAACTTTTCTTTCTCTAGGAAATTGTTGAGGTTCCTGAGATCCAGAATGGGCCGAAGGCCACCGGTCCTTTTGGGTACCAGGAAATACCTGGAGTAGAAACCATGACATTGGAAGGGAGGAGGCACAGGCTCCACCGCCCTGTCTGTCAACAGGCCCTGAAGTTCCTGAAGGAGAAGGGCTGTGTGCAGGGGAGGACTCAAGGGTTCTCCTGGGAAGTAAGGAGGCGGCAGTTGATGAAAATTCAGGGCATAGCCCTTTTGGACTATGTCCAGCACCCAAATGTCGGTGGTAATGAGAGGCCACTGGTGGGCAAAGAGTACAAGGCGACCACCTGTGCAGGGCTGGGAGAGCAGGGACGGAGTGGCTATGCTCAAGGAGTCAAAAACCCCCACCCTGCTGAGTGGAAGCAGGGGCAGAAGGCTTGGGGTCCTCTGCCTATGGGGCCCATTACCCTGGCCCTTGGCTTGCTGACCCTGGGGGGCAGCCTGATACTGAGGGTACTGTTTGTAGGCAGTGCCCTTCCTCGGGTAAAAGGACTTTTTACCCGAGCCCTTCTTCTTGTGTGAAGGGGCAGGGGTCTTCCTCGACAGCTTTGTCCGGGTAAGGTGCTCGGTCTCGAGCTGAGCGGCCTTCTCGGTCACAGGTTTGCCAAAAAGGTTCTCACCTCGGCAGGGGACATCGACCAACTTGTCCTGAACCCATGGCTGGAGGTCCGATGACTGCAGCCACGCCTGGCGTCGAGCCGCGATGCCGGCAGCCGCAACTCGGGCCGAAGCCTCGAAGCCATCGTAGGCGGCACGGGAAATGAACTTTGAGCATTCCCGAATCCCTGAGGACAAGGTCTTAAATCTCTGCAAGGGTTCCCCGGAGAGACCAGCAGAGAATCCGGCCAATTCCTTGGCTACGTCTCACAAGTACATGCCCATGTACAGCTAGTAAGACTGGACACGGCAAGCAAGCATAGACCCCTGGAAGCACTTTCTACCGACGCCATCGAGGATGCTGGCCTCCCGGCCGGGGGGCACCGCGGAGTGCATCTTCTGGCTCTTCAGACGATGCATGGCCGATTCCACAACCATGGAATGGTGTGGTAGCTGTGCTTTCTGGAAACCAGGGCTTTTGTGGAGTCGATAGATGGAATCGACTCGCTTGCTCAGAACCGGCGCCTCCCACATCCGGAAGAGGAGCCGTTCCAGCATCGGAGGAACCGGGACAGTAAAGGCCTCCTTCGGAGGAGTGTCGTACTGTAGAGCATCGAGCTCCTCGGCTCGAGGCTCTTCCTCGGGGTCGGCAGGGATAGCCAAAGCAGTGGCCATATCCCGGACGAACTCCGAGAACCTAGTGTCCTCCGGAGGGGATCTACTCCGGGGCTCAGACTGTGGTGAGTCCGACGGGACGCACCGAGTCTTAAAAGTATCGGGAGACTCCTCGTCCTCCGTCTCCCAGGCGGACTCATCCGAGGAGGAGTCAGGGTCCGACCCCGCAGGGCCCCGAGGCACCCGCCCCGACGCCAGGGGCACCAGTGTCGACACCCTCGGTCCCGAACGGGAGGTCGAGAGAGACCTCGACCGAGGACAACTTCGAGCCACGAGGGTCTCGAGTATCGGCTCGGTCTCCGGGGTTGACTTAGAAGTCGACGTCCCGGTGGTCAGGGCAGATGCACCACACAAGCTGGCCATCAGTGCCCACTGTTGCTCCATGAAGGCAGACAATCTGCTCTCCAAGGCTGTCATCCTGAGACTCAGCTCGGGAGATGCAGCAGCCACTGACTCGGGCCCTGGCGGCGCTGGGCCCGACGTCAGCTCTCTGGGAGGAGAGTCCACGAGGACTACGGGGCTTACGTGTCCAGCAGACTCCGGCTCCAAGCGAGGAACTTTGGCAGGCTTCTCTTGGTCCACGGGCCCGGGACAGCGGTCGGGGGTCTTAGACCTGGCCCTCGAGGGACCAGGGACCTCCTCCAACACCACCCTCACGAGCCACTTCTTCCTCTTGCATTCCCAGTCGGGGGACCCCCTGTCCGAGGAGCTTCGATGGCGCTCGGGATCGGAATCCCGAGATGTCGAGGCCTCAGACGAGGTCCAGGCCCGGCCGGAGGCTGAGTCCGAGAAAAGCCTTTCCTTCTGATGCTGTCGACTTCTGAGTGCCTTGGAAGACATCTTCCCACATGGCGCACACAACTTGGGGTCGTGGTCAGGGCCGAGGCACCGAAGGCAGCAGTCGTGTGTGTCGGTGAGAGACATAAGTTTCTTACACCGATCACACTTTTTGAAACCACTGGAAGCAATCGGGGAAAAAAGAGCCCCTGCGAGGTCAAAAGACCGGCCTTCCAGGGAAAAAACGAAGAAAGGGCGCGAATGCCAGCCACGAAGGACAAAAACCGAAAAAGAAGATAAACGGGCTCGATACCGGTGTACCGAACCCGGCGGGAGGGGAACCGGCGTCGAACCGGAAAAAAATAGCGAAAAATCGCCGAAGAAAAAAATCACTTTTATCCGGGAGAACAGGACACACGTCCGGTGGGCTTCTCGGAAAAAAAAAAAAAAAGAGACTGAGGTAAGATGGCACCTTTAGGCGGGAAGGGAACCGCGCATGCATGCCAGCATTCCCAAAGGCTTTCATGGAAAGCTGGGGAAATGCTCCGCTGGGGCTTCATCGGCGCCAATGACACCCATATGTGAGGACTGACTTCCTGCTTGGTCCTGGAGAATGCCTTAAACACTGCCGGTCAGTGCCAGCTCATCTCTTCCTCCGCTTGCTAGGCCATATGGCCTCTATGATCCATGTAACATCCTCAGCCCGCTTGCACATGCAGACAGCCCAATGGTGCCTCCGCTCACAGTGGACTCAAGCCACAGTCAGGCTACGGAACAGGGTCAGGGTTACCCATCAACTGGTGGCGAAACCTGCGCCTCCGCCAGGCGGGAATGCCCTTCCAGACACCTGTGCCTTACAGGACCCTGACCATGGATGTCTCCTTCCTGGGTCGGGGGCGCATTGTGGGGACAGCCACACATAAGGCAGCTAATCTCAGGAGGAATCACTCTTACAGATCAATCTCCTGGAGTTCAGAGCAATCTTCCAGGCCCTACGAGCATTGCGACACCAACCCGTACTGATCCAGATGGATAGCCACAGTCTCCATATTTTATATCAGTAAGCAGGGGGGAGGGGGGGCACAGGTTCGTACTCCCTCGGCCAGGAGGCAGTGGCCCGCCTCTCCTTCGCAAAACACAACAGCATCCTCCTGCGAGCAATGTAGGTCTCAGGCCAGGACAACTGCCTAGCGTACAGGCTGAGAAATTTCTTTGGCCACACGAGTGGTGCTTGAACCCCAGGGTGGCAAAATGGCTCTTTCACCTCTGAGGCAGGCCCGTGATGGACCTATTTGCCTCTCCGGACAACACGCAGCTGTCTCACTTATGCTTGCGTCAGCTGCACCCAGAGAGTGTGGCAGCAGGTGCCTTCCTGATCTGGTGTCCGAGGGCCTACTCTATGCTTTTCCACTGCCCCCCCCCCCAGTTGCCAGGACCCTCTTCAAGGTCCAGAGCAAAAGGGCTTCAGTTATACTGATTGCCCCCAGGTGGCCCAGGCAACTTTGGTTTCCTCTGTTGCTCTTCCAGTCGATAGCACTACCAGTCCCGTTAGTCCGAGCCCAGGACCTCCTTTCCCAGGAGGGGGGCTCCCTCCTGCACCCCAATCTGGGGTCGCTAACACTAATAGCGTGGCTGCTGAAAGGGTAGAAATGGCCACTTTCAATCTTCCGAGATTAGTCGAGGAGATCCTACTGGCCACTCGAAAACTCTCCACCAGGTGGGCTTATGTCTTTTAAGTGCAGAAGGTTCTCTGTCTGGTGCGTGGAAAGGAGGGAGAACACTTTCTCCCGCCATGGGCAATTAGTACTGCATTACCTACTGCACCTGTAGCACACTGGGCTGAAGTCTAATTCTGTGAGGGTGCATCTGAGCGTGATAGCCGCTCATCACCATCCTGGCGAGGGAAAACCCCTCTCAGGCCAGCCCCTGGTCTCGAGGTTCCTCTGGGGCCTCCTGTTACCCAAACCCCCTCTCTGCCCCTGCTGGCAGAGTGGGACCTCAACATAGTACTTTCACAGCTCACCAGACTGCTATTCGAGCCTAGCCACTTGCCATCTGTGGCATCTTTCTTGGAATGTGGCCTTCCTGGTGGCCCTCATGTCTACTTGAAGAGTGAGTGAACTCTAGACTCTGGTGGCAGATCCATCATATACAAGGTTCTACAAGAACAGGATAGTGCTCCGCACACATCTCAAATTCCTCCCGAAGGTGGCATCTCCTTTACACCTCATCCAAGAGGTGGTCCTCCCCACCTTTTTCCTGTGGGCTCACGCAAGCCGGGAGGAAGTAGTATTCCATACACTGGACTGCAAATGGGCCCTGTCCTTCAACTTACAGCAGACTTAGGCCCATCGCAATGCTTCTCAGCTTTTTGTATCTTTTGACCCCTGTAGACTGGGGTTCCCTGTAACTAAGCAAACTCTGCCCAATTGGGTGACAGATTGGATTGCCTTCGCCTATGAGCGAGCTGACCTCTCCCTTGAGCACCTGATCACAGCGCATCACGTGAGGGCGATAGCCACATTGGCCAACCTATGCTCAGTACCGGTGATGGAGATCTGCAAGGCCGCCACATGGTCTTCAATTCATATGTTCGCAGCTCACTACTGGAGAGCAAGTCCCACAGGGACAGTGCCTTTGACCTGGCAGTACTCTAATATTCTCAGGGTATAGGCAACTCTTGCCCTCTGACCCTTCTGTGTCCCGGTTACCGGGGTTATGGTGCTACTGGATGCTAGAGTCCCGCAGAGTCTCTCAGTGGGGACTCATTTTCTGCAATTCATGGCTACTCAACTTGGTCGCCATTGGTACTGTCGTGATTTCGTCCTCTGTAGCCTGCAGCTAAGGAGTCCCATATGTGAGGACTGACTTCCTGCTTGTTCCTGGAGAAAGCCACATACTCACCTGTAACAGCTGTTCTCCAGAGACAACAGGAATCTGTCCTCACAACCTTCCCTCCTCCCCTGGGAGTTGCCTACCTTGGTTTAGCTTTTACTACCATCCTTGCTATGTCATCTGACTGAGCAAGATGGCACCCTTGGGCGGGAAGGGGACCATGCATGTGTGGCAGCATGTCCCAGAGGCTTTCTTTGAAAGTTGGGGAAATGCGCGCGGGCTCCATCGGCGCCGATGTCACCCATATGTGAGGGCTGATTCCTGCAGTCCCTGGAAAACACCTGTTACAGGTGAGTAACTATGCTATATTGTAATCTACAGATCTTCTGCACAGGCAGAAAATTAGTTTGGAAATTATAGAACATAGGTAGATAATCTAAGCCTTGAGCGCTGCAAGATGGTCTGAGTTTCAGAATATCCATACTGAATATGCATGAAATCTATATGAATGTTTTGCCTACATTATAATCAAATATACATTATGCATATTCAGTGAGGGTATTCTGAAAACCTGACTAGTTTGCAGCACTTAAGGATCAATGCCCCTATACCCTTATCTATTCAGAGAAGCACATTAAACGGTGATAATGGGGAGTGGGGTGAGGATTTCCTGGTAGAGCATTTTAATTTACATAATTTGAAGGTCCTTTTGAGAAACAGTTAAAAGTAGAGAGATGGGGAATCCTTTCAAGGGTTTCTTCTCAAGAAAATAAACTGAAGGCACAAGAAAGGGACAATACTGAGTTTGGTGCTGTCAAGTAAAAATATTTGTTTTGGTAGATAGGTCCTTGGTCTTCACTCCCAGTTCTTGAGGACAGCAAACAGACCAGGTTTCCAGGATATCCCTATTATATATATATATTCACATCACAAACTCCCAGGTCAAAAAACCTTAAGAAAAGAACACCATCCCTGTTGAAGGGGGACAGGCGTTGAAGGATCCGCAGGACAAGAAGTTGGAAACTTCAATGAAGCAGGCCTTTGAGATGAATGCCTTGGCCTGGCATGCCTTGGTATGCAGGGCCTATGTACTCTGGGCTTGTATGTATTGGTCACAGGCTCTATCAGATACTGATACTTAAGTTTTGCAAAGTTTGCCAGAGGCAGCTCGGCTGGTGTCAGGAGCGGCATATTTGGCGAATGTGGTCTGTGATCCACCGAGAGCTTCTGCCAAAGGCATGGCCTTAGTGGTGGCAGTTCCATGGCTACTGTGGTTGTGCAACTGGTCTGCGGTTGTGTCTTTTAAGAATCATTTGAGTAAACTCCTGTTTAAGGGCAAGCTCCTCTTCAGAGAGGTCCTGGAGAAATTGGTGAAGGAATTGGGGGGAGTCTAAGCCAGCTAAGCTTCTGGAGGATGTCGAAACTGGGTAAATGGACTCTGGCATCATGAGGTCAGTCCTGCGATTTCTGGCGTTTTTGAGCAGTCCATTTCGCCCCATATCAAAGGGACGGTTCCCCTCTTGAGGTAAGCCCTTTTGAGGTGGCAGAAGATCTGTCTATGGTTTCTTCTCAGGATCCAGAGCTGGCTCCAAGAAAACATAATGAGATGAGGGGGGCTCAGGCAGGGGTGGTGCCAGTTGGGGGTCGTCTTCACCAGTTTTACCCTGCCTGGGTCCAGATCACTTCCGACCTTTGGGTCTTGGGGTGGAGTACCCCCGTAATGGTTAGAGCACTGGCTTGGGCAACTCCTTGTGTCCTTGGGCAAGTCACTTAACCCTTCATTGCCTCACAAAACCCAAGTTATCAATGTCGCTGATTAATGTACATTACCAAGTTTAAGTTACAATGTAAACTGCTTTGATTGAAATGATAAAGAGATATAAAAAAATGGTTAAATAAAAAGAAATAAATACACAAAGGATATGCACTGCAGTTCACTTGACCACTTGCGGATGAATTTCTAGTGTCACCGTGCAAAGCTTCTGCCAAAAAAACAAGCCATCGGGGATACTCTTCAGTGGTTGCTTCAGCTGCAGGCCGTGGTCCTGCTCCCCGTTGACCAGTTACGTCAGTGTCGATACTCAATTTTGCGGTGCCCAAGAAAAGAAGATTCCAGCCCATCCTCGACTTAAAGTATGTCAATCGGTCATTACGTATACTGCACTTTCAGATGGAAATGCTGCAGTCTGTCATAGTGGCTGTACATCGGGGAAAATTTGTCACAGTCTTAGATTTTACAGAGGCTTATCTCCATGTGCCGATCCGTCCAAACCATCAGTGGTACTTAAGGTTTGCGGTTCACATGAGACACTTTGTTTCAGGCCCTCTTTTTTGGCCTTGCAATGGCCCCAAGGGACATTCATAAAGATCTTGGTGGTAGTGGTGGCAGCGTTGCAAAGTGAGGGCATGTTAGTACATCCCTATCTGGAAGACTGGTTAATTCAAGTGAAATCTTGGAAGGAGAGGGTGTCAGCAATACAGTGAGTCCTTGGCACCCTTCAGAGCCTCAGCTGGGTGGTGAACACGGCCAAGAGTCACCTTACGCCATCTCAAAATCTCATGTATCTTGAGCATGGTTCAACACAAACATGGGCCTGGTGTTTGTTCCAGAGGAATGGGTGAGGAAGCTACACGTTCAGATCATCTTCTTGTGCCACTGTGTCCAATCAGCGTTATCTTATATTCAGATCTTGGGATCCATGGCAGCCACGTTGGATCTCATGCCACGGGCCAAGGTGCACGTGTGTCCCCTGCAGAGCACTGTGCTGTCACATTGGTCGCTTCAGATGCAGCCTCTCTTGAAGAAACTGCTCTGTTTGCTGGTGGTCCGCAGGTGGCTGGATTCCTCCAACCTATTGAAAGGGACATCACTGGAACCACCGGACTGGACAGTGGTGGTGATAGATGCCAGCCTTTCTGGGTTGGGGCACATTGTCTGTCACAGGTCACACAGGGATAGTGGACTCTGGAGCAGAACGAGTGGTCAATCAATCGGCTGGTACAGCACAAAGCAGTGAGTCTTCTCAGACTATACCACGGTGGCCTACATAAATCGGCAGGGAGGCATGCGGAGTGTGCTGTTGGTGGACGAGATTGCCCCACTGCTTCAGTGGGTGGAGGTGAATCTTTTAAAGCTGTCTGTGGCCCATGTGGCAGGAAAGGAGAATGTACAGGCAGACTGTCGGCATCAGCTAGATTCCCTGGAAGACTTGGTATTTCTCCAGGAACAAATCAGGAAGTCAGTCCTCATTTATTTATTTATATTTCTTATATACCGCGCTATTATAATCAGTGCGGTGTACAGTTGAACAGAACATACTACAATGTAACAGGCCACAATGAGTTTATGTTGAACAGGGGTACATTTATGGGTGACGTCGGCACCAACAGAGCACGTGCGGAGCAATTCACCAGCTTTCAAAGAAAGCCTTTGGGATTGCTGCCACGCATGCATGGTCCTCTTACCACCCAAGGGTGCCATCTTGCTCAGTCTCCCTTTCTCCACGGAGCTCTTCAGATGCACATCCTCGTCCCTCGGAAAAAGTGTTTTCGTTTTCAGCATCTGGCCCTCTTTTCCAGTAATACCAGTCCTCTCTTGTCCTCCCCTTCACCCTTGTTCCCCCTGGGCGAGGGGACTCCTTTTCCAGCCTTTTTTGGTATTTTTCTCATCGGGCTCTATTCATGCCCTTTTTTTCACAACCGCTGGCCTCGAGGGTCTTCGACCTTGCAGGGGCCCTTTTTGCTCCAATGGCCACCGGCCTCAAAAAAATGTGACAGATGCTCCAAAAATATGTTGCTCAGACATCCATTACTGCTGTTTATGGTGTCTGGGGGCTGACCATAACCTCTCTGTAAGAAAATGTCCGCCAAGGCCCCGCTAAGTCGTAAGCAAAATTCCAACGACATTTTCCATAAGGCAGCCCCAGGATCCCAGGTGGCATCATCTGCCATTCCACCGCTTACGGAGTCCCCCGCAGTGGTCCCGCACACAAGGCAGCACTCCGATCAGGGTTCCCCTGAGGTGGAGCGGTGTAAGACGACGACTACCTCTAAGTCGCTGTTGGGGGCTCCGGACAAGCGCAAACGGTCGCTTGCTCGGTCTCTCAGCCCTCCCTGGCGTTCCCGAGAGTCAGACAAAGGAGCAGCTTCGAAAGGTGCCTCGTACAGACACTGAGGCCTCTGGCGATAGCGCCCAGTCCCCTGAGAGTCGTCCCACTAAGGACCTCCTCTCCTCCATGTCAGACCTGGTAACGTCAGCATCACAGGAACCCACGCCCGTGTGGGAGTCTCAGATACTGGCATTAGAGTGCAGTGTTTCTGCCTTCTTAGCTGCCCAGCATGACTGGCTCATGCCTCGAGACCGAGGAGACCCCGAGGGGGGGTACCTAAACCTACCCTGGAAAACTCAGAGAGCCGTGGGCCTCGTAAGGGTCCTTGGCACCAGTCTCGTTTGCTGTCCCGTTCCTTGGGGGCAAGGTCCTCCAAGGCCAGTGCCTCCAGCTCCAAGCGGGCCTTGGCCTCTGGACAGGTTGACCAGCCTGACTGAGTCCTTCTTGGACCTCACGGGCTGGGAGTCGGATGGGGATATCTCCCCGGAGACCCGTGCCCACAGGAACCTTCCTTCAGACCCGTCCCCACCCACCTCTCAGAGGCGTTCGCCTCCCGAGGACACCTCCTTTCTGGTGTTTGTGTTGGACATGGTGCGAGCCTTCAATCTGCCCACGCAGACTGAAAAGGAACTGAGGACGTAGGAACTTGACATTTTACAGTATGAGTCCCCACCTCGGGAGTCTTATGGTCCCAGTACCTCCCCATTCTCTCCTGGTTGCTCCTCCGCATGTGGGAGGTGCCTGCCTTGGTTCCCATTGTGAGCAAAAGGCTCGATGCCATGTATAGGGTCCAGCGTGACTCGGGATTCCAGAAGACCCAGCTTCCGTACACCTCCATGGTAGTAGAATTAGCAATGCAGAAGCAAAAAAGCCCTAAGTCACATTCTTTGGTCCTTCCTGGCAGGGAATTCAGAGCCCTCAACGCCCTTGGGCGCAAGGCCTATCAGGGATCCATGCTGGCAGGCCGCATCCAAGCCTATCAACTGTACATGGGCATGTTCCTTTGCGACCTTGCTAAAGAGCTAGGCAGTTTTTCCGCAGGACTCGGGGGCGAACACCTTCTCAGATTCCAGACCCTCCTGAGGTCGGTCACAGACTGCTCGAAGTATTTCTCCCGCACCACGTATGATGGATTTGAGACCTCCGCTCAGGTGGCAGCGGCCAGCATCAGAGGCTAGCGCCAGGCGTGGCTCCAGTCTTCAAAACTGGAACACTGGGTCCAGGAGAAGCTCTTGAAAAGTCCCCTGCCTTGGCGAACAATTGTTTGGCAAGCCCATGGAGGATAAGGCAGCAGAGATCGAGATGGAATTCGTAACTCAAACCTGCCTCTCGCTTAAGACCTCTTCTCTCTCACAGAAGAAACAGCACACAAAGAAGCTGTTCTTCCATAGGAAGAGACTCCCCTACCAGGGATACGCACCCTACCCGCCCACTACCGTACCGACTACCGGCACACAGGGCAAGGGGAGAGCGCAAGGTCATCGTAAACCAAAAGTGCCCAAGGCCCAACTGCCGGCGCCACCCCAACCTGCACAGGGGTTGTGACGCCGAACGCATAGCCTCTCGCCCCCCAGAGGCACTTCTGCTTGTGGACGACGCCTGTCCCTTTTCGCCCCCCCAATGGGCATCTATCACATCGGACACCTGGGTCCTCCGGGTGGTCCGGGATGGTTATCATCTTCATCTGGACAGGCTCCCTTCCTCCCTTCTCCCCAGAGGAGCCTTCTCAGCTTCCCTTGTACCAGGCTTGCTTGCAACAAGAGCTAAACCACCTTCTCGGTCAGCAAGCGGTCGAAAAGGTACCGCCGCACTTCCAAGGTTGGGGGTTCTACTCCCGATACTTCCAACAAATCCCTGCATTTTGAATTTTCAAATTTAAATTAAACAGCCAGCCATATTGTGAGATTCCGCCCAATCCAATTCTAGATGATTCATACTGTTACCAATCACCTGTACGGTTATTTTTAGGATTTTCAGTCTTGTCTGAGCTGCTTATCTCTTTGAAAAAGTAACACCGGTGGGCAAGGGCTCACTCCAGCCCTATTAGGAGCCATCTCCAGACATCAGAAATCAATCTCTTGACACCAGTAGGCAGCAGCAAACATCAGAAAAGCATAATAATGTTTAAAATCAGGAAAGTTTGAGAGATCCCACATGATGCGTGAGTGAGCAAAACGGACTCTCGCTCGCTCCGGAGCTGCCCCGAGGAATATACTTTAATTTTTGCTGCTAAATTCACAAAAAGCATTCCCTGAGTAAGGCTATACAGTGCCCTACTGTACAGCAAATGAAACGGGGGCTGAGAACAGACGGAGCCATGCCAAATCCTCCAAAAAAAGACCGGGAGAAGCCGGGTAGGTCCGGGGCCTTGGTGGCGGGAATGGCGCAGCCGGCCTCCCCAGGTGCGCAGAGCATGAATTTGGAGACGGAGGATATGGCCAAAGAAGTGGCGAATCTCCTTGAGCCTAAATTTGACCAAGTTATAAAGAAATTAGATACCTTAGGTGACTCGCTTGCTGATATTGGAAAAAGAGTGGAGGAATTGGAACACAGAGTCTCAAGCGTGGAAGATGGCGAAGGGCGGCAGGAACGGGACCTCGCCGAGCAGAGAAAACAAATAGAGGAGCTTAAATCTAAACTCGATGATCTAGAAAATAGATCGCGAAGGAACAATTTAAGAATTGTTGGGGTGCCGGAGACCTACACCGATAGTATGTTAATGTCGCTGCTGGAAGACTGGCTGCCCAAGGAACTAGGCCTTGCTTCACTGGTGGGGGAGCTGAAAATTGAGCGAGCACATCAAATAGGCAGGAGCCGGGAGGGGCAGCAGAAGCCGCGAGTGGTAATAATGCGAGTGCTGAATTTCCACCATAAAATGCAATTGCTGCGTGCATATAGAGGCAAAAGTGAACTCAAACTGGAGAATCACAGACTTCTAGTTTTCCAAGATTACTCGGCAATGGTGGCAGAGCAAAGGAAAGTGTACACTCCGATTTGTGCTGCGCTATTCAAAAGGAACATTCGGTTTACATTGGCTTTTCCGGCAACCCTGCGAGGGTGAAATCAAGGGAAGAGTCTTGTCCTCCAGACACAGAGTAGAGGCGCAACGCTTTCTGGATGAGAGGGCCAAGGGCACTGGTGACGTAGGTGCTGCGGCGGGAGAAGGCCAAGGCTGAGCGGCGGACAGCGATCGTGGAAAGTGAAACAACACTGAGGAAGAAGAAGCCTAAGGGGACATTGTTTAACCGGACTAAAGTCGCAGATCCAATGGGATCTATGGGGGAGCAGCAGTTGGGACATTGGAAGGTTGAGTTTGCACATAGATTTTGAATAATTACACAGGTACACTACCAAAAAACTGCCTCCAGTTTTGCAACTGATTCCTATAGATTTTGGGGTGCTGAATCCAGGAAAAATAGCCAAAATGTTCCATCACGTCACGTTTTCTTGCAAAATTAGATTTCTTACCCATATAAGGAATGTTCACATAATTTCTTTTTAGCCGACTGCAGTTTATTTTCTTGGCCCAAAATAGAGGTTGTAATGGTTAACTAACTAGAAACACTCCCTCATGATATTTTAGAGTGTTTTGTATTCATTTTATACATTAACAGGACAACTGGGAGGCGGGGGGCTAAATCCAGTACTCGCGCTGGCGCATGTTCTTTCCTGTTCGCCTCGCCTCGTTCGCTCGCTCAAACACGGTGGTTGCGACATGAACGTTCCTGTCAAATTTCAGTTTCTTGCAAGTTCATTATTACCTTTTGTTTGCTCAGTCGTAATCCAGCTTTATTCCGAAGTGGTTCACTACAGTTGTAGTTTGCAGTGTTGTGTATTTGTGATGGCTCACAGAGCCAGAGGTTGCGTCAACTCTCCGGACAGTTTTTGTTTTATTTGTGGGGAATATACCGCGAAAAAGCGGCAGAGGAACATTTCTGCATTTATTAAAAAAGTATATTTCGCCTATTTCGGTTTGAAGTTAGGCGATCAAGACAAACCGTGGGCTCCTCACAAAGTGTGCAAGGCATGTGAGGAAGATCTACGCTTATGGATGAAAGGTAAAAAACAAGCATTTCGTTTCGGAATACCTATGATGTGGCGTGAACAAAGAGACCACAGCAGTGACTGCTATTTTTGCTCTTGCATTGTGAAGGGATACAACTTAAAAAATAAGAACGTAATAAGTTACCCCAACCTTCCCTCAGCAATTAGGCCTATGCCTCATAGCAACGAAGTACCTGTGCCTGAACCACCAAAATCTTTGGATCATATTTGTGTGGACGGTTCTGATCATGATGAGACTCATCAGATGGCTTTTCCCGATGAGTCCAGTACTTCCGAGTTTGAAACTGAACCAGATCCGAAACCTGAACTTTTCTCTCAAGCTGAATTGAATGATTTAGTCCGGGATTTAGGACTCCCAAAAGATGCTGCCCAACTGCTAGGTTCTCGGCTTAAACAGAAAAATCTATTGTCACCAGGAACAACTTTTTATTGGTACCGCAACCGCGAGACACAATTTTTGAAGTATTTCAGCAAAGAGGAAGATTTGGTATTTTGCAACGATATATACGGAGTGATGGAAAAGTTTAAACTCAAGTATGATCCTGCTGAATGGCGGCTGTTCATTGATTCGTCAAAAGACAGCATAAAAGGTGTTCTTCTTCATAATGGCAACACATTCGCTTCAGTTCCTATTGCTCACTCTGTTATTCTCCAAGAAAAATACGAGAATTTGGCCCTGATTCTTCAGAAGATTCGTTATGATGAGCATAAGTGGATGATTTGTGGAGACTTTAAAATTCTATCCATGCTATTAGGGCAGCAATCCGGTTTCACCAAATATCCCTGCTTCCTTTGCTTGTGGGATAGCCGGGCCCGCGACCTACACTGGGGGAAAAAAGACTGGCCAATTCGGGAGTATTTGAGACCCGGTGAGAAAAATGTTCTTCATGAGAGCTTGGTACCTCGTGATAAAATTCTATTACCACCTCTCCACATTAAGTTGGGTCTCATTAAGCAATTCATCAAGTCCCTTCCAAAAGATGGTGAGTGCTTTCGGTACCTTTGCTCAAAGTTCCCCCGACTTTCTGAAGCAAAGCTAAAGGAAGGAGTGTTTGTTGGCCCTGATATAAGGAAACTCATTTCAGATGGAGCATTCGCTGAAACGATGTCTGAGAAGGAAAAAGAAGCCTGGGATTCCTTCAAGGATGATGTTCTCAAATTCTTGGGGAACAGGCGGGATGAGAACTATAAGGATATTGTTGCCAGGATGCTCAATGCCTTCAAAGAACAAGGCTGTAACATGAGCCTGAAAGTCCATTTCATGCACTCCCATGTAAACTACTTTCCCGAAAACTTGGGGGCTTACAGTGAAGAACAAGGTGAAAGGTTTCACCAGGACATCAAGGACGCAGAGAGAAGGTACCAAGGAAGATGGAACACCACTATGATGGCTGATTTCTGCTGGTTGCTGCTGTGGGAAACCCCAGATGAAAAATACGCCAAGCAGCGCACCAAGAGAAGCATTCGGGGGAAGAAGAAACGGGCCCACCAGGAGATTGACTGACCCAAGAATGACTTTAAAATCTAAACTGTGTTGACAAATATCGTGTTTTTACTAAACTTTGAAATAAAAATTTGCTAGTTATTACCACAGTGTCGGATCTCATTTATTAGAATTTTATTTTCACACCATCGGGTGTTTGTCTTCATGTATTGCAATGGTGCGGTTTGCGTTTTCTATTCTTACATACATACCTGTACAACATTTTTTGCACATTTCTTTGCTTTGCTTTGTGTCTAACCTCGCTCTTATATGCTCAATGTTTGTGCACATGTATGTGACTGTTTTAAGTGCAGACAATTTTGCTACCATCACAGTGTGTTTTTGTTGACATTACTCTATTCTTATGTGCTGCCTTGTTACAATTTTCTTTATTCTTATTTGAATAACTACTAAACAATTAGTATAAAGAATTCATCCAAGAAACTTTTATCTCGATCGCACTCAATCTGAAACGTTCACCTCAAACTGCTAACCCAATGTAGCAAAAAATCTGTACGTGATGGAGCAAATTGGTTACCAGATTTGGATTCAGCGCACCAAAAAACGTAAAAATCAATCGAAACATTAGAGGCAGTTTAAAAAAAATTTTTTTTAGTGTACCTGTGTTATAGATCTAATGTTATAAGTGTGTGAAATTCAAAGAGATCTTGGGGCAGCCCTGTTGCATGTTTGGGGATATGTTTCTCAGTGGGGGAGGCTGAGGTTTCACTGTTGTGTTAATGGGGGTGCGGGAAAGTGGGAGGTTGGGAGGGAGCAGGGAGGGCAATGGGGGGGGGTGGCTTGAAAGGAGGGTGAGTGTCCAGGGGGGCCAGTGAATTCCAAACATATGTTCGAGAGAAAATTAAGGGGAATTGTGTTGGGCGATCCAGACTAATGATGGAAAGTTTGTTCGGGACCGAGGCTGGGCAGCCTGGAACGTCAGATCGTATAGAAGGTTTTTCAATACAAATCCTGCCAAAAATTGATTCGCATATTATCTGGTTTGAGAATAACCACGTGGAACGTGGGGGGGGGGAATAGGCTCGCCTGTGAAAAAGACAAATTTTACAGGCTCTAAAAAGAGGGAGAGCGCAGATTGCCATGCTACAGGAAACCCATTTGACTCAACAGAAGCATGATAAGCTGAAAAAGGACTGGGTAGGGCAAGTTCTCTCAGCCTCCTCTGGAGGCAGGAAAAGAGGGGTAGCGAACCTGATCAGGAAAGGGATTCCTATTGAGGTTATCAGTGAGGACTCTGACTCCCAGGGAAGTTTTATCTTCCTGCATGCCAGAATCAATGGGGAGGAAATGATGCTTGGCAATGTATATGCCCCCAATAATTATGACCATAAGCTCTTCAAAATTATTTTAAAAAAAATTACAGGGGCACCGAGGATACCACGGATACTGGCTGGAGACTTCAATTGCCCTCATGACCCTTCACTTGATAGGTCACAAGGAATGCGAGGGGGGAAAGGAGGGGGTTGGGACAATAAGGGAGTGGGTTACCTGTGTAGTATGGGGGATTTGCTGGATGTGTGGAGGATTCTCCATGAGGGGGAACGGGATTACACACACACCTTTCGAGGGCACACCAGTCTTGGTCCCAGATTGATTATGTATTGATTTCTAGGGATTTATTTGGCAAAGTAATGAGAGTACAGATTGAACCGATAGTAGTCTCGGATTATGCTATGGTATATATAGATCTAAAGGCGAGGTCCACACCGGGAAATAGATGGTCATTCCCAAGACACTTATGGAAGAATGAACAGTTTCGGCAGTACTTGACCCAGCAATGGGAAGAATACTTGAGGCTGAATGAGTCTTCGGCATTGCGGGTGTCAACATTTTGGGAGGCTGGGAAGGTAGTCCTCAGGGGCTACATTATAGCATATGTAGCGAGAGAGAGGAAAAGGATTAATGCAAGCATCCTAGAATTAGCACGAACCGTACAAGTAGCCAAGAAACGAGCCATAGCACATACTGGGGGACTAGAGGCCTATTTAGAGAAGCAGAGGGCCCTTAACGCAGCGTTGCAGGAGAGGGCGATTTTTTCGAACCAATATTATAGGCATCAAATGTTCCAGTATGGGAATAGAAAGGGGAAATTACTGGCAAGATTAGTTAAAGAGAGAGGGGGTGTACAGGGAGTAGCCACTATTAGAGATAGGGCTGGAGCCCGGCAGAAGGACGTCGAGCAAATCCTGCAGGTGTTTGGACAATATTATCGGGATCTCTATATTCCTGAGCGGGAGAACAGAGTATAGGAGCGAGCCTTTTTGGACAATGTTCAGCTACCTAAGCTTACAGAGGAGGAGATACAAGAATTAAATAAACCCATTGCCGGGGAGGAAATTCAGAGGGTTATTAAACAGGGGAAGCCGTATAAGACCCCCGGACCCGACCGCTAGGGGGTGGAATTTTATAAGATTTTATCGGCTTCGATTACCCCTACCTTGATGGCTCTTTATGAGGAGGCACGAGAAATGGGATCCTTTCAGCGGGATATGCGGACAGCAGCGATAACGATTATACCAAAAGCGGGGAGAGACCTGGAGGACCCGGCCTCCTATAGGCCGATCTCCTTAATTATGACATGAAAATTATTGCATTGATTCTGGCATACAGATTGCAGAAGGTATTGCCAAGATTAATAGGGAGCCATCAATCGGGGTTTGTCAGGGATAGGGATGCCTTTGCGAATATCACTAGGGTCATACTAGGAATGGAGGCAGGATACTCCTTTGTTGCTTGTGAGCCTAGACGCCGAAAAGGCATTTGATCGTGTATCTTGGCCTTATATGTTTGACATGTTGACCCGGTTCGGGGTTTGCTGGGCCTTTTTTTAGACTGGGTGAGGGTGTTATACATGAACCCTTTGGCTTGTGTCACTAGTGGGGGGAGGCTCTCTCAACCATTCTCATTGAAGCGTGGCACGAGGCAGGGGTGTCCGTTGTCTACCTTGCTATTTGTGCTGCAATTGGAGCCGTTGCTTTTGACGCTCCTTAAGGAGCAGAGGGTAAAAGGGATAGAGTGGGAGGGTGGGGTATCAAGCTTAGTGCCTTTGCTGATGATATGTTGTGTCTTTGTGATCCGCGGGAGTCCGTACTGGCGGCCCTATAGATAATGAAGACTTTTGGTTCCTTCTCGGGATTGCAAATCAATCAGGATAAATCTCTAGCCTTAGACGTAGGATGACGTGTTAAAGGGGGATGGAAGGGCCCCTTTCCATTGGTATGGGCACAGGGACATTTTCGCTATCTCGGTATTCAAATACCAGAGCATACCACACAACTATATGAGGTGAATGTTGGCCCGTTGATTGATAAAACGGCGGCCAGGTTGCAGAAATGGAGAGATCTCCCATTGACGCTTATGGGTCGAGTAGCACTTCTAAAAATGGTGGAGATTCCTAAGTGGATATATGTCAAGTTTCTTTGGAGGGGGAAGAAGCCTCGTATAGCATTTTCTGTAATTATGAAGTCGAGGGAAGAAGGGGGACTGGGGTTGACATCTTTGCGCAACTATAATCTGGCATGCCTACTCAGGCCTTTAGCAGACCTGGTGATGAAGGATCGGGGTTTCCTTCCAATAGAGATAGTGGATGAGAGGTCTGCACCTTACCATCGGGTATTTCTGCTGCATGTGGGGGTGGAGCTTTGCCAGAACCTTAGAAACAGTCGGTATATATGAAGGCTCTTATACAAGTCTAGAAGACGTTGTGACAACAGAAGGGTTTGAGTTGGAGGTGCACTGATTGTTTACCCCTAGCGGGGAATGCGACTTTTACACCAGACCAACTGGGCTCGGACGCACAAAGTTGGGGGAGAAGGGGGATAGAGTATATTGGGCATTTGCAAATGGAGGGCGTTATGGAGTTAGACTCCTTTCAGTCTCTGGCACGGAAAGCACAGTTACTTACCTGTAACAGGTGATCTCTGGGAACAGCAGGAATAAGTCTTCACATATGGGTATCGTCAGTACCGACGGAGCCTGCGCGGGAACGCTCCCCAGCATCCAGTAAGAAAGCTTTTGGGAGCATCCCACAGTGCCTGCGCGCTGCCTTCCCACCTTTCCCAACCGCCTCTCTCCAATTCGAGTTTTAAAGCTGAGACAAATAGAGAGAGAGGAAAGGAAAGATAGAGAGATACAACTCCTAGGGGAGGTGGGTGGGTTGTGAAGACTTATTCCTGCTGTTCCCAGAGATCACCTGTTACAGGTAAGTAACTGTGCTATCTCCAGGAACAAACAGGAATGAGTCTTCACATATGGGGACTCCCTAGCTGCAGATGCTAGGGAGAGACCCCATGGTTGTGTGCCCTTGCAGAGGGCTCCACTTCCTCCCCATGGATCTCTGGCATCCAACCAGGGTAGGTGGGTAGGAGTTGATTAGGATTGGAACAGGTGTTTGAGGAAAGCCTGACCGAATGAGGCATCCCGGCAGGAGTCCTTGTCCAAACAGTAATGGGCTGTGAAGGTGTGAACCAAGGCCCAGGTGGCCGCTCGACAGATCTGGTCGATGGACACCGAGTTTAGATGAGCCATTGAGGCTGCCATGGCTCTCACATTGTGAGCTGTGACATGGCCCTCCAGAGAAATGTTCTTACTCTGGTAGGCGAAAGAAATACACTGAGCAATCCAGCTGGATAGTGTTCTCTTAGAGACTGGAAGTCCTAAATGAGAAGGATCAAAAGCAACAAAGAGTTGAGAAGACTTTCTATGTTGTTGTGTTCTTTGTAAGTAGAAAGCGAGAGCTCTCTTACAATCCAAAGTATGAAGATTCCTCTCTGCATTTGATGCATGAGGTCCTGGAAAAAAGACAGGTAAATATACCTCCTGGTTCAGATGAAAAGGCAAGACCACTTTAGGCATAAAGTGTGGATTGGTCCTGAGGACTACCTTATCATGATGGAACCTTGTATAAGGTGGATTAGCCACCAAAGCTTGCAGCTCACTGATGCGGCGTGCTGAGGTGACTGCAATGAGAAACAACTTTCCAAGAAAGAAATTTCAAAGTGGTGGTTGCTAAAGGTTCAAAGGGTGGCTTCATAAGCTGGCCAAGAACCAGCTTTAAGTCCCAAGCCACTGGAGGTGGTCTAATGGGAGATTTAGTTAAAAGAAGGCCTCTCATGAATCTTGCTATAAGAGGGTGAGAGGAGAAAGGTTGTCCATTGAGAGGCTTGAGGGACGCTGCAATAGCACTCAAATGGACTCTAACTGAATTCGTTTTTAGGCCTGCATGGGATAGATGCAGGAGATACTCTAGTAGAGAATTCAGAGGTATTGCAAGAGGGTTTAGACCTCCTCTGAACACCAAATGGTGAATCTTTTCCATTTTAAAGCATAGGAAAGTCGAGTAGAAAGCTTCCTAGAGACATGAACAACATCTCTGACTTGTTGAGAGAGATGAAAATCTTGAAGGTCTAGGCCCTCAGCAACCAAGCCCTGAGATGGAGGGACTGGGGGTTTGGGTGCCACAATGTTCCGTCTTCCTGGGACAGAAGGTCTGGTGCAGAGCTAAAGTCCAGGGAAGGAGCTTGAGAGAGATGCAGAAGTAGAGGGTACCACACTTGGCATGGCCAATGTGGTGCTATGAGGATCATGGTCCCTCGATCTCTCTGAAGCTTCAATAGTGTTTTGGGAATTAGGGAATTGGTGGAAAGGCATAAAGGAAGTCTTGACCCCAGTGAAGGAGGAAGGCATCCTTGGCCTGAACTCCCTGACACGGAATTCTGGAATAGAATCGGGGAAGTTTGGTATTCCACAGACTTGCAAAGAGGTCTATGTCCGGGGTTCCCCAAATTCGAAAAATCCTGGCTATCTGGTCCATGTGGAGGGACCACTCGTGTAGGAGCAGAACTCGACTGAGTCTGTCCGCCCAAGAGTTTTGAATACCTGGAAAATATACTGCCAGAAAATGGATGTGATGCTCTCTGGCGAAGGCCCACAGTCGCAAAGCTTCGTTGCAAAGTGACAGAGAGCCAAGTCCCTCCCTGCTTGTTTACATAGAACATGGCTACTTGATTGTCCGTATGGATAAGGACTGTCCTGTAGCTGAGCAGGGAATGGAACACTCAGAGCTAAGAATATTGCTCTGAGTTCCAAGAGACTGATATGCATAGAAGTCTCCTGTGGAGACCAGATGCCCTGGGTGGAGAGATCTTGCAGATGAGCTCCCCAACCATTTGGAGAAGCATCTGTTGTGAGAGTTGCTTGGGGTAACGGTTGTTGAAAAGCGGACCCCAGCAACAGTTCTAAGAGGACTTCCACCACTGGAGAGACCAAAATAGATGACTGGAGTTTGCTATTTTGTCTGACAGGCAACCTGATGCCTGAGTCCATTGGGTGGACAAAGTCCATTGAGCTGCCCTCATGTGAAGGCGAGCATATGGAACCACATGCACGGTGGATGCCATGTGGCCTAATAGTTGTTACATCTCTCGAGCACTTAATTGAGACTTTAACTGAATCTGTGAGGCTAAATGCACCAGACGTAGGCAACGGGCCTTAGGAAGATAGGCCCTTGCAGTTGTGGTATCCAGCAAGGCCCCTATGAACTCCAGAGACTGAGTAGGGGTGAGATTGGATTTTGGGATGTTTATTACTAGTCCCAAATACTGAAGGATACGCATTGTGCAGGTTAGACAAGTCTGGGCCTCTGACTGGGATGAGGCTAGAATGAGCCAGTCGTCCAGATATGGGAATACGAATATTCCTAGAGTGCGGAGAAATGCAGCTACTACTACTGCCATGCATTTCGTGAACACCCTTGGTGCAGAGGCCAGACCAAAAGGAAGCACCCTGTATTGGTAGTGCTTTCCTTGAAAAAGGAACCGAAGGAACCTTCTGTGTGTGGGATGGATGAGGACATGGGTGTACGCATCCTTGAGATCTAGAGAACAAAGCCAATCCTGACTCTGAAGGTATGGAAGCAGAGCCCCTAGAGAAATCATTTTGAATTTCTCCTTGAATAGAAACTTGTTCAATTCTCTGAGATCTAAGATGGGTTTGTAGCCCCCTGTTTTCTTTAGGATAAGAAAAAAAGGGGAGTAGAACCCTGAGCCCTGTTGAAGAAGAGGTACTTCTTCTATTGCCCCTTGGGCAAGAAGGGTAGCAATCTCCTGACCTAGAAGGTTGAGGAGAGATGTTGGAGAATTGAACTGTTTCACCATGGTGCGAGGAGGAAGGTTTAAAAAGTGAAGCTTGTACCCTTCCTTTATGATGGAGAGGGTCCATTGCTCTGCTGTGATTTGCTCCCATCTGGGAGCAAAGTAAGTCAACCTTCCTGGAATGGTGAGGGGCTCTGGGTTTCCCAGAGCTAGAAAGGCTAAGTTCTCT
This sequence comes from Ichthyophis bannanicus, assembly GCA_033557465.1. Taxonomy (NCBI): domain Eukaryota; kingdom Metazoa; phylum Chordata; class Amphibia; order Gymnophiona; family Ichthyophiidae; genus Ichthyophis; species Ichthyophis bannanicus. The sequence goes on from CM066031.1 coordinate 367,242,985, forward strand.
AGTTGCAAGTCAAAGGCCTTGAGGAGGCTGAGGCTGCTGGGCTGTGGTAGGTTTGGCAGCCTTTGACTTGCCTGTTTAGGTGATTGCTGACGTTTTGCAGCAAAACGACCTGCAGAAGATGCCTGCCCATGAGCAGGATAATATCTTCCCTTTTTAGAAAAAGATGTCTTTTTGAACAATCTTTTCTTAACAGGGGCAGAGGTAGACTTTGAAAGTCGATCCAAAGCAGAGTTCTCAGCATCCATCTGAGTGGCCTTTGCTTGCCAATCCCTGCCAAACAGGTTTTCACCTGTACAAGGAAGGTTTCCCAACTCATCTTGGACCCAGAGTTCCAAATCAGAGGCTTGTATCCAAGCAATTCTGCATGCACCTATGGCAATAAACGTGGTTCTGCTTACACACTCAAAAGAGTCAAAGGCTGCACGGTTGGAGAATGTGGAAACATCTTGGGCATGTTTGAGCCAAGTGAGAAATTCCTGCCTTTTATCTAATGAAATAAAAAGAGCTAAAGTCTGCAGATGATCTGTGACTTCTTTTAGAAACATCCCATATAGAGACTATAGGGGTTGATTCTGGCAGCAAGCATATTGGCCTGGAAAATCCTTCGGCCAAAAGCATCTAGAGTCCGACATTCACGTCCTGGAGAGTTAGATGAGCGTCTCTTTGCACTCTTTATTTTCTTCATAGCAGACTCAACCACAATAGAGTGGTGAGGAAGCTGAGTCTTATGAAAACCAGGACAGGGAGGGACACGGTTCATGGTGTCTAACCTGCGAGAATGAGGACAGGTGGTGAGAGGAGTCTCCCACATGCCCAAAATGAGATCATAGAGAACCTCATGAATAGGTAGGGTAGCTGCTTCCTTAGGAGCCTTAGGATATAGCACAGTTACTTACCTGTAACAGGTGATCTCTGGGAACAGCAGGAATAAGTCTTCACATATGGGTACGTCGGTAACGACGGAGCCTGCGTGGGAACGCTCCCCAGCGTCCAATCAGAAAGCTTTTGGAAGCATCCCTCAGCGCCTGCGTGCTGCCTTCCCGCCTTTACAACTGTCTCTCCTCAGTTGAGTTTTATAGCTGAGACAAAAAGAGAGAAAGAGGAAAGGAAGATAGATAGAGAGATACAACTCCTAGGGGAGGTGGGTGGGTTGTGAAGACTTATTTATAACTGCTGTTCCCAGAGATCACCTGTTACAGGTAAGTAACTGTGCTATCTCCAGGAACAAGGAGGAATGAGTCTTCACATATGGGGACTCCCAAGCTAAGATGCCTGGAGTCCTAGCATTGTGAGGATTGGAACATGCTACACCTCATATGGCCAGGCATCCTGAGGATGGAGGGTAGGAGTTGAAAAGAGGAGCTGTAGGAAAAACAGCTAACCTAAGGACTACAGGTAAGGAGTCCTTGTATGTATGATAATTACCATGAAAAATATTGATATGAACAAACACAATATGGTCCTCACCTACTGGATTGCAGGAAGTAGAGAGGCTGACGGAGTCTACTGGAGATCCAGTAGAGGAATCTTCAAGGTAACTTCACTGAAGTGAAGGCGAAGGTCCAAATCTGGAATTGACAGGTGACCCAGGTGTCAACTGGGGTAGTACAAAAACGTCAGGTCTTTAGTGGAAGCTTTATGGAAAAAGCTGGGAACTCTTTTGGATACAGAGTTAGTAACGTTTAGGAAAAAAAGAGGAAGACTGACTGATTTGGACAACTAGCCCAGTCCTGGAGGGAAGAAGGGGTATGGAAAAAAGCCCATATTCCCAAGGAGGACAAATGTCTGAAGGGCTGAAACTTCAGATCTACTGAACATCCACCCTGTCTTTCCTATCTGTTGAGAGATAGGAAAGATAGTGAAGCATGGAGATTCAGGGTTACCCAGACGTAGGGTTAAAGTAGAAGCTGTCAGTACCACAATAGTGGTTGTGTGCATAATACCCCAGACATACTGAGGGACAGTATGGAGATATGCAATCCCACTGTCTGGAACCTATAGGAAGGTAAAACCTTTTATAAGCATAGACAGAGAGATAAGTATGTAGATACATATCTACCTATAAGGAAGCATCTCGACAGATACACACATATATATATAGGGATATATATATAAATGTGTATATATGTATATATATACGGGGTATATATATACGGAGTATATATATATGTCAATAGTGAGATCTGGAGGGGCATAAGATATGCACACGCAGCTTACAGATATGTATCTATAGAGAAGTATATAGAAATATATACATACATGTATATAGATGTCTAAGATAAATGTCTGCAACTAAGCAGATAGAGATATGCCTATAAGAACATTCACATGAGAGATGTGAAGGATAAAGATTCATCTAATAACAAGAAGGTGGAACCTACTTGAGAAGATATATAGAGAATCTATTCCCCCTGGCTAAGATGGTGCAGGAATGCCATCCAGTGGAATAACCAGGATGGCTGCATGAAAAACAGAGGATAATATCAGTCTGTAAGCAGCAAGTCCGGAGTCCTATAGAACTCTCGCATGGTAAATGGACAGAAAACGCATAGGATGAGATACCAGGTTGACCCACTTGAGGAACAAGGGGGGGGGGGTATCGTGCGTTGTTAAATTAAATATGTGCTGTCCATGAAGGATTAGGATACCATGAGGACAAGCTGCAAGGAAAAAGAGCATATTTTCCTGTAGAAACTGGATAAGTCTTTAGACTGTCACATAGAGAAGGCTTATGTCCTTTATTAAAAGGAAACAGAAGGGTGTAAAGAACCCCTACAGTCATGAGGAATGACTGAGGAAGCCTTTTTCAACCATATAGGATAGTAATTAGAGAAAAAATCCCCATGCGCTCTAGCAAGGGCCCATAGTGGAAAGCTTCTCAGTAGGATTGCAGACAGCACTATGTAGGAGAATTGGGAAATAAAAGTGGCTGTTGGAGGAAACCAGCTGCCACCTTAGTTATGCTGCCAATCCCAGAGATTTGGAGATGACAGAAAAGAAGCGATAAGGATCTTCCAAAATAGATGAGCACTATCTTGGAAGCACTACTAAGACCAGAAAAGTAGTGGAAGACAAGACTGGAACTCGTAGAAAGTACCAGTAGTTCAATGACTGGAACTCTTGCATGGGCAGCTGCTGAATAGAACAGCCGAGAGAATCCTTCTGTTTTTAACAGAGAGAACAGACAGAACAAAAGGAGAAAATCTTGATCATGTCTGATGAGCTGCCCAATGAAAGCAGGGAGGTAACTCCAGAGAAAAACTCTACACTGGAAAGGAAAGGAAGACTAGAAAGGCTAAGAAAGCCTTCCAGTCGTATAGTACCCCTCTCGTAAAGGGGAAGGCCTGGAAACGAGGGTAAAGAAAAATAGGAGCTGAAGGGAGACTTGCTATATGGTAAGTCTGTAGAAGGAAAAAATTCATGGTGGTACAGGGAAACTATCATGAGATAGTTGGCAACCTCTCTGCATGGTAGGAAGAGGAGGAAACCCTGTGACCCACAGACATGAATCTCCTGACAGCTCAGCCTACCTGAGAGCAAGTGGATGTCCTGGAAACAGGAATCCAGCGTAGAGTTTGAAATGAAAAAACAGTGAAAAAACTTCTGCTGAGAAGAAGTGAACTGTATGTTATAAGAGATCCATTAGAACCCCATTGAGGGTTAATTTTCCTGGCTTGAGTTTGGATTCTTCAGACCAGGGCGAGGTTTCCCTTGTTTGGGAACATCTGTATAATGGGCAGGAGAAGAATAAAACCTTCTTCTTTTAGGGAAAGAAGGTTTGGTAGGGCATTTCCTAACTACTGGGGAAGGAGAAGGCTTAGGATAGCCCTCAGAAACAGGGAAGTCAGTGGAGCAATGAGCAACCTGACGTAAAGACTCCCTATTGAAGAGATTTTCTCCAGTACAAGGAGTATTATCCAGTCTTTGTTGTGCCCATCTGTTCAAGTCTGAAGCTTGGAGCCAGGTTTTAGGTCGTGCCCCTATAGCTATAGCAGAGGTTCTGCTAACAGACTCAAAAGAGTCAAGGGAAGCACGAGAAAGAAACCAAGATATATTTTGGCTATGACTAAGAAGTAAGGAATAGTCTGCAGCCTTGGGCTCTGATAGAAAAGGAGTCAAAAGAGATAACTTCTTTGTGACCTCCTGAAGGGATAGACTCATATAAAAAATATATGAAAGAAGCCTTGTTGCCAGCATAGATGTTTGGAAGGTTTGACGTCCAAAAGCATCCAGTGTTCTAGAAGCAAAACCTGGCGGATAAGAAGAATGCTTCTTCTTGCTTTTTACCTTCATCATTGCTGATTCCACTACAATGGAATGATGGGGAAGTTGAGTCTTTTGAAACCCTGGAGAAGGGGACACCTGATACAGAAGATCAGTTGCTGTAGAAGGTGAGGAAACCCTTAAAGGTGTTTCCCATATACTCAGAAGAAGATCCTGCAAAGAAGGATGTAAAGGAAGCATTATATGTTCCTTTTCCCCAGAAGAGCCTTGTGTAGGATCATAGCCAGGGATAGGAATAGCAAGGAATGTAGCCATGTCAAGGAGAAATTTCTGAAAAAAAGGATCTCCAATGGGAACCATCCCTGGACAGGCTAAAGTTGAAGAACTAGCCTGGGCACCGGAGGATGTACTGGTCCGGTGCAGAAAAGGAGCCCTAATGGATGGATACTGGTACTGGCGGTTATGACTTGAGACAGTCAGTACTGCATCGTCCATGCCAGGTATCGACTCCAAACTAGGCATAGAAAGGAGCAATCCTGGTGAAAAGGGCATGGAAGTAGTTGGTCCCGATGTTACTGCAGGGACCGGCATCGGTACCAATACCGGTAGCTGTGCCGGAATCGGAGGCGATACCGACATCGAAGCAGTCATCGGAGGCTGCTCAAGCGATACCGAGGCAACCAAAAACCCTTGGTGAGTATCCTCGATACCGCGCATCCGGAATCGGTAAGCGTCTGTTCCGAGACGCGTCGGTACCCAGTCTTCCAGACTAGATATCGATTCCAGACTCGGCATCGAAGGAAGTGAGTCTATCGATGCATGTCTGGAGGGTACCGGCGTCGGTGGTGGTATCGGCGATGCTGCCGATACTGGAAAGTCAATCTGGGACGTATTGATCGGTCCCGAAGGTACCGAGAACGCCAGATGACGATCCCTGGTGAAGCACAGTTACTTACCTGTAACAGGTGATCTCTGGGAACAGCAGGAATAAGTCTTCACATATGGGTACGTCGGTACCGACGGAGTCTGCGCGGGAACGCTCCCCAGCGTCCAATCAGAAAGCTTTTGGGAGCATCCCTCAGCACCTGCGTGCTGCCTTCCCGCCTTTCCAACTGTCTCTCCTCAGTTGAGTTTTATAGCTGAGACAAAGAGAGAAAGAGGAAAGGAAGAGAGATAGAGAGACAACTCCTAGGGGAGGTGGGTGGGTTGTGAAGACTTATTCCTGCTGTTCCCAGAGATCACCTGTTACAGGTAAGTAACTGTGCTATCTCCTGGAACAAGCAGGAATGAGTCTTCACATATGGGGACTCCCCAGCTAAGATGCCTGGGAGATCCCCAAGGTTGTGAGACCCTGAGAAAGGCTTCACCTCCTCCTATGGATCCCAGGCATCCAACCAGGGAAGGAGGGTAGGAGTTGAATAGAAAGGAGCTGTAGGAAACAGCTAACCTAAGATAGGACTACAGGTAAGGAGTCCTTATAGGTATGATAACTATCATGAATATATATTGAAATTAAAAAATTGCAATATGGTGCTTACCTACTGGACTGCAGGAAGTAGATAGGCTCATGAACTCTACTGGGGATCCAGTAGAGGAAATTGCCAGGTGACCTCACTGAAGTGAAGGTGATAACCTATAGGACAACAGTGAGGGTCAACACTGGAGTGAGGGGTGAACCCAGGATTGAACTGGGGTAGTACAAAAAAACGGCAGGCCTTCAGTGGGAAGCTTTATGGAAAAAGCTGAAAACTCTTTTGGCTACAGAGTTATTTACAGTTAGGAGCAAAAGAGGAAGACTGACCGATTTGGATAAACTGGTGAAGTCCTTGAGGGAAGAAGGGGTATAGGAAAAACCCTTTATTCCCAAAGAAAGGACAGGTGTCTGAGGAGTTGGAACCTCAGATCTACTGAAAATCCGCCATGTCATTCCTAACTGGTGCGAGGTAGGAAAGATATTGGAGCATGGAGCTTCAGTGACACCTAACCCTTGTATGCGTAATACCCTAAACATGCTGTGGAGCAACATGAAGATGGGTAAGCCCACTGTCTGGAACACATAGGAAGGTAAAACCTATATGAGCATAGACAGAGAGATAAGTATGTGAATACATATCTACCTATAAAAGGTAGATAGATAGATAGATAATGTACATATAGAAATATAGATGAACATACAGGATATATATACCTATAGCGAGATCTAGAAGGGCATAACATATGCACACAGCTGACAGAGTTATACATCTATAAAGATGTATATAGAAATAAATATATATGAATATATAGGTCTAAAATAAATGTCTGTAAGCAGACAGAGATATGCCTATGATTAGATTCACATGGGGGATGTGAATGGGAAAGATTCATCTGACAAAAGGTGGAACCTACTTGAAAAGAAATATATAGCATCTATCCCTCCTGGTTATGATAAAGCAGTATGCTCTCCAGTAAAATAACCAGGATGGTTACGTGAAAAAACAGAGGATAATATCAATCCGTAGCAGCAAGCCTTGAGTCTTGCAGAACTCTAGCATGGTAAATGGACAGAGAACGCATAGAATGAGATACCAGTTTGACCCTCTAAAGGGACAAGGGGGATCATGCGTTTCTTAGTTGACTATGTGCTGTCCATGAAGGATTAGTTGCAGGGAAAAAGAGCATATTCCCTATAGGAATTGAACAACTCTTTATGGGAAGTCAGTGGAACACTGAGCAACCTGATGTAAAGACTCCTTATTGAAGAGATTTTCTCTAGTGCAAGGAGTATTACCCAGTCTTTCTTTTGCCCATTTGTCTAAGTCTGAAGCTTGGAGCCAGGCCTGACGTCATGCCCCTATGGCTATAGCAGAAGTTCTGCTAACAGACTCAAATTAGTCAAGGGAAGCATGAGTCAGAACCCAAGAAATATTTTGAATATGACTAAGTAGTAAAAAATAGTCTGCAGTCTTGGACTCTGAAAGAAAAGGAGTCAAAAGATGTAATTTCTTTGTGACCTCCTGAAGAGATAGACTCATATAAAAAATATATGAGAGAATTCTTGCTGACAGCATGGATGTCTGGAAGGTTTGACGTCCAAAGGCATCTAGTGTCCTAGACTCACGACCTGGTGGGTAAGAAGAGTGCTTTTTCTTACTTTTCACCTTCCTCATTGCTGATTCCACTACAAGGGAATGATGAGGGAGTTGAGCCTTTTGAAACCCTGGAGAGGGGGGCACCTGATAAAGAAGATCAGTTGCTCTAGAATGTGGGGGTACCCTTAAAGATGCTTCCCACATTCTTAGAAAAAGATCCTGCAAGGAATAATGCAAAGGAAGCATAATGCTTGCCTTTGCTTCAGTAGAAACAGAGCCTTGTATAGGATCATGGCCAGGGATAGGAATGGCAAGTGATCTTGCCATATCCAGGAGGAAACTCTGAAAAGAAGGGTCTGCAACGAGAACTTCCCCTGGACAGGTCAGATTTGAAGACCTAGTCTGGGCACCGAAGGATCTACCTGCACGGTGCACAGAAAAATCCTTAAAGGATGGATGTTGGTACCGGAGGTCAATAGTTGTGACAGTCCGTACGACATCGTCCATGCTAGGTATCGACTCCAGACTTGGTAGAGAAAGGAGCGATCCTGGTGAAAGAAGCATGGAAGGAGCTGGCACCGATGGTACTGCGGATACCGGTACCGATAGCGCTGTCGGAATCTAAGGGGACACTGACATCGGAGCAGACACCGGTGGCAGTTCAACTGGTACCGAGGTAACCGAAGGCTTTCGGTAATCACCCTCGGTACCGACCACCCAATACCAATAGGCATCGGTACCGAGACGCGTCGGTACCCAGTTTTCCAGACTCGAGATCGATTCTAGACTCGGCATCAAAGGAAGGGAGTCTATCGATGCCCGTCTGGAGGGTTCCGACGTCGGTGGTATCATCGGCGTCGATGCCAATACGGGAAAGTCAATCTGGAACCTGTCCAACGGTCCCGTAGGTACCGAGGAGGACAGATGACGATCCCTGGTGAGGAGTGTTAAATCCAACACCAGTGGCGATGCCGGAGTATCGGTACCGCTCGAAGCGGATGCCACCACCAAGCATGGCTCAGGTATGTTCTGTGAGGGGTGAGCCCCAGGAACAACCTGAAACCCCTCATATGCTTTGGAGACCGAAGACTCCCGCCGGGGTTTTGAAGCCAATGAGGTCTTGAGGGCAAGGCCGGAGCCGTCATCATGCTTGGCATGAGACTTACCACCCAAGGATTGGCTAGTCTTGACAGACTGTTTGTGGGTTACCTGATCCTGTAGAGAAGAAATGGTCGGTGCCCTTACACTGGAAGGGAAAACAGCATCGAGGGAAACTCGAAATGGAGAATTTCTTCTCATAAAATTGTAGCCTGATGGCTCTGGAGGAAAGGGGTCAGGACCCAAACAGGTCAGACACCAGTATTGGAGTCTAAAAAGAAAAACTGTATTTCCACAGATAAGGCACTTCTTAGGAGAAGGCGGCTCCATAATAGAAAGGCCTTAGAGACGCAAAAATTCAAGACAGAAACAGAGGGAAAAAAACTCCGAGTTTTAGGGAAAAGAAAAGAAAATAACCACCGGCGATACCGGTGGAGTCGGGGAAACAGCTGCGACCACAAGAAAAACAAAAAGTAAAAGATTTAAAGAAAAAATTTTCTGCGGTGACAGGAAGACGTCCTGCTGGCTCTGCGGAAAAACGAAAACTGAGGAGAGACAGTTGGAAAGGCTGGAAGGCAGCACGCAGGCGCTGAGGGATGCTCCCAAAAGCTTCCTGATTGGATGCTACAGACGCTACCCATATGTGAAGACTCATTCCTGCTGGAATGAGTCTTCACATATGGGTACGTCGGTAGTGACGGAGCCTGCGCGGGAACGCTCCAACGCGTCCAAAAGGAAAGCTTATGGGAGCATCCCACAGCGCCTGCGCGCTGCCTTCCAGCCTTTCCCAACCGCCTCTCTCCAGTTCGAGTTTTAAAGCTGAGACAAAGAGAGAGAGAGAGAGAGAGAGAGGAAAGGAAAGATAGATAGAGAGATACAACTCCTAGGGGAGGTGGGTGGGTTGTGAAGACTTATTCCTGCTGTTCCCAGAGATCACCTGTTACAGGTAAGTAACTGTGCTATCTCCAGGAACAACCAGGAATGAGTCTTCACATATGGGGACTCCCCAGCTAGAGATGCCTGGGAGATCACCCAGATTGTGAGTCCCTGGGAAGGGCTGCACCTCCACCCATGAATCTCAGGCATCCAGTCAGGGATGGAGGGTAGGAGTTGATTAGGTATGGAACAGGTGTTTGAGAACAGCCTGACCAAACAAGGCATCCTGGCGGGAGTCCTTGTCCAAGAAGTAATGGGCTGTGAAGGTATGAACCGATGCCCAGGTGGTCGCTCGACAGATTTGGTCGATGGACACAGAGTTTAGATTAGCCATAGAGGTTGCCATGGCCCTCACATTGAGAGCTGCAAATAGTCTAGTAAAGAATTCAAAGGTATTGCAAGAGGGTTGAGACCCTTCTCTGCACACCAAATGGAAAACCTTTTCCATTTAAAAGCATAGGAACGTCTGGTGGAAGGCTTTCTGGAAGCATGAAGGATATCCTTCACTTGCTGAGAAAGGTGTAAATCCTGAAGGTCTAGGCCTTCAGCAACCAGGCCCTGAGATGAAGAGACTGAGGATTTGGGTGCCACAAGGTTCCCTCCTCCTGGGAGAGGAGATCTGGAGCAGACCCCAGGTCCAGGGAGGGAGCTTGAGAGAGATGCAGAAGTAGAGGGTACCACACTTGGCGTGGCCAATGTGGTGCTATGAGGATCATAGACCCCTTGTCTCTCTGAAGCTTGAACAGAGTCTTGGGGATGAGGGGAATAGGTGGAAAGGCATAGAGGAAGTCTTGCCCCCAATGAAGGAGGAAGGCATCCCTGAGCTGAACTCCCTGACATGGAATCCTGGAACAAAACCGGGGAAGTTTGGCATTCCACGGACTTGCAAACAGGTCTATGTCTGGGGTACCCCAAATCCGAAAAATCCTGGCTATCTGGTACCCAAGGAGGGACCATTCGTGTGGAAGCAGAACTCGACTGAGTCTGTCTGCCCAAGAGTTTTGAACCCCTGGAAGATACACTGCCATGAGATGGATTTGATGCTCTCTGGCGAAGGCCCACAATCTCAGAGCTTCGTTGCAAAGCGACAGAGAGCCAGTCCCTCCCTGCTTGTTCACGTAGAACATGGCTACCTGGTTGTCCGTGTGGATGAGGACTGTCTTGTAGCTGAGCAGGGTGTGGAAGACAGAGCCAGAAAGATTGCTCTGAGCTCTAAGAGGTTGATATGTAGAGATGTCTCCTGTGGACACCAGATGCCTTGGGTCAAGAGATCTTGTAGATGAGCTCCCCAACCCTTTGGAGAGGCATCTGTTGTAAGGGTTGCTTGGGGTAACACCTGTTGAAAGGGGGACCCCAGCAACAGATTTTGAGTGGACTTCCACCAGTGGAGGGACCAAAAGAAGCGACTGGAGGTTGCTATTTTGTATGACAGGCAGCCAGATGCCTGGGTCCATTGGGTGGATAGGGTCCACTGAGCTGCCCTCATGTGAAGGCGAGCGTAAGGAATCAACATTCCAAAATCCCATCTCACCCCTACTCAGTCTCTAGAGTTTATAGGGGCCTTACTGGATACCACAACTGCAAGGGCCTATCTTCCCCAGGCCCGTTGCCTACGCTTGGTGCAGTTAGCCTCCCAGATTCAGTTAAAATCCCATTTAACTGCTCGAGAGATGTTGCAACTCTTAGGCCACATGGCATCCACGTTGCATGTGGTTACCAGACCCAGATACTGAAGAACACGCTTTGTGCAGGCCAGGGAAGCCTGAGCCTCTGACTGGGATGGAGCTCGGATGAGCCAGTCGTCCAGATATGGGAATACGAATATCCCTAAAGTGTGCAGAAATGCAGCTACTACTGCCATGCATTTTGTGAACACTCTTGGAGCAGAGGCCAGACCAAAAGGAAGCACTTTGTATTGGTAGTGCTTTCCTTGGTAAAGGAACCGAAGGAACCTTCTGTGTGTTGGATGGATGAGGACATGGGTGTACGCATCCTTGAGATCTAGAGAACAAAGCCAGTCCTGACTCTGGAGGTATGGAAGGAGAGTTCCGAGAGAAGTCATCTTGAATTTCACCTTGCATAGAAACTTGTTCAACTCTCTGAGATCTAATATGGGTCTGTAGCCCCCCGTTTTCTTTGGGATGAGAAAATAAGGGGGAGTAGAACCCTGAGCCCTGTTGAAGAAGAGGTACTTCTTCTATTGCCCCTTGGGCAAGAAGGGTGGGAACGGTGCCGATGCCGGAGTCGGTACCGGCAACGGAGATTGTTGCGGTACCGAAGGCATCGAAGTCTGCATAAATGCCGTAAGGGTGCGCTGTATGGACAGAATTTTCTGATCCATCAACGTCAGAGTCTGGATGTCGGTACCAGTGGAGGCCACCGGTACCCCAGAACATGGCAACAGGTGATCGATCGAGGCCGCACCATCGATGTCAACCTGTGACCCCATAGGTAATGCTTTGGAAGCCGGAACTTCCCGCCGGGGTAATTTTGCCGGAGCGGAATCCTCGAGGGCAAGCCGGAGGCATCTCGATGCTTGGAGGGAGATTTGCCCTTCGAGTACCGGCTAGATTTATGTTTGGCTACCTGAGATCCATGGGAGGAAGAAGCCCTGAAAGACGTTGATGCCACCGAGGCTGCATCAGAGGGAAATAGGGTACTGAGCTTGGCTGCTCGCTTCTGCCGACCTTTTAGACATCATGGTGCAGGACACACAATCCGTGATGGAATGGTCAGGACCCAAACATTTTAGACACCAATCATGGGTGTCGGTGACAGAAACAATACAGCCATTTTGTGCACTTTTTAAACCCGGAAGCGGGCTTCTCCATGAGGAGAAAATATTTAGGCCTAAGGCCTAAACTGAAAATGCACAGTTGAAGAAAATAAAAGTTTTGGTTTTTTTTTTGAAGAAAGAAAGAAAAGAAAAGACCGGTGGTACCGATCTGACGTCGAAGGCAGACGCAACACAGAAAAATAAAGAAAAAAATAAAGAACTTCTTCTGCGGTGACAGGAACACGACCTGCTGGCTCCATGGAAAAGAATAACTGGAGAGAGGCGGTTGGGAAAGGCGGGAAGGCAGCGCGGAGGCGCTGTGGGATGCTCCCAAAAGCTTTCTTACTGGACGCTGGGGAGAGTTCCCGCGCAGGCTCCGTCGGTACCGACGATACCCATATGTGAAGACTCATTCCTGCTTGTTCCTGGAGATATATAGTTTAGAACATAAAACCTTCTACTTCTATTTGCAGATACGGCATTATGTCAGGAGCATCCAAAGAGGTTCAGGTTTGCAGATGGGACAGGGGGCTATGTGGGCCTTCTTCAGGTCATTGGAAGGGGGTATTTCTGTGAGGAATTTGCAACAGGAACATTGGCCTGGGGGTGACTGGGAGGCACTAGAGAGGCTGGTGCAGAGGTGAGCCTGAAATGGCATGTCACAACTGACTGTAAGCAAGCTACAAGAGGCGTGCTCGAAGATTGGGAATGTGTCAAAATCGGTAGGCCTGCAAGAAACTCAGTACAAGTTCCTGTGGAGAGCTTATATTCCTAATGTATGGGCAGCGAAAATGGGACTGACCTCTACAGATAGGTGTACATTGTGTGCCAAAGAGAGAGGGACTTCAGCTCATCGTTTCTGGTATTGTTCTATGATTGGGGGGGTTTTGGAGGGAAGTGGGGACCAAGTTGCGCAGTTGGAGACCCTGGGGTGGTGAACATTCGCCAGAGTGGTGCCTATTTAGAGAATATACAGGAGCTGTGATGCTTAAGAAGGAATGGCGGCAACTATATGAAAGGGGTTTTGTCGTAGCTAAGCAATGCATATTAAAACACTGGTTGGGCGACAAGCCCCCGGGAATCCATGAGTGGGAGTTGAGAATGAGAGAATTAAAAGCCATGGAGTGGAAAACAGCTCAACTGCTGGGGAGGAGAAGCATGGAGGAAGTTGAGGAGCAATGGGTGGTAGTGCGTCGATTCGTTGGATGAGGAACCACCTTGTGATATGGTAGGCTGTTTATGTCTATGGCTGGGGCCCTGGGGACCATAGGAATGAGGGTGGGGTTCACTTAAGGGAGAACATCGTGGGAATGTGTAGTGGAAGTGAGGGATAGCAGACACTCAACTGGCTGTAGGAATGGGGGATTGGGGGTGGGAAACTTGGGAGGGGAGCAGGGGTAGAGGGGGGTAAGAGATGAGAACTATGGGTAATTGTTCAGTTGAGAAGTTGGGAGAGTAGTCTGAATAAGGTCTGGTATGCGGTAGACACTGTTATTGAATAACTGTTCTGTTCAAGCTGTTACTGGGAGTTATGTGGAAGTTTACATGATTAAGCCAATAAAAATCATTTTCATAAAATCAGGAAAGTTTAAGCCTCCACATATTTTGCTTAACTGTAGTCTTTTTACCGTTGTTGCCTCGACTTTCTCTCCTCTCAAGCCCTCCTGGATCCTTTACAATCTGACTTTCGTCCTTTACATTCTACTGAAATGGCTTTTGCAAAGTCTCCATCAAGTTGTTCCTGGCAAAATTCTCAGGCTTTTACTCAATCCTCATCCTTCTTGATCTTTCTACTACTTTTGACACTGTTGACCACAGCCTTCTCCTTGATACCTTGTCCTTGCTTGGTTTTAAGTGCTCTATACTATCCTGGTTCTCTTCTTATCTCTCCCATTGTTCTTTTATAATGATTGTTCTGGGGGATCCTCCTCTGCTGCTATCCTACTCTCAAGTTGGTGTACCCGAAGGATCTGTCTTGGGTCCACTCCTTTTCTCTCTATATACCCAGTCCCTTGTAGCACTCATCTCTTCCCATGGCTTTCAGTACCATATCTACGCTTATGACTCCGAGATCTACCTCTCTACACCTGAAATCTCTCTCGCAATTCAGACCCGGATCTCTGCCTGCCTTTCTAACACTGCTGCTTGGACGTGTCACCGCCATTTAGAAACATAGAAACATGACGAGAGAAAGACTACATGGCCTATCTAGTCTGTTCTTCCATATCCAACCACAAAAGCCCCCTTTTTTCCTTTAGAGATCCTACAGAAACATGACAGAAAAAGAACACATGGTCAAAACTTAGCAGCTTATTTTTCCACCTAAAACCTTCTCTCCCCTTCCTCCTTTCTCAGTCTCTGTGGATAACTCTACACGTCCCATTTCCTCGGCTCGCAACCTTGGGATTGTCTGACTCTTCTTTCTCCTCCTCCACACACATCCATCTGATAGCTAAAACTTGCCATTTATTTCTCCATTTTTATTTTTTTAGTGCCATCAAGTCAGTGTTGACTCATAGTGACCCAGCTAACTCTGGGTTTTCTTCGCAAATGTACCACCGGAAGTAGATTGCCAGCCTATTCTTCCGAGGCAATGGAGGGTAAAGTGTAGTTACTCACCTGTAACAGGTGATCTCTGGGAACAGCAGGAATTTAGTCTTCACATATGGGTATCGTCGGTACTGACAGAGCCTGTGCGGGAACGCTCTCCAGCATCTAATAGGAACGCTTTTGGGAGCATCCCTCAGCACATGCGTGCTGCCTTCCCGCCTTTCCAACTGTCCCTCTTCAGTTAAGTTTGTAGCTGAGTGAAAGGATAGAGGGAGAGAGGAAAGAGACAGAGATAGAGACAACTCCTAGGGGAGGTGGGTGGGTTGTGAAGACTAAGTTCCTGCTGTTCCCAGAGATCACCTGTTACAGGTGAGCTATCTCCAGGAACAAGCAGGAATGTAGTCTTCACATATGGGGACTCCCTAGCTTTAGATGCCAGGGAGATAGCCCCAGGAAGCTGCCACCTATAGCAAGGTGGGCCATGCTTCCTCCCATGGATCTCTGGCATCCCACCAGGGTTGGTGGGTAGGAGTTGAATTAGGTCTGAAAGAGATTTTGAAGAACAGCTTGGGCAAAGAAGGCATACTGATGGGAGGCTTTAATTAGGCAGTAGTGGGCTGTAAAGTGTGTACTGAAGCCCAGGTGGCTGCTCGACAAATGTCATCAATAGACACAGAGTGAAGGTTAGCTATAGAGGCTACCATGGCTCTCACATTGTGAGCTGTGACATGGCCTTGAAGAGGAAGACTCTTACTCTCATAAGCAAAGGATATGCATTGTGCAATCCATTTGGATAGAGTTCTCCTGGAGACAAAGTCCCTAATGACTAGAATCAAAAGCAATAAAAAGTTGAGAAGACTTTCTATGCTGCTGTGTTCTTTAGGTAAAAAGCTAAGGCTCTTTTACAATCCAAAGTATGAAGGTTCCTTTCTGCATTAGAGGCACAAGGCCTCGGAGAGAATACAGGAAGGTAAATTGATTGATTTAAATGAAAAGGCGAAACCACCTTTGGTATAAAGTGTGGATGAGTTCCGAGGACAACCTTATCATGGTGAAACCTAGTGTAAGGAGGATCAGCCACTAAAGCTTGCAATTCACTAATGCGACGTGCAGAGGTGATTGCAATTAGGAAGATGACCTTCCAGGACAAAAGCTTTATGGTTGTAGTGGCTAAAGGTTCAAAAGGCGGTTTCATGAGCTGCCCGAGAACTAGGTTTAAATCCCATGTCACCGGTGGGGGCCTGATGGGAGGCTTTGTTAATAGAAGACCTCTCATAAATCTTGAAATGAGAGGATGAGAGGAAATTGGTTGTCCATTTAGAGGCTTACAGGAAGCTGCAATTGCACTAAGGTGGACTCTTACTGAATTGGTCTTTAGACCAGAATTTGATAAATGAAGTAGATACTCTAGTATCGATTCCAAAGGTATCATAAGGGGGTTTAACCCCTTCTGTGAACACCATATAGTAAAACGTTTCCACTTGAAGGCGTAAGAGCATCTTGTGGAAGGTTTTCTAGAAGCTTGAAGGATATCCTTTACCTGTTGGGAAAGGTTGAGGTCCTGAAGGTCTAAGCTTTCAGCAACAAGGCCCTGAGATGCAGGGACTGGGGATTCAGGTGCCATAGCTTCCCGTTTTCTTAGAAGAGGAGATCTGGAGCATAGTCTAACTCCAGAGGTGCAGATTGAGAGAGATGTAGAAGCAGGGGATACCATGTTTGGTGTGGCCACTGTGGCGCTATGAGGATCATACAACCTCTGTCTCTCTGAAGATTGAAGAGTGTTTTGGGGATGAGGGGAATGGGTGGGAAGGCATAGAGCAGGGGTCTCAAACTCAAATTGCTTTGAGGGCCAAATGAGGACTTGTAAAGTAACCCGGGGGCCGCATAAGACGTGGGGCCTCATTTGCATAAGGGGCCTCATTTGCATAAATATTTGCATAACGTTACCATACACTAACTTTTAGTAAACATGCCTCTTAATGAGTATGGATAAAGAAAGACTAAAAGATTTAGAAATAGGAAGACAATAATTAAACTGGGAACCCCAAAAGCCAAACTTGGAATGTACAACAACACTGTAGAAATAAAACTATAAATTAATTTCCTCTTGTACTAAACAAAGTGCAAACATTAATGATGCACATTTCCCAGAGCTGACATATTCCAGTTAATAAATTCAAAATAAAGAGATATTTTTCTACCTTTTGTGCATTTTTTTTCAGTTGCAATTGCTCCAGCCACTTCTGGTTTCTTCGTGTCTTCTGCTATCTCCATCGTCTGCTGTCCATTTGTCCTTTCTTCTCTCTTCTAGTTTTTTTCCATTCTCTCTCTCTACATCTGCTTTAACATACTAATCTTTCTCCTTTTGCTCTTTCCTCATTCCTATTTCATCCACTCAAATTTTACCCCTCCATCCTCAATCCCCACTTACTCTCCCAATACCTGGCCAATTGTAGATTTGTCTTCTTCTCTTCCAGACAAAATATTTTTTCCCCTCTCCATTTCACTTTCCCAGCTCCATCCCATTCTAATCCTCCCCCAACATCAGCTCCCTTCTAGTTCCAGCCCCACCCAGCATCTGCTCCTTTCTAGTCCCTGCATCAGTCCATTTCCAGTCCTATCCTAGCCTCACCATCAGCCCATTTCCAATCCTAGCCCCCCATCAGCCCATTTCCAATCCTAGCTCCCTCCCCTCACAGCCTATTTCCATTCCAAGCCCCCCTCCCCATCAGCCATTTGCAGTTCAAGCCCCCCTTCCACTCAGCCCATTTCCAGTCCTAGCAACCCCCCCAGCCCATTACCAGTCCTAGACCCCCCATAGCCCATTACCAGTCCTAACCTCCCCATAGCGCACTTCCAATCTTACCCCCCCCATCACCCCATTTTCAGTCTTACCCCCACATAGCCCATTACCAGTCCTAGTCCCCCCATAGCCCACTTGCAGTCGTATCCCCCATCACCCCATTTTCAGTCTTACCTCCCCTCATAGGCCATTACCAGTCCTAACCCCCCAATCAGCCCACCTCCAGTCCTAACCCCCATCACCCCATTTTCAGTCCTAGCCCCCACCATAGCCCATTACCAGTTATAACCCCCCCCAGCCAATTACCAGTCATAACCCCCCCTGCCAATAGCCAACTTCCAGTCCTAACCCCCATCTTCCCATTTCCAGTCCTAGCCCCCAACCTAGCCCAGTACCAGTCATAACCCCCCCCCTGCCAATATCACACTTCCTGTCCTAACCCCCATCTGCCCATTTCCAGTCCTCGCCCCCACCATAGCCCATTACAAGTCATAACCCCCCCCCCCCTGCCAATAGTCCACTTCCAGTCCTAACCCCCATTACCCCATTTCAGTCAGCCCCTCCATAGCTCATTACCGGCCAGCGAAGGAGGGAAACAAAAAAAACCCAAAACCCTGGCTTCTGCCGTTGCCGCCGTGGCAGCGGCAGAATCAATTGTCAAATTAAAAAAAAAAAGACTTCTGCTGCTCAAGCAGCAAAATCAGCTGTCCTGCGGCCCCTTCCCCTGTGCCCGGAGATCCGAGTCTGCTCTATCAGCGGCGTGCTTTTCAAGCCGCGAGGAGAGTATTCCCCTCTCGCGCGGAAACCGCGCGAGAGGGGAATACTCTCCTCGCGGCTTGAAAAGCACGCCGCTGATAGAGCAGACTCGGATCTCCGGGCACAGGGGAAGGGGCCGCAGGACAGCTGATTTTGCTGCTTGAGCAGCAGAAGTCTTTTTTTTTTAAATTTGACAATTGATTCTGCCGCTGCCACGGCGGCAACGGCAGAAGCCAGGGTTTTGTGTTTTTTTTGTTTTCCTCTGTCGCGGGCCGCACAAAGTTGTCTCGCGGGCCGCGTGTTTGAGACCCCTGGCATAGAGGAAGTCGTGACCCCAGTGAAGAAGGAAGGCGTCCCTTGCCTGGCAATTTTGAGTCGGAATCCTGGAACAGAACCGGGGAAGTTTGGCATTCAGTGGACTTGCAAATAGGTCTATGCATAGGGTTCCCAGATCTGAAATATCTTGGCCACCTGATCTAAGTGGAGAGACCATTCGTGAGGCAGCAGCACTCGGCTGAATTTGTCTGCCCAAATGTTTTGAATGCCTGGAAGATATACCACGAGAATATGAATTTAATGCTCTCTGGCGAGGGCCCATAGTCGTAAAGCTTTGTTGCATAACGACAGAGTCTGTTCCGCCCTGCTTGTTCACATAGAACAAAGCTACTTGATTGTCCGCTTGGACTAGGACTGTCTTGTAGCTGAGCTGGGCATGGAATACTTGAAGAGCTAGATAGATTGCTCTGAGTTCCAGGAGGTTTATGTGAAGACAAGCCTTCTGTGGCGTCCAGGTACCCTGGGTAGAGAGATGATGCAGGTGTGCTTCCCAGTAATCAAACTCTGGAATTTGTTACCGGAGGATGTAGTAAAGGCTGTTAGTGTAGCTGGGTTTAAAAAAGGTTTGGACAAGTTCCTGGAGGAAAGGTCCATAAACCATTATTAAGAAGGGAACCAGGATATCAATGCTTGACCCAGTACAAGCATTTTGGAACCTGTGTCTTTTGGGGAAACTGCTAGGTACGTATGACCTAGATTGGCCACTGTTGGAAACAGGATACTGGGCTTGATGGACCTTGGTCTGACCCAGTATGGCATATCTTATGTTCTTATGATGCATCTGTTAGGGTAGCCTGGAATAGGGGTTGCTGGAAAGGAGACCCCACTAGAAGATTTTCCAGTGATTGCCACCATTGTAGGGACAAGATCAGTCGTTGTGAGTTTGATATCTTGTCCGACAGACGTCCTGTGGCCTGTGTCCACTGTGTGGATAGAGTCCACCGGGCTGCTCTCATATGAAGGCGAGCGTAGGGAACCACATGAATCGTGGATGCCACATGTCCCAATAGTTGTAGTAGTTCTTTAGCAGTTAGGTAGGCCTTCACCGCTGCTTGGGAAGCTAGTTGCATTATACAAAGACAGCAGGGTTGTGGGAGAAAAGTCCTTGACTGTCTGGTATCTAGACGAGCTCCTATGAACTCTAGGGACTGAGACAGAGCAAGTTGGGATTTTGGGAGGTTTATGACCAATCCCAAGTATTGAAGGATTTGCATTGTGCGAGACAGTGCAGAGCTGGCTTCTGGAACTGTGGGGGCACGAATGAGTCAATCGTCCAAGTAAGGGAAGACGAATATCTCCAGGGTTAGCAGAAATTCAGCTACTACTGCCATGCATTTCGTGAACACTCTTGGTGCCGAAGCCAGACCAAAGGGAAGAACCCTGTATTGGAAATGTTTTCCCTTGAAAAGGAAAAGGAATCGTAAGAATTTCCTGTGATCTGGATGTATCAGAATGTGAGTATATGCATCCTTTAGATCTAGAGAGCATAGTCAACCCTGACTTTGAAGGTATGGCAGAAGAGATCCCAGAGAAATTATTTTAAACTTTTCTCGGAACAGATATTTGTTCAATTCTTTGAGGTCTAGAATGGGTCTGTGTCCTCCTGTTTTTTCTGGAAAAAGAAAATAGAGGGAGTAGAACCCTGCACCCTGCTGAAGAATGGGCACCTCTTCTATTGCTCCTTGAGCAAGGAGTGTTGAGACCTCTTGATCCAGTAGATTGCCTGTAGAGGTTTGGGAATTGAACTGTTTTACGATTGTAGGAGAGGGCATACTGTGAAAATGAAGCTTGTACCCCTCTCCCACAATGGACAGAGTCCAGTTTTCTGCTGTTATTTGGTGCCATCTGTTGGCAAAATGACACAACCTGCCTGGAATGTTTAGGGGTTCTGGACCTTTCAGAGGCAGGAAGGCTAAGTTCTCTATGAAAAAGTCAAAGCCCTTGAGGGGGCTGGGTCTGTGGAGCTGGTGGAGCTCTAAGGCCTTTTGTCCTCTTTTGTCTGGATTGTTGTTGTTGACCCTTCTGGGCAACATGACCCTGAGCTTGCCCTTGCTGGGTATAGAATGGATAAAACGTCCTCTTTTTGCTGAAAAAGGGTTTTTTTTTTTAATAGGTTTTCTTTTTGGCTGGAGTGGTTGTAGATTTTGACAATCTATCTAAAGTGATATTGTCAGCATCTATCTCATTAGCCTTCTCCTGCCAATTCTTGCCAAAGAGGTTCTCTCCTGTGCAAGGGATGTGTCCCAATTTATCCTGTACCCAAATCTCCAAGTCTGATGCCTGAAGCCAGGCAATCCGACGTGCACCAATGGCAATAGCAGAAGTTCTGCTGATGCATTCAAAGCAGTCAAAGGCTGCACGGTTTACAAACTTGGAGACATCTTGAGCATGCTTGACAAGAGTAAGAAAATCCTGCCGTTTGCCTTGAGGGAGAAAGGGGCTCATATGCTCCAAATCTCCTATGACCTCTGAGGTACATTCCCATTGTGATGGTGAAAGTGTTTCTGAGCCTATGGAAATAGGAGAAAAACACCCATTTACCTTTAGGGAGAGAGACAGGCAGGAAGGCTGTAGCTCTCATGCTGAAGCTAAACAGAAAAAAAGCACACGTAGCTCCTTGTTACAAGCCACGCCCAAGCTCTGAAGCAAGTAGTAAAGTTAATGAGAGCCACCTGGGGGAGGAGCACGGGACCCTAGTTCAGGCACACTCATATAAACGCAGGGGAATGGAAGGAAATAGAACCACCAGGGAAATAGAAGGAAGCAGAAACTCGAGGAAGTCTGAAGGAAGGAAGACCTTCAGGGCAGCTGAAGAGAAGAGTATTTCCAAGGACAACACTAGAGAGGGTTCCAGAGGGAAGCTGTGACACCAAGTCACAGGAAAAGTTTAACCACAGAGAACGCTGAGGATTGCAGTGGAGCTCTCAGTGGTAGAAGCCATAACCAGAGAGGAGCCAGTGCTGCAGAGAAACTGCTTTGGGCTCTAGAGGAAGGAGATTTATAGCTGAGAGAAGTCGTGACGAGGAGCAACGTACTTTGGCAATAATCCAGGAAGCTATAGGAAGTTTGCCAGCTCCAAACGGGAACATGAGTAAATCTGTGACTAAAAGTAATTTAAGTCACAGATTTACTGAGGCACTGTGCTACTTAATGAGAGAGAAGAGGCTTCACGAGCCTGCTGAAAAGCCTGTGTGCAAAGAGAAGTCTTATTGGAGGAAAGTACTAGAGCTGCTAGAAGGGGTAAAACCTGAGTTTGTACAGGGAGAATTAAACCAGGATACAGAAAGCACGGATGGTGAAGAAATGCAAACTGAATGTTATGAATTTTACCAGGAGTCCAAGTCTTCTATAATGGACTGTTCTTTATGTCATAAGACTTTGTAATGGTCTTAACTGAAAGGAGAAAGGCCTAGAATCTTACTGTCTGGTAAAGCAGAAAAGAAAACAGGCTGGACGTTGTTTAAGTCAGTATTGCTCAAGAATCCTGTTTGCCTTTAAAAGAAGGAAACAGCTACACGTGCTTTATGCTGAGTGAAGCAGCTAAAACCTTATGCTGAAGGCTGGAACTTTAAAAGAAAACCGCTACATGTCTTTAATGCTGAAGGAAGCAATTAAAGCTTTGTTCTGAATGCTGGAAGTTGTAAGAAAAGTAACTACAAACATTTTAACCTGACAAACAGTTACTATGTGGTGCTGTAAGCGTAGTTACTCACCTGTAACAGGTGTTCTCCAGGAGCAGCAGGAATCAGTCCTCACTTATGGGTGACGTCGGCGCCGACGGAGCCCTCGCGGAGCAATTTTCCCCAGCTTTCAAAGAAAGCCTTTGGGAATTGCAGCGCGCATGCGCGGTCGTCTTCCCGCCCGAAGGTGCCATCTTAGCCAGTCAGATGACATAGCCAAAAAGACAGCATAAAATTTAGCAAAAAGAACATAATCAGACGATTGCAACTCCAAGGGGAGGAGGGAGGGTAGTGAGGACTGATTCCTGCTGCTCCTGGAGAACACCTGTTACAGGTGAGTAACTACGCTTTCTCCAGGACCAAGCAGGAAGTCAGTCCTCACTTATGGGACTCCCAAGCTCAAGGCTACCGGAGACCCTAAGCACAAAAATGAGCTCCCTCTAGCTCAGCAGCACAGAAGGATAGAATCTTCGCTGAATTATCACCCACCGGTAGCCCACATCCGGGATGGAGGGTAGGAGTTGCTCAGACCTCAAAGAGATTACGGAGGACTGCCTGTCCGAAAGCACTGTCCCTACGGGACTCCCTCTCGAGACAGTAATGGACCGCAAAAGTCTGGCTCGAAGACCAAGTAGCGGCCCGGCAGATGTCTGCCAGCGGAACAGAGCGGAGGTAAGCCACTGACGTGGCCTTTGCCCGAACGCAATGAGCCGTGACTCGACTTTCTAAGGAGAGTCCGGCTGCCCCATAAGCCCAAGAGATACAGTCCGCAACCCAGATGGACAGAGTACGCTTGGAGACCGGGAGCCCCAATCTATTGGGGTCAAAAGACACAAAAAGCTGAGCAGCTTTACGGTGCTCCCGCGTACGGTCAAGGTAGAAGTTCAGAGCCCTTCTACAGTCCAGGGTATGGAGGACCGTCTCAGCTCGGCTGGAGTGTGGTCTGGGAAAGAAGGTTGGAAGTACCACCTCCTGATTGATGTGAAAAGGGGAGACCACTTTAGGCAGAAATTTCGGATGAGTCCGCAGGACCACCCTATTCTTGTAGAACCTAGTGTAAGGGGGATCAGACACGAGGGCCTGCAATTCACTTACGCGTCTAGCGGAAGTGAGGGCTATCAAGAACAGTGTTTTCCAAGACAGAAAACGGAGAGAACAGGTAGCCATAGGTTCAAAAGGCGGACAGGTGATCCGCTGCAAAACCACATTCAGGTCCCAGTCAGGTGCTGGCGGGCGCAGAGGTGGTTTAAGTAGAAGGAGACCTCGGAGAAACCTCGCTACGAGAGGGTCGTTGGAGAGAGGTCTGCCGTCCACCGGCACATGATGTGCCGAAAGAGCACTGAGGTGAACTTTGACGGAGTTGGACTTAAGTCCCAGATTAGAGAGGTGCAGCAAGTACTGCAAGATCACCGACACCGGGCAGGAGAAGGGATCCTGAGACTGTTGGGTACACCAGACTGCAAAGCGACGCCATTTAAGGGCGTAGCATTTGCGGGTAGAAGGCCGTCGCGAAGCCAAGACGACCTCCTCCACCTCCGCCGGCAGGAGAAGGGGAGCAAGGACTACCCTCTCAGCAGCCAGGCCATGAGGTTGAGAGACCTGAGGTTGGGGTGCAGGAGGGACCCCTGATCCTGAGTGAGGAGATCCGGTTGTACCCCCAGAGGGATTGGATCCTCCACCGCCAGTTGCAGCAGGAGCGGAAACCACGGCTGCCTGGGCCAGCGAGGGGCCACCAGGATCATGAAGGCGTTGTCTCGGAGAACCTTGAAAAGAGTCCGAGAGACTAGCGGGATGGGAGGGAACGCATACAGAAGGCTCCCCGACCATGAGATCAGAAAGGCGTCCGCCGCAACCCGAAGGGGGTGTGGCAGACGAGAGCAGAAGCGAGGAAGCTGCCGGTTGCGAGGACTGGCAAAGAGATCCATCGTGGGGAGGCCCCACTTGAGGAAGAGCTTCTGAACTACCAAGGGATCCAGATGCCACTCGTGCGGCTGGAGGACCCTGCTGAGTTTGTCCGCAAGGCAATTGTCTCGGCCCGGGAGATAAACTGCCTTGAGGAGAATGCCGTGACTGACGGCCCAAGAGCAGAGCTTCTGAGCCTCCCGGCAGAGGAGAAAGGAGCCCGTGCCCCCCTGTTTGTTCACGTAGAACATGGCAACTTGATTGTCCGTCTGGACAAGGACGGACTGTTGGGAAGTCAGGTGGGAGAAGGCCTTGAGAGCTAGGCGGATCGCCCGGAGCTCCAGGAAGTTGATCTGCTGAGCAGACTCCCACGTGGTCCAGAGGCCCTGAGTACGCGCCTCTTGGCAATGCGCTCCCCAGCCCAGGAGGGATGCATCGGTGGTCAGCACCCGGGTCGGCTGAGGTGACTGGAAGGGCATACTGAATGTCAGGTTCGGCTGCCGGAGCCACCACCGGAGAGACGAGATCAGCGGCTCGGAAACACGCACTAGGTCTGCGAGGCTGCCCGTGGCCTGTCGCCACTGCCGGCGGAGACACCATTGAGCAGACCGCATATGCAGGCGGGCATTGGGGGTCACATGGACAGTGGAAGCCATATGGCCGAGCAGTCTCAGGAAGCGCCTGGCGGAGACCAGGGGCTGGCTGCGAAAGCGGTCGGCCAGGTCCATGAGCCGCTGAGCCCTGTCGAGCGGTAGATACGCTCGCGCCTGAGGAGTGTGCAGCCTTGCGCCGATGAACTCGAGATCCTGTGAGGGGAGCAAAGTGGACTTTGCGAAGTTTATGACAAAGCCCAAGTGCTGCAGCAGAGCCACCGTGCGGCACGTGGCGTTGGTGACCTCCTGAGCGGACGCTGCTCTGATGAGCCAGTCGTCGAGGTACGGAAAGACATAGAGGCCGTGAAGCCGGAGATGGGCCGCCACGACCGCGAGACATTTTGTGAAGACTCGCGGTGCGGAGGACAGGCCAAAGGGCAGTACTCTGTACTGGTAATGATTTCCCGCCACCACAAACCTTAGGTATTGGCGGTGGCTTGGGTGGATGAGGATGTGCGTGTAGGCATCCTTTAGATCCAAGGAGCATAGCCAATCTCCCTGCTGGAGGTAGGGCAGAAGGATTCCAAGGGTAAGCATTTTGAACTTCTCCCGCACA
Source organism: Ichthyophis bannanicus (assembly GCA_033557465.1). Taxonomy (NCBI): domain Eukaryota; kingdom Metazoa; phylum Chordata; class Amphibia; order Gymnophiona; family Ichthyophiidae; genus Ichthyophis; species Ichthyophis bannanicus. The sequence continues at coordinate 367,268,326 of CM066031.1, forward strand.
AGGAACTTGTTGAGGTTGCGCAAGTCCAGGATGGGTCTGAGGCCCCCTGTTCTCTTTGGTATCAGAAAATACCTTGAATAGAAGCCTTGACCTCTCAGGTGGTGTGGCACCGGTTCCACCGCCTGATCCTGCAGAAGACCTGCTAACTCCTGAAGGAGCAACTCCCTGTGCAGAGGGGGGCGTTCCCGGAAAATAGGAGGGAGGGACCTGATGGAAGTGGAGAAGGTAGCCTTCTCGCACGACCTGAAGCACCCAGGCATCTGCGGTGATGCTGGACCACCTGTGGGCGAAGTGAACCAGCCGGGGGGGAGAGGCTATGCTGAGCGAGTCAAAAACCCCCACCCTGCTGAGCAGGGGCTGGTGGTGCAGGCTTGGGGGCTTGCTGCCTACGGGACCCGTTACCCCGTCCCTTGGCCTGCTGGCCCTGTTGGGGAGCTGCAGGGGCCTGATAATGGGGGTATTGTTTGTAGGCAGCCGCCTTCCTCGGGTAAAAGGACTTTTTCCCCGAGCCCTTCTTTTTCTGGGAAGGGGCGGAGGTCTTCCTAGAAAGCCTGGTCCTGGTGAGAGTCTCAGTCTCAATTTGTGCAGCCTTTTCCGCCATGGGCTTGCCAAAGAGGTTTTCGCCTCGGCAGGGGACATCGACCAACTTGTCCTGTACCCAGGGCTCAAGGTCTGACGACTGAAGCCAAGCCTGTCGGCGGGCACCGATGCCGGCTGCGGCCACTCGAGCCGAGACTTCAAAGCCATCATAGGCTGCTCGGGACATGAACTTTGAGCATTCCCGAATGCCCGTGGACAAGGCTAGGAACCTCCGCAAGGGCTCCTCGGAGAGACCAGCGGAGAATCCGGCTAGCTCTTTAGCCAGATCCCGGAGATACATGCCCATGTATAGCTGGTAAGTCTGGACACGACATGCGAGCATAGAGCCCTGGAAGCACTTCTTGCCAAGGCCATCCAGGTTACGGGCCTCCCTTCCAGGAGGCACCGAGGAGTGCATCTTCTGGCTCTTAAGACGATGCATGGCCGATTCCACTACCATGGAATGGTGTGGCAGCTGCGGCTTTTGAAAGCCAGGGCTCTTGCGGACCCGATAGATAGAATCGACCCGCTTGCTCAGGACCGGCGAGGAGGCCGGACTCTCCCACATGCGGAAGAGTAGTCGTTCCAGCATAGGAGGAACCGGCACAGTAAAGTGTTCCCTCGCGGGAGAGTCATACTGGAGGGCGTCGAGCTCTTCGGCTCGAGGCTCCTCCTCGGGATCCGCAGGGAAGGCCAAAGCCTTGGCCATATCCCTAACGAAGTCCGAGAACCGGGCATCCTCCGGGGGGACTGCTTCCGAGGCTCGGACTCCGGTGAGTCCGAGGGGACACACCGAGTCCGGAAAGAATCAGGTGACTCTTCCTCCTCAGACTCCCAGACCGACTCCGACGAGGACTCGGTGGGGTCGGCCCGGGCAGGGTGCGGCGCCAGCCGCCCCGACGCCGAGGGAGTCGGCGTCGGCGACCTCGGTCCCGAACGGGAGGCCGAGGGCGACCTCGACCGAGGATCGACTCGAGTTCTCATCGACTCGAGGATCGGCTCGGTCTCCGGGGTCGACTTGGACGTCGACGTCCCGGCGGTCGGGGCAGCGACGCCAGCGAAGCCAGCGAGCAGTGCCCTCTGCTGGTCCATGAAGGCAGACAGTCTGCTCTCCAAGGCCGTCAACCTGAGTCCGAGCTCAGGTGACCCAGCAGCCCCCGACTCGGGCCCCGACGGCGTCGGGCCCGACGTCGGCTGTCGCGGAGGCGAGTCCAGAAGGACCACAGGACTTACCCGGGCAGGCATCTCCGACTCCAGGCGAGGTCGCTTCGGGATGTGCTCCTTCTCCAAGGACCCGGGGCGGCTGTCGGGGCTATGCGACCTGGCCCTCGCGGAGCCAGGAGCGTCCACCGACGCCGCCCTCGCGGGTTTTTCCTTCCGACGATGGTCCCCGGAGGGAGAACCCCGGTCGGAGGAGCTCCGGCGACGGTCCGAGCTGGAGCCTTTCGACACGGAGGCCTCCGACGAGGTCCGGGTACGGCTGGGGTCAGCGAAGATTCTCTCACGCTGATGCCGCCGACTTCTCAACGCCTTTGAGGACAGTTTGCTGCAGGGCCCACAGATCAGTTCCTCATGATCCGGGCCCAGGCAGCGGAGGCAAAAGTCGTGTGTGTCGGTAAGTGACATATTATGGTCACACCAACCACACCGCTTAAACCCACTGGCAGCCATCGGGGGAAAAAGGGCCCCTGCGAGGTCAAAGGACCGGGCTGCCAGGGAAAACGAAAACGAAAGCTGACTAAGTCAGAAAAACCGAAAAAAAGTAAGAGGACTCGAGACCGGCGTCGCGAGTCCGGGCGGGAAAACGATCGGCGTCGAACCGAAAGAAAAAAGGATAAAATAAAGAAGAAAATCAACTTTTTCGCGGGGACAAGACGGGGACGTCTGTAGGGCTCCGCGGAAAAAGAAGACTGGCTAAGATGGCACCTTCGGGCGGGAAGACGACCGCGCATGCGCGCTGCAATTCCCAAAGGCTTTCTTTGAAAGCTGGGGAAAATTGCTCCGCGAGGGCTCCGTCGGCGCCGACGTCACCTATAAGTGAGGACTGACTTCCTGCTTGGTCCTGGAGAAAACATGGCTACTTGATTGTCCGTGTGAATGAGGACTGTCTTGTAGCTGAGGAGGGTATGAAAGACCTTGAGAGCTAGGAATACTGCTCGAAGTTCCAAGTGGTTGATATGAAGAGAGGTCTCCTGTGGGGACCAAATGCCTTGGGTGGAGAGGTCTTGTAGATGAGCTCCCCAACCTGTTTGGGATGTATCTGTTGTGAGGGTTGCCTGGGGCAACAAAGGTTGGAAGGGGGACCCCAGCAACAGATTTTGAGTGGACATCCACCATTGGAGAGACCAAAAGAGATGTTTGGAGGTTGCTATTTGGTCTGAGAGAGCTCCTGAAGCTTGAGTCCACTGGGTGGACAAAGTCCATTGAGCTGCTCTCATGTGTAGGCGAGCATAGGGTACCACATGTACTGTGGAAGCCATATGGCCTAACAGCTGTAGCATCTCCCTGGCAGTTAAATGGCTCTTTGACTGAATCTGGGAGGCTAACTGCACTAGACGTTGACAACGGGCCTGAGGAAGGTAGGCCCTTGCAGAAGTGGTGTCCAACCAGGCCCCTATGAATTCCAGGGACTGAGTAGGGGTGAGCTGGGACTTTGGGAGGTTTACCACAAGTCCCAGGTATTGCAGAATGCGCCTGGTGCAGTTCAGGGAGATCTGAACCTCTGACTGGGTTGGAGCTCAGATGAGCCAGTCGTCCAGGTATGGGAAGACAAATATTCCCAGAGTGCGTAGAAATGCAGCAACTATTGCCATGCATTTGGTGAACACTCTTGGAGCAGAGGGTAGACCGAAAGGAAGAACTCTGTATTGGTAATGTTTCCCCTGGAACAGAAAACGTAGGAATTTTCTGTGAGATGGATGGATAAGGACATGAGTGTACGCATCCTTGAGATCTAGAGAACAAAGCCAATCCTGACTCTGCAGGTATGTAAGGAGAGAGCCTAGAGAAAGCATCTTGAACTTCAGCTTGCATAGGAATTTGTTCAATTCTCTGAGATGTAGAATGGGTCTGTATCCCCCTGTTTTCTTTGGAATGAGAAAATAGGGGGAGTAAAACCCTGACCCCTGTTGAAGAAGAGGAACTTCTTCTATGGCCCCCTGTGGGAGAATTGAAGTGTCTCACCATGGTGTAGGGAGGAAGGTCTGAGAAATGAAGTTTGTAGCCCTCTTATGATAGAGAGGGTCCACTGCTCTGATGTGATTTGCTCCCATCTGGGAGCAAAATGAGCTAACTTCCTGGAATGGTGAGAGGTTCTGGCTGTCGTAGAGCCAGAAAGGTTAAGTCCTCTAGTATCAAGTCAAAAACCCTGAGGGGGTTGGGACTGCTGAGTCGTAGCAGCCCCTGCAGGTTTAGGCCTGGCCTGTTTAGGTTGCTGACGCTTAGTAGCAAAGCGATCTGTAGAAGATTGTTGGCCAGAAGTGGAAGGAAATCTGCTCCTTTTGTAAAAAGGCTTCTTGAAAGACTCTTTCTTGGCTGGAATGAAAGTTGACTTAGAAAGTCTATCCAGAGCAGAATTTTCTGCATCCATTTGAGTGGCTTTTATTTGCCACTCTTTGCCAAAGAGATTTTCACCTGTACAGGGCAGATTTCCTAAGCCATCCTAGACCCAGGGTTCTAGATCAGAAGCCTGGAGCCAAGCAATTCTGCGAGCAGCTAAGGCAATGCCTGAGGCTCTGCTGGCACCCTCAAAGGAATCAAAGGCTGCCCTGTTGGAAAACTTTGAAATATTTTGAGTATTCTTAAGCCAAAGGAGGAATTCATCCCTTCTATCCTCTGAAATAAAAGGGAGAAAGTTGTGCAGCTTTTGTGCAACTTTCTTTAGAAACATACCCATATAAAGGCTATATGAGTTGATTCTGGCAATAAGCATACTGGCTTGGAAGATTTTCCTACCAAAAGCATCCAAGGTCCTGCATTCTCTTCCTGGGGGAGCAGAAGAGTGTCTTTTGGTACTCTTTATCCTTTTCATAGCTGACTGCACCACAATGGAGTGGTGAGGAAGCTGAGTTTTCTGAAATCCAGGACAAGGAGGGACACGGTACATAGTGTCCAATCTGCGAGAATGAGGAGAAAGGGTGAGAGTAGTCTCCCATAAGTCAATCATATGTTCAGGAAGAATTTCATGAATTGGCAAGGTGACTGCCTCTCTGGGAGCCTTAGAGTATCCTAAAATATCAAATTTGTTTGCTCTAGGCTCTACTTCAGAGGTTACTGAAATAGAGAGTCCTTTAGGCACTTCTCTTATGAAGTCTTGAAAGGACAAATCCTCTGGAAGAGACATTCTCCTTTTTGGAGAAGTAGGCTCCTCAGGAAGGGTAATGGATACTTCGGGAGACTCATCTGATGAATCAGAATCAGAGGAATCAAAGTATCGTCTGTCCCCTTCCAATGATCGATACGCGTATCGATCGGCACCGACATCGGGCGTCCCCGGTACCGGATCGTTACCGAGAGATAGCCCTGGACAAGGAACCTGAATAGGTATCCTGACCGATGTCGATGCAGTCGGTACCGGTATCGGCGCCGGTACCGACAACGGAACTCGTTGCGGTACCGACGGCATCGCAGCTTGAATAAAAGCCATTATAGCCTGCTGCATGGATTGCACAGTGTGATCCATGGACGCCACGACTGCCTGGATGTCGGTACCGGGAGATTGTGCCGGTACCCCAGAGCAGTCTAACAGGTGATGGGTCGAGGCCGTGCCATCGATGTCAACCTGTAACCCCATAGGAGGAGCTTTGGAAGCCGAAGCTTCCCGCCGGGGTTGTTTGGCTGGGGCAGGATCCTCGAGGGCAAGCCCGGAGGCATCTCGATGCTGAGAGGGAGATTTTCCCTTCAAGGACCTGCTAGGTTTATGTTTGGTTACCTGAGATCCATCAGGAGAGGAAGACCTGGAAGATGTCGATGCCACCGCCGGTGCATCCGTGGGAAACAGCACATGGAGCTTGGCTGCTCGGTTCTGTAACCCTCTTTTAGACATTATGGAGCAGGACTGGCAATCCGGAATGGAGTGTTCAGGACCCAAACATTTAAGACACCATTCATAGGTATCCGTAACAGAAATTGTACCGCTACACTTAGTGCATTTTTTGAACCCGGAGGCTGGTTTTTCCATGAGGGAAAATTTTCTTGTGGGCCTGTAGGCCTAAGAAGAAAAATACACCAAGTGAGGAAAAGTATAAATTTTTTTATTTTTTTTTTTAAAGAAAAGACCGGCGGTACCGGTCCGGCGTCGGGGAACGCAGACACGCGACCAAAGAAATAAATTAAAATAAAGAACTTCTTCAGCGGTGACAGGAACACAACCTGCTGGCTCTGCGGAAAAAGAAGAACTGAGGAGAGTTGGTTAGGAAAGGCGGGAAGGCAGCGCGCATGTGCTGTGGGAGGCTCCCAAAAGCTTTCTTTCTGGGAAGCTGGGGAGCTTTCCCGCGCAGGCTCCGTCGGTACCAACGTACCCATATGTGAGGACTCATTCCTGCTTGTTCCTGGAGATTACCTGACATGAAGGTCAAACAGGATGGACTGCAGAGAAATAGCAGCACCAATGGGGCAGGTCCTGAACTGATTTAGCAGGACTCCAGATCCAGATCCTCCTGCTAGACCACTCCAGACAAGTAGGAAATGCTAAAGCCAGAACTCCAATGGATGGGAAGACATAACTACTTTCAGAATCTAAAATGCAAAACCCATCTCTTCCACTTCGCTTTTCACCTCCCTCCCTCCCTCCTAGCATTACTCTTCCTGCACCTCTATCACCTTCCTCCCTTCTCCTCGTGTGATTATCTATCCTCTGTCCTGTCGATCAATAGCATTCCTTTCATCTATTTCCATAGCAAAATGTTGTTACTATTGTAAACTGCCCTGATGCTGCTGCCTGGGCGGTATATCAAGTGTATGAATAAAGAATCTCTGCACCAAAATACATGTCCTCCCTGGTATTGATGTCCAAGTGATAATGCCTGACAAAAGTAGAGAGGGATGACCAAGTCACAGCCCTACAAATGTTAATAGGGGTGAAAGAACTACTGCTACAACTAATCATTTATAAAGTGCTACAAGACATATGCAGCTGCAACCAAAATCCCTTTGGAACAGTTTAATTACACAAACTACACAGAGGACACTGCCTCCTTTATCCAATGGGCAAAGGTAGCCTTAGAGGCTGCTTCACATTTGCGCAGCCCCACAAAAAGCATAGTCTATCCAGCTTTCATAAAGAATTAGTGGCCCTCAGGTATCTGAGAAGCACCACTGCAGACGTCAACTAAATGTAGATCAGTGTCCTTACCTTTAGATTGTTCTACCAAAAAGGAAGGAAGACCAACCACCTGACGGACATGAAAAGATGAAATTAGTCTTACCTGCTAATTGTAGTTCCTGGGGGAACTCCAGTCTAGTCCCGGAATCTCTGGGTTGTCATCCTCTTCCAGCAGCTTTGGAGACTGAGAAACGTCATCCTTTTGATGACCCTGGTATATATACAGAGGGATCGCCTCCTCACACCAGTAACCTACTGACAAAGCAAACTCACTGGAGCAACAAAGTAACAATTAAGTAACAATCAATATTCAAACAAGGAAAACTATCTGAACTAGAAAACAATAAGGGAGACCTACTTCCATCCTGATCCCCTTATCCAAAACTAACTCTGGGTAAAAACTGTAAGGCCCGCTCTCTCCCCTCCTGGAGCAAGGCCACCTCATTACTAGTGTCCTGAATCGACACTCCTATTGTGATTAGCACCCATAGAGGCTTACATTTGCTTACCTGTGATAAACTGCTTGCTTCAGGCTCCCGTTCAAACCTGAATCCCTGGGTGGGATACGGGACGAGACTGGAGTTCCTCCAGGAACTACAATTAGCAGGTAAGACTAATTTCATCTTCCTGATCATCCCTCCAGTCTAATCCTGGAATCTCTGGGTATGTAACAGAGCAGTGAAAGATATTAACGGGAGGGACCTGCTATCCCCGCCTGAAGTACTGCTGTGCCAAAACAGGTATCCCTATCCGCCTGCATGTCTAGACGGTAGTGTCTTACAAATGTATTTAAGGACGACCAGGTCGCCGCCTTATAAATTTCAACCGCCGGGACCAACTTGCACTCTGCCCAGGAAGCTGCTTGGGCCCTAGTCGAATGAGCCTTCAGCCCATCTGGTACTTGTTTGCCTTTTAACAGATAAGCCGCCGCTATCGCCTCTTTAATCCATCTAGACATGGAAGCTTTTGAAGCTGCTTCCCCTTTCTTTGGACCTCCAAAGAAAACAAAAAGTCTATCTGACCTTCTGAAATCAACCGTCCGCTTAATATACTTCTTTAAAGCCTAGCGTACATCCAGCCGATGCGAACTCTGTCACCGAAGCCTGGGACCTTCCCTGAAAACTGGCAAAGACAGTACTTGATTCATATGAAAGGGTGATGCTACCTTTGGCAAGAAAGACGGAACCGGCCTCAACACCACTTTTGAATCGGAAAAGGACAGAAAGTCTTCCGGCAAGACAAGGCCTGCAACTCTGAAATTCTCCTGGCTGAACAGATGGCTATCAAAAAGACCACCTTGAGAGTAAGATCCTTCAAAGATGACCTTCCCAAGGACTCAAAGGGCTCTCGCCCCAATGCCTCCAAAACTAAGGACAGATAACATGACGGAACCACCTGACGACCTGGAGGCCTCATCAGCAACACTGTCCAAAGAAACCACTTCACATCCGGGTGTGCTCCTATGGCCACCCCTTTAATCCTACCTCTGTAACAGGCCAGCGCTGCCAGCTGTACCTTTAAGGACGAAGCCGCCAAACCTTTCTGAAATCCCTCCTGTAAGAACGCAAGAACATGCAGAATCGGTCTTTAATGCATCCAACTCCTTTTCCACGCACCAAGCCTCAAACACGCGCCACACTCACACATATGCCAAAAAGTAGACATTCTCCTCGCCTTCAGCAATGTCAAAACCACTGTTGCGGAATATCCCCTTGCTCTCAGCCTTGCCCTTTCAAGAGCCAGGCCGTAAGTGAGAATCGAGCCACTTGGGGCACGTATAGAGGATCCTGGGACAATAGGTCTCTCCTGACTGGTAGACGCCAAGGGCACTCCACCAACAGCCTCCTGAGATCCGCATACCAAGGCCTCCTTGGCCAGTCTGGAGCTATCAAGATCACCAAACCCTTGTGCAGTTCGATGAGTTGAAGCACCTGGCCTATCAATACCCAAGGTGGAAACACGTACAAGAGTTGCCCTACTGGCCAATCCCGAATGAGAGCATCCAGCCACTCTGACATTCCCTCTCGTCTTCTGCTGAAGAACCGACTGACCTTTGCCGAGTGAAAAGTTGCCATGAGATCTCTGGTGACCCCCATCGACTAACCACCATTTCGTAAACCTCCGGATGAAGAATCCACTCTCCAGGATCTACCTTCATCCGACTCAAGAAATCGGCCTCGACATTGTCTACTCCTGCCACGTGCACTGTCGATAGAGCCTCGAGGTTCAGCTTGACCCACTCAAACTGCTCCGCCTCGGCTTCTAGTGCCACGCTGCTTGTGCCTCCTTGCTGATTGATGTAGGCCATCGCGGTCGCGTTGTCTGAGAATACCCGAATCGCTTTCGCGCGCACATAAGGCTGAAACACCTGCAAGACTAACGTTACAGCTCTGAGTTCCAGCCTGTCGATTGCCCAGCACTTCTCCTGCTCTGACCATTGCCCAATCCTTCCTTGGAAGTGCGCCCCCCAGCCCAATAGGCTGGCATCCGTTGTCAGGGCTATCCAATCGGGCGTTTCCAAGGGCATCCCCTTTTCCAGATGCCCTAGAATCAACCACCACCGCAGCGTCTTCCTTGTCTCGTCCGGACAGGGCAATCCCCAGGACAGCTCGTTGTTCTGGTGAGACCACCGCCTGAGCAGCACCCATTGTAACTGTCTCATATGGGCCCTCGCCCACGGCACCAGATCAAGCGTTGCTGCCATCGTCCCGAGCAACTGTAGATAATGCCACGCCGTGGGATGTGGCCTCTGCAGAAACTGGTGTACCAACTTCCTGAGACCCTTTGCTCGCTGGTGAGGAAGGAACACACTGGCAAATGTGGAATCGAACCTTGCCCCTAGGTAATCCAGATTCTGCAACTGAGTCAATGCACTCTTTGCCTAATTGACTACCCAACCTAGGCCTCGGAGACACGCTACCACTCTGGCTGTGGCCCTCTCGCTTTCGGTCCTTGACTTTGCCTGGATTAATCAATCGCCCAGATAAGGATGAACTAGGATGTCTTCCTTTCTCAGCGATGCGGCTACCACTACCATCACTTTGGTGAACGTCCTTGGCGCGGTAGCCAGTCCGAAAGGTAGCGCTCAGAACTGAAAATGTCCCATCAGCACTGCAAACCTGGGAAACGTTTGGTGTTCCTGTCGAATAGGAATGTGCAGGTACGCGTCTGATAAGTCTAGGGACGTAAGGAACTCCCCTTTCTGCACGGCCACTATGACCGACCTCAATGTTTTCATGTGAAAATGAGAGACTCGGAGACAACGATTTACTCTCTTTAGATCTAGAACTGGACGAAATGTTCCCTCTTTCTTTGGTACCACGAAATAAATGGAGTACCGACCGGAACCGCATTCGTCCACGGGAACCGGCACTATTGCCTTGAAGGCTAATAGCCTCTCTACCGTCTGTTTGATGGCGTCGAATTTGAGATATGCCTTGCCGGGGGACTGAACGAACAACTCTGTTACCGGCCGTAGCAATTCTAGAGCATAACCTTCTCGGATAACCTTGAGCACCCACTGGTCCAAAGTTATCTGGACCCAGGTAGGGTAGAACTCTCGTAACCGCCCCCATACCGGTACTAGTCCTGCCTGGGTCCCCCTCGCTTCATTGTGTCTTCCTAAGATTCGAGGAGGGGGCCACAAAACCTCTGCCTGCTCCCCGAAACCCTTGGTTTCAATAGCGGAACCGCCCTCTCTGGCCCTGGTTGAATCTAAGGGCACGAAAACGGCGGAACTCCCGCTGCGGAGCCTTAGTAGGTACATAAGAACATAAGATATGCCATACTGGGTCAGACCAAGGTCCATCAAGCCCAGTATTCTGTTTCCAACAGTGGCCAATCTAGATCATATGTACCTAGCAGTTTCCCCAAGAGACAAGTTCCACAATGCTTGTACTGGGTCAAGCATGGATATCTTCGGTCACTTCTTAATAATGGTTTATGGACCTTTCCTCCAGGAACTTGTCCAAACCTTTTTAAACCCAGCTACACTAACAGCCTTTACTACATCCTCCGGTAACAAATTCCAGAGTTTGATTACACGTTGAGTGAAAAAATATTTTCTTTTATTAGTCTTAAATAGTTTACCCTGTAGCTTCATTGCATGTCCCCTAGTCTTTCTATATTCTGATAAGGTGAACAATCAATCTACGTTTACCCGTTCCACTCCGTTCATTAATTTATGGACTTCTATCATATCTCCCCTCAGCCGTCTCTTTTCCAGGTTAAAGAGCCCTAACCTTTTTAGTCTTTCTTCATAGGAGTATCCTTCCATCCCCTTTACCATTTTGGTGGCTCTTCTCTGTACCTTTTCTAAAATCGCTATATCCTTTTTAAGATACGGCGACCAGAATTGCACACAATATTCAAGGTGCGGTCTCACCATGGAACGATAGAGGCATTATAATATCTTTTGTTTTATTTTCCATTCCTTTCCTTATCATACCTAGCATTCTATTTGCTCTCTCGGCCGCCGCTGCACACTGGGCCGAGGGTTTTAACATGGTATCCACAATGACGCCTAAATCTTTTTCCTGGGTGGTGGTTCCTAATGTGGAACCTTGCATCGTGTAACCATAGTTTGGGTTGTTCTTCCCTAGGTGCATAACCTTGCACTTCTCCACATTAAATTTCATCTGCCATTTTGATGCCCAGTCTTCCAATTTATCAAGATCCTCTTGCAATTTTTCACAATCCTCTTGGGTTTTAACAACTTTAAATAGTTTTGTGTCATCTGCAAATTTGATAACCTCACTCGTTATTTCACTTTCCAGGACATTTATGAATATGTCAAAAAGCAGCGGACGCAGCACAGATCCCTGGGGTACACCACTATTCACCTTTCTCCATTGGGAAAATTGGCCATTTAGCCCTACCCTCTGCTTTCTATCTTTTAACCAGTTCCCGATCCACAATAGTACACTGCCTCCTATCCCATGACTCTTTAGTTTTGCCAAAAGTCTCTGATGAGGGACCTTGTCAAAGGCTTTCTGAAAGTCCAGATACACAATATCAACCGACTCACCTTTGTCCACCTGTTTATTCACTCCTTCAAAAAAACATAACAGATTAGTAAGACAAGATCTTCCTTGTCTAAAGCCATGTTGGCTGTCTCCCATTAGGTTGTGACTATCTACATGCTGAGTAATTTTATTCTTTATGATGGTTTCTACCATTTTTCCCGGTACTGACATCAGGCTCACCGGTCTGTAGTTTCCCGGATCACCCCTGGAACCCTTTTTAATAATTGGTGTTACATTGGCGATCCTCCAATCTTCAGGTATTAGAGATGATTTTAATGATAGTTCACAGATTACTGATAGCAATTCTGCAATCTCATATTTCAGTTCTTTCAACACCCTTGGATGTATACCATCCGGCCCAGGTGATTTGCTACTCTTCAGTTTATCTAATAGTTGTAAGACATCTTCCCGATGTATCGATATTTCCTTCAATTCTTCCGCACCTTTAAATACCACTTCAGTCATGGGTAACATCCCTACATCCTCCTCAGTAAAGACCGAAGCAAAGAATTCATTCAGTCTCTCCGCTATCGCCTTGTCGCCTCTTAGTGCTTCTTTAACCCCTTTATCATCTAATGGACCAACTGACTCTCTCACAGGTTTTTTGCTACGAATATACTTGAAAAGGTCTTTATTTCGCGTTTTTGCTTCCGCAGCAAGCTTCTTCAAATTCTCTCTTTGCCTGCCTTATCAATGCCTTGCATTTGACTTTCCAGTGCTTGTGCTGTTTCTAGGTTTCGTCGTTTGGCTTTTTTTTCCATTTCCTGAAAGATGCTTTTTTGGCAACAGCCGCCTCTCTGACCTCACCTTTAAACCATGCTGGCAGTTTTTTGGACTTCCTTCCACTTTTCTTAAAGCGTGGAATACAGCTGGTCTGGGCTTCCAAGATAGTATTTTTCAACACCCAAGCTTGATGTACGTCTTTAACCTTCGCAACTGCTCCTTTTAGTTTTTTTTTTTTTTAACTGTTTTCCTCATTTTATCATAGTCTCCCTTTCGAAAGTTAAAAGGTAGTACTGTGGATTTCCTTACTATCCCTCCTCCACTAATTAAATCAAAGGCGATTATGCTATGATCACTATTGCCAAGTGGCCCCAACACCCTTATCTCTTGCACTAGATCTGGTGTTCCACTAAGGACTAGGTCTAATATGGCTTCCCCTCTGGTCGGTTCATGAACCAGCTGCTCCAAAAAGCAGTCATTTATTTCATCTAGGAACTTTATCTCCCTAACATGTCCTGACGTGACACTGACCCAGTCGATACCGGGGTAATTGAAATCACCCATTATTATTACTGCGCTGTAACTTTTGTTAGCTTCCTTGATTTCTTTGAGCATTTCATCATCCATTTGGTCATTCTGGCCAGGTGCTCGATAGTACACCCCCACTGCCATCGCCTTCCCCCTTTTATATGGAATTTCAATCCATATAGATTCTACAGCAGATTTTGTTTCCTGCAAAACTTTAATCCTTTCTGAGTCAATGCCCTCTCTAACATAGAGCGCAACCCCTCCACCAATTTGATCACCTCTATCATTACGATATAGTTTGTACTCAGGTATCACAGTGTCCCACTGGTTGTCCTCCTTCCACCATGTCTCTGATATTCCAACCTTTCATTTAGTGCTATATATTCTAACTCTCCCATCTTATTCTTTAGACTTCTAGAATTTGCATACAAGCATTTTAGAGATTGTATTTTATTCATGTTAATTTGGCTATTGTTAGACATGGGTAAATTGGGATCTTTAAGCTCTGTCTGCTCCATACTTGAGGGCATTTGGGCTACTTTACTCTTTTGTGGAACCTCTCTGCTTTTGGTAGTATCCTTCAAGAATACATTCTTCCGAACCATCCGCTCTTGGGCAACTGTCGGCTTTCTCCTAATATCTAGTTTAAAAGCTGCTCTATCTCCTTTTTAAAGGTTAATGCCAGCAGCCTGGTTCCATCCCAGTTAAGGTGAAGCCCATCCCTTCGGAAGAGCCCCTCCTTTCCCCAGAATGTTCCCCAGTTCCTAACAAATCCAAAACCCTCATCTCTGCACCATTGTCTCATCCACGCATTGAGACTCCGGAGCTCTGCCTGCCTTTTGGGTCCTGCGCGTGGAACAGGAAGCATTTCGGAGAATGCTACCCTGGAAGTTCTGGATTTCAACTTCCTACCTAAAAGCCTAAATTTTGCCTCCAGAACCTCCCTACCACATTTTCCTATGTCATTGGTACCGACATGTTCCAAGACAGCAGACTCCTCCCTAGCACTATCTAAGAGCTTATCTAGGTGGCGCGTGAGGTCCGCTACCTTCGCACCAGGCAGGCATGTTACCAGGTGATCCTCACGTCCACCAGCCACCCAGCTATCTACATGCCTAACGATCGAATCACCAACTATAACGGCTGTCCTAACCCTTCCCTCATGGGCACATGGCCCTGGAGAAACTTCCTCGGTGCGAGAGGGTTTTACATCACCTGGATCCCTTGAGAGCCGCCTCCGGCAGATCCCATTCTCCTTGAATCATTTCCTTGATGACCTTGTGGATCGGAAACGCCCTCTGCGTCTCCCGAAAGGTCTGCAACAAGGGATCTTCCAAAGTCACCTCCTCTGCCGACCCCACCACTGGCATATTAAGCGCCTTAAGCGTCTCTGAAATGAGGGCAGGTAACTCTTCTCTGCAGAAAATTCGGACCACCCTAGCCTGGTCCTTCTGCTCCGCAATCTCTCCTTCCTCTAACTCGTCCTCCAACTCTAGGTCCTGATCTCCCTCATCGGAAAGACCTACCTCAGACCCCACAGATTGTTCTGTGTCTGTCTAACCTGGGCTTCTTAGCTGGACCCGTTGCTAAACCTACGGCAACCGGGGTACCAGGCCTCTTATCTGCTGACTCCGCTTCTGCAGATGAAGGCGGGAAAGCCCTCTTAACATCCCCAAATGCCTGTTGAATTAGCGTAACGAAGGCCGGGGGAAAAATTGCCTCCAGACCCCCCGACAGCAGCGCCGGGGTCGAAGGGACATCTGGAGCCAAGGAAGACCCAGCCACAGGTTCCCCCGGCTGCTCGGCTGGAGAAACTGGTTCCTGGGAAGGTTCTACCACCGCCTTGGGACTCTCCCTCTCTAAGGCTTGTTCCATCGCAGTCGCCTCCAGCATGCAGCCTCTGCAAACTCCCGTGTCCAAGACCGGCCCCCTCCTAGCACCACAGAGCACACACTGCGGTCTAGAGGGCATCTCTGTTACCAAAAAGAAAGCTCAATGATGGGCTCTAGAGCCCTATCCAGTACAGGTTCAATAATGTAAGCACCCTGTAACAAATTCTTTTTTTTTTTTTTTTTAACCCTTCAACCAATCGAACCACTACCCCCCCCCCCCCCCGAAGTCCTAGATGGAAGCTGAACAGAATTCTCAAAAACGAAGCTCTGGCTCAAAAAACGGAGACCTTTCAGGCCTCCCGATAGCAAACGGCGCTTCCCGCGTTGCACCATGCGGTCGGGCCTGTAGTAACACACGTGCTCTGCGGTCTGGCGCCCCGTCACCCAGCAGCTTACCTCGACGGGGCTTTCTCACCCCCGCTGCCTCAGTCCTTCTGGGCCCTCTGCCGCTGTCTAGCCTGACCGCCCCAGAGGTAAGACTCACTTTTCAGCGACCACCGCTTCCCCCGCTCCACTCCCGTCAGCTCTGCACACTCTCAGGGAAAGACTTCTGGCGCGTTACAGAGCCTCGGGACCTGTTCCTCACCCAGCAAAGTGGGATCGGGAACCGGATTCCTCTCTCTCTGCCCCTCCAAATAGCCGATTCTCGGTGCTGCCTTTCTCCCGACAACTAAGCCGGAGGGGGGGGGGGGGGAACCTTACACACTCCAAATTTAAAGATATAGAGCCCTGAAAATAAGAAAATGTATTTAAATTTGACAGGTACTAAATTCCTCCTATTTCTAACTCTCTAAAAACCTTAATTGCTGCTCTAGTGAGCCCCTAACCTCTGGGCTCACTACTCTCCAGCTGCTTGGAGACAGAGAACTGGGGTGAGGAGGCGGTCCCTCTGTATATATACCAGGGTCATCAAAAGGATGATGTTTCTCAGTCTCCAAAGCTGCTGGAAGAGGATGACAACCCAGAGATTCTGGGACTAGATTGGAGGGACGATCAGAAAGCAAACACTACTTCAGGAAAGAATGAAGGGACCGGTGAGATGGAAATAGCAGCTTCTGAAGACAGAGAAGGGTCTCTACATAAGAATGCCTGCAACTTCAAAATGTAGCAGGCCAAACCAATGGCAACCAAAAGAGATGGCCTCGAGGGACAGACCTTTAAGCATAGCCCGTTATCATGGCTCAATGAGCACAGACATTAAGGACCACAGAATGAAGCTCTACTCACACAGAGGAGCAACTTACCATGGAGGATGACCCAAGTGCTGCATATGCCCAAAAGAAGCAGGCAGCATCTGGGTATGAAGCTACGAAGCAACCGGCTATTGGCCCTCAAAAACATGCTAAGGCTGCAAAACTTACAAAGAACAGAGACAGACCCTTATCAAACTGTCCTGCAGAAAGGCGAGCAAGGATGGCAATTCCACCTTTCGGGGGTGGGGGAGGGGCTAAGTTGCACTCGTGACACCAGCACTAACATACGATAAGGTGGAACCACATTTTGCTTTCAAGGGAGTGGAAATTATAGGTAACAAATAGCCTTTGAGTACTAAGCACAGCCTCTAAAGGGCCAAGCCATAAATGAGAAGGGAGTCAGGTCGTCCAACGGAACGGGCCCCTGGCACAACAGGCCCCATTTTTTCCATTTTCTGAAAGATTCTCTCTCAACTATAATAGCTTCTCTGATCTCACCTTTAAGCCATATGGTCTGCCGTTTGGCCGGCCTTCCACCTTTGTTAAAGCATGGAATACATCCGGTCTGGGCTTCCATGATAGTATTTTTAAACACCAGGCCTAATGTAAACTCTTAATGTTTGCAGTTTCTCCTTTTAGTTTTTCTTAAGCATTTTATATCAAGGTCTTCCTAAACACTCTATCCATCCTCTCCAATTAGTTCAGACCACCACTGCGTGTATTATAACTGGCTCTACAAAATTTGAACACAACTCCTGTCCTCAGTTACATTTCCTTCCGGTTACTGCAAAAGCAAAATATAAAAACCTAATGACTATTTTCAAAATTTTTCACCAATCCCAGCGGATATTCTACAATCTATAATTTAAAAAGACAAGAGCATAAAACCAAGTCGATCTCAAAATATCAATAAACTTAATATTCCTTTGAACTTCAACAAATCAAAACAAATGACTTCTAAAAGAGCGTTTTCCTTTATGGCACCAGAGTTATGGAATTCTATTCCTGAAGACTTAAGAACTCAGGAAGACATTAAGGACTTTCGCAAATCTTTAAAGATTTATTTATTTATAGAATCATTTGGTGAAATAACTTAAATTAACCATTATGTATATTTAATTTCACTATGATATAATATGAAGTGGAGGAGTAGCCTAGTGGCTAGAGCACTGGCTTGGTAACCAAGCAACCAGGGTTCAATTCCCACTAGCACTCCTTGTGGCCATGGGCAAGTCACTTAACCCTCCATTGCCTCGGAAGAAAGGCCTGGCAATCTACTTCCGGTGACACTGCCAAGAAAGCCCAGGAGCTTCTGGGTCGCCAGGAGTCAGGTCTGACTCGAAGGCACACATTGCATTGCATATGATATATTATAACATACTGTTTTGTTTTGTATTTATATTGTAATGTATCATTTTTGTTTTCCCATACCCTTAGTATGTAAGCCTTTGTTGTCTTGTCAACCACTTTGATTGAAGGATAAGGTGGTATACAAAACTGGTCAAATAAATAAATAAGTTTTCCTCATTTTATTATAGTCTCCTTTTTGAAAGTTAAATGCCAGCGCACTATTTCCTTGCTATCCTCCATTTATTAAATCAAATGTGATCATGTTATGATCGCAATTACCAAGCAGCCCCAAAACAGTTACCTCTTGCACTAGAACCTGCATTCCACCAAGGACTAGATCTAAAATAGCATCTCTTCGCATTGGTTCCTCAGCCAGCTGCTCCAAGAAGCACTTATTTAGAGTTGTGGTCAACATTATTAGTACCCTTGCATTTCTGGTGTTGAGTACAATATTGCGAGAAATAATTGGAAATATTCCCAAGTGTATGGCATAAAATTTTAATAGTACTGTATGTTGAAAGGTATACAATAAAAAAAAAATGTCTGTAGAACTTAGACGTAGAAATTTCTCAGAAAATTAACAAAATATGACCTGCACAGGATTAACGACACCCTTAATATTTGACTGCACAACCCTTGGCAGTGATGACAGCCTGCAAACATTTCTTGTAGCCATCTATAAGTTTTGTACATTTGTCTGCTGGTAGTTTCTCCCACCCTTCAACTGTGATTTGTTTCAGCACATGAATGTTTCCAGGATTCCTTTTACCAATGGCAGATTTCTGCTCTTTCCAAAGGTTCTCAATTGGATTGAGATCAGGACTCATTGCTGGCCAGTTTAAAACAGTCCATATGTTCCTTTTGAACCACTCTTTTGTGCTTTTCGATGGGTAATTGTACTGCTGGAGAACCCATGACCTTTGACCCAAACCTAGCTTTTTGACACTAGGTAGCACATTTCACTCCAAAATACCTTGAATAATCCTCAGACTTCATGATTCCTGTAACACATTCCAGGCCTCCAGTTCCTGAGACAGCAAAACAGACACACATTATGGAACCTCTACCATATTTAACTGTAGAAAGGGTGTGTGGTTTCCTTAAAAGCTTAATTTCTTCACCTGTAAATGTACCGCTGGTCTGCATTGCCAAAGAGCTCAAGTTTAGTTTTCATCTGTCCACAGAACATATTCCCAAAAGGATTGTGGTTTCTCAAGGTGCGTTAGGGCAAAGATCAGGCATGCCTTTTTATATATGTCTTTGAGCAGTGGAGTTCTCCTTGGCCTTTGACCATAAAGTCCTCCTTTGTTTAGTGTGGGGGCGTATGGCGTACGGTGAAACCATCACTCCAGATTGCTCCTGGTCAGCCTTAAGCTCTTTGGATATTGTACATGGTGTTTTACAACAGTTTGCAGTAACCTTCGAATGCTTCTTGGATTAAAGTTTCCTCTTCCCACTTCATCCTGGCAGGTTCTTGAAAACTTCTTAACATTGCAAACTGTAGGCACAGGAATCCCAAGGTCTTTGGAGATGGCCTTGCACATCTTTGAAGTTTGATTTTTGGTGACAATGGCTTTTCTAATGGTCTCAGACAGCTCTCTTAAAATATAAGATATTGCATAGTGGATCAGAGCAAGGTCTATCAAGCCCAGTATCCTATTTCCAATGGCAAATCCAGGTCACAAGTACCTAGCAGTTTCCCAAGACATACAGGTTCCACAATGCTTTTATTGGGGCAAGCAGTGGATTTCCCGGGTCCTCTTTAATAATGGTTTATGGACCTTTCCTCCAGGAACCTGTCCACACCTTTTTTTAAACTCGGCTATACCAATAGCTTTTACTACATCCTCTGCTACCGAATTCCAGAATTTGATTGTGTGTTGTGCGAAAAAAAAATCATCTTATTAGTCTTAAAAGGGTTACATTGTAGCTTCATTACATCTCCCCTAGCCTTTCTACTTTTTCATGGCATAAGCTAGCAATTTATATTCACATGTTCCACTCCATTCATTAATTTATAGACCTCTATCATATCCCCCCCCTCAGTCGTCTCTAATCCAGGTTGAAGAGTGCTAACGTTTTAAGCCTCTCCCCATCATCTCCTTTACCATTTTGGTGACTCTCCTCTGTACTTTTTCCTAATTCCACTATATCCTTTTTAAGATACGGCGACCAGAATTGCACACAATATTCAAGGTGCGGTCGCACCATGGAACAATACAGAGGGGTAGGGTATAATATCCTTGATTTTATTCTCCATTCCTTTCCTTATGATTCCTAGCATTCTATTTTCTTCCATTGAACACATGGCAGAGGATTTCAATGTGTTATCCATGACGACGCCTAAATCTTTTTCCTGGGTGGTGGTTCCTAATGTGGATAGTTTGGGGGGGGTTCTTTCCTAGGTGCATAACTTTACACTTGTCCACATTAATTTTCATCTGCCATTTGAACGTCCAGTCTTCCAATTTATCAAGGTCCTCTTGCAAAGTTTTCACAATCCTCTTATGTTTTAACAACTTTGAATAATTTTGTCTCATCTGCAAATTTGATCACCTCATTCCCATTTTCAGGCCACTTAGCTCTACCCTTTGCTTTTTTATCTTTTAACCAGTTCTTGATGCACAATAGTAGGCCGTCTCCTATCAAATGACTTTTTAATTTTGCCAAGAGTCTTTGAGGGAGCTTGCCAAAGGCTTTCTGAAAATCTAGATACACTATATCAATTGACTCCCCTTTGTCTACCTGTTCATTCACACCTTCAAAAAATATAACCAATTAGTAAGACAAGTCCTTCCTTGACTAAAGCCAGGTTGGCTTTCTCCTATTAAACCATGGCTATCTACATCTTCAGTAATTTTATTCTTTATAATGGTTTCTACCATTTTTCCCAGTACTGATATCAAGCTCACTGGCCTGTAGTTTCCCCGATCACCCCTGGAACCCTTTTTAAAAATTGGCATTACATTGGCCATTCGCCAATCTTCAGGTATTACAGATGATTTTAATGATAGTTCACAGATTACTAACAGTAGGTCTGCAATCTCATATTTCAGTTCTTTCGACACCCTTGGATGTATACTTTTTAGCTTATCAAATAATTGTAATTCATCTTCCTGGTTAATTGATTTTTCTTCCAATTCTTCCAATTCATTATCTTTAAATATCATTTCAGTCATGTGGGTAACTTCCCCACATCTTCTTCAGTGCAGACCAAAGCAAAGAATTCATTCAGTCTCTCCGCTATGGCCTTGTCCCCTCTTAGTGCTCCTGCTACTCCTCTATCATCTAATGGTCCAACTGATTCTCTCACAGGTTTTTTGCTACCAATGTACTTGAAAAGTCTTTATTAAGCGTTTTAGCTTCCATGGAAAACTTTTTTTCAAATTCTCTGTGTCTGCCTTATCAATGCCCTGTGTCTAACTTGCCAGTGCTTATGTTGTTTCCGGTTTTTATCACTTGGCTCAGTTTTCCAGATCCTGAAAGATGCTTTTTTTTTTTTTTGGCTACAACCTCTCTGACCTCACCTTTACACCATGCTGGCAGTTTTTTGGACTTCCTTCCATTTTTCTTAAAGTGCGGAATACAACTTGTCTAGGCTTTCAAGATAGTATTTTTAAACAAAGCCTATGTTTGATGTACATCTAACCTTTGCAGCTGCTCTGTTTAGTTTTTTTTTTAACTATTTTCCTCATCGTATCATAGTCTCTCTTTTGAAAGTTAAAAGGTAGTATCTGTGGATTTCCTTGTTGTCCCTTCCTTCATTTATTAAATCAAACATGATCATGCTATGATCACTATTGCCAAGTGGCCACAACACCCTTATTTCTTGCAACATTGTGAAAATGGAACACGGAGTGAATGTGGCCATTTTAAACATTAGATCCATCATTCATTGTTTAATTCAAGTCATCCGAGTACTGACAATTATTCACAAGTGTGTCTAATTTTACTACAGTGGGAATGTGGTGGTTGTGTTCAAACTGATTTGAATTGTCTATAAGGATGCCAATAATCATGTCCAGGCAATGTCCATTTTTTATACTATTTCCTTTTTTAATTGGTCTTGTTTTATTTGATTCTTTTATGTATCAAATATGTGTGCATATATAGTCCAAAGCCATTTCACTAGACATTTTTTTAAGGCGATATTGGACATTAAGGGGTTGAACTGCAAAGGTGTCAATGTTGACCACAACAGTACTTCATCTAGAAACTTTATCTCCCTAGCATGTTCTGATGTGACATTGACCCAGTCAATACCAGGGTAATCAAAATCTCCCATTATTACTGTGTTGTAAGCTTTGCTAGCTTAACTAATTTCTGTTAATCAAAATCTCCCATTATTACTGTGTTGTAAGCTTTGCTAGCTTAAATAGAAATTACACTTACCTGGTAATTGTCGTTCCTTGAGTTACGACAGTTTAGTCCTCTACTTCTGGGTTGTGCACCTCTTCCTGCAGCTAGGAGACTGGGCATGTCAAAGTCGTGACATCACTGGATATAGCCTGCTGGTATCTCCCATCAGCCTCCAGTGTACTATTGACAAAGCAAACTCAAAGGAACAACAAATAACTAACTTTACCATAACTTTAAATAACTCCCCATTCTTCAACCGGAGCTGCCTTTTAAACCGTATTCGTCTTATATTTTCTTTTCTCTCTTTTTTTTTTTTTCTTTTTTTTTTAACTTTACATTCTTGTCCCCCCTATGCAAACACATATCCTATACCATCACCTCGTTTAAATAAGAGAAAAGAAAGAAAGAACAGAGAGGGATACTCACTGCGATCTAGAAACTGAAAGGATCTGTCTACTCCTTGAGATTGATGCTTCACTCCGCCTGAAAATAAACTCTAAAGAAATCACACTCCTGGGCGGGAATGAGGACTAAACTGTCGTAACTCAAGGAACGACAATTACCAGGTAAGTGTAATTTCTATTTCCTTATCGTTCCTCCAGTTTAGTCCTCTACTTCTGGGATGTAACAGAGCAGTAATCATTGGGAAGGACCTATCAAGCCAACTCACCACACTGCCGACCCGGAACAGGCTTCCTTTACTGCCAAAACATTTAGGCAGTAGTGGTTACTGAGGAAATGGAGACGACCTGGAAGCTGCTCTACAAATCCCTCCTGGTGGAATGACACAGTGATTCACCCATGAAGCCGCTTGTGCCCTGGTAGCAAGAGTCAGAAAGCCCCCCGGAATCATACAACCTCGCCAGCAGAAAGCTGAGGCAACCACCGCCTTAACTCAGTGCGAAATGGCCGCCTTCGCTGCTGCTTCCCCTTTGTGGGGACCTCCAACCAGCACACAAAAACAAAGAAAGGAACATCGCACCCTGCATGTAATGTTTCCTATCGGTGTAAGCTACGAATAAAAACCTCCCCTTCCAGAAAACCGAGAACTGGAAGAGAAACCAATAGGCTCAGGAGAAAAATCAGAAAACCACCTTTTGGAAGGACGACAGGACTGCTCGCAAACACCACCCTCTATCCAGAAAGGGTGAAAACGGCTCATTAGATGACAACGCCTGAAACTCCGAAACTCGTCGCACCGAACAACGAGCTATCAAAGCCACTGTCTATAACAGCAAATCCTTTACCGACGCCTGGAGTAAAGAATCAAAGGACTCTTTAGCTAACGCCTCTAAGGCCCAATCGGGATCCCCCGGCGGCACCTGAACTCTCCTTGAGTAGCGCAGTCGGATCCCAACTTAAGGAAACGCTACACATCGATCCGAACACCTAGCGCTATTCCCTTCACAGACTCCTACAGCCGGAAACAGTCGCCCGCTGGATCCTCTAAGGAACTGGCCACTAGTTCCTTCACACAATGTCCTGCAGAGAACTCAGACCAAGAATACAGACACCTTTGTCGCCCGGACTTGCCGCCGTGAACAGCAGCCTTCCAAAAGGCACTAAGCATGGATCTACGTAGCAGAAGCAGCCTGCCTCCTTGCTCTCAACAAGGCGGCGAAGACTGCCGCAGAATAACCCTTCTACTTGGGCCCCGCCCATACAAAGGCCAAACCGTAGGCAGGCACAGATCCACCTGAGACATTCGTCACAGACCTAGCCGCAGCAGAATGTCCGCTACCGACAACTTCTAGGAAAAGCCTGTCGAGTAGATGAATGAGAAAAGCCTAGTACAGCCATCTCGCCCAACCAGGCGCTATCAAGAGCACCTTTCTCCGAAAGCCACGATACGCCAACTAGTTGCCCTATGAGAACCCATGGGGAAAGGACAAGACAGACTTAATGGGAGCTTACTGACCCTCGACTGGGACAAACCATCAGCTGCCCCATTCCTCCACCAGAGAGAACACTGGGTGAACCCCAAGGAAGCCAATAATATTAGCTAGCGCTTGAATCAAGCCATAAGAGTAAATTAGACTTACCTGCTAATTGTCGTTCCTTAAGGAACTCTAGTCCAGTCCCGGAACCATAGAGTTGTCAACCACCTCCAGCAGCTTTGGAGACTGAAAGATGTCATCGCTTTGATGTTACTGGTATAACTAGGCAAACTCCGCCCCTTTCCACCAGTACCTATTGACAAAGCAGACTTAACAGAACAAATAAGCAGGTACAGCAATAAGCATAAAAGAATAGAAGTAGTTAAAACCGCCCAGGAACTAGACGTCCCCGCCACTCAGCCAAAAAACATCTAGCCCCTGAAGACGGAAGAACCACACTCCAGAGCCGACAGGGCACCACTACGCATAAAGAAAGGGTCGCCCTGTGACTCTCTTGTGCACGTTCATACCCGGAAACAAAAATACACTTCGAAAACCTGTGTGTCATTTTGTCTCCCTATCGGACAGAGTTCCGAAGTCCTCTGCCGTCATTGTAATTCATTTATTTTAATTATTTTATTATTTATTTGAACTTCAGGCTGCACGCCACGCCATAAACTGGGAGGGGTCCGGGACTGGACTAGAGTTCCTTAAGGAACGACAATTAGCAGGTAAGTCTAAATTTACTCTTCCTTTGCGTCCCTCTAGTCCAGTACCAGAACCATAGAGGATGTAACAGAGCAGTGAATATCAACGGGAGGGACCCTAAAGCCCAGCCTGAAGTACTGCAGACCCAAAACGTCCAGCCCGCTGCGCATATACAGCAAACCGATAGTGCCGCGCAAAGGAATGCAGTGCGGACCAAGACGCCACCCTACAAATGTCTCCGACCAGCACCAAACTGGATGACGCTCAGGGAATTCGCACAAAAACCAACCGGAACAACCGTACCCTGCACAGGTAGGCCGATGCCAAAGACTCAAGCCCCCGCGAAATGGAGAACTCCGCCACCGCCGCCCCCTTCCGCGGGCCTCCAAAGGTGACAAAACAACCTGTCGGACTTCCTGACAGATGCAGTTCTATGGAGATACTACCTAAGCACCTGTCGAACGTCCAAAAGAAGCAACCGACCGCTCGACTGATCCTTCTGTCCCACCAAAAACACTGGAAGCGACACCACCTGGTTGACGTGAAACAACCAAAACCATCTTTGGTCAAAAAGCTGGGACCTTGCACATCACCCCCTCGTGACCGAAAACCGGACAAAGACGGCACCTTACAAGACAGCGCCTACCAAACCGAAAGCCCCAAGCGAAGCAAATGGCTACCAGAGGGGGAAAGGACAAGACAAAGACCAGTAACTGAGAGCTGACGGAGCCAAAGAGATCTCCGGGAGAATTCCAAGGAAGCCAATAATACTAGCTAGCACTCGAATTAAATCATACTGCACATTTGCCACATAAAGCAGAGCAGGCTCTACTCGATGCAACACCCTGAGCCTTACCTGCTCCAGGCGAATAGACTGCCGGAAATACTGGCACCCCTGGAAACATGCTTTCATCCCCCCAGACACCCAAACTGGAACCTGCAAGGACAGAGCAATGCCCCCAACGATCGCCACAGTGAACCATCTACTTACGTACCGTTCGTTAAAGAAGATTGAAAGAGCTCTCCTCCAGACAGCGAGTCCACAGCCCCTGCAAGCGCAAGGCGTGCACCCACTCACGCAGTACCCAGACCTGCCCCTGCCGAGTCACACCATGTCAAACAAGAACAGGCAAATTCGGGACAGCTGAAACATCTGTTTATTTATTTTTAATTTTTAATTTTTCTTTTTAAAGACATCGTCTAACGAAAAATTCCTGCAGCATAGGCAGAGCAGCTCTTTCGGTGCCAACATGAAGCAGAAAGAACCCCCAAGCACCGTCAGAGACATCCCCAGCTGTCCTGCTAGAGTAACGCCGCATGCCGTCTGACTGCACCAAGAAGGACTTGATATTTTAAGGTCCACTAGCACATGGTGTTAGAAAGACCATCTTCTCATTCCGCAGCGGCCACCGAGGCAACTAAGAAGAAGCCGAGAAACTGCAGAGAAGCTCCCAGGATACCACCTGGTAAAGACTACACTTCTAGACCATCGAAGCAAAAAGGCATGCGAGAGTGCATTGTGTCCTGTCCGTAGCTGTTTAAAGCTAAATGATCCAGGGTATGCTGGATATGTTCTAGAGAACGCCAGGCCCGCCATCCAGGCAGCCTCCACAGGCACAGTCCAAACCGGCAGCCATCTAGGCTGATGCCAAGCCGCGTGGAAGCCACCTTGCCAACACAGCAGATGATGTATGCTTACCAGAATCTGAGCAGCCGCTAGTGCTGATGGAGAACTAGCCTGGCTGCGCTTCGCCGGCCGCCAGCAAAGCAGACTCTGAATACCCGCAGATACTCTCCACCCTGGAGAACCTCTGATAAATGGCAGGGGAGCCGAAATAGCCTCAACGGCCCGAGCGCGAATGTGCAACCTCTCTGCGTTGCTCTGCCGTTTCCAGAAGTAAAAAGGAAACCACCTATAGGCAGACCAAAAACATTAGAAATCCACGAAATCCAATAAATCAGGGAAAGTCAAACTAAATTATTTATTTATTTATTTTATTTTACAGTTTTTATATACCGCGCTCTTTGGTATCAGCGCGGTTTACAGATAACAAATTTCGCATTAGAACAGTCCTTTGCTTACATTATAACAGGGTCTTTTGCTTACATTATAACAGGGTCAGTAACTTGGAGACAACATGGTAAACTATATACAAGCTATATACAGAAAGATATATTACCTCTGGAAATTTACAGTTAAATTGGGTCGTAACTTTGGGTGTGCAGAGCGTCTAGGTCGTGTTCTGTTATGACTATGTTGTTGGAATGTCAGAGGCTGTGTGAGTGATTTGTGAGATGGGGGAAGGAGGTGTAGGGTTAGGGCCTAAAAGATGATGACAGAATAGGTAGTGTTTGAGGGCCTTTCTAAATTGAGAGAGGTCTTTTATTGATCGGATATGAGGAGGGAGATTATTCCAGCAAGTTGGAGCGAATAAGGTGAAGGCCTTGTCTCTGGTTGTTTGGTTACATTTAGTGTACTCCTTTGGTACGACAAGAGTATTGGCGGCTGCGGATCTTCTCAGTCTGTTCGTGGGGGTGTTGATAATAAGTGATGAGAGGGAAGGTGGGGCTATTTGATTAATTGCTTTAAAGGATAGCAGAAGTGCTTTGTAAGTTATCCTGGCTTGTAGGGGTAACCAGTGAAGCTCTGTTAGTATGGGGGTGATGTGGTCTCTACTGGAAGTACCGCAGAGGATGCGGGCTGCTGAGTTCATCGCCAATTGGAGTGGGTTGAGGGTGCTCTTGGGTAGACCATGTAGGATGATATTGGCATAGTCAAAATGAGGTGTTATAAGGGCTTGGAAGACTGTTCGGAAGTCATTGGGGGCGAGTAGTGGTCTTAAGGGTTTCAGCGTTCTTAATTTATAGTAAATGGATTTAACGGTCTGCTTTATGTGATCTTTGAAGGTCAGTTCTTGGTCGATGGTTACTCCCAGGTAGCGAATTGATGATTTACATGGTAGTTCCGCATCTCTCACCTTCAAAGTTGTAGGGGGGGAGAATTTCTTATTCCTGGTTACGAATAGGACTTCCGTTTTCTTGAAGTTTATTCGCAGGTTCTGGGATAGGAGCCAATCTGTAATCGCGTTGAAGGAGGCGATAATTGGGGAGAAGTCAGGGGCATTAATTTTTATTGGCGTGAATATTAGTACGTCATCTGCGTAGATCAAGCTGGAGGCGTTAAATGTTTTGATGATTTCACAGATTGGTTGGATATATATGTTAAATAGAAGAGCTGATAAAGAGGATCCCTGGGGTACACCCTGTTTTTGTTGGAAAGGATCGGAGGTTGAAGATCCTATCCGCACCTGTTGCCAGCGGTTGTTTAGGTAGGATCTACACCATTCCCAAGCTGATCCCTGGACTCCCTTTTCTTTAAGACGGTGAAGAAGTTGTACATGGTTAACCGAGTCGAACGCTGCTGAGATGTCAAGGAAGATGAGGATGAACCCATTTTCAATTTTGTCAATCCCTCTTGATAAGGTGTTGATGAGTAGTGTGAGAAGGGTCTCTATGCCATGTGATTCTCGGAATCCGTGTTGGCAGGGATCGAGGGGAGCTGAAGTATCTATATGTTGTTGCAATTGGATTTGTACCACCTTCTCGATGATTTTGGCTAGAAGGGGTATATTTGAAATTGGACGATATGAATCAGTTTTTGCTGGGTCGAGTTTATTGTTCTTTAGGAGAGGGCGTATTGAAGTTTGTTTGAGAGATGATGGGAATGATCCAGTGGTGAAGGAAAGTTGCATGATGAGGGCAAGTATGGGGCTCAGTTCAGCACGCATTGTTCTGATCCAGTAGGCAGGGCATGGATCGTTTGGGGCTGTGGTAGTATTCAAGGTGGCAATAAGGTCAGTGATGGATTTCACTGTGGGAGCGACAAAATTTTTTAGAGGCTGAGTAATTGAGGCGGGGTTAGGTATACAACTTGGTGTGGAGTTCGTGTTAATGGATTTAGATTGAAGATAGTCGGCAAAAGCCTGAGGTTGAATTGATATTGTTTGGTTGGAGGATGGTGCCTTGGTTAAGGATTTAGTGATGTTAAAGAGGTCTCGTGGTTTGTTCAGTGATCGGAGGAGGGTTTCTGTATGGTGTTCCCTCATCTAAATGGGAATATTCTCCAAGAAGAAACCACCCAGAACATAATGCTTACGGCAGAGCAGTTCACAGCTGTGGACTGGCCAGGGCGGTCACCCAAGCCCCGGTTACAACAGTCCAAGATAGGTATCCCCCAACGAACGCTTGCGAAGACCGTCTATGGAAAGCAGGAGGAGTTACTTGAAAATCAACATAGCTATGCTCGTATGTTTGGATGATTTTTTTTGTTGTTGTTGTTGTTTTTGCAAAACAGAATCTGCAGCTGGGTGAATATTAGCACATTTCAGGAAAATTATACCCTTCCTAAACAAGATGATTAGGGAATCCACTCTTAGGTAGGGGTATGAAGTCAGAACAGGGGAGCCCGAGAGTTTCGGGCCCGGCCTGGAAAGGGCGGATAGGACCCTAAAAACCAAGTTTCCACCAACTCCAATGAACTTAAAGCAGATCAGTCAAAATCTAACTGAACTGCACCTAGACCTTTGCAAGAAGCTACCATCCCCCGCCGTACCCAGCTGACCTTCCCCCCCCCCCTCATCCTGAGGGATTCAGTGTCGCTGGATGCATTGTTCACCCCCTGCCAGCCTGCTGCATCCGTCAGGGAGCTGAAGAGTGAAAGAGAGAGGAGAACATCTGGAAGCAAACCGCGTCCAGACGGTGGGGTTCAGGACACCAAAGGCCACCGAAGAAAACCACAGTTGTAGCCAAAAAAGAAACCGGCTATGTCTCACTAAAGAGAGTTTGTATATCCTTTCGAAATCCCGCTCCAGAAAGAGAAGAACTTCCCGGAATGAGCCCATTAAGTGGAGCCATGAAACACACAGGCACCTTGCAAGTGGAGGTCTGAGAGGTCGCTGCCGGTGTGAACCTGAGGAATAAAATGATGTCGTACGTCAACCCCACCCACCGCAGGGACGGGGGCTCCGAATACAATATGTGAGGCATGAGTAGCTGTGGCCGGTAGGGCAACCGAGCCCCAAGCAACGATACAGAAGGCAAGAGCTTCAATCTTGGGCATATAAAGAGGATCTGCGGAGCATTACCTAGAATAAGCAAGATGAATAAGCAAGACGAAAGGGCTGTAAACACACGGTCAGAGAAAGGCCCCATCGAGTGTATCCGCCGTCCCCTGGCGGCCCTAGCCCTTCTTGTTTGACAGTTAACCATTATATACTTTAGTACCCTATAAAATATACCAAGGTACATTTCTAGCCGGACCCTCTATTCAACTACAAGCGAGGGCTCTGCCCCGGAACCTAAAACCAGGCAATTTGCCTAACACCCGGGGACTGAACAGATGCTCCGCCGAGGCATGATTAGAAGGGAAAGAACCTGTGGAAGCAATGCCAGACGGCTGTCCTATAAAACTAAGAATAAACTTAAAACTAGAGAGGACAGACCCCTTTTTTTTTTTTTTTAAATATACCCAGTGCCGCAGTATCGTGCCCCCAGCTAAGGGCATATCGTTGCCCCAAAAAAACACTAACAGCCAGCTCCGAAGCACCGAAACATCAAAAGTCGCTTCCAACATGGCCCCCGCTGCTTTTCCCGCGGAGCGACACGAGGCACACAGCACCAATCACCCCCGATGCGAAACGCAACGGAACGAAGGCCCGAAAAAGGAAAGAAGCAGCTTAAAGGAAAGAAGCAGCTTAAAGGATAACCAGCTACTCTCCCAAGCCACCAGAGGCTAATCTCCCTTGCCAGCAAACTCCGGCGACGCCACCGCATCGGAGCACAGCCCTTTTCGCGGCTTCCGCTCCGCGCTGGCAATGCAGGCTGAGGCGCGCACAAACTCGCCTCCCCCAACCGTTCCCCTGCTCCTCACCCTTAATCGTGGGTGAGGGAGCAGGGAAGCTGAAATCAGAAGCCCCGCCTTTTCGCAGCCACCCGTGCGAAGCACGGGAAGACAGCACAGCTAGAGAAGAGGACAGAGGGGAGGGGGCAAAGAGGAGGGGAGAAGAAAAATAGACAGCAGGCAGAATTCCACAGCACTTTTGCAAAAATTCAAAGAGTGAAACTCAGACAAAGAAAAATCCTAAGAATAAGAGCCTACATATTTGTCAGTCTAAAAACAAAAATGCCCCTTATCCTTCACCCCCAGAAGCTGTGCCTCCTGCTACATGGAGAGCCGACCCACCGGAGGCTGATCTCCGCAACTTGCAACAGCCAGAAAGACCCCAGGCTGATATCTGCAACACCTAACAGCCAGAAATATCCCAGCCCCCCTGGGTGCTGACTGAGCAGGTCCAAGCTCTCTTGCATTATAGCAAGCAAGGTAGCATTCTAGCCAAACCCCGTTGACCCGAAGGCAAAACAAGGCTCCCACGGCTGCAAACAACAAACCATGAAATCTTGCCGCTGCAAACGCAGCTCTCAAAATGGCCGCCGTGAGCGTTCCCGCTCAAAAAAGAACCCTCTCTCACCACACGCGGCGAGGCTCCGAGCCAACCTGCAAGCCCGGGAGCCGCCGCAAAGCCTCCCCACCAAGTTAACCATCTCCCAAAAACCAGGTCAGTGCAGGAACTTACCGCTGCCGATCCCAGAGGGAGGGGGGGGATGAGGGAGAGGAGCCACACGAACACCGGAGCACAGCCTGTTCACGGCTTCAGCTCCGGCTGCTCACTGCTCTGACTGAGCCGGGAACAACTTCCACTGGCTTTTAAGCCCTCTGCTTCGCTGCTGCTGCAAGTGCCCGCCATCTACCTGCTCCTCACCCCTTCCACGCGGGTTCGGGAGCAGGGAGGCCACCGAATAGCACTATTCCTCCGGTGCTAGTTTAGACTCTGGGGCAATCGCCTTCTACCTGCTCCTCACCCTTCCAACGCGGGTTCGGGAGCAGGGAAGCCACTGATTAGTCCTGTTCCCCCTATGCTCGTCTAGACGCTGGGGCAAAGCAGAGAGGGAGGGGGAAGAGAGAGAGGAAGAGAGAAAAAGAGAAAGGTCCACAGATACAGGAATCCTTTCAGCAGCAGCAGCTCGGACCTAACAGAAAAAACAAAGAACCAAATCAAAGAAGTAAAACAAGTAAAATAAGTGAAATTTCAAAAAACGAAGCTCTGCTTATTAGTTTCCACTGAGCCCAGACCCGGGCTCAGAACCTCCAAGCTGCTTGGAGACTGAAAAGTACTGGTGGAAAGGGGCGGAGTTTGCCTAGTTATACCAGTGACATCAAAGCGATGACATCTTTCAGTCTCCAAAGCTGCTGGAGGAGGATGACAACTCTATGGTTCCGGGACTGGACTAGAGGGACGCAAAGGAATGCACATTTGCCCCATAAAGCAAATCAGGCTGTAGTCGATTCAACTCCCTGATCCTTTCCTGTTCCAAGCAAGTAGACTGCCGTAACACTGCGACCAGCGGAAGCATGCTCTCGCCTCCCCAGGCTCCAAAAATGGGAGCTTGTAAGGCCAGAGCAATGCCCCCAACGATCGCTTCAGTGAACCATCTACTTTCCCATCTTGCGATAAAGAAGATTGCTAGGGCTCTGTTCCATACAGTGAGTCCGCACACCCTGGAAGTGCAAGGTGTGCACCCAGCCACGTGGTACCCAGGCGTGCCCCTGCTTAGCCTCAAAATGTCAATCAAGAACAGGCGAATTCAGGACAGCTGAATACTTTCTTTATTTTCCTTCCTTCTGTATTTATTTATGGTGATTATTTATTTATTGATTTATTTATTTTACAAAGACACCTCTAAACCAAAAATGCCTTCAGCATATGTTAAGAGACGCTCTTTCCGTGCCAACAATATGAAGTAGAAAGAACTCCCAAACACAGGCATACTAATCCACGGCCGTCCTGCTAGAGTAACGCCCCATTCTGTCTGACTGCACAAAGATGGACTTTATATTTTAAGTTCAACTAGCACCTGGTGATATGAAATACAGCTCTCATTCTGCAGTGGCAATTGAGTCAGCAATAAAGAAGCCGAGAAACTGCAGACAAGTTCCCATTATACCACCTGGTAAAGACTCCACTTTTAGACCACTGAAGCAAAAAAAGCATGCGAGCGTGCCTTGTGTCCTGCCAGCAGCTGATCGAATTGAAGGGATTCAGTGTATGCAGGGCATTGTCCAGAGAACGCAAGGCCCCTCCTCCAGGCTGACTCCACATTCACAGTCTAAACCGGCAGTCACCTTGGCTGATGCCGATCAGCGCAGAAGCCATCCTGTAAGCCCAGCATATGAAGTATGCCTACTAGAGTCTGAGCCGCTGCCATTGCTGCTAGAGAACTAGCCTAGCTGTTCTGGCGCCCTATTAAGGCATTCACTGAACACTAGCAGAGACTCTCCGTACTGGAGAACCTCTGATAAATGGAATGGGAGCATAGATAGCTCCAAAGGCCAGAGTTCTATTTCGCAATCCCTCTCCGCTGAGCTACCTTTTCCATATGTAAAATTAAACCCCATATAGCCAAAATTAAGACATTACAAATCTACCATAAAATCTTATAATTTGGCAAAGTCAAACTAAACGGGAACATTTTCCATTAAGAAACCACACAACTATAAAATTCTTCCCATGACAATGCTTATGGCAGAGCATTCCACATCTGTGGACTGGCCATGGCACTCACCCAAGCACCTGTTACAACTGTCCAAGAGAGTTTTATTTATTTATTTAACAGTTCTTCTATACCGCTCTATTTTAGATCAGAGCGGTTTACATTTAACATCAACTATACAACACAGGGAACTTTGAGTTGTATTTACAATAAACAGGGAGATCAACTTGGAAGTAACTGGGGAACCATAATTCCTTTTGACCTGAATAGGTTTACAGCGGAACATAGCGCTATATCACAGCAGCTAAGCCACAATATTATCCTACCATATAAATCGACTTTAACACTGTATAGGACCTTCTATGGATAGCGGAAGGAGATTCTGGTAAATCAACATAGCTATGCCTTTTTTTTTTTTTTCTCAAGATAGGACTCCAAAAACCAAGTTTCCGCCAACTCCAATGAAATCAAAGCAGATCCGCTAAAATTACCCAAACTGCTACTATAGCTTTGCAAGAAGCTACCAGCCCCCGCTGCACCCAGTGGTCCTTCCCCCCTTATCCTGGGAGATTCTGCATTGCAGGAGGCGTTGCCCACCCCCTGCCAGCCTACTGCATTTGCCCGGGAGCTGAAGAGCAAAATAGAAAGTACCCCTGGAAGCAAACAATGTCCCATCCTTGGGATCCAGGCGCAAAAGGTAAAAATCAAAAGTAAAATCAACAGTGTTAGCTAAAAATGAACAAGGCTATCTCTCACTAAAGCGAGTTTCTTTTTCTTTTTGAAAGCCCACCGAAGTCCATGGGACCCAAGCTTTCGAACAAGCCCCTGACGCTGTGCATTAACCGCAACCAGAGAAATGAAATGAAACCCTGCTCTAGTAATAGATGATAATTTCTTGGAAAGGGCCTGCTAAGTGTTGCTATGAAACCCACAAGCACCTCACCAGGCCTCCCTGCAGTCAGAGAAATAGCAGTGGGATACACCGACCACCTTGCAAATGGAGGTCTGAGAGGTTGTTGCCTGTGTGAACCTGATGAGTAATATGATATTGTATGGTACCAATCACCCCCCAGGGATGGGGGCACTGAATACTTTATGTGATTCATGAGCAGCGCTGTCATTCGGTGGCCTTTAGGGCAGCAGAGCCCAACCAATGATACAGAAATTAAGAGCTTTAAATCTTGGTCATATAAACTGGATTCTCAGACCTTACAACACATCACCGAGGCTCTGTGGTGATTTCTTTCCTGATCTGCAGATAATGGCTGCCTGCACAGTCATAGAAAGGCAATATTGAGTGTACCAGCTGCCCTCTGGTGGCCATAGACCGTAGCACAGGCACTTCCCGGTTGGCAGTTCAACTGCCAGTCTATTTTTGTACATTCTAAGGTTTGCTAAACCTGTCCCTGTGAATTTTGGGCAACTTTCACTATAGACTACATAAAGGCACACTTCTAGGCTTTCCCTCCTGCAAACTACAAGTTAGGGCTCTGCCCTTGAAACTAAAAGCTGGCAATTTGCCTAATATCCTGGGCCTGAACAGATGCTCCTCAGAGACATGATTAGGAGGGAAAGAACATGTGGTATCAGGGATCAATGCCAAAACTGCTGTCCTGTTTTTAAGTTTATTCTTATTTATTCTATAAAGAGGATTGACAACAGCCCCCCTTAATGCTGAGGAACCCCCTGGCCTCAAAAAAAACAAACTACAAACAAAAGAAAGAAACAAACACTAGGCCCAAAAATTTAGCTATTCTGCCTGTTTTCCTCACGCAGGCAACTTTCGCGATGCGGTCCAAATACCTAGAGAGGAAATGGCCGCCCCTTAGCCAATGAATTTTGGCGCCAAGAACAGCCGCCACTGCAAAAATGAGGCCTCAGCAGACCAACAGAGCCCGAAGGCCTTACCTGCAGGGCCAAAAGCCACACAGCCTGCTCCTACCTCCTTGAATTCCTCCGATCCTCAAGCTGCGCTGATGTGCCTGGCAGCCGCAGCGAGGATCGCTCAGCCGGTTCCACAGAGTAAAATTAAAATCCCGCAGCAACGGAGAGGCTCCGTCTCACACAGCTTCAGTGTGGCTGTACGGGTCCCGGAGCTTTCTCCCGTA
The DNA here is from genome assembly GCA_033557465.1 of Ichthyophis bannanicus. Classification (NCBI taxonomy): domain Eukaryota; kingdom Metazoa; phylum Chordata; class Amphibia; order Gymnophiona; family Ichthyophiidae; genus Ichthyophis; species Ichthyophis bannanicus. The sequence continues at coordinate 367,303,596 of CM066031.1, forward strand.
CAGTCCAAGGAGACAGATACGCACCGGCAAATGCCTGCAGCAAGTGAAAATCACTGACAAGGAGGGAAGGCGAGAACTGCTACTAATTTAAAGAACCAGGCTCAAATTTAAAATTACTGTAAATAAGGAAATTTGCTCCTAACTAAAGGGAACTAATCCCCGATTGTCAATTAACCAAAGGTAACTGAATTAAAAGTAAATGAAAGGTAAAAATCAAAAGTAAAATCAGAATTTGTCACACTAAATGCTCCTATCTGTTCCCCCCCAAGTGAGCCCAGAAGCTAGGCTCACTATATGTCCTCCTGCTGCAAGGAGACTGGACACACTGGAGGCTGATGGAAGATACCAGCAGGCTATATCCAGTGATGTCACGACTTTGACATGCCCAGTCTCCTAGCTGCAGGAAGAGGTGCACAACCCAGAAGTAGAGGACTAAACTGGAGGAACGATAAGGAACTAATTTCTGTTAGCATTTTATCACCTTTTTGCCATTCTCTTCTTTTTATATTGAATTTATATCCATAGGAGGTTCTACAATGTATTTTGTTTCCTGCACAACCTTTATCTTGTTTGACGCGATGCCCTTTTTAACATATAGAGCCACCCCTCCACCAACATGATCTACCCTATCATTGCAAAATAGTTTATAGCCTAGTATCAGTGTGTCCCATTGATTATCCTCTTTCTACCAGGTCTCTGTCATATTTCTGCTATTTGAATGTTCTACTATACTGTTTTAAGGAGTACATTACTGACATTGCATCATCATCATACAGCTTTCTATTACTGCCTATCTCCAAGTTTCTCTCACTATGATATAGGGTCATTTTGCTATGGTTAGGCTGCTACTACCATTTAAGTTGTCTATGTCAGGAGAGACTTGCACACCATCTTGGGTGAATCTCTTCATAAAGGCAGTTACTAAAACCAAATACATAAAACTTTGTAAAGAACTTCCAAAATTTATCTTGGTTTCTTTAATAAGCCAATAACCACCAGCTAACAAAATAAGCAGCTTTTCCTCTAATGTTTAGGCATGCAGATCACTCAAAACCACACCACAGATGTGATAATAAAAGAACTGTCAATTATATCATGTGTCTTGTGCTAGTATAAAAGGTTAACTATATACCACCTTTAAACTAAAGGGGGGGATATTCGCAAAAGCAGCTAGCACTACTAGCCGTCAGCACTATAAACTAACCCCGGATATTCAATGCTCGGGCCTTATCTGGCCACTGGCATTGAATATCCAGGTTGCCGCAGATCCTGAAAGCTAACCGGGCAGTGGCAATATTGAGCCGCTGCCTGCTTATTCTCAGCAAGTAAAGTTAGGCCAGTCTTTGCCATGCCTTACTTTACCCATGAATCGCTAACCTGACACTAACTCAATATCACTACTCCTGGTTAGTGACAAGTGCTGCTTCCGCCCAATCCCAATACTAACCATGTAGCATTGGGGCATGTAACTGCAGCAACCACAGATATCCAGAGGCACCGATCATGTTTGTGCCGCTGAATATCCTTCAGGTCTGCACACTTTGTAAATGCCTTCGAATATCCCCTCCTAAGAGTTTCAAATTACTGCACTTTAGCAGAAATCATTCATCACATGCAGAGCAATGAAAGAATTTTAAAATGCATCTTTACATGAATACAGGCTGGCATGCTCTCTCAACTATTACTTAATATAGTACTACAAAAGCCAAGTGGAAAGCAGAAAAAAAAGATATGACAGTATATACATCAGTATTTTAAAGTAGGCTCCTTAGCACTTAAAGGTACATGTTTATTAATATGGATAAACAATTTCTGAATATGGATATGCATCAACAGTATACTTACTGAATCTGACGTTTTGATTGGATTACTGTTAGGATTAGATGAATGTGAATTTGAGCTATGAAGAGCACTGTGATTATGTGAATTTTCTTGTGGAGAATAGCTGGTCCCTAAAATAAAAAGCACACAACAAAAAAGTTAAATACTATAAAGCAAAATAGTTATCTGGGTTTCTGTCAAAATCATACCAGCCAGAAAGTGGCATTACTTACCTATAATGGAAGTTCTCCGTGGGCAGCAGGAGAATGGAGTCACACATGGGTGATGATGTCCTTGGCACCAGACTCCCTGAACTTTCTCTCCTGAAGCTCAGGAAAGCCCTGCGCAGAGGCCTCTTTAGCAAGCTTTGAGGCCCCCACATTACTAACTACTCCCATACTCTTCAGAATTAACGGAGCTGAAGTCCAAATAAAAATGGGAAGGAAGGCAGAATTGTGCAACTCCATTCCCCTGCTGTCCACAAATACAACAGGTTTTTTTAACAAGTGCTCTCCAAGTCCTCGCATATGAGTGCCATCATTGCAGCAGGAATCAGTCCTCACATATGGGTGACGTCGGCACCAACAGAGCCCTCGTGCGGAGCATTTCCCCAGCTTTCAAAGAAAGCCTTTGGGAATTGCAGCACGCATGCGCGGTCCCCTTCCCGCCCAAGAGTGCCATCTTGCTCAGTCTGATGACATTTTTATTTATTTTATTTAGCAAGCATTTGTAGCCCGCTCCTTCCAGCGATCAGAAGCGGGCAACATAGCTAAAAGACAGCAAAAAATTAGCAAAAACAAATCATATGACTGCAACTCCAAGGGGAGGTGGGAGGGTTGTGAGGACTGATTCCTGCTGCTCCTGGAGAACACCTGTTACAGATGAGTAACTACTCTTTCTCCAGGACCAAGAAGGAAGTCAGTCCTCACATATGGGACTCCCCAGCTTAAGGCTACCGGAGACCTCAAGCGGAAAAAATGAGCTCCCTCTAGCTCGGCAGCACGTAAGGAAGGAATCTTCTCTGAGAACGCCCCCGACCGGTAGCCCAACACCAGGGCCGTAGGGTAGGAGTTGCCTAAACCCCAAAGAGATTATGGAGTACTGCCTGTCCGAAAGCACTGTCCCTGCGGGACTCCCTGTCAAGGCAGTAATGGGCCGCAAAAGTCTGGCTTGAAGACCAAGTAGCGGCCCGGCAGATGTCTGCCAACAGAACAGAGCGAAGATGACCCACTGACGCAGCCTTCGCCCTGACACGATGAGCCGTGACTCGACCCTCCAACGAGAGGCCGGCTGCCCCATAAGACCAAGCGATACAGTCAGCGACCCACATGGACAAAGTACGCTTGGAGACAGGTAGCCCCAACTTATTGGGGTCAAAAGAAACGAAGAGCTGAACAGCCCTCCGATGCTCCCGCGTACGGTCAAGGTAGAAGGACAACGCCCTCCTACAGTCCAGGGAATGCAAGACCATCTCAGCCCGGTTGGCATGCGGCCTGGGAAAGAAGGTCAGAAGAACCACCTCCTGATTGAGGTGAAAAGGTGAGACAACCTTAGGAAGAAACTTAGGGTGAGTCCGTAAGACTACCCTATTCCTGTAGAACCTAGTGTAAGGAGGATCAGACACTAGTGCCTGAAGTTCACTCACTCGCCTAGCAGAAGTAAGAGCTACCAGAAACAAGGTTTTCCAGGCGAGAAAACGGAGAGGGCAGGTAGCCAAAGGTTCAAAAGGCGGACAAGTAATCCACTGTAAGACCACATTCAGATCCCACTCAGGGGCCAGTGGACCCAAAGGAGGCTTAATCAGGAGGCGGCCTCTGAGAAAACGAGCCACCAAAGGGTGGTTGGAAAGAGGCCTACCGTCCAACCAGCGAGTGGTGCGCTGAGAGAGCACTAAGGTGAACTCTGACAGAGTTAGACTTAAGGCCCAGATTGGAGAGGTAAAGCAAATATTGCAATACTACCGCTACCAAGCACGAGAAGGGATTCTCGCTGTGCTGAGCACACCATGCGGAGAATCTACGCCACTTAAGAGCGTAGGATTTCCCGGTAGATTGTCACCTAGAGGCCAAGACCACATCTTCCACCTCTCGAGGCAGTAGTAGGGGAGCCAGGACTACCCTTTCAGCAGCCAGGCCATCAGATGAAGGGACTGGAGGTTGGGGTGCAAGAGAGTCCCCTGATCCTGAGACAGGAGATTGTGTTGAAACCCCAGAGGAAGAGGGGTGTCCACCGCTAGCTGCAGCAGAAGCGGGAACCACGGTTGCCTCGGCCACCTGGGGGCTATCAGGATCAATGAAGCCCTGTCCTTGAGGACTTTGAACAGCGTTCTGGACACTAGTGGCGTGGAAGGAAAAGCATACAGTAGGCCTGTGGACCAGGAGATCAGAAACGCATCCGCTGCTACTCTGAGAGGATGCGGTTGTCTGGAGCAGAATCTCGGGAGTTGCCGGTTCAGAGGACTGGCGAAAAGATGCAGAGTGGGGAGGCCCCACCTGAGAAAGATCTGCTGAACCACCAACGGGTTCAATCTCCATTCGTGTGGTTGCAGGACCCTGCTCAGTCTGTCCGCCAGGTAATTTTCTTGACCTGGGAGGTAGACAGCTTTGAGGAGGATTCCGTGATTGACAGCCCAAGAGCACAGCCGTTGTGCCTCCTGACATAGAAGGAAGGAGCCTGTGCCTCCTTGTTTGTTCTCGTAGAACATGGCAACTTGATTGTCCGTCTGGACCAGTACCGACTGGAGAGAGGCGAGGTGGGAGAAGGCTCGCAGAGCTAGGCGTATCGCCCGTAGCTCCAGGAAGTTTATCTGTTGAGCAGCCTCCCAAGGGGTCCAGAGACCCTGAGTACATGTCCCTTGGCAATATGCTCCCCAACCGAGAAGAGAAGTATCTGTCGTCAGCACTTGAGAATGTGGAGGGGATTGAAAACCCACTCCGAGTGCCAGATTCGGAAGATGAAGCCACCATTGCAGAGAGGAGACCAGCAGGTCCGATATTTTTACTGAGTCCGCTAGGCTCCCCGTGGCCTGATGCCACTGAGTGCGAAGGCTCCACTGAGCAGGCAGCATGTGCAGGCGGGCATTGGGGGTGACATGAACCGTAGAAGCCATATGGCCGAGTACTCTCAGGAATTGCCTGGCAGAGACCAGGGAGAATTGCTGCGAAACTGCCTGGCCAGATCCATCAGCCTGTGGGCTCTATCCATAGGCAGAAAAGCCTTCGCTTGAAGAGTGTCTAGTCTGGTTCCTATGAATTCTAAGTCCTGGGACGGGAGCAAAGTGGACTTTGCGAAGTTTATGACAAACCCCAAGTGCTGAAGCAGAGACACAGTGCGAAGGGTGGCTTGATTGGCCTCTTGGGAAGATTGGCCCCTTATGAGCCAGTTGTCCAGGTAAGGAAACACAAAGAGACCTTGAAGCCTCAGGTAGGCCGCCACCACTGCCAGGCACTTGGTGAACACCCTGGGAGCGGAGGACAGGCCAAAGGGTAGTACTCTGTAGTGATAGTGGTTTCCCCCCACAACAAATCTGAGATATTGTCTGTGGTCTGGATGAATAAGGATGTGAGTATACGCATCCTTTAGATCTAAAGAGCATAGCCAGTCTCCCTGCTGGATGTAGGGCAGCAGGATTCCAAGGGTAAGCATCTTGAACTTTTCCCTCTCCAGGAACTTGTTGAGATTGTGCAAGTCTAGGATGGGTCTGAGGCCTCCTGTTCTTTTTGGTACCGGAAAGTACCTGGAATAAAAGCCGTGACCTCTCAGGTGGTGGGGCATCGGTTCCACAGCCTGATCCTTTAGCAGACTTGCTAACTCCTGAAGGAGTAGATCCCTGTGCAGAGGGAGTCTTGGAGGCTCCCCTGGAAAATAGGAGGGAGGTACCTGGTGAAAATGAAGACGACAGCCCTTTTGGACTATATGAAGAACCCAGGTATCTGATGTGATGGCTGGCCACCTGTGGGCAAAGTGGGCCAGCCGGCCTCCTGTGTGAGAGAAGCCAGCTGAGGAGAAGAGGCTATGCTTTCTAAGTCAAAAACCCCCACCCTGCTGAGCAGGGGCCGGTGTTGGTGGCTTGGGGGCCTTCTGACTACGGGGCCCATGAACCTGCCCCTTGGCCTGCTGACCCTGTTGGGGAGCTGCAGAGGCCTGATGAGGGTATTGTTTATAGGCAGATGACTTCCTCGGGTAAAAGGTCTTTTTTCCCGAGCCCTTCTTTTTCTGAGAAGGGGCAGAGGTTTTTCTGGACAGCCTAGTCCTGGTGAGAGTCTCTGTCTCGAGCTCAGCAGCCTTTTCAGCCATGGGTTTGCCGAAAAGGTTTTCACCCCGGCAGGGGACATCGACCAACTTGTCCTGTACCCATGGCTCGAGGTCGGATGACTGTAGCCAAGCCTTCGGCGGGCACCGATGCCGGCCCCGGCTACTCGGGCCGAAGCCTCGAAGCCATCGTAGGCTGCTCGAGAGATAAACTTCGAGCACTCTCGAATACCAGTGGACAAGGCCTGGAACCTCTGCCAGGTCTCGGAGGTACATGCCCATGTAGAGCTGGTAAGTCTGGACACGGCAAGCAAGCATAGAGCCCTGGAAGCACTTGTTACCGAGGGCATCCAGGTTGCGGGCCTCCCGGCCGGGAGGCACCGAGGAGTGCATCTTTGGACTTTTCAGTCGATGCATGGCCGATTCCACAACCATGGAGTGGTGCGGTAATTGCGCCTTTTGGAACCCAGGGCTCTTGCAGACTTGATAGATGGAATCGACCCGCTTGCTTAACACCGGCGTCGAGGCCGGGGTCTCCAACATGCAGAAGAGCAGCCGCTACAGCATCGGAGGAACCGGAACAGTAAAGGCCTCCTTCGGGGGAAAGTCATACTGGAGGGCCTCGAGCTCCTCGGCTCGAGGCTCCTCCTCGGGATCCGCGGGGAAGGCCAAGGCCTTGGCCATATCCCGCACGAAGTCCGAGAACCGGGTATCCTCCGGTGGGGATCGTCTCCGAGGTTCAGACTCCAGCGAGTTCGATGGGACACACCGAGTCCGAAGAGTATCGAGTGACTCTTCATCCTCCGTCTCCCAGCCCGACTCCTCGGATGAGGAATCGAGCGGCTCCGGTTGGGCGGGCACCGATGCCCTCTGCCCCGACGACGAGGGTACCGGCGTCGACGACCTCTGTCCCGAACGGGAGGCCGAGGGAGACCGTGGCCGAGGATAGACTCGAGCCCGCCTGGACTCAAGGATCGGCTCGGCCTCCGGGGTCAACTTGGACGTCGAGGTCCCGATGGTCGGGGCAGATACACCGGTGAGACCGGCGATCAATGCCCGCTGCTGTTCCATGAAGGCAGCGAAGCTGCTCTCCAAGGCCGTCAACCTGAGTCCGAGCTCAGGAGACCCAGCAGCCCCCGACTCGACGTCGGCTCCCTTGGAGGAGAGTCCACGAGGACAACAGCACTTACGTGTCCAGGAGACTCCATCTCGACACGAGGATGCTTGGCAGGCCTCTCCGACTCCGAAGACCCGGGACGGCTATCGGGGCTATGCGACCTGGCCCTCGAGGAACCAGGAGTGTCCACCAACGCCGCCTTCGCGGGTTTCTTCTTCCTGTGATGTTCCCGCGAAGGAGACCCCCGCTCAGAGGATCCCCGACGCTGCTCGGGGCCGGAGTCCCGAGACGTCAGGCCTCTGACGAGGTCCGGGCCCATCCGGACGCGGAGTCAGAAAAAATCCTATCCTTTTGGTGCTGCCGACTCAACGCCTTCGAGGACATTTTCCCACACGGACCACAGATCATCGGGTCCGAGGCAGCGGAGGCAGCAGTCATGTGTGTCGGTAAGAGACATAAGTTTCTTATACCGATCACACTTCTTAAACCCGCTGGTAGCCATCGGGGGAAAAAGGGCCCCTGCGAGGTCAAAAGACCAGGCTGCCAGGGAAAAAAGAAAAAAAGCGCGAACGCTAGTCACAAAGGACAAAAACCGAAAAAGAGAGAAAGGACTCGATACCGGCGTATCGGTCCGAGCGGGAAAAGGATCCGGCATCGAACCGGAGAAAAAAAGAGAAAAAAAACAGGGAAAATCAACTTTTTCCTCGGGGAAAACCGAACTACGTCCGTCGGGCTCCGCGGAAAAAAGAAGACTGAGCAAGATGGCACCCTTGGGCGGGAAGGGGACCGCGAATGCGCGCTGCAATTCCCAAAGGCTTTCTTTGAAAGCTGGGGAAATGCTCCGCACGAGGGCTCCGTCGGCGCCGACGTCACCCATATGTGAGGACTGACTTCCTGCTTGGTACTGGAGAACTCTCGCTACTCTTTTTAGAAGCTTTTGAAGTGGCTTCATTGTGCCTGTGAACCCATACCCACCTGCTGCTGTGCCTCATTACCTCAGTCAATTACTAGACAAAAGTATAATGCAACTCCAAAGGAAGGAGAGAGAGTGTTATTTTATTTAACAATTCTTTTATACCACCTTTCAGAGTTATCAAAGCGGTTTACAATTAACTCAATATTTTACACAAAACAGAACGGCTAATTATTATAATACATTGAACAAGTTAATATAATAGAGGCTTATCATGTTATTGATGAACACCTGCCACAGATAACTATTTTTTTCTATGGACAAGCAGAATATGTGCTCAGATATGGAATTCCCTATTTACAAGTTGCCTCAAAAGGAAAAAAAAAAGGGGGGGAGGAAAAACTGGTGTCGCAAAAAACTGATAATGGACAGAATTATGTGTTTGTAACGAAAGGTCACTCTAGAGTTTATAGGTTTGTTTGTTTTTCTTGCACAATTCCTTCCTTCCCCTAAAAAGAGGAAGCCTGGAACAAACACTAACTGGCCTAGGGAGGATTGGAGTTGGATTCTACTTGCTGAACAGATTCTGGATTAAATGAAACTGCTGTCATGACAGACGTCCCCATGAAGAAATAAGACCCTTCCAGGTCAGAAACTTCAGTCTATAGGTATCAAGAAAAAAAAGCTTTCATCGGATGAGTTAAATGAACATCGAGATCCCAAGAGAATGCAGGCGGCTTGTGGGGGATGCATCTTAAGCAGCAAGCTTCGCATGAAGCGAACTAAAGGCTGCAGAGAGAGAATTTTGCTTTCTACATGATGGTGTTAAATGCCAATTACACTCAAGTATACTCTTGCAGAGCTGGCCTTCAGGTCAACCTCAGCCAAATGAAGAAGATATTCAAATAGTTGTGTGGGACACAAAATATCTAGGGCTTTTCCTTCACACCAGGGTGGGAGTATTGGCTATGTTTTCTAGGAGCCCGTCAAAACCTTGTCCACTGTTTTGGCAGGACCTTCTGGGACTTCTGCTACCTAGGACAAGAGCAAGAATCCTGCCTGGTCTAAGATGAGAATAGGGAGATTCCTTACCCCTGTGAGAGTAACAGATCTTATACGTACCCTGCTCTGGAATTGCCTAGATAAGGTAATGTTCATAAGAAGCTAGGAGAGGTTTCTCGCAAGGGGTTCCACTGACATCACCCATATGCGAGTACTTATCTTGCTTGTCCATGGAGAAATCTCATTAAAGATAAGCGATTTTGATTTCTCTGTGGACAAGGCAGGAGGTAGAATCATATATGTGGGTGACTGCAAACCTAAGTTCCCCAGTGACCAGCTGTTTAGGCAACCAGTTCTTACTTTTTGGAGTGGTGGATCTTAAGCAAAGGTGTTTCTTAGCAGGAGTATAGGATGACTGCTGAAGATGGTGGTGCACCAACAAATTTTCTGCAGCCATGTAGCTAAAAAACAAGAATTTCAAGATGCTCCTCTAAGTTAATAGTTCCCTCTCTTCCTCCCCCCCCCCAAAAAAAAGGAATAGCTAAAAATCAATGCAGTCTGAGATCCAGTGAGAACAAGTTTGGTAATTCAAAGTCCCAGATAGTTTGAGCTGAAGGAGATAAACAGACTCCTTCCAGATGCTCCAAGTATCCATCTAACAATATAAGGACTGTCTGTAGACTAACAAACTCAGAGCAGTTTCACCAGGATTGGTACATAGATTTGGGGAAAAAATAGAATGCATAGATTAAGGTGGAACTCAAGAGATGACCTTTGGCAGGAACTTCGGGTAAGTGAAAAGAACCATTCTGTTAGGGAAAAACTGGGTGAAGGGGTAAGTGAACAAGTACTTGCAATTTGCTGACTTGCCTGAGGCAATAGCTACTAAGAAAGAGTAGTTACTCACCTATAACAGGTGTTCTCCAGCAGCAGCAGGAATCAGTCCTCACATGTGTGTGTCATCGGCACCGATGAAGCCCCAGCGGAGCATTTCCCCAGCTTTCTATGAAAGCCTTTGGGAATGCAGGCACGCATGCGCGGTTCCCTTCCCGCCTAAAGGCGCCATCTTACCTCAGTCAAATGACATAGCTAAGAACAGCACACAAAAATGAAAAATAAACTATGTACAACTGCAACTCCAAGGGGAGGAGGGAGGGTTGTGAGGACTGATTCCTGCTGCTCCTGGAGAACACCTGTCACAGGTGAGTATGTTTATGTTTATGTTTATTTTGAATTTGATATACCGCTCAGGCCAGAGGCATTAGAGCAGTTTACAATACCATATCATTAAGGGAAAAAAGGAAAAGAACGCCATTTAAATGATAGGACAGAAAAGAGGACAGAGACAGTTAAACAGATAAGAGAAGAGGAGGAACATGGAACAGCGAGTTACCACAAAACAGCAGCATGTCACCCAGTCAAATCATAACATCAATGCTACATTCAGTAACAGACGCCCCGGACCAACGCCAAAGGGCCCTCAGGCGCGGGCCCGCAAGGCGCGGGCGTGCCTCCGAAGCGGCTGATTTTAATTTCGATGTGGCAGGTAGGGGAGATGAGGAGGAGGAGCTCCCGCTCAACTCCCTCCATGATGGCTGCTGCTCCCATTCTGGCCGCGCGCCTCCGAAGCGGCTGATTTTAATTTCGATGTGGCAGTCAGGGGAGATGAGGAGGAGGAGCTCCCGCTCAACTCCCTCCATGATGGCTGCTGCTCCCCTTCTGGCCGCGCGCCTCCGAAGCGGCTGATTTTAACTACTCTTTCTCCAGGACCAAGCAGGAAGTCAGTCCTCACATATGGGTGACTCCCCAGCTCCGGGCTACCGAGGAACCCAGGCTGAACAAGAGTACTCCCTCTAGTCTCAGCAGCAAAGAAAGGCTTTTCAAGGACACAACTTCCACCGGTAGCCCAACAGAGGGCAGGAGGGCAGGAGTTCCCTAAACCTCAAAGAGATTCCGGAGTACTGCTTGGCCAAAAGCACTGTCCCTACGGGACTCCCTCTCCAGACAGTAATGGGCCGCAAAGGTCTGGCTTGAAGACCAAGTTGCAGCCCTGCAGATATCTACCAAGGGCACAGAGCGGAGATGAGCCACTGAGGCAGCCATAAGCCTGACACAGTGGGCCGTAACCCGACCCTACAAAGGAAGGTCAGCCGCCTTGTAAGCCCAGGTGATACAGTCAGCCACCCAGATGGACAAGGTACGCTTGGACACAGCCAACCCTAATTTGTTACGGTCAAAGGATACGAAGAGCTGAGTAGCCCTCCTATGCCCCTGCGTACAGTCAAGGTAGAAGGATAAGGCACTCCTACAGTCCAGGGTATGCAGAACTGCTTCAGCCTGGCGTGCATGAGGCCTAGGGAAGAATGTTGGAAGAACCACCTCTTGGTTGAGGTGGAAAGAGGAGGCAACCTTCGGGAGGAACTTAGGATGAGTCCTGAGGACTACCCTGTTCCGATAAATCCAGGTGTAAGGCCTATCACAGACCACGGCCTGAAGCTCACTCACTCGCCTAACCGAAGTAAGGGCTATTAGGAAGAGTGTCTTCCAGGAGAGGAAGCATAGTGGGCAAGTAGCCATCGGCTCAAAAGGTGGACGAGTCAGTTACTGCAAGACCACATTCAACTCCCACTCAGGGGCAGGACGACGAATGGGAGGCTTGAGTAAAAGCAAGCCCCTGAGAAAGCAGGACACCAAGGGGTGAACCGATAGAGAATGTCCCTCCACCAGTGAGTGGTGAGATGCTAGAGCTGAGAGGTGGACCCTAACAGAATTGGACTTGAGTCCCTGATTGGACAAGTGTAGTAAATACTGAAGCACCACTGGTACCGTACAGGAGAAAGGATCTTCTGTACGTAGCTGACACCACACAGAAAACCTTCTCCATTTGAGAGCATAGGTTTTTCTAGAGGACTGTTTCCTAGAGGCTAGGACAACCTCCTCAACTTCCTGAGGTAGGCCCCAGAGAGCCAAAACTACCCTTGCAGCCTCCAGGCCATCAAATTGAGAGCTTTGAGATTGGGATGCAGAAGGGAACCCTGATCCTGAGAGAGAAGGTCGGGTTGCAACCCCAGGGGCAGTGGGGGATCCACTGCCAGTTGAAGCAGAAGTGGAAACCAAGGTTGTCTCGGCCACCTGGGAGCAACCAGCAGGACCGAGGCCTTGTCCTGAAGAATCTTGAAAAGAGTTCTGGCCACCAAGGGCGTGGGAGAAAATGCATACAGGAGGCCCTGAGATCAGGGAATCAGAAAAGCATCTGGAGCTATCCTCAAAGGATGCGGTTGCCTGGAACAGAACTTTGGCAGTTGAGCGTTCAGTGGACTGGCAAACAGATCTATCCAAGGGAGACCCCATTTCAGGAAGATCTTCTGAACTACCAGGGGATGCAGTTGCCACTCGTGGGGCTGCAGAATCCTGCTCAACTTGTCGGCCAGGTAGTTCTCCTGGCCTGGAAGGTACACAGCTCTGAGGAGGATGCTGTGCTTTAGGGCAAATGACCAAAGGTCTTGAGCTTCCCGACAAAGGAACCTGGACCCAATCCCGCCCTGTTTGATCACATAAAACATGGCCACCTGGTTGTCTGTCTGAACGAGGACAGACTGATAGGCCAGAACAGGAGAGAAAGCTTTGAGAGCTAGGCGAATAGCCCTGAGTTCCAAGAGATTGATCTGCTGTGCCGCCTCCCAAGGAGACCACAGGCCCTGGGTGCACTTGTCTAGACAATGAGCTCCCCAGCCCTGCAGGGAGGCGTCTGTGGTCAGTACTACCTTGAACCCAGGAATCTGAAAGGGCACTCCTTTTAGGAGATTGGGTGGGTGCAGCCACCAGCTGAGGGAGTTCAGAAAGTGTCTGGACACCCTTATCCTGTCCCTTAGGCTGCCTGTGGCCTGTGACCACTGAGACCGAAGGCACCACTGTGCAGGCCTCATATGGAGCCTGGCATTGGGGGTCACATGAACTGTCGAAGCCATGTGGCCTAGAAGCCTCAGGCAGACTCTGGCAGAGACCAGCGACCTGTTGAGAAACTGGTTTGCCAAGGCAATCAATCGTTGTGTACTGTCTTCTGGCAAGAAAGCCCTTGCCAGGAGAGAGTCCAGTCTTGCTCCTATGAACTCCAAATTTTGGGAGAGGAGCAAAGTGGACTTTGCGAAGTTTATGACAAACCCTAGGCTTTGAAGAGCAATAGTTCTGAGGGTGGCTTGGCTGGCCTCCTGGCACGTCTGACCCTTGATGAGCCAGTCGTCCAGATAGGGGAAGACAAAGATTCCCTGATCCCTCAGGTAGGCTGCAGCCACCACTGCCAGGCATTTGGTAAAGACCCTGGGAGTGGAGGTCAGGCCAAAAGGCAGTACTCTGTACTGATAATGGTTTCCTCCCACAATGAACCCGAGGTACTTTCTGTGGTCTGGATGAATGAGGATGTGAGTGCACGCATATTTTAGATCAAAGGAGCATAGCCAATCTCCCTGCTGGAGATAGGGAAGAAGTGTTCCAAGAGTAAGCAACCTTGGGCCGGAAGGACTGGGGTTTCTAGTCCCACAGGTGCTCCTTGTGGTCTTGGGCAAGTCACTTAACCCTCCATAGCCCATGTTCCCTGTAAAATAGTTATCTCCAAGTTATAATGCCCTGTTCAATGCAATTTCAGTTTGTTCAATGTAAACCGCACTGATGCAGAATAGCGCGGTATATAAGAGAACGTAAATAAATAAATAAGCATCTTGAACTTTTTTCTCCAGGAATTTGTTTAGGTTCCAGATATCCAGAATAGGTCAAGGCCACCGGTTCTTTTGGGTACCAGGAAATACCTGGAGTAGAACCCCCGACCTTGCAAGTGGGGAGGCACAGGCTCCACCGCCCTGTCCACCAACAGACCTTGAAGTTCCTGAAGGAGAAGGTCTGTGTGCAGGGAAGGCCTTGGAGGCTCCCCTGGAAAGTATGGGGGAGGCAGTTGGTGAAAATGTAGTGCATAGCCCCTGTGGACTATGTCCAACACCCAACTGTCCCCGGTGATGAGGGGCCACTGGTGGGCAAAGAGGGCGAGGCGACCTCCTGTGCAGGGTTGGGATAGTAGGGACGGAGAGGCTACGCTCAAGGAGTCAAAAAACCCCACCCTGCTGAGTGGGAGCAGGGGCCGGAGGCTTGGGGGTCCTCTGCCTACGGGGCCCATTACCCTGCCCCTTGGCTTGCTGACCTTGGGGTGCAGCTTGATGCAGCCTGATACTGAGGGTACTGTTTGTAGGCAGTGCCCTTCCTCGGGTAAAAGCGCTTTTTACACGAGCCCTTCTTATGAGAAGGGGCAGAGGTCTTCCTAGACAGCCTTGTCCGTGTAAGGTGCTCTGTTTCGAGCTGGGCGGCCTTCTCGGTCATGGGCTTGCCAAAACAGCTCTCACCTCAGCAAGGGACATCGACCAACTTGTCCTGAACCCATGGCTCGAGGTCTGATGACCGCAGCCATGCCTGGCGTCGAGCCGCGATGCCAGCTGCCGCAACTCGGGCCGAAGCCTCGAAGCTATCGTAGGCGGCGCGGGACATGAACTTTGAGCAGTCTCGAATCCACGAGGACAAGGACTTGAATCTCTGCAAGGGTTCCCCGGAGAGTCCAGCAGAGAACCCGGCCAACTCCTTGGCCAGGTCCCACAAGTACATGCCCATGTACAGCTGGTAAGACTGGACACTGCAAGCAAGCATTGAGCCCTGAAAACACTTTCTACCGACGCCATCGAGGTTCTGGGCCTACCTGCCAGGAAGCACCGCAGAGTGCATCTTCTGACTCTTCAGACGATGCATGGCCGATTCCACAACCATGGAATGGTGTGGCAGCTGTGCCTTCAGAAAGCCAGGGCTCTTCCGGAGTCGATAGATCGAGTCGACTCGCTTGCTTAGAACCGGCACCGAGGCCGGTGCCTCCCACATCCGGAAGAGGAGCCGTTCCAGCATCGGAGGAACCGGGACAGTAAAGGCCTCCTTCGGAGGAGAGAGTCATACTGCAGGGCCTCGAGCTCTTCAGCTCGAGGCTCTTCCTCTGGGTCCGCCGGAATAGCCAAGGCCTTGGCCATATCCCGGACAAACTCCGAGAACCGGGTATCCTCCGGAGGGGATCTACTCCGGGGCTCAGACTGCGGTGAGTCCGACGGGACGCACCAAATCTTGAACGTATCAGGGGACTCCTCATCCTCCGTCTCCCAGGCAGACTCGTCCGACGAGGAGTCAGGGTCCTACCCCGTGGGGCCCTCGTCGACGCCATCGGTCCCAAACGGGAGGTCGAGGGAGACCGCGACTGAGGTCGACTTCGAGCTATGATGGACTCTAGTATCGGCTCGGTCTCCAGGGTCGACTTCGAAGTAGATGTCCCGGTAGTCGGGGCTGATGCGCCAGACAGACTGGCCATCAGTGCCCGCTGCTGCTCCATGAAGGCAGACAATCTGCTCTCCAAGGCTGTCATCCTGAGACTCAGCTCGGGAGACGCAGCAGCCACCGACTCGGGCCCCGGCGGCGCCGGGCCCGACGTCGGCTCCCTAGGAGGAGAGTCCTCGAGGACTACAGGGCTTACGTGTCCAGCAGACTCCGGTAGGCTTCTCTTGATCCACGGGCCCGGGGCGACGGTCGGGGGTCTTAGACCTGGTCCTCGAGGAGCCAGGGACCTCTTCTGACGCCGCCCTCGCGAGCCGCTTCTTCCTCTTGCGTTCCCGGTCGGGGGACCCCCTGTCCGAGGAGCCCCAAGTCTGAGAAAAGCCTTTCTTTCTGCTGCTGGCGACTTCGGAGTGCCTTGGAAGACATCTTCCCACATGGCCCACACGACTTAGGGTCGTGATCAGGACCGAGGCACCGGAGGCAGCAGTCGTGTGTGTCGGTGAGGGACATCAGTTTCTTACACCGATCACACTTCTTGAAACCGCTGGAAGCCATCGGGGGAAAAAAGAGAGTCCCCGTGAGGTCAAAGGACCAGCCTTCCATGGAAAAAAGCAAAAAAGGGCGCGACCGCCAACCACAAAGGGCAAAAACCGAAAAAGAGAATCGGGCTTGTACCGAACCCGGCGGGAGGGGAACCGGGAGAAAAAATAGTGAATATCGCCGAAAAAAATAAACTTATCCGGGATGACAGGACACACGTCCGGTGGGCTTCTCGGAAAAAAAGAGACTGAGGTAAGATGGCACCTTTGGGCGGGAAGGGAACCGCGCATGCGTGCCTGCATTCCCAAAGGCTTTCATAGAAAGCTGGGGAAATGCTCCGCTGGGGCTTCATCGGCGCCGATGACACCCATATGGGAGGACTGACTTCCTGCTTGGTCCTGGAGAATCAATTGCCATTCGTGAGGTTGGAGAACCCTGCTTAGCTTGCCTGCTAGAACGTTCTCCTGACCAGGCAAATAAATTGCTTTGAGCGACATATCCTGCCTGATTGCAAATGAGCAGAGGACCAGAGTCTCCTGACATAGGAGGCAAGACCCTGTGCCTCCCTGTTTGTTCACACAGAACATTGAACCTTCTGTTAGGTTCTCTCAGGTCAGTCTGTCTTAGTGCAGACAGAAAACCAGGTAGCAAAGAGCCAGGCGACTCGCTCGCAGCTCTAAGAGGTTGATCTGGTGTGTAGCCTCCTGAGGAGACCACAGCCCCTGAGTGCAGGAACCCTGGCAATGGGCTCCCCAGCCCAGCAAGGACGCATCTGTCATTAGAACTCTTGTGTGTGAGGGAGGCTGAAAAGGCACTCCCCTCGAGCAAGTTGGATGGCTGAAGCCACCACTGCAATAACTTCAGGAATCTCTTGGACACCGCTATTCTGTCTCTGAGGTGGCCTGTGGACTGTGTCCACTGGTCTCTGAGGCACCACTGAGCTGTTCTCATGTGCAGACGAGCATTTGGTGTTACATGCACCGTGGAGACCATATGGCCTAGTAGGCGGAGGAAGTTTCTCGCAAAAATCTGAGGTTGCTGTCTGACCTGGCGAACTATCGCTAGCAGCCGGTTTGCCCTGTCCTCCAGCAAGTAAGCCCTTACCCGGAGAGTGTCTAGTCTTGCACCTATGAACTCCAAGTTCTGAGTGGGGAGCAAAGTAGACTTTGCGTAATTTATGACAAAACCCAGATGCTGTAGCAGGTTTACTGTATGAGAAGTGGCCTGTTGGGCCTCCTGGATCGACTGGCCTTTGATCAGCCAGTCATCCAGATATGGGAAAACAAAAATCCCCTTGCTCCTGAGGAAGGCCGCTACCACAGCCAGGCATTTGGTGAATACCCTGGGAGCAGATGCTAGGCCAAAGGGAAGTACCCTGTACTGGAAGTCGTTTCCTCCCACCACAAATCTGAGATATTGTCTGTGGTCTGGATGTATGTATAAGCATCCTTTAGGTCTAAAGAGCATAGCCAGGCTGCCTGCTGGAGGTGTGGCAGCAATATTCCAAGAGAGAGCATCCTGAACTTTTCCCTTACCAGGAACTTGTTCAGATTCCGCAAGTCGAGGATGGGCCCGAGGCCTCCTGTTCTCTTTGGTATGAGAAAATACCTGGAGTAGAAGCCTTGCCGTTCCAGGTGGTGGGGCACCGGTTCCACCGCCTGGTCCTTCAAAAGACCTGCCAACTCCTGTAGGAGGTTCCTGTGAAGAGGAGGCCTTAGAGGCTCTCCTGGAAAGAAAGGTTGGTACCTGGTCGAAATGGAGTAGATACCTGGGTCCTGCTGATAATGCAAAAGGGGTATCGGTGGTAATGGCTGGCCACCTGTGGGCGTACACGGTCAGCCTTCCTCCAGTGCAGGGCCATACCAGAAATGGGAGAAAAGCCATGCTATGGGTGTCAAAAACCCCTTCCGGCTGGGTGGGAGCTGGAGGCTTGGGGGTTTTCTGCCTACACGGGCCGTGCCCCTGTCCCTTGGCCTGCTGCCCCTGCTGGGGAGGCCTGGTAAGTCGGGTAATTGCGGTAAGCATTACCCTTCCTTGAGAAAAAGGGCTTTTTAACCGAGCCCTTCTTTTTGTGAGAAGGGGTAAAAGTCTTCTTGGAGAGCCTTGTCCGGATTAAGTACTCTGACTCTATCTCCGCAGCCTTTTCAGTCATGGGTTTGCCGAATAGGTTGTCACCTCGGCAAGGGACATCGACCAACTTGTCCTGAACCCATGATTCCAGGTCCGACGACATTAGCCAGGCCTGACGGCGTGCACCGATGCCGGCCACGGCTACTTGGGCCGAAGCCTCAAAACCGTCTCAGGCTGCTCGAGAACTTCGAGCACTCTCGAATCCAAGTTGACAAGGCCTTGAAGCGCTGCAAGGGTTCCTCGGAGAGGCCAGCCGAGAACCCGGCAATCTCCTTTGCCAGGTCCCATAAGTACATGCCCATGTACAGCTGGGAAGGTCTGGACACTGCATGACAGCATCGAGCCCTGGAAGCACTTTCTGCCGAGGGCATCCAGGTTCCAGGCCTCCCCGCCGGGAGGCACTATGGAGTGCATCTTTTGGCTCTCAAGCATTTGCATGGCCGATTCCACAACCATGGAATTGTGCAGCAGCTGTGCTTTCTGGAACCCGGGGCTCTTGCAGACTCGATAAATGGAATCGATCTGCTTGCTGAGAACCAGCATCGAGGCCGGGGACTCCCACATGCGGAGCATTAGCTGTTCCAGCATCAGAGGCACCAGCACAGTAAGGGCTTCCCTCGGGGGAAAGTCATACTGAAGGGCCTCGAGGCTCCTCCTCAGACTCCGCAGGGAATGCCAAAGCGTTGGCCATGTCCCTAACGAAGTCTGAGAACCTGGTGTCCTCGGGGGGGGGGGGACCTTCTCCGAGGCTCCGAGCCCGGTGAGTCCAATGGGATACAACCAGGTACGGTGGGTATCTGGAGACTCCTCGTCTTCCGTCTCCCACGCAGATTCCTCCAAGGAGAAATCGAGTGGCTCCGGCTGTGAGGGCTTCAAGCCCAACCGCCCCGATGCCGAGGTCACCGGCGTCAACAACCTCGGTCCCTAACAGGAGGTTGAGGGAGACCTTGGCCGAGGATCGACCCAAGCCCTGATTGACTCGAGGATCGACTCAGCCTCTGGGGTCGACTTGGACGTCGAGGTCCCGGTGGCCGGGGCGGATGGACCAATGAGACCGGCTATCAGCGCCCACTGCTACCCCATGAAGGCAGCCATGCTGCTCTCCAGGGCTGTCATCCTGAGACCGAGCTCAGAAGGCTCAGCAGCCTCCAGCTCGAGCCCAGACGTCGACTCTCCCAGAGGAGAGTCCACGAGGACAACCAGGTGTTACCTGACTCGGCATCTCCGGCTCCTTACAAGGCAGTTTGGCCGGCCGCTCCGACTCAGAGGACCTGGGGCGATGGTCGGGGCTCCGCGTCCTGGAATCTGAGGGCCCAGGCCAATCAGAGGCCTCCAATGACATCATCCTCACGAGCTTCTTCTTCCTCCGGTATTCCCTGGAGGGAGACCCCTGCTCAGAGGACCCACGATGCTCGGTGTCAGACAACTCCCGAGACTTCGAGGCATCTGACGAGATCCGGGCTCGGACCGTTGCGGACTCCGAGAAAACCTTTCACATTGATGCTGCCTGCTCCTCAACGTCTTGGAAGACATCTTGCCACACGGGCCACAGACCACCGGGTCATGGTCGGGCCCGAGGCATCGGAGGCAGCAGTCATGTGTGTCAGTAAGGGACATCAACTTCTTACACCGATCACACTTCTTGAACCCGCTGGCAGCCATCGGGGGAAAAAGGGCCCCTGCAAGGTCAAATGAGACTGGGCTGCCAGTGAAAATGAAGGAAAAAAAAAAAAAGCGCTAACGCTAGTCACTAAGGACAAAAACAAAAATTTTATCCGACTCGATACCGGTGTACCGAGCCAAAGGCAGGAAGGGGAACCGGCGTCCATCCAGGTCGTAGAAATGATTCTTCAAAAGTTTTGATGCACTTTTTCCCAGAGGACAGCAAAACAACGTCTGTTGGGCTCCACAGAAAAAGGGAGACTGAGCAAGATGGTACCCTTGGGCGGGAAGGGGACTGTGCACGCGCAGGAAATCCCAAAGGCTTTCTTTGAAAGCTGGGGAAATGCTCCGCACGAGGACTCCGTCGGCGCAGACATCACCTATATGCGAGGACTGACTTCCTGCTTGTTCCTGGAGAAAGGCATTCCCGCCAAGAGGTGGAGCAAGCTTTGCCACAAATTGAGGGATTCTGCCAGTTGGCGGGTAACCCTGACCCTGTCCCGTAGCCTCCCAGTGGCTTTTGAGCAGAGGCACCACTGGGCTGTCCGCCTGTGGAAGTGGGCTGAGGGTGTGACGTGGACCGTCGATGCCCTATGGCCCAGCAGGCAGAGGTGGACACACGCCAGTACCGACCAGCAGTGTTGTACCTCTCCTGCCAGTTGCCTACGGTATTCTGTCTTCTCTCTTGGAAAGACGGCCTTGACCTGTAGCATGTCCAACTGAGCACTTATGAACTCCAAGCTTTGGGATGGAGAGATGGGATTTGGGGTATTTTATGACAAACCCCAGGTGCTGCAGGAGGATTGCATGCTCTGTAGCCTGACTGACATCTGAGGCCGTACCACCCCTGATTAGCCAGTTGTCTAGATAGGACAAGACTAAAGCTCCTTGTAGATGCAGATGGGTGGCTACCACTGCCAAGCATTTGGTAAAAGACCCTTGGCAAGGAGGCCAGGACGAAGGGTAGCACCCTGTACTGGTAGTGCCCTCCCCCTACCACGAACCGTAGGCATTGCCTGTGGGAGGGATGGATTTGGAAGTGGGTGTATGCATCCTTTAGATCCAAGAAGCACAGCCAATCTCCCTGGTGGAGGTAAGGCAGCAGTGTTCCAAGGGAGAGCATCCTGATCTTCTCCCTCACCAGAAACAAAGTTTCTTAGGTCTAGTATGGGCCTGAGGACCCCAGTTCTGTTTGGGACAGGGAAATATCTGGAGTAGAAGCCTTTTCCCCCTAGATGCTTGGGTACCGGCTCTACTGCCTTGTCCCTGGAGCAGATCTGTGAGCTCTGTGAGCAGACGGGTCTGGTAAAGGAGAGGGCACACTGGCTCTCTTGGGAAGAACCTAGGTGGTACCTGCTGTAGCTGGAGGAAGTATCCCTCCCTTACCACTTGCAGTACCCACTGGTCCAAGGTGACCTTGGCCTGTGGGCAGAGTGCCAGGCAGCCCCCTGTGGTCTGTTAAAGGTCTCCCGGGGGAGGAAAGGCCCTGCCCTGGGAGTCCAAAGCTCCCCCAAGGTTGGACGGAAGCCGGGGCCCTGGGGTTTCTGAGCCTTTGTTTTCTGGGCTCCATAGCCTTGTCTTTTGGGGTGAGAACCCTGTTGCAGGCCTAAGAAGGGCTGGTAGTGGTGACTGTTGGAATTGCCACTTTTTCCTCGGGAAAAGGGGGTCTTTTCTCCGATGGTTTCTTACGGGGAAAGGATGAGGTCTTGGAGAGCCTCTGTCTGGTCACATTGGCCTCAATCTCAGCTGCAGTTGGCCATAGGCTTGCCGGACAGGTTCTCCCCAGTGTAGAGGACATCAAGCAGCTTATCTTTGACCCATTGCTCGAGGTCTGAAGATTGTAGCCAGGCTTGGTACCGGGCACTGATGCTTGGGCTGCTGACTCGAAGCAATCATAGGCCGCCCAAGGAGAGGAACTTAGAGCAGTCCTTGATCCTGGAGGTCAGAGATTGGAACCACTAGAGGGGTTCCCCAGCCAGCCTCGCTGAAAACCTGGACAACCTCTGGGTTACAGCCTTCAGATACATGCCTATTTATAACTCATAGGCCTGGATCCGACACCCTAGCATCGAGCCCTGGTAACATTAGCATCCAAGGGCATCAGGGGCTCCAGCATCCCTTTCAGAGGGTACAGAAGAGTGAGACTTCTGGCTCTTAGGTTTATGCATAGTTGACTTGACAATCATGGAGTTATGTGGAAGCAGGGGTTTGTTGAACCATGGGCCCTTCCGGTACATGGCATCAAGGTACTAGCGGACCACCGGCACTGGTGCCAGGGTCTCCCACATTTTAAGCAGTAGCCACTCGAGGATCGGCTGCACGGGCACCGTGAGAGTTTCCTTGGGTGGAGATACATACTGGAGAATCTCCAGCTCATCGGTGCATGGGTCTTCATCCACCTCGGTTTGCACAGAGGGGGCTCTCGCCATATCCTTGACAAAGTCATGGAAGATCATCCTCTGGCGGGAAATGGCACTGGGGCGCCGGTGGAGACAGGTCCGAGGGGATACCTCTGTGCCGCCTGGTTTCCAGGGATGTCTCATCATTGGTCTCCCACTCGGAGTCGAAGGATGACAATGAATTCGAGGCCCTGTGACTCATTGTGTCGAGGCCAGCACAGAGATGCCGGGGGCCCAAGCCATGGAAACTCACTTGGGAGGATCAGATGCCCAAGGAACGGGACCAAGACCTCAATCAGTGCCGAGGACTTAACAGAGGCCTGTGCCGCTCAGAGCTCAGCTCGACCATCAGGGACTCCCTTTGCAGTTGGGGCCCAGTCGTCAGGGCAGATAATGCGGACGAACCAGCCATCATTGCCTGCTGCAGGGCCAGGAGAGCAATAATATTCTGCTTCAGGACTGCCATTCTGGTTTTCAAGTCAAAAGGCTCCACAGCTTTCAGGAAAGGCACAGAGGAACTCAGGCCAGGCGCCAGCACTCTTGCGAGTGCATCCTTGACCAGTACTACAGTCTCGAGGAACCTCACACAGTCTCAGCCGGCAAAAGAATCCTCTTTGCAAACCTTGGTAGGGCGCTTCTCAGAGCCGCCTGAGTCCCTCCAAGCGGTTTTACCAGGTTTCTCCAGTGGAACCTCAACGGACTTAACAGGATTTTTTTTCTTCTCTCTCTCAGGGTCCGGGGTTTTCTCGGAGGAGCCGCCACAATGAGACTCTAAGGACGCCTGGGCCTTACGGGAAGTGCTGGGTTTGGAGCTCGGCGTCAGGGAAGCCTGTGCCAAGTCGGACCTTGGGAACAGTTTCTCCTGCAACTCTGACCTCTTTATTGGTCTTAGACGTCATGGACTGGCACAGTTCACAGGAGGTGCTGTCATGGTCCAGTCCCAGGCAACGTAGGCAGCAGTCATGGGTGTCAGTGACTGACATGGTTTGACTGCAGCAATCACATTTTTTGAACCCATCAGGAGAAATGGTGGGGAGCGCCCGGCCAGGGTTGATGACCCCTGGGCAAAAGAAAGCACAAATGCTGGTCGAGGCAAGCCTCGATCAAAAAAGGAGAAAGGAGCAGAGAACAGTGCCAGGTCCGGTGCCAGCTCGAGGCAGGAAGAAGAACCGGTACACATCCAGAAAAAGCTATCTTTTAAGGATATTAGCAGGACTTTTTCCAAGGAAACAGGACAGGCGTCCATTGGGCTCCATGGAAAAAAGAACACTGAGCAAGATGGCACCCTTGGGCAGGAAGGGGACAACACATGCATGGTAGCATGTCCCAAAGGCTTTCTTTGAAAGCTGGGGAAATGCTCCGCACAGGTTCCGTTGGCGCCAAAGTCACCCATATAAGAGGACTGACTTCCTGCTTGTTCCTGGAGAAAGGGACGGTTGAGAGGCGACATGATAGAGATCTATAAAATAATGAATGGAATGGAACAGTAAAAAGAGAACAGCTGTCTACTCCTTCAAAAAGTAGAAAGTAGGGGACATGCAATGAAGCTACAATATAGCCCATTTAAGACTGAGAAGAAAATATTTTTTTCACTCAATGTGTGATCAAACTCATTACCGGAGGATGTAATAGAAATTATTAGTGTAGATGGGTTTAAAAGAGATTTGCACAAGTTCCTGAAGGAAAAGTCCACAAAGAGGACCGGAGAAATCCACGGCTTACCCCTGGGATAAGTAGCATGCCATCTGTGTATTTTTTTGGGAACCTCTTGGGTGCTTGTGGCCTGAATTGAGCACTGTTGGAAACAGGATATTGGGCTCAATGGACCCTTGGTCTGACTTAGTATGGCATCTCCTATATTCTCATGTCGTCGATTGGAACTGGTCTGTTTTTTATTAGTCTGTGGGAGGATGTAGAGAGCTCCGCTGAGCAAGCACAGTTAGTGAGGCTGAAGCAGATTAAGGTGAAGGTGTTATAATCTATAAGAATTTTTGCATGAGTCACTGCAATAATGTACTACTCTACCTTGGCAGAGCAGTGGAGGGTATAGATCAGGGGTCTCAAACACGCGGCCCGCGGGCCGCATGCGGCCCGCGAGACAACTTTGTGCGGCCCGCGACGGCGGAAAACCAAAAATCCCCCAAAACCCTGGCGTCTGCTGCTGCCGTTGCCGCCGTGGCAGCAGCAGAATCAATTGTCAAATTTAAAAAAAAAACTGACTTCTGCTGCTCACAGCAGCTGTCCTGCGGCCCCTTTTCCCTCTGCCCGGAGATCCGACTCTGCTCTCAGCGGCGTGCTTTTCAAGCCGCGAAGAGAGTATTCCCCTCTCGCGCGGCTTGAAAAAAACCGCGCGAGAGGGGAATACTCTCGTCGCGGCTTGAAAAGCACGCCGCTGATAGAGCAGAGTCGGATCTCCGGGCAGAGGGAAAGGCGGCCGCAGGACAGCTGCTTGAGCAGCAGAAGTCAGTTTTTTTTTAAATTTGACAATTGATTCTGCTGCTGCCACGGCGGCAACGGCAGCAGCAGAAGCCAGGGTTTTGGGGGTTTTTTTGTTGGCGGTAATGAGCTATGGAGGGGCTGACTGAACTGGAAGTTGGGCTATTGGCAGAGGGTGGAGGGGGGGGGGGGTTATGACTGGATAATGGGCTGGGGGGGGGGTTATAACTGGTAATGGGCTATGGTGGGGGCTAGGACTGCTGGAAATGGGCAGATGGGGGTTAGGACTGGAAGTGGGCTATTGGCAGGGGGGGTTAAGGACTGGAAAATGCAGGGGGTGGTTCAAACTAGTCATGGTCTAACGTGGGGGCTAGGACTGGAAATGGGCAGATGGGGGGTAGGACTGGAAGTGGGCTATTGGCAGGGGGGGGTTATGACTGGTAATGGGCTATGGTGGGGGCTAGGACTGGAAATGGGCAGAGGGGGGTTAGGACTGGAAGTGGGCTATTGGCAGGGGGAGGGTTATGACTGGTCATGGGCGATGGTGGGGGCTAGTACTGGAAATGGGCAGATGGTGGTTAGGACTGGAAGTGGGCTATCGGCCAGGGGGGGGTTATGACTGGTAATGGGCTATGGTTGGGGGGCTAGGACTGAAAATGGGGTGATTGGGGGTTAGGACTGGAGGTGGGCTGATTGGGGGGGTTTAGGACTGGTACTGGCCTATGAGGGGAGGTAAGACTGAAAATGGGGTGATGGGGGATACGACTGCAAGTGGGCTATGGGGGGGGGACTAGGACTGGTATGGGCTATGGGGGGGGGTAAGACTGAAAATGGGGTGATGGGGGGGTAAGACTGGAAGTGCGCTATGGGGAGGTTAGGACTGTTATGGGCTATGGGGGGTCTAGGACTGGTAATGGGCTGGGGGGGTTGCTAGGACTGGAAATGGGCAGATGGGGGTTAGGACTGGAAGTGGGCTGGCTATTGGCAGGGGGGGGGGGGTTATGACTGGTAATGGGCTATGGTGGGGCTAGACTGGAAATGGGCAGATGGTGGTTAGGACTTTAGACTGGAAGTGGGCTATCGGCAGGGGGGGGGTTATGACTGGTAATGGGCTATGGTGGGGGCTAGGACCTGAAAATGGGGGTGATGGGGGTTAGGACTGGAGGTGGGCTGATTTGGGGGGTTAGGACTGGTAATGGCCTATGAGGGGAGTAAGACTGAAAAGGGGGGGTGATGGGGGATACGACTGCAAGTGGGCTATGGGGGGGACTAGGACTGGTAATGGCTATGGGGGGGTAAGACTGAAAATGGGGTGATGGGGGGGTAAGAACTGCAAGTGGGCTATGGGGAGGTTAGGACTGGTTATGGGGCTATGGGGGTCTAGGACTGGTAATGGGCTGGGGGGGTTGCTAGGACTGGAAATGGGCTGAGTGGAAAGGGGGGCTTTGAACTGCAAATGGCTGATGGGAGGGGGGCTAGGACTGGAAATGGGCTGTGAGGGGAGGGAGCTAGGATTGGAAATGGGCTGATGGGGGGGCTAGGATTGGAAATGGGCTGATGGTGAGGCTAGGATAGGACTGGAAATGGACTGATGCAGGGACTAGAAAGGAGCAGATGCTGGGTGGGGCTGGAACTAGAAGGGAGCTGATGTTGGGGGAGGATTAGAATGGGATTGGAGCTGAGAAAGTGAAATGAAGAGGGTGAAAAATATTTTGTCTGGAAGAGAAGACAAATCTACAATTGGCCAGGTATTGGGAGAGTAAGTGGGGGATTGAGGATGGAGGGGTAAAAATTTGAGTGGATGAAATAGGAATGAGGAAAGAGCCAAAAGGAGAAAGATTAGTATGTTAAAGCATATGTAGAGAGAGAGAATGGAAAAAAACTAGAAGAGAGAAGAAAGGACAAATGGACAGCAGACGATGGAGATAGCAGAAGACACGAAGAACCAGAAGTGGCTGGAGCAATTGCAACTGAAAAAAAATGCACAAAAGGTAGAAAAATATCTCTTTATTTGAATTTATTAACTGGAATATGTCAGCTCTGGGAAAATGTGCATCATTAATGTCTGTGCTTTGGTACAAGAAATATTTATAGTTTTATTTCTACAGTGCTGAGGTATTCTGGTGTAATTCCTATTTGACATTGCTACTTGTTCTCTTTTCCCAGTAGGTCATGTATTGTTCTCTGAAATGTATTGATTTTAATATTTGCAGTGTTTTGCCTTTTGATAGGTAGGTCTGGTGCTTTGTGAGTCCTGGTAGTGCTGTTATGATACGGGGGGTTTGCTATGGGTTCCAAATGGGCAGTGTAGTAGTAGTCCTAATGTGCCTGGCGGTTGGCACTGGATTATAGTAATATAGAAATTTTCTAGTCTTTCTTTATCCATGCACTCATTATGCAACATTATGCAAATATTTATGCAAATGAGGCCCCTTATGCAAATGAGGCCCGTGTCTTATGCGGCCCCCGGGTTACTTTACAAGTCCTCATTCGGCCCTCAAAGCAATTTGAGTTTGAGACCCCTGGTATAGATAGTGGGTGAGTGGGCATAGCTAAGGAAAGGTCCACATAAAAAGCAGGGTGCTTAGGTGGAGCTGGATCATCATTTAAGAATCTGGGCTTGTACCTTTTGTGGCTCTTGTTGTGGCTTAGTGAAGGGGATACTTGCCCTTGAAGGTTTCACTACTTTTTCTGGGCCTCTGAGGCCAAGTCAGAAATTCCTTTCTCTGGGGTGGAAGAAGAGTCCCAATGGGTCGTGCTGTGTGGGAGTAAGCCCAACTCTAGATGGGTGGAAGGAGTGGTGCATAACTCATAAAAGCTGTGGTCTATGTTGCAGGCACCACACCCGATGTATTTTGAGTAAGCCGAGAGTAACATGATGCTACAGAATAGCTCAGAGAGCTAATTGTCTGAGAACAGACTACCATGGATACCCAGCCCAGGTCCCTTGGAAGAATGACTGCAGTGTCCAGATTCCTGCCCCACAGATACCTGAGAATGGAATGGTAGGGTGGCCATGTTACTGTTAGCTATTTGGTCACTGGGGAGAGCAGGAGCTGTTATTAGAGCAGGAACCCCAGCATATGCTCAGGAAATCCCTATGCACGACTTGTCTGAGCTTTAAGAGTGAGCATTCCAGGAAACTAGAACTGTGGATGGTGTCATCCACATGTGTCACTATCTCACTGACCTGTCCCACAGAGAAATCTTCCTACCAGTCCAAACCCTAATGAGCTCCATGTGCATGTCCATATCCTAATCAAATGTACCTGTATACATTTTTAACAGAGATCATTTGCTATGTTTGTGATATTTTTATTCTTTCAACAGGGATTACAGCAGGATACGGTCAAAGAACATATAAAGCAAAGTTACTCATATGTAAGTTTTTGTGTAAAATCAGCAGATTACCCCAACACACATGAATCATAAGACAATCTTAGAAACAAACGGATTTTGTCCAAAACTTTCTTGGAAAGGCATAAAATCCCTTCCATGCACAGTACACTGCCCACTGTCATTGCAGCATGGCTCCACCTAACTCCACATATTAGTTTACTGAGGAAAGAACTACATCTAAGAACATCTGTTACTTTATCTGAAAATGAACAATTGCAGTCACAACCTTGGGACTCCACACACACACACACACACATATATATATATATATAGCAGCAGAAGGGGTTGGGGGAACACCACACTCTAATGAACAGGATATATTTTTGCTGGGAAACCAAATAT
Organism: Ichthyophis bannanicus; assembly: GCA_033557465.1. Lineage (NCBI taxonomy): Eukaryota > Metazoa > Chordata > Amphibia > Gymnophiona > Ichthyophiidae > Ichthyophis > Ichthyophis bannanicus. The sequence goes on from CM066031.1 coordinate 367,331,956, forward strand.
TTGACGTTCTGGCCTACCTTTCAAAATTTTAGCTTTCCAATTTGCAATTATTTTGTTCTTAAGAAAAGAAAACCTCAAATTAGAAAACCAGTCCCAGCAGAGAGAGTTTGGCTCTATTCCTCACTAGCAATCATGAACAACAAAGAGCACAAATTTACAAATCTATCAGGCGGCTACCCATAATAGCAATAGGATGTGAAAATTCTGGAATTTAGTAGATCATAACCTTGCACATTTCATCCGTGGACTTATACAGCCATGGCTCTAATATTAAAAACCTTAACATGCCCCTCAAAAGCCAGAATTCAACAACAATTTTAAAGTAGGTTAAAAGAGACCCAAACTAGAAGAGCCCAGGCTTTGACAAAGTGACCATTTTTTGCTTCAGTTATCACTCTACCAAGACTTGGCAAACTGCGAAGACCAACTGATTAGGCAGCCAAAATTTTCAAACCAAATAACTCATCCACCTCCAGTCCAAGCTGTTCACTGCCATAGATGCTGTCAGAATATATGGCCATATAGATTTCAATAATATCATGGCAATGGAACAGAAGGGCAAGAAGCGAGGAGTATATGGAAGCAAAGACCAATCAAAGATAAATAAAGCTATCATGGCCAGGGTTAAGAAACATTATAGCATGGATTGAAAAGAAAGTACAGTTACTTACCAGTAACAGGTGATCACTGGGAACAGCAGGAATTAGTCCTCACATATGGGTACGTCGGTACCGACGGAGCCTGCGCGGGAAAGCTCCCCAGCTTCCCAGAAGGAAGCTTTTGGGGCCTCCCACTGCACATGCGCGCTGCCTTCCCGCCTTCCTGACCAGCTCTCCTCAGTTCGAGTTTATAGCTGAGACAATAGAGAGAGGAAAGGAAGATAGATAGAAGATACAACTCCTAGGGGAGGTGGGTGGGTTGTGAGGACTAATTCCTGCTGTTCCCAGAGATCACCAGTTACAGGTAAGTAACTGTGCTATCTCCAGGAACAAGCAGGAATAAGTCCTCACATATGGGGACTCCCTAGCTAAGATGCCTGGGAGATCCCGTTCCAAGGGTTCGCCATCTTCGTATGGATCTCAGGCATCCATCCTGGGAAGGTGGGCAGGAGTTGTTCAAGTATGGAACAGGTGTTTGAGGACAGCCTAACCAAACAAGGCATCCCGGCGGGAGTCCTTGTCCAAGCAGTAATGGGCTGTGAAGGTATGAACCGAGGCCCATGTGGCGGCTCGACAGATCTGATCTATGGAGACAGAGTGAAGATGAGCCATAGAAGTGGCCATGGCTCTCACTATTTAAAGTTGTTAAAACCCAGGAGGATTGTGGAAAATTGCAAGAGGATCTTGATAAATTGGAAGACTGGGCATCAAAATGGCAGATGAAATTTAATGTGGAGAAGTGCAAGGTTATGCACCTAGGGAAGAACAACCCAAACTATGGTTACACGATGCAAGGTTCCACATTAGGAACCACCACCCAGGAAAAAGATTTAGGCGTCATTGTGGATAACTTGTTAAAACCCTCGGCCCAGTGTGCAGCGGCGGCCAAGAGAGCAAATGGAAAATAAAATAAAAGATATTATAATGCCTCTAGATCGTTCCATGGTGAGACCGCACCTTGAATATTGTGTGCAATTCTGGTCGCCGTATCTTAAAAAGGATATAGCGATTTTAGAAAAGGTTCAGAGAAGAGCCACCAAAATGGTAAAGGGGATGGAAGGCTACTCCTATGAAGAAAGGCTAAAAAGGTTGGGGCCACTGTTCCCTCTAAGCTGTGCGCGTGTGCGCGCGCACACACCTCGCCGAGCGAGCGCACATACTTTACAACAGAGCGCACAAAAATTACGGCTCTGATTCTGATAGAAAACAACACAGATGTCTTAAAATGTAAAAGTTTTGATTGTAATTACTAGAAATTTCCTGCTTCATTTAGTAATCATCTATTTTCATTTAATTTGATTAAAATCAATGTGGTGTACATACTGTGGGGCTCTTTAGCCTGGAGAAGAGACGGCTGAGGGGAGATATGATAGAAGTCTATAAATTAATGAACGGAGTGGAACAGGTAAACGTAGATCGATTGTTTACCTTATCAGAATATGGAAAGACTAGGGGACATGCAATGAAGCTACACGGTAAACTATTTAAGACTAATAAAAGAAAATATTTTTTCACTCAACGTGGAATCAAACTCTGGAATTTGTTGCCGGAGGATGTAGTAAAGGCTGTTAGTGTAGCTGGGTTTAAAAAAGGTTTGGACAAGTTCCTGGAGGAAAGGTCCATAAACCATTATTAAGAAGGGACCCAGGATATCAATGCTTGAACCAATACAAGCATTGTGGAACCTGTGTCCCTTGGGGAAACTGCTAGGTACGTATGACCTAGATTGGCCACTGTTGGAAACAGAATGCTGGGCTTGATGGACCTTGGTCTGACCCAGTATGGCATATCTTATGTTCTTATGTTCTTATGGCCTTCCAGAGAAATATTCTTACTCTGGTAAGCAAAGGAAATACACTGAGCAATCCAATTGGAAAGTGGACGTTTGGAGACTGGAAGTCCCAAATGAGAAGGATCAAAAGCCACGAAAAGTTGGGAAGACTTTCGATGTGGCTGAGTCCTGTTGAGGTAAAAGGCAAGAGCTCTTTTACAATCTAAAGTATGAAGGTTCCTCTCTGCACTGGATGCATGAGGAGCTGGAAAAAAGACAGGTAGATATACCTCCTGATTAAGATGAAAAGGCGAGACCACTTTGGGCATAAAGTGGGGATTCGTCCTTAGGACCACCTTATCATGATGAAACCTGGTATAAGGTGGATGAGCCACTAAGGCCTGTAGTTCACTGATGCGGCGAGCCGAAGTGACTGCAATAAGGAAAAGGACCTTCCAGGAAAGAAATTTCAAGGAGGTAGAAAACCAACGGTTCAAAAGGTGGCTTCATAAGCTGACCTAGAACTAGGTTCAAGTCCCATGCTACCGGAGGAGGTCGGATGGGAGGCTTAGTTAGAGTCAGGCCTCTCATGAATCTTGCAACAAGCGGATGAGAGGAGACAGGTTGTCCATTTATAGGTTTTAAGGATGCTGCAATAGCACTCAAATGGACTCGTACTGAATTCGTCTTAAGGCCTGCATTAGAAAGATGCAGGAGATAGTCTAGTAGAGAATTCAAAGGAAGTGCTAGAGGGTCAAGACCCTGTTGAGCACACCAAATGGAAAAGCGTTTCCATTTGAAAGCATAGGAACGCCTCGTGGAGGGTTTCCTAGAGGCATGAAGGATATCTTTCACTGGTTGAGAAAGATTGAAGTCATGAAGGCTTAGGCCTTCAGTAACCAAGCTCTGAGGTGTAGGGACTTGGGGTTTGGGTGCCACAAAGTCCCTTTCTCCTGAGAGAGAAGGTCTGGTGCAGCTCCCAGGTCCAGGGAGGGTCCCTGGGAGAGATGCAGAAGTAGAGGGAACCACACTTGGCGTGGCCAGCGTGGAGCTATGAGGATCATCGATCCGTGATCCCTCTGGAGTTTGAACAGAGTCTTGGGAATCAAAGGAATGGGTGGAAAGGCATATAGGAATTCCTGACCCCAATGCAGGAGAAAGGCGTCGTTGGCCAGAGCTCCCTGACACGCAGTCCTGGAACAGAACCGGGGAAGTTTGGCATTCCACGGACTTGCAAAGAGGTCTATGTCCAGGGTTCCCCATTCCTGAAAGATTCTGCCTATCTGGTCCATATGTAGGGACCATTCGTGTGGAAGCAGAACTCGACTGAGTCTGTCTGCCGAGAGTTTTGAACCCCTGGAAGATATACTGCCAGAAGATGAATTTGATGCTCTCTGGCGAAGGCCCATAATCTGAGAGCTTCGTTGCAAAGCGACAGAGAGCCTGTCCCTCCTTGTTTGTTTACGTAGAACATGGCCACCTGATTGTCTGGACTAGGACGGTCAGGTTGACAAGGAGGGTATGGAAGACTTTGAGGGCAAAGAAGATTGCTCGCAGTTCCAGGAGGTTGATGTGAAGGGTGGTCTCCTGCGGAGACCAAATACCCTGAGTGGAGAGGGATTGTAGATGGGCTCCCCACCCTGTTTGGGAGGCATCTGTTGTGAGGGTTGCTTGGGGCAACAAAGGTTGGAAGGGGGCCCCCAACAACAGATTCTTGGTGGACATCCACCATTGGAGGGACCAAAACAGACGCTTTGTGGTGAGTATTTGGTCGGAGAGCGCTCCTGATGCTTGAGTCCACTGGGTGGCCAAGGTCCATTGAGCTGCTCTCATATGAAGACGAGCGTAGGGCACCACGTGTACCGTGGAGGCCATGTGGCCCAGAAGTCGCAGCATTTCTCTGGCTGTCAAGTGACTGCTGGACTGAGCTTGGGAGGCCAAGCACAGCAGACGTTGGCCCCGGACTTGAGGCAGGTAGGCCCTTGCAGTGGTGGTGTCCAACTGGGCCCCTATGAATTCTAGAGACTGAGTAGGGGTAAGTTGAGACTTGGGAAGGTTTACCACCAGTCCCAGATACTGCAGAAGGTGCCTTGTGCGGTCCAGGGAAATCTGGGCCTCTGACTGAGATGGAGCTCGGATGAGCCAGTCGTCCAGATATGGGAATACAAAAATTCCCAGACCTCTTAGAAATGCGGCAACAACTGCCATGCATTTGGTGAACACTCTTGGAGCAGAGGCTAGACCGAAGGGAAGTACTCTGTACTGGAAATGTTTTCCCTGAAACAGAAATCTTAGATATTTTCTGTGGGATGGGTGGATGAGTATATGTGTGTACGCATCCTTGAGATCTAGAGAACAAAGCCAATCCTGACTCTGAAGGTATGGAAGGAGAATGCCTAGAGAAAGCATTCTGAATTTCTCCTTGAACAGAAATTTGTTCAATTCTCTCAGATCTAGGATAGGTCTGAATCCCCCTGTCTTCTTTGTTATGAGAAAATAAGGGGAGTAGAATCCTGTCCCTTGTTGAAGAAGAGGAACCTCTTCTATTGCCCCTTGGGCAAGGAGAGAAGAGACTTCCTGATCCAACAGGTCCAGGAGAAATGGGGGAGAATTGAAGTGCCTCACCATGGTATATGGAGGAAGGTTGGAAAAATGAAGTTTGTAGCCCTCTCTGATGATAGAGAGGGTCCATTGCTCTGATGTGATTTGCTCCCATCTGGGAGCAAAGTGAGCTAACCTTCCGGGAATGGTGAGGGACTCTGGTTGTTCTAGAGCCAGAAATGTTAAGTTCTCTAGGGGCAAGTCAAAACCCCTGAGGGGGTTGAGCCTGCTGAGGAGTGGTAGACGCTGCAGGCTTTGACTTTGCCTGTTTAGGTTGCTGACATTTAGCAGCAAAGCGAGGCTGAGAAGATTGTTGGCCAGTATTTGTGGAAAATCTGGCCTTCTTGTAGTAAGGCCTCTTGAAAGACTTTCTTGGCAGGAGTAGAGGTAGACTTAGAAAGTCTATCCAATGTAGCATTTTCTGCGTCCATTTGAGTGGCTTTAATTTGCCAGTCTTTACCAAATAAGTTCTCACCTGTACAGGGCAGATTCCGTAAGCCATCCAGGACCCAGGGTTCTAGGTCAGAGGCCTGGAGCCAAGCAAGTCGTCGGGCTGCAATAGCAATGCCCGAAGCTCTACCGGCACCCTCAAAGGAATCAAAAGCTGCTCTGTTGGAGAACTTAGAAACATCTAGAAGCTGTTTCACCAGAGAAATGAACTCCTCTTTTCTATCCTCAGGGATAAAGGAGGCAAAATGTCGTATCTTTAGGGCAAGTTCCCTGAGAAACATGCCCATATACAGACTAAGAATTAATCCTGGCTATAAGCATAGTAGCCTGGAAAGTTTTCTTGCCAAAAGAGTCTAGGGTCTTACATTCTCGTCCTGGAGGGGTAGAAGAGTGCCTTTTGGTACTCTTAATCTTTTTCAGTGCAGACTTCACCACAATGGAATGGTGAGGCAACTGAGTCTTTTGAAAACCAGGAGGAGGAGGGACCCGGTACATGGTGTCCAACCTACGAGAATAAGGAGACAACGTTAGAGGAGCCTCCCATAAGTCCATCAAGTGTTCTTGAAGGATTTCATGGATAGGCAGGGTGACTGCCTCTTTAGGAACCTTAGGGTATCCTAAAATATCCAATTTCTTTGACCTAGGTTCTTTTTCAGAGGATGTGGTAATAGAAAGTCCTTTAGCTAGTTCAATAATGAAGTCTTGAAAGGACAAATCATCTGGTGGAGACATTCTCCTCTTTGGGGAAGAGGGGTCTTCATGAAGAATATATGTTCTAATATGTTATACTTGTAATGTTACAATTTTCCTTGTAATTTATAATTATCTGTTCTATGTAAAATGTCCTGGTATATCTCATACCAATTAACCTACTGTTACATGTAAACCGCACTTGAAACATGGGAAAGAGCGGTATATAAATAACTGTTAAATAAATAAATAAATAAACTAGAGACAGCTCATCAGAGTCCTCAGAGGAGTCAAAATCCTCAGAAGAATCAGAGTATTCTCTATTTGCTTCCAACGCACGATACGCATACCGATCGGTATCGACATCGGGCGTACCGGGTATGGGATCGGTATCGGGTGAAAACCAGGATCCGACATGCGGAACCGATCTGCGTTTGGAAGTCGATGGTCTCGGTTCCGGTATGGGAGACGATACCGGAACCGGACCCGGTACCGCTGAACGCAGTACCGAGGGCGTCGCAGCATTAATAAAAGCCAGCATGGCCTGCTGCATGGTCTGAACAGTATTGCTCATAGACGCCACTGCTGCCTGGATGTCGGTACCGGTATGGGCCGGTACCCCAGAGCAGTCCAACAGGTGATCAGTCGAGGCCGTGCCATCGATGTCAACCTGTAACCCCATAGATGGTGCTTTGGAAGCCAGAGCTTCCCGCCGGGGTTGTTTGGCTGGGGCAGGATCCTCAGACTCAAAAGTGAGAGCCTCTCGATGCTTTGAAGGAGATTTGCTCTTTGAGGACCTGCCCGCAGAGGGTTTGGTTACCTGAGATCCATCCGGAGAGGAAGACCTGGATGACTGTGATACTGGATTATCTGAAGCAAACAGCACATGGAATTTGTTGGCCCGGTTCTGCAACCCACGTTTAGACATCTGGGAGCAGGATGGGCAGTCCGGAATGGAGTGGTCAGGTCCCAAACACTTAAGACACCATTCATGGGGTGTCTGTGACAGAAATAACAGCACTACACTTGGTACACTTCTTAAAACCAGGGGCTGGTTTCTCCATGAGGAGAATTTGTGTAGGCCTGAGGCCTAACCGAAGTCACCAAGTTGTGCAGAATAACGATTTTTTTTTTTTTTTTTTAAAAGAAAGAAAAGAGAGACCGGCGCTACCGGTTTCGGTATGGGGAAGGCAGGTATGCGGTCTAAAGAAACAAACTAAAACAATAATTTCTTCAGCGGTGACAGGAACACGACCTGCTGGCTCCGCGGAAAAAGAGTAACTGAGGAGAGCTGGTCAGGAAGGCGGGAAGGCAGCGCGCATGTGCAGTGGGAGGCCCCAAAAGCTTCCTTCTGGGAAGCTGGGGAGCTTTCCCGCGCAGGCTCCGTCGGTACCGACGTACCCATATGTGAGGACTTATTCCTGCTTGTTCCTGGAGATAACCTTTAACAGCATCCCATGTCTGGATAATAAGTTACCCTGAAATGCACAAAATGTACGTAATTTAGAGTTTAGCAAATTAACCATGAAAATGTGGCAAACCACACTCCATCTGAAGCAGAAAGATGGACAATTTGTCATTTTTAACATCCAGCAAGACTTCCTATTGCCATACTTTCTTTGTAAAGTGCTTAATCCATTGAGCAAATCTTGCCAAATTTTATGGGGATTTAGGAGTCAGGTCAAATTCTTAGGAGCCAGTGTTCGTGACCTCCATGCGCCGCCCCCCCCCCCCCCTCCCCATTGTCTCTCATGCTGGTTGCATGTTCTCAAGTCTCAAGAGACCAGCTCCAGAGATCTCAAAATACTCAAACAACTACGCCCACTAGTATTTATAGAGGATTTTATTAATATAATACAGGCTACCATAACCCCTCACTTTGATTTCGCCAACCTAATACTAATGGGCATTTCAAAACAAAACATTAAAAGGATTCAACTAGCTCAAAATTCAACAGCTACAATTATACTAAAATAAACTCACTCCAACAACATAACACCAATTCTAGCATCCCTTCACTGGTTACCTATTCAAAGCAGGATAATTTACAAAATAATAATAACATCATTCAAAGCCTTACATGACATGGCCCCGACTACTCTATGTAGTCTAATATGCAAAGAACTTTCTAAGCCTACCCACAGAAAAGGACAATCAAATAAACTAAAGATTCCAAAAGACTTCATAAAAGCACATAAATTAACAAATAATAGAGCCTTTTCTCACATAGCTCCAACCATTTGGAATTCCCTACCAGAGGATCTACGATCACTAACAGAGATCGTGGAATTCCGCAAAAAATTGAAAACATATCTATTCACTAAATACTATAATACAATGGAAACCCTAGAACCCATATTAGACAAAGGCTAAATAGCCACCTGTTCACATCAAGTACAAACCTAACTCTATCCGGATAACACTTATAGCTTAAACTAAATGACGATCCAATCTCTTATGCCCAAATACCTCCCACATGTATATAGTTGCATATGTTATGTTCTTTTTTACGCTGTTCGACACTACAATACCTTAGTTAACTTGATACTCACGGTTCTAGCTTAAATATACTGTTTGTTTATAAAAACTGTGTTTGTTTAATTTATGATGTTCTATGTAAAAGTTATGACGTTCTATGTAAAACAAACTGCGCTTTGTTAATTGTTGTTAATTGTACACCGCAACTGAACTTTGGAAGATGCGGTATATAAATGTTAAATAAATAAATAAAATAAAATAAATAAATCCTACACCATGCGTTATCTTTAAATAACAATAGTTATACCTTCAGATAGCATGTGTGTATGTGGTGCAACAATGGCATGCCTGTCTGTGCTTGGGATGTGGCGGTGGGTGCCTTTGAGTGAGCAGGGATGCGATGCATATATGTGTGTGCTGTTAAGCTGAGGAGCCTATGTGTGGGGTCTGCAAAGGTGGGGTGCCCCTGTTGTGTGTGAAAGTGAGGGTGTGTGTTTGTGTGTGCATGCATATCTGTAGTGTGGAGTTGGGGAGTAATTCTGTCACGTAGAGATGGGGTGCCTGTGTGTGTGTGAGTCTGTAGTGAGAGGGTGGGGTACTTATTGTCTGTTCTGTAGGTGAATATATCTTTTTATGCCCATGCATTCATTCCTTTAGCCTCCAACACCTTGCACTCTTCTCCAGCCCTCCCCCTGCCCTCCATTCCCCCACCTTTCATCACGTTCTTAAAGCTACTGACCCTTGACATTTTTACTGCTTCATTCCCCCTCCCACTCCTGTAACTTTTGTTTTGTTTTTGCAGACCTCAATAGTCAATTGCAGCATCCTTCCCCCCCCCCCCTCCTCCATGGGGATCCAATGTCCCACAGGCAGACAAAAAGGGCTTTTGCAGCATCTCAGCTTTCTTCTTCTGCCCGCAGGTGATGGGATTCCCGGCCAGGCCGTATGCTGCCTACAAGTTGAAATTGCAGCATTTCACCCCTATTCTGCCTGCGGGGATCCAATCTCCCACAGGCAGTCACAGAAGGGGCCTTTGCCATGATGGAGAAATTTGCACCTGGCATCACAGTACAGAGCAAGTTGTCTGCATGCAGGGATCCCATCCCAGCAGGCAGAAAACTTACTTCTGGGCCATGATTCCAGGCATCAGGTGCAAATTTCAGGATGCCATGTCAATATGAGGCTGGTCAAGCCCTGCACAGAGTATACTAAAGTACTCTTCAGCTTTCATATTTAGCCTTAATTTGAGAGATGTTAACGATTCAGAGGTAACATCACACTTACTGTTTGTAGACGACTTGAAACTCTGCATAGTTATAAGCTTTTGGCCTAGGCAAATGTCCTAAAGCCACTTTTCCTTAGAGCAAATTTGAATAAAGCTGAAAAGCACCTCTGATGACTGACATAAGAGCTTAAACAGGAAGGTGTTATTAAATATCTAGGAGTAGAGAAAGGAGCAGCAATCCAGCATAAATTACTCAGAAAAAAGATCATTAAGATTATTAAAGGACATTAAAAGAGATACTGGAAAATAAAAAGCCTCAGTGTCACAATATAAAATACAAGCCATCAATCAATTTGCAATTCCAATACTCTTGTACAGCTTAGGTATTGCAGACTACCTTCAAGTATTTTGAAAACCTGGATAAATACTCAAGAAAACACCTCCCTGCCCATGATGTATTAAAAAAAAGTATCAAAGCAGTTGACCTCATTACAACTTCTGCCTCTATCCAGAAGAAAGTCTGATCAAAGGCAACAGATTGCTTTTCTTTGCAAGAGAACTGAAGGTTGAATCTCTAATGAAAGAAGTGGAGAAACAGAAAAGCTGCAGCAAGGCTAAGAAAAATCTGTGACAATGATAATACCAATGAAATGCTTCCTGATAAAGATCTCCAAAAGGGGGGAAAAATTAATTATTTTAATGAGGATCACCACAGCCTGCAAAAATGACAGCCCAATTCCATCTTCCCTCGAACTGAATTACCAATATGCAGCCCTAGAAACAAAGGCAGAAGAACATCTCCAGAAACAACATAAGCAAGAGTAAAGAGTAGTTACTCACCTGTAACAGGTGTACTCCAGGAGCAGCAGGAATGAGTCCTCACATATGGGTGAAGTCGGCGCCGACGGAGCCCCCGTGCGGAGCATTTCCCCAGCTTTCAAAGAAAGCTTTTGGGAATGCAGCGCACATGAGCGGTACCCTTCCCGCCCAAGGGTGCCATCTTGCACAGTCTGGTGACATAGCTAAAAAACAGCAAAAACAAAATAAAACATATGACTGCAAGGGGAGGAGGGAGGGTTGTGAGGACTGATTCCTACTGCTCCTGGAGAACACCTGTTACAGGTGAGTAACTTCTCTTTCTCCAGGACCAAGCAGGAAGTCAGTTCTCACATATGGGGCTCCCCAGCTTAAGGCTACCAGAGAACCAAAGCTGAAAAATGAGCTCCCTCTAGAGCCTCAGCATTCAACAAAAGAATCTTCTCTGATAACGCCCCTGAACAATAGCCCAACACCAGGGCCAGAGGGTAGGAGTTACCTAAACCCCAAAGAGATTATGGAGTACAGCCTGCCCGAAAGCACTGTCCCTGTGGGACTCCCTCTCAAGGCAGTAGTGGGCCGCAAAAGTCTGGTTTGAAGACCAAGTAGCGGCCCGGCAGATGTCTGCCAACGGAACAGAGCGGAGATGAGCCACTGATGCAGCCTTCGACCTGACATGGTGACCCGTAACGCGACCCTGCAATGAGAGGCCGGCTGCCCTGTAAGCCCAGGGGATACAATCGGCTACCCATATAGACAATGTACGCTTGGAGACAGCCAACCCCAACTTATTGGGGTCAAAAGAGACGAAGAGCTGAACAGCCATCCGGTGCTCCCGCGTACGGTCAAGGTAGAAGGACAACGCCCTCCTACAGTCCAGGGTATGCAAGACCATCTCAGCCCGGCTGGCATGCGGCCTGGGAAAGAAAGTTGGAAGAACTACCTCCTGATTGAGGTGGAAGGAGGAGACAACCTTTGGAAGGAACTTAGGGTGAGTCCGTAAGACTACTCTGTTCCTAGAGAACCTAGTATAAGGAGCATCTGATACTAGGGCCTGAAGCTCACTCACTCGCCTTGCTGAGGTAACAGCTACCAGAAACAATGCCTTCCAGGAGAGAAAGCGCAGAGGGCATGTAGCCATAGGTTCAAATGGTGGGCAAGTAAGCCGTTGCAAGACCACATTTAAATCCCATTCAGGTGCAGGTGGACGCACTGGAAGCTTAAGCAAATCAGGCCTCTGAGGAAGCGAGCCACCAAAGGATGGCTTGAGAGAGACTGACCCTCCACTGGGGAGTGGTGCGCAGAAAGAGCACTAAGATGAACTCACAGAATTTGACTTAAGGCCTAGGTTGGACAGGTGAAGCAAATATTGCAGCAGCACTGGTACTAGGCATGAGAAAGGATTCTCGTTGTGTTGAGTACACCAGGAAGAGAATCTACACCACTTAAGGACATAAGACTTTCGGGTGGACTGCCTCCTAGAGGCCAAGACCACGTCCTCCACTGCCCTAGGCAGTAGTAAGGGCGCTAGAACTACCCTTTCAGCAGCCAGGCCATCAAATGGAGGAACTGGAGATTGGGGTGTAAGAGAGATCCCTGCTCCTGAGACAGGAGATCGGGTTGCATCCCCAGAGGAAGAGGAGTGTCCACCGCTAGTTGCAAAAGAAGTGGGAACCAGGGTTGCCTTGGCCACCCGGGGGCCACCAGGATCACCGAGGCCTTATCCCGAATCACTTTGAACAGATGTCTTGGACACTAGAGGCGTGGAAGAAAACGCATATATGCGGCATGTAGATCATGGAATGAGAAACGCATCTGCTGCTACTCTGAGAGGATGCGGTATTCTGGAGCAGAACCTGGGAAATTGACGGTTCAGAGAACTGGCTAACAGATCTATGGTTGGAAGACCCATCTCAGGAAGATCTGTTGAACCACTAAAGGATTCAACTGCCATTAGTGCGGCTGCAGGATCCTGCTCAATCTGTCCGCCAGGTAATTCTCCTGACCTGGGAGATAGACCGCTTTGAGAAGAATGCTGTGATTGACTGGAGCACACTTTCTGCGCTTCTTGACATAGAAGACAGGACCTGTGCCCCCTTGTTTGTTCACATAGAACAAAGCAACTTGATTGTCAGTCTGAACCAAGACGGACTAGTGAGAGATGAGATGGGAGAAAGTTCGCAGGGCTAAGCGGATAGCTCTCAGTTCTAAGAGATTGATCTGCTGTGCGGCCTCCCAAGGAGACCACAGGCCATGAGTACACACTCCTTGGCAATGTGCACCCCTACCTTGAAGAGAAGCATCGGTTGTCAGCACTTTAAACATAGAAATATGATGACAGAAAGAGACCACATGGCCTATCTAGTCTGCCCTTCCATATCAACAACTACAACAGTCCCCTTTTTACCTTTAGAGAGCATCTGTGTTTGTCCCATGCTTTTTTGAATTCAGTTACTGTCCTCATCTCTACCACTTCCACTGGAAGACTATTCCACGGATCCACTACTCTTTCCATAACAAAATATTTTCGCATATCACTCCTTAATCTATCTCCCTTCACCCTCTTCCCATGTCCCCTCGTAGCAGAACTTGCTTTCAATTGAAAAAGGCTCTCCCCCTGAACATTTATGTCACGGAGGTATTTAAACATCTCAATCATATCACCTCTATCCCGCCTTTCCTCTAAGGTGTACATATTAAGATCCTTCAGTCTGTCCTCAAATGCTTTATAATGAAGACCACTAATCATTTTACGTAGTAGCCACCCTCTGCACTGACTCCATCCTGTTCACATCCTTTTGAAGGTGCGGTCTCCAGAATTGCACACTATACTCCAAATGAGGTCGCACCAAAGACTTATATAGAGATATCACCTTTTTTCTGCTAGCCATTCCTCTCCGTATGCATCCAAGCATCCTTCTAGCTTTTGCCGTTGCCTTTTCTACCTCTTTAGCTACTTTAAGATCATCAGACACAACCACGCCTAGGTCCCGCTCTTCTTTAGTGGACAAAAGTACTTCACCCCCTATACTATATTGCTCCCTTGGATTGCTGCAGCCCAAATGCATGACCTTACATTTTTTAACATTAAATCCCAGCTGCCAAATTCTAAACCATTCTTCAAGCTTAACTAGATCCCTCCTCATGTTATCTACACCTTCCTGGGTGTCTACTCTATTGCAGATTTTGGTGTCATCTGCAAAGAGGCAAACCTTTCCCTACAGCCCTTCTGCTATATCACTAACAAAGATGTTAAAAAGAATCGGACCAAGGACAGATCCCTGGGGCACACCACTGGTAACATCCTTCTCCTCAGAGTGAGCTCCATTTACTCTGTCACCTCCCAACCAACCAATTTCTAACCCAAGCAGTAACTTTAGGGTCCATCCCTAGGGTGCTCAGTTTGTTTATAAGTCGCCTGTGAGGAACAGTGTCAAAGGCTTTACTGAAATCTAAATACACCACATCTAGAGCTCTACCTCGGTCCAACTCCCTGGTCACCCAGTCAAAGAAATCAGATTTGTCTGACAAGACCTGCCTCTGGTGAATCCATGCTGCCTCGGATCCTGTAATCCGCTGGACTCCAGAAACCTCACTATTTTCTCTTTCAGCAGCATTTCCAATAATTTACTCACCACCGAAGTTAAACTAACCGGCCTGTAGTTTTCAACCACATCCTTACTTCCGCTTTTGTGTAAAGGCACCACATGAGCCTCTCTCCAGTCCTTTGGCACCACTCCCGACTCCAATGAGGCACTGAAAAGGTCAGTCAATGGAGTTTCTAGAATGTCCCCAAGTTCCCTCAGTATTCTAGGGTGTATCCCATCTGGTCTCATCGCTTTGTCTACTTTAAGTTGAGCTAGTTTTTCACGAACACAGTCTTCTGAAAATTGTTCAAGATGTCCCTCGCTTCTGTTCCTATTTGTGGGTGTTTTCTGAGGTCCTGCTCCTGGTTCTTCATCTGTGAACACAGAACAAAAATATTTGTTAAGCAATTCTGCTTTATCCTTATCAGCTTCTACATATTCCTCCCCTGCACCCTTGAGTCTGACAATACCACTTTTGCCCTTCCTCTTCTCACTAATATATCTGAAAAATGTCTTATCCCCCCATTTTATTGCATTGGCTATTTCCTCCTCCTTCTGAATCTTTGCCTTCTTGACTACTTTGCTAGCTTCTCTAAGTTTTTCCAAATACAGATGCCTGTCTTCCTCTCTCTGTGATCTCTTGTATTTCATGAAGGCCTCCCTCTTTTGTTCACATTTTCAGCTACTTCTTTCGAAACCCATAGTGGTCTCCTTTTCCTTTTACCTTTATTTACCATTTAAAAAAAAAAGGTTGGTTGCCCTTAAAATATCCCCTTTCAGTTTTGCCCACAGTTTTTCTACATCCCCCAGCTGTTCCCATCCCACTAACGACTCCCTGAGGTATTGAGAGTGTGGAAGTCTGAAAAAACACCCCATGCACTAGATTTGGAAGATGAAGCCACCACTGCAGAGAAGACTCTAGTAGTTTGGACACTCTCCCTCTGTCTGTGAGGCTTCCTGTGGCTTGGTGCCACTGAGTTCTGATGCCCCATTGAGCTGGCCTCATGTGTAGACGGGCATTTGGAGTTACATGAACCGTGGAAGCCATGTGGCCTAAGAGTCTCAGGAATTGTTTGGCGGAGACCAGAGAATTGCTGTGGAACTGCCTGGCTAGATCCATCAATCTGTGGGCCCTGTCCACGGGTAAAAAGGCCTTTGCCTGAAGGGTGCCCAGTCTTGCTCCTATGAATTCCATGTTCTGTGAGGGGTGCAAAGTGGACTTTTTGAAGTTTATGACAAACCCCAAGTGCTGAAGCAGAGCCACAGTGCAAAGGATGGCTTGACTGGCCTCCTGGGAAGACTGGCCCCTTATGAGCCAGTCGTGCAGGTATGGAAACACAAAAAGACCTTGAAGCCTCAGGTAGGCCACCACCGCCGCCAGGCATTTGGTGAACACCCTGGGAGCGGAGGTTAGGCCAAAGTGAAGTACTCTGTACTGGTAGTGGTTTCCCCCCACAACAAATCTGAGATATTGTCTGTGGTCTGGATGAATAAGGATGTGAGTATAAGCATCCTTTAGATCTAAGGAGCATAGCCAATCTCCCTGCTGGAGGTAGGGCAGCAGGATTCCAAAGGTAAGCATCTTGAACTTTTCCCTCTCCAGGAACTTGTTCAGATTCCGCAAATCTAGGATGGGCCTGAGGCCTCCTGTTCATTTTGGTACCAGAAAGTACCTTGAATAGAAGCCTTGCCCTCTCAGGTAGTGGGGCACCGGTTCCACTGCCTATTCCTTTACAAGACTTGCTAACTCCTGCAGGAGTAAGTCCCTGTGCAGAGGAAGTCTTGGAGGCTCCCCTGGAAAATAGGAGGGGGGTACCTGATGGAAGTGGAGGAGATAGTATAGTCCAGAGGGGCTGAGTACCCAGGTATCCCTTGTTACGGCTGACCACTTGTGGACGTACAGGGCCAGCTGGCCTCCTGTGCTGATATGGGCCAGCTGAGGAGGAGAGGCTATACCACTGGAATCAAAACCCTGCTCCCTACTGGGCAGGAACCGGAGCTGGTGGCTTGGGGTTTTTCTGCCTACGGGGCCCATGTCCCTGCCCCTTGACCTGCTGACCCTGTTGGGGAGCTAGAGAGGCCTGAAAATGAGGGTACTGTTTATAGGCAGATGACTTCCTCGGGTAAAAGGTCTTTTTCCCCGAGCCCTTCTTCTTCTGAGAAGGGGCAGAAGTTTTCCTGGACAGCCTTGTCCGGGTAAGAGTCTCGGTCTCTAGCTCTGCAGCCTTTTCAGCCATAGGCTTGCCAAAGAGGTTTTCATCTTGGCAGGGGACATCGACCAACTTGTTCTGCACCCATGGCTCGAGGTCCGATGACAGTAGCCAGGTCTGACGGCGTGCACAGATGCTGGCCGCGGCTACCCGGGCCGAAGTCTCGAAGCCATCATAGGCTGCTCGAGAGATAAACTTCGAGCACTCACGAATACCCGATGACAGAGCAGTGAACCTCTGCAACGGTTCCTCGGAGAAACCAGCAGAGAACCCGGCAATCTCCTTTGCCAGGTCTCGAAGGTACATGTCCATGTACAGCTGGTAGGTCTGGACACAGCAAGCAAGCATAGAGCCCTGGAAGCACTTCTTACCGAGGGCAACCAGGTTCCGGGCCTCCCGGCCGGGAGGCACCAAGGAGTACATCTTCAGACTCTTCAGACGATGCATGGCCGATTCCACAACCATGGAGTGGTGCGGTATTTGTGTCTTTTGGAACCCAGGGCTCTAGCGGACTCGATAGATGGAATCGACCCGCTTGCTCAAAACCGGCATCGAGGCCGGTGCCTCCCACATGCGGAAGAGCAACCGTTCCAGCATCAGAGGAACCGGTCAGTAAAGGCCTCCTTTGGAGGAGAGTCATACTATAGGGCCTCGAACTCCTCCGCTCGAGGCTCCTCCTCGGGATCAGTGGGGAATGCCAAGCCCTTGGCCATATCCCGCACGAAGTCCGAGAACCGGGTATCCTCCGGTGGGGACCGTCTCTGAGGCTCGGACTCCGGTGAGTCTGATAGGACACACAGGGTCTGAAAGGTGTCGGGTGACTCCTCATCCTCCGTTTCCCAGTCGGACCCCTCGGAGGAGGAATCAAGCGGCTCCGGTCGGGCAGGCACAGATGCCATCTGCCCCGACGCCGAGGATACCAGTGTTGATGACCTCGGTCCCGGGAGGGAGGCCGAGGGAGACCTTGGCCGAGGATCGACTCGAGCACGAATGGACTCAAGGATCGGCTTGGCCTCCGGGGTCGACTTGGACGTCGATGTCCCGGTGGTCGGGGCAGATGCACCGGTGAGAGACCGGCGATCAGTGCCCGCTGCTGTTCCATGAAGGCAGCCAAGCTGCACTCCAAAGCAGTCAACCTGAGTCTGAGCTCAGGAGACTCAGCAGCCCCCAGCTTGGGCCCCGACGTCGGCTCCCCTGGAGGAGAGTCCACGAGGACTACAGTACTCACGTGACCCGGGGACTCCATCTCCACACGAGGTTGTTTTGCAGGCAATGTTCCCTCTAATTTTCTGTAGGCTGTGTGCGCGCATAAAATATCAGCTGTGCAGCTTTTGAAGGAAGGTTAAATTTTTGTGCGCCACATAACGATACTTGGAGTTATATACTTTAAAATTTGACTACACGTCAGAATACAGTATGTACACCACATTGATTGCACTAGAAAATATTGTAGAACTTGTGAAAACCATAAATACACAACAGCTTTTCAATTTTAAGAAAGTCTGTGTTGTTTTCTATCAGAATCAGAACCGTAATTTTTGTGCGCTCTGTTGTAAAGTATGTGCGCTCACTCGGTGTGGTGTGTGCGCGCGCACGCACACGCGCACAGCTTAGAGGGAACAGTGTTTGCAGGCCTCTCATACTCCGAAGACCCGGGACGGCACTCGGGGCTATGCGACTTGGCCCTCAAGGAGCCAAGTGCATCCACCGACAACGCCCTCGTGGGTTTTTTCTTCTTGCGATGCTCCCGTGAGGGAGACCCCCTCTCAGAGGAGCCTCGGCACTGCTCGGAGCCGGCGTCCCGAGACGTCAAGGCCTCTGACGAAGTCCGGGCCCGTCCCGATGCGTAGTCAGAGAAGATTCTTTCCTTTTGGTGCTGCCGACTCAACGCCTTCAAGGACATTTTCCCACAAGGAACACAGATCATCAGATCATGATCGGGTCTGAGGCACCAGAGGCAGCAGTCATGTGTGTCGGTGAGAGACAAGTTTCTTACACCGATCACATTTTTTAAACCCACTGGCAGCCATCGGGGGAAAAAGGGCCCCTGCGAGGTCAAAAGACAGGGCTGCCAGTGAAAACAGAAAAATGGCGCGTACGCTAGTCACAAAGGACAAAAACTGAAAAAAGAAGTCCGGGCTTGATACCGATGTATCGGGCCCAGGCGGGAAAGGGAAACCGGCGTCAAACCAAAGAAAACACAGTCCACGCAGAACAAAATCAACTTTTTCCTCGGGTGAAAACGAAACACGTCCGTCAGGCTCCGCGGAAAAAAGAAGATTGAGCAAGATGGCACCCTTGGGCGGGAAGGGGACCGCGCATGCGCGCTGCATTCCCAAAGGCTTTCTTTGAAAGCTGGGGAAATGCTCCGCACGGGGGCTTCGTCAGCACCGACGTCACCCATATGTGAGAACTGACTTCCTGCTTGGTCCTGGAGAAATTAGACTTACCTGCTAATTGTAAGTTCCTGGAGGAACTCCAGTCTAGTCCCAGAAACTGGGTTGTGCTCCACTTCCAGCAGCTTAGAGACTGAGAAAACGTCATTCTTTGATGACACTGGTATAAGGACACAGGCACCGCCTCCTCACTCCAGTAACCTATTGACAAAGTAGACTCTCACCAGAGCAAGAATTAAGTAAGTAACATTTAGAAACTAACAATAACCATAAAAAGCTAAAACTAGCAGTATAACTTTCCTCCGAGACGTTATACTTCTTGCCCCTGAAAACGTATTGTAACTGTGGAGTCCCTCGCTTCCCCTCCAGAAAGAGACTCGATCGTTATCTAAACCCTTATTTTAAAAATATCCCGTCTGGACCCAAAGCTCCCCCCCCCCCCGTTTACTTTTTCTCTTACCTGTGAGGTTTCCTGCTTCAGGCTTCATGCCTTTGAAAGATCCGGGACTAGACTGGAGCTCCTCCAGGAACTACAATTAGCAGGTAAGTCTAATTTACTCTTCCTTATCGTCCCTCCAGTCTAGTCCCGGAAACTCTGGGGATGTAACAGAGCAGTGAAAGAATTCAACGGATGGGACCTGCTAGACCAGCCTGAAGCACCGCTGTCCCAAAACAGGTATCCCTTTTCGCCTGTACATCCAGACGGTAATGCTTGACCAAGGAATTTAATGAGGACCACGTTGCCGCCTTGCAAATCTCTACCGGCGGGACAAACTGGAACTCAGCCCATGAAGCTGCTTGCGCTCTAGTCGAATGCGTTCTTAAGTCGCCCGGTATCAGCTTACCCTTCACCAGGTAAGCCGATGCAATTGCCCCTTTAATCCATCTGGAAATTGACGCTTTCGACGCAGCCACGCCTTTCCGAGGACCTGCAAACACAAATAACCTCTCTGAACTCTGCCGCCCGAAGATACTTCTTTAATGCCCTAAGGACATCCAAAAGATGCACTGACGTGTGGAAGAATTCTCTGAAACTCTCCAGAACACCGGTAACGATACTGCCTGATTTACACGGAAAGGTGACATTACTTTCGGCAAAAACGGCGGCACCAGCCTCAATACCACTTTAGACCCCTGAAAAGATAGGAAAGGCTCCTTACATGATAAGGCTTGTAACTCCGAAATCCGCCTTGCCGATGCAATCGCCACTAAGAAAACTACCTTCAAGGTAAGATCCTTCAAGGAAGCCACAACCAAAGGCTCAAATGGTCGGCCTCCCTACGCTCCCAAAACCAATTGCAGATCCCACGGAGGAACTACCAGTCTGCTCGGTGGCCTTAGCAGCCCCACCGCTCTTAAAAATCTCTTAACATCTGCATGAGCGCCCAGCGCTTGCCCCTTGACTTTTCCCCTATAACAAGAGAGCACTGCCAATTGTACTCAAGGAAGAAGCAGCGAAACCTTTCTGAAAACCATCCTGCAAGAACACCAAAACCTGCGGTACCGACGCCCGCATAGGCTGCCACTTCCTATCAACACACCAAGCCTCAAATATGCGCCACACTCGAACATATGCTAGAGAAGTGGAACTTCTATGAGCACTCAACAAGGTACCTATGACCGCCTTCGAGTACCCTCTAGCTCTTAACCTTGCCCTTTCAAGAGCCATGCTGTAAGTGAGAACCAAGCCACCTGCGGCATAAGCACCGGGCCATGCGACAGCAGATCCTCCCTGACCGGTAGCTGCCATGGCTGTCCTACCAGCCTCCTGAGATCCGCATACCAAGGCCGCCTCGGACAGTCCGGCACGATCAGAATCACTAGACCTTTGTGCCGCTCTATGCATCGCACTACCCGGCCTATTAACACCCACGGAGGGAACGTGTACAGCAGATGCCCTGCCGGCCAGTCCTAAATGAAGGCATCTATCCCCTCCGACATTCTCTCTCTCCTTCTGCTGAAAAACCGACTTACCTTTGCTGACTTGAACGTTGCCATGAAATCCATTATTGGAGACCCCCAACGCCTCACCACCATCTTGTACACCTCCAGATGAAGCGCCCACTCTCCGGGATCTATCTTCACTCGACTCAAATAATCGGCTTCCAAATTGTCCACTCCCGCTATATGTGCTGCTGACAGAGCCTGAAGGTTTTGCTCGACCCATTCGAACAACCGATCTGCCTTGGCCTCCAAGGGCACACTGTTGGTGCCTCCCTGCCTGTTGATGTAGGCAACCGCGGTCACATTGCCTGAAAACACTCTGATCGCTCTGCCCCGCAGATAGGGCTGAAAACTCAGTAGCGCACACGCTACCGCCCGCAGTTCCAACCTGTTTATGGACCACATTCTCCCCTGTTCGGTCCACTGACCCTGTGCGAAACATCCTTGAAAATGAGCACCCCAGCCCAGAAGACTCACATCTGTAGTAAGCGGCAACCGCCCTGGAGTCTCCAAGGGCATGCCCTCTTCTAGCGATCCCGGAAGCAACCACCACCCCAACGCTCTCCGTGTTTCCTCCGGACATAGAAGCCTCTGGGACAGCCAATCGGTCTGGTGAGTCCAGCATCTGAGCAACGCTCTCTACAACGGCCTCATAGGTGCCCTTGCCCAGGGCACCAAGTCGATGGTCGCCGCCATTGTACTAATGAGCTGGAGATAAAGAGTAGTTACTCACCTGTAACAGGTGTTCTCCAGGAGCAGCAGGAATCAGTCCTCACATATGGGTGACGTCGGCGCCGACGGAGCCCTCATGCGGAGCATTTCCCTAGCTTTCAAAGAAAGCCTTTGGGAATTGCAGCGCGCATGCGCGGTCCCCTTCCCGCCCAAGGGTGCTGTCTTGCTCAGTCTGATGACATAGCTAAAAGACAGCAAAAAAGTAGCAAAAATAAATCATACGACTGCAACTCCAAGGGGAGGAGGGAGGGTTGTGAGGACTGATTCCTGCTGCTCCTGGAGAACACCTGTTACAGGTGAGTAACTACTCTTTCTCCAGAACCAAGCAGGAAGTCAGTCCTCACATATGGGACTCCCCAGCTTAAGGCTACCGGAGACCTCAAGCGGAAAAAATGAGCTCCCTCTAGTTCGTCAGTACGTAAGGAAGGAATCTTCTCTGAGAACGCCCCCGACCGGTAGCCCAACACCAGGGCCGGAGGGTAGGAGTTGCCTAAACCCCAAAGAGATTATGGAGTACTGCCCGTCCGAAAGCACTGTCCCTGCGGGACTCCCTCTCAAGGCAGTAATGGGCCACAAAAGTCTGGCTTGAAGACCAAGTAGCGGCCCGGCAGATGTCTGTCAACGGAACAGAGCAGAGATGAGCCAATGACGCAGCCTTCGCCCTGACACGATGAGCCGTGACTCGACCCTCCAACGAGAGGCCCGCTGCCCCATAAGCCCAGGCAATACAGTCAGCGACCCACATGGACAAAGTACGCTTGGAAACAGGTAGCCCCAACTTATTGGGGTCAAAAGAAACGAAGAGCTGAACAGCCCTCCGGTGCTCCCGCGTATGGTCGAGGTAGAAGGATAACGCCCTCCTACAGTCCAGGGTATGCAGGAACATCTCAGCCCGGATGGCATGCAGCCTGGGAAAGAAGGTCGGAAGAACCACCTCCAGATTGAGGTGAAAAGGGGAGTCAAACTTAGGAAGAAACTTTGGGTGAGTCCGTAAGACTACCCTATTCCTGTAGAACCTAGTGTAAGGGGGATCAGACACTAGTGCCTGAAGTTCACTCACTCGCCTAGCAGAGGTAAGAGCTACCAGAAACAAGGTTTTCCAGGAGAGAAAACGGAGAGGGCAGGTAGCCATAGGTTCAAATGGCAGACAAGACGCTGAAAGACCACATTCAGATCCCACTCAGGGGCTGGTGGACGCAAAGGAGGCTTAAGCAGGAGGAGGCCTCTGAGAAAACGAGCCACCAAAGGGTGGTTGGAAAGAGGCCACCCGTCTACCGGCGAGTGGTGTGATGAGAGAGCACTGAGGTGAACCCTGACAGAGTTGGACTTAAGGCCTAGATTGGAGAGGTAAAGCAAACATTGCAATACTACCGCTACCAAGCACGAGAAGGGATTTTCGCTGAGCTGAGCACACCATGTGGAGAATCTACGCCACTTAAGAGCGTAGTATTTCCTGGTGGATTGCCGCCTAGAGGCTAAGACTACGTCTTCCACCTCTCTAGGCAGGAGTAGGGGAGACAGGACTACCCTTTCAGCAGCCAGGCCATCAGATGAAGGGACTGGAGGTTGGGGTGCAAGAGAGACCCCTGGTCCTGGGACAGGAGATCGTGTTGAATTCCCAGAGGCAGGGGAGTGTCCACCGCCAGTTGCAACAGGAGCGGGAACCACGGCTGCCTCAGCCACCTGGAGGCTATCAGAATCATTGAGGCCCTGTCCTTGAGGACCTTGAACAGTGTTCTGGACACTAGTGGCGTGGGAGGCAACGCATATAGTAGGCCTTAGGATCATGGAATCAGAAAGGCATCCGCTGCTACTCTGAGAGGATGCGGTTGTCTGGAACAGAATCATCTCGGGAGTTGCCGGTTTAGAGGGCTGGCAAAGAGATCCATGGTGGGGATGCCCCTCCTGAGAAATATCTGCTGAACCACCAATGGATTCAATCTCCATTTGTGTGGTTGCAGGATCCTGTTCAGTCTGTCCGCCAGGTAATTTTCTTGACCAGGGAGGTAGACAGCCTTGAGGAGGATTCCGTGATTGACGGCCCAAGAGCACAGCCGTTGTGCCTCCTGACATAGAAGGAAGGAGCCTGTTCCCCCTTGTTTGTTCACGGAGAACATGGCAACTTGATTGTCTGGACCAGTACAGACTGGTGAGACGTGAGGAGGGAGAAGGCTCTCAGAGCTAGGCGTATTGCCCGTAGCTCCAGGAAGTTTATCTGCTGAGCAGCCTCCCAAGGAGTCCAGAGAACCTGAGTACATGCCCCTTGGCAATGTGCTCCCCAACCTAGAAGAGAAGCATCTGCCGTCAGCACTCGAGAATGCCGAGGGGATTGAAAATCCACTCCGAGTACCAGATTCGGAAGATGAAGCCACCATTGTAGAGAGGAGACGAGCAGGGTGGATACTCTCACCGAGTCTGCAAGGCTCCCTGTGGCCTGATGCCACTGAGTTCGAAGGCTCCACTGAGCAGGCCGCATGTGCAGGCGGGCATTGGGGGTTACATGAACCGTGGAAGCCATATGGCCGAGAAGTCTCAGGAATTGCCTGGCGGAGACCAGGGATTTGCTGTGAAACTGCCTGGTTACATCCATCAACCGGAGGGCCCTGTCCACTGGCAGAAAAGCCCTCGCCTGAAGAGTGTCTAGCCTTGCTCCTATGAATTCCAAGTTCTGGGACGGGAGCAAAGCGGACTTTTCGAAGTTTATGACAAACCCCAAGTGCTGAAGCAGAGCCACAGTGCGAAGGGTGGCTTGACTGGCCTCCTGGGAAGACTGGCCCCTTATGAGCCAGTCGTGCAGGTATGGAAACACAAAAAGACCTTGAAGCCTCAGGTAGGCCACCACCACCGCCAGGCACTTGGTGAACACCCTGGGAGCGGAGGTTAGGCCAAAGTGAAGTATTCTGTACTGGTAGTGGTTTCTCCCCACAACAAATCTGAGATATTGTCTGTGGTCTGGATGAATAAGGATGTGAGTATAAGCATCCTTTAGATCTAAGGAGCATAGCCAATCTCCCTGCTGGAGGTAGGGCAGCAGAATTCCAAAGGTAAGCATCTTGAACTTTTCCCTCTCCAGGAACTTGTTGAGGTTGCGCAAGTCTAGGATGGGTCTGAGACCTCCTGTTCATTTTGGTACCAGAAAGTACCTGGAATAAAAGCCGTGACCTCTCAGGTGGTGGGGCACCGGTTCCACAGCCTGTTCCTTTAGCAGACTTGCTAACTCCTGAAGGAGTAGGTCCCTGTGCAGAGGGAGTCTGGGAAGCTCCCCCGGAAAATAGGAGGGAGGTACCTGGTGAAAATGGAGAAGATAGCCCTTTTGGATTATATGGAGCACCCAGGTATCTGATGTGACGGCTGACCACCTGTGGGCAAAGTGGGCCAGCCGGCCTCCTGTGCTGATGTGAGCCAGCTGAGGAGAAGAGGCTATGCTTGCTGAGTCAAAAAACCCCACCCTGCTGAGCAGGGGCCGGTGTTGGTGGCTTGGGGGCCTTCTGCCTATGGGGCCCATGACCCTGCCCCTTGGCCTGCTGACCCTGTTGGGGAGCTGCAGAGGACTGATAATGAGGGTATTGTTTATAGGCAGAGGACTTCCTCGGGTAAAAGGTCTTTTTTCCCCGAGCCCTTCTTCTGAAAAGGGGCAGAGGTTTTTCTGGACAGCCTAGTCCTGGTCAGAGTCTCGGTCTCGAGTTCTGCAGCCTTTTCAGCCATGGGCTTGCCAAAGAGGTTTTCACCTCGGCAGGAGACATCGACCAACTTTGTCCTGCACCCATGGCTCGAGGTCAGATGACTGTAGCCAAGCCTGTCAGCAGGCACCGATGCCGGCCCCGGCTACTCGGGCCGAAGCCTCGAAGCCATCGTAGGCTGCTCGAGAGATAAACTTCGAGCACTCTCGAATACCAGTGGACAAGGCTTGGAACCGCTGCAAAGGTTCCTCGGAGAGACCAGCAGAGAACCCGGCAATCTCCTTTGCC
Source organism: Ichthyophis bannanicus (assembly GCA_033557465.1). Classification (NCBI taxonomy): domain Eukaryota; kingdom Metazoa; phylum Chordata; class Amphibia; order Gymnophiona; family Ichthyophiidae; genus Ichthyophis; species Ichthyophis bannanicus. Next base: position 367,357,483 of record CM066031.1, read on the forward strand.
AGGTCTCGGAGGTACATGCCCATGTAGAGCTGGTAAGTCTGGACACGGCAAGCAAGCATAGAGCCCTGGAAGCACTTCTTACCGAGGGCATCCAGGTTCCGGGCCTCCAGGTCGGGAGGCACCGAGGAGTGCATCTTCAGACTTTTCAGTCGATGCATGGCCGATTCCACAACCATGGAATGGTGCGGTAATTATGCCTTTTGGAACCCGGGGCTCTTGCGGACTCGATAGATGAAATCGACCCGCTTGCTTAACACCGGCGTCGAGGCCGGGGTCTCCCACATGCGGAAGAGCAGCTGCTCCAGCATCGGAGGAACCGGAACAGTAAAGGCTTCCTTCGGGGGAGAGTCATACTGGAGGGCCTCGAGCTCCTCTGCTCGAGGCTCCTCCTCGGGATCGGCGGGGAAGGCCAAGGCCTTGGCCATATCCCGCACGAAGTCCGAGAACCAGGTATCCTCCGGTGGGGATCGTCTCCGAGGTTCGGACTCCAGTGAGTCCGATGGGACACACCAAGTCCGATAAGTGTTGGGTGACTCTTCGTCTTCCGTCTCCCAGCCCGACTCCTCGGAGGAGGAATCGAGCAGCTCCGGTCGGACGGGCACCGATGTCATCCGCCCCGACGCCGAGGGTACCAGCGTAGACGACCTCGGTCCTGAACGGGAGGCCGAGGGAGACCGTGGCCGAGGATTGACTCGAGCCCACATGGACTCGAGGATCGGCTCGGCCTCCGGGGTCGACTTGGACGTCGAGGTCCCGGTGGTCGGGGAAGATGCACCGGTGAGACCGGCGATCAATGCCCGCTGCTGTTCCATGAAGGCAGCGAGGCTGCTCTCCAAGGCCGTCAACCTGAGTCCGAGCTCAGGAAACCCAGCAGCCCCCGACTCGGGCCCCGACGACGGCGGCGGGCCCGACGTCGGCTCCCCTGGAGGAGAGTCCACGAGGACTACAGCACTCGCATGTCCAGGAAAATCCATGTCGTTACGAGGATGCTTGGCAGGCCTCTCCGACTCCGAAGACCCAGGACGCCTATCGGGGCTAAGCGACCTGGCCCTCGAGAAACCAGGAACGTCCACCAACGCCGCCCTCACGGGTTTCTTTTTCCTGCGATGTTCCTGCAAAGGAGACCCCCGCTCAGAGGAACCCTGACGCTGCTCGGGGCCGGAGTCCCGAGACATCGAGGCCTCTGACGAGGTCCGGGCCCGTCCGGACACGGATGCAGAAAAGATCCTATCCTTCTGGTGCTGCCGACTCCTCAACCCCTTCGAGGACATTTTGCCAAACGGACCACAGATCATCGGGTCATGATCGGGTCCGAGGCAGCAGTCATGTGTGTCGGTAAGAGACATAAGTTTCTTACACCGATCACACTTTTTAAACCCGCTAGTAGCCATCGGGGGAAAAAGGGCCCCTGCGAGGTCAAAACACCAGGCTGCCAGTGAAAATAGAAAAATGGCGCGAACGCTAGTCACAAAGGACAAAAAACAAAAGAGAGAGAGTGGACTCGATACCGGAGTATCGGGCCAAGGCGAGAAAAGAATCCGGCGTCGAACCGAAGGTAGAAAAAGAAAAAAACAGGTAAATAACTTTTTCCTCGGGGAAAAACGAACTACGTCCGTCGGGCTCCGCAGAAAAAAGACGACTGAGCAAGATGGCACCCTTGGGCAGGAAGGGGACCGCGCATGCGCGCTGCAATTCCCAAAGGCTTTCTTTGAAAGCTGGGGAAATGCTCCGCACGAGGGCTCCGTCGGCGCTGACATCACCCATATGTGAGGACTGACTTCCTGCTTGGTCCTGGAGAATGCCACGCCGACGGACACGGTCTGCTGAGAAAGCAGTTTCTTACCTGTAACAGGTGATCTCTGGGAACAGCAGGAATAAGTCTTCACATATGGGTATCGTCGGTACTGACAGAGCCTGCGTGGGAACGCTCCCCAGCGTCCTTAAAGAAAGCTTTTGGGAGCATCCCACAGCGCCTGCACGCTGCCTTCCCGCCTTGCCTAACTGCCTCTCTCCAGTTCAAGTTTTAAAGCTGAGACAAAGAGAGAGAGAAAGGAAAGGAAAGACAGATAGAGAGATACAACTCCTAGGGGAGGTGGGTGGGTTGTGAAGACTTATTCCTGCTGTTCCCAGAGATCACCTGTTACAGGTAAGTAACTGTGCTATCTCCAGGAACAAGCAGGTAAGCACAGTTACTTACCTGTAACAGGTGATCTCCGGAACAGCAGGAATTAGTCTTCACACGTGGGAGACGTCGCCGACGGAGCCCGCACGGGAATGCTCCCCAGCATCCAATCAGAAAGCCTTTGGGAGCATCCCCCGCGCCTGCGCGGTGGCTTCCCGCCCTTCCTAGTGCCTCTCCCCAGTTGAGCTTCATAGCTGAGCCAGAAGGAGAGGAGAGGAAGGAATAGAGAAAATAGAGATACAACTCCTAGGGGAGGTGGGCGGGTTGTGAAGACTAATTCCTGCTGTTCCGGAGATCACCTGTTACAGGTAAGTAACTGTGCTATCTCAAGGAACAAGCAGGAATGAGTCTTCACACGTGGGGACTCCCTAGCTAAGGATGCCCGGGGAGATCCCATAAGCGCAGCCCAGGACGGGATGGCATTTGCCCAACCTGAATCCCCGGCATCCCCTGAGGTATGGAGGGCAGGAGTTGAATAGAGGAAGCTGTAGAGGAACAGCGAATCTAAAGACTACAGAGGAAAGTCTTTAGAGTGCAGAACAGGTACCATTAAGATACAGCAAAAAAAACCCCAGGCTACGGGAGAGTAGTCAGAGGGGTGCATGAAGAGTATCATTAAGCATTTAATGAGTAAATGACCTAGTACCATATAGAGCTTACCGGCCATTAAGTTTTAAAGAATTAATGGTTTAGAACCCTGTATAGCTTACCCACCGGGTTGTCGGAAGTAGTCCTGTGATGAAGGCACTGTAGACGCAGTAGCGAGGTCATCAAGGAAACTTCACCACAGCGAGGAGGAAGTTCCAAATCCGGAAGGCCATGAGATCCAGGCGTCAGCTGGGTCAGGAGAAGGACAGCAGGTCTTCCAGGAGGCTTAATGCAAGCTGAGCACTCCCTTAGGAGTAGAGTCCATAACTCAGAGGACTAACAGTGGAAGACAGGCCGAACTAGAGAGCTTATCCCGGAGAAGAGTAGAGGTGTACCCCGGAGAAGGAGTACACAGTCTGCCCTAGCGAGAGATATAGAGACAAGGGTCCAGACCTCCGGGAGGAGGACCTAACTGAAAAAAGGAGCTGTTGACTTCACAGCAGTAGGGTACCACCAGTCCGAGGGCCGATCGAGGAATAGGCAGGAGGACTGGCCGGACCCCCCGGGGGGGGGGGGGGGTGAGTCCCGGCCATAGGGGGAAAAAGGTGGTAGAACACAGGTACTGTGGGCATCCCCCAATAGGCGCCTATCAAGCAGGCGATATCTAGTATATCTAAGCCGGTGGACATGGGGACGCCCCCTCTGGTACTAACGCAGGTACGCCGGGGGGCCTACCTCCATGAGCAGCACCCTGGTAAGGCGGATCTGCCATCAATCCCCAGAACGTCCACCTGGAGAGGTGGCCTCAAGATCCGTCAGAGGAGGGATCTTTTCCGGAGGGCAAGGGCAGATCAGCGAGCTAAGGGCGCGGTAGCGTGGGGGACGGAGGATAACATCAGTCCAGTAAAACGCCTCAGGGGTTGGAGGCCCTATATGTGTCCCCAGGACCTGCACGCAGAACTCGTCCCCCGCACAATCGGGGGACATGAGGGTATAGTCCCTGGTAAGTATTGGGGGACTATAGCGGCTGGAAGGGGAATTCCGGTACGGAAGCAATCAGCAAGGGAACACTGGCTGAGAGGGGTTCGGGGACGTACCAAAGAGTAAGTAGGGTGACCGTGGGCCATAGCTATCACGGAGTAAGGTGGTCTGCCTTTCCCACGGAGGAGAATACCTGATAAGTCCCCGAACCATTTGTCAACTGAACGAGCCCCAGAGTAGAGCTCGATTTTAAACTTCTGGTAAGGAGGTTAAGTGCAGGGAGCCGCCCACCTGAGCCTAAAAAGTCTTAGTATGAGAGTCCTGGCGCGGGCCCGGGGACATCAACCCGGGGTGAGAGGTCCCTTGCTTGGGCGCGCCTGGAGGGTGGGCGGAGGGCTGACATTTCCTCTTCCTAGGGAAGGGGGGTCTGGAGAGGCGTTTACCACCGCCGGGGGGGAGCCAGGCCCTAGGCTGGCTGCTAACTCTGGGAAGGTTAGCGAAGCACTGTGTGACCTGACGTAAGGCTTCGCTATTGAAGAGGTGATCTCCATCGCAGGGAGAATTACCCAGGTTGTGCTGTGCAAGTCTACACAACTCGGACGCCTGCAACCATGCTGTACGGCGTGCTCTAATGGCAACAGCAGAGGCTCTGCTGACTGACCGGAAGGAGTCCAGAGAAGCACGAGAAAGGAATCCGGAGATATTCCTGCAGTGATAAAGAAGCAGGGAATATTCAAAGGCCTTGGTTGCAGATACGAAGGGGGATAACCGAGATAACCTCTCGGTGACCTCCCGAAGCGACAGACTCAAAATATATATGAACTAATTCTGGCCGCCAGCCTAGACGTTTGGAAGGCTTGACGTCCTAGAGTATCTAGCGTCTTCGAGGCGCGGCCTGGAGGGCGAGAAGCATGCTTCCGGCCTTCCTCAGCGCCGATTCCACCACAATGGACCGATGTGGAAGCTGGTGCTGCCGAAACCCCGGGGACGGAGGCACCCGGTACAGAGCTTGCATCGCAGTCGACGGCGCCGGAACCCTCCAAGGCGACCGCCAAGCCCCCAGCAGGAGATCCTGCAGGGAGGGATGCAGAGGAAGCATCACGGCTGCCTGTTCCGCAGGGCAGGGGCTCGGGTCCGCCAGCAAGTCCGCCATGTCAAGGAGGAAATCCTGAAAAGGCGGCTCTACAGGAGTAGTTATGGCGGGAGAGGCCGCCAGGGCACTAAGAGGCCGCTCGGGCCGATGCCCGCTGGGCAAAGGAGGGGACCAACCGACCCGGATCGGGGTAGTCAACATGGCGTCGTCGGCTCCTAGAATTGATTCCAAGCTAGGCATCGAAGGGGTCGATGGCACCGACGGCGCCACAGGAATCGGCCTCAGCCCCGAACCCGGGGGCGGCGCTTCCCCCCGTGACTGGAGCGAATCCGCGGCCGCAGGAGGGCAGGGGCCAGCGGTCTCTGCTCTGCGTGTTGGGAGGGGACAGGGGCCGATCCCGAGACGTGCAGTGGCCAGGCTTTCAAGGCTGGACGACTCCAGGCTGGGCATCGAACCGAGCAAGGAGATCGACTCCCTCCTCGAGGACCCCGGCGGGAGCGACCGCGCCGGTGGTGGAGATCCTTGAGCGCGGATCGGAACCGCGCCGACCGGTGCCGTGAGCATCAAGGGCCCCCGAGGACGGTGCTCGGTGGAGAGGGGGTCATCTGACGCCGGCGCCGATGTCGATCGGCGGGCGCTGCCCGATACCGGGCCCACTCTCGAACCCGTCCTACCCGGAGGGAAAGCCTGCCGGGGCATACGGCCCGTCCCCGAGGGGACCCAGGTCACAGGACCCAGGTCACCCGACGACGAGTCCCTGCGGGGGGGGGAAGTGCAAAGCCCCTGCAGTGGGATCGAGGTGATCGAAGACCCCGAGGCCCCTTTTCTAGGTAAGGGCGGGGCCCTCGACGGCCGCGTCGATGCCGGGGGGTCGCCCGTGTGCTGGTCGACACACCCCGAGGTCCCCGGGGAAGGTTGATGGCGGTCCCTTGAGCTCGACACCCCTGCCGTCGCCGGCGGAGTGGCGCCGCTCAAAACCGGTACCACCCTTGCGCAGGGCTGGGATACCGGCGACCCAGCTCAGGTCGAAGCAAGCGGCTCCGAGGGGAGTGAGGCCAGGAGATCATCCCCGGCAAGGGGTGGAACCATCGACGCCGGCACGCTCGAAGCGGGTACTGCCTCCGCGCATGGCCGGAACGCAGGGCCAGACTGTGTCGAGCCTATCGGCCCCAGAGGTGCCGAGGGCAGCGGCTGGCGATCCCCGGTGGGGAGCGGGTTACTCGACACCCACGGGTCGGCACCGCCCGAAGCGGATACTACCCCCGTAGGGACGCCATACCGGCACGAGTCGGTCGGCCCCGGAGGCGCCGAGGACCGCAGCCGCCAGTCCCCGGTGAGGAGCGGAACGCTCGACACCGACGCCGAGGGGTCGGTACCGCTCGTAGCGGGTACCACCCCCGCGCATGGCAGTGATGGAGGAACGCCAGGCTGGACCGAGTCGATCGGCCCCGGAGGCGCCGAGGTCAGCAGCCGACGATCCTCGGTGAGGAGCGGAATGCTCGACACCGACGCCGATGCCGGGGTCTCAGTACCACCCGGAGCGGATACCACACCCGAGCATGGCTGGGATGTAGGGAGGTCAGACCCGGTCAAGTCGATCGGCCCCGGAGGCGCCGAGGACACCAGCTGACGATCCCTGGCGAAGAGTGGAACACTCAACGCTGACGCCGATGCCAGGGAATCGGCACCGCTCGAAGCGGGTACCTCCCTCGGGCATGGCTCGGGAATGTTCTGTGAGGAGCGAACCTCAGGAACATCCCGAAACCCAGTAAATGCTTTGGAGCCCGAGGAATCCCGCCGGGGAATATTAGCCAAGGGGGACTTGAGGAGTCGGCTGGAGCTGTCGCCATGCCGCGCATGAGACTCGCCCCTCAAGAATCGGCTAGTCTTAACAGACTGTTGTGTGGATACCTGATCCTGGAGAGAACAACCACCCGACGACCGCGCGTTAGGCGCGAAGACGTCGTCGAGGGATATCCGAAAAAGGGAGGGTCTTCTCCCGACACTGTAGCCCGGGGGATCCGGGAAAGAAGGGTCAGGCCCCAAACAGGAGAGGCACCAGGCATTGGAGTCCAATTGGAAAATTAGGTCCCCGCAGTGAGGGCACTTCTGGGGAGAAGAAGGCTCCATGCTGTAAGCCCGGTAGGCCTCGGCGCCCAGAGGGGAGGGTCCCTCCAGGCGACCAAAAATAAATGAAATTTAAATGAAAATTAATTGAAAAGAAAAGAAAGAAAGGGGCACGGAGGTGCCACCGTCAGCGGGAAAAAGCCGCGACTATAGAAACAAGAACAAAGGGAAAAACTTTCTGCAGTGGCAGGAGGGACGTCCTGCCTGCTCCGCAGAAAACGAAAAACTGGGGAGAGGCAGTAGGAAAGACGGGAAGCCACCGCGCAGGCGCGGGGGATACTCCCAAAGGCTTTCTGATTGGATGCTGGGGAGCATTCCCATGCGGGCTCCGTCGGCGACGTCTCCCACGTGTGAAGACTCATTCCTGCTTGTTCCTGGAGATTGAGTCTTCACATATGGGGACTCCCCAGCTAGAGATGCCTGGGAGATCACCCAGATTGTGAGTCCCTGGGAAGGGCTCTACCTCTACCCATGAATCTCAGGCATCCAGTTCAGGGATGGAGGGTAGGAGTTGATTAGGTATGGAACAGGTGTTTGAGAACAGCCTGACCAAACAAGGCATCCCGGCGGGAGTCCTTGTCCAAGCAGTAATGGCCTGTGAAGGTATGAACCGATGCCCAAGTGGCCGCTCGACAGATTTGGTCCATGGACACAGTTTAGATGAGCCATAGAGGTTGCCATGGCCCTCACATTGTGAGCTGTGACATGGCCCTCCAGAGAAAGGTTCTTACTTTGGTAGGCAAAGGAAATACACTGAGCAATCCAATTGGACAGAGTTTTCTTAGAGACTGGAAGTCCTAAATGAGAAGGATCAAAAGCAACAAAACGTTGAGAGGACTTTCTATGTTGCTGTGTCCTTTGTAAGTAGAAAGCAAGTGCTCTTTTACAATCCAGGGTATGAAGATTCCTCTCTGCACTTGATGCATGAGGTCCTGCAAAAAAAGACAGGTAAAAAGACCTCCTGGTTCAGATGAAAAGGTGAGACCACTTTAGGCATAAAGTGTGGATTAGTTCTGAGGACTACCTTGTCATGGTGGAACCTTGTATAAGGAGAATTAGCCACTAAAGCTTGCAGCTCACTAATACGGCGAGCTGAAGTGACTGCAATGAGAACAATTATCTTCCAAGAAAGGAATTTTAAGGAGGTAGTGGCTAAGGGTTCAAAGGGTGGCTTCATAAGCTGGCCAAGAACCAGATTCAAGTCCCAGGCCACTGGAGATGGTCCAATGGGAGGTTTAGTCAAAAGAAGGCCTCTCATGAATCTTGCTATAAGAGGACGAGAGGAAATAGGTTGTCCATTGAGAGGCCTAAGGGATGCTGCAATAGCACTCAAATGGACTCTGAGTGAATTTGTCTTAAGGCTTGCATGGGATAAATGCAGCAAATAGTCCAGTAAAGAATGCAAAGGTATTTCAAGAGGGTTGAGACCCTTCTCTGCACACCAAATGGAAAACCTTTTCCATTTAAAAGCATATGAACATCTGGTGGAAGGCTTTCTGGAAGCATGAAGGATATCCTTCACTTGCTGAGAAAGTTGTAAATCTTGAAGGTCTAGGCCTTCAGCAACCAGGCCCTGAGATGGAGACTGAGGATTTGGGTGCCACAAGGTTCCCTCCTCTTGGGAGAGGAGATCTGGAGCAGACCCCAGGTCTAGGGAGGGAGCTTGAGAGAGATGCAGAAGTAGAGGGTACCACACTTGGCGTGGCCAAAGTGGTGCTATGAAGATCATAGTCCCTTTGTCTCTCTGAAGCTTGAACAGAGTCTTGGGGATTATGGGAATAGTTAGAAAGGCATAAAGGAAGTCTTGCCCCCAGTGAAGGAGGAAGGCGTCCCTGGCCTGAACTCCCTGACATGGAATCCTGGAACAGAACCGGGGAAGTTTGGCATTCCACAGACTTGCAACAGGTCTATGTCTGGGGTACCCCAAATCCGAAAAATTTTGGCTATCTGGTCCCCATGGAGGGACCATTCGTGCGGAAGCAGAACTCGACTGAGTCTGTCTGCCCAAGAGTTTTGAACTCCTGGAAGATATACTGCCATGAGATGGATTTGATGCTCTCTGGCGAAGGCCCACAATCTCAGAGCTTCGTTGCAAAGCGACAGAGAGCCAGTTTCCCCCTGCCTGTTCACGTAGAACATAGCTACCTGGTTGTCCGTGTGGATGAGGACTGTCTTGTAGCTGAGCAGGGTGTGGAAGACTCAGAGCCAGAAAAATTGCTCTGAGCTCTAAGAGGTTGATATGAAGATATGTCTCCTGTGGAGACCAGATGCCCTGGGTCGAGAGATCTCCTAGATGAGCCCCCCAACCCTTTGGAGAGGCATCTGTTGTAAGGGTTGCTTGGGGTAACACCTGTTGAAAGGGGGACCACAGCAACAGATTCTGAGTGGACTTCCACCAGTGGAGGGACGAAAATAGGCGACTGGAGGTTGCTATTTTGTCTGACAGGCAACCTGATGCCTGGGTCCATTGGGTGGATAGGGTCCACCAAGCTGCTCTCATGTGAAGGCGAGCATAGGGAACCACATGCACCGTGGATGCCATGTGGCCTAAAAGTTGCAACATCTCTCGAGCGGTTAAATGGGATTTAACTGAATCTGGGAGGCTAACTGCACCAAGCGTAGGCAACGGGCCTGGGGAAGATAGGCCCTTGCAGTTGTGGTATCCAGTAAGGCCCCTATGAACTCTAGAGACTGAGTAGGGGTAAGATGGGATTTTGGAATGTTGATTACCAGTCCCAGATACTGAAAAACACGCATTGTGCAGGCTAGAGAAGTCTGGGCCTCTGACTGGGATGGAGCTCAGATGAGCCAGTCGTCCAGATATGGGAATACGAATATCCCTAGAGTGCGTAGGAATGCAGCTACTACTGCCATGCATTTTGTGAACACTCTTGGAGCAGAGGCCAGACCGAAAGGAAGCACTTTGTATTGGTAGTGCTTTCCTTGGTACAGGAAGCGAAGGAATCTTCTGTGTGTTGGATGGATGAGAACATGGGTGTACGCATCCTTGAGATCTAGAGAACAAAGCCAGTCCTGACTCTGGAGGTATGGAAGGAGAGTTCCAAGAGAAATCATCTTGAATTTCTCCTTGCATAGAAACTTGTTCAATTCTCTGAGATCTAATATGGGTCTGTAGCCCCCTGTTTTCTTTGGATTTATTTATTTATTTATTTTACATTTCTTATATACCGCACTATTTACTTCTTCTATTGCCCCTTGGGCAAGAAGGGTAGCAATCTCCTGACCTAGAAGGTTGAGGAGAGATGTTGGAGAATTGAACTGTTTCACCATGGTTTGAGGAGGAAGGTTTAAGAAATGAAGTTTGTACCCTTCCCTTATGATGGAGAGGGTCCACTGCTCTGCTGTAATTTGTTCCCATCTTGGAGCAAAGTGAGCTAACCTTCCTGGGATGGTGAGGGGCTCTGGATGTTCTAGAGCCAGAATGGCTAAGTTCTCTAGTGGAAAGTCAAAAACCCTGAGGAGGCGGAGGCTGTTGGGCCGTAGCAGTCCTCGCAGCCTGGGTTTTGGCCTGTTTTGGTTGTTGCCTCTTTGTAGCTAAACGACCTTGAGAAGAGGCCTGACCATAAGAAGAAAATGTTCCTTTCTTTGGGAAAGATCCCTTTTTGAACAGCCTCTTTTTGAAAGGAGCAGTAGTAGACTTGGAAAGTCTATCTAAAGCAGAATTTTCAGCATCCATCTGGTTGGCCTTTGCTTGCCAATCTTTGCCAAACAGGTTTTCGCCTGTACAGGGAAGGTTACCTAGACCATCCTGTACCCAGGATTCCAAATCAGAGGCTTGCAACCAAGCAACTCTGCGTGCACCTATGGCAATAGCCGAGGCTCTACTGGCCCCCTCAAAAGAGTCAAAGGCTGCACGGTTGGAAAACTTGGATACATCCTGTGCATGTTTAAGCCAGGTGATATATTCTTCTCTCTTTTCTGACATAAAAGGAGATAAGGTTTGCAGATGATCTGTAACTTCTTTTAGAAACATCCCCATATAGAGACTATAGGAGTTGATTCTGGCTACAAGCATACAGGCCTGGAAGATTTTCCTGCCAAAGGCATCTAGGGTTCAGCATTCTCTTCCTGGGGGAGCAGAGGAGTGCCATCTTTTTCATGGCAGACTCTACCACAATGGAGTGGTGAGGAAGCTGAATCTTATGAAATCCAGGACAAGGAGGAACACGATACATGGTGTCCAACCTTCTGGAATGAGGGGAGGTGGAAAGAGGAGTCTCCTCTATGCCCAACATGTGTTCATAAAGAATCTCATGTATTGGTAAGGTGGCTGCCTCTTTAGGAGCCTTAGGATATTGTAGGATATCTAATTTTTTGGCTCTAGGTTCAGTCTCAGAGGTCACTGAGATGGACAGGCCTTTGGCCACCTCCCTAATAAAGTCCTGAAAAGACAAGTCTTCCAGAGGAGACATTCTCCTTTTTGGAGAAGAGGGTTCCTGAGGAAGGATCCCCGATGCTTCAATTGAGGGCTCTGAAGAGTCAGAGTCTTCAGAAGAATCGAAGTATCGACTGTCTGGATGCTCTCGTAGAGCCCGATACGCGTACCGGGAGGTATCGACATCGGGAGTAATCGGTACCAGGCCGGTACTGATAGGCATCACTGGATAGCGTACCGCTGCCGTCGATGCTGATGTCGATGCAAGCAGTACTGTTATCGGAACCGGAATCTGATCCTGTACCAGAATCGGTACAGGTACCGACAACGGGGTTTGTTGCGGTACCGTAGGCGTTACAGCTTGAATAAATGCCGTGATGGCACGCTGCATGGTCAGAATATTCTGATCCATCGACGCCACCAATGTCTGGATATCGGTACCGGTAGAAACTGCTGGTACCCCAGAACATTGTAACAGGTGATCGGTCGAGGCCGTGCCATCGATGTCAACCTGTGACCCCATAGGTAGTGCTTTGGAAGCCGGAGCTTCCCGCCGGGGTAACTTTGCCGGTGTGGTATCTTCAAGAGTAAGCCCGGGGGCATCTCGATACTTAGAGGGATATGAACTCTTTGAGGACCAGCCAGATTTCAGTTTGGTTACCTGAGATCCATGGGATGAAGAAGCAGCCCTGGAAGACGTCGATGCCACAGAAGCTGCATCGGAGGGAAACAGGGTACTGAGCTTAGCTGCCCGATTCTGTAACCCTCTTTTGGACATCATGGAACAGGACTCACAATACGCAATGGAGTGGTCAGGACCTAAACATTTTAGACACCAGTCATGGGTGTCGGTGACAGAAATAGTGCTACTGCACTTTGTGCATTTTTTAAACCCGGAGGCGGGTTTTTCCATGAGGGAAAAACATCTCTGTAGGCCTAAGGCCCCAGCAGAAAAATGCACTGAAAAAGTAGAAGAATTTTTTTTTTTTTTTTAAAGAAATAAAAAGAACCGGTAGTACCGGTGCGGAATCGAGAAGGCAGACACGCGACTAAAGAAAAATAAAGAAAATAAGAAATTCTTCAGCGGTGACAGGAAATACGACCTGCTGGCTCCACGGAAAAGAAGAACTGGAGAGAGGCAGTTAGAAAAGGCGGGAAGACAGCACGCAGTGCACTGTGGGATGCTCCCAAAAGCTTTCTTTAAGGACGCTGGGGAGCGTTCCCGCGCAGGCTCCGTCAGTACCGACGATACCCATATGTGAAGACTCATTCCTGCTTGTTCCTGGAGATATCGCTGAATCAACCCTCGCAAGCCAACCGCGCAGTGCGTAGGAAGAAAAACCTTGCCCACCGCCGTATCGAAACAGGCTCCTAAATACTCTAGACTCTGAGATGGTACCAACCTGCTCTTGGACATATTGACCACCCAACCTAGACTCTGCAGGCAGCTGACTACCTTGGCAGTAGCCTCTGCGCTCTCTGCTCGCGACTTTTCACAAAATTACCAGTCATCCAAGTAAGGATGAACCCGAATGCCTTCCTTCCTCAGCGCCGCAGCCACCACTACCATGACCTTGGTAAACGTCTTCGGAGCCGTCGCTAGCCCGAATGGCAACGCTTGAAACTGAAAATGCCCCATGGGCACCACGAATCTGAGAAACCTCTGATGCTCCTGACGAATCAAAATGTGCAGGTATGCTTCTGACAAATCGAGGGACGTCAAAAACTTCCCTCGTCTAACGGATAAAATAACCGATCTTAATGTCTCCATATGAAAATGAGACACCTGGAGACACCTGTTCACTCTTTTTAAATCCAGAAATTGCTGAAAAAACTCCTCTTTTTTCGGAACCACAAAATAAATGGAGTATCGACCGTCGCCGCATTGGTCTGGCGAAACAGGAACTACTGCCCTGAGAGCTATCAATCTTTCCAAGGTCTGCCTGACCGCCTCGCATTTGCGACGCGCTGAGCAAGGGGACTGCACCAACGAGTCGGTCACCCGTCACTGAAACTCCAAAGCATAGCCTCTTCGAATCAACTCCAACACCCACTGGTCTGACACAATCTGGACCCAAACAGGATAAAAGTCCTGTAAGTGTCCCCCCCTACTGGTACCTCCACCTGGGTCTCCTTGGCTTCACTGCGGCTTCCTGACCCCTGCAGCGGCGGAAGTGAAACCTCTGCTCGCTCCACGCAAGCCTCAAACTCTGGTTTCTATAGGGGAAACGCCCCCTCTGATTCTGCGTGAACCTTGAGGAACGAAAACAACGAAAATCCCTCTGCGCTCCCCTAGCCATCGGAGGGAATCTGCCTTGTTTCTGCTTATCCTCTGGAAGCCATCCTCTTTTGGAATCTCCCAAATCCTTAACAAGCTTGTCCAAATCCTCTCCGAACAGCAGCTTGCCCTTAAAAGAAAGCTTACTTAACTTGGCTTTAGAAGATGCATCTGCTGCCCAATTGTGCAGCCACAGATATCTCCTTGCTGCTACCACTGAAGCCATACTGTTCGAAAGTCCCCTGATGAGATCATAATGAATATCTGCAAGATACGCCACTCCTGACTCCAGGCAAGCCGCCTCACCTACCGACTCCTCAATCCGCTCTCCCTGAAGCCGCCGAGACCAGCGCAAACAGGCTCTTGCCACCCACGCCCCACAAATAGATGCCTGAATGGAAAGAGCATTCACTTCAAATACCTGCTTTAATAAGCCATCCAGCTTCCTACCCTGTGCATCCTTGAGAGCCGCACTCCCCTCAACCAGAATGGTTGTCTTCTTAGTTACCGCCGAAACGGTTGCATCCACTCTTGGTGCCCTAAAGAGTTCCTTATCTTGTTCTATTAGCAGATAAAGGCGAGACATAACCCTCAAGCCCTTGGACATGTCCCTCGAGCATGTCCCACTCCCCTTGGATCATTTCCTTTATCACTCTGTGCATGGGAAAGGCTCTCAGAGTCTTCCGAAACGCTTGCAACAGCGGATCCTCTAACGGAGCCTCTTCCACCGGCCCCGATTCCGGCATATTAAGTGCCTTCAAAGATTCCGAAATAAGAGCCGGCAACTCTTCCTTCCTAAAAATTCACACCAGTCTGGCTTGGTCCTCCTGCTCCGCGATCTCTCCTTCCTCTAATTCTTCCTCTATCTCCGGATCTTGCTCCCCCTCCTCCAAGAGCAAGTCCTCCGAAACCTCGGACATCTCCTGCTGTTCTCCCTGCATATGTGGTCTCTTTAACAACACCGCCGACGTCTCCAAGAAGAGAGGAGTACCTGGTCTCTTTTGTCCCCCAACTCCCCCGCTGGGACCAGGAGAAGACAACAACACTGCTTCCTTCTGAGAGCCACCGAACGCCCTCTGGATAAGAGCTAAGAAATCCGGCAAAAAGATGGAAAATAAATCCCCAGGCAGAGATGCCTGAGCGAGCGGGACATCTGGAGCAGTGTAAGGCCCAGGCATGGGCTCCCCCGACTCCACCACAGGTGGCAGAGGCCCCTGTGCAGTCATCTCAACTCCTCTGCTGCCTCCAATCGCTGTTGCTCCGCCACGGAAATTTGACTGCAATTCTTGCAGATCCCCAAGTCTGAGACTGAAGATCTCTTCACCCCAGAGCAAACATAAGGTTTTTGCAGGCATATCTGAGCAATTTAACAACGGCCCAACAGCCCCAAAAACCTCTTCTCCCAGAAAATAGCCTTAACAAAAAAGGCCCCCTCAACAGCCGCCCCGCTGCAACAGGCTGTGAAATCTGTGGGGTTTTTTATTTTTTTATTTTTTTTTCTTCAAACTACTGAAGCAGTAATGTGTAGGAGATGTGCAGGCCTGAACCCTGAAGAAATTAAACCAAAACTAAGCTTTCCATGGGAGATAAACAATTTTGTTTCCCCCTAACCGCTAGCGATCTTTCCCACTCAAATCGCAGTGGCACGGGTGCGCTGCCAGATCGGGTAGCCATTACTGAAATCTCTGCCACCGCTGTTTGCGTCTTACTTACCCTCGGACAGCGAATTTTAGCAGCCTCTCCCCTCTCTCCCAAAGCAGAATTGTCTGACCATCCCCCGGGTCTGTTTCCTGCAATCAGACCCAGCCAGGGACCAAGCACTGTGCTGCACTGTGGCCCGGACTGGCCCCCCCCCCCCCACTTCGGCACCCGAGCGCTGACAGGTAAGCCTTCTGTGAGGCACTCAGGATGACTGCACTGCACAATTTTGTCTGGGGCCCCCGGACCGTCACCGGAGCCTGCTGCCGTTGACTCCCACAGACTACTAGAGAGCCGCAGGGGGAGGGGGAGAGAGGTCTCCAACTAACCAAATTTAAAGGAACAAGCCCTTTCAAAAGAAACTCTACCCAACTGATAAAAAAATAGCCCAAATCAAAATAAAACCTAAACACTAAACCAAAACGAATTAAATTTAAACAAAGTCCTTAATTGTTCCTCTAGTGAGCCGGGAACTCCAGACTTACAACCTCCAGCTGCTTGGAGACTGAGCAAACTGGAGTGAGGAGGCGGTGCCTGTGTCCTTATACCAGTGTCAAAGAATGGCGTTTTCTCAGTCTCCAAGCTGCTGGAAGAGGAGCACAACCCAGAGTTTCAGGGACTAGACTGGAGGGACAATAAGGAATGTCAAGTTAGATGCAAGTTAGAGAGAATTTGAAAAAAAGCTTGCCGTGGAAACAAAAACGCATATTAAAAACCTTTTCAAGTATATTCATAGCAAAAAGCCTGTGAGAGTGTCAGCTGGACCACTGGATGATGGGCAAAAAGGGCATTAAGGGAGAACAAGGCCATAGCGGAGAGACTGCTTCAGTCTTTTCTGAAGATGATGTAGGAAAGTCATCCATGCCTGAAATGGTATGTAAAGATGATATATTGGAAGACTTGAAAGAAATATCAGTAAACTGGAAGATGTATTACAAACATTTGATAAACTGAAGAGTAGCAAATCATCTGGACCAGATGGTATATATCCAAGGGTGTTGAAAGAACTGAAATATGAGATTGCAGACCTACTATTAGTAATCTGTGACCTATCATTAAAACCATCTGTAACAGTAACTGAGTATTGAAGAGTGGTCAAGGTAACTCCAATTTTTAAAAAGGGTTCCAGGAGTGATTCAGGAAAACTACAGACATAAGAACATAAGATATGCCAACTGGGTCAGACCAAGGTCCATCAAGCGCAGTATCCTGTTTCCAACAGTGGCCAATCTAGGTCATATGTACCTAGCAGTTTCCCCAAAGGACACAGGTTCCATAAAGCACAGTTACTTACCTGTAACAGGTGATCTCTGGGAACAGCAGGAATTAGTCCTCACATATGGGTACGTCGGTACCGACGGAGCCTGCGCGGGAAAGCTCCCCAGCTTCCTAGAATGGAAGCTTTTGGGACCTCCCACTGCACATGCGCACTGCCTTCCCGCCTTCCTGAACAGCTCTCCTCAGTTTCGAGTTTATAGCTGAGTCAATAGAGAGAGGACAGGAAGATAGATAGATAAAAGATACAACTCCTAGGGGAGGTGGGTGGGTTGTGAGGACTAATTCCTGCTGTTCCCAGAGATCACCTGTTACAGGTAAGTAACTGTGCTATCTCCAGGAACAAGCAGGAATAAGTCCTCACATATGGGGACTCCCTAGCTTAGATGCATGGGATCCCCTGTCAAGGTTCGCCATCTTCGTATGGATCTCAGGCATCCATCCTGGGAAGGTGGGCAGGAGTTGTCTAAGAATGGAACAGGTGTTTGAGGACAGCCTGGCCAAACAAGGCATCCCGGCGGGAGTCCTTGTCCAAACAGTAATGGGCTGTGAAGGTATGAACCGAGGCCCAGGTAGCGGCTCGACAGATCTGATCAATGGAAACAGAGTGCAGATGAGCCATAGAAGTTGCCATGGCTCTCACATTGTGAGCTGTGACATGGCCTTCCAGAGGAATGTTTTTACTCTGGTAAGCAAAGGAAATACACTGAGCAATCCAATTGGAAAGTGTACGCTTGGAGACTGGAAGTCCCAAATGTGAAGGATCAAAAGCCACGAAAAGTTGAGAAGACTTTCGATGTGGCTGAGTCCTATTAAGGTAAAAGGCTAGAGCTCTTTTACAATCCAGAGTATGAAGGTTCCTCTCTGCATTGGAGGCATGAGGAGCCGGAAAAAATACGGGTAGATATACCTCTTGATTAAGATGAAAAGGCGAGACCACTTTAGGCATAAAGTGGGGATTCGTCCTAAGGACCACCTTGTCATGATGAAATCTTGTATAAGGTGGATTAGCCACTAGAGCTTGCAGTTCGCTGATGCGACGAGCGGAAGTGACTGCAATTAGGAATAGTACCTTCCAGGAAAGAAATTTCAAGGAGGTAGAAAATAACGGCTCAAAAGGTGGCTTCATAAGCTGACCAAGCACTAGATTCAAATCCCATGCGACCGGGGGGGGGTCTGATGGGAGGTTTAGTGAGGGTCAGGCCTCTCATGAATCTTGCAACAAGAGGGTGAGAGGAGATAGGTTGTCCATTTATAGGTTTCAGGGATGCTGAAATAGCACTTAAATGGACTCTTACAGAATTCGTCTTAAGGCCTGCATTGGAAAGATGCAGGAGATAGTGTAAGAGGGAATTCAAAGGAAGTGCCAGAGGGTCAAGGCCCTGCTGAGCACACCAAATGGAAAAACGTTTCCATTTGAAAGCATAAGACCGCCTCGTGGAAGGTTTCCTAGAGGCATGAAGGATATCTTTCACAGGTTGAGAAAGATTAAAGTCTTGAAGACTTAAGCCTTCAGTAACCAAGCTCGGAGATGTAGGGATTTGGGGTTTGGGTGCCACAAAGTCCCGTCCTCCTGAGACAGAAGGTCTGGTGCAGCTCCTAAGTCCAGGGAGGATCCCTGGGAGAGCTGTAGAAGCAGAGGGAACCACACTTGGCGTGGCCAGCGTGGAGCTATGAGGATCATAGAGCCGTGATCTCTCTGGAGTTTGAACAGAGTCTTGGGAATCAGCGGAATGGGTGGAAAGGCATATAGGAACGCCTGACCCCAATGGAGGAGAAAGGCGTCCGTGGCCTGAGCTTCCTGACATGGAGTCCTGGAACAGAACCGGGGAAGTTTGGCATTCCACGGACTTGCAAAGAGGTCTATGTCCGGGGTCCCCCATTCCTGAAAGATTCTGGTTATCTGGTCCACGTGTAGGGACCACTCGTGTGGCAGCAGAACTCGACTGAGCCTGTCTGCTCGAGAGTTTTGAACTCCTGGAAGGTACACTGCTAGCAGATGAATTTGGTGCTCTCTGGCGAAGGCCCCATAATCTGAGAGCTTCGTTGCAAAGCGACAGAGAGCCCGTTCCTCCTTGTTTGTTTATGTAAAACATGGCCACCTGATTGTCTGTCTGAACCAGGACAGTCAGGTTGGCAAGGAGGGTATGGAAGACCTTGAGGGCAAGGTAAATTGCTCGCAGTTCCAGGAGGTTGATATGAAGGGTGGCCTCCTGTGGAGACCAAGTGCCCTGAGTGGAGAGAGTTAGCAGATGGGCTCCCCACCCCAATTGGGAGGCATCTGTTGTGAGGGTTGCTTGGGGTAGCAAGGGCTGAAAGGGAGCCCCCAACAACAGATTCTTGGTGGATATCCACCAATGGAGGGACCAAGACAGACGGTTTGAGGTTTGTATTTGGTCTGAGAGTGCTCCTGACGCCTGAGTCCACTGGGTGGCCAGGGTCCATTGAGCTGCTCTCATATGAAGACGAGCATAGGGCACCACATGTACTGTGGAGGCCATATGGCCCAGGAGGCGTAGCATTTCCCTGGCTGTCAAGTGAGTACTGGACTGGGCTTGGGAGGCCAAGCTCAGCAGACGCTGACCCCGAACCAGTGGAAGGTAGGCTCTTGCAGTGGTGGTGTCCAACCGGGCCCCTATGAATTCTAGAGACTGAGTAGGGCTGAGTTGAGACTTGGGAAGGTTTACCACCAGTCCCAGATACTGCAGAAGGTTCCTTGTGCGGTCTAGGGAAATCTGGGCCTGCGACTGAGTTGGAGCTCGAATGAGCCAGTCGTCCAGATATGGGAATACGAAAATCCCCATGCTTCTGAGAAATGCGGCTACGACTGCCATGCATTTGGTAAAGACTCTTGGGGCAGAGGCGAGACCGAAGGGAAGTACTCTGTATTGGTAATGACTTCCCCTGAACAGAAAGCGAAGATATTTTCTGTGGGAGGGATGGATGAGTAGATGTGTATACGCATCCTGCAGGTCTAGAGAACAAAGCCAGTCCTGACTCTGAAGGTATGGAAGGAGAATGCCCAAAGAGAGCATTTTGAATTTCTCCTTGTACAGAAATTTGTTCAATTCTCTCAGATCTAGGATTGGTCTGAATCCCCCTGTCTTCTTTGGGATGAGAAAATAGGGGGAGTAGAAACCTGACCCCTGTTGATGAAGAGGAACCTCTTCTATGGCCCCTTGGGCAAGCAGAGAAGAGATCTCCTGATCTAACAGGGCTAGGAGAGGAGATGGAGAATTGAAGGGTCTCACCATGTGATGAGGAGGAAGGCTGGAGAAATGAAGTTTGTAACCCTCTCGGATGATAGAGAGGGTCCATTGCTCTGTTGTGATCTGTTCCCATCTGGGAGCAAAGTGAGCTAACCTTCCAGGTATGGTGAGAGGTTCTGGTTGGTCCAGAACCAGGAATGGCAAG
The DNA here is from genome assembly GCA_033557465.1 of Ichthyophis bannanicus. NCBI lineage: Eukaryota > Metazoa > Chordata > Amphibia > Gymnophiona > Ichthyophiidae > Ichthyophis > Ichthyophis bannanicus. The sequence continues at coordinate 367,377,515 of CM066031.1, forward strand.
TTCTCTAGGGGCAAGTCAAAACCCCTGAGGGGGTGGAGCCTGTTGAGCTGCAGTAGCTGCTGCAGGCTTTGCTCTTGCTTGTTTCGTTTGCTGACGTTTAGCCGCAAAACGAGGTTGAGAAGATTGCTGGCCAGTATTGGAAGCATATCTGGCCTTCTTATAATAAGGCCTCTTGAAAGACTTCTTCTTAGTGGGAGTAGAAGTGGACTTAGAAAGTCTCTCTAAGGTGGCATTTTCAGCATCCATTTGAGTGGCCTTAACTTGCCACTCTGCACCGAATAAGTTCTCACCTGTACAGGGCAGATTCCGTAAGCCATCTAGAACCCAGGGTTCCAGATCAGAAGCCTGGAGCCAAGCCAGACGTCTGGCTGCAATAGCAATGCCAGAAGCTCTGCTGGCTCCTTCGAAGGAATCAAAGGCAGCTCTGTTGGAGAACTTAGAAACATCTAAAAGTTGTTTCACAACAACAGAAAGGAAGTCCTCCTGTTTATCCTCAGGGATAAGGGAGGCAAAATGCCGTACTTTCTTGGCAAGTTCCCCTAGGAACATGCCCATATAGAGGCTGTAGGAATTAATCCTGGCTATAAGCATACTAGCCTGGAAGATTTTCCTACCAAAAGAGTCCAGTGTCTTACATTCCCTTCCTGGAGGTGTAGAAGAGTGCCTTTTAGTACTCTTGATCTTTTTCATTGCAGACTTTACCACAATGGAGTGGTGAGGCAATTGAGTTTTCTGAAAACCAGGAGACGGAGGGACCCGATACATGGTGTCCAACCTACGGGAATAAGGAGACAGAGTTAAAGGGTTCTCCCAGAAATCCATCAATTGTTCTTGAAGGATTTCATGGATAGGCAGAGTAACTGCTTCTTTAGGAGACTTGGAGTATCCTAAAATATCCAATCTTTTTGACCTTGGTTCCCTTTCAGAGGAAGTAGTGATAGAAAGGCCTTTAGCCATTTCTAAAATAAAGTCCTGAAAGGACAAATCCTCTGGAGGAGACATTCTCCTTTTTGGAGAAGAAGGTTCCTCAGGAAGGTCAAGGGAGAGCTCTGCAGACTCAGAGGAGACAAAATCCTCAGAGGAATCGGTGTATTGTCTAGTTTTCCTCCAACGCACGATACGCATACCGATCGGTATCGACATCGGGCGTACCGGGTATGGAAGCGGTATGGAGCGAAAGCCCATACGGTACCGATTTGCGTTTAGAAGAGGAAGGCCTGGGTTCCGGCATGGCGGACGATACCGGAACCGGGCCCGGAACCGCTGGAAGCGGTACCGATGGCGTTGCAGCTTTAATGAAAGCCATGATGGCCTGCTGCATGGATTGGACAGTATTGCCCATAGACGCCACGGCTGCCTGGATGTCGGTACCGGTATGGGCCGGTACCCCAGAGCAGTCCAACAGGTGATCTGTCGAGGCCGTGCCATCGATGTCAACCTGTAGCCCCTGTATTGGCGTTTTAGGAGGTAGGACCTCCCGCCGGGGCTGTTTGGCTGGGGCAGGGTCCTCAAAACTAAGAGCCTCTCGATGCTTTGAAGGAGATTTGCTCTTTGAGGACTTGCCCACAGAAGGTTTCGTTACCTGAGATCCATCCGGGGATGATGACCGGGATGACTGTGATGTTGGATTCTCTGAAGCAAACAGCACATGGAATTTGTTGGCCCGGTTCTGCAGCCCACGCTTAGACATTTGGGAGCAGGAAGGGCAGTCCGGAATGGAGTGGTCAGGCCCCAAACATTTAAGACACCATTCATGGGTGTCTGTGACTGATATTACAGCAGTACACTTGGTACACTTCTTAAATCCAGGGGCTGGCTTCTCCATGTGGAGAATTAAAGTAGGCCTGGAGGCCTAACTGAAGTGACCAAGTGCTGAAAAAATAATAAAAGAAAATAATTTTTTTTAGAAAGAAAAAGGAAGACCGGCGATACCGGTATCGGTATGGGAAGGCAGGTACGCGGTCTAAAGAAACAAAACAAAAACTTCTACAATTTCTTCAGCGGTGACAGGATACACGACCTGCTGGCTCCGCGGAAAAAGAGAAACTGAGGAGAGCTGTTCAGGAAGGCGGGAAGGCAGTGCGCATGTGCAGTGGGAGGTCCCAAAAGCTTCCATTCTAGGAAGCTGGGGAGCTTTCCCGCGCAGGCTCCGTCGGTACCGACGTACCCATATGTGAGGACTTATTCCTGCTTGTTCCTGGAGATTGCTTGTATTGGGTCAAGCATTGATATCCTGGTTCCCTTCTTAATAATGGTTTATGGACATTTCCTCCAGGAACTTGTCCAAACCTTTTTTAAACCTAGCTACACTAACAGCCTTTACTACATCCTCCAGTAACAAATTCCAGAGTTTGATTACATGTTGAGTGAAAAAATATTTTTTATTAGTCTTAAATAGTTTACCCTGTAGCTTCAATGAATGTCCCCTAGTCTTTCTATATTCTGATAATGTAAACAATCGATCTACGTTTACCCGTTTCACTCCGTTCATTAATTTATAGACTTCTATCATATCTCCCCTCAGCAGTCTCTTTTCCAGGTTAAAGAGTCCTAACCTTTTTAGCCTTTCTTCATAGGGGTATCCTTCCATCCCCTTTATCATTTTGGTGGCTCGTCCCTGAACCTTTTCTAATAACACTATGTCCTTTTTCAGATACGGCGACCAGAATTGCATACAATATTCAAGGTGCAGTCTCACCATGGAACGATATAGAGGCATTTTAATATCTTTTGTTCTATTTTCCATTCCTTTCCTTATGATACCTAGCATTCTATTTGGTCTCTTAGCTGCCGCTGCACACTGGGACGAGGGTTTTAACATGTTATCCACAATGATGTCTAAATCTTTTTCCTGGGTGGTGGTTCCTAATGTGGAACCTTGCATCGTGTAACCATAGTTTGGGTTGTTCTTCCCTAGGTGCGTAACTTTGCACTTGTCCACATTAAATTTCATCTGCCATTTTGATGCCCAGTCTTCCAATTTATCAAAATCCTCTTTCAATTTTCCACAATCCTCTTGGGTTTTAACAACTTTAAATAGCCTGGACATCAGTACCGGGAAAAAATGGTAGAAACCATTATAAAGAATAAAATTACTGAACATGTAGATAGCCATGGTTTAATGGGAGAAAGCCAACATGGATTTAGCCAAATAAAGTCTAGTCTTACTAAATATGCAAATTTTTTTTGAAGGTGTGAATAAACAGGTAGACAAAGGTGAGACGGTTGATATAGTGTATTTGGATTTTCAGAAAGCCTTTGACAAGGTCTCTCATGAGAGGCTCTTGGCAGAATTAAAAAGTCAAGGGAATGGGGGCAGCTTAGAATTCTGATTAGAAACTGGTTAAAAGATAGAAAGCAGACAATAGGGCTAAATGGCCCATTTTCTCAATGGTGAAAGGTGAATAGTGGAGTACCCTAGAGATCTGTGCTGAACCTGCTGCTTTTTAACATATTCATAAATAACTTGGAAATAGGAATAGCGAGTGAGATGATCAAATTTGCAGATGACAAAAATGATTCAAAGCTGTTAAAACTTAAGAGGATTATGAAAAGTTGCAGAAGGACCTTGAAAAATTGCAAGATTGGATGTCTAAATGGCAGATGACATTTAATGTGGAGAAGTGCAAAGTTATGCACATAGGAAAGGACAACCCAAACTATGGTTACACAATGCAAGGTACCACTTTAGAAACCACCACCCAGGAAAATAATTTAGGCGTCATTGTGGATAATACTTTGAAACCCTCCATACAATGTGCAGCAGCAGCAGCGAAGAAAGCAAATAGAATGCTAGGAATCATAAGGCAAGAAATGGACAATAAAACAAAGGATATTATTAATGCCTCTGTATCGTTCCATGATGCAACTGCACCTTGAATATTGCGTGCAATTCTGGTCGTTATATCTTAAAAAGGATCTAGCTGAATTAGAAAAGGTACAAAGAAGAGCAACAAAAAATGGTAAACGGAATGGAAGGATACTCCTGTGGGAAAAGCTTAAAAGGTGGGAGCTCTCTGACTTGGAAAAGAGACTGCTGGGGGGGGGGGAACATGATGGGTATCTATAATTAATGGATGGAGTGGAAAGGGTAAGCGTAGATTGGTTGTTTACACTATCAAAATGTAGAAACACTGAAGGACACACACAATGCAAACCATTTAAGACTAATAAGAAAAAAATTTTTTTTTTTTACTCAACACATAATCAAACTCTGGAATTCGTTACCGAAGGATGTAGTAAAAGCAGTTAGTGTAGCTGGGTTTAAAAAAGGGTTTAGACAAGTTCCTGAGGAAAGGTCCATAAACCATTAATTAAAGAGGACCTGGTAAATCCACTGCTTGCCCCGGGACAAGCATTGTGGAACCTGTGTGCCTCTTTGGGAACCTGCCAGGACAGTACTTATGGCCTGGATTGGTCACTATTGGAAAGAAGATAATGGGTTTGATGGACCTTTTTCAGACCCAGTAAGGCATTTATGTTCTTAAACTCAGCGGTTCCCAAACTTGGGGTCAGGACCCCAAATGGGGTCACATCATCAATGGATGGAATCACAGAAACATAGCCATTTCCCCTTCTTTCTGGACTTTCACTGTGACCTATGCCAAGTAGTGGCAATCACCAGTCAGTATGTGGCCTGTGAGCCAGTGAACATTCATAGGCCTTTGCCCCCTCCTGGGTAAGTTTCCTGTTAAGACTGGAAACCCATTAAGAGTACTGGGATTGGTAAGCACACATTGCACAATGACACAAAGGGACCCTGTGCTGGCTGCTGCTATGGTTGCCACTACTGTTGCTGCTGCCTTCCTGCTTTAGTTGAGTGGCAGGAGGAAGGGAGGGGAGGGAAGGGAGGGGAAGAAGGCCAGAGACCTGCTATTTTGATTCCATCATCATCTGTGGTCACGTATTTTCAGTTGTTAAAAATGGGGTCATACAGGATAAAAGGTTTGAAAAAACACTTCTCTTAACTTATATCCCAAACACAAAACCCTGCATCTAATACACATACCCTAATAACCACCAAAGACAAATCTAAAGTGTAAACATCTTCATCAACACAAGTTTGGAGAAATTTCACTTACCATTAATTTCCTTTCCTGGAATCCTGCTAGGACCAGTCCAGTCCAGACAAGCAGGTTGTGTTCCCCTGCCAGTAGATGTTGGAGACAGAGAATAAAAAACTTCCAGCTTGGTTGGGCTCTGGCAGGTACAAGCATACCCCTAGGGCTAATGGTTGTCGGGAGCTTGTGAAAATGGCCGCCAGCAGAAAACCGCACGAAAACACAATCGCGATTTTAAAAAAAACCCCAAAACCACAGCAAAAAGTCATTTGATTGCCGCGGTCCCGGAGAGGACAGGAGTAGGGAGAGATAAGTGCTGATCGCTGCCCCGTGTCCAAAATGCCAGCTCTGCCCCGAGGGGAGGGGGGGGAAGGGGGAAGAAGTGGAGCTGTCACTCAGTTTTCCGGTCAGTGCAGCCGATGTCCAGAGGACAGGACAGCCTATCTTACTTGTCAGGACTGTGAATGTAACAACTTTAGCTGTCCTCCATCCAGCCGGCAGGCCCTCGTGGCTGGGGATTCCCCGGTGGAGGGAGCTCCACTGACCTAGACGATTAGGAGCTCACCTCAGGGTAAGTTGCACTGGCTATGAACTGATCTGCTATGTCCTGGGAAACCCAGAGTAACAACTCCTGTGTGCTCTGGGTGCATCCAGACAGGAAAGGAAGGACAAAAAAAACAACATAATTGAGGAGAGATTAGTAAAAAAACACCTTCATCTGCTGGAGACAGAGAAAATACTGAGGAGGACCCCTAGGAGTATACCTGTACCTGCCAGAGCCCAACCAATCACAGCTCTGGAAGTTTTTTCTGTCTCCAACATCTGCTGGCAGGGGTACACAACCCGCTTGTCTGGACTGGACTGGTCTAGCAGGATGAAATGGAACAACATGTATTAAGGATCCAAGATAGAAAAGTTCTCAGCCGCATTTTGAGTTATTTCAGCTGAACTAAATCAAAATTATTTTCCATATACACAAACAGAGAAACTCTACTAGAATGAGGCCTAGAACAATTTTAACAGTTCAAGGGGAAATAAAGCACAGTTACTTACCTGTAACAGGTGATCTCTGGGAACAGCAGGAATTAGTCCTCACATATGGGTACGTCGGTACCGACGGAGCCCGTGCGGGAAAGCTCCCCAGCTTCTTAGAATAGAAGCTTTTGGGACCTCCCACTGCACATGCGCACTGCCTTCCCGCCTTCCTGAACAGCTCTCCTCAGTTTCGAGTTTATAGCTGAGTCAACAGAGAGAGGACAGGAAGATAGATAGATAAAAGATACAACTCCTAGGGGAGGTGGGTGGGTTGTGAGGACTAATTCCTGCTGTTCCCAGAGATCACCTGTTACAGGTAAGTAACTGTGCTATCTCCAGGAACAAGCAGGAATAAGTCCTCACATATGGGGACTCCCTAGCTTAGATGCATGGGATCCCCTGTAAAGGTTCGCCATCTTCGTATGGATCTCAGGCATCCATTCTGGGAAGGTGGGCAGGAGTTGTTTAGGAATGGAACAGGTGCTTGAGGACAGCCTGGCCAAACAAGGCATCCCGGCGGGAGTCCTTGTCCAAACAGTAATGGGCTGTGAAGGTATGAACCGAGGCCCAGGTAGCGGCTCGACAGATCTGAGCTATGGAAACAGAGTGCAGATGAGCCATAGAAGTTGCCATGGCCCTCACATTGTGAGCAGTGACATGGCCTTCCAGAGAAATGTTTTTGCTCTGGTAAGCAAAAGAAATACACTGAGCAATCCAATTGGAAAGTGTACGCTTGGAGACTGGAAGTCCCAAATGGGAAGGATCAAAGGCCACAAAAGTTGAGAAGACTTTCGATGTGGCTGAGTCCTATTAAGGTAAAAAGCGAGAGCTCTTTTACAATCCAGAGTATGAAGGTTCCTCTCTGCATTGGATGCATGAGGAGCTGGAAAAAAGACAGGTAGATATACCTCTTGATTAAGATGAAAAGGCGAGACCACTTTAGGCATAAAGTGGGGATTCGTCCTAAGGACCACCTTATCATGATGAAATCTTGTGTAAGGTGGATTAGCCACTAAAGCCTGCAGCTCACTGATGCGGCGAGCCGAAGTGACTGCAATGAGGAAGATGACCTTCCAGGAAAGAAATTTCAAGGAGGTGGAAAACATTGGCTCAAAAGGTGGCTTCATAAGTTGACCGAGCACTAGATTCAAATCCCATGCGACCGGGGGTGGTCTGATGGGAGGTTTAGTGAGAGTCAGGCCTCTCATGAATCTTGCAACAAGAGGATGAGAGGAGATAGGTTGTCCATTTATATGTTTCAAGGATGCTGCAATAGCACTTAAATGGACTCTTACCGAATTCGTCTTGAGGCCTGCATTGGATAGATGCAGGAGATAATCAAGAAGAGAATTCAAAGGAAGTGCCAGAGGGTCAAGACCCTGCTGAGCACACCAAATGGAAAAACGTTTCCATTTGAAAGCATAGGAACGCCTGGTAGAGGGTTTCCTAGAGGCAGAAAGGATATCTTTCACTGGTTGGGAAAGATGAAAGTCTTGAAGGCTTAAGCCTTCAGTAACCAAGCACTGAGGTGAAGGGATTTGGGGTTTGGGTGCCAACAAGTCCCCTCCTCCTGAGACAGGAGGTCTGGCGCAGCTCCCAGATCCAAGTAGGATCTCTGGGAGAGCTGTAGAAGTAGAGGGAACCACACTTGGCGTGGCCAGCGTGGAGCTATGAGGATCATGTTCCATGATCCCTCTGGAGTTTGAACAGAGTCTTGGGAATCAAAGGAATGGGTGGAAAGGCATATAGGAATGCCTGACTCCAATTCAGGAGAAAGGCGTCCGTAGCCTGAGCTCCCTGACACGGAGTTCTGGAACAGAACCGGGGAAGTTTGGCATTCCACGGACTTGCAAAGAGGTCTATGTCCGGGGTCCCCCATTCCTGAAAGATTCGGTTTTATTTGGTCCAAAATGTAGGGACCATTCGTGTGGCAGCAGAACTCGACTGAGCCTGTCTGCCCGAGAGTTTTGAACTCCTGGGAGATACACTGCTAGCAGGTGAATCTGATGCTCTCTGGCGAAGGCCCATAGTCTTAGAGCTTCGTTGCCAAAGCGACAGAGAGCCCGTCCCTCCTTGTTTGTTTATGTAAAACATGGCCACCTGATTGTCCGTCTGAACTAGGACAGTGAGGTTGGCTAGGAGGGAGTGGAAGACCTTGAGGGCAAGGTAAATTGCTCGCAGTTCCAGAAGATTGATATGAAGGGTGGTCTCCTGTAGAGACCAAGTGCCCTGAGTGGAGAGAGTTTGCAGATGGCTCCCCACCCTGTTTGGGAGGCATCTGTTGTGAGGGTTGCTTGGGGTAGCAATGGTTGAAATGGAGCCCCCAACAACAGATTCTTGGTGGAAGTCCACCAGTGGAGGGACCAAAACAGACGATCGGAGGTTTGTATTTGGTCTGAGAGCGCTCCTGACGCCTGAGTCCACTGAGTGGCCAGGGTCCATTGAGCTGCTCTCATATGAAGACGAGCATAGGGCACCACATGCACTGTGGAGGCCATATGACCCAGTAGGCGTAGCATTTCCTGGCTGTCAAGTGAGTGCTGGACTGAGCTTGGGAGGCCAAACTCAGGAGGCGCTGGCCTCGAACATGTGGAAGGTAGGCCCTTGCAGTGATGGTGTCCAACTGGGCCCCTATGAATTCTAGAGATTGAGTAGGGATGAGTTGGGGACTTGGGAAGGTTTACTACCAGTCCCAGATACTGCAAAAGGCTCCTTGTGTGGTCCAGGGAAATCTGGGCCTGTGACTGAGTTGGAGCTCGGATGAGCCAGTCGTCCAGATATGGGAAGACAAAGATTCCCATGCCTCTTAGAAATGCGGCTACGACTGCCATGCATTTTGTGAATACTCTTGGAGCAAAGGCTAGACCGAAGGGGAGTACTCTGTATTGGAAATGTTTTCCCTGAAACAGAAAGCGAAGATACTTTCTGTGGGATGGATGGATGAGTATCTGTGTATACGCATCCTGTAGGTCTAGAGAACAAAGCCAGTCCTGACCCTGGAGGTGAGGAAGGAGAATGCCGAGAGACAGCCTTTTGAATTCTCCTTGAAGAGAAATTTGTTCAATTCTCTCAGATCTAGGATTGGTCTGAATCCCCCTGTCTTTTTGGAATGAGAAAATAAGGGGAGTAGAAAACCGGACCCTTGTTGAGGAAGAGGAACCTCTTCTATGGCCCCTTGGGCAAGAAGAGAGGAAACCTCTTGACCCAACAGGGTTAGGAGAGATGGGGGAGAATTGAATGGTCTCACCATATGATGGGGAGGAAGGCTGGAGAAATGAAGTTTGTAACCCTCTCGAATGATAGAGAGGGTCACTTGTTCTGTTGTGATTTGTTCCCATCTGGGAGCAAAGTGAACCAACCTTCCGGGTATGGTGAGAGGTTCTGGTTGTGTTAGAACCAGAAGTGGCAAGTTCCCTAGGAGCAAGTCAAAACCCCTGAGGGGTTGGAGCCTGCTGAGCTACAGTAGCTGCTGCAGGCTTAGCTCGTGCTTGTTTGGATTGCTGACGCTTAGCAGTTATAGCGAGGTTGAGAAGACTGCTGGCCAGTATTTGAAGCAACTCTGGCCTTCTTATAGTAAGGCCTTTTAAAAGACTTTTTCTTAGTAGGAATTGAAGTGGACTTGAAAGTCTTTCCAAGGTGGCATTTTCAGCATCCATCTGGGTGGCTTTGATTTGCCACTCTTCCCCAAATAAGTTCTCACCTGTACAGGGCAGATTCCGTAAGCCATCTAGAACCCAAGGTTCCAGATCAGAGGCCTGGAGCCAAGCAAGACGTCGGGCTGCAATAGCAATGCCCGAAGCCCTACTGGCTCCCTCAAAGGAATCATATGCTGCCCTATTAGAGAACTTAGAAACCTCTAAGAGTTGTTTCACTAGGGAAAGGAATCCCTGCTTTTTATCCTCAGGGATAAAGGGGGCAAAATGCCGCACCTTTTTGGCAAGTTCCTCCAGGAACATGCCCATATAGAGACTGTAGGAATTAATCCTGGCTATAAGCATACTAGCCTGGAAAATTTTCCTACCAAAAGAGTCCAAAGTCTTACATTCCCGTCCTGGAGGGGTGGAAGAGTGCCTTTTGGTACTCCTAATCTTCTTCATTGCAGACTTCACCACAATAGAGTGGTGGGGCAATTGAGTCTTTTGGAAACCAGGAGAAGGAGGGACCCTATACATGGTGTCCAACCTACGGGAATAAGGAGACAAAGTCAAAGGATTTTCCCAGAAATCCATCAGTTGTTCTTGAAGGATTTCATGGATAGGCAGGGTAACTGCCTCCTTAGGGGCCTTTGAGTATCCCAAAATATCCAGTTTTTTGGATCTGGGTTCCTTTTCAGAGGATGTGGTAATAGAAAGGGCTGTAGCCATATCTAAAACAAAGTCCTGGAAGGACAAATCCTCTGGAGGGGACATTCTCCTTTTAGGAGAAGAGGGCTCCTCAGGTAAGTTGAGTGAAAACTCAGCAGAATCATCAGAGGAGTGAAAATCCTCAGAGGAATCGGTGCTTTCCTCTAACGCACGATACGCGTACCGATCGGTATCGATATCGGGCGTATCGGGTATGGAACCGGTATGGAGCGAAAGCCCATACGGTACCGACTTGCGTTTAGAGGTGGACGGCCTCGATACCGGCATGGCGGACGATACCGGTATCGGGCCCGGAACCGCTGAAAGCGGAACCGATGGCGTTGCAGCTTTAATGAAAGCCATGACGGCCTGCTGCATGGACTGTACAGTATCGCCCATGGACGCCATAGCTGCCTGGATGTCGGTACCGGAGTGACCCGGTACCCCAGAGCAGGCTAACAGGTGATCTGTCGAGGCCGTAGCATCGATATCAACCTGAGACCCCTGAATTGGCGTTTTTGGAAGTTGGACTTCCCGCCGGGGTTGTTTGGCTGGGGCAGGGTCCTCAAGTTCTAAGCTAAGAGCCTCTCGATGCTTTGAAGGAGATTTGCTCTTTGAGGACTTGCCCACAGAAGGTTTGGTTACCTGAGATCCATCCGGAGAAGAAGACCTGGATGACTGTGATGCTGTATTCTCTGAAGCAAACAGCACATGGAATTTGTTGGCCCGGTTCTGCAGCCCACGTTTAGACATGTGGGAGCAAGATGGGCAGTCCGGTATGGAATGGTCAGGCCCCAAACATTTCAGACACCATTCATGGGTGTCTGTGACTGAAATAACAGCATTACATTTGGTACACTTCTTAAATCCAGGGCTGGCTTCTCCATGAGGAGAAATTGAGTAGGCCGAGAGGCCTCTCTGAAGTGACCAAAAAGCTAAAAAATAAGAAAAAAGAATTATAATTTTTTAAAGAAAGAAAGAAAAGACCGGCGATACCGGTATCGGTATGGGGAAGGCAGGTACGCGGTCTAAAGAAACAAATAAAATAACAATTTCTTCAGCGGTGACAGGAACACGACCTGCTGGCTCCGCGGAAAAAGAGAAACTGAGGAGAGCTGTTCAGGAAGGCGGGAAGGCAGTGCGCATGTGCAGTGGGAGGTCCCAAAAGCTTCTATTCTAAGAAGCTGGGGAGCTTTCCCGCACGGGCTCCGTCGGTACCGACGTACCCATATGTGAGGACTTATTCCTGCTTGTTCCTGGAGATAAGCACATCACATTCAAATCATTTTTAAGAAATGTAAAAATATAAAACAGCTAAGTCATCCTATTACATAAATCTGCCAAACTCCATGCAGACATAGCACACTCGCATGCTTCAGGACAACTGCTGGCTGCAACTAAATAGAGAGATCTAATCAGACACTATGGGACACATTTACTAAAGCACAATAGGCTTTAGCAGCTAACGCAGCTCCTTAGTATAAATGTAGTAAAGCCACGTTAGCTGCAAAAGCCAGGTGTTATTTTTGGGGAAATGCATGGCATCACAGTGAAGTACCACCAGAAACAGCAAACTGCCACGTGGGCAACCAAGGAACAGTCAGGAGACGTGGCAGATGATTAAGCCTTTATTATTCCACGGATCAAGCGTGCCAACCCGACACTGGCCGTGTTTCGTATTACACTTCTTCAGGGGTCTACATATGTGTAGAAGCTGGCAATCCGCAAGTGTGCGGAGTTCTCTTTGTATTTTTCATAGACAATCTAATCATATTGTACGTAGACCAGATTCCTCTGGTGTTTCAACAAGATCAGGAGTACGCCCGTGTTGTACAGGAAGTTACAGCGTGAGCCGTAGACCCCTGAAGAAGTGTAATACGAAACACGGCCAGTGTCAGGTTGGCACGCTTGATCCGTGGAATAATAAAGGCTTAATCATCTGCCACGTCTCCTGACTGTTCCTTGGCATCACAGTGAATGCAGTTAATGCCATCAATTGACGTGGCTTATGTTGCACAAGTGATGTCTGCAAAACATGTGGTTACCTACACTGCCATCGCTTGCGGTAGCAGCTCATTGTAAGCACGCCCACTTTCACCCACATGACTAACACACAGTATGCAGATAGCACTGAAAATTCCCCACACCATCTGCATTTGTACCCTGTTAGCCGTTACTGTGAGGCACTATTCCCACATTATCGCCATGTTAATGGCTAATATACTTCAGTAAACATACCCCATGCCTCCTTCCCAGTACAGCAGAATACCTAAACTGCAACTCTGATGTTGGAAGGACGACTGACTTGGCCTAAAACTTTCCCATTTCTGCAGCTTGCATAACGTATTTCCCGGATTATAAGTCGCCCCTGTGTATAAATCACAGTGCCTCAATTCGGCGTTTTCACATGTAAATTACTAGTACATGTGTATAAATCACAATTACAAAAGAAAGCACAAGATAACATTGCTATTTCTTAAAACCGGATTTGTTCTGTATCAGTCTTGGGAAAGACGCTGAAGTCCTCATCTTCGGTATCACTATAAAATAGTTACAATTTCTGGTGGATGTTCATTATTGTCTTATTCGTCTTCATAATTAAATCGGGGCTATTTAGGAACTCAGCCTTCACAAAACCCGATTTATTTTATCGCTCACACACCACCACCATGCTGTCACAACCCACCCGGTAACTTCTGCAAATGTGGCATGGCACAAAAAGCTGGTAGCATAAAACTGTTTTCCGTGGCACATTCAGTTTTCCCATAGGCAATGCAACACAGCTTTGAATCTTCTTCTAACGGAAATGTCAAATGGTTGAAGCATTTTTGTCAAACCACTGGGTATAACCACCGGGACAGTATTCAGAACTTTTTATATCTTCAGTGAAATGGGCTCTCATGCTATCCATGACATGTCTCTTGAAAAATCCATCTGGCCACTTACTAAAGCAGCGCTACAGCCATTTCAATACCTTGCTCTCATCCATCCATCCTCTCTCATTCACAACAACATTGGTTGCTAGAGTTTCAGGTGACACTGTCTTCCTTTTAAACATAATCATTGGTGGCAGTTTTCCCACTTGCACAACAGGCCAGCACCACTGTAAAGTGTATCTTTTCATGTCTGGTAGTTCTAATATTTATTGTTCTCTCTTTTGACTGACTGTTCACTCTAATGGCATGTCGAAGGTTAAAGGAACCTTGTCCATGTTGATTATGAAGTCCGATGTAACTGTGTATGTGTTGATTTCTTTGTTTACGAATTCCCAGAAATTCCGTACGTTATCCAAGAAATCAGCGGGGAGCTGCTGACATGGCTGTTGTCTAATGCTTAATTTGTTTCTTATCATAAATCAGTAGCAGCATGAATGACCAGCCTTGAATCCCTCGATATTCATTTCCCTGGTGATACGAACTGCTGTGAATCGCACCTGCACAGTGGAGAGTCCACGGCCCTGGGCCCCCCGCTCTACAATGAGCCGAAGCAGATGTGTGTCTAATTCAGGCCACCATGCTTTGTGGCTGCAATTTGCCTTCTTGCTGCATTTCATCAAGGTTAGTTTTCCCTGCAACTTCCTCCAGTTTCTAACTAATTTCTCATTTATCCCAAAAGTTCACTCGGTAGTTCTGTTATAATGTTCTTCTGCATAATGTTGTTGTTAAGTGCCGTCGAGTCGGAGTCGACTCATGGCGACCCTCTGGATAGCTATCCTAAATTGTGTTCGGTCTTCAGTCAGGCAACTCATTGTTGACAGACTGGTACCCATAGCTGCTGTTATTGTATCAATCCATCTCATTGCTGGCCTTCCTCTTTTGCGTTGACCTATCTTGCCAAGCATGATGCCTTTCTCTAATGATCTCTCTCTCCGCATGATGTGTCCAAAGTATGAAAGTCAAAGTCTTGTCATCTGAGCTTCTAAAGAAAGCTTAGGTTTGATCTCCTCTAGTACAGACTGGTTTGTTCTTCGGGCAGTCCATGGTATACACAGTATTCGCCGCCAGCACCATAATTCAAAGGCATCAATTTTCTTCCTGTCTATCTTTTTCACTGTCCAGCTTTCACATCCATATGATGTTATTGAAAATACCATGGCTTGAACAAGTCAAATTTTTGTATGGAGAGAGACATAATGAATAACTTTCAATTGAATTCCGCAGTGTATGAATTCCATGCCTTCGGGGTCACCATTTTCTATGGGGGTTAAAGATAACATTTTTTTGGTAACTGAAATTCATCCGATATGCTATTTTGTATGCTATTTGCAAATATAGTAAAAGTATGCACCAGTCTGCTGATCGGAGGGTCTGCTTGCAAGCATTGGGTGTAGAGCGGAGGACCCAGGAACAAAGACCATCCACTGTGCAGTTGCAAGTATTTATATCCGTTTTTGAGAGGCGGGGTCCACCGCATAAATTAGATAAGTCGCTCCTTGTATAGGTCACGGCATGGTTTCCAGATGCAAAAAAAAAACACGACTTATAAACCAGGAAATACGGTACTTCCCACCACTGAAGTACTTCTGAATGTGATGATTCTTCTATCATATCCTATGGTAAGTACGTGAAGTCAAGGTAACCACAACAAATAATTTTTAATCATATTAGAGATTAATCAAAATTACAATAGATTTACAACCACCACCTACCACTACAAATATTTTAGCAGCAAAAGGACAGACTGACTGTCATATGGATTAGAATGTTTTGATAATGGGGAACTTTTTCCTCTCTTTATGGTGCAATAGTCAACATATTGTGCTTTATTTTTAAACTTGATTGTTATCTGCCTAAAACTGTAGATGGGGAGAGGCTAAAAATAATTTAAATAAAAAAATGTGTCTCACCTATTAAAGGCTGAATCTGGTATACTCCCCAGAGAGTTCTCACAAGTGATTCACGTGCAGCATTATCAGAGGAAGTGGTGTTTGGAGGACTGGGCGAAGCTTGAATCCCCATGTTTGGAAAAAATGTGCTGTGGCCTACAGAGATCCGAAAAGGCGATTACAAGATTTTATAGTTTTTTGGATGGGTTGGAGATAATTAGATTTAATTTCATGCAAAAGTAGGAAAGAGATTTGGGTACTAAATTTAGTGATGTTCAATGACAACATCTCTCTAGAACGGGGCATAATTTCCACTTTGCTGAAGGATAATTGCCACAAAGTTTTTTATAGATCAGGGCTCAACAAAGCCCAGGTGTCAGGTTGCCATAGCAACTAAAAATCTGGACCTGGCACCTGGGGCTCAGATCACATGGCCAAGACGGGCAGAAGTGCTGCTGAAGGTCGCTATTGCAGCCAGGACCGGCGGTGTCTGTCCAGCCTGCAAAAAATGTAAGACATAGGGCGAGGGTAGACAACTGCAGAAATTTAAAGAGACAGTAGTATTATAGTAAATGGTGGTGGGAATGAAGGGCAAGGGGTGAGTGCAAGGAGTGAGGGAGCAGGGGAGAGAGTCTAGGAAGGTAAAAAAAACAGGAGAGGGGTTGGAGTGGGGAGGGGGGAGAGGGCAGAGTGCAAGGCATTTGGAGGATGAAGTGACGAACGCCTGGGAAATAAAGAACACAATGTATATGCACAAAAACATGCACTCCTCTCACACCGCACACAGACAGACCACCTGTGCACCACACATACACATATATACACAGCTTAAAGAGTCAGTGGGGATTGGGGGAGGGGGGAGGAGGAGTGGAGCCACTGCATTCTGTTGGCACTGTGCAGTGGCCCATTAACAGCCTGATTTATTAACCTTTTTCCCTAGAAAATGGGAAAACAGTCTTAGTAAATCAGGCCTTAAAACATAAAATAGTAACTGCAATACACCTTTTTGGGGGGTGGGAGGGTGCACTGTGGCCTAGGTTTCAGCAGCCAGCTCCTAGATTTTTAGGCCAACTCCTAGATTACAAGGAAATTTGTCAAGGCCCGTTACTGGGAGTAAGGTACCACTTATAAGTTAAAGCAGATACACTGCAATGCTTCGGGCATCTTCAGGAGAGAGTATGCGGAGGAGAGTACTTTCATGCATATTTGCTAGAAATGTCCATCAGTACCGGAAAAATATCCAGCATCTAGAGTTTTGTGCCATGAGTTCTTTTTCTATTTATTTATTTTTAAAGCAAACAGCAGCAACATAGGGAGTCTGCCTTACATTACAGTGTAACCATATCAAGTAACAAAAATCATCCAACCTAAAGTTCAATATAAGCATCTCCAGTATGTAATTAATATAACACCCACAATCCCCCACCCCCGCCCAGACAATTCAAAAGCAGCTTGCATTAATCCTTCGTTGCCAGTATTAAATTAGATTCACGCATATTCTTCCTGGTTATTATTCCATACTTGGGAAAAGGCGTTGAGATTGTATGTATGTGTTGTGGCATTATCCTACAAATTCTCAGATCAATCCCATCTAATATGGAACAATGGAGTCAATTTTTACCAGAAAGGGGTTAAGGAAAAATTGTAGCGATCAGAAATGAAAAAGATAGGGAGTACTGAAAGATAAACAAAATAGTAATTACGCTTACCTGGTAATTGTAGTTCCTTGAGTGACGACAGTTTAGTCCTCCACTTCTGGGTAGTGCACCTCCTCCTGCAACTTGGAGACTGGACCAATCAGAACTCTGCTGTCACTAGATACAGCCTGCAGGCATTCCCCATTAGCCCCAGTGAACTATTGACAAAGCAGACTCAAAAGAGCAAGAAATAAGTAGCCAACAGTTAACCAATTAACATTTGCCGATCTTTTTTTTTTTTTTTTGGAAGCAAAACAGAAATCTTTTCGAGAACTAGCAGGTAAAAGATGTACCCCATTAAACAATTCCCCTCCTGCCGAGCCGAACATAGTGGCTAGCGCCAGAAGAAGGACAGAAAGAACAAGAGAACTTGGTTTATTTATTTTTTAAATATATATATATTTTCTTACAAAACACTCACCTGTATAAGCGCTCCTCAGAGCCAATCGCGTGCCAAACCAACTAAAACCAAACTGAGGGCAGGAATGAGGACTAAACTGTCGTCACTCAAGGAACTACAATTACCAGGTAAGTGTAATTACTATTTCCTTATCGTTCCTCCAGTTTAGTCCTCCACTTCTGGGATATAACAGCAGTACTAACGGGAGGGACCCTGCCAGCCGGCATGCAAAACCGCAGAACCAAAACAGGCATCTCTCGCCGCCAGCACATCTAGTCGGTAGTGCTTGCTGAAAGTATGCAGCGACGTCCAAGTCGCCGCTTTACAAATCTCCACCGGCGGCACCAGACCGTGCTCCACCCAGGAAGCCGCTTGCGCCCTAGTAGAATGAGCCCTCAATCCCACAGGGGCTGGCCTGCCCTGCACCATGTAAGCCGAGACGATCGCCTCCTTGATCCATCTGGAAATAGAGGCTTTCGCCGCAGCCTCTCCTTTCCTGGGACCTCCAAACACAAAAAGGTGATCCGACCTGCGGAAGGATTCTGTGACCGCCAAATAATGACGCAAAACTCTCCGGACGTCTAAGCAACTCAAGCTCCGCTCAGAACTCTGCTCGTCTCCCGCCCAGAAGACCAGGAGAGACACCGTTTGATTCACATGAAAAGGCGACGGTACCTTAGACAGAAAGGAAGGTACCGGCCGAAGCACGACTTTCTGATGAGAAAAAGACAGGAAGGGCTCCCTACAAGAGAGGGCCTGCAGTTCTGAAATACGCCGTGCCAAGCAAATTGCAACCAAAAATACAGCTTTGAGCGTTAAATCCTTGACCGAGACTTGCTTTAAGGGCTCAAATGGAGCCTTGCCTAGCGCTTTTAGAACCAAGTTGAGATCCCACGGCGGGACGGAAACCCGACGCGCTGGACATAATCTGGTGACCGCTCTAAGGAAACGAACCACATCACCATGTGCTCCAAGAGTCACTCACTTGTACCTTACCTCTGTAAAAGGCTAAAGCCGCCAACTGCACCCGCAACGAACTGGACGCTAGCCCCTTATCGAAACCGTCCTGTAAAAAACTTAAGACCACCGGCACAGATGCCGTGGCCACGCGGACCTGATGTCTAGAACACCAGTCCTCAAAGATTCGCCAAACTCGCACATAGGCCAGTGAAGTCTAGCGTTTCCGTACTTGAAGCAGGGTCGACACAACCGTTGCGGAATAACCTTTCTTTCTCAAACGCGCCCTCTCAATGGCCAGGCCGTAAGCGAGAATCTCTCCACTCGCGGCATCAGAAGAGGACCCTGACGCAGGAGCTTCGGAGACAGAGGACGACGCCACGGAGTTCCGTCCAGCAACCTCATTAGGTTTGCGTACCACGGACGCCTGGGCCAGTCTGCAGCTATCAAAAGCACCTTCCCTCGATGCGCTTCGATAAGCTGAATTACGCACCCGATGAGCGCCCACGGAGGAAACATGTAAAAAGAAGGCCTGTTGACGGCCATGGCTGCAACAGTGCGTCGATCCCTTCCAACATGGGTTCTCGCCTTCTGCTGAAGAATCGATTCGCTTTGGCTGACTGATAAGTGGCCATCAGATCTACAACCGGCTCCCCCCACCGGAGAACCAACTGCGCGAATACCTCGGGATACAATTCCCATTCCCCTGCATCCACTTGGACTCTGCTGAGAAAATCCGCCGTCACATTGTCTTTCCCTGCTATGTGCGCCACTGAGTGTGCTTGCAACCGCGGCTCTGCCCAAGAGAAGAGAAGCTCGGACTCGTCCTCCATGGCTGCGCTCCCGGTGCTGCCTTGACAATTTATGTATGCCACGGCCGCCGCATTGTCGGACAGTACCCGCACTGCCCGCCGCGTCACCTGAGCTTCGAAGGCGTTCAGTGCTAAAAACACCGCTCTCAACTCCAAGCGGTTGATAGACCAAACGCTCTCCTCTGCTGACCAACGACCTTGCGCAAAGTCCACTCCGCAATGTGCCCCCCAGCCTGCGAGATTTGCATCCGTTAGAAGGGGAAGCCAGGAGGGCTGTTCCAATGGCACCCCTGCTCGCAGAGTCGAGGGCCGCAACCACCAACGTAGATTCTCCCAGACTCGCGGTGGACAAGAAAGCCGTTTGCTCAATGGGTCGGATTGATTGGACCAGCGGCGAAGCAACGCTCGCTGAAGTGGCCGCATATGAAATCTGGCCCACGGAACTACTTCCCAATGTTGATGCCATTGTCCCTAGCACTTGGAGATACTGCCACACTGTCGGCGCCACAAGCTTCCGAAAAGCTTGTACGAGGATCCGAAGGGCAAGAGCTCTCCGCTCTGTCAAACACCAAGCCTTCCCGAGTATCGAACTGCACTCTCAAGTACTCGAGGATCTGAGATGGCTCCAAGTGACTTTTCTTGGGGTTGACTATCCAGCCCAGACTCTGAAGGAAAGCCACGACCTTCTTCGTAGCCTCTGCGCTCTCGGCCTGGGACTTTGCTCGAATTAACCAGTCGTCTAGATAGGGATGGACCAATATTCCTTCCTTCTGCAGTGCTGCTGCCACCACTACCATTATTTTCGTGAACACTCGAGGAGCTGTTGCCAACCCGAAGGGCAGCACCTGAAACTGGTAATGCCCCCAAGGAAGCGCAAACCGCAGAAACCTCTGGTGGGACGCTCTGATTGGAACATGTAGGTAAGCCTCCGTGAGATTGAGAGGTCAAAAATTCTCCCTGCCGAACTGCTACAATAACCGATCGTAGCGTTTCCATACGGAAATGAGGTACCCGTAGACAGCGATTTACTCCCTTGAGATCCAGAATCGGACGAAGAGAACCGTCTTTCTTTGGTAGCACGAAATAGCGGAATACAGCATGGGCCGCTACTCTAACGGTACGGGCACGACCACTCCGAGGCTCAAGAGATGGTCCAACATCTGCCGCACTAGAAGCGTCTTGTGCAGACCCCTGCGGGCGAAACCACAAAGGAGTCCAGCACCGGCCGTGCGAGATCCAGAGCATATCCGTTGCGAACTATCTCCAAGACCCACTGATCGGACGTTATATGGGTCTAGGCAGAAAGAAACCCCCGTAAGCGACCCCCGATCGGTTGAATTTCTGCCGGGATCCGCCGCTCATCATTGTGGCTTTCGGACGGCCCCTGAGGACGCCGCTGTGAAACCTCTACTTGCCCCGTGAAACCTGCGAAAGGCCTGGGCCCAAGACGCAGATCGTCCTCTCTGGGACCCCGCAAAATGGGGCGACCGAAACCTCCAGAAATCCCTAAACTGACCCCGAAAGGCTGTTGGAAACTTTCCCTGCCTGGGCTTATCCTCTGGCAATTTGCCGCCTTTGGACTCACCTAAATCCTTAACCAATTTATCAAGATCTTCTCCAAACAACAACTTCCCCTTAAACAGCAGTTTGCCGAGGCGAGATTTAGAAGATCCGTCAGCCGCCCAATTCTTTAGCCAAAGGGATCTTCACGCTGTCACCAAGGATGCCATACTATTTGACAAAGCTCTAATGAGATTGTAGTGCACATCGGCCAAGTACGCCGATCCGGACTCTAAACGATGCAGCTCTCGTATTTCGTGTTCCAAGGACACTGACTGACCCAGGTGTTGGACCCAACGAAGACAGGTCCTTGCTACCCAAGCGCCACAGATGGAGGCCTGCAAAGCGATCGCATCCACTTCAAACGATTGCTTCAATAAACTGTCCATCTTCCTATTGTGTGCATCTTTCAAGGCCGCACTGCCTTCCACCGGAATTGTGGTCTTTCGTGACCGCCGAAACCACAGCATCCACTTTGGGAGAATGGAACCTCTCCTTGTCCTTATCCGCTAGGGGATATAACTTGCTCATGATCCTGATCCCCTTGAGCCCTGCTTCAGGATGATCCCACTCGCTTTGAATCATCTGATCCAGAACTTTGTGAATAGGAAAAACGACATGCGTCTGCCGGATCGCCTGAATAATGGGATCTGCGCCATCTTCTTCCTCTACCGGCTGCTCAGTGGTCAACTTAAGCGTCCGTAGAGTTTCCGTAATAAGAGCCGTCAATTCATCTTTCCGAAACACTCGTATGATCCTTGCCTGATCCTCAGGTTCCGGAATCTCCCCTTCCTCCAATTCCTCCAGGTCGGCCTCGATGTCAAGGTCTGCCTCCTCCCTCTCCTGCCACTCTGATTCGGCAGGATAAGGATCGAGTAGCCGCGGTTGTTTCGACGCTCTTGAGTTTTCGCGCTCCGCCAGTCCAGAACGCGCACTAGAGGAAGAGGTAGGCAAAGGCCCTGGCATCAGCCCCTGTCGCTTGCGACAAAACGCTTGATGCATCAGCAACACAAAGTCTGGACAGAAGTCATCCATATGTGCTGCAACCCCCAGATCCGAACTCGCATCCGGGTTAGCTGACATCATTTCAGGGGATACCGTAGAAGGACCCGGCACCCCAGCTTCCTCCTGCGGTCTCACCCCCAATTCCTGGGAGGTAGGAGCTAAGGGGGATTCCAACTGCTGCTCCATAGTAATGGGAACCGCAGCGCAGCACTGACAAATGCCCGCTTCAGCGCTGGTGCCTTTACGAGCGCCGCAAATAACACACTGCGTACTCAATGACATGGTCTGGACTAAGTTGACAGCGCGTCGGAACCAGGGCTCCTACAGATGACAGAACTCTAGGCTAGAGCACACCTGTCACTGTCGATGCCTCTTTGCCGTATAAATTATAATGATCATAAAGTTACTGCAATTCCTCCTTTTATTCATTTTCCCTTTTTTTTTTTCTTTTTTTTTTTTAATATCCCCCTTGCTGTCCTGGCTGTCCAAAAAAGAAAACCCAAATCACATGTGCTTACCCCAGCCCCCCGAGAGAGCGGTGCACAACAAAAACCAAACCCAAAGAAAAGAAAAGAGGAAGCAGAGCAGTGATGAAAAATACCTTTAAATGAAGTCAGGACTGTGGCCCAAGGGATCAGTGCTGCCAGTCAGAAGAATTAACAGCGCCATGGAAACCGCTCAAAACAGCGCCATGGAAACCGCTCAAAATGGCCACAGTTTCCTCAGCGCGATTTGGCACGCTCTGCAGAGCCTCTGTATTTCGGCACTGCCAGACGCCTGCAGATCGGGAAGGCCCCCGAGATTCACCCACTCCTCGGAACGCCGAGAGGCCGCGTTTCACGAACGTCTTGTGAAACTGAGGCAGGGTAAAAGAGCTGTCCCCGAAACCGCGGCTTAAAGCCCTGCGGCAATCAGGCCATGTGCCAGAAACAAGAGCTCTGCCCTGTACTTTCAAGGGGCAAGAGATCCTGAGGTAAAGCCCATGTAATTTAAGAACCATTTAATTTAAGAACAAGAGGCTAGGCAGGACAGGAACCAGTGAATGGAACTCCCGGTTAACCCTCTCCGTTGTACCGGTGTTTGCTTTTTTTTTTTTGTTAAAGGCACATCCCCACAAATGTGAACCGGTTAGAATAAACCACAGACGCTTCAAACCATCTGACAAAGAAGAAATCATGAACATCGTACTCCCAAAAATGACCCAACCATCAGACATCATCAACGACATGGTTGACAACTTGAACAACACCCTCAAGGAATACTCGGAACAATCTACAGCTAATAACCACCCAACACCGGATAACAATTTGGATAAAAGACCATCGGCACCATGGTTCACTCCAGAACTAAAGAAATCCCTCACCCTTTTGAGAAAGCTAGAGAGAAAATGGCGTAAATCTCTAAACTCCTCTGACCAAGCAATTTACCTATCCCAGCTAAAGACCCATCGTGTAGCGGTCTGGAACAGCAGAAAAGCCTATCACTCGGAACTCCTCAACCGCTCTCTAAACAAGCCTCGAGAACTCTTTAACCTAGTAAGAGTACTAACCACAGAACCATCCCCACCACAGCAGGAATCCATACACCCCCAAAAGTACACCAACTACATCCAATCAAAAGCCAACAAAACATCAATAGCCTCCCCCGCGATACCTTCCCAGACTCATGTACATGAGAACCCGCTCTACAAGTTTGCATCCCCTTCCAATAAACACGTCGAAGACATTATCACCAGAACAAACACAACTACGGCATCTAATGACCCATGTCCTGCACACTGGATAAAAGCAATGCGATCTGAACTCAGCCCGTGCATATCGAAAATCATAAATCAATCATTCACAACAGGAACTTTCCCATCAGCTCTCAAGCAGACCTCCATAAGACCTCTTCTGAAAAACAACCAACTAGACTCAACAAAGGAAGAGTCCTATCGACCAATCGCCAGCATCCCCCTTCTATCCAAAATAATTGAGAAGGTAACACAAATTCAGATCCAACAACATATAGACACCGCATCTCCACTAGACCCCAGTCAACATGGTTTCAGAGAAGTTCATGGAGTCAAAACACTGCTGACCTCATTAACCAACACACTCATCAGTGGAATCGACAGCATCAAAAATGGATTTTCATTAATATTCCTGGACATTTCCGCAGCGTTTGGTTCAGTGGACCATAACATACTCCTAACCCGACTCCAATGCAAAGGGATCCAGGGGTTAGCACTGGATTGGTGCAAATCGTACCTGGAAGAGCGCTGGCAACATGTCCGTATGGGAATAAACACCTCAGAACCATTCCAGCTGAAACAAGGAGTCCCTCAAGGATCCTCCCTCTCGGCGCTACTCTTTAATATCTATATGCAGCCGATATGTGAGATCACACAATCATTCGGAGTATCTTCTCTAATCTATGCAGACGACGTGCTGATCTTCACACCAATCAACATCACTCTGCCAAATTATACAGTACTAGTAGAGTGTTTCGATGCAATAGCAGACTGGCTTCTCACACAGAACATGAGAATAAACTTCAAAAAAACCGAAGTCTTAATCATCACGAAGAATAAGGAATTTACACCCCCACCTACCCTAAAAGTGCGGGACGCCGAACTGCCAATCAAAACCTCCATAAAATATCTGGGTATAACTCTGGATCATCGCCTAAACTTCAAAGAGCACATAAACCAAACAGTGAAAACCATCTACTTCAAGATTAGGACCCTCCGACACCTCAAAAACATGCTCGATCCCGACAACTTCCGTACCATCTTTCAAGCGATAGTCATTCCCCACTTTGACTACGCAAACATAGTAACTCCACGGCCTCTCAAAAAGCACCCTAAACACGCTGCAATTAGCAATGAACACCGCTGCTCGCATCCTCCATGGGGCCTCAAGGAGTGATCATATAACCCCCATATTAAAAGAATTACACTGGCTTCCAATACCTTGCAGAATTACATACAAAGCATTACTTATGACATTTAAGGCCACCAATAACTTAGCGCCCCCAGCAATCTGCATACTCCTCACCCGCACCCCTAATACCAGATCCAGGAGATCAGTGGCAGCCAATACCCTAATCATCCCAACGGACTCCACAAAGCGTTCAAATGCAACCACGGAAAGAGCTTTCTCATACTTTGCTCTTATGGAGGGTGGAAGATTGATCGCTCCTAGATGCTGGAACAATGACCTCAAGCAATTTAGAAAAGCTATAAAACACCACCTGTTCCTCTTACACTTCTCTCAATACCAGTTACCATCACCTGCCCCCCTCAACTTTCCCTAAGCCCCCATTATAATCCAAAATTGATCTGATCTATCTCTTCTTGTATAACAAGAACGTTACCATTGTATATAGTTGAATAATTAAGATGTACAAGGTTTTCCTAAGTTGAATCCTGTTAGATCTCCTGTTACATGTAAACTCACGACAGCCTGTTGCTATCTGTGAGCACTTTATGTTTACTGTAAACCGCGCTGATGAGAAAGAGTGCGGTATATAAGAATGTTAAATAAATAAATAAAAGAAATCAGAAGAATTTAAAATAAACCAAAGAAACACCAATTAGACTAAGGCAGAAAAGCCTTGTTTTTAAACTATCTAACTTGCTCCTTATTAGTTCCTCTAGTGAACCCAGCACCTAGGCTTCTCTATGTCCCTGCATGGAGACTGGACACACTGGGGCTAATGGGGAATGCCTGCAGGCTATATCCAGTGACAGCAGAGTTCTGATTGGTCCAGTCTCCAAGCTGCAGGAGGAGGTGCACTACCCAGAAGTGGAGGACTAAACTGGAGGAACGATAAGGAAATGATTACTGTATTCCCCTTCACTTACAAAAATATAAATGCATGGGCTTAACTAGTACACAAGTATTTATTGGAGGAAATAAGAGACCAGCCAAAGGATGGGGGTTGGAAGGTAAAAACAGAAAATGTATTGTGTAAGTTCAGCAGTTTTTGTATGGTTTAAATTTATTATTTTTGGAATGAGCACGTTATGTTATGATTTTTATGACCACCAGAATTTCCATTAAAAAAAACACACACAACCACCCCACACACACATTTTTATACAATAGTGCATATGGAAATATGCAATTTTGTAAGATTGCTTGAGAAAATACTTTTACCAAAAAATAAAGATCTCATCTTGAGGTAGGAGTACAGATGTGAACTTTCTGGCAATTTTCCCTAAATCCATTTTTTTTTCATTCAGAAAACTGGTGATTGAGGGGGAGAGGGGAGGTGTTCATTTCAAAACCCTTATCTCTAACTACAGTAACAAAGAGTGGCAGAAAGGACAGCATCATGTCACTACAACCCATTTATTTACTTAAATTGATTCATTCAGGATTTAGTATACTGTAGTTCAAGTAGTTATGTGCATTAACAGTGTGGTTTACAAATATAACTAAAACCATTAAAATAAAAAACAAGACTACAAATCGGAATACGGAAGGAGAATGCACAGGGCAATAATAAAAAACCTAAAAAAAATGATAAACTGCGACACAGGAGAGTGGAAACCCTCAACCACAGTCGACACTAGCAATATTTATTTAGGAGCAGACTTAACTAAAAGAGCTTGGTGGAAAATCCATGTACTGACTCCAATTATGTTTGATAGGAAGTTTTCATGCAGAGGTTGAGAGGCAGAATCCCAGTGTGTAGGGGCTGGAAAAAAGATGACAGCTTTCTGGATAGACGCAAGTCTCGGTTTGTGGAAGAGGGAATCATTGGCTTGGGATGATCTAAGGGAGAGGGAAGGACAGTAAGGAATACCTATGTAAAAAGCCCAATGGGCTTCAGAGACAGGTCTTGTCAGACAAATCTAATTAATTTCTTTGACTGGATGACCAAAGCTGGACTGAGAGAAGACCCTAGATGTGGCAAGTATGCACCGCATAACATCACTTCGGGCGTCCAACCGCATATATGTCCGTGGTCCCATAAGGTTATAACAGAGTTCAGAAATCCTGATCAGAGAATGGGACTTAGCCGGTCTTAGCAAAAGCAACAGCTTCCTACACACAACACATTACATTAGTTGAAATACAGTACTGTATGTGTACAGCATCGCTATTTAGTCAATACAGGTACACTACAGTATTCCATATAACTTTGCAAAGTACAGTATATAGTACGGTGTCCACACAAAGTCCAAATCGCATAAAAGCAAAATTAGACTTACCTAAAGCACAGTTACTTACCTGTAACAGGTGATCTCTGGGAACAGCAGGAATTAGTCCTCACATATGGGTACGTCGGAACCGACGGAGCCTGCGCGGGAAAGCTCCCCAGCTTTTCAGATGAAAAGCTTTTGGGGCTTCCCACAGCGCATGCGCGCTGCCTTCCCGCCTTCCTGACCAGCTCTCTTCAGTTCTAGTTTATAGCTGAGACAATAGAGAGAGGAAAGGAAGGTAGATAGAAGATACAACTCCTAGGGGAGGTGGGTGGGTTGTGAGGACTAATTCCTGCTGTTCCCAGAGATCACCTGTTACAGGTAAGTAACTGTGCTATCTCCAGGAACAAGCAGGAAAACGAAATTAGGTCTTACCTGCTAATTGTCTTTCCTTGAGCTTTCTCCGGGCCAGTCCAGGGAAAGGTAGGGTTGTCAATCCCCCATAGCAGCTGAGGACTGATGACTTAGAGTTTTCTTGAGAGGTGAAGCCACTCCCCCTGCTAGAGAACCAGCAGTCTCCTTCTGACAAAGCAACTAAAGTGAAAGAACTGAGAAACACAGATTAACCCTGGAAAAACTGAAAACATTTCATAGCCCTCAAAAACTCGGAAGCTGGAAATACACTTCCGTTGTGCTTCCATTGTGTGCCCTGTTTTTTTTGTTTGTTTGTTTTGTTTTTTGTTTTTTTTAACACTGATAGCGAGAAGTTCTGCACCGAGTGAAAAGCAGAGGCCCCACACTCAACCCTTCGCAGCCGAAGACGCAGAAATGGTGGAATTCTGATAAATATGGCAGGAAGCGCTCGGAACGCGAAAAGGGTGGGACCCTGGACTGGCCCGGAGAAAGCTCAAGGAAAGACAATTAGCAGGTAAGACCTAATTTCGTTTTCCTTATCGCTTCTCCGGGCCAGTCCAGGGAAAGGTAGGGCAGTACCAAAGCAGTACCTATACTCGGGAGGGACCCGCCAGACCTGCGATAAGAGCCGAGGAGCCCACCTTCGCATCATCTCAGGCCTGCACATCCAACCGGTAATGTCTCGTAAAAGTATGCAACGAAGACCACGTCGCCGCTCTACAGATATCAACTGGTGGCACGAAAGCATATTCCGCCCAGGACGTTGCTAGCGCTCGAGTTGAATGCGCTCTCAAACCGACCGGAGGTGGAATGCCCTGAGCAGCGTAAGCTGCTCCAATAGCTCCGCGAACCCAACGAGCAATGGTGGACTTAGACGCTGCTTGGCCTTTCCGAGGACCCGCAAACTGGACAAAGAGCCTATCCGTCTTCCGAAACGGTTTCGTCACTTGCAGATAAGTCTTTAAGACACGCTCAAGATCCAAATGTTTGAGAGCCCGATCCAGAGGAGTCTCCGCGACCTTAGAGAATACCGGTAACGCCACAGACTGGTTAACATGAAAAACCAAGAGCACTTTCGGCAAGGATGGACGGAACCGTCCGCAGTAAAATCCGTTCAGGAAGAAATTGAAGATAAGGCTCCTGACAAGACAGCGCCTGCAAATCCGAAATGCGGCGTGCCGAACATAACGCTACCAGGAAAGCCGTCTTCCATGAACATTCCCGAAGATTGTGAGAGCAAAGGGCAGCTAAAGGCGACCGGGACAAAGCCTCCAACACGATGTTCAAATCCCAAGGAGGGACAGGGGAACGCACTGGCGGATGAATAATCTTCGCCGCTCGCAAAAAACGATGTACATCTGGATGCGCCGAAAGACGGCGACGTTGGACGGATCCCCGAAAACACGACAGAGCGGCTATCTGAACCTTAAGGGTACTAAGAGCCAACCCTTTGTCCAGGCCATGCTGAAGAAAGAGGAGCAACTGAGGCAAAGAAGACTCCATCGAAGAAACATGGTGCTGACCGCACCAAGTTTCGAAAAGACGCCAGACGCGTACATACGCCAAAGAAGTGGCAGGTCTCTTAGAGTGAAGTAAGGTCGTGACAACTGAACTGGCATACCCTTTACGTGCTAAGCGGACCCTCTCAAGAGCCAAGCCGTAAGTAAGAATCGATCCACTCGAGGCATGAGAATGGGCCCCTGATGCAAGAGATTGATGCGGACTGGTAGAGGCCAGGGAGGAGCCACGAGGAGTCGAATGAGATCGGCATACCAAGGACGACGAGGCCAATCCGGAGCTATGAGAACCACTACTCCGCGGTGTTGCGCTATGCGCTGGATAACACGACTTAGCATCGGCCACGGCGGGAAAACGTACAAGAGAGAGTCCTGGGGCCAGGGTTGCACTAGAGCATCTAGTCCTTCGGACATGTGCTCCCTGCATCTGCTGAAAAAACGGTTTGCCTTGGCATTGCTGAAGGTCGCCATCAGATCCATGATCGGTTGCCCCCAACGCAACGTCAGTTCGTGGTACACCACCGCGTTTAACTCCCATTCCCCTGGATCGAGGAGATGGCAGCTGAGATAATCCGCGTGAACATTCTCTTTGCCAACCACATGCGCTGCTGAAATCGCCAGGAGGTGAGACTCCGCCCACTCCATCAGCTCCTGACATTCAGAGAGAAGAGACGGAATCTTGGTTCCGCCCTGTCGATTGATATATGCGACCGCCACGGCATTGTCGGAGAATATTTTTACTGCCTTTCCAGAGAGGACTGGCGCGAAGTGCAGTAATGCCAGACGAGCTGCACGGAGCTCCAGGCGATTGATGGACCATGAACTCTCCACCGGTGACCAAGCCCCCTGAGCAATTTGTGTCTGACAATGCGCTCCCCAGCCGGAAAGGCTGGCATCCGTGGTGACCAACACCCACGAGGGCTCTTGTAAGGGCATACCCGCCGTCAGATGGTCCTGAACTAACCACCAACCGAGACTGTGTCGCACGAGGTCTGGACAAGGCAGACGCTGAGAGAGCGGGTGAAGCTGCGGAGACCATCGGGACAGCAACGCTTGTTGCAAAGGTCGCATGTGAGCCTTGGCCCACGGCACTAGATCCAGAGACGCCGCCATGGACCCTAAGACCTGTAAATAGGTCCATGCCGACGGAGCCGGGAGACGTAAAAATCCCTGCACCTGTCGTAGAAGCTTGTCGACCCGAACCTCGGGTAAAAAAACTCTCCCGCTCTTGGTGTCGAAGCACGCCCCAAGATAAGTGAGTTGTTGCAGTGGCTCGAGGGAACTCTTGACCCGATTGATTACCCAACCGAGTTGTTGGAGCAGTTGAACCACGCGAGCGGTCGCCTCCACCGAAGCCGAACAAGAGTCGGCCCTGATCAACCAATCGTCGAGGTAAGGATGCACTCGAATACCTTCTTTGCGAAGTGCCGCTGCCACCACAACCATCAGCTTCGTGAACGTCCGTGGAGCCGTAGCGAGTCCGAACGGCAACGCTCGAAACTGGAAGTGACCCTGAGGAAGAGCAAAACGCAAAAATTTCTGATGTGATGCTCTGATGGGAACATGAAGGTAGGTTTCCATGAGATCGATGGACGAGAGAAACTCGCCCGGCCTCACCGCTCGAATCACAGTACGGAGCGTTTCCATTCGAAAGTGAGGAACCCGCAAAGTACGGTTTACTGCTTTGAGATCGAGCACGGGACGAAAAGAACCTTCCTTTTTGGGCACCACAAAGTAGATCGAGTATCGACCGCAACCGTATTGGTCTAGAGGAATGGGAACTATGGCTCGCAGACGAAGAAGACGATCGAGCATCTCCGCAATGGCTCGGCTCTTTGGACCGGGCACCGAGGGAGACATCATAATCGTGGGCGACAAAGGGCATGCGAAATCGAGGGCATAGCCTTTCTGAATGACCTCTAACACCCACTTGTCGGTCGTAAGAGTGGTCCAGGCTGCCAGAAAATTCCGTAGGCGACCGCCAACAGGAACAGAAGCCTGGACCGGCGGACCTTCATTGTGGTTTCTTGACGGAAGGCTGGGAGGCCCCAAAGTAGGAGCGGGCAAAGCCTCTGGCTCCACGAAAGGACTGTCCCCGAAAACTAGCACAGCCCCTGGCATAGGGCGTATAGCGTGCCCCCCGAAATCTGCGAGTCGCAACCGGAGCCCCGAAAACCTCCTGCACCTCTAGATGGCTTAGGCTTATCCTCAGGCAAACGACCTCCTTTAGATTCGCCCAAATCCTTCACAATTTTCTCCAAAGCCTCCCCAAACAACAATTTCCCTTTATAGGGCAATCTACTGAGCCGTAACTTCGAGGAGACATCCGCAGACCAGTTCCGCAACCAGAGAAACCGTCGCGCCGCCACAAGGGACGCCATAGTCTTAGCTGTAATGCGCAGTAAATCATAAAAGGCATCCGCCATATACGCCGCGGCGGATTCTAATTTTGCAGAATCCGCCGCTTCTGGCGAAGAGTCCCCGGAAGCATCGCCTTGCAACCATCTAATGGACGCACGAGACACATACGCTCCACACACCGCAGACTGCAGCGCCAAAGCACTAGAATCAAAGGCCTGTTTAAGTAGAATTTCCAATTTTCTATCCTGCAGATCCGTTGCCCCCTCTACAGGGATAGTAGTCTTTTTAGTCACTGCGGAGATGATAGCATCCACTTTAGGCATGCGGAACATCTCCTTCACCTCCTGCGGCAGGGGATACAAGCGAGCTAAAGCGCGACTGCCCCGGAGGGTGGCTTCAGGACATTCCCATTCTGACTCAATCATTTGTTTGAGAATTCTGTGCAGCGGGAAACACCGCTGCTCAGCCTTAAAGCCCTGCAACAATGGATCCTCCAAGGGTTCCTGAGCGGCAGGAGGGATAAGCAAGTGAAGCGCCGCCAAGGATTGCGAAATAAGCGCTGACAGCTCTTCTTTACGGAAGACCCGAAAAATATTGGGATCTTCACCTGGAGCAATTTCACCTTCTTCTAATTCGTCTGTCTCCAGCTCCAAATCTGGCTCAGCCAAGACGTCTGTGCCTGCATGATTCAGCAGAACCGAAGGCAGAGAAGAAAAAGGATCTAAAGGATCTAAAGGGTCCTTAAGAACATTGGGAGCTTGAGAAGACCCTTCCCCTGGATCCTCTGGCAGCTGAGCATGCATAGGGACAGGGCCAGGGCAGGGAACCGCTGAATTGAAATCAGGCTGAGAGGAGCGAAGCAAAAAAGCCTTGTGCATTGCAATGATAAATTCCGGGGGGAAAAATGAACTCATACTGTCCTGCGGTGTAGAAACCGCTGGCAAAGGCTGCGGCATAGGAACAATCTTTGGAAGATTTAGCTCTCTTTTTATGTGGCCGGAGCTGATCTGCCGGCGTACTGACTGAGGGCGACAAAATGGCCGCCTTTCCCGCCTTCTCCGCGGGTAAAGAGGGCTCATCGACTTTACTGCTGGGCTTGTCTGCCATGTGTAAAAATGACACCGACTTTCCAAAAAGTAAAACCGCGCCGAAAAAAACCGTCCCCGATGAAATCCCCACGCTAGAACTAAAGGAAAACTGAGAGGCTGCGCTGAACGCGCCGACGCTATCCGGACTGAAAATAAAAAGAGAAAGAATGATAAACTCACTGGAGAAACACGCTGTCTACCCAATCAAGTCTCGCTGCTAGCGAAACAGCAAATTCCGGCCCAGCAGAGCAGAGGAATACCTGAGGCTCTCAGGCTCACTCTGGCCCCCGAGACGGAGACGGTGAAAGGAGGCAGGCTCTACCTCACACCGCACATGCAGAAGCTCTCAACGTCTCAAATTTCCTTAAAGGGCAATCACACCTCAGTCAAACTAGATAAAGGGCTATAAAAGCAATCAGCTCTGCTAGAGCCAAGCAGTTTAGTTTAGTGAAAAAAAAACAAAGAAAGAAATGAAGGCAACTAAGGCCATGAGGGAGAAATAGGGATTCGATCCTCCTTAGCTGCTGAGGACTGAAAGACTGCTGGTTCTCTAGCAGGGGGAGTGGCTTCACCTCTCAAGAAAACTTGAAGTCATCAGTCCTCAGCTGCTATGGGGGATTGACAACCCTACCTTTCCCTGGACTGGCCCGGAGAAGCGATAAGGAATGAGTCCTCACATATGGGGATTCCCTAGCTAAGATGCCTGGGAGATCCCCCTCCAAAGGTAACCATCTTCGTATGGATCTCAGGCATCCAACCAGGGAAGGTGGGCAGGAGTTGTTTAAGTATGGAACAGGTGTTTGAGGACAGCCTGACCAAACAAGGCATCCCGGCGGGAGTCCTTGTCCAAACAGTAATGGGCTGTGAAGGTATGAACCGAGGCCCAAGTGGCTGCTTGACAGATCTGATCTATGGAAACAGAGTGAAGATGAGCCATAGAGGTGGCCATGGCTCTCACATTGTGAGCTGTGACATGGCCTTCCAGAGAAATGTTCTTACTCTGGTAAGCAAAAGAAATACACTGAGCAATCCAATTGGAAAGTGTACGCTTGGAGACTGGAAGTCCCAAAATGAGAAGGATCAAAAGCCACAAAAAGTTGGGAAGACTTTCGATGTGGCTCAGTCCTGTTGAG
Organism: Ichthyophis bannanicus; assembly: GCA_033557465.1. Classification (NCBI taxonomy): domain Eukaryota; kingdom Metazoa; phylum Chordata; class Amphibia; order Gymnophiona; family Ichthyophiidae; genus Ichthyophis; species Ichthyophis bannanicus. The sequence continues at coordinate 367,410,856 of CM066031.1, forward strand.
GTAAAAGGCGAGAGCGCTTTTACAATCAAGGGTATGAAGGTTCCTCTCTGCACTGGATGCATGAGGAGCCGGGAAAAAAAACAGGTAGATATACCTCTTGATTAAGATGAAAAGGCGAGACCACTTTGGGCATAAAGTGGGGGTTCGTCCTAAGGACCACCTTATCATGATGAAACCTAGTATAAGGTGGATTAGCCACTAAAGCCTGCAGTTCACTGATGCGGCGAGCTGAAGTGACTGCAATAAGGAAAACTACCTTCCATGAAAGAAATTTCAAGGAGGTGGAGTCCAAAGGCTCAAAAGGTGGCTTCATAAGCTGACCTAGAACTAGGTTCAAATCCCATGCTACCGGCGGAGGTCGGATGGGAGGTTTAGTTAAGGTCAGGCCTCTCATGAACCTTGCAACAAGAGGATGAGAGGAGACAGGTTGTCCATTTATAGGTTTTAAGGATGCTGCAATAGCACTTAAATGGACTCGTACTGAATTCGTCTTGAGGCCTGCATTGGAAAGATGCAGGAGATAGTCTAGTAGAGAATTCAAAGGAAGTGCCAGAGGGTCAAGACCCTGTTGAGCACACCAAATGGAAAAACGTTTCCATTTGAAAGCATAGGAACGCCTGGTAGAGGGTTTCCTAGAGGCATGAAGGATATCTTTCACTGGTTGAGAAAGATTAAACTCATGAAGGCTTAAGCCTTCAGTAACCAAGCTCGGAGATGTAGGGACTTGGGGTTTGGGTGCCACAAAGTCCCTTTCTCCTGAGACAGAAGGTCTGGCGCAGCTCCCAGGTCCAGGGAGGAGCCCTGGGAGAGCTGTAGAAGTAGAGGGAACCACACTTGGCGTGGCCAGCGTGGAGCTATGAGGATCATTGACCCGTGATCCCTCTGAAGTTTGAACAGAGTCTTGGGAATCAAAGGAATGGGTGGAAAAGCATACAGGAATTCCTGACCCCAATGCAGGAGAAAGGCGTCGTTGGCCTGAGCTCCCTGACACAGAGTCCTGGAACAGAACCGGGGAAGTTTGGCATTCCACGGACTTGCAAAGAGGTCTATGTCCGGGGTCCCCCATTCCTGAAAGATTCTGCGTATCTGGTCCATATGCAGGGACCATTCGTGTGGAAGCAGAACTCGACTGAGTCTGTCTGCCCGAGAGTTTTGAACTCCTGGAAGGTATACTGCCAGAAGATGAATTTGATGCTCTCTGGCGAAGGCCCATAATCTGAGAGCTTCGTTGCAAAGCGACAGAGAGCCCGTCCCTCCTTGTTTGTTGACATAGAACATGGCTACCTGATTGTCTGTCTGGACTAGGACAGTCAGGTTGACAAGGAGGGTGTGGAAGACTGTGAGGGCAAGGAAGATTGCTCGCAGTTCCAGAAGGTTGATGTGAAGGGTGGTCTCCTGGGGAGACCAGGTGCCCTGAGTGGAGAGGTGTTGGAGATGAGCTCCCCACCCTGTTTGGGAGGCATCTGTTGTGAGGGTTGCTTGGGGCAACGAAGGTTGGAAGGGGGTCCCCAACAACAGATTTTTGGAGGATGTCCACCACTGGAGAGACCAAAACAGACGTTTTGAGGTGAGTACTTGGTCAGAGAGCGCTCCTGATGCTTGAGACCACTGGGTGGCCAAAGTCCATTGAGCTGCCCTCATATGGAGACGAGCGTAGGGCACCACATGGACCGTGGAGGCCATGTGGCCCAGAAGTTGCAGCAGTTCCCTGGCTGACAAGTGACTTCTGGACTGAGCCTGGGAGGCCAAGCTGATTAGTCGTTGGCCTCGGACCAGAGGGAGGTAGGCCCTTGCAGTGGTGGAGTCCAAGTGGGCCCCTATGAATTCCAGGGACTGAATAGGGATAAGTTGGGACTTGGGAATGTTTACCACAAGTCCCAGATATTGAAGAATACGCCTTGTGCGGTCCAAGGAAATCTGGGCTTCTGACTGAGATGGAGCTCGGATGAGCCAGTCGTCCAGATATGGGAACACGAAGACTCCCATGCCTCTTAGAAATGCGGCTACGACTGCCATGCATTTTGTGAATACTCTTGGAGCAGAGGCGAGACCGAAGGGAAGTACTCTGTATTGGAAATGTTTTCCCTGGAACAGAAATCGAAGATATTTTCTGTGGGATGGATGGATGGATGAGTATATGAGTGTACGCATCCTTGAGATCTAGAGAACAAAGCCAATCCTGACTCTGAAGGTATGGAAGGAGAATGCCCAGAGAGAGCATTTTGAATTTCTCCTTGAATAGAAACTTGTTCAATTCTCTCAGATCTAGGATAGGTCTGAAGCCCCCTCTCTTCTTTGTTATGAGAAAATAAGGGGAGTAGAACCCTAACCCCTGTTGAGGAAGAGGAACCTCCTCTATTGCCCCTTGGGCAAGGAGAGAGGAGACTTCCCGACCCAACAGGGTCAGAAGAGATGGGGGAGAACTGAATTGCCTCACCATGGTATGGGGAGGAAGGCTGGAGAAATGAAGTTTGTAACCCTCTCGGATGATAGAGAGGATCCATTGCTCTGATGTAATTTGCTCCCATCTGGGAGCAAAGTGAGCTAACCTTCCGGGAATGGTGAGGGGCTCTGGTTGTTCTAGAGCAAGAAATGGTAAGTTCTCTAGGGGCAAGTCAAAACCCCTGAGGGGGTTGAGCCTGCTGGGGTGTAGCAGACACTGCAGGCCTTGACTTTACTTGCTTAGATTGCTGACGTTTAGCAGCAAAGCGAGGCTGAGCAGATTGTTGGCCAGTATTTGTGGAAAATCTGGCCTTCTTGTAGTAAGGCCTCTTAAAAGGCTTCTTTTTGGCAGGAGTAGAAGTAGACTTAGAAAGTCTATCTAGAGTGGCATTTTCTGCGTCCATTTGAGCAGCTTTAATTTGCCAGTCCTCACCAAATAAGTTCTCACCTGTACAGGGCAGATTCCTTAAGCCATCCACGACCCAGGGCTCTAGGTCAGAAGCCTGGAGCCAAGCAAGACGTCGGGCTGCAATAGCAATTCCCGAAGCCCTGCCTGCAACCTCAAAGGAATCAAAGGCTGCCCTGTTGGAAAACTTGGAGACCTCTGAAAGTTGTGTCACCACAGAAGTGAAGTCCTCCTTTCTATCCTCAGGGATAAAGGGGGCAAAATGCCGTACCTTCAGGGCAAGTTCTCTGAGAAACATGCCCATATAAAGACTGTAGGAATTGATCCTGGCTATAAGCATACTAGCCTGGAAGATCTTTCTACCAAAAGAGTCAAGGGTCTTACATTCTCGCCCTGGAGGGGTAGAAGAGTGCCTTTTAGGACTCTATCTTTTTCATGGCAGACTTCACCACAATGGAGTGGTGAGGCAGTTGAGTCTTTCGAAACCCAGGAGGAGGGGGGACCCGGTACATGGTGTCCAACCTACGGGAATGAGGAGACAGTGTTAGAGGAGTCTCCCACAAATCCATCAAGTGTTCTTGAAGGATTTCATGGATAGGCAGGGTAACTGCCTCTTTAGGAGCTTTGGAGTATCCTAAAATATCCAATATCTTTGATCTTGGTTCCGTTCCAGAAGATGTAGCAATAGAAAGCCCTTTAGCTACATCAACAATGAAATCCTGAAAGGATAAATCCTCTGGAGGAGACATCCTCCTCTTTGGAGAAGAGGGCTCCTCAGGAAGATCAAGCTCAGCAGAGTCATCAGAGGAATTGAACTCATCAGAAGAATCTGAGTATTCTCTCTGTGCTTCCAATGCATGATACGCGTACCGACCGATATCGAAATCGGGCAAAAGCCTGAATCCGGCATGCGGAACCGATCGACGCTTGGAAGTCGATGGTCTCGGTTCCGGTGTGGATACCAGAACCGGAGTCGGTACCGATGGAATCGGTACCGAGGGCGTCGCAGCCTTAATGAAAGCCAGAACGGCCTGCTGCATGGTCTGGACAGTATTGCCCATGGACGCCACTGCTGCCTGGATGTCGGTACCGGTATCAGCCGGTACCCCAGAGCAGTCTAACAGGTGATCGGTCGAGGCCGTGCCATCGATGTCAACCTGTAACCCCATAGATGGTGCTTTGGAGACCGGAGCCTCCCGCCGGGGCTTTTGGCTTGGGCAGAATCCTCCAACTCAAGATTGAGAGCCTCTCGATCTTTTGAAAGAGATTTGCTTTTAGAGGATTTGCCCACAGAAAGTTTGGTTACCTGAGATCCATCCGGAGAGGAAGACCTGGATGACTGTGATGCTGGATTATCTGAAGCCAACAGCACATGGAACTTGTTGGCCCGGTTCTGCATACCACGTTTAGACATCTGGGAGCAGAATGGGCAGTCCGGTATGGAGTGGTCAGGTCCCAAACATTTAAGACACCATCCATGAGTGTCTGTGAGAGAAATAACAGCACTGCACTTGGTACACTTTTTAAAACCAGGAGCTGGCCTCTCCATGAGGAGAATTTGTGTAGGCCTGAAGGCCTAGCAAAAGTTACCACGTTGTGCTGAAAATAAAAAAAAGATTTATTTATTTTTTTTTTTTTTAAAGAAATAAAGAAAGAGAGACCGGCGGTACCGGTTTTGGTATGGGGAAGGCAGGTACGCGGTCAAAAGAAACAAATTAAAATAACAATTTCTTCAGCGGTGACAGGAACACGACCTGCTGGCTCCGCGGAAAAAGAGAAACTGAAGAGAGCTGGTCAGGAAGGCGGGAAGGCAGCGCGCATGCGCTGTGGGAAGCCCCAAAAGCTTTTCATCTGAAAAGCTGGGGAGCTTTCCCGCACAGGCTCTGTCGGTTCCGACGTAGCCATATGTGAGGACTCATTCCTGCTTGTTCCTGGAGATTTGTTGTTCCTAGAGGAACCAGTCTAGTCCTGCACCTCTGGTAGTGTACCCCCCCTCCAGCAGTTTGGAGACTGAGCAGGTCCAGAATTGAAGTCACCAGTTCTAATACCACTGGCACCGCCCACCAGCTCCCAGTACCTATTGACAAAGCAGACTCACAGGAGCAAGAAATAAGTAGTTAATCAAGAGAAAGAAGTCACTGAACTATATCCCAAAGAAAGTGACAGATACTCCCTCCCCCAACCCTAGAGGAGGAACCCGTAGCCCTCTCCCAGAGGAGAGAAAACCAGAGGCTGACCTGAGGGAACCCCAAAAGCCAACAGCCGGCCACAGGAAGAAAAAGAAATCCCTGGTCTGCCCCTGAGCGCCGAAATCCCAGACTCAATTCAGGTGGGACCTGGGCCTGGACTGGCGTTCCTCAAGGAACAATAATTAGCAGGTAAGTCTCATTTTGCTTTCCTTATCGTCCCTCCAGTCCAGTCCCATACCTCTGGGATGTAACAGAGCAGTAAACATACTAATGGAAAGGACCCGCCAGACCAGCATACAGAACCGCCGACCCAAAACAGGCCTCCTTTGCTGCCTGGACATCCAAGCGATAAAGTTTAGCAAAGGTATGCAAGGAAGACCAAGTGGCTGCCCTGCAAATTTCTACAGGAAGCACCAGACTAAACTCAGCCCAGGACGCTGCCTGCGCTCTAGTGGAATAAGCGCTTAACTCCGGAGGCACCTGAGGCCCATTAAGGAGATAAGCAGACACGATGGCCTCCCGAATCCACCTAGAAATGGAAGCTTTCGCCACCGCTTCGCCTTTGCCCAGACCACCAAAAAGCACAAACAAATGCTCCGATATACAAAACGACTCCGTCTCCGCCAAATAACGCTTGAGGACCTGGCATACAGCCTGCATGTGCAGACTGCATCATTCCCCGATCTCTCCAACCCCGTAAGGAGATGGGCTGATTCACGTGAAAAACCGAGACTACCTTGGGGAGAAAAGAAGGAACAGGCATAAAGACAACCTTCTCCTGAGAAAAGGGAAAGGGAAAGGCTCCCGGAACGACAGGGACTGAAGTTCTGAGATTCTACACGCAGAGCAAATTGCCACCAGGAAAGCATACTCACTCACCTGTAACAGGTGATCTCCGGGAACAGCAGGCATTTAGTCTTCACATATGGGTATCGTTGGTACCGACGGAGCTTGCGCGGGAACCCTCCCCAGCGTCCAGTAGGGAAGCTTTTAGGAGCATCCCACAGCGCCTGCGTACGGCCTTCCTGCCTTTCCCACTGTCCCTCTCCAGTTGAGTTTAAAGCTGAGACAAAGAGAGAGAGGGAAGAGAGACAAAGAGAGAGATACAACTCCTAGGGGAGGTGGGTGGGTTGTGAAGACTAAATTCCTGCTGTTCCCGGTGAGTAACTATGCTATCTCCAGGAACAAGCAGGAATGTAGTCTTCATATATGGGGACTCCCTAGCTGCAGATGCCAGGGAGAAGGCCCCAGAGGTTGTGTGCCCTTGTGAAAGGGCTCCGCTTCCCCCCATGGATCTCTGGCATCCTACCAGGAATGGTCAGTAGGAGTTGATTAAGTATGGAATAGGTGTTGAAGAACAGTCTGACCAAACAAGGTATCCCGGCGGGAGTCCTTGTCTAAGCACTAATGGGCTGTGAAGGTATGAACCGAAGCCCAAGTAGCTGCTCGACAGATGTCGTTGATAGATACAGAGTGAAGATGAGCCATAGAGGCTGCCATGGCTCTCACATTGTGAGCTGTAACATGGCCTTCAAGAGGAAGGTTTTTACTATCATAGGCAAAAGATATACACTGTGCAATCCAGCTGGACAGTTCTTTTGGAGACTGGAAATCCCAAATGACTAGGATCAAAAGCAACAAAGACTTGAGAGGACTTTCTATGTTGCTGTGTCCTTTGCAAGTAAAAGGCCAAAGCCCTTTTGCAATTCAAAGTATGAAGATTCCTTTCTGCATTTGAGGCGTGAGGAATTGGGAAGAATACAGGAAGGTAAACCACTTGGTTTAAATGAAAGGATGACACCACCTTTGCATAAAGTGTGGATGAGTCCTAAGGACTACTTTATCATGATGGAACCTTGTATAAGGAGAATCAGCCACCAACGCTTGCAATTCACTGATGCGACGTGCTGATGTGATTGCAATAAGAAAGATGACCTTCCAGGAAAGGAATTTCAAAGAGATAGTGGCTAATGGTTCAAAGGGCAGTTTCATGAGCTGCCCAAGAACCAGATTTAAGTCCCATGCCACCGGTGGTGGCTTAATGGGAGGCTTAGTTAAAAGGCAGCCTCTCATAAAGCGTAGTTACTCACCTGTAACAGGTGTTCTCCAGGAGCAGCAGGAATCAGTCCTCACATATGGGGTGACGTCGGCGCCGACGGAGCCCTCGCGGAGCAATTTTCCCCAGCTTTCAAAGAAAGCCTTTGGGAATTGCAGCGCGCATGCGCGGTCGCCTTCGCGCCCAAGGGTGCCATCTTAGCCAGTCAGATGACATAGCTAAAAAAGACAGCATAAAAATTTGCAAAAAAACTAAAGCAGATGATTGCAACTCCAAGGGGAGGAGGGAGAGTTGTGAGGACTGATTCCTGCTGCTCCTGGAGAACACCTGTTACAGGTGAGTAACTACGCTTTCTCCAGGACCAAGCAGGAAGTCAGTCCTCACATATGGGACTCCCAAGCTTAAGGCTACCGGAGACCCTAAGCACAAAAATGAGCTCCCTCTAGCTCAGCAGCACAGAAGGAAGGAATCTTCGCTGAATTATTACCCACCGGTAGCCCACATCCGGGATGGAGGGTAGGAGTTGCTCAAACCTCAAAGAGATTACGGAGGACTGCCTGTCCGAAAGCACTGTCCCTGCGGGACTCCCTCTCGAGACAGTAATGGACCGCAAAAGTCTGGCTCGAAGACCAAGTAGCAGCCCGGCAGATGTCTGCCAGCGGAACAGAGCGGAGGTAAGCCACTGACGTAGCCTTTGCCCGAACGCAATGAGCCGTGACTCGACCTTCCAAGGAGAGTCCGGCTGCCCCATAAGCTCAAGTGATACAGTCCGCAACCCAGATGGACAGAGTATGCTTGGAGACCGGGAGTCCCAATTTATTGGGATCAAAAGACACAAAAAGCTGCGCAGCTTTACGGTGCTCCCGCGTACGGTCAAGGTAGAAGTTCAATGCCCTTCTACAGTCCAGGGTATGGAGGACCATTTCAGCTCAGCTGGAGTGTGGTCTGGGAAAGAAGGTCGGAAGTACCACCTCCTGATTGATGTGAAAAGGGGAGACCACTTTTGGAAGAAATTTTGGGTGAGTCCGTAGGACTACCCTATTTTTGTAGAACCGAGTGTAAGGGGGATCAGACACGAGGGCCTGCAATTCACTTACGCAACTAGCGGAAGTGAGGGCTATCAAGAACAATGTTTTCCAAGAAAGAAAACGGAGAGAACAGGTAGCCATAGGTTCAAAAGGCGGACAGGTGATCCGCTGCAAAACCACATTCAGATCCCAATCAGGCGCTGGCGGGCGCAGAGGTGGTTTAAGTAGAAGGAGACCTCGGAGAAACCTCGCTACAAGAGGGTCGCTGGAAAGAGGTCTGCCGTCCACCGGCACATGATGTGCTGAAAGAGCACTGAGGTGAACTTTGACGGAGTTGGACTTAAGTCCCAGATTAGAGAGGTATAGCAAGTACTGCAAGATCACCGACACCGGGCAGGAGAAGGGATCCTGAGACTGTTGGGTACACCAAACGGAAAAGCGACGCCATTTAAGGGCGTAGCATTTGCGGGTAGAAGGTCGCCGAGAAGCTAGGACGACCTCTTCCACCTCTGCCGGCAGGAGAAGGGGAGCAAGGACTACCCTCTCAGCAGCCAGGCCATTAGATTGAGAGATCTGAGGTTGGGGTGTAGCAGAGACCCCTGATCCTGAGTGAGGAGATCCGGTTGTAACCCCAGAGGGAATGGATCCTCTACCGCTAATTGCAGCAGGAGTGGAAACCATGGCTGTCTGGGCCAGCGAGGGGCCACCAGGATCATGAAAGCTTTGTCTCGGAGAACCTTGAAAAGAGTTCGAGAGACTAGCGGGATGGGAGGAAAAGCATACAGAAGGCTCTCCGACCATGAGAGTAGAAAAGCGTCTGCCGCAACTCGAAGGGGATGTGGCTGACGAGAGCAAAAGCGAGGAAGTTGCCGGTTGAGAGGGCTGGCAAAGAGATCCATCGTGGGGAGGCCCCACTTTAGAAAGAGCTTCTGAACTACCAAGGGATCCAGGCGCCACTCGTGCAGCTGGAGGATCCTGCTGAGTTTGTCCGCCAGGCAATTTTCTTGGCCTGGGAGATAAACTGCCTTGAGAAGAACGCCGTGACTGACGGCCCAAGAGCAGAGCTTCTGTGCTTCCCGACAGAGAAGGAAGGAGCCCGTGCCCCCCTGCTTGTTCACGTAGAACATGGCAACTTGATTGTCCGTCTGGACAAGGACGGACTGGTGAGAGGTCAGGTGGGAGAAGGCCTTGAGAGCCAGGCGGATCGCTCTGAGCTCCAGGAAGTTGATCTGCTGAGCAGACTCCCACGTGGTCCAGAGGCCCTGAGTACGTGCCCCTTGGCAATGTGCTCCCCAGCCCAGGAGGGACGCATCTGTCGTCAGCACCTGGGCCGGCTGAGGCGACCGAAAAGGCATGCCGAGCACCAGGTTGGGCCGATGAAGCCACCACCGGAGAGACGAGGCCAGCGGCTCGGAGACGCGCACTAGGTCTGCTAGGCCGCCTGTGGCTTGTTGCCACTGCTTGCGAAGACACCATTGAGCAGGCCGCATATTCAGGCGGGCATTGGGGGTCACATGGACGGTGGAAGCCATATGGCTGAGTAGTCTCAGGAAGCGCCTGGCGGAGACCAGGGGCTGGCTGCGAAAACGGTCGGCTAGGTCCATGAGCCGTTGAGCCCTGTCGAGCGGTAGGAACGCTCGTGCCTGAGGAGTGTGCAGCCTTGCGCCGATGAACTCGAGATCCTGTGAGGGGAGCAAAGTGGACTTTGCGAAGTTTATGACAAAGCCCAAGTACTGCAGAAGAGTCACCGTGCGGCGTGTGGCGTTGGTGACCTCCGGAGCGGACGCTGCTCTGATGAGCCAGTCGTCGAGGTACGGAAAGACAGAGGCCGTGAAGCCGGAGATGAGCCGCCACCACCGCGAGACATTTTGTGAAGACTCGCGGTGCGGAGGACAGGCCAAAGGGCAGTACTCTGTACTGGTAATGATTTCCTGCCACCACAAACCTTAGGTATTGGCGGTGGCTTGGGTGGATGAGGATGTGCGTGTAGGCATCCTTTAGATCCAAGGAGCATAGCCAATCTCCCTGCTGGAGGTAGGGCAGAAGGATTCCAAGGGTAAGCATTTTGAACTTTTCCCGCACGAGGAACTTGTTGAGGTTGCGCAAGTCCAGGATGGGTCTGAGGCCTCCTGTCCTTTTTGGTACTAGAAAATACCTGGAATAAAAGCCTTGACCTCTCAGGTGGTGGGGCACCGGTTCCACCGCCTGTTCCTGTAGAAGACCTGCTAACTCCTGAAGGAGTAAGTCCCTGTGCAGAGGGAGTCGTGGAGGTTCTCCCGGGAAATAGGAGCGAGGGATCTGGTGGAAGTGGAGAAGATAGCCTTCTCTCACCACTTGAAGCACCCAGGCATCTGAGGTGACGTTGGACCACCTGTGGGCGAAGTGAACCAGCCGACCTCCGGTGCTGGGAGGAGCCAGCGGAGGGGGAGAGGCTATGCTGAAGGAGTCAAAAGCCCCCACCCTGCTGAGCAGGGGCTGGTGGTGCAGGCTTGGGGGCTTGCTGCCTACGGGACCCGTTACCCCATCCCTTGGCCTGCTGGCCCTGTTGGGGAGCTGCGGGGGCCTGATATTGGGGGTAGTGTTTATAGGCAGCCGCCTTTCTCGGGTAAAAGGACTTCTTTCCCGAGCCCTTCTTTTTCTGGGAAGGGGCGGAGGTCTTCCTAGAAAGCCTAGTCCTGGTGAGAGTCTCCGTCTCGATCTGTGCAGCCTTTTCTGCCATAGGTTTGCCAAAGAGGTTTTCACCTCGGCAGGGGACATCGACCAACTTGTCCTGCACCCAGGGCTCAAGGTCAGACGACTGAAGCCAAGCCTGTCGGCGGGCACCGATGCCGGCTGCGGCCACTCGAGCCGATGCTTCAAAGCAATCATAGGCTGCTCGGGATATGAATTTTGAGCATTCCCGAATGCCAGTGGACAAGGCTAGGAACCTCCGCAAAGGTTCCTCGGACAATCCAGCGGAGAATCCGGCTAGCTCTTTAGCCAGGTCTCGAAGATACATGCCCATGTATAGCTGGTAGGTCTGGACACGACACGCAAGCATAGAGCCCTGGAAACACTTCTTACCAAGGCCATCCAGGTTACGGGCCTCCCTGCCAGGAGGCACCGAGGAGTGCATCTTCTGGCTCTTAAGACGATGCATGGCCGATTCCACTACCATGGAATGGTGAGGTAGCTGTGCCTTTTGGAAGCCAGGGCTCTTGCGGACTCGATAGATAGAATCGACCCGCTTGCTCAGGACCTGCGAGGAGGCCGGGCTCTCCCACATGCGGAAGAGTAGTCGTTCCAGCATGGGAGGAACCGGTACAGTAAAGTGTTCCCTGGCGGGAGAATCATATTGGAGGGCGTCGAGCTCTTCGGCTCGAGGCTCCTCCTCGGGGTCCGCCGGGAAGGCCAAAGCATTGGCCATATCCCTGACGAAGTCCGAGAACCGGGCATCCTCCGGAGGGGACTGCTTCCGAGGTTCGGACTCAGGTGAGTCCGAGGGGACACACCGAGTCCGAAAAGAATCAGGTGACTCTTCCTCTTCAGACTCCCAGACCGACTCCGACGAGGAATCGGTGGGGTCGGCCCGGGCAGGGCGCAGCGCCTGCCGCCCCGACGCCGAGGGAGTCGGCATCGGCGACCTCGGTCCCGAACGGGAGGCCGAGGGTGACCTCGACCGAGGATCGACTCGAGTTCGCATGGACTCGAGGATCGGCTCGGTCTCCGGGGTCGACTTAGACGTCGACGTCCCGGCGGTCGGGGGCAGCGGCGCCAGCGAGGCCAGCGAGCAGTGCCCGCTGCTGGTCCATGAAGGCAGACAGTCTGCTCTCCAAGGCCGTCAACCTGAGTCCGAGCTCAGGTGACCCAGCAGCCCCCGACTCGGGCCCGACGTCGGCGGTCTCGGAGGCGAGTCCAGGAGGACCACAGGACTTACCCGAGCAGGCAGCTCCGACTCCAGGCGAGGTCGCTTCGAGAGGTGCTCCTTCTCCAAGGACCCGGGACGGCTATCGGGGCTATGCGACCTGGCCCTCGCGGAGCCAGGAGCGTCCACCGACGCCGCCCTCGCGGGTTTCACCTTCCGTCGATGGTCCCCGGAGGGAGAACCCCTGTCGGAGGAACTCCGGCGACGGTCCGAGCTGGAACCTCTGGACGCGGAGGCCTCCGACGAGGTCCGGGTACGGCTGGGGTCAGCGAAGATCCTATCCCGCTGATGCCGCCGACTTCTCAACGCTTTGGAGGACATTTTGCCGCAGGCCCCACAGATCATTTCTTCATGATCCGGCCAAGGCAGCGGAGGCAATTGTCATGTGTGTCAGTTAGTGACATATTTCGGTCACACTGACCACACCGCTTGAAACCACTGGCAGCCATCGGGGGAAAAAGGGCCCCTGCGAGGTCAAAGGACCGGGCTGCCAGGGAAAAACCGAAAACGAAACTGACTAAGTCAGAAAAACCGAAAAAGAAGAAGAGGACTCGTGACCGGCGTCGCGAGTCCGGGCGGGAAAAAGACCGGCGTCGAACCGAAGGAAAAAAGAGAAAATTATGAGTAAAATCAACTTTTTCGCGGGGACACAACGGGTACGTCTGTAGGGCTCCGCGGAAAAAAGAAGACTGGCTAAGATGGCACCCTTGGGCGGGAAGGCGACCGCGCATGCGCGCTGCAATTCCCAAAGGCTTTCTTTGAAATCTGGGGAAAATTGCTCCGCGAGGGCTCTGTCGGCGCCGACGTCACCCCATATGTGAGGACTGACTTCCTGCTTGGTCCTGGAGAAATCTCGCTATGAGAGGAAGAGAGGAAATAGGTTGTCCATTTAGAGGCTTGAAAGAAGCTGCAATAGCACTCAAATGAACTCTCACTGAATTGGTCTTAAGCCCTGCATTTGATAAACGAAGGAGATACTCCAGTAATGATTCCAGAGATGTCGCAAGAGAGTTAAGACCCTTCTGCGAGCACCATATGGTAAACCTTTTCAACTTAAATGCTTAACAGCATCTTGTGGAAGGTTTCCTGGAAGCATAAAGGATATCGTTTACCTGCTGGGAAAGGTTAAGACCGTGAAGTTCTAGGCTTTCAGCAACCAGGCCCTGAGATGCATACACTTGGGATTGGGATGCCACAGCATCCCGTCCTCTTGAGAATGGAGTTAGGATCTGCTCCAAATCTCCTGATGCGGAGCTTGAGAGAGATGTAGGAGCAGAGGGTACCACTTTTGCCGTGGCCAATGTGGAGCTATCAGGATCATATGACCTCTGTCTCTCTGAAGCTTGAACAGGGCTTTGGGAATTAGGGGAATGGGTGGAAAGGAATACAGGAAGTCCTGACCCCAATGGAGGAGGAAAGCATCCCTGGCCTGACAACCCTGAGCCGGAATTCTGGAACAGAACTGGGGAAGTTTGGCATTCAGCGGACTTGCAAAGTGGTCTATGTCCGGGGTTCCCCAAATTTGAAAAATTCTGGCCACCTGGTCTGCATGGAGAGACCATTCGTGTGGAAGCAGAACTCGACTGAGTCTGTCTGCCCAAGAGTTTTGAATGCCTGGAAGATACACCGCAAGGAGATGAATCTGATGCTCTCTGGCGAGGGCCCATAGTCGCAAAACTTCGTTGCAAAGCGACAGAGAGCCTGTTCCGCCCTGCTTGTTCACATAGAACATGGCCAGTTGATTGTCTGTTTGAACTAGGACTGTCTTGGAGGGGGCATGCTGAGGAAATGAAGCTTGTACCACTCTCTTACAATAGACAAGAGTCCAATTTTCTGCTGTTATCTGACCCCATCTGGGGGCAAAATGACACAACCTTCCTGGGATGGTGGAGGGTTCTGGGCCGTTCAAGGCCAGGAAGGCAAAGTTCTCTAGATAGGAGTCAAAGCCCCTGTGGAGGCCGAGTCTGCTGAGCCGGTTGAGGCTTAGCTGCTGTCCGTTTTGGGCAGACTGACTTAAACGATGCCCCTGCTGGGTATAGGATGGATAAAACTTCTTCTTACTGAAGAATGGTTTCTTATAGGATTTTTTCCTCGCAGGATCAGCTGTAGATTTAGACAATCTATCCAAAGTGATATTGTCAGCATCTATCTCATTAGCTTTTTTCCTGCCAATTCTTGCTAAAGAGATTCTCTCCTGTGCAAGGAATATTCCCTAGTTTATCCTGTATCCAAATTTCCAAGTCAGATGCCTGGGACCAGGCAATCCTACGTGCACATATGGCAATGGCAGAGGTCCTGCTTATGCATTCAAAGCAGTAAAAGGCTGCACGATTCACAAACTTGGAAACATCCTGGGCATGTTTGACAAGGGCGAGATAATCTTGCCTCTTATCATCAGGAAGGAGTGGACTCATAAGCTCTAAATCTCCTGTGACCTCATTAAGGAACATTCCCATATACAAGATACAGGAACTGATTCTAGCAGAAAGCATGGAAGCCTGGAAGGTTTGACGTCCAAAGGTGTCAGGAGTCCTACACTCACGTCCTGGAGGATTAGATGCATGCCTTTTTGCACTCTTTATCCTTCTCATAGCCGATTCCACCACCATGGAATGGTGTGGTAATTGAGTCTTCTGAAACCCAGGACAAGAAGAAACCCGATACATGGTGTCGAGTCTTCGAGAGTGAGGAGAGGTGGTTTGAGGTGTTTCCCACATCCTTAACATGAGATCATGCAAGATCTCATGAATAGGTAAGGTAGCTGCCTCCTTGGGAGCTTTAGGGTATTGCAGGATTTCTAATTCCTTTGCCCTAGGCTCTTTTTCAGGAGCCACTGACAGAAAGACATCGGGCCACATCTCAGATAAAATCCTGAGAGGACACATCCTTTGGTGGAGACATCCTACGCTAAGAAGAGGAATCCTCAGGAAGAAGTACTCTGGTATTGGCAGAGCTTTCAGAGTCTTCAGATTCATACGAGGATTCAAAGTATCTCCGATCCGAGTGATCGTGCAAGGCACGGTACCGGTACTGATCGAAGTCTGCATCGGAGTGGTCTGGAACCGACTTGTCGATGCCAGATAGACACCCATGACTCGGTCCCGGTAGAATACCTGCCTGGTTGAATTATCTGAAGCTGTTTCAGGGGCATCGAGGGCGTGAGAAGAGCTGCCAGACTGCGTTCAGCCGCCAAAATTCTCTGGTCTATCGACGCTGCCGATGCTTGGGTATCTGTACCGGATGAAGCGTCCGGTACCCCAGAGCATGGCACCAGTAGTTCTGCCAAGGTTGAAGTCTTGAGAACATCCTGGAGCCCTGTTAGTACTTTGGAAGCCGAAGACTCCCGCCGGGGCAATTTTGCCGGTGAAAGTCCCTCAAGGGCAAAGCCAGAGGCATCTCGATGTCTGTAAGATCTACCCTTTGAGAACCGGCTAGACTTATGTTTAGTTACCTGAGACCCATGGGAGGAAGACAAAGCCCTGGAAGACGTCGATGCCATGGAAGCTGCATCGGAGGGAAAAAGGGTGCTAAGTTTAGCAGCTCGGTTTTGCCGACCCCTTTTCGACATCATCCCACAGACAATACACTCTGAAATAGAGTGGTCAGGACCTAAACATTTGAGGCACCACTCATGGATGTCGGTGACGGAGATGGTACCGCCACACTTGGTACACCTTTTGAAACCCGAAGCGGGATTTTCCATTTTGAAGGAAAAAGTTGGGCCTAGTGCCCAAAATGGTGTGTGACACCTGAGGAGAAAATTACTGGAAAGACTCCAGAAGTTGTTTTTTGTTTGTTTTTTTTAAGAAGAAAAGAAAGAAGAACCGGTGGTACCGGTGTAGCGTTGAGGGAAGGCAGACGCGACCACAAAAAAGAATAGAAGGGATTTTATTCTGCGGTGACAGGATGTGCGAACTGTCGGCTCCGCAGAAAACGAAGAACTGTAGAGGGACAGTTGGGAAAGGCGGGAAGGCAGCATGCAGGCGCTGTGGGATGCTCCCAAAAACTTTCCTATTGGACGCTGGAGAGCGTTCCCGCGCAGGATCCGTCGGTACCGACGATACCCATATGTGAAGACTACATTCCTGCTCGTTCCTGGAGATAACGGTCTTCAGTGTTAAATCCTTTAGCAAAGCCCAGCTCAATGGCTCAAAATCCTCAAAGCCCTCAGAACCAGATTGAGATCCCATGATGGCACCACTGCCTGGAGAAAACCTAAGACATCCAGATGGGACCCCAGAGGGACTTTGTGAACTTTAACAAGATAGCACGCAATCGCCGCCAACTGCACCCACAACAAGCTAGCGGCCAGGCCTCTCTCAAAACAGTCCTGTAAAAAGGCCAAAACCTCTGGAACGGAAGCCGCGGCGGGCCAAGCCCGCCGCTCTACACACTTAGCCTCAAAAAAACCCCAGACACGAATGTAGGCAAGTGACCTAGATCTCTTCCACACCTTCAACAAGGTTGAGATCACCAGATCTGAATACCCCTTCTTTCTCAACCTTGCCCTTTCAATAGCCAGGCCATAAAGCAAGAACCGATCCACCTGAGGCATGCGCACTGGTCCTTGTGTCAGTAAGTCTTCCCGATCCGGCAGGCGCCACGGCCGATCCCTCCAGCAGTCGAATCAAGTCGGCATACCAAGGGCGCCGTGGCCAGTCTGGAGCGATCAGAATGACTCGGCCCTGGTGCGTTTTGATCCGCTGCACCATTCGGCCTATGAGAGTCCAAGGGGGAAAGACAAAGAAGGCTCTCCCGTGCGCCAAAGCTGCAATAGCGCATCTAGACCCTCGGACATCCTCTCTCATCTTCTGCTGAAGAAACGGTTAGCCTTGACATTCTTGACTGTTGCCATCAGGTCCATGATCCGTGTTCCCCACTGATGCACCACCTACACAAACACCTCCGAGTGAAGCTATCATTCCCCTGGATCCACCCAAACCCGGCTAAGGTAATCCACTATCACAATGTCGACGCCTGCCACGTGAGCCACTGACAGGACCTGGAGCCGAGGCTCTACTCAGCCGAAAAAAACCTCTGCTTATTCCTCAAAAGCTGCGCTGCCGGTTCCCCCTGTCAGTTGACATATGCCACTGCCGCCGCATTGTGCAAGAGGACCCTTACTGCCTTCCAGCGCACCCACGACTCGAAGGCTCTGAGTGCTTGGGCAATTGCCCACAGCTCCAGTCTGTTGATTGACCAACTGGCCTCTTGCTCGTTCCAGGTCCCCTGAGCAAACCGCCCCTTGCAGTGGTCCCCCCAGCCCAAAAGACTGGCATCGGTCATTAACTGGGTCCACTGGAGGGACTTGAGCGGCATACCTGCCGACAAGTGCTTCCGGACACTGTCACCAGTGAAGCGCCCTGCAAACACCCGGAGAACACAGAAGCCACCAAGACAGCGCATCCAACTGGTGCAACCACCACCAGAGCAGGGCCCGCTGTGCGCTCTCACCCATGGTACCAATTTCAACGTAGCCGCCATGGTTCCTAACAGCTGTAGGTACTGCCACGCTATTGGCTCTGGCCGGCGCAGAAAGTCCTGCACCAACTGCCGGAGCTTCTGGGCCTGGTGCTCTGGAAGGAAAACTCTCCCCGCCTGGGTGTTGAAGTGAGCTCCCAGATACTCCAACTCCTGAGTCGGAACCAAGTGACTCTTGGCCCGGTTGACCAGCCAGACAAGACTCTACAGGAGGCGCACCACCCGCGACGTCACCTGCAGGCTTTCCTCCCTGGACTTTGCTCAAATCAACCAATCGTCGAGGTAGGGGTGCACCAGCATCCCCTCGTTTTGGAGTGCTCCGATGATCACCACCATGACCTTGGTGAAAATGTGAGGCGTCGTTGCCAGACCAAACGGCAAAGCCTGAAACCGGTCTCATTGGCACTGCAAACGGAAGGAATCGCTGATGCTCTGGCCTGATGGGAATGTGAAGGTACGCCTCTGAAATCGAGAAATAAGAAACTCCCCTTCCCTCACCGCCAGGATGACAGACCTCAGTTTCCATGTGAAAAAGCGGAACCCGCAAGCAGCGCTTCACTCACTTGAGATTCAGGATAGGGCGAAAAGCACCGTCCTTTTTGGGAACCACGAAATAGATGGAATATCAACCGCAACCATACTGATTCCGGGGAACGGGCACCATCGCCCCGAGCTGGAGCAGGCGAGTCACAGTGTCCCTGAGAACCATCACCTTGCCCAGGGGTCCTGCAAGGGGAGTGAATGAAATTATCGCCCACTGGCCACGCTAGCTCAAGGGCATAGCCTTTGAGGATTATCTCCAGGACCCACTGGTCGGACGTGATCTGGGCCCAAGCCGGGTAAAAATCCCGTAGCTGACCCCCCCCCCCCCACCCCATGGGTTGAACCCCTGCCTGGGTCCCCCTCGCTTCATTGAGGCTTTTAAAACCAGAGGAAGAGGTGGCAGCAAAACCTTTGACTGCCCCTCGGAAGCCATGAAAGCCCTGCCCTCGGGCAGAAAATCTACCCCCTCTGGAAGGCACCCAGATGGGACATACGAAAAACACCGAAAGTCCAGAGGCTGGCCCCGCGAGGAAGAGGCATTGCGGCTCTGCTTTGGCTTGTCCTCCGGGAGGCGTCCTCCCTTCGATTCTCTCAAATCCTTCACCAACTTATCCAGGTCTTCCCCAAACAGCAGTTTCCCTTTGAAGTGAAGCTTGCTAAGCCGCGCCTTGGAAGAGCTTTCTGCTGCCCAACTGCGGAGCCAGAGATAGCGGCGGGCCGCTACTACCAACGCCATACTCTTCACAAGGCCACAAATGAG
The DNA here is from genome assembly GCA_033557465.1 of Ichthyophis bannanicus. Classification (NCBI taxonomy): domain Eukaryota; kingdom Metazoa; phylum Chordata; class Amphibia; order Gymnophiona; family Ichthyophiidae; genus Ichthyophis; species Ichthyophis bannanicus. The sequence continues at coordinate 367,429,665 of CM066031.1, forward strand.
GTCATAGTGGATATCAGAGAGATAAGCCACTCCTGACTCCATCTTAGCAACCTCAGCTAGTTGTTCCGGTGCGGAGTCCTCCATCTGCTGTAGACGTTGCAACCACCGCAGACAGGTCCTCGACACCCAGGCACCACAAATGGAGGCCTGCATAGACAAAGCATTGATATCAAAGGTCTGCTTCAACAGCATGTCCAGCTTCCTATCCTGCGCGTCTTTCAACGCCACACTTCCCTCCACCAGGATGGTGGTCTTTTTCGTAACCGCAGAAACCACCGCAGCCACACATGGAGATCTAAACAGCTCATGCTCCTGCTCTGACAGAGGGTAGAGGTGCGAAATGGCCCTGACCCCCTTCAGACCCGCCTCGGGCAGGTCCCACTCATCCTGAATCATCTGCTTGACTACCCTGTGCACTGGGAACACCGACTGCGTCTTTCGTACCACCTGTATGAGGGGATCCTCCAGAGATTCCTCCTCAGTAGGCAGGCTAGCCAGCAAATTGAGCACCTTAAGAGACTCCGCAATCCGTGTCGGCAATTCCCCCTGCTGAAAGACTGACCACCAAAGCCTGGTCTTCCGGCTCCGGAATCTCTCCCTTTTCGAGCTCTTTGCCCTCAAACTCCGGCTCCAGCTACCAGTCACCAAACTCCGACAGGGGAGACTGCTCTGGTCCCCCTACTGAGGACTTGACCTTCTTAACTGGCAATTCCACCGTGACAACTCTCTTCACAGCGACACACTGCTTTGCACCGGCCACTGCGGGACAGGAAACCTCCGCCACATGTTGCTGGCGCAAGCAAAAAGCCTGATGCAATGAGCGCACAAACCCGGGGGAGAACTCCCCCATAAACCCACCAACCGCAAGACCCTGGAGGGTCAAGGGCCCGGGAAGCGCATTAGACATTTCTAGAGAAGGAGGAGAAGAGTCTACAGAGACTTGAACCTCCTGAGCTGGCAATCGAACAGGCTCCCGCAGCTTGTCCTTTAACACCTGCTCCATTCTCATAGCCTCAGTTGTACAGCCGCGGCAGACCTCTGTTTCAGACACCGTCTCACGCCAAGATCCACGGACTAAGCACTGCGGACGCGCCAGCATGGAGGGCAGGCTGCTGTTCCTAGGCTCCACCTGCCTAGGAGCACTCACCAGGAAAGAGGATTCTGCACCTAATTCAAACTTGCAGCTTAGCAGCTCTTAAACCCCACTAATAGAACAAAACATGCGGGGTCTGCTCTTCTCTCTACTTGCCCTTTTTTTTTTTTTTTTTAAACAGGCAGTCTCAATAAAAATAACAAAAAAATAAATTAACCCAGACAGCTAAGCCCCCCAAAATACACTGCCGGGCAAACACCCCTTGAAACAATGGCCGCACGGGCCTTTCACTCTCACCCAGAGGAGCACCAAAAAATGTGGGCAAAAAGGAACTCCGCTGGTTTTCCCACGCTTCAGCAGGAGCAGCAGCCGCCTCCAACAGCACCACGTGGCATCGGGCCTTTTTCCCCTCTCCACTTTTAAAGAAACCAAAAAAGGATCTCCCCGACATATCTGTAGCTTTGCCCAGTACAGACATGAAGAGCGCTACCGGCAAACAATGGCTAGCCGTGGGAGTTGAGACAGGGGAGGCGCCGACCTCACACTCAGCCTTAGAAATGGCTGAGGAGGCAGAGCAAGCAACATTTCTCTTCAACTGCTGCAGCTCAGAAACGGCAGCTCCTCACCTGATCACAGGATCAGGAGCCATCAAGTCCCGGGATGCCACCAAGTGCTTCAACACCCATACTGGGTTTCCAATGGGGACGAGGGAAGAGGAAGGAGACACTTAAACACGACATCAAAAGCAACTGGGAAGAACTGGGTAGAATAAAATCAATGCAAAATATACACAAGCCAGTTAAATGCTGGAAAGCAATGAGCACAAATGCTCATAGCTTAGCCAACAAACCTCCGGACCTGGAAGCCCTAATGGTGGAAAAGGACTTGGATATTGTGGCCATTACAGAAACATGGTTTAATGAATCGCATGATTGGGATATAGCCATACCTGGCTATAATCTATTCAGAAGACACAGAGAAAATGGAAAAGGGGGAGGAGTAGCCTTGTATGTCAAAACCAATATTAAAGCTACTGAAATGCAGGGTGCATGGGGAAAAGAAGAAGCGCTCTGGATCGTGTTGGAAAGAGGAGATGGCACTGTCATCTATACTACTGTAATCTACAGACCTCCGACTCAAACTGAAGAGAGAACGAATTGATTATAGATATTGCCAAGATAGCAACAAAGGGGGAAGCGATCATATTGGGTGACTTTAATCTACCCAATGTGGATTGGATTACTCCTTCTGCAAATCTGGAAAGAAGCAAAAGAATTGTGGACACTATCCAAGATGCGTTAGACAAATGGTGATGGAAACAACCAGGGAAAGCTCAACGCTGGATTTGGTGCTCACCAACAGTGATAGCGTGTCAAATGTCTGGGTGAGTGCCCCTGTGAGCAACAGTGATCATCACATGGTGTGGTTTGAGATAAAAGCCAAGGTGCAGTCCAATCATAGCAAGCTCAAAGTCCTAAACTTCAAAAACACCGACTTCAACAAAATGGCCAAGTACCTAAAGGAGGAGCTGACAGGATGGAAGGGGATAAGGGAAGTGGAATTGCAATGGGCTAAACTAAAAGAGGCAATAAAAGGGGCAACAGATAAATATGTAAGAAAAGTAAATAAAACCAAGAGGAGAAGGAAACCTATTTGGTTTTCCAAAGAAGTAGCTGCTCAAATAAGGACAAAAAACACAGCTTTTGCAAAATTCAAAAGCTTGCAAACAGAATACAGAAATGATTACAGGACCAAACTCAGGAGACAAAAAGAGAAATAAGGATAGCAAAATCAAAGGCAGAGGAAAAGATGACTAAAAATGTTAAGTGTGGCGACAAAACTTTCTTCAGGTATATTCGGGAAAGGAAGAAGATCAGAGGTGGAATTGCAGGGCTCAGAAGTGCTTGGAACGGACTCGTGGAAAATGACATTGATAAAGCAAAATTACTAAACAAATACTTCTGCTCTGTTTGTACTAAAGAAAATCCTGGAGGAGGACCATCTGTGACTCCCAAATATAAAAATGAGAATGAGGTAGAATACCACACCATTCGGAGAGGATGAGGTGTTAGAACAACTTGCAAAACTGAAAGTGGACAAGGCCATGGGACCGGATGGGATACATCCCAGGATACTGAAAGAGCTCAGAGAGGTTCTTGCAGTGCAGTTAAAGGATGTTTTCAACAGATCCTTGGAAACAGGAGATGTTCCTCAGGACTGGAGAATGGCAGACGTCGTACCTCTACACAAAAGTGGTGACAGGGAAGAAGTGTCAAACTACAGGCCCGTGAGCCTTACCTCGGTGGCGGGAAAGGTAATGGAGACGCTCCTGAAAGAGCAGATAGTGAACTTTCTCAAAACCAGAGGGTTACAGGATCTGAGGCAACATGGTTTTACCGAGGGACGATCTTGCCAGACAAATCTGATTGAGTTCTTTGACTGGGTGACCAGAGAACTGGATCAAGGACACGCGATAGATGTCATCTACCTGGATTTCAGCAAAGCCTTTGATACTGTCCCTCATAGGAGGCTTATCAATAAACTAAGTAGTTTGGGGATGGGTCCAAAGGTGGTAAATTGGATCAGAAATTGGTTGACCGACAGATGACAGAAGGTGATGGTAAATGGAGCTCACTCGGATGAAAAGGTGGTGATTAGCGGGGGTGCCGTAGGGTTCGGTCCTGGGCCCGGCACTGTTCAATGTATTGGTGAGTGATATTGCTGAAGGACTGAATGGAAAAGTCTGTCTTTTTGCAGATGACACAAAACTTTGCAACAGAGTGGACTTCCCCGAGGGAGTGCTGAACATGAGGAGGGATCTGCAAAAGCTGGAGGAATGGTCTAATGCTTGGCAATTGAGATTTAATGTGAAGAAGTGCAGTGTCATGCACTTGGGTAGCAGAAATCCAAAGGAAATGTACACGATAGGGGGCGAGAGGTTTGTGTGCACGGAGCAGAAGACAGACCTCGGTGTGATTATTTCTGTAGATCTCAAGGTGGCAAAACATTGCGACAAGGCGGTGGCAAAAGCCAGGAGGATGTTGGGCTGCATTCGAAGAGGAATTACCAGCAGAAAGGAAGGGGTATTAGTGCCACTGTGTAAGTCTCTGGTGAGGCCTCACTTGGAATACTGTGTTCAGTTTTGGAGACCGTATCTTGCAAAGGATGTAAAAAGAATGGAAGCTGTTCAGAGGAAGGTGACCAAAATGATTTGGAGCCTGCGTCAGAAGCCTTATGAGGAGAGACCTGAAGACCTAAATATGTACACTTTGGAGGAGAGGAGGGATAGGGGAGATATGATTCAGACCTTTAAATACTTAAAAGAGAAATAATGAACAAACCAACCTCTTCCAGAGACGGGGAAGCTGTAAAACTAGAGGGCATGACATGAAGCTGCAAGGTGGTAAATTGAAAGGCAATGTCAGGAAATACTTTTTTACTGAAAGGGTGGTGGATGCTTGGAATGCCCTCCCGATGGAGGTGGTGGGGGCAAACACAGTGACGGAATTCAAAGTGGCCTGGGACAGACACAGTGGATCACTTTACAGCAACAAGATTAAATCAAAATAAACTGAACCATCTAATTTCTCTACAAATAGGGGTGTCCTACATGGAGCAATAGAGGGAGGAGCGGTGGGTTCACCCCTAAACAAAGAAACAAAGATATGGGAAGGGGTACACCTACTCCTGCCATATTGCTGGGCAGACTAGATGGACCACACTGGTCTTTATCTGCCGTCATTTACTATGTTACTATGTTAGGATAGGGCTGACTGAGATCCTCCTCAACCAGGTTCCGCTGTTGCTTCTCCTTTGCCTCCTTTTATTTCTTTTTTTTTATTTTTTTTATTTTTTTTTTAACTAACTGCAATTCAACAAACCAAATACAAAGAAAATAAAACACCAAACTAAAGAACCCTTAAGTCCTTATTTGCTCCTCAGTGAGCCCCCTGGCTCACCACCTCCAGCTGCTTGGAGACCGAGCATACTGGGAGCTGGTGGGCGGTGCCAGCGGCATTAGTACTGGTGACTTCAGTTCTGGACATGCTCAGTCTCCAAGCTGCTGGAGGGGGTGCACTACCTAGTGGTGAGGGATTGGATTGGAGGGACGATAAAGAACGTCCTATTTCACACAACATATTGTGGACGTTAGGCAACACATAGCTGTACTTAGATTTCAATAAAGCCTTTGACACTGCTCAGTACAGGTGACTTATAGAGCACCCTAGGGATGCAAGTCTTAAAGTGAATGACTAGTTAGAAACTAGCTGAGTGGGAGGCAACAAATGGTACGGGTAAACTGAGACCCCTAAAGAGAAACACATTAACAGTGGTGATGCATTTGGGGTGTAAAAACCCAAGGGAGACATATGGGGCAAAAGGGGAGAGGCTAATGTGCCTAGACGAAGAGAAAGGTTTTGGGGTGATGGTGACTGAGGATCTCAAGCTGGCTAAACAATGTGACAAGGTGGCAGCCTAGGCCAGAAGGATGCTAAACTGCACAGAGAGGAGTGTAACTAGCAGAAAAGAGGAGGTGATGATGCTGCAGTTGATGTACAGGCTGCTAATGAAGTCTCACTTGGAGGGCTACTAAAGACATAAAAAGGCTGGAGTCACTACAGAAGAAAACAACCAAAGCTGTAAGCAGTCTTCATACTTACAGTCATCAGATTACATTAGAAAAGATTGAAGGCCCTAAGTATCTATATGCTTGAGGAGAGGAGAAAGAGGGTAAATATGATCAGACCTTTAAATACATTTCAACATTATTTGCACCCTTGAAGTTCAGACTTTTAATGTCCAATATCTCCTAAAACAAATAAAAGTGGCCAGTGAAATTTTTTGGACTATATATACACACATATCTGAGACACAAAAATCAAATAAAACAAGATCAATTAAAAAAGGAAATAGCATGAAATATTACAATGCCAGGACATGATTGACACCCAAAAGAATTTAAATCAGTTTGAACAGAAAAAACAACATGCCCCATTGCAGTAAAATTAGATACACCTGTGATCAACTGACAGTATGCACATGACCTGAATCAGCCTATGAATGATGGCTCTAATGTTCAAAATGCCAACATTGACTCCTTGTCCCATTTTCACAATGGTGAAGACAAGAAAGCTGCCTGAGACCATCAGCAAAGCCATTATCACCAAACTTCAAAGGGGTACAAAGCCATCTCCAAAGACCTTGGGTTTCCTATGTCTATAGTTCGCAATGTTATTAAAACGTTTACTGCTTATGGAAAGCATAGTTACTCACCTGTAACAGCTGTTCTCCGGGGACAGCAGGAATCAGTCCTCACATATGGGTGACGTCAGCGCCGATAGAGCCTGCGCGATAATCTCCCTCCAGCTTTCAAAGAAAGCCTTTGGGAGATATACAACGCATGCATGGTCCCCTTCCCTACAAAGGGTGCCATCTTGCCTCAGTATGATATACACAAGACGGCAAAAAACATCAAGCAGCAACTCCATGGGGAGGGGGGAGGGTTGCGAGGACCGATTCCTGCTGTCCCTGGAGAACACCTGTTACACGTATGCCACTACGCTTTCTCCAGAAACAAGTAGAAGTCAGTCCTCGCATATGGAACTCCCCAGCTACAGGCTACCAAAAAACATGTAAAAAGCCACAGGTGACCAGAAAAGGTGGGCAGTGAGGAGCAGCAACTGAGTCAGAAGACAAGAAACCACGAGTGACACGAGTATCCAGTGAGAAACTAGTTCATCGGTATCCCGAACACAGCAAGGGCCAGAGGGCAGGAATTGTCTACACCCCAAATAAATGATGGAGTACTGCCTGGACGAAGGCAATGTCCCAAGGGGACTCCTTCTCTAGGCATTAATGAGCTGCCAAGGTATAGACTGAGGACTAGGTGGCAGCCCGGCAGATTTCCAACAAGGAAACGGAATGCAGATTTACCACTGAAGCCACCATGGCCCGGACACTGTGCGCCGTGACACAGCACTCCAGCAAAAGACCAACTTGCTCATAGAGAAAAGCGATGCAGTCCGCTACCCAAGTGAACAGGGTGTGTTTAAAGAACGCTGTCCCTGACCAACTTGAGTCAAAGAAAACAAAGAGCTGAGAAGCTCGGTGGTGTCCCTGGGTGCGCTGCAGGTAGAAGGAAAGCATCCACTTATAGTCCAGTGTATGAAGGACGACCTCTGCCCTGCTGGCATGAGGCCACAGAAAGGTGGTGGGTAGCACCACCTGCTGATTAAGGTGGAACAGGGACACCACTTTGGGAAGGAGCTTGAGGTGTGTGCAGAGTATGACCCTGTCCCTATTGAACCTAGTGCGCAGTGGGTCCACCACCAATGCTTGGAGCTCACTGACTCTGCAAGCAGACATGAGCGCCATGAGGAACACCACCTTCCAAGTGAGATACTTCAGGTGGCAGGAGCAGAGGCGCAGTTTGCTTTGAGAGTACCACGCTCCATCCCATGGCGGCGGAGTGGGACTTGATGGGAGACTTCAAGAGGAGGAGACCTCTCAGGAAGCAAGCAACTAAATGGTTGAACGGAGAGAGGTTTTCCCTCGATTAGATGGGGGTGTGCCACCAGTGCGCCGAGGTACACCTTAATGGAGTTAGTCTTCAAAGCCTGTCCGAGACAGGTAAAGCAGATACTGCAGCACCAGCTGGACGGAGCAGAAGAGGTTAATCCGCCTCTCCATGCACCAGAAAAAGAACCTCCGCCACATGAAGGCATATGCCCAGCGAATGGAGGTCTTCCAGGAGGACAGAAGCACCTCCTCCACCTCTGTAGAGAGGCTGAAAGGAGCAAGGGCTACCCCCTCAGCAGCCAGGCCATGAGCATCAAGGGCCCCAGTTTGGGGTGCAGGAGAGCGCCCTCCTCCTGTGTCAGTAGGCCTTGGTCGCACCCCAAGGGACTGGGTAAACCGTAGACAGGCGAAGAAGCAAGGGAAACCATGGCTGCCTGGCCCACCATGGAACTATCAGGATCACTGTGGTCCTGTCACGTTGGACCTCGAAGAGGGTCTTGGCAATCAGGAGCATGGGCAGGGAAGCACAGAGGCTGCCCTCCTCCCATGAGATCAGGAAGGCGTCCACCACCACCCTGGCAGCAAGTGGCTGTCACGAACAGAAGCGGGACAGCTGGGCTAGCAAAGAGATCCATTTGTGGGAGCCCCAAGTGCCAGAATAACCAGTGGGCAACTCTGGAGTCCAGCTTCCACTTGTACAGCTGGAGGACCCAGCTAGGCCGGTCCGCCAGGGCACCGTCCTGGTCCGGAAGGTATACTGCCCGCAGGAGAATCCCGTTGCTGCTAGCATAAGTACAGATGCTCACTGCTTCCTGGCAAAAGAGGGACAACTTCATGCCTCCTTGCTCATTTATGTAGAACATCGCCACCTGGATTGTCGATTGGGACCAGTACCGATTGGCTTTTCGCCACCATCTGCGGGACCAAAGGGCTAAGGCAACAGCCCAGAGCCCCAGGAGGTTTATTTGCTGGAGGCTCTCCGCTGTTGACTAACTGCACTGAGTGCAGAGGTCGCAGCAGTGGGCTTCCCAACCCAATTTCGAAGCATCCGTCGTGAGGATCCTTCTGCGGTGTGGGGATCTGGAATGTCATTTCTGCCAGCAGGTACAGGAGGAGTTGCCACTAGCAAAGAGTCAGCCAGGTTACCCTATCCCACAGGCACACTGTGGCTCGTCACCACTGAGAGAGGAGTGCCCACTTGGACGTAAGTGGGTGTCTGGGGTAACATGCATTGTGGACGCCATATGTCCCAGTAGGCAGAGCATGTGTCAGGCAGATGCCGAATGGTGGTGCAGAGTGCCTTTTGCAAGCGCCGGGAGGCACAAGGCCCTGACCCTTAGAAGAAAAGCCCTAGCCTGGACAGTGGCCAGTTGCGCCCCTATGAACTCCAGGTTTTGTGTTGGCTGGAGATGAGACTTTGGGTGGTTGACTACAAACCCCAAGTGCTCTAAGGACAACGTCTGTGTGGCCCATCGCTAGCTGTACTTCAGCAGCAATGCTGCCCTTTAGCAGCCAGTCATCCAGAGAGAGGAAGACGAAGACTCCCTGGAACCTAAGGTGGGCTGCAACAACCGTCAGGCACTTTGTGAATACTCCTGGGATGGTGGCCAGTCCGAAGAGTACTTTATTCTGATAACTTCCACCCAACAGGAAGCAAAGGTACTGCTGTGGAGAGGGTGGATAAGAATGTGTGTATGCATCCTTTAAGTCCAAGGAGCATAGCCAATCTCCCTGCTGGAGATATGGCAGCAATGTTCAAAGGGAGAGCATCTTGAACTTCTCCCTCACCGGGAACCTGTTAAAGTCCCATAGGTCTAGAATGGGAGAAAACCCTCTGGTCCTTTTGGAAACCAGGAAATAGCAGGAGTAGAACCCCCCCCCCCCAACCCCTAAGGTGGATGGGGGCGGGTTTCACTGCCTTGTTAGTTAGAAGGCCTGTGAGTTCCTGCTGGAGCACAGCCCAATGAAGGGAAGTCCCTGGAGGGGCTTTCCCAGGAAGAATGGAGGGGCGTCCATAGAAGTTGGAGGAGGTAATCCTCCCTAACCACCTGAAGGGCCCAGGTGTTGGTGGCGATGGACTGCCACTTGTGGGCGTAATGTACCAGACGCCCCGTGTGCTGCAGGGCTGTTCCTCCTGGGAGGAAGAGCGGCTATGCCCAGGGAGTCAAAAACCCTCTCCAGGTTGCACAGGTGGTGTGGTCTGGAGCTTAGGGGCCTTAGTCTTACGTGGACCATATCCCTGTCCCTTGCCCTGCTGGCCCTGTTGAGGAACTGGGAAGGACGGGTTCTGGGGGTAGTTTCCGTAAGCCTTCCCCTTCTTCAGGAATGGAGGAATTTCTGCCCAAAGCCTTCCTTCAGGAAAGGTCAGCGGTCTTCTTGGAGAGCCTGGTCCTTGTCAGGTACTCTAACTCCAACTCAGCAGCCTTGTCTGTTATGGGTTTGCCAAAGAGGTTCTCTCCCTGGCAGGGGACATAGACCAGCTTGTCCTGTACCCATTGCTCAAGGTCGGACGACTGTAGTCAGGCCTAGCATCGGGCAGCCGAAGCCATCCTTGTACGCCGCCAGGAGATCAAAGGGCGATCTGCCCTTTAAGCAGCGTGCTCCAGCCGGAGCCATCCTCGCACACCGCCAGGAGATCAAAGGGCGATCGGCCCTTTAAGCAGCGTGCTCCAGCCGGAGCCATCCTCGCACACCGCCAGGAGATCAAAGGGCGATCGGACTTTAAGCGGCGTGCTCCAGCTGGCGCGCACGCACCTGGCGGGCCGCACTGGAGGGCCCTTCGGCGCGGGCCCGGGAGCGCTCTGGTGTGGTCCATCCATCCTGCTCCTCCAAGTCACCGCAGCCCCCTGGATCTGAGTAAGCACGATCACTCCTCCACCCATTGCCCGCATAGAACTGCTGCCATTGCCTGCATTGAACTGTTACCCATTGTTGCTTGAACTGCTGCCATTGCCTGCTTAGAACTTCTACCACTGCCCGCGTAGAACTGTTATCCATTGCCTGCGTAGAACTGTTGCCATTGCCTGCGCAGAACTGTTGCCATTGCCTGCGCAGAACTGTTGCCATTGCCTGCGCAGAACTGTTATCTACCCATTGTCTGCACAGAACTGTTATCCATTGCCTGCTTAGAACTGCTACCATTGCCCGCATAAAACTGCTACCCATTGTTTGCTCAGACCTTGCTGCCCACTACCATGGCCCCACATCTCTGTCATTCTCTTCCTCTTCCTCCCCAACTGCCTCCCCTCCTATCAACATCCTCCCTCCTCTTCCCCCTACCCTCCTCACTTCTCCCTCCACTCTGCCTCCTAGCCTAGCACCTGCTCTGGAGCTTCTCCACACTATTCCCTGCATTCAACCTGCCCCCCTCTCCACCTGCCTCACTTCTCCCTCTGTTCTGCCCCCTAGCCTTACACCTGCTCTTGAGCTTCTTCACACCATCCCCCCGCATTCAACCAACCCCCCTCTCTCTTAGGCAACCCCATCCTCGCTTCCGCTCTACTATCTCCACTTTACCTCGCTCTCTTAATACTCATTCTTCTCTCATCAGGTAACATCAACCCCAACCCTGCCCCCCCCCCCGATTTCTCTCCCACACTAAAGAAAGTTCCTCACGTACCCTATCTAATCTCATCCGCATCCCGCTCCTCCCTCCTTCCGCCCTCCCCCATTCATCCCATAGTCACTCAACCATTGATATCAACTCCAACCCTACCCCCAAATATAATCCCTCACATAACCTATTTGATACCATCAATTTATCCCTTACTTCCCCTCCCTCATGTCCCTCTTGGAGAGCACATACACCCAGACATACCCACCCACACCCTACTCCCTCTAAATCTAGTTACTACCCTAGAAATAGACCTTCACGCTACTCTGATAAGGAATCCAAACATAACCTATCCTATCTTATCCATATCCCTCTCCTCGCCCCCTCCGCTCTCCCATTTACTTGCGCCCTACGGAACGCATGCTCAGTCATTAAAAAAAACCTACTTTTATTCACGATCTCTTCATCTCTAATGCCCTATACCTTCTTGCCCTGAACGAGACCTGGCTCCCCCCAGATGACACCGCATCTATTGCCTTTCTCTGCTATGGGGGCTACCAATTCTCCCATACACCTCGATCTACTGGTTGCGGTGGTGGCGTTGGCCTCCTACTCTCCCCCTCCTGTCAATTCCAATCCCTCCTGCCACCCCAATTCACACTACCCCCTCTCCTTTGAAGCCCACTCCATTCGCCTCCTCACACCACTTCCCCTCCGTGTAGCTGTTATTTATCACCTACCCAACAATTCCAAATTAACCTTCCTCACCGACTTCGACTCCTCGCTTTCTGCCTTTATGGATCCCTCCTCACCCACTCTTATTCTTGGCGATTTCAACATTCACGTCGACAAACCCTCCGACCCCCATGCCTCAAAGTTCCTCGCTCTTACCTCCTCGTTCAGCCTCCAACTCTGCTCCATTGCCCCCACACACTTACACGGCCATTGCCTTGACCTAATACTCCTCTCCAATTCCTCTCCCTCAAACCTCTGCAAATCAATCCTTCCCTCATCTGACCATCACCTACTAACATTTACTCTACAGCTCCTGTCATCCCAACCTCGTCCTATCTCCTCCGACCTACTTAGAAACCTTCATAATATTAATCCCCTGACTCTCTCCTCCACCATTTCTCCATCTCTTTCCTCCATTTTATACTCCGAGTCAGTCAACGAAGCATTATCCTCATACAATGCTACACTATCCTCAGCCCTTGGACACTCTTGCCCCTCCTACCTCACGTCCTGTAAAACGATCTACTCCCCAACCTGGCTTTCACCCACAATCCGTTACCTACGCATCTGTGCCCATTCTGCCGAACGAGCCTGGTCCAAATCCCACTCCCTAGAAGACCTTCTACACTACAAATTCATGCTTGGCTCCTTCCAGTCAGCCTTAGCACTTGCCAAACAAGATTACTACATCCATCTGACTAATTCCCTTGGCTCTGACCCTCGCCGCCTCTAACACCCTCAATTCTCTCAACATCCCCCCGCCCCCGATCCCGCCCTTCCTCTTTGCCCAAACCCTAGCCGACTACTTCCATGACAAAATCCTCAAAATTACCCTCCAATTCCCTACCCCCTCATCTACCTCCCATCCACCCATTTCTCCTCCCCCCATCCATACTCCCCCTGCAACCCTCTCCTCCTTCCCCCCGATCTCTGAAGAGGAAACCGCACTTCTTTCCTCCTCCAAACCCACCACCTGTTCATCAGACCCTATCCCTACCCATCTCCTACGCTCCATCTCCCTCACCATTGGCCCCTCCATCACTCATATCCTCAATCTTTCACTCTCCACTGCAACTGTCCCCGCTGACTTCAAACATGCCGTTGTCACACCCCTCCTCAAGAAACCCTCACTTGACCCCACATGCCCTTCTAACTACTGACCCATCTCCCTCCTTCCCTTCATATCCAAACTAGTAGAACGAGCAGTCTACCGTCGCTGCCTCGACTTCCTCATCTCCCAGGCCCTCCTGGACCCACTACAATCAGGCTTCCGCCCCCTATACTCCACTGAAACGGCACTCACAAAAGTCACCAATGACCTGCTCCTGGCTAAATCTAAGGGCCTCTATTCTATCCTCATCCTTCTTGACCTTCTGCTGCCTTTGACACGGTTAACCACGACCTTCTCCTCATCACCCTCTCCTCACTTGGCTTCAAGGACTCTGTACTATTCTGGTTCTCCTCCTACCTCTCCCATCGCTCATTCAGTGTATGCTCTGGTGGCTTCTCCTCCTCCCCTACCCCGCTCCATGTAGGTGTACCCCAGGGATCTGTCTTGGGCCCCCTCCTCTTCTCTCTCTATACCCAAGGCCTTGGCGCACTTATTTATTTATTTATTTATTTAACATTTTTATATACCGCACTATTTATTATCAGCGCGGTTTACATAGAACTACAAAACATCAGATAAGATAAGATACATATATCTGTTTTACATGGAACAGGAAGAAAAACTTGGAAAACAGGGGTTATTGTAACAAAGGATAATAGAAATTGAACTATATACATATGATAGTAATATTACTTGAAAAAGTATCATGTTAGATAGGGATGGGATTGGAGCTGTTTAGATGAACTTGTGTTATTGTGTTCTCTGGAAAGTATATGATGAAAAGGTGATGCTTCAAGGCCTTTTTGAACTGGGGGATATCAGAGATGGCCTTAATGTGTGGTGGGAGGGTGTTCCACAGTTTTGGAGCACATAAGCTGAATGATCGGTTCACAGTTGCAGAGATGTATTTTAAGGATTCTTTTGGAACTTTAAGCATGTTTAGTTCCGAGGTTCTTCTAAGCCTGTTGGAGGGGATAGGTTGGATCAACTCTGATAGAGAGGAGGGAGCAGGTCCTTTGTGAGCTTTGAAGACTAGTAGCAGGGTCTTGAAGGTGATTCTCGCTTGGATAGGGAGCCAGTGTAATTGTTTCAGGAGAGGTGTTACATGTTCTCTTTTTGGTACCCCGAAAAGCACTCTTGCAGCACTGTTTAATGCGAGTTGAAGCGGGTTGAGGGTTGATTGGGGGAGCCCCTGTAGTATACAATTTGCGAAGTCAAAATTTGGGATAATTAAAGCCTGGTAGACAGTACGGAAATCATCTGGATCAATTAGTTGGCGAAGGTTTCTAAGGGAGCGAATCTTGAAATAAATTGCCTTTACAGTGTTGGCTATGTGGGTCTTCATGTCTAGATTCTGATCCAGGGTAACACCAAGATAACGGATGTGGGGTTTTACTTGCAACTTAGCATCTTGGACTTCAAGGAATGAAGGTGGTGTGAACTTGGGGTTTCTTGAAATGAAAAGTACCTCTGTTTTCTTGTTCTGGATTCTGAGATTTTGAGTCAGTAGCCAGTCTGAGATGGCGTTAAAACAGTTGGTTATGGTGGTGAGATTCATCTTATCAATGCAAAATGGCATATATAATAGGACATCATCAGCATAGATCATATAATTGACTTTGAAGGACCTGATAATGTTGCATAAGGGTTGCATGTAGATGTTGAATAATAATGATGACAAAGAGGAAACTTGTGGGACTCCTTGACCTTGGTGAAATGGCTCTGATGTTTCACCATTTGAGCGAACTTGCTGCCATCTTTCTGAGAGGTAAGAGTTGCACCATTCAAGAGCATTTCCACAGAGGCCCTTCTCTCTTAGGCGGACAATAAGAATGTCGTGACAGACCGAGTCAAAAGCAGCCGCAATATCTAAAAAGATGAGAACAAAGCCCTGTTTGATGTTGTCGATGCCAGAGTTTAAGCTGTTGAGAAGTGAGGTGAGGAGCGTTTCGACCCCGTAAGATTCCCGGAATCCATGTTGACAGGTATCAAGAGGCGCTTCAGTGTCGATATGGTCTTATCTCTTCCCATGGCTTTCAGTACCATCTCTATGCCGATGACTCCCAAATCTACCTCTCTACACCTAATATTTCTCCGGCAACCCAGTCCAAGACCTCTGCTTGTCTTTCGGACATCGCTGCCTGGATGTCTGATCGCCGATTGAAACTGAACATGGCCAAGACTGAACTCCTTGTCTTTCCACCCAACTCCTCCCCCCCACTTCCCCCCCTCTCAGTCCATGTGGATGGATCTACTATCCTTCCTATTCCCTCAGCCCACAATCTAGGGGTCATCTTTGACACCTCTCTCTCCTTCTCCGCCCATTAGTGGTTGGGGCAAGGTACTTCAGGCCGGAAGGTCGGGGGTTCAAATTCCACTAGAGGACAGCAACCTTGGGCCGGAAGACTGGGGTTTCTAGTCCCACAGGTGCTCCTTGTGGTCTTGGGCAAGCCACTTAACCCTCCATAGCCCATGTTCCCTGTAAAATAGTTATCTCCAAGTTATAATGCCCTGTTCAATGTAATTTCAGTTTGTTCAATGTAAACCGCACTGATGCAGAATAGCGCGGTATATAAAAGAATTAAATAAATAAATTAAATTAATAAATATCCAGCTTGTAGCTAAGACCTGCCGCTTCTTTCTCTACATCAGCAAGAGCCACCCCTTCCTCTCTGAACATACCACCAAAATGCTCATCCACTCCTTAATCTCCTCTCGCCTTGATTACTGCAACCTACTCCTCGCTGGTCTCCCCATGAGCAACCTCCTTCCCCTCCAATCTATACAAAATCACGCTGCTTGACTAATCTTCTGCCAGCTTCGCCATGCCCACATTACTCCTCTTCTCAAGTCACTTCATTGGCTCCCTGTCCAATTCCGCATCCAATTCAAGCTTCTCTTACTGACCTATAAATGCATTCACTCTATGGCCCCTCAATACCTCATATCTCGTCTCTCCCTACGTCCCCCCTCGAAACTTGCACTCTGCTAGCAAATCGCTTCTTTCAATGCCTTTCACCCGCACCGCAAACTCACAACTGCACTCCTTTCACCTTGCTGCGCTACACGCCTGGAACAGCATTCCTGCATCTGTGCACCAGGAACCCTCCCTGGCCCTCTTCAAATCCAGGTTGAAGACCCACCTCCTCACCGTTGCATTCAGATCCTGACTTCCATCCTCATCCTACCCTAACCCCCATTAACGCCTATGACCAAACTATAGACCAAGCTGTACCACACCGTATCTTCAGCAAAACTGACTAATGCTCTGTACTGTTCTAACTAGATTGTAAGCTCCGATGAGCATGACTGACGGGCAGGGACTGTCTCTTGTATGTTAGCCACCTCTTGTGGGCTAGCTGTGCAGTGCTGCGTGTGTGGCACTTTATAAGTGCTAAATAGTAATAGTAGTAGTAGTAGGGCACTAATGCCCGACACAGTCACTCTAGCTGCCAACACGAAGCCATCATACGCTGTCAGAGTAATAAACTTGGAACATTCTCTGACTGTGGAGGCCAGTATCCTGAACCGCTGGAGGGGTTCCTCCAAGAGCCCAGCCAGCTCTTTCGCCAGGTCCCATAGGTACATGCCCATATGTACAGCTGGTAGGCCTGGATCCAGCTTCACAAGCATTGAGCCTGGAAGCACTTCCTGCTTATAGCATCCATGGTACAGGTCTCCCTACCCAGAGGCACCAAGGAGTGTGTCTTCTGACTCTTAAGCAGAAGCACAGCTGACTCCACAACCATGGAGTTATGAGGCAGCTGGGATTTTTGGAAGCCAGGGCACCGGCAGACCTGGTACATTGAGTCCAGCCGCCTGCTCACGATGGGCACCAAGGATGGTGTCTCCTACAAGCGGAGAAACAGCCGTTCCAGGATGGGAGGGGGAGAACAGGCACCTTGAGTGCCGCGTCATACTGGAGGATCTCAAGGTCCTCAGTACGAGGGTTCTCCTCCAATTCTGTGGTGAATACAAGGGCCTTTACCATATCCTTAATGAAGTTGAGGAAGGCCATTCCTCGGGAGGGGACAAGTGCCACATCTCCTGAGGAAATGGGTCCGAGGGTGCGTCCTAGTGGTGATGGATGTCCGGGGACTCATCGTCCTCAGTCTCCCAATCCGATTACAAGGCGGTGGAGTCTAAGGTTCTCTGGGTTTTGGGGGTTGTGCCTCAGCCCTGATGGCTTTGGCGCCCCAACCGTCCGTTACTCCGAGCTGAAGGAACTGAGCAGGGAAGACTGTGGCCCCAAGGAACAGGGCTGGGATCATGACAGACACCAAGGGATCTCTTTAGAGGATTGGCTCGACCTCAGAGCGGCCCGTGCTTGGGAGTGATAATCCAGAGGAACCTGGCATCAAAGCCCGCTGCTGGGCCAAGAAGGCAAATTGCGCTACAAGGCTCCGAAGCCTTCGGTGCGAGCACAGAGGACCTCAGGACCGGTGCTGGCTCCGTCAAGGGGGAGTCCTCGATGCGGATGACCTAGGGGGACCAAGGTTGATCCCTTGATGCTGACAGCTCCTGTTGAGGCATAGCCTTTCCCAGCAGTCACCCCCTCTGCCTCGTGTCAAAGGCTACAGGTTCTGGGCCCATGCGATTTCCCCACTGCCCCTGACTCGTCTCATGACGTGGTCTTCAAGGGTTTCCAGCTTTTCTGGCCGCACTCATCAGTGGAGCTCTGGCTGGAAGCTCAGTGGCCTCGAGGTTCCAAGGCCACTCGGTCCCCATGAGGATCCGAGGTCCAGGAGGAGAACTTGGAGCGAGGTCTAACGGACGACTCCAGGGCTGAGTCAACTTTGTGGAAGATGGACTCATGCTGCTGCTGACAGCTCTTAAGGGCCTTGGGAATCATCTGCTTACAGAGATTGCAGACCAAGGAATCATAATCAATCCCGATTCATCGAAGGAGCAGTCGTGCGGGTCCATGCATAACATTATGTGAGCAGCGATCACATGACTTGAAACAACTAACTAAGGCCGTGGCAGGGAAGACGGCCCCTGTGAGGTCAAACTCATTTGGCCCAGCCAGGAAAAAAGGCACGAACACGCGCCGAACGAAAGCTAGAAAAGACGACAAGAAAAGGACCCGAGAAAACACGACACTGAGGCAAGTGGACGCGGGGGCGAGAAGGGACCAGTATGCAACAAACGAAAAGAAATTTTTAAGACAAAAACTATCAACTTTTTCCCAAGGGGAAAAGACACACATCTGATGGGCTCCGTGGAAAAAAGGAAACTGAGGCAAGATGGCAAGCTTAGGCGAGAAGGGGACCATGCATGCATAGTGTATCTCCAAAGGCTTTGGCTTTCTTTGAAAGCTGGGGAGAGATTACCATGCAGGTTTCGTCAACATCACCCATATGTGAGGACTGACTTCCTGCTTATTCCAGGAGAATTGTCAGGAACCTCCCAAGACATGATGGGGAGAGAAAAATTAATTCAATTAGTCTTCGAAGCTTAGTGCGAACCATAGGGAACACCACATACAACATTCAAAGAGCTTAAGAGTGACCTGGAGCAATCTTGGAGACACGGTTTCAACCCACACCATACGCCATGCACTAAACAAAGAAGAACTTCATGGGCAAAGTCCAAGAAGGATCCCACCACTCAAAGACAGACACAAAAAGGCATGTCTGATCTTTGCCCGAAACCACAATCTTCCTTGGAAAATGTTCTATGGACTGAAAACCAATGCAGACCAGCAATACATTTACAGGCGAAGAAATGAAGCCAATAAGGAAAAACCACACTCTTTCTACAGTTAACTATGGTGGGGTCCCATAATGTTGTGTGGCTGTTTTCCTGCCTCAGAACTGGAGGCCTGTAACATTTTAAAAGAATCATGGAGGACTACCAAGGTATTTTGGAGTGAAATGCGCTACCTAGTGTCAGAAAGCTAGGTCTGGGTCGAAGGTCATGGGTCCTCCAAGAGGACAATGGCTCAAAACATACATACAAAAGGTGAAATTAGACTTATCTGCTAATTGTTGTTCCTTGAGGAACTCCAGTCTAGTCCTGAACCTTAGAATCTGTGTACGTCATCCTGCAGCTTGGAGACTGAGCATGTCACATTTTTGATGACACCAGCATAAGTATTCCAGGGACCGCCTCCTTGCTCCAGTTTCCTATTGACAAAGTAGACTCACCAGAGCAATAATTAAGTAAATACTTGAACTCTTTCTAAACTAATTATAAAACAATTTAACTGTTAATAACTGTTAAACAGTGTGATTAATTAAAGGAAACTTTCCTTATGTCCGCTCACAAAATTGAAAGTACTGCATCCCCCATTTTCCACACCCTACCTGAAACACTGACCCCCGAAAAGCTCTCGAGGACCCCCCAATACCCTTTCCTTTGCATCAGGCCATTCCAGGGAGGGATGCGGGACTAGACTGGAGTTCCTCAAGAAACAATTAGTAGGTAAGTCTAATTTCACCTTCCTTACCGTCCCTCCAGTCCAATCCTGAACCTTAGGAGATGTATCAGAGCAGTAAATCCTTTAACGGGAGGGGCCTGCTAGACCAGCTTGAAGCACCGTGGATCCAAACTTAGAGCCACCTTCTGCTTGAATATCAATTCTGTAATGTTTTAAAAAAGTATGCAAGGACGACCAAGTCGCCGCTCTACAGATGTCCACCGCCGGCACAGCACAGTTACTTACCTGCAACAGGTGATCTCTGGGACAGCAGGAATAAAGTCTTCACATATGGGTACATCGGTACCGACGGAGCCTGCGCGGGAACGCTCCCCAGCTTCCCAAAAAGGAAAGCTTTTGGGAGCATCCCACAGCGCCTGCACGCTGTCTTCCAGCCTTTCCTAACCAACTCTCCTCAGTTCGAGTTTAAAGCTGAGACAAGAGAGAGAGAGAGGAAAGGAAAGATAGAAAAGAGATACAACTCCTAGGGGAGGTGGGTGGGTTGTGAAGACTTATTCCTGCTGTTCCCAGAGATCACCTGTTACAGGTAAGTAACTGTGCTATCTCCAGGAACAAGCAGGAATGAGTCTTCACATATGGGGACTCCCTAGCTGAGATGCCTGGGAAATCCCCAAGGATATGAGACCCTGAAAGGGGTCTGCGTCCTCCTATGGATCTCAGGCATCCATCCAGGGAAGGAGGGCAGGAGTTGTTTAAGAATCGAACAGGTGTCTGAGGACAGCCTGACCAAACAAGGCATCCCGGCGGGAATCCTTGTCCAAGCAGTAATGGGCTGTGAAGGTATGAACAGAGGCCCAGGTGGCTGCTCGACAGATCTGGTCGATGGACACAGAATTTAGATGAGCCATAGAGGTGGCCATGGCCCTCACATTATGAGCTGAGACATGGCTCTCCAGAGAAAGGTTCTTACTCTGGTAGGCGAAAGAAATACACTGAGCAATCCAATTGGACAGTGTTCTCTTAGAGACTGGAAGTCCCAAATGAGAAGGATCAAAAGCAACAAAAAGCTGGGAAGATTTTCTATGTTGCTGTGTCCTATGTAAGTAAAAAGCAAGAGCTCTTTTACAATCCAGAGTATGAAGATTCCTCTCTGCACTGGATGCATGAGGAGCTGGAAAAAAGACAGGTAAATATACCTCTTGATTAAGATGAAAAGGTGAGACCACTTTAGGCATAAAGTGTGGATTTGTCCTAAGGACTACCTTGTCATGATGGAACCTTGTATAAGGTGGATTAGCCACTAAGGCCTGCAGTTCACTGATGCGGCGAGCAGAAGTGACTGCAATAAGGAAAATAACCTTCCAGGAAAGAAATTTCAAGGAGGTAGTGGCTAGGGGTTCAAAAGGTGGCTTCATAAGCTAACCAAGAACCAAATTTAAGTCCCATGCCACCGGAGGAGGCCTAATAGGAGGTTTAGTTAAAGTTAGGCCTCTCATGAATCTTGAAATAAGAGGATGAGAGGAGATAGGTTGTCCATTGATGGGCTTAAGGGATGCTGCAATAGCACTCAAATGGACTCTTACTGAATTTGTCTTAAGTCCTGCATTGGAGAGATGCAGGGGATAGTGCAAGAGGGTCAAGACCCTTTTCAGCACACCAAATGGAAAATCTTTTCCATTTAAAAGCATAGGAACGCCTGGTGGAAGGTTTCCTGGAAGCATGGAGGATATCCTTCAACTGCTGAGAAAGATTCAAGTCTTGAAGGTCTAGGCCTTCAGTAACCAAGCTCTGAGGTGAAGAGACTTGGGGTTTGGGTGCCATAAAGTCCCTTCCTCCTGGGACAGAAGGTCTGGAGCAGCTCCCAAGTCCAGGGAGGGGGGCTTGGGAGAGATGCAGAAGTAGAGGGTACCACACTTGGCGTGGCCAGCGTGGAGCTATAAGGATCATAGATCCTTGATCCCTCTGGAGTTTGAATAGAGTCTTGGGAATCAAGGGAATGGGTGGAAAGGCATACAGGAAGCCCTGACCCCAATGAAGGAGGAAGGCATCCTTGGCCTGAACTCCCTGACACGGAATTCTGGAACAGAACCGGGGAAGTTTGGCATTCCACAGACTTGCAAAGAGGTCTATGTCCGGGGTTCCCCATTCTTGGAAGATTCTGAGTACCTGATCCATATGCAGGGACCATTCGTGTGGAAGCAAAACTCGACTGAGTCTGTCTGCCCAAGAATTCTGGATTCTTGGGAGGTATACTTCCAGGAGATGGATTTGATGCTCTCTGGCGAAGGCCCATAATCTTAGAGCTTCATTGCAAAGCGACAAAGCCAGTTCCTCCTTGCTTCTTTATGTAAAACATGGCTACTTGATTGTCCGTATGAATAAGGACTGTCTTCTAGCTGAGGAGGGTATGAAAGACCTTGAGAGCTAGAAACACTGCTCGAAGTTCCAAGTGGTTGATATGAAGAGAGGTCTCCTGTGGGGACCAAGTGCCTTGGGTGGAGAGGTATTGTAGATGAGCTCCCCAACCTGTTTGGGAGGCATCTGTTGTGAGGGTTGCTTGGGGCAACAACTGTTGGAAGGGGGACCCCAGCAACAGATTTTGAGTGGACATCCACCATTGGAGAGACCAAAAGAGACATTTGGAGGTTGCTATTTGGTCTGAGAGAGCTCCTGAAGCTTGAGTCCACTGGGTGGACAAAGGCTCATGTGTAGGCGAGCATAGGGTACCACATGTACTGTGGAAGCCATGTGGCCTAGCAGTTGTAGCATCTCCCTGGCAGTTAAGTGGCTCTTTGACTGAATCTGGGAGGCTAGTTGCACTAGACGTTGGCAACGGGCCTGAGGAAGGTAGGCCCTTGCAGTGGTGGTATCCAACCAGGCCCCTATGAATTCCAGGGACTGAGTAGGGATGAGCTGGGACTTTGGGAGGTTTACCACCAGTCCCAGATACTGCAGAATGCGCCTTGTGCGGTCCAGGGAAATCTGGGCCTCTGACTGAGATGGAGCTCGGATGAGCCAGTCGTCCAGGTATGGGAAGACAAATATTCCCAGAGTGCATAGAAATGCAGCAACTATTGCCATGCATTTGGTGAACACTCTCGAAGCAGAGGCCAGACCAAAAGGAAGCACTCTGTATTGGTAATGTTTTCCCTGGAAAAGAAAACGCAGGAATCTTCTGTGAGATGGATGGATGAGAACATGTGTGTATGCATCCTTGAGATCTAGAGAACAAAGCCAATCCTGACTTTGAAGGTATGGAAGGAGAGTGCCCAGAAAAAGCATCTTGAACTTCTCCTTGCATAGAAATTTGTTCAATTCTCTGAGATCTAGAATGGGTCTGTATCCCCCTGTCTTCTTTGGAATGAGAAAATAGGGGGAGTAGAACCCTGACCCTTGTTGAAGAAGAGGAACTTCTTCTATTGCCCCTTGGGCAAGAAGGGTAGTTATCTCCTGACCTAAAAGGTCGAGAAGAGATGTGGGAGAATTGAAGTGTCTCACCATGGTGTGGGGAGGAAGGTCTGAGAAATTAAGTTTGTAGCCCTCTTATGATGGAGGGGGTCCACTGCTCTGATTTGATTTGCTCCCATCTGGGAGGAAAATGAGCTAACCTTCCTGGAATGGTGAGAGGTTCTGGCTGTGTTAAAGCCAGAAAGGCTATGTTCTCTAGCATCAAGTCAAAAACCCTGAGGGGGTTGGGACTGCTGATTTACAGCAGCCCCTGTAGACTTAGGCCTGGCCTGCTTAGGTTGCTGACGCTTAGCGGTAAAGCGACCTGTAGAAGATTGTTGGCCAGAAGTGGAAGGAAACCTGCCCTTTTTGAAAAAAAAGACTTTTTAAAAGTCTTTTTCTTGGCAGGAATGGAGGTAGACTTTGAAAGTCTATCCAGAGCAGAATTCTCTGCATCCATTTGATTGGCTTTAATTTGCCACTCTTTGCCAAATAGATTTTCACCTGTACAGGGCAGATTTCCCAAGCCATCTTGAACCCAGGGTTCTAAATCAGAAGCCTGGAGCCAAGCAATTCTGCGAGCAGCTATGGCAATGCCTGAGGCTCTACTGGCACCTTCAAAGGAGTCAAAGGCTGCCCTGTTTGAAAACTTGGAGATGTCTTGAGTATGCTTAAGCCACATGCGGAATTCTTCCCTTTTATCTTCTGGAATAAAAGGGAGGAAAGTGTGCAGCTTTTCTGCCACTTCTTTTAGAAACATACCCATGTAGAGGCTATATGAGTTGATTCTGGCAGTAAGCATACTGGCCTGGAAGATTTTCCTACCAAAAGCATCCAAGGTTCTGCATTCTCTTCCTGGAGGAGCAGAAGAGTGTCTCTTTGTATTCTTTATCCTCTTCATAGCTGACTGCACCACAATGGAATGGTGAGGAAGCCGAGTTTTTTGAAAGCCAAGACAGGGAGGGACACGGTACATAGTGTCCAACCTGTGAGAATGAGGAGAGAGAGTGAGAGGAGTCTCCCATAAATCAATCATGTGTTCATAAAGAATCTCATGAATTGGTAAGGTGACTGCCTCTCTAGGAGCCTTAGGGTATCCTAAAATATCCAATTTTTTTGCTCTAGGCTCTGATTCAGAGGCTACTGAGATAGATAGTCCTTTAGCTACTTCTCTTATGAAGTCTTGAAAGGACAAGTCCTCTGGAGGAGACATTCTTCTTTTTGGAGAAGGCGGCTCTTCAGGAAGGGCTATGGATACTTCAGGTGATTCATCTGATGAATCAGAATCACCAGAGTTATTGAAGTACCGCCTGTCAGGGTGCTCTTCCAGCGCTCGATACGCGTATCGAGCGGTATCGACATCGGGCGTTTTCGGAACCGGATCGGTACCGAGAAACAGCCCTGGACAAGGAACCGCTGTCCTAGTCAATGTTGATGCGGTCGGAACCGGTATCGGCGCTGGTGCCGGTACCGGTACCGATACTGACAACGGAGCTCGTTGCGGTACCGCCGGCGTCACAGCTTGAATGAAGGCTGAAATAGCCTGCTGCATGGACAGAACATTCTGATCCATCGACGCCATGAATGCCTGGAGATCGGTACCGGGAGATTGTGCCGGTACCCCAGAGCATTCTAACAGGTGATCGGTCGAGGCAGTGCCATCGATGTCAACCTGTAATCCCATAGGAGGAGCTTTGGAAGCCGGAGCTTCCCGCCGGGGTTGTTTGGCTGGTGCAGGGTCCTCGAGGGCAAGCCCGGAGGCATCTCGATGCTTAGAGGGAGATCTACCCTTCGAGGACCTGCTAGGTTTATGTTTGGTTACCTGAGATCCTTCAGGAGAAGAAGACCTGGAAGATGTCGATGCTACTGCCAGTGCCTCAGCTGGAAACAGCACATGGAGCTTAGCTGCTCGGTTCTGTAAGCCCCGTTTAGACATTAGGGAGCAGGACGGACAATCCGGAATGGAGTGTTCAGGACCCAAACATTTAAGACACCATTCATGGGTATCTGTAACAGAAATAGTACCGCTACACTTAGTGCATTTTTTGAACCCTGAGGTTGGTTTTTCCATGAGGGAAATTTTCTTGTGGGCCCTGAGGCCTTAAGAAGAAAAATACACTAAGTGAGGAAAAATATCTATTTTTTTTTTTTAAAGAAAGAAAGAAAAGACAGGCGGTACCAGTCCGGAGTCGGGGAAGGCAGACACGCGACCAAAGAAATAAAATAAAGAACTTCTTCAGCGGTGACAGGGCTCGACCTGCTGGCTCGAACTGAGGAGAGTTGGTTAGGAAAGGCGGGAAGGCAGCACGCAGGTGCTGTGGGATGCTCCCAAAAGCTTTCCTTTTTGGGAAGCTGGGGAGCGTTCCCGCGCAGGCTCCGTCGGTACCGACGTTCCCATATGTGAAGACTCATTCCTGCTTGTTCCTGGAGATCAGCTGCTATTCAAGATGTACAATTGTCAAGGAACACAGTCGGGCGGTGAATAGAAAAGATGTGTGGAGACAACTGAATAATTGTTGGAGGAGGTTTCAAACTGTGTTGTTTTCTCACTCCAACTGAATGAATCTACAGACATAAGAGACATAGCCCAGTTACTAGTCTTTATCCGGATGGTTTTTGAAGACTTCAGTGTTAAACTACTACTTGGAATGATTTCTTTAAAATGGAGAACTACCGGTCAGGAAATATTCAGTTTTCTCCATTCTTTTGTGACTAAGTGTAATCTTCCATTGCATAGACTTATTTCCATCACTAATGATGAAGCAAGAGTAATGACAGGTGAGGTTAACCATTTCATAGCCCTCTAGACAGCATGACGACTTCCCAGATTTCCTTTCTTACCACTGCATCACTCACCAGCAAGTTTTGGCAAGCAAGAGACTCAATACAAAGACTGTCACAGACATCACTTTCAAAATTGTAAATTCAGTGCGTGGAAGATCACTTCAAAGACAGCTTTTCAATCTTACTCTTGATAAAGGGGCACCTTACATCTGTTGCACACAGATGTAAGGTGGCTAAGTAGGAACAAATTTCTACAAAGATTTTGTGATTTGCTGAATGAAATAATAAGTTTTTTGAAGGAGAGGGGAGATGACCAAGCAGAGTTGGAAGATGAGGAGTGGTTATGTGATCTGGCATTTCTCGCCGACTTTACAGGCGAATTAAGTGATATGAACCTTGAACTACAAGGTAACAACAAATGCATTGGAGAGATGAGTACCGTTTCATCATACAAGAGCAAATTTGAGCTAATGATGACTGACCTTGCAAACACTTCTGATCATTTTCCTAATATGCAGGGCCATCTGGGACAATATCCAAATTTTGTTTTTCAGAATGAGATGTGACAGAAATCTGTTCTGTTATCCAGGAATTCGAAAATAGATTCTGTGATTTGCAAAAAATTGGAACAGTTGTGGAGTACTTGTCATACCCATTCAAAGTAGATATGGACATTAAAGAAACTGCAGCTGCTATCAGTAAAAATTACTCATTGAACAAGCCATCTATTGAAAATGAAATGTTAACCCTCAAAAATGACATTTTTCTCAAGACCCGTGCCGAGCAAGAATCGTTTTGGAAGCTAGTGCCCTAGAGACAAATTTCCCAACTTGAGAAGATGCAGTAAAGCTGTACACTCCTGTTTCGGTTCAACTTATTTGTGAGAATCTGCTTTTTCCCCATCTGAAAATGACAGAGTACACAACGTTCCAACATGACAGATGAACATCTCCAGAATTCCCCGAGACTGGCCCTCACGCAATATTCACCGAACTTCAAGAAGCTGGTGGATGAAATGCAGGCTCAGACATCTCACTAATGAGCAAGAGCGAAATATTAAAGAATGTGCAAGATCAGCCTGGATCAATACTCAACCTAAATTTAAACACAAATTACTCAATAAAACTAAGAAAAAATGTACTTTTCCTTTCCCCTCGCAGTTCTTACTGGATCTTCGTCTGTTTTGTTTTTGCCTAATTTGCTTAACAGCTGATCACATCCAAGTAAATGACAGAAGGTTCATTAAAAAATGGGAGGGGGGAAATCCTCCAACTTTATTGGGTTAAAATTTAATTTGAAACTAAATTGAAACTTAATTTTCATGGTGGTAGATCACCGGAACTTTTGGCCGGAAAAAGTAGATCACAACCTGTTCGAAGTTGGACATGCCTGCCCTTTACCATTTTGGTGGCTTTTCTCTGTACCTTTTCTAATAATGCTATATCCTTTTTAAGATACGGTGATCAGAAATGCACACCATATTCAAGGTGCGGTCGAACCATGGAATGATACAGAGGCATTATAATATCCTTTTTTTTATTTTCCTTATGATACCTAGCATTCCATTCGCTCTCTTGGCCGCCTCTGCACACTGGGCAGAGGGTTTTAACATGTTATCCACGATGACGCCTAAATATTTTTCCTGGGTGGTGGTTCCCAATGTGGAGCCTTGTATCGTGTAACCATAGTTTGGGATGTTCTTTCCTAGATGCATAACTTTGCACTTGTCCACATTGAATTTCCTCTGCCATTTGGATGCCCAGCCTTCCCATTTATCAAGATCCTCTTGCAATTTTCCACAATCCTCATGAGTTTTAACAACTTTAAATAGTTTTGTGTCATCTGCAACTTTGTCAAAGGCTTTCTGAAAGTCCAGATACACTATATCAACCGACTCACCTTTGTCTACCTGTTTATTCACACCTTCAAAAAAACACCCCATAACAGATTAGTAAGACAAAATCTTCCTTGTCTAAAGCCATGTTGGCTGTCTCCCATTAAGCCATGACTATCTACATGTTAAGTAATTTTGTTCTTTATGATAGTTTCTACCATTTTTCCCAGTGCTGACATCAGGCTCACCGGTCTGTAGTTTACCAGATCACCCCTGGAACCCTTTTTAAAAATTGGCGTTACATTGGACATCCTCCAATCTTCAGGTATTAGAGATGATTTTAATGATAGTTCAGAGATTACTAATAGCAGATCTGCAATCTCAAATTTCAGTTCTTTCAACATCCTTGGATGTATACCAACTGGTTCAGGTAATTTTCTACTCTTCAGTTTATCAAATAGTTGTAAATACATCTTCCTGGTGTATCAATATTTTTTTCAATTCTTCCACAGAATCACCTTTAGATACCACTTCTGTCATGGGTAACATCCCTACATCGTACTTAGTAAAGACTGAAACAAAGAATTCATTCAGTTTCTCCGCTATGGCTTTGTCCCCTCTTAGTACACATTTACCCCTCTATCATCTAATGGTCCAACTGACTCTCTTAAAGACCTTTTCAAGTACATTTGTAGCAAAAAACCTGTATTAAGCATTTTTGCTTCCACAGCAAGCTTCTTCTCAAATTCTCTCTTTCCCTGCCTTATCAATGCCTTGCATCTAATCTGGTCGGTTAATGAACCGGCTGCTCCAAGAAGCAGTCATTTATGTCATCTAGAAACTTTCTCTCTCTAGCATGTCCTGCCATGAAGCTGACCCAGTCAATACCAGGGTAATTGAAATCACTCCACAGTGACTGATTTATCATGGTAGCAGACCAACAATTTCCACCAAGTGTCATGAGTTCGCCTTCACCAAATAAAATAAGGATACCAAAAGACTTCACAAAGGCCAAAAAGATAAACAAAAAAGCATTTTCACATGCAGCCTGTATCCTCTGGAACTCCCTCCCTGAAGAAATTAGAACATTAATCAAAATTAAGGAGCTCCGAAAGAAATTAAAAACCTGTTTACCTCATACTATGGCCCAACGGCAAACTCCTTCTCCCAGAACGAAAATGGATAACAGAAGTCATTATTGATATCAGACCAAGACAGACATATAAACAACAATTAAAGTTAATATCAATGCTCTTATTCCATGAACAATGCTCTTCAATTAGTCAATCTACATCAAGCAATATACATGTACAGACACAAATATTTTGTATATAGTTCCAAATGCTACCTGGTATTTAGTTCCTGATCCCAATCAAATTAAGCATGTTTTGTTTATTAAGGTTCATACCTATTTTATATAGTTCACTGATGTTTCATGTAAAAAACAGACTCTTGCTTTGTCTCTTAACTTGTATTTTGTAAACCGCACCTGATCCATGGAAGGTGTGGTATATAAGTGATTGTTAAATAAAATAAAATCCCCAGAACTATTATATTAAGGATTACTATACAGTTCCATGTTAAGGACACGTCAGGTCTGCCCTGATTCAACCTACTACATGCATGTTGATATAGTCTTACTTTCCTTGGATAGTGTTCTACTAAAACCCTAAGCATGTACTGGAGCAAAATCAGAACTGCAACAACTTATCCCCTTGACATGAAGCTCTATAGTCACTCCAATTATAGTTCTATAACTGATGAGCATCTTCAAGCATTCCTTTGTCTAAGAATGGAAAGCCTAGATTAATGGCTCTTAATCTGACTTGTAGGACCCCTCCCAGCCAATCAAGTTTTCAGAATATCCTCAATGAAAATCATGGAATCTACATGCAATGGAGACAGTGTATGCAAACCTCCCTCATGCATAGTCACTGTGGATATCCTGAAAACTCAACTGGCAGGTGGTCTCCTACAACAGGTTTGGAAAAACTGGCCAAGATTATTCAGATACTAAGTAGCTAAAGAAGCATCTTTCACTCTCTAGACCAAAGATTCTTCCCTACTTCTTAGCAGTATTTTTTGTTACTTTAAGTTTTAAAGTATTACTATCTACAAAAGATGGGTTAAAAGATAATCTATCCTCTTCATCCCCTTATTGCAGTCAAAGTAACCTTGCAACATCTCATCAAGTTAGGCAAGGAAAAAGGGGGAAGTAAAGCAAGAGTAAGGGAGACATCGCAGAGTTTTATCACTGTATAGACCCTTGCTCAAAAACAGTTTAAGTTTAAGAATGACATTTTTTCCATATCAAAGCCAGTCACAATCCAGTGCTGGTTCTTGTGTAAAGAAAATGACCTACTCTGCTCTTCCAAACAGTTTTTCAGGATACTCTACAGCGTTTGATAAATTCTAGATGCTAGGTCACCATGGCACGTAGAAAATGCATGCTGGCACCCAGGATTTTATACCCTCCAAACATTTTGGTGTGTCGCTGGTGCAGCAGCGAAAACAGCATGCTGCGCGTGTCACTTCCATGATCGGCTCTCTTCAAGCAACTTGAGCCACACAAGGCAGGAAGTGCAAGTACATCTTGCAGTTCCAACTTCCTGCTCAAGCTGTTTGAAGAGAGCTGATCGCAGAAGTGACATTTGCAGCATGACATTTTCGCTACAACTCAAAAAATAAAACAAAAGGAATGGTGGATAAAAGAGTGGGTGAACACTAGGAGAAAGAAATACCCCAGATGAAGGCTGGTGGGGGAGGAGGGGCTATGACAGAGAGAGAATGGATGCTGGTTGAGGGAAAATATGACAAACTGGATGAAGGCTTGGGGAGGGGGGGAAGAGAGAGAGAGAGAGTCTAGGTGAAGGCTGGAGGGGAACTATGAAGGGAGAGAATGGGTCAAGTCAGCGTACGAGGTTATAGAGAGATTTTGTTTGCTTCAGGTTTTATCAGGCTATGGTGATCCATGAAGCAAAATAAGTTTCATCAGTTCTAACTATAAAGGGTCACCAATAAGCTGCTGACAGCATTCTCACAGAGTATGGTGTGGGAGGGACAGGAGAAGAGATTTTTTTGGCACTGTGCAGTAGTACAGTAAGCCTTAATGTGCCATTGCACAGTGCCAACAAAACCCCTCCTCCTGTACCCCCCAAGCATTCTGTCACTAGCTTATTGGTGACCCTTAATGATTAAGGGCACATTTTTTCTTTTCCTGTAGAAAATGAGAACACATTAAATCAGGATCTAAAACAGGAGCTGCGATAGCCCTTGTTGGGGGGGGGGGGGGGGGGGAGGGGAGGCACTGCAACCTAGGTCTCAATGACTGGCTCCTAAATATTTAAGCAGGCTCTTATATTCTGAGAAAATCTGTCAAGGCCTACTGTAGAATATCAAATTAAACTACATAAATAAATAGAACCCAACAGAACCCAGCATTTACTTATACACCACACACATAGTTGTGTGCAAACATTTCAGCACCACTGTATGTTTCAATGAATCCCTAAGTGGACAGAAGGAGACAATCTCTGCATAATCAATAACACAACATCCTTCAGTCAATTTTAATGCATAAAAGTGCCTCTGTCAATTGAAAGGAAGATCTAGAACAAGGAGTCATGAACTGAAGGTATAAGGGGAAAGACTCAGGAGTAATCTGCGAAAATATTTCTTTTTAGAAAGAGTGGTAGATGCATGGCGTGGCCCCTCAGTGGCAGTGATGGAGACAAGAACTGAATCCAAATTCAAGAAAGCTTAGGAAAAAATACAGAAGATCTCAGAGGGAGAGGAAGGGATCATAGAGCTTATTAGTTATTGATTGGCAGACCTGATAGAAAATGATGGCAGATATAGGTCATACGGCCTATGTTTTTACTTGCATGGGTTTTTTTTTCTTTAATCAATCATCATAATGAATATGGCAGGTGAAAATGTTTATGTAGCCTTTCAATCAGTACTTTCTAAGACCTCCTTTGGCAGAAAGGGATAATTAGGTCTTACCTGCTAATTGGCTTTCCTCCAGTACCTCCAATCCAGTCCCAACTTGTGGGTTGTCACCCCCCCCCCCCAACAGCAGTTTGGAGACCAATTATGTCAACTTTGATATCACCACCCTATATAGAGCACTAGCACCACCCACCAGCCTCAGTATTCTATTGACAAAGCAGACTCGCAAGAACATCAAATAAGAACAAACTAGCCGAAAATCCGGCAACAAGGTCTCCTAACTCTTCCAGAACACCAAAAAGGCAAGATACCTTACCTGGCATTGGAATCCACTCCAGATACACATTACCTCTGTGGCTTCTCTTATCTCTCTTCACTGTTGTCCTCATCTTTCTTTTGCTTATTATTTTAAATTTGTTTGTCTCTCTCATGCCGAGACACAACTGCAAAGAATAGGCCAGCATAACCCCCAAAGGAGTCCCATCTGGCCCGGCACTCTCCAGACCCCGAACCACCCTTGGTGAATGAACTCTTCTGGCCCAGGATCGCGCACACCCCAGCACAGAGGTACCCAGAGAGGGTCCAGGACTGGACTGGAGGTACTCAAGGAAAGCCAATTAGCAGGTAAGATCTAATAATCCCTTCCTTATCATACCTCCAGTCCAGTCCCGACTTGTGGGATATACTATAGCAATACTAAACTCGGGTGCGACCTGCGAGTCAGGCCTGCAGCACCACCGTCACAAATCTCACGTCCCCCCCCCATGGCTAGCACATACAGATGACAGTGGCGCACTAAAGTATGCAAGGTAGACCAGGTGACTGCTCTGCAGATGTTCACCGGCGGAACTAGACTGGCCTCCACTCACGAAGCAGACTGCACCCAGATAGAATGAGCCTTCAAGCCTGCAGGCAAAACTTCCCACCATAACAAATACACTGAAGAAATCGCTTCCTTAATCCACCTGGAAATGGAAGCTTTGGAGGCCACCTCCCCCTTACGCTGTCCTCCAAACAGGACAGACAGGCGGTCTGACTTCCAGCTGTGTCCACTTCAAATACCTCTTCAGCACCCAGCGCACATCTAGGAGATGTAGATGGGGATCCTCCCCCACTGCTCCCTCACCTGAAAACAGTGACAGAGTGACCAGCTGAGTCAAGTGAAAAACGGACACACCATTAGGCAAAAAGGAGGGAACTGGCTGTAAAATTACTTTTTCCTTGGAAATGAAGAGAAAAGGCTCCTGGCACGACAACACCTGTAGCTCCAAAATCCTTCTGGCTAAGCAAATGACCACCAAACACACTGTTTTTCATATCAAGTCCTTTATCAAGCATGCTCAAAAGTGGTTCAAAGGGTGCTTCCATCAACACCACTAAATTCAGATCCCAAGGAGATACAAACGATCCTACTGGTGACCATACTTGTTTCATTGCACACAGAAATCTAATGACACTACCTGAACATTACCCCGGTAACAAGTCAATGCCACCACCTGCACCTAGAGTGAACTGCAAGCTACACCTTTTTCCAGCCCCGTCTGCAGAAATGCCAAACCCTCCGGAATCGCCACAGACAAGGGCCAACAGGCGTGTTCCGTGCACCACTCCTCAAAAATCCTCCACACGCATACATACGACAAAGAGATGAGGCACTTTCAAGCTTTCAACACCACAGAAATGACAGGAGCTGAATAGACCTGTTTCCTCAACCCAAGCCTCTCAAGAGCCAGGCTGTAAGCAAAAATCGATCCACCTGCAGCATTCACACTAGGCCTTGTGTGAGTAAGTCAGCTCTGTCCAGAGGATGCCATGGACAATACACCACCGGCCAACTCAGGCCAGTGTACCAAGGCCACCTCAGCCAATCAGGAGCCACCAGGATGACCAGTCCCTAATGAGCCTCAATCCTCTGCACCACTTGACCTATGAGCACCCACAGAGGAAAAACCATCACCAATGCATTGAAGCCCTCTAAACATAAACGCTCTTCTCCTGCTGTAAAACCGAGATGCTTTGGTGGATACTAAGGTCGCCATCAGGTCCATCATTGGTGCACCTCAACGCCGCATCAGCTGGGCATACACCTCCGAATTGAGTGTCCATTCGCAGGAGTCAATGCGATGCTGGCTGAGAAAATCAGCCACCACATTTTCCTTTCCGGCTACATGCATTGCGGAGAGGGCCAGCAAGTTGTCCTCTGTCCATTCCAACTGCAGCAATATCTCATCCCCTAACTGGACGCTGCCTGTGCCCCCTTGTCGATAGACAAAGGCCACTGTAGCGACGTTGTCCGAAAGAACTCACACCACATTGCCTGGCAGGAAGGACCGAACCTGCTGTAGCACCAGAAACTGCTCATCTCCAATCAGTTGATGGACCAGGTGCTCTTTACTATCCAACAGCAGCCCTGCACAATCTGACCTTCGAAATGAGTTCTCCAACCAGTTAGACAGGCATCAGTTGTCAACGGAATCCACTTGGCGCCAGCAGCTTGGCTGGTTGAAGCCACCACCAAAGGGACAGTGAGCCCTTTGGGACAGGAGTGCAGCTGCATGAGTAAGTGGTGCTGAGTCGACCACCTCTGCAACAGGGCCCTCTGCAACTGCCACATGTGAGCCCAAACCCACAGCACCAGATCAATGGCTGCTGCCATCAATCCCAACACCTGAAAGGATAACACCAGGCTGTCAGGACTGTCATCTGAAAGAACTGTCGCACCTGCTTCTGTAAGGTGTGCATCCTGTCCTCCGGCAAAGACACCCGACTCATGTGTGTCAAGAACCGGGCTCCCAAATACACATCTTGAGACAGCTGTAACCGGCTCTTTGCAGAGATGATGACCCAGACTAACCTCTGTAAGCAAGCAATGACCCTCTGCATGGCCCACTCACTCTCCTCTTGAGACTTTGCCAGAATGAGCCAACTATCCAGGTAAGGGTGTACCATAATGCCTTCCTGCCGCAGTGCTGCAGCTACCACTACCATGACCTTGGTGAAAGTACAGAGGACAGTTGCAAGACCTTACAGCAGCACCCGGAACTGAAAATATCCCATGGGCACCGAAAACCTGAGAAACTGCTGATGCTCTGGACAGACCAGAATGTGCAAGCAGGCCTCCATGAGATTGAGCGCCATCAGAATCTCTCCTTCCTGGATGGCTGCAATAACGGATCAAAGCATTTCCATGCAGAGCTAAGATACCCTTAGACAGCGGTTGATATGCTTCAGATCTAAGGAGGATATAAATGAGCCCTCCTTCTTGAGGACTACAAAGTAATTTGAGTATCAATCCAATCCATATTGGCTGGTGGTACCTCCATGACAGCGTTCAATTCTTGCAGCCACAACAAGGTGTCCCCCACGGCCCTGACCTTGAGAGGCACCTTGCAGGGAGACCAGACAAAAGCTTCTGCAATAGGCTGGGCGAATTTGAGTACATAGCCCTCTCGTATGACCTCCAGCACCCACTGGTTGATCATGATCTGGACCCAGGCATGGTAGAAGTCCCGTAGCCACCTCCCAATAGGAACCACCCCTGCCGGGGTTCCCCTGGCATCATTGAGGCTTTTTCGATGCGGCCAAGGAAGAGACATAAGTACCCCTGCCCAATCCCCAAAAGCTGCAAAAGGGCTGCCCCCTCGCAGAGAACTGGCCCTGCCGGTATGGCGCAAAGCAAACAGCACAGAACTGTCGAAAATCTAGCAATTCCCCCGCACTGGACCCGCAGCTCTAACCTGTTTCTGCTTATCTTCCGGTAACTTACCATCTTTAGACTGCCCTAAGTCCTACACCAACTTATCTAATGTTTCTCCAAACAGCTTACCCTTATAAAGGAAGCTTGCTCAATTGGGACTTGAAGGA
Organism: Ichthyophis bannanicus; assembly: GCA_033557465.1. NCBI lineage: Eukaryota > Metazoa > Chordata > Amphibia > Gymnophiona > Ichthyophiidae > Ichthyophis > Ichthyophis bannanicus. The sequence continues at coordinate 367,464,938 of CM066031.1, forward strand.
GACACCTGCTGACCAAATATATAACCATAAATAGCAACGAGTGGCCACTACAAAGGCCATGCTTTTAAACAGATCCCTATTAAAGTCATAAATACATCTACTAAATAGGCCGCCCTCTACTCCAATTTCAACACCTCCTGCAGTAAAGACTGCTCAGGCCCTGCTGCCTCAAATTCTTTGAGCCCAGTGCAAACAGGCCCAGGCCACAAAGGCACCACAGACACCTACAATGGAAGAGCTTAATATTGAACGCCTGCTTCAGCAGGGTTTCCAGCTTCCAGTCCCAAGTGCCCTTAAGGGCCGTACTGCCCTCCACTGGAATGGAAGCCTTTTTTGGGACCGCTGAAACAGACGCATCCACTTTAGGAAAGCATAGGAGATCCTTCTCCTGATCAGGCAGGAGGCAAAGGCATGCCAGAGCTTGCAGTCCCTTAAGCCCTGCCTCCAGGACATCCCTTTCGTCCTGAATCATCTGCTTAATGACTATGAAGGGGAAAACACCGGCTTGAGGTTTCCTGACCGCCTGGAACAAGGGATCCTCAGTGGCTCCTCCTCTGGTGGAGCCTCTACAGACATATTGAGGGTCTTTAAGGATTGTGTGATCAGTGCCACCAGCTCACAATCTGAACCTCATCCCCTGGGGGATTTCACCCTCTTCGAGCTCTGCCGACTCCGCCCCAGCTTCCTCTGCTGGGTCTGGTTCCGGTTTCAGCTCATCTGACTTTAGAGAACTCATGTCCTCCCAAAGGTCCTCATCCAGGCACCTGCAGCTAGGACCAGGCTCCTCCCCCGGGTACTTACTAGCAGTCTCCGGCAGGACCTGCTTCCTCGTTCTCTCCTGACCTCCCAGGGAGAAAGCCTTCCCAGCTTCATGCCCTATGCATGAGGAGAACAAGCTTGGGAGAGACTCTCCCCCCCCCCCCCCCGGCAGCTCCCCAGCCACAATGTCCTTAGAGGAAGAGGAAGAGGGGCGTGGGGACATACCACCCCCGACTTGCGCTTCAAGAATCGGTGCAGCAGATGCACTTTCTTCTGTCACAGCCACTGACACCCCTGCCAAGGCTGCGGGAGAGCGACACCCCTCCCCCCCCACAGAGTCCTAGAAGGGCTATCTGACCCCTCCGAAGTCTTTCCCTTACCTCCCTTTTGCGATCTCTCATCACACAGCTCTTACAAAAACCTACCTTGAAAACAGAGCTCTTACGCAGTCCACACACCAAACAATTGGCCTTTGAGGGCATGACACTACGCGCTCCCTTCCGACTCCCACCAGGCACCCAGGACAGAGAGCTTCCAAGGAAAAAAACCTAGAGAGCACTGTTTATTTGTTTTAATGTAGACCATACGCTCTCTAAGCCTTCTTATTATTTTTTGGGGGTATTGTTTTCTTTTTTCAAATCAATGTCTACCCAAACTTCAAGGTACTATATTAAAGTTAAAAAAACAAACAAAAAAAAAAAAAAAAAAAAACCACACCCCAAACCACCAACCCACACACACACACAAAGGCAGAAGCCCCCCAACATCCGACCCACGCAGCAATTGCCCTTCTAACTCACTCTCCGGTTCTCACAAAATGGCACCGTTTCCCACGCTCCACAGGATTGTGGTCTTCACTGCACGTGGTCTACAAGTCCTGGCCTTACACTCCCGAGACCAGGGACCTGAACCACAAGACAAAAGCAACACACCTGAAAGCAGATAACAACCCCTTCAATTCACCAGCAGTTGGGCTCCCGCTCGTCCTTTCACGACGGCATCAGCGGGAGTCAGGTGTGGGTGTTTGGCCTCGCTGCAGCTAGCGGCTCTGAACCCAATGAGGGATTGATAACTGCCATCAAGAACCCCACCAGAGATCAAGTGCCACTACACTGACCTGCCGGCACCGGAAGAATCCTTTCTGGACCTGGTTTAACTGCCTGCCTTTACCTTTAAAAAAAAACAAAAAAAAAAAATTTATTTGCCAGTCAATTGAATAAAGACGACCAGGGATTTAAAAGGCCAGATCCCGACAAAAACTCCTCTCCAAACTAAAAAAGGCCAAGTAGTCTTTCCTAAACTTCCTTCAGCGAGTTTACTAGTAGAAATCACCCCTGTCCAGCTGCTTGGTGAATGATAATACTAAGGCTGGTAGGTGGTACCAGTGCCCTATATAGGAAGATATCATCAAAGTTGACATAATCAGTCTCCAAGCTGCTGGTTGCGGCGACAGTCCACAAGTTGGGACTAGAGGAAAGATAAGGAAGATCAGCTTTCAAATATTTTCTCTAGCCAAATAATGGTCCACCTGTTTAGAGCTTTTCAAAAACCTTTATCCCGTGTGGCCCTATTTTAAATAAAGCACAGTTACTTACCTGTAACAGGTGATCTCTGGGAACAGCAGGAATTAGTCTTCACATATGGGTATCGTCGGTACCGATGGAGCCTGCACGGGAACGCTCCCCAGTGTCCAAAAGGAAAGCTTTTGGGAGCATCCCACAGCGCCTGCGTGCTGCCTTCCCGGTCTCTCTCCAGTTCGAGTTTTAAAGCTGAGACAAAGAGAGAGAGAGGGGAAAGGAAAGATAGAGATACAACTCCTATGGGAGGTGGGAGGGTTGTGAAGACTAATTTCTGCTGTTCCCAGAGATCACCTGTTACAGGTAAGTAACTGTGCTATCTCCAGGAACAAGCAGGAATGAGTCTTCACATATGGGGACTCCCCAGCTAGAGATGCCTGGGAGATCACCCAGATTGTGAGTCCCTGGAGGGCTCAATCTCCACCTATGAATCTCAGGCATCCAGTCAGGGATGGAGGGCAAGAGTTGATTAGGTATGGAACAGGTGTTTGAGAACAGCCTGACCAAACAAGGCATCCCGGCGGGAATCCTTGTCCAAGCAGTAATGGGCTGTGAAGGTATGAACCGAGGCCCAGGTGGCTGCTCGACAGATTTGGTCGATGGACATAGAGTTTAGATGAGCCATAGAGGCTGCCATGGCCCTCACATTATGAGCTGTGACATAGCCTTCCAGAGAAAGGTTCTTACTCTGGTAGGTGAAGGAAATACACTGAGCAATCCAATTGGACAGAGTTCTCTTAGAGACTGGACGTCCTAAATGGGAAGGATCAAAAGCAACAAAAAGTTGAGAGGACTTTCTATGTTGCTGTGTTCTTTGTAAATAGAAAGCAAGTGCTCTTTTGCAATCCAGGGTATGAAGACTCCTCTCTGCACTTGATGTATGAGGCCCTGGAAAGAAGACAGGTAAATATACCTCCTGGTTCAGATGAAAAGGTGAGACCACTTTAGGCGTAACGTGTGGATTAGTTCTGAGAACTACCTTGTCATGATGGAACCTTGTATAAGGAGAATTAGCCACTAGAGCTTGTAACTCACCGATACGGCGAGCTGAGGTGAGTGCAATGAGAAAAATAACCTTGCAGGAAAGGAATTTCAAGGAGGTAGTGGCTAAGGGTTCAGAGGGTGGCTTCATAAGCTGGCCAAGAACCAGATTTAACTCCCATGCCACTGGAAGTGGTCTAATGGGAGGTTTAGTTAAAAGAAGGCCTCTCATGAACCTTGCTATAAGAGGATGAAAGGAAATAGGTTGTCCATTAAGAGGCTTCAGGGATGCTGCAATAGCACTCAAATGGACTCTGATTGAATTTGTTTTAAGGCCTGCATGGGATAAATGCAGCAAATAGTCTAGTAACGAATTCAAAGGTATTGCAGAAGGGTTAAGACCATTTTCTGCACACAAAATGGAAAACCTTTTCCATTTAAAAGCATAAGAGCGTCTGGTGGAAGGCTTTCTGGAAGCATGAAGGATATCCTTCACTTGCTGAGAAAGGTGTAAATCTTGAAGGTCTAGGCCTTCAGCAACCAGGCTTTGAGATGGAGACTGAGGATTTGGGTGCCACAAGGTTCCCTCCTCTTGGGAGAGGAGATCTGGAGCAGACCCCAGGTCCAGGGAGGGAGCTTGAGAGAGATGCAGAAGTAGAGGGTACCACACTTGGCGTGGCCAATGTGGTGCTATGAGGATCATAGATCCCTTGTCTCTCTGAAGCTTGAACAGAGTCTTGGGGATGAGGGGAATAGGTGGAAAGGCATAGAGGAAGTCTTGCCCCCAATGAAGGAGGAAGGCATCCCTGGACTGAACTCCCTGACATGGAATCCTGGAACAAAACCGGGGAAGTTTGGCATTCCACGGACTTGCAAATAGGTCTATGTCTGGGGTACCCCAAATCCAGAAAATCCTGGCTACAGAAAATCCTGGCTATCTGGTCCCCATGGAGGGACCATTCGTGTGGAAGCAGAACTCGACTGTGTCTGTCTGCCCAAGAGTTTTGAACCCCTGGAAGATACCTGCCATGAGATGGATTTGATGCTCTCTGGCGAAGGCCCACAATCTCAGAGCTTCGTTGCAAATCGACAGAGAGCCTGTCCCCCCCTGCTTGTTCACATAGAACATGGCTACTTGATTGTCCGTATGGATGAGGACTGTCCTGTAGCAGAGCAGGGTGCGAAATACTTTGAGAGCCAAGAAGATTGCTCTGAGCTCTAAGAGGTTGAAATGGAGAGATGTCTCCTGTGGAGACCAGATGCCCAGAGTGGAGAGATCTTGAAGGTGAGCTCCCCAACCCTTTGGAGAGGCATCTGTTGTAAGGGTTACTTGGGGTAGCACCTGTTGAAAGGGAGACCCCAACAACAGATTTTGAGTGGATTTCCACCAGTGGAGGGACCAAAAAAGGCGACTGGAGGTTGCTATTTTGTCTGACAGGCAACCTGATGCCTGGGTCCATTGGGTGGATAGAGTCCACTGAGCTGCCCTCATGTGAAGGCGAGCATAAGGAACCACATGCACTGTGGATGCCATGTGGCCTAAGAGTTGTAGCATCTCTCGAGCAGTTACATGGGATTTTAACTGAATCTGGGAGGCTAACTGCACCAAGCGTAGGCAACGGGCCTGGGGAAGATAGGCTCTTGCAGTTGTAGTATCCAGTAAGGCCCCTATAAACTCTAGAGACTGAGTAGGGGTGAGATGGGATTTGGGAATATTGATCACCAGTCTCAGATACTGAAGAAGATGCTTTGTGCAGGACAGGGCGGTCTGGGCCTCTGACTGGGATGGAGCTCGGATGAGCCAGTCGTCCAGATATGGGAATACGAATATCCCCAGAGTGCGTAAAAATGCAGCTACCACTGCCATGCATTTTGTGAACACTCTTGGAGCAGAGGCCAGACCGAAAGGAAGCACTCTGTATTGGTAGTGCTTTCCTTGGTAAAGGAACCGAAGGAACCTTCTGTGTGTTGGATGGATGAGGACATGGGTGTACGCATCCTTGAGGTCTAGAGAACAAAGCCAGTCCTGACTCTGGAGGTATGGAAGGAGAGTACCCAGAGAAATCTTGAATTTCTCCTTGTATAGAAACTTGTTCAACTCTCTGAGATCTAGGATGGGTCTGTAGCCTCCTGTTTTCTTTGGGATGAGAAAATAGGGGAGTAGAACCCTGAACCCTGTTGAAGAAGGGGTACTTCTTCTATTGCCCCTTGGGCAAGAAGGGTAGCAATCTCTTGACCTAGAAGGTCGAGAAGAGAAGTTGGAGAGCTGAACTGTTTCACCATGGTGTAAGGAGGAAGGTTCAAGAAATGTAGTTTGTATCCCTCCCTTATAATGGAGAGGGTCCAGTGCTCTGCTGTGATTTGTTCCCATCTAGGAGCAAAGTGAGCTAACCTTCCTGGGATGGTGAGAGGCTCTGGATGTTCTAGAGCCAGAAAAGCTAAGTTCTCTAGTGGAAAGTCAAAGACCCTGAGGAGGCTGAGGCTGTTGGGCCGTAGCAGTCCTCGCAGCCTGAGGCTTGGCCTGTTTTGGTTGTTGCTGCCTCTTTGTAGCAAAAACGACCCTGAGAAGAGGCCTGACCATAACTAGAAGAAACTTTCCCTTTTTTTGGGAAAGATCCTTTCTTGAATAACCTCTTTTTGAAAGGAGTAGTAGACGACTTTGAGAGTCTATCTAAAGCAGAATTTTCAGCATCCATCTGGGTGGCTTTTGCTTGCCAATCTTTGCCAGACAAGTTTTCCCCTGTACAGGGAAGGTTGCCCAGACCATCCTGTACCCAGGATTCCAAATCAGAGGCTTGCAACCAAGCTACTCTGCGTGCGCCTATGGCAATAGCCGAAGCTCTACTAGCACCCTCAGAGTCGTCAAAGGCTGCACGGTTGGAAAACTTGGATACATCCTGAGCATGTTTAAGCCAGGTAATATATTCTTCTCTCTTATCTTCTGACATAAAAGGAGATAAGGTGTGTAAATGATCTGTAACCTCTTTTAGAAACATCCCCATATAGAGACTATAGGAGTTGATTCTGGCTACAAGCATACTGGCCTGGAAGATTTTCCTGCCAAAAGCATCTAAGGTTCTGCATTCTCTTCCTGGAGGAGCAGAGGAGTGTCTTTTTGTACTCTTGATTTTTTTTCATAGCAGACTCTACCACAATAGAGTGGTGAGGGAGCGGAGTCTTATGAAATCCAGGACAAGGAGGAACACGATACATAGTGTCCAACCTGCGAGAAAAAGGAGAGGTGGTAAGAGGAGTTTCCCATATACCTAACATGTGGTCATAAAGAATCTCATGTATTGGTAGAATGGCTGCCTCTTTAGGAGCCTTAGGATATTAAATAATATCCAATTTTTTGGCTCTGGGCTCAGTTTCAGAGGCTACTGCAATGGACAGGCTTCTGGCCACCTCCCTGATGAAGTCCTGGAAAGACAAGTCCTCAGGAGGAGACATTCTCCTTTTTGGAGAAGAGGGTTCCTGAGGACGGATCTCCGATGCTTCAATGGAAATCTCTGATGCATCAGATTCTTCAGAGGAATCGAAGTATCGACTGTCTGGATGCTCTCGCAGAGTCCGATACGAGTACCGAGGGGTATCGACATCGGGAGTCATTGGTACCGGATCGGTACTAACAGGCATCACTGGATACCGTATCGCTGCTTTCAATGCTGATGCCAATGCAAGCGGTACTGGTATCGGAACCGGAGCTGGATCCGGAACCGGAATCGGTATCGACAACGGATGTTGTTGTTGTACCGAGGGCGTCGCAGCTTGTATGAAGGCCGTAATAGCCCGCTGCATGGTCAGAATATTCTGATCCATCGACGCCACCAATGTCTGGATGCCGGTACCCCAGAACATTTTAACAGGTGGTCGGTCGAGGCCGAGCCATCGATGTCAACCTGTGACCCCATAGATAATGCTTTGGAAGCCGGAGCCTCCCGACAGGGTAATTTTGCCGGTGTGGATTCCTCAATAATAAGTTAAGGTACATCTCGATACTTGGAGGGAGATGTACCCTTTGAGGATCGACCGGACTTAAGTTTTGTTACCTGAGATCCATGGGATGAAGAAGCAGCTCTGGAAGACGTCGATGCCACAGAAGCTGCATCGGAGGGAAACAGGGTACTGAGCTTGGCTGCCTGATTCTGTAACCCTCTTTTAGACATCATGGAGCAGGACTCACAATCCGCGATGGAATGATCAGGACCTAAACATTTTAGACACCAGTCATGGGTGTCTGACAGAAATAGTGCCACTGCACTTTGTGCACTTTTTAAACCCGGAGGCGGGCTTTTCCATGAGGAAAAAGACTGTAGGCCAAGGGCCACAGGAGAAAATGCACTGAAGCAGAAAGAAAAAAACTTTTAAAGAATAGAGACCAGTGGTACCGGTCCTCGAGAAGGCAGACACGCGACTAAAGAAAATAAGAAATAAGAAAATAAGAAATTCTTCAGCAGTGACAGGAAACACGACCTGCTGGCTCCGCGGAAAAGAAGAACTGGAGAGAGACGGTTGGGAAAGGCGGGAAGGCAGCGTGCAGGCGCTGTGGGATGCTCCCAAAAGCTTTCCTTTTGGACGCTGGGGAGCGTTCCCGCGCAGGCTCCGTCGGTACCGACAATACCCATATGTGAAGACTCATTCCTGCTTGTTCCTGGAGATCTAAAAATTCACATGACTCCAGATGCTGATGAAATCAAACTCCAAAAAACTCTCGATTTCCCACATATATCTTACTATAGGAACTGACCTAATCTATATAACCTGCCCTAACCCGGGCTAAATTACAAAACCTTCTATTTTTATTACTTAAGTTTGTTTTTTTGATTGTTTTTGTTGGATCGCTCACCATGAGAAGAAACTTTTCCTCTCTCGAAGTGAGCCCTCCTTTTTAATCAATTTTAAAATGAACCCCAGCGGGCCTTAACCAGACAAAACAATACTCATTGCTGTCCATACCAATGTCCGTAGTACACTTTGAAACTTCAATACCAAGCAATAACCAAATATGCAAGGAAAGTGTACTTAGCTTGTCCAATGCCAAAGAGGGGCCGATTCAAAACCTCCAAACGGTACAAAATAAGGCCAGCGTCCAACTTCACGTTCTCCACCCCCGGGAGTAGCTTAGCCGCCTGGCCCACAACCGACTCCAAATGAGGAGCAAAAACCCTTCTTCAGCCAGTGCCCACAAGGTTCAATCGCAACACCAATCAGTGTTTCAAGCTGCACACCCGCTTCTCAGCTCTTCCTCAGGCAGATGAACCCCGTCAAGTTGCAGTTCCGGTTAAATATAAATACGAGGATGACGTCATATCCCGTGCTGTCAAAAGGCCACAGCAATAACTTGGTGTTGCGATTGAACCTTGTGGGCACTGGCTGAAGAAGGGTTTTTGCTCCTCATTTGAAGTCGGTTGTGGGCCAGGCGGCTAAGCTACTCCCGGGGGTGGAGAGCGTGAAGTTGGACGCTGGCCTTATTTTGTACCGTTGTTTGGAGGTTTTGAATCAGCCCCTCTTTGGCATTGGACAAGCTAAGTACACTTTCCTTGCATATTTGGTTATTGCTTGGTATTGAAGTTTCAAAGTGTACTACGGACATTGGTATGGACAGCAATGAGTATTGTTTTGTCCGGTTAAAGCCCGCTGGGGGTCATTTTAAAATTGATTAAAAAGGAGGGCTCACTTCGAGAGAGGAAAAGTTTCTTCTCATGGTGAGCGATCCAACAAAAACAATCAAAAAAACAAAATTAATAAGTAATAAAAATAGGTGGTTTTGTAATTTAGCCCGGGTTAGGGCAGGTTATATAGATTAGGTCAATTCCTATAGTAAGATATGTGGGAAATCAAGAGTTTTTTGGATTCTATGTGTTGATTTCCAGGGGTATAGTTTAGTGGTAATTGATTAAATCAAACTGGCAGAACTCCAGCCTCCTTCCTCTCCCTCCACTCATCTAAAGCAGGAAGACAGCAGCAACAGTAATGGCAACAGCAGCAGCAGTCAGCACATGGTCCCTTGTGTCATTGTGTGCTTACAGACCCCAGTATTCAGCGTGGGTTTGCAGCCTAAAAGGAAGCTTACCCAAAAGGGAGAAGGGCCGAAGAGTATTCACTGGTTCAGAGAGCATATGATGACTGGTGACTGCCACTACTCGACATAGATCACACTGAAAGTCCAGAAAGAAGGGGAAATGGCCATGTTTCTCTGACTCTATCCACTGATGTGACCCCGCTTGGGAACCACTGAATTAAATAATTTGCCAGCCCCTCTTGATGCAAAGTACAGAGAAAGAAGATAATCCAAAGGGAATTTTTTTTCTAGCTCATCTTTGCTGAGCCCTTCTAGCTCAAAAATAGTCTTAGATCCATTTATATGCACTGCATGTTTGAGATCTCCCCACATATTTTTAATAATCAAGTCTGGGGAGTGTGAAGGCAATTCCAAAATGTCCATCCTTTTCTCCATAAGAACTTCATGGTTGATTTGAGTTATGATTGGGATTGTAGCCTTGCCAAAATATCCTTCCTCTTTTTCAGCTTTATTTTCATCAGTTTGTGGGACATAAGATTCTATGATATGTTAATATTTTTCTGAATTAATTCTCTTCCACCTGTACAATATTTCCCGTGCCACTGGCTACCACACAACCCCAAAGCATAACAGATAAATTCTTGTTCTTAACAGCTGATAAGGTGTGCTTTTTACAAGTGCTTCACCCTTTTCCCTCTACATCTGATCTTGTGTGATTGTAGCCTCACAGTTCAGTTTTTGTTTCATCAGTTCAAAGCATTTTGTTCCAGTTTTTCAAGATTATCGAAGGTTTCTTTGGTACATTTCAGACAATGACTTTTGCAATAAGGTCATAAAAAAAGCTTTTCTTTCCGACACCTCTCCCATGCTGATCAAGACACTCTTGGGTTGGCCCTGGCCCTGGCAACCATGATGCCCTAGGCCAGGGGTCTCAAACTCAAATTGCTTTGAGGGCCAAATGAGGACTTGTAAAGTAACCCGGGGGCCGCATAAGACGCGGGGCCTCATTTGCATAAGGGGCCTCATTTGCATAAATATTTGCATAATGTTACCATACACTAACTTTTAGTAAACATGCCTCTTTAATGAGTATGGATAAAGAAAGACTAAAAGATTTAGAAACAAGAAGACAATAATTAAACTGGGAACCCCAAAAGCCAAACTTGGAATGTACAACAACACTGTAGAAATAAAACTATAAATTAATTTCCTCTTGTACTAAACAAAGCGCAAACATTAATGATGCACATTTCCCAGAGCTGACATATTCCAGTTAATAAATTCAAAATAAAGACATATTTTTCTACCTTTTGTGCATTTTTTTCAGTTGCAATTGTTCCAGCCACTTTCTTCTGGTTTCTTCATGTCTTCTGCTAACTCTCCATCGTCTGCTTCCATTTGCCCTTTCTTCTCTCCTAGTTTTTCCATTCTCTCTCTACATCTGCTTTAACATACTAATCTTTCTCCTTTTTCTCTTTCCTCATTCCTATTTCATCCACTCAAATTTTACCCCTCCATCCTCAATCCCCACTTACTCTCACAATACCTGGCCAATTGTAGATTTGTCTTCTCTCCCAGACAAAATATTTTTCCCCTCTCCATTTCACTTTCCCAGCTCCATCCCATTCTAATCCTCCCCCAACATCAGCTCCCTTCTAGTTCCAGCCCCACCCAGCATCCGCTCCCTTCTAGTCCCTGCATCAGTCCATTTCCAGTCCTATCCTAGCCTCACCATCAGCCCATTTCCAATCCTAGCCCCCCATCAGCCCATTTCCAATCATAGCTCCCTCCCCTCACAGCCCATTTCCATTCCAAGCCCCCCTCCCCATCAGCCATTTGCAGTTCAAGCCCCCTTCCACTCAGCCCATTTCCAGTCCTAGCAACCCCCCCAGCACATTACCAGTCCTAGACCCCCCATAGCCCATTACCAGTCCTAACCTCCCCATTGCGCAATTCCAGTATTACCCCCCCCCATAGCCCATTTCCAGTCATAAACCCCCCTGCCAATAGCCCACTTCCAGTAATACCCCCCCCCGCCAATAGCCCATTTCCAGTCATACCCCCCCCCCCCCAATAGCCCATTTCCAGTCATACCCCCCCCCCGCCAATAGCCCATTTCAAGTCATACCCCCCCCCCCCGCCAATCGCCCATTTCCAGTCCTACACCCCCCCCCCCCCCGGTAAATAAAAAAACAACCTGGCGGCCCCTTTCCCTCTGCGCGAGAGCCCTGAGTGTGCTTCCTCTGCGGCGTGCTTTTTAAGCCGCGAAGAGAGTATTTCCCTCTCGCGCGGCTTAAGCCTATTCACTTTTCAAGCCTCGCGAGAGGGAAATACTCCCTTCGCGGCTTGAAAAGCACGCCGCAGAGGAAGCACATTCAGGGCTCTCGCGCAGAGGGGAACGGGCCGCAGGACAGAGCAGCAGAAGCCAGTTTTTTATTTTTTTTAAATTGACCGTCGATTCTGCCGTTGCCACGGCGGCAACGGCAGCAGCAGAAGCCGTCGCGGGCTGCAGAACCTTCTCCCGCGGGCCGCGTGTTTGAGACCCCTGCCCTAGGCGAACATTCTATCATGTGCCCCTCACCGTGCAGCTTCTCCTCTTCCCTATCACCCCAATGCAGCAGCTCCCCAACAGTCCAGTATCTCCCCTTTTCCTCCCTCTCCCTCAAGCGTCCTGCATCTTTCCTTCCCAATTCCCCCTTTGCAGTATTCAGCATCACCTACTTCTTCCCCCATCCATCCTTCCACCTCCCTCTGCCCCCTTACTTCCATCTTCCTGCCAGGCCGAGGTTGCAAGAAACAAAACGTCAGCGCAATGGTGGGGCTTTTAGCATCCAACTACGCTAGACCTGCATCATCCTGCCCCCTTGGACACAAACTTCCTGGCGGATGCCGCAGACCTAGAGCGTCATGCAGAAGTCATTAGCTTCTGTTCACTTAAGGATACATTGAAACATACAATTTACTATGCATACCTAATAATTAGGTCAGCGACTGAGAACCAGAAAAGCCAATTCAAATCCCACTGCCACTTCTTGTGATCTTGGGCAAGTCACTTAACCCTCTATTTCCTCAAGTACATACTTAGATTGTAAGCCTACCAAGGGATAGGAAAATACTTACTGTAACTGACGAGAACTCATCTTGAGCTACTCCTTAAAAAAAGCTAGGAGCTAAATCCAAAATCATTTCCCTGCCCATTCCCTTCTTAGATTAGCAGTCTTGCACAACATTCATTTGTGGTCCTGAACCACTGCAGCCTGACTTCTGAATCATTCAGATAACTGTTTCTGTAACTGCACACCATAAGATTGTGACCCGCAAAATCGCTTTATGCAGCTACACTTCTGCTTATACCCCCGTTAATAAATGGGCTTTATGGAAGTGGATCCACTGAATTAGTATAGTAAGTTCACCATGCTTCAGAAACTGCTTTTATACTTCAACAAATAGAGGAGGGTGACCTGCATGGAGCAGCAGGTGCAACCCTAAACAAAGGCATGGGGAGGAGGATGATCTGCACGGAGCGAAAGGTACAACTACTCTAGCCACCTTACTGGTCAGACTCGATGGACCATACTGGTCTTTATCTGCCATCATATACTATGGAATAAACTAATGGTTAGGTCACTGGTTTGGTAACCAACAGAGCATGGTTTGATTCTCACTAGCTCTCCTTGTGGCCTTGGGCAAGTCACTTAACCCTCCACTGCCTCGGAAGCAAAGCCTGGCTATCGGGGTTGAGCAGGCCTGCACATGTTTGTGCCAGCCAGCCTCAACCCAATCAGCGGCAACTCTTTCGGCTTTGAAAGGGAATGCCATTGGGCGGGCCCTTAGGCGTAGACCGAAAAAGCATGCCGTCTACACCATTCTGACCACTTGAACCCAGTAAGAGAAGTTATATCATTCTATTAATTGTATCTAAAATCATAAAATAGTATCTAAAACCCTAGGAAATAGCAGTATTACATACAATCTCCCGCAGAAAGTGCAATGTAACAGACCAAAACAGTCAACCAAGACTTAGCACCATTGTTGTATTAAAGTAGCAACAATCACCTAACTAATTAGTTAAGTGTTTAGAGAGCCTTTCAAATTCTGTGGCAAAGTGTAACTGAACAAAGCAACCAACTAGATCTAGTACCATTGCTGTATTAATCACAGGAGCAGTTATCCATAACTTAAAAATTACTATAACAATATCAACATAGTGTCAAATGCTTCACCATACCATTGTAAACATGTTATGCCTATCACTCATCCTATCATGGCTAACCCTCAACATTAATGCAGAGTCACCCTCCTATATCTATAACCAACCCATTCCAATAATACACTCAACACCAAGGCGAAAAAGGTTCATTGCCACTACCTAAACCAAATCTACAGAGCCCATAACCACCCGAACTTCCACAGGCTAATACAAATCACCCCCACAGGCTACAACACAAAAGGGCAGCCACTACAAAACAACTAAAAATACACAGTCCTAAACTGTGCTTATATAAAGGCAAGATCCATTAAGAAGAAGATTCCAATAATACTGGATCTCTTGCAAGATAATAAACCAGACATAAAATTTTTACCATGGAAACCTGGCTTTCAGAGTTGGATGGTGTACTCCTAAATCAACTAAGAACCCCCAACTATGAGGCTTTCCCACACACCACGTCCCCACAAACATGGTGGATGAGTACTAACTATTATTAAGAAGTCCCTTGACATGAAACAAATACTAATCTAATACAGTAACAGGAACAGACCAATTGATAATTGAAAAACAGAAACTTGGTATTTTATCTTCTTTACAGACCACCCACTGCGAAGCCCAACTGTCTCTCTAACATCCTAGAAACCGCATGTACCATATCTTCTAAAAAAAAATTAACTCTACTGGGAGATTTCAACCTAACCTCCATGCAACTGACACAAACTGAAGCTTTTCTAAATGCTATGGAAGACCTCAATTTTAGACAAATAAAGGATCTCACCCATAATAAAAGGGAACATCCTCAATCTAATATTTCTCCCAGAAGACCTATATACCCAGCATAACACTCCTAAAATAAACCCTGTCCCATGGTCCGACAACCATCTAATTTAATTTGTTATAGATGCCAAAAATCATAAAGACCATATAAATACCCACATAATGAAACAGTACCCAAAATATATACAATCTGATAAAGATGCTTTCACAAGAAACCTTCTTGAAAGAGTTGACACAAACACAATAAACCTGGATGATCTATTAAGTAATTGGAACACTAGCATTTCTAAAACATCAACCAAACCTCAATCACAACAAAAACTAAGAACACCACATAGCACCAGACTCCTGAAAAGGCAATTAAGAACGCTTGAAAACATCTGGTATACAGCAAAAACAACCAAAAATAAGGAAAAATACCTATCAGCCCTATCAAACTACCAACAACATAAATAACCTAAAGAATACCATACAAACCTATTGATGAAATCTCTGAACAAACAAAAGAACTTTTCGCCATAGTAAAATTCAAAACAAAAAGATGCCAATGAGTTGCAATACATCTCCCCACAAACATTAGATTATTTGATGAAAACTCACCCCCCCCCTAACAATACCATGTCGCAACCATCGATAAACATGACTACACACACCCAATCATTGTCGGAGTTTCACCAAACTTCCACTGATCCACTCAGAAAGATTACTGCAAAGCTGAACACTACGACCTCCAACACTGATCCCTGCCCAATAGCATGGATTAAAGCCTCCCATGATGAATTAGCACACATTATTCTTACTATAGTAAACCTATCCCTCTCCAATGGTCATATGCCCAAAGATCTTAAAGCAATAATTTGGCCCATATTAAAACAAGCAACACTAGATAAAAAAGGCCTATCATACAGACCTATTTCAAGTTTACCATCCCTGGCTAAAATTATAGAAAAAAAAATGTACAAATACAACTTCAGGACCATAATCAACACGCCCCACTGGATGACTACCAATATGGCTTTAGGCCGTATTACAGCATTGAAACCCTACTCCTGGTACTATACAATAATATAATATAAGGCATAGATAAACCAGGCTTTCAATCTAATTTTTTTCGATCTAGTAGCCGCTTTTGATTCAATAAA
This sequence comes from Ichthyophis bannanicus, assembly GCA_033557465.1. Lineage (NCBI taxonomy): Eukaryota > Metazoa > Chordata > Amphibia > Gymnophiona > Ichthyophiidae > Ichthyophis > Ichthyophis bannanicus. The sequence continues at coordinate 367,480,406 of CM066031.1, forward strand.
TCATATACTACTAATACAAAGGCTAAAGCAGATAGGCTTATGTGGCAGCACTCTAAAGTGGTTCAATTCATACCTAACTGACCATTCACAACAAGTTAGAATCAACCACCAATGCTCTAGCACGTATACTCAAATGAAAGGCTTACCCCAAGGTTCAGTACTGTCTGCGCTCCTTTTTAACATTTATATTCAACCACTGTGTCAAATAAAAAATATCAAGTGGGATATGCCATCTATGCGGATGACATTATTTATACTTGCCATTTAACACCACGATACCTACACTGAACCCCATAATAGACTGCTTCAATGATATTGCTCAATGGCTTAAATCTTATGACCTCAACATAAATTACAATAAAACAGATGTGCTCTTCGTAACAAGAAATAAAAAGTTCGAACCACCTTCCACTATTTCTGTAAGAAAGCAACACTAGATGTCAAAGATGAAGTGAAATACCTGGGAGTGACAATAGACAAAACCCTTAGTTTTAAAACACACAACCACACTACAAGGGCAATATATAACAAAATAAGAATGCTCCAACACATCAAGCCATTACTTCAAAGCAATGAATTCAGAATGGTCTTACAAGCCATGACATTACCCCATATAGACTACTGTAATAGTCTTATGCACGGGTTACCCAAACAAACACTACACAGCCTCCAAATGGCCCAACATATGGCAGCCCGCATTACCTATAACTCACCACAATCAGAGCACACCACCAATTCTATATGCTCTCCAATGGTTACCAGTCTTTAGCAGAATTAAATATAAAATAACCATTTTTAAGATTACCAGAACTATCATATCCCAATTGATAAGTACTACAACTAATGATCGCCAACGCAGAGGCTGCATGTCGAATACATTGGTAATACCAACTGAATATTGCAAGATAAAACATCAAATCAGCAACCAAGCATTCAAATGTATAGCCCCTTCATTATGGAACACCCTACCAGAAAGAATTAGATCAATAACAGACTCGCCTCAAAACTCTGTTGTTTATAGACCACTTCGGAGACTCTCAGAAATATAATGAGGACCCAATATAATCACCACTCTTCCTTCCCTCAAGCTTTCCCCTTCTCCCCCTTCTCTGCAAATATCATACCTGATACAGTATCACATCCCTCCAGTTATCATGAACAAGGTGTACACCTTACACCAGAAAGACAGAATCTCGTATGAGAATTGTAAGTAAGCTATAAATTGAGTTATAATCTAATTCTGAAAATATTAATGATTTCAGCTGACACTTTACCTGTTGCTATTTGTTAATAATGTTATAATATAATAACGCTGTTTTTATTGTAACCCACCCTGATTACACGAGAGCGTGGTATAAAAGACACATACATAAATTTTATTTTATTTATTTATTTATTTATTTCAACTTCTTATATACCGCACTCTTTGACATCAGCGCGGTTTACAAATAACAGAAAGGAACCAGAACAACAGGCTGTTTGGTATTACATATAACAGGAGTATCAACTTGGATAACATGGGAGAACTATTTACATGGAGTATATAATCTGTTAGCTAGATAGCATGCTCGAACTATTTACATAAAATTAGCAGTCATACTGCCAAGAAAGCCCAGGAGCTGCGAGGTTGCCAGGGATCAGCACCGACTCGAAAGGCACACATTGCATTTGCATACTATGTTGAAATGCCAAAAGTCCAACTGCAGACATCAGCAGGCAGGATGGTTGCATGCTGAAAGAGCTCTGTGGCAGCTAGCCTTTAAAAGAGCGATGAAGAATGGCAGGAATTGACACCGCCGATCCTGAGAAGCGATGGAGAAATGGGGACCCAGGGGAGGCATGTTGGTGAAAAAAAAGACTAGCGGAACACTGCTCCACATATGCAAATGCCGAAGTAACACAAGGCACTGAAGGAGAAAGCAAGATGTCAGCCGGGAGTGTGAGTGACACAGAAGAGGTTGAGAAGACATGGGGCTCCAGAGCAGCAGAAATGCTAAATATCTGGCTTAATGAGCTTAAAGAGCAGCTGAAAGCAGAGATAAGTGGGGTAAAAACTGATATGAGAGAGAGTAAGTGCGCTGAGGCAAGACATGGTAGATCAGGGAGTCTGAGTAGAAGAGCATGACAGCCAACTAGAGCAACAGGCAGATACAAACTGGTGAGCTGCAGAGTGGCTGGGAAGAACTAAAACAAATGCAAGAACTTCTGAAAGAAAAAGGCAGAGAACCTCGAGGATCGCTCCTGGAGAAGCAACATACGAGTGAGAGGAATCCGGGAAGACCCCAAATGGAAATGTTTGGGGCACTGTTAAAAACAGCAGAACCGGGAGCCCTTGGCGACCCTCCTCCATATGTGGTGGGACTGTCCATCTTTGCAGCCCTATTGGGTTAAAATCTCTTCTTTTTTGGAGGGGCTTCTTCAGCGGCGTATCCGGTGGTCGGGCTCCCTTGTGGTGCTGGACTGCATAACCCCCCCATGCCCAGGAAAGAAAGGGGAACAGCTATTGGTCCGTAAGGCCTGTCTGGTGGGGAAGGCGCCGATTCTTCGATTGTGGAGGGATCCCCAGCCCCCTACTTTCGGGGAGTGGAGGAACAATTTCCACCAATTGATGCAAATGGAACATCGCTGGGCGCGAGGCAGTGTCAAACGGTGGCCGGCCTTTCTTGCGGTTTGGGAGCCCTACATTCTTCAACTGGGGCCCAGAAGTCGGAATGAGATTTTACAGTATGGGAGCTGAGGCACTACCTTGAATAGCATGAAGAGGATTGATTATGAGCAGTGCAGTACCACTAGCTGTATCAGGGGGACGGGGGTGGAAAGACGGGAGGGGCAGGCAATGTGGGGGGTGGGGAGGGAAAGGGGGGGGAAGGGGGGAGGGGGAAAAAACATGTTAAATGCCACCCTATGTTCCCTTCTGTATTGCCCGGGGGGGGGGATCAGAGTACACCCCACCCTCCCGGGCCCTTTGTTTGCTTATATGTACTGTGTTGTACTGTTTTTTGGTGGATTGTAAATAAACTATTTTAAAAAAACAAAAAAAACAGCAGAACCGGAGAAAACAGCAGGAGGGCTACAGATACAGCTGGAGCAAGCACATCGGGGTTTAGGACCCATTAAAGAAAATCACCCCAGGACATAGTAACATGTTAGAACATAAGAACATAAGATATGCCATACTGGGTCAGACCAAGGTCCATCAAACCCAGTATCCTGTTTCCAAAAGTGGCCAATCTAGGTCATAAGTACCTAGCAGCTTCCCCAAAAGACAGAGGTTCCTTAATGCTTGTATTGGGTCAAGCAGCGATATCCTGTGTCCCTTTTAATAATGGTTTATGGACCTTTCCTCCAGGAACTTGTCCAAACCTTTTTTAAACCCAGCTACACTAACAGCTTTTACTACATCCTCCAGTAACAAATTCCAGTTTGATTACAGGTTGAGTGAAAAAATATTTTCTCTTATTAGTCTTAAATAGGTTACCCTGTAGCTTCATTGCATGTCCCCTAGTCTTTTTATAGTCTGATGATGTAAACAATCAATCTACGTTTACCCGTTCCACTCCATTCATTAATTTATAGACCTCCATCATATCTCCCCTCAGTCGTCTCTTTTCCAGGTTGAAGAGCCCTAACCTTTTTAGCCTTTCTTCATGGTAAAGGGGATGGAAGGATACTCCTATTTTGGTGGCTCTTCTCTGTACCTTTTCTAATAACACTATATCTTTAAGATACGGCGACCAGAATTGCACACAATATTCAAGATGCGGTCGCACCATGGAACGATACAAAGGCATTATAATATCCTTTGTTTTATTTTCCATTTCTTTCCTTATGATACCTAGCATTCTATTTGCTCTCTTGGTCGCCGCTGCACACTGGGCAGAGGGTTTTTAACATGTTATCCACGATGACGCCTAAATCTTTTTCCTGGGTGGTGGTTCCCAATGTGGAACCTTGCCTTGTGTAACCATAGTCTGGGTTGTTTTTTCCTAGGTGCATAACTTTGCACTTGTCCATATTAAATTTCATCTGCCATTTGGATGCCCAGTCTTCCAATTTATCACGATCCTCTTGCAATTTTCCACAATCCTCTCGGGTTTTTAACAACTTTAAATAGTTTTGTGTCATCTGCAAATCTGATAACCTCACTCATTCCCTTTTCCAGGTCATTTATGAATATGTTAAAAAGCAGCAGACCCAGCACAGATCCCTGGGGTAACACCACTATTCACCTTTCTCCATTGGGAAAATTGGCCATTTAGCCCTACCCTCTGCTTTCTATCTTTTTAACCAGTTCCCGATCCACAATAGTACACTGCCTCCTATCCCATGACTTTTTAGTTTTGCCAAAAGTCTCTGATGAGACTTTGTCAAAGGTTTTGTGAAAGTCCAGATACACTAAACCAACCGACTCACCTTTGTCTACCTGTTTATTCACACCTTCAAAAAAACATAACAGATTAGTAAGACAAGATCTTTCTTGTCTAAAGCCATGTTGGCTGTCTCCCAATTAAGCCAGAACTATCTACATGCCGAGTAATTTTGTTCTTAATTATGGTTTCTACCATTTTTCCCGGTACTGACATCAGGCTCACCGGTCAGTAGTTTCCCGGATCACCCCTGAAACCCTTTTTAAAATTGCCATTACATTGGCAATCCTCCAATCTTCAGGTATTACAGATGTTAATGATAGTTCACAGATTACGAATAGGCCTGCAATCTCATATTCAATTCTTTCAAACACCCTTGAATGTATACCATCCGATCCAGATGATTTGCTACTCTTCAGTTTATCAAATAGTTGTAATACATCTTCCCGGTGTAGTGATATTTCTTTCAATTCTTCTGCATCATCACCTTTAAATACTACTTCAGTCATGGGTAACATCCCTACATCTTCCTCAGTAAAGACTGAAGCAAAGAATTCATTCAGTCTCTCCGCTACGGCCTTGTCCCCTCTATCATCTAATGGTCCAACTGACTCACAGGTTTTTTGCTACGAATGTACTTAAAAAAAGTCTTTATTATGCATTTTAGTTTCCACAGCAAGTTTCTTCTCAAATTCTCTCTTTGCCTGCTTTATCAATGCCTTGCATTTAACTTGCCAGTGCTTGTGCTGTTTCCAGTTTTGGTCATTTGGCTCTTTTTTCCATTTCCTTAAAGATACTTTTTTGGCAGCCACCGCCTCTCTGACCTCACCTTTAAACCATGCTAGTAGTTTTTTGGGCCTCCTTCCACTTTTCTTAAAGCATGGAATACAGCTGGCCTGAGCTTCCAAGATAGTATTTTTAAACACCCAAGCTTGATGTAAGCCTTTAACCTTTGCAAATGCTCCTTTTAGTTTTTTCTTAATTATTTTCCTCATTTTATCATAGTCTCCCTTTCGAAAGTTAAAAGGTAGTAATGTGAATTTCCTTACCATTCCTCCTCCATTAATTGAATCAAACGCAATCATGCTATGATCACTATTGCCAAGTAGCCCCAACACCCTTATCTCTTGCACCAGATCTGGTGTTCCACTAAGGACTAAGTCCAAAATGGTTTCCCCTCTGGTCGGTTCATGAACCAGCTGCTCCAGGAAGCAGTCATTAATTTCATCTAGAAACTTTATCTCCCTAGCATGTCCTGCCATGACACTCACCCAGTCAACACTGGGGTAATTGAAATCACCCATTATTATTACTGTGCTGTAACTTTTGTTAGCTTCCCTGATTTCTTTGAGCATTTCATCATCAATTTGTTCACTCTGGCCAGGAAGTCAAAAGTACACCCCCACTGCCATCGCCATCTCCTTTTTACATGGAATTTCAATCCATTGAGATTCTACAGCGAATTTTGTTTCCTGTAGAACTTTAATCCTTTGTGACTCAATGCCCTCTAACAGAGCACAACCCCTCCACCAATCATTACGATATAGTTTGTAAACATAGAAACATAGAAATATGACAGAAAAAGATCACATGGCCTATCTAGTCTGTCCTTCCATATCAATGACTACAACAGTTCCCTTTTTTTCTTGTAGAGATCCTGTGTTTGTCCCATGCTTTTCTGAATTCAGATACTGTCCTCATCTCTACCACCTCCACTGAGAGACTATTCCATGGATCCACTACTATTTCCATAAAGAAATATTTCCGCATATCACTCCTGAATCCATCCCCCCTTCACCCTCATCTCATGTCCCCTCATAGGAGAACTTGCTTTCAATTGAAAGAGGCCCTCCCCCTGTACATTTATGCCACGGAGATATTTAAACATCTCAATCATATCACCTCTATCCCACCTTTCCTCTAAGGTGTACATATTAAGATCCTTAAGTCTGCCCTTATATGCTTTATAATGAAGACCACTAACCATTTATGTAGCCACCCTCTGTACTGACTCCATCCTGTTTATATCCTGTGGTCTCCAGAATTGCACACTAGACTCCAAATGAGGTCACACCAAAGACCTATACAGAGGCACTATCACCTCCTTTTTTCTGCTAGCCATTCCACTCCGTATAAACCCATGCATCCCTCTAGCTTTAGCAGTCGCCTTTTCTACCCGTTTAGCTACTTTAAGATCAGACACAACCGCGCCTAGGTCCCGCTCTTCTTTAGTGGACAAAAAGTACTTCACCCCCTATACTATATTGCTCCCTTGGATTGCTGCAGCCAAATACATGACTTTACATTTTTTAACATTAAATCCCAGTTGCCAAATTCAAGACCATTCTTCAAGCTTAACTAGATCCCTCCTCATGTTATCTACATCTTTCTGGGTGTCTACTCTATTGCAGATTTTGGTATAATCCGCAAAGAGGCAAACCTTATCCGACAGCCCTTCCGCTATATCACTAACAAAGATGTTAAAAAGATTTGGACGAAGGACAGATCCCTGGGGCACACCACTGGTGACATCCTTCTCCTCAGAGTGAGCTCCATTTACCTGTGCTCTTTGTCACCTCCCACCCAACCAATTTCCAACCCAAGCAGCAACTTCAGTGTCCATCCCCAGGGCGCTCAGTTTGTTTATAAGTCGCCCGTGAGGAACAGTGTCAAAGGCTTTACTGAAACCTAAATACACCACATCTAGGGCTCTCCTTCGGTCCAACTCCCTGGTCACCCAGTCAAAGAAATCAGATTTGTCTGACAAGACCTGCCTATGGCGAATCCATGCTGCCTCAGATTCTGTAAACCCAGGTATCATAGTGTCCCATTGGTTGTCCTCCTTCCACCATGTGTCTGAGATACCAATCATATGTAACTTCTCATTTAGTGCTATCTAGTCTAACTCTCCCATCTTATTATTTAGACTTCTAGTATTTGCATACAAGCATTTTAGAGACTTTATTTTATTCATATTAATCTGGTTATCGGTAGGCAGGGGTAATTTGAAATCTTTAAGCTCTGCCTGCTCTGTACTCAAGGACATTTGGGCTAACTTTGTCTTTATTGGAACCTCTCTGCTGGTGTGCCATAACTTCATTTTTTTTGGTAGTATCCTTCAAGGATACATTGTTACTAAGCATGCTCTCTTGGACGACCGTCAGCTTTCCCCTATTATCTAGTTTAAAAGTGGCTCTATCTCCTTTTTAAAGGTTAATGCCAGCAGCCTGGTTCCATCGCGGTTAAGGTGAAGCCCATCCCTTCAGAAGAGCCCCTCCTTTCCCCAGAATGTTCCCCAGTTCCTAACAAATCCAAAACCCTCATCCTTGCACCATTGCCTCATCCATGCATTGAGACTCTGGAGCTCTGCCTGCCTGCCTTTTGGGTCATGCACGTGGAACGGGAAGCATTTCGGAGAACGCTACCCTGAACACTCTGGATTTCAACTTCCTTCCTACTAAATTTATCCTCCAGAACCTCTCTACCACAACAGAAGCGAACAATTTTGAACAATTTTCAGAAGACTGTGTTCGTGAGAAACTAGCTCAACTTAAAGTAGACAAAGCGATGGGACCGGATGGGATACACCCTAGAATACTGAGGGAACTTGGGGACGTTCTAGCAACTCCACTGACTGACCTTTTCAATGCCTCTTTGGAGTCGGGAGTGGTGCCAAAGGACTGGAGAGAGGCTCATGTGGTGCCTTTACACAAAAGCGGAAGTAAGGATGTGGTTGAAAACTACAGGCCGGTTAGTTTAACTTCGGTGGTGAGTAAATTATTGGAAACGCTGCTGAAAGAGAAAATAGTGAGGTTTCTGGAGTCCAGCGGATTACAGGATCCGAGGCAGCATGGATTCACCAGAGGCAGGTCTTGTCAGACAAATCTGATTGATTTCTTTGACTGGGTGACCAGGGAGTTGGACCGAGGGAGAGTTCTAGATGTGGTGTATTTAGATTTCAGTAAAGCCTTTGACACTGTTCCTCCCTAAAGTTACTGCTTGGGTTAGAAATTGGTTGGATGGGAGGCGACAAAGAGTACAAGTAAATGGAGCTCACTCTGAGGAAAAGGATGTTAGCAGTGGTGTGCCCCAGGGATCTGTCCTTGGTCCGATTCTTTTTAACATCTTTGTTAGTGATATAGCAGGTGGTTTGCCTCTTTGCAGATGATACCAAAATCTGCAATAGACACCCAGGAAGGTGTAGATAACATGATGAGGGATCTAGCTAAGCTTGAAGAATGGTCTAGAATTTGGCAGCTGGGATTTAATGTTAAAAAACGTAAGGTCATGCATTTGGGTTGCAGCAATCCAAGGGAGCAATACAGTATAGGAGGTGAAGTACTTTTGTCCACTAAAGAAGAGCGGGACCTAGGCATGGTTGTGTCTGATGATCTTAAAGTAGCTAAACAGGTAGAAAAGGCGACGGCAAAAGCTAGAAGGATGCTTGGGTGCATACGGAGAGGAACAGCTAGCAGAAAAAAGGAGGTGATAATGCCTCTGTATAAATCTTTTGTGCAACCTCATTTGGAGTATGGTGTGCAATTCTGGAGACTGCACCTTCAAAAGGCTGTGAACAGGATGGAATCGGTACAGAGGGTGGCTACTAAAATGATTAGTGGGCTTCATTATAAAGCATATGAGGACAGACTTAAGGATCTTAATATGTACACCTTAGAGGAAAGGCAGGATAGAGGTGATCTGATTGAGATGTTTAAATACCTCCGTGGCATAAATGTTCAGGGAGAGCCTCTTTCAATTGAAAGCAAGTTCTGCTACGAGGGGACATGGGATGAGGGTGAAGGGAGATAAATATTTCCGCATATCACTCCTGAATCTCTTTACGGAAAGAGTAGGGATCCATGGAATAGTCTCCCAGTGGAGGTGGTAGAGATGGACAGTAACTGAATTCAAAAAAAGCATGGGACCAACACAGAGGATCTCTAAAGGTAAAAAGTGGACTGTTGTAGTTATTGTTATGGAAGGACAGACTAGATAGGCCATGTGGTCTTTTTCTGTCATCATGTTTCTATTTTCCTATATCATTGGTACCAACATGTACCAAGACAGCAGACTCCTCCCCAGCACTATCTAAGACCTTGTCTAAGTGGCGTGTGAGGTCCGCTACCTTTGCACCAGGCAGGCATGTTACCAAGCGATCCTCGCATCCACCAGCCACCCAGCTATCTACATGCCTAATGATCGAATCACCAACTATAATGACTATTCTAACCCTTCGCTCATGGAAGAGTGAATCCTGGCAGCATTCCAAAAGCTGAAATGCTCTCAGTGGGAGGGCTGCACCATAGATTTGTATTAACGCCTGTCACCAGGAACTCTGCAGCATCGCCAGGAACTGAGAGAAGTGACAGCGCTGTTAAGGAGGGCTGGAAGTGGCTATATCCCTTCAGACTGTTAATCACAGTGAAAGGCATAATCCGATGTGTGAAAAGCATTGGAGAAGCTTGGATGGCGTTAAAGGAGCTTGGGGTACAAAATATCCCAGACGTCCCTACAAGCCAGTCAAAAATGGGGCAGAATAGAGACACATGGCATGCAGGACTGTAATGGTAGACAGTAACTACAAAAGCCCAGAGGCTGACCAGACTTTCAAAAGGGAAAAAAGTGTTAATACTACCCCAGAGACAGACACCTCCTGAAAGACTCAATATAGACAGGCTAAGGTCAGACAGAGAAGACTGGCTTAACTACCACCACAGAAGCTAACCAGGTGGCTGTACTGTGACATGGCCCCGGCCCTGAAAACTCAGGGCTGGGGTTCGGTGGAGGTGATGAGCTGTGGCAGCTGAATGTTAAGTCCTATGTTACTTGTTGTTCCATTTTTAGGACTATTATTTAAAGGTGATGGGTAAATGCATTTTCTTTGTTACTGCACTAAAGCTTTGGAATTCAGCATTAGTTGAACTGAGAATGTCATCCCATACTGAAAGACTTTACAAGAGGTTAAATACATATGTATCTGGTAAGGCATATCCAGAGAATAAGAGAATAGTTAAAAGATTAAGGGCAAGTTAAATAAGCAAGTAATGGAGGGGGACAATAGAAGGAAGTAATTGGGGCTCAGAGTATAAGCTAAGAGGGATAGAGGGAGGGTAAAGGGTCGATAATCTCTGGAAGAGCAAATGGGGATATAAAGCCAGGGCAGCAGGGGAGAGAGGAGGGAGTGGCAGAGGGTGGTGCTAGGAAGGACATCACTACCTAAAATAGATATGTCTCGGTTCCAAGATGGCGGAGGAGTAGACGCCGTTCGTGGGTGCGGAGTGGCTGAGAGGTGGACGCTGACCCGATGGGGAAAAAAAGGAAGCAAACGACAGCGAAGCCCCCAGCTTCCTCGGCACCCCTAGGAAGTTCAGCGCAGGCCTCTATTGTTCCCTTCTGTACACCTCGTTCGGCAGGTATGGCTTCAGCAGATCCCTCTGGTGGAGTGGGGGATCTGAGCAGCGACAGAGTTGATCTTAGTCCCGTTCAGCTGTTTCCGCCGCAACCCGGTAGAGGTCGAGAGGAGGAGGTAGGAACTGGAGTGTCTCCGGGTCAGGAGGTCGGCTCCGTGTGTGGAGGCTCCTCCTCTTCATCGGTCCCAAGTCCTGGTGGAGAGGTCTGGAGGAGCTGTGGAGGTGGTTCGCTCCATTGAGGATGGTTCGGGAGGTGCTCGAAGGAAAATCGGCTCATCAGAGTTCCGGGTAATATGCAGCTTAAAGAAACCAGCTAAAGTTACATTAGATAGCTTATGGGAGGCTCTCTCTTCTCTCCAGAGTTCCCTTGCTCCTGTTGTGGGTGGACAACTCCTTAAGAAGGAATAACTTATGCTTTTTGAATTTTCCGAGATCACCCTTGTTGGAACCCCTGGTTCTTGTTCGAAGATACCTCATGGAGGTTCTTTTGATGCCCCAAGATAATTTGCCACCTATTGTTAAGGTTCAATATGTTGCTATTTCTTCTGGGACTGGGGATGTGGTGGGATCTGGGGGTACTGCTGGGGTTGATCAAATGGGATTGCCTGATTTCCTGGAGAATTCCCTGGAGGTGGTGACCAGTAGGGCAACTATGGTGGTCAGCTTTGCCTTCGAGTCTGACCACAATGCTGTCCTTAGGTTATATTTCCGTAGGATTTCTTTTTCCCAGTTTTTGGGTTCAAAAACTTCCATATTTCCTGATTTGTCGAGGGATACTCAAAAGAGGCGGAAGGAGTTTCTGACTTTATGCCAGAGAGCTACCAAGATCATGGTGGTGGTAGCGGCGGCCTTTCGAAAGGAAGGAGTTCTGGTTCAGCCTTATCTCGTCGGTTGGTGGATTTGGGCAAAGTCCAAGGCCGAGAACATTTGAGTTACCGACAGTTGTGAAGTTTTTACAGAGTCTCGGCTGGGTGATCGATTCGACCAAGAGCCGAATAGTTTGATCTCTAATATCTAGGGGTACAGTTCTACACTCAGAACGGAGCGGTGTTTCTGCTGAATCGTCATGTACAAGTGCTTCGACAGTTGTTGTGCAAGTTCAGGGCCGCTCTGGCGCCCACAGCGTGGAGTTACCTTCGCGTGCTGGGGACAATGGCGGCAACTTTGGAAGTAGTTTCATGGGCCAGATTTCATATGCGACCATTACAGAGAGCGCTGCTTCACTGTGGGTTGCATCAGTCTGAGTCACTGAACAAACGGCTTCCCTGTCCCCTTCGGTTCAGACAGTCTCTTCGGTGGTGGTGGCTTCCAGGATCTCTGAAGGCGGTAATGCCTCTAGAATAGCCGGAGTGGCTTCCCTTGCTGACGGATGCGAGTCTTTCGGGATGGGGAGCTCCTTGCGGAGATCTCTTCTCGCAGGGCACTTGGGCCGTACAAGAGAGCAAATGGTCAATCAGGCGGTTGGAACTGAGAGTGGTCTGTCTATGTGAACTGTTAATGACAGTTGTGAATCGAGTTGGCATGCGATGGATGTAATCTACCTGGATTTCAGCAAAGCCTTTGATACTGTTCCTCATAGGAGGCTTATCAATAAACTCAGTAGTTCGGGGATGGGTCCCGAGGTGGTGAACTTGATCAGAAATTGGTTGACTGACAGACGACAGAAGGTGATGGTAAATGGAGCTCACTCGGATGAAAGGAGAGTGATTAGCGGAGTGCCCCAGGGTTCAGTCCTGCGCCCGGCACTGTCAATGTATTTGTGAGCGATATTGCTGAAGGACTGCATGGAAAAGTCTGTCTTTTTGCAGATGACACAAAAATTTGCAACAGAGTGGACTCCCCTGAGGGAGTGGTTAACATGAGGAAAGATCTACAAAAGCTGGAAGGATGATCTAATGCTTGGCAGTTAAGATTTAATGCGAAAAAGTACAGTGTCATGCACCTGGAAAGCAGAAATCCAAGGAAAATATATCGATAGGGGGCGAGAGGTTGGTGTGCACGGACCAGGAGAAGGACCTTGGTGTGATTATTTCTGAGGATCTCAAGGTGGCAAAACAGTGCGACAAGGCGGTGGCAAAAGCCAGGAGGATGTTGGGTTGCATACAAAAAGAAATTACCAGCAGAAAGGAAGAGGTGATAATGCCACTGTATAAGTCACTGGTGAGGCCTCACTTGGAATACAGTGTTCAGTTTTGGAGACCATATCTTGCAAAGGATGTAAAAAGGCTGGAAACTGTTCAGAGGAAGGCGACCAAAATGATTTGGAGCCTGCGTCAGAAGCCTTATGAGAAGAGACTTGAAGACCTAAATATGTACACTCTGGAGGAGAGGAGGGATAGGGGAGCTATGATTCAGACCTTTAAATACTTAGAGAAATAATGAACAAACCTCTTCCAAAGACGGGGAAGCTGTAAAATTAGAGGGCATAACAAAGCTGCAAGGGGGTAAATTGAAAGGCAATGTCAGGAAATACTTTTTCACTGAAAGGGTGATGGATGCTTGGAATGCCCTCCCGATGTTAGTAGAGGGGGCAAATTCAGTGACAGAATTGAAAATGGCATGGGACAGACACAGTGGATCCCTTTACAGCAACTGGATAAAATCAAAATAAACGTAACTAATTTCTCAACAAATAAGGGTGTCCTACACTGAGCGGTGGGTGAACCCACCGCTCAAAGACATGGGGAGGGGTGGCCTGCACAAAGCAGCAGGTGCACCTACTCTTGCTAACCTACTGGGCAGACTAGATGGACCATACCGGTCTTTATCTGCTGTCATTTACTATGGTACTATGATATTACTTTAATAAAAAGCTTAATAATAAAGAAATAAAAAGTCTAACTGCAAATCATAAGACCATCAAAAGTACCTGGGAAATCTCAGAAAGATGAATCCAAAAGAAATAAGTTTGCAAAGTTTGGAAACTGATTATATTTAACTACAGCTAGATGAGAACTTATCAAGTTACCTTTCATCATGTACAGTGGACACTACCAATAGTATCAAATATTCCATATCCATCAAGCTGTAGTATACACCTTCTAGTTTATTCTTGAAAGGACATTACTTGAGGATAAGGGATGCTGCAATATAGGACAGCAGAAAAATGTATCAGAATTTAACAGTTGTGGGATCACCTGCTTTCATAAACCATGTACTGTACATGATTATGCACACTCAAAAGAGTGGAGAAGAATGCAAGCTTATGTTAACCCCAAAACTCTCTTGGAGAAAGACACTCCTTAATGCTTGATCTTCTGGGACCAGATCAATAATATAAATGGAAATTACACTTACCTGGTAATTGTTCTTCCTTGAGGGATGACAGTTTAGTCCTCCACCTCTGGATCTTGAGAAATTGGTTAAGGACTTAGGAGAGTCTAAGGGCTGTCGACTGCCGGAGGATAAGCCAAAGCAGGGGAAGACCGTTTCGAACTTTCGGGGGGCCTTTCGGGATTTTCGAAGGTTCCGGACTTCTCGCTTGGGCAGCGGTTCACCCCTTTGAGGTCCAAGATTGGGCGAAGAGATCCATCCTTCTTTGGCACAACAAAATAAATTGAGTATCGTCCCCTGCCGTAATCCGCCCTGGGGACCGGACAGACTGCCCCTAAGTGTAGCAGCCGATCCAGCGTGCAACGGACCGCTTGAGTTTTCCGCTGCCCCTTGCAGGGCGACTGAACAAAAGAATCTCGAAGGGCTTCGTGAACTCCAGCGTATACCCATCCCAGTGATCTCCAACACACACCGGTCAGACGTTATTTGGGCCCAGGCAGGAAGAAAGTTCCAAAGTCGCCCGCCTATCGGTAAACGTCCTGCCGAGGCCCCCCTCACTTCATTGAGGCTTTCGATTGGACGCTGAAGATGCTCCTGCAAATCCTCTACCCGCCCCGAAACCCCTGGGCTCGAGGAGCGAAAACGTCCCCTTTGGGCTCCGCCCAAGCGAGAAGTCCGGAATCTTCAAAAATCCCAAAAGGCCCCCCGAAGATTTGAAGCGGTCTTCCCCTGCTTTGGCTAATCCTCCGGCAGTCGACCACCCTTAGACTCTCCTAAGTCCTTAACCAACTTCAAGATCCAGAGGTGGAGGACTAAACTGGAGGACCGATAAGGAATACTAGTTATCTTAATTAGGCTCCGAATGCATGCCTGCTAAATTTTCACACACCTGCAGAAGTTAAATGTAACCTTGAAATATAGAGAAGGGAAAAGAGAAAAAGTTTATAGACAAAAGACAGTATGTTTGACATGCTTCATAAGCATCAATTTACACTGTCTTCTGTTTATGTCAATGAACCCTTAATAATGATAGAGATCTGAACAACTCAATTTAATTTTCTTTTTGGAATATCATGTCCTCAGCATTTTAACATCCAAGAACTCAAAATGCAGAATCAATAGGGAGAGTAGCACTGTAAGAGTGTAATAGTTTACGTAAGCAATAGCAAATGGGGACCAAAAATTAAAGTCCAGATGGGTTTTTGTTGTTGTTGTTTTTTCCCCATTAGCATGGAGTACCAAATTGTTAGCTACTGTTAAAAGATTAAAATGATGAAATTTATTTTGTACAGCACATTTCAGCTTTCTACATTAGGTCCATCAACAGGCATTACAGTTAATCAACATATATGCCAACTAACTTGAGTTTCTTGAGATTTTAAGAGTGAGTATCAGAACGCAAAGGAAAGACTATTTTTTTTTTTAGTTTAAAACTATTACCCACTAAAATGAGAAACACATAATCCAAAGAAAAGCTAAAAGTGCAGTGCACAGAAATATTTTAATACAATTTTCATACAAAGTTAAAAAGTACCTTAATTTTAGTTCTAACTACATTTTACAACTAAAGACATATCAAATGTGATCAATTTTAACTACTATTGGAAAGGTGTTAAGTATTAAATAAGTGCAGAGTCCCCACTGCAGCTTTGCCTGTTGAGTCGTGAAAACTTTCTGTCTCCGAATGTCATTGTCCTATCAGGGGGCGGGGGAGGGGAGGATTGGGTGGAATTCAGCTAGTCATCTGGTGTCATTTCTAGACGGGATCAGAATGGTGCTGGAGGAGAAGAATGGACAGCAATAAGTGAAGGAGAATCTCTTTGCATCTGGGACATTTGCTGCGGGCTCTCAGAGAAGTTCCCTATTGCCTGTTACACTACACTAGCATCCTTCTATTATTACCCTTGAAGTTATATGGCAAGCTATTGCTGATTTGGGCTCTCTCTTAGCCCCCCCAATGTTAAAGTCATTTTAGACAAAGGGTTTGCAGCTGGAAGCCATGGTTCAAAATACTATCTTTCATCTTCAAGAAGCTGTAACTTGCATATTTTGAATTTTCCACGTGTTTTCATCATCTCCAGAAGATATATTTACTAGATATTTAACTGAGACTTTGGGACTGTCCATTGACTTGATATCTGCTAATAGTCATGTCTATTATTCACTCTCAATTAAGCAATGAGTTCCATCTTTGCAAGAGGTTCATCTTCTGTTATAGATTCTTTAGTTTTGGAATCTGGGGGCATAAAGAAATTAGCTGCAAATGTGGCCACAATGGTTTTCCCTTTTTTTTTTTTTTGACTACAGCAGATGTTGTTGAGTGCTGTCGAGTCTGTCGACTCATGGCGACCCTCTGGATAGTTGTTCTACATTGTGTTCGGTCTTCAGTAAGACAGCTCATTGTTGACAGACTGGTACCCATAGTTGCTATAATTGTATGGATCCATCTCTTGCTGGTCTTCCTCTTTTGCGTTGACCTATCTTGCCAAGCATGATGTCTTTCTACTGATCTCTCTCTTCGCATGATGTGTCCAAAGTATGAAAGTCGAAGTCTTGTCATCTGAGCTTCTAAAGAAAGCTTAGGTTTGATCTCCTCTAGTACTGACTGGTTTGTTCTTCGGGCAGTCCATGGTATACACAGTATTCGCCGCCAGAAGCATAATTCAAAGGCATCCATTTTCTTCCTGTCTATCTTTTTCACTGTCCAGTTTTTGCATCCATGTGATGTTACTGAAAATACCATGGCTTGAACGAGTTAAATCTTTGTATGGAGAGAGACACATCTCTGTTCTTGAGAATCTTGTCTAGGTCATTCATAGCCATTCTGCCACGAGCAATGTGTCATCTGATTTATTTATTTAACTATTTCTTTTATACCGCCCCTTCCAGAGATCAAGGGCGGTTTACATGGAACAGTTTAACAAACTTGTACACATCTGTATACATTTACATTGAACAGTAGAATTCAACTATGTACAGGTAATACAAACAACTGTCAAACTATTTACATTGGCTATTTACAGAGGCTATGTATAGTGTGTTACAGAGTTGGATAATTATTGGGCATGTGTAGGTATTGGAATTAATTTCCTTTTTTTGTTGTAAGTCAGGAGTGTGTGTGGCGGGGGACTGTTATGAGTTAGTTAATTGTAATTTCAGGGGTTTTGTGTTTGTGTGACTGTGGTTGCTGTGGAGCTGGACTTGGGGGGTAGGGGATTTCAAAGTGTTCGGAAAATAGGTAAGTTTTTAGTTCTTTCCTGAATTGAGAGGTCATCTTTTATGATGCGAAGGTCTATTGGGAGATCGTTCCAGAGCGTAGGGGCAGCGAATGAGAATGCTCTGGAGCTTGTAGTTTTCTTAGACTTCCTGAAGGCTTCTGGTGTGTTAAGGGAGTGGGCTGCATTTTGTCTGTGAGTTCTCGTTTCAGTTGGAGCGTATAGCAGTGTGGACAAATGTGAGGGGGCGATGCCGTTTATGAGTTTGAAAGTTGTTAGGATTATTTTATATCTGATTCGGCTATTTATAGGGAGCCAGTGTAATTCTAGCAGTATTGGGGTTACGTGGTCAGTTAGGCGAGCTTTGGCAATTACTTTTGCGCAGATATTCTGGGCTCTTTGTAGCAGATGTGTTTTTTTGTGGAAGGCCAATTAGGAGACTATTGCAAGTGTCGAAGTGGGGTGTGATGAGTGTACTGACTACAGATCTAAAGTCATGTGTTTCGAGTAGAGGCCTTAGGTGTTGTATGGTTTTGAGTTTGTAGAATATGGTTTTTACTGTCTGTTTTATGTGCGATAACATGGTGAGAGTGTAGTCTATTATTACACCTACGTATTTGACCTCTTTTTTAACAAGTATGGTTGTTTTGTTGATTGTGATTGTTGTTGGGTAAGTGTCCTCAGTCATAGGTGTCCTTGTTACGAACGTTGCTTCCGTTTTTTTAAGGTTTATGCTGAGGTAGTTGGTTTCCATCCAAGAAGTAGCCTCAGCCATGCATTCGGATAAGGTGTCATATGTAGGGGTTTTAGTGATTATGGGGATGGCGAGCATGTCGTCAGCGTAGATAAAATGGTTAATCCTGTGTTTTTTGAATATGTTTGTAATAGGCTGGAGGTACAAGTTGAAAAGGAGGGCGGAGAGAGCTGATCCTTGGGGTATTCCCTGTCCTTGGGGGAATGTTTCTGATGCTTCTTGGTCTATTTAGACGCGTATTAGTCTGTGTGTGATGTAAGACTTGAACCATTTGAGGACAGTCCCACCTACTCCTATGTTTTCTAGCATATTGATCAGTGTATGGTGGTTGATGTTGTCAAAGGCGGCAGAGATGTCTATAAAGAGGAGTAGGAAGCCTTGGCTGTAGTCATCTGTACCTCTGATGAGGAAGTCCATCAGTGTTGTTAGGAGAGTTCCTACTCCATGGAAGTGGCGGAATCCAAACTGGTGTGAGTCAAGAGGCTTGTGCTCATCAATGTGTTCTTGTAATTGTAGTTGGATTGTTTTTTCTATCATTTTAGCAATAAATGGAATGCTTGCTATGGGTCTGTATGAGTTTGGGTCTTTTGATTTCTTGACTGCTTGTTGCTTCTTTATTGATAGTTGATTCAAATAGGTTAAAGTTGTCAACTATTTCAATTTTTTCTCCTTCAAAGATGAACTTATTGATTTTAACAGTTGCCATGATCTTTGTCTTCTTTACATTAAGGTGCAGGCCCATTTTAAGACTACGTTCCTTGATCGTGAGGAGCAAATGTTTCAGAACATCTTCACTTTCAACCAGTCATGTGGTGGTAACAGCATAGTGAAGGTTGTTGATGAGTCTTCCACCAATCTTCTCTTTTGTCCTTTGTTGTCTTCATGCAGTTCTTCTTCTCTGATTATTTGTTCTGCATATAAAATTAAATAGGTAGGGAGAAAGTATGCAGCCTTGTCGTACATAGTCAAAAGCCTTGCTGTAGTCAATAAAGCACAAATGGTATTCTTTAGTCTTTTCAAGGATCCATCTCACATACACAATGATGTATCTCGTTCCTCGCCCTTTCCTGAACCCTGTTTGCACTTCAGGTAGTTCTTGTTCCAGGTACAGTTGTAGCCTCTGTTGGATAATCTTCAGTAAAATCTTGCTGGCATGTGGTATCAGAGCAATCATGCGATAATTTCCACAGTCCGTTAGATCACCTCTCTTTAGTATTGGTACAAACACAGATCTTTTCCAGTCAGTTGGTCATGATGTTGTCTTCCAAATGTCTTGGCAGAGCCTTGTAAGTATGGTAACAGCTGCATCAGATTGCTGTAATACTTCTATAGGAATGCCATCAATGCCTGATGCTTTGTTCTTTGATAAGGCTTTCAATGCTGCTTCGACGACTTCTTTTATCAACAATGGTTCCCGAATCATAAAGGTACAGGTTGAAACGGCTGTTGGTGCGCTTGATCATTATCATAAAAACTATATATTCTTTCCACCTTTTATTGATCTTCTCAGCATCATTCAACATAGAACCTTGAGCATCTTGTAACACTCCAATTCGAGGCTGGAACTTTTTCTTTAACTCTCGTAGCTTTAGGAAAGCCGATCTCGTTCTTCCTTTAATAGTTTCTGCTTCTATTTCCTTGCAATTGTCATTGTAGTACTTTTCCCTGTCCTGTCTTGCTGCACTTTGGAAATCTCTGTTGAGTTCTGCAATTGTCTTTCTTTCTCCTCTGGCTTTTGCTTCTCTGCGTTTCTGGGCAATTTTCAGAGTTTCTTCTGTCATCCATGTTGGCCGTTTTTGCTTTTTTTATTTTAAGATACATAATGTTAAATTTATAGATTCATTGTTTAGAATTTACCTTGATGTGACAAGGGAAATGCAAAAAAGGAGAATGCAGTTTGTTACTGCATTCTGGTGTATGACAACTTGAAGCCTTGTTTTTCTTGAAGTTCCCATGCAAATATATTATAAAAATATTAAACTAAAATATGCGCATGAAATGAGTCAGAAGCTGTAAAGATGTCTTACACATTGGAACATGGAACGTACGAAGCATAAACCAAGGGAAGTTGGAGGTGGTCAAGAATGAAATGGAACGTGTACAACTTGATCTGTTGGGTGTCAGCGAACTGAAATGGACTGGCATCGGGCACTTTGCATCAGATGATCACATGGTCTACTATGCTGGAAATGAAAGACAAAGAAGAAATGGTGTTGCATTTATAATAAAGAAGAAACTTGCAAGAACTGTAATGAAATACAATGCAGTCAGCGAATGCTTAATCTCTATTTGTCTACGAGGATTGCCTATCAACACAACTATAATTCAAGTATATGCCCAAACAGCTGCAGAAGAGAATGAAATTGAAGAGTTCTATGAACAAGTACAAGCTGAAATTGACAGAACATGCAAACAAGATATCCTGTTAGTCATGGGTGACTGGAACGGAAAAGTTGGCAACAAAGACGACAGCAAAGTTGTTGGAAAATATGGACTTGGCAACAGAAATGAAACTGGAGAAAGACTGATAGAATTCTGCAAGACCAATGATCTATTCATCTCAAACACCTTCTTCCAGCAACACAAGCGGCGACTGTACACATGGACCTCACCCAATGGATTGTATAAAGATCAAATTGACTACATCTGTGGAAGTCAATGATGGAAAAGCTCTGTAACATCAACAAAGACAAAATCTGGAGCTGACTGTGGTACAGATCATCAACTACTAGTATGCAAACTCAAGCTAAAGTTAAAAAAGCGCAAACCACTCATGAATGCAGCAAAATATGACCTTGAGAATATACCACTGGAATTTAAAGACTGCCTGCAAAATCAATTTGCTGCTTTAGATACAAATGACAGAGCTCCGGAAGAGTTATGGAATGACATCAAGACGACTGTGTTGGAAGAAAGCGAGAAGTCTCTACAAAAGGTGAAAAAGCAAACGGCCAAAATGGATGACGGAAGAAACTCTGAAAATTGCCCAGAAACGCAGAGAAGCTAAAGCCAGAGGAGAAAGAAAGAGAATTGCAGAACTCAACAGAAATTTCCAACGTGCAGCAAGACAGGACAAGCAAAAGTAATACAATGACACTTGCAAGGAAATAGAAGCAGAAACTATTAGAGGAAGAACGAGATCGGCTTTCCTAAAGCTACGAGAGTTAAAGAAAAAATTCCAGTCTCGACTTGGAATGTTACAAGATGCTCAAGGTTCTATGTTGAATGATGCTGAGAAGATCAAGAAAAGGTGGAAAGAATATACAGAGTTTTTATATGATAAAGATCAAGTGGACCACCAGCCGTTTCAACCTGTACCTTATGATCGGGAACCATTGGTGATGAAAGAAGTTGAAGCAGCATTGAAAGCCTTATCAAAGAACAAAGCACCAAGCATTGACAGCATTCCCACAGAAGTATTGCAGCAATCTGATGCAGCTGTTACCGTACTTACAAGGCTCGGCCAAGAAATATGGAAGACATCATGGCCAACTGACTGGAAAAGATCTGTGTTTATACCAATACTAAAGAAAGGTGATCCAACTGACTGTGGAAATTATCGAACAATCGCTCTGATCCCACATGCCAGCAAGATTCTACTGAAGATTATTCAAAAGAGACTACAACCATACCTGGAACAAGAACTACCTGAAGTGCAAGCAGGGTTCAGGAAAGGGCGAGGAATGAGAGACATCATTGCGGATGTGAGATGGATCCTTGAAAAGACTAAAGAATACCAAAAGGATATCTATTTGTGCTTTATTAACTATAGCAAGGCTTTTGACTGTGTAAACCATGAGAACCTCTGGGCCACATTAAGAAGCATGGGTATACCAGAACACCTGATCGTTCTCTTACGCAATCTGTACATTGATCAAGAAGCAACAGTTCAAACGGAACAAGGAGAAACAGAATGGCTTAAAATAAGCAAAGGTGTAAGACAAGGCTGCATACTTTCCCCCTACCTGTTTAATTTATATGCAGAACAAATCATCAAAGAAGCAGGATTGTATGAAGACAACAGAGGTGTGAAGATTGGTGGAAGACTCATCAACAACCTTCGCTATGCTGATGATACCACATTACTGGCTGAAAGTGAAGATGATCTGAAACATTTGCTTCTGACAATCAAAGAAGAGTCTCAAAATGGGCCTGCACCTTAATGTAAAAGAAGACAAAGATCATGACAACTGGCATAATCAACAGGTTCATCGTTGAAGGAGAAAAAATTGAAATTGTGAACAACTTTAACCTACTTGGATCAACTATCAATAAAGAAGCAACAAGCAGTCAAGAAATCAGACGACGCATTGCTCTTGGCAGAATGGCTATGAAAGACCTAGATAAGATTCTCAAGAGCAGAGATGTCTTTCTCCATACAAAGATTTGACTTGTTCAAGCCATGGTATTTTCAATAACATCATATGGATGTGAAAGCTGGACAGTGAAAAAAAGACAGGACAGACAGAAAGAAAATTGATGCCTTTGAATTATGGTGCTGGCGGCGAATACTTTGTATACCATAGACTGCCCGAAGAACAAATCAGTCGGTACTAGAGGAGATCAAACCTAAGCTTTCTTTAGAAGCTCAGATGACAAGACTTCGACTTTCATACTTTGGACACATCATGCGAAGAGAGAGATCATTAGAGAAAGACATCATGCTTGGCAAGATAGAAGATCAATGCAAAAGAGGAAGGCCAGCAATGAGATGGATCGATACAATAACAGCAGCTACAGGTCTGTCAACAATGAGCCGCCTGACTGAAGACCGAACACAACTTAGGATAGCTATCCAGAGGGTCGCCATGAGTCGACTCCGACTCGATGGCACTTAACACCACCACACCATCAATTTCTGCTAATCAAAATTTCCACTTCATTTTCTATCCTAACCCTCCCGTTATTTGTTACCTAAAACTCCTGCTTAAGATGTAATCTGAAGTGGAGTAGCAGCCTAGTGGTTAGAACACTAGCTTGGTAACCAAGCAACCAGGGTTCGATTCCCACTAGCACTCCTTGTGGCCTTGGGTAAGTCACTTAAACCTCCATTGCCTCGGAAGGCAGGCCTGGCAATCTACTTCTGGTGACACTGCCAAGAAAACCCAGGAGCTTCTGTGTCACCAGGACTGACTCGAAGGCACACATTGCATTTTGCAAGACGTAATCTGTGAGCATCTGATTTATGTACGTTTATGGCTTTTTCTTTTGCTAAGACCTGTATAATGCTCTCTTTTCTTTAATTTTCCTGATATTGGGGACTGGAGACCATTTAGATTTTCTTTTTGCTTTTCTGTCATTATTTACTCCAATACTGGGAGTATTTGCTTAAAAGAATAGTTTTTCTGCATAAGTTTTTATCTGCTTAATTTGTATGCTTGACATCTTCATAAATAAAAATAAGCAAGTATTAAAATAAGTAAATCCCTAAATAAAGTAACAGCTCCTCGTCCAACATGTTAAATTGAGGATGCTGCTCTGATAAAACTACCAGAACCTCAAGCTGGAATTACAGTAAAACAGGCCAACTATGAACTGAACACAAAACATTACTATGGAGACTATTACTTTGCTTTTGTTTTGTCACTATTTGAAAAAAAGGGCAATAGTCCTACTGAAAAATGCATTCCTTTTACCACCCAAAAGTTATAAACACAAAATTAATCAAGCAAGCAATGTCAGGTCTTGACAAATTGTATGTAGATTTAGGATTCAGGGCTTGTGACCTTGCGCCGACGCCGATCCCCCCCCCCCCCCCCAATTTGTCTTGCACTGGTCTCATGATCTCAAGTTTTGCGAGACTAGCACCAGAGTTACTATACCATTAAGTGTCCATATGCATGGGTTGAGTGTGGGGAAGGGGTGCTTTTGTGTTTTAGGCATGGGAAAAGGAATGTGCTTCTCCTGCTGCCTACCCCTATTGTTAACCTTTCTGGACTCTCCCCCTTCGTCAAACCCCCCTCCCCAATTTCCTGCTCTAAAATCCCCCCCATCTTCCCTTTTTAAGGAAGCCCACTGCCCCTTTAAATTGTCCCTGCCTTCTCTACGTCACTCCCCTACCCCAAACAAATAAACACTCCTATGAAGAAAGGCTAAAAAGGTTAGGGCTCTTTAACCTGGAAAAGAGACAGCTGAGGGGAGATATGATAGAAGTCTATAAGTTAATGAACACAATGGAACAGGTAAACGTAGATCAATTGTTTACCTTATCAGAATATAGCAAGACTAGGGGACATGCAATGAAGCTACAGGGTAAACTATTTAAGACTAATAAAAGAAAATATTTTTTCACTCAACGTGTAATCAAACTCTGGAATTTGTTACCGGAGGATGTAGTAAAGGCTGTTAGTGTAGCTGGGTTTAAAAAAAGTTTGGACAAGTTCCTGGAGGAAAGGTCCATAAAACCATTAAGAACGGACCCAGGATATCAATGCTTGACCCAGTACAAGCATTGTAGAACCTGTGTCTTTTGGGGAAACTGCTAGGTACGTATGACCTAGATTGGCCACTGTTGGAAACAGGATACTGGGCTTGATGGACCTTGGTCTGACCCAGTATGGGATATCTTATGTTCAAACTATCTTTAGGCTGCTGCAAGCCAAGATCGCGGCCTTCCCCTTCTTTTCCACCTGCAGGTATTCAATCTCCCACAGGCAGAAGGGGTCTTTGCCATGATCATGGCAGCACTATTCTTCTTCTCTCTGAGGGCAGACATAAGAGTTTGTGGCCATCGGGGGGGGGGGAGAAATTCTAGGCACCAGATGCAAAATGTAGGTCGCCATGGTGATTTGGGATTTATCAAACCCTGAAACAATGTTGAAAATATAAGAAAGAAAGAAACCTGAACTATGTTTTTTTAATTATTTATTTATTTATAAAATTTCACAAAACAGCAAGAAAATAATTCCTTACATCGAATACAGTGTGTGCAGGTAATAATATTAACCCATAAGCAAATATAATAAGTACAAATAAGAAAGCATACACTGTTGTAATCCACACTACAGGGGAGGAGGAGAGACATACCCACCCAATACAGAGAATTGGAAAAGTTATAAAGAGAACAATTTAAAGAAAACCCACGAGGCCACGTACCCCTAGAATACATTCATGGAGGATAAAGATATAATAAATCCACAGTTCACTCATTAGAGGACACAGCAGGAAGTCTAGCATTGATAAATTTGCCCAAATCCATGGGATCAGAGAAAATATACTTATTTCCCTCCATAAGCACTAGGCATCTACAAGGGAACCTCAAGAAAAAGGTACCCCCTATACTCAATACCCCAGATTTATAAATCAAAAACTGCTTTCTCCTCCTTTGTGTTTCTTTGACTAAATCAGGAAACATTGATATCCTGAAACCCATAAAAAGTATCACATCTTTTCTTAAAGAACGTTTTCAGGAGCCAATCTTTATCAGAAACCAAAAGCACACTGCACAAGGAGAGTAGACGAAATGGGAGTAGAGACTTCGCGCCCAGATTCCTCCAGGAGACCAGTCACATCCAGGATGTCAAAATTCACAGTAGACACAGCCACAGACGTCTCAGCTTTTCTTCGGGAAGGCAGATAGTATACCTTACTTAGAGGTGGTATTAAATCCGGAGGGACTTTCAGAATTTCCATGATATACCGCTTGAACATGTCCAGAGCCGACACCTCAGGGAGACGAGGGAAATTCAAAACTCGTAGGTTAGACGCTCTGGAAGCGTTCTCCAACACTTCCAGCTTATATTTAAGAACTTCATTCTCCTTCACCAAGGCCGAGGACACATCTGAAAACGTAGCAAGCTGAGCACCAAAAGAAACATTGTCCTTTTTAATCTGTTCACAAGTAGACACCACCAACTGAATATTATCCACATTTCCCTGGATGTTAACAGCATTCTCCCGGATCTGGGAGGACAATACAGCAGTCTGAGAATTGATAGAAGCAGAAAGAGTAGCTATAGCTTCCCAAAGAGTCTCCAATGTAAATACCTTAGGGCGAGTGAGGGAAGGCAAGTTTCGCAAAGGCAGACTTCCAGACAGAGTACTCAGGTCCAAACTGCCAACCGAAATCTCAGCGAGACTATCGGGAAACAAGGAGACCAAACTTCCAGCGCGCGCCCTCACAGCAGCCGATGCCCCCACCTCGGGAGGAGTCGACGTCACACCCGCTGAAGTAGGCTCCAAGGCAGCAGGACACGGTGGAGGAATCCTCACCGCAGGAGAGAGAGAAGTATCCACATCTGATGGAGGCAGCTGATCCTCTGTAATCGGCGCGACCAAGCCGGCTCTAATCTCCTGTGCTTTCTCCGGGGGTATGTTAACGAAACGGTCCATAGGACCCGAACTGGATGGCTGAGGTGCAGAGGGAGCAACCCTCAGCTTTCCCTTCCTCTTAGGCATGAAAACCACAAAGAAACACTACCGCGGCCATCTTGGGTTAGCTCCTCCTCCCTAGTGTAAACCTTCAGAAACCTGAACTATTAACAGAGCTTCTTTATCTTCAGCTCTCTGAATTTCTCAGTTGCATTCCTTGGCCTCGGTACCTCTTCAGGTGTTCCTTTTAGAGTCTCTCTTGTTGGGCCCTTTCCATTTAACTACTGTCAGTAGGATTTCCTATGGTTTAATTCAAGTACCCTTTCTTTTCACTCTACAGAAACTTGCACGCGATCTCATCTCCGCCTTCTGCTTCAAAACGTCATCTCTGCACAGATAGAACTCTTGTCATCTCCCAAAGGGCAAAGTTTACCAACCCAATCCTGGAGTCGCATCTAGAAGTGAAATAGCTTAGTTGTTACAACAGCAGGCTGAGAACTAGGGAAGCCAGTGTCCAAATAGCACTGACACTCTGTGGGGCATATTTACCAAAGTGTGGCAGGTACTGTGGGACAAACACGTGTTTGGTGTTCAATTTTACCATGGTGGCGGTACAGCAGCCGCAGTAGGGAATACAGCCATGCTAGGTGCATCACTACCACGGTAGTTGTAAATGTGCAGCCATAGCACATGCGCACAGCAAATGGATTCACAACCCATGCACAGAATTGTTAGCTACAAGAGCATTATTGGGGAGGGGGGAAGGCAGGCAGTAATCTACAGAACCACTGCAAACAGTAATAAATCAGCTGCTACCCCACCTACAGGCCAGTAGTAATAGGCAGAATGCAGAATAGAGAGGGACGGCTGTGAATAGGCACAACCAACTGCACAGCTCAGAGCAATGGGGCTAAGTACCAGAAGACGAGGCATTCAAATCAGGAAAGTAAACGCATGCAGACAGTCCATACAGTGCCTCTAAACTATGGCAGATAGGGTGAAAATGTGTCATCTGAAAGTGCAGAGGCTTGTATGAGATCAGGCAAGCTATCTGCAGTGGAACAAGT
This sequence comes from Ichthyophis bannanicus, assembly GCA_033557465.1. Lineage (NCBI taxonomy): Eukaryota > Metazoa > Chordata > Amphibia > Gymnophiona > Ichthyophiidae > Ichthyophis > Ichthyophis bannanicus. Next base: position 367,507,802 of record CM066031.1, read on the forward strand.
GTATGACGACCCCCCCCCCCCCTCACACTGAGGCACTTAGGATACCTGTTCTCCTAGGCTGCAGTGCATACAGTACAAGGTTCTGGTTTCAGGGGGGAGGGGTGCTCCCCCTCTCATCATTCCTCTTATAGGGTTTGGATAGCACCCTAGGGGTTGTGGAGTGTCCCCCCTCCCTATGTTGGCAAAGTGAGAACTTAGAGCCAGCAGATCTGGAGGCCAAACACAAGCACACAGATGTTGGAGGGGGAAAGGGACACATGGTCTGGGCACCCTGCCAGCCAGAACCTGTACCACATGGGATCCACAATGTCCAGAAGCACCCACATGGCCCACCGTATAGGAAACCCACCCCTGTGGTCTAGCATCTGCTGGGGTGTGGGGGGTGCAGTCCACATACGAACACCATGGTGCAGCCTGCATACTCCCATGGAGGTGGCCAAAATCAAGCAGTCCCAAGGCTGAGCACCCCAGCTGCCAGTGAACTAAAGGCCCACAGGATCTTGGAAGCCCAAGGCATGGGGGTTGGAACACTGATCAGTGAGCTCCAACAAGGCACATCCATGTTCAAGGTTGGAAATTTTAAGTATCTGCTAAGAGCTGGTAGGCCCCAGATGCACCTTATGATGCCAAACCAGTCATGTTGCCAGTATGTTAAAAACAATTTGCATGTCCCACCCCCACTACTGGCTCCAATTCTGGCTATATGGCCAGTAGTGGCTGAAGCACAAAGCAGAGGCCCTATCTGAGAATACAGCCACAGCACATAAAGCCAATAGCCCACTGACATCTATCCTGTGCATTTGCAGATGTGAACAGCAGCCAGAAACATCAACTCCTCCTCCTCTCTCACCACCCTCCTCCAGCCCTGCCTTGTCACGTTTCATTTTCCTGTCTGTCCTATAGATACTGGCGCTCTTAATTTTCTGCTTCAGTTTTTAATGTATTCTATTGTAAATTGCTTTGCTGTGCCAACATTAAGCAGTATATCAAATCTTAAATAAATGAAATGAAACAGTCCCAACTGGGTCACTCATGACCTGCAGGCCTTGATTTTGTGGATGTCAGGCTGTTGTGAACCACTGTCATGGCAGCTGAACTATACAGCTTTTCCAAATAGCTGGCCTAGGCATGCAGCTAACACTGCTTATTAGCCCCTTTTTTTCTCTTCTAACATTCACGTATGAACCACGTGTTCATGTCATGCTAGCAAGGCAGGTGCAACTATCACCTGGTAGGAGGCAAGTGTCAGATGCACCCACACTAGCAGTGTCTTTGTGTCTCTAAAGCACCACCAGCGTGGTCACTCCAGTAGCACTTTGCAATTGATGTCCACTTTCCACCCTGAATCTGCCCTAACATCCATCTATCCACGCACTGCTCTGGTACGTAGTATATTTAACTTAGGTGCTTTTTGGCTCCGTGCTCCCATCTACCGCGGACCAAAAACACACATTAGCCCTGAGCTAAACCCTATGCATCCAGCTACTGTGCTTTAATAAACATGCCCCCTTGCGAGCTTGGGCAGTCATTCAGGTAAAAACTCAAGGATAAATTTACTAAAAGGTATTACCATGCACTATCAAGCACTAACACACATTATTTACTGGATGTCCCATTTACCAATAATGTGCATCAATGACATGAGCTAACAAGATAATGCACTTTAATAAATCTAGTCCTTATAGTCTAAGTTCTTTGGGGACAGGGAAATACCTACTGTACCTGAACATAGCTTGCCGGAGATACCAATAAAAAGGCATCAACTACAAAATATTGTTAAAAAACTGGCTTACGGACAAACACCACATATGAGATAGGCTATGCATTAGATTCCATTAAGGATACTACCTTTGAAAGACAACAATTTGGAAAGTTATTGCGTCTTCAAATCCATATTCCCTACAGATATTTTAAATCCCAGCCAGCAAAAACTACTGGATATTCTATTTTCTACAGTGATACAGATGACTCTTGGTCAATGGATACAAAAGCTTGTGCATTTTAAGCATGATGCAGTTCCAGCTAAGTAGTACAACAGAATGGCATGTTTATTAAAAATATAGCAAACTGTGAAGGTATACTATGAAAAGTTTAAATATGATTTTTTTTCTGTAAGAGCTATCTTGGCTCCCTGTTCATTTTACCTCTTCCCCCATTTAAAACTTCAATAAAACTTGTTGAATTGGAGATTTGCATACACCTGAGTGCAAGATTTTCTCATACATTCTGTATCTACTGTGGCAATCCTGAAAGCCAGACTGGCTAGAAGTGCCTCCAGGAGAAGGTTGGGAAACACTGCTGTGGGGTCTCTGCTGTCCCTTCTGTCATTTCAAACATACTAAATGAGAATGCATCTTACCCCACCTCCCTTGCATACCTCCCTCAGCCCTTCTCCATAACTAGACTGCTGCCTTGGGATCCATCTTCATTTCCTTTGTACTTCCATTCCTACATATCTTGTCGCTCGTGCTCTCTCAGCATGGCAATGTACTCAGGAGCTAAATGCCAATGACAAAGGTCCACCAGCCACAGAAAAGCTTCAGGATGATGTTTTTCCATACAAATTATTCATTGTAAAGGGGTCGAGGAAGATCATAGCATTTAAGTTAACTATTTTCTCTTTAGCCTTACAACCTTTGGCAGTAACATTCAACAAACCAAATATAGAAATTATTTTTGTTTCCCCCCCCCCCCCCCCAAAAAAAAAATGTATTTGTGCCCTTTTTACTCAGCAGATTCCCAATCAAGCTTTTTATAGTTGCTACCTTCTCTATATGTAACACTCACCTTGTCACCAACCCCCCTTTCCAGGTAAACTTTATCTTCTATTTACTGACTCACTACCCCTCTTCTCTTGCCATCTTTTGCTTATAAAACTTCCATCCCTCTTCCATAAATTTGGGTTCCATTCTCTCCACCTACAAATGCACTTCAAGATAGCACTCTACTTGTTTCTCTGAAATCCATAGCCTCCTTCATTTTCTACCACTTCACCATTTTTGTACCTGCTCCAGTTCTACTATGTGGAAAATCTCTCTCTGAGCTTTGCATTTATATTACTTGTACTATTCATTTATTGCATTGCTATGTTAAATTCCTAATGTATATCACATATTACAAAAGGTATCCTGTAAGCCAAAGGATTTGAGGTATATAGGCATCGCCAAATAAACAAACATAATACTGATTCTTCAGATACAATTTTAAAAAAACACAACACAATAAAAGGAGAACCAAGAACAGGAAGCAAAAGTCAAACACAGTTAAGTTTATATTTTGAGCTATCCAGATAAGCAGGAATAGTAAATAGTTTATTATGAGATTCCCTGAAAGATAGTGATTATATCTACGGAAAGACCTCCACAGCACGGTATAGAGTGCAGAGAATCCATGGCTCACATGCAATTCAAAAACAATTCATTATAGTCAGTAGAATGAAGCTTGGCTTTTTTCACAGTTTCGCTGTTAGAAAAAAAAGTTAGTTTTATCTACACAAACTGACTAGTAAGCAACATTCAATTATGGAATCCTTGATAATAGAGACTTTAACAAGCAAACATCAGTTAACTGCTTATCAGAGTGATCTGAGCATTTTCATTTCATATTATAAGACAACAGTACTAGAAAGACCTTGTTTAAAGTTCTTCAAATAAAATGTAACTTACCACCATCCCTCTCTCTAACTCTGTGAGTATGCACGTTCTTGGTCTTACTGTGTCCCGTGTTGTCACCATATTTGTTTTCAGGACTATCAGATCGGCGCATTTTATTTGGCGGTGAAGGGTCTGCAGCATCACGCATCTTCTCATGACGGTGGTCACTACCACTGGGATGACTCTTTGACGAGTATTTAAGAGTCTGCAAACAGGAGAGACTGTCAGTCATTTAAAATATTAAATGCATCTAGACACCAAACTTCTCTTCCACAGCTCATCTAGAATTTGTCAAGACTGTGACAAACCCTATCATACAGCTTTACACTTATAATAAACCAATTCAAAATACCATACATAATCTGATTACATCTAAAGAAATAGAATAATTTAAAATTCCTACTATAAAAACATTAACAACTCATTTTTGAAAAGGTACTAATGTTTAATGTTTATATATTTGATGGTCATTGTGCCATTATTAATCTGTTTTCTGCTTTAAAGGGTAAGCCACTTTGACCACATTCCTTCTATTTCAGTTCATAGCTGTTTAAAACAAGATGTAAAAGGGAACACACACACTGGCCTGTAAAATACAACTTAAAGCAATGAATTCCCATAGAAGCAGATTAAGCAGTAAGGAATTAATTCTGCAAGAAACAAAAACAAACATCACAAGTAACATGCATTATTCTGAAACACTTTCATTACTATAAGCCCATCTAGATTTGGTTTAAGATCAGTAAATTTATATGAACTAAATTTTTAAATAGCTTCAACCTCTTCCCCAAGTGTTTATATTTCAGACATATTCTGGGCTCATGCATTCTTCTGTCTTTACCTGGTAATAAATCTATTATATCTGTAAAAACTACTTTTGGGAGGCAAGTTTTTTTTTTAATGGTATTGCACTCCCAACTCTGTCTGCCTACCCAAATTCTAAATCAATATGTGGTTTTAAGATATGTTTTGAAAAACACATCTTACAGTGCAAGAACAGCCCCATTATCCACTAAAGCAAAACATTTAAGATAAGGAATTTCAGAAGTTTTAAATGTAAGCAGAAGTTATTAGAACTCCGAAAACAACCAGACTGGACCACTGGGTTTCAGAGTTAACATTTAATAAATAGACCCATCTAAAAATATTAGACCGATAACTTAGAAGGGGCGTGTGTAGATTCTTTAAGCGAAAGCATACTCTGCAGAAAATTAGCTGAAAATAAATATACTTGAAACTAAAATTAGATCACATTAGGTCTTGTTAAGCATGCTATGTTAACATTCTTTATCAAATGCAAAACTATTATTACTATTAATCGCTAGAATTGAGCAGCGTTATAGAAGGCGCTTAGGGCGGGCGGAGAGCAGGCCGCAGCCAGGCCGGCTCCAGCAGAGGCTGCGGTACTGAGGCCTGCAGCTGCTCCCGAAGCCTGTGCCCAGGTCCGGCCCGCTCCGCCCCACCGTTACTCTACCTGGTAGGGCTGGGAATCCCTGCGGTCGTGACAGCTGGAAAACAAAAACAGAAAAAGAGAGGTTAGGACACCTCGCGAAACCCCGCACAACGCCCCTCTGCCGCCTCAAACACTTGCCACTTATTTTTGGTTTCCAACAAAAATGGCGGATTTGTCAAAGAGACGGAACCAACTGAGGAAAAGAAAATGAAAATATGTAATCACTGCTTTTACCCATCACTGAGTCTCGGTTGTTTCCTTGCATACATTACCATCAATGCCGTGTGTGTGTGGTGTGTGGGGTGGACGTGAGGGAGGGGGAAAGCGGGGGGACGAGACACTGGCTTTTCAGCAGGATTGAGAGGAGTTTCTGGACTGAGGTTGACTAGTGAGACGAGCGCTCACAGTCCATCTCCCACCCGCACACACAACCAACTGCAAAACAGCGACCGACGACAGAGGAAGGCAAGGCGGCGAGAGCGAGCACGCCGTTTGCGTACGAAGTGCGTAGAAAGCGCCCGAAACGCGCTCCCCCTCCCACCTTGCCTTTGCACCGCCTATCTGCGCAGACAGCCTTGTTTCCCGATGCCGCTTCTTATCTCCACACATCCGGGTCAGCTAGACGGCAGGTTCTGAAAACCGGCTCTTCCCGTTCAATGAAAGCTGAGGTGCTGGGCCTGGGGGTTGCTCTGAAGAGGGTGCGGCGCACGCGCAGGCTCGCTTGGGGGGGTGGTGGTGGTGGTATTTCTGTGAGAGCCGGAGGCGCTATGGTTGTGTGGTTTCTCTTATAAGATACGTTTGATCGATTAGGAAGTGGAAGGAGATGGTCTTCAGGTAACAAAGGTTTTTTTTTCTGCCGGGGGAAAGGGCGCATGGTCGGCTCCCGGGCTCCGCTTTCGCTCTAGGACTGTCCAAGGAAACTTTTCGCGCACCTTTGAATGTTGTTAAGTGCAAGTAGTGCTCATGTATCAACAATTAATAGTTGAATGCTTGTAGAAATAATAAAATGCTTCATAATGATATACATCAGTCCCTTTTCGTTTTTTGATGGTTTAAAATGAATTGTGAAGGGGAAAGGAAGAAAAACATTCAAAAGTCAAATGTGACCGAAGTGCATTCGCTTAATGCTTAATACGGTTGCGAGTTTCAAAAGATAAGCACTACGATATATGTTACTTGGTATAAATGGGGCCCTTACAGATAATCTAGATTGTTTCTAATTTTGTATTTTTTTCCCGTCAGAGTACACGTTTCCCGCTATGTAAGCGATTGGCTGAGAAGTCATATTTTCATGTATTGTTTTAAGTACTCAAAGCTTTAACAAAATCCGTTAACAAATCTTGGAAGACAAATGAGTGGTCTTCGACTGAATAAAATCTAACTGTAGAAAGTGACGCCAGATAGGCAGTACATTATCTTGATCTATTCTGGCCGTCGGTAACTGTCACAATTTGAAGAAAAAGCTTAGGTTTCGCTAATCTCTATTGTTTTGTTTATGCGTCCAGATGCAAGCATTTTCACCTGAGATTTTAAACTTTCATATTTGAGCTAGTTGATATGAAAAACCTTTATGGACTAATATTAACGGTGTGTGTGTATAGTAATTTGATTATGGTTTGTGTGTTGCTCTTTGCTTCCTAAATTACAGTATCTATTTTTCACTCTTCTCACTAGTTTAATCGTTAGAGTAATAAGCTAAGAACCAGGGAAGCCAGGTTTGAATTCCACTGTGTTCTTGGGCACGTTGTCTAACTTCCTGTCGCCTCAGTTATAACTTACAGGTCAATGGAGAAAACAGGCACATGATTTCATAACATTGGAGTACTGCAAAAGTTCTCTGATATGCAACAAGGGAAGCACATATAAATGAGGTATGTACAAATTTTTATGTGAAGTGGAGAGGCAGGAGATGACGCGTGCAGATTAGATGCTCTATCAATAGCACCACATGCATGGACATAGATTTCAAGCACTAATAATTAGCACAATAGCATACCCAAAAATTTTAATGTAGTGAGCAACTTTGCTAGCCCTGGTATAGCAAAAGAGAGCAGTACAGTCTTGTTCACTATTTCTTTCGTGTGCAGGTCTAGCCCTGCAAGGAGCAAAAGATACTTCTATTTTTGTCTACACGTCAAATATGTCTCCTATATGTACAAGCTCCACATGAAGATTTTTTCACACCAAAGGAATGACCAGTTCACTGGCACCCATGTGCCAGAACTCTGTCACATCTGATGTGTAAGAACAATACTACTGAGCTTTGTGCTTTGCCTTATGATCTTCTGCATGTTTCTCTGCAACAGGTGATGGCTTCATTAGCATCTCATTTTAATAATGTGCAGCTCATTTCGCTATCATTTTAATATGTGTGGTGCTGTTGTGTGCATACCACTTCCTGTACAGACAACACTTGTGCTGATCTTTTATTGGCATTTGCTTGTGGCTGTAATAGTGCAGTATGTACACACAAAGGATGCACTAGCATTTCTGTATTGGCCTGTTAGATTGTAAGCCCTCTGGGGACAGTAAATACTGGAAAGTAGCTTGTCTTTAACTTTGGAGGCTCAACTAAATCAAAATCTTCCCATGTCTTTTATACTTTTATTAGGAAAGTAGCTGCTGGGTCTTTATTGAAAACCTAAATTTGAATGTACCATATGAAGAAAATGGGTCTGTTTAGTTATCAATTTATCAATTAAATGCATTCGCCCAGAGTTTGCATATATCTCTTTTTTTTTTATTTATAACCATTTAACATATAGATCAAGAAAGTTCGCAGAACAATCTTGAAAGAAAAAGTACAGATACAATCGGAAACAATCATAGCAAGATAATATAACAAGGAAAACCAAAAAAACAACGTATCTGTTCACCCTAGCCCACAATATAAGAGGGGAGAAGTTCCAAATATATTAGTACTAAAAAATAGAGAGGAAAAGGCAGTAAACTAACTCCAGTACTTATTTTATGAGAGCACAGGTGAAGCTCCAATAGAAATCTCCAAGCGCCTGGCAGTAATGAAAGCCATTAACTGGGAAGGTTCATAAAAATATAAGAAATAGCTCTATATTTCACCAAGCATTTGCATGGATGTTTGAGAAAAAAGAGCCCTCCCAGTTGGAGAACACCAGGGCGTAACAGGAGAAACTCCTTGCGACGCCTCTGTGTTTCTTTGGCTAAATCCGGAAAAATACGTACCATTAAGCCCTTAAACAATAAATTTCTTTTCTTAAAGAATAGCCTAAAAAGCCACTCTCTATCTGACAATAATGCAAAGGTAACAAGCAACGTAGATGGAACCGGAGTCTCACATTCAGAGGTTTCTAGTAAATCTATAACATTCAGAACATTAACTTGATCTTGTGCCCCCCCTGAGTCAGCCCCTTTTTCAACAATTTTAGCCTTAGGGAGATAATAAATTCTCACCAAAGGAGGCATTAATTCAGAGGCCACCCCCAACGTTTCCATTAAGTACTGCTTAAACATTTCTCTAGGAGATACAGAAATTAATCTAGGGAAATTGATTGCATATATCTAATTCATTATTGCCTTGTTAATGTAAGAACATGCACATATGAAACGTCTGTTCTGTCCATCTGTCAGTAAAAGAACAAAAATACAACTATCTTTTCTGGTGTAAAGCACCAATCCCTTTAGCCCTTTAATGGCATACTAGTTATTTATGCAGGCAATGAATGCAAGGACACCTAGTGGAGTTGAAGAGAATTTCAACTAATTGGATATTTTAAATCCTCATATTTAACTCACAGAGTGGAGTGCACAGCAGTTGCTTTGTTCATAATTCTTGCACCACTATAGAATCTCTTTTGTGTGAAAAAGCCAGTGTGGGGTTTTTTAATTGCTTGTAGTCAAAAATGTTGTCATGCATAACGGTTTATATATGAAAGGTGTTTGTTTCATATAGAAGCTCAAACTATCCAGTTTGATCTTAGTTTGTTTCAGAAAATTGATCAGAGATTCTTTTACAAGGTAAACTTGTGAAAGCTATATGCTTACCTCTAGGATATGGCCATCTAGTGCATTTAACTGCATTTTTCTTATCCTGTTAGACCATTTAAGGCAAATGGATTGTGCCCCCTTGCCAGCAGGTGGATGCAGACTTGCGCAACTTTTAGTGATGTCATCACTTGCACTGTTCCCTCTAAGCTATGCGCGTGTGCGTGCGCACACACCTCGCCAAGCGAGCGCACATACTTTATAACAGAGCGCACAAAAATTACGGCTCTTGATTCTGAAAGAAAACACAGACGTCTTAAAATTTAAAAGTTATGATTGTAATTACTAGAAATTTCCCGCTTCATTTAGTAATCGTCTATTTTCATTTAATTTGTTTAAAATCAATGTGGTGTACATACTATATAATGACGTGTAGTCAAATTTTAAAGTATATAACTCTGATGTCATTATGTGGTGCACAAAAATTTAACCTTCCTTCAAAAGCTGCACACAGCTGATATTTTATGCGCACACAGCCTACAGAAAATTAGAGAGAACATTGATCACTTGGTATATATACTGGTGCAGTACCAAGAAAAATCTATTTGCCTCCAGCAGTTGGCAAGGTATTTGGACTGGTGCAGATAGGCCTGTCTCCCCTGGCCTCCTTGACCATCATCTTGTGGACAGTATGATTGAGACCTGTAGATCCAGCATTGGGTGGGCTGGAGGACCAAAAGGGAGGGTGAGGGATCCCAGGCCTTCTCTTCCCTCTTGTCCTCTCTGCATGCTTGTTTTGAATGTGTTTTTTCCCTCCCACTTAATTCAGTGGGTTGTATTTGGCTCTCTGGCTGTTTTCAATAAAGCAGCTCCAAATTAAAAAACAAAAAAAACACACACACACACAAAAACCCAGCATTTTTTTTACTACTACTATGTATAGCACTGCAAGGCATATGCAGCACTGTGCACATACATGTAAGAGATGGTCCCTGCTCAGAAGAACTCAGTCTAGCCAAGGCAGAAAAATAGTACAAACTTTGGACTAGGGTAGAATCATGGGGAAATGGTGACTTGCACAGTTAGTGGTAAATAAGGGATCAGGATCCAAAAGCATCCTCTGAGGTGAATTTTTAGCCTGGATTTGAATAGAACCAGAGAGCCTGATGTACCCACTCATGTAGTCCGTTCCATATATATAGCACAGCAAGGTAGAATTAATGAAGTCTGGAGTTGGCAATGAAAGAGAGGCACAGATGAAAGGGATTTGCCTGAGCACAGTTTCTGAGGAGGCATGTAGGGAGAATAGAGGGGTAATAAGGAGCCACAGAATAAATGCACTTTGTAGGTCACTAGGAGAATGTTTTTGTTCTTGGCAGCTAGGGTTTCTTGGCCAGCCAAACAGATGCTAGGATTCCCTTTTTGGAGCTCCCCTTTTTTTGGCAGACCCCATGAAAGAAGCCTTTCTTCTCCCCCTCCCCATTTGATGCTGCAGTGCTCAGCCATGTGGCTTGATGCAGCCTGTGAGCTGCCCCCCTCCCCCCCCCCCCCCCGTGGTGATTACCTGCAGTTGCTATTTTTGGTCTCAACTTTGGTGGGAGTGCCTTGGACGTGTGTGTTTTTTGTTTTTTGGGGGGGGTTTGGCATGCATGAATGCTCCACAGTATGCCTGGAGCCAGATGATGATTGGCTACTGCTACTCCTTCCCTCTTTTTATTCTGCTAGTGGACACCGTGACCATTTGAGGTGGCTGCTTGCCCTCCAAAGGGGGAACTAGGAGGGTGGCTCTAGCCTCAAGTCCGTTGGATCATGGAGGGCCTTTATCAACCAACTTGAGCTGCAACTCTTGAAACAGCCCACAGGCTATTCTCTTCTATTTACTGCCTGACGGACCCCTTTGCGGGAGTCTGAGGCCCAGGCCTTCCCTGTGGGGGACCCTGGGGCCCTCTAGCCCTATCATGGGCAGTAAGGGAGTTATGCACCCCCACTTTGCCCTTTGGCTCATTTGTTTCTCCAGGAGCCCTGCTAAATATCTTTACAGGGGTTAGTTGGGATGCTGTAGAGAATTCTTTTTCTCCAGAAAGTAAGTATGAGGCGGATGAGGTGATTCCCCTAGTGGCAGGCTGGGATCTTCATGATTACTTATTTCACAGAAGAGACCGTCCTATGCCCACCTTCAGGACACTATGGTAGCTCTGCATGATGTAGAGGCTGCTCTGGGCCATGTTGGTGGAAAGGCCCTCTCTTGGAGTCTATTTGGCATCCTACTACATTCATTCCTCTTCCTGATCCTATGTGCAAGCTTGTAGTCTTATCAGGGAGAAAATCCATGAGATACTATCTTGCTGTACCCTCAGCCCAAGGCAAGCTGGATCAGCTTTTGAGGATGCCTTTGTCAAGGCAGGAGGGACACAAAGCCCACAGCGATCCTGGTGGAAGGTGGCAGTGTGCTTAAGCCTCATGATAGGTGGGCAGAGGCCCTCCTTAAGAATGTCTTTATGGCTTCTGCCTTAGGCTATCGGGTGGCCTTGTGTGCAGATCTGGTGACCTGAGCCCCCTCATGCTGGGTCCAGCAACTGCCAGCCCACAGACAGCAAAATTGCAGTCTGTAGCCACGTAAGTGGCTGCCCAGTATGAAATGAGCAGTATCTCCTTTACAGCCATGGTAGTGGTAATAGTGATTAGGGGGTGATTTTTGACTCGGTAGTTGAACAACTGATGTCTCTAAACAATGGCTGAGCAAGCTCTTCAGAGATAAATTGGAGAAGTTTTGTGGAAGGCCTGGATGAGGTTCTCTGAGGCTCCCAGATAAGCCCAGGGGGGCTAGAAGTGCCTCACATGGGGCCCTGGCATGGAGCATTGACAATGTCCTTGGACTTCTAGGAATCTAGGTAGGAACTATTCATCCATTTGGCTTAAGCCTAAGAAAGGTCAGTCTTTCTGGGGCTCTTGATTGTTCTCAAGATTTAACTGCAACCCCTGCAGGAGTCAGCACGCCTCCCCCCTCCCCTCCATCCCTGCATTGAGATCCAGCAGGTTCCTTCCAAGGCTCAGCTGGTTTGGAGGGTATCTGCATCTGTTTCTTGCAGAATGGCCCCATATCATGTCATACCACGGTTCTTAGGGATATGTGCTGGATTTGGCTGAGCAATTATGGGACGCCTTTGTGTATCCTCCCCACTCAAGCAGGCAGCAATAACACTATAACGTCTCCTGCAATTACAAGCTATTCTACCTTTGCAGAACAAGACCAGGGCACTGTTCTTTCTTTTTTGGTGCCCAAGAAGGTGTTTTACTTGCCTGAAAACGAGCAATACTAAACTCGATCCCTCATTTCTTTATAGAGACAGACAGGGTTGGTCATTACGTCAGTCAGCAGGGGAGGTTTCTCACCTCCCTGGATCTTTCTGGCACATGCTTCCCTATTCCCCCATCTGGGAGCAACACCAATTATTTCTTTGCTGCCGTATCCTGGGCTTCCATTTTCAGTTTCGGACTCTGGCATATTAGCTGACCACCTTCCTTGCACCTTCTCAAAGATCATGGTAACGGTGGCAGCATTCATGTTCAGGCAGGGGATCGCTTTTCTCCATTATCTGGACAACTGGCTGATTTGGTCAGAGGTCTGGGACGTTCAGGGACAACATAGTTCTGGTCATTCCTTGGCTGTAAGGGTTGAAGTTGGTTATCAACCATCTCTCTGTTGCCTCTGGTACACCTGTAGATTGTGAGCCCTTTGGGTACGAGGGAATGTATCCAGTACCTGCTTGTAGTGATTGTAAACCTCTCTGATGCTCTTCAGCCTGGGCAGTATATCAAGAAATTGCATAAACATAAACATTCCAAGGGCAGCCCTCACAAAACTTAGAGTACCTCAGTTCAGCACTTTCACCTGGGTCGTTTTTCTCCTGCTTTTAGAGGTCTATCAAGCTGCAGAGTCAACTTGGGGTGTGTTTTGTGCTCAGTGGTCTCCCTGGGTTGGGGACTACCTCCTACTTCTAGTATTCAGGACCTCAATCCTGGAACTGGTCTCTTGGGCCAGGGCACGCATGCACTCCCTTCAGAATCATCTGCATCTCTTTGGTCCCCCTGTTCCCTGCAGTGTGACCAGGTGCTTCCTCTCTCCCAGAAGATCAAGGATCAGTTAAGATGGTGGTTGCAGTCTTGCTGTCTGATCAATGTGTCTCTAGATGCACCCGATTGGGTGATAGTCAGCACAGATGCCAGCCTGAAAGGCTGAGGAGTCAGCTATCTGAGTCAGTTTATTCAGGGGCTCTGGTCCCCTTAGGAAGCTTCTTGGTTGATCAGCCGGTTGGAGGCCTGTACTGCTTACCTGGTTTTGGAGAGGTTTTAGCCTCTTCTGGTGGGTGAAGTGATTTGTGCTCTTAGAAACTGCCATGCTGTGGCAAAGCATATGTCTTCAAGCGGGGTGAAACTTGACGTGCTGGGATGTCTCTTAAGATAGTAGAACTATCATTGGGTAGAGGAGCATCTGGAAGACCCTCTTCGCAGCCAACATTGAAGGCATTGATAAGGTACAGGCCATCTTCTTGAGATGGAACACTATGGTTACGCAAGTGGGAGTTAAGCCAATACAGAGGTTGAGCCTTCCAGTATTCATCTTAATGGCCATTCACATGAATGCCAAAGTGGAACATTTTCAGCTGCAGGAGGGACCAGCAGGCTTGGATGCCTTGTTGCTGTAAGGGCTCCAGTATGTCTTTCCCTCTTTGCCCTTAGTTAGTCATCTTCTGTGTAGGATTCTGTCTCGCTGTGGCCCGGTGATACTAGTGGCCCTGAACTTGCTGCAAGATCATGGTATGTGGATCTGTTTGAGCCTGTGAGTGGGGTCCTCTTTTGTGTTGCCTCAGGAGAGAGGCCTTCTGTGGCAGCATTTTCCAGTGATAGAAGATCCCATTATTTTCTCGTTGATGAGGCCTTGAGGCATAGGCTAGCCATGAAGGCTTACTCTGGGACGGTAGCAAACACCACCTTACCTTGGCTTATGTGAGAATTTAGAGGGTTTTTAGGGGAGAGTCTCCAAGGCTCGACAGGAACACTAATGGGTCAGATATAATGGCTGGTTTTTGTCCTTTTTTGCAGCCAAGTCTTGACCAAAGCTTGGCCCTAAATTCTGTCAAGGTTTGGGTAGTGGCTCTGATGTGCCTCCATGGGCATGATCAAGGGATGTCCTTAGCTGTGCACCCCGAAGTCTCCCATTGCCTTAAGGGAGTTAATCATGTCCATCAGCTAGTACGTCCGGTGATCCCTTAGTGGAGTCTCTCCCTGGCATTGAAGGTGCTGAAAGGCCCCCCCCCGACCCTTGAGCCAATTTGTGCTGCTTCTGTCAACGACTGGACCCTCCAGGAGGTTTCTTGATAGTCCTTGTGTCTGCCAGGCAGATGTCAGAGCTGCAGGTCTCGCTCTGCAGGGAATATTTTTGCTTCCTTTGTTTGGTCATCTCGATCTGTCCCCTGGCAGACTGTGCCATTGTTCCTTCCAAAGGCACTGGCTGCTTTTCACCTTAACCAGACACTAGTCTTCCCCTCCTTTTCTGAGGAGGATCTTTTGGGTGGATACCTCTCTCCCTTGGTATGCAAAAAGTGAGGAGGGTGTTTCATCAAATATCCGGAGGTTACTAATCCCTTCTGTCATTCATAGTGTGATGGGGCCCGTGGGTAGAGCCCTTTAACCCTATATAGGCGGTTGCCTAGGGTCTGTAAAACAAGTAATCTGCTCTTGCTAGGTAAATGACAGAGTCTCTCAGAGCAAAAAGTGAATGAGAAAATAAGATGGGTTTTATTCCACGTCCCGCTCGGACTATCAACAAGATCAAAAAAACTTCAGATACAAGCAAAGAACAAAAATAGTTTCAGCAAACTTATATTCCTTTGTTTAAATTCACAAAGTTCTTTTTGTTATCCAATTAAACAGCAGGGCTGCACTTGTAACAAATGCTACAGTCCATGGGAGAGGGGTCTGGAAGGCTGCTGCTATCTTCCCACAACATACCCTCTCCAGCACTCTCCAAACTCCCTGTATCACACTCTTCCTGTGTGGAGTACTCAGGCACGTCATCTTGTGACAACTCACTATAGCTTTCAGTGAAGGTTCCTATCTCTTCAGGTTTATACCTGTCTGGCATGCAGTAGCTTCTCTCTGGGTTTTCCTCCCAGAACAAAAGGTCTGAATCTCCTTGCTTCCTGTATCTATGCTCAGGACCGCGCCCTTGGCACGTATATGTTTTAAACCTTTCTCTGTAAGCACATGGATGCCTCCTTTTATCCGTAGGGATTGTTTTGGCACTTGGCTCCCTGTATCTCTTCTCTCTAGCCTCCCAGGCTGGTTGTGCAGCAGTGAAGTTAGTATTAGCTTTGCAGCTATTTCTTAATGTGCACGTGTATTTGGAGTTCCCATCCCCCAACACTCTCTTTCTAAACTGACCTGTGCTTAGTGCTGGCACATACCGGTCTCCTGTGTGGTAGGGCACTCCTGGCTTCTCTTGAAGACTAACTCGGGTGGCATGCCTTCTCCCAGTGCAGCTTGCCTCCAACCTCTTCTCCTGAGTGCTGGAGCTACCTTCACTTCCCGGTTCTCCGACAGAAAACTTTCCTCCCAGCACTCCTCTGGGGTTTCTGCTCAGCTGACTGTAGCCACACCTCTTGCTGCTCTCTCTCTGGCTTCTGCCCTCCTCCTGGGTTGTGTCCTGCCTCTCCCTCTCTCTCTCTCTCTGGAACCCTGTCTTATGTAATCCCTAGCCCTGCACGTGACGTGGGGATTTGCAATCAGGTGTTCCTGATGAGCTTTCTGTTTGGCACGTAGTAACAGTTTTCCCTGCTCAACTGTTTCAGTGTGCGTAGTGCCTCTTTTCAACGCTGAATCTAAGGTAAGCTCTTCTTTTACCTGCACTTCCATGGGCTGTGTATCCCCTGCTGCACCACAATAGTAACATAGTAAATGATCAGATGATCTTTGTCCTCTTTAGCAGTCTGAGGAAAGAATAGGCAGCAGCCAAATCCTCTTTTGCCCACTGGTTTAAATAGACTATTAGTTCAGCATATTTTTTTGCTGGAAAATGTGTGCCAGAGGGAGTAGGCCCTTGCTTCACTAGGGCACAGGCTGCTTCTTGGGCAGAGTCTGCTTCTGTGTCTCCAGAGGACATTTACAAGGCAGCTACCTGGTTACCTGAGCAACTTGGTGAAGTTCCACAGGCTGCATATGGGCATTAGCAGCAAATTAGGGAGATTAAGATCCTATTCCATATGGCCTGGCTTAGAAGTGAGGTTCACAACTTCCATGGTATGCGCAAAACTAACCCATTAGGAGAAACTACAAAGAGATTAAAATTGTTATTGAAAAGTCCTTTAACATCACAGAATAAGATACAAGCCATCAATTAACTGGCAATTCTGTACTTCGTACAGCTTTGGGGTTGTGGACTGGCCTCTTAAAAGGTCTTGAAAAACTGGATGTGCTAACATGAAAACTCCTCCATGCCTATGAAGTGATTTACAAGAATCTGTGTATGCCAAGATATTATATTATTAGAGCCGAAGGAGAGCTAGGACTCGGAGAGTGATTACACATACAAAGCTACTATCATAGATCTCCAGACCTATATAACTGCATCCTCAGATACAAATACACAAAAAGTGCTGAAATAGAATAAATGTCCAGAATCTTTCTCCATCATCAAACTTGGACAAGCATTCTGACAACTAGAAAGAAGGAGTGAAAATCCACAGGCATGCATAGGGGAGCAAGAACAGAATTTGCAAAACAAGAGAAAAAAAACTCTTCAAGGAATTAGATGAACAAACGAGGGGAAAAACAAGTGGCAGATGAACAAATACAGTGAGAAATAGTGTTACTCCAGGAACCCTTTGTCAAGCAAGAAAGGACACATGAATGGTTAAGGAGGAGTGAGCGGAAACTGAAGGATGAGAGGTTGATAGTTGCAGCCCAGGACAGCACTGAAAAAACTGGAAACACAGACATGTTGATTCTGTAAGAAATACCTGGAAACGCTGATTCGCCTCCTAGCTGGCTGTGAAGTTCTGTTGACAGAAAATTTCTGAACAGAAAGACATAGTAAATAGCACCCCTCATTCATTGTAAACACTGTAAGCGCTACAACATCACTGTACCTGAAAAGCACTGGAATCATGACCCTAAGAGAATTACAGAGAGAGAGGAGGTTATGATTACCTGGGATACTCCCATTCCAATCGATTAGAAAGCTGGAGGCGAGGAAATCGGATATACTGATTAACCCTTTGAAAGCCTACTTTACATTTTTAATCCACATTCTGCAGCCGGGTTAATTTTTGCATATTTCAGGAAAATTGTACCCGTTTTATTCAATATGTTCTAATAGTGATCTTCCTTCTGCTATGGTCATGTATTATATACCATTTGATAAGAATATTTAGTCAGAATTTTGGATCCCGAGAGTTTTGGGCTCGGCCTGGAAAGGGTTAAGGAGAAAAACACCAGAACAGCATTGATAATAGAGGTGTCTGTTTCAAGCGACTGCTCTGTGAACTGTGTGGAGAGGCAGAAGATCCTTAAATACCAGGAAATGCAGTTAGAGACCAAGAAAATATGGCAGAAAGAGAGATTTCCTATCGTGTTGGGTGTCACAGACTTGATTAAAGAAGAATTTCCAAGCGCATCTAGACAAACTACCCATACATGTTACATCTTACAAACTCCAGCAGGAGGCTGTCTTTGGCATAAAACAAGAACTACACCGAGCCTTAGCAGTAAATTCGAGAGACTGAAATCATACTCCCCATGCCCTAGCTTAGAAGTGTGGTTTATGACTGTCATGGTATGCACAAAACTAACCCATTTGAGGAAACTGCTCTCGAGACATATCGCTACTGAACTGAGGGACAATGCAATTACCTGCCAGCAATCGTGGCTGCCGGTCTGGTCACATGATTAAGATCAGGTGACTGAGGGGACATTAAACTGAACACATTGTAGTGTCACACCATGGTATGTGCCCGATGAGCAAGTCCTGCTCTTTGGGGCAGCTTGCACAGTTTTAATAGAATCTCCTTCACTCCATTTAGCTGGTTGCGCCATTGGCTGCATCGCATGTCTCATTATTTGCTGCTTCGCTATCCTAGTTCTCTTTTTAATGAGCACCATTTTAGTTCACTGGGGCTGGTGTCCCCCCCCCCCCCCCTACTAAGTATCTCAAACAACAAACTGAGTTATTTTTGTCTTACTGCCTTCCCATTCCAGCATCTTCATTACCGTACTGTCCCCTCACACTCTTACAGGTAGAACTCTTGAATTGCAGGTCACTTTGTGCCAAGTCTGTGTTAGTCTCTGATTTGTTCACCCAGTACTCCCTTGATTTCCTCTTTCTCACTGAGGCATGGCTCAGAGGGAGAGGACCTGGTTTTATTTTTGTCTCCCTGCCGGCCTTATCGCCTAAGGTAGCTAACTGGCTCCAGATTAGCCCGACAGGCTTGATCTGGTGCTGGGTTTACGCATTTTTCTGAAAGGACTTTTAATTCCGATTATCTCTATTATAATCTGGCTGTTCTTATGGTGTGCAAGTTCCTGTAGTTTGAATCACTCATCACTTTGTGTGTAACCTGGAAGGTTTTCACAATAGAGAGTTTTGGCATTTGAACCATTCACTATCGGTGTGCAATTTGGAAGATTAGCAGGGTTTTGCTGTCTGGTGTGGAACTACTGACTTTTTTTCTGTGATTTGGAACATTTAAAGTAGTCTGCGCTGTTGAGATGGGATAAAAGTGGAATAATCTCTAACAAATTTTCTGTAATAAGTGATGTGGATCAAGTCATGTGGCTTGATGGGAGAAACAGTCATCAGTGAAGTTTTTTGGGACTTCAAATAGAGTTCAATTTTTTTCAAATGTTTATATGAAAAAATTGTGTTGTAACTTTATATAGTTTCATGTATTCCTCAACCATCCTGACACATGTCAATATGTAAATAGTTTCCCATGTTCTCCAAGTTTTATTCCTTGTTATAATCCACAGCTACAAACACCCTAAAAGTCCCGAAAGCATTAACAGTTTGCACAGCATCTACAGCCAATAGGGCGTTTAGTATCAGTGTACCAAGATGCTGGAACGCATTACCTCCAGATATCCGGGCTATTAAGAGCCTCACACAGTTTAGGAAAGCCCTCAAATACCATCTCTTCAATAAGTACCTCATAGAACCCAACCTCACCCACGGAGACAGAGATGCAACCCGCTAAGCAAAAATATGGTTTCCCAACAACATGCTAAGAAAGATTCCCTAACCCTTAGTGGTGCATTTGTTTCTATGGAATTCATGATCATACGACTTTATGTAGCAATACTTGTAAATAGTTCACCACTGGTATACAAGTTTATGTAGCAAATGCTGTAAATAGTTTACCCCTGTTATCCAAGTTACTTGCCCTGTTATCTGTAAACTCTTACATGTTAACTGTACTGAGCATTTTTGTTCCATGTAAACCGCGCTGATGCTGAATAGTGCGGTATATAAGAGACTGTAAATAAATAAATAATGTAAATTCAATCAGTCCTCTCTGATCTGAAAACTTTGTTAAATGTAAACCGCACTGATAACAAATAGTGCGGTATATAATAATTGTTAAATAAATAAAAATATGGTGTGTTTTTTTTTCCGAGATTGTATTTGAATAAAGAGAGAGTGAATTAGATGTGGTTGGTGTGAGTATTTTGTGTGTTTCTATTAGTTATAGGGATATTTTATTATACAATTGGAAATGATATATGAAACAAAGATATTATAAATGATATACCTGGGTATAATGTCTTGTTTTTTAGTGCAAGTTTCTGCATGCAATGGAGTAAACCCAGGACTGGATCAAACCTGTTGGGCGAATCTGAAGCTAATTGGCAACCCTATTACTGCCCTGTGTACCTTACCCCCCCCCCCCCCCACCTCCTTGTGTTGCAAGGAGTGGCGGTAGGGTGTCTGTCCTCTACTGTGCTTCCCTTCCTCTCTTAGTTGTTCAGTCTCTGGTTTTTCATTATACCAAATTCTTGATGGTGTGACTATTCCTGTTCACCAGTCTGTTTTCTCCTTATATATTTTTCTCCTGCTCTCAGTCTCTTTGTAGGACTCTTTACTACTTTCAGTCTCAGAGGCCACTATCCTCATCTTTGTTTTAGGGGACTTAAACGTTCACTTTGAGCAATCTTCTAAACTTTGTGGCAGACATTTTTCGGTTTTGCCTCACTGATCCCACCCTTACCCAACATGTGAACCTTCCTACTTATGAGGCTGGACATATTCTTGATTTGGTCATTTCTTCTCATTCCCTCCTTCATCCTTTACTGGTCAACCTCTACCATGGACTGACCATTTTCATATTTTTTTTTTCTCTTTCCAGCCTACCTTTTTCCCTCATCTCCTTGATGTTGGCATATTTAACCCTTCGTGTGACTGGATCATAGAATCACTGCAGATAAATTAGTAGTCTTTCCATCTTCTGAGGTCCTCTTAGTTAACGATCAGGTGCAAGTATGATACTCTTTCCTTGGTTCTGTGCTTGATCATGTTGCTCCTCTCCACTTCAGGCATCCCCAGCATAAGTGTCAGCATTCTTAGTACCACCCTGGACTGAGTTTTCAACAGGCACAATTACACCGAGCCAAGCAGCTCTGGCAGAAGTTCTGAACCATTGTCTCTAACCTTCTTTAAACATTGTCACTGTTCTACAGATCTGATGACCTCTGCTTAAGACTGTTATTGTCACCTCATGACATCATCTGCTAATCATTCAAATATTCTTTCCCTCCTGTCACGCTCCCCAGTTATGCTGGTTTTGTCAAGAAACATACCCTTTCCTGACCAGTTTGCCCTATTTATAATGAATACCCCCTCCCAATTAATGAATTCTAACTTTATCTTCCCAATAGCCCACCTGTTCCATCCTCTGACTTCTCTCAGATTCTCTTGCCTTCCCAATCTGATGCACACTTAGTGCTGCTTCAAGATGGTTTCGCTTACTTACACTATCAAAGCTCATCTCCTTCTCTAGAAAAAGCACATGACCCCTGGATCCAATTCCCTTGACGTGGTTCCCCATTTGCTCACTCGTGCTTCTTCCTCCTGCCTTTTTCTATTAATAACAATAGTCTGGCCTCGGTAGTTTTCCCCTCTGCTTGGAAGAAAGCTCTCAATCACCCTATCCTTAAGAATCCGTCCCTTGACAAGACTTAACCAGCTTACTGCAGACCAGTATCTAATTTGCTCTTCCTATCAAAGACTTTCTAGAAAAACTTGTATTCTCATAGCTTGTCATACATCCTGGATAACACTACTAGCCTTCATCCTCATCAATCTAGCTTCGGCCCCAGTTATAGTACAGTAACCATCTTGCTCTCCTTGATCAGTGAAATCCATGAATCCCTGGATAAAGATAAGCAAATTATACTGCAAGGGAAATATTGCCATCTGCCTTTGACTTGGTTGATCACACTATTTTGCATTCTTGCTTACATGATATAAGCCTACGTAGTACAGTGCTGGTTCAGATCTTTTCTATCTGACCACTTCTCTTCCATCATATCAGATTGATCTGTTTCTACTACTGTGCCACTTGACATCCTATTAATTCTACATACTAATCTATCACCTGATCTCACTCACCTCAACACTTGTCTTACCCAGGTTGCATGCTGGTTTGAAATCAAATCATGTCATACTTGAGCCAAAAAAGACTTCACAACCTAACCGACTGGTTCCACTATTCCTCTGTCACATTCTCCTTTGCTGTCTGGCATTCCCATTCCACATGTACCCTCCTTCTGATATCTCGGTGTCATTCTTGACTCCCCATTATTGATTGATTTTCTTTGACTGAGTGACCAGAGAGTTGGACTGTGAGAGAGCCCTAGATGTGGTGTATTTAGATTTCAGTAAAGCCTTTGACACCGTTCTGCACAGATGACTTATAAACAAACTGAGCACCCATGGGATGGAACATAAAGTTACTGACTGGGTTAGAAATTGATTTAGTGGGAGGCAGCAAAGGGTACAGGTAAATGAAGCTCACTCTGAGGAGAAGGTTACCAGAGGTGTGCAGCAGGGATCTGTTCTTGGTCTGATTTCTTTTCTTTTTAACGTTTTTGTTAGTGATATTGAGGAAGGGCTGTTGGGTAAGGTTTGCCTGTTTTGCGGATGACACACAAATATGCAATAGAGTAAACACCCAGGAAGGAGTAGATAACATGGGGAAGGATCTAGCTAAGCCTGAAGAATGGTCTAGAATTTGGCAGCTGAGACTTAAAACTATACAAATGCAGAATCATGCTTTTAGGCTGCAAAAATCCAAGAGCAGTGCAGTGAAGGGATGAAGTACTTCTTTCCACAAAAGAAAAGCAGGACCTGGGCGTGATTGTGTCAGACTACCTTAAAGTAGCTAAACAGGTAGAAAAGGCAACGGCAAAAGCCAGAAGGATGCTTGGGTGCATAGGGAGAGGAATGGCCAGCAGAAAAAATGGAGGTGATGGTGCCTCTATAAAAGTCTCTGGTGCGACCTCAACTGGAATATTAGGTGCAATTCTGGAGACCACACCTTCAAAAGGATATAAACAGAATGGAGTCGGTACAGAGGGTGGCTACCAAAATGGTCAGTGGTCTTCATTATAAATCATATGGTGACAGACAGATCTCAATAGTATACTTGAGAGGACATAAGAACATAAGATATGCCATACTGGGTCAGACCAAGGTCCATCAAGCCCAGTATTCTGTTTCCAACAGTGGCCAATCTAGGTCATATGTACCTAGCAGTTTCCCCAAGGGACATAGGTTCCACAATGCTTGTATTGGTTCAAGCATTGATATCCTGGGTCCCTTCTTAATAATGGTTTATGGACCTTTCCTCCAGGAACTTGTCCAAACCTTTTTTAAACCCAGCTACACTAAAAGCCTTTACTACATCCTCTGGTAACAAATTCCAGAGTTTGATTACACGTTGAGTGAAAAAATATTTTCTTTTATTAGTCTTAAATAGTTTACCCTGTAGCTTCATTGCATGTCCCCTAGTCTTTCTATATTCTGATAAGGTAAACAATCAATCTACGTTTACCCGTTCCACTCCGTTCATTAATTTATAGACTTCTATCATATCTCCCCTCAGCCGTCTCTTTTCCAGGTAAAAGAGCCCTAACCTTTTTAGCCTTTCTTAATAGGAATATCCTTCCATCCCCTTTACCATTTTGGTGGCTCTTCTCTGAACCTTTTCTAAAATCGCTATATCCTTTTTAAGATACGGCGACCAGAATTGCACACAATATTCAAGGTGCGGTCTCACCATGGAACGATATAGAGGCATTATAATATCTTTTGTTTTATTTTCCATTCCTTTCCTTATCATACCTAGCATTCTATTTGCTCTCTTGGCCGCCGCTGCACACTGGGCCGAGGGTTTTAACATGGTATCCACAATGACACCTAAATCTTTTTCCTGGGTGGTAGTTCTAATGTGGAACCTTGCATCGTGTAACCATAGTTTGGGTTGTTCTTCCCTAGGTGCATAACCTTGCACTTGTCCACATTAAATTTCATCTGCCAATTTGATGCCCAGTCTTCCAAGTTATCAAGATCCTCTTGCAATTTTCCACAATCCTCTTGGATTTTAACAACTTTAAATAGTTTTGTGTCATCTGCAAATTTGATAACCTCACTCGTTATTCCACTTTCCAGGTCATTTATGAATGTCAAAAAGCAGCGGGCCCAGCACCGATCCCTGGGGTACACCACTATTCAACTTTCTCCATTGGGAAAATTGGCCCTTTAGCCCTACCCTCTGCTTTCTATCTTTTAACCAGTTCCTGATCCACAATAGTACACTGCCTCCTATCCCATGACTCTTTAGTTTTGCCAAAAGTCTCATGAGGGACCTTGTCAAAGGCTTTCTGAAAGTCCAGATACACAATATCAACCGACTCACCTTTGTCCACCTGATTATTCACTCCTTCAAAAAAACATAACAGATTAGTAAGACAAGATCTTCCTTGTCTAAAGCTATGTTGGCTGTCTCCCATTAGGTCATGACTATCTACATGCTGAGTAATTTTATTCTTTATGATGGTTTCTACCATTTTTCCTGGTACTGACGTCAGGCTCACCGGTCTGTAGTTTCCCGGATCACCCCTGGAACCCTTTTTAAAAATTGGTGTTACATTGGCGATCCTCCAATCTTCAGGTAATAGAGATGATTTTAATGATAGTTCAGAGATTACTAATAGCAGGTCTGCAATCTCATATTTCAGTTCTTTCAACACCCTGGGATGTATACCATCCGGCCCAGGTGATTTGCTACTCTTCAGTTTATCTAATAGTTGTAATACATCTTCCCGATGTATCGATATTTCCTTCAATTCTTCCGCACCTTTAAATACCACTTCAGTCATGGGTAACATCCCTACATCTTCCTCAGTAAAGACCGAAGCAAAGAATTCATTCAGTCTCTCCGCTATCGCCTTGTCGCCTCTTAGTGCTCCTTTAACCCCTTTATCATCTAATGGACCAACTGACTCTCTCACAGGCTTTTTGCTACGAATGTACTTGAAAAGGTCTTTACTTTGCGTTTTTGCTTCCGCAGCAAACTTCTTCTCAAATTCTCCCTTTGCCTCCCTGATCAATGCCTTGCATTTGACTTGCCAGTGCTTGTGCTGTTTCCAGGTTTCGTCGTTTGGCTCTTTTTTTCTATTTCCTGAAAGATGCTTTTTTGGCAACGACAGCCTCTCTGACCTCACCTTTTAAACCATGCTGGCAGTTTTTTGGACTTCCTTCCACTTTTCTTAAAGCGTGGAATACAGCTGGTCTGGACTTCCAAGATAGTATTTTTCAACAACAGCCAAGCCTGATGTACGTCTTTAACCTTTGCAGGATAGAGAAGATATGATAGACATTTAAATACCTCCATGGCATAAATGCACAGGAGGAGAGTGTCTCTTTCAATTGAAAGTAAGCTCTGCTACGAGGAGGCATAGGGTGAGGGTGAAAGGGAATAGACACAGGAGCAAGATGCGTAAATATTTTTTTATGGAAATAGTGGAGGATACATAGAATAGTCTCCCAGTGGAGGTGGTAGAGATGACAATATATGAATTCAAAAAAGCATGGGACAAACCGAGAGGATCTCTAAAGGGAACTATTGTTTTTGATATGGAAGGGCAGACTAGATAGGCCATGTGGTCCTTTTCTGTCTAGTTTGTCCTTCCATATCAACCACTACAACAGCCCCCCTTTTTTCCTTTAGAGATTCTCTGTGTTCGTCCCATGCATCTTTGAAGTCAGATACTGTCCTCATCTCTACCACCTCCACTGGGCGACTATTCCACGGATCCACCACTCTTTCTTTCCGTAAAGAAATATTTCTGCATATCATTCATGAATCTATCCCTTTTCACACTCATCCCATGTCCCCTCATAGCAGAGCTTGCTTTCAATCGAAAGAGGCTCTCCTGTGCATTTATGCCACGGAGGTATTTAAACATCTCAATCATATCACCTCTAGCCATCTTTTTCTCTAAGGTGTACATATTAAGATACTTAAGTCTGTCCTCATATACTTTTATAATGAAGACCAATAGCCATTTTAGTAGCCATCCTCTGTACAGTCTGCAGCCTGTTTATATCCTTTTGAAGGTGTTGTCTCCAGAATTGCACACAATACTCCAAATGAGGTCGCACCAAAGACTTAAACAGAGGCACTATCACCTCCTTTCATCTGCTGGCCATTCCTCTCCCTATGCACCCAAGTATTCTTTTAGCTTTTGCTGTCACCTTTTCTACCTGTTTAGCTACTTAAAGATCATCAGACACAATCACGCCTAGGTCCTGCTCTTCTTCAATGGACAAAAGTACTTCACCCCCTATATTATATTGCTCCCTCGGATTACTGCAGCCCAAATGCATGACCTTGCATTTTTAACATTAAATCCCAGCTGCCAAATTATAGACCATTCTTCAAGCTTAGCTAGATCCCTCATGTTATCTACATTTTCCTGGATGTCTACTCTTGCAGATTTTGGTATCATCAGCAAAGAGGCAAACCTTACCCGACAGCCATTCCGCTATATCACTAACAAAGATGTTAAAAAGAATTGGACCAAGGACAGATCCCTGGGGCACACCACTGGTAGCCTCCTTCTCCTTCAAGTCGGCTCCATTTACCTGTACCCTTTGTCGCCTCCCATTCAACCAATTTCTAACCGAAGCAGTAACTTTAGGGTCCATCCCTAGGGTGCTCAGTTTGTTTAAAAGTCACCTGTGAGAAACGGTGTCAAAAGCTTTACTGAAATCTAAATACACCACATCTAGGGCTCTCCCTCGGTCCAACTCCCTGGTGACCCAGTTAAAGAAAATCAATCAGATTTGTCCGACAGACTTGCCTCTGGTGAATCCATGCTGCCTCGGATCCTGTAATCCGCTGGACTCCAAAGAAACCTCACTATTTTCTCTTTCAGCAGCATTTCCAATAATTTTACTCACTACCGAAATTAAACTAACCAGCCTGTACTTTTCAACCACATCCTTACTTCTGCTTTTGTGTAAAGGGGCCACATATGCCTCTCTCCAGTCCTTTGGCACCATTCCCAACTCCAAGGCATTGAAAAGATCAGTAAGTGGAACTGCTAGAACGTCCACAAGTTCCCTCAGTATTCTAGGGTGTATCTCATCCTGTCCTATCGCTTTGTCTACTTTAAGTTTAGCTAGATTTTCACAAACACAGTCTTCTGAAAATTGTTCAAGATGCCCCTTGCTTCTGTTCTGTTTTGTGGGTGTTTTCTGAGGTCCTGGTTCTTCATCTGAGAACACAGAACAGAAATATTCGTTAAGCAATTCCGCTTTATACTCATCAGCTTCTACATATTCCTCCCCTTCACTCTTGAGTCTGACAAATGTCTTATTCCCCCATTTTATTGCATTGGCCATTTCCTCCTCTTTTTGAATCTTTGCTTTCCTGAATACTTTGCTAGCTTCTCTAACTTTTTCCAAATATAGATGCCTCTCTTCCTCTCTCTGTGATATCTTGTATTTCATGAAGGCCTCCCTCTTTTTCTTCACTTTTTCAGCTACTTCTTTTGAAAACCATAGTGGTCTCCTTTTTCCTTTTGCTTTTATTTACCATTTTAACAAAAATGTTGGTTGTCCTTAAAATATCCCCTTTCAGTTTTGCCCACTGTTTTTCTACATCCCCCAGCTGTTCCCATCCCGCTATTGACTCCCTGAGGTATTGGCCCATCTTGGCAAAGTTAGTTTTCCTAAAGTCTAAGACCCTCGCTTTTGAATGGATTCTAATAACCCTAGTCGTAATACTGAACCACACCGTCTGGTGATCACGAGATGCAAAATGATCTCACACTATAACATCACTTTCACCATTGGTAAGCACCAAGTCCAGTATGGCCCCTTCACATGTGAGGTCTGTTACCAATTGCCTCAATAGTTCTCCCTGTAGAGAATCCAGGATCTCCTTACTTCTAGATGCTGCTGCAGCAGGAATGTGCCAATCAACATCTGGCATATTGAAATCCCCTATCAGTAGCACTTCCCCATTCCTAGCAATGTTGCATATGTTTTCAATTAACTCTCCATCCACCTTTTCCTTTTGTGAGGGAGGTCTGTATATAACGCCAATCCAAATAGCTTTCTCTTTGCCTCTTTCTAGTTTAACCCACAGTGCCGCCTCTCTCTCCCTTTTAAGCTCTTTAATTCCAAAGCTTTAATATTTTTTTACGTATAGTGCTACTCCTTCTTCCTACCCTGTCCTTTTTGAATAAAGTATAGCTTGGTATAGTTACATCCCAGTCATGGTTTTCTGTGAACCATGTTTCTGTAACTGCCACTAAATCCAAGTCAGCCTCTCCCATTAAAGCTTCAGCATCTGGGATCTTATTTCCCATGCTGCGGGCATTTATACACACTGCTTTCCATATGTTGCCCCTTTTACCCATTTCCATAAAGGTATTTAATGTTTCACTTACCTGGGGGCTTTCACTTATCTGTGGGCTTTCTTCATCCATTCCCAATGAATATAGTTTAAAGCCCTCTTCAGTAGATTAGCCAGTCTGCTACTGAAGACACGTCAACCTTTTTTGGACAGATGGGCGCCATCTCTGCTATGCAACCCTTGTTAACAGCATCCCATGGTCCAGGATACCAAAATGCTCTCTGACACCATCCATACAGCCATGCATTCATCTCCAGGATGCAAGCTTCTTTGCCTTGGCCTTTATTCTCAACAGGGAGGATTGAAGAGAACACTACCTGCACCCCTATCTGCTTCACTCTCTGTCCCAGAGCCATGAAGTCACTTTTGATATGCTTAGACGGATACCTGTCAGTATCATTTGTGCCGACATGGATTAGTAACATTGGGTAATAGTGGGCTCGATGAGTCTCGGCAAACTCTCCATAACATCTCGGCTTTTGGCACCTGGCAGACAGCTTTCCTCTCTGGACATCAAGTCTGTTCGGCAGATGGACGCCTCAGTACCCCTCGGAGTCAGCAACCACCACTAGCTTTCACTTACTTATGTTCACTGATTCTGCCAATTTGGGGTGCTCGAGCTCTGGTTCTTCCCTTTCCAAGGATGCTTTCACCACCTCCACTTCCAGGGCTGCATAATGGCTCTTCAATTCAAGGGCTGGAGAAGTTAGATTGGTGGTTCTGCAGGCCCTGGTGACTTGTGTCCAACCTTCGTCATTCTGTAGGCACCCATCTTCTCTTCTGCTGGAGAGCTTGGATGTCACAAGAAGCATCTCATCAGTGTATTCACACTGTCTTGAATGCTCCTCAGCCTTGCCACCTTCTCGCTGAGTTCTTCCACTTGTTTCCTGAGAGCTTCAGCATGCAGGCATCCTGCACATGGAACTGGTCCTTCAACTGGCATTGGGATCTCTATCTTTTCACAGCTATGTTTGTTCTATGGTTCAACATTCCTTCCTTTCTCTCTGTCAGATTAGGTCTGATTGTCCATTTCTCTCTTCATCTTCCCTATCTGCACTGCTAATTATCTTTTGGTTATGTCCCTCCTGGATTATTGCAACGTTGTTTTTGCTGGCATTCCTGATTGCAGCTGTTAGAAATCATCTAAAACACAGCTACATGATTTGTTCTTTTACGATTCCTGTTTTTGATCATGTCACTCTTCTTCTGATTTGTTTTCACCGGGCATAAGTCACTGTATACAGAAGCTGAGAAGCATCCATTAAGCTAAAAACAAACCTAACTTGATTTTTGGGGGTATTACTATTATAGCTTTTAACTGTGGTTTTAGACTAAGCTTGGGGGTATTTAGGCTGCTTTCCTTGTATAGACTTACATCAAATATCTGTGTGTGCCCGCGGTTCAGGAACAGCCTACTTGCCAGAGAGACTTAGGTTCCCGCCCACCTCACCCCACCCACCCCAGGGGCTACATTGCCTTTATAGTGGTCACATACGTGCCATCTATCCTTTCTTACTTGGGTTAAAAGCCCACATCTTCTTCCTCCTTTCTTCTTCTTCCTCTTCTGGGACTACTTAACCAACATGTCGTGTATTCAGTGCAATAACTGCGATACTTTCATTCCAAGACGAATCATTTGGAGCCTAAGAGCTTGTCCTTTGTGCCTCGGGTCATCTGCCATACATGACGAACTGACTCTACTAAGGAAAGACCTAGCTGCCATACATAAAGAAGTGACTCTACTGAGGGAGGAAATGGCTGCAATGAAACACACCTCTTCTAGGATACAAACTGAACAAAGTCCACCACCGCACCCACAAAGAATCAAAAACCCCAGGAACAAATGGATCACAGTGGGTTCTAGTGGATTGCGACTTGTAACGCAGAGACATCCTATTCATCAAGAGATATACCTGCATAATGCCTTCTCAGCCTTGGCTAATGAGGATGCTCAATCCCAAGAAACTGAAGGGCCCTTAAATGAGTCAGACAATACCCAATCTCCTGCTAAAGCACCAAATACGAAGAAACCCTCACCAAACAGAAAACTACTACTATTTGGAGATTCCATCATCAGAGACACCAACTTGGGAACACAGTGCAAAGAAAAGAAGATAGTTTTGTGCCTACCAGACTCGACAGCCAGCAGGAATTACAAACAAAGTTGTTGAAATACTTTAGCGCAAAAAGTGAACACTCCAAACTTGATGTTATCCACTTGGGCACAAATGACCTGGTTAGAAACACTGCCTCTACAGTCCAAAAGGACTTCCAATCTCTGGGAGAGAAACTCAAGCCTATTGTTAACACTGTTGCGTTCTCAGAAGTTCTACCTGTTCTTGGTAAGGGGACAAAAAGGCTGCACCGCATTAACAGTGGAGTGGAGGAGTGGCCTAGTGGTTGGGGCAAGGTACTTCAGGCCGGAAGGTCGGGGGTTCAAATCCCACTAGAGGACAGCAACCTTGTGCCGGTAGGACTGGGATTTCTAGTCCCACAAGGTGCTCCTTGTGGTCTTGGGCAAGCCACTTAACTCTCCATAGCCCATGTTCCCTGTAAAATAGTTATCTCCAAGTTATAATGCCCTGTTCAATGTAATTTCAGTTTGTTCAATGTAAACCGCACTGATGCAGAATAGCGCAGTATATAAGAGAATGTAAATAAATAAACAGCTTTAATACATGGCTTCAGACCTGGTGCAAACAAGAAGGATTCCGATTTATTGGCGACTGGGGAAACAGATGGACCAACAAGAGACTATACCGTGCTGATGGACTACATCTCTCGGTCGCAGGGAAAAGAATCCTAAGTGAAAAATTCAGGCAGTATGTGGATATGCATTTAAACTAGGAAAAGGGGGGTGACGGATGTGGAAGGTCAAGACCTACAAGCGACCCCCTGCAAAAGCAGAATAAAAAGCAGAATAACATCAGAAACAGACACACTTTTAAACCACATATCAAAAACAAGTGGGAAGATGTGGGCAGAACAAAATCAATGCAAAATACACACAAGCCAGGTAAATGCTGGAAAGCAATGAGCACAGATGCTCGACGCTTAGCCAACAAAGTTCCGGACCTGGAAGCCCTAATGGTGGAAATGGATTTGTACATTGTGGCCATTACAGAAACATGGTTTAATGAATCGCATGATTGGGATATAGCCATAGCTGGCTATTATCTATTCAGAAGAGACAGAGAAAATGGAGTAGCCTTGTATGTCAAAAGCAATATTAAAGCTACTGAAATGCAGGGGACATGGGGAAAAGAAGCGCTCTGAAGTGACTTGGAAAGAGGAGATGGCACTGTCATCCATACTGCTGTAGTCTACAGACCTCCGACTCAAATTGAAGAGAGAGATAACAAATTGATTATAGATATTGCCAAGATAGCCACAAAGGGGGAAGCGATCATTTTGGGTGACTTTAATCTACCTGATGTGGATTGGATTACTCCTGCACATCTGGAAAGAAGCAGAAAAATTGTAGATGCTCTCCAAGATGCACCACTTAGACAAATGGTCATGGAACCAACCAGGGAAAGCTTAACGCTGGATTTAGTGCTCACCAACGGTGATAGCGTGTCGAATGTCTGCGTGAGTGCCCCTGTGAGCAACAGCGATCATCACACGTTCCTGATCGCCTCTACAGTCCAGTCCCTGCATCCTGGGTTGTGCCTCTCTACCTGCAGCTTGGAGACTGAGCCAGTCAATCTTCTGACATCACCAGGACCCATATAACCCACTGGCACACCCACCAGCTTCAGTATTCAGTCTCCAAGCAGCTGGAGAGAGCAGCAACCTAGTGAGCTAGTTAGCTGAAGAGTGTAGGTTTTTGGCTGGTTTAAGCTTTTGTTTTCTTTTAAGTCTTTGGACTACTTATATTTTATTTTCTTTTGTTTCCTGTAGCAGGATTTTTAGTTTGGTCCCCCTCCCCCCCCCCCCCCAGAGGAGGCCTGCAGCACCGGGATCAGTGTTTTAAAAAAAAAAAAAAAAGGCACAAGCAGGACGTCAGAGCAGCGCAGACCGGCTGATTTGCTGGGCCAGATACTTGGCCGGGGCAGGGCCTCCTCATCAGTCTCCCGCCTCGTTGCCGAAGCCCCCAGGCGGCTGAGCATGAGGGCGGGAAGACCGCGGTCTTTTCCTCTTCGCACCGTTTTGGAGGCGCTTGAGAGTACCGCGGATAGCAGCGGTAAGGAGATGGCCGCGGGCGGAGCAGCTGAGCCACGTGGAGGTACTGGACTCGTGCTCTCCACGTTCGCGGCACAACGGGGGGGATAGCAGCGTGGGTTTTTTCCCACGCAAGGCCCAAGGCGGCCTGTTCTGCATCGGGGGGTGGAAGCTTGGTGAGCGACGAGGCTGGTCGGGCTCAGCAGTTTTTCGGAAGGAGGAAAGGGGCCATATAGCCTTTATTTCTTTTGTTTTTCTTTACCTTTCTGCTTGTTTAAGGGCTCTGTTATATCTGTATCTCTAGGTATATGCAGGAGTAGAGAGGTGTATGTGTGTATGTATATATGTATAGCTATTATATGAGCTAGATATATATTTTGGAGTGGAGGAGTAGCCTAGTGGTTAGAACACTGGCTTGGTAACCAAGCAACCAGGGTTTGATTCCCACTAGCATTCCTTGTGGCCTTGGGCAAGTCACTTCACCCTCCATTGCCTCGGAAGAAAGGCCTGGCAATCTACTTTCGGTGACACTGCCAAGAAAACCCAGGAGCATCTGGGTCGCCAGGAGTCAGGACTGACTCGAAGGCACACATTGCATTGCTATTTTAAGCGTTGATGTGTAAAAAAAAAAAAAGGCTGAACAGGAAGAAATCAGAGACAGAAACAGACGTATTGAGTGGATTATGCCTGCTCGCCCTCAATGTCTGGTCTGTGGGGCCCGCAGGGGGGCGGTGTCAGAGACCGGAGTATGCAGGGGCTGCGCGTTGGAGGCATTTTCTGTGGAACAGGAGCTTCCTTCTGGGGCTGACTTGCTCCCGGCGGCTTCCAGGGCGGCGCCATCGGTGGAGCCTTTAGGGGACACCAGGGGCGAGGGGTCCTTGTCATCTGTTCCCTTAGGCCACCAGGTTCCCTCCCAACCCCAGCCTGGCCCTTCCTCGGTAGAGGGCGGCCTTGGGGGGTTCTCTCCGGAGTTTGTTCTCTTATTGCATAAGGCCTTTTGTATGCGGCAGCAGGAAGGTCCGGGGGGGTCCCCGTAAGAGGCAGTCGTTGGACAAGTCTCTGACGGAGGCTGTTTTTCCCTCCAAGCGTCCTAGAGCGGACGAAGAGGAGCCCCTTTCCCCAGAGTCGGACTTGGTGGAATCTGATAGAGAATGAGGGGAAGAGGAGCTCGAGGAGGGAGAAATCCCGGAAGAGCAGGCAAGGATTGTGAGGGTTTTTCGCAAGGAAGAGTTACCGGCTCTGATTGGTGAGTCCTTGTAGGCCTTGAACATGTCTGTGGGGTCCCCAGCGGACGAGGAAGCCTTGGAGGACCCTCTAATACAGGTGGTCCGGAAGTCCCATTAGGTCTTTCCCGTCCATAAGGTTGTTAGGCAGATGATCCAGGAGGAGTGGGATCAACCCGAAGCGGGCCTTAGGGGCGTTCGCTCCATGGCACGTTTGTACCCCCTACCGGAGACGGAGAAGGAAATGTTGAAGTCGCCTCGAGTGGATGCGGCGGTGGCAGCCGTGACCAAGAAGACCACCATCCCGGTGGAGGGCAGTGCAGCACTGAAGGATGTTCAGGATAGGAAGCTGGACACGTTGCTAAAGCAGGCCTTTGACATTAGCGCTGTGGCCCTTCAGGCTTCGGTGTGCGGAACTTGGGTGGCCAGGGCGTGCTTGCGGTGGTCCCAGCAGTTACAGGGGGCTGGGGAGTCGCAAGTTGGAGCACTGGGGGAGGCGGCGCACCTGGCGGATAGTCAATACTATCTGATTAGGAGTTTGTCTAAGAATATGGCTTCTGTGGTTGCGGCTCGTAGGTGCCTGTGGCTCCGGAATTGGGCTGCCGATGCTTCCAAGGCGCGCCTTAGCAGGCTTCCTTTTAAGGGGAAACTGCTCTTTGGAGAGGATTTGGACAAGTTGGTAAAGGATCTAGGGGAGTCTAAAGGGGGTAGGCTTCCAGAGGATAAGTCGCGGCAAAGTCGTTTTGCTCCCGGGGGGCGTTCTCAGCAGCGGGACGTCAGGAGACGTAGACCGTCCCGCCAGGGCTCCTTTCTACGGGGCAGGTTCTCTTCCAGAGGCCAAGGGTTTCGGGGGTTTCGAGGAGCGGGAAGGAGTTTTGGCGCCTCTTCCGCTTCCTCGGGCCCAAAGAAACCCCAATGAGACAATGGGGGTTCAGGTGGGGATACTGCCGGTAGGAGGGCATTTGCGGCAGTTCTTTCCCGCCGGGGCCCGGGTCACTTCAGACAGATGGGTTCTGGAGGTCATACAGTTCGGTTATGCTCTGGAGTTTTCAAGACCGGTTCTTCCTTCTTTCGTTCAGTCTCCGTGCCGGACAGTGACCAAGCGTGCAGCGGTAGCACAAACGCTGTCGAGATTGGTGGCGCTGGGGCCCGTACTTCCGGTGCCAGGCGATCAGCGCGGCTGCGGTCGGTGCTCGATTTATTTTGTCGTCCCCAAGAAGGAGGGCTCCTGGTGTCCGATTTTTGGATCTCAAGCACGTCAATCGGTGTCTCCGCGTACCGCACTTTCGGATGGAGACTCTGAGGTTGGTGATAGTAGCGGTGCGACTAGGAGAATTTCTTACCTCGCTCGATCTCACCGAGGCACATTCCCATCAGCAGTTCTTGCGGTTTGCAGTGCCAGAGGGTCATTTTCAGTTTCAGGCGTTGCTGTTTGGCCTGGCGACGGCTCCTCGCACTTTCACCAAGGTGATGGCAGTGGTGGCAGCGGCCCTGCGCAAAGAGGGCGTCCTGGTCCATCCTTATCTGGACGATTGGTTGATCAGAGCCAAGTCCGCGGAGGAAAGTGTGAGGGTGACGGCCAGAGTAGTGGCTTTTTTCAGCGTTTGGGATGGGTAATCAACGAGGCGAAGAGCAAGTTGACTCCCTCCCAGGAACTGGAATACTTAGGAGCAAGATTCGACACCAGCGTGGGCGAGGTGTTTCTGCCAGCTCACAGGATAGAGAGCCTTCGTCGGCTGCTGCGAGAGTTTCTAGCACGGGAGGCACCCTCAGCGTGGCACTATTTGCAGGTTCTGGGGACCATGGCTGTGATTTTGAACCTGGTTCCTTGGGCCAGGGCTCATATGCGGCCTCTGCAACGGGCGCTGCTGCGGCGCTGGTCCCACCAGATGCAGTCTTTGATGACGGTTCTTCCCTGTACAGCGGAGGTCAGGGAATCCCTGCGGTGGTGGCTCTCACCGGGGAACCTGGAGAAGGGTATGCCCCTAGAGTCTCCGTGTTGGATTCAGGTGACAACGGATGCGAGTCTGTCAGGCTGGGGGGCTCACTGCGAAGGCCATTTTGCCCAAGGGGCTTGGAGTGTGCAAGAGGCTCTGTGGCCCATCAACAAGTTGGAGTTGAGGGTGGCGACGCTGGCCCTCAGAGTTTCGTTCATTGGTGCGGGGGAAAGCTGTCCGGGTTCTCTCGGACAATGTGACGATGGTGGCCTACATCAATCGGCACGGGCAGCAGACTCTTGGAAGAGGAGGCGGCCGATCTGTTCGCTTGGGCCGAGGAGCATCTGCTAGCCCTGTCGGCTCAGCATGTCGCCAGAGTGGAAAATGTGACGGCGGACTATCTCAGCAGATACAGAGTGGACCATGGCGAGTGGGAGCTCTGCCAGGACGTCTTCGACCAGATAGTGCGCTGGTGGGGGCCGCCGGTGATGGATTTGATGGCGCGGTGGTCATCAGCCAAGACGGGCAGATTCTTCAGCAGGAGAATGGAAAGGATGTCGGAAGGGCTCGACGCTCTGGTTCAGAGGTGGCCCGCAGAGGGGCTGCTGTATGTGTTTCCTCCCTGGGCGCTCATAGGTCGGGTTCTGCACAGGATAGAGGCACACAGAGGAGTGGTAATTTTGATAGCGCCAGACTGGCCAAGGCGGCCTTGGTATGTCGATCTGGTTCGGTTGCTGGTGGACCGCCCCTGGCGGCTCCCGGTCCGGGAGGATCTTCTCAGGCAGGGCCCACTCAGGATGCCGCAGGTGGGTCAGTTCTCGCTTACGGCCTGGCTATTGAAAGGGCGAGGCTGAAGAAGAGAGGATACTCGGGGGCCGTGATTTCGACTCTCTTGAAGGTCCGCAAGCAGTCTACCTGCTTAGCGTATGTGCGTGTTTGGCGTATCTTTGAGAACTGGTGCGAGGAGCGAGGTAAGCGTCCCCTGGCGGTTTCTGTGGCGGAGGTGTTAGATTTTTTGCAAGCTGGGCTCGAGAAGGGGCTGGCGGTCAGTTCGTTGCGGGTCCAGCTGGCAGCCATCGCTTGTTACAGAGGTAAGGTGAAAGGTAAGGCCCTGGGGCACCATCCCAACGTGGTGCGCTTTCTTAGGGTGGTTCGGAGATTACGGCCGCACCGGAGGGTGGTAGTGCTGCCTTGGGATCTGAATTTGGTGTTGGACGCTCTAACTGGTGTGCCTTTTGAGCCGATTGGTAGAGCTTCTCTGAAGGATTTGACGCTTAAGGCTGTGTTTTTGGTGGCCATTTGCTCAGCTAGGCGAGTGTCGGAGTTGCAGGCGTTGTCCTGTCGGCCGCCCTTTCTTACCTTTTTCCAGGAGAAGGTAGTGTTGCGCACGGTTCCTTCCTTTTTGCCTAAGGTAGTCTCGCCTTTTCACGTTTAATCAGTCGGTGTCTCTCCCTTCCTTTGCTGCCGGGGGGCAGGAGGAGGGGGATGCTCGTTTGCGGCTCCTGGATGTCCGGAGGATTCTAAGGAGGTACTTGAAGCGCTCTAAGGCTTTTCGTAAGTCGGAACGCTTATTTGTGTTTGGGGGCCGTGTAAGGGGGAGGCAGCGGCCAAGGCCACGATTTTCTAGGTGGATCAGGCAGGCCATTGCGTCAGCTTATCTGGTGAAGGGTAGACAGGTCCCGGTGGGCCTGCAAGCGCATTCCACGAGGGCTCAAGCAGCGTCCTGGGCCGAGTTCAGTCTGGTTCCCCCTTTGGATATCTGCAAAGCGGCGACTTGGTCGTCGTTGCATTCCTTTGCCAAGCACTACAGGCTGGATGTGCAGGCCGCTGCGGATGCCAGTTTTGGTAGGGAGGTGCTTTGATCTGGCGTGGCGGGCCCATCCCGTTTTTGAACTGCTCTGGTACATCCCAGGATGCAGGGACTGGACTGTAGAGGCGATCAGGAAGAAGAAATTAGGTCTTACCTGCTCATTAGTGTTCCTGGAGAATCTACAGTCCAGTCCCTGGCCCCACCCAACTTTTTTAGTGCTGGATCGAAGCGCCTCGGGATAGTGGGCTCCGGTGTGGCGGTTGCTCGCGTTGCCCTGCGGTTCTGGTGACGGGGCGGTTGGGACTGCGGCAGAGCCCTGTTGAGCGCTGTGTCTGTCCTTAGTAATTTGGGGGTGCTAGGTTCTGTAAGCCTCCTCCTTCTCCTCCTCTTTCCTCTGCCTTGGGAAGGGGGAACTCGGTTCCTCCCCAGTCTGGGCGGGGGGACGGGGTTGAGTTTGGTTAGTTAGTTAGTGTGTAGTTGTTAGTTGTCTCTCTGGTTACTTACTTTGTCAACAGGATACTGAAGCTGGTGGGTGTGCCAGTGCGTTATATGGGTCCTGGTGATGTCAGAAGATTGACTGGCTCAGTCTCCAAGCTGCAGGTAGAGAGGCACAACCCAGGATGCAGGGACTGGACTGTAGATTCTCCAGGAACACTAATTAGCAGGTAAGACCTAATTACTTCTTGTGGTTTGAGATAAGAGCCAAGCCACAGGCCAAACATAGCAAGCTCAAAGTCCTAAACTTCAAAAACACTGACTTCAATAAAATGGCCGAGGTACCTAAAGGAGGAGATGACGGGGTGGAAGGAGATAAGGGAAGTGGAATTGCAATGGGCTAAACTAAAGGTGACGACAAAAGGGGCAACAGATAAATATGTAAGAAAAGTAAATAAAAACAAGAGGAGAAGGAAACCTATTTGTTTTTCCAAAGAAGTGGCTGCTCAAAGGCAAAAAACACAGCTTTCGCAAAATTCAAAAGCTTGCAAACAGAAGAACACAGAAATGAATACAGGATCAAACTCGGAGTCAAAAAGAGAAATAAGGATAGCAAAATCAAAGGCAGAGGAAAAGATGGCTAAAGGTGTTAAGGGTGGCAACAAAACTTTTTCTTCAGGTATATTCGGGAAAGGAAGAAGATCAGAGTTGGAATTGCAGGACTCAGAAGTGCTGGGAAAGGACTCATGGAAAGTGACATAGAAAAAGACAAAATTGCTAAACAAATACTTCTGCTCTGTTTTTACTAAAGAAAATCCTGGAGATGGACCACCTGTGACTCCCAAATATAAAAATGGGAATGAAGTAGATACCACACCATTCACAGAAGATGAGGTGTTGGAGCAACTTGCTAAACTGAAAGTGGACAAAGCCATGGGACCGGATGGGATACATCTCAGGATACTGAAAGAGCTCAGAGAGGTTCTTGCAGGGCTGTGAAAGGATGTATTCAACAGATCCTTGGAAAGAGGAGAGGTTCCTCAGGACTGGAGAATGGCTGATGTCGTACCTCTACACAAAAGTGGTGACAGAAGAAGTGTCACACTACAGGCCCGTGAGCCTTACCTCGGTGGCAGGAAAAGTAATGGAGGCGCTCCTGAAAGAGCGAATAGTGAACTTCCTCAAAACCAATAGGTTGTAAGATCCGAGGCAACGTGGTTTTACTGAAGGACGGTCTTGCCAAACAAATCTGATTGAGTTCTTTGACTGGGTGACCAAGGAACAAGATCAGGGGCATGCGATGGATGTCATCTACCTGTATTTCAGCAAAGCCTTTGATACTGTTCCTCATAGGAGGCTTGTCAATAAACTCAGTAAGCTTGGGGTTGGGTCCCAAGATGGTAAACTGGATTAGAAATTGGTTGACTGACAAACGACAGAAGTTGATGATACATGGAGCTCACTCGGATGAAAGGAAGGTGATTAGCGGGGTGCCCCAGGGGTCGGTCCTGGGCCCGGCACTGTTCAATGTATTTGTGAGTGATATTGCTGAAGGACTGAATGGAAAAGTCTGTCTTTTTGCAGATGACCCAAAAATTTGCAACAGAGTGGACTCCCCCAAGGGAGTGGATAACATGAGAAAAGATCTACAAAAGCTGGAAGAATGGTCTAATGCTTGGCAATTACGACTTAATGAGAAAAAGTGCAGTGTCATGCACTTAGGTAGCAGAAATCCAAGAGAAATGTACGCAATAGGGGGTGAGAGGTTGGTGTGCATGGTTCAGGAGAAAGACCTTGGTGTGATTTTATCTCTGATCTCAAGGTGGCAAAACAGTGCGACAAGGCGGTGGCAAAAGCCAGGAGGATGTTGGGCTGCATCCAAAGAGGGATTACCAGCAGAAAGGAAGAGGTACTTATGCCACTGTACAGGTCGCTGGTGAGGCCTTACTTGGAATACTGTGTTCAGTATTGGAGACCATATCTTGCAAAAGATGTAAAAAGACTGGAAACTGTTCAGAGGAAGGCGACCAAAATGATTTGGAGCCTGCGTCAGAAACCTTATGAGAAGAGACTTGAAGACCTAAATATGTACACTTTGGAGGAGAGGAGGGATAGGGGAGATATGATTCAGACCTTTAAATACTTAAAGAGGAACGATGAACAAACAAACCTCTTCCAAAGACGGGGAAGCTGCAAAACTAGAGGGCATATCATGAAGCTGCAAGGTGGAAAATTAAAAGGCAATGTCAGTAAAAAAAAGTTTCACTGAAAGGATGGTGGATGCTTGGAATGTTCTCCCGATGGAAGTGGTGGGGGCAAACACGGTGACGGAATTCAAAACAGCATGGGACAAGCACAGCGGATCCCTTTACAGCAACAGGATAAAAACAAAATAGATGGTTCAGTTTAACGTCTCAACAAATAGGGGTGTCCTACATGGAGTGTTGGGTCCACCACTAAACAAAGACATGGGGAGGGGTGGCCTGCACAGAGCAACAGGTGCACCTACTCTTGCCGTATTGCTGGGCAGACTGGCTGGACCATGCTGGTCTTTATCTGCCATCATTTACTATGTTACTATGTATAGATTTCTTATTTTGGATCATAAAACTCTACACATACCTCGTCTTTAATCTATCATTCTTCATACTCCATACAGAGCACTTTGCTCACTTTATTCCAGTCACCTCACAAGTCTGATTCTGATCTACCTGCTACTCTGCTTTTTATTTTCTCGGCCACAGTTTCTGGAATAACCTCACTCCTGACCTCTAAATGGAACTATCCACACTATAAATTCAAATCCCAGCTCAAAACAATTTGTTTCATAAGGCTTTTGACCGTCCCATCACTTCGTTATCATACACCCCTCGGTACTATTTGTCTCTTCTCTCCTGTCCTCCACCCCTGTCCTGCCTCCTCTAGGTATGAATGTTGATCTTTCCTAGCAATGTCCTGGGGTTCATTTCAATTCTTTCTTTTAATTGTTTTAATGTAAACAGCTCTGTTAACTTCTGTGAAGGGCAGTATATCAAATGTTGTTAAACAAATACTGTGCGAATGGTGTCTCTTTTTTTGCAGGGCATTTCTGACCAGGGCATCTTCGTCCGTCGTCCCACCCCGAGTCTTGACTGCCTGGGTACATCCCACTCACCTGGACTGGTCTAGCAGGATAATAAGAGGGGCGTTTTTACATATTATAACTTTCTTTCCTTGAATCCCATTATACTAGTCCAGGACTTCCCCCTTAAGACATCTATATGTTTGGCAGGGCCATCCAAGGATTTCTGCTGCCCTAGGCAGAAGCCCTGGCCATGCCGGCCTCCCCCTCCCTGTGCTTTGCTGAGCCCCCCCCACACCCCCAATACTGAGCCATGCTACAACTAATTCCAGCAGCAGGGGAAGGGCATGGCTCGGCAGCAGGCCATGTGCTTCTGCAAACATGGCCTGCTGCTTCTGAGCCCCCTCCAACATAACTTTTGGGATTAAGAAGCAGAAGGTCA
The DNA here is from genome assembly GCA_033557465.1 of Ichthyophis bannanicus. Lineage (NCBI taxonomy): Eukaryota > Metazoa > Chordata > Amphibia > Gymnophiona > Ichthyophiidae > Ichthyophis > Ichthyophis bannanicus. Next base: position 367,548,920 of record CM066031.1, read on the forward strand.
TGTGTCAAAGCACATGGCCTGCTGCTGAGCCTAGTCTTCCCGCACTCCCCCCCCCCCCTTCATCAGTGAAATTAGCAGCAGCAGGGTGTGGCTCAGCACGAGGTAGGGGGGGCGCAGCAGGCCATGTGTACCGAAGCACATCGCCTGCCGCCTAGTGGATGGGCCAGCCTTGTGTTTGGGAGCTCTATTGCTTCTTCATTACCTTTTTTCGGTATGTCTAATGCAGTTATTTATGTTGAGAGAGAAATGTTAGTTACAATTCATGGTTTATGGACGCTTGTGTGTTTCCTGAGTTTTTCAGTCTTGTTTACTGCTTGGGAATTTTCTCTGTGCTACACCAGTAGATAAACCAACTGATGACATCAATGAAAATTGTTCAAGTCTGCCTCCACCTGCTGAGAGAGCATAACCCGCTTGTCTGGACTGGTCCAGCAGGATTCAAGGAAAGAAAATGTATCGAGTATGTAAAATGTATCCATTTAAGAGTGAACCAGTTATAGTGTTGACTGTTTCAACATGGTATCTATATGTATGGAGGAACAGAAGTGTGTGTTTGTTCGTTTTTTAGCAAATCTGTGTCTCATCTTATTTAAGATGAATGGAGCATGCTTTATTTAATACCTAAGACTGCGTCATACGTTAACTTGTATTTACTCTCATAAGTGGACTTAAATCTCTTAAGGGAGTAGCAAATTACATCATGAAATGAAGGTACCAAAGTACAGTATCCTGTAGAATAGCTATGCAATTGTTACACAAAGTACAAATTGTAGTATGCTTTGATCATATCTTTAAAAAATTGCAGCAGAATCATATGCGCTGTCTTCTTGCAAAGATTTAGATAATAAAGCCAGCCCAGTGCTGTGGCATTATTCCCTCGATCAGGGTTATTTTTAAATAGTAGCAGTTCTTCTTGGGGAGAGGGGGTTGGCAGCTCTTGCAAGAGTCAGCAATGAGACATAAATCTTTATGCTGATTTGACATGAACATGTGACTGTGACAACTTTGGAAACTTGATCAAATCTAAGCATTTGTATCCCACCCATCTGACAGGTCTAATTAGGCTGCATTTGAACATCAAAAAAGCCAGCCATTTAAGAAAGACTAAATCAAATAGCCGTGAGACGGCCACCATTGCCTTTAAACAGCAGCGGGCTCAGGTGCACCCATGCCTGGCAGGCCCGTGCCTGAGGACTGGGGACCAAGGAGAGGATGCAAAACAGCACACACGGGACAATGAACCAACCAACAGGGACTCACAAGAAATGGCTAAGAAGGGCAACTGAACACAACCAGCAAACAAGCAACAAGGGATGTAGCAAGGTGTGTCAAGGACCGACCAACTAATGAAACAAGCAGCCACCAACACCACAGAACACTGTCGAAGAACTCTGCTGCAATTCCCATCAGTGCAATGGCTCACAATTAATAACTTCCCCTCTCCTCATCCACTGGACTAGACATAGTATCAAGCTCTGCCAACAAACCCAAGTACAGCCACTACACAGAGAAGTCCAAGTGCTCAGGTCAGCTCAGATAAATTTTCAAGTTCTTATCCTATTTATCCTTGCGCTCACTCAGATAAGAATAACTAATACTGCCATAATTCCAACTGGAATCATCCCAATAGTTCACAATCAAAGAAACCTTGTTTAGTGTCAGCAATCGCTGCATATACAGAGGCAGCAACCAAGACTGAAAAAAATCATTAGATCATCCTGCCCAGCTGGCCAACAGAATTATAGCCATCCATCCAAATATATGAAATGTGTTATGGTGAACACACGCAAGAAGATAACCCTTATTAACAACGACAACTAGTTGGATATTATGTTTGTAACAGTCGTGGTTCACAGAAATGGATCAGGTGCTCACAAACCAGCTCATCACATCAAAAATGGACTTGCACAACTGCCCACAGATTAAAAAAAAAAGAGAGGAGAAGGAATATTCGTCACCAATAAAGACCTTTATGTTCCAGGTATCCATGTTCTTAATAAATGACATCCTGAATGCACTTCTGATCGAAAATGATCTTCTATCCATATGCTTAGCTTACAGATCACCAACTTCAACAGCCGACAACCTATCTTCGTTAATAGATCGTGCATGCTCCCAAGCAGCAACGGACAAACCATTCATCCTGTTAGGAGACCTAAACCTAAAATCAGCACCCACAAACCAAGTCTCATTCTTCCTCGAAGCAATAGATGCACTGGACCTATCACAAATCATAAGTTCCTGATCGTGTCCCCAGTCTAGTCCCGAAACCTCTGGGTTCCCCATCTCATATAGCAGCTTGGAGACTGAGAAACTCCTCCTTTTTGTGACATCACTGGTATATCCTCTCTGGATCTGCCTCATGTCACCAGTTACCTCAGTTTCCAAGCAGCTAGATAGATGGTGAGCCCGGAGGTCCAGGCTCACTGGAGAAACAATTTAGGAATAGAGTAGTTTATTTTAAAGAGGGTTTATAATTTTGATTGGAAAAAAAAAAAAGACCTGGTATTTGGGTGTCTGTGCCTTTAAATTCTGTCAGGCCTGACCTCTTCTCCGGGTTCCTCCTCATGCTCTCCTCCCTTTGGGGCTTCGGGACATGTGAGTAGCTTTTGGTGGTAGGAGAGAAGCAGCTCCGGTTTTAAAAGTTAGTAGGAGCGTTGCCTCCAGAGTCTAGCCGGCGCCAAGCAGAGGTTTGCCTGCAAGCGCGCCTGGCAGACTCGCAGAGATTGCACGAGGACGGAGGGGCTGTCAGCGATTGGAGCTCGAGCGGCCTCCTCTGGTACAGGGACGTGGTCCTGGGGTTGGTGGCAGGTGGGATTACCAACGGTGGCCTGGCTGGAGCGTTCTGCCGCCGGCAAAGGTAAGGAGGCACGCTGAACCGCTGTAAGCCGGCAGTGCAATTTTGGCACGAATGAGGCTTTAGGCCCGGCTGCGTGCAGATGGCGCAATCAGGCAACAGAGACTCAAGCAGGCAATCAGCAGACGCTTCCGGGGGGTTACAGGGAACCCCCGGGGCGTTATTTTGGGTCACAGTGGGTTGTCCAGTAGTTTTTTGCCCATTGTAACAAGTTTTTAAAAAAAAAGAGAGTTTCAGTTTTTCTTGGACTGCACGCTGTGCTGGGCAGGTCCACTCACACGTTCTCTAAGGGGGTATCATTGGTCCCAGGTGCCGGATATCGTTGGTTTATCTGCTTTACAATGCCCCCCAAACCCCAGTGTGTAGTGTGTGGAGCTAAGAAGGCCACGGAATCGGGTCTGTAAGTCCTGCGTGTGGGACGCTTCTGTGTCAGAGCAGGAGATAGAGGGAACGTCGGGGACCGATGCAGAGGACTCGGCCTTGCGAGCCTCTGTGGGGATGCAGGAGGAGCCGGTGGCAGGGCCCTCCTCTGCTGTGGATCTTTCCTCACCTCAGATGGCCTGGCCTAAGCAGCTGGCCTCCATCTTCTCTCCAGAATTTATTTCCTTACTGCAGCAATCAGCGTTAGGTAGTGCGCAACAGCTGAAAGGTACAGTGAGCGGGAGCGCGGTGAAGAGACCCGCCGCTCACTGTCAAATTGAAGACCTTTCACACGGGACCAAGAGGCCTCGTGGTGAAGGGGACGTGGGAGAACAATCATTGGCTGAGATCCGCTTGATTAAAAGGAATATAGGGGTGAAGATGTTAAAAGAAAGTCCTCTAATAAAGTTGTGATTCTTAAAACATAATGATGTTTTAAGCACTGGGTCATAGATATGATACTGAGAGTTTTTTAGAAGATGAAGAATTATTAAAAGAGAAGATTTTATATATATAGAAAAAGAAGATAAAAAGTTAGAAAAATTAGAATGGAAACTGTTTTGAAGACCCGTTAAAAGTGTGCTGAAGCATTATTCTGACTTGCTACATATTTTCAATTGAACGATTCAGTAGAAAGTTTAGCAATACGTTCAATTAAGTAGACCTAATAGTTTGTATCTATACAATATGAAAGTGACTCAGACTTTGCTTTATCATTCTTACTATACCTGTACTGGTACAGTAAGCCGGTGTATTTATAACACCACTGAACTGAACGTTTGTACCAAGGGTAATACTAAAGTTTGTTTTAACCCACATCAGAACCCATCTTACTATACCTTAGAAATAAAATGGAATGATGCAGATGGAGCTTTACTTAATGCTACACCCCCACTCACACTGATCCTGCAAAGCCTGCTGTTTTATATTTTGATGCTTGTGATGCCATAAATAGAGATAGTCGTTCTAAGTGTGCCAATTGGGAGAGAACATATTCTCATGATGACAAGTATATGTGTCCAGAAGGAACCACGGGGTGGGGGGCATGTACAGGTAAACGAGTTTTAGCCAACGAATATAGTACAGCCCCAATTGAAGATTACTATTGCCCAAAGTGGGAATGTGTTTTCTATGCAACATGGAAAACTGGTATGGTAGAAAATACCAGAGACAATCGAATGGCTGCCTTAATGAAACCATATGTGAAGAATTTAGAAAATTGTAAGAAAGGTGCCTGTAATCCGTTAGAATTATACATAATATATCGGAGAGTTGTGAGATGGGACTGTTCTCTGTGTAAGATTGACCATTTGGATTTATGTTAAAAGCCAACTTTGTATGAGGAAAATACAAAGTTGTTCTGCCTGTTTATTTGCTGTGAAGAAACAGTTTATTACCTGCTTTGTTTTCTGACTTTAATTTGCTCCTGATTTCCTATTGTTTTGCCGTGCCATGTTTTGAGCCATTGAACCCATGTGCAAGGGAAGAATCCCCAAATAAAAATTTATCTGTTTAAAAAAAAGGACCCTCGTGCCACAACACATTTGTTGAATAGCTACTTAAACTACAACTCCCAGCAACGCTTGCTGCTATAGTAGTTGATAAGGACGCTTGAAAACATATAAGAGGTCGCCCTCGCCATAGAGCCATCGGCCCTAGGCGGGGGAATAGGACAGATTGGCATAGTTTTTCAGATTGGCACAAACACGCATGTACAGCAGAGGATTAAAAGGTGCAAGAAGAAAAGTTTTGAAAAACAAGCTAAAGAAGAGGTCTAGCAAGGCTACTTCCAACAGAAGAAGGCGTGTCTGCTACAGGAAAAGACCCACGTTGTTTACAAGTTTGACGCACCACAAGTATTAGGTAATTGGTAGCTAACCAAGGGGTACCTGAGGATACTTGAGTGGGTATCAGTGTAGTTGGTGGGAAAGTTTACAAGACCCCGCTATACTGTGGTACCACACTTGGTGGTCGCGTTCTCTGCTTTGTCTTTTCAGGATGGCAACAGAAATGAAGGAAGTACTCACCTGGATGGCATCCCAGTTCGAGCGCCAATGCGAGCTAGCCACGGAAGCTATAGAGCGAGCTACAGCCCAGATGGCAGCGCAGCAGCAGCTGCTCATGCAGCTGATGGAAGCTTGAATCCAGTCTGTGAAGAAGGAGCCAGAGCCTGTTCCACCTTCACCAGGTTCAGCAGAATTGAGCCAAGCTCATGCTTCAGGACCTTGGTCCAGGGAGGCATGGAACTTTGGGCGATTATCTGACAGAGAACAGTCCATCTCACAACTCTCCGATCAGACTTGTTTTCTGGGTCAATAATCATATCCTCACTGTAATCATTGTAGCGCTGCTTTGGGGAACGTTTAGACTGCAACTCGTGGATAACTTTTTGCAGCTGCCCTATGAAGTCATCCCTCTCATTAGCAGTGTCTTTTTCTAAGGCAGGAAACTGGTTCTTACTTAAACTTTTCACTACAGCCTTTGTCTGGTTCAAAGCATTTGGTAAGAATGTTTCTAATATGAGCAGCTTTCAGAGCCATGCTATCTCTGCTCTTATTGGCACTAGCTTTTAACTGCTGTACTATTTCTTCAGCTAGCTTCTGGTTAGGAAATAATGCAGACCTACCTTCTTTACTGGTAATGGCTTCTCTGTACGCAGAGCTCCCTCCCCTCGTGCAGGCAAACCGTTTTACCTTTCCCTTGGGTAGCTTCCACAGAGGCTTTGCTTCCAGTGTTTCAGGGTTAAAGGAAATGGACCTTCCAGAATCTTTCTCAACTTGACCTGGGTTCCCAAGTTTCCCTTGTTGCTGCTTTCCTGTGTACCTTTGCTGCTTGAGTGGCTCAGACTGCTGTCGAGGCTTCTCTTGCCTTCCTTTCTCTTTCCTCCTCCTAATCCTGAGGTCCTTGAACTGCTTGAACTCCCTCGAGTTTCCTGAACTCCTCCAGTCCTTTGAGTTCCTTGCACTCCTTGAGTTACTTCCCTCTAAGTCTGACTCTGAAGCTGGTTTAAAACGGCTTCCTCCTGCAGCCACACCCCTCTGGTTACTCAGGTAGAAGTCATCAGAGCTGCATTCAGCTTCTACGTCAGCACTATGGCTGAGCTCCGTTCTAGCTGAAAGCATTCTGTTGCTATGGGAACCTGTCTTGCTCTTACTTTTAAAGGCAGACTGTTCACTATTTTCCCATTCCATCTGATCAGTAGTGCTGTCACTATCACAACATCCAGCCCATATGTCACATTATGTTGTGCTTCTGGAGGATGTATCACATTTACACAGATGATATTGTTATATACTTCATTCACCACAAAGAACCCAGACTTCTCCACCATCCTCTCATGTCTCAATGAAATGCCTCACTGGTTACATAAACATTCACTTACACTAAATCTTAGCAAAACTGAGGCACTAGTCCTTAACAGAGACACCACCTACATACCATCAGAGAAAATCACATTCAACTACTATGATTTTCCCATCAGGTCTGAAGTCAAATATCTAGGTGTGACTCTAGACCAGACACTGAATCTCTAAACCCATACTAAGAAAACAACTGCAGCGACTTATCAAAGAATAAAGACTCTTCACAATCTTCGCCCGTTACTGGACCATAATCTATTCCGCACTATTTGCCAGGCGATCATCACTCCTATATTGGATTACTGTAACTCTATACTCCAAGGATTACCAAAATCTACACTCCTCCCACTTCAAATAGCTAAAAATGCTGAAGCTCACGTGATCATACGGACATCTAGACAAGAGCATATCACCCCGATCCCAAAAGAACTACATTGGCTGCCCATCCAAATCAATTATGAACGCTTGAAGAGTATATACAACATAACTACTGGCTGCTTACAGTCCTTCATACACATATCCTCAAACAGACCAAGAAGGAACCAAACTACAAACCTACTTAGTCCCCAGGCATAAAACATCCAGCACACAAGAAACATGCCAATGCACCTTTTCCATCTAAGGACCTACCTTATGGAATGCGCTCCCAAGCAAATTGAGAGCTACAACAGACCTGAAGGAATTCAGAATCTTCAAACACACATCTTCTAAGAATGTTATGGGACGAACTGTAAAATTCCTTCCCTCACAGCCAAATACACTCAGAACCGGACACAATGTTGTTCAAACTGTAAATAGTTAAATGTATTCAAATTAACCCTATCCTCTGTTCCCTTATTTAGATAGCAATAACTAACCACTGTTCTCATGTAATTAGTACACATATTCCGCTTACCATTCGATGTAACTTATGTTCGGTTGTGTTTGATGTAAACTGCCTTGATACTTCTAAAAGGCAGTACTGTATATAAGAAATGTTAAATAAAATAAGCTGTAAGCTGCACTTTAGTTATTGCAGTATTTTGCTGCTATAACTTGCTCATTCAAATGCTTCAGAGAAGGAAAGATCCTTTTAAACAGTTTCACCTAATGAAGTCTACTCGGCCTGTAAGAAAAAAAAGATAAGGCTTTCAAGAGTTGGGGACCCACCAATGGGCCTAAACATACATCAACTCCTTGTATACTGTGATGAAGCTGAAGCCATTGAAGCTATAGACTTAGGAAAAAACACTGTTTATTATAAAGCAACTGACTCACAGAGGGTGCAGTTACTTAAAAGTGCAGCTAGAGGGAGCAGGCACGAGGCTGCAGAAGCTAAACTGACACACCCAGGTTTTGAGAATGCAGGAGCTAATCAGGTATACCTGAGTAGAGAGTCAGGAAGCTCAGTGGAGAAACGGCTTTATAAATAGTGCTCAGAAGGAAGAAAGCAGAGAGGATCTCAAGCTGAGAGAGGAACTGGGAGAGGACTATGAGCTGAGAGAGGACCTCAAGCTCAGAGAGGACCACAAGTTTGGAGAGGAACTGAGAGGGGACCTGAGAGAGGAACCTCACATACTGAAAGGCAGAGAAGCTTGGAGTACTTACAAGGAAGAGCTAAGTTCCAGGGAGAACAAGTCCGTTCCAGAAAGCTCCAGGAGCCAGTCTTCAGGGAAGACGGTGATAGGAGACTGCCAGGTAGAGCAAATACCAGCAGAGCACGTCTCAAAGATCCCAAGGTACAGTTATATTTCCTTTCCAAGATGTGAGCCAGCTCCTAGAAAAGCTTATAACCCAGAGAACCGTACTGATAGGAAACAAAGCTGGGAAAGGTTTGAGAAACCTTTACAGAGAGGCATAGTAAAAAGCCATAACAGTTATTTGCCAAACCAAGACCAGCAAGGCTGGGGAATATTGGAGAGATCTATTGAACTACAACCTGCCTTATCCAGGGAAAGCTCAGGACTAGCTGACAACACGGCTGAACAGGAACCTATGCAAATAGAGGTGATAGAACCAGAGCCGTTGCAGTTAGGGCACCCAATGGACTGCTCACTCTGTGTTTCCAAGAGTCTAGAGTCTCTCACAGAATTGTAACCGGCAGGACATGCTTTAACACAGGGGTCTCAAACACGCGGCCCGCGGGCCGCATGCGGCCCGCGGGAGAAGGTTGTGCGGCCCGCGACGGCTTCTGCTGCTGCCGTTGCCGAATCGACGGTCAATTAAAAAAAAATAAAAAACTGGCTTCTGCTGCTCTGTCCTGCGGCCCGTTCCCCTCTGCGCGAGAGCCCTGAATGTGCTTCCTCTGCAGCGTGCTTTTCAAGCCGCGAAGGGAGTATTTCCCTCTCGCGAGGCTTGAAAAGTGAATAGGCTTAAGCCGCGTGAGAGGGAAATACTCTCTTTGCGGCTTAAAAAGCATGCCGCAGAGGAAGCACACTCAGGGCTCTCGCGCAGAGGGAAAGGGGCCGCGGGACAGCTGATTTTCTGCTGCAGCAGAAGCCAGCAGCAGAAGCCAGGTTGTTTTTTTATTTACCTGGGGGGGGGGTATGACTGGAAATGGGCTATTGGCAGGGGGGGGTATGACTGGAAATGGGCTATTGGCAGGGGGGTGTAGGACTGGAAATGGGCTATTGGCAGGGGGGGTTATGACTGGAAATGGGCTATGGTGGGGGCTAGGACTGGAAATGGGCAGGTGGGGGTTAGGAAGGTCTGGAGGTGGGCTGATGGGGGGAGTTAGGACTGGTAATGAGCTATGGAGGGGCTGACTGAAATGGGGTAATGGGGGTTAGGGCTGGAAGTGGGCTATTGGCAGGGGGGGTTATGACTGGTAATGGGCTATGGGGGGTCTAGGACTGGTAATGTGCTGGGGGGTTGCTAGGACTGGAAATGGGCTGAGTGGAAGGGGGCTTGAACTGCAAATGGCTGATGGGGAGGGGGGCTTGGAATGGAAATGGGCTGTGAGGGGAGGGAGCTAGGATTGGAAATGGGCTGATGGGGGGCTAGGATTGGAAATGGGCTGATGGTGAGACTAGGATAGGACTGGAAATGGACTGATGCAGGGACTAGAAGGGAGCGGATGCTGGGTGGGGCTGGAACTAGAAGGGAGCTGATGTTGGGGGAGGATTAGAATGGGATGGAGCTGGGAAAGTGAAATGGAGAGGGGAAAAATATTTTGTCTGGGAGAGAAGACAAATCTACAATTGGCCAGGTATTGTGAGAGTAAGTGGGGATTGAGGATGGAGGGGTAAAATTTGAGTGGATGAAATAGGAATGAGGAAAGAGAAAAAGGAGAAAGATTAGTATGTTAAAGCAGATGTAGAGAGAGAATGGAACAAAAACTAGGAGAGAAGACAGGGCAAATGGAAGCAGACGATGGAGAGTTAGCAGAAGACATGAAGAAACCAGAAGAAAGTGGCTGGAACAATTGCAACTGAAAAAAATGCACAAAAGGTAGAAAAATATCTCTTTATTTTGAATTTATTAACTGGAATATGTCAGCTCTGGGAAATGTGCATCATTAATGTTTGCGCTTTGTTTAGTACAAGAGGAAATTAATTTATAGTTTTATTTCTACAGTGTTGTTGTACATTCCAAGTTTGGCTTTTGGGGTTCCCAGTTTAATTATTGTCTTCTTGTTTCTAAATCTTTTAGTCTTTCTTTATCCATACTCATTAAAGAGGCATGTTTACTAAAAGTTAGTGTATGGTAACATTATGCAAATATTTATGCAAATGAGGTCCCTTATGCAAATGAGGCCCCGCGTCTTATGCGGCCCCCGGGTTACTTTACAAGTCCTCATTTGGCCCTCAAAGCAATTTGAGTTTGAGACCCCTGCTTTAACATATCTTTTTGCTGTTGCTAAGCTGAAAGAAGAAGTTTTGTTTTTGTTTTTCCTCTTGGTGTTGAAAACCTGTTTGAATGCAAAGAACTGTGAAACGCCTGTAACAGTTACTGACTTTAAATATTTTGGCATAAACCCTGAAGTAAGGTACATTCTGTTTTTGTCTTCCTGGAGAACCTTTGCGCAACAAAGGGAATAAAAACCATTTAAGTTTAACCCTGCACAAGGCTCACAACTATTTCTTTATGAAGTGGGACTACAAAGACCATGATGCACCTGGTCTAGAAAAGTTTTTCCTCCTTCAACCAACAATAAGTGTCCGCCCTCTCCTTTCTGCACGCTGCCACTAGGAGGGGCTGTGACAATACCTCTATAAGCAATGCAAATTTTGCTGAACATGGAGGGAAGAGGAGCCTGGGCCCAACTCATTGACCCCTCTCAGGGGCCTCATTTGGTTCTCCTGCTCAGTTACTGGCCCACCAATGCTAGTAGTAACCTGCAGAGAACTTGTGGGTATACAGGACAGCTGTCTGCTTCAGGAGACATGGGCATACCAATGCTTGGAGCATGCTGGGCATTCCCAGCTCATTCTCAAGAACCACTGCACTGTGGTGTCGGCCAGGGGAGTCTAACCTATATAAATTGCTGCACCAGTTCACATACCTTGCTGCCTGCTGGAGGCAGAAAATACTGGCTTCTCTCAATGCTGTACAAGAGGCTATAGTGAGTGACCTAACTGAAAGTGGCTCAAGTCTGTCTCTACCTGCTGGCAAGGAAGCATAATCTCATCTGGACTAGTCTAACAAGCAAAGTAAATTTATCAGATATAGTATGTAAAATGTATGCTTGTTAAAGTGACCAAATAAACAGTGCACACCATCTACACACATGAAGACCCATGCCAAGTTCAGGTAAGTCAGAAAGAAGGATTTGATGATGAACTGTATTGAGAGCTGAGGAATTAACCAAACATTTTATAGGCTCCCGCAGTATTAGCAAGGCCCTGCAATATCTAATCTAAGACAGAATCAAAATCTCAGTACTATGGCCCACCCAAAAACTGTATCTTGCACCTTCATACAATCCTAAACCTGAGATAGGACCACATGTTCAGCTTGCCTAATAAAGGTCAATTTGATATTGGTCAAACCATTTCTGTCCTTATGACCCTTAAGCCCAAGTCACACGCCGACATGCTTCAGCAATGTTGGAAACTCACTAATGGATAAAAGCAATCTCCAGGTGATCTCTGGGAACAGCAGGAATAAATCTTCACATATGGGTATCGTCGGTACCGACGGAGCCTGCGCGGGAACTCTCCCCAACGTCCTTAAAGAAAGCTTTTGGGAGCATCCCACAGTGCCTGCGCGCTGCCTTCCCGCCTTTCCTAACTGCCTCTCTCCAGTTCTTCTTTTCCGCGGAGCCAGCAGGTCGTGTTTCCTGTCACCGCTGAAGAATTTCTTCTTTTCTTTTCTTTTCTTTTTCTTTAGTCGCGTGTCTGCCTTCTCGATTCCGCACCGGTACTACCGGTTCTTTTTCTTTCTTTAAAAAAAAAAAAAAACAACTTTTACTTTTTCAGTGCATTTTTCTTCTGGGGCCTTAAGCCTACAGAGATTTTTCCCTCATGGAAAAACCCGCCTCCGGGTTTAAAAAATGCACAAAGTGCAGTAGCACTATTTCTGTCACCGACACCCATGACTGGTGTCTAAAATGTTTAGGTCCTGACCACTCCATTGCGGATTGTGAGTCCTGTTCCATGATGTCCAAAAGAGGGTTACAGAATCGGGCAGCTAAGCTCAGTACCCTGTTTCCCTCCGATGCAGCTTCCGTGGCATCGACGTCTTCCAGGGCTGCTTCTTCATCCCATGGATCTCAGGTAACCAAACTTAAATCTGGCCGGTCCTCAAAGAGTTCATCTCCCTCTAAGTATCGAGATGCCCACGGGCTTACTCTTGAGGATTCCACACCGGCAAAATTACCCCGGCGGGAGGCTCCGGCTTCCAAAGCACTACCTATGGGGTCACAGGTTGACATCGATGGCTTGGCCTCGACCGATCACCTGTTACAATGTTCTGGGGTACCGGCAGTTTCTACCGGTACCGATATCCAGACGTTGGAGGCGTCGATGGACCAGAATATTCTGACCATGCAGTGTGCCATCACGGCATTCATTCAAGCTGCAACGCCTACGGTACCGCAACAAACCCCGTTGTCGGTACCCGTACCGATTCCGGTACAGGATCCGATTCTGGTTCCGATACCAGTACCGCTTGCATTGACATCAGCATCGACGGCAGCGGTACGCTATCCAGTGATGCCTATCAGTACCGGCCCGGTACCGATTACTCCCGATGTCGATACGCGTATCGGGCTCTACGAGAGCATCCAGACAGTCGATACTTCGATTCTTCTGAAGACTCTGACTCTTCAGAGGCCTCAATTGAAGCATCGGGGATCCTTCCTCAGGAACCCTCTTCTCCAAAAAGGAGAATGTCTCCTCCTGAAGACTTGTCTTTTCAGGACTTTATTAGGGAGGTGGCCAAAGGCCTGTCCATCTCAGTGACCTCTGAGACTGAACCTAGAGCCAAAAAATTAGATATCCTACAATATCCTAAGGCTCCTAAAGAGGCAGCCACCTTACCAATACATGAGATTCTTTATGAACACATGTTGGGCATATGGGAGACTCCTCTTTCCACCTCCCCTCATTCCAGAAGGTTGGACACCATGTATCGTGTTCCTCCTTGTCCTGGGTTTCATAAGACTCCGCTTCCTCACCACTCCATTGTGGTAGAGTCTGCCATGAAAAAGATGAAGAGTACAAAAAGGCACTTCTCTGCTCCTTCAGGAAGAGAATGCAGAACCCTAGATGCCTTTGGCAGGAAAATCTTCCAGGCCAGTATGCTTGTAGCCAGAATCAACTCCTATAGTCTCTATATGGGGATGTTTCTAAAAGAGGTTACAGATCATCTGCAAACCTTATCTCCTTTTATGTCAGAAGATAAGAGAAGAATATATCCCCTGGCTTAAACATGCACAGGATGTATCCAAGTTTTCCAACCGTGCAGCCTTTGACTCTTTTGAAGGGGTCAGTAGAGCCTCAGCTATTGCCATAGGTGCACGCAGAGTTGCTTGGTTGCAAGCCTCTGATTTGGAATCCTGGGTACAGGATGGTCTAGGTAACCTTCCCTGTACAGGCGAAAACCTGTTTGGCAAAGATTGGCAAGCAAAGGCCAATCAGATGGATGCTGAAAATTCTGCTTTAGATAGACTTTCAAAGTCTACTACTGCTCCTTTCAAAAAGAGGTTGTTCAAAAAGGGATCTTTCCCAAAGAAAGTGAAATTTTCTTCTTATGGTCAGCACTCTTCTCAAGGTTGTTTTGCTACAAAGAGGCAGCAACAACCAAAACAGGCCAAAACCCAGGCTGCGAGGACTGCTACGGCCCAACAGCCTCAGCCTCCTCAGGGCCTTTTACTTTCCACTAGAGAACTTAGCCTTTCTGGCTCTAGAACATCCAGAGCCCCTCACCATCCCAGGAAGGTTAGCTCACTTTGCTCCCAGATGGGAACAAATCACAGCAGAGCAGTGGACCCTCTCCATCATAAGGGAAGGGTACAAACTTCATTTCTTAAACCTTCCTCCTCACACCATGGTGAAACAGTTCAATTCTCCAACATCTTTTCTCAACCTTCTAGGTCAGGAGATTGCTACCTTTCTCGCCCAAGGGGCAATAGAAGAAGTACCCCTTCTTCAAAGGGTTCAGGGTTCTACTCCCCCGTATTTTCTCATCCCAAAGAAAACAGGGGGCTACAGGCCCATATTAGATCTCAGAGAATTGAACAAGTTTCTATGCAAGGAGAAATTCAAGATGACTTCTCTCGGAACTCTCCTTCCATACTTCCAGAGTCAGGACTGGCTTTGTTCTCTAGATCTCAAGGATGCGTACACCCATGTTCTCATCCATCCAACACACAGAAGATTCCTTCGCTTCCTGTACCAAGGAAAGCACTACCAATAAAAAGTGCTTCCTTTCGGTCTGGCCTCTGCTCCAAGAGTGTTCACAAAATGCATGGCAGTAGTAGCTGCATTCCTACGCACTCTAGGAATATTCATATTCCCATATCTGGACGACTGGCTCATCCGAGCTCCATCCCAGTCAGAGGCCCAGACTTCTCTAGCCTACACAAGGCGTGTTCTTCAGTATCTGGGACTGATAATCAACATTCCAAAATCCCATCTTACCCCTACTCAATCTCTAGAGTTCATAGGGGCCTTACTGGATACCACAACTGCAAGGGCCTATCTTCCCCAGGCCCGTTGCCTACGCTTGGTGCAGTTAGCCTCCAAGATTCAGTTAAAATCCCACTTAACTGCTCGAGAGATGTTGCAACTCTTAGGCCACATGGCATCCACGGTGCATGTGGTTCCCTATGCTCGCCTTCACATGAGAGCAGCTTGGTGGACCCTATCCACCCAATGGACCCAGGCATCGGGTTGCCTGTCAGACAAAATAGCAACCTCCTGTCGCCTATTTTCGTCCCTCCACTGGTGGACGTCCACTCAAAATCTGTTGCTGGGGTCCCCCTTTCAACATGTGTTACCCCAAGAAACCCTTTCAACAGATGCCTCTCCAAAGGGTTGGGGGGCTCATCTACAAGATCTCTCGACCCATGGCATCTGGTCTCCACAGGAGACATATCTGCATATCAACCTCTTAGAGCTCAGAGCAATCTTTCTGGCTCTCAGAGTCTTCCACACCCTGCTCAGCTACAAGACAGTCCTCATCCACACGGACAACCAGGTAGCTATGTTCTACGTGAACAAGCAGGGGGGAACTGGCTCTCTGTCGCTTTGCAACGAAGCTCTGAGATTGTGAGCCTTCGCCAGAGAGCATCAAATCCATCTCATGGCAGTATATCTTCCAGGAGTTCAAAACTCTTGGGCAGACAGACTCAGTCGAGTACTGCTTCCGCACGAATGGTCCTTCCATGGGGACCAGATAGCCAGAATTTTTCGGATTTAGGGTACCCCAGACATAGACCTGTTTTCAAGTCCGTGGAATGCCAAACTTCCCCGGTTCTGTTCCAGGATTCCATGTCAGGGAGTTCAGGCCAGGGATGCCTTCCTCCTTCATTGGGGGCAAGACTTCCTTTATGCCTTTCCACCGATTCCCCTAATCCCCAAGACTCTGTTCAAGCTTCAGAGAGACAAAGGGACTATGATCCTCATAGCACCACTTTGGCCATGCCAAGTGTGGTACCCTCTACTTCTGCATCTCTCTCAAGCTCCCTCCCTAGACCTGGGGTCTGCTCCAGATCTCCTCTCCCAGGAGGAGGGAACTTTGTGGCACCCAAATCCTCAGTCTCTTCATCTCAGGGCCTGGTTGCTGAAGGCCTAGACCTTCAAGATTTACAACTTTCTCAGCAAGTGAAGGATATCCTTCATGCTTCCAGAAAGCCTTCCACCAGACGTTCATATGCTTTTAAATGGAAAAGGTTTTCCATTTGGTGTGCAGAGAAGGGTCTCAACCCTCTTGCAATACCTTTGCATTCTTTACTAGACTATTTGCTGCATTTATCCCATGCAGGCCTTAAAACAAATTCAATCAGAGTCCATTTGAGTGCTATTGCAGCATCCCTTAAGCCTCTCAATGGACAACCTATTTCCTCTCATCCTCTTATAGCACGATTCATGAGAGGCCTTCTTTTGACTAAACCTCCCATTAGACCATCTCCAGTGGCCTGGGACTTGAATCTGGTTCTTGGCCAGCTTATGAAGCCACCCTTTGAACCCTTAGCCACTACCTCCTTAAAATTCCTTTCTTGGAAGGTAATTTTTCTCATTGCAGTCACCTTAGCTCGCCGTATCAGTGAGCTGCAAGCTTTAGTGGCTAACCCTCCTTATACAAGGTTCCATCATGACAAGGTAGTCCTCAGAACTAATCCACACTTTATGCCTAAAGTGGTCTCATCTTTTCATCTGAACCAGGAGGTCTTTTTTTCCAGCACCTCATGCATCAAGTGCAGAGAGGAATCTTCATACCCTGGATTGTAAAAGAGCACTTGCTTTCTACTTACACAGGACACAGCAACATAGAAAGTCCTCTCAACTTTTTGTTGCTTTTGATACTTCTCATTTAGGACTTCCAGTCTCTAAGAGAACTCTGTCCAATTGGATTGCTGAGTGTATTTCCTTCGCCTACCAAAGTAAGAATCTTTCTCTGGAGGGCCATGTCACAGCTCACAATGTGAGGGCCATGGCCACCTCTATGGCTCATCTAAACTCTGTGTCCATCGACCAAATCTGTCGAGCGGCCACTTGGGCATCGGTTCATACCTTCACAGCCCATTACTGCTTGGACAAGGACTCCCGCCGGGATGCCTTGTTTGGTCAGGCTGTTCTCAAACACCTGTTCCATACCTAATCAACTCCTACCCTCCATCCCTGAACTGGATGCCTGAGATTCATGGGTAGAGGTAGAGCCCTTCCCAGGGACTCACAATCTGGGTGATCTCCCAGGCATCTCTAGCTGGGGAGTCCCCATATGTGAAGACTCATTCTTGCTTGTTCCTGGAGATAGCACAGTTACTTACCTGTAACAGGTGATCTCTGGGAACAGCAGGAATAAGTCTTCACAACCCACCCACCTCCCCTAGGAGTTGTATCTCTCTATCTATCTTTCCTTTCCTCTCTCTCTCTCTTTGTCTCAGCTTTAAAACTCGAACTGGAGAGAGGCAGTTAGGAAAGGCGGGAAGGCAGCGCGCGGGTGCTGTGGGATGCTCCCAAAAGCTTTCTTTAAGGACGCTGGGGAGCGTTCCTGCGCAGGCTCCGTCAGTACCGACGATACCCATATGTGAAGACTTATTCCTGCTGTTCCCAGAGATCACCTGTTACAGGTAAGTAACTGTGCTTTCCTTATCGTCTCTCCAGTCCAGAACGAGTGGGTTATCTCCCTCCACCAGCAGCTGAGGACTGAGCGTGTCAGAATTCTGATGTCACAGTACAAGAGCTTCCTCTTCAGCTCCAGAATCCAGTATTTCAGTCCTCCGGCTGCTGAGTGAGTAGAGCTTGTGCATGGTGGACTCCACTGAAAGGACTTTGGCCTAGTTTAAAAAAAGAAAAAGGGAAATTAGAAAGGAAAAACAGAAACCACAGAAGTTCCTTTATCCTGGAGCTGGGTATGGTTTCGTGCAGCGCAGTGTATGAGGACTGGCAGTGCTGCAGGGTCTGCCTTCTTGACACTTGGATCCTTGAGTGGGTTAGGTGTAGCCTGGGGTAAAATCACCTGGTGGTCTGGGTCCCTTGCCCCCCCCCCCCTCCCCTGTCGAACAGCCCAAAAATCTGTTAGGAAAACCTAGCAAATTTGCCTATTGGTTTCAATGGCTTCATAATGTTGATGGATCTGTATCTTAAAAAAAAAAAGTGTCGGGTTTCTCTTAGGGGATTATTTCTTCACTTGACTTGTTCTTCAGGTGCTTTATTCAGTATTGTTGGTGAGTTTAAATTGTTTTAATTGTTGAATCTGCTTTTCCTCTTGTGTTTGGTTTTTTTTTCCAGCGGGTCTGTTCCTGGTGCGGGTTTGCATTCAGTCGTCTTCTGTTTTGTGTAGCATGTGGAGGAAGCCGTGATTTGTATCTGGAGGGTCTCTGCTGCATCTGCAGTCGGCATGGCAGAACAGTAGAATGACTGGAGAATCGGGGATATGGACGCTGAGTCAAAGATTGCAGCATTGGATTTACCCCTGCTGGCTGATCCATGGTTTTGGCGGGAACCGCAGCCATTTCAACACAGCTGGCCATTTCCCCTTCAGAGAAAGTGAAACTATGTAAAAGGAAGGCAAAAACACGTCAAGCAACTTTCAGCACCACGAACAAAGTTTTGAGCTTTCGGAGCCTGTTCCTTATCGGTCCTACAGTTCAGTCCTCCACCATTGGGTAGTGCACCTCCTCCTGCAACATGGAGACTGGACAAGTCAAACTTGTGACATCACCGGGTATATCCTGCTGGTCTTCTCCCATGATCCCCCAGTGTGTCCAGTCTCCATGCAGCATGAGGACGTAGTGAGCCTAGGTGCTGGGCTCACTTGAGAAGCAGTTTAGGAGCAGTTAGTCAGGATTTGATTTACCTTGCATTTCTTTTGCCCTTCTTTAGGTGTAATCCTGTAAATTGTATTCATTTTCATTTAATTTAATTTACTTTTACTTTATTTATTTTCACCTAGTCTGCCTTAGTGTAAAGGGGGGTTCTGTCCCTTTTCAAAGTTCACGCTGCCAGCTAGCCTCTCTGCTTGGGATTCTTCGGTCTCCTTGCCCGGTGATGATCTCTCCCCCAGGACTGTACGGGGGAGAGCTCTGTGGAACACCTGCATTTTGGCAGTGTCCATGCGGCATATTCCCGTCGCGACGGGAGCCTCAGGCCGTTCGAGGTTCTTTCGCCAGCGGGCCGGGGCTCGCAGCGTCTGCTACTTCTGGTGGCGCGAGGCAGCAGCGTGTCTGGACAGCTCTTCACCCCGCAGCTACAGCGGGGTAACTGCTGCATCCCGACGCCGCAAGGGAGTCTCTCGAGTCCGCATGGAGGGGCTCTGAGCTCTTGCCGCCTCTGTCGTGTTTGGCGCCAAACGGGCCTGCTTCGGATTGGCGCCATTTTCTCGGCAGGGCTGAGGCCTCGTGGCGGAGAGCAGAGCAGCCCCGCGTTTGGGCAGACGACGCTGTTCCACGCGGCTACACCCAAATAAGGACTTCCTTTTGCTGTTACTTTTAATTTTAATTTCCTTTTAATTTCATGATAGTTTATAGTTCTTTGAATGCAATGTGATTGGTTTGGGTTTTACTTCTTGGGGGGTGCCTTTACCTTTGTCTGCATTCTGGCAGTTAGCAACGTCTGTCAGCAGCAGGTTTCCGTGCTAGGATTTGGCCATTCAGGTTCATCGGCAGCACTACCACCTACAAATTGAGCCCTTTTTGAAATTGTCATTTACATATGGATGCTATTTCCATGTTTATACGCTTGGAAATTGTGCAGACAACCTCTAAAAGTCGTTATGCCATCTGCAAATTTGATCGCCATGCTTGCTGATCTCTTTTCCAGATCATTTCAGTGCAGTAGATGTTACCAGATGCCCGTTCCAGTGCAGATCCCGAGACATTCCACTATTTACGGGTCTCCTGTGAAAAAACTGACCATTTAGTCCTATTGTGTTTCCTGTTTTTGATCCATTTCCCATTCTATAATAGCACATCATCTCCTTCCTCAGGAGAAGTTCATAAGGGGCTTTGTCAAGTACCTTCTAAAACATCCAGATACATATCATTTGGCTTACTCACATGTTTATTAACCCTTTGAAAAGACAGCTTGGTACTGCTTTTCAGAACAAGTTATATCATTTAACTGGCACTGAACTCAGATTCATTGGTCTGTAGTTTCCAAGATCACCTTTGAAGCTCTTTTTAAAAAAACAAAAAAACAATTAGTGTTACATTAGTGACTCTTCAATCTTTAGAGATCATTAATACTAATGTTATGATTGAGCCTGGCTGATATTATGAATGATCACTATTAGACAAAAATTAGCTAGGTTAAGACACTTTGATTTGGTTTTCTGCACTATGTTATCAGAGCGCAGCTTGCCCGTTTGGCGGGAACACTGCCCATCTGGGCCATCTGGGGAAAGGCCCCTGCTGGGGATCGTGAGAAGTGTTGCTGGATGGCACAGTCCGGGGCTTAGTGTTCCAGGGTCCTGGAAGGGTTGATAGCGGCAGTCAGGCCTCCCTGTCTTTGCTATGACGGTCACCTAGGTTCAAGCGTCCTGTGTTTTGGGTGACAGGAGTGGGACACCTGGACATGTGGTGCTGGATGTTGGATAGGCTCATACTTCTTAGGTGCACTCCCCTTGAGTGCGTCTGCATGTCCGTGTTCCTTCTGTGGTCTCATGCTCAGGTGATTGTTGCAGCAATGACAGAGATCGCTTGGGATATCGTGAGCGGGGTTGTCATGGTGTTGCATGGGGTTTCCAATGCAAGACGGGGCCATCCTGAGGAGTTTGGGCCTCGGTCATCAGCTTTCCCTTCGGTGGCCCGGCTGTCCAGGAGGCACCCCTCCAGATCCGCTGGTCCAGTTCTTCTCTGCCTCTTCTCAATGTGGGCAGGGGGGCTGGCAGATCTGGAAATTCACGTCCACTGCACGTTCTACTGTTTTACCTCTGCCTTGGGGTTCTGAGGTCATATATTCCCAATCATTTGGTTGGGTGCTGCTGTCTGTTGTGCAAGACAAGGTGGTCAACAGTCGGAGGCTGTCGTCTATTCCCCTTACCCCGAAGGTGCTCACAATTTAAGATTTTTGTACCTGTGGAGGTGTATGTTGTTCAAGGCTAGCAGGCGCACCTGTGGGACCAGAATCCTCAGTTCTTCCGACCTTCCATTGAGGTGTGCGTGTGGGGTTTACTCTCTTGGTCGGCTGGCGACTTGCTTCATCCATTCGGCCTTCCCTTTCCTCAAGGCATCGTTGCGCCCCTCTTTTTCGTGGGGGCTCGCCGCAGGGCCTGGAGTTATGCTCAGCCGGTTCCAGCCAGGGCTGAGTCCTTGGGGGGAGGCTCCGATCCAAACGATACAGGGAGTGCTGGGATCCGTTCGACCAGGTTCCTTCGGGCCCAGCGTACGTCGTCTTTTGCTGGCCGGTTTAGGTCTTCGGGTCGTGGCGGTGCTCAGAGAAGACCAGTAGGCTGCACAGTGCTTGTCTTGGAGCAAGCGTGGGATATCTGTAGGTTCATATTCAAGTCCGGTTACATGTCCCTCCATTGTGGAATGCTGTACTAGTAGGCATACTTCATATGCTGGGCTTACAAGTTGGCTTCTGCGCTGCTCGGCATCAGCCAAGGTGACTGCCGGTTTAGACTGTGGATGTGGAGTCAGCCTGGAGGAGGGGCCTTGCGTTCTCTGGACAATGCCCTGTTCGGTTGTGTGACTTGTGGCCCTTATGGAGTTGTAAAAAGGAAAAAAAAAAAAAAGAATAATCAAACAGGAAAGCTTTCCTAATTGTCCCAACTTCTTTTTTATAAGGTTCTGTCCCTTTCTTCCGGGAGCTTGGCCGGAGCGTGGTTAGACTCAGCTACATTTTGGGGATCCTTTATGTACAAGGCGTTTTAGTGTACGCAGCACGCCCAGTGTTCCATCGTCTGACTGGAACGGTACGCAGTACATCAGCCGTGGCAGGCGTTCGCGGTCACGGTAGCAGATCGAGCGGTGTAGGTGCTGTCTGAGATCTCCGGGATGGTGTCCTATTTTGATCGGCAGGGTGGAGTCGGTCGGGTGGTCAGGGTGGCCCGAGCGAAGGGACAGCGTGCGCGGTTGAAGCCTTGGCGGCCTGCATTTCGGTGGGGACACTGTGGTGGCAAATGTCCTTAGCGGGGTCCGAGTGTTTGCCGGAGGAGTGAGATTGCATCAGGCGGTGTGCGTGCCACGTGTGCTCGGATGCGGTCAGCCCATATTGGACCTCATGGCGACCTGTCAATCTGCGGCGACGGGTCGATGTTTAGCAGAGGACATATGAGGCTACCGGATAGCGTCAACGCATTGGTACGGGGCCGTGGCCCGGTCCATTCTATGCCTTTCAGAGGTCATAGTGAAAATGGCCGACTGGGTCTGGTTGATAAGATATGTGCTCTTCATTAGTCAGTGGGGACCATTACCAGTGTATTCTGCAACATTTGTGTGAGCTTGCATAATCTTTACTTGCAACCAATAGAAATAACTGTCCAACACCAGTTGATGCAGTCACTACTTAAATTTGCCTCGCTTGACAGTAAAAAAAAAAAAAAAAAAAAAATTAGGACATATTTATTTTATACCGATAGGTCACTCACAGCATATTTGGCGATTCCTCGTACTGGTGTTAATCATGCAGATAATTTCTGCTCTATTTGTGGTGATGTGATTTTTACATCACAAAAATGGCATATGACTCTGGCGGTTCAGAAAGCCTACAATTTATATTTTGACTGCAGAATAAAAGATCAGGATAAAAGCTAGGCGCCACACATATGCTGCAATACATGTGTAGCAGATCTCAGGCTGTGGATGGATGGGAAAAGACCATCAAAGTCTTTTGCGGTTCCAATGATCTGGAGAGGGCCCATGGATCACGTCGGCGATTGCTACTTCTGCATGGTTCCTCCAATTCCGGAGGGCATATCCAGGTGATGTAAGCGGTTGGCCTACTGGCATTGCATCGTGGGCGTGGCTACCAGAGTCTCCTTTCTTTTTTGTCACACCAGGTATGACTCCACTTCTTCTGAAACAACGCTGGACTCTGGGGCGCTTGACACCCTCTTATATGCCCTTGGTGGATCACGCTTGGTTTATTGCAACTCATTGCTTAGCTGCATTCCACATTCTCAATTAAAAAGACTCCAACTGGTCCAGGACATAGCTGTAGAGCTACTTTGTGTTGCAAAGAATAAAGCCCTTAAGAGGTGTGACAAATAGGGTGTTTGACGCCGGTGGTTTTTCCATTTCCCTCATTTTGCTTCCCACCTCTGTCTGGATGGACCTCGGGCAGTTCTCTCTCGTGGAATCCGGCTGTGCCTGTCTAGTTGTCGGTTTGGGACTTACGCAAGAACACTTTGCTTGTAAACTGCGTTCCTTGGACCTTAGGTGAAGGTTCCGTCGCTTTCTGGGAGGTCTCTTCGCTGCCTGTCCCTCCGTGGAGGCGGGTTCTGCGGGAGAGCAGCGGTTGCTAACACTTGACACCCTGGTGGGGTCGAGAGCCAAGGGGGAGCTCAAGCAGATTTTTCAGGCGGAGCTCCGGTAGCCTTCTCAGTAGGTCTGTTTCTAGGGCGTTCAGTGTGTTTGCGATGGCGAGTTTGTCTTTCTGAAGCACTAGCGCTGCTTGGGGCAGAGTTCTGTGCTGTTTTCACCAGTGAAGAGGATCCAAGTGGGCTCTCGGTCGTGTCTTCCTGGTTGGCTTACCGCCTGTTGACGTGAGGAGCGGGCTGGGGTCGGTGCCTGCTCTGTTCGTTTAGGGGCCGAGCCGACTGGATAGGTCCCTCCCAATGATTACTGCTCTGGTACATCCCAGTGGTGGAGGACTGAACTGTAGGACCGATAAGGAAATGGAAATTACACTTACCTGGTAATTGATGTTCCTTGAGGGAGTACAGTTCAGTCCTCATTCCCGCCCGGGGATGGATGTTTCAGACGTGAGGCGTCAGTTCCGAGTGTTCTTTCGGATCCTAGAGTCGGCAACGGGCTCTGATTGGCAGGTAATCGCGAGAGCAACCTTTTCTGCCTATACTCTTCCTTAGTTCTCCTTCCTTCTAGCTCTCTGTCTTCCGCTGTTTGGTGCGCAGGGGGACAGGAGCACGGAGGAGGGTGTTTTCGGCCTTTCTTTTTGGGGCCCTGTGGTTTTAAAGTTGAAGTTTGAGCATAGCTTTGTATTTAGTACTTTAACTGGTTGTTTGTTTGCTCCTTTGAGTCTGCTTTGACAGTAGGTCACTGGGGGATCATGGGAGAAGACCAGCAGGATATACCCGGTGATGTCACAAGTTTGACTTGTCCAGTCTCCATGTTGCAGGAGGAGGTGCACTACCCAGTGGTGGAGGACTGAACTGTACTCCCTCAAGGAACATCAATTACCAGGTAAGTGTAATTTCCATTTTTTTCACCCAATTTCGTTTTGCCATTGCATAAGGCGTATTGTCTTTATATATATATATATATAATCCAGTGACTTTACTACTCATGTTACGTCTCCTTTTGGTCATGGCTTCTGACACCCTGCAGGAGGAAACCCTCAGTGCGGAGGACCCTCAAAGAAAAAAATACAGAAAGGAGACCGATTCTTAGATGGGCCAGTACTCTCCACACACTGATGCCTCGGGGGAGCCAACAGTTTTGGACTTAAAGGAAGGGGATATTCCTCCAGGGAGAGACCCCACTGTTTTCAAGATGCTTAATAAGAGGAGCTTACAGCTTTGATTAACCATTCTCTAGTTGCTTTAAATATTGTTCCTCCTCCTGCACTAAAACAGAGGAGCCCTTGCAGAATCCCTTATTACAGGGGTTCAAGGGTTCCCAGGCTTGTTTCCCTTTACACAGGGTTATTAAAAAGATGATTGTAACAGAATGGGAAGTCCCGGAAGCTGGTTTGAGAGGGGGCAGAACGATGAGCCGCTAGTACTCTATCCCACAGGAGGAGAGGAAGCTCCTCAAAATGCTGAAAATAGGTGCTGTAGTCTCAGCAGTGACTAAAAAGACTGCTATTCCAGTGGAAGGCGGTGCAGCGCTTAAACGTCTCCAGGATCCCAAGCTGTAATCGCTCCTGAAACAAGTCTTTGATACTAGTGCCTTGACTCTGCAGACTTCCATCTGTGGAGCCAATGTCACCAGGGCTTCCTTTTGATGGATTCAGGGCTTATGTTTATGTTTATTTAAATTTGATATACCGCTCAGGCCAAAAGGCATTAGAGCGGTTTACAATAATGTACCATTCAAGGAAATAAGACCTAGAGGCAGTCTGTAGTGCCAGAGGGGGGCCAAGCTGGAGTCTGCCTCGGCTTTTATGTGGCAGATGCTTTTTACGATTTGGTACAGGCTTCATCCAAAACCTTAGCTTCCATTATAGCGGCTCGATGCTTTTTGTGGTTAAGAAACTGGTCGGACGTTTCTTCAAAGACTAGACTCTGTAAACTCCGTTTTAAGGGTAAGTTGCTGTTCGGTGAGGCACTGGACAAGCTGGTCAAGGACCTGGGAGATTCAAAAGACACCCGGTTACCAGAGGATTGCCTAAAGGGCCCAAATGGGGTAATCCTCAGAGAGGTCGACCTGGAGACTTCCGGAAGTTTAGGTCAAATCGCTTCACCCCATTTTGGAGAGGTCGATTATGGCCTGCAAGGCCAACCCTTTCAGGGCCACATAGAATCCATTATGGACTATTTTTATTCCACCCCTCAGGTCCCTGCCAAAAAGCCCTAATGAAACCAGGGGGACCCAGGTGGTAGTGGTACCAATAGGTCAGTTACAACAGTTTAGTTCCATCTGTGTCAGTATCACTACCGAACAGTGGGTATTGGAGATTAATCCAGGAGGGGTATGTGCTGGAGTTTGCTCAACCCCTCCAAGGCCTTTGTACATGTGCCCTGACAGGCTCCTGCAAAGACGGTGGCAGTTCGGGACACCCTTCAGCAATTGCTACTCTTGGAGGCAGTGACTCAAGTGCTGCAAGACCAATACGGATTAGGTCGATACTCCATCTATTTTGTGGCTCCCAAAAAGGAAGGTTCTTTTTTTGGACCATCTGGATCTCGAGCACATAAACCGCTTGTTGCAGGTGCCACACTTTCAGGTGGAGGCGTTATGCTTTGTTATAGATATGAGGCAAGGCAAGTTCTGTCTGCTTTTGATCTCACTGAGGTTACCTGCATATTCCAATTCATCTGGATCATGAACGGTTTCTGCGCTTTACCGTGCCAAGGGCCATTTTCAATTCCAAGCATTGCCCTTTGGCCTGGCCCCTGCTCCTTGTACCTTTTTAGAAAGATCATAGTCTTGATCAGTATGAAGTACAATATTATGATCAGGATGGGTTCCCAGCATATGGGAAGTATAGATTGCAGAACAGCAAAGATGGTTTGTCATCTGGGTTTGTTGACAATTTATGTGCATCCCTATCTAGGATATTATCACCCATGGTTAAGAAATATTTGGCCTGGAACTGAAGTTCTGGTTACAGAACCTAAAGATTTTAAAATTTGGCCTGATGGACTACTTGCCTTGGTGGGTCACTATTTTGTGTGTGGAACTTTAGCTTATGTTCGATTGCCTGCTGATTGGTCTGGCAATTGCTACATAGCTACTCTTGATTTGCCATGGAAACTGGTCCCTTATGAAACTTTACTAGGAATGCCTTCTAGTCGTCATCGCAGAGCTATAGATGACTCTAGTGCTGATATACGTGCAGCAAGGAAATTATTAGATGATACCACTATGTTAACTCAACAAGAAGTAAGCACCTTTACGGGAACAGTGTAGCTAAGTACCTTTGGTGCCATACGTCCTACACAACGTTATGGTGAGCAATTATTGCGAATTTATGCTTTTAATAGAAGTAACAGCTCAAGATTTGATTGATGCTCTTACAGTCATGCAAGGTACCGTAGACAAGCTGACTGCTTACTCTGCACAGAATAGGATGGCCTTAGATTATCTGCTAGCCAAAGCAGGAGGAGTCTGTAATATTGTACATGAGCACTGCTGTATGCTCATCGATTCACAAAGTAAGGTGGTCTCTGGTATCCTAGAACAGGTGAGAAAAGAAACTCACTTTTCCAAAGATAGTATAGAAGGAACCTCTGATTCTGTATGGCCCTGGTTTGATAACATGTGGAGTGGCTTGTCAGGCCCAGTAAAAGCTCTACTGACAGGCCTGTTTGGCTTCTTAGTAGCCCTCTTACTCTTAGGAATATGTCTTGCTTGTATTATGAAGTGTTGTACTTCATACCTGTCCAAAACTACGAATACTATTGCAGTTCTTAAATTGCGAAGTGTTCCTAGTACTGGAGACTTGCTTCGTGAAATGCCCTTTTATGAAGAATGTGGTTCTGGGCAGAACCAAAGGGAGGACTGTAGACAAGGGCTAACTAGGCCAGGCACCAAAAGTAAATTGGATATAATTAGTGAATTGGATGAAACAGCCTCTGACAAACAAATTTATACAACTATGATTCACCCAGGATATGGAGATTTGGAGTTATCAGATTCAGGAACAGACAACGGATCAGGATCCATAATATCCATAGGGGTAGGAAGCAGCCAATCTATACATGAAACCGGATTATAGAACCTAACTTAGCTATAGGCCACAGAAAGTTACAGGTCTGAACTGCAGTAAAACTATCTCTTTAAGTGCACTTCTGCTTTCTTTAGGACATTGGACTTCGCAAATAGGCTTGTGTGTGATTAGCAAATAGAGCTTGTGTAGAAATAGATATTAGGTCAGGTTGAACTTCTCTAAATAAATAGAACATAGGGTACATTTGCTTTATCCTGCAATCTGATAGGCTAAAGAGGTTGCTAGGGCAGGATGATCTGCTCTTTAAGTCAACCGCAAACATAGCTTGCGTAAATAGTAGAAATCAGCAAATATTATAAGTAACTAATTAGCTTCTGTTGAATAGTAGAATCACAGCGACACCTACTGAATTTAGTGAACATAGTTATGAGGTGTAACTTCTTCTTTCTATATGACAATGTTGCCTATGTTAGCAAATTTTATGTACACGTAATTTGGAAAGCACCAGATGTTAGTTAAAGATTAACTGAATCAGCTGATATTTTCTAATAAAAGTGGGAGCCCTGTGAAGCCATCTTTTGAAGAAACTCGATGGATATGTCTGACTTAGACTCCATGTGTTTCCTCCCTATAGAGCTCCGTAGTGATTAATTAATTGTCTCGTCTTTTCTTCCTATTGAGAGGTATAGAAATATAAAAGAATCCAGGTATTATGTGAAGGATTCCAGACCCACGGAGTCTAGAATAGTAGTGGTGGCAGCAGCTCTGAAAAAGGAAGGTATCCTGGTGCACCTGTACCTGGACGATTGGCTCACCAGGGCAGAATCGGAGACCAAAAGTGTGACTGCCACTTGACGAGTGGAGTTACTTCAGAGTCGAGGCTGAGTGGTCGACCTTTCCAAAAGTCAACGCCAGCCCATCCAGCAGTGGATCTATTTGGGAGTGCAATTCGATACCAAGGCAGGGATAGTCTCCCTCCTGGCAGAAAGGATGCAGAAGCTTCGACAGCAGATACAAGAGTTTTTAGCACCAAAAGCATGGTACTCTCATGGCTATCTCCAGATTCTAGGATCCATGCTGGTGGTCTTGGATCTGGTGCTCTGGGCACTGATACATATGAGACCCCATACAGCAGGCACTGCTTTCTTGCTGGGCTCAGACTCCAGCAATTGTCACAAAAGCTGGTTTGTCCAGAGTACATGAGAGCGCAGCTCGCCTGGTGGCTGCAGTCAAGTCATCTGACAACGGGAATTCCAGTGGAGCCTCCAAACTGGATTCTGGTGGCGACTGATGCCAGTCTCAAAGGGTGGGGAGCACATTGTTGGTCTCAAGTCATACAGGGACAGTGGTCTGTAGAGGAGAGTACTTGGTCCATAAATTGTCTGGAGATGAGCGTGTTTTTTTTCTGACTCCAAGTATTCCACCTTCTGATAGGTGAGAGGGTGGTGAGAATGTGCTCCAACAACACGAACACAGTGGCATACATCAACCGGCAGGGGAGCATAGGTAGTGTAACACTAGAGAAAGACATTTAGCCCTTACTGCTGTGGGTAGATCAAAAATCTAACCACCCTATCCATGGCTCATGTAGCAGGCAAGGAGGTGGATTTTCAGTCATTACCATTTGGATCTGGGTGAATGGGAACTGAATGCAGCGGTTTTTCATGACATCACCATCCGCTGGGGCGATCTGATCATGGTTTTGATGGCTTCTCTGTCCAATGCCTAAGCGACCTGGTTCTTCAGAAGACACAGAGAGCACATGTCCAAAGGACCTGACGCTCTCTGACAAAATGTGGCCATCAGAGGGTCTCCTGTGTGTGTTTCTGCCGTGGGCTCTCATTGGTCGCCTTGTGCAGCGCATAGAGGCTCACAGCGGTTCAGTGATTTCTCATTGCTCCAGACTGGCCTTGCAGGCCAAGGGTATGCGGATCTGATCCGGCTGCTGACTGCCAAGTTATGGTGCCTTCCCAGCAGGGTCTAATACTTATGCCCCTGATGGATCGATTCTCATTTACAGCTTGGCTCTTGAGCGGGCAAAGCTGAAGCGTAGGGACTATGTGGTGTCGGTGATTTCTATTCTATGGAAGGCCAGGAAAAGTTCTACTACCTTGACCTACGTGAGAATCTGACAAGTGTTTCTTCCAAAGGCATTTGTTGTGGTGTGTTGGTTTTTTTTATTTTTTTCCATCCTCTTCCAGATATCTTGTTCTTTCTGCAAAATGGACTAGAAAAGGGGTTGGTACTCAACTCCTTAAAGGTCCAGGTGGCAGTCCTCTCCTCCTACAGGGGTGAGTGCAGGGTTGTTCCTTAGCAGGACATCCGGATGTGGTCGGTTTCCTCGGTATATTGAAGCAAGTCCAACTGCCATTGCAACTGATGGTAGCAGGACATCAACTTGGTGCTATTGGCTGTTTGATCCTCTGGCTAGGGTGTTGTTGAAAGACCTTACTTTGAAAACAGTTTTCTTAGTGGCTATATATTCCGCTCATCGGATTTTGGAATGTCAGTTCTCCAGGACCAAGCAGGAAGTCAGTCCTCACATATGGGTGACGTCGACGCCGACGGAGCCCTCGCGGAGCAATTTTCCCCAGCTTTCAAAGAAAGCCTTTGGGAATTGCAGCGCGCATGCGCGGTCTCCTTCCCGCCCAAGGGTGCCATCTTAGCCAGTCTTCTTTTTTTTCCGCGGAGCCCTACAGACGTACCCGTCGTGTCCCCGCTGAAAAAGTTGATTTTAGTGATTTATTTCTCTTTTTTCCTTCGGTTCGACGCCGGTCTTTTTCCTGCCCGGACTCGCGACGCCGTTGCGAGTCCTTCTCTTATTTTTCGTTTTTTTCTGATTTTTGGTCAGTTTCGTTTTTCGGTTTTTCGCTGGCAGCCCGGTCCTTTGACCTTGCAGGGGCCCTTTTTCCCCCGATGGCTGCCAGTGGTTTCAAGCGGTGTGTTCAGTGTGACAGAAATATGTCACTCACTGACACACACGATAATTGCCTCCGCTGCCTGGGCCCGGATCACGAAGAACTGATCTGTGGGGCCTGCGGCAAAATGTCCTCCAAAGCGTTAAGGAGTCGGCGGCACCAGCAGGAACGAATCTTCGCTGACCCCGGACCTCGTCGGAGGCCTCGGCGTCAAGAGGTTCCAGCTCTGACCATCGCCGAAGTTCCTCCGACAGGGGTTCTCCCTCCGGGGACCATCGACGGAAGGTAAAACCCGCGAGGGCGGCGTCGGTGGACGCTCCTGGCTCCGCGAGGGCCAGGTCGCATAGCCCCGATAGCCGTCCCGGGTCTTTGGAGAAGGAGCACCTCCCGAAGCGACCTCGTCTGGAGTCGGAGTTGCCTGCTCGGGTAAGTCCTGTAGTCCTTCTGGACTCGCCTCCGAGAGGTCCGACGTCGGGCCCGACGCCGTCGGGGCCCGAGTCGGGGGCTGCTGGGTCACCTGAGGTCGGACTCAGGTTGACGGCCTTGGAGAGCAGACTATATGCCTTCATGGACCAGCAGCGGGCACTGATCGCTAGCCTCGCTGGTGCCACTGCCCCGACCGCCGGGTCGTCGACGTCTAAGTCGACCCCGGAGACCGAGCCGATCCTCGAGTCCATGCGAACTCGAGTCGATCCTCGGTCGAGGTCACCCTCGGCCTCCCGTTCGGGACCGAGGTCGTCGACGCCGACTCCCTCGGTGTCGGGGCAGCCGACGCCTCCGCCTGCCCGAGCCGACCCCACCGATTCCTCCTCGGAGTCGGCCTGGGAGTCTGAAGAGGAAGAGTCACCTGATTCGTTTCGGACTCGGACTCCCCTGAGTCCGAACCTCGGAAGCAGTCCCCTCCGGAGGATGCCCGGTTCTCGGACTTCGTCAGGGATATGGCCAAGGCTTTGGCCTTCCCTGCGGATCCCGAGGAGGAGCCGAAGAGCTCGACGCCCTTCAGTATGACTCTCCCGCCAGGGAACACTTTACTGTACCGGTTCCTCCCATGCTGGAACGACTACTCTTCCGCATGTGGGAGAGTCCGGCATCGTCGCCGGTATTAAGCAAGCGGGTCGATTCCATCTATCGAGTCCGCAAGAGTCCTGGCTTCCAAAAAGCACAGCTGCCGCACCATTCCATGGTAGTGGAATCGGCCATGCATAGGCTTAAGAGCCAAAAGATGCACTCCTCGGTGCCTCCTGGCAGGGAGGCCCGTAACCTGGATGGCCTTGGTAAGAAGTGTTTCCAGGGCTCTATGCTTGCTTGTCGTGTCCAGACCTACCAGCTCTACATGGGCATGTATCTCCGAGACCTGGCTAAAGAGATAGCCGGATTCTCCGCTGGGCTGTCCGAGGAACCTTTGCGGAGGTTCCTGGCCTTGACAACTGGTATTCGGGAATGCTCCAAATTCATGTCCCGAGCAGCCTATGATGGCTTTGAAGCATCGGCTCGAGTGGCCGCAGCCGGCATCGGTGCCCGCCGACAGGCTTGGGCAGGACAAGTTGGTCGATGTCCCCTGCCGAGGTGAGAACCTCTTTGGCAAGCCCATGGCTGAAAAGGCTGCACAAATCGAGACGGAGACTCTCACCAGGACTAGGCTTTCTAGGAAGACCTCCGCCCCTTCCCAGAAAAAGAAGGGCTCGGGAAAGAAGTCCTTTTACCCGAGAAAGGCAGCTGCCTATAAACACTACCCTCAATATCAGGCCTCCGCAGCTCCCCAACAGGGCCAGCAGGCCAAGGGACGGGGTAACGGGTCCCGTAGGCAGCAAGCCCCCAAGCCTGCACCACCAGCCCCTGCTCAGCAGGGTGGGGGTTTTTGACTTCATCAGCATAGCCTCTCCCCCTCAGCTGGCTCCTCCCAGCACCGGAGGCCGGCTGGTTCACTTCGCCCACAGGTGGTCCAACATCACTTCAGATGCCTGGGTGCTTCAAGTCGTAAGAGAAGGCTATCTTCTCCACTTCCACCAGGTCCCTCCCTCTTATTTCCCGGGAGAACCTCCACGACTCCCTCTGCACAGGGACTTACTCCTTCAGGAGTTAGCAAGTCTTCTTCAGGAACAGGCTGTGGAACCGGTGCCCCACCACCTGAGAGGTCAAGGCTTTTATTCCAGGTATTTCCTAATACCAAAAAGGACAGGAGGCCTCAGACCCATCCTGGACTTGCGCAACCTCAACAAGTTCCTTGTGCGGGAAAAGTTCAAGATGCTTACCCTTGGAATCCTTCTGACCTACCTCCAGCAGGGAGATTGGCTATGCTCCTTGGATCTAAAGGATGCCTACACGCACATCCTCATCCACCCAAGCCACCGCCAATACCTAAGGTTTGTGGTGGCAGGAAATCATTACCAGTACAGAGTACTGCCCTTTGGCCTATCCTCCGCACTGCGAGTCTTCACAAAATGTCTCGCGGTGGTGGCGGCCTATCTCCGGCTTCACGGCCTCTGTCTTTCCGTACCTCGACGACTGGCTCATCAGAGCATCGTCCTCTCCGGAAGTCACCGATGCCACACACCGCACGGTGACTCTTCTGCAGTACTTGGGCTTTGTCATAAACTTCGCAAAGTCCACTTTGCTCCCCTCACAGGATCTCGAGTTCATCGGCGCAAGACTGCACACTCCTCAGGCACGAGCTTTCCTGCCTCTCGACAGGGCTCAACGGCTCATGGACCTAGCCGGCCGTTTTCGCAGCCAGTCCCTGGTCTCAGCCAGGCGCTTCCTGAGACTACTCGGCCATATGGCTTCCACCGTCCACGTGACCCCCAATGCCCGCCTGAATATGCGGCCTGCTCAATGGTGCCTTCGCAAGCAGGGGCAACAAGCCACCGGCAGGCTAGCCGACTTAGTGCGCGTCTCCGGGCCGCTGGCCTCTTCTCTACAGTGGTGGCTTCATCGGCCGAACCTGGTGCTCGGAATGCCTTTTCAGTCACCCCAGCCGGCTCAAGTGCTGACGACCGATGCTTCCCTCCTGGGTTGGGGAGCACATTGCCAAGGGGCATGTACTCAAGGTCTCTGGACCGCGTGGGAGTCTGCTCAGCAGATCAACTTCCTGGAGCTCAGAGCAATCCGTCTGGCTCTCAAGGCTTTCTCCCACCTGACTTCTCACCAGTCCGTCCTTGTCCAGACGGACAATCAAGTTGCCATGTTCTACGTGAACAAACAGGGGGGCACGGGCTCCTTCCTTCTCTGCCGAGAAGCTCAGAAGCTCTGCTCTTGGGCCGTCAGTCACGGCATTCTTCTCAAGGCAGTTTATCTCCCAGGCCAAGAAAATTGCCTGGCAGACAAACTCAGCAGGATCCTCCAGCCGTACGAGTGGCGTCTGGATCCCTTGGTAGTTCAGAAACTTTTTCTGAAGTGGGGACTCCCCACGATGGATCTCTTTGCCAGTCCTCTCAACCGGCAACTTCCTCGCTTCTGCTCTCGTCAGCCACATCCCCTTCGAGTAGCGGCAGATGCTTTTCTACTCTCATGGTCGGAGAGCCTTCTGTATGCTTTTCCTCCCATTCCGCTAGTCTCTCGAACTCTTTTCAAGGTTCTCCGAGACAAAGCTTCCATGATCCTGGTGGCTCCTCGCTGGCCCAGACAGCCGTGGTTTCCACTCCTGCTGCAATTAGCGGTAGAGGATCCGTTCCCTCTGGGGTTTCAACCGGATCTCCTAACACAGGATCAGGGGTCCCTGCTACACCCCAACCTCAGATCTCTCAATCTAGTGGCCTGGCTGCTGAAAGGGTAGTCCTTGCTCCCCTTCTACTGCCGGCAGAGGTGGAAGAGGTCGTCCTAGCTTCTCGGCGACCTTCTACCCGCAAATGCTACGCCCTTAAATGGCGTCGCTTTTCCGTTTGGTGTGCCCAGCAGTCTCAGGATCCCTTCTCCTGCTCGGTGTCGGTGATCTTGCAGTACTTGCTCTACCTCTCTAATCTGGGACTTAAGTCCAACTCCGTCAAAGTTCACCTCAGTGCTCTTTCAGCACATCATGTGCCGGTGGACGGCAGACCTCTTTCCAGCGACCCTCTCGTAGCGAGGTTTCTCCGAGGTCTCCTTCTACTTAAACCACCTCTGCGCCCGCCAGCTCCTGACTGGGATCTGAATGTGGTTTTACAGCGGATCACCTGTCCGCCTTTTGAACCTATGGCTACCTGTTCTCTCCGTTTCCTTTCTTGGAAAACTTTATTCCTGATAGCCCTCACTTCCGCTAGAAGCGTAAGTGAATTGCAGGCCCTCGTGTCTGATCCCCCTTACACTCGGTTCTACAAAAATAGGGTAGTCCTACGGACTCACCCAAAATTTCTTCCTAAAGTGGTCTCCCCTTTTCACATCAATCAGGAGGTGGTACTTCCGACCTTCTTTCCCAGGCCACACTCCAGCCGAGCTGAAATGGTCCTACATACCCTGGACTGTAGAAGGGCATTGAACTTCTACCTTGACCGGACGCGGGAGCACCGTAAAGCTGCTCAGCTTTTTGTGTCTTTTGACCCCAATAAATTGGGGCTCCCGGTCTCCAAGCGTACTCTGTCCATCTGGGTTGCTGACTGTATCGCTTGGGCTTATGGGGCAGCCGGACTCTCGTTAGAAAGTCGAGTCACGGCACATTGTGTTCGGGCGAAGGCTACATCAGTGGCTTACCTCCGCTCTGTTCCGCTGGCAGACATCTGCCGGGCCGCTACTTGGTCTTCGAGCCAGACTTTTGCGGTCCATTACTGTCTCGAGAGGGAGTCCCGCAGGGACAGTGCTTTCGGACAGGCAGTCCTCCGAAATCTCTTCGAGGTTTGAGCAACTCCTACCCTCCATCCCGGATGGGGGCTACCGGTGGGTAATAATTCAGTGAAGATTCCTTCCTTCTGTGCCGCTGAGCTAGAGGGAGCTCATTTTTGTGCTTAGGGTCTCCGGTAGCCTTAAGCTTGGGAGTCCCATATGTGAGGACTGACTTCCTGCTTGGTCCTGGAGAAAGCGTAGTTACTCACCTGTAACAGGTGTTCTCCAGGAGCATCAGGAATCAGTCCTCACAACCCTCCCTCCTCCCCTTGGAGTTGCAATCATCTGCTTAAGTTTTTTTGCAAATTTTTATGCTGTCTTTTAGCTATGTCATCAGACTGGCTAAGATGGCACCCTTGGGCGGGAAGGAGACCGCGCATGCGCGCTGCAATTCCCAAAGGCTTTCTTTGAAAGCTGGGGAAAATTGCTCCGCGAGGGCTCCGTCGGCGCCGACGTCACCCATATGTGAGGACTGATTCCTGCTGCTCCTGGAGAACACCTGTTATAGGTGAGTAACTACGCTGTCCTTTCTTGCAGGGAACTTTACCCGGTTGGTTTTGAGGCTGGTGCCCTCCAATTCACTAGACAAGATCGCAGGCAACGTCCTGGGCCGGGCATAGTTTGGTTCAACTGGTGGATATTTCTGGATCGGCAACATGGTCATCGCTGCACACTTTTACCTGGCATTACGGTTTGGATATGCAGGCCTCTATAGATGTGTGTTTTGGGACTTCAGTACTCCAAGCAGGACTCGTGGATCCCTCCCATGGTTAGTTAATGCTCTGGTACGTCCCACCTGGACTGGCATGGACTGGAGGGAAGATAAGGAAGGTAAAATTAAAACTTACCTGTTAATTGTCTTTCCTTGAGTCCCTCCAGTCCAGGCCCCTCCTTAATTGACGTAGTAGGGGTTTTTTTGTCTTAGATCTGGAGAATGGAGTGAGTCTTGCTGTTTTGTCAACAAAGATTACACAGGTACACTACCAAAAAACTGCCTCCAGTTTTGCAACTGATTCCTATAGATTTTGGGGTGCTGAATCCAGGAAAAATAGCCAAAATGTTCCATCATGTCACGTTTTCTTGCAAAATTAGATTTCTTACCCATATAAGGAATGTTCACATAATTTCTTTTTAGCCGACTGCAGTTTATTTTCTTGGCCCAAAATAGAGGTTGTAATGGTTAACTAACTAGAAACACTCCCTCATGATATTTTAGAGTGTTTTGTATTCATTTTATACATTAACAGGACAATTGGGAGGCGGGGGGCTAAATCCAGTACTCGCGCTGGCGCATGTTCTTTCCTGTTCACCTCGCCTCGTTCGCTCGCTCAAACACGGTGGTTGCGACATGAACGTTCCTGTCAAATTTCAGTTTCTTGCAAGTTCATTATTACCTTTTGTTTGCTCAGTCGTAATCCAGCTTTATTCCGAAGTGATTCACTACAGTTGTAGTTTGCAGTGCTGTGTATTTGTGATGGCTCACAGAGCCAGAGGTTGCGTCAACTCTCCGGCCAGTTTTTGTTTTATTTGTGGGGAATATACCGTGAAAAAGCGGCAGAGGAACATTTCTGCATTTATTAAAGTATATTTCGCCTATTTCGGTTTGAAGTTAGGCGATCAAGACAAACCGTGGGCTCCTCACAAAGTGTGCAAGACATGTGAGGAAGATCTACGCTTATGGATGAAAGGTAAAAAACAAGCATTTCGTTTCGGAATACCTATGATGTGGCGTGAACAAAGAGACCACAGCAGTGACTGCTATTTTTGCTCTTGCATTGTGAAGGGATACAACTTAAAAAATAAGAACGTAATAAGTTACCCCAACCTTCCCTCAGCAATTAGGCCTATGCCTCATAGCAACGAAGTACCTGTGCCTGAACCACCAAAATCTTTGGATCATATTTGTGTGGACGGTTCTGATCATGATGAGACTCATCAGATGGCTTTTCCCAATGAGTCCAGTACTTCGGAGTTTGAAACTGAACCAGATCCGAAACCTGAACTTTTCTCTCAAGCTGAATTGAATGATTTAGTCTGGGATTTAGGACTCCCAAAAGATGCTGCCCAACTGCTAGGTTCTCGGCTTAAACAGAAAAATCTATTGTCACCAGGAACAACTTTTTATTGGTACCGCAACCGCGAGACACAATTTTTGAAGTATTTCAGCAAAGAGGAAGATTTGGTATTTTGCAACGATATATACGGAGTGATGGAAAAGTTTAAACTCAAGTATGATCCTGCTGAATGGCGGCTGTTCATTGATTCGTCAAAAGACAGCATAA
The DNA here is from genome assembly GCA_033557465.1 of Ichthyophis bannanicus. Taxonomy (NCBI): domain Eukaryota; kingdom Metazoa; phylum Chordata; class Amphibia; order Gymnophiona; family Ichthyophiidae; genus Ichthyophis; species Ichthyophis bannanicus. The sequence continues at coordinate 367,586,150 of CM066031.1, forward strand.
AAGGTGTTCTTCTTCATAATGGCAACACATTCGCTTCAGTTCCTATTGCTCACTCTGTTATTCTCCAAGAAAAATACGAGAATTTGGCCCTGATTCTTCATAAGATTCGTTATGATGAGCATAAGTGGATGATTTGTGGAGACTTTAAAATTCTATCCATTCTATTAGGGCAGCAATCCGGTTTCACCAAATATCCCTGCTTCCTTTGCTTGTGGGATAGCCGGACCCGCGACCTACACTGGGGGAAAAAAGACTGGCCAATTCGGGAGTATTTGAGACCCGGTGAGAAAAATGTTCTTCATGAGAGCTTGGTACCTCGTGATAAAATTCTGTTACCACCTCTCCACATTAAGTTAGATCTCATTAAGCAATTCATCAAGTCCCTTCCAAAAGATGGTGAGTGCTTTCGGTACCTTTGCTCAAAGTTCCCACGACTTTCTGAAGCAAAGCTAAAGGAAGGAGTGTTTGTTGGCCCTGATATAAGGAAACTCATTTCAGATGGAGCATTTGCTGAAACGATGTCTGAGAAGGAAAAAGAAGCCTGGGATTCCTTCAAGGATGTTGTTTTCAAATTCTTGGGGAACAGGCGGGATGAGAACTATAAGGATATTGTTGCCAGGATGCTCAATGCCTTCAAAGAACAAGGCTGTAACATGAGCCTGAAAGTCCATTTCTTGCACTCCCATGTGAACTACTTTCCCGAAAACCTGGGGGCGTACAGTGAAGAACAAGGTGAAAGGTTTCACCAGGACATCAAGGACGCAGAGAGAAGGTACCAAGGAAGATGGAACACCACTATGATGGCTGATTTCTGCTGGTTGCTGCTGCGGGAAACCCCAGATGAAAAATACGCCAAGCAGCGCACCAAGAGAAGCATTCGGGGGAAGAAGAAACGGGCCCACCAGGAGATTGATTGACCCAAGAATGACTTTAAAATCTAAACTGTGTTGACAAATATCGTGTTTTTACTAAACTTTGAAATAAAAATTTGCTAGTTATTACCACAGTGTCGGATCTCATTTATTAGAATTTTATTTTCACACCATCGGGTGTTTGTCTTCATGTATTGCAATGGTGCGGTTTGCGTTTTCTATTCTTACATACATACCTGTACAACATTTTTTGCACATTTCTTTGCTTTGCTTTGTGTCTAACCTCGCTCTTATATGCTCAATGTTTGTGCACATGTATGTGGCTGTTTTAAGTGCAGACAATTTTGCTACCATTACTGTGTTTTGTTGACATTATTCTTATGTGCTGCCTTGTTACAATTTTCTTTATTCTTATTTGAATAACTACTAAACAATTAGTATAAAGAATTCATCCAAGAAACTTTTATCTCGATCGCACTCAATCTGAAACGTTCACCTCAAACTGCTAACCCAATGTAGCAAAAAATCTGTACGTGATGGAGCAAATTGGTTACCAGATTTGGATTCAGCGCACCAAAAAACGTAAAAATCAATCGAAACATTAGAGGCAGTTTAAAAAAAAATTTTTTTAGTGTACCTGTGTTATCTGAAGTACATCGGTAAAGTGGTTGAGGTCTTCCCTATCGAGGGTGGGTGTCCTGGCAAGTATGACCCTATCAGCATAGTTCATCCTCACTCTGTACATAGTTATAGTTCAGTAGCACAGTTGGGGGTGGGGGAGGGGGTTCTGATGTTCTCTCGCAGTCTTTGTAAATAAGATACTGGATTCTGTAGCTGAAGAGGGAGCTCTTGTACTGTGACATTAGAAATCTGACATGCTCAGTCCTCAGCTGCTGGTGGAGGGAGAATCCACATGGACTAGACTGGAGGTACTCAAGGAAAGACAATTGGCAGGTAAAGTTTAATTCCACCTTGTACAAGTCAAAACATTACAAACTCTGAGCTATATGCATGGAAAATGTATCCAGGGTATACTAATTAGATATTAATCTGTGCCAGGGTACCCTGCCATACTCTTTCCCCATAGCACCTGCTGCTCCTTTCAGCTGTGAAGCTTGTGATAAGGAAGCTTATCATAGCTCAGGTAGGAGCTATAGAAAAGATGATGTGACTCTGAACAAGCAACCTGTCAGTTCTGGTAGAAGCAAGAAAACAGAGTTTTCACATAAAAGACTACCATTCCCAGAATGCACCAGGTTTCCAGCAGCCATGAGAGGGGCTGAAGTGAGAAAACATGTGTGCAATCAAGAGAGCTATGAGGTAATCCCTAAGCACTCATCTCAAAGGGCAGGGCCTGATTCAACACAGCTGCGCTGTGTTAGGGAGGAGCACACATTAGGACAGAATAAGAATAGAGCTTATTCTTCAGGAGACAGCTACAGAAAGAGCTTCAGGGAGAGCTTCAGCAACGGCTACAAGCTCCAGCCCAGCTACAGGTTTAAGCATCACCTGGAGAAACAGAAGCCAAGCCAAGCGGATAGAGAAAGAAGGAAACTCTCTGGAAGGAAGAGAAGAAAGGCCATTGGAAGGTCTGGGAGAACCCAAGGCAGTACCCATACTGGGAGGTATTCCAAATGCCAGCAGAGTCCATTGGACTGGAGTCAGCCAGAGGAATGGAATGGCAGAGATAGGAATCACCAGTGGCTACCTGGAAGAGAGAAGACTGCACGTGGAAAGGACTTTCAGACCTATGCCAGAAGGTATGTGAGAGAAGATCCAGTGTCCAGGGATCAAGATTGGAAGGCTGGACATCAGAATTGGATTACATACTGGCCAGGCTATACAGAGAGGAATTATGATAGCAGGAGAGGCTCAGGTATGAACACTGATCCAGACCCTATCTATAATAGTGAATGACAGCAAGGGAATAAGCATTCTCATGATATTGCCTTATTGAAAGACTCATCTGTGCCAATGTATGATAGTGACCCTATGCTGATTGATGAAGGGGAAATTACAGCAGATGAGACTATTAATTACATGGACTGTTCTTTATCCAGGTGCTATTGCTAGCTTTCTGTGAGCAAACACATCAGCCATCACAAAGAAACCTAACTTTTTGTTCTTTATTTCCACTGCAAACAACTCCTAAAGCAGGATTTTGGGTTCACACAGTAGCAGCCAGCCAGCTAAAGGGTTTCAGCTGGACAATTGATAGTAATTAAAGCTGCACCTGATTGTGTGTGTGAGCAAGGGAGAATCACTGCAGGATCTGCGTGGAAAATAAGCAGAAGTTAACCTAACAAGCAAAGTTTATTCATTTCTTTGTGCCTTTTTATTTGGTAATTATTTGCTAAGAAAACATTAGCTAATTGCCTGACAAGCTGAAGGTTGTTTTCTGGTTTGCTTTGTGACTTTATGTTATCCATTTAAACACTGCAAGCAAGTAACCTCATTTATATTGCTACCAAGCATATTTGTGCTGGGTGAATTAAACCCCATCAATAAAAGAAGTATTTTATTGGCCTTACCACTGGTATCACAACTCAGTTATTGTCTTCAGCTGTGTTTGGGAGTGAAAGAACTACATTACCCACAATACCTTGCAAGAATCATATGAATATATGCATCGTCAAGATTGTGTAAGTTCTCACCCTAGGCAGCCGTCTGACAAATGGCGTAGTTTTTCGGATTGCTTTTGCACCAAGAGGATTTATTTGCTGTGGATTACAAATAAAATTCAAGTTTGAAGCTGAAAGAAGATTTTTTTCCCTCATCTGCACTTTGGAGGAGAAGTGGTTGTTCCAGGAAGCTGTCCCAGATGAAAAGACCCTGTGCAAAACTGGATTCATCACTGAGACAAGGTAATATGTACCTGGGCATGTCTAGTGGTGGATGTGTGTAAGCACAGGGGGTAATTGGGAAAAAAAAAAAGTTGAAAAAAAAAAAAACCCACACCTGGTTGGAAGGTGCTGCACTTTGGGGTTTTTTTCCTTTATTTCTTGCAGGGGTCAAGATGGATCCGAGGGAGATGGCTCAGTGGATGGCAGCCCAATTTAGTAAGCAGCAGGAGCTATCACAGCAGGCCCAGGACACTGCTATGAAGGCCTTAATGGAACAGCAGAAACCAGTGCTTGATCTGGTGCAAGCTCTTGTTCAGCTGCAGAGCCAAAGTGGAACAGATGCAAGACCAGCAGTTAGTACTGGTACACCACATGTGGACAATGTGGGACTCAATCAAGGGATTGGGGCATTTAATTTTGGGAAATTAACTCCAGATGATAATGTTGATGATTTTCTAGAGTCTTTTGAAAGAGTGGCACAGGCTTTAGCATGGCCAGAGACCCAGTGGGCAGTAAGGCTGGCAGCCTCATTAACTGGTGAGGCACTAGCAGCTTACAGAGCAATGCCAGCAGCCCAGGCTTTGATTTATAAGGATGTAAAGGCAGCTATTAGAGATCGCCTAGGGTTGTCTATTTCAGAGTATAGGCGAATGTTTAGAGCTGTTACATTGAAAGTGGGTGAGACACCCAGGGCTCTGAGTCAGAGAATCAGAAGTTTAGCTGTAAAATGGTTGGAGCCTGAGCAAAAGACAGTAGAAATGTTATTAGATATTATAATGCTGGAACAATTTATGCTTGGGGTACCTAAAGATTTGAATGTTTTTCTTATACAGCAAAATTGCCAAAATCTTGGAGAGGCAACCATGCTAGCAGAGAGATTCTTGGAAGCCACGCAGGCTTGCCATAGAATGGGTGGCCCTCTAAAGATGGATGCTGAGGCTAGATGTGCTGTATCAGAAAAGAGAATAATTAAGAATGTTTCTGAAAATGAATGTACTGTATCAAACCAGATGACACAGTGGAATAGAAAGAAATGTTTCAAGTGTGGGAAATTGGGACATTTAAAGAAGAGATGCCAGACACACACTAGTTTAATGGGTCTGGATTTAAAACAGCCCAAGGAAGGATTTCTTTTGATGGTTGATGTACAGGGAATTACCACAAATGCATTATTAGACTCTGGGGCAGACCAGAGTATGATGTCAAAAAGGCTTTGGAAGAGGATAGAGGCCCAAGAAAGATTTCTGCCTAGAACCCCTGAAAGCCAAGTTCACATCAGGTGCATTCATGGTGCTGCAACATCATATCCCACCTATAGGCTTAAGGTTAAGTGCCTGGGGGAACAAGAGGAAGTCCTATTAGCAGTGGTGCCTAGGCTACCCTTTGATTTGGTTCTAGGGAAGGACTGGCCAAGATTTAAGCAGGAACTAGTGAAAGGGCTAGGAAAGAAGGAGGGAGAAGGTTTAATAATGGAAATAGCTCCCGGGCCTTTCTTTGGAAGTCCTCAGTCCCTAGCTAAAAAGATGGTTAAGCTTCCAGAAGGCCAAACTATGGGTAATAAGAGGGGCCTTGTATCCACCCGCTCGCAGGCTAAGTTAGAGAGCCAGCAGAAGGAGGAGGGGGAGCAGGCAGAGTTATTAGGAGACTTACCCTCTCATGGACGTCGTATTTTCCAAGCTTCCATGCTTTCTGCCAGGATCAGTTCCTATATTTTATATATGGGAATGTTCCTAAAGGAAATCACAGGAGATTTTAGAGGTTTTGAGCCCTCTTCTTCCTGAGGATAGAAGACAGGATTTTCTCACATTGGTCAAACATGCCCAGGATGTTTCTAAATTTATCAACCGTGCAGGTTTTGACTGTTTTGAGTGCATAAGCAGAACCTCTGCCATTGCCATAGGTGCATGTAGAATTGCCTGGCTCCAGGCATCTGATTTGGAGCTCTGGGTACAAGACAAACTGGGCAATATTCCTTGTACTGGAGAGAACCTGATTGGCAAGAAAAAGCCAATGAGTTGGATGCTGACAACTCCACCTTGGATAGATTATCCAAGGCCACATTTGATCCTGCAAGAAAGAAATCTTTCAAAAAAACATTCTTTTCCAAAAAGAAGAGGTTTTATCCCTCTTATTCCCAGCAGGGATGCTCTGCAGGTCAACCTGTCCGGAAAGGTCAGCAACCACCCAAACAGAGGAAAGCAAAGACTGCTAAGCCTCAACCGTCTCAGCAGTCTCAGCCTCCACAAGGCCTTTGACTTTCATCTAGAGAACTTAGCCTTCCTGGCTCTCAATGGACCAGAGCCTTCCACCATTCCAGGAAGGTTGTGTCACTTTGCCCCCAGATGGGGGCAGATAACAGCAGAGCATTGGACACTCTCCATCATAAAAGAGGGGTACAAGCTCCATTTTTCAAGCATGCCCCCTCCCACAATGGTAAGACAGTTCAATTCTCAGACCTCTCTTATCAACCTATTAGATCAAGAGGTCACTATACTTCTTGCCCAAGGGGCAATAGAAGAAGTACCCATTCCTGTACAGGGTTTTACTCCCCCTATTTCCTTATCCCAAAGAAAACAGGGGGACAAAGACCTATTTTAGACCTCAGAGAATTGAACAAATTCCTGTTCAAGGAGAAATTCAAGATGGTTTCTCTAGGAACTCTGCTGCCATACCTTCAGAGTCAGGATTGGCTATGTTCTCTAGATCTCAAGGATGCATACACTCATGTTCTCATCCATCCATCTCACAGAAAGTTCCTTCGGTTCCTTTTTCAGGGAAAGCACTACCAATACAGGGTGCTTCCTTTCGGCCTGGCCTCAGCACCAAGAGTGTTCACAAAATGCATGGCTGTGGTAGCAGCATTTCTCTGCACTCTAGGGATATTCGTGTTCCCCTACTTAGACGACTGGCTCGTTCGAGCCCCATCACAGTCAGAGGCCGGGACCTCCCTATCTTGCACAATGCGTATCCTTCAGTATTTGGGTCTTATCATAAACGTCCCAAAATCCAGTCTAACTCCCACTCAGTCTCTAGAATTCATAGGAGCTTTGCTGGATACCAAAAAGGCAAGGGCCTATCTTTCCCAGGCCCGTTGCCTTTGCATAGTGCAGTTAGCTTCTCAAGCAGTGCTAAAGCCTCATCTCACTGCCCGAGAAATGCTACAACTACTAGGCCACATGGCATCTACCGTGCATGTGGTTCTTTATGCTCGCCTCCATATGAGAGCAGCCCAGTGGACTTTATCCACTCAGTGGACCCAGGCATCAGGATGCCTGTCAGACAAAATAGCAAACACAAATCGCCTTATTTTGTCCCTCCAATGGTGGCAGTCCACTCAGAACCTGTTGCTGGGGTCCCCATTTCAACAACCCATACCCCAGTCAACTCTCACAACAGATGCTTCACCGATGGGTTGGGGAGCTCATCTACAAGACCTCTCCACCCAAGGCACTTGGACTCCACAGGAGACTCATCTACATATCAATCTCTTGGAGCTCAGAGCAATCTTCCTTGCTCTTCGAGTGTTCCACACTCTGCTCAGCTGCAAAACAGTCCTGAAAAGATACTCTGTGCCCCCCTCACCAGCAACACTGCAGGGCTCTTGGAGTAACGGAAAACCACACTCAAAGCAATGAGAAGGAAATCTAAGAGACAGCAATAAAATACCACACACTTCTATATATATATAGATACACCAAAGCTTTGCGGAGAGAAACAAATAGAAACAAGTTCTCTTTGTTTACTCTAACTATTAGCTATGGTTTACTTTATTTATAAGGCTCTTTTGGAGGATACAGCATAATTTCACTTTATTGTTCTACGTCAGGTATTACGTATTCATCACATCATAGGTCAATTTCTAATCAGCATAGGTCAGTATGAGGAGACATACATGTATTCCAAGACATAACTGTTTACTGCTGACTGCTTGATATCTAGTATCCCTGAGACTGAAAGGCTGGAGGACAAGCTGCCCTTTTTCTTATTTCACATAGCTTACAGGACTTGTAATTCACCTACTTAGTAAGCAAATATATGAAGTTTATTTCTAGGCAAAGTTCTGAACAAATTTAACTCTTTCTCAGGTTTTATTAGACTGTCTGGTTGTGTACACCGCCCTGTACAGACAAGCTTAATTTCAAGTCCTTATTCACACGGACAACCAAGTAGCCATGTTCTACGTGAACAAGCAGGGAGGAACAGGCTCTGTCGCTTTGCAACGAAGCTTTGTGACTGTGGGCCCTCGCCAGAGAGCATCAGATTCATCTCCTGGCAGTGTATCTTCCAGGCATACAAAACTCTTGGGCAGACAGACTGTCGAGTTCTGCTTCCACACGAATGGTCTCTACATGTAGACCAGGTGACCAAGATTTTTCAAATTTGGGGAACCCCGGACATAGACCTCTTTGCAAGTCCGTTGAATGCCAAACTTCCCCGGTTCTGTTCCAGAATCCCAGCTCAGGACTCTCAGGCCAAGGATGCTTTCCTCCTTCACTGGAGCCAAGACTTCCTTTATGCCTTTCCACCAATTCCCCTAATTCCCAGGACCCTATTCAAGCTTCAGAGAGATAGAGGCCGTATGATTCTCATAGCTCCACATTGGCCTCGGCAAGTGTGGTACCTCTGCTTCTACATCTCTCTCAAGCTCCCTCCCTGGAGTTGGGGTCTGCTCCAGATCTCCTATCTCAGGAGAACGGAATGTTATGGCATCCCAATCCCCAATCTCTGCATCTCAGGGCTTGGTTGCTGAAGGCCTAGATCTCCATGGTCTTAACCTCCCTCAGCAAGTAAAGGATATCCTTTATGCTTCCAGGAAGCCTTCCACAAGACGCTCTTATGCTTTCACGTGGAAAAGGTTTACCATATAGTGTTCGCAGAAGGGTCTTAACCCCCTTGCGGTACTTGAATCATTACTGGAGTATCTCCTTCATTTATCCAATGCAGGACTTAAGACTAACTCAGTGAGCGTCCATTTGAGTGCTATTGCAGCTTCTTTCAAGCCTCTAAATGGACAACCTATTTCCTCCCATCCTCTTATAGCAAGATTTGAGAGGCCTTCTGCTAACTGAGCCTCCCATTAGGCCACCACCTGTGGCATGGGACTTAAACTTGGTTCTTGGTCAGCTCATGAAGCCACCTTTTGTACCCTTAGCTACTACCTCCTTGAAATTCCTTTCTTGGAAGGTTATCTCTCATTGCAATCACATCACGTCGCATCAGTGAGTTGCAAGCACTAGTAGCTGATCCACCTTATACAAGGTTCCATCATGACAAGGTAGTCCTTAGAACACATCCACACTTTATGCCAAAGGTGGTCTCGCCTTTTCATCTTAACCAAGCGGTCTACCTACCTGTGTTCTTTCCAAGGCCTCATGCATCCAATGCAGAAAGGAATCTTCATACTTTGGACTGTAAAAGAGCTTTAGCCTTTTACTTACAAAGAACACAGCAACATAGAAAGTCCTCTCAACTCTGTTGCTTTTGATCCTTCTCATTTGGGACTTCCGGTCTCCAAGAGAACACTGTCAAACTGGATTGCTCAGTGTATTTCCTTTGCCTATCAGAGTAAGAATCTTCCTCTGGAGGGCCATGTCACAGCTTACAATGTGAGAGCCATGACAGCCTCAATGGCTCATCTACACTCTGTGTCTATCGACGACATCTGTCGAGCTGCCACCTGGGCCTCTGTTCATACCTTCACAGCCCATTACTGCTTGGACAAGGACTCCCGCCGGGATGCCTTGTTTGGTCAGGCTGTTCTCCAACACCTGTTCCATACCTAATCAACTCCTACCCACCATCCCTGGTTGGATGCCAGAGATCCATGGGGGGAAGTGGAGCCTTTTTTCAGGGACACACAACTTCTGGGGTTTCTCCCTGGCATCTAAAGCTAGGGAGTCCCCATATGTGAAGACTACATTCCTGCTTGTTCCTGGAGATAGCATAGTTACTCACCTGTAACAGGTGATCTCTGGGAACAGCAGGAATTTAGTCTTCACAACCCACCCACCTCCCCTAGGAGTTGTATCTCTTTCTCTTTCCCTCTCTCTCTCTTTGTCTCAGCTTTCACACTCAACTGGAGAGAGGCAGTTGGGAAAGGCGGGAAGGCAGCACGCAGGTGCTGTGGGATGCTCCCAAAAGCTTTCTAATAGGATGCTGGGGAGCGTTACCGTGCGAGCTCCGTCGGTACCGATGATACCCATATGTGAAGGCTAAATTCCTGCTGTTCCCGGAAATCACCTGTTACAGGTGAGTAACTATGCTTTATCTGCTGTCATATACTATGTTACTAAGTACAGAAAGAGAGCTGATATCATCACTGGGTTTCTAGGAAACTCAAGAGTAAGTTGCTGCACAAGGCTGGGTGGAGGTGGGGCCTCAGTTTCATTAGTCTCACAGGACACATTTCTAGCTTGATATATGGTCTATACCTATGTTCAGGTGGAAGTTCTCATCACCCCTCCTACACTGGCAAATGAACATTGGAGCTACCGGTTTTCCAGTTCCTGCAGCTTACCTTTTTGCTGCATATTGGTAGACCGAAGCATATTTTATCCTTTTCTCTCTCCATTCACACACCCTAGTTGTCTAACACACAAACCTAAAATCATCCTTGCCACAACACCTTGCTCTTCACACTGTTGCTTACCCACCACACAATCAGACATCATCTAATCAAAATGCTCCACACATCCTACCTCTCCCACAACGTATACCCCTTACAAACGGAAGAATTGTATGTTTATATGGGGGAGAGGAGGCGAGGGTGGGGGAGGAGTCCATAGCAGGAGAATGTAGCCAGATTGGATGGTGATGTCCTTGGTAAATGATAGGAATGCAACTATCCAGTTTCAAATTATCCAATATCTAATCTAACATTTATTTCTAACTTAAAGAAAAAGTTGTGGGTGAAAATTTTCTAGACTTAAGGAGAACACCAACATGCTTCATCCAAAGCAGACAGGTTTCTGTGTTCATCATAGAACTGAAACTGCCTTGATAGACCCAATTCAATTCGTTTGTCTTGATAGGGGTAGGAGTATCCTTTTACTCATTAGATTTTATCTTCTGCATTTGATCTTATTGATCATCCATTATTATTGCAGAAATTAAAAGAATTGGAGATTCAGGATATTGCCCTAGCCTGGGTTAGCTCCTTTTTTAAAAAATAGGACCTTCCAGATATATTTGCAAGATAGAAAAAACTTTATTTTCACTCTTTCTTGTGGAGCTCCACAAGGCTTTCTTCTTGCTCCAGTTCTTTTTAATAATTTCCTGTCTCCTTTGGCAATCTTAATTCAGTCTCTGGGACTTTACAAGCTTTATCTATGCTGATGACGTTCAGTTATTAGCCTCTGTAGATAGCCATATCAGAAGAATTATGTATAATTTCAACACTAAATTGCATGTTGACTAGCATCCAATAAGTTTACATTTTAAATCCTAGGCAAAACAGAAGCGATATATTTTTCTGAACATAAGATGCTTCATTACCCATTTCATGACAGCTCTTGGGAGTTAAGAGTTAGGCTCCTCTGTTAAGATCTTAAGAGTTATTCTTGACCAGGATCTAACTTTTTTCAGCAACAAATTTCTAATATCATTAGAAAGTCATATATCTCCAGGAACAAGCAGGAATGTAGTCTTCACATATGGGTAACGGTAATGACGGAGCCCGTGTGGGAATGCTCCCCAGCATCCAATAGGAAAGCTTTTGGGAGTATCTCATTGTGCCTGCGTAGCTGCCTTCCTGCCTTTCCAGCTCTCTCTCCTCAGTTCTTCATTTTCCACGGAGCAGACAAGAAGCAATTCCTGTCACCGCAGAAAATTTGTCCTTCCTTATTTTTTGTGGTCGTGTCTGTCTTCCTATTGACGCTGGTACCAGCCCCGGTCGGTGCTTTTTCTTTTTTTCTTTAAAAAAAAAAAAAAAATCTTCTGTGAGGGAAGGAATCTTTTCTTCCTTCAGGTGCATTGACGCCATCTTAGGCTTAAGCCTCCTATTTTGTCACAGACAAAATGGAAAATCCATCCAGTGGTTTTAAGAAGTGTTCCAAATGTGGAAGTACCATTTTGGCCACAGACACCCATGACTGGTGTCAAATGTTTAGGACAGGATCATCAACCGTCAGAATTTCTGCTCTGTAGAAAAATGACAGAGAGGCCTACGGAACTGAGCTGCAAAGCTGGGCGCGCACCCTCTTTGCCTCCGATGCAGTATCTTTAGCATCAACGTCATTGAGAGCTTCATCTTCCTCCCAAGGATCTCAGTTATTGAAACCTAAGTCGTCTTCAAAGACTGGCCGGCCCTCCGAGGGTAGATCTCCTTCTGAGCATCGAGATGCCTCAGGTGTTGCCCTGGAGGGGGACACACCAGCCAAAAAACCCCAGCGGAGGACTTTGCCTCCAAGCCTTAGTGGGATCCCAGGATGCTCCTGAGGCCTCCACCTTCGGAGAGCTCCTGGTGCCATGCTCGGGGATTGTTGCCCACAATTCCGGTACTAATACCTAAGCATCAGCAAGCTCCATGGATCAATGTATCCTGGCCATCGAGCGGAGCTTAGTGGCCTTACTGGCGGCCTCCGTACCGGTAAAGCATTTACGGTGGATCCCTCAGGCATCAGTACCGGCTGGTGATGGAATCAGCAATGTGTCGAATAAAGAGTGCTAAGACACATTCCTCGAACCCTCCAGGTAGGGAATCGAGAACCCTCAATGCCTTTGGTCGACTTTGTTTTCAGGCCTCCATGTTATTGGCCAGGATCATTTCCTACATACCTATATGGGTATGTTCCTTAGAGAGATGGCTAAGGATTTGGGGTTAATGGCTGTTCTTCTCCCTGATGACAAGAGAGCAGATTATCTTACCCTTGTAAAGCATGCTCAAAATGTTTCAAAGTTTTTGTTAACGGCAACTTTTGACTGTTATGAGTGCATCAGCAGAACTTCATTTATCTGCATTGGTACAGGCAGGATTGCTTGCCTCCAAGCATCCGATCTTGAACACTGGGTTCAAGTTAAGCTGGGTAATATCCCTTGCACCGGTGAAAACCTTTTTGGCAAGGATTGGCAGGACAAGGCTTCTTGGTTAGAATCTGAGAACACCACTCTTAACTATCTAGATCTACTGCCAATCCAGTTAGGAAAAAGGCAGTGAAGAAAGTTCTTTTTTTCAATAAGAAGGAGGACTTCCCTTCTTACTCCCCTGCGGTACAGTGTCAACACCATGCTCCTCAGAAGGGGCAGCAACCTTCAAAACAACAAAAGAAGGCTCAGACTCATAAGTCATAGCTGCCTCAGCAGACCCAGCCTCCTCAGGGTCTTTGATTCCTTTCTGGAGAACATAGCCGTTCTGCCTCTGGAGGTTCCAGATCCCATCCACATTCCCGGCAGACTTTGTCACTTTGCCCACAGGTGGCATCTTATCACATCAGAGCAGTGGACACAGTCCATAATATGGAAGGGGTATAAGCTTCATCTATGAAGTCTACCCCCCCCCCCGGACTCCCCCAAGAGTTCCGCTCTCAGCCCCCTCTCACTACTCTGTTGCAAGAGGTCACCTCCCTTCTCTCTCATGGCGCAATAGAGGAGGTTCCACCGTCCAGCAGAGAATGGGCTTTTATTCTCCATGCTTCCTCATTTCAAAGAAAACGGGAGGGTACAGGCCCATTCTGGACCTCGAAGAACTAAACATGTACCTACTATGGGAGAAGTTCAAAATGATCTCCCTAACACCCTTCTCCCCTCTCTCCAGAGTCAGGATTGGCTCTGTTCTCTAGATCTAAAGGAGGCATATACTCACATACTTATTCACTCACAGCACAGAAAGTTCCTGCGCTTCATGTTCCAAGGGAGACATTATTAATATAGAGGTCCTGCCTTTCGGCCTCACCTGTGCCCCAAGAGTCTTCACAAAGTGCATGGCGGTAGTAGCCGCATTCCTAAGGACTCTAGGAATATTTGTCTTCCCTTACTTAGATGACTGGCTCATTCCAGCAAACACCTCTCTAGAGGCCAGTCTTTCCCTCTCGCGTACAATGCAAGTACTGCAACACTTGAGATTTGTAATAAATCTTCCAAAGTCCCAACTCATTCCCTCTCAAACTCTAGAGTTCATAGGGGATCTCCTAGACATTCAACAATCAAAGGCATTTCTGCCCCAAGCCCGCTGCGCTTGACTCAGCATCTCAGGCATGCCTCAAGAACTTTCTCGCTGCTAGAGAACTGCTACAACTTCTGGGTCATATGGTATCAACAGTACATGTTGTTCCATATGCTTATCTACATATGCGTGCAACTCAATGGACACTTGCTTCCCAGTGGTCTCGGTCATTGGGTTGCCTGGGAGACAGAATAATGGTCTCTACCCGCCTAATCTCTTTTCTCCAGTGGTGGCAATCCCCAGAAAACCTCCTGGTAAGGTCACCTTATCAGATGCCAGCACATCAATGTATCCTGACGATGGATGCGTCCAGATTGGGCTGGGGAGCTCATCTGGACAATCTCTCCACTCAGGGACTTTGGTCTCATCAGGAGTCACAACTCCACATAAATCTGCTGGAACTGTGAGCCATTTACAAAGTGTTCCAGGACCATCTTCGATGACGGACAATTAAGTAGCTATATTCTACTTTAAAAAGCAGTGTGGAACAGGCTCTCGGATCCTTTGCAGCGAATCCCTGCACCTGTGGTCTTTTTGCCATACAACATCACATTCACTTACTTGCGGTGTATCTTCCAGGCAAGCACAATGTCTTGACAGACAAACTGAGTCGAGTCCTTCTACCCCATGAGTGGTTTCTCCATGCAGACAAGGTCTCTCACATTTTTAAGATCTGGGGAATCCCAGAGATAGACCTCAGAATGCCAAGCTTCCTCGCTTCTGCTCCAGCACTCCTACACCGGCCAGCCAGAAGGTAGATGCTTTTCACTTTCACTGGGGTCAAGGCTTCCTATATGTCTTCTCTCCCATTCCCTCATTCCCAAGACTCTCTTCAAACTCCAGAGACACAGGGGCTACATGATACTCATAGCCCCATGCTGGCCACGATAACCGTGGTATCCTCTCCTTCTATGTCTGTCACAAGCTCAGCCCATAGATCTGGGATTTGCTCCAGATCTCCTCTCTCAGGAGGTGGTGACGCTGCTCCATCCCAATCTGCAGTCCCTCCATCTTACAACATGGCTACTGAAGGCATGGCCTTCCAAGACATTAACCCCCCTCAACTGGTTAAGGATAAATTTTTAGCTTCTAGGAAGCCTTCCACCAGGCGCTCCTATGCCTTCAAGTGGCATAGATTTTCCCTTTGTTGTTTGCAGAGGGCACTTAACCCCTTCTCAGCTCCGGTGAATGCATTACTTGAATAGCATCTCCACCTGTCTTCTGGACTCAACCAATTTGGTAAGAGTACACCTACAGTAAGTGCAATTGTGGTCTCTCACATGCCCTTAGATGGTCAGCCCATCTCTTCTCAGTTGCTTGTAGCACGTTTCATGAGGGGTCTTCTATTAACTATACCTCCCATTAAGCTTCCTCCAGTGGCATGGGATCTTAATTTTTTAGGACAGCTTCTCAAGCTGCCATTTGAACCTCTAGCCACTACTCCTCTGAAGTTTCTCACCTGGAAGGTCACTTTCCTTATTGCCCTCACTTTCAAGGCGTGTTAGTGAACTCCAGGCTTTGGGGGCTGACCCTCCTTATACACGATTCCACCATAAGGTAGTCCTTAGGACTCATTCTCACTTTATGCCAAAAGTGGTCTCGCCCTTCCATTTAAACCAGTCAGTTTACCTCCCTGTCTTTATCCCTAGACCTCATTCCTCTAGGGCAGAAGCAACCCTTCACACTCTGGATTGCAAACATGCTTTGGCTTTTTATCTCTAGAGAACTCGAGAGCACAGAAAAGCTTCCCAGCTTTTCTTCGCTTCTAACTCGAGTCACCTGGGATTGCCAGTATCCAAGCAAGCTCTTTTTCCAGATGGATAGTGGATTGCATCTCCTTTGCTTATGAAAGTCCAGGACTCTCTCTCGAGGATCATGTCACTGCACATAATGTTCGGGCCATGGCTACCTCTATGGCAAATCTACGCTCTGTAGCGATTGATGAGATATGCAAAGCAGCAACTTGGTCTTCTGTCCACACTTTTGCTGCTCACTATTGCCTAGACAAGGACTTCCGCCGGGATGCTTGTTTGGCCAAGCTGTCCTCTAGCATCTCTTTCAGACATAGATCAACTCATACCTTCCATCCCGGGTTTTGATACCAGACATCCTTGGAGGATATATGACCTACTTAGTTATGCCTGTGCTCCACAGCTCACTCTGAGGTCCTCTCTCTGGCATCTCCGAGTTAGGGAGTACCATATGTGAAGACTACATTCCTTCTTGTTCCTGGAGATAGTGTAGTTACTCACCTGTAACCGGTGATCTCTGGGAACAGCAGGAATTTAGTCTTCACAATCCACACTCCTCCCCTAGGAGTTGTACTTTTTCCTCTTCTTCTCCTTCTCTCCTTTTATCTCAGCTACAAACTCAACTGAGGAGGGAGATCTGGGAAGGCAGCTACGCAGGCACAGTGGGATGCTCCCAAAAGCTTTGCTATTGGACGCTAGGGAGCGTTCCCACGTGGGCTCAGTTGGTACTGACGTTCCTGTTGTTTCTGGAGATCACCTTTTACAGGTGAGTAATTACGCTTTCTCTTTTGAGGTTTAATTCATTTGATCTGTTTCCTTTAGTGAAAAGGCCTTGTTACATTTTAATGCATTCATTTGTCGTCATTCATTTGGTCTACTGTAATTCTCTCCTTTAGGGATCAGTTTCATCATGTATTTTGTATAATACGGAGTCTCTGCAAAGAAATATGGCTGTTATCCCATTGTTGAAAGAGGAACATTGGCTTCTTATATTTTATACCGGTTACCTTTTCAAAATATTTGTTCATAAAGTCCTTCAATCAGGTTCACCATCTTTCCTTTTCTAATCTTATCCACTTATGTTCATCTTGCTTGCTCCTCGAACTGGAGGGACTGGGGTTTCTAGTCCCACAGGTGTTTTTTGTAGCCTTGAGAAAACTACTTAACCCTCTGTTGCTTCAGGTACAAAATGTAGATTGAGCCCTTCGGGGACAAGGGAAATATACTGTACTTGAACATACTTTGCTTTGACCTGGTGAAAAGCGGGATATGAGCCTTGCTAAATAAATAAATTTTGTTGTGCTGTTCCCATCAGAATCTGCAGGTAATACCCTCCTTATAAGCAGATAATTTTATTTATTTAACTGTATTTATATCCCACTTTTCACCGGGTCAAAGTGGTGTAACATAAAAAGGGGGGGGGGTGGACAGGAATCAGTTTCTGGGGTTGGGGCCATCACCAGGGTGGCCAACAGTAATGATTTCAGCAAACAGTTGGGATATAGACATGGACATAAGCTATTAACATATCGGTCTGTCTGTAGTGTTGAGGGTCCTACTCTTCAGAATGCTACTATGAGGAAAGGCTTAAAAGATTAGGGCTCCTCAGCTTAAGAAAGAGACAGCTAAGGGGAGATATGATGGAGGTCTACAAAAATGAGTGGAATACGTAAATGCAAATCCGTGTTTTTTGCTCCTTCAAAAAGTAGAGACGGGGGGGGGGGACAAGCAGTGAAGCTAAAATGTAGCACTTGTAAGACTAATTGGAGAAAATATATTTTTTTATTCAGCCTGTAAATCAGATACTGGAATTCTTTTGTGGAGGATGCAGTTAAAGCTGTTGGTGTAGCTGGGTTTAAAAGAGGTTTGGATAAATTCCTGGAGAAGTCCATAAACCATTGTTAAAGTAGACTGGGAAATCTACTGCTTACCCTTGGGGTAAGTAGCAGGAAATCTGTCTAGTTTTTGGGGACCTGGATTGGCCACGGTTGGAAACAGGATACTGGGCTTGATGGACTTTTGGTCTGAACCATAATAGCAAACCTTACGTTCTTATTAGATCTATGATTGGAAACTTCTCTTAAGACTTTTTTTTAATACTTCCTGAAGACCTTCAGTCATTCTGTATAGTCTACTTGCTTTTGGTATTTACAGCCATATATTAGGGACAGCCATGGACAAGCAAAGACCTCGTATTCTACATTGTTTGTCAGAGGCAGGTTCTTCAAATGGGTTAGTTTTGCGCATCACAAAAAACAAAACCCCTTCAAAATCAACTCTACTTCTAAACCTTTCAATAGAATGCACAACTGTTATCCACAACTTATAAAACAGGTATTAAAAGGCCTCAGTTACCGCTCATACCCACCATCGATGCACAGTGTCACCGTTGGATTGAGCTGACAATTACTACATCATAGGCCAAGCCCTACCTACCTATACCTTATCTTTAATCATAAATATAATTATTACAAATTGAAAATCTTAAAAAATTCTCCTAAAAAAGTACTTTTAAAGGATTCCTTCAATCAATCTTATGTAAACGTTGATTAAATTTCCAAAAAAGTTTTAGTTAATAATCTACGCAAAATAAAGTGTCTCTATCTTGTAGAGGCACCACTTCACTGAACAGATTGCAGACAATTTTCAAGATCAAACACCAATAATCCCTCACACGGAGACTGACACCATCTGAAAATGAAACATAGAGGAGTACACTGTATGAAATATAGTCAATACTTGGTGTGAAACAACCGTTCTACTTATCTTAATGCTCTCCTCTTAACGCTTCACGGTTTGTAGCAGACGGTTTCACAACTCATAATCACACAAAACCATGAGCACACACGGGCAACGACTACGTTCTGGATCCAACAAAAGCTTCTGTTTCACCCTGTTGGGCTTCCTCAGGGATCAAACGTTTTGCCCAAAATCAATCTAACGCCATTCTACGCGGGCGATCAAAGCGCCTCAACTGCTAGAACAGCGTCTGATGTAACTGCCCTTTAAATACAAAACTACTGGCAGCTAGCTAATTAAGACGTCATCTACAACTAAATACGTCACTCCTCTCACGATCACTCCAACTTTGTCAAACACATTAACCACTATATTCATTTACAACTCTACTAAACACACACACACAGATACTGACCTTAACAAAAAAGCCCATTCCATAACTTGCATAAACCCTACTTCTAAAAGTATCTCCCTATTAATATATTGCAGAAAAGAAAATTATTTCAAAAGAATAATGACCATTCTATTTTATCGTTCAAGCCCCCAGGGATAAGAGTATGAAGGGTAAAAATCCAGTACTGTTCTCTTTGCAAGAGAAGACGTCCCTTATCACCTCTACGAAGGTCTGAGAGAACTTGTTCCAAGACAGTACATTGTAAATCTTGAAATTGATGACACTTCTCGTTGCAATGCGCAACTAATGGGGTATCAGCTCTCATTTTCCTCACGCTATACTTGTGCTCTGCTAAACGTGTGCGTAAAGGTCTCGTAGTTTTGCCGATATACATCAAGGCACACGGACACTTCAAAGCGTAGACGACACAGGAAGAGTCACAGTTCGTTGATTGTTTAAGAAAGACTTTTCGCTGTAAATTAAAGTTTTCTACAGCTACCATCATTGCACAATAGTTACAACGTCCACATTGGTGATGAACCATCACCGACAAATTCTTCTCTCTCACTACTGCAGGGCACAGTCGATCCTTAAAATTCCTTCCCCTTTGATAAGCCATACGTACTGGAAAAACTGATAGCACTGAATGCCTAGAAAACAATTTCCAGTGTTTATGTATAGATGCTGCCATGCGATGTGAAAGAGCGGGATACGGTAAAACACAAGTAATAGGTGTCTGCTGAGGCTCACTTTCAGCACGATATCTAGAAGGATAAAGTAGCCAGTCGCGATGATTGTATTTAGCACGTTTGTAAGCTTTCCTCAATAAAGACCTTGGATAGCCTCGATGCTCAAACTTAGTCATCATTGAAGCAGCTTGTAATTCAAATTCTGTTAAGGAGGAACAAATCCGGCGACAACGCAGCAATTGAGAGTAAGGTAAATTATTCCGTAAATGACTCGGATGGAAACTTGAATAATGTAAAACTGTATTTTTATCCGTGGGTTTTGTATAAATGGTAGTTTCAAACCTGTCTAATGTGATAGATATTTGGACGTCCAAAAAATGTACAGTATTCAGATGCTTAATCATCTCAAATTGTATATTACTATTACAACTGTTCAAGTACTGGGCAAAGGCCTCTAAATCTTCCCCTGTACCAGTCCATAACACGAGGATATCATCGATATAACGATACCATCCTGCTGTATTCGCTGCAAACCTTGATTTATACACCCACCGTTCCTCAAATAAGTGCATATATAAATTTGCCAAGGATGGTGCAAACGTCGCACCCATTGCTGTCCCTGAAATTTGTTGGAAAAAATCTTGTTTATACAAAAAATAGTTATGCTTCAGTGCTAATGTAGCCAATTCACTTAAGAAGGATGTTGGAACTACATGTGGACGAGGTCGAGCCTCCCAAATGCATTGTAGAGCCAATAAAGCATCATCCTGAGGTATTGAGGTATAAAGTGCTGCAACATCTAATGTAGCTAACCAAGTGACACTTCCGATTGCTACAAAATCTTGTAAGATGGTTAAAAGATGCGTAGTATCCTTCACATAAGATTTTGGGCAAAACGTTTGATCCCTGAGGAAGCCCGACAGGGTGAAACAGAAGCTTTTGTTGGATCCAGAACGTAGTCGTTGCCCGTGTGTGCTCATGGTTTTGTGTGATTATGAGTTGTGAAACCGTCTGCTACAAACCGTGAAGCGTTAAGAGGAGAGCATTAAGATAAGTAGAACGGTTGTTTCACACCAAGTATTGACTATATTTCATACAGTGTACTCCTCTATGTTTCATTTTCAGATGGTGTCAGTCTCCGTGTGAGAGATTATTGGTGTTTGATCTTGAAAATTGTCTGCAATCTGTTCAGTGAAGTGGTGCCTCTACAAGATAGAGACACTTTATTTTGCGTAGATTATTAACTAAAACATTTTTGGAAATTTAATCAACGTTTACATAAGATTGATTGAAGGAATCCTTTAAAAGTACTTTTTTAGGAGAATTTTTTAAGATTTTCAATTTGTAATAATTATATTTATGATTAAAGATAAGGTATAGGTAGGTAGGGCTTGGCCTATGATGTAGTAATTGTCAGCTCAATCCAACGGTGACACTGTGCATCGATGGTGGGTATGAGCGGTAACTGAGGCCTTTTAATACCTGTTTTATAAGTTGTGGATAACAGTTGTGCATTCTATTGAAAGGTTTAGAAGTAGAGTTGATTTTGAAGGGGTTTTGTTTTTTGTGATAGGTTTACCGTTACCCTTTTGGCGGTTTTTGTTGTGAGTTAGTTTTGCGCATACCATAACAGTCATGAAACTTGCTTCTAAACCAAGACAAGGGGTGTATGATCTCGGTCTCTCAAATTTACTGCTAAGGCTCGGCGTGGTACTTGCATTGTGCCAAAGAGTGCCTCCTGCTGGAGTTTGTAAGATGTAACATGTATGGGTAGTTTGTCAAGATGTGCTTGGAAATTCTTCTTTATCAAGCCTGTGGCACCCAACACAATGGGGAATATTTCTGTATCTTTATGCCAGATTTTCTTGGTCTCTGACTGTATTTCAGGATCTTCTGTCCCTCCATGCAATTCACAGAGCAGTTGCTTGGAACAGACACCTCTATTATCAATGCGGTTGTGGTGTTTCTCCAGGAACAAGCAGAAAGTCAGCCCTCACATATGGGTGACGGCGCCAATGGAGCCCACATAGAGCATTTCCCCAGCTTTCAAAGAAAGCCTTTGGGACATGCTACCATGCATGCATGGTCCCCTTCCCACCCGAGGGTGCCATCTTGCTCATTCTTCTTTTTTTTTCTGCGGAGCCCAACAGACGTCTGTCCTGTTTCCTTAGAAAAAATCCTTGCTAATATCCTTAAAAAGTTAGCTTTTCTGGTTTACGTACCGGTTCCTCTAACCGCCTCGAACCAGTGCCAGACCCGGTGCTGTTCTCTGCTCTTTTCCCTTTTTTTTTGTATCGACGCTTGCTTCAACTGACGTGTTCGCCTTTTTTCACCTGGAGGTCGTTGACCCCGGCCAGGTGCTCCCCACCACGTCTCCTGGTGGGTGGCGCTGTCTGGGGACCAGACCATGACAGCACCTCCTGTGACCTGTGCCAGGCCATGACACCTAAGACCAATAAAAAGCGGTCTGAGTTCCCATGGTCTGACTCGGCACCGGCTTCCCCGACACGGAGCTCCAAGCCCAGCATTTCCCATGAGGCCCAGGCATCCTCTGAGTCCACGGTGGCGGCTTCTCTGAGAAGACCCTGGACCCCAAGAGAGAGAAGAAAAAAAATCTTCTAAGTCCATTGAGGTTCCACTGGAGAAACCCGGTAAAACCGCTCAGAGGACTTGGGTGGATCTGAGAAACGTCCTACCAAGGTTTTCAAGAAGGATTTCTCGGCCGGCGGAGACCGTGTGAGGTTCGTCAAGGATACACTAGCAAGAGTGCCACCGTAGGGCTCGATCCTTGAGGGCCTGCGCCAAAAGCTGCGGAGCCTTCTGGCTTGGAAACCAACCGAACGGCGGCCCTGGAGAAGAACATCACTGCTATCCTGGCCCTGCAGCAGGCAATAACGGCTGGTTCGTCACATCAGCTGTGCGGACGATCGGGCCCTCGACTGCAGGGGAGTCCCCAGTCATCAAGTCGCGCTCAGAGCACCATCAGCTTCAGGTAAGTCCGCTGCCCCAGTCGAGGTCTCTGTCCTGTTCCTCGGGCATCCTATCCTCCCTGGTGAGTTGCTGTGACTCGGACCCCAGATCCTCTGGAGGCCCTCAGCACCCCTCCCCCCCCCCCGTGTGGTCCTTGAGGCAAGGAGTCGCAGGGGCTGTGATTCATCGTCATCCCTCAACTCAGTGGGAGACCGACAAGGCATCCCCGGAAACCAGATTGTACCGAGAGAGTCCCTCGGACCAGTCTCTACCGGTGCCCCAGCACCATTCCCTTCCGGAGGATGTGGCCTTCCATGACTTTGTCAGGGATATGGCCAGGGCCGTCTCGTTGCAAACTGAGGCAGAGGAAGACCTGCGCACTGAAGAGCTGGAGATTCTCCAGAATGAATCTCCATCCAAGGAAACTCTTACGGTACTGGTGCAGCCGTTCCTCGAGCGGCTACTACTTAGGATGTGAGAGGCCCCAGTATCGATGGGGCCTTGACACCATGTACTACATCCGGAAGGGCCTGGGGTTCAACAAACACCAGCTCCCACACAACTTCATGATTGTTGAGTCAACCATGCAAAACGCTTAAGAGCCAAAAGACCCACTCTTCTGTCACCCCCCCACCCCCCTCGGGCACAAGTGTTACCAGGGCTCGATGCTGGGGTGTCGGATCCAGGCCTACAAGTTATACATAGTCCATGTATCTGAAGGCTCTAACGCAGGAGTTGTCTGGTTTTTCAGTGGGGCTGGCCAGGGGACCCCTCCAACGGTTCCAGTTTCAGAGCAGTCTTTGATCCTAGAGGTCAAAGTTCCTTTCCCATTTGGCCTATGACGGCTTTGAGTCAGCAGCTTGAGTAGCAGCGGCTGGCATCAGCACCCGGCACCAAGCTGACTACAGTCTTCAGACCTCGAGCAGTGGGTCCGACAAGCTACTGATATCTCCTGCACTGGGGAGAAACTGTTCGACTAAAACCTCTCCTCAACAAAGAACACTTCTGCACAGTATGCCAGGCCATCATTACACCTGTACTGGATTACTGTAATATACTATACCAAGGTCTACCCAAACAAACTACCCGTCAATACAAATAATACAGAACACTGCCACCCACATCATTGCTAGCGCATCAAGACAAGACTATATAACCCCAATACTACATGACCTACACTGGCTACCGATATCATCACATGCAAAATATAAAGCAGCACTAACTATCTTCAAAATTAAAAGCAACATGTCAGCAGAAATACTACATAAACCCACTGGAACCAAAACAAGCAAAAGACCAGACAAAAATAGCACCAAAAACAATATACAACACCCAATCTATTTACAAGAACCAACAAATCCATATCCATGAGAGCCTTCTCTCTTGCTGACCCTGCTATCTGGAATGTCCTCCCAGATAAACTAAAATCAACAACAGATATAAAAGAATTCAGAAAACTACTAAAAAAAACCCTATTCATTGAACAATTCAATGATGACCACCAACTACCCTAATCACCGAAACCCCCAGAAATCAACAAAAAGACCTCAAAGACTTACAGAAGATGCTCAAAACTACGCTCTTCACAGAACACTACAAGGACATAACATGAACTGTCTAAACAAACTCTCTCTCAGCCCAACAAAATGTAAAAATGTAAATATTTATTGTACACAGCCCACACTGTATATAGCTCACCATGCAATCAACTGCACATCACTCACACACACACTTATCCATTTATCACTGCATGCCCACACCCAAGCACCCTGACACTTGATTTGTTTAATGTGTAATCCGCTTTTGATTTCAGGATAAAGCGGTATATAAATCCTTTTAAATAAATAAATAAAATAAATACCAGCCCTTCTCAGGCCAGCAGCAGGGTTCTCACCCCAAAAGACAAGGCCATGGAACTCAGAAGCCCCAGGCCCCGGCTCTTTCCCAACCCGGGGGGAGCTTTTGACTCCCAGGGCTGGAACTCCCCTCCCCCGGGAGACCTTCACCAGCCCACAGGGGTCGCATAGCACTCTTTACCCACAGGTGGACCAAGGTTACCTCAGACCAGGAAGTACTCAAAGTGGTAAAGGAGGGATACCTCCTCTGCCTGCAGCAGGTACCACCTAGGTTCTTTCCAGGAGAGCCATTGCAACCTCTCCTTCACCAGAACCTTCTGCTCTCAGAGATTACAGGTAGCTCAGGGACAACACAGTAGAGCCTGTACCCAACACCTATGAGGGAAAAAGCTTCTACTCCAGATATTTCCCTGTCCCAAAGAGAACTGGGTGCCTCAGACCTGAGAAACTTAAACACGTTTCTGGTGAGGGAGAAGTTCAGGATGCTCTCCCTTGGAACACTGCTACCTTACCTCCACCAGGGAGAATGGCTGTGCTCATTGGATCTAAAGGATGTATACATACACGTCTTAATCCACCTCTCCCACAGGCAGTATCTACAGTTCGTGCTAGGTGGAGGGCTCTGCCAGCACAGAGTGTTACCCTTTGACCTAGCCTCCTCGCCAAGGATCTTCACCAAATGCTTGGCAGTGGCAGTCTCCCATCTGTGTCTACAAGGGGCTTTTGTCTTCCCCCTACCTAGATGACGGGCTAATCTGGGGTGGTATGGTCTCAGAGATCAGTCACGCTGTAGAGTGTGCAACACTCCTTCTGCAGCACCTGGAGTTCATCATCAATTACCCCAAATCCATCTCTCTCCAGCCCAAAGCCTCGAGTTCATAGATGCTCAGTTGGACATGTTACAGGTCAAGGCCGTCCTCCCAAGAGAGAGAGCAGAACACCTCAGGCAACTGACAGGAGAGGTACAACTCCACCGGCTCGTCGTCTCCTCTATCTGCTGGGCCTCAACAGTCCATGTCACACACTCAGCCTGCTTGCACATGCGCACAGCCCACTGGTGCCTCTGCTCACAATGGATTTAAGCCACTGGCAGGCTATGGAACAGGGTCAGGGTTACTTGCCAGCTGGCGAAGTACCTCAATTGGTGGCAAAACTCGTGCCACCTCCAGGTGGGAATGCCCTTCCAGGCAACTGCACCTCAGAGGACCCTGACCACGGATGCCTCCCTCCTGGGTTGGGGGTGCATTGTGGGGACCGCCGCACACAGGGCAGCTGGTATCAGGAGGAGTCACTCTTACAGATCAATCTCTTGGAGCTCAGGGCGATCTTCCTAGATTTGCAAGTGTTCGACCACTGCCTGCAACAACGGTCCATACTGATCCAGACAGACAATCAAGTCGCCATGTTCTACATTTAACAAGCAGGGGGGCATGGACTCATACTCCCTCTACCAGGAGGTGGTAGCCCTCCTCTCATTTGCAGCTTGCAAAAGCATGCTCTTGCGAGCAGTCTACCTCCCGGGCCAGGACAACTACCTAGCGAACAGGCTGAGCAGAGTCTTTTGGCCGCATGAGTGGCGCTTGAACCCCAGGGTGGCAAAGAGGCTCTTCCACCTCCAGGGGCAGGCCTGTGATGGATCTATTTGCCTCTCTGGACAACAGCCAGCTGCCTTGCTTCTGCTCGCACCAACCTCACCTAGAGAGTGGCAGCAGATGCCTTCCTGATCTCATGGTCTGAGGGCCTACTCGTATGCATTTCCACCGACCTCCCCCCCCCCCCCCCAGTCGCCAGGACCCTTTTCAAGGTTCAAAGCGAGAGGGCATCGGTCATACTGATTGGCCTCCATGTGACCGAGACAGCTCTGGTTTCCACTGCTGCTCTCCCTGTCGTTGGTACTCCCAGTCCCGCTGGGCTGAGCCCCAGACCTCCTGTCCCAGGAGGAAGGCTCACTCCTGCACCCCAACCTGGAGTCCTTATCACTGACAGCGTGGCTGCTAAAAGGGTAGCACTGGCCCCTTTGAACCTTCTGAGATAAATTGAGGAGATCCTACTGGCCTCCCAAAAACCCTCCACCAGACAAGCCTATACCTTTTAAGTGGAGGAGGATCTCTACCTGGTGTGCGGAAAGAGGGGTAAACCCCTTCTCCTGTGATGTGCAAATAGTACTCCAATACCTACTGCACCTGACCCACACCAGGATGAAGTCTAATTCAGTGAGGATTCATCTGAGTGCCATAGCCACTCACCATCACCCTATCGAAGGGAAACCTCTCTTGGGTCAGCCCCTGGTCTCCAGGTTTCTCCTGGGCCTCCTATTATCTAAGCTCCCTCTCCATTCTCCAGCAGCAGAGTGGGACCTCAACGTGGTGCTCTCCCAGTTTACCAAACCACCATTCGAGCCCCTAGCCAACTGTGGTATCTGTCGTGGAAAGTGGCCTTTTTGGTGGCCCTCACGTCCACTTGAAGAGTGAGTGAACTCCAGTCCCTGGTGGCTTAGCCACCATATACAAAGTTTTTTCTAAGAACAGGGTAGTGCTCCGCACACATACCACTTTCGGGAGGAATTTGGGATCTCTCTTCCACTTCATCCAGGAGGTGGTCCTCCCAACCTTCTTCCCGCAGGCAGGGAGGAACTGGTGTGTTGGGAGATATGTTAGCCCCACCTGTGCCCATCTATGTAGAATAAGCACCCCTGGTCCTTGTCCTCTTTCAAAACAGGCCTCCAATGTCATGCCCTGTGTATATCTTTTATCTTGTACTAATAGTTTCCTGTTTTGTTTCCACACTTGCAAAGTATGTGCTATTAGGAGATTTTGGTATTTAGTTTCTAAACTATGACTCCCCCCTCCACACTAATTTGGCCAGGCTTTCTCCCCTTAAAGAATCTTCTTCCATTTGGACCCATTGTTTGTTTCTGTGTTCTGCGATGCCACTTATAGATTGTTTTCAGTTGCGCTGCCTCATAGTATTTCCTAAAGTTAGGCACCCCTAACCCTCCCTCACCTTTAGCTCTTTGCATTATCGCCATAGCTACTCTCACCTGTCTGTTTTGCCAGATGAACCAATTAACGATTCTTTGTAACCGTTTTAGCATGCTAGGGGGTACCTTTATTGGTAGCATCTGGAACAGAAATAGGAATCGTGGTAAGAGCATCATCTTTATTGTGGCAATCTGTCCGAACCATGAAAGGTATCCCCGCCCCCACCCATCCAACCAGCTCTCTACCTGCCCAAATAGTTTCTGATAATTCAGCTTATATAATGCTTCTATCCTATTACTTATTTGAATGCCAAGATATCTAATACTCTCTCTCTCGCCCACTTAAATTGATATTTCTCTTGTAGTATTCCCTGTGTGTCTCCGTGTATGGTTAAATTTAAGATTTCTGATTTGGTCCAGTTAGTAGTAAAACCAGATAGTCTGCCAAATTCTTCTAATTCCCACATTAAAATTGGAATTGAAACGCAAGGCCTGCCTACGCTCAAGATTGTCATCTGCAAATAGCGAGATTTTGTATTCGCTCCGCCCTATTTTTATTCCCTGTACATCACCCCTCTCCCTCACTCTCTCCGCAAACGGTTTCAGTGAGATGGCAAAAAGTAACAGTGATAGTGTGCAACCCTGTCTCGTTCCTCTCCCCTGCCCAAAAAATTCCAAATAAGCACCATTCACCCTTACGCAGGCTTTCGGATAGTGGTATAACACCTTTACTCAGCTTATGAATTCTGCCCCAAGCCCATTCTTTCCATTACCTGGAAGAGAAATGGCCAAGACACCTGGTCAAAAGCCTTTTCTGCATCTAGAGACAACAATAAGGCTTCTTCCCCATTTTGTTCTGTGGACCAAATCATATTCAAGATCTTCCTGATATTGTCAGCTACCTGTCTACCGGGAATGAATCCCGCTTGATCACTGTGGATCAGCTTCCCTAACAACTTATTTAGACGCGTAGCTAGTACTTTAGCTAATAATTTTGCGTCTAGGTTAAGCAGGGAGATAGGTCGATATGATGAACACTCTTGTGGATCCTTTCCCTCTTTGTGTATTATAGTTATTCCCGCCCACCCCATACTATCAGCTAATTCCCCTCCCTCCCTTGGTAGATTGAAAAGCCTCACAAGCGGTGCTATTAGTATCCCTCCAAAGCGTCTATAAAAGCGTGCTGTCAGCCCATCTAACCCCGGAGCCTTATCTACTTTTAACTGTTTTATTGCTCTCTGCACTTCTTCTACTCATATGGCCTTGTTTAATTCTTGTTGTTCCCCCTCATCTAATTTCGGCAACTTCATTGAGTCAAGATAGCTTTGTATCCTCTTCCTCTGTGGAGAATCCCTTGCTTTATATAATCCCTTATAATATCCCCTAAATGCTTTCCTAATCTCCCCATCCTTATGTACCAACCCTCCTCCCTGATTCCGAATTTTCATTATATGGGAGCGTAGTTCCCTCTGCTTCAATTTCTGCGCCATGTATCTCCCCGCTTTATTTCCTCCCTCAAAGAAGTCCCGTCTCAAAAGTTGCATTTGGTACCTTATCTTGCCGGCCTGCATTTCATTTAACTGTGCTCTTACTGCTAGCACTTGCCCTCTATAGGCTCCTGGCTGCCCTTGTGCATCTAAGTCTTCCAGCTCCATCAATTTGACTCTCAATTCCTTCTCTCTCCCCTCTCTTTCCCTCTTTTTCCATGCCCTCCCCCCCATTTAAGTAAGATTCCTCTCACCACTGCCTTATACCCATCCCATACTCCTCCCCATGCTACCTCCCCATTATCATTCCATTTGAAATATTCCCTAGTTTCCTTCTCTATTTCCTCCCTAACCATCCCATCCTCTAATAAGTCTTCATAAAGTCTCCAAAACTGTATACCTTTCCCCTCCCTCTCTATTGCCAATAGGACCTGCACTGGTGCATGGTCTGACCATGTAATTGACTCCATATCTGCCCCTTTGATCCGTCCCCCCATCTCCTTTGAAACCCAGATAGCGTCTATTCTGGAATATGATCCATGTACTGGAGAAAAATAAGAAAATTGTCTCTTCCCTGGGTGAAGGAATCTCCAAGCATCAATCAAGCAGTGTTGTGTGACAAAACTGCGGTAACGCATCTTATCCACCCTTTTACCCTCTTGTTTTCCTGTGGCATCTCTTGCAGGGTTCCACGTTTAAAGTAAAATCCCCTCCACAGATTAGGTTTCCCTTTCCCAATTTCCCCACCTCTTCATTCAGTTTTGTCCAAAATTCACTTTGCACCCCTGTTGGTGCATATACATTTACAATACAATACCATTCATTCCCCACCTTTAACCTCATTAACACATATCTGCCCTCTTTATCCCTTACCACAGTGTGCAGTAACATCTTCAACTTTGTATCTACCAAAATAGCCACCCCTCCTTTTTTCTTTTTCCACAGTATTAGAGGCATGTACATAAAGTCCATATCCCCTGGGTTTGACCAGGTACTCTGTCGCTCTTGTTAAGTGCGTTTCTTGTAAAAGCACTACTGCTGCCCTTTGGCGTATTATTTCTTTATACAGTTTTTGTCGTTTATGGAAACTCATTTTTATTGTCATTATCACTGACATTACAACCAAATGCAACAGAATAGGCTTCACATCCCAGCCTGTGGTTCTTGAAACAATTTCCCGCCATGACCTAGAGATACTCATGATCACAGAAACCTGGCTATCAGCTGAAGATAACGTTCTCATCAACCAACTTCTACCACCCAATTTCGCCATACACACAAGACATAGAGAAAACAAAAAAGGAGGAGGGGTGCTCATAGTCTCCAAATCGGACCTTAACTTCCACATAACAGATTCCTCTAGCTCAAGCAATCTAGACATACTCTCCATTACAAACCAGCAAATCTCCCTCAACCTCTTATACAGGACACCGTCCACGTCTCCAGATGACCTCCCAACCATTATTGACCTTACTGCCAGCACCCTCAATCCCAATAAACCAAATTGGATAATGGGTGACTTCAATCTCCCATCGTTATCCCAAAACCACGCAATTGCCTTCCTTGGTGCTATGGAAGACCTGGGACTCAAGCAAATTATCAATAAACCCACCCATATAAAGGGAAACATTCTGGATTTGGTATTTGCTCCTCAGACAATCATTGAATAAAACCACAACCTACCAATATCAATCGTTGATGTACCCTGGTCAGACCACAAACTGATCATTTTCCAGATCCCCATCATCAATGAGAAGCTGCACAGAAGCCAAAACATGCACAGCACATCACGGACGCCCACAAGAAGATTTAGACCATTTAACAGAGAACACATCTTGGCTGAAACCCAATCACTCCTCAACAAAACCATACCAGACCTCGACGAACTAATCACCTCCTGGAACTCCAATCTGCATGCCATATCTCAACCTCCAATTTCCAATAACACAAAGAGGAGAAAAAGAAGCACCGCCCCATGGTTCTCTCCTGAATTGCGAGCCTCTCTGACTCAACTCCGCAGACTGGAACGCCGCTGGCGCAGATCACTTTCCACTGAAGATCAGACCGCCTACCGTACTCACCTCTCCACACACCGTGAAGCAATCACAACCACAATGAAACAATATCACACAGACACCCTAAAGAGATCACTGAATAAACCACGTGACCTCTTCAACCTGGTCAAATCCCTCTCAAAGGAACCTTCTCCCGAACAACACAGTGAGATTCATCCACAGAAATTCGCTGACTACATGCAATCCAAGATAGTGCAAACTAACAAGGTGTCAACAGTCCCGTTCCAAGAACCAACGAATGCAACCCCACTAAATAACTTCTCTACACCATCCACTAAATGCATCGAGGACACCATAGCATCTCTCAATACCTCCACTGCACAAACGGACCCATGCCCAGCTTTTTGGATTAAGGAGCTACGTTGTGCGTTCAGCCCCTTCATTGCAAATCTAATGAACCTCTCATTCACAACAGGGTACTTCCCTGCAGCACTCAAGCAGACTTCCATCAGGCCACTTTTGAAAAACCCCAAGCTAGACCCGCAAAAGGTCGAATCTTATAGGCCTATAGCTAGCATTCCCCTCTTAGCCAAGATAATTGAGAAGGAGGCACAACGGCAAATCCAAGATCATATAGACACCACAGCTCCCCTAGATCACTGCCAACATGGGTTCAGAGAATATCATGGGGTCGAGACCCTTCTCACGAACCTATTCAACGACATTATCACAGGCATTAACAACATCCGACAAGGATTTGTACTCGTCTTCTTAGACATCGCTGCGGCGTTCGACTCGGTAAGCCACGAAATTCTCCTCGGACGACTGAAAGAGAAAGGTATCTGCAACAGTGCATTAGAATGGTGTAACTCTTATCTGGATGGTAGATGGCAATATGTGAAGTCCGGTACAGAAGAGTCAAAACGCTTCCATCAAAAGCAAGGTGTGCCTCAAGGTTCCTCATTGTCTTCCCTACTATTTAACATATACATGCAGCCCATCTGCGACATCATAAGATCTTTCAAAGTCAACTGCTTGATATACGCAGATGACATTCTCTTATATATGCCTTTCTCTACAACTCAATTAGACCTGGCACCGTTGGTAGACTGCCTCAATTCGGTCTCAGAGTGGCTCCAATCACAAAACCTTCGCATTCAACATAAAAAAACAGAGGTGCTCTTCATCTCCAAAGACCCCAACTTCACCCCTCCAGCCCACGTCAGTGTCAAGGAAGCTGACCTACAAGCTAAAGAAACAATAAGATACCTTGGAGTTACATTGGACCAACGTCTGGATATGAAACATCACATAAATAACATAGTCAAAGCTGTATACTTCAAAATACGCTCGCTTAGGCATATGCGCTCCATGTTGGACCCTGATGACTTCCGAACCATATACCAAGCACTAATCCTGCCTCACTTCGACTTTGCAAATGCCATATTACAAGGTCTCCCTCAATCCACTCTTAGCCCATTACAGATGGCCATGAATGCCGCAGCAAGAGTCCTCTACGGAGCCTCCAGAAGCGATCACGTAACTCCCATTCTTAAACAGCTTCACTGGCTCCCCATCCATGGGAGGATCATCTTTAAAACCCTAGTCCTATCATTCAAGGCAATCAAGGGTATCTCTTCCTCCTCACTCACAGATCTGATTCACACTGTACCCCCCAACAGATCCAGAAGAACATCAGCCGTAAACCTACTGACAACCTCGAAGGCGTTGACAAAGTGCAACATGACAACCTCAAACAGAGCCTTCAGTTTCTATGTACCCAAATGCTGGAACGCTCTACCCTCCGACATAAGGGCCATTACTGACCTACTCCAGTTCAGGAAGGCACTCAAATACCACCTCTTCCTTCAATACTACCCTACCAGCAATTGAACCAGAGGAAGTGACCCACTCATGAACACACCATGCCGTTCTTGATATTATTAAGACTCTATTCTGTTCTATGTAATTATCTCTTGTATATAGTTTACCCCGGTTCTCCAAGTTTGTACTCCTGTTCGATGTAAACCAAACAGCTTGTTGTTATGGTCTTTATGTTATAATGTAAACCGCGCTGATGCCGAATAGTGCGGTATATAAGAACTTGTAATAAAATAAATAAATAAATAATACAATTTGTTTCTTACATTTGCCATACTCCATTTGCAGTAGACTTTGTTTCCGCCCCCGCTTGCCAGCTCATCTTATTGTCACAAAATCGCTATCTGCTGAGAACCTACTTAACTGTTCAGTAGATATCCACATTACCCAATGCAACTTGATTACACTTAAAAGTAACATTAAACATTCAGCATTAGAGATTAACAGTTCTTTACCATCAAAACAAAATTGCAATTAAAACAATCAAAGACCAACAGTGCCTTCCTCTTCCCCCTCTCCCCATCTTTGACCCTTTCGACCTTCTAATCTCTCCATCTCCCTCCCCTACTGCCCCCCTTACGTTCCCCCTCCCTCCCATCCAGGCCGCCCTATTTCCATTGGTGTTCGATTGATCTGGCTCTATATGTAGCTCTTCCATGTAGCCCGCCAAACTCCAACCCTCCTGCTAGTAGCACTTCACTCATCACATTGACATCATGATCACTACAGATCCAATTTATATATAGCTGAATGATACAGGTACATTTGTTGTTAATTTATTATTGATCCATGTACATATGTTGATAGTTTATTCTGCACACAGTTATCTTGTTCGTATGTCTCCTGTACATAACTCCCTGTTATAATGTAAATGCAGTTCATTCCCCTGCTCTGCATAGTTTCGTTTCATGTGAACCGCACTGGTGTAAAGAGCGCGGTATATAAGAAAGTTAAATAAATAAAATAAATATTGCACCGTTTTCGCTATGCTCGCCATTGTACCCGCCTTTCCCATTTTTTTGCCACCCAATATCTACCCCTCAGCGGATAGGGGGGTAGTTTTATCTTGCAACAGATTATCACCCCTTTAGCTTTTGGCTGTGGACTAGGCGCCATATCCGCATGTATCTGTCTACTGATGCCCCCCTAAACTACATGCTGTATGCTGCTCCATATCTTAGGTCCATCATTGTCTGCTCCCATTCCCCTATTACCGGCGCTCTATCTAGCAGCCAGTGTCGCAATATACATTTCTTCGCGACCAAAAAACCCTTTTCACACAGTTTACGCTCACCACTCACTATGGGAGTTGCCCGCTCATATGATCCAAACGAGCCCCACTCTGGGGAGATCTGCACCGGATAGCCTACCCAACTACCTAATTTGGCCCCTACTCCCTCCCAGAACTTTTGGATGTGCCTTCAGTACCAAAAACGATGAGCTAAGGTTCCCTTTTCTGTCCCGCAGAGTTTACACACATCTGTCTGTCAAGCCTGCTCGGGCTGCCCAAACATTATGTACGTAGGCTCTCCACAGAAATTTATATTGTATTTCTTGCATCTGTACAGATTCCGAGAGCTTCTTGATTCTTTGTAATAGTCTCTTAATTGGCCTACCACAAAAAAGTACATACCTGCTTCAAAGAGCCCAGAACATCTGTGCCAAAGTAGTCACTAAAGCCCACCTAGTAGACCATGTAACCCCAATAATGCTGGAACTGCATTGGCTCCCTATAAACAGCAGAATCAGATATAAAATCCTCCTAACCACATTCAAGCTCCTGAACAACATTGCCCCCTCATATCTATCCACACTATTACATGCCCCATCTGAATCAAGAACTCGCAGACTAAACGCAACACACTCACTTGAAATACCAAATTCATTCAAAAAAACTAAAAAATCCACCAGCACCAGAGCCTTCTCATTCACTGCCCCCATGCTCTGGAATAATCTCCCAATAAACCTTCGGATCATAAAAGACCTCACCCAATTTAGAAAGGAACTCAAGACATACCTTTTCTCCGAACACTTTGAAATCCCTTACCCCCAAGTCCAACCACACACCATCCCCAGACACTCAAACACAAAGCACTAAAATCACACTCAACTACCCACACACATACACTCACCACATACACCACACATACACCCACCACAGACACCCCAAAACACTCTCAAGAGAAAAAAAGGAAATAAATTCCTCCACACACATATGAAAGGTAGAAAACTCTGACTACCTGTAAAAAGGTAGAAAATTCTGATCAACACTACGATACAGAAACTTATTAATGTATATAATGTAAATAGTTCCGACAATTAATGCACAGTTATCTGTATAAAGTTATAAAGTTATAAATCTCTGTTCCGTGTAATATAATAATTATTATCTGTATAAAGTTAAAAATCTCTGTTCCATGTAATGTATACATTAGTATACAAATTTGTTTACTTGTTCCATGTAAACCGCCCCTGATCTCTGGAAGGGGCGGTATAGAAGAAATAGATAAATAAATAAATAAAAATCTGTCTGTCAAGCCTGCTCGGGCTGCCCAAACATTATGTACGTAGGCTCTCCACAGAAATTTATATTGTATTTCTTGCATCTGTACAGATTCCGAGAGCTTCTTGATTCCAGCAAAAGCTCTTTGCAGCCGCTCTACTGTCCCTGCGGGCATGTTGTCACTCTGCCACTTTCTCGCTAAGAGTTCTATTCCCCCATGCTCACCGTCAGACTCCCCTCCAGGGAACAATTCTCTCCATAATGCTTTTACTGTAATTCTCCCCTCCATGGCTCAAAATAGCTCCATCATGCCCCCTCTCTTTAGCACTAGATCATTCTGCTTTTGCAGACCCCTTATATAATGTCGTACCTGCAGATAAAAGTAAAACTCGTGGGCTCCCAGCTGATACCTATCTCCGCTGCGCCCTCCATTCTCAGATGCCCTTTATATTGTATGCCTTTCTGAGCCCAGTCTCTCGCTACTTGTCCTTCCACCCCGGGGATAAAATCCATATTACCTACCAATGGGAGGCAGTCAGATCCCTTCCAATATGTCCCTCTGTGGTGACAAAGAATTTTCCATGCCTGCCTGATCCCTAGTAGACACTTATAGTTCTTCCAAGCCGCTGGTAGCTCTCTTTGCGTATTATGCAACATAATAACTCTATGATGCTTTCCTGACAAATCATTTATTAAGTCTAATGGCATAATTTCCTCCGTTCCCTGTACCAGATCTCTTAAGGATCTAGTCAAGTATACCAGATTATAAGCTTGCAAAGAGATCAAACCCGCTCCACCCTCCTCTGCTGTCTTCATCAGCATCGTTATGGCAATGCGGGCCTTACGCCCCTTCCATAAAAATTGTGTTAAATGCCTCTGCAAGATCTGTAAATCTTTTCTCGGTATCCAGACGGGGATATGCCTTAGCAAATATAACCATCTGGGAGCCTCTATCATGTTGAAAAGTGCTATATACGTCCCTTCAGCATGAGAGGCAATTCTCGCCATCTTTTTAATCTCTCTATCGTCGTTTCCATCATTGGTTTGATATTAACCTGATATAATTTAGTTGTCAAATCCGGAATTTGGATACCTAAGTAGCGGATCTGCCCTTCGGCCCAGACCAGTGGAAACGTGCCTCTCCACTGACTCCTTACCCCTCTCCCTACGTCCAGCGCCAAAGACTTGGCTCTGTTTATCTTTAGCCCCGAAAAAGCTCCAAACTTCTCAATCTGTTGCATGGCACTCTCTAGCGAACGCTGGGGGTTTGTCAAGCACAGCAGCATATCATCCGCAAATGCAGTAACTTTTATCCCTCCATTCTTCCACCGCATCCCCTGCACTTCCTCTAGATTCAGCAAAGTTAATAGCAGAGGCTCCAATTGGAGCACAAACAGCAGGGGCGAAAGCGGGCAGCCTTGTCTGGTTCCTCGCCTTAACACAAATGGATCAGACTTATCACCCCCACTGTAATGTATGCGAGAGGATCTGTGTATAATGCCCTCACCCATCCAGTAAATGCTCCCTCAAAGCCAAACCTACGCAATGCTTCAAACATATATTCCCATGAGACTCTGTCGAAAGCCTTTTCGGCATCCAGACTAACTAGGAGTAATGGTAATCCCTGTTGCAAGCACATCTCCATCCCCAATAATATTCTATTTATATTCCTGGATGCCTTTCTGCCCTTCACGAATCCCGCTTGATGAATGCCTACTAGTTTCGGTAGCACAGATTGTAGCCTCTCTGCCAGCACGGACACCAACAACTTCATATCGTAATTTATCAAGGAAATCGGCCTATAAGAAGCTGGGTCCTCCGAATTCTTGCCCACTTTATGTATAAGGGAGATAGAGGCTGTTCGCATATCTCTGGGAAAATTCCCAACTTCTAGGACTTCAGCATATAGAGCTGCCAGGGTCGGAGTTACTTGGGCTTCCAACATTTTATAAAATTCAGAACCGTATCCATCTGGCCTGGGCGCCTTGTGGGGCTTCCCCACCTTGATAGTCTTTTGAATTTCCCCTCCGGAAATAGGCTCATTCAACTCCAGTAAGTCTTGGTGAGATATTTGTGGCAACTGAATCTTCTCCAAAAAAGCTCTTTCCTCCCTGCGATCCTCCGTCTCCGGAGTATACAATGTCTCATAGAACTGTCGAAATACCTCTGCCACCCGTTTTGATTCACTGTGCTTCTTTCCCTCTTTGTCACGAATGATTGTTATTACCTTAGATCCTCCCCCTTCCTTCACTAACCTTGCAAGGAGTCCACCCGAGCGATTTCCATATCGGAATAATTGATGCCGATAATAGTGCATAGTATACACTGCTCTGTCCTGGAGCATATTATTTAGCTGCTTTTGTACCTCCAGGTAGGTCTGCAATCTTCCCCCAATTAGACCACCTACGGCCTTTCTCTTCAGATCCTTAAGCTCGTGCGTTAGTTGTACTATAGTGTCATTTAGCCTTCTCTTTTCTCTCGATACGTAAGCAATGACATGTCCCCGCATTACCGCTTTACCAGCTTCCCATATTATGGCCACTGACTCGGTGCTCTTTTCATTAAATTCCAAATATTCCTCCCATTTCTGTTTCAGAAATTCCTGAAAACCCTTGTCATGCCATTTATGCTTGGGGAAAGACCACCTATAGTTTCCTACACCCGGCACCATCGCATGGTCGGATACCATAATAGGTCCAATCTCCGCCTTCAGCACTTTCCCAAAATCTCTCTGAGACTAGCACATAATCAATTCTGGACCAGGTCTGATGGGCTCGTGACAGATGCGTGTAATCTCTCTCCCCTTCATGTAGTACTCTCCAAACATCTACCAACCCCCCATTTGGCAGAGATAGCTCACCCCTCTTCTATGCCACCCTCCTTCCGTTTTTGGATTAGACTTATCTAATTCTGGATCATAGGGGCAATTAAAGTCCCCTGCTAGTACTATTGGGACCTTCAGGGCTGCCTCTGTCTTCTTAATTAAGCGCCTAAAGAGATTATGGTCATAGATGTTTGGTGCGTATATATTACCTCATTGTTCAATTTCACATGTAGAAATAGAAATCTCCCCTGGGGGTCCTCCTCCTCCCTTAAGACTTCCACTTGTATCCTTCTTCTGATTAGGACCGCTACCCCTCTTTTCCTTCCACCCGCCGATGCAGCATATACATGGCCTACCCAATCTTTCTGTAATTTAGCATGTTCTATCGCATTTAGGTGTGTCTCTTGTAAGAGCGCCACTTGGGGTTTTTCTTTTTTCAGCGACTGTAGGACCTTAGTCCTCTTAACAGGAGTGCTGAGGCCTCCGACATTCCAGGAGACTATGCGTAGATCAGGTCCCATTCATATCTTGAGGAATGGATCGCCCTGCCTCAATATTGTTCATCTTTTACCATGTTGCTAGGGGTTGCCCAGCCTCAACCCCCAACTTAATTCCCTTCTTTTGCATAGCTCTATTTCCATTGAATTTCTCTGAACAGCAGCTTTTGGTTACCCCCTCCCTCCTCCTCCCCCCTTCCCCCTCCCCTTCCCCTTCCCCAATCTGAACACCCCTTTCACCCTTCCCTCCCCTATCCCTCTCTGTTTTCCCCTTCATAAACCAATTTCTTTAACTTCAAGCCTCGGCTTTCACCACCGAGGTCTCCGTCCCAGTTAGACACCACAGGACCGCCTCAGCCCCCCTCCCATCCGATTCATTATTGTCTCAACCCTCTCCAAGCCCACTTGCCATCTACCAAACCATCCTCACATTTCCCAACATCAACACATTACAGCCTAAATAAACCTTTCTGCTATTCACTGTCCATTTTGCGTGTCTCTCATACTTCTCAAGCATTCGTTGTCTGCTCCACCATATTCTTTTCCAGCCTCGTTACAAAGTTCTGTGCTGCTTCAGCCGTCGCAAACATGTGGTTCTGCCCCGCGTGCGAAATCCGTAGGACAGCGGGGAACGCCAGGGTGAAGTGCACTGTCTTTTGGAACAATGCTGCACATACTGGGATAAACTCCTTACGTTTCACCGCCGCTGCCGAGTAGTCCTGAAAAATTAGCAGCTTCTGATTCTCCAGCAGCAGGTCTCTCTTCCGCCTGTACGCTTGTAGTATTTGTACTTTATGTTGAAAATTCAAGACCCTTAGAATCACCACTCTAGGGCGTTGTCGGGCTTCCATCTTTGCTCACAGTCTATGTGCATGCTCCACTTTAACTTCACCCACCAGCGAATTTAAGTCCAATTCTTTCAGTAGCCATTTCTCGAACAGTGGTATCAACATTTGGTCTGTCGTTGACTCTGGTATACCCACTACTCGTAAGTTGTTTCGCCTCGACCTATTCTCTAGGTCCTCTACTTTGTTCACCAGAGCTTCCATCTTTGCACGTTGTACTTCCTGCTCCCTAGTATGTCTTCCTCCATCGTCCTCCACCAGCGCCACTCTGTGTTCCAATTCATCCATTCTATGGCTCATCTCAGCCAGCGATGCTCCCACCGACTCCAACTTTGCCATTATTTGATCGAACTTAGGATCCAATAGCTTTACAATCTCTCTCGCTAAGTCTTCTGTGGCCGAGTCGGCACTTGGGGACGCCGGTTGTTGCAGCCCTGCTGCTGCCGAAGCCTCAGGCCTCGCGGTTTTCTCCTGCTCTTTCCTTGCCGGCAGTGGCATTTTAATCGCGCTGCTTCGTGCCTTTATCACACGCATTCTGTGAAAGCTTCTGTTCGTCTTTCTTGGTCTACCAGAGGGTTATGATTAGTTTTCCATCGATTAATTCCGAGGCGGCCCCGGAGCGAGTAGAGAAAGCGTCCTCACACGCTCATGCGTCACATGGACTCCAATTTTTGTCATTTAAATGGTGAATTGAGCCCTTTGACATTTAGTGATACGATTGTTAACTCACCTGTAAATTTTGCACCCCCCATCTCTAGGAACAAGCAGGAATGTAGTCTTCACATATGGGTATCGTCGGTACCGACGGAGCCTGCACGGGAACGCTACCCAGCGTCTAATTAGAAAGCTTTTGGGAGTATCCCACAGCGCCTGCGTGCTGCCTTCCCGCCTTTCCCAACTGCCTCTCTCCAGTTCTTTGTTTTCTGCGGAGCCAGCAGGTCGTTATTCCTGTCACCGCAGAAAATTTTCCTTATTCTCCTTCTTTTTTGTGGTCGCATCTGCCTTCTTCGACGCTATACCAGTACTGCCGGTTCTTCTTTTCTTTCTTTAAAAAAAAAAAAAATTTTTTTCCTAACTTTTCTTTCCCAGGTGCACACACCATTTTGGGCCTTAGGCACAAAATTTCCTTCATTACGGAAAAACCCGCTTCGGGTTTCAAAAAGTGCACCAAGTGTGGCGGTACCATCTCCGTCACCGACACCCATGAGTGGTGTCTTAAATGTTTAGGTCCTGACCACTCCATCTCTGAGTGTATGGCTTGTGCCATGATGTCCAAGAGGGGTTGACAAAACCGGGCTGCTAAGCTCAGCACCCTTTTTCCCTCCAATGCAGCTTCTGTGGCATTGATGTCTTCCAGGGCTTCGTCTTCCTCCCATGGATCTCAGGTAACCAAACATAAGTCTAGCCGGTCCTCAAAGGGTAGATCTCCTTCCAAGCATCGAGATACCTCTGGCATTGCCCTTGAGGGTTCTGTACCGGCAAAATTGCCCCGGCGGGAGGCTTCGGCTTCCAAAGCATTATCGGGGCTCCAGGATGTTCTCGAGGCCTCAACCTCGGCAGAACTACTGGTGCCATGCTCTGGGGTACTGGTTGCTTTCTCCAGTACCGATACCCAGGCATCGGCAGCATCGATAGACAAGAGGGTCCTGGCTATTGAACGCAGTCTGGCGGCTCTCCTTGCGGCATCAACACCCTCAGAACCGCATCAGACAGTTCAGCCGGTACCGACAGCATCGGCATTGACACCAGGGTCTGCTTTGCCGGCACCCAGTCATGCGATGCCTTCCGGTACCGATACACCGGTACCGATTCCCCCCCAGTACCGACTTTGGTCGGTACGGGTATCGGGCTCTTCAGGAGCATCCGGACAGAAGGTACTTCGAATCTTCGGAAGACTCTGAGGATTCTGAAAGCTCTGTTGGTACCGGAATACTTCTCCTGGAGGAGCCTTCCTCTCCTAAAGGTAGGATGTCTCCTCCAGAAGATATCTCCCTTCAGGATTTCATCAGAGAGGTGGCTCGAGGTGTCTCCATTACTGTGGCTCCCGAAACAGAGCCCAGGGCAAAGGAGTTGGAGATTCTACAATATCCCAAGGCTCCTAAAGAGGCAGCTACTTTGCCTATCCATGAGATCTTACATGATCTCATGCTAAGAATGTGGGAAACACCTCTTACCACCTCTCCTCACTCTCGTAGACTGGATACCATGTATCGAGTCCCTCCTTGTCCTGGGTTCCAGAAGACTCAGCTTCTTCACCACTCTATTGTAGTGGAATCAGCTATGAGAAGGATCATAAGTGCAAAGAGGCATGCCTCTAATCCTCCAGGACGTGAGTGTAGAACTTTGGATGCCTTTTTACGTCGTACTTTCCAGGCTTCCATGCTTTCTGCCAGGATCAGTTCCTATATTTTATATATGGGAATGTTCCTTAAGGAAGTCACAGGAGA
Source organism: Ichthyophis bannanicus (assembly GCA_033557465.1). Taxonomy (NCBI): domain Eukaryota; kingdom Metazoa; phylum Chordata; class Amphibia; order Gymnophiona; family Ichthyophiidae; genus Ichthyophis; species Ichthyophis bannanicus. The sequence continues at coordinate 367,627,902 of CM066031.1, forward strand.
TTTAGAGATTTTGAGCCCTCTTCTTCCTGAGGATAGAAGACAGGATTTTCTCACACTGGTCAAACATGCCCAGGATGTTTCTAAGTTTGTCAACCGTGCAGCTTTTGACTGTTTTGAGTGCATAAGCAGAACCTCTGCCATTGCCATAGGTGCACGTAGAATTGCCTGGCTCCAGGCATCTGATTTGGAGCTCTGGCTGCAGGACAAACTCGGCAATATTCCTTGTACAGGTGAAAATCTATTTGGCAAGAGAGAGACAATGAATTAGATGCTGACAACTCTACTTTGGATAGATTATTTATCCAAAGCCACAGCTGATCCTGCAAGAATGTTTTCTTGAAAGAGTTTTCTTCTCCAAGAAGAGGTTTTATCCCTCTTATTCCCAGCAGGGACGTTCTGCAGGTCAATCTGCCCGAAAGAGTCAGCAACCACCTAAACAAAGGAAAGCAAAGACTGCTAAGCCTCAACCGTCTCAGCAGTCTCAGCCTCCACAAGGCCTTTGACTTTCATCTAGAGAACGTAGCCTTCCTGGCTCTGAAGGGACAAGAGCCTTCCACCATTCCAGGAAGGTTGTGTCACTTTGCCCCCAGATGGGGGCAGATAACAGCAGAACATTGGACACTCTCCATTATAAAAGAGGGGTACAAGCTTCACTTTTCGTGCATGCCCCCTCCCACAATGGTAACACAGTTCAAGTCTCAGACCTCTCTCATCAACCTGTTAGATCAAGAGGTCATTATGCTTCTTGCCCAAGGGGCAATAGACGTACCCATTCATCAACAGGGTACAGGGTTTTACTCCCCCTATTTCCTTATCCCAAAGAAAACGGGGGGACACAGACCTATTTTAGACCTCAGAGAATTGAACAAATTCCTGTTCAAAGAGAAATTCAAGATGATTTCTCTGGGAACTCTGCTGCCATACCTTCAGAGTCAGGATTGGCTTTGTTCTCTAGATCTCAAGGATGCGTACACTCATGTTCTCATCCATCCAACTCACAGAAAGTTCCTTTGGTTCCTTTTTCAAGGAAAGCACTACCAGTACAGGGTTCTTCCTTTCGGCCTGGCCTCTGCACCAAGGGTGTTTACGAAATGCATGGCTGTGATAGCAGCATTTCTTCGCACTCTAGGAATATTCATCTTCCCCTACTTAGACAACTGGCTCATTCGAGCCCCATCAGAGTCAGAGGCCAGGATTTCTCTATCCTGCACAATGCGTATCCTTCAGTATTTGGGTCTGGTCATAAACATCCCAAAATCCAGTCTAACTCCCACTCAGTCTCTAGAGTTCATAGGAGCTTTGCTGGATACGAGAAAAGCAAGGGCCTATCTTCCTCAGACCCGTTGCCTTTGCATGGTGCAGTTAGCTTCTCAGGCAGTGCTAAAGCCTCATCTCACTGCTCGAGAAATGTTACAACTACTAGGCCACATGGCATCTACCGTGCATGTGGTTCCTTATGCTCGCCTCCATATGAGAGCAGCCTAGTGGACTTTATCCACTCAATGGACCCAGGCATCAGGGTGCCTGTCAGACAAAATAGCAAACACAAATCGCCTTATTTTGTCCCACCAATGGAGGCAGTCCACTCAAAACCTGTTGGTGGGGTCCCCTTTTCAACAACTTTTACCCCAGGCAACTCTCACAACAGATGCTTCGCCAATGGGTTGGAGAGCTCATCTGCAAGACCTTTCCACCCAAGGCACTTGGACTCCACAGGAGACTCATCTACATATCAATCTCTTAGAGCTCAGAGCAATCTTCCTTGCTCTTCGAGTGTTCCACACTCTGCTGAGCTACAAGACTGTCCGTATGAATGAGGACTATCAAGTAGCCATGTTCTACGTGAACAAGCAGGGAGGAACAGGCTTTCTGTCGCTTTGCAACGATGCTTTGCGACTATGGGCCCTCGCCAGATAGCATCAGATTCATCTCCTGGCAGTGTATCTTCCAGGCATACAAAACTCTTGGGCAGACAGATTCAGTTGAGTTCTGCTTCCACACGAATGGTCTCTGCATGCAGACCAGTTGGCCAAGATTTTTCAAATCTGGGGAACCCCGGACATAGACCTCTTTGCAAGTCCGTTGAATGCCAAACTTCCCCGGTTCTGTTCCAGAATTCCAGCTCAGGGCTCTCAGGCCAGGGATGCTTTCCTCCTTCACTGGGGTCAAGACTTCCTTTATGCCTTTCCATCCATTCCCCTAATTCCCAAAACCCTGTTCAAGCTTCAGAGAGACAGAGGCCGTATGATTCTCATAGCTCCACATTGGCCTCGGCAAGCGTGGTACCCTCTGCTTCTACATCTCTCTCAAGCTCCCTCTCTGGAGTTAGGGTCTGCTCCATATCTCCTGTCTCAGGAGGACGGAATCTTATGGCATCCCAATCCCCAGTCTCTGCATCTCAGGGCTTGGTTGCTGAAGGCCTAGATCTCCATGGTCTTAACCTCCCTCAGCAAGTAAAGGATATCCTTTATGCTTCCAGGAAGCCTTCCACAAGACGCTCTTATGCTTTCAAGTGGAAAAGGTTTACCATATGGTGTTCACAGAAGGGTCTTAACTCCCTTGCGATACCTCTGGAATCATTACTGGAGTATCTCCTTCATTTATCCAATGCAGGACTTAAGACTAACTCAGTAAGAGTCCATTTGAGTGCTATTGCAGCTTCTTTCAAGCCTCTAAATGGACAACCTATCTCCTCCCATCCTCTTATAGCAAGATTTATGAGAGGCCTTCTTCTAACTAAGCCTTCCATTAGGCCACCACCAGTGGCATGTGACTTAAACCTGGTTCTTGGTCAGCTCATGAAGCCACCTTTCGAACCCTTAGCTACTACCTCATTGAAATTCCTTTCTTGGAAGGTTATCTTTCTCATTGCAATCACATCAGCACGTTGCATCAGTGAGTTGCAGGCACTAGTGGCTGATCCACCTTATACAAGGTTCCATCATGACAAGGTAGTCCTTAGGACTCATCCACACTTTATGCCAAAGGTGATCTCGCCTTTTCATCTAAACCAAGCGGTCTACCTGCCTGTGTTTTTTCCAAGGCCTCATGCATCAAATGCAGAAAGGAATCTTCATACTTTGGACTGTAAAAGAGCTTTAGCCTTTTACTTACAAAGAACACAGCAACATAGAAAGTCCTTTCAACTCTTTGTTACTTTTGATCCTTCTCATTTGGGATTTCCAGTCTCCAAGAGAACACTATCCAATTGGATTGCTCAATGCATTTCCTTTGCCTATCAGAGTAAGAATCTTCCTCTGGAGGGCCATGTCACAGCTCACAATGTGAGAGCCATGGCAGCTTCAATGGCTCATCTGCACTCTGTGTCTATCAACGACATCTGTCGAGCAGCCACTTGGGCCTCGGTTCATACTTTCACAGCCCATTACTGCTTGGACAAGGACTCCCGCCGGGATGCCTTGTTTGGTCAGGCTGTTCTCCAACACCTGTTCCATAGCTAATCAACTCCTACCCACCATCCCTAGTTGGATGCCAGAGATCCATGGGGGAAGTGGAGCCCCTTCACAGGGACACACAACTTCTGGGGTTTCTTCCTGGCATCTAAAGCTAGGGAGTCCCCATATGTGAAGACTACATTCCTGCTTGTTCCTGGAGATAGCATAGTTACTCACCTGTAACAGGTGATCTCCGGGAACAGCAGGAATTTAGTCCTCACCACCCACCCACCTCCCCTAGGAGTTGTATCTCTCTTTCTCTTTCCCTCTCTCTCTGTCTCAGCTTTAAACTCAACTGGAGAGAGGCAGTTGGGAAAGGCAGGAAGGCAGCATGCAGGCGCTGTGGGATGCTCCCAAAAGCTTTCTAATTGGACGCTGGGGAGTGTTCCCGCGCAGGCTCCGTCGGTACCGACGATACCCATATGTAAAGACTAAATTCCTGCTGTTCCCGGAGATCACCTGTTACAGGTGAGTAACTATGCTTTCTCCTCGAGCACTTGACCCCCTCTGCATCTCCTCACTTCCCCCCCCCCCATCCCTTCTCCCCTCCCTGCCTCCCTTCCCCATCCCCTGCCTCCGCCTGGGAGACTTAACTTCCAATAGTAGTGACGACCGACCAGACCTCTGCCTGCTTCTGTCCCTCTATACCTCCTCCCCCCTCCTTCTCTATCCCCTTCTCACCTTCCCTACCCTCCCCCTCCATTATCTTCTTCCTCCTCTAACTCTCCCCCCCTTCCCCCCCAGTTCAACCGTATCCCCCTGACCTGTACCCCCACTTCCCCAACCCCATGTATATGATACGAGTGTACTCATAACCATCGCCCTCTTCTCACTCACTCCCCCCTCCACTTCTGCCCTTCACCTTCCCCTACTCTTCCCCCTCCCCATCTCCTCCCCCTTCTTATACCCTATTCCCTTGCCCACCCCAGCCCGTATTCCTAAACATCAACCCCTTACACATCATTTCTCAACGTCCATTAACACATTTCCTGTATGGTTTCTTCATGGACACAGCCCGCCATGATCTGCCAGTTCAGCCGGTTCCCTTCTCTGCCGCTCTCCCTCCTTGGCTGCCTTTGTTGAGTCTCGCCAACCTCCTTCTATCTGCTGGTGTCCTTTGCCACCTCAAACTGTCTGTCCTCGATGTAGAAGGCAAATTAGTGTTTGTCCTCCTACTCCATCCGACAGATTCTTTAATCCCAAATCTTTTAACACCCTCCAAGCTTCCTCGCTGGTCTTCACCCGGCTCGATACTCCTTTCACTGTGAGAAGTAGGCCAAAGGGATACATAAGAACATAAGATATGCCATACTGGGTCAGACCAAGGTCCATCAAGCCCAGTATTCTGTTTCCAACAGTGGCCAATCTAGGTCATACGTACCTAGCAGTTTCCCCAAGGGACACAGGTTCCACAATGCTTGTATTGGTTCAAGCATTGATATCCTGGGTCCCTTCTTAATAATGGTTTATGGACCTTTCCTCCAGGAACTTGTCCAAACCTTTTTTAAACCCAGCTACACTAACAGCCTTTACTACATCCTCCGGTAACAAATTCCAGAGTTTGATTACACGTTGAGTGAAAAAATATTTTCTTTTATTAGTCTTAAATAGTTTACCCTGTAGCTTCATTGCATGTCCCCTAGTCTTTCTATATTCTGATAAGGTAAACAATCGATCTACGTTTACCCGTTCCACTCCGTTCATTAATTTATAGACTTCTATCATATCTCCCCTCAGCCGTCTCTTTTCCAGGTTAAAGAGCCCCAACCTTTTTAGCCTTTCTTCATAGGAGTAGCCTTCCATCCCCTTTACCATTTTGGTGGCTCTTCTCTGAACCTTTTCTAAAATTGCTATATCCTTTTTAAGATATGGCGACCAGAATTGCACACAATATTCAAGGTGCGGTCTCACCATGGAACGATATAGAGGCATTATAATATCTTTTGTTTTATTTTCCATTCCTTTCCTTATCATACCTAGCATTCTATTTGCTCTCTTGGCCGCCGCTGCACACTGGGCCGAGGGTTTTAACATGGTATCCACAAGGACGCCTAAATCTTTTTCTTGGGTGGTGGTTCCTAATGTGGAACCTTGCATCGTGTAACCATAGTTTGGGTTGTTCTTCCCTAGGTGCATAACCTTGCACTTCTCCACATTAAATTTCATCTGCCATTTTGATGCCCAGTCTTCCAATTTATCAAGATCCTCTTGCAATTTTCCACAATCCTCCTGGGTTTTAACAACTTTAAATAGTTTTGTGTCATCAGCAAATTTGATAACCTCACTCGTTATTCCACTTTCCAGGTCATTTATGAATATGTCAAAAAGCAGCGGACCCAGCACAGATCCCTGGGGTACACCACTATTCACCTTTCTCCATTGGGAAAATTGGCCATTTAGCCCTACCCTCTGCTTTCTATCTTTTAACCAGTTCCTGATCCACAGTAGTACACTGCCTCCTATCCCATGACTCTTTAGTTTTGCCAAAAGTCTCTCATGAGGGACCTTGTCAAAGGCTTTCTGAAAGTCCAGATACACAATATCAACCGACTCACCTTTGTCCACCTGTTTATTCACTCCTTCAAAAAAACATAACAGATTAGTAAGACAAGATCTTCCTTGTCTAAAGCCATGTTGGCTGTCTCCCATTAGGTCATGACTATCTATATGCTGAGTAATTTTATTCTTTATGATGGTTTCTACCATTTTTCCCGGTACTGATGTCAGGCTCACCGGTCTGTAGTTTCCCGGATCACCCCTCGAACCCTTTTTAAAAATTGGTGTTACATTGGCGATCCTCCAATCCTCAGGTATTAGAGATGATTTTAATGATAGTTCACAGATTACTGATAGCAGGTCTGCAATCTCAAATTTCAGTTCTTTCAACACCCTTGGATGTATACCATCCGGCCCAGGTGATTTGCTACTCTTCAGTTTATCTAATAGTTGTAGGACATCTTCCCGATGTATCGATATTTCCTTCAATTCTTCCACACCTTTAAATACCACTTCAGTCGTGGGTAACATCCCTACATCTTCCTCAGTAAAGACCGAAGCAAAGAATTCATTCAGTCTCTCCGCTATCGCCTTGTCGCCTCTTAGTGCTCCTTTAACCCCTTTATCATCTAATGGACCAACTGACTCTCTCACGGGTTTTTTGCTACGAATGTACTTGAAAAGGTCTTTATTTCGCGTTTTTGCTTCCGCAGCAAGCTTCTTCTCAAATTCTCTCTTTGCCTGCCTTATCAATGCCTTGCATTTGACTTGCCAGTGCTTGTGCTGTTTCCAGGTTTCATCATTTGGCTCTTATATCACATATCCTCTCTCAAGTAGGTCGTCACCTCTTTTCATCTCTCTCCTGCACTGTAGAGTGCCTATAGATAAATCCTGAAACAATTCCAAGTCGTGCTCTTCCCATTTAAAATGTCTGTTTTCTTTCTGCCCTCAAAATACGCTCTTTAATTTTGAAAGAGCTCAGACACGCCACAATATCTCGTGGTCAATTATCCCTTATGGGCCCCAATCCTCTATGAGCTCGTTCAGTTTGTAGAGACTCTCCACCTCCTCCCTCCTCTAAAGCTGGGTTTTGCAACAGGGATCCAAACACTTTGGTAATCACCTCCTCACAGTTCTTGTATTTTGGGTCCTCTGGAACCCCTCGGACCCTTATATTACATCTTCTGGAGCGGTCTTCCAAGTCCTCCGCTCTCATCTTCAAGTCCTCTTGACCCTGCTTTAGTTCCTCCCATCCTTTTTGCAGAGCATCCAGTGTTTCTCCTTGCTGTTCCACCTGAGTCTCTGTCTTCTACCCTAGCTCCGAGCTCCACCAGATCTTGTCTCAAGGATTGTATGTTCTCTTTTAACTCATTTTTGACCCCACCAATTTCTACCTTGAGCTCCGCTTTCAATTCTGTTAACCACTGCTTGATCATCTCAACTACTTCGGGACTCCCAACAGCCTCCATCTCCTCTTCCTGCTCAGTTTCACATTCAGCTGCCCATTTACCTTCCTTCTCCCCCTCTTTCCTTCTTCGTGAGGATACATAAGATGATCTGAATTCCACCAGGTTTTTTTTGGCTGTTAGCCCACTTTTTGTTTTATCTATTTGTTCTCGTCAATGCTCTGGACTGTTGTAGTCACAGCTTCAATGATCTGTGTCTGTTCCCCCTGTCCTGGTGGACTCTGTCTGGACTGTCAGTTTACTCTCTCTTCTAACCAGGATGATGTTCTCGGCTGTCAGGCAAAGCACCTCTTTATGGCAGGGCACTTGGGTGTAGTCCCCCTTGTTCTTTAATTCCTTGTTGTTTCTGTCCTGCGTCCCTGCCCTGCGTCCTCTTTGTTGTACCGGACTCTGCTGCGCTGCTTTGCTTTTCTGCACTTCTCCACTGGGATTTACTGCACTGCACTTCGTTGGGTCGTTCCTTCCCCTCTGGTCCTGATCAATCTACCCCTCAGCCTCGGTTAACTCTGTGCCGGTTGAAGACTTCATTCTCCGGCCCTCCTTCCGCTTGCACCTTCTGCACGTCCCCATGGGCCACCGCTCTCCACTGCCACGTGTTCTGCCGCTCGGGTTCTTCTCCGCGCCCGATCTAGCTGCTCGCTGGATTCCCACACTTTGCTTTGCCTTCTGCTCACCGGTGCAGGCACCCCGATCATTCCTCCAGTGTTCCGACACTCTTACTGTATAGCATCTCTCCGCCTCTCACCAGCTCTGCAACTGCGAGCTTCGCTTCCTGGATGACTCGCACACTTGTCCGGCCTGCCTCATGCTCCCCTGATCTGCCTCCGCACTCAGTTCTTTCTTCGTTGAGGGATGGTTTCCTTGGCCCGCTCTGCCTTCGTCGCGTGCACTGGGATTGCCGCGATTACCTCCTCTACATAGCGCCCCTTTGATTACGCTATTCGAGTATTTTTCCCCCTTTATAGCAGGCTTCAGCTGCTATGCGGCCATGAGGTCCGATGACGTCACCAGAAATCAAGACCCGGATTTTCAATGCGGGGGCCGCATAAGACCCCAGTATTGAAAATCTGGATTAGGCGGGCTATGTGCCGACGCGGTGCATAGCACCGCCCAGTTCAAAATCGGGCCCTACATGAACAGAATACTGCAGCTCCATTACACATGGAGAACATAGACCATCACCAAACAAAGAACAAGGGATCACAATTTAGAAATACTTGTATGAAGACAAAAATTAAACTGGGAACCCCAAAAGCCAAACTTGGAATGTACAACAAAACTGAAGAAATGAAACTATAAATTTAATATTGTACTAAATAAAACGCAAAGATGTGTTAGTGATACACATTTTCCAGAGCTGACATATTCCAGTTAATAAATTCAAAATAAAATAGTATTTTTCTACCTTTTTTGTTTGGGCATTTTATTTTTCTGTGGCAACTGCCTCAGTCAGTTTCTTCTGTTTTCTTCGTGTCTTCTGCAAACTCTCCATTGTCCATTTGTCCTTTCTTCTCTCCTATTTTTTTCCATTCTCTCTCTGTTTCTGCTCCAACATACTGATCTTTCCCCTTTTGCTCTTTCCTCCATTTCTTTCTTTATTCCTTTTTCATCCACTCATATTTCACTCCACCATCCTCAGTCCCCGCTTATTCTCCTAATACCCGGAGATTTTTCTTCCCTCCCACACAAAATATATTTTCCCCTCTCCATCCTCACTCCCCCAGCCCCATCCCCTTCTAGTCCTCCCCCCATCATCATCTCCCTTCTAGTTTCAGTCCCACCCAGCATCCGCTGCCTTCTAGTCCCATTCTCCCATCCCCCCACATCAACCATTTCCAGTCTTAGCCCCCATCAGTCCATTTCCAGTAGGTCCCCCATAAGCCATTTCCAATCCTATTCTAGCCCCCCATCAGCCCATTTCCAGTCCTAGCCCCCATCAGCCCATTTCCAGTCCTAGCCCCCCCCCCCCCCCCAAGAGCCCTGCACCTGTCTGACTGGCTTCAGAGGGAGACGGGGAGACCCGAAGCCCCAGCTCTCCTCTGCACAACCACCAGAGTGAAGAGTGGCATGTTCCTTCACTCCAGCAGCTGTGTCCTCGTGAAACCTGCTGGCGTGCCGGAGGTTAAAGAACACTTCCTGTTTCCTGGCTCTCAGTGCGCTAGCAGGCCTGAAGAGAACACAGCAATCCCCACCCCAGGGCGTCCAAGGCCCCAATCTCCCCTCCAGGGAACTAGGAGCCCTTAGGTGCATCTCTTGCTAGTGGAAAGGGGGTTAAATACATCCATTCTGCCCTTTTGCCTGCTGGTCTGGGAGCCCCATCTCATCCTCTATGGGGAGTCATTCCAGAACAAGAATAAACCCTTTGGACATGCAGCGTAGATGTTTTTCTAGTGAAAATGTCTACAACAATATTCTGAAACCTCCATGTCTCTGCACGTACACGACGCTAGCACGGGGATCTCAGAGAGGGGATGGAACGGGGGCATGGTCAGCAGCAGAGACGTGCGATGCATATTCACGAAAGACCCATGTACGTTCTACGTCTTTCCCACGGACGTCCACATTACACCAGTGGAAATGTGGAATAAGGCCAGGACTTAGAAACGTTTATGCTCTGCTCTGCAATGCATCCCATAGAGATGAATGGCTGTGACAAAGATGTTTTGAACTTGTGTGTCTGCAGTCTGGAAAACTGCAAGATGCAGTTGTTTAGTAATGTGTCTTTACCATACATCCTTCCCCCACCTCTGATTTCTTAACACCCCTACAGAAATAATCAGAGGTGCAATGGTGATTATTCTGGCTATGCTGACAATTGCTGTGTGAGCTAGAGGAGATGATCTAGGGCACCCCAACAATTCCTCTTATCTGAGAAGTGGAACTGTTGATGTAGGGATTGTATGTGGGATTGAATAGGATGAATGCATGTGTCATTGAGAAATGCAGATCAGATTAGTAGTCCTGGGACCCCATGCTAGCTGTTTTCTGGAGATGCAGGGCATCTATACTGCAGATGTATGTTTTGTGTTACTGCAAGTGAGAGTGTGTGTGTGTGTATGTGTGTGAGTGTGTGGTTACAGGGATGCATGGGGGGACCTAATGTGTGCAGCTGAAATTTTGGGGGACATCAGTGCCTGGCCAGTACCTGGTCCATAGGGTTGACCCAGTGTGACCAGGTGCCAGAGTGATCAGCCAGGATACAGCGGAATGGGGTCTCTACAGCTAAATGTCAAAGCATATCCCTGTCTGTGATAAGGGACCCTCAGAATGAGTCCATGCTGCAGGGCACACAGTGCCATCAACGGTCTCACAGATGTGCACATTTGTATAGACCAGTGGTTCTCAACTCAGTGATTGACAAATACACAAATGGGAATGGAGTAGATATCATTTCATTCACAGAAGATGTGTTTGAACAGCTTGCAAAACTGAAAATGGACAAAGCCATGGGACCGGATGGGATACATCCCAGGATACTGAAAGAGCTCAGAGGTTCTTGCAGGGCCTTTAAAAGATGTTTTTAATACATCCTTGGAAACAGGAGAAGTTCCACAGGACTGGAAAAGGGCCAATGTGGTACCTCTTCACAAAAGTGTTAATGGAGAAGAAGTGGCAAACTACAGGCCAGTAAGCCTTACCTCAGTGGCGGAAAAAGTAATGGAGGCACTCCTGAAAGAGAGAATAGTGGACTTTCTCAAAACTAATAGGTTGCATGATCCGAGGTAACATGGTTTTACCAAAAGACAATCATGCCAAACAAATCTGATTAAGTTCTTTGACTGGTGACCAGAGTACTAGATCAAGGGCATGTGATGGATGTGATCTACCTCAATTTTAGCAAAGCCTTTGATACTGTTCTTCATAGGAGGTTTATCAATATACTGACCAGCCTGGGGATGTGTCCCAAGGTGGTGAACTGGATCAGCAATTGGTTGATGGACATATGATGGTAAACAGAACTCGGATGAAAGGAAGGTGATTAGTGGCGTGCCCCAGGGATCAGTCCTGGGGCCAGTACTTTTCAATATATTTATGAGTGATATTGCTGAAGGACTGAATGGAAAAATTTATCTTTTTGCAGATGACATGAAAATTTGCAGCAGAGTGGACTCCCCTGAGGGAGCGGATAACATGAGGAAAGATCTGCAAAAGCTGGAAGAATGGTCTAATGCTTTGCAGTTAAGATTTAATGTGAAGAAGTGCAGTGTCATGCACTTGGGATGCAGAAATCCAAGATATTTTAACCCACAAATGTGTGTATGAGATGGGGGCAATAGGTTGGTGTGCATGGACCAGGAGAAGGACCTCGGAATTATTGTTTCTGAAGATCTCAAAATGGTGAAACAATATGATAAGGGGGTGGCAAAAGCCAGAAGGATGCTGGGTTGCATACAGCGAGGAATTACCAGCAAAAAGGAGGAGTTACTAATGCTACGGTACAAATCGCTGGTGAGACCTCGCTTGGAATATTGTATTCAGTTTTGGAGCCCATATCTCACAAAGAATATAAAAACACTGGAAATGGTTCAGAGGAAGGCAGCCAAAATGATATGGAGCCTGCACCTGAAGATGTATGAAGAGACTTCAAGTCTAAATATGTATACTGTAGAGGAGAAGAGGGACAGGGGAAATATGATACAGACCTTTAAATACTTAAGAGTATTAATGAACAAATCTTTTTCAAAGACAGGGAAGCTGTAATACTAGAGAGCATAACATGAAGATGCAAGTAGGTAAACTGTTAAGGCAACGTCAGGAAATACTTTTTTAGTGAAAGGGTGGTAGATGTTTGGAATATCCTCTTGATGGAAGTGGTGGGGGCAAATACAGTGACAGAATTCAAAATGGCATGAAACAGACACAGTGGATCCCTTTATAGAAATGGGATAAAATCAAAATAAATTTAACTGTGTCTGATATCTCAACAAGTAGAGGTGACCTGCACGGAACGGTGGGTACATCCCTAAACAAAGGCATGGGGAGAGGTGACCTGCATGGAGCAGCGAGCACACCTACTCTTGCCACCTTGCTGAGCAGACTAGATGGACCATGCTGGTCTTTATCTGCCATCATATACTATGTTACGTCTGTTATGGCATAGTCCACCATGTTTTGAAATTGTTTAGCATTAAAGTAAATCTTTTCAGTGAGTCTCCTCTAACTCCACCATTTAAGATGTATAGCCTTAAAACTTACAGACTGGATTTAAGATGTTGGCACCCACAGGCAGGACTGGACAGCAGTGGGGACATCATAGAGCACAATCCTAAAGCAAACAAAATCAGGTTCCTGTTTAGCTCTGGTATTTGGTGCATTTAGAATTTTGAATCCTAGGCAGCTGCCTATGCCTAAATCTGGGCCTGCAGATTTATCTTTGCTAAAGAGACTCTTCCCATTTATATTAATTAGACCAAGAAAGCTGTTATCTTACTTAAGCATTACTGAAAAGCCCCACAGGATCTTGTTTTCAAGTGTGTGCTCATTTCCCTGGGAGGAGATTATCTGGCTCTTTGGCTGTTCAGGCATTCAGATCTCCCATTAGAATGACTTTGCCTTTTGTTTGGAACAGAGGCATTGGAAAGGGATGGGCCATATGGGCCCTGGTCCCATCACAACTTTGCTGCCAGGATCGTCAGACTTCCCCTCCTGTCTGCCCACAGGGATTGCAATCTCTCATGGGCAGACAGGAGGGGAAGGCCGTGATTGCGACCCGGCAGGCAGCAGGCTGCCTGCAGGGATCCCATCCCCTTGGCAGAAGAGAGCTGCAATTGCGGCAAAGAGACCTCCTCTCTGCCCGCAGGAGATTGGATCCCAGCGGGCCGACAAGAGGGGAAGGCTGGCGATCGCAGCCTCATGCAGTTTGGCTGACTGAGGGGCAGAGCTTGGCTCCCCCAAAGAAAATGGTGTTCCGCCACCCTGGTTTGAAAGGTGACCGTTTCAGATCAGATGGTTGTAAAATATTCAGTGTAAAAGTAGGGAGAATTTGAAACTGGGATATAGAGGACACAGAGAGAGATATCTTACTGCAACTTGAGTAAATCTTTGATATTTTAACCCACAAATGTGCATCGCTTTTTGTAGTAGGTGTTAACATTCTGGTACGAAGAAGAGTTAGCAGAATTTGATTCCCCAGAGCTCCTTTCCTGTTTTTTTTTTCTTTATGGCAAACCTATGGGGCAGCACATAGTTGAGTTTCTGCCAAGCCAGGTTTGCTATAATCTGACCATGTCATGGTTTATCACCCTTTCAATGAAATCTTGGTCTTGTTTTTATGTCCAAAGATTAACAATGTCAAACACTGGATATTTCAGTTAATGATGGAGTAAGATTTCATTTTATAAGTCCTAGTATATTATAAAATGTGGTTATGGGAGGCTGCAGAATGAGAGAGTTGGACACGAGTCATCAGAGCCTGCAGAATCAACACTCCAACTCCTCCAGTCCTTGAATTGAAGAACCAGTATGCAGCCCTGGAAGTGGAGGAGTTGAAAGCATCCCTGGAAGTGAAATAGGTGAAAGCATCCCAGGAAAGGGAAGAACCAGAGCTCATGCACCCCAAAATTGCAGAATCAGTGATCACAAGAAAGCAAAAGGTAGTGGTGGTTGATGACTCTCTCTTCTGAGGGGTACTGAGGCATCCATCTGCCCATCAGACTTGATGTCCAGAGAGGTGTACTGTCTGCCAGGTGCCAAAATCAGAGATGTTAGAGTTTGCCAAGACTCATCAAGCCTACTGACTATTATCTGATGTTGCTCATCCACATTGGCACAAATGATACTGCTAGGTATCCCTCTGAGCATTACAAAAGTGACTTCATGGCTCTGGGACAGAGGGTGAAGCAGAATGGTGCACAGGTGATGTTCTCTTCAATCCTCCCTGTTGAGGGTAAAGGCCGAGGCAGAGAAGCTTGCATCTTAGAGATGAATGCATGAGTGTGTGGATGGTGTCATCAAGAGCATTTTGGTTTTCTGGACTATGGGGTGATGTTCCAAGGGCTGCAGAGCATCCATCTGCCCAAGAGGGGTCGAAGTGTCTTCAGCAGCAGAGTGGCAAACCTACTGAAGAAGGCTTTAAGCTAGATTTGTTGGGGATGGGTGAAGAAAACCCCCCCAAGTAAGTGAAACATTTAATACCTCTGTAGAAATGTGTAAAAGGGGCAACATCTGGAAAGTGGTGTGTATAAATGCCCATAGCAAGGGAAATAAGATCCCAGATGTTGAGGCTTTAATAGAAGAGGCTGACTTGGATTTAGTGGTAGTTACAGAGTGTTCATGGACAACCATGACTGGGATGTAATTATATCAGGCTATACTTCATTCAGGAAGGACAGGAGAGGAAGAAAGGAAAGAGGAGTGGCACTATGTGTAAAAAAAATATTAAAGCTGTAGAATTACAGGGCTTAAAAGAGAGCGAGGAGGCACAGTGGGTTAATCTAGAAAGAGGGAAAGGGAAACCCTTTTGCAATGGAGTGATATACAGATCCCCCTCACAGGGAGAAGAAGTGGACAGAAATTTAATAGAAGACATACACAGTGTTGCCATGAAAGGAGAAGTGCTACTGATAGGTGACTTCAATATGCTGGATGTTGACTGGCATATCCCTGCTGCGGTGTCCTCTAGAAGTAAGGAGATCCTAGATTTCCTACAGAGAGAACTATTCCTGCAGATAACAGAACCCACATGTGACGGGGCCATATTGAACTTGGTGCTTACAAATGGGTAAAGTGTTCCCAATGTTATAGTGGGAAATCATCTTGCATCCAGAGATCACCAGATGGTGTGGTTCAGTATTAGGACTTAGGGCTGATAAAATACATTCAAAAGTGAGGGTCTTGGACTTTAAGAATACAAACTTTTCCAAAATGGGACAATACCTCAAGGAGTTATTAGTGGGATGGGAACAGCTGGGGGATGTACAAAAACAATGGGCATACTGAAAGGGGATATTTTAAGGGCAACAAACTGTTTTATTAGAAAGATAAATAAAAGGAAAAGGAGGCCACTGTTGTTCTCAAAAGAAGTAGCTGAAAAGGTGAAGAAAAAGAGGGAGGCCTTCAGGAAATACAAGAGATCACAGAGAGAGAAGACAGGCATCTATATTTGGAAAAACTTAGAAAAGCTAGCAAGGTAGTCAAGGAAGGAAAGATAGAAAATGAAGAAGAAATATCCAATGCAATAAAATGGGGATAAGACATTTATCAGAAGTTAGTGAAAGGAGGAAAGACAAAAGTGGTATTGTCAAAGGTGAAGCAAAGGAATATGTAGAAACTGATGAGGGTAAAACAAAATTGCTTAACGAATAATTTTGTTCTGTGTTCACAGATAAAGGGCCAGGAGCAGGACCTCAGAAAACACCCACAAAAAGGAACAGAAGTGACGGGGGTCTTGAACGATTTTCAGAAGATTGTGTTCATGCGGAACTAGCTAAACTAAACGTAGACAAAGCGATGGGACCAGATGAGATTCATCCAAGAATACTGAAGGAACTTGGGGACATTCTAGTGGCTCCACTGACTGACGTTTTCAATTCTTCTTTGGGGTTGGGAGTGGTTCCAGAGAACTGGAGAAAGGCACATGTGGTTCCTTTACACAAAAGCAGAAGTAAGGATGAGGTCGAAAACTACAGGCCAGTTAGTCTAAACTCGATGGTGAGTAAATTATTGGAAACGCTACTAAAAGAGAATAGTGAGGTTTCTGGAGTCCAATGGATTGCAGGATCTGAAGCAGCATGGGTTTACCAGAGGTAGGTCTTCTCAGACAAATCTGATTGATTTCTTTGATTGAGTGACCAGGGAGTTGGACCGAGGGAGAGCCCTAGATGTGTACTTAAATTTCAGTAAAGTCTTTGACATCCTTCCACACAGGCGACTTATTAATAAACTGAGCACCCTAAGGATGGACCCTAAAGTGACTGACTGGGTTAGAGACTGGTTGAGTAGGAGGCGACAATGGGTACAGGTAAATGGAGCTCACTCTGAGGATTAGAAAGTTACCAGTGGTGTGCCGCAGGGATCTGTCCTTGGTCCGATTCTTTTTAACATTTGTTAGTGATATTGCAGAAAGGCTGTCTGGTGAGGTTTGCCTGTTTGTGGATGATTCTAAAATCTGCAATAGAGTAGATACCCAGAAAGAAGTAGATAACATGAGGAGGGATCTAGCTAAGCTTGCAGAATGGTCAAGAATTTGGCAGCTGAGATTTAATGCTAAAAAAATGCAGGGTTATGCACTTGGGCTGAAAAAATCCAAGGGTGTGGTACAGTGTAGGTGGCAAAGTACTTCTGTCCACTAAAGAAGAGCAGGACCTGGGCGTGATTGTTTCTGATCTTAAAGTGGCTAAACAGGTAGAAAATTCAGTAGTGACCTCCAGAAGGATGCTTGGATGCATAGAGAGAGAAATGGCCAGCAGAAAAAATTAGATGATAGTGCCTCTGGTGTGACCTCATTTGGAGTATTGTGTGCAGTTCTGGAGACCACACCTTCAAAAGGATATAAAGAGGATGGAGTCTATGCAGAGGGCGGCTATTAAAATGGTTAGTGGTCATTATAAAGCTTATGAGGACAGACTTAAAGATCTTAATATGTATATGTTAGAGGAAAGGTGGGATAGAGGAGATATGATAGAGATGTTTAAATACCTCTATGGCATAAATGCACAAAAGGTGATACTCTTTCGATTGAAAGTAAATGATGGGACATTGGATGAGGGTGAAAGGGTATAGACTCTGGAGTAATATGTGGAAAAATTTCTTTATGGAAAGAGTGGTAGATGTGTGGAATAGTCTCCCAGTGGAGGTAGTAGAGACGAGGACAGTATCTGAATTCAAAAATGTATGTGACCAACACAGAAGATCTCTAAAGCAAAAAAGGGGACTATTGTTGATATGGAAGGGCAGACTAGACAGGCTATGTGGTCTTTTTCTGCTGTCATGTTTCTATATTTCTATGTTATACAGTGCACTGTGGTTTTGAAACCATTGCAACTGCTGCAAGTCCCAGAGAGAACATAAGATATGCCATACCTGGGTCAGACCAAGGTCCATCAAGCCCAGTATCCCGTTTCCAACAGTGGCCAATCTAGGTCATAAGTACCTATCAGTTTAACCTAAAAGACACAGGTTCCACAGTGCTTGTATTGGGGCAAGCAGTGGATTTCCCGGGTCCCCTTTAATAATCGTTTATGTACCTTTTCTCCAAGAACTTATCCAAACCTTTTTTAAACTGAGCTACGCTAACAGCTTATGGTAACGAATTCCAGAGTTTACGCGATGAGTGAAAAAATATTTTCTCTTATTAGTCTTAAATAGGTTACGCTGTAGCTTCATTGCATGTCCCCTAGTCTTTCTATATTTTGATGGGGTAAACAATCGATCTACGTTTACCCGTTCCACTCCATTCATTAATTTATAGACCTCTATCATATCTCCCCTCAGCTGTCTCTTTTCAGGTTGAAGAGCCCTAACCTTTTTAGCATTTCCTCATAGGGCTATCCTTCCATCCCTTTTACCATTTTGGTGACACTTCTCTGTATCTTTTCTAATAGTACTATATTCTTTTTAAGATACGGCGACCAAAATTGCATACAATATTCAAGATGTAATCACACCATTGAACAATACAGAGCCATTATAATATCCTTTGTTTTATTCACCATTCATTTCCTTAAGATTCGTAGCATTCTATTTTGCTTTCTTGGCCAATGCTGCACACTGAGTGGAGAGTTTTAACATGTTATCCACGATGATGCCTAAATCTTTTTCCTGGATGGTGGTTCTTAATGTGGAACCTTGCATTGTGTAACTATAGTTTGGGTTGTGAGGTGAAAATGGAACATCTCAGATCATCAGTGCTTTAGGCAACCGCCTAGTACACCTATCAGGTTACACTGGCCCTGCTTCTTGGTAAACTGGAGAGGATTATTTTTGCTAATGAAAATCGATTTGCTGTGAAGGATACCAAATCTTTAATTCTTTTTAAGGCATATTTCTGGTTGGCTTAATTCATTGGTTCCTGTATGAATGTATTTGGGGTTGCTGAATCTAGGATTTAGCCCAACTTGCCTTACTCTTTGTGTCTGTGCATTTGATTTTTAGCATATTTGTTTCTGGGAATAGGTGCTTCTCATCCAGGTGTTTGCTATTTGAGTCCATTAGCAATAATACGTCAACTTCTTGGTTCTGTCTTTTGCTATTTGGAGTCAACTGTTCTGATGGAGTCTGTTCTCCTAGGACAAGCAGGATGAGTCAGCCACAATTGGTGACGTCATCCGAAGGCGCCGAGACGGAAGTACTCTCCATAGCTCAGAAGGGCTTTCTGCCCTTCTGAGCATGGGCTAACTGGCCCCACCCTCCTGCCCGCCCCTAGCTAGCCAGTTTTCAGTTCTTCCGCCTTGCCAGCAAGACGGACTTTTCTACTCTCCACAATATCCACCTTAAAAAAATTCTAATTCTCTCTCTTATTTGTATGTATATAGATATCTACTTGCCACTAATGTTTCCAAAGCTTCTTTTTCAGAACTCCAGATGAAGCTTAGATCCAGAGGCTGAAAGAATTAACGCTGGTAAAGATGCAGCCCACGGCAGCCCAGGACGTGCCAACCAGGCCTCCGTCCCCGGCTAGCCTGATATCTCGTTTTCCAATGCCAGCAGACCCCAGGGAGAAGTATCCTCTCAGAAGGTAGCCGTTACAGCAGCCCGGGACGTGCCTGGGGCCTCCGTCCTCAGCCAGCCTCCCGGGTCCCTCCGGTATTGCTTCCGCACAAAAGTTGTTGCGCTCCACTGATTGTGCGCTCTGGACTTCCGTTCACAGACTCTGCTGCTGGTTTGGATCGGCGGCATCGCTGCAGCCTCTGCTGATCCTCCCCAACGGCTCTGAGCGCGCCATCTACGGCCTCCGCTCACAGCCACGGCCCTGGACCCCCCGGTGATACGCTGCCTGCTTAGCCAAGAACTCCGGGCCTCGTGTCTTCCATGGCAGCGGCCGTCTTTAATATGTCGTCATGGCTCCTGGCTCCACCCCCTCGGCGCTATTGGTCGGCGCCGATCCAACCTCGGCAGGGAGGAGGAGCTGCTGATCGTCGGCGCCGAAGCTTCGACGAGGACCGTGCCCACTTCTAGGCACCGGCGTGGTAGACAGCGGCAACAGTTCTTAAGGACAACTTCACCACAAGCGGCAGGAGCTCCATCCCCACGCTGCAGCTGCCTTACCATCGCCGACTCCTTGTACAAGGAGCAGGCTTGCTTCCGTGCAATGGGGAATGTCTCTGGCGTGTCACGGACAGCCCGCTCTCATCCCCCGGATCTGATGAGGAGAGGAGCTGATCAGCACAGGAGCCCCTGCTCCACTCTGTGCCAAACCCCAACGCAACACAGAAGCAGCTGAGGGGAGAGGTTTCCCCTATTAAGCCCCACTCGCCCCTGTGTGCAGTGTCAGCATCGGTACCCCGCAGCGCCCGGCTCCTCCTCTCCGGCGTCATTGGTCGACGCCAATCTCAGCGTCATCGGGGAAGGAGGAGCCGCTCATTCAAGACACACTCGAACAGAGCCACAGCACAATGGTTAAAACACTGGCCAATGGTGCAGGGCTCATGGGTTCAATCCCCCACAGTGCCCAATGAACGAGGCTGGCTGAGGCAATACCTCAAAAAAACAAAACAAAAAAAAAAACACCGCCGTCGGCGCCACCACGCCTACCTGCCTGTGGCCCTGCCTCGGTGCCGATCGCGCTACACACTCACCGCCAACGGTTCCGTCGGCGCCAGCATGCCTGCCTCAAGCCAATCGTGTCGCCCGGTGCCGATCGCGCCTGCCTCAGCGCCTATAGGGGCAAATCACTTTGGAACCCCCCTGCCTCTGTCGGGTTCTTCAGACCCAAACCTGTCTAGCCATGTCGGCACAGAAGGCTGTGTCCATCACGCCTGCAGGCCTGCCTTGGCACCTATGGGAGGCGGATGTGCGTCATAACTCTCACGGCTCCATCTCTCAGCACAGATGCAGCGCCGGAGCACTCATACCGAATTCACAGTGACATACTTCACGCCGCTAAGCAGATCGGTGCATCCAGTGCCCAGAAGAAAGGCCGGCACCGGCACCACCAGAGGCTTAGCACCTCCACGCTGTCATATGGCTTACAGACTACAGGTGTGTGCAGCTTCCACAAGAGCATAAACTAATAGATGCCATACCGGGTCGAACTAAGGTCCATCAAGCCCAGCACCCTGTTTCCAACCGTGGCCAATCTAGGTCACTTCCAAAAAAAAGGACAAGGTTCCACAATACTTGTACAGGGTCAAACATTGGTACCCTGGGTCCATTTGTATAATGGTTTATGGACCTTTCTGTCAGGAACTTGTCAAAACCCCCACTGATCGGCCATAAGGAGTCTACGCAGCCCCAGTACTGGCCATAGAGATCGTACTGGCTCTAATCACCAGCGAGATGCGGTAGTGCACCAGACCTCATATTCCGGGGTTTCAGCAAGACAAAGATGACCCTGAGCCGGATAGAGGCGATTCCTGTGTACAACCTCACAGATAGGATGCACCGTATGAATAGCTCCCTGTGACGCCTCTTAAGGACCCCAAAGGCCCTACCTAATGGTCAGAGCAGCGAACCTGTATCAGGGAGCAGCGTTCTGACTCCCCCTGACGCTGTCAGTTACGTTCCATGTCAACCGTCTTCAATGGTAGAAAAACGGTATATAATTCCTAATACAGTGGGCAGTTGGCCCAGCGGCTTAGTAGTGGTATCGACGAACTGCCACATGACTCCGACCGTGACGTATGTTCTCAATACAGTGCAGACTGCATCCGTCTCACGCTGCGCCTGTAACCGCTTGACACTTGGCGTTTCTGCGCTTTGCATCACGGCCTACTTCTGTATACAGCCCCCCCTTGGACGTGGTTCTGGCCCCCCTAAGGATCCAGGTAGAAGCAAGGGCCACAGGGGCGCACAAAGCCCTGAGGGTGTGCCCCCTGCGCAAAGCTACAGCATACCAGTAGCCCAGTGGCAACACGGTGGTGCAGTGCACACATCCAATGTGTTCAGGAGCAGAAGGTCTCAGGTCCAAGTCCCAGCTGTGGTTCCTGCCAACCCAGCCCCATATTTTCAGCGCCTCATATACACCCGACCTCTACCTGGCCCTAAAGAAAGGTTTATGGCCTCTCGCCCTGCCGCATGCTGGATCCTCCCCACTATGGCTAAGTGGACTGTAGCCTCAACTAACTAAAGGGCAGTACCCCAGATCATACCCCGTATGTACATCGTACACATGTTGGTTCAGAGCCTGCGTTACAAAAATATATAAATAAATAAATAAAGGAAAGAAGGGTGCGAGGCTTCACACCTGTAGCAAAAATGCACAGGTCAGTCGGTCCAAGGTAGCGCGGCGGTACCTACCCGTCGGTTACTCCAAGAACCAAGGGGTCAACTCTCTGCCAAGAGGCGTGGGTGAGCCGCTCCCCTGGTAGCCTCTAAAGAACTGCCTACAAGGGAAGACTTGGCAGTCCGCCAGATGTGGATGAGATGCTCCTCTCATTGCCAAGTGACGATCCACCACTGTGTGCTGTGCAACAACAGTGTGGTGCAGCATGAATAGTCAATGTGCCCTCTCCACCACCGGTTGCAGCGGCATCAGTGGGGGGCAGTATGAACAGTCTATTGTCCTCGAGCAGAACGCCGCGAACTCAAATCCCAGCTGAGGATCCTGCAGCATGCCCCTACTTCCAGCCTGGGAGACTAATAACTGTGCACTACCTGCTGGTATTACAATTCATGACTTCTGCACCTGTGCACGCCTGAAAAACCATATTCCCCCCCCCCCTTCAAGATTCCACCTGAGCAGAGGGGCCCATGCTGTACGCAACCCATTGGCGGAAGAGGTTTGGGTCTTCTCACCCCTCTACCCTCCTTCCGGTGCACCTTCTTAATCCCCGGGCCATTCCCCGTAATTGTCACGGCGTGGGTCTTCTTCTCCTCGCCCCGCAGAGAGCACCCGGCTCCAGCAAGCTCTGTGACACTAATCCTAACATCTCAGGGTACATGGGGGCTGAGTGACAGGCCCATGGCCAGCCTGGGACCTCCAGTCTGGACAATGGACCGTCCTTACAATCAACTCAAACGCAACACTCATCCGTCCTGCGGACCGCATGGTTCAAAACTTGGCGGAAAGCCATATCAGTGAATCATGGATGCTCAAGAAATTCAAGCCTTAGGGACCGCAACTCGACCCGCTCACCACGAGGAGATCAAGAAGTGTGCTTATTAAATTGTACAATGCCCTTGCAACGCTCAATGTCCAGTACCCTCACCAGTGCCTCCGTCCCAAGAGCCTGGCCCCTTTCGACAGGTTGTAATCCATACATTGCAACCGAACGCCGATTGTGGTTCCCAGTGGCAACAGTTTGGTGAAAGACACACACTCAGTGTATTCAGGGGCAGAAGATCCCAGGATTATGTCCTAGTTGTGTGGCTCCTGCAGACCGCGTTAATGATCTGAAACAGATCTCCAGGAAAGTTTTCCTATCATATGCTCTGGGAATCTCCAGCGACCATGCACTATCGTGGGCCCTGAACATACACTGCACGAGCCTGCTGCCCAGTACCAGCGGATACGCACTGGGGACTCTGTCAACATCTGCCCAGATACAAGCTGAGACACCCTGCCCATGTAGCACACGCCTGCAAGGCCACAAGGACCTTGCAACAGGGACTATCACATCACCTGGTCTCCGGTACACAGTATCTCCAGGAACAAGCAGGAATGAGTCTTCACATATGGGAGACGTCGCCGACGGAGCCCGCACGGGAATGCTCCCCAGCATCCAATCAGAAAGCCTTTGGGAGCATCCCCTGCGCCTGCGCGGTGGCTTCCCGCCCTTCCTATTGCCTCTCCCCAGTTTTTCGTTTTCCGCGGAGCAGGCAGGACGTCCCTCCTGCCACCGCAGAACTTTTTACCTTTTTTTCTTTTCTTGTTTCTGTAGTCGCGACTTTTCCCGCCGACAGTGGCACCTCTGTGCCCTTTTGTTTTCTTTTCTCATTTATTTTTCGTCGCCTAGCGGGACCTTTTTTCCCTCTGGGCGCCGAGGCCTACCGGGCTTACAGCATGGAGCCCCAGAAGTGCCCTCACTGCGGGGACTTAGTTTTCCACATGGACTCCAATGTCTGGTGCCTCTCTTGTTTGGGGCCTGACCCTTTCCCCCCGGGTCCTCCGGGCTACAGTGTCGGGAGAAGACCTTCCCTTTTTCGGGTATCCCTCGATGACGTTTTCACGCCCAAGGTGCGGTCATCGGGTTTTTCTTCTCTCCAGGATCAGGTAACCACGCAACAGTCTGTTAAGACTAGCCAAGTCTTGAGGGGCGAGTCTCATGCGCGGCATGGCGATGGCGACGGCTCCGGCCAACCCCTCAAGTCCCCCTTGGCTACTATACCCCGGCGGGCGTCCTCGGGCTCCAAAGCATTTACGGAGTTTCGGGATGTTCCTGGGGTTCGCTCCTCACAGAACATTCCCGAGCCGTGCTCGAGGGAGGTACCTGCTTCGAGCGGTGCCGATTCCCCGGCATCGGTGCCGGCGTCGAGTATTCCACTCTTCGCCAGGGATCGTCAGCTGGTGTCCTCGGCGCCTCTGGGGCCGATCGACTCGACCGAGTCTGACCTCCCTATGTCCAAGCCGTGCTCGAGGGAGGTACCCGCTTCGAGCTGTACAGACCCCCCGGCATTGGTGTCAGTGTCGAGCGTCCTGCTCCTCACCGAGGATCGTCCGGGGCCGATCAAATCGGTCCAGCCTGGCGTTCCTTCATCCCTGCCATGCGCGGGGGTGGTATCCGCTACGGGCGGTGCCGACCCCTCAGCGTCGAGCGTTCCGCTCCTCACCGGGGGCTGTCAGCCGCGGTCCTCGGCGCCTCCAGGGCCAACCGACTCCTGCCGGTATGGCATTCCTACGGGGGTGGTATCCGCTCCCGGCGGTGCCGACCCATCGGGGTCGAGTGACCCGCTCCCCACCGGGGATCACCTGCCGCTGCCCTCGGCAGCTCTAGAGTCGACCGACTCAACACAGCCTGGCGGTCCTACGTTCAGGCCATGCGCGGAGGTGGTACCCGCTTCGGGCGCGTCGGCGTCGATGGTTCCACACTTCGCCGGGGATGGTCATCTGGCCTCGGGGCCGGTCGCTTCGACCCGCGCTGGGTTGCCGGTATCCCAGCCCTGCGCGAGGGTGGTACCGGGTTGCGCGTCACCGCTCCGCCAGAGACGGCAGGGGCGTCGAGCGCCAGGGACCGCCGTCGGCCTTCCCCGGGAGCCTCGGGTTATGTCGATCAGCCCCAGATGGGCGACCCCCCGGCATCGTCGCGGCTGTCGAGGGCCCCGCCCTTTCCAAGAAAGGGGGCCCTGGGGTCTTCGATCGCTTCGATCCAGCCTGGATCCGCGTCGTCCCGCAATGGTACCCCGGCGTCGGCGCAGGAGTTTGGCACTTCCCTTCCCGCAGGGGCTCGTTGTCGGGTGACCTGGGTACCCTCGGGGACGGGTCGTATGCCCCGGAAGGATTTCCCTCCGGGTCAGGCGGGCTCGAGAGGGGGCCCGGCATCTGGCAGTGCCCGCTGCCCGACATCGGCGCCGGTGTCGGATGGGCCCCTCTCCACCGAGCTTCGTCCTCGGGGGCCCTTGATGCTCGCGACGCCGATCGACGCGGTTCCGATCCGCTCCCCGGGATCAGCACCGCCGGCGCGGCCGCCCCCGCCGGGGCCCTCTAGAAGGGAGTCTATTTCATCGCTCGGTTCGATGCCCAGCCTGGAATCGGTATCCAGCCTCGAAGACTTGGCCACGACACATCTCGGGATCGGCCCCTGTCCCCGCCCGCGACGCAGAGCGGAGATCGTTGGCCACTGCCCTCCGGCTGCCACGGAACCGCTTCAGTTGCCGGGGGCAGCGCCGCCCCCAGGTTCGGGGCCGAGGCCGATTTCCGGCGGCTCCGGCAGCGCCATCGACCCCTTCGATGCCTAGCTTGGAATCAATTCCAGGAGCCGACGACGCCTTGTTGACCACCCCAGTCTGGGGCTGTTGGTTCCCTCCTCTGCCCAGCGGGCATCAGCCCGAGAGGCTTCTCGGTGCCCTGGCAGCCTCTCCCGCCACCGCCTCCCATGGCATAGCCCCTCCGGGAGAGCCGTCTTTTCAGAATTTCCTCCTTGACATGGCGGACTTGCTGGCCATCCCTATCCCGGACCTAACTCCAGGCCCTGCGGAACGGGCCGCCGTGATGCTTCCTCTGCATCCCTCCCTGCAGGATCTCCTGCTGGGAGCTTGGCGGTCGCCTTTGAGGGTTCCGGCACCGTCGACTGCGATGCATGCTCTGTATGGGATGCCTCCCTCTCCGGGGTTTCGGCAGCACCAGCTTCCACATCGTTCCATTGTGGTGGAATCGGCGCTGAGGAAGGCCGGAAGCAAGGAGAAGCATTCTTCTCGCCCTCCAGACCGCGCCTCGAAGACGCTAGATACCCTAGGACGTCAAACCTTCCAAACGTCTATGCTGGCATCCAGGATTATTTCATATTTTTTACATGAGTCTGTCGCTCCGGGAGGTCACTGAGAGATTATCTCTGTTGTCTCCCTGCTTGTCTGCAACCAAGGCCTTTGAATATTCCTTGCTGCTTTATCACTGCAGGAATATTTCTGGGTTCCTTTCTCGTGCTTCTCTAGACTCCTTCCTGTCGGTCAGCAGATGCTCTGCTGTTGCCATTAGAGCACGCCGTACAGCATGGTTGCAGGCGTCCGAGTTGTGTAGACGGGCACAGCATAACCTGGGTAATTCTCCCTGTGACGGAGATCACCTCTTCAATAGCGAAGCCTTACGTCAGGTCGCGCAGTGCTTCGCTAACCTTCCCATCCTAGGGCCCGGCTTCCCCCCGGCGATGGTGCGTGCCTCACCAGGCCCTCCTTCCCTAGGAAGAGGAAATGTCACCCCTCCGCCCAACCGCCAGGTACGCCCAAGCAAGGGACCCCTCGCCCTGGGTTGAAGTCCCCGGGCCCGCACCAGAACTCTCATACCAAGCAGTTTTAGGCTCCGGTGGCGGCTGCCTGCAATTTACCTTCTTACCAGAAGTTTACAATTGAGCTCTACTCTGGGGCTCGTTCAGTAGGGCAAATGGTTCGGGGGCTTATCCAGGGGTTCAGGTACTCTCCTTCCGTTGGTAGAGGGAGACCACCTCTACTCCATGATAGCTCTGGCCCACGGTCAGCTGGCTTACCCTTAGGTACGTCCCCGAACCCTTCTCGGCCAGTATTCCCCTGCTGATTGCTTCCGTACCAGAATTTTCCTTCCAGCCACTATAGTTCCCCAATGCTTACCAGGGACTATGCCCTCATGTCCCCCGATTAGTGCAGGGGGCGAGTTTCTGCGTGCAGGTCCTGGGGACACCTATAGGGCCTCAAGCCCCCTGGTGTGTTCTTCCAGACTGATGCTATCCTCTGTCCTTCACGCTACCATGCTGTTCGTTCGCCGATCTGCCCGTGTTCCACCGGAATAGATCCCTCTCCCGGACGGATCTTGACGCCACCTCCCCAGGTGGACGTTCTGTGGATCACTGGCAGGTCCGCCTTACCAGTGTTATGCTCCATGGAGGTAGGTTCCTCAGCGTACCTGCATTAGTGCCGGGGTGGGGCGTTCTCCATGCCCAACGGCCTAGATATGCCAGATATCGCCTGCTCGATAGGCGCGTTTTGGGGGATGCCCACAGTGCCTGTGTTCTGCCGCCTATTTTTTTCCCAATGGCCGGTACTCCCGCCCCCCCCCCCCCCGGGGTCCAGCCAGTCCGCCTGCCTATTCCTTAGATCGGCCCTCGGACTGGTTGTACTCTACTTCTGTGAAGTCAACAGCTTCTATTTTCAGTTATGCCCTCCTCCCGGAGGTTCACACCCTTGTCTCCCTATCTCTTAGCTAGGGCAGGCTGTGTACTCCTTCTGCTCCGGGGTACACCCCTACTCTTCTCCGGAATAGGCTATCCAGATCGGCCAGTCTTCTACTGTTAGTCCTCTGAGTTATGGACTCTGCTCCTAAGGGAGTGCTCAGCTTTGCATAAAGCTTCCTTGAAGACCTGCTGTCCTTCTCCTGACCCAGCTGATTCCTGGATCTCCTGGCCTTCCGGATTTGGAACTTCCTCCTCGCTGCGGTGAAGTTCCCTTGAAGACCTCGCTACTGCGTCTACAGTACCTCCATCACAGTCCTACTTCCTACAACTCAGTAGGTAAGCTCTACATGGTACTAAGTCATTAATTCATTAACAACTTAATGATGCTTCCATGCATTCTAATGACTACTCTCCCTGTAGTCTTTGGGGTTTTGCTGTTCCTCTCTTCTCAACTCCTACCCTCCATCCCTCGGGGGATGCTGGGGATTCAGGTTGGGCAAATGCCATCCCGTCCTGGGCCGGGCTTACGGGATCTCCCCTGGGCATCCTCAGCTAGGGAGTCCCCATATGTGAAGACTCATTCCTGCTTGTTCCTGGAGATAGCACAGTTACTTACCTGTAACAGGTGATCTCCGGAACAGCAGGAATTAGTCTTCACAACCCGCCCACCTCCCCTAGGAGTTGTATCTCTTTCTCTCTATTCCTTCCTCTCCTCTCCTTCTGGCTCAGCAGAGAGGCAGTAGGAAGGGTGGGAAGCCACCGCGCAGGCGCGGGGGATGCTCCCAAAGGCTTTCTGATTGGATGCTGGGGAGCATTCCCGTGCGGGCTCCGTCAGCGACGTCTCCCATATGTGAAGACTAATTCCTGCTGTTCCGGAGATCACCTGTTACAGGTAAGTAACTGTGCTGTCCATGCACAACAGTGTCCATGAACACCAGTGATAGTCGTGCCCCTCAGGCTGTTAGCCTAGTGGTTAGAACAATGGCTTGGTAACCAAGCAACCAGAGTTTGATTCCCGCTAGCACTCCTTGTAGCCTTGGACCTTGGACAAGGCACCTAACCTCCATTGCCTCGGAAGAAAAGGCTGGGCAATCTACGCCCGTGTCACGGCCAATGAAACCCAGGAGCTTCTGAGTCGCCAGGAGTCAGGACTGACTCGAAGGCACGCAGCTTACACTTGGTTGTCTCCAACCCTCCATGTTTGATTGTCCGTCAGCCCTCCATGCTCGATTGATCAAGCAGACCATGCCCAGAACTTTAAGTAGACAATCTTCTTCTGCACCGCTTAGTTGTTTGGAGACGTTAACTTCAAACAATACCACATATTCACAAATGGAAGCCATGGTGGACTTCAAGCCTTCCCCTAATGCCTTATCAGAACAGGCTAGGACTCAGTCTTCTCCTGATGCCTTAACAAACAGGCTACCCCAGCAGTCCGGACTGCCACCTCCGCAGGCCGCCGGCCCAGGACTGATGTATGGACTCGGCGGCCCTAAAAATGGACCTCATACCACTCTTGTAGCACAGCCGAGTCTACCTCGCTATCCCTGCGTGCAGCAATCACCTCGTCGTTACCACACGCCGTGAGATATGCAAACTGGGTCAGAACCCTTCTGCCCCCAGCAATGGCTAACCTCCAAGACACCGGTTCGTATCGGGCCAAGTTTGCATCCTCATCCGGTAATAAGTTCCACAGCTGTCTACAAAAAATAAATAAATAAAAAAACATTGATAAGAGGAGCCTCTCTTACTAGTGACGTAATACTTGCACCACTCTCGTGTTCAAGAAGAGCCTCTCTTACTGGTGATGTAATACTTGCAACACTCTCGTGTTCAACACTGGCTACCGTCACTCCTTCAGTACTGTGACTCACGCACCACTCGATGTGCCTACATCCCTTACCACCCCAGTGTGCCCTACAATACACTCTAAACGCGTGCGTGCTTCGCAACCTCCATCCACCTTACGGTGCCAGATAGATGCATCCCTCGCAGCACTGCTATTCACCTACGTGCATCATACAGGTGCATGCCTACAGGCTCCGGCTTGCCTACAGGCTCCGGCTATAACATGCGGTACGCATGCTAGCCCTAACGAACTGTCTCGGCCTCCCCCCATCCACCACAGCGCATGGCAGCTTGGGAGGCACTAATTGTGGCTGACTCATCCTGCTTGTCCTAGGAGAAAACTGAGTTACTTACAGGTAACAGGAGTTCTCCGTGGACAGCAGGATAAGTCAGCCACACATCCCGCCCACCTCCCCTGGAAGGGGTCGGCCTCCGTCCTGGTGCCCACCTCCTAGCGGCAAAAGGCTCAGCTAGGGACGTACTGGCTAGCTAGGGGCGGGCAGGAGGGTGGGGCCAGTTAGCCCATGCTCAGAAGGGCGGAAAGCCCTTCTGAGCTATGGAGAGTACTTCCGTCTCGGCGCCGTCGGATGACGTCACCAATTGTGGCTGACTTATCCTGCTGTCCACGGAGAACTCCTGTTACAGGTAAGTAACTCAGTTTTCTCTGAGTCTCATGTGAACTCTGCTCTGTACTCAGACTGGGATGTCTGCTCCTCTACAGTACAGGTTTGCTGGGTCTCAGGTCATCTCTCTTCTGCAGTTTGTAAGCAAGCTGTGACAGGGCTTGACTGTAGAGTCATCGGTGGGCTCCGCTTTATGTTCTCCTCTATGTACCGAGATTGGGTTGTCTGCTCTGTGACATGATCAGCTTGTGTTGTCTCAAGTGAGCTCCTTTCTGTGCCATGAGATTGGACTATCTGCTCTCCAGCAGGGTTTGTTGTTTGTCTCATGTGGGTCCAGAAACTGGTTTACTTGCTCCGGTTTTGGGAGTTTGACTTATTTTATTTTTCATTAGAGGTTCAGGCTCTTTCTCAGGTTTACTCTTTTCCTTTCTGATTTTTGCTCTGTCATGGTTAGTCATGGACCAAGTTTACATCTTTTTGCAATGCTTTTAATTCCTGTTGCAACTTTCAAAGTTCTTCTTTGGAGCGTCTGATGTTTTTAGCAAATCTATTAGGTTTGAGATTTTGATTTTAGTTCACCTACGGCTGGCTTATATTTGTTTTTCATTTCATTTCAGTATTCCAAGGGCTCAATTTCTGTTAGCTTCTTGTTTGAAAGTGTTAAATTCCATCTCCAAGGAATTCATGCATTCCTTCAGGATTTTATCTTGTGGTGATTCCTCCGCTGAAGGTTGATTTTTGCTGTGGTCTCATTCTTGTCTGGGAGTTGCTGGTTATCAGGGCTGGCAGTCTGTGCTTCTCCAGCCTCTTCTAATTGTTTTATCCACAGAACAGGGACGTTTTACTGTAAAGGTTTTGTTGACTTCTCCAGCTCCTTTTGAGGGATTTAAATTGTTGCTCAAACTTTTCCAGACTGGCTTTGCCTCCCTGGATCATTGCTTTTCTAGTGTAGTATGGTGCTTCTATTTTAGTGGGGTTTTCATCGCTGTGTACAAAGATCTGTCATTATTTGACTTTCAGTCCCCTTTTCTGTGCTATTGGTAAAGATTGTGTCAGGCATTTGTATATTTTCTTTACTTTCACACCTTTGATACACCTCAGAAAAAAAAGCCCAAAGCAGGTTACAATAAAAAGAAATCTAGAAAAAACTTATTCATACCCTCTCCCCCTTACTGATACTTCCCCCTCACATCCCATAATTTACCCATATCCTCCCCTAATTACATACTCCTAATTACAGTCAACCAAATGCCTGACTAAAAAAACACAGGGGGATATTCAGACTTGCTAACCACATTAATCGTGGTCACTGAGATAGTCATCTGCAGTTAGTGCCGCTGAATATCCCCAAGTGCTGCCACTGAATGCCCCAGTGCTGGTTGGCTAACATTGAAGCATTCTGGGAGCAGAGTGGAGGTGGCATCTGGTGATAACTGGGCAACGGCAAATTCATTCGCTGCCTGGGTATCGCTAAGTGGTGAACGTTTGGCATCTTAAAGGGTGGCCCAACTTTTACTGCAGAAGTTAACTAGGCAGTGGCTGAATATTGCCACTGCCTAGTTAGCTTCCATGCTATCTGGCTGACTGAGATAATCAATGTCAATGGTCGGATATGGCCCAATACTGAATAGTGTCCAAGAAAAGCACTCACACTCACAAGTCCAAAACACCAACAAAGAGCGAGGTGACTAAACAATAACAACTCACAAAGGTGGATCGCAAAATAAGTTTATTGTCCTTCATCATGCGTCAGGTTTCACCCTATAGGGTTGTGTTTCAGCAGCGCCTTCATCAGGGGTATATTGAACCAATCATATATTCCATAAAGACCTCCAGATATGGCTGTATATGGACTCTCAACAGCCTGAAACAGCTGAGTCAATATACTGTTGTGCAGTAAATGAATAAACCTGTAGGGCAATTCACCTGCAGACACAAGAATATCCAGGTCTTACGACAGCTAACCACTTTTTTATGGCTAGGTACCACCAAATATCAGGTCCCACACTTTTAAAACGTTTTTCTTAAAGTTAAATGGTGTTTTTCAAACCACACTTCCATCGGTAATGTGTTCTATAATTTAGGGCTAAGCACTGCAAATGCTTGCAATCAGGTGCACTGCAATTTTCTGGCACTTGAAGAAACAATTATTGCAAAGACAAGAGCTTCCTTGAAGGCATATCTTCCCAAAGCAAATCTCGCAGATACAAAGGATCATCTAAAAACAAGTCTTGGCAAATCAAACAATGGATCTTAAATTGCAGCCAGTACTCAACTAGCAATCAATGTAATGCAGCCGATATGGAAGGAAAGGTGATCCATTTAATTTTGGCTCATCAACAAATGCGCTGCAGCAATTTGTACTACCTGCAGCATCCTCAGCTGGTACTGGGTAACACACAATAAAGACTGTTCCAGTAATCTAACTAGATGTAATAAAAACATGCACCAATATTACCAAATCTCCATGATTCAGCAGTGAGCACATTCATCTTAATAGACTCACAAATGAAGCTCTTTCAACCGATATAATCTGATCTTTCAATGACAAGTCTTGTCCAGCAATTACCCCAAATATCTTACAACTTCTTATCTCCAGGAACAAGCAGGAATGAGTCTTCACATATGGGTATCGTCGGTACCGACGGAGCCTGCGTGGGAACGCTCCCCAGCGTCCAGTAAGAAAGCTTTTGGGAGCATCCCACAGCGCCTGCGCGCTGCCTTCCCGCCTTTTCCAACTGCCTCTCTCCAGTTCTTGTTTTCCGCGGAGCCAGCAGGTCGTGTTCCTGTCACCGCAGAAGAATTCTTTATTTTTTTCTTTATTTTTCTGTGTCGCGTCTGCCTTCTTCGACGTCAGACCGGTACCGCCGGTCTTTTCTTTTCTTTCTTTAAAAAAAAAAACTTTTTTCTTCAGCTGTGCATTTTCGGTTTGGGCCTTAGGCCTGAACACATTTTCTCCTCATGGAGAAGCCCGCTTCCGGGTTCAAAAAGTACACGAAGTGTGGCGGTACTATTTCTGTCACCGACACCCATGACTGGTATCTAAAATGTTTGGGTCCTGACCATTCCATCACGGATTGTGTGTCCTGTACTATGATGTCTAAAAGAGGTCGGCAGAACCGAGCAGCCAAGCTCAGTACCCTGTTTCCCTCTGATGCAGCCTCGGTGGCATCGACGTCTTCCAGGGCTGCTTCTTCCTCCCATGGATCTCAGGTAACCAAACATAAATCTAGCCAGTCCTCAAAGGGCAAATCTCCCTCTAAGCATCAAGATGCCTCCGGGCTTGTCCTCGAGGATTCTGCACTGGCAAAATTACCCCGGCGGGAAGTTCCGGCTTCCAAAGCATTGTCTATGGGGTCACAGGTTGACATCGATGGCTCGGCCTCGACCGATCACCTGTTGCCGTGTTCTGGGGTACCGGTGGCCTCCACTGGTACCGACATCCAGACTCTGGTGGCGTCGATGGATCAGAAGATTCTGTCCATGCAGCGCACCCTAACGGTGTTTATGCAGGCTTCGACGCCTCCGGTACCGCAACAGTCTCCGTTGCCGGTTCCGACTCCGGCACCGGCATCGTTCCCGGTGCCAGTACCGATTGCATAGACATCGGCCTCGGTGTCGACTGCAACGCTACCCTGTCTTATGATACCCATCGATACCGAACCGGTACCGCTTACTCCCGATGTCGATCCCACTCGGTACGCGTATCGGGCTTTACAGGAGCATCCAGACAGGCGATACTTCGATTCCTCCGAAGACTCTGAGTCGGAGGTTTCTGTCGATGCACCGTGTGATGCAGCAAGGGGTACACAGCCTATGCAAATTCAGGTAAAAGAAAGACTTACCTCAGAGTCAGCTTTGGAAAGCAGCACTAGGCACTCTGATTCACCGGAGCAAGGGAAATTCTTGCTACGTAGCAAACAAAAATCCCATCAGGAACACCTGAGTGAAAATCCCCAGGTCACGTGTAGAGCTAGGGATTACTTAAGGCAAGGTTCCAGTCAGTGGAGTAGATTGGGAGTGGCAAGAGGAGGAGCAAGAACACGAACACCAAAGGGAACTGCAGAGAGTAGGACTGCAGGTCGGGTTGCAGAGAATAGCAGGAGGTGTGGCTCTCATCAGCTGAGCAGAAACCCCAGGGGATTGCTGGGAGGAAACTCTTCTCACGGAGAACCAGGAAGTGAGTCTGACTCCAGCTCTCGAGAAGAGAGGTTCAAGGCAAGCTGTTCCAAGAGTAAACCTGCTACCAGAAATAACCTGAAAGAGAAGCTAGGAGGATCCCACTACACTAGAGACCGGTATGTGCCAGCTCAAGGCAGAGGTCACTGTGAGAGGAAAGTGTTGGGGGATGGGAACTCCAAGCACGTCTGCAGCCTAAGAAGTAGGTGTAAAACTAAGTCTAATTATACTCCTGCACAACCAGCCTGGAAGGAAAAAGCCATAAGGTATAGGGAGCCAAGTATTAAGGCAGTCCCTGCAGAGAGAAGGAATCCTCCATATGATTATAGGGAGAAGTTTAAAACCCCTAAGTGCCAAGGGCGTGGTCCTGAATATAACTACAAGCAGCAAGGTGGTTCAGAACTGTTATTCTGGGAGGAGAGCCCAGGCAGAAGATACCACAGGCCAGAGAGGTATAGCCCTGAAGGGAGAAGAGCCTGTTTTGATTATTACAGTGATTTATCACAGGACACTGTGTCTGAGCGCGATTTGTATGAGGAGTCTGACACAGGGAGTTTGGGCACTGCTGAAGAGAATATGATATGGGAAGACGCTAGCAATCTTCCGGAGCCCATTCCCATGGAATGCAGCATGTGTTACAAATGCAGCCTTGCTATGTGAATGAATGCAAAGAGAACTTTGTACAGGAAATAAGGATTATTCGTTTGCCATTAATTTGTTGCTCTGTTCATCTTTGAGTTTCTGTTTTCTTGACAAGTCCGAGCGGGACGGGGAATAAAACCCACTTTAAGTTTCATTCAAAAGTTGCTCTGAAAGACTCTTTTATTTAACAAGCCAGAGCAATTACTTGTTCATAGGCCCTAGGCAACCGCCTATACAGGGCAATAAGGGCTCTAACCACGGGCCCCATCACAACCGGTACTTCTTCCTCAGGAGTCTGATTCTCCAAAACGAAGAATGTCGCCTCCAGAAGACCTGTCTTTTCAGGACTTCATAAGGGAAGTGGCAAGGGGCCTCTCCATTACAGTGGCCCCTGAGTCAGAGCCTAGAGCCAAGCAACTAGATATTTTGCAATATCCTAAGGCTCCTAAAGAAGCAGCTACTTTACCTATTCATGAGATTCTCTATGATCTCATGTTGAGCATGTGGGAGACTCCTCTTACCACCTCTCCTCATTCTCGTAGATTAGACACCATGTACCTTGTCCCTCCTTGTCCTGGCTTTCATAAGTCTCAGCTTCCTCACCACTCTATTGTGGTAGAGTCTGCCATGAGGAAAATAAAGAGTGCAAAGAGACACTCATCTAATCCTCCAGGACGTGAATGCAGGACCCTTGATGCTTTTGGCCGAAGGGTTTTCCAAGCTAATATGCTTGCTGCCAGAATCAACACCTATAGTCACTATATGGGGATGTTAATAAAAGAAGTCACAGATCATCTGCAGACTTTAGCCCCTTTTATTTCAGAAGATAAAAGGCAGGAATTTCTCACTTGGCTTAAACATGCCCAAGATGTTTCCAAATTTTCCAGCCTTTGACTCTTTTGAGTGTGTAAGCAGAGCCTCAGCTATTGCCATAGGTGCACGCAGAATTGCTTGGTTACAAGCCTCTGATTTGGAACTTTGGGTCCAAGATGAACTGGGAAATCTTCCTTGTACAGGTGAAAACCTTTTTGGCAGGGATTGGAAAGCAAAGGCCACTCAGATGGATGCTGAGAACTCTGCTTTGGATCGACTTTCAAAGTCTACCTCTGCTCCTACTAAGAAAAGGTTGTTCAAAAAGACAACTTTTTCTAAAAAGGGAAGATACTATCCTGCTTATGGTCAGCAGGCATCATCTGCAGGTCGTTTTGCTGCAAAGCGTCAGCAACCACCTCAACAGGCCAAGTCAAAGGCTGCCAGGCCTCCCACGACTCAGCAGCCTCAGCCTCCCCAGGGCCTTTGACTTGCAACTAGAGAACTTAGCCTTTCTGGCTCTGGAAGAACCAGAGCCCCTCACCATTCCAGGAAGGTTGGCTTACTTTGCTCCCAGATGGGAGCAAATTACAGCAGAGCAATGGACCCCTCTCCATTATAAGGGAAGGGTACAAGCTTCATTTCTTGAACCTTCCTCCCCACACCATGGTGAGACAGTTTAATTCTCCAACATCTCTTCTCAACCTTCTGGGTCAGGAGATTGCTACCCTTCTTGCCCAAGGGGCAATAGAAGAAGTACCCCTTCTTCAACAGGGCTCAGGGTTCTACTCCCCTTATTTTGTTATTCCAAAGAAAACAGGGGGCTACAGACCTATATTAGATCTCAGAGAATTGAACAAGTTTCTATTCAAAGAGAAATTCAAGATGATTTCTCTCGGTACTCTGCTGCCATACCTTCAGAGTCAGGACTGGCTTTGTTCTCTAGATCTCAAGGATGCGTACACCCATGTCCTCATCCATCCAACACACAGAAGGTTCCTTCGGTTCCTTTTTCAAGGAAAGCACTACCAATACAGGGTGCTTCCTTTCGGTCTGGCCTCTGCACCGAGGGTGTTCACGAAATGCATGGCAGTAGTAGCTGCATTTCTACGCACTCTAGGAATATTCGTTTTCCCATATCTGGACGACTGGCTCATTCGAGCTTCATCCCAGTCAGAGGCCCAGATTTCTCTAACCTGCACAATGCGTGTCCTTCAATATTTGGGACTGGTAATAAACATCCCAAAATCCCATCTCACCCCTACTGCAGTCTCTGGAGTTTATAGGGGCCTTGCTGGATACCACAACTGCAAGGGCCTATCTTCCTCAGGCCCGTTGCCTATGCTTGGTGCAGTTAGCCTCCCAGGTACAGTTAAAGTCCCATTTAACTGCTCGAGAGATGTTACAACTATTAGGCCACATGGCATCCACTGTGCATGTGGTTCCATATGCTCGCCTTCACATGAGGGCAGCTCAATGGACTTTGTCCACCCAATGGACTCAGGCATCAGGTTGCCTGTTAGACAAAATAGCAAACTCCAGTCGCCTATTTTGGTCTCTCCAGTGGTGGAAGTCCCCTCCAAATCTGTTGCTGGGGTCCCCTTTTCAGCAGTCGCTACCCCAAGCAACTCTGACAACAGATGCTTCTCCAGTGGGTTGGGGAGCTCATCTGCAGGATCTCTCCACCCAGGGCTTCTGGTCTCCACAGGAGACTTCTCTGCATATCAATCTCTTGGAACTCAGAGCAATATTCTTAGCTCTCAGAGTGTTCCATTCCCTGCTCAGCTACAGGACAGTCCTCATCCATACGGACAACCAAGTAGCCATGTTCTATGTAAACAAGTAGGGTGGGACTGGCTCTCTGTCGCTTTGCAACGAAACTTTGCGACTGTGGGCCTTTGCCAGAGAGCAT
The DNA here is from genome assembly GCA_033557465.1 of Ichthyophis bannanicus. Classification (NCBI taxonomy): domain Eukaryota; kingdom Metazoa; phylum Chordata; class Amphibia; order Gymnophiona; family Ichthyophiidae; genus Ichthyophis; species Ichthyophis bannanicus. The sequence continues at coordinate 367,665,225 of CM066031.1, forward strand.
CACATCCTTCTTCTGGCAGTATATCTTCCAGGCATTCAAAACTCTTGGGCGGACAGACTCAGTCGAGTTCTGCTTCCACACGAGTGGTCCCTCCACATGGACCAGGTAGCCAGGATTTTTCGAATTTGGGGAACTCCGGACACAGACCTCTTTGCAAGTCCGTGGAATGCCAAACTTCCCCGGTTCTGACCCAGAATTCCGTGTCAGGGAGTTCAGGCCAAGGATGCCTTCCTCCTTCACTGGGGTCAAGACTTCCTTTATGCCTTTCCACCAATTCCCCTAATTCCCAAGACACTATTCAAGCTTCAGAGTGATCAAGGGACCATGATCCTCATAGCACCACATTGGCCACGCCAAGTGTGGTACCCTCTACTTCTGCATCTCTCTCAAGCTCCTTCCCTGGACTTGGACTCTGCACCAGACCTTCTGTCCCAGGAAGAGGGAACTTTGTGGCACCCAAACCCCCAGTCGCTCCATCTTAGGGCTTGGTTGCTGAGGGCCTAGACCTTCAAGATTTTCATCTCTCTCAGCAAGTCAGAGATGTTGTTCATGCCTCTAGAAAGCCTTCTACTAGACGTTCCTATGCTTTCAAATGGAAAAGATTTACCATTTGGTGTTCAGGGAAAGGTCTAAACCCTCTTGCAATACCTCTGAATTCTCTACTAGAGTATCTCCTGCATCTATCCCATGCAGGTCTGAAAACGAATTCAGTAAGAGTCCATTTGAGTGCTATTGCAGCGTCCCTCAAGCCTCTCAATGGACAACCTGTTTCCTCTCATCCTCTTATTGCAAGATTCATGAGAGGCCTTCTTTTAACTAAGCCTCCCATTAGACCACCTCCAGTGGCATGGGACTTAAACCTGGTTCTTGGCCAGCTTATAAAGCCACCCTTTGAACCTTTAGCCACCACCTCCTTGAAATTCCTTTCTTGGAAAGTTATTTTTCTCATTGCAATCACCTCAGCACGCCGCATCAGTGAGTTGCAAGCTTTGGTGGCTAATCCTCCTTATACAAGGTTCCATCATAAAGTAGTCCCCAGGACCAATCCACATTTTATGCCTAAAGTGGTCTCACCTTTTCATCTGAACCAAGAGGTATATTTACCTGTCTTTTTTCCAGAACCTCATGCATCAAATGCAGAGGGGAATCTTCATACCTTGGATTGTAAGAGAGCTCTCGCTTTTTACTTACAAAGAACACAGCAACATAGAAAGTCTTCTCAACTCTTTGTTGCTTTTGATCCTTCTCATTTAGGACTTCCAGTCTCTAAGAGAACACTGTCCAACTGGATTGCTCAGTGTATTTCTTTCGCCTACCAGAGTAGGAACATTTCTCTGGAGGGCCATGTCACAGCTCACAATGGTGAGAGCCATGGCAGCCTCAATGGCTCACCTAAACTCTGTGTCCATCGACCAAATCTGTCGAGCGGCCACCTGGGCCTCGGTTCATACCTTCACAGCCCATTACTGTTTGGACAAGGACTCCCGCCGGGATGCCTCGTTTGGTCAGGCTGTTCTCAAACACCTGTTCCATTCTTAATCAACTCTTACCCACCTACCCTGGTCGGATGCCAGAGATCCATGGGAGGAGGTAGAGTCCTTTTCAAGGACACACAACCTGGGGTTTCTCCCTGGCATCTACAGCTAGGGAGTCCCCATATGTGAAGACTCATTCCTGCTTGTTCCTGGAGATAGCACAGTTACTTACCTGTAACAGGTGATCTCTGGGAACAGCAGGAATAAGTCTTCACAACCCACCCACCTCCCCTAGGAGTTGTATCTCTCTATCTTTCCTTTCCTCTCTCTCTCTTTGTCTCAGCTTTAAAACTTGAACTGGAGAGAGGCGGTTGGAAAAGGCGAGAAGGCAGCGCGCAGGCGCTGTGGGATGCTCCCAAAAGCTTTCTTACTGGACGCTGGGGAGCGTTCCCGTGCAGGCTCTGTCGGTACCGATGATACCCATATGTGAAGACTTATTCCTGCTGTTCCCAGAGATCACCTGTTACAGGTAAGTAACTGTGCTTTCTACTCTGGGTAAAATTATCAGTAGTTAGCTTAATTTCCAAAGAATTCTGGCTTTTACTCATCCACAAATAATGAGATTTTTCTGGGTTAAGCTTCAGTTGATTCTAAGCCATTTGGTTACTTCACTTCACCAGCTTTAATCAAGGACACAGATTCTTCCTTTACATTAGAATAAACTTTCTTCCAAAACTGGATGTCATTAGCAAAAGATGACAAATTCCCAAGTGCTCAAGTACCTGGACTACTGGACTCATACAAATTGAAAAGCAGTGGCTATATTACTGATCCTTGGGGCAGTCTGCAAGTCTCAGGAGCTAAATGGGACTTGCATCTCTCTCATACTACTGTATTTTCTGGGCTCTGGCTGACAAAGAAAAAATGGCAGTCAGGAAAACATCATCCCTCTTAATTCCAGTTTTCTTATTATCCTGCTAAACTAGCCCAGATGAGTGGATTATGCTCCCTTGACAGCAGGTGGAGACAGACCAGAATGACTTTTAGTGATGTCATCACTTGGTACATCTACTGAGAAAAGTTAGTAATTGTCTGTCAGCAGCAGGTGGCAAGGTGTGTGGACTGATACAGCAGTGCAGATACTCCTGACTTTCCTGGCCCACACTACGCTGCAGTGGTCATTGAAATTGAGGCCTGAAGGGCCCAACATTGCTTGGTGCTTGGGTATGCTTGTGTCTTTCAGCTGGCAGCTGCGCTGTGTCCAGCTCCATTGCCCATGAGTTATTAGCACTTGGTGAGTCGACGAGGTGCAGGAGGACCTAACAATGCCCCTTGACAGAGGCTGGAAAGTTGGGCACAGACCCCCCCCCCCCCATCCCATTCCCTGCTGCTATTTCTTATCTGCATGCAAGTATGTTTTCCAGAATTTTTTTCTGTTTAATTTTATGCCCATTGGTTAACATGAAGCTCTGTTTCCTCTTTGCTTAATAAAGCAGATTTTTTTAAAAATCAGCTTTTCCTTGGCAGCAGGGACTCTTGGACCTGTGTAGGCATTTGGGGAAGCCCAGTTCGGGTTTTCCGATTTCCCTTTCAGGCATTGGGACTCCCAATAGGGACTCCCTTTTTGCAATGGCCTTGACATTTTTTGGTGTGTGTTGTTGTATCCTGAGTTGTTTTCTATGGTGGGCCTTTTGTGAGTTTTTTCACAGCCTTTTTTGCATTTTTTCCTTTACCGTCACATGCCTACTATTGTGCCTCATGTGGCACATGCAGGATAAGCTCCATGGCAGGCTCCTTTTGCCCTCTGGGTGATAAGGATGTAAGGAGTCCTAATTTTTTAGCATCATTGGGACCAATGCTAATTCTGGAGCTTCCTCTGTGTTTTCTATGCCTGCTTTGTCTATGGGGTGGGAAGTCCTCGTGGGGACAACATGGAGATTATGAGTATATTTCTATAACTTGCCTAAATTTAAAATGGGTGTGCTCCCCAGGACCTTAAACCACCATCTTGACACACCTGTGACCCTATATTGTGGGGACCAGAGATATCAAATGAGTTTAGACAGATAAATATTAAATTATTTTTAATAACGTTACAGCTTTATTAGCATGCATACTAACAGGACACTAGAAAATACCTTACCACTAACAGGAAATGGCTAATAGATATCTCAGCGAATACCAATTCCAAGATATCTCAGCGATTACCAATTCCAATTTTTCTTCAATTTAACTACAATTAAAGTTGATTTAATAACTATCTGTAAATTCTGTAAATAGAAATATGTAAATAGTTCGAAATATATAATAGTTTGATTGTTATAGAACAAATTATTCACTATACATAGTTCAATCATGTTTAATGTATTTAGCAAATTGTACCTAGTTAACTAATGTTTCATGTAAAACAGACCTGTTTTTCTGTTCATTTCTCGTTCACTGTAAACCGCACCTGATCTGTGGAAGGTAGCGGTATATAAGCAACTGTTAAATAAATAAATAAATAAACAGGGTGTGAATATTTATGCTTGCAGTAGGGACAAGGGCAGAAATACATGCCAGTAGTTGCCAGATGGCATCTCCCTGTATGCCCTCAAGGTATTCCACTATGAGATCCTATGTCCAGGTGAAAACACCAAAGCCTTGCTGTGACACCAAACAGATGACCTGAAGATGCAGCAAAACCTCAGGGTCGCTCTGAACCAAGGGGGCTCTCGTGGTGAGGCATCTGTTCCTCGGGTACACAGCGGATAAGCTGATCTGCTGACATGGCTAGAGGTGAATGAGCCTGTCTGTGCTTCCCTCCCCTCCCCATCATTCTCCTCCCAACCACTCTCTACCCAGTCTTGTGTAGGGGTGACCACAGGCATTTCCTCAGACATGTCCATAAAGTCCTGGTTGGACAAAGTGCCTTCAGGGGTGCTAACATATCAAACTGTCCTATGTATGCCCTTTTCTCCTCTGTGAGGATCCTTCTGTTTGCCACTGTTCCTCTACCTCTTCCTCCTTCTCCTTCTCCTTCCCCTCCACTTAGGATGTATCTACCATGAGAAGGCCACTCCTACTTGTGGAGCTGCTGGCAGCTGGTGTGTGAACTGCCTTTTCAGCTGCTGCCTGCAGCTAAGCTGCTGTGCCAGAAGTTGGAAAGTGAGGTGAAGGTGCTGCAGTGAGTAGGGTGGTGTGTACCCTGGAGTGTGGAGAGACTCCACTGTTTCCTTCACGTGTGGTAGTAGTAGTGAGGGTTGTGACCCTTAAGATATGGCATGCCCTTGTAATTCACCTTCCCTCCCTCATATGCTCTCTGTACAGGCAGCAATGTGTGACCCCCTCCATCCTAATTGGGGGCTTCCTCCCATTGCAGTTAGGGGTATATGGACAATTGCCATGTGCTGTGCTGTGCTGTCCCATAGCAGGACAATAAGAAACCAGTCAAGAAACATGGCAGGGAGTTCTAAAATTGCCTTTATTGTTCCATGGATCAGGTGTGCCAAACCCAACACAGGCCGTGTTTCATACACCACTTCCTCAGGGGTTGAGGGCTCACTAAAAAAACATTCATATACATGTTAATTAAAACCACAACAAATAAAACGTGTATAATAATGCAATAAAACAAAAAAAATATTAATAAAATACATTTCATCATAAAGAATAAAACAATAAATACATAAATAATTATAATGTGATAAATCCAGTGCGGCCACTGTTCTGTTTGTCTTAATGCCTTGCCTGTGCGGAATGTTTTTATTCATCCGGTCACTCAGTATAAATTTTATATAAATGACTTTTCGAATTGTGAGACAGCCAATGTCATTTATGTGATCCAGTGCCCCTGTGGCAAGCTCTATGTGGGTAAAACTAATCGCTGTATACGTACGCGTATAGTGGAACACAAGAGTTGTGTTAGAAGGCAATTGATTGATAAACCTATTGTACAAAATTGGCTCGACATGGGACACACTTTGGCGGACATAAAATTTTTTGTTTTGAAGAAAGTACAATTCAATTGGCGGGGGGGAGATTTGATTAAAACCACTGCCAGGTTAGAACAGAAATACATTTTTTTATTGAATTCTATGGTGCCACATGGGTTAAATGTGGATCAGGATTTATCGGTGTTTTTGTAGTGCATTTATTTTAGTTTTGATTTTTTATTTTTACTTTTTACTTCATTATCCCTTTTTATCTGGCATTAATAAGTTTTTCTCTTTTATTTTTTACTAAGAGAGTGTTTTTTAAGTCGGAACACATGTGCGGTGTCTGATTTATTTATTAATTATTTATTTTTTAGCCGGTGCAATGTTTTTGGTTTGTGTTAATTTTTATCTTTACTTTTCATTATTCCCTTTCCTTTTAGTGTCGGTTCACATTTTTCTTTATCAGCAATTCCTTTCTTTTTTTTAAGAGTTGTGTTGTTCTTTTATGTAATCACTATCAGGCACGGCCGGCCTCTTTCCCTCTTCATTTCCTGCCGTGGAGAGTGCTTTTATGTTAGTGCGCATGAGCGGGCGTCTGCGATGTGTAGCTGTTCAATTTTGCCCAGTTACGGCAGTTTGCTGAATGTGATTCAGGTTTGTTCATTCTTTTAAAAATAACACACTGCATTGTTTGTGCATTGTTGTTTGAATATATTGTTGATTGTGGGGTGCATTGATACCTACTGTGGGGTTTTGTTTTATTGCGGATAAATCGTGTATGGCTCCCTCTTGCCCGTCGGCATTTTTTTCAATACTAATTTTTGGCCCGTATTGTACCTGTCCTCTGTTGGCTTTCTTAGGTTTAAACATTTTGTGTTTTTTAAGTTTATTATATTGCCAGATACCTCTCGTTTGGGGACTGATCATGATTCTTTTTATATATATCTTTTTATCTGGTTGGTGAGTTAATGATTCTCCAGGACCAAGCAGGAAGTCAGTCCTCACATATGGGTGACGTCGGTGCCGACGGAGCCCTCGCGGAGCAATTTCCCCAGCTTTCAAAGAAAGCCTTTGGGAATTGCAGCGTGCATGCGCGGTCCCCTTCCCGCCCAAGGGTGCCATCTTGCGCAGTCTTCTTTTTTCCGCGGAGTCCTACAGACGCTGTTGTATTCACCGCTGGAAAAGTTGATTTTCTCTCTTATTCTTTATTCTTTTTCGGTTCGATGCCGGATTCTTTTTCCCACCCTGACCCGCTACGCCGGTATCGGGTCCGTTTCTTTATTTTTCGGTTTTTTGTCCTTCGTGACAAGCGTTCGCGCCATTTTTTTCCTTTTCACTGGCAGCCCTGTCTTTTGACCTCGCAGGGGCCCTTTTTCCCTCGGCTGCCAGCGGGTTTAAGAAGTGTGATCGCGAGAAACCCCAGTCCTTCCAGCCCAAGGTTGCTGTCCTCTAGTGGGATTTGAACCCCTGACCTTCTGGCCTGAAGTACCTTGCCCCAACCACTAGGCCACTCCTCCACTCCTAATGGCCTAATGGTTAAAGCACTGGCTTGGTAATCAAAACACCAGGATTCGGGGGCGGAGTCTGCCGCGGGAGAAGATGGCCGCATAGAGTGTTAGCTCCCTCCCAACACTACAGAATCCTCAACGGAATAAAGAGTACGGGTGCCTTTGCAGCTAGATCTGAGGGGTCAAAGAGTCAGAGATTATGGCAGCCTTAAAACCGGCCAGGTTGGACTTCCAACAGACGGCTGGGCAATCCAGCAAACGGGCAAAGCAAGAGCCCCCGTCTCCGCAGAAAATGGCGCCCGATAAAATTGCAGCGGATGGGGTACGAGAAATCCTGCAGGAGCTCCGGGAAGTGAAAGCGCTAGTCGCAACTAACTCCGGCACCCTGACACTAGTGCAAGAAGATCTGAGGGAAGTAAAAAACCATCTCAATGATATGACCAGGCGTTTGACGGAGGTGGAAGCGAAGGTGGACAAACACACTGCAGAAATCGCGCAGGTCGGCCCGTTGGAAAAGAGGGTCACAGCCCTAGAAACACTTCTGGAGGACCACGCAAACAGGGCCAGGAGAAGTAACATGCTAATCCTGGGAATACCTGAAGGCCGGGAAGGCTCCGACCCCATAAGCTACCTCGAACGGCTTATACCGGAACTATTGGGACTAACCTTAGAACGGCCTCTAGAACTGGAGCAGGCCCACCGCGTGCCGTCGCACCCCTCAGCTCAGACCCCGCGCCCGCGCCCGCTGGTGGTTAAGGCGCTTCGCTATCAACACATCATACAAATACTGCAAACGGCGAAACAGCGAAAGCAGGTACAATTGGATGGTCACAAAATCACCTTCTTCCCAGACCTCTGTAAACAGACGGCCCAGCGACGTAAGGATCTCCTGGCATGCCGGCCTCTGTTGCAGCAATCACAAGCGCGATTTGGTCTTTTTTACCCTGCAATCATGCGGGTAACTCTGGACAATCATACCCAAACCTTCACGGAAGGCCACGCCCTCCGCGCTTTTCTTCGAGAGCGGGCCCGGATGGAAGTTGGCTCCTAAACTGGATATGACTGCCGGCGCCTACAGTTTCTTTATCGCGCCACTCCGGGGACATCGCGACCCACAAGGAGAGCAGTGCTGATCACTTCAGCCTCATACAGCTGTTAAGGACAACTTTGGACTTTAAGTATGCATGTCTCAGTCTCAATTTGCCTGCTTGTTTGATCATTGCACAGGGCTCACATGTTTAACCGCTTAGATTTTCCTGTCTGCTTTAGTAACATGCATGCAGGGAATTAAGACTACCAGTTTCCAAATGTTGGGAGGGGGTAAGTAGGGCCTGGTTGGCGGTGGGGCTCCACCATACAATTTCAAAGTGGTTTATGGCGGGTTGCAGCCAGGCTATGTTTTTAGTTGATGTTGATGTTATACTGATGCTTTCCATGTTTTTAGGGTGGTTGACCGTGAATGTCCCCCTCCAGTCTCACGATAAGACTGAATATGGCTAATAGCCGGGTGCGAATACTGTCCCTGAACGTCAAAGGTATTTCCAATCCTGCAAAAAGGAAGAAAATCCTGACTTATTGCAGACAACAACAGGCAGATATTATATATTTGCAAGAAACCCACTTATCCCTCACAGAATCCCACAAGGTGACGGATAAGCACTATAGGAATGTACTTTCAGCACCAGCCCTGAAGAGGAAGGGCGGGGTCATGATACTTGCCCGGAAGGACCCTCCAGGTAGAAGTCAAGGAGACCAAAATTGACCCTGCAGGCCGCTGGGCCATGATGACAGCCACGCTCAGCGGAGACCCTTACATCTTCATGACAATATATGGCCCTACTACCGACGACTCGCAATTTTTTACTCATGTGACACAGGAGCTCCTAGGCACCGGATCCTCCAGAATTATTCTGGGGGGAGACTTCAATCTCATTCCGGATCCGCTTCTGGACAGGACTCCCTACAAACCACAACATAAGCCACGCTCTTCAACGGCATTGCAGAATCTGAATGAACTACTGGGACTACTCGATCCTTGGAGGTTACTTTTCCCCAGCGCAAGGGAATACTCCTTTTACTCACTACCGCACAACTCCCAAACGCGTATCGACTATTATCTAACCTCAAAGACGCTAATATCACGGATCTTGGGCATAAAACTACTTCCCATAACAGTCTCGGATCATGCTGCGGTCCTCCTGGACCTTAACGTGGGCCCAGGGAAGAATCCCTCGAAACGATTTATTTTTGAGAAGCAGTGGTTGGCAGACGAAGAATTCCGTACTACTATGAAGGCGGCTACTACTGAATACTTTGAAGTAAACCATTATGGGGAAACCTCCACATGGGCCTGGTGGGAGGCCTACAAAGCTACTATGCGAGGACATATGGATGCTTATAGAATCCGTAAGCGACGTTCAGAAGTGCAGAGAAGGACGGCACTAGAAGTTGAAATCCGAGCCGGCGAGCGACTCTTGGCCCGATGGGCAGACCCGACAGTCCTGGTCCTGCTGCAGAAGCTTCGGTATCAGTACAATGCGCTGCTGCAAACAGAAGTCAGTGATTCCATCAAAGTCCAGCAAGGGAGATGTTACCATGATAGTAACCGGGCGAGTCCACTGCTAGCGAATATGTTGAAGGCGAAACGAGTGGTGACCAAGATAGCGGGACTAAAAGATCCGAGTGGAGAATTGCATACCTCAGATGATGAGATTCTAGCACTTTGCGAAGACTTCTACACCAAGTTATACCAATCTGAGGTCTCCTGTGATGAATCGGCTTTTTTAACTTTCATCTCCACAATAGATGGTCCCCGGCTAACGGAGGCGCAGCAGCAGTCTCTTGCAGCCGACATCACTAGCAAGGAACTCCTCAAGGCACTCAGTCAGCTAGCCAAAGGTAAAGCTAGCGGACCGGATGGTCTCCCTGTAGAATTCTATGAAGCCTTCAGAGATCTGCTGACACCAGAACTGCTACTATATTACATGGGGGTGAAGGAGGAATGCCCTGCGGTAGGAGCGCTGGCAGCTGCTACGATAGTAATACACCCTAAACCAGGGAGGGATCCGAAGAAGGTAGAGAATTATAGACCTATTTCTCTATTGAACTCAGATTATAAAATATACGCCAAGATCCTAGCAAACCGATTGTCTAAGGTAATGGAGTCCCTTATTCATCCGGACCAATGTGGTTTTATGACCGGAAGATCCACGGCCGATAACGGGCGCATGTTGGCCCACGTTCTCCGGAAGGCACAGTACGCGGACCAGCCTCTAGTAGGCCTTGCATTGGACGCAGAAAAAGCATTCGACAGGGTCGAATTCTCCTACCTATTCTGTACCATGCGCTGGATGGGGATCCCTGACAATTTCTTGAAGAGCATCCAACTGCTATATACCAAACCGGTGGCTCGGGTGGCAGCGAACAACGCCACCTCCCGGGAATTCCTTCTCACCAGAGGTACCAGGCAGGGCTGCCCTCTGTCGCCTCTGCTATTTAATATAGCATTGGAGCCCTTGATCCTCCGAATTCGGCAGGCGTCTAATGTTGTAGGAATGCCGCTGGAAGGCTACCACTGCAAACTGTCAGCCTACGCAGACGACCTTCTCCTATTTCTGGAAGTAAGTTCAGTGGCGGCCGCCTTGGAGATAATTGGAGAGTATGCTCTCATTTCGGGATACAAGTTAAATATGGACAAGACCACTATCATACCTCTCACATCTGCTGTCCCCGAAGACGAGCTACGGAAGTATTCCTTTCAAGTTGAAAGGTCGTCCTTCAAGTACCTGGGAGTCGCGTATGGCACCACTCTGATGGACACCATTACGCTTAATGTGAATAGATGCGCCCAGATCCTGCAAGACTGTGTTGCTAAATGGACACCATTGAACTTGACGTGGTGGGGTCGATTAGAAACTATTAAAATGGTTATAGTGCCCAGGATCACGTACATACTGGGTATGCTTCCGATACTCTTCGATAAGCACTTCTACCAGGCTTTAGAGAGAAAGTTACTGTCTTTCTTGTGGGCGAAGAAGACACCGCGTATCGCAGCCTGGAAACTAAAGCTACCTAAGAAGCAAGGGGGGGTTAGTTTTCCGGACTTCTACTGGTACCATATCGCTGCCATAGCCAAACAAGGCTTATGGTGGGCGGAGGAGCTAGACACTCCAGGGGTCCCCAGCTGGCTCTCGGTAGAATCTGCGGTGAGTGATCCTCTTCCATTGCGTCACCGAATTGGAGCCGCGTCTGTGTATCCGAGTCCGCATACGCAGGATAGGATCCATCAAGCGACTCAACTAGCTTTAAGTTTGGTGCTGCCGTTGCTGGGAGAAGACCTAACCTATACGGACACCACCCCCCTGTGGCTTAACCAGCGCTTCAAAATAGGTGGGACATGCATCGCCTGGCCAACTTGGATACGCTGCGGTATTTTCAATCTGTGGCATCTACTCAGAGGACAGAGCTATAAAACCTTTGCGGAACTACAATATGAGTTTCAACTCCCCTACAAATGCTTCTTTCAATGGGGTCAACTTCGGCACTGCTTGCATAAGGCAGGAGTCACCCCCCTCCAGGTGGTCAATGGGCGCTCGTCCTACCTGCGGATCCAGGAATTCCGGACAGGGACCGGGCAAATATCACAGCTGGTGGACCTCCTTCGATCGGCGGACGGACGAAGCCCTAGTGGGGCACAATTGGTATGGGAAACTGAAGCTGGACCTTTCGCGGCCTCAGAAGTGTGGGCTTCCTTCTGGGGATCCCAGATCCGGATATCTAGATCAGCTTCCCTCACACAGATGTTGTTCTTTTTAGCGCATCGCGCATATCTGACCCCAGTGAAGACAGCCAAGTGGCAAGAACCGAAAGATGACCGCTGCTGGTCCTGTGGACACGAAACAGGGACCCTCTCGCACATGTTGTACTACTGTCCGCTCTTACTCCCGTACTGGCGAGGAGTTTGGCGGCGAATACAGCGACTGGTTGGGATAGACGCGCCGTTATCATATTGGGTGATTATTTACAAATCCCTGGCGGGGATACCTTGTCTCCAGAAGCAGCATCATGCCCTGTTGGACCTCCTACTGAGTTTAGCGTTAAAGGCCATCCTGAGCCACTGGAAGTCCTTCGGAGCCTTAAGTGTGGAATACTGGTGGAATTTGGTGTGCTACCATCGAGCCTGTGAGATAGCATATGTACAACAAAATCCCGCTTTTCGAAGATTGATGTACAAATGGGACAGTTCAGTCACGAATTAGTCAATGTTGAAATACTTTGCCGGTGCTGGCCGGTGGGACATAAGCGGTCAATCCCCCCCCCCCCCTTTTATTGTTTCACTTCCGTTGTCATTTCGCTGTCTCGATCCTACATGTAGAAGTGAACCTGTCTGGACCTGTCAATTAACTTTGTTTTAATCCTTTTTCACATGTTTCTGTTTGATGTATTATATGTTAACGAAATGATAAATAAAGTTTTCAAAAAAAAAAAAAGTGTGATCGCTGTAAGAAACTCATGTCTCTTACCGACACACACGACTGCTGCCTCCGCTGCCTCGGACCCGATCATGACCCGATGATCTGTGGTCCGTGTGGCAAAATGTCCTCAAAAGCGTTGAGTCGGCAGCATCAGCGAGAACGAATCTTCTCTGACTCCGCGTCCGGCCGGGCCCGGACCTCGTCAGAGGCTTCGACGTCCCGGGACTCCGGTCCTGAGCATCGTCGGAGTTCCTCTGAGCGGGGGTCTCCTACCCAGGAACATCATAGGAAGAAAAAACCCGCGAGGGCAGCATCGGCGGACGCTCCTGGTTCCTCGAGGGCCAGGTCGCATAGCCCCGACAGCCGTCCCGGGTCCTCGGAGTCGGAGAGGCCTTCGAAACATCCTCGTCTCGAGATGGAGTCGCCTGGACACGTGAGTACTGTGGTCCTCGTGGACTCGCTTCCGAAGGAGCTGACTTCGAGCCCGACACCGTCGGGGCCCGAGTCAAGGGCTGCTGGGTCTCCTGAGCTTGGACTCAGGTTGACGGCCTTGGAGAGCAGTTTAGCTGCCTTCATGGACCAGCAGCGGGCATTGATCGCTGGCCTTGCCAGTGCGTCTGCCCCGGCCGCCGGGAGTCCCCTGGTAGTTTTCGGACTCGGTGTGTCCCCTCGGACTCGCCCGAGTCCGAACCTCGGAGACGGTCCCCCCTGGAGGACACCCGGTTCTCGGATTTCGTGCGGGATATGTCCAAAGCCTTGGCATTCCCCGCAGATCCCGAGGAGGAGCCTCGAGCCGAGGAGCTCGATGCCCTCCAGTATGATTCTCCCCCGAAGGAGGCCTTTACTGTACCGGTTCTTCCGATGCTGGAACGACTTCTCTTCCGCATGTGGGAGAACCCGTCGTCGGCGCCGGTGTTAAGCAAGCGGGTTGATTCCATTTATCGAGTCCGCAAGAGCCCCGGCTTCCAAAAGGCACAACTACCGCACCATTCCATGGTGGTGGAATCGGCCATGCATAGACTCAAGAGTCAAAAAATGCACTCCTCGGTGCCTCCCGGCAGGGAGGCCCGGAGCCTGGATGCCCTCGGTAGAAAGTGTTTCCAGGGCTCTATGCTTGTTTGTCGAGTCCAGACCTACCAGCTCTATATGGGCATGTATCTCCGAGATCTGGCAAAGGAAATTGCCGGGTTCTCGGCTGGTCTCTCCGAGGAACCTTTGCAGAGGTTCCAAGCCTTGTCCACTGGGATTCGAGAGTGCTCGAAGTTTATCTCTCGAGCAGCCTACGATGGCTTTGAAGCATCGGCTCGAGTAGCCAGAGCCGGCATCAGTGCCCGCCGACAGGCTTGGCTTCAGTCATCCGACCTCGAGCCATGGGTCCAGGACAAGTTAGTCGATGTCCCTTGCAGAGGTGAAAACCTCTTTGGCAAACCCATGGCTGAAAAGGCTGCACAAATCGAGACCGAGACTCTGACCAGAACTAGGCTGTCCAGAAAAAACTCTGCCCCTTCTCAGAAGAAGGAGGGCTCGGGGAAAAAGCCCTTTTACCCGAGGAAGGCGGCTGCCTATAAATACTACCCTCAGTATCAGGCCTCAGCAGCTCCCCAAAAGGGTCAGCAGGCCAAGGGACGGGGTAATGGGTCCCGTAGGCAGCAGGCCCCCAAGCCCACTACACCAGCCCCTGCTCAGCAGGGTGGGGGTTTTTGACTCCATCAGCATAGTCTCTTCCCCTCAGCTGGTTTCTCTAAGCACAGGAGGCCGGCTGGTCCACTTTGCCCACAGGTGGTCAGCCATCACATCAGATACCTGGGTACTTCATATAGTTCAGAAAGGCTATCTTCTACACTTTCACCAGGTACCTCCCTCCTACTTTCCAGGGGAGCCTCCAAGACTCCCTCTGCACAGGGGCTTACTCCTTCAGGAGTTGGCAAGTCTTCTTCAGGAACAGGCTGTGGAACCGGTGCCCCACCACCTGAGAGGTCACGGCTTTTATTCCAGGTACTTTCTGATACCAAAAAGAACAGGAGGCCTCAGACCCATCCTGGACTTGTGAAACCTCAACAAGTTCCTGGCAAGGGAAAAGTTCAAGATGCTTTCCCTTGGAATCCTGCTGCCCTACCTCCAGCGGGGAGACTGGCTATGCTCCTTAGATCTAAAGGATGCCTATACTCACATCCTTATTCATCCAGACCACAGGCAATATCTCAGATTTGTTGTGGGAGGAAATCATTACCAGTACAGGGTCCTGCCCTTTGGCCTATCCTCCGCCCCACAGGTCTTCACCAAATGCCTGGCAGTGGTGGCGGCCTATCTCAGACTTCAAGGCCTTTTTGTGTTTCCATACCTGGACGACTGGCTCATCTGGGCCCAGTCTTCCCAGGAAGCCACTCAAGCCACTCATCGCACTGTGTCCTTGCTCCAGCACTTGGGCTTTGTCATAAACTTCGCAAAGTCCACTTTGCTCCCCTCTCAGGATCTCAAATTCATCGGCGCAAGGTTAAGCACTCTTCAGGCGCGGGCCTTCCTGCCTCTGGACAGGGCCCACAGGCTCATGAATCTCGCCAGCCACTTTCGCAGCAATTCTCTGGTCTCTGCCAGGCAATTTCTGAGACTGCTCGGCCATATGTCTTCCACGGTCCATGTGACCCCCAATGCCCGCCTGAACATGCGACCTGCCCAGTGGTGCCTTCGCACTCAATGGCATCAGGCCACGGGGAGCCTGATGGACTCAGTACAATTCTCGGACCTGCTGGTCTCTTCTCTGCGGTGGTGGCTTCATCTGCCAAACCTAGTACTGGGAGTGGATTTTCAATCTCCTCCTCCTTCTCAGGTACTAACAACCAATGCTTCTCTCCTGGGATGGGGAGCACATTGCCAAGGGACATGTACTCAAGGCCTCTGGACTCCTTGGGAGTCTGCGCAGCAGATAAACTTCCTGGAGCTCAGAGCCATCCGCCTAGCTCTGAGAGCCTTCTCCCACCTCACTTCTCACCAGTCTGTACTGGTCCAGACGGACAGTCAAGTAGCAATGTTCTACGTGAACAAACAGGGAGGCACAGGCTCCTTCCTTCTCTGTCAGGAGGCACGCCGGCTGTGCTCTTGGGCGGTCGGCCACGGCATACTCCTCAAAGCGGTCTATCTCCCAGGTCAAGAAAATTACCTGGCAGACAAACTAAGCAGGATCCTCCAACCACACGAGTGGAGATTGTATCCATTAGTGGTTCAGCAGATCTTTCTCAAGTGGGGACTCCCCACCTTGGATCTGTTTGCCAGTCCTCTGAACCGGCAACTACCCAGATTCTGCTCTCGACAACCACATCCTCTCAGAGTAGCACTGGATGCTTTTCTGATTCCATGGTCCACAGGCCTCTTGTATGCCTTTCCTCCCATGCCGCTGGTGTCTCGAACGCTCTTCAAGGTTCTCAGAGACAAAGCCTCGATGATCCTAGTGGCTCCCCGGTGGCCGAGGCAACCTTGGTTCCCGCTTCTAATGCAGCTGGCGGTGGACACTCCTCTTCTTCTGGGGTTTCAACCCGATCTTCTGACACAAGACCACGGGTCTCTCCTACATCCCAACCTCCGGTCCCTTCATCTGATGGCCTGGCTGCTGAAAGGGTAGTCCTTGCTCCCCTCCTACTGCCTCGGGAGGTGGAAGAGGTCGTCTTGGCCTCCAGGCGGCCCTCCACCCGGAAGTCCTACACTCTTAAGTGGCGTCGCTTCTCCGTGTGGTGTGCTCAGCAGTCTGAGAATCCCTTCTCCTGCTTGGTGGCGGTGGTCTTGCAATATTTGCTTTACCTCTCCAATCTGGGCCTTAAGTCCAACTCTGTCAGAGTCCACCTCAGTGCTCTCTCTGCACATCACGCACCGGTAGATGGCAGGCCTCTGTCCAACCACCCTTTGGTGGCTCATTTTCTCTGAGGCCTCCTTCTGCTTAAGCCTCCTTTGCGTCCACCAGCCCCTGAATGGGATCTGAATGTGGTCTTGCAGCGGATTACCTGTCCGCCCTTTGAACCTATGGCTACCTGCCCTCTTCGTTTTCTTTCTTGGAAAACCTTGTTCTTGGTAGCCCTTACCTCTGCTAGGCGTGTTAGTGAACTGCAGGCCCTAGTGTCTGATCCTCCTTACACTAGGTTCTACAGGAATAGGGTGGTCTTACGGACTCACCCTAAGTTTCTTCCAAAAGTGGTTTCTCCTTTTCATCTCAACCAGGAGGTGGTTCTTCCGACCTTCTTTCCCAGGCTGCACTCCAGCCGGGCAGAAATGGTCCTGCATACCCTGGACTGTAGAAGGGTCTTATCCTTCTACCTTAACCATATGCGGGAGCATAGGAGGGCTGTTCAGCTCTTCGTTTCTTTTGACCCCAATAACTTGTGGCTCCCTGTCTCCAAGCGTACCTTGTCCATCTGTGTAGCTGACTGTATCGCCTGGGCTTATGGGGCAGCCGGCCTCTCGTTGGAGGGTCGAGTCACGGCTCATTGTGTTAGGGCGAAGGCTGCGTCAGTGGCACACCTCCGCTCTGTTCCGTTGGCAGATATCTGCCGGGCCGCTACTTGGTCATCAAGCCAGACTTTTGCGGCACATTACTGCCTGGAGAGGGAGTCCCGCAGGGACAGTGCTTTCGGTCAGGCAGTCCTCCATAATCTCTTTGAGGTTTAGGCAACTCCTACCCTCCGGCCCTGGTGTTGGGCTACCGGTCGGGGGCGTTTTCAGAGAAGATTCCTTCCTTCTGTTCTGCTGAGCTAGAGGGAGCTCCTTTTTGTGCTTGAGGTCTCCGGTAGCCTTAAGCTTGGGAGTCCCATATGTGAGGACTGGCTTCCTGCTTGGTCCTGGAGAAAGAGTAGTTACTCACCTGTAACAGGTGTTCTCCAGGAGCAGCAGGAATCAGTCCTCACAACCCTCCCTCCTCCCCTTGGAGTTGCAGTCCTATCATTTCGTTTTTGCTAATTGTTTTGCTGTCTTTTAGCTATGTCATCAGACTGAGCAAGATGGCACCCTTGGGCGGGAAGGGGACCGCGCATGCGCGCTGCAATTCCCAAAGGCTTTCTTTGAAAGCTGGGGAAATTGCTCCGCGAGGGCTCCGTCGGCGCCGACATCACCCATATGTGAGGACTGATTCCTGCTGCTCCTGGAGAACACCTGTTACAGGTGAGTAACTACTCTTTCCCCGGTTCGCTTTTTTTACTGATCCAATATTTTATTTTTTTATCAGCTTTACTTTTAAACATGGGGTTTCTCTGCTAAAATTATGAAGGGCAAAAGTCTTTCCTTTCTACCCCGTGAACACAATAATTAGTCTGTTTTAGATAAGGTTCCTTTGCCTTACAATGGAGCATGCCGGCACCGTTTGGGGTTTTTGAGTCTTTTATGTTTTCTTCCCCCTCTCCCCAAACACGTATTTTCTGGGGATAGTTTTTTGTGTGTACATGTAATTAGCAATTTGTATGGTAATGTTTGCTTTTATTTATGTACAGTTCATTCTATATCACGCACGAGAGGCAGGTGGCTTCTACGGTCCTGCCATCTAAAGGAAGTTGTGTTTCATATTGGCTGGTTACAGTGGTAGGTTTTTGATTAATATTTTTATGAGTGTTTTATATTCTAAAATTTATTTTTTACAATAGGCTTCTTTAGATGCCTTTTTATTTTTATGCATCTCGCTGATTCACTCCCATTCTTTTCTTTTACTCCCTTTCTTTTCTTTTGAATTTGTTTATGTAGCAGTTCTTTTACCCTTAATTAATGGCCAGTGTCCATGGCACATCCTTCTGGTCCTCCTCATTTCTCTACTCCTTTTTTCTCCAGATTTTACTTGTGTTTTCATTGTTTCATAGTTCTGCATTTATATTGGTTTAATAGTATATGTATTTTTAATTTTGCTTTTTTCATATTGATGCAGTTGATACTGTTATTTGTTATTTATTTATGGCAACATATTCATTTTACCAAGGGTTTATCACATTATAATTATGTATTTATTGTTTTATTCTTTGATGAAATGTATTTTATTAATATTTTTTTGTTTTATTGCATTATTATACACGTTTTATTTGTTGTGGTTTTAATTAACATGTATATGAATGTTTTTTAGTGAGCCCTCAACCCCTGAGGAAATGGTGTACGAAACACGGCCTGTGTTGGGTTTGGCACACCTGATCCGTGAAACAATAAAGGCAATTTTAGAACTCCCTGCCACGTTTCTTGACTGGTTTCTAGTTGCCCACGTGGCGGCTTGCTGTTTTTTGGTGGACCATATCAGGACAATGCCATGGAGTCCCACAGTGTCACACATTACAATGCCAGCCTACTGCAGCCTTTTGGACCTCACTGACATATGGCCAGAACCATTGCCCAAACATGTCTAGCAGTGCATGTGGGCCTTGCCTCCTGCTGCCCACTCTTCACTTACTCTGTCCACACTCAACAATCACCAGCCCTCACCCATCCACATCCCTGTCATGTGGTGGGATTTACCCTTCTAATGTTGCATATGTGTGCACCATGCTCCTTTTTCTGCTGCTGCCGCCATCTCTGTTCCTTCCCCACCCTCACCCTTTCATTTCCTGCCCTATATGTGTTCTGCCACTGCTTTCACTGCCTTTCTATCCCCTTGTCTGTCCCACCAATTTTCCTGAGCACTAAGATCCTTCCTCCATGTATTGTTGCCCTTTTGTTTTGTTAGATACGTTACCTGTAAATAGTTTATCCTACTGTTCCATGTATAAGTTCAAACTGTTAATTGTAAACTGCCCCTGATCTCTGAAAGGGGCGGTATAGAAGACCCAAATAAATAAATTTTGGTGGCCTTCCCTGCTATGATGGGCAGCAGTTAACTGGCTGTGACTGCTCACTGACATGGTTATGACATGTGCTGTAATGGCTGTGTCTGTATAGCTCTTGGCTACATTCACCTAGCCCTGCTATCCGTGCCTCCTTTTCACTGGCATGCACAGTACTTGCCTTGCACCTCTGACAGACAGGGTTCCTGTTCCCAAGGTCATATCTATGCCACCTGATCTTCCACATACCTTGCTGCTCCTGCAACGGCATCCTCATCTGGGCCAGTGACCTGGGCTGCTTGTGGTGTATCGCCCTGAATTTATTTTTCGGGGCCTAACAGTATTTTCTGTTGGAAAGAGGGGTAGATACCAATGCCATCCTGCAGACGTTTACCCTATTATCCTTCTGTCTCTCTCCATGTGTCACCCAGTGGCTATTACTGTACCTTGACCTAGTATCCTCTCACTGTACCCTTTTGGCTATGGGGCCCATCCTGCCAGCAGTTGCTATGGGTGTACTTTCCTTCTTCCACCCTCCCCCCACCCAACCACCCATCCTACTCCTTTCGCTGCTCCTGTGCAGTGCTGACAGCTGACTTCTCTGTGGTGCCACATTCCTAACACTGTGTGACTGCATGCCTTTTCTATCAGTTCCGTGTTCCTGCACTAGCTGCACCCAGGTGTACAGTGTGATCTACATCTGCCAAGGCCTGTGAATGGGGGATGTTCCTGGGATACCCCTCTTCCTTGTCAGGGTTGCCTATATTCCACTGCCCTTCTATTTCCATCACTCACTCCCTAGCACCCTGCACATATCTCTGCCATGTTCAGAGGGTCTGCTGCCTCCTTTCACCTTGCAGCTGTTAAGTGCATTCCCTCTTTCTCCAGGAACAAGCAGTAAGTCAGTCCTCACTTATGGGTGACGTCGGCACTGGCGGAGCCCGCGCGGAGCAATTCCCCAGCTTTCAAAGAAAGCCTTTGGGATTGCTGCCACACATGCGTGGTCCTCTTCCCGTCCAAAGGTGCCATCTTGCTCAGTCTCCCTTTTTCCGCGGAGTCCTTCAGACGCATGTCCTCGTCCCTCGGAAAAAGTGTTTCGTTTTCGGCCTCTGGCCTGTGTTTTTTCCGGTAGCACCGGTCCTCTACCCGTCCTTCCCCTGCTCTTCTTTTTCTCTTGAGTGAGGGGACATCATTTCGTGTGAAATTTTCCTTTTGCGGGCTTCACGCCCTTTTTTCCCTCAACTGCTGGCCGCAAAGGTCTTTGACCTAGCGGGGGCCCTTTTTGCCCCTATGGCCACCAGTTTTAAAAAATGTGACAGATGCTCCAAAAAACATGTTGCTCATGGAACCCATGACTGCTGTCTTCAGTGTCTTGGGGCCGACCATGACCTGGAGCTCTGCTCTCTTTGTAAGAAAATTTCTTCCAAAGCACTGCGAAGTCGTAAGCAGAAGTCTGATGACCTTTTCCAGAAGGTAGCCCTGGAACAAGTATTCACCAATACATCATACACCCCACCAACAACCATTACTCTCAGTGACCTCACCCTTACCTTAAAAAAACAAGTAAAATACCTAGGAATCATACTTGACCAGAACCTCACATTCACAGAACAGATAAGGAGGACAGCTAATACAATATATGCAAAACTACGTACACTTTGGAACCTCCAACCTCTCCTGAATCCTTCCGTACTGTCTGCCAGGCTCTCTCAATCCCCTCCCTTGATTACTGCAACCTTATCTACCAGGGCCTCCCCAAGAGCAGTATACACCCTATCCAAATGGCCCAGAACACTATAGCTCGTCTCATCCCAAACAACCCCAGACGATCACACATCACGCCAATCCTCTATGATCTCCACTGGCTTCCTATCCAACTCCGAGTTAAATTCGAAGTTATCCCTCTCACTCACAAAATCATCTCCAATGAGTCAGCACCATGCCTTTCCTTACTCCTATCTAGCTCCAACAACCCTCACTTGCATTATGATATTTTTACTCATTGCCATGTAAATATCTCATGTATATAATTGACCCCTGTTATCCAAGTTACTCTTTACCATGTAAATATCTCATGTATATAGTGACATATCTCATGTATATAGTGACCCCTGTTATCCAAGTTTGGACCCCTGTTCGATGTAAAACCAAACAGCTTGTTGTCATGGTCATTGTGTTATAATGTAAACCGCGCTGGTGCCGAATAGTGCGGTATATAAGAAATTGTAATAAATAAATAAAACAACAATAGAACACACTGTGCACCTTCACCAAAAATCTCCTTGCCATCCCAACCTCCAAAAGGCATAGCAAGCAAACCACCTGTAACCAAACTTTCTCCCTCTATGCCCCTTCTCTATGGAATGCTCTTCCATATGAATTAAGAAACTGCTCAGATCACATAGAGTTCCGGAAGAAACTAAAAACACACCTCTTCCAAGAACATTTGTCCTTGCCACCATAACTCACACCTGACAACCCGCCTCTAGTATCCAACCCCCCCCTTCCTACCCCCTCACCTTCTAGCAACCCCTCTGTAACCTGTAGAAACCTATGTAAATAGTTGATACTATAATAATGCAAATCCATGTAAATAGTTGGTCTTTGTAAAAAGTTCTGTTATACCGTTATATATCCATTTTCAATGTGAGCAGTTGAAACACACTGCATTATGTTCTCTGTAAACCGTCTTGAATCGTAGAAAGACAGTATAAAAAAACTGTTAAATAAATAAATCATTCCCCGGCGGCACCCTCAGTCGTCCCTCTGCTGATGGGATCCCCCACTTTGGCCCCGCGTTCAAGGTGGCACTCCGATCAGGGGTCCCCTGAAGTGGAGAGGTATAAGAAGAAGAAGACCTCAAAGTCGCTATCGAGGGCTCCAGACAAGTGCGAGTACTCTTGCGCTCAGTCGCTCAGCCCCTTCCTGGCGTTCCCAAGAGTCGGACAAGGAGCAGCCTCGAAAGGTACCTCATACAGACACTGAGGCCCCTGGCAATGGTGCCCAGTCTCCTGAGGGTTGTCCCAGTGAGGACCCCCTCTCCTCCTCCACACCTGACCCGGTAACCCCGGTGTCAGCATCGCAGGGACACACGGCCGTGTGGGAGTCCCAAATGTTGGCGCTAGAGCGCAGCATTTCTGTCTTCTTAGCTGCCCAGCAGGCACTTATGCCCAGCATGTCTGGCCTGCACCTCGAGACAGAGGTTCCCTCGAGAGGGATACCCAAAACCGCCCTGGAAACCCCTGAGAGCCGTGGGCCTCGTGAGGGTCCTTGGTGTGTTGTTCTCGCTCGCCTTCCCGTTCCTTGGGAGCGAGATCCTCCAAGGCCTCTGGCTCCAAGCGGGCTTCGGCCTCTGGATGGGCTGACCAGCCTGAATCGGACTCCTTCTTGGACCTCTTGGGCTGGGAGT
This sequence comes from Ichthyophis bannanicus, assembly GCA_033557465.1. NCBI lineage: Eukaryota > Metazoa > Chordata > Amphibia > Gymnophiona > Ichthyophiidae > Ichthyophis > Ichthyophis bannanicus. The sequence continues at coordinate 367,687,781 of CM066031.1, forward strand.
CGGACGGGGATACCTCCCCAGAAACCCATGCCCACAGGAACCTCTCTTCGGACCCGTCCCCATCCGCCTCTGAGGTGTTTGCCACCCGAGAACACATCCTTTCTAGTGTTCGTGCGGGACACCTCTAGTCCAACTTCTCTAGCTGTTGTAGCTTCCTCCCTTCCTCTCAGTCTCTATTTTTCATTCACTGTATCCTTTCTTTTCTTACTTTGTTCCCCCAATCTCCTTTGGTATCTCTTTCTCTCTTCCTCTCCCCACCTCCATAAGAACATAAGATATGCCATACTGGGTCAGACCAAGGTCCATCAAGCCCAGTACTCTGTTTCTAACAGTGGCCAATCTAGGTCATACGTACCTAGCAGTTTCCCCAAGGGACACAGGTTCCACAATGCTTGTATTGGTTATACTGAACAAGCTGCAAGAGGAGGACGACAGCGGCTGCACATTTGACTGTATCGTCCTTCTCTGCACCCAATCCCGATTGTTGATTTGAACCAGATTGCTGTATGGTTTCTAGCATGGTTCAGATTTGCAGTCAGGCCCTGGGCAGTACAGGAGGAGGGAGTCACCACCTGATGTGCAGCTGCTTTCCTCCTCCTTTTACAGCACCATTGGCATGGAGACAGAGGGACCAGGAAGGGGATTTAGGGGAGGGAGTTTGAATGCATGGCTGCCTCCTTTTGTCTTATACTCACTGCAGCTTCTTTTTTTTGGCCATGTGAGCTGCTGCTATTTCCTCCTGATCCCATGCTAAATTGTGCATGGGAGGGGAATTCCACACACATTCTAGATCAATTATGCTGGAATATGCTGCAATGAAATGAACTCAGGATGTAATATGTACCGGCAACATATTAGTGTGCTTAGATATTTTTTTAATCAAGTTGGTAGTATTAAATATAAGGGGGAATATTTCTGTATCTTTCTGCCAAAGTTCCTTTGCCTCCAAATGCATTATTTGGTCCTTGAGGATCTTTTTTTTCTTTTTCTCCACATATAGTATAGAATAGTCACTTTGTACTGACAAGGCTATTATTAACGCTGTTCTTGTGTTTTTCTCCTTGTCCATAATTTCTGGTATTTTATCTGCTAGTGCTGGAATACAGAATGTCCTAGGTAATCAACACTTCTGCACTCTGCAGTTCTGTCAGGGTCATGATCCCAGTGGTTTTCATGTTATAGTAGTTATATTCCCAAGGTGAGCAGGAATGGAGGTAGACACAAGACCCAATGAAGTCTAAATAAAGGTTTTATTCCAAAGCATGATAATACACAATATGAAATGACTCGACTCAGCTGAGTTTTGACAAATCGGCCTGGACGAAGTTTGGAGGCCCCCTTGTGCTAGAGTGGTTAGGTATTGGAGTACTTGAGGCAGGGGGCATGTGATGGGGTTCAGCCCCAGAGTCCTACACAAAGCTTCAAATCGGTTCCATTTCAGCATGTACGACTGCCGAATGGAGTACCTCTTGGCTGCCAGAATGAACTGCTGGATGTCACCTGTGAGCTTCAAGGCAGATAGCCATGACCTCTCAACATCCAGGCAGTTAGTGTGTGGGCAGAGAGGTTGGGATGCAAGGTCTGCAGCCCCCGCCCCCCCCCCCCTGTCCTGGGTGATGAGGTCCACCTGTTTCAGTAGGCGCACTGGCGGGGCCAGCTGTGAGGCATCAGAGGTAGGGAAACCACATCTGTCTCAGCCAGTAGTGGGCGATGAGGATGACTGCCGCCTTGTCGGCGATGGTCTTCTGCAGAACCTTGGAAATGAGCAGTGTCAGTGGATAGGTAGAGCAATTTGTGGTTCCCTCAATTCAGGCTGAACGTGTTGGCTGCAATCCTCTGTTCTGTTGGATGTCTGGAGCAGAACTCTTTGCACTTCATGTTGGTGGGGTGTGCAAAAAGGTCTTCCTGCAGCTGGTCCCACCATTGGAATAAGGAGGTCACAACATCTGGGTGGAGTGACCATTTGTGTGGCTGTAGCTGGCAGCTGAGCTTGTCTGCTAGCTGGTTGTGCTTGCTGGGAGGATTTATTTATTTAACCAGTTTTCTATACTGCCTTTCTCCAGGACCAAGCAGGAAGTCAGTCCTCACATATGGGTGACGTCGGCGCCGACGGAGCCCTCGCGGAGCAATTTTCCCCAGCTTTCAAAGAAAGCCTTTGGGAATTGCAGCGCACATGCGCGGTCCCCTTCCCGCCCAAGGGTGCCATCTTGCTCAGTCTTCTTTTTTCCGCGGAGCCCTACAGACGCTGTTTGTGATCGCCGCTGAAAAAGTTGATTTTATTTTTTCTTTTCTCGGTTCGACGCCGGATCCTTTTCCCGCCCAGACCCGATACACCGGTATTGAGTCCGTTCGTAATTTTTCGGTTTTTGTCCTTCGTGACTAGCGTTCGCGCCATTTTTTCTTTTTTCCCTGGCAGCCCTGTCTTTTGACCTCGCAGGGGCCCTTTTTCCCCCGATGGCTGCCAGCGGGTTTAAAAAATGTGATCGGTGTAAGAAACTTATGTCTCTTACCGACACACACGACTGCTGCCTCCGCTGCCTCGGACCCGATCATGACCCGATGATCTGTGGTCTGTGTGGCAAGATGTCCTCTAAAGCGTTGAGGAGTCGGCAATAACAAAAAAAAAGAATCTTCTCTGACTCCGTGTCCGGCCGGGCCTGGACCTTGTCAGAGGCTTCGACGTCCCGGGACTCCGGTCCGGAGCATCGTCGGAGTTCCTCTGAGCAGGGGTCTCCTGCCCGGGAACATCATCGGAAGAAGAAACCCGCGAGGGCGTCGTCTGTGGACGCTCCTGGTTCCTCGAGGGCCAGGTCGCATAGCCCCGATAGCCGTCCCGGGTCCTCGGAGTCGGAGAGGCCTTCGAAACATCCTCGTCTCGAAATGGAGTCTCCTAGACACGTGAGTACTGTAGTCCTCGTGGACTCACCTCCGAAGGAGCCGCCGTCGGGGGCCCGAGTCAGGGGCTGCTGGGTCTCCTGAGCTCGGACTCAGGTTGACGGCCTTGGAGAGCAGTTTGGCTGCCTTCATGGACCAGCAGCGGGCATTGATCGCTGGCCTCGCCGGTGCATCTGCCCCGGCCACCGGGACATCGACGTCCAAGTCGACCCCGGAGACTGAGCCGATCCTCGAGTCCATGCGAGCTCGAGTCCATCCTCGGTCGCAGTCTCCCTCGGCCTCCCGTTCGGGACCGAGGTCGTCGACGCCGACACCTTCGGCGTCAGGGCGGAGGGCATCGGTGCCCGCCCGACCGGATCTGCTCGATTCCTCCTCCGAGGAGTCAGCCTGGGAAACGGAGGACGAAGAGTCCCCTGGTACTTTTCGGACTCGGTGCGTCCCATCGGACTCGCCGAGTCCGAGCCTCGGAGACGGTCCCCCCCAGAGGACACCCGGTTCTCGGACTTCATGCAGGATATGGCCAAGGCCTTGGCATTCCCCGCGGATCCCGAGGAGGAGCCTCGAGCCGAAGAGCTTGATGCCCTCCAGTATGACTCTCCCCCGAAGGAGGCCTTTACTGTACCGGTTCCTCCTATGCTGGAGCGACTTCTCTTCCGCATGTGGGAGAGCCCAGCGTCGGCGCCAGTGTTAAGCAAGCGGGTCGATTCCATTTATCGAGTCCGCAAGAGCCCCGGGTTCCAAAAGGCGCAACTACCGCACCATTCCATGGTGGTGGAATCGGCCATGCATCGACTCAAGAGTCAGAAGATGCACTCCTCGGTGCCTCCCGGCCGGGAGGCCCGGAACCTGGATGCCCTCGGTAGGAAGTGCTTCCAGGGCTCTTTGCTTGCTTGTCGAGTCCAGACCTACCAGCTCTATATGGGCATGTATCTCCGGGACCTGGCAAAAGAAATTGCCGGGTTCTCTGCTGGTCTGTCTGAGGAACCTTTGCAGAGGTTCCAGGCCTTGTCCACTGGCATTCGAGAGTGCTCGAAATTTATCTCTCGGGCAGCCTACGATGGCTTCGAAGCATCGGCTCGAGTAGCCGGAGCCGGCATCGGTGCCTGCCGACAGGCTTGGCTTCAGTCATCCGACCTCGAGCCATGGGTACAGGACAAGTTGGTCGATGTCCCCTGCAGAGGTGAAAACCTCTTTGGCAAGCCCATGGCTGAAAAGGCTGCACAGATCGAGACCGAGACTCTGACCAGGACTCGACTGTCCAGAAAAACCTCTGCCCCTTCTCAGAAGAAGAAGGGCCTGGGGAAAAAGCCCTTTTACCCGAGGAAGGCGGCTGCCTATAAGCACCACCCTCATTATCAGGCCTCAGCAGCTCCCCAACAGGGTCAGCAGGCCAAGGGACGGGGTAATGGGTCCCGTAGGCAGCAAGCCCCCAACACCGGCCCATGCTCAGCAGGGTGGGGTTTTTTGACTCCATCAGCATAGCCTCTTCCCCTCTGCTGGTTTCTGTCAGCACAGGAGGCCGGCTGGTCCACTTTGCCCACAGGTGGTCAGCCATCACATCAGATACCTGGGTGCTTCACATAGTTCAAAAAGGCTATTTTCTTCACTTTCACCAGGTACCTCCCTCCTACTTTCCAGGGGAGCCTCCAAGACTCCCTCTGCACAGGGACTTACTCCTTCAGGAGTTGGCAAGTCTTCTTCAGGAACAGGCTGTGGAACCGGTGCCCCACCACCTGAGAGGTCAAGGCTTTTATTCCAGGTACTTTCTGATACCAAAACGAACAGGAGGCCTCAGACCCATCCTGGACTTGCGAAACCTCAACAAGTTCCTGACCAGGGAAAAGTTCAAGGTGCTTACCCTTGGAATCCTGCTGCCCTACCTCCAGCAGGGAGACTGGCTATGCTCTTTAGATCTAAAGGATGCCTATACACACATCCTTATTCATCCGGACCACAGACAATATCTCAGGTTTGTTGTGGGAGGAAATCATTACCAGTACAGAGTACTGCCCTTTGGCCTATCCTCCGCCCCCAGGGTGTTCACCAAATGCCTGGCAGTGGTGGCGGCCTATCTAAGACTTCAAGGCCTCTTTGTATTTCCATTCCTGGACGACTGGCTCATCAAGGCCCAGTCTTCCCAAGAGGCCACTCAGGCCACTCATCGCACTGTGACTCTGCTCCAGCACTTGGGATTTGTCATAAACTTCGCAAAGTCCACTTTGCTCCCCTCTCAAAATCTCGAATTCATCGGTGCAAGATTGAACACACTTCAGGCGCGGGCCTTCCTGCCTCTAGACAGGGCACACAGGCTCATGGATCTAGCCAGCCACTTTCGCAGCAATTCCCTGGTCTCTGCCAGGCAATTTCTGAGACTGCTCGGCCATATGGCTTCCACAGTCCATGTAACCCCCAATGCCCGCCTGAACATGCGACCTGCTCAATGGTGCCTTCGCACTCAATGGCATCAGGCCACGGGGAGCCTGGCGGACTCAGTTCAGGTATCCAACATGCTAGTCTCTTCTCTGCGATGGTGGCTTCATCTACCAAACCTGGTACTGGGCGTGGATTTTCACTCTCCTCCGCCTTCTCAGGTGCTGACGACCGATGCTTCTCTCCTAGGTTGGGGAGCACATTGCCAAGGGAAATGTACTCAAGGCCTCTGGACTCCTTGTGAGTCTGCTCAGCAGATAAACTTCCTGGAGCTCAGAGCCATCCGCCTAGCTCTGAAAGCCTTCTCCCACCTTACTTCTCACCAGTCTGTGCTGGTCCAGATGGACAATCAAGTTGCAGTGTTCTACGTGAACAAACAGGGAGGTACAGGCTCCTTCCTTCTCTGTCAGGAGGCACGGAGACTGTGCTCTTGGGCCGTCCTTCACGGCATCCTGCTCAAAGCTGTCTATCTCCCAGGTCAAAGAAATTACCTGGCGGACAGGCTGAGCAGGATCCTCCAACCTCACGAGTGGAGATTGGATCTGTTGGTGGTTCAGCAGATCTTTCTCAAGTGGGGCCTCCCCACCATGGATCTGTTTGCCAGTCCCCTGAATCGGCAACTTCCCAAATTCTGCTCTCGACAACCGCATCCTCTCAGAGTGGCATCGGATGCTTTCCTGATTCCATGGTCCACAGGCCTCTTGTATGCCTTTCTCCCATGCCACTGGTGTCCCGGACGCTCTTCAAAGTTCTCAGAGACAGAGCCTCGATGATCCTAGTGGCTCCCCGGTGGCCGAGACAACCCTGGTTCCCGCTTCTAATGCAGCTGGCGGTGGACACTCCTCTTCCTCTGGGGTTTCAACCTGATCTCCTGTCACAAAATCAGGGGACTCTCCTACACGCAACCTCCGGACCCTTCATCTAATGGCCTGGCTGCTGAAAGGGTAGTCCTTGCTCCCCTCTTGCTGCTTCGTGAGGTGGAAGAGGTCATCTTGGCCTCCAGGCGGCCCTCCACCCGGACGTCCTACGCTCTTAAGTGGCGTAGGTTCTCCGTGTGGTGTGCTCAGCAGTCTGAGAATCCCTTCTCCTGCTTGGTGGCAGTGGTCTTGCAATATTTGCTTTACCTCTCCAATTTGGGCCTTAAGTCCAACTCTGTCAGAGTCCACCTCAGTGCTCTCTCTGCACATCACGCACCGGTGGATGGCAGGCCTCTGTCCAACCACCCTTTGGTGGCTCGTTTTCTCCGAGGCCTCCTTCTCCTTAAGCCTCCTTTGCGCCCACCAGCCCCTGAGTGGGATCTGAATGTGGTCTTGCAGCGGATAACCTGTCCGCCCTTTGAACCTATGACTACCTGCCCTCTTCGTTTTCTTTCCTGGAAAACCTTGTTTTTGGTAGCCCTTACCTCTGCTAGGCGCGTTAGTGAACTACAGGCCCTAGTGTCTGATCCCCCTTACACTAGGTTCTACAGGAATAGGGTAGTCTTACGGACTCGCCCTAAGTTTCTTCCAAAAGTGGTTTCTCCTTTTCATCTCAACCAGGAGGTGGTCCTTCCCACCTTCTTTCCCAGGCCGCACGCCAGCCGGGCTGAAATGGTCTTGCATACCCTGGACTGTAGGAGGGCCTTATCCTTCTACCTTGACCGTACGCGGGAGCATAGGAGGGCTGTTCAGCTCTTTGTTTCTTTTGACCCCAATAAGTTGTGGCTACCTGTCTCCAAGCGTACTTTGTCCATATGGGTTGCTGACTGTATCGCTTGGGCTTATGGGGCAGCCGGCCTCTCGTTGGAGGGTCGAGTCATGGCTCATCGTGTTAGGGCGAAGGCTGCGTCAGTGGCTCATCTCCGCTCTGTTCCATTGGCAGACATCTGCCGGGCCGCTACTTGGTCTTCAAGCCAGACTTTTGCGGCCCATTACTGCCTGGAGAGGGAGTCCCGTAGGGACAGTGCTTTCGGTCAGGCAGTCCTCCATAATCTCTTTGAGGTTTAGGCAACTCCTACCCTCCGGCCCTGATGTTGGGCTACCAGTCGGGGGTGTTTTCAGAGAAGATTTCTTCCTTCTTTGCTACTGAGCTAGAGGGAGCTCATTTTTCCACTTGAGGTCTCCGGTAGCCTTAAGCTAGGGAGTCCCATATGTGAGGACTGACTTCCTGCTTGGTCCTGGAGAAAGAGTAGTTACTCACCTGTAACAGGTGTTCTCCAGGAGCAGCAGGAATCAGTCCTCACAACCCTCCCTCCTCCCCTTGGAGTTGCAGTCATATGATTTGCTAATTTTTTGCTGTCTTTTAGCTATGTCATCAGACTGAGCAAGATGGCACCCTTGGGCGGGAAGGGGACCGCGCATGCGCGCTGCAATTCCCAAAGGCTTTCTTTGAAAGCTGTGGAAATTGCTCCGCGAGGGCTCTGTCGGCGCCGACGTCACCCATATGTGAGGACTGATTCCTGCTGCTCCTGGAGAACACCTGTTACAGGTGAGTAGCTACTCTTATCCTTCAGTCAAAGCGGTTTACATTATGCCCTCACTACAAACAGGTACTGGACACATTCCCTTGTCCCCAATGGGCTCACAATCTATGTGTACCTGTGTTAAGTGGCTTGCTCAAGGCCACAAGGAGTGCCTATAGGACTAGAAACCCCAATCCCTCTGGCCTGAGATTGCTGTCCCCAGGTGGAAATTGAATCCCCGGCCCTCTGGCCTGAGGTACTGTATCCTAACCACTAGGCCACTCCTCCCTTGGTCACTTGGGTTGGCAGTTCCTGTCCAGTGCAAGGCTCCAGATTCTGTGGGCTTTCCTGCAAAAGGGAAGTGACCCCATGCCCCCTTGCTTGTTGACATAGATCATGGCAACCTGGTTGTCTGTTTGGAGCAATACCACCTTGTCGGTTATCCAGGATTCAAAGGCTTGGAGGGCATATCTGATGGCCTGCAGTTTCAGAATGCGGATGTGGAGTCATGCCTCTGCTGCTGTCCATGTTCCCTGGGTGCACAGGTGCATGAGGTGAGCATCCCAATCCAGCTTGGAGGCATCTGTGGTGATGACGAGGTCATGCTGTGGGCCCCTGAAAGCGAGTGCTCTTGCTTTCTGGTCGATGGTGACTCTGTGGGACATAGGTTGGGTCTGCTGGTTCCAGTGCCAGTGGAGGTGCCACTGGAGGCCCCTCATGTGGTGCCTAGTGAGCCGGATGACCTGCATTGTTGCTGCCATATGCCCCAATAGGCATATGAGTGTTCTGGCTGATACATCCTTGACTGCCGAGACATCCTATGCAAGGGATGAAATGGTGTCCACTTGAGTTGAAGGAAGGAAGGAAGGCCCTCACTTGGGGGGTGCAGAAGGTTGCCCCAATGAAGTCCAAGGCTTGTGTGAGTTGTAACTATGATTTCTTGACGTTAACTAGGAAACCCAGAGCAGATAAAAGGGAAATGGTGATCAGCATAGCCTTCTCTGCCATGGTTTTGGATGAGGTGGCTATCAGATAGTCGTCCAGGTGGGGAGAAACACACACACTGGATTTGTGGAAGTGAGCAGCTGCCACCATGACACACTTGGTGAATGCTCTCTGGGTCAGGGAGAGGCTGAAAAGAAGCACTTTGTATTGGTAGTGTGTTTCAATGATGCAGAAGCGCAGGAATTTTCTGTAGGCTGGGTGGATGGGAATGTGGGCGTAGGCATCCTGCAGGTCCAGCAAGGCCAGCCACCTGTTGCAGGAAGGGCAAGATGGACCCTCAGGAGTACATCCTGAAGCACTCCTTGTGGATGATTGGTTGAGGCGGCATAGGTCAAGGATGGGGAGCACTCCACCTGATTTCTTGGGGATGAGGAAGTATATAGAGTAGAAGCACTGTCCTGCCTCCTACTGTGGGACTGGCTCCACCGCTCAGGTCTCCAGGAGGGCCTTGAGCTCTGTGGACATGATACCCATCGGTGCTCCAGTATGCAACTGAGGGGAATGGACTTTTGGTGAGGTGTCGTCAGGAACCGAATGCTGTAGCCTTGGTTTATGATTTGTAGTACCCACTTGTCAGTGGTGATGCTTACCCAGGCTTTCTTGAAGAAGGTGATGTGGCCCCCCACTGGTGCAGGCCATACTGTCAAAAGGATGGGGTGCTCTTCCCCAAGGAGGTAACTGTTTGTTTGTCTCTGCTGTCTGCGCTTCTTTTGCCATGGCTTCTGATGGTATTGGTAAGGTTAGTGCTTGGGGCGCTGCTGTTGTCATTTGTTGTATGGTTGGTAGCGCTTGGCTTGGTAGGGCTTACGGTAGTAAGATCCTTGTGATTTCCTGGGGTTGGAGCCTCTGTCGAGACCATCTGAGGTCAAGGTCTGCAAGGTGGTAAAGTGCTCCTTCATGTCGTTGACTGTCTCTTTGACTTTAGCTCCGAAGAGGTTGTCTCTGGTGCAGAGCGCATCCACAAGGCACTCGTGAGTGTCCTCTTATAGGCCTGATGCCCATATCCAAGCCATGTGTCTGGAAGCGATGCCTGTGGCGGTTGTGCAGGATGCCACATCAAAGGCTAAACTGATGAGGTGTTTGCCGCACTTGCTCAGATCCCCCAGGAGAGGCAAAAAGGTGGCTTTGGATTCTGTAACTAATCCATCTGTCACTTTCTTGAGGCTGTCCAGGATGGTATCCAGATATAGTACCTGCTGGAAGTGATGGCACAGCGTCACTGGGTCCGCCACCCCTCACCTGAGCATCACCTACGTTTCACTCATCTTTCATCTGCTTACCGTTCGGCTATTTGTTCTGCCCGATCAACTTTCTATTCGGCCCAAATTTCTGCTGCTGCTAGCTCCTCACGTCAACTCTTTACCATCTTGCGGACACTATCGTCCACTAGGCCTAGCGAGCCTTCTGTCCCTGCTGCCCCTGACCCTCAATCTCTCGCTGACTTTTTCGCTAACAAGGTCCTATCTCTCCGCTCATCCTTTATCACACCACCTCCACCTCCACCCCCTCCTCTTTCCCCTCTCCCCACTCTTCCAGTTGTAACCCCCAACCCTTCTTTACCTTCCTCTGCTACTTTCTTACAGTCCAGTCCTACACCTGTTGACCCTATCTGCTCTCATACCTGGTCCTTCTTTCAACCAGTTCTCACCGCAGAAGTGCTTAAATCTCTTACCGCTGCAAGAAAAACTGCTTGTACCCTTGATCCTATCCCTTCTAGATGGCTCTCAGAGCCCTCTCTTGAGTTAGTCCCAGTCATCACTACTATCATCAACACCAGTTTCTCCTCCGGGCACTTCCCATCTTCTTGGAAATCCGCTATTCTCCATCCCCTGTTAAAGCAACCATCATTAGATCCATCCGTTCCCTCCCACTGGCGGCAGGTGTCTAACTTACCATTCCTTGCAAAGCTTCTTGAACGGTGCGCCTTTAACCAACTTAGCTCCCATGTCGAAGCTGTTAATGCTCTTCACCCCCGCCAGGCAGGATTCCGCCAAGGTCACAGCACAGAGACCGTATTGTTAGCATTACTCAATGAATTACATATCTCTCACGATCGTGGTGACATTACCCTGCTCGTATCCCTTTACTTATCCGCAGCATTCGACCTGGTTGATCATCATACACTTCTCTCTCGACTCTCTGATATTGGTCTTCGTGGTCCCGTCTGGTCATGGTTTCACTCCTTTCTGTTGTCCCGCTCCTTCTCAGTTCATATGAAGAACCAATCCTCATCTACCCTCCCCCTTTCATGTGGTGTTCCGCAGGGTTCTGTTCTTTCCCCTCTGTTATTTAATATTTTCCTTGCTCCTTTGCCCCTGATCATACAGCAATATTCAATCTCATCCTATTTATATGCAGACGATATAGTCCTTCTGTTTCACACGTCACCACTCTCCCCTGATATCACTCCGTTGAACCTCTGTCTTTCTCACGTTGCTTCCTGGTTATCGGAGAACTTTCTTCACCTTAACCCAGCAAAATCCTCAGCAATGTGGATTTCACTCAGTGGTGTTTGTCCTACGCTTGCACCCTCTATTGGTTCAACTAACATTCCTCTTACTACTTCTGTTCGGTATTTAGGTGTGACCCTCGACTCTTCCTTAACATTTTCTACTCATCTGTCCAATGTCACTCGTTCCTCCTTTTCTGCTTTACGTCAGATTAGGGCCGTCCGGTCTATTTTGCCTTCCAGTGCCCTCATCACACTTATTATCGCTCTTGTAATCAATAGACTAGACTATTGTAATGTATACCTGGTTAACCTTCCCAAATACTCTCTCCAACGACTACAACGTATTCAGAACACAGCCGCCCGTCTCGTTACCTTTTCATGCAAGTATGATCGCATCACTCCAATTCTGCTTCATTTGCACTGGCTCCCTCTCCAATATCGCTACCATTACAAGTTTCTGATTCTTCTTCACCGAGCTATTTACACTTGCACTCCTCGCTATCTCGCTGACTGTATCTCACGGTATACTCCTCACCGGCTGCTCCGCTCCACCCAAACAAACCAGTTATCTCTTCCTTCTCCCTCACAAGCCCGTCTGGAACAGACGCGGCATTCAGCTTGGTTTTTCCTTGGCCCTTCACTCTGGAATACACTCCCCACTTCATTACGGCTAGAACTATCTTATCCTCAGTTTAAATCCCGGCTAAAAACCTATTTATTCCAAAAAGCTTTTGACCTTCCCTCTGAAGACCCACCCTAACTGGTCCTGTCTATGTGTCTAACTGAGTATTGTCTATGTCCACGTACCTTGTATTTGTATGCCCTGGTTTGTTCATTGTTAATTTCTTTTTGATTTGTTATGATTTGCTGTGCATTGTTAACATCAGTTGTGTCAAATTTATTATGAGTTAGTGTTTAGTGTCTTGATTTGGTCACTTTTTTAACTTTCTTTCCTGTCTTGAATTTGGCGTTCTTTTCCTGGATTGTAGTGTTAATCAAATTTTATTGTACACCGCTCAATGCGCTGCTGTAGCGGTATATCAAATTTTAATAAAGATAAAGATGGCTGCAATTTTTGGTGCTCAGCATGGCAGCCTGGTAGGTCTTTTTGCCATGATCATCCAGGAGCTTGTGGTCTTTGTCTGGAGGTGCATTGGTATGCATGCGGGAGTTCTTCACTTTCTTCAGGGCAGACTCTACCACAATAGAATAGTGCAGTAGCTGTGTCTTATCAAATTCTGGTGTCGGTTGCACTTGATATTTCGCGTCACGACTCCGCAACATAGCAGGGATGGATGCAGGTATTTGCAAATTACATGTGAGATTGTCCAGAAGGAGGTAGTGAATCAGGATGGAGACCACCAACCTGGGTGCATTGAGGTATTTCAAGAGCCCCAAGACCTCATTCCTGGGGTCTGGGATGCTGGCTGGAGTCAGTGCAAGGCGAGAAGCCAGTTTCTGCAGACAGTCTGGATAGGTCAGGTCCTCCGGTGGTGAAGGTGGGATTGGTGGCGGTGGCAGCTGTGGCAGCAGCGAGGGCTCCGAGAGGGTCTCTATTGTTGATTTGGAGATGAAGAGCTGCATGTCAAAAAGCAACTCAGCAGCCTTCTCAGCATCACTGTCTGCGGAAAGTGGTCCCGGGAAGAACCCGACTGGGGAGGGCAACGGTCTTGGGGGTGGTGTCTGTAGTGGAGGTGTTAGCTGTAGCTGGTTTAGAGGCTGGATGGCCTGAGTGGGACAGTTCTGGGCCAAAAATTGCTTCCAAACGTCCATGACGGCTGCAGGCAGATGATCGGGGCTCTAGCCTGGATCACTGCGGACAGGCTGTTCCTGCGTCTTTGGCTGCTCCTGCTGGGAAGGGAAGAAGCATGGCTGTCTGAAAAGCTCCTTCTGCATCTGTGCTTCCGGTTTCCCCTCCAGCTGCTGCTGCTGCTGCTGTCCAATCTGTCCCAGGCAGCATGGCCATTTCTATGGCACCGATGTCGGTGCTGAGGGGAAGGGGATCCTCTGGAGAAGAGAGGGCTGTCCCAGGCGACTTCCTGTTGGTGCGAAGATGGCCGATGTCATGGGTGATGTCATTGTGATGTTAGCCAATGGTGTGGTCGGTAGGAGGAGTCCTGGGTCTTGTCTGGGAGTCAGTGCCAGAGAGGGGAGGTCCTGGGGAATCCTTTGCTACGGTTGTGATTTTCTTTGCTGGGGGAGCAGCAGGTGGTGCCTGTGGAGGAGCAGATGCCACACCAAGGATGGAGGCCCCAGAGGACACATCCTGGGCCATGGCAGAAGGGAGAGAGTCTTGTGTGGTGGCCATGTTGGCTACAGCCATGTGGTTGCTCCCTTCACCGACGGCATGCTTTTTCCTTTTTTTCCTTCTGCAGTTCGGCCATGGAGGAGAGGAGAGGTGCAGATGGCGTCCTGAAGGAGGATGCTTTAGTGGAAGGTGCCTCGGAGAGGAAGTCCTGTAGCATGTGGTTGTGGGAGCGGCGGGCTCTGGGAGACATGTGGGTACAGTGAGGGCAGTCCTCCATGCAGTGGTCCTTCCCCGGGCAGCGAACACAGCGGTCATGGGTATCTGTAGTATTCATCTTTCTGGAGCATTTAGGACATTTCTTGAATCCTGGTTTGGTGAGTTTCCCTTTTTTCTCTTTATCCATGGTGGAAAGTTTCAGGAGAGCTGGAATTCTGTCCATGTGGCAAGGCGGAAGAACAAGAAGTGAGCCAGGTAGGGGCAGGCCAAAGGGTGTGGACAACCAGGGCATGCTCAGAAAGGCTTGCCTTTCCGAGCTCTACTAGAGCACTGCCATATCCATGGCGCTGTTGGATGACGTCACCAGATATGGTTGACTCTTCCTGCTTGTCCATGAAGAATACAAGAGCTTGATCCAACTAAGCATCACTTATCCCAGCCCCCACTGCTCCAAGACCGAAAACATGTATTCCAAAATTACCTTATCAAAGGCTTTTTAAGTGTCTAGACTCAATATAAGGCTCATTTAGACACCACTCTTCAAGGAACAGACACAAAAAATGAAAGGACATCCCCACAAAAAAAAAACAAAGCAGAAAAAAAAGCAGGGGTACTAAAATGAAGGGAAAAATATTTTATTATGCCAGACTTGGCTGTGTTTAAGTGAGCAATAGCTGTGTCAGGAGAAGTTAAAACAAATAATATAAAATAACATACGAGATAGCAGTATATACTGTACATAGAGTATGGGATGCATTCTGATCCGTGAATAGCGGGTTTGGACATGTGTACTGGACATCCAACCCATGCTCAGCTCCCAAGCTCTATTCTGCCACCAGCACTCCCTGCATGTACACAGCGTTTGTGCGGGGAGTGCTATATGTGGGTAGGAGGAGGTGGAGTGAGGGAGTGGCCAGGTGCCGGGATGTACAGAGGCTATTCAGGACAGGCCTTTGTACGTACCCTGGCACCAACATGGACGGCCAGCCTATTCCACCCCGCTAATTCTATTGGCAGGCTGCAGCACCCCACACTCAATGGCAATGTCTGTGGACGGAGCCTGCTAGCATGGTCTACCCTGATGAGCCCCCACTGATGGCCCAACAGCATTGTGCGGGGGCCGCTGTCCTGCATGTGTCTGTGCCATGGCAACAGGATGCCACTGCATCAGCATGCAAGCTGGAGTGTTGGGTGCTGGAGACGGGCAGCCTTGGAGACATCTCCCACATCAGCATACAGTGCACACCGGGCCATCTATTTGCCCGATTCTGCAATCACGGGTGTGTACAGATCTCGTGGTTGTGGAATTGGATCCAACTTGGCCTAGGCGTGCACACTTTGGAATAGGCCTCTATATATGAAAATATATATTAAAAAAATACCATAATAGAAGTTCAGAAACATGTAAAAAATAAAAAAAGAATAAGAAACATAAAAATTACAAAATTAGAATCAAAAACATGTAACCAACCAAATTGCAGTGTATGGTGAGTAAAGTGAAGTGTGCATAGTAAAAATTAAATTAAAAAAAGTATTTACATATATCAGAGCACAAACCAATTAAACCTAAACAGGATTCCAAGAAAAAGGGGCAGCATGCATTAACAATCACAAACATTGAGGAAAAACTGTTAATTCAACATATAGCAGCACATAGTACAGTGAGTTGCAAAAAAATTAAAAACACAGTGCAGTTTGTTTTGCATTTATTAAACAGTAGATGGTGCCCATAATCTACAGTAATTGTTAAAATGGACTAATACAAAAGACTGACAGAACACACATCTCAGGTTATTACATAAAAGGGCAATTATGTCCACCCTTTATTATCAATCAACCGTATCACTATGGAAATAAAGCTGGAAGATTCTTGGCAAGCTAGTAGGAGATATAAGAAAGTTTAAATATGTAGAGAGTCTTAGGGGGAAAGGTGGGGAGACTTAAACTAAAGCAGCAGACAGCCTCAAAATTTATGGAATATTATAAAGCCCTCAAGAAATCAGACGACGCATTGCTCTTGAAAATATCATGGCTTGGACAAGTCGAATCTTTGTATGGAAAGAGATCTCTGCTCTTGAGAATCTTGTCTAGGTCCTTCATAGCCATTCTTCCAAGAGCAATGTGTCGTCGTCCCCCTAAGACTCTCTACATATTTAAACTTTCTCATATCTCCTACTAGCTTGCCAAGAATCTTCCGGCTTTATTTCCATAGTGATACGGTTGATTGATAATAAAGGGTGGACATAATTGCCCTTTTATGTAATAATAACCTGAGATTCTCTTCAACACATTTTAATTCCTCCTGATATTCTGCCATCATAATGGCCATATGTTGCCTCTTGGTCTGTTGAAGCAATCAAGTCAGCTGCAGGATCTCAGCATCTCTCCACTTCCATTGTCCAGCAACAGAAGCTATAAAATGGCACCTCTTGACTGCCTTGCCCTCAAGCTACAGCATGGAAGGAGTGGAGTGCTCTCTTCAGTTCTCTGCTAAATGCTCTTTCCATCTTTTCTGCAAACAGTGCTTAAAACCCTTATCCTGAAAAGGAATAGGATCTAACTTCCAACTGAATGCCCCAAGTGCAGGAGCAGTGCAAGGGTTTCTGCCGCCCCAGGCAGAAGCTCCTGTCACACCGCCCCCCTTGCCGCCAGCATCCTCCTCCTGCTGCTGCCCCCCGAATGCATCTCCACTGTATTCATTTGGGGATAAACAGAGCCCGCCAAAATCTTTTTTTTCATATTGGGTCCCAGCCATTAATTCATAGCAACACCTGAGCATTGCTCCATAACACGTCTATCTCAAAAAAACAATTGCTGATGTATTAGGATAGCTATACAAAGGTGTGATCAAAAAGTATCAAGACTTGTGTAGCTATATGTCACACCACGATGCTATTAAGCATGCAGTGATCTAGTTATGTGCTCTGCATGTTCAGAGTGTAGTATGGCTGCAGCACACCTGCACTTTTTTAAATCATGTGATGTTTGGTATTGTGTAAAAGCAGAATTATGATGAGTGAAAAAAAATTGAACAGCGAATTTGCATTAGATTCTGCCATAAACTTGGAGATTCGTGCAAAGAGACTTATGACAAGTTACAGCAAGTGTATGGTGATGAATGCATGAGTTACGCTCAAGTTTATGACTGGTACAAACATTTCCAAGAGGGCTGCCAAAGTATTGACAATGACGAACGTTCTGGAAGGCCATCCACGAGCAGGAATGAAAACAAAGTTGAAGCAGTGCATGCCGCAATACGCTCAAATTGTTAATTGACTATTAGGGAGCTTGCTGAGGACATGGACATCAGTTTCGAGTTGGTACAGTTCATTCTTACTGTTGATTTGGGGATGAGATGTGTGTCTGCAAAATTCACGCCAAAACCTCTATCCCCTGACCAAAAAGAAGATTGACTGTCTGCAGCCAAGGAGTTGTTGGAATGTGTTGAAAATGACTTAGATTTCATCAAAAAGATTATTACTGGTGATGAATCATGGGTTTATGGTTGACCCGGAAACTAAGGCTCAGTCCTCACAATTGGAGACACCAGACTCTCCCAGACCCAAGAAAGCCCATCAGGTGAGCAGCAATGTCAAGGTCATGCTCACTGTTTGTTTGTTTTTTTATTACCAGGGTATTGTTCATCATGAGTATGCTTCAAAAGGCCAAACCATCCATAAGGAGTACTGTGTCAAAGTTCTGACTCATTTGAGAGATGCAGTTCATCATAAGAGGCCAGAGTTGCACAAGAATGGTGAATGGTTGCTTCATCAAGATAATGCCCAGCTCATGCATCACATCTTGTCCAGCAGTTCTTAGCCAAACACCAAATCAAGCAAGTCCGTCAGTCTCTGTACTCACCTGACCTCGCACCCTGTTAATTTCAGTTTTGGAAACAAGAAAAAGTAACTCTAAAAAGGAGATTCGACAACTTAGAAACACAGAAACATAGAAAAATGATGACAGAAAAAGACCACATGACCTATCTATTCTGTCCTTCCATATCAACAACTACAACTGTCCCTTTTTTTCCTTTGGAGATCCTCTGTGTTTGTCCCATGCTTTTTTGAATTCAGATACTGTCCTCATCTCTACCACCTCCACTGGGAGACTATTCCACAGATCCACCACTCTTTCCGTAAAGAAATATTTCCCATTATCACTCCTGAATCTATCCCCTTTCACCCTCATCCCATGTCCCCTCATAGCAGAACTTGCTTTCAATCAAAAGAGGCTCTCCCCCTGTGCATTTATGCCACAGAGATATTTAAATGTCTCAATCATATCACCTCTATCCCACCTTTCCTCTAAGGTATACATATTAAGATCCTTAAGTCTGTCCAGTATGGCCCCTTCACGTGTAGGGTCTGTTAACAATTGCCTGAATAGTTCTCCCTGTAGAGAATCCAGGATTTCCTTGCTTCTAGATGATACTGCAGCGGGAATGTGCCAATCAACATCTGGCATATTGAAATCCTCTATCAGTAGCACTTCCCCTTTCCTTGCAATACTGTATATGTCTTCAATTAACTCTCTGTCCACCTCTTGTGATGGAGGTCTGTATATCACGCCAATGCAAATAGATTTTTCTTTCCTTCATTCTAGTTTAACCCACAGTGCCTCCTCTCTCTTTTTAAGCTCTGTAATTCCAAAGCTTTAATATTATTTTTTACATATAGTGTCTCTCCTCCTCCCCTTCTTCCTACCCTGTCCTTTCTGAATAAAGTATAGCCTGGTATAGTTACATCCCAGTCATGTTTCTGTAACTGCCACTAAATCCAAGTCAGCCACTCCCACCAAAGCTTCAACATCAGGGCTCTTATTTCCCATGCTATGGGCATTTATACACACTGCTTTCCATATGTTACCCCTTTTACCCGTTTCCATAAAGGTATTTAATGATTCACTTACCTGGGGGCTTTCTTCACCCATCCCCAACGAATCTAGTTTAAAGCCCTCTTCAGTAGATTAGCCAGTCTACTACTGAAGATGCGTCGACCTCTTTTGGACAGATGGATGCCATCTCTGCTCTGCAACCCTTGGAGCAGCATCCCATGGTCCAGGAAACCAAAACGCTCTCTGACACCATCCACGCAGCCATGCATTCATCTCCAGGATGCGAGCCTCTCTGCCTTGGCCTTTACCCTCAACAGGGAGGATTGAAGAGAACACAACCTGTGCACTTATCTGCTTCACCCTCTGTCCCAGAGCCATGAAGTCACTTTTGATACGCTCAGAGGGATACCTGGCAGTATCATTTGTTCTGACATGGATTAGCAACATTGGGTAATAGTCAGTGGGCTTGATGAGTCTCAGCAAACTCTCCATTACATCTCGGATTTTGGCATCTGGCAGACAGTATACTTCTCTGGACATCAAGTCTGTTTGGCAGATGGATGCCTCAGTACCCCTCAGAAGAGAGTCAGCAACCACCACTACCTTTCGCTTACTTATGTTCACTGATTCTGCAAATTTGGGGTGCTCGAGCTCTGGTTCTTCCCTTTCCAGGGATGCTTTCACCACCTCCACTTCCAGGGCTGCATAATGGTTCTTTAGTTCAAGGGCTGGAATAGTTGGATTGGTGGTTCTGCATGCCCTGGTGACTTGTGTCCAACCTTCGTCATTCTGTAGGCACCCATCTTCTCCTCTGCTGGAGAGCTTGGTTGTTGCAAGAAGCATCTCATCAATGTACTTCTCACTGTCTTTAATGCTCCTCAGCCTCGCCACCTCCCCTCTGAGTTCCTCCACTTGTTGACTGAGAGCTTCAGCATGCAGGCACCCTGCACATGGAACTGGTCCTTGGAAACCATTAAGCAAAATTTGACGCAGCAGCTTCACAGCATAATGAAAGAGGTATTTCAAAATTGTTTTCAGCAGTAGCAGGAACTCTGGAAGAAGTGTGTTTTTATCCGAAAGGGACTACTTTGAAGGAGAATGAGTGCAGTAACTGTCAGTGTTTATACTTTGTGTTATTGATCGCACCGTCCCCATACTCTTTTTTTTTTTTTTTTTGTTTTGTAGGAGGAATAAACACTGACAAATCCATTCTTGTCTGAGTTTCTAACGTTTTTAGCATTTTAGGGCCTCATCAGCCTTCATTCTCTTGAACATATCAAGATGATGTTTCCATTTTATAGGAATGTACACTCCTGCACATTTAAAGAAGCTATTTTAACTGTCATCTAGCCTCTAATTGCTCCATTACTTTACTGAGGTGCCACAAGATGTCTTCTAGCTAGGATATCTTGCTAGCCATCACCTCCAGGACTTTTTACATATTCTCCGAGTATTTCACATTTCCTATGACTTGAGTTTCTTCACTCATCCCCCTATCCCCCTTATAGTTTCCCCATTTCCAATCTCCCTCCTCCCCTCCTCTCTTCAATCCTTATCCCAATATCTTCACCACAGCATCTTACCTATTCCCTCAACTCACTCCATTCCCCCAAATACATCACTCAAAGAACCACTATATATGCTCCATGCCCCATTCAGCCTCCTATACCCAGCATCAAATTAGCAAAACGCATTAGCAAATTTTTTTTATAGATCCTCTTTGCTCCTCCTAATAGGTTCAACTTAATCTCCAGGAACAAGCAGGAATGAGTCTTCTCATATGGGTACGTCGGTACCGACGGAACCTGCGTGGGAACACTCCCCAGCTTCCCAAAAAGGAAAGCTTTTGGGAGCATCCCACAGCGCCTGCGTGCTGCCTTCCCGCCTTTCCTAACTGCCTCTCCCCAGTTCTTCTTTTCCGCGGAGCTAGCAGGTCGTGTTCCTGTCACCGCTGAAGAAGTTCTTTGTTTTATTTTATTTCTTTGGTCGTGCGTCTGCCTTCCCCGACGTCGGACCGGTACCGCCGGTCTTTCTTTCTTTTCTTCTAAAAAAAAAAAAAAAAGAACATATTTTTCCCTCACTTAGTGTGTTTTTCCTCTTTGGGCCTTAGGCCTCACGAAAAATTTTCCTCATGGAAAAACCAGCCTCCGGGTTTAAAAAATGCACTAAGTGCAGCGGTACTATTTCTGTTACCGACACCCATGAATGGTGTCTTAAATGTTTGGGTCCTGACCACTCCATTTTGGATTGTTCGTCCTGCTCCTTGATGTCTAAACGAGGTTTACAGAAACGAGCAGCCAAGCTCCATGTGCTGTTTCCCTCTGATGCAGCTTCAGTGGCATCAACGTCTTCCAGGGCTGCTTCTTCCTCCCATGGATCTCAGGTAACCAAACATAAATCCAGCCGGTCCTCGAAGGGTAGATCTCCTTCCAAGCATCGAGATGCCTCTGGGCTTGCCCTCGAGGATCCTGCACCGGCAAAACTACCCTGGCGGGAAGCTCCGGCTTCCAAAGCTCCACCTATGGGGTTACAGGTTGACATCGATGGCACGGCCTCAACCGATCACCTGTTAGAATGCTCTGGGGTACCGGCACAACCTTCCGGTACCGAATTCCAGGCATTCATGGCGTCGATGGATCAGAATGTTCTATCCATGCAGCAGGCTATCACGGCCTTCATTCAAGCTGCAACGCCGCTGATACCACAACAAACTCCATTGTCGGTATCGGCCCAGGTACCGGCACCGACTGCATCGACATCAGCCATGGTGTCGTCTGCAGCGGTTCCCTGCCTAGGGATGCCTATCGGTACCGAACCGGTACCGATAACGCCCGATGTCGATACGGCTCGGTACGCGTATCGAGCTTTGAAAGAGCACCCTGACAGTCGATACCTCGATTCCTCCGAAGATTCTGATGCATCGGAGGCATCTGCTGAAGTATCCATAGCCCTTCCTGAAGAGCCTTCTTCTCCAAAAAGAAGAATGTCTCCTCCAGAAGACTTGTCCTTTCAAGACTTCATAAGAGAAGTGGCTAAGGGGCTCTCTATTTCAGTAACCTCTGAATTAGAGCCTAGAGCTAAAACAAAAATGGATATTTTAGGTTATTCTAAGGCTCCTAAGGAGGCAGTCACCTTGCCAATTCACGAGATTCTTTATGATCACATGATTGACTTATGGGAGACTCCTCTCACTATCTCTCCTCATTCTCGTAGATTGGACACTATGTACCGTGTCCCTCCTTGTCCTGGGTTTCATAAAACACAGCTTCCTCACCATTCTATTGTGGTGGAGTCAGCTATGAAAAAGATAAAGAGTGCAAAAAGACCAATCCTCTGCTCCTCCAGGAAGAGAATGCAGGACCTTGGATGCTTTTGGTAGGAAAATCTTCCAAGCCAGTATGCTCATTGCCAGAATCAACTCCTATAGTCTTTATATGGGTATGTTTCTGAAAGAAGTTGCAGATAAGCTGCACACTTTCCTCCCTTTTCTTCCAGAGGATAAAAGGGAAGAATTTCTTATTTGGCTTAAGCATACTCAAGATATTTCAAAGTTTTCCAACCGTGCAGCTTTTGACTCCTTTGAAGGTGCCAGCAGAGCTTCGGCCATTGCCATAGCTGCTCGCAGAATTGCTTGGCTCCAGGCTTCTGATCTAGAATCTTGGGTCCAGGATGGCTTGGGAAATCTTCCCTGTACAGGTGAAAACCTGTTTGGCAAAGATTGGCAAATAAAAGCCACTCAAATGGATGCAGAAAATTCTGCTTTGGATAGACTTTCAAAGTCAACCTCCATTCCTGCAAAGAAAAAACCTTTCAAGAAGTCTTTTTTCAAGAAAGGCAGATTCCATCCTGCTTCTGGCCAACAATCATCTACAGATCGTTTTGCTGCTAAGCGTCAGCAACTTAAACAGGCCAGGCCTAAGCCTACAGGGGCTGCTGCAACTCAGCAGACCCAGCCTCCTCAGGGCTTTTGACTTGATGCTAGAGAACTTAGCCTTTCTGGCTCTGAAACAGCCAGAGCCTCTCACCATTCCAGGAAGGTTAGCTCATTTTGCTCCCAGATGGGAGCAAATTACAGCAGAGCAGTGGACCCTCTCCATCATAAGAGAGGGCTACAAACTTCATGTCTCAAACCTTCCTCCTCACACCATGGTGAGACATTTCAATTCTTTAACATCTCTCCTCGACCTTCTAGGTCAGGAGGTGGCTACCCTTCTTGCCCAAGGGGCAATAGAAGAAGTACCTCTTCTTCAACAAGGGTCAGGGTTTTACTCCCCCTACTTTCTGATCCCAAAGAAAACAGGGGGCTACAGACCCATATTAGATCTCAGAGAATTGAACAAATTTCTATGCAAGGAGAAATTCAAGATGCTTTCTCTGGGCACTCTCATTCCATACCTTCAAAGTCAGGATTGGCTTTGTTCTCTAGATCTCAAGGATGTGTACACACATGTCCTCATCTATCCATCTCACAAAAGGTTCTTCCGTTTTTCCTTTCCAAGAAAAGCATTACCAATACAGGGTGCTTCCTTTCGGTCTGGCCTCTGCTCCAAGAGTGTTCACCAAATGCATGGCAGTAGTAGCTGCATTTCTACGCACTCTGGGAATATTTGTATTCCCATACCTGGACGACTGGCTCATCTGAGCTCCAACTCAGTCAGAGGCCCAGACTTCCCTGGACTGCACAAGGCGCTTTCTGCAGTATCTGGGACTTGTGGTAAACCTCCCAAAGTCCCAGCTCACCCCTACTCAGTCCCTAGAGTTCATAGGGGCCTGGCTAGATACTAACACTGCAAGGGCCTATCTTCCTCAGGCCCGTTGCCTACGCCTAGTGCAGTTAGCCTCCCAGATTCAGTTAAAGAGCCATTTAACTGCCCGGGAGATGCTACAACTGCTAGGCCACATGGCTTCCACAGTGCATGTGGTCCCCTATGCTCGCCTTCACATGAGAGCAGCTCAATGGACTTTGTCCACCCAGTGGACTCAAGCATCAGGGGCTCTGTCAGACAAAATAGCAACCTCCAGGCGCTTCTTTTGGTCTCTCCAGTGGTGGAAGTCCACCCAAAATCTGTTGCTGGGGTCCCCCTTCCAACAGTTGTTGCCCCAGGCAACCCTCACAACAGATGCCTCCCAAACAGGTTGGGGAGCTCATCTGCAAGACCTCTCCACTCAGGGCACTTGGTCTCCACAGGAGACCTCTCTACATATCAACCACTTGGAGCTTGGAGTTTTTAAGTCCCGCTGTTTTGCGATCACTAGAGGCAGATAAGATCGTGTCCTCTGGAGGAGGTCACCGTCGTTGTGAGAATTGTGATATCTGCGCACTGACTATTGAAGCTTCTGTTTTTGAATATCATGGGTTCTGTAGAAATTTGAGATTTTCTACCACTTGCGGTTCCCAAAATGTGGTTTATGCTATTTTGTGCCCTTGCGATTTAGCCTATATAGGGAAAACCACACGGGCATTTCGTGTTTGGATTCGCGAGCACAAAAGTCGCTTAAAGCATGCAGTAATGGAGGCCCCTATAGTTCAGCATTGTGTAGAGCAACGGCATCAATTTGAACAGCTTCGTGTTCTCTGTATAGATCAGGTGTTACAGAGTGATTTTAATGCACCTTTAGATCAGATTCTCATTAAACGCGAACAGTGGTGGATTTATACCTGTGATACAGTATTTCCAAAGGGGTTGAACGCCCAAGTAGAATGGGCTCGGTATCTCTGACAGTGGATTTGACAGATAAAGTTTGATGACAGGCTTGATGGTTGATTCAGTAGTTAGTTTTAAGCTGTGATCTATATTATTTAAAAGGAAGTAGTGTTCTTTGTGGCATGTCCCTAGGCACCTGGTTTAGATGAAGGAAGTGTTGGTAAGATGAGGGGGTGCTTTAAGAAGTCGTTTGCTGTTTGTGTATTGAAAGAGGCTGGGGCTTAGAATTTAAATGCTCGACGTATTAGTAGACGGCATATTTCGGTAGCGGTGTATGATTGGCTGGGGCATAGTCAATAGTGACGTGGAGATATTGGATTGGTTTTGGGAGATAGAGCGTTTCCTATAAGGTGAGAGATGAGTTAGTCCGCATGCGCGGCGTTTCGTGTTACCATTCATTAATTTGGAAGAGATTTGTGGTGAAACGCGGGCAGCTTTGAAGTTTAAAAGGTGAGGTCTGTTTCTTCTCTTTTGTCAGGATATTGGTTTAGGATGGTAAGAAGTAGTTTAGTTTTTAATTTTAGGGTTTTAGGTAAAGAGTATTGATTATTTGTATATCTGGTTTGTTATTAGGAAATTTGAAGCTGGATGGGAGTATTGGAGAGATCCCCTGATGAAAGCTAGCGTTGTGAAACGCTTGACTGGTACCTAAGGGAGGCGTCGGGATCAGTGCTTAAATCCATGAGAGTGGGCTGTTTTTATGACATAGATAAGAACAAGTGCTTTTGATTATTTGGTTATCCAGTTGGAAGTTAAGGCTGTGTTTTTCAACCCACTTACATCTGTGAGGTCGTTGATGCAAATGGGCTCATTGCCGTGATAACGGACGATTAGTCCCTATGGCAGAGCCACAATAAGTCTGAGACCTCAATGGATAAAATGTTTGTTTTTTGATATAAACATTTGAAAATTAAGTAAGCATCCATTTATACATGAACGATTTTTCTATTAGTGATCTTTTATTTACAAAGGACACAGCACCATAGAAAGTCTTCTCAACTCTTTGTTGCTTTTGATCCCTCTCATTTGGGACTTCCAGTCTCTAAGAGGACACTGTCCAATTGGATTGCTCAGTGTATTTCTTTCGCCTACCAGAGTAAGAACCTTTCTCTGGAGGGCCATGGCCACCTCTATGGCTCATCTAAATTCTGTGTCCATCGACCAGATCTGTCGAGCGGCCACCTGGGCCTCGGTTCATACATTCACAGCCCATTACTGTTTGGACAAGGACTCCCGCCGGGATGCCTTGTTTGGTCAGGCTGTTCTCAAACACCTGTTCCATTCTTAATCAACTCCTGCCCTCCTTCCCTGGATGGATGCCTGAGATCCATAGGAGGAGGTAGAGCCCTTCTCAGGGTCTCATAACCTTGGGGATCTCCCAGGCATCTCTAGCTAGGGAGTCCCCATATGTGAAGACTCATTCCTGCTTGTTCCTGGAGATAGCACAGTTACTTACCTGTAACAGGTGATCTCTGGGAACAGCAGAAATAAGTTTTCACAACCCACCCACCTCCCCTAGGAGTTGTCTATCTATCTTTCCTTTCCTCTCTCTCTTTGTCTCAGCTTTAAAACTTGAACTGGGGAGAGGCGGTTAGGAAAGGCGGGAAGGCACCGCGCAGGTGCTGTGGGATGCTCCCAAAAGCTTTCCTTTTTGGGAAGCTGGGGAGCGTTTCTGCGCAGGCTCCGTTGGTACCGACATACCCATATGTGAAGACTTATTCCTGCTGTTCCCAGAGATCACCTGTTACAGGTAAGTAACTGTGCTTTCCTTACCACCATTCTCTAAGTACCAAGTATCATCCAGTGCCTGGACAAGCATAAAGTCCCAGTCTCTGGTTTCTGCTTTCCTCTCTTCTCTTTTACTCTTTTTTTTGAGGGTCTCCTGTCCATTTGTCAGTTTTCTCTCTCATCCTGTCTTCTTTACTTCCACCCCTACTATCCTTTTCTAGCATTGTTCTTTTCTTTTTAGCTTTTTTCATTTTATTTTCTGTAATTTAATATTTTTGTTCAAATAAGGTATTTCATTGTAAACCACTTTCTAGTCATACAATAAAAAACGATATAGAAGAATGTTAAATAAATAAATCACCCAGCAATTCCATCAATTAGTTGGCCATCCCACAGATAACAGCTGTGTCTGAGAGGGGTGGGAGGAATCCACACCTGAGAGTCAGTCCTATACTGTGTTCAAGGGGAAATGGTGTCCTTTCCTTTGCACTTCTCCCCAACAAACCATCCAGCAGGTTGTGTTATAGGACCTGTCTCTACATCAAGGATTAGACAGATTAGCGCCAGTAAAATGTATAGCTATCCTCTCATCACACAGCACCAAGAGGATGGTATACTACTAATAAGCAACAGGCAAAAAGAGCCTTCTAATGCTATTAAGTTGGAATAAAATTAAGCTCTTAGAGCTTATGAATTGCAAATTCAAAAGAGTAATCAGCAAGTTCTGTCCTTAAGTTATAACAAACAAATAACCAAAACAAGAGATGTTTCAGACGGCTAAGAAACACAATCAAGTACAAAGTCAAAGTAATAGTGGGTTAGAACCCTCGGTAGAGAAGCAGGTAGTATAGTTTGAGTAGTGGGCAGGGCATGTAAGATAATTTAACTTACTCTACAGCATCTGGAAAAGAAAATGATGTACTGACTATCAAAATTTGAAATGGGCTCAGTTTTTCACACTGTTATAGTAGCTGAAGCTAAGCAGGCCCTATATGCCATCAAAGAAATATGTTGCCTGCTGGACATATGCCCCACTGTAATGATTTTGGGCATAGGTGACTGTTTTAATTTGTCATTGAATTAAAGTATTTTCCTGGATGATTTAAAGAAAGCTGTTGTGTGCCTGATCTTAAAAGCTAATTTGGACCCCGCACAAGTAACCAACTACTGTTCAATTTCAAATTTCTGAAGTATTAGATGCTCACTAATGTAAGTTCAGAAGAAATCACAGCACAGACTTTGCTTATGTGTATGATTCATTACGGCTTAAGCTTGATCAAAATGAACAGGTGCTCCTAATTTTGTTAGATGTGACTGTTGCATTTGACACCATAGACCACAAGTTAATGCTACTGCATTTAAGTAGACGAGGTCCTTTAATTGGCAGACAGTCAACTTGGAGGCATTTAAAGCATGGTGTTACTAAGGACTCAGCCCATTCTTCAGTTTTATTTAACTCTTTACCCTTAACTCTAACATACAAAATTTATGCTGGTGTTCAAACATTACTTCCGATAGACTCTGATATTGCTGAATCCTTAAATTATGTTTTAGCCTCAATAAGTTGACTATAAACCTAGTTAAGACCGAGTTATTGTGAGTTAAACCACCATTATTTTCTGCCCCTCCTTGAACTAGTAGACTTCTTGTTTGAATGGAAAATAGGAAGTCTGCATTGGAAGGGGCAGAAGTGCCTGGTCAAAATGAGCAACAATCTTTATCTTAATTGTATAATTTGATATACCGCCCATTGCACTGGCAATAGGGTGGTTTACAATAAAAAATAGATTTGGTTGCTAAAACATATTTGGCAGTGCAGTGTCGGAGGCTTTGTTTAAGTGCTGCATTGCTGTTTGAATGTCATTGCCACTGCTGCAGGTCCCAGAGCAGGGGCCAGCAGGGGTTGGGAAGAAGCAGGGGGGGAGCAGCAATGAGGGCTTGCCTAGGGCCTCTTATATTCTTACACTGGCCTGATAAGGACTGCTACTACTATTGAACATTTATATAGCACTACAACGTGTAAGCAGTGCTGTACAGAAACATATAAAAGATGGTCACTGCTCATCAGAGCTTACACTCTAGTTAAGACAGACAATACAACAGGGGAGGGCAAAGATACAACTAGGGAAGGGTAAGGGAGACAAAGTGGAATAGGATCCAAAAACAGCCTCAAGGAGGCGAGCCTTCAGCATGGACTTGAAAAGGGGTAGGGATTTATTTATTTATTTAACAAACATTTTTATACCGCGCTTTCCACATGATCAAGTGCAGTTTACAAGCAACAATGGTCTGAAATGTACATTAAAACATGAAGATGAAGCTTGTGACCCCATGTCTTGTGGAGTGAGTTGCCTGGAGAAATTAGAATAGTGTGATAGAAAGCATTTTAGCAAATTACTAAAGGCATACTTCTTTGAGAAGGCATTTATCAGTTCGTAGCTTACATTTTTTGCAGTTTTATGTATATTGCACATTGAGACAAAGAGCTGGGTAGACTTACAGTGGATCTTTGCCTACTCATGGTAGATGACCAATATGTGCAGTGCCACCTCCCCTCTATTGGCGTGAGGCCTGGGAAAGAAAATTGGCAGAACGACTTATTGACTGAGGTGAAAAGCAGACACTAACTTTGGCAGGAAATTCAGATGCATGCGCAAGACCACCCTATTGTGGTGAAACCTAGTGTACAGCAGGTGAGCTACTAGGGCCTGGAGCTCACTAACATGGCGTGCCGAAGTGACCACCACCAGTAACACAACCTTCCTGGTCAGGAACTTCAGAGGGCAGGAAGTGAGTGGCTCAAATGGAGTTGTGCCAGAACCACATTAAGGTCCCAAGCCACTGCTGGGAGCTTGAAAGAAGGCTTAGAGAAGAGCAAGCCCTGCATGAAGTGAACCACCAAGGGCCAATATGGGACAATGAGGATCATCGTACCCCTGTTGGCCTGAAGCTTTAGAAAAGTTTTCACCATGAGCAGAATAGGAGGATATGTGTATAGCAGCCCACCCCCAGTGTAGGAGGAAGGCATCCAATGCCAGCCAGTAGCTGGACATGACCCTAGAGCAGAACTGATCCATCTGGGCAAACAGATATATTGTGGGGGTAACCCACTCCCAAAAGATCTGGCCCACAACCTCTCAATTGAGGGTCCCCTCGTACACCAGGGAATTGAGTTCCCTGGGCAGATAAGTAGCTCTCAGCTGTATTCCATCAGTGATAGCAAGTTTCCACAAGCGGGCCACTTTCCAGCACAGATGGTACAACCCTGTGCTGCCCTGTCTGTTGTCATAGTACATCACCACCTGATTGTCTGTCTGTCTGAATCAGCACAGTTTGGTTGGCCAAATGAACTGGCATGCCTGGAGGGCATTTACTATGGCCCACAGTTCCAAGAAGTTGATCTGGTGCAGGTACTTCTGTTCAGACCACAGGTCCTACTTGTGCAAGCCATCCAGATGAGCCCCCCAGCCTAGCTTGGACATATGTTATCAGCATCCTTGGGGGTTGGGGTGATGTTTGAAAGGGGAGACCTCTGAGCAGGTTCTGATGTTCCAGCCACCAGTGCAAGCACTGGACCAGAGGCATGGTGACTGCCACCCGGTCCTGTAGGTGGCCGGTGGCTTGTTTCCACTGTGTACTTGGAGTACATTGAGCCTGCCTCATCAACAGATGAGACAGGGAAATGACATGCACAGTCAAGGCCATATGGCCAAGAACCTTCAGTATCCCCCGGGCTGTCACTTGACCCGTTGCTGGGTATCACGAACCAATGCTGTCAGCCTCTGCAGGCGATTCATTGGAAGAAAGGCCCAAGCCCGAGTGGTGTTGAGGAAGGCTCCTATGGACTCCAGCTGTTGGAGGGCTGGAGGTGAGAATTGGGGTAGTTGACCACAAACCCAAACCGATTGAGCACCTGGATGGTCAGCTGAGCCAACCACTGGATCCTCTCCAGAGTGCAGCTCTTTATGAGCCAGACGTCTAAGTAGGTGAAGACGAATATCACTAAAGTCTGAAGACAGCTGTGCTGCTGTTCACTTTATTTATGAGTTTTCTTAAACTTTACATAAATCTGCATGGGCTTTGGGTAAGGAATATATTAGTACAATGTTTTAAGCACTATTTATATTATGGTGAGGCTTAGCTATAGTGCTACTGGTACTGTATATAATTTAGAGTTAGGTTAATCCTATTGGTAGGGACCAACCTAATTCACGGGAAAAAATGCGCTATTTCACGGGAGGTCTTTGAAAATTCAACATATTTCACGGAAAATTCACGGGCCTTTATTTCAATGTTTTATGTGAACCTTAACTGGCAGTTAGTTGACAACAATTACTTGAAACAGACACTGTCAGAACGGAGGACAAATACCAAGGCCAACACAAGAAATATCCAAAAAGAACTTTATTGAAGAAGACCCAACTAAACAACAAATATTCAGGCATTCAGTTTTGAGTTCCTTGCAATAATCACTTGATTTGTCAAATTGCTCATCAACAGTCTCTGGCGCTGCAGTGCACTGACAGTTGTGTATTGACTCACACTCCTTTCAGCATCAACACTGTTTGTGGGCACTGATAAGTATTGTAGCACCAACCGGCTCAACAGCGGGAATCTACCAGTGCTTGCAAACCACAATGATGTGACAGATGTTTCTGCGGGAACATCTACAGCCACTGCACATTCAGCCAAGAGATGACGGTCATCCATTCCAGGTATGCAAACAAAACCTGTTACTGATGAAGCCAGTGATTCTCAGAACAATCGCAACGGATGGCGCAGCTGACAAAAGTTCCTTCAATTGTTGTTTGTGGTTGGAAAAAACTCTGTTGGAAGTCTGTTCACAGGTGTTGTGAAGCAGGCAACAGCCCGAGGTTCGGGATGTGGTTTTGTAGGTAGGAGTGCAAGGTGGGATGATCTAGTTTTTCCAACGGAATGTTAGCTTCAGTAAATGCTTCAACCAATTCAAATACAGCCATATTGTGCGTGTCCCTCGCTTCCGTGCTATGGGAAAACATTCCTGTAACCGTCATCTGTTTTTTTTGCCTTTCTATCCAGTGCTTCTTCTGCTGCTTTTCTTTTGGAAGCATGAACTGACGATTCCAAGTGCCTGTCAATACTTTTGATCACAAAGGAAGTAATGTTACAGTACGAACAAAATAATTTTCCAGAATCGGCATGTAAAGTTCCCTTTGGATACTGCTTAGCTCGTTCTTCATAAGAGACATGTTCAGCTTTCTTCATTACCGACATGATGCACTTTGACATAATTCAATTTTTAATTCACACAATACTTAGTACTTTTAATTAATACAGTATTATTATTATTTTCCTCCGTGGGAATCAGGTTGTAAGTAAATGCTCCCAGATTGAAGCACCCTGTGCAGTTCTTTTTATCTGGGCCCAGAGATGATGTCAGAAGGGCTGCCCCACACAGGTCGGCAGCTCCCGAACCGGCTCTCTCACCCCTCTGCGGGAATTTCACAGAAGTGTGCATTTTTCACGGAAGACGGCCAATTTCACAGAAAATGTCACGGCCGTGAAATCATGAATTAGGTTGGTCCCTACCTATTGGTATATAATTTATTATATATACCATCAACATAGCGTCTTTGGTATTGTTTGACCATACTAACCACATGGGATCAAGAGCAAGGTGAACTTCTGATCCAGGCCACGACTTGTACAATGGAGTGACTTGTATACTAACTTTACCAAATTTAACCTAATTTTGGGCCCTGCGATGTATTCTCAGGAGCGACTTATAACCTGGAAATATGGTACTCACATGACTTGAACCAACCAGTGAATGATGACTCTAATGTTTAAAAAGCCAAATTCACTCCTATTTTCACAATGGTGAAGACAAGAGAACTGCCTGAGACCATCAGAAAACACTCAGTTACAGGGAACATATAGCAATAAACTATGTACAAACAATGAACTAAGTACAAATGGTATATTTTAACTATTTACAGGTGATGGTTCTGAATCATCTCACCATGTCCTGGGAGGTTTTTGACATTTTCATGAGCAGAAAACGTCTTAATAACATTGAAAACTGTAGACACAGGAATCTCAAGGTCTTTGGAAATAGCCTTGTACCCCTTTGAAGTTTGATGTATGATGATAATAGTTTTTTGTTCATTGTAAACTACTTTGTCCTAATGAAAAGCAGTTTAAACAAACAGCATCCTAGGGTAAACCTTAAATTTACTGCTTGGGGTAGAAATTGGTTGAATGGGAGGCGACAAAGGGTACAGGTAAATGGAGCTCACTTTGAGGAGAAGGAGATTGCCAGTGGAGCAACACAGGGATCTGTCCTTGGTTCAATTTTTTTAACATCTTTGTTAGTGATATCGTGGAAGGGCTGTCAGGTAAGGTTTGCCTCTTTGCGTATGATATCAAAATCTGCAACAGAGTAGACAACCAGGAAGATGTAGATAATATGAGGAGGGATCTAGCTAAGCTTGAAGAATGGTCTAGAATTTGGCAGCTGAGATTTAATGTTAAAAAATGCAAGGTCATGCATTTGGGCTGCAGCAATACAAAGGAGCGGTACAGTATAGGGCGTGAAGTACTTCTGTCCACAAAAGAAGAGCGGGACCTAGCCTTGATTGTGTCTGATGATCTTAAAGTAGCTAAACAGATAGAAAAGGTGATGGTGAAAGCTAGAAGGATGCTTGGGTGCATAGGGAGAGGAATGGCCAGCAGAATAAAGGAGGTGATAGTGCCCCTGCATGTCTTTGGTGCGACCTCATTTGGAGTATTGTGTGAAGTATTCTGAAGACCACACCTTCAAAAGGATATAAACAGGTTCGAGTTGGTGCAGAGGGTGGCTACTAAAATGGTTAGTGGTCTTCATTATAAAGCATATGAGGACAGACTTAAGGATCTTAATATGTATACGTTAGAGGAAAGGAGGGATAGAGGTGATATATTTGAGATGTTTAAATACCTCCATGGCATAAATGCACAGGAAGAGAGCCTCTTTCGATTGAAAGCAAACTCTGCTATGAGGGGACATAGGATGGAGGTGAAAGTGGATAGACTCGGGAGAAATATGCAGAAATATTTCTTTACAGAAAGAATGGTAGATGCATGGAATAGTCTTCTAGTGGAGTTGGTAGAGATGAGGATAGTATCTGAATTCAAAAAGGCATAGGACAAACATAGACGATCTCTTTTTTTTTTTTTTTAATTATTAAAAAGGGACTGTTGTAGTGGTTGATAAGCAAGGTCAGACTAGAAAGGCCATGTCTTTTTCTGCCATCATGTTTCTATATTTCTACATTTATTCTATAAAATAAATAAAAAGTTAATCAAAGAAGTCTTTGAAGGTTACTACAAACTGTTGGAAAAACACCACATATAACATACAAAGAGCATTAAGGCTGATCTGGAGCGATTTGGAGTGGTGGTTTCAACCCGCACCAGACGCTGCACAATAAACAGAGGGCAAAAGCCAAGGAGGATCCCACTGCTCAAAGACATACATAAAAAGGCACGCCTAACCTTTGCCCAAATCCACCTTGAGAAACCACAATTCTTCTGGAAAAATGTTCATTTGACAGATGAAAACAAACTTGAGCTCTTTGGCAATGCAGATCAGCAATATATATCTCCAGGAACAAGCAGGAATGAGCCTTCACATATGGATACGTCGGTACCGACGGAGTCTGTGCGGGAACGCTTCCCAGCGTCCAATCAGAAAGCTTTTGGAAGCATCCCAACATGCCTGCATGCTGCCTTCCCGCCTTCCCAACTGCCTCTCCTCAGTTTTCGTTTTTCCGCGGAGCCGGCAGGACGTCCTCCTGTCACCGCAGAAAATTCTTCTTTTATTTTTTAGTTTTCTTGTGGTCGCGGCTGCCTTCCCCGGTACCGCCGGTGTTTCTTTTTTCTTTTCTTGTAAAATTTTTCCTTTTTAAGGAATATTTTTTTCTTCCTTAGTGTCTCACGGTCTCTCAGGCCTTCTGAGCCTCTCCATTTTCCTTCATGGAACCGCCAGCCACTTTCCCCAAGAAATGTACAAACTGTGGCGGTACAACTTTATTTTTAGACACTCACAATTGGTGTCTAACCTGCTTGGGTCCTGACCATTTTCCTCCGAAGCCCTCGGGCAATAGTATTGTGAGAAGAAGTTTTCAACATCGAGTTCCCCTCGACACGCGGTCCCCCTCCAACTTCGGGGCACCGACCATATCTTCTTCTACACAGGATCAGGTAACCCAAAAACAGTCTGTTAAGACTAGCCAGTCCTCGAGCGGCAGTTCTCATGCACAGCATAGAGATGCCTATGGCCTTGTCCTCGAATCCACTGGCTTCAAAACCCCGGTGGGAGTCTTCGGCCTCCAAAGCCTGTGTGGGGTTTCAGGTTGTTCCTGAGGTTCACCCCTCACAGAACATACCTGAGCCATGCCCGGTGGTGGCATCCGCTTCGAGTGGTTCCGATACCCCGGCATCGGCACTGGTGTTGGATGAAACATTCCTCACCAAGGATCGTCGTCTGGCTTCCTCGGTACCTGCGGGGCCAGTGGATATGCTCCAGACCGACCTTACAGTATCGGTACCGGCACCGATACTACTACCAACGTCGGTACCCTCCAGAGGTGCATCGATAGACTCGCTTCCTTCGATGCCGAGTCTGGAATCGATCTCCAGTCTGGAGGACTGGGTACCGACTCACCTTGGTACCGACTCCCGTCGGTACCGAAGGCTCGCTTCCGATAATTCGGATCCGCAACTCTCGGTTCCTCCGATACCATTAGAGTTGCCACCGGCTGACCTTCATCCACCGGTATCAGATACGGTACCAAAGTCGACACCGATATCCACATTGCCATTGCTGTCGGTGCCTTCCATGCTTCTCTTGTCAGGCTCGCTTCCCTCGATGCCGAGTTTGGAATCGATCCCTAGCATGAACGATGTGTTACCGACTGTCGCTGGTCCTGACCTGCAGTACCAGCGAACATCCTCTAAGGATCCCATACTGCACCATTCAGGATCTTCTATTCCTATATACTTGGATAGATCCCTCGGTGCCAACGCTAGTTCTTCATCAGATCTAGCCTATCCAAAGGAAGTTCCCTCTGGGGATCCTTCTTTTCGGACTTTCCTCCTGGATATGGCAAAATCACTTGCCATTCCTATTCCTGGACAGGATCCTACACAAAGGAATACAGAATCCCTCTCTGTTCCTAGCAAAGCAAAGGAGAATATAATACTTCCTTTGCATCATTCCTTGCAGGATCTCCTTCTACGAATGTGGGAAGCTCCTTTAAAGGTACCCCCACCTTCCAGAGCAACTGATCTTCTATATCAGGTGCCCCCCTCTCCAGGGTTTCAAAAGACTCAACTTCCTCATCATTCCATTGTGGTAGAATCAGCAATGAGGAGGGTGAAGAGTAATAAAAAGCACTCTTCTTGTCCGCCAGGTCGTGAGTCTAAGACACTAGATGCCTTTGGACGTCAAACCTTCCAGACATCCATGCTTTCAGCAAGAATTCTCTCATATATTTTTTTATATGGGTCTATCTCTTGAGGAGGTCACAAAGAAATTACATCTTTTGACTCCTTTTCTTCAGGAGCCCAAGAGTGCAGACTATTCCTCTCTGGTTAGTCATACTCAAAATATATCTAGGTTTCTTACTCATGCTTCCCTAGACTCCTTTGAGTCTGTTAGCAGGACTTCTGCTATAGCTATAGGGGCACGACGTAGAGCCTGGCTCCAAGCTTCAGACTTGGACAAATGGGCACAAGAAAGACTGGGAAATACTCCTTGCACTGGAGAAAATCTCTTTAACAAGGAGTCTTTACTCCAGGTTACTCAGTTATCCACTGACTTTCCTGTTTCCAGAGGCTGTTCTATGCCTTCTTCTTTCCCAGTAGGTAGGAAATGTCCTACCAAACTTTCTTCCCCTAGGGGGAGAAGGTTTTATCCATCATCTGCCCATCATACAGATGTTCCCAAACAGGGGAAACATCGCCCTGGTCTGAAGAATCCACAAACTCAACAGGGTCAACAAACCCAGCAGTCGCAGGGTTTCAAATAGATCATTGTCCCTCTTGGTTGGTGGTTAGGGTGGCAGTCTACTTCTTTTCACTTGCAGTATCTGCACTAAATTTATCCTAACCTACCTAGATATCTCTTTATGAGACATCTTTTCTCTAAGAGTCTTTATGATGATCATGCCCATACTTAACAGATTTTCCTCTTCCTCTTGGAGGAAAGAGAGGTAACAACTATCAATAGACAGTTGTTTCCCTGTACTGGCATGTATCATCTCACCTGTCAGAGACTTCCTCCATAGTTGGTCTCTTGCAACTCTCTTACCTCCCTCTTACTACAACATTTGGTTTGTAAGAGTGGCTCTTTTACACGGGTAAGCCCCTATAGTCCTCTACCTGTTCTACCGGGGGATTCTCCCTTCTGGAGTTGTCTTCCCCCTTGTTACCTTAGGGCAGCTCATCAGACAATAGGAAGTCCTGCCATGTCTGTTGTTTGTTTTTTCCCAATCTAAAAAAGGAAGAGGGAAAATAAATTTTTCATGCTGCCCTGGTAGTTGCTGCAGATACAGCAATTCCTAGTGGTTAAGCCACTGGTTTTGTTCACTACACAACCAGGGCTTCCCCTCTACTAGCAATCCTCCTAGCCTCAGTGCTAAGTCCCAAACAGGTTATCAACCTTGTTTGGGAAACCCTATTATCACAGTCTGGTTGGTTAACTTCTATTCTTCGCCCCCTTGTCATTAGCAGAATAGCTGGTTACCTGCTGGCTTTCCACAGCCAGTTTTTTCTTCTAACCAACCTGCAGCATGCTCTCTGCATCTCTACAGAGTAGCTTTGCACTATGGGCCCTTGCTAGA
Organism: Ichthyophis bannanicus; assembly: GCA_033557465.1. NCBI lineage: Eukaryota > Metazoa > Chordata > Amphibia > Gymnophiona > Ichthyophiidae > Ichthyophis > Ichthyophis bannanicus. The sequence continues at coordinate 367,724,601 of CM066031.1, forward strand.
GAGCATTAGTATCTTGCCTAGCAGATAACCCCAGATGGTTGGGGGGGGGGTCCCCCAGTCATGTTTCATGTCTGGCAGGTATTCCCTACCCTTTCCATCTCATCTTAAATCTCTTTTGAGGCATAAGCCTCAGGCCTTTCATTACGTGAAAGCCTAAAGGAGGGCCAATTCCCTGGCTTGGCCCATATCTCCTTGGGTCTTCTCGTCAGAGATAAATTTATTCAGTGGCAGCTAGAGGACGCCTAATACCCATCTTGCCCTCATAGGCGGATCACTAGGGTATCTTCCTCCAGAGGCGTCTTCTATCCATTCTCCATACTGCAATTCTGGAGATATTTGGACTTCCTGTCTGCAGACTGAAGTTATCCTCTGCAATTTTCACGTAGGCCATCCTGGTTATTCAAGAGCTCAAATTCTACAAAGAATTAGGCCTTCTGCTTGTCAGGGAGACCTTTCCTCTGACTCTGCCAGTCATAACCAGGAAAAGAGGATTCTCTATTTATCTATTCAAGCAGGTATCAACCTTCTTGCTGTCAGATGAATCTTCCTCTCTCCCTATATCCCTAGGGGGGATGGGGTTCTATGAACATCTCTCCATCCATATACCTGGAGATATGTGTCTATATGCCTGCCTATTCATCTAGGTATATATATAGATAAGCATATATATGTATTGTCGTGAGGGCATCCCCTGGTGACCATTTGAAGTATGGGCATGCTCCACAATAGAAATTATTTAGGGAGCGTGATGAAATGTAAGGTCCACGAATGGCGAAATGGTCTTATTTATTTCCAGCTTCCTATGAGAGCTCAATAATCAAACCAAGTGTAGGGAAAACAAGGCTTTATTCCCCGACTGTGCAAGGGTTCAAATAAGACATTGAGAAATCAAAAGAATGTCCTTTGTTTCAAAAGGTACCAATATTAACAAGCTGACTAATTGTTAAACTCCACAATTAGTGCAAGGGTTTAATCAGAGGAATTCACTTCATTCCAACACAATAAGAATTAAACTTCTCAGTTATACAGCGGCTACAGATTCTAGGCTCATGGCCATGCACAAACCACAATCCATTTCTTCTGGTGGAGGAATGGGAACAGCATTTATATATTCAATTTCCATGGATTCTGCTCCACTACATTCATCATCAGAGTAGTCACTGTCCCTGTCTGCTACAGGTCTACGTGAAGTGTCCCCAGGCTCTTGCCTCCAATAAGACTGTGTTTTAAGTTCTCTGGGAATTTTCTGAAACCACCCTGGTTTCTTCTTCCTTACAAACTGAGTATTTGTTTTAGCAGTGCCTTTAGGAGTTAAGCATTCAGTATCATGAATAAAGCTTTCATACCTGGAGCCTCTGTGGTTTGAATCCGTGGAGCTTTCTCTCCCAGAAACGTTTCTCCTGCAACAGGTTCTCTGCCGATAAGCTCTAGGCAGGGCTGTGCTTTCTGGCAGCTTGGTAAAACCTGGTGTGGATTCAACTTTATGCTTCAGTAAGAACTTAGCTTTGTCAGAAACTGATTTTCCTTTGGTGCCTGGTAAAACTTGACTAGTATTTCCCAGAGACTGCAGGTTTTCCACCAAACCTATCTCTCTGGTTCTCTGGATACGTCTCTCTGCTTTTGAATCAGGAACGTTATGGGAACAGGGAGTGGCACACTCTCTAGCCTTAGTGCTTTCTCCAGCAGACTCCCTCTGAGCAGCTGCTCGCTTAGCCTGGCCCTTCTGAACTCCACCTTTGTGAACTCTGTTCCTTTGGGCTTGCTCAGGTAGGACTCTTTCTCCAAGTCCTTCTCCTTCTCTTAGAGCTGCTCCTTCCCTCAGAGTTGTTCCTTCTCTCTGTCCTCTCCTTTGAGGTATTCCTCTCTTCTGGATCCGGTTCCAGTTCTGCCCTTCCTCTGGAGCTGTTCCTCTCAATAGAGGTGTTCCTCCCAATAGAGCTGTTTCTCTCAATAGAGGTGTTCCTCCTTTGCTAGCATTCAGCTTCTGCTTATAAAGGAATCTTCCTTTTGAAACTCCCGGGCTCATTCCCAGGTGCAAATCATTAGCTCTCTTGGGCTCATTAGCTCCTGTATGATCACTCCTGCCCCCTCTAGCTGTGCCTTGAGGTAACTGCACATCTAGATTTCTCTGAGAAACAGGGTTTCTTTTCAGGTTTGCATCTTTATTGATGCCCACTTCATGACAGTATCTATATATATATCTGTGTGTCTTCTGCCCATACATATCTCTTTATAGATATATGCATATATACCCTATATGTGTATATATTTAAATATATATATAATGAGATATATTTTTAGATAGATCTGTATCCATCTACTTATCTATCTGTCTGTTAGGTTCAGATATCCTTACATTCCTATATGAGCCTGACAGATGGGCACTACCCCTATCAATGCTGTGCCAGCATACTTAGGGGGCTACACCTATAACCACTTCCTGTGGTAATTAACAAACTTTTTCCTTACCATAACCTTTTCAGGTTAGGTACTCCTGAAGCTCTCCATGTACCTTTTTCTTTCCTAATTGACCCCATTTAGGAAAGACATTGCGGAGCTTCAGTTGCTCTAAAGCTTAGCGCTCCTGAGTCTGTCCTTACTTTCTTATCAGATACAAGGGTCTCCATACCCTTTCTCCCATACATGGACTGATTCCAACCCCAGTCCAGTTGGGTCAGACTCATTTTTTCTCTTGGTCCTAGATTTGTACTGTTTTTGGACCAAAACAGCTTAAGCTTTCTTTAATAGTACCTTCTGCGTCTCCGCAGAAGCTCTACCTCTTATACTACATCAGTTTTCCCCTGAGGCTATTTCTCACCCTGAAGGGTTCTGACCTCCACTTGTTTTTGTTCTACTTTATTACCTCTACTTCTCAGTGAGGTACCCCTTGAGCACATTCACTGGCTCTTCTATCAGATCCATATGTAGCTCAGTGCACTTGTGCAGTGCCAACAAGGGAGGCCCAGATTACAATATTTTACTACTAAATGCCCTCGATACAGGGTCTTCCCCTTTTGAAGCCCTGTTCTAGCCAGCTGTTCCACAGCTCCTTTTCTGTATTCAACTCCTACCCTCCATCCCCAGGATGTCTGAGGTCCTGAGGAATAGCATGGCTCGTTCTAGACTTGCAACATGCTAGGACTCCCTCCGGGCATCTGAGCTTGGGAGTCCCCATATGTGAAGACTCATTCCTGCTTGTTCCTGGAGATAGCATAGTTACTTACCTGTAACAGGTGATCTCTGGGAACAGCAGGAATAAGTCTTCACAACCCACCCACCTCCCCTTGGAGTTGCATTTCTCTATCTCTAGCTTTCCCTTCCTTGCTCTCTCTCTCTCTTTGTCTCAGCTTTAAAACTTAACTGAGGAGAGGCAGTTGGGAAGGCAGCACGCAGGCGTGTTAGGATGCTTCCAAAAGCTTTCTGATTGGACGCTGGGAAGTGTTCCCGCGCAGACTCTGTCGGTACCGATGTACCCATATGTGAAGACTTATTCCTGCTGTTCCCAGAGATCACCTGTTACAGGTAAGTAACTGTGCTTTACAGGCTAAGCTGTGAAGCTAATAAGGAAAAAAAACACCTTTCCTACAATTCAATATGATGGAGGTTCCATAATGTTGAGGGGTTGTTTTGCTGCCTCAGGAACTGGAGATATGGAACCTATTAAAGGAATCATGAAGTCAGAGGACTACTGAGGTATTTTGGAGCGAAATGTGTTACCTGATGTCAGAAAGCTAGGTCTGGGTTGAAGGTCATGAGTCCTCCAGCAGGACAATAACCCAAAACATACATCCAAAAATATTTAAAAATGGTTAAAAAGGAGCAAATGGACTGTTTTAAACTGGCCAGCAATGAGTCCTGATCTCAATCCAATCGAGAACCTTTGGAAAGAGCTGAAATCTGCCATTGGTAAAAGGAATTCTGGAAACATTTATGAGCTGGAACAAATTGCAGTTGAAGAGTGTGAGAAACTACCAGCAGACAGATGTACAAAACTTACAGATGGCTACAAGAAACACTTGGAGGCTGTCATCACTGCCAAGGGTTGTGTAACCAAATATTAGTGAAGGGTGCTATTAACCCTGTGCAGGTCATATTTTGTTTTTTTCTCAGAAATTACTACATCTAAGTTGCACAGGCATCTTTGTTGTATACCTTTGAACATACTATTAAAATATGATGAAATACAGTTGGCATATTTCCAATTATCTTCAAGATAGTGTACACAGCATACCTGAAATGCAAGGGTGCCAATAATGTTGACCATAGCTGTTGGATTTTTAAAATATTTTTGATTGAGGTCATGTGTTTTTCTCTAATGTTTTTCTCAGGCTGCTCTGGGGTTTAAAAAGTAAGCGGGACTTAGACCGAAGCCTCTTCAGCCTTCTGCAGCTCTCCCAGGAGGGATCAGAGCTACCGCCGATATCACCGCTCCCCCAGCCGACCAGCTGACACGTGCTGCCCAATCCAGGCAGACCCCGAGACTCAAATAAATGATCTGACTGGCGCACCTGCGCCTTGCGGTCCCGCGCCTGAGGGCTGCGCAAGAGGGCCCTTTGACACGGCCCTTAGGCTAAGGCGCTTAAAGGCTCTGCAATCGTGCACAGAAACAACGAAGAAACATATTCAATAACAACTCCAGCAACTACACCCAAGTACAGCTGAGCTCCCCCAGAGTTGAACTCGCGTACCTCCTCCTCCGTGCATAGTGGTTTGCAGCAAGTATACTTTCCTCAAACACTATTTAAATGACTTTTCTTTTACAGCCTATTTACCTGAAGCTCACCATACCCTTTGTTATCAATCTACTCAACTGTGTTTAATCAGTTAGGTTTCAATGCTAACTGTTATTTGCGGTGTAAGGATATATTAGTTACTATTGTTAGTAGCTCTCCCATATTTAATGGTATCAGTAACACACCTTTCAATTATTACTGTTGTCAGTAACTTACACAAACTTTCTTTACTGTTACCATTAGCATTCCTACATATTATTACTGTTGTCAGTAGCTCTTATTACTGGTGTCAGTAACATTCATCCAATATTTGCTGTTGTCAGTAATCTTTTACACACTTTATTACTGTTGGCAGTAGAATTCCTTCAATTATTACCATTACTGTTGACAGTAAATTTGCTTATAACCCTCAAACACCTTTGACTCACTTACAATTTCTCACTGTTTGATTTTATTGCCTTATCAAGGAATATTCATTGATGCAAATGCTCTATCTGGAATTTCCATAACCTGCCTAGTGATATATATTGTTACCAAAATTGAATATATATCTAACTTAATGTTGGTTCAATTGTTGTAACAATAAATATTGTTTCTAAAATTGAATATCTTACTTGTTCATTGTTGGCTGCACTTCTTACATTTACTATATACTTTTCAATCATATACCTTACTCAAACTAACCACACACATAATAATGAGACAACCAAAAACCATGATTCTAAAAATATCTTACACCTGCATATTACTAACAATCCTAATTGACCTAACACTATGCCTCAACAGTAAAAACTACATGTCAATTCCTATAATATACACACCTAACTGAAACAACCTCCATATAGAACACTATTACCCTTGTAATCAAGCTAAAATCAATTACCACAGACTCATTCAAATAAAACAGACTAATTCATCACAAGCATTCAAGTTAAACAACCCCCATTATGCTACATTATCATGCATCCTAATAAACGCACGTTCATTGAAAAATAAACTTCCAATAATCAACGACTTGCTATCTGACTCTAAACCAGATATATTATGTATTACAGAGACATGGCTCTCGGATACTGATACAGTCTTCTTAAATCAACTTGACAACTCAAACTATGATATTACCCACACACACAGATCCAACAAAAAAGGAGGTGGTGTACTAGTTATGACAAATAGAAATCTAAAAGCTAAGCTGATACAGTCTAACACTTCAAACAACATTGACACTCTCATAATAAAAATTGGCCTACTACGAATCTGCTTAATATATAGACCTCCTAACCAAAATGCAGACAGTTTGCATTCCTTGATTGAACTCCTTAACACATCATCTGAACAAAGTCCTCTAATTATGCTAGGAGATTTCAACCTTCCCTCACTCCCTATAACTGAATCCAACCTTTTTCTGGAAACCATATCGGATTTAGACTTCCATCAAATAATAAACACACCAACTCACACTAAAGGAGGCACTCTTGACCTTGTCCTCCTACCCTACTCACTTATCAAGCTTTTCAATCCAAACTCTTTAGAATGTACCCAAACACCCTGGTCTGATCATCACCTTATCAAATTAAACCTCACATACTATACTAACTGTGCCATAAAACACACAAGAAGCGACCAAACAATAAAATTCAAGAAATTCAATGAAACTGAATTTCTGGATTCAACAATACCTCACCTTTCTTCATCTCCAACAGACTTAGATGAAGCGGTCAAGAACTGGCATACCACCATAAACAATGCAGCCAGGATTAATCAAATTAATAAAAAACTAACTTATTCAAAAACTAACTCTACTCCATGGTTCAATAGCACATTAAAACAAATGAAAAGAGAAATAAGAAAACTAGAGTTTAAATGGCGCAAAACTAAATCCACCATCCACAAAGACTTATACTATAACCATCTAACAAAATACAAGGAAACCCTAGACTGTTCAAAGAAAAATCACTATGCAACAATCCTATCAAACTCATTTAATAGACCAAGAGAACTATTCTCCATTGTTAGTAATCTAACTAATAACTCTCAAACTTCCAGCAAGGAAATTTCTGACATATCAGCACAAACTTTAGCTAACTACTACCAAAACAAAACAAAACTACCAGTTATGACTCTTGACGCTAGTCACATTCCTCCTCATCTCCTGGATGAATGGTCTGAATTTCACCTTATGTCCAAAACAACATTAAAAAATATCATTCTCAGCCTTAACACCACTACCTCTTACCTTGATCCTTGTCCAGTAATCTGGATAAAAAACACACTTCCAATCCTTCTTTCCTTCTTACTCCCCATTGTTAATCTCTCTCTACTCCAAGGTTACCTCCCACCCACACTTAAACATGTTCAAATCAGACCAATTCTTAAGAATGGCACACTCGATAAAACCTCCCCAAAATCATACAGACCCATCTCTAGTATACCGTTCCTCGCACAAGTAATAGGAAAAAACGGTACAATTACAGACACAGGACTATCTAGATTCATCCTATCCTCTTGATGATCAACAATATGGATTTCGACCCAAACATGGAGTGGAAACACTTCTTATAGTTTTAATGGATGCCCTATTAAGAGGAATTGACAACCACAAGCAGGCATTTATCCTATTATTTATTGATATCTCAGCCGCTTTTGACAGTGTTCACCATACCTTAATGCTTAACAACCTGAGACAAATAGGTATAAATGCCACAGTTCATAAATGGTTCACCTCCTATCTAAATAACAGAACCCAAAATGTAAGAATAGGCAATCAAACCTCGGCTTCATACAAACTTGAAACAGGACTACCACAAGGATCAGCGCTATCAGCCTTACTATTTAATATATACATAAAACCAGTTTGCAATATCTTTAAAAAATTTGGTGTACTCTATCATCCATATGCAGATGATATCATGATGTACATCCCGTTCACGATCCCTAACTTACCAATGCAACTCCTGTCAGATTGCTTCGATGAAATCACATCCTGGCTAAATGCCCATAATCTACAAATAAACCACTCAAAAACTGAAGTGCTAATAGTTACTAAAAATCAATCTTACACTCCCCCATCACACATAATGCTACAAAACCAAGAAATTAAAATAAAAAATGAAGTAAGATACTTGGGAGTTATTCTAGATAGACATCTCACAATGGACACCCATATTAGAAATACTACAAAGAAAATTTATTTCAAACTTAAAATCCTTAAACAACTAAGACCTCTTGTATACATACAAGATTTTATCAGTATAATTCAAGCTACCATAACCCCCCACTTTGACTTTGCTAATCTAATTTTATTAGGTACTACAAAACAAAACATTAAAAGAATTCAACTTGCACAGAATGCAGCAGCTAGAATAATAATGAAAGTACACTCACATCAACACATAACACCAATACTAGCATCCCTTCACTGGCTGCCAATACAAAGCAGAATAGTATACAAAACATTAATAACCTCATTTAAAATTCTAAATGACATGGCCCCAGTCACACTAAGCAACTTAATAAGTAAAGAACATTCAAAATCTACTCAAAGAAAAAGTCAATTAAATAAACTAAAAACTCCTAAAGACTTCATAAAAACAAATAAACTAACAAACAATAGAGCTTTTTCACATGCAGCGCCAACAATTTGGAATTCTCTCCCAGATGAGCTAAGAATGTTAACCGAAATCATTGAATTTCGTAAAAAACTGAAAACGTATCTTTTCACTAAACATTATAATACAGATCATCCCTCAATAGATTTAGAAAAAAGGCTAACCTGTTTTCGTCTGAGATATCCCATGACCTATGAAAATTCTTATAGCTGTAACGGTACTTTGCACCACGCTTAAGCCTTAAACAATGTATATCTGTATATAATGTATATAGTTTTGCACTGTTCTGTGCTAGTTAACATTTACATTTGTTTTCAAATTTTATTGTTTATTTTATTGTTTTTGGTTATATGATGTTATATGTAAAACGAACTCTGCTTTGTTGATTGTTGTTTATTGTGAACCGCAACTGATCTATGGAAGATGCGGTATATAAGTGATTGTTAAATAAATAAAATAAATAAATAAATAATATCTCCAGGCAAGTTACATAAAGACATAACAGGTATTTTCCTGTTCCCAGGGGATTACAGTGTAAAACCTCAATGCAGCAAACTATGCTATGCTCTAGCACAGTGTTTTGTATCTTTTTCCCTTGAGCAAAAAGCTGCATTAGAGCATAACACAATTTCTTAGTGCAGGAAAATCCCAAGCAAAGCAATTACATTAAAGCATAGCGCAGTGGGCATGCTAATCGCAGGCAAACAAATGGATATTTAATTGCTCCTAATGTGTAAACCTGCACCGAAACTTAGCGCAATTTTTTTTTGTTTACTGTTCTCTTTATGCTGGATCTTTACACTAGCTCAGGGCTGCCAGAACGATGCAGCCGGGAGCAAAAGGATCATTTGAGGTGGAGTATCTCTGACCCCGATCCACACCAAACTGCACATTCTCTGATCACCCCAATAATAAACATTAGTGGCACCCAGCCCACTCCTTTATTCCCCAAAATAAGTATTGGTGGTCCCTAATCCCAAACCCTCAAAAATAAATATTAGTGGCCCTAATAGCTACTAGACCCCCCTCTCCCCTGATCTCCCAAAAATAAGCATTAATGGCCATTAGACCCCTACTCTGACTCCCCTCACAATACAAAAGGTATTCTTGGTAGGCCCCTCCCACCCCTTCGGTACCTCAAATGATAGGAGGCAGGAGCGCTGCCCACACGTTTCTCTCTCTGAGATGCCATATTGTAAATTGGCAGCCATGACTCCATGCAGTACGTCCCAGGATGCACAACCGGGATGGAGGGGAGTGTCACTCTGCACATAAGGCAATTTTTACATTATTTGGCAGACCAACACCAAAGGGTGCATTCTGACTCTACACAGTGCATCCCAGGACTGTCATTTTACAATTAGGTGGCTTGGAGGCAAGAGCATGGGCAGTGCTGGTAGTAAGCACCTCTTGCACTGAGGTATACCCTGACTGAGTCCATTTTTAGGCAAGATTCTGACAAATGTAGAATTCAAGCAGTTTTTGTGTGGGACACGAGAAAGGATCTAGGGCTTTTCCCTTACAGCAGATGGCAAACCTCTTCCATTTAAAACCATATGACCTCTTAGTAAAATCTTTCCTGGAAGCTAAGAGTACATTGGCTACACCAACTGGCAAGTTCAGAGAAGACAAGGTTATCCTCTTAACATCCAAGCTGTAAAGGCTAGGGACTTGATGTTGGGATGCAACAGCTTCTCCTTGATTCAGATGACACAAAACTATTTAAAGTTGTTAAAACCCATGAAGATTGTGGAAAATTACAAGAGAATCTTGATAAATTGGAAGACTGGGCATCCAAATGGCAGATGAAATTTAATGTGGACAAGTGCAAAGTTATGCACCTAGGAAAGAACAACCCAAACTATTGTTACACGATGCAAGGTTCTACATTAGAAACCATCACCCAGGAAAAAGATTTAGGCGTCATCGTGAATAACATGTTAAAACCCTTCGTCCAGTGTGCAGCGGCGGCCAAAAGAGCAAATAGAATGCTAGGTATCATAAGGAAAGGAATGGAAAATAAAACAAAGGATATTATAATGCCTCTGTATCGTTCCATGGTACGACCTCACCTTAAATATTGTGTGCAATTCTGGTCCCTGTATCCTTTAAAAGGATATAGCGTTATTAGAAAAGGTACAGAGAAGAGCCACCAAAATGGTAAAGGGGATGGAAGGATACCCCTATGAAGAGAGGCTAAAAAGGTTAGGGCTCTTCAACCTGGAAAAGAGATGGCTGAGGGGAGATATGATAGAGGTCTATAAATTAATGAATGGAGTGGAACGGGTAAATGTAGATCGATTGTTTAGATCATCAGTATATAGAAAGACTAGGGGACATGCAATGAAGCTACAGGGTAACCTATTTAAGACTAATAAGAGAAAATATTTTTTCACTCAATGTGTAATCAAACTTTGGAATTTGTTACCAGAGGATGTAGTAAAAGCTGTTAGTGTAGCTGGTTTTAAAAAAGGTTTGGATAAGTTCCTGGAGGAAAGGTCCATAAACCATTATTAAAAGGTACACAGGATATCACTGCTTGATCCAGTACAAGCGTTGTGGAACCTCTGTCTTTTGGGGAAACTGCTAAGTACTTATGACCTAGATTGGCCACTGTTGGGAAAAAAGATACTAGGCTTGATGGACCAGTATGGCTATTCTTATGTACTTATGTAATCATGTAATCAGGATTGGTGAAGTGCCCAGATGAACTAGTTCCTCGCTGGAGAGTTCAAGAAGGAAAAGGAGCCTCGGTGTCTGGGCCATGAAGGTGCTATGAGAATCATTGTGTCTGTCGTCTCTGCATGCTATAACATCATGCCAGTGATGTGTAGCAAATGCAATTTCTGTAATCAGGCTGTCAATATCCAAATTGTTAAGCTATATTATATTGCTCCGAACAACACAGTGTTAGGACATGCATCTTTAAGAGGTAGGGCTTGTTACTTCAGCTGAAATGGCACATGCGGAGTCACATATATTCTGGTTTCCCCATAACATGTCAACTAGATACCATAGTGATATGCAGCATTAGAAATATTGATATATGTGCAACATATGCAGCCTAATTAACTCATCCACAATGGATACCACCACAAATTGTGTATGGCCCAGAGGTGGGCCATATGTCTGTCATGTGTAGACAATGAAATGGTTTACTGTCTCCAACAGAACATTGTATAACATAAATGCTGGCTTTACTCTGAAGTATTTTCAGCTCTTCCCCAATAGCCCATTGAGTGCTTTCTGACCTGGGGGTGTCTAATCTTCCAGCACTATATCAGTTTGTTTTGTTGTGACTATCCATTGGATTTTCGTGGCAAGATATGCAAATAGATTACCTTCGCAGAAGAAAGGCTTGGCAATGCTAACTTTGTTATTGTCAAAGAGATGTGGTTATCCACTGCCAACACCATCCCCATACTGCTGCTGCCCAGATGTGTGGTTTATCTTAGTCTGGTACCTTAGCTGAGAGCTGTCCATCTTGGGAGACCCTGTCGGTAGTTAAGCTAGAGATAGTATAGTTCTCAGCTTCACTGAAGCACACAAACCTTCGCAGCATGACCAGCTGAAACCAAATAAAGAGTCCCTGAAGTAGATATCCAAAATATGGTCACATGTCAAACCTGGTATTGAGGACTACAGAGCATAATTGTTAGAGCTGCTGTATATTATTGTGAAAATCTCAGAGTCAGGCTAAGTAATTTTGTTAAATCACATTTCAAAAAATTCTCTAAAAATGTTAATATGGACCAATGATTATAACTTTCAACCAGTAAATGGTGCAGTCTAGCAACTATTGCTTTTCAATATAATGGTCTATATGTCTCAGTGGGCAAGCAAGATAAGTGCTCACAGATAGGTGAAGTCACTGATAGACCCCAACATAGAAAACCCACTCCCAGCTTCTTCTAGAAGCTTTTGGAGTGGCTCCATCATGCCTGCACATTTGTTTCCACATGCCACCACCATGCCTGGTAACAGAGGACCTAGAAATCCCATCCTTCTCCCCAGTCAAAACTTGGAACATGATTTTGACTGGCTCCTAGTCAAGATTGTTAGAGACCAGTACAGGAGGCCTGACTATTTTCCTGTTGGAGAGAGACTCATGTTTTTTTTTGTAAAACATTGACCTCTTGTAACCTCTGACAGTTGGGTTCTCAAATAGTCCAGGCCGGGTACAGATTATATGTATTTGATCTACTGCCAAATTTCCCACCAAGAATGTGATCAGTCAACTCTTGGCACCAGCAGATGCTTCAGCAGAAAATTGCTGCCTTTCAGATGATCAATACAGTCAAGCCTATTCCACCAGGACAGGAAAAGCAGGGATTTTACTCAATGTACTTCCTGGTCACCAAAACAGTAGGCAAACTGTGACCCATCTTGGATCTGAGGAATTTGAACAAATATCTTGTCCAAGAAAACTTCAGAATAGTTGCCCTTCACGCCTTACTTCCCTTTCTTGCAGAAGAAGATTGGCTATGTTCTCTGGACTTAAAGGATGCATACGCCCATATTCAGATACTTCTTGTGACTGGGATGTATCTGTGATTTGTTGTAGGGAAAACCCACTTCCAATACTGTGTACTTCCATTTGAACTTGTATTCAGTCTTTGCGTATTCATAGAGTGCCTTGCGATTGTTGCAGCGTATCCACACAGACTAAGCATGCACATGTTTCCTTACTTGGCCATTGGCAGATTAAGAGTACAAGTCAGGAAGATGTTCAAGAGTACGTATGTTAAACTATCCAGGGTCTGGAGTTACTGGGGTTCATTATAAACTATTCCTAGTTAAATCTAAGGTAATTCTGAAGGACTACTAAAAGGAACTGCTACTACTGGAAATAAATCAAGTATTTACTTCTGGGAAATTTGCTAAATCTTGGGGAAAGGGAATTCTTTGAGTTAAAGCTGATTAATCTGTGTAATTTAGAATCCAGTGTATATGTTTATTCAGGGCCTAGTATCAGCAGAGAGCTTTTAGTTTAAATTTAAAACTCATTAAGGGCTTAGTAGCAACAGCGAGCATTTAATTTAAATCCAAGCAGAAAATAGCTTAGCATAGAAGGAAGAATAGGGTAAATATTCTTTGAGTAGAAAGAAAGAAATTGTTTTCAAAGAGCTTTACAAAGAGGCCTTCAACTTGGGAAGCAAAAGACCTGTAAATTAGTTTTAAATAGAGGGAGCCTTTCAAATTGCCCATCTGATCTGTCACTTGGCTTTAACACCTATCAAACCAAGGGCTATGTGAATCACCCAGGAAATTGTTTGCAGATTATCTTAGAAGTACAGGGAGATGTAAAACCCTCTTGCACCAAGGACATTTCTCCAGGGCCATGTGCACATAAGGGAAGGATTAGGATGGCCTTTTTAGTTGGCGATTCGATCATTAGGCATGTAGGTAACTGGGTGGTTGGTGGACATGAGGATAGACTGGTAACATGCCTGCCTGGTGTGAAGGTAGTGGACCTCACACACCACCTAGACAATGTTTTAGATAGCGCTGGGGAGGAGACTGCTGTCTTGGTACATATTGGTAACAATGACATAGGAAAGAATGGAAGGGATGTCCTGGAGGCCAAATTTAGGCTTTTAGATAGGAAGATGAAATCTAGAACTTCCAGGGTAGCATTCTCAGAAATGCTTCCCATTCCACCTGAAGGACACACAAGGCAGGCAGAGCGCCAGAGTCTCAATGCATGGATGAGATGATGGTGCAAGGAAGAGTGTTTTAGATTTTTTAGGAACTGGGCAACATTCTGGGAAAAGGAGGGGCTTTTCCAAAGGGATGGGCTCCATCTTAAATGGTATGGAACCAGGCTGCTGCCATTAACCTTTAAAAAGAAGATAAAGCAGCTTTTAAACTAGATAATAGGGGAAAGACGACAGTCGCCCAAGAGCATATGGTACGGAAGAACATATCCTTGAAGGATACTTGCAAAAGATTGAAGTTAGGGCATATCGACAGAGAGGTTCCAATAAAGACAAAATAAACCAAAATGCCCTTAAGTACAGAGCAGACAGAGCTTAAAGATTCCAAATTACCCCAGTCTACTGATAACCAGATTAATATGAATAAAACACAACCTCTAAAATGCTTGTATGCAAAAGCTAGAAGTCTAAAAAATAAGATGAGAGAGTTAGAATATATAGCACAAAATGAGAGGTTAGATATAATTGGTATCTTAAAGACCTGCTGGAAGGAGGGCAACCAGTGGGACACTGTGATACTTGGGTGCAAATTATATCGTAATGACAGAGTAGATCAAATTGGTGGTGAGGTTGCACGTTGTGACGCAGTGGCAAGTCCAGAAGCCATGGAAACTGATACTGACCCGCTGGTTGGTTCAGGTATTGCAGGAAAAGGCCAGGTTTTCCATTCTCAGCACAAGCTGCAGGCAACTAATCAGCTAACACAGCTCACCTCAGGGGAGGAGAGAACCAGAGCTGCTGATTGGACACGCCCTAGTAGGAGGCGGGCTTCCCAGAGCAGGGGCCCCTTGTTAAGCAGAGAGAAGGAAGACAGTATGAGGAGCATGAGGATGAGAACGAGTGGAAGATGGGGAATGAGCAGTACGAATGGAATGAGAAGTGAAAGTGGATTGAGCCCACGAGTGAGAAGGCAAAGGACACTGGAAAAGCAAGAAGCTCTCTTGAATGCAGAATCCTTTGACCCAGCTAGAGAAACACTGCCCAGCTGCAAAACAAGGGAAACTGATTCAGAACCAGGAAGTAGGTGCCAGGGATACTCAGTGCCTGAAAGAACCGTCTGGGAGCAACAGAGGTTGGAAGCACTGAGAGACCCAGGATTAAAGCCTAGGTTTCTGGGAGACAGAGTTTACCCTTGGAGAGAAACGCACCCTGGCAAGGCATTCTCTGACAAGCCTCATTTTAAGGTACCTGCTACATTTAATTCCTTTGACAAGTTTTATAAGCCAGAAAAAGTGAATGCTGATTTTAAAGCACAGGATAGTTTCAGGCAGTGTGAGGGACGTTGGCTACAGCCTGAAACCTCTTTAAATAAGCCTAGCTTTTCTCAACAAACAGCTCCAGCTTTTAACAAGCAAGCTGACGTGAAGAATTCAGCTGAACTGTTCACAGGAGAATTAGGCCACGGTAATTCAGAAGGTCCTACCTTTGAAGCATTCTTTAAGAGCAGAGCTCGTGCAGAGGAACGTGTTGACCCAACACTTATAAACAGAGATAAGTGGGGGAGGGGTAACTTCACCACGAACATTGAGTGTTTAAACAGAGACAGAATTATTTGCTCTCCAGAAGTAAATAATTACCTGCCTAAGCAAGGAGAATATCCTCCCGGTAGTCCAGCTAGAAGACAGGCAGAACTGCTGCTCAATGAGTTTAAACAGTTTCTAAACAAAAGAGCTGTTTCTGAACAGAACTCCGTTCAAGCAGGAAATAGTCCTGAGACAGGAATTCCCTTACCTGCTCCGGTGCCTATGATAGACATTAATCAGCCAATGGACTGCTCAATTGGGCTGATAGACAGAGCTGACAAGAGCCAAGCTTGAATGGTCATATCTGGTACTTTATTCTGATTGTTATGCTGTCCAAATACCTGAGTGAAAAAGCTTATGAAATAAGTAGTGTTTAAGCAACTGAAATGAAGAGCTTATGAAGCACTAAAATAAGCTGGAATGTAATCTGGTTTCAACAGATGAGCAGTATTATTTCTTACCTGATTATTTCTGAATACAAGATAGAAAGGACACATGATGTAATGTGCCTCCACGGTGAAGAATAGTTTAAAGCACAGTATTGAAAGCCTGGATTTTCTTTGTTCCTGATTTGGTTATCCTCTCACCTGTTCCTGTCCACCAAGGAGCGGGGAAAATAAAATCCTTATAAAAAAATAAATTTCTTGTTCCCGACTTTCATTGGCCCCCACAACTACAAAAGGCCCATCTCTCCTTAACCCTCAAGGTTAGGGAGTGGGTGCAGGGTAACAACGTGGTGTTAGAGAGGGCATTGAGTCACAAAGGATTAAAGTTTTGCAGGAAACAAAATACATGTAGAATCCCTATGAATCAAAATTCCAAGTAAAAAGGGAAAGGCAATGGTAGAGGGGGTGTACTACCAACCTCATGGACAGATGGATAATGAAATGTTGACAGAAATCAGGGAAGCTAACAAACATTACAACACAGTAATAATAATGGGTGGTTTCAATTACCCCGGTATCGACTGGGTCAGTGTCATGGCAGGACATGCTAGGGAGATAAAGTTTCTTGATGAAATAAATGACTGTTTCTTGGAGCAGCTGGTTCATGAACCCAGAAGAGGGGAAGCCATTTTGGACCTAGTCTCAGTCCAACTCCCTGGTCACCCGGTCAAAGAAATCAATCAGATTTGTCTGACAAGACCTGCTCCTGATGAATCCATGCTGCCTCAGATCCTGCAATCCATTGGACTCCGGAAACCTCACTATTTTCTATTTCAGCAGCATTTCCAATAATTTACTTGCTACCAAGGTTAAACTAACCGGTCTTGAAGGACTAGAAAAAGGGACTGTTACTTCTGAAGAGAGATCTGCAACTGTGAGTATATACTTCTGGTAATTTTCTAAAAGGAATTCTTTGTATTAAAGCTAATTAATCTGTGAACCCACTATTTTTTGTTAAATCAGTCAGGGCCTAGTAGCAGCAGTTTAAGTTTAAATATAAAACACAGAGGAGAACTTTCTGGTTACATTTCATACCCAGCAGAGAGCTTGTAGTTTAAATTTAATAGTCACTCAGGGCCTAATAACAGCAAAGTACTTTTAGTTTAAATTTAAAACACAGAAGAGAGCTTTCTGGTTACATCTGGAACCCAGCAGAGAGCTTGTAGTCTAAATTTAATAGTCACTCAGGGCTTGGCATCAGCAAAGTACTTTTAGCTTAAATTTAAAACACAGAAGAGAGCTTTCTGGTTAAATTTAGAACCCAGCAGAGAGCTTGTAGTTTAAATTTCATAAGAAGTTAGAGCCTAGCAGCAGCTAAGAGCTATAATTTAAATCAAATCAGAATTTAGCTTACCTCAGCAGCACAAGACAGGGTACTGTGTAGCAGCCCTCTTTTAATAAGTGTTATTTCCCTCCCTCCCTCCCCTGGGATAATCGTAGCTTTATAGGTACTTACACATCTTAAAAGACAGGAGGTGCTCTCAGGTGAAGCTCATTACCCAAATCAGTCATACACTAAGGACCTGAGATTACTTAAGCTTCAGGTGAACAAGGTATATTACACATATTAGGTACAGTTTTATTAGTATAAATATCCATAGCAACCCTTAGTAAGTAAAGAACTTAGATCTAAACACAAACTTAAAACTAAGATGCAGACAGCAGTCCAGCAGCGGGATGGGGGCTTTCCAGTCTTTTGCCTAGAGTGTCACGTATGATTTTCTCCCAGTTGGTGAGAGGTCTTACGTGTGCACTAGGTGCAAGGAGCTCTTTGCTCTCAGGGAACGAGTCCGTTCTCTAGAGGCTAAAGTAGCAGACTTGGAAAGCATAAGACAGACAGAGAGGTACATAGACGAGACCTACAGGGATATAGTCCTGAAGTCCCACCTCCAGTCTGGCAACATCCCTGATGCCATGGAGGAGAGAGGTCACGTGACAGAGAGCATCACCCTGGTCTGGCAGGAAGTGATCCTGTAACTAGGACCTGTCCTCCAGGTGATGTAAAACCCTCTCGCACTGAGGAAGTTTCTCCAGGGCCATGTGCCCATGAGGGAAGGGTTAGGACAGCCGTTATAGTTGGTGATTCGATCATTAGGCATGTGGGTGGCTGGTGGACGTGAGGATCGCCTGGTAACATGCCTGCCTGGTGCGAAGGTAGCGGACCTCATGCGCCACCTAGATAAGGTCTTAGATAGTGCTGGGGAGGAGTCTGCTGTCTTGGTACATGTCGGTACCAATGACATAGGAAAATGTGGTAGGGAGGTTCTGGAGGCTAAATTTAGGCTTTTAGGTAGGAAGTTGAAATCCAGAACTTCCAGGGTAGCATTCTCCAAAATGCTTCCTGTTCCACGCGCAGGACCCAAAAGGCAGGCAGAGCTCCGGAGTCTCAATGCGTGGATGAGACAATGGTGCAGAGATGAGGGTTTTGGATTTGTTAGGAACTGGGGAACATTCTGGGGAAAGGAGGGGCTCTTCCGAAGGGATGGGCTTCACCTTAACTGGGATGGAACCAGGCTGCTGGCATTAACCTTTAAAAAGGAGATAGAGCAGCTTTTAAACTAGATATTAGGGGAAAGCCGACAGTCGCCCAAGAGCGGATGGTTCGGAAGAATGTATCTTTGAAGGATACTACCAAAAGCAGAGAGGTTCCACAAAAGAGTAAAGTAGCCCAAATGCCTTCAAGTATGGAGCAGACTGAGCTTAAAGATCCCAAATTACCCATGTCTAACAATAGGCAAATTAATATGAGTAAAATACATTCTCTAAAATGCTTGTATGCAAATGCTAGAAGTCTAAAAAATAAGATGGGAGAGTTAGAATATATAGCACTAAATGAAAGGTTAGATATGATTGGAATATCAGAGACATGGTGGAAGGAGGACAACCAGTGGGACACTGTGATACCTGGGTACAAACTATATCGTAATGATAGAGCTGATCAAATTGGTGGAGGGATTGCTCTCTATGTTAGAGAGGGCATTGAGTCAGAAAGGATTAAAGTTTTGCAGGAAACAAAATCTGCTGTAGAATCTATATGGATTGAAATTCCATGTAAAAGGGGGAAGGCAATGGCAGTGGGGTGTACTATCGAGCGCCTTGCCAGAATGACCAAATGGATGATGAAATGCTCAAAGAAATCAAGGAAGCTAACAAAAGTTACAGTGCAGTAATAATAATGGGTGATTTCAACTACCCCGGTATCGACTGGGTCAGTGTCACCTCAGGACATGCTAGGGAGATAAAGTTCCTAGATGAAATAAATGACTGCTTCTTGGAGCAGCTGGTTCATGAACTGACCAGAGGGGAAGCCATATTAGACCTAGTCCTTAGTGGAACACCAGATCTAGTGCAAGAGATAAGGTTGTTGGGGCCACTTGGCAATAGTGATCATAGCATGATCGCCTTTGATTTAATTAGTGGAGGAGGGATAGTAAGGAAATCCACAGTACTACCTTTTAACTTTCGAAAGGGAAACTATGATAAAATGAGGAAAACAGTTAAGAAAAAACTAAAAGGAGCAGTTGCAAAGGTTAAAGACGTACATCAGGCTTGGCTGTTGTTGAAAAATACTATCTTGGAAGCCCAGACCAGCTGTATTCCACGCTTTAAGAAAAGTGGAAGTAAGTCCAAAAAACTGCCAGCATGGTTTAAAGGTGAGGTCAGAGAGGCTGTTGTTGCCAAAAAAGCATCTTTCAGGAAATGGAAAAAAGAGCCAAACGACGAAACCTGGAAACAGCACATGCACTGGCAAGTCAAATGCAAGGCATTGATAAGGCAGGCAAAGGGAGAATTTGAGAAGAAGCTTGCTGCGGAAGCAAAAATGCGAAGTAAAGACCTTTTCAAGTACATTCGTAGCAAAAAACCTGTGAGAGAGTCAGTTGGTCCATTAGATGATAAAGGGGTTAAAGGAGCACTAAGAGGCGACAAGGCGATAGCGGAGAGATTGAATGAATTCTTTGCTTCAGTCTTTACTGAGGAAGATGTAGGGATGTTACCCATGACTGAAGTGGTATTTAAAGGTGCGGAAGAATTGAAGGAAATATCGATACATCGGGAAAATGTATTACAACTATTAGATAAACTGAAGAGTAGCAAATCACCTGGGCCGGATGGTATACATCCAAGGGTGTTGAAGGAACTGAAATACGAGATTGCAGACCTGCTATTAGTAATCTGTGAACTATCATTAAAATCATCTCTAATACCTGAAGATTGGAGGATCGCCAATGTAATACCAATTTTTAAAAAGGGTTCCAGGGGTGATCCGGGAAACTACAGGCCGGTGAGCCTGACATCAGTACCGGGAAAAATGGTAGAAACCATCATAAAGAATAAAATTACTCACTATGTAGATAGTCATGACCTAATGGGAGACAGCCGACATAGCTTTAGACAAGGAAGATCTTGTCTTACTAATCTGTTATGTTTTTTTGAAGGAGTGAATAATCAGGTGGACAAAGGTGAGTCGGTTGATATTGTGTATCTAGACTTTCAGAAAGCCTTTGACAAGGACCCTCATCAGAGACTTTTGGCAAAACTAAAGAGTCATGGGATAGGAGGCAGTGTACTATTGTGGATCAGGAACTGGTTAAAAGATAGAAAGCAGAGGGTAGGGCTAAATGGCCAATTTTCCCAATGGAGAAAGGTGAATAGTGGTGTACCCCAGGGATCTGTGCTGGGTCCGCTGCTTTTTGACATATTCATAAATGACCTGGAAAGTGGAATAACGAGTGAGGTTATCAAATTTGAAGATGACACAAAACTATTTAAAGTTGTTAAAACCCAAGAGGATTGTGGAAAATTGCAAGAGGATCTTGATAAATTGGAAGACTTGGCATCAAAATGGCAGATGAAATTTAATGTGGACAAGTGCAAGGTTATGCACCTAGGGAAGAACAACCCAAACTATGGTTACACGATGCAAGGTTCCACATTAGGAACCACCACCCAGGAAAAAGATTGTGGATACCATGTTAAAAACCTCGGCCCAGTGTGCAGCGGCGGCCAAGAGAGCAAATAGAATGCTAGGTATGATACGGAAAGGAATGGAAAATAAAACAAAAGATATTATAATGCCTCTATATCGTTCCATGGTGAAACCGCACCTTGAATATTGTGTGCAATTCTGGTCGCCGTATCTTAAAAAGGATATTGCGATTTTAGAAAAGGTTCAGAGAAGAGCCACCAAAATGGTAAAGGGGATGGAAGGATACTCCTATGAAGAAAGGCTAAAAAGGTTGGGGCTCTTTAACTTGGAAAAGAGACGGCTGAGGGGAGATATGATAGAAGTCTATAAATTAATGAACCGAGTGGAACGGGTAAACGTAGATCGATTGTTTACGTTATCAGAATATAGAAAGACTAGGGGACATGCAATGAAGCTACAGGGTAAACTATTTAAGACTAATAAAAGAAAATATTTTTTCACTCAACGTGTAATCAAACTCTGGAATTTGTTACCGGAGGATGTAGTAAAGGCTGTTAGTGTAGCTGGGTTTAAAAAAGGTTTGGACAAGTTCCTGGAGGAAAGGTCCATAAACCATTATTAAGAAGGGACCCAGGATATCCATGCTTGAACCAATACAAGCATTGTGGAACCTGTGTCCCTTGGGGAAACTGCTAGGTACGTATGACCTAGATTGGCCACTGTTGGAAACAGAATACTGGGCTTGATGGACCTTAGTCTGACCCAGTATGGCATATCTTATGTTCTTATGTCTGTAGTTTTCAACTACATCCTTACTTCCACATTTGTTTAAAGGGACCACATGTGCCTCTCTCCAGTCCTCTAGCACCACCCTCAACTCCAAAGAGCCATTGAAAAAGTCAGTCAGTGGACCTGCTAGAACATCCCCAGTTCCTTTAGTATTCTTGGATGTATCCCATCTGGCCCCATCACTTTGTTCACTTTTAGTTTAGCTAGTTCTTCACGAACACAGTCCTCTGAAAATTGTTTGAGATGCCCCTCGCTTTTGTTCCTATTTATGATGGTTGTCTGAAGTCCTGCTCCCGGCCCTTCACCTGTGAACACAGAACAGAAATATTTGTTATGCAATTCCGCTTTATCTTTATCAGCTTCTACATATTCCTCCCTTTCACCCTTGAGTCTGACAATACAACTTTTGCCCTTCCTCCTCTCACTAACATATCTGAAAAATGTCTTATCCCCCATTGTATTACATTGGCTATTTTTTCTTCTTTTTGTACCTTTGCTTTCCTAACTACTTTGCCTGCCTCATAGGTTTTTCCAAATATAGATGCCTGTCTTCCTCTCTCTGTGATCTCTTATATTTCATGAAGGCATCCCTTTTTTTTTTCACCTTTTCAGCTACCTCTTTTGAGAACTATAACGGCCTCCTTTTCCTTTTATTTACCATTCTAACAAAAAGGGTGGTTGCCCTTAAAATATCCCCTTTCAGTTTTGCCCACTGTTTTTCTACATTCCCCAGCTGTTCCAGTCCTACTAAAGACTCCTTGAGTTATTGGCCCATTTTGGCAAAGTTAGTTTTCCTAAAGTCTAAGACCCTCACTTTTAATGGATTTTATCAGCCATAGTCCTAATTCTGAACCACACCATCTGGTGATCAGTGGATACGAGATGATCTCCCGCTATAATATCAGAAACACTTTCCCCATTGGTAACCACCAAGTCCAGTATGGACCCTTCACGTGTGGGTTGAGTTACCAGTTGCCTGAATACTTCTTCCTGTAAAGAATCCAGGATCTCCTTGCTTCTAGATGACACCACAGCAGGGATGCACCAATCAACATCCAGCATATTGAAATCCCCTATCAGTAGCACTTCCCCTTTCCTGGCAGTCTCCATCCACGTCTTCTCCTTGTGATGGACATCTGTATATCACACCAATGCAAATGGATTTCTCTTTCCCTCTTTCTAGTTTAACCCACACTGCCTCCTCTCTCCCTTTTAAACCCTGTATTGCCATAGCTTTAATATTCTTTTTTTTACATATAGTGCCACTCCTCCTCCCTTTCTTCCTATCCTGTCCTTTCTGAATAACGTATAGCTTGGCATAGTTATATCCCAGTCATGGTTGTCTGTGAACCATGTCTCTGTAACTGCCATTAAAGCCTCGATATCTGGGATCTTATTTCCCATGCTACGGGCATTTATAGACAGTGCTTTCCAGATGTTGCCACTTTTACCTATTTCTATAAAAGTATTTAATGTTTCACTTACCTGGGGGCTTTCTTCACCCATCCACAATGAATCTAGTTTAAAGCCCTCTTCAATAGTGTGGCGCGCACGCCCCCACTAGGCGGTCGCCTAGTAGGGGCGGGCGTCCATCTTGTATCCCTTTATCTCAAAGGTGTAGTTGTGTATTTAAAGTAGACCAAGTGGATGTTAAAGCACACAGGAATTTTATTGGGTTCCTCTAGGTCAGCTTGGTAACAGTCTTTGAAGAAGATTTCACACTCAGCAAAAGAAACAAGGATAATTTTCTCCAAAATAAAGTAAATGCAAACAGTGTGTTTCAGTGGAGTTATTTACAACAAACTTCTTTCCCTTTTCCTTTACGAGATTTCTTACTTCAGAATTAACAATGGTACTTGTAGCTAAAGCATACAACCGAGATCAGTAATGCTGCCAGCTCCCTTTTTAGCTGCTTGCAATTAAAACAGTTCTCAGCTGAGTAGCACAGAACTTGATTGCACTATCCACTTTCCTTTAGCAGGCAACCCGTGTAATTCAACATAAGACTCCTATTCTCTCTTTCACTCTTCCACCTGTAACAAACTGATAACTGCTTTCTGAACTCTTCCTAATACTTTGCTTCCTTTACTCAGCAGCAACACATACAGCACACTCCATCTCAGAACAGGTGGACCCCTGGTCATCCTCCCTACAATCCACCTCCATGCTTTCTTCTGAGCTGCCTGCTGGGGAAACTTGGAAACGTTCAGGTACTTTTAGGTTTATGTCCTTTAAAAGCTTAAACAACCTATCCCATTGCACTGCCCTCCCTTCCTTTGGAAGAACACTAGCAGGCTTTTCTTGTTCAGCTTTCTTTATAAAACCCTTCTTTCTGTTCTGGGTTTTTCCAGGTATAATCCTCTCCTCAGAATCTGAGCAAGAGTCATAAGCATTAGCTTTCTCTGTTTTCTTTCTCCTACCTTTGAGCTTTACTGTGGGAGTTTCACAGCTGGGGCTTCTGTTGGCTGTAGCTATCTCTGCCTCAGAGCTACTCAGGGAATCACTGCAGGATTTCCTCTCAGCTTTCCTGGGTTTCCTCTGCCTGCAGACACGCCTTTCTTCAGAGGAGTCTGAGCCCTCCTGTCTTAGCTTCTCCACCGCCAGCCTTCTGTCTCTCTCCCTCTTGCCACTGTGTTTGGTCCTCTCCTTGGAGCGTTGTCTGCTGCTCTCTTGGCTGCAGCTCTGGCTGCCCTTGTTCTTGCCCTTGCTGCCACTCTTCTCCTCACCCTTCTCTGTTTGCTCAAACTTAAACGTTGGGCAAGGTACCTTCCCTTCTGACTCCACCCCCATGTATCTCCTATCCTTACCTAGGGTTGCCATGGAGTCTGGGTGGGGCTTTAGCCTAGCTCTACAACCGTGGTTTCTTTCACTGCCTTTACTTTGGTATGTGTGTTCAGATGCGCCCATCCCCCACAAAGGGGAAAAAGTCCCTTTTTCCTTTGTTTCCCCTGGCTGGGCTACCCTCTCCTTACCACAGTAGGTTAGCCATTCTGCTACTGAAGACATGTCGACCCTTCTTGGACAGATGGATGCCACCTCTGCTCTGCAGCTCTTGGAACATCATCTCATGGTCCAGGAAAACAATGAAGCTGAAGTTTAAGACTAATAAGAGAAAATATTGTTTCACTCAACGTGTAATCAAACTCTGGAATTTGCTACCAGAGAATGTAGTAAAAGCTGTTAGTGTAACTGGGTTTAAAAATGGTTTGGACAAGTTCCTGGAGGAAAGGTCTGTAAACCATTATTAAAGAAGATCCGAGAAATCCACTGCTTGCCCCAATACAAACAATGTGGAACCTGTGTCTTTTTGGAAAACTGCTAGGTACTTGTGACCTGGATTGACCACTGTTGTAAAGAGGATATTGGGCTTGATGGACCTTGGTCTGACTCAGTATGGCATATCTTATGTTATGTTAAAATACAAAAAGTCAACTTGTCCTAGCCATAGTATTTTCAGTAACGTCATATAAATGTGAAAGTTGGACAGTGAAGAAGAAAGACAGGAAGAAAATCAATGCCTTTGAATTATGCTGCTGGTGCTATTTATATTATAGACAGCCCAAATATCAAATCAGTATTAGAGAAGATCAAACTTAAGATTTCTTTCAAAGCTCAAATGACAAGACTTCGACACTCATACTTTGCACACATCATGTGAAGAGAAAGATCATTAGAGAAAGACATCATGCTTGATAAGGTGGAAGGTCAGCACAAAAGAAGAAGGCCAGCAATGCAATGGATCAATACAATAAAAGCACCTATGGATGCCACTCTATCAACAATTAGCTGCCTGACTGAAGATCAAACACAGTTTAGGACAATTATCCAAAAGGGTGCAATTGACTCAACAGCAGTTAACCCAAGTTAACTTCAGGGACAAAGCACACTGTCGGACATTACTGTGATAAGCGTACTATTTGATTTCCAAAGGTTAAATCTTCTCTGAAGGTTTGAAAACCTATGAGAAATGGTTTATCTCAAGGCTGTGTTTCTGAATGGGTTAATTTTGACCTTATCATGACAGTAATTAACTCCACTCTTAAGCCATGTGGTGCCATCAGTATGTTCTCTAACACAGCGGTGAAATTAAGTGCTCCTTTTACTAACACGTAGCTCAAGCTATCTGCCACGCAGCCCATAGGAATAACATAGGTAATGCAGTAGATAGCTTGAGCTGCGTGTTAGCAAAAGGGGCTCTAAGTGTATTAATTGTAACCTCATAACAGACACAGGTATTTAAGTATGTAAAATGAAATCTGATTAAAATTTAGCAAACCTGCAATTTCCTGGAGGAAAAGTCCATAAACCATCATTAAAGTAGACTGGAGAAATCCATTACTTACCCCTATGATAATCAGCATAGGATCTGTCTACTTTCGAGAACCTGACAGGTACTTGTGACCTGGTCTGGCTACTGCTGGAAATAGGATTTTGGGCTTTATGGTCTGTAAACTGTAAATGCCTTTGAATATCGGGCCCTCAGTTCTTAAATCCAAACTAAAAACTTAACTTGTGCATTTGCAGACTGACATAATCCCAAGCATGCTGCTACGTTTTGATGGTAATTATCTTCATCAGGGTCCTAAAGTCCCTTTGAACTGCAGAGGCACTGTTTCTAGCTAAGTCATTTGTACCCAAAATTGACATTGTCATCCATTTGGGTACAAATGATCTGGCTCGAAACAGTGCCTCTGCAGTTCAAAGGGACTTCCAGACTCAGGGAGAGAAACTCAAGCCCATTGTTAACACTATAACATTCTCGGAAGTTCTACCTGTGCTTGGTAAGGGGGCAGAAAGGCTGCATCGCATAAACAACTTTAATAAGAAGGCTTTATATAGGGATCACGTGATGAAGTGGGGCTGAACGGAAGCCTGCCGGCTGAGCTCCGCTCCTAGCACACCAAAAATGGCAAATAAACTGCATATAAAGATCATATTGGACCCTGTAATCTTCCTCCGAGGCAGAGGAAAGGGAGGTGAGCCTGCAGAGCGCAAAGTGTGGGGATAAACAAAGAGGTGGACAGGTGGGGATGCCTGCAAAAACCCCCAAGCCTAGAAAGGAGAGATCATCAAAAATGGCAGCAGAGCAAACCGCAGCAGTTATCACATTGCAAGAAGAAGCAATACGGGAAATTACTTGCTCACTGACTGCGGTGCTTGACGAATGCCTCTCTCGCCTACATGCCTCATTGGAGGAGCTGAAGGGCAGCTTTGAGTCTCAGACGCAGTGAGACCAGCAATTGGAGGTACGTGTGGAGCAGCAACAGAGTAGCACAGAGGCCCTTGAGAGGCGAGTGGCACAACTAGAGGGGCACTGCAGGGCACTCAGAGCAAATCGATGACCAGGAAAACAGAGGGTGTTGAAACAATGTGCGGGTGATAGGCCTCCCTGAATCATGCAGAGAGAATGAGCTCAGAGACATCATCGAAGAATGGATGCCACAACAGCTGGGAGTGGTAAAAGCAGGAGTGTGACTGATGATGGCGCGAGTACGTCGGCTGGGGCCTCGACGAGGGTGCGGATAGACACCGACTGGTGATTGCATGTATACTCAATTTTGCAGATAAGGACAGGCTGATGGGGGAATATTGCAAGAAGAGGCAGCTGGAATACAAAGGCCATAAGCTACTAATGGTTCGTGACACCATATTGTTCTCAGCTAGCTCAGAGAGGCATGCGGTTTGCATTACAATACCCTGCAAAGGTGAGAGTATACTATGAGAACCAAACGTCCTATTTTGAGACCCCGGCGGATGCCTAGGGGGTTAGCAGAATTGGTCTGTTACATTGGAGGACATAGCTGGACAAGGCAGCATACCGCTTTCCCCCTCCCCTCCGATCTATCCTTCTTTGGATGCCAAAAACAGCAGTAAACAAACTGTGGAACTTCTCCTTTCCTTAAGTATGGGTCATGCAGAGAATGGTGGACAGATGAAGTAAAGCTGCTAGAGAGAGGAAAGGAGCAGCATCAGGAGAGATCATTGGACCTGATGGATGTGTGATTGATATCAGCTGTTGGACTGGAGTAGAAATATATGTGAGAAATCGGTTTTAGGGGAATGAGGGTAATGACCATTAGGCACAGAAAATGTATAGAGTTAATAATTGAAACAATTGAGGGAAAGGGGGACAAAGGTGAGGTGAATGAATGGCTCGAGGGCGGATGCAGTGTGGATGGAGTGATGTGGATGGGGGAGAGGGTCCACATGAGGGGCGCTGGTAGCAAGGGAGTCCAAGCAAGGAGTGGGAGGGGGAGGCAAAATCAATGGGGGTGGGGCATGGAGGCAAAAAGAGACCAGGGGAGCCTATGTGGCTGGGAGATGGCAACCCTATTAGGTTAAGACTAAGGTGCATAAACACAGAGGATTCAGAGCGCCATGGCACTGGATAAGTTAAAAAACTGACACCTTGAACGTGGACGGGATCCACTCACCGATAAAACGCACCAAGTTGCTTAACTACCTTAGGAAAGAGGAAGCGTCTGTGGTAATGCTACAAGAAACTTACCTCGATGCGAAGGAACACGGGACACTCCAAAGAGGATGGGTAGGGCAGGTCGGCCACTCGTCATACAATGGTAGGCAAAGGGGGGTTGCTACCCTTTTACATTGGTGGGTACCTTTTGACATACACCAGTGCATTACTGACCCTGAGGGTAGATATCACCTGATGAGTGGGCAGTTCAGCGGGCATAAGATAGTCTTGTAACGTATACGCGCCTAATGTGTATCGCCACAAATTCTTTCTTACACTTAGTTCAAAGCTATTGCAATTTGGAGGGTATCAGTGGGTCATTGGTGGGGATTTTAACTTGCCCCTGAACTTGACCTTTGATTGTAAGCCACCACGGGGGACGCAAATGGGGGAACCAAGGAAAGGAATTGGACTATTTGATGGGTGAACATGGTATGATAGATGTATGGAGAATTTTGCACCCGGAGGAGGTGGACTTCACCTTTTATTCAACCCCTCATAATAGTTATGCCCTACTAGATTATCTTTTCACAACAGAATCGTTGTTACCAAGAGTTGAACGGGTAGAAATAAAGGATACGGGGCTGTCAGACCATGCCTCAGTGTAGCTGACCTTAAGGCTAGGGGAAGGGGAAAGGACAGTCAAAACTCAATGGTGAATGAACCCAGCCCTTTATAAAGACAAAGAATTTCACCAGTTCTTAAAGGAGGCTTGGGGACAGTACTCGGGAGAGAATAACCCAGGCGGAGTGGACCCCCAGGTTCTGGGAGGCCGCTAAGGCTACTATGTGGGGATGCATAATAGCATACACAGCCGGAAAGAAAAGGCTCAATAATGCCCAAATTTTAGATCTGTCATGACGGCACTGTTCCCTCTAAGCTGTGCGCGTGTGCGCGCGCACACACCTCGTCGAGCGAGCACACATACTTTACAACAGAGCGCACAAAAATTTCGGCTCTGATTCTGATAGAAAACAACACAGACGTCTTAAAATTTAAAAGTTATGATTGTAATTACTAGAAATTTCCCACTTCATTTAGTAATCGTCTATTTTCATTTAATTTGATTAAAATCAATGTGATGTACATACTGTATTCTGACGTGTAGTCAAATTTTAAAGTATATAACTCCGAGTGTCGTTATGTGGCGCACAAAAATTTAACCTTCCTTCAAAAGCTGCACACAGCTGATATTTTATGCGCACACAGCCTACAGAAAATTAGAGGGAACATTGCATGACTGTTGCAGGCATAGTGCAGGAAGCATATTAATTATATGGACTCAAAGAACAGGGAACATTATTTAACCATGCAAAAGGAGCTGAACTCTTTGCTGGCTCAGAGAGCAGAGGGGGACATTAAAGTTTATAAATACCAGCTACACACGTGGGGAAATAAATGTGGACAAATGTTGGCACACCTGGTTAGGCCTGCGAAACACAAGACTATAGTTAAGGGAGTGAGGAACCCATAGGGCGGGTTGGAGGAGCAGGAGGAAGGTATACGAAAGCAGTTTCAACAATTCTATAAGGTATTGTACAGTAAGGAACCTGAGAACAAGTTGAGTAGAGAGGAATTCTTCCAGGGGATGGAGCTACCCAAAGTGATGATGGAAGAGCAGGAGGGGCTGAGCTGCCCTTTCGCAGCAGAGGAAATTAAGAGAGCTATTCAAGCGCTTAAGCTGACAAAGGTCCCTGGCCCCAATGGTTTGGGAGCAGAGTTTTACAAAATCCTGGGTGGAGAGATCATCCAACACTTCCAAAAGCATGTGAGGTAGCGCTTACCAGGCGAGACTTAGGGGGAAGGCAAAATGAGGCCACAATAGCGGTCTTGGCTAAACCGGGGAGGGACAGAGAGCTGGTAGGGTCATACTGACCTATCTCCCTATTGAATTAGGATTTTAAGTTGGTGGCTGCAATATAGCACGGAGATTGGCGCGAGTGATTCCGAACCTCATCCACCAGTTCAGGTGGGCTTTGTACCAGGGCGGTTTGCATCCACCAACTTATTGAAGGCGATGGCCATTCTACAGGATGGGAAGTTGAAAGCAGGTGACAACATCATAGCGAGCTTGGACGCGGAGAAGGTTTTTGATAATGTATCGTGGGAATACTTGTTTTGGGTGGTGGAACAATATGGAATTAAGGGGGCATTCCTAGAATGGATCAGGGTGCTGTATCATAAACCCCAGGCCCGTATCTTGGTAAATGGGGCACTGACAGAGAGCTTCCGTCTGTGTGGTGATACAAGGAAGGGTTGTCCCCCCATGCTTTTTTTTGCTGTCACTTGAACCACTAGCTATCAAGAATCAAGTGTCACGCCGTTGCTTGTCCCTTCAAGCTAAGGCGGGATATTAAGCCAAGGCCTTGTGTTTAACCAGCCCAGAGACCTTGCTTGGCACTCTGGGATATGTAGTTTTTCTTAGGCCAGTCAAAAGAATAAGTTGTGGAAACGAGGTAAGGCTTAAACAGGTTTTATTCCCCTTCCGGGAGGATTCTTTCAGTGGTCAAAACAAAAAGGTAAACAGCCCCACTTTGGGCACAAACAAAGGAACAAAAATAGGAACAGAAAAATGCTTATCTTCAGCTTTTAACATGCAAACAAAAGTAGTTAAACAACCCTTTTTCAGCACACAAAAACCCTTTTCTTTGTAGCTTTAAGGCTTGGCAAGTATCACAACTTGTTCACCGCAAAGAAGATATATTATCAGAAATTGAAAGCGTACAGTCCATGTATTCATTACACGTTGTGTCCCCCTGTACCTCACACTGCATATCCTCCTCTTCTGCCTTTAACAATTCTTCTCTTGCACAGTTCGGCACATTATTAAACAGTCTCTCTTTGTTATTCAGAGATTCTCTTTTTCTGTGAGAATGTGTGACAGGCTACTACCACATTCACTGGAGTACTTAATTTGGGAGCCTTTCAAATGCTGAGGACCATAGGGGAAATTACAACATTCATCTTTCCCTCTATTAGCTACAATTGGTTTACCTCTTGGCAGTCTCTGACTCG
The DNA here is from genome assembly GCA_033557465.1 of Ichthyophis bannanicus. Taxonomy (NCBI): domain Eukaryota; kingdom Metazoa; phylum Chordata; class Amphibia; order Gymnophiona; family Ichthyophiidae; genus Ichthyophis; species Ichthyophis bannanicus. Next base: position 367,755,834 of record CM066031.1, read on the forward strand.
GGCTTCTCTCTGCTGCTGCAGACACCGGAGTAACATCAAGTGGAAGCATTCCACGGCTCCTTCCTTTTGTCCTTCTCCCAGATACAAGATTATCTTCAGGTACAAAAGCTTTACTTTTCCTGTGCCAATTACTAGGGTAAATAGTTTCCTCAGGCTTCCTCCAACTAGCTTCCCAATTGAACTCTCCGTTACCTTGTAGATAACTTCTACTGAGCTCTGACGCTTCTGTGCTCTGCCTTCCACCACAGGCACCTGGGTTCTCACTCTCTCCCTTGGAATAAAACTTTTTAGCTTTTACAGTTCTTCCACCGGCTTCATTCCAACCTGAGCTTCTCCCAGCACGTCCTTGGCTCTCTGAACACTCACGACTGCCTGTTCCCGTGTTCCTTCCGGGTTCTGTTCTGCTTCTCTCTCTAACTCCATGTGCATTGAGTTTATCTGCGTGTGTGTCAGCTCCACCCACTCCCAGCTGGCTTTCATCAGTTACTGATCCCTCAGCCTTTCTGCTGCTTGGGCGTGTTTCTCTAGCTCGTGACCTGATTTGTTTGGGTTGCCTATAGCAACATCCTGACATGTGCTCCTCTGAAATGTCAGAATCAGTTTCACTGCCTGCATCTTTGTCTATTTCCATGGGCTCTGATAAACCTACTTTGTGACACAAGCAATGCAAAAATGGCTGGGTGAAAGGGTGGGCTCGGAGACTTATAAAATTCATCTTTTTATGGACGACATGCTATTATTTATAGGAAAAGCAAGTGAATCAATACACCAGGTCGTACAAATGGTAGCTCAATTTGGCATCTTTGTGGGGCTTAAAGTCAATTGGAGTAAGTTGGAAGCAATGGAGGTGAATCAAAAATGCCCCGCTAGGGGTAAAAGATTTCCTGCTTAAGTGGACCGGGGAAACTATGAAGTATCTGAGAGTACACCTCAGTGCTGACCGAAAGGCTGTGTACAGGAAGAATATAAGGGAAAATTTTAAACAAATGAAAGAATGGTGTGACAAGTGGAGAGATCTTTTGCTTACGCTGTTTGGGAGAGCAGTGATAATTAAAATGGTATGGTTACCGTGCTTACTATACTCCCTGCAAGTATTTATTTATTTAGTTAGCTGCATTTATATCCCGCTTTTCACCTGTGGATTAAGGGAGTGGATAGAGTGTACCTATAAGGGGGTGGTGAACACCTTTTTGTGGAGGGGGAAAACTGCATAGATTAGCTATGCGAAACTGACACTGGGTAGAGAAGGAGGAGGCTTAAATCTTCCAGACTTATGCCTTTATAACATAGCTACGCTACTTCGATGGTGCACGAATTATACACTGGGGAGGATAGGTACGCTTCTCAAGGGTTTTTTGATCAGAGATGTGCATGCTACAAAGCTTTCTGTCTGCTTCAGCTTAAATGTATGATCCTAGAAGTTAAGATCGTTCTGACGGCAGACAAAGTGTGTGAATTTAATCATACCAAAGAAAAGGTCGGGAACAGCAGACCGGGGAAAGAGTAGGTGATCGCTCAACCCCCCGATGTCTGCCAATCCCTTTTAGTTTAAATATGAAACATGTTTAACACTTATAATAAAAAATTGTTTATAGTTTTTAAATTTTTGACTTAGCTTATCAGGGTGCACAAGCAGTCAGCAAAACTTCCAGCATACGACACGCGTGTTTCAGGCTGTGCCAGCCTTGTCTCAAGTACAACTGCTGTGTGATCGAAGACAAATGCCAAAGAATCACAGGATTCTTATAGTGTGCCCACCCAAAATAAGGAGTGGCCTATCTTGTGACATCACTCTAAGAAGGAGCATGCACCGAAAACCAAACAAAATAGTATGAATGGGGTGAAGTGACTCTGACCACGTTCCCCTATGATGTTGAAAAAGGATCGCTCAATCATCCCATCAGAATAAACTCCACCATTCCTGTTGAACATTCAGACCTTCTGGATGAACTGACCGCAAATGATAAATCCATTCTTGTTCAAGCCATTGCAAACGCTGTGTCTGATTTCCCCCCCCCGTGGGTCCACAGGAACCAAATCAATCACCTGCCATCGAAAATCAGCAAAAGTATGACCTTGGGAGATACAGTGTTCAGTTCAACCAGCGGGGCTGTCAAGATAGGCCACTCCTTCTTTTGGGCAGGCACAGTATAAGAATCCCATGATTCTTTGGCGTTTGTCTTTGACCACACAGCAGTTGTATTTGAGACAGGGCCGGCACGGCCCGAAACACGCGTGTCATATGCTGGACTTTTTGCTGACTGCTTGTGCACCCTGATAAGCTAAGTCATAAATTTACAAACTATAAACACTTTTTTATTATAAGTGTTATACATGTTTCAAATTTAAACTAAAAGGGATAGGCGGACATCGAGGGGGATGAGCAATCACCTACTCGTTCCCCGGTCTGCTGTTCCCGACATTTTCTTTGGTATGATTAAATTCACACACTTTGTCTGCCGTCAGAACGATCTTAACTTCTAGGATCATTGTTTAGTGATCCTGTCTTTGAGGGGGTTGATCATTGGTTCAGCTTAAACACAGGCAGCGGGATGAGGCCCAGTGGGTTAGGTGCTTTATTGAACCTCTGCGAAGTGCCTGGCAGTGGTAGAGAGTGAGAATGGGGGGAGGGTCCAGGGGGAAATCGCCATTTAATTCATTGCTGGGGAATCCCGAGTCCCCCCCCCCAGAAAATGATAATGTGGTTTTTAAATGGTGGGCGGAGCAGGGTTGTAGGTATGTGGGCCAAATTCTGGATAAAGGACAGGGGAGTGTGCCAACCTTTGACCAATTCAAGGGGGAATGGGGGTCCCTAAACAAACACCTGATGGCGTACCTGCAATGCTGCCACTATATCAAGAACAAGTTCAGGACGGCAGAAGACAGGCGAGGATTTACAAAACTAGACCGACATTCATGGCGACCACAGGTCAGCACAATAGAGTAACCTATTGATACAAAGTAGTCAAAGAGACATGGAAAAAGGAGTGGCATCAGATGCTTGCGGCAGCGTGGACAAGGGAAATGGGGGAGGAAGTTGATGAACAACTTAGAGGGAGACTGTATATGGAACTGTATGCGTACACGCCGAATGTGAGCTTGCAGGAAATGCAGTACAAAATATTACATAGAGCTTACTTAACAAGGGAAAGGGGGGCTAAAATGTGCATCTGGGATAATCCAAATTGTCAGAGATGCAAGAGCATAAGGGGTACTTGGACACATTTCTTCCTGGAGTGCCCGAAGGTGCAGCAATATTGGAGGGAAGTGCTGCAGAAACTGCAGGTGATTCTTGGCACCAGGGTGGAATGGGATTATAAAACCCTCTTGTTGGGGGATGAGATGGTTATAAATGGCAAGGTGTTGGGATTGGCCAGGAAGCGGATAGCGCAAGTGATGCTCCTGCTCGCTAGGAAAACTATAGTGGCGCATTGGATAGAGGACAAGGCTCCAACCATAGCAGAGTGGCATTCTAGAATGAGAAGTATGGCTGAATGGATACTGAGAGATAAAACAGAGTAGATCTCATGAGCGAAGGGAATACTGGAAAGCATAGGAAGAATGCCTTGAATGCTTGTAAACTCACTGACTTTTGGGGAAGGGAGTAGGGAGGGAGGGGAGGAGGGAAGAAGGGCGGAAAGGAGGAAGGGGTCAAAGAGGGGGGGGGGGAATACGAAAATTGGGCCATGGTGACAAGGCACTGACAATATACAAGAAAGAGCAAAAGAGGTGTTCTTTGTTGGTGAATTTTAATTATGCATTAGAAGAGGAGATAAAGGATGGTAGTAGCAGTGTTATCTTGTATCAGGTTGTGTGTTAGCTGAAATTGTAGCTGTTTGACATATGCTATGACCAGTGAGAATGTGCTGTATGTCTTTTACCATTGGTCAAATAAAAATATTTATTAAAAAAAAAAAAGGATTTAGATATATAGGTGACTGGGGAAACAGATGGATCAGCAAGAGACTATACTGTTCCGATGGACTACAACTCTCTGTCTCAGGGAAAAAGATCCTAAAGGGTATGTTTACTAAACCGTCTTAATGTTACTGGTGCTAGTTGCAGCATTACTGTGAGGAATGCCATATAAGGTAGTGGGTGTTCTGGTCTTAAGGTAGCAATCGCGGGTTATCGCACGATAAAGTGCACCATGTCTGTTATCGCGTGATAGAGGGAGCCGTGCACATTACCGCGCATCAACCTTAACTTTGCGTGCTGACCTGCAATCACAGCAACAGTGGTGTAGCACACTGGTTAATACAATGACTGCTAAGACAGGGTTCATGAGTTTGATCCCCAAGTGGGCATAATGAATAAGGGTGGCCAAGGCAATCCCTTTTCCTGCTTGTAAGAGTGAGAAACATTCCAACAATCTGTGCTGCCAGCTAATATACCCGCACCCCAGTGCAATAACCGAATGCACCTTTTAGGGCGCACCAGAAGGCACATCATAAACCACCACATCAGCCAAGGCGGATCATAATGTGCCCCAGATGGCGTGACAAAAAGTTGGCAACCCCGAAGGCACCATATTAGGCGACCCACAAGCTGGCTGAATCTAAGGTGTGGCTAAAGATGCCCCAGGGATGTATAGGTGACTCAAGAAATGTTGCCCAAGGGCAGTAAGGTCCCCCAAGTTGAAAAGCAAGAAAGGTATGGCCCAAACACAGATGTAACCCAAACATTGCACAGAGCACCAAGGAAAGACAATGCACAAGTGATGGAAGGAAGTAGATCAGAGCTGATGGACCAGACAAATGCCCATGTGGCAGCTGGAAAAATGGATAAACATATCGGGGGCAGCTATAGCGATGCACAGGGTGATGGTAATGTACCATGCAAAAATGACAGTGTGTAGCAGAGGATGGGAAGACGTGTCCAGCAGAGGAGGCAGGATAGGTGCAATGACAGGAGCACAGAGGAGTAGCAGTGCCATGCAGAGCACACACAGGAGAGGCAACCAGGAAGAGCTGCAATGTAGAATCGTGTACCAGTGCAGGACATGGGGTAGCAGCCTGCACATCAGGTAGACACACAGACGGACAGAAGGATGGTTGGCAACTGTGATAAGGATACAATGTGCCAACAGCACAGATCTGCACAGATATGACTGTTACAGGAATGAAAAGTAGCTGTGCAGGACAGGCATACAAATGAAAGAGAACAGAGAGGAATCAAACCTATGATCATTAGCACAAATGTCAATGCACAAACCGGTAGGCTACACCACCAACGTGAGATCATTAGCAAAGGTTCAGAGAAGAGCCACCAAAATGGTAAAGGGGATGGAAGGATACTCCTATGAAGAAAGGTTAAAAAGATTAGGGCTCTTTAACCTGGAAAAGAGACGGCTGAGGGGAGTTATGATAGAAGTCTATAAATTAATGAATGGAGTGGAACGGGTAAACGTAGATTGATTGTTTACGTTATTAGAATATAGAAAGACTAGGGGACATGCAATGAAGCTATAGGGTAAACTATTTAAGACTAATAAAAGAAAATATTTTTTCACTCAACGTGTAATCAAACTCTCGAATTTGTGACCGGAGGATGTAGTAAAGGCTGTTAGTGTAGCTGGCTTTAAAAAAGGTTTGGATAAGTTCCTGGAGGAAAGGTCCATAAACCATTATTAAGAAGGGACCCAGGATATCAATGCTTGACCCAGTACAAGCATTGTCGAACCTGTGTCTTTTGGGGAAACTGCTAGGTACGTATGGCTTAGATTGGCCACTGTTGGAAACAGGATGCTGGGCTTGATGGACCTTGGTCTGACCCAGTATGGCATATCTTATATTCTTAGGCTGCATACAAGAATACTGCAGGGCATCACACAAGAAGCCTGCTGGCTGCCAGGATAGGCAAACCTCCAGCAGTAACCATGAGGGAATACACATGCAGATCTGGTGTGTGCAGCTCAGATCACAGTCTGTAATTGGGACCAGAGCCACATATAACTACATGCACACACACAATGAAATGTTATGCAGTGGATACAGTATGCAAAAGAGGAAAGAACCTAAACCCAAAGGGCGGCAGGGGATGCCCTGTGGAGCAGGGCAAAATATGGAAAGGAACAGGAGCATGTGAGAATTCAACCTGCAAACAAGTGTGGCACAGACCAGCTGAACCACAGCAATGCCAATCCCCCAAGCAGACTGCCTATGTGAACACTACAAAGAAAGAGACATATGTAACAGCTAATATGTGATGGATAGACAGCACAGAGGGCACACTTTGGTATGCAGTGAAGAGATGGAAGGGTGTGTGGATAGGTGATGAACCTTGTCAGACGGCTGCCTAGGGTGAGAACTTACACAATCTTGACGATGTATATATTCATATGATTCTTGCAAGGTATTGTGGGTATTGTAGTTCATTCACTCCCAAACACAGCTGATGACAATAATTTGAGTGGTGAAACCAAGTGGTAAGATCAATAAAATACTTCTTTTATTGATGGGGTTTAATTCGCCCAGCACATGTATGCTTGATAGCACTATAAATGAGGTTACTTGCTTGCAGTGTTTAAAATGGATAACAAAAAGTCACAAAGTAAACCAGAAAACAACCTTCAGCTTGTCAGGCAATTAGCTAATGTTTTCTTAGCAAATAATTACCAAATACAAAGGCACAAAGTAAAGAATAAACTTTGCTGGTTAGGTTAACTTCTGCTTATTTTCCACGCCGATCTCAGCAGTGATTCTCCCTTGCTCACACACACAATCAGGTGCAGCCCTAATTACTATCAATGGACCAGCTGAAAGCCTTTAGCTGGCTGGCTGCTACTGTGTGAGCCCAAATCCTGCTTTAAGAGCTGTTTGCAGTGGAAATAAAGAACAAAGTTAGGTTTCTTTGTGATGGCTGATGTGTTTGCTCAGAGAAAGCTAGTAATAGCATTTAGATAGAGAACAGTCCATATAAACTGTACTTTCATCTGCTGTATCAATCAGCATAGGGTCATTATCATACATTGGCACAGACGAGTCTTTCATTAAGGCACTATCATGAGAATGCTCATTCCCTTGCTGCCATTCTCTATTATAGATAGGGTCTGGATCAGTGTTCATACCTGAGCCTCTCCTGCTATCATTATTCCTCTCTGTATAGCCTGGCCAATATGTAATCCAATTCTGATGTCCAGCCTTCCAATCTTGATCCCTGGACACTGGATCTCCTCTCACATACCTTCTGGACTTGGTCTGAAAGTCCCTTCCACATGCAGTCTTCTCTCTTCCAGGTAGCCACTGGTGATTCCTATCTCTGCCACTCCATTCCTCTGGCTGAATCCAGTCCAATGGACTCTGCTGGCTTTTGGAATACCTCCCAGTATGAGTACTGCCTTGGGATCTCCCAGACCTTCCAATGGCCTTTCTTCTCTTCCTTCCAGAGAGTTTCCTTCTCTCTCTATCTGCGTGGCTTTTGCTGAAGCTGTTCTTCCAACTGTTGCTGAAACTGTTTCCTGAAGAATAAGCTCTACTCTTATCCTGTTCTAATGTGTGCTGCTCCCTAACACAGCGCAGCTGTCTTGAATCAGGCCCTGCCCTTTGAGATGAGTGCTTAGGGATTACCTCATAGCTCTCTTGATTGCACACACATTTTCTCACTTCAGCCCCTCTCATGGCTGCTGGAAACCTGGTGCATTCTGGGACTGGTAGTCTTTTATGTGAAAACTCTGTTTTCTTGCTTCTACCAGAACTGACAGGTTGCTTGTTCAGAGTCACATCATCTTTTCTATAGCTCCTACCTGAGCTATGATAAGCTTCCTTATCACAACCTGCAGGCAGCCCATGGTCAGGTTAGCACAACACAATAAAATAATAAAATCCCATGTGGGAATCAAACCTGCAACCTATGGTGTTCCAACACATGTCCATAACCACTATCCCAAACAACCACAGCAAGCACAATGCAAAGATAGTACCTCAAAGGGAATGTGTTTATGGGAACCCGCAACACCCAGTGATGTGGCAGACGGCTGGCAAATAGACAGCTGGCACCGTAAAAGGATGTGAGCACAGGTGGGCCATGTACATGACCAGGAAATCACTAAATAAGTGTCAGTGTGGTCAAGCAGCAGCAGAGACAAATGTACGTCAAGCACATATTTTTATTTTGGTTAATCATCAGAGATAGCGTAGATACCGCCTTTCATAATATCAAGGTGATTGGATAACGTGAAAAATCGAAAACACATTTTGCAGGGCAGCAACCCACATGTTACACTCCAAATATAACGGGGCAATGTGAGTGCCGGAACCTCAGGGGATAAATAGGACTGTGCAGACATGCAATGCTAGGTTTCTAAATCAATGTAGAGCGTCACGTTGGTACAGTAAACAAACAAACACAATAACCTGTATATAGTGAGTGAAAGAAAGTTCAAACATGTGACAGTAACCCACACAGAAGCCATATTGCCACATGCTGTGTTGCACCAACATAGTCAGTCACATGCACCATGTATGTTGAAACATGATACAGTGATGCTACACATGTTGGTGTGCAGTAAAGTGGTGTGGTGGCAAATACTGTGTCATGTCCAAGTGGAGGGTAGGCGGACATGGACAAGAAGACCTCTCCAATGTTCCCCCTGTGCCACACGCATGGCTGTATGCTCGTGTTGAACTAAGCAGATGAGCGTATCCTGCGTTTCAGGTCACGCACATGGGCAGAACACAACAACACAATGTCAGAAGGATGTACAACATATAGTGACAATGTCAGTCCCTGCTGCACACATAGGGACCAGTACACAGTGTCCACAGTGCAAAGGGTGTCTGCAACCCAACAAGTCCCGTTAAGACTGTCCTTGAATCCCTGGGCAGGCACAGTCAAGTGTGACATCTCAATATGCCACAGTACTGGAAAGGTCATGTGTGTCTCCTGCGATGAACACGACACCCAGCCAGAGCATGGCAGCAATGGTGTGTTGGACAGGCCTGTCATGCTCAAAGTAGCAGTCCAACAAAAATGTTCATCCTAGGCATGTGTCCCACTCGCAGAGGTCAAATATCCTATGGCACCATTTCCCAGGGATAGTTCCATGGTGGTGTTGTGTCCTCCAACAGGTGGGTGATGGTGACGCCGGATGCACTGTAGTAGATGTGCTGTGTGTGTTCTCTGCCCTGTGTCAGAAGAGGATAAACAATGTATTGGTATGCTGCTTGCAACATCAGCCCAAATTGCAGAGAGTCAAACATCAATATGTACATAATGAAACGTCACACAGGCAAACATAACATGATCACAACACAGAACACAGTGCATGTTGTGGACATTTGGAATTTGAACCGCAGACGGTGTCACATGGATATGGTCATGTCCATGCCCATGTTACACAGTCGTTTCACAGCTCCACCCCATGTGCATCAGCGTTGGTGTACAGAGATTCAGCATGAAAGGTCCATGAAACAAACAGTAAATCTCCTCACTACCGTGTCCCTACTTGGCTCTAAGGTCGCAGTACTATCCCGCGCCCCCCCATATCGCTCCCACTGCCCCTTCAGTGTGTGTTCTGGTGTCTCAATGTCCTCTGGGAAATATCTAAGGGCTTCTTCCTTATCCTCTGTCAATATCCATTTCCTTGGTGTGGCTAGCTCTTCCCTTGACTTGTATTACCAGCTGTGTGCTGATGAGTTGCAAATATATCTCTCCACACCTGAGCTATGTCTGCCAAAACACACCACGATGTCTGCTTCCCACCTGACATTCATGGCTGCATGTCATCCCACTGTGTGAAATTGACAATGGCAAAGCATGGATTTCCCATATGTGCACCTAAACCCTCCCCTCCCATCAGAGCATCTGTGTGTGTGTGGCCATACCTTCTTTTCTCCAGAGTCCTCAATGTAGGTGTTGTCTTGGACTCCACTCTCCTCTACACACATACCCAGCTTGTAGCTGAGGCTTGTGGTTTCTTTCTAGATGACATCAGCTATATTTCCCCAGTCCTCCCTGGACACACAACTAAAACCCCAATACACCACCTAATCAGCTCCCGGCTTGCCTACTGTAACCTATACCTTGCTGATCTGCCTTTGAATCATCTCTGTCTGCCTCGAAATATGCAACACTGCACTGCATGGCCAATCTACAGCCATACACATAATGGCAATAATACCCCCCTGTCAGGACACCTCACAGGTTCCCTATCCGTCTCTGCATCCATGTCACGGCTCTCATGCTGACCTATACATGCAGTACACTGCTGTTGTAGTAACTTCCCTTACTGATATCAACTACCACTAATACAACTACTACTGATTATGTATAAAGTGCTACTTGTCATATGTAGCGCTATACAAAAACAAGTAACACACAGTCCCTGCTCATCAGAGCATACAAACCAATCAATCAACTCATATGCCAAAATGTGAAGCACACACATCTAGGCAACTGGTCCCATCTATGAGTCGCTCTCCTACTGTTGAGCCCAGACTACACGCCTTTCACCTTGCTGCACCCAAAGCCTCAAACTAACTACCTGTGGCTGAACAGCAGCCCCTTTCCCAATCAGCCACAAATCATGTGTGACAGCTTACCACCTCCCCCAAGCCTACTAATCCTGACACACATAATCCACCTCCACCCACTGTTGTGCCCCGCTCACATCTTCTGCGTTTCAGTCATGACTAGATTGTAAGCTCGGATGGGCAGCAGTGTATGTTATATGTCAGTGCAGGGCTGCATCTTACTGCTATTGGGATGCAAATGTTCACTAGTAGTAGTAGTACACAGATATCTAAACAAATGTATGTGGCAACATATGCAGTACTTACATCACCTCAATCACCTGCCGCCTGACTGCTGTGCCCTCACATGTGTCACCATGGCCACGTACAGGAGGGCACGTAGGATCATCCTCCAGATCCTCATTAATTTGGACAGGGAGATGGTGCCTTAAAGCAATGTTGTGCAGGATGCAACAGGCTATAATGATCTCTGCCACAGTCTGTGCTTTGTATCGTAAGGCCCCACCTGTCCTATCCAGACACCTGAAGCGACTCTTTAAAACACCAAAGGTGCGCTCTATGATGGAGTGGCTGGAGGCATGGGCCTCATTGGAACTCCTCTCTGCACATGTCCGTGGTTGATGCACAGGGGTCAGCAACCAGGGGCGACACCCATATCCCGAATCACCTGCAGAAAGAAATGTTGAACGTTAAAGCAGAGCTCATGTACACCCAAATGGACACAAGTATGTACGTGCAAACCAAACGCAGAAAACATCCTGACACAAACATATGACATCACTTGATGGGACACCACAACTATGCATCAGCGTGTGAAGTTATGACACACAAAACAAGGGGTAGGTATAAGGACTGCAATCAACATAATCTGTAACCACGACACAAATGCTAGCGTCCATTCTACCATCAACACACAGCACCGTAGCAAGGTAGAGCTGGAGGGCACTCCCCCCCCCCCAACGTTACATGACACACAGACAGATGAGACACACACACGCAACTAGGGATACACCTCAAAGACAGACGTGCACATACGGTTAGTCAGTGGATCACCATGTGCATGTCAGAGATGAGAAATACACACCCAGCAGTATACAGTCCTCATACTGGCCTGCCTCAAATTGTCTGAATAGTGCCGAGTGATGCAGGATATAGGAGTTATGGGTGGACCCTGCAAACCTAGGGAGCACATACAGAATATGCATATTTGCATCACATACAACCTGAACATTCAGGGAATGATAGTGTTTGCGGTTGCTGAACACTACCTCCCTTTCTCTGGGCAGGACTAGGGCAACGTGTGCAATCAATAGCTCCCATCATGTGTGGTATCCCGGCAAACGCCTCAAAGGCCTGGTTCAGGGTCCCCCACTGTTGCCTAGTGTTGGTAATGGCAATGTAATTCCTCACCCGGCTGATCATGGCATGCAGTACGTGGTGGAGACAGCATGAGAAGATGGGGTGGCTGATGCTACCCACTGCGGCCACAGATGACTGGAAACAGCCAGAGGCAAAGAAATGTAGGGCACCAAGGAACTTGACCAAATCCGGTATGGCATGTGATTGACCAGTCAGGGGCTCGAGGTCAGGTTGTAGATCCTCATAGAGCTCCCTAATAGCCCCCATGCTCAGGTGGTAGAGGGAGATGACCTGGTCCTCATGCATGCCCTAGAGCTGGGCCCTGGGCCTGTAGAGGCGAGGCTGGCGAGCCTGCAACTCCGCACGCCTCCTGTGCCATGCCGGTACAGCCCCTGCCTGGCCTGCCCCCACAGCTGTAGGTTTGTGTTGCAGTGGAACTAAACCCATGCCCTGTGCCTTAGCCCCATGGACACCATCTCCCCCGTCAGGCAACCACAGCCCCTGCTCACCTCCCACTGCACATGCAGCAACCACAAAGCACGCCATAAACTCCACCCTCCTCAACTCCTCTAACTCACTCAAACTCAGACACTCACCTCACCAACCTAGCCATACACCTCCCCCACCCCTCACAAATCCTGCCAGTCACCTCCCTCCACACACCAACCCAGCCACACAACCCTACCACCACTCACCAACCCACTCTCCACACCAAACCTGCTTCTGACACTCTCCTTACTTCACCAACAATCAACAGCACACGCCTTCTCTCCCTCGCCTACACAAACCCCTCAACGTGTAACAGGTGTGCATGTGTATTTATGTTGTTTTTTATGTTGCACACATTGTGCATGCGCAGTGGCGTAAGCGCGTCAGCTGCGTGCATTGTGCATGTGCCACAGAGACATGGAACATGCGTGTGCGTGACACCATGTTATGCATACGCTGTGCATGAGCGTGAGGCTTGGCGCATGCACATAACAGCACGCAGCACATGCGCATGTCCCATGCACAGCGCATGTGCAGTGTGGTGTCTCACACACAACCTTCCGTGTTTTTGCAGCGCATGCGCAACACACGCAGCTGACACACTCATGCCACTGCGCATGCGCAACGCGCGCAGCATAAAAAAATCCTATAAATATACATGCACACCTGGTACAAGTTGAGGGGTTTGTGTAGGCGAGGGTGAGAAGGTGTGTGCTGTTGGTTGTTGAAGCAAGGAGAGAGTCAGAAGCAGGTTTGGTGTGGAGAATGGCTGAGTTGGTGAGTGGTGGTGGAGAGTGTCAGAGACAGGTTTGGTGTGAAGAGGTGTGTTGCAAAGCAGGCAAGAGAGAGAGGAGGGGAAGGAGGAGCAGGAGAGGAAGACAGGAGTGGAGTTGAGGAGCAGGCGGCAGGGAGAGGAGGGGAGGCGAGGAGCAGACGGGAGGTGGAGCAGAGGAGCCGAGGGGCAGGGATGTGTGACAGGCAAGGAGAGGGCACAGAGGGCAGGGAGATGGAGCGACAGGACATGGCAGGTGGGGAGGAGGGGGGGCACCTGTTCAGCAGGACCCAGAGCCGGCAGGGAGTGTTGGGCCTGTGATGGTGGCTGCAGGCCCATCGGGTGTGTCGCAGCCCACCCAGGGGCCACCCAGTGCCAAACGGAGGCGTATACCGGTGCCAGCTGAGGAACGGAGGAGGGCTGTGAGAATCAGCAAGAAAACCACATCTTGCTGGCCATTGTGTTGGAGTGGTATGAGGTGCTCTATGGCCGGCTGAGCACCACTGTGGCCACACGTACACATGTGTGGGGGGAGATGCAGGAGGCCGTAGCCCAGGCAGGGGGACCAACCAGGGACCTGGACAGCCTGAGAAAGAGATTGAATGACATTAAGCGTGGTGTCCGAGCACACATTGTGGCGGAGAGGCAACATGCCATGGGCACCGGTGGGGGTGCCCCCTTCGCCCCAACCCTCACACCCCTGGAGCAGGAGCTCGCAGATCGTCTGGGCCCAATGTACCTGCGTGGACTGCCAGAAGCGCTGGACACCGCCCATCCACAGGTAGGTAGGTCGGCACCTCTCACCCTGCTGCTCCTTACCCTTGGAATAAACGTCCTTTGTCTATACATCAGACATCTTCTTTGCCCCTCTTCAAACTCAAGTTAAAATCTCATCTTTTCGCCTCTGCCTTTGGCTTATGCTGTTCTCCTTCCTTCCCCTCTGTTATATCACCTTTCTGTCTTCCTCTCACACTTGTTCCTACCTCTTTCCTTTGTCTTGTCTCTCCTGCTCTTGTTCCTAACTATTCTCTACACTTTTTATTGCTTTGTCTTTTTAGATTATAAGCTCTGTTGAGCAGGGACTTTCTTTGTGTGTTTTCACTTTTACAGCGCTGCGTGTGCCTGGTAGCGCCTTATAAATGCTTAGTAGTAGTAGTAGTAGTAGTAGATATGCTGCACACGTACAGGGCACGCCCAAGTACATGCGGCACATGGAAGGGATTGGTGGGGGAACATGTCCTGAGAGCGTGCGTGCTCTACCACAGGCAACTGTGGGGTGATGAGACAGCAGCACGTGGCAGGGTAGGGTGTGTGTGACAGGTACCTGGGCCTGTGTGCATGATAGACACAGTCCTGAACGTAGTCGAGGACGGCAAAGCTCTGGAGAAGCAGGGGGCGTGGCAGACAAGGCCCATATCTGATTGAACACTGCATACATCAATGGTCCATAAAACCTCCATGCAAAGCCCAGAGGGTGAAGCTACACAGCAACAATTCACAGCACTACAGATCAGCAATGTAATAGTCATCTAAAAGACCTATCTGAGGAGTGGCTAATGATATCCCACTGTAATCAAAGAGGATCACAGCTGCGATGCTCCTGCCCCCGCCCTAGGGCTAAAGGACAGGAGTGGCCTATTGTCCCGTGAAGAATGGATTAAAACTATTCCCTTGGAATGATGGGAGATGTAGTTTTATTCTCCTTTCTCTCACTGATAAATGTAGTTGTGCCAGAGACGGTAAGGCTTTGCAAGAATATTATATTCGTGTTGGGGAGATTCCTCCAGTGCATCAAAATTCAGATACATGAACATAAATGGTGCTTTAAATGGTAACAGAAGAAACTCAGGAATATAAGACAACGTAAAGTGAGATCAGCTTTTCTTCTATGGAGCTTAACTCAGCTCTGCCTCAAGAGGTGACTTACATATATTGCAGCCTCATGCAATCACTGTTCCATTCACAGTGTGAACTCAAACTCAGGTGCAAACAATTAGGTTTTCAGAGCACGGCAGCAGAAACTTCCACGTTGTATTCTTTTCATACAAGGTACAGGCAAGCTTTGTTATACTGCTATTTCCTTACAGCATATTGAACAGTCCATGCTATTATCGTCAGAGTTTATCAAAGGTAAGGCATTTTCCATTTGCATAAAATCTTCTGACTGCACAGAACTATTGTCATTCAGCTTTGACTGTCTGCCTGCTTTCAATTCTAAGAATTCTTTTAAGTCCTGAAGGAGCAATTCAGCCTGTTCAGTTCCTGACAAACCGTTGTCAGCCAACACTGGGGTTTTCTCCCAGTCAATAATGTTTCCCCCTTCAGCTCTTGGCTTGAATGACTCAGGGTAACAATTGGGATCTTTTAAAACAGCCTTAAATATAGGAGATGGGACTTTACCTTCTCTATCCAGGTTCCTATAGAAACTGCTGTCTTTCTGCCAGGCTCCTCTCCTTTTAGGTAGCTCAAAAGCTTTGCAGCTGTGAGTGCTTCTGGGTCTCTCCGGTCCAAACTGTATCCAAGAGGGCTCTGCCTTTTCCAAAGACTCTAAACCAGGGCTTCGTCCACTTCTCGTAGGACTTCCTTTCCAAGCACCTGTTAAGATCCTTGCAGGTCCTCTGCTGCTACCAGGCTCAGACATGCAGCCAAACTGCTTCCTGGTCAACTGCTCATGGCTTTCCTGTTTCTCACAGCTATTCTGCTTCCAGGCCCTCTGCTCACAGGTCCTCTGCTCCTGGGAATTCTGCTTCAAGCTATTCTCTCTCTTCTTGTTCTTCTTGATCCCCTTAATCCGTTTAGCAGCGTCCTTCACCACTTCATAAAGGGATTCTTTCTCAGACACACCCCGTCCAACCCCTGGGTGTGCCCAATCAGCACTGCTCAACTCCTCCCCTGGGCTGGTCTTCATTCTCAGCTCATCAGAAGAGGGCTTTTTTTTCCTTTTAGGATTGTAAATCCTGTGTAAATCCTGCTGCATTTCAGGATTTCCTTCAGTCTCCATTTCCTCAGGAGGGCGCTCTTCACCACACAGCATACATGAGCAGCAATGTAACAGTAAGGAACCCCATTGGAATATCATTTGCTACTATTCAGATAACCTCATTGTATTACTATTACATTGGTGCTCTCTAGTGCTGTAATGTGTTGCTGTGCTGCTGGACCCTCTGGCCTCTTCATATAGGTGATTTTGGCCACTGATGTATGCAGAGTTCATGCAATTACAGGGTGTTTCCGCCCTTCGACGTACCCCTCCTCCTAAGGATTTGTGTTTGGGAGACTAACTGAGGTCTGTTTCCCCTACTACTGGAGTTATCCTACCCAGATTGGTCTAGCATTCCCTCCTCACATATGGCTTATGAGGGTTTATATTGCTTTGTTTATTTGTGCATACTCCTTTAGGGGTGTGTGCATTATTATCAGCCTGATTTTTCTGTCCCCCTGAGGTGTACTTGCTAACAGTACCTGGCATATAGGTCACAACCATTCATCATACCCCTGCAGCCAGTCACCCAGCATATTGAGACATACAAGAGGTACATACAACTAGCCCAGAACACATTGGCCTGGGGATACCCACACACACCACCAAAACAGCTATGACGTCTCTATGCTCTTGCCTATCCAGGGACATATCCCAGACCTCTGACTATAAAGGGCCAAACACACGGGGATGATGACATAGACGCAAACAAACGCCAGCAAACACATCACATACATGTCATACACTTAACACTCTGTCGGGGCCCACATACAATGGGGATCCTCCACCCACCCTCACCAGATATTGGTGTGCACATTGCCATGCCCGTACCAACTGCACATAGCACACACCCCACACCACCTGGGATCAGCCCTTACACACGTCCCGCAGTGCCACAGACACATACCTATACCCCCACACACGGTGCAACCCCATGCCCAGCAGTGCTCCACCCATCCCCCATGACATCCCACCACACCCACGGAGTATGGGATAGCTGTCCACCCACACCGCACAGTGTCTTGCAAAGCGGAGGGCCCCCACACACGTCTGGCTGACACGGACACATCCTGCAACACCTAATGTGCATACCACTCAGGACAATGCAAGCACATTGCTCTCACACACACTGATGGCACACAATCCCACTCAGGGCTCCCACATGCACCATGGCACATGTATTGCTGAGGCCACATCCAAAGTCAGGCGGCCAGTCCATACCTGATACTGCAGAAAGGGGGCGCGGCACTCAGCACACCATCCCTCACACACCACATCCCATGTGGCACAGCTACACCAGGGAATGAGGCTGCTCCCCCCACCCCCTCCCAGGCACAGCACACTGTAGGCACATGTGCTGTCCCCATTGTAGGCGCACCAACATTAGGCACAGGGGAAACAACACATTGATTTTGGCGGAGATGTACTACACAGGTGTACATAGATGCACTGCGCAAACTCATCTGTGCTGTGTACCCTTTTCCACACCCCAGGTGACTACCAGACCATGGACGCACATGAGGAGCAGAATGTGGCAGGGCCTCAGGATGCTGAGGAGCCAGAGGCCGCAATGTACGAGGACACCGCCAGCAATGGCGAGGGCACAACAGGAGAGAATGTGCTGCCTAAGGCAGAGGACACGCCACCGGATGTCAACGCTACAGTGGGGGCCACTAGCAGCAACTCACAGGCTGTAGAGGGTCTGGAGATAGAGGGGAGTCACCACACCATGCAGGCGCCAGGCACATCAGCCACCCCTCCCACCAGCATGGCTACGATCCTGGCGGAGCTGCGGGCCCACAGTGCCTCAGCACGGCACAATGCTGAAGGTGGGTAACAGCATGCACAACAATCCCCATGGGGTTGACGTAACATCCACAATGAGATTGCATGTGCACCACAATATGTTGTCAACATAGCAGATCGTATATTATGGTGGGGGGGGTGTCTGTGCCATGTGCATTTCTCCCTATTGTAGCATGGCTTGTCAAGTGTCAGCATGTTGAGGAGCTCAGACATACGCACACTGTTCACGGCCATATACCCCAAGGAAGCGCACAGCGGTAAAAACCCATCCCAGGTTACCTAGACAGCTTACTTGACTGACCCCTCACCATGGGTATTGGTATCTAGCATAGCTTGTCACCGTAATCTGTACCGTGCGCCAGCGTTATAGAAAACAGGGCCCCCCAGATCTATGTATGTGTGTGCCATGACTCCCCACGTCATCTAACTTATCTCATACGACCAGTGCGTAGATCATGCATTCACACATAGAACTGCGACACTGTACCATGTGTGAGATCTGTGATTCACACGACCCCTCATCAGGACCCTTTCCTGGCATAAGAATGGCTCATGGGACACACAGATGTACACATGGTCATGCGTTGCTAGTCGTCGCATGCATGCTTCTTCTGCAGACTGGTCTGGTGGGATATGCCTGACATGTGCATGTGTCACAATGGGGGTTGTAACAGGTGTCTCACACATCACCCTGTGTCCCACCCACAGGCACTCGTCAGGCTCTGTTGGCCATTCACCAGATCCACCAGCTGCGGGCCACAGTGGACACAATGGCAGGGGTGCTACTCCATATTGCGGATGCCCAGGAGGCCATGGCTGCCCTTACACAGCAGCCAGCACCGACACCAGAGGTGGCACCAGCAGTCCCGGGACAGAGGGGTGGGTTGGGCCGTGGTCGCCATGGCCAGCCATGGAGGATGTGAACATTGTAAATAAAGACATCACAATCTATTACTACCTATGTGTTTGTTTCGAATGTGTGGCACTGTCATCCCCTGAGTACCCTGCACCCCATGTTGTCACCCTGCCTACATGTGCCTACCCATATCCCTCAGGGGTGTGGTGTCTGCACCACTGTTCCCTCTAAGCTGTGCGCGTGTGCGCGCGCACACACCTCGCCGAGCGAGCGCACATACTTTACAACAGAGCGCACAAAAATTACGGTTCTGATTCTGATAGAAAACAACACAGACGTCTTAAAATTTAAAAGTTGTGATTGTAATTACTAGAAATTTTCTGCTTCATTTAGTAATTGTCTATTTTCATTTAATTTGATTAAAATCAATGTGGTGTACATACTGTATTCTGACGTGTAGTCAAATTTTAAAGTATAACACTCCGAGTGTCGTTACGTGGCACACAAAAATTTAACCTTCCTTCAAAAGCTGCACAGCTGATATTTTATGCGCACACAGCCTACAGAAAATTAGAGGGAACATTGGTCTGCACTGCCACCAATCAACGCACATAGGTTATACCATGCTCTGTGTGCCATGGACTGTGCCAGGTGGTCACCCTCCTACCTATGCTTGGGGGTATACCCAACCTCACCCATTGCCCAGCAAGATGTTCACGGTGGTACATGTCTGTTGTAAGGATCTGTCACCCTCTCCCACCCCATATGCACTCCATTATTATACATACATGTGTGACTATTCTCCCTGCCCACACCAGGGCCTACGTGGCTGTCTATCCACATAGGCTTGCATGCGGCACAGCCAGACAAAGGTAGCTCGCTACAGTCAGCTGATCACTCTTTCCCAGCACTTGTAGTTCCCCACCGCTCATCCTCGGGACCTGCATCGACCTGTCTTGCCCTCACCAGCTATCCCCCTGTGCAGCTCCTGGGTACAGCAGTCCTCCTTACCCTTCCTGCAACATCCCTGCTGCTAACCTTTTACCCTATTGCCCCATGAGCATGGTGCATCAGATATGCAGCCTACACATCACAGGCAGCATGCATGTGACCATAGCTGTTGGGACACATTGCACATCGGCACATCACAGGGGCACCAGGGGACACAGACACCTACGCACATGGACAGCCCCCACACCTGCATGTGGAGACGGTCCATGTATGTTACCTATGTTGACCACACATACTCATATGTTTATGTTTATTGCATTTGATAAAAACCGCCTTTCACAATAACCAAGGCGGTATACATTAAAATTTAATAAAAGAAGGCCAATGGCCAGCGAAAAGGAAAAGAAATGTATAATATCTGACAGGACAGTGGAAGAATCAAGAAAACAGGACACAGCGTAGGCAAGGGATGGGTCTAGGGAGGAACAAAAGGTAGGGGAGAGTATAGCTCACACAAAAGGGGAGGGAACATTAAAGGCTAGGGAAAACAAGTGGGTTTTTAAATTTTGTTTAAAGGTAGTAAACTGAGGTTCCAGGCGGAGGGGGGGGAGGAAGGGCATTCCAGAGGGCGGGACCAGCAAAAAAGGGATCTACACACATATTCCATGCTCATGTCCACAGTCTGTCTGTAAGGGGGACACGTGACCATTGTGCCATACGTACAAACATGTTTATTTACATATTTACATTGGTAAATATTTACAGAACTCCCCATGTTCTGTCCCGGTTGACAGGACAGCACAGGGCACATGTGTGGGCACCCCTGTGCCCCTTAAATGCTCCAGGGATGCCCATCAGAGGATGGCTGTCGAGATGCACCACCCATAGCAGCTGCACACTGCATGTGCATCTCGGCAGCCAACCACTGGATGGTGCGGTCCTGGCTCCGCTGGCATTGCAGCACACCACCCACTGCCACATACAGGTCCCACACACACCTTCCACCATATCCACGCCAGGTGCCCGTTGTTTGTGTGGTGGCATGAGCGTGGGTCCTGTCTGTGGCAATGGGTGGGGATGCTACTCCCAGGCGGACACCATCGCCGCACACATGGTGGCGGCTGGCAGGGACCCACAGTGCCCTGTGCTGTCCTGTGTCCCCTCCCACCCACAGAGCCAACTCCCCCGACCCCTCCCCGCACCCTCTCTTTCGCCCCCTCCCCGCTCTCCTCCTCTGCCGCATCCTCCACCTCCCCCTCGCCCTCCTCACCCCCTGCCGCATACAACTCACCCTCCCCTCCC
Organism: Ichthyophis bannanicus; assembly: GCA_033557465.1. Classification (NCBI taxonomy): domain Eukaryota; kingdom Metazoa; phylum Chordata; class Amphibia; order Gymnophiona; family Ichthyophiidae; genus Ichthyophis; species Ichthyophis bannanicus. The sequence goes on from CM066031.1 coordinate 367,776,821, forward strand.
TCTCACCCTACCCTCCGCCCCCTCCATGTTGTCCTCTTCCTCTTCGCCCTCTGCCACCTCCTCCTCCTCCTTCTCTTGCTGGACTGGCGCTGTGGGGCATGTTCTAGGGGGCCCCAATGTAGATGGGCCCTCACCATCAGCAGCATCCTCTGTGGGGGAAGACAGTCATTAGCACACCATCGTGTGCGTCACATACCACATCTACATAGTTTGGCCTCCCACAGTCTGTTGGGCCACTGTGACATGCTGTACTGCACTGCAGAGGCCGCAACACTCACCACCACTTTGCTCCAGCGCCCTCCTTTGGAGGCGGGCAAGGACCTTCGGGCAGTGCAGCCGCAACTCCTGACCCTTTTTCCATAGATCCTCTACCTGGGGGGAAGCAATGTGTGGGAGCATTAGGGGCCAGATATCTCTGGTGGGTGCCCACCGCATATCACACATCTCTGTGAGCAGCAGCGTGCTGCTGCTGCTGCTCTGGCCAGTGTGTCCTCTACTACCTGTTGCCAGCGCCCCCTGCATGTGTGGCTGTGGGTCTGGGCATGTGTGAGGTGCCACCTATGTGTACTGTGCATAACCCCACGGACCCTTCATTCCCTGTTCCTACACTCTCCTTGCATGACATGGCAGCACTATGCCACATGTGGTTTGGCCATGCTGGTGTCCAGGGGAGGTGTTCCCTAACTCCCTGTGTGGTCCGGCACACACCTGTGTGTTTGCCTGACCTACACACATCATCCGACACACCCGCCATGGCACCATGCTATCCTTACAACACATGGGTGATGTGTTATGAGATAGAGCGGGAGGTGGGTGCCCCGGAACACATCGCCAGGTGCCACTACCATGACACTAGGCTTTCTACCATACCTCTGTGGTCACGACTAAGCACGATGTGGGGACGGTAGACGGGACCGGGAAAAGACATGACTAGTGGGATTAAACTGCAAGGGTATCAGTAACATTGATCACAACTATATGTGCCCACTTTTTCTCCTGTTCCTCCCAGGAATTTAGGACAGTTTGGGGCATGTTTACAAAAGCTTAGTTCTATGTTATCTGTAACCACGCCATGTTGAAATCTCTAAAGTGGCATGTCCTATCAACAGGATGTGCTGCTTCATGGATTTTGACACCATACCATTTGCAAGCAGGGCAGAGCCATGTGGGCTGTATATCTGACTTTTGTTGTGGTTGAGATTAGGTAGGAAGAGGAAGCTGTTTCAAGAGGTCTCAAGTCTGTTGGTACTGTTAAGTGCCGTTGAGTTGGTATTGACTCATGACGACCCTCTGGATAGTTGTCCTAAACTGTGTTCGGTCTTCAGTCAGGTGGCTTACTGTTGACAGAGTGGTATCCATAACTGCTGTTATTGTATCGGTCCATCTCATTACTGACTTTCCAACTTGCCAAGCATGATGTCTTTCTCTCATGATCTTTCTCTCTTCGCATGTGTCCAAAATATGAAAGTCAAAGTCTTGCCATCTAATCTTCTAAAGAAAGCTTAGGTTTGATCTCCTTTAGTACTGACTGTTTTGTTTTTCAGGCAGTCCATCATATACATAGTATTCATCACCAGCACCATAAATTAAAAGCATTGATTTTCTTCCTATCTTTTTCAATGTCCAACTTTCGTATCCATATGACATTATTGAAAATACCATGGCTTGGACAAGTCAAATCTTTGTATGGAGAGACACATCTCTGCTCTTGAGAATCTTGTCTAGATCCTTCATATCCATTCTGCCAAGAGCAATGTGTCATTGGATTTCTTGAGTGCTTGTTGTTTCTTTATTGATTATTGATCCAAGCAGGTTAAATGTTGTCCACTATTTCAATTTCTTCTCCATCAGTGATGAACTTACTGATCTTGCCAGGTTTCAGGATCTTTGCCTTCTTTACGTTAAGGTGCAGCCCATTTTAAGACTATGGACCCAATATTCAAAAGGCAGTTGCATGGTTTACGACCCTGTAAACCATGTAACTGCCGCTGAAAGGGATATTCAGTGGCAATAACACGGTTAGTGCCGCTGAATGTCTGCAATTATCTCCCTTACAGCCCCAATGTTAACCGCTTAGCATCGGACGTGTTGGGGGTGTTCTGGGAAGAAGCAGAGGAGGTGACTGTCCCTAACCAGGCAGCAGCGATATTGCTTGCTGCCCATTAGTGACCTGCACCTAAAAGATAAGTGAGGAAAACCCTTGCCTATCTTTAGGGCGCAAGGGCTAACTGGGCAGCATACAATATTGCTGCTGCCCGGTTAGCTAACGTGGCTTCCGGCATGTACGGCAAACCTCAGATATTCAATGCCGGGGTTGCCTAGGATCCCAGCATTGAATATGCGGGGTTAGGGGTCGGCAGGCACAGCTATGTGCTGTAGCAACACATAGCCTGCCTAATTGAATATCGGTTCCTATGTTCCTTGATCTTGAGAAGCAAATGTTTCAGAATATCTTCACTTTCAGCCAATATTGTAGTATCATCAGCATAGCAAAGGTTGTTGATTTATGTATTTATTTTATTTAAACGTATTTCTATACCGCCTTATCCTGCAATCAAGGTGGTCTGAACAGCAAACAATCAATAAGATACAGGGTATAGTGTGTACATGCAGTGAGTAGTGTATGCGTGTGAGTGTGTCTGGACGTTGATTCTTGTGGTGCTATTTACAGCGTGCGCTATTTACAGTGCTATGGGTATCAGTTCCTTGCTTAATTACAATTATAGTGACATGTGGGGGGAATTGAGGTATCTGTTGCATGGTTTAAGTAATGTCACCGTAGTGTTCTATGAAGAGGGTTGTCTTCAGTAGCTTCCTGAACTCCTTAAGGTCTGTTGTTGAATGCAGTTCGTCGGGGAGGGCGTTCCAGATTGTTGGTGCCGCCTTTGATAAGGCTCGTTTTTCGGTGTCCTTGCGTACCCTGTTGATATCTTTAGGTGCGTTGACACGGTTGGATGTGCCTCTTCTTCTCAGTCTTGTGCTGGTTGTATGAGTGCAGTGTTGTCTGGTTGTATGAGTGGGTGGAGGAGGCTGAAAGCTGATGATTGATGTTTGATTTTGAAAATGTTTATGATTGTCTTGTATCTAATACGGGCACTGATAGGCAGCCAGTGGAGCTCTTTTAGGGTGGGTGTGATGTGTTCTTGTTTTGTGGTGCCAGCAATTATGCGTGCTGCAGTGTTTTGTGCCAGTTGCAATGGTCTTAGTGTCTGTTTCGTTAGACCTAGATAGATTGGGTTGCAGAAGTCTAGGATTGGGGTTATTAGTGCTTGACAAACTGTGCGGAAGTGTTCCTGAGTGAGGAGGGGCTTGAGGCGTCGTACTAGTCTCATCCTGTGGTATGCATTTTTGGTGGTTCTGCTGATGTGGGACTGAAGGTTAAGTTCTTTGTCCATTGTCACTCCGAGGTATTTCACTTCTGATTGTATGGGTATGATTGTGGTACCTATCTTGATGTCGCGGGGGGGGGGGGATGAAGTCGGAGTTTCGTGTGATGATTAGCGCCTCGGTCTTGCTGTAGTTTATGGTCATGTTGTTGTCCTGAAACCAGGTGTTCATATGTGTGAGACAGTCTGTTATCTTGGTGTGGTCTGGGTTGTCGAGGGTGATTGGTGTGTATATCATTATGTCGTCCGCATAGATTGTGTATTTTATCCCGTGCTCCTTTATGATGTTGCATATTGGTTGGATGTAGATGTTGAATAAGAGAGCTGATAGTGCGGATCCTTAGGGTACGCCTTGCATGACTTTTATGGGTCGGGATGTGTTGGGCCCAATCTTGACCTGTATCTGTCTGTCCGTTAGGTAAGAGTGGAACCACCTCAGTGTGGCTCCGTTTAGTCTGATGTTCTGTAGTCTTGCTAGTAGTGTTCCGTGGTCGACTGTGTCAAACGCTGATGATAGGTCAATGAAGATCATGAGTATTCTGTTCTTGCTGTTGTCTATGAGGTGTAGTATGTCGCTAAAGAGGTATAGCAGGAGTGTTTCAACTCCATGGTTGGGGCGGAAACTGTGTTGGTTGTGGTCGAGTTGTGCGTGGTTGTCGATGTGGTCTTGTAGTTGATGTTGTACCACTTTCTCAATAATCTTAGCCAGTAGGGGGATGCTTGAGATGGGTCTGTAGGCTGCTGGGTTGTTTTTGTCGAGTGCTGATTTCTTCGGGATTGGTCTTATTGTGGCGAGTTTTAGCTGGTCTGGCATGATACCTTGTGTTAGAGAACTTTTCACCATGTGTATGGTGTGGATGAAGTTTGACTTTGTCGTTTTGATCCATGTGACTGGGCATGGGTCTGTTGGGGCCGTGCTTGTGTTGAGGGCGGTGATGATGTGTGAGAGCTGCTCTGTGGATGGGTTGCTGAATTTGTCCCAAGTTTTTCTTGGGGTGGTGGTTGGTTTGGTGCTTGTGTTAGTATTCCTTCGTGGAGCTGAGTGAAATTTGTCTTGGATGTGGTCTGCAAATGTTTGTGGGTCTATTTGCACTTCGCTGTCGGATTTGTTCTCCTTGGTGAGTGTTTTCACAATTTCGAAGAGCTCTCTCGGTTTGTTGTTTGATTTGAGTATGAGGTTGGTGTGGTATTCTCTCTTTGTTTGGTTGATGAGATCGTTGTACTCTTTTTGTTTTGCTAAGTACAGAGTCTGTTTGTTGGGAGACTTGGTGTGTCTCCATTGCCGTTCTAACTTTCTGAGTTCTCTTTTTTTGATCCGTAAAGTTTTTGAGTACCAGGGTGTGTGATGTGCCCTAGTGCGGTGATCTTTCTTGGGTCTGTGTTCGGTGGCTTTGGAGGCTGCACTGATGATGCTGTTCCATTTTCTGATTTGATCGTCTAAATCCTCTTCTTCCGTATTCAGGTGCGGTATCGTGTCCTTGAGAAATTGGTCCTTGTTGAAGCTTTTAAATCTTCTTTGTGCTGTTGGTTTGTCTAGGTTTTTGTCATGGTTTTGGCCTTGTGGCATGACCTTTGTTTTGATTATGTGATGGTCTGACCATGGGACAGGGGTGACATCTGGTGTAGATATGTTACCATTGTCTGTTAGAAAATTGGGTGCGAATATGAGGTCTGGTGATGATCCGTGTTTGTGTGTTGGTGTGTTGATCATTTGGGTGTATTGTAAGGATCCCATAGCTTGTAGGAAGGCTTCTGCGTCCTTTGTGTTGGAGGATTTTAGGTTGAAGTCTCCTAGTAGTAGCAGGGGTTTGTTGCTGGTGTTGAAGGCACAGACCTCCTCTAGAGTGGATGCTAGTTCGTCTGGTGGTGCATTTGGGGCTCTGTAGGTGAGGCAAAGTGCCATCCGTTTGTTTTCCACAGTGATGGTGTTGCATTGGTTGGTGTTTGATGAGCTTCGTGACTTGAATCTTAGGCTGTTCCTTGCGAGGATCAGGACCCCTCCTCCTCTTCGTTGTGTGCGTTGTAATCTTCTGAATATGTAATCTTCTAGTCTAGTCTCCGCTTGGTCCTGGGTTCATTTCACTTCACAGACGCAGGAGGGTTTGTAATAAGACAAGCAAACAGGTGTGGCTTGGAGAAAGGTTTTTATGTAAAAATAGGCTTAATACATAGGTATTGAACAGAGGTATATAGTGATTGTTACAGAGCTGTTTCAGTGTGCATCAATGAATCTGTGTGTGTGCATGTGTGAAGTGTGAGAGAGATAGAGGCCAGAACATGTGGGTCAGAGCCGCATGGTAGGCCAGAACATGTGGGTAGAGAGAGAGGGGGAGGGGTGAAGGGAGTTGAGTATCAGAGCTTCCTGTCCTTCATGTCCGATGGATGGTGGGAGAGAGAGAGAAGCAGGAAGTGTGTCTGTCCTTTATAGTGCCTCTCCAGCAGTTCCCCTTGAGGTCTGCTATTGTCTTTGGCCACTCCCTTTAAGGTCTGCCCTTCTTGATTTAGCAAGGAGGGGCTGCAGACAGGTCCTAGAGACTGACATCACCAGGGGGTCAGAATTTAACTTTGTAGACTGAATTCACCAGAGTCCACAGCTGCATGGACTGTATGCTGACATCTCCCACACCTTTTTTATTTTTCTTTATTATTTGTGCCTGGAAATGGTGGAAGCAAACCTGTGGTACCTGTCCCAGCTGCCAATACCTGATAGTAGGCAGCTTGTCTAATACCTCCTGTATTAAATACCTTGCTATGTCTAGCAGGTCCCCTGTCCTGCACAGTACTGTCTCTAGTACTGTCTCTAGTGTTCTAGAGATAAACAAGTCTCCTTATGAGTCCAAATCTCGTGTCTTAGGTAGAGCAGCCACTACTGGGGGGGGGGGAACCCAATATGCCACTTCCGTGCCCATCTTAGAGAGAGTGAACAGTGCATAAGGTCTGCAGGAATTTTTAAGGAGGCTAAAACCAAAAGGTACCAGGATGCTATGAGTGGGGATAGGAAGCAATACTAGACTGCAGCTGACTCTGGTATTCAGTGTAATAGGAAATGCCAAATTAGCCAAATTAGCAGGCCAAATTAGCCTGGATGTAGGGGTGGATGCTGGAGAAGTTCAGTGTAAATACCTTAAAATGTTGTTGTTCTGTATGACATGCGCTGCAAGGAAATGTACATTTTTTTCATCTTACAGCACAGGAAAATTACGATAATGCATAGCAATATTTGTACAGCAGTTAAAATAATAATAGGGTGAATAAAAACATTAAAGACATGATCAGCAGTAGGTGAGTAACCAAATAACAATTCCCACACAGACACATGAGCATCTTGTAGCAAGTGTCCAACAATTTGTTGAATGTGTCCATTCTCATAGGCGATGGTGTGATTCACTTCAGTGGATGTTGTTTTAAGGTGGTCAATATAGGCATGTAGTTCTGTAAAGTTGAGCAGTTTATGTAGTGTCTCTTCTCCCATGCCAAGTGGTAATGGATGCACAGCATATGAGATAAAGTCTGGAATGTCCATAGAGTCATTGGTAACCAGCGGTGTGGAATAAGTTGTCCCATTAATGGTGAGGGAGACCAGTGGTGTATGACTGCACCAGGTATTGTTTAGTAAATAGTTTGAACTGTACAACAAAGTGTTCTTGGGAAGGCGAATGTCATGCATTCTGGGAGCAATCGAAAAAGAAACATTCTGGGGAAAGAACAGATGAAAACAAAAGTGTCCAGCTCCAAGGTAATACAAACTGTGTGAGGTAGTCAGGGAATATGAGAGCTTAACAGTCAGGGAGCAAGAGGAAGAATTGTTCCAGCAGGAGGTGTCAGCCTCTTTAAACTGGTGAGGTTGACACTTGAACTGAAATGTAGTCTGCTCACACAAACTGGGGTCCATCGGCTTGAATGAAGTCCAGGTGTCGTCTAGTGGCTGTACCCATGTGAGATGGTCCACAGGATACATAAGCATATTATCAAATTGCACCCCAATATTAACAACAGGATAAATAACTGTGTGTTGTCCTGACCATGGGATCAAAGTACAGATAGAGCAGCCTTGTGGTGAACAAATGGGAACACTAACTGTCCACCAATCAAGGTGAGCTATAGCAAATTCCGGTATTTTGGTACTAGCCATATGAGTGAGAGATGGTGGCCAGTGTCCTAACTTAGCAGTGATCAGAATTTCCTTTAGTATAGTAATAAGCTCGATCTGTACTTGATCACAGGCAAGAGCCCAGGAAATATTCTTTCCCAATCTATAGTCTGTATGTGCTAAGGTAACAATTTTCTGTTCTATAATGGGAGATATAAGAGCAAAGGTATCTACAACTACATTGGACAGTTTAGAGGAAGCTTCATTAATAATATGTTGTGAGGTAAAACCATCAGCAGCATGCTGAGCGGTGGATCCCATTTTATTACGGAGCACCTCTATATCAATTACATTAAGGGCACCCAGTGCAGTCCCTGTGCCACCTAAAATTGTATCAATTAATTCACGCTTGTGTCGAAATTGCTTAGCTCTGGGTGTTACTGACTGCATATCAAACCAAGTATTAAGCATTTGTATGTGGTTGGCCACAAACTGAGAGCAATTTGGATATTTGTGAGTAACTAGAAACAATTAGGGAAATAGATGCCAAGTAAGAAAATGGTATTCCACATCATATAAAACATCGTGTGGTGCATCATATTTAATCTGAAAGGGATGTCCTTCCTGAAATGGGTGGATATCAGAAAGGTAGAGTACAGGAGGAGCAGAAGTAGTGGGAGGGGTGGGATGAGGGGTAGTAGGTAAACAAGATACATGCAAAAGGAATGAAGTCTCAGTGATGTGCTGTTGATCACTCACAACCCATGTATAAGTTATTTTCCAGGTACCTCTGTCCTGACAGGAAATATTGTACAAAATCAAAGCAGGAGGACCTAGAAAGTAACGTTCTGGGCGTGCCCTCAATTCTTGTGTCCTTTCTAGAGAAGTGGAAACTGGTGGCTCCCACTGTACTTGAGTGATGTTTAATGAATAGAACACTGGCTTGTCCTGTACCGAACAGAAACTCAGGATGACCAGATCCTTTCCTTCCGGGAACGGTGGGGGTATTTCTTGATAGCGATATACCCCACTTGTGGAGTTAGCCCAGCCAATCGTGCATATTCGGATGATAGTTCCTGTAATGAGACTTGAGTAGAAGAGAGCAGATACAAGAACAACAGGAAACCGAGACATAATAAAAGCATACTTGTTTCACTCTACTAGGGAGTAAACTAATGCTCTCCACTTATACTATGTAACAACAAAACAAACAAAAATTTTTTTACTACTTATTTACATAACTAACTACTTATTTACATAACTATTAAACATATGTCAACTATACAGCAGGAGTAAATAGTTACCGTCCTCAAGCGACTTTTGTTCAGAAAGCAGCTGTCCGTGCTGTCTGCATAAAGCAGCTGTCCGTGCTGTCTTCAGGTGGTATCTGAAAACAAAGACTGATAAAACACATATTACCCCTATGGTTTTAACTGGGTGATGTGTTTCCAGTACTGCTGGTTGTCAGGCATTAGGATCTGGTATAGGCTTGGGCCTAAGGTATCAGTAACTAAGTATGGTCCCTCCCACTGTGCAGTTCCAAAGGGGAGGTTTGGTCTAGGTCTCATCTCTGCAAGACACTAGTGACAGGGTTTCCTTCATGTATTCATGAAATATTGATGGGGAATCCTTATATCCCTGTGGAAGCACAGTGCATGCACACTGTTTCGGCCAGGCTGGTGAATTGCATGTGGAAGAAATAGGTCTAATCAGACCCCTCTCCTCCAGTATCTTCACAATTTTAGTCACTGGTTCTATAGCCTGATGAGGTACTGGGTATTGCTTTTGTGGTAGAGGATCCTCACCTTCCAACAGTATTTCTGTGTGCATTTTCCCACAATCTAACTTGTCTTGAGGCCAGACTGGAATATCAGCCACCTCTGAAGGAATTACACACAGATCATACTGTTGAGCTGCCTTGCTGCACTGAGTTGCTAACTGCATGGGAATGACTTCATGCACTAAAGTTTTAGAAGCACTTGAAGTTCCTGAATACTGCCACAATTTAAGATTAGCCATATCCACCACCAAATTTAACTGGTTGAGAACATCAATTCCAATTATTTCTTTTGGTGTGTTCACTATAGTGGAGGCAGTGGTTTCTAACATTTCCTTGTTTTGTTCACTGTGCACAGGGATACCCCATTTAACTGGGATAGCCACACATTTGGAAGCTGTGTCATTAATTCCTTGAATTTCATAAATTTCCATATTTTTCTGATCTGCAGTGGGAGAAGCTCTGTTAGTAAAACTAATTCCAGCCCCTGTGTCAATCAAAGCTAGTTTATCCTGACCCCCTACTCTACTGATAACATTGGGGCGTGCACAAGAGTCCAGTATCAAGGGTGGTACAAGCCTTAAATTGTGTCCTGGGCCTGTATCCATTTCATCATACAGAGGCTCTGGAATTGAGTCCTCTGCTGAGATAAAGGAGGCAGGCTGGGCTATGAAGGCTTGAGACATTTTGATATCTGAACTCAAGAGGTCAGGACATCCCTATGCACTAGCCTTGTGTTTGTCCTGAGCTGCTTGTAAATCCTGTTTTAATTTATCTATTTCTATCTGCAGTATATGTTTGTCTTGTTCCCATTTAGTTTTCTGCTTTTCTAGCCCATCTCTCTGTGCTTTGAGCTCCTGAAAAGGAATGTAACCTGAGGAGTTTCTAAAAGTACCTCTGCCATGTGCTCTCCAAGGTGTGTGTCCTCTGTCTGTGTTTCTTGTGTACTGAGAGGATCCCTCGGCTTGCCACTTAGGTGTGTGTCCTCTGTCTGTGTTTCTTATGTACTGAGAGGACTCTTCAGCTTGCCACTTGCGTGCTTCTGATACTGTAATGAACTGCGAGGGCTGTGTCTTCCAAACAGACCCAATTCTGAGCATTAAAGTATCAAAAGGGGTTGCTTCAGGGTCTTTAGAAAATAACAGAAGGTGTTTTGTAATCTCAGGGGATAGCAATTCTAATAAAAATTCCTTATGCATGCTCTCCCCATAATCCTCTGCCTTGGGCCAGGACTCCTGCTCATTAAGAACTGCTTTTAAAATCCAGGCTCTATATGCAAACTGTTCCAGTGTATCATTTGGTAGAGGTGAAATAATTTTAAATACTTGCATTGGGGAACAGTGAAATAGTTTCTCAGTACCCCTTTTAACCAACTGGTATGGGTGAGTGAGAGAGCCAACTTTATAATAATGTGGCCCAGAGCCAGATGCATAAGTCTATCAAAGTCTGATTGTTTTCTTCTGTATTTCCCTAGACCCCAGTGAATCAGAATATCAATCGCCCATTTAACCCACTGATTTACATTAAGAGGCATAGTGCCAATTTTCTCAACTATTTTTTCTATATCTCTATCTTTTAAATTTTCCTGGAACATTAATTTAACTGGTGCTTTGAGTTCTGTACTGGGTGCCATGTCTAAGTCATCTGAATTATGCTCCAGACAGAGATCCTGATTATTGCTGGGATCTGGCTGATTCATCTGTGTTCTTACCATTCCTAAGTTCAACTATGCATACTTTAGTATTCTTTTGTGGCTGATAAGGTGTGTCATAGGCATAGGGAATGGGTGTATCTTTGTTCTTTTGTTTCTCAATAGCTGGTATGCATGGCTGATAGGGTGTGTCATAGGCATAGGGGGCTGAGGGAGGGGTGGGCGTATATTTCGTCTTTTGTTTCTCAAGAGCTTGTATGCATGGCTGATAGGGTGTGTCATAGGCATAGTGGGCTGAGGGAGAAATGGGTGTTGGCTTTCTTGCAGAGGCCAATTGATCTTTAACGTGCCTCAATTCAAGTTTAAGTGCTTCTAATTGTTCACTAACAGTTATAAAAGAATTTGTGGCTTGGATCACTTGAGTTCTTTGTATAGAGATGCAAATTTGTGCCTCCTCAAGTTCTTTGGTCAATTGGGTACACTGAGAAGTCAGTTCAGAGTTTTCTTGTCTCATGCTAATTAGTCCCCTGCACATGCCTTGGATGAAAAGGCATTTTCTTTTATTTGTTTTCTTTTTGAATTCTTGATCATGGTTTAACATTTGTTTTTGAATATTATACCATGATGACTCAGAGAATTCCACTTCAAATGGACCCCCTTTCCTCTTACAATATGAAATTATAATTTCTTTAAGTTCTTTAAAATCAAAGGCTTCCATATTTGATACTGCAGAGAGGCTGTAATTGGACTATCTCAACTGTGTAACCTTAGAAGGAGGAATGCTAACTTAAAAAGTATTTCACACCTATTTAACCGGGTGGAAGTGTTAGGGTGAAGTTATAGTAAGAAGGGTGTTAGTAGATTAACAGAATTTTATATCAATTGCAGCCAGCTTTAAGCCTGCTCTCACTAAGAAAGTTACTGACAGGAGACAGAGAAATAAAAGTTAAAAAGGGAAAGGAGATTAACAGAATTGTCAGATATTCCTGCTCACACCAAGATATATACTGACAGGAGAGAGAAATAAAAGTCAAACAGACAAGAGGTAAATTAATGTTACCAGGAAAGATGTATATTGTACTCTATGAGGAATATTTAACTGTGTAACTCTGTATTTTCTTAGCAGCTCAAATACTATAGAAAAATCTTTAGCAAGCCTATATAGCAAAATAAGACAATTGCAAGCCACTCTGTGTGATGTCCTTAAAATTCTAGATTCTTATAGAGCCTTTTGACAAAAAAAAACTCACCTTGTCTAACCCACAAAACAAAATTGTAAATGGTCACATGGACTTTCGATTCTGTCTCACTCTGTCTGAAATCTACTTAATGTATTATACAAAATTATTACTCACCCAACTGGAGATCTGCTGTGAAATCCAAGAGACGAGCCCCCAATATGTAATCTTCTGAATATGTAATCTTCTGAATATGTAATCTTCTGGTCCAGTTTCCGCTTGGTCCTGGGTTCATTTCACTTCACAGACGCAGAAGGGTTTGTAATAAAACAAGCAAACAGGTGTGGCTTGGAGAAAGGTTTTTATGTAAAAATAGGCTTAATACATAGGTATTGAACAGAGGTATATAGTGATTGTTACAGAGCTGTTTCAGTGTACATCAATGAATCTGTGTGTGTGCATGTGTGAAGTGTGAGAGAGATAGAGGCCAGAACATGTGGGTCAGAGCCGCATGGTAGGCCAGAACATGTGGGTAGAGAGAGAGGGGGAGGGGTGAAGGGAGTTGAGTATCAGAGCCTCCTGTCCTTCATGTCCGATGGATGGTGGAGAGAGAGAGAAGCAGGAAGTGTGTCTGTCCTTTATAGTGCCTCTCCAGCAGTTCCCCTTGAGGTCTGCTATTGTCTTTGGCCACTCCCTTTAAGGTCTGCCCTTCTTGATTTAGCAAGGAGGGGCTGCAGACAGGTCCTAGAGACTGACATCACCAGGGGGTCAGAATTTAACTTTGTAGACTGAATTCACCAGAGTCCACAGCTGCATGGACTGTATGCTGACATGCGTGGGCAGTTGAATGCTGTGTATGTGGTTGGTACTAGCTGATTAAGTAGCACATTATCGGTGGGGGTGAGCCCTGTTTCAGTAATGCACAGTATGTCGGGTTGATGCTCTTCTATGTGGTCTGCTATTGTGTTAATTTTGTTTCTTATGGATCTGGCATTGATGAGCTCGATTGTGATCGTAGTCAAGGTGCTTAGTTGAATCTGTGCAATGTTTGGGTTTGTTTGTGTGTTGGGTTTGTGTCTGTTTTGCCTCCTGTGCTTGGGGGTCTTGATTGTTGTCATGAAGCAGACCCTTCTGAGCCTATGGAGGTAGGGCAAGATGAGGATTTGCTTTCAGAAACTTGACAGGCAGTCTGAGCACATGGCTCAGTGTTTGCAAAGAAGAAGTAAACAAAGAGAGTCAAGAGCTGGAGAGACACGCCCCTGCAGTGACGTATTCCCTAGCTCAGGAGGTAATGAGGTTCACCTGTTTCAGGGCAGGGCACAGCTAAGCCTTGAGAGTTACAATGATAAAAACTGGTCATTAGCTTGGACCAGGCAGAATGAGAGGGAGAGCCAGAGGAGGAACTGGAGTCAGAGCCAGAAAGGAAACCAGCAAAGGAGCACGCTGACTAGAAGAAGTCAAAGAGGAGTGAGAACCAAGGGAGCCATATTCCTGAGGCCAGAAGGAAGCAACCCAGGACAGGGGTTGTCTGGTAAAGGCAGGAGAGAGAAGAATCTTTCTGAGAGGCAGGCTTGGCAAAGCTCACACGCTCCTAAGAGAGAGACAGGCTGGTTGGAGAATACCGGTACGTCTGAGGGGAAAGTTAATAGGCTGAAAGGCAAGCAAACACAAGCCGTGTTTGAGAACCAGTCTAACCCTGCAGAGTGGAGAGTAAAAGGTAGGCTTAATAATTCATACAAGTTTGAACCTAGCTATAAAGCAGTTCCTTATAGTTACCAGAAAGTAGCAAACTCCCTGGACAAAAACTACAGCATATATGGTAGTTTACAACCCTGCTCAGGAGAGTGTTACAGAGAGAAACCATGTGAGGTCAGAGAAACCGTTTGTTTCAAAGATCAGGATAGCAATTTACTGACACACCCTGCTATTCCTGATACTGAGGAAATGCAGATAGACTCTGACCATAATGAAATAGTGGATGGACTGTACATTATCTTTGGCTGACCATGTGAATTCCCTATGCTGAAGAGTGAGAGAGACGGTAAAAGCAGCAGAAGAAAATGGATCATTTTCTTTGCTAATTGAAGCTGTTGTGGTTTTGTTTTGTATCAAGCACTGCACGTTTAAAAGCCTGAAGCTGACAAGGCTAACTTACCTGAGTTCATGTATAATTTCCTCAAGCCAATTGTATGGCATATTTTGTCCTGAGTTATTCACTTGCATTTAATCCGCCGGGAAGGGGAAAATAAATTCTTGTCATTGCCTGAAACCACTCGACTGCAACTCATCTGTGCTCAAAGGGTAAGGGACTTACATTCCCAGAAGGTCTTGCAGAGTTAAAGCAAGCCCACGCTCTCTGAGGCAGGAACACCACAGGCAGACCAAGTCTCAGCGCCCTAGGTATTGGGCTGGCCACCGTGAGGGTGACATTGTGTTCCAGTGTGTGTACTGTGGGTGTGTGAAGAGTTGTGCTGGCTGCCATGGAGTGCTTGTTAGTAGGGTGTGGTTGGTTGCCTGGTGTGGTAAGAGATGGGTGAGGAGGAGGCTGATGGGCAGAATCCATGTTGTGTACATTCTTATGCGGTCAGAGTTTGGTAGATGTTGCACTTACTTTGCTCTGCTGGTGTTGTCTTTCTTGTCTTCGATGTCTGAGTTTGGTTGCTGCTTGTGGCTCTTGCAGCGTCGGGTTGTGGTTGTTTCTGTGGCTGCACTGGGGTGCCACGCCTAAGGGCCCTCAGGTTCGGTCCTCAGGCACGGTTCTGTCAGGGGTGGGTGGATTCTGCTGGGCTGGTGAATTTCGAAGGTGCTCCCACTGCCCTGATTGGGCAGGAGCTTCTAAGTGGGGTGGCTTCCTGCTGAGTCCTTCCACCCCAATCAGGGGGGGCTGGATGTACTGTTTGGTGCTGTTGTTTGTTTCCACCTTTGTGCCGCGCCTAAGGGCCATGGTTGAAGAGTCTTCCACCATTCTTCACACCTCGGATGTCTTCATACAATCCTGTTTCTCTGATGATTTGTTCTGCATATAAATTAAACAGGTAGGGGGAAAAGTATGCATCCTTATCATACACCTTTGCTGATTTTAAACCAGTCTGTTTCTTCTTGCTGCATTTGAACTGTTGCTTCTTGATCAATGTAAAGATTGTGCATGAGAACTATCAGGTGTTCTGGTATACCATGCTTCTTAATAGGGTGCAGAATTGTCTGTAGTCAATAAAACACATATAGATATCCTATTGATGTTCTGCTTTTCAAGGATCCATCTCACATCTTCTATGACGTCTCTCATTCCTCACCCTTTACTGAACCTTGCTTCCACTTCAGGCAGTTCTTGTTCCAGGCATGGTTGTAGTCTCTGCTGAATGATCTTAAGTAGAATCTTGCTGACACATGGATCAGAGCGACTGTGCGATAATTTCCACAATCAGTCAGATCAACTTTCTTCAGTATTGGTGGAGTCCAGAGGATTACAGGATCCGAGGCAGCATGGATTCACCAGAAGCAGGTCTTGTCAGACAAATCTGATTGATTTCTTTGACTGGGTGACCAGGAAGTTGGACAGAGGGAGAGCTCTAAATGGGGTGTATTTAGATTTCAGTAAAGCCTTTGACACCGTTCCTCACAGGCGACTTATAAACAAACTGAGCACCCTAGGGATGAACCCTAAAGTTACTGCTTGGGTTAGAAATTGGTTGAGTGGGAGGCGACAAAGGGTACAGGTAAATGAAGCTCACTCTGAGGAGAAGGAGGTTACCAATAGTGTGTCTCAGGGATCTGTCCTTGCTTCCATTCTTTTTAACATTTTTGTTAGTGATATAGCAGAAGGGCTGTCGGGTAAGGTTTTCCTCTTTGCAGATGATACCAAAATCTGCAATAGACTAGACACCCAGGAAGGTGTAGATAACATGAGGAGGGATCTAGCTAAACTTTAAGAATGGACTAGAATTTGGCAGCTGAGATTTAATGTTAAAATGCAAGGTCGTGCATTTGGGCTGCAGCAATCCAAGGGAGCAATATAGTATAGGGGGTGAAGTACTTTTGTCCACTAAAGAAAAGCGGGACCTAGACGTGATTGTGTCTGATAATTTTAAAGTAGCTAAACAGGTAGAAAAGGCAACAGCAAAAGCTAGAAGGATATTTGGGTGCATAGGGAGAGGAATGGCCAGCAGAAGAAAGGAGGTGATAGTGCCTCTGTATAAGTCTTTGGTGCCACCTCATTTGGAGTATTGTGTGCAATTCTGGAGACTGCACCTTCAAACGGATATAAACAGGCTGGAGTCCGTACAGAGGGTGACTACTAAAATGGTTAGTGGTCTTCATTATAAAGCATATGAGGACAGACTTAAGGATCTTAATATGTACACCTTAGAGGAAAGGCAGGATAGAGGTACTATGAGATGTTTAAATACCTCTGTGGCATAAATGCCAGGAGGAGAGCCTCTTTCGATTGAAAGTAAGCTCTGCTATGAGGGGACATGTGATGAGGGTGAAAGGAGATAGATTCAGGAATGATATGCGGAAAGATTTCTTTACGGAAAGAGTGGTGGATCTCTGGAATAGACTGCCAGTGGGGAGGTGGTAGAGATGAGGACAGTATCTGAATTCAAAAAAGCATGGGACAAATACAGAGGATCTCTAAAGGAAAAAAGGGGACTGTTGTAGTGGTTGATATGGAAGGACAGACTAGATAGGCCATGTGGTCTTTTTCTGTTGTCATGTGTCCATGTTTCTATAAACTGTGATGGTGAAAGCATAGTAGAAAGCATGGATATGGATGAAAATCCTGACAGCCCCATGGAAGTCAATGACAGTGCACATGTGCAAGGGGATTACAGCCTACATCAGAGAAAAACTCTGCTCCCTGCAAGGGGTGGAACACGCCCTAGCTCAGGGGTGGAGACAAGCCACCCTCCTGATTGGTCAGAGGAGGGCGGAGCACAGGGAAGGCCCAGCAGGAAGCAGTGGTTAAAAACCACGTGTAGCAGACAAGGAGGAGGACAAGGAAGGAGCCAAGGAGAGAGCCAAGGAAAGAGACAAGCACAGAGTCAAGCTCAAGGGAGACTCCAGGGAGTGAGAGTCAGCGAGAGACCTGCTGGAGTGAATGCCAGAGGAGAGTGGCTGAAGCCAGACAGAGAGAGAGAAGTCTGGGTGAGAGAAGGAGCCAGAGAGAAGGCTCAAACTCAGGCAGCAGCAGCTCACCGAGAGGCAGTGGCAGTCTCAGGCCAAAGCCCGTCTACTGTTTCAGACCAGGAAGAAAGAGATATTGTGCCAGCATTTAAAAGCAGAAATACAAGTAACTGGAGGAGAAGTGCACGTCAGGCCAGCAACCGGGACAACGGTGATAGCTGGAGAGGTGGAAAAGGTATCAGTGCTGACATACAGAAACAGCCTCAAGGTAAAGCCGATAATTTCTTTCCTGACAATGTGGCAAGAGGGCTAAGGGCTGGTTTAAAAGGGCAGGAACTGAAACCTTCACCTTCCACCGTTGATCAGTGGATTGAAAGCTTAGCCAGTGTTGGAATCCCTAGTGCAGATAACAGAGAAGCTTTTGAATCCTCTAAATTAGGGGCTTTGCAAGGGATACACTCTAATGAGAGGAATTCTATCTCCAATGCAAAAATACCTATGAGGGCTGACTTGCTGTGGGACCAGTTTCAGCAGTTTCTAAGAGAGGGGAAACTTAAAGAAACTCCACAATATGAGGGAGACTCTGTTGGTACAAATGATTTTGAAGAAATGCAAATAGAGACATGTGTGCCTAATGAAGTCTGTTGCCCAGTTCCTATGGATTGTTCTCTGGCTCAAAGGAAAGCTACAGTTGTGAGATAAGAAGGGAAGAAATGTAAAAAACCCTATAGTAAGGGTAGTGCTTACCACGAGAGTTGTAAGAAGCATTCAATGTTTGTTTGTTTACTGACTGAGAGCAACGGAGCTGTGAGGGAACGTTGCATTACAAAGTGAGAACAGCTGTGATAGAGTTCTGCTGCAGTTCATTGTCTGACCACACGGAGCAGTGCAGAGTGTGAGGACACAGAGCAGCAGTAAGGCTGAGAAAAGAAAAGTTTATTTGATTTGTTTCTCCTGGTTTTCCTGAGTTCATCTTTTCTGTTTGGAGATGTTATCCTTCTGCCTTGGTTGTATTTGAACCCCAGCGTGCTTTTGGAAATCCCCATAAAAGAAAATAAAAATCTTGCAAAGCCTTACCACCAACTCAACTACAAATTTATTGCCTGAGGAGTAAAAGAACTTTATTCTAAAGGACATCAAGGCCGCTTACCAGCTGTCAGCCTCTTGGCGTCGCAAAACACAGATCTTTTCCAGTCAGTTGGCCATAATGTTGTCTTCCAAATTTCCTGGCAGAGCCTTGTAAGTATGGTAACAGGCCCATCCGATTGCTGTAATACTTCAATGGGAATGCCATCAATGCCCGGTGCGTTGTTCTTTGAGAAAACTTTCAATGCTGCTTCAACTTCTTCTTGCCTCACCAATGGTTTCTGATCATAAGGTACAGATTGAAATAGTTTCTTTTTCTGTTTCTTTGCATATGTTATTATAGTCTTTCTCGTTGTTTCATCTTGCTGCACGTTGGACATCTCTGTTGAGTTCTGTGATTGCCTCTCTTTCTCCTCTGGCTTTAGCTTCTCTGCATTTCTGGGAAATTTTTAGAGTTTCTTCGCTCATCCATTTTGGCTGTTTTTGCTTTTTCATCTGGTGCTCTGTCATTTGTATCCAAGGCGGCAAATTGATTTCCAAGGCAGTCTTTAAATTCCGGTGGTATATTCTCAAGGTCATATTTTGCTACATTCATGAATGGCTTGCTCTTTTTCAGCTTTAGCTTGAGTTTCCATACTAGTAGTTGGTGATCTGTACCACAGTCAGCTCTAGGTTTTGTCTTTGTTGATGTTATAGAGCTTTTCCATCGTCGACTTCCATGGATGTAGTCAATTTGATTTTTCTACAATCCATTATATGAAGTCCATGTGTACAGTCGCCACTTGTGTTGCTGGAAAAAGGTGTTTGAGATGGATAGATTGTTGCTCTTGCAGAATTCTATCAGTCTTTCTCCAGCTTCATTTCTGTTGCCAAGTCCATATTTTCCAAACTGTGCCTTCTTCTTTGTCACCCACTTTTGCATTCCAGTTACCCTTGACTATCAGGATATCCTGTTTGCATGTTCTGTCAATTTCAGCTTGTACATGTTCATAGAACTGATCAACTTCTTCCTCTTCTGCAGCTGTTGTTGGGTATATACCTGGATAATAGTTGTGTTGATGGGCATGCCTTGTAGACAAATAGAAATTAAGCGTTCACTGGTTGCACTGTATTTCATTACAGTTCTTGCAAGTTTCTTCTGAATAATAAATGCATCACCATTTCTTCTTTGTCTTTCATGTCCAGCATAGTATACCATGGGGTATGTTTACTAAACCGTCTTAATGTTACCAGCGCTATTTGCAGTGATAATGTGAAGAGTGCCATATAAAGAGTGGGCGTTCCGGCGTCAAGGTAGCAAGAATCTGTATCGCGCGATAGTGGGTGCCGTGGCACGTTAATGCGCGTTAACCCTAAGTTCATGCCAGCGCAGTGTTAGAAGCTATAAAGATGTAGCCCACTGGTTACTGCATTGACTGTGGAGACAGAGATCATGGGTTTGATCCTGCAGTGGTGTTATGTAAGAAGGCTGGCTGAGGCATTTCCTGTATTTCATTTAAATCAGTGCTGTCTGAGGCATTTCCTTTTTTAAGTTAAATCAGTGCTGCCAGCAAAAACACCCTCACAGTGCTGTAACATAAGGTGTCGCATAAGGCGCCCTATAAGGCACTCCATAGGGCACATTATAAAGTGCCCTGTCCGCCAAGGCGCCTTCTAATGTGCCCTATAGGGCGCCTTATGAGTCACCTTAAGGTTACAGCACCGTGAGGGTACATTTTGCTGGCAGCACTGATTTAAATTAAAAGGAAAAGCCTCAGAGAGCCTTATTAAATAACACCACTGTGGGATCAAACCCATGACCTCTGCCTCCACAGTCAGTGAAGTAACCAGTAGGCTACATCTCTATAGCTATTACCACACTGCTGGCTGGCTACAGAAAGACTGCAGGTCACCACACAAACTGTCTGCTGTGGTTACCAGGATAGGGTAAACCCACCTGTACCCATGATGCACTGCACATGCAGCTCAGCAGTCTACAGCTGATCACATAATGGGGTATGCACCCCCACAGCACCTAGGCCTGGTAGGGGGAACTGACCATGTGTGTAACTGGCACAGAGTAGCTACAGACCGTGACATTGTGCGGGTCTTGTGCTCACCCTGAGGGTGAGGTGGGGCACCTAGCACCAGGTCTGCAGCACCTGGCTTGGCTGAGATAAGCTATGCTGCAGATCCCCATTAGTGCCAGTGTGTGATAGGTAGTCCTTGCAGACACATCTAGGATACACCTGTGTCCATCTGTATTTCCCAGTCACGTCTAGCCCTTGTAGACTATGATGCACCCAGAATAGTGCATATCCTGTGTGGGTGCCATGGTCACATGTTATAGGTGAAGGGGGGTGTTTGGACCCAAAAGTGGATTATGTAGCACCACCCAACCCGCCCTCCGTGGCTCAGGGTGGGGGACAGGATCTCCCACCAACAAATCCACATTGTACATCTCTGCAATGGTGGCAGTAGAGAGGACCATCAACCCTAGTCCTGCTGGGGAACAGACACCCTACAGGGCAGTCGATGCAGATCTGTACGCATCACATAAGGCAATGGCAGACAGGCAGAACACTGGAGAAGCTCAGCTGCCCCCCACCACTATCTGACATTCACCAGCAGAGAGCACAGTCAGTCTCCACCCGCTGCACCCTGCAAGGTGTTCCAGCCATACACATGCTAACTGCAGACAATCTGCTAGCTAGTACATAGTGCATGTTCCTGGAGGAACTGTGTGCACCCAAAAATGGGATGTGAGCACACACACCAAGCAGGTATGTCAGTGATTGTGCCCCAGAAAAGAGAACCCATAAATATCACTTGAAAGAAATGCTTTATAGCACTATGGGGGAACCTAGCCATGCCGTGGTCACTGCTCAGTCAGGGTGAGAGTGACCTCCCAGCATGACATGCTGTTGGCACCCTGTCCATGCAGGTGGTGGTTGGGCACTACAATGTCCCAGCCATTGCCCTATACCCTGTGCAGATGCATCCTGCCCAGGCCACCCTGTCCGGGCCATACCCACAGTACCTTGCTCCTCATTGTGCACATTGGCAGGCTAACACTGGAAACAGTGCAAGCAGTGTGGGCTCAGTAAGGTGTAGGCAGCCACAACATACTGGATAGAAATACACACACTCCCACACCTATGCCAGCATTGTACAAATATGGAGGTTTGTGGCAGCCCTGGCCGCCACACCAGTCCTGGGCACAGTGCGGGCATTGCTATGGTACGCAATACTGTTGGGGTCACTCCCCGGGGTGATAAACACTGTCAGAAGCAATAAGTGAAACACACTCCACAGATATCAGAAAGGTTGCTATGATGAATCTCTATCAACAAGTCATGTTTAACTTAGGATTTGTTAGCTGACATTACTCATGGCAAACTTTTGATATATGTGGAACGTGTTCCCAAGTTTAGGACGGCATTGCTAAGGTATGCAGGTACCAGTATTGGGAGATGCTGCTCCGCGCAGGGCCCAACAGCCTGACTCTCCATGAGGTTTTGGATAGTGGAGCCTGTGGGTGTGGTTGCTTGTGCCCCTGTTGGCCGCTACTCTAGGACAGATGTTCCCAACTCCGGTCCTGGTGGGCCAAACACTGTTCAGGTTTTCATGCTGTCCCTAATGAATATGCATGAGATACATTTGCATACAATGGGGGCGATGCATACAAATGCAGCACAGGCATATTTATTAGGGACAGCATGAAACCTGAATGGTGTTTGGCCCTCCAGGACTGCATTTGGGAAACTCTGCTCTAGGGATTGCACATGTTTATGGTGTCTGTGCTCTGTAGGGTAAAATATAGGTGTTTCAGGTATGTTTATTTTATCTGCAATAAAGGTTCCGTCTTTATTACCATGGTTTAGTACTGGGTAAAATATGGGGACAAGGTTGGCAGGAGCCACAGCTGGGACTTGAACTTGTGACCTTCTGCCCCCGAACACATTAGCTGTGTGTACTGCACCAAACTGTTGCTACAGGGGCAGATCATTCCCTGGGGATACCATGACTGTTCGTCAGACAGACCTTGTCGTTTGCAGTGCACAGCACCCACCTAAACGGGGCTTGGCCGTGGTCTGCTGTGGGCAGATGCCACTCTCCCCTCCGCCACCAGCACCCCTCCGCCACCATGCTGACATGCCCTTATGCTGGTGGTGTGCAGTCCCAGGCCATCTAGTGTGCCGGTAGGCAGCTGCCTATGGTGTGGGTTCTCGGGTAGTGGTGCCTACATGGACATGTGCGCTTCCCCCCGGCACCGCCTGCCAATGTTATGTGCCCTTGGGGGTACCTGCTGGGTAATATCCCCTGTGACACTGTGGGACACACACTCGTGCCCATGTTGGACCCTCGTCAGTTGCTGTCTTGCTGCTTTACAGTTTTGGCATTCCTATGTGCCACCTAGGCATCTGCCTAGTCCACACTGTGCCCCAGCTGGACCACAGCATGTGCCGCCTGCAGCCCCCTGTATCCCATTTACAGCATCAGTACAGTTGCTCTTTCCTACGTGCCCACTCTGCTGTTGCTGCACATGTGCATGCCATAACAAACCTGCCCAATATAAATGACAAAAACCCTGATCACTGCTATTTCAATGTGGGATCATTCACTTTGTAGGGGGACAGAGCACAGACACTTCCAAACATGATATCTTCCTTTTTACGCTTTGTCAGTAGTGTTGCTTTATGTTTATCATCAATATCACTATTGGCCAGCTTGGTTATTGGGATTTCAAATGTGGTTTTGGTCATTTTATATGTTTATTTGCCTTTTTGGTTCCTGCATATGTATCACTACTATCACTTTTCTGGGTTTCCCTGCCTTTGCTGGACATTGCTGACTGAAATGGTTTCTCTCTCCTGCAAATGTGCCTCTAACGCAAGGGTTTCACTGGCGTTAGTGTTCAGACCCGGATTTCACAGCGTTAGTGTGCCTGGAGCCTCTCCCCGCCCACTCTCTGCCCATTGACCCCTATCTCCGCCCTCTGGGAGGCATTACTCCACCCTTCAGACCCGTATTTCACAGTGTTAGTGTGCCTTAACACCGCTGCCGACGTTATCGCGTGATAACATCGCTGCTGCTATGTTAAGACGGTTTAGTAAACATACCCCCATGTGATTATCAGATGCAAAGTGCCAGTCCATTTCAGTTCGCTGACACCAAACAGATCGAGTTGTATATGTTTCATTTCATTCTTGACTACCTGCAATTTCCATTTGTTTATGCTTTGTATGTTCCATGTCCCAATATGTAAGACATCTTTGCAGCTTCTGACTCTCATTTCATGTGCAATTGCACAGCTACATCAGTAGTCAGACATCCCGAGGGCTTTGATCGAATCACATTATAAGTGTTGGTTTTACTCTGAAAAGACCCAAATCTACTGGCACTAATATCGCGGAGAGTTATTTTAAGTGGCGTGTGGTTTGGAGGAGTGGAATATTGTGGACTGCCACTGCATGTGGAGAAGGGGGATGCTAGCTTCTCCAGACAGATGTGAGTGGGAGATGAAGAGGGGGATGCTGAAGCTATTTATTTATTTATTTATTTATTTTATTTATTTAACAGGATGTTTTTACCACTTTATTATTTCAGTCAAAGCAGTCCAGACACATAGGTTTTGCTCCCCAACCAGCAAATGGAGATTGAGCAAGATCAGCTTTTCTGATGTCACCTACTAAGGCCACTGCACATTGACAGCCTGACCAGTATTTGCTCAGTCTCCAGCAGATGGGAAGCTCCCTATGTAGCTTTACTTGACTTTGGTATCTTGGAGCCTGTTAGTCCTGGAGTCAGATAACGGTATTGGGGGTAGTTGTCCTAGGTCATCCTTGGCAAGAGAAGCAAAGATTGATACCGTAAAATCACTCAATTCATACCTTCAGGGTCGGAGGACAAGAGTTGCTTATACCCCGAACAGATTAGGGAATATAGGCTGGCCAAAGGCACTGTCCCAATGGTACTCCCTCTCCAGGCAGTAGTGCGAAGCCACCGTCAGCGGCAGTGAGCGCAGTGAAGCCACCGACATCGCCTTGGCCCAGATGCCGTGAGTGGTGACTCGGTGATCCAGCGGGGCCCCAGCCTTTGCCTGAGTGAAGGCAATCTAGTCCGCCACCCAGATGGAGATGGTGCGCTTGGTGACTGCGAGCCCCAGGCGATTAGGATCGTAGGCAATGAAGAACCAGTCAGACTTGCGATGAGCCCTGCGTGCGCTGCAGGTAGAAGGCATGAGCTCTCTTGTAGTCAAGCATATGTAGGACTGCTGACACCCGGTCAGCGTGGGGTCTCGGGAAGAAAGTCGGTAGGATGATCTCTTGGTTGAGATGGAAATCAGAGAGAACTTTCGGTAGGAACTTTGGGCGAGTTTGAAGGACCACCCTGTTCCCGTAGAACCTTGTGTAGGGAACCGTGGCCATGAGGGCTTGCAGCTCATTAACTCACCGGGCCAAGGTGAGCGCCACCAGTAAGACTAACTTTCAGGAGAGATGCCAAAGCGAGCACGCGCCATCGGCTTTAAGGCCAGCTGCGTCAGCTGCAAGAGCACGATGTTCAGGTCCCACTCTGCTTGTGGAGGGGGCTTGGCAAGTAAGAGGCCCCGCATGAAGCGAGAGACCAGAAGCTGGCCGGAGAGGGATTTACCTTTGACAGGGAAGTGGTTGGCCGAGGTGGTGCCCAGGTGAACCCAGACCAAATTTGATTTCAGTCCCACCTGCGAAAGGTGGAGGAGGTACTGGAGAACCCACCGGGTAGAGCAGCTTTTAAACTAGATAATAGGGGAGAGCCAAAAGTCACCCAAGAGCGCATGGTTCATAACAATGTATCCTTGAAGGATACTACCAAAAGAATGAAGTTAGGGCATATTAGCAGAGAGATTCCAATAAAGACAAAAGTATTCTCACAAACTCACTCTTGTGGTCAAACTCTTTTTAACCAATTTTTATATATAAATACCGTGTTATGAAAAGGTCTCAGACTTAGTGGCACTAATTTTAGACTTCAAATATGTCCAACTTCTGTGCCCATTCGCATCAATGACCTTTCCCAAGCCACGTATACCAAAAATAGATTGAGTATACCAAAAGTTTACTAAGCTAATAACCCACTGCTGTTAACATAATACACAAAAGTGTAAAAAATGCTTAGCTTATATCGCATGCTGTTAACTTGTTTCAGCAGTGTGCTTAGTTTGTATCCCAACGCCTTTCCTTGGCGCCTCCTTCGCCTTTCACTTTTTCAAGTTTCCTCATGGGATTACTCGTAACTCTAAAAATATACAAAAAAAAAAATATATATATATAAGAGGTATGTTTACTGAACCGTCTTAATGTTACTGGCGCTAGTTGCAGCGTTACTGTGAGGAATGCCATATAAGATAGTGGGCATTATGGTCTTAAGGTATCAATTGCGGGTTATCGGGTGATAAAGTGCACCATGTCCGTTATCGCGTGATAGAGGGAGCCGTGCACGATACCGCGCGTCAACCTTAACTTCGCGCGCTGACCTGCAATCACAGCAACAGAGGTGTAGAACACTGGTGAATACAATGACTGTTGAGATAATGGTCATGAGTTTGATCCCCCAGTGGGCCTAATGAATAAGGGTGGCCAAGACAATTCCTTTTCCTGCTTGTAACAGACAGAAACATTCCAACAATCTGTGCTGCCAGCTAAAAATACCCACACCCCAGTGCCATAACCTAATGCACCTTTTAGGGTGCACCAGAAGGCACCTCATAAACCACCACGTCAGCCAAGACGGGTCATAATGTGCCCTAGAGGGCGTGACAAAAGGTTGGCAACCCCCAAGGCACCATCTTAGGTGCCCCATAAGCTGACTGAATCTAAGGTGTGGCTAAAGATGCCCCAAGGATGTATAGGTGACTCAAGAAATGTTGCCCAAGGGCAGTAAGGTCCCTCAAGTTGAAAAGCAAGAAAGGTATGGGCCAAACACAGATGTAACCCTAACACTGCACAGAGCACCCAGGAAAGACAATGCACAAGTGATGGAAGGAAGTAGATCAGAGCTGATGGACCAGACAAATCTGCATTCAGCCCATGTGGCAGCTGGAAAAATGGACAAACATATCAGGGGCAGCTGTAGCGATGCACAGGGTGATGGTAATGTACCATGCAACAATGACAGTGTGTGGCAGAGGATGGGAAGACGTGTCCAGCAGAGGAGGTAGAGGTGTCAGAATAGGTTCAATGACAGGAGGACAGAGGAGTAGCAGTGCCATGCAGAGCACACACAGGAGAGGCAACCAGGAAGAGCTGCAGTACAGAAACGTGTACCAGTGCAGGACATGGGGTAGCAGTCTGCACATCAGCGCAGGACGGCACACAGCTGGCAGACACACATAGACGGACAGAAGGATGGTTGGCAAAGTGATAAGGGTACAATGTGCCAACAGCACAGATCTGCACAGATATGACTGTTACAGGAATGAAAGGTAGCTGTGCAGGACAGGCACACAAATGAAAGAGAACAGAGAGAAATCAAACCTATGACCATTAGCACAAAAGTCAATGCACAAACCAGTAGGCTACACCACCAACGTGAGGTTATTAGCAAAGGCTGCATAGAAGAATACTGCAGGGCATCACACAAGAAGCCTGCTGTCTGCCAGGATAGGCAAACCTCCAACAGTAACCATGATGGAATGCACATGCAGATCTGGTGTGTACAGCTCAGATCACAGTCTGTAATTGGGACCAGAGCCACATATAACTACATGCACACACACACAATGAAATGTTATGCAGTGGATACAGCATGCAAAACAGGAAAGAACCTAAACCCAAAGGGTGGCAGGGGATGCTCTGTGGGGCAGGGCAAAATATGGAACAGAACAGGAACATGTGAGAATTGAACCTACAAACAGGTGTGGCACAGACCAGCTGAACCACAGCAATGTCAATCCCCCAAGTGGACTGCCTATGTGAACACTACAAAGAAAGAGACATATGTAACAGCTAATATTTGATGGATAGGCAGCACAGAGGGCACACTTTGGTGTACAGTGAAGAGATGGAAGGGTGTGTGGATAGGTGACGAACCTGCAGGCAGCCTATGGTCAGGTTAGCACAACACAATAAAATAATAAAACCCCATGTGGGGGTCAAACCTGCAACCTATGGTGTTCCAACACATGTCCGTAACCACTATCCCAAACAACCACAGCAAGCACAATGCAAACATAGTACCTCAAAGGGAATGTGTTTATGGGAACCCGTAACACCCAGTGATGTGGCAGACGGCTGGCAAATAGACAGCTGGCACCGTACAAGGATGTGAGCACAGGTGGGCCATGTACATGACCAGGAAATCACTAAATATGTGTGTCAGTGTGGTCAAGCAGCAGCAGAGACAAATTTACGTCAAACACATATTTTTATTTTGGTTAATCATCAGAGATAGCATAGATACTGCCTTTCATAATATCAAGGTGATTAGATAACAGGGGAAAAATCGAACACATTTTGCAGGGCAGCAACCCACATGTTACAGAAAAGTCACTGGCCCATCAACAGATGATGGGCAGGAGAGATAATGTGCATTAGGTGCATGGTGTGCAGTATGCATTAGCCCCCCACCCCCCACATGCTGCTGCACGCCCCAAATGCGTTAGTTACATAGGTGTGCATGTAGACAGTAGGCGGTGCATGATGAGGGCCCAACACACATCATTCATGATCTGTCCATAAAAATATATCTGTCTGCCAACACAGGAGGCACAAAAATGAAACAGAATATGTTGTTAAAAGTAAGAAAGTGTAAACACAGATATCGAAATATATGTTACAGCTGACATATAATGCCTGATATAGGAATCAAAGCAGCACCAATGTAACCCAAAACAATCGTCAAATGCAAAATGAGGATACGCTAACAGGTAGCAGAGGCACATGAACACAGAGAATTCAAATGAAACAAACTGCAGAAACATGCAGAGATAGCACTATGCATAAGGTCCCCTGCACTGGTTGGTGTGGATACAGTGTCTGTACACATATATCACGGTACATGGAATGCACAAATGAAGGAAGAAAATGGACATCCACACTGCCACACTCCAAATATAACAGGGCAATGTGAGTGCCGGAACCACAGGGGATAAATAGGACTGTGCAGATATGCAATGCTAGGTTTGTAAATCAATGTAGAGCATCACATCGGTACAGTAAACAAACACAGTAACCTGTATATAGAGAGCGAAAGAAAGTTCAAACATGTGACAGTAATGCACACAGAAGCCATATTGCCACATGCTGTGTTGCACCAACATAGTCAGTCACATGCACATGCACCATGTACGTTGAAACAGTGATACCACAGTGATGCCACACATGCACTGTAACACCCTTGGTGAGTGCAAACATCAATCCAAGATGTTGGTGTGCAGTAAAGTGGTGTGGTGGCAAATACTGTGTCATGTCCAAGTGGAGGGTAGGCGGACATGGACAAGAGGACCTCTCCAATGTTCCCCCTGTGCCACACGCATGGCTGTATGCTTGTGTTGAACTAAACAGATGAGCGTATCCTGCGTTCCAGGTCACACACATGGGCAAAACACAACAACACAATGTCAGAAGGATGTACAACATACAGTGACAATGTCAGTCCCTGCTGCACACATAGGGACCTGTACACAGTGTCCACAGTGCAAAGGGTGTCTGCAACTCAACAAGTCCCGTTAACACTGTCCTTGAAACCCTGGGCAGGCATTATCAATTGTGACATCTCAATATGCCACAGTACTGGAAAGGTCATGTGTGTCTCCTGCGATGAACACGACACCCAGCCAGAGCATGGCAGCCAAGGTGTGTTGGACAGGCCTGTCATGCTCAAAGTAGCAGTCCAACAATAATGTCCATCCTAGGCATGTGTCCCAATCACAGAGATCAAACATCCTATGGTACCATTTCCCAGGGATAGTTCCATGGTGT
The DNA here is from genome assembly GCA_033557465.1 of Ichthyophis bannanicus. Taxonomy (NCBI): domain Eukaryota; kingdom Metazoa; phylum Chordata; class Amphibia; order Gymnophiona; family Ichthyophiidae; genus Ichthyophis; species Ichthyophis bannanicus. The sequence continues at coordinate 367,806,053 of CM066031.1, forward strand.
TGTTGTGTCCTCCAACAGGTGGGTGATGGTGACGCCGGATGCACTGTAGTAGATGTGCTGTGTGTGTCCTCTGCCCTGTGTCAGAAGAGGATAAACAATGTATTGGTATGCTGCTTGCAACATCAGCCCAAATTGCAGAGAGTCAAACATCAATATGTATGTAATGAAACGTCACACAGGCAAACATAACATGATCACAACACAGAACACAGTTGATGTTGTGGAGATGTGGAATTGGAACCGCAGATGAGGGTGTCACATGGATATGGTCATGTCCATGCCCATGTTACACAGGCGTTTCACAGTTCCACCCCATGTGCATCAGCATTGGTGTACAGAGACTCAACATGAAAAGGTCCATGAAACAAACAGTAAATCATTAACATGTAAAGGCTGATGTCATTCCCAAAAGACCAAAGGTGCAACCTACCGTGTGTTTGCAGCAAGTATCTGTTTGGGATCCTCTGAGGCTCTCAAAGGCCACAACACGTCACAGTGAAGGGAGAAGATGTCATTGAAATGTGTAGAATCACCATGTCCAGTCACTGTTGATGCATGTCCACATTATGGCGATATCTGTGATACATAAATGCTGTAGCGCAGTGGTCTGTCAGCACACAGGAGATAGGTCAGCTCACAACACACAACACATGGCCACAATGTTCACAAGGTAAACAGCAGTAAGGTAGAGATAGCACAGTCACCACCACTCCCCAGGTATATAGACCCCTCACACCACATGATAATGCAAAATGCCTGCACGCTGTATCATCACACAGCCAACCCAAAAACACACACCCACACAGTATGCTAAGGTGAGCGTGCCAGCAGTAGCATACGGCCTGTATGTGCAAAATTGGAGATTAGTGGAGATAAAGGCTTGTCAAATGCAATGATACAGTGCTGTTGGCTGATGCTACAATGTCAGGGAAGGGTGTACGTGCAGCCCACCACCCGAACACCTAGGACTTGCAGACACATGCAGCTCTGTTGTACATGTCCCAGAGACAGTGTTGGAGAAGATGAACTGGCCAGGAACACATGTGGATATGTGTGCCAACAGCAACGTATGGGGTATGGGGGTGCAGGGCAAAGAGGTGAACAACAACATATGTACAATATGACAGATCACTGCAGAAATGTGCTCCCCGTGATTGTCGTCACAAAGTAGCTGTAGGTCCACCTACCCCAGACTACTGCATTTTGGATGACATACAGTCAGCTGCCACTGCACCACAGCACCAGGAGGGTCACCAAGTATATCCTGTGGATTGAAGAACACAAGAGAAACATATATATGCCATGTTGGAGCTGTGCAACACACACTGCACCTTCACGTCCTCAGCTCGTAGATGCCCCAAGATCCTTTACAGACTGACTGTTCCCCATCACACTGTACAGACTCGCTTCATGCTAAACTTATCACTGAAGTGTGTGTGGCAAAATACAAGGGCCCGTACACTGTCCGTCCCCTTCCTCACCTCTCTGCTGCCTTCAAAACTGTTGTACAGAACCGTCTCCTCGCTACCGTGTCCCTGCTCGGCTCTAAGGCCATAGTACTATTCTGCGCTCCCCATATCGCTCCCACTGCCCCTTCAGTGTGTGTTCTGGTGTCTCAGTGTCTTCTGCTACCCCGCTGTCAGTTCCCTTTACCACAGGGAAATATCCAGGGGCTTCTTCCTTATCCTCTGTCGATATCCATTTCCTTGGTATGGCTATCTCATCCCTTGACTTACATTACCAGCTGTGTGCTGATGCGTTGCAAATATATTTCTCCATGCCTGAGCTATGTCTGCCAAAACACACCCCGATGTCTGCTTGCCACCTGACATTCATGGCTGCATGTCATCCCACTGTGTGAAATTGACAATGGCAAAGCATGGATATCCCATATGTGCACCTAAACCCTCCCCTCCCATCAGAGCGTCTGTGTGTGTGTGTGGCCATACCTTCCTTTCTCCAGGGTCCTCAATGTAGGTGTTGTCTTGGACTCCACTCTCCTCCTCTACACACATACCCAACTTGTAGCTGAGGCTTGTGGTTTCTTTCTAGATGACATCAGCTATATTTCCCCAGTCCTTCCTAAACACACAACTAAAACCCTAATCCACCCCCTAATCAGCTCCCAGCTTGCCTACTGTAACCTACACCTTGCTGATCTGCCTTTGAATCATCTCTGTCTGCCTTGAAATATGCAACACTGCACTGCATGGCCAATCTACAGCCACACACATAATGGCAATAATACTCACCCTGTCAGGACACCTCACAGGTTCCCTATCCGTCTCCACATCCATGTCAAGGCTCTCCTGCTGACCTATACATGCAGGCACACTGTGGTGTTGCAGTAACTTCCCTTACTGATCTCAACTACCACTAATACAACTACTACTGAGCATGTATATACAGAAACTAGTAACACACAGTCCCTGCTCATCAGAGCATACAAACCAATCAATCAACTCGTATCCCAAAATGTGAAACACACGTCTAGGCAACTGGTCCCATCTATGGGCCGCTCTCCTACTGTTGACCCCGGACTACACACCTTTCACCTTGCTGCACCCAAAACCTCAAACTAACTACCTGTGACTGTACAGCAGCCCTGTTGCCAATCAGCCACAAATCATGTGTGACAGCTTACCACCTCCCCCAAGCCTACTAATCCTGACACACATAATCCACCTCCATCTGCTGTTGTGCCCTGCTCACATCTTCTGTGTTTCAGTCATGACTAGATTGTAAGCTCAAATGGCCAGGCAGTGTCTGTGATATGTCAGTGCAGTGTTACAGCTTACTGCTATTGGGATACAAATGTTCACTAATAGTAGTAGTACACACATAGCTAAACAAATGTATTTGGCAACATATGCAGTACATACATGAGAAGACCTCCTCAATCACCTGCCGCCTGACTGCTGTGCCCTCACGTGTGTCACCATGGCTACGTACAGGAGGGCACGGAGGATCATCCTCCAGATCCTCATTAATTTGGACAGGGAGATGGTGCCTGAGAGCAATGTTGTGCAGGATGCAGCAGGCTATAATGATCTCTGCCACAGTCTGTGCTTTGTATTGTAAGGCCCCGCCTGTCCTATCCAGACACCTGAAGTGACTCTTTAAAACGTCAAAGGTGCGCTCTATGACGGAGCCGCTGGAGGCATGGGCCTCATTGTAACTCCTCTTTGCACGTGTCCGTGGTTGATGCACAGGGGTCAGCAACCAGGGGTGACAGCCATATCCTGAATCACCTGCAGAAAGAAATGTGGAACGTTAAAGCAGGGGCTCATGTCCACCCAAATGGACACAAGTATGTACGTGCAAATCAAACGCACAAAACATCCTGACACAAACATATGACATCACTTGATGGGACACCACAACTATGCATCAGCGTGTGAAGTTATGACACACAAAACAAGGGGTAGGTGTAAGGTCTGCAATCAACATAATCTGTAACCACGACACAAATGCTAGCATCCATGCTACCATCAACACACAGCACCGTAGCAAGGTAGAGCTGGAAAGCTCTCCCCCCCCCCCCCAATGTTAGATTACACACAGACAGATGAGACACACACACACAACTAGGGATACACCTCAAAGACAGACATGTGCACATACGGTTATTCAGAGGATCAACATGTGCATGTCAGAGATGAGAAATACACACCCAGCAGTATACAGTCGTCATATTGGCCTGCCTCAAATTGTCTGAATAGTGCCGAGTGATGCAGGATATAGGAGTCATGGGTAGACCCTGCAAACCTAGGGACCACATTCAGAATATGCATATTTTGTGACTACTTGCCGGTCCTAGGCGGATGCCTAGAGCCGGGTAGCATTGTGTTGTGGAAGAAATAAGGACTCTGTAGTTGTGGTCCAAATGAAAAGATGGGTTTTATTCCCCTTCCCTTTAGGATGTTACAGCATAAGGGACAACATAAATGAACGGTTGAATTCACCAGGTCAAAAGGGTTTTAAACCAGAAATGATAATACTGCTTTCTCTCAGCAATACAGTCCAGTATTTACACGGTGCACAATATCTCTCAGTGATACAGTCCAGAATTTCCCTGTGCACAATATCCTCGGCAATACACTCCAGTATTTCACTGTGCACAATACCCTTCAGCAATACCGTCTAGTATTTTCACTGTGCACAAAATACTACTTCTTGCTTGACTTCAATAAAGACTCTCCCAATCATCAGGCACCTCTTCCTCACCTTCTGTTGTTACAGGAATATTCTCTGTGCTACAGTTCTCCCCATGCCTGGGGCTATAACTTATTCCTGTGTAAAGACTGGGAGTCTTTATGAAACTGTACTCTGCACCTTGCCTTGGGTAAACCTCGGTAATTACCCTTGAGAGCTGCCTTTGAGAGTCCCTGGTATTAGGAGCTATTCTGGGGATTCCTTCCCCTGGCTTGGCTATAAGAGAGACCCTTTGTTGGTTGTCTGCATGGCTTTTATCCCTGGGCTTCCTTTTCCTCCCCTTTGCATAAGCAGAGTAATTATCTTCTATTCTGCCAAAGATAAGTTCCAATCCGTCTGCCTCCAACCAAGGCTTTCTCTCTGCCTTGTACTTCTCTGTGAGGGAAAGCCATTTGTGAGGCCTGGCTGATGGCCTCTCACTCTCTCTTCCCTGGGTGTTCCTCTGTATGGGATCTCTGCTTCCTTTTAGCTGAGCAGTTTGCTTTGTTATGAGGACCTCTCTGGCTGGGGAGACCTGGCTGCAGCTTTGCTTAAGTCTCTTGGATTGGTCAGCCTGCCTCCCACCAGCAGTGGTTCCCTCACGTACCGTATCTTGTGGTGATTGCTTGGGATTTTCACTCTCCGCTTTTCTCCCAGCTTGCCTGGAACAGCAATCAGAGGTCTCTTGAGCTCTGCTCTCCACCTGGCACTTAAGCTCTGGTCTCACCTCTAACTCAGGCTCCAGCTTACTCTGCCAGTGTTCCTCCTGCTGTTTCCCATTCTCTGTCTCAGTTGCAAACTCCTGCTCATGCTCCAATGCTCCAACTACCAGCTCAGCATGCAATGCTTCACCTCCCAGCTCGGCCTCAGTCTGCCTGTGTGAGATTTCACAGCTGCTTTTATCTCCCAACTCACTCAACGTGGAACGTGACTCTGAGTTCAGGTGGGCCTGATTGGCATTTCCAATTCTCACTACGTCACACAGACTCTGTGGAATGTTTGCTTTCCCCTTTCCTGCCTCACTGCTCCGGGCCTGCAGCAACTGCCCCTGAGGCTGCCAGGTAAGCTCTTCTTCTATTTTATTTCCTAATGTTTCCTGGTCTGTGTTTTGTAACTCTTGCCAGGCAAGCCCTTCCCCCACACTGTCCTTTACTATCTCAGGCTCAATGCTATCTGGCTTCTGACAAGTGAGCTTTTCCTGTATATTGTTTCTTAGTGTTTCAGGCTTAGTGCTCTCTATCTCCTGGCCAATAAGCTCATTCTCTGCACTAGCCTTTAGTACTTCACCTTTTATGCTGTCTACCCCATGACAATTTGCATCACATACAACCTGAATATTCAGGGAATGGTAGTGTTTGCAGTTGCGGAACACTACCTCCCTGTCTCTGGGCAGGACCAGGGCAACATGTGTGCAATCAATAGCTCCCATCACGTGTGATATCCCAGCAAACGCCTCAAAGGCCTGGTCAGGGTCCCCCACTGTTGCCTAGTGTTGGGAATGGCAATGTAATTCCCCCCCCCCCCCCCAGCTGATCATGGCACGCAGTACCTGGTGGAGACAGCGTGAGAAGGTGGGGCGGCTCATGCCACCCACTGCAGCCACAGATGACTGGAAACAGCCAGAGGCAAAGAAATGTAGGGCACCAAGGAGCTTGACCAAACCCGGTATGGCATGTCACCGACCAGTCAGGGGCTCGAGGTCAGGTTGTAGATCCTCATAGAGCTCCCTAATAGCCCCCATGCTCAGGCGGCAGAGGGAGATGACCTGGTTCTCACGCATGCCCTGGAGCTGGGCCCTGGGCCTGTAGAGGCAAGGCTGGCGAGCCTGCAACTCTGCACGCCTCCTGCGCTGTACCGGCACAGCCCCTGCCTGGTCTGCCCCCACAGCTGCAGATCTGTGTTGCAGCAGGACTAAACCCATGCCCTGTGCCTCAGCCCCATGGACCCCATCTCCCCTGCCAGGCAACTGCAGCCCCTGCTCACCTCCCACTGCACATGCAGCAAACACAAAGCCCGCCATAAACTCCACCCCCCTCAACTCCTCTAACTCACTCAAACTCAGACACTCACCTCACCAACCTAGCCACACACCTCCCCCACCCATCACTAACCCTGCCAGTCACCTCCCTCACCACACACCAACCCAGCCACACAACCCCACCACCACTCACCAACCCAGCCACTCTCCACACAAAACCTGCCTCTGACACTCTCATTGCTTCACCAACAACCAACAGCACATCCCTTGTCTCCCTCGTCTACACAAACCCCTCAGCGTGTACCAGTGTGCATGTGTATTTATGTGGGGTTTTTTACGCTGCGCGCATTGCAAATGCACAGTGGCACAAGTGCGTCGGCTGCGCGCGTTGCACATGTGCCACAGAGATGCGGAAGGTGCGTGTGCAGGACACCATGTTACACATGCGCAGTGGCATGAGCCTTAGGCTTGGTGCATGCACGTAATGGCACGCAGCACATGCGCATGTCTCACGCTCACACACAGTGCATGTGCAACGTTGTATCCCACACACGCACCTTCCGTGCTTGTGCGGCGCATGTGCATCGTGCACAGCCGATGCTTTCTTGCCTCTGCACATGCGCAACGCGTGCAGCGTAAAAAAAACCCCAAATACACATGCACACCTGGTACACGTTGAGGGGTTTGTGTAGGCGAGGGAGACAAGGCGTGCGCTGTTGGTTGTTGGTGAAACAAGGAGAGTGTCAGGCAGGTTTCGTGTGGAGAGTGGCTGGGTTGGTGAGTGGTGGTTGAGAGTATTAGAGGCAGGCTTGGTGTGGAGAGGTGTGTTGCAAAGCAGGCAAGAGGGAGGAGAGGAGGCGAGGAGCAGGAGAGAGAGACAGGAGCTGAGTTGAGCAGGCGGCAGGGAGAGGAGGGGAGGTGAGCAGGCAGGAGATGGAGCAGAGGAGCTGAGGGGCAGGGATGTGTGACAGGCAGGGAGAGGGCACAGAGGGAAGGGAGATGGAGCGACAGGACATGGCAGGAGGGGAGGAAGGGGGGGCACCTGTTCAGCAAGACCCAGAGACGGCAGGGAGTGTTGGGCCTGTGATGGTGGCTGCAGGCCCATCGGGTGTGTTTCAGCCCACCCAGGGGCCACCCAGTGCCAAACGGAGGCGTATACCGGTGCCAGCTGAGGAACGGAGGAGGGCTGTGAGATTCAGTCAGCAAGAAAACCACATCCTGCTGGCCAGTGTGGCGGTATGAGGTGCTCTATGGCCGGCTGAGCAACAGCACCACTGTGGCCACACATATACATGTGTGGGAGTAGGTGCAGGAGGCCGTAGCCCAGGCAGGGGGACCAACCAAGGACCTGGACAGCCTGAGAAAGAGATTGAATGACATTAAGCGTGGTGTCCAAGCACACATGGTGGCGGAGAGGCAACATGCCCCCTTTGCCCCAACCCTCACACCCCTGGAGTAGGAGCTCGCAGACCATCTTGGCCCCATCTACCTGCATGGACTGCCAAAAGCGCTGGACACTGCCCAGCCACAGGCAGATAGGTCAGCACTTTTCACCCTGCTGCTCCTTACGCTTGGAATAAACGTCCTTTGTCTACACGTCAGGCATCTTCTTTGCCCCTCTTCAAACTCAAGTTAACAGCTCATCTTTTCGCCTCTGCCTTTGGCTCATGAGTTTGCTATTCTCCTTCCTTCCCCTCTTTTATTTCACCTTTCTATCTTCCTTTCACACTTGTTCCTACCTCTTTCCTTTGTCCTGTCTCTCCTGCTCTTGTCTCTTTGCCCTTGTTCCTAACTTTTTTCTACACCTTTTCTTGGTTTGTCTTTTTAGGTTGTAAGCTCCTTTGAGCAGGGACTATTTTTTTCTGTTTTCACTTTTACAGTGCTGCGTGCGCCTGGTAGCGCTTTATAAATGCTTAGTGGTAGTAGTAGCAGTAGTAGATATGCAGCACACGTACAGGGCACGCCCAAGCACATGCGGCACATGGAGGGGATTAGTGGGGGCCCATGTCCTGAGAGCATGCGTGCCCTACCACAGGCAACTGTGGGGTGATGAGACAGCAGCACGTGGCAGGGTAGGTACAGGGTGTGTGTGACAGGTACCTGGGCCTGTGTGCATGACAGACACAGTCCTGAACGTAGTCGAGGACGGCAAAGCTGTGGAGAAGAAGGGGGCGTGGTGGACAAGGCCCATATTTGATTGAACACTGCATACATCAATGGTCCAGAAAGCCTCCATGCAAAGCCCAGAGGGTTAAGCTGCACAGCAACAATTCACAGCACTACAGATCAGCAATGTAATAGTAATCTAAAAGACCTATCTGAGGAGTAGCTAATGATATCCCACCGTAATCAAAGAGGATCACAGCATACATGAGCAGCAATGTAACAGTAAAAAGCCCCATTGGAATATCATTTGCCACTAGTCAGATAACCTCCATGTATTACTATTACATTGGTGTTCTCTAGTGCTGTGAATTGATGCTGTGCTGCTGGACCCTCTGGCCTTTTTATATAGGTGATTTTGGCCACTGATGTATGCAGAGTTCATACGATTACAGGTCTTGTCTGCCCTTCAAAGGACTCCTCCTCCTAAGGATTTGTGGTTGGGAGACTAACTGAGGTCTGTTTCCTCTACTACTGGAGTTATCCTACAGATTGGTCTAGCGTTCCTTCCTCACATATGGCTGATGAGGGTTTATATTGATTTGTGTATTTCTGCCTACTCTTTTTGGGGTGTGTTCATTATTATCAGCTTGATTTCTCTGTCCCCCTGAGGTCTACATGCTAAAATAGTACCTGGCATATAGGTCACAACCATTCATCATATATCTGCAGCCAGTCACACAGCACATTGTGACAGGGAGAAACATACAAGAGGGACATACAACTAGCCCAGAACACATTAGCCTGGGGGTACCCACACATACCACCAAAACAGCTATGACGTCTGTATGCTCTTACCTATCCAGGGACATATCCCAGACCACTGACAGGGAAGGGCCCAACACACAGGGATGATGACGTAGACGCAAACAAACGCCAGCAAACACATCACATACATGTCACACACTTAACACTCTGTTAGGGCCCACATACAGTGGGGATCCCCCTCCCACTCTCACCAGACATTGGTGTGCACATTGCCACACACATACCAACTGTACGTAGCACAACCCCCACACCACCTGGTATCAGCCCTTTTACACGTCCCGCAGTGCCACAGACACATTCCCATACCCCCACACATGGTGCAACCCCATGCTCAATGGTGCTCCACCCATCCCCTGAGACACTCCACCACACCCACGGAGTATGGAATAGCTGACCACCCACACCGCACAGTGCCTTGCAAAGCGAAGGGCCCCCATACACGTCTGGCTGGCACGGACACATCCTGCAACACCTAACGTGCATACCACTCAGGGCAATGCAAGCACATCACTCACACACACAATCCCACTCAGGGCTCCCACATGCACCACAGCCACATGTATTGCTGAGGCCACATCCAAGGTCAGGCGGCCAGTCCATACCTGATGCTGCAGATAGGGGGCGCAGCACTCAACACACCATCCCCTACACACCGCATCCCATGTGGCACAGCTACACCAGGGAATGAGGCTGCTCCCCCCCTGCCAGGCACAGCACACTGTAGGCACATATGCTGTCCCTATTGTAGGCGCACCAACATCAGGCACAGGTGAACAACACATTGATGTTGGTGGGGATGTACTACACAGGTGTACATAGGTGCGCTGCGCAAACTCATCTGTGCTGTGTACCATTTTCCAACCCCCGGGTGACTACCGGACCATGGAGGCAGATGATGAGGAAGATATGGCAGGGCCGCAGGAAGCTAAGGGGTCAGAGGCCGCAATGTACGGGGACACCGCCAGCAATGGCAAGGGCACAACAGGAAACAATGCGCTGCCCGAGGCAGAGGACACGCCACCGGATGTCAATGCTACATTGGGGGCCACTAGCAGCAACTCACAGGCTGAAGAGGGTACAGAGATGGCGGGGAGTCACCACACCGTGCAGGCACCAGGGACATCAGCCACCCCACCCACCAGCATGACTACGATCCTGGCGGAACTGCGGGCCCACAATGCCTCAGTAAGGCACAATGCTGAAGGTGGGTAACAGCATACACAACAATCCCCATGGGGGTTGACGTAACATCCACAATGAGATTGCATGTGCACCACAATATGTTGTCAACATAGCAGATCATTTCTTATTTTGGGGGGGGTCTGTGCCATGTGTGTTCCCCCCTCTTTTTGCATGGCTTGTCAAGTGTCAGCATGTTGAGGAGCTCAGACATACGCACACTGTTCATGGCCATATACCCCAAGGAAGGGCACATCGGTAAACACGTAGGTCACCTCGACAGCTTACTTGACTGACCCCTCACCATGGGTATTGGTACCTAGCATAGCTTGGCACGTGTAATCTGTACAGTGCACCAGTGTTATAGAAAACAGGGCCCCCCCAGATATATGTATGTGTGTGCCATGACTCCCCACGTCATCTGGCTTATCTCATACGACCAGTGCGCAGATTAAGCATTGACACATTGAAATGCGACACTGTACCATGTGTGCGATCTGTGACTCACACGACCCCTCATCAGGACCCTTTCCAGGCATGAGAATGGCTCATGGGACACACAGATGTAAACATGGTCATGCGTTGCTAGTCGTCGCATGCATGATTTTTCTGCAGACTGGTCTGGTGGGATATGCCTGACATGTGCATGTGTCACAGTGGGGGTTGTAACAGGTGTCTCACACATCACCTTGTGTCCCACCCACAGGCACTCATCAGGCTCTGTTGGCCATTCACCAGGAGATCCACCAGCTGCGGGCCATAATGGACACAATGGCAGGGGCGCCCAGGATGCCCAGGAGGCCATGGCTACCCATACACAGCAGCCAGCACCGGCACCAGAGGCAGCACCAGCAGTCCCGGGACAGAGGGGTGGGTTGGGCCGTGGTCACCATGGCCAGCCACGGAGGATGTGAACATTGTAAATAAAGACATCACAACCTATTACTACCTATGTGTTTGTTTCCAATGTGTGGCACTGTGATCCCCTGAGTACCCTGCACCCCATGTTGTCACCCTGCCCACATGTGCCTACCCATATTCCTCAGGGGTGTGGTGTCTGCCCTGCCACCAATCAAAGCACATAGGTTATACCATGCCCTATGTGCCATGGACTGTGCCAGGTGGTCACCCTCCTACCTATGTGTGGGGGTATACCTAACATCACCCGTTGCCCAGCAAGATGTTCACGGTGGTACATGCCTGTTGTAAGGATCTGTTACCCTCTCCCACACCATATGCCCTCCATTATTATACACACGTGTGTGACCATCCTCCCTGCCCACACCAGGGCCTACGTGCCTGTCTACCCACATAGGCTTGCATGCGGCACAGGCAGACAAAGGTAGCTCGCTACAGTCAGCTGATCACTCTTCCCCAGCGCTTGTAGTTCCCCACCGCTCATCCTCGGGACCTGCATCGACCTGTCTCGCCCTCACCAGCTATCCCCCTGTGCAGCTCCTGGGTACAGCAGTCCCTTTTACCCTTCCTGTCACATACCTGCTGTTAGCCTTTTCCCCTATTGCCCCACGAGCATGGTGCATCAGATATGCAGCCTACACATCACAGGCAGCATGCATGTAACCATAGCTGTTGGGACACACTGCACATTGGCACATCACAGGGGCACCAGGAGACAGACGCCTACGCACATGGGCGGCCCCCACACCTGCATGTGGAGACAGTCCATGTATGTTACCTATCTCTACCACGCATACACATAGGGATCTACACACATGTCCCATGCTCACGTCCACAGTCTGTATGTAAGAGAGACACGTGACCATTGTGCCGTACGTACAAACTTGTTTATTTACATATTTACATTGGTTAATAGTTACAGAACACCCCATGTTCTGTCCCGGTTGACAGGACAGCACAGGGCACGTGTGTGGGTGCCCCTGTGCCCCTTAAACGCTCCAGGGACACCCATCAGGGGATGGCTGTTGAGATGCACCACCCATAGCAGCTGCACGCTGCATGTGCATCTCGGCAGCCAACCACTGAATGGCGCCTGCCAGCCACTGGAGGGTGCTGTCCTGGGTCCGCTGGTGTTGCAGCACACCACCCACTGCCACATACAGGTCCCGCACACATCTGCCACCACATCCACGCCAGGTGCCTGGTGTTTGTGTGGTGGCATGAGCATGGGTCCTGTCTGTGCCAATGGGTGGGGATGCTACTCCCAGGCGGACACCATTGCCGCACACATGTGGCAGCTGGCAGGGACCCACAGTGCCCTGTGCTGTCCTTTGTCCCCTCCCCCCCTCCACACACCCCTCCTCCCCCTGACCCCGCCCACCCACAATCTCGCCCCCTCCCCGTCTCCTCCTCCACTGACTCCTCCACCTCCCCCTCACCCTCCTCACCCCCTGCCGCATACAACTCACCCTCCCGGCCTACCCCACTCTCCGCCCCCTCCATGTTGTCCTCTTCCTCTTCACCCTCTGCCCCCTCCTCCTCCTCCACCTCTGGCTGGACTGGCGCTGTAGGGTGTGTTCTGGGAGGCCCCGATGTAGATGGGCCCTCACCAGCAGCAGCATCCTCTGTGGGGGAAGACAGTCAGCACACCATCATGTGCGTCACATACCACATGTACATAGTTTGGCCTCCCACAGGCTGTTGGGCCACTGTGACATGCTGTACTGCACTGCAGAGGCCGCAACACTCACTGCCACTTTGCTCCAGCGCCCTCCTTTGGAGGCGGGCAAGGACCTCCGGGCAGTGCAGCTGCAACTCCCGACCCTTTTTCCGTAGATCCTCTACCTGGGGGGGAAAGCAATGGGTGGCAGCATTAGGGGCCAGATATCTCTGGTGGGTGTCCAACGCATATCACACATCTCTGTGAGCATCAGCGTGCTGTTGCTGCTGCTCTGGCCAGTGTGTCCTCTACTACCTGTTGCCAGCGCTCCCTGCATGTGTGGCTGTGGGTCTGGGCATGTGTGAGGTGCCACCTATGTGTACTGTGCATAACCCCCCGGACCCCCCATACCCTTTTCCTACACTCTTCCTTGCATGACATGGCAGCACCATGCCACGTGTGGTTTGGCCATGCTGGTGTCCAGGGGAGGTGTTTCCGAACTCCCTGTGTGGTCCGGCACACACCTGTTTGCCTGACCTACACACATCATCCGGCACACCCACCATGGCACCATGATATCCTTACAACACATGGGTGATGTGTTCTGAGATAGAGAGGGAGGTGGGTGGCCCTGAACACATCACCAGGCACCACTACCATGAAACTAGGCTTTCTACTATACCTCTATGGTCACGACTAAGGCCCCCTGTGAATAGGGCAGTTGTGGTCGACTGCAACAGGAGCATGGCCCACCACACCTAGCTGAGCTATTAACATCTGTGATCTGGTCTGGGCCCTCCTGGAGTTAGGGCAGAGCTGTGAAACCCCAACAGGTGCAGGTACCCTAACACCAGCATCTATAATGGTCCTCTGCGATCAGGTACGGGCCTCCTGGCAAGAGGGCAGATGTGTGACCTGAAACTGCATACACTACCATAATATCTGGATTTATTACAGACCTTTGTAATCAGGTCTCGGGGCTTCTGGGTGTGGGGTGGATTGGAATACAACCACAGCTGCACCTACCATACCATCAGGATCCATAACAGACCTGTGTAATCAGGTCTGAGCCTCCTGGGAATAGGGCAGATGTGTGACCTGACTCTGCATAACCTACCACAATATCTGGATTTCATACAGACCTTTGTAATCAGGTCTCAGGTCTCCTGGTGGTAGGGTGGATTAGAACACATCAACAGCAACACATACCATAACACCAGGGTGACTGACAGATCACTTTGATGAGGTCTCAGGCCTCCTGGGGGTAGGTCAGATTTTTTAACCTGCAACTGCATAAAAGACCATACCATCAGCATGGATAACAGACCACTTTGAGCATGTCTCAGGACTCCTGGGGGTAGGGTGGATTAGAACACATCAACAGCAGCACATACCATAACACCAAGGTGACAGACAGATCACTTTGATCAGGTCTCAGGATTCCTGGGGGTAGGGTGGATTAGAACACATTAACAGCAACAAATACTATAACACCATGGTGACTGACAGATCACTTTGATCAGTTCTCAGGACTCCTGGGGGTAGGGTGGATCAGAACATATCAATAGCAGCACATACCATAACACCAGGGTGACTGACAGACCACTTTGATGAGGTCTCAGGCCCCTGGGGGTAGGGCAGATGTTTTAACCTGCAACTGCATAAACGAACATACCACCAGGATGGATAACAGACCACTTTGAGCAGGTCACAGGACTCCTGGTGGTGGGCAGGTGTGTGAACCTGCAACTGTATACACTACCATACTAACAGGATTTCTTACAGACCTGTGTAATCAGGTCTTGGCCTCCTGGGGGTAGGGCAGATGTGTGATCTGACCCTGCATAAATTACCACAATATCTGGATTTATTACAGACCTGTGTAATCAGGGCTCAGGTCCTGGGGGTGGGCAGATGTGTGAACCTGCAACTGCAGAACCTACCATGTCAGCATGCTGTTTACCAGACCTCTTTTTCGGATCTGAGCACTCCTGGGGTTAGGGTGGATTTTAACACATCAACAGCAGCAGGTACCATAACACCAGGCTAACAACTGGACCTCTGTGATCATGTCCTTAGCCTCCTGGGGATAGGGCATATCCACACACAGCAGCAAATGCAGCTATATTCAGCACTGGATGGCCCAAAGACTGGTGTCTCTGCCATGTAGTACATGTATGATGTGTGTTCATTGCTGGATAATGTGTTGCACACCTTGCATTGTGTGACTTGTCACCATACACTTACCTCACGTGGGTAGTCGGCAAGATGATTGTGCCGCCTCGTGATGCGCTCCCATGCCCTCCTAACGTGGCAGAGGTCCTGGCGTTTGGAGGAGCCGGGGAATAATTTGTGCTGTCTAGCGCAGATTAGTCCTGCAAGGTGTCGCAGCTCCCGACGGGTGAAGGCAGGCTTCCTTGACCGCATCACCATTTTCTCCAATGCTTTGATGACTGTCACACAGCGAGGGCTGATGAGAGCCCAGTTGAGAGAAAAGAAGGTGTTTTTCACAGAGAAAAAGACTTGCAATATTCCCAGGAACCAGCTAGAGGGAGCAAGAGTGTCTTCAGGGAGACTGAAGAGCCACGCCCAGCTGGTCACGAGGAAATGCCAACCAGCTTCCAATCCTCGAGAGCAGGAGGGCTTCATAAGGGGAGTGTGGAAGACTGGAAGAGGGGAAGGAGAAGAGGCAGAAGGAGTACCGGTAGCCTCGGAGATAGAAGCACCAGCAGAAGCAGCAGCCCAAGCAGAAGCAAGGGGAGAATCACTGGCAGCACTGAGAGAGAGAGGTGGAAGTGGAAACCTGACTACTCTAGTGCTAGAGGATTCCCAGGAGGGAGAGGTGATGAAGGACCTAAGAAGGTGTCAGCTCAAGCCGAACCGAGAGCTGTTTGCCCTCAGAGGCAAAAGCCCTGCTGTAACTGCAACCCTAAGCCAAACAAGAATCAGCTGGAGAAGCCACGCCACACTGAGCCAGGAAACCAGAAGCTGGGCTTGTACAGAGGCAGGCCTTCACCAGGAGAAGGAAGTCAAAGGCTACAGGGTAAGCCTAACCGTCATAGACAAGGATTTCACCAAGCTGCTGCCTGGGAAAGGCAGGCAGTGGAAGAAAGCCGGTTACTTGAGGATTGCTGCCATACAAGGTATGAGAAATGTATGCCTAATAAGAAAGTTGTGAATGGTAAAAGCTATGATAAAGCTGTTATAAAGCCTCTAAGGAAAGAGGGTACTTTAAAGCCTAACACAGCAAGTGGCCGACGCCCTAGGCTAGGCCAAGGACATTGGGAGCTGCTACAGAAAATACAAAATCCCTGAATGTGTTTTACAAGAAACCAGGGATATAGAATCAGAGCTTTCTGATACCGTGCCAATGCAAGTGGAACTGGCAGGAGATTTATCTGACCAAGAGATGGACTGTACACTTTGCATTTCTGAAAGTTTAGAGTCTGCCAGACTTGTGATTGGGTGAATTGCCAGCAGAGCATTCTTTATTTGTTTGAGCACCTCCATTCCTATGACGTATAACAGTTTTTACTTTGAACCCTGAGTTTGTTTTCTACCTGCATTAAGGACATTTGCTTTAAAGTTGTAACCCACTATTTAGAACCACTGTGAGAAAGGGAAATAAAAGCCTTATTAATTCCCACCACTCAGCTTGATTGTTTCATTGAAGATTGGAGCTAAAGCAACTACAAGGACCAAGAGCCATTTGGGCCTTTAGAAGACTCTCCAATCTTAACCTTATATTTTTGTGTCCCACCTGCCCTGGTGTCCACTGACCACCAGGGAAGTGTTGCTGACATGACGCATGTACTCATGTCGCATATGCGTGCATGCGCTGCCACGCATCAATACACGCTACCGCACATCACTACGGCGCGCTAGCTATGTGCCCGTGTCATGGCCGGTACACGGCGAACGGTGGTGCCGCTGCAGGCTTTCTACCCTTTGTCCTGGCCACTTCAAAGGGTGCCTTATGACGCACTTCCTGCCATGCCATGCTGTGAGGCACCTTGGGGTACACGGCTACGGTGAAAAGATTTATGCTGCAGACACATTGCAGAGATGTGTCTGACTCTTCTCACCACAATATACATGTTAGGTATTTATCTTGATGTTGGCACACTGGGGTTTCAAAGCCATCACCACTGGCTGTGAAGGCATTGTATTGACCAGTGTGCTATGCCTTTTAACATAGCAATGGCTGGCTACACAACTACACCAGGTCATCTGCACACACTTTCTGCTCTGCTTACTGGGATAGTGTAAGGACACAGCTAGGGCACTTTACAGTGCACCTTAGTTTGGGCAACTGAGCTGAGGGTGCTTTGGGGTGTGCACACTGATTTCAGATCTATGTCAGACTGTTACAGGCATAAACGGCCGTAGCCTCGAACAGTTTTACTGATGGATGCACTTTGTATATAGCTCACCAGCTAATCTATCAACCTGCAGCCCACACCACTCTTCCAACATACCCACTGCATGCGACTGGCCACACTTTTAAAAGATTTTTCATGTGGTAAATGGCTCTGATGTGATGATAATACGGTATATCATATCCATCCAGATACAGGCCCACTGGGGTATTGAACCCATGACCTCTCCCACTGAGGTCATTGTATTAACTATTGTCCTACATCAGTATTGGTTGTAGCTATACTATGGATAGCTACTGAACCAGTGCAGGTCACCAGACACACTGTCTGGTGTGGCTACCAGGATAGGTTAGCACCAAGAGTACCCATGATGCGGTTCACATGCAGAACAGCAGTCTACATCTGCTCACCAGATGGGGTTTGCACCTCTGCAGCACGTCACCTGGGTAGGGGGACTGACTGTGCGTGTCACTGGCACAGTGTGCCTACTGACCATGCTATTGTGCGTGTTCTGTGATCACCCTGAGGGTACAGTCGTGTGGACAGCACAAGGTCTACAGTACCCGGGTTGTTTGTGGTAGGTTTTGCTGCAGTTCACCATCACTGCTAGTGTGTGGGGAATTCTTTGCAGACAGCCTTGGACGTTTTCTATGTCCATTTCTATTTGCCAGTAATGTGTAGCCTGTGTGGACTATGATGCTAGCAACATCCTGCATGTTCAGTGAGGTTGCCATGGATACCTGGTTTTGGAGCAGGGGTGTGTCTGGACTTACATGACAAAGATATATGTAGCAAGCCCGTCCTCTATGGGTCAGGGTAGGGAACATGATCTGCGACCAACAGACACACACTATCACTGTTTTCAATAGGGCCAGTTGAGGTAAATGATGACAGATTGTGGGACCAGCAACCCCTGGCCAATTGGCAAACAGAGAGCTGATGCAGATCTGCACATGGAACTGGACCACTGGCAGTATGCCTGGTGAGCTCCGCTGCCCCCCACTACATTCTGACATGCGCCAGCAGAGGGCAGTCAGTGTGCACCTGCTGCATCCTGCAAGGTGTTGCAGCCATATACATGCTAACTGCAGACAGTCTGCTAGCACATACATAGTACATGTTCCAAAAGGAACACTGTGCACCCAGGCGTGGGATCTGGCACACACACCAAGCAGGTTTGTCAGGGATTGGGCCCCAGAAATGGGAACCCAGATATATCACTTACAGAAACTGTGTATAGCATTATGTGGGAACCTGGACATGCCGTGGTCACTACTCAGTCAGAGTGGGACTGACCTCCCAGCATGACATGCTGTGGCCACTGTGTCCTTGCAGGTGGTGGATGCACATTACAATATCGCAGCTATTGCCCTATGCTCTGTACACATGCATCCTACCCAGACCGCCCTGTCTGGCCCATACCCACAATACCTTGGCCCTCATTATGCACAATGGCAGGCTAACGCTGGAAACTGTGCAAGCATTGTGGGCTCAGTAAGGTGTAGGCATCCGCAAAACACTGGATAGACATATACACGCTCCAACACCTATTTCTGCATTGTGCAACGGTACAGGTGGCTGCCAGCCCTGGCCGCCACACCAGTCCTGGGCACTGTGCAGGCAGTGCGAAGGTACGCAATACTATTAGGGTCACTCTCTGGGGTGGTAGACAGTGTTTTAAACACATATGCAGCACACTCCACAGATATCAGAAAGGTTGGTATGATGAATCTATTTTACAAAATTGTTTTATGTTAGGTTTTGTGATCTCACATGCATCTTATTAACTATTACAACTGAAATCTCTCAACCCGCATGGTTGGGGAAAACGCCACGCATGCGGGCTGTTAGATACTACCCTTGTTTTTAAACCCCCTATCTCGTTGGCCTTTTAATGACGTATATAAACACATATGATGACGTAAGCTAAACCAATTTGATTACAGTTACGTTCTAAGATACTTTTAAATGTTCTCATATTTTCACTGGCCATACTAAAATATATGTATTATCCTAAACTTACCATCGACGTTCCTACTCGCTTTTCTAAACAGAAAGTAAACTACCACTCTGTTGATCTTTTATATACAAGATGTCCAATCTATATATGTATTATGACCACCGGGTATCACCGATTTTAGAATAAATATCCATCTCTGTTCTCTTATGAGTAAGGATTGCTCCTGTGACTTTCCTGCTATAGCTGACCATATTTTATCTATATAAAAGTATCTCAAATGCTCAAACTGATGTCCCATTTTTAAACAGTGCTGTACCAGTGGTGCTTTTACTTTGCATTTTAAACGGCTCTTGTGTTCTCCCATTCTTATTTTAAAGGGTCAAATAGTTTTCCCCACATAAAGCAAATCACAGGCACATTGAATGATATAAACTACAAAGGTGGAATCACACGTTGTATGTTCCTTTAAAGTATATGTGACTCCATGTTGTTTAAAAGTGTTCACCTCTGTGGTGATATTACAAATCCCACAAGACCCACATTTTTTATATCCTGCTTCAGTTTTCAATGGAATTTCCACTGGCAAAGGGGATCGTAGTACTGCTGGACTGAGTTGTCCTTTTAAATTTTTATTACGTTGCCATACGCAGCGTATTTTCTTATGCTCATGCCCCGGAACAGCACTTAAAACATTCCCATGTTTCTTTAATATATGCTGAATTCCCTGACTTAGTGGAGAATATTTTGTAATTAAATTGACATTATCCATATTTTTATTTAACATTCTTTCTTTAGATTCCAGTAATAAACTTCTATTATTATAGAGAGCCCTAGAATAGGCTCGCTTTATCACTAGTGGAGGGTATCCTCTCTCCCTAACATTGTCTGAAAGCTCTTTTGATAAATTCTTAAAATCCAGGTCATCAGAACAGTTTTGGCAATATCTCAAAAATTGAAAAAAAGGAAGCCCCTTCTTTAATCTGGGGGATGTGCGCTTCTATAATGTAGGAATGTGTTTCGGTCCGTAGATTTTCAATGGACCGATGTTAACCATTCTCCCTCTTCTTTGGTAATCACGACGTCCAAATATGTCAGTGTGTCCCTGTGATGAGCATGGGTAAATTGTATATTGTTGTCACAGTGATTTATCCATTGGAAAAACTGCCCCAAGAGTTCTTCTGAACCTTTCCACACCATGAAGACGTCATAAGAACATAAGATATGCCATACTGGGTCAGACCAAGGTCCATCAAGCCCAGTATTCTGTTTCCAACAGTGGCCAATCTAGGTCATATGTACCTAGCAGTTTCCCCAAGAGACACAAGTTTCACAATGCTTGTACTGGGTCAAGCATTGATATCTTCGGTCACTTCTTAATAATGGTTTATGGACCTTTCCTCCA
Organism: Ichthyophis bannanicus; assembly: GCA_033557465.1. NCBI lineage: Eukaryota > Metazoa > Chordata > Amphibia > Gymnophiona > Ichthyophiidae > Ichthyophis > Ichthyophis bannanicus. The sequence continues at coordinate 367,826,654 of CM066031.1, forward strand.
GGAACTTGTCCAAACCTTTTTTAAACCCAGCTACACTAACAGCCTTTACTACATCCTCCGGTAACAAATTCCAGAGTTTGATTACACGTTGAGTGAAAAAATATTTTCTTTTATTAGTCTTAAATAGTTTACCCTGTAGCTTCATTGCATGTCCCCTAGTCTTTCTATATTCTGATAAGGTAAACAATCGATCTACGTTTACCCGTTCCACTCCATTCATTAATTTATAGACTTCTATCATATCTCCCCTCAGCCGTCTCTTTTCCAGGTTAAAGAGCCCTAACCTTTTTAGCCTTTCTTCATAGGAGTATCCTTCCATCCCCTTTACCATTTTGGTGGCTCTTCTCTGTACCTTTTCTAAAATCGCTATATCTTTTTTAAGATACGGCGACCAGAATTGCACACAGTATTCAAGGTGCGGTCTCACCATGGAACGATATAGAGGCATTATAATATCTTTTGTTTTATTTTCCATTCCTTTCCTTATCATACCTAGCATTCTATTTGCTCTCTTAGCCGCCGCTGCACACTGGGCCGAGGGTTTTAACATGGTATCCACAATGACGCCTAAATCTTTTTCCTGGGTGGTGGTTCCTAATGTGGAACCTTGCATCGTGTAACCATAGTTTGGGTTGTTCTTCCCTAGGTGCATAACCTTGCACTTGTCCACATTAAATTTCATCTGCCATTTTGATGCCCAGTCTTCCAATTTATCAAGATCCTCTTGCAATTTTTCACAATCCTCTTGGGTTTTAACAACTTTAAATAGTTTTGTGTCATCTGCAAATTTGATAACCTCACTCGTTATTCCACTTTCCAGGTCATTTATGAATATGTCAAAAAGCAGCGAACCCAGCACAGATCCCTGAGGTACACCACTATTCACCTTTCTCCATTGGGAAAATTGGCCATTTAGCCCTACCCTCTGCTTTCTATCTTTTAACCAGTTCCTGATCCACAATAGTACACTGCCTCCTATCCCATGACTCTTTAGTTTTGCCAAAAGTCTCTGATGAGGGACCTTGTCAAAGGCTTTCTGAAAGTCCAGATACACAATATCAACCGACTCACCTTTGTCCACCTGTTTATTCACTCCTTCAAAAAAAACATAACAGATTAGTAAGACAAGATCTTCCTTGTCTAAAGCCATGTTGGCTGTCTCCCATTAGGTTGTGACTATCTACATGCTGAGTAATTTTATTCTTTATGATGGTTTCTACCATTTTTCCCGGTACTGACGTCAGGCTCACCGGTCTGTAGTTTCCCGGATCACCCCTGGAACCCTTTTTAAAAATTGGTGTTACATTGGCGATCCTCCAATCTTCAGGTATTAGAGATGATTTTAATGATAGTTCACAGATTACTGATAGCAGGTCTGCAATCTCATATTTCAGTTCTTTCAATACCCTTGGATGTATACCATCCGGCCCAGGTGATTTGCTACTCTTCAGTTTATCTAATAGTTGTAAGACATCTTCCCGATGTATCGATATTTCCTTCAATTCTTCCGCACCTTTAAATACCACTTCAGTCATGGGTAACATCCCTACATCTTCCTCAGTAAAGACCGAAGCAAAGAATTCATTCAGTCTCTCCGCTATCACCTTATCGCCTCTTAGTGCTCCTTTAACCCCTTTATCATCTAATGAACCAACTGACTCTCTCACAGGTTTTTTGCTACGAATGTACTTGAAAAGGTCTTTATTTCGCGTTTTTGCTTCCGCAGCAAGCTTCTTCTCAAATTCTCTCTTTGCCTGCCTTATCAATGCCTTGCATTTGACTTGCCAGTGCTTGTGCTGTTTCCAGGTTTTGTCGTTTGGCTCTTTTTTCCATTTCCTGAAAGATGCTTTTTTGGCAACAACAGCCTCTCTGACCTCACCTTTAAACCATGCTGGCAGTTTTTTGGACTTCCTTCCACTTTTCTTAAAGCGTGGAATACAGCTGGTCTGGGCTTCCAAGATAGTATTTTTCAACAACAGCCAAGTTTGATGTACGTCTTTAAGCTTCGCAACTGCTCCTTTTAGTTTTTTCTTAACTGTTTTCCTCATTTTATCATAGTCTCCCTTTCAAAAGTTAAAAGGAAGTACTGTGGATTTCCTTACTATCCCTCCTCCACTAATTAAATCAAAGGCGATCATGCTATGATCACTATTGCCAAGTGGTCCCAACACCCTTATCTCTTGCACTAGATCTGGTATTCCACTAAGGACTAGGTCTAATATGGCTTCCCCTCTGGTCGGTTCATGAACCAGCTGCTCCAAGAATCAGTCATTTATTTCATCTAGGAACTTTATCTCCCTAGCATGTCCTGACGTGACACTGACCCAGTCGATACCGGGGTAATTGAAATCACCCATTATTATTACTGCGCTGTAACTTTTGTTAGCTTCCTTGATTTCTTTGAGCATTTCATCATCCATTTGGTCATTCTGGCCAGGTGCTCGATAGTACACCCCCACTGCCATTGCCTTCCCCCTTTTATATGGAATTTCAATCCATATAGATTCTACAGCAGATTTTGTTTCCTGCAAAACTTTAATCCTTTCTGAGTCAATGCCCTCTCTAACATAGAGCGCAACCCCTCCACCAATTTGATCAGCTCTATCATTACGATATAGTTTGTACCCAGGTATCACAGTGTCCCACTGGTTGTCCTCCTTCCACCATGTCTCTGATATTCCAATCATATCTAACCTTTCATTTAGTGCTATATATTCTAACTCTCCCATCTTATTCTTTAGACTTCTAGCATTTGCATACAAGCATTTTAGAGAATGTATTTTATTCATGTTAATTTGGCTATTGTTAGACATTGGTAAATTGGGATCTTTAAGCTCTGTCTGCTCCATACTTGAGGGCATTTGGGCTACTTTACTCTTTTGTGGAACCTCTCTGCTTTTGGTAGTATCCTTCAAGGATACATTCTTCCGAACCATCCGCTCTTGGGCGACTGTCGGCTTTCCCCTAATATCTAGTTTAAAAGCTGCTCTATCTCCTTTTTAAAGGTTAATGCCAGCAGCCTGGTTCCATCCCGGTTAAGGTGAAGCCCATCCCTTCGGAAGAGCCCCTCCTTTCCCCAGAATGTTCCCCAGTTCCTAACAAATCCAAAACCCTCATCTCTGCACCATTGTCTCATCCACGCATTGAGACTCCGGAGCTCTGCCTGCCTTTTGGGTCCTGCGCGTGGAACAGGAAGCATTTCGGAGAATGCTACCCTGGAAGTTCTGGATTTCAACTTCCTACCTAAAAGCCTAAATTTTGCCTCCAGAACCTCCCTACCACATTTTCCTATGTCATTGGTACCGACATGTACCAAGACAGCAGACTCCTCCCCAGCACTATCTAAGACCTTATCTAGGTGGCGCGTGAGGTCCGCTACCTTCGCACCAGGCAGGCATGTTACCAGGTGATCCTCACGTCCACCAGCCACCCAGCTATCTACATGCCTAATGATCGAATCACCAACTATAACGGCTGTCCTAACCCTTCCCTCATGGGCACATGGCCCTGGAGAAACTTCCTCGGTGCGATAGGGTTTTACATCACTTGGAGGACAGGTCCTAGTTACAGGATCACTTCCTGCCACACCAGGGTGATGCTCTCCTGTCACGTGACCTCTCTCCTCCATGGCAACAGGGGTGCTGCCAGACTGCAGGTGGGACTTCAGGACTATATCCCTGTAGGTCTCGTCTATGTACCTCTCTGTCTGTCTTATGTTTTCCAAGTCTGCTACTTTAGCCTCTAGAGAACGGACTTGTTCCCTGAGAGAAAAGAGCTCTTTGCACCTAGTGCACACGTAAGACCTCTCACCAACTGGGAGAAAATCATACATGTGACACTCAATGCAAAAGACTGGAAAGCCCCCATCCCGCTGCTGGACTGCTGTCTGCATCTTAGTTTTAAGTTTATGTCTAGATCTTTAAGTTCTTACTTACTAGGGGTTGCTATGGGTATTTATACCAATAGAAACTGTACCTAATACGTTTAATATACCTTGTTCACCTGAAGCTTAATTAATCTCAGGTCCTTAGTGTATGACTGATTTGGGTAATGAGCTTCACCTGAAAGCACCTCCTGTCTTTTAAGATGTGTAAGTACCTATAAAGCTACGATTATCCCAGGGGAGGGAGGGAAATAACACTTATTAAAAGAGGGCTGCTACACAGTACCCTGTCTTGTGCTGCTGAGGTAAGCTAAATTCTGATTTGATTTAAATTATAGCTCTTAGCTGCTGCTAGGCTCTAACTTCTTATGAAATTTAAAATACAAGCTCTCTGCTGGGTACTAAATTTAACCAGAAAGCTCTCCTCTATGTTTTAAATTCAAACTTTAATTGCTGCTACTAGGCCCTAACTGATCCAACAAAAAAACAATGGGTTCACAGATTAAGTAGCTTTAATACAAAGAATTCTTTTTAGAAAATTACCAGAAGTATATACTCACAGTTGCAGATTTCTCTCCAGAAGTAACAGTCCCCCTTTCTAGTCCTTCATCTATGTACCGACACCACATCTTCACATTCAAAACATACGGGGAGTTAGTCATCCATTTTTCTTCAAATTTACTCATGTAGAGATTTGCTATCGATGGGGTACAAGTGGCCCCCATTGCCACTCCAGAAATCTGCTGGTAGATTATATTCTCAAATACAAAGTAGTTGTGGAAAATGGTCATATGTGCTAACCGTAGTAAAAACCTTATCTGTTATGCTGATAAATCCCCCACTGGTGTAAAAACCAATCAACTGTTTCGTATACCGCTGTCTGGGGAATATTCGTATACAAAGATGTAACATCCATAGTCACAAGAAATACATCAACATGCCGAGCCCACTGTGATTGACTACTTAAGATGTTAAGAAAATGTGTAGTGTCTTTCACATACGAACTAATATTCACTAGCTGTGGACGTAAGTATGAGTCTATGAATGTTGATAAAGGTTCTAATTGAATAAATGAGCACTACATGTTGACAGTGTAATCAAATTGGTTTAGCTTACGTCATCATATGTGTTTATATACGGCATTAAAAGGCCAACAAGATAGGAGGTTTAAAAACAAGGGTAGTATCTAACAGCCCTCATGCGCGGCGTTTTCCACAACCATCCTTTATTAGATCCGGGGAAACCTGTGGAGAAACCTGGTCATTTTCCCTGTGTCCATTGCCTTTATTGCTCTGGCTTGTTGACAGGGGAGTCTTGGATGGATCCGGCCACTGGTAGGATATGGCTATCTCGTCATCATATCACTTGTGGTTCAATGTTTATTGTTTATATACTCATATGCCCATGTGGGTTGAAGTATGTAGGTTGTACGTCTAGACCTTTTAAGAAAAGACTTGCCGAGCATGCATCTAGGATCCGCACACAGACTCTTTCTGCTCTAATTGTTCAACACGCTTTGCAATGTACTTCTGATTGTGCCAGCTTTACTTGGAGAGCGATTGATTACATACCTCATTTGCCTCATGGGAGTAATCGTTTATCGCATTTGTTGAAACGTGAACAGCAATGGATCTTCCGTTTGAATACTGTCACGCCATATGATTTAAATTTGGAGCAAGATTGGCAATGTCTTCTGTGAAGGGCTCTAACTGGTCAGCAATTTGATGTCAGCATTTTTGTTGCTTCCGCCTTTTGCCGGCTAGGCAGTAACTTTTGGTTCGGAAGTGACGTCAGCTGCTGTGGAATTTAAATGGCCATACCTTTTCCCTTATTTTTTGCGTTAGTTGGTGGACATTAAACCTGAAGCAGGGTATGGAAGTTTCCGAAATGCAGGACTGTGTCGTTATCTCCACCACTATTGATGGACTGTATCATGAGCGCAGTGGTTCAGTTAAGTACTTCTTCAATCAAAACATTTTGATATAGCAGCTTGAAATGTTGCTGCTTTCTTGATTAATAAAGGATGCCAACCTTCAGTTGAGAGTTCTTGCCTGAGGTTCTTAGTCCAACAAAAAAATATTGTTTATGGGAATTGGTTTGTTTTTTTTTGTGGTATGGAACCTGTATTTTTGTGGATTCCTTAGGATTTGGGCGACAGTGTTCCTTTTTGCCCAGGGGGAGAGGGGGGTTGATTTTGGTTCTACACAGAGGAAGGCAGAACAGCAGAGCAGGCCCTGCAGGCTTCACAGGCCATGAGTCCTGCCGAGCCGCAAGCCAACACTCGGGGTGTGGCTTCTCAGCTGCACAGCTCAGTTTTGGCATCAAAAGCGGCAGCACGGCAGGAGTCAAGGATAAAGGAAAGGTTCAGCAGCTGTAGGGCTCTAAAGCAAAATCTAATAAGTGTCATTGTTCCGTTCCAAAAGCAGATGTGGAATCCAGGTTACCCTTCTCTCCTGAATTTGTTCTTCTTCTCCTCAAAGCCTTTTGCCTCAAGCAGGAACAGGCAAAGGACCATAGTTCAGGGCAAGTAGCTGCAGAGGAGGCTACTAGTGCCCTTAGAGCCCTAATGGGAGAAGGGGAAGACCCTCCAGCAAAAAGGAGGAGGGAGTTATCAGAACCGGAAGTGTGGGATTCCACAGACTCCAAGGAGTCCCCAGGTTCTCAGGGGACACTGGAGGAACCGGAGGGAACCTGGGAGGAGGACTATGGTCTGGTGATGGAAGAGGGTGATCGCCCAGGGGTGATAAGCTGGCAGTGGTATGCGTTTTCAGGCACAGGCGCTGTTGTGGACCCTCATTCAGGGGATGAAGCGTCCCTGTTGGAATCAGGGTCCGCCTATCTTGCTGATGCCTGTTATGATTTGGTACACGTGTCCTCTAAGAGCATGGCCTTGGTGGTGGTGGCACGGTGCCTTCACTGATTTCATAATTGGTCCTCGGATGTGTCCTCCAAGGTTCGGCTCACCAAGTTGCCCTTCAAGGGTAAGCTCTTATTTGGCAGTTGGCTTCTGGAGGACAAGCCGAGGGGTGACAAAACCAGGAGGACCCCCGGGGCCAACCCAGGGATTTTCGGAAGTTCCTGGCAGCCCGTTTGCTCCATTTCAGAGGTGACACTTTCTGCCAGGGCAGCTTGTTCTTTCGCAGCTGTGGCTCCGGCAGGGAGTTTTACCATATCTCTGCCAGGGAGTCCAAGAAGCGCCAGTAAATAGAGGGGGCCCAGGGAAAAGAACAGATCGGAAGAAGGCTCCGGCTGTTCTATTCTGCTTGGGCCCGTGTCACTCAGGATCAGTGTGTGTTGCAGATAATCTGGGAAGGGTATGCTCTAGAGTTGGTTTGGACCATTCCCAAGGTCTTTCTGGTTTCGCCCTGCATGTCTCTGGTGAAGCGAGAAGCTGTCTGGTTGACCCTGGCTTGACTGCTTCACATAGGGGCGGTCTGTCCGGTTCCCGCAGACCAATGCAGGTCATGTCAATACTCCATCTACTTTGTCATGTCCAAGAATGAGGGGTCCTGCCAGCCCATCTTCAACCTCAAGTTTGTCAACAGATCACTCAAGGTCTCACGGTTCCACATGGAAACCTTAGCTCCATCATATGGCGGTGTAAAATGGGGAATTCTTCATGGCCTTGAACTTAATGGAGGTCTATCTCCATATTCCCATTTGTGGGAATCATCATCGATTCCTGAGGTTCACGGTGCCCATTGAGCATTTCCAGTTTTGCACACTACTGTTCGGGCTGGCTACGGCACCTTGAACATGATAGTAGTGGTGGTGGCCCTAGGTCGCGAGGGTGTCATGGTGCACCCGTACCTGGACGACTGGTTAATAACAGCGAAGTCCCTTGAAGAGGGCCACATGGCCACCCAGCAAGTGCTGGACCTCCTGAAGCTAGCTCAATAGTTTACATATTTGAAGACACATTTCGACATGGAGCAGGGCATGGTGTCCCTGCCAACAGAGTGAGCAGATTCGCTGTTTTCAGGTGATAGCCCAACCCTTGGCCTGGTACTACCTGCAACTCCTGGACTCCTATGGCAGCGACGAAAGACCTCGTACATTGAGCTCAGGCACACATGAGACCATTGCAGCGAGTGCTCCTGTTGCGCTGGTCCCCACAGCAGGACGCTCTGACCCAGAAGTTACCATGCCTGGAAGAGGTATGAGCCAGTCTGGAGTGGTGACTGTCACCTCATGTTTAATTTAATTATGTTTATGTTTAATTAAAACTTATTATACCGCCCATAACATGAGCTTCTGAGCGGTTTACAATCATATAAAAATGCAAGGCTGCAGGAAAGCAGAAAAGGAACGCCATTAAAATCAAAAGAATAGGACAGAGAAAGAGAAGAGGCATAAAGAACAAGTAATCAGAACTTACTTACAGGCCTCCCTTTGGAGAGTCTGTTGTGGATGACTGTGACAACCAATGCCAGTCTCCTCAGTTGAGAGGCATATTGCCAGTCTCAGTTTGCACAGGGCCTATGGATGGAGGAGGAGTCTGGTTGGTTGATAAACCGTTTGGAACTCCGGGTGGTATCCCAGGCGCTACGACACTTCGAACAGGCCCTGAGGGGCCAGGCGGTGAGAGTGTTCTCAGAAAAATGCCATGACGGTGGCGTATATCAACCGCCAGGGGGACACAACCCCCTCCTCTGAGCGAAGGAGAACCTCTTTGCTGTTTCAGCAGCACATGTAGCCAGTAAGGAAAATATTACGACAGATTTCCTGAGCTGCTATAGAGTGGACCCAGTGCAATGGGCCCTGGCGGACCCGGTTTTCCAGCAGCTAGTGCAGCGAATGCCAAGATGAGTCACTCTTCAGCAGACACTGGAAACACATGTCGGAGAGCCTCGACACCCTGATGCAGCCGTGACCTTGGGAGTGTCTCCTGTATGTTTTTCCTCCTTGGCCTCTGATGGGGTGGATGCTACACAGGATTGCGTGGCACCATGGTCTGGTGATTTTAATAGCACTGGACTGGCCAAGGAGGCCATGATATGCGGATCTGCTGCATCTGTGGGAGAGGGGGGTGTGCCCTGGTGGCTTCCAACTCTGGATGGCCTGCTCGTCAGGTGTATTGATTTTCTCTTACAGCCTGGCTCTTGAGAGGACAAGATTGATCAAACATGGCTATCCACCAGTGGTGGTTTCGACATTACTCAAGGTTCAGAAGAGATCAACCTCATTATCCTATCTTAGGGTATGGAGAGTCTTGAGGAGTGGTGCGGAAGTCGAGAAGTCAAACCTCTCTCGGCTACCATCCTGGCCTTCCTACAGGCCGGTCTGGAGAAAGGTTTGTTTCTAGAGACATTGCATGTGTAAGTCGCCGCCCTATCCTGCTATCAAGGCAAGGTTTGGGGGGTGTTCTTGGCAGCACATGCGGATGTGGTCCATTTCCTTTGGGCAATGAGGCAACTTCGTCCTCCAATTTCCCCAGTGGTGCCACCTTGGGACCTGAATCTGGTGTTGTCAGCACTGATGGAGACGCTATTGGAGCCCATGCAGGAAGCGTCTGTCAAGGATCTGACATTGAAGACAGTGTTCTTGGTGGCGATATGCTTGGGGAGGCGTATCTCCAAGCTGCAGGCCTTGTCATGCCAGGCGCCCTTTCTGATGTTTCATCCAGAGAAGGTGGTCTTGAGGATTGTTCCCTCCTTCATGCCAAAAGTGGTGTCATTGTTTCATGTGAATCAGCCAGTCTCCCTGCCCATTTTAAGAGATGAAGGAAGTGCAGAGGGGGACCAGAGACTCTGGCTCTTGGATGCGAGGCATGTCCTTAGGCTGTATTTGTGGCAGACAGAGTTGTTTCAGGGGTCCAACCACCTTTTTGTCCTTTTTGGGGGCGCGCAGAAGGGGGTGGCTATCTCCAAGGCATCCATAGCGTGGTGGTTACGGGAAGCCATTACAATGGCTTACCTCCTACAGCGCAGGCGGTTTCCCATGGGTCTATGGGCCCATTCCACCAGAGGTAGGCCTGGTACCACCCTGCCACATCTGTTGGGTGGCCATCTGGGCGTCCTTGCATGCTTTTGCCAGACACTATCATCTAGATGTCTGGGCCAGTGAGGAAGCTTGGTGTGGAGCCCAGGTGCTCCAGGCTGGCCTTGCAGGTCCCTCCCTGTGATGGCACTGCTATGGTACATCCCTTGTGTCTGGACTGGAGGGATTCAAGGAAAGGCAATTAGCAGGTAAGGCCTAATTGTACCTTCCAAATCATCCTTCCAGTCAAGTCTAGGACCCTCCCAGATGACTTTCCCGATCTGAAGAGGAACCTTTAGGATCTTGTGAGCGGTGGTATGCATGGGCTGTGGTGTGCCAGGCTGAGGTTCATAAGAAGAGCATTGATTGCAAAAAAGAAGAAGAAAGAGGAAGACGAAGAATGTATCTTTTTTGTGTAAGCGCATAGGCTCCAGTGGGGGAGCTGCATGTTTTTTCATTGAGAGGACTGTGGTTGGCCCAGTTTCTGGTCTGCACAGTGTCACACCCCCTTTCTCAGCGTATAGGCGGTTGCCTGGGAGAGTGGGAAATGTGCCAGATTATCCTTGTAAGTGCTGATGCTTGGTATCCCTGTAGTTGTGGCCCAAACGAAAGACAGCCAAGGTTTTGTGTGATAACAAAAACTTTATTTGTTGCACAGGATTCTGTCATCTATCCTCCCCTAACCAGAAACAAAACGGTGGATACTTTTATATGCCAATATAAAGTCCAACTGAAATACAGTCCAACCTGATCCTTCTCAGGGTTGTCAGATTATATACAAAGTTAATTCAACTTCTTCTCATCAACGAACAGCTTCAGTAGCAGCTTATCACTCCCATAGCTTTCACCATATTCAGCTGCTTACAGACATTGAGTTTCACTCTAGCAGAACGCTGCTTCTCTCCGTGCAAACTCAGTAGCATGAATTACTTATCAGCACTTCTCTTATACAATACTATTAACAGCTTCACTCTTGGCAACTCATAGGACAGTCTGCTTCCATGTCAGAATAAGACCTATCTGATTTGGTTGAACCTAACTGCATGGATTCAACATCTGAGTCAGACGTCTCATGATTCAAATCAGGGTACTGCAGATCAACAGGCTTCCATGGTTCCAAATGGTGTCTAAGCTGTTTCCACTCTCTATTCCTTTCCCTCAGTGGAATATAATTATAACTAGAATCAGCAGCCTCCTTTAAAGTGGTGTTAAAGGAACTCAACTGGCTTGCTCCTCTTCTAGTACGTCTGGGTTGCAAAGGTGGGTAAAAAGACAAGTCTCTGTTCTTGCACTGCTCCTGTTTCACTGGCACAGCGTGAGCTAGCGTTAGCTTCTCTCGTCGAAGCCTACCATCAGCTGATGAATTAAGAACAGCTGAGGTACTTCCTAAGCTTCTGCTAGTATCTGGCTTTCTGCACTTGGAACGCTTAGGCAGCTTATCATACAGAGTTTTAGACTTGGTTAAACTCTCACCTCTGTTCACAGCTTCTAGGGAAGAGTCTAGGGAAGATATACTCTCTCTTCTGGTTAAGGGTTCCAGCCTCTCCCCATGAGAATAAAAGTATGTTCCCACCTGCTTCTCCTGGCTGTCTGGTTCGCGTTGACCTCTCTCTCTCAGAGGAAGCTTGCTCCCCTGCTGTCTCAGAGACCTCCGTGTCTCACAGCAGTCTGGATGGCAACTTTCCCAGCACCATGTGCTATCCTGGCAATGGCTGCTCCACCCTTTGCTTCTCTCTGCCTCTTGGTCAGAGTCAGGTCCTGAGTCTCCTGCCCGAACACTTCCTGTTTTCCCAGGCACTCCTCCTGCTCCTCCACGAACTCTCCTCAGATCAGACCTCCTACCCGATCTTAGTCTCAATCCCGAACTAACTCTCTCTGTTACTTCCTGGTTAAGAGCATTGGGCTGTCCTATCCGGTTTGACTCCGCCCCCTTGCCTCTTACGTCAGCTCCCCTGTTTGTCCTGGAGCTGGGGTGTGGCTCTCTCACTGCCTCTCTGTGCAGAGAGTTTCTCTGGGCTTGTGCTTTAACCCCTTCCTTGCCTGCCTTAATGTGTGCATTAGAGGAAAGCTGCAGTTTTAAACCCATTTTCTCTCTGTTTAAAGCTTCTGCATCATCACAACAGTCAAAGTGGCCAACTGTTTGTGCTCTTGCTGGGGGAGGGGTCCCTTAGAGTTGCTGTTGAGTTTTCCTTCAGCCTTTGTGCTGTATTCCTGCTTTGTGACTCCAATATTGGTCAGGCTCTCAACGTGCAGTGGCCTTAGTAGGTGACATCAGAAAAGCTGATCTTGCTCAGTCTCTCCATCTGCTGGTTGCGGGGCACAACCCATCTGTCTGGACTGGACTGGAGGGATTCAAGGAAAGGCAATTAAAAGTAAGGCCTAATTACACCATTGATAACTTGGGTTATTTCTCAGGCAAAGGAGGGTTAAGTGACATGCCCAAAGCCACAAGAAGTGCTAGTGAGAATCGCACCCTGGTCTCTTGGTTCCCAAGCCAGTGCTCTAACCATTAAGCTACTCCTCCACCCACTATTTCGGTGAGGTTAGGAAGGGATATCTGTGCAGCCTTGGGGAGGCACTGGGTGAATGGTGGCTTTTGGATAGGAGTTTGGCAGGTGGAAGGAAAATGATGGCAAGGGACTGGGAGGTTTAGGGAGATGGAGAGTGGTGGTGTTTGGTGGAGATGAGCAGGGCCATACCAAATTATAACTGCATCCTGTGCAACTTGTGAACCCGGTGCCCTCATGACAGACTTTTACCATTTGCATATTTTCTCCCTATTCACACTGACCACTCTGCCCATATTCATGCCTCACATCTCACTCATGCCCATCCCCCAGACTCATTGCCCCCTCCACACTTACCACCCTGCCCAGGTTCATGCCACTTTCAATCACACCATCTTCCTAGACTTCCCTCTCTCTCCCACTCACCACCCTGCCCAGGCTCATGTCCCTATCATACCCATCCCCCAAACTGACAGCCCCCTCCACATCTATGATTCTGCATAGGATCATGCCCCTTTCAGTCATATCACTCTCCCAGATTCATGCCTCACTCATACCACTGCCTATCACACCCATTCTTCAGATTCACCTCTTCCCACACAAACCATCCTGTCCAAGCTCATACCCCCCTTGATCACACCCATATCCCAGACTCAACAATTCACACTCATCACTCTGCCCAGGCTCATGCCTCACTCATGACCCTCTCAATCACACTCCCCCTCAAGACTCATCTCTGCCTATTGTAGGAGATATTGTCAGTAGCAGATAAATACACATGTATAAATACTCGCTATGTCTAGGGAAAACTGCTACTCTCCATTTTTCAGGATTCCATAGAACTACCTGGCATACAAACCATGTGATAAAACAAGAACCAACCCTGTGTTTATATATACATTAAACTTTATTTCTGATAGAAAAATAGTGTAAAATTAGCATAAATTAGTTTTCTGAGATAGTAAGTTATGTAGCCCTATGATTACAATTACCAAGATACCTAATCTGTTTTAGTAACCAACGTCACTAATTCTCTCTGCACTCAGACATACAGTACATTATCTGTCTGTAAGCTAGCCCCAACCTGGGGGGGGGGGGGGCAGAAATTAAAGACCAGTACCTTAGCTCTTGCAAGAACGCTTATGGCTGGGTCCAAGAAATTGTCTCACGAATGGCACGAAGTCAAAGTGTGGCAGAGGTCCAACATTGGCTACAGGCAGGAGAGTCAAGCTGTAGGTCTGTGGAAGAGATTCACTCTGTCCCGAGGTTAGTCTTCATCCTTGAGCCAGGCATACAGTAGGGCTAAACAACTCCCAGCAACAGTTTCAGAAAAAGTGTCTAGAAGCAGACCAGGGAAAAGTGTATAAAAGCAGTCCAGGAGCAGTTGCAGGAAAAGTGATATATCAGAAATATGTGTGTGCAGAAGTAGTCCAGGAAAGAGAAGTCGTGTGTCTCTCCAGCGTATAATTATTTGTCCTGACCCTCTCATTACTGCACAGTGATTGGCTGTTGTCAGATACTGTATGTCATCTTCAGTGAATCCTGTAACAGTGGTCAGGTGGTTCTTCTCCGAACAAAGGTCCATGGTGCAGAAAAGATACTGGTATGGTTCAGAGAAGAGCCACCAAAATGGTAAAGGAGATGGAAGGATACTCCTATGAAGAAAGGCTAAAAAGGTTAGGGCTCCTTAACCTGGAAAAGAGACGGCTGAGGGGAAATATGATAAAGTCTATAAATTAATGAACAGAGTGGAACGGGTAAACGTAGATCGATTGTTTACATTATCAGAATATAGAAAGACTAGGGGACATGCAATGAAGCTACAGGGTAAACTATTTAAGACTAATAAAAGAAAATATTTTTTCACTCAATGTGTAATCAAACTCTGGAATTTGTTACCGGAGGATGTAGTAAAGGCTGTTAGTGTAGCTGGGTTTAAAAAAGGTTTGGACAAGTTCCTGGAGGAAAGGTCCATAAACCATTATTAAGAAGGGACCCAGGATATCAATGCTTGACCCAGTACAAGCATTGCGGAACCTGTGTCTTTTGGGGAAACTGCTAGGTACGTATGACCTAGATTGGCCACTGTTGGAAACAGGATACTGGGCTTGATGGACCTTGGTCTGACCCAGTATGGCATATCTTATGTTTTTATGCAGGTGCATACATTGTTGCAAATCCTAGGCCCAGTGGCACAGTCTCTGGATGAGAGCGAGTCCTCTAGCACATGGTCATAATAGCTCAGCTGTATGATACATAACCTTGCAGAATTGCTTGATTTGCAGGTTTCAAGCTGAGTTATAGCAGAAAAAGAATCTATCTTGTTTGGTTCATGCTTTGGTTCAGGACAGGCCCCATTTTCTAACAGGAAGCCATGCTGTTTGGTTCAAACATTAGTTTCTGAACAGGCACCAGCCCTACAGTTCTCCCTCTTTTAAGATGGAAATAGGTTTTAAGAGGGAATATACTCCTTTGTATCTAACTAACTAGCAGACTACTGTGCATGTCAGAACTAAATGACATGGTTACTAAAGTCTAATAATGGTTACTCTAAGCATAATAGTTGCATTGGAAGCAATACTGCATGAGTAATTATACTGTGCATACACACAAGCGGTAAAAGATGTTAATACTAAAATGATATATGTAAGATCAAATCAGCTCAATCAATGAGTATAACTTCAAACTTAGTAGTACAGAGTACTTAACCTTCTCAAGGTATATAGGTTATACAATATAATGCGTCAGTGTAACTTCAACTGAACACCTAAATGCATAAGTGTGTTAGTAAACAAAACACAAGCTTTCATTGATGAATTTAACAATTCAGTTAAAAGTAATGCATAACTGAAAAGTTGATAGCGTCACTTGTCAATGAAGTGACGTTCCATCAAATCTTGCAGACGCATGGTAGGTAGTGGAGGTCCATGACGTACAAGACAATGGAGGGTACAAATCTGTCTTTGCTGATATAAGGAAATCAAGAAATGGCTTGCCAAGGACAAAGATAGGCACAATGACATCTGACATAAAGTCAGTCTGTAAAATGTCCACATCATGTGAATCAAAGTTGTAATCAGTGACATCAAGGCTCTCCTGGTCAATGGACAGTTCAACTGTGTGACAGTCCATATAGTCCAGTAGGTAGTTCAAGACTTCAGTGAAGTTAATGTCATGGCCTCTAAACACATCCAACACCTGGACTGCAGTAGAAACAGCATCTGTATCTAAATAAAGCAGGGCTACCCCACCAACAGTAACAATGGAGTGCTTAGAAACATCAATTAAACAAACATTGTAGGGTAGAGGGACTTTATTAATCATGTCATGTTTATTCTTGGTAACTAGAAGTTCCTTCAGAGGTGTGCTTTATAGCCATAAATTATTTACAACAGCAACTCTTGTTTCAGAAAAATCATTATACTTAGTCATGGTAACTGCATTTCTCTTTCACATTTGCAGTAGTCAAACCACAAAGAGCTTCAGTAGTGTCCTTCAGGAAAGGTTTACCTCGGCACAACCAATGAATGTCCTTGGTGCACTGGCACATGCCTAAATTAGGTACAAGATACTCTTGTGGTTCATCATGGTGATAAGTTAAATACTCAGGAGGGTTAATATGCAGGTAAACATTTTCAGACCAGGTGCTAGCATTAACTACTTGTTTCAACTGTTACACCTTATCAGGCACAATAAAAGGCAAATTCAACAGAAAAGCAATTTCAATATTCTGTACATCTGCATATAATGGAATAGAATTTCCCAAGTGGAAAACAAATCTGAACTTGAAGTGGCTCAATGCTAGTTCTAGTTATCTTAGCAGAGGCTTCAGCAATAAGGTCTGCGGGTACCAGGTATGTAGGAATCCGTCCTTGTATTAAGTTACTGATGCCGTTATCTAGCTCCCTAAACAAATCTTTGGTGGAGTTGCTCCTCATTAACTATACCTTTGAGCACAGCTAACTCTGCTGTATTATGGTTAATTAACTTAGAATGAAGATTGACCACAGTGACAGTATTACGTAGGGTCTTGCCATGGGCAATTAATTGACCTTGTGAACGGATCTGTGTTTTGATATTTTTCATATCAGCCTTTAACTCTTGAATATTGCTCTGGAGTTTACTTACAAATACTGCATTCACTACAGACGTTGTGGTTACAAACAAAGAGTCTAGTGCCGTAAATAATGCCCCCAACACCAAATCCTACAAATCTTTTATCTCTAGTGTGTTCTTGCTGTGTAGGTTGGATCATAACCTTCTCCAAATGGCTTAATATTCTGTACATCAGCAGTGGCATATTCTATGTGTGCTTTAACCACAGTTGTGTGTTAGGTGTGTGAGGGTCAGACATGTTGAAGTGTTTCTGTAAAACGTTGTGGATCCAGTGACACAAAGACTTTCTGTGTGACAATCTGGGACTGTGTGATCAGGAATCCAGGTGTATCTTGCAGCATGACACCAGAATCAGGAAAGGACCTTCAAGGTTTGGTTCTCCATCTGTAAGACAAAACAAACAGGCTATCCTGTTCTAGGTTAGTATTTGTTATTTCAAACAGTAAAAGATGGAATTATTTAATAAATCTGGATCTTTGTGCAATTTCTGCATCTGTAAAGGTTCAAGAATTCTTTTTTTTTCTATAAGTGTCTTTTACTTATAGGCTTATAAATTCAAAAGTATGATTAACAGAAGAGACAGCGTAGTTACTCACCTGTAACAGGTGTTCTCCGGGGTCAGCAGGAATCAGTCCTCACATATGGGTGACGTCGGCACCAATGGAGCCCTCACGGAAGCATTCCCCAGCTTTCAAAGAAAGCTTTTGGGAGATGCCACCATGCATGCGTGGTCCTCTTCCCGCCCAAGGGTGCCATCTTGCTCAGTCAGATGACATAGCTAAAAGGCGGCAAAAATAAGAGATAGTACAGGAGCAATTCCAAGGGGAGGAGGGAGGGTTGTGAGGACTGATTCCTGCTGTCCCCGGAGAACACCTGTTACAGGTGAGCAGCTACGCTTTCTCCGGGAACAAGCAGGAAGTCAGTCCTCACATATGGGACATCCCAGCTACAGGCTACCGAAAGTCTATTAGCAAAAAATAGGGGCTCCCTCACGGAGAGACGCAAGCAGCAGCAATTTAGTCCGTATAAACAGACCACACTAGGACCCCTGTGTTCTATGAACCAGCACTCTGGTAGCCTGAATACAGAAGGGTCAGAGGGTAGGAGTTGCCTAAACCCCGAAAAGGTTACGGAGCACAGCCTGGCCGAAGGCATTGTCCCGTCGAGACTCTCTTTCCAGGCAGTAATATGCGAAAATATGGACTGAAGACCAGGTGGCGGCCTGGCAGATGTCCACCATCAGAACAGAGCGCAAGTTTGCCACCGAGGCCGCCATGGCCATGACACGGTGCGCCATGATGCAGCCTCCCACTGCGAGCTTCGCCTGCTCATAAGCAAGGGCGATACAGTCCGCCAGCCATGTAGACAGCGTACACTTGGTCACCACCTCCCCATGCCTACTGGGGGTCGTAGGAGATGAAAAGCTGAGAAGCTTTGCGGTGGCCGAGTGTGTTGGATATAGAAGGATAAAGGTGTGAAGGACCATCTCCGCCCGACTGGGGTGAGGTCTTGGAAAGAAGGTAGGGAGCACCACTTCCTGGTTGAGATGGAAGGGCGATACTACCTTTGGCAGGAATTTGGGGTGCGTGCGAAGCACTACTCTGTTCTTGTAGAACCTGGTATAAGGCGCCTCCACCACAAAGGCCTGAAGCTCAATAACTCTGTAGGCGGAGGTAAGCGCAACCAGGAAAGCCACCTTCCAAAAGAGGTAGCGAAGGTGGCAGGTAGCCAGAGGCTCGAAGGGCAGGCGAGTGAGCTGCCCCAACACTATGTTGAAGTCCCATTCAGTTGTCGGAGGGCGAACTGGGGGCTTCGATGAGCAGGCCCTGAAAAAAATGGGTCACTAAAGGTTGGACCGAGAGGGGCTTACCATCCACTGGATGGTGGTGCGCCACCAGGGCACTAAGGTGCACTTAGACGGAATTAGACTTGAGCCCGGATTGAGAGAGGTGGAGAAGGTACTGTAACATCAATGTAACTGGGCAGGAGAAAAGGGTCAGCCCCATGTTCGGCGCACCAAACCAAAAACCTGCACCATTTGAGGGCATAAGCCTTTCTAGTAGAGGCCTTGTGAGAGGCCAGCAGAATGTCTTCCACCTCAACCGGAAGGTTGAAAGAGGCCAGAGCACACTCTCAGCAGCCACACTCTCAGCGACAGGGATCACAGGTTGGGGTGCAAGAGAGAGCCCCCCTCCTGAGATAGGAGTCCCGGGGCAGTCCCCATGGGAATGGGGGTCTCCACCGTCAACTGGAGGAGCAGCGGGAACCACGGTTGCCTGGGCCACCGAGGAGCTATCAGGATGAGCGAAGCCCTGTCGCGGAGGGTCCTGAACAAGGTCTTGGTGATCAGCAGCGTAGGAGGGAAGGTGTACATGAAGCCTTCCGACCATGAGACAAGGAATGTGTCCGCTGCCACCCTGGAGGGGGTAGGCCTGCTGGGAACATAAGTGGGGCAACTGAAAGTTGTCTGGGCTGGCGAACAGGTCCATCACAGGTTCCCCCTGGAAAGTCAACTGGCTACCCTGGGGTCCAGCTGCCACTCGTGTGGCTGGAGGACTCTGCTCATCCTGTCAGCCAGCAGGTTGTCCTGGCCTGGCAGGTACACTGCCCACAGGAGGATACCCTATTGGATTGCATACGAGCAGAGGACCAGTGCCTCCTGACAAAGGGTACGAGAACCTGTGCCCCCCTGCTTGTTCACGTAGAACATTGCCAACTGGTTGTTCGTCTGGACCAGCACTGGCTGGTGACGCAGGTGGTGACAGAAGACTCGCAGGGCTAAGTGTATGGCTTGGAGCTCCAGGAGGTTGATCTGCTGGGAGCTCTCATCTGGTGACCAGTTGCCCTGGGTGCAGAAATTTCTGCAGTGAGCTCCCCAGCTGAGCAGGGAGGTGTCCGTGGTGAGGACCCTTGCAGGGCTTGGGGCCTGAAAAGGCATGCCTGCCTCGAGATGCTGGAGAGACTGCCACTAGACCAGGGAGTCTGCCAGTTGGTGGGTCACAGAGACTCTGTCTCGTAAGTGACCCATGGCCTGAGACCACTGGTACTGGAGACACCACTGCGCCACCCTCATATGGAGGTGAGCGTCAGGGGTGACATGGACCGTGGAGGCCATATGCCGAGCGGGCACCGAGGGACGGTACTGTATGTCCCGAGCCAGAGTTCTGAGATGGCCGGCCCGGTCCCTGGGAAGGAATGTCTTCAACTGGAGAGTGTCGATCTTTGCCCCGATAAACTCCAGACACTATGTCCGGAGGAGGTGAGACTTGGGGTAGTTTATGACAAACCCCAAGTGTTGTAGGACCTGGATGGTGCATGCGGTGGCCTGCTGCACCTCTGAGGCTGTGCCTCCCTTTATGAGCGAGTTGTCCAGGTAGGGAAAGATGAAGAGCCCCTAGAGACGGAGGAAGGTGGCCACAACTGCCAGGCATTTTATGAAGACTCTTGGGGCAAAGGCCAAGCTGAAAGGGAGCACCCTGTACTGAAAATGCCTGCCCCCCCATTATGAACCGCAGGTACTGCCTGTGGTTGGGGTGAATGAGGATGTGGGTATAAGCATCCTTGAGGTCTAAGGAGCATAGCCAATCTCTCTGCTGGAGGTATGGCAGCAGTGTTACAAGGGAGAGCATCATGAACTTCTCCCTCATCAGGAATTTGTTGAGGTTGCACAGGTCGAGGATGAGCTTTAGGCCCCCTGTCCTTTTTGGCATGATGAAGTACCTGGAGTAGAACCCCTTGCCCTTTAGATGGTGGGGCACCGGTTCCACCACTTTGTCCTCGAGAAGACATGCCAACTCCTTCAGTAGAAGATCCTGGTGGAGGGGAGACTTGAGGGGGGGTGTCAGGTGGAGGAAGTAACCCTCCCTGACTACCCAAAGTGCCCAGGAGTTGGTGGTGATGGTCAACGACCTCTGGGCATAGAGGGCCAGACGTCCCCCTGTGGGCTGCTGATCTCCTTGGGGTAGATAGACTATGCTCAAGGAGTCAAATACTCCCCCCTGGCTGGGCCGGTGCTTGGAGGTTTTGAGCCTTCTGCTTACAAGGGCCATGCCCATGTCCCTTGGCCCGCTGACACTGTTGGGGAGCTGGGGAGGCCTGAAAAAGGTGGGTAGTTTCTGTAAGTAGCTCCCTTCCTCAGCTAAAAAGACTTTTTACCTGAGCCCGGTCCTCATCATGAACTCTGTCTCCAGCTCGGCAGCCTTGTTGGTCATGGGTTTGCCAAAGTGGTTCTCTCTTTGGCAGGGGACATCGACTAGTTTGTCCTGAACCCACTGCTCAAGTTCGTTTAACTGTAGCCAAGCTTGGCAGTGTACACTGATGCCAGCCGCTGCTACTCGAGCCGCCGACTCAAACCCATCGTAGGCCGCTCAAGACATGAATTTGGAGCATTCACGGACTGTCTTGGCCAGGTTCTTGAACTGCTGCAAGAATTCCTCAAAGAGACCTGCTGAGAACCTGGCGAGTTCCTTTGCTAGGTCTCTCAGGTACAGTACATGCCTATGTACAGCTGGTAGGCCTGGATGCAGCCGATGAGCATTGAGCCCCGGTAGCACTTTCTGCCAAGGGCGTCCAGGATGTGAGCCTCCCTGCCGGGAGGCATCAAGGAATGCGTCTTGTGACTTTTCAACCGACACATGGCTGACTCCACCACCATGGAGTTTTGCGGCAGCTGTGACTTCTGGAAGCCGGGCTAGGGCAGACCCAATACATTGAGTCGAGCCATTTGCTCACCACCGGTACCGAAGCCGATGTCTCCCACATTCAGAGCATGAGCCATTCCAGGATGGGAGAGATGGGCACCTTGAGTGATTCCCATGGAAGAGCCTTGTATTGGAGGATTTCCAACTCATCCGCCTGAGGGTCCTCCTCCGACTCCGTAGAGAACGCCAGGGCCTTCGACATATCCTTGATGAAATCAAGGAAGCCCATATCCTCTGGCGAGGACCGCCATCGAAGCTCCAAGACAGAAGAGTCAGAAGGGATGTTGTGGTGGCAATGGGTATTGGGGGATTCCTTGTCCTCCGTCTCCCACTTGGAGTAGTCTGTCAAGGACTCATAGGAGGGCTGCTGTGCTGGCCCTGGAGCTCCCGAGGCTCCACGGCCAATGCCCGGCATGCTTGCCGGGGATGACCGTGGTCACATCGAACGGGACTCAGATCACGACCTAGGCTGAGGATTGACTTGAGGCCAAAGTACCTCGAGGATCGGCTCAGCCTCTTGGGACATCAAGGGCCCAGTGGTTGGGGCGGATGAACTGGTCATGTCGGACAACAGCGCCGCTGCTGGTCCATGAAGGCAGACAAACTGCTCTCCAGGGCTGCCATTCTGGACTCTAGACCAGAAGGCTCCGCAGCCTTCGGCTCAGGCACCAAGGAACTCGGGCCCGACACCAGCTCCCCCGAAGGGGAATCCTTGACGTGGATGGTGTCTGGGGATCGAGGTCAGTCTGCGGTTGAATCCTTCCGGGGGACCTTTGCAGGCCGCTTCTTCTCCGAAGCCTTGGACAAGCATCTCAGACTGCAAAACCGGGCCCAGGGGGCACACAGCCAGTCGGAACTGTCCAAGGACGCCACCTTTGAGGGTTTCTTCTTCTTCCTGGGTTCCCTCAAGGAAGGCCATCTTTCTGAGGACCCACAATGAGGCTCGGGAAGTTCCGCCCGAGGTGTTGAGGCTTCAGATGAGGCCCTGGCCTTCAGAGGCACCAGGGACTCGGGGAGAAACTTATGCTGCTGCTAGCAGCTGTTAAGGGCTGTACTGAACATCCTTTTGCAGAGACTGCAGGCTGCCGGGATGTGGTCTGGCCCAAGGCAGCGGAGACAACAGTTGTGCGTGTCAGTCAAAGACATAATTTTAGTGCACCGATCACACTTCTTAAAGCCACTGGTAGCCATGTGGAAAAAAAGTAACCCTGCGAGGTCGAAGACTCTGGGCTGCCAGTTGGAAAAAAGGCGCAAAGGCACCAGGAAAAGAAAAAATTAAAACTACAAACTACAGACAAACTTCTGAAGGGCTCTGCGGAAAAAAGGAGACTGAGCAAGATGGCACCCTTGGGCGGGAAAGGGACCATGCATGCATGGTGGCATCCCCCAAAGGCTTTCTTTGAAAGCTGGGGGGATGCTTCCGTGAGGGCTCCATCAGTGTCGATGTCACCCGTATGTGAGGACTGACTTCCTGCTTGTTTCTGGAGAACTTTGAAAAATCACTTGGGCCAAGAGGTTGTCCTCTGTTTGGCTCCAAAATTCCATACTTCACTAAGCATGCATGTGTTCGGTGTCTCATGAGACAGACTGAGCAAGGATAAAGTGTTAAACTAAGATCTCTTGCAGATCTTATTATAAGATCTCTTATTTCACTTCAAAGTAGGTACAAAATGAAGTTACCACTTCTGGAGGTTTGCCAGTTCTAGGAAATGACAAGTGAATTCAGATGTAGGTTCCAAAACCTCTGCACCTTTCCTTTCAGGTGTAGAAAGCTGTATAGGAAATATTCACAAACAGCAAATGAGATAGAATATACCCTTGTCAGTGTAACTGTTAGTAAACTTGGACATTCCATGCATGCTAAAGTACCTCAGAACATGGAATGAGCATCTCACTTGCACTCCATCTTAAGAGTACTTATAAATTCACTTTGGTCCAAATGTAGCAACAAATGGAACCCTTAATGTCAGTTTCATATAGGAACTAAACAAAACCTTTTATTTTTATGTGGGTCAGGTGACCTCTGAAATGTACATTCTCTCTCTAGAATTCTTACATCTCTGTATGCACTCCCTTGGGAAGGTCTTTAAAACAATTAAGATAAAACACTGTTTAACATAAAACTAAGACATTTCTTCTCAGGAACCTATTAACAAAGAAGAGACATGATTAGTTAAATCATGAACATTTTTACATCACTAGCAGTGGTAGAACATGACAAGTATCAAAACATCCCACACTGAAAGGAGCTGAAATCAAATTCAGACTGCAAGATTTCTCTACAGAAAATTTAAAAATGTTACATGCATAGGACTTTTCCTAGTCTGTTTGCAAGCATGTTCTAATTTCTGTCGGGTAAGGACAGGTAATTCATTATTCCTGTTTATATGTGAAAGCAGTCTTATTGGCAGTGCGCCAAGAAGAAAGGTTTTCAACTTTGGCTTTCAACAGCATTCTGGAATGGATTCTGGTACATATTTCAGCTCTTCCTGATGCACAGAGAACAATGGCCCTGTGTCTTCTATAGAAAAGTCCCAATCTGGGAAATTGGCCAGCTGAGTCATTATCTGTGTTTTCTTTGTAAGTGAAAATCTCTCTCCCACAACAGTGAACTAGTTTGAAAATTTCTGACTTCTGTTCATATGAACAGGCAATGAAACATTGTGCTTTAACTCAAAATCAGAGTCCAGTAGAGGCCAGGATATTTTGGGAGCGAAGCCCAGAGGTTTTTCTTCCTCCTGTGGCACAGTCTCTTCTCCGTTAACTGAAGCAAGACTGGAAAGACTTTGCTTTTCTCCCCGACTGTCCTGCACTACTAGAGTCAGTGGAGAGAATTCATGGCTCTCCATTTCCAAAATTGTAGTACTGGGAGATGGGAGGGGTGCTTCCTCGGAGCTAATCTGCTCAAGGGTACCCTTTAGAGATTTCCCAGTCTCTGCAGTTTCTAAAGGCAAGAAGGGGTTAAAATCAGGTTCTGGCTGAATCATAGAATTCAGTTTTGGCATTAATGATTTGCTGCTTTCCTGGCTGTGACTCAGAGAAAATTACAAATTTCTACCTGATTTCCATTTCAAAGGGAGACTTGTAGCCATCCCAAGGATTCCAATCCATGCCAAAGGTATTGGATCTTTACTTTTAACTGATCCCTTTTCCCTGCTAAAGAATCTCGCTCACACACAACTGCTTTGTTCTTTCAAGCAGGCAAAGAATATGTTCTTGCACAAACTGTCCCCACTGTAAAAGTTCCCTCTGCTCAGGAACTAGAGGAAACACCTTTCCAGCAATTTGCAAAATGTCCCTCATTTCATATTTTGCCTCAGTCAATTGTGACAAATTCTGTAATCTTTGATTGACAGGCATGAAACTTGGCAGTCATTTCATCTAACTTTGTCTGAGTAGAGTTTAGATCATTAAGGAATTGTTTATACAATGCTTGCATATCTCGCAAGTCTTCCTGTAACTTTTTTTTCATGTAGATGGGGTTCTGCAGTAAATACTTCAGTCTGCATAGCAAGACTATTTCTGTCAGCAATGCTAGCTGATACAGCCATCATAAATCAAACAGTCTTAAAATGAAAACGCAAGGCTAGCTCATTCAGAGTTCTGTGAAACATGGTTTATACAGAACTGCCTACTCAGAGGGTGAGCTCCCAAATATGCAAGATGTGGTTTATTCAGAATTGCCTATCTCGGACGAGCCCCCAGTTATGTAGGAGATATTGTCAGTAGCAGATAAATACACTTGTATAAATACTCAATATGTCTAGGGAAAATTGCTACTCTCCATTTTCCAGGATTCCATAGAACTACCTAGCAAACATACCATGTGATAAAACATGAACCAATCCTGTGTTTGTATATAAATTAGACTTTATTACTGATAGAAAAATAGTGTAAAATTAGCATAAATTAATTTTATGAGGTAGTAAGTTATGCAGCAATATGATTACAATTACCCAGATACCTAATCTGTTTTAGCAACCGTCACTAATTTGTTCTGCACTCAGACGTACACTACATTATATGTCTGTAAGCTAGCCCCAACCTGGGGGGGGGGGATTAAAGACCAGTACCTTTGCTCTTGCCAGAACGCTTGCGACTGGGTCCAAGAAATTGTCTCACGAATGGCACGAAATCAAAGTGTGGCAGAGTTCCAACGTCGGCTACAGGCAGGAGAGTCGAGCAGTAGGTCTGTGGGAGAGATTCACTCTGCCACGACGTTAGTCTTTGTCCTTGAGGCAGGCATAGAGTAGGGCTAAACAGCTCCTAGCAACAGTTTCAGAAAAAGTGTCTAGAAGCATTCCAGGAAAACGTGTATAGAAGCAGTCCAGGAGCAGTTGCAGGAAAAGTGATATATTAGAAGTCTGTGTGTGCAGAAGAAGTGTGCAGAAGTAGTCCAGAAAAGAGAAGTCGTGTGTCTCTCCAGCATATAATTCTTTGTCCTGACTCCCTCTTCATGGCACGGCGATTGGCTGGTCTCAGATACAGGATTCACTGAAGATGACATACAGGAACAGTGGTCAGGTGGTCCTTCTCCAAACAAAGCTCCATGGTACAGGAAAGATGCTGGTATGCAGGTGCATACTTTGTTGCAAATCCTAGGCCCAGTGGCACAGTCTCTGGATAAGAGCAAGTTCTCTAGCACATAGTCATAAACAATAGCTCAGCTGTATGATACATAACCTTGAAGAATTGCTTGATTTGCAGGTTTCAAGCTGAGTTATAGCAGAAAAAGAATCCATCGTGTTTGGTTCATGTTTTGGTTCAGAACAGGCTCCATCTTGTAACAGGAAGCCATGCTGTTTGGTTCAGACATTACTTTCTGAACAGGCACCAGCCCTACACTATCCATACTCAGATATGAGCCTGGATAGGGTGCTTACTCATGCCCCTGTCAATCACATCCTTCCCTTCACACTGGCCCCCTCCAGCTTTGACTCTAGTCTAGTTTGAGCCCCATAATCTTTGATGTTTATTTTAAACCCCCCTCCGCCTGTACCATTTTAATATCATCATCAAAACTGGAAGAAGGAAGGGAAAGAGTACAATTAAGATGCCTCCAGTAGTGCAGTGTTATTGGAGGCCAATGTTTGACCATTACCAGAGGCAGGCAGAAACAGCACGAAGGGACTGTTAAATGCAGTAGCAGAGTTGGCAGCAGGCAGAGAGGCCCCTTGTAAGTAGTTAAAAAATATCCAGGAGTGGCAGCGACAGGCAAAAAAGGCCCCAGTGGCTGTAAAGAGAAAATCCTGGATTGGCAGCAGCAGACAGAAAAGGCCCAGAGAGCAATGACAGGATGGAAAGAAAAACGAAGAGCAGCAGCAGCAGACAGAAAAGGCTCCAAGAACAATGGCAAGAGGCAGAAAAGGTCCGTGGGAGCATCTGCAGCAGACAGATGTTTTTTGGGTATGGTAGAGAAGCAGCGGCAGTGTTAGGCAGTCACTTTTGTTTATTCAACCTATTTTTACGAACAGGAGCACAGTTCAAGGCAGGCAGCAAAGCAGAACAGTCAATGCCGTGCTGCTCTCTCTCCCCGCACATGGATCAATGAAAGCGCCGACCTGCTGCTAGTGCTTTTCATTGTTACCGCAGGGTTCCACAATGCTTGTTTATTTGTTTTAAAACTCTTTAACTCTTCAAGAGGCCGCAACCCCACATGAGGATTTTGCGACCCCATTTGGGGATGTGACCCACAGTTTGTGAACCACTGCTCTACTGGGGACTTCAATACTGGCAGTGCAAGTGCGTTTGAATGCATCCTTGCGGCCCAGCATATGTTGATCTCGAGATTTGCATCAAGACATGCTGGGTTGCAAGGATGAATTTAGAACGTTCTTGCACTGCTGACATTGAAGTCTCAAAAGAGCAATCTGTAGAGCTGTGAGAGCAGCATAAGCTCCTGCAGCTCCACCTGACTGCACCCCCCCCCCCCCCAAAATAGAGCTGTGCAGCATATGGCTGAAATGGCTCACCAGAAAATGCAGACTTCAGGCAGCACTCAGCACAGCGCTCCTGCTCGCATATGGTGTTATTCAGGTGAGGTCTTCTGCAAAAGACTTCACTTCCAGTGTGTGGGGGGGTATTTCTTAAACTCCACTCCGGGTTTAAATGTGCTCCTACTTTTTTGCACTCTGTGCGGTTGCACCATTCGCACCGGCTTAGGTACTGTATAGTCCTGGGGCTGAAGTTTAGGGGTGGCAGTGGGGAGGGGAGGGGGGATTGGGGGGCAGTGGTAGAGAGAAAGAGAGTGATGGTCCAGGAGGGGGAAGGTTTGATGGATGGAGAGGGTTGTGGGATGGCAAGTTGAGGAGATATATGTTGTGGTTGGCAGGCACACGATGATTGATGGCATTACAGCCTTTTGTTGAGGGATTTGTTGGCATTCCTTCAGTTCCTGTGTTCTGGCTTACATTCTATGCATGGGGAATATAATAGATACGAGAGTGGGGAGGAAGGCAGATACTGGGGCGGAGGAGGAAGAAAGGCAGGGGAAAGGTACTAGTGGGGGAGGCCAAGAGAGAGAAAGGACTAGGGAACACACAATGAAGCTACAATGTAACACATTTAAGACTAATTGGAGACAATATTTTTTCACTCAATGTGTAATCAAACTCTGGAATTTGTTACCAAAGGATATAGTAAAAGCTGTTAGTGCAGCTGAGTCTTGGACAAGTCCATAAACCATTATTAAAGTGGACTGGGGAAATCCCCTGCTTACCCCTGGGATAAGCAGCATAGAATCCATCTACCTTTTGGGTATCTGACAGATACAGTACTTGTGACCTGAGCTGGCCACTGTTGGAAGCAGGATATTAGGCTTGATTGACCTTTGGTCTGACCCAGTATGGCATTTCTTAAGTTCTTAGAGGCATGCGGGGCCTGATGCTGGTGGTAGCAAGTGGAGAGGCGAGAGAATGAAGGCTAGGAAAAGAGGGAGAGGCATGGCAAATGGGTGCTGGGGAATGAGATGGGTGGGTGGATGCTTGGAATCTGGGAAAGGGGTAAGGAGGTAGAAGAGCTGATGCAGGTAAAAAAAAGGTGCAAGAAGGTGGGTTCTGGAATATAAGGATAGGGAGAGCAGAGAATCATACTTAAATGGGGACTTGGGTAGGAGAACAGCACAGACGTGGAACTGGATAGGTTAGAAAAAGGAGGAATGGAGATCTGGGGCATGGAGAGGGGGAGAGTAGAGACTGAGTTTGAGCAGGTCTTGAGGATTAGGACAGTGAGGACTAGCAATTGCATGTGGAGGATAAGAGAAGGAGCGAGATAGATGCGACTTGTCAGCCAGTAAAAAGGGACAAGGAGGCTGTGTAGAGAGTGAAGTCTGAGGAGAGTGACGGCGGGTTGAAATAGAGGTAATGAAAGGGGGATAGGAGGTTGGACAAAGGATAAGTGACAGAAGAAAAGGTCCTGGAGGAAGGGGAGGAGCAGAGTATGAGGGCTAGAGAAGGCATGAATACAGAATCTGGAAATGAGGGACTAGAGAATAGTGAAAGTGGAATAGGAAACTGGGGAAGCACTAAAAGAGATGGGGCAATAGGAAGACTGGAGAAGTGAGAGTGGGAGATGGAAAGTGGGTAGGTAGGGGAGACGTGAAAGAGGATATTGAAAACTGGGAGATGAGAGAAGGGGATAAGGAGGCATTGAGGTGGAAGGAAGAGAGAGGAAATATAGCCGTGTAATGAAACAGAGAAGAGAAAAATGTGATGAAAGGGAAAGATCAATGTCAAAGACAAATGTAGGGGTAGGAAGCAAAGAAGACAGATGAGGAGAAAAGAAAGAGAAAACAGAGAGGAGATAAAAAAAGCAGATCCTGATTCTTGCTGAGATGGAGAGGATCTTCAAGTACCAAGAAATACAGTCAAGAGACCAAGAAAATGTGTCAGAAAGATACCAAGTTATTTCCCATTGTGTTGGGTGCCTCTGATTTGATTAAGAAGAATTTCCAAGTACACCTTGTTAAATACCATACATGTTACATCTTACTAACTCCAGAAAGAGGATCTCTTTGGCATAATGCAAATACTATGCTGAGCTTTAGCAGTAAATTTGAGATTGAGATAATACTCCACATACCCTGGCTTAGAAGTGAGGTCATGACCGTTATGGTATGCGCAAAACTAATGCTACTGCCACAATGAAAAAATACAGACAAATCAATAATACAGACAAATCAAATCTAAGACGGGCTGTCTTTGGAGGTTGGTAGACCTTATGAGAGTGGTGGGTTGTTGTACCAACAGAAGAGATTGGTACTCTATTATATGAATGCTGGATACGTGAGACCCAGAAAGATTTTATATAAAAATATGTATAAATATGTATAAAAACGTACTTTTTTATATATAAAATTTAGATATGTTTTGTAGATTTAAGGAAGTTTTTTCAAGGCCAGTGATGTGAGAGATATGAGTTCCCCTATGGTAATTCAGTTTGCCTCATAGAGGGAGTACTGGTTGTAGTGAGGTCTTTTTCTTCCTTTGAATAGTGAACACTGTCACCCACCTCTAGGTTCCCAGAGGCATAAAGCATAGGAGCTATGGTGGGGCCTCTTCTTAAACAGCGAGGGTGTCTCAAGCAGGTGTTGAAATGCCCCCTGGGATTTGTAGTCCCACAAGCTAATCTAAGAGTGTAGTTGCAGTCGAGTAGCCAGGCTTCAAAAGAGGTCTTTTTATTTACCCGTCCCGGGTGAATTTCAGCACATATGAACAAAGGACAAAAAACATACTTCTGGTATGAAATAAAGGCAAACTACTATAACAAAAATGAATGCTTCTATCTTCAGCCTGACAAAACAAAGGTAGTGCAAAACAGTCCTTATTCTTAAAACAAGCACGTTTCTTCACTTCTGGTTCTTTAAACAGATTCTCTCTCTGGCCAGTTCAGCACAGTGAAGAAATATCATCTGAAATTATTAGTGTACAATCCATGTAGGATTCAGCAGGTGTTTCATCACAAAAATCACATTGCATATCCTCACATGCTTCCCCGGAGCTATCTTCTATAGGATTGTAACTCAGGCTACTTTTAAACAATCCCTCTTCTCTTTTAAGAGGGCTCCCCTCCTCCTCTCTACCGGAGTAAAATGGGAGGTTACCACACACTGCAGTTTCCTTCCTGAGAGCCACACACTCTTGGGTAAGTGTAGGAAAAAAACTCTGACTTTCAGCTTCCCTCCTATTATGAGGAATAAGCCTACCTTCTGGCTTGGTTTTCATGGAGCTTCTGGGCACAGGAAACTTAACGGAGCTTTTCTCAAATGAAAGCCTCTCACTGCCTTTCTCTTTCCATTTCTCTTTGGGCACAAAAGTATCCTCCAGATAAAAACTTTTGCCTTCCTGGTACCTGTTCTTAGGAAGATTCTTTCCCACAGCTTTTCTCAGCTTGCCTTCAGAAATACCTCCGTGGTTCAGACCACTGGGCCTTTGTTCAGTCCTGCACTGCTCCCTGAAACAAATCCCTGGTATTCTCTCCTGGGCTTCTTCCTGTAGGATTCTGTGTG
Organism: Ichthyophis bannanicus; assembly: GCA_033557465.1. Lineage (NCBI taxonomy): Eukaryota > Metazoa > Chordata > Amphibia > Gymnophiona > Ichthyophiidae > Ichthyophis > Ichthyophis bannanicus. The sequence goes on from CM066031.1 coordinate 367,857,344, forward strand.
AGTCTCCGTGTGAAGCTCTGACCTCGTGTCCAGCTCTCTGGTCAAGTTTGCCAGCTCTCCTGTTGGCTCCCCAATCAGCTCCTTCCTCTGCTCTCCTGTTGGCTCCCCAACCAGCTCCTGCCTCTGCTCTAACTCTGACCTCTGGTGAGTGATTTTTAACTGCGTCACTCTTGGTGTTTCTCTGAGCCTCGCTTCCCCTCAGCTGTCCCTCATTACCTAATGGGCTATGAGGTAATCTACTGCTTGGGCGTGCTCTTACACCTGGTACCATAGCAACCCTGGTACCATAGCAACCCTGGCCCATGTGCTGTTCTAACCTGTCACTATTAGAACTGCTCTGCTCAGATTTTCCTATTTCCATAGGTACTATTTGATCCACCTCATGACAACACTGTGTGCACATAAATTTCACTTTTTGTGGTAGAATATTGATTTGTCTGTATTTTTTCGTTGTGGGAGTAGCGTGTGTTTTACCTAAGGGTTTTTTTTTTTGCTTTGTTTAGTTATAATATCCCTTAGTGTATTTTTTAGTTGATCTGTGCACAAAACTAACCCATTTGGAGAAATTGCCCTGAAAGAAACAATGCAATTTATTTTCAGTTTATTCAGCATGTCTTATTTTTCAGTTTTGCCTAGTACAGCAGGAAATGCAAACAAAATATACGTTTTGGAAATCAGCACAGAAATGCATATATTTGTGATCCCGTATTCTGTATTTGGTGAGGGTCTTTGTTCGGACTGTGATCAAGGTGTGATGTTAGCATATAGATCCTGTATCTATAACAGTATGTCTGGCTCTGTTACCCAACAGAAGGAATACTGGTGTTCTACAACCTGATGTGGTATTTGAACTGTGGAAAGAAAAGTTTAAACAGAAATTGATAAACGAAAAATCTAAGGAACTAAAAGAATATTGAGTTGTTAGTTTTAAGGGCTTTAGACTTATAAATAAATTGAGCACCCTAGGGATGGACCCTAAAGTGACTGACTGGGTTAGAAATTGGTTGCGTGGGAGGCGGCAAAGGGTACAGGTAGAGTTCACTCCGAGAAGGAAGTTACCAGTGGTGTGCTGCAGGGATTTGTCCTTGGTCCGATTCTTAACATTTTTGTTAGTGATATTGCAGAAGGGGTGTCGGGTAAGGGTTGTCTCCTTCTGGATGCTTCCAAAATCTGCAATAGAGTAGACACCCAGAAAGGAGTAGACAACACAAGGCGAGATCTAGCTAATCTTGAAGGATGGTCTAGAATTTGGCAGCTGAGATTTTTTTTCATTTAAATCTTTACTGAATATACCAATACATTCAAGAAATTGAATGAAGGAAAATTGGCAAAACAGGTAATAATAAACACTATACAAAGAAGAAATAAAACATTTGCCTAGATTAGCCCACAATTATTTAAAAAGGAGGCACCAGGAAAAATTATTAACATAAAAGGAATAATCATTGCATGGCAGTGCAAGACTTATACATCAGCTGTATGGGAACCAAGAACAACCATAGAATCCTCCCTAGCCACAAGAAACTCCAGTAGCTGGTGGGGCTCAAAAAACAAATATAACTTCTCTTTATAGGTAACATGACATCTAGCAGGAAATTTAAACAAAAAAAATCCTGCCAAGGGAGAGTACCCAGGAATTCCTTTCTCCTTAGCTGGGTGTCCCTAGCAAGATCAGGAAAAATGCAGACATAAGAGCCCAAGAACTGCTTGCTGAAATTTCTAAAATATGATCGAAGAATTAATGCTTTATCAGATTCAAGAGCCAGAATAACAAGGAGAGTGGTGCGAGCCGTGATCAGCTCCACACAGCTCTCCAGAAACCCAGTAAGGTCTCCAGGTTCTGCAGAGGCCTCATAGCCAACTCCCCAGTTACTCCGGCCCACATCAAGGTATTGAGCCCTAGTTAATGGTGGTAAGTCATCCCGGGAGATCTTCAAGACCTCCTGGAAATACCTACGAACCATCTCCATGGGCGACTGTAGCGGAGATCAAGGGAAATTAATCAGTCTCAAATTGTTCTTCTGGACTTGATTCTCAAGATATTCCAGTCTCCTAGAAGTCACACTCCTATTCTTAATGTGGCCACCATGTAACCCACAGAGTTGTTCAAGTTCTCCTTCCAACTGCACCAACTTCCCCTCCTGCTCCTTCTGGACTCTGGAACATTCTTTGAAATGCATAGTAAGGAATAAGTTTCAGTACTTACAGAAGGCGCAATAGAGATAAGAGAAGAATTCATGGTTGAAATAGCATCCCACAGTACCTCCAAAGTAACCTTTATGGGGCTTTACCAACACACTAGCACCAGCAATGATCAATGAAGTAGAACCAGCCTGAAGTGGGCTATCCTCCAAAAAAGAAGCAGCCTCCAGTCTCACACCTTCTCCAGACGGCATATTCGGGTGAGCAGAACCAGCCATGGAGCCCTCTTTGCTTCCCTGCAATGGCGTGCTAGTTTTCACACTGTTGGGAAGCACTCCACTAGCAGCCGCAACACTTCCGGGGCATGGCGGCGGGAGAGGGGCCACTGCTCAGGGGAAAGCAATATCCCTGATTTGCTCAGGTCCGGAGCCAACACCAAACCCACTGAAGATGCCGCTCTAATTCCTGGGGCAGCGAAACCACACATTGGGAGCATTTTCTGCACAGCGGAGCTGGTAAGAGCCTCTCCCGAGGGTAGGGAGGCTTGCTTGCACTTCCTTCTCCCCATTCCAACTACCGAAGGTTCACAAACCGCTGAAAGCAGTGCGTCCCCGAAGGGGCCAGCTCACCCGGAACAAATCACCGCCGCCATCTTGCCTCCTCTGAGGCATCTGAGATTTAATGCTAAAAAAATGCAGGGTCATGCATTTGGGATGAAAACATCCAAGGCAGCAGTACAGTGTAGGAGGCAAAGTACTTCTGTTCATGAAAGAAGATCGGGACCTGGGTGTGATTGTTTTTGATGATCTTAAAGTGACTAAACAGATAGAAAAGGGGATGGCGAAAGCCAGAAAGATGCTTGGGTGCATCAGGAGATGAATGGCCAGCAGAAAAAAGGAGATGATGGTGCCTCTTTATAAGCCTCTGGTGCAACCTTATTTGGAGTATTGTGTGCAATTCTGGAGACCGCACCTTCAAAAGGATATAAACAAGATGAAGTCGGTGCAGAGGGTGGCTACTAAAATGGCTAGTGGTCTTCGTTATAAAGCATATGGGGACAGATTTAAACATCTTAATATGTATACTTTAAAGGAAAGGTGGGATAGAGGAGATATGATAGAGACGTTTAAATACCTCTGTGGCATAAATGCACAAGAGACGAGCCTCTTTTGATTGAAAGTAAGCTCTGCGATGAGGGTGAAAGGGGATAGACTCAGAAGTAATATGCAGAAATATTTCTTTACAGAAAGAGTGGTAGATGTATGGAATAGTCTCCTAGTGGAGGTAGTAGAGATGAGAACAGTATCTGAATTCAAGAAGGCATGGGACAAATACAGAAGATCTTTAAAGGAAAAAAAGGGGACTATAGTAGTTGATATGGAAGAGCAAACTAGATAGACTATATACTCTTTTTCTGCTAACAATCAAAAAATTATATTTCATGCTGATAAAAGCATATAGATGGTGTGCCCTGAGGATGGATTTCAGAAACTGCTGTTTTAATATATGAAGCTAGTCAAACACATAGCATGACTGTGTCTCCAGGGACTGTCTGCAAGCCCTTACACACTGATAAGATAGGGTGTTATAATTCAAGGATGGCAAGCCACTATCTCCAGCAACAAGCAGGAATGAGTCTTCACATATGGGTATCGTCGGTACCGACGGAGCCTGCGCGGGAACGCTCCCCAGCGTCCAATAAGAAAGCTTTTGGGAGCATCCCACAGCGCCTGCGTGCTGCCTTCCCGCCCTTCCCAACCGCCTCTCTCCAGTTCTTCTTTTCCGCGGAGCCAGCAGGTCGTGTTCCTGTCACCGCAGAAGAAGTTCTTTATTTTTTCTTTATTCTTTTGTGTCGCGTATGCCTTCTTCGACGTCGGACTGGTACCGCCGGTCTTTCTTTTCTTTCTTTCTTTCAAAAAAAAACAAAAAACCACGCTTTATTTCTACTGTGCATTTTCAGTTTTTGGGCCGTAGGCTTAAAAATATTTTCCTCATAGAGAAGCCCGCTTCTGGGTTTAAAAAATGCACAAAATGTGGCGGTACTATTTCTGTCACCGACACCCATGACTGGTGTCTAAAGTGTTTGGGACCTGACCATTCCATCACGGATTGTGTGTCCTGTACCATGATGTCTAAGAGAGGTCGGCAGAACCGAGCAGCCAAGCTCAGTACCCTGTTTCCCTCTGATGCAGCTTCGGTAGCATCGACGTCTTCCAGGGCCTCCTCTTCCTCCCATGGATCTCAGGTAACCAAGCATAAATCTGGCCGGTCCTCGAAGGGTAGATCTCCCTCCAAGCATCGAGATGCCTCCGGGCTTGCCCTCGAGGATTCCGCACCAGCAAAATTACCCCGGCGGGAAGCTCCGGCTTCCAAGCATTATCTATGGGGTCACAGGTTGACATCGATGGCTCGGCCTCGACAGATCACCTGTTGCTGTGTTCTGGGATACTGGTGGCTCCCACTGGTACCGACATCCAGACTCTGGTGGCGTTGATGGATCAGAAAATTCTGACCATGCAGCGCATCTTAACGTCTTTCATACAGGCTGCGACGCCATCGGCTTCAGTGTCGACTGCAACGGTACCCTGTCCTATGATGCCCATTGGTACCGAACTGGTACCGATTACTCCCAATGTCAATCCCACTCGATACGGTTATCGGGCTTTACAGGAGCATCCAGACAGGCGATACTTTGATTCCTCTGAGGACTCTGATGAGTCTGAGGGTTCTGTAGAAGCATCGATACTTCTTCCTCAGGAGTCTTCTTCACCTAAACGAAGAATGTCTCCTCCAGAAGACTTGTCTTTTCAAGACTTTGTTAGGGAAATGGCTAGGGGCCTCTCTATCACAGTGGCCCCTGAGTCAGAACCCAGAGCCAAGGAGTTGGATATTTTACAATATCCTAAAGCTCCTAAAGAGGCAGCTACTTTACCTGTTCATGAGATTCTTTATGATCTCATGTTGAGGATGTGGGAGACACCTCTCACCACCTCTCCTCATTCTCGCAGGTTAAACACCATGTATCGTGTCCTCCTTGTCCTGGCTTCCACAAGACTCAGCTTCCTCACCACTCTATTGTGGTAGAGTCTGCCATGAAGAAGATAAAGAGTGCAAAAAGACACTCATCTAATCCTCCAGGGCGTGAATGCAGGACCCTGGATGCTTTTGGGCCGAAGGGTTTTCCAAGCTGCTATGCTAGCTGCTAGGATCAATTCCTATAGTCCCTATATAGGAATGTTTCTAAAAGAAGTCACAGATCATCTGCAGACTTTAACCCCTTTCATTTCAGAGGATAAAAGAGAGGAGTTTCTCACTTGGCTCAAACATGCCCAAGATGTCTCCAAATTTTCCAACCGTGCAGCCTTTGACTCTTTTGAGTGTGTAAGCAGAGCTTCGGCTATTGCCATAGGGGCATGCAGAATTGCTTGGCTACAAGCTTCTGATTTGGAGCTCTGGCTCCAAGATCAATTGGGAAATCTCCCTTGTACAGGTGAAAACCTTTTTGGTAAGGATTGGCAAGCAAAGGCCACTCAGATGAATGCTGAGAACTCTTCTTTGGATCGACTTTCGAAGTCTACCTCTGCTCCTGTTAAGAAAAGATTGTTTAAAAAGACATCATTTTCCAAAAAGGGAAGATACTATCCTGCTTATGGTCAGCAGGCATCTTCTGCAGGTCGTTTTGCTGCAAAGCGTCAGCAACCACCTAAACAGGCCAAGTCAAAGGCAGCTAGACCTTCCACGGCCCAGCAGCCTCACCCTCCTCAGGGCCTTTGACTCGCTACTAGAGAACTTAGCCTTTTTAGCTCTGGAAGGACCAGAGCCCCTTACCATCCCAGGAAGGTTGACTTACTTTGCTCCCAGATGGGAGCAAATCACAGCAGAGCAATGGACACTCTCCATCATAAGGGAAGGGTACAAGCTTAATTTCTTAAGCCTTCCCCCCACACCATGGTGAAACAGTTCAGTTCTACAACATCTCTCCTCAACCTTCTAGGTCAGGAGATTGCCATCCTTCTTGCCCAAGGGGCAATAGAAGAAGTACCTCTTCTTCAACAAGGCACAGGGTTCTACTCCCCTTATTTTCTTATTCCAAATAAAACAGGGGGCTACAGACCCATCTTAGATCTCAGAGAATTGAACAAATTTCTATTCAAGGAGAAATTCAAGATGATTTCTCTCGGTGCTCTGCTTCCATACCTTCAGAGTCAGGACTGGCTTTGTTCTCTAGATCTCAAGGATGCGTACACCCATGTCCTCATCCATCCAACTCACAGAAGGTTCCTTTGGTTCCTTTTTCAAGGAAAGCACTACCAATACAGGGTGCTTCCTTTTGGTCTGGCCTCTGCACCAAGGGTGTTCACGAAATGCATGGCAGTAGTAGCTGCATTTCTACGCACTCTAGGAATATTCGTCTTCCCATATCTGGACGACTGGCTCATTCGAGCTCCATCTCAAGCAGAGGCCAAGACTTGTCTAACCTGCACAATGCGTGTTCTTCAGTATTTGGGACTAGTAATAAACATCCCAAAATCCAGTCTCACCCCTAGTCCCTCGAGTTTATAGGGGCTTGGTTGGATACCATAACTGCAAGGGCCTATCTTCCTCAGGCCCGTTGCGTACGCTTGGTGCAGTTAGCCTCCCAAATACAGTTAAAGCCCCTTTTAACTGCTCAAGAAATGCTACAACTCTTAGGCCACATGGCATTCACTGTGTATGTGGTTCCATATGCTCGCCTTCACATGAGGGCAGCTCAATGGACTTTGTCCACCCAATGGACTCAAGCATCAGGTTGCCTGTCAGACAAAATAGCAAACTCCATTCGCCTTTTTTGATCTCTCCAGTGGTGGAAGTCCTCTCAAAACCTATTGCTGGGGTCCCCTTTTCAACAGTCATTTCCCCAAGCAACCCTTACAACAGATGCCTCTCCAAGGTGTTGGGGAGCTCATCTGCAAGATCTCTCCACCCAGGGCATCTGGTCTCCACAGGAGACTTCACTACACATAAATCTCTTGGAACTCAGAGCAATTTTCTTAGCTCTCAGAGTGTTCCACTCCCTGCTCAGCTACAGGACAGTCCTCATTCACACGGACAACCAAGTAGCCATGTTCTATGTAAACAAGCAGGGAGGGACTGGCTCTCTGTCGTTTTGCAATGAAACTTTGCGACTGTGGGCCTTCGCCAGAGAGCATCAGATTCATCTTATGGCAGTATATCTTCCAGGCGTTCAAAACTCTTGGGCAGACAGACTCAGTTGAGGTCTGCTTCCACACGAATGGTCCCTCCACAGGGACCAGGTAGCCAGGATTTTTCGAATTTGTGGAACCCCGGACATAGACCTATTTGCAAGTCCGTGGAATGCCAAACTTCCCCGGTTCTGTTCCAGGATTCCGTGTCAGGGAGTTCAGGCCAAGGATGCCTTCCTCCTTCACTGGGGTCAAGACTTCCTTTATGCCTTTCCACCCATTCCCCTAATTCCCAAAACACTGTTCAAGCTTCAGAGAGACCGAGGTTTTATGATCCTCATAGCACCACATTGGCCACGCCAAGTGTGGTACCCTCTACTTCTGCATCTCTCTCAAGCTCCGTCCCTGGAGTTGGGCTCTGCTCCAGATCTTCTCTCCCAGGAAGACGGAACGTTGTGGCACCCAAACCCCCAGTCTCTCCATCTGAGGGCCTGGTTGCTGAAGGCCTAGACCTTCAAGTTTTCCATCTCTCTCAGCAAGTTAGAGATATCATTCATGCTTCTAGAAAGCCTTCCAGTAGATGTTCCTATGCTTTCAAATGGAAAAGATTTACCATTTTGTGTTCAGAGAAGGGTCTTAACCCTCTTGCAATACCTTTGAATTCTTTACTAGAGTATCTTCTGCATCTTTCCCATGCAGGCCTCAAAACGAATTCGGTAAAAGTCCATTTGAGTGCTATTGCAGCGTCCCTCAAGCCGCTCAATGGACAGCCTGTTTCCTCTCATCCTCTTATAGCAAGATTCATGAGAGGCCTTCTTTTAACTAAACCTCCCATTAGACCACCTCCAGTGGCATGGGACTTGAATCTGGTTCTTGGCCAGCTTATAAAGCCACCCTTTGAACCTTTAGCCACCACCTCCTTGAAATTTCTTTCTTGGAAGGTTATCTTTCTCATTGCCGTCACCTCAGCACGTCGCATCAGTGAGTTGCAAGCCTTGGTGGCTAATCCTCCTTATACAAGGTTCCATCATGATAAGGTAGTCCTCAGGACCAATCCACACTTTATGCCCAAAGTGGTCTCGCCTTTTCATCTGAACCAGGAGGTATACTTACCTGTCTTTTTTCCAGGACCTCTTGCATCAAGTGCAGAGAGGAATCTTCATACTTTGGATTGTAAAAGAGCTCTCGCCTTTTACTTACAAAGAACACAGCAACATAGAAAGTCTTCTCAACTCTTTGTTGCTTTTGATCCTTCCCATTTAGGACTTCCAGTTTCTAAGAGAACACTGTCCAACTGGATTGCTCAGTGTATTTCTTTTGCCTACCAAAGTAGGAACCTTTCTCTGGAAGGCCATGTCACAGCTCACAATGTGAGGGCCATGGCAGTCTCAATGGCTCACTTAAACTCTGTGTCCATCGACCAAATCTGTCGAGCGGCCACCTGGGCCTCGGTTCATACCTTCACAGCCCATTACTGTTTGGACAAGGACTCCCGCCGGGATGCCTCGTTTGGTCAGGTTGTTCTCAAACACCTGTTCCATTCCTAATCAACTCCTACCCACCTACCCTGGTTGGATGCCAGAGACCCATGGGGGGAGGTGGAGCCCTTTTCAAGGACACACAACTCTGGGGTCTCTCCCTGGCATCTGCAGCTAGGGAGTCCCCATATGTGAAGACTCATTCCTGCTTGTTCCTGGAGATAGCACAGTTACTTACCTGTAACAGGTGATCTCTGGGAACAGCAGGAATAAGTCTTCACAACCCACCCACCTCCCCTAGGAGTTATATCTCTCTATCTATCTTTCCTTCCCTCTCTCTCTCTTTGTCTCAGCTTTAAAACTCGAACTGGAGAGAGGCGGTTGGGAAGGGTGGGAAGGCAGCATGCAGGCGCTGTGGGATGCTCCCAAAAGCTTTCTTACTGGATGCTGGGGAGCATTCCCGTGCAGGCTCCATCGGTACCGACGATACCCATATGTGAAGACTTATTCCTGCTGTTCCCAGAGATCACCTGTTACAGGTAAGTAACTGTGCTTAACCCTCTATTGCCCATGTTCCCTGTAAGTATTAGTGTATGTGTCTCATATCCCCTCGTGTTAAATGTATACCCCAATTGTGTTGTGACCACATTGAAGGATAAGGTGGTATACAACACTGTCTAAATAAATAAATGTATGTGTAAATCATCTGTCAGCCTTGCTGCATCTCCCAAATAAGTCAGAGCCGTTGCAAAAGAACTTTAAAGAAAACATTCAGTATATACTGTTTACTCTCTTGCTAGCAAAAATAAAAAAGAATGCTCAAGCAGATATGGTGTTGTGTAATCATATTTCAAAATCCACAGTAACATAGTAAATGACGGCAAATAAAGACCAGTATGGTCCATCTAGTCTGCCCAGTACTGCTGCATTTTCATAGACAGTCATCTTTGTTGCTGGAGTTCTGGATATAAGTGCCGCTATGTTTTGTTCAGAGTGGTTTTAAGCATTTGTTACGGTTGGCCTCATAGCAACAAACGTAAATACATGCCACCACAATATGTAATCAATATGCTTCAGAAGGCTGGACTTCGAATATCTTCTATTTCTGTAACATTTTCATATTCTTTTCTCATATAAAACAAATCTTAATACTGTACAGAATTTGTAATTATACTGTAGTCACACACACACACATGTTTTCTCCACTTGTATGGTAACATATTTTGCATACATTCAAGTGGACTGAGACAGCAACTACACTATCAACACTAACCAATAAAAGCTACACTGTAGCAGCCAAGCACTTTTACAACCATGAGCCATACCCTTCCTGACTTCTCTTTTACCCAAGGGCAGGGCGTATATCAAATAAAAAATGGAATTGGGAAATGACTTCACCTTTCGACGCCTCATTAAAAGCACGCTCCTCCTACTCCTTAACATCTTTTCCCAAAAAAACACCGCTCACTCTATACCTAACTAAGAAAAAGGTAGAACTTGCATATAGAGCGCAAGCAAGAGCTTCGTCTCATTCAAAGACGTTAACCCTTCGATAGCCAATCAGGAAGAAGGCGGGCTGCTTTACCTCTCTGGTTTCTGCTCGTACTTTCTTCCGCCCCCCTTTCGCCTAGTTGAGCCAATGAGCATATGATACACAGAGCGATAAAGACAGCCAATGGACGAGTAGATGCCTCTCAGGCTGTGGCTCTGTTTTTCGCTCCGCCCTTTATACATAGAAGCGCGCGTGCGCGATCCCCCCCTCCCTTGCACTATTATGGGGTTTTCTGCGTGCGCGAAACGATAATGTGGTCAGCGTGAATAATAATACCACACGCTGCTGCTTTTGGTTCTCTCACCTTTTTTGGTCCGCGGTGTGGCGAACTTCGAGGGATGCGTGTCTGAGGAGTGTGTGAGTGAAAATGCAGTTGCTGCGCTCCATGACCGGCTTCTACTTTGCGAGAAGCTGAGCGAAGAGTTGTTGCTGGCCAGGTAAGAGCTGTAGTTGCCGTAGGCAGAGGAGGAGGGTGTGTGCCCTGTGCCGCCGATCCCGGGGGGCGCTTAAGCTAATGCTCCCGCCCACCTCAGGCACTCCCTGTGTGACAGGCTCCATTGCAGCTGCGAGTCTGTGATTTGGACGGACCGGTGTTTCCCGATTGTGTGTAGAAGCAGGTAAACGTGAACTTCGTGTCAAATGGTGGCAGAGAGCTGCAGCTGGCATCTGTATGTGCAAAGCGCTACTTAAGGTTTCGGGAAGCTCATTCTGTGTGTTTGGTCGATGGAGTTTTAGAGTTTCTGAATTTAAAACTGAAAATTGGGATTCTTTATTTGATGAAAGGTGGTATGATAGTCTGTATTTAAATAAAAGAGCATTTTAGTAATTTTTTCTGGTTAAGAAATAAAGATAACCTGGATCAAAGAGCATATTCATATAGTAAGTTAATTGTATTATCAAACTGTGTAGATGTCAGAAAGATACGGATTATCGAGCAAGATTTATGGTGCCTGTCATTGTGCCGATGTTGGTCCGGATATCAGAGCTGGAAATCTATGTGTAATGCTTTATTTTTTTTCTTGTCCTCCGATTTTCTTGTTTGTTTTCCATTTCAGGTAAACCATTTCATAAGTGACATTATGGCTCTTCTGTTGTCAAGGGTAACCGTTGCTTTTCCTCCTTTGCAAATGTCATTTACTTGGATTGATGTGAGAGGGAGGTGTATGTAGCATTCGATATTTGTATTTATTTTTTTTATTTTTTTTTATTTACGTTCTCTTATATACCGCGCTATTCTGCATCAGTGTACTCTTAGTTTTTACACCCAAAACACAACTGAGCCATGTTTACTAAACGTTACTGTGTGCTAAACATGGCCCAACATGTCTTATCAGTAAGCAATACCTAAATATTTTTCTACTGATTCCTATTGCTTGAAGTTTTAAAAAAAGTAGGCCTATATTAGGTTGTCAAAACAAAGTTAAAAACATGTTAAAACAAATAAGACCTGTCTTCTCATTTTGATGTTTTCTTTTCAAAGGTTTGACCAGAGAAATAAAATTTCCGAGATGCAAAAATGCCCAAAATTTATAATTTTAATAAAGGAAAAAGGGATGAGAAGTAGCCTACCTAGTTGTAGATTAGAACTTGCTATAAGAACATAAGGTATGCTATATTAAGTCCAGTATCCTGTTTTCCAACAATGGCCAATCCAAGTCTCAAGTATGTGGCGGTTTACCATAAAAGTGTACAGATTCTATGCTGCTTATCAAAGGGCAAACGGTGGATTTCCCCAGTCTTTTTTTTTTAATAATATTTTGTTCGAATCTCTTTTAAATCCAGTTACACTAACAGCTTTTACTACATCCTCTGGTAACGAATTCCAGAGTTTGATTAAGCATTGAAAGAAAAAAATATTTTCTCTTATTAGTCTTAAATGTGCTACATTGTATGTCCTCTTTTTAGTGCCATCAAGTCAGTATTGAAGTAGATTGCCAGCCTTTTTTTCCGAGGCAATGGAGGGTAAAGTGACTTGCCCAAAGTCACAAGGAGTGCCAGTGGGAATCGAACCCTTGATTTTCTGGGTACTAGGCAGTTGTTCTAACCACTAGGCTACTCCTCCATTCCACTTCTCTACTCCTTCAAAAAGCAGAAAAACTAAACAACTATGTTTGCTTGTTCAATCCGTTCTTTATTTTACAGACCTCTATCATATATCCCCTCAGCCATTTTTTTTTTGCAAGTTGAAGAGCTCTAACCTTTTACATCTTTCCTCGTAGTGGTGTCCTTCCATTCCCTTTATCATTTTAGTGGCTCTTCTTTGTACCTTTCCTAATTCTGCTATACCCTTCTTAAGATACGGTGAGGATATATGGGACTAGTGTGAAGAAAAGCATTAGCTTGAACATGTAGGAGAGAAACAGAACAATAGAAAAACAAACCAAATTATGTTAGCTACTGACCTTATGTAGCACATTGCGCTAAATTTGGGAAAGCACGTAAACCCTTATCCAAAATAGTTTTATCTATGTGAATTTCTGTATCTTGCCTATAGCTTTTTCTGATTAATAAGCTTTAAGTCTGAACATGCTTTTTGTTACATGTAGAGGTAATATGTTAGTAGGATGTGGGAGAAACATTATAGTAGTTGCCACACTACTCTGCCACATGGACTTAAACAGTGATCACTCTCCTTGTGGCTTAATCATATTAGGTTACTATGGCAGTATAACCCAATATCTTCTATATCCTTTGAGAGATCAGTGGGATACATTTTTGGAGATGCCAGCATATTTCTCATTAATTTAAAAGGCCCTTTGCTTGATCTTGTGGGAAAAATATGATTTTCTTAACATGCTAAGGTGCCTTGTAATACTATTTAGTTTGAGGAACTAAAACTTGCTTATAACTAATAAGGAGATAAGTATAGATTCCTGCCTTTGGAAAAAAGGTTTAGTGTGCTTTATTGTACAATAAAGCTACCTACTTTGATGGGCTGTATTGTGTCCCCAAATGTAAATAAATATTACCTCTTATGGTTTTAGAAAAAATAAGTGAGGCTGAAACCTTGGAATATTGCTCTTTAAGCCTTTTAAGGTCCTTTAAAATTGTCTGTCATGAATTATGAAAACACTAAGGAGTATGTTTATTAAAGCATGATAGACTTTTGTAGCTATTGCTGGGCATTAGTTGCAAAAGCTCCATGGTCTCTGCAAAAGTTTTGTGTGATCTGCTGAGGCGTGCCTAGCATTGCCTCAGCAGATAACATAGTAAAAATGTAGGGTTCACGGCAAGACAGTATCACTGACACAGCTAACGCCACCCATTGAAGTGGTGGGTGCACCCAGAGCTGTGTCACTCCAGGCAGGAGCCCTGGCCATGCCGCTGCACTGAACCTCTGTGCTGCTGCACTGAACCGCTTCGCCACTGCTGCCAATTCTGTCTTCTGGGGGGCTGGCAGTGACAGTTTAAAAGCAGTGGCTTTGTAGCCGCTTGGCACACATGGCCTGCCGCTTCTGATGCCCCCCCCAACAAGAAGTTGCTTTGTAGGGGATCAGAAGCGGCAGGCCATGTGTACCAAAGTACATTGCCTGCCGCAGGCACCAAAGGGGTGGCACAAAGCTGCTGTGCCACCTGACATGGTCAGCTGCCCCAGGTGTCCACCTAGTGGACGGGTGACCCTGGGTGCACTTGTGTCTACAGCATTGACAATTATCTCACGATGTTTATCTCCATGGGTAATAGCACAATTAAGGTACGCCGACTCTCCGCCGTAATCCTGTCCAAGCTTGCAGCTACTGTGTGAAATGTAGACATAGCTGAAAATCACTGTGATATTTGCATTTGGCCTGTATTAGCTGTCTCCGTGGCACGATCATCCTGTTTATTGCCACATTAGCTGCTAGCGTGCTTTAGTAACATACCCCTAATTGTACCTTTAAAATGTAACACATGTTAAGACATGAGTTTTAAATGAATAATGGTAGATAGTTGGCTAAATATTCAAAAGGATTTAAGTTTAGTGGCCACTGCTAAATGTCTAAGTCCCCTATCCATTGTTGGAGTGGTAACCCCCACCCCCCTCCACTGGTGCTGTATGGATAGTAGAGCAAGGGCATTTTGAAGAATTCTGGTCAATATCTGTAGAGTACTGGAATAGATTTGAGATGAGCAAGGACATTCTACCCAGTTATATGTACTGTATAGTGCTGATATTCAGCTGTTTGTGTAGTTGAGTGATTTTAGTTTAGGGCTGTTTTAAAACGTAGTCTGAAATGAAATGGCTTAGTTATATGAATGGCTCTTAACACCAGTAGTTTTCTATGTGTATTCATCACTGCTGAATATATGTAATTTCTTTTGTTGTGGTGGTTTCATTTTGTTTTTAAAGTTATGGCCACTGTTCGAAAAATAAATTGCCTCAGGATCTGACCAGTGACTTGAGTGATTCTACAATACTTTTTTTTTAAGTGTTTTCATGTAAATTTATTAGATCAACATTAGAATGCAGAAACACTAAATACTGCTTATTGGAAGCACTGTGGTGTTTGATTTATTCTTTACATTAAATATCTGATCTGTGTACTGGGCGACTCCTAAAATTTTTTTTTTGTCTACAAAAAAGTACTAGAGGATTGTGTAATAAAAGCATAGAAACATAGAAAATGACTGCAGATAAAGACCATATGGCCTATCCAGTTTGCTAATCCATAAATACTGTTAAATTCAATCTCTTTCTCTCCCTCAGAGATCATCTGTATTTGTCCCATGTTTTTTGAATTCAGATACAGTTCTTATTTCCACCAGCTCCAGTGGGAGGCTGTTCCATGCATCTACTGCTTTTTCCATAAAAAATTATTTCCTGGAATTACCCATGCCTATCGATAGCCAGATTAATATTGTGATGCAGTAGCCAGCACAGAACCTATGATAATAAGGGAAAAAGAAGAACTTACCTTGCAGTCTCATAAGCAGCAAACACATTCAGGTTACAATGAGCCAAAGAATAGTAGAACAAACTTTCCCCACACCAGATATGACGCAGCAGAAAGTCAGAGAGCTAATCAGGTTCACCTGAGCAGGGAAGCACGTACGACGTGCAAGAGACAAGAGGATAAAAGCAGTTGGGAAATCCCAGCAAGAGGTAGCAGAGAGTCAAGGGGAAGCAGAGAGCTGGAAGGAAGAGAAGTGGGTGTGGCTGGAGGAGTTACAGATGCTGAACCAGAGAGTGCTGGAAGAGCCAGTGCAGGAGTCTCCCAAGCCAGAGGGGGCATCGACCCGAGAAGAGTGACCAAGCAGGTAGAGGGCAGACGTCACAAACAGGAGAGCTTGCTGGATCCAGGAAGCACTGGCAAGGAGCAGCAGGACTAAAACCTTTCCAGAAAGTGGCTACAGCCCAGCTCAAACTACTGGTGTTTGCAACTCTCGGGGAAAGGCACGCTACAGCCCGGACAGAAAAACCTGGTTAACAGAGGAAGGAGTGGAAGCTAAGTACACCATTTTCTCTAAAGGGCAAGAGGTGGGCCCGGCCAGGAAAACTAAAGCTAACAGTGGGGAAGAGAATCCTTATTGGAGAGAAAGAGGGAACCTAAGAGAAACCCCAAATGCAGGTCCCCACGACCCTTTTTATGCAGAGCAGCTTCCTGCTATAGGAACTGTTGCCTCCCAAAGAAAGAGTTGTGTCAATAGCAGCCCTGAAGAGTGTTATCCATTTACAGGTCTGGACTGTGAACAAATGCAGTGGGAAAGCACTAGCCAGGAGGTAGAATCCAGTCCCATGGATTGCGCAATATGTTTCTCGGATGAGATAGAATCTCTCTGTTAAAGAAGCAAGCAGAAGCAGTGTTAAAGTTGCTTAGAAAAGGTTCATCTTTATTTTTGCTGTGAAGAAACAGTTTATTTATGTTATCCTTTATTGCTGTATAAAAAAAGGAAATCCATAAGGGAAGGGGAATAAAGCCCAGTTATTGTTTTTGCCTGACCACACGGCTACAGACTGTTCTTTCAGAAGGCAAACCTGCATCGCATGCCCTAGGCGGCCGCCTAATAGGGGCGGTGTAGAGTCACAATATGAATAAAATAGTCTCTAAAATGCCTGTATGCAAGTAATAGAAGTCTAAAAAATAAGATTGGAGAGTTAGGATATATAGCATTAAATGAGAGGTTAGATATGATTGGTTGTCCTCCTTCCACCATGTCTCTGAGATACCAATGTGACACTGTGATACCTGGGTACAAACTATATCGTAATGATAGAGCTGATTAAATTGGTGGAGGAGTTGCGCTCTATGTTAGAGGGCATTGAGTCACAAAGGGTTAAAGTTTTGCAGGGAACAAATTTTGCTGTAGAATCTCTATGGATTGAAATTCCATGTAAAATGTGGAAAGCGATGGCAAGTGGGGGCGTACTATCGACCGCCTGGCCAGATTGAACAAATGGATGATGAAATGCTCAAAGAAATCAGGGAAGCTAACAAAAGTTACAGAACGGTAATAATAATGAATGATTTCAATTACCCGGGTATCGACTGGGTCAGTGTCACGGCAGGACATGCTAGGGAGATAAAGTTTCTAGATGACTACTACTTGGAGCAGCTGGTTCATGAACTGACCAGAGGGGAAGCCATTTTGGACTTAGTCCTTAGTGGAATACCAGATCTGGTGCAAGAGATAAGGGTGTTGGGGCCATTTGGCAAGAGTGATCATAGCATGATCACGTTTGATTTTATTAGTGGAGGAGGGATGGTAAGGAAATCCACAGTACTACCTTTTAACATTCAAAAGGGAGACTATGATAAAATGACGAAAATAGTTAAGAAAAAAACTAAAAGGAGCAGTTGCAAAGGTTAAAGACTTACATCAAGCTTGGGTGGTGGTTAAAAATACTATATTGGAAGCCCAGACCAGCAGTATTCCACACTTTAAGAAAAGTGGAAGGAAGTCCAAAAAACTGCCAGCATAGTTTAAAGGTGAGGTCAGAGAGGCGGCTGTTGCCAAAAAAGCATCTGTCAGGAAATGGAAAAAAAGAGTCAAATGTCGAAAACTGGAAACAGCACAAGCACTGGCAAGTTAGATGCAAGGCATTGATAAGGCATGGAAAGAGAGCAGCATTGGAGACCGTGCACACTGCATTGGGTACTAGAGGTGATCTTTCAGACGAATATATAGCATTTTTGCTGCGGATAGCCCGCTTAACCATCCAGAAAAATTACTTTCAGTTTGAGGGAGATATCTTTCAACAGGTCTCTGGAGTTGCGATGGGGGCTACGTGCGCCCCATCAATTGCTAACCTGTTCATGGGGTCATATGAGACTAAGTGGTTAACAACTAGCCCTTTTCAATCTAATATCAGGCTTTGGAGCCGATACATTGATGATATTTTTTTAATCTGGCAGGGGCAGGAAACGGAATTAAAGGATTTTCTCGCTTGGTTGAACCATATTGATCCCCATATTCAGTTTACTAGTAACAGTCACACTGATGTTATTACATTTCTGGATGTGCAAATTCATCGTCTCACCACGGGATGGAAGACTACGGTATATAGAAAACCATCTGACCGTAATACTCTGCTACATTATAGCAGTGCACATCCGAGTCGTTTGAAACAAGGGTTACCTTTTTCTCAATTTATTCGGTTCAGACGAAACTGTTCTCATGATGTCGATTTTTGCCCTTCAATCTCAGGAGTTGAAGACTAATTTTCAGGACAGAGGCTATCCCCAGAAACTTATTGACCAGGCTTATTGCCGGGCCAAATACAATCATCGAGCTCTTCTCTTGTGTCCCCGACAAAAAAACCAGGAGAACACCACGGTGAATTTTATTACAAAATTCTCTCCTCTAAGCTATTCTATACAGAAGATTCTACGTAAACATTCGAATGTGTTACAAAATACTCGGGGGCTACAGGGACGCCATATTAGATGTGTTTGGCAGCGGCATGTTAATTTGAAAGAATTAGTGAGTCCGACTCAGTTGCGTCATCTTTCATCAGTCCCTACTCCTTTGAATGAACCACGGGGTCATTCTCCCTGTGGGAATTGTGCTTTTTGCTTTATGAACTTGCAGATTGACCATTTCATGTATCACGATACCACTTATGTTTTAAGGAGCATAACTTCATGTGAATCTGCTTTCGTAATTTATGCTTTACGATGTCCTTGCAACCTATTATATGTGGGCAAAACTACCAGATCTTTACGATTACGACTGGGGGAACATAAGAGTCGATTAAAATGTCGAAAGACAGAAGCTCCCATTGTCCAGCATAGTCTGTTGAAGGGACATGTGTTTACAGACTATAAGTGTTTTGTTATTGAACAGATACATTCAGGTAGAGGGAACCAGACACGGGAACAATTTTTGACGTTTTCAGAACAACGATGGATTTTTGTTTTGCGAGCCGTGGAACCTACAGGTCTGAATAACATGATTGAATGGCGTGCTTGTTTGACGTAATCAGACAGCTCTCACCAATACCTTAATCTGATTGGTGTTTTTTGATTTAAATGAGTCGACAGATCGTCTGCCCGCATGCGCGGCGTTTTTCTTGATGCAAGCAACATCGCTATTGAAAACGTGGGCAGCAGTATTGAGAATCCTTTTTGAATCATTTTGAGTCTGTCAACATCTGTTGGTAAGCTGGCTGTTATAAGTGTTCATGTTTATCATATTGGCAACATGTCATGAGTAGATTCCCTTGTATGCTTGACATATATACACATATATTTTTTCAATTTTTTCAACTTTAGAGTGCCATGGGAGGTAGGAGCTTTTCTCTCAAGTCTAATTTCATTCCCATGGGGATGTTGGAGTTGTGATATTATGAAGGAAACCCCCTGAAGAATCCTATCACGGAGAAACGCGTTGAAGCGCTATATGGAACAGCGTCGGGCAATCCTTTAATCACTCAAGATAAGTTTTTTACTTATTGAACTGCGTGTTGCTTCACAATTATTTGGCAATCAGCATTGATAGATATATATAAGTTTTTTGGTGATATTGTACACGCATTAAAACAATCTTTTAACTATTTAAGATAAGTCTTCACCCATCGGATCGTGTAAAGATACACCCTTACAGGACAAGAAGTTTTCGATAGAATTTTATCTATTTTTGGTGATATCTAGCACGTATTGGTCTTTTTATATACCTTGTTCATTTGTTGATTATCGGCAGGTCATTGATGCTAAATGGCACGGCCCTGCTAACCAAAGTTATTAGCAGTTAGCCTTAAGTGTCGGGAAGTCTGAGACCTAGCCGTCCATTACATGAACAAATCTTAGAGAAAAGTCAATTAAGCATTGAAGGGCATTCACATTTTTTGAGCGATAATATTTATGAAATGGCTTAATGGGAGACAGCCAACATGGCTTTAGACAAGGAAGATCTTGTCTTACTAATCTGTTGTTTTTTTTAAGGTGTGAATAAACAGTTAGACAAAGGTGAGTCGGTTGATATAGTATATCTGGACTTTCAGAAAACCTTTAACAAGGTCCCTCATCAGAGACTTTTGGCAAAACTAAAAAGTCATGGGATAGGAGGCAGTGTACTATTAGGATCAGAAACCGATTAAAAGCTAGAAAGCAGGGGGTAGGGCTAAGTGGCCAATTTTCCCAATGGAGAAAGGTGTATAGTGGAGTACTCCAGGGATCTCTACTGGGTCCGCTGCTTTTTAACATATTCATAAATGACCTGGAAATGGGAATAAGGAGTGAGGTTATCAGTTTTGCAGATGACACAAAACTATTTAAAGCTGTTAAAAACCCATGAGGTTTGTGGAAAATTGCAAGATGATCTTGATTAAATTGGAAGACAGGGCATCCAAATGGCAGATGAAATTTAATGTGGACAAGTGCAAAGTTGAATAGGGCAACCTCCTATGCATCTATACCATGGAGATATTTAAATATCTCTATCATAATCATTCTTCTCCTCATTATGTATACTTTGGAGGAAAAGCAGATCTTTAAGTCTACCCCCATACGCCTTATGACGAAGACCACTGACTCCATCCTGTTGATATCTTTTCGAAGGTACAGTCTCCGGAATACAGTTCTCCAAATGAGTAATACTGTAGTTGTGTCAGAACACAATGGAGAGTAACTATTTTTCACTTTTACTGTTGCCATGTATCTGTTAAGTTAATTTTCGAAGGGAGGTACTTGAACATTTTCACACTGAAATTTCAAAAGTCTTTGGCAATATATTTGGTTGTGCACTGGTTTCTGTATGGTAAAACAAATCAGCAAATATGCCACAATTGGTAGCATTCTTATACAGTGGTAAAATATGTTCAGCTGAACATTTTTTAAAAGTGGTCAGTGAATAAAAATTAAACTTTTAGAATGCCCATTTGTTGTACTTTTTCAGTATCGTGCTTAAGTAGACATGAAAAATCTGATATACAGTGGTTACATTTCCTTTCCCACTGCTCATTCCGTGGTGGTCAGGAAGCTCGTGCCTAACCCACTACTGATCTGGAGGTGCTATAGGAACAGA
Source organism: Ichthyophis bannanicus (assembly GCA_033557465.1). Lineage (NCBI taxonomy): Eukaryota > Metazoa > Chordata > Amphibia > Gymnophiona > Ichthyophiidae > Ichthyophis > Ichthyophis bannanicus. Next base: position 367,878,142 of record CM066031.1, read on the forward strand.
AACATGGTAACATAGCATATGACAGCAGATAAAGAACAATAAGGTGGCTAGAGTGGTTGTAACCGCCAACAGGACTTGTCTTCATTTAAGCTAACTGGTGGTGCATTGCCAGTGGCACATGCCGAAGAAGCACGCAAGAGGAGCTGGTTGTGGGTTGTTCCCCCCCCCCCCCCGCAGTTAACTGGTCACCTGATAAAACTGGAAGCATTCCAAAAACCAATGTTTCATCATGGCTTGGCCTTTTGTTTTATCCAGTACAGCATATGTCTGGTCTTGAAGATTCCATTTTTATGGGGTCACAGAAGGACTAATACTGGGTTAGTTAATTGCTGCATTACACTTTATCCCTTTACATGGGCTTGTCAAAGAGACTAAGAGTTCCTTTCAATATTGCTCACCAAAGGAGCTACCTAAAGTTAAGGTAAGATATTGTTTGTTTAAATGTGAGATCTCTCAGAAATAAGTGCTTCTTTTGTTTGATTTGGTAGTATCACTAATAAATTTCATGTCTCATGGACTAAAGGAGGGTAACACATGTTACCTGGTTCCAGGTCTGGCCCAAGGATTTCTCCCACCCTGGGCTGAAGCCCTGACACGTTCCAGTCCCTAAAAAATATGAAATATTTTTTTTCTCTTCTATCTTTGGTGGTCTGATCATTTTATTATTTTAAATATCATTGGTTCCAATCTCTATCTTGGAAGCCCAGACCAGCTGTATTCCACGCTTTAAGAAAAGTGGAAAGAAGTCCAAAAAACTGCCAGCATGGCTTAAAGTTGAGGTCAGAGAGGCTGTTGCCAAAAAAGCATCTTTCAGGAAATGGAAAAAAGAGCCAAATGACGAAACCTGGAAACAGCACAAGCACTGGCAAGTCAAATGCAAGGCATTGATAAGGCAGGCAAAGGGAGAATTTGAGAAGAAGCTTGCTGCAGAAGCAAAAACGCGAAGTAAAGACCTTTTCAAGTACATTCGTAGCAAAAAACCTGTGAGAGAGTCAGTTGGTCCATTAGATGATAAAGGGGTTAAAGGAGCACTAAGAGGCGACAAGGCGATAGCGGAGAGACTGAACGAATTCTTTGCTTCAGTCTTTACTGAGGAAGATGTAGGGATGTTACCCATGACTGAAGTGGTATTTAAAGGTGCAGAAGAATTGAAGGAAATATCGATACATCGAGAAGATGTATTACAACTATTAGATAAGCTGAAGAGTAGCAAATCACCTGGGCCGGATGGTATATATCCAAGGGTATTGAAAGAACTGAAATATGAGATTGCAGACCTGCTATTAGTAATCTGTGTACTATCATTAAAATCATCTCTAATACCTGAAGATTGGAGGATCGCCAATGTAACACCAATTTTTAAAAAGGGTTCCAGGGGTGATCCGGGAAACTACAGACCGGTGAGCCTGACGTCAATACCGGGAAAAATGATAGAAACCATCATAAAGAATAAAATTACTCAGCATGTAGATAGTCATGAACTAATGAGAGACAGCCAACATGGCTTTAGACAAGGAAGATCTTGTCTTACTAATCTGTTATGTTTTTTGAAGGAGTGAATAATCAGGTGGACAAAGGTGAGTCGGTTGATATTGTGTATCTGGACTTTCAGAAAGCCTTTGACAAGGTCCCTCATGAGAGACTTTTGGCAAAACTAGAGAGTCATGGGATAGGAGGCAGTGTACTATTGTGGATCAGGAACTGGTTAAAAGATAGAAAGCAGAGGGTAGGGCTAAATGGCCAATTTTCCCAATGGAGAAAGGTGAATAGTGGTGTACCCCAGGGATCTGTGCTGGGTCCGCTGCTTTTTGACATATTCATAAATGACCTGGAAAGTGGAATAACGAGTGAGGTCATCAAATTTGCAGATGACACAAAACTATTTAAACTTGTGTTAAAACCCAAGAGGATTGTGGAAAATTGCAAGAGGATCTTGATAAATTGGAAGACTGGGCATCAAAATGGCAGATGAAATTTAATGTGGACAAGTGCAAGGTTATGCACCTAGGGAAGAACAACCCAAACTATGGTTACACGATGCAAGGTTCCACATTAGGAACCACCACCCAGGAAAAAGATTTAGGCGTCATTGTGGATACCATGTTAAAACCCTCGGCCCAGTGTGCAGCGGCGGCGGTCAAGAGAGCAAATAGAATGCTAGGTATGATAAGGAAAGGAATGGAAAATAAAACAAAGGATACTATAATGCCTCTATATCGTTCCATGGTGAGACCGCACCTTGAATATTGTGTGCAATTCTGGTCGCCGTATCTTAAAAAGGATATAGAGTTATTAGAAAAGGTTCAGAGAAGAGCCACCAAAATGGTAAAGGGGATGGAAGGATACTCCTATGAAGAAAGGCTAAAAAGGTTAGGGCTCTTAAACCTGGAAAAGAGACGGCTGAGGGGAGATATGATAGAAGTCTATAAATTAATGAGCGGAGTGGAACGGGTAAACGTAGATCGATTGTTTACCTTATCAGAATATAGAAAGACTAGGGGACATGCAATGAAGCTACAGGGTAAACTATTTAAGACTAATAAAAGAAAATATTTTTTCACTCAACGTGTAATCAAACTCTGGAATTTGTTACCGGAGGATGTAGTAAAGGCTGTTAGTGTAGCTGGGTTTAAAAAAGGTTTGGACAAGTTTCCTGGAGGAAAGGTCCATAAGCCATTATTAAGAAGGGACCCAGGATATCAATGCTTGAACCAATACAAGCATTGTGGAACCTGTTTTCCTTGGGGAAACTGCTAGGTACGTATGACCTAGATTGGCCACTGTTGGAAACAGAATACTGGGCTTGATGGACCTTGGTCTGACCCAGTATGGCATATCTTATGTTCTTATGTTCTGTTCTATCTTCTATTGTTTTAAGGGTCTCCTTTCCATTTTTTTCTTTCTCACTCTACCTCTCTTCTCTTCCTTCTCTACAACTGTCTGACATTGATATTCCCTTTTATCTATTTTTTCCATTGCTTTCTTTTCTGCCTCTCCGCCGTGTTAGGTTTTATCCCTCATTATCCTCTCCATTTCTCAGTCTCTCTCTCACTCCCCTGTCTCTCTTCTGAGCTTTCTGTTCCCTCTCTGACAGGTGAGCTGTGGTTCAAAACCGTGACCTTGGGGACCAGAAGCTGTGGATATAGAGCCCAAGTTCTGTTATGAACTGGAGTGACAAGAGGAGCTCATTTGTACCAGGATGTGTGTTTTATAAGCCACCATATATATATAAGGAAGTCTAGCCAGAGATACTCTTGTTATTTCAGCAATTTTTGGTATGCTTATCCTGTACCTATGGCCAGCCTTGCTGCCTTCACTGTTTAGTGAAATAGTGTTTCAACTTCTGCTCGCTGCCAAGATCTCCAGCTCATCTTCCACATCTGGTTCCTACTCCTATTCTGCCCTAGCTATCTCGGTTCACTCCTGCTACCTGTCTGACTTCATGCTTCAGTCCTATCATTGCTCCACCTTGCCCGGGCATAGCCTTTGCACCATGCTCCTTCCCATGGTAGGCCCTGTTGCACCCTCCCTAGTCCCCATTGTTATCCTCTGAAACCCCCCTCCCAGCCATCATCTACTTTCCTCTGATTCTCATTTCCCACTAGCCCAGCTTCTTCCTCTGTCATTCAACTTTCTCCTCACACTCAACCCTTTTTTTTTCTGTCCAGGTTCCCATGGCTGCTTTTACACTTTCTCCCCCTTCCCACTCCCACATCCTCACCCTAGCTTCCACAGTTCCTGTCCCTTTCTAGTCCCTACAGTTCTATGCCCTAATCTTCTCTACCCATTAAAAGCTCCTTCCTCTCTTCTTATCCTCCTCAAAAATCATGTGGTTTCAATTCCTACAACAACTAAAAAGATGTGCTTTTTGGTCATGCCACTGGTTGCACAGCCCCTGAGTGGTTCTCAGCCAAGAGCTTGAACATCATTTAATCTTATCTTGTAATTTATCTAGACAAAAAATTAGTTTCTCTGAGTAGCTCAACACCTTTGGCTGCTCCTATGCCAGCACAATTAATGAAGAACTTTATACTTGACCTGAGGACTTAAATACGTGCTATGGTAAATAATAACCTTAGTTTAGACTCTGGAATAATCTTAAGAAATATTCCTTAACGGAAGTGGTGGTGAATGTATGGAACAGCTTCCCAGTGGAGGTGGCGGAGATGAGAACTGTAGCTGAAGTCAAAGTAATGGGACAAGTACAGAGGATCTCTGAGGGAGAGGAAGGAATTGTAGAACTTTAATAGTTCTTATGGATGAGTAGTCTGGATAGGCTATATGGTCTTTATCTGCTGTCATTTTCTATGTTTCTGTGTTTCCTTATCGTCCCTCCAGTCCACTCCCGAACCTCTGGGTTGAGTACCTCCTCTAGCAGCTTGGAGACTTAGCATCTCATCTTTTGATGATCCTAGTATAAATACCAGAGAGACTGCCCACCATCTCCAGTTACTCATTCTCCATGCAGCTGGAGGAGGTAGTGAGCCAGGGTTCTGTACTCACTAGAGGGACAAATAAGGAGATTTAGTTTAGGTGGTTTCGTTTTTTCTTGGTAGAACAGCTTTATTTTTCCTTGCTCTTTAAAAAGAAAAAGTAGAGGATTCCCCCTTTCCCCTCTCTCCCTCTGAGTGAGCGGGGTGTGCTATCGAGACCTTTCCGGGGTCTGAGGCTTGGCTGGCCAGCTCCCGAACCTGCCATTAGGGTGAGGAGCTGGTGGAATCATACAGAGCTGCATCGCGTCGAACGGACGACCTCTTGAGTCCCCCCCCCCTTTCTCCCCCGACACTGAAGCTGTGATTCCGGCTGAGTGTGGGAGGAGCAAGCTGGCAGTGAAAACTGCAGTGAAAGCAGCAGAGCTGGTGATTTTGAAAAAGGAGCTGTGGCGTTAAGTTCCTGCTCTTGGGGGTTTCTTAGCTGTTGGCTGAGCGGGAAAGGGCAAGAGAGCCGTTAGCGACAGTGGACGGGCCATGCAGGTTAATATTGAGAGCAGGCCCAGCTGCGTGGCAACAGTGTGGGAAGAGCTGGGCCCTTTTTTTTCCCTTCTTCATTTCTCTGCTGGTGGCTTCGTCTTTTAAGTGGGGTGTTTTGGTGCTGACTGGCTGCAGGTGCCTTTGAGTCGTATAGGAACATGGAGGATAGTTTTAAAAAAAAGGGGGATGGGAGGGGGCATCAAGTGAACCTCTGCTTGTGCTTTTCTTAGTTGGTGTGTGCAGGCTTTTGCAGGGCTGATTACAGGCTGATCCCTGCCTCTATAGCAGTATGATATCCAGACCCCAGTGCCTGATGTGTGGTACATGGCGAGGGGCTGTGTCCGAAGCAGGTATTTATAGAGGGTGTGCACAGGAGGCAACCACTATGGAACAAGCCCTAGGGGACAGTTTGGAGCAGCAGAAGGCGCCGTCTTCGGTGGGAGATCAGCAGGACCCCTTGTCCACTCCTGCTATCTCAGGAGTCAGCTTCCTGCTCCTCGGCCACTCCCGGTCTCTCTCTCCCATAGTCTTTGGGTCAGACAGGATTTCCAGCTGGTTTTTCCCTGGAGTTTGTGCTTCTGCCGCATCAAGTGTTTTGCTTGCGGCAGTAGAATCAAGGAGTGGTTTCCGTAGAGGTGGAACATGGGGAAAAGCGCCCGGAGGCTCCTTTAGGGCGGAGTCGGAGGCAGTCCCTGTGAAGAGGCCAAGGGCCCTGGAGGAGGGATCTGATCGTTCCCTGGTCCATTCTCTGGTGTCGGCGAGTCTGTAGGGGGAGGACCGCAACATGGTGGTGGAGATTGAGGAGGACCTGGAAGACGGAGAAATCCCAGAGTGCAAAGAGCAGGCGAAGTTTGTCCGGGTGTTCCACCAGGAAGAATTGCTGGCACTCATCGCGGAATGGGAGTGGAGGAGTAGCTTAGTGGTTAGAGCACTGGCTTAGTAACCAAGCAACCAGGGTTCAATTCCCGCTAGCACTCCTTGTGGCCTTGGGCAAGTCACTTAACCCTCCATTGCCTCGGAAGAAAGGCCTGGCAATCTACTTCCGGTGACACTGCCAAGAAAACCCAGGAGCTTCTGGGTTGCCAGGAGTCAGGACTGACTCAAAGGCACACATTGCATTGCATCGTGGAATCTCTTAAGGCTTTTTTTTTTTTTTTTGAATGTTCTGTTTATTGAAAACACACAGTACAGCACAGCAAAACCCATATTTCCACACAAATATTTTGGTTTTACAAATGAACACCTCCCGGGTGAGGTTGTGTCTGATCCATCACCCAGGGATAACACAACAAGGAACAAAAGGTACAAGGCAATACAAAACAGAAAACCCCCCAAATCCCCCCAACCCCCCATACCGACTCATACACTACTAAAAACCCAGGAGCAACACTATCCAACCTTAAGCACCTCACTGCAGGAGGTAGGTCCCAAACTCTGGATGTAGGGCATCCAGATCAGTAGGAAGGTGGCCCATCGCCAGGGACACCCCTGTGCACTTCTCCGTTCCATGAGCATAAGCTGATGGAGGCTATTGCGCCACTCACAAAACGTAGGGGCCACAGACTCTCTCCATCGACTAAGAATAGGACCCTTACCCATCAGACAGGCCTTCCGCACCAGGATACTCTCCCATCTCCCCTTAGGGTGAAGCAGTCCCAGATGATCCAAAACCACCAGCAACCCCGACCAGCAAATCCGCTGCCGCAAGAGACCACCGAGGTATTCCCCAATGCGTTGCCAGTAACGACGAATAGTGGGGCAACTCCACCACATATGACCCAGATCCGCCAAGGAACAAGAGCATTTGGGACACCCACCATATACTGTGAGACGACTCCGCAATGCCCGTCGCGGGGAAAAATGTGCTCGGAGGATACATTTAAATTGCACCTCACGCCAGCGGACCCCCTCCACTAAGTGCACAATCCGACCCAGAGCAGCGCGGACAGAGCCCGGGACTATCTCCCGATCCAATTCCTGCGCCCATAAACTTTCCAGCGCCGAAAAGTCCGGCGGCTCATCAAGCCTGTCCAACCTCTTCTTGGACTCAGCAATGGTTGGCGGAGACTCCGCCCCCAAGGCAAAAAACTCAAGAATCCGTGCTGAATGCTCCACGTGGAGTTCTCTTTGGGACAAGGAACTTACATAATGAGAGATTTGTGCATGTGCAAACCCCGACCCCCCCCCGGATTTAACCCATACTCCTCACAGAACACACCCAAGGTCTTGAACCTCCCGTCCTGAGCTACCACATTCCCAAGGCGCCGGATACCTAACCGCTCCCACTGCCGAAAGGAGAGCGAATCAGAGCCGGGAGTAAAACAAACATTCCCCTGCAGAGGCAACCAGCTCGAAATCGCAGGATTACTACCCCAATACTTATTGAGCTGTTGCCAGGTACGCCGCATCGCCTGTACCAAAACACTACTAGTCAAACGAGCAGGCAAGACAGCCCGCTGCAGGTGCAAAACCGCTTTGAAGGTGTGCGGCGCTACAAAGGCCCCCTCCAACTCCCGGGGGGTGTAAACGTCGGTATCCCCCAACCAATCGCTAAGGTGTCATGCTTGGCAGGCCAGCGCGTACTTCCATAAATCAGGAACCCCAACTCCGCCTGCCCTCCACCCCCATCGCAACCGAAACAATGGTTTGCGTGCTCTAGCCCCTTTCCAAAGGAACCTTTGGATCTCTCGCTCAATGCGCAACAAATCACGTCGCAATAACCACACAGGGAGGGTCTGCATCCAATAAAGGACACGTGGGAAAATCACCATTCTCAAAGCAGCCACTCTACCTAAAAGGGACAACGGGAGGGGCGCCCAGGCCCGTAACTGCACTTGAAGCTTGGAAAAAAACACGGTCAAAATTTTGTTTTATACAGCAACGTGGGCGTTCTAGTCAACAAGATACCCAAATAAACAAAGGACTCATCCGCCCAGCGAAGTGGAAAGCTTCCCGGCCAGGTTCCCCGCAGCGTACCCCCAACATCCAGAGCCTCCGATTTGTCTATATTGATACGTAACCCTGCAAATTTACCGTAAGCAGAGAACTCAACCAGCAGGTGAGGCAAGGATCTTTGGGGAAACGTGAGGTGAACCAACATGTCATCAGCAAAGGCCGCCATCTTAAACCCATGCGCCCCAATTCGTACGCCACTAATAACCGAGGACTCCTCCACCCTACGAATCAGCGGGTCCAAAGTTAATATAAAGAGTAGCGGTGAGAGTGGGCACCCCTGCCACGTACCCCGTTCCAAACGAAAGGGATCCGACAACACCCCATTACAGAGGATTCCAGCTGTAGGATCCGCATAAAGCAACTCCACCATCTTACAAAACGGATCCCCCAGTCCATAATATGGCAAGAGACATTTCAAATAGTCCCAATGTACCTGATCAAAGGCTTTTTCGGCATCAAAACTGATCAATAAGGAGGGCAAGTCACGTTCCCGGACCCATTCTAATGACGCCAGAATCCTCCGCAGATTCCGCACAGCATAACGTCCCTTCACGAAACCGACCTGCGACTCATGCACCAAGTCTCCTAAGGCAGAGGCCAACCGATCTGCCAAAACCTTAGCCAAAATCTTCAGATCAAAATTCAACAGAGAAATAGGTCGATAAGAAGCCGCCTGAGTAAAATCCTTCCCTGTTTTAGGTATTAAAGTAATATAAGCATGATTAGTTCCCAAGGTGAACTTCCCCTGTTGCCCTCTTTGGCGATACACATCCACTAGGACTGGGGGAACCAACTCCCCTAACAATTTGTAAAACTCTACCCCAAACCCATCAGGCCCAGGCGCTTTACAACACTGTGCACGTTGAATAACGCCATATACTTCTGCCTCATTCACCGGAGCATCAAGGTAAGCCCGCTGATCTGCTGTCACCTTTGGCAGTTGAAGGTCTCGCAAATAGTTCTGCATATCAGACAAAGACCCCGCCCTCCGCGCATAAAGTTGCTGGAAAAAGGAGCGAAACAAACCAGCTATTACTCGGCTATCCTTATGCAAGGAGCCCTGTTCATCCCAGAGAGCCGCCACCAATCGAGCACCCCGACTGCCTCGTAAGCAACGAGCTAAAAGGCGTCCGGGTTTATCGCCAAAACGGTACAGGCGGTGCCGATAATACATATAGGATTTCTTCGCCCGCTGATGGAGTAGTTCATTAAGCGACGTTTGCAGCTCCCAAAGCCGCTTCTTATTGATCCCACTAGGATCCCCCGCACATCGTCAGCGCGCCCGTACCACCTGCTTCTCCAACTGAACAATCTGCCTCGCCAGAAGCTTACACTTCCGAGCAACATACTCAATAATGTCACCCCGCAACACAACCTTGGCAGTTTCCCAAAGTAGCTCCGGGTCATCCCTATGCTGCTCGTGGTGAGCCATAAATTCCTGCCAGCAATGCCGCAAACGGGCTCGGAAATCCACATCCCGGTAAAGGCCCAGGGGGAGCCGCCAGATTCTAGTCGGCACGGTCGAGTCCCCGCCATACAAAGTCTACCCAAGCCGGGGCATGATCAGACACCTCAGTGGGGCCAATCTGTGCATCATCCACCTGCGCAAAAAGCCGCTCCGAGACCAAAACATAATCCAATCGAGCACTTGAACCGTGAGCTCGCGACTGATGGGTAAAATCTTTCTCCAGAGGGTGTAATAAACGCCAGGGATCCACAACACCCAATCGCCTACACAACCCCCGGATCGCTGTAGTAGTCGGAACACGCCCCCATTCCCCCCCAGGACCCGACGTATCCATCTCTATATCTAATACCCCATTCAGATCACCAGCCAATATCAAGGGAACATCAGGTAATTGCTCCACCTTAGAAGCCAGCCTAGCATAAAGGGCCCGGTCCAACACATTGGGGCTATAAAGGTTACCCAGCACAATCGGCCTACCTTTTAGACAACCATACAATAAAATATATCTGCCTTCGGGGTCAGAATACTCTTTTTCCAGCTCAAAGCGAATCCGCTTACTGATCAATATGACCACTCCACCCTTTTTCCCCTTAGCCGGGGCTCCCCAACCCTGTCCCACCCACGCTCTTTGCAATTTGGCATGCTCCTCGGCCGTCTGGTGGGTTTCCTGTAGCATAGCTATATCGCATTTCAGCCGAGCTAAGGCTTGTAACACTTTAGATCTTTTAATAGGGTTACCTACCCCGCATACATTCCAGGAGATAACCTTCAGGTTGGATAGTAAATGAACAAAAGGTACATAGCAAGCCAGCAAGGAAAATGAAGACGAACCTCCCCAGCCTGAGGTCCCCCCCCCTAAACATAGTGGTGCTCCCGTAGTCCCCGGCCTCCCCCTCCCACGCTACTCCCCCCCTCCCCTCTCCCAACCCCTAACACGCCCTCTATTCCACCCCCCCCCCGTATAATCTCCACCTCTCACCCACGGGAGACACTTGGGATGTGAGTAGAACCCCCCCTCCCCTCGCATCCAATACCTGTCCCTGATTCCGACCAAGAAGCATCTGGTGTTGGGCCTCTAGTATAACCCCCCCCCCCCCCGAGCTCCCTGACTCTATAAATAGGCCGGGAACGCCAGATTATTACAGCAAGTTGCCCCAGAGAAGGCCCCAGCATAGCAGGATCTTCCCCCTCAGTCACACCCCCCCCCACCTGTCCCCAACTTACTTCCAAATTAAGCATCCAAAACAAAACAAAAAAAGAAAAAAACCACAAGACAAGGAAATGCAAACAGCACCCAACTGTGCAGAAATAATGAAGGTACTCAACCAACAGGCAAACATTGGGCAGGCAGCACTCCATGCAAAATACAATTGGCCAGGATCGAAAGGAGAACTGTAGCGGCACTCTGACCAAACAAAACTGCCACTATATAACTTTGCAGGAGACCACTCAAAGGCAAGCCTCTGGCCTCTCCAAAGGGGGACATACCCCACACATATCCCCAGAAATCCGAGTTCCCAATCACCAAAAAAAGGGAAAAGAATCATGGAGTGCGCCATACCCACACAGTATAATAAACAAAGTCTCCTATGGAGCACCACCACGTTATATGGCTGCAGTCACAGTATAACCGCAAGCCCCGTATAGGGCTAGATCTCTTACACCCCGCTTCGGCCAGGCCTCCGCAGGTCCATACGAACTCTCCAAGGAGGTAAGAGCGCCACAAAGAGCAGTCCAGAGAACGTCCTCACTCCACGACCTTCACAGCAGGATAGCTGCTCCCAGCCACTCACTCGCGTTGCTCGTTCGAGCTCAGCACCTCTTGCGCCGTGATTTGCTCTACATAGGGGGTCGCCTCCCCTGCCGACTCAAAGGTCTGGCGAGTTCCCTGGTGCCACACCGAAAGCCGAGCTGGATATTGCACGCTAAAGCGAATATTCGCCCCAATCAATTTTTGGCAAAGCAGGGCATGGCCTTTATGGCGATGACTCAGAGCAGCGGAATAGTCTTGAGTAACTCTGATGCGCATATTGTCCCGCTCAACAGTTCCTTTCTGCCGTGCTGCTTTTAGCACCTCTTCCTTCTGTGTGTAACATAGGACCCGCGCCAAAACTATGCGGGGTTGGCGGTCGCTAGCTGATTGTTTAGGCCCTATCCGATGGGCTCTCTCCACGATGACTGGGCCACTTGCACCCTCTTTCTCGCGCAGGGAAACAGCCAGAGCCTCCACGAATTTTCGAAGGTCTTTGTCCAAGACTGTGTCAGCAATGCCCAAAAAGCGTAAATTATTACGCCTAGACCTGTTTTCCAGGTCATCTAATTTTAATGCATGGTCTTGGGAGATCTTCTGCGCTGCTCGGAGCTCCTTTCTTAGATTCTCCAATTCATCCTCGGCCTGGGAGATGCGAGCTTCAGCCTCTTGCACGCGGGACCCTAGCGCGCTTAGCGAGTTCTGAATGGTATCCATTTTTGTATGTAGGGCATCAAACTGCAACGAAAGAGCACTAGTAACTGCTGCCGATATTTCTTCAGTCATAGTTGGGGAAGCAACCGCACACTGCTTCGGGGGGGAGTCTGCCATTTTCGACGGCCCTGCAACTCGTTCTTTCTCCCGTCTCCCGGACTTTGCAGCAGACGCCATCGCGGCGTGGTGGCGCAGAGTGGAAGTCCCGCAACTTGCCAATGCTTCGAAGCAACAGTTAGCTCCAATTTAGTCCACTTCACGGCTCTATAGCATCGGTTAAAGGAGAGGGGGCCCGGAGCTCAAGCTGCACACGTCCGCTCGAGCTCACCACATCACGTGTCTCTCTCTCTCTCTTAAGGCTTTTAATATGCCCGCTGCTCCTCTGACAGAGGGCGACACTTTGGAGGATCCCTTGCTGCAAGTGGTACAAAGAACCCAGCGGGTTTTTCTGGTTCAGAGTGATACAGCAGATGATCCAGGAAGAGTGGGATATGCTGGAAGTGGGACTCAGAGATTCTAGGGTGATGGCCCGGCTCTATCCCTTGTCAGATCAGGACCACAAGCTCTTTTGGCCGCCCAAGGATGCGGCAGTCTCTGCGGCCACTAAGAGCACAGTGATTCTGTTGGAAGGTAGTGTGGCTCTCAAGGACATCCAGGATAGGAAGCTGGCACCTTGTTGAAGCAGGTCTTTGATATGCATGCCCTTTCGCTTCAAGCCTCCATCTGTGGGCCATGTGTCGCTAGGGCCTGCCTCATGTGGTCCCAGAGGTTGCATCAGGGAGAGCCGGCGGTGGAGCAGGCTGGAGTGGCGGCCACGATGGAGTCCGGGTCTGCATATCTAGCAGATATCCACTACGTCCTTATCGGAGGTCTCTCGAAGAGTATGGTTTTGGTGGTAGCGGCTTACCGCTATCTGTGGCTGCATAACTGGGTGGTGGACAATTCCTCAATGGCCTGGTTAAGCAGACTTCCCTTTAGGGGAAAGCTACTCTTCGGGGAGAACCTGGACAAATTGGTGAAGGACTTGGGTGAGTCCAAAGGGGGCCACCTGCCTGAGGATAAGCAAAAGCAAAGCCACCCTCTTCAGCGCCCAAAGGGCAGCAGCAATGAGACTTCAGGCGTTTCCATCTCACAAGACTGTCAGTTCCAGAAGGGAAAGTTCCCTTCCAGGGGCAAAGGGTTTTGAGGATTTTGAGGAGCTGGCAGAGGGTTTGCGGCCTTCTTGTTCTCAGGGCTCAAGAAATCACAATGAAAGGTGGGGGTACAGCACGTAGGGGGTCATCTACAGGAGGTCTACCCTGCCTGGGTCCAGATCACATCCGACCAGTGTGTGCTGGAAGTCCTTCAAGAGGGCTATGCCCTAGAACACGAGCGCCCGTTGGTCAATTTCTTTGTTCACTCTCCCTGCAAAGCGACAGCCAAGGTGGTAGCAGTGCGGGAAAGCTTAAAATTGCTGTTGCAGCTCAGTGCTGTGGTGCCGGTTTCTCCCGATCAGTACGGCTGCGGTCGGTACTCCATCTATTTTGTGGTCTCAAAGAAGGAACCCATATGCACCATCATCAAGGACCACAAGATTCAATACACCATATACGCAGATGACATAGTGATATACACACCAATCAAACTGGACAACCCAGACTACTCCAACATAGCCAACTGCTTCCAACAAATGGCAACCTGGCTGCAAGAAAGCAACCTATCAATAACTTACAACAAAACCGAAGCTCTATTCATCACAAGAAACCGGACATTCTCACCATCGGCCACCATCAACCTAAACAACACCATCATACCGGTAAGACAAGAAATAAAATACCTGGGAGTAACGCTCGACAAGGACCTCAACCTCCAGTCCCATATTGCAAAAATAACAAAGAGCACTTACATCAAAATGAGGACAGTCAGAAGGCTCAAACCCATCCTCACCCATGAACACTTCCGAACAGTCTGTCAAGCCATCATCACTCCAACCCTAGACTATTGTAATCACATCTACCAAGGACTACCTAAAAAGACAATAAAACCACTGCAGCTAGCACAAAACGCAGCCGCACGACAGATCACACAATTCACGATCACATCACCCCCATACTGTACCACCTACACTGGCTCCCAATCAGCTCCAGAATCCAATTCAAAGTACTTCTACACATATTTAAAATAATACACAATCTATTAGCAGACAGCCTACGCCCTCTCATAAAAACAGATGACAACAGGAGACCAAGAAGAAAAGGAACCTCAGACATCATCAGAACACCAAAAGAATTTGCTAAAACAAGGCTGGCCACATCAAGGAGGGCACTCTCCCTGGCAGCACCCGCTATATGGAACTCTCTCCCAGACCACATAAGATCAACCAAGAACCTCAAAGACTTCAGAAAACTTCTTAAGACTGATCTATTTACAGTACATTTCAAGGACCTCACATAAATTTTCTACCTCAAGACATTACAGGATCATGATCCTACCTCCCAAGACATTACAGAATCTCAATTCTAGCACGCCTCTCAAACAGCCCCATTTTGTATATATGTATATAGCTCATTATGTAAATAGTTCACCGATATAATCTAACGCACTGCCCCACACACTACACTTCTCAGTTTCTTATCGAAACTCCAGTCCAGTCCCTTTACTTCTGGGTTGCGCAACCCTTCCAGCAGCTTGGAGGCTGAGCCCATCATCGTTCTGATGATGGTGTGGTATAAATACCACTGGCACCACCCACAGGCACCAGTATTCTCAGCCTCCAAGCAGCTGGAGGGTTCCTGTAAGCCAGAGAGCTTACGGGAGACTCAGAGTATATTTAATTTACTTTTTTTTTATTTCTTTCTCTTACTTTCATTGAATTTCTTAAGTTGTATTGATTTAGTTAGGAGTTCTTCAACTCCTTGGCTATTAGAGCCGCTGTGCCTTTAAGCCATAGCTCCTTTCCCCCCCCCCCCCTCCTCCTTCCAACTCAATTTTGTTGCCGTTTTGTAAGGAGAGAGTTTACCTGAGCAGCGAGGAGGATTAAAGAGCTCTCCTCTCGCTTGCTCGGCCTGCTGGCACCCCGAGGCCCCTCCCGCTGGCCTCTTCTGCCTCGCGCTGAAGCCCTTTGGGTGGCTGTGCGCTAGAGGCAGCACCGCGTTTTCCCCGACGGCTCTCCTGCCTCGCGCTGCAGCCCCGAGCTCGGCTGAGCGCTAGAGGCATCTCCGGAAGGCAGAAGAAAGTGTCCCCAATTCTGGCGGTGAGACCGGTGGCAGGAGCAGAGCCGCCGGCGGCAGACTCAGACTCCACGTGGCTGTGGCCTACCACGTGGAGACCAGCGGAGGATAACTGGTTCTCCCATGCAGAACGGCACGTGGAGGAGTAGAGCTTCTAAACTGCAAGTACTAAGAAAAGTTTACACGTGGGTTTACTTTGTTTCCATTTAAAAAAGAAAAAAGAAATAGATTTTTCTGTGCCGTCGTCTAGCGGTTGAGGGAGGGGAGAGCTCATGGTATTTTTTATTACAAGCCCCTAATGTTAATTTTGAAGTTCATTAAATTTATATTTAATTTATTTGATTTATTTAGAAGTTCTGTTTTTTGAATTCTGCCTTTGGCTGATCTATAAGTTATTTTCAATAAGGGGATATGACGGGCAAACCACGGTGTCCGTCCTGCGGTACTCGTAGGGGTACGGCCTCGGAAGCCGGAGTCTGCAGGGGCTGCGCTGCAGAGGCGGCTTCCGTGGAGCAAGAAATCCACTTGACCATGGCTCAGGCTTTCCAAGGGTCCGGAGACCCTCTGGAGGGGGGAGGGGAATCTTCTCCTCCTCCTTCAACCTTAGTTTTGCCGAGCCTTTCCCAGTCCCTTCCCCCCGCTTCTACTGGGGTATCAGAGGACTGGGAACACTTTTTTCTCCAGAATTTGTCCTCCTGTTACACAAGACCTATTGTATGCGCCGACTAGGATTGGCAGACTCAGTGGTAGCCAAAGAAAACGTGCTTGCTGATCTGGGTAGGACTAGGACCCATGACTCCGGGGTCCCGCCTAAGCGCGCAAGGCTATTGAGCAAAGAGCCTCTCACTTCCTTGTCTCAAGTCACCCCTGAAGAGGAGGGCTCGGACAAAGAAGTAGGAGAAGAGGAGGAGGAGCTCGAAGAGGGAGAGATTCCGGAGGAGGAACAGTCTCGCATAGTTCGAGTTTTTCGTCGTGAGGCGCTCTCGGCATTGATAAATGAGTCACTGAAGGTGCTCAATATGTCCTCGGAGTCTCCCGCGGAGGAGGAAGCGTTGGAGGATCCGTTGATTCAAGCCGTCAGAAAGTCGCAGAAGGTATTTCCGGTCCACAGGGTGGTGCGTCAGATGATCCAGGAGGAATGGAACCAACCGGAAGCAAGTTTGAGGGGAGTCCGGGCCATGGCTCGACTTTACCCATTGCCTGAACCAGACAAGGACCTGCTGAGGTCACCAAAGGTGGACGCGGCAGTATCGGTGGTGACAAAGAAGACTACTATCCCGGTCGAGGGCAGCGCGGCTCTGAGGGATAGTCAGGATAGAAGATTAGACACGCTGCTGAAGCAAACCTTTGATGTTAGTGCTCTCGCCTTATAGGCCTCAGTATCAGGAGCGTGGGTGGCTAGAGCCTGTCTGAGGTGGTCCCAACAGTTCCAACTGGTAGACGGTCTCTCAGTCGATGCGCAGGCGATGTCGGCTAGATTAGAATCCGGATCTGCCTACCTGGCAGATAGTCAGTCAGTCAGTCAGTACAACCTCATTAGAAGTCTGGCTAAGAATATGGCTTCTGTGTTAGCAGCCAGACGGTATTTGTGGTTACGTAATTGGGCAGCGGATGCCTCTTCAAAGGCATGCCTGAGTCGTTTCCCCTTCAAGGGGAAACTATTGTTTGGGGAAGACCTGGATAAGTTGGTAAAGGACCTAGCGAGTCTAAGGGGGGGCAGGCTCCCAGAAGACAGGCCCAAACAAGGCCGCTCGCCTGCTCTGACTCGGAATCAACCAAGGGATTTCTGGAGATTCCGACCGGCCAGATTGAACTCCTTTCCTAAGGGCCACTTCCCCTCTAGGGGTCAAGGCTTCAGGGGGTTTCGTGGGGCAGGTAGAGGTTTTGGGGCCTCTTCCTCCACCTCGGGCCCCAGAAAGCCACAATGAGACAACGGGGGTCCAGGGGGAAGGCCTGCCAGTGGGGGGTCGTTTAAGGCAGTTCCTTCTGCCTGGTCCCGGGTCACTTCCGATCAGTGGGTCTTGGAAGTGATCCGAGAGGGCTACGCTCTTGAATTCGCAAAACAAGTACTGCCAGCCTTTATTCAGTCTCCCTGCGGCCCACCAGAAAAGTGGGCGGCAATAGAGGATACGCTTTCAAGGCTTATAGCGCTAGGAGCGGTGGTTCCCGTTCCGAGAGACCAATACGGGTCTGGTCGATACTCGATCTATTTCGTGGTACCAAAGAAAGAAGGATCCTTTCGTCCAATCCTAGACCTAAAGCAAATCAATCGCTGCCTCAGAGTCCCTCACTTCCGAATGGAAACCCTGAAGTCAGTCATTGTGTCAGTAAGGCAGGGAGAGTTCCTGACATCCTTAGACTTGACGGAAGCATACTTGCATATCCCGGTCCGAAGGTCTCATCAGCAGTTCCTGAGATTTGCGATACTGAGAGGTCACTTTCAGTTCCAGGCCCTACCCTTTGGCCTAGCAACAGCCCCCAGGACGTTCACCAAAGTGATGGTGGTGGTGGCCGCGGCTCTCCGCAAGGAGGGAATTCTGGTACATCCCTACCTGGACGATTGGCTGATTCGGGTGAAGTCAGAAGAGGAGAGTCGTTCGGCTACAGCCAGAGTGGTGGAATTCCTGGAGGAGTTGGGGTGGGTCATCAATCGGGCAAAGAGCAGACTGATTCCCACGCAGGAGATCGAGTACCTCGGAGCAAGATTCGACACCAGGAGGGGAAGGGTTTTCCTGTCGAAGCAAAGATTGAGGGACCTGAGAAGCCTGGTCTCACTGTTCATGGTAAGGCGAAGCCCCACCGCCTGGCATTACCTTCAACTGCTGGGCACCATGGCAGCGGCAATAGAAGTAGTGCCGTGGGCCAAGGCACATATGCGACCTCTCCAACGGGCCTTGTTACGGCGTTGGTCCCATCAGCATCACTCCTTGTCCATGCAACTGCCCTGTCCTCCTCAGGTCAGGAGGGCTCTGCTGTGGTGGCGATGCCCAAGGAACCTAGGATGCGGGATGCCCCTCCAACCTCCCCAGTGGATTCAGCTGACGACGGATGCAAGTTTAGCAGGCTGGGGTGCTCATTGCGAGGGCCAATTCGCACAGGGTTGCTGGACCCCAAGGGAGTCGCTGTGGTCCATCAACAGATTGGAGCTGCGGGCAGTAGCGTTTGCACTCAGAGCTCTCGAGCCCTTGGTTTGGCAAAGGGCAGTCCGTGTACTTTCCGACAATGTCACCACGGTGGCCTATATCAACCGCCAGGGGGGAACAAGCAGTCCCTCCCTGGAGAAGGAAGCGGACAGACTATTGCAGTGGGCGGAAGGCCAATTGTTAGCCCTATCAGCGCAGCACGTGGTCGGTTCAGAAAATGTGATGGCCGATTACCTCAGCCGGTTCAAGATAGACCACGGAGAGTGGGAGCTAGCGCAGGAGGTGTTCGACCAAGTGGTAGCTCTTTGGGGGACACCAATCATGGACCTCATGGCGCGATACGAGACGGCCAAGGCAAGCCGGTTTTTCAGTCGCAGGAAGGAAAGGATGTCCGAGGGCTTGGACGCCCTGGTCCAGAGGTGGCCTTCAGTGGGTCTCCTGTATGTGTTTCCGCCCTGGGCTCTCATAGGGAGGGTCCTGCGGCGAGTGGAAGCCCACCAGGAATTGGTAATTCTCATAGCCCTGGATTGGCCTCGTCGCCCGTGGTATGCAGATCTGGTGAGGCTAGCGGCCGATCGTCCTTGGCGGCTCCCCGACAGAAGGGATCTGTTACAGCAGGGTCCAGTTCGGATGCCTCACGTGCATCGATTCTCGCTTACGGCCTGGCTATTAAAAGGGCGCGGCTCCGGAAGCGAGGTTACTCGGGTTCGGTAATTTCGACTTTGTTGAACGCGCGAAAACGCTCGACCTGCCTTTCCTATGTCAGGGTTTGGCGCATTTTTGAAGCATGGTGCGCGGAACATCGGAAGAAGCCTCTGGCAGCCTCGGTCCCGGAGGTTCTGGAGTTTCTTCAAGCAGGGTTCGAGGAAAGGTCTGTTGCCTAGCTTGTTGCGAGTTCAGTTAACAGCCATTTCTTGCTATAAGGGTAAAGTCCGGGGAAAATCACTAGGAGACCATGCTGATGTAAGCAAGGTTCCTGAGGGCGGTCAAGAGGTTACGGCCTCAGCAAAGATCTGTTATCCCTCCTTGGGACCTCAACCTAGTATTGAATGCCTTAACCAAGAAGCCTTTCGAACCTGGAAGGAGCTCCTCCCTAAAGGACTTGACCCTAAAGACGGTGTTTCTGGTAGCTATCTGTTCAGCTAGACGTGTCTCCGAGCTTCAAGCACTGTCTTCTCGGCCTCCCTTTCTTTCGTTCTTTCAGGATAAGGTGGTCTTGCGGACAGTCCCTTCCTTCCTACCCAAGGTCTTCTCTCCTTTTCATGTGAACCAAACAGTTTCGCTCCCGTCCTTCGCTGGAGAAGGCCAAGAAGGGAACGGGGAGAAGCTGCGTCTCCTGGACGTGTGTAGAGTTCTGAAGCGTTACCTCTCTCGCACAGCGTCCTTTCGAAAGTCTGAGCGTCTATTCGTTCAATTTGGAGGGTCGCACAAGGGAGGCAGCTGCCAAGGCTTCCATCTCTAGGTGGATCAGGGAGGCAATTGCATCCACCTATATCCTCAAAGGGAAGCAGGTCCCAGTAGGTCTTCACGCTCATTCAACTCGGGCGCAGGCGACTTCCTGGGCGGAGCTTAGCTTGGTTCCGTCCCTGGACATTTGTAGAGCGGCTACTTGGTCCTCACTACATACTTTTTCCAAGCACTACAGGCTGGATGTCCAGAGGAGAGCGGACGCCAGGTTTGGGGATGCAGTACTTCGGTCCGAGATGGCGAACCCCGCCCAGGTTTGAACTGCTCTTTTACATCCCAGAAGTAAAGGGACTGGACTGGAGTTTCGATAAGGAAGAAGTAATTAGTCCTTACCTGCTAATTAGTGTTCCTGAAGGAACTCCAGTCCAGTCCTTGATCCCGCCCAGGTTCGTTTTTTCGGTAGGCAGAAAGAACAACGGACCGAAGTCAGAGGGCGAAGTGGAAGCGGGGGATCCCGGTCTAGGGTCCCGGGAACGCGGCGGCCCGCTAAGAAGGGGCCGGTGGGGAATGGGTAAAGGCTAGGTCGGCCTCAGGTAAGCCTTCTCCTTCCTTCCCCTCCCGTCCCACCAATATTTCCTAAAAAAAAAAAAAAAATTTTTGAAGTTATAGTTTATTTGGTTTATTGCATGTTACAGTTAGAGGTGCTTAATCGGGTTTCCGATAGGTTTGCTTTTTCAATAGGTTACTGGTGCCTGTGGGTGGTGCCAGTGGTATTTATACCACACCATCATCAGAACGATGATGGGCTCAGCTTCCAAGCTGCTGGAAGGGTTGTGCAACCCAGAAGTAAAGGGACTGGACTGGAGTTCCTTCAGAAACACTAATTAGCAGGTAAGGACTAATTACTACAAACCACACTTTATTATTGATTTTGATTGATGTGCCACACCGCCTTGATTTAACGATAAGACGGTATACTAAATCCTTCTAAATAAATAAATAAATCCTTTTGCCTGATCCTAGATCTCAAGCGGGTAAACTGTCTACGGGTGTCACATTTTCATATGGAGACATTGCGGTCCGTCTTAATGGCAGTCTGAAAAGTAGAGTTCCTTACTACTTTGGACCTGTTGGAGGCTTGCCTGCACATTCCAATTCGGCAGGAGCAATAGCAATTCCCCAGGTTTGCAGTCCCGAAGGGACATTTCCAATTCTGAGCCTTACCATTTGGTCTGGCAATGGCACTGTGCATCTTCACCAAGGTGATGGTGGTGGTGGTGGCGGCACTTCGCAAGGAATGGATCCTAGTGCGTCCGTATCCCAATGATTGGCTGATTCGAGCAAATTCGAGAGTCGAAAGCGAACAGACCACAGCCCGGGTGGTTCAGTTGCTGCAAAGTCTAGGCTGGGTGGTCAATTTGACCAAGAGCCGGCTGACCCGCTCTCAGAACCTCGAATATCTGTAGGCATGGTTGGATATGCACACGGGGAAAGTCTTTTTTCCAGCTCTGCAGGCGCAGGGCCTTCACAGACTAGTGTGTCGGTTTCTGGTCAGGCCCAATCCCACAGCCTGGCATTTTCTGCAGCTTCTAGGGACCATGGCGGCCACTCTCGACCTGGTGCCGTGGGCAAGGGCACACATGAGACCGTTGCAGAGGGCCTTGCTCTGAAGGTGGTTGCACCAGACCCATCCCTTATTGCAGAGACTCTGTTCTGCCGTAGACCAATTTGTCGCTCCGGTGGTGGCTTCGCTCAGGGAGTCTGGAAAAGGGGGTGCCGCTGGAATCAACATTGTAGGTTGCTCTAATGATGGACGTCAGTCTGTCCGGCTGGGGAACCCACTGCAAGGGGCACTTTGCCCAGGGTCATAAAGTGCACAAGAGTGGAGTTGGTCAATCAACAGGCTGGAAATGCAAGCGGTTGTCCTAGCCACTCCAGAGTTTCCAATCCTGGTTACAGGGGAAGGCGGTTAGAGTTCTTTCAGACATTGCAACTATGGTAGCATACATCAATCGCCAGGGGAGCATGAGCAGTGTGCCCTTGGAGGAGGAGGCCGACCGGCTGTTAAGTTGGGCCGAGGAACACCTCCATGCCCTGTCAGCAGTGTATGTGGCAGGGGTTGACAACGTGACGGTGGTCTATCTCAGTTGAGTGTGTGTGGATCCCGGAGAGTGGGTGCTCAATCAGGAGGTGTTCGCTCAAGTATTGCGCTGCTGGGGCATTTCGGTCATGGATCTTATGGCAATCTTAGAGTCAGCCAAGGCCAACTGCTTCTTCAGCTGACAGTGGGAGAGGGTGTCGGAAGGGCTGGACGCCTTAATGCAGCGGTGGTCCGAGGAAGGTCTGCTGTACATGTTCTGACCGTGGGTTCTTATAGGGCGGGTTGTACAGAGAATCGAGGCCCACTGGGGTCTGGTGATTCTCATCACTCCAGATTGGCCAAGGAGGCCATGGTATGCGTATCTCATGCGACTTCTGGAGGGTCATCCCTGGCATCTCCCAGTGAGGGAGGATCTGCTAATGCAAGGACCGGTGCTCATGCCTCAAGTGGATCGATTCTCGCTTACGGCCTGGCTCTTGAGAGGGCATGGCCGACGAAGTAGGGGTATTTGTCCGCGGTGGTTTCCACCTTGTCGAAGGCTAGGCGTAGATCTACCTCTCTTGCTTATATTAGAGTATGGAGTATTTTTGAGGCATGGGGCTTGGACAGAGATTTGACCGTCCAAGGCTTCTGTGTCGTACGTCTTAGATTTTCTGCAGGACGGGTTTGAGAAAGCTCTCTGAGGGTACAGCTGGCAGCAATTTCCTGTTATTGAGATAAGATCCAGGGAGTAGTGGTGGGATCACATTCTGACGTGAGAAGTTTCCTAAGGGCGGTGAATCTTCTGCATCCACCGAGTAGGGCGGTGGGATTGCTGTGGGATCTGTTGGTGCTGGAATTGTTACTGCGGGAACCCTTTTGAGCAGCGCATCGCTCAAGGATCTTACCCTCAAGACAGTCTTTCTGGTGACCATATGTTCAGCGTGCAGGATTTCGGAGCTGCAGGTCTTGTCTTGCCGGAAGCCGTTTCTGTTGTTTTCAGATGAGTGTAGTCCCTCCTTCTTGCCCAAGGTTGTCTTGATTTTTCATATCAAACAGGCTGTCACACTGCTGGTTTTCGGCAGCGAGGAGAAGGATTCAGCCGGGCGGCAATTATGCCTCCTGGATGTTCGGCGTGTTCTGCGGAGATACCTGAAAAAGATGAAGCCTTTCCGTAAATCGGATCGCCTGTTCGTGGTGTTTGGAGGCCCTTTGTAAGGGAGAAGCAGCAGCGAAGACCTCAATTTCCAGGTGAATCAGAGAACCTATAGCGTCGGCGTACAATTTTGAGAGGAAAACCGGTACCAGCAGGGCTGCGAGCTCATTCCACGAGGGCTCAGGCGGCCTCGTGGGCGAGTATGGCTACTTGTCATCTCTGCATTCCTTTGTCAAACATTATCGTCTGGATGTCCAGGCGGCAGGGGAAGCCTGTTTTGGATCGGTGGTGCTTCAGGCCAGTTTATCAGGTCCCTCCCGTTGATCTTGCTGCTCTGTTGAATCCCCAGAGGTTCGAGAATGGACTGGAGGGACGATAAGGAAGGTGAAATTAGACTTACCTGCTAATTGTTCCTTGAGGAACACCAGGCCAGTCCCAAATCCCTTCCTACGTGTTGTCTGTTCTAGGGCCTGAAGCAAGATTGAGTTTTAAAAAGAAAAGAAAAGAGGACAGGCCTCGGGTCTAGAGTTAGGCAGGGGGATTGGGGTGAGGACAGGCAATTGTCGACTCCTTGCTTTGTGGAAGATGCAAGCCGTCACCCAGAGAAGTGTCTGGTAAGCCTCCACATGTTGGAGGAGGGGGTGCCCTTCTCCACTAGGGGATAGGTTAGATTAGGTTCAGTTCTCTGTTCTTGAGTTCAAGTTAACTACTTATTTGTTGCTCCTGTGAGTCTGCTTTGCCAATAGGTTACTGGAGCTGGTGGGCGGTCCCTCTCGTATTTATACTAGGATCATCAAAAGATAATGTGCTCAGTCTCCAAGCTGCTGGAGGAGGTACTTAACCCAGAGGTTTGGGACTGAACTGGAGTTCCTCAAGGAACAACAATTAACAGATAAGTCTAATTTCACCTTAGACAGAATTCCAAATATGTGCAAAGGATTGGTGCATCCTACTCTTATGTCAGAATGTAGACCCAATTCTACTCTCCATTTTTTTGCCCTGTCTACTTTATCTTTCATATCAAAAGTTGCAGAAATGATGGTATGCACTCAGCTCTGACTTTTGTCAGGAATGTAAAACATTAACTTTTATTTGCATCCAGTTTTCACCAGGATCATAGTACTGAAACAGTTCCGGTATTATTGGTGAATGACATACTTACCTGCATCAAGAATAGTACATATGCTATATTTTTCTCATTAGATCTCCCTGCTGCATTTAATCTAATTGACTGTCAGCTGCTATTATGGCACCTGTGGGTCTTGGAATAGTAAGTTCAGTTCCAAAATGTATGTTAAATTTTATTTTGTTCTGTAGGGTGCAATGGGCTTCCTCGTATTTATTTTCCCATTTTGTATTAATTTTACGATCTCTATATATTATAATATTTGTATTTAAAGCTCTCTGTTTTTATTTATATTTAGCAATTATATCTAACTCTCTGTAGTATTATCATGAAAGTATACAATGTATTGACCCGAAACAAAGTTTCCGTTAACAAATTTATACCCTTTAATCGGAGTGGCCGCGAGGTCTCAGCTTCAGCAGGCTGCCATCGACTGTATTGTAACTGTCAAATGGATCAATGCCTATTCACATCAACGACCTTATTCACAAGCGGCCACTCCCTCCAATATTTGAAACTATCTTAGTTCAAATCCTTTTTATTGAGTTTACAAAGAGCCATAACAAAGCATAGCACAGCATGTCATAAAGAAACCAAAAGAACAACATATCGAACCCCATCTCAGGGATGAGACAGTATATCAACCTTCATAGCAGTACTAAGCACACAATTAACCAGAACATCAGTATCAGAGATGCTTCATAGCAACATTTTGGCCCCGGATGGCATCCGGTCTCCAAGCCCCCCCTCCCCACCTCCCCAACCCTCCCCACCTCCCCCACCCAATATAAACCGGCAAGCACACACAGGGAGTACGGGGTTACAAGAAAAAGATACCACACTAAAGGGAGATACATAATACCTTGCAAGTGATACACAGTACATTGCAAGAGATTAATAGTACATTGCAGGAGATACAGAAGGGGGGGGGGGGGTAGTAAAATAGCAAAGGGAAGCTCCACTAGATAAGAGCCACATTCGATCATCATTATAAACATATAATCAGGCGCACCACGCCTCCATGCCAAATATCATTCCCGGGAGTTGCGTCATACATTCAATACCACACTCCTCTCCCTGGGGGTCAGGCCCTGAATGACTGGGGACCATAGGTCAAGGAACTTATCCCAGTGTTTACCACCATACTGCTTTGCAGTTAATTTTTCCATGTACAGTAGCTCCAAGAGGGCCTTTTCCCACACTAGCACCCCTGGGGGCGCACTCTCCAGCCAGCGACTTAGTAAAGCCTTTTTAACAAGCAGAAAGCCTCTTTCCAGGATTTCCCGATGCGTCGGGGTGACCAGCTGAGCCAGAGGACCCCACTCATGAAACAAACAGACATCCCGTTGGTAAACCTCCCCTAATCTCAGCCACTCCACCATCTTAGCACACGCCTGTCGCCACAAGGCCCACACCGCAGCGCAGTCCCAAAAGCGGTGCAAAAGGGTTCCAACACTTTGCTGACACCAGGCACAATTTGATGTTGGCTGAAAACCTGCCTGATACGCCCATTTGTCAGTGGTGTAAGCTCTCCAGAGAAATTTGTATTGGAGCTCCTGTAAGTAGACCCAGGAGGACCCCTTCGGGATCCGGCCAAACGCAGCTTTCAGGGACGCCACGGTCATCCCCTCCACCCCATCTATACGCCACCTACTCGCCAGCGCAGAGAGGAGAGACTCATCTCCCATCGAGCCAGATAACTGGCGATATACCTGATTCCCTTGATCTCTCTCTACCAGGGTCTGTAGGATTTCCCGTGGGGTCCCAGCTGATGGCCCCTCCCCCCCCCTGTAGCTGACCCCGTAAGCCCCCCAGATAGTGGCGCACCTGCAAGTATCCATAAAACTGAATGGCAGGGAGCTGAAATCGCGCTGACAGGGCTTGAAAACTCTCAATGATCTCCCCTCCGGGCCTACACAGATCCCCGAGACACACTAATCCCCGCTCTGACCAGGGACGAAAAAGATTGTGGGCTGGCATCCCCGGGGGAAAAGCAGGATTCCCCACCATCGGGAGGAGCAACAAAATCTTCCAATTCCAGCCAAACCGAGAACACAGCGCACGCCAAGCCGCACGAAGGGCACCCAAGTAAACCCCCCCCCACCAGATAGTGCTGTAGAGGGTTGCTCCATGTGCAGTGCATAGAGACTATGATATGGAGCACACATCCCATTCAAGTGACATACGGGGGCGCACCCTCCACTTTCCCCTAACAGACCCCAGAGGTGACGGACCATATATCGGAGGTTGTAGTGCCGAAGGGAGGGTAAACCCAACCCCCCCTCCTCCACTCGCTGCATCACGGCCTTCAGTGGGATCCTTGCACGTTTGCCGCCCCACAGAAACACTGAGAAGGCCATCCAAGCTCTTCCAATCTCTAGCACGAACCTAGAGAGGCAGCAATCGCAGGACATACAACCAGCGAGGGAACTCAACCATGGTAAAGAGTGCTACCCGCCCTTTCAACGACAGCGGTAGACCCCGCCAGTTCTTAAGTACTTCTTTGGTCTTATCCAACAATCCAGAGATATTAACTTGGTAAAGGCGTTCAGGCCGGTCGGGGAGATAGACGCCCAAATATTTTAAAGAGCTCTCGGCCCAAACCAGAGGGAAGGAACCCACCCAAATCCGACGCACCCGCCCACCCACATCCAACACCATCGACTTGGAGGTATTAATCTTAAGGCCCGAAAAACTGCCGAAGTCTTCTATCACCTTCAACACTCGCGGTAGAGACTGCTGGGGTTGGGTCAGGCATAAGAGCATATCATCCGCAAATGCACTAACTTTGGTTTCCTCTCCCCCCATGGCAACCCCTCGAATCTGCGGGTCCCTCTGGATCGCCTGTAGTAACGGCTCCAAAGCCAGAACAAACAGGGGGGATAAAGGACACCCCTGGCGCGTGCCTCTCTCCAGCACAAAAGGCGTCAAAAATGTGCCATTCACTCCCACCCTGGCCATAGGCTGTGCATATAATAGTCGGATCCATTGTACAAATACACCGCTAAATCCCAAACTGCCCAGCACATCCCACAGGAAGGTCCATGCAACCCTATCGAATGCCTTTTCCGCATCCAGACTTACCAAGAGCATAGCCTCCTCCCTACGGAGAGAGTGTTCCATCCCTAGGAGTAATATAGCAATGTTCCTGGATGCGTCCCTACCTTGCACAAATCCCACCTGTCGAGAATCTATTAGCGACGGCAGGATAGGGTTCAGCCTCTTCGCCAAGACCGACGCCAGGATCTTCATATCACAATTGATAAGGGAGATCGGCCTATAGGAGGCGGGGTCAGTCAAGTCTTTCCCCGGTTTTGGGATTACCGTTATGTCGGCACACTGCATATCCCTAGGGAATTCACCCAACCTACAGGCTACATCAAACATAGCTACCATAGAGGGGGCGAGCCGTGAAGACAAGATTTTATAATATTCATAACTAAACCCATCCGGTCCCGGGTCCTTATGAGTACTCCCTTTTTTGATCACCTGCTGGATTTCTCCCACCGTTAACAGAGCATTCAACCTCTGCAGGTCCTCATCTGTCAATTTCGGGAGAGAAAGCGAATGCAAAAAGCCACGGCCTCTCTCATAGTCCCTCTCCTCCTCAGTGTATAAGTGAGCATAAAACTTGCGGAAAAGCTCCGCGAGCTGATGGTGGACCTCGTCCCATTCGTCCCTGAGGACAGGTATGAATCGCGCACCTCCGGGAGCCCTGACCAACTTCGCCAACAATCGGCCCGACCTGTTGCCATACCGAAAAAACTGATGCCGGTAACATTGCAAGCTCGCCTCTGAAGGAGCTCATTAAGCGCCGCCTGGGCCCCAGTATACTCCAGCTGTAGCTCCCTGTCCCCTCCCCTGCCCCCTCCCCTGCCCAACCGCTGTTGCAAATCCCGCACGCTACGCTCCAACACCATTAGGCTACGATTCGTGTGCTTGCGACGCTTCACACAGTAAGAGATAATCGCTCCGCGCATGACCGCCTTACTGGCTTCCCAAAAGAGAACGGGCGAACACTGGGGTGTATCATTAAAAAAGAGGTACTCATCCCATTGATCTTCTAAGTATTTCCAAAATTCTACATCCTCCCACAGGTACGTAGGAAATCTCCACTCCGTTCGGGAGGCCCCTTGGCATTCCCAAGCTATCCACACCAACCCATGGTCTGATACCGCTACAGGCTCGATCCCTGCTTGCAGTATCTTGGAGACCGCCCCCTCACTCACCAGGATATAATCAATACGTGACCAGGAGAGATGTGCCCTGGACTGATGGGTATACTCGCGAGTCCTGGGATTGAGGAGACGCCATATGTCAACCGGGTCCCCCATCCGACAAAGATAGCCCACCCCTCTTCTCTGCCAAACCCCTGACCCACTATTCTGGGACTTGTCTAGGAGCGGATCATGAGGGCAGTTAAAGTCACCAGCCAAGATCAAATTTCTACTCTTCGCTCCTTGGACAAATCCCAGCAACTTACGGAAGAAGGCGTGATCATACACATTAGGCGCATAAATGTTGGCGAGCCAAATATTCTCATTATACAGTTTGGCGTGCAACAAGACATATCTCCCAGCCGGGTCAGCGACCAATTGTTGAACCTCAAAGGGGATCCCCCGCTTCACCAGGACCACCACCCCAGCCCTTTCTGTACCCGAGGACGCTCCATAGGCGGCTGCTACCCAGTCTCTAGCCAACTTCTGGTGTTCCCCAGCACTTAAATGCGTCTCCTGGAGCATTGCTATGTGGGCCCCCTTCCGTTTAAGAGATTGCAAGATTTTGGTACGCTTAATGGGCGAACTGATTCCCCCACATTCCAAGAAGTGATCTTTAAGTTAGGCATGCACAGTCGGTGGGGTTCCTTCCTGCAGTGAGTTTCCCAGCCTCAACTCCCAGAGTCGGGTACTTCAAAGCTTGAAAAACAGAGTACTTCCCAAAATGCCAGTTGCATCCCATAGCTAACATCCCCATAGAAGTTGCCCTCCTCCCTCCATTAGAAATCGCACCCCCCCACTCGCTACACGATCCTGTTGTCCCTCCCCAACCCCCACCCCCACCCCCACCTCCTCACCCCTCCCTCCTACACCCACCCGTTCCGTTTCACCCCAACGTGCTACAACACACCAACACACATTCTCACAATCATCCCCACAAACACACCTGCATTCTGCAACCTTTCGCATAGTCATCCACACCCCTCCCAAACAGCAACAACCCTTGCAGACGCAAGATACCCCTATACAGGGATAAGATCACTGTCCACGCGCCTCCAGGCCCCCAAAGGGGAACGGCATCTTGAGGCGAATTAATGTCCACAATAATCCTTCAAGTTGGAAGTCGAGTCCTGACCAAGGAGACAAGGCACAACTGCCCACACCCTATTAGGGCATGTTCAAGTCAAACTTGCTGCTGCCGCAGAGCTAGGCAAAATGGTGGAAACAAATTTCCGCGCCTCTGCCACCTTCTCGAACGTGTGCGTGTCCCCTTTATGGAAAACTCTCAAGGTGGCAGGGTAGCTTAGGGCAAAGCGTATACCACTCTGGATAAGATCACTGCAAACGGGCGAGAATTCCTTCCGCCTGGCAGCCAGAGACGCTGAATAGTCCTGGAATAGGAATATTGGAGCATTATCCAGCTTCGGATCACGCTTCTTTCGATAGGCTTGCAAAAGTAAAGTCTTCTGATGGAAGTCCAGTAAGCGGGCTAAGGCAGGTCTTGGCCTAGCACGGCCCTCCTGCCGCTGCCCCAGCCGATGCGCTCTCTCCACCTTGATCTGGCCCTGGAGCTCCTCGAGACCCAGCTCTTTCGGCAGCCAAGTATCAAATAGGGTAAAGAGCTGGGGGCCTGTACAAGATTCAGGCACCCCAATCAAGCGTAAGTTATTCCTGCGGGAGCGGTTCTCCAGATCATCAACTTTGAGCAAGAGGGCGTCAATTTGCTTTTGCTGTTGGTGTTGGGAGTGCTCCAGGGCCAGCTCACCATCCTCCAGAACCGTCACCCGCTGCTCGGCTTCTTCAACCCTCCTGGTAAGCTCACTGAAGGTGTCAGTCATCTCCGCCAGCTTCTGCAATACGGCGGCGAACTTAGGCGCCAAAAGTTTGGCCACCTCAAACGCGAGCTCCTCCGGGTCAGAATCCACACTCTCTTTGCCCGGGGAATCATGCACCGACGCGGCCTTTGGTGCCGACGCCATCTTGGGGTCTCGTGCACTCACGGCTTTCTCCCGCCTCGCCGCCGTTTTCATTCTCCTCCTCGAGCAGCACTGCGTTTCACCTCCAAAAAGCGGTACTCTGGTTTTCCCCAACACCGGAGAGAATTACCCGCCCTCGCCACAAAGCAAGTCGCCGAATTAATTGCAAGATTCTAAGGGAGGCCTGGGAGCACGATGAGGAGCGTCCTCACCCGCTCATGCGCTCATGTGATCTCTTGAAACTATCTTATAATGTAATATAGCGGTAAAAGGTGTTTTTTTTAAAATGATGTTTAACCAGTGCTTAGCTTTCAGTTGAAGTTTCAGCTTTCAATATAGAACTGTACTGAAAGCTGAAACTTCTACTGAAAGCTAAGCACTGGTTAAACATTTAAAAAAACCTTTTACCGCTATATTACATTATAAGATAGTTTCAAATATTGGAGGGAGTGGCCGCTTGTGAATAAGGTCGTTGATGTGAATAGGCATTGATCCATTTGACAGTTACAATATAGTCGATGGCAGCCTGCTGAAGCTGAGACCTCGCGGCCACTCCGATTAAAGGGTATAAATTTGGTAACGGAAACTTTGTTTCGGGTCAATAGAAGATACATTGTATACTTTCATGATAATACTACAGAGAGTTAGACATAATTGCCAGGATATAACTCTGATGAAAAAAGGACCAAAACTAGATTTATTTATATTTATACTTTAATATTTTAATTGTTAACTGTATTTCACTTTTATTTTCAAGTTTCACTGTAAACCGCTTTGATTTCCGAAAGACGGTATATAAGTTAAATTAAATAAAATAAATATTAAGAACAATATCCTTTTTCCCCGTGAGTGCCACAAGATTTCTCCTGGCTCTATTGCTATTTAACATGCTGCTTAGTCCCTTGGTCATCCTAATCAAGGTGTCCTGAGCTATTTAATATGCCGATGATAATCAGTTGTTGTATCGCGTGTTCTGCCTTAATGGAAATTAATCAATTGGAGCAGTGTTTTTAGATTTTATTTATTTATTTTATTTTATTTTATTTTACAGTTTTTATATACCGCGCTCTTTGGTATCAGCGCGGTTTACAGATAACAAATTTCGCATTAGAACAGTCTTTTGCTTACATTATAACAGTGTCTTTTGCTTACATTATAACAGGGTCAGTAACTTGGAGACAACATGGTAAACTATATACAAGCTATATACAGAAGATAAATTACATCTGGAAATTTACAGTTAAATTGGGTCATAAATTTGGGTGTGCAGAGCGTCTAGTTCGTGTTCTGTTATGGTTATGTTGTTGGAATGTCAGAGGCTGTGTGAGTGATTTGTGAGATGGGGGGAGGAGGTGTAGGGTTAGGGCCTAAAAGATGATGACAGAATAGGTAGTGTTTGAGGGCCTTTCTAAATTGATGCAGTTGTCCAGTGGTTATCACTAATGTTCTGAAATTATGTCAAACTAAATCTATTGTAATTGGTATGCAGGGAACTTATTCCCAATATATCATCGTCAGTATTAGCTACCTCCATTGCATTGCGTGATGGTGCAGTCATATTAAGATTTCATAGTTAGGAAACTGTGCTTTTATAAACAAAGATTCGTGAATGGTGAATTCCTTGTTTTGGCCTTGCTCAGAGCATATGGCTAAGACTGAGATTGCTATTTTTCCCCTAAACCCAGCACCTCCTCCTTCCTTTCTCTGTTTGTATGAATAATATTATCCTCGCTGTCTTCTCAGCTAGTAACTTAGGCATCATCTTTGACTCCTCTCTATCTTTCTCTGCACATAACAAATGGCTAAAACCTTTTCTAGAAAATCATCAACATTACCTTTCTGAACACTACTACTTACAAAAAAAATAGTAGTAGTAATAGTATTTAGTAGTTTTTAATTGAATAATCATATGAACTTCAAGCCAGTAAAATTCAAAATTACAGATAACTAAACATGCTTATATCCTTGTTTGTTCCGTTTTTAACTTTTTAACATCCTCCGACCCCATCCTCCCCCTTTTCCCTTTTACCGATCGAGTCTTGATCTACCTAGTTCCTTTTAATAGTGCCTTTCATTGCCTCCAATACTTGTTGATATCTAAATTCTGACACTGTACTCAAAATGGACCTCAAGTAGGCAGTTAACATTAATATGTACCCGTCTGTATCCTCCCATCAGCCCTCCTGTGCTCTGCGTTCTGCCACTTTACATATGGCTGCCACTGCCTTTGAAAAGTTTTTAACTTAGGACTGGCTTTTAATGTAGCCAATGTCATATTGTAAAGCCATTCCAGGCGTTTCGTTACTTCCCCCATAGGCAGTGTTTCTTGGGCTCTCCGGTTTTTAGCTAATGTCATTCGTGCTGCCACAAAACACATCTGTATTGGATCTTGTCTCTGCTTATCTATCGCTGTAGGTGTTTGATTCAGGAGACACACCAATGGATCCAGTTCAGTTTTACAGCCCCCCATGTCCTCCACCAGTGCTTTCACCTCCCTCCAAAGGTTTTCCACCACATGTGTATAAAATCCCCTTCCTGTCCACAGGCCCATAACATAATGCAGATTTGCGCAGACTTATTTTCCAGAGTAAGATGGGATCCCAATACACCCTATAGAGCACTTTGTATTCATTCATGTTCCATTATAGCCACTGATGGGGATAACCTGCTGCCACTGTGCCTCTGCCAGCTGGATTCCCAAGTCTACCTCCCATTTCATGCAATTTCTGGGACTATCCCACCTACTCTTCTGGAGTGCTTTATAACTTACTGTAACATGACCCTGCAAACTTACCCAACTCTTCCAGAGGATTTCATAATCACTGCGTTTACTCATCTCAGCTTGAGGCTGTGGGTTTGTCCTTACCATATGTTGCACTTGCTGATGGTAAAAAAAAAAACACGTGTAGGCGATTATTTGATAGCTCACACAGATCTGGGAGCTGTAGCACTCCCCCACTCTCATCTAACAATTGTCCCCATTTATTGAGACCTTGTATATCCCATCATTTACCAAGGGTGCATGATAAGTAATGTTCCTATATGCGCAACGTAAAAGCTACGCATGGACTAACTTGCTCCTCTCTCCTTCCCCTCCTAGGTTCCCAAATTAGTGTGCTTAATGGTCCCGCTTCAATTAAATGTTGTTCAATTTGTACCCATTGCTGACCCTCTGCTTCTGCTCTCCATTCAAATGTGTTGCTAATCATGGCTACATAGTGATATTCTCTCAGGGATGGTAGCCCAAGACCCCCATACTCTTTATTTAGCGTAAGTGTAGTTCCTGCTACTCTTGGGGGTGCTTTTTCCACACATTAGCCAAATGAACATCTTTGCCAGCTATTCAGAATCTCATCAGAGATACAAATGGGTAGCGCCTGAAATAAATACAACTCTTGTAGTAGCACATTTATTTTGGTTATAGCTATCGGTCCTAAAATGACAGTGTTATCTTATCCCATCTTTCTAAGTCCTCTTTTATAGACAGACACAACTTGGCATGGTTCATAGCATACAGTTCTTCCCACTTTGCCCCTACCTGTATCCCAAGATGGAATGCTTAGCCCACTTAAAGGGAAAAGCGGCTCTCAGACATTCCTCCAGTCCAAGTCTGAGATAAATTTTGAGAATCTCAATTTTTGTCATATTCATTTTGTATTCTAATCGAGCAGTATAGTGCCCTATCTCCCATAACAGGTTGGGCAGAGTTGTAAATGGTTCCATTATTGTATATATCATGTCATCTGCAAATAAACCTATTTTATATTCAAAACTTCCTACATGTATTTCTCTGATATCCCTGTTACTCCACACTTTAGATGCCATGGGCTCAATTACCAGGGCAAATAAAAGTGGGGACAATGGGCATCTCTGGCACATCCCCCTGCCAAGTTCAAAAGTACTAGAGTATGCTCCATTAACCCATATGCAGACCATGGGGTTTATGTACAGTGCTTTAATTCACCCTTTAAAATGTGTGCCCAGTCCTATATGCTTCATCACCTGGAATAAAAACTCCCACGCCACTCTGTCAAATGCCTTTTCGGCATCTACAGCAACCAGCATTGCGTTCTCCTTTCCCCTTTTCGTTTTCCAAATCAGATTCAGTAATTTCCTTATATTTTCCTTGGCTTGATGGCCTGGAATAAATCCGGATTGATCGTCCTTGACCACCTGGCCAGTCACCTATTGTAGCCAGTTTGCAAGAACCTTGGCATAGATTTTTGCATCAATGTTAATTAAAGAGAGAGTTTTATCCTTGGGAAGCACTGTTACCCTCGCCTCACTCATACTTAGGGGTAGATGGCCAGCTTCTGTGGTCTCATTAAAGAGCTTCATCAAGCGTGTCATTACTGTCCCCTCCATCTTCCTAAAGAAATGCCCTGTTAGGCCTTCTAGGTCTGGAGCCTGAGCCGGCTTCATACTCTTGATGGCCTCTGCTATTTCATCATTACTCATATCCGCCTCAAGCATTTGCGCACAGACACCTCTGTCAGTCAATCCATATCACAAGAATGTAAATAAGCCTTTATTTCTTCCTTTTGTGCCTTACTTTCGCTTTGATAGTTTTTAGAACTTTTTATCTAAAATTAGATCTAATTTGTTCCTCATCCTGTTGTAACTGACTTTGGTCGTCCCGAATTTTCAGGATTTGCTGTTAAATCATTTGCATCTTGATCCTACGGGCCAGCAGTCATCCAGCTTTATTACTTCATTCAAAGTGGGTTTGCCAGGTCAGCTCCATATCTTTCTACATCATTACAGTAAGCTCCCGGCGGCATTCAATAAGCTGTTTAACGCTCCACTTTCGTGTGACCCATCGTTAGTTGCCTCTAAGAAGTGAATACGTGCCCTAAGCTTTCCTTCTGGCACTGTTCATTACTTTTTATAAAATATGGCTGCTGATGCCAGAATCACCCCCCTAACCACAGCTTTGGGTCCATCCCATATAGGGTTGCCAACTGGCTCCAGATGTGCGCGACAGGCTTGATCCAGTCCTGGATTTACTCCATTACATGCAGGGAAATGTAGTTCTGATTTCCCCATTGCACTCCATAAGAAAAGCAAGTCTACAAGTCCCTGCATGCAATGGGGTAAACACAGGACTGGATCAAGCCTGTCGGGCACATCTGGAGGCAGTTGGCAACCCTAATCCCATAGCCTCCACTCAGCCACATACCCCGTCTCATTAAACTGATAGAACTCCTGAAAGGCTGTTTCAAGTTTAACGAGCACTTCCAGGCGCTCCAAAAGCAAGTTAGTTTCCAAAAGCGTAGCCTGGGAGTTTTCCGGCCCTGTGTCATCACCCCTATTGGCGCATGGTCTGGGCACACACAATGTCCCCAATCTCTACTTTACTAACTGAGATTGCCAGTGCACAGTCCAGCCAAAACACATCTATTATACTGTAACTACAGTGTGGGATTGAGTAAAAAGTATATTTACATGTCCGTCCATCCTTTTTCCCTCCAACAATCAATCCGATTCAGTGATTCCATTAACACTCTCATTTTATGTCTATGAGAACATAAGAATATAAGATATGCCATACTGGGTCAGACCAAGGTCCATCAAGCACAGTATCCTGTTTCCAACAGCGGCCAATCTAGGACACAAACATAGAAACATAGAAATATGACGACAGAAAAAGACCACATGGCCTATCTAGTCTGTCCTTCCATAACAACTACAACAGTCCCCTAGTAATTACAAGTTCCTAGTAATTTCCCCATAAGACACAGATTCCACAATGCTTGTATTACATAGTACTATAGTATATGACGGCCGCTAAAGACCAATATGGTCCATCTGATCTGCCGAGCAAGGCAGCAAGAGTAGGTGCACCTGCCGCTCTGTGTAAGTCACCCCTCCCCATGCCTTTGTTTAGGGGTGTACCCACCGCTCCATGTAGATCACCCCTATTTGTTCAGATAAAAGAGATAGTTATGCTTATTTTGATTGTATCCTGTTGCTATAAAGGGATCCACTGTGTCTCTCATGCCATTTTGAATTTTGTCACTGTTTTCTTCCACCACTTCCATTGGGAGAGCATTCCAAGCATCAACCACTCTTTCATTGAAAAAGTATTTCCTGACATTGCTGTTCAGTTTACCCCCTTGCAGCTCCATATTATGCCCTCTAGCTTTTATAGCTTCCCCATCTTTTGGAAGAGGTTTATTTGTCCATTAATACTCTTTAAGTATTTTAAAGGTCTGAATCATACTTCCCCTGTCCTTCCTCTCCTCCAGAGTGTACATATTTAGGTGGTCTTCTCATAAGTCTTCTGATGCAGGCTCCAAATAATTTTGGACGCCTTCCTCTGAACCGCTTCCAGCCTTTTTATATCTTTCGCAAGATATGATCTCCAAAACTGAACACAATATTCCAAGTGAGGCCTCGCCAACGACTTGTACAGTGGCATTAGTACCTCTTCCTTTCTGCTGGTAATTCCTCTCTGTATGCAATCGAGCATCCTTCTGCCTTGTCACATTGTTTTGCCACCTTGAGATTGTCAAACAATCACTTCGAGGTCATCCTTCTGGTCTTGCACAGCAATCTCTCGCCCCCTATCGCATACAATTCCCTTGGATTTCTGCTCCCCAAGTGCATGACGCTGCACTTCTTCACATTAAATTTTAACTGCCAAGCATTAGATCGTTCTTCCAGCTTTTGTAGATCTTTCTTCATGTTCTCCACTCCCTCAGGGGCATCCACTCTGTTGTTGCCAAAAAAGCATCTTTCTGGAAATGGAAAAAAGAGCCAAATGGCGCAACCTGGAAACAGCACAAGCACTGGCAAGTCAAATGCAAGGCATTGATAAGGCAGGCAAAGGGAGAATTTGAGAAGAAGCTTGCTGCGGAAGCAAAAACGTGTAATAAAGACTTTTTCAAGTATATTCGTAGCAAAAAACCTGTGAGAGAGTCAGTTGGTCCATTAGATGATAGAGGGGTTAAAGGGGCACTAAGAGGCGACAAGGCGATAGCAGAGACACTGAATGAATTCGTTGCATCGATCTTTACTGAGGAAGATTTAGGGATGTTACCCATAACTAAAGTGGTATTTAAAGGTGCGGAAGAATTGAAGGAAATATCGATACATTGGGAAGATGTATTACAACCATTTAATAAACCGAAGAGTAGCAGATCAACTGGACCGGATGATAAACATCCAAGGGTGTTGAAAGAACTGAAATATGAGATTGCAGACCTGCTATTAGTAATCTGTGAACTATCATTAAAATCTGTAATACCTGAAGATTGGAGTATGGCGAATGTAAAAAAAACTTTTAAAAAGGGTTCCAGGGTCAGCGGATTAGATGGTGGCGAGCTAGACAAGCTCTGCTGCCATAGCCTGCCAAAAAGGGCAAAAATATAGCAAAAAGCAGCATGGAGGAAAGGATTGAGCAGGGGGTAATGAGGCTGTAACCCCCAAGTCCAGAGGAAGTGACAGCGAGTAGTGCAGCAGACCCGGCACCGGTAGGAGCGGCGGGATAGGAGTAGTGCCGGCCAGGCGCATGGAAGCAGCAGGCAAGTGGCCGAGGAGGCGGCGAAAACCGCGGCGGAGCTAGAGAGGAGAGGGATAGGGGCAGAAGCGGAAGGAGCTGATGCGAGGCTGAGAAGCGGCGGTGAGTCGAGGTGCGTTCTGGAGGATTGTGAAGAAGGAAGAGAGCTGCCCGGGAGAAGCGTGGAGAGAGGAGAGCTGCCTGACACACGAAAGGCAGCTGTGAAGGTGCCCGAGTCTGTGCGAGGAGTTTGGAAGGAGCGGAGGAAGGAGGCGGAGCAATCGGGGGTGAGCAGTAACTGAGCCCGGGAGAAACGGCGGTGCTGGAGGCGGGCTGTTGCAGTGGTTGGAGTGCAGAGGGGAAGGTGGAGAACACAGCGGCTCAGCAAGCAACAAGAAGAGCCGGAGGGGTGACAGAGTCCGGATTGACCAGAGAGACAGGGCTGAAGAAGCCTTGGAGAGGGAGCAGCGCGGAGCAGATCAAGATGACAAGAAGGGGGGGAGGGCAAGCAAGTGGGAGTTGAGTTGGCGGTGAAAGCCACAGATCTGCAGCGAGGGAGAACATCCAAGAGAAACATTAAGGCCATAACAGATAAAAGAAGCAGAGAACATCGCTAAAGTCCACGCAGCACCTCACAGAGTGGGGGAGGAGAGTAGAAGCAAATGTGGAGCCAGCTGCCCACAGGGAAACATTAAATGAATACAGCATGGAGAAAGCAAAGAGAGAGGGGGCAGTGAAGAAGAAGCTGGCAGAGTTTCGCTCACCGTATGCGATTCCCAGAGGTGGAAAGGAGGAGGAGAAAACGTGCAAGCAGAGAGGGGGCCTCTCGCCAGACCATGAGGAAGAGATAGAAGGAGAGGAATGCCTGGGAATGGCAGAGAAAATCAAGCAGTGGCTGTTGGAATTGAAGGAGGATTTAAAGGAAGAGATTGGAGGAGTTATGAGTTGAAAGAGGGGTTAGTCAGTCAAGCAAGATATGACAGAGCTGGGGGAGCGAGTAGAAGATGTAGAGCACCAATTAGAAGCTCAGGTGGCAGAGGTGGAGAAAATCAAGAAAGGCTGGAAAGAGCTGAAGGAAACGCAAGAGGAGTTGAAGGCAAAAACAGAAGATCTGGAAGACCGCTCAAGAAGGTGCAACATCAGAGTGTGGGGAGTCCCGGAGGGCCTCAGATGTAGGAACAGCGAAGTGGTGGTACAGAAAATATTTGGAGAAATCTTAAGAGGCGGAGTGCACAGAGGAGGAGGAAGAAAGTCAGGTGAAAATAGAAAGAGCTCACAGAGGGCTGGGGCCAGTGCGGGAAAATCGCCCGAAAGAGACTGTAGTTTGCTTGGCTTCATATAAGCTGAAAGAGCGAATAATGGGAGCAGCGAGAAAGCTAAAACAAGTCCAGTGGGAAGGAAACAATCTGGAGCTGTTTCAGGACCTATCGCAGGGGACAC
The DNA here is from genome assembly GCA_033557465.1 of Ichthyophis bannanicus. Lineage (NCBI taxonomy): Eukaryota > Metazoa > Chordata > Amphibia > Gymnophiona > Ichthyophiidae > Ichthyophis > Ichthyophis bannanicus. The sequence continues at coordinate 367,917,254 of CM066031.1, forward strand.
TGCAGCATAGACAAGAAATAAAAAGTCACGGCCTACTTGAGAAGGGCTAATTTGAGATACAAGTGGCTGTACCCATTTGGACTGTTGATCACGGTACAAGGGAGGTCGAGGAAAGTAAAGACAAGTGCAGAAGCATGGACGGCACTGAGAGAGCTGGGAGCTGAGAATTTACCAGAGGGAGCCACCAGTCCAGTTAAATCAAGGGACGACACGGCCAGTGGGAGCACGACGGAAAGCCTGAAGTGGCATAGAGTAGAAGAAGGTGGTCGGAAATTGGTGAGACTGGCCAAGGAGCGGCAGCGCGAGCAGGAGCACAAAGGAGCAGCAGGAGGAAGTGGCTGATATTACAAGGACTGGGGCTGGATAATCTATAATGTGGAAAGGGTAAGGGGGATAATGTTGAATTTTGCAGTAGGAGGAGAGGGAGGGTAGAAGGGATGGGGAGGAAGGGTGGAGATGAGGAACAAGTGGGGTGGGGGTAGAGGGGGTGAAAGAGGGGAGGGAGGTAGGGGGAAGAGAGGGGGAGGCAGGCAAGGGTCTGATCCGAGGTCACTAATGGAAGTCAGATCTCCGGGTCGGAGAAGTGGGAGGGGGGGAGAAGGGGAGTCAAGGCGAGACACAGAAGGGTGGGAGGGGGGAGGGGAGCAAGGGGAAGGGGGGGGTGGGGGGCGGGGGAAAAACCGGAGAGAAGGGGGAGCAAAGGTGGAGGAAGTTATGAAAATTGTAACATTAAATGTGAAGGGATTGAATTCACCACGGAAGAGACAGAAATTGTATAAAGAATTGCAAAGGCATAAGGCAGCGATTGTGATGGTGCAGGAGACACATTTGCTTAAAAAACATGAAGCGCTAGTGTGCCCGAAGGGATATAGAGAGTGCATTTTTGCATCAAACTTACGGGAAAGGAAAAAAGGAGGGGTGGCAGTTTTTATTGCAGGGGTATATAAAACGGAAGTGCAGATGGTGATGAGGGATAAGGGGGGGAGGTACCTGGTGATGCGTGTGAAAGTTGGGAAGGAGTTGTATTGTGTGGTGAATGTGTATGCTCCTACGGGGTCACAGAAAGAATTCTGGGAGGAGTTGGGGAGGCAGGTGGCGGTAGTAGGGGAAGGAGTATTAATATGTGGAGGGGATTTCAACATGTCACGGGAGGTGGGGAGGGACACTACGGGGAAGAGGGAAGGGAGGAGGGCAAATAGACAAAGATACCATAGGTTTGTGAATGAGAATGATTTGATAGATGCATGGAGACTGATGAACCTGGGTAGGAGGCAGTTTTCATTCTTCTCTGCCGTGCATGGAACATACTCTAGACTAGGCGCCATTTGGGTAGGGAAGGAATTGGCGGGCAGGATAAAGGAAGGAGAAATAGAATCGATTACATGGTCGGATCATGCACCAGTGGTGATACAGGTGAAAGTGAGGAGAGAGAGCAAGGGAGGGCGATACTGGAAGCTTAATGAAGGGTTGCTGGAAGATGCAAGGGTGGTGAAAGAGGTGGAAAAGCTAATACCGGACTATTTTGAAGAGAATGGGAAGGGAGAGGTAAACGAGGGAGTGGTCTGGGATGCCTTTAAAGCAATAGTGCGAGGGGTATTGGTTAAGTGGGAAGCGCAGATCAAACGGGAGCGAGAGGAGCAAGAATTGCAGTTGAGGCGCCAACTAATGGAACTAGAAGAGAAAGACGCACTGGAAAGGGGGACAGCTAGGGGAGCGGTGCTAGAAGTAAGAGCTAAATTAAATGCTATAGAGGCAGGGCGAATAAAGCACAGATTGCAGATACTAAGACAGAATTTCTTCGAAGGGGGAAATAAAGCTGGGAAGTACTTGGCCCGGCAGTTAAAGAAGAGACAGGAAAGGAATCATATACTTCAGATTAGAGGGAGGAGGGGGGTAGTGAGGGATGATCATCAGATTAGAGAGGAGTTTGTGGAGTTTTACCAGAAGTTATATGCCGCCCAGGCAAAGGGAACAGAGGGGGATATCACTGCATATTTGGGAAAAGTGAGGTTACCACGGTTGGAAGAAAGGGAACAGGAAGATCTGGATAGGGAGATAGGGGCAGAGGAAGTGGGAAGGGCAATTAAAGAGATGAGGCTAGGGAAGGCCCTGGGCTTAGACGGGCTGACGGCGAATTTCTATAAGAAATTTGGGAGTTTGCTAACCCGGCCTTTATTATCAGTTTTCAATGTAACACGGCGGGGGGAAAAGTTGGCAGATACAATGGGATGGGCAGGCATTACCGTGCTATACAAAGAAGGGAAAGACCCAATGGAATGTGCGTCCTACAGGCCAATATCACTATTAAACCAGGATGCGAAATTGTTGGCAAAAATTTTAGCGACAAGGCTCAATAAGTATCTAAGGAAACTGGTCCATGAGGACCAAGCGGGGTTTATACTGGGGAGGCAGGTGCGGATAATATTCGAAAGGTACTCAATGTAATATGGGCAGCAAAGCGCTCGGGAGAGCCTACATTGCTAGTGTCGTCAGATGCTGAAAAGGCATTTGACCAAGTGTCATGGAAAGTTTTGTTCTCAGTTTTAGGGGTTATGGGGTTTGGAGCCGAATTTGTGAAGTGGGTAAAGGCTCTGTATGACGGTCCCAAAGCATGTGTGAGGGTAAATGGAGGGTACTCATGCTTTTTTTCGTTGGGGAGAGGAATGAGGCAGGGATGCCCGCTATCGCCCTTGCTATTTGCGCTCTCTCTGGAGCCACTGGCGGCGAGGATAAGGGAGAGCACTGAGATTAGGGGGGTGAGATTAGGGCAACGGGAGTATCGTATGCCGCTCTTTGCAGATGACGACATTTTTGTTATCAATCACACAACCAGGGGGGACTTTACCAGCTTTAATAGATGAGATTGCAGAAGTACGGGGTTGTGGTGGGGTTTCAAATTAATTGGGGGAAGTCAGAAATATTAAACGTGGTGGGAGAGGAGGACCAGCAGAGGGAATTACAGAGGAGCTTCCCGTTTCGGTGGGCAGAGAGGTCGATCAGGTACCTGGGGGTGCAGGTGGGGAGGTCCCTTGAGGAATTGTTTGATTTAAATTACAAAAAGCTCCTAGGGCAACTAGAGACACAGTTGGGGGGCCAGAAGAGGGGATACTACTCGTGGTTTGGGAGGATGGCAATCATCATTAAGGTGATGCTGCTCCCTCAATTTTTTTTTTCAAGTATTACCTATAGCAGTACCAAGAAGAGTATTAAAGAAGGTGCAAAAGCAGGTAGAGGGGTTTATTTGGGGGGGTAAAAGGCCACAGGTGACAGCGAGGACGCTACAAGTACAAGGAATGGAAGGAGGGATGGGGGTGCCTAATTTTATTTATTTAACATTTCTTATATACTGCCTTTCATGATATCAAGGCGGTTTACATTGAACAAACTGAAATTACATTGAACAGGGCATTATAACTTGGAGATAACTATTTTACAGGGAACATGGGCTATGGAGGGTTAAGTGGCTTGCCCAAGACCACAAGGAGCACCTGTGGGACTACAAACCCCAGTCCTTCTGGCCCAAAGTTGCTGTCCTCTAGTGGGATTTGAACCCCGACCTTCCGGCCTGAAGTACCTTGCCCCAACCACTAGGCCACTCCTCCACTCCATTTTGCCATGTATTATCAGGCAGCTCAGCTCAGAGCGGTATCTGCGTGGATAGGAGAGCAGAATAAGCAATGGGTAGTGATGGAGGCAGTAGGATTTGACCCCGGAGAATTGGAGCGCATAGTCTGGGAGGGGAAGGGGGAGAGGGAGGCTAACCCTATGGTAGTGCATACGCTAAACATATGGCAACAGAATAGGCAGAGGATGGTGGGGGATAAGAAGTGGTCGCCTACCCTGTCCTTACAGGTGTGTTGTGAAAGGGGAGCGGGTCCGAGGAGAGCAGTATTGAGGAGATGGGAGCAGCGGGGGTTGAACCAGATGTCAGTTATTAGTGGGGAAGGAGGTAAGGAGTTTTGAGGGGATCCGGGATATGTATCAGTTGCAGGAGGCAGATAGATACACTTATGTGCAGCTGGGGTTGCTGATCAGTAAATGACAGAGGGGGCAGGGCTGTGGGGGGAGAGTGGAATGGTTTGAAGGGGCTTGCCTGGGGTCCATGGGGCAAAGGGGCATGTTATCTAGAATTTATAAAGGGTTAATAGCGAGGGGAGACAGGAAATTGAGCTACATGAAGGCATGGGAAAGAGACTTAGGGGTAGAATGGGGGGTAGAGGAGTGGGAGGAGGTGGTGAGGGGAATAGCTAAATTTACAATCGCTACGGCGCTGTGAGAGAATGGATTCAAGGTGTTGAGTAGGTGGTATTTGACGCCGGAGAGGTTGCATAAGGCGGGGATATTGAAAACGAATGAGTGTTGGAGGAAATGTGGGGGAGAGGGAACATGGATGCATATGTGGTGGACCTGCCCAGTGGTTCAAAGGTACTGGGGGAGAGTTGGGGAGAATATTAATAGCATTGTGGGAGCCTGAATAGAGCTGAACCCCAAAATGTGTCTCCTGCAGAAGAAGGATGGGCAAGGGGAAGGAGAATGGAATATCATCTGGTTCTGTGTTACGGTGGCCAGATGCGAAATAGCCTGGCATTGGAATAGAATGGTTTTACCGTCAATGGATAGCTATGCTGAAAGACTGTCGGATATATATACCTTATGTATAAAATAACGGGAGAGAAGAAGGAGGGGGGAAAATTGGAGAAATGGTGGGAAGGGGTATGGAGGTGGCTAAGAGAGAGCATAGGTGGAAGGACAGAGTGGGTGTGGAGCGGGAAGGGGTTGGGGGGGCCGGGGGGTGAGGGAGGGGCAAGAACTAAGGTAGGCGAAAGGGAAAAGGGATATGAGGGGGAGATAGGGTGGGGGGGAGGTGACAGGGGGTAGTGGAGGAGAAGGAAGGGGGAGGGGGGTAGAGTTCTGGGGAGAAGGAGGAATGGAGGGAACTGGGGAAGGGGAGGGAAGAGGGCAGAGGGAGCAAGGGGTGAACAAGGGGGTAATAATATTGGTTTAGTTAAGGGGGGAGCGGCATAGGCAAGTGGGGGAGGGACGAGTATGGTGACTTGAAGCAGAATGTACCTTGCCTGATGTAATTTGCTTGTTGGAAAAATTAATAAAAATTTAAAATAAAAAAAAGGGGTTCCAGGGGTGATCTGGGAAGCTACAGACCGGTGAGCCTGACGTCAGTACCGGGAAAAATGGTAGAAACCATCATAAAGAACAAAATTGCTGAACATGTAGATAGTCTTGGCTTAATGAGAGACAGCCAACATGGCTTTAGACAAAGAAGATCTTGTCTTACTAATTTGTTATGTTTTTTTGAAGGTGTGAATAAATAGGTAGACAAAGGTGAGTCTGTTGATCTAGTGTATCTGGACGTTCAGAAAGCCTTTGACAAGGTCCCTCATCAGAGACTTTTGGCAAAACTAAAGAGTCATGGGATAGGAGGCAGTGTACTATTGTGGATCAGGAACTGGTTAAAAGATAGAAAGCAGAGGGTAGGGCTAAATGGCCATTCCTTATCGTTCCTCCAGTTTAGTCCTCAACCTCTGGGTAGTGAACCTCCTCCTGCAGCTTGGAGACTGGGCATGTCAAAAACTCAAGACATCACTGGATATAGCCTGCTGGTCTCTCCCATCAGCCCCCAGTGTGTCCAGTCTCCATGCAGCAGGAGGACGTAGTGAGCCTAGCTTCTGGGCTCACTTGGGGGAACAGATAAGGAGCATTTAGTGTGACAAATTCTATTCTGATTTTACTTATGATTTTTACATTTAATTTTACTTTTCATTCAGTTACCTTTTGGTTAATTGGTAATCAGGGATTAGTTCCCTTTAGTTAGGAGCAAATTTCCTTATATTTACAGTAATTTTAAATTTGAGCCTGGCTCTTTAAATTAGTAGCAGCTCTCGCCTTCCCTCCTTGTCAGTTATTTTCACTTGCTGCAGGCATTCGCCGGTGCGGATCTCTCTCCCTTGACGGTACGGGAGAGAGCTCCGGGACCCGTACAGCCACACTGAAGCTGTGTGAGACGGAGCCTCTCCGTTGCTGTGGGATTTTAATTTTACTCTGGAACCGACTGAGCGGGCCTCGCCGCTGCTGCCTGGTGCAGCAGCATGGCTTGAAGATCGGATGAATTCAAGGTGGTAGGAGCAAGCTGCGTGGCTTTCGGCCCTGCAGGTAAGGCCTTCAGGCTCTGTCGGTCTGCTGAGGCCTCCTTTTTGCAGCGGCAGCTGTTCTTGGTGCCAAAATTCGTTGGCAAAGGGGCGGCCATTTTCTCTCTAGGTATTTGGACTGCATGGCGAGAGTTGCAGTGAGCTGCCTGTGTGAGGAAGACAGGCAGAATAACTAGATTTTTAAGTCTAGTGTTTCTTTTGTTTGTAGGTTTTTTGAGGCTTGGGGGGGGGGGGTTCCCTCAGCCTTAAGGGGGCTGTTGTCAGTCCTCTTTATTTTTAAGTTTATTCTTAGTTTTATAGGACAGCAGTTTTGGCATTGATATCTGATGCCACATGTTCTTTCCCTCCTAATCATGTCTCTGAGGAGCATCTGTTGCCAGCTCTTAGGTTCTTCAAGAGCAGAGCCCTAACTTGGAAGGAGGGACAGGCTGGAAGTGTGCTTTTGTGTATTCTATAGTGGAAGTTGCCCAAACGCCTATGGTTTCACAGGGACAGGTTTAGGAAACCTTAGGATATAAAAAATAGATAATAATAATGACAGTTAAACTGTCAACCAAGAAGTGCCTGTGCTACGGTCTATGGCCACCAGAGGGCAGCTGGTACACTCTATAGTGCCTCTTTGTGACCGTGTGTATGCAGCCATCATCAGATTGATCATTCTTTGCAAGTCAGGGAAAAAATAACCACAGGGCCACCTCATGGGCACTCAGGGGTTAGTGACTAAACAAGCAACACTAATGTTCTGCAAATCAAGATTTTATGACCAAGATTTAAAGCTCCTAACTTCTGTATTGTTTGTCGGGCTCTGGTGCCCTAAAGGCCACCGGATGGCAGCGCTGCTCATGAATCACATATAGTATTCAGTGCCCCCATCCCTGGGGGGGGTGGTAAAATACAAAATCGTATTCCTCATCAGGTTCACACAGGCAGCAACCTCTAAGACCTCCACTTGCAAGGTTGTCGGTGTATCCCGCTATTTCTCTGACTGCAGGAAGGCCGGGGGGCGGGGGGTGCCTGTGTGTTTCATAGCTCCACTTAGCATACCCTTCCCAGGAAATTCTCATCTATTTCTAGAGCCTGTGTTAGAGCAGGGCTTTAAGCACTTAGTAGGGGCACTGACCCGTCTGTGCCATCTTGTTAAAGGGCCCGTGCTGAGGGTGAAGAGAAGGATGGTCTAGGTAGCACAGTCTTGGGCTTAGCGCTCCAGGGCACTGGAAGGTTTCATAGAGGAAGTCAATACTCTGTGTATGCTCCATGTATTCAGCCTATGTTCAAGCGTGCTCACTGCACTGTGTTTGTGTGACAGGTGCTGGGTCACCCGTATATGTAGATGCGCATTTTGTATGTGCTCACAATTGCTTAGGCATGGTTTTTGGGTGCAGTCTTTGCAGAGTGAGACTGCATTTCTTTGCTCAGACTATATTATCAGACTAAGGTAATTTCTCCAGTAATGGGGGGATGTCGATTGTAATAAAGTGCGTGAGGTCCTCATGGTGTTACATGGGGTTAGAGATGCAGTCGTGGGATCTGCTGTGGAGTGAGCCGTCCTGAGGAGCTATAGTGTCAGTCACCAGTTTCCCTTTCTCTTTGGGCTTTGCTCCCAGATCCTAGCCCCTCTTTCTCTCTGATGTCCAGGACGCAAGGTCCCCGGCCCACTGGACAATCTATTCTCAGTCTTTTCTCAATGCTGGCAGAAGGACTGGGAGAGCAAGAAAGGAAGACCAGGAACCAGCATCAGCTCTGATGTCTTTCCACTGCCAGTGTTTGCTACGGTCACATATTCCCAGTCATTTATTTGAGTATACTGATTGCCTACAGGTCAGGGTGGCATACAGTCGATTACGGTATTTTTATTTTCCTTGTCCCTGAAGGGCTCACAATTTATGTTTTGGTACCTCAGGCAGAGGGTTAAGTCGCTTAATGAAGGTCAGAAGGACCACCTGTGGGACCAGAAACCCCAGTTTTTATGGCCCAAGGTTGGTGGTCTCAATTGGAATTCAAACCCTTGGTCCTCTGGCAACTTGCCTCAACCATAGGCCACACTGCTCCGTGTGAGCCACAGGGCCAGGCGCAGCCTGTTACTTCCAAGGCAGAGACCTTGGGGAGGTTCCGTTCATAAGGATGCGAGAAATGCCATACCGGGTCAGACCAAGCTCTTTCAGGTCCAGTATCCTGTTTCCTAGGGTAGTCAATCCAGGTCTTAAGGACCTGGCTGGTTTCCAAAAAGACAAACAGGCCACTCAATGCTTGTATCAGGGCAAGCGGTGGATTCATGTATGCTCATATTTTAAGGGTTCCGTTGCATGTACAACAGATGTGATGCTCTGTTGGGTTGTGTGCCTTGTAGAACATCTTGAATTGGTGAAAGTTGGTATAAAAAAAAAATAAACAAATTATATTTTTCCAGCTTTTCTCTAATAAAAGGTTATGGACCTTTCCTCCGAGAGCTTGGCCAAAAACTTTGTTAAACTCCGCTACGTTCGGAGATCGTTTCGTGCAAGCCTCTTGGATTACACAGGAGACCCAGTGGTCAATCAACCGACTGGAAATGCGAGCGATAAGCCGAGCGTTGCACGTGTTTGAAGCTACGGTGACAAGTCGAGCGGTGCGAGTACTGTCTGACAACTCTGCGGCGGTGGCCTACATCAATCGGCAGGGCAGAACCGGAAGTGTGGCCATAGAGGCTGCGGCAGAGGGTCTGTGTGTGTGTGGATAAAGCTTTGGCTGCCAGCGGTTTCGGTGGCGCATGTTGTGGTAAGGACATTGTGACGGTCGCCCAAGAGCGCATGGTTCGGAAGAATGTATCCTTGAAGGATACTACAAAAAGCAGAGAGGTTCCAAAAAAGAGTAAAGTAGCCCAAATGCCCTCGAGTATGGAGCAGACAGAGCTTAAAGATCCCAAATTACCCATGTCTACCAATAGCCAAATTAATATGAATAAAATACAGTCTCTAAAATGCTTGTATACAAATGCTAGAAGTCTAAAAAACAAGATGGGAGAGTTAGAATATATAGCACTAAACGAGAGGTTAGATATGATTGGAATATCAGAGACATGGTGGAAGGAGGACAACCAGTGGGACACACTGATACCTGGGTACAAACTATATCGTAATGATAGAGCTGATCAAATTGGTGGAGGGGTTGCGCTCTATGTTAGAGAGGGCATTGAGTCAGAAAGGATTAAAGTTTTGCAAGAAACAAAATTTGCTGTAGAATCTCTATGGATTGAAATTCCATGTAAAAAGGGGAAGGCGATGGCAGTGGGGGTGTACTATCGTCTGCCTGGCCAGAATGAACAAATGGATGATGAAATGCTCAAAGAAATCAAGGAAGCTAGCAAAAGTTACAGTGCAGTAATAATAATGGGTGATTTCAATTACCCCGGCATCGACTGGGTCAGTGTCACAGCAGGACATGCTAGGGAGATAAAGTTCCTAGATGAAATAAATGACTGCTTCTTGGAGCAGCTGGTTCATGAACCGACCAGAGGGGAAGCCATATTAGACCTAGTCCTTAGTGGAACACCAGATCTAGTGCAAGAGATAAGGGTGTTGGGGCCACTTGGCAATAGTGATCATAGCATGATCGCCTTTGATTTAATTAGTGGAGGAGGGATAGTAAGGAAATCCACAGTACTACCCTTTAACTTTCGAAAGGGAGACTATGATAAAATTAGGAAAACAGTTAAGAAAAAACTAAAAGGAGCAGTTGCAAAGGTTAAAGACGTACATCAAGCTTGGATGTTGTTGAAAAATACTATCTTGGAAGCCCAGACCAGCTGTATTCCACGCTTTAAGAATAGTGGAAGGAAGTCCAAAAAACTGCCAGCATGGTTTAAAGGTGAGGTCAGAGAGGCTGTTGCCAAAAAAGCATCTTTCAGGAAATGGAAAAAAGAGCCAAATGACGAAACCTGGAAACAGCACAAGCACTGGCAAGTCAAATGCAAGGCATTGATAAGGCAGGCAAAGAGAGAATTTGAGAAGAAGCTTGCTGCGGAAGCAAAAACACGAAATAAAGACCTTTTCAAGTACATTCGTAGCAAAAAACCTGTGAGAGAGTCAGTTGGTCCATTAGATGATAAAGGGGTTAAAGGAGCACTAAGAGGCGACAAGGCGATAGCGGAGAGACTGAATGAATTCTTTGCTTCAGTCTTTACTGAGGAAGATGTAGGGATGTTACCCATGACTGAAGTGGTATTTAAAGGTGCGGAAGAATTGAAGGAAATATCGATACATCGGGAAGATGTCTTACAACTATTAGATAAACTGAAGAGTAGCAAATCACCTGGGCCGGATGGTATACATCCAAGGGTGTTGAAAGAACTGAAATATGAGATTGCAGACCTGCTATTACTAATCTGTGAACTATCATTAAAATCATCTCTAATACCTGAAGATTGGAGGATCGCCAATGTAACACCAATTTTTAAAAAGGGTTCCAGGGGTGATCCGGGAAACTACAGACCGGTGAGCCTGACGTCAGTACCAGGAAAAATGGTAGAAACCATCATAAAGAATAAAATTACTCAGCATGTAGATAGTCATGACCTAATGGGAGACAGCCAACATAGCTTTAGACAAGGAAGATCTTGTCTTACTAATCTGTTATGTTTTTTTGAAGGAGTGAATAATCAGGTGGACAAAGGTGAGTCGGTTGATATTGTGTATCTGGACTTTCAGAAAGCCTTTGACAAGGTCCCTCATCAGAGACTTTTGGCAAAACTAAAGAGTCATGGGATAGGAGGCAGTGTACTATTGTGGATCAGGAACTGGTTAAAAGATAACCACAACTGCAAACGATAATTATCATAAAATGATTCCTTACACATATATATATAATCAAAGTAATATTTAATACCTGTAATATAGTTTAAATGTATTATAGTTCAAACATTTGATTAATATTGTTGTTGTTCCTGTTATATTGTAACATATTATTGATGTACAGTTTTACTGTAACTTAATCAAATATTGTTCTTGTTTGGTCTTTGTAATACCCTAATCACATCAATCAATATTGTTCTATTCAACTCATGTTATAATGTAATATTGTTCAAATTGTTCATAATGTTCAAATTGTTCATAATGTTCTATGTAACCGTTTAACCGTTAAACTGTTTAACTGTATAACTATGTTGTTGTAATGTAAACCGCTGTTGATCCTTGGAAATGGCGGTATATAAAAACTGTTCAAATAAATAAAATAAATAAAATAAAAGATAGAAAGCAGAGGGTAGGGCTAAATGGCCAATTTTCCCAATGGAGAAAGGTGAATAGTGGTGTACCCCAGGGATCTGTGCTGGGTCCGCTGCTTTTTGACATATTCATAAATGACCTGGAAAGTGGAATAACGAATGAGGTTATCAAATTTGCAGATGACACAAAACTATTTAAAGTTGTTAAAACCCAAGAGGATTGTGAAAAATTGCAAGAGGATCTTGATAAATTGGAAGACTGGGTATCAAAATGGCAGATGAAATTTAATGTGGACAAGTGCAAGGTTATGCACCTAGGGAAGAACAACCCAAACTATGGTTCCACAATGCAAGGTTCCACATTAGGAACCACCACCCAGGAAAAAGATTTAGGCGTCATTGTGGATACCATGTTAAAACCCTCGGCCCAGTGTGCAGCGGCAGCCAAGAGAGCAAATAGAATGCTAGGTATGATAAGGAAAGGAATGGAAAATAAAACAAAAGATATTATAATGCCTCTATATCGTTCCATGGTGAGACCGCACCTTGAATATTGTGTGCAATTCTGGTCGCCGTATCTTAAAAAGGATTTAGCGATTTTAGAAAAGGTTCAGAGAAGAGCCACCAAAATGGTAAAGGGGATGGAAGGATACTCCTATGAGGAAAGGCTAAAAAGGTTAGGGCTCTTTAACCTGGAAAAGAGACGGCTGAGGGGAGATATGATGGAAGTCTATAAATTAATGAACGGAGTGGAACGGGTAAACGTAGATCGATTGTTTACGTTATCAGAATATAGAAAGACTAGGGGACATGCAATGAAGCTACAGGGTAAACTATTTAAGACTAATAAAAGAAAATATTTTTTCACTCAATGTGTAATCAAACTCTGGAATTTGTTACCGGAGGATGTAGTAAAGGCTGTTAGTGTAGCTGGGATTAAAAAAGGTTTGGACAAGTTCCTGGAGGAAAGGTCCATAAACCATTATTAAGAAGTGACCGAAGATATCAATGCTTGACCCAGTACAAGCATTGTGGAACTTGTGTCTCTTGAGGAAACTGCTAGGTACATATGACCTAGATTGGCCACTGTTGGAAACAGAATACTGGGCTTGATGGACCTCGGTCTGACCCAGTATGGCATATCTTATGATCTTATGTTCTTATGTACGGCTGATTTCCTCAGCTGAGTCCGAGTAGATGCCAGAGAATGGGAGTGGCATCCAGAGGTGTTCGCACAGATCGTTCGCATATGGGGACAGCCAGCAATGGACCTCATGGCGGCATTTCACTGTGCGTAAACGGGTCACTGCTTTAGCAGATGACGCAAAAGGGGGTCGGAAGGCATCGGTGCACTGTTTCAACGGCGGCCATCGTCCGGTCTTCTCTGTCTTTCCACCGGGGGCACTCATAGGTCGAGTGGTTCTGCGTATCGAAGCGCTTTGGAGAAACGTGTGGTTGGGGGCCTCGGGCTGGCCGAGGTGCCCGTGGTATGGTTGCTCGACGGGAGTCCATGGAGGTGTCCGACATTGGAGATTCTGTTGCTACGGAGTTCCCTTCAAATGCCTCAGGTGCGTCGGTTTTTGCTTGCAGGGTGGCCATTGAAAGGGCAAGCTTAAGGAAAAAGAGTTGCTCAACAGCAGTCTTTGCCACCTTGCCACAAAAAAAAAAAGTCTACGTCCCTTGCATATGTGCGTATATGGCGCATCTTTAAGGACGGGTGCTCGCGGAGGCATGCTCGCACGACAGCAGTGTCAGTTCCCTTGGTATTAAGTTTTCTGCAGGACGGGTTTGGTAAAGGCAGGTCCTAGAGAGTTCAGCTAGCAGCTCTGTCTTGCTATAGGGGCAAAGGACAGGGACTGGCTCTCATGCACAGGTCGATGTGGTATGCTTTCTGAGGCGGTAACCAGACTGTAGTCCTGTCGTAGGATATTAATTCCACCGGGGAAGCTCAAGTTGGTTTTAGGAGCGTTAGCTAGCACGCCATTGGGGTCCTTGCAACAGGCATAGGTTAAGGGTTTTGCCTTGAAGATGGTATGTTTGATGGTCATCTGTTCGGCGAGGCGATTTTCGAAGTTGCAGGCGTTGACCTGTCAGGAATCGTTTTTTGTCTGTCTCCAGACAGAAGGTGGCCTGGTGGCTGTTGAGATCCGGCTGGAAAGGTCCCTCCCAATGATTACTGCTCTGATACATCCCAGAGGTTGAGGACTAAACTGGAGGAACGATAAGAAAATAGAAATTACACTTACCTGGTAATTGTGGTTCCTTGAGTGGCTCCAGTTTAGTCCTCATTCCCGCCCAGGGATGGGGTCTTAGCAGTGATTTTTCTGTTGGGGGAAGTGCAAGGTTAAAAGTGGATATAGGCCTTCACTGGTGTTCAGTTGTTTTGATGCTTCCATTTGTTTTGCGCTATATTGTTATGTTATTATATATTGTTATATATATTGCTCTGGATTGTTTAGGGCTAGGCATTTGACGGAAAGGAGAGCATGCAGGAAGCAGTTCCTTTCCTTCTGGAAGGGGAGTAGTAGGTAGATAGGTTATATGTTCTGCATGCCCTTGAACATAATAAGTTTAAAAAAAAAAGTTACTCATTTTTTGCTCCTTTGAGTCTGCTTTGTCAATAGTTCACTGGGGGCTGATGGGAGAGACCAGCAGGCTATATCCAGTGATGTCATGAGTTTTTGACATGCCCAGTCTCCAAGCTGCAGGAGGAGGTTCACTACCCAGAGGTTGAGGACTAAACTGGAGTCACTCAAGGAACCATAATAACCAGGTAAGTGTAATTCCTATATTTTCCCAATGGAGAGAGGTGAATAGTGGTGTACCCCAGGGATCTGTGCTGGGTCTGCTGCTTTTTGACATCTTCATAAATGACCTGGAAAAGGGACAAATGAGTGAGGTTATCAGATTCACAGATGACACAAAACTATTTAAAGTTGTTAAAACCCATAAGGATTGTGGAAAAATGCAAGATGATCTTGATAAATTGGAAGACTGGGCATCCAAATGGCAGATGAAATTTAATGTGGACAATTGCAAAGTTATGCACCTAAGGAAGAACAACCCAAACTATGGTTACACGATGCAAGGTTCCACATTAGTAACCACCACCCAGGAAAAAGATTTAGGCGTCATTGTGGATAACATATTAAAACCCTCCACCCAGTGTGCTGCGGCGGCCAAGAGAGCAAATAGAATGCTAGGTATCATAAGGAAAGGAATGGAAAATAAAACAAAGGATATTATAATGCTTCTATATCATTCCATGGTGCGACTGTACCTTGAATATTTTGTGCAGTTCTGGTCACCGTATCTTAAAAAGGATGTAGCATTATTAGAAAAGGTTCAGAGAAGAGCCACCAAAATGTTAAAGGGGATGGAAGGATACTCCTATGAAGAAAGGCTAAAAAGGTTAGGGCTCTTTAACCTTTGAAAGAGACAGCTGAGGGGAGATATGATAGAAGTCTATAAATTGATGAACGGAGTGGAACGGGTAAATGTAGATCGATTGTTTACGTTATCAGAATATAGAAAGGCTAGGGGACATGGAATGAAGATACAGGGTAAACTATTTTAAGACTAAAAATATTTTTTCACTCAATGTGTAATCAAACTCTGGAATTTGTTACCAGAGGATGTAGTAAAGGCTGTTAGTGTAGCTGGGTTTAAAAAAGGTTTGGACAAGTTCCTGGAGGAAAGATCCATAAACCATTATTAAAAAGGAACCCAGGATATCAATGGTTGACCCAATACAAGCATTGTGGAACCTGTCTTTTGGGGAAACTGCTAGGTACGTATGACCTAGATTGGCCACTGTTGGAAACAGGATACTGGGCTTGATGGACCTTGGTCTGACCCAGTATGGCATATCTTATTTTCTTATATTTTCCAATCAGCCTTTTGGCAATATCACTCATGAATATGGTGGGAGGAGTGGCCTAGTGGTTAGGACAAGGTACTTCAGGCCGGAGGGCCGGGGGTTCGAGTCCCACCTGGGGACAGCAATCTCAGGCCGGAGGGACTGGGATTTCTAGTCCTATAGGTACTTCTTGTGGTCTTGGGCAAGCCACTTAACCCTCCATTGCCCATGTTCCCTGTAAGTATTAGCGTATGTGTGTCATATCCCCTCGTGTTAAATGTATCTCCCAATTGACTGCTTTGACCCGGTGAAAAGCGGGATATAAATACAGCTAAATAAATACAGCTAAATAAAAAAAATATATTGAACAGTACCGGTCCCAGGACCAAACTCTGGGGCACACCGCAAATCACCTTCCTGTCATCCGAGTGAGTTCTGTTTACTGTCACCTTCTGTCATCTTGTCAGTCAAACAATTTCTGATCCAGTTAACCACCTTGGGACCCATCCCCAAGCTGTTGTTTATTGATAAGCCTCCTATAAGGAATAGTATCAAAGGCTTTGCTGAAATCGTGGTAGATCACATCCATCGCATGCCCTTGATCTAGTTCTGTGGTCACCCAGTCAAAGAACTCAATCAGATTTGTTTGGCAAGATCGTCCTTTGGTAAAACCATGTTGCCTTCGGATCATGCAACGTGTTGGTTTTGAGGACGTCCACTATTTGCTCTTTCAGGAGTGCCTCCATTACTTTTCCTGCCACCGGGCTAAGGCTTACTGGCCTGTAGTTTGACATTCTTCCCAATTACCACTTTTGTGGAGAGGTAGCACATCAGCCCTTCTCCAGTCCTGTGGAACTTCTCCTGTCTCCAAGGATCTATTAAAAGCATCCTTTAAAGGCCCTGCAAGAACCTCTCTGAGCTCTTTCAGTATCCTGGGATGTATCCCATATGGTCCCATAGACTTGTACACTTTTAGTTTTGCAAGCTGTTCTAACACATCTTCTGTGAATGGTGTGGTATCTACTGCATTCCCATTTGTATATTTGTCAATCGCAGGTGGTCCTTCTCCAGGATTTTCTCTAGTGAAAACAGAGCAGAAGTATTTGTTTAGCATTTTCACTTTTTCAATGTCATTTTCCATGAATCCATTCCCGAATATACCTGAAAAACGTTCTGTCGCCACACTTATTAGTCATCTTTTCTTCTGCCTTTGATTTTGCTATCCTTATTTCTCTTTTTGTCTCTTTTACTTTGATCATGTATTCTTTTCTGTGTTCCCCTGTTTGCGGCTTCTGAATTTTGTGAAAGCTGTGTTTTTTGGAGAACCAAATAGGTTTCCTTTTCCTCTTTTTATTTACTTTCCTTACGTATGTCTCTATTGGACCTTTCCTCCAGGAAATTGTCTAAACATTTTTTTAAAACCCAGCCACACTAACTACATCCTCCGGTAACAAATTCCAGAGTTTGACTATGCGTTGAGTGAAAAAATATTTTTGCTTATTAGTCTTATATGGGTTACACTGTAGCTTCATTGCTTGTCCCCTAATTTTTCAACATTTTGATGGCGTAAACAACTGATCTAGATTAACCTGTTCCACTCTGTTCATTAATTTAAAGACCTCTATCATATCTCCCTAGGCTTTTTTGCCTCTCATCATAGGGTTATCCGTCCATCCCATTTACCATTTGGTGGCTCTTCTCTGTACCATTTCTAATAATGCTATATCCTTTTTAAGATACAGTGACCAGAATTTCACACAATATTCAAGGTGCAGTCGCACCATGGAACGATACAGAGGCATTATAATATCCTTTGTTTTATTTTCCATTCCTTTGCTTATGATTCCTAGCATTCCTTTTGCTTTCTTGGCCACTGCTACACACTGGACGGATGGTTCCAACATGTTATCCACGATGACACCTAAATCTGTTCCCTGATGGTTCCTAATGTGGAACCTTGCATCCGTGTAACCATAGTTTGGGTGGTTCTTTCCTAGGTGCATAACTTTGCACTTGTCCACGTTAAATTTCATCTGCCATTTGGATGCCTAGTCTTCCAATTTATCAGGGTCCTCTTGCAATTTTTCACAATCCTCATGGGTTTTAACAACTTTAAATAGTTTTGTGTCATCTGCAAATTTGAAAACCTCACTCATTATTCCCTTTTCCAGGTCATTTATGAATATGTTAAAAAGCAGCGGACCCAGCACAGATCCTTGGGGTACTCCACTATTCACCTTTCTCCATTGGAAAAATTGGCCATTTAGCCCTACCCTCTGTTTTCTATCTTTTAACCAGTTCATGATCCACAATAGTACACTGCCTCCTATTCATGACTTTTTAATTTCGCCAAGAGTCTCTCATGAGGGACCTTGTCAAAGGCTTTCTGAAAATCCAGATACATTATATCAACCGATTCACCTTTGTCTCCCTGTTTATTCACACCTTCAAACAAACAACAGATTAGTAAGATAAGACTGTCCTTGGCTAAAGCCATGTTGGCTGTCTCCCATTAAGCCATGACTATCTACATGTTCTTAATTGTTTTCCTTATTTTTTCATATGTAACCCCTCCTACCTTACTTTCACCCTTAGAATTATCTAACTTGAGGTCCCTAATTTTATATTTATGGGAGGTGCTTTTAGTGGAAGCAGAATACCCAACAGCTTATCAAAAATCCACCCTTGGTTTTTCATTTGTGGCATAAACATTAACCAGTACCAAGGCCATCCCATTCAGTTTCATCTCCAACACCAGGTAAAATACCCTTGTGTGTTTATTTGCTGTTGTACTTCCAAACAATGTTTGGGTTCCCACCCCTCTCCATCTGTGTGCCCCTGTATTGGCAGCCAGAAATACATGTGGGTAGTCATGATTTTTCAACAGGTGAGTCTGGCTATGCCTCAAGTGTGTTTCCTGATTAAACACTCCTTCCACCTCCGGGCCTGCTTCAGAAGTAGGCTTTGCTTTTGCCAACTGCCCAGCCCCCTGACATTTAGGAAGACCAATTGGCACAGTCTTTCCATCCCTTTACTGCCTTTACCCTGATGCAGTTCTGTTTCCCAAGCCTCGATCACATAACACACTCGCACTTACATTCACACACTCTTCTCGCCCCTTTCAGTGAAGAAGTGATCTGCCCGCTGGAAATACCTCCTATGAAACATCCTGTTATTACCCATTGTTACCTTTGCTTAACAAGCAAATCACCCTGTACTGCTGCAATTATCACCGAGACCCTATATTTCCCCTTCCATGTTGCTCATTGTTATACCGTCCCTTAAACCCATCTCCCATCCATATTGTACTCTTCTTGCTCACCCCATGCCTGAACCTTGACTCTGGTTTCTATTCGAAGAGTCATTTGCCCCTCTATCACCAGTAAGGTCCACAGCTTCCTTCCTCTTCAATTGCTGCGTCTGCAATTTTCTTGACCCAGGCTGGATTCTCATGTTCCTATTTCTTGTGTGCAGTGCACTCTCTTCTGCCAGCATGGCTGTTTGTTTGTGACCATTCAGCACTATCAGCTTTATCCGATAGTCGAATATCAGTAAGTCGCATCTCTCAAAGGCTTATCAGCGCCTCTCGTGTGGAGTACTTCCCTGCTTAGTCATTCCATTGATTGTGAAGGCTATATTTGCTGGATATAACCAGTGATATCTGTGATTCCCTTCTTGCAATTTCTGTGTAATAGGGCAGATATCAGCCGCCACTATGGTGAGGCACAGAGAAGTCCGACAACAATATAATGTCCAAGTCCTTTCATACCAGTTTCCGCATCTGCCTCATCTTTAGCATACTCCTTCTCCTTGATGGCATATTCATGTATACTAATAATGTTTCTGGGCCTCTGGTTCGGGGGGGGGGGGAGGGTTGGACCCTGTGCCCTATGGGCTCTCCATTTTAATTACGCTCAAGTCACCACCTTTGCGCTCCCCATTCAGAACCTTCAAGCAGATCTCCTTGGCGACTTGCATAGTATCTGTTAATTCTTCAGTTTCTGGCACTCCCTTAATTCGTACATTTGATCTTCATGCCCGGTTCTCTCTGGCCTCAATTTTAAGGCTGATCTCCTCCTTCTCATATGCAAGCTCTTGTACCATTCATCTGAGCCCATCTACCTTGTCCTGTATATGCTCCATGTGTGCCTTTTCATTTTTTAAAATTTTTAAATTTATTTATTTTTCTATACCGTCTTTGTCCAAAGCGGTTTACAAAGAACAACATAATTACATAAGAATTGTTTTTTCATTAAACATGGGAAGGCAACTCGAGATAAATATGGGGTTGTTTGAAGGACAGATCTATGCACATAGCAAAGCAGTTATCATATACAGGGAGGGAAAGGAGTTGGAGGGGGGGGGTGATATGAGCGGTCAGGAGCAGTAGGATGCGCTAATTGAGGTTACGTAATGTCATTGTGTCCATAGTATTCAATGAACAGGTGTGTCTTGAGTGACCTTTTTAGGTCCGTAATGGATTTTGCTGCTCTTATGTTTTCTGGTAGTGAATTACATAATGATGGGGCATAAAGGGAGAATGCTCTGTTACTGGTTTGTTGCGTTGTTTTGCTCTTGAGTGGGTGAATATTCAGTAGGTTCCGATTGTTATATCTTCTTGGTCTTGTGTGCGTTGAAGTGATTAGTTCTGAGAGGCAGGGTGCCGAGAAATTGTGCAAGATTTTAAAGGTGGTGGTTATGGATTTGTACTTTATCCGCTGTGTTATTGGGAGCCAATGCAGACTTCTTAGGATTGATGTTATATGCTGCTGGGTTGCATTGGAAGTAAGGACTCTGGCATCAGTATTTTGAACTAGTTGAAGTGGGTATGGAGCATTCTTTGGGAGGCCTTGGTAAATTGATGTTTCCATAGTCAAGGTTTGGTGTGATGATTGCTTGCAGTATGGTTCTGAAATCAGTCTCCTGTAGCAAGTGTTGAAGGGGTTTCATAAGTTTTTGTTTCCAGTATGCTAATTTGGCTGCATTTTTGATGTGTGCAGACAAATTGAGGTTGGTATCAATAGTTATGCCTAGATATTTAATCTCTCTTTTTATTATTTCCACATCTCATGTTATTTTCTCTGGTGGTTTGTAGTTTGGGTCTCTGAATATAAGTAGAGCTTCTGTCTTGCTTTTATTTACTGTGATGTTTATTTCAGCAAGGACGTTAGTCACTATGTTGAAGATCAGCTATAATTGTGAAATCTGGGTTGGTAGTGTTGAATGGTGTGTAGAACATGTCGTCATCTGCGTATAGATGATAAAACACGTTCAGCTTTCTTAGGAGATCACGGATTGGTTTGTATGTATAGATTGAATAATAATCCTGAGAGGGCTGAACCTTGAGGGATATCTTGAGTTAACTTAAAGGGTTTTGAGTTGGTGGTGCCAACCTTTACCTGTATGGTTCTGTCTGACAGGTAGAAAGTAAACCATTTTAGGGTGTCGTCTGTTAAAC
Organism: Ichthyophis bannanicus; assembly: GCA_033557465.1. NCBI lineage: Eukaryota > Metazoa > Chordata > Amphibia > Gymnophiona > Ichthyophiidae > Ichthyophis > Ichthyophis bannanicus. The sequence goes on from CM066031.1 coordinate 367,937,932, forward strand.
CTATATTCCTTATCGTCACTCCAGTCCAGTCCCTTTACTTCTGGGTTGCGCAACCCTTCCAGCAGCTTGGAGGCTGAGCCCAACCTTTTTGGAGGGGGGGCGGTATAAATACCACTGGGACCACCCACCAACTCCAGTATTCTCAGCCTCCAAGCAGCTGGAGGGTTCCGTAAGCCTAGGGCTTACTGGAGTCTTCCTAATTCCTTTTAAAAAATACCTTATTACTTTTATTATCTTTTATTATCTTTAATTTTACTTATCTTAATTTCCTCTGTGTTTTCTTTCGTTTAAAATTAAGCAGTCTCTGCCTCTTTAATTGCTCCTGCCTGCTCTCTCCTCTCTCCCTCCCCCCCCCCCCCCCCAGGCGGGCCGGGCATCGGAGGTGATCTGTGCTAGCAGTACCGAGGAGCGTTTAGCTGAGCTCTGCGGCTGAGATCCGGCTGTCTCCCGAGGATTTCCTTGACCGATTGGTCCTACCTCGCGCCGAAGCCCTCCCGGAGGCTGAGCGCTTGAGGCAACGCCGGGAAACAGATTCTGGACGCCGGACCCGTCCTGCAGCTAAAGGACGCGGCGGCGAGCCTCGGGCCTCCCGATCGCGGAGGGGAAGAGGATTTCGACATTTCAGCCAGGACTCGACTTCCAGTTCCCTGCGGTTCCCGGAGGGGAGAATAAGCGGCTCAGAGGACAGACTCGCGATCCCCCGTTAGGCTCCACGTGGGGAGGCCTACCACGTGTAGAGCCAACGGGCAGGGATCGCTGAGCCGGGCCCAGTCAGCACGGCAGCTGCAAACTGCAAGTATATTGCTAAAAGGAACTTATTTCATTTTAATCTAATTTAAATTTAAATTTAGTTTAGTTTGTTTGGTTTGATGTGGTTTTAATTAAATTTTTACATTATCCTCCTTGCATCGGTTTTGGTTGGGGCTAACATTGCAAAATTAATAGAGGGCCTTTCAGCTGCTTTTCTCTCGGAGACATCTTTAGCCCGCTGAAGGAGAGAGCACCTACACGGGCCTATCGGTGCAGTTTGCTGAGCCTTAGGCCCGTTGCTCAGGTCCCTTAGGAGTTAGGGCCTTGATAACTGGAATCAAGAGTATGGCGGCCAAACCTAGATGTCCTTCCTGCGGCACGCGCAGAGGCACTTCCTCGGAGGCAGGAGTCTGCAGGGCTTGTGCTGCAGTAGCTGCCTCCGTGGAACAAGAAATGAACTTGGCCATAATCCAGCCCTCTCAGGGGTCTGCAGACTCCTTAGAAGGGGAGGGGGGGTCCCAATTTCCTCCCTCAATGTCTTCGGATTTACCCACCCCTCCTCCTCCCCCTTCGCCACCCCCATCTGGGACAGTGGGGCGCCGGGGATTTTTTCTCCCCAGACTTCATTCTTTTGCTCCATAAGGCTTATTGCCTGCGGAAGCAGGGCTCAGGGACAGGAGAAGCGGGTCTAGCGGCAGAAGCCAAGCCCAAGAGGGCTTGCAATCCAGACCCGGACATTCCACCTAAACGTCCCCGTCTGGGCCTTGAAGACTCCCTAGCGTCCCTCTCCCAGGGCACCCCGGAGGAGGATGGCTCTGACAAGGACTGGGATGAAGAAGAGGAAGAGCTGGAAGAAGGAGAGATCCCTGAAGAAGATCATTCACGGATAATTCGAGTCTTTCGTCGGGAGGAGCTTCCAGCACTAATTAATGAATCCCTAAAAGTCCTCAATGTGGCCTCAGACACACCAGCAGAGGAGGAGGCGCTGGAGGATCCATTAATCCAGGCCATTAGGAGATCTCAGAAAGTTTTCCCTGTCCACAGAGTAGTGCGTCAGATGATCCAAGAAGAATGGGATCAACCTGAGTCCAGTTTAAGGGGAGTCCGATCCATGTCTCGCCTATACCCACTTCCAGAGGCAGACAAAGAGCTGCTGAAGTCTCCCAGGGTGGATGCAGCGGTATCAGCAGTCACCAAGAAGACTACTATCCCAGTGGAGGGCAGCACTGCCCTTAGAGATTCTCAAGACAGAAAGCTAGATACCCTCCTTAAGCAAGCCTTTGATGTGAGTGCCCTTGCCCTGCAGGCCTCGGTGTCGGGAGCCTGGGTGGCAAGAGCCTGCTTAAGGTGGTCACAACAACTTCAGGCAGCAGAGGGACAAACAGGCGAGGCTCAGGCCCACTCTGCGAGGTTGGAATCCGGAGCAGCCTACCTGGCGGATAGTCAGTATGACCTTATCAGAAGCCTAGCCAAAAACATGGCCTCGGTGGTGGCGGCTAGGCGCTATCTGTGGCTACGGAATTGGGCGGCGGACGCCTCCTCGAAGGCACGCCTGAGCCGTCTTCCCTTTAAGGGGAAACTGTTATTCGGAGAAGATTTGGAGAAGTTGGTTAAGGACCTGGGCGAGTCCAAGGGGGCAGGCTGCCTGAGGATAGACCAAAGCAAGGACGGCCCCTAGCCCCAGTGCGTACCCAGTCCAGGGACTCCCGAAGGTTCCGTCCAGCCAGGTCAACCTCCTTTTCCAGGGGCCGGTTTCCCTCGAGGGGACAAGGTTTTAGGGGGTTTCGAGGAGCAGGCCGAGGCTTCGGGGGGTCCTCCTCCTTCTCCTCCTCCCAGGGTAATAGAAAACAATGAGGTGACGGGGGGCCAGGGGGAAGAACCGTCGGTGGGCGGTCGCCTAAGGCGCTTTCTTCCCGCCTGGTCCCGGGTCACGTCCGATCAATGGGTCCTAGAGGTTATCAAAGACGGCTATGCTCTCGAATTTGCGAAACAAATACACCCAGCCTTTGTTCAATCTCCCTGCGGTTCTTCAGCAAAGAGGGCGGCGGTAGAGTCTACTCTCTCCCGTCTAATAACGCTCGGGGCCGTGGTCCCGGTACCACCAGACCAGTGCGGTTCTGGTCGGTACTCGATTTACTTCGTAGTGCCAAAGAAGGGAGAGTCCTTTCGCCCGATCCTGGATCTAAAACAAGTCAATCGCTGCCTCAGGGTCCCACATTTCCGGATGGAGACCCTACGCTCAGTCATAGCAGCCGTAAGGGGCGGGGAGTTCCTAACGTCCCTCGAGCTGACAGAAGCCTACCTGCACATCCCGGTCAGGGCCTCCCATCAGCAATTTCTGAGATTCGCAGTGCCAAGGGGCCACTTTCAATTCCAGGCCCTGCCTTTCGGCCTAGCTACGGCTCCAAGAACGTTCACCAAAGTGATGGTGGTAGTGGCGGCCTCCCTACGAAAAGAGGGAATACTGGTGCACCCCTACTTGGACGATTGGCTAATCCGGGCCAAGTCGGAGGAGGAAAGCCACTCCATGACGGCAAGAGTGATCCAAGTCTTAGAAGAATTGGGCTGGGTCATCAATAGAGCAAAGAGCAAGTTGACTCCCTCCCAGGAACTCGAGTACCTCGGGGCAAGGTTCGACACCAGCAAGGGCAGGGTATTTCTGTCTCGGTCAAGATCAAGAGAACTGAGACTGCTAGTCACGCAGTTCCTGGCAAGACGAATCCCCACGGCGTGGCATTATCTTCAGGTCCTGGGAACAATGGCAGCGGCGATAGAGGTGGTGCCATGGGCCCGAGCCCACATGCGGCCATTGCAGAGGGCTCTATTGCGTCGATGGTCGCCCCAGCACCACCCCTTGACAATGCAGTTACCTTGCGCTCCGCGGACCAAACAGACTCTACGCTGGTGGCAGTGCCCAAGGAACCTGGATTGCGGGATGCCTCTCGAGCCCCATCAGTGGCTATTATTGACGACGGATGCCAGCCTAGTAGGCTGGGGAGCTCACTGCAAGGACCAGTTTGTCCAGGGCAACTGGACTCCGCTGGAAGCACAATGGCCCATCAACAGACTAGAATTGCGGGCAGTCGGCTTAGCGCTCAGGGCTCTCGAGGCCTTAGTGCAAAAGAGAGCAGTTCGCGTTCTCTCCGACAATGTCACCGCGGTGGCTTACATCAACCACCAGGGCGGCACCAGCAGCCCCGCCTTAGAAAAGGAGGCGGGCACTCTGTTCCAGTGGGCGGAGACTCGGTTGGAAGCCCTGTCAGCCCAGCACGTAGCGGGAACGGACAACGTCACCGCAGATTATCTCAGCAGGTGCAAGATAGACCACGGAGAGTGGGAACTGGACCAGGAGACCTTCAACCAGATAGTGACACGTTGGGGCCTCCCAGTCATGGATCTCATGGCGAGGTTCTCGTCCGCCAAGGTGGACCGATTCTTCAGCCGACGAAAGGAAAGAATGTCCGAAGGCCTGGATGCCCTGTCACAGAAGTGGCCCTCGGAGGGCCTGCTCTACGTTTTCCCTCCCTGGGTTCTGATCGGAAAGGTTCTCCAGCGCGTGGAGTCTCACCAGGGCTTCGTAATCCTCATAGCTCCGGATTGGCCTCGCCGCCCCTGGTATGCGGATCTGGTGAGATTGATCGCCGACCAACCCTGGCGGCTCCCTTGCAAGAGGGACCTCCTGAGGCAAGGCCCGGTCCGTATGCCTCACGTGGATCGATTCTCGCTTACGGCCTGGCTATTGAAAGGGCGAGGCTCCTGAAGAGGGGTTATTCAGGAGCTGTCATCTCGACCCTGTTGAACGCTAAGAAGCGCTCAACCTGCCTCTCCTATGTTAGGACTTGGCGCATCTTCGAAGCATGGTGTGCAGAACACCGACGGAAACCCCTTTCCGCCTCTGTCCCAGAGATCCTAGAATTTCTTCAGGCAGGATTTGACAAGGGTCTAGCGCACAGCTCCTTGCGAGTCCAGCTAGCGGCAATCGCGTGCTATAGAGGTAAGGTCCGCGGCAAGGCCCTAGGGGCACACGCAGACGTCTCCAGATTCCTAAGAGCGGTGCGACGCCTGCGACCTCAACGGAGGTCGGTCATCCCCTCTTGGGACCTCAACCTAGTGCTTAACGCACTGACCAGGGAGCCCTTTGAACCAGTGAAGAGGGCCTCCTTAAAGAACTTAACCCTGAAGACAGTCTTCCTGGTCGCTATCTGCTCAGCAAGGCGAGTCTCCGAGTTGCAAGCGTTGTCCTCTCAGCCCCCCTTCCTATTGTTTCTCAAGGACAAGGTAGTGCTGCGAACGGTCCCTTCCTTCTTGCCTAAGGTCATCTCTCCCTTTCATGTGAATCAGGCAGTTAACCTCCCGGTTCTCCCCGCCGAGGGGCTTGAAGGCAGGGATAGCAAACTTCGCCTCTTGGATGTCCGGAGGACCTTGAAACGCTACCTCTCCCGCACAGCCCCCTTCCGGAAGGCCGAGCAGCTATTCGTTCAGTTCGGGGGTCCCCACAAGGGGGAGGCGGCGGCCAAGGCATCCATCTCCAGATGGATCAGGGAAGCGATCGCTTCCGCCTACATACTGAAAGGGAAGCAGGTGCCTCCGGGTCTCCGAGCACACTCCACCCGGGCACAGGCTACCTCATGGGCAGAATTCGGTCTAGTTCCTCCGCTAGATATCTGTAGGGCAGCGACTTGGTCATCGCTGCATACCTTCACCAAGCATTACAGGCTCGACATACAGAGTGCGGCGGACACTCGTTTTGGTCTGGCGGTCCTTCAGTCCGGTATTCCGGAACCCACCCAGGATTGAACTGCTCTTTTACATCCCAGAAGTAAAGGGACTGGACTGGAGTGACGATAAGGAAAAAGTAATTAGATCTTACCTGCTAATTAGTGTTCCTGAAGGAACGACAGTCCAGTCCCTGATCCCACCCGGTTAGGACCTCACAGTCAGACGGAAGCTTTGAGCCGAGCGTGGGGCCAGGTCGGGGTGAAGGAATGCGGGAGAAAGTCGGATTCGGTAGCCTCAGGCATATCACCTCCTCCCATAAACATTTCTCCACTCATGCTCTCTACTCTCTATATATAAAAAAAAAAAAAAAAAAAAGTTAAGACATATATAGTCTATGTGATGTTATTTAGGTTCTTATGTTATATAGGTCCTTATGTTATATAGGTCGCTAATGGAATTCCTTTAGGTCTGCTTTTTCATTCGATTACTGGAGTTGGTGGGTGGTCCCAGTGGTATTTATACCGCCCCCCCTCCAAAAAGGTTGGGCTCAGCCTCCAAGCTGCTGGAAGGGTTGCGCAACCCAGAAGTAAAGGGACTGGACTGTCGTTCCTTCAGGAACACTAATTAGCAGGTAAGATCTAATTACTTTTTTTTGAGCCGGTTTAGCATGATGTGATGCGAGACTGAGTCAAAGGCTGTGCTTATGTCCAGGAATATGAGCATAAATCCTTGGCGGTGTTTATCAAGGCCAATGATGAGCCTATTGAAAAGGTCTATTAGTAGGGTGTCTATTCCATGGTGTTGTCGGAAGCCATGCTGGTGTGGATCTAACAGGGAAGATGTATCCACATGGTCTTGCAGTTGATGTATGGTTTTTTTTTGTTTTGTTTTTTTTCAATTATTTTAGCCAGAAAAGGGATGCTTGCAATTGGACAGTAAGTACTTGGATGGGCTTTGACTGGCGAGGGTTTTTTTTAAGATAGGGCATATGTAGGCTTGTTTGAGTGTAGGGGGTAGGTATCCTTGCTTGAGAGAATTGTACTATCCGTAGAATTGTCTGAGCAAATTGATTGCATAGGTTTTTTAACCATGATACTGGACAGGGGTCGAGGGGTGAGGTTGTGGTATTAATGTTTATGATGTGAAGTAACTCCCCTTTATTGGGTTGAAGTTACGCCATAAGTGATATAGGTTTTTTCCATTCATTTGCTGAGGTGGATCATAGTGCTATTGCGTTATCTTGTTTTGTTTGTTATGGAGGAAGTCCGCCATAGCTTGAGGGTCGATTTTTGGTTTTGTGTTTTGTTGTGTCTGAGTTTGTATCACAGCTGACTAGTGATCCTATCGAGAAAAGTTTTCTCTAGGTCGGTTGAGTGATTTCCTAAGGTGGTTTGCGATGTATTCTTTTTGGGCTTTATTACATAGCGTGTTGTATTCTTTTTAGTATTTGAGAAGGTGTGTCTTAACAGCAGCATCTTCTGACCTTTTCCATTTTCTTTCTAGGCATCTAAGTTCTCTTCTGTTATGGTCCTAAGTTCTTGGAGAAACATGGGGGGGCGTGTAGATTTTTGTTTCATAGTGTGTTTCTCGTTGAATATTGCTGTCATTTATTATCTGGTTCCATGTGTTTATGAATGTGTCCAGGTCATCTATGTCTGCGTCTTGCAGTGAGGAGTTCTGGTCTAGGAAGTTTTGCAAGTTGAAGGTTTTGAATCTGTATTTGTAATTGTGTTGGGGGGGGGGTAATTGGTTGGATGGTAATAGCTGGTATATTGAAGAATATCATGGAGTGGTCTGACCATGATACTGGCTCAATTTGTATGTTTAGGTTTGCTTTATGAAGCGTTTTGGGAATGAGTAATAGGTCCAATATCGATCCTTTGCAGTGTGTTGATGAGTCAATTATTTTGGTTAGTTGTAGGGATTCTAGGGCATTTAAAAATGTGCTGGCGCTTTTTGCAGAGGTAGATGGGAGGTTGAGGCCACTCATTAGAATAAAGAGATTTCAAGTGGCAGTTTGGGTGCATACTTCATCTAAGATTGCTGATAAATCTTCGGTATTTAAGGTGGGTTTTCTGTAGGTTATGCATATGGTGTACTTTGAGTTGGAGATGGTTAGAAAATCTAGTGTGTGTAGTGACTGTGAACTGGTCATTGAGAAGTACAGGTGTTTCTTTACAAGGATAAGTACTCCACCTCCTCTTTGTTCCAATCCGGGGCAATTGAAGAGCATATATTTTGTAGTTAGTTGGTTGAGGAGGACGTTGTCATGGTCGGTGATCCAGCTTTCAGTGATGCACATTATGTCTGTGTTTGTGCGTTGAATGTGGTCTACAATAGTCTGGATTTTATTACATACATAGCGAGCATTGATGAGTGAGCATTTGATTGGGAAATCTAGGAGTTTGCTATCCGTATTTATGTGCTGTATAGGCTTTGAGTTGATATAGAGTTGGATTAGTTGGTAGTAGTTTTTGGTGTGTAGTAAGGTGCAGAAAGTTTGTTCTGTGCAGGAGATAACATAGTAACATAGTAAATGACAGCAGATAAAGACCAGCATGGTCCATCCAGTCTGCCCAGCAATACAGCAAGAGTAGGTGCACCTGTCGCTCTGTGCAGGCCACCCCTCCCCATGTCTTTGTTTAGGGGTGGACCCACCACTCCATGTAGGACACCCCTATTTGTTGAGAAGTTAGATGGTTCAGTTTATTTTGTTTTTATCCTGTTGCTATAAAGGGATCCGCTTTGCTTGTCCCATGCTGTTCTGAATTCCGTCACCGTGTTTGCCCCCACCACTTTCATCGGGAGAGCATTCCAAGCATCCACCACCCTTTCAGTGAAAAAATATTTCCTGACAATGCCTTTCTTTTTTTTTTTTTTTTTTTTTAAATCTTTTATTTAAGCTTTTCTTGAATATACAAACAATAATAAGAAATATATATCACAAGTGTACATGAATCATCAAGAAAACAATTTACCACTCATCATAAAGATACACATCCTGGAGAAAGAAACTTCATCAATCTACAAAAATAACGAAGCAATAAGGAGTAAAAAAAAAAAAATCACTCCACATAAGAGAGCATTAACAAATCAAACCTCCCCTATTCCCTCCCCTCTAATCTCCTTCTCAGACAACAGCTGACGCAGCTGAGCTACGTCAGTATATACATAACTCTGACACTCAAGTGTAATTAGGCAACGACAGGGAAACGTAAGGAAAAACGAAGCACCTACCGCTACAACCCGTGATCTTAACTCCAAAAACTGCCTACACCGGGCCTGAGTGGTCCGGCCCACATCTGGAAACACCTGCATTTTGAATCCACAAAACAAAACATCTTTGTATTTAAAATAAGCACGAAGAACACGTAATTTGAGAGATTCTGTCTGACATTTGGTTAGCGCTCCAGCAGATTGATTCCCGATTGTCTAAAACAGTCTCTTCATTATGCACGTTTACTCATTCTGTAGTAGATAAAGTTCAGGTTATTGATTCGCAGCTGGTTGATTTTTCTCAGTCTCTTGCCCGTGTTGATAACATGTTCCAGTCAGGTAGAGACGTTAATGTCTCTCTTATTAAGGATGTTGCCTTATTATCTTGTAGACTGGAAGCACTTGAGAATCAGCAAAGGGCAAGAAACTTGCGCTTTCTAAATTTTCCTCATACCCATCTGCTTTCCTTTGAAATTTTGTTAAAGAAATATCTTTCTGAAATTTTGCATATTTAATGAGACAGTGGATGTGGTGCAGTTGTATTGTATTCCTGTATCTGTTCCTGCTCTACCGTCAAGGGAGGGGGTTCCTCCCCCTCCGGTTGATGTTTTAGTAGAACAGGACCTTACCGCTTTTTTGGAAGATTCGCTTGATCTCATCACCAAACATTGTACATTGGTGGTGACCTTTGGTACCAAATCTCTCAAATTACGTGTTCTTCGTGCTGACATTGCCTTTCAATTTTCCACCTTGCAGCTTCAAGTTATGCCCGCTAGGTTTGCAGCTTCCCCGTCTTTGGAAGAGGTTTGTTCATCGTTCCTCTTTAAGTATTTAAATGTCTGAATCATATCTCCCCTATCCCTCCTCTCCTCCAAAGTGTACATATTTAGGTCTTCAAGTTTCTTCTCATAAGGTTTCTTACGCAGGCTCCAAATCATTTTGGTTGCCTTCCTCTGAACAGTTTCCAGTCTTTTTACATCTTTTGCAAGATATGGTCTCCAAAATTGAACACAGTATTCCAAGTGAGGCCTCACCAGCGACCTGTACAGTGGTATAAGTACCTCTTCCTTTCTGCTGGTAATCCCTCTTTGTATACAGCCCAACATCCTCCTGGCTTTTGCCACCGCCTTGTCGCACTGTTTTGCCACCTTGAGATCATCAGAGATAATCACACCAAGGTCTTTCTCCTGAACCATACACACCAACCTCTCGCCCCCTATCGCGTACATTTCCCTTGGATTTCTGCTACCTAAGGGCATGACACTGCACTTTTTCGCATTAAATCGTAATTGCCAAGCATTAGAGCATTCTTCCAGCCTTTGTAGATCTTTCCACATGTTATCCACTCCCTCGGTGGAGTCCACTCTATTGCAAATTTTTGTGTTATCTGCAAAAAGACAGACTTTTCCATTCAGTCCTTCAGCAATATCACTCACAAATACATTGAACAGTGCCGGGCCCAGGACCGAACCCTGGGGCACCCTGCTAATCACCTTCCTTTCATCCGAGTGAGCTCCATGTACCATCACCTTCTGTTGTCTGTTAGTCAACCAATTTCTAATCCAGTTTACCATCTTGGGACCCATCCCCAAGCTACTGAGTTTGTTGACAAGCCTCCTATGAGGAACAGTATCAAAGGCTTTGCTGAAATCCAGGTAGATGACAACCATCGCATGCCCCTGATCTAGTTCCTTGGTCACCCAGTCAAAGAACTCAATTAAATTTGTTTGGCAAGACCATCCTTCAGTAAAACCATGTTGCCTCTGATCTTGCAACCTGTTGGTTTTGAGAAAGTTCATTATTCGCTCTTTCAGGAGCGCCTCCATTACCTTTCCCGCCACCGAGGTAAGGCTCACGGGTCTGTAGTTTGATACTTCTTCCCTGTCACCACTTTTGTGTAGAGGTATGACATCAGCCATTCTCCAGTCCTGAGGAACCTCTCCTGTTTCCAAGGATCTGTTGAAGACATCCTTTAACGGCCCTGCAAGAACCTGTCTGAGCTCTTTCAGTATCCTGGGATGTATCCCATCCGGTCCCATGGCTTTGTCCACTTTCAGTTTAGCAAGTTGTTCAACACCTCGTCTTCTGTGAATGGTGTGGTATCTACTTCATTCCCATTTTTATATTTGGGAGTCACAGCTGGTCCATCTCCAGGATATTCTTTAGTAAAAACAGAGCAGAAGTATTTGTTTAGCAATTTCTCTTTTTCTATGTCACTTTCTACGAGTCCTTTCCCAGCACCTCTGAGTCCTGCAATTCCAACTCTGATCTTCTTCCTTTCCCGAATATACCTGAAGAAAGTTTTGTCGCCACCCTTAACATCTTTAGCCATCTTTTCCTCTGCCATTGATTTTGCTATCCTTATTTCTTTTTTTGACTCTTTGAGTTTGATCCTGTATTCATTTCTGTGTATTTCTGTTTGCAAGCTTTTGAATTTTGAGAGCTGTTTTTTGCCTTTATTTGAGCAGCCACTTCTTTGGAAAACCAAATAGGTTTCCTTTTTCTCTTTTTTTTAAATTTACGTTTTTTACATATTTATCATATGTTGTTGTTGTTCCAATTATGAATCAGCTGGATGGATGATAATACAAGAAGCATGGCTAGTAGCATCATTATATAATATATAACAAAATGTGGTAGCATGTTTTGTTGGTAGCTTACAGTTTGCTGTTGAGTGCTTGTTTGGAGGGGGTTCTCTCGGTATCTTGTTTGTATCTGATGTAGATTCCTTAGGTATCCGTATTTTGATGTGGTTGCTTAGTCTTGTGTTTCTTTCTCTCCTGTTATTTGGCCGTGCCTAAGGGCCACACCAAAGGGCCATTAGGCGCGGGCCCGCCAGACACGGGCCCGCCTAGGAGCGCTGAAGCTTTTAATGTTGCTGCTGGTGTTCCTCTATGGCCTGATTGACCTTGGTGTTGGGGAGCAAGGAGGGGCTTACCTGCCTGTTCCCTTCGCCAATGCCGATCGGGCCGGAGGGTGCGCCTAGGAGCGCTGAAGCTTTTAAAAGCTTCATTGTCAACCCTTAGGGCCCCGCTCCTTGACCTAATTTCTCAGTTGTCTAACATGGCCGCCAATCTTGGAACGCACCTGCTGTAGATCTTGCTTAATTTCTAAGAACCAGCTTCTTGATTCGACTCTGGAGGGGCCCGCGTCTCCGTCTAGTCGTTTATCGCCTGCTTCAATTTCAAGCCCGCTGTATGGTTCTTTAGGTGCCATATTTGGGGCGTTTTGCTGGTCTGAAAGGCATAGTCTCAGAAGTCTGAAGTTTTCTTACAGGTGGATCTACTAATTGTCTCCTCAAGCTTTCCCACATTCATTCAATTCTGGTACGTGCCCTATTTCTCACTTTTTTTCTTTAGCAATTTTTTTTATTGCACACCTGTATAACTTTCAAGAGCAAACAACTTTCAAAAGAGTACAATATCAATAGAATACAACATTGATTCCAGCAGTTGTCCCAATTATTTCACCATCTATTTACCCCTGCATCACAGTATTATTATAGACAAGTTTCTTAACAGTTTACCAAATATACAGACGCCTAGCCCTCTTTTAACCCTGTTCTCATCTAATTATACTTATGGTCCATACATTTTCCTCCAGCCCCCCCCCCCCCCCCCCCCGATTAGGCTATCACTAAAATACTGCCATTAATAGCCAGGAGGCCTCCCTCAGCATCCGTAATGCAAGGGTTCCTCATACCCCTAGTCCCCCCACCTGCCCTCTTTCTGTCCTGGCACACCCTAGATCACCATACCTCATCATTGTTAGATTAGGCATCACACTGTATATCATTGGCTGAGGGGCGTTTTTAGCCAGGCTTCGTCACCCACTCAGGTTGAGCCAAGTTTTTAAATTCTACAGAATTTTAGGTTACTGTTTTTGTTCACTCCTCTTTGCTTCCTGACTATCTACAGGACCATCCAGGAACCTTCCCCAGAGTTTCTCAAAGCATTCAAGGCACTGATGCCTTTTATAGCTGTTCATTTAAATATAAGCCCCACTGTCTGCAATTTGTCTACCATTGCGCCTAGCTGTTGGATCTCTGTGCCACTATTAAGTGGACCACTACACACCCCATCCGTACTAATGATTTGTTTTTCTTCTGGGGGGGTCTCAACTCGCCCATGAAGGAGGGCCACTACTGGGGATGGTTTAATGAGGGTTCTTATCCGTTGTTCCTTTGTGTTCAAACACGGCCTTCCAGTATGGTTGGATTCTCATGCAGTCCCACCACATGTGTTTTAAAAGTGCCAGTTGCCCTGCAGCCCCTTCAACATTTCGTGGAGTCCAGGAGTTTCATCTGGTATAAATGTTCTGTACTACCTATATAACATCTTGTAATTTTGTCCAATAAGGTTGCCCGCAGTGACCCCCTTGTTTTGGGGGGTGTATATTTTGGCTCATGTTTGCTCTCCTCTCCCCATTGGACCCAAAATTCCTGCTCCCAATGTGTTTGAAAGTTCAATTTAGCCTCTTCATCATGTCCCATTAGGTAATATAAGCGGGAAATGGGAGGCAAATAGAGAGAGTATATCTGTTTGTTTATTTGCCCCAAATTCCGTTGAGTTTAACGAGAGAGTAGCATTTCACCTGTAGATATTGCATTTTTTCTTGCTCCCTAACTCCATACTCCTCTCTAAGATCCTCGGTTGTAACAAAGGCCCCCTCCTGTACTAATTGCCCCATCCTTTGCAGGCCCCTCGACTCCCAGTATCGGAAGACCTGGATCAGTCAGGCCTGGTATAAAGTTGCTATTACCCCGTATTGGGACAAAACGTACATGTCCCCCCTTAGAATCATTTTGGTTTCCATTTATTCCAAATCTTCAATGTTTAGTCCACGAAGGGTGTGTCTCCTCTTTCTATTGTCTTGTACCCATAATCTGTTGGATATTGGCAGTCCATCCCTCATAAGTATTTCCAAATCCACCCATTCCTTCTGCTCAGCAATCTGCCACACTAAGGCCACTCGCAACTGTGCTACTTGGTAATATGCTAAATTCAGGATTCCCAAGCCCCCCTGTCTCTACTACAGTGTAAGATTTTCCTAGATACTCAAGGCAATCTCTCCCCCAGATACATTTTCATAATTCTCTTTTGAACTTTTTCTAAATATATATTTAGGGACCTTCACCAGTAGCACATCAAACAAGTACAAAAGGTTTGGCAACACTGTCATTTTGACACTAGCCATTCTTCCCAATCAAGAGATCTCGAGTGGCCTCCATCTATCTGCCACAATGGGCTATAGTTTAGGTCAAAAAGCTGGTGGAGTTGGGTGCTAAGCTGTACCCTCGGGTATCACAGGCTTTTTTTAGCCCACGGGAAGGGTTGCTCCCTTTGCACTGCCTCGCACAGCTCCGAAGAAGCCAAGACACTCAACAGCTCAGACTTTGTAAGATTTATTTTAAAACATGAGACAACCCCATAGTGTTCCATTTCAATACACAATGCCCCCAGAGTTGTTAACGGGTGTGTCACAGTATATAATATATAAAATAAGAAATCCAGGAAACAAATCACCTTTGAAACAGCGTCAGGTGACACTAGTAACATTGATTGCAGCAAATCCTCAAGGAATGATTTTTTTAGAGGAAGAAAAGAAAAAGAAGGAAGGAGGAAGAGGCAAATATCGAGATCAAAATGTTCAATGTCGAAAATAATAACAACTATACGTAGTCACACATATAGTCCATCTGATTTGGTAGTAAATATATCAGGAGTAGATAAGAACATAAGATATGCCATACTGGGTCAGACCAAGGTCCATCAAGCCCAGTATCCTGTTTCCAACAGTGGCCAATCTAGGTCATACGTACCTAGCAGTTTCCCCAAAAGACAGAGGTTCCACAATGCTTGTACTGGGTCAAGCATTGATATCCTGGGTCCCTTCTTAATAATGGTATATGGATCTTTCCTCCAGGAACTTGTCCAAACCTTTTTTAAACCCAGTTACACTAACAGCCTTTACTACATCCTCTGGTAACAAATTCCAGAGTTTGATTACACGTTGAGTGAAAAAATATTTTCTTTTATTAGTCTTAAATAGTTTACCCTGTAGCTTCATTGCATGTCCCCTAGTCTTTCTATATTCTGATAACGTAAACAATGGATCTATGTTTACCCGTTCCACTCCGTTCATTAATTTATAGACTTCTATCATATCTCCCCTCAGCCGTCTCTTTTCCAGGTTAAAGAGCCCTAACCTTTTTAGCCTTTCTTCTTAGGAGTATCCTTCCATCCCCTTTACCATTTTGGTGGTTCTTCTCTGAACCTTTTCTAATAACGCTATATCCTTTTTAATATACGGCGACCAGAATTGCACACAATATTCAAGGTGCGGTCTCACCATGGAACGATATAGAGGCATTATAATATTTTTTGTTTTATTTTCCATTCCTTTCCTTATGATACCTAGCATTCTATTTGCTCTCTGGTCCGCCGCTGCACAGTGGGCCGAGGGTTTTAACATGTTATCCCCAATGATGCCTAAATCTTTTTCCTGTGTGGTAGTTCCTAATGTGGAACCTTGCATCGTGTAACCATAGTTTGGGTGGTTCTTCCCTAGGTGCATAACTTTGCACTTGTCCACATTAAATTTCATCTGCCATTTTGATGCCCAGTCTTCCAGTTTATCAAGATCCTCTTGCAATTTTCCACAATCCTCTTGGGATTTAACAACTTTAAATAGTTTTGTGACATCTGCAAATTTGATAACCTCACTCGTTATTCCCCTTTATTTATTTATTTATTTAACATTTCTTATATACCGCCTTTCATGATATCAAGGCGGTTTACATTGAACAAACTGAAATTACATTGAACAGGGCATTATAACTTGGAGATAACTATTTTTACAGGGAACATGGGCTATGGAGGGTTAAGTGGCTTGCCCAAGACCACAAGGAGCACCTGTGGGACTAGAAATCCCAGTCCTTCCGGCCCAAGGTTGCTGTCCTCTAGTGGGATTTGAACCCCCGACCTTCCGGCCTGAAGTACCTTGCCGCAACCACTAGGCCACTCCTCCACTCCACCCTTTGCAGGTCAGTTATGAATATGTCAAAAAGGAGCGGACCCACTATTCACCTTTCTCCATTGGGAAAACTGGCCATTTAGCCCCACCCTCTGCTTTCTATCTTTTAACCAGTTCCTGATCCACAATAGTACACTGCCTCCTATCCCATGACTCTTTAGTTTTGCCAAAAGTCTCTGATGGAGGGACCTTGTCAAAGGCTTTTTGAATGTCCAGATACACTATATCAACCGACTCACCTTTGTCCACCTGTTTGTTCACGCCTTCAAAAAAACATAACATATTAGTAAGACAAGATCTTCCTTGTCTAAAGCCATGTTGGCTGTCTCCCATTAGGCCATGACTATCTACATGCTGAGTAATTTTGTTCTTTATGATGGTTTCTACCATTTTTCCCGGTACTGACGTCGGGCTCACCGGTCTGTAGTGTCCCGGTTTGCCCCTGGAACCCTTTTTAAAAATTGGCATTACATTGGCGATCCTCCAATCTTCAGGTATTACAGATGATGTTAATGAAAATTCACAGATTACTAATAGCAGGTCTGCAATCTCATATTTCAGTTCTTTCAACACCCTTGGATGTATACCATCCGGCCCAGGTGATTTGCTACTCTTCAGTTTATCTAATAGTTGTAATACATCTTCCCGATGTATCGATATTTCCTTCAATTCTTCCACACCTTTAAATACCACGTCAGTCATGGGTAACATCCCTACATCTTCCTTAGTAAAGACTGAAGCAAAGAATTCATTCAGTCTCTCCGCTATTGCCTTGTCGCCTCTTAGTGCCCCTTTAACCCCTCTATCATCTAATGGACCAACTGACTCTCACAGGTTTTTTGCTACGATTGTACTTGAAAAAGTCTTTATTTTGCATTTTTGCTTCCGCAGCAAGCTTCTTCTCAAATTCTCCCTTTGCCTGCCTTATCAATGCCTTGCATTTGACTTGCCAGTGCTTGTGCTGTTTCCAGGTTTTGTCATTTGGCTCTTTTTCCCATTTCTTGAAATATGCTTTTTTGGCAACAGCCTCTCTGACCTCACCTTTAAACCATGCTGGCAGGTTTTTGGACTTCCTTCCACTTTTTTAAAGCGTGGAATGCAGCTGGTCTGGGCTTCCAAGATAGTATTTTTCAACAACACCCAAGCTTGATGTAAGTCTTTAACCTTTGCAACTGCTCCTTTTATTTTTTTCTTAACTATTTTCCTCATTTTATCATAGTCCCCCTTTCGAAAGTTAAAAGGTAGTACTGTGGATTTCCTTACTATCCCTCCTCCACTAATTAAATCAAACGCTATCATGCTATGATCGCTATTGCCAAGTGGCCCCAACACCCTTTTATCTTGCACCAGATCTGCTTTTCCACTAAGGACTAGGTCTAATATGGCTTCCCTTCTGGTCAGTTCATGAACCAGCTGCTCCAAGAAGCAGTCATTTATTTCATCTAGGAGCTTTATCTCCCTAGCATGTCCAGGATCATTTAACCGTATTGAATAAAGGACTGTCCTACGTTCCGAATTTATTTTTTGATGCATTTCATTTTCGTATGGATTTTGAAGGTTTAATGAGGAAATAGAATTTAAAAGTATACTTCACTTCTTCCAGTTAAAATGAGAAAGCATCAGACAGTCTGATTTTGCGAAGAACAAAATTACCTTTAAAATCAACATGGGTGCCACCAGGACAAATTCACCCATCCCTTACAGTATTTAAGATTTAGTTTTGAAAGAAGTGCAATTGTTGGAAAATTCATCATGGAGATCATATAGTATCTTATCTTTGAAAGAAAAGTTAGCACTGAAAGATCTACAATCAAGAACAGATATAGTAATCCGGAGAGCAGACAAGGGAGGAGCCATAGTGGTTTTAAGTCATGCATATTACTTGGCAGAAGCGGCACGGCAATTATCAGATCAAACAACCTGTCGCGTCCTGTCTACAGATCCAACATCATCTATTCAAATTAAAATCAAAGAAATGTTTTGTGAAGCTTTACAAAATAAATTAATTTTGTGACAAGAATGGACTTTTTTGAATGTTTCAACTCCAGTTGTAGCTAAATTATATTTAGTACCTAAAATCCATAAAAATTTGGAGTCACCCCCAGGAAGACCTATAGTCTCTACACGAGGAACCATTTTGGAACCACTATCCATTCTTGTTGATTCATATCTGCGTCCTTTATTAATAGATATCCCTTCATATGTAAAAGACGCAACACATTTTTTGAAAAATTTTAGCCAATCATTCGCAATGGGCTAGATGCACTGATGTAATTTTAGCAACATTGGATGTAACAGCACTATACACTAGTATTCCCCAAAAAGCCGCTTATGAGTTAGCAGAACAATCTTTGCAACATCGGGGGGATTTGTCACAGGAGCAAATAAAATTATTGTTACAACTGGCAAATCTAACGATTTTTTGTGTTTGAAAAAGTACTTTACCATCAGATTTCTGGAGTGGCAATGGGGGCTACTTGTGCCCCCTCTATAGCAAATTTGTACATGTGGAATTTTGAAAATCAATGGATGTCCTCCTACCTTTATGTTTCAAATTTGAAACTGTGGTGCAGATATATAGACGACATGTTTGTTATGGCAAGGGTCGGTAGAACTTTTAGAACAATTTTTTATCTGGATTAATGAGTGTGATAAAAACATTCAATTTGCTCACACACATCACGAGGAAACAATGTTATTTTTAGATGTAGTAGTCACTAGAAACAATAATGAATGGGCCACATCGATTTTTAGAAAACCTACAGACTGCAACACATTTTTACACTATAAAAGTGCTCATCCATCTAAATTGGAAAATGGATTACCCTTTTCCCAATTTATAAGGTACAGAAGAAATTGTTCTGATGATCAGGATTTTAAAAAACAGTCTAAAAAATTATCAGATAATTTTAGGGATAAGAGGGTACCCTCAATGGATAATACAGCGAGCATATCACAGAGCGCTTTATAATAATAGAGTGCTACTATTAGAATTGTGGCGGTCGCGCCCCTACCAGGCGGTCGCCTAGTAGGGACGGGAAGCCATCTTGAATTCCTCTTTACCAAGGATTGTAGTTGTGTATAGAGATAAATGAACCAAGTGGTTGTTTCAAGGCACACAGTTATTTTATTAGCTTCCGTGGCAAGCGGGTAACAAATCTTAAAGCAGTTGTACACTCAAGTCAAAGAAAATAAAGGATAATCTTCTCCCATTAAAGCAAAGCTTACAACCAGTGTTGTAGTAGAATTATTTACACAGGCTTTCTTTTCTTTTCCCTTTATGATGCTTCTCAATTCCGTAATCATAAAGCACATGTATTTACAATTCCTAACTTCTCACTGCTCTCAGGCTTTCATTACTTAGCCACAATGCACATATCACAGTCCATCTCAGAACAAGCTGAAGTCAGGTCACTTTCTTTACCTTCTACCTCCATGCTTTCTGCTGAGCTGTATCTTGGCAAAGTTTGAAAACGCTTGGGCACTTTATGCTTAATGTTCTTTAACAGGTTAAACAGCCTATTCCACTGAATGGCCCCTTCTCCTCTAGGTAGGACTTCAACGGGCTTCTCCTGTTCAGTTTCTCCTGACAACCCCTTCTTCCTAATCCGGGTTTCCTCAGGCCTAAACCTCTCTTCAGAGTCAGAGCAAGAAACACAGGGTTTTGGCTTTACTGTTTTCTTTCTCCTACCTTGGAGTCTTGTTGCAGCACCTTCCTGGCTGAGGCTTCTGTGGCTTGTGACTCTCTCTGCCTCTGAGCTAGACAGGGAATCAGGGTAAGACCTCCACTTCCCTTCCTGGGGCTTCTGCTGCCTGCAGACAGACCCTTCGTCAGAGGAGTCTAAGCACTCTTGCCTTAGCCTTCTCAAAGCCAACCTTTCCTCTCTCTCCCTTTTGCCAATCTGTTTGGTCCTCTGCCTGGAACCTTCTCTGTAGCTTCCTTGGCTGCAGTGCTGGCTGCTCTTGTCTCTGCTGTTGCTCTCTTTGTAGTAGAATTATTTACACAGGCTTTCTTTTCTTTTCCCTTTATGATGCTCTCTTTGTGGCTGCTTCTCTCTTGCCTGCTTCTCTCTTGACTGCTTCTCCCTTGACTGCTTCTCTCAACTTTGTTTGTTTTCTCAAACTTAAACGTTGAGCAGGGCACCTCCCTTCCTGACTCCACCCACTTGTACCTCCTACTCTTACCTGGGGTTGTCATGGCGTCTGGGAGTGGCTTAAACCTAGCTCTACCCTCTTGGTTTCTCTCAGGGATTTTGCTGTGGTATATGTGTTCTAGTGCACCCATCCCCCGAAAAGAAAAAAAGTTCTTCTCTCTCTTTTATTTCCATGCTGAGCTGCACTCTCCTTACCACAGAATCTAAAGAGAAAAATGAAAGTAGGGAAAATATAAATTTGATTACAAAATATTCTCCATTAAGTTTTAGAATTCAACGTATATTGGCTAAACATGCAAATGTATTGAGTAATGTTCCATGTTTAAATGATAAAAAAATCTGATGTGGGGGGTGCTAGCGAGCCTGTGAAGAAATGGCCGCACTTTAGACCAGCTCTGCCTGGATGCTCCCCTTAAGCTATCACACGCATAACTGCTGCATAATTCCCCATGCTTACCCCGATCTGACTGCTGATTCTCTGCCTATCAGCCCTGTGCCCTGGAGGGACGATTGGAGATCTCTGGAGGTGCTCGGAGCCTGGCGGCATCACACCCCGCGGCTGGAGCCGCTGTCCCACTGCCGGCTTCCGACGTGGCTCAGATCGGGGCTCTCGTCTCACCACTTCATGTGCCGAGGTCCCCTGGCGCTGCTGCACTGAGGCCCGCTGATTGGAAAACTGTGAAGCCTGAGCGTGGCTGCGAGGCTGATTGATTTGCGGCAAGGATCCGGAAAAGCGAGTGACTTTGGCTGCCCGGTGGATCCAGCGTTCTGCAGCCCCTGCTCATCAGGCTCTGCCGGTAGCAAACGTCTGTTGTGGAGGTGAGCGTGCTGCGATACCCGGTGAGCTCGGGCGGAGGGAGGATCAGATCCATGCGGGACTGTCTCGGCGGCCATTCCCACGTGCTCCTGGAACGCACAGCCCTGTATGCGTTCCAGTCTCCTTCGGCGGGAAAAAGTCACGTGAACTGCAATCAATAGGCCTGTATCTGACTCCGAGTGGCTCAGTGCTTTCGGGGTGGAATGCTCTGGTGGAGGCTTCCTCTCCTTTTCTACCTAGACTCTGAGCCCGGTCTGGTGAGTCTTCTGCACTGTACAGCTGCTCTTCTCTTCTGCTAACTACATTGGGCACAGTTTCCCCTTGTGTCTGCTGAACTGACTGGGCCTGCGGTGATTGCTTCTGAGTCACCCCCTCTCCCTGCTGGTTAGGCCCTGCCGGCCTCAGTGATCCTGGGGCGCCACCTACTGCTAAAGAGTGGGACTCTGCTGCAACTTCATTTTTTCCTCTTCTGTTTTTGCTCTTTCTGCTGATACCTGCCCTCTTCACTTTGCAACTGATCTCTGCCTGTCTTAGGCTTAAGGGGTTATTGAATCTACCCATGGCTGCCAAATCCAAGGCCCTCGAGGTCCGGAAGGGAATGAGGACCTCCCAATGTCTCCTGTGTAAGAGTGGCTCCCAGCCCAGTCCAACCAGCAAACACCCTTTGGAGGGCTCAGGTGATGAGACAGTGAGTGAAAATGATCTGGACACCGTGGCGCTATCTTCGCACGCCCTCCTTCAGCGCGAGCTCCGGAGGGGCTTTGAGGATTTGGCTTGCGAATTCCGCTCCATGCGTGAGGAGGTGATGAGCACTATTGCGGATCTTAGGGGTGATATAAAAGACCTGGGCACCCAAGTGGAGGAGGTCGAGACAAAAGTTGAAGATCACGATGGTGCTCTGGTGGACTTGCAATGTGCCATAGATAGGCATCACTCGCAAGCGATGGAATTGACTTACAAAATTGATGACATTGAAAACCGATCCCGTCGCAACAATGTGTGCTTTCGGGGAATCCCGGAGGCTGGGGGGGGGGGGGGGGTGCTGAAGACCTGCCAGGGGTGCTAAAAACTTTGATGGGCGCATTACTGACAGCAGAGGAACTTGCATCCCATGGCCCTGGAATGGAAATCGAGCGAGTACATCGCGCCCTGGGAAAGCCTCCTAACAATCAACCGCAGGATGTTATTGCCAGATTCTTGCGCTATACTGATGTGGCCCCCCTTCTTCGACGGGGTCGGGAGAAAAAAACAATCCAGTACCAAGAGGCAGCAGTAACTGTATCAGGATCTCTCGGCTTTTACGCTGGCCTGCCGGAGGGAGATGAAGCCAATCACAGCGGTGCTGAACAATAAAGGGATTCGCTACTCTTGGTCTTTTCCGTTCCGGATGAATTTCCTCTTGGGAAACAAAAAAATCTCAGTGAAGGACCACACCGAGGCTTGGAGAGCACTCCGCCAGGCAGGTCTGGTGGAGGATCATGCGTTGCCCACACCTCCGGCCTCTAAGCCTCAGCACTCGAAATGGACTCGGGTCGGACGACCCGCCTGAATCTTCTTGGCTCCTGCGTCTCTGATTTCCTGCTCTGGGGACTGTTCTCAGGGGTCTTTTAGTTCTGAGACTGCCTGTGTTTGAGCAGTTCTGTTCAGTTTCATTCTCTCACTCTCTTGTTCTGGGTATGCTAAATGTTGCTGGCTGCATGGGGATTTTGATACTTGCTTATTACTATAAAGGGCTGGGGGGGGATAGTAGCTCTGCTATGATGTGGGACGTGGTAGGAACCGATTCCCTTCTGACTCCTGGTAAAAAAGGGGACAGGATTTTGTGTTACTTTATCATGGTTTTTCTGTATGGGGGGTCCGGAAAGAGGTGGGTTTGGGGTCAGTCTAACCGTGTCCTGTGTTTTTCCTGACAGGCAGGTGGTACTGACGGGGAGGGGGGTGGGAGTTGATGGGGGGCGTGTACTGCTGGGTGAGGGTAGGGGGCAGGATAGGGGGAATAGGGGGTTTTGGGTACTCTTATGGGTTGGGGGGCACTGGGGGATCTGGGGGGAACCTCCAAAGATAGTTCGGTGGGTGAGGGTAGCGGGGTCGCTTTTCCTGCAGCAAGTTTGGGGCTCTATAAGCGATTAGGGGGGGGCTGGATCCTATGGGCTGGGGGGGAAGAGGGGCGGTGGGGGTAAGGTGATTGACTACCTATGTTGAAAGTGATCTCTTTGAATGTGAAGGGTCTCAATTCTCCTAGAAAGTGTTCCTTGTTGTTTTCGGAATTGAGATCCTTGAAAGGAGGTATTATTTTTTTACAGGAGACGCATCTCCGTAGTAGCACTCAGGGGTGGTTAAAGCGTAGTCCTTACACTGAGGTATGGGTAGCCTCTGACATGAAGGGCCGGAAGAAATGTGGTGTGGCCCTACTATTTCATCAATGCTTATCCCTCAGGGTGGAGGAGGTTCAAAAAGACACCTTGGGAAGGTGGCTCTTTTTGAATGTGCGACTGGAGGGCCATTTATTAACGCTAGCTAATATTTACGCCCCTAAGAAGGCCAAGCAGCTTTTTTTGCGAGGCTGAAAGCCGTATTGGCTGATTTTGCGAAAGGTCCTATTATATTGGGCGGGGACTGCAATGCCCACATGGTACCGCATCTGGATTCGATGGGTAGCGCTGGGAGGATGGCAGGTGGGCCAAGCAAAGCATTGCGTAACCTTATGCTGGACTTAGGCTTGCGTGATGTTTGGAGAGATACACATGAAGGGGAGAAAAGTTATACGTTCTGCTCTCTTGTTCACCAGATGCATACCCGCATCGACTATTTTCTGTTGGATCAGCGCCTGATGGATGAGAGAGTGGAGGCTGCGCATGGGGCGCTGACCTGGTCGGGCCATGCCCCGTGTTGGATTACTCTTCCGACGGACTTCTCCAGTGAGCGGCACTGGCTTTGGCGATTGGACGCACGCTTTTTACGACGACAGTGCGCTGTCCAGGAACACGGCTGCTTTATAACCGATTTTTTTGAGTTAAATGATTCTGGGGAGGTCCTGCTTCCCATGGTTTGGGACGCCTTCAAGGCCACAGCCCGGGGCCGTCTAATAGCGGAGGCGGCCCGTACTCGGAGGGCTTGGAAACGAGAACATAGCCAACTGTTGGGGGAAACTTCCCATCTCCAGATGGAACATGCTCGGAACGGCTCTAAGCGGGCCTTGCGCCAATGGCGGGCGGCCCGCGCCAACTTAGACGCGTGTTTACAGAGGGAATTGGATAATAAACGTCGGAAATTACGACAAACTATTTATGAGCAGGGGAACAAGCCAGGTTGCTTTCTTGCTTTGCGACTTCGGCGGCAGCAAACCCTGAGGGTGGTTCGTGAAATTCGAGACTCTGGGGGGCAGAGGAGGGTGGTCTCCCGGGAGATATGCGATGTCTTTGCTACATTTCTGGAACAGTTGTATAAGGCTGAGCCCTTTGATTTGTCCCGTGTGCAGGGCTTCCTACGTACTGTAGCTTTGCCGCAGTTGACGGACTCGGATAGAGATCTAATAGATGCTGATCTTACTGTGGAAGAGGTGGAATTTGCAATCCGCCGGTTAAAAACCGGGGGCACCCTGGGTAGCGATGGCTTTCCTGCGGAGTACTATAAAAAATTCAGTGTTCAATTAGCTCCAACTCTGGTAATACTCTTTAATGAGGTTCTGCGGGGGGCGCCGCTACCCCCTTCTCAGCACGAGGCTCTTATAGCGATGATCCCTAAACCGGGTAAACCCTTGCATGATGCTGCCTCGTACCGCCCCATCTCCCTACTAAACACGGATGTTAAAATATTGGTATCAGTACTGGCTGCCCGATTAAACCAGGTTCTCCCAGTTTTGGTACATCCAGATCAGTTCGGGTTTGTACCGGGTCGTCAGGCAGCGGATAATATCCGGCGAATGCTGCAGGTTATTCATATTGCTTGACAAGATTCTCAGCCGACGCTCTTGGTGAGAGTTGATGCCGAGAAGGCCTTTGACCGGGTTAGCTGGGACTATCTCTGGTGCGTGTTAGATGCGATGGGGTTCGGTCCTAACTTTACCCGTTGGGTCCATAGTTTTATATCAGAATCCTACGGCTTGTGTCCGGGTTAATGGGGGTCAATCGCGGAGTTTTCAGCTGGAGAGGGGTACCCGCCAGGGATGTCCTCTGTCGCCGTTGCTGTTCGCGCTGGTGATGGAGCCTTTAGCGCAATGCTTTCGCGAGCACCCAGACATTGCGGGCGTGCGCGTGGGCCCTACTGATTACAGAATTGCACTGCTTGGTCCGCGGAGCACAGGGTAATTGCATTGACAGGGGATGATGTTGAGGGGACCACCGACGTAATAGAGCCCACTGCAAGGGCCGCATGTGAGCCCTGGCCCATGGCACTACCTCTATCGCAGCCGCCATAATTCCCAGTACCTGAAGATAATGCCACGCTGAGGGGTTTCGTCTGCCCAGAAACTGCGTGACCAGAAGCCTCAGGTCCCTACTCGAGTTCCTGGGAGGGGGTCATCCTGCTTTTTGCTCGATTGATGACCCACCCCAACTCCTCTAGAACCTGAACCACTCTGGCAGTTGCTGAGCGACTTTCCTCTTCCGACTTATCTGGACGATTGACTGATCCGAGCAAAGGGTGCACTAGTATTCCCTCTTTCCGTAGGGAGGCGGCCACTACTACCATCTCTTTGGTGAAAGTCCTTGGAGCCGTAGCTAGGCCGAAAGGCAGCGCCTGGAATTGAAAGTGGCCTCTTGGCACTGCGAATCTCAGGAACTGTTGATGGGACTTTCTGATCGGGATATGCAAGTAGGCTTCTGTCAAGTCCAGGGACGTTAGGAACTCCCCACCCCTTACGGCTGCTATGACCGATCGTAGGGTTTCCATCCGGAAGTGAGGTACTCTGAGACAGCGATTGACCTGCTTTAGATCCAGGATCGGGCGGAAGGACCCCTCCTTCTTTGGTACCATGAAGTAAATCGAGTACCGACCAGATCCGCACTGGTCTGGAGGCACGGGGACCACGGCCCCGAGCGCTAGTAGTCGGGCAAGAGTTGCCTCTATCGCCGCCCTCTTTGTAGGCGAACCGCAGGGAGACTGAGCGAAGGCTGGAAGTATTTGTTTTGCAAATTCGAGAGCATAGCCCTCTCTGATAACCTCTAAGACCCATTGATCGGACGTGACCCGGGACCAGGCGGAAAGGAACTGCCTTAAATGTCCGCCCACCGGCAGCCCGTCCCCCTGGACCCCCATCCTCTCATTGTTGTTTTCTAGGCCCCGAGGAGGAGGAAGAGGTACCAAAACCTCTACCTGCTCCTTGAAAGCCTCTAAAATCTTGTCCCCTTGAAGGGAAACGGCCTCTGAGAAAGGGGTTTGACCTGGCAGGGCGAAACCTCCGGGGGTCCCTAGGCTGGTTACGTACTGGAGCTAGGGGGCGGCCTTGCTTCGGTCTGTCTTCCGGAAGCCTGCCTCCCTTAGATTCGCCAAGGTCCTTTACCAGCTTTTCTAAGTCCTCCCCAAATAACAGCTTCCCCTTAAAGGGAAGCCGACTCAGGCGTGCCTTACAGGAGGCATCTGCTGCCCAATTCCGTAGCCACAAATAATGCCTAGCTGCCACCACCGAGGCCATGTTCTTAGCTAGGCTTCTGATGAGGTCATACTGACTATCCGCCAAGTAGGCTGCTCCGGATTCCAATCTAGCAGAGTTAGCCTGTGCCTCGTCTGCAGAGCCCTCTGATGCCTGAAGTTGTTGTTACCACCTTAAACAGCCCCGCGCCACCCAAGCCCCTGAAACGGAGGCCTGTAAGGCAAGAGCGCTTACATCAAAGGCTTGCTTCAGAAGCGTGTCCAATTTTCTGTCTTGAGAATCGTTCAGGGCCGTGCTGCCCTCGACTGGGATAGTAGTCTTCTTAGTAACTGCCAATACCGCTGCGTCCACCCTGGGAGACTTCAGCAGCTCCTTGTCTGACTCTGGGAGAGGATATAGGCGACTCATGGATCGGACCCCCCTTAAGCTTGACTCTGGTTGATCCCATTCTTCCTGGATCATCTGACGCACCACCCTGTGGACGGGAAACACTTTCTGTGATCTCCTGATGGCCTGGATTAAGGGGTCCTCCAACGCCTCCTCCTCCGCTGGCGTGTCTGAGGCTACATTGAGAACTTTCAGGGACTCAATTAATGCCGGAATCTCCTCCCGACAAAAGACTCTAATGCTCTCATGGGTCTGGCAGACTTGCCTTCCGCCGACGGACCCGCATCTCCTGTCCCCAAGCCCTGCTTATGCAAGCAATAGGCTTTGTGTAGTAAGAGGCCCGGCCAGGGGGGGGGGGGGGGGGAGGAGGAGAGAGCAGGCAGGAGAAATTAAAGGTACAGAATCGGGCCCAGGCATCAGAAGAAGCTACAAACCGCAAGTACTGGGGTTGGAATTAAGGGATTTGGTTTTTAATCCCTTTGCTCTCTTTAATTTAATTTAATTTTAATTTAATTTGTTTTTAGTTTAAGCTTCAATTTTTAAACGGGATTCCCCTTTTTCTTATTCTGGAGAACTGTTAATTAAGCTGCTAGAGGAGAGAGCACATTGAATAAAAGCCTGTATCTGTATTGTACAGTTTTTCTCCCTTTTTTTTGTTTTGTTAGGCCAACTGATTAACCCTCGGAGCTTAGGAAGGGCCTCAGTAGCCTTTATCAAGGACATGACGGGCAAGTCACGGTGTCCATCCTGTGGCACCCGTAGAGGTACTTCCTCGGAGGCAGGAATCTGCAGGGGTTGTGCTGCAGTGGCTGCCTCCGTGGAACAAGAAATTAACTTAGCCATGGCGCAGTCTTCTCAGGGGTCTGGAGATCCCCTAGAAGGGGAGGGAGGGTCCCAGTTCTCTCCTTCTACGTCCTCGGATTTACCCACTCCTCCTCTGCCCCTTTCCCCCTTCCCCACTGGGCAAGGGGGGGTCGGGGATTTTTTCTCCCCTGACTTCATCCTCTTAATACACAAAGCCTATTGCTTGCATAAGCAGGGCTTGGGGACAGGAGATGCGGGTCCGTCGGCGGAAGGCAAGTCTGCCAGACCCATGAGAGCAAGCAATCCGGAATCTGGGATACCGCCTAAGCACCCCCGACTGAGTTGTGAGGAGCCCCTCTCGTCCCTCTCTCAGGGTACCCCGGAGGAGGAGAACTCTGACAAGGATTTGGACGAGGAAGAGGAGGAGCTTGAAGAAGGGGAGATCCCAGAAGAAGATCAATCCCGTATTATTAGAGTCTTTCGTCGGGAGGAGCTTCCGGCATTAATTGAGTCCCTGAAAGTTCTCAATGTAGCCTCAGACACGCCAGCTGAGGAGGAGGCGTTGGAGGACCCCTTAATCCAGGCCATCAGGAGATCACAGAAAGTGTTTCCCGTCCACAGGGTGGTGCGTCAGATGATCCAGGAAGAATGGGATCAACCAGAGTCAAGCTTAAGGGGGGTCCGATCCATGAGTCGCCTATATCCTCTCCCAGAGTCAGACAAGGAGCTGCTGAAGTCTCCCAGGGTGGACGCAGCGGTATCGGCAGTTACTAAGAAGACTTCTATCCCAGTCGAGGGCAGCACGACCCTGAGAGATTCTCAAGACAGAAAATTGGACACGCTTCTGAAGCAAGCCTTTGATGTAAGCACTCTTGCCTTACAGGCCTCCGTTTCAGGGGCTTGGGTGGCGCGGGCCTGTTTAAGGTGGTCACAACAACTTCAGGCATCAGAGGGCTCCGCAGACGAGGCACAGGCTAACTCTGCTAGATTGGAATCTAGAGCAGCCTACTTGGCGGATAGTCAGTATGACCTCATCAGAAGCCTAGCTAAGAACATGGCCTCGGTGGTGGCAGCTAGGCGTTATTTGTGGCTACGGAATTGGGCAGCCGATGCCTCCTGTAAGGCACGCCTGAGTCGGCTTCCCTTTAAGTGGAAGCTGTTATTTGGGGAGGACTTAGAAAAGCTGGTAAAGGACCTTGGCGAATCTAAGGGAGGCAGGCTTCCGGAAGACAGACCGAAGCAAGGCCGCCCCCTAGCTCCAGTACGTAACCAGCCTAGGGACCCCCGGAGGTTTCGCCCTGCCAGGTCAAACCCCTTTCTCAGAGGCCGTTTCCCTTCAAGGGGACAAGGTTTTAGAGGCTTTCGAGGAGCAGGTAGAGGTTTTGGTACCTCTTCCTCCTCCTCGGGGCCTAGAAAACAACAATGAGAGGACGGGGGTCCAGGGGGACGGGCTGCCGGTGGGCGGACGTTTAAGGCAGTTTCTTCCCACCTGGTCCCGGGTCACGTCCGATCAATGGGTCTTAGAGGTTATCAGAGAGGGCTATGCTCTCGAATTTGCAAAACAAATACTTCCAGCCTTCGCTCAGTCTCCCTGCGGTTCGCCTACAAAGAGGGCGGCGATAGAGGCAACTCTTGCCCGACTACTAGCGCTCGGGGCCGTGGTCCCCGTGCCACCAGACCAGTGCGGATCTGGTCGGTACTCGATTTACTTCGTGGTAAAAAAGAAGGGAGGGGTCCTTCCGCCCGATCCTGGATCTAAAGCAGGTCAATCGCTTTCTCAGAGTACCTCACTTCCGGATGGAAACCCTACGATCAATCATAGCAGCCGTAAGGGGCGGGGAGTTCCTAACGTCCCTGGACTTGACAGAAGCCTACTTGCATATCCCGATCAGAAAGTCCCATCAACAGTTCCTGAGATTCGCAGTGCCAAGAGGCCTTTTTCAATTCCAGGCGCTGCCTTTCGGCCTAGCTACGGCTCCAAGGACTTTCACCAAAGTGATGGTAATAGTGGCCGCCTCCCTACGGAAAGAGGAAATACTAGTGCACCCTTATCTGGACGATTGGCTGATCCGAGCAAAGTCGGAAGAGGAAAGTCGCTCAGCAACTGCCAGAGTGGTTCAGGTTCTAGAGGAGTTGGGGTGGGTCATCAATCGAGCAAAAAGCAGGATGACCCCCTCCCAGGAACTCGAGTATCTTGGAGCAAGGTTCGACACCAGCAGAGGCAGTGTGTTCCTGTCCCATACCAGGTCAAGGGACCTGAGGCTTCTGGTCACGCAGTTTCTGGGCAGACGAAATCCCTCAGCGTGGCATTATCTTCAGGTACTGGGAACTATGGCGGCTGCGATAGAGGTAGTGCCATGGGCCAGGGCTCACATGCGGCCCTTGCAGCGGGCTCTATTATGTCGGTGGTCCCCTCAACATCATCCCCTGTCAATGCAGTTACCCTGTGCTCCGCGGACCAAGCAGGCCCTCCGCTGGTGGCGGTGCCCAAGGAATCTGGATCGCGGGACGCCCCTCGAGCCCCCTCAGTGGTTGCTGTTGTTGACGGATGCCAGTCTGGCAGGCTGGGAGGCTCACTGTGAGGACCAGTTCGTCCAGGGTCACTGGACACCGTTGGTGTCTCAATGGCCCATCAACAGACTAGAATTGCGGGCCGTCATCCTAGCGCTCAAGGCCCTCGAGTCCTTAGTGCTAGGAAGAGCAATTTGCGTTCTCTCTGACAATGTCACCGCGGTGGCTTACATCAACCACCAGGGTGGCACCAGCAGTCCCGCCTTGGAGAAGGAGGCGGGCGCCCTATTCCATTGGGCGGGTGTTCGGTTGGAAGCGCTTTCAGCTCAGCACGTGGCCGGCACGGACAACGTCACGGCCGATTACCTCAGCAGGTGCAAGATAGACCACGGGGAGTGGGAGCTGGAGCAGGAGACCTTCGACCAAATAGTTGCTCGTTGGGGTCTCCCGGTCATGGATCTCATGGCGTGGTTCTCGTCCGCCAAGGTGGACCGATTCTTCAGTCGACGAAAGGAGGGCTTGGATGCCCTGTCCCAGAAATGGCCTTCAGAGGGTCTTCTCTATGTGTTCCCTCCTTGGGCTCTTATCGGAAAGGTCCTCCAGCGGGTGGAGACTCACCAAGGATTGATAATTCTCATAGCTCCGGATTGGCCGCCCTGCCCCTGGTATGCGGATCTGGTGAGGTTGGCGGCAAGGCCCGGTCCGGATGCCTCACGTGGATCGATTCTCGCTTACGGCCTGGCTATTGAGAGGGCGCGGCTCCTGAAGCGAGGTTATTCAGGAGCGGTAATCTCTACGCTGTTGAATGCTAAGAAGCGCTCGACCTGTCTTTCCTATGTAAGAGTTTGGCGCATCTTTGAAGCGTGGTGTGCGGAACGCAGGAGGAAACCCCTGTCGGCCTCGGTTCCGGAGGTTCTGGAATTCTTGCAAGCAGGTTTTGACAAAGGTCTAGCGCACAGTTCCTTACGGGTCCAGCTGGCTGCCATCGCTTGCTATAGAGGTAAGGTCCGCGGCAAGTCCCTAGGGACCCACGCGGATGTGTCCAGGTTCCTAAGAGCGGTTAGACGACTGCGCCCTCAAAGGAGGTCTGTCATTCCTCCTTTGGATCTCAATCTAGTGCTAAATGCCTTGATCAGGGAACCCTTTGAGCCAATAAAGAGGGCCTCCCTAAAGGACTTGACCCTGAAGACGGTTTTTCTGGTCGCTATTTGCTCGGCCAGGCGGGTCTCCGAATTACAAGCGCTGTCTTCTCAGCCCCCCTTTCTGTCCTTTCTCAAGGACAAGGTGGTCCTGCGGACGGTTCCTTCCTTTTTGCCTAAGGTTATCTGCCCCTTTCATGTGAACCAGACAGTTACTCTCCCGTCCTTTTCGACCGAGGGGCAAGAAGGGGGGAATAGAAAGCTTCGCCTCCTGGACGTTCGGAGGGCCTTGAAGCACTACCTCTCCCGCACAGCACCGTTCTGTAAATCCGACCGCCTGTTCATTCAGTTCGGAGGTCCGCACAAGGGTGAGGCGGCGGCCAAGGCCTCCATCTCCAGGTGGATCAGAGAAGCGATTGCTTCTGCCTATATCCTGAAGGGGAAGCAGGTTCCAGGGGGTCTGCATGCGCACTCAACTCGGGCACAGGCTACCTCTTGGGCAGAATTCGGCCTGGTTCCCCCTCTGGATATTTGTAGGGCAGCGACTTGGTCCTCCCTGCATACCTTTACCAAGCACTACAGACTGGACGTCCAGAGTTCAGCTGACTCTCGGTTTGGTCTTGCGGTTCTTCGGTCCGGACTGTCGGATCCTACTCAGGCTTGAACTGCTCTGTTACATCCCAGAAGTAAAGGGACTGGACTGGAGTGACGATAAGGAAGAAGTAATTAGATCTTACCTGCTAATTAGTGTTCCTGAAGGAACGACAGTCCAGTCCCTGATCCCACCCGGGCTCCGTAGGCAGTTATGGCCTATTAGTAAGGGGCGGAGCTGCGGACCGAGCGGGGGGCCAGTTCTGAGTGGAAAAGTGCGGGGGAAGGACGGCTCAGTCAGTCTCAGATAATCCACCTCCTCCCATTGCCCTTCCCTCTCTCTCTCCTACTCCTAATCCTTAAAAAAAAAAGAAAAAAAAGAAAAAAAAAAAGTTAAATATTGCTTTGCGGTGTTATGTTATATAGGTTATTAATGGAAGTTCGTTAAGTCTGCTTTTTCATTCGATTACTGGGGTCGGTGGGTGGTTCCAGTGCTATTTATACCGCTCCATCCCCAAAAAGGTTGGGCTCAGCCTCCAAGCTGCTGGAAGGGTTGCGTAACCCAGAAGTAAAGGGATTGGACTGTCGTTCCTTCAGGAACACTAATTAGCAGGTAAGATCTAATTACTTCTTTGAAAACCTTACATGCTTTTGCATAGATAGGGTGTCGTCAGGAAGAGCAGGGAGATCACAAGAACAGACACTGATTATACAGGAACAAAGGTGGATTTTTATTTTGCAATCCTTAACCCCAAAAGGATTAAACATGCAAATCGATTGGGCGGCTTGTTCATAGGACAATGAAATGGTTAAAAAATTCTTTAATTAAATGTGACTAATAGGGGGCTGTTAATAAGATCATAAAAACCGTTGAAGGCAGTAAATCCGAAGAGGATTGTTGTTTTTGAATAGGCACCCCTATGAGTAAATCATTTCAAGGTGGATTGTCATTGACGGCATTTAGATAATTGAACAATCAGTGTTAATGGTTTTGTGAACTGGTAGGGTTTCTTTGATATGTTGTTGAGGAAGGTGTATTTAGGGTGCACGTCGGTAATGGTACGCATGCGCGGTGTTTTTTGGCAAGGAAGACTGATAGAAGATTGTATGCCTTACAGGAAAGTATAACATCTGCAGCATCGTTAAAATTGGTAGGTGGATATATACATTTATATATTTTTATCAAAATAAGGATAACGAATAAAATAGGGCTATGAAAGAGTATAAGAATATTGATTTTAGTAGTAGAGGTTATTTTTTGTATTTATAGAGTATTCTGCCATGAAAATCTTGCAGAAACCCCTGAAGAAACTAGGAAGAGTGAAACGCAGTAGAGGCGCTGGAAAGAAGTGTTGGGAATTAAAGATAAGCATTTTTCAAGCACATTATAAATTTAATCTGTTTTATGTGTAACAGTGTTGGAGAAGGTCATTGATGCAAACAGGCACTATAGATAGACATGAATGAAGTCTAACAACGAGTGCCGATAAGTCTGAGACCTCTCACACTTTGGTACAAATGACTAGGAGAAAAGAATAGATTGAGAAACAAATACTACAGAATTTTCAATTATCTATAAGCCTTTAAGATATATATAGAGTGAATGAACAATATCATTTGACAGTATATAATGTCATCTGCAAACATAGATATTTTATGCATTGTTTGGCCTACTTTTACTCCTACGATATTAGGGTTTTGCCACACTCGGTAGGCTAAGGGCTCCATTGCCAAGACAAATAGCAACCGTGAGAGTGGGCACCCTTTCTGAGTGCCATGCTGCAGCTCAAAGGGAACTGTATAAGTGTTATTAATTTTTAAGCAGGCTAGGGATTTAGTATCCGAAAATACACTAGCTACTCCCAGCAACTCCACAAAATGGACCCAGTTAACCACTAACAGAGCTTTTGTATCTTACGCCCCCAGGTGCTGGAACAATCTCCCCCCCAGTATTAGATCAATTAGGGACATCAGTCAATTCAGAAAGGCCATTAAGCACCACTTATTCACTGTGCACTTCCACCTACCTTAGCACCACAGCTATTTCTATCAATGCACTCTCTAACTATGAACATCCTTAATCCGCATTATTGTAAATAATAATTTGTGTAAATGTATATAGTTTTCCCCAGTAAAAACCTAGTTCATACTTCCTGTTATCTGTAAACCTATTTCAGTTTTTCTGTCTAGGTAATTTATGTTCAATGTAAACCACACTGATGATAAATAGCGCGGTATATAAAAACTGTTAAATAAATAAAATAAATAAAGGATGTGAATCCACTTTATGAACTCCTGTCCCAATCCCATGTGTTCAAGGACCCTAAACAGGAACGGCCAGTACACTCTGCCGAAGGCTTTTTCAGCATCGACTGCCTTTAGCAAGACTGGTGTCTGGCTGTGTTGCGCCTGCCACATTAGATTTAAGACCTTCCTAATATTGTCTGCCACCTGTTGACAGGTACGAAGTCAGATTGATTCTCATGCACAAAGGAGGGCATATGAGGCAATAGTCTGTTTGCTAGGACTCGGGTGAATATTTTTAGGTCGTTATCAAGTAGAGAGCTAGGATAGTAGGACCCACACAGGGTATGGTCCTTCCCCTCTTTGGGAATAATTGTAATTCCTTATCGTCACTCCAGTCCAGTCCCTTTACTTCTGGGTTACGCAACCCTTCCAGCAGCTTGGAGGCTGAGCCAAACCTTTTTGGAGGTGGGGCGGTATAAATACCACTGGGACCACCCCTCAACTCCAGTATTCTCAGCCTCCAAGCAGCTGGAGGGTTCCGTAAGCCTAGGGCTTACTGGAGTCTTCCTTTAATTAAATTCCTTTGAATTACTTTTAAATTTATCATATTATTTGCTTTATTACCTTTAGTTTCTTTGATTTCATTTTTGTGTCTTTCCGCTAGCATTTGAGTTTTTTTCCTTTAACTGCTCTCTGCAATCCCCCCCCCCCCCCCCCCCCCCCCCTCGGTCGGGCCGGGCTCCGGAGGTAGAAGGGTGCTGACTGTTTGCTGGAAATCTCCTGCATTTCCCCGCTTTGTTTCTGCCTCGCGCCGAAGGTCCCTTAAGGTGGCTGAGCGCTGGAGGCATCCCCGGGAGTTGGATTCTGCCCGCCGGTCCCGCCCCGCAGCTGAAGAACGCGGCCGGTCGGTGACCACCCCGGGTATCTCCGATCGCGTCGGAGGAGTTTTTCCCCTGCACTTCAGGAGGCAGCACATTCCCTGGCGGCATCCTTTGCCTCGGCGGCGTTGTATTTCGCCCGGGGTGAGAAACAGTGACCCGGAGAACGCGCTCGCGATCCCCCGTTCAGGCTCCACGTGGTGAGGCCTACCACGTGTAGAGCCAACGGGCAGAGATCCGCTGAGGCCAGGTCCACCAGGCTTTAAACCGCAAGTACCAGAGTGAACTACTCACAGTTTCTTTATTTGGCATTGCTTGTTTTATTGGAATTAATTTGAGTGTTATTTTGAAGTTTAAAGTTTAATATTTCTTTTTGCTCATTTTACTTAGCCTCTGGGACTTGATTTACAGGTAGAGAACAGAGGGTCTGGTGGTCCCCTCTCTCTCTCTCTCTCTCTCTCCTCCCTCCCCTCCAGCATAAATTTGATCTAAGGAAGGAGAGGACAATTCCTTACAGCTGCACCTTCTGCTATCCTTATAGCTGGGGATCTGAACCAGGGCGTATCCTTCCAATCAGGAACCAAGATCCCTGGGAACAAGAGCATGGCGGCTAAGCCCAGATGCCCTTCCTGTGGCACACGTAGGGGCACATCCTCGGAGGCAGGAGTCTGCAGGGGTTGTGCTGCAGTGGCTGCCTCCGTGGAACAAGAAATTAATTTGGCCATGTCCCAATCCTCTCAGAGTGCTGGAGACCTCTTGCAAGGGGAGGGGGGGTCCCAGCCTCCTTCCACCTCAATCTCAGATTTACCCACCCCCTCCCCTCCTCCTTCTACCCCCCCTCCCTCGGGGGAAGGGGGTACAGGGGATTTCTTCTCTCCAGACTTTATTCTTTTACTCCACAAGGCCTATTGCTTGCGCAAGCAGGGTTCGGGCTCAGGGGGGAATGCCCCGACGGCCGACACCATATCCAAGAGGGCAAACATCCCTGACTCAGGCCTCCCACCTAAACGCCCGCGCTTGGGCGGGGAAGAACCTCTCTCCGCCCTTTCCCAGAGCTCTCCAGAAGAGGAGGGCTCGGACAAAGACTGGGACGGGGAAGAAGAGGAACTGGAAGAAGGGGAGATCCCGGAAGAAGATCATTCCAGGATAATTAGAGTCTTTCGGAGGGAAGAACTCCCGGCCCCTAATTGATGAGTCTTTAAAAGTTCTCAATGTATCCTCAGATGCACCGACAGAAGAGGAGACGGTGGAGGATCCGTTAATCCAGGCCATCAGGAGATCACAGAGGGTCTTCCCTGTTCATAGAGTGGTGCGCCAGATGATCCAGGAAGAATGGGATCAACCCGAGTCTAGTCTAAGGGGAGTCCGATCCATGTCTCGCCTATACCCTCTACCAGAGGCAGACAGAGAGCTACTGAAGTCCCCAAGGGTGGATGCAGCGGTGTCAGCAGTCACTAAGAAGACTACTATTCCAGTGGAGGGCAGCACAGCCTTGAGGGATTCTCAAGACAGAAAACTAGATACCCTCCTAAAACAAGCTTTTGATGTGAGCGCCCTGGCATTGCAGGCCTCGGTTTCAGGGGCTTGGGTGGCAAGAGCCTGCTTAAGGTGGTCTCAACAGCTGCAAGCAACAGAGGGCCCATCTGGCGAAGCTCAGGACCACTCTGCTAGACTGGAATCCGGAACAGCTTTCCTGGCGGATAGTCAGTATGACCTCATCAGAAGCCTAGCCAAGAGCATGGCCTCGGTGGTAGCAGCTAGACGTTATCTGTGGCTACGGAATTGGGCAGCGGACGCCTCCTCGAAGGCACGCCTGAGCCGCCTTCCGTTCAAGGGAAAACTGTTATTCGGAGAAGATTTGGAGAAGTTGGTAAAGGACCTTGGCGAGTCTAAAGGGGGCAGGCTGCCTGAAGACAGACCAAAGCAAGGGCGTCCCGTACCCTCAGTGCGTAACCAGTCCAGGGACTCCCGAAGGTTCCGCCCAGCTAGGACAAACCCCTTTCCCAGGGCCGGTTCCCCTCTAGGGGACAAGGTTTTAGAGGGTTTCGAGGAGCAGGCCGAGGTTTTGGCTCGTCCTCCTTCTCCTCCTCTCAAGCAAATAGAAAACAATGAGGTGACGGGGGTCCAGGGGGGAGAGCCGTCGGTGGGCGGTCGCCTAAGGCATTTTCTTCCTGCCTGGTCCCGGGTCACGTCCGATCAATGGGTTCTAGAAGTCATCAGAGAGGGCTACACTCTCGAATTCGCAAAGCAAATTCCTCCAGCCTTTGTTCAGTCTCCCTGCGGTTCTTCGGAAAAGAGAGGGGCGGTAGAGACAACCCTCTCCCGGCTGATAACGCTCGGGGCCGTAGTCCCGGTGCCACCAGACCAGCGCGGTTCTGGTCGGTTACTCTTCGATTTACTTCGTAGTCCCAAAGAAAGAAGGCTCCTTTTCGCCCGATACTAGATCTAAAACAGGTCAATCGCTGCCTCAGAGTTCCACACTTCCGGAATGGAAACCCCTACGTTCGGTCATAGCAGCAGTCAGGGGCGGGGAGTTCTTAACATCCCTCGATCTGACAGAAGCCTACCTGCATATCCCGGTCAGGGATTCCCATCAACAATTCCTGAGATTTGCAGTGCCAAGGGGCCATTTTCAATTCCAGGCTCTTCCCTTCGGCTTAGCTACGGCTCCAAGGACATTCACCAAGGTGATGGTGGTGGTAGCGGCCTCTCTACGAAAAGAGGGAATTCTAGTACACCCCTACCTGGACGATTGGCTAATCCGGGCAAAGTCCGAGGAGGAAAGCCACTCCGTGACAACAAGAGTGGTGCAAGTGCTAGAAGAATTGGGGTGGGTCATCAATCGAGTGAAGAGCAGGATGACACCCTCCCAGGAACTGGAGTACCTCGGAGCAAGGTTCGACACCAGCAGAGGCAGGGTGTTTCTGTCTCAATCAAGATCAAGAGAGCTAAGACTCCTGGTAACTCAGTTTCTGGCCAGACGGAACCCCTCGGCGCGGCATTATCTGCAGGTCCTGGGAACAATGGCAGCGGCAATAGAGGTTGTACCATGGGCTCGGGCCCAGATGCGGCCGCTGCAGAGGGCCCTATTGCGTCGGTGGTCGCCGCAACATCACCCCTTATCAATGCCGTTACCTTGCGCGCCACGGACCAAACAGACGCTGCACTGGTGGCGGTCCCCGAAGAATCTGGATCTCGGGATGCCCCTCGAGCCTCACCAGTGGTTATTACTGACGACGGATGCCAGTCTGACAGGCTGGGGAGCTCACTGCGAGGGCCAGTTCGTTCAAGGCAACTGGTCTCCACTGGAAGCCCAATGGCCCATCAACAGACTAGAATTGCGAGCCGTAGGGTTGGCGCTCAGGGCTCTAGAGGCCTTAGTACGAAAAAGGGCAATTCGCGTACTCTCAGGACAATGTTACCGCGGTGGCTTACATCAACCACCAGGGCGGCACCAGCAGTCCCGCCTTAGAGAAGGAGGCGGCACTCTGTTCCAGTGGCAGAGACTCGGTTGGAAGCTCTCTCGGCCCAGCCACGTGGCAGGAATAGACAACGTCACAGCAGACTATCTCAGCAGGTGCAAGATAGACCACGGAGAGTGGGAACTGGAGCAGGAGACGTTCAACCGGATAGTAGCCCTTTGGGGCCTCCCAGTCATGGACCTCATGGCGAGGTTCGCAACCGCCAAGGTGGATCGGTTCTTCAGCCGGCGCAAGGAAAGGATGTCCGAAGGCCTGGATGCCTTGGCCCAGAAGTGGCCCTCGGAGGGTCTACTCTATGTGTTCCCTCCCTGGGCTCTGATCGGAAAAGTGCTACAACGAGTGGAGTCCCATCAGGGATATGTAATTCTCATAGCCCCGGATTGGCCTCGCCGGCCTTGGTATGCGGATCTGATGAGATTGATCGCCGATCGACCTTGGCGTCTTCCTTGCAAAAGGGACCTGCTGGGACAAGGTCCATTGCGGATGCCTCACGTGGATCGGTTCTCGCTTACGGCCTGCCTGGCTATTGAAAGGGCGAGGCTCCTAAAGAGAGGTTATTCAGGAGCGGTCATCTCTACCCTGCTAAACGCTAGGAAGCGTTCGACCTGTCTCTCCTATGTTAGGACTTGGCGCATCTTCGAAGCGTGGTGCGCGGAGCACCGACGAAAACCCCTCTCCGCTTCAGTCCCCGAGATTCTGGAATTCTTACAGGCAGGTTTTGACAAGGGCCTAGCTCACAGCTCCTTGCGAGTTCAGCTAGCGGCAATCGCATGCTATAGAGGGAAGGTCCGCGGAAAGCCCCTAGGGGCGCACTCGGATGTCTCCAGGTTCTTGAGGGCGGTAAGGCGCCTGCGCCCTCAACAGAGGTCAGTCGTTCCCCCTTGGGACCTCAACCTAGTGCTTAACGCTCTGATCAAGGAACCCTTCGAACCAGTGAAGAGGGCCTCCTTAAAGGACTTAACCCTGAAGACAGTCTTTTTGGTCGCGATCTGCTCAGCTAGGCGGGTCTCGGAACTCCAAGCGCTGTCCGCTCAGCCCCCCTTCCTACTGTTTCTCAAGGACAAGATAGTTCTACGTCCGGTTCCCCCTCCTTCTTGCCCAAGGTCATTTCTCCTTTTCATATGAACCAGGCAGTTCACCTTCCGGTTCTCTCCGCCGAGGAGGGCGGAGGTAGGGATGACAAACTGCGACTCTTGGATGTCCGGAGGACCTTGAAACGCTACCTCTCCCGCACAGCCCCTTTCCCCGGAAGTCCGAGCAACTATTCGTTCAGTTTGGGGGTCCACACAAGGGAGAGGCGGCGGCCAAGGCCTCTATCTCCAGATGGATCAGGGAAGCGATCGCTTCCGCCTACATCCTGAAAGGGAAGCAGGTGCCAGCGGGGCTCCGGGCGCACTCCACCCGGGCTCAGGCTACTTCTTGGGCAGAATTCAGCTTGGTCCCTCCAGTGGACATCTGTAGGGCGGCAACTTGGTCTTCGCTACATACGTTCACCAAGCACTACAGGCTGGACGTCCAGAGCGCAGCGGATGCTCGGTTTGGTCTGGCGGTCCTTCAGTCCGGTTTGCCGGATCCCACCCAGGGTTGAACTGCTCTTGTACATCCCAGAAGTAAAGGGACTGGACTGGAGTGACGATAAGGAAATAGTAATTAGATCTTACCTGCTAATTAGTGTTCCTGAAGGAACGACAGTCCAGTCCCTGATCCCACCCGGTTAGGACCTAGCAGTCAGACGGAAACTCTGGACCGAGCGTGGGGCCATTTCAAGATGAAGGGACACGGGAGAATAGCCGGATTGGGCAACCTCAAGCTTTGCTCCTCCGTCCGGCCCTCCTCTCTCTCTCTCGCCCTCTCTCCCTCTCTCGCTCTCTCTCTTCCTCGCACTAACCATTTTCTATTGAAAAAAAAAAAAATAAATAAAATAAAATAATAATTTATATATATAGGTATTGTACATAGTTAGACAATGTTGGATAGATAAGTTCTTATGTTTGATTGCTAATGGAAACTCTGTAGATCTGCTTTTTCAGTCGAATACTGGAGTTGAGGGGTGGTCCCAGTGGTATTTATACCGCCCCACCTCCAAAAAGGTTTGGCTCAGCCTCCAAGCTGCTGGAAGGGTTGCGTAACCCAGAAGTAAAGGGACTGGACTGTCGTTCCTTCAGGAACACTAATTAGCAGGTAAGATCTAATTACTATTTCCTGTGCGTCACATGCTATTGGGAAGTGTCTCCTTTACCAAAAAAGCATTAAATGCCCTAGTTAAGGGTTAAACTAGCCCGTTTAGAAAAAGCTTGTAGAATTTCTTGGTGTACCATTGAGCCCCGGGGCTTCCCTTTTGGAAGATCCTTAATTACCTGCAATACTTCATGAGTGGTAATAGGCCTATTTAACAGTTCTCTATCCACGTCCGCCACCGTGGGCAGTTTAACAATATTCAAGTATTCGTAAATATCTGCCACAGAGGCATGACTCTCTGGCTGATAAAGTTTGTAAAATTCCACAAATTGATGGCCTCATCCTTCCAAACAACCTCCTCCATGGGTGCTCTAATATGTGTAATATGATTGCGAGTTTGCGATCTTTCGTTGTTGTGCTAGGAATCTGCTGGATTATTTCCAAACTCAAAGTAGGATTGCTTCCACCTTTCTAGAGCTGCTGCCATTTCGCTCAGCTGAAGTTCTTTTAATGCTGCTCTTGCCTTCCCTAATTGCACCCTCTCGGGAGCCTCTAATTCTCCCTTTTTCACCTTACTTTCCAGCCATTGCTCACATTCTACTCTCTTATAGTCTCTCTCTCTTTTTAAAGCCGCCTCTTCGCAATGAATTGACTGTGGATTACAGCCTTCATACACTCCATATGGTCACTGGTTTCATACTGCCATCGTCATTGAGCTCCGAGTACTCGCCTATGCACTTCCTTATATAATGCCAGAGGTCTGGCTCTGCTAACATGGTGTCACTTAACTTCCAATAGCGCTGCCCTCTACCTCTCTCCAGGATGTTGAGCATGCACCACATTGGAATGTGAGAACCATAGCTGATTGATACCGCATCCCTTAACAGATGGTAGCAGTTGTTTGTCCAATAAAATCAGGTCTATGCGGGAATATGTATTGTAGACTGCTGAGAAGCAGGAAAGGTCCTGCTCTCTCTCATGGGGACACACAATTTATGGCAAGAGACCCAACAATTCCATCAGCTCTCTGAGTTCTCTGCATTTTATTGTGATTGCCAACACTCGGGAGGTATCTAATCCTGGCTGGGGACTTTAATGTAACCCTAGATCCCAAATTAATCTGCCATCCATTGTCCCCAGTAGGACTTCCCCTAGCTCCTTATAAAAACCTCTCCGATTTTCATTTGGTGCATAGATATTAACTATAGTGTAGTTGGACGTCCTTGTTGTTAGCCACACTATCAAGTAGCGACCATTCCTATGCTTAGTGACCTCATTAACAACACATTGGATGTCTCTACTAAGTATCCCCACTCGGTCTGTTTTCCTAACCCCTTTATTTGATGTGTATATTTTATATGGGGAATTTGACATCTGCCATACATCTCTCATCCTGTGTTAACAAGTGTGTTTTTTGGACAAGGGCTATGGAGCCATTGTACTCTTAGGAGCTCTTTAATCAAGAAGTGTAATTTCCTATACGAATTTAGACCCTGAACATTGTGTCATTAATTTCAACTCGGCCATAGTCTATCATTGCTCCTTCCTCTCTTCTTTCCCAGAATTTACATGGTGTGCCATCCTCCCCCTCCCTGCCCCCTTCCTTCTCCCAACCCCCTCCAACCCCCATCTTGTTCAAGCCAAGCTCCTGTGACATCACTCGGGTCTGTTACCTACTTCTTTTCTTCCCTCCCCCACAATCCCATGCCCCCCACAGTATCCCCAATTAGGCCCCTCAGCCTATTTTTGCCTTCCATACATGCATTAATCACCCTCAGTCACACCCATCACATACATCCCCTTCTCACCCCATGCACCCACCCTCCTCCCTGTTCCATCCACATTCATTCATTATTTATTTTTCATAATCACCCACTTCTATATGGTTATAAGAGATAGGAGTCCAAAGTACTCCAGTCTGTTTCAGTGCGGGTTGCCACTCTGATTCCCCCTCATCTCCATCTGCCGCTTTAGAAGTCCCGTTCCTTGCTTACTTCACTGCCATCTAGAGTGATGAGGTTGCATTTGCAGTGGATTGGGAACCTTGTTGCTAGGTGGTGAGGGTAGGTTCTGCCCACCAATCTTTTGTAAATGTGTGATTGCCTCCTCCACATGCTGGACCCAAAACTGTTGATCGCCAATAGTGAAAAGGAGTCACAGGTGGCTATACCCATTTGATCTAATATTCTCCTCCCGGAGCCGCTTAGTAACGTTGCAAAAATTACTCCACTTTTGGATAATCAGCAGGGATAGATTGGCAAATACCTCAATCTGTGCTCCTTCCCAGTGTAGTTGCCCCACCTTCCAAGCGGCCTTCATGATCATTTCTTTGGTTCGATACTCAGGTAAGCAGGCTATGATGTCTCTGGGTCCCAATGTGCGGTGCGCCCTTTCCACCCCCATACACAATTTGGGATCTTCCAGGTCTGCTGCTTTCAACAGGGCCCTGCTTATCTGTACCATCAGTGTACGGTAGTCTACCTCTGCTCCTTCAGGTAGGACTGTGATTCAAATGTTGCACCGTCGAGACCTATTATTTACATACTCTTCCTTACTCTGCAGGTCCTCATATCACTGCTGACATAGTCCCAGTTTGCCTTGGAGCCCTCACAGCACTTCCTCCTGTTCATCCTTGCGGCTTTCTAATTTCTCTTGGCATTGTCCTATTTCTAGCATGTCTGCTTTTAAGTCTTTTATCCACAATTGTACTTCACCTCGAAAAGCGCTGATTTCATCTTTAAGCTCTCCAAACCAGAGCTTAATATCCCTCGCAGTTGTGGTAGGTCCCCACTCTATTCCGATTGTGCTCAGTCTCCCTAGCTCCCTTCTCTTTCCACTTACCAATGCCATTTTAGGTCCACTCGCATTGCCAGGCGTGATGGGTTTGAAGCTGCAATTCTTCAGCTTGACGGCTGCTTTTTTGGTGGCCATTGTTGCCTTCCACTGTGGTGCACGCAGGGTTGATTTTTGTGGCTGTCAAGGTCAGGCCCCTACTGAGCTAGAATTGCGTCCTGTGCAACCTGCAGATTGGGAACGTGACCCCCCTCCCCCCGCTCCTCCATCCAGTCACTTTCTGCTCTTACCTTGCTGCTGCTACTCTGTTTTCTCCACAGCGGCACTGGCAGCAGCGCAAGAGCAGTAAGTGGATGTACAGAAGTGGAGGAGAGGGCGCACACCCGATGTGCTAGTCGCTGGCACTTTAAGCAGATCTGTCTCTCCCTGCTCTGACGTCATGTCGGAGGAGGGAGGGACCTGACTTGCTTAAAGTGCTGCAAAAAGGCTTAAGGGGTGCATTTCGGCTGTCTGCTATTGCTCTGCTGCTGCTGAGAGAAGAAAAAGTGGCGGTGGCAGGGCAACAGCAGGCAGCCGAAATGCACCCCTTAAGCATTTGCACCCTGTGCGGCCGCACCACTTGCACAGGGCTAGGTACGGTCCTGGTCAAGGTGCTTTATTTCGCATGCAGTGGAGGGTTTGCTTTTATCACCCTCACAGCCTCCCACTCAAACGTCCATATTGTTCAGTGACATCACCGCTTCTTATTTCTCACTCTTGAGGGCAATAGATTGGCTAAGAGCAGAGCTCCGTCAAAACCCCTCTTTATAAGCAGTCATAGAAAAGGGCATCATCACTACTACTACTGTTTTTACCAAAACTCTCTTATCTGTGTGATCATCACTTCCTGTTTAGACTATTGCAACCTGCTTCTTGCAGGTCTCCTCCTGAACCATCTCTCCTCTTCAATCTTTTCAAAACTCATCTGCCTAACTGATCTCCTGCCACTGTTACTATGCTCACATAACTCAAGGGCTGCCAAAACAGGCACTATACCCACTCCAGCTAGTACAAAACACCGCCGCCAGAATCAGAAGACCAAGTCAGCAACACACAACTCCAATCCTTAGAAGTCTGCACTGGCTCCCAGTCACCCAACAGATTAAATACAAATCCATAACTACCACCTACAAAGTCCTCCATAACCTCTCTGTGCCCTGTTTCAAGGATCAAATCACAAGAGCATCCATGACAAGACCAAGAAGATCTGCAACCCAGAATCTCCTA
The DNA here is from genome assembly GCA_033557465.1 of Ichthyophis bannanicus. Taxonomy (NCBI): domain Eukaryota; kingdom Metazoa; phylum Chordata; class Amphibia; order Gymnophiona; family Ichthyophiidae; genus Ichthyophis; species Ichthyophis bannanicus. The sequence goes on from CM066031.1 coordinate 367,982,489, forward strand.
GCCATCCCTCCTCTCAAGACTAAATGCACACAACAGACAAACAACAACAGGTCCTTCTCGATATGTGCCCACACAATCTGGAACTTTATACCCAAAACCATTAGATCTGCACAATCCACAAAAGATATGAAGAAACTACTAAAAACGCACCTTTTTTATAGAACATTTTAAGACAAATGACATTACATAAGTGTATATACAATAACCACATACGATCCGTTAACTCAAGCATAACCCCCATATTTATGTTCAAATCTGTTTTATTCAAATTCCACAGACAACACCCATCAGTAATACAGGCATCCAATTGCAAAAAGGGAAGAAAATATATAAGAAGAGATACATTTGCAGCAAACCATCATAAGAGATTGGGGAGGAACAGACACCCATATCTCCATCATAACAGCATAAAATATAACAAACATCAGAATACACCAAACATCAGAATACACCGGAGGCGCCAGATTACAAAACTGGATCCTACACCCCCCCTAGGTATATATCAGAGTGGTTCTCCCGGGAAAGTGTCAGTGACAGTCAGGGCACAAAGCCCCCCACCCCTGTATCTCCATCAATAGCCTCGTACCCAAGCAAAGCAAAGATAACAAACAGGATATTGATATTGAGATTAACCCAAAATGGGACCTCCAACTCCCCTATACCCCCAAAACACAGCACAACACGCCCAGCTCAGCCATGACAGGCCCAGGGTGAGCTCTTCTCCCGGGCCCATCCTCAGAGATTATAGCAAGCAGCACCTCCCTCAGTCGTTCCCCAATACTCACGCCCTCCCTAACCCGTCCTTCCCACCCCCCCGCCCCCCCAACACCCCCCACCCCAGGTCACTACCCACATCCACTAGGCCAGGTTTGCAGATAAGAAAGGATTGGCCAACATGACCAGACCTAACCGTCAAAGCCCAGCCAGGATCCGACTACGCACTCAAAGAGGCAAGAGAGAAAGATGGGGCCCCCAGCCTTCCAGAAACCGCTGCCAACGCCTCGGATGTCCACTAGCATATATCCTGTCCATGAGCAACAGCCCATGTAGCTTTACTCTCCAAATACCATAGGTGGGTCCTTTTGCATCCAGCCACTGCTGTAACACAGTCATATGGGCAATCATCAACACCAAACGTAGCCAACGCAGTGCTGCTGGTCCCAAGTCATCTGTCCACGTGTCATCCCATACATCCAACACCACATTGCCAGCATTCAGGGGTAAGGGTTGCTGCACATAGTTAACCAGATGGGTCACCACCTTCCCCCAGAAAACCTGAACCTGCGAGCATTTCCAAAACATATGCCCCAACGTGGCCCGGGGCTCCCCACACCGAGGACAACTATGGGTTGCAGTGACTCCCGCCCTCCACGCCCTATGAGGTGCAAAATGTAGACGGCGCAGTATTTTAAACTGAGCATCCTGGTGGAGCACCATCACACTCAATTCAGGAAGGGCTACCAAGCCTCGTAACAGCCCGTCCGCGGTGACCTCTACACCAAGTTCCGTAGCCCAAGCGACCGCCAACTCATCCACAGCAATCGGCAACACGAACTCCCACAGCATTTTATGTAGCCACGAGACCCGCACCATTTGGTCTCCTCCCCGGAGCGCCACCTCCAATGCCGAACTAACTTCCCCTCACAAAGCTTCTCGGGGAACACCACGAATATAGCTGCGGAGTTGCATATAAGGGAAAACATCCCATGTCTCTAGAGGGTATTGCCGACAGAGCAGGGAAAAGTCCTCCACAGCTCCGGCCGACGTTACTACCTGTTCCAAGTTATCTATCCCCAATTGCGCCCACCGCGCAAACTGATTCCCTTCCATACCCGGCAAAAAATCATCATTACCCCGGATAGGAAGATAGGGAGAATAGCGCGCCGAGAGCTGACGCCCAACACAAAAAGACCTCCATGCCTTCCGCACAGGATCCAGTACAACCTCACGGAGGTCGTGGGTTAGCCCCCCAACCCTTTAAGCATGAAGAAGATACCGTGGATGAAAGGGTTTGACCGCCTCCCGAAGCAACCCCAGAGGCGTGCAGTCGTCGAGATCCCAAAGCCAATCCCGCACATAACGCAGTAGGCAAGCTATGTTGTATTTCCGTATATCCGGGAGTCCTAGGCCACCTAATAATCTGGGTTGCCGCAACACCTCCAATCGCACCCTGGGCCTCCTCCCCCGCCAGAGAAATCGATTAAGGAGATCATTCAGTTTCCAAAGGTCGGAGTGCCGTAAAAACAACGGGAGAATCTGAAGCGTATATAAAATCTTAGGAAACATTGCCATCTTATACAGTGCCACACCCCCCAGGGATATCGGCAAGTCTCGCCATTTATCCGCCATAAGCGACATGGCTGCTATGAGTTTAGAAACGTTGAGACAGTAAAGATCCCCCAATTTCGCCGGCAGGTAAATGCCCAAGTACTTGAAATGCCCCGCAGCCCACTTCAGAGGAAATTCACCCGACCAGCCCTGCTGCGCTGCAGGACCCAGCAACATTGCTTCAGATTTGTCCAGGTTTAGCCGGAACCCCGAGGGCACCCCATACTCCTTGATAAGTTGTAACAATTGGGGCAGCCCCTCCCGAGGGTTGCCCAGATGTACAAGTAACTCGTCGGCGAATGCCGCAACTCGAACTTTATCCCTTCCCACAGAGACGCCCCGAAACCCCGTGGCATTCTGAATCTGGATCAACAATGGTTCCAACGTCAAAACGAATAAAAGCGGAGACAGTGGACAGCCCTGGCGAGTTCCCTTCTGAATGCAAAAATCTGCTGACATATTGCCATTAACCATAAGAGCCCCCTTCGGCTCAGCGTATAATAAACGGACCACATCGACAAAGAAACCAGAAAACCCCATCGCCTCCAAGACCTGGTACATGAACCCCCAGTTGACCCTATCGAACGCTTTCTCAGCGTCAAAGCTAATAAGGAGAGAACCATGCTCAGCCAACTGTCCTGTACACATGGAAAGCAAGATCCGTTGCACACTATAGGCCGCATGACTGCCCCGCACAAACCCCACCTGGTCCCGATGTATCAAATCCGATAAGAACCGTGCTAACCGATCGGCCATGATTTTGGCCAAAATCTTAATGTACACATTGAGAAGCGAAATAGGACGATACGAGCCGGGCAGAAGCGGGTCTCTCCCGGGCTTCGGCAATATGGTGACCAGCGCTTTATTGGCTTCAAATGGAAACCTCCCCAACCTAACCAATTCTTCAAAATATCCCACAAGGGGTGCCACTATAGCATCGCCCATGGCCTTATAGAATTCACTCCGATAGCCATCAACCCCAGGGGCCCTGCCAGTCTTCACGTTCTTAATCCCCTCTTGCACCTCTCAACCCGTCAGCGGCTGGTTGAGAGCCTGCAGGCCCTCCTCACTTAGCCGCGGTAAAAGACAGCCCTTGAGAAAGTCCCGACCCGCTGTTTCCTGAACCCCTTCACTCGCATAAAGCCGCCGGAAAAAATCAATAAAATCCACCTCAATATCCGCTGCTCCCCGCCGAAGGGTCCCATCAGCATGTCGAATAACCCCGATAGTTCTTGGCCCCCCTGCAGGCCTCACCAAAGAAGACAGCATTCTACCTGCCGTATTCCCATGTTGATATAGCTTGTAACGGTAATACAACATTGAGTTTTGCGCCCTCCGATGGAGAAGCATCTCCAGCTCCGTCTGGATCTCCCACAGCTTACGCTGGTTCGCTGCCATACTACATCCAGCCACCAATCTCCGCGCTTTCCCCAGGTCTCTTTCTAAGTGAAGAATCTGCTGATTCAACCGCTTGCGCCGCAAACTAGTATAACTGATAATGTCTCCTCTCAAAACGGCCTTGCCAGCCTCCCAGAAGAGGGCAGAAGAAATTCCAGGCTGGTCATTGAGGGCCGCATAGTCCCCCCAACGATCCCTGAGATGCCGTTCAAACTGTACGTCTCCACTGAGCTCCAGTGGGTATCGCCAGAGCCTGCCCTGGCCAGGAGTACGGTCTCGTATCTCCAAGATTACCATCGCATGGTCTGAAAGGACGGAGGGACCCACCTCCGCGCGCTGAATCCAACTAAACAATGAATCCGAGATCAAAAAATAATCAATTCGGGACCATGAGCCATGCGCCCTAGACATGTGAGTGTATTCCCGGTCTCCCGGGTGTAAAATCCGTCAAACATCCAAAAGCTTGTGCCCCTCACATAATCCCCACAGACGCCGTCGGGTCCTCTGATTCCGACCCCCAGCTGGCCCCAAACGATCCATACGCGCATCCAGCACTTCATTAAAGTCACCCCCGAGAATAACCTGATACCCAGTGGTATCCACCAAGAGCCGAGTGCGATCCTGGAAAAAGCGGGCCTCATACACATTTGGCGCGTAGACCGAGCAGAGAACCACCTTCAGACCTGCCAGCAACCCCCACACACAGACATACCTGCCTTCCAAATCAATGTCCACTTTCTCTTCTACCCAACTCACAGACCTAGTGATTAATATGGCCACACCCCGTTTCTTCCCTACCACCGGGGATCCATAAACCTTGGTTACATGACCTTTACATAACTTTTCGTGCTCGGCAGCGGACTGGTGTGTCTCCTGCAGCATAATAACCCCAATCTGTTTGCGTTTCAAGTGCTGGATCACTTTGTCGCTTTATCGGGGTGCCTAGGCCCCAGACATTCCAAGATGCTATCTTAGTACCAACACTCATTGCTTACTGTATCAAGAAACTTCCAGGAAACACAAATCCAGTGCTCCATATGGTGGAGACCCCCCCCAGCCTAGGGTCCCCCCCCACCATCATCAACAAGATATCTCGAAACTTCCAGGCCCCCACACAAACATTCAGACAGCCATACAGAGCTGGAGACAGTAGGCCCAGGGCGGTGATTGCCTGCTTTCTGAACGCTGCACGGAAGGAGGGAGTCTTGCGAGCCTCGCGGCAGAAGCCGCGCTCAGGGGGTGCAGCCTGCAAGGTTTTGATTTTCCAGGACTATTCTGGCAAACCCAGCACGCCAGACACATGCCCCTCCCGCCCTTCCACCCTAGCCCAACCCCTGCCCCGCCACGCATCCCCACTAACCATAATCCCCCCCCCCCGGTACCAGCAAGTCCTCAAACCCCCCACCCCACCCAACATCCCCTTCCTGCACCAAACACCAGCCCTCCTCCTCCTCTGGCCACTCCACGACTTCGGAAACATGCAGACCCCCCCCCCCGAGGTTGTCAGTAACACTGCCCACACCCCCTCCAACTCGACAGGGGCCCCTCCTCCTGCCCAATCCCCAATCCCTGCTTACCAATCCAACAGCCCGTGACATGTAAGGTAAACAATCTCAGTGGAGTCGCAGTACATTAACACCCAAGCCAATGACCCCTCATGCTACAACGAGTGGGAATCAAACAGTAATACATGTATAGACAATCTTCACACACTCTCCAGTCTTCTTCCCACCCTCCCTCCCTCCAACATGGGGCACCAAGACAACAGGGCTGGACGGACTCCCAGCGAGCCCAGGGGGTGTTAACATATGCGCGCCCAAGTCATTGGGAGCCCATAGTCCAGACAGCAATATAGTCCAGAGAGAGAGAGAGAGAGAGTGACCCCGCCCAGTACGAGACAGACCACACGGTCTGAGATGGCCCTCTCCGGGTGTCCAAATGATCTCCACCTCCAGGCCAGAGGAAGCACTCACAGCAGCCCGACCACTGATCTCAATAGTGCAATAGCTGCCGTTAGTACTCTCCCCTGAGCTCTTTGTGAAGTACTGCCACAGCTTAGTCTGGCTAGCCAGACCCCAGATACATGCATATAAGTTACATGAAGTATTATGGGATGAAAATGACTTTCCATAATTGAGCTTACGCAAACACAACAATAACCAAAGAGAAGGAAAACAGAAAATAACGAAAATGAGTCAGGCAGAAAATATTCCAATTATGAAATAAAGCAAAAATGAAAGAGAGCAAGAAAAGATGATGAAGAGGGAAAAGGTATAACAAGCGAGAAAACAAAAACCCCTTAAAGAAGGGAGAAGAGAAAGGAAGAAAGAGAGAAGGGAGAGAAAGAGACTCCTCCAGGGCCGTATGCGCCCTTGGACAGCACATTCCCATCACCAGAAATATACAGGGCTGTGCATGTATGTCCCCAAATAACAGTTTATGGATGGTAGCATGAGGATTCACCGTTGGATCAGCTCAGTGAGGCCTCATCAGTCAACCAAGACAATTGCAATAGTCCATCGCTGCCTCCGGCGTCAAAAATGCCCGTCGGCCACCCTCACAGTCAACGCGCAGGGTCGCTGGGTACGCCATTGTGAAGCGAAGTCCCCGCTCCACCAGCCGGCCACAAACCTCCTTGAAGGCTCGGCGGCGCAGCGAGACCCCGGCAGAATAGTCCTGGAAGATCAAAACATTGCAGGCTGCACCCCCTGAGCGCGGCTTCTGCCGCGAGGCTCACAAGACTCCCTCCTTCTGTGCAGCGTTCAGAAAGCAGGCAATCACCGCCCTGGGCCTACTGTCTCCAGCTCTGTATGGCCCCAACCGATGCGCGCTCTCTAGTACAATGTCACCTAGCTCCGCTTCCAGAGGTAAGTTTGCAGGCAGCCACCGCTCCAAATACTGCCGAAGATCCTTTTCCTGCACCGACTCCTCTATGCCGATGAAGCGGAGGTTGTTCCGGCGACTCCTATTTTCGAGGTCTTCAAGTTTATCTTCATGCTTTGCCAGAGTCTCCTCCAGCTTCTTGATCCGGGCCTCATCCTGCACGCGCGTGTCTTCGAGGGATCCGATACGGTTCTCCGCCTGCTCCACCCGGCTGGTAAAGTCAGATACCGCCTTAGCCACCGCATTGATTTGCGATGCTAAGCCTCCCAGGCGGTCCTCTAGTGCCTCCACTACCGCCTTCGAGACCCCTGCCACCATCGTCGTCGCGGCCGCCGCCGGCAACTGCCCGTCAGGAGCCCCTTCCGCCATCTTGGCTTCTCCTCGAGGCCTCTCTCGCCGGGGAGTTTTTGTTGCCATGAGGTCACTCTCCCCCGAGGATCACAGAGCCAGGCGCCCCCACCAAAGGTAACTGCTCTCCCCCACTCTGGAAGAAATCAAGGGCTAGAAAACATGTTAAATGGCCGGGGGGAAGGAGTGGGCTCTGGAGCTAAGAAGGAGACGTCCTACCTAGCCCACCATATCACCGGAAGTCCTAACCCCCATATTTAACTCCAAGTTCAATGTAAAACGAATCTCCAGAGATTATGTACTGTTCATTGTAAACTGCTTTGGTACAAAGGCAGTATATAAAAAAAAAACCTGTTAAATAAATAAAAACTCCTTTTCTCAAGTCACTTCATTAGTTCCCTATTTGCTTCTGCATATAGTTGAAACCTCTCATACTGACCTACAAGTGCATCATTCATTCAGCTGTTCTTAATTGCCTCTCCTCTCTTAGCTCTCAGTAATCCCCTCTTCAGGAACTCTGCTTAGTAGAAATATTTGCTTTTTATTTGAGCCCTTCTCTTCCACTGCTAACTCCAGACTCTGTTCCTTCCATCTTACTGCACCATACAACTGGGATAGACTCCTGAGCTGGTATGTGGGGCTCTGACTCTAATCCTGTTCAAATCCAGATTAAAAACCCACCTTTTCAAGGCTGCTTTTGCATCCTGGCCTCCTTTCTCCTACTTAAAATCCTTTTTTTCTTATATTGAAACTCCCCAGTCCTTTGTTCTATTTGACTGCCTTGAATCGTTAGCAAGGTCTGAGCAGGAATTGTCTCTTCTACATGTCTGTATACAGCATGCCTAGTAGTGCTGTAGAAATGACTACAAAGTTCCCATGCCTGTTTTTTTATCTTGAAGCTACTGTAGATTATATGCTTTATCCCCTTATATACAAGGTGTGACAAAAAGAAACGAGACTGTCCCATAAATGTTTTATTACAAAATCTTTAGAGAAATTGCGTATTGTCCCCTTCAAAGTAATCCCCCCCCCCCGAGTTAATGCACTTCTGTATTCGCTTCTGCCACGTACGGAAGCACTCGGTAAAGTCCTCCTCCTTGAGGTCCCTCAGCTCCCTCGTCACAATGGCCTTGATCTCTTCTACAGAGGCAAAATAAGTTCCTTTGAGCACAGTCTTCAGCCTGGGGAAGAGCCAGAAGTCGCACAGTGAGAGATCTGGGTAATAAGGAGGGTGATCGAGAGCTATGATCTACTTTGTTGGCCAAGAACTGCCTCACAGTGAGCGCGGTGTGTGCGGGTGCATTGTTGTGGTGGAGCAGCCACGACTTGTTTCTCCACAGAGCCCACCTGCTGCGCCGAACCCAGTCATGGAGGCAATTGAGGACCTGCTGGTAGAAGTGCTGGTTGACTGTCTGACCCTCAGGCACAAACTCATGATGGACCACTCCCTTCTGGTTGAAGATTGTGATCAGCATGGCCTTGATCCTTGATTTGGACACACTCACCTTCTTGGGTCTTGGTGACAGTCGAGTCTTCTACTGCAGGCTCTGTCTCTTGCTTTCAGGGTTGTACTGGAAGACCCAAGTCTCATCTTCTGTGATGACTCGGCCAACAAACTCTGGATCTTCTCCGATCTTCTCTAGCAAGTCTCGACAAACATTGACCCAGTGCTCATTATGGTCATCTGATAAAAGCTTGGGCACCATCTTGGCGCACACCTTTCACATCCCAAGCTCCTGCACCAAGATGGTCCTTACTGACTCCCTGTTCAGGCTGAGCTCCTCAGATATCATCCGCACCATCAATCTGCGATCACGCCGCACCAGCTGGTTCACTCTGTCAGTGTTCTCAACCATCTTTGTCGTGGAAGGCCGTCCTGACTTGGGGTTGTCCTCCACCTCTTTGCGGCCAGTCTTGAAGCATTTGTGCCACTTGAAGACTTGTTATAACAATCTAATTTATTGGTCTGCTTTCAGAGTGAAAAATGTTTGTCTACCACTTAATTAATCCTCACTCTATTCTTATCTCCGAGATCGTGATGTCCCAATTTTTCAATCACCATATAAGTGATTCTTTAAATCATTCCTTAAATCTTTTCTTCACCAAATGCAATGTTGACATTCAAATTTTAAGGAAAAGGATGTCTCAGACTCATCTGGCACTGAACGTCAGACCTTTATCATGTCTATATGTTGTGTGCCGTTTCGCATCAATGACCTTACTTTTTATCTATAACCTTCAACACAATCTTTACATCCAGAATTTCTTAAGCATAAAAAAGTGCTTAGCTTTTATGTTCTATGATGATTTCCCCTTGAAGACTTGTAGCCTTGACATTGCATCTTCTTCGTAAGCCTTTTGGAGAAGTTGGAGACACTCAGTTGGGCCCTTCTCCAACTTAACCAGAAATTTAAAGTTGATTCTTTGATCCATATTTCTGCAACCTCCAGTTGGCGTGACAAAGCAATGGAGCAGTGTGCTACAAAATAACCTGAAAAAGAAAAACAGATTGAGAGAGATGAAAAATATTATAGCAGAGTAGTGGCGAGATGTTGCACAACACAGTGACATAAGCGGTTAGCCAATTGGCATTGAGTTATGGACGTTACTGCCACAGTCTCGTTTCTTTTTTTGTCATACTCGTATGCCTAGGGCCCACCAAAAAATAAATTTGGCTGCACCACTGTCTCTTAGTGGCTAACGCTTAGTATTTCAATAATTTAAAATGAGCACTTCTGTAAATATTTACATTCTTAATACCAAAGGAGAGGATAGTGGAATACTTTGATACTAGGATACTGGGCAGCATGCTTTTTTACTGGAGGAAACTCTTGTGAAAGAATCTATTAAGTTCTTTAGCTGGATGTGGTATAGTTGGACTGTACTAAAGCCTTTTGACACTGTTCACGCAGGTGGCTCTTAACAAAACTGACTAGTGTTGGGTTAGATCCTAAGATGATTAAACTGGGCTAGAAGCAGGTTAAGACTGGTGGAGTGATACACAAGAGACCAGTGGTAAATGGAGCTCATTTCAAGGAGGAAGAGTCTTATCTTGTGGTTTGCATAAATAAAGTACATGCAAAATTATACTTTTCAGACTATTTCATGCTTTGGTGGTTTTTCAAGGTAAAAAATAATTTCTGTGTTAGTGATGCACTGGGGGGGTGGGGGGGGGGGGTGGGGAGAGACTGGCTCAGTACTGACTTGGTGATGGTTTTGGCAGAGAGGACATTTTAGGGGAAAGCAAAGGTGAACTTTGCTTCAAGAAAGGTACCATGACTGTACAGTTGCAGATGAGAGCAAGTAAGCTGTAAAAGTATGCTTTGCGGTAAATTTTTCACAAGGTATTTCTGTGTTGGAAAGCCACACACTCTAAAAAGGGCTTAACTCGGGTGCATGATGCCAAGCACACAACCCCCCCCCCCATTATTCTGCCAGTGTATTTAACAGGCCACTTAACATATGGCACATATGCATAAGTTACACTGATTGTAAACTCTGGGAAGTACGCACACACATTTTACAGTGACTCCAAAGCATGTACAAATTTCCCAGTTTTGTGCCTTTTTTTTTTTTTTGTGCTGTCAAGTCAATGCTGACTCCTGGCGACCCAGCAGTCCCTGGGTTTTCTTGGCAAGATATGACTGGAAGTAGATTGCCAGGTCTTTTCTTCTGAGGCATTGGAAGGTAAAGTGACTTGCCCAAGGTCACAAGGAGTGCCAGTGAGTATTGAAGCCAGATCTCCTGGTTGCTAAGCTGTTGCTCTAACCACTAGGCTACTCCTCCATGCCACTGTCTGTTTTTATGAAGTACATATACATGGATGTCCAAATCCCCACCCCATGATTGCCTCTGCTCAGGTTGGAAAAAGACTAAAGCATATATACAGGATGTATGCACCTAGTTCTTCATACAGTACCCCAGGTTGGCATGGCTGTGGCTTGGGAGTAGTACTCTAGACGACGGTTCAGCCTTAAGGCACCATCTCCTTGCTCACAACATTTTGATAAGTAAGCTTAACAATCCTGCTCATCTAATCGGCACGGCTTCCACAACAAATCTATAAAAATGCATAATTGGACATCCATTCTTTTAAATATTAAACTATGCTTTGTATATGTGTACCCACTTTCCCTCCAAGTATATGCCGATGGCACTGGAGTTTGCTGGCTGTCAGGATCTATTGTTCTGCTTTGACTGCTGCAGCTCTTAGCTGCCCCTCAGAAGTCATTGCACTAAGCAGTTGGGCTGGGATATATGCGTGTAAAGTTAAGTAAAATACTCTTTCTTTATCGTATCCTCCAGTTCAGTCCCAACACGGATGGGTAGTCACGCCTGTCCAGCAGCTTGGAGACTGAGCTTGTCAGATCTCTGACCTCAGCATGCTTAAGTATCCAGAAGCCCCTCCCACCCCCCAGTATTCAGTCTCCAAGCAGCAGGAGAGATGTGTCTCCCTGTTGGGGGATACTCACTCTTTTTTTTATCTTCGAGTCTTTTCTGCTCTCGATTGTAGCACCAATGCTATTTGGAAGGGGGAAGCCGTACTGGGGGACCCTTCCTTGGTCGGAACACTTGGCTTTTCCCAAACTTTTGGCAGCAAGACCCATGCTTCTGATTTGGGCTGCCTGTAATGAGGGAACCTGACTGGAGTGGCCCACCTCTTTTCCGGGGGTGCCCGTGGCTGTTGCAGTCACCTGGAGGCTAAGCGATGCGTGGCTGCTACTGCGGTAGAAGCTGGTTCCCCTCCAAGAGCTGTGTGGCCGCCAAAGCCTCTGGGCAAGCTGACCGGCGAGTGTCTGCACAACGTGGCATTTTTATTCTGGCTTCCCTGGGGAATTATTGTGCCACTGATGCCAAAAGGAGGCTGAGCGGCGTGCGGTGCAAGAACCACATTCCTGGGCTGTAGAATAACTGTTGTTGTTTTGGGAGGGAGGGGAAAGCACAGACCTTAGGGAGCCCTTCCCTTCCTCCTGGCTTGCACTCTGTTTAAGGGGACTCATTTGGTTATTTCTCAAGGATGTTTTTTTTCCCTTAAATACAGGTCTGATATTGCAGGTTGCATGTGATCTTTTCTCTACTATTTTTATTTTATTTTATTTATTGCTTTTATATACCGCGCTCTTTAAAATCAGTGCGGTTTACAGATAACATTTTGTGCAAAGTAGGAAGAGCCTACTTTGCACTTACACTGAACAGGAAATACAACTTGGAGTAATAACCATGAGGAGGTGAATACATGCTATATACAATTGGGTTAGTAACCATGGGGAGGTAAATACAGGCTATATACAGTGAGGGCGGGAAGTCGCTGTGCGGCTATGGAACATGGTTTTCCTTGTGAGCTATGTACAGGGATGTGAATTGGGTCATAAGGTAGAGTCAGGTTGGGATGTGATGTTAGCCTGGGCATAGTGCCAGGAGGAAGAGGTGGTGCTTTAGTGCTTTTCTACTAAGTCTGCTGTATCATTACAATACTGGGTGCTGGGATTAGAGATCTGACATGCTCAGTCTCTAAGCTGCTGGATGGGCGTGACTAACCATCCGTGTTGGGACTGGACTGGAGATACTCAAGGAAAGACAATTAGCAGGTAAGGCCTTATTTTACCTTGCAATTGGTTAAGAGTAACCATTATCTTTAACTGGGTATGTAGTCCCTAAGAACAAAATGATTTAAACTATGCTGCTTGTACTATTTTGATCCACATAAGGAATCTGTCTAATTTTGCTATCACTTGTTCAGCTTTCTCTTTGTGGATCCCTGATATTGGTGAGATAATTCCCACCTAACTCAATTTTAGTGATGAATGGACATTAGGAATGTTACTAAACACATACCAACTTAAGAGTTCATTTCTCTTAATAAAATACTGGTTGATAAAGTTCCTTGCAGGATTCAATCAACTGCACAAAGCTCCTCTGTTCCTGTATGAGTATTTTTGCACAGTATAAACATCTTGGTCTCTATTATCCTCTTGCCAATTGCATTGTGAGTGGTCCTTAGATGTCCCATTGCCCATTCATAGAAAAACAAAGCATCTCTTTGTTGCATATCTGATTGCAATCTGAGAATGGAACACCCTTTTTCACTTTTATCCTGTCAGGGTATTAATTCATACAGATGCATTCAAAGCTCCCAAATGAGTAAATAGAAAAGTCCTTTCTGGATAGTATAAATGTTGAGATTTACATGTCTGCATTTCAGTTGAGAGAGAAAATGTAGAAAACCTTTGTACTATTGTGAAGTGGTTTAAATTGCCAAAACTGACTGTCAGTAGCCAAGACCTGAGCCATTTGCTGAAAAACCCATCTACTACTTATGATAGGCTGTGTTTAGTGCATCTCAACTTTGAGGTTAATTGAGAGAGTATTCTTCCCTTAGATGAATGGAAACTGCCCCTTATATAAACTTGCTTTTTTTTCTCAGCAGATTATATACTGATGGCATGTTTTAATAACTCTGTAACCCAAGAGGCAACTCAAATATGCCAGTTCTGTGTTTGCTTTAAGGATAATTGGGCACTTAAAAAAAAAAAAGAAAAGAAAAGGTAAAAAATGACACATGGTAAACTGTGTTGTGCGTTTCTTCCCCCATTTTCTTTGACATTTCAGAAATCGGGTATATTTTAAGTTTAACACTGACTTCTGGGATCATAGTTTACCAACCTTAAGTAAAGTTGGAATAGAATTCACTTTGACTTCTAATGGGAGTCTTAATGTTGCGAAGTCTAATACTGTTTTAAACAGTCAGCCAGGTCAAGTTGGATTACATTATCTATGGGCATGACCAGAATAAGAATTTTTTTTCTTTTTAATTTAAAGTTTGTATTAAAGTTCCCAAAAGCAAGAATTATATTGCAGTGTACTGTTATGATACAACATTAATACAATCCCCAAGTCTCCCCCCCCCCGTCCCATCCTAACTTACGCAAATACTCAGCAACTTCGCTCCATTCAGTCTCATATTTATCCATACATTGTCTGCACAGCGCAGTCAGCTTTTCCATAAGAACTACTTGGCACAGCCGCCCTATACAATGTTCTAGTAAAGGAGGTGCAAACTGTTACCATTGATATGGCAGCACTTAGGCACGCCAGGATTTGCCTCCGCTCCTTCCAAGGCCCCCCTGCTTCCACCAGCTCATAAGAAAAATGCAAGAGTCAATCTCCAGCTCCACCACCTCTTTGATCTAGTCTTGGATATCCCTTCAAGACTGCTCCACTTTTGTTAGTGAGAGGAGGAAGATCAAAAGTGGTATTATCAGACTAAAGGCTGAAGAGGAGGAATATGTAGAAACTGATTAGGATAAAGCAGAATTGCTTAACAAATATTTCTGTTTTGTGTTTACAGATGAATGGTCAGGAGCAGGGCCTCAGAAAACACTCACAAATAGGAACAGAAGCGACGGGGTTTAACGATTTTCAGAAGACTGTGTTCGTGAGGAACTAGCTAACTAAAAGTAGACAGTGATGGGTCCGGATGGGATACATCCAAGAATGCTGAGGGAACCTGTGAATGTTCTAGCGGCTCCACTGTCTGACCTTTTCAATGCTTCTTTGGAGTTGGGAGTGGCGCCAGAGGACTTATTTACCTTCCCATGCGTGCTAACACCGACCTATAACACTCCCATTCCAATAATTCACTCTCCCAGACACCTATACATCCCACTACATTTTCCCTATACCCATCATAACCCCTACTACCGTACTTGTAAACTCAAACCTATCACTATAAATCCCAACCTTATACTTAATTCTCTTTCTGACCTACCCCATCCCCCTCTCAAATGCGCCCTACTCAATGTTTGCTCAGCTAGAAATAAAATCCCCCTACTTGCTGACATTATTTCCGATTATGTCCTTGATATATTTTGCCTTACTGAAACCTGGTTCCAGGACACCGACACCGTCCTAATAAACCAATTATGCCCCAAAGCATACTCAATCAGTATATGCAACAGAGCACATGGCAGAGGAGGAGGTGTAGCCATTATATCTAAATCTAATCTACAACTCACTACTATTGAATCTACCTCTACCGTAGGCTTGGACTCTATTACAGTCTCCAGCTCTACACTATCACTGCATCTCTTATATCGAGCACCTCAGACTGACTCTTCTGATCTCTCCAGAATTCTAGACACAACCTGCTCCCCCCAACCTGCCTCACGCCCTCTCATAATTCTAGGTGACCTAAACTTATGCTCCACATCTCCAACACAATCCTCTACCTTTCTCCAAACAATGAATGCCCTCCACTTCTCCCAAATACTGGAACTCCCTACGCATTCCAAAGGAAACATCCTTGACCTAATATTTTTTCCACAACACACCCTAAACACTGACCAGGTTACACACAACATTCAACCTGTACCCTGGTCTGATCATGCTCTCATCCTCTTCTCCTTCCCTTACTCCACTCACAGAAATCAACTTCCCCCCCAGGCTCAACATACCCATAGATTTAAACAATTCAATGCGGCCACCTTTCTAGAGCAAACAATCCCAGCTCTTGACCTACTATATGACAAGAACTTGAACCATGAGTCCCACATTTCTAAATGGAATGAGATCCTATCTGCAGTTTCTCTACTCCCACCTAACCAACTTGCACAAAAGCACCATAGAAGAGCCCCCTGGTTCTCTACAAAGCTAAGAACTCTCAAAAGAGAGCTTAGACGTCTTGAACGTAAATGGAGACGCTCTCAAGACCCTAATGCACACATTGCCTATACAGCTAAACTCCAAACTTACTGCTCTGAAACCCTCAACCATAAAAAGGAATACAATGAAAATATTATTCAACGATCACTTAACAAACCTAGGGATCCGTTCTCTATTACTAAATCCTTAATTAACGAGCCCTTACACCAGGACCAACCCCCAAAAATAACTGCACAAACCTTTGCCAATCACCTGATTTCCAAATTCCTCCCTCCCCTACCTCCTAATAACCCCCAAACGTTTGCTGACTACAGCACCCAACCACATGAGCCTACCCCTCAAACTCTTGGAGCAATTTTGACCATCTTACATTAGAAAATGTATCTAATATCATAAAGGATTTAAATGCTTCAACCTCTTCCCTCGACCCTTGCACTGTCCCCTGGATCAAATCTACCAGAAGTTCTCTCAGCTCATACATTCTGTATATTGTTCAAACATCCCTCCAAACTGGCTCTGTACCACCACCTCTCAAGAGTGCCACCATCCGCCCTATCCTAAAAGGAACAAAGCTTAACCCTACTTCTCC
Source organism: Ichthyophis bannanicus (assembly GCA_033557465.1). Lineage (NCBI taxonomy): Eukaryota > Metazoa > Chordata > Amphibia > Gymnophiona > Ichthyophiidae > Ichthyophis > Ichthyophis bannanicus. The sequence goes on from CM066031.1 coordinate 367,998,696, forward strand.
TACTTCTTACAGACCCATCTCTAGTATCCCTTTCCTGGCTAAAATAACTGAGAAGCTGGTCCAAACTCAACTTCAGAACTATATTGATGAACACTCCCCCCTCGACTTATTCCAACATGGCTTCAAAAAGAACCATGGAGTCGAAACCCTTCTTACTTCCCTACTCGATTCCTTATACCTCCACACACAGAACCCTTCTCAAGGATGTCTTCTCATATTCCTTGACTTAACAGCTGCTTTTGACTCCCTCCCTCACCATCAACTCCTAAACAGACTTCATGAAATAGGACTTAGAGGCACAACCCTGAACTGGTTCCGTTCCTACCTAGATAACAGAACCCAACAGGTTCGTATTGGAAACGATACCTCCCTCCCATTCATCCTAAAACAAGGTGTCCCCCAAGGATCCAGTCTCTCTGCCCTTCTATTTAATATCTTCCTCCAACCTGTCTGCAAAATCTTCCAAAGCTACGACATTCAGTATCAGCTATATGCAGATGACATGATGTGCTTCACCCCTTTTAACCTTTTTAACCCTGACTTTTCTAAACTGAGTGAATGCCTAACTAACCTAAAAACTTGGCTCTCCCAACATAACCTCTTAATCAACCAATCCAAAACAGAGGTTCTCCAGGTATTTTCTAATCCTACATACACACCACCTCCCACTCTTACTATCGGTGACCTCACACTTACTATAAAAAACCAAGTGAAATATCTTGGTATTATCCTGGACCAGAACCTTTCTTTCACTGACCAAATAAAGAGAACCACTAATATAATATACGCAAAGACCCGTACCCTCCGCAACCTCAAACCCCTCCTAAGCCCTAACTCCTTTCATACTGTCTGCCAGGCTCTCACAATCTCTTTTCTCGATTATTGTAACCATATCTATCATGGCCTCCCCAAGAACTCTATTCAACCGCTCCAACTTGCCCAGAACACAATAGCGCGGCTTATAACTAACAACCCTAGACGTTCCCACATTACACCTGTCCTCTATCATCTCTACTGGCTCCCCATCCAATACAGAGTTCAATTCAAGGTCTTCACTCTCATACATAAAATCATTTCTAATGAGTCAGCTCCATGCCTCTCCCCTCTCCTTCTCTCCTCCAACAGCACAAGATCACGCCGCCCTATTACCAAAAACTTACTGACCATCCCTATAAACGAGATACACTGCAAACAATCGACAAGTAACAAGGCCTTCTCCCTCTATGCTCCATCCTTATGGAACTCCCTTCCTCATGAACTTTGGAACTGTTCAAACCACTCTGAGTTCCGAAAAAAGTTAAAAACCCATCTTTTCCTTGAACATTTTTCCCTTCCACCTTAGATCATAACCTTTACACCTTCCTTCCTATTCCTTCTGCAACTCTCAAATTCTTTTACACAACCATACGGCTCATTGTAAATTCATATGTAAATAGTTGATCTTTGATCTTTGTAATTAGTTCTTCTCGTTACCATATTTATTCATCGTTATCTTGTTCCATGTAAACAGTTGAAACATACTGCTAAATATGTTCGATGTAAACCGTCTTGACTTGTAGAAAGACGATATATAAAATTTGTTAAATAAATAAATAAACATGGTCCCTTTATGCAATAGCAGATGTAAAGATGACATTGAGAAGTATAGGCCGGTTAGTCTAAACTCTATGGTTAGCAAATTATTGGAAAGGCTACTAAAAGAGAGAATAGTGAGGATCCAAGGCAGCATGGATTCACCAGAGGCAGGTCTTGTCAGACAAATCTGATTGATTTCTTTGACTGGTTGACCAGGGGTTTGGACCGAGAGAGAGCCCTAGATGTGATATACTTAGATTTCAGTAAAGGTGCTTACACCGTTCTGCACTGGCGACTTATAAACAAACTGAGCACCCTAGGGATGAGCCCTGAAGTTACTGATTAGATTAGAAATTCATTGTGTGGGAGGCGACAAGGTACATGGAGCTCACTCTGAGGAAGAGGTGGTTACCAGTGGTGTGCCGCAAGGATCTATCCTTGGTCTGCTTTCTTTTTAACATCTTTGTTAGTGATATTACGAAGGGCTGTTGGGTAAGGTTTGCTTGTTTGCAGATGATACCAAAATCTGCAATAGACACCCAGGAAGGAGTAGATAACATGATGATTGATTCTTCTAAGCTTAAAGAATGGTCTAGAATTTAGCAGCTGAAATTTAATGCTAAAAAATGCATGGTCATGCATTTGGGCTTCAAAAATCCAAAAGAGCGGTACAGTGTAGGGGGGTGAGGTACTTCTTTCCACAAAAGAAGAATGGGACCTAGCAGTAATTGTCTGACAATCTTAAAGTAGCTAAACAGGTAGAAAACGCGACGGCGAAAGCCAGAAGGATGCTTGGGTTTATAGGGAGATGAATGGCCAGCAGAAAAAAGGAGGTGATAATGCCTCTAGTGCAGCCTCATTTAGAGTATTGTGTGCAGTTCTGGAGACTGTACCTTCAAAAGGATAAAAGCGAGTTGGAGTCCGTGCAGAGGGTGGCTACTAAAATGGTTAGTTGTCTTTGTTATGAAACATATGAGGATAGACTTAAAGATCTTTTTATGTATAGCTTAGAAGAAAGACGGGATGGGGAAATATGATAGAGACATTTAAATACCTCTGTGGCATAAATGCACAGGCGAGTCTTTCAATTGAAGGCAAGCTCTGCTACGAGGGGACATAAGATGAGAGTGAAAGGCAACAACTGCACCCCCTCCTTTTATGTCCCAGCAGTAGCCACCATAACCACCTCTCCCATAAGCTCACCCCACAGGATTAAAACCCTACCCTTCCTATCCCGTACCACATCCTGCACCCTTAGGGGACAGCCTCACCTAATCAAGATTGCTACTCCACCCCCTTCCCCCCTCCACTCCCTCTGGATCCTTATACTAATAAAACTATAACTAAGTTAAACAGCTTAGTTTTAAGGTTATGTTTTAGGTATTTATTTATTTATTTAATATTTCTTATATACCACCTTTCATGATATCAAGGCGATTTACATTGAACAGGGCATTATAACTTGGAGATAACTATTTTACAGGGAACATGGGCAATGGAGGGTTAAGTGGCTTGCCCAAGACCACAAGGAGCACCTGTGGGACTAGAAACCCCAGTCCTTCTGGCCCAAGGTTGCTGTCCTCTAGTGGGATTTGAACCCCCGTCCTTCTGGCCTGAAGTATCTTGCCCCAACCACTAGGCCACTCCTCCCTCCAAGGTATTTAAGATACAGACAGCAGCAAGATAGGGGCATTCAAGTCTTTGCATTGAGTGTCACATGTATGATTTTCTCCCATTTGGTGAGAGGTTTTTCGTGTGCATTAGGTGCAAGGAGCTCTTTTCTCTTAGGGAACGAGTCCGATCTCTGGAGGCTAGAGTAGCAGACTTGGAGGACATAAGGAAGACAGAGGTATATAGACGAGATCTACAGGGATATGTAGTACTGAAGTCCCTCCTCCAGTCTGGCAACATCCCTGTTGCCATGGAGGAGAGAGGTTATGTGATAGGAGAGCCATCACCCTGGTGTAGCAGGAAGTGATCCTGTAGTTAGGACCTGTCCTCCAGGTGATGTAAAACCCTTTCACACCAAGGAGGTTTCTCCAGGGCCATGTGTCCACGAGGGGAGGGTTAGGACAGCCATCATAGTTAGTGATTTGATCATTAGGTATGTAGATAGCTGGGTGGCTGGTGGATGTGAGGATCACCTGGTAACATGCCTGCCTGGTGAAAAGGTAGCGGACCTCGCGCACCATCTAGACAAGGTCTTAGATAGGTGCTAGAGAGGTGTCTGCTGTCTTGGTACATGTCTGTGCCAATGACATAGGAAAATGTGGTAGGGAGGTTCTGGAGGTCAATTTTAGGCTTTTAGGTAGGAAGTTGAAATCCTGAACTTCCAGAGTAGCATTCTCCAAAATGCTTCCCATTCCATGCGCAGGACTCAAAAGGCAGGCAGAGCTACGGAGCCTCAATGCATGGATGAGATGATGGTGAAAGGAAGAGGAGGGTTTTGGATTTATTATTAAATGGGGAAAGGAGGGGTTCTTCCGAAGGGATGGGTTCCACCTTAACTGGGATGGAACCAGGCTGCTGGCATTAACCTTTAAAAAGTAGGTAGAGCAGCTTTTAAACTAGATAATAAGGGAAAGTCGACAGTCGCACAAGAGCGCATGGTTCGGAAGAGTGTATCCTTGAAGGATACGAGCAAAAGATTGAAATTAGGGCATATCGACAGAGGTTCCAATAAAGACAAAAGTAACCCAAATGCCCTTAAGTACAGAGCAAATAGAGCTTAAAGATTCCAAATTATCCCTGCCTACCAATAACCAGATTAATATGAATAAAAAACAGCCTCTAAAATGCTTGTATGCAGATGCTAGAAGTCTAAAAAATAAGATGGGAGAGTTAGAATAAATAGCATTAAATGAGAGGTTAAATATGATTGTCCTCCTTCCACCGGGTCTCTGAGATATCAACCAGTGGGACACTGTGATACATGGGAACAAACTATATTGTAATGATAGAGCAGATCAAATTGGTGGAGGGGTTGGACTCTGTTAGAGAAGGCATTGAGTCACAAAGGATTAAAGTTTTGCAGGAAACAAAATTCACTGTAGAATCTCTATGGATTGACATTCCATGTAAAAAGGGAAAGGGGAAGGCAATGTCATTGGGGTGTACTATCGGCTTTCTGGTCAGAATGAACAAATGGATGATGAAATGCTCAAAGAAATCAGGGAAGCTAACAAAAGTTACAGCATAGTAATAATAATGGGTGATTTCAATTACCCCTGGTATCGACTGGGTCATTGTCAAGGTAGGACATGCTAGAGAGAGAAGGCTTCTAGGTAAAATAAATGACTGCTTTTTGGAGCAGCTGGCTCATGAACCGACCAGAGGGGAAGCCATTTTGGACCTAGTCCTTAGTGGAACCCCAGATCTGGTGCAAGAGATAAGGGTGTTGGGGCCACTTGGCAATAGTGATCATAGCATGATCGCATTTGATTTAATAAATGAAGGAAGGACGGCAAGGAAATCTACGGTACTATCTTTTAGCTTTCAAAAGGGAGACTATGATAAAATGAGGAAAATAGTTAAGAAAAAACTAAAAGGAGCAGTTGCAAAAGTTAAAGATTGACATCAAGCATGGGTTTTGCTTAAAAATACTATCTTGGAAGCCCAGACCAGCTGTATTCCATGCTTTAAGAAAACTGGAAAGAAGTCCAAAAAACTGCCGCATGTTTTAAAGGTGAGAGGTTAGAGAGGCTGCTGTCTGCAAAAAAAAAAAAGCATCTTTCAGGAAATGGAAAAAGGAGCCAAATGACAAAAACTGGAAACAACATAAGCATTGGCAAGTTTGATACAAGGTATTGATAAGGCAGGCAAAGAGAGAATTTGAAAAGAAGCTTGCTGTGGAAGCAAAAACGCATAATAAATACTTTTTCAAGTACATCCGTAGCAAAAAATCCATGATAGTCAGTTGGACCATTAGATGATAGAGGGGTAAAAGGGCACTAAGAGGGGACATGGCCATAAAAGAGAGATTGAATTCTTTGCTTTGGTCTTTACTGAGGAAGATGTAGGGAATTTTACCCATGGCTGAAATGATATTTAAAGGTGATGCCGCAGAAGAATTGAAGGAAATATCAATACACCAGGAAGATGTATTACAACTATTTGATAAACTGAAGAGTAGCAAATCACCTGGACCGGATGATATACATCCAAGGGTGTTGAAAGAACTGAAATGTGAGATTGCAGACCTACTATTAGAAATCTATGAACTATCATTAAAATCATCTGTAATACCTGAAGATTGGAGGATGGCCAGTATAACACCAATTTTTAAAAAGGGTTCCAGGGGTGATCCAGGAAACCACAGACCGGTGAGCCTAACGTCAATACCAGGAAAAATAATAGAAACCATTATAAAGAACAAAATTACTGAACATGTAGATAGTCATGGCTTAGTGGGAGACAGCCAACATGGCTTTAGCCAAGGAAGGCCTTGTCTTACTAATCTGTGTTATTTTTTTGAAGATGTGAATAAACAGGGAGACAAAGGTGAGTCGGTTGATATAGTGTATCTGGACTTTCAGAAAGCCTTTGACGAGGTCCCTCATGAGAGACTCTTGGTGAAGTTAAAAAGTCATAGGATAAGAGGCAGCGTACTATTGTGGATCAGGAACCGGTTAAAAGATAGAAAGCAGAGGGTAGGTCTGAATAGCCAATTTTGTCAATGGAGAAAGGTGAATAGCGGAGTACCCCAGGGATCTGTGCTTCGCTGCTTTTTAACATATTTGCAAATGACCTGGAAATGGGAATAACGAGTGAGGTAATCAAATTTGCATATGACACAAAATTATTCAAAGATGTTAAAACCCATGAGGATTATGAAAAATTGCAAGAGGACCTTGAAAAATTGGAAGACTGGGCATCCAAATGGAAGATGAAATTTAATGTGGACAAGTGCAAAGGTTATGCACATAGGAAAGAACAACCCAAACTATGATTACACGATGCAAGGTTCCACATTAGGAACCACCACACAGGAAAAAGATTTAGGTATCATTGTGGATAACATTTTGAAATCCTCTGTGCAGTGTGCAGCAGCGGCCAAGAAAGCAAATAGAATGCTAGGATCGTAAGGAACGGAATGGAGAATAAAACAAAGGCTATTATGCCTCTGTATCATTCCATGGTGCGACTGCATCTTGAATGTTATGTGCAGTTCTGATCGCCGTATCTTAAAAAGGATATTGCGTTATTAGAAAATGTACAGAGAAGAGCCACCAAAATGGTAAAGGGGATGGAAGGATACTCCTATGAAGAGAGGCTAAAAAGGTTAGGGCTCTTCAATCTGGAAAAGAGGCTGTTGAGGGTAGATATGATAGATGTCTATAAATTAATGAATGGAGTGGAACGGGTAGACGTAGTTCGATTGGTGGCCGTATCATTATATCTGCAATAGGGTCTCTCTTTGAACCTGTTTCAAAATTTTTGGATGGGATATTACGACCCCTTGTCGCCCAGGCACCCTCATATACAAGAGATTCTTCCCACATTATACAAATTTTAGAAACATTTACAGGTTGTCATGATGATCTTTTTCTTGTCACCCTTGACATCATTTCTTTATAAACCAATATACCTCAGACTGAAACTCTTGTAATAACAGAAGGTGTATTCTTACAGAAGGAAGAGATTTAAACGGCTCCCTACTTTTTTTTCTTACACAGTTAGCCAGCCTTGCCCTTAATAACTTTTTCTTGTTCGATGAATTATTTTACCTACAGTTTAAAGGGGTGGGCCATGGGGTCCTCGATGACACCCGATATTGCAAATCTTTGCGTTGCTCTTTTTGAGAGAGAATTTTTGAGTGTCCTTCCTTTTAAATAAAATATTAAATTATGGCAGTGCTATATTGAAGATGTCCTTCTCGTTTGGGAAGGACCACGTGACTGACTTGGATAGTTTCTTAGGTTGGCTTAATTTATTAGAACTGCATTTACAATTTGAGGCACACATTGATCAGCATGAGGTTTCATATCTGGACATCAGAATTATCAAAGCTGAACATGTTTTCACACAGATTCATTCCAAAAAAATACCGACCGTAACCATTTCTTACATTTCCAGAGCTTTTACAACAGTTCCCTTAAAAACAATTTGCCGGTCAGTCAATTTCTTAGAGCTAAGAGAATTTTCTCAGACCCTATTCATTTTGAATACAATGCTGCTCTACTTTGTGAACGGTTTACAGAGAAGAAATATTCATTCAAACATATACGTAGTTAAAGTATATTTCTCCAGGAACAAGCAGGAAGTCAATCCTCACTTATGGGTGACGTCGGCACCGATGGAGCCCACGCGGAGCAATTCCCCAGCTTTCAAAGAAAGCTTTTGGGATTGCTACCACGCATGCGTGGTCCTCTTCCCGCCCAAGGTTGCCATCTTTCTCAGTCTCCCTTTTTCCACGGAGCCCTTCGGACGCACGTCCTCGTCCCTCGGGAAAAAGTTTTTGTTTCCTCGCCTTTACAGGCTCTCTTCTCTTTTTTCTGGTTTTACTGGTCCTCTACCTGTCCTCCCCTTGCTCTCTTTAGAAGCTTACGGGGATACCTTTTCTAATTTTTTCTTCTAGGGTTTCGCACCCTTTTTTCTTTCCCAACCGCTGGCCGTGTGGGTCTTCGACCTTGCAGGGGCTGTTTTTGCCCCCATGGCCACCGGGTTCGAAAAATGCAATAGATGCTGTAGGAACATGTTGCTTACAGACACCCATGACTGCTGTCTAAGGTGTCTGGGAGCCAAAAATGACCCAGAGCTCTGTTCGCTCTGTAAGAAAATGTCCTCTAAGTCCCTGCTCAGCCGTAAGCAGAAGTCTGAAGACATTTTTCGAAAGGCTGCCTCTGAGTCCCCCGGTGGCACCCTCGGTCATCTCTCCTCCGGTGGGTTCTCCCCCTGCGGCACTGTGTTCCAGGTGGCATTCTGACCAGGGGTGCCCCGAGGTGGAACGGCAAAAAAAGAAAGCGGCCTCAAAGTCGCTGTCTGGGGCCCCTGACAAGCGGGAGCACTCCCGCACCCGGTCTCTTAGCCCCCTTCGACATGCCCGAGAGTCGGACAAGAGTCGGAGCAGCTCTGCAAGGTACCTTGCAGAGAAACGGAGGCCTCTGGCAAAGGCGCCCAGTCTCCTGAGGGCCGTCCCAGTGAGGGCCCCCTCTCCTTCTCGACGCCCGATCCGTTGACCCCGGTATTGGCATTCCAGGGCCCCATGACTGTGTGGGAGTACCATATGCTGGTGCTAGAATGCAGCGTTTCTACGTTCATTGCTTCCCAGCAGGCGCTCACGGCCAGCTTCGCTGACTTGCGCCCGGAGACCGCAGGTCTCTCGCATGGGACACCCAGATCCATCCAGGAAACCTCCGAGAGCCACGGGCCTCGTGAGAGTCCTCGACATCGGTCTTGCTTGCTCTCCCGTTCTTCGGGGGCGCGATCATCCAGGGCCTCCGGCTCCAGGCTTCTGGCCATTGGACAGGGCGTACCACCCAGCTCGGATCCCTCGACTGATTTCTCGGACTGGGAATCCGATGGGGACACATCCCCGGAGATCCGCACCCACTGGGATCTTCTGTCGGACCCCTCGCTGCCTGGTCTCTCTTTGGTGTTTGTTCGGGACATGGCTCGGGCCCTCAATCTGGTCACCGAGGCCGAGGAAGACCCTCGTGCTGAGGAACTCGATATTATTCAGTATGAGGCCCCACCCAGGGAATCCCTCACAATGCCGGTGCCATCGATCCTCTCCCGGCTATGGTTCTGCATGTGAGAGGCCCCGGCCTCGGTTCCCATTGTGAGTAAGTGCCTTGACACAATGCACAAGGTACAGCGAGGGCCAGGCTTCTGAAAGACTCAACTCCCACACACCTCGATGGTGGTGGAATCAGCCATGAGGAAGCAGAAAAGCCTCAAGTCCCACTCATCGGTCCCGCCGGGTCGAGAATCGAGAGCACTTGATGCTCTGGGCTGCAAGGCCCATCAAGGTTCCATGTTCTCTTGTCACATCCAAGCATACCAATTATATATGGGTATGTTCCTCCGCGACTTGGCAAAAGAACTTGGAGGCTTCTCTGCGGGCCTCGCAGGTGAGCCCCTCAACAGGTTCCGCACCCTGTTGAAATCAGTGGCGGATTGCTCCAAGTATATTTCTCGAGCCTCCTATGATGACTTTGAGACATCGGCTCGGGTGGTGGTCGTGGGCATCGGAGCCCGCCGCCAGGCTTGGCTCCAATCTTCGGATTTGGAGCAGTGGGTGCAGGAGAAGCTCCTGGACATATCCTGCCTCGGCAAACAACTTTTTGGTAAGCCGATGGAGGAGACGGCTGCGAAGATCGAGATGGAGTATGTCACTAGGACCTGTCTCTCCTGCAAGACCTCGATGCTGCCTCGGAAGAAGCAGCCTGCAAAGAAGCCCTTCTTCCCCAGGAAAGGCCTCCAATACCGTGGCTACTCGCCGTACCCGGCTACTCCAGCACCGACCACTCCTGCGCAGGGAAAGCCCAGCCCAAATCACCATAAACCAAAGGGCCCAAAGGCCCAAATGCCGGCTCCCCCACAAGCCCCTCAGGGGTTTTGACACCAGCGGCATAGACCCTCGCTTTCTGGCGATGCAGCAGCCAGTGGGGGGACGCCTGTCCTGTTTCGCTCCATCGTGGGCGCTTAGCCCTCCCGGATGACCTGGAGAACCCTGGTGTCCGAGGTGATATCGCCTCCACTTCTACTCCCTTTCTCCCCGGCGAAGCCTCCTTGTCTCCCCGCACACCAACTTTTGCTGCAGCAGGAATTACACTCCCTCCTTGCCCAATGGGCAGTCGAGAAGGTCCCTCCTCACCTTCGAGGTTGGGGCTTTTATTCCTGGTACTTCCTCGTCCCGAAAAAGACAGGGGGTCTGCGTCCCATCCTCGACCTCCACAGGCTCAACAAGTTCCTGGTGCGGGAGAAATTCAAGATGCTATCTCTTGGCATGCTACGGCCCTTCCTCTGGCAGGGCAATTGGCTATGCTTCTTGGATCTAAAGGATGTGAACGCCCATATTTTGACCACCCCCAACACAGGCAGTACCTGCGTTTCGAGGTGCAGGGAGAGCACTTCCAGTACCAGAGTGCTCCCCTTTGGCCTTGCATCCGCTCCTTGGGTCTTCACGAAGTGCCTCGTCATGGCCGCCGCTCACCTTCGGTGCCGGGGCGTGCCAGTGTTTCCCTACCTTGACAACTCGCTCGTCTCGGGCTCCTCCATCGAGGAGGCCCGGCGAGTGATGTTGCGCACTGTCCTCTTGGAGAGCTTGGGGTTCGTGGTCAACTACCCAAAGTCTCATCTCGAACCGGCACAGGTCCTCGAGTTCATCAGGGCACGCCTCGATACTCGGCAGGCCATGGCCGCCTTGCCGGTGGATCGCTCCACCCACCTCCGAGCTCTGGCGGCTCGCGTTCAAGGCGCCCACCCAGGTCACCGCTCGGTTCTTGCTATGTCTCTTTGGCCACATGGCCTCGACCGTGCATGTGGTTCCTCACGCCCGCCTGCATATGCGGACAACCCAGTGGTGCCTCAGCTCCCAATGGAGTCAATCCCTCGGACACCTCAGGGACCCCATCAGGATTCTTCCCGACCTTCATTTGTCCCTGAACTGGTGGCAAAACCCCCGCAACCTCCTGCGGGGAACACCCTTCCAGGCCCCACAGCACGAGGTGGTACTGACCACGGATGCTTCTCTGTTAGGGTGGGGAGCCCATTGTGGGCCTCTCTGCATGCAAGGGCAGTGGTCGCCTGTGGAGGCTCAGCAGCAGATAAACCTGCACGAAGTCCGGGCCATCTGGTGGGCCCTGAGAGCCTTCAAGAATGTCCTTAGCAGGAAGTTGATTCTGGTGTAGACCGACAACCGGGTAGCGATGTTCTACATAAACAAGGAGGGGGGCACGGGGTTGCGCTCCCTCTGCAGGGAAGCAGTTCTCATCTGCCCCTTTGCCGCCCGGTGGAGGATGTCCCTCAAGGTGGCTTACCTCCCGGGTCAGGAGAATGGCCTGGTGGACAGGCTCAGCAGAATCCTTCGTCCCCATGAGTGGTGCCTGGATCCCAGAGAGGCAGGCTGGCTGTTTCTACGCTGCGGCATTCCAGTGATAGATCTCTTCGCCAGCCCCCAGAACACACAACTCCCTCGGTTCTGCAGCCCGGTACCACACCTGGGCAGGGAGGGCCCTGATGCATTTCTTCTAGACTGGTCCTCCAGTCTCCTATATGCATTCCCTCATTTACCCCTCTTTGCAAGGACTCTCTTCAAGGCTCAACGGGATGGGGTATCCTTGATTCTCGTGGCCTCGGCAGCCTTGGTTCCCACTTCTGCTGTCTCCGATTTCCCCTGGGTTCTGCCAGGGACTTGCTGACGCAGGAGGGGGGTCGGGTACTGCACCCGAATCTACCCTCTCTATCCCTCATGGCCTTGTGGCTGAACAGGTCTCTCTAGCCTCTCTGGCCCTTCCGGAGGAGGTCGAGGAAATCCTCCTTGCCTCGAGGAAGGACTCCACTAGGTGGGCTTACGCCTTTATGTGGAAACGCTTCTCAGTCTGTTGCTCGGAGCTCCAGATCGACCCCTTCTCATACCCGGTTTGGTTGCTTCTCCAGTACCTTCTCCACCTCTCGAGGGAAGGGCTGAAATCTAACTGTTAGGGTTCATTTGAGCGTCATATCGGCTAATCATCTCCCTATCGCCTCTCTTGGGGCAACAACTAGTCTCCCGCTTTATGCGGGCCTTCTGTTATCCAAGCCGCCCATCCGTCCCCCTCCGGCGGAATGGGATTTGAACGTGGTGCTCACGCAGCTCACTCATCCACCCTTCGAGTCGATGGCGACGTGTTCACTCTGGCATTTGTCCTGGAAGTTGGCCTTACTGGTGCCGCTGGCCTTGGCTCGCCAAGTCAGTGAGCTTCAGGTGCTCATGGCTGGAGCCCTTACACCAGGTTTTATCGGAACAGGATGGTCCTCCGGACGCACCCTAAGTTCTTACCCAAGGTCGTGTTGACTTTTTCATCTCAACCAAGAGATATTGCTCCTGACCTTCTTCCCGAGGCCCCACGCTGATCAGGCATTGGCGGCTCTCCACACCCTCGACTGCAAGCGGGCCCTTGCCTTCTACTTGCAGCGTACCCAGACTCATCGCAAGTCTGACCGGCTCTTCGTGACCTACGATCCCAATAGGCAAGGGCAAGCAGTCACCAAGCGCACCCTCGCTGTTTGGGTGGCGGACTGCATCGCTGTCGCCCATGCGAAGGCAGGCGTCCCTCTGGATCGTCGAGTCACTGCACATGAGGTCCGAGCCAAAGCAGCCTCGGTGGCCTCGCTGTGCTCCGTGCCATTGATGTACAACTGCCGTGCAGCAACCTGGTCTTCTACGAATACCTTCGGTGCCCACTACTGCCTGGAGAAGGAGCCCTGCCGGGACAGCGCCCTTGATAATTACTGACATTAATTCCTTTTATAGATGTTTCAGATTTCCTCTGGTCATGTTTATAACTCCTTTTGGTGCTACTACATTTTTATTTCATAAATTATACACATTTTTGAATGTTTTAGTATATTTTAGACCTTGCCGTTTTCACCATCAGAGTTGCTAATGTGTCTACAAACAATGGCCATTCCCTCTGTGGTTTTTGTAGGTGGTATTACGGTCATATTTTATAATACACACTTTTGTAGTTACAGTATAATTTAGTTGGTGCCTTCTGCACTATCATGGTAGCAAGTTATTAATATAACATTTTTTTAATACAAAGCTTCACTTTACATTTTTTCGGCTCTCTCTGACTCACTCCTGCTCCCCTGATTTCATATATGTTTTATTTGCATTTTAAGAGTTATTTATGCTCTAATCAGTAGGTTTTTTTATGTTTCTTCATCTCTCTTGTCCTTTTATTGGTTTTGTTTATTTTGTTAATTTTATTATTCATATTATGTATATTATATTTGTGATATTAATCTTATATATTGTTTTTCATATACATTGTTGAATAACTATTCCTATGTTCTTTTTAGTACACACAGTTGTATTGTTTCACAACAGCATGACATTAGACCTTCTTTTTATAAAGGTCTCCAACAGAGGTATTTGTTTTTAATTGTTTTTATGCTTGTTTTAATATTTGTTCCTCTTGTATTTTATTTATTCATGATAGGTTTTAATTTAGTTTTTATGAGTTGTGCATTGTTTGCACTACATCATTTATTTCTAGATGGTGCTGTTTTTAGATGTTCTCTTACGTTTTTAAATTATGTGTTTTATGTATTTGTATTTTGTTTGTGCTTGACATATCCCTGACGAAGGGCAACGAAACACAGCCTGTGTCGGGTTGTCTATGGTTTAATAAAGACTGTCTTTCCACTTTTACCACACCTTGGATTGTTTTCTGGGACAGCGCCTTCGGCCAGGCTGTAGTCCAAAATCTGTTCGGGGTATAAGCAACTCCTGCCCTCCGACCCTTCTCACGGCTACTGAGGGCTTCGCCCTGAGGACTCGGGCTCCTTCGGGCTGCGGCTTCTGCTTACAGCCTCGCGGTGGTGTGTTTTGGTTACAGGTTCAGTAGCCTTAGTTAGGGAGTCCCATAAGCGAGGACTGACTCCCTGCTTGTTCCTGGAGAAAGCGTAGTTACTCACCTGTAACAAGTGTTCTCTAGGGACAGCAGGAATTGGTCCTCACTACCTTCCTGCCTCCTCTGATGAGTCGCTGAATTTTTGTCCTTCCCTTGCCATCTGCTTGGTAGGGCTCGAGCTAAGGGACTTGACTGAGCAAGATCGCACCCTTGGGCGGGAAGAGGACCACGCATGCATGGTAGCAATCCCAAAAGCTTTCTTTGAAAGCTGGGGAATTGCTCCGCATAGGCTCTGTCGGTGCTGACGTCACCCATAAGTGAGGACTGATTCCTGCTGTCCCTGGAGAACACCTGTTACAGATGAGTAACTACGCTAACTGAGCTAAGAACACTTCACGTGATGTACTACTTTTACCCCGTGAGAAACCTGTCTTTGACAAGATTGTTTGTCCTCTTCTGTTCTCTGCTAAGTCTAGACAAATAGCTGACATTATACGCAAAGAATGGCATATTGTTCAGACTCTTCCAGTTTTTGAGTCACAGCAAGTTATGATAGCCCACCGAAGGAACCCTAGTCTTTCCAATTTCCTTTTTCCCTCCACTCTGCCTGTGGTGCATCGACAACCTCCCACCGTTGGACACTTCGGCTGTGGGTCTTGTTCCGTGTGTGACCTTGTAATCACCACAACATTTTTTTTTATACATCCAGCATCCGCTTTCAAGTTTCCACTTACTAGTTTTACTACCTGAGAATGTCATTTCTGTGATCATGTGCCTATGCAAACTTCTCTACATAGGAAAAACGAATAGGAGTGTCGAGACAAGGATCATAGAACATCGTAGCTGCCTTAAACATCTTACTCCTCAAAAACCTTTAGTTGAGCACTGGACAGCAGCACAACATAAAGTTAATGATTTAAAATATCTTGTTTTGTGGCATGTACATCCCCACTGGCGTGGTGGGGATGTTGCCCGAACTCTCCTAAGACTTGAACAGAAAATCTATTTGGATTTCTCAGTTTTTCTCTAAGTTCCTACATGAGATCTCTTCACATAGATACACTACTTCACACAGCATATATCCCCTACTCTATTTTTTAAAGCCACTGAGGACTGCTCTTCTTTCAATTCAGTGTATTCCTTCCCCTCTTTTTTTCAACTTAGAGAAGTCTATGCAATTAACTCTAGTATTTGTCTCATTTATAACATGTATTTTTCCTGCCATACTTGCTTTACATCTGCTGGTTTTGCTCTACAATTGTTTGCCTATTTTTCCTATTCAGATTTGATTAAGAGAACATATGACGTTGAGATATTTAAATACTGCCTTCGCGGGCTTTTCCTCTCCATTTGTTTTCAAGCAGATACTCGAGAGGTAAGGAAAGGGTAGAATGGCTTCTTTTCATACAATTTTGTTTTTATTTTTACTTTTAGGCAATCCTCGTCTCCATGGTTTACATGATGGCACATTTCTAATTTTTAATTTCACATCCACGGATTCTACCATATAGATGTCCCCTTTCTTTTCATCTAAATTTGGCTGGTCGTTCAAATGATAGGTAGATAATAACATAATGCCTTTGCAGGTTTTTCTCATTTGTTTGCCTCCTTAGCAGATACTCATTTTGAGAGCACAGTTCTATGCAAACCTCTTTGCCTCCTCTTTGAATTATGCCAATTCCCAATGTACTCATTTGAATAGCATCCACTTGTTCTACAAAAACTATAGCATCACGGTTTCTTCCGTTGCTTTGAAATGTAGTCTCCACAGTCTGTATCCTTAACTTGCACATAAGCAATTTTTAAGAAGATACTTAATGATGGCGGCTTCTATATGGACGACTTTGAAGAATTTACGAGTCCCTCTATATGTTGTTAGTATTTATGTAGCCCGCTTTGCTGGTTTTTCGGGCTGTCTGGTTTATTGGCTTTTCTTCCCTCTCAAATGCTTTGTTTTGTGTCCCCGTTTTTATACTTTTGATCAAAACTAACGATTTACATGGCCCTTTTATCGTTATTTTCATTTCTGTTTTTTAACCTTTTCAAATTTGAGTATCATTGGTTTTTGAATGTTCTGTTCATACTTTCCTGTTTTTAGTATTTATCAATGCTGACTTAAAAATCCCTTGGGCCTTCTGT
This sequence comes from Ichthyophis bannanicus, assembly GCA_033557465.1. NCBI lineage: Eukaryota > Metazoa > Chordata > Amphibia > Gymnophiona > Ichthyophiidae > Ichthyophis > Ichthyophis bannanicus. The sequence goes on from CM066031.1 coordinate 368,014,973, forward strand.
TTTTCCTCCCCTTGCCCTGCCCTCTTCCTCCTCCTATTGGACTTAAACATGGGCATTACACTTTTGTTCCCTCCCTTTCTCCAATCTTAATTGGTTTGTGTGTATGTATATGTATATGTATATGTATATGTATATTTATTTATTTATTTATTTATTTAACACTTATTTATATACCGCATCTTCCAGCGATCAGTTGCGGTGTACAATTAACAACAGTTAACAAAGCAGAGTTTGTTTACATAGAACATTGAACATTATAACTTATTACATAGAACATCTTAACTTGCATAATTCAATGATTCAACAACTAATCAGGATATTTCAGCTATAACAGAGTGGGTAACAATTTAAACAGTAGTACTGTCTGTACCGCATTAGGCAGAACATACCAGTTGTAACTATATACAAGTAGGAATATAAGGCATAGGAGTGGAGTGTTATTTATGTAAGTTTTGAATGTTATCCTTTATAGTAGGGTGTATTAGCTTGATATGGGTAGATTCATATTTAGCCTTTATCTAGGTTGAGTGGAGGGTTATCCAAGGTATTATAGTGTTTATTAAATAGATAGGTTTTCAATTTTTTTCTGAATTCCATTATCTCTGATAGTGATCGTAAGTCCTCTGGTAACGAGTTCCAGATGGTTGGAGCTATATGGGAAAAGGCTCTGTTATTTGTTAATTTGTGGGTTTTTATGAATTCTTTTGGAATCTTTAGTTTGTTTGATTGTCCTTTTCTAAGAGTGGGCTTAGGTGGTTCTTTGCCTATTAGATTACATAATGTCTTCGGTGCCAAGTCGTTTAAGGCTTTGAATGTCGTTATTATTGTTTTGTATATTATCCTGCTTTGTATTGGTAACCAGTGAAGGGATGCTAATATCGGTGTTATATGTTGGAGGGAGTTTATTTGTAATATAACTCTAGCGGTTGCATTTTGCGCAAGTTGGATTCTTCTGATGTTTTGTTTTGAGATGCCCATAAGTATTAAGTTGGCGAAATCGAGGTGGGGAGTTATGGTAGCCTGAGTTATATTAATGAAATCTTGTATAAATACAAGGGGGCGTAATTGTTTGAGGATTTTAAGTTTGAAGTAGATTTTCTTTATGGTATTTCTGATGTGGGTTTCCATTGTAAGGTGTGTGTCTAAGATGACACCTAGATATCTTATTTCATTTTTTATTTTAATTTCTTGGTTTTGTAGTGTTATGTGGGTTGGGGGCATATATTATTAAGACTCTATTCTGTTCTATGTAATTATCTCATGTATATAGTTTACCCCGGTTCTCCAAGTTTATACTCCTGTTCGATGTAAACCAAACAGCTTGTTGTTATGGTCTTTATGTTATAATGTAAACCGCGCTGATGCCGAATAGTGCGGTATATAAGAACTTGTAATAAATAAATAAAATAAATAAATAAATATATGATTGGTTTTTTGTTACGATTAATACTTCGGTTTTAGCATGGTTTATGTGGAGGTTTTGGGTTTTTAGCCAGATTGTGATTTCATTGTAACACTCTGATAGAAGTTGGATCGGTAGGTTAGGAATTGTGATAGTTGTGATAGTTGTAATTCCAAGTGAGTTACTGACGACAGTAAGTTCAGAGCAGGTTACTGATGACAGTAAATCCAATGTAAAATACTGACAACAGTAAAGCAACTTGATTCAATAACACTATATCAAACGTGAGTTATTGACAGCAGTAAATTCAAAGTAAATTACTAGCAGCATATAATCAAAGTGAGATTATTGGTAACAGTAGCAAGTCTGTGAGCAATAGTAACAAGGCTATGGGCAGCAGTAAGACTAAGGTGAATTACTGACAACAGTAAAATGAGATAGAATTACTGATAGCAGTAGTGTGAAAGTGAATTACTGACAACAGTAAGTCAAAGTAAGTTAGTTATTGATAACAGTTGTGATTTTACAGTGCATTAATGGCAATAGATAATCTGAATCATTATATTATACTTGCGGTTTAGACTAGAAGTCCAATTATAAGTGGAAGTCCTTGTTTCTATGGCGTTGAGGGCTATGGAAGTGCCACTGCCTAAGGTTGTTTTATCATCTCTCCTGATGTCTAGTGCTTCCATATTGTATTTCCAAGTACCTTTGGGCAAATATTAATTATGGTTCTTTTATTGTTATTATTGTATTACTAAATATTTGTTATGTATGCAGCATGTATTTTGTTTATTTATATTTATTTATAACTTTTTAATCTCAATTTTTTATCAACTTTTTGTATTTATGTATCTTGATTTTTTTTACAATATCTATGTATTTACGCAATTATTATGTGTTCTAATTCTGATACTAAATAGTTACCATGCCACAATAAGATATTTACAGTTTTTTTAAATATACGTATTTATGATTTTAATTTTTTTATATATAATTATATAATTTTTGTGTTTTTAGTGGTCACAGTCCCCTGAAGAAGGCCCATGTGGCCGAAACATGTGTAGGGCTAACCCCCTAATAAAACTTGTTCCTTCCAAGGGTTCTCAGTTTCCTGCTCTTGCTTTGTGTGACAGACTTGTTTATTCCATCAAAATATAGAAAGATTAGGGGACGTGCAATGAAGCTACAATGTGACCTATTTAAGACTAATAAGAGAAAATCTTTTTTCACTCAACGCATACTCAAACTCTGGAATTCGTTACAGGAGGATGTAATAAAAGCTGTTAGTGTAGTCAGGTTTAAAAAAGATTTGGACAAGTTCCTGGAGGAAAGGTCCGTAAACCGTTATTAAAGGGGACTCTGGAAATCCACTGCTTACCCCATTTCAAGCATTGTGGAACCTGTGTCTTTTGGGGAAACTGCTAGGTACTTGTGACCTAGATTGGCCACTGCTGGAAGCACGATACTGGGCTTGATGGACCTTGGTCTGACCCAGTATCCGATATCTTATGTTCTTAGTGTATGTTCTAAGAGATAAGCATGTGCCAGTGTGAAAACTCACTCCACTAGGGTGCATGCTCCTTCCTGGGTGAAGTCTGCCTTGGTGTTTCCAGAGTCCAGCACAAAGGCAAAAAACGCGTAATACCCAGTCCAGGCGTGGTAAAAGGAAAGACAATTACTTTATTGAAATTTTGTACAGGGGTATAATAGTGAAGCCGACCCGACACAGGCCGTGTTTCAGTTATGCCTTCATCAGGGGTGTTATTGGCATTCAATAGCAAATGGAAAAATCCTATATCGATTATGACCCCCATGTAATGTCTTGTAGGCTGATATAGAAATATTTAGGAAAAACCAATGTGAACTTTAGCTGCACAATATATAGAAATGTAGCTTGGACTCTCGTGCGGCTAGAGTTCACATTGGTTTTTCCTAAATTTTTCTATATCAGCCTACAAGACATTACATGGGGTCATAATCGATATAGGATTTTTCCATTTGCTATTGTATGCCAAGAACACCCCTGATGAAGGCATAACCGAAACACGGCCTGTGTCGGGTCGGAACTGAGTATATTTGGTGTTTCCAGAGGACATCTGTAGGGTGGTTACTTGGTCTTCACTGAGCACCTTGTTAAGCACTATAGGTTGCCCATGGGGGGGTTGGTACACATGGCAGGCATCCTGCATCTCAACTGCTTTGGTACATCCCACAAGTCTCTACTGGTCTAGCAGGATAAGGAAGGAGACCTTTTTACATTACTTGAATTCTCCTAGAGCAGTCCAGAATCCATCTGGTAGCATCTTCTGCAGGTTTGAGGGTCTAGCTACTGTAGAATGCATAGTCTGTACCAAAGTCTGATGCAAATTTCATTGTGATAAAAGAGCCATACTAACTCATGATTTGTTACAAAGTTGTGGTGTTTGAAAAAACTCAGAAACCCAAATTATTAACAAGTCTTGCTTACTGCTTGAGAAGTATCATAGTGGCTTTCCTCAGTGTGGCACCAGTGGCTGTACTGAGTGGTGACATTGCTGAAAGTAGCTCAAGTCTGCCTCTACCTGCTGGCAATGGAGTATAACCACACATCTGAACTGGTTGAACAGGTTTAAGGAAATCAGTTTATCTTTTTCCATAATGATTCACATCTTTCCCCTTTAAAATGGTTTATTTTTTTCTTTGAAAATATTTGACATTGTGATTTAAATTGAATCTGCCTCCTTTCTCCTGGTGTATTGGCATCCCGTTCTTGCCTAGCTGGTTGCACCCCTCCCCCCCCTGAGTTATGACACTCTAGGTCAGGGGTCTCAAACTCAAATTGCTTTGAGGGCCGAATGAGGACTTGTAAAGTAACCCGGGGGCCGCATAAGACACGGGCCTCATTTGCATAAGGGGCCTCATTTGCATAATGTTGCATAATGAGTGCATGGATAAAGAAAGACTAGAAAATTTCTATATTACTATAATCCAGTGCCAACCGCCAGGCACATTAGGAACTACTACTAACACTGCCCATTTGGAACCCATAGCAAACCCCCCGTATCATAACAGCACTACCAGGACTCACAAAGCACCAGACCCTACCTATCAAAAGGCAACACTGCAAATATTAAATCAATACATTTCAGAGAACAATACATGACCTACTGGGAAAAGAGAACAAGTAGCAATGTCAAATAGGAATTACACAGAATACCTCAGCACTGTAGAAATAAAACTATAAATAATTTCTTGTACCAAAGCACAGACATTAATGATGCACATTTCCCAGAGCTGACATATTCCAGTTAATAAATTCAAAATAAAGAGATATTTTTCTACCTTTTGTGCATTTTTTTTCAGTTGCAATTGCTCCAGCCACTTCTGGTTTCTTCGTGTCTTCTGCTATCTCCATCGTCTGCTGTCCATTTGTCCTTTCTTCTCTCTTCTAGTTTTTTTTCCATTCTCTCTCTCTACATCTGCTTTAACATACTAATCTTTCTCCTTTTGCTCTTTCCTCATTCCTATTTCATCCACTCAAATTTTACCCCTCCATCCTCAATCCCCACTTACTCTCCCAATACCTGGCCAATTGTAGATTTGTCTTCTCTTCCAGACAAAATATTTTTCCCCTCTCCATTTCACTTTCCCAGCTCCATCCCATTCTAATCCTCCCCCAACATCAGCTCCCTTCTAGTTCCAGCCCCACCCAGCATCTGCTCCTTTCTAGTCCCTGCATCAGTCCATTTCCAGTCCTATCCTAGCCTCACCATCAGCCCATTTCCAATCCTAGCCCCCCATCAGCCCATTTCCAATCCTAGCTCCCTCCCCTCACAGCCCATTTCCATTCCAAGCCCCCCTCCCCATCAGCCATTTGCAGTTCAAGCCCCCCTTCCACTCAGCCCATTTCCAGTCCTAGCAACCCCCCCAGCCCATTACCAGTCCTAGACCCCCCATAGCCCATAACCAGTCTTAACCTCCCCATAGCGCACTTCCAGTCTTACCCCCCCATCACCCCATTTTCAGTCTTACCCCCCCCCATAGCCCATTACCAGTCCTAGTCCCCCCCATAGCCCACTTGCAGTCGTATCCCCCATCACCCCATTTTCAGTCCTAGCCCCCACCATAGCCCATTACCAGTCATAACCCCCCCCTGCCAATAGCCCACTTCCAGTCCTAACCCCCATCTGCCCATTTCCAGTCCTAGCCCCCACCATAGCCCATTACTAGTTATAACCCCCCCCAGCCCATTACCAGTCATAACCCCCCCTGCCAATAGCCCACTTCCAGTCCTAACCCCCATCTGCCCATTTCCAGTCCTAGCCCCCACCATAGCCCATTACTAGTTATAACCCCCCCCAGCCCATTACCAGTCATAACCCCCCCTGCCAATAGCCCACTTCCAGTCCTAACCCCCATCTGCCCATTTCCAGTCCTAGCCCCCACCATAGCCCATTACCAGTTATAACCCCCCTCCCCGCCCATTACCAGTCATTACCCCCCCCCCTCACCCCTCTGCCAATAGCCCACTTCCAGTTCAGTCAGCCCCTCCATAGCTCATTACCGGCCAACAAAAAACCCCCAAAACCCTGGCTTCTGCTGCTGCCGTTGCCGCCATGGCAGCAGCAGAATCAATTGTCAAATTAAAAAAAAAACTGACTTCTGCTGCTCAAGCAGCTGTCCTGCGGCCCCTTTCCCTCTGCCCGGAGATCCGACTCTGCTCTCAGCGGCGTGCTTTTCAAGCCGCGACGAGAGTATTCCCCTCTCGCGCGGTTTTTCAAGCCGCGCGAGAGGGGAATACTCTCTTCGCGGCTTGAAAAGCACGCCGCTGAGAGCAGAGTCGGATCTCCGGGCAGAGGGAAAGGGGCCGCAGGACAGCTGCTTGAGCAGCAGAAGTCAGTTTTTTTTTTAAAATTTAACAATTGATTCTGCTGCTGCCACGGCGGCAACGGCAGCAGCAGAAGCCAGGGTTTTGGGGGATTTTTGGTTTTCCGCCGTCGCGGGCCGCACAAAGTTGTCTCGCGGGCCGCATGCGGCCCGCGGGCCGCGTGTTTGAGACCCCTGCTCTAGGTATACAGAAGAAGTAATGCACTGTGGTCTGGGATAAATAGAAAGATTTTCAAGGGAACCACCAAAGCAAAAAGAGTGGTACAGAAAGTTAATCAGAGTAGGTATCTTTCCAACCTTTCTGAGGTACTGAAGGCTTTTTGCTGAAAGGGAGTATTGTCTGGGGTGTGGGAGTTTGAATACTCAATGGAAAATGGGGAAGAAAACTTCATATAAAAGAAATTGCTATACAAATAAGAGTGTATTTTCTGTAACTTAATTTTCAAAAGTGCAATGTGTTGCACTGTTGGAATGGGTGTGATATCAAGTATGACATGGAAAACGGGCAAGTATTTCTTCATCTTAGATGGTGGCAGTACCAATAATATGTGGGAACCAAGAAGCTATGCTCTAGTAACTTAACTGCTTTCTGGTTATGCTGATTGGATGTTAGAGTGAAATAGTCTGCTTTCAGCAGTTTTACAGGCTGAGGCAGAATGAGTCCTGTAGATGCCATGCAGCTTTCTTCAAATGACTGAAGGGGAGTTAGAGGTTTCATGTGCAGTAAACTAGATGCTAACTAGTTTATGTGGTTTCTCCCACAGCTGCACAATGATGGGAGTCTGGGGGCACTGCAAAGGGAACTGCTATTATGCCGGTTCTTCAGTCGCAGGAAGGAGAGAATGTCCGAGGGCTTGGACGCCCTGGTCCAAAAGTGGCCTTCAGAGGGTCTTCTGTATGTGTTCCCGCCCTGGGCTCTCATAGGGAGGGTTCTGCGGCGGAGTGGAGGCCCACCAAGGTTTGGTAATTCTCATAGCTCCGGATTGGCCTCGTCGCCCGTGGTATGCGGATCTGGTGAGACTAGCGGCCATTCGGCCTTGGCGTCTTCCCTGCAGAGAAGATCTGCTCCAGCAGGGGCCACTTCGGATGCCCCACGTGCATCAATTCTTGCTTACGGCCTGGCTATTGAGAGGGCGCAGCTCCGCAAGCAAGGTTATTCAGGTGCGGTAATTTCAACGTTATTGAGAGTGCGGAAACGCTCAACCTGTCTTTCCTATGTGAGAGTTTGGCGCATATTTGAAGCATGGTGGCGGAACATCGGAAGAGGCCTCTGGCGGCCTCAGTCCCGGAGGTCCTGGAGTTCCTACAAGCAGGGTTCGAGAAAGGTCTTACGCCTAGCTCATTGCGGGTCCAATTAGCGGCCATCTCTTGTTATAGGGGTAAGGTCTGGGGAAAATTCTTAGGAGAACACACTGATGTGGGCAGGTTCCTAAGAGCGGTCAGGCGGCTACGGCCCCAACAAAGATCTGTAATCCCGCATGGCCTCAACTTGGTGTTGAATGCTTTAACCAGGGAACCTTTCGAACCAGGAGAGGGCTCCTCGCTAAAGGATTTGACCCTAAAGACTATGTTTCTGGTAGCTATCTGTTCGGCTAGGCGTGTTTCCGAGCTTCAAGCCCTGTCTTCTAGTCCTCCCTTTCTTTCATTCTTTAAAGATAAGGTGTCTTGCGGACAGTCCCTTCCTTCTTACCCAAGGTCATCTCTCCTTTTCATGTGAACCAGACAGTTTCGCTTCCGTCCTTCGCAGGAGAAGGACAAAAAGGGGATGGGGAGAAGCTTCGTCTCCTGGATGTACGTAGAGTACTGAAGCGTTACCTCTCCCGCACGGCGTCTTTTCGAAAGTCCGAACGCTTATTTGTTCAATTTGGTGGGCCGCACAAGGGAGAGGTGGCGGCCAAGGCCTCCATCACTAGGTGGATCAGGGAGGCTATTGCCTCCGCCTATATCTTAAAAGGGAAGCAGGTTCCTCTAGGTCTGCACGTGCATTCAACTTGGGCGCAGGCGACTTCCTGGGCGGAGCACAGCCTAGTTCCTCTGCTGGACATTTGTAGAGTGGCGTCATGGTCCTCGCACTACAGACTTGACGTACAGAGGATGGCGGACGCCAGGTTTGGGGATGCAGTACTTCGGTCCGGGGTGGCGAACCCCGCCCAGGGGTGAACTGCTCTGTTACATCCCAGAAGTAAAGGGACTGGACTGGAGTGACGATAAGAAAGAAGTAATTAGTCCTTACCTGCTAATTAGTGTTCCTGAAGGAACTCCAGTCCAGTCCCTGATCCCGCCCGGGTTCGAAGTTTTCAGTTGGCAGAATTTCTTATTTAAAAAAAAAAAAAAAGAGCAACGGACTGAAGCCAGAGTGCAAAGCAGGGTGGCCCGCTAGGAAGGGGCCTGTAGCAGCGGGTAAAGACTATGGCGGACTCAGGCAGACATTCTCCTTCCTGCCTTTCTTCCATCCTACCTTTCCCCTGTGAATTAAAAAAAAAAAAAAAAAAAAAAAAGATTGGTTGCAGTTAGTTTTTCTTTTAATGGAGTTTTTAGATAAATGTGGGCTATCCGATAAGTCTGCTTTTTCAGTTGGTTACCTGGTGCCTGTGGGCGGTGCCAAGGGTATTTATACCACACCATCATCAAGACAATGATGGGCTCAGCCTCCAAGCTGCTGGAAGGGTTGTGCAACCCAGAAGTAAAGGGACTGGATTGGAGTTCCTTCAGGAACACTAATTAGCAGGTAAGGACTAATTACTTCTTCATACTCCCACTATATGGCAAACGCTGTTCTTATTTGTACCCTAATTGGTTTCAGCTGTATTTAAAACATTCAGCCTTCTGTATAACGCAGTTGTTAACAAATCATCTTCTACACTTCAAGTACTCATATCAATATATTTCTCCCTCTCATCCTACCATCCCACCCCCAAATCTTCTCAATAGCATATAATATCCCCACCCAGTATCCACACACTCTCAATCACAGAAACCACCATTACATACAATGGCTCACCTAAAGCACATTTTCCTCCTCATTACTCTTTACTACTAGCACCAATAACGACTTCATTATAACATCAAGACCACTATTACCATACCACCAAAGATACCCTCATTTGTTACCCTACCAAACCCCATTTACTGCCCACCCAAAACATTCCCCAAAAGGCTAATTCACTTAATCCCTATTCCCACCCTCCTCCATTCCCCCACAAACACTGAAGGCACAATAAAAATTGCTCTCATTAACACCAGATCCATCAGAAACAAAATCCCCGCTATAATTGATTTCCTCAGCGACAACAACCCAAACATATTTTGCATAACTGAAACCTGGCTATCCAACTCTGACAACGTCCTAATCGACCAACTAGCCCTCCCCAACTATGACTTATTTCAGTGCCCTAGACCAAACAAGCGCAGTGGTGGTGTGCTAATCATTGCAAAAAAAAGACCTCAAATTCTCCATCCTTTCAAACAACACTATAGAAAGCATGGACATACTAATCATCATCATCAACAACAAATCCATCACGAGCAATATGATCTACAGACCCCCTGCTCCCAATGCAGACAACCTTTCTCCTATCTTGGAAACCGCATACACCTCTGCCCTAAGTAAGAAACACATTATACTCTGTGATTTCAGCTTACCCTTACTCCCTCCCACGCATTCCACACACTTCTTAAATGCCCTGCAGTACTTAGGATTTCAACAAATTGTCCAATCCCCCACTCACAAGAAAGGCAACACGCTTGATCTTCTCTTTCTCCTGAAACCATGCAGCAAGACATACATTTCTCCACCCCCCAAGCACTCCCTCTCCCATGGACAGATCACTTCCTCATAGAGTTTTTATTTATTTATTTACATTTCTTTTATACCGCGATATTCGACATCAGTGTGGTTTACATAAAACATACATCTTGCATATAATGAACTGTGCTTACAGGAAACGGGAAATAAAACTTGGTTAACTTAGAGTAACTATTTACATCTGATTTTCATATTATCCAGGCTATACTCAATGAGTGTCTTTTATAGGGTAGGTTTAGTCATAATATCTATCTTAGATTGCGGGTGACACTACTGTATCTTCGTCTATCTTGTAGTACTGAAGGAATAGGTAATGTTTCACTGCCTTCCTAAATTGGACCAAGTCAGTTATTGCACGTATGTTGGGTGGAAGAGAATTCCAGCTTCTCGGTGCACATAGTTTGAAAGCTCTGTTTAATATAGCATGGATACATTGGGTTATTTCTTTTGGGACTACTAATATGTTGATAGCTGCTGATCTCCTGGACCTGTTGGATGGTGTGGTATGGATAAGCTCTGCTAACGATGTAGAGGCTAGCCCATTGATTGATTTGAAAGTAAGCAGCAGAATTTTGAAAGATAGTCTGGACTGTATGGGGAGCCAGTGAAGATGTTTTAGGATGGATGTGATATGATCTTTCTTAGACGCTCCGATTAGAACTCTCACTGCTGCGTTCATCGCGGGCTGTAGAGGGTTTAAAGTAGATTGAGGGAGACCGTGCAGGATTGAATTTGCGTAGTCAAAATGAGGCGTGATTAGCACCTGATAGATAGTCCGGAAGTCACTTGGTTCAAGTAGGAAACAAAGGTGTCTGAGGGTTTGGATCTTGTGGTATATCGCTCTGACTACGTTGCTTATGTGAATCTTCATGTCAAGGCGCTGGTCCAGGGTGACTCCAAGGTACCGGATCGAGGATTTAGTCTGAAGTTCCGCTTCCTTGACTTTTATATGTGTTGGTGTGCCGAAATTTAAATTCTTCGTGATGAACAGCACCTCAGTTTTCTTGTGCTGAATTCTAAGGTTTTGGGATTGGAGCCAGTTTGATACTGCATCAAAGCATTCTGTAAGTGGTGCAAGGTCTGGGTTTTCTGTCGAGAAGGGCATGTAAAGTAGGACGTCGTCCGCATATATCAGGCAGTTTACCCCAAAAGAGCGAATGAGGTTACAGATAGGCTGCATGTAGATATTAAACATCAGTGCGGAGAGGGAGGATCCTTGCGGGACTCCTTGCTTCTGGTGGAAAGGTTTAGAAGTTGAGGAACCTGAATGTACATGTTGCCATCTGTTTGTGAGGTAAGATTCGCACCAGACTATCGATGTCTCCGAAATACCCTTCTCTCTGAGGCGCACCAGAAGTAGCTTGTGACAAACTGAGTCGAAAGCAGCTGCTATGTCAAGGAAAATAAGGACAAATCCCTGCCGGATGTTAGCAATTCCTGTGGTTATATTATTGATAAGTGTGGTGAGGAGGGTTTCCACGCCATGTTGTTCTCTAAAACCGTGTTGGCATGGGTCTAGTGGTGAAATGTCAACGTGGTCTTGAGTTTGCTATCACTTCTACCACACCACCCCACCCCACGAAACCAAGGAAACAAATTGTTTTAAAAATAAATTTAAAATCATTTGATAAAGAATCTTTCTTAAATAACACAATACCAAACATAAAATCCTCTGTGATGGAACTAAATGACCTCATAACTGGAACTCGACCATCGCCAAGACCGTACAGACCACTGTACCCCACCACCAAAATAAACACAAAGAGTCTAAACCCTGGTATTTTTCTGAACTAAGAAAGCTAAAATAACAGCTCAGAAAACTGGAAACCAAATGGAGAATCACAAGGGCAGACGCCGACAATCTGCTCTACATGTCCACTCTCAGAGCCTATAAAGAGGCCATTAACAAGCTCCTTATGAAATCCCTCAACAGACCCAGAGAGCTGTTCTCGAATGGGGGATTTAGTTAAGGATTTGACAATTATATCACTAAACCTTTTTTTAAACCCAGCGGTTAGTGTAGCTGGGTTTAAAAAAGGTTGGGACAAGTCCTGGAGGAAAGGTCCATAAACCATTATTAAAAGGGACCCAGGATATCACTGCTTGGCCCAATACAAGCATTGAGGAACTTGTGTCTTTTGGGGAAACTGCTAGGTACTTATGACCAATGTTCCTGCTAAACTGCGCTGGGTCTGCCGCCTACATTCCTGCCGGCGGGGGGGGGGGGTGCAGAGCGATCTACGCTCTGCCCCTCCCCCCACTAGCAGGAATGCCAGCGGTGGACCTGGTGCAGATTAAAGAGAACATTGCGAGGGTGCTGCGGCGTGTGTTAGACCCTGTGTCTTTAACACATGCTGCAGCACCCTCGCAATGTTCTCTTTAATTTGCGCCGGGTCCTCCGACGGCATTCGTGCCGGTGGGGGGGAGGGGCAGAGCATTGGTTGCTCTGCACTCCCCTCCCTTCCCCCCCGACTGACAGGAATGGTGGCGGCAGACCCAGCGCAGGCTAGCAGGAACATTGCTTATGACCTAGATTGGCCACTGTTGGAAACAGGATACTGGGTTTGATGGACCTTGGTCTGACCCAGTATGGCATATCTTATGTTCTTATGAACTTCCACTAATAGAACCCCAAACCTGGCAAATTTCCTTATGGAAAAACTCTACCCCTAAACAACAGTAGTACTCGCACTAATACTCATCCCAACACCTTTTCAAACAATCCCATCCTGACCAAATCTCACAAACAAAACACCTGGTCGTCATTTCACCACATAAACCTCAAACTACTAAAAAATACTATCTTGAACATCAACACAATCATTTCCCCATCAGATCCCTGTCCAGTCAGCTGGTTCAAGGTAACAAAAGAAGAGTTTTCACTTATTATCCTCGAAATAGTCAATCGGTCACTTCATACAGGGCAAATGCCTTCTGCCCTAAAACAAGCAGTCATGCGCCCCATCCTAAAATCCAACATAACTGACAAAACTCTCCCAAACTCATAGCGGCCCATCGGCAGCCTACCATTTCTGGCAAAAATTATCGAAAAAACAGTGCAAATCGAAATCTCCAGGAACAAGCAGGAATGAGTCTTCACATATGGGTACGTCGGTACTGACGGAGTCTGCGCGGGAACGCTTCCCAGTGTCCAATCAAAAAGCTTTTGGAAGCATCCCACCACGCCTGCATGCTGCCTTCCCGCCTTTCCCAACTGCCTCTCCTCAGTTTTCGTTTTTCCGCGGAGCCGGCAGGACGTCCTCCTGTCACCGCAGAAAATTTTTCTTTTAATTCTTTAGTTTTCTTGTGGTCGCGACTGTCTTCCCCGATGCCACCGGTACCGCCGGTGTTTCTTTTTTCTTCCCTTGTAAAATTTTTCCTTTAAGGGAATATTTTTTCTTCTGAGCTTAGTTTTTCAGGCCTTCTAGGCCTCTCCATGTCCTTCATGGAACCACCAGCCACTTTCTCCAAGAAATGTTCAAACTGTGGCGGTATAACTTTATTTTTAGACTCCCAAAATTGGTGTCTAACCTGTTTGGGTCCTGACCTTTTTCCTCCGGAGCCCTCGGGCAACAGTATTGTGAGAAGAGGTTTTCAACATCGAGTTTCCCTCGATATGAGGTTCCCTTCCAACTTCAGGGCACCGACCATTTCTTCTTCTACACAGGATCAGGTAACCCACAAACAGTCTGTTAAGACTAGCCAACCCTCGAGTGGTAGGTCTCATGCACAGCATGTAGACAGCTCCGGCCTTGCCCTCGAGGGCCCATTGGCTTCAAAACCGCGGCGGGAGTCTTCGGCCTCCAAAGCCTATGTGGGGTTTCAGGTTGTTCCTGGGGCTCACCCCTCATGGAACATACCTGAGCCATGCCTGGTGGTGGCATCCGCTTCGAGCGGTACCGATACCCAGCATCGGCACTGGTGTTGGACGAAACACTCCTCACCAGGGATCGTCGTCTGGCGTCTTCTGTACCTACAGAACTGGTGGATACGTTCCAGACTGACTTTCCAGTATCAGTACCGGCAGCGATACTACCACCGACGTCGGTACCCTCCAGACGTGCATCGATAGACTCGCTTCCTTCGATGCAGAGTCTGGAATAGATCTCTAGTCTGGAAGACTGGGTACTGACACGTCTTGGTACCGACAACTATCGGTACCGGACGCTCGGTATCGAGGGTGACTGCCGAAGGCTTTCGGTTACCTCGGTACCGATTGGGCTGTCGCCAATTACTGCTCCGATGTCGGTGTCGGGTTCGGTTCCAACAGCGGTACCGGTATCGCTATCGGTACCGGTATCTACAGTAGTATTGTGGCCAGCTCCTTCCATGCTTCTTTCAACAGGATTGTTCCCTTCTATACCAAGTTTGGAGTCAATACCTGGCATGGACGATGTCGTACGGACTGTCGCTGATCCTGACCTCCAGTACCAGCGTCCATCCGTTAAGGATCCCATACTGCACCGTGCAGGATCTTATATTCCTATATTCTCAAATAGATCCTTCGGTGCCCAGGCTAGTTCTTCAGATCTAACTTGTTCAAGGGAGGTTCTCTTTGGAGATCCTTCTTTTAAGAGTTTCCTCCTGGATATGGCAAGATCACTTGCCATTCCTATCCCTGGACATGATCCTACACAAGGCTCTGTTTCTGCCGAAGCAAAGGAGAACATAATGCTTCCTTTGCATCATTCCTTGCAGGATCTTCTTCTAGGAATGTGGGAAGCACCTTTAAGGGTACCTCCACCTTCCAGAGCAACTGATCTCCTATATCAGGTGCCCCCCTCTCCAGGGTTTCAAAAGACTCAACTTTCTCATCATTCCATTGTAGTGGAATCAACAATGAGGCGGGTGAAGAGTAAGAAAAAGCACTCTTCTTATCCGCCAGGTCGTGAGTCTAAGACACTAGATGCCTTTGGACGTCAAACCTTCCAGACATCCATGCTTTCAGCAAGAATTCTCTCATATATATATATATATTTTTTATAAACTTTATTAGAACTCAAGCAAACATGCCAGAAAGAACACACAACACAGCACAAGAAGCCGCTGGCCCAGGTGTACTCTGATCCTCGGCCGGTGGCAAATGACCGGTACAGGCATACATAAATAGCAAAAGGCAAGACAACAGCAGCCATAACATTTTATATTATATCCATACCCTATCCCCCCTCCCAACCCCCCCCCTAGTCGCACTCTACGCCCCTCCCGTACTTTAGCAGCTTTACCTCCACTAGCCCTCTCCGCCACCTCCCCTCCCACCATGTTACAGTCCCCACACCGCACTAAAACCCCACATGCAATATTTCATTACGACAACGCGGGCCCAGCCTTTGAATGTAGGGTTCCCACTGCCGCATAAAAAATAACCATTTCTGTGGGGTGCCCCATGCCCTCCGTTCTACTAATAACTGCTGATGTAGGGAATTGCGCCACTCCCAAAAGGAGGGCGGTATCTGCTCTCTCCATCGACGAAGCACTGGGCCCTTTCCCACCAGACACGCCTTACGCACCCAGCACCTAACCCACCTCCCCTTAGGGGAAACCGGGCTCAATTGGTCGAGGACTACAAACGCACCTGACCAGAGAATCAGCTGGCCCAAGACCTCTGCCAGCCAGTTGCTGATCCGCTTCCAGTACGGTCTGATGTATGGACATTCCCACCACATATGTAAAAGGTTAGCCAAAGGCTCTGCACATCGAGGACAACTCCCATCAGCTGTAATTCGGCTACGCAAGGCTCTTCTAGGCGAGAAATACGCTCGTGTTATACACTTAAATTGGATTTCCCTCCAATGCGCCCCTTCGATTAAATCCGAAATACGTCTAAGTGCCCCCAAGACAGACCCGGGCGGCACCTCTCGTTGTAGCTCAAGTGCCCACGTCCCCATACTCCGGTTTGGCTCCATAACACTCTAAACGGGCCTTCAACCTAGCTATAGTCGGGGGACCCCCCCCCCCAACTCAAAATATTCCAAGATCTGAGCTGACCTGTCACCCGCGAGTTCCCCTGCCGGCAAACTAGCCACATAATGGGTCAATTGCAGATAAGCAAAAAAGTGGCTCTGCCGTAGTTCATATTCCACCGATAGCGCGAGAAATGATTTACACTTCCCCGCGAGGTCTACAACATGCCCTAAGTTCTGCAGGCCCTTTTCCTTCCAAAGTCTGAAGACTCCAAAATCCGAACCCGGCGCAAAACCCGGATTGCCCTGTAGGGGTAACCAACTCGACGCAGTCCAGTTACGTTTCCAATACATATTCAATTGTCTCCAGGTACGTCGCATGGACATGAGCAGTACGCTCCGCTTGATACCTGCCGGCAGTAAATTGCTCTCCGTATGCAAAACGGCTAGCACCGTAAGAGGGGCCACAAAGGCTTCCTCTAAGGCCCTGGGTGTATAGGTATCTGTACCCCCTAACCAATCCCCCAAATGCCTAGCCTGGCAAGCCAACGCATACAACCAAAGATCTGGGAGTCCAACACCCCCCGCCTTCCACCGACCTATTAAACGGTTAAGCGGAATCCAAGTTCTGGCCCCTTTCCACAAGAACCTCTTGAATTCTCTCTCTATGGAACGGAGATCTTTATGCCACAACCATACCGGGAGGGTCTGTAACCAATATAGTATCCTCGGTAATATCACCATTTGCACCGCCGCTACCCTTCCCAATAAAGACAGCGGGAGGTGACTCCAAGCTCCCAGCTGCAACCGCACTTGGGACAAAATTCTCTTGAGATTACTCGCATAAAGGTCTTGAGGCAGCCGCGTCAGTATGATACCCAAATACACGAATTGATTCAAGGCCCATTTCAAAGGAAACGCTGCCCCTCACTGTCCCCGTAGGTGACCAGAAACATCTAACGCCTCCGACTTATCAGCATTAATACGAAGCCCGGCAAAACTGCCAAAATTCGAAATCTCCGCCAACAGTCGAGGTAGCGATTCGCATGGGTCAACCACGTGCACTAGAAGATCGTCCGCAAAAGCCGACACTTTAAACCCTTGGGAACCGATATCCATCCCCCGTATGTTTTTATCCATCTCTATCTGACGAATCAGAGGGTCTAAAGATAATACGAACAAAAGTGGTGATAAAGGGCAACTCTGTCTCGTCCCCCTTTCCAGCGGGAAGGAATCCGATAGTACGCCATTGCAGCAAATCTTAGCCGTTGGAGCCGTATAGAGGAGCTTTACCATTTCGCAAAAAGATGGTCCCAGTCCATATAAAGGCAACAGATGATGCAAGTAATCCCAATTAACCCAGTCAAATGCCTTTTCAGCATCAAAACTAATAAGGAGCGATGGTAATTCCCGCGCATGCACCCTCTCCAACGAAGCCAAAATTTTCCGCAGATTGCGCACCGCATATCTGCCCTTAACAAATCCTACTTGGGATTCGTGCACCAAGTCTCCCAGGACATCCGCCAACCGCTCCGCCAGTATTTTGGCCATCAATTTCGAGTTGAAATTCAACAAAGAAATAGGCTGATATGATGCCACTTGTGTCACATCCTTCCCAGGTTTAGGGATAAGCACAATATGCGCCTGATTACCCCCCCAACGGACAACGCCCGACTCCCTCCTCTGAGAAAACATAGCTACTAATAGGGGACTAATCCTATCCGACAAGAGTTTGTAAAATTCTACCCCAAACCCGTCAGGACCCGGTGACTTATAACCACATGCCTTCGCGATAACTTGTTGCACCTCCTGAAGGGTAATCGGCCGCCCGAGGCACCGACTCTGCGCACTGCTTAATTTAGGCAAATCAAGATCTTGAAAATATTGCTCCATTACTCCCGGGGACACTTCTTCTTTCGAGTATAACATTCAATAGAAATCCTGGAACAGAGCTGCAATGGCAGCCCTATCCTTCTGAAGACCCCCCCGTGCGGCGCAAAGGGCCGCAACCAAATTCCCACCTCGAGCCCCCCTCAAGCAACGACCCAACAGTTTGCCAGGTTTATCTCCAAAGCAATATAACTTGTAACGGTAATACCTCATGGATTTTTTGGCTCTTTGATGCACGAGTTCATTCAATATAGATTGGGTTTCCCACAATCTCCTCTTGTTCGCCACCGAAGGACGGAGTCCATAGGCTCGCCTCTCCTGCACTATCCTTTGTTCTAAGTGAATAATTTGCTGCGCCATCAGCCGCCGCCTCCTCGCCACATATCCAATAATATCCCCCCGCATCACCACCTTCGCAGTCTCCCACATCAATTCCGGATCATCCTGATGGCCGATGTGATTGAGCTCAAAATCCTGCCAACGTTGACGGAGAAACTGAATAAACTGAGTGTCTGTATATAAATCCATGGGAAACCGCCAACTATGGTGGACATAAGAACCCCTCTCCCCCCAATGTAGCTCTACCCAAATCAGTGTGGTCCGAGATCTCTGAAGGACCAATTTGTGCATCGTCCGTTAAGGCAAAAAGGCTTGCCGATATCAGAAGATAATCTATCCTTGCACTAGTACCATGCGCCCTAGACTGGTGGGTGAAATCCCATTCGGACGGGTGAAGTAATCTCCACGGATCCACCAATCCCAATCTATTCCGAAATTTCTGCAAAACAGCTGCTGTCCAGGATCTCTCCCGCGACGCTGTCCCACTAGAAATATCAAGGGCCACCTCAAACACACCATTAAAGTCTCCCCCCAGTATCAACGGGAAGTTGGCCATTTGTTCCACCCTAGCAGCCATACGATGATATAAATCCTGGTCTAACACATTAGGGCTATATAAATTGCCCAAGATAACCCTTGAGCCTCCAGCATGCCCTGTACAAAAACAAACCGCCCATTGGGATCAGCAACTGCCCTATCCAAGGCAAAACGCACTCGCTTATGAACTAGGATGGCCACCCCCCCTTTTTTACCTACTGCAGGGGCCCCCCAAACCTGACCAACCCAATCCCTGCACAGTTTACCGTGTTCTTCGGCTGTCTGGTGGGTTTCTTGCAAAAGTGCTATGTCGGGCGAGAGCCTATAAAATTTTATATCTCTTCACCGGGCTGCCCAACCCGCAAATGTTCCAAGAAATGATCTTCAGGGTGTTAAAGGGCCAACACGCCAAAGCAACAGCCCTAAATTCTGTCGTGTGGGGAAAGCCCTCTCAGCCTGGGGCCTTCCCTCATTTATCCTGCTAAAGCTCCCTAAAGTCCTATCACAGGCGTTCGAAGTGCGACTATCCCCCCACCCAACCCCCATCCTCCCATTAATACTCTGTACCAGACCACAGGTCCCCTCCGCCCCCCCCACCCAAGTATACTACTAACACCCCCTGTCCTCCCCCTCCCTCCTACATACCCCCCAGCTCCCCCCCTTTTCCCCTCTACCCCCTACCCCCCCTCTACCAACGCTAACCTCGGGTGTCTCCCCTACCACTGCCTAGGAGAACCCAGACCAGGTCCCTCTAACACACCCCATAACCCCCATACCATAGTATGCAGACTCTCCAGCCCTAGTCCCCCCCTCTAGCCCACAACAATGATAACATCAACATTTCCCCCCCCCCCATATCTCTCCACACAGCCAACCCCTTATCCACAAGCAACAAGCCAAACTGATAAAGAGAAAAAGGCACACCCTACGGCTCCTTGTAGAGCGGTGGGAAGTTATAGATCTCCCTGCTCTCCAAGACAGCCATACCACCGAGCGGCTCTGCCAAGCCCAGCGATGACCCAGACAGGAGCTACCCCCCCCCCCGTGAACCATGATTCATCCAATATGCGGCCTAGTAGCTCCTGTCTTAATGCCAAGCGGCATGGCCACCCCCCCAGAGAGGCCCTCCCAGGTCTCCTCTCTCCCTTCCCTACCCCAAGATACAAACTCCTCCAACCAGGAGGATTAAACCGCCACCTCCACTATACTGCAGGCCACTGCAGAGTCCGAGACAAGCAGCTAACAAGAAGGAAGTCCAGTCTGTCATCTTGGCGGTGACACCGAAGGAGAAGGCTCTCGGGCGATGATCTGATCCACATAGGGTCCTGCCGCTTCAAACATGCGGTGGGAGCCATCATAAAACACACGTAGTTTTGCCGGGTACTGCACAGAAAAACGGATTTTTGCGCTGAGCAACTTATCACAAATGGAGGCATAGGCTCTACGCTTCTGGCTAAGAATCGTAGAAAAGTCCTGCGCAATTCGTATTTTTACATTATCATGTATCACATCCCCCATCTTCTGAGCAGCTCTTAATACCGCTTCCTTCTGGGGAAAGTGCAACAATTTAGCAAGAACCACCCTTGGCTGACCATCTCGAGCAAGCTTGCTGCCAACCCGATGCGCTCTCTCATTGTGCACCTTGCCGCCCAACTCTGTGCCCTCCAGCAATCGACCCATCAGGCCTTACAAATATTCTGTGAGCTCTTTATCTGCCACCGCTTCGGGGACTCCCAGAAACCGCAGGTTATTCCGGCGCGACCTGTTTTCAAGGTCGTCAATTTTGGCAGCTTGGAGGCAGGCCTGCGATTTCAAGCCGGCTACCTCCTGGGCCAACGTCTCGATGGTGTCCTCAGCACGGCCCAGGCGGTCTTCCACTTCCTGAAGCCGGGGCCCCATAGCACCAATGGAAGTTTGCAGCCCATCTATTTTTTCATGGAGAGCCACAAACTGCGAGGACAAGGCAGCTGAAACCGCCGCAGATACCTTGTCAATGAAGGCAGGTGAAGTAGATGCGCCCGGCGATGCTGGTGCGGTCGAGCCCTCCGCCATCTTACTAGGGCCGACCATGCGCTCTTTCTCTCTCCGGGACATTTTCACGGCTGCCGCCATGGTATACGCCGCTGACTCCCCTAGATTTGGTGCTGCCCGCTATCCGCTCCACTCCGGGGGGGATTCCCGTCGGACCAGGGCTGCTTTAGACTGCTTTAAATTCGCCGGCAATGGCTAGGGGTCTCGGAGCGTGCTTAGGATGCATCCACTACCTTCCCCGCATCACGTGACCTCTCCCTCTCATATATTTTTTATATGAGTATCTCTTGAGGAGGTCACAAAGAAATTACATCTTTTGACTCCTTTTCTTTCAGAGCCCAAGAGTGCAGACTATTCCTCACTGCTTAGTCGTATTCAAAATATCTCTTGGTTTCTTACTCTTGCTTCCCTAGACTCATTTGAGTCTGTTAGCAGGACTTCTGCTATAGCTATAGGGGCACGACGTAGAGCCTGGCTCAAAGCTTCAGACTTAGACAAATGGGCACAACAAAGACTGGGTAATACTCCTTGCACTGGAGGAAATCTCTTCAATAAGGAGTCTTTACATCAGGTTACTCAGTGGTCCACTGACTTACCTGTTTCTAAGGGCTGTTCTGCGCCTTCTTCTTTCCCAGTAGGTAGGAAATGTCCTACCAAACTTTCTTCCCCTAGGGGGAGAAGGTTTTATTCATCTTCTGCCCATCATACAGATGTTCCCAAACAGGGGAAATATCGCCCTGGTCTGAAGAATCCAAACTCTCACCAGGCTCAGCAAACCCAGCAACCGCAGGGTTTCTGATTAATCATCATCATTTTTTGTGCCTCTTGGGGTTAGAACCTGCAGTTGGCTTCTTCTCAGTAGAAGCCTTCCACTGCTTTCATTCTAAACTCTAGCCATGGATCTCTTTTCACAAGACATCCATTTTTCTCTGTTATACGAGCTCTTAGGATGTTCATGCCTATAGGTCACAGGTTTCTCCTCTTCTTCCTGCTAGGGAAAGAGGTTTAACAACTATCAAATGATAGTTTTCTGTACCAGCATGAATTTTTCCTTTCTACAGACGTACCACATTGTAAGTCTCCATTCAGCTCCATCTTCTCTACCCTCTTACCAAGCATTTCCTCTGTAAGAGTGGTACTATTACACTGGAGGGCTTCTCTTCAGCCCCTCTAGTTTTGTCACTATTCCAGTGTGGAGTTTTCCTCTCTGAGTTAACTCCCTTCTTCATTTTTGCTTTGGGGCAGCTTATCAGACAGGTCCAGAGTTTCCTTACTCCTGTTCTGTCTGTTTTTTCTGTTTTTAAACAGAAAGACTTTCTGCTGTCTTACTAGCAGCTGCCCATGCAGGAGCCCTAGTGATTGGACCACTGGTTCTTCTCCAAAAGCATCCAGAGTTGTCCTCTTCTACATTCTTTCTGGCCTTAGTAGTGACTCCAAGACAGTGGATTCATCTTTCTTGGGAAATCTTATCACTACAGGCTTCTCGGATTGTCTTCTATTCTTGCCATCTCCAATTCCCTTGGGTTTGGCAGCATAGTTGACGTAGGTACTGGCTTTTCCAGCAGCCAGTTCTATCTTCTAATTCTCCTGCATTATGCTCTCTGCAATTCTACAGAGAAGCTTTCCACCATGGGCCCTTGCTAGAGAGCATTAGGATTTTCTCAAACAGCTGTTCTAGATGGTTGGAAAAGGCTCCCTCAGTCATGCCCCTCATGACTGGAAGGGTTCTTCCTACCCTACTGTCTCCTTTTTAAAACAAAGGACATGGGCCTTCTCTTACGTGAAAGCTTAAAGAGTTGTTCAATTCCCTAGTTTGGTCCTCAGGTTTCCCACCGGGAATATGCTCTTTTTTTCCTTGCAGCTCGTCCTCATGGTATCCTAATCCTTCATGGACAGCGCATATTTAGCTAAAGAACGCATGATACCCTTTTTTCCCCTCAAGTAGGTCAACATGGTATCTCATTCCTATGTGTCTTCTGTCCATTTACCATGCTAGAGTTCTGGAGGACTCGGGACTTGCTGCCTGCAGACTGATATTATCCTCTGCTTTTCATGTAACCGTCCTGGTTATTTCACTGGCTAGCATTCTTGCAGCAATCTAGTCTGTTCCTTGTCAGGGAGATTTTTCCCCTGACTCCCTCCATCATAACCAGGGGGAATAGATTCTCTATATATCTTTTCAAGTAGGTTCCACCTTCTTGTTAGATGAATCTTTCCTCTTCACATCTCCTATGTGAATATACTTTCTATAGGCATATCTCTGTTTAATTGCAAACACCTATATATATAGGCCTATATATTCCTATCTATATATATCTATATATCGATATCTATCTATCTATCTATCTATATCTCTATATCTATATCTATCTATCTATCTATCTATCTATCTATCTATCTAGATATCTATCTATCTAGATATCTATCTATCTATATAGATATCTATATTGTGATAAGGAAGCTTATCATAGCTCAGGTAGGAGCTATAGAAAAGATGATGTGACTCTGAACAAGCAACCTGTCAGTTCTGGTAGAAGCAAGAAAACAGAGTTTTCACATAAAAGACTACCAGTCCCAGAATGCACCAGGTTTCCAGCAGCATGAGAGGGGCTGAAGTGAGAAAATGTGTGTGCAATCAAGAGAGCTATGAGGTCATCCCTAAGCACTCATCTCAAAGGGCAGGACCTGATTCAACACAGCTGCGCTGTGTTAGGGAGGAGCACACATTAGAACAGAATAAGAATAGAGCTTATTCTTCAGATAACAGCTACAGAAAGAGCTTCAGGAAAGGAGACAGCAACAGCTACAAGCTCAAGCACCAGCATCACCTGGAGAAACAGAAGCCAAGCCAAGCGGATAGAGAGAGAAGGAAACTCTCTGGAAGGAAGAGAAGAAAGCCCATTGGAAGGTCTGGGAGAGTCCAAGGCAGTACCCATACTGGGAGGTATTCCAAGTGCCAGCAGAGTCCATTGGACTGGAGTCAGCCAGAGGAATGGAATGGCAGAGATAGGAATCACCAGTGGCTACCTGGAAGAGAGAAGACTACACGTGGAAGGGACTTTCAGACCAAGGCCAGAAGGTATGTGAGAGGAGATCCAGTGTCCAGGGATCAAGATTGGAAGGCTGGACATCAGAACTGGATTACATACTGGCCAGGCTATACAGAGAGGAATTATGATAGCAGGAGAGGCTCAGGTATGAACACTGATCCAGACCCTATGTATAATAGAGAATGGCAGCAAGGGAATAAGCATTCTCATGATAGTGCCTTAATGAAAGACTCGTCTGTGTCAATGTATGATAGTGACCCTATGCTGATTGATGAAGGGGGAGATACAGCAGATGAAACTATTCATTACATGGACTGTTCTCTATCTAAATGCTATTGCTAGCTTTCTGTAAGCAAACACCTCAGCCATCACAAAGAAACCTAACTTTGTTCTTTATTTCCACTGCAAACAGCTCTTAAAGCAGGATTTGGGTTCACACAGTAGCAGCCAGCCAGCTAAAGGGTTTCAGCTGGTCAATTGATAGTAATTAAAGCTGCACCTGATTGTGTATGTGAGCAAGGGAGAATCACTGCTGGGATCTGCGTGGAAAATAAGCAGAAGTTAACCTAACAAGCAAAGTTTATTCATTTCTTTGTGCCTTTTTATTTGGTAATTATTTGCTAAGAAAACATTAGCTAATTGCCTGACAAGCGGAAGGTTGTTTTCTGATTTGCTTTGTGACTTTCTGTTATCCATTTAAACACTGCAAGCAAGTAACCTCATTTATATTGCTACCAAGCATATTTGTGCTGGGTGAATTAAACCCCATCAATAAAAGAAGTATTTTATTGGCCTTACCACTGGTATCACAACTCAATTATTGTCTTCAGCTGTGTTTGGGAGTGAAAGAACTACATTACACACAATACCTTGCAAGAATCATATGAATATATGCATCGTCAAGATTGTGTAAGTTTTCACCCTAGGCAGCCGTCTGACTATATATATATATATATATATATCTATATATATATATATATATATATGTGTGTGTATACATATCTATAGATTATATATGTGTGTCATTTGTGTGTGTATATGTTATGCCCTTCTATATCTCGCTATAGATATATATTCTTATATGTCTATATGTATGTATATCTATCTATCTATCTATCTATATGTATATGTATACGTGTGTGTATATATGTATACGTGTGTGTATGTGTATCTGTCGAGATATTTATTATAGGTAGATATGTATTTACATACTTATCTGACTGTCTATGCTCATATAGATATATATGTCTCTATATGATTCTGACAGTTGGGCTCTACCCATACCCATGCTGTTCAAGCATGTTGGGGTGCTACACACACAACCACTCCCGTGGTAGTTAACAACTTTTCTACCATAACCTTAAGGTTTAGGTACCCCTGAAGCTCTCCATGTTCCAGTATCTTTCCTAGCTACCACCAGTTAGGAAAGATATTGCGGATCTTCAGTTAATCTGAGGCTCTAACGCCTCAGACACCTGTCCTTTCTTTTTGGGATACAAGGTTTTTCCATACCCCTTCTTCCCACAAGGACTAGGCCGGTTTGTCCAAATCGGTCAGCCTTTCCTCTTTTTGCCCCTAAGAGTGAGCCACTCTGCAGCCAAAAGAGTTTGGGCTTTTTCCGCCGAAAGCCTACCATTTTTGTTCTACCCCAGTTGATCTCTGGGGTTACCTCTCACCTTTCAAGATTCTGACCTCCATTGTTTTTTTCAAACAGGTTTATTACCTCCACTTCACAGTGAGGTCCTTCTTGAGGTTCCTCTACTGGATCCCCAGTAGATCTCATGAACCTTCTTACTTTTCTGCAATCCTGTTAAGGGAGGTCCATACTGCAATATTTCATTTTCAATATATTTGATGATAATTGTCATCCACACAAGGACTTCTTGCCTGCAGTCCTATGCTAGGTTAGCTGTCTTATACAGCACCTTTCTGTTTCAACTCCTACCCTCCATCCTGAGGATGCCTGGTGATATGAGGTGTAGCATGTTCCAATCTATAACATGCTGGGACTCCAGGCATCTTAGCTTGGGAGTCCCCATATGTGAAGACTCATTCCTGCTTGTTCCTGGAGATAGCACAGTTACTTACCTGTAACAGGTGATCTCTGGGAACAGCAGGAATAAGTCTTCACAACCCACCCACCTCCCCTAGGAGTTGTATCTCTCTATCTGTCTTTCCTTTCCTCTCTCTCTCTTTGTCTCAGCTTTAAAACCAAACTGAGAAGAGGCGGTTAGGAAAGGCAGCGTGCAGGCGCTGTGGGATGCTCCCAAAAGCTTTCCTTTTTGGGAAGCTGGGGAGCATTCCCGCGCAGGCTCCGTCGGTACCGACGTACCCCATATGTGAAGACTTATTCCTGCTGTTCCCAGAGATCACCTGTTGCAGGTAAGTAACTGTGCTTTCCATGGTCCCCCACATTAAAGCTACCGCAAATATCATATACCTTAAACTAAAAATGCTACAACATCTCCAACCCTTACTGGAAAGCCAAGATTTTAGATCAGTTCTTCAAACACAGATAACACCCCACCTTGACTACTGCAATAGCATTCTGTACAGCCTACCCAAAAACACCATCCATCAACTCCAGCTAGCTCAAAACCTAGCTGCCCGCATTATACACAAGGCTTACTACTTGGACCATATCACACCGCTCCTCCATTCCCTCCACTGGCTGCCCATTGCTACAAGGGCTAAATTCAGATAGCTTGTAATTACCTTCAAATTGTACAATAAAATTGCCTCTTCATTCCTCAACTCCCTCCTTAGCCCACCCAACAACTCAAGAACCAGGAGGGTTTGGTCCCAAAGTACACTAACAAGTCCAACACACATCCGCAACACCAATAAAACTATCAGTAATAGAGCCTTTATTTACGTTGCCCTTTCCATTTGGAATGCATTACCAGATAACTTTAAGAGCCATCAAAGACCTCAAAACGTCCCAGAAAGAGCTCAAAACTCACCTATTTGTTGAATACTATGGCTCCTCCTCCAACAATCAGCCCCAAACATCACACTCCCCTTGACAACCCCTATCCCCTCCATCCCTCCGTCTCATGTACCAACACATATTCACTACAGTACCTGCTTCTTATACATAGTTATGTTAATCGTTAATTTGTATAATCACATTTTGCACTGTAAATACGTTTTCTGATGTTATAATGTAAAGTTCCCACTTTGTTCTTTGTAAACCGCCACTGATGTTTGGAAGTTGCTGTATATAAATCCCAATAAATAAAAAATAAATAAAATAAATACGTACTCGACCCATCCTTTACTATGTTACTATGGAGAGAGAGTCATCTTGGACCACAGAGCTGTAGCACTATTATGTTCTATTGATTGGCTGTCTATAAGGAAGAAAGCAGCACTTCATCTGAAAGAGAGCCTAGCAAGAAGATGGAATTGAATGCTGTGTAAACATGCATGGAATTGCTATTAAATTCCTAAAAGGCAATGTTGGTACTAAAGTTAGATGAAGAGAGGGGAGCTGGGTGCGAGATTCCATATGGAAACTGGTGTATGCATCTACCCAAAGTGGGCAGATGGCAGCTGGGCAGACTGGTTTGGCCCTTATAATCTTTATGTACCATCCTTTTTCATGTTTCTTTCCAGAATGAAAGCCTGTAGCAAGGAAAGAAAATTCCAAAGTGTGACACATTTTTATTTATTTTGTTGTATTTTAGCTCACGTCTTTCCAGTAGTAGATCAAGGCAAGTTACAATTAGGTATTTTAGGTAACTTGCCTTGATCTACTACTGGATCTACTGAACACCACAAAATAAATTATTCGTAGATGGAATGCTGATGTCCCAGTAAACCATAATGACCTTCAGGAAATAACAATTTTCATTGGACCCTTATCATTCCAAACACATGATCAAGTTTCCCAGAAGATCTTTCTTACTCTGCAAAAACTATAGAAAGTATATATTTCGGATGGCATCTACTGCTTCAGGACAGTATATCCAGCCCTTTTCCTTTGATATCCATTTGAGAATCAGCAACATCAAATCCATTCATTCCAACTTTGAACAGTGACGCTCAGGCATCTCTGCTTCAACGTTCAATACTAACTACTTCCATTCCCAATTTAAAAGGGACATAACAGCTATGTCATTTCCTTTCCTAGTCCACCAGTCAGAAAAGGGAAACTTAATCAGTCTCTCTATTCTGATCTTTAAGAGAGATAGTTTGAAGGCAGTAAATCCATCGTTGCTCTCAATTTTAAAATCTTCTCACTGTCTCCTCCCCACTAATGATCCAAGATGATTCAGGATCCTCCACTGTAATGATTGGACATGCAGCACACATTTCAGAGTGTTGTACAATAGGAGCTAATGTACTTTCAGTCGTAAGATGTGATTTATGTTCAGCAAGGCAAATTTTTTTAACTTTCCTGACTGGTACCGACATATAATTTGTCTTTTGGAGTCTGTTCATTAGGCTAGGGCACACATGCTGCAGGGGCATATGCTAACCTTCTGGTTTCTGTCTTCTCAGTTTGACCTGATCCTTCCTCTCCTCCAGATCAAGAAGCGATTGATGGGATGTTGTGGTTCTGCCATCTGTTGACTGGGATCTCATCAGAAGCACCAGATTGAGTGATTGTCATCTTTGATGTTGGCCCAGGGACTCTGATCTTTTCAGGAGGTCTCCTGGATACTCATTCGTCTGGAGGAAAGAGCAGTCGATGTGGCCCTGGAGAGGTATACGCCTTTCCTAGTGTGAAAGCAGTCCGAGTGTTCTCAGACAGCACCATGACTAGTGTATGTGAAAAAACGAGGCGGAACACGCAGTGTTGAAATGCAGTGTGTTGGTGGTATATAGCATAGTTGCCTTCTAAGCACTTTGCGTTGTCTGGAAAGCTCGGGTCGTCTGCTTAAAGTGGGTCTCGAGGTCATGGAGCAGTGTTGGGTGGAGGAGCATTTGGTGGCCCTATTCTCAGCACACATTGCAGGTGTAGACAATGTGCAGGCTAACCTCCTGAGTCACAACTCTGTGGATTCGAACAAGTGGGAATTCAGCTTTTTAGTCTGGGGCCTTGCAATGTTTGACATGGTTGCCACTCAAGAGAGTGCCAATGTGGGGAACTATTCTTTTTTTTAAAGCCATGGAAATGATCCATAAATAAGGTATCAAAGCACACTTATTTCAGGAGTAGCCTTGGGAAGGGATGCTATAGTGTTCCCTCCCTGGCCCCCGGTGAGCCATCTTTGCAGGTTTTGAGCCCATCTGGGCTTGGTGATCCTCATGGCCCTGGACTAGTCTCGCAGGCTGTGGTTCACTAATCTTTTCAACTAATTGGCATGACACCCTCTTGGCTACCTCAAAAGAAGGGCATATTCCAGCGCAGGCTCCTTGTAATGGAGGGTCTTGGTCCCTTCTTGTTTAAGGCCAACCCTTGAGAAACATAGGCCCTCTAGGAAGGGCTTCTCTGGAGCATTAGTAGACACTCTGCCTAAGGCCCAGGGGGCCTCTACATCCTTAGCTTATGTAAGGATCCTTCTTGTAGTCCAGGCTTGTCCCTGAAATCGCAAGGTTCAGTTTGCGGTCCTAAGTGCTACAGGTGTCACATCCAAGGGATTTCATTGGCTGTGAGCTCCCATGTCTCCTGTTTGTTCAGAGAAATGAAGTGGTTTGGTCCGCCTATGTGCCCAGTCTTGCCTCTGGAGTTGAAGGCACCAAAAGGGTTTCCCTTTACTGAAATATGAGATTGCAGACCTGGTATTAGTAATCTGTGAACTATCATTAAAATCATCTGTAGTACCTGAAGAATGGAGAATAGCCAATGTAACACCAGCTTTTAAAAAGGGTTCCAGGTGATCCGGGAAACTGCAGACCAGTGAACGTGACGTTGGTACCGGGCAAAATGGTAGAAACCATTATAAAGAATAAGATTACTTGACATGTAGATAGTCATGGCTTAATGAGAGAAAGTCATCATGGATTTAGCCACGGAAAATTTTGTCTTACTAATTTGTTATATTTTTTTGAAGGTATGAATAGATAGGTAAACAAAGGTGAGACGGTTGAAACAGTGTACCTGGATTTTCAGAAAGCCTTTGACAAGGTCTCTTATGAGAGACTCTTGGTGAAATTAAAATGTCATGGGATTGGAGGCATTGTAGTATTGTGGATCAAGGACTGGTTAAAAGATAGAAAACAGAGAGTGGGGCTACATGGCCAGTTCCTTATCGGTCCTCCAGTTTAGTCCTCCACCTCTGGTTTGTGCACCTCCTCCTGCAGCTTGGAGACTGGGCATGTCACAAAAATGTGACATCACTGGATGTAGTCTGCTGGTCTCTCCCATCATCCCCAGTGTGTCCAGTCTCCATGCAGCAGGACGACATAGTGAGCCTAAGTGCTGGGCTCCCTTGAGAACAGATAAGGAGCAGTTAGATTAGGTTTAGCTAATTTTGGGGTTAATTTGTCCCTAGTTTGTATTTTGTCTTTTTTGGGGGGCTGTATCTTCAAAAAAAAAAAAAAAAAGTAAAAGGAAGAGTGCTGTTTCTTGTGCCTGGTCCTGCTGGCCCTGTCTGTCTTTATTTTCACCTCTACAGCTCACTACCGGCGCCGATCACCCCTCTCTGGTCAGTACGGGGGAGAGCTCAGCAGCACAGAGAGCCAATTTGGGCTTTGGTAGCACGGAGCTGCCGCGACTCTGCAGCCTCGCTGGATTTTGTAGCCGGAAGTCTGCCCATCAGCTCCCTGCTCTTCAGCGGAGCAGAGCCATGTGGGCTGCAGTGTCGCGATAGCGGGAGCATGGATTTCAGCTCATCCTGTGAGTAGGGGAAAAAGTACTGGATTTTGAGAGGGGAGATGGCCGCAGACGTGCCGAGCAGGGGGCCGGAGGTTTTTTGGTGCCTTTTTCTGCCTCTGACAGACAGCGGTGGCCATTTTGTCTGCATGCCTTCTTCATGCAGGCAGCTGAATTCCGCGGCACTCAGTTCCTTTCAATTCCATACAGTTCAATTTTTGGATGCCTAATTCTTTCTTTGCCTTTACTTTAATTTATTTTTCAGTTGCCTTTCTGTTACTTTGGGTTTTTATTGAAAGCTCTATTGCTGGGGGTATTTGGTCAGACGGCTCAATTTGGCTACCTGAATCAGGGGGCAGAACCACTTCATTTGTGGTACTGGCCAGAGTTCTTTTGATTGCTGCCTTGGCTACTTAAAAAAAAAAAAAAGAAAAGAAAAGGGAATACTTAAGACATATTTAAGAAATAATTGGAGAATAGTTTAAGTTAAAAAAAAAAAAAAAAAAAAAAAGAAGAATAGTTACGGAGGCAATGGCCTCGTGCCCTCAATGTGTAGTGTGCCGTACCTGTAGAGGTGCTATCGCCGACTCTGGCATTTGCAGAGGCTGTACGCAAGTTTCTACCAGCGTGGAGCAGCAAATGGAGGTTAAGGTAGGACAGGATCTTTAGGGGTCCTCGGCTGGATTGGACGCAGAGGGGCTGCAGTCTCCTGCGCCAGCGGCTGGGCTCGAGGCGCCAGCCGGTCCTTCTGGGGTTCCTTTGACTGCGGGACCGCAGCCTGGGGATTTTTGCCCTGACTTTGTGTTAATTATGCATCAGGTGTTCTGTTTGCGATGACAAGGGAAGGTGCCGGAGGCTCTGTCGCTGTCTGTGGCGCCGCAGCAGCCAGGTCCGGCTGAGCCGAGTGCCAGTTCTTTGAGAATGACAAAATGGGCAAGGGCTCAGGAACCCTCGATTTCTGAGTTGGAGGGGCAGGAGTCCGAGGAGAACGAGGTTGACCTGGAAGGTGGAGATGAAGAGTTGGAGGAAGGAGAGATTCCTGAGCCAGAGGATCAGGCGAAAATTATTCAGGTGTTCTGAAGGGAGGAGTTGACAGCGCTTATCACTGAGTCCCTTCAGATGCTTAAGCTCGCCACAGAACAGCCTGTGGAGGACGACAGTGGTGAAGACCCAATTATTCAGGCAGTGAGACAAACGCAGGTGGTGTTTCCTGTTCACAAGGTAGTTGACAGAATGATACAGGATGAGTGGGATCAGCCGGAAGCAGGGCTCAGGGGTGTTCGCATTTTGAATAGAATGTATCCGTTAGCGGATAAGGGCAAAGAGAGGTTTTGGTCTACGAGGATTGATGCAGCAGTGTCAGCGGTGACCAAGAAAACCACTATTCCGGTAGAAGGCAGCTCAGCCTTGAAGGATGCGTAGGATAGAAAGTTGGATGGTTTGCTGAAACAATCCTTTGAAGCCAACGTGTTGTCATTACAAGCCTCCATTTGTGGGGCGTGGGTGGCAAGAGCGTGTCTTCAATGGTTGCAGCTTTTGAGACTGTCTGCTCAGTTGGAGCAGGAGGGTCTGAGAGAGCTGGACCGCCTGGAGTCGGGGTCGGCTTATATGTCAGATGTTCATTATGACTTAATCAGAGCCCTGGCTAATAGTATGGCATCGCTCGTTGCTGCTCGCAGATCACTGTGGTTGCAGAATTGGGCAGCAGGCAGGTCTTCCAAGGCACGTCTTGGTAAACTCCCTTTTAAAGGAAAGTTGTTGTTCGGGGAGGATCTCGATAAGTTGGTAAAAGATTTAGGGGAGTCTAAAGGTGGCCGGCTGCTGGAGGATAAGCCCAAACAGGGGAAGTCTGCGTCGACCTTTCAGGGTTCCTTTAGAGATTTTCGGAGATTTTGGACTTCTCACTTGGGCGGATTCCAAAGAGGAAGATTTGCTCCTCGGACCCAGGGGTTTCGGGGAGCAGGTAGAGGTTTTGTGGCGGCAGCCTCAGCAGCCAATCAAAAGCCGCAATGAAGTGAGGGGGACCTTGGCAGTTAGTTTGCTGATAGGCGGGCCACTTCGGAACTTTCTTCCTGCCTGGGTCCAAATAATGATCGACCAGGGGTGTTAGAAATAATCCGGGAGGTCTATGCGCTGGAGTTTGCGCGGCCCGTTCTGGATTCATTTGTGCAGTCGCCCTGCAGGGGGCAGCAGAAAGCTCAGGCAGTCCGTTGCACGCTGAATCGGCTGTTGCGCTTAGGTGCGGTCGTCCCGGTGCCCAAGGAAGATTACGGTAGGGGTCGATACTCAATTTATTTTGTGGTGCCAAAGAAGGACGGGTCGCTTCATCCGATTTTAGATCTAAAAGGGGTGAACCGCTGTCTTTGGGTACCGCATTTCTGGATGGAAACGCTGTGGTTCGTCATTGTGGCGGTACGCCAAGGAGAGTACTTGACATCCCTCGATCTCACAGAGGCATATTTACATGTACCGATCAGAGTGGGTTACCAAAAGTTTCTCAGTTTCGCTCTGCCATGGGGGCACTATCAGTTTCAGGCGTTGCTCTTCAGTCGCGCAACGGCACCGCGAAGTTCACCAAGATCATGGTGGTGGTAGTGGCAGCGTTATGAAAGGAAGGTATTCTGGTTCATCCCTATCTCGGCGATTGGTTAATTCGAGCAAAGTCCAGAGCCGAGAGCGTACAAGTTACGGACAAGGAGGTGAAATTCTTGGAGAAGCTCGTCTGGGTAGTCAATACGAGCAAAAGTCATATTATTCCATCCCAGAGCCTCGAGTACCTGGGGGTGCAATTCGACACTCAGAGAGGAGCGGTATTTCTGCCGGATTGTCGGGTCCAAGCCCTACGACAAGTGGTTTGCCAGTTCAGGACTACACCGGTTCCTTTGGCCTGGAATTACCTCCGGGTGTTAGGTATGATGGCGGTGTCCTTGGAGGTGGTGCCTTGGGCCAGAGCTCATATGAGGCCATTGCAGCGATCATTGCTTCACCGTTGGTCTCTCACGCAAGGTCTGTGGTCAGCTCGGGAGAGCACATGGTCGATCAACAGATTGGAATTCAGAGCAGTAGCATTAGCATTGCAAGCATTCGAGGGGACGGTGCAGGGTCGGGTGGTAAGAGTTCTTTTTTTTTTTTTAATTTTTTATTTATGAAATTTTACAATAACAATCAAGCAATATCGCTTGTACAGAAAACAACAACTTGCAAATTAACAATCATTGCTAGGAAAAGGTTTGTTCAATGTAAACCGCACTGATGCAGAATAGCGCGGTATATAAGAGAATGTAAATAAATAAATAAATAAATAATACATACAAGCGTATATTTAGCCCACAATAATGGAGGGGACAGCAATGAAAAAGAATACAAGGATAAGTGGTTCCTTGATCCAAAAGGAAATACTAATCAGGAATAAAGACAGAGGCGTGGGACAGAGATATATCAATATGATGAGGACAATCACTGGGGAGAAGTCACGATCCGAGAACTAATAAATGATGATAGGTCTTCAGGCTGAAAAAATACATACTTCCTATCCTGAAAAGAAATAATGCATTTACATGGAAATCGCAGTATAAATGAAGCACCAATCTGAACCGCACCTGGTCTCAACAACAAAAAAGCCTTCCGACGTTTCTGAGTCTCCCTTGAGACATCAGGGAACATCATAGCCCTCTTCCCCATAAATAGCATGGAACGTTTCTTAAAATATAATTTTAGTATCCAATCTCTATCTGATGAAATCACAAAAGTCACTAACATTGTAGAGACGGATAAATCAGCTTCCTTAGGTGACTGCAAAAGAGCAGAAACATCCAGAACATCCATATCTAAAGCACCCTCAACTAACTTTCCTTCCTTTTTACCCTGAGGTAGGAAATAAGCTTTTACAACTGGGGGAATTAATTCAGATGGAACATTTAGAACTTCCTGCATATATTTTTTAAATACTTCAATCGGAGACAAAGAAGGTATCATAGGAAAATTCAACAAGCGGATATTAGAAGCTCATACTGCATTCTCTAAGTTTTCCAATTTCATTCTTACAGAAACATTATCCTTTATAAGAGAGTCATTTACTAATGACAACTGAGTCATTTGCTGTTTCCCAGTCTCCATCTTCAAACAAAGGTTAGCCCACTCTCCCTGGACACCGACAGAAACAGTTTCTAGCTTTTCCAACCGCTGCATTGTTAGCTCTGTCTGCTTGCTAACAGCGGAGGAGAGCTGTGAAATCGCTTCCCAAATTGTCTCCAGGGATATCTCTTTGGGGCGGTGTATGAAAGTACCTTTAGTAATATCAGCCGTCGACAAAAAGGACTGAACGTCGACTTCTTCCACTCTGCGAGATGATAAATCCACCCCCAAGATAGAAGACGGGGCCGTATCACCTCTGATGGCTGCTCTCCGGGGCATACTTCCAACGAGGCCCGCACATCAGATTCAGCACCTCCCTCTCCGGGGGGAGGGCAGCCTCTCCTCTCGCGGGAAGAGGCACCGGGCAGGTCCCGCGTGGGGGAGGAAGCCGCTAGGGTGGTATGAGATCTATCGGTCATCTCTGCAACAGTGGCCTACATCAGTTGGCAAGGTGGTACATGAAGTACGGCCATGGAAGAAGAGCAGAGACGCTCTTTGTTTGGGTCGAGCTTCGGCTGCCAGAGATTTCGGCGGCGCACATTGCCGGGAAGGACAATGTGACGGTGGATTTTTTCAGCAGCGTCCAGGTGGATGCCGGCGAATGGGAATTGCATCCGGAGGTCTTTGCACAGGTGGGGACCGCCGATCATGGATCTCATGGCAACCTTTCACTCAGCAAAAGCAGTCAGTTCTTCAGCAGACGTCGAGAAAGGATGTCGGAAGGGATCAACACCCTGCTGCAACGCTGGCCGGTGTCGGGTCTCTTCTATGTATTCCCTCCATGGGCGTTCATAGGTCGGGTGGTACAGCGGATCGAGGCTCATCCGGGAAGAGTGTTGCTGGTAGCTCTGGACTGGCCAAGGCGTCCATGGTATGCCGATCTCATTTGCCTCCTCGACAGAGATCTGTGGAGATTGCCGACGTCAGATAGTCTGTTATGTCAAGGGCCTCTGCGGATGCCTCAGGTGGATCGGTTCTCGCTTATGGTCTGGCCATTGAAAGGGCGCGTTTAAAGAAAAAAGGTTACTCAGGAGCAGTCACTGTGACTTTACTTAAAGCACGGAAGTTGTCTACATCTCTGACATGTTCGCATTTGGCGCATGTTTGAGGATTGGTGTTCCAGGAGGCAAATGCGCATGGCGACCGCGCCCGTTTCAGTGATTTTAAGCTTCCTGCAGGACAGTTTCGAAAAGGGCCTGGCGGCCAGCTCCTTGAGGGTACAGTTAGCTGCACTGGCTTGCTATAGAGGCAAGGTGCAGGGAATAGCGCTAGGTGCAGATGCTGACGTGTTGCATTTTCTCAAAGCAGTAACGAGGTTACGTCCTTCTCGTAGGATTGTGGTTCCTCTGGGATCTCAACTTGGTTTTAGCAGCTCTGGCTAGGGAGCCTTTTGAGCCCTTACAACAAGCGTCCATGAAGGATTTGACCTTGAAGACGGTGTTTTTGGTAGCCATTTGCTCAGCGAGGCGAATTTCTGAGTTACAGGCGTTGTCGTGTAGAGAGCCATTTCTGTCATTTTCTAGAGAAAAGTGGTGCTCTGGCCGATTTTCTCCTTTTTGCCAAAGGTAGTTTCTCCATTTTCATATAAACCAGACGGTTTCCCTTCTAGTGCTGGGTTCGTTAGAGGACATCGCGGCGGACTGGGGATTGCGTCGCTTGGACTTAAAGCGAGTGTTGCGTCGGTATTTGAAGGTCTCAGGCTTTTCGCAAATCCGACCGTCTGTTTGTTCTGTTCAGTGGATCCCGTAAGGGGGAGGCGGCGGTGGCGAAAGCCTCCATTTCTCGATGGATTAGAGAAGCGATTGCTTCGGCATATCTGTTGTCGGGGCGACAGGTGCCAGTTGGATTGCGAGCTCTTTCTACCAGAGTGCAAGTGGCTTCATGGGTGGAACACAGTTTGGTGTCGCCTGTGGAAATTTGTAGGGCAGCTACTTGGTCGTCTCGTCACACTTTCAGTAAGCACTACTGCCTGGATGTCTTGGCAGCAAAGGATGCTGTATGTGGGGCGGCGGTGTTGCAAGCCGGCTGGAAGGGTCCCTCCCGATGAGTACTGCTCTGTTACATCCCAGAGGTGGAGGACTAGACTGGAGGACCGATAAGGAAATGGTAATTACACTTACCTGGTAATTGTTCTTCCTTGAGGGACGACAGTTTAGTCCTCATTCTCACCCGGGGTAGTATAGAGCTAAGCAGCGGAGATTCAGCCAGCCGAAGGGTGAGATTACCGGTAGGTAGATGTTTTTCTAGGATTCTTTGTCTCTTCTGGTTCTTTCTTGTTTATCTTTTTGGTGCAGGCGGAAGGCGAAGGCACAAGAAGAAAAGCCTCTCTTCCGAGACAAGAAAGTCTCTTGTATAAAGTAGTTATATGTTCTCTTAGAATGTTTTTTATTCGCTACTTATTTGTTGCGCCTTTAAGTGTGCTTTGTCAATAGTTCACTGGGGATGATGGGAGAGACCAGCAGACTACATCCAGTGATGTCACATTTTTGTGACATGCCCAGTCTCCAAGCTGCAGGAGGAGGTGCGCAACCCAGAGGTGGAGGACTAAACTGTCGTCCCTCAAGGAAGAACAATTACCAGGTAAGTGTAATTACCATTTTCTCAATGGAGAAAGGTGAATAGTGGAGTACCCCAGGGATCTGTGCTACGTCCGCTGCTTTTTAACTTATTCATAAATAACCTGAAAATGGGTATAAC
The DNA here is from genome assembly GCA_033557465.1 of Ichthyophis bannanicus. NCBI lineage: Eukaryota > Metazoa > Chordata > Amphibia > Gymnophiona > Ichthyophiidae > Ichthyophis > Ichthyophis bannanicus. Next base: position 368,052,393 of record CM066031.1, read on the forward strand.
GAGTGAGGTGATCAAATTTGCAAATGACACAAAATTATTCAAAGTTGTTAAAATGCAAGAGGATTGTGAAAAATTTCAAGAGAACCTTGATAAATTAGAAGACTGGACATCAAAATGGCAGATGAAATTATGTGAACAAGTGCAAAGTTATGCACCTAGGAAAGAACAACCCAAACTATTTACAAGATGCAAGGTTCCACATTAGGAACCACCACCCAGGAAAAAGATTTTGGTGTCATCATGGATAATATGTTGAAACCCTTTGCTCTGTGTGCAGCGTTAGCCAAGAAAGCAAATAGAATGCTAGGAATCATAAGGAAAAGAATGGAGAATAAAACAAAGGATAATGCCTCTGTATCATTCCATGGTATGAATGCACCTTGAATATTGTGTGCAATTGTGGTCGCCATATGTTAAAAAGGATATAGCAGAATTAGAAAAGGTACATGGAAGAGCCACCAAAATGGTAGAGGATGGAAGGGATACCCCTATGAAGAAAGGCTTAAAAGTTTAGGACTTTTCAACTTGGAAAAGAGACAGCTGAGGGGAGATATGATAGACTATACATTTAATGAATGGAATGGAACGGGTGAAAAGTAGATCGGTTGTTTACACCATCAAAAAGTAGAAAGACTAGGAGACACGCAGTGAAGCTACAACGTAACCCATTTTAAGACTCATGAGAAAATATGTTTTTCACTCAATGCGTATTCAAACTCTGAAATTCGTTACCGGAGGATATAGTGAAGGCTATTAGTATAGCTGGGCTTAAAAAGGTTTTGGACAAGTTCTGGAAAGAAAGGTTCATTAACTGTTATTAAAGAGGACCCAGGTAATCCACTGCTTGCTCCAGGACAAGCATTGTGGAACCTGTATACCTTTTTGGGAACCTGCCAGGTACTTGTGACCTGGATTAGCAACTGTTGGAAACAGGATTCTGGGCTTGATGGACCTTCGTCTGATCTAGTATGGCATTTCTTATGTTCTTATGAGCCTATTTGTAAGATCTCTCTCAAGAATTTGACCCTTAAGGTGGCTTTCCTGAGGGCTATAGCATCCACTTGCTTGAGAAACTTGTTCAAAGTTGTTTTGTTGTCTAATAATGTTAGGTGTTACGGAGTTTTTCAACTTTGCTTACTGCTTGGGAAGTGTCATGCTGGCCTCTGTGCAGCCCCAGTGGCTATACTGAGTGGTTTTATTGAAAGTTGCTCACATCTGCCTCCAGCTGCTGGAAGGAAACATGCTCCACTTGGCTGGACAGGTCTAGCAGGATTCAACCAAAGTAAATAGGGTATGTACAACTTTTTCCTCCTCCTTTTTTTTTAAATTTATTTTTTCTTAAAAAAAAATTAAAAATACTTTGTGATCCTGTTTTCCCCTTGCTCCTTTAGACCTCCAAGTTTGGGAAATAATGCCGTGAGTCTGTATTAGCAATTAGATTACTTGCAAATTTTTGAATTTGAGAAGATGTGCACAGAAAATAAGTTTGCCAGAAAAATGACAAGGGGAACATGAAGCTCACAAACAAGTTCTCTGCTGAAAGCGTTAGTCACTTGCTATGCAGTTGGTGGCTTGATGTCTTCGATGCAATGGATTGCTTCCAGCTTTCCAGCAGCTTCAACAATTGGTATGTGTGCAATGTAGAATGAATGGAAACATTAATGCTGACATTTCAATGCCTCCTGTGAGAGTTGGGAAAGAGCTGGCACGTTACAGGCAGTGTCCCTTTCATCCCTGATGTTTTGTCCTTGGTGTTCTTTCAGGTGTGATGATAGTGGCAAGTGTCTGTCAGCTTTTTTTTTTTTTTTTTTTTTTAAGTGCCATCAAGTCAGTGTTGACTCATAGCGACCCAGCTACCTCTGGGTTTTCTTGGCAATGTATCACCGGAAGTAGATTACCAGCCTTTTCTTCTGAGGCAATGGAGGGTAAAGTGACTTGCCCAAGGTCACAAGGAGTGCCAGTGGGAATCGAACCTTTGATCTTCTGGGTATGAGGCAGTTGCTCTAACCACTAGGCGGCTACTCCACTCTGTCAGCTACTTAAGACTTTTATGGTTCCAACTCCCCCCCCCCCTTTGAATGTGCTGCCCTGCCTCGTTTAGGTCTCCAGAGTGGATGTCTGTTTAATTACAGTATAATACAAGCAGTGCTGGCTTTCAAGGAGTTTGAACCCTCAGTGCAATAGGTGCAGCTGGTTTTCTGAGGAAGTGGAAGCCACTACACCAAGCATTTGGGCTGATAACTGTAGACACCTAAATCTTCTACTTGGCCTTGAGATATGTATGTTAGGCCACTGGTAGGTTGATGTTGAGTGTGTTTTGCTGGCTGGTGCTTTATATTTAGTTGTAATAAAAGGTTGGTTCTTACAAAACAGGTCTGTGAAGCATTGTAGTGTTTGGCATTTACAGTGTTAATGACTCGTACTACAAAGAAGGCGTTCCACTTATCCAGAAGGTGAGCAGCTAACAGCCTGCAGCAAGATTTGGTTGATGGCTGCTTGCTTCACACAGCAGCTGGCTTTTTCCTTTTATACCTCTACAAAAGTAAAAGTTGCAGCTGAAGATACTTCTGCCACCAATACGCTGTCAATGACCTTTGCAGCATCTTGCTGATCTATGGAGGATTGCTGAAAGCTACATGCACCAGCAGCTATCCTACAATCAGAAATAGATAAACTATTTTAATAGGAACAAGTTCAGTGGCACTTCAGTGTGTTCGTTTTACCGTGTGTCAAAGAAATGATGAGGTTCAGAGCAGTAATAAAAAATCCGTAACAGCCAAATGTCAAATTTCTAGAAACTATATAAAGCAGGGTGGTTGTCCATTTAATCCAATTGGGTACACCGACCAAAAAGGTCGACAAATAGGTTGTAGGTGATACCTTTTCTTGGACTAAATTTATTTGTTATTTCAGAAAGCTCTTCTTTCTTCAGGTCTGTGCCGAATTGAACTAAGTGTAATGATTAAATATATTAGTGGGATTACAGTACAAGTGTGTGAAAAGATAGTAAACATTACAATGTGGGGTCCTCTTTCTCTACATCCTTTTACAAATATCTAAATCTTTGAAATCAACTACCGCCATATTGCCATTGTAATGCAACATGAAATTTACGTAGTTGGCAACATTGTAGCTTATTCTGCACTGAACTGTTGACAAAAATGTTTTTTCTTATATTGAACTACTTTTATCACCTGTAACTTTTTTTTTTTTTTGTGGAAGTTGGTCAAAACTGGATGTTATTGTATTTGTGTGAATTTTTGAGTTGTAATTTCATTAATGTCAAGTGATCCAGGCCAGAATTTGACATTCATATATAGGGCAGAGACCAGAGTAAGATCTGGAGAGGTATGCATGGCTTATGATTGGGGAGATGAGTTATATAACCACTTTCTTTAGCTAGTCAGTGTATTTTTAACTTTTACGTTTTGTTTCATTATGCTTCTCTAGTGGCTTTAAAAATGGCAATATAAGCAAGTGTTTACGCCAAGAAAATTTGGCAAACATAATTTTTACAGATAATGTTGGCATTACGTTTTTTTTTGTTGTTTTTTTAAAACAGCAGTAGTCTTAGATTATATGTGAACAGTTTTGAAGAGTTGTGTACTGTCATATTAGACTGTGAATAGATCTTTGTAGGTTCAGTATTTCAGCTTTTAGCAGTTATCACATTGATGAGGAAAGAACATTTTTGTCTGATTAGTTGTCAGGCCACAGCAGCTGCTTCATTGGTGTGTTCAGGCAGCAAACTCAAAATTACGCAGACAAATCTAGCATGTGGCACATAAAAACAATGCTAAATCCAATCAAATCACAATTCTGCTTTCATCCTTAATCAGAATTTGAGTTCTCTTTCACCAGTCTAGATGCTTAAAAACTAACAATTTAAATAAGTATTATGCTGGAGGGCAATATTAACTTTGCAATTATGTATTATTTGCTTTTGCAGATTTCTTACTGTTCAAGTTGGTAATCTAGGTTATTTATTTCTGTCTGACTTAAATCACCAAGCAGGTGTGTCCAGTTGACTTCACAAGAGTGACTATACAAGAGTGTGATTATAATGTGAATTTCTTCATAATTGTATACATCTTTGCCCTCTTTGAGAGTTGGGGGTATAAAATTCCTGGCCCTGTAGCAGGAGCAAACTTACAGTAGAGTAACTAGTGTCTTTATCCAGTTAACTTTATCTTTTTATACTTAGCAGCATGGAAGCCTTGTTGGAAATCCAGACAAGATTAACTACTGGGGTTTAAATGGTGATGGTGTGATCCTGTTTATACTTGATCTTTCATGTTTGACTTGCTCAGGTGCTTTGCTGTTCTGATTTGCCTAGCTCTTATACTGCAAACACAACAAGCAAATTACTTTTTCGACCTCATTAAAATGTGACACAGTCTCTTAATTACTATGGTAAGTATTTCGTATCTCCAGCTGTCTAAACTTCTCCCTTTTTATCTCATGTAGAAATGTTTCTCCTGCTGCAGCTTTGTAACTTTGAATGTAGCTCTGGCTCTTTTTTTCAGTTCTTGCTTTTGTCTTGGAAGATGCATAATTTTAAACATTGAGCTAAGGAGGTTGCATTAATATAAAATGGACACCTGTAGAATTTGTCCCATACTTGGCATCAATTATCAAGCAATTTTCATGGTACATGTACAAATGGTAGAGGCAGCTGGTGATTTTAGGGTCATGCTCCTGAAATGGAGTGCCCTGGGGAAGACCTTCCTGTATAACAATGTTTGCAGTCCCAGCATGATTCTTCCCCTGCTGGATTCCTGACCTCACTGTTACTTGTTGAGTGCCATTGAGTCTGACTCCTGGTGATCCTGTGGATAGTTGTCTGTGTTATGACTATCCTTTGAGTTCTCTTGGCAAGGTGCGACTGGAAGTAGATTTCTAGGCCTATTTTCCATGCAGTAAATCTAGAGCACCTGGTGTTACAAGGTGGTCTTCCATCCTAGTACTAATCAGGTCTGACCCTGCTTGGCTTCTGAGATCAGATGAGGGTGTGCCTTAAATCTCCTGCTTGCTGCCTCAGTTCCCCTCTTCTGTTCCTCACCACATTGGGCAAAACTATGCAGGACAGACAGCGAGGAACTGGAGTAGGAAGCCCCAAAAGGAGCAGTGAAGGGCCAAAAAAAAAAGCTGCTGCATGTTGCCCTAACCCTTTTCTTTTTGTTCTTACTACCCCTACAAACCTGTTGCCTGGAGTATAGGGCTCCGCTCTGCTATATTCTTAGCTATACTATTCCAGATCTTATTTCTTTTCAGATGCAAGGATACTCTATAGCAGAAGTGAAAAGGGAATATGTTGAAAATGATACAGGGTAAATGTTAAGATGAGGAAATTTTTTTTTTTAAAATTTACATTTTATTGAGAAACATCAAAAACATAACCAAATACATGAACTCAAACATCCTTCAGCTATACAACGGGCAGCTAGAATTCAATAGCTTAATTTAACAACTAGCAACCCTCCCTTCCCCCAAACCTACCTTACAACTTAGCGAAACCCCTACCCGGCCTAGCAATAAAGAACAAATAACAAATACATACCTCCCTTCCAGTTATGTTTTATAATGAAATTATAATACCCCCCACCCTAGCTGACACATCCTGCCAGATATTCTCCACTCCAATTCCCCCCATCCCAAATAAACCACATGAGCCCCATTTGCCCCCGTGTCCCCCTTCTACTCTACCTTAAGGGTATGATTCCCTCTCCTCCCATCCACCCCCACTCCCCCTTCAACTCCACCCTCCCCCTCACTGCATCACGAGGCCGCAGCCTTCCACCTGAAATAGGGCCTCCAGGTTCTTTGGCAACGGGCCATACTGCATTGATGGTTCGCTGTAAAGCGGTACATTGAACATAGATATTCCACTCGCCCTTGAACCTCAACTAAAGTCGGCACATATGCCGACTTCCACCTTCTCGCTAATAACTGCCTGGACGCGGTGCACACCATTCCACTCCAACCCCGTCCTTCTTCACTCTGCCCCCCTGTCTCAATATTCACTAATGCTAAACAGGGCCCCCACTCCACTCCACCTCCGACCTCCTTTAACCAGCCCGCTACCGCCTCCCAAAGTGGAGCAACCTTGGGGCAACCCCACCAGATGTGGATAAAGGACCCCAACTCACCACAGCCGCGCCAGCACTCCCCACTCCCCCCCATCCATTTCTGCAATCTCACCGGGGTCAAGTACCACCTATATAACATTTTGTAATTGTGCTCCAAGATATTGCTAGATATTACCCTTTGAAACAACCCCCGGCATATGCGCTCCCAATGCGAATTATCCCAACTTCTCTCTAAATCCGACTCCCACGCTTGCCGGTGCACCCACCCCTTTCCCGGCTCATCTTCCATTTCCTGATACAGCCGGGAAATCAATCCCTTAATGCTTCCTCTACAAAAGAGCCCATCAATCACCTCCCCCTTCGGGCCCCTACCACGTTGTGCCACCTCTTTACAATAATGCAGTGCCTGCATATATTGGAACCTATCTGTCTCGGGCAACTGATATGCCTCCCGGAGCTCCACAAAGGGTACCCACCTCTCCCCATCCTGGAATTGTCCAACGGTCCGTAACCCTCCCTCAGCCCATCTCTTAAAGGTCCGATCCATCCAACCAGCCTTAAACTCTGGGTTCCCCACAAACGGTATATGTTTAGAACCACCCCCAGCCCCATACCACCTCTTTTGCCATTTCTGCCAGTATTGCAGTGTCAGTAAAGCGTAGGGGTTTTGCCCCAGCACTCCAGGCATACCCCCACTCCTAGCCCATACACTTTCAATGGCTCCACCATCACCAGTACGCACTGCTCTCTCTAACCTCACCCATTCCACCCCCTCCCACTCAAAAACCCCCCTTACCCTTGCTGCCTCATAATAGTGTGCCAGCCTAGGCACCCCCATACCCCCCACCGCCCTCCGCGCACATAATATCCTTTGGGCAACTCGGGGTCTCCGACCCTGCCAAATAAATTTCATAATTCTATCCTGCAGCTGTCTGAGAAACCCCTTCGGAACTGCCACTGGAAGATTCATAAAGAGATACAACAGCCGCGGGAGCAAAATCATTTTCACTAAGTCCCGTCGCCCTAACCAAGACACCTCCAACCTCCCCCACTCCTCTAGGTCCCGAAACATCTTTTTGCGCGCCCCCAAATAGTTCTCCGTAAAGAGCGATTCCCGCCTTGCAATAATGTGTACTCCCAAATATCGAATGCTAGCACCCGCCCACCAAAAAGGAAACTCCTTTCGCAACCTAGCCTCCTCTTCCATACTAAGGGTAATATTCAAAAGCTCCGATTTCGTAGCATTCATCCGAAAGCCGGATACCACCCCATATTCATTAAGCTCAGCCATAAGCGCTGGCAGTGACCTCCAAGGGTCTGATACAAAGAACAGTACGTCATCAGCAAATAGTGAGATCTTATGCTGAAGTCGTCCAACACCCACTCCTACCACAGCCTCCTTATCACGTATCCTCTGCGCCATAGGCTCCATGGATAATACGAAAAGCAATAGCAACAGTGGGCATCCCTGCCTTGTACCCCTAAACAATTCAAATCCCTCAGATACCCCCCCATTCACCTTTAAACACGCCATTGGCCGTCTGTATAATATCCTAATCCACTGCAGGAAGTCCCCCTGTACTCCCATTCTGGCCAACACCTGGAAGAGGTAGGTCCAGTGAACTCTATCAAAGGCCTTCTCGGCGTCCACAGCCAGTAAGGCCATCCCCCCCTTTTGTTCTCTCCCATACCACATGACATTCAGAGCCCGCCTGATATTATCCGAGGTGTGTCTCCCTCTTATAAACCCCGATTGATTAGGATGGACTAACTTCCCCATCAAGGGGCCTAATCTATTAGCCAATATCCGAGTGAATATTTTCAGGTCACCCCCCAACAACGAGATCGGCCGATAAGAACCACATTCAGTAGGGTCTTTCCCCTCTTTATGTATGAGACTAACCCCCGCCAGACGCATTGAACTCTGCATCAAATCAGCATTCCTAAACGAGTTATACATGCGTACTAAAGGGCCCACCACCATTCCCGCAAACACCTTATAAAATCTATTAGAAAACCCATCTAAACCAGGTGCCTTAAACCTAGGCAGCCCTTTGATCACTTCCAGCGCCTCCTGTTCCCGGATAGGTACGGACAATTCCACCCCTTCCTCTTCAGTAAGAGACGGTAACCGAACCCCATCCAAATAATCCTGCACTTTATGATCCTCCACTATGTTCTCCGGAGTATAGAGGCGTTGATAGAATTGAATAAATCACTCCTCTATAGCCTTCCCCTCCCAAAGATCCTCTCCCTGCACACTTTTAATCCGAACTATGGCATTCCGCGTCCGCAATTTTTTTACTTTGCGAGCGAGCATCCGCCCTGCCTTATTGCTAAAGGCAAAGTTCCGCTGTTGTAGCAATATCAACTTGTATCGAATATCTTGCATGCGTAATTCACTTAATTCCGCGCGCAGTTCCCCAAGCTCACTGAGGAGGCCTCTAGACTTCGGATTCCCTTTTACCAGCTTCTCCACCCTCCCAATTCTTGCTACTAAATCCTCATATTTCCTATCTTTCATTTTTTTCTTAAATGTCCCTATAGCAATCAACTTCCCCCAGACAACCGCCTTCAGACAGTCCCATACCGTACCGGGGTCACACTCACCTGTGTCATTCAACACCAAGTATTCTTCTATACCCGCCATCACCTGCTTAACCACCTCAGCATCATCCAAAAGGGAATCATTCAATTTCCACCAGCCTCTGCTCAGTCGAGCTCCACCCATTTGAATCTCACATACCACTGGTGCATGATCCGACCAAGTCCGCTCCCGAATCACACACCGTTTGACCCCAGGCATTAAAACTTTATCCAAAAAATCATATCTATTCGGGAGAACAATTCATGCACCCCCGAATAGAAGGTATAATCCTTCTGCCCCCAATTTGTTTCCCTCCAAACATCTACCAGCCCCATACTACTAAGCATCCTCCGCAGTCCCAACCTATGCTGCTTTGAGGAAGACACCATCCCTTTGGAGGTATCCATCTCCGGGTCCAGCACTACGTTAAAATCATCCCCCATCAGTATACAGCCCTCTGCCACCCCAAGGAGCTTATCATGCAGTTCCCGAAAGAACTGCGCTTGCTGAACATTTGGTGCATACACATTTACTAAAGTATACAACTTTTGGTCCCATTGTAATTTAACTATAATATACCTTCCCCCCTTATCCCTTACAACTTCCCCCACTTGGCCTAGTATCCGAGCAGATAATAGTATCCCCACTCCTCCTTTCTTTTTTGCCAATTTATTGGAGGCAAAGAACTGCTGCGGGAAGCATGGATGCCTTACCCGCCCCTCATCTTTAGCCACCAAATGTGTTTCTTGTATGAGAATGATATCCCCCTTTAATCTTACACATTCCTTCATTAGCATCTGTCTTTTAGCATAGGAGTTGAGGCCCCTAACATTGAGGCTCATTAACTTAATATCTGGCATTGTACTCTACTGTCCTTCCCCTAAAGCCCCTGCCCCTTCATCCCCCCCTCCCCCCCTCTGTTACCCTGCAGCACCTCCCCTCCCCCTCCTCCCTCCTCCCCCCTCCCCCCCACCCACTCTCGCCCCCCTCCCCCACCACTCCTTCCACCTTCGCACCTCCGGATCTCTTCCCGTCTTCCCGCCAACCACCACCCACCAGAACTCCTGCAGTCCCCCCCTACCACCTCTCTCCCCTTTACCTCAGACCCACCACAGCTTCATTACATGAACCTCTTTTTTCCTTAATTTCCAATCCCCAGTCATTTTAAAAGTCTCTGGCTTCTCAATCTCTGCTCCTTGCCGGGAACTCTGCTCCAACGATTCGTCTGCGCCCTCTCCTGTCGGGATTCACCATCCGCCTTCTGGTTCCGCTCTTCTCCGTGTGCCACCGGAAGATCCGACCAGCCAGCACTTGGCATACCTCGGAGCGCAGCCTCCACCAAATGCACTGTCAAGGTTCTTGTATTAATAGTAAATTGTAATCCCACTGGGAACAGCCATCGGTATCTAACATTCTCCTCCCGGAGCCTTCTCGTTACTGCTTGATACTCTGCGCTTTCTTATGGTAAGGCTAGAAAGATCAGCAAAGACCTCAACCTCCGATCCTTGCCATTTAAATTTCCCCACCTTCCTTGAGGCTCTCATCACCAGCTCCTTGGACCGGAACTCATGGAGGCAAACCACCACATCTCTCGGCATATTCTCTCTCCGTGGTCCGAGTGCTCTATGTGCTCTGTCCACTGTTAGGCAAAGACCCTCCACTGCCATATCAGCCGCCTGAAGCACCGCACCACAAAACTCCTCCGCCATAGAAATGTAGTTTACCGCGCCTTCACTCTCGGCTAGGCCTCGAATTCGAATGTTCGCTCTCCTGGACCTGTTCTCCAAGTCCTCGACTTTAAGCCAGAGCTCCTCATGCACACTGAGAGTATCCATCTGCTGATCCCTCGCGGTTCCCCGGCTTTCCTGCTCCTCCAGCCTATTTTCCACTTCCTCCACTCGGGCCCCCATACTGTCCAGATCAGATTTGATCTCTTGTAACCAGCCGTGCACTTCCTGCTTTAGTGCTCCAAACTCTGATTTCATCGATTCAAACCACTCTTTTAGGTCACTGCGTAGCGCTTTAATATCATTGGAAGTCTCCACGGCCACACTGGCCTCCTCCATGTCCTTGTGGCCCCCATTGCCTCCTGCCTGCCTTGCTGCAGGGCTCTTAGCATTCCCTGTGCCTTTAAAAGAGTATACCTTGAGGTCCACTGGGGTTTTCCGCGCTGCCATCCTTCCCCTCTCCTTTGCCCTCTCTGGTCACTGCCGCGTCCCGCCACTCTTAGGCTGATCCGCTCCTTGACACGCTGCAGGCTATAATCCAACAAGCGCTCTGCTGTCAAGCAGGACCCTGCTGTCCCAATATCTCGTGCCCACTCCCAGTACCAAGGGTGTTTTTATACCACTGGCACTTCTGGCGGTAATCTTCACGGCCCTTAGCACTCAGGGCCTTCACAGTGTCCCAGGGCTTCAATCCAGGACCCCCTCGCTGCGCAGGGCCTGCCGCCCAATGCACATGTGCTGCTCGGGGGCACGTTCTCCGCCCGATCGGCTCCTCTCTCTTCAGCCTCTCCTGAGTGCTCGACGCCAACTGCTGGCTCGTCTCCCGTCTCTCCGCACTCTCTCCACCCCACACTTCTCTCGCAGTGCTTCGTTGCCGCACTCACTTCCGTCGCCACTACAGCTGCTCCCCGACAGTGCTGTTCTCTCCGCGCCAGTCCGGCGAAGGCCTAAACTACCAGCACGGCACTTTGTTGCTACGCTTCAGGGCGCAAAGTTCTCCACTTTCTCCTTCTTCCCCTCCGATTCTGCTCTGCCGCTCGCGGTGGGGGACCAGTTGCCCTTAGGGGTTTTTAATGATTAGATTGGTGGGTTTCGTGGCGGAGCCTTCTCAGAGCACCGCCATCAGGTTGGCCGACGTCACCGGAAGTCAAGATGAGGAAATTTAATGCTTTTGGTAGGGCGGACTTGGTGTGTTGATGCAGTATTGGGCACCATAGCTTCTGTAGATTGTGGGTAAGTCCAAGAACAGAAGCACAAGTTGAGAAACATGGATAGAGCCATGATCCATGGACTGCTGGGGGTCTGTAGTGAATGGTTACAGAAAGAGGAGGAGGGAAGTAGCTGGGATGAAGGAGGGGAGAGGGAGATTAAGACTGGTGGGGAGTGGAGATAAAGGGTGCTAGTGTGAATTGGCTTGGTGCTCAGGGTATGGAGTGGCAGGGATGATCTATTTATTTTATTTATTTAGACAGTTTTGTATACCACCTTATCCTTCAATCAAAGTGGTCACAACACATTTGGGAGATACATTTAACACAAGGGGATATGAGACACATACACTAATACTTACAGGGAACATGGACAATGGAGGGTTAAGTGGCTTGCCCAAGACCACAAGGAGCACCTGTGGGACTAGAAACCCCAGTCCTTCCGGCCCAAGGTTAATGTCCTCTAGTGGGATTTGAACCACCAACCTTCCAGCCTGTGGTACTTTGCCCCAACCACTAGGCCACTCCTCCCTCATAGGCACCTCAACTTCTTGAAGATTAATAAGGTGCCCAGAGAACTAAAAAGGTTGGGTCTTTGGGAAAGAGCATAACAGGGATCACTTTTTTTTGAGGAAGGGGAGGGAGGAGAGACCAAACCCTAGGATAGGGCAGAGATGAAGGAGAGGTAACACCCAGGCAGGGGAAAGGAATGTGAGAAGGGTGAAAGATGAGGGGGGGGGGTGATCAAAAGGGAAAGAGGACTGGGAAGGAGGAGATGTAGAGAAAACCGAGTTTGGGGAGTTGGTAAAGTTCAGGTGGGGGGGAGGGAGTACAGGACCTGGTATTGATGGATAGAGGAAGACAGCACCTATGGGGGGAGGGGGTGGCACAGAGAGGGTTTGTAATAAAACAAAAAAAAGGGAGACAAAGGACTTGACATTGGGAAGCAAGGAATCCTGGGATAAGAGGGTTGGGAAAAGGTGGGCAGGTAGAAGAAGAAAAAAATGAGAAGACCAGGAAGAAAAAAAGGGAAGAGGACAGAGAGCCTGAATTAAACATAAGTGGAAGACTATAATATCTGGAGAAGCCAAGAGCAGCAAAGATGATAATGGAAATAAAAATAGCCAATAGAGTAAAACATGAAGACAAGATTTTAATAGGTATATTAGTGATAGGAGGGAATGCAAAGATGGGATTATGAGACTCTAGGATGAAAGGATGGAGGTTGATGAAGATAAGCAGAATTGCTTAACAAATATTTGTTTTGTTCTCCCAGATGAAGGGCTGGGAATTTATTTTATTTATTTAGCTGTATTTATATCCCGCTTTTCACCGGGTCAAAGCGGTCAATTGGGGGATACATTTAACACGAGGGGATATGAGACATACACACTAATACATACAGGGAACATGGGCATTGGAGGGTTAAGTGGCTTGCCCAAGACCACAAGGAGTGCCTATAGGACTAGAAATCCCAATCCCTCCGGCCTGAGATTGCTGTCCCCAGGTGGGACTTGAACCCCCCCCCCGACCCTCCGGCCTGAAGTACCTTGTCCTAACCACTAGACCACGCCTCCCAGTCCTTTGTGGGACTTCAAAAAACCACAAATCGAAATGGAAGTGATGTAAACTTAAACTATTTTCAGTAGACTGAGGAGCTAACTAAATTAAAAGTGGATGAAGCAATGGGGCCAGACGAGATTCATCAGAGGTTATTAAAGGAATTTAGGGGAGTATTGGTGGTTCCACTGGCTGACCTTTTCATAGTAACATAGAACTATGTGCTGCTTTAGAGTTGGGAATGATACTGGAAATGGATGAATGTGATTCCTTTCCACAAAAATGGAAATAAGAGGTTAGTCTGACCTCTGTGATGAGTAAATTAAAGGAAATGCTGCTAAAGCATAGGATGGTATGGTTTCTGGAATCCAGGGGATTACAGGATACAAAATGGCATTACTTTTATAGAACTAGGTCTTGTCAGACACATCTGTTGTGTTTTGTCTTGTTTTTTGACTGAGTGACTAGAGAATTAGATCGGGGGAACAGTGCTAGATGTAGTGTACTTAGATTTCAGCAGAGCCTTTGACACCTTTGTGCATCAGTTACTTATAAGTAAATTGCCTATCTTTGGGACGGACCCTAAAGTGACTGACTGGGTAAGAACCTGGTTGAGTGGGAGGCGACAGAGGTTCATAGTAAGTGGAGTCTACCCTGAATAGGGGCATTACCTGTGGCAAAGATATCTGTCTTTGGTCCTGTTTTATCATTTTTGTAAGTGATAGGTATGCCTCTTGGCAAAATCTGCATCACCCTGTGAGATAGTAGTATAATTTCATTGTATTTGATGTTATAACAAGTTCTTCGTTCCATATAGGTTTCAAGTTCTCAGTTCTATGTAAACCGCTTTGATTTATTGACTAAGCAGTATAAAAAACCCCTCAAATAAATAAATAAAAGGTGTGGCTAATATGTGTGATCTAGCAAAGCTTGAAGGGTCAATAATTTGGCAGCTAAGATTTTAACGTAAAAAAAAAAAAATGCATTTGGGCTGCAAAAATCCAAGGAAGCAGTACAGTATAGGGGGTGAAGCACTTCAGTGCACAAAAGAGTGGAACCTGATGATCTTAAAGTGATCAAACGGGTAGAAAAGGTGACAGAAAAAGCCATAAGGATGCTTGTGTGCATAGGAAGAAGAATGGCCAGCAGGAAAAGGGAGGTGATACTGCCTTTGTACAAGTCTCTCTAGTGAGACCTCATTTGGAGAACTATGTTCAACTCCAGAGACTACACCTTCAAAAGGATATAAACTGGCTGGAATTGGTCCACAGGGCGGCTGCTAAAATGGCCAGTGGTCTTATTCAGTGGCAAAAGTTCTTGTGGGTGGCCCCCAAGCAAAATTTTTGCTGAGGGCCTCCCCCCACCCCTCCCCCGCCCTGGCTTCAGCAGCAGCAGTGGAGGAGGTCCTGAATGGCCAACTTAAATTTGTTTGCCATGTTGCCTCTGTTCCAAGCCTGTTCCTCCTGGGCTGAAGTCTTGGGGAGCTGTTAGCTCCTGTGCTGAAGTCTTGTGATAACAGCTGGGCCTGGAACAGAGGCAGTGTGGCAAACAAACGTTGCTGTGCTGCTGTGTGGCCCCCTTCCTGCCTGGGCCCCCCTGCATTGCAGGGGCTGCTTGGGCAGAATTTACACCGCTAGTCTTATTCATAAAGCATATGGGGATAGACTTAAAGATCTCAATATATACAGTTCTGAGGAAAGGGCAGGAGATGGGTGATATCATAGAGATACTTAAATACCTCCATGGTATAATTCATGTTGAAAGGCAGCTTTAAAACAAGGTGTCATAGGCTTAAGGGGATAAACATGAGTAATCTAAGGAAATAATTCTTTATGGAAAGGGTAGTGAATATGTAGGACAGCCTCCCAGTGGAGGTGGTGGAGACCAGAACTGTATCTGAATTCAAGAAAGCTTGGGACAAGTACAGAGAATCTCTGAGGGAGAGGAAGGGCTTGTAGAACTTAATAGTTTTTATGGGTGGGCAGACTAGGTAAGTCATAGTTTTTCATAGGCCATTTCTCTGTAACCACTTAGAGATAAAGGAGGAGGAGATAAAGGAAAGAGAGGAACATTAAAAAAAAAAGAAAAAAAAAAGAACATGAGTGAGCAATGTTGAACCAGAAAAGCAAGCAGACACACCAAAGATTAGAAACATTTCATTGCTTGATAAGTAATATTTTCTATCAGTGTAAAATAGCTTGGGACCCAATTCATAGTTTCTGAACAGGACATTTTCTTCCTTTAGGTCCAACAAAGAGCAAAGAGCCACGTCAAGGCAAGCACACAGTCAGGGAACGTAGTACAAAACCAGGGACAAGGATATATTTAAAAAACTTTAATTTTAACAATGCCAACATATATTGCCAACCCGACACAGGCTGTGTTTCGTTACTTCCTCAGGGGTGAAGGCAACTAAAAACACAGTTCCCTGACTGTGTGCATTTTCTTCCTTTATCCTGCTAGACCAGTCCAGATGAGTAGGTTATACTCCCTTGCCAGCAGGTGGAGGCAGACTTCAGTAACATTCAGTGATGTCATCACTTGGTATATCCTCTGGTACAGCACTGAGAGAATACAGCATTATCTGCCTCCAGCAGGTGGCAAAGTGTATGGACCAGTGAGGTAATGTAGATGGGCCTGACTCTGCCGGCCCACAGTAGGTTGCAGTAGTCATTGAGATAGAGTCTGGGAAGGCCCAACATGCTCGGAGTGTGATGCCCACGTCTCCTGGAGCAGACAGCCATCTTATGTCCATGCTGTTTTCTGTGGGTTATTCATGCTAGTGGGCCAGAAGAGCAGGAGGATCCTATGGGACCCTTAAGGGGGGTGGTTGGGTCCAGACCCCTATTTCTTCTTGCTGTTTTCTGCATGCTATGTATTTGTGCTGTATTTTTTTCCTATCTTTTTCTTTCCCCATTGTTTTGATAGGCAGTATTTGGTTCTCCATTGATTTCAATAAAGCAGCTACAAATTTTAAAAAAAAGAGGCTTTGTTTGGCAGCTGGGCCTCTCAGGCTTCCATAGGTGTCCAGAGCTTGCCTGATAACTGTTTCCCTGTTTTGCATGACAGATGCTGGTTTTCCCTTTTTCGTCCAGTTTGGCACAGTCTTAGAGATGATTGGAGGGAGAGACATAGTCACATAGTAAAGTTGACAAGGGCATATTCAAGGGCAGAATTGCACCTTGAATATTGTGTGCAATTCTGGTCGCCGTATCTTAAAAAGGATATAGCATTATTAGAAAAGGTTCAGAGAAGAGCCACCAAAATGGTAAAGGGATGGAAGGATACTCCTATGAAGAAAGGCTAAAAGGTTTAGGGCTCTTTAACCTGGAAAAGAGATGGTTGAGGGGAGATATGATAGAAGTATATAAATTAATGAACGGAGTGGAACAGGTAAACGTAGATCGATTGTTTACGTTATCAGAATATAGAAAGACTAGGGGACATGCAATGAAGCCACAGGGTAAACTATTTAAGACTAATAAAAGAAAATATTTTTTCACTCAACGTGTAATCAAACTCTGGAATTTGTTACCAGAGGATGTAGTAAAGGCTGTTAGTGTAGCTGGGTTTAAAAAAGGTTTGGACAAGTTCCTGGAGGAAAGGTCCATAAACCATTATTAAGAAGGGACCCAGGATATCAATGCTTGACCCAGTATATGCATTGTGGAACCTGTGTCTTTTGGGGAAACTGCTAGGTACGTATGACCTAGATTGGCCACTGTTGGAAACCGGATACTGGGCTTGATGGACCTTGGTCTGACCCAGTATGGCATATCTTATGTTCTTATGAAGGGGCAGAGTTAAAATGGAGTGAGGCTGGCAACCTGAAAACATCAATTCAGCAGCAATATTCAGCCATTCAGTGGATAATTTATTTATGTGTGTGTGTGTGTGTGTGTGTGTGTGTGTGTGTGTGTGTGTTAGGCCTGCTGAAAAGGAGAAAATAAAAAGAGGAAAGACAAGATTTTAGAGGGTTAAAACAAACTAAAACGTAAAACCCCAAAATAAGAGAATGTATGTAAGAACATTTCAAAAAATTAAAGATATAAATAATAATTTTTTATTGTAATTTAGAATATTAATTCCATACAAGGAAAAGGTAATATAATACATCATATAAAGCTAGCAGCAACAAAATTAAATATCAATATTTTTAAATTTGATATTATAAAAGACAAGGTAATTATTTGAGGAAAAACAAGAAATTTCACAACCTCGTAAGACAACAGATAATCCTAACTTATAGCCTCCAAAACCACCTGGAAACATGACTTGGAACTATAAGAAACAAAAATATTCAAGTAGACTCTTATTCTCAGTGGCTCTCAAATTTCTTAAGCTGTGCGTGATCAAGAAAATTATAACTGGTTTTCTTGTAAGTGATCAAGCACTTGTTAAGGGCTCCATAAGAAAATGGTGGCTCCCACAGTAAAGGGCTAGAAACAATTTCCTCCTCAGATTGGGCTGCAAGACATCTAGAAGATCAAAAGTTTTTTGCTCCACAGAACATCGTATTCTCTTTTTTTTTTTTTTTTTTTTTAAGAGATTTTAGTCCCAATTTCTTATTTTGATGCAAAAGTAATGAGCAATATTGCTCTAGATGTAGTATCACTAGAATCTTCTCAATAAACAGGTTAAATCCAGCAGACTGGGCCAAAACATCTAGGCCAACCTTTGCTGGATCAACCACCTTCAACAAAGCTGAAGCATACTTTACAAATATCTAAATGTTATCTGCATTCTAAAGACAGCGAAACTATTTGAAATACTTCCGCCGAAGAATTTCAGAAGATAATGAAATTGAAAGAAAACACAAAAAATGCAAATTTCTATTTATGAAATAAATTTCCCAAGTTCTCAATCTTTTAATCATATTTAAGAAATCTTTGATATGTGAATGTTGTAACTGCTTACCCTGAAGAAACGTATAATTCTAAAAGTTCCAACTTTTATGCTTCTTGAAATAAGAATGAAAATCCACAAATGTAAGTGAAGTCTCTTGAGTAAATTGACATAACTGTTTTTACAATAGCAGACCCAATTCCGGTAACCACGTCTCAAACAACTTGCAAGGAAACAACCTTATCTGGCATACTCTGAGAAGACGCTGAAATCGGATACCAGGCATCAGCGCTTGGTATGGGAACCAAACCACCAATCACAGATTGAAATGCCTCAGTTAAAATGTGAGAACCTTCCAAAGATTAAAGACCCGATGGAGGGAGCAGTGTGTGCTCTACCAATCTTGAAGATGCTCCCTTTGGAGAGGGAGTCATAAACACAGTACTGATTGCGATGACCCCTGTTGTACTATGTTTATCCATTGGACCAGCTTAACCAGACCTGGAGCAGCTGAGGTCTTTGATTTTTACTTTTCTCCCCACCTTTAGGTGACATCACAAGAACACTTATACATACAGAGTTTTACACAACTCTACAGTGCCTCCAAAGGGGCTCTCAAGGAGCATAGCCTGCCCCTTTAGGTCTGCCAATAGCTTGTACTGTAGATGCTGTGGCCTTTACCAGGGTGCTTTGGATAATATAAAGGGCAGCTTAGCCTATGCTTGCAGTCAATAAGCCCGATCTCTGACCTGCTCCTTCCACACCTGTGATCTGTACATGGAGATATTCCTCATTAATAAAAAAAATTCTGTTTTATTAATGATACTTAGAAAAGAGATTTCTTATAATGCCAAAAAATTTAAAGCTTTTTATCTTGCCTGTATGTTTGTGGTTTCTAAAAAAAAAAAAAAAAAAAAATATTTTGGGTGGGGTTACTTTTTTGTTTCTTCTGAAAAAGGCCGTTCATTTATGTTGGGCAGGGTTTGGCTCTTTCTGCTTGAATAAAGCAGCCTAAAGAGGGAGGGGGGAGGTCAGGCCTTGTTTCTTCAGCAGTGGCACCTTCTGGGCCTTTGGCATTTTGGGAAGCTCAGATCCTTGTTTCTCTGATTTGCCTTTCAGGTGCTGGGATTCCCTTTTAGGATCTGTTCACTGTGGTAGTGTAATGTTTTTTGGTTGGTTTGGGGTTGTTTGTGTGTTTTGTTTTTTGTGGTTTCTTTTTTCCTGGTTTTGCAGTTTGCAGTGTGTTTTTTCTCCAGGAACAAGCAGGAAGTCAGTCCTCACATAGGGGTGACAGTGACGTCGGCATTGATGGAGCCCGCATGAAAGCATCTCCCCAGCTTTCAAAGAAAGCCTTTGGGAGATGCACCATGCATGTGTGGTTCCCTTCCCACCCAAGCGTGCCATCTTGCCTCAGTCTTCTTTTTTTCCGCAAAGCCTGTCAGATGTTGTCCGGTTTCCCCCGGGAAAAGTCTGAGTTTTGTTCCTAAGTTTTGTTCGGTTTGCGTATCGGTTCCTTCCTGCCCCTGAATTAGCTCACCCCTGTGCCGCTCCTCAGGTTCATACATTTGTTTTTCTCCTTTTTCATTGAGGTGTCCCTCGACTGACGTCTGTGCCTTTTTTCAGCCAAAGGCCTTGGACCTCTGCCAGGAGGCAGGGACGCCTTTTCTCCAATGGCCTCCAGTGGCTTCAAAAAGTGTGACTGGTGTGGCAAAATGTTTCTCACTGACCCACACGACTGATGCCTCCAATGACTTGGCCTAGAGTACAACAACTCTGTCTGTGATCTCTGCAGAACCATGACCTCAAAGGCCTTAGAGAGCCACCATCAGCAGCAGGAAAATTTGTTTTTTTTTTTCTTCAGAAGTCTTACTCTGCACTGGAGTCTCCGACGCCACGCTCCAGGACCCCCTCTGATACCTCGGTGCCCCAGGAAGCCAGAGCCTCTTCGGAATCCCACAGTCATGGTCCCTCCAAGTGGAAATCCCCAGAGGTGGATCACAAGAAGAAGAAACCCTCAAAGACCACCTTGGAGGATGGATCTGTGAAAAAGGGGAAATCCCACTCCAGGATGCACAGTCCCAGGCGTGAGTCCGAGAAGTCAGGGCAGGAGCGGCCTTCTAAGCTGCCCTACAAGGAGTCATCAGTACCTGCCGACTGGCCTCAAACCTCCAAGGCCGTCCTCATCGAGGACTCCCCCTCGACATTACCGAGGCCAGGCCTGAAGGCTGCAGAGCCAACTAGTATAGAGACCAGAATGGCTGCCCTAGTGAGCAGTGTATCTGTCCTAGTGACCATGCAGTGGGCATTCATGTCCAGCTTGTCCAGTTCATCTGCCCCGACGACGGGACCCTTAAAATAGAGGGCTTCCCCTGACCTCGAGAGCCATTGGACGAGGTCTCAGTCCCATTCTTCAGGACACCGGTCCTTCCCAGTGAGTGCTCGTGGCTCAGACCACATGTCCTCCGGAGGTCACGGCCTGCCCAGAGTGACCCTCAACTGAGGTGATCGCGTGGCACTCGTACTCCGACTTCAAGTCCAAATGGGAGACTGAGGACAAGGAGTCCCCAGACACGAGGTGGCATCGAGACGTGCCCTTGGACCCATCTCCCCCAATGACCCGGCACCATTGCCCCCTGCCCCCGAGGATGTTGTTTTCCTTGATTTTGTGTGGAACATTGCCGAGGCCAAGGATGACCCTCGCACTGAGGAATTGGAAATACTCCAATACAAAGCACCCCTGAAGGAAACCCTTAGGGTCCCAGTGTCCCTAATTCATGACAGTCTCCTCCTCCGAATGTGGGAGACACCAGCGTTGGTACCAGTAGTTAGCAGGTGCCACGACGCCATGTACCGGGTACGTCAAAGCCCTGGATTCCAAAAGACCCAGCTTCCCCATAACTCTGTGGTGGTGGAGTCGGCCATGCACGACTTAAAAGCCACAAAACTCATTCCTTGATCCCACCCGGCAGGGAGGCCCAAACCCTTGATGCCCTTGGCCGCAAGGCCTTTCAGGGCTCTATGCGGATGTGCTGGATCCAGTCCTACCAGTTCTACATCATCATGTTCCTGAAGGAATACTCAAAAGAGCTTGGTGGATTCTTGGCAGGCCTTAATAGGGAACCTCTACAGAGGTTGGAGCCCCTGACCTTTGCAGTAAAAGAATGCTCAAAGCTTTTGTCACAAGCAGCCTATGATGGCTTTGAGTCATCAGCCAGGGTGGTTGCTGCAGGTATTGGAGCACGACACAAAGCATAGCTCTAGTTATCCAGTCTGGAAAAGTGGGTGAAGACAAACTGATTGATATCCCCTGTATAGGAGAGAACCTATTCGGGAAGCCCAAGGCAGATAAGGCAGCAGAGATAGACAGAGTTCATGACAAGGAACAAGCTCTCAAAGAAGACCTCTGTGCAACCCCAGGGAGAAAGCCCTTCTTCCCAATGAAGAAAGGGAACTTTAGTGGTACACCGCACTTCCAGGCCTTCCCGGCCTCTCAACAGGGCCAGCAACAAACAGGCCAGGGACATGGTCCCAGAAAACAAAAGAACCATAAGTCCCAGGCCCTGACTCCGGCCCAGCCTGGGGGGAGCTTTTGACTGCCAGGGCGTGAACCCCCCACCCCTGGGGGTCCCTTGCTGCCCACAGGGGGGCATCTAGCCCTGTTTGCCCACAAGTGGACAGCCATCACCACAGACACCTGGGTGCTACAAGTGGTCAAGGAAGGCTACCTCCTCCTCCACCTACAGCAGGCGCCACCCTTGTACTTCCTGGGAGAGCCCACCAGGCCACTCCTTCACCAGACTCTGCTCCTCACCAAGCTAGAAGGCCTAATCCAGGACATGGCAGTGGAGCCAGTCCCAAAATATCTCTGGGGCATAGGCTTCTACTCCAAGTATATCTTTGTCTCCAAGAAACAGGGAGCTTCAGGCCATTCCTAGACTTGTGAAGCTCAAGAAGCTCGGAGAGACGTTCAAGATGCTCTCCCTTGGGACAGTGCTGCCATTCCTCCAGCAGGGAGATGGGCAACCTTAAGGTCTAAGGAGCATAGCCAATTTATTTATTTGTTACATTTTTCTATACCGCCCCTTCCAGAGATCAGGGGTGATTTACATATAATTAACATTTTACATAGAACAGTTGCTTTTAGAACTATTTACATAATAACTTGCAACACTTAACAACTTAACATATTATTTAGAACTATGAACATGCTGTTTAAATGCAAATGTTGCCTGTATTTTGGGTTGAGGTATGCAGTTAGTGTGCCTGTGAGTCCTTGGAGGTGTTTTGTGTTGTGTTTTGCATTCCATAGTGTGCAGTGAAGAGGTATGTTTTGAGTGTGTGCCTATACGCACATCCTGATTGATCCCAGCCACAGAAAGTACCTTCGCTTTGTGGTGGGGGGACAGCACTACCAATACAGGGTGCTGCCCTTCAGTCTGGCCTCATCATCAAGGGTCTTCATGAAGTTCCTTGCGGTGGTTGCAGCCCACCTCCAGTGCCACGGGGTCTTTGTCTTCCCTTATCTGGATGACTAGCTAATAAGGGGAGCCACAGCTACAGAGGCTCAATGCATCACCGGGTGCACCATAAATACCCTGCAGCACCTGGGGTTCATTATAAACTACCCCAAGTCCCATCTCACCCCGCCCAGTGCCTAGAGTTCATAGGGGTGCAACTAGATGCCCTCCAGGTGAAAGCTTTCTTCCCTCGGGAAAAGTCAGAATGCCTCAGGGAGTTATCCGCAGAGGTGCAGTGATGCTGGACATCACCTGCCCGGCTCCTACTCTGCCTGTTGGGATACATGTCTTCCATGGTTCACGTGACCCCATATGCCTGCTTGCACAGGAGGGCAGCCCAGTGGTGCCTCTGCTCTCAGTGGACACAAGCCACAGGCAGGCTCAGGGACAAAGTGAGCTGATAGCTGGCGGACTCCCTTGGATGGTAGCAGAGTCCATGTCACCTTCAGGCACCCATCCTCAAGAGGGTCCTCACCACGGTCGTCTCCCTACTGGGCTGGGGATCACACTGCGAAAGCCTCTAGATGCAGGGCTGTTCATCCCAGGAGGAATCCCCGTTTCAAATCAACCTGCTTGAGCTCCAGGCGATATTCCTGGCTCTTTGAGCTTTCCACCATCAGTTGCAGCATTACCCGGCGCAGATCCAGACGACAACCAGGTCACTGTTCTACATGAACAAACAAGGGGGCATAAGGTCATACCTTCTCTGCCAGGAGGCAGTAGTCCTCTAGCGCCTAGGCAGCACACAGGGGAATGCTCCTGAGGGTGGTTTATCTCTCGGCCAGGACAATGCCCTGGCGTACAAACTGAGCAGAGTCCTCCAGCTGTATGAGTGGCACCTGGATCCAGTAGTGGCCTCTCGACTGTTTCGTCTCGAGGGCATCCCCTTGATGGACCTGTTTGCCAGCCTGGACAATACGCAGTTGCCCCGATTCTGCTCCCACCAGCTGCACCCTTTCCAGGTGGCAGCAGATGCATTCCTCATCCTGTGGATGGACAGCCTCTTGTATGCCTTCCCACAGACACCACTGGTCACCAGGACCTTATTCAAGATCCAGCGCGACAGAGCATCACTAATGCTGATAGCTCCTCGGTGGCCCAGGCATCCTGGTTCCCATTGCTCCTCTCCCTATCAGCAGCATCGCCGATTCTGCAGGGCCAAGCCCTAGGGCTACTCTAACTGGAGCAGGGCTCTTTATACACCCCTGGGGTCCCTGTCACTCACAGCTTGGCTGCTGAAAGGGTAGTGTTAGCTCCCTTCAACCTCTTATGGGGCGTGGTGGAGGTTCTTCTGGCCTTATGTAAGGCCTCCACAAGAAGGGTGTATGCCTTTAAGTGGCGCCAGTTTTGGCGTGATGTGCAGAGAGGCAGGCAAACCCATTCTCCTGCTTGGTGCATGTGGTACTCCAGTACCTGATCTACCTGTTGCAGGTGGGACTAAAGTTCAATTCGGTCAAAGTACACATGAGCGCCATTGCAGCGCGCCATCCGGTGGAGGGAAAGTCCTTCTCAGTGTAGCTCCTTGTGTCCCAATTCCTGCAGGGCCTCATGCTATCCAAACCCCTGTCTGCTCTCCAGCGATGGAGTGGGATCTAAACATGGTGCTTTTGCAGCTCTTCAAGCCTCCGTTTGAGCCCTTGGCTACTTACACTTGTGGGTACCTCTCCTGGAAGGTCGTTTTCCTTGTGGTGCTCACATCAGCTTGCAGAGTCAGTGAACTCCAGGCTCTTATGGCAGAGCCCCCCCCCCCCGAGGTTCTACAAGAACAGGGTGGTGCTCTGCATGCATCCCAAGTTTCTGCCAAAGATGGTATCCCCGTTCCACATCAGTCAGAAAGTGGTGCTTCCCAAGGCCTCATGCTAGCAAGGTGGAGACCGTTCTCAATACTCTGGTTTGTAAAATGGCCATGTCCTATC
Organism: Ichthyophis bannanicus; assembly: GCA_033557465.1. Taxonomy (NCBI): domain Eukaryota; kingdom Metazoa; phylum Chordata; class Amphibia; order Gymnophiona; family Ichthyophiidae; genus Ichthyophis; species Ichthyophis bannanicus. Next base: position 368,076,842 of record CM066031.1, read on the forward strand.
TGCAGTGGACTTAGGGCCACCGCAAAGCATCTCGGCTTTTAGTTTATGACCTCAGCCATCTGGGGTTTCCAGTGACTAACCGAACTCTATCCGCTTGGGTGGTGGACTGCATTACCCTTGCCTATGAGCAGATGGGGATTCCACTGGATCAGAAGGTCACGACACAGTGTCAGGGCCATGGCTACTACCGTGGCAAATCCTGCATTCCGTCCCCATGACAGAAATCTGCCGGGGCCACCACCTGGTCTTCGGTCCATATATTTGCAGCTCACTACTTCGTGGAGAATGAGTCTTGACGGGACAGCGCCTTCATCCAGGCCATACTCCATAATCTATTTGGGATGTAGGCAACTCCTGCCCTTCGACCCTTCTGTGTTCAGGCTACCGGAGTGCTGGTTCTCCGCCAGACACTCGGGTCTTGCGAGTCTCTCTCAGTAGAGATTCAACTTCTGCTGATCACAGCTTACCCTTTGCAGGTCACCGTAGCGTTTTACAGGTTCATGGTAGCTTGTAGCTGGGGAGTCCCAAATGTGAGGACTGACTTCTGCTTGTTCCTGGAAAAAGCATAGTTACTCACCTGTAATGGGTGTTCTCCGGGGACAGCAGGAATCAATCCTCACAACCCTCCCTCTTCTCCCTTGGAGTTGCTTCTGTACAGTTCTTAAAATTTTGCCGTCTTAGCTATGTCATTTGATTGAGGCAAGATGGCACCCTTGGACAGGAAGGGGACCGCACATGCATGGTACATCTCCCAAAGGCTTTCTTTGAAAGCTGGGGAGATGCTTCCGCACGGGCTCTGTCGGTGCCAGTGTCATCCATATGTGAAGACTGAATCCTGCTGTCCCCAGAGAACACTTGTTACAGGTGAGTAACTACGCTCCCCCCCCCCCCCCAGAGCTGTGAGTAGTGCACCTTGTTGAGGAAATCTTGCAGTGCCTCCTGCATTTGCAGGCTATTTTAACCTTGCCTTCTACAGAGCAGGGTCAGAGCCTTTATTCAATCTACTACTTGATGCTCAAGAGAGGCTGCTCCTTTCAGCCTACTTTGGACTTAAAAGCAGTAAATTCAAATTCTGGGTTCCCCATTTCTGCATGGAGACTTATCAGGGCAATTATTGCATCATTTTGGCCGAGGGAGTTCCTTACATCCTGAGATCTGACCCAAGCATACTTTTTTTTTTCCCATCAGGGTTGCAGCAGCATCAGCTTCTTTGATTCTGCATCCTGGGCCATCACTTCCATTTCCGAGATCTACTGTTTTGGCCTGGCCACCTTCTCAAAGGTGATGATGGTAATGGCAGCATTTCTCCATAAGTGATCCAGGAACACCTTTACATGGATGACTGGCTGATTCAGACAGACTCTCTGCAGATGTTGAATGAGAACACAGCCCTGGTGATTCATTGACTGGAATGGCTGGGGTTGGTAATGAATTTAAACCAATAGCAGCCTGAAGCCCTTGCTTTTCTCAGTGCTCATTTTGTTGCTTGACTTCTGTGTATGTCAAAGTCCTGAGGGGAGAACTGGACCTTATTGCCCATATGAGTGCTGTACAAGTGATTCCCAGGGTCACAGAACGAACCTACCTCCAATTGTTAGGCCCTATGATGGAAGTAGTTGATGATGCATTAGTTCAGTTAAAAATGTGAAGACTGCATTGGGATCTTAATATCAAATGGAATCAACACTCCCGACCCGTATCCTCTGTTCTTTGCCTACTGCCTTGTTTTCAGCTCACCCTACAATGTTGGACTCTAGGATCCAGCCTGCCAGTAGGTGTCACTTTTCGTTCAGTGGCAGCAGCAATTAGTCCTTACTGCTTCTGCTTCCAATGGTGAACTCGCCATCAAAGCCATCACTCACAAGAGAAATGATCAAACGATGAGATGTGTTTTGCATATCAACCATCTCAAATTCAGATCAGTGTTCAATGCATTTATTCTTTCTGCACAAACTTCATAATTCTTCTGTACTGATTGAAATAGAAAATCAATAACAATGTTTGATATCGGCAAATAAGAGGTTTTCAGTTCTCTCCAACTCTTGAGAGGCAGTCAGATTGTGAGATTTTGCATTGGCCAATCACATTCATAAATGGGCAACGTATATCCAAGTCTCCAAAACCAGCAGAGTGCTTTATCCTCACGAATGGTGTCTTAATCTAGTTCCCATTTCAAGAATGGGATATTCCTCAAATGGATCTTTTCACTAGCAGAGAGAATGCAAAGCTTCCTCTATTCATCTCCATCCTGCCACTGACATGTAGTTCCAGATGTTGTAGCTGTTTAATGGACTAGGGCATTTCTTTATGCTTCTTTTCCATTCCCTCTTTTGCAAGACTAATTTGCAAATTCCAACAAAGCCAAGCCACCATGATTCTAATATTTCCTTACTAGTCTTGCCAGAACTGGTTTCCCGACTTTGGAGATTGATGAAACTTCCTCCTAGCAAGCTGTGCCAATTCCCAGCGCTGATGATGCAGTAGGAAGGCCATCTACTTCATCCAGATTTGAAGTCCTTAGTGCTCACAGCCTGGCAAGTGAGAAGTCCTCGATACCCTGAAAATGGCTGCTATATACCAATGATATTTTAATAGCTGCCAGAAAGCTGGCTACCATGATATATGCCTTCACATGGAGAAGATTCTTAGTCTGGTGCCCCAGTAATGATCTCAAAGCACCGCCTATAACCACACTTAATAATTTTATCTTTTTATACTGTCTTGGTCTTCAAACTTCCTCCATAAGAATACTTCTCATTGCCCTGTCAGCTTAGCATGACTTGATAGATAACCTTCCAGTGGCATAAACTTATACTTTTTTCATGAAAGGTTGTCTTAATTTCACACCACCTCTACAAAAGCCTCTTGTTTGGTGGGACTTGAACTTCGTGCTTACTGCTCTCATGAGATGGTCTTCTGAAATCTGTTTGCTCGGGTTCCTTTCTTGGAAAGTCCTCTTCCTGATGGCCATTGCTTCAGTTAGAAGAGAGAGTGAACTTCAAGATTTAGTGACACATGAGCCATATATACAGTTTCATAACTATAAGGCTGTGCTTCATATATATTAAATTTTTAACTAAAGTGGTCACCTTTTTCAATTTCAATGAGGAATTAGTTCTTTCCACTTACTGTTTGAAACTTCATCTGAACTCTGTTGAAAGGCTGTGCATACTCTGGACTGTAAATGGGCTGTAGCTTATTACTTGAAAAGGACTGAATCTGTTCAAATTACTCTACCTTTTGTACTCTTGATTCTAATAAATGGGGCATAGCCGTTGCCTAAAGATATCTTGCAAGTTGGCTTGCTTCATGTACACAATTTTGCTGTGAACAGTCAAATATTCAACAGAACTACTGCAACAGTGGCACTCCTCAAATCTGTCTCATCAGAGACAATATGGAAAGCAGTTACATTGGTGGTCTTATCACACCTATGCAGCTCATTGTTGTCTAGACAAGGAATCAAAGCAGGACATTATTTTTGATTGAGCCGTGATGAGCATTCCTAGTTTGTTTATTTGATACACCGTCTATAGCAGAGGTACTCGAAACCAGTCCTGGAGGGCCGCAAACCAGTCAGGTTTTCAGGATATCCCTAATGAATATGCATGAGATATATTTGCATGCACTGCCTCCATTGTATTTGAATCTATCTCATGCATATTCATTAGGGATATCCCGAAAACCTGACTGGTTTGAGGCCCTCCAGGACTGGATTTGAGTACCTCTGGTCTGTAGCCTTGGCAACTATCCTCTACTCTAAATAACTCTTACAATTGATTATGTGGGCTTCTCTAAGGGCTACATTACATACCATTCAAGAGCATCTCTAAGCTTGACAGTCACCTGTTTGTGTTCTTGATTGAGTCTTGCTTGTTGACAGAAGAAACGATGTTGTTCACCTGTAAAAGGTCTTTTCCATAGGTACACAGCAGGATTTGTAAGGCACACAATTCCTCCCATCTCCCTGGGAGGTAAATTTCATTGAGTTGGTAATCAAATGAGGAGCTGAGGAGACTGCTGCATTTGGGAAGGGCCGTGCTTGTAATTTCATCTGGTGCGGTCTGATGTCACCGTGTGTGCTTTAGCAATCCTTTCTAAAGAAAGCACTTGATAAAGGTGAGCAATATTGCTGTTACTGCAGGGTTCGAAAAACCCCAGGCACCAGGTTGCCATGGCAACTAAAAACAGACCTGGCACCTGGGGCTCAGATCATCTGTCTGCCCAAGGGGGTCCCATCTCCTGCAGGCTGCTGTGCTGCAACAGTCCACAATCTGCCTGTTGGAAATGGAATCCCCAAGGGCAGACAGTGCCCATCCTGTGTCAATAACTTAAATAAAAAAAAATATTGGGATGATTGGAGGACAGGGAGAGAGAGAAAGGAAGAGAATCTGGGAAGGGAAACAGAATTGGAAGGTAGGAGAGGGACAACACGAGAGAGGTTTGAGTGGGGGGAAGAGTTGTTTTGTTTTTATTTTAAAAGGATTGGAGGATAAAGAGATGAATGCATGGGAAGTAAAGGGCACAATGTGTGTGTGCAAAAGGCACACCCCTCTCCCACCACATACATGCAGGTACCACATGCACACTCTGCCCCCAGCACCACACAGGTGTAGCTTTTAAAGGGTCAGTGGGATGGTGGGAGAGGGAGGAGGAGTGGGGCCATTGCTTTCTGTTGGCACTGTGTTTATTTTACTTAAGTGCCATCAAGTCAGTACTGACTCCTGGAGACCCAAAAGCCCCTGGGTTTTCTTGGCAAGGTATCACCAAACGTGGATTGCCAGGTCTTTTCTTCCAAGGCATTGGAGGGTAAAATGACTTGCCCAAGGTCACAAGGAGTGCTAATGGGAGTGGAACCCAGATCTCTTGGGTGCTAGGCTGTTGCTATAACTACCAGGCTACTCCTCCACTCCTGGCACTGTGTAGTGGTCAGCTTTTACCCACAGAAAATGGGAAAACAGTAAATTAGGCCCTAAAATCTACAAAAATAACTGCAATACACCTTTTTTTTTGGGGGGGGGGGGGGATGTGACCTAGGTTTTGGTGGCTGGCTTCTAAATTAAAGGAAAATCTTTCAAGGCCTGTGTTTACCGCATTTCAAAGATATAGCAGAATTAGAAAGTGTTACAACTTAAAACATAAACTAGTTACATTTAACATTACACAATGATCAAAATGATTTATATCTGATTTTGAACTTATTTACATATATATTTAAGTAGTCCAGCCTTAATTCCTTTGGGTCTAATTAACAATTATGTGGGCTGTGAAACTAGGATTATTATTCCGGTCAGTATCCTAGTCAAGTCATCGAGTCTCCATAGTGCTCTTTAAATAGTAACGTTTTAAGGAGCTTGCAGAAGGCCTTTGGATCTATGGTGATTCTTATAGCCCTTGGAAGAGTATTCCAGAGTTCCGGTGTGTACATTGAGAATGCTCTTTTGGTTGTTACTATATTACATCTTGCATAATTTCGCAGTACTATGGCTTCCATCGATGAACACTTTAGATGTCTCTGCTTACTTAGAAGACTCACAGTCTGAACCTGTAGTTCCTGCGATTCTCTTGGTTACTTGTGCACTATCTGTGGACAGAGAATGGTGAATAGTGCGGTATAGAAGAGACTTTAAATAAATAAATATAAATAAAAATAAATAAAATGGATTTTGAAATTGTTTTTCAAGAAGAGACAATTTTCCTTTCTAGGCTGTAATGTCAGGGTTTTCCCGGACATTGCTAGAGAGACTCAAAACTTCGTAGGGAGTTTCTTCTCTTGAAGCTGGGAGTGGTACAGCTCGGGGCATTATTCTTTTTAAAATTTCCCTGTGAATGTTTAGTGAAACATAATTCTGTATTTTTTTCAACCATCTGAATTGCTTTCCTTCATTAACGTTAGGCAGGTATCTTTTATATAGAGCAGGTCTGATGTAGATGATGTTTAATATGGGTATGCTGCATTGATCAGTCAGCTTGTTTTCTTGATTTATTATTGTTCTGTTTTTCCCTTTTCCATTATGTGTGAGTTTCTCTCCCCCTCGTTATAGTGGGCTTGTGGGAACCAGCTTAGTTTTACTTTTCCAGTTTTTTTTCCCTTTATAATGGAATGGGTTATACCTTTTCTCAAGTTAATGTTCCTTTTCTAATGCAAGTGTTACTTTGTAATATATTATAAAATTCAAATAAACACAGAATTAAAAAAAAAATTGTTACCAGTGATGTAGTGTTTGCGTAGCTTCTACGGACTCTGTTTTTTGGCATAGTTTGAATGAGGGAGCCCAGGTGAGTGGCAGTGTCATTTTGTAGGATCTTGAATGTCGTGTGTAAGATTTTAAATGTAATTCTGTTTTCTATTGGCAGCCAGTGGAGTAATATGTTTGTGTAAAAGATGGCCGAAGGGAGATAAAAGGAGTGGAGAGGTAAATGCAAATCACTTTGCCTTTTTCAAAAAGTACAAAGACTTAGGTGGCATGCAACAAAGCTACTCAATAGTACATTTCTGAGAGAATATTTTTTCACTGAATGTGTAATTTAAGCTCTAATTCGTTGCTAGAGGAAGAGGTAAAAGCTGCCAGTATAGCTTTAAAAAAAAAAGGTTTCAACAAGTTCCTGTAGGAAAATTACATAAACAATTTGGACTTGAGGAGATCCACTGCTTGTTCTTGTGATAAGCAGCATGGAATCTGTCTACCTTTTGGAGACAGATTCTACCATTCGAAGCAGGGTGGATCTTTGGTCTGGCCAGTATTGCAGATCTTCGGTTTTTATGTTAGTGGATGGAGCAGCAGTTTGGGAATCAGAGTCAAGATTGTAAGTCCTCTGGGGAGAGGGAAATACCTACTGTACCTGACTGTAACTCGCTTTGAACAACTACTGTAAAAGTGTGAGCTAAATACAAATAAGAGAAAACATGAAATTTCATGCTTTATAATGTACAAGTCATTTCAAGTAGTTGTTCCTTTCATCCTTTGATTACAGCAGTTAAACTACCTTTTATCATTCCCTTTCCAGTGTATGTGGGATTGTGGTGGATGCCATTATCATAAAAGCACTATGTAAGGCTTCTTCAGCATTCAGCAGGTGTTTAAAACTATACTTCATCCCTGCGCTCCTTTTCTAGGGTTGAGAGTTTCTCTGTCAGTAAGTATACTCCTGCTGGAATTCTGCCCACAATTTAACATTTTGCACTTTTCTGTGATTATTTTATTTATGTATAGTATTTTAAAATTAAGTATCATTCAAAAACAATATACTTTGCTATTTTGAGAGAGCATGCAGAATTTTGCATAATTCTGATCTTTTGACACAGAATTTTGAATTTTGTATGCAGAATTCCAGCAGGAATAGGATGAATCAGCTATGCAAAAGTCACCTCATTAATTTATTTATATTTAACAGATGCCCTTAACAGTAGTAGATGTAGTCAACATTATTGGCACCCTTGCATTTCAACCCCTTAATGTCCAATATCTCCTTAAAAAGAAAAGTGGCCAATTTCACTCCCTGTTCCATTTTCACAATGGTGAAGACAAAAGAGCTGCCTGAAACAGTCAGAAAGCCATCATCATCAAACTTCAAAGGGGTACAGACCAGCAATACGTTTACAGACGAAGAAATGAAGCTTATATGGTGGCGGTTCCAAAATGTTGTGGGGCTGTTTTGCTGCCTCAGGAACTGGAGGCCTGGAACTTATTAAAGGAATCATGAAGTCAGAGGACTACCAAGGTATTTTGGAGTGAAATGTGCTACTTAGTGTCAGAAAGCTAGGTCTGGGTCGAAGGTCATGGGTCCTCCAGCAGTGCAGTGACCCAAAACATACATCCAAAAGTACAAAAGAATGGTTAAAAAGGGAAAAATGGACTCTCTTAAACTGGCCAGCAATGAGTCCTGATCTCAATCAAATCGAGAACTTTTGGAAAGAGCTGAAATTTCCCATTGGTAAAAGGAATTCTGGAAACATTCATGAGCTGGAAGAAGTCACAGTTGAAGAGTGGGAGGAGCTACCAGTAGACAGATGTACGAGATTTATAGATGGCTACAAGAAACATTTGGAGGATGTCATCGCTGCTGAAGATTGTGCAACCAAATATTAGTGAAGGTTGCCATTAATCCTGTCCAGGTCATAATTTGTGTTGTTTTTCTCAGAAATTACTATGTCTAAATTGCACAGATATCATTTTTTTTGTATGCCTTTGAACATACTATTAAAATAGTATGATGACATACAGTTGGAATATTTCCAATTATTTCTCGATATTGTGCACAACAAACCTAAAATGTAAGAGTGCCAATAATGTTGACCACAACTGTACATGTAGACACAGTAAGCATTCTTTTTCTGTTCCAGTTGGGTTTATAATCCAACTCTGTGCCTGAGGCAATGGAGAGTTAAGTGATCAGAAGGAGTGTTGGTGTCATCGGATGGCAATGGAATGGAATAGTTCTCTGTGGTCAATGGGCTAGAAAAGCTTCCTGGACATGTTACTGCCTTCCTGTGCATCATGTTCATGGAGAGACACCTCTGTTTTATTTTCCACTTTGCTGTCTATATTTAGCTAGCTCTTTCCCCTTTGCTATTAATGGCAAACATTTTTGCTTTTAATTTTCTTTGCTAGCTTTTTTTCCTTATTAAAAGACAACAAAAAAAGTCCTTTTTTGCTTTTGACTCTCATGGATCAATTGCATTTAACTTGGAAATATCAAAGTGGAGATTTGCCAAGTCTTACCAGTAATGGGAAGATGGACATAAAACAATGGTCATGAGATCTGCTAGTTCTGCCTCAGGTCAACCATAAAACAAAGAAAATGTTATAGTTGTGGTAAGATGGACCTATTCCATAAGGAGAGTTCAGCCATCAGAAATTAGGGATTATGCAAAAAACTGTCACAAAGAAATAAAAGTAGACTCGTCAGCTTCGTTATTCCCAGTCTATAGAGCATTGTGTCAGTCTTGCACACAGTGACTTCTGTAGTCCAGCTGTGGGCTTGGAGAATAGAGGCCCAGTTAACACTTGAGGAAAATGGTCAGCGCAGAACCAAAATGTTGGTGCAATGCCTTGGTGACCAAGTTCAGAAAACAGAGTTGAGCTATAGATAACCAATAGGAACAGAACCTAAAGCATAGAGGTCAATAAACCAGTTTGGTTCTGGCCCTACTGTGCCGAACTCTAGGCATAGAATCTCCATGCTGATGTCTCAGCACAGACTCTTCCTTCATGCTGAAGTTCTGATCATATTAATATTGAGTTCTCTGTGCAGACGTATCGCAACAAGGATCTAGGCATGCACCCAGGTTTAATAATGATTAGGATGCTGTTGGAAAGGAGAGGTTGTCTGATTAGAAAGAGTTTAGATGAGCAATTTCTAGATTTCTCTCAGCAGGTTAGTGAGAAGTGGGCTCTCTCCACTGAAGGAGAGGAAAGCATCTAAAGATGCTAGTTACTGAAGCAGATAAGTAATCATATTCTCTATCTACTCATATGGCAGCACCTGCTAAAACAAGCATGAGTGCCTTCAAGGAATTTTTTGCCTCTATCAGAACCATGCATAAAGATTCTTCCTAGAAGTCTCTTCTCTGTTCACCTTGGATCTCTCAGCTCAAAGATCACAGGAACTTCTCGTGCATCAAGAGAAGTCCTTGTTACTTGATAATCACTCAGACTCTGAAGATAGTGCTTGCACATGTTCTTCCAGGAATTTTCCCAAGGCATTTATCAGTAGGAGAATTCAGCACATTCTTTTAATTTTAGGAGCCTCCACGAAAAGTCAGGCATATACATGTCGTTGTCAGATGACTCCTATTACAGCATTTAGCACAGAACATCTTCATATGAGGATATCATATGATCTAAATTTCTTCTGAAATTAGCAAAGGAAATAGCTTTCATGATCGGGGAAGAAACAGAACAAAGGATAAATACTTTTTAATTTCTTAAAATATTTAGAAGTGTCTAAGTAGAGCAGTGATCCCATACCCAGATTATTTTTGGGCCTTCAACCAAAAGCCTAGCAAAACTTGTTTTTCATTTTCTGTAAGAGAATTGATGATAAAAATACAAAATTCAACATTGAACTGGATTTATTAAGACTCGGTTAACGCATCTCTTATTAGCAGTAGAATCAGCAGTGGGGAAAATGGAGACATCAGCATTTTCACACTGCTCTTCCTGAAAAGGATTCTGATACTGATATTTGAGATTTGATGCTAGTTTGGCTTGCTTTCGTTTGTGGTACTGAGAGTCTCTCATTGCTGACACAGTCAGGTAAGCTTTGCATTTTTAACCCAGATACAGTTAAAGTAGGTTTGGTGAATTGAAAGAGTGCTTTTCAATTATGGAGTTTCAATCCCACAAACATTTTGTATCTTGGCAATGAAGAATCTGAATTGGCCACGTTATCTTCAAAGCATTCACATGAGAGGGAGGCTGTTCAATGCATCGGCCATTCATGCCATAAACAGATAGTTTTGTCACTTGAGTGTCTCCCCTTTCACTCAAATCCTATGACCCTCCATTCTAGAGCTTTCTCTCAATTGAAGGATACTCTCATTTTTTCATTTATACTATGATATTAAAATGTTTTCAATATCTACCCTCTCTGGCCTTTCTTCCAGAGTATACACATTTAGATCTTTGTCTATCCCTTTATGCTTTATGATAAAGATCACTGACTGCTTCCTGGTGAAAAAGTCCATAAATGCCAGTTAAACATTGATATGTAGATCTACTTTTTGGGATTTGCTTGGTACTTGTGACCTGGGCTGGCAGCTGTAGAAGGCATGTTGCTGCTCTCAGTCGACCCTAGACTTGGCTCAGCATGGTTTTTCTTATGTTCTTGATAACCCTCTGGACCGACTCCATCCTATTAATATTCTTTTGAAGGCATAGTCTCCAAAATTGCACCTAGTATTCCAAATGAGGTTTCACTAGAAGCTTATGCAGAGGAAATACCACCACCTATTTCTTGCTGGCCATTCTTCTTCCTATGCACCCTAATAGAATTTGCCTTCCCCTTATCTACCTGTTGGATCACCTTAAGGTCATTAGATAAGATCACCCACAAATTTTTCTGCTCTTTCATATGCAGAAATACTTCACCCCTCATACCATACCACTCCCTTCCAAAAATACATCCAACGTGTTAATGGATTACATACAGTTTCCAAACTGGGCTCTGTGTACAAGACAAGATAAAGACACATAATGTTGGAACTATGTCACTATCAGTAGCACATGGAAAACTAACCTTGATGCAGGACATATGTTGAGCTCCCACATGGTTTCCTCTTCATGTCTTTACATTACATAACATTATTACCTGGATCATGTTTCATGATAACATGGAACAGTAGGAGTAGTAGTAGTAGAAATCTTTCTGTTTAGCATTGCAGGCTGGTCTCTCTGGATCAGTAATTTTTCAGTCTCTTCCCTTCCTCATAGCTGGGACAGAACGTTGTTGTACTACTTACATGCTTTATTTGTAAAATTAGGTGGTTATTTCACCATGAGTTTCATAAGTAACTTTCAGAACAAACGTTCAGCACTCTTACACAACTTGATTCAAAGTGCATTTTAAACAGGCAAGTATGTCCCATTTTCAGTATTCAGACTACAGTCCCATAGGCTTTGATATGTCAATGCCCTGTCAGCTTCTCATTGGCTGACTATAACTCTCTACAGTACTGATTTAAACCTCTTGATATTAAGCTTTCAGGTGAATACTTCACTGTGGATATGTCAGCTTGGACTACTAATTGGTAACTTATTCAGCCAACATAAATCTTCTTACCCAAGTAAAGCTATGGTGCTTTTTCAAAGGTAATAGTTTTCCCACTTAGCTGGTGTGATCCTCCATAGTACAGACTACAATTTATGGGCTTTGATATGTTATCACCTGTCAGTTTCCTAGCTGCTAATTCTCTCTTGCCTCAAATGAGGACTAAAGTTAAAGGTCTCAATATTTAGAAAAAAAAAAGCTGAACTCCTAAATGTGTGCCCTATTTTCAGCCCACACTTAGGTGTCTAATTTTTTTCAGCTGAAAATTCTAATCTAGGCATTTAAATTTTATTGGGGGTGGGGGATATTCAGCGACGGCAGCCAACTGCTTTATTTATTAAGTTTTATATACCACCTTTTCCTTCAATCAAAGTGATTTACATAGTGGGTGGGAACATAAGAGGATTAGCAATAAGAATAAAGCAGTAGGTATAGGATCAGTGATGTTATAGAACGATAGAGTGAATAGGAGTCATTGGTTGGTAGAGCCATAGTGGTCGGAGACGAGTAGGGTGTTAAGCATCTTCTGGAAATCCTTAATGTCTGTCGTTGAGCGCATTGGATCAGGGAGCGTGTTCCAAAGTGCAGATGAAGCAAGGGACGGAGCTCTTTTGGTAGTAGATTGGTTGGCACATTGGTAGCCGGTTGGAGCAATGAGCTTGTTCGCCATGTTGCTTTGCCTGGGTCTTACGTTGGAGTCCTTGATTAGAATCCTCTAAACCTGGATATTCAATCGTGGAGCCATATCCGGCCACTGACATTGAATATCTGTGTCTGCTGGGAGGTGCCAAAACTAACCGGGAGTGGCGATATTCAGCCGCTGCCCAGTTAGCTTCAGCGGCAAAAGTTAGGCAAACCTTTCTGGTGCCTAACTTTTTGCCACTCAGGGATAACCAGCTGGTAGCTGAATATTGCTGCTAGCTGCCTCCGATCCACCCCCGGAATGCCCTGATGCTAGCTGACTAGCTTGAGGCATTCATTGGCAGCCCCCGGGGATATTCAGTAGCTTCTGAATATCCTGCTTACTGTGATTTATACTGTTAGCATGTTGACTAACTGTGCTAATCACTTTGAAAATGCCCCCCCCCCTCCGCTCCTGAATTTAGACCTGCCATTCATTTTCCTAAATGTATGAGCCTAATTTAGGTGTCTAATGTTGAAAATCCATTGTTAAACTCCTAACTTGTTTTCCCTACCCTTAATCAGCCCCCGTTGCCACCTACTTCTTATTCTCCTCCTAAATTTAGGAGTTCAAGGAAATTTTAAGTAAAAATTTAGGAATTCAGCTCTAGTACATTTTCAGAGACCAATTTAGCAGCATAACTCTCACAGTTCAGCATAAATCCTTTGAATATCAGGCCCCAAATTTCCAACTTTGCCAAACCTTTTCCCTAGTATAGACTTTGTGTCCAGGTATCTTAATCTATCAGGTGGATGCTTTACCATGGTTTTTAATTGGGACCTTATGCAGCCCCTGCCTACCTACAGGATATCCAGGGTGTATTCTCTCTCTTGTTCTGCTAGTCTGCCCTCCATAATTGAGAAAATAGCCTTTAGCTTCAATGTGGCATACTCTTTTCCTTAAATTGCTTAATTAAATTCCTTAACATTCTTTCCATAAAGCTTCTACCTCATTTCAGTGTGTTTTGATATTCTTGACAACCAGGGCTGGCTCATCCACTAAGTGAGCTAGGCGGCTGAGTCAGATGGGTGGCTTTCTGCCACAGCTTTGTTACTTGTGGCAGGCCATGTGCTTCGGCACAAATGACCTGCCACTTCTGATCCCCTTCTGATGCAACTTACTGTCGGAAGAGGGTCAGAAGAGGCAGGCCATGTGTGCTGAAGAACATGGCCTGCCATGGGCAACAAAGCAGCCTTACAAAGCTGCCATTTCTATAATGCTGCCAACGCCACCCATGGCTTCTCCTCCTGATAGAATTGGCAGCAGGGGGGGGAGGGGTGGGGTGGAAATGACAGCAGTGCAGCCGGGCTTTCTGCGTGGTGAGGCAGAAACCCTTGGGTCAGCCCTGTTAACAAAGTAAAGTTGCATCCACCTTTCTTTCTAGTTCTACAAACAGCTTAACCTTAATGTCATTCCCTAGCAGCTTTCCAAATTGGTTCCTGTGTCCAACCACGTCCATGTGTATTCTGAACCTTAGCTTGCTCACTACACTTCTCAAGCCTCGATCCTCCAATATGAGGTAACATTCTGCCGATTGAGGACCATCACAAACTAGGTCTCTTATCTGTTCCATTAGCTTGCTTCCGTTCAGAGCTTTTGTATGTTATTTTGAGTTCCCTCTGGCGGTGAAATACTACATAACTAGTGGCAAGTTGTCCATATATATTGCATTTCGGTAGCATCAATTCTGCAAAGATATTGGGTTAGTTGTAATCTTCCTGAACTATTGTGTTCCATCTCCAGTAATGTACTAATACAAAAATGTTCTTGTTCTCTAGGGGTGTACGTATGCATACTAAAGCTGGAAAGATTGAGAAAGTTAGTTTCTTACCTGAAATGGGTGTTTTCCAGAGACAGGATAAATTGGGGCTATAATCCTGGCCACGTCCCAGAGAGTTAAGTTATGTAGAGCTGCCTCTGCAGGGATATGATACACAATACATGCATGATGAAACTTGATTCTGATCTGAGTTACTTCATCCTGATATTGTCTGATAAAATCACCCTCTTCTGTATGATTTATTCTGCTCTCTACGAAGAGCTCCTGTTAAAGGGTAGTATCTTTTGCTTTATGTGTACTTGGAAGAAAAGCTGGAGAGGGAAGATGAGAGAAATGTTTGAATACCTCCATTGCATAAGTGCACAGGAGGCAGACCTTTTTCAATTGAAAGGAAGCTCTGGAACCAGAAGGCATAGGATTAAAATGAAAGAAGGCTAGATTTGGGGGGTAATCCTAAATAAATATTTATTTATGGAAAGGGTGGTGGGTGTGTGGAATAGCCTCCTAGTGGAGGTGGTGGAGACGAGGTCTGTAACAGACTTAAAGCTTGGAACAAGCAGAGGATCTTTTGGAAAAGAGGAAGGGATTGAAGGGATTGTAGAACTTGCTGGTTGGCATGGATGGTCATACTGAATAGGTTTTATGGTCTTTACAGCGTCTAAAACTGTTCCACTTTGTTAATCATGCCAAACTCTGTATATTACAGGGCTCTGCATTTGAAGAAATTACTATCTAATGAGGAGAAAAAGCTTAACTTTAAACATATCTCAAGATCTGACAGTTAAGTCCTAGAATATGATGTTCCCTCCCTGCTGCCCACATCCCATTTTTAATTGAAGTAAGCCTAATGTATCTTATACTGTGATACTTACAATGTGGGCAGTCTTTTCTTGGTTAGTTCTATAAATTGTTGCTGCACAAAGTGATAGCTTGGGGTTTTGCATACTGCTTTGAAAGTTGCCACTCCTAATGTGGTTGCTTGTAACTTAGGATATGGTTCAAACCTGCTGTATGCAGCTTGTACAGAGTGTTTAAAGTAGTCTGGTGCTCGCATTTATGTGTTTCATTCATTGTGGGCACAGAGCATTATTGTATTATCTGCTCTTTGAAACAGTGTGTTTTCTGTTTTCAGCCGTCTGTTCTGAACTTGATCATTTCTTTGGAATGTTTCCGCACTCGCTGCTTCATGAAAAAGAGCACACGCTTCATTGTGGTAAAATCCACTTTTTATGCCCTGAAGCTGAGGCGGGTACGCCCAGTGCTCCCATCTTTGGTTAAACAACATGGTTGGTTTCTTGAAGATGTTAGTAAATATGTTGAGGGGGAAAAAAAGAGAAAATGGCTACCTAAAGTTTTACAATATGAAATAAGTTTCTTTTGTTACATTAGGAAAAGATATGCTTGTTAATTATACTACTTTTAACTATTAATATTCTAGTTTTTTTAGCTTTTTGGTACATCGATAGATCTATTAGATACCTGTTTTTCTGCCGTTCTCTTTGTTTTTTTTTTTTGCAGGAAATGTTTAAGGGCAAAGGGATTGTCTAATTGGAAGGAGGCTGGGAGGAAATATTTGAGTGAATAATGGACATAAATATTTTTAAACTTCAGTTTAGTATTCTTTAATATACAATAGAATACCACCCTAATGCAGAGACTCTAAATACAGGAACAATCTTAAAAAAAAAAAAAAGAAGCAAAATCTTTATAGTTTACAGGTTGACAAATGGGATACTTCTGTTTTACTTATTCTGCCTGCCCACTTGCTCTGCAGCTGCTGCTGAAGAATATTGGGGTGAGAGCTGTTGTCATTGATCTCACCACTGCCTTCTCCCCTACTCTAATCAAAGTCACATAGAAAAATGAGCTGACTTGCACTAAAGGGCCTTCAGCCAGCACTGATGACCACTGTAAGCAGTGTTAAAATAAATGTTACTGTGGGCCACATAAAGGGGCTGGTTGGGCAACCTGTTATAGAGAAACCAAAAGTCCATTGTCCTTATTTAGCACTAGCAATAAATGTGTTGTGTGTAATTTGTTATAAAGTTTGTGGGTTTTTTAAAAATATTATGAATTGCCTTGAGCATTAGCTGCTCAAGTGAGAGAGAAATATGACATTAAGAAGAATGAGATGCCATGCTGGGTCAGACCAAATGTGGTGTGTGTGTGCGCGCACACATGCATACACGCACATGGCCTGCCGCAAGCAACAAAGCAATGCCAGAATGCACGAGCACATTTTACTGTGGAACTGTTATATGCCAGAATGCACTAGTTCATCCCATTGAACTACCATTGCTTTAGTCATCAATGCAACTGTTAACTGTCAGCAGTGCCGCCCATGTGAAGATGTCTGTGCTAATAAACTGAGAAAATGAAGCACCTTACCATACTTGGCAATGCAACAAAACTATGGCACAGTTACTTGCTCATTTCTGTATGCTAGAAATGTGAGGCAGCAGGGGTGTAACAGGTAATGGGGGGGGGGGGGGGCGGATGGGAAGGGGAGATGGGGTTGCAATATGGCATGGGGCTAAAAGAGGTGATGGGTGGTATTGGCTCCACATGGGCTGTTCATTTTTTAAAAAGGGAAGGCAGGAGAGATTTGGAGACAAGATTGGTTTGCGGGGATGTAGGACATGGGTCTTGGTGGGGTTTACCGGGGTGTTAGATGAAATTCTCAGGTCTGTATATGAATTCAAGAAAGCATGGAACAAGCGCAGATGATATTTAACCCTTTCATGGCTGTTGTTGCCATATTGGCAACCTTCAAACTTTCCCCCAAATATTTCACCGGATTCTATATTTCCAAAAAATCCGCACACTGTATGCGAAATGTGATGTGTATCTGTGCTTGACATCTGAAAAAAAACTGTTATTTAAACTATCACACCCAGCAGTAAATGAAACTGATGCCAAGACTATTTTTAATTTTCAGCCATTCAGGACCGTAGTTGCCATATGGCAACAGTAAATATTGTTTCTTAGAAATAAAATTTTTTCAAAAAAGCTTTATATTCTGCATCATTTAGCTCAAATCTTAATAAAAAAACAGAAAAAAATAATTTAGTTACAAAAAAATTATGTGGACGCAAAAGGGTTAAGGGAGAGGGGATTGCAGACCTTAGTATTTGGTACTAATAGGCAGACTGGTTAGGCCGTAGGGTCTTTATCGGGCTTAATTTTTCTGTTTATTATTGGCCAGAATTTTTGATTGACAGTCATCGTTGTCAAGTGCTGTTGAGTCAGTGTCGACTCATGGTGACCCTCTGGATAGTTGTCCTAAAATGTGTTTGGCCTTCAGTCAGGTGACTCATTGTTGATAGAGTGGCACCCATAGCTGATGTTACTGTATTGATCTATCTCATTGCTGGCCTTCCTCTTTTGCATTGACCTTCTACTTTGCCAAGCATGATGTCTTTCTCTGCTGATCTCTCTCTCTGCATGATGTGTCCAAAGTATGAAAATCAAAGTGTTGACATCTGAGCTTCTGAAGCGAGCTTTGTTTTAATCTCCTCTAGTACTGACTGGTTTATTTTTTTGGGCAGTTCATGGTATTGTGATAGAGCTGAAGCTAGTGAAGCTATGAACTTAGAAAAAAACGCTGTTTTTCATAAAGCAGCTGACTTGCAGAGGGTGCAATTACCTAGCAGGACAGCTAGAGGGGGCAGGCATGAGCCTGCAGATGCTGAGCTGACACACCCAGGTACTGATGAAGCAGAAGCTAATCAGGTGCACCTGAGGAGAGGGTCAGAAAACTCAAGGGAAAAAGGACTTTATAAGCAGAGCTCTGCAGGAAGGAAGCAGAGATAGCCACGGCAAGAGAGAGAGCCACGGCTAGAGGGAGAGCCACGGCTGCAGAGAGAGCCATGCCTAGAGAAAGGCCTACGCATAGAGAGAAGCTCTGAGAAAGGATCTGGAAAGGAACCCAAGGATACTGGGAAGAAAAGACCTGATAGAGGAACCTCCTATACTGCAAAGCAGAGGAGTTTGGAATCCTTACGTGGCAAAGCTAAGCTCCAGGGAAGACAAGCCCAGCCCAGAGAACTCCAAGAAACAGTCTTCAGAGAAGACGGTATCAGAAGGAGGTTGCCTGGTAGGGGGAATACCAGTGGCACAGACTTCAAGGAGCCAAGGTACAGTGATACTTTATTTCTCACAAAGAAGCCAGGTCCTAGAAAGACTTATAACTCAGATAGCAATACTGAGAGGAAAGAAAGCTGGCAGAAGTTTTGGAAACCACTACCAAGAGGCATAGGAACAAGACATACCACTTGTTTGCAAAACCCATAACTGCCAGGCTGGAAACTAGGGAAGAGAATTTCTGAACTGCAAACTATTTCAGCCAGGGAAAGCTCAGGTGTAGAAGAAAGCACGGCTGAGCTGGAACCCATGCAGACTGAGCTTGGGGAACCAGAGCCGTTGATGCCTGAAGAACAAATGGACCGTTCGATGTGTATTGCTGAAAGCCTAGAGTCTCTCCCAGAGCTGTAATTACCAGAACATGCTTTAACAATATCTTTTGTCTGTGTTGAGCTAAAGAAGAGCTTGTTTATTTGTTTTACTACAGTGTTGAAAACCCTGTGTATTTTTACAAGGAACTGTGAAGCTCCCATAACAGTTTTCTTGCTCTGTAATTACTTTGGCATAATCTGAAAATAAGGTAAATTCTACTTTTTGGTTTCTTAGTGAACCTTAGTGCTAAAGGGGAATAAAAGCCTTTTGTTTGACCCTACACAAGGCGTACACAACTCATTTCTTTAAGAAGGACTACAAGGACCATGATCCCTGGTCCCATGGTCCAAAAAGGTTTTCTACTTCTACAAAATAATTAAAATGTCCACCCTGTCCCTTCAACAAGCTACCAGCAGGGGGCGTGGTGACAGTATACACAGTATTCATTGCCAGCACCATAATTCAAAGGCAACAATTTTCTTCCTGCCTATCTTTTTAATTGTCCAACTTTTGCATCCATATGACAATTTTGAAAACACCATGGCTTCGATAAGTCGAATCTGTGTATGGAGAGTGACATCTCTGCTCTTGGAGAATCTTGTCTAGGTCTGAAATAGCCATTCAGCCAATAGCAGTGCATTGTCAGATTTCTTGATTGCTTGTCCTTTCTTTAACCTACTTGGATCAACTATCAATAAAGTTGTCAGCTATTTCAATTTCTTCTCCATCAACAATGAACATATTGATTTTGCCAATTGTTAGGATCTTTGTTTTCTTTACATTAAGGTGCAGGCCCATTTTAAGACTCTGTTCCTTGATCTTGAGAAGCAAATGTTTCTGATCATCCTCACTTTCAGCCAGTAATATGGTATCAGCATAGCGAAGGTTGTCGATGAGTCTTCCACTAATCTTCACATCTTGGTTGTCTTCATACAGAACTGCTTCTCTGATGATTTGTTCTGCATATAAATTAAAGAGGAAGTGGGAAATTATGCAGCCTTGCTGTGTATACCTTTGCTGATTTTAAAACATAAGAACATAAGTTATGCCATACTGGGTCAGACCAAAGTCCATCAAGCCCTGTATCCTGTTTCCAACAGTGACCAATCTAGGTCACAAATACCTAGCAGTTTCCCCAAAAGTCACAGGTTCCTCATTGCTTGTATTGGGTCAAGCAAAGATATCCCGTGTCCCTTTTAATAATGGTTTATGGACCTTTCCTCCAGGAACTTGTCCAAACCTTTTTTAAACACAGCTACACTAACAGCTTTTACTACATCCTCCAGTAACAAATTCCAGAGTTTGATTACACATTTAGTGAAAAAATATTTTCTCTTATTAGCCTTAAATAGGTTACCCTGTAGCTTCACTGCGTGTCCCCTAGTCTTTTTATATTCTGATGATGTAAACAATCGATCTACGTTTACCCGTTCCACTCCATTCATTAATTTATAGACCTCTGTCATATCTCCCCTCAGCCGTCTCTTTTCCAGGTTGAAGAGTCCTAACCTTTTTAGCCTCTCTTCATAGGAGTATCCTTCCATCCCCTTTACCATTTTGGTGACTCTTCTCTGTACCTTTTCTAATAACGCTATATCTTTTTTTAAGATACGGCAACCAGAATTGCACACAATATTCAAGGTGCGGTTTCATCATGGAACGATACAAAGCATTATAATATCCTTTGTTTTATTTTCCTTTCCTTTACTTATAATACCTAACATTCTCTTTGCTGTCTTGGCTGCCGCTGCATACTGGGCGGAGGGTTTTAACATGATGTCCACGATGACGCCTAAATCTTTTTCCTGGGTGGTGGTTCCTAATGTGGAACTCTTCATCGTGTAACCATAGTTTGGGTTCTTTCCTAGGTGCATAACTTTGCACTTGTCCACATTAAATTTCATCTACCATTTGGATGCCCAGTCTTCCAATTTATCAAGATCCTCTTGGGTTTTAACAACTTTAAATAGTTTTGTGTCATCAGCAAATTTGATAACCTTGCTCGTTATTCCCTTTTCCAGGTCATTTATGAATATGTTAAAAAGCAGCGGACCCAGCACAGATTCCTGGGGTACTCCACTATTCACCTTTGTCCTTTGGGAAAATTGCCATTTAGCCCTACCCTCTGCTTTCTATCTTGTAACCAATTCCTGATCCACAATAGTATATCGCCTCCTATGCCATGACATTTTTAGTTTTGCCAAAAGTCTCTGATGAGGGACCTTGTCAAAGGCTTTCTGAAAGTCCAGATACACTATATCAACAGACTCAACTTTTTCTACCTGTTTGTTCACACCTTCAAAAAAAATAACAGATTTGTAAGACAAGATCTTCCTTGTCTAAAGCCATGTTGGCTGTCTCCCATTGAGCCATGCTGAGTAATTTTGTTCTTTATGATGGTTTCTACCATTTTTCCCGGTACTGACATCAGGCTCACCGGTCTGTAGTTTCCTGGATCACCCCTGGAACCCTTTTTAAAAATTGGTGTTACTTTGGCAATCCTCCAATCTTCAGGTATTAGAGATGATTTTAATGATAGTTCACAGATTACTAATAGCAGGTCTGCAGTCTCATATTTCAGTTCTTTCAACACCCTTGGATGTATACCATCTGGTCCAGGTGATTTGCTACTCTTCAGTTTATCAAATAGTTGTAATACATCCTCCCAGTGTATCAATATTTCTTTCAATTCTTTTGCAGCATCACCTTTAAATACCACTTCAGTCATGGATAACATCCCTGCATCTTCCTCAGTAAAGACTGAAGCAAAGAATTCATTCAGTCTCTCTATCTCCTCACCATCTCCACAGCTGGCAGAATTGGAGACCTAGGAAAATTCAAAAGTCTGATGTTATTACATGGGGCTTGATTTTCTAAATACTCCGTCTTCTGAGACAACATACATTTGTCTTTCATCTGAGCTCCAACCAGCTTCTGGAGATGTCCAAGTTCCTACTCCAAAGTGAGAATCCTTCCTGCTTGTTGCCCTTGAGCTGTGGAAACAGAACAATAATTAGTCTTAACCTCCATTAACTCAGTACTCACAGTTCCCACAAAAGATCCCAGAGAAGAGTTCACAATAGCAATCGCATCCCATAGCACTTCCATAGAAATAACCTTTGGTTTCACCAAACGTTTAAACCCAGAAGTAGGCAAAACTCCATACTGTCTTGATGGAACCTCTGCTATCACGGTTGTAGTCACAACGACCTCCTCCTTTGTGTCGTCTCTCTTTACTGGAGCTGCCAAGGTCCCTGGAGTGCCCTCTTCACTATTCCAAGGTGGCATGCTCATCGGCAGGCTGGCAGGAAGAACAACATCGCCTGCCTGAATGCTTCCAGGTTGTGGTGGGGGCGGGGAGGGGGTTTGCAGCTCAGGAAAGAGCTGAACACCCAAGGCGCACAGAGCCGATAAACCTTCCGACAGCTCTGCTGAAGATCCTGCTCCAGCACCAGGCATAAAGCTGCAAGAATCCAAGGTTTTCTGTCCCATGGACTCACTACAGCAGGACCCAAGAGTAGGTTTCCCTGCTTTAGTTTTCTGCGGCCCATATCAGTGGCTGTGGACTCCGCTCCGAGACAGCACAAACTGAAAGAAATTGCTGCTATCCTCTGGCGACAGTTCCTACCGCCATCTTACTTCCCCTCCCCTTTGTTGATGTTGTAGAGCTTTTCCTTTGTTGACTTTCACAGATGTTG
Organism: Ichthyophis bannanicus; assembly: GCA_033557465.1. Taxonomy (NCBI): domain Eukaryota; kingdom Metazoa; phylum Chordata; class Amphibia; order Gymnophiona; family Ichthyophiidae; genus Ichthyophis; species Ichthyophis bannanicus. Next base: position 368,099,229 of record CM066031.1, read on the forward strand.
TCAAGTTGATTTTTGTACAACCCATTGGGTGAAGTCCATGTGTGCAGTCGCCACTTGTGTTATATAACTTGTACATAGTTTTTCCCTCGTTTTTTTTTTCCATGTTTACTTTTCCCTGTTCAATGTAAAGACTCGATGTAACTTGTTACATTCTTGTATGTTCTGTTCAAATGTAAACCGCACTGATTATAATAATAATAAGAAATAAAAATAAATAAATAAAAATAAATTGTGTTGCTGGAAGAAGAAATTTGAGATGAATAGATCGTTGGTTTTGCAATATTCTGTTAGCCTTTCTCCAGCTTCATTTCTGCTGCCAAGTCCATATTTTCCAACCACTTTGCCGCCGCCTTTGTTGCCAACTTTTGCATTCTAGTCACCCATGGCTATTGGGATATCCTGCTTGCTTATTCTGTCAATTTTAGCTTGTACTTGTTCATAGAACTCATCAATTTAATCCTCTTCTGCAGCTATTGTTGGGGCATATGCCTGAATTATAGTTGTGTTGATGGGCATTCCTCATAGATGAATAGAAATTGTGTTCACTGATTGCATTGTATTTCATTACAGTTCTTGCAGGGTTCTCCTTGATTGCAACACTGTTTCTTCTTTGCTTTTTTTCCATCATAGTTGACCATGTGATCATCAGATGCAAAGTGCTTGATGCCAGTCCATTTCATTTAGCTGATCCCCAACAGATCAAGTTGTACATGTTCCATTTCATTCTTGACTACCTCTTACTTCCCTTGGTTCATGCTGCTTATGTTCTGTGTTCCAATATGTAAGACATCTTTGCAGCTTCTGACTTTCATTTCATGCACTGTTAGATCAGCAGTCAGACATCCCAAGGACTTTGATCCAGCCACATCATAAATGCTGACTTTACCTTGAAAAGTCTTCAGCTCCTCTCCAGTAGCCAGTTGAGTACCTTCTGACCTGGGGTCTCATCTTCCAGCACTATAGTGCAATTTGTTTTCCAATGACTATCCTTTGGTTTTCATGGCAAGATACGTAAGTAGATTGCCAGGCCTTTCTTCCGTGCAGGTAATTCTAGTGTGCCTTTGTCACAGAAATGTGATCTCTGCTGCCAACACCATCTCATTCTGCTGCTGCCCAGATGGGTGGTTTGTCTTGGTCTGGCACCTTAGCTGAGACCTGTCCATCTTAGGAGACCCTGCCAGTAGTTAAGCTACCGATAGCTTAGTTGTCATCATCACTGATGCACACAAGCCCTCACGACACAAGAAGTTGCAAATCAGGTGAGGGTGGCAGTCCATAAATATATTAAAATAAAATAAAAATATTAATAGACCAGGCTTAATAGGAATGAGTCGGCATAGGTTTATCAAAGGAGTTTTGCATTAGGAATTCATTGGATTCTTTTTGAGGTTGTTAATATGTGAATAGAGGTGAGCTAGTTGGTTAGAATGTGTTTAAATTTTCAGAAGCCACTTGACCAAATCCCTCATATAGCTTTTGAAGAAATTAATTAAAAAAAAAAGCTTTTAGGTGAGGGGTGATGACTTCTTGTGGGTTGGGAACTGGCTAAAAGATAACAGAGTAGGATTAGTTCTCTTAGAGGGGAAAAGTAAACTAGTGGAGTGCAGGGTCATGGATCTGATGTGATGTCCTCTTCTGCTCAGATCACATGTTTTCTTCTGCTCATAGGCCTCCCTGTTTCCATTGCTGTACTTAATTCTATTTTCCCCAATCTCTTACTAGTACCAGTGGTACTGCCCTTAAGTGAGCTGAGGTGAATCTCATATCCAAATGGCTACCAAAACTACCCAACAAGACAGACCAAGCCGTCAAGCCCAAAATGGTAGAGGAAGGAGAAACACTTTAGACGGTTGTCTCAGTGGTTTGGTAGAGCAGATAGAGAAAGCAATTAAGTCGATTGTGGAGATCTCTGTGCTTTTCTCTGCAGCTGAGAAGTGTGTTGCGGATCTAGAGTCTGGCACTCAGAGGGCATTTATGGAGATTAAGAAGTTAAAGGATATCCTTGTTAAGCAGCATGATAAAATTGATGACCTGGAGAGCAGGTGTCTTCTGTATAGTCTCAGGTTTGTTGGCATTTCTGAATCTGTATGGGAAATGGAATTGCATGGATTTTTAAAAACATGGCTGCCTCTTAGTCTCCAGCTGCACATGGAAGTGGGCCCTTTCAGATTGAATGGGCTCACCATCTGGGGCCACAGCATGAGCATGAGACTAGGCCCTGGGTTGTGATAGCCTTTTTCTTGAACGTCAAACAGAAGGAGTCTGTACTCTGTGCATTGAGGCAACAGTGGTAAGCTGAGTACAAAGACAAATGTATCCTGATCTTCCAGGTTTATTTATCCCAGGTCACACTGCAGAGACGGGCCTTCAAGGAGATTTGCGGCAAGATGGGTGCATAAGGGAACCTGTTTCACCTTGATGTATCCCGCCAAGTTGCGGATTCTTCAAAATGAGAGACACATTTTCATGCAACTGGGACTGCCCTACAGTTTGTGAATAAGACCTTGACTCCTGTGGGAAGGTCTTAACCTTTGCTCTGAGAATTGGGTGGTACTGTGATAAACTTCAAGAGCAATGTGCCTTTTTGTTTTTTCTACCTGTAGTTTAATTCACAGCTGTTTCACTGGTATTAAGGGAGCTCCTCATGGTGCTGTTGAGAGACGGCTTGGATTGGATGTGGAGGTTGCCTTGAAGTTTTGGGATAACTCAGGCTGTTACAAACACCATGCCATAATGTTTAAAGCTTATTTGTGCTGGTTTGGCATTGTCAGTGCATGAAGGGGTCCTTGGCTTTGGCCTTGATGCTGCAGTATCAGTGAAGATTGTTCATCTGAAGAATGTGGACATTGGCACCCATTTCGATGTGAACTGGTCGCATTCATATTCGTTGTGGTTGTGAGTTGTGTTTTTTTTTTAATGTTTTCTGTTTAATTTGAACAGCAGGCTGGGACTATGAAGTTCCTGTTTCCTTTTTTCTTATAAGGAGATACTCGTGCTGATACTGCTCCTACTGCAATGCAGACTGTTTAGCATAAAACATTGTTTTATAGTGTTCAGGCTCTACTGTTACAGTTGCATGATTACTGACATCTTTAAGTACTTCATGGGTGGCTGTGATATCTGATAATAGAGTGTGGAGTGGTAAGTGGTCTGACTGGGGTGCATTAGTGTGTCCAAGGGTGGGTCACCTAGCTGGCTTTTGGCCAGGCGGCTGAGATGGTGCGTGAGACTCTTGGGTGGATGATGTGTTGTACTGACGGTCTGAGGATTAGAGGAGGGGAGGGACGAGTGGGTTTGTATGGGGGCTGAGTGCTTGCAAAAGGGTATGTATGGTAGGACTCCTGAGGTATAGATGTGAATGAATGGGTCTGATGGATTGGAGTCGTGGTGTAGTTGGAGAGAGGCCCTTTTTTGGATTTGTTTTGAACGAGTGATTGCTTGGTCACAGTGCTGCCTTTTTATCTGGGGACTGGGTTCTGGAATATGTGGTTGGAATGTTTTTTGATGATGTGGATGTATGGTGATTCTTTTTTGGGCTCTGATTCTTGGCGGTTTGCAGTGTTGGGTGCTTGTTGATGCGTGTTGAAGGGTGTGAAGATATGTTGAATCAGCCCTGACAAAGTAGGGCACTATGTCTACTTGTCTTGGGGGACCCTGGAATGTTGATCGTGTGAGTAATACAGAGGTGAGTACTGTACAGGTAATAAGTATATGTGGAATGTGGGGGAAAGGATGCTGCTGAATGCAAGTGTGGTTGGGGTGGCTGGTGAATGGGTAATGTCAAAAGTTTGTCTGGGCGGATGGATGGTTGCATGTTTGAGACAGCTTATTGGGCTCAGGTGGTTGTGGGATATATTTGGGTTGGGTTGCTAGCTATAGATTTTTGTGGTAGGGCTGGAAAGAGGTGGGAGGGAGAGGGAAGTCTATTTCTCTAGAGGACGGGGGGATGACCCACTGTAATGCTGTACTTTTATGGGAAAAATTCCTGCATATGGGTTTGGGACACCTTGGAGGTGGGCCGAATCAGAGGTCATGCATTTTAATGCTTGGCCGTATGTCTTGTGCCCAGTGCATGGTGGTGGCTTTCTTGCATAATGAATGTGACTTTGCGTACTTTTTCCCTTTGCCATCTTTTTTGAGACATGTTGGTATCTGCATGAAGATGAGGCAGTTGGGTCATTAGATATTGCTCCACCAAGGGAAGGGTTACCTTACTCAATTTTTTAAATCATGCTTTTAAGACAGCTGGGGGGAATATACCCATGGGTGGATTGGGTGTGATTAACCTGCTCTCAGGCTGCAGGATACAGTGCACTGCAAGGGCTTATGTCCTCTAGATTGCTGCATACCTACATTAGGGTAGGGTGGCTGTAGGGCTATGCTTATTGCTCTGAGTATGTGATTTGTCTTTACTCCTTTTCAGAGTGTGGGGGGAGGGGCTGGTATCTGTTCCAATTTCTTTCCCACTACATTATTTATTTATTTATTTATTTATTTATTTTTATTTTTTATATACCGCGCTATTGAAATCAGCGCGGTTTACATTAAAACTGAACAAGCAACAATGCATAAATATCACAATGTGCTTACATAGAACATGGCTTACATGGAACATGTGCTTACATAGAACAATGGCATAATCAAACTGGGATAACAGGGAAAACTATTCACATGGTATATATAAGTATTTACATAAAGTTATCTATTCTCATAAACCGTGGGTATTTATAGGTCAGGTGGTAGATTTATGATGTGTATATCTAAAGGAGAGGAGCATCTAGCATCTACATGACCCTGGCACTGCCACACACACTTATTGAGTGAATGGATGATTGGTGGGACCTGGGGCAGAGAAGCCTGAGACTAGCAGTGTGGGTTTTTTATAAATGTGTGTTTTTTTAAGGTGGTAGGGGATAGGGCAAGGAGGCAAGACTGCTTATTTTTCAAATGGTGGTTTAGAGGCTTTCACATGTCATTAACTTTGAATGAGGAAGATTGGAAAAGTGAAGGTGATATTGGGGTGAACAGGGAAGGAGAAAAGAAAAATGAGTGGCTTGACTGGTGTGGGGCATTATAATGGGCGTAGGGCATTATGTTTGTGAACATGCCTTGGCGACAGTATGGGAACTCTAGGCCCTATGAATGCATGTTTACTTTTACTGTGATTGGAAATTATTGGCTTGGATGGATAATGGATAAGAGGATTCAGGTCTTTACATCGAACATATGTGGTATTGGATCACCATTTAGAGAGGCATAAGGTGCCTGAAAGCCCTATGAGATGAAATAAGTAGATATTGCATTTTTTCTGGAAATGCATCAGACAGGCATTGAGCATAGTAAGTTAAAGAGATGGTGGGTGGGAGAGATTCATGGAGCCACTTTCCAGAATGAGGAGTGCTGGAGCTGTCATTTTAGTAAGCAAGACTGTTGGCATCATTGCAGAAAAGGTGCTTGTGAATCCTGACAGGATATGTCTTTATAAATTAGAGGGCCAACTGGTAGTGGTGGGGAATGTTTACACTCCTAATGTTTGAGGCTCACTTTTACTTTGAGCTGGAGAGGTGTCTTTCCTCTGATAATACTGCCAGACTGATGATGGGAGCAGATTTTAACTGTGTTCCTGACAAGCGGATAGATAGATCAATGCCCAGAGCGGGTGACTCCTTGCGGCAGGTGAGGTGGATGAGGGGTTGGTGTGATCATATGGACTTTTGAATGTGTGGCAGTTGCTTCACCTTATGGACCATGACTACACACACACTTATCTAGGGCACATGGATCCTGTTCTTGCATTGATTATTTTTTATTTGCCAATGGCTATTTGGAGTGGACTGAGCGGGCAGAAATTGGTCCATTTGAAATATCCGACCATGCTGCAGTCTTGGTAGACATCCACTGGATTGTATTGACCATACTGTGCCTTGCACTAATCCGACCAATGCTCTGTAATGTTCTGACTAGATTGTAAGCTCCGATGAGCATGACTCTGACGGGCAGGGACTGTCTCTTGTATTCTGGCTGAATCTTATTGGTTAGCTGTACAGCGCTGCATGCGTGGCGCTATATAAGTGATAAATAGTAGTAGTAATCAATGGGTCATTTACAACTGGAGATTTCTATTGCCCTTGGCTGCTACTTTTCATCGGTTCTTAAGGGCTCAAAAGTATGAGTATTCTATGCATAAGGATAATTCTCTGCTCTTCTGGGAAGCTGCTAAGGCAGTACTGTGTGAAGGAATTATTTCATATACAGCTAAGAGACAGAAAGATATTGCTAAGCGGATTATATGGTTAGAAAGGGTTGTGTGTAAGGAACAGGGTGTATGCAGCATGTACAGTCAAACCTCGGTTTTCATGATTAATCCGTTCAAAAAAGTCTGACTAAAACCGAAACGGACTAAAACCGAAGCAAGATTTCCCATAAGAAATAATGTAAATTCAATTAATCCGTTCCAGACACCCAAAAATATTGACAAAAAATACATTTTATAGAGAATAACTATATTTTTACATACAGAAAACAATGAGAAATACATATAAATGACTAATGAAATGGATAAATGAGCATGTAACATCACTTTTACCTTTATTGAAGACTTTTGTTGGCATATGGGACGCACTCCAGCCAGCTCCAGCTACTCTCCCCTCCGGGGATCGAGCAATCACCACCAGCAGCGGAGGCGGGAACAGCCATCTTGGCCGTCTGCACAATCGGGGCTCCAGCCTGCCTTGTAAAAGAGAAGCGCCAATAAATATGGAAGACAGTCAATCAGCAAGAAAATCAAAATAAAGAAAATCCCACTTCTGGCCACAAGATGGTGCTCCATTTTCAACTGTACGAAAACCGAGACAACGTACGAAAACCGGAACAAAATCTTGATGAAAAAAGTCAACGAAAACCAAATCGTACGAAACACAGGGCATACGAAAACCGAGGTTTGACTGTACTATGGTAGGCTCAATTACTGCTTACTGAAGCAGCACTTAACACGGTGCTACATGAGGGCCCGGAAGTTGATGCTGTATTACTGCTATAAGCTGCACCACTTCAGCAATAAACGGGCAAAATGCTGGCAGTGTTGTTGGTATGGAATGATGGTGAATGTCATCAGATTTGGGCTATTAGGAGCTGCGCAGGGTGCATTTGAATGGCCACTGATGAGGTGGAGTGGCTCTTCTATGATTTTTACAAAGGCCTTTATGTCGGTGAGCTTGGGGGGGGGGGGGGAACCTCATGAAGACTAAGGCATACCTCGGTGTGAGTAAATTGCTTGCACTGACAGAGGATCAACTGCGCTGTCTGAATGCTCCTTTACAGTGCAGGTGGGGATTAAGGGTTTGCAAAATGGTGGGCTCCAGACCCTGATGGGTATCAGAATGAGTTTTATAAATTCCTGTCAGAAAAGGCCTGCACCCCTCTAGCAGAAGCATTCTCTGCATTAATTAAATGCCAAAAGTTACGTTATGAATGTAATAAGGTGATGTAAACGGTTATACCGAAGCCAGATAGAGACCTGTTCCAGCCGGGGGACGTGCAGGCTAATTTCTTTGTTGCATGTGGATTTGAAATTGCTCATGAAAATTATGGTGGATCATTTACCATGCTGTTTACACTTCCTGATCAGGAACTCTCAAGTGGGGTTTGTTCATGGGCGTCACATAAGGAAGAATGTTAGGTGGATTTTGGCTTCAAATACAGCTAAATAAATATATCTTTGCTCGAGACAGAAAATTCCATCAATTCTTGTAAGCTTTGATGTGGAGAAAGCTTTTGATTTGCGTCCACTGGGATTACATGTATGAGGTACTGGAACATGAGGGCATTAGTGTCCAATTTTTGAAGGCTGGCTGTCTATTTGTACTCACTCAGATCCATGGGCGGGGGGGGGGGGGTCAGGGTTTTGATATTGGCTAGTTGTAAGCATATACCAGATTTCCCACTGTTGGAGCACTATGCAGGGCTGTCCATTGTCTCTGCTACTCCTTTTGACACTGTGGCCTCTTCTTGAGTGGATCCACATACATCCCCAGTTGAGAGGGATATCTATAGGAGATGAGGAATTTCATATAGCTGCCTTTGCAGATGATATGCTGGTTCACCTTTTGGAGCTGCAATGGTCAAAGGGCATCTTGATCCATAAATTTGGAGATTTTGTTGCTTTTTCTGGCCTTAAGTTAAATTTAGGCAAGTCAGATGTACTATCCACTGATGATGCTGAGGGAGGTTTTTCAGTGAAATGGCTTGGGAGTTTTCAGATATCAAGGTATTTTATTGCCTAGCAATTTGGACAGTCTCTGAGGACAATGTGCGAGCCTTGATGAGGTCTAGTGACCAATTTGTTGAAATGGAAAGACCCTGATCAGATTGCATTGTACAAGATGTTTCCAAAGTGGCTTTGTTCTGCAAACCTTGCCTATTACTCTAGGGTTGGATCTTAGGAAGACATTGAGGTGCTTGACTGCGTTTCTGTGGAAAGGAAAGCAGGCGTGGATATGCACTAACATTTTGGAGAGACTATGGGAGAAAGGGAGAATAGGTCTACCTGATCTAGACAATTACAATGTCACTTGTACTCTCTGATATCTAAAGGACTGGAATATATTCTGTTGGAGGAGGAAAGAGCCCTTGAGTTGCTCTTTGTGCAAAACATTTTTCTGCACATGAGGGAATCTCAAATGAGCCCCCAGACATGAAGGCTAATGCACTCCTAATGCCAGTACTGACCCACTGGTGGTATTTGTGTAAAAGAAGGGATGGTTGCCTAGGACTTTGGTCTAGCTGCCCTTATGTGGGAATGGTGATTTCCTCCCTGGGTTGTGGGGGGAAGGCTTTCTTAAAGTGGCTTGAAAACTGCATAGTGCAGGTGGAGCAATTGGTAGATGAGAATGGCACCCCATTACAGTTTGTGTTTTTGAGAGAGAGGTTTGGGTTGGCAAGTACCAGTGTGTTCCTTTTCCTGCAGGTGCATTGTTATCTATGCACATTGTGGGCAGAGAACTTATTGAGAGGGCTCAACTCACAGATAGGGGAACTAATGCTGGCAGAGAGTGGAATGAGCATTTCTGTTTCCTCTCTGCGAAGGACCATAGTGGGGCTGGTGGATCTAACTAACTGGTTGGTTTGCCTCACTTTGGGGAGTGGAGCTTGGGATACAGTTATCGGGAGAAGTGGTTGGAGCACTAGCTCGTATCTCGCAGCTGATTTCTAATGCCACGATGCGAGAGCGTCAATATAGGGTGATACGTCGGTTTGTAGTTTTTGCCAAGACAAGCTTTTTGAGCTCATTGGATGCCCGCAGCAAATTGTTTGTGTTGCAAGAGTCTTGACAACGGTTGGGTACATGTTTTGGAGTTGTCCTAGGGTTGCCAAGTTCTGGAATTGAATATGGGGGTCTCTTAGTGATATTCTGGGAATGCCGATTGTATTGTCACCCCAATTAGTGATTTTGGACATATGTGATAGTTTGCCAGATGCTGATCCTGGAGAGAGGCTTTGACTAACTTGGGTGCTCGGTAAACGGAATATATTATCATGTTGGCTGGAGGACTGTGGACTCCTGTACTGGCCCACGAGGAATGCAGTGCATCATTATGTTGGAAAGAGGAGGAATGAGAGGATGGGTATGCAGGTAGGAGGAGTTTATGAAAGTCTGGGTGGACTTTATACATCATATGTTGCCATGGATGTGCAGCCAGGTTATTAATCAACAATTGTGTAATGGGTTATCTGGCCTCTTCACGCTAGTTGAGCAACTCGTGGGTGGGTGGGATAGCTGGGTAGGGGGGAGGTAGGGTGGAGGTAGATAAGGTTAGGTGGATAAAGTCGAGTGAGTTAGGGGGAGGTGGGAGAGATCTTGGAGAAATCTTAGGTGCCTGGGGTTAGATGCCTGTCGTCCCTGGGGTTAAGAGTTTGTGTTTAATATTAGGATGATGCGCTCGCGCTGTTCCTGGTAGCCCTTGTTGGGTGGAATGTGTTTGGTGCCTTGCACTTGGGAAAGGGAGGGGGGGGGCATTCAGAGCAAATTACACAATGAGAAAAAGACCAAATGTTGAACAATGATTTAATTGTGTTGATGGGTTCTGTTGTCCATTGTTCGGTTAGAGATAATGTATGAACATGATTAATTTATGTGATGAATAATAATGGTTACATTATCTGTAGAGGGAAGGGAGTGATGGGAGGGAGGTGGGTTGTGGAGGTGAGATTATTCTTATTAAAATGATAAAATGATTTTTGTACCGTTTGTGTACTCCCAGTGATATGTAAGAGTGCCCACAGTGTGTGGATGTTTGGTTTTTTTTGCCATAAAAACTGATTTGAACTAAATTGGTGGAGTGCCCCAGGAATCTCTACTGGGGCATGTGCTATTTAACATTTTATAAATGATTGAAATGAGTGAGGCCTTGGAGGACCTCGTGAGACTGGTGGACAGGGCATCTAAATAGCAGATGACATTTAATGTGGACAAGTGCCAAATGATGTATATAAGAAAAATAAATCCAAACTATGGATGTATTCAGCAATCTCCAGGAACAAGCAGGAAAAAGTCCTCACATATGGGTACGTCGGTACCGACGGAGCCTGAGCGGGAAAGCTCCCCAGCTTCCCAGAAGGAAAGCTTTTTGGGGCCTCCCACGGCGCATGCGCGCTGCCTTCCCGCCTTCCTGACCAACTCTCCTCAGTTCTTCTTTTTCCGCGGAGCCAGCAGGTCGTGTTCCTGTCACCGCTGAAGAAGTTGTTATTTTAATTTATTTCTTTGGCCGCGTGTCTGCCTTCCCCGATTCCAGACCGGTACCGCCGGTCTTTTTTCCTTTATTTAAAAAAAAAAAAAAAAAAAATCTTCTTTTTTTCCCTCACTTGGTGTGTTACTTTTGTGAGGCCTTTAGGCCTTCACTAATTCTCCCTCATGGAGAAACAAGCCTCTGGGTTTAAAAAATGCACCAAGTGCAGCGGTACTATTTCAGTCACAGACACCCATGAATGGTGTCTTAAATGTTTGGGGCCTGACCATTCCATTCTGGGTTGCCCATCCTGTTCTTTGATGTCTAAACGTGGCTTACAGAACCGGGCAGCCAAGTTTCACATGCTGTTTTCTACAGATACTCCAGCATCGACATCTTCCAGGTCTTCCTCTCCTGATGGATCTCAGGTAACCAAACATTCCTCTGGCAGGTCCTCAAAGGGCAAATCTCCCTCTAAGTATCAAGATACCCCTGGGCTTGACCCTGAGGACCCTGCCCCAGCCAAACAACCCCGGCGGGAAGCTCCGGCTTCCAAAGCTCCTCCTATGGGGTTACAGGTTGACATCGATGGCACGGCCTCGACCGATCACCTGTTAGACTGTTCTGGGGTACCGGCTCAATCATCCGGTACTGACATCCAGACAGTCGTGGCGTCCATGGATCATACAGTTCAATCCATGCAGCAGGCCATTTTGGCTTTTATTAAGGCTGCGACGCCCTCGGTACCGCACCCTGCGGTACCGACTCCGATTCCGGTACCACAACCGATACCGGTACCCATACCTTCCACATCGACCAGGATACCGATTTCGGTTCCGGGGTTTTTCCCGATACCGATCCGGTTCCGGGTACCCCCGATGTCGATACCGGTCGATACGCTTATCAATCCCTGGAAGCAAACAGACGATACTTTGAGTCTTCTGATGATTCTGATTCATCAGATGACTCTGCTGAACTATCCCTTACTCTACCTGAGGAGCCCTCTTCTCCAAAGAGGAGAATGTCTCCTCCAGAGGATTTATCCTTTCAAGACTTCATCATTGAAGTAGCTAAAGGTCTTTCTATTTCTGTATCCTCTGAAAAAGAACCTAGAGCAAAAAAGTTAGACATTTTAGGATACTCTAAGGCTCCCAAAGAGGCAGTCACCTTGCCCATCCATGAAATTCTTCAAGATCACATGATGGACTTATGGGAGACTCCTCTCACCCTATCTCCACATTCTCGTCGTCTGGACACCATGTATCGTGTCCCCCCTTCTCCTGGGTTTCAAAAAACTCAGCTCCCGCACCACTCCATCGTGATGCAGTCAGCTATGAAAAGGATCAAGAGTACTAAAAGACACTCTTCTACTCCCCCAGGAAGAGAATGTAGGACTCTGGATGCTTTTGGAAGAAAAATCTTCCAAGCAAGTATGCATATTGCCAGAATCAACTCATACAGCCTCTATATGAGCATGTTTCTGAAGGAAATTGCATTAAAAATACCCCATTTTCTCCCCTTTATCCCAGAGGATAGAAAGGAGGAGTTCCTTCTTCTGCTAAAGCATACCCAAGATATTTCAAAGTTCTCCAACAGAGCAGCCTTTGACTCCTTTGAGGGTGCTAGCAGAGCCTCAGGTATTGCCATAGCGACTCGCAGAATTGCTTGGCTCCAGGCCTCTAACCTTGAACCCTGGGTCCAGGATGGGTTGGGAAATTTGCCCTGTACAGGTGAGAATCTGTTTGGTAAGGAGTGGCAAATCAAAGCCACTCAAATGGATGCAGAAAATGCTGCTTTAGATAGACTTTCTAAGTCTACCTCTACCCCTGTCAAGAAGAAATCTTTCAAAAAGCCTTTCTACAAGAAGGCCAGATTTGCCACAAATACTGGCCAACAATCTTCTGCAGCTCGCTTTGCTCATAAGCGTCAGCAGCCTAAACAGGCCAGGGCAAAACCTGCAAGGGCTGCTACAGCCCAACAGTCCCAACCCCCTCAGGGTTTTTGACTTAAAACTAGAGAACTTAACCTTTCTGGCTCTAAAACAGCCAGAACCTCTGACCATTCCAGGAAGGTTAACTCATTTTGCTCCCAGATGGGAGCAAATCACATCAGAGCAATGGACCCCCTCTCTATCATCAGAGAGGGCTACAAACTACATTTCTCCAACCATCCTCCCCATACCATGGTGAGAAGTTTCAATTCTCCCCCATCTCTCCTAGACCTGTTGGGTCAGGAGGTGACCACTCTTCTCGCCCAAAAGGCAATAGAAGAGGTTCCTCTTCCTCAACTAGGGTCAGGTTTTTACTCCCCTTATTTTCTCATTCCCAAGAAAATGGGGGGGGGGGGGGGGGTACAGACCCATTCTGGATCTCAGAGAATTGAACAAATTTCTATACAGGGAGAAATTCAAGATGCTTTCTCTAGGCACTCTCCTTCCATACCTACAGAGTCAGGACTGGCTTTGTTCTCTAGATCTCAAGGATGCGTACAAACATATACTCATCCATCCATCCCACAGAAAATTCCTACGGTTTCTGTTCCAGGGAAAACATTTCCAATACAGAGTACTTCCCTTCGGTCTAGCCTCTGCTCCAAGGGTATTTACCAAATGCATGGCAATAGTAGCTGCATTTCTACGCGCCCTGGGTATTTTTGTCTTCCCATACCTGGACGACTGGCTCATCCGAGCTCCGTCTCAGTCCGAGGCTCAGACTTCCCTGGATCGCACCAGGCGAATTCTACAGTATCTGGGACTTGTGATCAATCTGCCAAAGTCCCAACTCACCCCTACTCAATCCCTAGAATTCATAGGGGCCTGGTTGGATACCACCACCGCAAGGGCCTATCTACCTCAGGCCCGTTGCCAAATGTCTAGTGCACTTAGCCTCTCAGACTCAGTCCAGAAGCCACTTGACTGCCAGAGAGATGCTACAACTATTAGGCCACATGGCCTCCACAGTGCATGTGTTGCCTTATGCTCGCCTACATATGAGAGCAGCTCAATGGACTTTATCCACCCAGTGGACTCAAGCATCAGGAGCTCTCTCAGACCAAATAAAAAACTCCAATCGTCTCTTTTGGTCTCTCCAATGGTGGATATCCACTCAAAATCTGTTGTTGGGGGCCCCCTTTCAACCATTGTTGCCCCAAGCAACCCTCACAACAGGTTCCTCCCAAACAGGTTGGGGGGCTCATCTCCAAGATCTCTCCACTCAGGGCACTTGGTCTCCACAGGGAGACCACCCTTCATATCAACCACTTGGAACTTCGAGCAATCTTTCTAGCTCTCAAAGTTTTTCATACCCTCCTCACCAACATGACAGTCCTTATTCACACGGACAATCAAATAGCCATGTTTTACATAAACAAACAAGGAGGGAGTGGCTCTCTGTCGCTTTGCAACGAAGCTCTAAGATTATGGGCCTTCGCCAGAGAGCATCAAATCCATCTCCTGGCAGTATATCTTCCAGGAATCCAAAACTCTTGGGCAGACACTCAGTCGAGTTCTGCTTCCACACGAATGGTCCCTGCACATGGATCAGGTACTCAGAATCTTCCAGAAATGGGGAACCCCGGACATAGACCTCTTTGCAAGTCCGTGGAATGCCAAACTTCCCCGGTTCTGTTCCAGAATTCCGTGTCAGGGAGTTCAGACCAAGGATGCCTTCCTCCTGCATTGGGGTCAGGGTTTCCTGTATGCCTTTCCACCCATTCCTTTAATTCCCAAGACTCTGTTCAAACTTCAAAGGGATCAAGGGTCCATGATCCTCATAGCTCCACGCTGGCCACGCCAAGTGTAGTACCCTCTACTTCTGCATCTCTCCCAAGCCCCCTCCCTGGACTTGGGAGCGGCTCCAGACCTTCTGTCTCAGGAGGAGGGGACTTTGTGGCACCCAAACCCCAAGTCCCTTCACCTCAGAGCTTGGTTACTGAAGGCCTAGACCTTCAACACTTTAATCTTTCGCAGCAAGTGAAGGATATCCTCCATGCCTCTAGGAAACCTTCCACTAGGCGTTCTTACGCTTTTAAATGGAAAAGATTTTCCATTTGGTGTGCTCAAAAGGGTCTTAACCCTCTGGCACTCCCATTGAATTCTCTTTTGGAATATCTCCTGCATCTCTCCAATGCAGGACTCAAAACAATTCAGTAAGAGTCCATTTGAGTGCTATTGCGGCATCACTTAAGCCCATCAATGGACAACCTGTTTCCTCTCATCCTCTTATTGCAAGATTCATGAGAGGCTTAACTTTAACTAAACCTCCCATTCGACCTCCTCCGGTAGCATGGGACTTAATCTTGGTTCTTGGTCAGCTTATGAAGCCACCTTTTGAACCCTTAGCCACTACCTCCTTGAAATTTCTTTCCTGGAAGGTTATTTTCCTCATTGCAGTCACTTCAGCTCGCCGCATCAGTCAACTGCAGACCTTAGTGGCTAATCCACCTTATACAAGGTTCCATCATGATAAGGTAGTCCTTGGGACAAATCCTCACTTTATGCCTAAAGTGGTCTCACCTTTTCATCTTAATCAAGAGGTATATTTACCTGTCTTTTTTCCAGCTCCTCATGCATCCAATGCAGAGAGGAACCTTCATACTCTAGACTGTAAAAGAGCTCTTGCCTTTTACATCCACAGGACACAGCAACATCAAAAGTCTTCTCAGCTTTTTGTTGCTTTTGATCCTTCTCATTTAGGACTTCCAGTCTCCAAAAGAACACTCTCCAATTGGATTGCTCAGTGTATCTCTTTTGCTTACCAGAGTAAGAACCTTTCTCTGGAGGGCCATGTCACCGCTCACAACGTGAGGGCCATGGCCACCTCTATGGCTCATTTTAAACTCTGTGTCCATTGACCAGATCTGTCGAGCAGCCACCTGGGCCTCGGTTCATACCTTTACAGCCCATTACTGTTTGGACAAGGACTCCCGCCGGGATGCCTTGTTTGGTCAGGCTGTCCTCAGACACCTGTTCCATTCTTGAACAACTCCAGCCCACCTTCCCTGAATGGATGCCTGAGATCCATAGGAAGATGAGGAACCTTTCAGGGTCTCATACCCTTCAGGGGATCTCCCGGGCATCTTAGCTAGGGAGTCCCAATATGTGAGGACTTATTCCTGCTTGTTCCTGGAGATAGCACAGTTACTTACCTGTAACAGGTGATCTCTGGGAACAGCAGGAATTAGTCCTCACAACCCGCCCACCTCCCCTAGGAGTTGTATCTCTCTCTCTTCCTTTCCTCTCTCTATTGTCTCAGCTATAAACTCGAACTGAGGAGAGTTGGTCAGGAAGGCGGGAAGGCAGTGCGCATGCGCAGTGGGAGGCCCCAAAAAGCTTTCCTTCTGGGAAGCTGGGGAGCTTTCCCGCTCAGGCTCCGTCGGTACCGACGTACCCATATGTGAGGACTAATTCCTGCTGTTCCCAGAGATCACCTGTTACAGGTAAGTAACTGTGCTTTCCTTATTAGGAGCCATTCTGGAGTAGACAGTGTTAAAGCTTAAGTTCAGTGTGTGGCTACAGTTAAAAGCAAATGGAATGTTAAGACTTATTCAGAAAGGTAAGAGAATTGCTTTTACTTTCCATTCAGTGCCTTTGTATCAATTGATGGTACAAATGTATCTTGAGTGCTGCTTGCAGTTCTGGTCATTCAGACTCAAAAAAGATACAGTAAATAAAAGAATTAGACAAGGTATAGAGAAGGGCAACCAAAATGTATAAAGAGGAAAAAGTGTTGGATTAAATATGTTAGGACTGTTAAGTATGGAGAAAAGATACCTGAGATGAATGGAATGGAGTGGGGAGATAAAAAATAGTTATTCACCATTTCAAATGCTATAAAAACAAGGGAAAACGTGATGAAACGACAGGATAGTGCTTAAAAAAACAAATTGGAAAATGGGACAGGCACAACATGGTATGTGCAGTAAGCATTGCAGTGGGGTGCTAAAAGCACTCATGGGCACACCTGTTCTGCATCAGCCCTGTCTGCATGCAGAGTTAAGGGGAAGCACTGACTTGTAGTTTGCAGGGTGCACTAGAAACCCTGGCTCTTTACTTGTCAGAAAAGGTAAGCTAAGCCTGCCTGGGCTTAAAAAGGGCTTGCTCAGGTTCTGGAGAAAAAAAATCCATAAATCATAATTAGCCAGATAGATTTGGGGAAAGCTCCTACTTCTCTTGATACGAACAGTAAGGATCTTGCTGGGTGCTTTATGATCTGGATTAGCAGAGCTGACACTGCTACTAAGTGAACTAGGCATCCATCTGGGATAGCAGAATTTGCAGATGGCATTGCGGCTCCTGCTTAACATGACAACAGTACTTTCAATGCTGCTCTTAGTGCAGCACAGACATGCCCTCTAGCCCTGCTGTGTCCCACCCCCTCTGTCAGCTTGCGCTGTGGGTGTGGGGGAGTGACTGGGATATGGCAGCATTTGAGCAAACACTTGTGCTCAAGGTCTTATACTGCGCTGTGCTGCCTTCCATTTCACTGTGCGTCAGGCCCTGGTGGAAGTAGAGCCATGGTGGTGGCAGGAGGAAGGGAAGAGGGGGGGGGGGGGGTGGTGCTGTACATGGGGTGGGGAGAAAAGGAAGTTGCTGGCTACCTGGGGAGTAGGAAAACACCAGGCTGAAGCTTCACCAGGGCATCAGATACCCTTAGGCTGGTTCAGTGGCTTGGTCGCCATCAGAGATGGCATGCTGAGCTTTATGGACTTTTTGACCTAACCCAGTAAGATGCATCTTATTATGTCAAAATTTTATATATATATTTTTAGTATGCTTTCTGTGTTGAATTGTGTTGCACAACCATATATGAGGATTGTTAATTCAAAAGTAGTACACTTAGGAGGACTTCCAGTGGTGGCATCTGCTTTGAGCAGGCACTCAAAAAATATCTTCCACGTCCCTGCAATTGCCACCAGCAGAGCAACCTTCTGGGCAGATAAGTGCTAGGCGAGGAATCAAATGATGTCTCGCAAGCTGCTAAGTGATCATGAGTAATATTTTCAAATAGCAGAGCAGGAGGAGATGGGGCCATGTGGCATGCAGCTGGACAAGCTGCTGGAGGCCCAGGAAGAGGAGGTGGGTGTTGGCAGCTGCAGAGCAGACTCTGAAAACAAATGGGTCACCTTTTCGCGTGACAAGCTCACTAAGATGGACTTTGGGGGAAATACTAGTAGAACTCAAAGCTTTGAACAAGGAAATTGTTGTAAGCGCAAAAGAAATAAGAGAATGCTAGCAGAGCTGCGTCAGAACTTGGCGGACCTAAAGAAGCGGAGCATAACATCGAGGCATGGTGAGGCTTTAGGAGTGCTAAAGGATGCAGTGAGCAAAAGGAAGACACAGGCTGTAATGCTAACAGATGAATCTGAAGATCTAAAAAACTACTCATAATGGAGTGATTTGTGGAATTTTAGAATTAGAGAGCATGGAAAATTGTGTAGCACTGGTCAGTGAGAAATCTAGAGTGATTTTAGTAAAACGAGAGACTGTCAGACTGCCAGATGGACATTGAACAAGTCCATAGGGTGTTGAGGGCAAGAAAGAACTGTAATCTTCCTCAAGATATCAGTTTGACTTTATAAATATGGAACGAAAAGCTCTGATTGGTTGCCATAATGGAGTTGGTGAGTTAAGGACACCGCCACGTGTTGGTTGAAGAGTGATGATCAAATTCATCATTGAAAAACATTTCTTGGACTTCAGATATTTGGATTAAGAGCAACATTGAACAGATAGTGACTTTTATTCCCCCCCCCCCCCCCTGAATCAGGAAGGATGAATTTAAATCCTTATACTTAAATAGAAGAAACAAGGGTAATATTATGGATGAATTACATGATCAGCTTATTTTATATGGGACTTGAATATGAATTGAGATTAGTAGTGTAATTCTGGAATTTGAATGAAATAGTTACAAAGTAGCTGTAAATGGATATTAAGTACTTCTAGAGAAATAAATTGTGATAATTCTGCTCTTATGCTCGCTATGTCAGTCTAATCATTCATCTATTTTGTCCAATATATACTAATTGACATGGACACATAATTGTATATATCACATAGTTAGCAGAACAGTTTGTGCTTGAACCTTTCTCCAGTAGATGGGTTAGACCAGTCCATGCCAACAGGTGTACAATGACACCATCTCCATATAGATATTATATAGAATGAGCCAAATGGACAGGACAACATACAGCTTGTGGCCGCTGCTCAACTCTAACTTTTAAAGCTTTCCCTTGTAGGGGTATCCTTCCATTTCCTTTATCATTTTGGTCACTCTTTTCTGTACCTTTTCTAATTCCGCTATGTACTTTTTAAGATATGGCAACCAAAATTGCATACAATATTTGAGGTGCAGTTGCACCATGGAGCAATACAGAGGCATTATAATATGTTTGTTTTATTGGAATACTTGATATACCTCGCCTTATTGATCCAGGGTGGTTTACAATTAATAACGAACACAATGGCCGTAGGCCTTAGAAGAGGAAAGGAATTCCATTATATGACCTATTCAATTGCCACTGTGACTCAAAAAGAGGTGGGGGAGTACTCATAATGTGTAAAAAGGAACTTAAAATTACCTCTGCAATCTTGAGCAACCTAGATCGAATGGACATACTAAAGGTACAAAACAAAATTATATCAATATGTCTCATATATAGACCACCAACACCCGACCCCAATAGCCTTACTACCATCCTTGAAACAGCATGCTCAGCCTCCCACAAGAAACCAACCATCATACTAGGAGATATCAATCTCCCATCCCTCCACCCATCTCATAGATCCACCTTCCATGACTCAATGACAGACATGGGATTCAAACAAATCATACGCACACCCACACGCATAAAGGGAAACTCTCTTGATCTAGTTTTCCTCCCAACCCTAACTACCAATCATCATATGTACATTCCCCCCACAATTACTGAGGTTCCTTGGTCAGGCCACCATCTAGTGACCTTCTATATGCCCCTGCATCACTCAGTTTCTACAAAGACAGATATAACACCACAGAATAGGAGATTTGCACATTTCAGTAAAGATACCTTCTTAGGCAGTATACTCCCTCAACTCACTACAGACTCCTTAGACATCAACACAATGATAAACATATGGAACGACTCTATACAAAGGGCCGCAGCACCTCCCATAAAACTCCCTAGGCATCCCCCAAAAAATCCGAAAAATGGTTTAGAAATGAGCTTGCCAAACTAAAAAGGCAATTAAGAAAATAAGAAAAGAAGTGGAGATTAACCAAATCGCAAGACAACAAACAACTCTACCTTAACATACTCACTACCTACAAAGAAACAATAAATGCAACAAAAAGGGACTACTACACAAAGGGTCTAAACTCCTCTCTGAATCGCCCAAGGGAGCTGTTTGCCATCGTTAGATCCTTAACTAAGACAGGGCAAGCTGAAACAGAAACATGTAATTTAAACCCTCAGGTTCTCTCTGCACATTTTGCAGACAAACTAAAAAAATAAAAACCCTAGCCATAACATGCTATTGCTTCACCACCCAACAAACCCCAACATGTGGGCAAACTTCCACCCAGTCAATCAAAAACACCTGTTGAAAATCATAACAAACATCAACACCACAACCTCCCTGCTTGATCCTTGTCCGGTATCATGGATCAAAACTTCAAAGACTTTACTGGCACCATATCTCCTACACATTATCAGCCAGTCACTCCATCAAGGCATTATGCCAAATGAACTCCAATTTACATCCATCAGACCAATTCTTAAGAATGAGACCCTTGACAGAAATGACCCAAACGCATACAGACCCATAGCTAGCATACCATTTATCGCTAAAATAATAGAAAAAGTCATACAATTACAACTACGTTGACCTCAGTGCCCCTCTAGATACCCACCAGTTTGGTTTTAGACCATTTCATGGAGTTGAAACTTTGCTGCTTACCCTAATGGACCACCTTATCAGAGGCATCGACGACCCTAAACAAGCATTCATTCTACTCTTTATGGATATTGTGTCCACATTCGACAACATTAACCATGACACCCTCATCGAAAGATTAACACAAATTGGAAAAAGAGGTAACGTACTCCTTTGGTTCAAGTCATACATCATAAACCAGAAGCTATGTGTTCAAATAGGACAGGAAAAATAAGTTACTTGCCCCCAAGAAAAAGGTATACCCCAAGGTTCTGCACTCTGGGCCCTACTCTTCAATTTATACCGGCAACCAATCACTAACATCTTCCGAAAATTCAACATTAGATACTACATATATGCTGACAACATCATTTATTTTTATTTATTTAGCAAGCATTTGTATCCCGCTCCTTCCAGCGATCAGAAGCGGGTAAGATTACTATTGTGAAGCTGCCGAATCAAGGCAGGTACAAATTTTGTTTACATACAGATTGTCAGAAAAGCACATCATACAGATTTGTTTACATACAGATTGTCAGAAAAGCACATCATACAGAGTTAACACTTCTTAGCTATGAGGGAGTTCATTTACATATATACATAAATACATATATACAGGATAAGTATCTTGGTTACGGTGGACAGGGGGCTGCCCCATCTGTGGGTTTAGTTCAGGTTGAAATGAGTTTGGAAAATGTGCGTCTTGAGTTTCCTTCTGAAGTCCAGAAGGTCATTGCTAGCTCGTAGTTCTGGTGGGAGTTGGTTCCATAATGTTGGCGCCACATATGAAAAAGCCCTGTGGCTGGTGTTAGCTTTGGTAGATCTTATATCTGTTGGAGTGTGGAGGTTGTTGGAGTTGTGGGTTCTTCTGTTTCGGGTAGGAGGTTGCAATCTGACTAGGTTGTTGAGGAAGGAGGGTGCTAAGTTGTGGATGAGTTTGAAAGTAGTTGTTAGTATTTTGTATTTTGTGCGAGCTGTTATGGGTAGCCAGTGTAAATGAATTAGTACTGGTGTGATGTGGTCACTTAGATTTTTCCTCATTATGACCCTGGCAGCTACATTTTGTGCCATTTGTAATATGTTTAGGGTTTTTTTTAGGTAGACCTTGTAGGATGGCGTTGCAGTAGTCAAAATGTGGCATGATGAGTGCTTGAGCCACGGTTCTAAAATCTTGGGGATCAATAATACTCCGAATGGGTTGGAGAACTCTAAGCTTGTGGAAAACTGCTCTGTTGGTCTTTCGGAGGTGTTTCTCCATCTTTAGGTCACAGTCAAATGTGACTCCTAGATACTTTATTTCTTTTTTTGTTTGGTAAGTGTTGTTACATAGTGTTATTGATGAGGGTGGGTCAAAGTTCGGTTCTTTGGAGATATACATTACTTCGGTTTTTTTTGTGATTAATTGACATACTGCTTTGTTGTAACCAGTCTTGCATCTCACCAATGCATGTCTCTAGTGGGCTGTAGTCTGGGTTTTTAGTGTCTAGTTGCGAGTATAGCATGATATCATCGGCATAGATGTGGTAATTAATTTTGTGCCGTGTGAAAATTTTGCATAGTGGCTGCATATATATGTTAAACAGAAGCGCTGAGAGAGCAGAGCCCTGGGGGATTCCCTGTGTTTGGGAGAAGGATTCTGCTTTTTCTCCGTTGAATTGAACCTGTTGTGTTCGATTTGAGATGTATGATGAGAACCACTTTAGTGGGGTTCCTGCTATTCCTATCGATTTTATTCTATTTATGAGGGTTCCATGATTAACTGTATCAAAGGCAGCTGAAATGTCAATGAATACAAGAATGTACATTTTCTTTTTGTTTTCAAGGCCCTTTAGGAGGTTGTTAAGTAGAACTAGTAATAGGGTTTCAACTCCATGATGTTGCCTGAAGCCATATTGCTGGTCATCTAGAGGAGCACTGTCAGTCAGGTGGTCTTGGAGTTGTAGAAGGACCGTTTTTTCTATGATCTTTGCCAGGAATGAGATACTTGATATGGGACGGTAGGAAGCTGGGTCTTCTCTGAGTGTATTGTTTTTTAGAATCGGTCTAATGACTGATTTCTTTAGTTCCGAGGGCATGAGTCCTTGTTGTAGGGATAGGTTAACTATGTGTGCGATGTGCGGTGCTATGTCCTGTTTCACTGCCTTGATCCAGGTTGCAGGGCAGGGGTCTAGTGGGGAGGTGGTGCTCTTTAGGCTTGTGACAATGGTTGTGATTTGCTGGGTTCCGATTTTGTGGAAGTGCTTCCATAACTGATTTTGAGTTATGTTGTTTTCACTTTTGACTTGTGGTATTGGTGGGGCTGGGGGGGGAGGAGGACCAGGGGCCGTCAGTTTGGTCGCGTAATGGTTTGCCAGTGTTTGGGCCTTGATGGAGTTGTTGAGGTTGGTATTCTGGTCGGTTTTGATTAGTGATTTGACTAGTTCGAATAACTCTCGTGGGCGATTGATCGCCTTGTTTAGAATGTTGGTGTGATGTAATTTTTTTGCATTGTTCACGTCGTTTTTGTACTTTGCAAGATGGGCCATGTATTTAGTTTTGAGATCGGAGGATTTGGTTTGTCTCCATTTTCTCTATTTTACGGAGCTCCCTTTTTGATTTTATTAGAGTTCCTGTGTACCAGGGTTCCGAGTTGGTCTTACGTGGGTTTGTTGTGTGTTTCAATGTTGGGTTAGATGTATTTTGGATGTGTGTGTTCCATCTGTTAGTTCGTCGAGGTCTGTTGTCCTTCCCCATTGACTTACACTCTGATAGATTACTGTAAGTAGTATTGTTTATCAGTGAAACAGAATCATGGTTAAAGGACAACAACCTTCATATAAACTACAATAAAACAAAGACCTTAATTATAACAAGAAATCAAAATGCGCGCCCCCCCCCCCCCGCAAACCATCACAATTAACAATGTCATCCTCCCTCTTAAACAAGAGGTGAAATATCTAGGAATAATACTGGATCAATCTCTCACCATGCTTCCTCATCTAAAACAAACAGCAAGGACCATCTTCTTTAAGCTAAAAACCGTGCAACACCTTCTAGATGTTAATGACTTCAAGTCAGTAGTCAAAGCTGCCATCACTCCCCACTTTGACTACTGCAATATTCTGCTACAGGGTTTACCAGCCAAAAACATTAACATTCTCCAAAGAGTGCAAAATATTATCGTCAGAATCGTATGCAAGACCCGACTAACCGAACACACAACTCCTATACTATATGACCTCCACTGGCTCCCAGTAACAAACCGAATAAAATGTAAGGTATTGATGATAACCTTTAAACTGATCAATAACATCTCACCATCATATCTATCTACCCTTATCCAAACACAACCAGATAACAGAACACGTAGGCAAAAAGCTAACCATTCTCTCGTAACCCTTCAATCAATTCACAAAACAAAACAGACGACGAGTACCAGAGCCTTCACATTTACTGCCCCAGGTCTCTGGAACTCACTGCCATTACCAATCTGTGAGATCAAGGACCTCCAAATGTTCAGAAGAGAACTCAAAACATTCCTATTCACTGCCCACTATAGAGATATAAATAAAAAACCCATCGCAGAAACACCCAGTCAACATACGCAATAGTTGGCATTTACACAACACATCTAATAATATCCCATCCACATCAAACTCTATGATCTAATTATTACCCAATGTACCTTGTATATAGTTGATTATGTTAAGACTACCAGTTTTATTTATGGTCTTATGTAGCAATTCACCCTACTTATTTTATGTAACTTCAAATGCGGTTTCTTGTAAAATATCTCGTTTTACTATGTAAATAGTTTTACTACTGTTCTATGTAACTTGTTATGTTATTTGTAAACCACCCCTGATCTCTGGAAGGGGCGGTATAGAAGCATTTAAATAAATAAATAAATTAAATTAAATTAAATAACAGGAAAGAGAAGAGACAAGATGCCTATAAGAGTCTGGGGGGCAGAGGTTACGTAATGGTGGACTGCAAGTCGAAAGCAGTTTCAAAGAGGTGGGTCTTCAGAAGGATTTTGAATTTAGTGAAAACAGGTTCCTGCCGTATTGTGGAGGGAAGAGAGTTCCATAGTGAGGGTCCCAGAAAAAAGAATGCAGAGTGCTGAGTGGATTGGAGGTGTGCATGGGAGGGAGATGGGAGCACCAGACAGTTAATATGGATAGAGCGAAGACTGTGAGAGGGAGTATGGAATTCCAATAAGTCAACCAAATACTGTGGAATACCGGTATGTATAACACGATGACTTATTGTTAAAATGTTGTATTGAAAGCGATAGGCTACGGGAAGCCAGTGTAATTGAATGAGAATTGGTGTGATATGATCATGGAGGGAGGAATGAGTTATGATCCGAGCGGCTGTATTCTGTATTAATTGTAAGCGATGAAGTTGAGTTTTAGTAATAACAGAAAAGGCCAAGTTACAGAAATCTATACGTGACAAAACTAAAGACAAGAGCAGTGTAGTCAAGGCCTGTGTGGAAAGAATGGGCGGATAGCGCTCATCTGTCAGAGGTGATTAAAAAGAGCAACGGGAAAGGAGCGAGATATATTCTTGAACGTTAAGCGCTAAGTCGAGTCAGGCCGTGATAACAAATAGAGGAGACTAAGCAACACCATCAAAGCAATTTATCACAAGATATGCACAATTCGGCACCTACGACCCCTACTGGAACCTGACGATTTCTGGATGATCTTTCAAGCACTTGTAACCCCCACACTTCGACTACGCCAACTCCATCCTGCATGGTCTCCCAAAGAGCACACTGAACCCACTACAACTAGCAATGAACACCGCAGCTCGCATACTGCATGGAGCCTCCAGAAGAGACCATATAACGCCAACCTTGCAACACTTCCACTGGCTTCCGATCTACTGCAGGCTAACTTTCAAAGTACTACTATTGACATTCAAAGCCATTAACAAACTGTTCTCCACCTCCCTCACGGACCTTGTCCATCCCACTCCTCTGACCAGATCCAGAAGGTCATTCGCTGCTAACACACTTGCAATCCCTAATACGATAACTAAATGCTCCCTTGCAACAAAGAACAGAGCATTTGTATTCTACTCACCTACACTCTGGAATGCCCTCCCAAGCACTATCCGAGCTATTACCGACCTCGCACAATTTAGAAAGGCACTAAAGCACCATCTTTTCCTACAACATTACTCCCAAACTGGTGACATAACACAACCCAGTGTACCTCCCCACCCACCATACCTCCCCACCCAACATGATGACACTACCAGCTCACACATGTCATGTTGACATAACTATAGCCACCAACTGGATAACTATACCTGTAAATAGTTGTAAGATCATGTCATGTTGACATAAACAGTTCCGTGATATATTTGCTCAGTTTGTATATAGTTACCCCTGTTGAAATCCAAGTTGTAATACCTGTTCCTTATAAAGTTTAAATGTATGTTTCAGCCTACATTGTATGCATTAATGTTACTTGTAAACCGCACTGATGCAAAAGAGCGCGGTATAGAAAAGATGTAAATAAATAAAATAAGGGGGTAGCAGAACCAGCAAGAGTTGGGGCAGCTGTGGGACACAGGGTACCAAAAGTGAACCAGATCGCGAGAGTCTTAGACAGATTAAGATGCAGATAATTGGAGGTCAGTCAGGAGGAGATGCGTTGCAAGCAGTCGTTTGATCATGGAGAGATTCGGGTGATGTAAGGTAGTATGGTGGAGCAAAATAATGTCATTCGCATAATATGTGGATAACCCAAATTGTTGCATAAGAAATGCTAAGGATGCTAAAAAGATGTTAAAAAGAAGAGGAGCTAGCCTTGAGGAACACCACAGTGCAGAGGGACGGGATCAGAGGAGGTTGAGTTGAAGTGCACTGAGAAGAAATGTGAAGAGAGATAGGAATGAAACCACGGATAGACTGTCCCATGAAGCCCAGAGTCCCGAAGACGTGAAAGTAGCGGGGAATGATCAACAAGGTCGAATGCAGCAGAGAGATCAAGGGATACTGCCAAAGTGGTGATATCACAATTGTGGTCTGTGTGAATGTCATTAAGGAAAGAGAGTAAAACAGTCTCAACACTGTGACCAATGCAGAAACCAGACTGTCGAGGGTGAAGTAGGTGAGTTGAGTCAAGATGATGGGACAGCTGAGAAAAGACGGCTTTTTCCAAAATTTTAGCAAGTAATGGCAGATTAGAAACAGGACGATAGTTGGAAAGGACAAGAGGGTCAAGGGAAGATTTCTTTAAGATGGGCCAAATAGTTGTGTGTTTCCAGGTGGAGGGAAAAACACCAGATGATAAGCTCTCATTGAGGATGACAAGGACAAAGAGGAGGAGTGCTAAAAATGATTCTGCAATCCAAACTGAAAGAATAGGGTCTAGTAGACAGAAGGTCTTATGAGAAGTAGAAATCAATTTGAAAAGTTCCACGATGGAAACTGGGCGAAAAGTGGATAAGGAGTGAGAAAGAGAAGGGGAGAGGGTAACAGATGGAGAATAAGGGGGAGAGAGGGAAGGAGCTTCTGCATGAGGAATGGTGGTGAAAGAGGAGCGAAGAGTTTGAATTTTAGCATCAAAGAAAAGGGCCAGCTGGGATGCTGAAGGGGTCTCATAGGAGTCAAGGGATGAAGACTGAGATGGCAAGATGCACAGAGATTTTAGTACTGAGTAAAGACAGCGGAAAGAGTTTGGAGCCGAAGAGATAATGGTGGAGAAGTGCTCACACTTTGCCTGATGAACCTGTGTATGAAAAACATGATATGATGTATTAAAAAGCTGGAGAGATGCCGGTGTGCGATGTTTACGCCAGATGTGCTCTGAGTGCCGTAGCTGGGTGCTTAATAGACGGAGGCCTGAGTGAAACCAAGGTTGCAACGATAGAGTAGAGCGGGCAGACGGCCTCAGCTGCAAAGGGGCAACTTTGTCTAAAGCCACCGTAAGTGAAGAGGTCCATAAAGAGACCTGTTGCTCAGTTGATAGATCGGAGAAGTCAGGAGGCAAAATTTGATCAGCAGCAGAATATTGCTCCAACGTCTGAGGGGAGATGCGGCAGACACAACAGTGCGTCTGTTGAGTCGAAGAAGTATGTGTAGGATGGGAGGGTATCTGCATAGAAAACTGAATAAAAGCGTGATCAGACCAGGGAAGGGGAGTAACTTCAAAATTGGAAAATTGGATTAATGATGATGAGGAGGAGAGGACTAAATCTAGTGTATGGCCAGCTGTATGAGTTGCTGAGGTAATATGTTGAACAAGTGCTAAGTCCTGGACCAGGGAAATAAAGGCATGGTCCCGAGCAGAAGAAGGTGAATGGAGATGAATATTAAAATCTGCCAACACAGTTAGATGAGAGAATTGTAGGACTGTGTCAGTTATGGTAGCCAACAGGTTTTTCTTCAGTCCTTTTCTTATGATTCCTAGCATTCTATTTTGCTTTCTTGGGCACCATTGCACTCTTGGCAGAGAGTTTCAACCTATTATCCGTGATGATACCCAGATCATTTTCCTGAGTAGTGATTCCTAATGTGGAAACTTGCATCATATAACTGTAGTTTGGGTTGTTCTTCCTTAACTGCATATCTTTACACTTGTCCATATTAAATTTCATCTGCCATGTGGACATCCAGTCTCTGAATTTTGCAGGGTCCTCTTGCAGTTCTTCACAATCCTCTTGTTTTACAACTTTGAATAATTTTATGTCCTGTGGAAATTTGATCTTCGCTCATTGTTCCCATTTCCATGTCATTTATGAATGTTAAAAAGCAGCAGGCCCAGCACAGATCTCTAGAATATTCTATTTTATTCATCTTTCTCCATTGAGAAAACTGGCCATTTAGCCCTACTCTGTTTTCTGTCTTTTAACTAGTTCAGTCCACAGTAGTACACTACCTTTTTATCCTATGACACTTTTAAATTTCCTCAAGAATCTCTCATGAGGGACCTTGTCAAATGATTTTTGAAAATCCAGATACACTGTATCAATTGGCTACCTTTATCTACCTGTTTATGCAAACCTTCAAAAGATATAGCAGATAGACAAAACTTTTCATGGCTAAATCCATGTTGACTTTGTTCCATTAAACCACGAATATCTATATGTTCAGTAATGTTGTTCTTTTATAATAGTTTCTATCATTTTGCCTGATACTTAGGTCTGACTCGCAGATCTGTAGTTTCCTGGATCACCCTTGAAGCCCTTTTTAAAAACTGGAGTTAGGTTGGTCACACGGCAGTCTTCAGATACTATGGATGATTTTAATGGTAGTTCCTTATCGTCCCTCCAGTCCAGTCCCTCACCTCTGGGTTGTGCTCCCCTTTTTTGCAGCTTGGAGATTGAGCATGCTCTCTTCTTGATGACCCTAGGGTATATATATCGCTGGCACCTCCCACCAGCTCCAGTATGCTCAGTCTCCACCAGCTGAGCGGATCAGTAAGCCAGGGTGTTAGGTTTCCTGGTAGAGACGGTTAAGGAGAGTTTAGGGTCCTTCTTGTTTGGTTTTGTTTGGTTTTCTCCTTCAATTTGGTTTCTTTTAGTGCCCTTTACTTTCGGGCTCTTAGTTTTTCTGGGGGCTGTATTTTGGTGCGGGGATTGCTGAGGATTCCTCCCCCTCTCCCTTGGAGACATTCAGGAGGAGGCTTCGGAAGAGAGTGCTGTTCGAGGCCTTCGATACCGGAGTGGCTCCCGATCCCCGGGGCGGGTGAGGAGTCGCTGACCGGGAGATACAGGACCTGTGGGGGCAATCATCTCGCGCTGTTCTGCCGAAGCTCTTGAAGGCAGCTGAGCGCGGGAGGAGGATGGCGCGGGAAAGTCCAGCGGTGTTTAAGCGTGGCGGCGGTCCATGGGTTGAGGTAAGCTGACCACGCGGCTGCCGTTCACGTCATTAAGAGGCCTGCTGAGGAGCGCCAGGGAAGAGTAGAGTTCTGGCTTAGGCCTTGCCTTTTGGCGCGTTTTTGCGTGTGTTAACCGTTTGTTGTGCTCTTTGGTGAATTTTCAGCAGTAGTTTTTCTTTTGTTTTAAAAAGAAAAAATAGGCAGAGAAAGGTAGAGTTTATCTCAAGGATATATCCTTGTTTAATTGTTTGCTTTACAGTGTCCTCCTATTGCATTTTATGTTGAGGAGAGGCTAACAGAATACTACAGGGTGCCATGCCGGTGAAACCTCAATGCTTGGTCTGCCGGACCTGGTGAGGAACAGTTTCAGATGCTGACGTGTGTAAGGGATGTACTGTGGAGGCCACGTCCTTGGAGCAGGGCATTCAGGTGAGTATATGCCAGGAGCCTCCTCTATCCCTCTCCCAGGACTCAGGGGGATTCTACAGAAGCCGGGGTTGGGGCGGGGGGCCCCCCCTTCCCCTAGGTCAGAGCCTCCTGCTTGCCCCCTGCCCCCTCGGTCCCTCTACTTCTCGGGGCCTGGAAGAGGGGGTGGCTGGGGAGATTTCTCTCCAGAATTTGTTTGGTTTTTGCATAAGGCATTCTGTCTGCGGCAGCAAGGAGCACAAGGTGCAGCGTCGGGGCAGGGGTGCCCTGGAAAGTGGGCTGCGGACCCGAGGAAGCCGGGGCTCGCGGGAGAGGCAACAAAACAAGCCAGGCTCACGGGCGATGAAGGACAAGCTTCTCCTCTGTTGGAGGTCCAAGGTGGGGAGTCCCCCGACCTGGAACATGAAGAAGAAGAGGAGGAACTAGAAGAGGTGAGTTCCCGGAGGAGGAGCAGGCTTGGATTATTTGGGTCTTCTGCAGGGAAGAACTACTGGGGCTCCTTAACCTGGAAAAGAGACGGCTGAGGGGAGATATGATAGAAGTCTATAAATTAATGAACGGAGTGGAACGGGTAAACATAGATCGATTGTTTACGTTATCAGAATATAGAAAGACTAGGGGACATGCAATGAAGCTACAGGGTAAACTATTTAAGACTAATAAAAGACAATATTTTTTCACTCAACGTGTAATCAAACTCTGGAATTGGTTACCGGAG
Organism: Ichthyophis bannanicus; assembly: GCA_033557465.1. Classification (NCBI taxonomy): domain Eukaryota; kingdom Metazoa; phylum Chordata; class Amphibia; order Gymnophiona; family Ichthyophiidae; genus Ichthyophis; species Ichthyophis bannanicus. The sequence goes on from CM066031.1 coordinate 368,129,829, forward strand.
GATGTAGTAAAGGCTGTTAGTGTAGCTGGGTTTAAAAAAGGTTTGGACAAGTTCCTGGTGGAAAGGTCCATAAACCATTATTAAGAAGTGACCGAAGATATCAATGCTTGACCCAGTACAAGCATTGTGGAACTTGTGTCTCTTGGGGAAACTGCTAGGTACATATGACCTAGATTGGCCACTGTTGGAAACAGAATACTGGGCTTGATGGACCTTGGTCTGACCCAGTATGGCATATCTTATGTTCTTATGATCAGCGAGTCCCTTAAGGCTCTTAATATCTCTGTGGGCCTCCTGGCAGAGGAGTCGTCTCTGGAGGATCTGCTCATACAGGCAGTACGGAAGACTCAGAAGGTCTTCCCGGTCCAATAGGTGGTCAAACAGATGATCCAGGATGAGTGGAACCAGCCAGAGGCCAGTCTGCGGGGTGTGCGGTCCATGGCATGCTTGTTTCCATGGCCGGAACAGGACAAAGAATTGCTTTGGTCCCCGAGGGTGGATGCAGCAGAGTCAGTGTTAATTAAGAAGACCATGATCCCAGTTGAGGGCAGTGCCGTGCTCAAGGATGCCCAGGATAGGAAGCTAGATACCTTGGTGAAGCAGGTCTTTGATATCAATGCCTTCACTCTCCAAGTGTCAGTATGTGGAGCCTGGGTGGCCAGGGCCTGTCTCCATTGGTCACAGCGGATCCAACAGCCGTGCAGCCTGCCCGGGGACTTGGCAAGTGAGGCTGCAAGGATAGAGTCAGGAACTGCCTACCTCGCGGATGCACACTACGACCATATCAGGGGCCTCTCGAAGAGTATGGCCTCGGTGGTAGCAGCTCGTCACTACCTCTGGCTTCGGAACTGGGAAGCTGATGGTTCCTCCAAGGCCCGACTCAGCAGGCTCCTTTTTAAGGAGAAGCTACTATTCAGGGAGGACCTGGACAAGTTGGTAAAGGAGCTGGGGGAGTCTAAGGGTGGCAGACTCCCAGAGGATAAACCGAAGCAGAGTCATAATCCTGCTCCCGCTTGGACCCAGCCATGGGAATTCCGTAGGTTTCGGATGTCCCACTTGGTGCCCTACCAGAGGGGACGTTTTCCCTCGAAGGGGCAGGGGTTCTGGGGATTTGGTGCCTCCTCCTCCTCCTTGGGTCTTAGAAAATCACAATGAAGCGAGGGGGGCCCAGGTGGGGGTGCTGCCAGTAGGGGGTCGTCGCTTGGGTCACGTCCAATCAGTGGGTCCTGGAGGTCATCCGAAATGGTTATACTCTCCAGCTAGCTTGTCCAATTTGCCCATCGTTTGTCCAGTCTCCCTGCAGGGCTCCTGCCAAGGCTGCAGCATTGAAGGAGACATTGTCACAACTTCTACAGCTAGGGGCGGTAGTCCCGGTACCCACAGACCAATGCGGTTGCGGTCGCTACTCTATTTACTTCATGGTCCCCAAAAGAGGGGTCCTTTCGTCCGATACTCAAGCTGGTCAACCGTTGTCTAAGAGTGCCACATTTTCACATGGAGATGCTCAGGTCGGTGATAGTGGCGGTTTGTTTGGGAGAGTTTTTAATGTCTCTTGACCTCACCAAAGCGTATCTGCATATTCCCATGCGGCTGACCCATCAGCAGTTTTTGCGTTTTGCGGTACCAATGGGTCATGTCCAGTTTCAGGCGTTGCCGTTCGGCCTGGCAATGGCTCCCTGCACTTTCACCCAGCACTCCGCAAGGAAGGAATTCTGATGCATCCATATTTTGATGATGGTTGATCTGAGCCAAGTCTGAAGAGGGGAGCTCCAAGGCGACTGCCAAAGTGGTGGAGCTCCTGAGAAGTCTAGGTTGGGTAATCAACCTAGCCAAGAGCAGGATGATTCCTACTCAGGAGATTGAGTACCTCGGGGCGAGGTTAGATACTCACAGCGGCAAAGTTTTCCAGGCACAGGAGCTTCAGATGCTAGTGCAGAGGTTTTTGGCTATGAGGGAGCCCTCCGCCTGGCACTATCTGCAAGTGCTGGGGACCATGGCAGCAACCCTCGAGCTCGTCCCTGGGCAAGGGCCCACATGAGGCCATTGCAGTGGTCCCTTCTCCATCACTGGTCTCATCAGCATTAGCCGTTGTCAAGGAGACTCCTCAGACAGCCAGTGACCAGAAGAGCTCTCAGGTGGAGGCTCCATCCGGGGAACCTGGAGCGAGGCATGCCGCTCGAGTCCTCCCAGTGGATCCAGCAGATGACGGATGCCAGCCTGGCCAGCTGGGAGTTCACTGCGAAGGACATATTGCCTAGGGCGGCTGGAGCATGCTGGAAGCCCTGGTGGTCAATCAACACACTAGAGATGTGGGCAGTTGCCTTAGCACTCGGAGCCTTTGAGCACTGGTTTCTCGGAAAGGTCGTCCAGGTGTTCTCGGACAATGTGACCACGGTGGCCTATATCAACCGCCAGAGGGGCACAGGCAGCCCCTCCTTGGAGGAGGAAGCGGAGAGTCTGTTGGAGTGGGTGGAAGCTCACCTTCAAGCCTTGTCTGCAGCGCATGTGGCAGGGATTGAAAATGTCATGGCAGATTATCTAAGCCAGGTCTGGGTGGATAATGGTGAGTGGGAGCTCTGCCTGGAGGTGTTCGAACAGGTGGTGAGCTGTTGGGGTCCATCCATCATGGACCTCGTGGCAAGGTGGAGTTCTGCCAAGGCAAGTCGCTTCTTCAGCAGGAGAAGAGAGAGGATGTCGGAGGACTTAGACTCCCTGGTCCAGAAGTGGCCCAGAGGGTCTGTTGTATGTGTTTCCTCTGTGGGCACTCATAGGCAGGGTCATTCAGTGTATAGGAGCGTACCCAGGATTGGTCATTCTGATAGCCCGGATTGGCCAAGGCATTCGTGACATGCCAACCTAGTGAGGCTGCTAGCGGATCATCCATGGAGGCTCCTTATGTGGGAGGATCTCTTGGTCCAGGGTCCGGTCTGAATGCCGCAGGTGGCTTGGCTCTTGAAAGAGCAAGGTTGTTGAAGCGAGGGTACTCCGGCACGGTGATGTCAACTTTACTGAAGGCTCGAAAGAAGTGGACCTGTCTATCCTATGTTAGGGTCTGGCGCGTCTTTGAAGGTTGGTGCATCGATCGGGGGGTGTCGCCCGAAGGTGGCTTCAGTGCTGGACATCCTGGACTTCTTGCAGACAGGCTTCAAAAAGGGCCTGACTGCCAGTTCTTTGAGAATGCAGTTGGCAGCGATTTTCTGTTAACGGGGGAAGGTCCAAAGGAAGTTGCTCAGTGAACATCAGGACATGGGGTGATTTCTGAGGGCGGTGAATCGTCTTCATCCACCTCAAAGGTCGGTGGACCTGTCCTGGGATGTCAGTTAGGTACTGGAGTCCCTGGCAGGGGAGCCTTATGAGCTGGTGGGATGAGCTTCCCTGAAGGACTTGACCATCAAGACGGTGTTTCTGGTTGCTATCTGTTTGGCTAGGCAAATTTCGGAGCTACAGGCCCTTTCTTGTCAACCTCCATTCCTTTCCTTTTCTAAGGAGAAGGTGGTCCTGCAGACGGTACCATCCTTTTTGCCAAAGGTGGTATCGGCTTTTCATGTGAATCAGTTGGTCTCCCTGCCGTCCTTGCTGAAGGTGGCTGATGAGACCATGGATGCGTGTTTGCACCGTTGGGACGTTCGTAGAGCGTTGAAACGCTATCTGAAGAGGATGGCGTCCTTCCGCAGATCAGTTCGCTTGTTTGTATTATTTGGTGGTCCACGCAAGGAGGAAGCAGCGGCCAAGGCTTCCATTTCCAGATGGATCAGGGATGCCATTACCTCGGCGTACATTTTGAAAAGCAAGCCTGTTCTGGTGGGGATACGGGTGCATTCCATGCGAGCCCAGGTGGCCTCTTTGGTGGAGTAGAGTCTGGTGTCGCCTTTGGATATCTGTAGAGCGGCGATGTGGACATCTTTGCACGGCACTATCGTTTGGATGTCCAGGCAGCAGGGATTGCTGTTTTTGGCAGGGTGGTCCTTCGGTCCGGTCTTGCAGGTCTCTCCCAGAGTTAGTACTGCTCTGCTACATCCCAGAGGTGAGGGACTGGACTGGAAGGACAATAAGGAAAGAGTAATTAGGTCTTACCTGCTAATTAGCATTCCTGAAGGAACTCCAGTCCAGTCCCTGATCCCTCCCAGTGTGTCTGTATTGCAGATTGGAGAAGCGAGTCCGGCCCATAGGTTGCGGTTCAAGGGCTTGAAGTTCACTTGTGGCTCAGAGCAGAAGTAGTGTGGTGGAATGGACGAGTTGTCTGTCTGTCTTTCTCTGTGAATTTGACGGTGAATCAGTTTTTCACAGGTAAGCTGCCGCCTCTTCGGGGGGATGGGGTATCCCTCTTCAGGTTGGGAGGGGTCCTGATTTGGTTTCTGCTGCAGTTTTAGTTAGTTGTTTGGTCTACTTAATTGTCTCTCCATTAAGTCTGCTTTGTCAGTAGGATACTGGAGCTTGTGGGATGTGCCAGCTGTATATATACCTTAGGGTCATCAAGAAGATGACATGCTCAGTCTCCAAGCTGCTGGAAGGGGAGCACAACCCAGAGGTGAGGGACTGGACTGGAGTTCCTTCAGGAATGCTAATTAGCAGGTAAGGCCTAATTACTCTTTCACAGATTATTAATAGTAGGTCTTCAGTGTCAGTTTTGAGTTAGAACATAAGATATGCCATACTGGGTCAGACCAAGGGTCCATCAAACCCAGTATCCCCTTTCCAATAGTGGCCAATCCAGGTCACAAGTACCTGTTAGGTTTCCAAAAAGGTACACAGATTCCATGAGTTCTTTCAGCGCCCTGGGATGTCTATCCAGTCCAGGGAGATTTGTTACTTTTAGTTTATTAAATTGCTGTATTACATCTTTAATGTTTGAAATTTGTTTTAATTCTTCCAATACATCACCTTTAACTATCATTTCTGGCATTTTCAGTAAAGACCAAAGCAAAGAATTCATTCAGTCTCTCTGCTTTTGCCTTGTCCTCCCTTATTGCCCCTTTTACCCCTCTATCATCTAATGGTCCAACTGATTGCAAAAATTTCTTTTTGCTATGAACACACATGAAAAAGTTTTTATTCTGAGTTTTTCCTTGCAAGACGAGGTTCTTTTCAAGTTGTTTACTTGCCTGCCTTATCAGTGCCTTGCATCTAATTTGCCGGTGTTTATGATATTTCCTGTTTTCAATGGTTTGAGGAGGATTTGACTCCTTTTTCCATTTTCAGAACTCACAATAAAACCATGCTGGTAGTTTGGCCTTCCTTCCACCTTAAAGTATGGAATACTTCTGGTCTGGGCTTCTAAGATAATATTTTTAAACACCAAGAACTGATGTAAATCTTTAGCCTTTGCAGCTGCACCTTTTAGTTTTTTCTTAACCATTTTCCTCTTTTTATCTTAGTCTCCCTTTTGAAAGTTAAATGCTACTGGAATGGATGTCCTTGCTGTCGTCGTCCCATTTATGAAATCAAATGTGATAATTTGATTTCAACACAATTACCCCTTGCACCAGATCCTGTGTTTCACTAAGGGCTAAGTCTCTAAAATAATTTCCCCTTATGTCTGTTCCTGAATCAGCTGCTCCATGAAGCAGTCATTTATTTCAACTAGAAACTTTATCTGCTTAGCATGTCATGATATGACATTGACCTAATCGATACCAGGGTAATTGAAATCATCAGTTATTACTATGCTATAACTTTTTTTTGTTTCTCCAGTTTCTTTTAGTTTGTTGTCATCGATCTTTTGATTCTGGCTAGTTGGACAGTAATATACCTCCACTGTTATTCCCTTCCTCTTTTCAGATAAACTTTCTATCCATGGAGATTCTACAGTGTATTTTATTTTCTGTAAAACTTTTTTTTTTCTTTGTTTATCAAAAACACAATAACATAATATTACAAAACAGAGACACATTTCCCCCCCCTTCCCCTGCTTCCTCATTTAATATCACACAACAGTCGGATTCTAGCTGTCTTACCAGTTAATATATACAATGGTCCTGTACACATCAAAGTTAGTCAAAATTAGTCAGAGGCCTACCCCATTTCCCCCCCTCCAGAGCCAGTTCTTTTTTCGTCAACATGTTTTTTCCCTTCCGCCATTCATGATAGACCGCCCATGTTTTTTGAAACCCAAGGGCCTTCTCAGTCGCAGGGCTGTAAGGCAATACATCAAATACAATTGCTCCACCCTGGTTTGTATTGCCTTCAAAGAGGGCATCTCCATCTTCCTCCATTTCCTAGCAATCAACTGGCTAGTTGCCACACATACAATTCCACACCATCCAGAAGCTTCGGCAGATCCCACCCCACTCCTTATGTTTAATAGAGCCAAACAGGGACCCAGGTTAAGTTCCTCCCCCAACTATCCCTTTCATCCATTCTTCTACCTCCTTCCAGAGCGAGGTAACTTTTTTTACACCCCCCACCAAATGTGAAAAAATGAGCCCACCTCTCCACACACTCGCCAACATAATCCCTGCCCTTCCTGCCATCTCTGCAAACTCTGGGGAGTCAGGTACCATCTATAAAGCATTTTATAATTGTGCTCCAGTATATTACTGGCCACTACTCCTCTGAACAGACCTTTACAGACTGTCCGCCATTGCTCCTCATCCCAACTCCTGTTCAGATCCCTCTCCCATGCCTTCCTGTGTGCCCATTCAACACAATTCACTGCCTCCATTATCCTATACAATTTGGAGATTAAACCCTTGACCTCCCGACTATCAAATAATCCATCAATTATATCACCTTTAACTCCCATACCTCTCTTTTCCATCTTCTGACAAAAATGGATCGCTTGCATATATCTATATCTGTCCTCAGATGGCAACCGGAATTCACCCTGAAGATCCTCAAACCCCACCCACCCTCCTCCCTCCTTAAATTGACCAATATACCTCAGCCCCTTCCCAGCCCACCTATTAAAGGTGGGGTCTAAAGTCCCCAGCAGGAACTCCCAATTGCCTACCAGGGGCATGAATTTTGAGCATCCCTGTGTTCCATACCATCTTGTCTGCCACTTTCACCAGTGCTTCAGAGTGAGGTTGAGAAAAGGGTTATCCCACTTCTGCACCCAGGAGTCCTCCTTAATCCATATTATGTTTGCTAACTTTTCTTTCGGTCATAGCCCACACTCCTCTAATTCCGCCCATTCAGCGTGCCCCCTTAACTCCTATTCTAAGACCGCCCTCACTCAGGCAGCCTCATAATCATCAGGATAATAACGGCATACCCATACCTCCTATTTCCCTGCTCGCACACAAAATATTCCTTGCAACTCTAGGTCTCCTCCCTTTCCAGACAAATTTCATGAATCTATCCTGTAACCCCTTCAGGAAGGATGCTGGAACCTTTAATGGAAGATTCATGAATAGGTACAAGAACCGGGGTAGCAACCATCCTGCTCAACCAAGAAACCTCATACCTCTCCCACCTCTCCAATTCCTTAAACATATTATTTCTAGCCAGCCCATAATTCGCTGAAAACATATTGTCCAACTGTGCCGTTATCTGTACTCCTAAATAACAAATGCTACCCTTTGCCCATTTGAAAGGGAAATCTTGTTTCAATCTATCTACCTCCTCACGTCTAATAGTAATGTTCAATAATTCAGATTTGGTAGCAGTCATACGAAAACCGGACACTTCTCCATATTTATTTAATTCATCCTGAACCACCGCCAATGAGCGCACTGGGTCCGTTATAAAAAATAACACATCATCCACAAACAAAGATATTTTGTGGAGCTGTTCCCCCATTTTAATCCCAGGGACATCCACGTGATCCCGAATGCGCTGTGCCATTGGTTCCATAGCCAATATAAATAGCAGCGGAGACAATGGGCAATCTTGCCTAGTCCCTCTATGCAACTCAAAGGCCCTGGTAGTAGATCCATTAATTTTTAAACACGCCATCGGCTTACTGTATAAAATTTGCACCCATGCCAGAAATGCCCCTTGGATTCCCACTTTTTCCAAAGTCTTAAACAGAAAGGGCCAGCTCACCTTATCAAATGCTTTTTCCGCATCAACTGCTAGGAGAGCTAGTGCCTTCCGCTGACACCTTCTATGCCACATTAAATTTAGAGCTCAACGTATATTATCCGACGTATACTGACCAGGCACAAACCCAGACTGATTTGGGTGGATTAATCATCCCAAGCACAGCATCAGCCTATTCGCCAACAACCTAGTAAAAATTTTTAAGTCACTTCCTAAAAGAGAGATTGGCTTATATGAACCACACTCATCTGGGTCCTTCCCTTCTTTATGTAATATGCTAATTCCCGCCAGTTACAACGACGCGGGCATCATGGTCTCTTTTCCAAACAAATTATACATTCCTGTAAGCGGCCCCACTAAATTCCCGGCAAATACTTTATAAAACCAGTTAGAAAACCCATCCATACCTGGAGCTTTATGGGGTTTTAGATTCTTAATCACTGTCAACACTTCCTGCTCACTAATTCGGCTAGAAAGCCCCTCCATCTCCTCCTTCGATAGCTTTGGTAATATAACACTATCCAGGTAATCCTGCATTATCTTTTCCTCTACCTGGTGCTCCAGCATATACAAGTTCTGATAAAACTGGATAAACCTTTCCTTAATGTCCTTTCCTATCCACATCGGCTTCCCGACGCTTCTTTAATCCAAACAATAATGTTGCGTGCCTGCATCTTCTTTACTTTACGGGAAAGCAATCTCCCAGCCTTGTTACCAAACTCAAAAAATTTCTGCCTCAGTATGTTCAATTTATGTTGAATATCATATAATTGCAATTCACTAAGGTCCCTTCTCAATCCAGTCAGTACCCCTTTCTACTCCACCTACTGGGGGTCCCTCTTTAATTTATTCTCAATATCTCTGATGGACTCAAGCACCCTCGTTTGTTGCAGCCAAAGCCGCTTCCGTTGTATTCCCACCGCTATGAGCTTCCCCCTTACCACCGCCTTTAAACAGTCCCAAACAGTCCTTGGGGAGCATTCACCTGTGTCATTCAACAACACATACTCATCTATTGCCTTCTTAATCTGACTCACGACCTCTTGGTCCTCCAAGAGAGATTCATTCAGTTTCCACCATGCCCTACTCGGTTCTTGCCTTCCCAGCTGAATACTACATGTTACTGGGGCATGATCTGACCACGTTCGCTCTCGAATTTCACACTTCCCTACTCCCGCTACCAGAGATTTGTCTATGAGAATTAAATCACTCCTGGAGTAGATCTCATGAACTGGGGAGTAAAAGTAGTAATCTCTCTGTCCATAGTTCACCTCCCTTCACACATCTACCAAATCCAGCCCTCCCATCATCTGTTTCAACCATAACCGATGCACTCTAGGTGTGGAGGCCGCCCCCCTGGAAGTATCCATTAGAGCAGTGGTTCTCAACCTTTTTTGTACCGTGACCCCTTTTACTATTGGTCAACTTGTGGTGACCCCCAATGATAAAATCAAATGCATCTCTCTTCCTTTACCGTTAATGCATTGTCGCTGTAATCATTTGTTGAATTATTAATATATTATAGGCCTTTGCAATATGTTTTTATTTATAAAATGTACTTATTTAAACCACAATAATTAATCACAATAACAAGTAACAATATTTGATTTCAAAATTATGATGATTTTGTAGTCAAATCACTAATATGAAATAAAATTATTTTTTCTACCTTTGTTGTCTGACCAATTTATTCTTTGATCATGCTGGTCCCGCTCTGAGGCTTCTGCTTTCCTGTCTTCTCTTATCCCTCTTTCTGTGGTCTATGGTCCATCTGCCATTTCTTCTCTCTTCTTTCATTTTCTTCACTTCTTTCCATCAGCCTATTTCCAGTCCCAGTAACCATACCCAGTATCAGCCCCTTTCCAGTCCTCACTCTCAGTACCTTCCAATGTCAACTTGCATTCCCATGACTGCCACTGGTGTCCATTCCCTTCCAGTCTCTCTCCTTCCCCACTGAGCAGTCCCTTCTAGTACAAATACCATGGCAGCCCCTCTCAGATCCACTCTCTTCCAGTTCCATTCTCCCATCCCCTCGTATCAGCCCATTTGTAGCCTTAGCCCCCAGTTTTCTTCCAGGGCCAGCAGCTCTATCCTCCCCTCCCCACAATCAGCCCATTCCCAGTCGAAGCCCCCCAATCAGCTTGCTTCCAGTGCTAGTCCCCCCTCAACCCTATTACCAGTGCTAGCCTCCCCTTATCAGCTCATTACCAGTCCTACCCCCCCATCAGCTCATTACCAGTCCTAGCCTCCCCTAATCAGCTCATTTCCAGTGCTAGTCCCTCCTTAATCCCATTACGAGTGCTAGCCTCCCCTAATCAGCTCATTTCCAGTGCTAGTCCCTCCTCAACCCCATTACCAATGCTAGGTTCCCCTAATCAGCCCCCCATCAGTCCATTACCAGTCCTACCCCCCCCATCAGCACGTTACCAGTCCCAACCCCCCCTTGATCAGTCCATTCCCAGTCCTAGCCTTCCCTAATCAACTCATTACCAGTCCTAGCCCCCCCATCTGCCCATTATAATCCTAACCCGCACTGTCTCTCCCCTCTGTCCAGCATTTATTGCCCGTCTGTACAGTATGTCCCCTTGTCTCTTCCCTTTGTCCATTTCAGCCTCCCTCCCTCCCCCATCCATCCATGTCAGCCCCCCTGTCCATGTCAGCCCTCTTCCCTCCATCCCTCCCTCCCTCCCTCCATGTCAGCCCTCCCCTCCCTCCTTTCCTCCATCCATGTCAGCCCCCCCTCTCCATGTCAGCCCCCCCTCTGTCCATGTCAGCCCTCCATCCCTCCCTTCATTCATGTCAGCCCCCTCTGTCCATGTCAGCCCCCTCCCTCCCTCCATGTCAGCCCCGTTGCAGGTTCCCTGCCCCACCTCCCCTCTCCCTGTCTTTCTGCTGCTACCCTGCTGTTCTTCTACAGCCACGGCTCCCTGTCTCTTAGGGAACCTGTAAAACCGTTGCGGAGCCTTCCTGTCTCTCGACGGGCTCCGTGCAGCATTGTCCCGCCTCCAAAGGAAGTGGTAAACAACTTCCTTTGGAGGCGGGACAATGCTGCACGGAGCCCGTCAAGAGACAGAAAGGCTCCGCAACGGTTTTACTGGCACAGCCGCGGTTCCCTAAGAGGCAGGGAGCCGCGGCTACATTAGAAGGGACTGGGAGGCGGTGAGTTTGCCGCTGCCGAGAAGCAGACTCGGCAGCGGCAGCAACCTGGGTGGTTTTTTTTTAACGGCGGAGTGAGATGAGGCGAGGCGACCCCCGCTAAATCCTGTGGCGACCCCCGTGGGGGTTGCGACCCACAGGTTGAGAACCGCTGCATTAGAGGATCAAGGGATACATTAAAATCCCCCCCCAATAATCAATTTTCCTTCTACCTTCCCAAATATAATCTTTTGGAGCTCTTGAAAGAACACTACTTGATTAATATTTGGTGCATACACACTAACTAGAGTGTATAGTTCAACTCCCAATTTAAGTTTAACAATCACATATCTTCCCCCCCATATCTTTTACATTTTCGACCACCTGCCCTGTGACCCTACTAGGCAAGAGAATCCCAACTCCCCCTTTCTTCTTCTCCAATTTATTAGAAGCAAAAAACTGCTGTGGGTAGAGTGAATGACTCATACGCCCCTCATCTTTGGGTAAGAGATGAGTCTCCTGCACAAAAATAATATCGCCCCTCAGCCTCGTGCATCCTTTTATAAGGAGCTGACGTTTCTTAAAGGAGTTGAGTCCTCTGACATTCATTGTTACCAAGTTATACATAGCCATTTCCCTTTCTTGGCCTCCCATTAATGCCATCTCCAACTATGACTTGTCTCATCCCCCCTACCCCCCTCTCCCCCCCTCCACCCATCCCCCCCTACCCCCTCCACCCATCCCCCCTACCACCACCCCCCATCCACCAACAGATCCACTAAATAGATCTGATTCCAGGTGACGTCAGACCCGGACAGCCCAAAATTTGCCACAAAAATTCATACATACCCATGATTTATTTATTTATTTAGACTGTTTTGTATACCGCCTTATCCTTCAATCAAAGCGGTCACAGCACAATTGGGGGATACATTTAACACGCAGGGATATGAGATGCATACACTAATACTTACAGGGAACATGGGCAGTGGAGGGTTAAGTGGCTTGCCCAAAGACCACAAGGAGCATCTGTGGGACTAGAAACCCCAGTCCTTCCAGCCCAAGGTTGCTGTCCTCTAGTGGGATTTGAACCCCCGACCTTCCGGCCTGAAGTACCTTGCCCCAACCACTAGGCTACTCCTCCCTACAAACAACCCTCAGACATTACCCACTTCCAACATATCCTCATACTTTTCATAAAACCTTCCATAAAACTCCCCCCTTCCTCCCACACCCCCATTATACGTTAACCCAGACTATTTTCATATTATACAATAGGAACACAAATCCCCTTGACATCCACCATCCGCAGAGTCCTTATTTCCAGTATCTATTTTTTTTTGTAGTAACAATACAGGACCCCTTAAATCCAAATACATTTATCAATCCACCACCATCTCAAGTCTTTTTTGGGGGTGTTCCTTCGTTGGTCTCTGCCCACTCAGCTTCTTATCCCCGCCTGCTGCTCGGCTCCACTGCTTGGAGGTCCTGTTTTCATAACACTCTCATCCTCACTTCTCGGGATAACTGGAATGTCTGACCACCCTGCTTGACTCATACTCAGGATTGCTGCCTCCACTGAGTGAACCGCGATTGATTTTCTATTAATAGCATACTGCAGTCCAACTGGAAATAGCCATCTGTAACGGACATTCTCCTCTCGGAGCTTCCTTGTCACCACCTGGTATTCCCTGCGTTTTCTCATACTAATATTGGAAATATCCGCAAACACTTCCACCTCTGCTTCCTTCCATTTAATTTTTCCCAGTCGTCTTGCCACTGCAGTAACTAACTCTTTGGTTCTATATTCATGCAAGCACAGAATAATGTCACGAGGTCTATTTTCCCTCCTAGGGCCTAGCGCCCTGTGGGCCCAATCCACTCTGAGGCATACTCCTTCTAAATCTGTCTGCCGCTTTCAGCACTGTCTCACAGAACTCTTCTGCTAGCAATAGATAATTTACTGACCCCTCTTCCTCTGGTAGGCTACGGATCCGCAGGTTGGAACGCCAGGACCGATTTTCCAGGTCCTCCACCTTTTGCCAGAGCTCTTCCTGTACCGCATTCATATTATCCAAACGCAGTTCAGACAGTGTACAATGGCCCACATGTTCCTCCAGCTGCATCTCCATTTCTTCCATGCCGTGCCCCCATCGAGGCCATGTCCCCTTTAAGCTTTTGGAACCAACTATGCACTTCGTTCTTCAGGCTCCCAAATTCATGCTTAGTGTACTCAAACCACTCCTTTAGATCCTCTCTAAAAGTTTGCTCCTCGCTTGGCCCACCTTTGCCGTTCTCCAGTTCACCTGCTCCGTTTGCTTCGCCGCGGCCAGACGCCATCTTGGCCGTGTGGGTCCGTGCTCCTGCCGACGCCTTGAAAGAATAGGCTTTAAGGTCTATTCCCAGTTTTCTCCCTGACATCCACCTGCTCCAGGAGTGCTCCTCTCGTGCCACCGAATCGGGGGGTCAGTTATTTAGTTGTGATGCTGCGTTTTAGGGCATTAATATCGCCGTTCGCGTTGGAGCGCGTTCTTCAGGCATCCATTCAGGTGCTGACGTCACCGGAAGCCCCCTTCTGTAAAACTTTTAATTTTGTCTCAATGCCCTCTTTTTAATGTATATTACAACTCATCCACCGATTTGGTTTGCCCTATCATTGCCATATCATTTTTATCCAGGTATCACAGTGGTATTATTGGTGGTTCTCCTTTCACCAGGTCTCTGAGAGGCCAATTCTATCAAACCTTTCATTCAGTACCATATAGTCTAACTCTCCCATCTTCTTTTTTAGATTTCTAGTATTTGCATACAGGCATTTCAAAGTTTGTATTTTGTTCATATTAACAATCTAGTTATCAGTTGAGGTAATTTGGAATCCTGGGGATGAGGGGTACTAAGGTCCTGACTTGTCTGTATCTTCTACCCAAAGGATCAATTTTTTTGAGTTTCTAAAGTGGATTCCCTGGTTATGCCAGTAATGAAACAAATGACCCATCTGATGTGGAGGGTGTCATTGTGCTGAAGGAGTCTCATGAGAGGAGAGTGGAAGCTTGCCTCAAGAATGGCTTTTTGACTTAAGCCATAAGTGCCCAAACAGTGATTTCTGCAGGCTTGGTGGCTCTTTTGCTGGATTTAGCGATTGCCCAAGATCCCGGAAGTGGCAAGATTGGAGCAGTGGAGTAACCAGTCCCCCTTGCAGCCGCCCCCCTCCAGGCCTACACTTCCAAGGCAGCATGGGAAACCTATCTTAAAGACGGGAGGCTTGATGCACTGCCTCTGATCCAGGCCCCCTGGCTCTTTTCTTCAGAGAAAACGGCAGTTTTGAGCTGTTTTGCAGTTTGTCTTCCATTGCAGGCTTCAGGGGATGAGAAATCCATTTCTGCCCCCCCCCCCCACCCATACATGTTACAGGCTCCCTCCTGCTGTGCTGTATGTGTGGGGAGCTGTGGTTGAATCTTGGAAGGGTTTTGCAGGCATTGTATTAGGCAGCAAAAGTCTGCTGTACTAGTTATAAACGTCAGGGACCTGGATTTTGCTCGGAGGTTTCAGTGCAGTACTCCTGTCACTCTGGGGCTTCTGCAATTTTGGCGGGAACAGCAGCCATTTCTCCTCTGGTGGCCATTTTACCTCAGAAAACAGCACAGAATGCAAAAATCTCAGATGGTGGTTCAGTTGTGTATCCCTGTGCACCTGAATTGGATTGGAAGGCTAATATCAATTATGTGCAGTACAGCTATTAATGTAAATAATTTGTAGAAAGTTACCCCAGTTCTTTAGCCAAGTTATATTTCGTGTTTATTGTAAATACACTGCAGCCACGACTGCATTGTATAAGATTTTGTTGAATGTACACCGCACTGATATTGAATAGCACAGTATAGAAGAGACGTTAAATAAATAAATAACATAAATAATAAGGAAGGGGTGTTTTGACTGGCTGTGACTGACAGTAAGGCCCTGGGTGCAAACTTAGTGGTACTAGGTCCCTCCCCCCTTTCATCCCCTGAGTCACGGTATTACATTTTGGGGGCAAGTCTTATGAGTATGGCTTATCTAAAGGCGGCTTACAGCTAAAGATAAGCTCTCTCCATACCTTATACCCGCTTGGGGTAAAGCGTCCAGCAGGCAGAGCAGAGGAGTTACAAAAGAAATCATTTCTCTTTCTTTTAGCATTTTTTTTATGGGGGATTTCTGCTGATGTCCCCTTGAGTGGGGAGACTGCTGTTTTTAGGCATTGCTCCTTCCCATTGGAGTTGCAGTGAACAAAGTGTGCCGCCTTGGAAGGAGAGTGTTTCGGCTCCTTTTGCTTTGTCCTTACTCCTGCATTTTTTTCCTTCGTCCCTTTTGGTTGTGTGCTTTTTCTGATCTGTTTCGGGATACTATCTGCTCCGGCGGTTTGCTAAGGCATTTGCATCCTTTTCTCCCTTTGTACGCCACCGAGGCTTCCTGGGTGCTTGCGCTGTTTGATCCTTTTTAATTACTTTAATAGTTAAATGATTAAATACTTGACTAATTAAATATTTAAATGCTGAAGGAGGCAGACCAGCCCAGCCTGTTGGCGGTGGGCTGATCAGTATGCAAAGAGATATTTTTGAGTACGAATCTTAACTAGGTCCCCATTCGGCCTGTGTCAGATTGCTTTTGAGGGAGCAGCCCTCTGCAATGCTCAGTCTGTGAGGGCTTAAGCTCTATTAGTTCAACTCCTCAGAGTGGTTTTCTTTAAGTCAAAAAAAAAAATTAAAAAGTTTCCTTTGGAAAGGCTGGGGGCTATGGGCTAGTCCCAGGTTTTCCTTTGGTAACTGAGCACCAGATTCATTTTGACATCTTCCTGGGCTGTTATGGTTTTGTGTCAGCATCACATTTGGGGGCTCCGCTATACCCTGATGCGGTTCCTTTGGAGGACTGCTTGGATTTCTATTCTATACAAGGTGGTGCTTTACATTCTACGGTCTGGCTTTGAACTTGGTCGCCTCCTGTTTTTGGGAGGTCATGTATTGTAGTATTTCATGTCCTCAGTCAGTGCAGAATGGAATTTACATTATTCTGAAATGCGTCCATTTGCAAAATGGTGGGGCAAGAACAATGCCTAGAGAAAACAGATTTCTGCTGTTTCTGGACAGGCTGATGAGTTTTTCCCAAGTTTATTTTAGCTCAACAAAGCCTTTTTAACTTAAAGGAACATTTTGGCGGGGGGGGGGGGGGACAAAATGGGAGCTCAAATACCTAAGCCCTCTGGGTCAAAAGTTGTCTGATACCCTGCAGGAGACCTCTTTGAATACAGAGGTGCCTCTAGCCAAAAGGAAATGGTTTGAGGAGGATTCTTGGATAGACCAAGAGTTTTCTCAGTCTCCACAGTCGAAGGATCCTCTGGAAGAGCCATTGGAGCACTGGGGGGAGACAGCAGCACCTTAACTGGAAGATGATGAGATCCCTCAGGGGGAGGATTCCAATGTTGGGGTATTTCACAGGGAGGAACTGGCTGCACTGACTGCATACTCGCTGGCAGTGCTCAACTTTATTCCTGCTCCTGCAGTAGCAAAGGAAACCTTAGAGGGACTCCCTGTTGCAGGGGTTCAAGTCCTCAGAAAACTAATTTACCTGTTCAGAGTTATCAAGAAAATGATTGAAGCAGGATGGGGGAGGTACCTGAAGCTGGCCTCAGAGGGGGTTGGACTATGAGTCGCCTGTACCTTATTCCTCAGGAGGAAAGATAATTTCTTAAGATGACTAAGGTGGATGCTGTGGTCTCAGCAGTGACAAAAAAGACTACCATTCCTGGTGAAGGCGGTGCAGCTTGAAAGTCCTGCAGAACTGCAGACTGGAGCCTTTTTAAAGCAAGCATTTGATACTAATGCCCTGAAAATTCAGGCCTCCATCTGTGGGGCATATGTGACCAGGGCTTCCATCTGCTGGATTCAAGCTTTGGCAACGGGAGAGCTGGAATCCCTCGCTGCAGCATTTGAGGTGATAGCCTTGGAGTTAGTCCCTTGGGCTCAGGCTCATGTGAGACCTCTTCAACAGACTTTGCTCTCTCGATCTACTCGGCTCCATCTGCTTTCCAGAAAGCTGGACTGTTCACTGGACATGAGAATAAGCCTTTTCTGGTGGCAGTGGCAGGAACACCTGGCATCAGGAATGCTGCTAGTCACCAGACTGGATATTGGTGACAATGTATGCCAGCCTCACAGGGTGGGGAGCGCATTGCGAGTCAAGTGACACACAAACTCTGGTCTCCGGAGGAGAGCATATGGTCTATCAATCATTTGGAAATGAGGTCTTTCTGGCTCTGCAATTTTTCCTTCCTCTGCTTCATCAGAGAGCAGTAAGGGTTTGCTCTGATAAGGCAATGATGGTAGTATACATCAATCGTCGGGGGGGGGGGGGGGGAGCACAGTCAATGTGATGTTGGCAGAGGAGATTCACCCTTTATTGCTATGGGTGGAGGAGAACCTTGAGGCCCTTTCAGCAGCTCATGTGGTAGGCAAAGAAAACATTTAAGCGGATTTCCTCAGTTGTCACTGGTTCGAGCTGGGTGAATGGGACCTGAATGTGGCAATCTTTCACAATATCATCTGTTGTTGGGGCGTGCCAGTCATAGACTTCATGGCCTCCAACGCCAAAGCAAACAGGTTCTTTAACAGGCAACGGGAGATGTGTCAGAGGGCTTCAATGTGCTGGCATAGAGGTGACTGAAGGAGGGGCCCCCTCTGTATGTGTTTCCTCTGTGGCCTCTAATAGGGCGGTGTCTTTAATGCATAGAATCCCACCCCAGATAGGAGATTCTCATTGCTCCAAACTGGCCTTGCTGGCCATGGTATGTCTATCTCTGTAGACTATGGATAGTGAGCCTATAGCGGCTGCTGAACAGGATCAACCTGATCTTGCAGGGACTAATCATGATGCCACAAGTGGATTGCTTCTCGCTTACAGCCTGGCTCTTGAAAAGGCGAAGCTTAAGGCAAAAGGGCTAGCCTGCTTCAGTGTTGGCTACCCTCTTGAGAGCCTGTAAATGTTCTACATCCTTAGCTTATGTCAGAGTATGGAGTGTTTGAATGCTGGTGTGAGGACAATGATTTCCAAGTGTGGTTTTTTTTTTTTTTTGCCCTCTAGTCCAGATGTTCTGGCCTTCCTGCAGGCTGGGTTGGCCTTGAACTCCCTTTGAATCCAGGTGGCAGCTCTCTCTTCTTACTACTGATTCGTACAGGGAGTCTAGCTGACAGCCCATCCAGAGGTGGTCAGTTTCTTAGGGCAGTGAAGCAAATACATCTGCCTTTGCAGGCAGTTTTCCCCCATGGGATCTCAACCTGGTGCTATCTGCTCTTACAGGTTCGCCCTTTAAGCTTCTCTCTAGGGCTTCCTTGAAATATCATACCCTAAAGGCAGTTTTCCTGGTGGCTATTAGTTTGGTGCAATGGATTTTGGAGCTTTTAGGCTTTAACTTGTGAAGAGTCTTTTCTGGTGTTGGCCAAGGAGAAAGATGGTGTTGAGGCCAGTTCTGTTGTTTTACCAAAGGTAGTTGTCCAGTTTCATCTCAGTCAGAACGTGACTTTTCTGTTTTTTCCCTTGTTCACAGGACTTGGAGGAAGCTCGCCAGTTGCACCGGCTAGACTTGCAGAGTGTTGCATCAGTATCTTAGAAGAACAGAGTCCTTCTGTAAGTCCAATCATCTGTTCTGTTTGGAGGGCTGTGTAAGGGTGAAGCAGCTTCCAAGGCTTCAAGAGCTCAATGGATAAAGGAGGCTATTGCCTTTGCTTATATGCTGAAGAGAAAACCAGTCCTGGGTGCTCTGAAGGCACATTGGACAAGTTTGCGAGAGACTACCTGGGTGGAGTATGGTCTAGTTTTGATGGCTGACATTTGCAGGGCAGCTACTTGGTGGTTGTTAAATACATTTATGTGCCTTTACCTCCTTGATGTGCAAGCTTCAAATGATAATTTGTTTTGGGGCTTCGATGGTCCAGGTCGGACTCACGGGTCCCTCCTATGCCTAATTAATGCTCTAGTACATCCACATGGACTGGACTGGAGGGACGATGAAGAAGGCAATATTAGACCTTGCCTGCTAATTCTTTCCTTAAGTCCACCCAGTCCAGTCCAGGACCCCTCCCCCTTTGATAACGAATTTGTGTTTTTGAATTTTAGGAGTACTGGGCAAGTCTGGCGGTCTGCTTTGGAGGGCTCCTTTCAGGAGTATATTACTATATATTGGGGAGTTCTCATGGATGCTTCTTGGCAAGTATGACCCTGACTTCTTGCTTTCCTCTCTTTTGGTAAATAGTTCTACAAGTTGTTTTCTGTAGCAGAGTTGGTTGGGGGGTTGTTTTTGTCCCCTGGCTATGTTTGACGAGATATTGCCCAGAATTTTAGCCTTAATATGCTCTTTTGGAGTTTGCTTTGTCAATAGGATATTGATCTCTGGAGCCTATGGAGGGAGTTCTTGTACTATGACATCAGAAATCTGATATGCTCAGTTCCCAGCTGCTGGTGGAAGCTGATAACCCACACATGCTGGACTGGACTGGATGGACTCGAGGAAAGACATTTAGCAGGTAAGGTCTAATTTTGCCATATGAAGCATGAACCAAGGGAAGATGAAGGTGATCAAAGAAATGGAATGTGTGCAACTTGATCTTTTGGATGTCTGCAAACTGAAATGGCTGCCATTGGGCACTTATAATATACCATGTGATCATAAGATTCTGCTGGAAATGACAATGAAAAGAAATAGTGCTGCATCTTTAATAAAGAAGAAACTTGCAAGAACTGTAATGAAACAAACTACAATCAGTGAACTCTTAATTTCTATTCATTTGCGAGGAATGCCCATCAACTATCATTCAGGTATATGCTCCAACAACTGCTGCAGAAGATGAAGATGTTGATTAGTTCTATGAACAAGTATAAACAGAAATCAACAGAACATGCAAACAAGATATGATTGTCATGGGCCACTGGAACGCAGAAGTTGGGAATTAAAAATAAGACAAAATGGTTTGAAAGTAGGGCATTGGCAATAGAAACGAAACTGGAGAAAGATTGTTGGTCTTGCAGAATTCTATCAATCTATTTATGTCAAACACCTTCTTCCAGCAACACAAATGATGACTGTACAGGTGAATTTTGCCCACTGGATTATAGAAAAATCAAATGGACTAAATCTGTGGAAGTCAACAATGGAAAAGCTCAATAACGTCAACAAAGACAAAATGTGGAGAAGACACTGGTACACATCACAAGCTACTAGTATGCAGACTCAAGTTGAAGCTGAAAAAGAGAAAGCTGTTCATGAATGTAGCAAAATATGATCTTGAAAACATACCACCGGAACTTAAAAATTTCTTGTGAAATTGACTGGCTACTTTGAAAACAAATGATAGAGCACAAGAAGCATTATGGGATGACACTAAGGAAGCTGTGCTTGAAAAATGTAAAAAGTCTGCAAAACGTGAAAAAACAAGGAGCCAAAATGGGTGATTGAAGAAACTCTGAAAATAGTTCAAACAAGGGAAGCTAAAGTCAGATAAGAAAGAGGTAGTCCAGAAAACAGATTTCCATTGTGCAGCAAGATGAGACAAAAAAGTATTAAAATAACCCATGTAAGGAAATAGAATCATAAGCTATTAGAACAGGATCGGCTTTCCTAAAACTACAGGAGCTAAAGAGAAAATTCCAGCCTTGAATTGGAATGCTGAAAAATGCTCAAGATCCACGTTACATGATGGCTGAGAAGATCAAGAAAAGGTGAAAGGAATACAGAGTAGTCGTACCATAAAGATCAAGTGGACTTACAACCATTTCAACCTCTAACATAAGATCAGGAACTGTTGGTGATAAAAAAGAAGCAGCAGCATTGAAAGCATTTTTAATGAAGAAAACACTGGAAATTGATGACATTCCTTTTGAAGTATTACAATAATCAGATGCAACTATTAGAACACTTGCAAGGCTCTGCCAGGAAATTTGGAAGTGAACATTATGGCCAACTGACTGGGAAAAAAAAATCTGTGTTTATACCATTAGCAAAGAAAAGTGATCCAACTGACTGAAAATTATTGCACAGTTGCTCTGATCCCACATGCCATTAAGTTTCTACTTGATCATTCAGTGGTGATTCCAACCATACCTGGAATGAGAGCATAAGAACATAAGATATGCTGTACTGGGTCAGACCAAGGTTCATTAAGCCCAGAATCCTGTTTCCAACCGTGGCCAAGCTAGGTCACAAATACCTAGCAATTTCTCTAAAAGACATAGGTTCCATAATGCTTGTATTGGGGCAAACAGTGGATTACCTGGGTCCTCTTTAATAATGGTTTATGGACCTTGCCTCCAGGAATTTGTCCAAACATTTTTTAAACCCAGTTATTTATTTATTATTTATTTTATTACAAGTTCTTATATACCGCACTATTCGGCATCAGCGCGGTTTACATTATAACATAAAGACCATAACAACAAGCTGTTTGGTTTACATCGAACAGGAGTACAAACTTGGAGAACCGGGGTAAACTATATACAAGAGATAATTACATAGAACAGAATAGAGTCTTAATAATATCAAGAACGGCATGGTGTGTTCATGAGTGGGTCACTTCCTCTGGTTCAATTGCTGGTAGGGTAGTATTGAAGGAAGAGGTGGTATTTGAGTGCCTTCCTGAACTGGAGTAGGTCAGTAATGGCCCTTATGTCGGAGGGTAGAGCGTTCCAGCATTTGGGTACATAGAAACTGAAGGCTCTGTTTGAGGTTGTCATGTTGCACTTTGTCAACGCCTTCGAGGTTGTCAGTAGGTTTACGGCTGATGTTCTTCTGGATCTGTTGGGGGGTACTGTGTGAATCAGATCTGTGAGTGAGGAGGATGAGATACCCTTGATTGCCTTGAATGATAGGACTAGGGTTTTAAAGATGATCCTCCCATGGATGGGAGCCAGTGAAGCTGTTTAAGAATGGGAGTTACGTGGTCGCTTCTGGAGGCTCCGTAGAGGACTCTTGCTGCGGCATTCATGGCCATCTGTAATGGGCTAAGAGTGGATTGAGGGAGACCTTGTAATATGGCATTTGCAAAGTCGAAGTGTGGCAGGATTAGTGCTTGGTATATGGTTCGGAAGTCATCAGGGTCCAACATGGAGCGCATATGCCTAAGCGAGCGTATTTTGAAGTATACAGCTTTGACTATGTTATTTATGTGATGTACACGAACAGCTTTTACTGCATCTTCCGGTAACGAATGCCAGAGTTTAATTACACATTAAGTGAAAACATATTTTCTCTTATTAGTCTTAACCAGGTTACACTGTAGCTTCATTGCATGTCCCCTAGTCTTTCTACTTTTTGATGCCATAAAGAATTGGTCTGTTTACCTGTTACACTCCATTCATTAATTTATAGACCTCTATCATATCTCCCCTGAGCTGTCACTTTTCCAGGTTGAAAAGTCCTAACCTTTTAAGCCTGTCCCCATAGGAGTATCCTTCCATCCCCTTTACCATTTTGGTGGCTCTTCTCTGTACCTTTTCTAATTCCACTATATCCTTTTTAAAATATGGCGACCAGAATTGCACACAATATTCAAGGTGCAGTTGCACCATGGAATGATACAGAGACATTATAATATCCTTTGGGTTTTTTTCTCCCTTTCCTTATGATTCTTAGCATTTTATTTGTCATCTTGGCTGCCGTTGCACTCTGGGTGGAGGGTTTCAATGTTTTATCCATGATGACACCTAAATCTTTCTCCTGGGTGGTGGTTCCTAATGTGGAACCTTGCATCGTGTAACCAATATCTTCCATATGAGCACTTCTCCTTTTGTTGCAATACTGTGCATGTTTTCAGTGGAGCATCCTCCTCAGATTATAATACTCAGGTTTATTATTACAGAACATGCTATTTAGAGGTTGTTTACTTAGTCTGGTGAAACATTTGATATAAAGCTTTTCCTGTTGAAATTCCTTTACATCAACTTTGGCAAGAATATATTGACAGGTTCAAGGACTAGACTACTTAGACTGCAGTGAGCTCTCTGGAAAAGCTGCTGTCTTTGCTCCCATTGGTTGGTAGGGTGGCATAATTCATCAGTTTGGTGTGGTCAAGCAGGAATCAAGGAAAAGTAATTAGTAGGAAAGAATACATGTCACCTTATTTTAGTGTGCTTAGCTTATTAAAAAAAAACCTGTTCGTTGAAAAAAAACTTTCTAACGTTTTCATGTATAGGTTCGTTGTAAAATTGATTATTGGATTGTTTCATTTGTTTTTCTTTACCGCTCATTAGTGATTTTTATATATTGTGCTCATATTTGACTTGATGCAAAAGCTTGCTAATGCAAAAGCTGATTTCTGCAGTGATTTAACAGTGGGGGCACTATATGTGTAGAAGCAAGTATAGGCTGAAATACTAGCATTTCTGCCTGCTTTGCATGTTTTTACATACATAGTGTTCTGCTGTGAAAATATTATTCTGTTAGGACTTCAGCCCCTTGGGATAGGGACCTACCATCTATATCTAAACTTTTAACTTGCCCTGAGTTGAGGTTTGGAAAAGTGAGTAATTTAAATCCAAGTTCTCAGTTTGTTCTGTTAATTTTGGGAAAGGTGCACCTCTGACATCTCTTGTAATTTGCATAGTACAGGAGGAAAAAGACTTGTCATTCAACCAGTGCTGCATTGCCCTTTTATAATAAAAGATCTTTGTGTTGTGCTTATGTAACTAAGTTGACGTATTCTGTTTTGCATTACTGTATTTTTGTGTACATTTATATATTTATTTATTTGAACAGTTTTTCTATATCGCCCCTTCCATCGATCAGGAGCAGTTTACATCGAACAAAAACTCAGTTACAGAAAACACATTGATCTATGATATAATGAACTATTTACATGCCAATTAATCACATATACTGTAGTATAGTGGTAGCTGGGACTCTTAACTATTTATAAGGCTGTCAAACAGTGCGTGAGGGTCACAGTGGAATATTCTAGGCAGGCGGTGATAAGAGGAGGGGGGAAATTTAGTTTAGTTGGGAGGATAGGGGAGGGTAATGGGGGGTGAATGTATTAGTGGCCGTGAAAGTGTTATAGTATTCGGTGAAAAGTAGGGTTTTTAATTCCTTGCGGAAAGTCTGGAGATCTTTGATCTGATAGAATCGATGAGGGAGTTCCAAAGGGTGGGGGCTGAGTACCTGAAGGTCTTGTTGCTGGTAGTTTGGTTTTGTGTATTGAAGAAGGTATTGTTAGGAGGTTCTGGGTACTTTTTCTCCTGCTTCTGACGTCGGTTTATGCATGTATCATAGTGGAAAGGTATGCTGGAGAGATGCCATGGAGTAATTTGAAAGTGTATTTTATTCTGGTTGCTATGGGGAGCCAGTGGAGATTATGGAGTATTGGGGTGATGTGGTCTGTTGATCTGGTTTTGGAGATAACCCTGGCAGTTATGTTCTGAGCAAGTTGAAGTGTATGAAGTGGTTTTTTTAGGAAGACCTTGTAAGAGACTGTTGCAGTAGCACAAGTGAGGAGTAATTAAAGCTTGGACTACTGTTTTGAAGTCATGAGTTTCAAGGTTTTGCCTGAGGTGCTGTATGGTTTTTAGTTTGTAAAATATCGTTCTAGCAGTTTGCTTAATTTGCAAAGACATACTGAGGATTCTAACACCTAGGTTTTTTACCTCCTGTTTAACTGGCAATTCGGTGTTGTGTAAGTTGAAGGTAGAAGGGGGAGTGACGTTCTGATTCCTTGAAGTAAATAATATTTCAGTTTTTCTGAAATTTATTTGCAGGTCGGTTGTGTTGAGCCAGGATTTTGCTTCATTTATGCTGTCGGTGATATTGTTATATCGGGGTTTTTTTATGTCCACTGATGCATATACCATTATGTCAGCTGCATAGATAAGAGATTTGATTTTATGTTTATTGACGATTGTACATATAGGTTGGAGAGAGAAATTAAACAGGAGGGCAGAGAGGGCCGAGCCTTGAAGTATGCCCTGTTCTTGGGGGAAAGTGGTGGACAATTCTTTGTTGATCTTTACATATTGGAATCAGTTGGAAATGTATGATTTAAACCATTTTAAAATTATTCCAGATATACCTAAGTGGGCCAGTCTTGACAGGAGAATGTTGTGGTCAACATTATCAAATGCAGAGGAGATATCCAGAAAGACCATGATAAAGGCTTGATTTGGATTGTCTAGCCCGTAGATGAGAGTATCTAATAATACTAGAAGGGTTTCTACGCCATGGTATGGGCAGAAACCATATTGGTGGGTATCAAGGGAGGCGTTGAGGTCAATGAAATCTTGTAACTGCATTTGGACTACCTTTTCTATTTGCTAAAAATGGAATACTGGCTATATTGGTCTGTATGAGGTGGGGTCATCCTTGTTGAGAGATCTGTTTTTCAGTATGAGGCGAATGATGGAAAGTTTGTATGTCAGGCATAATTCCTCGGTGAAGGGATTAGTTGATTTTCTGTGTAATTTGGGGTTAATGATAAACCTGAGAGCTCATTCCAGTATAGAGTTAATGGAATGATATTGCTGCCTTCATTTCAAACTTTTCCTATTGACCTATAAGTGCATTCATTCTGTGGCTCCTCTCTACCTTTCCTCTTATCTCATCCTATACGCTCCCACCCCCCACCTTAGGAACTCCACTCCTCTGGCAGATCCCTTTCAATCTGTTCCCTTCTCTGCTACTGCCATCTCCAGACTTCATTCATCCCACTTAACTGCTCCATATGCCTGGCAACAAACTGAGTCTGTACAACAGGCTCTTTCTCTATCCCTTTTAAAATCCAGGTTAAAAACCCACCTCTTCAAGGCTGCTTTTGGCTCCTGATGCTCCTCTCTTTTTAACCACTGTGTGTATCTTACCATACTCTAGTCCCCAGTTTTGTGATGTTTGTCTTGATTATAAACTCTGATGAGCAGGAATACTCTTACAGCACTGCAAACGCCTTGTAACGCTATGCAAACCATAAGTAGTAGTAATAATGATTTGACCAGTAAATTTTAATAGCATTTTTACGGGGGATAGAGGTTGTAACTAATTAAGGGGTTGTGTATTGCACAGTGGGTTCTTAAAGTGTGAACTTACAGCTTTTTATAGCTAATTTAAAACTTGCAGATGCACTTGACATTATGCCATGTACTTGTGATGAGCTAATCCAGGATTCACACTTAACCTTAGTTGCTGCATTTGAGTACTGTATAGTATCTAAGGTTTCTGGACACACTTCAGTTTATGTGCCAGATTAGATCAGGTTTCAAAAAGTGAAATGCAAGTGCATTGCTTCTGTGCCTTATCCAGTCCCCAGTATTTCTGTTTGCAAGTAACTATTTATAGAGCCTAGTCTGAGACATCAAGGAATATAATGTGGAGTAAATATTCTTAGTAATAAATCTCATCATGGGGTATTAAAATATATATTTTTACATTAGCTAAGAAACGCAATCTTGTGGTAGTGAATAAGAGAGTAGCTCCCTTGCTTCAGTTTCCTTTAAACAAAGTTTGGGATAGAAATATAGAAACATAGAAATATGATGACAGAAAAAGACCACATGGCCTATCTAGTCTGTCCTTCCATATCAACAACTACAAAAGTCCCCTTTTTACTTGAGAAACACCACCATGAAAAGGCAAATAATCACGTGTAACAACAGACCCAGTACAAGACGTGATTATATAAAACAGAGTTTATTGAATTATTCTTACTGCCAACCTGACACAGGCCGTGTTTCGCACACTTCGTCAGGGGTTGATCAGGCAGATAAAACTAAAAACATAAACATAAAAATAATTGATAATAAATATATAAATAACTTTAAAACACATAAAAGAACAGATGATACCATAAAAATGAAAACTTCTTACATGTATAGAAACATTTACAATCTCTAAAAACATAATATATATGAGAGTAAAAAAGTGTGGATGAAAACTAATAAATAATTAATAAACACATGATTACTCAACAGATACTTAACAAAACATCAAAAAATTCCTTAAACGAGATTCTTATACACATTAATATGAGAAAAATAGAAGAGAAGAACTGTAGAATGTGACAAACAACATTGAAAGAGGAATAAATACCTCTGCGATGATAATGGAGGACTACTTTATAAATGACCTTAGTATGGTGGCAACCACGCTAAAAATGAAAAATAAAAACGAATATAAAATTGTACTTATTTAAACCACTTAAATTTAAAAATGACATATACATATACTTCTATAAATAAATAAATGAAGGATCGGAAGAGAACTAGAAAAAAGAGGGGAAGGAGGCAGGAGCGTATGGTGAAAATTATCTCCAATAGGATAAAACCATGTAATTCAAACCTACTTGTTTTAAAAGTGACTTAAGCAAAAAACTTTTGACTATACCCATAAGGTATTCTAATCTTCATTCATTATGTGTTAAGCAATAAATCAATGTCGCTGAAAGAGGGCTGTGAAGAACGTCAGCGGCTGACTGCTTTAATTGTGAATGAGTGCTTACCTTTTTAAGAGACCAATTCATGAATAAGAAAATTAACCATACCTACGCTAAAAATAAAATAAAATGTGATGAATAAAATTTGAACCAACCAAGAGCCGTTTGTTCTATACTGTTGATAGCAACTTGTGCAGACCGCCGGCACTAACGCACTTTTAAGCTAAAAGAAACAAAGAAACAAAAGAATCCACTAAGGGAGATACAAGTAATGTAAATTCAAAAGTAAACAAATATAATTTACCCATGCATATATTAAAACTAAAATCAATGAAACTTGATGAATAAAATTAACAAACCGAGAGTTGCTTTCTCTTAAACTGCTGCTAGCGACTTCTGCAGACCGCCGGTACTCTTATATATATTATGTTTTTAGAGATTGTAAATGTTTTTATACATGTAAGAAGTTTTCATTTTTATGGTATCATCTGTTTTTTATGTGTTTTAAAGTTATTTATGTATTTATTATCAATTATTTTTATATGTTTATGTTTTTAGTTTTATCTGCCTGATCAACCCTTGACAAAGTGTGCGAAACACGGCCTGTGTCGGGTTGGCAGTAAGAATAATTCAATAAACTCTATTTTATATAATCACATCTTGTACTGGGTCCCTTTTTACGTGAAACATTTTACTTGGATAGGGAACTTACTGTATACAGTAGTGGTAGTCAGTATGTGCATACCTCTCAGATTGGCATTGACAGGTGACACTAGGTTATTAACTGTCATCAGGATAAAATAGAAATATTTATAGTTCTTTTCCTAGGAATATTAGAACCATGAATCCATTCATCCAACAAACTAATTAGGGTGAAGGTAGCCTACAGCCACAAGCCACCTCTATCCCTATCCCACTTTCACTGTGGTTTCTGGTCTAAGATCTACTTTAAAAAGGAATTAAGGTGAGTACATCTGAAACGAGAGGATCTTGACGGCAAATATGACATAAGCCTATCTGCTACATTAAGTGATAGACCAACTTCTCCTGGGGGAACCAGCAGGTCAGATTTTCCGGATATCTGCAATGAATAGGATAGATATGCACGCGTTGCCTCCATTGCATTCAAATTTCTCTCAAGGCTATTCATTTTGGATATCCTGAAAATCGGACCAGGTGGGGGACCCAGGACAGGCTTTGGAACCACTGTGCTAGATACCGCAACTGATCCCTCTGCACTGGACATACTTTATAAATCATTGGACCTTAACTGCACTCTAGTTACAACAGGTACCAAGCCAGGTGCCTTAGCAGTGCAGTCATGTGTTCCCTTCTGTTTCAACAACGGTTGGATGAGTTTTTTCTTCTAAGTTACATTGCTAGTGGTGTTTAAAAGTAAACGTTTATTTGAAAGTAATTGAACCCTACAAACTATTTATTTTATTTTTGTCTGATCCTATATTTGTAACTTCACAGCGATTTTGTATTTCTCTGCTAAAGTTAGCTCAGTCCTTTTTATTGTATGTGTCTTTTAATACTACTTAAAATCAATTTACTTATTTCCTTTAAACCCAAATGCATTTATTTACTTTTTGTTCACTGTCATTGTTTTCTGTGCTCCTTTATGATCAATCAGGGAGTGGAGTACACTAATATTGCGAACCAAGATAAGTGTTAGGCATAAAATAAATTCCTTATCGTCACTCCAGTCCAGTCCCTTTACTTCTGGGTTGCGCAACCCTTCCAGCAGCTTGAAGGCTGAGCCAAACCTTTTTGGAGGTGGGGCGGTATAAATACACCTGGGACCACCCCTCCACTCCAGTATTCTCAGCCTCCAAGCAGCTGGAGGGTTCCGTAAGCCTGGGGCTTACTGGAGTCTTCCTTTAACTAAATTCCTTTAAAATTACTTTAAAAAATTTTATCTTTATTACTTTATTGCTTCTAGTTTCTTTGATTTATTTCCCAGTGCTATCACTTAGTTAGGGTGTTCTGTTCCTTTAACTACTCTCTGCTCTTCCCCTCCCTCCCCCCCCCTCCCACTACGGTCGGGCCGGGCTCCGGAGGTAGAAGGGTGCTGGCTGTTGGCCTCAGATCATTGGGATTTCCCCGCTTGCCCTGCCTCGCGCCGAAGCCCTTCAGGTGGCTGAGCGCTGGAGGCACCCCCGAGAGGCAGTTTGTGACCGCCGGTCTCACCCCGCAGCTGAAGAACGCGGTGGCGATCCTCGGGTCTTCCACTCGCGGCGGAGGAGACTTCCCGGCTCGGCACTGCTCTTCGCGGTCGACACAGGCTCTGCCGGTATCCACTGCCTCAGCGGCGTTTTGTCCCGGGAAGAGAACAACGACCCGCAGAACGCGCTCGTGATCCCCCGTTCTGGCTCCACGTGGTGAGGCCTACCACGTGTAGAGCCAACGGGCAGGGATCGCTGAGCCGGGTCCACCAAGTTACAAACCGCAAGTATCAAAGATATCTCCTCGCAGTTTCCTTGATCGCCATTACCTGTGTTTTAAGTTTTATTTTATTTTAGTCTTAATTGTATTTTACTCTTATTTTCTAATTTTACTTAGCCTCGGGCCCATGTTTCACTGTTAGAGGACAGAGGGTCTGGTAATTCCTCCTCTCTCTCTCTCCTATAAATTTCTTTTAAAAGAGGGAGAGAACTATTCCTTACAGCTGCATTTTCTGCCTTCCTTGTAGCTGGGGATCGGGGCTACTGCGTCTCCCTCCAAACAGGTCTGAGGTACCTGGGATCAAGAGCATGGCGGCTAAGCCCAGATGCCTTTCCTGTGGCACCTGTAGGGGCACTTTCTCGGAGGCAGGAGTCTGCAGTGCTTGTGCTGCAGTAGCTGCCACCGTGGAGCAAGAAATTAATTTGGCCATGTCCCAGTCCTCTCAGAGTGCTGAAGACCCCTTACAAGGGGAGGGGGGGTCTCAGCTTCCTTCCGCCTCAATCACAGATTTACCCATCCCTCCGCCCCCGGTGTCTCCTCCCCCTTCGGGGGAAGGGAGTTCAGGGGATTTTTTCTCCCCAGACTTCATTCTTTTACTCCACAAGGCCTATTGCTTGCGCAAGCAGGGTTCGGGTACAGGGGGGAATGCCCCGGCGACCGAGACCATATCCAAGAAAGCAAGCATCCCTGACTCAGCCCTTCCACCTAAATGCCCACGCTTGGGCGGGGAAGAACCTCTCTCCGTCCTTTTACAGGGCTCTCCAGAAGAAGAGGGCTCTGACAGAAACTGGGACGAGGAAGAAGAGGAACTGGAAGAAGGGGAGATCCCTGAAGAAGATCATTCCAGGATAATTAGAGTTTTTAGGCGGGAAGAACTTCCGGCTCTAATTGATGAATCCCTAAAGGTCCTCAATGTATCCTCTGATACGCCAACAGAGGAGGAGACAGTGGAGGATCCGTTAATCCAGGCCATCAGGAGATCACAGAGGGTTTTCCCTGTCCATAGAGTGGTGCGCCAGATGATCCAGGAAGAATGGGATCAACCCGAGTCTAGTCTAAGGGGAGTCCGATCCATGTCTCGCTTGTACCCTCTACCAGAGGCGGACAGAGAATTACTGAAGTCTCCGAGGGTGGATGCAGCGGTATCAGCGGTTACTAAGAAGACTACTATTCCAGTGGAGGGCAGCACCGCCTTGAGGGACTCTCAAGACAGAAAGCTAGATACCCTCCTGAAACAAGCGTTTGATGTGAGTGCCCTTGCCTTACAGGCCTCGGTTGCAGGGGCTTGGGTGGCAAGAGCCTGTTTAAGGTGGTCTCAACAGCTGCAGGCAGCAGAGGCTCCATCTGGCGAGGCTCAAGCCCACTCGGCTAGACTGGAATCCGGAACAGCGTTCCTGGCGGATAGTCAGTATGACCTCATCAGAAGCCTAGCCAAGAACATGGCCTCGGTAGTGGCAGCTAGACGTTATCTATGGCTACGGAATTGGGCAGCGGACGCTTCCTCGAAGGCACGCCTGAGCCGCCTTCCGTTTAAGGGAAAGCTATTCGGAGAAGACTTGGAGAAGTTGGTAAAGGACCTTGGCGAGTCTAAAGGGGGCAGGCTGCCTGAAGACAGACCAAAGCAGGGGCGACCCTTAGCTCCAGGGCGTACCCAGTCCAGGGACGTCCGAAGGTTCCGCCCAGCTAGGACAAACCCCTTTCCCAGGGGCCGTTTCATCTCGAAGGGTCAAGGTTTTAGAGGGTTTCGAGGAGCAGGCCGAGGTTTTGGCTCGTCCTCCTTCTCCTCCTCTCAAGGAAATAGAAAACAATGAGGTGACGGGGGTCCAGGGGGAAGAGCCTTCGATGGGTGGTCGCCTAAGGCGTTTTCTTCCTGCCTGATCCCGGGTCACGTCCGATCAATGGGTTCTAGAGGTTATCAGAGACGGCTACGCTCTCGAATTCGCAAAACAAATACATCCAGCCTTCGTTCAGTCCCCCTGCGGTTCTTCGGCAAAGAGAGTGGCGGTAGAGACTACTCTCTCCCGCCTGATAACGCTCGGAGCCGTAGTTCCAGTACCACCAGACCAGCGCGGTACTGGTCGGTACTCAATTTACTTCGTAGTTCCAAAGAAAGAGGAGTCTTTCCGCCCAATTCTAGATCTAAAACAGGTCAATCGCTGCCTCAGGGTGCCACACTTCCGGATGGAAACCCTATGGTCAGTCATAGCAGCAGTCAGGGGCGGGGAGTTCCTAACTTCCCTCGATCTGACAGAAGCCTACCTACATATCCCGGTCAGGGATTCCCATCAACAATTCCTGAGATTTGCAGTGCCAAGGGGCCATTTTCAATTCCAGGCTCTTCCCTTCGGCCTAGCCACGGCTCCAAGGACATTCACCAAGGTGATGGTGGTGGTAGCGGCCTATCTTCGGAAAGAAGGAATTCTAGTACACCCCTACCTGGACGATTGGCTAATCCGGGCAAAGTCCGAGGAGGAAAGCCACATCGTGACGGCAAGAGTGGTTCAAGTACTGGAAGAATTGGGATGGGTCATCAATCGAGCGAAGAGCAGGATGACTCCCTCCCAGGAACTGGAGTACCTCGGAGCAAGGTTCGACACCAGCAGAGGCAGGGTGTTTCTGTCTCAATCAAGATCAAGAGAACTAAGACTCCTGGTCACTCAGTTTCTAGCCAGACGAAACCCCACGGCGCGGCATTATCTAAAGGGCCTGGGAACAATGGCAGCGGCGATAGAGGTGGTACCATGGGCCCGGGCCCACATGCGACCACTACAGAGGGCCCTATTGTGTCGGTGGTCGCCACAACGTCACTCCATGTCAATGCAGTTACCTTGCGCGCCTCGAACCAAACAGACGCTGCACTGGTGGCAATCCCCAAAGAATCTGGATCGCGGGATGCCCCTCGAGCCTCACCAGTGGTTATTACTGACGACGGATGCCAGTCTGGCAGGCTGGGGAGCTCACTGCGAGGACCAGTTTGTTCAGGATAGCTGGACTTGGCTAGAAGCCCAATGGCCCATCAACAGACTGGAATTGCGGGCCGTAGTTTTGGCGCTCAGAGCTCTAGAGGCCTTGGTACAAAAAAGAGCAATTCGCGTGCTATCAGACAACGTTACCGCGGTGGCTTACATCAACCACCAGGGCGGCACCAGCAGTCCCGCCCTAGAGAAGGAGGCGAGCACCTTGTTCCAGTGGGCAGAAACTCGGTTGGAAGCTCTCTCGGCCCAGCATGTGGCAGGCATAGACAACGTCACGGCAGACTATCTCAGCAGGTGCAAGATAGACCACGGGGAGTGGGAGCTGGAGCAGGAGACGTTCGACCGGATAGTAGGCCATTGGGGTCTGCCAGTCATGGATCTCATGGCAAGGTTCGCGTCCGCCAAGGTGGAACGGTTCTTCAGCCGACGCAAGGAAAGCATGTCCGAAGGTCTGGATGCCTTGGCCCAGAAGTGGCCCTCGGAGGGTCTTCTCTATGTGTTCCCTCCCTGGGCTCTGATCGGAAAGGTGCTACAACGAGTGGAGTCCCATCACGGATACTTAATCCTCATAGCCCCGGACTGGCCTCGCCGTCCCTGGTATGCGGATCTGATGCGATTAATCGCCGACCAACCTTGGCGTCTCCCTTGCAAAAGGGACCTACTGAGGCAAGGTCCATTACGGATGCCTCACGTGGATCGGTTCTCGCTTACGGCCTGGCTATTGAAAGGGCGAGGCTCCTAAAGAGAGGTTATTCGGGAGCCGTCATCTCTACCCTGTTGAACGCAAGAAAGCGTTCGACCTGTCTCTCTTATATCAGGACGTGGCGCATATTCGAAGCGTGGTGCGCTGAGCGCAGGCAAAAACCCCTCTCCGCTTCAGTCCCCGAGGTCTTAGAATTCTTGCAGGCAGGCTTTGACAAGGGTCTAGCCCACAGCTCCTTGCGGGTTCAGCTGGCGGCAATCGCTTGCTATAGAGGGAAGGTCCGCGGAAAGCCCCTAGGGGCGCACGCGGATGTCTCCAGGTTCCTAAGGGCGGTGAGGCGCCTGCGACCTCAACAGAGGTCCGTCGTTCCCCCCTGGGACCTCAACCTAGTACTTAACGCTCTGATCAAGGAACCCTTCGAACCAGTGAAGAGGGCCTCCTTAAAGGACTTAACCTTGAAGACAGTCTTTTTGGTCGCGATATGCTCAGCAAGGCGGGTTTCCGAACTACAAGCGCTATCCGCTCAACCCCCCTTCCTACTGTTTCTCAAGGACAAGATAGTCCTACGTCCGGTCCCCTCCTTCTTGCCCAAGGTCATCTCTCCTTTTCATATGAACCAGGCAGTTCACCTTCCGGTCCTCTCCCCCGTGGAGGGCGGAGAAGGGGATAGCAAACTGCGGCTCCTGGATGTCCGGAGGACCTTGAAACGCTACCTCTTCCGCACGGCCCCTTTTCGGAAGTCCGAGCAGCTATTCGTTCAGTTTGGGGGTCCACACAAGGGATAAGCGGCGGCCAAGGCCTCCATCTCCAGATGGATCAGGGAAGCGATTGCTTCCGCCTACATCCTGAAAGGAAAGCAGGTGCCTGCGGGACTACGGGCGCACTCCACCCGAGCTCAGGCTACGTCATGGGCAGAGTTCAGCTTAGTCCCTCCAGTGGATATCTGTAGGGCAGCAACTTGGTCTTCTCTACATACGTTCACCAAGCACTACAGGCTGGACATTCAGAGCGCAGCGGATGATCGTTTTGGTCTGGCGGTCCTTCAGTCCGGTTTGCCGGATCCCACCCAGAATTGAACTGCTCTTGTACATCCCAGAAGTAAAGGGACTGGACTGGAGTGACGATAAGGAAATAGTAATTAGATCTTACCTGCTAATTATTGTTCCTGAAGGAACGACAGTCCAGTCCCTGATCCCACCCGGTAAGGACCTATCATCAGGAGGAAAAACTGGACCGAGCGGGGGGGGCCATTTCAGGATGAAGGGTTACGGGAGAAAACCGGATTGGGCAACATCAAGCATTTCTCCTCCGTCCGGTCCCTCTCTCTCTCTCTCTCTCTCTCCCTCGCGCCCTCTCTCTCTCTCGCTCTCACTCTTCCTCGCATTATCCATTTGCTATATAAAAAAAAAAAGTTGTTGTACATAGTTAGGCAATGTTGTTTAGATGAGTTCTTGGGTTGATTGGCTAATGGAAATCTGTAGTTCTGCTTTTTCAGTCGATTACTGGAGTGGAGGGGTGGTCCCAGGTGTATTTATACCGCCCCACCTCCAAAAAGGTTTGGCTCAGCCTCCAAGCTGCTGGAAGGGTTGCGCAACCCAGAAGTAAAGGGAATGGACCGTCGTTCCTTCAGGAACAATAATTAGCAGGTAAGATCTAATTACTATTTTCCTGGAGCAGGATGTTTAAAGGTTCGACATACCATCCGAAATGTGACAATATGTTGGTAGCATATATTTAAAAAAAAAAAGTGAATATAAAAATGTGATGATTGTATCTGTGTAGCTGAAAGACCATTTTATTATTTATTATTTATTTATTATTTATTACAAATTCTTATATACCGCGCTATTTGGCATCAGCGCGGTTTACATTATAACACAACAACCATAACAACATGCTGTTTGGTTTTACATCGAACAGGGGTCCAAACTTGGATAACAGGGGTAACTATATACATGAGATTTTTACATAGTAAAGAGTAGCTTGGATAACAGGGTTGATTATATGCATGAGATATTTACATGGCAATGAGTGGGTGAAATAACATAATGAACGTGAGGGTTGTTTCTTAGAGTGGGTCATCTCTTCAGAGGGGTGTCATTGGAGTTTGGGTAGCATTGGAGGAATAAATGGTATTTGAGTGCCTTTCTGAACTGTGATAGGTCGGCAATCGCCCTAATGTCAGGGGGTAGGGCATTCCAGCATTTAGGTACATAGTAGCGGAACGCCCTGTTTGTGGTTGATATGTTGCACTTTGATGATTCCTTTGGTTTTACTAGTAGGTTTATGGCAGTGCAATTAGTTTTAAGATATATGGGGAACACATTGACCCTTGTACATAAAGATCACTTGTTAGGACATGAGTCAAATACATTTTTCAGAATATTAATATTAACATATGGCAAAGAGAATAGACTCTTTTGCCACAGAGGCAGCCTGAGAAATCCTTCTCTTATTAACACTTTCAAAAGGATTACAAGAAAACAGTGGCATGTGGTCAGGGCTTTCAAGGGATTCAGTGGATCCCCGGCCCTGCTGTGACGCTGATCTTCCTTTTTTAAAATTGTTCAGTAACAGGCAGCAGCTTTTCCCGTACTCTTCTTTCCCCACTGCTGCTGCTACTGCTGCAGCATATCCACAGAACGCCAATAAAAAAAAAGAAAAAGAAATGCAGTAAATATGGAGCCTCTGCAGCACAGGTGCTCCTCAAAGTGGAAGGTCTTGCTGATTCCGCCCCCTCTGATGCATGCTTCATGTTAGAGAGGGCGGAAGTGGCGGGTCCTTCAAGAAGCACCTGCATCACAGAGGCTCCATGTGTTTGTTTTTGTTGTTTTGTTTTTTTGCCGCTGTGACAGACGCTCTGTGGATATGCTTTGTCACTGGCGGTGGGGGAAGAAAAGGCTACAGGAACCACTGCTGCCTGTGGCTTCAAACAGTGTTAAAAAAAACACAGGTGAAGGGAAGACAAACAGGCAAAATGGGACATGGGGTGGGGAGAATTAGTGAGACCAAGGGGAGCTGCTGGAAAAGGGTGGGAGGGCGTGATCTGGGAAGATACTGGACATGAGGGGAGGGACATAGGGAAATGGAGGAGAAATATGGGAAATGGAAAGGGTATCCTGGACATTGGAGGGGGGTCACAGGAAAATGGAGAGGAGATGCTGTATTCAGGAGGACATGGGGGGAGGAGGGAGTGATGCTAGGTGCAGGGGAACATAGGGAGGAGAATGAGTGGGAGACATTGCACATGGGGGGAGCATAGGGAGATGGAGATTTTGGATAGCTAGAATAGGGAGATGGAAGGGACGCTGGATGTGGAGGGCATAAGAAGAGGGAGGAGAGATTATGGACACACATGGTGCAGAAGCTGGATGGGAAGTATATGTTGAATGTAGAGGGGTAAAGAGAGAGGTGAATAATGGGCCAGGGAATTAGAACAATGGGAGAGCTGGGATGAGGGTTGTAAAGCTTTAGGCAAATGGAGTAAAAAATAGGGGGATGGAGAACTAAATAGTTAAAAGGAGGAGTGAAATCTGACTTGATAAAGAGAAAAAAATAAATGAAAATGCTAAAAGGAAAAGACCATTATCTTAGATGAAAAGCAGTGAAGAAAGTAGGAAGGGAGAGAAGTGGCAAATGGACTGGAGACCCTAGAAAGAGAGCTAGGAGAAGACCAAGGAAAGCAGGAACCAGAGACTTGTATGAAGATGGTTAGTAAATTAAAACGGCCAGACAACAAAGGTAAAAAAAATGTTGTTTGCAATTTAGCAATTGGAATTTCTGTGTGCTATGAGGGATATATTCCAAGGTTTGCAGACTTGCAAACTGTAAATGCTGCTGAGCATGCACCACTACTACATGCCCCGATGCTAACCATTTAGCGTGTCAGGGGCATTCTGTGGCAGCACTTGTTGCTAACCAGGCAGTGGCAATATTGAGCCACTGCCTGGTTAGTGACACAGTTAAAATAATGAAACTCTGGAATTTGCTACCAGAAGATGTAGTAAATACTGTTAGTGTAGTCTGGTTTAAAAAAAGGTTTGGATATGTTCCTGGAACAAAGGTCCATAAACCATTATTAAAGTGGACCCAGAATATCCACTGCTTGCCCCAGTACAGGCATTGTGGAACCTGTGTCTTTTGGAAAAACTGCTAGGCACTTGTGACCTAGATTGACCACTGTTGGAAACAGACTGGGCTTGATGGACCTTGGTCTGACCCAGTATAGCATATCTTATGTTCTTAAGGTGTAGCAAATGCTGGCCATAATTTAACTGGAGAAGCTAACTGGGCAACAGCTCAATATCGTTGCTGCCCGGTTACTTCTGGGTTCTATGGCCAACCTGGATATTCAATGCTGGTGGCTGGATAAGGCCCTGGCATTGAATAGCTTGGGTTAAAGTTGAGTGTTGGCAGCTAGCCGCTTGAGCAGTGCTAGCCACTGGCACTGAATATCAGGCCCTATCTTTATATTTTGCACAGTACAGGAGTAAATGCATCTTGTTCTATTTCTCTGGTGTTTAACCGAATGCAGAGCCTGGCTTCTTAGGGTTTCAGTTTAATTTTTAGTTTGAGGTGGTCACTAATTATGTACTTGGTGAGGGTCTATCTATGCTCTTATTGTGTGACCAAGGCCAGGTGTTTTGTTAGCATTGCATTTCTATGTAGGGCTCTTTACTGTAGTAATTCAACTTGGTTTTCTCAGCAGGTGTATGGTTATTCTTGGGCCCACTGCAATATTTACAGTGCTGCCTTTTTCTGGGTAGGCTCCTTGTGTGAGTGTTGGAAGTTAGCACCATTATGGAATGGTGGATTTGTTCTATAGGACTTGGGTGACTTTTGTAGCATTTTATATTGGTTCACATCACAATATGTCTGGTATTTGAGAGGGTTTATTGATGTTACTCAGTTGACAGAGTCTGATTTTTTTACATACAATGAGTCTGAACTTTTTTGTACATCTATGGAGAAATGTCCTAGTTCTGCTGTGCAACAATTCTTGGGGAGAGGGGGCAGCAGGATATTTAAGATGATCATTGAGGCCTTTGATCAGTGCCTCAAGAACATAACATGTTGCATGCCGGGCACATGAAAGCCAATTGTTGGATCTAGTGAGCTGTCTCAGAAGTTATTGCGGTAGACTCCACCCACCTTGACACTGGGTGCTGTATCATTCCTCACTGTAGTTTCTACCCTGTCAAGAGTAGACTACAAATTATCAGGAGTTGTGGGAAGAGTTATTGTTGGATCTAGGTATTTGGTACTCTTTGTACCTGTACTGCTTGGTCTTAAGACTCCTCATCTTTTGCAGTCCAAGTCTCTTTAAGCCTGTCTTACCTGTTAAAAGTGGTATTGGTGAAACCTCGCTCCATTTAGAAGGCTTTTGAAGAACATGTCCTTCCTTGTTTCTTTGTCCAGAGAATGTTTTAGACTGTTCTGGCGTTCTCAGAGGGATGTGGGACCACTTTGCATGGGCTTCTCCTAAAGTACCTGGCTATAGTGAAGGATTTTATGGTAGTACTCCTTCATTTTGTCTTCTAGGAAGCCCAGATGAAAATATGGAAACACATACCTCCTGCTTCCTGTAAACAAGAGGTTGGTCATGAAATATGTCCAGTCAACTCCAGAATTTCCTAGGGTTTAGCTCCCTTACCAGAGTAGTGTGGATTAATCTTTTCTTAAGAGGTTCAAAAAATCTAAGGTGCATGGGTCTATATCTTCACTGCCCCAAGAATCTAAACCTCAGTGAGAATCCAGCAGCATAAGCTTGTGTGTGCTCAAAGGAAGAATAATTAGTGTTGGCCATGTGGCCCGAAGATGAAAGATGCTGTGGCATTTGCACTGACCTACAATAAGGATGGCTACAATGGCAGCATTAGCTGAAATAAAGAAGTCAGCAGTGTGGGTGGAACCCTACGACCATTGCTGGCCCATCTACTAGGTAGACATGTAGTGCAACAGACCTTGATGAGCAGCACCATGACCCCTCCACTGTAGTTCAAAGTGGTGGTAGAGGCCACTTTAGCAGGCCATGAAGCACCATGCTCACACGAGCACTCATGGTCTGCTGCTCCAGACCCCCTACATCATGCAGTTTGCATCAGAGGGGGCAGGAGCAGCAGACCATGACTGGTGGGGTGGGGTGTGTGTGGTGGCAGACGGTATTAAAATTACCAAACAAATCTCGCCCCAAGCATTCTGCATATTGTCCAAACATCCTGCGTATTGTCCAAACATCACTTTCATAGGGCTTTATGCCAGCTGCCCTTAAGCAAGCCTTCATGGGGCCCTTACTAAAAAGCCCCTCAGCAGACCCTTCAGCACCATCATCCTATTGACCTATTTCCAGTATCCCATCCCTAGCTAAAATCATTGAAAAGGCTGTGCAGCTTCAAACCCAGAACTTCATAGATACCCATGCCTCCTTCGACTGTCAACACAGATTTAAGCCTTTTCACAGCATAGAAACACTTCTGACCTCCCTCCTGGACACTTTGATCAAAGGTACGCAGAAAAGCACTCAAGGATTCATTCTCATCTTTCTTGACATCTCTTCAGCCTTCGACTCTGTCTCCCACTCCCATCTAATCTCACGACTCCATTTAATTGGTCTCAGAGGTACAACTCTACAGTGGTTTCACTCGTACCTATTAAACCGATCTCAACAAGTCAAATTGAAAACAAAACCTCTAAATCTTTTAAACTACAGCAAGGTTTACCTCAAGGCTCAGCATTATCATCATTGCTATTTTACATCTTCATCCAGCCCCTATGTAAAATCATATAGGATCATAAAATACTCTACCAGCTATATGCAGATGACATTCTAATCTACACCACATTCTCCACCAACAACCCCGAATACTCTGCTATATGTCAATGGCTAAATAGCCACCACATGCACAAAAACCCCAACAAAACAAGTCCTTTACATAACCAGGCTCACTACCTTCACCCCACCAGCCACACTCAAACTGGCAATCTTAACCCTACAAGTTAAACAACAAGTTAAATACCTTGGCATAACCCTGGACCAATAACTCTGGTTCTACCAACACATAAATAAGTTACCAAGGCCGCCTACTTCTGGATGAGGACACTGCGCCCCCTACTGGATCATAATGACTTCAGAAGCATCTTCCAAGCACATATCACTCCTATTCTGGACTATGCAAACATAATTTACCAGGGGCTCCCAAAAACATCCTTACTCTAGTTACAGCTTGCTCAAAATGCATCATCCAGAATAATCACAGGAACCGGTCATAAGAGCATATCACCCGCACCCTAAAAGAGCTTCACATGAGAATTAAATACAAAGTCTCCCTAACAATATTCAAGACCATTCACCACCTCGCAGCAAGCATTCTTTACATTATCCTGCAACATCCTCTCAACAAGAGAATAAGATCGACCAGTCACAACCTCCTATCATTCTCAAGTTCTTTTCCCCACTCAACTCTACCACCACCAGCAGAGCCTTCTCTTTCTATGCTCCCGACATCTGGAATTCCTTCACACAGGAACCATGCTCATTCACAGACCTAGGAGAATTCCACTGTAAGCTAAAAACCTTCCTTTTCCTGAAGCAATTTGGACTAAACTCTCAACTGTCCACCCACCATAACTTGGATTTGTTCACACCCAACCCCAACTCTGCTATGTAAATAGTTATATTCACATTGTTTAATTCATTTTCTGTTACCTGTGTTCTATGTAACGTTCTTGTTCAAGCTGTTCCATGTACCAACTGTGACTTGTAGATACAGCCAGGGCCGGCCCGTCCATTGAGCAAGAATGTTTTTTGCACAGGGCCCCGCGTTTCAGGGGGCCCCGCGCAAAAAACATCTTGCATCCCAGATTCCCAGCTAAATTTAAAAAAAAAAAAACCAGAAACCGGCTGCCGCTGTGGCAGCGGCAGAATGGAGAGGGGCCCATTTACCGTCCTTACCACCCCCCCCCCACCATCAGCCCAGCTAAGTTAAAAAAAAAAAAAACAAAAAAACAGAAACCGGCTGCTGCTGCTGCTGCCGCCGTGGCAGCGGCAGAATGGAGAATCCCGCGGGGCCCCCCTGTCCTGAAGTCTTCTATGCGGCCTCCGTCGGCTGTCAGAGCTGCACGAAGAGAGAGAGCTTCTCCTCTCGCAGCTCTGTTAATCACGCTGCGGGGCTGATGGGAAATCCCATCAGCCCCGCGGCGGGATTAACAGAGCCGCGAGAAAGGGAAACTCTCCCTTCGCGCGGCTCTGAAAAGCCCGCGCTGAGGCCGCTTAGAAGACTGCTGGACAGGGGGGCCCCGCGGGATTCTCGATTCTGCCGCTGCCACGGCGGCAGCGGCAGCAGCAGCCGGTTTCTGTTGTTTTTTTTAAACTTAGCTGGGCTGAGGGGGAGGGTAAGGACTGTAAATGGGCTGATGGGGAGGGAGGGGGGTAAGGACTGTAAATGGGCTGATGGGGAGGGAGGGGGGGAGGGAGGGGGGGTAAGGACTGTAAATGGGCTGATGGGGAGGGAGGGAGGGAGGGAGAGGGGGGTAAGGACTGTAAATGGGCTGATGGGGAGGGAGGGGGGTAAGGACTGTAAATGGGCTGATGGGGGGGGTAAGGACTGTAAATGGGCTGATGGGGAGGGAGGGAGGGGGGTAAGGACTGTAAATGGGCTGATGGGGGGGGTTAAGACTGGGAATGGGCTATGGGGGTTAGGACAGGTAATAGACTATGGAGGGGCTAAGACTGGAAATGGGCTGATGGGGGAAGTTATGACAGGTAATGGGCTATGGGGGGCTACGACTACAAGTGGGCTGATGGGGGGATTAGGACTGGAAACGGGCTATGGGGCGGTGGGCTAAAACTGGAAATGGGCTGTGGGGGGCGTTAGGACTGGTAATGGGCTGTGGGGGGCATTAGGACTGGTAATGGGCTATGGGGGGGTTACAACAGGTAATGGGCTATGGGGGGGCTAGGACTACAAGTAGGCTGTTAGGGGGTTAGGACTGGTAATGGGCTGTGGGGGCGTTAGGACTGGTAATGGGCTGTGGGGGCGTTAGGACTGGTAATGGGCTGGGGGGGTTAGAATTGGTACTGGGCTATGGGGGGGTTACAACAGGTAATGGGCTATGGGGAGCTACGACTACAAGTGGGCTGATGGGGGGGTAGGACTGGTAATGGGCTATAGGGGATTCGGACTGGAAGTGGGCTGATGGGATTAGGACAGGTAATGGGCTATGGGGGGGTTAGGACAGGTAATGGGCTGATGGGGGGTTACAACAGGTAATGGGCTATGGGGAGGTACGACTACAAGTGGGCTGATGGGGGGATTAGGACAGGGCTATGGGGGGGTTAGGACAGGTAATGGGCTGATGGGGGGTTACAACAGGTAATGGGCTATGGGGGGGCTAAGACTACAAGTAGGCTGATAGGGGTTTAGGACTGGTAATGGGCTGTGGGGGGCGTTAGGACTGGTAATGGGCTGTGGGGGCGTTAGGACTGGTAATGGGCTGTGGGGGCGTTAGGATTGGAAATGGGCTGATGGGAGACTAGGACTGGAAATGGACTGATGCAGGGACAAGAAGGGAGCAGATGCTGGGTGGGGCTGGAACTAGAAAGGAGCTGATGTTGGGGGAGGATTAGAATGGGATGGAGCTGGGAGAGTGAAATGGAGAGGGAAAAATATTTTGCGTGGGAGGGAAGACAAATCTACAATTGGCCGGATATTGGGAGAGTAAGTGGGGATTGAGGATGGAGGGATAAAATTTGAGTGGATGAAATAGGAATGAGGAAAGAGCAAAAGGAGAAAGATTAGTATGTTAAAGCAGATGTAGAGAGAGAATGGAAAAAACCCCAAGAAGACAGAAGAAAGGACAAATGGACAGCAGATGGAGAGTTAGCAGAAGACACGAAGAAACCAGAAGAAAGTGGCTGGAACAATTGCAACTGAAAAAAAATGCACAAAAGGTAGAAAAATATCTCTTTATTTTGAATTTATTAACTGGAATATGTCAGCTCTGGGAAATGTGCATCATTAATTTTTGCGCTTTGTTTAGTACAAGAGGAAATTAATTTATAGTT
Source organism: Ichthyophis bannanicus (assembly GCA_033557465.1). Taxonomy (NCBI): domain Eukaryota; kingdom Metazoa; phylum Chordata; class Amphibia; order Gymnophiona; family Ichthyophiidae; genus Ichthyophis; species Ichthyophis bannanicus. The sequence continues at coordinate 368,173,563 of CM066031.1, forward strand.
TTATTTCTACAGTGTTGTTGTATATTCCAAGTTTGGCTTTTGGGGTTCCCAGTTTAATTATTGTCTTCCTGTTTCTAAATTGTGATTCCTTGTTTGGTGATGGTCTATGTTCTGCATGTGTAACTGAGCTGAGGTATTCTGTTTATGTAATTCCTATTTGACATTGCCACTTGTTCTTTCCCCAGTAGGTCATGTATTATTGTTCTCTGAAATGTATTGGTTTAATATTTGCAGTGTTGTCTTTTGATAGCTAGGGTATGGTGCTTTGTGAGTCCTGGTAGTGCTGTTAGGATACGGAAGGTTTGCTATGGGTTCTAAATGGGCAGTGTTTGTAGTAGTTCCTAATGTGCCTGGCGGTTGGTACTGGATTATAGTAATGTAGAAACCTTTTAGTCTTTCTTTATCCATATACTCATTAAGAGGCACGTTTACTAAAAGTTAGTAGTGTATGGTAACATTATGCAAATGAGGCACCTTATGCAAATGAGGCCCCGCACCGAGTCTCCGCACATGGCCCCGCACCCCCCTTGGGCCGCCCCTGGATACAGCAGTATAGAAAAATTGCTAAATAAATAGATGTTGTACACATTTTCTGATTTCAAACCATCCTGTTTCCCCTTGTTTCATTCAAACTGTTTGTTCTCATGCACAACCTTGACACTGATAAAGAAACATGGATATACCAGAACTCCTGATGCTTCTTGATGTGGCCCAGAATTTTTCGTGATTTACACAAAGGTTTGCTATAGTCAATTTGCCTATAAATATCTTTTCGGTATTCTTTTATTTTTTCAAGGATCCATCTTGCATCTACAATGTCTCTTGTCCCTCATCCTTTCCTGAACCCTGCTTGCATGTCGGACAGTTTTTGCTCCTGGTATGGTTGTAGTCTCCACTGAAAGATCTTGAGTAGGATCTTGCTGGCATGTCGGATCAGAGTGATTGTACAATACTTTCTAGTCAAATACGCTTACTTCAGTATTGGTATATAAACATTGTTCCAGTCAATCTACCTTGATGATGTCATCTAAATTTCCTGGCAAAGCTTTTTATTTTAACAGCTACATCTGATTGCTATAATATTTTATTTATTTATTTTATTTATTTATTTACATTCTCTTATATACCGCGCTATTCTGCATCAGTGCGGTTTACATTGAACAAACTGAAATTACATTGAACAGGGCATTATAACTTGGAGATAACTATTTTACAGGGAATACTTCATTGAGAATGCTATCAGTACCCTGTGCTTTGTTCCTTAATATTCTTTTGTGGTGGGCTTGCTTGCTTCTGTTTTATGAGTGATACCTTTTTTTTTTTTTACTATTCTGGCAGCTGGCAACAGAACCCACACATGAAGGGGCAATACTGGTGCTTATCAATGGGGAAAGTGTTTCTGATTTTATAGTGGGAGATAATCTCACATCCAGTGATCTCCAGATGGTGTGGTTCAATATTAGGACTAGGGCTGATAAAATCCATTCAAAAGTGAGGGTCTTAGACTTTAGGAAAATTAATTTTGCCGAGATGGGACAATACCTCAAGGAGCCATTAGCTGGATAGGAACAGCTGGGGGACATAGAAAAGCAAATGGGCAAAACTGAAAGGGGATGTTTTAAGAGCACCAAACATCTTTGTTAGAAAGGTAAATAAATGTATAGTTCTCAAAAGTAGTAGCTGAAAAGGTGAAGAAAAAGAGGGAGGCCTTCATAAAATACAAGTGATCATAGAGAGAGGAAGACAGGCATCTGTATTTGGAAAAACTTAGAGAACCTGGCAAAGTAGTCAGGGAAACAGATACAAAAATAAGAAATAGCCAATGCAGTAAAATGGGGCGATAAGACATTTTTCAGATATGTTAGTGAGAGGAGGAAGGACAAAAGTGGCATTATCAGACTCAAGTGTGAATAGGAGGAATATGTAGAAGCTGATGAGGATAAAACAGAATTGCTTAACAAATATTTCTGTTCTGTATTCACAGATGAAGGGCCAGGAGCAGGACCTCAAAAAACGCCCACTAAAAGGAACAGAAGTGAAGGGGATCTTGAACAATTTTCAGAAGACTGTGCTGGTGAGGAACTAGCTAAACTAAAAGTAGACAAAGGAATGGGACCAGATGAGATTCATCCAAGAATACTGAAGGAACTTGGGGATGTTCTAGCGGCTCCACTGACTGACCTTTTCAATGCTTCTTTGGAATCGGGAGTGATCCCAGAGGACTTGAGAGAGGCACATGTCCCTTTACACAAAAGCAGAAGTAAGGTAGAAAACTGCAGGCCAGTTAGTCTAACCTCTGCAGTGGGTAAATTATTGGGAACACTACTAAGAGAATAGTCAGGTTCTGGAGTTCAATGGATTACAGGATCAGAGGCAGCATACTGTAGGTTTACCAGAGGCAGGTCTTGTCAGACAAATCTGATTAATTTTTCTTTGACTGGGTGACCAGGGAGTTGGACCGAGGGAGAGCCCTAGATGTGATGTACTTAGATGTCCGTAAAGCTTTTGACACTGTTCCACACAGGCGACTTATAAACAAAATGAACGCCCCAGGGATGGACCCTAAAGTGACTGACTGGGTTAGAAATTGGTTGAGTGGGAGGTGACAAAGGGTTCAGGTATATAGAGCTCACTCTGAGGAGAAGGACGTTACCAGTGGTGTGCTGCAGAGATCTGTCCTTGGTCCAATTCTTTTTAAGATCTTTAGTGGTGATATTGCGGAAAGGCCGTCAGGTAAGGTTTGCCTGTTTGCGGGTGATACTAAAATCTGCAATAGAGTAGAAATCCAGGAAGGAGTAGATAACATGAGGAGGGGTCTAGCTAAGCTTGAAGAATGGTCAAGAAATTGGCAGCTGAGATTTAATGCTAAAAAATGCAGGGTCATGTTCTTGAGCTGCAAAAATCCAAGGGAGTGGTACAATGTAGGGGCGAAGTACTTCCGTCCATGAAAGAAGAGCGGGACCTGGGCGTGATTGTTTCTGATGATCTTAAAGTGGTGAAACAGATAGAAAAGGTGATGATGAAAGCCAGAAGGATGCTTGGGTGCATAGGGAGAGGAATGGCCAGCAGAAAAAAGGTGATAGCGCCTCTATATAGGTCTCTGGTGGGACCTCATTTGGAATATTTTGTGTGCAGTTCTGGAGACTGCACCTTCAAAAGGATATAAACAGGATGGAGTCGGTGCAGAGAGTGGCTACTAAAATGGTTAGTGGTCTTTGCTATAAAGCATATGAGGACAGACTTAAAGATCTTAATATGTATACATTAGAGGTGATATGATTGAGACATTTAAATAGCTCCTTGGCATAAACGCACAAGTGGAGAACCTCTTTCAATTGAAAGCAATCTCCGTTACGAGGGGACTTAGGATGAGGGTGAAAGGAGATAGGAGTAATATGTGGAAATATTTCTTTATGGAAAGAGTGATTTGATAGAAGTGCTGTGAACGGACTCGTGGAAAGTGACATTGAAAAAGCGAAATTGCTAAACAAATACTTCTGCTCTGTTTTTACTATAGAAAGTCCTGGAGAAGGACCATCTGTGACTCCCAAATATAAAAATGGGAATGAAGTAGTTACCACACCATTCACAGAAGATGAGGTGTTAGAACAACTTGCAAAACTGAAAGTGGACAAGGCCATGGGACTGGATGGGATACATCCCAGGATACTGAAAGAGCTCAGGGAGGTTCTTGCAGGGCCGTTAAAGGATGTTTTCAACAGATCCTTGGAAACAGGAGAGGTTCCTCAGGACTGGAGAATGGCTGATGTCGTACCTCTACACAAAAATGGTGACAGGGAAGACATGTCAAACTACAGGCCTGTGAGCCTTACCTCGGTGGCGGGAAAAGTCGTGGAGGCGCTCCTGAAAGAGCGAATAGTGAACTTTCTCAAAACCAACAGGTTGCAAGACCTGAGGCAACATGGTTTTACCGAAGGATGATCTTGCCAAACAAATCTGATTAAGTTCTTTAACTGGGTGACCAGGGAGCTAGATTAGGGGCATGCGATAGATGTCATCTACCTGGATTTGATACTGTTCCTCATAGGAGGCTTATCAATAAACTCAGTAGCTTGGGGATGGATCCTAAGATGGTAAATTGGATCAGAAATTGGTTGACTGACAGACGACAGAGGGTAATGGTAAATGGAGCTCACTCGGATGAAGGGAAGGTGATTAGCGGGGTGCCCCAGGGTTCGGTCCTGGGCCCGGCACTGTTCAGTGTATTTGTGAGTGATATTGATGAAGGACTGAATGGAAAAGTCTGTCTTTTTGCAAATGACATGAAAATTTGCAACAGAGTAGACTCCCCCGAGGGAGTGGTTAACATGAGGAAAGATCTACAAAAGCTGGAAGAATGGTCAAATGCTTGGCAATTAAGATTTAATGCGAAGAAGTGCAGAGTCATGCACTTGGGTAGCAGAAATCCAAGGGAAATGTACGCAATAGGGGGCAAGAGGTTGGTGTGCACAGATCAGGAGAAAGACCTTGGTGTGATTATTTCTGAAGATCTTAAGGTGGCAAAACAGTGTGACAAGGCGGTGGCAAAAGCCAGGAGGATGTTGGGCTGCATACAAAGAGGAATCACCAGCAGAAAGGAAGAGTTACTTATGCCACTGTACAAGTCACTGGTGAGGCCTCACTTGGAATACTGTGTTCAGTTTTGCAGACCGTATCTTGCAAAGGATGTAAAAAGATTGGAAGCTGTTCAGAAGAAGGCGACCAAAATGATTTGGAGCCTGCGTCAGAAGCCTTATGAGAAGAGACTTGAAGACCTAAACATGTACACTTTGGAGGAGAGGAGGGACAGGGGATATATGATTCAGACCTTTAAATACTTAAAGGTGTATAATGAACAAACAAACCTCTTCCAAAGACGGGGAAGCTGTAAAACTAGAGGGCACAACAAGAAGCTGCAAGGTGGTAAATTTAAAGGCAATGTCAGGAAATACTTTTTCACTGAAAGAGTGGTGGATGCTTGGAATGCCCTCCCGATGGAAGTGGTGGGGGAAAACACGGTGACGGAATTCAAAATGGCATGGGACAGACATAGTGGATCCCTTTACAGCAACAGGATAAAATCAAAATAAACTGGACCATCTAATTTCTCAACAAATAGGGGTGTCCTGCATGGAGTGGTGGGTTCACCCCTAAACAGGGACATGGGGAGGGGTGGCCTGCACGAAGCGGCAGGTGCACCTAATCTTGCCATCGTGCTGGGCGTACTAGATGGACCGTATTGGTCTTTATCTGCCGTCATTTACTATGTTACTATATGTAGGATAAAAAGAAATTGAAAATATCCAGTTTGCTTAGAGGTAGGGCTTCTGATGATCTGTTTTAACTGATGAATCATCTAATGGAAAAAAAATTAAATAGGTGTGTGTTGGATAAGCACAGGAAAAACAGTATATCCCCAGCACTCTCTCATCCCTCCCCTGGCTTGTTTTGTATCCTACTTTCAGTTTTTGTACCTTTTATGCACTGATAAGTCCTAAGTGATGTAAATGTATTTAATTCTGCTGGAAAAAGGGTGCAGCAATAGTCTGAAAACACTAAATAAAGATGTTATTTTCCAGCTACAGTAATTAGAGATACTTAGAGGGTGCAACAAAAAAAGTAACTTCATAAGTATCTCGGAATATAAGCCCTTCTTAGAGGTAATAAAAGTTAAGCCTGTAGTCTAAGGGGGCCCCAAATGACTGTATCCTTCAGGGTCTGAACAACCCTAAAGCTACTGCTGACTGATATGCTTGGTCTGTCTGTTTACCCTATAATGCAACGTTTTCAATCAAAAAGAAAAAATTATTCAAAATTTTTTCTTCCATATAGTCTCTATAGTCATCCTCTTGTTATACTATTCTTCAGATGTCACCTCAGTTTTTTGTTTTCTTTATTCTTTAATTTGTATTTACTTTGTGTTTATATTTTTATTTAATTATTTTTCATTTTTATGCATGTTCTCTCCACTTTGTTTATTTCTATTGACCTGTTTTATTATTAGACCAATTCTTGATGTTAACTGTCCTGCTACCCCTTCTCTTGGTGATCTTGTCTAATGACCTATTATTTTGTCCTTTTTGTTACATTTTGAGTGGCTATTATAAATCTGAGTTGACCTTTATGGAGGCATAAAAACAATTACTGAAAAAGCCTTGTGTAAGAAGGAATGTTCAATGTATAAAAATCCTCTATCCACTATTGGAAACAGGATACTGGGCTTGATGGATCTTTTGTCTGTCCCAGTATGGCATATTTTATGTTCTTATGTGAGCTGTATTCATACCACTTGGCACGCACAGTCTCATCTACAGCAATTTACTACTGCATATGTGTGAAACCCACATCCTTCAAGAATATTTGCATCAGGCATTGTAGTATGACAAGTGTGTAGTGCAGTTTCCCACACAAGAGAACATTATTTCCTATACAAATTTGCACTTCTCTGTACAGAAGAGACTGCTACGGCTGTACAGGACCTGTCCTTTCCTATCTCCAGGAACAAGCAGGAATGAGTCTTCACATATGGGTACGTCGGTACCGACGGAGCCTGTGCGGGAACGCTCCCCAGCTTCCCAAAAAGGAAAGCTTTTGGGAGCATCCCACAGCGCCTGCGCGCTGCCTTCCCGCCTTTCCTAACCAACTCTCCTCAGTTCTTCTTTGCCGCGGAGCCAGCAGGTCGAGCCCTGTCACCGCTGAAGAAGTTCTTTATTTTATTTTCTTTCTTTGGTCGCGTGTCTGCCTTCCCCGACTCCGGACCGGTACCGCCGGTCTTTTCTTTCTTTAAAAAAAAAAAAAAAATCGATATTTTTCCTCACTTGGTGTATTTTTCTTCTTAAGGCCTCAGGGCCCACAAGAAAATTTCCCTCATGGAAAAACCAACCTCCGGGTTCAAAAAATGCACTAAGTGTAGCGGTACTATTTCTGTTACAGATACCCATGAATGGTGTCTTAAATGTTTGGGTCCTGAACACTCCATTCCAGATTGTCCGTCCTGCTCCCTAATGTCTAAACGGGGGTTACAGAACCGAGCAGCTAAGCTCCATGTGCTGTTTCCCGCTGAGGCACCGGCAGTAGCATCGACATCTTCCAGGTCTTCTTCTCCTGAAGGATCTCAGGTAACCAAACATAAACCTAGCAGGTCCTCGAAGGGTAGATCTCCCTCTAAGCATCGAGATGCCTCCGGGCTTGTCCTCGAGGACCCCTGCACCAGCCAAACAACCCCGGCGGGAAGCTCCGGCTTCCAAAGCTCCTCCTATGGGGTTACAGGTTGACATCGATGGCACGGCCTCGACCGATCACCTGTTAGAATGCTCTGGGGTACCGGCACAATCTCCTGGTACCAATCTCCAGGCATTCATGGCGTCGATGGATCAGAATGTTCTGTCCATGCAGCAGGCTATTTCAGCCTTCATTCAAGCTGCGACGCCGGCGGTACCGCAATGAGCTCCGTTGTCGGTATCTGCTCCGGTACCGGCACCAGCGCCGATACCGGTTCCAACCGCATCGACATCGACTAGGACAGCGGTTCCTTGTCCAGGGCTGTTTCTCGGTACCGACCCGGTTCCGAAAACGTCCGATGTCGATACCCTGACAGGCGGTACTTCGATTCCTCTGGTGATTCTGATTCATCAGATGAATCACCTGAAGTATCCATAGCCCTTCCTGAAGAGCCTTCTTCTCCAAAAAGAAGAATGTCTCCTCCAGAGGACTTGTCCTTTCAAGACTTCATAAGAGAAGTAGCTAAAGGACTATCTATATCAGTAGCCTCTGAATCAGAGCCTAGAGCAAAAAAATTGGATATTTTAGGATACCCTAAGGCTCCTAGAGAGGCAGTCACCTTACCAATTCATGAGATTCTTTATGAACACATGATTGATTTATGGGAGACTCCTCTCACTCTCTCTCCTCATTCTCGCAGGTTGGACACTATGTACCGTGTCCCTCCCTGTCCTGGCTTTCAAAAAACTCAGCTTCCTCACCATTCCATTGTGGTGCAGTCAGCTATGAAGAGGATAAAGAGTACAAAGAGACACTCTTCTGCTCCTCCAGGAAGAGAATGCAGAACCTTGGATGCTTTTGGTAGGAAAATCTTCCAGGCCAGTATGCTTATTGCCAGAATCAACTCATATAGCCTCTACATGGGTATGTTTCTAAAAGAAGTGGCAGAAAAGCTGCACACTTTCCTCCCTTTTATTCCAGAAGATAAAAGGGAAGAATTCCGCATGTGGCTTAAGCATACTCAAGACATCTCCAAGTTTTCAAACAGGGCAGCCTTTGACTCCTTTGAAGGTGCCAGTAGAGCCTCAGGCATTGCCATAGCTGCTCGCAGAATTGCTTGGCTCCAGGCTTCTGATTTAGAACCCTGGGTTCAAGATGGCTTGGGAAATCTGCCCTGTACAGGTGAAAATCTATTTGGCAAAGAGTGGCAAATTAAAGCCACTCAAATGGATGCAGAGAATTCTGCTCTGGATAGACTTTAAAAGTCTACCTCCATTCCTGCCAAGAAAAAGACTTTTAAAAAGTCTTTTTTCAAAAAGGGCAGGTTTCCTTCCACGTCTGGCCAACAATCTTCTACAGGTCGCTTTACCGCTAAGTGTCAGCAACCTAAGCAGGCCAGGCCTAAGTCTACAGGGGCTGCTGTAACTCAGCAGTCCCAACCCCCTCAGGGTTTTTGGCTTGATGCTAGAGAAATTAGCCTTTCTGGCTTTAACACAGCCAGAACCTCTCACCATTCCAGGAAGGTTAGCTCATTTTGCTCCCAGATGGGAGCAAATCACTTCAGAGCAGTGGACCCTCTCCATCATAAGAGAGGGCTACAAACTTAATTTCTCAGACCTTCCTCCCCACGCCATGGTGAGACACTTCAATTCTCCCACATCTCTTCTCGACCTTTTAGGTCAGGAGATAACTACCCTTCTTGCCCAAGGGGCAATAGAAGAAGTTCCTCTTCTTCAACAAGGGTCAGGGTTCTACTCCCCCTATTTTCTCATTCCAAAGAAGACAGGGGGATACAGACCCATTCTAGATCTCAGAGAATTGAACAAATTTCTATGCAAGGAGAAGTTCAAGATGCTTTTTCTGGGCACTCTCCTTCCATACCTTCAAAGTCAGGATTGGCTTTGTTCTCTAGATCTCAAGGATGCGTACACATATGTCCTCATCCATCCATCTCACAGAAAATTCCTACGTTTTCTTTTCCAGGGAAAACATTACCAATACAGAGTGCTTCCTTTTGGTCTGACCTCTGCTCCGAGAGTGTTCACCAAATGCATGGCAATAGTTGCTGCATTTCTACGCACTCTGGGAATATTTGTCTTCCCATACCTGGACGACTGGCTCATCCGAACTCCATCTCAGTCAGAGGCCCAGATTTCCCTGGACCGCACAAGGCGCATTCTGCAGTATCTGGGACTGGTGGTAAACCTCCCAAAGTCCCAGCTCATCCCTACTCAGTCCCTGGAATTCATAGGGGCCTGGTTGGATACCACCACTGCAAGGGCCTACCTTCCTCAGGCCCGTTGCCAACGTCTAGTGCAACTAGCCTCCCAGATTCAGTCAAAGAGCCACTTAACTGCCAGGGAGATGCTACAACTGCTAGGCCACATGGCTTCCACAGTACATGTGGTACCCTATGCTCGCCTACACATGAGAGCAGCTCAATGGACTTTGTCCACCCAGTGGACTCAAGCTTCAGGAGCTCTCTCTCAGACCAAATAGCAACCTCCAAACGTCTCTTTTGGTCTCTCCAATGGTGGATGTCCACTCAAAATCTGTTGCTGGGGTCCCCCTTCCAACAGTTGTTGCCCCAAGCAACCCTCACAACAGATGCTTCCCAAACAGGTTGGGGAGCTCATCTACAAGACCTCTCCACACAAGGCACTTGGTCCCCACAGGAGACCTCTCTTCATATCAACCACTTGGAACTTCGAGCAGTGTTTCTAGCTCTCAAGGTCTTTCATACCCTCCTCAGCTACAAGACAGTCCTTATTCATGCGGACAATCAAGTAGCCATGTTTTACATAAACAAGCAAGGAGGAACTGGCTCTCTGTCGCTTTGCAACGAAGCTCTAAGATTATGGGCCTTCGCCAGAGAGCATCAAATCCATCTCCTGGCAGTATACCTCCCAGGAATCCAAAATTCTTGGGCAGACAGACTCAGTCGAGTTCTGCTTCCACACGAATGGTCCCTGCATATGGATCAGGTACTCAGAATCTTCCAAGAATGGGGAACCCCGGACATAGACCTCTTTGCAAGTCCGTGGAATGCCAAACGTCCCCGGTTCTGTTCCAGAATTCTGTGTCAGGGAGTTCAGGCCAAGGATGCCTTCCTCCTTCATTGGAGTCAGGGCTTACTGTATGCCTTTCCACCCATTCCCTTGATTCCCAAGACTCTATTCAAACTCCAGAGGGATCAAGGATCTATGATCCTTATAGCTCCACGCTGGCCACGCCAAGTGTGGTACCCTCTACTTCTGCATCTCTCCCAAGCCCCCTCCCTGGACTTGGGAGCTGCTCCAGACCTTCTGTCCATGGAGGAAGGGACTTTGTGGCACCCAAACCCCAAGTCCCTTCACCTCAGAGCTTGGTTACTGAAGGCCTAGACCTTCAAGACTTGAATCTTTCTCAGCAGGTGAAGGATATCCTCCATGCTTCCAGGAAACCTTCCACCAGGCGTTCCTATGCTTTTAAGTGGAAACGATTTTCCATTTGGTGTGCTGAAAAGGGTCTTGACCCTCTGGCACTACCTTTAACTTCTTTGTTAGACTATCTCCTGCATCTCTCCAATGCAGGACTTAAGACAAATTCAGTAAGAGTCCATTTGAGTGCTATTGCAGCATCCCTTAAGCCCATCAATGGACAACCTATCTCCTCTCATCCTCTTATTTCAAGATTCATGAGAGGCCTAACTTTAACTAAACCTCCCATTAGGCCTCCTCCGGTGGCATGGGACTTAAATTTGGTTCTTGGTCAGCTGATGAAGCCACCTTTTGAACCCTTAGCCACTACCTCCTTGAAATTTCTTTCCTGGAAGGTTATTTTCCTCATTGCAGTCACTTCTGCTCGCCGCATCAGTGAACTGCAGGCCTTAGTGGCTAATCCACCTTATACAAGGTTCCATCATGACAAGGTAATCCTTAGGACAAATCCACACTTTATGCCTAAAATGGTCTCACCTTTTCATCTTAATCAAGAGGTATATTTACCTGTCTTTTTTCCAGCTCCTCATGCATCCAGTGCAGAGAGGAATCTTCATACTCTGGATTGTAAAAGAGCTCTTGCTTTTTACTTAGGACACAGCAACATAGAAAGTCTTCCCAGCTTTTTGTTGCTTTTGATCCTTCTCATTTGGGACTTCCAGTCTCTAAGAGAACACTGTCCAATTGGATTGCTCAGTTTATTTCTTTCGCCTACCAGAGTAAGAACCTTTCTCTGGAGAGCCATGTCTCAGCTCATAATGTGAGGGCCATGGCCACCTCTATGGCTCATCTAAATTCTGTGTCCATCGACCAGATCTGTCGAGCAGCCACCTGGGCCTCTGTTCATACCTTCACAGCCCATTACTGCTTGGACAAGGATTCCCGCCGGGATGCCTTGTTTGGTCAGGCTGTACTCAGACACCTGTTCCATTCTTAAACAACTCCTGCCCTCCTTCCCTGGATGGATGCCTGAGATCCATAGGAAGATGCAGACCCCTTTCGGGGTCTCATATCCATGGGGATCTCCCAGGCATCTCAGCTAGGGAGTCCCCATATGTGAAGACTCATTCCTGCTTGTTCCTGAAGATAGCACAGTTACTTACCTGTAACAGGTGATCTCTGGGAACAGCAGGAATAAGTCTTCACAACCCACCCACCTCCCCTAGGAGTTGTATCTCTTTTCTATCTTTCCTTTCCTTTCTCTCTCTATTGTCTCAGCTTTAAACTCGAACTGAGGAGAGTTGGTTAGGAAAGGCGGGAAGGCAGCGCAGGCGCTGTGGGATGCTCCCAAAAGCTTTCCTTTTTGGGAAGCTGGGGAGCGTTCCCGCGCAGGCTCCGTCGGTACCGACGTACCCATATGTGAAGACTTATTCCTGCTGTTCCCAGAGATCACCTGTTACAGGTAAGTAACTGTGCTTTATGGAAGAGCCTCAAACTTGCTGCCCTCCTCTCACCACTGGTGAAAGAGCAAGAAACGCAGGCTGCCAATCCCATCCCACTCTCCTAATAAAGGAAACAAAAACCTGTTTCCATCTTGGACTTCCCCAGCACTCACAGCTGATGCCTTTTAACACATGCACTCTCTCTACCTTATGGGGGTGGGGAGGGAGTTCTGCTTTATTTCTTCCTTCAGCATAGGTAGCAATTTACTATGGATTCTTGAGTTCTTATACAATGATAGATATAGGGCCTGATATGCAACACCATTAACGCGGTTAGCAGATGACTAAATATGCCTGGGTGCTGCCACTGGATGTCCTGCTGCTAGCCGGCTAGTATCAGGGTATTCTGGAGACAGAGTGGAGGTGGCACCTGCCGATAATTATGTAGTGGCGATTCAGCAGCTGCCTGGTTATCGTGAAGTGGCAAATGTTAGGCACCTTAAAGTGTGGTCTAACTTCTGTTGCAGAAGCTAACTGGAGCGGCTGCCCAGTTTGTTTCCATGCTATCCAGTTGACTCGGATTTTCAATGCTGGTGGCCAGATATGGCCCTGGCTTTGGGATATCTGGGGTTTAGGTACTGTGGCTGCTGCTAGTCTCAAATACTCCCCCGACTGCCATCCTCTGCTGCACAAGCAAGCCCGGTGTTCTGCCGGGCTGCTGCTGCTCCTCCAGCATGGCTGTCTTCAATCCTGTGTCTTTTTTTTTTTTTTTTTAACTACTTAAAGGGCCAGGTGCATAGGTAAAACCTCTGCTGAGCTTTCAGTCTGAAAGTTTGGGAATGAATCCCAGGGCTGAAGGAGGACAGATAGCCTTTCCCCAGAGACTGCCTGAAGACAAGGAAGAGACACCTGCCCACCTGGTTCTGCACCTCTGGGGCCCAGCAAGATCTGGGCCCTCAATGGAGCTAAGCCAGTGACAGGGAGACACCTCTGTATGGCTTCTCTTTATTTTCCTCCTTATCCCCCTTATAGGGTGACATCATTAAACCAGTAGTAGGATGACATAAACCCATGCATTTGGACTGGACTGGAGGGATGATGAGGACATTCAAGATGGGTTAAGGTCTACATCTTTAATATTTTACTGAGGTCTCTGCTATCTGAGCAACTACACTGCCCTGTGTGAGGAAGACGTCAACATCTTTACATCATCCAGTGCAGTGGGGCCAAGTCTCTCTATGCAAGTAATCAAAGCTGCTACTCCAGGTACTTTCCAGTCTCCAGGAAGATAGACATGCCCTATCTATAATTTTCAGACCTCGACCTTTGCCTCTATGAGAAGTTAAGAATAAATATTCTTTCTTCCATTCTCTCCTGCTAGAAGACAAACTGGCTTTACCTTTTGGATCTCAGACATCTTTACATAACCAAGCGGAATATAACAATCTGATAAATGAGCGTAAACAGCAGCACCACACCAACCTAATCATGAAATCTGTCAACAGACCGAGAGAACTATTTAGCATTGTCCAAAAGTTCACTAAGGACACCATGCAGCAATGTACCCACCATTTTGATCCACAGGAATTTGCAGACTACATGAAACTGAAAAACACCATCCAGATATGCTCCACCACACCACAGACAGATGACCATGAAATGAAAGAACAGCATCAAACCTGGGAGGACTTCAGCATACCATCAACACATCAAGTAGAGGACATAATAAATGGACTTAACACAACAACCTCACCGTCAGACCCATGCCCAGTGTCTTGGCTCAAAGCCACAAGATGCCAGCTCGCCCATCACATTCACAAAATCGTCAAAGATTCACTCCAACAAGGATACATGCCACAATCCCTGAAGCACGCCATGATATGACCGATACTTAAAAGCAACCACCTAAGCCCCTCTGAGCCAAAATCATACCATCCCATCTCCAGCCTACCATTCCTTGCGAAAATCATTGAAAAGACAGTGCAGAGGCAACTTCAGGACCATATTGACATGAATGCCCCACTGGACATCCATCAGCATGGCTTTAAACTCCAGCACAGTGTGGAAATACTACTCACTTCCCTCTTTGACTATCTCCTAAGAGGCATGGATAACATAAAGAATGGATTCCTGCTAGTGTTCATGGACATCTCGACAGCCTTTGACACTGTGTCCCATGCCAGGTTACTGCAACGCCTGCAGCAGATAGGACTATGCAAGAATACTGTGAAGTGGTTTACTTCCTACTTGGAAGATCGAATGCAGCAAGTCAAATGCGCCCAAAAGAAATCAATGCAGTTCCCCGTCACACAGGGAATACCACAAGGTTCAGCCCTGTCATTAGTGCTCTTTAATATTTACATTCAACCCATATGCAACATCATCAAATGCCACAAACTCCACTATCACCTCTATGCTGACGACATCATGGTGTATGCTCCAATCAACCTACTAGCACTTAACACCACAATAATATGCCTTGAAGACATGAATGCCTGGCTCACAGCCAATAACCTGATGGTCAACTACGATAAAACTGAGGCAATGTTCGTCACCAGTAACCCCACCCTCATTCCACCACAAACTATCAGCATTCTAGACAAACTCATAGTAGTCAAAGATGAAGTTAAGTACTGTCACGACTTCGTAGGCCCTAGGCGGTTGCCTAGGTATATGAAGTGGTGAGAGTCTTTTATTTATAAGAGTGCCTATGGGTGTAGTTGTGATATGGGCAAAAATAACTTCAGCCGAGCAGTAATATAGGCACGCAGGATTTTATTCTCCACAAGGCCAAAAGGAACCTTTACACACAGTCCCAAATATTCAACACAAAGGCGGGTAATTTCCAGAAAAACAGGTAACAAAATAAACAGCTTCCAAATGCAGCTTGTTACTGAACTCAAACAAAGTATTTCTTCATACCATTGAAACAAGGTTGGAAATAAAAACCTCTTTTCCAAAAATGGTTTTAAAACATTTGCAGTCTCTTCAGCAAAACAGCAGTGCCAAACTGTCTCTGCAAAAGGTTTTCTTTTTCTTTCTCAAACCAGGTTTCTTTATCTGCCCTTCTAGCAGACTCAATATACTTTGTGTGCAGCCTTTCACATTAAGGGTTAAGCTTCTCAGGCTTTCTAGCCAACCTAATTTGCATAGGCCCCTCGGCTCAGCCTTTGAACACAGCTGCTAGTTTAATGCTTTCAAAAAACCCTCTTTAGTTACTATAATGAAACAGGAAGACATTCCATTTCTGTCTCAGAACTAAGCTCTTGGTTTATAGCACTTTCAAAATCCATGCTCTCAGGTTCAGACTCTGTTAGAACAGCCTCATGTTTAAAACCAGCTATCTCTGGCTGCAAACGGTCTAACAATCTAAGAACCTTCTTTAAGGCAGTATCTCTCTTCTTCTGGGTAATGCCTTTTCTCTCATACAATTCCTTACTCTTAGAATGGTTAAAAGTCTTAGCCACGCTCACCTTATTTTGTGGAGATAAGCACCTGGCTGTCCTTGCAGCTGTTGGCTCAATCTCTCTAAAATCTTCTAGGAAACGTTGTGGATTACTCACATGGTCTGCGAACTCTCCCTGGCCAGCTTTAAAACCCTTGGCTGGTTTTTCCTTTCTGCTTGGAAACTCAGGTAAGGTTTCTTTCACCCTTGGAGTGCCTCTCTTTGGTAATACCCTGGGTTCTCAGAGTTTCTTCCCTTCCTGGAATTCTCTGACCCAATTACCTTAGAGTTGGTTTCAGGACTGGAACTTCTGTCTCTCCTTTCTCTTTCAGTAGAGGATTCAGCATCAGTGGAAACTGGTCTCCTAAAGCTCCTTCCCTTAAGGTTGCCTTTCCCTGCAGTGTACCTCCGTTCTGCTCTCTGAGCACCTCCCTCTCGGGCACTTCTAGGCTGGGCAGTTTGAGGACCTCTCTGCTGGGCTCTCCAGATATTTCCACAAGCTCCTTCCCTTCTGCTTGGGATTCCTCTCCGAACTCCTGCACCTCCTGCTTTCTCCGGCTTCTCCCTGGCTTCCTCTTGCTTCTCCCCGGCTTCCTCTTGCTTCTCCCTGGCTTCCTCCTTTCTCTGTTCAAAGTTCCGGTGTTTATACCTGCAGTTTCTCTCACTGCCTGCTGACTCCACCCCTTGCACTCCCTCGTGCACGGGCTTGGTTACTAGGGAACTAGGGCATGTCCCTTGCCTACCAGCTTCCTGTGTGGAGTTTTTTTCAAATTCAGAAGTTTTAACCCCTGAACTTCTTGTTTCTCTGTCTTTCACTGGGAAAATCCCTGGATTTCTCTCCTCTCTCTTATGCTCTTTCTGTCCTGCGCCGTCACAGTACCTGTGCATCACAATGGACAGAGCTCTGAACCTGAAATTCCACATCACCAAAACCGCAAACAAGGCCTATCAACGTTTGAGGACCATCAGAAAGATCAAGTCAGTACTCCACCAGGACCACTTCTGCACAGTGTGCCAAGCACTCATAACACCTCTGCTTGACTACGGAAACTTGTTATATCAAGGCCTCACTCAGCAGACCTTATACCCACTCCAAATGGTGCAAAACACTTCAGCACGCATCATTACAGACACTCCAAGAACTGAGCACATCACCCCCGTATTACAGCAACTGCACTGGCTCCCAATGATGGCCAGAGCAAAATTTAAAACACTCCTGATCATCTTTAAAATCATTCACCATCTCTCGGCAGATGCACTCCAAGGTATCATAACAAGGGATATCAGCAATAAACAAGAAGGACCAATAATGACAACATGATCGGCACACCTGCAGGATATCACAAAACTAAACAAACAACTTCAAAAAGAGCTCCTTCACTACTGGCGTCCACACTTTGGAACTCCTCCCAACGAGCCTGAGGGCATTAAATGACATCATAGACTTCCGCAAGGCCCTTAAAACCCTTCTCTTTACAGAAGCCTATGAGCAAACAGACAACAGTCTCCACCCGAACAGTAATGCAACTACCTCCGCCAACTCGATACCCACTCATCCCAACTAGATATACGAGCTCATTGTATAATGTTGTTAAGTACCCTCATTTTAAATGTAACCCTCCTGTGATGTGACCACTTTGATTGAAGGATAAGGTGGTATACAAATCTGTCTAAATAAATAAATAAATAAATATTCAGGTCCATCCACATTCCAGAAAATAACAAATTCACACTCCATTCAGTACGTTATTAGTACAAGATTTTCATTTTTTTTTGGCATCTCATTGACTTAACTACTACATGTTACCTGTGGTTAGCAGTTATTTCATACCTTGACAATGGCAGAATTCTCAGAAAGGTTACATCGAGTCCTCAGATGGCATATACCTATGCTTAGATCCAAGCATCATCGTTAACTCTGAGAAATCATGCTTGTGCTCCCACAGTCAGGATTTCCTTGATAGAGGTCACCCTAGACACTGTAGCCAAAGGTATCTCTCTCTGCCTGAAATCCAGCTGTCTTCCAAGATGTGCCACATAAAGAGAAAATAATTAGTTTTCTGTCATTTGTTTTGGCCAAGGCCTTTATACAGTTGATAGGCCTTTTATCTATAGCAGTTTGTTATAGTCCATTCATCTGAAGATGGAGAAGGCTTCAGTGGGATCTGAAGTTTAACTGGTAACCAGCTTAGCTACTCTCTTAAGTACCTCTACATCATTGTCCATGTGTACTATGCAAAACTGCTGGATGTTAAAATATGAACCCGCTGCAGGTGTCCTGTTTGTGCCACTGGAGTTTCACTCTGACCTAATAGCTGCTTGCAGCATTGGGTAGGGAGCCTATTTAGATCCCTGTTACACATGACACCTAGTTAGCCTGATCATGATAACTGTTGGAAATTCCTTGCAATATTCTTGCATATTCCTCTACCTTCCTTCTATGGAATCCATAAGAATTGATTCTGATGGTCATCTAGATTATTAGTTTGTCAACAAGCAGCATCCCTCTATTCTGGGAAGCAAGCACAGCTGTTTTCTTCCGGCAATGTGTGATGTGTCTAAGAAAAACACCTATTAAAGGTGAGCAACAAAGGTTTCTATTGTTGGAGTAGTGGTACAGTCGCTCTAGTACATAGTTGATTACCACTAAGCCCCTTTGATGCCTATTGTACATCATTGCTATTGGCATTCGAGCTATCCCTATTCATATGTAGTCAAACATTTGTCTGCCACTTCTTTGTTGCTGAAGCTGGTTTTGCCAAAGGCAATGTTTGAAACAGATGACGTTCTGGCCAAGGTATTAAATTTAACATCCTTCTAGCCAGGAAACTTTCACATTTTTAACATTTTGCACAGTTTGTTTTTTTTTTAGATGAAGTCAGAATGTTTTTGCCTTTGAACAGGTTCTTTGAGCTTTTCACTCTTGAGTACTTCAGTTCCCATTCTACCCAGCTAAAGGTAAACTTGTTTTAGCTTCCAAATCTCATTTTGGGCCATCTTAATACCCATTACCTCAGATTTCTTTTTCCTTTTCTTTCAGGAGAACCAACGGCTAGAGGAAGAGTTTTTTGTCTTGGTAAGCAGGCTGTCATCTGCAAAGAAGAATGCTTTGTTGCCTTCTATTTTAATTGTGTTTTTTTTAACTTGATAGATATCTTAACCTTAATTAATTCTATCACATATGCACTTTGCTAGCAGTTCCACAGCAAGATCGGATAGGATGGTGACATTGGGCATCTGTGTCATGTTCCTTATCTTTGTTGAATGGGTTGGGATAACCCCCATTTATTTTCATACATGCTGTAGGTTTGTGTTAGAGCTACCGATTCCTGAATATTCTCTTCCAACCTTACCTTTTGCAGCATGGCCTTCATGAATTGCCAGTGTACACTACCGAATGGTTTTCAGCAGCGTTTGGAGTTCTTCCTTCAATTTTGCTATCAGGTTAACTATCTTCCGTTTTCCTAATTTTTATGAATTCCATCTTAGAATTTATTAAGCGGAGCATAACTCCCGCCAGTCTTTTTGCTGTGGTTAAGATGATGTTCACATTCAGTAGTGAATAACATTACCCTGTGTCTGTAATGCCCCTTCCTCTTATCCATTTCATCCATTATTCGGTTTTACTTTTATGGTCTTGCTGGCATTAGGACTGATGGAGTTTCTCTTTAAGTTTACTATCTCCAGCTGGATCACACTACCATTGCTGTCTCTTAGCTTCGGTTTCTCCTTGCTTGGTTGGTCAGCTTGCATCAGTCTTACTTTCTTCAGCTTAATCCAGATCTCCTTTTATTTTGACTTGTTAGATCATGCTACTTAGGATAAAATATAGTCCAAATGGGTATGTCCATCTGCACTGGATATTTGTTTTTTTTGAGAGCTTTCCTACTTATGCCCCTCGCTCCTTTTCTGTGAGGTGATGATTGATACACCGTTGATCAGATAAACCTGCAATGCTTTCTATATAATGGAACCCAATATTCATGTTTTTCTTATAACTCTTTCCGAAGTTGTATTGACATGCAGTTCTCTCTCTTAAGTTGTTAGCAGTCCTGATGTGCTCTAGAAACTCCCTATATGCATTCCCTTTCACTTCCTCTCTGTCATAAACACTGATGCATACATCTTGTGAATTTTTTTCTGTACTGTCTATCTTGGTCTGTTTGAGGATTCCCCAGACCTGATTTTAAAAAATCTTACATTTTATCACAAATGAAGATCTCTAATTGAGCAATCTCTAGTTGTTACGCCTTTCTCCACATAGCTTGTCAGCCTCTGCTTTCAGCTCTGTTTTCATCTGTTTGGCTTCCTAGCTTCATAAGATCTGTCCTCTATTAATTGCTGCTTGTACTTCTCATTTTACTGCCAATGTCTGCTTTCAGTTTCTGGAACTAGACTACTCTCTCAGATTTGGAGCTCCATCTTGCACATCTTAGAGTTGTCCTCCATTGCATCTTGGCACTTGTTTTGCATATTTCCTGCCAGAGATGATGTTTGGTCCTGCTCATTGTTTTTCTCCTTTTCATTGTTCTTAAAGTATTCTTAATCAACTGTGTTCCCTTGACTGTCATCATAAGACCCTCTGGTGGCTTGTGTTTCAAAGCTATTGTTTAATGTAATGTCTTAAGTCCACCATGGATCTCCTTGTTTAAGCAGTCATCCTTCATCTGTTCCTTAACCTGCCAGACCAGTCCAGATGATTGGGTTGTGCTTCCCAGCCAGCAGGTGGAGGCAGACCAGAGTGACCTTTAGTGATGTCATCACTTGGTATATCTCCTGAGAAAAGCCAGTATTTTCTATCTCCAGCAGATAACAGGGTGTCAGGACTGGTGCAGCAGTGCATATAGGTCTGTCTCTCATGTTCCATACCACAGTCCTTTGGACTGTAAGATTGAGACCAATAGGCCCAATGTTTGCTGCACCACTTTCTCTTTGAACCAGCGTGGTTACCCATGGGTTCCAGTGCTGGTGGGCTGGAGAGCAGGCAGGAGGACCCCAAGGAGCCGCTGAGGAAGGGTTGATAAGCCACCTTCCCTCTTGCTGTCCTCTGCTTCTTGTGATTTTTCTGTTATTTTTAGTGTCTCCATTGTTTTCAGTGGGATTCCATTTGCTGCTTGCAATAAAGCAGCTATACTTAAAAAAAAAAAAACAAAAAAACAAACAAACCAGTAGAAACACAGAAATACAATGACAGAAAAAGACCACATGGCCTATCTAGTCTGTCCTTCTATATCAACAACTACAGCAGTCCCCTTTTTATCTTTAGAGATCCTCTGTGTTTGTCCCATGCTTTTTTGAATATAGAAATATGATGACAGAGTAGCTGAGCTTCTCAGGCTTGTGGGGGCAGTGGAGCATATTTCTCTAATGGGTTTAAATCCAAAAAGGGACAGCCCTTTTGTGGCTCCGAAAGCTCATGGGACTTAGCAGCAGTTCCCTCAGGGGCCAGTAAGACCTTGCAATGAGATTCAGTTGGCCACATTTCAAGCTTAAAACCAATTTGGGGGGGGGGGGGGGAGCTGCTGTGGCTGTTTTCCTCAGAATGGACTCATATCATGTCAGACCATGGTCCTGGAGGTCCTAAGTCAAGGGTCTGTGCTGGAGTTTTGCAGAGCCTCTTCAGTATGCCATTTTGGTGTTTGCATGTGGCTCTTTGCTCAAGTGGACAGTAATCGAGGAAACTCTCTCCAGTGCTTCCTGCAGTTGCAGGCTTTTGTACCTCTGCTTTCCACAGAGCAAGGTCAGGGCTGCTATTCTGTCTACTTCATGGATTCTTTCTGATCCATTCTGGACCTGAAGATAATCTGTGCCAGATTTAAAGTGCCTAAATTCTGCATGGAGACATCAGATTGTCCATTATCAGTCTGGCAAGAGGAATTTCTAGCCTTCCTGGACCATTCCACAACAGTATCTGGAAGAACCATTAGTGATTTCTTTCACTTCTGTCTCTTGGGCTGCCATTTCCATTTTCAGGCTGCACCTTTTGGCCTGGCCCCCCCAGCACTTCACACTTTCCCAAAAATGATGGTGGCCTTCCTGTGCAGGCAAGGTATCTAGGTTCATCCATATCTGGATGACTGGCTGATTAGGTCCAACTTCTTGGAGCAATCCAGGGCGCAGACAACTTTAGTGATTCACTTGCTGGAATGTCTGGGGTACTGAAAAATTACCCCAAGAGCAGCTTGGTTCCCTGCCATGGCTTGGAATATCTGTGTTTTTGGTTCAGCACTCACTTGGGAAGAATGATCATCATGCAGGAGAGGTTGCTCAAGCTGTAGTAGCAACTTTGGGAGTTGTGTGTTCTGCCAGCTCCCTGAACCTGGACTATCTGCAAATTCTCTGGTCTATAGCATCAACCCTGGGGCTGATCCCTTGGCTCAGTGTACAGGCACCCCTTACAAAGGTATTTATAGATGTATTGGGTTTCTAGCTCCCAGTTGTTCAATCATACCTTCCTCTCCCTTGGGGAGATTAAGGTGCAGTTGGTGGTTGCCCTGTTAGACAGGATGCTTATGGAAGTGTTGGATTAGGTGATAGTTTCCATGAAGGGCTGGGGAACTCACTCTGAGTCAGTTTGTCCAGGGTCTCTGGTCCCCTCAGAAAGCTTCCAGGTCTACCAACTGGCAGGAGGCCAGAGCGATATACTTGCAACTGGAGAGATTTTGGCCTCTCATGGTGGACAAAGCAGTCCACATGTTCTCAGTAAGCACCACGGCTGTGGATTATGTCAACGAGCAAAATGGGACTTCTACTGCCATGGTGGTGGTTGAGGTGGCAGAGCTGTGTGGTTGGGCAGAGAAACATCTACTCACCTCAGCGGTGTCCCACATAGCAGACATTGACAATATGCAGGCCATCTTCTTGAGTTTGAATTCTGTGAATCCCAGCAAGTGGGAGCTAAGCCCCTCAGGTATTCAACCTTATTGTGATGAGGTGGGACCTTCCGGGATTTGACTTAATGGCCACGCAGTGGAATGCCAAAGTGGAGAACATCAACTGCAGGAATGATCCATGGGCTGCAGGCTTGGATGCCTTGCTTTGAGTGACCCTAGGAGTGACCCTATATGTCTTCCTCTCCTCACCTCTCCCCACCATGGATCTTGGTGAGTAGTGTTCCTCACAGAGTTTGGTCTCTTCTAGGTCTGGTGATTTTAATGCCACTGGTCTGGTCGTGCAGGCCTTGATACACAGATCTCTTGATCCTGTTGGCCATATCACTTCTCTTGCTTCCTCAAGACAAGGGCTTTCTCTGGCATGAGCTTTGGTGATGGAAGGTCCTGTTCCCTTCTCACTTATGGCCTGGCCCTTGAGAGGCTGTCCAAGAAGGGCTACTCTGGAGCAGTAATAAATACTCTTCTCAAAGCCCAGAGGGCCTCTACCATTTCAACCTATTTAATTTATTTAATTAATTAATTAATTTAACAGGGTTTTTTTATACCGCTTTATCATTTCAATCAAAGCGGTTTACATTGTAACTTAAACCTATGTCAGAGTATGGCAGATCTTTGAGAGGTGGTATTCTTCTCAGGCCCTGTAGGCCAGGAAGGTGAATATTGTCGCCATTCTCCTTACTGTTTGGTTTGGACCACGTTTTGCCACTGAATTTTCTCAAGGTTCAGGTTGCAGCCCTAGCATGCCACCAGGGCCAAATTCAGGGGATGCCCTTGGCAGTGCACCATGATAACTTCTGCTTCCATAGAGGTGTGAAGCAGATCTGTCCTCAACTATGTTTCTTGTGCGTCTTGAAACCTCTGAGAGGCCCCGCCCCTCCCCTCTCCCCCTCTTTTGAGCTTATTCCAAAGGCTTCTCTCAAGGATTTGACTCTCAGGGTGGTTTTCCTGGTTGCTTTTGCCTCTGCCAAATGGGTGTCAGAGCTGCAGGGAGCCTTTTCTGGTCATCTTGATGCATCTCTCTCTCCTTATGGATTGTACAGTCTTTCCTATCAAAGGTGCTATTGCCCTTTTATCTTAGGCTGTCATACTACCCTCCATTTCTGAGGAGGAACTTTGGGTGGACCTCTCTCTTTCTAGTGGATGTGAGGAGGGTGTTGATATACCAGGAGATTGCTAATTCCTTCCATCAGTCAAACCATCTTTCACTCTTCAGCAGTCTGAGGAAAGGTCTGACAGTGGCCAAGTCCTCAACTGCCTGCTGGATTAAAGAGGTTTACTCAAGTAGGACATAGGCCTTCTCTTGGGCAGAATCTGCCTTTGTTTTCCCAGGGACATCTGTAAGGCAGCTACCATGTCTTCTTTAAGCATCTTTTGTGAAGCATTACAGGTTATATGTGTGAGCCAGAGCAGATGGTGCCTTTGGTAGGGCAATTTTGTCCAGAGCATATGTCTTCCTCCCAATCTGGGTCTTGACTGTTTTAAGTTTATCTGAACTGGTCTAGCAGAATGTGATAAAGAAGAAGAAACTTAAATAAGTTTTTTCTTGAATCTACTAGAACAGACCCATCCTGGGAACCTATTCCTACAGGTCTGGGAGCCCTGCGGCCTCTTCATAGAGCAGTCCATATCGTTTTCTGATGCAGAATTCAGTTTGCTAAAATAACCAAATGGTTTGATAATAGTTATAGTACAGTTATTAACTTGTGTATTTTTTTTTTAGTTTTCTCCTAAGTTTTTAGTTTGCTTACTACTTGGGAATTTTCATATTGGCTTCTCTCAGAGCTTCAGCAACAGATATACCATCACTGAAAGTTGCTCTGGTCTGCCTCCACCTGTTGGCTGAGGAGCATAACCCACTCATCTAGAATGGTTCAGCTGGATTCAAGGAAAGAAAATCATCAGGTATGTAAACTTCTCCTTTATTTCTCACATCTTAGCAGTAGCTTAATGCTCAGGATACTCAAAACAAATTAGAAAATCCATATAATTTTTAATATTCATGGTGTATAACTCCTATTTCATCCATCCCCTAGTCCTCACTCACTTTCAGTTCCTCTTACCTCCCAGTCTCCCCTCATTTTCCTAAGAGATTACCAACCCATTTACTGAAGTATTTTCAAAATGGTATATTTTCTACCCTACTTTTTCTGATATTTGTTGTTTAGGTTACTCTTTATTCCATTATCTCTGTTCCGTTCTTTACTCTTTCCCCCTTCTCTTGTGTCTTCCATCTCTCCTTTTATTAAACACTTCATCCCTTACTCCATATCCTCTGTCCTGCCCAATCTCTTTTGAATAGCAGAAATGTGCTCTGGGGCCTACCTCCTTTAAAAAGAAAACATAAGGATAGAGAGAGGAGGCAAGTTGCAGAGGCATCAAAAATGAGAGGCTGCTTAAGCAAGGAAAGGCATGGTGCTGTTATGTGAGACAGGTAATACTGCACCCATTCAGAGAAACCACAGCCCATGCTGTTGCTGCTGTTAAATACAGTTTTGAAGGATGCTGGCAGGCAGAGCCATTCTTGTGGTAGGATTTCCAAACTGGGTTGACAGCCCTGGATCTTATGCTGCCACAGTAATTCCACCCATTGAAATAGTTTGACTACCAGGCTAAATATTTACCTTTGGAAATCAGAAGAGCAGTAAGAGCAGGTGGTGGAAAAGGTACTGGTACACAGTTATGGCAGATATTTGTGTAAAAAAAAAAAAAAGAAATAAAAAGAAATCCCTGAACGTTTATTCTCCAGAAACAAGCAGGACGTCTGTCCTCACATATGGGTGACGTCAGCGCTGATGGAGCCCCCACAGAAGCATCTCCCCAACTTTCAAAGAAAGCCTATGGGAGATACCACCACGAATACGTGATCCCCTTCCCGCCCAAGGGTGCCATCTTACACAGTCTCCTTTTTTCCATGGAGCCCAACAGACATCCGTCTTTTTCTCCGGAAAAAGTTGATCTTTTGTGCATTAAACTGTTTTTTCTTTCTCCAGTTAGCACTGGTCCCTTTCCCGCCTCCGAGCCCAGTTACCCCAGCATTGAGTCTCAGACACCTGTTTGTTTTCTGTTCCCTGTTCCAGGGCAGTTTTGCGCCTTTTCTATCTGCTTGCCACATCGAGGGTCTTTGACCTCACAGGGCTCCTTTTTGCCCCAATGGCCAGTGGATTCAAAAAGTATGATCGGTGTGCAAAAAATATGGCTCTAACAGATGCACACGACTGCTCCATGACCTGGAGGTCTGCAGACTGTGCAAAAAGATGTCCGCAAAGGCCATCCAGTGTTGTCAGCAAAAGCAAGACATCTTCCACAGGTCAGATTCTGCCCTAGTATCACCGGTAGCCTCACGCTCTAAGGCCCTGCACGGATACTCTGAGTCGCGTAAAGCCCCGTGGTGTCTGATTGGGTCCGTGGACATTCCGACAAGTGTTCCCCAGAGCAGGAACGCAAGAAGAAGAAATCCTCAAACTTTATAGAAACATAGAAATATGATGACAGAAAAAGACCACATGGCCTATCTAGTCTGTCCTTCCATATCAACAACTACAACAGTCCCCTTTTTACGTTTAGAGATCCTCTGTGTTTGTCCCATGCTTTTTTGAATTCAGTTACTGTCCTCATCTCTACCACCTCCACTGGGAGACTATTCCACGGATCCACCACTCTTTCCGTAAAGAAATATTTCCGCATATCACTCCTGAATCTATCTCCCTTCACCCTCATCCCATGTCCCCTCGTAGCAGAACTTGCTTTCAATTGAAAGAGGCTCTCTCCCTGAACATTTATGCCACGGAGGTATTTAAACATCTCAATCATATCACCTCTATCCCGCCTTTCCTCTAAGGTGTACAATACATATTAAGATCCTTCAGTCTGTCCTCATATGCTGTATAATGAAGACCACTAATCATTTTAGTAGCCACCCTCTGCACCGACTCCATTCTGTTCACATCCTTTTGAAGGTGTGGTCTCCAGAATTGCACACTATACTCCAAATGAGGTTGCACCAAAGACTTAGAGAGAGGCATTATCACCTCCTTTTTTCTGCTAGCCATTCCTCTCCGTATGCACCCGAGCATCCTTCTAGCTTTTGCCGTCGCCTTTTCTACCTGTTTAGCTACTTTAAGATCATCAGACACAACCACACCTAGGTCCCGCTCTTCTTTAGTGGACAAAAGTACTTCACCCCCTATATTGCTCCCTTGGATTGCTGCAGCTCAAATGCATAACCTTACATTTTTTAACATTAAATCCCAGCTGCCAAATTCTAGACCATTTTTCAAGCTTAGCTAGATCCCTCCTCATGTTATCTACACCTTCCTGGGTGTCTACTCTATTGCAGATTTTGGTATCATCCGCAAAGAGGCAAACCTTACCCGACAGCCCTTCCGCTATATCACTAACAAAGATGTTAAAAAGAATCGGACCAAGGACAGATCCCTGGGGCACACCACTGGTAACATCCTTCTCCTCAAAGTGAGCTCCATTTACTTGTACTCTTTGTCACCTCCCACCCAACCAATTTCTAACCCAAGCAGTAACTTTAGGGTCCATCCCTAGGGTGTTCAGCTTGTTTATAAGTTGCCTATGAGGAACAGTGTCAAAGGTTTTACTGAAATCTAAATACACCACATCTAGAGCTCTCCCTTGGTCCAACTCCCTGGTCACCCAGTCAAAGAAATCAATCAGATTTGTCTGACAAGACCCGCCTCTGGTGAATCCATGCTGCCTCGGATCCTGTAATCCGCTGGACTCTAGAAACCTCACTATTTTCTGTTTCAGCAGCATTTCCAATAATTTACTCACCACCGAAGTTAAACTAACCGGCCTGTAGTTTTCAACCACATCCTTATTTCCGCTTTTGTGTAAAGGCACCACCATCAGCCTCTCTCCAGTCCTTTGGCACCACTCCTGACTCCAACGAGGCATTGAAAAGGTCAGTCAGTGGAGTTGCTAGAACGTCCCCAAGTTACCTCAGTATTCTAGGGTGTATCCCATCCAGTCCTATCGCTTTGTCTATGTTAAGTTGAGCTAGTTTCTCACGAACACAGTCTTCTGAAAATTGTTCAAGATGTCCCTCGCTTCTGTTCCTATTTATTGGATTTTTCTGAGGTCCTGCTCCTGGTTCTTCATCTGTGAACACAGAACAAAAATATTTGTTAAGCAATTCCGCTTTATCCTCATCAGCTTCTACATATTTCTCCCCTGCACCCTTGAGTCTGACAATACCACTTTTGCCCTTCCTCTTCTCACTAATATATCTGAAAAATGTCTTATCCCCCCACTTTTTATTGCATTGGCTATTTCCTCCTCCTTTTGAATCTTTGCCTTCTTGACTACTTTGCTAGCTTCTCTAAGTTTTTCCAAATACAGATGCCTGTCTTCCTCTCTGTGATCTCTTGTATTTCATGAAGGCCTCCCTCTTTTTCTTCACTTTTTCAGCTACTTCTTTCGAAAACCATAGCGGTCTCCTTTTCCTTTTCCTTTTCCTTTTCTTTACCATTTTAACAAAAAGGTTGGTTGCCCTTAAAATATCCCCTTTCAGTTTTGCCCACTGTTTTTCTACATCCCCTAGCTGTTCCCAACCCACTAACGACTCCCTGAGGTATTGGCCCATCTTCGCAAAGTTAGTCTTCCTAAAG
Source organism: Ichthyophis bannanicus (assembly GCA_033557465.1). Classification (NCBI taxonomy): domain Eukaryota; kingdom Metazoa; phylum Chordata; class Amphibia; order Gymnophiona; family Ichthyophiidae; genus Ichthyophis; species Ichthyophis bannanicus. Next base: position 368,201,619 of record CM066031.1, read on the forward strand.
TCTAAGATCCTCACCTTTGAAAGGATTCTAACAGCCCTAGTCCTAATACTGAACCACACCATCTGGTGATCACTGGATGCAAAATGATCTCCCACTACAACATCAGAAACACTTTCACCATTGGTAAGCACCAAGTCCAGTATGGCCCCTTCACGTGTGGGGTCTGTTACCAATTGCCTGAATAGTTCTCCCTGTAGAGAATCCAGGATCTCCTTACTTCTAGATGATACTGCAGCAGGAATGTGCCAATCAACTTCAGGCATATTGAAATCTCCTATCAGTAGCACTTCCCCTTTCCTAGCAATGCTGCGTATGTCTTCAATTAACTCTGTCCACCTCTTCCTCTTGTGAGGGAGGTCTGTATATCACACCAATGCAAATAGATTTCTCTTTCCCTCTTTCTAGTTTAATCCACAATGCCTCCTCTCTCCCTTTTAAGCTCTGTAATTCCAAAGCTTTAATAGTAGTTTTTACATATAGTGCCACTCCTCCTCCCCTTCTTCCTACCCTGTCCTTTCTGAATAAAGTATAGCCAGGTATAGTTATATCCAAATCATGGTTTTCTGTGAACCATGTTTCTGTAACTGCCACTAAATCCAAGTCAGCCACTCCCACCAAAGCTTCAACATCAGGGATCTTATTTCCCATGCTACGGGCATTTATACACACTGCTTTCCATATGTTACCCCTGTTACCCATTTCCATAAAAGTATTTAATGTATCACCTACCTGGGGGCTTTCACTTACATGGGAGCTTTCTTCACCCATCCCCAACAAATCTAGTTTAAAGCCCTCTTCAGTAGATTAGCCAGTCTACTACCGAAGATGCGTTGACCTTTCTTGGACAGATGGATGCCATCTCTGCTCTGCAATCCTTGGAACAGCATCCCATGGTCTAGGAAACCAAAACGCTCTCGATGACACCATCCATGCAGCCATGCATTCATCTCCAGGATGCGAGCCTCTCTGCCTTGGCCTTTACCCTCAACAGGGAGGATTGAAGAGAACACCACCTGTGCACCTAATTGCTTAACCCTCTGTCCCAGAGCCATGAAGTCACTTTTGATACGTTCCGAGGTATACCTGGCAGTATCATTTGTTCCAACATGGATTAGCAACATTGGGTAATAGTCAGTGGGCTGATGAGTCTCGGCAAACTCTCCATAACATCTTGGTTTCTGGCACCAGGCAGACAGCATACCTCTCTGGACATCGTCTGGTCGGCAGATGGACGCCTCAGTACCCCTCAGAAGAGAGTCTCCAACCACCACTACCCTTTGTTTCCTTTTGGACACTGATTCTGCAACTTTGGGGTACTTGAGCTCTGGTTCTTCCCTTTCCAGGGATGATTTCACCACCTCCACTTCCAGGGCTGCATAATGGTTCTTCAGTTCAAGGGCTGGAGAAGTTGGATTGGTGATTTTGCAGGCCCTGGTGACTTGTGTCCAACCATCGACATTCTGTTGGCACCCATCTTCTCCTGTGCTGGAGAGCTTTGTTGCTGCAAGAAGCATCTCATCAATGTACTTCTAACTGTCTTCAATGCTCCTCAGCCTCACCACCTCCTCTCTGAGTTCCTCCACTTGTTTCCTCAGAGCTTCAGCATGCAGGCACCCTCCACATGGAACTGGTCCTTCCACTGGCATTAGGACCTCTGTCTGGACCGAGGCAGAAGCTGTAACGGGGGCAACTATAGCGATACGATTTTTCCCAGCCATTGTTCTGTTTGTGGAGCTTAGGTATCTGTTAAAGCAAAAGATTCTGGGATTCGGACTCCCATAGTCTGTGTTTATTTATGTTTATGTAATTTCTTGATATACCGCCTAGGCTGAAGGGCATTAGAGCAGTTTACAATCACTATGAGCAGGTACTGGATACATTCCCTCGTCCCCAAAGGTCCCACAGTTTATGTGTACCTGAGGCAACAGAGGGTTAAGTGGCTTGCCCAAAGCCACAAGGAGTGCCAATAGGACTAGAAACCCCATTCCCTCCGGCCTGAGATATCTTGTCCTAACCACTAGACCACTCCTACCGAGAGTACCCAAGGAGTCTGAGCAGGAGGTTCCCCGAACAGACGCTGAGGCCTTTGGCGACGGGTCCCGGATTCCCAAGACCTGTCCCATCGAGGACTTCCTCTTCTCAAAGACGCTGGACCCAGTAACCCTGATGTCTGCTTCGAAGGCTGCAACTCTTGAGTGGGAAGTCAGGATGATGGCGCTGGAGCGCAGTGTCAACACCTTCCTTGCCTCGCAGCAGGCGTCGATACCCGGCCCTGCCAGTGCTCCACAGGGACCTCGATCTTGAGGACTCCCTGGGCTGCTGAAACAATCCTCGAGAGCCCGGAGCCGATCCTCGGTTTAGGTCTCTATCCCACTCCCAGTCCTCAGGAGCGAGATCCTCTCTGGTGAGCCCTTGTAGCTCCGGCCAAGCAGCAGCCGTGGGTCACTGAGGCCTGTGATAAGGAAGCTTATCATAGCTCACGTAGGAGCTATAGAAAAGATGATGTGACTCTGAACAAGCAACCTGTCAGTTCTGGTAGAAGTGAGAAAACAGAGTTTTCACATAAAAGACTACCAGTCCCAGAATGCACCAGGTTTCCAGCAGCCATGAGAGGGGCTGAAGTGAGAAAATGTGTGTGCAATCAAGAGAGCTATGAGGTAATCCCTAAGCACTCATCTCAAAGGGCAGGGCCTGATTCAAGACAGCTGCGCTGTGTTAGAGAGCAGCACACATTAGAACAGGATAAGAATAGAGCTTATTCTTCAGATAACAGTTACTACAAGCTCCAGCCAAGCTTCAGGGAGAGCTACAAGAACAGCTTCAGAAAGAGATACAGAGACAGCAACGGCTACAAGCTCAAGCACCAGTATCACCTGGAGAAACAGAAGCCAAGCCAAGCGGATAGAGAAAGAAGGAAACTCTCTGGAAGGAAGAGAAGAAAGCCCATTGGAAGGTCTGGGAGATTCCAAGGCAGTACCCATACTGGGAGGTATTCCAAATGCCAGCAGAGTCCATTGGACTGGATTCAGCCAGAGGAATGGATTGGCAGAGATAGGAATCACCAGTGGCTACCTGGAAGAGAGAAGACTGCATGTGGAAGGGACTTTCAGACCAAGGCCAGAAGGTATGTGAGAGGAGATCCAGTGTCCAGGGATCAAGATTGGAAGGCTGGACATCAGAATTGGATTACATATTGGCCAGGCTTTACAGAGAGGAATTATGATGGCAGGAGAGGCTCAGGTATGAACACTGATCCAGACCCTATCTATAATAGAGAATGGCAGCAAGGGAATAAGCATTCTCATGATAGTGCCTTAATGAAAGACTCGTCTGTGCCAATGTATGATAATGACCCTATGCTGATTGATACAGCAGATGAAAGTACAGTTTATATGGACTGTTCTCTATCTAAATGCTATTGCTAGCTTTCTCTGAGCAAACACATCAGCCATCACAAAGAAACCTAACTTTGTTCTTTATTTCCACTGCAAACAGCTCTTAAAGCAGGATTTGGGCTCACACAGTAGCAGCCAGCCAGCTAAAGGCTTTCAGCTGGTCCATTGATAGTAATTAGGGCTGCACCTGATTGTGTGTGTGAGCAAGGGAGAATCACTGCTGAGATCGGCGTGGAAAATAAGCAGAAGTTAACCTAACCAGCAAAGTTTATTCTTTTCTTTGTGCCTTTGTATTTGGTAATTATTTGCTAAGAAAACATTAGCTAATTTCCTGACAAGCTGAAGGTTGTTTTCTGGTTTACTTTGTGACTTTTTGTTATCCATTTTAAACACTGCAAGCAAGTAACCTCATTTATAGTGCTATCAAGCATACATGTGCTGGGTAAATTAAACCCCATCAATAAAAGAAGTATTTTATTGATCTTACCACTTGGTTTCACAACTCAAATTATTGTCATCAGCTGTGTTTGGGAGTGAATGAACTACAATACCCACAATACCTTGCAAGAATCATATGAATATATGCATCGTCAAGATTGTGTAAGTTCTCACCCTAGGCAGCCATATGACAGGCCCTGCACCGGGCTCTGCACCCCAGATGTTGTTGGTCCTCGAGTCCTCGACCGATTACTCTGATTGGGAGTCCGAGGGCAAGGCATCCCCAGAGACATGTAAACACCGCACTCTCCCATCGGACCCGTCTCCCCTGGCATTGCGGCTCCGGTCCCCACCTGAGGACACGTTGTTCCTTGAGTTCGTTCGAGACATGGCAAAAGCCTTCTACCTCACCATAGAGTCGGAGGAGGACCCTCGCACGGAGGAGCTTGAAATCCACCAATATGAGGCTCCACCCAAAGAGGCCCTGATGGTCCCTATCCCTTCCATCCTCGGGTGGCTCCTCCTTTGAATGTGGAATACACCAGTGTCTGTACCAATAGTTAGCCAACGCCTCGACACCATGTACCAGGTCCAGCAGGGCCCTGGCATCCCGAAGGTGCAACTCCCACACTATGGAGATAGTTGACCATGTGCCGGCAGAAGAGCCCAAAGACTCACTCCTCCATACCCCCCCGGACAGGGAGTTCCGTGCCCTCTGATGCAAATGCTACCAGAGCTCGATGCTGGGTTGCTGAATCCAAACCTACCAGCTGTATATCTGCATGAATCTCTGAGACCTGGCAAAGGAACTCCGGTTTCTCGCAGGTCTCAGTGGGGATCACCTGCAGAGATTCCAAACCCTTGTGAAGTGCGTTGGAGTGCTCGAAATACATGCCCCTAGCCACCTATGATGGCTTTGAGTCGAACGTGAGGGTGGCCGCTGCAGGCATCTGCACTCTTATGCCAGGCCTGGCTCCAGGCATCAGACCTCAAGCAGTAGGTCCAAGAGAAACATCTTGACCTCCCATGCCTCAGGAAAAACCTTTTCGGCAAACCGATGGAGGAAAAGGCGGCGGGAATCGAGACAGTTCCTCACGAGGACTCGGCTCTCCAGGAAGACCTCCACTCTTCCTATGAAGAAACCATCGGGGAAGAGGCCACTTTTTTCAGAGAGAGGACCAGTTTTATCGAGGCTATCCCCAGTACCAGGCCCCCCAGACCCCACAGCAGGGTCACCAGTGCAAGAGAGTGGGCCAAACTCCGCACAAGCCTAGGGGCTCCAAGCCTCAGACCCCAGCTACTGTCAAGCCTGGGTCGGGGTTTTGACTCTGAGCATAGCCTCTCCACTCGTGGAGGAGCAGCTGCCAGCAGGGAGGCGTCTGATTTCATTTCGCCCATCGGTGGCCTGCCATCACCACCGACTCCTGGGTACTCCAAGTAGTCAGAGAAGGCTACCTCCTTCACTTGGACCAGATGTCTTCCCCCTTTCTTTCCAGAAGAGCCCCCTCAGACTCCCCTGCACTAGGCCTTTCTACAGCAGAAACTCACAGGTCTCCTCAGGACAGATCCATGGAGCCAGTACCCCACTACCTCAGGGGCAAGGGGTTCTGTTGCCAATACTTTCTGGTCCCAAAAAGAACAGGGGGCCTAAGGCCTATTCTGGACTTGCGAAACCTGAACAAGTTCCTGGTACAGGAGAAGTTTGAGATGCTCTCCCTTGGAACATTGCTACTGTACCTCCAGCATGGAGTTTGACTATGCTCCTTAGACCTAAAGGATGCTTACACCCACATCTTCATTCATCCCAGTCACAGGCAGTACTTAAGGTTCATGGTCGGGTGTGATCACTACCAGTACAGGGTACTTTTCGGTCTAGCTTCGCACCAAGAGTCTTCACCAAATGCTTGGCAGTGTTGGCCATCTACCTCCATCTCCAAGGAGCCTTCGTCTTCCCATACTTGGACAATTGGCTCGTAAAGGAGGACACGGCCACCGAGGTGCAACAGGCCACAGCCCACACCATCAATGTCCTGTAGCATCTGGGGTTTGTGAAAAACCACCCCAAATCTCACCTCACTCCAACACAAGACTTGGAGTTCATAGGGGCTCGATTGGACACTCTTCAGGCCAGGGCCTTTCTTCCCTTGGACAGGGCAGGTCACCTCAGGGCTCTAGCCATCGAGTTGCAATGCCATCATGCAGTGTCGGTGCGGTCCATGCTCCACCTACTAGGCCACATGGTGTCTACAGTCCATGTGGTTCCCAACGCCCACCTTCATGTGCGGGCAGCACAGTAGTATCGCCTCTCCCAGTGGACACAAGCCACAGGCAGGCTCTGGGACAAAGTCTTAATGTCCCGCCATCTAGCGGAGTCACTCGACTGGTGGCAGGCCACACAGCACCTGCAGGAGGGCATGCCCTTCCAGTCCCTAAATCCCCAGAGGGTTCTTACCACAGATGCCTCCCTACTGGGCTGGGGTGCCCATTGTGAGAAACTGCGCATGCAGGACAACTGGTCCCTGGCGGAGAGCCAGCAACAATTCAACCTGCTGAAGCTTAGGGCCATTTTTATGGCGATCAAGATCTTCCACCATCGCTTGTGGAACCAGTCAGTGCTAGTCCAAATGGACAACCAGGTTGCAATAGTCTACCTGAAGAAAAAGGGGGGCATGGAGTCTCACCGCCTCTGTCAGTTGGCAGTAGTCCTCTGCTTGTACGTGATTGTGTAGGAAATGCTTCTCAGGGTGGTATACCTCCCAAGCTATGACAATGCCCTAGCGTACAGACTGAGCAAGGTTCTCCAGCTGCACAAATGGTGACTAGACTTCAGGGTGGCACAGCGGCTCTTCCGATGCTGGGGCATTCCAAGTTTAGACCTCTTCGACAGCTCGACCAATGCTCAGTTGCCCCACTTCTTCTGTCCCCAGCCGCATCTGTCCCAGGTAGCAGCAGATGCCTTCCTCATCTCATGGTCAGATGGCCTTCTGTATGCCTTCCCTCCCATGCCACTAATCACCTGAACCCTCTTCACGGTCCTGCGGGGCAAGGCTTCCATGATCCTGGAGGCCCTGGCAGCCTTGCTTTCTCCTGTTGCTCCACCTCTCAACAGAGCTCCCGGTCCATCTGGGGAACGCTGTGGGGCTACTGACCCAGTAGGAGGACTCCCTTCTTTACTCCAACCTGGGGTCTCTGACGTTAACAGCATGGCTGCTGAACGGGTAGCCTTGGCACCCTTCAACCTCCCAAGGGAGGTGGATGAAGTCCTCTCGGTCTCATAAGAAGTCCACGAGACAGGCCTACGTTTTTGACCTCCAGTCCAGCTCTCCCCTCGGGGGATCGAGCATCTTCACTTCATCAGCGGCGGGAACAGCGGCCATCTGCCGAGCTCTGCCCAATCGGCGCACGCTCCGGCAGATTTAAAGAGAAGCGCTATCGGGCGCGCCCACGCCTGAGGGCCTCGCCAGAGGGCCCTTTGGCGTGGCCCTTAGGTGTGGCACTCACAGCCTTACCAGCTCACCGACAAGCCACCTAGTCTTCATACTCCTCTCAACCTAAGTATGACCGATTGACGTCAGTGACCCTGGACAGCCTGGCCCTAAAGTTGCTCACGCTGATCGCTTACAATCCAAACTCCTATCAATCCTGGTTGTATTGGCCCCTTAGCCACTAAACGGACTATTTCTATTCAGTGGACTCTCTCCAACTCTGCACGTAAGCTGCTTTACTCACCTTGCTACCGTTTTTATACAATGTTTTATAATGTTTCCTACCATTCCTGCGATGCCTTGCTGTTATATACATTGTAATTGCTCATAGCTACACTGTTACACCGAAGTTCCCACTCCTGTGATATTGATTGCAATATTTTAACTTCTCTAACTGAAGCCAATTACTGCTCTACCACTCACTCTACACAATATACTACTGTTTCCTTATTATAGACTGCCAGGCATACTCCAACCTATCCCAGTATGGCTCCTCCTACATCCTACTCATGCATCCTATGGTCAATCCTCTGTACACTATACTTCTTGCTCTCCTTCCCACATGCCCTACATTTGGCCCATAACTCTCCCATCCCAATAATCAACTCCCTCAGACACCCACACTCCACACCTCATCATGCCCACCCTTATTATTTTCCCCATCAACGCCCTTGTAAGCTAAAACCAATATATGTAAATCCCAACCTTATCTCCAAACATCTCCCTGATCGTTCCCCCCCCCCCTCAAATGCGCTCTTCTCAATGTCCGCTCGGTCAGAAATAAGATCCCCTTAGTTGCAGACCTTATAGCTGATAACGACCTTGACATACTCTGCCTCACGGAAACCTGGCTCCAAGACTCTGATACCGTCCTAATAAACCAACTATGCCCCAAAGCTTATTCAATCAATATATGCAATAGAACTAATGGCAGAGGAGGAGGAGTAGCAGTTATATCGAGATCCCATCTGCAACTCTTCACAGCTGAAGTTACTTCTACCTCAGGCATGAAATCCATGACAGTCTCCAACTCTTCCCTCTCCTTGCACCTTCTATACAGAGCACCTCAGTCTGACACAAATGATCTCTCCATGATCCTTGACACAGCCTGCTCCCCCCAACCTACCTCACGCCCTCTCATAATCCTAGGTGATCTAAATTTACACTCCATAACCCCAAAACAATCAGCTACATTTCTTCAAGCAATGAACGCCCTCCACCCAATTACTTGAACAACCTACACACTCCAAAGGAAATATCCTTGACCTCATATTTATCCCACAGCACCCATTATCCTCAGATCAGTTTCCACACACTATTCAACCCATACCCTGGTCTGATCATGCTCTCACCCTTTTCTCCATCCCCTACCCCACTTACAAAAAACAACACCCCTCTCATCCTTTACACACCTGTAGATTCAAGCAATTTAATGCAGCTGACTTTCTCGAACAAATAATCCCCCCCCCTTGACCTACTAAATTGCACAAATCTGAACCAAGAATCCCTCATCACCAAATGGAACGAAATTATATCAGCAGCCACCTGTCTCCCACCCAAACATTCCCCTCAAAAGTCCCGTAGAAGAACCCCCTGGTTCTCCTCAAAGCTAAGAAACCTCAAGAGAGAGCTCAGACGTCTTGAACACAAATGGAGACGCTCTCGAGACCCCCACTCACATACCATTTACAAAAATAAACTCCAAGCCTACTGCTCTGAAACCATCAACCATAAGAGAGAATATAATGAAAATATTATCCAACGGTCACTCAACAAACCTAGAGAGCTATTCTCCATTGCCAAATCCTTATTAAATGAACCTGTACAGCAAGACCAACCACCAAAAATAACTGCTCAAACTATAGCTAACCATCTGACCTCTAAATTCCTCCCGCCACCCTCAACCAATAACCCCCAATCTACTTCCTTCAATAGCACCCATCTACATGAACCAACCCCAGTAAACACTTGGGAGTGAATTTGAACCCATCACTCTATATAATTTGAGTAATGTTATCAAGGACCTGAATGCCTCCACCTCTGCCCTTGATCCTTGCCCTGTCCCCTGGATCAAGTCTACTAGAAACTCCATCAGCCCCTACATCCTGCATATGGTACAATCCTCCCTCCAGTCTGGTACTGTCCCAGCTCCTCTCAAGTCCGCCACAATCCGTCCTATATTAAAGGGAACAAAACTCGACTCTACTTTCCCTACTTCCTACAGACCCATCTCCAGTATACCCTTCCTCGCAAAAATAACTGAAAAGATTGTCCAAACCCAACTCCAGTACCATATCGATGAGCACTTTCCACTTGACTTATTCCAACATGGTTTCAGGAAGAACCATGGAGTAGAAACCCTCCTTATCGCCCTTCTTGATTCCTTGTACCTTCACACTCAGAATCCAACTCAGGGATGCCTTCTCATATTCCTCGACCTATCCTCTGCTTTCGACTCGCTCCCACATCAGCAACTCTTAAACAGACTCCATGAAATAGGACTGAGAGGCACAACCCTAAACTGGTTCCGCTCTTACTTAGACAGTAGAACACAGCAGGTTCGCATTGGAAATGACACTTCCCTTCCATTTACCTTAAAACAGGGCGTCCCCCAAGGATGCAGCCTATCTGCCCTTCTATTTAACATTTTCCTGCAGCCAGTCTGCAAAATCTTCCAAAGCTATGGAATCCAATACCAGCTTTATGCAGATGACATGATGTGCTTCACCCCATTTAACCTTACAAACCCCAATTTCACTAAGTTAAGTGAATGCCTAACTAGCTTAAGATCATGGCTCTCCCAGCACAACCTCATAATCAATCTAAAACCGAGGTCCTTCAAGTATTTTCCAGTACTTCATACACCCCACCTCTAACCCTTACTATTGGTGATCTCTCCCTCACCATAAAAAACCAAGTGAAATATCTTGGTATCATCCTTGATCAGAACCTCTCCTTCACTGATCAGATTAAGAGGACCACTAACACAATATACGCTAAATTACGCACTCTACGGAACCTCAAACCTCTCTTAAACCCTGGCTCCTTTCGTGCTGTATGCCAGGCCCTCACAATCCCTTCTCTTGATTATTGTAACTTGGTATGCCATGGCCTTCCCAAGCACTGCTTACAACCAATGTTCCCTCTAATTTTCTGTAGGCTGTGTGCACATAAAATATCAGCTGTGCAGCTTTTGAAGGAAGGTTACATTTTTGTGCGCCACATAACGACACTCGGAGTTATATACTTTAAAATTTGACTACACGTCAGAATACAGTATGTACACCACATTGATTGCACTAGAAAATATTGCAGAACTTGTGAAAACCATAAATACACAACAACTTTTAAATTTTAAGACTTCTGTGTTGTTTTCTATCAGAATCAGAACCGTAATTTTTGTGCGCTCTGTTGTAAAGTATGTGCGCTCGCTTGGCAAGGTGTGTGCGCGCGCACACGCGCACAGCTTAGAGGGAACAGTGCTTACAACCCCTCCAACTGGCCCAGAACACGATAGCCAGACTATTATCCAACAGCCCTAGATGGTCCCACATCACACCTGTCCTCTATAATCTCCACTGGCTCCCTATTCAATACAGAGTTAAATTCAAGGTGCTTACCATTACACATAAGATTATCTCCAATGAGTCCGCCCCATGCCTCTCCCCTCTCCTTTCCTTCACCAAAAACACAAGAACACGTCGCTCCATTACCAAGAACCTACTTACTATCTCAATAAACAAGAGACATAGCAAACAATTTACTAGTAACAGGGCCTTCTCCCTCTATGCCCCATCCCTATGGAATACCCTTCCACATATCCTGCGAAACTGCTCCAGCCACTCCGAGTTCCGGAAAAAGTTAAAAACTCACTTATTCCTGGAGCACTTCTCCCAACCACCTTAATTCATAGCCCCCTGCTTCCCCCTCCTCTTACCCACGCTATCCCAATGTTCATCATAAAACCATGTAGCATCTCTTAGCCTGTATATACCATGTACATAGTTATTCTGTGTAAATAGTTCCACGTTTTGGTTTTGTTTTTGTTTCTATTTTCTGGCACACACATTTATCCCTGTTCATTGTTCTATGTAAACAGTTGAAACATACTGCTATAAAAATATTTTATGTAAACTGTCCTGATTTGTAGAAGGACGGTATATAAAAAATGTTAAATAAATAAATACACCTTCTAGTGGCGCAGATCCCCTCAATATGGTGTGTAGAGCAATGGGTTGACCCATTCTCCTGCCAGGTGCACATGGTGCTGCAGTACTTGCTTCACCTCTCTCAAATTGGACTCAAGTCCAACTCTGTCAGAGTGCACCTGAGCGTGCTGTCTGCGCACCATCATTCTATAGATGGCAAACCTTTTTCTACTGAGCCTTTTATTACTCGATTTATGCAAGGCTTTCTGCTCTCTAAGCCTCCCATCCGTCTTCCCCCGGCAGAATGGGATCTCAACGTGGTCTTGACACAGCTCACCAAGCTGCCTTTTACACCTCTGGCTACCTGCCATTTGTGTTACCTTTCTTGGAAGGTTGTCTTCCTGGTGGCACTCACCTCTTACTGCAGAGTTAGCGATCTTCAGGCCTTGGTGGCCAAGCCACCATATACCAGGTTCTACAAGAAAAGGGTCGCGCTTCGCTCCCACCCTAAATTCTTTCTGAAGATGGTATCCGTGTTCCACCTCAACCAGGAGGTGGTGCTCCCCACCTTCTTTTCACGGCCCCATGCTGACAAGGTGGCAGCCATTCTCCATACTCTGGATTGTAAGAGGGCCCTGTCCTTCTACCTGCAGAATACCCAGGGCCACTGCCAAGCCTCACAGCTTTTTGTTTTCTATGACCCCAGTTGCCTTAGGGAGGCTGTTACCAAGCATACCCTGGCCACCTTAGTGGTGGACTACATCATCTTTGCCCATGATCAGACTGGGCTGTCGTCGGAGCGCCGGGTCACAGCACACAATGTCAGGCAACCTCTGTTGTAAGCTTGCGCTCTGTCTCTATGGCAGAAATCTGCCGGGCCACCACCTGGACCTCAGTCCACACCTTTGCAGCTCAGTAATGCTCAGAGAGGGAATCCTAATGGGACAGTGCATCCAGGCAGGCCGTACTCTGTAATCTCTTCGGGGTCTAGGCAACTCCTACCCTTCTGTGTTCAGGCTACCAGAGTGATGGTTCTCCCTGGACACAGGGGTCCTTAGAGTCTCTTCTCAGACTCGCTTGAGGCTACTCATGGCTGTGCCATGTTTTCTACAGGTTCTCGGTAGCCTGTAGCTAGGGAGTCCCATATGTGAGGACTAACTTCCTGCTTGTTCCTGAAGAAAGTGTACTTGCATGTAACAGGTGTTCTTCAGGGACAGCAGGAATCTGTCCTCGCAACCCTCCCTCCTCCCCTTGGAGTTGCTGTAATTTTTTTGTCTGCTCTAGCTATGTCATCTGACTGAGTAAGATTGCACCATTGGGCGGTAAGGGGGCTATGCATGCATGGTGACATCTCCCAAAGGCTTTCTTTGAAAGCTGGGGAGATGCTTCCACGGGAGCTCTGTCAGCACCATCACCCATATGTCAGGACTGATTCCTGCTGTCCCTGGAGAATACCTGTTACAGGTGAGTATGCTATATTTACTTACGTTTCCATTCTATATGAAAAAGTTAAAGTTGCTTCAGTAATTTTAGATTTTTGCCAGTTGCTACTATAATTGAAGGAATAGCACCCTCTGCTGCTCTTTTTGTAGCACTGCTCCTTAATGTCTAGTAAAGTTTTTTTGTTGTTTTTTTTAAGCAGCTGATTCCCACCCCCCCAACACACACCTTGTTTTAATTCATACTTCAGAACACATTTCTGATAAGTTGAATAATATAGAAAGTAGGATCCAAATCCCATATAATTTGTACTTCATTTCAATAGATTACAAAGCAACTTGAAGTGACAGGTTTGTTCATGCTCTTTACAATCTTTCTTTTAGTACTACTATTAATCTTTTGTATAGCGCTACAAGGCATATGCAGCACTATACATATAGATGTAAGACAAACTCCCTGCTCATTAGAGCCTGCAATCTAATAGAGATGAAAAAACATCACAAAACTGGAGATTAGAGAATGGTAAGATACATATAAGTAGTGAGCAAGAGAGTGAGGAGCATCGGGATCCAAAAGGAACCTCAGAGGTGGGTTTTTAGCCTGGATTCGAATAGGGCTAGAGAAGGAGTCCGACGCGCTGACTTTTTTGTAAGTTCTTTTACGGTTTTGTTTTTATTATGGACTGAGTCTTCTACATATAGCCAGTGGGGAGTTGGAAATTACTATAAATGCTGAAAGGGGAGAGAATTCTTAGCCTATAGCAAAGATAATAATGCTTTGGTTTAAACTTCAGAAGATTCAATTTAACTGTGGTTAGATGGAAAAGGAAAATTGAATACCAAAATATTTAACATTGTCTTTAACATAACAGCTGTCATTACTGCCAAATTTTCATTTCCCTTGAGTTATGAAGTGGTGCAGATATTCTATATTCTGATGGTCAGACTTTTGACTTGTAAACTTAGTCAAATGGAAAGCAAGGTATTTGCAGTGGGTTAATGACTATCTTCAGAGTTCCAGAGGCTTGTTTTCTTTAATTCTATCTCTCTAAGAAGAGTCAGAATTAAGGTGTAGATTGTTCTGGGGAATAAAAAGATATTTTAACTGGTAGCAAGCATGTCATTTTTAATGGAGCAGAGTGGTCTGATATAACATTAGGGGGCATGTTTACTAAACCATGATAACAGTTAAGATGGGCTTTATCATGCAGTAAGTGCACCACACTAACAGCACACGGCGTCCCTTTTAAATCCTGTAGTAATCGGTAGCTTGCATGGAGTGGGGGCAGAATGTGGCCATTGACAATACATTGCGGCTAGCGCCGGCATCATTGATATGTGCTAATCACAAATGTTGCTGTTGGCATGGGTGCATTTATCACCTCAAGGGATGATGGCCAGGGCACCTTGTGCTTTTTAGCACAGTGAGGCATGGCTCCAACATACTAACGGAAGGGGGACATACAAACATGCCCCCAAAGGTTAGCCCAGGTCTCCTTGGGCATCAAAGCATGCTAACATCAGTAGTTACATAATGCTGCTTTTTGTCATAGGCCCAGTATATCTGTGGTTTTTTATTTTTTTAAGTCTTCTGTTAATGGGTGTTTGATCATCAATTTCTCTTTTGTTAACCAGTGTATGCTGCAGAGAGGAAGGCATTTGAAGTGTTGGAATAAACCTGTTCCCTAAATAAATATATTGGAGTTAAGTCAGGGCTACAATTTTTAAATATATATATAAACGCAAGGTTAAGTGTGTCAGAGCTAAAATAAAATAAATACATTTCTCTAAGTGTCTGCATTCACAAGTGAGTGTTCCTTGAGAGAGGGCTGCATCCAAACATGGTGTGTTTTGGTATGTGCTCCTGCATTTAAGTGAATTTTCTTCCTTAAAAGATGATTGCAGACACGTCCATTGCTTCTGTGCTGTACTGCATCAGGGCTCCTGCAAAAGTGTGGAGGAGTAGCTTAGTGGTTAGAACAGCGACCTGATGACCAGTGAGACTAGGGTTTCGAATCCCACTCATATGCCTTGTAGCCTTGGACAAGTTACTTAACCCTCCATTTCTTCCAGTACAAACTTAGATTGTAAGCTTTCTGGGGACAGGGTATACCTAGAGTACATATTTGTAACTCGCCTTGAACTACTGCTAGAAAGGCATGAGTTTCTCCTGCTGCTTTAGGAAACAGAAGAAATGAAATCTAGCTCCTGCTCCTGGGCAGTACACACCACTACTACTGAGCTGACTATGTTAATTATTTTCGGTCATTGCTACTTCATGTTTCACATTTTTTTTTCATCTTTAATATTTGTAACAAGTTTTAGCAATATACCGTAAGGCAAACATTGAAGCACCTCCCCATTTTTTGGGTAGCAGCATTACCATTATCTACAACAAACATGTAATACCCCCAGTCTCCCCTTTCCCTCCCTCCTACCCACCTTCTCTCTTTCCTGAAAGGTTCAGTTATCAATTACATAGTCCAATAAAGATGTCCAAATTGAGTGATTCTTCCTTATCTCTACAGAGCACTGTAAGACGCTCCATGGTAATCACCTTCCGGTGTCTTCTCACCCATGCCTCTAACACCAGGGGCTGTTGCTTCTTCCAGTTCCAAGCTATCTTGCAACGGGCCACTATAATACATGCCCATATTGGGCGGCACCATCTAAGGTGCCGATCCTCCGGCCAGATTCCTAGCAGATAAAAGATGGGATCCAGTCCCATATTTAAGTTGAAGATAGCTTGAACCTGCCCCCAGATTTGTACCCAATATTTCTTTATAATAGGGCATTCCCACCAAATATGGAATAGGGTACCCTGCCCCCCACAGCCTCACCAGCAGCAATCTGAGGCTGTCTGGAACATCGCTTCAACCGCATTGGAGTATAATACCAATGCATCATCAACTTATATGCATTTTCCTTAATTGTCACACACATTGCTGATCTTGCTGTCCCCATGCACACTGATCGCCATTCACTTTCCTCCCAGCTAGGGCCCCAGATACTTTTCCCACTCCCGCATATATGGAAATTTATCCTCGCCTTCTCTGATGGTGCAGGCTAGCATACAGAAGTCGAGTCAAATCTCTAGACCTGTGGTAGTTCTGCCACCATGCCTCCAGATCATTAAACCCATAGGCAAAATAATCTGTGGCCCCCAGTGAATAATGCTCTTTAAGCTCCTCGAATGGCTGCACCTTCCCTGCATCAATGAGTTTATCAAATGTATCCAATCCCTGGGTCGCCCAGCGCTTGAATATTACCCCCCCCCCCCCCACTCCCAGGGCACAACTCAGAAGTCTCCTTAATAGGGGCCAGCATTGAGAAGGATTGGTTGGGAGCCACACTCCTCATTCCTGTCTGCCACTCTGACCATAGGTAGTGTATATATGTATTCTCTGTCCATTCTCCTCTCAACGCTCCTCTTTCCAACCAAGGGAGGTGGTGTAATTCATGGCTCAGCCCCCAGTACTGCTCGACATCTCGGAACCGCTTTGTCCTCCCTTGTGCCTGCCACTCCATCTGTCTTTTCATTTGGGTGGCCAGGTAATAATCCGAAACATCAGGCATTCCGAATCCCGCCCCGCCCCCATAGCACCCTTTTGTGTTATGTGTGGGGGTCAATGCCTCCATACAAACATAGGCGCCTTCAGAGCAAGCTGTTGCAGCTCCAGCTGGGGGACTTGGACAGGCAAAACCTGAAAAAAATATAGTCTAGGGAGAACCATCATTTTTATGGCCACTATCCGACCCAGCCACAAAATATCCTCCCTTTGCCAATTCTCTAGATCCCTCCCTATTTATGCCAACAAAGTGGGATAATTGACCCCCTACATCCCCTCAGGATGCTTGATAAAATGGATTCCTAAATACTTAAGTGAGGATGATACCCACCGAAAGGAGTAGCATTCCTGAAAACGCTGGACCAATGAGTCTGTTAAATTGATGCTCAGTGCCTATTTTCACAATATTGATTTAAAAACCTGATAGGGCCCCAAAATTCTCTAACTCTTTGAGTACCGGTAGGGTCAGAAGGGGGCAGGTCACAAAACGCAAAACATCATCAGCAAATAATGCAATTTTGTGCTCCTCTGAACCTGCTCCCGCTACATCCCCATTACCTCTTAACCTCTCCTCCAGTAGTTCTATGACGAGCGCAAAAAGGAGCAGGGAAAGCGGGCAACCTTGCCGCATCCCCTGGTGCCAGGAGTAAGAACTCAGAATAGCGCTTATTGATCTTCTCTGTAGCCTCCGGGTCCGTATACAGGGTATGGATCCATGCCACTAAGGCCGGGCCCACCCCCACCCCTACTGTCCGTAAATGCTTCAGTTTTTTTCTTGTCGACATGCCGGGGTTTTCCTGCGCCGGTTCCTTTCTTGTCCAAGCAGTCCACTGTCTAGGTGCACTGTCTGATTGCCTTTTTTCACCATCCTGGTGATAGCTCGTTGCTTAGGTGGCCATCCTGTTGTGATGTCACTTACTCTTTCACATTTTATTTTACCTTTGTTTCTCTTTTGTTGCTCTTGTTGTGTTGCATTAATTTGATTCATGCCATTCTGTAGAAGAACTGCACTCGGCATGTTTCTAACAGAATACATTAGTAAAAAAATTCTTTTGGAGTAGACATACAGTTGTGGTCATACATTATTGACACCCTGAAGTTCAATCCCTTTATGTTCAATATCTCCTTTAAAAAAAGTGGCTAGTGAAATAACTTTGAATTATATATGCACATATACTTGACACATAAAAGAATAAAAAAATAAAATAATTTAAAAAAGGAAATAGTATATAAACTAGGACATTGCCAGGACTTGATTATTTACGAGTACTAGAAAATACACCCCCCAAAATCAATCCTAATATATCCAAAACAATACTTCCTCATAGGAGGCTTATCAATAAACTCAGTAGTTTGTGGATGGGTCCTAAGGTGGTGAATTGGATCAGAAATTGGTTGACTGACAGACGACAGAAGGTGATGGTAAATGGAGCTCACTCGGATGAAAGGAGGGTGATTAACGGGGTGCCCCAGGGTTCGGTCCTGGGCCCAGCACTGTTTAATGTATTTGTGAGTGATATTGCTGAAGGACTGAAGGAAAAGTCTGTCTTTTTGCAGATGACTGAAAATTTGCAACAGAGTGGACTCCCCTGAGGGAGTGGATAACATGAGGAAAGATCTACAAAAGCTGGAAGAATGGTCTAATGCTTGGCAGTTGAGATTTGATGCGAAGAAGTGCAGTGTCATGCACTTGGGAAACAGAAATCCAAGGGAAATGTATGCAATAGGGGGCGAGAGGTTGGTGTGCATGGACCAGGAGAAGGACCATGTTGTGATTATTTCTGAGGATCTCAAGGTGGCAAAACAGTGCAACAAGGCGATGGCAAAAGCCAGGAGAATGTTGGGTTGCATACAGAGAGGAATTAGCAGCAGAAAGGAAGTGATACTAATGCCACTGTATAAGTCACTGGGTGAGGCCTCACTTGGAATACTGTGTTCAGATTTGGAGACCATATCTTGCAAAAGATGTAAAAAGACTGGAAACTGTTCAGAGGAAGGTGACCAAAATGATTTGGAGCCTGCGTCAGAAGCCTTATGAGAAGAGACTTGAAGACCTGAATATGTACACTCTGGAGGAGAGGAGGGATAGGTGAGATATGATTCAGAACTTTAAATACTTAAAGAAAAATAATGGACAAACAAACCTCTTTAAAAAGACGGGGAAGCTGTAAAACTAGAGGGCATAACATGAAGCTGCAAGGGGGTAAATTGAGAGGCAATGTCAGGAAATACTTTTTCACTGAAAGAGTGGTGGATGCTTGGAATGCCCTCCCGATGGATGTGGTCGGGGAAATACAGTGACGGAATTCAAAATGGCATGAGACAGACACAGTGGATCCCTTTACAACAACAGGATAAAATCAAAATAAACTTAACTATCTAATTTCTCAACAAACAGGGGTGTCCTACATGGAGCTGTGGGTTCACCCCTAAACAAAGGCATGGGGAGGGGTGGCCTGCACGGAGTGGCGGGTGCACCTACTCTTGTCATCTTATTGGGCAGACTAGATGGACCATACTGGTCTTTATCTGCCATCATTTACTATTTTACAATATTTTTTTCATTTCTCCTCAGTTTTTTGGTAATTTCTCATTCTCTCTTCTCTGGGGGTGTCCTTGGGCTGCCTAATAAAGGGGCGTATCACGGCCCTTCCCAGCATGCCAGCCAGACGGCAGTGCCTGGTCTGCGGGACCCGGCATGGAGTGGTCTCCAAGCCTGGCATTTTCCAGGGTTGCATGCATGAAGACCATGCTGGGGGAACAGGACCTCTAGGGCCAGTCAGAGCAAAAGAGCCCCTCTCCGTCACAGGAGTATGGGGACGCAGAAGGGTCCATGCTTCCATCTCTAGAGTTGGCTGCCGGGGCCCTGGCCATTCCTGGACCTTCTACCTCACAGAACTGGGAGGTATTGGGACTCCCGGAATATTTCTCTCTGGAGTTTGTCTTGGTGCTTCACAAGGCATTTTGCATGTGGCAGGAGAGGCCGGTAAACAGCTCCAGGGAGCAGGAACGTGGTACTAAGAGGACAGCGGCCAAGAGTTCTAGGCCTGCAGAGGAAGATTGGATCTCCTCTGTCTGAGGGGCTGGAGAACCTGGACCTGGACCTGGACCTGAACCTGGACCTAGAGTTCCAAGGGACAGAGTTGAAGGAAGGAGAGATCCTGGAGCAGGAGGAGCACTCAAGGTTTGTTTGGGTGTTCCGATGAGATGAGTTGTTGGCCCTCATCATGGAGTCCTTGAAGATGCTAAACATGCCAGCTGGGCCTCGAGGAGGAGGAGCCACACAAGGTCTTCCTGGTGCATAGGGTGGTCCAACAGATGATTCAGGATGAATGGGATCTACCGGAGGCTGGCCTCAGGGGAATGCAAGCCATATCATGTCTGTACTTGCTACTGGAGCAGGACTGCGAGTTGCTGTGCTCGCCTAAGGTGGATGCAGCAGTGTCGGCTGTCATGAATAAGACGATCCTGGTAGAAGTAAGTGAGGCACTCAAGGATAGTCAGGATAGGAAGCTGGACACCCTGTTGAAACAGACCTTTGATACCAATGCTCTCTCACTGCAGGCCTCCATCTGTGGGGCCCGGGAGGGGGGGGGGGCTAGGGCCTGCCTCTGTTGGTCACAATGGCTGCATCAGCTGGAGGAGCCGGCGAGGGACCTTGCCAGGGAGGCGGCCAAATTGGAGCCGGGGGCGGCCTACCTTAGAGAACTCTCGAAGAGCATGGCCTTTTTGGTGGGGCTTGCTGCTACCTATGGCTGCGGAATTGAGTGGCGGATAGCTCTTCCAAGTCCCAGTTCGTCAAGCTCCCTTTTAAGGGGAAATTGCACTTTGGGAAGGAGCTAGACAAGTTGGTTAAGGACTTAGTAAAGTCAAAAAGGGGAAGGGGGCACCTACCCGAAGATAAGCAGAAACAGGGCTGTGCTCCGCCTGCAACTCGTGGACAGTCGTGGAACTTCAAGTGTTTTCGTACGAACCGTTTTGTCCCTTATCAGAGGGGCAGATTCCCCTCCAGGGGACAGAGGTTTTGGGACTCTCGAGGAGCAGGCAGGGGCAGTGGTGCCACTTTGTCCTTGGGCTCCAAGAAATCACAATGAAGCGAGGTGGGTCCAGGGGGGGGGGGGTGGGGGTGCAACCTGTGGGAAGTCAGCTGCGGGATCTCTACCCCACCTGGATCCAGATCACTGCCGATCAGTTGGTCCTAGAAGTCATCTAGAAAGGCTATTCCCTCAAGTGGGCCCTGCCAGTTTGTCACGCCTTTGTTTGGTCACCCTGCAAAGCGCAGGGCAAAGTGGCGGCAATGAAGGACACCTTGACGCGGCTCTGTTGTGGTCGTTACTCGATTTATTTTGTGGTGCTCACAATGGAAGGTTCCTTCCATCTGATTCTTGGTCGCAAGGGCATGAACCGGTGCCTGCATGTTCCGCACTTTCACAGGGAAACATTGCGGTTCTTCTTAATAGCGGTAAGAAGCAGCGAGTTCTTAATGTCTCTCAATCTCACGGATGCGTATCTGCACATTTCCATCCAAACAGAACATCAGCAGTTTCTCCGCTTCCCAGTGCCAATAGGCTATTTCCAGTTTTGGGCATTGCCGTTCGGGCTGGCAATGGCCCCTCGTACCTTCACCAAGGTTATAGTGGTGGTAGCAGCAGCACTACGCAAAGGAGTAGTTCTGGTGCACTCGTATCTTGACGACTGGCTTCCAGGCAAAGACCAGAGAGGAAAGTGAAAGAGCCAGCGCGCTTCAAGACCTGTGTGGGAAAGGTCTTCCTGCTGGAATTATGGGCACAGGGTCTCCGACGACTGGTGCATGAGTTTCTGCAGAGGTTAGAGCTGTCGGCCTGGCATTATCTGCAGCTCCTGGGGACCATGGCAGCCATGCTGGAGATGGTCCTGGGGGCGAGAAAGCACATGCGACCATTGCAGAGGGCGCTGCTCTGTCGGTAGTCACACCAGAGTCAGCCCTTGTCCACGATTCTCTCCTGCCCACGGGAGACCAATATTGCTCTCCAGTGGTGGCTGTATCTGGGGATTCTGGAAGGGGGCATGCCCCTCAAATCTCCACAATGGATCCCTTTGATGACCAATGCCAGTCTCTCCAGTTGGGGAGCTCATTGCGATGGACAAATTGCACAGGGCCAATGGAACCCACAGTAGGCCGCATGATCGATCAATAGGTTGGAGATGCAAGTGGTGTTCCAGAGCATCGAGCATTGGTTGCAGGGGAGGGCAGTCTGGGTCCTCTCGGACAATGCATCCACGGTAGCCTACATCAATCTCCAGGGCGGCATGGGCAATGTGGCCTTAGAGGAGGAGGCCGAAAGGCTGTTTGACTGGACGGAAGGTCATCTCCAGGCATTGTCAGCGGCACCGGTAGTGGGCATCAACAAGGTGACAGCAGACTACCTAAGCTGCGTGCATGTGGATCTGGGCGAGTGGACTCTCAACCAGGAGGTGTTCGAGCAGATAGTGCTCCAATGTGGCGCACCGGTCATGGACCTAATGGCGACATTCTAGTCTGCCAAAGTGGGCCACTTTTTCAGCAGGAGAAGAGAGAGGATGTCAGAGGACTTAGATGCCCTTGTGCAGAGTTGGCCATGGAGGCTCTTCTCTGTCTTTCCCCCGTGGGCGCTCATAGGCTGGGTCATGCAGCAGATCGAGGTGCACCGGGGGATAGTCGTTCTTATTGCTCCAGACTGGCCAAGGCGTCCGTGGTATGCCGACGTAGTGAGGAGTCTGGTGGACCGCTCGTGGTGGCTCCCATCTCAACAGGATCTCCTGTCACAAGGGCAGTCCTCATGTCTCAGGTGGATCGATTCTCGCTTATGGCTTGCCTCTTGAAAGGGAAAAAGTTCAGGATAAACAGAATACCGGAGATCCCCTCACCACCACTAAGTATTTTTGTCGGGCATAAACCACAAAAGGAAGAGAACCACTCTTTTCCTCACATGCCCCTTTTATTCATCCAAAATGTTCTCATGATACGTTTCTCAAAAACCAAAATTAAGAAAGATAAGACCACACTCGGCTGATCCATCGCACGACGTTCACGTTTCGAGGCCAAAGCCCCTGTATCAAGTGCTCCCGATGAAACTCAGTGTGTGCCCTCATTCACATAACTGACAAAAAACGCCAAAAAACTGGCCGATGAAATCAGGGATACTTAAGATAGGCTAACCACAAAGCCCGCCCAACATCAGAGAACCAATCACTGGAAGGGAATCACCACCCAACACGGGGTTCCCTACAGCGAAATGTTGGTGAAATGTCAAAGTCCCAACCAATCAATGTCCCGGTTCAAACCCTCAGGGGTGACGGTCCGTAAAGTAAATATCCAATGCTGTTCCAATCTACGTAACCTCGCGGTTCGATCCCCTCCCCGGGGATCCATGGGAACATGGTCGATCACTGTCCATTTCAACTCATCAAGAGTGATTGCAATCCAGGCAATGCTTCACCATTGGAACCGTCAGTATGGCCTGACGGAGACGCAAAGCGTGCTCATCCAGCCGAATTTTAATCACTCGAGTGGTGCTCCCCACATAACGCAGCAGACAAGAGCATTCCAAAAGGAAACCACAAACATCGATGTGCACGAGGTCTGCCAACGCCGATGAAAAATTTGATGAGATAACAAATCAGACCACGAAGGCCCAGAAATAGTAGTAGCACAATAAGTGCACTCATTACATGCGGAATGGAATCCCGATCTAACCCCCGGACTCACCAGTCGGTCCCTCTCCACCGCTGATTTTACCAACCGATCACGTAAATTTCGACCCCGAGAGTATGTAATCCATAAGGCTTTGTTAAAGCAGGAGTAGAGAGACAACATCGACCAGTGTTTCTTCAAAATGTGGGTCACCGCACTCGAATGGCTCATATAAGGCAGAATACCAGTCAACACATTGGCCGTTCCCTTAGAAGCATGTAACGGGGCAGGGTCAACCTCGAACAACCATTCCCGATGAGAATACAAAGCCCTGCGATAGGCGTGGGAGATCACCACTTCAGGGTAACCCTTATTCATGAGCCGATTCCTCAATTCGACCGCATGGTATTTAAATTGAGCGACAGATGTACACAGCCGCCGAATCCTCAAAAACTGTCCATAAGGGAGGCCATTACGAAGGTGTTACGGATGGAAACTGTCATAATTTAACAAACAATTGCGCTGAACCGGCTTTCTATACAAGGTAGTCAACAAAGAGGTACCCTCACGATAGACTATCATATCTAAAAATTCCAGACCATCCAAAGCAGTATGAGCTGTAAACTGAATGTGTGGTTTTAAAGTACCAAGCCAGGCGATGAAATCATTCAATGAAGCCATATCAGATGTCCAAACAAAAAAGATGTCATCGAGGAAGCGTTTCCATATAGCTACATTAGCAAAGCACCGAGAAGTGTAGATGTACCGCTCCTCTATATCCGCCATATACAATGTAGCAACAGAAGGAGCCACTGTGGCCCCCATTGCAATCCCAAATATTTGTTGGAAAAACTCACCCTCAAACAAAAAGTAATTTTGAGTGAGCACCAAAGACACCAGCTCCATCAAAAAAGCTTTCGGTAAATGTGCCGGGGCATGCTCAAATTTAGTCTGTAAGAGGCACAAGGCCTCATCCTGATCCACATTCGTATATAGGGCAACCACATCCAGAGTCACGATGTAAACCTCAGCAGATGGTAAAACCAATTGTTGAAGAAAGCCCAAAAAATGTGTAGAGTCTCAAATAAATGATCGAACCTGGGCTGCCTCCCTCCGAAGAAACACATCACAGAATTTGGACAGCGGTTCCAAAATCGACCCACGACACAAGACTATGGGACGGCCAGGGGGGTCCTCCAAAGATTTGTGGATCTTTGGCACAAAATAAATTATTGGTATCTTGGGATTAGGAGCAAAAAGGAAACAAAATTCCCTCGAGGTGATCCAACCTTTAGAAAATGCACATAGAAGCAAAACTCTAATTTCCTCTTTCAAGGCTTCCGTCGGATCTTTCTCTAATTTATTATAGACCATCACATCCAACACATGGGCTTTCAACTTAGTGAGATAGGCTTCTGTGTCCCACAACACGATGGCCCCCCCTTATCCGCACTCCAAATCGTGATGGAACGAGCGGAGGATAAGGTGTCCAAACTCCTCTGATCAAAGTATGTAATATTATGACGCTATTTCCCAAACTTTTTCTCACTGGATTCTAAATCCCGTAACACCAAGGATTGAAAAGTGACTATCATTGGATCAGGTACACCCGGAAGCATCCATGTGGAGACCGGTGCCACCACTGACGGTACCGCCACATCCGGCTGTTCACCCTCAAAGAAACACGTAACATGCAACTTCCTAAAGAATTTATGCAAAGCTACCCGCATTGCAAAAGGATCATAGTCCACCGTTGGTATAAAGGACAAACCCAAGTTCAAAAGCCATTCACAAGACGGATCCAGAGAACGTTTGGTCAAATTCACCACTAAAGATTGTGAGACTGTTCCTCTTGTGGTTTCTGCCCGACAAAAATACTTAGTGGTGGTGAGGGGATCTCTGGTATTCTGTTTATCCTGAACTTGTTACATATTTTGAGTACCGGTTTGCCCGGGCGTTTGACATTTGTGATTCACTTCTTGAAAGGGAAAGGCTGAAGAAGGGTTATTCAGGTCTGGTAATAGCAACCTCTCTGAAGGCATGGAGGAGATCTACCTGTCTAGCATACATCCGGATATGGTGCGTCTTTGAGGCGTGATGCACGAATAGCCAGGCTCATCCCGCCATGGCATCTGTTCCGGACATCCCAGCGTTCTTGCAGGCTGGTAACGATAAGGATTTAATCGCTAGTTTCTGGAGGGTGCAGCTAGCGGCAATTTCCTGTTATCGGGGAAAGGTCCATGGGGTAGTGTTGGGTACACACCCAGATGTAATGCGATTCTTGAAGGCCTTATCCCACCTATGCCCTCCAAGGGGGTCAGTGGTGCCACCGTGGGATCTTAATTTGGTGCTGGCAGCGCTTACCGGGAGCTCTTTGAGCTGTTGAAGCAGATGTCACTGAAGGACTTGACCCTGAAGACAGTATTGTTTGTGCCGATTTGCTCTGCACTCTGAATTTCGGAACTGCAGGCCTTATCTTGCCAAGAGCCATTCCTTTCGTTCTCTAGAGAAAATATGGTCCTTCAACTGGTGCCTTCCTTTTTGCCCAAGTTAGTTTCAGCCTTTCATTTAAATCGGTCAGTTTCCCTTCCGGCTCTGGCAGACACGGAAATGGGCTCCGCTAATGCACAGTTACGGCTCCTGGATATCAGGAGCATCCTGTAGCGTTATTTAGAAAAGACAGCTTTTTCTTTTCAGAAGTCTGACCATTTGTTTGTCCTGTTCGGGGGGGGGGGGGGGGGGATGCGCAGAGAAGCAGCAGCCAAGACCTCTATTTCCAGATGGATCAGGAAGCGATCGTATCGGTGTATATTTTGAAGGGTAAAGTGGTGCCAGCGAGGTTGCGTGCACATTCCTCAAGGGCTCAGGTGGCCTCGTGGGCAGAGAATAGTCTCGTGCTGCTGGTAGAAATCTGTAGAGCGGCAACGTGGTCTTCGCTTCATACCTTTGCTAAGCATTATCGTCTGAATGTCCAGGCGGCGGTGGATGCTTGCTTTGGGTCAGTGGTGCAAGCCAGTTGTGCAGGTCCCTCCTGTTAATTTAACTGCTCTGTTACATCCCAGAGGTGCAGGACTGGACTGGAGGGATGATAAGGAAGAGGAAATTAGACTTACCTGCTAATTGTTGATCCTTGAGGAACTCCAATCCAGTCCCAGATCCCTCTTGCGGAAGGTTTGTTTCTTCAATAGGCCGTTCTGCACCCCCGGTCCTGAAGCTGAGTCCCTTGGTATTTGACATACCCAAGGGAGGGTCCAGGGAGTAGGCCGAGGATGGCGGTGGGCGGGGGGGGGGGGGGGGGGGGGGGGGGAGAGATGGACTGAAAGTGCTGTCGGATCATGCTCCATGTGGGACAGCGGCATCCAGTGTGCCACAGGTAAGCTCCCTCTGTCTGGGGGGATGGAGGATTCCTTCCCAGTTAGGGGGCGGGGAGTCAGTTTATTTAAGTGTAGATTAGTTTACTCATGCTTAGCTATTTATTTGTTGTTCCTGTGAGTCTGCTTTGTCAATAGGTTACTGGGATTGGTAGACGGTGCAAGCTGTGTAAATATACTGGTGTCATCAAAAGATGACATACTCAGTTTCCAAGCTTCTGGAAGAGGTACACTACCCAGAGGTGTGGGACAGGACTGGAGTTCCTCCAGGAACAACAGTTAGCAGGTAAGTCTAATTTCCTCATATCAGACAGATGTAGGGAAAGAATGGAGTGAAGAAAGGAAGAGAAGAAATGGAAAAGAGACTCTCATAAAGAATTTAAGAGAAGAATAATGAGAAAAATGAAAGACTGAAACCAACCAAATACAAAAGAAAAATCAGAAAGAAAAGATTTCTGCTTTCATTGCTTTTCTCCGCAGTTTTTAGAAATTGAGACGTGCCAACGCTAGGAAATGTGCATCTTAAATATTTAATTATGTAGTTTGCGAAGTACAAGACAATGCATCTTTTTATCCTCTTTTCATGTTACATTGCTCATTTTGTAATTTCTATTTTTGTGCAAATGGCAGCTGTTGAATTGTGATAGGCTGTCTTAAACCAGATAATCTCAAGAGTTTGTAAATCCTTGCTGGAGCAGCGCCACCAGTGTCACAGCTAGCCAGGAAGTGAACAAGACATTGAACAAGTTTGCAGGTCAAGTGAACATGATGGGGATACTTTATGGGGCCTGAGACCTGCAATTATAGCACAAGGTATACCATGCAACATATTTTGGTCTGCTCATTCTAAGGTTAGCCTTCATATAGTGTAGGAACTAGCTGAGATCAACTCATAAACATTGCAATATGTTCTTTACTGAAAAGAAAATATGAACTTGAAAAGAGCTCCAAAATATTGCTATCAAGGCAATGTGCTATTGCGGAAAACTTAAGTAGCATGATATAACAAGGGATGTATTAAGCCCTTTAGACTGAAAGACTTGCATCTGTTACATTTAGCTTAATTCTGGGTGTCGGTTGCAATCCATGCCTTTTAATAAATAGGAGTATTTCACCTCTCCTACAGTTCTCCTTCAACTTTTGGACATGACTAGCAACAGTAAGTGGAGGAGTAGCCAGTGGTTAGAACAACAGCCTAGTACCCAAGAGATCTGGATTCGGGTCCCACTGGCATTCATGCAGGGGTGGGCAATTCCAGTCCTGGAGGGCCGCAGACCAGTCAGGTTTTCATGATGTCCCTAATAAATATTCATGGACCTATTTCCATACAATGGAAGGCATGGATGCAAATAGATCTCATGAATATTCATTAGGGACATCATGAAAACCTGACTGGTCTGCGGCCCTCCAGGACCAGAATTGCCCAGGGCTTGCGAAAGTCACTATCTCCAGGAACAAGCAACAAGCAGGAATGTAGTCTTCACATATGGGTATCGTCGGTACCGACGGAGCCTGTGCGTGAATGCTCCCCAGCGTCCAATAGGAAAGCTTTTGGGAGCATCCCACAGCACCTGCGTGCTGCCTTCACGCCTTTCCCAACTGTCCCTCTCCAGTTCTTCGTTTTCCGCGGAAACGACAGATCGCACATCCTGTCACCGCAGGAAAAAATCCCTTATATTCTTTTTTGTGGTTGCGTCTGCCTTCCCTCGACGCTACACCGATTCTGCCAGTGGTTCTTCTTTTTCTTCAAAAAAAACCCAAAAAACCTTTCTTCTCGAGTCTTTCCAGTAATTTTCTCTCAGGTGCCATGTGCCATTTTGGGCACTAGGCCCAACTTTTCCTTCAGAATGGAAAAACCCGCTTCAGATTTTAAAAAGTGTTCTAAGTGTGGCGGTACCATCTGCGTCACCGACACCTATGAGTGGTGCCTCAAATGTTTAGGTCCTGACCACTCTATTTCGGAGTGTGTTGCCTGTGGGATGATGTCGAAAAGGGGCCGGCAGAACCGAGCTGCTAAGCTTAGCACCCTTTTTCCCTCTGATGCAGCCTCTGTGGCATTGACGTCTTCCAGGGCTTCGTCTTCCTACCATGGATCTCAGGTAACTAAACATAAATCTAGCTGGTCCTCAAAGGGGTAGATCTCCTCCTAGACAGCAAGATGTCTAGGCTGGCGTTGCCCTTGAGGGACTTTCCACCGGCAAAACTGCCCCGGCGGGAGGCTTCGGCTTCCAAAGCACTAACAGGGCTCCAGGATGTTCTCAAGGATGTTCTGGGGTACTGGCCGCTTCTTCCGGTACCAATACCCAAGCATCAGCAGCGTCGATAGACCAGAGATTCTTGACTATTGAACGCAGTCTGGCGGCTCTTTTCACGGCCTCGATGCCCTTGAAACCGCTTCAGACAATTCAAGCGGCACCGACTGCATCGACATCGGCAGGTATTCTACCGGGACCGAGTCATGTGTATCCATCCGGTATCAACAGGTCGGTACTGGACCACTCCGATGCCGACTTCGATCGGTACCGGTACCGTGCCTTGCACGATCACCCGGATCGTAGATACTTTGAATCCTCGGATGAGTCTGAAGACTCTGAAAGCTCTGCTGATACCAGAGTACTTCCTGAGGATTCTTCTTCTCCTCAGCATAGGATGTCTACACCAGAGGATATGTCCTTTCAGGATTTTATCTGAGATGTGGCTCGAGGTCTTTCCATCACAGTGGCTCCTGAAAAAGAGCCTAGGGCAAAGGAATTAGAAATCCTGCAATACCCTAAAGCTCCCAAGGAGGCAGCTACCTTACCTATTCATGAGATCTTGCATGATCTCATGTTAAGGATGTGGGAAACACCTCTAACCACATCTCCTCACTCTTGAAGACTCGACACCATGTATCGAGTTCCTCCTTGTCCTGGGTTTCAGAAGACTCAATTACCACAACATTCCATGGTGGTGGAGTCAGCCATGAGAAGGATAAAGAGTGCAAAAAGGCATGCATCTAATCCTCCAGGACGTGAGTGTAGGACTCTTGACGCCTTAGGACGTCGATCCTTCCAGGCTTCCATGCTTTCTGCTAGGATCAGTTCCTATATCTTATATATGGGAATGTTCCTTAAGGAGGTCACAGGAGATTTAGAGCTTATGAGCCCTCTCCTTCCTGATAAGAGGCAAGATTATCTCGCCCTTGTCAAACATGCTCAGGATGTTATCAAGTTTGTGAATTGTGCAGCTTTTGACTGCTTTGAATGCATAAGCAGAACCTCTGCCATTGCCATAGGTGCACGTAGGATTGCCTGGCTCCAGGCATCTGACTTGGAAATTTGGGTACAGGATAAACTAGGGAATATTCCTTGCACAGGAGAGAATTTCTTTGGCAAGAATTGGCAGAAAAAGCTAATGAGATAGATGCTGACAATATCACTTTGGATAGGTTGTCTAAATCTAAAGCTGATCCTGCGAGGAAAAAATCCTCTAAAACCACTCTTCAGTAAGAAGTTATCTCCAGGAACAAGCAGGAATGAGTCCTCACATATGGGTACGTCGGAACCGACGGAGCCTGCGCGGGAAAGCTCCCCAGCTTCCCAGAAAGGAAGCTTTTGGGGCCTCCCACAGCGCATGCGCGCTGCCTTCCCGCCTTCCTGACCAACTCTCCTCAGTTCTTCTTTTTCCGCGGAGCCAGCAGGTCGTGTTCCTGTCACCGCTGAAGAAATTGTTATTTTAATTTGTTTCTTTGACTGCGTGTCTGCCTTCCCCGATTCCGGACCGGTACCGCCGGTCTTTTTTCGTTTATTTCTTTAAAAAAAAAAATTAAAAATTACTTTTTCCTCACTTGGTGTATTTTTTCTGTGAGGCCTCTAGGCCTTCTCAGGTTCTCCCTCATGGAAAAATCAGCTTCTGGTTTTAAAAAATGCACCAAGTGTACCAGTACTATTTCAGTCACAGATACCCATGAGTGGTGTCTTAAATGTTTGGGGCCTGACCATTCCGTTCCGGATTGTCCATCCTGCTCTCTGATGTCCAAACGGGGCTTACAGAACAGAGCAGCAAAATTTCATATGCTGTTTTCTACTGATACTCCAGCATCAACATCCTCCAGGTCTTCTTCTCCTGATGGATCTCAGGTAACCAAACATTCTTCAGGCAAGTCCTCAAAAGGCAAATCTCCCTCTAAGCAGCGAGAGGCCCTTGCATTTGACCCTGAGGACCCTGCCCCAGCCAAACAACCCCGGCGGGAAGCTCCGGCTTCCAAAGCTCCTCCTATGGGGTTACAGGTAGACATCGCTGGCACGGCCTCGACCGATCTCCTGTTAGACTGCTCTGGGGTACCGGCTAACACCGGTACCGACATCCAGGCAGTTGTGGCGACTATGGGTACTACGGTACAATCCATG
The DNA here is from genome assembly GCA_033557465.1 of Ichthyophis bannanicus. Classification (NCBI taxonomy): domain Eukaryota; kingdom Metazoa; phylum Chordata; class Amphibia; order Gymnophiona; family Ichthyophiidae; genus Ichthyophis; species Ichthyophis bannanicus. Next base: position 368,232,504 of record CM066031.1, read on the forward strand.
CAGCAGGCCTTATTGGCTTTCATTAATGCTGCAACGCCATCGGTACCGCGACAATCGGTTTCGACTTCGATTCCGGTACCGCAACAGATACCGGTACCCAGAGCATCTACTTCCAGTAGAATGCCGGTACCGGTCCCCGGTTCCGGAGATTTCCTCGATACCGCTCCGATTCCCGGTACGCCCGATGTCGATACCAGTCGGTACGCGTATCGATCTCTGGAAGCAAATAGGCGATACTTTGAATCCTCTGAAGATTCTGATACATCAGATGATTCTGCTGATGCCTCTTTTACTCTTCCTGAGGAGCCCTCTTCTCCAAAAAGGAGAATGTCTCCTCCAGAGGATTTGTCCTTTCAAGACTTCATTATTGAAGTAGCTAAAGGACTTTCCATATCTGTAACCTCTGAAAAGGAACCTAGAGCAAAAAAATTGGATATTTTAGGATACTCTAAGGTTCCCAAAGAGGCAGCCACCTTACCCATACATGAAATCCTTCAAGAACACATGATGGACTTGTGGGAGGCTCCTCTCACCCTATCTCCACATTCTCGACGTTTGGACACCATGTATCGGGTTCCTCCTCCTGGTTTTCAAAAAACTCAGCTTCCTCACCACTCTATTGTGGTGAAGTCTGCTATGAAAAAGATGAAGAGTACCAAAAGGCACTCTTCTACCCCTCCAGGTAGAGAATGTAGGACTCTGGATGCTTTTGGGAGAAAGATCTTCCAAGCTAGCATGCTTATTGCCAGAATCAATTCATACAGCCTCTATATGGGCATGTTTTTGAAAGAGATTGCATTAAAGATACGTTAGTTTCTCCCCTTTATCCCAGAGGATAAACAGGAGGAGTTCCTTCTTTTGCTAAAGCAAACTCAAGATGTTTCGAAGTTCTCCAACAGAGCAGCCTTTGACTCTTTTGAGGGGGCAAGCAGAGCCTCTGGCATTGCCATAGCTGCTCGCAGACTGGCTTGGCTCCAGGCCTCTGAATTGGAACCCTGGGTACAAGAAGGCTTGGGCAATCTGCCCTGTACAGGTGAAAATCTGTTTGGCAAGGAGTGGCAAATCAAAGCCACTCAAATGGATGCAGAGAATGCTGCTTTAGATAGAATTTCTAAGTCTACCTCTACCCCTGCCAAGAAAAAAACCTTTTAAGAAACCTTTCTATAAAAAGACCAGATTTTCCACGAATACTGGCCAGCAATCTTCCCAAGTTCGTTTTGCTCCTAAGCGTCAGCAAACTAAACAGGCCAGAACGAAGTCTACAGGGGCTGCTACAATCCAGCAGTCCCAACCCCCTCAGGGTTTTTGACTTGATTCTAGAGAACTTAACCTTTCTGGCTCTGCAACAACCAGAACCTCTCACCATTCCAGGAAGGTTGACTCATTTTGCTCCCAGATGGGAACAAATCACATCAGAACCGTGGACCCTCTCTATTATCAAAGAGGGCTACAAACTACATTTCTCCAGTCTTCCTCCCCATTCCATGGTGAGACAATTCAATTCTCCCCCTTCTCTCCTGTACCTGTTAGGCCAGGAGGTGACCACTCTTCTCGCCCAAAAGGCAATAGAAGAGGTTCCTCTTCCTCAACAAGGGTCAGGTTTTTACTCCCCTTATTTTCTCATTCCCAAGAAAACAGGGGGGTACAGACCCATTCTGGATCTCAGAGAATTGAACAAATTCCTATACAAGGAGAAATTCAAGATGCTTTCTCTGGGCACTCTCCTTCCATACCTACAGAGTCAGGACTGGCTTTGTTCTCTAGATCTCAAGGATGCGTACACACATATACTCATCCATCCATCCCACAGAAAATTCCTACGGTTTCTGTCAAAGGGAAAACATTTCCAATACAGAGTACTTCCCTTCGGTCTAGCCTCTGCTCCAAGGGTATTTACCAAATGCATGGCAATAGTAGCTGCATTTCTACGCACTCTGGGAATCTTTGTCTTCCCATACCTGGACGACTGGCTCATCCGAGCTCCATCTCAGTCCGAGGCTCAGACTTCCCTGGACCACACCAGACGCATACTGCAGTATCTGGGACTTGTCATCAATCTGCCAAAGTCTCAACTCACCCCTACTCAGTCCCTCGAATTCATAGGGGCCTGGCTAGATACCACCACTGCAAGGGCCTGTCTTCCTCAGGCCCGTTGCCACCGTCTAGTGCACTTGGCCTCTCAAATTCAGTCCAGAAGCCACTTGACTGCCAGGGAGATGCTACAACTGCTAGGCCACATGGCATCCACAGTTCATGTGGTGCCTTATGCACGCCTACATATGAGAGCAGCTCAATGGACTTTGTCCACCCAGTGGACCCAAGCATCAGGAGCTCTCTCAGACCAAATAGCAACCTCAAAACGTCTTTTTTGGTCTCTCCAATGGTGGATATCCACTCAAAATCTGTTGTTGGGGGCCCCCTTCCAACCCTTGTTACCCCAAGCAACTCTCACTACAGATGCCTCCCAAACAGGTTGGGGAGCTCATCTCCAAGACCTCTCCACTCAGGGCACTTGGTCTCCACAGGAGACTACCCTTCATATCAACCTTTTGGAGCTGCGATCAATATTCCCTGCTCTCAAGGTCTTTCATACCCTCCTCATCAACATGACAGTCCTTGTTCATACCGACAATTAAGTAGCCATGTTCTACATAAACAAACGAGGGACTGGCTCTCTGTCGCTTTGCAACGAAGCTCTAGAATTGTGGGCCTTCGCCAGAGAGTATCAGATCCATCTCCTGGCAGTGTACCTCCCAGGAATCCAAAACTCTTGGGCAGACAGACTCAGTCGAGTTCTGCTTCCACACGAATGGTCCCTGCATATGGATCAGGTACTCAGAATTTTTCAGAAATGGGGAACCCCGGACATAGACCTCTTCGCAAGTCTGTGCAATGCCAAACTTCCCCGGTTCTGTTCCAGGATTCCGTGTCAGGGAGCTCAGGCCAAGGATGTCTTCCTCCTTCATTGGGGTCAGGCCTTCCTGTATGCCTTTCCACCCATTCCTTTGATTCCCAAGACTCTATTCAAACTTCAGAGGGATCAAGGGTCTATGATCCTCATAGCTCCTCGCTGGCCACGCCAAGTGTGGTACCCTCTATTTCTGCATCTCTCCCAGGCACCCTCCCTGGATCTAGGATCTGCTCCAGACCTTCTGTCTCAAGAGGAGGGGACTTTGTGGCACCCAAACCCCAAGTCCCTTCACCTCAGAGCTTGGTTACTGAAGGCCTAGACCTTCAAGACTTAAATCTTTCTCAACAGGTGAAGGATGTCCTCCATGCATCTAGGCGTTCTTATGCTTTTAAATGGAAAAGATTTTCAATTTGGTGTGCTGACAAAGGTCTTAACCCTCTAGCACTACCTTTGAATTCTTTACTCGAATATCTCCTGCATCTTTCCAATGCAGGACTTAAAACCAATTCTGTAAGGGTCCATTTGAGTGCTATTGCAGCGTCTCTTCAGCCTATCTATGGACAATCTGTTTCCTCTCATCCTCTTATTGCGAGATTCATGAGAGGCCTAACCTTAACTAAACCTCCCATTCGACCTCCTCCGGTGGCATGGGACTTAAATGTGGTTCTTGGTCAGCTTATGAAGCCACCCTTTGAACCCTTAGCCACTACCTCCTTGAAATTTCTTTCCTGGAAAGTCATTTTCCTTATTGCAATCACTTCTGCTCGCCGCATCAGTGAACTGCAGGCTTTAGTAGCTAATCCACCTTATACAAGGTTCCATCATGATAAGGTAGTCCTTAGGACAAATCCCCGCTTTATGCCTAAAGTGGTCTCGCCTTTTCATCTTAATCAAGAGGTATATCTACCTGTCTTTTTTCCAGGTCCTCATGCATCAAGTGCAGAGAGGAATCTTCATACCCTGGATTGTAAGAGAGCTCTTGCCTTCTGCTTACAAAGGACACAGCAACATAGAAAGTCTTCTCAACTTTTTGTTGCTTTTGATCCTTCTCATTTAGGACTTCCAGTCTCAAAAAGAATACTGTCCAATTGGATTGCTCAGTGTATTTCTTTTGCTTACCAGAGTAAGAACCTTTCTCTGGAGGGCCATGTCACAGCTCACAATGTGAGAGCCATGGCCACTTCTATGGCTCATCTTCATTCTGTATCCATCGATCAGATCTGTCGAGCAGCCACTTGGGCCTCGGTTCATACCTTCACAGCCCATTACTGCTTGGACAAGGACTCCCGCTGGGATGCCTTGTTTGGTCAGGCTGTCCTCAGACACCTGTTCCATTCTTAAACAACTCCTGCCCACCTTCCCTGAATGGATGCCTGAGATCCATAGGGACATGAGGAATTCTTGCAGGGGGATCTCCCTGGCATCTTAGCTAGGGAGTCCCCATATGTGAGGACTCATTCCTGCTTGTTCCTGGAGATAGCACAGTTACTTACCTGTAACAGGTGATCTCTGGGAACAGCAGGAATAGTCCTCACAACCCACCCACCTCCCCTAGGAGTTGTATCTCTCTCTCTCTCTCTTTCCTTTCCTCTCTCTATTGTCTCAGCTTTAAACTCGAACTGAGGAGAGTTGGTCAGGAAGGCGGGAAGGCAGCGCGCATGCGCTGTGGGAGGCCCCAAAAGCTTCCTTTCTGGGAAGCTGGGGAGCTTTCCCGTGCAGGCTCCGTCGGTTCCGACGTACCCATATGTGAGGACTATTCCTGCTGTTCCCAGAGATCACCTGTTACAGGTAAGTAACTGTGCTTTATCCCTCCTATACCCAGCAGGGGCATCGTTTAGGTCAGTATGCCCAAAAGAGACAGCAGCAACAACTTAGACAAAGAAAGACAAAAGCAACTAAGCCTCAACCGGCTCAGCAGACCCGGCCTCCACAGGGGCTTTGACTCCTATCTAGAGAATTTTGCCTTCTTGGCCCTGAACGGCCCAGAACCCTCCACCATATCAGGAAGGTTATGTCATTTTGCCCCCAGATGGGGTCAGATAACAGCAGAAAATTGGACTCTGTCTATTGTAAGAGAGGGGTACAAGCTTCATTTCCTCAGCATGCCCCCTCCTACAATGGTAAGACAGTTCAATTCTCAGACCTCTCAACAGCCAGTTAGGTCAAGAGGTCACTGTGCTTCTTGCCCAAGGGGCAATAGAAGAGGTACCCATTCCCCAACGGGGGTACAGGGTTTTACTCCCCCTATTTCCTTATGCCAAAGAAAACAGGAGGACACAGACCCATTTTAGACCTCAAAGAATTGAACAAATTCCTGTTCAAAGAGAAGTTCAAAATGATTTCTCTAGGAACTCTGCTGCCATACCTTCAGTCAGGATTGGCTTTGTTCTCTAGATCTCAGGGATGCGTACACTCATGTTCTCATCCACCCAACTCACTGAAAGTTCCTTCGCTTTCTGTTTCAAGGGAAGCAATACTAATACAGGATTCTTCCCTTTGGCCTGGCCTCTGCACCAGGGGTGTTCACAAAATGCATGGCTGTGGTGGCAGCATTTCTCCACACCCTGTGAATATTTGTCTTCCCTTACTTAGACAACTGGCTCATTCGAGCCCCTTCAGAGCCAAAGGACAGGGTTGCTCGCTCTCGCACAATGCGCATTCTTCAGTATTTGGGACTTGTCATAAACTTTCCAAAATCCAACCTTGCTCCCTCTCAGTCCCTATAGTTTATAGGAGCTCTGCGGGATACCAGACAGACAAGGGCCTACCTTCCACAGCCCCGCTGCCTTCGCATTGTGCAGTTAGCTTTACAAGCAGTGCTAAAACCTCATCTCACTGCTTGGGAAATGTTACAGTTGCTAGGCCACATGACATCCACTGTGCATGTGGTTCCTTATTCTCGCCTCCATATGAGGGCAGCCAAGTGGACTTTATCCACTCAGTGGACTCAGGCGTCAGGTTGCCTGTCAGACAAAATAGCAAACTCAGATCGCCTTATTTTGTCCCTCCAATGGTGGCAGTCACCCCAAAACCTTTTGGTGGGGGTCTCCTTTTCAGTAACCCCCACTCCAAGCCACTCTAACAACAGATACCTCACAGGGGGTTTGGGGAGCCCACCTGCAAGGCCTCTCTACCCAGGGTACCTGGACTCCACAGGAGGCCTATCTACACATCAGTCTCCTGGAATTCAGAGCAATCTTCCTTGCTCTTCGAGTATTCCACACCCAGCTCAGCTACAAGACAGTCCTAGTTCAAACAGACAATCAAGTAGCCATGTTCTATGTGAACAAGCAGAGCGGAACAGGCTTTCTGTCGCTTTGCAACGAAGCTTTGCGACTATGGGCCCTCGCCAGAGAGCATCAGATTCATCTCCTTGCGGTGTATCTTCCAGGCATTCAAATCTCTTGGGCAGACGGACTCAGTCGAGTTCTGCTTCCACACGAATGGTCTCTCCATGCAGACCAGATGGCCAAAATTTTTCAAATTTGGGGAACCCCGGACATAGATCTCTTTGCAAGTCCGCTGAATGCCAAACGTCCCCAGTTCCGTTTCAGAATTCCGGCTCAGGGTTGTCAGGCCAGGGATGCTTTCCTCCTCCATTGGGGCCAGAACTTCCTGTATGCCTTTCCATCCATTCCCCTAATTCCCAAAAGCCTGTTCAAGCTTCAGAGAGACAGAGGTCATATGATTCTCATAGCTCCACATTGGCCACGGCAAATGTGGTACCCTCTGCTCCTACATATCTTTCAAGCTCCGCCTCTGGAGTTAGGATCTGCTCCAAATCTCCTTTCTCAGGAGGACGGGATGCTGTGGCATCCCAATCCCCAGTCTCTGTATCTTAGGGCCTGGTTGCTGAAAGCCTAGAACTTCACGGTCTTAACCTTTATCAGCAGGTAAAGGATATCCTTTTTGCTTCCAGGAAGCCTTCCACAAGATGCTCTTATGTATTCAAGTGGAAAAGGTTTACCATATGGTGCTCTCAGAAGGGTCTTAACCCTCTTGTGATACCTCTGGAATCATTACTGGAGTATCTCTTTCATTTATCTAATGCAGGGCTTAAGACCAATTCAGTGAGAGTTCATTTGAGTGCTATTGCAGCTTCTTTCAAGCCTCTAAATGGACAACCTATTTCCTCTCATCCTCTCATAGCGAGATTTATGAGAGGCCTTCTTTTAACTAAGCCTCCCATTAAGCTACCACCGGTGGCATGGGACTTAAATCTGGTTCTTGGGCAGCTCATGAACCATTTTGAACCATTATATACTACCTCTTTGAAATTACTTTCCTGGAAGGTCATCTTTCTTATTGCAATCATATCAGCACGTCGCATCAATGAATTGCAAGCGTTGGTGGCTGATCCTCCTTATACATGGTTCCATCATGATAAGGTAGTCCTTAGGACTCATCCACACTTTATGCCAAAGGTGGTGTCACCTTTTCATGTAAACCAAGCAGTTTACCTTCCTGTATTCTTCCCAAGGCCTCATACTTCAAATGCAGAAAGGAATCTTCATTTTTGGACTGTAAAAGGGCTTTGGCCTTTTACGTGCAAAGGACACAGTAACACATAAAGTTCTCTCAACTCTTTGTTGCTTTTGATCCTAGTCATTTGGGACATCCAGTCTCCAAAAGAATACTGTCTAGCTGGATTGCACAGTGTATTTCTTTTGCCTATGAGAGTAAGAACCTTCCTCTTGAAGGCCATGTCACAGCTCACAATGTGAGAGCCATGGCAGCCTCTATGGCTGATCTTCACCCTGTGTCTATCGATGACATCTGTCGAGCAGTTACTTGGGCATCGGTTCATACCTTCACAGCCCATTACTGCTTAGACAAGGACTCCCGCCGGGATGCCTTGTTTGGTCAGGCTGTTCAACACCTGTTCCATACTTAATCAACTCCTACCCACCATCCGTGGTAGGATGCCAGAGATCCATGGGGGGAAGTGGAGCCCTTTAACAGGGGCACACAACTTCTGGGGCCTTCTCCCTGGCATCTGCAACTTGGGAGTCCCCATATGTGAAGATTACATTCCTGCTTGTTCCTGGAGATAGCATAGTTACTCACCTGTAACAGGTGATCTCCGGGAACAGCAGGAATTTAGTCTTCACAGCTCACCCACTTCCCCTAGGAGTTGTATATCTCTGTCTCTCTCTCTCTCTATTTCTTTCTTTCCCTCTCTCTTTGTCTCATCTTTAAACTCATCTGGAGAGGGACAGTTGGGAAAGGCGGGAAGGCAGCACGCAGGCGCTGTGGGATGCCTCCGAAAGCTTTCCTATTGGACGCTGGGGAGCGTTCCCACTCAGGCTCCGTCAGTACCGACGATACCCATATGTGAAGACTAAATTCCTGCTGTTCCCGGAGATCACCTGTTACAGGTGAGTAACTATGCTTTATCCTCCATTGCCTTGGAAGAAAAGGCCTGGCATTCTACTTCTCATCATACCTTGCAGAAATTTACACAGGGCTGTTAGGTTGCTAGGAGTCAGCATTGACTTAAGGCATTTAACCAAAACAAAACAAAAAAAAGCAGTAAATACTGTAGCTAGTTTTTGGCCTCAAATGTTTTTGATCATTGCTGGTAATTTATTTTGCACAAGTTTAAATTTTTGTAACCTCTTATTCTGGAACTCTAATATTTTGATTGGGTGGTGGAGTAGCCTAGTGGTTAGAACATCCTAGAACCCAGGATATCTGGGTTCAATTCCCACTGGCACTTTTTGTGACCTTGGTCAAGTTGCTTTACCCTCCATTGCCTCGAAAGAAAAGGCTTGTGAAGAAAACCCAGGGACTGCTGGGTCACCAGGAGTCAGTATTGACTTGACGGCACTTTAAAAAAATACATATATATTTTGAGCTTACAATTCCATGTCATATCTTGGTGTGTTGTAAAATTTTAATTTGTATTACAGAAATAATGTTGAAGTAAGTAAACTTATATAGAGTGGTAACGATGGTTGTCTATTATTACCCTATTAAAATGCATCTCTATCTGTTATATTTCAGTGCCCACTTTCAAGTTTGCTTAATCCTCTCAAACCAAACCAAAGTTTGCTTTACCATTGTATTTTCATTACAGAGTATTAGTTTTATTCCCTAAATAGTTCTCTCTAGCATACCATACTGTCTATGGAAGTTTAATCTCACCCCTTCATCTGTATAATGCTTTGATGTGTTATTCCTTCTCGTTTCTCCAGGCCAGTCCAGGGAACGATAGGATTGTCAATCCCCTTCAGCAGCTGAGGACTGTAAACCAGAGTTTTGCTACCAGACTAAGCCACTCCCCCGTGCTGCACTTCTCCAGTCTTACAGTCCTCAGCAGCTGAACAGGACGTAGGTTCCTTGTTTCTCCATACTAAAGGAGCGGATAGTTCGGTGAATGGGGGTCATTTGTTAGCAGTTTGGCTCTGGCTGAGCTATGCTATGCTATATTTCCCTAGCGCACCTTCTCTGATCTAACTAACTGTAGCCGGCAGAGAAAAAGCAGGCTGATTTAAGCAGCGTGAGAGGCAGAGCCTGTCTCAAGTAAGCTGTGCGCTGTAGCTTTAAGGACGTTGGCCTGGGAGCCCCAGATTCCATCGGTCCTTGCCTGAAGTCGTGGTCTCCGGCTCCCGCTAGCTGCGGGGAAGCGGAGACATGACCAATAGCACTAATCTCAGGTACGTGATTTCCTTCATGCCCCAGATCGTTTACCGGCTCAGTGGTTGCTGATGCGGTTAGCTGGCGGGACATAGTCTCGGAGTCGGCGGGGTGGGTGCCTGCCGGCAGTTCGCGTTCTCTGTCAGCGGCTAGCGGTTCTTCTTTTAATGTTAGTTAGCTCTTTCCCTGTGTTTTCGCTCAGCAGAATGGAAGGCAAGCCGGGGCTTAAAGAAGGAGAGAAACCTCAGATTGCCTCAGAAAAGGTGGGAACGGCGGCCATGTTGGGGGAGCCGGACGTTTCTCCCGCAGGTCAAACTAAGCATGTTAAAGAAAATCTAAATCACATAAAGAGTCTCCGGCGCCTATCAGCACAGCTCCACCCTGTCCTGAAGCTCAGGAAGAGGTTTCTTCTTTATTTTCGCCAGCCTTTATTTTGGCATTGCATAAGGCTTATTTGTTGAAAGCGTCACAGGTGGTTAGTCCCTCCCTGGCTGCTGCTAGTGAAGACAGGTTAAAGTCTGAGGTGGCTGTAATGGATCCGGGGGAGGGTCCTTCCCAAAGCATGGCCTTACTGGGACCTGGACTAGACAGCGCAGAGCCGCAGGTCTCGATGCCTCAGGCACTAGAGGATGGTGAAATCATCTCGGAGGCAGGCGTCGACTCCTGGCCTATGGAGCTAGAGGAGGGTGAACTAACACCGGGCGAGGACCCTAATGTCTTTAGGGCTTTCCGTAAAGAAGAACTGGGAGCTCTTATTACGCAGTCCTTGGCGGCGCTGAATATTGTTATGCCCTCAGTGCCGCAGGAGCCGTTAGAGGATCCATTTTTGCAGGGATTTAAGATTGAGCAGCGCTGTTTTCCAGTTCACCGCGTGATTAAGCACATGGTGGAGTCGGAGTGGGAGTTTCCTGAGGCTACACTTAGGGGTGCTCGCGCTTTGGGGCGTCTGTACCCGATTCCAATCGAGGAGAGAGAATTATTAAAAATGCCTAAGGTGGATGCCTTAGTGTCAATGGTAATGAAAAAGACCACGATACCCATAGAAGGGGGAGCAGTGCTTAAAGACCTGCAGGATCGTAAGCTTGAGGTACTCCTGAAACAGGCTTTTGATTCGAGTGCGTTGGATTTGCAGACTTCCATTTGCGGGGCATATGTGTCCAGAGCTTCGATCCGTTGGCTCCAAGGGGACTCTGCTGCGGAGTCCGCGGAAGGCTCGTCAGTGGAGGGAGCTAAGTTGGAGTCGGCTGCAGCTTACCTCGCGGACGCCTTCTATGGCTTAATTAGAATCTCCGCAAAATCCATGGCTTCGGTGATTGCTGCCCGATGTTTTCTTTGGCTACGAAACTGGGCAGCGGATGCTTCGTCCAAGTCCTGACTCAGCAAACTCCCCTACAAAGGCAAGCTGCTTTTTGGGGAAGCCTTGGAAAAGATAGTGAAAGATCTTGGGGACTCCAAAGGGGGTCGGTTGCCAGAAGACCGTCCTAAGGCGCCTAGGGCGAACTTAGTGGCTCGGGGACAAGGTCGAGATTCTCGCCGATTCAGAGGGGCACGCTTTGCTCCCTATCCTAAGCCTCGCTTCGGCCCTCGCAATCAATCCTTTCGAGGTGCTAGAGGCTTTGGCAGAGGTTATTTCAATGTTCAGCAGGGTTCCACAAAGAAGCCTCAATGAAGGTCGGCTGGTCCAGGTAGTGAGACCTGTAGGAGGTCGATTGCAGGGGTTTCTCTCTGCCTGGGCCGCGATTACATCAGACCAGGGGGTGCTAGAAATCATTTGAGAGGGGTATGCGTTGGAGTTTGTGCACCCGTTACGGGAAGCCTTCATGGTGTCTTCCGCAGGAATGGAACAGAAAAGGAAGGCTGTCAATGATACGCTTCAAAGGTTATTGCAACTGCAGGCGGTGGTGCCGGTACCCCAAGACCAGTGCGGACTAGGTCGATACTCAATTTATTTCGTGGTGCCTAAGAAAGAGGGTTCTTTTCGGCCCATGCTCGATCTCAAGCACGTAAATCGCTCCTTTGAAGATAACTCATTTTCGGATGGAGACGCTCAAATCCGTTATTCGAGCAGTGAGACTGGGGGAATACCTCTCGTCTGTAGATCTCACAGAAGCTTATCTGCACATTCCTATCAGAGCAGATCATCAGTGTTTTTTTGAGGTTTGCGGTGCCCATGGACCATTTTCAGTTTCGAGCCTTGCCATTCGGCTTAGCGACTGCTCCTCGGACTTTCACAAAGGTTATGGTGGTGGTAGCGGCGTCACTACGCAAGGAGGGTATTCGAGTGCACCCTTATCTGGACGATTGGTTGATCAGGGCAAGCTCTCTTCCAGACGCGGTAGCAGCAACTGCTCGAATGGTCCAAGTCCTGGAGCAACTCAGTTGGGTAGTCAACCTTTCGAAAAGTCAGCTGAACCCGGGGCATCGGCTAACGTACCTAGGAGCATTGTTCGACACACAAGTGGGGTTGGTGTACCTGCCCGAAGACAGGCTGCTGAAGATCATGTGTCAAGTACAGGCTTTCTTGCAGCAGCCGGCGCCTTCGGCATGGCGGTACCTGCAGCTCTTCGGGGTCCATGGCGGCGGCTCTGGAGCTGGTTCCATGGGCCAGGGCACATATGCGGCCTCTGCAGCAATCCTTGCTGACCAGGTGGTCTCCTCAGCGTCAGCCTCTCTCGCAAAGGTTAGTTTGCCTAGACATGGTACGGCTCAGTCTACATTGATGGTTGGACGCCAATCATCTACGAGCAGGGGTTCCGTTGAAAGATCCAAGTTGGGTGTTGCTCACCACAGACGCCAGCTTAGCGGGCTGGGGAGCTCATTGTCAGGCTCGAGTGACGCAGGGACTATTGTTGGTGCTAGAAAGCTCTTGGTCGATCAGTCGGTTGGAGCTCAGAGCAGTGCGTCTCGCACTTCAACACTTCCAGTCCTTGATCGAGGGAAGAGCGGTCCGGGTTTTCTCGGACAATGCGACAACGGTCTCATATATCAATTGGCAGGGTGGGACAGGCAGTGCGGCCTTGCTAGAGGAGAGTCAACAACTGCTGAACTGGGCGGAAGATCATCTCCTAACCTTGGCGGCTCATGTGGCAGGAAAGGACAATGTGCAGGCGGATTTTCTCAATTGGCATCTTTTGGATCCCGGAGAGTGGGAACTGAATGCAGCAGTGTTTCATGGCATTACCCAATGCTGGGGGCCTCTGGCGATGGATCTGATGGCTACTCTGTCCAATGCCAAAGCATCTCGTTTCTACAGCAGGCGCAGGGAGCGCTTGTCGGAGGGTCTCGATGCTCTCGTTCAGCCATGGCCGGCAGATCTCCTGCTGTATGTGTTCCCACCGTGCCCTCTCATCGGTCGGGTAGTCCAATGCATTGCGAACCACGCAGGGAGAGTAATTCTCGTAGCACCGGATTGGCCCAGAAGTCCGTGGTATGCGGATCTGATTCGACTGTTGGTGGATTCTCCGTGGCGTCTGCCGGCCCATTGCAACCTTTTGAATCAAGGTCCGATATTGATGCTGCAGGTGGATCGCTTCTTGCTTACGGCTTGGCTCTTGAAAGGGAACGGCTGAGACTCAAAGGATACTTGGCTCCGGTGATAGCCACCATGTTGGGTTTGCGCAGAAAGTCCACGTCGTTGGCCTATGTCCGAATATGGTGCGTGTTCGAGACTTGGTGTTCGCAACGTAGTATTCGTCCCTTTTCGGCGGCAGTCTCGCACATCTTGTCCTTCCTACAGAGTGGTCTGGATAAGGGATTAGCGCTGAACACTCTCAAAGTTCATTTGGCGGCCCTAGCCTGCTATAGAGGTGCAGTGCACGGTCGTCTGACTACGCATGTCGATATACGGCGTTTTTTCCAGGCGGCTGGGATTCTCAAGCCTCCGTTATGCCAGGTGGTTCCAGCGTGGGATTTGAACAGCGTTCTAGAGGCTCTAACGCAACCTCCGTTTACCTCGACGTTGTCGGGGGGGTTGAAGGAATTGTCCTTGAAGACAGCATTTCTGGTTGCCTTATGTTCAGCGAGAAGAATTTCTGACTTGCAAGCGCTTTCGTGTAGAGCCTTACTTGCAGTTTTTGGCGGAGAAGGTGGTCCTGCGTCCGGTGCCCCTTTCTTCCTAAAGTAGTTTCGACTTTCCATTTAAATCAGTCGGTGTCGTTGCCGGTGTTTTCCGACCTCACGGGCTCTCCGATGGATAGTGCGCTCAGAAGTTTGGATCTCGGCAGAGTGTTGAAGAGATACCTCAGAGCCACTAAGCCTTTCCTTAGATCGGACAGATTGTTCGTGCTTTTCGGAGGGCCGCGTAAGGGGATGGCGGCATCGAAAGCGACCATTTCCAGATGGATAAAGCAGGCCATAATCTCGGCGTAGGAGGCCAAGGGAAGGTCGCCTCCAGAGGGTCTCAAGGCCCATTCTACACGGGGTCAGGCGGCATCCTGGGCAGAATATGCCGCGGTTCCTCCAGTAGATATTTGTAGAGCCGCCACCTGGTCTTTGTTGCATACTTTTACGAAACACTACAGATTGGATGTTCATGCCAGGGAGGATGCGAGGGTTGGAGCTGCTGCTATAGTAGCGGGGCTCGCTGGTCCCTCCCAACTTTAGATACTGCTTTGGTACTGCCCTATCGTTCCCTGGACTGGCCCGGAGAAACGAGAAGGAAGGAGAAATTAGACCTTACCTGCTAATTGTCTTTCCTTGAGTTTTCTCCAGGCCAGTCCAGGGCCCACCCAGGTTTTATCTAGGGTCTTTTTGTTATTTGGGTAAAGCACGCTGCATGTACCGGAGTCCTACATAACTTAAGAGCAGGACGTCTGGTTGGCGTGGATTTTGGGGCTCCCTCCAGTTGGCCATGGAGGGTGGAGTTTAAAAAAAAAGAGAAAATTGCCGGTCCGTTACTTAGTTTTATCAGTGAGGTTTTTACGTTGGGGAAATGTGCATAGTGTTTGGGTTCTTTATTTTTCTGGTTTCACAGTTCAGTTATTAGCTTCCTTGGCAATAGGAGACTGGAGAAGTGCAGCAAGGGGGAGTGGCTGGTAGCAAAACTTTGGTTTACAGTCCTCAGCTGCTGAAGAGGATTGACAACCCTATCATTCCCTGGACTGGCCTGGAGAAAACTCAAGGAAAGACAATTAGCAGGTAAGGTCTAATTTCTCCTTTCTACATCTCCATGTTTTCTCTCCTCTTCCCTTCCTCTGGCTGACAGGAGAGCGGTGCTTCTTAGCAGTGACCATCTTCTCTCTGACTGGTTTCACGCTGAGGTTTTAACAGGTGGTGTAATTAGGTTTTGCAGGGCCTACACAGCCCCAGACTTAAGAAATGCAAACTTCAGAAGAAATCTAACTGGTGCAGAAGGGAGAGAGTTGAGGGTGGCTCTTCTGATGGTTAGAGGGAATTGAATACATGGCACGATTTATGAAGCACTGCCTTATTTATACTTGTCAACTTTTCCACAGATCCTGAATGGACCCCTCCCTCCCCCAAGATTTGAGGATAGGATGGGGAGGGGTTGGCGGAATGGTACCTTCTGCCACTTTTGCCCGTTAAATAATCATTTTGGTAGTTTTTAAATTTGTTTTCTGATCTTCTTTTGTGTCTGATTTAATATAGTTGGCTTCCTTAAGGGGCTGGGGAGAAAGGGAGATTTGAAATCCATGCTGGAAATGGAGAAGAGGGCTAGAGAACAGAAGTAGTGGAAGGGGGGTATGTGATCTCTCCTTCTCCATTTCTTAACTGTATCTTAATATCTTTCCATAGGCAAAATTAAACTTTTACTCTCGCAAACAAATTTTAGTTGTTCTCTTCCTTCAGGCTCATTGGGGATGAGAGAGATCTCAGCAGCTTGAGCAGGTTTGGCTAGCATTTGAATGGGAGACCTCATTGGAATATCAGGTATTGTAGACTTACTGTGTGGAAGAAAGGCCTGACAGTCTACTTTCGAGCGCACCTTCTTGTGAAAACATAGGGGCTGAGATTATCAGGAGTCAGCATTGACTCAGTGGCACACAATCATAGCAGTCCTAATCCATTTCATCCCCTAAAAACAATCACTATAGGCTCATGAGTAGGGTGGAACAGTTGGATATGGAACAGTTGTTTAGCCTTCCAAACACTAAAAACAAAAGGACATGCTATGAAACTGCATGGAGAAAGTATTTTTTTTTTCATTCATGGGATAACTACAACAGACCCAAGCCCAAGTCTATTGTAGTTATCCCATGATAATTTTATCTGTTGTAATGTGACAATTTGGTGAGGCTCCCTTTAGATTACCATTGCCCTTTAAACATATATTACATTAAAACATACTCTATATTCCCCTCTTTTTTCAAATAGTCCATAGATTTGACATTTTATTTTATATGCCATGTTGAAAGGCTTCCTATATTGCGTGCGTGCATCTTAATGTATAGTATGGCTAGTGAGGGTGTGCTATTGCAGTTCCTTGACCGGTTATCAGAGCTGAGTAAAATTTATTCAAATGATCTACTTAAATTATATCTTTTTATATCTCTACACAATACACACTCCCCAACCCCCCTTTTTTGACATGTTTAGAAGTTGAGTATCTCCGTATTATGGTTTAAGCATTTTTGTTACCTTGCGATTTCCAAATTTAACACCTACAATGATAAGGGAGCACCAAAATTTATATATTTTCTATTCAGTTGGTACGCTATCATTCTTATTTGCTTGATTGTTTTTATTTTTTTGAGGTCTTTTGTCCACTGAAGAAGGCCCCCGGCCAAAAGGTGTTGGGCTGACCTCTCTCTTGGTAATAAAATTGTTCTTCCATGGTGCGCTTGCTGTCCTGCCGCCTCTCTTGTGCCCAGAAAAAATCCATAAGCCATTATTAGCCAGTTAGATTTTGGGAAGCCGCAACTTATCCATGAGGGTGAGCAAGGAATAGATCTATTGCTTATGATCTGTTGGGTATGTCCTAATGACTCAAATTAGCCGGTACTGGGAGACTGGATGCTGGACTTCATGAACCTTTGGTCTAACTCAGCGTAGCTTTTATGTCGTCTTGAATGAAGCTGGCATGCTCATGATCTTAGGATCTTTTGGCTTCTTTGCTGTAGAGCAAAGATGAGCCTTCTCCATCTGTTTGGTTACTTGCAGGGCTCACACAGGTTTTGCACAGGAGCTCCATGTTCTATAGCAGAAGTAAGGGGTCTCTACTTATTAGAAACATATATAAGGTGGCAGGGACAATAGAGAAAGCAAAACATTTCTGAGTGGGATTCACAATAAATTATTGTATGAACACTTTAACATTGTAGATGTGAGCAGATAAAGATGAAAACTGTTCCTCCTATTTGCCCTGCTAACAGTTAGGGTTGTAATTGTAGCCTTGTGCAGTTCCAGTTATCATTGCAATTTTCATCTGCCTATTTGTGGAAACATCTGTGATTTTCAAAAGGCAAACATCCCTAAATTTCCTTCCATTCACACACCTGTCTATAAAGCTGCTCCACACATCTGCGTACATGGCTTTTACAAAAATTGCAGTGGTCACCCAGGAATAAATAAGATAATAGTCATTTTAAAGAAACTCCTTTGTGCTCTTCCTGGATTTTTTTCCAGTTTTGTTGTATTTTTGTAAGCAGAGCTTTATGTACATTCTCTCCTAGAGTTCATTCTCACAGCTCTCAACTCAACACATGTACAGATGTTAAGCTTGAGGGCAGGCTACATTTCTCTGTGTGGCAGTTGCAAACATTAGGACTATAGTATTTTACATGGAAGGGCAGACTAGATAGACCATATGGTCTTTTTCTGCTGACATGTTTCTGTGTTTGTATTTTTCTTTCTCTGAATCCTGTGCTTTTTTTTCCTTGTCTTTTACCCCACTATCCTTCTCATTCTGTGTACCTACTTTTCTCCCTCCCTCTTCTGTCCCTTGCACCCTTTGAGCTCCTCCCTTCCTCCCTCTCCCATGCTCCCTCGGTCTCTTTATCTCAGATCTGTTTAGTTTGTTCCCCTGTTTATCATTCCCTGTCCTATGCCCTTCTCTCATCCCAGTACAAGACCATTAGGCTGGGCGGCCTGACCATGTGCAGGAGGAACTGGAACAGCTGGAAACTACTCCTGGAAACCCATGTGTGAACAGTGGGCTATGGCCCCCCTCCTTCCCCAGGCTTCCACTCACATCAGGAGAAAGGAAATGGGATGGGTCCACAGAAGAAGTGAACATGAGTCTTCAGAGTTTCTGGTCTATGCAGGGGTAGGGGCACAACTCGGCTCCCTCACTCTGAGAAGCTGCTACTTTAACCTTACTCATGCAGAAAGTGGTGCTCTGGAGAAAAGTAGCCATTTGCCATGATAATTGAACTTTTCTTGTCTAGTGAGTACTTCTAACCAGTCACTATAGAGCCTCATTAAAAAACAGACTGTCCAGTTCAAAGACAGTTGGCAATCCTAACCCTACTTCAGTGGTTCCCAAATCTGTCCTAGGGAGCTCCCCAGCCAGTGGGGTTTTCAGGATATTCTTTGCAGACACTTCCCCCTGCATATTCATTGTGGAAAAGCCCACTGGGTGGGGAGCCTCCCGGACAGGTTTGGGAGACACTACCCTATGCTAAAAAACTTGTAAACAAAATTAATCCTGCTGTGGTGGTTCTACCATAAATTTCTGTTTATTTTTACTGAATTGTAATTTCAAGCACATGTCAAATGATTCAAAATGATCTTTTAGTTGACTTGGTGGTAAAACACAGAAGAGGCCTGGGTAATAGCATTAATACTGGTATTTTAAGGACTGGTTAAAGAAAGCAAGGCTTTAAATGATCTGTTGGTGGGGGAGGCAGAACCATCACTGTAACAGATTGAGTATGCTGGAAACAGACATGGAAGGCAATGGTAGGAAGAGTTTATTTTTATTTATTGAAAAAAATTGTTTTGTCTGCAAATACTGATTTATGTGCAATCATATACATAATTTAACACATAAATAAACACTAAAAACTAATGTAGAGACCCATAAGGACCTGTTCATCTAATCTTCCAGGCAAGGCCAGCCTCGAGGCCAGTGAAAGGTATTGAGTGCCCTAGGCAAGCATTAAGTCGTACACATCCCCCCCTCACCGAGACTGTTTTATTAAATTCAACAATCATGGTTACCTGACGGCTATCCTTCAAACAACAGTCCTGTAAAAATGCATGATACCATACTTTTTTAAATATTACATTTTGCTTTATATACATGTGTGTGCTTGGTCTTCCTGCAGGTGAAAGAACATGCCGATGGCTCTTTGAGTTTGTGCTGCTGTCAGAATTTCTTTTTTTTTGGCTTTTACTGATGCTGCTGCTTTATGCTGCTGCATCCTCCTCCCCCCCCCCCCCTTCCCCAAAGCAGCTATTGTAGGTGATTTTATAGACTTGCTTAATGGTTGGACCAGCCCTGTTGCCAGGACTTGTAGTATCAATTCTGGAAACTGCTTTTCTGACCCTTCTGTGACACATCTTGTTTCTAGAACTGGAGGAAGTGTTCTTGCTCGTCATGTCAATCATGCACAAAAGTTGCTAGCCGTCCCCCCTGAATTTAGAAAACTAATCGCACAAGTAACAGAGCATTTACATTTTAATCACCAATACTATGGACTTCAATGCCAAACAAATTAAGAAACGTAAATGATATTTATTTTATTTCTGTGTTTTATATACCTCTTTATCTATGTAATCAAGGTGGTTTACAGGGAACTCCATGAACTAACAGTAGGTAGTTTACAAGGAAAAAATGAATTTTACAGTGAACATCATTATAAACAATTTCGAACATTGCATACAGACCTTTTGGATACAAAGAGGTTAGGGACGAATGTTTTACAGATAACACAGACCAATTCAATGTAAATAGTTATGTTTTGCTGTGTGATGGGTTATGGCTGCGGTATATGGGAGGTGTTTTTGGATTTATGTGGGGTTTTGGTTTTCTATTCTGCTTTGGTGGTAATCTGTAAATAGATAGGTCTTGAGTTTCTTTCTAAACATTGTTAGATCTTTTATTTCCCTTAGGCTGTTGGGTAGTGCATTCCATAAAACTGGAGAGTAGAATGTGAATACTATATTGGCTGTTGATTTGTTGGCGTTTCTCAATTCCTTAGAGATTGTTAGTAAGTTCTGCATACATTCACTTCTTTTCCTGTCATGTCTGTATTAGTGAATTTAAGTATATTGTTGATATGTTCACTGTTTTGAAGGCGGTCATTAGCATCTTGTATTTGATTCTGTGTTACTGGCAACCAATGTAGAATGGCCTAGGATAGGTGTTCTAATCTTGCTACCTTCATTATGGTGCGTGCAGCAGTGTTCTGTGCCATTTGTAGGGTACTCAAGGTTTGCTTGGGGCGGCCCTGGAGGATAATAATGCCAAAAATCAAAGTGAGGGCAGATCATTGCTTGTGATACTGTGCAGAAGTCATCAGTTGATAGGAGAGGTCTTAGGTTTTGTATCATTCTTGTTTTATTGTAGATTGTTCGCGTAGTCATGTTAATGTGTTTTATCATGCTAAGATTCTGGTCCAAAAGGATTCCCAGTTATTTTATTTCCTTTTGACTTTTAGAAAGGCACCATTTCCTTGAAGTTGCTAAGGAGGTGAGAACACTTTGTTCCTGGAGATCATGAGAACGTCTGTCTTTTTTAGATTTATTGTTAGGTTGACAGACTTGAGCCAGTGTGAGTCGACATTGAAGCATTTGACTATTTTCTTGTAGTTTGGCTCTAGTGTAAAAAGCATGATGTCATCTGTGTATATTCTGTAATCACCACTGTGATTTCTGATTATGTCGCAGATTGGCTGGAGATATTGAATAGTAAGGCGGATAACGCTTATCCCTGGGGGACCCCTTGGGTTTGATTGAATGGTCTGGAGGGGGTATTATCAAATTTGACCTGTTGTGTGCGGTCAGAGAGGTAGGATAATAAACCATTGAATTATAGTGCCTCCTATTCCAAGTTGTTGTAGGTGGTTGATTTGAATGTCGTGGCTTATGGAGTCGAAAGCAGACGCTATATCTAGGAATATAAGTACATAGGATTGTTTTGTGTTTTCAGTTCCTTGAATGATTTTGTCGAATAAGGATGTGAGGAGGGTTTCCACACCATGATAAGGTTGGAATTCATATTGTTGTGGATCGAGGGGAGCGTTTGTGTCTAGGTGGTCTTGTAGTTGTTTTGTACTGACTTTTCTATTACTTTGGATAAAAATGGGAGACTTGATATTGGTCTATAAGAGCTAGGGCAGCGCTTGTCGAGTGAACTGTGTTTTAGGATTGAGCAGATGGCTGCTTCCTTTAATGCTTTTGGCATTAGTCCTTGAGATAGAGATTGACTAATATTTGTATGTGAGGTGTGTGTTCTGTTCTAGTTATTTTAATCCAGCTTACTGAACAGGGGTCAAGGTGTGATGTTGTATTGATGGATTTGATACATTGTTCTATCTGTTCCGTGCTGCTTAAGAGAATGAGTTCCATAGGCTGTTGTCATTTGGTTAGTTAATTGTTGCTTTTATTAGGCTGTCCGTTACGCATCTGGATTTCCTCATATAGTGACTGGCAAGTTGTGGGGCATCCATATCATTGTTTTGTGGGTTGTCAGTGTGTTCGGCTTTTGAGTTAGGTCTTGTACAGTGAGGAAGGGTTTTCTGGGGCGATTTAATGACTTCATTAGTATTTTTGAGTAGTATTCTTTCTTCAGTTCATTGATGGTTTGATGATATCGTTTTAGAATATCCATATATTGCTGCAGCTCTACCTCTGATTTTGTGTTTCTCCTTTTTCTTTCTGTTTTCCTTAATGTTATCTTTATTGTCCTCAGGTTCTGGGAGTACCATGGCTGCAAGGTTTTGTGTTTCTTTGTGGTTTTTTCCTGTGGAATAGCAGAGGCCATATGTAGGAGGATGTTCTAGTTCTTCAGGAGGGCTTCAAGGTCATTATTGTTGTTGTTCAGTGCAGGTATAGTGTCCATCAGGAAGACTTTTTTGTCAAATTTCTTGAAGCGGTGATGCATCCATTTTCTATAATGCATTTTATTTGTGCATGCGTTGAACTTAATGCTGAATTGTATTAGGTAGTGGTCTGTCGATGACATTGGTTGAGTTTGAATTGGTGATACGTTGTAGTTATTTGACCATTCTTTAGGTGTGAATATAAGATCCAATGCATTACCCTTTAAATGCGTAGGGGTTTTAACGATTTGCTGTTACACTATGTCTTCCATTGCTTGGAGGAATGATGAGCTTTGTGCACATTGGTTATTGAGGAGAGATTGAAATCCCCTAGAATAACGTGTTCTCTACCAAACAGGGTTTCAGAGCATGCAGATGCAAGAATATTGTCTAGTGTATTGGCGTCAGATGATGGGGACCCCAATACACTAGTCAATATTAGGGTGATTGAAAGACGTTTGTTTTGTATCGTTAGCATGTCAAGGGCATCAATGCTTATAGTTGAAGCATAATGTGCCCCTAGTTCGGCTTTGCATAATATAAGCACACCTCCTCCTTTTTTAGTTTTGTCTTGGACAGTGGAAGATGCTGTAGTCTGTTTTATGCATTTAGAAAACAACTAAAGATGTTCTTGATCACAGTTGTTCTTCTGAACAATGACTAAAGAAACTAATACTGACCAAATATAGGTCAGAACACAAGTTAACTAACAGCCCTTTCACAACACTTCTGTAAATGTATTTTTATTTTATTTTATTTATTTATTTACATTCTCTTATATACCGCGCTATTCTGCATCAGTGCGGTTTACATTGAACAAACTGAAATTACATTGAACAGGGCATTATAACTTGGAAATAACTATTTTACAGGGAACATGGGCTATGGAGGGTTAAGTGGCTTGCCCAAGACCACAAGGAGCACCTGTGGGACTACAAACCCCAGTCCTTCCGGCCCAAGGTTGCTGTCCTCTAGTGAGATTTGAACCCCCGACCTTCTGGCCTGAAGTACTTTGCCCCAACCACTAGGCCACTCCTCCACTCCAAATAGCTGTGTTGTTCAAAGTACAATGTCGCAACTTGTTTAGCTTAAGTTCAATGTTCATGGTTTAATTGCACCTAAAGTTATATGTACTGTATAATGTTCTGTTTCTCTATAAACTGCTTTGATTGATTGATAAGGCGGTATATAAAACATGCAAATAAATAAAATAAGTAAATGTCAACTTTTTACCCAGTGATGTAATGTTGGGAGTGTCCTGGGTAGATAATGAAGTGGAGCTGTGAAATTGGAGGAAATTTCAAGCCCAAATCTAAATCCCAGTCTTTGCCTTCACAGCCACTGCCCTACAGTGTGGAGCCTCTGCCTCTAGGCTAAGCAACTGGGGAGAAGGATTGGAGCAACTCCTGGCCATATCCCAAACACTGCTGCAGAGAGGTGTCGGAGACCACTTAAGCAAAAGCATCACAGGGGACTTCTCGTTGGTTTCTCAAGGGGGGCGGGGACCGGGACAGTGCACCGAGAAGCTGCAGGGAGCTTACAACATCCTAAGGATCCTGTATCAGAGTGCCAAGCACTGAGGAGAAATGATGCTCAAAGCTCTTTTGGCTTCAGAAGACTTTGTAATTGCTTCCTGAGAAGAGAGGAGTAATTTTATAAGCTCTCACTAAGCGAGAGGCCAAGGAGTTGGACTGGTGGCAAAGATTAAGAGACTGTAAGTGGATTTTTCTTTTTTTGTTTGGTGTTCTACTAGCATTCTGATGTTTGGGAGTTTCTGTGCTTTTGTGACTCTAATTTGATTTTAAATAACTTTTGGTAAATCTCATTTGGTCAAGAGCACTTTTTGGCCTGGACTGAATTCTATTAGCTGTTTGAGAAGATGAATGAAGAGCAAGTGGCATGGGCCTCCTAGCTTATTTTGGTCCTGCCCAAGAATCCCTAAAAAATCCCAGGAGCTGACTTGTGCCCCTGGTCAGCTGATTGGTGTGAACAGACATTGAAGGGCTCAATGACTGGCAGGGGTTACACTAAAATATAAATACTAAAATAAAAGTAAACATGACAAACCAAACACATCACTGCCTTTAAAATAGTAAATTATGCTGCTAATGGCGAAGCCTGACTCACTGTGCTTATGTTATCACATGTTGATAACTTGCACACTGAGTCCAATTTTTAACTCGAGGTACAGGAAACACTTGTTGAAAGATTTGTGCCTTTAACTGCTTCTGAAAAGTAGTAAGTTCAGTAATAGAGCTCAGTTCAACTGGCGGGGAGTTCTAAAGTGTAGGACCAGACACTGCAAAAACTTGAACATTGGTTTCAAGCAAGCAAACATGATGGAAAAATGAAATGATCTTCCATCCTCACAGAATGGAGGGGGTGAGAGATTTTAAGCACAGAGCAGATAGTAAGCTTGGCATCATTACTTTTAAAAACTTAATGCCAGATTCTTAAACCAAACTCTCCAAATATTTGGCATATAGAAGGCTGCATGGTATTGGCATAATGTAGTCAGCTCGATGTGCACTAGTCAATATGTGTGGTGCAGTTTAAAATAAAAAAAGGCACTTTGAAGTGTATTTCGAACAGTTTTATGGGCTGTAACTTTATAATGATTTCTGGATTGATGAAGATGACTGAATTTTTAACTTTTACAGTAACGGGGGTAGACCAGTCATCAACAGAAAAAAAGAAAAGATACATTTTGAAGAGATTGGCACAGCACCATAATAAGTTTCAATAATGTTTAGTGTGTGTTATGCAACATGCAGTGTTTAACAGATTTAAGGCATAAAACAGTATGTTCTAAAACGGTACTACTCACATGAACAAAAAATTACAAGTTGTTGGCATGTAAGTTGTAATGAACACCCAGTCCCAATGTAATAGTATGCAAACTGGAGCTATTTAGATGGTAAAAAGCAATGCAGACAAGGCAGAGCCCCTGTAGATAAAGTAAATCATGTGGATCAGTCAGTACCTAACCTAGCTTGTTGTGTGTGATTTGGAAAGAAAAGATCTAAACCACTCCAGTAGGAGACCAGAGATTCCCAGCTCTTTTATGATTGATAATATCCAATGCTGTTGAAATGTCAAGAAGGACCAAATAGGAGATGACCCCATTTCAAAACCTTGGCGAATGGTATCAGAAATAGTAAATAACACTTTTTCTGTATGGTGAATGGCCTGGAATCCTAACTAGAAAGAGTCCAGTATGTTCCTGCAAACAACATTTTCCTGAAGTTGGCCAAAGATCATTTTTTCCAATAAATTTAGATGATAAAGACAATAAGAAAATTGGGGAATAGTAAGGTCAAGGTGATATGATAATATGAGGAGGGATCTAGCTAAGCTTGAAGAATGGTCAAGAATTTGACAGCTGAGATTTAATGCATTTGGGCTGCAAAACTCCAAGGAAGCAGTACAATATAGGGGGAGAAGAACTACTGTCCATGAAAGAACAGCGAGACCCTGAGCGTGATTGTTTCTGATGATCTTAAGGTGGCTAAACAGGTAGAAATAGCGAAGGCAAAAGCCAGAAGGATGTTTGGGTGCATAGGGAGAGGAATGGCCAGCAGGACTGGGAGCTCTTAAAAGGGTTTTGGTATATTTTTAAAGCAAAGTTACATTCTTTTTGGTGCTTTAGTAGAAATATTTTCTTTAGTGGGGTAGGTTTTAAACTCTGGTAACTTTCTCAGCTCTTGGGAACTGCTGACACCTAATCAGGTCTTAGTTCCCTCCCTACCCACCCCAACTCCCACCCATCCCTAGGGAGCAGTCTTGCTTTATAGGGCACCTCCCCATTTAACAAAACACAGAGAGTTGGAACATTTTGAATATAATTAAAGAGATTTAACTGCTTTTTCTCTGAAAGGACAGCTGGGAAACCGGCTGGTACTTTGGTAGATCTCTCTCTTTTGCTTTAACAGATACCTAAGTTCCACGAACAGAACAATGGCTGGGAAAAATCGTAGGAACAAGCAGGAATGTAGTCATCACATATGGGTATCGTCGGTACCGACGGAGCCTGCGTGGGAGCGCTCCCCAGCGTCCAATTAGAAAGCTTTTGGGAGCATCTCACAGCGCCTGCGTGCTGCCTTCCCGCCTTTCCCAACTGCCTCTCTCCAGTTCTTCGTTTTCCGCGGAGCCAGCAGGTCGTGTTCCTGTCACCGCAGAAAACTTTCCTTCTTTTTTGTGGTCGCGTCTGCCTTCCTCGATGCTTTACCGGTACCGCCGTTTTTTCTTTAAAAAAAAATAAATAAAAAAACTTCTTAGTACTTTTTTCCCGGTGCATGTGCCATTTTGAGCCTTAGGCCCAAGATTTTTTCCATAATGGAAAAACCCTCTTCGGGTTTTAAAAAGTGCACCAAGTGTGGCGGTACCATCTCCATCACTGACACCCATGAGTGGTGTCTGAAATGTTTAGGTCCTGACCATTCCATCTCGGAATGTATGGCCTGTGCCATGATGTCCAAGAGAGGTCGACAGAACCGAGCTGCCAAGCTCAGTACCCTGTTTCCCTCTGATGCAGCTTTGGTGGCATCAACGTCTTCCAGGGCTTCGTCTTCCTCCCGTGGATCTCAGGTAACTAAACACAAGTCTAGCCAGTCCTCAAAGGGTAGATCTCCTTCTAAGCATCGAGATGCCTCTGGCGTTGCCCTTGAGGATTCTGCACCGGCAAAATTGCCCCGGCGGGAGGCTTTGGCTTTACAAAGCATTATCGGGGCTCCAGGACGTTCTCGAGGCCTCAACCTCGGCAGAACTACTGGTGCCATGCTCTGGGGTACTGGCGATATTCTCCGGTACCGACATCCAGGCATCGGCAGCATTGATAGACCAGAGAGTCCTGACTATTGAGCGCAGTCTGGCGGCTCTCCTTGCGGCATCGACGCCCTCAGAACCGTGTCAGACATTTCAACCGGCACCGACTCCGGCACCGGTATTGGTACCAGTACCGATAGCATCGACATCGGTGTCTGCATTGCCGGCACCCAGTCATCCGATGCCTTCCGGTACCGATACTCCGGTACCGATTATTCCCAGTACCGACTTCGGTCGGTACGGGTATCGGGCTCTTCAAGAGCACCCGGACAGGCGGTACTTCGAGTCCTCAGAAGAATCTGAGGATTCTGATAGTTCTGTCGATGCAGGAATGCTTCTCCCAGAGGAACCCTCCTCCCCTAAGCGCAGAATGTCTCCTCCAGAGGATATTTCCTTTCAGGATTTTATGAGGGAGGTAGCTCGAGATCTGTCCATTACTGTGGCCCCTGAAACAGAGCCCAGAGCAAAGGAGTTAGAAATTTTACAATATCCCAAAACTCCTAAGGAGGCAGCTGCCTTGCCCATCCATGAGATCTTGCATGATCTCATGTTAAGAATGTGGGAGACACCTCTTACCACCTCCTCTCATTCTCGTAGACTGGATACTCTGTATCAAGTCCCTCCTTGTCCTGGTTTCCAAAAAACTCAGCTTCCTCACCACTCTATTGTAGTGGAATCAGCTATGAGAAGGATCAAGAGTGCAAAGAGGCATGCCTCTAATCCTCCAGGATGTGAGTGCAGAACTTTGGATGCTTTTGGACGTCGTGTCTTCCAAGTTTCCATGCTTTCTGCCAGGATCAGTTCCTATAGTCTATACATGGCAATGTTCCTAAAGGAAGTCACAGGTGATTTAGAGGCTTTGAGTCCTCTTCTTCCTGAGGATAGAAGGCAGGATTTTCTCACATTGGTCAAACATGCCCAAGATGTTTCTAAATTTGTCAACCGTGCAGCTTTTGACTGTTTTGAGTGCATAAGCAGAACCTCTGCCATTGCCATAGGTGCACGTAGAATTGCATGGCTCCAGGCATCTGATCTGGAGCTCTGGGTACAAGACAAACTGGGAAATATCCCTTGTACTGGTGAGAACCTGTTTGGTAAAGATTGGCAGGAAAAAGCCAATGAGTTGGATGCTGACAACTCCACCTTGGATATATTATCCAAGTCCACAGCTGATCCTGCTAGAAAGAAATCTTTCAAGAAACCATTCTTTTCTAAAAAGAAAAGATATTATCCTGCTTATTCTCAGCAGGGACGTTCTGCAGGTCAGCTTGTCAGGAAAGGTCAGCAAACACCCAAACAAAGAAAAGCAAAGACTGCTAAGCCTCAGCCGTCCCAGCAGTCTCAGCCTCCACAAGGCCTTTGACTTTCAGCTAGAGAACTTAGCCTTTCTGGCTCTCATTGGACCAGAGCCTTCCACCATTCCAGGAAGGTTGTCATTTTGCCCCCAGATGGGGGCAGATAACAGCAGAGCATTGGACACTCTCCATCATAAAAGAGGGGTACAAGGTTCATTTTTCGAGCATGCCCCCTCCCACAATGATAAGGCAGTTCAATTCTCCGACCTCTCTCATCAACCTGTTAGGTCAGGAGGTCGCTATGCTTCTTGCCCAAGGGGCAATAGAAGAAGTACCCATACATCAGCAGGGTACAGGGTTTTACTCTCCCTATTTCCTTATCCCAAAGAAAACAGGGGGATACAGACCTATCTTGGACCTCAGAGAATTGAACAAATTCCTTGTCAAAGAGAAATTCAAGATGATTTCTCTCAGAACTCTGCTGCCATACCTTCAGAGTCAGGATTGGCTTTGTTCTCTAGATCTCAAGGATGCGTACACCCATGTTCTCATCCATCCAACTCACAGAAGGTTCCTTCGGTTCCTTTTTCAAGGAAAGCACTACCAATACAGGGTGCTTCCTTTTGGCCTGTTCACGAAATGCATGGCTGTGGTAGCAGCATTTCTCTGCACTCTAGGGATATTCGTCTTCCCCTACTTAGATGACTGGCTCATTCAAGCCCCAACAGAGTCAGAGGCCAGGACTTCTCTATCCTGAACAATGCGTATCCTTCAGTATTTGGGTCTGGTAATTAACATCCCAAAATCCAGTCTAACTCCCACTCAGTCTTTAGAGTTCATAGGAGCTTTGCTTGATACCAGAAAGGCAAGGGCCTATCTCTCCCAGGCCCGTTGCCTTCGCATGGTGCAGTTAGCTTCTCAAGCAGTGCTAAAGCCTCATCTCACTGCCTGAGAAATGCTACAACTACTAGGCCACATGGCATCTACTGTGCATGTGGTTCCCTATGCTCGCCTCCATATGAGGGCAGCCCAGTGGACTTTATCCACTCAATGGACCCAGGCATCAGGATGCCTGTCAGACAAAATAGCAAACACAAGTCGCCTTATTTTGTCCCTCCAGTGGTGGAAGTCCACTCAAAACCTGTTGCTGGGGGTCCCCTTTTCAGCAACCCTTACCCCAGGCAACTCTCACAACAGATGCTTCTCCGATGGGTTGTGGAGCTCATCTGCAAGACCTCTCCACCCAAGGTCCTTGGTCTCCACAGGAGACTCATCTCCATATCAATCTCTTGGAGCTCAGAGCAATCTTCCTTGCTCTTCAAGTGTTCCATACCCTGCTCAGCTACAAGACAGTCCTCATTCATACGGACAATCAAGTAGCCATGTTCTACGTGAACAAGCAGGGGGGGGGGGGGGGGCAGGCTCTCTGTCGCTTTGCAACGAAGCTTTGCGACTATGGGCCCTTGCCAGAGAGCATCAGATTCATCTCCTGGCAGTGTATCTTCCAGGCATACAAAACTCTTGGGCAGACAGACTCAGTCAAGTTCTGCTTCCACACGAGTGGTCTCTGCATGCAGACCAGGTAGCCAAGGTTTTTCAGATTTGGGAAACCCCGGACATAGACCTCTTTGCAAGTCCGTGGAATGCCAAACTTCCCCGGTTCTGTTCCAGAACCCCGACTCAGGGGGCTCAGGCCAGGGATGCTTTCCTCCTTTACTGGGTCAAGACTTCCTGTATGCCTTTCCACCCATTCCCCTAATTCCCAAAACCCTGTTCAAGCTTCAGAGAGAGACAGGCCGTATGATTCTCATAGCTCCACATTGGCCACGGCAAGTGTGGTACCCTCTGCTTCTACATCTCTCTCAAGCTCCCTCCCTGGAGTTAGGGTCTGCTCCAGATCTCCTATCTCAGGAGGACGGAATGTTATGGCATCCCAATCCCCATTCTCTGCATCTCAGGGCTTGGTTGCTGAAGGCCTAGATCTCCATGATCTTAACCTCCCTCAGCAAATAAAGGATATCCTTTATGCAAACTATGGTTACACGATGCAAGGTTCCACATTAGGAACCACCACCCAGGAAAAAGATTTAGGCATCATTGTGGATACCATGTTAAAACCCTAGGCCAGTGATGGCTAACCTTTTTGAGCCCGAGTGCCCAAACTGCCGCACAAAACCAAAGAATTTCCTCAAAGTGCCAGCACGTGAATTTGCATAAATATTTGCATAATGCTAACATACACTAACTTTTAGTAAACATGTCTCTTAATGAGTGTATGGATAAAGACAGACTAAAAGATTTCTACATACATTACTATAATCCACTGCCAACCGCCAGGCACATTAGGAACTACTACAAACACTGCCCATTTAGAACCAATAGCAAACCCGCCGTATCCTAACAGCACTACCAGGACTCACAAAGCACCACACCATACCTATCAAAAGGCAACACTGCAAATATTAAACCAATACATTTCAGACAATAACAATACATGACCTACTGGGGAAAGAGAAACAAGTGGCAATGTCAAAAAGGAATTACATAAACAGAATACCTCAGCTCAGTTACACAGTTGCAATTGCTCCAGCCACTTTCTTCTGGTTTCTTCATGTCTTCTGCTAACTCTCCATCATCTGCTGTCCATTTGTCCTTTCTTCTCTCTTCTAGTTTTTTTTCCATTCTCTCTCTCTACATCCGCTTTAACATACTAATCTTTCTCCTTTTGCTCTTTCCTCATTCCTATTTCATCCACTCAAATTTTACCCCTCCAGCCACAATCCCCACTTACTCTCCCAATACCCCCGGCCAATTGTAGATTTTTTATCCCTCCCACACAAAATATTTTTCCCCTCTCCATTTTACTCTCCCAGCCCCATCCCATTCTAATCCTCCCCCAACATCAGCTCCCTTCTAGTTCCAGCCTCACCCAGCATCCATTCCCTTCTAGTCCCTGCATCAGCCCATTTCCAGTCCTAGCCCCCCATCAGCCCATTTCCAGTCCTAGCAACCCCCCAACCCAATACCAGTCCTAGCCCCCCCCCCATCAACCCACTTCCAGTCCTAAACCCCCATCACCCATTTTCAGTTTAAGCCCCTCATAGCCCAGTACCAGTCCTAACCCCCCATCAACCCACTTCCAGACAGCCCCCATCAGCCCACAGCCCATTAGCAGTCCTACCCCCCCAGCCCATTAGCAGTCCTACCCCCGCCCGCCCGCCCATTAGCAGTCCTAACCCCCCCAGCCCATTAGCAGTCCTACCCCCCCCGCCCCCCCCTGCCCATTAGCAGTCCTAACCCCCCCTCCCTCCCCCCCTCCCTCCCTCCCCATTAGCAGTCCTAATCCCCCCCCCCCTCCCTCCCTCCCTCCCTGCCCATTAGCAGTCCTAACCCCCCCCTCCCTGCCCATTAGCAGTCCTAACCCCCCCTCCCCTCCCTCCCTCCCTGCCCATTAGCAGTCCTAATCCCCCCCTCCCCTCCCTCCCTCCCTGCCCATTAGCAGTTCTAACCCCCCCTCCCTCCCTGCCCATTAGCAGTCCTAACCCCCCCTCCCTCCCTGCCCATTAGCAGTCCTAACCCCCCCTCCCTCCCTCCCTCCCTGCCCATTAGCAGTCCTAACCCCCCCCCTCCCTCCCTCCCTCCCTGCCCATTAGCAGTCCTAACCCCTCCCTCCCTCCCTGCCTGCCCATTAGCAGTCCTAACCCGCCCTCCTTCCCTCCCTGCCCTCACATTAGCAGTCCTAACACACCCCTCCCTCCCTGCCCATTAGCAGTCCTAACCCCCCCTCCCTCCCTGCCCATTAGCAGTCCTAACCCCCCCTCCCTCCCTCCCTGCCCATTAGCAGTCCTAACCCCCCCCTCCCTCCCTCCCTCCCTGCCCATTAGCAGTCCTAACCCCCCTCCCTCCCTCCCTCCCTCCCTGCCCATTAGCAGTCCTAACCCCCCCCTCCCTGCCCATTAGCAGTCCTAACCCCCCCCCCCTCCCTCCCTCCCTCCCTGCCCATTAGCAGTCCTAACCCCCCCCTGCCCATTAGCAGTCCTAACCCCCCTCCTCCTCCTCCTCCCTGCCCATTAGCAGTCCTAACCCCCCCTCCTCCTCCCTGCCCATTAGCAGTCCTAACCCCCCCCGCC
The DNA here is from genome assembly GCA_033557465.1 of Ichthyophis bannanicus. NCBI lineage: Eukaryota > Metazoa > Chordata > Amphibia > Gymnophiona > Ichthyophiidae > Ichthyophis > Ichthyophis bannanicus. The sequence goes on from CM066031.1 coordinate 368,264,248, forward strand.
CCCTAGCAGTCCTAACCCCCCCCCCGCCCATTAGCAGTCCTAACCCCCCTCCTCCTCCCTGCCCATTAGCAGTCCTAACCCCCCCTGGCAAATTTTTAAAAAAAAAAAAGCAGGCTCTGGCTGCTGCCGCGGCAGATTGCAATGTCCCGCGGGGCCCCCTCCACCCGCTAAGCCCCTCTGCAAGGGCTTTCAGATTCGCGAGGGAGAGCGTCTCCCTCGCGTCTCTGTTAAGCCCGCAGGGGCTAATGGGAAATTTCCCATCAGTCCCTCGCGTCTAAAGGGGCTGATGGGAAATTTCCCATTAGCCCCTGCGGGCTTAACAGAGACGCGAGGGAGACGCTCTCCCTCGCGAATCTGAAAGCCCTTGCAGAGGGGCTTAGCGGGCGGAGGGGGCCCCGCGGGACGCTGCATTCTGCCCTTGCCGCGTCCGCGGCAGCAGTCAGAGCCAGCTTTTTCTTTTTTTGCGGACCTTCACGCGTGCCAGCTGCAAGGCCTTCGCGTGCCACAGCTGGCACGCGTGCCATAGGTTCGCCATCGCTGCCCTAGGCCCAGTGTGCAGCAGCGGCCAAGAGAGCAAATAGAATGCTAGGTATGATAAGGAAAGGAATGGAAAATAAAACAAAAGATATTATAATGCCTCTATATCGTTCCATGGTGAGACCGCACCTTGAATATTGTGTGCAATTCTGGTCGCCGTATCTTAAAAAGGATATAGCGGTTTTAGAAAAGGTTCAGAGAAGAGCCACCAAAATGGTAAAGGGGATGGAAGGATACTCCTATGAAGAAAGGCTAAAAAGGTTAGGGCTCTTTAACCTGGAAAAGAGATGGCTGAGAGGAGGTATGATAGAAGTCTATAAATTAATGAACGGAGTGGAACGGGTAAACATAGATCGATTGTTTACCTTATCAGAATATAGAGAGACTAGGGGACATGCAATGAAGTTACAGGGTAAACTATTTAAGACTAATAAAAGAAAATATTTTTTCACTCAACGTGTAATCAAACTCTGAAATTTGTTACCAGAGGATGTAGTAAAGGCTGTTAGTGTAGCTGGGTTTAAAAAGGGTTTGGACAAGTTCCTGGAGGAAAGGTCCATAAACCATTATTGAGAAGGGACCCAGGATATCAATGCTTGAACCTATGCAGGCATTGTGGAACCTGTGTCCCTTGGGGAAACTGCTAGGTACATATGACCTAGATTGGCCACTGTTGGAAACGGAATGCTGGGCTTGATGGACCTTGGTCTGACCCAGTATGGCATGTCTTATGTTCTTATGTTCTTGCAGGAAGCCTTCCACAAGACGCTCTTATGCTTTCAAGTGGAAAAGGTTTACCATATGGTGTTCGCAGAAGGGTCTTAACCCCATTGCCATACCTCTGGAATCATTACTGGAGTATCTCCTTCATTTATCCAATGCAGGACTTAAGATTAACTCAGTGATTGTCCATTTGAGTGCTATTGCAGCTTCCTTCAAGCCCCTAAATGGACAACCTATTTCCTCCCATCTTCTTATAGCAAGATTTATGAGAGGCCTTCTGCTAACTTATCCTCCCATTAAGCCACCACCTGTGGCATGGGACTTAAATTTGGTTTTTGGTCAGCTCATGAAGCCACCTTTCGAACCCTTAGCTACTACCTCATTGAAATTCCTTTCTTGGAAGGTTATCTTTCTCATTGCAATCACATCAGCAAGTCGCATTAGTGAGTTGCAAGCATTAGTAGCTGATCCACGTTATACAAGGTTCCATCATGACAAGGTAGTCCTTAGGACTCATCCACACTTTATGCCAAAGGTGGTCTCGCCTTTACATCTAAACCAAGCGGTCTACCTACCTGTGTTCTTTTCAAGGCCTCATGCATCAAATGCAGAAAGGAACCTTCATACTTTGGACTGTAAAAGAGCTTTAGCCTTTTACTTGCAAAGAACACAGCAACATAGAAAGTTCTCTCAACTCTTTGTTGCTTTTGATCCTTCTCATTTGGGACTTCCAGTCTCCAAGAGAACACTATCTAACTGGATTGCTCAGTGTATATCCTTTGCCTATCAGAGTAAGAATTTTCTTCTGGAGGGCCATGTCACAGCTTCAATGGCTCGTCTGCACTCTGTGTCTATCGATGACATCTGTCGGGCAGCCACCTGGGCCTCGGTTCTTACCTTCACAGCCCATTACTGCTTGGACAAGGACTCCCGCCGGGATGCCTTGTTTGGTCAGGCTGTTCTCCAACACCTGTTCCATACCTAATCAACTCCTACCCACCATCCCTGGTAGGATGCCAGAGATCCATGGGGGGAAGTGGAGCCCTTCTCAGGGACGCACAACTTCTGGGGTCTCTCCCTGGCATCTAGAGCTAGGGAGTCCCCATATGTGATGACTACATTCCTGCTTGTTCCTAGAGATAGCATAGTTACTCACCTGTAACAGGTGATCTCCGGGAACAGCAGGAATTTAGTCCTCACAACCCACCCACCTTCCCTAGGAGTTGTATCTCTCTATCTGTCTCTTTACCTTTCCCTCTCTCTTTGTCTCAGCTTTAAAACTCAAATGGAGAGAGGCAGTTGGGAAAGGCGGGAAGGCAGCACGCAGGCGCTGTGGGATGCTCTGAAAAGCTTTCTAATTGGATGCTGGGGAGCGTTCCCATGCAGGCTCCGTCGGTACCGACGATACCCATATGTGAGGACTAAATTCCTGCTGTTCCCGGAGATCACCTGTTACAGGTGAGTAACTATGCTTTGCCCCCATTATAGCTTCTGCCTCTGTCCAGACAGAGGTCCCAATGCCAGTTGAAGGACCGGTTCCATGTGCAGGGTGCCTGCATGCTGAAGCTCTGAGGAAACAAGTGGAGAAACTGAGAGAGGAGATGGCGAGGCTGAGGAGCATTCAAGACCGTGAGAAGTACATTGATGAGATGCTTCTTGCAGCAACCAAGCTCTCCTGCAGAGGAGAAGATGGGTGCCAACAGAATGACGAAGGTTGGACACAAGTCACCAGGGCCTGCAGAATCACTAATCCAACTTCTCCAACCCTTGAATTGGAGAACTATTATGTAGCCCTCGATGTGGAGGAGCTGAAAGCATCCCTGGAAAGGGAAGAACCAGAGTTCAAGTACCCCAAAGTTGCAGAATCAGTGACCACAAGCAAGCGAAGGGTAGTGGTGGTTGGTGACTCTCTTCTGAGGGGTAGTGAGGCATCCATCTGCCGACCAGACTTGATGTCCAGAGAGGTATGCTGTCTGCTTGGTGCCAAAATCCAAGATGTTATGGAGAATTTGCGGAGACTCATCAAGCCCACTCACTATTACCCAATGTTGCTAATCCATGTCGGAACAAATGATACTGCCAGGTATCTCTCTGAGCGTATCAAAAGTGACTTCATGGCTCTGGGACAGAGGGTAAAGCAATTAGGTGCACAGGTGGTGTTCTCTTAAATCCTCCCTGTTGAGGGTAAAGGCCAAGGCAGAGAGGTTCGCATCCTGGAGATGAATGCATGGCTGCGTGGATGGTGTCTTCGAGAGCATTTTGGTTTCCTAGACCATGGGATGCTGTTCCAAGTGTTGCAGAGCAGAGATGGCATCCATCTGTCCAAGAAAGGTCGATGCGTATTCAGTAGTAGACTAGCTAATTTACTGAAGAGGGCTTTAAACTAGATTTCTTGGGAATGGGTGAAGAAAGCCCCCGGATAAGTGAAAGCCCCCAGGTAAGTGATACATTAAACACATTATGGAAATGGGTAACAGGGGTAACATATGGAAAGCAGTGTGTATAAATGCCCGTAGCATGGGAAATAAGATCCCTGATGTTGATGCTTTGGTGGGAGTGGCCGACTTGGATTTAGTGGCAGTTACAGAAACATGACTCACAGAAAACCATGACTGGGATGTAACTATACCTGGCTATACTTTATTCAGAAAGGACAGGGTAGGAAGACTGGGAGGAGGAGTGGCACTATATGTAAAAAATGCTATTAAAGCTTTGGAATTACAGAGGTTAAAATGGAGAGAGGAGGCATTGTGGGTTAAACTAGAAAGAGGGAAAGAGAAATCTATTTGCATTGGCGTGATATACAGACCTCCCTCACAAGAGGAAGAGGTGGACAGAGTTAATTGAAGACATACACAGCATTGCTAGGAAAGGGGAAGTGCTACTGATAGGGGATTTTAATATGCCAGATGTTGATTGGCACATTCGTGCTGCAGTATCATCTAGAAGTAAAGAGATCCTGGATTCTCTACAGGGAGAACTATTCAGGCAATTGGTAACAGAACCCACACGTGAAGGGGTCATACTGGACTTGGTGCTTATCAATGGTGAAAGTGTTTCTGATGTTGTGGGAGATCATTTTGCATCCAGTGATCACCAGATGGTGTGGTTCAGTATTAGGACTAGGGCTGTTAGAATCCATTCAAAGGTGAGGGTCTTAGAGTTTAGGAAGACTAACTTTGCCAAGATGGGCCAATACCTCAGGGAGTCGTTAGCGGGATGGGAACAGCTGGGGGTTGTAGAAAAGCAGTAGGCAAAACAAAGGGGATATTTTAAGGGCAACCAACCTTTTTGTTAAAATGGTAAATAAAAGGAAAAGGAAAAGGACACCACTATGGCTTTCGAAAGAAGTAGCTGAAAAGGTGAAGAAAAAGATGGAAGCCTTCATGAAATAAAAGAGATCACAGAGAGAGGAAGACAGGCATCTATATTTGGAAAAACTTAGAGAAGCTAGCAAAGTAGTCAGGAAAGTAAAGATTCAAAAAGAAGAGGAAATAGCCAATGCAGTAAAATGTGGGGGATAAGACATTTTTCAGATATGTTAGTGAGAAGAAGAAGGGCAAAAGTGGTATTGTCAGACTCAAGGTTAAAGGGGAGGAATATGTTTCTGAAGAGGATGAAGCGGAATTGCTTAACAAATATTTCTGTTCTGTGTTCACAGATGAAGAACCAGGAACAGGATCTCAGAAAACACCCACAAACAGGAAGAGAAGCGAGGGACATCTTGAACAATTTTCAGAAGACTGGGTTCGTGAGAAACTAGGTCAACTTAAAGTAGACAAAGCGATGGGACCGGATGGGATACCCCCTAAAATACTGAGGGAACTTGGGGACGTTCTAGCAGCTGCACTGACTGACCATTTCAATGCATCATTATAGTGGGAAGTGGTGCCAAAGGACTGGAGAGAGGCTCATGTGGTGCCTTTACACAAAAGCGGAAGTAAGGATGTGGTTGAAAACTACAGGCCGGTTAGTTTAACTTCGGTGGTGAGTAAATTATTGGAAACGCTGCTGAAAGAGAAAATAGTGAGGTTTCTGGAATCTAGCAGATTACAGGATCCAAGGAAGCATGGATTCACCAGAGGCAGGTCTTGTCAGACAAATATGATTGATTTCTTTGACTGGGTGACCAGGGAGTTGGACCAAGGGAGAGCCCTAGATCTGGTGTATTTAGATTTCAGTAAAGCCTTTGACACTGTTCCTCACAGGTGACTTATAAACAAACTGAGCACCCTGGGTATGGACCCTAAAGTTACTGCTTGGGTTAGAAATTGGTTGGGTGGGAGGCGACAAAGATTACAGATAAAGGGGGCTCACTTTGAGGAGAAGGATGTTACCAGTGGTGTGCCCCAGGGATCTGTTCTTCGTCCAATTCTTTTTAACATCTTTGTTAGTGTTATATCGGAAGGGCTGTCGGGTAAGGTTTGTCTTTTTGTGGATGATACCAAAATCTGCAATAGAGTAGACACCCAGGAATGTGTAAATAACATGAGGAGGGATCTAGCTAAGCTTGAAGAATGGTCTAGAATTTGGCAGCTGGGATTTAATGTTAAAAAATGTAAGGTCATGCATTTGGGCTGCAGCAATCCAATGGAGCAATATAGTATAGGGGGTGAAGTACTTTTGTCCACTAAAGAAGAGCGGGACCTAGGAGTGGTTGTGTCTGATGATCTTAAAGAGCTAAACAGGTAGAAAAGGCGATGGCAAAAGCTAGAAGGATGCTTGGGTGCATACGCAGAGGAATGGCTAGCAGAAAAAAGGAGGTGATAGTGCCTCTGTATAAGTCTTTGGTGCGACTTCATTGGGAGTATAGCGTGCAATTCTGGAGACCACACTTCAAAAGGATGTGAACAGGATGGAGTCGATGCAGAGGGTGGCTTCTAAAATGGTTAGTGGTCTTCATTATAAAGCATATGAGGACAGACTTAAGGATCTTAATATGTACACCTTAGAGGAAAGGCGGGATAGAGGTGATATGATTGAAATGTTTAAATACGTCCGTGGCATAAATGTTCATGGGGAGAGCCTCTTTCAATTGAAAGCGAGTTCTGCTACGAGGGGACATGGGATGATGGTGATGGGGGATAGATTCAGGAGTGATATGAGGAAATATTTCTTTACAGAAAGAGTGGCGGATCCGTGGAATAGTCTCCCAGTGGAGGTGGTAGAGATGAGGACAGTGAATTCAAAAAAGCATGGGACAAACACAGAGGATCTCTAAAGGAAAAAGGGGACTGTTGTAGTTGATATGGAAGGACAGACTAGATAGGCCATGTGGTCTTTTTCTGTCATATTTCTATGTTTCTAGGACAAAGGTGGTGATAGTGCCTTTGTGTAAGTCTTTGATTCGACCTCATTTGGAGTATTGTGTACAGTTTTGGAGACCATATCTTCAGAAGGATATAAACAGAATTGAGTCAGTACAGAGGGTGATTACTAAACTGGTCAGTGGTCTTCGTTATAAACCGTATGGGGACAGATTTAAAGATTTTAATATATATACGTTAGAGGAAAGGCATGTTAGAGGAGATATGATAGAGATGTTTAAATATCAATGTGAGAGCCATGGCAGCTTCAATCGCTCATCTGCACTCTGTGTCTATCGATGACATCTGTCGGGCAGCCACCTGGGCCTCGGTTCATACCTTCACAGCCCATTACTGCTTAGACAAGGACTCCCGCCAGGATGCCTTGTTTGGTCAGGCTGTTCAACACCTGTTCCATACTTAATCAGCTCCTACCCACCATCCCGGGTAGGATGCCAGAGATCTATGGGGGGAAGTGGAGCCCTTTCACAGGGGCACACAACTTCTGGGGCCTTCTCCCTGGCATCGAGTGCTAGGGAGTCCGCATATGTGCAGACTACATTCCTGCTTGTTCCTGGAGATAGCATAGATACTCACCTGTAACAGGTGATCTCTGGGAACAGCAGCAATTTAGTCTTCACAACCCACCCACCTCCCCTAGGAGTTTTCTCTCTATCTCTCTCTCTTTGTCTCAGCTTTAAACTCAGCTGGAGAGGGACAGTTGGGAAAGGCGGGAAGGCAGCACGCAGGCGCTGTGGGATGCTCCGAAAAGCTTTCTAATTGGACGCTGGGGAGCATTCCCGCGCAGGCTCCGTCAGTACCGACGATACGCATTTGTGAAGACTAAATTCCTGCTGTTCCCGGAGATCACCTGTTACAGGTGAGTAACTATGCTTTATTGAAAGCGAGATAGATGCGTGGAATAGTCTCCCAGTGGAGGTAGTAGAGACGAGGACAGTATCTGAATTCAAGAAAACATGGGACAAACACAAGATCTCTAAAGGAAAAAGGGGACTTTGTAATTGATATGGAAGGTCATACTTGATAGGCCATATGGTCTTTTTCTCCTGAAATATTTCTATGATCCATCACTCTTATCAATAAACAAATGTAAAAACTGGAGAGGATTTTAACAGGCTACAAGTATTTAGCAGTGAGAAGATCAGGCACTTGATCTGTTCTTCTGATACCGTAGAGAATCTTTCCCATTTAAGATTCAACAGCACACAAAGTATGAAAGGAAAAGTAGAATTTAGAAATTGAGTAAAAAGTAAGGCGAGGGGGAAGCTGACCTGCAAATAAATTTCCATAAGCAACTCACCATGTGCCTTAAGTAGATGAAACTCAAGTGGTCCAGACTGGATGGGTCATTTTGTTCTTTATCTGCTGTCAGTTAATATTTTGCTATGTTAGAACACCTCATGAGCTTGAGTTAGGGAAAACTTCATCCTGAAAATAGTTATGCTGATAGTTGAGCATGTCGTAGCAGGAAGGCTTCACAAGGATCATGTTAGTTTGTTTGCCTTTAAGAAAGGGTGTGTCTTTAAATATTTACCTCAATCATTCAAGTGGCACATTTGATATTTATTTCAAGATTATGGTTTTATTGTATAATACTATGGTGCGTGTCCAGCTAAGACATTTACCAGAAAGGTTCATTGCAGGGTAAAAATCTGTATTGCCACCACAAAGCTAAAATCAGTTAGTATTGAATTGCCGTAACTAGTAATATTTTTTTTCTGGAGCTGCTGCATTTAAATGTGAATTTTGTTTGGGTGTTTGAAAATGGGTGTGTCTGAGTGCGCCACATTAGGGCTTGCTTGCAACTGCATCAGTTGTACTCCTGGAGGAGAGACTCGTGCAGGTAATTGCTCATATATGGTGCCAGCTCAGATTTCTATGGAAAGCTCCATATCTGATGCTCCTTCAGGTAAGTTTTGTAAACTTGTCAGTTGATTCTTGAGAAATGGTTATGGTTCAGGAAACACTGAAACAGTTTGGACTGACTCACATCCTGGGAAAAGGGGTTTATGTGGCAGAAAATAAGTGAAACAATTTAATTATCAATCTACTTTGAACAGGCTGAGGTTTATTTATGTATTTATTTAACTGTTTTTATATACCGTCTTTCTACAATTCAAGACGGTTTACATATAACTCAACAGACAGTATAATATAACTGTATACATGGAACAATAAATTATAACTATAATCATAGAATAAAACATAACATGGTATATATGATTAACGAGAACTGATCAGTGAATTATTTACAATGAGATTTGTAGAAGGAGTTGGAGAGAGCTATGTGAGTAGGGAGAAGTGTTCCTGGAAGAGGTGCGTTTTTAATTTCTTCCGGAAAACGAGGTGATTGGAACAGTTCCGAAGGTCATGTGGTAAGGCATTCCAGATAGAGGGGGCATAAAGGGAGAATGCCTGATTACAGGTAGTTTGGCTACATTTTCTTTTAGAAGTTGGGATGGATAGGAGGTTTTTGGTGATGGTGCGGTGTGTTCTGTTGTTGCTGGAATTAGATAGGAGCGAGGAAAGGCATGGAGCTGATTCGTTGGAAAGGATTTTATGGATGAAGGTGAGTACCTTGAATTTGATTCTGGAAGTTTTTTATGAGGTTGTCCCCTAGAAAGATCAGGCGATCTAATGCTAATGAAATCAAGTATGGGAACCAAATTTATGGAGGCCAAAGGCCAAATTGTTTTTTTTTATAACTGGTTCTGAAGGTTTGAATAGTGTCTTTTTTATTTTTTATTATTTTTTTATTTAACCAGTTGGTTATTAATCATTTGCAGCTGATTGATTTTTGAATTTTTAAAAGATGAATTATGTTTAATCTGAAACAAGTGCTAGTTCTGCCATTTTCTATAATTAGGAAATTAATGTTAATGCTCTTTATAATGAACATAAGAATTGGCATTCTGGGTCAGACCATAGGTACATAGTGTGTATCCTTTTTTTTTAGCAATGGCCAATCCAGCTCACAAGTACCTGTCAGAATCCCAAAAAGGTAGGTTCCGTGCTGTTTATCCCAGCAATAAGTAGTGGATTTCCCCCAGTCCACTTTAATGATAGTTTATGGACTTCAATTCCAGGAACTTGAACAAACTTTTTTAAAACCCAGCTACACTTTCAACCTTTACTACATCTTCTGGCAACGAATTCCGGAGCTTAATTACACGCTGAATGGAAAAAAACCCCATTTCTTTGACTTGATCTTAAGTGTACTACTTTGTAGCTTCAATTCATGTCTCCAAATATTCAGGAGTATAGTTGGAGGTTGATGGTAAAATAATCAGTTTTATTGTGACTGCATTTCTTTAAAAAAAAAAAGTAGGTTTTAAAAATTTTAGATTCAGTTAGGGTTTGTTTTAGTAGTAGTTCAAGGCAAAATACATTAAGCTACAGTAGGATTTTCCCCTATACCCAGGAGGGTTTACAATCTAAGCTTTGTACCTTAAGCAGTAGGGGGTTACGTGACTTGCCCAGAGTCCCAAGGAGCACCAATGGGATTTAAAACCCAGTGTCCCTAGTCCTTAGCCTGCTGCTCTTACCACTAGACTACTCCATGTCTAGTTTTTGTTTACTGGTAATAATAGTGCTGGTTGCACAGGTTGATTTTTACTAGGATCCCACAATGACTTTTTTTTGCAGTGGCTACCTGTAAGATTTTGTGTAAGAACTGATCTGAGACAATTTGATGTGGTCTCCATAAAATCTGTAAGGATTTGTTTTTCCATTAATTCTTTTATTTTAAAGCATTACTGTCACTGCTGCTACTTACACACTGATAAATTAAATAACAAACCACCTCCCTTAGCAGATTAAAATATCTCCAAATACTGAACACACAAAATTAACCAAGGCATTGCGAATGAACCATCTTTTGAAGTAGCTTAAATGGCAAATATTTATTTTTCATTACTAAGCTTACCCAAATATAGTAATTGGCCCATGAAAAAATAATAGCTGAATAAATTTGTGTAGGTCAAACAAATGTCCATTACCTAGCTTATAAGGTTGGGATGATCACCAAAGTTTCTGTCACAATAAGAAAAAAAAATTAGCAGAACAATTTTTTTGAAAATGGCTGCTGCTTCAGGGATCAAATGAAAGGTCACACAATTTAAAGGCATTATTTATTTATTAACCTTTTTAAATGAAACATGAGGTCTGTGTATCAACATAAAGCATTATTTGTTAAAAACAATGCAAACAGCCAATTGGAGCAAATCTAATACAAAGGTATGCCTTTCAATGTTTAGATTTAAATTACTGGGTTCCACAGTCTGTAGCGTTTTTAAGTGCCATCAAGTCAATGCTGACTCCTGGTGACCCAGCAGACCCTGGGTTTTCTTGCCAAGGTATGACGTAGATTGCCAGGCTTTTTATTCTGAGGCAGTGGAGGGTAAAGTGACTGACTTGCCTAAGGTCACAAGGAGTGCCAGTGAGAATCGAACCCTGGTCTCTTGGGTATGAGGCTGTTGCTCTAACAACTAGGCTACTCCTCCACTCCACTTCAGAGTATAAATTCAAAATTGCTTCTAAAAGATCAGGTGAGAGAGATGACGACCCCCTTCCCTCCCCCCCCCACAGTGTTTCTTCACATGTTCAATAATATGCCATCATAAATAACTAAACTGGTCGTTACAACTTTTACAGTGAATATAACCATAGATACTTGTTAATTGCCTGCTGTAATTGTTGTGGTGCTGTGCTGGTGACACATTTCCTAGGTTTTCTTGTCAGGGTGTGACTGGAAATAGGTTGCAAGGCTTTTCTTCTGCACATTAAACCTACAGCAACTGGTATTCCAAGGTGGTCAGTATTAATTTGATTAGTAGTTCAGACAAACTTTAAATACTAATTTGGAACTCCCACCATATACCAGTGGGTAAGGACAAATTGCTAGATGAGTTCATTAATTTTCATACAAATGAAAATATTGACAAAAATCACAATTTTTGTCATTCTTACGTCAACTAACCGAAGACACATACTCTGAAAACGTTCACAAATCATCATTTGTGCGCTTTGGCTCCACTCGCATGATGAAAACAATCTGGAAAGAACTGGAAGTATGGTAGTCGCCAACATCCAGAATGAGGTACTTTAACCAATCCTGCTTCAAATGCTTGACAGGCAGCCAGAGAAACCTGTCCCTATGTCTGACTTCTGCAGATCCCATAGCTGCTGATGTCACAACAAAGCTGCAACATACAGTGAACACAAGGGCAAGATCCATTTTGCTCTGAATTTCAAAGGGTAGGGAAGGAGCGCTGCTGTGAGCTTGAGGATTCTAAGGAAGAGAACGGAATTTGGCTGTGGAAGGAACAAAACTAAGCATATCAGCATGACTAGTCGCTAGTAGAGTCTGGGGCAAAGGAGAACTTTAAAGCAGACAAAAGTCAAGCAATTTAAGCTTGAGTTGTGCCTGTGGTTTCTTTGCCTTGCTATATCAGAGCACAAAAACAAGAGATTCAAGCCTAGGGGTTTTTCCCGAGATGTATCCTTGCCTTGTTTTGCAGAACCTTCCATATGCGGAACCATTTTAAAGTGCTTGATGACCCACAGTATGCAGAATACAATTACTATAGGCAGCATACTAGCAGAAGAAAGCTGATGGGCATTTTACAGATGGTAGCATGTTGCATTATTTGGAAACAACACATCCTTTTCAGCTCTGTACAAAGGAGGGGGCTGATCCTAGGCTGGGGATGCCATCCAGGAGTGGAAATAACAGTGGTAGGAAAGGTACAGGAAAAATGAAATCCTTTTCCCAAGCAGAGCCCCTATCCTCTTAGGCCATTTAGATGATATGTCAGCAGGCTGAAGCACATGGAAGGAAGCCACTATGGAAGAGAAGAAGGTAGTGGTCATTAGCCCTGTAATAGAGCAGGTGGTAGGTAGCATCAAGGGTGGTGACAGTTGTCGTGACCCCCTGCCTGGGCCAGTGGCTCACAGGCAAAGGGCTGCCATATTTGTCCTTAAATAAAGCTATTTTTGTCTCCAGCAAGGAATCCTGGGACTTGTAGTTCTTTTCATTAAAGACAAAGTAGTGTGTGACCACTGGGGGTTGTTTAAGGCAAAAACAAGAAATTTATTTTTGGGTTCTTTCCACGCATTAAATTCAAACAACGCAGGCAAAAGGATTATTCTCCAAACCAGAAAAACTTACAGGAACAAAAGTACACGTGAAGTTAAAGAACTGAAATACTTCTTTAAACAAGGCAGCTGTTTTCAGTACACATCTCAGCACCTGTGTTACAACTTCCGTTCATTCAAACAGCAAAGGTAAATTCTGATCCTTTTTCAATAATGCTGCTTTAATTCAAACTCTGTTCTTAGCCAAAGCTCTTTAGCTTAAGGTAGCTTTCAGCACTTTCCTGGCTAAGGAAAAATTGCTCAACAGAAGTTCCTTTTACAGTCCTTTCTAGCAGTTTTCAATTTCCCTCATGCATAAAGAACAAGCCATCGGTGATTCGTCATACTCTGAATCTGACTCAAAGAGTGTCAATTTGCATACCTTCTTGTTCTGCAAATTGCTTATCTCTTTCAGGATTTTCAATAAGGTTTTCCAACTTACTATTCTGTAGAAATTTCAAAAGTCCTTTCCAGAACTGCTCTCCCTGGTAAGCATGGGCAGTATCAGGAGCGTGGAGCTTCTTTCCCTGGAACAAAAGCTTAACTGCTTCACCTGTGTTCAGCTTTACGTCTCTGCCTTTGGCTGGGTCTTGGTTATGTCAGTCTGTAACAGCTTCCACCCCCCTTCTGGCAGCTTGGGTATTCTGAACTGTCTCTTGCACACACTGCACTGCACTTTGTTCCATCTCTTCAGCAACCTCCCCAGCTATACATCTGCTGGTCTCTGGCTCAAGTGTACCTTCCACCCAAGGGTTGCTTCTTTTGCTGCTGGAACTGCTTCTCCCACGTGGAGTTAAGCTTCCCCCATCTCCTTCCTCCTTCAGCTTTCCATCCTCCTTCCTGTGGCTGCTCCTCTCTCCTTCCTTCGTCCTTCCTCTTGCTGCTCCCCTCTCCTGCACTGAAGCAGGTTAAAAAAAGCTGCTTATTAGCTACCACACCCTTATCTCTGCACAGGTGGTTGTCATTAGAGTCCAAGCCTGCACTCATGTTGGGGCTTGGGCGTGGCTTAGCCTCAGCAAGTACATGTTTCTTTTGCTTGGCTGTAGCTTTAGCCCTCTGAAAAGCTTGCCTGTCTCTTGTCTTAAAGACATAGTCACCACTTTCCTGTGTTTCCATTGGCTCAGCACAGCTCTCATTATCACACAGTGCATTGGGAAAATGATATCCCTGGATGGATAGCCCCTTGAAGATGGTTGAGAAGGTGGCTTTTAAGGGGCTGCTGCATCTCATAAGAACATAGACGCCATACTGGGTCAGACCAAGGGTCCATCAAGCCCAGTGGCCTGTTTCCAACAGCAGTGAATCCATGTCACAAGTACCTTTCAGGTTCCCAAAAAGGTACCCAAATTCCATACTGCTTATTCCAGGGGTAGGCAGTGGATTTCCCTGGTCCTCTTTAATAATGTTTTATGAACTTTTCTTTCAAGAACTTGTCCAAACCTCTCTTAAACCCAGCCACACTTGCAGCCTTTACTACATCCTCTGGTAACGAATTCCAGAGTTTGATTACACATTGAGTGAAATAGTATTTTCTCCAATTAGTCTTAAATGGGCTACATGGTAGCTTCATTGCTTGTCCCCTAGTCTTTCTACTCTTTGAAGGAATAAATGACTGATCAGCGTTTACCTGTTCCACTCCATTCATTATTTTGTAGACCTGTCTCATATCTCCCCTCAGCCATCTTTTTTGCAAATTGAACAGCCCTAACCTTTTAAGCCTTTCCTCATAGGGGTATCCTTCATCCATTTTATTCTTTTGGTGGCTCTTTGTACTTTTTCTAATTCCACTGCATCCTTTTTAAGATATGGTGACCCTAATTGCATACAATATTTGAGGTGCAGTCGCGTCATGGAGCGCTATAGAGGCGTTGTAATCATCTTGATTTTATTCTCTATTCCATCTCTTAGCTCCTACTTACCTAGTGCCCTGCAGAACAGCTATTAGTAGGCAAGTGATTCACAGCTTGTATAGTCAGTTGTGTCACCAGCTGCAGGCAGAGCTTGCAAAATCAGAGGCTGATATTAGCATGCATTTCACCATTGACATCCAGACTAGTCCAAATGCTACCTCTCCCTGACAGCATACTGGTGGCAGCTGGTCGAGGCAGGAATAGGCTGCTAGTCTAATGGGAGGGAGCAACAGCAAGAAGGTACTTAAGAGTCGTGCTTCACTGCTAGGTAATGGATAATGGCCATATATTGATCCTTATCTTAACAGAAATAAGGCCAATGCTTCAGAGCTGGCACATAGAGCACAAACAGTGCTGTGTATTCTAGTTTCTTTGTAACAAATGGTGAGATGAACATGGTCAAGGCAGTGAAGGAGGGGGGCTTTTGTGGGATGAGATGCTTTTGCACACTTACTACACTTGGCTGTCAGATTCCCTAGTCTTGGGCAACAAGGTAAGCAGCACCTCTGTCCTGAGGAACCTGATCGAAGAGTGCTGAAAAATAGGGTATTTTCACTATGTGAAGGGTGGGAGTGAGAAGCAGAAAGCAACGGGTGCACTTGTGTGCCTGCTGAAGCAGAATTTTAGTACCAGGTGGAATTCTACTTATGACATGCTGGAATCATTGGAGACTGAGATTGGTATCGACAGGCCCCTGGGTCACTGGGGCTGGGCAGATATTACACAGGTGATGGCAATCCTAAAGCTCCTCAAGGATGCCCCGTACTCCTAGAATAGAGCATCAGTTCAGCAACTCTCTCCTTTCTCCTTTTCATCTTTCCACATGATTGGGCACCTCTGGATAGATAACTGATACACACTTCTCATCACACTGTGATGGTGCCTTTAGCGGAGCAAGTTGTGTCCAGAGCATCATCCTTCCACCTTGAGTTCTGACTTTTTGGGTACATGCCACACATATGGACTGGTCTAGCAGGATATGGAAGGAGAAATGTTCCCTGATTTTCTTTTTTTGGACAAATCCTGGACCGACTTGTTAGACTACTGTTACAGATTCCGAAGCCCTGCTGCCTTTTGATCATATTTTCTGTGACCATGCTTGACACAAAGCTAATTCTTGTAAGAACCAAATACAAAAAGGCACACGTTCCACAAACTTTGTCCTGGGGTGAGCAGTCGATTTCCCGAGTCCTCTTTTATAATGGTTTATGGACCTTTTCTCCAGAAACTTGTCCATATCTTTTTTTAAAATCCAGCTACACCAACAGCTTTTACTATAACCTCCGGTAACGAATTCCAGAGTTTGATTGCATGTTGAGTGAAAAATATTTCTCTTATTAGTCTGTTGCTTCATTGCGTGTCCCCTATTCTTTCTACTTTCTGATAGCGTAAACAATCGATCTACATTTACCTGTTGCACTCCATTCATTCATTTATACCTCCTATCATATTTGTTGCAAAGCTGAATTGTTACTAACTTTATACATTGAGTTTTTCTGAGTTTTTTTAGTTTACTGCTTGGAAGTATCATACTAGCTTCTCTGTGTTGTACCAGCATAAATATCTAGTGATGACATCCACTGAAAGTTGCTCAAGTCTGCCTCCACCTGCTGGCAAGGGAGCATAACCCACTTATCTCGACTGGGCTAGCAGGATTCAAGGAAAGAAAATCATCAGGGAGAATCTCTCCATCTTTGCCAACAATAGACTGGGCACAAAAAAACAAGTGCCACATCATTGGTGTCCTGTAATTTCATCTTCTCTTCCATAAGAACATTCTGGTAACAGACTTTTCTTTGTGGATAAACAGCATATGTTTTCACATAGTGGTGACATCAACTGAGTCCTGGGTGGGAAACATCTCCCATCTTCTAGAAGATTTTGGAGTGGCTCCATTGCTCCTGATTGTCTGTTGCCACCTGTTGCTGTTGCATCTCATATCCTCAGAGGTCTTTGGTCTGTGGAGCCCTTCAGACGTACTATTTCGTGGTCCAGAAAATATCATTCTAATATTTTATTTTGCACACTGCAAAAAATAAACCCTTCATCTTACTTGGCAATCTGAATCTCACCTCAGCTCCCACAAAACAAGCCATTTCATTCTTAGAAGCTATGGATGCAATGGACCTCACAGAAATCCTCAGTCCCCACTCATATACAAGGGGAAACACCCTGCACCTCCTTTTTATACCAAAGGAATTCCTTGCAAACAACAACCACACTCCCAGCCATGTTACTTCCATCCCCTGGTCAGACCACCACATGGTCACATTCAATCTACTGCAGCTCCACCACAATAAAATTCTGCATACCTGACCCAACAGACCTCGCATATTCAAGAAATTCAGAAATCACTTTTGGATTGCATCACACCACAATTGCACACAGCCTCAACCAATCTCACAACAATTGTTGATGACTGGAATAACACCCTAGGCCCATTCGCACTAGCACTGCAAAGAGAAATAAGAGTGTACAAAAAGATCCCAAGCACCATGGTATTCCCAGGAAATAAAGAAAGCTAAACTTAACTTTAGACGGTTGGAATGCTGATGGAAACAATTCAGAGACCCTCTATACCACAAGGAATACACAATCAAAGAGAATACAGTAACAACATCAATAGACACAAAATAGAATACCACACAAACCTCATCCTGAACGACCTAAACTGTCCCAGAGAATTGTTTGAAATAGCCAGATCCTTCACTCGGGCCCTGCCACTCTAGCAAGTATCAGAACTACATCCACAAGACTTTTACATTCCTGCAGAACAAACGTTCGCCCCATAATGACATCACAATTGATAATCTCTTGCCCACCAAAAACACAAGTGATCTACACAGGTGGACCTCTTTTGATCCAATCTCAAATGAATAACTCTATCACATACTAACCATCCTTAGCACCACCCCCTCCCCGCTTGATTTATGCCACGTCTCATGGATTAAGATGGTCAAAAACGAACTACGATCCACATTACTCAAGATCATAAGCTCTTCCCTTACACATGCGTACTAACCTAAAAAAAGCCC
This sequence comes from Ichthyophis bannanicus, assembly GCA_033557465.1. Classification (NCBI taxonomy): domain Eukaryota; kingdom Metazoa; phylum Chordata; class Amphibia; order Gymnophiona; family Ichthyophiidae; genus Ichthyophis; species Ichthyophis bannanicus. Next base: position 368,281,915 of record CM066031.1, read on the forward strand.
TCAGCAGACCACTAACGTCTGACCTCCTATAGATCTATTGCCAGCATCGACTTTTTAACCAGTATAATCAAAAAAGTAGTACAGCTCCAGCTACAAGACTTCATCAAAATATTCTCCCCCCCTTGACCCCCCATACCTTGGGTTCAGACTCAACTACAGTGTGGAAACACTACTTATCTCACTGATAAGTATATTAAGCAAGGAACTTACAAGAATGAACAAAGATTCTGTAAGTGTGGGTTACTCCTTTCCCAGCACTATATACCACTTACCCTCGGGACGTCTGCTAATCCCCTGGGCCGAGGAACCACCTTACCTTCTCTGTCTGGAATTCCAGGGGAACACACACACACTCTCGTATATAAGTAGTATGTAAGTTTATTCCACAGGTTAGAGAGGCTGTCTGTCTTTTATACATTAACAGAAACATATATACATACATCATCAACTCATCCCCTGAGGCCCACCACAGCTTATCAGTAACTTCACAGATGTTAGTCGTTTCATTGCAGAACAATCAATTTGTCCTAGCACAGCACATTCCTTTCCATTTTCCCCTGCGGGCTTCCTAGTCCTCCTGTACACACACTTTAAGTCATATTTTCCCCTATCAGATTCATCCTAATATTTCTTGACATTTTAGCTACCTTTGATTCCATAAGCCTCTACAGGACCGTACCTAGCCCTGTGCGAGCAGTGCGGCCACACAGGGCGCAAAGGCTTAAGGGGCACATTTCAGCTGTCTGCCGTTGCATGCCGCCGCCACTTTTTCTTCTCTCAGCGGCGGCAGGCAACAGCAGACAGCTGAAATGTGCCCCTTAAGCCTTCTCGCGGCACGCTAAGTAGGTGTGGTCCCTCCCTCCTCTGACGCGGTGTCAGAGCAGGGAGGGACAGATCTGCTTAGCGCACCGGTGACTTGCACATCGGGCACGCCTCTTCTCTGTACAGAGCAAGTTGCACAGGGTGCGATTCACGCTCTGTACGACCCTGAGCCTTTATAAACTCATAAAATGACTTAAGGTCATAGGAATATCCAACACTCCACTATCCTGGTTCCGATCCTACCTGACAGACCGCCTGGAACAAATAAAGATAAAAGATAAAATATCCAAACCTTTCAAGCAGCGGCAAGGAATACCCCATGGTATTCAGCCTTTACCTCCAATCCGTCTGCAAAATCATCCAACAACACAGCATAATGTGCCATATTTTCGCTGATGACCTAATGCTATACTTATTTTATTTATTTAAACTTATTTTATACCGCCTTTCTACAATCCAAAGCGGTTTACAATTAACATGTAACAGGGCTTTGAAAGCCACACTTAAGAGAACTAGAATGGTAAATAACAGTAGTATAAAAGTTTAACCTCTGAACTATTTACAATGTTAGTTCTAATGGTTAGATGTTGTTCAACTTATATACACATACAGGAGTATTTGACTGTTGGATACTTAAGGTGCAATTTTAGGGTGGTTGAGTCTCTGGGGCTGGGCTTATGTTCATTCTGAAAGTGGTATTTTTGTGTTTGTTTTTTAGCTTTTTTTCTGAATTCAAATAAGTCTGATTATCCTCTTAGTGGTGGAGGTGAGGCGTTCCATAAAGTGGGAGCGAAAAGGGAGAAAGCTCGATTGCTTGCTGTTGATTTTCTGAATTGGGATTGTTAGAAAGTTAAGAGTGGTGTTTCTTTGTGACCTTTTGGCTATGGAGTTAGAGATGAGAGGCTGAAGGTATGCTGCGGATTCTTTATATAGGATTTTAAAGATTATGGTGAGGGCTTTGTATTTAATTATGACAGTATTGGGAAGCCAGTGGAGTTGTATTAGAATTGGAGTGATGTGGTCTCAACAAGGAGCTCCGGTGATTATCGTGATGGTGTATTCTGGGCTATTTGTAAGGTGTGGAGGGTGTGTTTGGGGAGGCCCTGGTAGATTGTTACAATAATCTAAAGCAGGTGTAATTATGGCTTGGCAGACGGTATGGAATAGATCTACAGGAAGAAGGGGGCGAAGATTTTTCAAAGTCCTTAGTTTTGGTAGACAGAGGAGGATGATCTCTTTGTGTGGTTGGAAGGTTAGATGTTGAAGTGTTATGCCCAGATATTTTAGTTCGGTTTTGACTTTGATTTCCACGTTGTCAAGTCTTAATGTTAGTGGTGAGGAGAAGGTTGGATCAGTAATTATGTATATGGCTTCAGTCTTTTTGTTGTTGTGTAGATTGTCAGGTAAGCCATGCATTTTCATCTTTGAAGCAGTTTTGGAGGCTAGTGAAGTCAGGATAAAGGAGGTTAACGGGGGTGAAGAATATTATATTGGCATAAATTTGATATTGGATTTTGTATGTGTTGAAGATTTCGCATAATGGTTGGATGAAGATATTAAAGAGGAGGACTGAGAGTCTTGAGCCCTGAGGAACTCCTATTTGTTGGGTGAATGAGATTGAGGTCCTTTTGCTGATTCTAACTTGCTGTTTTTGAGAATCCAGGTAAGAGTTGGAACCAAGTGAGTGTGATCCCCCCCTGGAGTCCAATCTCAGAAAGTCTTTGCCTCTGCCTTTGATTCCATTCCATTCTTCTACAATGTCAAGGAATATCAGGATGAAACCATTCTTAGGGTTTTGTGAGCACGTTATGAGCGTGTTTAGTAGAGAAGTGATGAGAGTTTCAGCCCCATGATGTTGTCTGAATCAATGCTGAAATAAGTCAAATGGGGTGTGTTTTGTAAGATGGTCTTGAAGTTATGCGAGTACAATTTTCTCCAGGATCTTTGCAACTAATGGGAAGCTCGATATGGGTCAATAGGACTTTGGGGAGGCTGAGTCAAGCTTAGTACTTTTTAGCAGAGGTCGGATTGATGATTGTATCAGTGGGATGGGTACTTGGCCTAGGGACAAGGAGGCATGCACTATGTTCATTAGATAGTTCCTGAGGTGAGGTTGAGTTTTACCCAGGATAGAAGGCATAGGTCAAGCGTGAAGGTTGTTGTGTTAAGGGCTTGGATTGTATCTTCTCTATTTTTGAATGATGGGAGGTCAAACTGAGTCCATGTCTTCTAGGGTTCTGCAGTGTGGTCAGTTGTCATTGAGGGGTGTACTATTGGGCGTGTATGTAGCTGTTTGGAGATGAGAAAAGAGGCAAGCTTATGTGGGCATGTCGTCCTGTGGATTTCCTTTGGTTGTTTCCTTTAGGAGTATTTTTGCTATGGTGAATAGTTCCCTTGGTTTATTTATTGTCTTGGTGATGGGTATTCCATTTTAAGTTTTAGTATTTCTTCGTTGTATAGGTTTGTCTTTCCATGTAGGTTGTGTAGAAGAGTGGATATCTTGAACTTCTCCATTTACGTTCAAGACTGTGCAGTTCGCTTTTCTGCTTCTGAAGTGGGGGTGAGAACCATGAGGCCCTAGTCTGAGCATTTCCCATGGACTTCTTTGGATGGGCGAGGGCTGCCGTGGATAGGATTTTGTTAAACTGTTGAGGTCTGCATTTGATGCTGTAATAGTGTCCAGTTTTGGCGTGACAGCTTCTTGGAAGTGTTCGTTGTTTAAATCTCTGAATCTCCGGGTAGTAGGGAGTGAAGGAGCTTGGATAGTTTGCTGTAAGGTCAGATGGATGGGGAAGAGAACGGCCATATGGTCTGACCATGCTACTGGGAGGCTTGTGAGAGATGTCTGAGTTATACAGAGAAAGTTAGAAGGCATGAATATGAGGTCCAGGATGTTACTCTTAGCGTGTGTTGGTCTGGTGAGGATCTGGGTGTAGCCGAGAGCTTCCATTGCATCAAGGAAAGTGCTGGATTGAGAGAAGGAGGTGGAGGCCAAGTTGAGATCTCTGATTAATATTAAAGGTTGGTGACTGGTTAGGGGTGGAACAAACAGCTTCAAGAAGGGTAGAGAGCTCAGATGCATTGTTGTAGGGGTGCTCTGTATGTTAGGCAGAGTGAGATGGAGTTGTTAGTTACAAGTAAAATGTCTATTTCTGTAGTGGAGTTGATATCAATGGCTTTGAGCTTAAGAATTTCTTTAGAGATGATGCATACCCTTCCACCTCTGCTGTGTGCTCTTTGAAGTGAGTATTGAGTATACGCCCCCTTCTCCACAGAAAACCAAGCCCACACAACCATAACAAGATGTTTCAAGAGAGTTATCGGATGGCTCACCAATCACAATCTTTCAATAAACTACAAAAAGACAGAAGTCCTCCACGTTGCCAAAGACCCACATTACATTCCCCCTAAAACAATTAAGATTGACGATATCACCCTCGCAGTAAGATCGGAAGTCAAAGACCTCGGAGTTACCCTAGACCAGCTAAATCTTCAAGTTCACATCAAGAAAATCATTTCATCATCATAATACAAAATGAGGACCCTTCACAACTTACATCCGCTTTTAGACCTCAACCACTTCTGCACAGTATGCCAAGCTATAATAACCCCCACCTGGACTACTGCAACTCAATCTTCCTAGGCCTCCCAAAACATGTTCTACACCCCTTGCAACTAGCTCAAAATGCCATAGCCCATCTAATCTTAGGAACACCAAGGCAAGGTCACATCACCCCCACGCCCAAGAACCTACACTGGCTTCCTATAACAGCATGCATCAAATGTAAAGCATTAATCGTCACGTTCAAGACCATACATAACCAATCAACAGACTGCCTATTATCCCTATTACAGGTGACTCCCAACAACAGATCAAGAAGACAATCTAACCAAAGTCTCCTAATGATACCATCACACAAAGCAAAGAGTTCTCAGGCTACATGTAACCAAACCTTCTCCATATATGGACCTGCAATCTGCAGCATACTACCAAAAAACTTAAGAGCCATCGACGACATAACCTAATTCTGTAAAAAGCTAAAACCCCCCATCTCTTCCAAGAATTCTAAGGATCATAACAAAGCCTTCTCTCTCCAAACTATCACAATCTCCCCCAAACCTCTCCCAGTCTCATTACCCACCAACCACCACCCAACACCCCAATTTGAGTTCTCTCTGGAGACTACTAAACTGTGTATACTGAGTGACAGCAATGTATTGTTATAAGTTCATTGTATTATAAATTCTAATGTTCATCCCATTCCCCCTCCTCTTTTTCATTGTAACCATACCATTTAATGTTCATTGTAAACTGCTTTGATACCATGAAAAACAGCATAGAAGAAATGTTATTTAAACTAAGTAAATAAAACAAACATTATTGCATTTACAGCTGGTGTACAGGGGCAATGAGGGATGATATAATAAACATTTCAGGTTTATCCTTCTCTGCAAACTGGAATACATTTCCTGCCTCCTTGCCCTATGCACGAATCTGTATGTCGCGATAAGGATAATGAAGTTGCTGTTCTAATATTGGTCCCCTATAGAAAAGGCATCAAGAATGCTTGTAACATGTCAGTATGATTTCAGGGCAAGGATGCAGGAACATCTGCCTACATTGTGACTATCCTTGCCAGTAGAGCAGGAGAAAGTCCCAAGAACGGTAAGCAGCTGAGGTCCTTAAGTAGGTCCTCCATAGGGTGGCTCCAAGGGTGGTTAGGATGGGGTCTTCCATTTGCAGCAGCAGCTTCCCTTCATGTTGAGCCCTCAGTATTGGTGCTGCCGAGTCTTTGCTGGCTGAATCGGGAATCAGAAAAACTTTGGTGGAGATGGAGAACATCTGCGCAGGGCACTTTCCAAAGAGGAGCAAGGCAGGAATAAAGCCAAGAAACTGATGCAGGATTTAGCAATGTCCAACAATTTGAAATGCTTTTTCATGTATGTAGCAAGGTGCCAAAGCACTAGGCAACACAGAGATTCAGCTCAGGCTCTGGTAAAGAGGTCTAGCCAGAGCTAGGTCTATATACAGATTCTAGACGGAAACAAGATGGCTGCTGTAAGGAAGTAGCAATTAACTATATAACAACCAAAGAACCTATTAGGTCTCCCATATAAACATCCAAACCAACAAGGGAAACACACATAAACAACTATTTTTGTTGGAACTCACACCATGAGGGAATCTCCCTCTCGTGTGCTGTTCCGTTTTTATCTTAAATTCAAATAGGGACACAACCCTAACAAGGATTAGGGGGACATCAACCCTCTAATACCAACCGAAGGAAAATTCAATTCATATGAAGGCCAGAGCCTAAGAAAAAGTCCCTATTTGAATTTAAGATAAAAACGGAACAGCACACAACGAGAGGGAGATTCCCTCATGGTGTGAGTTCCAACAAAAATAGTTGTTTATGTGTGTTTCCCTTGTTGGTTTGGATGGTAAGGAAGTAGCAGGCATAGAGCAGGCTAAAGGTGGTCAGTCAGTTAAATAGAACCCACTGACAATTGCTGGCTGCAGATTAGAGATTCATCTAGATAAGGATTTTCTGAGACTTGATCCACCTGCAGGCTGGTGGGGGAACCTCACATACCTATCTTGATAATGAGTTTTTATTTACATGCTAAAACACCCATGCACCATGTTTCCATTTAATTCAATGGAGCATTACTCAAACTGGTAACTAGGGAGCGTACAAAGCAACATGAATACTAATGCAGTCTCTAATCACTGTAATTGATGAGCTGTACTGGCCATAATTCCATCATACCATACTTGGATGGTAAAGCATAACTTTTATAAAGAGGAAGTATGGTTCCATTTTTTTTTTTCAATGCTAGTGTGGCATCAGCGGCAATTCGAATTGTAATCTGATGCAGAAACTTTCAGCTACTGGGCCTACTGCAGGTCACTTGTCCCCAAGGTAGCATCATTGAAGACCAGTTAGTAGGGACTTATGTGAAGCAGGGGAAGTCATCTTCCTCCAGCTAATACATTCAGACCAGTACATGCAGTGCTTATCACACTTCTGCCTTGTCCAAGACTAGTTGTTCCCAGAGTTTTCAGTCCCTATAAATCAGTCAGTGGTAGCCAAGGAGTTTGAAGAAAGTGCTGGAAAAAGTATTTTTCCATGAAAGATGCCTGTGTGTGACTTGTTACAGCAGAGAAACTTGTGCACACCAGCTTCCATGCAGTTAACCAACAGGATTTGAACCCATGTTGAGATGATGTGCAGATCAGTTATAAAAGCTATGTCAGAATGGTGGCAGCAGATAACACTAATAAGCACACATTCCTATTATTTATTATGTTAGCATAGTTTAAGAAATTTGGTATGTGTTAACCTATGAATTAACGTGTTAAGTTGATAGTGTGCTTTAAAAATTCATTAAAACAAATGTGTGAAACTGAAACATGTCTGAAAATTGCAGGAAAAATCCCTAAATGAACTGAAAACTTTTGGGCTATGCACATTTCTAATCAATAAAACTTTAGTGAACTAATTGTATCAAACATGAATAATATAAATTAAAAAATATACAAAGGTAAAGGGAGAGGGCTCAGTTAATAGAAAGGACAGGTGGACTATACCTTCTGCTCAATTTGAATATCTTAATTTAGGTCCTTCCATGTAACTTTGAACATTTTAAAAACAGACTGAATAGCCTTTGAATATATTCCCCTTCGTCATAGTTTGAAAAACCTGGTGTTTGGCTGCTATTTGCCTTTCAGATGTCATTACCAGTAGAAATGACTCTAAATGGCAGATGATAAAATTTATTGGCGATTTAAAAAAAATCAGAATAATAAAATAAACGTTCTTCTCTTTTGTAGGTAGTTCTTATTCATAGCACCTTATAGGCATAGTACAAAATTGTTAAAATATTCATTATTTTGGGTATTCCAGAAGAGAGTGAGTGACTCTACCATGCTGCAATCTCAGCCTGTAAACCACAAACAACTATCCTTTCAGCAACATTCAATAACTTGAAAGCATCATGAGATGTAAAGAAGGAAGTGGCTCTGAAATGTTGAGAGGGAATAAATGGGTGGGGGAAATACGGGAGTTTTGAAGTATATTTGTGCAAAATAATTGGTTCCAAAATGTCATAAGAGCTTGAATGTATTCCTCCAGTTTCATAATCAGTAGTATCTTCAGAAGAATACTACGGTAGTTTTGATTGTTGATGTTTTGTTTTGCCATAGATATTAAAACAGTGGGTTAGGTTGCTTCTTAACTTCTGCCGGGGATCCCGAACACTACCTTTCTCCCTAATTCTCTCCATTTTTCTCTTGTTAACTAACTTATCTTCTCCCTTTATTGGCATTTGTCTTTTTATTAAAATGAAGCTTCTTTTTTATGAGAAGCTTGGTGGGTTAATAGCGCAGTGTTAGGTTTTAAATAATAGGATTGTAGTCATCAATCAGATAACATCACAGATTTAGTAGGAGAGACGCTCACAGGAAGGAATTTACCTTAATGATAGTGATGAAGGTATTGGAACCTGGGGTATGGAGGGGTCAGCTATAAAGTACACTAACAACTTGAAGTTTGTTGTGTAGGAGGGAAGAAGTAGGAGGTAGTTGATGAATATGGTAGCTCAGACAGTAGGCTTATATTGGACCAGATAGCATTATTTCAGTTTGAGTAATGACCTTGTAGGGCAGTTGGCCAGATAAAGCAGGATTGGCAGAGGTATAGACACTAGAAAAGCCTGGTAGAAGAGCCATACTTGGGCAACTATTTCCAGAAATGAAACATAGAAACATGGCAGCAGAAAAAGACCATATGGCCTACCTAGTTTGCCCTTTGTATAGTTCATCTAGGTATAAAAACATATGTCTTCAGAACGACCCTAGTATTTTACAAAAGCCTCTATGAATGCAGCGCCTTTTATAGAATACCATAAAGCCATCAAAAAAGCATATGGGGGTTATTTTAGAAACAGAGAAATAGGACGGCAGAAAAAAAGAAAACATATGGCCTATTCAGTCTGCCCTTCCAGTCCCTTTTTTTCCTTTAGAGGTCTTCTGTGTTGGCCCAATGCTTACTTGAATTCAGAGACTGTACTGCTCTCAACTACTTCCATTGGGAGACTGTTCCACGCATCTACCACCCTTTCCATAAAGAAATATTTCTGCATATTATTTCTAAGTCTATCCCCTTTCAACTGCATTCTATGCCCCCTCAATGCAGAGCTTTATCATCTGTGCATTTATGCCACAGAGGTATTCTCCTCTTTCCCGCCTTTCTTCCAAAGTATACATATTAAGATCTTTGTCTGTTCCCATATGCCTTATGACTAAGCACACATTTTGGTAGCCACCCTCTGCACAGACCCATCCTGTTTATATCCTTTTGAAGGTGTGATCATTTGCACACAATACTCCAAATGAGGTCTCACCAAAGACTTACACAGAAGCACTATCACCACCTCCTTCCTGCTAGCCATTTCTCCCCCTATGCACCTAAGTGACTTGTTCCTGGCAAAATCCAATGTACTCTGTCCTCATCCTCCTTTGACCTCTCTGCTGCTTTCGACACTGTTGACCACAACCTTCTCCTCGATACCCTGTCCTCACTTGGCTTTAAGGGCTCTGTACTATCCTGGTTCTCCTCCTCTCTCTCCCATCGCTCCTTCAGTGTGTGTTCTGGTGGCTCCTCCTCCTCCTCCTCCGCTACCCCATTCCCAGTTGGTGTACCCCAGGGATCTGTCTTGGGTCGCTCCAATTCTCTCTCTATACCCAGTCCCTTGGTGCACTCATCTCTTCCCATGGTCTCAGTACCATCTGTATGATGATGACTCCCAGATCTACCTCTCTATGCCTGAACTCTCTCCGGCAATCCAGACCTGGATCTCTGCCTGCCTTTCTGACATTGCTGCCTGGATGTCTCACCGCCGCTTGAAACTGAACATGGCTAAGACTGAACTTCTTATCTTCCCCCCCTAAAACCTCTCCTTCTCTTCCTCCTTTCTCAGTCTCTGTGGACAGCTCTGTACTCCGTCCTGTTTCCTCGGCCCACAATCTGGGGGTTGTCTTTGACTGCTCTCTTTCTCCACACATATCCATCTCGTAGCTAAGACCTGCCATTTCTTTCTCTATAACATTAGCAAAATCCGCCCTTTCCTTTCTGAACACACTACTAAAACGCTTATCCACTCCTTAATCACCTCCCGTCTTGACTACTGTAACCTACTCCTTGCTGGTCTCCCTATGAATCATCTCTCTCCCCTTCATTCTGTTCAACACTCCGCTGCATGGCTAATCTTCCGCCAGCCTCGTCATACCCATATTACTCCTCTTCTCAAGTCACTTCACTGGTTCCCTATCCGTTTCCGCATCAGTTCAAACTTCTCCTCCTGACCTATAAATGCATTCACTCGGCAGCTCCTCAGTACCTTTCTTCTCATCTCTCCTTACAACCCCCCTTGGGAACTCCGCTCTTCTAGCCAACTGTTTCTATCTATGCCCTTCTCTTCTACTGCCAACTCCAGACTTCGCTCCTTTCACCTTCCTGCACCTTACGCCTGGAACAAACTACCCTGTGTCTGTATGCCAGTCACCTTCTCTGACCCTCTTCAAATCCAGGTTGAAAGCTCACCTCTTCGCTGCTGCTTTTGAATGTTGACTCACCTGATCTCCTTTTCCTTCCCCTGTTTTACCCCTGTTTATGCCTTCTGTGTTGTCTTGACTAGATTGTAAGCTCTGATGAGCAGGGACTGTCTCTTACATGTTTGTACAGTGCTGCGTACAACTGGTAGCGCTATAAAAATGCTCAGTAGTAGTAGTACTAAGCATCCATCTCCAGGAACAAGCAGGACTGTAGTCTTCGCATATGGATATCGTTGGTACCAACGGAGCCTAAGGGAACGCTCCCCAGCATCCAATAGGAAAGCTTTTGGGAGCATCCCACAGCGCCTGCATGCTGCCTTCCCGCCTTTCCCACTGTCCCTCTTCAGTTCTTCTTTTTCTGTGGAGCCGACAGGTTCCATACCTTGTCACCGCAGAAAATTCCTTCTTTTTTCTTTACTTTTTTGTGGTCGTGTCTACCTTGGTTCGACGCCTACCGGTACTGCTGGTTCTTTATATATATATATAAAAACTTCTGAGGTATTTTTCTTCAGAAACTTTTTCCCTCGGTGCTAGGTGCCATGTTGGGCACTAGGCCCATTTTCCTTAAAAATGGAAAAAACAGCTACTGGTTTTAAAAAATGTTCTAAGTGTGGCGGTACCATATCCTTCACCGACACCCATGACTAGTGTCTTAAATGTTTAGGCCCTGACCAGTCTCCATCGGAGTGCCTCTCCTATAGGAAGATGACTAAAAGGGGCCTGCAGAATAGAGCTGCAAAACTCTGTACCATTTTTGCTTCAGATGCGATGTACATGGCATCGACATCTTCCAGAGCCTCATCTTCCTCCCATGGATCTCAGGTAACTAAACACAAATCTAGCCGGTCCTCAAAGGGTAAATCTCCTTCTAGGCATCGAGAAGCCATTGGCATTGCCCTTGAGGAAACTTCACCGGCAAAATAGCCCCGGCAGGAAGCTTCGACTTCCAAAGCATTAACAGGGCTCCAGGATGTTCTCAAGGCCTCCACCTCGGCAGAACTACTGGTGCCATGCTCTGGGGTTCCGGCCGCTTCTACTGGTACCGACACCCAAACATTGGCGTCGATAGATCAGAGGTTTCTCGCTATCGAACGCAGTCTGGTGGCAGCTCTTCTCACGGCTTCGATACCATTGAGACTGCTACAGACGGTTCAAAAGGCATTGGTACTGACGGCACCGGTCTTGGCGGGTATGCTCCCCATGCCGAGTCTTGAGTCTATCTCCATACCACACACTTCGAGTGGAAGCGTCTTTTTGGGAGGAAAGGTCTCTATTCAACGTTTTTCCGTATTAAGCGTCTCTGTGGATGAAGTACCGCTGTTAGACGCCATACCAAGATGAGTATATGATTTTTGCAGAACTGTAAGCGTTGAGACAGGGCCAGAAAATAGATTGGGGCTCTAAACGCAGTGCTGTGTTCGTTGATATCTGCAGAATTTGGGCAGGGCTGAGGTGGATTCCTGGATATTAAACAGGGGATCCCCTGGCTCTGTAGAAAAGAGTTTATATTGTGATATAGCGCTGGTAAAGAGGTGCAATTATTTCACAATATTTTATTAGTGGTTTTGATACCGCAGTATTGATTAAAAGGGAAGTTACGCTTCAGGAGGGAGAATTCTCTCAAGGCAAAAACGTCCGACAAAAACATTTTTGGAGTCTGAATTTTGTTTCAAGTCACTATTTATTCACTCGAAGTGTGTGGTATAGTTATATAACTGAGTGGAGGGTTAATATAATTAGGTTGAGTCTATCTCCGGCATGGACAGATCGGTACTGAGACACCTCGATACCGACTTTGATTGATACTGGTACCGTGCTCTGCATGAACACAGGGATCAGAGATATTTTGAATCTTCCGATTCTGATGATTCTAATGACTCTGCCGATACCAGAGAACTAATTCCGGAGGAACCATCTTCTCCCCAACGCAGAATGTCTCATCCGGAGGACATGTCCTTTCAGGATTTTATTTGTGATGTGGCTCGAGGCCTTGCAATCAAGGTAACTCCTGAAAAGGAACCTAGGGCACAGGAATTAGAAATCCTTCAATACCTTAAGGCTCCCAAGGAAGCAGCTACTCTGCCTATTCATCAGATCCTACATGATCTTATGTTGAGGATGTGGGAAACACCTTTAACATCTCCTCACTCCCGGAGGCTCGATACAATGTATCGAGTTCCACCTTGTCCTGGCTTCCAAAAAACTCAGTTACCACACCATTCAATGGTAGTGGAATCGGCTATGCATAGGATGAAGAGTGCAAAGAGACATGCTTCCAATCCTCCAGGCCGTGAGTGCAGGACTCTCGATGCCTTTGGGTGTCAATGCTTCCAAGCTTCCATGCTCTCAGCCAGCATCAGCTCCTATATCCTATATATGGGAATATTTTTCAGAGGTCACAGGAGACTTGGAGCTTATGAACCCCCTTCTTCCTGATGATAAACAAGACGTCCTTAAGCTTGTCAGATATGCTCAGGATGTTTCCAAGTTTGTAAACCATGCAGCCATTGACTGCTTTGAATGCATCAGCAGAACCTCTGCTATTGCCATTGGTGCACGTCGGATTGCCTGGCTTCAGGCATCCATCTTGGAACTTTGGGCACAAGATAAATTGGGAAATATCCCTTGCACAGGAGAAAATCTCTTTGGCAGGAATTGGCAGGAAAAGGCTAATGAAATAGATAATGATAATATCACCCTGGATAGATTGTCAAAATCTACAGCAAACCCAGCCAAAAAGAAATACTATAAAAAACCCTTTTTCAGCAAAAAAAGGAAGTTTTATCCCTCTTATGCCCAGCAGGGGCACGGTCAAGTTCAGGCTGCCCAAAAGGGTCAACAGCAACAAACTAGGCAACAAAAGAAGCCAAAGGGGCCGAGAGCTCAGCCACCTCCACAGGCTCAGCCTCCTCAGGGGCTTTGACTCCCATCTAGAGAACTTAGCCTTCCTGCCCCTGAACGGTCCAGAACCCCTAGCCATTCCTGGCAGGTTATGTCAGTTTGCCAACAGATGGCACCAAATAACAGAAAATTGGACTCTGTCCATTGTACGAGAGGGGTACAAGCTTCACTTTCACAGCATGCCCCCTCCTACAATTGTAAGTTCATTTCTCAGACCCCTGTCAACAATCTCTTAGATCAGGAGGTCACAACACTCCTTGCTCAAGGAGCAATAGAACAAGTACCCATTCTACAACAGGGTACAGGGTTCTACTCCCCCTATTTTCTTATCCCAAAGAAAACAGGAGGACACAGACCCATTTTAGACCTCAGAGAATTGAACAATTACCTGTTCCGAGAGAAATTCAAAATGATCTCTCTAAGAACTCTTCTGCCATACCTTCAAAGTCAGGATTGGTTTTGTTCTCTAGATCTAAAGGATGCATTTACTCATATTCTCATCCATCCAGATCACAGGAAATTCCTACAGTTCCTGTTTCTGGGAAAACACGTCCAAACAAAGTTCTTCCCTTTGGTCTGGCTTCAGCACCAAGAGTATTCACAAAATGCATGGCGGTAGTAGCTGCATTCCTACGAACTCTAGGGATATTCGTCTTCCCTTACTTAGACAACTGGCTCATAGAAGCTCCCACGGCTCCAGAAGCCAGCTCTGCTCTGTCTTGCACAGTGTGAATCCTTCAATATTTGGGATTGGTCATAAACCTCCCAAAATCCCATCTTGCTCCCACTCAGTCCCTAGAATTCATAGGAGCTCACCTAGATACCAGTCAAGGGCTTTCCTTCCAGAGCCTCGCTGTCTGCGCATAGTGCAGCTAGCTTCCCAAGCAGCAGTAAAGACTTACCTGACTGCTCGAGAAATGCACCAACTATTGGGACATATGGCATCCACTATAAAGTCTATAAATTAATGAACGGAGTGGAACGGGTAAACGTAGATCGATTGTTTACCTTATCAGAATATAGAAAGACTAGGGGACATGCAATGAAGCTACAGGGTAAACTATTTAAGACTAATAAAAGAAAATATTTTTTCACTCAACATGTAATCAAACTCTGGAATTTGTTACTGGAGGATGTAGTAAAGGCTGTTAGTGTAGCTGGGTTTTAAAAAAGGTTTGGACAAGTTCCTGGAGGAAAGGTCCATAAACCATTATTAAGAAGGGACCCAGGATATCAATGCTTGAACCAATACAAACATTGTGGAACCTGTGTCCCTTGGGGAAACTGCTAGGTACATATGACCTAGATTGTCCACTGTTGGAAACAGAATACTGGGCTTGATGGACCTTGGTCTGACCCAGTATGGCATATCTTATGTAGTCCCCTATGCTCGCCTCCACATGCAAGCAGCCCAGTGGACCCTATCCACTCAGTGGACACAGGCTACAGGTCGCCTGTCGGACAACATCATAAACTCACAACGTCTTGTTTCGTCCCTCCAATGGTGGCAATCACTGGAGAATCTTCTGGTGGGGTCTCCTTTCCAGCAAACCCTATTCCAGATAACTCCAACAGATGTATCACAGGTAGGATGGGGGGGCCCACCTGCACGATCTCTCTATCCAGGGTACCTGGGCTACACAGGAGGCTTGTCTTCACATAAACCTCCTGGAACTCAGAGCAATCTTCCTTGCTCTTCGAGTATTCCAAGCCCAGCTTAGCTACAAGACAGTCCTAGTCCAGACGGACAATCAAGTAGCCATGTTCTACGTGAACAAGCAGGGCGGAACCGGCTCTCTGTCGTTATGCAACAAAGCTTTACTACTATGGGCCCTTGCCAGAGAGCATCAAATTCACCTCCTCATGGTATAAGAACATAAGATATGCCATACTGGGTCAGACCAAGGTCCATCAAGCCCAGTATCCGGTTTCCAAAAATGGCCAATCTAGGTCATAAGTACCTAGCAGTTTCCCCAAAAGACACAGGTTCCGCAATGCTTATACTGGGTCAAGTATTGATATCCTGGGTCCCTTCTTAATAATGGTTTATGGATGATAACATATGATAGTGTGTCGAATGTCTGCGTGAGTGCCCCTGTGAACAACAGCGACCATCACACGGTGTGGTTTGAGATAAAAGCCATGGTACAGGCCAATCATAGCAAGCTCAAAGTCCTAAACTTCAAATACACTGACTTCAATAAAATGGCAGAGTACTTAAAGGAGGAGATGACGGGGTGGAAGGAGATAAAGGAAGTAGAAATGCAATGGGCTAAAGTAAAGAAGGCAATAAAAGGGGCAACAGATAAATATGTAAGAAAAGTAAATAAAAACAAGAGGAGTAGGAAACCTGTTTGGTTTTCCAAAGAGGTGGCTGCTCAAATAAAGGCAAAAAACACAACTTTCGCAAAATTCAAAAGCTTGCAAACAGAAGAACACAGAAATGAATACAGGATCCAACTCAGAGTCTAAAAGAGTAATAAGGATAGTAAAATCAAAGGCAGAGGAAAGAATGGCTAAAGATGTTAAGGGTAGCAACAAAACTTTTTTCAGGTATATTCGGGAAAGGAAGAAGATCAGAGTTGGAATTGCAGGACTCAAAAGTGCTGGGAAAGGACTCGTGGAAAATGACACTGAAAAAGCAAAATTGCTAAACCAATACTTCTGCTCTGTTTTTACTAAAGAAGATCCTGGAGATGGACCAGCTGTGACTCCCAACTATAAAAATGGGAATGAAGTAGATACCACACCATTCACAGAAGACGAGGTGTTAGAACAACTTGCTAAACTGAAAGTGGACAAAGCCATGGGACCGGATGGGATACATCCCAGGATACTGAAAGAGCTCAGAGAGGTTCTTGCAGGACCGTTAAAGGAAGTCTTCAACAGACCCTTGGAAACAGGAGAGGTTCCTCAGGACTGGAGAATGGCTGATGTCGTACCTCTACACAAAAGTGGTGACAGGGAAGAAGTGTCAAACTACAGGCCTGTGAGCCTTACCTCGGTGGCGGGAAAAGTAATGGAAGCGCTCCTGAAAGAGCGAATAGTGAACTTTCTCAAAACCAACAGGATGCAAGATGCGAGGCAACATGGTTTTACCAAAGGACGGTCTTGCCAAACAAATCTGATTGAGTTCTTTGACTGGGTGACCAAGGAACTAGATCAGGGGCATGCGATGGATGTCATCTACCTGGATTTCAGCAAAGCCTTTGATACTGTTCCTCATAGGAGGCTTGTCAACAAATTCAGTAGCTTGGGGATGGGTCCCAAGATGGTAAGCTGGATTAGAAATTGGTTGACTGACAGATGACAGAAGGTGATTGTACATGGAGCTCACTCGGATGAGAGGAAGGTGATTAGCGGGGTGTCCCAGGGTTCGGTCCTGGGCTCAGCACTGTTCAATGTATTTGTGAGTGATATTGCTGAAGGACTGAATGGAAAAGTCTGTCTTTTTGCAGACGACACAAAAATTTGCAACAGAGTGGACTCCCCCGAGGGAGAGGTTAACATGAGGAAAGATCTACAAACGCTGGAAGACTGGTCTAATGCTTGGCAACTGCGATTTAATGCAAAAAAGTGCAGTGTCATGCACCTGGGTAGCAGAAATCCAAGGGAAATGTACGCGATAGGGGGCGAGAGGTTGGTATGCATGGTTCAGGAGAAAGACCTTGGTGTGATTATCTCTGATGATCTCAAGGTGGCAAAACAGTGCGACAAGGCGGTGGCAAAAGCCAGGAGGATGTTGGGCTGCATACAAAGAGGGATTACCAGCAGAAAGGAAGAGGTACTTACGCCACTGTATAAGTCACTGGTGAGGCCTCACTTGGAATACTGTGTTCAGTTTTGGAGACTGTATCTTGCAAAAGATGTAAAAAGACTGGAAACTGTTCAGAGGAAAGCGACCAAAATGATTTGGAGCCTGCATCAGAAGCCTTATGAGAAGAGACTTGAAGACCTAAATATGTACACTTTGGAGGAGAGGAGGGACAGGGGAGATATGATTCAGACCTTTAAATACTTAGAGAAATGATGAACAAACAAACCTCTTCCAAAGACCGGGGAAGCTGTAAAACTAGAGGGCATAACATGAAGCTGCAAGGTGGTAAATTGAAAGGCAATGTCAGGAAATATTTTTTCACTGAAAGGGTGGTGGATGCTTGGAATGCCCTCCCGATGGAAGTAGTGGGGCAAATACAGTGACGGAATTCAAAAAGGCATGGGACAAACACAGTGGATCCCTTTACAGCAATAGGATAAAAACAAGATAAACAGTACCATCTAACTTCTGAACCATATAACGTCTCAACAAATAGGGGTGTCCTACATGGAGTGGTGGGTTTACCCCTAAACAAAGACATGGGGAGGGGTGGCCTGCACAGAGCGTCAGGTGCACCTACTCTTGCCATCTTGCTGGGCAGACTAGATGGACCATGCTGGTCTTTTTCTGCCGTCATTTACTATGTTACTATGGACCTTTCCTCCAGGAACTTGTCCAAACCTTTTTTAAACCCAGCTACACTAACAGCCTTTACTACATCCTCCGGTAACAAATTCCAGAGTTTGAATACACGTTGAGTGAAAAAATATTTTCTTTTATTAGTCTTAAATAGTTTACCCTGTAGCTTCATTGCATGTCCCCTAGTCTTTCTATATTCTGATAACGTAAACAATCGATCTACATTTACCCGTTCCACTCCGTTCATTAATTTATAGACTTCTATCATATCACCCCTCAGCCGTCTCTTTTCCAGGTTAAAGAGGCCTAACCTTTTTAGCCTTTCTTCATAGGAGTAACCTTCCATCCCCTTTATCATTTTGGTGGCTCTTCTCTGAACCTTTTTAAGATACGGCGACCAGAATTGCACACAATATTCAAGGTGCGGTCTCACCATGGAACGATATAGAGGCATTATAATATCTTTTGTTTTATTTTTCATTCCTTTTCTTATGATATCTAGCATTCTATTTGCTCTCTTGGCCGCTGCTGCACACTGGGCCGAGGGTTTTAACATGTTATCCACAATGACGCCTAAATCTTTTTCCTGGGTGGTGGTTCCTAATGTGGAACCTTGCATCGTGTAACCATAGTTTGGGTTGTTCTTCCCTAGGTGCATAACTTTGCACTTGTCCACATTAAATTTCATCTGCCATTTTGATGCCCAGTCTTCCAATTTATCAAGATCCTCTTGCAATTTTCCACAATCCTCGTGGGTTTTAACAACTTTAAATAGTTTTGTGTCATCTGCAAATTTGATAACCTCACTCGTTATTCCATTTTCCAGGTCATTTATGAATATGTCAAAAAGCAGCGGACCCAGCACAGATCCCTGGGGTACACCACTATTCACCTTTCTCCATTGGGAAAATTGGCCATTTAGCCCAACCCTCTGCTTTCTATCTTTTAACCAGTTCCTGATCCACAGTAGTACACTGCCTCCTATCCCATGACTCTTTAGTTTTGCCAGAAGTCTCTGATGAGGGACCCTGTCAAAGGCTTTCTGAAAGTCCAGATACACTATATCAACCGACTCACCTTTGTCCACCTGGTTATTCACACTTTCAAAAATACATAACAGATTAGTAAGACAAGATCTTCCTTGTCTAAAGCCATGTTGGCGGTCTCCCATTAGGCCATGACTATCTACATGCTGAGTAATTTTACTGACGTGAGGCTCACCGTTCTGTAGTTTCCCGGATCACCCCTGGAACCCTTTTTAAAAATTGGTGTTACATTGGCGATCCTCCAATCTTCAGGTATTAGAGATGATTTTAATGATAGTTCACAGATTACTAATAGCAGGTCTGCAATCTCATATTTCAGTTCTTTCAACACCCTAGGATGTATACCATCCGGCTCAGGTGATTTGCTACTCTTCAGTTTATCTAATAGTTGTAATACATCTTCCCGATGTATTGATATTTCCTTCAATTCTTCCTCACCTTTAAATACCACTTCAGTCATGGGTAACATAGTAACATAGTAAGTGACGGCAGATAAAGACCAGCATGGTCCATCTAGTCTGCCCAGCAAGATGGCAAGAGTAGGTGCACCTGTTGCTCTGTGCAGGCCACCCCTCCCCATGTCCCTGTTTAGGGGTGAACGCACCACTCCATGTAGGACACCCCTATTTGTTGAGACGCTAGATAGTTCAGAAGTTAGATGGTACTGTTTATTTTGCTTTTATCCTGTTGCTGTAAAGGGATCCACTGTGTTTGTACCATGCCATTTTGAATTCCATCACCGTGTTTGCCCCCACCACTTCCATCGGGAGGGCATTCCAAGCATCCACCACCCTTTCAGTGAAGAAATATTTCCTGACATTGCCTTTCAATTTACCACCTTGCAGCTTCATGTTATGCCGTCTAGTTTTACAGCTTCCCCGTCTTTGGAAGAGGTTTGTTTGTAACATCCCTACATCTTCCTCAGTAAAGACCGAAGCAAAGAATTCATTCATTCTCTCCACTATCGCCTTGTCGCCTCTTAGTGCCCCTTTAACTCCTCTATCATCTAATGGACCAACTGACTCTCACAGGTTTTTAGCTACGAATGTACTTGAAAAAATCTTTATTTTGCGTTTTGCTTCCACAGCAAGCTTCTTCTCAAATTCTCCCTTTGCCTGCTATATCAATGCCTTGCATTTGACTTGCCAGTGCTTGTGCTGTTTCCAGGTTTCGTCATTTGGCTCTTTTTTCTATTTCCTGAAAGATGCTTTTTTGGCAACAGGCTCTCTGACCTCACCTTTAAACCATGCTGGCAGTTTTTTGGACTTCCTTCTACTTTTCTTAAAGCGTGGAATACAGATGGTCTGGGCTTCCAAGATAGTATTTTTCAACATCACCCAAGCTTGATGTAAGTCTTTAACCTTTGCAACTGCTCCTTTTAGTTTTTTCTTAACTATTTTCCTCATTTTATCATAGTCTCCCTTTCGAAAGTTAAAAGGTAGTACTGTGGATTTCCTTACTATCCCTCCTCCACTAATTAAATCAAAGGCGATCATGCTGTGATCACTATTGCCAAGTGGCCCCAACACCCTTATCTCTTGCACTAGATCTGGTGTTCCACTAAGGACTAGGTCTAATATGGCTTCCCCTCTGGTCGATTCATGAACCAGCTGTTCCAAGAAGCAGTCATTTATGTCATCTAGGAATTTTATCTCCCTACCATGTCCTGCCATGACACTGACCCAGTCGATACCGGGGTAATTGAAATCACTTATTACTGCACTGTAACTTTTGTTAGTTTCCTTGATTTCTTTGAGCATTTCATCATCCATTTGTTCATTCTGGCCAGGCGGTCGATAGTACACCCCCACTGCCATCGCATTCCCCTTTTTACATGGAATTTCAATCCATAGAGATTCTACAGCAAATTTTGTTTCCTGCAAAACTTTAATCCTTTCTGACTCAATGCCCTCTCTAACATAGAGCGCAACCCCTCCACCAATTTGATCAGCTCTATCATTACGATATAGTTTGTACCCAGGTATCCCAGTGTCCCACTGGTTGTCCTCGTTCCACCATGTCTCTGATATTACAATCATATCTAACCTCTCATTCAGTGCTATGTATTCTAACTCTCCCATCTTATTTTTTAGACTTCTGGCATTTGCATACAAGCATTTTAGAGACTGTATTTGATTCATATTAATTTGGCTATTGGTAGACATGGGTAATTTGGGATCTTTAAGCTCTGTCTGCTCCATACTCGAGGGCATTTGGGCTACTTTACTCTTTTTTGGAACCTCTCTGCTTTTGGTAGTATCCTTCAAGGATACCTTCTTCCAAACCATCCGCTCTTGGGCGACTGTCGGCTTTCCCCTATTATCTAGTTTAAAAGCTGCTCTATCTCCTTTTTAAAGGTTAATGCCAGCAGCCTGGTTCCATCCCGGTTAAGGTGAAGCCCATCCCTTCGGTAGAGCCCCTCTTTTCCCCAGAATGTTCCCCAGTTCCTAACAAATCCAGAACCCTCATCTCTGCACTATTGTCTCATCCACGCATTGAGACTCCAGAGCTCTGCCTGCCTTTTGGGTCCTGCACGTGGAACGGGAAGCATTTCGGAGAACGCTACCCTGGAAGTACTGGATTTCAACTTCCTACCTAAAAGCCTAAATTTAGCCTCCAGAACCTCCCTACCACATTTTCCTATGTCATTGGTACCGACATGTACCAAGACAGCAGACTCCTCCCCAGCACTATCTAAGACCTTATCTAGGTGGCGCGTGAGGTGCGCTACCTTTGCACCAGGCAGGCATGTTACCAGGCGATCCTCACGTCCATCAGCCACCCAGCTATCAACATGCCTAATGATCGAATCACCAACTATAACGGTTGTCCTAACCCTTCCCTCATGGGCACATGGCCCTGGAGAAACTTCCTCGGTGCGAGAGGATTTTACATCACCTGGAGGACAGGTCCTAGTTACAGGATCACTTCCTGCCACACCAGGGTGATGCCCTCCTGTCACGTGACCTCTCTCCTCCATGGCAACAGGGATGCTGCCAGACTGGAGATGGGACTTCAGGACCATATCCCTGTAGGTCTCGTCTATGTACCTCTCTGTCTTTCTTATGTTTTCCAAGTCTGCTATAGCCTCTAGAGAACAGACTCGTTCCCTGGGAGCAAAGAGCTCCTTGCACCTAGTGCACACGTAAGACCTCTCACCAACTGGGAGAAAATCATACATGTGGCACTCAATGCAAAAGACTGGAAAGCCCCCATCTCGCTGCTGGACTGCTGTCTGCATCTTAGTTTTAAGTTTTTGTTTAGATCTTTAAGTTCTTTACTTACTAAGGGTTGCTATGGATATTTATACCAATAAAACTGTACCTAATACGTTTAATATACCTTGTTCACCTGAAGCTTAATTAATCTCAGGTTCTTAGTGTATGACTGATTTGGGTAACGAGCTTCACCTGAGAGCACCTCCTGTCTTTTATGATGTGTAAGTACCTATTAAGCTACGATTATCCCAGTGGTGGGTGTGTGTGGGGAGGGAGGGAGGGAAATAACACTTATTAAAAGAGGGCTGCTACACAGTACCCTGTCCTGTGCTGCTGAGGTAAGCTATATTCTTATTTGATTTAAATTATAGCACTTTGCTGCTGCTAGGCTCTAACTTATTATGAAATTTAAAGTACAAGCTCTCTGCTGCGTTCTAAATTTAACCAGAAAGCTCTTTTCTGTGTTTTAAATTTAAACTAAAAGTACTTTGCTGATACTAGGCCCTGAGTGACTATTAAATTAAAACTACAAGCTATCTGCTGGGTATGAAATGTAACCAGAAAGCTCTCTTCTGTGTTTTAAATTTAAACTGAAAGTACTTTGCTGATGCTAGGCCCTGAGTATATCTTCCAGGCATTCAAAACTTTTGGGCAGACAAACTCAGCGGAGTACTGCTGCCACACGAATGTTCTCTCCACTCAGACCACTTGCCCAAATATTTCAAATCTGGGGAACCCCAGACATAGACCTCTTTGCAAGTCCACTGAATGCCAAACTTCCCCGGTTCTGTTCCAGAATTCCGGCTTGAGATTGTCAGGCAAAGGACCCCTTCCTCCTGCACTGGGGTCAAGACTTCCTCTATGCCTTCCCACCTATTCTCCTCATCCCCAAAACACTGTTCAAGCTTCAGAGAGACAGAGGTCGTATGATTCTCATAGCTCGACGTTGGCCACGGCAAGCGTGGTATCCTCTGCTTTTACATCTCTCTCAAGCTGCACCTCGGGAGTTGGGGTGTGCACCAGATGTTCTCTCCCAAGAGAATGGGATGCTATGGCACCCGAATCCCCAGTCCCTGCATCTCAGGGCCTAGTTGCTGAAAGTTTTCTGGTGAAGAATTTGAGCTGTTTCAGCATAGAAGCTGAGTATTGCACTTTTTCAAGATAAGTTTTATAGAAAGTTTACCATTCAAACAGCTATAAATTGTTTACAAGGATTTTAAATAGCACACCAAACTGACAGAGGGTTATTGATGTCAAACACCACCACTTTAAAGCTCTGGGCTGAGAACCCGGCAGTAAAAGGTGTTATTTTTTACTGAAACCTTCTCTGTCAGCTATAAGAGTGTTGATCGATCTCTCAAGAGCGTAAATAGAACGATCATTCTTCAAGCTTAGCAAGATCCCTCCTTATGTTATGTACTCCCCCCTGGTTGTCTACTATCTCCAGGAACAAGCAGGAAGTCAGTCTTCACATATGTGTGATATCGGCACCGAATGAGCCTGGCGCGGGAACACTGCCCAGGATCCAATAAGAATGCTTTTGGGAGCATTCCTCCACGCATGCATGACTGCCTTCATGCCTTCCCTCCTGGTCTCATCGGTTGTCTTTTTTCCGCAGAGCCACTGGGACCCCGTCCCTGTCAGCTGCGTCTAGAGACTTCAAATATTTCTTCAAAGTACATCAGAATACTCCGGTTGCTATTCCGGGTCCCCTTGCTTTTCTTATTTTTACTTAAATTTTTTTTTTTAATTTTTATTTTTCACTATTTTTCTGCTTGAGGCCTATGGCCTCTTTGGACACCATTGCCCAATTTGATTTTGCCTCCATATTATTTTCAGAGAAGGAGAAGCCTCGAAGTAGGTTCAAGAAATGCTCTAAGCATTCCAGTACAATTTCCATCACTGATGAGCATTCTTGGTGCCTGAATTGTTTAGGCCCAGGCCACGATGCTGATTCCTGCCTCTCCTGTTGCCACATCACTTCCAGAGGTCGGAAAAACCGAGACAAACAGAAGGCTAAGCTGTTTCCAACAGGCTCGGCTACTTCGGTGCACTTCTCGGGGGCATTAACTCCATCAAAGTCTTCCCCTGCCTCTAAATCCTCAGTGGCAAAGGGAAAACATCGCTTGGAGTTACTAGTGCTTAAGAAGAAGACAGCATCAGCATTGGTATTGAGGTCATCAACTTCCAGGTCAACGCCACTCTTGACATTCTGATGCAGACCGTCCATCTAAACAACCCTGGTGGGAGGTGGTATCCTTCAAAGCTATACAGGGGTTTGGGGATGCCCCTGAGATCTTATCCTTGGTGGAGTCCCCGATACTGGCATCGGGAGTTGTGGCCCACACATCTGTGTCTGGAGCCTCTCCTTCTCCGGTATCATCATTGGATAACTGTGTCATTGCTATTGAGCATAGCATCGTTAAACTTAGCAGTTGTTATGCCGATAGCATTGGCAGCTCCATAGCTGGCACCAGTACTGGTTCCACTGATACCATTGGTTATTACAGCCATCGTCACTCTACCGCAGGCATCCACTGCTTCATATGGCTTGGAGCACCCGATGCTGAGACCCTTGGATCCGCCGGGTCTAATACCCTTGACATGCAAACAGTGTGCATCAGAGCATAGAAGGTATCAAACATCTCATAGAGATTATTTTGTTTTCCTTCTGGATTCCGATTCCGAAGATGCATCAGAGGTGGTATCGATAGTCTGATACACCCAGGGATATACTGTCAGATCCATTGCAGCCCAAGGGCATGCCATTCCAAGACATCATTAAGAAAATGACGGCAGTTCTCGATGTTTCAGTGGCGACAGAAATGGAACCAAGGGCTGAGAAACTCAAAATACTCCAGTATCCTTTTGCACCAAAGGAGGCGGCCACCCTCCCATTGCCCAACATCTTAAAGAACTTGATGATTCGAATGTGGGAGTGCCCCCATTTTGACACCTGCAGTAAGCAAGAGGCTTGAACCCTATATAAAGTTCTTCCCTCTCCAGGCTTCCAAAAGCCACAACTTCCCCACCATTCCATGGTTGTGGAGTCCACCATGAGGAGGATCAAAAATCAAAAGAATCATTCCTTAGTGCCTCCTGCCAGGGAAGCCAGGACGCTAGATGCATTTGGGAGAAAAGCTTTCCAGGCTACAACAGTAGCCTCAAGAATTGACTCATACATGCTATACATGGGTATGTTTTTTAAGGATGTGTCGAGGGGTTTATCAGAATTCACCTTCTTATTATGCTCTGACAAACAGGTGGCTCATTAGGTCTTGGTTACCCATTCCCAGAATACATTGAAATTATTAACAAGGATTGCATTTGATGCTTTTGAAGCTAGCAGCAGATCTGCTGCAGCTTGCATATGTACCAGAAGAACAGGGTGGCTCCAGGCATCTAATCTGGAAAGGTGGATCCAGAGTAAATTTAATAAGCATACCCTGTAACGGTGAGAACCTCTTTGGTCAGAGGTGGAGGGAAAAGGCTGAAGAGATAGAAACAGACAACCTCACTATGAAGAGGCTGTTGAGGAAAACTGCAGACCCTTCTAAAAAAAGAAGGCTACCACCAAAAAGCCATTCTTCCCTAAAAATAAGTTTTGCCCTCCATATCAGGCTTATGCTAGCTGTGCTGCCCCGCAACAGCAGCAGAGACAACCAGGCCAAAAGCAGATCAGGAAACCCAAGGTTTCCAACCACAGCCTGCCCTATCTACTCAACAACCTCAGAGTTTTTGACATCTTCAAAAAGAACATGGCCAATTCTCCCATCATTCTCCCTCCTCCATCCAGGATTCCAGGGAGGCTCGTGCATTTTGCACACTGTTGGATCAGTATCACCTCCGAGCCTTGGACCCTACATTTAGTCAGTCAGGGCCTACAACTAAAATTCCAGGCTCGTCCTCCCAATTACTTTGTGGGACAACCCATCCTGGATCCCCTTCACTCCTTGCTCCATCAGGAGATCCTCTTCCTGCTAGAACAAGGAGACATAGAGGAGCTGGAAATTCTACTCCAGATATTTCCTAATTCCAAAAAAGACAGGAGGTTACAGGCCTATACTAGATCTCCGACATCTCAACAAATTTCTCATCAAGGAGAAATTAAAGAAGATTTCTCTAGGCAACCTCCTGCCATACCTCAAACAAAAAGATGGCAATGTTCTCTGGATATAAAGGATGCCTACACACACATCCTCATTTACTCAGACTACAGAAGGTTCCTCAGGTTTGTTTTTCAAGGCAACCGCTATCTGTACAGAGTCCTCCCTTTCAGACTCGCCTTAGCGCCCAAGGTATTCATGAAGTGCTTAGCTGTTGTGGTGGCCTACCTATGAACCTTGGGAATCTTTCTGTTCCCCTACCTAACGACTGGCTACTAAGGGCAGACTCCACTTTAGCAGTCACATCTGCCCTAAATCAAACCATTTGTGTCCTTCAAGAGTTGGGTTTTGTGATAAATGATCCGAAATCACATCTCTGCCCAACCCAGGGCCCTCGAGTTCATAGGAGCTTGTTTAGACATGATAAAGATCAGAGCCTGACAACAGATGTCTGTCTAATTATCTTAGTCACACAGGTGAAGCAACAGCCATCAGTTCCTGCTAGAACATTTCTACACATCTTAGGGCCACATGGCTTTCATAGTCCATGTTGTACCCTATGCTAGTCTCCACATGAGCATTTCACAGTGGACTGTCTCACATCAGTGGAAGCAGTCCACAGGTCATCTCTCACACCTGGTCAGCATCACTCTACGGATGAAGGTAGACATTCAGTGGTGGGTCACACCACAGAAGCTAATCAAAGGGTTACTTTTTCAGAAGTCTGCACCACAGTCTATCCTAACCACTGATGCATCAAAGCTAGGCTGGTCTCACAACGCAGGACCTTTGGTCTGCTCAGGAGAAACGGCTCCAGATCAATCTTCTGGAGCTCAAAGTGGTCTTTAATGCCATCAGAGTCTTCTCTCCCCAACTCAAGGAGCATTCTCTTCTTGTGCAGACCAACAACCAGGTAACTATGTTACAAGGAGGGACAGGCTCTCAAGCCCTGTGCAAAGAGGCCATTTGCCTGTGGAACTGGGCAATTTCCCAAGGTATTCACTTTCACACAGTCTACCTTCTGGGAGAACAGAATCAATTAGCTGACAGGCTAAGCCAGATTCTACATCCACACGAGTGGATGCTGGATCCTCAAGTAACCCAACACTTGTTCCAACTCTGGGGGATTCCGCTAATAGACCTCTTTGCATCTCCCCTCAATGCCCAGCTACCTCGGTTCTGCTTGAGGATTCCCTCTCCCCACAGGGAAACTTCAGATGGCTTCCTCATCCACGGGTTGAGAGCTCCTTTATGCTTTTCCTCCACTTCCACTCATAGCAAAAAACACTCTTCAAACTACAGGCCGAACAGGGACAAATGATTCTCATTGCCCCTCACTGGCCCAGACAACTGTGGTTTTCTCTGGTTCTTTAACTTGCTCAAGCACCTCCCCTCCAGTTCGGTTACTCACCGATGCTTCTCTCCCAGGAGCAGGGGACCTTTTTGTACCCCATCCTCAAGCCACCCTTGATGGCCTGGAAGCTGAGGAGTTTGTCCTCTCAAACTTAAAACTCAAAGCAGAAGTGTTGCATGTCCTTTTATCATTGAGAGAGGATTCAACTAGGCGCTCTTACGCCTTTAAATAGTGCAGGTTCTCCATCTGGTGTTCTCTTAAAACACTGGATCCTTTCTCATGTCCCATTCCAGGCTTACCTGCTACATTTGTCTACTTCTGGTCTCAAGAGTGGAGGAGTGGCCTAGTGGTTGGGGCAAGGTACTTCAGGCCGGAGGTCGGGGGTTCAAATCCCACTAGAGGACAGCAACCTTGGGCCGGAAGGACTGGGGTTTCTAGTCCCACAGGTGCTCCTTGTGGTCTTGGGCAAGCCACTTAACCCTCCATAGCCCATGTTTCCTGTAAAATACTTATCTCCAAGCTATAATGCCCTGTTCAATGTAATATCAGTTTGTTCAATGTAAACCGCACTGATGCAGAATAGCGCGGTATATAAGAGAATGTAAAATAAATAAATAAGACCAGTTCGGTGAGAGTACATTTATCCACTATTGCGGCCTCCCACTGTACTCTAGAGAGCTGCCCTATTTCGGCATACCCCTTAGTGGCTAGATTCATACGGAGTCTTCTCCTGATCAAGCCACCTTTCTGTCCACCTCCCACCCTGTGGGATCTAAATGTTGTCCTTGCACAACTCACGCGCAATCCTTTTGAACCAATGGGTTCAGCTCCCTTAAAGTTCCTCACTTGGAAGCTTCTCTTCCTCATAGCAGTTACCTCAACTGCAGAGTCAGTGAACTCCAAACTTTGATAACCTATGAGCCTTATACCACTTTTCATTATGACAAAGTGGTCCTTTGCACACATCCTAAGTTCTTGCTAAAGGTTATCACCTCCTTACGCTTGAATCAATTGGACTCACTACAAATTTTCTTTGCAAGACTCCACTCCTCTCCAGCTGAAGCCAAACTTCATGCTCTCGATTACAAGAGAGCGTTGACATTCTATCTGGAGCGCACAAAGGACCTTTGCCAATCCTCTGTTGTTTGTCTCCTTTGATCAAAGTAATTTGGGGACACCAGTTTCCAAAAGAACACTTTCAAATTGGTTAGCGGATTGCATATCCTTCGCTTAGTCACAAGCTGGGCTATCTCTACCACACCGTGTCATAGCTTATAATATGAGAGCCATGGCAGCTACTGTAGCTAACCTTCACTCCGTCCCTATCTCAGATATCTGCCAAGTGTCAACATGGTCTATTCTCTATACCTTTACAACGCACTATTGCCTGGGTAAAGACTACAGAGATGATGCTCAATTTGGACAAGCAGGTCTGCATAACCTGTTGCAAATTTAAACAATTTGCCCACTGTCCATCAGACTACCCCACAAAGAGTGCTCTGAACGAGCTGAGTCTGTTGGATCCTGGCTGCAACCTCCGGCTGTACTAGGATTCTTCTCTTGCTTGGTTGTCTTGGGCTAGGGAGTTCCATATGTGGAGACTGACTTCCTGCTTGTTCCTGGAGATAGTGTAGTTACTCGCCTGTAAAAGGTGATCTCTGGGAACAGCAGGAATCGGTCTTCACAATCCGCCCATCTCCCCATTAAGGTGTCTCATTTTTTTCTCTTTCTTGGTATACAGATTTTTTTTTTATTCTCCGCTATGTATCTGACTGAGGAGAGCAGGAGGGAAGGCGGGAAGGCAGCCAAGCATGCATGGAGGAATGCTTCCAAAAGCATTCCTATTGGATGCTGGGGAGTGTTCCCGCACCAGGCTCAGTTGGTGCCGAAGTCACCCATATGTGAAGATTGATTCCTGCTATTCCTGGAAATCACCTGTTACAAGTGAGTAACTATGCTTTATTGCAGATTTTGATATCATCTACAATGAGGCAAACCTTACCAGACAGCCCTTCTGTAATATCACTAACAAAAAGGTTAAAAAGAATCTGACCAAAGACAGATCCCTGAGGCACAGCACTGGTAACATCCTTCTCCTTGGAGTAAGCTCCATTGACCAGCATCCTTTGTCGCCTCCCACTCAACCGATTTCTAATCCAGTCAGTCACTTCAGGGACTATTGCTGAAACTCAGCTGAGCTGGGTCATTTTACATACTGGACTATTACATTTTGGAATAAAATCTTTGTTTGGGCTTGTTGGGCCTGGTGTCTACCTCAATTTTCACTTGCTTTGGTTTTCATTGTTTTCTGGAGGATCCTTCTCCCTTTTTTGGCATCTTAGCTAGATGTTGAACTGTGCAGGTAATAAGTGTAGAACCCTGTGGCAACAATGATAAGCCACAATCAATTCATAACTATAAGGTACAGAGCTGTAGATATTGTAAATAGTCTCCCCAGTTGATATCCAAGTTGTACCCCCTGTTCTCTGTAAATGCATTCTGGATATCCCAGATGCATAAATGTTACCTGTAAACCGTGCTGATTTTAAAGAGCGCGGTATATAAAAGCAATACATAAATAAATAAATACAATTTCACAGATTAGAGTCCAAGATGGTAATGAAGAATTGCTGATCTGTACAGACTGTAGCATGTCATCAAGGTGGGACCTGAACCATGCTTGCTACAATTTTTATGTATTTATTTCAAATGCGTGATATATCGCCATTGTACACTATGGAGGTCATTTCAGAACACAAATAAGATTTTGTACGTGTGGCGGGGATGTTTCTGCCGAACTTCTCTAACGTGAATGCGCGTCCAATGTAGCATGTGGGTCTCAGAACATGCCCAGAAGGGGCAGAACAGCGGCGTGGACAGCCACTGAGATGTGCAAAGTGTATTCTGGAAAGGCCCATGTACATTCTGCCATATCCCTGTGGATATCCCCATTATTCCTGCTAAAACATGGAATAAGGCCAGGACTTAGAAAATATTTTGCTGTGCTCTGCAATCCGTCCCATATTGAAGAATGGTTGTGACAAGTATGTGCTGAACTGGTGTGACTGCAGTCTGGAAAAACACAAGATGCAGTTATAAAGAACAGAAAGCAGAGATGAGGGAATGTTGTAACAAAACAATAATAAACACCCTTAGAGAAGTATTAAGAGGAAGAGTGTTTATTTTGGCTATGCTGACATGTGCTGTTTGTGCTAAAAGAGCTAATCCAGGGGACCCTAATAAATCCTGTGTTTTGAAAACTGGGACTGTTGATGTAAGAATAGTATGTGCGCGAGTCTGGACACAAATCATATTGAAGTAAGAAAGGGAGATCACGTGTAGTCCTGGGATTGCATGCCATTATGGTATAGCAGCTTTTAGTTACAGGTTTGGCTTGGCAGAATGATGTCTTTTGTGACTGTAAGTGAAAGTGTATGGTTTGGGGGTAGCACAGGAGGATCTGGTGTGCTGATCTGCAGTATAGGGAGGCCATGAGTGGTTGGCCATTATCTGGACCATATGGATGACCGCAGTGCCACCAGATGCCAATGTGATAGGGCAGCCATGCTTCAGCTGTGCCAGGCATGGGGAGACATGACTGATGTTGTGCCAACATCCCCCAGATGTGCCATAAGGCCTACATCCTTCCCCAGTCCAGCACTGATGCAAGCTGTGAGAGTGGGTGATATATCTGGAGGCTAGCTACCTGGGTATGATGGCACAGCGATCCCCTCTCCCATGCCCACACAGGCCTGATCAGGAGAGCAGTGCCACAAAGCATACTGGGAAGGCAGACGGGGTTTCCCCCCAGATAGCGGATGTATGCAGACCGATGTATGCCACAATGGGACAGGTGTAGCTGCTGTGAGAAATGCCCGGACCCAGATATGTGGGAATTGGATGACATAGCCAGAATGCCCATACTACTACTACTGATCATTTGTATAGTGCTAAAAGGCATATGCAGGGCTGCACATGCACACATATAAAAGATGGTTCCTGCTCAGCAGAGCTTACAACCCGGTCAAAACAGACAACACAGCAGCTGTGGACAGGATACAGTTAGAGGGAATGGTAAGGAAACATAAGGGAGATTAGGTGACTTGAATCCAAAAGCGGCAACGGAGAGATGAGCATTCAGCCTGGATTTGTGAAGGGCCAGAGAAAGAATCCTGACGTACAGGCTTAGGTAGTGTGCCAGGCATAGGGAGTAGCAAGGTGAAAGGAGCATAGTGTGAAGTTGACAGTAGAAGAGAAGGGCACAGATAGAACTGAACTAGATATCCCCTCCAAGAAATGACCCAATCTAGAAATGCCCTCACACTGCAGTGTAGATAATTTATGTATATAGTTAACCCAGTTATCCAAGTTTGTATTCCTGTTCAATGTAAAACCTGACAGTTTGTCGTTATGGTCGTTTTGTTATGATGTAAACCGCGCTGATTCTAAATAGCGCGGTATATAAGAAACTGTAATAAATATAAAATAAATAAGCGATCTGCCAGAAGAGCGGAGCTCCCGAGAAGGGATGTAGGGAGAGTTAGGAGAGGAATGGTAGCGCAGAGCAACAGAATAAGTGCACTTATAGGCCATAGGCACAAAAAGGGCATACATCTGTTGCTCAGCAATATTATGCATCCTTTGGGGAACTGCAATGTTAGTTTCGGGTTTTGTGTACTTGGTAAGGGTCCATCCTTAGCAATTTAAAGTGCGTTTGTAGAAATGACTAAGGCAGGGATCACTGGGACCCTTTTCTAATGCCAAGTACTATTTGATGCAAGGGATGTCCTGACATACATGTTTATATTTACGTTCTCTTATACCATATTAGTGTGCATTGGGGTTACCTAGCACTTTTCAGGGACTGAAGAAGACTGGTATGTTTTCTATGTTGCAGTAGCAGTCATTTCTCATTGGTATTTGTCTAGTTTGCATTAGCAAACTACTGTCAGTGTGACGAGCAGCTTAGGAGATGTACATTTTACCGATGAGGCGTGGTGTGGGCAGGATCCGGAATGTGCAGCTTTTCAGAATACAGTGGGTGTGTGGATGTCCAAAATATTTACCCGTGTTGGATAATATTCAGCTGAATAGCGCTTTACCTGTGCTGTACCAGACACGTCTACGTCCCCTATTCCGGACCTACGTGCACATCTAGACCCTCTGATGCGGAATTAGGCTCAAACGGGGCTCATTTTCAATTTAAACATGTCTGCGGGCTGGACATGCATATTATGGAATCGGGCTCTATATGGCTACTCAAGTACAATTTTACTTCTCAGTTTTAAATGTCTGTTTTTCTTTTATTTCTTGGTTCTCCATTTTTCCCCAATTTAAAATATCCGGGAAATGGATATGTCAGGAGATGGGCCCTGGATGGGGTGGAGGGTGGGGGGAGGGGTAAATAAATAAAAAAAACTTGAGTGCATAGAACATGTTACATGTACAATTAGAAGTTCATAAAATTGCCTCAGCATACATGACTGTATAAGTAGGTGTTATGAGAGCATACTGTTGCATTTTATGCGATATTGGGGTCAGAGCAGGGATAGGATCTGCACTTATGCATGTGTCTTATAAAACACATACTTAAGTGGTATTTTTCAGAGAGGCAATTATATAAAAGCACATAACTGCATGTGTTGATTTAATGAGGCAGATTTTATAAGGAGGAACATAAAGATAAGTGACTAACGCATATAAGTCACCTATTTTCAAGGACTTAAGTGTGTGAATGGGCATGTACATACTTTAGGCAATCGCAATTCTGTAAATGCATGTGTAAGTTTATCATGTGTATTTGCAGTGTGGGCATGCACATGGGTGGAGTTTGGGTAGAGCGCAAATTTCCATGCATGAGTTAAAAATACTTTAACTTAGGTGTGTTCTTGAAGAATCTAGGTGCCATAAGTGCCTAGTTTGCATACATCACTTAAGTCTCTGTTTTATAAAGTAAGGTGCACATGTATTTAAAAATGTGCACGCAAACATGCATTAACTTCACAGGTACAACACATACACCTATGTGCCGAAATGGACTAGATGCCCTGTTATAAAATTACCCCCCCCCCCCCCTGTTGCACAAGAAAACTATATTGCTGAAACCTATTTAGCATGTAAGCAAAAAGAGCATCTATGTAAGTATTTTATGATGAATGAAGAAGGGAATGAGCTTAGGTTTATCAGGGACCACTAAACTGGTAACATTACCAATAGTTATAGTTTATTAAATTGGATATACTGCCTTTCTGTGTACAAACAAAGCGATGTACAAACAGTCAAAAATCAAAAGTAATTGGCCAATGGCCTGCAAAAGGAAAAGAAGTTACAATATTGTTAGGACAGTAAGGAAAAGAACAGGCATACTAGACAAAAGGAGCATACAAGCGGAAAAGGGGTCATGCAGAGGGGGAGGGGAGGTTGAACGCAATGGAAAACAGATGGGTTTTCAGGAGGGATTTGAAGGTGGTGAAGTTATGTTCTAGTCTGAGAGGGGTGGGTAGTGAGTTACAGAGGGCTGGTCCAATGAAGAAGGCAGAGGTATGTGTGGACTGAAGGTGAACTTGGGAGGGAGATGGAAGGTGAAGGCGATTGACATGGAGTGACCGTAAAGTGCGGCTGGGGGTATGGGAGCGGATGAGGTTGGCAAGATATTGAGGAGTGTGAGTGTAAATGACGTGGTGTACTGTAGGGCTGGTACCCCTGCAATTCTACATGCAAATCTCCGGCCTGCTCAGCAACTCAGGCCTGAACCAACCTGCACAGACAAGATGGATTCTTCACTTCACTTTTGCTGTGTTTAGCTACAAACGACCTCCAAGCAACTGCTGGCGCAGCGTTTCTAAGCATACATACAGAAGCTATTGTCCGTGGCTGGCCTTGGACACTTGTACATGCCCAGAAGTTACATACTGTTGCTTCTGTCTGATTTCTTACCATGGCTCCTTTGTTTGCAAGAAGCTGCTCATCATCTACCTCCTGATTCGCTGAGAACACCTCAGACTGCCTGGTGCCAACCAATCATCGGACCTATGACGGAGGATTCTTACACAGAATAATGCAATCTGCACTGAAACTTTAGTAGAGAGAGTTGGGGGCTTTTTCCACCTGTTCATACAGACTTCTGCACCGGTTCCTCTCTGCTGTGCACTGCGTACCTGATTCCTGCGACCTGACCCTTCCGCAAGACGGCCACTAAGTGTGGGCTAGGCTGTCCTCCACAGGTCTGAGATAAGACTTTCACAGATACCTCCGGTTCGGACTTACTGCGGCTCGCCTGACGAGGCTAGAGCCCGCATTAGCTAGGAGCTGCCTCATTGGACTGCATTGTTCCTGAGAGCCCGACGGAACTAAGGTACTGACTTATCTCTCCTCCTCCTGATGGGCAAGGGGTTAGCAATATATTTCTTACTTTTCCTCAGTGCAGAGCGAATCAGTGACGTCTGGTTACTAATCAGTGATTTATTACGTTATCCAAGTGTACATCTGTACTATAACAAATTTCTACCTCATGTTTCTAATTAGCTGTATGTGTGTGTGTATATTTTTCTACCTGGTTACCTATAATAAAGTCTAATATATATATCTGCAGACCAGACTTCTTTCGTGGCTCATTGCTATAATAACTCACCGAACTTTGGGCTGGGTAATAGTAGCTATTTCCCCTGGACAACAACAGAGTCTAACTTATTTTTGTGCTCCTAATATACCCTACAGTACAAGGGTAAGAATCTTAAAGCGGGTGCAAAATTCAATAGGGAGCCAGTGTAAATGAACGAGACGTGGAGTGATGTGATCAAATCGGGAAGAGTTTGTAAGGATGCGTGCTGTCATGTTTTGAATGCGTTGGAGTCTATTAGATTGTGAACGGAAAATGCCAATAAGTACCGAGTTACAGAAATCGAGACGGGAGGTGATCAGTGAAAGAACCAGAACAGTGAGGGCTTGGGGAGTGAGGAAAGGACGAATGGCCCGAATCCGACGGAGATGAAAAAAAGAGGATTTTGTGACAGTAGAAATATGATCATGAAAGGAGAGACCAGAATCAAAGAGGACACCGAGATAGTGAAAAGAAGAAACTAAAGGAATGGGAGAGCCAACAAAGTATGGGGCCAATTGAGGGGAAGGACTGCCATGAGAGAACCAGATTGCAAGTGTTTTAGAGAGATTAACATGTAAGCAATTGGAGACAAGTCAGGTAGAAACTGAGTGAAGACAGGAATTGAGAGGAGAAAGATCTGGAGATAAAGGGGAAGTATGATGAATGAGAACAATGTCGTCTGCATAGAAAAAAGCTTGAATGCTAGATTGTTGAATCAAGAGTGCAAGGGGTGCCAGAAAGACATTAAACAAGAGAGGGGCCAACATCGAACCTTGAGGAACCCTGCAGAGTAAAGGAAACTGATCAGAGGGGGCAATTTATTTATTTATTTAAAACAGATTTCTATACCGCCTTATCCTGCAATCAAGGCGGTCTGAACAGCAAACAATCAGAAAGAAATGTGGCTAGTGTGTACATGCAGTGGGAATGTGTGCGTGTGTGTGTGACTGGTTGTTGATTTTTGTGAGCTATTTTACAGCGTGCGCTATTTACAATGCTATGGCTATCGGGTCCTTGCTTAACTCCTATTAGAGTGACATGTGGGGGGGGGGGGTCTTGAGGAGTCTGTTGCCTGGTTTAAGTAATGTCACCATAGTGTTCTATAAATAGGGTTGTCTTCAGAAGTTTCCTGAAATCCTTAAGGTCTGTTGTTGAGCGTAGTTCGTCGGGGAGGGCGTTCCAGATTGTTGGTGCCGCCTTTGCTAAGGCTCGTTGAAGGAGAGTGTAATGTTAACCCGCTCATCATAACATTCCAGACAAGAAACATTAGACAACAGCATATTCACACTAGAACAAATTAAGATTTCACAATTGAGATATTGCACCTTCAGAATGTTAGTGCTTAAGCCTGCTGAGGTAAAAGTTGCTTCACTGCAATTTGAAACCTTGTCAGAATCAAGTCAAAGCCAAAATGGAAGCGTGCTAGTTAGGGATGGATCTGTAAATCAGTAAGCACAAGATCCACTGAATGTCTTATGCATTACTTTGAAAGACAGAACCTCTAACGCGCTTTGCTGGGAAAGAACATAGTGATTGGATAAGCACATAAAGGATATATTGCTGATTTGCATATGAACCAGCACGATACCGTGATGCTTTTAAACAGCTGGACCAAAATTTTAAACTGAATGTGGACTGACGCAAGCAGCCAACGCAAAACACTAAAGCTTGGTATAATATGTTGAAGGCATGCTTGTCAGCTGGCATATGAGCCACTGCATTCTGGTTTGATTGACGCCCCTCGATTGAAGATGGGGGCAGGTAAAAATAGACAGTATGTCAAACACAATGACTGTAAAAGTGTATGAAAGTCTGCTAAGGAAAGCAAAGGTTCAAGTCTGTGCATCATACAAAGCTTAAAAAAAATCAGTTTCTTATCTCTCTCCAAATCTAGGCTTCTTAGTCTGTTACAAATCATGAGCAATACCCAAATATTCTCTCTACAAACAGGGGCTCTCCAGGTATTAACCCACAAACTCTCTGGGATCTGCAGAATAGCTATGCTTACCCATGCTTTGGTTTTTTTAAGCTAAGCATGAGGTGGTTCATAGACCTCCAAATATAAATATTTCAACAACTGTTACGGCTTTCATTAGATTAGTAAACTGTCATTTTTTATAATATAGATTAAGGTGGCTTCACCATAAATTGTGTATAACTGCATGTTTCTGCAATATGGTGTACAAAGCGAATCGAACAAATACTAAATAGGATGGACAACAAGGCAAAATCTAGAGAAACATCTGTCCACAAGGACCTCCATGAGGACACACAGTTGAGAAATCAAGGATAGTATTGTAAGATTAAATTACTTTGTTATCAAAAACTCCATATATTTTAAATATTTAACAAGTCAAAAAGTAGTCCATCACAAGTAACTTGTTAGTTCATGTGTGTGGTCTGTTCAGTTTCTTGTCAGATTAAAATCCATTGTTGAAGAACAATCTCAGAACAGTTATTTAAGCTTGAATCTATTTGTTCCTGCACATAGACTGTGGGTAAGGTAAGAAAGCTATTTCCTCAGATGGCCTCTCATAGGCTTCACTCCTTGTGACTGACCCCACTGTTTTTAACTTGGGGCCCATGTGTTTTGTCCGTGCTGGTCTGTCTGTTTTTATTACGTTAGACAAGAAGCAGGGACTGTCTCCTTTGAGTCTGTAAAGTGCTACATAAACCTGGTAATGCTATAGAAAGAAGTTATAATTCCCCACACTCTTCACCTTTGGCTGCTGCTGGTGTTTAGAAAGAGAATTTCTTGGTCTGCTGTTACTGCCTCCATGTAACCACTAGATGTCACAAGTACTACAGGAGCCTGAGAGGTTACTAAGGGACTGGTGGAAATTCAACAGTGCATCTCAACACTTCACATTTCACTGTTTCCATATGTTGGATGCCAAAAAAACCTGATACATTGTAATATGTAGAGGCAAGGAACAACTGGTATAGTGAAATTTTGAAAAATAAGCCTTTTTTTTTTAAAGACTGTAACAATCCTGCTGGGTATTATAAATGTTTCAGGTGTACTTGATACCGCTAGGTTTCTGGCTTTAGAATCACTTTTTCTTTTAATGGAAAGATGGATTGAACTTAATTTTAAGACTATTCGGTATTGCCTCTCAGGACATGCTGTAGCAGCTGGTAATTTTGTGTTATAGCAAATTGATTCCATACAGCAGCCAGGAGTACTTATGACTGGTGACTGACAAAAATTCCAGAGCTTCATGAAATAAACTCAGCCAAAATAAATAACATCACTGCATAATTGTAACTTAATTTGCTGATATGGAAAAAAAAGTTACTGCACTTCAACAAAATATTGAAACATTTTACTGGTAAGAATTTCATCAGGTCATTTATTTTTCATGATTGTATATAAGCTCTCGGGGAAGTAGTAATAACTTGTTCTGCTGTGTTGGAGTGTTTAAGCCATATGATTGATTAGAAGTCTTAACAGACATGAGGAATGGCCTTCGGACTTGAAATACATGGAGTGCATAAAAGCAACCCAATTTTCAGGCTTGGTGTAATGGAAGTCAGAATGCATTTTGTGAAATGCAGCCGTGTGGTATTTGCAGTAAACCGTTGCATTCCTTGAAACAAAGCTTAAGTTTCACATAAATTAAAGACATGTGTGGCCAGTAATAAAGTAACTATTGCTGTTTTTTTAAAAACATGTTTAACCAATATGTGGACTCCAAGCATGCCATGTCCACAGGAATCGCCAATAACCTAGGCAAAAAAGCAAGTTGAGTTTTTGATTTCTCACCTTATAGCCAGGTATAATAATTTTTTTATTCATGACGTTGCTGTAAAGCAGAGTAGGTATAAACTGTGGGCCATTTTTAAAATTTGTACAATGTGTCCTTGGCTTTGACTATTGTTTTTGTACTGAAGCTTCTGGCTTGAGTTTCATTTAAATGTGTTGTAGCTCTTAACATACATAAGGACATTGTTCACATTCTAGAACAGGGGTGGGCAAACTTTTTGACTCGAGGGCCGCAATGGGTTCATATATTGGACCTGGGGGCCGGACCAAGAGTAGATGGACGGTGTGTATGTGTGAATTAATATAAATTAAATTTAAATTTGTAACATTAAATGTTTAGATTAATTTAAGGTAGAAAAGCATAAAAAGAGTTATTTTACAAAACTTTTATGCAATGTATTTCTTTCATAAAATAGTACCTTCAATTTTAGTGGCCGTAGTTTGCCCATCCCTGCACTAGACCATGCCTCCCTACTTCCTTCTGTGGGTGGGTCTTTTGGTTTCTGAAGTGTGGTAGCCAAAGTGGGGGCTGTCCCACCCGCTTCATCCGAAAAGATGGGGTGGGCAAGATATGAGCAAGATTTAAGATTCTGAATCACCTCACATGAATCTGCAGTTATTGCGTGCCGAAGCGTCAGGAAGTGGGATATCCAGATCCTCCCAAGTGACCAGCCCATTTCCTGTCCTAGCCCCCCCATAGCCCATTACCAGTCCTAACCCCCCATCACCCCATTTCCAGAAGCCCCCATCAGCCCATTGCCAGTCTTAACCCCCCCATAGCCCATTACCAGTTCTAACCCCCCCCATCAGCCCATTGCCAGTCCTAACCCCCCCCCCCATCGGCTCACAGCCCACTGCCAGTCCTAACCCCCCCCCCCATCGGCTCATGGAAATTAAAATAAAAAAAAAAGCTGGCTGCTGCCGCCGCGGCAGCATGGAGTGTCCCGCGGGGCCCCCTCTGCCCGGCTGAACTCTCCCGGCGCGGCTGAAGCCCACTGCTCCGGCTTGCAGATACGTGAAGGGAGAGTGTCTCCCTCGCGTCTCTGTTAAGCCCGCAGCCCCTGCGGGCTTAACAGAGACGCGAGGGAGACACTCTCCCTTCGCGTATCTGC
This sequence comes from Ichthyophis bannanicus, assembly GCA_033557465.1. Classification (NCBI taxonomy): domain Eukaryota; kingdom Metazoa; phylum Chordata; class Amphibia; order Gymnophiona; family Ichthyophiidae; genus Ichthyophis; species Ichthyophis bannanicus. The sequence continues at coordinate 368,321,912 of CM066031.1, forward strand.
AAGCCGGAGCAGAGGGCTTCAGCCGCGCCGGGAGAGTTCAGCCGGGCAGAGGGGGCCGGATTAAAAGGTCCGCCGGGCCGTATACGGCCCGCGGGCCGTAGTTTGCCCATCCCTGTTCTAGAAGAATATCTTCTGGGTGTTGCAAGCTACTTTGATTACCAGTAGTATCAACAACATAAGATGGTGTTCTCTGTAAATACTGTAGATGACAATTCAGCAGTCTGATAAGTTGGTTATTCACTTAATATAAATTTACTACATCTCCTACTTTTTTTTTTCGAACAGCAAAATGATTCCTACAGGTTTTAAATGGTACTGTTCTCCCTCGCAAGCTCCGCTAATGAAGAAACAGTATGTATGACCACCTTCAGATCTCCTGTGTGAGGTTACATTGCTTTTAGTGTTTCATAATGTGCAAGCTTCATCTGTATTGATACAACTATTTTATTTTTATTGAAAATTTGCCAGTATTACATGCAAATATAATAAAAGGAAATCACAGACCAATACAAAAGAAAAGGGGCAAAAAACATAAATCAGTATACTCAACCAATCAGGGCCTGTTTCATAACCCACGATATGGGGTCATGTCATCAATGTAGAGAAGACAATAAACATATTCAGTAATCAGAGAACAATCCTCTCCTATTTACATATTAGGAAATAAATACCACAAAGGTCAGATGCCAGCTATCTTCTTCTTATTTACTAGGAAGTTCTCCAATTGAGATGGATCAGTATAAACCTATCTCACTCCTTCAACAGTTACCAAGCATTTGCATGGAAAGCGGAGAAAGAAAGTCCCTCTCCAGGTAAAACCCTAGGCTTCAGCTACAGGAAGGACTGCTCCGCACTTGAGTATATCGAGACACATCTGGGAAGATGGTAATGGTCTGACCACAAAATGGAGAATCCCTTTTGCGGAAATAAGATTTCAACAAGGCAACTTTGTCCGATTCTGAAGCCAGGGTGACTCTCAAGGTGGCATACGAGCAGATATCCTCCAAAGTTTCCAGGAAATGAGTTAAATCAGTTTCTGAGGCTACCTTCTCTACCCACGCCAGCACCCCACTCCTTAAAACAGAGCAAACAGGCAAATAATATGTGAGAAGCCATAATCTTCTCAGGTTCTGAAACAACACTTCCTTACAATATTTGTAGAACAAGATTAAAGGAGATAATAAGCGTGTTATTGGAAAATTTAACAATCTAAGATTTTTCACATGATCAGAATTTTCCAACATTTCAATATGATTGAACAGTTCATAAAGATCCTTAGATATCTGCGGTTGACGGTCTGAAGAGAGCCAACATGGCTCTCCAGCTGATCGAGAAACACAAAGGGCGAAGGTCGGATATACTGGTGCAAAAAAATTTTATTTCAGGAACCCCAACGCGTTTCGGCGAGAATGCTTTCTTCAGGGGGGACGCATCTTTAAACATAAAATAAGAATGAACTAACATAGTATATAAATATAAAAACATAATATAAAAATATTAAAAAAGAACATCTAATAAAAAATATAATAATCATAACTAATTAAAACTCCATAAATTGAGAATTACCAATACATGATAACATTTAAAAGAACTAAATCATTAAAAATCATAAATAACCACTGTAAAACCAGAACAAAACAGATAGATAAATAAATAAGCAAGCAAACATTAAAACATAGCATAGATAATAAAATAGAAACTATAAAAAGTAGCATATAGTTCAATAAGGGACATGGAGGATAAACTTACGAAGGCACCATGCAACACGTTTTAGTCTTAAAAAAGACTCAGACGAACCAAATGAGTGAACTAAAGTATAAAATATATAATATAGTACATTAAAATGAAATGTCCAGAACCAGGAGGATGTCTATAAGGACGACCATGTTGATTACCATAAGTGTTTATAAAAAGAAAAAGGTTTTCTGAAAAGAGAAAAAAAATTTGTGATGACATATCTACTTTAAATTGTGTACCCATAACATCTTCAAAACGAGCATATACTTGTATACCGAACCCACGATAATGTTATCTCAGCAAGTTTGTAATGAAATAACACAATAATCAGTTATCAGCATGAGATATAGAGAAAAAGAAGAGATTAAAAAGTTTAAAACAATTAAGGGAAAATCTTTCTTTAGTGTAAAAATCGTGACATCGTGTAAACGATGTAAGCAATATCGGGTTTAAAGTTTGTCAAGAATCATATAATAAAGTTTGCATACAGAAAAGAAGAAAAAAGTGTTCTTAACTAATACCAAGGGTAATGACAGTATAAAAGTATCAAACTTTAAAGTTTGACAAGAAATGCAGGGAAACTCAAAATGTTGCTTTTAAGGCTATAGACAAAGGTTGAAATTAAATGAGCCACGGAGGGAAAACTTAGTGTTACTTAACCGCAAACAGTATTAAGAAACAAAGATTTATAGAAACGGTCATACCTGTAAAGCCAGTATAAACTCCTGATACAACCTGCAATTTTCCACACGATGGCAACATAAATTTATGCAATCGTGGAGCCAAGAGAATTGGAGGCGCGTCTTTTTCAATGTTTCATTTTCGCGCGCTTTGCTGACTGACAGGTAGACGTGCTTGAGCAGAGGGTGTTTAAACGTCAAGCGTCTTCAAAAATTGGAGAGATTAATAGATACGCATGAGCAGAGGGGGAATTGATATAGAAAATCTTATGTAAAACATCATAGCCATTAAAAATGTGAAGAAAATAAGGCGCATCGTGCAAGATAACGTCTTTTTCTATGTTTAATATGCGCGCTACTTATGAATGAACACGCATAAGTAAAGGGAGAATTGATGTACAAAACATTCTGCTCCAAAAAAGGTCCTTTGAAAAAAATCATTGCCTACAATACGTCAGAAGGAAACACGGGCATTTAAAGTCAAAAGAGACGTGGAAACCTAAATGGGGATCTAAGAAAGCAGCATGTATCTTGGAGACGACATTACCAACATTGTGTCAGAGGAAACCATGGGCATATAAAACCGAAAGAGACGTAAAAACCTGAGTAAAACGGGGATCTACAACACGAGCTTTCCGAGCCACTTGCTCAGCAAAGGAAATAGTCTGGTTCATAAACCCTTGCAATAAAGAATTAATTTTGGATACTTTCCTCCAAATATCAGCCAGCATAACTTCACCAGATGTCTCCAAAACACCAGTCGGAGCAGCTAAATGTTTAAATGGAGTTAATTCCTCTGGAGTACATCAGTAAGGAGGCTGTGGTGAGCCAACAGATGCAGGCATTTTCTCAGCTGCACTGGCACCCATTAAGCAGCCATAATTGCCTGCAGCGGACTCTGATAAGGAGGAGGAGATCTGACTATAGGACTTAGAGATGCCCCAGACATGGACACCGAAGAAGATGGCAGGCCATTAACTCCCCGGTCCATTTTAGTTGAGGTCATAACACATGCATGTTGATCCATAGGACTTGATGTTACTTTAGGTGTTGATGATCCCGCTGCATTCATCCTCTTCTTCGCTGATTTGATTTTCCTCTTTCCACCAGAATGGGGCACCTCCTGCAGCACAATTGGGGCCCCAAAGGGACTTGCCCCTTTGTTCATGTGGCCATATACAAGCTGAATGATCTTAACCCTTCACCACACACGTGGGGACATTTTGACCCCAAACCTTTTGTTATGTCAAACTACTTATTTATTTCAGCCATGACTTAAAACTTCCGGTAGCTTCTCAATATTGACAGCCATTGAATTTCCCGTAGAGTGTTATTTAATCAGAACAGTAATTTTATGTTAACATTTTTATGGTATATATACCTATTATATATGGAGTGGAGGAGTAGCCTAGTGGTTAGAGCAACTGCCTAGTACCCAGAAGATCAAGGGTTTGATTCCCACTGGCACTCCTTGTGACTTGGGGCAAGTCACTTTACCCTCCATTGCCTCGGAAGAAAAGGCTGGCAATCTATTTCCGGTGATACATTGCCAAGAAAACCCAGAGGTAGCTGGGTCGCTATGAGTTAACACTGACTTGATGGCACTAAAAAAAAAAAACAACTATTATACACACCTCGGGTCAAATTGACCCCAGCTTAGCAAAACCAGTGTTGTCAGAATTCCTGTTTCAGGTTCATGTTGTAGTTATTATTGTTAATTTGGCATTACTAGGCTATTTCATGTGTAGGCTACTGTGATCTTCATGTGAAATTAAGGTGACATTTTTCAGCGTTTGAGTTCATACCAGGCATGTGTTCGTATAGACCTATTCATTGCTGTTATAGAAGTAATGGTGCTTAGCCACCAACATTTTCGTTTGAGTTAAAATTGTTGGGCCTATGGATAAACACGTTGTGTCAGTGAATGCAGCAGAAGGGGTTCCTGTTGTTGCCACCAAGTCTTTGCCCCTCTCGGATGGCTCCTCTGTGTTGGGGTTTTCAAACTCTGCCCTGCTTGCTGAACTGGATTCCATCGGCCCAGTGACATCTTCTCCTGTGGTGGAGGAGCATTATCGATGTGCTGATGTTTTGTCTCCATCTGCCCTGCCGGAAAGATCCTGTGTACCTGTGGTAGTGTCTTTGCCACGGGTTCTTCAGGTACCGGAGGATTTTGTGAGGTCGCATCCTGATGGTATACCCGTTACAACTGTGGATGTTCAAAATATTTCATTAGTTGATGTATGGTCAGTTGTTTCACGAATAGAGGCTTCTATAGCTTCATTACCTTCTGTTGTTTCTCAGTTCTCAGAGTTTTAGAAAGGTTCAGTAGCTAAGATGGCTCAGCATGATTCTCAGTTAGCAGTTTTAGATACTAAATGTCAGAAATTGGAAACTCAATGTGCTACTTTACAGAGATCGTCTTTGTCTTTTATTAAGGATAGTATTACCTTGCATACTCAGCAAGAATTATTGGAAAATACTTTAACGGCAAAAAATATCAGATGTTTAAATTTTCCCTATACTCGTTTGCTATCCCCCCAGACATTGTTTGACAAATATTTATCTGAAGTCTTAGGATATGAAGATAATGCTTAACCGGTTATTAACAAGTTATATTATTTGCCTGTGATAGGGGTGCCTCCTGGTGGTGGTTCCCCGGGAGCTGCTCCTAAAACTTTGTTAGATTCATTAGATGTTTCTGAATTTATTGAATCTTCTCATGATATAATTTCTTCTCGGGCCACTCTTCTTGTATCTTTTTCCTCTGAGGTTGATTAAAAAACAGTTAAGCGTTTGTTTTTTCTAAATAAGAATGTTGATTTTTGTGGGGGGAAAATTAATATCTTTCCCGACGTCTCTAGGCAAACTCAGCTTAGGCGTAAGGCTTTTTTGTCTTTAAAGCCTCGCGTTCTAGCACTTGGTGCATCCTTTTTTCTTAAGTTTCCTTGTAAATGTTTGGCTATATTAGGGGGCACCAAATATGTTTTCTTTGAGACTTCGTCTTTAGAATCATTTCTTATAAATCAGGTTCCACCGTCGTCGTGTGTATAATATTTGTTATCATTCAGCAAGTTAAAATAATTAGAGTTTTGTGTAGTATTTAGGGCACTAACTCCCTTCCATTATGTTTTCTTATTATATTGATTATTTCAGTATTTTGTTTATAATGAATTGGCAGCTCCCCTGGATGTGGACTATATAGTTTTCTGTATTTTCATCTTATGTAAAATTTATTATTGTCTTTTGGAATCATTAATAAAAATAGTTTATTATTTTTTTTAAAAAAAACCTATTATACACACCTGGGGTCAAATTGACCCCAGCTTAGCAAAACCAGTGTTGTCAGAATTCCTGTTTCAGGTTCATGTTGTAGTTATTATTGTTAATTTGGCATTGCTAGGCTATTTCATCTGTAGGCTACTGTGATCTTCATGTGAAATTAAGGCGACATTTTTCAACATTTGAGTTCATACCAGGCATGTGTTAGTATAGACCTATTCATTACTGTTATAGAAGTAATGGCGCTTTGCCGCCAACATTTTCCTTTTTCTGAGATATATTTGATTGGTAATAACAGTTATTTATTATGATTTCAGTTATTTTATTGTTCCAAGAATTCTGAGTGAAATGAATAGTAGTCGTCCTCATCATCTAACAAGCCAGGCTGTACTTTAGGCAGTATTATCTGAACTTGAAAATGAATCATCAGACGATGAAACAGGAATAGAAGGTGAAGACTCTGATGGTGAGCCAGACAATGTTGAACAAACTAGTGACTATGATGATCAAATTGAGGGACAGGAAGCACAGTACCTGGCAGGTGATACTGCGGAGAATGAAGACAGTGCATCATCATCTGATGATGATGATCCACAACCAAGCAAGAAAAGAAAAATTAACTCAGAATTTTATAAACAGAAGAAATCAGGTAAAATCTACAATCTACATGTACTTACCTGGAATGGATATGACAGTTGATGAGCAACTGGTCAGCTTCAGAGGCAAGTGCGGCTTTCGACAATACACTCCCACAAAGCCAGGAAAGTATGGAATAAAGATATTCTGGAACTGCAATGCAAAGACCAGCTATCCACTGAAAGGAGAAGTTTATCTGGGGAAGCAAGCAGGAGCAGCGGTCGAACTGAAGAAAGGAGTTGAAGTAGTGAAAAGATTGACTAGACATTGGTGGAAAACTGGCTGCAATGTTACATGTGATAATTTCTTTACTGATGTAGGACTGGCTGAAGATCATCTGATTCAACACACTACAGTTGTTGGCACCATGAGAAAAAACAAAAGGGACATACCAGGTGAACTGCTGATTTTGCGGAACAAGGAACTGTTTTCATCACAGTTTGTTTTTTGCAAAGAGATCACACTAGTGAGTTATGTTCCAAAGAAAAACAAAACAGTCATTGTTTTGAGCAGCATCATGACAAGGCGATAGACGACAAGAATGAAAAGAAGCCTGAGATGATTCTGCACTATAATGCTACTAAGTCTGGAGTAGACAATCTGGACAAGCTTGTGCGTACATATACATGCAAACGTGGCACTAGAAGATGGCTGTTCTGCCTGCTGATGAACATGTTTGATGTTGCTGTTGTGGCAGCTTACATAATTTGGGTGCAGCAAAAACCCGAATGGCAAACAGAGGCGTCCCACAAACGGCGACTGTTCCTAACAGAACTGGCAAAGGAGTTAGTTCTGCCACAGCAGACATTGCGTTTGCAGAACCCAAGAACACTTCAGAAAGGGGTGCGGATCTGCATGGAACTACTTGGATTTAGCTTACCTGGTCCTACAGGCTGTGAATCCAGAGGGGCACGATCGCGCTGCCAGCTTTGCACCAGATCATCAGATAAGAAAACATCAAAATACTGCAAGCGATGTGGTATAGCCATATGCCCAGAACATTGCCAGCTGTTATGCAATGAATGTGCTGACTAAAAGACGCCTAGATAGATGATTATACAATTAAGTGATAAACTGAAGTTAATAGTTAGACTACTTTTATATCATAAACACTGAACATTTTGTAAACAGCAAAAACTGAGAACTGTTTTTAATAAATGCAATAAAATACCACTCCTATGTGGATGAAATTGTTCATGGTTTCTGGTCATTTACTGATGGGGGTCAGTTTGACCCCAGGTGTGTAAAGTCGTCGGTAATTTAACGTGTGTGATGAAGGGTTAAATATCATCCCAGGGGCGCCCTTAGATGGCATCACAAGCAAGGCAGCCCCATTCCACACGCTCCTCACTTCCTGAGCTAGCAGGGCACTCATGGAGAATGACAATGGCAGCAAACTTTCTCAGCTGAGGTAGCACGCTCCCTGGTGGTTATTTTTTTTTAACTTGGTGGCATTAAGTGAGTCAATCTTTGGGAACTCAAAAGTAAAGTAATGGGAAACCTCTGAGGTTTCTTGTTTTGTTAAAACACACTCAAATAGGCATTTAACATTTTTTGAGTGATTTTGTTTTACAGAGGTAAAGAGCCAGCAGACTTGATTATTGCAACATTTTTTTGGCTAATCTCCCCAATTATCAGCTTCAAAGCCTTCAGTTTATCCAAAACACTGCAGCTCGCCTTATCACTTTTGCCCATCGTTTTGATCACGTCACTCCCATTCTCTTTCGTTTGCATTGGTTGCCCCTTCATTTTCGTTTCCACTATAAAATCCTCATTCTAACTCATCGTGCCATTAATACTAACAATCCTCTGTATCTTGCTGATCTCATTTCCCTTCATACCCCATATCGTCAACTTCGCTCCCTCCATGCTAATCGTCTGTCCTTACCCTCCCCATCCCAAGCACATCTGGAAAAAACTCGCCACTCAACTTTCTTCTTTCTTGGTCCCCTGTTGTGGAATGCACTACCTCAATTTCTCCGGTTGGAATCTTCTTATCCCCAGTTCAAAGCCTTACTCAAAACCCATCTATTCCAACAATCTTTTGATCTTCCTCCTGATCCGCCTCCCTGAAGCTGCCGTAGGTTGTTTGTTCCATCCCAATCATGTCTTGTCCTGTTTTCCCTCTGTCTGTTTTCCCCTGTTTTGTCTTTGTTTGTGTTCAATTGAAGTCTTTGGTTTAAGTGTACAGTTTTTCAATTTTTCTGTCTTGTCCTTTTTTTTTTTTTTTTCTTTCTTTCCTGTCATCTCATGGCATTCCTTTTCTATAGTTTGCAGTGTTGACCTTTGATTTTATTGTAAACCGCTTTAATGTCTTGGCGAAAGCGGTCTGTCAAGTGTGGAAATAAAGATAAAGAGCCAGGTGGAGATTTAAGTCTAGTCAAGATACACAGAGAAAACAAGAGGTTCCAGGAAACTTTCAGGCTGATGCAGGAAACTAGCGTGGCCTTTAACCACAGATAATGCCATGATTAAGAATACTTGAAGCACATTTAAGCAAACGTCAAATGCAGAAAAGATACAGATGTGCGTAAATAGCGACAGGAAAAAATTAGCGCCCAAATAACACGAGTATTTAAATGAATTTAAACTGCAGGCAAATGAGCTGCACATAATAATCTAGTATGCAAATGATGGCTGCACCTGATGCAGAGACAGCCATAAAGGATTGTGCAACCAGCTTTAGCGCCAATATCTCTTCGCCTGGGTCTGAAGTGGCTTAAACCTCTAGCACATGCCCCAACAGTATTTTGATGGCATAGGTGCTTTCCCCGATGCCTGGATCATCTTCCCCTCAGATGATTCAGGGTTCTGGCAATGCCCCCAAAGCCATCAAAATACTGAAGCAAATTCCTGGTGGCCTAGCAGCCCCGACCCCCCCCCCCCATCCCCCAACAGCATTATGATGGCATGGAGGCGATCACGTCATCAGGAAAAGCTCCCGATGGCATCAAAGTACTGTTGAGGGCCAGAGCCCAGACAAAGTGACTCCCTGGTGGTCTAGGGGCCTTGATCTCCCCCACCCGACTTAAAAAAAAGAAAAATTACCCTGGTGGTCTTAGAGACCCCCTGAACCCCCACCCAACATAAAAAACATTACCCTGGTGTTTAAGTGGCTCATGAGCTGCCCCACATGGTGCATCCCAGCATGTGCCGTGTGAAGCCAGGCACCGCCATTTTTCAAGATGGCGGAGCGAAAGCATGTAGCCAGAGCTCCCCCTTTCAGTTTTGCTTATTGCTTTTCTACATCCGCAACTGATCCCATCCTGCTAACGACTCCTTGAGGTATTATCCCATCTTGACAAAATTAATTTTCCTGAAGTCTAGGACCCTCACTTTCAAATGGACTATCGGTCCTAGTCGTACTACTGAACCATAATCTAGTCATCACTGGATGCAAGATGATCTCCCACTATAAGATCAGAAACGCTTTCCCCATTGATAAGCACCAGGTCCAGTATGGCCCCTTCACATATGGGTTATTTTACCAGTTGCTGGAGTAATTCTCCCTGTAGAGAATCCAGGATGTTCTTACTTATAGATGACACCATAGCAGGGATGTGCCATCCGGCATATCGAAATCACCTATCAGTAGTACTTTTCTTTTCATGGCAATACTGTGAATGTCTTCAATTTATTTATTTAACAAGTCGTCTATACTGCCTCATCTTTCATTCAGGGTGGTTTACATTATAACTTCAACAACAACTTTACAGAAAACAGGGAATTAAACTTGGAGGGTCATACATATAAATATCTGTCGACGTCTGCCTGTGAAGATCTGTATATCGCACCAATGCAAATGGATTCCCTATTCCCTCTTTTTTTTAGTTTAACCCGCAGTGCCGCCTCCTTCCCTTGTAAGCCCTGTAATTCTGGAGCTTTAATATGATTTATATATATATTGCCATTTCTCCTCCTCTTCTTTTTACCTTATCCTTCCTGAATAAAGTATAGCCTGGTATAATTAAATCCCAGTCATAGTTGTCCTTGAACCATGTCTCTATTACTGCCACTAAATCCAAGTCAGCTTTTTCCATTGAAACCTCAGCATCTGGGATCTTATGTCCCATACTGCAGGTATTAATGCACATTGTTTTCCAGGCATTTCCCCTTTTTACCCATTTCTACAGAGGTATTAAATGTATCACTTACTGAGGTTTTTTAAATTTATCTGGGGGCTTTCTTCACCCATTCCCAGCAAATCTAAAGCCCTCTTCAGTAGGTTAGCCAGTCTACTACGGAAGACACTTTGACCCTTCTTGGAATACTACTACTACCACACATTTGTATAGCGCTACAAGATGTAGCAGCACTGCATAGACACATGTAAAAGACTGTCCTTGCTCATCAGAGCTTACATTTAGTCAAGACAGACAACACAGTAGCTGTAGACACAGGATACATCTAGGGGGAATTGTAAGGAAACGCAAAGGAGATCAGGTAAGACAGGATCCAAAAGTGGCAGCGAAGAGGTGAGTTTTCAGCCTATATTTGAAAAGGGTCAGAGAAAAGCACCTGATATACAGACTCAGGTAGTTTGTTCCAGGCAATAAGGAGCAGCAAGGTGAAAGGAATGAAGTCTGGAGTTAGCAATAGAAGAGAAGGGCACAGATAGAAATGATTTGCCAGAAAAGCGGAGTTCCTGAGGAGGGGTTTAGGGAGAGATAAGAGGAAAGGTAGTGAAGAGCTGCAGAATGAAAGTACTTATAGGTCAGCAGGAGACGTCTGAACTGGATTCAGAAACAGGGAGCCAATGAAGTGACTTGCGAAGAGGGGTAATATAAGCATGACGAGGCTAATGGAAGATTAGCAATGCAGCAGAGTGTTGAACAGATTGAAGAGGAGAGAGATAATTCAGAGGGAGACCAACAAGGAATAGGTTACAATAATGTAGATGGGAGCTGACTAAGGAGCGGATAAGTGTCTTAGTAGTGTGTTCAGAAAGGAATGGGTGAATTTTGTTGCTGATAAAGAGAAAGAAATGGCAGGTTTTAGCTATCAGTTGGATGTGTGTGGAGAAGGAGAGAGAGGAGTCAAAAACGACCCCAAGGTTGCGAGCCGAGAAGAAAGGCAGGAGTAGAGAGTTGTTTACAGAGACTGAGAAAGGAGGGTTTAGGGGGAAAAATAAGAAGCTCAATTTTGGCTGTGTTCAATTTCAAGTGGCGCTGAGACATCCAAGCAGCAATTTAAAAAAGGCAGGCAGAGATCCTGGCCCGGATTGCCGGAGAGATTTCAGGTGTAGAGGTAGACCTGGAAGTCATCAGTATAAAGATGGTACTGAAAGCCATGGGAAGAGATGTGTGCACAGAGACTAAGCATAGAGAGAAAAAAGGAGTGGACCCAAGACAGATCCTTGGGGTACATCAACTGAGAGCAGGATAGCAGTAGAGGAGGGTCCACCAGAACAAACACTGAAAGAGCGATGGGAGAGATAAGACGAGAACCAGGATACACAGAGCCCTTAAATCAAGCGAGGATAAGATATAGAGGAGAAGGTTGTGGTCAACATTGTCAAAAGCAACAGAGAGGTCAAAAAGGATGAAGATCGAGTAAAGTTCCTTTAGCCAGGAACAGATCGCTGGAGATTTTGGCAAGAGTCATTTCAGTAGAATGTAAAGGACAAAAGCCACATTGTAAAGGAGCCAGGAGGGCTTGAGAGGAGAAACAACGGTGAGGCAACGGCGGTGAACCACACATTCAAGTAGTTTAGAAATGAAGGGGAGGAGGGAGATGGGTCAATAGTTAGGACAGGTAGGGTCTAGTGAGGGTTTCTTGAGGAGTGGTGTGACCACAGCATGCTTGAAGGCTGCAGGGACAGTTTTAGTGGAGAGCGGTATGTTGAGCATATGAGATGGAAGGGACAATAGTGCAGGAGATGGAGCTGAGGCTATGGGTGGGAATAGGATCAGAGGAGCAGGTAGTGAGTTTGGAGGAGGAAAGAAAGTGTGTGGTTTCCTCCTCAGAGATCATAGAAGAGGAAGAGAGGTTAGCAGGAGTAGAGAGGGAAAATTGAGAGTGAAGAGGGGGAGGAGGGGAAGTAGCTGACATTGTGGAGAATTGAAGTGTGATCTTATGGATTTTGTCATGGAAATAGCCAGAGTTTGGGAAGAAAGGAAATTAGGGGGCAGAGACAGAGGCACCTTGAGGAGAGAGTTGAAAGTTGTAAAGAGATGGCAAGGGTGAGAGGCAAGAGAGTTAGTCAGATGACTATAATAGTCTTGTTTGGTGAGTGCTATGGCTGACTGGAAAGAAACAAGCATGAATTTGAAGTGTAGAAAGTCCGCAAAGTTGCAGGATTTGAACCAAGCATGCTCAGCTGAACAGGCACAGAAACATAGATAGCAGGTAGTGGAAGACAGCCAGGGCTGGGGTATACTGTGCCTCACAGGACGTGGCATGGGCAGAATAAGAACATCTAGAGTAGAGGAAAGTGTGCGTTATAGGAAGCTACTGCCTCATCAACAGACTCAGATGACATAGTGGAGGAAAGAGATGATGAGACAATAGAGAGAACCAAAATGTCAATAGCATGAAGATTTCTAAAGAGGTTGTAGGAAACAGTACGAGGTTGAGGCGGCGAGCGATGAAGAGTGAAGCTAAGTAGGTGATGATCCGATAAGGGAAGAACTGAGGTAGAGAAGTTTTGAGGGTAAGCAGTTAGAGAATACAAGGTCGAGGCAATGGCTGTGCTGCTGAGTGAGGGCAGTAGAGCAAAGCTGGAAGTTGAATGAGGAGGTAAGGGAAAGGAGCTTTAAAGCATGAGGGTCAGATGTTATCAACATGAAGGTTAAAGTCCCCAAGAATAAGGGAGGGAGAAGATGAATCCATAAAGAGGGAAAGCCATGAATCAGTCAGTGAGAAAGGTAGAGATGGATTTGTGAGAAGGTTGATAAATAACTAACCAGAGAGGTAGTGGAGTAAAAAGGCAGATGGAGTGGACCTCAAAGGAGGGAAAGGAGTGAGAATGAGGCAGCAGGAGGGGTTGAAATTACCATGAAGGAGGAGTAGAAGCCCAACACACCACCACGGTCAGAACTGATAGCTGCCATGACAGAGCAGCGACTGATGCAGAGTCTTCTGGGAAGAGCCAGATCTCAGAGCAAGAAGATGGAGAGCATTAGAGACAAAGATCATGAGTAAAGGCAAGTTTTTTTGGATGGAGTGTGTTCCACAAGGCATATGAGAAATAGAGAGAGGAAGGGTAAAGGAGAGAGATATGAATACGATTTGAGCTGTTGCATGAATATCTGTTTTGGGAGTGTGACAAAAGTCTAGGGTGGTCAGGATTGAGGTTGATATCTCCAGAAGAGAGGAGAGGAGTACAAGAGGGCGGAGAGAGAGGAGACAGCACGGCAGCAACAAGGGTGAGATTGTTTGAGAGAGAGGAGATGGCTGAATGAGAGGGAGAAAGTGGTGAAGCTCAAGAGCTGATGATAGGGTACAGAACAAGATGGTGGGGGAAATGAGGATGGTAAAGGGGAGGTATGGGGAGGGGCTAGAAGATGTTGGGAGGAGGGAAGACAATTAGGGAGTAGGAAGAGAAAGTGATGAGCCATAAGAGAGGTGGAGAGGAGAACAGAAGTCAGAAGAAATAAGGATAGGTGGGAGAGAGATCACAGGGGATTAGGTGCACCTGTGAATAATCATAGTAATGATCACAAGATGGCTATAAGAGACTGAACGCAGAGGGTTGGGAGGGAGGGATAAAAGTTATGAGGATATGCAGAAACTGGTACAAATGGAGAAAACCAAACAAACGTACAGATAGCACACTATAATGATAAAATAAATTATATCAATAGACACACAGGACTCACAGGCTGGCAGGTAAATGTGGTTTTTCCTGTTTCTGGCACAGTCACAGAGAACGGGAAAGAGCTTTAGTCGCACTCCTGCCGTTCTCCCTGAGACGACCTCCTAACAAGTGTTGACCCCTGAGGAAGGCCTAGTGCCGAAACTTTTTAAAGTTGGGTCCTTAATAAAGACTTTTTAAGTTTTCACCCAGTGTGGCCTGGTCCTCCTCCATCTGGTTCTTGGACTGTACCATCTGCGGAGAACGCACTCTTTCTTTCCTGGTAGGTAAATGTGCCCAAACTGGCAGGTAAGCAGCTTCTCCATGCTGAATGAGAGAGAAATCAGCACACACTGGAAACAAAACAGGAAAAGAGGGTTAAGCAACAGGAGGGGAGGGGGAGGGGTTAGTCACTAGGAGAGTAAAGCAAGGGACAGGAAAACGGAAAATGTTGAAAAAAACACCATGACAGAGAAGAAATAGGTAATGGATTAAATGTTAGCTTGGCCTCAACAGACAGAGACTAGAAAGTTGCAAAATGTTATGAGGATATGCAGGCAGGTACAAATGGAGAAAACTGAACAAACGTACAGATAAATAAATAGCACACTAACAATGATAAAATAAATATACCATTGATACACAGGACTCCCAGGATGGCAGGTAAGCAGTTTCTGAGGTGGACACCATTTTTGCTCAGCAGCCTTTGAAAAATTATCCCATTCAGAGCCCCTCCCCACAAGGCCTCTCTGTTCCTGATCCTTAAAAACATAAGAACATAAGATATGCCATACTGGGTCAGACCAAGGTCCATCAAGACCAGTATCCTGTTTCCAACAGTGGCCAATCCAGGTCATACGTACCTAGCAATTACCCCAAAAGACACAGGTTCCATAATGCTTGTATTGGGTCAAGCATTGATATCCTGGGTCCCTTCTTAATAATGGTTTATGGCCCTTTCTTCCAGGAACATGTCCAAACCTTTTTTAAACCCAGTTACACTAACAGCCTTTACTACATCCTCCGGTAACAAATTGCAGAGTTTGATTACACGTTGAGTGACAAAATATTTTCTTTTATTAGTCTTAAATTGTTTACCCTATAGCTTCATTGCATGTCCCCTAGTCTTTCTATATTCTGATAACATAAACAATCGATCTACGTTTACCCATTCCACTCCGTTCATTAATTTATAGACTTCTATCATATCTCCCCTCAGCCGTCTCTTTTCCAGGTTAAAGAGCCCTAACCTTTTTAGCCTTTCTTCATAGGGGTATTCTTCCATTCCCTTTATCATTTTGGTGGCTGTTCTCTGAACCTTTTCTAATAACCCTATATCCTTTTTAAGATGCGGCGACCAGAATTGCACACAATATTCAAGGTGCGGTCTCACCATGGAATGACAGAGGCATTATAATATCCTTTGTTTTATTTTCCATTCCTTTCCTTATACCTAGCATTCTATTTGCTCTCTTGGCTGCCGCTGCACACTGGGCTGAGGGTTTTAATATGTTATCCACAATGACGCCTAAATCTTTTTTCTGGTTGGTGGTTCCTAATGTGGAACCTTGCATTGTGTAACCATAGTTTGGGTTGTTCTTGCACTTGTCCACATTAAATTTCATCTGCCATTTTGATGCCCAGTCTTCCAATTTATCAAGATCCTCTTGCAATTTTCCACAATCCTCTTGAGTTTTAACAGCTTTAAATAGTTTTGTGTCATCTGCAAATTTGATAACCTCACTCGTTATTCCCTTTTCCAGCTCATTTATGAATATGTCAAAAAGCAGCGGACCCAGCACAGATCCCTGGGGTACACCACTATTTACCTTTCGCCATTGGGAAAATTGGCCATTTAGCCCTACCCTCTGCTTTCTATCTTTTAACCAGTTCCTGATCCACAATAGTACACTGCCTCCTATCCCATGACTCTTTAGTTTTGCCAAACGTCTCTGATGAGGGGCCTTGTCAAAGGCTTTCTGAAAGTCCAAATACACTATATCAACCGACTCACCTTTGTCTACCTGTTTATTCACACCTTCAAAAAAACATAACAGATTAGTAAGACAAGATCTTCCTTGTCTAAAGCCATGTTGGCTGTCTCCCATTAAGCCATTGTAAATAACAAATGTAGTGATGGTCAAAAACTAGCACAGAGCATTAAATGTCAAACCGGAAGAAAACTCTGTATGAAGACACATGAAAGTATACTGTGTCAAAATCAAAAAAACTACTATGCATTCACTTAGAAAGTAGAGAAGGCAGAATTCAAGCAAAGGTATTTGAAGCAACAGAAGGTCTCAGACTTTAACGGGCAAAACGTATACTCAAGGCAATATTCACCAACAGAGCACAGTAAAAGCCCTTTCTTGCATCAACGACCTTAAGAATTATGTTGCTCCACAAAGTAGCTATCACTAACTCCTTTAACACAGGTAATAACAGTATTTCTCTTGACAAATTCTTCAAAATCAGTGTAGGAGAGTGAATAGCATAACTTAGCTGAAAACGTATTGCTTGAACTGCTGCATAGCCATCATCTCATCCCCGCTCCAACCCCAACGCTCTCAATCGCGCTGTTATTGCGTTTCACCCGAGCAGGTTTCTTCAGGGGGTGACAAGCAGAGGATAGCGAGAACAGGCCAGCTGCAGGAACAGAAGCATTACTAACTGCTGCCAGCAATAACAGCGCGATTGAGAGCGTTGGGGTTGGAGCGGGGATGAGATGATGGCTATGCAGCAGTTCAAGCAATACGTTTTCAGCTAAGTTATGCTATTCACTCTCCTACACTGATTTTGAAGAATTTGTCAAGAGAAATACTGTTATTACCTGTGTTAAAGGAGTTAGTGATAGCTACTTTGTGGAGCAACATAATTCTTAAGGTCGTTGATGCAAGAAAGGGCTTTTACTGTGCTCTGTTGGTGAATATTGCCTTGAGTATACGTTTTGCCCGTTAAAGTCTGAGACCTTCTGTTGCTTCAAATACCTTTGCTTGAATTCTGCCTTCTCTACTTTCTAAGTGAATGCATAGTAGTTTTTTTGATTTTGACACAGTATACTTTCATGTGTCTTCATACAGAGTTTTCTTCCGGTTTCCCATTAAGCCATGACTACATGTTCAGCAATTTTGTTCTTTATGATGGTTTCTATCATTTTTCTTGGTACTGACGTCTGACTCATTGGTCTGTAGTTTCCCGGATCACCCCTGGAACCCTTTTTAAAAATTGATGTTACGTTCGCCATCCTCCAATCTTCAGGTATTAGAGATGATTTTAATGATAGTTCATAGATTACTAATAGCAGGTCTTCAATCTCATATTTCAGTTCTTTCAACACCCTTGGATGTATATCATCTGGCCCAGGTGATTTGCTACTCTTCAGTTTATCTAATAGTTGTAATACATCTTCCCGATGTATCGATATTTTCTTCAGTTCTTCCGCATCTTTAGATACCACTTCAGTCATGGGTAACATCCCTACATCTTCCTCAGTAAAGACCGAAGCAAAGAATTCATTCAGTCTCTCTGCTATAGCCTTGTCGCCTCTTAGTGTGCCCCTTTAACCCCTCTATCATCTAATAGACCAACTGACTCTCTCACAGGTTTTTTGCTACGACTGTACTTGAAAAAGTCTTTATTACGCGTTTTTGCTTCCGCAGCAAGCTTCTTCTCAAATTCTCCCTTTGCCTGCCTTATCAATGCCTTGCATTTAACTTGCCAGTGCTTGTGCTGTTTCCAGGTTTCGTCGTTTGGCTCTTTTTTCCATTTCCTTAAAGATGCTTTTTTGGCAACAACAGCCTCTCTGACCTAACCTTTAAGCCATGCTGGCAGTTTTTTGGACTTCCTTCCACTTTTCTTAAAGCGTGGAATACAGCTGGTCTGGGCTTCCAAGATAGTATTTTTCAACGACAGCCAAGCTTGATGTAAGTCTTTAACCTTTGCAACTGCTTCTTTTAGTTTTTTCTTAACTATTTTCCTCATTTTATCATAGTCTCCCTTTCGAAAGTTAAAAGGTAGTACTGTGGATTTCCTTACTATCCCTCCTTCACTAATTAAATCAAATGCGATCATGCTATGATCACTATTGCCAAGTGGCCCCAACACCCTTATCTCTTGCACCAGATCTGTTGTTCCACTAAGGACTAGGTTTAATATGGCTTCCCCTCTGGTCGGTTCATGAATCCTTAACAGATTTGGGTAAACCAAACAGGATTAAATCCTTAACAGATTTGGGTAAACCAAACAGGATTAAATCCTTAACAGATTTGGGTAAACCAAATAGGATTAAATTATTCTTTCTTCCTGAATTCTTTCTAGCAGGATTTCATTTTGCAGTGCCTCCATTCCCTCAGCCTGATCCTCCTGCTGGACTATATGTTCTTCTGCCCTTTGAATGCAAAATGCTTGTGCCTCTAATCCTTTTTTTATCTCCTTTGTAAATGAGTACATTTTAAATAGTTCATCCTCAATGACTGTGGTGAGGTTTCTTGCTAATTCTTGTACTGCTTTGCCATCCAAGTGATAATATTGGGGCCAGATTCTCTGCCAGCATTGTGCTGTTGATCTGCTGCTGTTTTGTCTCTAGCTATTCTCTGTGGCTTACTTGGTGCAACTCTTCTGCTGGATGGCCCAATTTGATAGGTCCACTCTCCAGATAATTCAAGGCAGTCTCTGCTACTTTTCATTAATGGAGAGTTATGTTTACAGATTTTGTAATCGTTATGGAAGATAACTTTGGGAGCTGTGCTATGGGACTTTCCTTAGCTAGACATCTCTGAGTATCTTTGTGAAGCACTATGTTGCTTGTGGGAGTTGGAGCAGATAGCACCTTTGACAGGGCAGTTCTTTTTGAAGTGTTGTCTTCCTCTCACTCTTGGGCTTGATTGCTTGGGTACATCCCACTTAGTTGGACGTCCTTTAGCAGGATGATCAGGAATGAGGCATTTTTCTTAACTGCTGATTTCATTTCCTTTAAATCCTGCTAGATGTGTACAGGACCTGCTTTGGAAGACTTATCATACAGGCTTGGGAGCCCTGCTGCCTTTTATCTGCTTTTTCAGTATTGATGCCTGATGGCAGAGTGAAGTATGGTAAGAGAGCCATAGGGTTATACAAAGTTAATGTTTAATACTTTTTTTCTGAGTTTTTCAGTCTTGCTTTCTGCTTGGGAAATGTCACACTGACTTCTTAGTATGTACCACCATATATACAGTTAATGAAATCACTGAAAACTTCTGAGATCTGCTTCCATCTGCTGGCTGGGGAGCATAACCCATTCATCTGGACTAGTCTAGCAGGATTCAAGGAAAGGAATGAGGTATGGAAAATTTCTACATGAGGAAGTCTGAAGTATTAGGCACTTGTAGGGGAGTGGGAGAAGCTTGAATTGTGTAAGCAAATGGGGAACCAATATAGTGACTTAAAGCGAGGGGGCACTTGAATTAAATTAAAGAAATTCTAAGAAAAGAAATTTCTAACTAGACTAGACCAAAGGCTTCTCAAGCCCAGTGGTCAATCCAGGTTACAAGTAGGATCCCAAAGATGCAGCAGTACCAAGGAATTAGCAGTGGCTCTTCCAGGTTTATTTGTTTACTAAAGGTTTATAGGCTCTTCCTCTGTAATGTCATTGACGTGGCCCTCTTCCTGGTGGTATGGAAGCCTTTAGTGAGTAAAACACAATAAATTAGCACTAGAAGCCCCAAAAGGAATTTTACCTAGAAACCTCAAAGTGCGTCAATTGACGCATCATCACGACGACTGCATTTAGCATGAAATGCAGATGTGAATTAATGTGAAGTTACTTATTTTTTACATATGTGCAGTATGTGACATCATTACATGACATCGTGTGTTTATCGTTTGTAATGTCGGAGTAAAACTGTAAACAGTGATTGAGATGCGCCACCTAATGGGAACATAAATTTATACCTAGAAGCCCCAAAGTACGTCAGTTGACGCATCCAAGACAATTGAGTGCGTCAATTGACATACTTTGGGGCTTCTAGTGTTAATTTGATGTGGTAGTACCGTCAAAAGGAGACATCCTTTGCTCTAATTTTAACTTGCTTCCTTGCAGTTCTTCTTAAGTTCTCAGAGGAACCATGTTGGAAGCCAATCAGCAATGACAGTATATGCTTTCATGTCTGGTTCACATGATATATGTTAGTGACTTGCTTCCCCACAATCTACCTATGGTCCTGGCAGCAGCCTCTTTCGGAAGCAAGTTAATGTCTAAAATAAATTACCAGGAAATTTTTGAATTTGTGCTAAGAGGTGGACATCATTAATTTCTGTGTTTTCTTGAGAAATATTGTCTCTTAAATGATGTAAGTTGACACCAGTATAGTATTAAAAAGGAAAACTAATGCAAACATTCCATTCATAAAGAGAAATTTGTCTTTATAATGCATTGGGTTTTTTTTCAACATTTTTACCTTTTGTCTTATGCATTTGCTATTAACTCAGAAGAATTTCTTGTTTAAATTGAAGTATTCAAACTAAATCACAAGATCCTCATAACTCAGTCACTTTAAAATAACTGGTGTATTTCTAGAGGATAAGTCATTTAATAGATCAAGTTCTAAAAACGACTCTTGACATGCTTAAGCTGCATGTTCAACAAAGATTTTTATTGTAAAATGATGTTCCTCTTCTTTCTAGGGGAAATTTGCAGCTAGCATAAATCTTAAAACGATTGCTTGGCTGCAAGTGGTTGAGCTGAAAAGGACAGCTGCTTTCTGGCTGCCGAGTGGTATTCTGCCATTCCAGTGTGATATTACTAAATCATGCCAGCTTTATCATCTGGATCTGGAAGTGACACAGGTATGTAAAGCTGAAAACTTTGCTTCCTTTAGGCTGTGCTTTTTGTCTATGAGCTTCTGCCTATTTTCTCTTTCCTTAGAAAAAAATAAAGAAATACTAATATCTATTTAAGACAGGCCTTGACAGATTTTCTTTAGATTTAGGAGCCAGACCAGAAGCTTAGGAGCCAGCAGTTGAGCCCCCCCCCCCCCCCACTCCATTGAAGTTGAAGATCAGGGGGAAGGGGAGTTGGAGACTTCTATAGAGGTTTACTGCATCTCTTTTGGGTCCTGATTATTTACTAAGACTGTTTTCCCATTCCATGATCAAGGGAAAAGAAAGCTTAGTAAATCAGACCCTTAATGTACACCTGCAAGCCAATGGCAAGAATACACAGCCAACTGCCTCCCCTCTTCCCCCCCTCATCACAATCTATCTCCCCTGACACACTGTTATCGCCTAGTCTCTGTTTCACACTTACTCTCTCCTCCCCACACTCATCACCAAGTTTCCCTAATCCTTTAAAATTGGCCACCTTACCCCACCTAGCCCTCATCAGCTAACAAGCGAATGAGCCATTCCTCCATCCAACCCCCATCACACCAGAAACTAGTCAGCCTTTGCCCGAACCCTGCAAGCCAATCCTCCATTCCCCAGCTATCCAGTCAGCCACTCAACCTCTTCCCCCATCTCTGCAAGCCAGTTAGCAATTTTCCAGCTGGCCAATGTGTCTTGTAATCTCTATCCTAGCAAGCCAGTCTACACCCTCCAGCCCATACCCCAGCCCCTGTAAGCAAGTCAGCACCACTGAACCCCTTCCCCTGTCAGCCACTCAGCCACCCCTGCCCTGAAAGGAGAGTCAGCTAACCGTCAATCTCCCAGCCTCCCCCACACCTCTGACTGCCTTACAGGGATAGGGAGTTGGAGAGGCTGACAGTCACCCCCCACCAGTTAGCCAGTCTAGCCCCTCAGTCTCTCCCCTTGCAAGCCAGTCAGTTTCCCCTCTCCTATAGCACCACTCTTCCTTAGTCCTGCTGGAATTTGTCCCCCCTTTTAAAAAAAGAAAGGGAGGGTTGTCTTGCAGCGACTGCTGCAGTGCTGCCAGAGCAGAAGTTTCTTCCATTCTGTACTGCATGACTCTGTGTGAATATTAGCCATGATGTGCGGGAACTCTTGTGCTGGTTTCGGGATCTTAAGTCTCATGAGACCAGCACGAGAGTTCCTGCTCCACAGGCAGCATTGCAGTAAAGGCTGTAAGAGAAAAACACTTTGTTTAGAGGGTTGTGAAAATCCTAAGCACCAGAAAAAACTTCGTCACCATGATGACCTGGCACCTGGGATTTGTCTTGTGCTGAGTTAAGTTGTCTGAGGAAATATATTTTTCCTGAATGACTTCTCTTTCAAAAAAGTAATTTTATAACTGGGCACAATTTTATAAGGATGCATAGGCATATAAAATAATAGTATAAATGCAGCAGAAATCATGTCTAGACTGAAGGCATTGAGGATGTTTGCTCAAAAACAGTCATAAATGTTAGCATGTATGTGCATATGCACTTATTAAATAAAGTATGCACTTATTCTCCAGGACCAAGCAGGAAGTCAGTCCTCACATATGGGTGACGTCGGCGCCGATGGAGCCCTCGTGCGGAGCATTTCCCCAGCTTTCAAAGAAAGCCTTTGGGAATGCACCGTGCATGCGCAGTCCCCTTCCCACCCAAGGGTGCCATCTTGCTCAGTCTTTCTTTTTCCGTGGAGCCCAACGGACGTAGTTTGTGTCACCTGGGAAAAGTAGATTTTTTTCTGCGATTTTTCACATTTCTTTATCCGGTTAGATGCCGGTTTCCCTTCCGCCTCGGCTCGGTACACCGGTATCGAGTCCGGAATTTCTTTTTCGGTTTTTGTCCTTTTTTGACTAGCTTTCATATTTTTTCTGTTATTTTCACTGGCAGCCCTGTCTTTTGACCTTGCAGGGGCCCTCATTCCCCCGATGGCTGCCAGCGGGTTCAAAAAATGTGATCGGTGCAAGAAACTTATATGTCTCACCGACACACGCAACTGCTGCCTCCAATGCCTCAGGCCCGACCATGACAGGTCTGTGGCCTGTGCGGCAAGATGTCGTCGAAGGCACTTCGGAGCCATCAGCATCAACGTGAAAGAATTTTTTCGGAGTCCGCGTCCGGACGGGCCCAGTCTTCGTCAGAGGCCTCGACATCTCAGGAGTCTGACCCTGAGCGCCATCGTGGGTCCTCTGAGAGGGGGTCTCCCACCCGGGAGCACAAAAGGAAGAAGAAGCTTGTGAGGGCAGCGTCAGTTCAGGCACCTGGATCCTCGAGGGCCAGGTCGCGCAACCCTGACTGCCATCCCAGGCTCTCGGAGTCGGAGCGGTTGACCAAACTACCTCACCTGGAGCCGGAGTCGCCGAGTCAGGCAACTTCTCTTGTCGTCGTTGACTCTTCTCTGGGAGAACCGACATCGGGCCCGACGCCATCGGGGCCCGAGTTGGGGGCTGCTGAGTCTCCTGAGCTTGGTCTCAGGTTGACAGCCCTGGAGAGCAGCCTGGCTGCCTTCATGGAACAGCAGCGGGTACTGATTGCCGGTTTGACCGGTGCATCTGCCCCGACCACCGGGACCTCGACGTCTGAGTCGATCCTGGAGGCCGAGCCGATCCTCGAGTCAATCAAGTCTCAAGTTGATCCTCGGCCAAGGTCTCCCTCGACCTCCCGTGTGGGGCTGAGGTCGTCGACGCCGGTGCCCTCGGCGTTGGGGCGGGTGGCATCGAGGCCCATATGGCTGGAGCCGCTCGACGACTCCTCGGAAGAGTCGGCATGGGAGATGGAGGACGAGGAGTCTCCCGATACCTTCCCGACCCGGTGCGTCCCGTCAGACTCCCCAGAGTTCGAGCCTCAGAGAAGGCCCCCCCCCCCTGGAGGATACCCGGTTCTCAGATTTCGTCAGGGACATGGCCGAGACTTTGGCATTCCCGGCGGACGCCGAGGAGGAGCCTCGAGCTGAGGAGCTCGATGCCCTCCAGTATGATTTTCCTCCGAAGGAAGCCTTTTACTGTACCGGTTCCTCCGATGCGGGAATGGCTGCTTTTCCGAATGTGGGAAGAACCGGCCTCGGTACCGGTTCTTAGCAAGCAGGTCGATTCTATCTATCGAGTCCACAAGAGCCCTGGGTTCCAAAAGGCGCAGCTGCCGCACAACTCCATGGTTGTGGAATCGGCCATGCACAGGCTGAAAAGCCAAAAGATGCACTCCTTGGTGCCTCCCGGCCAGGAGGCCCGGAACCTGGATGCCCTTGGTAGAAAGTGCTTCCAGGGCTCGATGCTGTCTTGCCGTGTCCAGACTTACCAGCTGTACATGAGCATGTACACTTACGAGACCTGGCAAAGGAGATTGCCGGGTTCTCGGCTGGCCTCTCCGAGGAACCCTTGCAGAGATTCAAAGCCTTGTCTGCAGGGATCCGAGAGTACTCAAAGTTTATTTCTCGAGCCTATGATGGCTTTGAGGCTTCGGCCTGGGTAGCCGTGACCAGCATCGTTACACGTCGTCAGACCTGGCTACAGTCATCGGACCTGGAGTCATGAGTGCAGGATAAGTTGATCGATGTCCCGTGCCGAGGTGACAACCTGTTTGGCAAGCCCATGACTGAGAAGGCTGCAGAAATCGAGACCGAGACTCTCACCAGGGCAAGGCTGCCCAGAAAGACTTCTGCCCCTTGTCACAAAAAGAAGGGCTCGGGGAAGAAGCCCTTTTTCCCAAGGAAGGGTACTGCCTACAAAACCTACCCTCAATATCAGGCCTCTCCAGCTCCCCAACAGGGCCAGCAGGCCAAAGGGCAGGGGCATGGGCCTCGAAGGCAGAAAACCTCCAAGCCTCCAGCCCCGGCTCCTGCACAGCAGGGAGGGGGTTTTTGACTCCCAGGGCATAGCCTCTCCTCCGCCGATGGCCCCACTCAGCACAGGAAGTCGGCTGACCCTGTACGCCTACAGGTGGCCAGCCATCACAGGGGATACCTGGGTGCTGAGCATAGTCCAGAAGGGCTATCTGCTCCATTTCCATCAGCTATTCCCCTCCTACTATCCAGGGGAGCCTCCAAGACTCCCTCTACACAGGAACCTCCTCCTTCAGGAGTTGGCAAGTCTTCTAAAGGAACAGGCGGTGGAACCGGTGCCACACCACCTGAAAGGGCAAGGCTTCTACTCCAGGCACTTCCTAGTACCAAAGAGAACAGGAGGCCTCAGACCTATCCTAGACTTGTGAAATCTGAGCATGTTTCTGGAGAGGGAAAAGTTCAAGATGCTTACCCTTGGGATACTGCTGCCCCTACCTCCATCAGGGAGACTGGCTAAGCTCCTTAGACCTAAAGGATGCTTATACTCACATCCTCATCCATCCAGACCACAGACAATATCTGATTTGTGGTGGGAGGAAACCACTTTCAGTACAGAGTGCTTCCTTTTGGCCTGACCTCTGCCCCCAGGGTTTTCACCAAATGCCTGGCGGTTGTGGTGGCTTTTCTCATAAATCAGGGGATTTTTGTCTTCCCGTACCTAGACGACTGGCTAATCAGGGGCCAGTCATTCCAGGAGGGCCGACAGGCCACTCTTCGCACTGTCTCTCCTCTTCAGCATCTGGGCTTTGTCATAAACCACGCAAAATCCACTTTGCTCCCCTCTCAGAACCTGGAGTTTATATGGGCCAGGTTGGACACCCTTTAGGCAAGAGCTTACTTGCCCGAGGACAGGGCCCACAGACTTATGGATTTGGTCAAACAGATCCAACGCAATACTCATGATTCCGCCAGGCATTTCCTGCGTTTCCTGGGCCACATGGCATCCACTGTACATGTGACCCCGAATGCCCGTCTGCACATGCAGACGGCTCAATGGTGCCTCAGATCAGTGGACACAAGCCACCGGCGACCTCTGAGACAGAGTAAAGGTGTCCAGATGACTTCTGAACTCCTTGCAGTGGTGGCTTCATCCACCAAACCTTCTCAGGGGTGTACCTTTTCAGACTCCGACACACACACAAGGGTGCTGACGACGGATGCTTCCTTAAGAGGCTGGGGTGCACATTGCCAGGGCTCATGCACTCAAGGCCTGTGGTCCCCTCAGGAGACCACAAAGCAAATCAACCTTTTAGAGCTGCGAGCAGTCCACTTAGCTCTGCAAACTTTCTGTCATGCCCTCTCTCAACAGTCTGTCCTAGTTCAGACGGACAATCAGGTGGCAATGTTCTACGTGAACAAACAAGGGGGCACAGGGTCCAGGCTCCTATGTCAGAATGCACTGGCCCTTTGCTCCTTTGCGGTCAGGCAGGGTATGTTTCTCAATGCAGTCTACCTGCCTGATCAAGAAAACTTCCTAGCAGACAAGCTAAGCAGGATTCTCCAGCCTCACGAATGGCAGTTGAATCCATTGGTGGTCCAGCAGATCTTCCTCCGCTGGGGACTTCCATCCATCAATCTCTTTGCCAGTCCACTAAACCTTCAGCTACCCAGGTTTTGCTCCAGACAGCCGCATCTCCTGAGGATGGCAGCGGATGCTTTTCTGATCTCTTGGTCTATGGGCCTCTTCTATGCGTTTCCTCCCATGCCTCTGGTGGCCCGAACTCTGTTCAAGATCCTTCGGGACAAGGCCTTGGTGATTCTGGTAGCCCCCAGATGGCCGAGGCAGCCTTGGTTTCCACTTCTTCTGCAGTTGGCAGTGGAAGCTCCGTTCCCTCTGGGGCTGAAACACGATCTCCTGTCTCAAGAGCAGGGTTCCCTTCTGCACCCCAACCTCAGGTCCCTCAATCTGATGGCCTGGCTGCTGAAAGGGTAGTGCTAGCTCCCTTACTGCTACCTTAGGAGGTTGAGGAGGTGGTATTGGCCTCTAGGAGGCAGTCCACCAGAAGGTCCTATGCCGTCAAGTGGCGTAGGTTTACAGTGTGGTGTGCTCCGCGCAAGGAAGATCCTTTCTCTTGCCTTATGCCAGTAGTACTGCAGTATCTACTTCACCTTTCAGACCTAGGCCTTAAGTCTAGCTGTGTTTGGGTCCACCTCAGTGCTCTGTCAGCGCATCACTCACCGGTGGAAGGACAGTCTCTGTTGGTTCACCCCTTGGTGTCCAGATTTCTCAGAAGTCTGCTTCTACTCAAGCCTCCCGTTCATCCACCGGCGACTGAGTGGGATTTGAACGTGGTCTTGAGGCAATTTACTCGCCCACCGTTTGAGCCGATGGCTACTTGCCATTTGGGCCTCCTCTCTTGGAAAGCGCTCTTCCTGGTGGCTCTTACATCGGCCAGACGTGTGAGTGAGCTACAAGCTCTGGTTTCTGATAGACCGTACACACGGTTCTGTAGGAACAGAGTGGTCCTACGGACCCATCCCAAGTACCTCCCAAAAGTGGTCTCCTCTTTCCACCTCAATCAGGAGATGGTTCTTCCAACCTTTTTTCCCAGGCCGCATGCCAGCCAAGCTGAAGCAGTCTTGCATACCCTGGACTGTAAGAGGGCATTGTCCTTTTACATAGAACGTATGCGGGAGCATCGAAGGGCTGCTCAGCTCTTTGTCTCATTTGACCCTAATAGGATGGGGTTACCTGTCTCCAAGTGCACGTTGTCCATTTGGGTAGCAGATTGCATCGCCTGGGCGTACAGGGCAGCCGACCTCCCCTTGCAGGGTCGGGTCACAGTCCACCGTGTCAGAGCGAAAGCCATGTCAGTAGCTCATCTCCGCTCTGTTCCATTGGCAGACATCTGCCGGGCCGCAACTTGGTCTTCAAGCCAGACTTTTGCAGCCCATTACTGCCTGGAGAGAGAGTCCCGGCGGGACAGTGTTTTCAGCCAGGCGGTACTCCGTAATCCCTTTGAGGTTTAGGCAACTCCTACCCTCCGGCCCTTGTGTTGGGCTACCGTATGGGGTGCATTCTCAGAGACAATTCTTGTCACGGATGCTGTTGCTCTCGAGAGGGAGCCATTTTTTCAACTTCGGGTACACGGTAGCCTAGAGCTGGGGAGTCCCATATGTGAGGACTGACTTCCTGCTTGGTCCTGGAGAAAGCGTAGTTACTGACCTGTAACAGGTGTTCTCTAGGAGCAGCAGGAATCAGTCCTCACGACCCTCCCTCCTTCCCTGGAGTTGCAGTCCTATCCTTCATTTTGATTTTTGCTGTCTTTTAGCTATGTCATCAGACTGAGCAAGATGGCACCCTTGGGCGGGAAGGGGACCACATATGCGCCCTGCATTCCCAAAGGCTTTCTTTGAAAGCTGGGGAAATGCTCCGCACGAGGGCTCCATTGGCGCCGACGTCACCCATATGTGAGGACTGATTCCTGCTGCTCCTGGAGAACACCTGTTACAGGTGAGTAACTAAGCTAATTGCACCTCTGCCTAGACTTCTCCCCTGAGCACGCCTACCCTCTAGGTATGCACCAGCTTGAGCCATATATATGTTTAGGCCTTAAAGACCTAATTTTATGAGGCTTTTAACGTGTGAAAACAATTTTAAAAAGTACCCTCTTGGTTTGCTCTCTTTGTCAGTGTCGGAGGATAAGAAGGCTGAGGTTTCTCTAGCAGATACTAGGCAGGTTTTAACATGAATTGATGTTTCATTGTCTAATACTTTATCTCCAGGTACAAGCAGGAATTTAGTCTTCACATATGGTTATCATCGGTACCGACAGAGCCCGCGCGGGAACGCTCCCCAGCGTCCAATAGGAAAACTTTTGTGAGCATCCCACTGCGCCTGCATCGCTGCCTTCCCACATTTCCAACTCTCCCTCTTCAGTTTCTCATTTTCTGCGGAGCCGACAGGCAGCAAACCCTGTCACTGCAGAACATTTTCTTTTGTTGTCACGTCTGCCTTCACCGTCTAAGCCTATACCGGTACAACCGGTCTTTTCTTCATTTCTTTACATCTTTTCTCAAAAAAAAAAGAAAAATAATTCTTTTTTTTGGAGGGTCTGTCCCCTCTAGGTGCCAGGTGCCATTTTGGGCACTAGGCCCTCTTTTCTTCTAAAATGGAAAAACCAAATAGTGGTTTCAAAAAATGTTCAAAGTGTAGTGGTACCATTTTTGCTACCGACACCCATGACTGGTGTCTTAAATGTTTAGGTGCTTACCATGTACCATTGGAGTGTCTCCTTTGTAGAAAGATGACCAAGAGAGGTCTGCAGAACAGAGCTGCAAAACTCGGCACCCTCTTTGCTGCAGATACGATGTCCTTTGCATCAATGTCTTCCAGGGCCTCATCTTCCTCCCATGGATCTCAGGTAACTAAACCCAGGTCTTCCAAGACCGGCTGGTCCTCAAAGGGAAGATCTCCTTCGAAACATCGAGATGCTACTAGTGTTGCCCTCGAAAACATACCGGCAAAACAGCCCCGGTGGGAGGCTCCGGCCTCCAAAGCACTAACGGGGCTCCAGGATATTCCAGAGGTTTCCACCTCAGGGGAACTCCTGGTGCCATGCTCTGGTGTTGTAGTCACTTCCTCCTGTACCGACTTCCAGGCATTGGCAGAGACTATGGATCAACGAATCCTTGCCATCAAACGCAGTCTAGTGGCCCTTTTAGCAACCTCGGTACCACTAAAACTGCTCCATACGATTCTGCAGTCATCGGTACCTGTATCGGTACCGACTGTACCTGCTTTAACCGATGTGCTTCCCCCCCATGCCGGCTCTTGAATTGATATCCGGTATCGAGGGCCCGGTATTGAAACAGTCCAATGCCGACTTCGATCGATACCGGCGTCAAGCAATGCAGGAACACCCGGCATGGAGATATTTCGAGTCATCTGATTCTGATGACTACCAGTACCGGGGTGATTCTACTGGAGGATCCATCTCCTTCTCCACAAGGTAGGATGTCTCCTCCAGAGGACATGTCCTTTCAGGATTTCATACGTGATGTAGTTCGAGGACTTTCAATCACGGTGACTCCTGAGAAGGAACCCAGAGCAGAAGGATTAGAAATTCTTCAATATCTAGCAGCTCCTAAGGAAGCAGCTACCCTTCCCATTCACTGAATCTTACATGATCTCATGCTAAGAATGTGGGAAGCTCCTTTAACGGTGTCCCCACATTCGCGGAGACTCGATACCATGTACCGAGTTCCACAATGCCCTGGTTTTCAGAAAACACAATTACCACACCATTCAATGGTAGTGGAATTGGCAATGCGTAGGATTAAGTGTGTTAAAACACATTCTTCCAATCCTGCAGGCCGTGAATCGAGGACACTCAAAGCCTTTGGGCGTCGATGCTTTCAATCCTCAATGTTATCAGCCAGGATCAGCTCTTACGTTCTCTACATGGAATGTTTCTCAAGGAGGTGACAAGGGATCTAGAGCTTATGGCTCCTCTTCTCCCTGAAGATAAAAGGACAGCTTTCCTCACTCTGGTCAAACATGCCCAGAATGTGTCTAAGTTCACAAATCGTGCAACCTTTGACTGCTTTGAATGCATTAGCAGAACCTCTGCTATTTCCATCGGTGCACATCGCATTGCCTGGCTTCAGGCATCAGATTTAGAACAATGGGTAAAGGATAAGCTGGGCAACATTCCTTGCACAGGAGAAAATCTCTTTGTCAAGGATTGGCAAGACAAGGCTAATCAAATTGAATCTGAAAATACAACCTTGAACAGATTATCAAAGGTTACAACCAACCCAGCAAAGAAAAAAACAACTAAGAAACCCTTTTTCAACAAGAAAAATAAATTCTACCCATCCTACACCCAGGTTGTCCACTGTCCAGTTCATGCTCCCCAGAAGGGGCAACAAGAGCCCAGACAGCAAAGGAAGGCACACGTCCAAAGAGCTCAACCAGCTCAACAGACGCAGCCACCTCAGGGGCTTTGACTTCTTCCCAGAGAACTTAGTCATCCTGCCCCTGAAAGGTCCAGAACCTCTCACCATTCCTGGCAGACTCTGTCATTTTGCCAGAAGATGGTAACAGATAACATCAGAAAACTGGACTCTTTCCATTTAACGAGAGGGGTACAAACTCCATTTTCACAGTATACCCCCTCCCACTGTCACAAGACAGTTCAATTCTCAGGGCCCTACCACCACTCTCTTGTGTCAGGAGGTCACCTCTCTACTTGCTCAAGGAGCAATAGTAGAGGTACCCATATCCCAACAGGGCATGGGTTTCTACTCCCCCTACTTCGTCATCCCCATTCCTCTCATTCCCAAAACTCTCCAAGTTTCAGAGAGACAGGAGCCATATGATCCACATAGCCCCACACTGGCCACGACAACCGTGGAATCCTCTGCTTCTACGTCTCTCTCGAGCCAGACCTCTGGAGTTGGGATGTGCTCCAGATCTTCTTTCCCAAGAGAACGGGATGCTATTGCATCCAAATCCTCAGTCTCTGCACCTCAGGGCGTGGCTCCTGAGATCCTAGAATTCCAGGATATCAACCTATCTCAACAGGTAAAGGATGTCCTTTTGTCTTCAAGGAAACCTTCCACAAGGCAAACTTACGCTTTTAAGTGGAAAAGATTCTCTATTTAGTGTTCAAAAAAGGATCTTAATTCCTTTTCAGTGCCAGTGGAGGCCTTACTGGAGTATCTCCTCCATTTGTCATCCTCTGGTCTTAAGACCAATTCGGTAAGTCCATCTTAGTGCCATTGCAGCTTTCCACAAGCCCTTGGATGGATAACTTGTTTCCTCTCAACCACTTGTAGCAAGATTTATGAGAGGTCTACTTTTAACAAAACCTCCCATTAAGCCACCACGCGTGGCATGGGATTTGAATCTTGTCCTTGGGCAACTCATGAAACCGCCCTTCGAACCCTTAGCCACTACATCGCTTAAGTTTCTTTCTTGGAAAGTGATCGTCCTCATTGCTCTCATGTCTGCTAGACGCATTAGTGAGCTCCAGGCTTTAGTGACTGATCCTCCTTATACAAGGTTCCACCATGATAAAGTAGTCCTTAGGACTCACCCTCACTTTATGCCAAAGGTGATATCGCCTTTTCATTTAAACCAATCGGTTTACTTTCTTGTATTCTTTCCTAGGCCTCATGCCTCCAATGCAGAAAAATCTACACACTCTAGATTGTAAAAGAGCCTTGGCTTTTTACCTTCAGAGAACTAAGCAACGTAAAGTCTTCTCAGCTTTTTGTTGCCATTGATTCTAGTTATCTTGGACTAACAGTTTCCAAACGAACTTTATCTAAATGGATTGCGAATTGCATATCCTTTGCATATGAGAGTAAGGGACTTTCTCTCGAAGGTCACGTCACAGCTCACAGTGTGAGAGCAATGGCAGCCTCTATGGCTAACCTTCGCTCTGTGCCCATTGACGACATTTGTAGAGCAGCCACTGGGCTTCAGTACACACCTTTGCAGCCCACTACTGCTTAGACAAGAACTCCCATCGGGATGCCTCATTTGGCCAAGCTGTTCTCCAGCATCTCTTTCAGACTTAGCACAATTCCTACCCACCGTCCCGGGTTTTGATGCCAGAGATCATTGGGAGGAAGCATGACCCATCTCAACCTGGGTTTCGCAGCTTTCTAGGGTCATCTCCCTGGCATCTCTCAGCTGGGGAGTCCCCCCATATATGAAGACTACATTCCTGCTTGTTACTGGAGATAGCGTAGTTACTCACCTGTAACAGGTGATCTCCGGGAACAGCAGGAATTAAGTCTTCACAACCCACCCACCTCCCTTCTTTCTCTCTCTCTTTATCTCCTTTTCTCCTTTGTCTCAGCTATAAACTCAACTGAAGAGGGAGAGTTGTAAAGGTGGGAAGGCAGCAACACAGGCGCAGTGGGATGCTCCCAAAAGCTTTCCTATTGGACGCTGGGGAGCGTTCCCATGCAGGCTTCGTCGGTACCGGTGATACCCATATGTGAAGATTTAATTCCTGCTGTTCCCGGAGATCACCTGTTACAGGTGAGTAACTATGCTTTCTCAGCTCTCGGAGTTTACATGTGAAACCGTAGCTAAGTTAACACAATATAATGGCCAATTTTTGGTAATAGCCTCATTTACCGAAACTTGAAAATCAGGCTGTTAGTTTGCAAGGATCCTCAATATCATTTATAAAAGATAGTCTTACTTTACATCGTCAGCATGAGTCCCTAGAGAATTTATTTCGGGCTAGGAATTTAAGATGTCTTAATTTTCCGGTGACCAGTTATCTGCCACCATTGCTTCTATTTCAGAGGTACTTGATGCAAGTATTGGGTTACCAGGACATAGATACATTTTCTATTAATAATCTTTATTTGCCCAAGAGGAGGAAAGCTTTGATTGAGGGAAATGAGAGACAAGAGATTCTTGAATCTGCAGATAGCCTGAATGACGATTCCATAACCTCTGACACAATCAATGAGATTAAAACTTGAGCTACTTTATTACTTTCACTTAACACTGAGATGGATAAGAATTTAATTCTACTGTTGTTTTTTCAAGTGTTTTATTGTGGCCAAAAAGTCAATATTTTCCCCGATGTCTCTAGGCAAACTCAATCTAGGCATAAGGCTTTTTTTAGCTCTGAAACCTCACATTTTGGCGATAGATGCCACTTTTCTTGTAAAATTTCCTTGTAAATGCCTGGTTACTTTGGGCAAAACTATGTATTTGAAATATCTCAGAGAACTTTCTTTAGATCACATGCTGATATTCCATTTGGCAGTATTCCATCTGGTACGGCTACTTGAACTGTTTTTTGGGTTGCTGGCTAGTTTTGTATAAAAAGGGTATTATGTATATGTTCTGGGTTATCAGTGATGATTCTACACTATCAATGTCTTTTACAAGTCTTCCTTTAATGTGGGCTTGCGAGACATTAGTTGTATTGGAAAATTTTATGTTTTGTTTCTCTTTTCTGTGTTTTTCTTTATTGTAAACAAGGAAATATGAAATAATTAAAAAATACCCTTCTAATGTCCTTTTGCAAAGAGTATTTGTACTGTATTTCAAAAAGGGCTTAATCTCTCCCCCCCCCCCCCTTACTATTTTTGGTTTGGGCACATCCTATGGCTGAAATTGCATTGGAGATTCCCTGTCCTGGGCTAATTTGATTTCAGAAGTGAGGAAAGATTGACAATAAGTCTTAGATTATATAGTGGAGGTGGTGCTTCTCTAGCAGACTGGTTATAACTGAGGTTTATTCCTTGACTGACAGCTTCACAGTTGTTTATTGAACTTGTTGGCATTTATCCAATTTGCCCCTGATGCAGGCTAGTTTGCTGAAACTCAGCTGAGTTGGGGCTTTCAATAAAAATCCTTATTGAAACCTCTTCAGTTGTGGCCATCATTCTCCATATGTTTTTCTTTGTTGTCGTTTGGCCTGTTTGGAGGTTCTTCTTTTTTCTGTATAAACAAATACTGGAGAGTGTTTCAGTATTAAAAATACATGTTTAGCATAGTGTGATGAAAGACATTCGAAGTACACAGTAAACACAGCTATAATAGATGTTCCATTAATGCTTTTTCACTTGTCCACAAAAATTCACATCTACCCTTTATTCACCTCCATAAGCACAAATTTTCTTATCTGTAAGTTAGGTCACTCCAGATGTGGGTTCTGCTCCCTTACCAGCAGATGAAGAAAGAGCAAGATCTTGTGAAGCCTATGCTATAAAGGGCACTGTGCAGGTGGCAACTCCTCAATATTTCTCTGTCTTCTGAAGATGTTAGATGAGCAACCCATGCAGTTTGATTCCTTTTTCCTGGGAACCTGCTGAGAGAATTGGTGGTCCCTGTTGAATGGCAGTGGAGCATGATCTGGGCTGCTGTTACTCCTAGAGGACTATGGGTCCTGCTCCCTAGCTACTTCTGCCCTTCAAATAAAACCAGTTTGTTTAGAAGAAAAAAAAAGCTTTTGCAAAGATCTGGTGCAGTAACCGTCACAATAGGCAAGGGCCAAGGCAAGCAGTCCAGTCACATCAGCTACATCCTGACCTGGCCCCTTAAAGAACAACCTCGGCTCCAGAAAAGACAAACCTAGTCCAGCCAGCCACAAACCTAAGACTGTTCCTTTCACTGTCTCACTACCATCTCGCAGGGAAGAAGTCCAGTGGCTCTCTGCAGTGGCCATCTTGGGACCCTTTGGCATCTGGGATCATCCAGGGCCGATTGTTCTGGTGAGCTCTTTGTCCACAAGAGTCTGTGCACACTGCAAACTGTCAAAGTCCCTGACGACCACATTTCAGTGAATGCGCAAGTGGGCAGTATACAGCAGGGCAAAGCATATACCCCCAGTCATGTCACTACGAGCACAAAAATGACAATTTCCAATGTCTAATTGACAGGATAGCTGAGTAGTCCTGAAAGTGATACCTGGGTACAAACTATATCGTAATGATAGAGCTGATCAAATTGGTGGAGGGGTTGCGCTCTATGTTAGAGAGGGCATTGACTCAGAAAGGATTAAGGTTTTGCAGGGAACAAAATCTGCTGTAGAATCTATATGGATTGAAATTCCATATAAAAGGGGGAAGGCAATGGCAGTGGGGGTGTACTATCGAGCACCTGGCCAGAATGACCAAATGGATGATGAAATGCTCAAAGAAATCAAGGAAGCTAACAAAAGTTACAGCGCAGTAACAATAATGGGTGATTTCAATTACCCCGGTATCGACTGGGTCAGTGTCACGTCAGGACATGCTAGGGAGATAAAGTTCCTAGATGAAATAAATGACTGCTTCTTGGAGCAGCTGGTTCATGAACCGACCAGAGGGGAAGCCATATTAGATCTAGTCCTTAGTGGAACACCAGATCTAGTGCAAGAGATAAGGGTGTTGGGGCCACTTGGCAATAGTGATCATAGCATGATCGCCTTTGATTTAATTAGTGGAGGAGGGATAGTAAGGAAATCCACAGTACTACCTTTTAACTTTCGAAAGGGAGACTATGATAAAATGAGGAAAACAGTTAAGAAAAAACTAAAAGGAGCAGTTGCAAAGGTTAAAGACGTACATCAAGCTTGAGTGTTGTTGCAAAATACTATCTTGGAAGCCCAGACCAGCTGTATTCCACGCTTTAAG
Organism: Ichthyophis bannanicus; assembly: GCA_033557465.1. Classification (NCBI taxonomy): domain Eukaryota; kingdom Metazoa; phylum Chordata; class Amphibia; order Gymnophiona; family Ichthyophiidae; genus Ichthyophis; species Ichthyophis bannanicus. Next base: position 368,357,840 of record CM066031.1, read on the forward strand.
AAAAGTGGAAGGTAGTCCAAAAAACTGCCAGCATGGTTTAAAGGTGAGGTCAGAGAGGCTGTTATTGCCAAAAAAGCATCTTTCAGGAAATGGAAAAAAGAGCCAAACGACGAAACCTGGAAACAGCACAAGCACTGGCAAGTCAAATGAAAGGCATTGATAAGGCAGGCAAAGAGAGAATTTGAGAAGAAGCTTGCTGCGGAAGCAAAAACGCGAAATAAAGACCTTTTCAAGTACATTCGTAGCAAAAAACCTGTGAGAGAGTCAGTTGGTCCATTAGATGATAAAGGGGTTAAAGGAGCACTAAGAGGCGACAAGGCGATAGCGGAGAGACTGAATGAATTCTTTGCTTCGGTCTTTACTGAGGAAGATGTAGGGATGTTACCCATGACTGAAGTGGTATTTAAAGGTGCGGAAGAATTGAAGGAAATATCGATACATCGGGAAGATGTCTTACAACTATTAGATAAACTGAAGAGTAGCAAATCACCTGGGCCGGATGGTATACATTCAAGGGTGTTGAAAGAACTGAAATATGAGATTGCAGACCTGCTATCAGTAATCTGTGAACTATCATTAAAATCATCTCTAATACCTGAAGATTGGAGGATCGCCAATGTAACGCCAATTTTTAAAAAGGGTTCCAGGGGTGATCCGGGAAACTACAGACCGGTGAGCCCTGACGTCAGTACCAGGAAAAATGGTAGAAACCATCATAAAGAATAAAATTACTCAGCATGTAGATAGTCACAGCCTAATGGTAGACAGCCAACATAGCTTTACACAAGGAAGATCTTGTCTTACTAATCTGTTATGTTTTTTTGAAGGAGTGAACAAAGGTGAGTCGGTTGATATTGTGTATCTGGACTTTCAGAAAGCCTTTGACAAGGTCCCTTATCGGAGACTTTTGGCAAAACTAAAGAGTCATGGGATAGGAGGCAGTGTACTATGGTGGATCAGGAACTGGTTAAAAGATAGAAAGCAGAGGGTAGGGCTAAATGGCCAATTTTCCCAATGGAGAAAGGTGAATAGTGGTGTACCCCAGGGATCTGTGCTGGGTCCGCTGCTTTTTGACATATTCATAAATGACCTGGAAAGTGGAATAACAAGTGAGGTTATCAGAATATAGAAAGACTAGGGGACATGCAATGAAGCTACAGGGTAAACTATTTAAGACTAATAAAAGAAAATATTTTTTCACTCAACGTGTAATCAAACTCTGGAATTTGTTACCGGAGGATGTAGTAAAGGCTGTTAGTGTAGCTGGGTTTAAAAAAGGTTTGGACAAGTTCCTGGAGGAAAGGTCCATAAACCATTATTAAGAAGTGACCGAAGATATCAATGCTTGACCCAGTACAAGCATTGTGGAACTTGTCTCTTGGGGAAACTGCTAGGTACATATGACCTAGATTGGCCACTGTTGGAAACAGAATACTGGGCTTGATGGACCTTGGTCTGACCCAGTATGGCATATCTTATGTTCTTATGTAAAGATCGATATTTTGTACTGCTTCTGTTGGTGCTGCCTTGCCCTCTGGAACATGGCTTCTTTGTGAGCGTAACAAAGGAACTTAAGGATCACCACCTGCCCTTCCTGGACTTCCCGCCATGGTCGAGCCAGTGTACACGCTCCAACGCAGTCAGGCCCAGAGCCTGGGGCAGTCGCAAATGCAGAGAGAACCAGGTCTCCAAATAGCCTTTCAGCTCTGCATCAGCCACCGACTTGGACACTCCCAACATCTGGAGGTTACTCGGCCACAAGCAGTTCTCAAGATTGTTGAGCTTTTCAGCCTATTAAGTTACTGTTTCTTTCATAACTACAAGCTCCCCCTGCACACACTGCGCCATCTCCTCAGTCTGGCTCAGCAGTAGTTACCTGTGCCCGAAACTGCTCCAGCCCTTCACTCCAGCTTATCGTAGATCCGGTCAAAGTTCTTGCATAGCACCTCTTAACTACTACTGCTGTTACCTCTTTTACAAGCGCTGTGGATCTTGGTGAAGCAGTGTCAGCTGCCGCTGCATTCGCCATTTTCCCTTCAGTGCTGCATGACTTTTCTCTCCTCTTGTGCTCTGTCACCATCAGCCTGCGGCTGGCCTGTCAAACACTTCAGCCTACCCTCCGATGCTTCAGGTGTAATCCAGGAGTTCAATCCCCCACAGAGAATCAGAAGATTTGGGGTTTTTTGCTGGGAGCTCAGAGGCGCATGTCTTCTCAGCTCCACCACATCACGTGACTTCTTCTCCCCCCCCCCCCTCGATACCTTGGGGAGGGGAGCGATGCCAACACACTTCTGCCTCTGTGCTGCCATCTTCAAAAATGGCATTGCCTGGCTCCACATGAAGCATCCTGGGATACACCAGGTGGAGTTGGTCTGCTATACAAGGCAAAAATTTCTTTAAGGCAGAGCGATCTCCCAGGGTGTATCTTGAGACAGCTGACCCCGAATTGTCAAGCTCTCAATTAGTTTCAATCTTTTGTGCATGACTGGCAGTTTAAAGTAGTTTGAGATAGGGTAGAGTCAACGTGTAAGTGATTAAAGGATGGTATTCCTTAGGGCTCAGCCCTTACATCCATACTGTTTAATGTTTATCATCTTCATCCTGTTAGACTAGTCCAGACAAGCGGATTATGCTTCCTACACAGCAGACAGAGAAAGATCAGAGCAACTTTGTGATATCAGCTGTACAACTGGTAGGGCAGTACTAAAACTTGTCAGTATTGTCTGCCTCAGTGTAAACTGATGCAGCAGTGCAGATAGGCCTGTCTCCTCTGGCCCAGATCAGTCTGTGGCATTGAAGCCTTGGCTTTAACATTTTGCTCAGAACTTGGTACGCTCATTGTCTCCTCAAGTCAGCAGATGTCATGCACGCAGCACTGTTACCCATGGGTTCCAGCACTGGTGGTTCAGAGTGGTAAGGAGTTCCCCATGGAGCCCCTGCGGAGGGAAGTAAATCTGGACCCAGGCACACACACACCCCAATTCTCCTCCTACATGTGTTTTATTTTTGTTTTTTCCACTTTTTCCTATTCTTTGAATTAGTTCTTGAATTTACTGTTTTAACAAAGCAGCATCCTCTCAGGCAGCTGTGTGAGCAACTGGGGAGGCTCTTCTTGGGTTTCTCCAACCAGCCTGACAGGGGAAGAGAGACCCTTTTTGTCTTTAGTTGTGGTTTTATTTCTGTGTTGTTTTTTTTCCTTCATGGCTTGTTTTGGACGCTTTGAACTCAGCCACAATGGCAGGTACATGGAGGTGTGCTGCTTGTGGCTTCCATTGGATAAGCTCTACGACTGGCTCCTTTTGCCCCATGTACAATGGAGAAGTTTCAGGGCATATTTTTGCACATTTTGAGATCCGACTCTGATTTTGCTACCTCAGGCGCATCTTCCATGATTTTCCTACTGGTAGAAATAATGGCCATATTGGATGACAACATGGTCTCAGCTAAAGGGGGAATGTGGGGAGGTGGCCTTAATCTTAAGCCAACAAGCCGTTCAAGGTTCTTCGGTTCCTGTTCTCAGATGACTTAGAGCTGCACCTTCTGAAAAAGCTCACAGGCTGTTGTCTGTCTCTGGTGTCTGCATGGCAGCCCCTCTTGTTGGGATCCGGAACCCTCCCCTGCATTGTGGGGACCTAGGTCTCTTCTCTTCCCTACAAGGAACCAGGGTCCTCAGAGGTCTTCCACTTGGATGGCAAGGGGGTTAAGCACCCTGGTCCTTCACCTTTAACTGTTCATTCCACCAGGAATTCAGTCTTATCCCTTCTGGGGGGAGGCTGGGGAGAAGAGGAGGATTCCCTTGCTCTAACAGGTGAGTCAATGGAGGAAGGGGAGCTTTCTTGGTGGAGGGGAAAGCACCTGTTGGTTATTAAATTCACTGGGAGGATCTCTCCACCTTGATTCTGAATGCCATGGTGGCCCTACATATTGTGGAGCCCCTCCTGAAGAGGTTTCACAAATGGGCCTTATCTTGGTAAGTTTGAGGCACCCCTCAAGTTTCTTTCCCCTCCCTGATCACTTGAGGAAGTTTGCTTGTGGTCTTATAATGGGAGACACTGGAGTTGGGGTGAGTACTAATAAGGTCCTGGCGTGACTGTATGGTCTATCCCAAGAGGAGATGGAACAGCTGTTTAGGTGCCCTAAAGTGGGATTCCCTAGCCACAGAGGCAACGAAGCGCACCACCATCCCAGTGGAGGGAGGTGCTGCTCTGAAAGAGACCTGTAGTAGGAGGGTTGAAGTCCTCATTAAGAATGCCTTCTTGGCTTCATCCTTGGGGACTCAGGCAGCGCTTTGTGCAGGCATGATGGCCTGAGCACTCTTGCACTGGATACAACAATTGCTGATCAGCCTGGAGATGGGAAGGTTGGCATTAAAGGCTTGATCTGTGGTGGATGCTCTGCATCATTTGATCAGGATCTCCTTTAAGTCCATGGCTGCAATTGTGGTAGTCTGCAGATGGCTCTGGCTCTGGAATTAGTCTGCAGATGCTTTGTCCAAATTACAGTTGAGAAAGTTCTTCTTTAACAGCTGGTTGCTCTTTGGGGAGGATCTGGAGAAGCTGGTAATATACATAGTAACATACTTGTAGTAAACGATAGCAGATAAAGACGAGTATGGTTCATCTAGTTTGCCCCGTAAAAGTGGCTAGAGTAGATGTACCTGCTGCTCTGTGTAGGTCACCCCTTTCTATTTGTTTAAGTGTTAAATAAATAAATAAACAAAGTTTTACTTTTTATTTTATTTATTTGACAAGTTTTATATACCACTTTTTCCTTCAATCAAAGTGGTTACAAAACAATACAAAGGTAAGGACACATGCATCACTTTATCATAACATCAAAAGCAGTAAAAACTAGGAAAACATCAAACAAGGAAAAACACGACAACATTTATTTACATTCTCTTATATACCGTGCTATTCTGCATCAGTGCGGTTTACATTGAACAAACTGAAATTACATTGAACAGGGCATTATAACTTGGAGATAACTATTTTACAGGGAACATGGGCTATGGAGGGTTAAGTGGCTTGCCCAAGACCACAAGGAGCACCTGTGGGACTAGAAACCCCAGTCCTTCCGGCCCAAGGTTGCTGTCCTCTAGTGGGATTTGAACCCCCGACCTTCCGGCCTGAAGTACCTTGCCCCAACCACTAGGCCACTCCTCCACTCCATGAAACATGAAATTACAATACATAGATTACATTACATTTAAACTATAATAAATATAACGCTGAACAGAACCAACCATATAATAGCCATTTCCTTGTCCCGCACGGTCCCGCGCCTAAGGGCCACGCCAAAGGGCCCTTTGGCGCGGGCCCGCAAGGCGCGGGTGCGCCCCAATAGTGGCGGTTTAACTTCTTTTGCCTCGTTGTGATTGGCAGTCAGAGGGAGCAAAGAGGAGCCGTTTTTCATGTCCTCTGCTGATGATCACTGCTCTCCCGTTCTTTCTACACGCCCCAGCAGTGGCGGTTTAACTTCTTTTGTTCTTGCTATAAAGGAATCCACTGTCTCATGCTGTTTTGAATTCTGTCACTGTATTTGCCCCCCACTACCTCCATCGGGAGGACATTCCAAGCATCCACCATCCTTTCAGTGTAAAAGAATTTCCTGATGTTGTTTATTTATTTAACCAGTTTTGTATACCACCTTATCCTTCAATCAAAGTGGTTGACAAGACAACGAAGGCTTACATATTGAGGGTACGGGAAAACAAAAATGATACATTACAATATAAATACAAAACAAAACAGTATGTTATAATACTATATCATAGTGAAATTACATATACATAATGGTTAATTTAAGTTATTTCACCAAATGATTCTATAAATAAGTAAGTCTTTAAAGATTTGCAAAAGTCCTTAAGGTCTTCCTGAGTTCTTAAGTCTTCAGGAATAGAATTCCATAACTCTGGTGCCATAAAGGAAAAGACTCTTTTAGAAGTCATTTGTTTTGATTTGTTGAAGTTCAAAGGAGTATTATGTTTATTGATATTTTGAGATCGTCTTGGTCTTATGCTCTTGTCTTTTGAACTGATAGATTGTAGAATATCTGCTGAGGATTGGTGAACATTTTTGAAAATAGTCATTAGGTTTTTATATTTTGCTCTTGCAGTAACCGGAAGGAAATGTAACTGTTTGAGGACAGGAGTTACGTGTTCAAATTTTGTAGAGCCAGTTATAATATGTGCAGTGGTGTTCTGAACTAATTGGAGAGGATGGATAGAGTGTTTAGGAAGACCTTGATACAAGATGTTTCCAAAATCAATGTTGCTTTTAAGTTTACCTTTTTTGCAGCTTCATCTTATGTCCTCTAGTATTACAGTTTCCCCTTCTTTGAAAAAGGTTGGCTTGTTAATTAATACCCTTTAAGTATTTAAACATCTGTATTATATCTCCCCTGTCCCTCCTCTCCTCTAGGGTACACATATTTAGTTCTTCAAATCTCTTCTCATACGTCTTCTGGCGCAGGCTCCAAATCATTTTGCTTGCCTTCCTCTGAACCGTTTCAAGTCTTTGTAAGATATCCATAACTGAATGCAATACTCCAAGTGAAGCCTCAGCAATGACTTACACAGGGGCATTAATACCTCCTCCTTTCTGTTGGTTATTCCTCTCTGTATGCAACCCAGCATCCTTCTGGCTTTGGCTACCACCTTATCGCATAGTTTGAGTATCTCAAAGTGGCGAAACAATCACTCAGAGGTCGTTGTCCTGGTCCATGCACACCAACCTCTTGCCCCCTAGTGCATACACTTCCTTGAATTTCTGCATCCTAAGTGCATGACTGCATTTCTTCACATTAAATCTTAACTGCCAAGCATTAGATCATTCTTCCAGCTTTTGTAGATCTTTCCTCATGTTGTCCATTCCCTCAGAGGAGTCCACTCTGTTGCAAATTTTCGTGTCATCTGCAAAAAGGCAGACTTTTCCTTTCAATTTATTTATTTATTTATTTATTTAACAAGTTTTTTATACCGCCTTTTCCTTCAATCAAAGCGGTTACAAGAAATACAAGGTATAAACAAGGGAAACATAAACAGTATAGACATGACAACATATGGTAATGTAGGAAAAATAACAAGGGTTAACAATATAGTGGATTATTTATAAAATATATACAGTAGATGATATCTTAGTCATTTGTTGATCCATAGTGCTCAATGAAAAGTAAAGTTTTTAATTGCTTACGAAAGTCACTTAAAACATCAATTGCACGTAAATCAGGAGGGAGAGAGTTCCAAATCAAAGGGGCAGCCAAAGAAATTGCTCGTTGTGATGTACATTTGCGTGATTTAGCGAAGTTTCTTGGGGTATTGAGGGTGTTTGAGGTGGATAATCTTCTACGTCTGTTGCTGGTATCACGGGATAAGAGGGCATGGAGGCTGGTTGCAGAACTGTTGTGCTTCATTTTGAAGATGTTTATGATTAACTTATACTTTATGCGAAGGGTTATCGGGAGCCAGTGGAGATCTTTAAGGATGGGGGTAATGTGGTCATGATTTGTGGAACCGTTAATTATTCTGGCTGCTGTATTCTGTGCCATTTGAAGAGGTTTGAGAGCATGTTTTGACAGCCCATTGTAGATAGAGTTGCAAAAATCCAGAATGGGGGTAATAAGTGCCTGGCAGACTGTACGAAAGTGTTCATAAGAGATAAGAGGCTTGAGGCGTCTAATTATTTTCATTCGGTAATAAGCGCTTTTAACAGTTTTTTTTATGTGAGATCGTAGGTCTAGCTTCTTATCGAGGGTTACCCCGAGGTATCTTACCTCATCCTTAATTGGAATCTCAGTACTGTTGCATGTGATGTATGGTGGGGGATTAAAGTTGGTGTTTCTAGTGACAATAAGTGCTTCAGTCTTCTTCAAGTTTATTGCAAGGTTGTTATTTGACAGCCAAATGGAAATGCTGGTAATGCAGTTTGAAATCTTGTTGTAGTTTGGGCAGTTGATATCAATCAGAGTGTAGATCATAATATCATCTGCATAAATTGTGTAGTCTATATGATGAGTTGATATTATGTGACATATTGGTTGGATAAAGAGGTTAAAAAGAAGTGATGAGAGTGCAGATCCCTGCGGTACGCCTTGTTTGATAACTGTATGATGTGAAGTGTTTAGACCGACTTTAACTTGGAACTGCCTACCAATTAGGTAGGACTCAAACCAGTTTAGGACGGTGCCAGTTAGACCGATGTTCTTTAGTCTGGCTAATAGTATTGAATGGTCCACTGAATCAAAGGCCGCTGAAATATCTAAGAAAATCATTAAGGTTCCTCTATTATAGTTGTCTATGGTTTGAGTGATATCATTAAATAAATAAAGTAGCAGCGTCTCAACTCCATGGTTCGGGCGGAAGCCATGCTGATGTATGTCAAGTGGCGCATGCTCATCAATATGGTCTTGGAGCTGTAGTTGTACTACCTTCTCGATAATTTTTGCCAGGAGTGGTAAGCTGGAAATTGGTCTATATGCAGCTGGATTGTTTTTTTCAAGGTTGGTTTTCTTAAGGATAGGCCTTATTGTGGCTAATTTCAGCTGTTCTGGCATGATTCCTTGATTTAGGGAGTTGGTTACGAGGTGGTGTATAAAATTAATGAAGTTTGACTTAGTAGCTTTGACCCAAGGTACTGGGCAAGGATCTGTGGGTGCGGTACTTGTGTTAAGTGCAGCAATGATGTCTGAAAGCTGCTTAGTTGAGGGAATATGAAACTTGTTCCAAATTGTACTTGGTAAAATAAGATTTGTGTTTTTCAGATTGTTTTAAAGGTGGAGTCTGGCCTATTTTTTCTCGAAGATAATCCGCAAACACTTCAGGATTGATCAGGATGTCTTTATCAGAACAAGGTTCATTAACTAGGTATTTTACTATCTCAAAAAGTTCTCTAGGTTTGTTATAAGCTTTCTGGATAGTGTTTGTGTGGTATTCTTTTTTTGATTTGTTGATGAGATCATTATAATTCTTTTGCTGAATTAAATATAAATCCTGAGAGGTGGTAGATTTGGATCGTCTCCATTGGCGTTCTAACTTCCTTAATTCTCTCTTAGCATCGCGTATGTTATTTGAATAACATGGTGCGTGATGTTTCCTTTTGATCTTTTTTGAGTCTGTTATAGCCTTGGCTGCAGTGCTGATGGTGTCATACCAATTGTTTACTTGTTTGTTCAAATCAAGTTCAGCTGAGTTAAGGTGAGGTATTGTGTCTAGTAAGAATTGATCTCTATTGAAGGCTTTGAACCTTCTTGGGGTAAACGTAGTAGCTTTTATTTTATCGAGCTTGTCAAACGTGCTTTTGAATTCTATTTTAATTCTATGGTGATCTGACCATGGAACTGGGGTAATTATGGGTGATGAGAAGTTGCCATTATTTATGATGTGGTTGGGGGCAAAGATGAGATCTGGCATGGATCCGTATTTGTGCGTGGGAGCGTTTATTAATTGGGTATATTGTAAGGAGTCCATAGCTTGCAAGAAGGTTTCCTTATCTATATTGGAAGAGGAGTTGAGGTTGAAGTCTCCTAGTAAAATTAGAGGTTTATGGTGAGAGTTGACTGCACAGACGGTTTCTAAAATGGAGGTTAGCTCTTTAGCTGGGGCATGAGGTGCTCTATATAGTAGGCTGATGGCTAGGTGTTTGTTACCCACTGTGATAGTGCTGGATTCGTCAGAGGAATTAAAGGCTATATTTTGAAGATGTAAAGATTTTTTTGCGATGATCAAAACTCCGCCTCCTCTTCTCTGAGTGCGAGGGTTGTTAAAGGCAGAATATGAAGGTGGGACCAGTTGGTTGAGGAGGACGCTGTCAGTGGGAGTTAGCCAGGATTCAGTGATACATAGGATATCTGGCTGTTGGTCACTGATATGGTCTCTGATTGTGTGAATTTTGTTTCTTACTGACCTTGTGTTCATTAGTTCGATAGAAATTGTATTTGGAGTATAATACCTCTTGTGATGAATCTTTGGATTTGTTTGCTGGTGTTGATTAAAGTCAGTCCTTCAGTAATATTGCTCACAAATACATTGAATAGTACCGGTCCCTGGACTGATCCCTGGGGCACAGCACTATTCACCTTCCTTTCTTCTGAGTGAGTTCCATTTACCCACCACCTTCTGTCGTCTGTCAGTCAACCAATTTCTGATCAAGTTCACTAGCGTGCAATCCACCCCCAGGTTGTTTGGTTTATTGATAAGCCTCCTATGAGGAACAAAGACTTTGCTGAAATCTAGGTAGATCACATCCATCTCATGCCCTTCATCTAGTTCTCTAGTCACCCAGTCAAAGAACTCAATTACATTTGTTTGGCATGATCATCCTTTAGTAAAACCATGTTGTCTTGGATCATGCAACTCATTGGTTTCTGTTTTTTTTTTTTTTTTTTAGTGCCATCAAGTCAGTGTTGACTCATAGTGACCCAGCTACCTCTGGGTTTTCTTGGCAATGTATCACCAGAAGTAGATTGCCAGCCTTTTCTTCCGAGGCAAAGGAGGGTAAAGTGACTTGCCCAAAGTCACAAGGAGTGCCAGTGGGAATCGAACCCTTGATCTTCTGGGTACTAGGCAGTTGCTCTAACCACTAGGCTACTCCTCCACTTCTGTAAAGTCCACTATTCTTTCTTTCAGGAGAGCCTCCATTACCATCCTATAGTTGGTCTCCTCTTCCCTATTGCCACTTTTGTGAAGAGGTAACCACATCAGTACTTTTCCAGTCCTGTGGAACTTCTCCCTTCTCCAAGGATCTATTGAAAACCATCCTTTAAAGGCCCTGCCAGAACCTCTCTGAGCTCTTTTAGTATCCCATCCGGTCCCTTGGCCTTGTCCACTTTCAGTTTTGCAAGTTGTTCAAACACATCATCTTCTGTAAATGGTGTGGTATGTACTCCATTTCCATTTGTATATTTGTCAATCATACGTGGTTCTTCTCCAGTAGTTTCTTTAGTGAATACAGAACAGAAGTATTTGTTTAGAATTTTTGTTTTTTCAATGTCACTTTCCATGAATCAGTCCTCGGCACTTTTGAGTATTGCAGTTCCACTTCTGATCTCTTCTCCTGAATATACCTGAAAAAGGTTTTGTCTCTATGCTTCAAATCTTTAGCCATCATTTCTTCCACCTTTATTTTTGCTATCCTTATTTCTTTCTTCGTCTCTTAACTTTATCCTGTATTCTTTTCTGTTTTCCTCAGTTTGCGATCTTCTGATTTTTGTGACAGCTGTGTTTTTTGCCTTTATTTGTGCAGCCACTTATTTGGAGAATCATATAGGTTTCCTTTTCCTCTTGTTTTTATTTACTATCTCCAGGAACAAGCACGAATATAGTTTTCACATATGGGTATCGTCGGTACCGACGGAGACCACGCGGGAACGCTCCCCACAGTCCAACAGGAAAGCTTTTGGGAGCATCCCACAGTGCCTGTGTGCTGCCTTCCCTCCTTTCAAACTGTCCCTCTCCAGTTCTTTGTTATCCGCGGAGCCGACAGGTCGCATAACCTGTCACCGCAGAAAATTTCATCTTTAATCTTTGTTTTTGTGGTCGCGTCTGCCTTCCCTCGACGCTATATCGGTACCGCCGGTTCTTTCTTTCTTCAAAAAAATAACCAACCCCCCCCTCCCCCCAAACTATAGTTTCTGAAGTGGTTCACTTCAGGAACTTTTTTTTTCCTTGGTGCTAGGCGTCATTTTGGGCACTAGGCCCAATTTTTCCTTAAAAATGGAAAAAACCTACTTCAGGTTTTAAGAAATGTTCTAAATGTGGTGGTACCATTTCCGTCACCGACACCCATGATTGATGTCTCAAATGTTTAGGTCCTGACCCCACTCTATTTCAGAGTGCCTCTCCTGTGGAATGATGTCAAAAAGGGGCCGGCAGAACCGAGCTGCTAAACTTAGCACCCTTTTTCCCTCAGACGCGGCGTCTGTTGCATCAACGTCCTCCAGGGCTTCATCTTCCTCCCATGGATCTCAGGTAACTAAACATAAATCTGTCTGGTTCTCAAAGTGTAGATCTCCTTCTAAGTATCGAGATGCCCCTGGCGTTGCCCTTGAGGAATTTTCACCGGCCAAACTGCCCTGGCAGGAGGCTTCGGCTTCCAGAGCATTAACGGGGCTCCAGGATGTTCTTGAGGCCTCAACCTCAGTAGAACTACTGGTGCCATGCTCTGGTGTTCCAGGCGCTTCTACCGGTACCGACACCCAAGCATCGGCAGCGTCGATAGACCAGAGATTCCTTGCTATCGAACGCAGTTTAGCGGCTCTTCTCACGGCTTCGGTACCATTGCAACCACTTCAGACACCTCAACCGATACCGGTACCGACTGCATTGACATCGGCGGGTATGCCACCTGTACTGAGTCATGCGCCTCTCTCCGGTATCGACAGATTGGTACCGGAACAACCCGATACCTACTTTGATCGATACCGGTACCGTGCTTTGCATGATCACCAGGATCGGAGATATTTTGAATCCTCGGATGAGTCTGAAGACTCCGAAGACTCTGCTGATACCAGCGTACTTCTCCCCGAGGATTCCTCTTCTCCTCAGCGCAGAATGTCTCTGCCAGAGGATATGTCCTTTCAGGACTTTATCCGTGATGTGGCCCGAGGTCTTTCCATCACAGTAGCTCCTGAAAAAGAGCCTAGGGCAAAGGAGTTGGAAATCCTACAATACCCTAAGGCTCCCAAAGAGGCAGCTACTCTGCCTATTCATGAGATCTTGCATGATCTTATGCTAAGGATGTGGGAAACACCTTTAACCACATCTCCTCATTCTCGAAGACTCAATACCATGTATTGAGTTCCACCTTGTCCTGGCTTTCAAAAAACTCAATTACTACACCATTCAGTGGTTGTGGAATCAGCCATGAGAAGGATGAAAAGTGCAAAGAGACATGCATCCAATCCTCCAGGTCGTGAATGTAGGACTCTCGATGCCTTTCGGCGTCTCTGCTTCCAAGCTTCCATGCTCTCAGCTAGGATCAGTTCCTATATCTTGTATATGGGAATGTTCCTTAAAGAGGTCACAGGAGACTTGGAGCTTATGAGCCCCCTCCTTCCTGATGACAAAAGGCAAGACTATCTTACTCTTGTCAAACATGCTCAGGATATTTCCAAGTTTGTAAATCGTGCAGCCTTTGATTGTTTTGAGTGCATAAGCAGAACCTCTGCTATTGCCATTGGTGCACGTTGGATTGCCTGGCTTCAGGCGTCTGACTTGGAAATTTGGGTACAGGATAAATTTGGAAACATTCCTTGCATGGGAGAAAATCTCTTTGGCAAGAATTGGCAGGAAAAGGCTAATGAGATAGATGCTGACAATATCACTTTGGATAGATTATCCAAATCTACAGCCGATCCTGCAAGGAAAAGATCCTCTAAGAAACCATTTTTCAATAAGAAAAAGAAGTTTTATCCTTCCTATATCCAACAGGGACACCGTCCAGGTCAGACTGCCCAAAAGGGACAGCAGCAACAACTTAGACAACAAAAGAAGCCAAAAGCTGCAAAACCTCAGCCAGCTGAGCAGGCTCAGCCTCCTCAGGGGCTTTGACTCCTTTCTAGAGAACTTCGCCTTCCTGCCCCTGAAGGATCCAGAACCTTTAACCATCCCAGGCAGGTTATGTCATTTTGCCCACAGATGGTACCAAATAATAGCAGAAAATTGGACTCTGTCCATTGTACAAGAGGGGTACAAGCTTCATTTTCACAGCCTGCCCACTCCTACAATTATAAGACAGTTCAATTCTCAGACCTCTCTCGACGATCTCTTAGGTCAAGAAGTCACAATGCTCCTTGCTCAAGGAGCAATAGAGGAAGTACCCATTCCTCATCAGGGTACAGGGTTCTACTCCCCCTATTTCCTTATTCCAAAGGAAACAGGAGGACATAGACCCATTTTAGACCTCCGAGAATTGAACAAATATCTGTTCCAAGAGAAGTTCAAAATGGTCTCTCTAGGAACTCTGCTGCCATACCTTCAAAGTCAGGATTGGCTACCTACCTTGAACTCCTAGGGCTAGTTGCTTTGATCTTAGAGCTGTTCCCTTGGGCCAGGGTGCACTTGCACCCTTCAGAGACACCTATTAAATCACTGATTTTCCTGCTCCAAGTTGTTTGAGCAGCATCTCTCTCTCCCTGGAAATATTGGGGGAATTGGCTACAGATTAATTTGCTGATGGATGGGATGACTGGAGACACCTGCCTGGGTGATAGTTACCTGCTGGACTGGGGAGCCCACTGTTGGGCAGTTTGTTCAGGGGTGCTGGTCAGCTCAGGAGGCCTCCTGGCTGGAGACTAGGGAAATTCGTCTGGCCCTGGAGAGGTTTCAGACCCTATTGGAGGGCAAGCTGTCAATATTCACAGAAATTGCTATGGGTGTTGCATATGCCAACAAGCAAGGTGGTGTGTTCAGCACCGTAGTGGCCTCAGAAGTAACTGAGCTCTGTCTTTGGGCAGAGCTCAGTTACTTCTGACAACATGCAGGCTTGGCGTTTTGAGTCAAAACACTATGGATCCTGGAGAGTAGTGATAGTTAAGTCTTGTGTGTTTGATCTCATCATGTGGCAGTGGGGTTTCCTGTTCAATCTTATGGCCACTCAGGGGAATACCAAGGTGAAAAAAATTCTTGAACAAGGAGGATACAGAAATGGTGGTGTTGGATGGCCATCTTCAGGGGTGGTCCACGGTGGGATTCCTGAATGTCTTTCCCCCATGTTTTTTGGTGAACCAGGTTATGCATAGAATTTGATCTTACCCAGGCTTGATCATTCTAGTGGCACCAGACTGGCTATACAGGCCACGATACATGGATATCTTGGACCTGCTTGCTGGGCTCTTTCTGTTAATATAGGAGAGGGGGGGACGTCTGTGGCAGAGTCCTCTGATCCTGGAGGATTATGTTCCCTTCTCGCTAATGGCCTGACCCTTGAAGCAAAAGCTGACTAAGAAAGGGGAAGTTGTCAACATGCTTCTTAAGGCATGGAGGACGACTCTACGTCTTTGGTCTACAATCAGGGTCTAGAAAGTCTTAGGTGGTGGTTTTTCTCTCAAGCACGAGATACCAGGAGAGCAGATAGTTGTTATATTGACCTTCTTAAAGGATGGATTGGAGCAGAGTTTGACATTGAACGCCCTTAAGGTTCAGGTGGGGTCCATTATGTGCTCTACAAGGGTGCCCATAGTGGTACACCCTGATGTGTCCTTCCTCAAAGGGATGAAGCAGATCTGCCTTTCCCTTGAGTCCAATTGTTCCACAGTGGAGTTTTTCTCAGCTGTTGAAAGGCTTCCAATTTGAGCCTCTACGAAGGGCCTCTTTCAAGGATTTGATCTTGAAGGTGGTCTTCCTGGTGGCTATTGTATTCTCTAGGCAGATGTCAAAACTATAGGCCATGCTCTGTGGGGAGTCTTTTCTGGTGATCTCAACAATAGCTATTTCCTTCAGGATGGTGCTGTTCTTTCTCCTGAAAGTGCTGTCTCCCTTTCATCTTAATTGACTGGTGGTCCTGCTCTCCTGCTTAGAGGATGATCTGTGTAAAGACTCCCCACTTTGTGTATTGGATATAAGGAATGCATTAGTGAAAAATCTTATTTTATCCATCTCTTCTGCCGGTTGGATCATCTTTGTCCTGCTGAATGGTCAGAGGAAAGGACAGGCAGTGGCCAAGTCCTTGATTGCCCATTGGATTAAGGAGGCTATTAATTTGGTTTACCTCTTGGGTGTGATAGCAAATGCCACAAGATGTCAGAATCCATCCCATTAGGGTGCAAGCCTCCTCATGGGCTGAATCCATCTTGGTGTCTCTGAAAGGCATCTAAGGTAGTTTCCTGGTCCTCCATGAACACTTGTTTGTGAAGCACTATAGGTTGCAGGTAGGATCTGGTGCGGATGGCATCGTTGGCAGAATAGTTATTTCCAGAGTGCTGGTTTTTTTTCCTACCCTGTGTCTTGACTGCTTGGGTGCATCCTGATCATCTGGACTGGGATAGTAGGCTAAGGAGAAATTCCATACATGTTCATCTCCTTTCTTTGATTCTTGATAGACCAGTCCAGGACCCACCCTGGGAAGATTGCTTACAGGTTGGGGAGTCCTGCTGCCTATTCTCAGTATTCCACATATCAGTGCCTTATACAGAGTCAAGTATGGTAAGAGAGCCATGAATTTCTTAAGTTATTGTTTGATTCAAATACCTTTTCTGAGTGTTTGTCACACATTTTGCTTGGGAAGTGTCTGGCAAGTCTGAATGCTGCACCATCAGTTATACAGTCAGTGATGTCACTGAAAGTTACTCTGGTCTGCCTCCATTTGCTGGCTAGGAAGAATAACCCACTTGTCTGGACTGCTGTAGCAGGAATCAAGGAAAGGAAATTACCAGGTATGGAAAATTTCTCCTTTTGTAACTATCATTTGCTGCAATTGCTGAATGGAATACAAAATCTATGCCGATCGGCATAAATTTTAAAGCCTGATACTTTTCTGTATATGGATAGTTCTTGCATCAAATGCTGTAGTGATAGTATAGAATTAGCAAGGGTGAACAGAACATTATTTGTAAATAGTGAAATTTTATACCTATTTGCTCCCCCATCAAGCTCCTCTATCTTCCCATTGGTACAGATCCTCTGTGCCAGAGGTTTCGTAGCTAGGGGAGAGAAAGGACAGCTTTGTCTGGTGCCTTTCTCAATTGGAAGGTTTCAGTATACCACCATTAATTCTAAAGTGAGCCAATGGGGACCTATAGATAGCTTGAATCTATTTTATATACATCTCTCTCATCCTCTGTAAAACTCTAAACAAATAATGCATGTGCACTCTATCAAAGGCTTTTTTGGTATCACTTGCTAGAGGCATCGTATGACAATTCATATTTTATCCCACCAAATTAAGTTTAATACCCTCCTAATGTTTTCCTCCATCAAACACTGTTGGATATACTCTGATTAGTCTTCATATATTGTGAAGGGCATTAAAACTTTAATATGTTCTGCTAAGATTTTAGCAAAAATCTGGTAATCTATGCCTAGCAATGAGATTGGACAATAAGAACCACACTGAGTGGGTCTTTCCTTTCCTTATGAATAATGGTGACCCCTGCAAGATTTAAAGAGTCGAGCAGGTTCTTCCCCTCTCCAGTGGAATTATATAAGTGCACCAGGGAATACACTAGCAAATCTGAAATTTGCCTATAGAATTCAGATGTTTATATGTTACTTTTAATTTATTATACAGTTCACTTGTAACCCTATTAGCCTATATTGTTAATTGTTCCTTGTAAACAGTTGTAATACACTGTACCAATGTTTCATGTAAACCGTCTTGACTAGTAGAAAGACGGTATATAAAAACTGTTAAATAAATAAATATGTTTGTCCGTCCACCCCAGGGGCTTCACCCCTTTTCAGAGATTTAATAGTTCTACTACCTCTAGAGCAGAAATAGGCCCCCTCAAGCTCAACTTTTTGTCCTCTGAAATTATAGGTAGGTCTACATTAGCCCGATAGGAAGAAACCTCATTGCTTTCAACCTGGCCATCTGTTTGGTAAAACTCTATGCAAAATTTAACAAACATAGTATAGCTCAGTTCAGGAAGGCACTCAAATATCACCTGTTCCTCAAGTACTACCCAGTCAGCATTGAAGCCTAGATAACCCCACCAAAGAAAATAACCACATGTTACTTCTAGAGCTTTATTATCACGCCTACTTGTAGATATTTTATGTAAATAGTTCACCCATGTTATCCAAGTTTGTACACCTGTTCTCTGTAAAACCGAACAGTCTGTTCTGGTCCTTTTTGTTTTAATGTAAACTGCGCTGATGTCGAATAGTGCGGTATATAAGAAATTGTAATAAATAAATAAATGCAGGAATGAGTCCTCACATATGGGTACGTCGGAACCTACGGAGCCTGTGTGGGAAAGCTCCCCAGCTTCCCAGAAAGGAAAGCTTTTGGGGCCTCCCACAGCGCATGCGCGCTGCCTTCCCGCCTTCCTGACCAACTCTCCTCAGTTCTTCTTTTTCCGCGGAGCCAGCAGGTCGTGTTCCTGTCACCGCTGAAGAAGTTGTTATTTTAATTTGTTTCTTTGGCCACGTGTCTGCCTTCCCCGATTCTGGACCGGTACCGCCGGTCTTTTTTCTTTATTTCTTATTTTTCCCCACTTGGTGTGTTTGTTCTGTGAGGCCTCTAGGCCTTCACAGAATTCTCCCTCATGGAGAAACAAGCCTCTGGCAGACACCCATGAATGGTGTCTTAAATGTTTGGGGCCTGACCACTCCATTCCGGATTGTCCATCCTGCTCTCTGATGTCCAAGCGTGGCTTACAGAACCGAGCAGCCAAGTTTCATATGCTGTTTTCTACAGATACTCCAGCATCAGCATCCTCCAGGTCTTCCTCTCCTGATGGATCTCAGGTAACCAAACATTCTTCCGGCAGGTCCTTAAAGGGCAAATCTCCCTCTAAGCATCGAGAGGCCCTTGGGCTTGACCCTGAGGACCCTGCCCCAGCCAAACAACCCCGGCGGGAAGCTCCGGCTTCCAAAGCTCCTCCTATGGGGTTACAGGTTGACATCGATGGCACGGCCTCGACCGATCACCTCTTAGACTGCTCTGGGGTACCGGCCCATACCGGTACCGATATCCAGGCAGTCGTGGCGTCTATGGATAATACCGTTCAATCCATGCAGCAGGCCATAATGGCTTTTATTAAAGCTGCAACGCCCTCGGTACCGCACCAAGCGGTTCCGGTTCCGGTACCACAACCGATACCGGTACCCAGAGCATCCACTTCCACCAGGATACCGGTTACGGTTCCCGGTTCCGGGGTTTATCCCGATCCCGATACCGATCCGGTTCCGGGTACGCCAGATGTGGATACCGGTCGAAACGCGTATCGATCTTTGGAAGCTAATAGACGATACTTCGAGTCTTCTGATGATTCCGATACCTCAGAAGACTCTGCTGAAGTATCTCTTACTCTTCCTGAGGAGCCCTCTTCACCAAAGAGGAGAATGTCTCCTCCAGAGGATTTGTCCTTTCAAGACTTCATTCTTGAACTAGCCAAGGGGCTCTCAGTTTCAGTAACCTCTGAAAAAGAACCTAGAGCAAAAAAATTAGATATTTTGGGATACTCTAAGGTTCCCAAAGAGGCAGTCACCTTGCCCATCCATGAAATTCTTCAAGAACACATGATGGACTTATGGGAGACTCCTCTCACCTTATCTCCACATTCTCGTCGTTTGGACACCATGTATCGTGTCCCTCCTTCTCCTGGTTTTCAAAAAACTCAGCTTCCTCACCACTCTATTGTGGTACAGTCAGCTATGAAAAGGATAAAGAGTACCAAAAGACACTCTTCCACTCCCCCAGGAAGAGAATGTAGGACTTTGGATGCTTTTGGTAGGAAAATCTTCCAAGCCAGTATGCTTATTGCCAGAATCAATTCATACAGCCTCTATATGGGCATGTTTCTGAAGGAGATTGCACTGAAGATGTGCCATTTCCTCCCCTTTATCCCAGAGGATAGGAAGGAGGAATTCCTTCTTTTGTTAAAGCATACCCAAGATGTTTCAAAGTTCTCCAACAGAGCTGCCTTTGACTCCTTTGAGGGTGCTAGCAGAGCCTCAGGCATTGCCATAGCTGCTCGCAGAATTGCTTGGCTCCAGGCCTCTGACCTAGAACCCTGGTTCCAAGATGGGTTGGGCAATCTGCCCTGTACAGGTGAAAATCTGTTTGGCAAGGAGTGGCAAATCAAAGCCACTCAAATGGATGCAGAGAATGCTGCTTTAGATAGACTTTCTAAGTCTACCTCTACCCCTGCCAAGAAAAAATCTTTTAAGAAGCCTTTCTACAAAAAGACCAGATTTTCCACAAATACTGGCCAACAATCTTCCCAAGTTCGCTTTGCTCCTAAGCGTCAGCAATCTAAACAGGCCAGGGCAAAACCTGCAGGGAATGCTACAGTTCAGCAGTCCCAACCTCCTCAGGGTTTTTGACTTGCTTCTAGAGAACTTAACTTTTCTGGCTCTACAACAGCTAGAGCCTCTCACCATTCCAGGAAGGATAACACATTTTGCTCCCAGATGGGAGCAAATCACATCAGAACAGTGGACCCTCTCTATCATCAGAGAGGGCTACAAACTACATTTCTCCAGCCTTCCTCCCCATACCATGGTGAGACATTTCAATTCTCCCCCATCTCTCCTGCACCTGTTGGGTCAGGAGGTGACCACCCTTCTTGCCCAAAGGGCAATAGAAGAGGTTCCTCTTCTTCAACAGGGGTCAGGGTTTTACTCCCCTTATTTTCTCATTCCCAAGAAAACAGGGGGATACAGACCCATTCTGGATCTGAGAGAATTGAACAAATTTCTATGCAAGGAGAAATTCAAGATGCTCTCTCTAGGTACTCTCCTTCCATACCTGCAGAGTCAGGATTGGCTTTGTTCTCTAGATCTAAAGGATGCGTACACACATATACTCATCCATCCATCCCACAGAAAATTCCTACGGTTTCTGTTCCAAGGAAAACATTTCCAGTACAGAGTACTCCCCTTCGGTCTAGCCTCTGCTCCAAGAGTGTTCACCAAATGCATGTCAATAGTGGCTGCATTTCTACGCACCCTGGGAATTTTTGTTTTCCCATACCTGGACGACTGACTCATCTGAGCTCCATCTCAGTCCGAGGCTCAGACTTCCCTGGACCACACCAGACGCATACTGCAGTATCTGGGACTTGTCATCAATCTGCCAAAGTCTCAACTCACACCTGCTCAGTCCCTAGAATTCATAGGGGCCTGGCTAGATACCACCACTGCAAGGGCCTATCTTCCTC
Organism: Ichthyophis bannanicus; assembly: GCA_033557465.1. Taxonomy (NCBI): domain Eukaryota; kingdom Metazoa; phylum Chordata; class Amphibia; order Gymnophiona; family Ichthyophiidae; genus Ichthyophis; species Ichthyophis bannanicus. The sequence continues at coordinate 368,378,660 of CM066031.1, forward strand.
AAGCCTATTGCCACTGTCTAGTGCACTTGGCCTCTCAAACCCAGTCCAGAAGCCACTTGACTGCCAGGGAGATGCTACAACTGCTAGGCCACATGGCATCCACAGTTCATGTGGTGCCTTATGCTCGCCTGCATATGAGAGCAGCTCAATGGACTTTGTCCACCCAGTGGACTCAAGCATCAGGAGCTCTCTCAGACCAAATAGCAACCTCAAAACGTCTCTTTTGGTCTCTCCAATGGTGGATGTCCACCCAAAATCTGTTGTTGGTGGCCCCCTTCCAACCTTTGTTACCCCAAGCAACCCTCACAACAGATGCCTCCCAAACGGGTTGGGGAGCTCATCTCCAAGACCTCTCCACTCAGGGCACTAGGTCTCCACAGGAGACCACCCTTCATATCAACCTTTTGGAACTGCGAGCAATTTTCCTTGCTCTCAAGGTTTTTCATACCCTCCTCAACCACATGACAGTCCTTGTTCATACCGACAATCAAGTAGCCATGTTTTACATAAACAAACAAGGAGGGACTGGCTCTCTGTCGCTTTGCAACGAAGCTCTAAGATTGTGGGCCTTCGCCAAAGAGCATCAAATCCATCTCCTGGCAGTATACCTCCCAGGAATCCAAAACTCTTGGGCAGACAGACTCAGTCGAGTTCTGCTTCCACAAGAATGGTCCCTGCACATGGATCAGGTACTCAGAATCTTCCAGGAATGGGGAACCCCGGACATAGACCTATTTGCAAGTCCGTGGAATGCCAAACTTCCCTGGTTCTGTTCCAGAATTCCGTGTCAGGGAGCTCAGGCCAAGGATGCCTTCCTCCTTCATTGGGGTCAGGAATTCCTCTATGCCTTTCCACCCATTCCTTTGATTCCCAAGACTCTGTTCAAACTTCAGAGGGACCAAGGATCTATGATCCTCATAGCTCCACGCTGGCCACGCCAAGTGTGGTACCCTCTACTTCTGCATCTCTCCCAACCCCCCCCCCCCCCCTGGACTTGGGAGCTGCCCCAGACCTTCTGTCTCAGGAGGAGGGGACTTTGTGGCACCCAAACCCCAAGTCCCTTCACCTCAGAGCTTGGTTACTGAAGGCCTAGACCTTCAAGACTCCAATCTTTCTCAGCAAGTGAAGGATATCCTCCATTCCTCTAGGAAACCTTCTACTAGGCGTTCTTACGCTTTTAAATGGAAAAGATTTTCCATTTGGTGTGCTCAAAAGGGTCTTGACCCTTTAGCACTACCTTTAAATTCTTTACTGGAATATATCCTGCATCTCTCCAATGCAGGCCTTAAAACGAATTCAGTAAGGGTCCATTTGAGCGCTATTGCAGCATCCCTTAAACCTCTCAATGGACAACCTGTTTCCTCTCATCCTCTTATTGCAAGATTTATGAGAGGCCTAACTTTAACTAAGCCTCCCATTCGCCCTCCTCCGGTAGCATGGGACTTAAACTTGGTTCTTGGTCAGCTTATGAAGCCACCCTTTGAACCCTTAGCCACTACTTCCTTGAAATTTCTTTCCTGGAAGGTTATTTTCCTCATTGCAGTCACCTCAGCTCGCCGTATCAGTGAACTGCAAGCCCTAGTGGCTAATCCCCCTTATACAAGGTTTCATCATGATAAGGTGGTCCTTAGGACTAATCCCCACTTTATGCCTAAAGTGGTCTCCCCTTTTCATCTTAATCAAGAGGTATATCTACCTGTCTTTTTTCCGGCTCCTCATGCATCCAGTGCAGAGAGGAACCTTCATACTCTGGATTGTAAAAGAGCTCTTGCCTTTTACCTCCACAGGACACAGCAACATCGAAAGTCTTCTCAGCTTTTTGTTGCTTTTGATCCTTCTCATTTAGGACTTCCAGTCTCTAAAAGAACACTGTCCAATTGGATTGCTCAGTGTATCACTTTTGCTTACCAAAGTAAGAACCTTTCTCTGGAGGGCCATGTCACAGCTCATAATGTGAGAGCCATGGCCACCTCGATGGCTCATCTTCACTCTGTATCCATCGATCAGATCTGTCGAGCAGCCACCTGGGCCTCGGTTCATACCTTTACAGCCCATTACTGTTTGGACAAGGACTCCCGCTGGGATGCCTTGTTTGGTCAGGCTGTCCTCAGACACCTGTTCCATTCTTAATCAACTCCTGCCCACCTTCCCTGTATGGATGCCTGAGATCCATAGGAAGATGAGGAACCCTTCTGGGTCTCATACCCTTGGGGGGGGATCTCCCCGGCATCTTAGCTAGGGAGTCCCCATATGTGAGGACTCATTCCTGCTTGTTCCTGGAGATAGCACAGTTACTTACCTGTAACAGGTGATCTCTGGGAACAGCAGGAATTAGTCCTCACAACCCACCCACCTCCCCTAGGAGTTGTATCTCTCTCTCTCTCTTTCCTTTCCTCTCTCTATTGTCTCAGCTTTAAACTTGAACTGAGGAGAGTTGGTCAGGAAGGTGGGAAGGCAGCGCGCATGCCCCCCAAAAGCTTTCCTTTCTGGGAAGCTGGGGAGCTTTCCCGCGCAGGCTCCGTCGGTTCCGACGTACCCATATGTGAGGACTAATTCCTGCTGTTCCCAGAGATCACCTGTTACAGGTAAGTAACTGTGCTGTATGGTCCATCTAGTCTGCCCAGCAAGGCAGCAAGAGTAAGTGCACCTGCTGCTCCATGCTGTTAACCCCTCCCCACGCCTTTGTTTAGGGGTGTACCCACCACTCCATATAGGTCACCCCTGTTTGTTCAGATATAAGAGATAGTTATGTTTATTTTGATTTTATCCTGTTGCTATAAAGGGATCCACTGTGTCTGTCCCATGCTATTTTGAATTCTGTCACTGTATTTGCCCCTACCACTTCCATCGGGAGGGCAGTCTAAGCATCCTCCACCCTTTCAGTGAAAAAGTATTTCCTGACATTGCCTTTCAGTTTACCCCCTTGCAGCTTCATGTTATGCCCTCTAGTTTTACAGCTTCCCCGACTTTGGAAGAGGTATGTTCATTAATATTCTAAGTATTTAAAGGTCTGAATCATATCCTCCCTATCCCTCCTCTCCTCCAGAGTGTATATATTTAGATCTTCAAGTCTCTTCTCATAAGTCTTCTGACGCAGACTCCAAATCATTTTGGTCGCCTTCCTCTGAACCTTTGTGAGATATGGTCTCCAAAACTGAACACAATATTTCAAGTGAGGCCTCACCAGCGCTTGTACAGTGGCATTAGTACCTCTTCCTTTCTGCTGGTAATTCCTCTTTGTATGCAACCCAGCATCCTTCTGGATTTTGCCACTGCCTTGTCACACTGTTTCGCCACCTTGAGATACTCAAACAATCACTCAGAGGTCCTTCTCCTGCTCTGTGCACACCAACCTCTCGCCCCCTTATCACATACAGTTCCCTTCTGGAAGTTATCCAACACATCTACTCCTCCCTCCACTCATTTTTAATTTTTAGGATCACATTCCAGGACAGCAATTTCTTCATTCTCTAGGAACAAGCAGGAATTCAGTCCTCACTTATGGGTGACGTCGATACCAACAGAGCCCACATGGAGCAATTCCCCAGCTTTCAAAGAAAGCCTTTGGGATTGCTGCCACGCATGCGTGGTCCTCTTCCCGCCCAAGGGTGCCAGCTTGCTCAATCTCCAGTTTTCTGCGGAGCCCTTTGGATGCACGTCCTCGTCTCTCGGAAAAAGATTTTCTCTTTTTGGCCTTTTTCCGGTTGCACTGGACCTCTCCCATCCTCCCCGACGCCCCTGCTTCGGCTGTGGGCCAGGGGCTCCCTATTTTTCCCTTTCTTCCCTTTTTTCTTACTTAGGACCTTTTTCGTGCCCTTTTCTTACCGTTGGCCTCAAGGGTTTTCGACCTCGCAAGGGCTCTCTTTGCCCCATGGCCACCGGATTAAAAAAATGTGACAGATGCCCCAAAAACACATCGCTCACAGACAACCACGACTGTTGATTACGGTGCCTGGGGGCTGACCACAACCCGTAGCTCTGCTCACTTTTCAAGAAAATGTCCGCTAAGGCCTTAATAAGCCGTAAGAAGAAGTCAGACAACATTTTCCATAAGTTGGCCCCGGAGTCCCCGGTGGTGTCCCGCTCCATTGATCCACCACTTGCGGGGTCCCAAGCAATGACTCCGCATCCCAGGCTTCACTCTGATCAGGGTTTGCCTGAGGTGCAACGGCGAAAAAAAGACGACTTTGAAGACTCTGTTGGGGGTTCTGGATAAGCGTGAGCGGTCTTGGGCTCGTTCCTTTAGTCCTCCCCGGCGTTTCTGAGAGTTTGACACGGAGCGGCCTCGAAAGGTACCTCATACAGACATGGAGGCCTCCAGCGATGGCACCCAGTCTCCTGAGGGTCGTCCCAGTGAGGACCCCCTCTCCTCCACGCCAGACCCGGTAACCCTGGCATCGGCGTCCCAGGGACCCACTCTTGAGTGGGAGTCCCATATGTTTGCACTAGAGCGCAGCGTTTCTGCCTTCCTAGCTGACCAACAGGCGTTCTTGCCCAGCATGGCTGGCTCGTGCCTCGAGACCAAGGGTCCCTCGACTGTGGCCCCAAAAACTGCCTTGGAAATCCCCAAGAGCCACGGGTCTCATGAGGGTCCTCGGCACCGATCTCACTCGCCATCCCGTTCCTCGGGGGCGAGGTCTTCCACAGTTAGTGCCTCCGGCTTCAGACAGGCCTCGGCCACCGGACGTGGGTCTTGGACCTCTTGGACTGGGAATTGGATGGGGACATGTCCCCTGAAACCCGCACCCATCGGGATCTTCCTTCTGACCCATCCCTGCCTGCCTTGTGAAGGTGGTCACCCCCCCCTAAGATACCGCCTTTTGGGTATTCATGCGGGATATTGCTCAGGTCCTCAATCTGCCCACGCAGACCGAGGAGGAGCCAAGAGGAACTTGACATTTTGCAATACGAGTCTCCCCCAAGGGAGTCTCTCAGAATCCCTCTGCCGTCCATCCTGACCCGGCTGCTCCTCCATATGTGGGAAGCACACGCCTCAGTCTTACACTATTATCAGTAAAAGACTCGATGCTATGTACAAAGTCCAGCGCGGTCCTGGGTTTCGAAAGGCCCCAGCTTCCTCATACCTCCATGGTAGTGGAATCCGTGATGTGGAAACAGAAGAGCCTGAAGTCACATTCTTCAGTCCTGCCTAGCAGAGAATCCCATGCCCTCGATGCCCTCAGGCGTAAGACTCACCAGGGATCCATGCTGGCATGCCGCATCCAGGCATGCCAACTATATATGGGTATGTTCCTTCGCGAACCCACTGGTTTCTCTGCAAGCCTCGAAGGTGACCACCTTCACAGATTTCAGACCCTCCTGAGATCGGTCGTGGACTTCTCCAAATACCTTTCTCGTGCTGCATATGACTGGTTCGAGTCTTCCGCCCCTGTGGCAGCGGCTTGCATCAGAGCCTGTCGTCAAGCATGTCTCCAGTCCTCAGACCTGGAACGGTGGGTCCAGGAGAAACTCTTGCATGTTCCCTGCCTTGGCAAACAACTGTTTGGCAAGCCCATGGAGGACAAGACCGAGATTGAAATTGAGTTTGTAACCTGCACCTGTCTCTCTCGGAAAACCTTGTCCCTTTCCTGGAAGAAACAGCACAGTAAGAAACCCTTCCCACTTTATCCGCCTGCCCCGGTGCCGACGCCCAGCAGCCAAGGTAAGGGCAAAGCTCAGGGCCACTGGAAATCTAAGGGGCCCAAGACCCAACCAACTCCGGGATTTGACGCCAAATGCGTAGCCTCTCGTCTTGCGGCGGCGCTCCCGCCAGTAGAAGAATGTCTGTTCCTTTTCGCCTCCAAGTGGGAGGTCATCACATTGGACATCTGGGTCCTCCAGGTCATCCGGGGGAGTTAGCGTCTCCATCTGGACAGATTCCCCACTCCCTTCTCCCCAGCGGAGCCTACCCAGCTTCCCTCGCACCAGGCTTGCTTAAAGCAAGAATTGGACAACCTCCTCGGTCAATGGGCAGTCAAAAAGGTCCCATCACATCTCTGAGGTTGGGAGTTCTACTCACATTACTTCCTTGTTCCAAGGACCTGCGCCCCATCCTTGATCTCAGGAATCTGAACAAATTTCTGGTGAGGGAGAAGTTCAGAATGTTATTGCTTGGCGTCCTGCTGCCTTTCCTCTGGCAGGGCAATTGGCTATGCTCCTTGGATCTCAGAGATGCTTATGCCCACATCCCTGTTCACCCCAAGCACAGGCAGTACCTGTGTTTCAGGGTACAGGGGGAGCACTATCAGTACAGAGTGCTCACCTTCGGGCTTGTGTCTGCCCCGTGAGTCTTCACCAAATGCCTGTTGGTGGCCGCAGCCTACCTTCGGCTGCATGGCATATCCGTCTACCCCTACCTGGACGATTGGCTCGTTACGGGTACATCAGCCGAGGAGGCACACCTCTCGGCACTGCGCATGGTAGTCCTCCTCGAGCACCTCTGTTTCCTGATCAACCACTCCAAGTCCCACCTCGAACTGGTGCAGGCATTGGAGTTCATCGGCGCAATGCTCGACATGAAATGGGTGACTGCCTTCCTCCCTCGAGCATGTGCGGACTGCCTCCATGCTGTGGCTTCCAAGATCCAAAGCCGAACCAGGGTCTTGGCACGAGTCATGCTGCGCCTTCTGGGGCATATGGCCCTGAACGTACATGTCGCATATGCGAGCAACTCAATGGTGCCTCAGAGCGCAATGGTCCCAAGCCTCGAGCTGGATCCGGGATCCCATCTCGGTCTTGCGCAGCCTATCCAGTTTCCTGGATTGGTGGCAGAATCTCCGAAGCTTATTTTGGGGCATGCCCTTCCAGGCTGTACAACATGAGCTCATCTTGACGATGGATGCCTCGCTGTCAGGCTGGAGAGCCCACTGCGACAATCTCCTTTCCCAGGGACGGTGGTCACCCGAGGAATCCTGGCAGCAGATCAAGTTGCTCGAGCTTTGAGCGGTCCGGTTAGCCTTGAAGATCTTAGAGTACCACTTGCGAGGCAAGTCGGTGGTCATGCAGACCGACAACAAGGTCGCGATGTTCTACATAAACAAGGAAGGGGGTATGGGCTTCCGTCTTCTCTGTCGGGAGGCAGTTCTCCTCTGCTCCTTCGCAGTGTGCCGGTGCATAACCCTAAGAGCTGTCTACCTCCCGGGCCAAGATAATGTCCTCGTGGACAGGCTCAGCAGGCTTCTCCGACCGCACAAGTGACACCTGAGTCCAGAAGTGGTTCTCCACCTGTTTCGCTGCTGGGGGACTCTGTCCATAGACCTGTTCGCCAGACCGACAAACGCACAGCTTCCCACTTTTACAGGCTGATATGGATCATCTTTGCTTAAAGCGAATGCTGATAAATTAGCCTGCTTTCTCTTTGCCACCATCAGGTTACTTCACTCACTAACATCACACAGTCTGCATCTGATAATTATTGTTAGATTGGAAAAAGACACCTGTTAAACCACAGATTCAGCAGAAGGTAGTGACTGAGCTCTCTACACTGCCATTGCAGTTGGCAACATCACCAAATGCTCATTTCATGTTTTCAATTTCCTGTATTACAGGAAAAAAAATAATCTGAAACAGATCTTCCAGTCGCACAAAGATCCAAACCCCCTCAGGTACTTAAGGCCCGCAGACCAATCACTTAAGAACTCTGTTTTATCTAAGATGACTTTGAAGCTAGATACCTCAGAAAAAACATGTAGGTAATCCAAAAGAGGAGATATGGAATTCTCTAGATCCCTTAAAAATATCAGCATATAAGGAGACCTATTGTGGTTTCTGTCCCACCACAATAGGTAAATTACATGGATTCTTTCTCAAGACACAGGCCCAGGTAAACAGCAGCTGTGAAAGTGGACAGCTTTTACTGTAAAACTGCCAACTTCCCCTGGAGTAATTGAAGCTCCACCCTCTTTTGTTATTTTAAGCAGCCAGCTATACCAGCTGGCCCCGCATATAAGTTTTCTCAGCTTCCTAAAGGAGACTGGCAGAAATACGATCTCTATCATTACATTTCATATACTCTTCCCACCACACTCGCATTTGCTTTGTACTTTCTTATCCTGCAGTAATCTTACATTGGCCCTCCATTTCATTTCTCTCCCTCTTTCCCCAGCTCCCCTCTAAGTCCACCTTTACCCTCCCTTCCTCAGGCTCACTTGGAACAGACTTGCCTCTCTGCCTTCTTTTTTCTCGGCCCTTCACTCTGGAACGCTCTACCACCTTCCCTCCGCCTGGAACCCTCATACCCAAAGTTTAAAGAATTGTTAACCCCCCACCTGTTTCAAAAGGCTTTTGACCTCCCTGGTGATTCCCCCACCTAAGTATTTTTGTTTTCTGTTTGTCTATTATGTTGATTTTACTACTGCTTCTACTCCTTTCCTTCTACTCCTTTCCTATATTACTATGGTGTTCCTTTTCCTTTTTTTCTGTAGCGTAGACACATTTATTGTAAACCACTCTAATGTCTCGACGAAAGCGGTATATAAAGTGAAGAAATGTAGACATTCAAAATAGACAATTCTTGTCCTATTCTCCCCGTGACCCAAATTATCTGTCCTTGAGTATCTTTACCCGTTTCATATACTGTAGAAGGAAGATTCTTATCAATATGGCAACGTCTTTTGGAAATACGAGGAATAGAAAAGTTGACCACATCAACCTGTTTTCAAGTTCTCCATTAGCAAAGTGATCAGGTGCACCTGTTGCAGGAGAAGCCACATCAGCTTTTTCTTTAGCAAGGTAGGACTTCACATGCTTTCTCTTTATGGAGCTATTAAGCCCCCCCCCCCCAACATTCAGTGTAACAATTTTAAGCTGCATCCCAGCACTGATTGGTCTCAGTAGTTAATCCACTCAACACAGACCCCTCATCTGCTCTCCATATGCTGATCACCCTCTTCTCATTCTGCCACACTCCCACAGCAATCCACAGTACAAATTCTGTCTTTTAGTACACATGTATTCATCCTCCATAACATCCAACCATGAAAATGGAACCAAAAACGCATCTGAAATTTATTCCACTTGCTCTTCTATATTTGCATTGTAATTACTGCCTCCAAAGGCTTCCATACAAAGGGTAATGAAGCCTCCCCCCCCCTCCACCGAAGCAGACCTCCCTCCATCCACCCTTAAATCTTCTAATCCTGCACACACCACAATGTCCCCGTCATCCATAGTAATATCAATCAGGAAGAAATGAAAGAATCACTAGCTACCAAAAAAGGAGAGAACCCCTCCCATCCATACCAGTTGCTGAACACCCACTCCATACATTCTTTCCCCCCACGCACATACATAACTCTTCCATTTTGACGTAACCATAGCAACAAAATAAATACTCCTCCCTTCATATTCACTCACCCTAGTCCCCATATGGTTAACAAATAGTTGCATAGCCAGTACCCACATTCCCACCAAAAGGCCCATATCTTCAAAATGCAGTGAGATTGCTCTCAAACTTCTTGTGGAAAGCAAAAAGGCAGCTGTCTCTACAGTTGCCATATTTCAGGTGTTCGTTAATCATACCCACTGGGGCAGTGACCGTACATGCGCATAGATGATTACTAGAGAGGCAGTCCACTGTATTTTGCTGTCTCCCACACTCTGTTACCTTCATTGGCCCAAGGTTCTCCATTTTCTGTGCAGTAAAAGAGCCAGATGGCTCCTGTTCTACTCCACTCGAGGCTGCCACCACTTAACCAGCTACAGATTCTATACTATGTAGTTGCTGTGACACCCCCATGATTACATCACAGTTCATTACCATTTCCAATTCTCATCGCTGCTGTGGGGGAGATCTGGCCTGTACCTCTTCTGCACCTGAATTTCCATCATCAGTAACAGTAGTGCAATGCTGTTTAAGCAAATGGTCTATTTCAACAGGGGTTCGTAAAAATTTCCATAATCCCTGCTGCATCATAGTCTAGCTGGGAACCAAATGCTGGCCTTAAAACCAGCCTTGACCAATGCATCACAATATCCCATCAATGCCTTTCGTTTTTTTTTAAATAGTTTGGGAAAGTCTGGGAAAATGGAAATCATCTAATTTTTGTAGGAGACTATACAAGTCTTCCATGCCTCTGTCATCATATATTCCTTTTCTTATTTTCTTATTATTTTATTCTTATTTTATTATTTACATTCTCTTATATACCGCGCTATTCTGCATCAGTGCGGTTTACATTGAACAAACTGAAATTATATTGAACAGGGCATTATAACTTGGAGATAACTATTTTACAGGGAACATGGGCTATGGAGGGTTAAGTGGCTTGCCCAAGACCACAAGGAGCACCTGTGGGACTAGAAACCCCAGTCCTTCTGGCCCAAGGTTGCTGTCCTCTAGTGGGATTTGAACCCCCGACCTTCCGGCCTGAAGTACCTTGCCCCAACCACTAGGCCACTCCTCCACTCTTGGAATCAAAGCAAGCACACAATGGCATGGGGCCATTCACCAGGTATTGGCTTTGGTCTGACCTTTCTGTGCGTCTTCTCCTTAACTGGGGGAAGCAACGATTAGTGAGAAGATGCATCCAATGGTTCTTTGATAAATTTCCATGGGGCGAGCAACTCCATACCCTCTGGAATATTCAATTTTTAAGAATACTATAGCGGGTTGATAATGTAGCTCTGTGATTTTCCTGGTTTTATAATTCATGGGCAAATAGACCCTTATTTACATGTTCTGCATTTGTTGCCCTTTGATTATCAGGTTCAGCTTAGGATGATGACCTTAATACTAAAGGTCATGAGAATTGGGTTAGACCTTCCTTTAATGGTCCCTTGCATAGTGTGTTCCCCTTCTTGGAACCTAAAATCTCAGTGGGCCAGACCATTATCTTGTCCTATTATTGCACAAATGCATTTACTGAACCAAATCTTATCTATCGCTGGTTCTTCTCTTTGGAACTATCTTCCACAGGGGCTGAGGTTATCGAAGAATCAATTTGTTTTTAGGAGAGATTGAGAGGTCATTGTTTGCGTGCACTAATCCTGACCAAGTAAAATCCTCCCTCTGTTCTTTGGCTCCAGTTCCCTAAATTCAGTGCAAATAGAGTACGGAATGATTGAAAACAAAACACACAGAATTATATAAGACCATGTTTAGTGTACTTTTCAGAACATTGTTACTTTGTAAACCGCGCTTGAACATGTGGAAAGCGCGGTATAAAAAATGTTTGTTAAATAAATAAATTACTATGTAAAATATCAATAACAATACTACTGAAACTTCAGCGGAGGAATTCAGACCTGCAAACTTGAGCAGTTTCCCATAATTCCTTCCCCCAGCTAGGCCATAACGCTTCTTTTATTAGGAAAAAACTGCTACATTGTACAGTTTTGTCTGATCACACTATATCATGCGTTGCTTCATTTTCTATTTCTCTACATGTTACAGATGAAACTAAACACTACATGTTTCAGGTCAAGCTGCTTCTGCAAAATATAACCTTGGCTTTTATACACATACACTGCTAAACTGTTACAGATCAACCTTCAGGCTGTTGGCAAAATTCAAGTCGCCAGCACTGTGGCTTTTTATCATGCAAACAGCAAGTATCTGCATGCATAAATGTGGGCTATTTACAGTGGTGTGCAAAAGTCTGGAATCATTTGTAAATTTGACGTTTTTTTCAACTTTGTGACCTTACATCTTAATTTATTTTTCCTCCCAGTGGCTTTTTCTGTGTATCTCATGATAAGTGATAGATTGGGCTATTAGGGCCAACTTTTAGTATTGGTTTGGCCCTTATTTTCTGAGTTTGTTCCCCATAGTTGTCCTGTTGATAGATTTTCTGTGAAAATCGCGTAATGTACTTCGTTGGCCAACAATATATTATTGTAAGTATGCTTTAAAATATTATGGGCGAAAGCCAGGTTTCCTTCAAATTAATGTGGCCTTGAAAAAGGCCATTTTTATGTGTCGGTGATGGCTCAGTATTTGATGGGCCACCCTTTGTTCTTGATCACCTGATTGCACCTTGTCGGCATTGAATGAACCAGTCTGACAAGGTGATCGTTGGTGACAATGCGGTTCCAAGCTGCAATGAGTGACTCAATCAGCTCACGCTTTGATTTCGGATGCCTCTTGGATATTTCCAAGGCCACCTTGTGCCAGAGGTTCTCAATTGGATTCAGATCTGGAGACTGGGCAGGCCAGTCCATTGACTTGATGTTGTTCCGCTGCTTCCAGCTGATCACCTGTCTGGAGCGATGGCAGGGTGCATTGTGTCGCCCCCAGCTGGCCAGGTTGATAACCAACACCAGGTGAGGTCGCCTTTTTCTTTAAAACAAGTTTCCCAAGATGGCTGCCAGGAGGGCTGCTGGGAATTATAGTCCCATTCTAAAGTAAGGAGTTGTGAACCAGTGATTTAGGCAATAGACAGAGAAATTTATTAATCGTATTCAGGGAATCCTTTACACGCAGGATGGGAAATGGAAAAACCCAAAATACAGGCTTTTGCTTCACAGCCACAAATTCAAAAGAAAAACAAGCAGAACTTTGCTTTGTTCACAATTACAACTTCTTTCCAAAACTTTTATCTTCTTTAAAGGTTGCTCTCTTCATAGGAACCAAACTCTTGTATCAAACAATTCTTCAAATGTTCCTTGAGCATTTAATAGCAGCTTCTAACTTTATAAGTTGAGCTTAGCACTCAGCAGCTTTATCACCTACTTGTGACGTCTTCAGAAATCAGGCTTCTCTCTCTCTAAACAGGCATTCATTCAATGGCTTTCTGTTTTAACATTCTTCCCTGTCAGAAGCTTGGCATACAGCACATTGCATTTCAATAGAGCTGCATTCATCATCAGCAATTTCCATATCTTCAATACTCTCTGTATCACATACATTCAATGGCAGCTGGGAGGAGAGCTGGCTATTCTCTTTCTCTATCAAGTCACTTAACCTTTTAAGTATGGCTTGTTTCTGCAGCAGCTCTTCAGCTACCTGGGCTACTGGATACTTAGCTAAACGGTTCCCCTTTATCCTGGGACACTGCTTATGATTAGAATCAGCTTGTAAATCTAAAGCTAATTCTTCTAAGCTTTTATTAGCTATGAATGGAGGAAGACACACTTGCCTGGAGCCAGAGGGGTTTAGTATCTCTCTCTCTCCTGTGAGCCAGCCATGCTGTCTTCTGTTTGTAGCAACTCCGTCTGATTGCAACAGCGTTTCATTCCTTGTTCTCTCAGCTGTTTTTAGCAATCTCTCATCCGTTCTCACACTTCTGCTTCCAGTGTTTCCTTCACACTTTCTTTCATTCCTTGTCAGCACTCTCTCACTTGCTCCTTCACTGAGACCATGCCTGAGACCTTGTCCTCCGTGTCTCTCTTGTCCAAGTCTCTCCCTGGCTTCCTTGGCTCTGTTTGCTCCCCTCGCTCCATCCCCCTTTGAGTTTCTAAAACTCAGGTTTTTCAACTGTTCCTCTTCCTGTGCCACATCTTGCTCCCAGCACATGTGACCAGGGTCTGGCTTCCCTCTGACGTGCTGCTGTGGGCGGGGCTTAGGAATGACTAACTTGTGGGTCATAGACTCTTGGTTGCTAGGGAAACCTCTGACACATTCAGAATTAAAGGTAGAGGTTCTATTTCCCTGTGCATATCTGTGCGTAGTGGTGCTTTCCTCACCACAATTGTCATCTTCGACCAGTAACTGGCCAGGAAACAGCTGGTGTGCTGATGGCACCATGCACTTTTGCAGTATGGTGATGTACCCGGCCCCGTTGACCATTCCATCGACGATGTGAAGACGTCCAACGCCACTGGCAGCCATGCAACCCCAGACCATGACCTTCAAAGGATGCTTCACAGTGAGGTTGAGACACTCAGGCTTGAATTCCTCTCCAGGAAATCTCCTCACATAGGTGTGGGCCTGGTTACCAAACAGGCAGAAGGTGCTTTCATCGCTGACTAGCACCTTTTCCCACATTTCAGTCGACCAGTTTGAGTGCTTTCTCGCCCACACGATCCGGTTGCACCTTTGTATGTCAGTCATCAGTGGCTTATTCCGTGCTTTGTAGCCTCGGAGACCAAACTGCAGGCACCGGCAATGAACTGTTGATAAGCTGACACTGACCTCACTCTTGTCTGACTACTCTCGAAATAGCTGAGGAGAGGTCAACTTGCGATTAGTCAGTGAAATGTGTCGTAGTGCGAGGTCCTGGCGTGATGTTGATGCACATGGACGATCTGAACGAGGCTTGTCCACCATTGAACCCATTTCTTTCTTCTTCTGTACAATCTTAACAACAGCGCTCTGACTGCTGCCAACTTTCCTGGCTATCTGATGTCTTGAAAATCCTTCCTTGCTCATAAAGGACACACGAACACGCTCCTCCAACGTCAGGGTCCGAGCCATCTTCATGGTCTATCCAGAAAGCATATGAAATTCAAAAATTCAGCGCGTTTTTATAGTTGCACTGTTGGCTAGATATCTGCATTGTGATTGGTTAGTGAAACCAGCCTCCTGATTGGTCAGAAATAACGTGTGCACATTGGATAATCTCGATCCAGTTTTGACGCAGGATCCACAAAGATCACAGTAGTTATCTCCCAGTGTCTGTAAAGTATTTAAATTGGAAACAAGGAATGCAAAAAAGTCAACTCTAATAGCCAAATGTATCCCTTTTAATGTGGTAGAAAGATGAATATGTTGGGCTAATGCAAAATTTTACAAAACCCATTAGAAAGTACGAAAAATGCAAAACGCACAAGTGATTCCAGACTTTTGCACACCACTGTACATGATAAAAATACCTTTGTGCAATAAACATATTCGGTGCTGATAACTTGAGTAGAGCACAGCTGCAGTAGCAAAAGCAAATGGCTGAGCATTAATACAGCTGTAGGAGTAAAAGCATATGTTCCTGCAGCTATGTTGCTGGGAGGGGGGGAGAAGGTGGCTGAGATTGGGAGGGGGTTGTCTGGAACTGGAAATTGACTGATACTGGGGCTAGGGAGTAGAATTTGGGAATGGGCTGATACCTGGGCTGCAGGGGACTGGAAATAGCTGATGCTGGGGGGATAGGACTAGAAAAGGGCTCTGACTGGAAGAGGATTGGCACTGGTGTATGAGGCTGGGACTGGCAGGGGGATAATTAGGATTAGGGGACTGATGCTGGCAAATGATGGGGTTAGGGTGGGAAAAAAGAGGGAGATGCTGGGGGAGTGAGAAAGGAGAGGAAGGCAGATATTGTGGGGAGTGAGGAAGAAGTAGTGTCATAACCAGAAGAACATTGAGAGGGAGGGGTATAAGAACACATGCTGGGATAAGGAGGAGGAAGGGCAAGATTAATGAATATTGGAGAAGGAAGTAGATAGGTGGTTGCTAGAAGTCTAAAAAATAAGATGGGAGAGTTAAAATATATAGCACTAAATGAGAGATTAGATATGATTGGTGTCTCAGAGACATGGTGAAAGGAGGACAACCAGTGGGACACTGTGATACCTGGGTACAATCTCTATCATAATGATAGAGTTGATCAAGTTGGTGGAGGGATTGCGCTCTGTTAGAGAGAGCATTGAGTCACAAAGAATTAAAGTTTTGCAGGAAACAAAATTTTCTGTAGAATCTCTATGGATTGAAATTCCAAGTAAAAAGGGGAAGGTGATGGCAGTGTGGTGGTGTACTATCGACTGCCTAGCTAGAATGAACAAATGGATGATGAAATGCTCAAAGAAATCAGGGAAGCTAACAAAAGTTACAGCACAGTAATAATAATGGGTGATTTCAATTACCCCAGTATTGACTGGGTCAGTGTCACGGCAGGACATGCTAGGAAGATGAAGTTTCTAGATGAAATAAATGACTGCTTCTTGGAGCAGCTGGTTCATGAACCGACAAGAGGGGAAGCCATTTTGGACTTAGTCCTTAGTGGAACACCAAATCTGGTGCAAGAGATAAGGGTGTTGGGGCCACTTGGCAATAGTGATCATAACATGATCACGTTTGATTTAATTAATAGAGGAGGGATGGTAAGGAAACCCACAGTACTACCTTTTAACTTTCAAAAGGGAGACTACGATAAAATGAGGAAAATAGTTAAGAAAAAACTAAAAGGAGCAGTTGCAAAGGTTAAAGACTTACATCAAGCTTGGGTGTTTAAAAATACTATCTTGGAAGCCCAGACCAGCTGTATTCCACGCTTTAAAAAAAAGTGGAAGGAAGTCCAAAAAACTGCCAGCATTGTTTAAAGGTGAGTTCAGAGAGGCTGCTGTTGCGAAAAAGCATTTTTCAGGAAATGGAGTAAAGAGCCAAATGATGAAAACTGGAAACAGCACAAGCACTGGCAAGTTAAATGCAGGGCATTGATAAGGCAGGTAAACAGAGAATTTGAGAAGAAGCTTGCTGTTAAAGCAAAAGCGCGTAATAAAGACTTTTTCAAGTACATTTATAGCAAAAAACCTGTGAGAGTGTCAGTTGGACTATTAGATGATAGAGGGGTAAAAGGGGCACTAAGAGGGGACAAGGCCATAGCGGAGAGACTGAATGAATTCTTTGCTTTTGTCTTCACTGAGGAAGATGTAGGGATGTTACCCATGACTGAAGTGGTATTTAAAGGTGTTACTGCGGAAGAATTGAAAGAAATATTGATACACTGGGAAGATGTATTACAACTATTTGATAAACCGAAGAGTAGCAAATCACCTGGACTGAATGGTATACATCCAAGGGTGTAGAAAGAACTGAAATATGAGATTGCAGAACTGCTATTAGTAATCTGTGAACTATTATTAAAATCATCTGTAATACCTGAAGATTGGAGGATGGCCAATGTAATATCAATTTTTAAAAAGGGTTCCAGGGGTGATTCGGGAAACTACAGACCAATGAGCCTGACATCAGTACTGGGAAAAATGGTAGAAACCATCATAAAGAACAAAATTACTGAACATGTAGATAGTCATGGCTTAATGAGAGACCGCCAACATGGCTTTAGAAAAGGAACATCTTGTCTTACTAAACTGTTATTTTTTTTTGAAGGTCTGAATAAACAGGTAGACAAAGGTGAGTCGGTTGATAAAGTGTATCTGGACTTTCAGAAAGCCTTTGACAAAGTCCTTTATGAAAGACTTTTGGCAAACTAAAAAGTCATGGGATTAGGAGGCAGTGTACTATTGTGGATCAGGAACTCATTAAAAGACAGGAAGCAGAGGATAGGATTAAATGGCCAATTTTCCCAATGGAGAAAGGCGAATAGCGGAGTACCCCAGGGATCAGTGCTGGGTCCGCTGCTTTTTGTCATATTCATAAATGACCTGGAAAAGGAAATATCGAGTGAGGTTATCAGATTTGCAGATGCAGAAAACTATTTAAAGTTGCTAAAACCCATGTGGATTGTGGAAAATTGCAAGAGGATCTTGATAAATTGGAAGACTAGGCATCCGAATGGCAAATGAAATTTAATGTGGACAAGTGCAAAGTTATGCGCCTAGGAAAGAACAACCCAAACTATGGTTATACGATGCAAGGAACCACCACCCAGGAAAAAGATTTAGGCGTCATCGTGGATAACATGTTAAAACCCTGTGCCAGTGTGCATTGGTGGCCAAGAGAGCAAATAGAATGCTAGGTATCATAAGGAAAGGAATGGAAAATAAAATGAAGAATATTATAATGCCTTGGTATTGTTCCATGGTGCGACCGCACCTTCTATATTGTGCGCTATTCTGGTCGCCATATCTTAAAAAGGATATAGCGTTATTAGAAAAGGTACAGAGAAGAGCCACCAAAATGGTAAAGGGGGATGGAAGGATACCCCTATGAAGAGAGGCTAAAAAGGTTAGGGCTCTTCAACCTGGAAAAGAGACAGCTGAGGGGAGATATGATAGAAGTCTATAAATGAATGAATGGAGTGGAACGGTTAAACGTAGATCGATTGTTTACTTTATCAGAATATAGAAGACTAGGGGACATGCAATGAAGCTACAGGGTAAACTATTTAAGACTAATAAGAGAAAATATTTTTTCACTCGATGTGTAATCAAACTCTGGAATTTGTTACCCGAGGATGTAGTAAAAGCTGTTAGTGTAGCTGGGTTTATAAAAGGTTTGGACAAGATCCATAAACCATTATTAAAAGGGACCCGGGATATCGCTGCTTGACCCAATACAAGCATTGTGGACCTGTATCTTTTGGGGAAACTGCTAGGTACTTACGACCTAGATTGGCCACTGTTGGAAACAGGAATACTGGTCTTCATGGACCTTGGTCTGACCCAGTATGGCATATCTTATGTTCTTCTACTCTTAGACTCCCAACAGTCCAGGGCATTTCTGCCCCAGATCCGTTGCACTTATTTAGTAGAATTGGCATCCTAGATGCACCTAAGAGTCCTTCTGACAGCCTGAGAGATGCTGCAGCTCCTTGGGCACATGGCCTCTACAGTGCATGCCCGATTACATATGCGGATAGCCCAGTGGACTCTGACCTCCTAGTTGAAGCAGGCCTCAGGCCGTCTCAGGAACAGGATCCAAATCACTGCCCGTTTAACCACATCCCTTCAGTAGTGGTGCTCTCCAGAAATTCTGCTCGTAGGGTCACCTTTTCAGATGTCTCCACTTCAATGCACCCTGATGACAGATGCCTCCAAGCGGGTTTGGTGAGCCCATCTGAATAACCTTACTACACAGGGATTCTGGATGGTGCAGGAGTCACAACTCTAGATCAATCTCCTGGAACTTCGGGCTATCATCAGTGCCCTTCAGGTGTTTCAGCATCACCTTGCAGTGCAATAAGTCCTCGTCAGAATGGACAATCAGGTTGCCATGTTCTATGTGAACAAGCAGTGGGGAATGGGCCCTCTGTGAGGAGGCGATCCACCTCTGTTCCTTTGACATTGCGCATCAGATACACTTCCAGGTGGTGTACCTACCAGGAGAAGCCAATGTCTGGGCAGACAGACTGAGTTGCATCCTTCTTCCGCACGAATGGTCTCACCATCCGGAGACAGTGTCCTACATCTTCCAGACCTGGGGAACTCCAGACATAGATCTATGTGCGACTCTGCAGAATGCTAAGCTTCCTTGTTTCAGCACATGGACTCCCACATCCCCCAATGGGGGCATGGTCTGCTTTATGCATTCCCTTCCATACACCTTATTCCCAAGTGCTTTTCAAGCTTCTGTCCCACAGGGGCCCCATAATTCTCATATCCCTGCACTGGCCGCAGCAACAGTGGTTTTTGTTGCTCCTACGTCTGACTCACTCATCCTCTCCGATTGGGATATGGGCCGTATCTCCTCTCTCAGGACAACAGCTTACTACTGCATCCGAATCCACAGTCACTCCGCCTCTCAGCTTGGCTGCTGAGAGTATAGCCTTAGAGGGTTTTAACCTTTCTCAAGAAGTTAGGGAGATCCTTTTGGCTTCTAGAAATCCCTCCACCAGACGTTCATATGCTTTTAAGTAGCGTAGATTTTTGGTCTGGTATTCTCAGAAGGATCTCAATCCTTTTTCTGCACCAGTAGAGTCACTCCTTCAGTATCTCCTCCACCTGTCCTTGACAGGTCTAAAGACAAATTCAGCGAGAGTCCACCTCGGTACCATTGTGGTCTCTCATCAGTTGCTTGATGGACAGCCAATCTCCTCACAGCCTCTAGTGGCGCTTTTCATGCGAGGTCTTCTGCTGTCCAAACCTCCCATTAAGCTACCCCCAGTAGCTTGGGACCTCAATATTGTTCTAGCACAGCTTCTCAAACCACCCTTTGAATCATTAACCACAATCTCACTTAAGTTCCTCTCATGGAAAGTGATCTTAATTGCCCTCACTTCAGCTAATTAGTGAGCTTCCGACTTTGGTGGCGGATCTTCCCTATACCCGCTTCCACCATGACAAAGTAGTCCTTCGGATTCACTCACGCTTTATGCCAAAAGTAGTGTCTCCCTTCCATCTAAACCAATCCCTTCCATCTAAACCAATCAATTTACCTTCCAGTTTTCTTTCCTAAGCCGCATGCATCTAGAGCTGAAGCAACCCTGCACACTCTTGACTACAAGTGTGCATTGGCTTTTTACCTCCAAAAGACTCAGGGTCATGTAAAGCCTTGCAATTGTTCATCTCTTCTGATCCCAGTCACCTGAGATTACCTGTCTCTAAGTGTATGCTCTCCAGATGGATAGCAAACTGCATTGCATTTGCCTATGGCAAAGCAGGACTCTCACTGGATGGGGATGTCACTGTTCACAATGTTCGTGCCATGGCCACCTCAATGGCGAACCTACGCTCAGTAGCCATCAATTAAAATTTACAAAGCAGCAACTTGGTCTTCTGTCCATACCTTTTCTGCTCATTATTGTCTGGCAAGGACTCTGTCAGGATGCAATGTTTGGTCAGGCTGTGCTCCAGTACCTCTTTCAGACTTAGATGCAACTCCTACCCTCCATCCCAGACTTTAAAGATAACAGAAATCCATGTGGGATCCATGACCATCTCATACCTGCTCCGAGGCGAATCTCAACCGGTTCTGGCATTTGGGAGCTAGGGAGTCCCATATGTGAAGACTACAATCTCCAGGAACAAGCAGGAATGTAGACTTCACATATGGGTATCGTCGGTACCGACGGAGCCTGCGTGGGAACGCTCCCCAGCGTCCAATAGGAATGCTTTTGGGAGCATCCCACAGTGCATGCATGCTGCCTTCCAGCCTCTGTACCTCTCTCACTTCAGTTCTTCGTTTTCCGCGGTGCTGGCAGGACGTGTACCCTGTCACTGCAGGAAATTTCCTTTTATTTTTTGTTTTTTTGTGGTCGCGTCTGCCGCCTTCTTTCTTTTTCTGAAAACCCCCCAAAAACTTGTATTTCCTCAAGGGTCTTTCCCCTGTTTCTAGTGCTAGGCGCCATTTTGGGCACTAGGCCCACTTTTCTTCAGGCATGGAGAAACCAGCTAGTGGTTTCAAAAAATGCTCAAAGTGTGGTGGTACCATTTCCGTCACCGACACCCATGATTGGTGTCTAAAATGTTTAGGTCCTGAACATTGTCCAACGGGAGTGTCTCTCCTGTACCAGGATGACCAAAAGGAGCCTGCAGAATAGAGCTGCAAAACTCGGTACCCTTTTTGCCGCGGATACAATGTCTCAGGTAACTAAACTTAAGTCTTCTAAGACTGGCTGTTCCTTGAAGGGTAGATCTCCTTCAAAGTATCGAGACGCCTCTGGCGTTGCCCTTGAGGATAGTTCACCAGCATTCTCCAGGACCAAGCAGGAAGTCAGTCCTCACATATGGGTGACGTCGGCGCCGACGGAGCCCCCGTGCGGAGCATTTCCCCAGCTTTCAAAGAAAGCCTTTGGGAATTGCAGCGCGCATGCGCGGTCCCCTTCCCGCCCAAGGGTGCTATCTTGCTCAGTCTTCTTTTTTACACGGAGCCCGACGGACGTAGTTCGTTTTTCGCCGAGGAAAAAGTTGATTTCCCTGTTTTTTCTTCTTCTCCTTCGGTTTGATGCCAGATCCTTTTCCCGCCTGGGCCCGATACGCCAGTATCGAGCCCACTCTCTCTTTTTCGTTTTTTGTCCTTTGTGACTAGCGTTTGCGCCATTTTTCTTTTTTCACTGGCAGCCCTGTCTTTTGACCTCGCAGGGGCCCTTTTTCCCCTGATGGCTGCCAGCGGGTTTAAAAAGTGTGATCGGTGTAAGAAACTTATGTCTCTTACCGACACACATGACTGCAGCCTTCGCTGCCTCGGACCCGATCATGACCCGATGATCTGTGGTCCGTGTGGCAAAATGTCCTCGAAGGCGTTGAGGAGTCGGCAGCACCAGAAGGATAGGATCTTCTCTGACTCCGCGTCCGGACGGGCCCGTACCTCGTCAGAGGCCTCGACGTCTCGGGACTCCGGCTCCGAGCAGCATCGGGGTTCCTCTGAGCGGGGGTCTCCTTCGCGGGAACAGTGCAGGAAGAAGAAACCCGCGAGGGCGGCGTCGGTGGACGCTCCTGGTTCCTCGAGGGCCAGGTCGCATAGCCCCAATAGCCGTCCCGGGTCTTCGGAGTCGGAGAGACCTGCTAAGCAACCTCGTATTGAGATGGAGTCTCCTGGACACGTGAGTGCTGTAGTCCTCGTGGACTCTCCTCCAGGGGAGCCGACGTTGGGCCCGATGCCGTCGGGGCCCTAATCGGGGGCTGCTGGGTCTCCTGAGCTCGGACTCAGGTTGACGGCCTTGGAGAGCAGCTTCGCTGCCTTCATGGAACAGCAGCGGGCATTGATCGCCGGTCTCACCGGTGCATTTGCCCCAACCACCGGGACATCAACGTCCAAGTCGACCCCGGATGCCGAGCCGATCCTCGAGTCCAGGCGGGCTCGAGTCGATCCTTGGCCACGGTCTCCCTCGGCCTCCCGTTTGGGACCGAGGTCGTCGACGCCGGTACCCTCGGCGTCGGGGCGGATGGCATCGGTGCCCACCCGACCGGAGCCACTCGATTCCTCCTCGGAGGAGTCGGGTTGGGAGACGGAGGACGAAGAGTCACCCGACACCTATCGGACTCGGTGTGTCCCATCGGACTCGCCGGAGTCCGAACCTCGGAGACGATCCCCACCGGAGGATACCTGGTTCTCGGACTTCGTGCGGGATATGGCCAAGGCCTTGGCATTCCCCGCGGATCCCGAGGAGGAGCCTCGAGCCGAAGAGCTCGAGGCCCTCCAGTATGACTCTCCCCCGAAGGAGGCCTTTACTGTACCGGTTCCTCCGATGCTGGAGCGGCTGCTCTTCCACATGTGGGAGACCCCGGCCTCGACGCTGGTGTTAAGCAAGCGGGTCGATTCCATCTATCGAGTCCGCAAGAGCCCTGGGTTCCAAAAGGCACAATTACCGCACCACTCCATGGTTGTGGAATTGGCCATGCATCGACTGAAAATTCAGAAGATGCACTCTTCGGTGCATCCCGGCAGGGAGGCCCGGAACCTGGATGCCCTCGGTAAGAAGTGCTTCCAGGGCTCTGCTTGCTTGCCGTGTCCAGACATACCAGCTCTACATGGGCATGTATCTCCGAGACCTGGCAAAGGAGATTGCCGGGTTCTCTGCTGGTCTCTCCGAGGAACCTTTGCAGAGGTTCCAGGCCTTGTCCACTGGTATTCGAGAGTGCTCGAAGTTTATCTCTCGAGCAGCCTACGATGGCTTCGATGCTTCGGCCCGAGTAGCCGGGGCCGGCATCGGTGCCCGCCGACAGGCTTGGCTACAGTCATCCGACCTCGAGCCATGGGTTCAGGACAAGTTGGTCGATGTCCCCTGCCGGGGTGAAAACCTCTTTGGCGAGCCCATGGCTGAAAAGGCTGCAGAACTCGAGACGGAGACTCTGACCCGGACTAGGCTGTCCAGAAAAACCTCTGCCCCTTCTCAGAAAAAGAAGGGCTCGGGAAAAAAGACCTTTTACAATACCCTCATTACCTAAACAATACCCTCATACCTAAACAATACCCTCATTATCAGGCCTCTGCAGCTCCCCAACAGGGTCAGCAGGCCAAGGGGCAGGGTCATGGGCCCCGTAGGCAGAAGGCCCCCAAGCCACCAACACCGGCCCCTGCTCAGCAGGGTGGGGTTTTTTGACTCAGAAGGCATAGCCTCTTCTCCTCAGCTGGCTCACATCAGCACAGGAGGCCGGCTGGCCCACTTTGCCCACAGGTGGTCAGCCGTCACATCAGATACCTGGGTGCTCCATATAGTCCAAAAGGGCTATCTTCTCCATTTTCACCAGGTACCTCCCTCCTATTTTCCAGGGGAGCCTCCTAGACTCCCTCTGTACAGGGACCTACTCCTTCAGGAGTTAGCAAGTCTGCTAAAGGAACAGGCTGTGGAACCGGTGCCCCACCACCTGAGAGGTCACGGCTTTTATTCCAGGTACTTTCTGGTACCAAAAAGAACAGGAGGCCTCAGACCCATCCTAGACTTAATCAACCTCAACAAGTTCCTGGAGAGGGAAAAGTTCAAGATGCTTACCCTTGGAATCCTGCTGCCCTACCTCCAGCAGGGAGATTGACTATGTTCCTTAGATCTAAAGGATGCTTATACTCACATCCTTATTCATCCAGACCACAGACAATATCTCAGATTTGTTGTGGGGGGAAACCACTATCAGTACAGAGTACTACCCTTTGGCCTAACCTCCGCCCCCAGGCTGTTCATAAAGTGCCTAGCGGTGGTGGCGGCCTACCTAAGACTTCAAGGTCTTTTTGTGTTCCCATACTTGGACGACTGGCTCATAAGGGGCCAGTCTTCCCAGGAGGCCAGTCAAGCCACCCTTCGCACTGTGGCTCTGCTTCAGCACTTGGGGTTTGTCATAAAGTTCGCAAAGTGCACTTTGCTCCCGTCCCAGAACTTGGAATTCATAGGAGCAAGGCTGGACACTCTTCAGGCGAAGGCTTTTCTGCCAGTGGACAGAGCCCACAGGTTGATGGATCTAGCCGGGCAGTTTCACAACAATTCCCTGGTCTCCGCCAGGCAATTCCTGAGACTTCTTGGCCATATGGCTTCCACGGTTCATGTAACTCCCAATGCCCGCCTGCACATGCGGCCTGTTCAGTGGAGCCTTCGCACTCAGTGGCATCAAGCCACAGGGAGCCTTGCAGACTCAGTAAAAATATCCACCCTGCTCGTCTCCTCTCTGCAATGGTGGCTTCATCTTCCGAATCTGGTACTCGGAGTGGTTTTTCAATCCCCTCCGCATTCTCAAGTGCTGACGACAGATGCTTCTCTTCTAGGTTGGGGAGCACATTGCCAAGGGGCATGTACTCAGGGTCTCTGGACCCCTTGGGAGGCTGCTCAGCAGATAAACTTCCTGGAGCTACGGGCGATACGCCTAGCTCTGAGAGCCTTCTCCCACCTCACATCTCACCAGTCTGTACTGGTCCAGACGGACAATCAAGTTGCCATGTTCTACGTGAACAAACAAGGAGGCACAGGCTCCTTCCTTCTCTGTCAGGAGGCACAACGGCTGTGCTCTTGGGCTGTCAATCACGGAATCCTCCTAAAGGTGGTCTACCTCCCAGGTCAAGAAAATTACCTGGCGGACAGACTGAGCAGGATCCTGCAACCACACGAGTGGAGATTGAATCCGTTGGTGGTTCAGCAGATCTTTCTCAGATGGGGCCTACCCACCATGGATCTTTTCGCCAGTCCTCTGAACCGGCAACTCCCGAGATTCTATTCCAGGCAACTGCATCCTCTCAGAGTAGCAGCGGATGCGTTTCTGATTCCCTGGTCCCAAGGCCTACTGTATGCGTTTCCTCCCACGCCACTAGTGTCTCGAACACTGTTCAAGGTCTTCAAGGACAGGGCCTCAATGATTCTGATAGCCCCCTGGTGGCCGAGGCAACCGTGGTTCCCGCTTCTGCTGCAACTGGCCGTGGACACTCCTCTTCCTCTGGGGATTCAACACGATCTCCTGTCTCAGGAACAGGGATCTCTCTTGCACCCCAACCTCCAGTCCCTTCATCTGATGGCCTGGCTGCTGAAAGGGTAGTCCTGGCTCGCCTACTACTGCCTCGAGAGGTGGAAGACGTAGTCTTAGCCTCTAGACGGCAATCCACCAGGAAATCCTATGCTCTTAAGTGGCGTCGATTCTCAGCATGGTGTGCTCAGCACAGTGAGAATCCCTTCTCGTGCTTGGTAGCGGTAGTATTGCAATATTTGCTTTACCTCTCCAATCTAGGCCTTAAGTCCAACTCTGTCAGAGTTCAGCTCAGTGCTCTCTCAGCGCACCACTCGCCGGTGGACGGCAGGCCTCTTTCCAACCACCCTATGGTGGCTCGTTTTCTCAGAGGCCTCCTCCTGCTTAAGCCTCCTTTGCGTCCACCAGCTCCTGAGTGGGATCTGAATGTGATCTTACAGCGGATTACTTGTCTGCCATTTGAACCTATGACTACCTGCCCTCTCCGTTTTCTCTCCTGGAAAACCTTGTTTCTGGTAGCTCTTACCTCTGCTAGGCGAGTAAGTGAACTTCAGGCACTAGTGTCTGATCCCCCTTACACTAGGTTCTACAGGAATAGGGTAGTCTTACAGACTCACCCGAAGTTTCTCCCTAAGGTTGTCTCCCCTTTTCACCTCAATCAGGAGGTGGTTCTTCTGACCTTCTTTCCCATGCCGCATGCCAACCGGGCTGAGATGGTCCTGCATAGCCTGGACTGTAGGAGGGGCGTTATCCTTCTACCTTGACCGTACGCGGGAGCATCGGAGGGCTGTTCAGCTCTTCGTTTCTTTTGACCCCGTCTCCAAGCATACTTTGTCCATTTGGGTCGCTGACTGTATCGCCTGGGCTTATGGGGCAGCTGGCCTCTCATTGGAGGGTCGAGTCACGGCTCATCGTGTCAGGGCGAAGGCTGCGTCAGTGGCTCATCTCTGCTCTGTTCCGTTGGCAGACATCTGCCGGGCCGCTACTTGGTCTTCAAGCCAGACCTTTGCGGCCCGTTACTGCCTTGAGAGGGAGTCCCGCAGGGACAGTGCTTTCGGACAGGCAGTACTCCATAATCTCTTTGGGGTTTAGGCAACTCCTACCCACAGGCCCTGGTGTTGGGCTACTGGTCAGGGGCGTTCTCAGAGAAGATTCCTTCCTTACGTACTGACGAGTTAGAGGGAGCTCATTTTTTCGGCTTGAGGTGTCTCCGGTAGCCTTAAGCTGGGGAGTCCCATATGTGAGGACTGACTTCCTGCTTGGTCCT
This sequence comes from Ichthyophis bannanicus, assembly GCA_033557465.1. Lineage (NCBI taxonomy): Eukaryota > Metazoa > Chordata > Amphibia > Gymnophiona > Ichthyophiidae > Ichthyophis > Ichthyophis bannanicus. The sequence continues at coordinate 368,405,298 of CM066031.1, forward strand.
GGAGAAAGAGTAGTTACTCACCTGTAACAGGTGTTCTCCAGGAGCAGCAGGAATCAGTCCTCACAACCCTCCCTCCTCCCCTTGGAGTTGCAGTCATATGATTTATTTTTGCTAATTTTTTTTGCTGTCTTTTAGCTATGTCATTAGATTGAGCAAGATGGCACCCTTGGGCGGGAAGGGGACCGCGCATGCGCGCTGCAATTTGCAAAGGCTTTCTTTGAAAGCTGGGGAAATAATCCGCACGGGGGCTCCGTCGGCGCCGACATCACCCATATGTGAGGACTGATTCCTGATGCTCCTGGAGAACACCTGTTACAGGTGAGTAACTACTCTAAACAGTCCCGGCGGGAGTCTTGGGGCTCCAGGATGTTCCAGAGGCTTCCACCTCTGCAGAACTACTGGTGCCATGTTCTGGGGTCGTAGCTGCTTCCACCGGTACCAACACCCAGGCATCGTCAGGAGCGATGGATAAGAGAATCCTCGCTATTGAACGCAGTCTAGCGTCCCTCTTAGCAGCTTCGGTACTGCTAAGGCCGCTACAGATGGTTCAACAGGTATCGGTACCGATACCGATAGTACCTGCTTCGACAGAACTGCTTCCCCCCCATGCCAAGCCTTGAGCCTATCTCTGGTACGGGGATCGAGAATCAAGACATTTCGGTACCGACTTTGAGCGGTACCGATACCATGCGTTACAGGAGCACCCGGTACAGAGTGCCCTTGAGTCTTCCAATTCCGATGACTCTGACGATTCTACTGGGTACCAGAGCAAACCTACTAGAGGATTCAACTCCTTCTCCTCAACGCAGAATGTCTCCTCCAGAAGATATATCCTTCCAGGATTTCATACGTGATTTGGCAAAGGGTCTTGCAATCACTGTGATTCCAGAAAAAGGAACCTAGGGCAGTAGAATTAAGAATTCTACAATACCCTATGGCTCCCAAGGAGGCAGCTATGCTTCCCATTCACAAGATCTTACATGATCTTATGTTGATAATTTGGGGAAACTCCGTTAATGGTATCTTCACATTCCTGACGCTTTGACACTATGTACAGAATGCCAAGTTGTCCTGGTTTTCATAAAACTCAGTTACCACACCATTCAATGGTAGTGGAATCGGCCATGCGAAGAATCAAGAGTGTTAAAACACATTCTTCTAATCCTCCAGGCCGTGAATCCAGGACACTCGATATCTTTCGGCGTTGATGCTTTCAATCCTCTATGCTATCAGCCAGGATCAGTTCCTACATTCTTTACATGGGAATGTTCCTGGAAGAAGTCACAAAAGACTTAGAGCTCATTAGCCCTTGTGTTTCTGAGGAAAAAAGGCCAGACTACCTTACTCTGGTCAAGCACGCCCAGAATGTCTCTAAATTCATGAACCGTGCTACCTTTGATTGCTTTGAATGTATTGCTATATCCATAGGAGCGCGTCGTATTGCTTGGCTTCAAGCATCAGACTTAGAACAGTGGGTGCAAGAAAAGCTGGGAGACATTACTTGTACAGGAGAAAATCTCTTTGGCAAGGACTGGCAGGACAAGGCTAATCAGATTGAACAGATTGTCAAAGTCCACAGCCAACCCAGCAAAGAAGAAAACATTCAAAAAACCCTTTTTCAGTAAGAAAAATAAGTTTTACCCATCTTACACCCATCAAAGCCACTGTCCGCTTCATGTTCCCCAGAAGGGGCAACAATAGAACAGACAGCAAAGAAAGCCGCAAGCTCAAAGAGCTCAACCGGCCCAACAGACCCAGCCCCCTCAGGTTCTTTGATTCTACCTAGAGAATAGGGAGGAGTGGCTCAGTGGTGGGACAGGTTACCTCAGGCCGGAAGGCCGGGGGTTCAATTCCCACATGGGGACAAGCAACTTCAGGCCGGAGGGACTAGGGTCTCTAGTCCCATGGCCACTCCTTGTGGCCTTGGGCAAGCCACTTAACCCTCCATTGCCTCAGGTACACTTATGTTGTGAGCCCTTCGGGGACAAGGGAATAAAAAGTACCTGTTAGTATACATGTAAACCGCACTGATTCTAAAGAGCGCGGTATAAAAAAGAAATAATAAATAAAAATAAATAAATAATAACTTAGTCATTCTGTCGCTGAAAGGTCCAGAATCTTTAACCATTCCAGGAAGACTATGCTATTTTGCCAAAAGATGGCAGCAAATAACATCATAAAACTGGGCTCTGTCCATTGTACGACTGGGGTACAAGCTTCATTTTCTCAACTTGCCCCCTCCTACAATAATAAAACAGTTCAATTCTCAGGCCCCTGCCACCATCCTCTTGTGGCAGGAGGTCACATCACTTCTTGCTCAAGGAACAATCGAAAAACTACCCATACCCCAACAGGGTTCGGGGTTTTACTTCCCCTGTTTTCTTATTCCAAAGAAGACAAGGGGGACACAGGCCTATACTAGACCTCAGAGAATTAAACAAATATTTGTTCCGAGAAAAGTTCAAAATGATCTCCCTCGGGACACTCATACCATACATTCAAAGTCAGGACTGGCTATGTTCTCTAGATCTAAGAGATGCGTACATGCATATTCTCATCCACTCAGCTCACAGGAAAATGTGGTAGGGAGGTTCTGGAGGCTAAATTTAGGCTTTTAGGTAGGAAGTTGAAATCCAGAACTTCCAGGGTAGTGTTCTCCGAAATGCTTCCTGTTCCACGCGCAGGACCCAAAAGGCAGGCAGAGCTCCGGAGTCTCAATGCGTGGATGAGACAATGGTGCAGAGATGAGGGTTTTGGATTTGTTAGGAACTGGGGAACATTCTGGGGAAAGGAGGGGCTCTTCCGAAGGGATGGGCTTCACCTTAACTGGGATGGAACCAGGCTGCTTTCATTAACCTTTAAAAAGGGAATAGAGCAGCTTTTAAACTAGATATTAGGGGAAAGCCGACAGTCGCCCAAGAGCGGATGGTTCGGAAGAATGTATCTTTGAAGGATACTACCAAAAGCAGAGAGGTTCCACAAAAGAGTAAAGTAGCCCAAATGCCCTCAAGTATGGAGCAGACAGAGCTTAAAGATCCCAAATTACCCATGTCTAACAATAACCAAATTAATACGAATAAAATACATTCTCTAAAATGCTTGTATGCAAATGCTAGAAGTCTACAAAATAAGATGGGAGAGTTAGAATATATAGCACTAAATGAAAGGTTAGATATGATTGGAATATCAGAGACATGGTGGAAGGAGGACAACCAGTGGGACGCTGTGATACTTGGGTACAAACTATATCGTAATGATAGAGCTGATCAAATTGGTGGAGGGGTTGCTCTCTATGTTAGAGAGGGCATTGAGTCAGAAAGGATTAAAGTTTTGCAGGAAACAAAATCTGCTGTAGAATCTATATGGATTGAAATTCCATGTAAAAGGGGGAAGGCAATGGCAGTGGGGGTGTACTATCGAGCGCCTGGGCAGAATGACCAAATGGATGATGAAATGCTCAAAGAAATCAAGGAAGCTAACAAAAGTTACAGTGCAGTAATAATAATGGGTGATTTCAACTACCCCGGTATCGACGGGGTCAGTGTCATGTCAGGACATGCTAGGGAGATAAAGTTCCTAGATGAAATAAATGACTGCTTCTTGGAGCAGCTGGTTCATGAACCGACCAGAGGGGAAGCCATATTAGACCTAGTCCTTAGTGGAACACCAGATCTAGTGCAAGAGATAAGGGTGTTGGGGCCACTTGGCAATAGTGATCATAGCATGATCACCTTTGATTTAATTAGTGGAGGAGGGATAGTAAGGAAATCCACAGTACTACCTTTTAACTTTCGAAAGGGAGACTGATAAAATGAGGAAAACAGTTAAGAAAAAACTAAAAGGAGCAGTTGCAAAGGTTAAAGACGTACATCAGGCTTGGCTGTTGAAAAATACTATCTTGGAAGCCCAGACCAGCTGTATTCCACGCTTTAAGAAAAGTGGAAGGAAGTCCAAAAAACTGCCAGCATGGTTTAAAGGTGAGGTCAGAGAGGCTGCTGTTGCCAAAAAAGCATCTTTCAAGAAATGGAAAAAAGAGCCAAATGACAAAACCTGGAAACAGCACAAGCACTGGCAAGTCAAATGCAAGGCATTAATAAGGCAGGCAAAGGGAGAATTTGAGAAGAAGCTTGCTGCGGAAGCAAAAACGCGAAGTAAAGACCTTTTCAAGTACATTCGTAGCAAAAAACCTGTGAGAGAGTCAGTTGGTCCATTAGATGATAAAGAGGTTAAAGGAGCACTAAGAGGCGACAAGGCGATAGCGGAGAGATTGAATGAATTCTTTGCTTCAGTCTTTACTGAGGAAGATGTAGGGATGTTACCCATGACTGAAGTGGTATTTAAAGGTGCGGAAGAATTGAAGGAAATATCGATACATCGGGAAGATGTATTACAACTATTAGATAAACTGAAGAGTAGCAAATCACCTGGGCCGGATGGTATACATCCAAGGGTGTTGAAAGAACTGAAATATGAGATAGCAGACCTGCTATTAGTAATCTGTGAACTATCATTAAAATCATCTCTAATACCTGAAGATTGGAGGATCGCCAATGTAACACCAATTTTTAAAAAGGGTTCCAGGGGTGATCCGGGAAACTACAGACCGGTGAGCCTGACATCAGTACCGGGAAAAATGGTAGAAACCATCATAAAGAATAACATTACTCAGCATGTAGATAGTCATGACCTAATGGGAGACAGCCAACATGGCTTTAGACAAGGAAGATCTTGTTTTACTAATCTGTTATGTTTTTTTGAAGGAGTGAATAATCAGGTGGACAAAGGTGAGTCGGTTGATATTGTGTATCTGGATTTTCAGAAAGCCTTTGACAAGGTCCCTCATCAGAGACTTTTGGCAAAACTAAAGAGTCATGGGATAGGAGGCAGTGTACTATTGTGGATCAGGAACTGGTTAAAAGATAGAAAGCAGAGGGTAGGGCTAAATGGCCAATTTTCCCAATGGAGAAAGGTGAATAGTGGTGTACCCCAAGGATCTGTGCTGGGTCCGCTGCTTTTTGACATATTCATAAATGACCTGGAAAGTGGAATAACGAGTGAGGTTATGAAATTTGCAGATGACACAAAACTATTTAAAGTTGTTAAAACCCAAGAGGATTGTGGAAAATTGCAAGAGGATCTTGATAAATTGTAAGACTGGGCATCAAAATGGCAGATGAAATTTAATGTGGACAAGTGCAAGGTTATGCACCTAGGGAAGAACAACCCAAACTATGGTTACATGATGCAAGGTTCCACATTAGGAACCACCACCCAGGAAAAAGATTTAGGCGTCATTGTGGATACCATGTTAAAACCCTCGGCCCAGTGTGCAGCGGCGGCCAAGAGAGCAAATAGAATGCTAGGTATGATAAGGAAAGGATTGGAAAATAAAACAGAAGATATTATAATGCCTCTATATCGTTCCATGGTGAGACCGCACCTTGAATATTGTGTACAATTCTGGTCGCCGTATCTTAAAAAGGATATAGCGATTTTAGAAAAGGTTCAGAGAAGAGCCACCAAAATGGTAAAAGGGATGGAAGGATACTCCTATGAAGAAAGGCTAAAAAGGTTAGGGCTCTTTAACCTGGAAAAGGGACGGCTGAGGGGAGATATGATAGAAGTCTATAAATTAATGAACGGAGTGGATCGGGTAAGCGTAGATCGATTGTTTACCTTATCAGAATATAGAAAGACTAGGGGACATGAAATGAAGCTACAGGGTAAACTATTTAAGACTAATAAAAGAAAATATTTTTTCACTCAACGTGTAATCAAACTCTGTAATTTGTTACCGGAGGATGTAGTAAAGGCTGTTAGTGTAGCTGGGTTTAAAAAAGGTTTGGACAAGTTCCTGGAGGAAAGGTCCATAAACCATTATTAAGAAAGGACCCAGGATATCAATGCTTGAACCAATACAAGCATTGTGGAACCTGTGTCCCTTGGGGAAACTGCTAGGTACGTATGACCTAGATAGGCCACTGTTGGAAACAGAATACTGGTCTTGATGGACCTTGGTCTGACCCAGTATGGCATATCTTATGTTCTTATATTCTTATGTAAGCGTTCCTATTGGACGCTGGGGAGTATTCCCGCGCGGGCTGTGTTGGTACCGACGATACCCATATGTGAAGACTAAATTCCTGCTGTTCCCGGAGATCACCTGTTACAGGTGAGTAATTATGCTTTCCTGCTTGTTCCTGGAGATAGCATAGTTACTCAACTTGTAACAGGTGTTTTTCGGGAACAGTAGGAACTTAGTCTTCACAACCCACCCTCCTCCCATAGGAGTTATAGGGTTTCATTTACTCTCTTTTCTCAGCTATAAACTCAACTAAAGAGAGGGTGTTGGGAAGGTGGGAAGGCAGCAATGTAGGGACAGTGAACTGCTCCCAAAGGCTTTCTTATTGGATGCTGGGGAGCGTTCCCGTGCCGGCTCAGTCTGTACTGAGATCACCCATATGTGAAGACTAAATTCCTCCTGTCCCCGGGATCACCTGTTACAGGTGAGTAACTATGCTTTATTAACAAAGCTTTTGTGGTGCCTGCAATTTAATTTAAAATGACATTTATACCCCACTTTTAACTTAACAGATTTGAGGCAGGTTACAACATAATAAAAGGCAAAATTACATTTTCAAAAAATATTCATGCCTTTCTAATATATTTGTTTCCTATTACCACCAGTCCTAATATGTTTTGATAATTTCAATAAAAAGCCCAAGTTTTAAACTTGAAATTATTGCACTGTTTAACAGCTCACTTTTCAGCTGCAGAATTAAAAGCAGAAACGAGGCAATTGTTTCCAGAATCAACCTCTTATACTGCTAGACAAACCTAGATGATTGGGCTATGCTCCCTTGCCAACAGTTGGAGGCAGATTTGAACAACTTTCAGTGATGTCATAGTTTTCTTAAGTAGTGGTGCAACGCTGAATGAAACTAGTATTTGTCTGTTTCCAGCAGATGGCAAGGTGTTTGTATAGTGCAGATAGGCCTTCATCCCTTAGCCCAGACTACGGTCCAGTAGGCATTGTGGCAGACCCAATGTAGGGAGGAGTGGTCTAGTGGTTAGGACAAGGTACATCAGGCCGGAGGGCCAGGGGCTCAAGTCCCACCTGGGGACAGCAATCTCAGGCCAGAGGGACTGGGATTTCTAGTCCTATAGGCACTCCTTGTGGTCTTGGGCAAGCCACTTTAACCCTCCATTGCCCTTGTTCCCTGTAAGTATTAGCGTATGTGTCTCATATCCCCTCGTGTTAAATGTATCCCTCAATTGACCACTTTGACCCGGTGAAAAGCGGGATATAAATAAGGCTAAATAAAATAAAATAAATAATATTGCTCACAGCTTGGTTACGCTAGGGCTTCTAGGCACCATGTACTATTTTTTTAGTTGTCATGGCGATCTGCTGCTGGGAACAGGACCGGCTCTGACTGCCCATGGGGATACCATTCCCTGCTTGCACAAGTGCTGCTAAAGACAGCAACCGTGGTCAGGTTATGCTCTTGCTGCACATGGGGATCCCATCTCCCAAGGGCATAAGTATTGAAGGCCGTGATTGCAGCCCAGATGTAAGCTGTCTGTCTACAGGAGATAGTATCCCCGTGGGCAGACAGTTTCCATCTGGGCTGTGATCGTGATCTTCCCTTTCTCTTCTGTCTTTGGGAGACTGGATCCCCACGGGCATGGCCTGGTTTACGTCCCTGTCTCCTTGAACAGACAGCTTTCCCTGAATCTAGTGCTAATAGATATGGATTCCTAGTGGTTGGGCCGAAGAGCAGAAAGTACCACCCCACAGGACCCCTGAGAGGGGTTGGTATTTGGACCCAGGCTCCCCTTCCCTCTGGCTGTCCCTTTTCTTAGCTTCGCTCTATTTTTCTTTCTGATATTTTTTTGAGCCTATTCTTTTCTATAAGGCTGTATTTGGCTCTTTTTTTTTTTTAATGTGCAGTCAATGCAGACTCCTAGTGACCCAGCAGCCTCTGGTTTTTTTTGGCAAGGTATGACCAGAAGTAGATTGCCAGGCCTTTTCTTTTGAGGCAAGGGAGGATAAAGTGACTTGCCCAAAGTCACAAGGAGTGCCAGTGGGAATCCATCTCCAATCTCCTGGGTGTTAGGATGTTGCTCTAACCACTAGGTTGCTCCTCCTTTTACACTGCCCAATAAAAGCAGTTCCAAATTTAAAAAAAAAAAAAGTTTTCTCTCTCTCCAGCAGCTGGGCTTCAGACGGGGGGGGGGGGGGGGTGGCTGGGTTTTCCCTTCTTAGGTTTCAACTTGTTGGCCTTGCAGATAGTAGGGATTCCCTTTTTGCTGCAGCCTATTTTATTCTTTTTGCCAGGTTTCTTTTTCATTGTGGTATATAGTTTTATTTTTTGCGTGCAGATCTGCCATGATGCCAGAGCCTGATGCTGTGCCTCATGCAGATCCTTCCAGGTTAACTCCATAGTGGGTTCTTTTTACCCAATGTATGATGGTGATAACACAGGAGGAGCATTTTTTTCAGCATTTTTGGGATCCCCTGAGGGGGCCCAGGGCCCAATAGTATTTCTAAGGCTCCCTCTGATGCTCCTTTGAGTTTCCTGCCCATAGGACCAGTGCCCATTGTGGATGTCCACGTGGTCTCTGTAGAGGGGGGTACATGGTAGTGAGATCACAGGTTTTAGCCAGCACTTCCCACTGGCCACCCAGGTTCCTTTCTTTTAGCTTTGAGCAGCAGCTTCTGAAGCAGCTCATGGACTGCTTTCAGATCACCGTAACTGCTTGGCAGCCCCCCACAGTGGTGTCTGGGGCCAAGACCTCCTCTTTGGGGGACCTGCAGGGGTTTAAGCATCCTTGTGCTACCCTTTTGTCTGCCCATTCCTCTGGGACCCTAGCACTGTCCGCCATCAGGGTTGTCTAGGATGAAGCAGGGGATTCTTTCTTCCTGGAAGGTGAGTCTGAGGGAGGAGAGCTTCCCCTCATGAAAGGTGAGGATCCTTTTGTGATCTGCCTGTTTCACAGGGAGGACCTCCCTATCCTGATACAGGATGCAATCGAATCCAGGTAAGGCCTACTCAGCCTACTGTGTTAGGTTTAAGAAGACAGCCCTTTTTGAAGTTCTCAGCAGTCTCAAGACTCAACTACAGCCCCCTCAGAGCAGGGAAGCCCCCCTCAATAGTTAGAGCAACAGCCTGTGACTAAAGCAGACCAGGGTTTGAATTCCACTGGCATTTCTTGTGGCCTTAGACAAGTCATTAACCCTCCATTACCTCAGGTACAAACTTAGATTTTAAGTGCTTCAGAGACGGGGAAATACCTACAGTACCTGATTGTAACTTGCCTTGAACAACTACTAGAAAGGCGTGAGCTAAATACTAGTAAAAATATAGTGGGTTAGGGGAGGAAGTGACATCACTTTGCTGAATGGCGATTGGAGAGACTCGCATCGGCGCCGTCCCTGCTTAAAGTCTGATAAAACCTCTTCTAAAGTGGCGCAAAAACAAATGCATGGGTGGTGGATGTCCCAGGGAGCAACAAGAGGGCCAGTAACACCCATAGCCAAGCGCACAGCAGACTAAAAAAAGATTGGGCAACTGAATGGTGAGCCACGTGAGGGAAGCCATCTGGGGAACACTCTGCTGAAAGAGATGGAATAGTTATCAAAACTAGAGAGCCGATAGTACAAAGAATGGCAGAGGCACAAGAGGATAAAAAGATTGGGAGAGTTCGTCGGAAACCACGTAATGAAGTAAAAGATAGAAAACCAACAAAAGAAGCTTGGCACGAACACCATGGGAAAGACAAGATGGCCAGAGGGGCTCAGAACCCCTAAACACACAGACAGCAAAAGAGAAATGTGGGAACTTTAAATCAATATGGACTAAAGAGAAAGATTTGAAGGGATGGTTGTTAAAAGTGATCACGGGGAGAAAAAGCAAAAGCAGGAGATAAGGTGGGTGAAAGTAAAAAGAAAGCAGACAATTAGAAGAAGAGAAAGTATTGAGCCAGAGGGCTGTTAAAGTGTAGGCCCCGAAGATAGCTTTAAGCAAAAGAAAAAATTTTTTAAGACTCCCAAAAGACAATACACTAAGAACAAAAAAAAAAAACCAGAACACAATAAGGTGTCCAACAAAAGGAGGGTAGGATGACCACTAGAAGGAAGACTGCAGACATAAGAGAATATGGGTGTGTGGGGGCAAGCGGGAGCGGCAATGAAGCTAGCCCAACTGAGAATGACACGCAAAAGACAGCAAACATAGAACATAATGAAACACAGATGAGAAGGAATAATCAAGAACAAGGAAGGGAAACCATGCAAGGAACAACAAAACTAGAAATGAGAGAATGGTTGGCAGAGATAAAAAGTGAAGTACAAGCGGTGAAGGTGGAACTGAGTGAACTTATAGGAAATATAAAGGAGGACATTGCAGAGCTAATGCACAAAGTGGGAGATCATTGAAACGGATTACAAGAGATGGAACAACAGGAACAAACACAACAGCGGATATCTAAAATGGAAACATGTTAAGACTCAATTCAGTATAAACTGGAAGACCTAGAAAACCATTCCTGAAGGAATAATATACAGATCCGAGGAATACCGGAAGTCAAGGGGATTCAGGAAAGCACAAGAATAGCAGCTTCAATATGCTCTGAAATACTAAAGACAGGAGGTGAGGAAATAACTCCGGAAGATATCTTAATAGAGCACATAGGATGCTCGGACCACTGAGAATGAATAGGCCCAGAGACATTATTATATGCTTGACAAATTACAGAATGAAAGAGCACATTATAGCAAAAATGAGAAGTTTAATGACTTTCAGCTGGCAGGAGTACCCAGTGGAGATATATGAAGATCTATCAGCCTGAACTCTGCAACGCAGAAGAACAATGTATTCAATAACACAGACCCTGAGAAGAGCTGAAATTAGGCACCCCTTTGGACTGGTGTTTGCCCAGGGAGGGAAAATCTGGAAAGTATACTCAATAGAAGAGGCCAACTTAGCACGCCAAGACGTAGGGGTGCACGAACAGGGAATTCAAAATGAGCAAGAGAAAGAAGCAGCAGGTCAAAAGCAGAAAGGAGAACAACAGGAACCACACAGAAACAGAGGAACAGATCAAGAACAACAAGAGAAAAGGCAAAGATGGCAAGGCTGGACTTAAACGATGAAAGACAATAGCAGGAAAAAATGACTTAAGAACACTTTTCTGTTATGAAAGAGCAGAGGAGAAGGAATAAGGAAAGTAAGAGCAGAAGGACTAAGTATCCATTAATAATCTGTTTGTTTAGTAAATTCTATAAAGGGGTATGGGGGGGAGGAGGGAAAATACAAAGATAAAAAAGGCCAGGATAGGGGGGAAGAATGGGCAGAGGATAGGGATCACGTGAAAAATGGGGTAAGGGAGAGCAGAAGTTAACAAGGAGAAGGAAGGGGAGAGTGGGGAATGTACTTGGTTGGGGACGAGTTTGAAACGCATACATGACAAGAACAAGATGGGGCTGAGGAGGGAGGGGAGGGGATAAGAAGAGAGAGAGAGGAGGAGGGAAAGGGAGATTGGGATAAGAGGGAAAGGAAGGCAGGGGAGGTAAGGAACACACTATTCCGAATATAGCCTCTGGAAGTGAGGTGGAGGGGGAGAGGGGAAAGGAGAGACGGGAGGGAGAGGTCCAAAGGGGAGAAAGGAGGGAATAAAGAGGGAAGAGATTAGAAGAAGTGGAGGTAAGGACGACGTGGGAAAGGGATAAAGGGGGACGGGAGCAAATAATGCAACAAGTAAGAATAAAAATAAGAAACAGCTTATAATAGCCACAATAAATGCTAGAGGACTACACATATGGCAGAAAAGAAACCTATTAGAAAAAGAGGGTAGACGTTTAAATGTTGATATCCTTGTGTACAAGAGACATATCTGTGGGTGGGTCAAGAACTCATGCTAACTTCAAAATACTATCCTACAGTTATGCTGGCTTGTCAAAGAGCGAATCCCTGAAAGGTGGGTGGGGGGGGGGGATTCTAATACGAGCCACATACAACCATGCAATGATAGGAGAACGCAGAAGCAAAAGGGAGAGGTGGGTAGGGGTTAAACTCCGAATAGAAGAGGAGGAAGTTTGGGTGATAAGTATATATGGACCTAATGAACACCAAGGAGAAATGTATGAGAAGGTACTAAAAGAATTGGGAGATATTCCCATAGTGTTAGGGGGAGATTTTAATCTAACTTGTAATCCAAGGCTAGACAACAGTGGAGGGGCAAGTAAGGGAGGTGGGGACAGAGGAGACAGGCAGAGCTTGAAAAAATTGAGAGGTTGGGAATGATAGACATATGGAGAAATAGACACCCAGGGGAGCGCAAATACACATTTTACTCTCATACCCATGGGACATATAGCAGACTAGATATGATTTGGGGCAGTGGAAAATGGTTGTCAAAGGCTCAGGAAGCTGAGCACAGGAGAACCTCGACAGATCATGCCCCGGTTAGCGTGGCATTTGAGTTGGAAGAGAAAGACAAGGGAATCAAATTTTGGAAGCTTAATGACGCATTACTAGTGGAACGCAGCCAAGTGGATAAGATCCACAAAGATATTCAAGAGTACCTGCAATTTAACTTAAATGGGGAAGTGACACTGGGCGCGGTATGGGACGGATTTAAGGCAGTGGTTCAAGGTAAGTTAATCAGCCTGGCTGCAAGGCACAAGAGGGAAAAAAAGAAATTAGAAACTGAACTTTTGAGGTAGGTTGGGGAGTTAGAAAGGAAACACCAAAGCGACCAAGACCCAACCAGGATCACGGGATTAACTAAAGCGAGAGGTGAATTAAGCAGAATAAGAGCCCAAGAAATAGCATATAGACTAGTAGTACTGTGTCAAATGCACGGATCCTAGCTAGTCGCTTGAAAGCTAGATGACAAGCAGCATTTATAGATGGGATTAGAAAAAATAAAGAAGTGGTGCACCACATGGCGGAAATAAGAAAAGTGTTCAAAGAATACTATAAAAATTTATATAAAAGTGAAATTACAAGCGGACAAGAAGCAGAAGTAAGTTTCTTAACCAAGTGTAACCTGAAAAAACTAGACTCAGAGGATGGAGAGCGAATAGGGCAGGAAATTAAAGAGGAGGAAGTTAAAGGGGCCATTAAAACTCTCAAACTGGGAAAGGCTCCGGTATTAGATTGCTTTATGGCAAAGTTTTACTGCAAAATGATGGATCAACTAACACCGATCCTAACCCAGGTTTTCAACAAGATACTACAGAGAGAGGGGATCCCAAAGTCCATGGAAGAGGCAGGTATTACAATCCTACCCAAACCAGGCAAAGACAGATTGATGTGTAGCTCTTATAGGCCCATATTAATGATCAACCTGGATGTAAAAGGTTTGGCAATGATATTAGCGAACCGTATTCACGATATAGTACCCAAATTAGTACATAAAGCTCAAACAGGGTTTGTGAAGGGAAAACAGGGGAGCGATAATATCAGAAAACCTATCAATTATCAAATGGCACCTCCAAAAGTCAAAAGAACAAGCAGTATTAGTAACGATAGACGTGGAAAAAGCATTTGATTGAGTAGAATGGGGAGGTACATGTTCCAAGTGTTGGAACGAATGGGACTAGGAGAGAATTTTCTAAAATGGATAAAAGCATTATATGCACACCCAAAAGCTAGAGCTAGAGTAAATGGAGGGTACTCAGAAAGTTTTGAATTAGCGAGAGGAACAAGACAGGGCTGCCCACTATCACCTCTCCTGTTTGCTGTAGCGATAGAAACACTGGCAGCATTTGTTAGACAGGAAATGGATATAAAAGGGATTCAGATGGGGAGACAGGAAGCAAAGATTGCACTGTTTGCGGATGACATCATTTTCGCCTTGAAACAACCTATAACCACACTACCAATATTGAGGGGAGTGATAGTGATTTAGCGAAATAGCAGGGTATAAAATAAATTATAGTAAGATTGAAGTCTTAGGATTTAACATACCGCAGAATCTAGAAGAGAGTCTAAGGAAGCACTTTAAGTTTAAATGAGTAGACCTGGGCATACAACTAGGGAAACCCCCAGAAAAGATCAGGCAGTGGAACTATAAAACATTGACAGAAAACATCAGAAAGGATCTTTCTAAATGGACAGGGCTACATTTAGCCTGGCTGAGACGTATAGCAGTTGTGAAGATGAACGTACTGCCACGGATATTATTTGTTTGCATCCCTACCATGTGGAGTACCCAAGGGGGAAGTAAGAAAGCTGCAGAATATAATTATGCACTTTATTTGGGAAGATAAGTTTCCAAAGGTAGCGAGGAGTACACTATACAAAGGGAGGGCTGGGAGTGCCATGTGTAGCCAACTACTATGAAGCAGTGCAACTCAGAGCCATATTCGCATGAAGGGAGGGGGGAGGTTAACTCCCAGTTGGGTACATATGGAAGCTGAAGGAGAAGAAAAACTGGAGGCAAAGTTTTGGGACCCCACAAAGCATACCAAAGGAGAGGAACAGAAAAACCCACACAAGGAACTGACCCTTCAGGTGTGGAATAAATGGAAAATATACCTAATTGGAGGGAAAAATATTTAAGGCATACATATATTCAGGGAATAGGAGAATTCACACCTGGGAAACCAACGAAAGCATATGGGGAATGGGCAAAAAAGGGGGCTGACAAGGCTGGGACAGCTGGTGAGAAAAGGAGGAGAAATTAAAACATTTTAAGAATTGCAACAGGCATATCATCTAGACAAGACGGTTTATTATGCCTATCCACAAATTTAGTATTTCCTGCAATAAAAAGAGAGAACTACTACTACTACTATTGAGCATTTATATAGTCATACGCAGCGCTGTACATCCATGTAAGAGACAGTCCCTGCTCATCAAAGCTTACAATCTAGTCACGACAAAACACAGAAGTCAAGATCTGAAAGCAACAGTGAAAAGGTGAGTTTTCAACCTGGATTTGAAGAGGGCAAGAGAGAGTGTCTGGCGTATAGACACAGGTAGCTTGTTCCAGGCGTAAGGTGCAGCAAGGTGAAAGGAGCGAAGTCTGGAGTTAGCAGTAGGAGTGGAGGGCATAGATAGAAGTAGTTTGTTAGAAGAGCGGAGTTCCCTAGAGGGGTTGTAAGGAGAGATAAGAGATGAAAGGTACTGAGGAGCCGCAGAGTGAATGCATTTATAGGTCAGGAGGAGAAGTTTGAACTGGATGCGGAAACGGATAGGGAGCCAGTGAAGTGACTTGAGAAGGGGAGTAATGTGGGTATGGCGAGGCTGGCGGAAGATTAGTCGCACAGCAGAATGTTGAATAGATTGAAGGGGAAAGAGATGATTCAGAGGGAGACCAGCAAGGAGTAGGTTGCAGTAGTCAAGATGAGAGGTGATTAAGGAGTGGATAAGGGTTTTAGTAGTGTGTTCAGAAAGGAAGGGGTGGAGTTTTCTGATGTTGTAGAGAAAGAAACAAACAAACTTAGGTCAGTATCAAAGCTTATAAATGATACTTCATACATATAAAGACAGCTCTACTTATTCACCTCGACATAGCATCAGTCAATCAGCAAAGGCAAAGCGGAGAGGGCAAACCTCAGAAGATACTCCGGAAAAAAACTTTCGCCATAAATTGGCTTCAGGTGTTTTAACCAGAGTTGAATACATTAACTGGTTGCAAAGATAACCATATTCTTCTCAAATTAGATTATGGCGTCGATATATCAACGACATTTTCTTCTTATGGGAAGGTTCAGTTGATTCTTTAATGAAGTTTTATGAATGGTTGAATAAAGTTGATCTCTGTATACAATTTACGATGAATTATGACACCCGAACAATAGTATTCTTGGATGTTAAGATTCATCGACAGGATGATGGTTGGGGTACTACTGTACATAAGAAAAATACTGACGAACACTTTTTTGCATTTTTCCAGTGCCCATCCTTTGAATTTATTAAAAGGATTACCTTTCTCGCAGTTTATCCGATATAGACGGAACTGTTCCTCAATAGCTGACTTTAAGGTTCAAGCATGATTTCTTAAAAGTGATTTTATAAACAGGGGTAGTGGAACATGCGTATAAAAGAGCGCTTTTTTAATTATCGTAATTGGCTGTTATCCCTGAAAGTAAAATTAGATAAAGATGAAGAACATGTTAATTTTATTTTGAGATATTCACCTTTCAGTAAGAGGATTCAGCAAATTTTACGTAAGCACAGTAATGTGTTAAGAGTGGTGCCAGGACTTGAAGAAAAGAGCCCTAGATGTGTTTGGCAGAGAGCTTGTAATCTAAAGGGGATCTTGAGTCCCTCTCGATTAAGACAAATGAGGGAGACACAAGAGCAACGGTTTGGACATGCTTGATGTGGACATTGTGCCGTCTGTATTGTTAGCTTGGAAACGGACCGGTTTGTATATAAAGGGAGAGAATATATCTTAAGATCAGATACCTCATGTGGATCTGATTTTGTGGTGTATGAGATTTTTTGTCCCTGTCAACTGTTATATGTGGGGAAGACAGTTTGACCCCTACGGGTCCGTTTAGGCAAACATAAAAGTAGGTTGTGCTGTAAGTAGCATGAAGCTCCAATGGTAGATCATTGCTTGCGGAACGGACATAGTTTTGATGATCTGCGGTGTTTCTGTATTGAACGGATAAATTCGGGATTCAAAGATATGACGCATGAGCAGTATTTGATATACAGGGAGCAACGTTGGATTTTTATGTTGGGTACGATTATTCCAGGAGGATTGAATTTTGGTATTGATTGGAAGGCGTGTATATGATGGGAGTTCTCTATAGCTATTGGAGGATTTATTTATGATGCTTCCTGTAGGTACGATGATGTCATATTTGAGGTCTTTAAATTCTGATGTCTTTAGTGATCGTTTGATTACGGATGCCGATACATTAAGATTCTAAGCAAGGAAAGGAAAGTTGGTACGTTCTGATGGTACACGTAAATTTCTTAAGAACGCCTGTTGGGTAAGATAGATTTGTTGTTCGGTAATTTATAAAAATGTGTGTCTCAAGGATTGTAGCATGTAAGTATAGCAAAGATTTGATTATTATTTTTATTATTTTTAGTTTTATCCCCTGAAGCAGTGTAGGCGAAATGCTAACGGGACGTCCAGGTGGGTGTCGGGGTTGATATTTGAATCACTGGTTTGGAAGCCTGATAGAAGAAAGGAAGTTTGAGACTTTTCGCAATCTGTGCAGAAGACATACTGTTTGAAATACTGTTGAAATAGTGTTCTATCTGAAAGATTGTTGAGAGTTATATTGTTAAATTGTTTTGGAAATTGTCTGGCTTCCATGTTTTGAAATATAGGGAAGATGGAGTAGGTCTAGGCAGACCGTTGATGTATTCAACTCTGGTTAAAACACCTGAAGCCAATTTATGGCGAAAGTTTTTTTCCGGAGTATCTTCTGAGGTTTGCCCTCTCCACTTTGCCTTTGCTGTTTGACTGATGCTATGTTGAGGTGAATTAAATAGAGCTGTCTTTATATGTATGAAGTAGAGAAAGAAACGGCAGGTCTTAACTACGAGCTGGATATGTGTGGAGAAAGAGAGAGAGGAGTCAAAGATAACCCCCAGATTGCGGGCCGAGGAAACAGGAAGGATTACAGCGTTTTCCACAGAGACTGAGAAAGGAGGAAGACACGGGAAGGTTTTTGGGTGAAAGATAAGACAAGACTTACAAGCTAAACACACACCATTTGAAGAGCTGATGGGAAAACAGGATCCACAAAAAGGACTGATATCCAAATTATATAGAATGTTAAATGCAAAAGGTGAAGAAGTGCCAGAGTCAAAAAAAGATGGGAAGAAGAAATACTGGGACCCTGGAACCTGAATAGATGGGAAAACATTTACGAGAGAGCATACAAACTAGCACCAGGGACATTCTTCCTGGAAAACAGTCTAAAAAGTTTAAAGGCTACGAATGTATTGGACCCCCAGTTAAAATATATGCTATCTATCCTGAAAGCTCTAACGAATGCTGGAAAGGATGTGGCAAGAAAGGAGACTTACTGCATATGATCTGGGGATGTCCCAAAATACAAAGATATTGGGAAGAGATAGAGATGCTATATGGCAATATTACAGAAGTACAGGTTAAATGAACCCTAGTCATGGTAGTCTTAAACAAGAGTACAGGAGGAGGAGAGAAGGATTTAACACAGTTTTTAGGATACTCCATAATAATTTGTGCTTATGACTTTTCTTAGGTGGTGGAAGAATAAAGAAACACCATCTTTGGAAGAAGTAGTAGGTAAATTGGAACAGACATAGAGCCTATGTGTAATAGCAGCCTACAGAAGCCATAACACCAGAAAATATAAAGATATGTGGCATTGGTATGAAGAATGGAGGATGGAAGGGGTAAGAAGAGTGATGGAGAAGATAAAAGGAAAGAGAGGGAGGGACGAAGAAAAAGGAAAGGACAACTAATCCAGGATAAAGTATGGTTCAGACTGAATAAAGAGGCTCTCGGGGTGTGGTGGGGGAGGGAGGGGGGAAATATAAAGAAAACAAAAACAAGCTGTAAAACCAGTCCATTAACACTTTATGGTAAACTGTTGTAACATGTTGATGAAGGTTTGAAAGAAGCTGTAAAGTTTTGTTGACAAATTTAAGTTGGAAAATGAATAAAAAAACAAATTATAAAAAAAATACATATATAGTGGGTTCCTTTTGAGGGGGTGGCTCCAGGTGTTTCTCCTGGAATAGGGCCCAAATCGCCCCAGATCAATGGGTCCTTGAGATCCTAAGTTATGGATATGCAGTGGAATTTGCAGAGCCTCTAGGGCAGTGGTTCTCAACCTTTTTTGTACCTTGACCCCTTTTGCCACTGGTCAACGTGTGGTGACCCCCAATGATAAAATCAAATGCGTCTCTCTTCCTTTACCGTTAACGCATTGTCGTAATCATTTGTTGAATTATTAATATATTAAAGGCCTTTGTAATATGTTTTTATTTATAAAATTTACTTATTTAAACCTCAACAATTAATCACAACAAGTAACAATATTTGATTTCAAAATTATGATGATTTTGTAGTCAAATCACTAATATGAAATAAAATTATTTTTTCTACCTTTGTTGTCTGACCAATTTATTCTCTGATCATGCTGGTCCCGATCTGAGGCTTCTGCTTTCCTGTCTTCTCTTAGCTCTCTTTCTGTGGTCTATGGTCCATCTGCCATTTCTTATCTCTTCTTTCATTTTCTTCACTTCTTTCCATCAGCCTGTTTCCAGTCCCAGTAACCCTCCCCAGTATCTGCCCCTTTCCAGTCCTCACTCTCCAATGTCAACTTGCATTCCCATGACTGCCACTGGTGTCCATTCCCTTCCAGTCCCCCTCCTTCCCCACTGACCAGTCCCTTCTAGAACAAATACCATGGTAATCAGCTCACTTCCAGTGCTAGTTCTCCCTCATCCCCATTACCAGTGCTAGCCTCCCTTAATCAGCCCATTATCAGTCCTACCCCCCCATCATCAGCCCATTTCCAGTCCTAACCTCCCCGATCAGCTCATTTCCAATCCTAGCCCCCCCCCATCAGTCCATTACTAGTCCTACCCCCCCATCAGCACATTACCAGTCCCAACCCCCCCCTTGATCAGTCCATTACCAGTCCTAGCCCCCCCCATCTGCCCATTATAATCCTAACCCACACTGTCTCTCCCCTCTGTCCAGCATTTATCCCGTCTGTCCAGTATGTCCCCCATCTCTTCCCTTTGTCCATGTCAGCCCCCCTCCCTCCATCCATCCATCCATGTCAGCCCCCCCTCTGTCCATGTCAGCCCCCTCCCTCCGTCCATGTCAGCCCCCTCCCTCCATCCATCCATGTCAGCCCCGTTGCAGGTTCCCTGCTCCCCTCTCCCCATGTCTGCCTCCTTCTGCAGCTGTGGCTCCCCTGCCTCTTAGGGAACTGCAGCTATGCCTATAAAACCGTTGCGGAGCCTTTCTGTCTCGAAACGGGCTCCGTGCAGCATTGTCCCGCCTCTGAAGGAAGTTGTTTACCACTTCCTTTGGAGGTGGGACAATGCTGCACGGAACCCATCAAGAGGCAGGAAGGCTCTGCAACAGTTTTACAGGCATAGCCGCGATTCCCTAAGAGGCAGGGAGCCGCGGCTGCATTAGAAGGGAGGCGGTGAGTTGCTGCTGCTGAGAAGCAGACTCGGCAGCGGCAGCAACTTCTGCGGTTTTTTTGTTTTTGTTTTTTTTTAACGGCGGAGTGAGGTGACCCCTGCTAAATCCTGTGGCGACCCCCATTGGGGTCGCAACCCACAGGTTGAGAACCGTTGCTCTACGGGATGCGTTTGTGGAATCTCCCTGTAGCTCTCCTTTCAAGTGGGTTGTAGTTGAAGAAACTCTAAAATGCCTCTTGAAAATTACAGGCTATTCCACCCATGCTCTCCCATGCAGGGCAGAACTTGAAGTGCCAGGGGTTGCCCATGAGATGGCAGACTTGTGCAGTTGTGCAGAGGTAAACCTAGTTATTGTGCAAGCAGACACTTTAAGTCAAAACACAGTGGATCCCGGTGAGTGGGAGCTGAGCCATCACACATTCAACCTCATAATGAGGATGTGGAGCCTCACAGTATTCGATCTGATGGTCACTCGAGAGAATACCAAGATGGTGAACTTATTCTGTCTCAAGAGTGACCCATCAGCTGTGGGCTTGGGTGCTCTGCTCCAGATGTGGCCTCAGAAAGGTCTCTTGTATGTCTCCCCCCGCCTTCCCTTGGTGAGCCATTTCCCATGCAGAATTTGATTTCACCTGGACTAAGTGATTCTTTGGCCATGGACTGGCTATGCAGACCATGATATGCAGAGTTCCTGAGCTGGTCAGCGGGGCCCCTTCTTGTGATACCTCGGGAGAGGTGCCTTCTTTGACAAAGGGCCCCTGGTGATGGAGGGCTCTGTTCCCTTCTCATTTATGGCCTGGCCCTTGAGAGGCATAAGCTGCCCAAAAAGGGCTACTTGAGAGTAGTAGTGGACACCCTGTTTAAGGCTTGCAGGGCCTCTACCTCCTTTGGCCGATGTGAAAGCCTGGAGGGTTTTAAGAGGTGGTTTGCCTTTTGGGCTCTGATGGCCTGGAACGCAAACATAATTGCAATATTATCCTTATTTCTGTCTGGGTTGGACCAAGGTCTGACTGAATTCTCTCAAGGTTCAGGTGGCAGCCCTAGCATACTGTAGGGAGGCATGTTGAGGGATGTCCTTGGCGGCAGATATCAATGTCTCCTGCTTCCTCAGTGGAGTGAAGCAGATTCATCTGCCAGTGTGTCCAGTGGTTTCCATTTAAGGCTGTCTTCCTGCTGGCTACTGTATTGCCTCTGCCAGGTAGGTGTCAGAGCTGCAGGCCTTGTCCTGCAGAGAACCCTCTCTACTCTTCTTGACTGCTTCAGTCTCCTAGAAGATGGTGCTGTCTTTTCTCCCAAAGGTGCTGCCCCCCTTTTTCTCTCAATCAAACTGTCATGTTGCCCTCTTTTTTGGAGGACAATCTTTGTTCAGACTCCTGAATATGTCTGCTAGACCTGAGGAGCGATTGGTAGGTATCTGGTGATCACTAACCCCTTTCAGTGTTCTGACCATATCTTCATTCTTTTTAGTAGCCCAAGGAAGAAATGAGTGGCAGCCATTTCTCTATTGCCTGCTGGATTAAGGAGGCTATCTTTTGGTTGGAAAGCGTGTGCAGGAGAGAATTCAAGCTCACTCTACTAGGGCACAGGCTGCATCTTTTGTGGAGTCTGCCTTGTTGTTTCCAGAGGACATATGTAAGGCGTTGTGTTTCTTTGTTACTATATGATTTCTAAAGGTAAAAAGGGACTATAGTAGTTGGTATGGAAGGGCAGACTGGATAGGCAATATGGTCTTTATCTGCTGTAATGTTTCTATGTTTCTTACCCGGTCGTCCCTGGGCATTGTTGTGAAACACTACAGGTTGCAGATGGGAGTCAGAGAAAATGGCACATTTGGAAGGGCAGGATTCAAGGAAAGAAAATGATCAGGTATGTAAAATTTCTCCTTAACCTCAATCACAGGTTTTGATTCAGATAGCAAAAGTAGCTACTTAGATGGATTGCTTTATTTTTATTCCAGAAATTTTCTGTAGTTTGAAGAGACGTGATTAATACCAAGAAAAACTTTGGGACATTTTACTAAAACGTAAGGCACACAAATGGGAATTAGTGTGTGCTAATTGCAGCATAGTCCATGGGACTATAATGGGCCACTGTGATAGGTCACATTGATGCAATTAGGGGCATGTTTACTAAAATGCATTAATGTTTAGCGTGGAGCTTATCATGTGCTAAGCGCATTGTGCTGACAGTGTGGGGTAGTATGGTAAAAGTTCTATGCTAAACTTAAGCTTGGGAAGGGGCGGTGACTGTGTGGGTTAGGGGTGGAGCATGGGCATTGATGGAATGCTAAGATGGGTGCACTTAGTTTCTTCAGTGGTTGGTGGTAAGTACACCTGCGTTAGATATGCTAGCCAGTTACATGGTGAGGTGGATCTCCCTGTGTTAACTGATGGGAGATATGCCGGGTACACCCACAACAGTTAGCATGGGTCTCTGCCATCTCCCACATTAATTTTAGAGGCTTACCACATTTAACTTATTGCATTTTAGAAATCATGCCCCTTAGAACACATTAAGATTTACTAAACATGGCTCTTTATTTGACTCATACTAAGTTTTTTTTTTTAGTGATAGCATATCCTGCTCTTAATGCTGATTTTATTTGAGGTACTGTTTTATGTAATATTGTCATATGTATTTCATATAGTAGAAACAAGTTATTGAAAAGTTGTCTGATATAAATGAAGACTAGTTCTGTGAACTTTGCAAAGTGGAAAAATGACGGCTTGGGGTGTTGTGTTCTAATTGTAATAAAATTGAGGGCTTTTTCCTATTCTTTGTTCACATAGCTTGGTAAATCAAGCTCATTTATATTCAATGGTCCTTATCTACAGAAGGTTTTGATTTTAAGCTTAATTTTTGTTTATGGACAAAAAATGAAAAGAAGTAAATAGTCCTGTTTTCATAGTAACTTATTTTCTATATCCTTACTGATGAGGTTAATGCTTCAAAATACGTAAGAGCCATGGAATGCAGAGACCATATTTTTTTATCATTTAGCACTGGTTTTATAGCTTCAACAGACCTGTCCTAAAAATGAAGCTATGAGGGATATGACAAGAATGGTGATATTAAATTTCTCTGAACGAACAGTAAATTTTTCCATTCCGATGTCAAGAATGTTGAGCATCTGGAATCTACAGTATGACTGAAGCAGCTAAGTTAGGTTTTTCTTTATTTTATTTTCCTACAATTTATGCACCGCCTAAGATCTAGTGTTTTTCTATAGAACTTTTAATTTGGCAATGAGAATTGGAAATGTTTGGAAGATAATTTGCTGCTCATTTAGAAAAACAGATGAGGGAAAAGGTTTCACAAATTGTGCCTAGACAGTAGCATGAATTCCACCCAAGCAGCCCCACAGTGCAAGGGGGACCTAGTCAACATGGGGGCACACCTGGCCCAGCAACCCCAGACAGAGACAGAGTGTTGCAAACATCATTTACTTCAAAAATAACTTGCTGACCACCATGCCTGAATCTTTCCTCTTTTTCTCTCTTCACTTCCACCCCACCCTTTCATTCTATCATCTCCTCCTCCTTTTTCTCCCCTCCCAACATCCTACATCTCCCCTTTCCCTTAATGACAGATGAACTAACAGTTATAATTTATCTCTCTTCCATTTAGCATCAGTTTCTATGAAATTGGCCAAGCAAATAAACTTTAAAACTGACATTTTCAAGGGGCAGAAATGCCTACCTCCATGTGCTCCAGCATTTGCCCCTTTTGCCTGCCATCTGCTTGTAAAATCATTGCTTCCTCCCCCCCCCCCCAGTTCATCCCCTCTCCCCCGTTCATCCCCTCTCACTCACCTTGATCCTTAAGGACAGGAGTAGTGCTTAAAAGCAAAAAATTCTGGAGTGGAGCAGCATTCTCAAACACACTGCAAGCGTCTCTGCTGGTCCTGTCCTAGAGTAACAGGAAGTGTACGTCAGAGAGGGTGGGTCCAGTAGAGCCTCTTGTAACTTTTTGAGCATGAGCTCATGTCATGGTTTTCATTTATTTTAGCATTGACCCTGCCCAGAAGATGGAAGGGGGAACGGCCAAGGGGCAGAGATGGGCTGGATAGAATGAACCATTGGTGGAGAGGGGAGCTAAGTGTTAAGAGGAGCAGATGCTGAAATATGTGGGGGAGAAAGAAAGGAAGACAAAAGAAATACATCCTGCAGTACTTGGGGAGGGGGGCAGTGCCCCAACCTCACCTCCACTAAACTATGCCCATGATAATAGCTATGTCCTGGATTGAACCTCTATAGGAGGTGCTAAAACCTTCATAGGATCTGGAAAACGGCACAGCAGCTGCTGCTTTATCAGGATGTGCTGCTAAGGTGTTTGCTATTCGTGCCCAAATAATTGCTAAGGGGTTCCTGAACCTGGTGACATCTTTACTTTCACCTGTTCCCACTTAAGTTCTGGAGTTTAGAAACATGATGGCAGAAAAAGGCCACATGGCCTATCCAGTCTGCCCTTCCATATCAACTACAATAGTCCCCTTTTTACCTTTAGAGATCCTCTGTGTTTGTCCCATGCTTTTTTGAATTCAGATACTGTCCTCGTGTCCATCATCTCCACTGGGAGACTATTCTAAGTATCTACCACTCTTTCCATAAAGAAAGATTTCTGCATATTACTCCTGAGTCTATCTCCTTTCAGTCTCATCCTATGTCCCCTCGTAGTAGAGCTTGCCTTCAATTGAAAGAGACCCTCCTGTGGATTTATGCCAAGGAGGTATTTAAATGTCTCTATTATATTGCCCCTATCCTGCCTTTCCTCTAAAGTGTACATTTTAAGATTTTTAAGTCTGTCCTCATATGCTACATAATGAAGACCACTGACTATTTTAGTAGCTACTCTCTGCACCGACTCCAACCTGTTTATATCCTTTTGAAGGTGCGGTCTCCAGAACTGCACACAATACTCCAAATGAGGTCCCACCATAAATTTAGAGAGGCATCGTCACCTCCATTTATTTTTTTGCTGGCCATTCCTTTCCCTATACACTCAAGCATCCTCCTAGCTTTCGCAGTCGTCTTTTCTACCTGTTTGGCTACTTTAAGATCATCAGACACAATTACGCCCAGATCCTGCTCTTCTTTTGTGTACAGAAGTATCTCACCTCCCTACAAGGTACCGCTCCTTTGAATTTTTAGAGCCAAAATGAATGACCCTGCATTTTTTAGCATTAAATTTCAGCTGCCAAATTCTAGACAGTTATTCAAATTTAGCTAGATCCTTCCTCATGTTATCTACTCCTATCTGGGTGTCTACTCTATTGCAGATTTTGGTATCATCCGCAAACAAGCAAATCCTTACCCAACAGCCCTTCTGTAATATCACTAATAAAGATGTTAAAAAAGAATCGGACCAAGGACAGATCCCTCAGGCCACACCTCTGGTAACCTCCTCCTCTTCCTCAGAGTGAGCTCCATTTACCTGTACCCTTTGTCCCTTCCACTCAACCAATTTCTAACTCAATTAGTAAATTTAAGGTCCGTCCCTAGGGTGCTCGGTTTGTTTATAAGCTGCCTGTGCGGAATGGTGTCAAAGGCTTTACTGAAATCTAAATACACTACAGTTAGGGCTGTCCCTGTGTCCAACTCCCTGGTTACCCATTCAAAGAAATCAATCAGTTTTGTCTGACAAGACCTACCTCTAGTGAATCCATGCTGCCTTGGATCCTGTGATCCACTGGATTCCAGAAACCTCACTATTCTTTTAGTAGCCTTTCCAATAATTTACTAACCACAGAGGTCAGACTAACCAGCCTGTATTTGTCAGTGTCATCCTTATGTCCGCTTTTGTGTAAAGGGACCACATGTCCCTTTCTCCAGTCCTCTGGCACCACTCCCGACTCCAAAGAGGCATTGCAAAAGTCAGACAGTGGAACTGCTAGAACGTCCCCCAGTATTCTTGGATGTATCTCATCTGAACCTATGGCTTTTGTCTGCTTTTAGTTTAGCTAGTTCCTCATGAACACAGTCTTCTGAAAATCGTTTGAGATCCCTGTCACTTCTGTTCCTATTTGTGGGTGTTTTCTGAGGTCCTGTCCTGGCCCTTCATCTGTGAACATAGAACAGAAATATTTGTTAAGCAATTCCGCTTTATCTTCATCAGTCTCTGCATATTCCTCCCCTGCATCCTTTAAATCTGACAGTACCAGTTTTGCCCTTCCTCCTCTCACTAACATATCTGAATCCCCACATTTTATTGCATTGGCTATTCCTTTTTCTTTTTTGTACCGTTGCTTTCTTAACTACTTTGCCAGCCTCTCTAAGTTTTTCTAAATGTAGATGTCTGTCTTCCTCTCTATGTGATCTCTTGTATTTTATGAAGGCCTCCCTCTTTTTCTTCACCTCTTCAGCTACTTCTTTTGAGAATCATCACTGTCTCCTTTTCTTTTTACATTTATTTACCTTTCTAACAGAGGGTTGTTGCCCTTAAAATATCCCCTTTCAGTTTTGCCCACTGTTTTTCCTTGTATATTTGCTAGATGAATGGTTGGTAATTCATAATTTATTTATTTTATTTAGCTGTATTTATGTACTACCTTTCCCCACATCAAGGCGGTTTACATGGAACAAAGTACAAACTACATTATAACAGTGGTATCAACTAAGTACAACATGCAGTTAGAGACTTTTGGTTCTCTTGGGTTGAAGTGTTCAGTGAACAGATGGGACTTTAACTGTTTGCGGAAAGTTTTGAGGTCAGGGATGTTTCTACGCTGGTTTGGTAGCCTGTTCCATATGAAGGGTGCATAAAGTTGAAAGGCTCTTTTACATGCCTGCTGGTTGGATTTGGTTCTGATGTGGGGGATGATGAGGGTGTTCATTGTAGAGGTCCGTCTAGATGGGATTGGGAGGGCTGTAGAAGTGTGTGGAGGGGTGTGTGTGTTGGGGGGGGAGGCATCTGAATGGATTGCTTTGTGAGTTAGCGTGATGGTTTTGTATGTTATACGGCTCTGTAGCGGGAGCCAGTGGAGCTGTTTGAGTATTGGGGTAATGTGTTCTTTTCTTGTTGCAACTTGTAGGGTTCTGGCTGTCGAGTTGAACGCTATTTGGAATGGTATGAGTGTGGATTGTGGCAGTCCTTGGAAGATGCATTGCAGTAGTCCAGGTGGGATGGTATTGAGGCTTGCAGTACAGTATGGCAATTTTCTGGTTCGAGGAGAGGTTGGAGGCTCTGGAGTGTCTTGGCTTTGAAGTAAATTGCTTGGGTGATTTTGTTTGTGCGTTTTGAAAGTTAAGTTTTGATTGAGGGTGATCCCGAGGTATCTAACCTCATCTTTGGTTTTGATTGTAGCATTGTTCAGTAGTGTTATAGAGGGGGGAACAAATGTGGTGTCCCTCGTTATGTAGAGGTTCTTTGTCTTGTTGTAGTTAATATGTAGGTTGTTGTCACTTAGCCAGTTTGTTACTTCAGTGAAGCATTCTTGGTGGGTGGCTAGACTGGGTTGGTCTGTGTTAATTGGTCCGTATATCATAATCTCATCAATGTAGACATTGATGTTTAGGTTGTGGGTTCTTATGATTGTGCAGAGTGATTGCAGGTAGAGTTGAACAGTATTGCGGAGAGGGTGGATCCTTGAGGGACTCCTTGTGTTTGCTTGTATGGGGTGGAGATATTGTTTTTGATCTTTCTTTTGGCATCTATCGGTGAGGTAGGATGTGAGCCAGTTGAGTACAGTTCTTGAAATCTATTTGTTTGGAGACAACATAACTATATTTGGTGGTTTACGGTATCAAAGGCCGATGAGATAACCAGGAAAATTCATAGGAAGCCTTGATTGACTCGCTGCATGCTTTGAGTTAGTGTATTTATTAAGGTGGTTAGT
Source organism: Ichthyophis bannanicus (assembly GCA_033557465.1). Classification (NCBI taxonomy): domain Eukaryota; kingdom Metazoa; phylum Chordata; class Amphibia; order Gymnophiona; family Ichthyophiidae; genus Ichthyophis; species Ichthyophis bannanicus. The sequence goes on from CM066031.1 coordinate 368,433,267, forward strand.
AATGTTTCCACTCCGTGCTGTAGTCGAAACCCCTGTTGCTGGGGGGTGTAGGAAATTGTCTTGCTGTTGGTGCTGTACTGTTTTCTCAATGATCTTTGCTGCGAAAGGTAGGCTTGCAATGGGTCTGTATGATGCCGAGTCTGAGGAGTCCAGAGTTGTTTTTTTTAGTGTTGGGCGTATGGAGTAGGTTTTCAGGCATGTGGGCATGGTGCCTTGTTGAAGTATCGTTTGCATGAATTTGGTGATTACTCCGCTGAGCTCCTTTTTGGCTGCTTTAATCCATGATGGTAGGGCAGGGATCTAAGTGGGGGGAAGCTGTTGTTTAGAGAAGTTATGGTATTTTTGATTTGGCTTTTAGTAATTTTGTTGGAGCTCCAGGGCTCTGAGTGGGGGTCTCCGGAGGGAAGTGGATAAGAACAGATTTGTGTCTACTTGCAATTTATCCATTTCAATTAAACTGTCGGCTTAAAAGACAAAACAAATTCTGGGTGAGAAATCACCTCTTAAATTTAGTTCTCTGGGACTTCCGGTGTGGTAATGAGCTGATCGGACGTGTGGTGGTCAGCTCCAGGCCCTTTCCCCAAATAACGGCAAATTTACCAGGCTGTAGTGGGTAAATAACCTTGTTCCCACTGTGTCTCAGTGAAGGGGAAACGAGAGAGCCGCTAAGAGATCTTTCTGAGCGTTGGGGGAATCTGATGGCTGCTAAACCGCCGAGGAGGGAGAAGCCCTGAGCCCCTGAAGTAAAGATGACGGACGCAACACCCCGGAACCCGGCCCCGGATAGCAACCCCTCGATGGTGGCTGAGGTCAGTGCTTGCAGTAGTGCGGGCACTTGATGCACATTTTTGTGAGCTGACAGAGCAAATACAGAGCGTTAACCATAACATCTCAGAGTTCACTGGCCGTATGGAGCAGGCAGAGACTAGAATTTCTGACCTGGAAGATACTCAGCAATCCCTGGCGGCACGAGTGAAGGCCTTGGAATCCAAGGTGAAACAGCAGGCCGACAAGATGGATGACCTGGAGAATCGCGGACGCTGCAAGAATCTGCGCTTCGTGGGGATTGCTGAGAGTGTGACTGATAGCGCTCTACGGGGCTTCCTGATAACATGGATCGAAGAGAACCTGAGCGGCAAGGTGACTGGCCCTATTAAGCTGGAACGAGTGCATCGTTTGGGCCCAAAGCGCGACCAGGACCGCCGGCCACGTGCCGTTATTGCTCGCTTCCTTGATTTTAGTCAGAAAGAGGAAGTCCTACGAGCTGCTCGTGCCCGCCGGAGACCAGCGGATGGCTCAGACCACATCCTGATATTCCAGGACTATTCCCAGCTGGTTAGTCAACAGTGAAGGGCATTTACAGCGACCTGCGCCCAACTGGTGAACCAAGGGTGTGATTTTCTTTGCTGTACCCGGCTAAGCTTCGGGAGGAACACCAAGGCCGGACTCAACTGCTGATGACACCTGCAGAGGCCCAAACGTTTCTGGACCGACTTTCTGCAGCCTCGGACTCTGCTCCATGAGGGCGGCGGCTGTAATCTGCTGGGACTTCGGGATGGAGCGGCACTACAGATTGGGGTACCTGGTAACACCGAGGAGCTTGGAGAGGGGCTTGCAGCGGCCCGGTTTTTTCCCCTGCGCCTGGACTCTCTCTCATATTTTGCTTCTAATATTGGTGTGAGGCCTAATGGTGACCCTCTCGAGGTTGCCTTTGTGTATATGAGCCATTTGAGTGTGGGGAGTGTGTATGTCATTTGCTTCTTCACATTTCTATCAGGAGTAGATTTTTTCTGTGGAAAGAGGATGAGGGCCTGTATCTCTGTATTTACAATAATGGCCTCGATGAAGGGGTCTTGGCAGTTTTCCAGGTCTTCCCGGATGCTTATAAAAATAATGATATTAGCCACGGAAGCCTAGAGAACACCACAGTAAAATCACAGTAGAGAAATGCTATTTTTTGTTTTCTTAATATCAAAATTGTTTGACTCAAGGATAGGCACCGAAACCTACACCAAAATGGACCTTTAGAGGGGCATACCACCTGATCCACCATAAAGAGGGAGACAATTGGAAGATATTATTTAACACCTGGGTAGGACCTTTTGAATACTCTTTGGACAATATGTACACCCAGGACTTGGTTGAAGATGTGTTTTTGAGACATCTTGGTCCAATATAGATGGCATTCTCATCTGCTTCCTCATTTTACTGTTCAGAGGCAACATATCATGTACCTTGGGATAGCCATCTATATGTTATTTATTATTATTTATTTACATTCTCTTATATACCGTGCTATTCTGCATCAGTGCGGTTTACATTGAACAAACTGAAATTACATTGAACAGGGTATTATAACTTGGAGATAACTATTTTACAGGGAACATGGGCTATGGAGGGTTAAGTGGCTTGCCCAAGACCACAAGGAGCACCTGTGGGACTAGAAACCCCAGTCCTTCCGGCCCAAGGTTGCTGTCCTCTAGTGGGATTTGAACCCCCGACCTTCCAGCCTGAAGTACCTTGCCCCAACCACTAGGCCACTCCTTGCCCCAACCACTAGGCCACTCCTTGCCCCAACCACTAGGCCACTTGAGCTGTATTTAACTGAGGTCACTTGGGTTGCCTTCTTGGGGTACATAGTATCCTGTTAGCCATATGGTTAAAGGTGGCTCTTGCTAAAGAATTTGTAGGTGTGGAATGGCCCCCAACCACTGTGACTGAAGGCAACACAACCAATCGGGTCGGCTAATTGACCTGGGTTTGCAATTTTGTAAGGGAGAGAGTTCTGCTTGGTTTGTATTGGATTCTAGTTCTGAGCCTCCCGAGCGGCCCACTTTTCACTGCGTTTTGTTGAGTGGCCCCGCGGACCTCTTCCTTTTGGATTGGGGAATGGATGTGTGGGGGTGCATGGTGAATGAATGGGGGCGGGGGTGTGAAAGTGATGGATGGTCTAAGGGGAGTAATATTAGTGGGGGGTCTCTGCTTGGATGTGGGCGGGGGGGCTCGGGGGGTAGTGAGTTGGGGAGATTTCCTATGAACGGCGGTTACATAGGCTTGGTATGAGGGGATTCAGTACTTAGGGGGAGGGCTGCAATACCACAAGGGGAGGTTTAGTCTATGATTAGGCTAGGTGGAGTAGATAGCGGTTGGAAGTGGGGGATCAGAGGGGGGTGGGGGATGGGAGGAGTGGGGGTAGGGGGAGAAGGGGGGAATTGTCACGGTCTACAGCCCCCACATATGTTTGGTCATTTTATTTGGGTGATTCGCGGGAGGAGGCCCTGGGCTGGGGGGGGGTTCCTCTAAACGTAGGTGGCTTATGTGGATATTTGAGCCTTTAATGGACCTATGAAAGTTGAGACATACTGAAGGTTTTTTCTTGGAATGTTTGTAGATTAGGTAGCCCCATCAAGAGATATAAAATATTGAAAGCACTGGCCAAGCATCGATGTGACATTGCGCTACTGCAGGAAACTCATCAGACGGCGGAGGAACACACCAAACTCTGTAGAGACTGGGTGGGACAGGTCTGGGGGGCTCCCGCCGTGGGTAAGAAAGGTGGAGTGGCCATCTTGGTTCACAAACGGGTGCGCTTTACACTAATGCGGCAGGTTGTGGACCCACACGGGAGATTTTTGTTATTGCATGGTTTGCTGGAAGATCGGGAGATAATTTTGGGTGACTTGTATGGCCCTAACACGCGAGATCTGGATTTCTTCAGTCGGTTTGCGGCTAAAGTCGAACAACTACCGGATGTACCACTGCTCCTGGGTGGGGATTTTAATGGGGTCTTCGATGTGGATCTTGACACCTCGAAAGGCAGCGGCACCCGTGAACGGCGGCTTCTTGCCCGGACCTTGCAGAGTTTTCGGACTAGACTGGGTCTGGTGGATCCCTGGAGATTGCTACATCCTTTAGAAAAGGATTTTACTCATTTGTCGCGGGCTCATGGTACTAGTGCGCGTATTGATTATCTCTTGATCTCAGCAAATCAGTTTGCGGGTGCTGGGGATGCTCAGATAGGTTCTATTGAGATTTCGGATCATGCTCTGATTTGGCTCTGATTCCCAATTGAATTTCATAAGGATACCCAATTTCAGCGATTTCTGCGTCAACGCTGGCAGGAATTCGAGGAGAATCACCAGGTTCATAGAGACGATCCGGAATTGGTGTGGGAAACGGCTAAAGTGGTGCTAAGGGGTGAGATAATTGGTTATGTAGCTCGGAAGCGGAGATTGATGGCGGAGCAAATAGGCTGGAGAAACAAGTCACGCGCACACGCCCTTTTAGTGGGCACACCCCCACGATATCTAATAGGAAGAGGCTGTGGGAGCTTCAGGTTGCTTTGAAAGAATTGTTGCATCAGTGAGCTAAGAAATCTATAATGTACTATAAATATAAGCTACACTGCTTTGGAGATAAACCAGGCACATTGCTGGGTAGGTGTCTGAAGGGCCCGCGCAGTGGACGGTTGGTAGCAGCTCTCCGCGATGAGCAAGGTAGACTCCAAAATAAAAAGGAGGCGATAAGTGTGGTGTTTCAGGGTTTTTTCCAAAAACTATATGCTGCAGAGGAGATAACACCCTCAATGATGGAAACTTATTTGCATAGCGTGGAGCTGCCGCAGGTAACGGCGGAGCAGTGTGCCCTTTTGGGACAGCCCATAACTCTACAAGAGGTGCAGCAGGTGGTCTCATCTGCTAGCTGTTATAAAGCTCCCGGGCCCGATGGCTATGGGGCGGAATTCTACAAAATACTTTCTGACTGGGTGGGCCCCTTGTTAGTGGAGACGTATCAGACGAGCGGAGAGGGGGGCCATGAAATGGGGGGACAATCAGGCGTACATTACGCTGATCCCTAAACCTGGTAAGGACCTGTCACAGGCGGCCTCTTATTGGCCGATTTCCTTGTTGAATTTCGATATGAAGATTCTGGCGAAAATCTTGGCTGAACGATTAGCGGTTTTGATGGGGGATTTAGTACATGAGTCGCAAGTGGGCTTTATTAGGGGTCGCTATGCGGTTCATAATTTGCATAGAATATTAGCGTTGCTGGAGTGGGTGCATGCGAGACAACTGCAGTCGTCATTGGTGAGTTTTGACGCCGAAAAGGCGTTTGATAGGGTTAGTTGGCAGTATCTCCATTATTTGTTACCGCGATATTTATTTATTTTATTTATTTAGCACACATTTATATACCGCTCTTTCCCAAGTATCAAGTGCGGTTTACAATGAACAGAGAAAATTCAAGGTACATGGTTAATCATTTCCTAGTCATTTTACAGGGAACAGATTTAACTTTTTACATTTAACAGTATAATTAAAGACATATAAACTGTGATTTCATCCGGTGGTATTGAGTGGATGTAATCAAACCTTTTTACATATTTACATTAATTTTATAGAATTTGAATTACATGAAGACCATCTTTTAGTATCAGAGTATGCGTTTATTTTGGTTAAATGAGTGTATGCCTTGTAGGGATTATTATCCTGTGTCAGCTTGTATGGTTTGGCAGTCCAGAGGTGTATAATGTAAGGTGAATAGATGTGTTTTTAGTTTTTTTCTAAATTCTTTGAGTTCAGTTAGGAGGCGGATATTGTCAGGTAGGTTATTCCATAGAGACGGTGCACAGTGAGAGAAGGCCCTGTTATTGGTTAGTTTTCTAGCTTTTTTTATAATCTTTAGGTAATGATATTGTGTTTGTATTTCTACTTCTTTGAGATCTCTTATTTGGTTCTATGTTGATCAGGTTATTAAGTACGGATGGTGAAAGTTTATTCATCAGTTTGAAGGTGGTAACTAGTATTTTGTAGTGTATCCTTTTGTGAATAGGTAGCCAATGGAGTTTAGCAAGAATTGGTGTAATGTGTTCTTTTGGACTTACTTTCATTATAATTATAGCCGCAATATTTTGAGTTAATTGGATCTTTTTAATGTTTTGCCGCGTGATTCCCTGGAGAATTAAGTTTGCAAAATCAAAGTGTGGGGTGATGATTGCTTTTATTATTGATATGAAGTCGTGTAAATGAATTAATGGGCGTATTTGTTTCAGGGTCTTAATTTGGCTTGGGTTCTTCCTTTTGTGGGATGGTGAGGAGCCTTTATGTGAACCCGACAGCCAGGGTGCTCTGTAATGGGGTCCTTTCGGATCAGTTCTCTTTGTATAGAGGAACTAGGCAGGGCTGCCCCCTGTCTCCTTTGCTGTTTGTTTTAACTCTGGACCCCCTCATTCGTAGAATAGAATCAGATAAGAAGATCCGTGGGGTGGACATAGGTACACAAGGCTTTAAGATATCGGCGTTCGCAGACGACATGTTGGTGCACCTGCTTGCCCCCCGAGAGTCTTTACCACGACTAATGACCGAGTTTGCAGAATATGGTAGGTTTGCGGGCCTTCGTATCAATACCGAAAAATCGGAGGCTTTAGATGTGGGAGGCTGGCTGCGGGGAGGGTGGAGCGGGCATTTCCCTTTGAAATGGGCGGAACAGCACTTTGTTTATCTCGGTATTGTCCTGACCAGCCTCCCTAGGGAGTTATATCGTACGAACTTGGAAAAAATTCTGTCTGGGGTGCGAACCCAATTAAGAGCCTGGAATCCCCTGCCGCTGTCACTATTGGGGAGGGTGGCTGCAGTAAAGATGGTGGTTCTACCACACATCCTATATTGGTTGCAGACCTTGCCAGTTTGCGTCGAGATTTGCGCCGCTTGGAAAGAGAAATACAGGGATTTTTGTGGAGGTGGGTTAGAGTTCGCATACCGATGAGTCGTATGATTGGATCTTGGCATAGCGGAGGTATTGGCCTGCTCGACTTATGGTTATATGCTTTGGCCTGTCAGGCGCGCCATGTGGGAGATTGTTTGGGGGGGACAGATATTTATACACCTAGGGCTTTGGAGATGGCCGTGGTTGCCCTATTGTCATTGCTGGGGATTCTGCACTTAGAGAGTGCTTATTTGCCCAGTGGAATTCAACACCATGTTCTGATGAACGCAGCGCGTCATACTTGGCGGCAGTTGAATGGCTATTGGAATCAGGATTGGAGGGTCTCGAGTTGGTTGCCACTGCGTGGTAACGTGCATTTTACTCCAGGCTCTGAATCTCGAGTATTTCAGTTTTGGGGAGCGCAGGGATTGCAGAATGTAGGCCATGTTGTGGATCTATCGGGTAAGTGCAAAATCTTCTTGGAGTTGTGCGAGGAGTACGGGCTCTCTTCCCGTCAACACTTTGCTTATTTACAAATGGTCCATTATGTGGCCTCACTAGCCAGGGGGGAACCTACGGCAGACTGCTCAGCGCACATTCTTGAATTTTTTGATATTGGGGGTGAAGCTCCGCCGTCGATAGCACGGTTGAAGACCAGGCTTGAGTGTTTTGGTGTGGTGCCGGACTACGACCGGGTCGAACAGGCCTGGGCCCGGGAGATGGGACGAGAGGTCCCCCGTGGAACCCTCCTTGTGACCCTGAGGCACTTAGTTACTCTGGCGGGAGGTACAATATAAAGCGTTAACCCGGGTTCATTTCTCGCCTAGGCGGGCCTTGCATAGTCATATTACCCAGGATGGGTCCTGCCCTAGATGTTCTGAACCACTAGCTGACCTCACCCATATGTGGTGGACGTGTAGGCGTATTCGCCCTTACTGGTCCCGTATCCATCATTGCCTAGTGGGGTTGTTACATCAACGTTTCCCCTGGATGGGATCATTGGTACTTTTGGATCAGTTGAATCAGACTCTGCCGAAAGGGAAAGGGGAGCGGATGCTGGTGCATAAGGCCTGTCTGGTGGGGAAGGGCCCGATATTACATAGATGGCGGGATAACTCCCCGCCTACTTTCCTGGAGTGGCGCAATAGTTTTCACCATTTGATGCTGACTGAACGCTGGAGAGCTAGGGGCCAGATAAAGAGGTGGTCCACTTTCATGTTAATATGGGAACCCTATATTCAGAGTCTAGGGCCATATAGCAGGAACGAAGTGCTTAATGTGGGCCTTTAGTGTTATCGGAAGATAAGAAGATGATTAGCGGGGATAAGTTGGGGGCGGTTCCCAATACGGTTGGATAGGGCTGACTTGGGGGGGAGGCTGTAGACTGCGACGGGGTGGGGAAGGGAGGGGGATGTTCCTTTCGTCACTTAATAAAAATTAAAAATAAAAATTTAATACCTATGGAAATGCTTCTCGATGCCATGTAAAGATGTATAAAATGGTTCCCCGTGGCGGGGATAAGAGTACACCCTGCTCGGGGGTTTGCTGTTTGTTGTTTGGCTTGATGATGGCTGTTATTTTTCTTTGTTAATAATAAATAAAATTTATAAAAAAAAATTAGTTCTCTGAATTTGTTTCTAAATGAATAACATTTTCAAAGAGGAAAGAAATAATGAATAATATATATTACAATAAGTATACAGTTTTGACCAAAGCATAATATATTTGATATTTAGACAAAATCAGAGCAGTGGTTATATGATGTATTAGCTTTTTGTATAGTACTTTTAAAGCGACTTCCACTGTTAAGAAAATATTTCAGACTAACCACTAGAAATATCAGACCTTCATTTACCTTTGGGACAAAAATAGTGTAGACAGCAGCAATTGACCTTCTTTTAACAGAACCACATAAGTGAAGGTCAACAAAATAATGGCAGAATCTTTCTTGGAATAACTTTTCTGATGCACTTTTGAGAGCTACAATGCCTTTATCAGATGAAAGCAAGATGAGCAGGTTAAGATGGTGAACACAACAGTGAATAGACTTATGTATTTCTGTACTGTGCTATGTACATTGAGTAGTAGCATGGAAGTGATTAGTAGTATTGCAAAGAATGAAGTTACCTGAATATGCAGATAAACCACAGGCTGCTTAAAATGGCGACATAAAACAGAAGGGTGGACAGTGGGTGAGAGGCAGGGAAGTTGTTAGCAGCATGGTGAGAAGACTGATTGTTTCTTGTAGTGAGTGAAAAAACTGAAACTACTTAAGTGTAACTGTGTGCAACTAAACGGGGGATAATCGTTACCCACAAGCTTCTTAGCTTTCCCCCTAAACTCAATCCCTCTTTCCTTCCTCCCTTCTCTTTTTCTATGGATAATAACATCATCTTCCCTATTTCCTCAGCTTGCAGACTTAGGGCTGTCTTTAACTTTTCTCTCTCTCTCCCTGCCCATATCAACAGTTCTGTAAAATCAACAAAATTCGTTCCTTTCTGAACTCTTTACCAAGACTCTTATTCAATCTCTCCTCATCTCCTTTTTAGACTATTGCAATTTGTTCCTCGCTGGTCTCCCTTTGAATCATCTCTTGCCTCTTTAATTAATTCAAAACTAGCTGCATGGCTAATCTTTTGCCGATGTTGCTGTGCTCACGTAACCCCTCTTCTGAAGTCATGTTATTGGCTCCCTGTCTGCTTTTGCATACAGTGAAAACTTTTCCTACTGATTTACAATTGCATTCATTCTGCAGCTCCTCATCATCTCGCCTCTCATCTCTCCCTACGCTCCTCTTTAGGAATTCTGCTTATCAAGCAAATTACTTTTCTGTGACCTTCTTTTCTGCTGCCAACTCCAGATTTTGTTCATTTTACCTTGCTGAGCCATATGCGTGAATATCCCAGCTATAAAAAAGTGTGGATGGTTATTTTGTTGGTCCAACAAAAATCTTTTTTCTTATATCACTTATTTTGGGATTATGCTTGATTTTGGTAGATATTTATATTCTCATTTGGGTAGAGTGTCTCGCACTCTGGAAAAGTTGGTCAAACTGCAGTTGCAGCTCAGGGCCTTTTGCTCTCAAGCAGTTTCCAAGGCCTGGGGACTACCTGCAGCTCCTGGAGTCAATGACATCGACCCTGGAACCTGTTCCTTGGGCCAGGGCATACATGCAAGGACACCACCTGTCTCACTATTCCCAGTTGTTCAATTAGCACCTTCATTTTACCTGGAAGATCAAGGGGATCTCCAGGAACAAGCAGGAATGAGTCTTCACATATGGGTACATCGGTACCGACGGAGCCTGCGCGGGAACCCTCCCCAGCATCCAGAAAGAAAGCCTTTGGGAGCATCCCACACGCATGCGTGCTGCCTTCCCACCTAAACACTTCCCTCTCATCAGTTTTTGTTTTTCCGCGGAGCCGACAGGACGTGTCCTTGTCACCGCAGAAAATTCATCTTTTTTATTTTTATTTTTTGTGGTCGCGCCTGCCTTCGCTCGACGCCCACCGGTACCGCCGGTGTTTTTCTTTCTTTTCTTAAAAAATTTCTTCTTTTTTCTGAGAAATTTTTCTTATTTAGTGCCTGACCTTTTTCTGGCCACTAGGCCTCTATCCTTTCCATTATGGAAAAGCCGGCCACTATCCTTAAGAAATGTCTAAAGAGTGGTGGTACAACTAGGTTAATAGACACTCATTTTTGGTGTCTAACTTGTTTAGGTCCTGACCATTGTCCTAAAGAGTGTTTCTCTTGTAGCAGTTTAACCAGAAGAGGTCTTCAGAACCAAGCACAACTCGGTACCTGGTCTCCATCAACCATGATGTCACCAGGCAGAATCTCTTCTTCCTTCCACGGTCATGTAACCAAACAACAGTCTGTTAAGACTAGCCAGTCCTCGAGAGGTAGATCTCTTTCTAAGCATCGAGATGGCTCTGGCCTTGCCCTCGAGGACACTATGGCTCAATCCTGGCGGGAGTCTTCGGGCTCCAAAGCATTATCAGGATCTCAGGTTGCTCCCGAGGTTTTTACCTCTGTGGATGCACCTGTGCCATGCTCGGTGGTTTGGACCGCGTCGACTGGTACCGATACCTCGGCATCGGCTACGGTGTTGGATGGAAAACTCCTCACCATGGAACGCAGTCTGGCGCATCTCTCATCAACAGAGTCGCCGCAGACCGTTCTTTGACTACCGATATCGACGTCGACACCGGTACCGGTATCGGCTTTGATGCTAGCACCGGTGTCGGTGTCGGTATGCGTACCAGACATCGGCATTTCTCCTGATACCGAATTGGGCATCGTTGCAGATGCCAGTATCGACATCGGTACCGGCATCGATGCTTTTGATAACGGTATCGACATCGGTACCGGCATCAATGCTTTCCAGGGCCGGATTTAGCTATACGCCATGTACGCCATGGCGTAGGGCCCACAGCTGCAAAGGGCCCACAAAAATTGAAGTAGTTAGGCTTTTTTTTTTAATAAAATAAAAAAAAACCTGCTGGCTGCCGCCGCGGGGCCCCCTCTGCTGCCGCGGCAGCATGGACTGACCCGCGGGGGCCCCCTCTGTAAGCTCGGTCCCTCCCTCCGTGCCTCCGTGTCTCCCTCCGTGCAGGCTGTTAGAGACGCGAAGGCAGACTGTCTCCTTCTGCCTTCCCGTCTCTGTTAAGCCCGCAGGGCTGATGGGAAATTTCCCATCAGCCCCTGCGGGCTTATCAGAGACGCGAAGGAGACAGTCTGCCTTCGCGTCTCTAACAGCCTGCACGGAGGGAGACACGGAGGCACGGAGGGAGGGACCGAGCTTACAGAGGGGGCCCCCGCGGGTCAGTCCATGCTGCCGCGGCAGCAGAGGGGGCCCCGCGGCGGCAGCCAGCAGGTTTTTTTTTTAAAATAAATTTTACTTTAGGCCGGGGGAGGGGGAGGGGGTAGGACTGGTAATTGGGGGGGCTGGGACTGGGGCTGGAAATGGGTTGGGACTGGGACTGGAAATGGGCTGGGACTGGGACTGGAAATGGGTTGGGGGGATTAAGGCTGGAGGTGGGCTGATGAGGAGGACTGGTAATGGGCTGTGGGCTGTTTGGGGGGGGGGGTAGAACTGGTAATGGGCTTTGGGGGGGTTAAGACTGGTAATGGGCTGTGGGCTGATGGGGGCTGTCTGGTAATGGGCTATGGGGGGGGCTAGGACTGGAAATGGGCTGGGGGCGGTTAAGACTGGAGGTGGGCTGATGGGGTTAGGACTGGTAATGGGCTGTTGGGGGGGGGTTTAGAACTGGAAATGGGTTTTGGGGGGTTTCTACTGGTAATGGGCGGTGGGCTGATGGGGGCTGTCTGGTAATGGGCTATGGGGGGGGCTAGGACTGGAAATGGGCTGGGGGGGTTAAGACTGGAGGTGGGCTGATGGGGTTAGGACTGGTAATGGGCTGTTGGGGGGGGTTAGAACTGGTAATGGGTTTTGGGGGGGTTTAGACTGGTAATGGGCTGTGGGCTGATGGGGGCTGTCGGGAAATGGGCTATGGGGGGGCTAGGACTGTACATGTGCTGGGGGGTTAAGACTGGAGGTGGGCTGATGGGGTTAGGACTGATAATGGGCTGTTGGGAGGGTTTAGAACTGGTAATGGGCTTTGGGGGGGGTTAAGACTGGTAATGGGCTGTGGGCTGATGGGGGCTGTCTGGTAATGGGCTATGGGGGGGGGGTTAGGACTGGAAATGGGCTGGGGGGGGGTTAAGACTGGAGGTGGGCTGATGGGGTTAGGACTGGTAATGGGCTGTGGGCTGATGGGGGGGGTTAGGACTGGCAATGGGCTATGGGGGGCTGACTGGAAATGGGTTGATGGGGTTAGGACTGGAAGTGGGCTGATGGGGGGTTAGGACTGGTAATGGGTTATAGGGGGGGCTTAAACTGAAAATGGGGTGATGGGGGGTTAGGACTGGAAATGGGCTGATGCAGGGACTAGAAGGGAATGGATGCTGGGTGAGGCTGGAACTAGAAGGGAGCTGATGTTGGGGGAGGATTAGAATGGGATGGGGCTGGAAGAGTAAAATGGAGAAGGGAAAAATATTTTGTGTGGGAGGGATAAAAAAATCTACAATTGGCCGGGTATTGGGAGAGTAAGTGGGGATTGAGGATGGAGGGGTAAAATTTGACTGGATGAAATAGGAATGAGGAAAGAGCAAAAGGAGAAAGATTAGTATGTTAAAGCAGATGTAGAGAGAGAATGGAAAAAAACTAGAAGAGAGAAGAAAGGACAAATGGACAGCAGACGATGGAGAGTTAGCAGAAGACATGAAGAAACCAGAAGAAAGTGGCTGGAGCAATTGCAGCTGAAAAAAATGCACAAAAGGTAGAAAAATATCTCTTTATTTTGAATTTATTAATTGGAATATGTCAGCTCTGGTAAATGTGCATCATTAACGTCTGCGCTTTGTTTAGTACAAGAGCAAATTAATGTATAGTTTTATTTCTACAGTGTTGTACATTCCAAGTTTGGCTTTTGGGATTCCCAGTTTAATTATTGTCTTCCTGTTTCTAAAATGTGATTACTTGTTTGGTGATGGTCTATGTTCTGCATGTGTAACTGACCTGAGGTGTTCTGTTTATATAATTCCTATTTGACATTGCCACTTGTTCTCTTTCCCCAGTAGGTCATGTATTGTTGTTCTCTGAAATGTATTGGTTTAATATTTGCAGTGTTGCCTTTTGATTGGTAGAGTATGGTGCTTTGTGAGTCCTGGTAGTGCTGTTAGGATACGGCGGGTTTGCTATGGGTTCTAAATGGGCAGTGTTTGTAGTAGTTCCTAATGTGTCTGGCAGTTGGCACTGGATTATAGTAATGTAGAAATCCTTTAGTCTTTCTTTATCCATACACTCATTAATAGGCACGTTTACTAAAAGTTAGTATATGGTAACATTATGCAAATATTTATGCAAATGAGGCCCCTTATGCAAATGAGGCCCACACCCCCCTTGGGCCGCCCCTGCTGGGGGCCCACAATTTTTGTTGGCATAGGGCCTCACTCAAGGTAAATCCGGCCCTGATGCTTTCGATACCTCTTTCAACAGGCTCGCTTCCCTCGATGCCGAGTCTGGAATCGCTATTTAGCCTGGAAGATTCGGTACCGACTCGTCTCGGTACCGACATCGAGAAGTACCGATCACACCTCTTTAAGGAGAATCCGATGCTTCATCCTCCCCGGTCTTCTAAGCCCGATGTCGGAGATGCATCTATCTGTACCGCAACTGAACTTTCAACGGTTTCAGTTTTTACTCCTCATTTCAGAGAATTTCTCTTAGAGGTGATCTCTTTTTAAAGCTTTTCTGCTTGATATGGCAAGAATACTCGCCATATCTATACCTGGGAAGGAGTCTATACCAAGGGATTCAGAAATTCTGCAATCCCCCTGGTTTCCAGAGGAGGCAATCATGCTTCCTCTACATCAGATCCTACAGGATCTGTTATTAAGAATGTGGGAAACTCCCTTAACAGTATCCCCACATTCCAAAAGAGTGGACACTATCTATAAAGTCCCACCTTCTCCAGGTTTTCAAAAGACTCAACTCCCTCATCATTCTGTAGTAGTAGAATCAGCAATGAGGCGTGTTAAGAGTGCAAAAAAGCACTCCTCTTATCCGCCAGGTCGTGAGTCTAGAACCTTAGATGCTTTTGGGCGTCGATGCTTCCAAGCATCTATGCTTTCAGCAAGAATCATTTCATATATTTTCTATATGGGATTCTCTCTGAAAGAGGTTGCCAAAGATTTAAAACTTTTCAACCCTTTCCTTCAGGAACATAAAAGAGCTATTTATCACTAGTCAATCATGCTCATAATATTTCTACATTCCATTGTCATGCTTCCATGGATTCTTTTGAATCTATTAGCAGATCGTCTGCTGTAGCCATAGGGACACGACGTTTAGCCTGGCTCCAAGCTTCAGATTTGGATAAATGGGTTCAAGAAAAGCTGGGAAATAGCCCTTGTACTGGAGAACATCTCTTCAACAAGGATTGTCTATTTCAAGCTAGTCAGTTAACCACTGAAAATGCTACCTTAAGAGGATTGTCAAAACTTCCCTCTGTCCCAGCTAATGATGGATCTTCTAAAAAACTTTATTCCTCTAGGGGGAAAAAGTTTTATCCATCTTCCCCTCAGACAGATGTTCCCCAACAGGGGCAGCATCAAACCAGGCTAAGGAAACAGAAGCCTCAACGGACTCAGCAAACCCAGTAACTACAGGGTTTCTGATTTCTCCTCTTCCTGTATGAGGTTCAGGACCCCTACACCTGCCTTTTTATCAAAAGAGGCGTCTGGCTTGATTCTCATCCATGCTGAGACAACACTGAGTTAACTCTAGGCATGAATCTCTTGTTTCAAGAGAACTTCATTCTACTAGCTCCAAGAGCTCTTGAGATATCTCAGGCCTACAGGTAATAAGTTTCTACTTCCCTATTTAAAAACCCCCCAAAACAAAACAGCAGGGAAGTTCAATCAAGAAACTTAACAGGCTGAGTGGTACCTTTCACCCTTTTTTGACACTTACCTGTAGGACCTTAACTGCAAAGGACCCTATCCATAAACACTTACTAAATGGTAAGTTTTTCAACTCTGTATTACTTCTATCTTTTAGTTGGGACATCTAGTCTCCAACCTGAATATTATTCAACTGGAGAGCTTCTTACTGAAGCTATAGGAATTCCTACTCCAGTAAATCTTTCCAATACAGAGTTTTTTCCTTTTTGGGTCTTTCTGCACTGGGGTTTTTACAGGATGCAATTCAGCATTCTGAAAGCCCCTACCAGATTTAGTCTATACATTTGAGCAAGGTCAGCTCAGAAGGCTTCTAAAACCATCCATACTGGAAATATGAATAACCCACCAAGTGGTTACATGAGCTTCTTTAAACAGATAGCTCACATGGGTTTCCGCCTATTCTACGCTACTTGCGTTTGTTAGAGCTGACCCCTCAAATACTTCCTGTTCAATTAATCATTGCACGGCAAAAGCCTCTCTACCATTTTTGCCATCCTCAATTCTGTTTCAACAGAATTGATTCGGTTGCACACTGGTTACCCAACAGCCAGGTCTCATCTAAGCAACCTATAACATGCTCTCTGCAACTATGCAATGAAGCTCTACAACTATGGGCCTTTGTCAGAGAGTGTCGTAGTCCACCTCTGGTAGGTAACTTCCAGGCGGTTAAAGAACCTTTGACTGGCAGTCTCTACCCAGTCAAGCTCCCACATGGCTGTTTATTCCTAATTTTCCATTTTTCCTTAAAATTCTTTCAAGGAGAAGGAACCAGGGCCTGGACTTCTTCAAGTTTAAGGAATAGCACCACTCCCTAAGTTGTTCCTTATCCTCAAGGGAACTCCTACAACAGGGATGCATTCCTAATCATTGCAGTTGATCCTTATCTACTGCAATTTTTCTACATTGAAGTCTTAAGAAGCAAAGAATGCATGATACTCATACTGCCCTCATAGAGAGACAGATATGGTATCCCCTTACATTGCGTTTTTTTCTTCCAGCTTCTATTCTGAAGTGATAAAAGGAATCCTCTATTTTAGGATTAAGGATCTCCTCTGCACACCTTCGGGTACGTCTCAAGACCTAATTATCTGAGGACTAGTCGTTTTACGACCTAGACCTCTTGTCACGGGTAAGAAGCATCTTACTGGTTTCCATGTAACCTTGCATATGTTTCTTATACCTTGACTAATAAGTGATCCTCACTAACTATCTGCAATAAGGTCTTAACCCTTCTTGTTACACAAGCATACAATCTGATCCTGAAATATTGTTGCTGTCCATATCAATGCTGTCAGCATACCATAAACTTCTTAAATGGACATCCAATTTGTCTGGTAAAGTTAGGAAACTCCTTTTCTTTACCATAACCTTTTTTTCTATCAGAATCAGTTTACCTTATATCTGAAGCTCTCTAGGTAAAGTTGTTAGCCTAAGTGCTATCACTTACGCAACACACATTACTGATCTTCAGAAATTAGGGGCTAAACAGCCCAATACAATTTTCTCGTCTGGATGAAGGGGTTCTACGAACCCATCCCCTTTTTCTATAAAGGTATTTATTTATTTATTTTTCTTATATACCGCACTATTCAGCATCAGCGCGGTTTACATGTAACAACTGTTCAGTGAAGACAATCTACACTGAACTTAAAGTATAACAGAAATGAAACATTTTTAACTTACAATATAACAGAAATGTACAGTTTTAACAGCGTATTTATCTTTATCTTTATCTTTATTAAAACACTTGATATACCGCCCAGGCCGAAGCATCAGGGCGGTGTACAATCATAAAAATAGTGACTGCTGATTTAAAAGGAAAAGAACGCCATAAAATACACATAACTTATGTTGAGGAGTAGCTAACTATTTACATGTTGGCTTATCTGAGAATTGTAGATGGTTCAGATGAGGGAAGTGCTATTTGTCAGGTGGAGCAGGGTCTGGTGTGTTCGGATTTGATCCTGAATGGTTGTTGCTTGGGTTTTGTCTGTATGTACTACTGGGCGTGTCAAGGTGTGGAATGTGATCTTGGTCTGCGTATTGCTGCAGGAAAAGATGATGTTTGACTGCTTTCCTAAATTGGAAGAGGTCCTTGATAGCCCTTATGGCAGGAAGGGAGGGTGTTCCAGCACGTGGGTGCATACAGCGCAAATGCTCTGTTCCTGGCTGTTTGTGAGCATTTCGTGATCTGCCTTGGGAGTATCAAGGTGTTGATAGCCTCTGATCTTCTTGCCCTGTTAGGGGGAGTAGGCTGGATGAGGTCAGTTAGTGAAGAAGAGGAACATTTGTTAATGGCTTTGTGGGTAATCGTCAATACTTTAAAAGTAATCCTACTTTGGATTGGGAGCCAATGAAGGTTTTTTAGGATGGGGGTTATATGGTCCCTCCTATGTGCTCCAAGTAGAATTCTAGCGGCTGAGTTCATGGCCAGTTGCAGAGGGTTTATAGTGTTCTTTGGGAGGCCATGTAGTATGGAGTTCGTGTAATCAAAATGGGGGGTGACAAGAGCTTGAAATACAGTGTGAAAATCTTTAGGTTCAAGCAGCTGTCTCAAGTGACGAAGCGACCTTATTTTATTGTAAACAGATTTGACCATATTGCTAATCTGAGCTTTCATATTGAGCTGTTGGTCAAGTATTACTCCAAGGTACCGAATTGTAGGCTTCGATAGGAGTTCAGCGTCCTTGACCTTGATGGAGCTGGGTGGTATGAAAGTTGAATCTCTTGAGAGGAAGAGGACCTCCGTTTTATTAAAGTTTATCCTCAGTTTCTGTGAATGTAACCAATCTGCAACTGCATCGAAACAGGAGGTTAGGGGAGATAGGTCTGGTTTGTCTAGAAGGAAAGGCATGTATAGCAGAACATCGTCGGCATAAATTAGGCAGTTTACGTTGAATGAGCGGATAAGATTGCATAAAGGCTGCATGTAAATATTGAATAGCAGGGCCGACAAAGATGATCCCTGTGGAACGCCTTTTTCTTGTAGGAAAGGTGTGGAGGTGGAGGGACCGGTACGGACATGTCGCCATCGATCAATCAAGTAGGACTGACACCATGAGAGGGCCTTTCCTTGTACTCCCTTTTCGCTGAGCCGGGAAAGGAGCACTTCATGACATACAGTGTGAAAGGCTGCAGCAATGTCCAGGAAAATCAATGCAAAACCTTGTTTGATATTCTCCATCCCGATGGTTAGGGTGCTAATTAGAGTGGTTAGCAACGTTTCAACCCCGTGAGATTCTCGAAAGCCATGTTGGCAGGGGTCAAGGGGTGCACTGATCTCAATATGCTGTTGAAGTTGATATTGTACAACCTTCTCGATGATCTTAGCCAGTAGCGGGATGCTTGATATTGGCCTATAAGACTCCATCTTTGCTGGGTCCAGCTTACTGTTTTTTAACAGTGGTCTTATTGCTGTCTGCTTTAGACTTTTGGGAAATGACCCGGTTGCAAAAGAAAGCCCAATGAGTTTGGAGAGGAAGGGACTAAGTTCTGTATGCAGGGCTTTTATCCAGAATGCTGGACAAGGGTCGTTGGGTGCTGTAGTAGTGTTTATGGAAGAAATTTTTATCTGATGGAGCAGAAAACATGGAGATTGTATGTTTAAAGACATTTGTAGCTATTGATGTATATAGTTGAGATGTTGGGGGGGGGGGGGGGCTAGCAGTAGTAGATGTATAAGACTGGCTTACCTTAGCATGTAGGTAGTCAGCATATTCTTGTGGGTCGGGAAGTTTTGGTTGTGATGGAGAGGGTTCCTTTGCCAAGGTCTTAACTAGGCCGAATAGCTCATGCGGTTTGTTTAGTGATCGTTGTAGTTTCTCAGCATAATATTGTTTCATTCGTTTTGTGACTTTGTCTCTGTGTCTTTTTAGGTAGAGAATGTATAATTCACGCTTATCTGATGGGGATCGGCGCCATCCTCTTTCGAGTTTTCTAAGTTTAATAAGTGATGTTCAGAGTTCGGGGAAGAACCAGGGTGCATTCTTTCTTCTTGATGCTTTCTTTATGAGGGTTTTCTCGATGGAGGCGTCAAGGTTAAAATTCCATGCGGCAATCATATCCTCAAGGAAGTTAGCTGGGTGATTTTGAAGGGGCTGAATTTTGTCGATGGTGTCCTCCCTATTGAATTGCCGGAACCGTTTTTTGTATGCTTCAGTAGATTCTTTTGGGACAGTGGAATTATCTTTTAGGCAGGGTGATGGTATCTGGAACTTTATTAGACTATGGTCGGACCAAGGTACAGGGATTACGGAAAGGTCCTGATTAGGCATGGCATCAATTGTATCTTTTGGGGCAAATATCAAGTCAAGCTTGTTTCCTTTTATGTGTGTGGGGGCATTTACTAGTTGAATATAACCTAGTTCAGTAAGCGCTTCTCTGAAGGCCTCAGAGTGAGTGATGTGAATAGCAGGGAGGTTGAAATCTTCCATCACCCAGTTTTGAGCACGAAGATTCTGGGGGTTTCCAGCGGTGTCAATGATGGTGGCTAAATCATCTGGGGAGGGAGATGGGGCTCTATAGAACAGGCTGATGTTGCTGTGTTTATTTGATATGGTGATGGAATCCAGATTTGTAGTACTGCTGGCTGAGGTAATCTGGTATTGTAATTCTTGTTTCGTTAGGATGAGTGCTCCTCCCCCTCTTTTGTCAGCTCTGTGGCAAGTATCTTGACCTTTTCTTCCAGACCAGTCAGATTTGTCTTTTCTTTTCTTTCCCAAGGCACCATCCTGCTCTAGGGACAGAAATGTTTTAGACTTTGGACTATAGAGAAGTTTAAACTTCTCTCCAAGGTCCCAACTTTTATTTATTTATTTATTTATTTATTACAGGCTCTTATATACCGCTCTATTCAGAATCAGCGCGGTTCACAATATAACAACATACCATAACAACAAACTGTTAGGTTTTACAGAGAACAAGGTCAGAGAACTTGGAATAAAACATGGAACTTCTTATAAAATTATAAACTTCTTATAAAATTATCCCCAGTTTTCCCCTGGAGTTATGTCTAGACATTAATATTTCTTATTTCTGTCGACATTGCAAAACTTTATTTCCTTTACTCCTCACAGTAAGGGAATTCCATATGAGGACAACGTGATGGTTCTTTACAACAGACCCATATTAACTTCCCCATATGTGTAGTTTTTTGCAGTCCTTGGATAACTTCTTTTTTCAAGAATTGGGACTTCCTTTTTCCTTACTAACAGTTATTTCTACACAAGGACACCTTCCCCGATTCCTTGTTTAGTCTAGCTGTTCCACAGCACACCCTTTTACACTGTTAGCTCAACTTCTGCCCTCCATCCCTTGGATGACTGAGGTCCTTGGGGGGGAAGCATGGCCCATCCATTAGTTTTTGTAATATGCTGGGCCTCTCCCAGGCATCTCATCTTGGGAGTCCCCATATGTGAAGACTCATTCCTGCTTGTTCCTGGAGATAGCACAGTTACTTACCTGTAACAGGTGATCTCTGGGAACAGCAGGAATAAGTCTTCACAACCCACCCACCTCCCCTAGGAGTTGTTCTCTCTCTCTCTCTCTAATTTGTCTACTTCCCTCCTTCGGTCTCAGCTACAAACCCAACTGATGAGAGGGAAGTGTTTAGGCGGGAAGGCAGCGCGCATCCGTGTGGGATGCTCCCAAAGGCTTTCTTTCTGGACGCTGGGGAGCGTTCCCGCGCAGGCTCCGTCGGTACCGACGTACCCATATGTGAAGACTTATTCCTGCTGTTCCCAGAGATCACCTGTTACAGGTAGGTAACTGTGCTGAATTGGCCTGGTGAATACAAACTCGCCCTCTTTTGGACAGCATGCTTTTGGAGGTGACAGATTAGGTAATAAGCACTATGGATGCCAGTCTGCTGGACTGGAGACCACATTGTCTGGAATAGATTGTTCCAGGGCTCTGGTCCCCCTCAGGAAGCCAACTGGTAGATCAACACACTAGAGGCCAGATTCTGAAGAGGTTTCATCATTCTTGGAGGGCAAACCGGTCAGTGTTTTCTTGGACAATACCATAGCAGTGGCAAAAGCTAACAAGCCAAGGCAGCATTCTGTGTCACATTGACCACAGAGGTGACAGAGCTTTTTTACTGAGCAGAGGCTCATATGGTGGTTCTGTTGGTGGTTCACACAGTGGGTATTGATAACATGCAGGTAGACTTCTTGAGTGAAACATGGTGGATCCCAGAGAGTGGTAGCTAAGCCTTCTCATGTTCAGCCTCATAGTGCAGAGGTGAGGCCTGCCAGTGTTCGACCTTGGCCACTCAGAGGAATATCAAGGTGAAGAATTTTTTCATTCGTAGGAAGAATCTTCAGGCAATGGGCTTGGATGCCATTCTTCAACTGTGGCCCTGGGAAGGGGCTTCAATATGTCTTTCCCCTTGGCCTTGGGGACCCACCTGTGTAGAATTCAGTCTCTTGAGATTGGTGCCAGATTGGCCATGCAGTTAATTCTACGTAGATCTCTTGTGCTTGTTGGTGGGGTCCCCTCTATTGCTTTCTCGGAGAGGGGATTTCGACGGCAGAGTTCCCTGGTTATGGAATTACCCCAATTTCTTTCTCGTTTATGACCTGGCCCTCAAGAGGCGTAAGCTGTCTAAGAAAGGATATTCTGGAGCAGCAGTAGTTGACAATGGATTTGCTGGACCTCTGGTCTGACCTAGTAGGCAAATCTTATGTTTCCATGTTTTCTGTCATTGAAAGTGTCAAACCATCCCCTCCTCCTAGCCCCTTCGGAAGGCCTCTCTCTCTCTCTCTCTCTCTCTCTCTCTCTCTCTCTCTCTCTCTCTCTCTCTCGACCCTGAAAGTTGTATTCCTAGCGGCTGTTGCATCTGACAGGTAGGTGTTTGTGTTAAAGTCTTTGCCTTGAAGAGAGCCTTTTCTAGTCATTTTGACAGCATCTCTCTCTCTCTCTCTCTCTCTCAGGACCATGGCATGTTTTATCCTAAAGGGACTATCTTCCTTTCATTTTAATTATTCTGTGATCCTGCCCTTTTCCTCAAAGGAGGACCTGCATCTGTTGGACGTGAGGAGGGCATTTGTGTGAAGTATGTGGAGGTGAACAATTCCTTCCATTGGATGGATCATCTTTGTCCTATTGAGTGGTCTGAGGAAAGTACAGGCAGTGACCAAGTCCTTGATTGCTCACTGGATTAGGCAGGCTATTTCGTTTAGCCTAACTTCTTTGTCAGAAACACATGCTAGATGGAGTCGGAGCTTGCTCCACTAGGGTACAAACTGCCTCCTGGGCAACTCTACCTTGGTGTCTGTGGTGGATGTTTGTAAGGTGGCTATCTAGTTGAGCACCTTTTTGTGAAGCACTATAGGTTTATGTGGAACTGTAGTGGATGGTGCATTTGGCTGAGCAGTTCTGTCTAAAGCGTCGTCCTCCCCCCTGGATCCTGACTGCTGGGGTACATACCACTCATCTGGACTGGTTTTCCATACCTGCTAATTTCCTTTCCTTGAATCCTGCTTGGACTAGGTCAGGACTTGCCCTGGAAGACATCTACAGGTTTGGGAGCCCTGCTGCCTTCTAACTGTACTTTCAGTATCTGTGACTGATGCAGAGTCAAGTATGGTAAGAGAGCCAAACGTTTTGTACAAAGTTGCTGTTGATTTTTCTGAGTTTTTTTGGCTTTGCTTTTTGAAGTGCCATACTAGCTTCTCTGTGCTCTGGTCTGCTTCCACCTGCTGGCTGGAGAATATAATCTGCTCTTCAGGACTGGTCTAGCAGGGTGCAAGGAAAGGAAATCAGCAGGATGGAAATTTCTCCTTTAATAGAATTAAGACTACAAAACAAAATTAAATATTTGGTTGCTCTCGTTTCTTATCTTTGTTTTGGTTTTTAAGTTCTTCATAAAAATATTTAATTATTTGAATCCCATTTGAAAACCTATTATATATTAGGAAGAGCATGTTATTGTCCAAATGGCTAAAGCATAAAGCACTTTGCTACAAATATAAAGGTCAATAGTCAAAATAATTGATTTAACGTTGAGTATTTAACTGTGTAATAACTTTTAAATGTCAAATAATTGCTCTCTCCAGCTCATCATTCTAGGAGATTTTTTACACATAGTAGCTATGATACATCTGGCAGCATGAATACGGTTGGAAAGCACTTGATCTTTAGGCAGTTGAAAGGATGTTGATATAGGAGCCAACAGACAGGGTTGTGTTCAGGGAAATTGGATTTCAGCAGCTTCATACATGTGGGTGGTTCCTTGGGGTGCAGCAGCATCACCAACACTGAACTAAAGCCTACATTTATGTCTGGGAGGGTATGCAGATCATTGAACAGGTGGATCTAATAATGATCTGATGTCTTCTACTTTCTCATTACTAATACTAGCCTTGCTTAGCTATTTTCTCTGTGCTTTAATATAATTTTCAGATAGAATTGCTATGAAAAATAACTGCCTTGTTGACAGGTTTCATGTGAGGCAAGTGAGAGTGAATCTAAAATTTAAAACATGGTTTTTGAAAAGCCTTTAAAAAGTTTGGTTCTCACTCATCAAAGATAATGTAATGGGCGTGTTTCTTCTGAAGACTTACTAAATGCCAGCAACTGAAGAAAAAGATCTAAATTGATCTTACTAGCAAAATTAGTTTTAAAAGATGCTTATTGTGCATATGTGCATAGTTTTTAGACCCAACCACGCCGTTATACAGCATGGTGACAAAGGTCTAACCTGTATATAGTTACCCCAGTTACAACTCCAAGTTCCTGCGCCTGTTCAATGTAAGCACAAGGCAGGTCCATCCTGCACTGTACAAGAAATGTTAATTGTAAATCACACTGATATTAAAGAGCGCGGTATAGAAAAGCTTTTAAATAAATAAATATGAAAAAATGTTTTGCCTTAAAAATACTCTGGGTATGTTTATTAATACTTTTTTTTTTAAAAGTGCACTAATAGTGAATGCGTGCTTCAAAGCGTACTAAATGGTTATCATGGGACCAGAGTAATATCTACCGCGTGCCAAAAACAGCCAGCACAGTAAAAATCCCACACTAACCGCTTTAGAGTGCGATAGGATGGGAAATGACTGGGTTAGGTGCAGAGACTGGGTGTTGATTGCACATGGTGCTTAACATGGGGGTAATTAAAACGTGCTGTCAGTGTTGCAGTGTATGGCGTTAAATGCATACGTGTTAATTGCAATTGCTGCTGCCTATGTTGGCCAACTTTGAACAGTGTGCTACTACTGGCCATTGCACTTACCGTGATTTAGATTTTGCTCCTGCTCCTAACACACAGTAAGTGAAAAACTTACTGCACTTTAGTAAACATACCCCTTTGTATTTTAATAATGAATATAATTTAAAGGGGAATCCTAAAATTTAGCATTTTACTATGTTTTAATAGCTAAGTATCTTGTAAAGCTGTCCTTAGGATGAACAGCAGCACTTAGTCAGACTAAAAATAATAGCAGAGTCGTGTATAGTGGATCCCTGGAGAATATTGGTGTTTTTGTAGACAGCAGACAAGCAAAAAAGGCATTTTGTCCTTTTTACCCCAAGTAATCCCACTGGAAAATTAAACATATGCTATGAATTGATTTCTGCTCCTGCCAGGTTACCTCCCTAAAGACGGCTCATGCAAGTACTGTTGCTACATTTCTTGGACAGCAGTTTGATGGCTTGTGTTCATGATGGATAGTTTATGCTGTGAGCTACTGTGGAACACTGTGCTACTGTCTGTTCTAGGAAGGCTGCTAGTGAGGTGTACCACAAATAATTCGTAGCAGCAGCTACATTCATTTAACTTTTTTTGACTGAATCTAAGATAAACATTATGTTTTCAGCTTAATGTGTTAATCCCTGTAATATTTCTAAAGTTAATTTTGCTATATGCTGTGTTTTTTTAAAGAGCTTTGGGACTTTTGAATATTTGGTATTAGGAATCTTCATTGTGCATTGAATTAGACGTTTTAGGGAAACCATGTTTTGTTTTTATTTATTTTTTTAATATGAGGGACAACATTGTCTATTTTCTGCTCTTTTAAGGAAGTTTTTCCTATTCGTGAGTCATTTCAGTTTTTGGCTAACATCTCAGGAAATGGAATAATGATTAAGCAAAGGAATGTACAGAGGGTTTCTTTTTTTGATTTTTAAGAAAATATTTCTGAAATTTTCTACACAGTCTTGTGTAAACATACATGGACATAGCATTTTTAACAAGTATGATAGAGTATAGTGTGCTCTGGCAGTATCTGATTCTTAGATTATTAGCCATTTAAAAACATTTACACGCTGGCTTTTAGAGTTGTTTATGTAGGTAGTTTAGACCATGCCTAGTTAAAATGATCTACTCCTGGCAAGTAAGTAAAATGAAATGAACTATATTGCAGAATTAAAGAAATTGTCCTCTGAGTTAATTTTGTGGGTATTTTTCCCCTTTTTTAGGTCTGCATGAACTGCTGGTTACACTGCCAACCCAGCTGCAGTCACATGTGGTCAGCCAGGAAGACTTAACCTTCCTCTGGGACATGTTTGGGGAAAAAAGCCTTCATTCATTGGTGAAGGTAAATCACTTTTTTAGTTACATTCTCCTTTTGAAGAGCATATGGAAAAATGTTCAGCGCTATCTAGTAAACCAGGAATCAAATAGTTGTGTGGTGGAAACAAAATATTTTTGTTCTGTCCAGGTTGTTTTTTGTCAAAGAATGGGAGTTGTTAAAACAGGATTGTACTGAAAATACATAGATGATTTCATTTAATAGTGATGCTTTGGCAGTGTGTACATTAATGCTCCAAACACATGTTGTTCCTTCTTGTTTAAAGAGTGAAAGAAGCAAAAGTTCTGTAGTATCCGGAAATCTTAGACCTCTTTATGGTCATAATTCAAAACCTGTAGTTTAGCTTGAATAAATAAATATTCAGAGTAAAAACTAAAAGGAATACACTTTCTGAGGTTAAGTATGGCAGCGGTTCAGTAGCCACATTAATTTAAAATAATTTCCGTTAACAAAGTCGACTGAAATTCAAGTAAGCAGTTTCTTCTGTTGGCTTATGTCCATCAAAATTGGTGTTTGCATATACATATCTGAAGCCAGAAATATGAACAAAATCCGTTTTGCGGAACAGTTTGGTGAAGTATGTTGTACGAAAATGATCTACTAGAATTCAAAGTAGGCTCAGGATTGTACGGAACAATATTGTTGGTTAAACATCTGCTAAAAATAATATTGGGAATGGAGTAGGTTTTAGAAAACATATTTCTAACCTCTGGAAAAGTGAGAGAAGGCTTTTCTGTCTGAAACACTTTGCAGTTCAAAGGACTTACCAGTGAACTAAGCAGGGTGGGATGAAGGGAAATGTAGGAACAGTGAGTAGAGCAGGGAGAGGACATGTGGAAGGAAAAAAGTGAAAGGTAATTGAGGGGGGATGACAACAAGAAGAGTGGTAAAGATGATGAAAATGCCAGACCACATCAATATGTAGAAGACTCAAAGAGCATATGGTAGGACTGAAGAAAAAAGAAGCAAAAAAAAAAAATCAGAAAGCTAATGAAAATTGAAATGGAGAAAAAATAAACTACAAATATAGCAGGAGTTCTCAAACAGGGCCTTGGGACACACCTAGTCAGGCAGGATTTCATGATAACCACAAATCTCTCTAATGCATATTTGTTATAGTTATTCTGAAAAGTTGGACTGGTTAGGTGTGTCCCCAGGACTGGGTTGAGGACCCCTGAATTACACTGGTTTCCCTTCCTTTTTGTTTCATTTGTTAAAGTAAAAATTTTTAAAATTTCAAAGTCGATAAATAACTAGTGTGAAAACAAACAAATGGTGTATAATAAAAAAAAAAGAAGAGATTCTGAATTCTTAGTGAGGTAAGACTGAACAACTTTCAGACCTTACCATGCACACATCCACACAATTATTTCACCACACAAGGAAGCTACTATATTTTTCTTTCTCTTCCAGTTGTTTTTTTTTTAAATTTCAGCCTTTCTTCAGAAATGTAAACTACTGTTACAAATTGGTTTTATTTGTAGTATATTAATGTTTTGATGGCTATTTTTGTTAACCAGTTCCTAGGTTGCCTTGTAAATTTCTCTTTGTTTTACGTGTAACCAATTGATTTATGTCTTTTGTTAAGACTACCTTGAACCTTTGGAGATGTGGTAGGTTATAAACTTATAAATAAATGAATGATAAGGAGGATAGACTGTACTAGCGTCACTAACTTAACTATTGAGTAGGTGCCACAATTTTCAGCTAAATGGTGAACAGTCTACAGTATATAATTTGGATTTTTTCTGGATTACTTCTATGTATTGCTTTACATTTATTGTGTAATTTATTTTATAACTCTTATTGAAACCATTGATGCAATTATTGTAAATGTGGTGCATCAAATGTAATAAATGACATAATCAGCACAGCCTTGTAAATGGTTCAGTGAATACAGAACTATTTCTTTTGCTGCTGTTGCACAGATGGTTATGACAATGGAAAATTCTCTGCTAATGTACCAGGACAAAACCTACAAAATCCTAATGCATCCATAAATAAAATGAAATAAATCACAAAATAACTTAGGATCTAAGAGTAAGATTACAACCTTTTAATGTCTAGGAGTAGTCACATTATGAAACAAATAATGGAAAAATCTACCTACATTTTTAAACATGTATTAAAAAAAATAAAGCTATCTAGATCCCTACTGCAAATCAAAGGTTTTCCAGTAACACTTTCAAGATAAGACAAGAAAATCCTTGCAACCAGCAACAAGTAAGAAAACGAGCAGGAAACTAAATGTGTGCCCCAAAGGGGGAATGAAAGCTATGAGATCCAATATCCTGAAAATCCAGTGTCAAGAAACAGAATTGCAAAACTGATATAACTACTAGCCCTGAGGAAAATCCTGTAAGACTGAAGAAGCAAGGGGCCAACTGCAAGCAAAGTGGCTGTGATCTAAGACTTACTCCCCTTCCCTAGAGCTGACTTGTCAGGCATGAAAATTCTGCCACCAGATCGGGAACTAGTTTAGGCATCTGCCTTGCAACAGCTACCAATTATCCCCTCTAAACCGCCACTCAGCAAGCCAGTGTGAATTGGGGGGGCAGGGTCACTGGCTGATGCTGAACTGGGCCGTTTGAATTTGCTGCTGAGCAGTGACTTTGTACCTCCCAGGTTATGACCTTCCCTCCTTATGATTCAGATGGCTTTTTTGGATGAATATTGAATTATTCTCCCAGGGCTGACTGGAAACATACAAACAGAGAATGACAGCAATTAGACTATATGGCCTATCCAGTTTTCCCACCCATATCAGTTACTAAGCTTTACATTCCTTTCTTCTGCCAGAGCATCCTCTATGCTAGCCCATGCTTTCTTCAATTGACATAGCCCTCGACTCTACCACCTTTGCTGGGAAGACCATTCCATGTATCCACCACCATTTCCATAAAGAAATATTATCTTAGATTACACCTGAGTCTATCCTATTTCACCTTCATCCTATGCTCCTTTGTTCCAGAGATTCCTTTCAGTTGAAAGAAGTCTGCCTTCTGTGCATTTATGCCACAGAGGTATTTAAATGTCTCTTTAATATCACCCCTCTCCTGCTTTTCTTCCAGAATATACATATTGAGATCTTTGTCCTGCTTTGATGAAGACCAATGACTTTTTTTTAGCTGCTTTCTGGACTGACCCCATCCTGTTTATATCTTTTTGAAGGTGTGGTCTCCAAAATGGTACATAGTACTCCAAATGAGGTTTCATCGGGGACCGTACATGAAGATACTATTGCATTTTTCCTGTTGCCCATTCCTCTCCCTAAGCACCCAGGTCAACAGATACGATCACCAGGTTGCGCTATTTTGTGCACAGAAATACTATACCACTCCCTTGTGTGTTGCAGCCTAAATGCATAACCTTGCTTTTTTTAGCATTAAATTTGCTGCCAAGTTATGGACTACTTTGTTTCCCAGATCCTTCCTTTTGTTATCCACACTTTCCAGGGTCCCTACCCTATTGCAGATTTTGGTATTATCTGCATAGAGGCAAAGATTAATCCACCGCCCTTCCAAAGTATTTCTTCTAAATCTCTTTCCTGAGTTAATCTGTCATCACCACATATTTTGTAGCTACAAACACAATGGATTACTGTGACAAGAGAATCCAAGACAAGACAGGCGTTGCCTTGAAAGTTATTGTTAATCTGTTTGCCAGATATTCCTGTTTCAACACAAGCAGTGGCCAGTAGAAAACAAAAACCCAGTAATAGGCCAATTTCTTGAGAAGTAGAGCTATGCTAGGAAAAAAAAGGGAAGCCAGAACTTGGTAGCTGAGGCTGGAGGGAAAACAAAGAAAGAAAAGCATATATTTTTTTTTTGTCGGGGAGAGGGGGGAACATTGTACTCTTTACCCGCTTCTAAACTTCACTCATCTCTGATCATATCTTCCTGCTGCCACCATGCTATTTATTCAGGGGTGGGTTCAACACAGTGAGTCCACTTGGCTTAATACTGCTGCCTTCCAGGAAGACTGTTGTATTTTTGTGAAATACTGTTATTCTCCATCTCTCTGACTCTTCACCATAGGTCCTCTGTAACAGAGCTGCCAAAGGAGAGCAATTTTACGGGTATTTTGGACCATTGCATCACATGCTACAACAACCTTCTACTTTTAAGGCAGGTAGTGACGCTACCCCCATGATTGATCAAGCCCAGCTAGCTCAAAAATCTTTACTAAATGCACATAGTAACATAGTAAATGACGGCAGATAAAGACCAGTATGGTCCATCTAGTCTGCCTAGTAAGATGGCAAGAGTAGGTGCACCTGCCGCTCCGTGCTGGTCACCCCTCCCAATGTCTTTGTTTAGGGGTGAACCCACTGCTCCGTGTAGGACACCCCTGTTTGTTGAGAAATTAGATAGTTAAGTTTATTTTGAGTTTATCCTGTTGCTGTAAAGGGATCCACTGTATCTGTCCCATGTCATTTTGAATTCCGTCACTGTATTTTCCCCCACCACTTCCATCGGGAGGGCATTCCAAACATCCACCACTCTTTCAGCGAAAAAGTATTTCCTGACATTGCCTTTCAATTTACCCCCTTGTAGCTTCATGTTATGCCCTCTAGTTTTACAGCTTCCCCGTCTTTGGAAGAGGTTTGTTTGTTCATTAATTCTCTTTAAGTATTTAAAAGTCTGAATCATATCTCCCCTATCCCTCCTCTCCTCCAGAGTGTACATATTTAGGTCTTCAAATATCTTCTCATAAGGCTTCTGACGCAGACTCCAAATCATTTTGGTCACCTTCCTCTGAACAGTTTGGTCATTTTACATCCTTTGTGAGATATGGTCTCCAAAACTGAAAACAGTATTCCAAGTGAGGCCTCACCAGTGACTTATACAGTGGCATTAGTATCTCTTCCTTTCTGCTGGTAATTCCTCTTCGTATGCAACACAGCATCCTTCTGGCTTTTGCCACTGCCTTGTTGCACTGTTTTGCCACCTTGAGATCCTCAGAAATAATCACACTAAGGTTCTTCTCCTGGTCTGTGCACACCAACTTCTCGCCCCCATCGCGTACATTTTCCTGCTTCCCAAGTGCATGACACTGCACTTCTTCGTATTAAATCTTAACTGCCAAGCATTAGACCATTCTTCCAGCTTTTGTAGATCTTTCCTTATGTTCTCCACTCCCTCAGCTTTCTTTTGTGTCTGTACTTTGACTTCAGTCTTCTGTCTATGCTCGTTCTTAATCTTCTATTTAGTTTCCTCTCTACTCTGAATCCTTCTCTTTCAGAATTTTTACTGTCTTCCTCTCACTTTATCTCCCTTCCTCCATGTATCACTTCCTTCTAGTGTCACACCATCCAACCATTTATTCCCGATCCTATTAATTTTCTCTCCCTTTTCTTAACTTTGCATTTATTCTCTGCACTATAACCCCCACTTTCCATGTGCTGCCTTTCCCTCAGCCTCTCTCCCAGACCCATATAGCTCCTCTCAATCTTTTACTACTGCTATTGATCATACTTTTAGTGCCTCTACTCATTGCAGGTTATGTCCACCCTTTTAAGCCCCCCTGTCTTCTTTTTTTCTGGTATTTCCCGTGCCCTTCTCCTGACTACCTTCCTTTTTCACAGCCCATGTCTCCTTTCTCAGCCACTTGCACCCAAGCTTCTATGCAGAAGGGCATGCTAGGCTTTGCACACAGGTTAGCTTTGTTTTTGTGCACAGTTTTGTGCACTACAGACTCAAGAACGTTTTGCACCCAAGCTAACTATGCACATAGATTCAAGCACAGTTCATTTAAATCTTTTTAAATGGTGGCATAATGAGGCAATTAGCTGTGAAGCTCAGATGCAGAGAAATATGCAGAAGACCAGAAGGCTGAACGCAACACTGGGATTTCAATGCAATGTCAGAGGAGACGTAAAGGGTTAGGCTCATAGGTCTGTGGCCAGTGCTGGTGAGGATTTTATAGCTGTTCTTTGAGCATACATCACCCACAACTGTTTTCTGGCTTTGCTGAAGGGAGTGGTGGAAAAGAATGGTTTGGGAGAGGTGTGATGCAACAGTGTTAACCACGTGTGCTGGAATACTAATGCTATTTGTTGTACAAACATCAATATTCTGTGTAGAATTCATGTGCAGAGTAATATTGGTGTTTATGAACACCGTAAGAGCATAAGATAGAAACATAGAAATATGACGACAGAAAAAGATCACATGGCCTATCTAGTCTGTCCTTCCATATCAATAACTACAACAGTCCCCTTTTTACCTTTAGAGATCCTCTGTGTTTGTCCCATGCTTTTTTGAATTCAGTTACTGTCCTCATCTTTACCACCTCCACTGGGAGACTATTCCACGGATCCACTACTCTTTCCGTAAAGAAATATTTCCACATATCACTCCTGAATCTATCTCCCTTCACCCTCATCCCATGTCCCCTCGTAGCAGAACTTGCTTTGAATTGAAAGAGGCTCTCTCCCTGAACATTTATGCCATGGAGGTATTTGAACATCTCAATCATATTACCTCTATCCCGCCTTTCCTCTAAGGTGTACATAATTAAGATGCTTAAGTCTGTCCTCATATACTTTATAATGAAGACCACTAATCATTTTAGTAGCCACCCTCAGCACCTACTCCATCCTGTTCACATCCTTTTGAAGGTGCGGTTTCCAGAATTTCACGCTATACTCCAAATGAGGTCACACCAAAGACTTATACAGAGGCATTATCACCTCCTTTTTTCTGCTAGCCATTCCTCTCCGTATGCACCCAAGCATCCTTCTAGCTTTTGCCGTTGCCTTTTCTGCCTGTTTAGCTACTTTAAGGTCATCAGACACAACCATGCCTAGGTCCAGCTCTTCTTTAGTGGAGAAAAGTACTTCACCACCTATACTATATTGCTTCCTTGGATTGCTGCAGCGCAAATGCATGACCTTACATTTTTTAACATTAAATCCCAGCTGCCAAATTCTAGACCATTCTTTAAGCTTAGCTAGATCCCTCATGTTATCTACACCTTCGTGGGTGTCTACTTTCTTGCAGATTTTGGTATCATCCACAAAGAGGCAAACCTTACCCGACAGCCCTTCTGCTATATCACTAACAAAGATGTTAAAAAGAATCGGACCAAGGACAGATCCCTGGGGCACACCACTGGTAACATCCTTCTCCTCAGAGTGAGCTCCATTTACCTGTACTCTTTGTCGCCTCAACACCCAAACAGTTTCTAACCCAACCAGTAACTTTAGGGTCCATCCCTAGGGTGCTCAGTTTGTTTATAAGTCGCCTGTGAGGAACAGTGTCAAAGGCTTTACTGTAATGTAAATATACCACATCTAGGGCTCTCCCTCGGTCCAACTCCCTGGTCACCCAGTCAAAGAAATCAATCAGATTTGTCTGAGAAGACCTGCCTCTGGTGAATCCATGCTGCCTCAGATCCTGTAATCTGCTGGACTCCAGAAACCTCACTATTTTTTCTCTTTCAGCCGCGTTCCAATAATTTAATCACCACCGAAGTTAAACCAAACCGGCCTGTAGTTTTCAACCACATCCTTACTTCTGCTTTTGTGTAAAGGCACCACATGAAGCCACTCTCCAGTCCTTTGCACCACTTCCGACTTTAATGAGGCATTGAAATGGTCAATCAGTGGAGCTGCTAGAATGTCCCCAAGTTCCCTCAGTATTCTAGGGTGTATCCCATCTGGTCCCATTGCTTTGTCTACTTTAAATTGAGCTAGTTTCTCACGAACACAGTCTTCTGAAAATTGTTCAAGATCTCCCTCGCTTCTCTTCCTGTTTGTGGGTGTTTTCTGAGGTCCTGCTCCTGGTTCTTCATTTGTGAACACAGAACAGAAATATTTGTTAAGCAATTCCGCTTTATCCTTATCAGCTTCTACATACTCCTCCCCTGCACCCTTGAGTCTGACAATACCACTTTTGCCCTTCCTCTTCTCACTAATATATCTGAAAAATGTCTTATCCCCCCATTTTATTGCATTGACTATTTCCTCCTCCTTTTGAATCTTTCCCTTCCTGACTACTTTGCTAGCTTCTCTAAGTTTTTCCAAATACAGATGCCTGTCTTCCTCTGTCTGTGATCTCTTGTATTTCATAAAGGCCTCCCTCTTTTTCTTCACTTTTTCAGCTACTTCTTTCGAAAGCCATAGCGATCTTTTTCCTTTTACCTTTATTTACCATTTTAACAAAAAGGTTGGTTGCCCTTAAAATATCCCCTTTCAGTTTTGCCCACTGTTTTTCTACATCCCCCAGCTGTTCCCATCCCACTAACGAGTCCCTGAGGTATTGGCCCATCTTGGCAAAGTTAGTCTTCCTAAAGTCTAAGATCCTTACCTTTGAATGGATTCTAACAGCCCTAGTCCTAATACTGAACCACACCATCTGGTGATCACTGGATGCAAAATGATCTCCCACTACAACATCAGAAACATTTTCACCATTGGTAAGCACCAAGTCCAGTATGGCCCCTTCAAGTGTGGGGTCTGTTACCAATTGCCTGAATAGCTCTCCCTGTAGAGAATCCAGGATCTCCTTACTTCTAGATTATACTGCAGCAGGAATGTGCCAATCAACATCTGGCATATTGAAATCTCCTATCAGTAGCACTTCCCCTTTCCTAGCAATGCTGCGCATGTCTTCAATTAACTTTGTCCATCTCTTCCTCTTATGAGGGAGGTCTGTATATCACACCAATGTAAATAGATTTCTCTTTCCCTCTTTCTAATTTAACCCACAATGCCTCCTCTCTCCCTTTTAAGCTCTGTAATTCCAAAGCTTTAATAGTAGTTTTTACATATAGTGCCACTTCTCCTCCCCTTCTTCCTACCCAGTCCTTTCTGAATAAAGTATAGCCAGGTATAGTTACATCCCAATCATGGTTTTCTGTGAACCATGTTTCTGTAACTGCCACTAAATCCAAGTCAAGCCACTCCCTCCAAAGCTTCAATATCAGGGATCTTATTTCCCATGCTACGGGCATTTATACACACTGCTTTCCATATGTTACCCCTATTACCCATTTCCATAAAAGTATTTAATGTATCACCTACCTGGAGGCTTTCTTCACCCATCCCCAACGAATCTAGTTTAAAGCCCTCTTCAGTAGATTAGCCAGTCTACTACCGAAGACGCATTGACCTTTTTTGGACAGATGGATGCCATCTCTGCTCTGCAACCCTTGGAACTGCATCCCCATGGTCTAGGAAACCAAAATGCTCTCGATGACACCATCCACGCAGCCATGCATTCATCTCCAGGATGCGAGCCTCTCTGCCTTGGCCTTTACCCTTAACAGGGAGGATTGAAGAGAACACCACCTGTGCACCTAACTGCTTCACCCTCTGTCTCAGAGCCATGAAGTCACTTTTGATACATTCTGAGGTATACCTGTCAGTATCATTTGTTCCAACTTGGATTAGCAACATTGGGTAATAGTCAGTGGGCTTGATGAGTCTCGGAAAACTCTCCGTAACATCTTGGATTTGGCACCAGGCAGACAGCATACCTCTGTGGACATCAAGTCTGGTTGTCAGATGGACGCCTCAGTACCCCTCAGAAGAGAGTCTCCAACCACCACTACTCTTTGTTTCCTTGTGATCACTGATTCTGCAACTTTGCAGTACTTGAGCTCTGGTTCTTCCCTTTACAGGGATGCTTTCACCTCCTCCACTTCCAGGGCTGCATAATGGTTCTTCAATTCAAGGGCTGGAGAAGTTGGATTGGTGATTTTGCAGGCCCCGGTGACTTGTGTCCATCCATCGACATTCTGTTGGCACCCATCTTCTCCTCTGCTGGAGAGCTTTGTTGCTGCAAGAAGCATCTCATCAATGTATTTCTCACTGTCTTGAATGCTCCTCAGCCTCGCCACCTCCTCTCTGAGTTCCTCTACTTGTCTCCTCAGAGTTTCAGCATGCAGGCACCCTGCACATGGAACCGGTCCTTCAATTGGCATTAGGACCTCTTTCTGGAAAGAGGCAGAAGATGTAATGGGGGCAACAGCTTTAGCA
The DNA here is from genome assembly GCA_033557465.1 of Ichthyophis bannanicus. Taxonomy (NCBI): domain Eukaryota; kingdom Metazoa; phylum Chordata; class Amphibia; order Gymnophiona; family Ichthyophiidae; genus Ichthyophis; species Ichthyophis bannanicus. Next base: position 368,469,015 of record CM066031.1, read on the forward strand.
ATATGATTTTTCCCAGCCATTGTTCTGTTCATGGAGCTTAGGTATCTGTTAAAGCAAAAGAGAGAGATCTACTTTGAGCAGAACGGTCCTCTTTGAGCAGATGGTTACCTTGTGATCAGTAGAGGACTTTCACTTCTTCAAAACATCAGCAGACCATAATGGTATGTCTGGAGTATGAGGGTCGGTCGAGGACAGTAGGGCCTCAACAGGGCCAACGCCTAAGGGCCACGCCAAAGGGCCCTCTAGCGAGGCCCTCAGGTGCGGGCGCGCCTGACTTGCGCTCTGCTATATAGTTGCCCGGGCAGCCCCGATTGGGCTGAGCACGCTTCCGGGGGTGTTGAAGTTGCTCCGGCTGCTCTATCCCCCCTTGGGAGAGCCGATGTTGGGCCGGAGGGCTGCATGCAGATGAAGACCGTAAACCGCACTGATCTTAATAGCGCGGTATATAAGAAACGTAAATAAATAAATAAATAAATAAAATCTACCAAGTACCAGCTGGTTTCCCAGCTGTCCTTTCAGAGAAAAAGCAGTTAAATATCTTTAATTATATTCAAAATGTGCTGGTCCACGTCTGTGCTTTGTTAAAGGGGGAGGTGCCCTATAAAGCAAGACTGCTCCCTAGGGGTGGGTGGGAGTCGGGGTGGGTAGGGAGGGACCTAACACCTGATTAGGTGTCAGCAGTTCCCAAAGCTGAGGAAGTTACTAGAGTTCAACAACCTACTCTGCTCAAGGACATTTCTACTAAAGCACCAAAAAGAAAGTAACTTTGCTTTAAAAATATACAAAAACCCTTTTAAGAGCTCCCATCTACACTAACAGCTTTTACTACATCATCTGGTAGCAAATTCCAGAGTTGGGAATACATGTTGAGTGAAAAAATATTTTCTTTTATTAGTCTTACATGGGTTACACTGTAGCTTCATTGCATATATCCTAATCCTTCTATATTTTGATGGCATAAACAATCGATCTACGTTTATCTGTTCCACTCCATCCATTAATTTATAGATCTCTATCATATCTCCTCTCAGCCGTTTCTTTTCCAGGTTGAAGAGCCCTAACCTTTTTAGCCTCTCCTCATAGGGTTATCCTTCCATCCCATTTACCATTTTGGTGGCTCTTCTCTGTTCCTTTTCTAATAGTGCTATATCTTTTTAAGATACGGTTACCAGACTTGCACACAATATTCAAAGCGCGGTCACTCCTTGGAACGATACAGAGGCATTATAATAATCTTTGTTACATAGAAACATGATGGCAGAAAAAGACCACATGGCCTATCTAGTCTGCCCTTCCATATCAACCACTACAGTGGTCCCCTTTTTCACTTTAGAAATCCTCTGTGTTTGTCCCATGCTTTTTTGAATTCAGATACTGTTGTCATCTCTACCACCTCCACTGGGAGACTATTCCACACATCTACCACTCTTTCCATAAAAGAAATATTTCCGCATATTACTCTAGAGTCTACCCCCTTTCACCCTCATCCTATGTCCTCTCAAAGAAAATCTTGCTTACAATCAAAAGAGGCTGTCCTCCTGTGCATTTATGCCACGGAGGTATTTAAACGTCTCATTCATAATCACCTCTAGCCTGCCTTTCCTCTAAAGCAGGGGTGGGAAATTCCGGCCCTTGTGCACCACAATCCAGCCTGGTTTTCATGATGTCCCTAATGAATATTCATGGACTTATTTCCATACAATGGAAGGCAGTGGATGCAAATAGATCTCATGAATATTCATTAGGGACATCATGAAAACCAGGCTGGATTGTGGTGCACGAGGGCCGAACTTGCCCACCCCTGCTCTAAAGTATGCATAATTAAGATCCTTAAATCTGTCTTCATATGCTTTATGATGAAGACCACTAACCATTTTAGTAGCCATTCTCTGTACAGACTTCAACTTGTTTAAATCCTTTTGAAGGTGCGGTCTCCAGTATTGCACACAATACTCAAAATGACTTTGCACCAAAGACCTATACAGAGGCACTAACAACTCCTTTCTTCTGCAAATTGACAGCTCCTTTATTCTGAAAATTGTTCAAGATGTCCTTCATTTCTGTTCCTGTTTGTGTGTGTTTTCTGAGATCCTGCTCCTGGTTTTTCATCTGCGAACACAGAACAGAAATATTTGTTAAGCAACACCTGATGCAGTGTCAGTAGCTTCAAAGAGCTTAGAAAAATACAAAAAGTGTTTTAAACCTACACTACTAAAGACTATATTTCTCCTTTTGAACTAAAGCACCAAAAAGAATATAACTTGTTTTAAAAATGTACCAAAACCGTTTTAAGAGCTCTCAGGCAGAGAGCTATTCATTTAAAAGCCTCACACTCTTACCTTGGCTTGAAATACAGAGCCCCTGTTAGGAATGCCTCAACAGTGCAAGGCTCTGAAGACTTTTATGCAGCTCTCAGCTGTTCTCAGCTCTTTCACAGGCTAATCAGGCCCATTAACTCCTGATGAGGTGTCAGTAGCTTCAAAAGCTGAGAAAGATACCAAAAGCAGTGTTTTAAACCTACACTACTAAAGACTATATTTGCCCTTTTGACTTAAAGCACCAAAAAGAATAAAACTTTGTTTTAAAAATGCACCAAAATCTTTTTAAGAGCTCTCAAGCAGAGAGCTAGTCATTTTAAAGCTAGTAATTTAAAAGCTACACACTCTTACCTTGGCTTGAAATGCATTTATTGTCCATTTCTTTTCTTATGATCCCTAACATTCTATTTGTTTTCTTGGCTGCGGCTGCACACTGGTTGGAGGGTTTCAACATGTTAACCACAATGACACCTAAATCTTTTTCCTGGGTGGTGGTTCCTAATGTGGAGCTTTGCATCGTATAACCATAGTTTGTTGTTCTTTCCTAGGTGTATAACTCTGTACTTGTCCACCTTAAATTTCATCTGCCATTTGGATGCCCAGTCTTCCAATTTATTAAGATCCTCTTGCAGTTTTTCACAAGCCTTTTGGGTTTTAACAACTGAATAATTTTGTGTCATATGCAGATTTGATTACCTTACTCGTTATTCCCATTTCCAGGTCATTTACGAATGTCAAAAAGCAGTGGACCCAATCCATATCCCTGTGGTTCTCCACCTTTCTCCATTGGGAATATTGGCCATTTAGCCCTACCCTCTGCATTTTATCTTTTAACTAGTTCCTGATCCACAATAGTACACTGCCTCCTATCCCATGACTTTTTAATTTCGCCAAGAGTCTCTCATGAGGGCCTTGTCAAAGACTTTCTGAAAATCCAGATACACTATATCAACCGATTCACCTTTGTCTATCTGTTTATTCATACCTTCAAAAAAACATAACCGATTAGTAAGACAAGACCTTCCTTGGCTAAAGCCATGTTAGTTGTCTCCCATTAAGCCATGACTATCTACATGTTCAGTAATTTTGTTCTTTATTATGGTTTCTACCATTTTTCCAAGTGCTGACAGGCTCACCGGTTTGTAGTTTCATGTATTACCCTGCAACCCTTTCTAAAAATTGGCATTACATTGGCTATCCTCCAGTCTTCAGATATTAAAGATGATGTTAATGCTAGTTGACAGATTACTAATATAGGTCTGTAATCTCATATTTCAGTTCTTTCAACACCCTTGGATGTATACCATCCGTGCAGGTAATTTGGTACTCTTCAGTTTATCAAATAGTTGTAATACATCTTCCCGGTATATCGATATTTCTTTCAGCTGTTGTGCAGCATCACCTTTAAATACCATTTCAGTCATGGGTAACATCCCTACATCTTCCTCAGTAAAGACCGAAGCAAAGAATTCATTCAGTCTCCCTGCTACGGCCATGTCCACTCTTAGTGCCCCTTTTACCCCTCTATCATCTATTGGTCCAACTGACTCTCACTCTCTGTCGATATGCTCTAACGTCAATCTTTTGCTAGTATCCTTCAAGGCTGCATTGTTCCAAACCATGCGCTCTTGAGTGACTGTCTGCTTTCTCTTATATTATCTTGTTTAAAAGCTGCTCTATCTCCTTTTAAGGGTTAATGCTAGCAGCCTGGTTCCATCCGGGTTAAGGTAGAGCCATCCCTTCAGAAAAGCCCCTCCTTTGCCCAGAGTATTGCCCAGTTCCTAACAAATCCAAAACCCTCTTCCTTGCACCATGTGATGAGGGACACACATTATTTCACAGCAGGTTTTGGAGGGTGGTGGGGATATTGGGGGAGAGAAGTCTTGTGTGTACAATGGATGTATGGGGAGGATACCAGGGAGGCACTTGATTCTACAATGGGATCGTAACTGGAGGAGGCAAGTTTGTTCATTGTGCTGGCCCCTTTAATTTGGTCCCTGGGAGCATCAGCTCATCCATCTGTGGGAAAGATGATACCAACTCTGAGGTGTTTTTAACTTTCCATTAATAAAACAGCTTGCAAAATTTCTTGCAAACTGCCTTATTCATTTTGCATTAAAATGAACTACTTTGCAGCTCATTATTAAACATACATTGTTGCAAAAAGAATCCTAGCAGTTATTATTGCCATGACATGCTTGCACCTGAGGCAGTAGAAGGTAACGTGACTTACCCAAGGTCATAAGGATTGGTAGTGGGATTTGAGATCTAGCTTCTGTGGTTGCTAGCCTGCTATTCTAACCACTCCAGTCTGCAGGGTGCAGGGTGCCCAAGATATCACACAACTGTGACACCTAATGATCAGTTTCAGGATGCAGGCATACTTGGGAAGGATACTATGGTCCATCATTGCAATTGTTGGACAAAACAGAGTAGAGAAAGGGTTGAAAATGGACCTCCCCCTCTCCCCCCCCCCATTCCTTGTAAATGAAGGATCATGGCAGCTGGTTATGATTGAACTGTAAATCTAAGACTGCTAGTGTAGCTGGATTTAGAAATGGTTTAGACAAGTTCCTGGAGGAAAGGTCCATAAACCATTATTAAAGAGAACCCAGGAAATCCACTGCCTGCTCCGGGACAAGCATTAAGGAACCTGTGTGCCTTTTTGGGAACCTGCCAGGTACTTGTGACCTGGATTGACCACTGTTGGAAACAGGATACTGGACTTGATGGACCTTGGTCTGACCCAATATGGCATATCTTATGTTCTTTTGGTCTCAACCATGCATTGAGACTCCTGAGCTCTGCCTGCCTTTTGGGTCCTGCGTGTGGAATGGGAAGCATTTCAGAGAATGCTACCCTGGAAGTTCTGGATTTCAACGTCCTACCTAAAAGCCTAAATTTGGCCTCCAGAACCTCCCTACCACACTTTCTTAAGTTATTGGTACTACCATGTCCCAAAACAGAAGACTCATCCCCAGCACTATCTAAGACCTTGTCTCGGTGGCTCGTGAGGTCCGCTACCTTCGCACCAGGCAGGCATGTTACCAGGTGATCCAAGATTCAAAAAGAGGAGGAAATAGCCAATGCAGTAAAATGGGGGGATAAGACATTTTTCAGATATGTTAGTGAGAAGAGGAAGGGCAAAAGTGGTATTGTCAGACTCAAGGGTGCAGGGGAGGAATATGTAATAGCTGATGAGGATAAAGTGGAATTGCTTAACAAATATTTCTGTTCTGTGCTCAACTTAAAGTAGACAAAGCGATGGGACCAGATGGGATATACCCTAGAATACTGAGGGAACTTGGGGATGTTCTAGCAGCTCCACTGACTGACCTTTTCAATGCCTCGTTGGAGTCGGGAGTGGTGCCAAAGGACTGGAGAGAAGCTGATGGTGGTGCCTTTACACAAAAGCGGAAGTAAGGATATGGTTGAAAACTACAGGCCGGTTAGTTTAACTTTGGTGGTGAGTAAATTATTGGAAACGCTGCTGAAAGAGAAAATAGTGAGGTTTCTGGAGTCCAGCAGATTACAGGATCCGAGGCAGCATTGATTCACCAAAGGCATGTCTTGTCAGACAAATCTGATTGATTTCTTTGACTGGGTGACCAGGGAGTTGGACCGAGGGAGAGCCCTAGATGTGGTGTATTTAGATTTCAGTAAAGCCTTTGACACTATTCCTCATAAGCGACTTATAAACAAACTGAGCACTCTAGGGATGGACCCTAAAGTTACTGCTTGGGTTAGAAACTGGTTGGGTGGGAGGCGACAAAGAGTACAGTTAAATGGAGCTCACTCTGAGGAGAAGGATGTTACCAGTTGGTGTGCCCCAGGGATCTGTCCGTGGTCCGATTCTGTTTAACATTTTTGTTAGTGATATAGCGGAAGGGCTGTCAGGTAATGTTTGCCTTTTTACAGATGATACCAAAATCTGCAATAGAATAGACACCCAGGAAGGTGTAGATAACATGAGGAGGGATCTAGCTAAGCTTGAAGAATGGTCTAGAATTTGGCAGCTGGGATTTAATGTTAAAAAATGTAAGGTCATGCATTTGGGCTGCAGCAATCCAAGGGAGCAATATAGTATAGGGGGTGAAGTACTTTTGTCCACTAAAGAAGAGCGGGACCTAGGCGTGGTTGTGTCTGATGATCTTAAAGTAGCTTAACAGGTAGAAAAGGTGACGGCAAAAGCTAGAAGAATGCTTGGGTGCATACAGAGAGGAATGGCTAGCAGAAAAAAGGAGGTGATAGTGCCTCTGTATAAGGCTTTGGTGCGACCTCATTTGGAGTATAGCGTGCAATTCTGGAGACCGCACCTTCAAAAGAATGTGAACAGGATGGAGTCGGTGCAGAGGGTGGCTACTAAAATGATTAGTGGTCTTCATTATAAAGCATATGAGGACAGACTTAGGGATCTTAATATGTACACCTTAGAGGAAAGGCGGGACAGAGGTGATATGATTGAGATGTTTAAATACCTCCATGGCATAAATTCACAGGTGGAGAGTCTCTTTCGATTGAAAGCAAGTTCTGCTATGAGGAGACATGGGATGAGGGAGAAAGGGGATAGATTCAGGAGTGATGTGAGGAAATATTTCTTTACGGAAAGAATGGTGGATCCGTGGAATAATCTCCCAGTGGAGGTAGTAGAGATGAGGACAGTTTCTGAATTCAAAAAAGCATGGGACAAACACAGAGGATCTCTAAAGAGAAAAAGGGGACTGTTGTAGTTGTTGATATGGGTATATAGGCTCAGCTCCTTTATCCTATATATAGGAATTTTCCTCAGAGAGGTCACAGGAGACTTGGAGCTTATGAGCCCCCTTCTTCCTGATGATAAACGACAAGACTTTCTTACCTAACTGCTCGAGAAATGCTCCAACTACTGGGACATATGGCATCCACTATACATGTGATTCCCTATGCTCGCCTCCACATGCGAGCAGCCCAGTGGGCCCTAACCACTCAGTGGACACAGGCTACAGGTCGCCTGTCGGACAAAATAACAAACTCACAACATCTTGTTTCGTACCTCCAATGGTGGCAATCACTGGAGAATCTTTTGGTGGGGGTCTCCTTTCCAGCAACCCTTATTCCAGATCACTCTAACAGATGCATCACAGGTGGGATGGAGGGCCACCTGCATGATCTCTCTACCCAGGGTACCTGGGCTACACAGGAGGCTTGTCTTCACATAGACCTCCTGGAACTCAGAGCAATCTTCCTTGCTCTTTGAGTATTCCAAGCCCAGCTTAGCTACAAGACAGTCCTAGTCCAGATGGACAATCAAGTAGCCATATTCTACGTGAACAAGCAGGGCGGAACCGGCTCTCTGTCATTATGCAACGAAGCTTTACGACTATGGGCCCTCGCCAGAGAGCATCAAATTCACCTCCTCATGGTATATCTTCCAGGCATTCAAAACCTTTGGACAGACAAACTCAGCCGAGTACTGCTGCCACACGAATGGTCTCTCCACTCAGACCACTTGCCCAAATATTTCAAATCTGGGGAACCCCAAACATAGACCTCTTTGCAAGTCCACTGAATGCCAAACTTCCCCGGTTTTGTTCCAGAATTCCAGCTCAAGATTGTCAGGCAAAGGACGCCTTCCTCCTTCACTGGGGTCAAGACTTCCTCTATGCCTTCCCACCCATTCTCCTCATCCCCAAAACACTATTCAAGCTTCAGAGAGTCAGAGGTCGTATGATTCTCATAGCTCCACGTTGGCTACGGCAAACGTGGTATCCTCTGCTTCTACATCTCTCTCAAGCTTCACCTCGGAAGTTGGGGTATGCTCCAGATCTTCTCTCCCAAGAGAACAGGACGCTATGGCACCTGAATCCTCAGTCGCTGCATCTCAGGGCCTGGTTGCTGAAAGCCTAGACCTTCAGGATCTCAACCTTTCTCAACAGGTAAAAGATATCCTACAGGCTTCTAGAAAGCCTTCCACAAGATGCTCATATGCCTTTAAGTGGAAATGGTTTACCATATGGTGTTCTCAAAAGGGACTTAACCCCCTTGTGATACCTCTGGAATCGGTACTAGAGTATCTCCTTCATTTATCAAATGATGGTCTTAAGACCAATTCAGTAATAGTCCATCTTAGTGCTATTGCAGCTTCCTGTTAACAAAACCTCCCATTAGACCACCACCGGTGGCATGGGATTTGAATCTTGTTCTCCGGCATCTCATGAAACTGCCCTTTGAGCCTTTAGCCACTACATCTCTGAAATTCCTTTCCTGGAAAGTCATCTTCCTAATTACAATCACCTCCGCACGCCGCATTAGTGAATTGCAAGCTCTAGTAGCTGATCCTCCTTATACAATATTTCACCATGATAAGGTCGTTCTTAGGACTCATCCACACTTTATGCCAAAGATGGTTTCCCCTTTCCATTTAAACCAAGCAGTTTACCTTCCTGTATTCTTTCCGAGGCCTCATGCCTCCAATGCAGAAAGAAACCTTCATACCTTGGACTGTATAAGAGCTTTAGCTTTTTACCTACAAAGAACACAGCAACATTGAAAGTCTTCTCAACTCTTCGTTGCTTTTGATTCTAGTCATTTGGGACTTCCAGTTTCCAAAAGAACTCTAATTGGATTGCACAATGCATATTCTTTGCCTATGAGAGTAAGAGTCTTCCTCTTGAAGGCCATGTCACAGCTCACAATGGGAGAGCCATGGCAGCCTCTATGGCTAACCTTCACTCTGTATCTATCGACGACATCTGTCGAGCAGACACTTAGGCTTCGGTACATACCTTTACAGCCCACTACTGCTTAGACAAGGACTCCCACCGGGATGCCTTGTTTGGCCAGGCTGCTGTTCAACTTCTCTTTCAGACTTAATTCAACTCCTACCCACCATCCCTGGTAGGATGCCAGAGATCCATGGGAGGAAGCATGGCCCATCTCACAATGGATTGCAGCTTCCTGGGGCCATCTCCCTGGCATCTTCAGCTAGGGAGTCCCCATATGTGAAGACTACATTCCTGTTTGTTCCTGGAGATAGCGTAGTTACTCACCTGTAACGGGTGATCTCCGGGAACAGCAGGAATTTAGTCTTCATAACCCACCCACCTTCCCTAGGAGTTGTCTCTCTCTCTCTCTCTCTCTTTCTTTCTCTCCCTCTCTCCTTTGTCTCGGCTATAAACTCAACTGAAGAGGGACAGTGGGAAAGGCGGGAAGGCAGCACGCAGGGTCTGTGGGATGCTCCGAAAAGCATTCCTATTAGATGCTGGGGAGCGTTTGCGCATGGGCTCCGTCGGTACCCATATGTGAAGACTAAATTCCTGCTGTTCCCGGAGATCACCTGTTACAGGTGAGTAACTACGCTTTCTATATCCCCCAGCTGTTCCCATCCCACTAACGACTCCCTGAGGTATTGGCCCATCTTGGCAAAGTTAGTCTTCCTAAAGTCTAAGACCCTCACCTTTGAATGGACTGTAACAGCCCTAGTCCTAATACTGAACCACACCATCTGGTGATCACTGGATGCAAAATGATCTCCCACTATAACATCATAAACACTTTCACCATTGGTAAGCACCAAGTCCAGTATGGCCCCTTCACGTGTGGGGTCTGTTACCAATTCCTTGAATAGTTCTCCCTGTAGAGAATCCAGGATCTCTTTACTTCTAGATGATACTGCAGCAGGAATGTGCCAATCAACATCTGGCATATTAAAATCCCCTATCAGTAGCACTTCCCCTTTCCTAGCAATGCTGCTTATGTCTTCAGTTAACTCTCTGTCCACCTCTTTCTCTTGTGAGGGAGGTCTGTATATCTTGCCAGTGCAAATAGATTTCTCTTTCCCTCTTTCTAGTTTAACCCACAGTGCCTCCTCTCTCCCTTTTAAGCTCTGTAATTCCAAAACTTTAATAGTATTTTTTACATATAGTGCCACTCCTCCTCCCCTTCTTCCTACTCTGTCCTTTCTGAATAAAGTATATTGAGGTATAATTACATCCCATTCATGGTTTTCTGTGAACCATGTTTCTGTAACTGCCACTAAGTCCAAGTCGGCCACTCCCACCAAAGCTTCAACATCAGGGATCTTATTCTCCATGCTACGGGCATTTATACACACTGCTTTCCATATGTTACTGCTTTCCATAAAGGTATTTAATGTATCACTTACCTGGGGGCTTTCTGCTTTGTGTGAGATTGTGTTCCAGTACATACACACAAGTGTTAAACTCTTTTCTGCACGCAGTGTAGGTGCTGCTAATGCAGACCCTTCTGCACTTGTCAGGCTTGTTCTCCTTTAGTGCAGACTTTGTGCACAGCTTATTTGCATTTTGTTTGCTTACAGCATTGGTGAGCAAAATACCTGCATTAAGCTCAGCTTTCCTAATACAAGCTTCTGTGCAGGGTTTTTACATCTAGGCCCCAGTCTGTATTTGCTCCATGTTCATAGCCCCTCTTCCCACCACTTGGCTCTCTTTTCTTTATAGCTCCTTTCTACATTTTCCATCCATTAACAATAGCATTTTCCCTTCCAGGCCGTAGCCCCTCAGTTTTCTCCTAGCATTTCCTCATTTTCCCAGGCCCAGATTTAGGTATAGGTAATACAGGCGACTGCCTAGGGTACCTAATATCTAGGCTGAATAAGAACTTGATTCTGCTTATTTTAGGACTGTGCTTTATTATCTCTGGGGAAGAAGCCTCTCCTACACACTCCTCTTTGGTCTTGACTATGGGTGCCAGCATCCTAAATCTGGCCTTGCCTTTTCCTCTTTATTATGCTTGTTTTTGTTTCATTGATAACCCTTTGTGGTAACAGAACGCGGTGTACAAACTCAAAAAAACAAGATAAACAATAGGGGTGAAGAGAATGCCATTTAAAAACAGGAAAAAGCTAAAACATACACACTTGGGGTAGGAAGAGAGGGGAGGGGGAGAGCAAGGAGAAGAAATAGAAGTAGGTTAAGAGGGAGGCAGGTTATAGGCTATGTTAAAGAGATGGGTTTTTGTGGGGGATTTATTTTATTATATTTTTTTAAATTGATTTTCAGTTAAATTACAATAACCAAAAACAGAAACAAGGTAAATCCAGAACAAACTGTGTAGAAAATAAAAATAAAAAAGGAACAATTCAGCAATGATAAAGCCCACATCAAGAGATACCGGCTGAGATTATACAGGAAAAAAACATAAACAAAATAAAACAAGGCAATAAAGCCTACAATTTAAGAGGTTTTACTTATCCATTATTATCCTCCGATAGAGTGCTGTTACGTTAAATAATAAATGTTTCTAACTGAGAGACATCAGCAAAAATGTAGGAAGCCCTTTCAAAGTTAATAACGCAAATTTGCAAGGGAAACGTAAAAAAAAACGTTGCCCCCAAAGCAAGTACCCGAGGCTTTAACCGCAAAAATTGCCTACGTCTAAGCTGAGTCTCACGAGAAACATGAGGAAAAATATTTATAGTTTGACCACAGAATTTAGCTGCCTTAACTTTAAAGAAAGCGCGCAAAATACGCTGCTTCACTTCAATAGAAGAAAAAGTAGCCAACAATGTGGAACGTAAATTAATAGTATCCGAAGAGTCTTCTAAAAAAAGCGGTCAAATTGGAAATAGCAGGAACAATCTCATCCATGCCCCCTTCAGCTGGATTAATATTTTTTGTACTAGACGGAAGGTAATATGTTTGAGAAACTTCAATATCTTTATCTTTATCTTTATTCGTATTTGATAAACCGCTATTTGTAAAAACAAGCGGTGTACAATAAAAAAGTATGGATTTAACACTGCAACCCAGGAAAAGGAACGCCAATAATATATAGGAAAGAAGGAGGCAGGACAGAGTAATAACATCACACTATTTCCAAATCATAAGACAGACATAGCCTAGCTAGGCTACATAGATAAACAAACTGGGGCAGACAAGTGATAACGGAACAAAGACAAAGACAGGGTAGTCGGGGGGGGGGGGGGCCTCAGAGGAAAGGTCGTATGCTTTCTGAAATAGATGGGTCTTAAGTAATGACTTAAACTGAGGATAGGATGGTTCTAACCGAAGAGGAGTTGGTAGCATGTTCCACAGGAGAGGTCTGAAGAAGAAAAAAGCAGAATGGTGAGTCTGTTCTAAGTGGGCCTGGGATGGTGAGGGAAGGGATAGGCGGTTGGCATGGATTGAGCGAAGTTGACGGTGAGGGGAGTGTAAGGAAATGCAGTCCGCTAAGTAGAGAGGATTACCAGTATGAATGGCTCGATGAGTCAAGATCAGAAATTTGTAATGGAAACGAAAGCTAAGGAGCAGCCAATGTAGTCGGATGAGAATGGGAGTGATGTGGTCAAACCGACTAGAGAATGTGACTAGGCGTGCTGCTGTATTTTGAATCCGTTGTACTCTTTGGAGCTGATATTTGGGGAGGTTGGCCAGGAAAACATTGCAATAATCCAGCCTACTGATAACCAATGCAAGAACGAGGGTAATTAGTGAACTAGGAGGTAACACAGAACGAACAGCCCGGATTTGTCGTAGGGCGACAAAGGAGCGGCGGGAGAGTGACGTGATGTGTTCATGGAAGGAGAGGGAGGGATCCAAAAGGACACCCAGATAACGAAAGGAAGACGTCAAGGGGATGTCAGTCGAGTTGATGGAGGGAGCCAGAGTAGGGCATGTACCACTCAATGACACCCACATCGCTGAAGACTTCGCAGGATTGAGGTACAAAAAGTTCTCCGAAAGCCATGAGGCAACGTGGGCAAGACAGTGATTAAGCCGGGAAATGTCCGGAGATACAGGTGAGACATGATAGAGGAGAACAATGTCGTCCGCGTAAATGTATGATGAAATGGAGCATTGCTGCATGATTAAAGGTAGCGGGGAGAGGAAGATGTTAAATAGTAAGGGGGAGAGAACGGAACCCTGCGGAACACCACAGGTAAGAGGAAGAACAGTGGAGGACTTCCCGTTAACGTGTACAGAAAAGGAACGGGTGGAAAGAAAAGAGCGGAACCAGTGCCAGACGATGCCTCGGAGCCCAATATCTGACAACCGTGCTAGGAGGGTACGATGGTCAATCAGGTCAAAGGCTGCTGACAGATCGAGGGACACCAGGAGGGTAACATCACCACGATCGTGCGCGACATGTAATTCGTTCAACAAGGCAAGAAGAACAGTTTCCGTGCTATGGCCGCTACGGAAACCCGCCTGACGTGGATGGAGTGAATTCGTGGACTCAACATGTGAGCTTAACTGATCGAAGGCACAGCGTTCCAGAAGTTTGGCAAGGAATGGGAGGTTGGACACTGGGCGCCAATGCGAGAGAACAGATGGATCTAAAGAATGTTGTTTCAAGAGGGGGCGTAGAACTGCAGACTTCCAAGACATCGGAAAGTGGCCTGAGGCAAAACTGGATAGATTTGTGAATGTTTAATACTTCTTTAAAGTATTTATCCAAAAGAATTCTAGACGATAACAATGCAGACTGAGGAAAATTTAAAAAACAAAGATAACAGGAACGAAAAGAAATCTCAAGAGCCTCCAATCTAGAGTGTAATATCAAAGAATCTTTTACCCCAGCAACATGAGCAGCACACAAAGGAGGCACCTGAGAATTCATTTTAGTAATGGCCCTGTCAACCAAAGCAACCTTCTCATCAAGTTGTTGAAGAGATACAACAGCTTCTTGAGAGAAGGTGCATAATGAGTTTAACGTAGAGGACATTTTCTTATCTATAGCAATCAAGGCACCCCAGACATCCTTTAACGTAATCTCAGCGTCTGGAAGCTCAGGCAAAAGTTCATTCACACTGCCAGAGGCAGCAAACTGAACTGAAGAAGGCAAAGTAACAAGAACTTTAGTATTGCTTACCAACTCAGAAGTCTCTCTGGATAACAACGGAAATTGTATAGGCACCGGTAGAGGAGGAGGAGACCTCCCACCAGAACTTAGTGAGGCTCCATCTGAGAGGACTGCGCAAGCGGAATTGGTGCGAAATGTGTGTCCAGAGGATCAGCCGGATTAATTTCAGCAACAGCCTCCGGACCCTTAATCGCAACTTTAGCCTTCCGTTTCCCCATATTAAAATACAAACAGGGAAAGGAGGCTGCGCCACGTTAGCGCCGCTGTGACGCCGAAGGGGCAGGTCCTACCCCTTTGACCACGCCCCTTCGAGCCACGCCCCATGGACACGCTCTGTGGTCAAGAGGAAACAGAAAATATATTACAAAAGAAAGGACCCCACCGGGTAGGGGGTGTGCCCCTGGCGCACCTGCCTGATCTTCCAAAGCACGCAGGAACGCCAAGCACAGTATCTGGTCAGCAGTAGTCCCAGAGCTGATGTTCTGCCCCAACAACCTCCAGCATCTCTCAGCCAGATCCGAAGAGCGGGCTGCAGAGTTAAGAGTTTTAAAGGGACCGAAGTCCCCGCCGGTTAGGGGGGTGCCCCGGGCGCGCCTGCCCGATCTTCCAAAGCATGCAGGAATGCCAAGCACAGTGTCCGGTCAGCAGTAATCCCAGAGCTGATGTTCTGCCCCAACAACCTCCAGTGTCTCCCAGCCAGATGGGGGGGATTTAAATTTGGGGTAAGATGATACCAAACGGAGGGCAGGGGGAAGAGTGTTCCAGGAAACTGGTGCGATAAAATAAAAAGTTGAGCGAGTGGTTTTGAATCTAGCCTGGGTTTCCAGGGGGAGGTGCAGGTGATTGGACGTGAATACTACGGAGTATACATTGTGGGTGGTGAGGAAGCAGAAGATCAATAAGGTAGCTAGGAGAACCTGTTTGGAGAAGACAATGCGCTAATCTGAGAAGCTTGTCTTGCAGTCGGTGTTCTATGGGAAGCAGTGATACCTGATTAAAATTGGGGAATGTGGTCGTTTCTGGAAGCATGGGTGAGAGTGCAAACTGCAGTGTTTTGTTTAAGTTGTAACCGATATGATATTGCTGAAGGCGAAGTAAAATAACATTAGTCTCTCTCCACTGCTCTTCCCTTCCCTATCTGTAGCTGCAGGTACAAATATGTCTATCCTAGACTGCTGCAGTTCACTCCCCCCCCCCCCCCTTTTAGCTCATTGGTTAGACACAACAAGCCAATAGACTACATGGGGATGTAGCAGCAAAGCGCAGACAAACCAATGATACCAGGAGTCTGTTCAGAAGGTCCAAATCATTTATTTGTGCACAAGTCTCAAGCAAGGCAATTTCAAAATGGCTGAGCAAAGTTTTCAAGCATTACAACAACTTTTATAGACTTCTGTTCCATTCTAGGTATAGGAAAACAATTCATTGGTCCCGGTACGCTCCCGTACCTCCCGTAGCCCCTCTATTGGTCCCGGTACTGATAAGTTTCTCCAATTATGTTCCTTCTGTGGGCTTCTGTAGGCATGACACCTGCCTGCCCCCCTTCTAGTCCCAATTACAATGGTCAGTTCATCAACTTGTTACTTTCACACTTTCAAGGCTATGGGACCATTTGTGCGTGCAGAAGAGCAAGGTTCTGTAACTCATCTGTCAGCACTCCTCAATATTTCTCTGCAAATGTACTCTTTCTTATCAGTAACTTTAAAACACATCTTTTCTGTATTTTTCCATTTCTTAATTCCGCAATTCTGCTTATCTAAGCTAATTCAATATTTCTACTGAGTTCTTTCTTACAATAGCAGCATATTGGGGGATGTGCAATCCTATATGCCTCTCCACAGGCCTCATTTACAGGTCAAGCTAGCCATGCTGGCCTGCCTATGTCAGACACCGTGGGTCACAGGCCTGCACCTGCCACATTCCCCCCTTTGATTAATCTCACCCTATTACTTAATAAGGTGTGAGAATTAAATCACTTTCCAGAGGATTCAAATCCTGATTAAAGGATTCTTACTAGTTCCACTAGGGCTGACTTTGTATAAAGCCATTATTCTAGTTGCGGTCTTCCGCTCTACTGTACTATCAATAGCACTATGAAGGGAACGCATACAACATGGGATTAAACATGGTAAGCAGAGGACAACAGCAACAAGGATTAGTACTAAGATAATAAAAGTCTTAAATCCTCCCAGCCAAGAGAAAAGGTTAGCAAACCAATTAGGAAATTTCAAGGCGTGCCAAGTCTGTACTGGCACATAAGCATGTCTCTGCATATCTTTAGCAATTTCTTCAACTACTTGACCTTTATCATCTATTTTCAAACAGCAATTGGTTAAATTCAGCTTACCACATACTCCTCCTTCAGCTGCTAGCAAATAATCAAGGGCTAAGCGATTCTGATATATGGCAGTGCGCATCTGAGTACTTTGTCTAGCTAAGAGCGTGAGAGCATGACTAGTTTCATTAGTTATTATTTCAACTACTGCTTGTAAGCGAATAATACGATTAATCATGTAGACTGGGGTTCGGTAGCCCCACATACCATCATCATTCCAAGTGGCAGGTCCATAATACTCAATAATTCTTTCTGGTGGCCAATCATCACCTTGCCATTTCTCCCACTTGCCTATCTGTAAGGCCTCTCTTTTCTGTCTAGATGCTCCTTTGTGTTTGTGGGTAGTATATACAGGGTATCCTAATTGTTCTCCATGTTCAGTGTTTAACAGGAAGAAAGAAGGTCTGATGGTTCCTAAGACACATGCTCCTCCCCATTGTGGCGGGAGTTGCGCATATGCTCGGTTTCCACAGATCCAATATAGGCCAGGTGGGGCTTGCCAGGCTTGGACTTTGGCAAGGTTAGTCCATAGACCTGCAAGTTCAGGAAATCTGGCTAATGGGTTAGGAGGTTCGGGATGTCTGATTCCTGACCACCATGCTACCTTCTTGGTCGTGGCATTATAGTATTTCTGGCTAAGACAGACCAGCTGTCCTACCTTTTGAGTGAACTGGGGTTCAGTTCTGGCATAGCAAAGACGTCCAACGATTGAGTGCGCTAACACCCATTCACTGGTAGTCTTGTGTAATTCAGTCTGATTGTAAATCATGGAATAATTCAATTCTTGGGCTTCCCAGGGCCATTGATCTCCCATTTGGGTTCCGCCACAGAAATAACAATCTGTGATCTTAAGACTAGATACTACTGCTCCGGCTAATTCTAGAAACAAATTCTGTGAAGGGTGAGGGATCTCAAACTTATTTACATGCATAGCTTCATAAAAGGTACTATGAATATGATATTTAGATGACTTGTGGGCTTGGGTATTCAATCTAATATACACAATGGTCCCTGGATCTGTTCCTCCTCCAGCAATACGTAAACCAAACTTATATCCTTGTTTCCATGCATGGGGGTTATGTACACGCAAATGTAAGGGGTTGCAAGCATCTTTCTGACATTTATCATTTGTGGTTGGCTTGGTTAGAGTAGCCATCCGTTTATCTATTTTCTCATCAGTTATACCAGTGTTCCAGGTAGCATAAAAAACACATTCCCAATACGGGCAATAGTAATCTGCCGCTGTAGCAGTACTATACCCTGATCCTGTTTTACCTGTACACTTCCACCAATTTGTGGCACCTTCCGGACACATATACTTATGGTCATTTCGATACGCTTTCTCCCATGTACCACAGGTGGACTGACTATCTCTATTAATAGCATTACATGCATCAAAATTCAAAACAGCAGGTTTAGTAATGTCCTTAAGTGGTGGTGTAGCAGCTAATATAGGTCCATCTGCATCCTTCCATCTTATTTCCAACGTGTAATAGGATGGATTCTGATGCGGATTATAGCATGCTTTAATTTTGCCATGAGTGCAAACATTTAGTTCAGTGGTGTTATAGATACACCGAGTTATTGTTCCCTTGCAGGTATAGTAAGAATGGTAAAGCAAAGTCTGAGTTACTTTCAGTCCAGTTCTAGTAGAGGTAATACAAGCTGTGCATGGAGGTAGAGCATAAGTCTGTTCAAAACCTCCAAAGAAGGCAACCAAGGCAAAGCAGAAGCAAAGATACATGTTGATGTTGATTGGAGTTCTTCTGAATCCTCAGCTTGCTGATCTTGATCACGACGGTCTATTATTCTTCGTCCCGTTTGCTAATGAAGCAATTTAACGGGAGCTGAGTGTTGATTGAAGATCCTCAAGATGTCCAGCACACATTAACCAACTTAGCAATTCAGTTGGCTTGTGAAGTCTGGCTTAGTCAATGTAGTCTCGAAGTAGTGTGTCAACTCACACACACAAATTGGGTTCGTTGAAACAAAGCTGTTGCTGCATGGAAAACAGCAATCCTCTTCGAAAGACTTGGCTACTGCAAAGCACTTGTGATGAAGTGTCTATACTGCTGGTTGCCGTCTCAGAGTGACTCGCAAGGGTACACCAGGGTGCTGCTCTGCTGTCCACCGCTCTGGTTCAGGATCGGCGGCGGGCTTGACTCGGCTGTGGTGGATCCAGGCGTCGATCTCGGCTACCTTTACTGCAGTTGGGGTAGACAGGATGACGGTGTACGGTCCCTTCCAATGGGGTTCCAACGGTGTCTTCTTCCAATCTTTGATCCACACCGAAGTTCCAGGCTGGTAGGGATGCAAGGGTTCCGTCAAGTTGATAGGCAACTGGTCTTGGATCCACGTATGGAGAGTCTGCAGAACAAAACTAAGAGCTAGGAGTTCTTGTCTGGTTACTTCTGAACCAATCTGGGCTAAATTTCCTTTGACTCCCTGCACTATTGGTGGGGGTTTACCATACAAAACTTCAAAAGGGGAAAATCCTGTTGACTTTACAGGGGCTGAGCGTATTCTGAGTAAAGCTATGGGGAGCACTTGGGGCCATTTCAAGTGTGTCTCCTGACAAAGCTTAGACATTTGGGCTTTCAATGTACGATTCATTCGCTCAACTTTCCCTGAACTCTGGGGTCTGTATGCAGTGTGAAGCTTCCACTGTATCTGCAAAGCTTTTGCTAACTGCTGAGTAACTTGGGAGACAAATGAGGGTCCATTGTCTGACCCTATTACTGCTGGGATTCCAAATCTGGGGACAATCTCTCTCATTAAGGCTTTGGTAACTTCTCGGGCTTTCTCAGTTCTGGTTGGGAATGCTTCTACCCACCCAGAGAAAGTACAAACTAATACTAGTAGGTAATGGTATCCATTAGCTTTTGGCATTTCGGTGAAATCAACTTGGAGGTTGTGCATGGGGGTTACACCTCTTGACTGAACTCGGGGTGCTGTAATAAGGCCTTGCTTGGCATTATTCTTGGCACAGATTTGACATTGTCGGGCTACTGAGGCTGATATGGTTGTCATCAGAGGGATGTAGAAATGTGGTCTGAGTGCTTTCTCCATAGCACTCTTTCCATAGTGGGTGGCTTCATGAAAAGCTTTGACAAAGGATGGTCCTAACAGTTCTGGAATTACTATTCTTCCCGGAGGTTGGCTGCCTTCTTCTGGTGGCAGCTCAATCCATCCGTCTTTCAATACTCCATCTTCTTTGTCACAATAGTAATCCAATTCTTTGGTGGTATATCGTGGGGTCCATAGATTCAAAGGTACTGGAAACAATGCTGCTTGCATTGGCATAGCTTGTGGGGCAATTTGTCCTGTCATAGCTGCTTGTCGTGCTGAGGCATCTGCGAATCTATTTCCTCGAGCAACTTCTCCTTTTCCTGCTTGATGTCCTCTACAATGCATGACAGCTACACGTGTTGGGGCCCAGACTGCATCAAGTAACATCAATATCTCGGGACCATATTTGACTGATTTTCCTCCGGATGTGATGAGTCCTCTTTCTTTGTAGAGAGCTCCATGGGCATGCAAGGTAGTGAAAGCATATTTGGAATCTGTATATACATTTAGCACAAGTTTTTCTCCTAATAACAATGCTCTGGTGAGTGCTATCAATTCGGCTTTCTGGGCTGATGTGCCTGAGGCTAGGGCTGATGATTCAACTACTTCGTGTTGAGTGACGACTGCATATCCGGCACAGCGTCGTCCGTCAAGGATGAGACTGCTCCCATCTACATAATAGATCTGGTCAGGATTGTCTATGGGCACATCTGTTAGGTCAGGTCGACTTGAGAACACAGTTTCCATGACTTCGATACAGTCATGTTCTGGGAGTTCTTCACTGATGGGTATCAAGGTGGCTGGATTCAGGGCATGGCTCACTTCGAGTTGTATCTGTGGGTTCTCACATAACATGCTCTGGTACTTTAGCATTCGGGAATTGGTGAGCCAATAATTTGCTTTCTGTTCCATAAGGGCAAGGACTGCATGTGGCACAGTGACTCGTATGTTCTGTCCTAATGTGAGTTTGTCTGCTTCACTCACTAGTAGTGCTGTAGCTGCAACTGCTCTCAAGCAGGGTGGCCATCCTTTGGCCACAGGGTCCAATTGTTTCGATAGGTAGGCTACAGGTCGTTCCCAATTTCCTAATTTCTGAGTCAACATGCCTAAGGCATTTCCCTGTGCTTCATGTACGAACAAGTGGAAAGGTTTGTGGACATCTGGTAGTCCAAGTGCTGGTGATGACATCAGTTCTTCTTTTAACTTCTGGAAGGCTGTATCCTGCTCAAGTCCCCACTCCAGTGGTGACTTCTCTTCTCCTTTTGTGGCTTCATACAGTGGTTTGGCAATTTGGGCAAAGTTGGGTATCCAGATTCGGCAATATCCTGCTGCTCCCAGAAAGGCTCTAACTTGCTTTCTGGTTGTTGGAGTTGGAATTCTACATACTGCTTCTTTTCTTTCTCTGCCTAATCTTCTGCTTCCTTGGGTAATACGAAAACCCAAGTATTTCACTTCTGTTTGGCATAGTTGTGCTTTGGCTCTGGAAACTTTATATCCAGCTTCATTTAGTAACTGCAAGAGATCTTGGGTGGCTCGTATACATTCTTTTTCTGATATGGCAGCTATCAACAGATCATCCACGTACTGGAGAAGCACTCTCCTCCCCGGGGCTACTGGATAGCTTGAAAGGTCTTGATTTAGTGCAGCACTAAAGATGGTAGGTGAATTCTTGAATCCTTGGGGTAATCTTGTCCAGGTGAGTTGACCCCCTCTTCCAGAGATGGGGTCTTGCCATTCGAATGCAAACAATATTTGGCTTACAGGGGCTAATCTTATGCAAAAGAATGCATCTTTCAAATCTAGTACAGTGAAATGGGTAGCTTCAGCGGGTATCAATCCTAGTAGAGTGTAAGGATTGGGTACAACTGGATGTATAGTTTCAACTGCATCATTTACTCTTCTCAAATCTTGCACTGGGCGATAATCATCTGTCTCAGGCTTCTTTACTGGCAAAAGTGGGGTGTTCCATGGGGATTGACATACTTTCAGTAGGCCATACTCAAGTAATCTCTGTAGGTGGCGATGAATGCCTTCAATTGCAGCTCTTGGGAGAGGGTACTGTTTGACGTGCACTGGTGTAGCGCTAGGCTTGAGGGTTACAATCACTGGTGCTATATGCTTGGCTAGGCCTGGGGGACTGCCTTCTGCCCATACTTCAAGTGGTGCATGAATGTTCTTTAAAGTTTGTTCAAAATAGGTATCTTGAATCGAATCATCAATGTAATATCTCCATTCTTCTTCTCGGGGTACTGTCAGCAGCATTACTCCTGCTGGTTTGGCTTGAGAATTCACTGTCATTTGCATTTCTCCTTGTTCGGAGAAAGATATCTGTGCTTGAAGCTTGGCTAGCATGTCTCGTCCCAGTAGGGGTACTGGACATTCGGGCATGTAAAGGAATTGATGAGTTACTTGCTGTCCTCCTAGACTGCATATTCGGTTTTGAAGAAAAGACTTTGTGGCTTTGGCACCAGTTGCTCCTATAATGGTGACTGCTTTCTTGGTGAATGGGGCTATCTTTTTGTCTATTACTGAATGTTCTGCTCCAGTATCAACCATAAAGTTCATAAATTGGTCTCCTATTTGTATTTCGACCATAGGCTCCTGGAGACCTAAAGCAAACTTGGAGCCCGGTCTGTCCTAATCCACGTCATCCTCTTCATGGGCCTGCGTGGCCAATGCTTGGATGGCTCCTCCTCCCCTCTCTCGCTGGAATTGTTCTCGATTGGCTCCTCCTCGGCCTCGGGGACGGCCTCGTCTTTCTTCTCGCCACTGATGATCGTATTCGTCATCTTGCTGGGCGTCTTCGAGTTGCGGGCAAGTATCTCTCCAATGTCCTTCCTCTTTGCAATAGGCGCATTGGTTCACGCCTAGTCTCTGGGTCCGGCCTCCGCCTTGACCCCGCCCTCTTCCTCTGCTCCTTCGATTAGGGACACCTCCCCTTTTCTTTTCAACTATGGCCGCAGCCAAAAAATCAGCTTTCTTCTTCATCTTTCTATCACATTCTCTCTGTCTTTCAGTATCACGATTCACATACACTTTATGAGCGACTTCCAATAACTGTGTTGCATTCATGCCCGCAAACCCTTCTAATTTCTGTAATTTACGTCTAATGTCTGGTTGAGACTGGTTTACAAAAGCAGAATTCACCATGCATAAACTTCCTGGTGCCTCGGGATCATAGGGAGTATACATTCTATAAGCTTCAGTTAATCTTTCATAATAATCTGCTGGGCTCTCATCTATTCCTTGGATAATTCCTGCTACTTTGGAAAGGTTCATAGCTTTTTGGCCTCCTCTTCGCAGGCCTTGTAAAAAGCCTTGGCGAAAACGGGCTAGGGCGGTGGATCCTTCATCTGTATTTGGATCCCATTGGGGGTCTTCATTTGGGAATTCTCTCTGAGCTGCTTCTCTACGATCTATTATATTCTGCCCCTGCGCTGGAGCTGCAGGGTTTTCTGCCATCCATTCGATAGCTGCTTTTCTAATTCTCGCTCGTTCTTCTGTAGTGAATAGGGTGGTTAGGAGCTGACGGCAATCTGGCCAAGTGGGTTGGTGAGTTTCCATAATACTAGTTACTAATTCTGTCAGCTCCTGGGGCTTGCTAGTATAGGAGGCATAGTGCGACCTCCAATTTAATAAATCCGTTGTAGAGAACGGGATATACACATAAGTTAGGGGTCCCGCTACCACTTCATCATTATCATTCTTTACGGGCACCCCCGGGACTTGCCTTAAGGGAAACAGTTTGGCTGTCCTAGGCGTCATTTGAGTCTGGGATCTAAGGGCTATTGTCGTTGTCTTTGCAGGATTTGCTGTCTTTCTCTCAACTGGTTTTGCTTTGGGTTTTTCTTTCACTGGCTTGCTAGTGCTGGCGCTGACTTCCTCAATTATTTGTACACTTTCCTCTTCTTCTTCTTCTGGGGGATCCTCACTTTCCTCTTCTTCTAGCTCCGCTTCTGGCTCACTTTTTACATCCTCCTCTCTTCTCTCCGCTAACTCTCTCTCTTCCTCTTCTCCAGGAGGAGGGAGGTCAGGGATTGGGTCTCGCCTCGGCTCCGGCGGTCTCTGGGGTGCTGGGGCAGGACGCCGCCGGGCTATTCTCACTGGACCTGGGGTTCGGGGCTGCCTGAGGACTACTTCTGGGGAATCGGGATCTGCCAAGATGGGTTTCTTCTTGGCTTTCTTATCCTGCTCTTTCATTCTAGGCTGTTCCTTTCTCTGTCTAGAATCTGTTTTAGCTAACATTATTCTGCACTGTTCCTCATAACAGCGCTGCGCCCAAGAGGGCGGATCTTCACAAATACTTAACCAGGAATCTATATAGGGGTACTGGTCTGGGTGCGCTACTCGCACTCTACGATGTATTGACTGGATAATCTCTACAGTGAACGTTCCCTCTCGGGGCCAGATGGGGTCTAGATCGGGCCACTCCCTAGTACACAAAATCTGCAAACGGGCTGCTGTCATTTTAATACCATAATCTCCTGAATATCCCTCTTTAAAATGTGCGATCATACATTCTAATGGAGTGTTCCTAGTAGACTCCGCCCCTCCCATTTCGATGTGTGCGCGCAACAACAGACAGAAGGGAAAAGGTGGGCGGACCGTGGGTAAGGGGTCCTCACGGCCCTGGAAACATACAGGGAATACAAATAACAAGACAAGACGACAATCGCTTCCCCCTTTTCGCGACCTGAACGCGGTCGCCCGGTCAGGAAATGCGCTAATCAGGGGTCAGCTTTCACTTGGTCCGTGCTGCCAGACCTCTCAATCACACTTCGTTCACACAATCATGCTAGCAACGTATTCCCAGAATGCATTCGTTTCTATCTATTCTGACTAGTCTTTTCCAAGTACAATTACAAAAAGGATGAGGGTTTCACCTAGCGAATTCCCATGCCAGGCTACTCGGCTCTTCCTTGAGAGTTGATCAGGCTCTCTTACCAATTCCCAATATCTCGAGATTACAAATTCCAAGTTCCAAGTTTCAATGGCAGTACTGTTCTTTCTATTTCTGTCTAGACCCAAAATCAAAACTATACTCACCGGATCCGGTCCTCAAAACTTCCCAAGCAGGCGCATGAGTTGGACCTCGGACTCCCCTCACTCGGGTTCGAGGCGTTGACTCCAGCCGGGCTCGTCACCCGCCGAGGTCCGACCAGCTCCCTCCGATACAAGGGACCGGCGGCGCCAGGGAGCGGCCCTCGTCGGAAGGGCGCGATCCCGGCAGGACCAAGCCTATAGAGGCGGAAAGTCGTGGTATATTGCCCTATATACACTTTGATTCCACAACTTCCCGGCCAACGCACCAAGGAATATGTAGCAGCAAAGCGCAGACAAACCAATGATACCAGGAGTCTGTTCAGAAGGTCCAAATCATTTATTTGTGCACAAGTCTCAAGCAAGGCAATTTCAAAATGGCTGAGCAAAGTTTTCAAGCATTACAACAACTTTTATAGACTTCTGTTCCATTCTAGGTATAGGAAAACAATTCATTGGTCCCGGTACGCTCCCGTACCTCCCGTAGCCCCTCTATTGGTCCCGGTACTGATAAGTTTCTCCAATTATGTTCCTTCTGTGGGCTTCTGTAGGCATGACACCTGCCTGCCCCCCTTCTAGTCCCAATTACAATGGTCAGTTCATCAACTTGTTACTTTCACACTTTCAAGGCTATGGGACCATTTGTGCGTGCAGAAGAGCAAGGTTCTGTAACTCATCTGTCAGCACTCCTCAATATTTCTCTGCAAATGTACTCTTTCTTATCAGTAACTTTAAAACACATCTTTTCTGTATTTTTCCATTTCTTAATTCCGCAATTCTGCTTATCTAAGCTAATTCAATATTTCTACTGAGTTCTTTCTTACAATAGCAGCATATTGGGGGATGTGCAATCCTATATGCCTCTCCACAGGCCTCATTTACAGGTCAAGCTAGCCATGCTGGCCTGCCTATGTCAGACACCGTGGGTCACAGGCCTGCACCTGCCACAGGGAGGCAGGAACAATTGCTGAGAGAAAAAAGAGCTTCCTTCCTGTCCTCCCCTGCAGCTGCAGCATGGAATTCTTAGGTCCTGCTCTAGGCAAGAACATTGGGGCTGCCAAAGTACCCACAGAGCTGCTACGTATACTTGAGCTAACCTACCACAGTTATGACACACAAGATCATCAGTATATGACAAATTTATCATAAGTTCTGTGTTCATGATTCTTACCTTTTTGGGAAGAAGAGAAAAGGTAATGGGAGAAGATGCAGTATGGTCTAACTCCCTTTTCAGAATCCTTTCTCTGCATGGTGCAAAGTTGCTAATGAGCAGTGTAGTAACTGATTCTTTAATGGAACCTGTAAGAGTTGGACACACAGATTTTGCTTTTATTTTTGTTTGTTGAACCTTTATTTTTTTTCCTTTGAGAGCTTTTCAGCATTTGACATAATGAGTTTTACACTCCCGCTGTTCAGTTTGTGCTGCTTTTGACAGCGTTAAGTCCCTCTGAATTGTCCTTAGGCAGATAAGTGTAGTGCAGTAGAACTTAAAGGGTAATAATTAAACTCTGCAGTCATTGTTTTTTTAAGCAGTGGTCACAGGATTTAAAAACAAAACTGGATATTCTGTGCTGGCATCTGGATAGTCTTCAGTGCTGAATATCCAATTTCACCGCTGACTGCTACTGCTGTCTGGATAGTGGCAATATTCAGCTGCTATCCTGATAGCAAAATTGCATCAAGTTAGGACAGCCTTTTTTTGTGGCCTCACTTCATGCAGTTACCAAACCCGCTAGCGGATTGAAAATCTCTGTTAACTGGATAAATGCCGGGACCGTGCTGGCCTCACCCATGGGCTGGCCTGGCACTATCCGGATAGTGCTCAGCAATTAGAATGGGTATTCAGCAGTGCTATCTTGTTAGTGCCTCTGTATATCCTTCTCATTTGGATTCATCCATTTAGCAGATCCTGCTAACTGGATAAACCCTTTTCATTACTGGAACCTTAAAATATAAGTAAGGGTTCTGTATTTAGGTTATCTCCAGGAACAAGCAGGAATGAGTCTTCACATATGGGTACGTCGATACCGACGGAGCCTGCACGGGAACGCTCCCCAGCGTCCAATCAGAAAGCTTTTGGGAGCATCCCTCAGCGCCTGTGTGCTGCCTTCCCGCCTTTCCAACTGTCTCTCCTCAGTTTTCGTTTTTCCGCGGAGCCGGCAGGACGTCTTCCTGTCACCGCAGAAAATTTTTTCATCAAATCTTTTACTTTTGTTTTCTTGTGGTCGCGGCTGTTTCCCCGACTCCACCGGTACCGCCGGTGGTTTTTTCTTTTCTTTTTCCTAAAACTCAGGGAGTTTTTTTCCCTCTGTTTCTGTCTTGAATTTTTGGGCCTGTAAGGACTCTCCATTATGGAGCCGCCTTCTCCTAAGAAGTGCCTTAACTGTGGAAATACAGTTTTCTTTTTAGACTCCAATAACTGGTGTCTAACCTGTTTGGGTCCTGACCCCTTTCCTCCAGAGCCATCAGGCTACAATTTTATGAGAAGAAATTCTCCATTTCGAGTTTCCCTCGATGCCGTTTTCCCTTCCAGTGTAAGGGCACCGACCATTTCTTCTCTACAGGATCAGGTAACCCATAAACAGTCTGTTAAGACTAGCCAATCCTTGGCTTCAAAACCCCGGCGGGAGTCTTCGGTCTCCAAAGCCTTTCAGGGGTTTTAGGTGGTTCCTGGGGCTCACCCCTCACAGAACATACCTGAGCCATGCTCGGGGGTGGCATCCGCTTCGAGCGGTACCGATAACCCGGCATCGGCACCGGTGTTGAGTATTCCACTCTTCGCCACAGATCGTCATCTGGCGTCCTCGGTACCTTCGGGACCGATCGATACGTCCCAGATTGACTTTCCAGTATCTAAGCAATGCACAGTGGTGGCATCCGCTTCGAGCGGTACCGATACCCCGGCATCGGCACCAGTGTTGAGTATTCCACTCTTCGCCACAGATCGTCATCGGGCGTCCTCGGTACCTTCGGGACCGGTCGATACGTCCCAGATTGACTTTCCAGTATCGACAGCATCGCCGATACTACCACCGATGTCGGTACCCTCCAGACATGCATCGATAGACTCGCTTCCTTCGATGCCGAGTCTAGAATCAATATCTAGTCTGGAAGACTGGGTACCGATGCGTCTCGGAACCGACACACACCGATTCCGGATACGTGGTACTGAGGATATTCACAGAGACTTTCGAGTTTCCTTGGTACCGTTTGAGCAGCCTCCGCTGACTGTTTCGGTATCGGTATCGCCTTCGATTCCGGCTCAGCTACCGGTATCGGTGTCGATGCTGGTACCTGCAGTAGCATCGGGACCAGCTTCATCCATGCTTTTTTCACCAGAATCGCTCCTTTCTGTACCTAGTTTGGAATCGATACCTAGCATGGGCGATACAGTACTGACGGTTTCAAGTCATACCCCCGCCAGTCCCAGTATTCATTCATTAGAGATCTTGTTTTGCACCGGACAAGTACATCCTCTGGTGCCCAGCCTAGTTCTTCAAGTTTAGCCTGTCCAGGGATTGTTCCTATTGGAGATCCTTCTTTTCAGAAATTTCTCCTTGACATGGCAACATTCCTGGCTGTTCCTATTCCTGGCTATGATCCTACACAAGGCTTTTCTGGAAAAAAGGAAAATATAATGCTTCCTTTACATCATTCCTTACAGGATCTTCTTCTGAAAATATGGGAAACACCTTTAAGGGCTTCCTCACCTTCTACAGCAACTGCTCTTCTGTATCAGGTGCCCCCCTCTCCAGGGTTTCGAAAGACTCAACTTCCCCATCATTCCATTGTAGTGGAATCAGCAATGAGGAAGGTAAAAAGCAAGAAGAAGCATTCTTCTTTCCCGCCAGGTCGTGCATCTAGAACACTAGATGCTTTTGGACGTCAAACGTTCCAAACATCTATGCTGGCAACAAGGATTCTCTCATATATTTTTTATATGAGTCTATCCCTTCAGGAGGTCACAGAGAAATTATCTCTCTTGACTCCTTTTCTTTCAGAGCCCAAAGCTGCAGACTAATCCTTGCTTCTTAGTCATAGCCAGAATATCTCTAGGTTTCTTTCTCGTGCTTCCCTAGACTCCTTTGAGTCTGTTAGCAGAACCTCTGCTATAGCCATAGGAGCACGACGTAGAGCCTGGCTCCAAGCTTCAGACTTGAGCAGATGGGCACAACAAAGACTGGGTAACACTCCTTGTACTGGAGAACATCTCTTCAACAAGGAGTCTTTACGTCAGGTTGCTTATTGCTCCACTGACTTCCTTGTTTCTGAGGGCTATCCTAAACCTTCTCCTTCCCCAGTAGGTAGGAAATGCCCTACCAAACCTTCTTTCCCTAAAAGAAGAAGGTTTTATTCTTCTCCTGCCCATCATTCAGATGTTCCCAAACAGGGGAAACCTCGCCCTGGTCTGAAGAATCCAAACTCAAGCCAGGAAAATTAACCCTCAATAGGGTTCCACTTAATCTGTTATAATATACAGTTCACTTCTTCTCATTAGAAGTTTTTTCACTGTTTTTTTCTTTTAAACCTCTACACTTGGATTCCTGTTTCCAGGACATCCACTTGTTTTTAGGTATGCTGAGCTGTCAGGATATTCATGTCTATGGGTCTCAGGATTTTCCTCCTCTTCCTACACTGAAGAGAGGTTTGCCAACTATCTCATGATAGTTTTTCTGTACCACCATGAATTTTTCCTTCTACAGACTTACTATATGGCAAGTCTCACCTCAGCTCCTATTTTTTCTTTACCTTCTTTTCCAGGGTTTCCCTGTAACTGTGGTATAATACCAATGGAAGGCTTTCTTAGCCTTTCCAGTCTTCCTTTTTTCCTGATCTGGGCAGTTTGTCAGACAGGGACAGGATATTCTCCTCTTGTTCTGTCTGTTTTCTCTGTTAAAACAGGAAATTCTTTCTGCTCTGCCATTCAGCAGCTGCCCATGCAGGAGCTTCAGTGATTAGTCTACTGGTACTTTTCTATAAGTTCCAGTATAGTCTTCCACTACTTTTTATCTAACCTTAGTAGTGCTTCCAAGATAGTGCTCATCTATCTTGAATAATAATCTTATAACTTCTTTTCTGCCATCTCCAAATCCTTGGAGTTGGCAGCATAGTTGAGCTGGCAGCTGGTTGTCTCCAACAGCCAGCTTTGTTTCCCAACTCTCCTGCATAATGCTCTCTGCAATCCTACAGAGAAGCTTTTCACTATGGGCCCTTGCTAGAGAGCATGAGGGTTTTTTCTCTAATGACTATCCTATATGGTTGGAAAAGGCTTCCTCAGTCATCTTCCATGACTGTGAGGGTTCTTTACACCCTTCTATTTCCTTTTAATAAAGGACATAAGCCTTTCCTACATGACTGTCTAAAAAGTTACCAACTTCCTACAGGAAATAGGCTCTTTTTCCTTGCAGCTTGTCCTCATGGTATCCTAATTCTTCATGGACAGCACATATTTCACTAAATAACGCATGATACCCCACCCCTTGTCCCTCAAGTGGGTCTACCTGGTGTCTCTCTTATGCGTATTCTGTCCCTTCACCATGTTAGAGTTCTACTGGACTCAGGACGTGCTGTTTACAGACTAATATTTTTCTCGCAACCAGCCTGGTTATTTTACTAAGTAGCATTCTACTCCATCTTAACCAGGGGGAATAGATTCTCTATACCTTCTCAAGTAGGTTCCACCTTCTTGTTATGAGATGAATCATTCCTCTTCACATCTTCCACGTGAGGATTCCTGTAGACATATCTCTTTCTGCTTAATTGCAGACATTTTTCTTTAGACCTATATATTTATATTCATATAGGTTCATATGTCTAAATGCTTTCTTTAGATGCATATGTCTGTCAGCCATGTGTGCATAGACTATACCCCCTGGATCTCGCCATAAACATATCTATATATATATATATATATACCCCTATATATCTATCTATATATATTTACACACATATATATATATATCTACCCACACACACACACAGATATATATAGATATAGATATACACATACACATATATATATGTGTTTATCTGTCGAGATACTTCTTTTAGGTAGATATGTATTCACATACTTATCTCTCTAACTGTCTGTGCTCATAAAGGTGTTTTTTCCTTCCTATCTGTTCCAGACATATGGGGTTTTCACATGTTCATACTTCACAGTATGTTTCTGTTTTATGCACACAGCCACTGCTGTGGTACTGACAGCTTTTACCATAACCTTAGGTTCCGGTATCCCTGAAGCTCCCTATTCCTTTATCTTCCTACCTTTCGTCAGTTAGGATAGACATGGGGGATCTTCAGTAGCTCTGAGGTTTCCAACTCCTCAGACATCTGTCCTTCCTTGGGATTTCGGGGTTTTTCCCCTTACCCCTTCTTCCCTCAAGGACTAAGCCAATTTTTGTCCAACTCGGTCAGTCTTCCTCTTTTGCTCCTAGCTATAATTAACTCTGTAGCCAAAAGAGTTTTCAGCTTTTTCCATAAAGCTTTCCACTAAAGACTCACCGTTTTTGTTCTTCCCCAGTTGAATCCTGGGTTCACCTGTGAGTTCCAGATTTTGACCTTCAACTCACTTCTGTGATGTCATCTTGATGATTCCTCGACTGGATCCCCAGTGGATTCCATCAGCCTCTCCACTTCCTGCAATCCAGTAGGTGAGGTCCATATAGTGATTGTTCATTTTCAATACATTTCATGATGCTTATCATATATACAGGGACTCCTTGTCTGTAGTCCTATTTTAGATCTGCTGTCTCCTACAGCTCCTCTCTTCTTCAACTCCTACCCTCCATCCTCGGGATGCCTGGGCATATGGGGTGGAGCATGTTTTAATCACTAACATGCTAGGGCTCCAGGCATCTTAGCTTGGGAGTCCCCATATGTGAAGACTCATTCCTGCTTGTTCCTGGAGATAGCACAGTTACTTACCTGTAACAGGTGATCTCTGGGAACAGCAGGAATAAGTCTTCACAACCCACCCACCTCCCCTAGGAGTTGTATCTCTCTATCTCTTCCTTTCCTCTTTCTCTCTTTTGTCTCAGCTATAAAACTCAACTGAGGAGAGACAGTTGGAAAGGTGGGAAGGCAGCACGCAGGCGCTGAGGGATGCTCCCAAAAGCTTTCTGATTGGACGCTGGGGAGCGTTCCCGCGCAGGCTCCGTCGGTACCGACGCACCCATATGTGAAGACTTATTCATGCTGTTCCCAGAGATCACCTGTTACAGGTAAGTAACTGTGCTTTAACTGATAAACATTGATAAAAACACCCATAACTTAAGAAAATGAAATCGGTGTGTGCTGGATAAGCACTGGAAAAACAATACAACCACAATTCTACTCTTTGCTCTTCTCTTGCCTAACTTAGATCTTCATTGCTGATATTTGTACATTTTTTTGCACTAAGGACTTCTCAGGTGCACAAGGTTTTAGCAGCTAATGAGCCTCCATTCTCCTCTTCCTCCTTCCACCTGTTCCTCTGCACAGCTCTTTCTCCATGGCCAGGATTGGAGCTATTGGTGTGAAGGCAAATAAGCAAGCAATTCAGTTTGTCATCATCCCTGTCCATTGTGCTTTTAGGGGCATGTTTACAATGGAAACATGAGGTGGAGTCAAAAAACTAGCATGGAAGCCCACACTAACCTCAGGGGCATATGCATCTGTTTACTTGCTTTTAGCACGGTGCAAGCATGTAGCACCATCCTAACCAGCATGAAGGCACACTTAATGCCACTCACTGAGATGACCTTAAGTGCACCCGAGCTAATGGCAACAGCTGTGGTTAGCACGTGCTCAAGATGCCTGTGCTAACCACACTATGTTGTCAATGCCCACGTTCTGCCCATCCTGCCCAGTCACACACTAACCTGTTGTGGGGTTGTTAGTGCAGAGATTGAGTTGCGTGGTGAAGTAGTTTGTTCTGATCTCATGGTTTCAGGTCTTGAGACTTGACATGGAGAGATCAACTGAACTTCACTCCACTACTCAAGCTCTTTGCAGAACTGAGGACAGTGAGAAAGCAGCAAAGCAATTTTGCTGCAGCCACAAGATAAACAGTGAGAGACTGGCATTAAGTTGCCTGTCGCTGAGGGCCAGTCAGAAACCTGACGGCCTGAATGCAGCTCACGAGTCACCAGTGAATAAGTCAGAACTGATTTTTAACAATGCATGCCTGTGTTTAATAAACATGCCACTTCAGCAAATTTCAGCATGTGTGTAGTTTTAATTTATTCCTCATGTTATATAGCCACTAGATGGAAATAGGTAAAAACAATGATGTAAGTCATTGTGTCTGATAAGTGGTTCGTGCTCTCTGGAGCCTTTTATTCCTTCACACTAGCTTTATAACGAGTGAGGTTTTCAAATTTGGAATAACGAGTGAGGTTATCAAATTTGCAGATGACACAAAGCTATTTAAAATTGCTAAAACCCAAGAGGATTGTGGAAAATTGCAAGAGGATCGTGGAAAATTGCAAGAGGATCTTGATAAATTAGAAGACTGGGCATCAAAATGGCAGATGAAATTTAATGTGGACAAGTGCAAAGTTATGCACCTAGGAAAGAACAACCCAAACTATGGTTACACAATGCAAGGTTCCACATTAGGAACCACCACCCAGGAGAAAGATTTAGGCGTCATTGTGGATAACATGTTAAAACCCTCGGCCCAGTGTGCAGCGGCAGCCAAGAGAGCAAATAGAATGCTAGGTATCATAAGGAAAGGAATGGAAAATAAAACAGAAGATATTATAATGCCTCTATATCGTTCCATAGTGAGACCGCACCTTGAATATTGTGTGCAATTCTGGTTGCTGTATCTTAAAAAGGATATAGAGTTATTAGAAAAGGTTCAGAGAAGAGCCACCAAAATGGTAAAGGGGATGGAAGGATACTCCTTTGAAGAAAGGCTAAAAAGGTTAGGGCTCTTTAACCTGGAAAAGAGACGGCTGAGGGGAGATATGATAGAAGTCTATAAATTAATGAACGGAGTGGAACGGGTAAACGTAGACCGATTGCTTACGTTATCAGAATATAGAAAGACTAGGGGACATGCAATGAAGCTACAGGGTAAACTATATAAGACTAATAAAAGAAAATATTTTTTCACTCAACGTGTAATCAAACTCTGGAATTTGTTACCGGAGGATGTAGTAAAGGCTGTTAGTGTAGCTGGGTTTAAAAAAGGTTTGGACAAGTTCCTGGAGGGGAAAGGTCCATAAACCATTATTAAGAAGGGACCCAGGATATCAATGCTTGACCCAGTACAAGCATTGCAGAACGTTTGTCTTTTGGGGAAACTGCTAGGTACATATGACCTAGATTGGCCACTGTTGGAAACAGGATACTGGGCTTGATGGACCTTGGTCTGACCCAGTATGACATATCTTATGTTCTTATAACAAAGCATTTTTGAAAATAATTATATAGCTTTTAAATGAGTACTGTGTTAAGTGCTTAATTATGATGTGCACTTTTTAAATTGATTTTAAAAGAAGCTAAAATATTTGAGTTGAGGTTTGTTTTTATGTGAGTTCTGAGGCAGATACATCTTAGAATTTTTCTTTATCTGCCACATCATTTGCTTACATCATTAGCATAATGAGAGGCTAGAATTCCATAATCTGGATTTTGGAGTTGTAGTATTAAAGGAAACACCTAACGATTTCTCACACAAATCACATTTGACCCACTAGATGGTGCTACTTGATATTTTTTGCACTGCTCTGTTCAAGAAATTTCTTGCCATTTGTAAAATGACTGCTCTGTAACCTGAAACTTTGGATGTTTGTTTTTTTCTTTTTTTCTTTTTTTTTCAACATGCTAACTGCAAAGTAAATAAGTATACTTCAGTGAATAAGAAATAATTTGAAACTGCTAAATTGAGCTTAGTGATGGCACAGACAACTCAGTAAGAATATTGTAAAGGGGATAATTAGGAAAAAGTATACGCTCATAATGCCTTATACCTTAAGTAAACTTCACATGATCAGAGGCAAAGATGATGTGAAAATTGTGCAGTTATACTATGTATATTTAAAAAAAAAATCCCTGTCCCAAATTTCGAACATTTTTTTCCTTTATTTTTCCTGCTTAATGTTTCTTAATGTGTTACTGCAAAATTAAACATTAAAAAGGAAAAGCCTTTTGGCTAAGGTGAAGAATGATTTTTGCTTTTTTTTTCTGACATGGAAAGAAATTGAAAACCTTGAAGGCATTCAGTTAAATAGTCATCATGCTTCATCATAAGAGAGGTCTGCACCTCTTTTGAATGCCAACTGTGAATGGAACAGTGTCAGCACTAGGGGAAGTAGGGAACATAGAAAATGCCAGCATTGTTTAATTTGATGTTTAGGATTGTTCATTTGAAGAAAATTCAGCTTTATTCCATCAGTTAAATGTTGGAATAAATTGGAGAGTTAAAGGTATTTCACAAAAGAATTTGTGAGATTTAGTAAGAGCATCTTATCTACTTTAACAGAAAAAGTATATAGCTTTCTGATTATATTAAGTGAAAGAATAATGTTCATCTGATAACTGAAACAAATAGAGAAGTGCTACCAACCCCCCAACATACTCAAACGATACATCCACAAGATTATGCTGACTATTTAAAATCAAAAATGAAGAAAACAACCAACACCTACATCACAGAACCAACAAATATAGACAAGCTATCACAGTCAACCACACTAACCAAGTTTAACGCATTATCAACCAAAGAAATTGAAAACACTATCGCATCAATAAATGCCACCACTGCAGAGAATGATCCATGTCCAGCGGCATGGATAAAAAATATTAGACATGAAGTAAGCTTCTTCATACACAATATCCTTGAACAATCATTCTCAACCGGAACCTTTCCTCAGTGCCTTAAACAAACCTCAATTAGACCATTACTAAAAAATAACAAATTAGACCCCCTAAAAGTAGAATCCTATAGGCCAATATCCAGCATCCCTCTGCTAGCGAAAATAATTGAGAAAGTGGTACAACGTCAAATACAACAACACATAGACACTGAAGCCCCACTGGACATTGCACAACACGGTTTTAGAGAAGCCCACGGAGTTGAGACCCTCCTCGTCACTCTATTCAATACTTTAATCACAGGAATAGACAATATCCACCAAGGATTTATCCTTATATTCATGGACATCTCAGCTGCGTTTGATTCAGTAAGCCATCAAATACTTATCGATCGCCTTAAGGAAAAAGGAATACTTGGAACCGCACTCGACTGGTGTATATCCTACCTAAATAACCGGTGGCAACAAGTAAGAATCGAGGAAAAGACATCTGAACCATTTCTGCAAGATCAAGGGGTACCACAAGGATCCTCTCTGTCAGCACTAATGTTTAACATATACATGCAACCGATCTGTGACCTCATCCGCTCCTTTAATGTTACCTGCCTAGCATATGCAGATGACATTCTCCTATACATGCCATTCTCCATCAACCATCCTGATTTTACACCTTTGATAAAATGCTTTGAATCAGTAGAAGACTGGCTCCTCTCACAGAACCTAAGAATCAACCATAGCAAGACCGATGTGATGTTTATTACAAGAGACCAAAACTTCACACCTCCCATTACCTTAAAAATAAAGGACAAGGAATTGACAGTAAAACCTACGATACGATACCTAGGTATTACCCTTGACCAGCGCCTCAATATGAAGACCCACATAAAAAACATAACAAAACTAATATATCACAAGATACGCACACTACGCCACTTAAGACCTCTACTTGAACCCACAGACTTCAGAACTGTCTACCAAGCCTTGGTGATGCCTCATCTCGACTTCGCAAATGCAATTCTACATGGTCTCCCGCAATCATCTTTAAATCCTCTACAATTGGCGATGAACACCGCTGCCAGAGTACTCGAAGGAATATCAAAAACAGACCACATAACTCCAATTCTAAAAAGACTCCACTGGCTACCAACCAAAGCAAGAATCCACTACAAGATACTAATCATTACTTTCAAAGCCTTAAACAATCAAGCACCATCAACGATCGACAACCTTTTACACACACAGACTCCCAATAGATCCAGAAGATCAACTACTATAAACTCATTAACAATCCCAAGACAAACAGTCAGATACAATAAGGAAACATCTAAAAGAGCCTTCAGTATTCATGCCCCAATAGCTTGGAATGCACTCCCACCAGAACTGAGAGCCATAAGCAGCCTAACACAATTCAGAAAAAGTCTCAAACACCACCTCTTCTTAAGCTATTTCCCAATTTAGTTTTACACAAGAGAAACACTACATCCATAACCAGGTCAAGACAACTTCAACTGACTAATGTGTATAGACTATTGTATATAGTTATATAGTGTACATAGTTTTCCCTTTATTACCAAGTTCAAATTCCTGTTATTTGTAAAAATGCACTACAGTTTTTCTGTATGTATATGTTTGTTCCATGTAAACCGCGCTGATGATAATAGTGCGGTATATAAGAGATGTTAAATAAATAAAAAATAAATAAATATTGATAACATTTTAGGGTTTGAATGGTCTCAAAAGTGGACTATTTTGAACAAAACTTGGGACTGTCCCACAAGTAAAGCTGGACAGGCACCTTTTACTGATTTTAATCAGGTTGGTGAAGTGGCTGTGACCTCTGGAACGTGCTAGCAAATGGACAGACAGATGATCTTTTCATTGACAGTAGGTACTTTACAACGACAAACATGACTGCAGTTCAAGTATTTTATTTTCAATGTATATAACACAAGTCGTCAAAACCAAAATTCAGTTCTAAGCTGGGCATTACCAGATATATAACATATTTAGTCCACCTGTAGAGACGGACTCTTCCAGTGGAGTTCATAATCAGAACATGCTTTCATAGCTTCTCTCCTTTCCGCCGTTGCTCTTTTGTAATGGCATATCAGACAAACATAATTCTTTGACAAGGAATAACTGGTGGAATTATCTTTCCAGTAGCCCAAAATCCTTTTCAAGGCTAGTGAAAATAGGATGCCCATCAATTTAGGACGTGTCTTTAACAATTCATATTGGAGACTGTGATTTTCATATAAGTTTATAAGTGAGGGGTTCTTCTAATTGCACTATGGAGCTCCAAATCTTTTATCAAAGTACTGCAGTAAGAAAAAATGTGCAGCAGCATACCTATTTCTGTCCTGCCGGGCCAGTAGTTAAGACTAAATGTCTTATTTGCTTTAGCAGCTTTAATGTGCATCCAGAGTGCCTGATGAGGCAGAAAAAAGGAATTGAGTAATAGAAGCCAGTAGGGACACAGTTACAGAAGAGTCCCAGAACAGGTCCCTTAGCACTGACAAGGTCTCGCTGCTGATCTGTACTCATCGATCTTTTCAGCCCCAGCACACTTGTATTAGTGGTACAGGGCAACTGATAGAAGAGGGAGACTAGATGTCTAGAGGCATCTACTTTCACACGATACCAAGTTCCATCCATACACAAAGTTCCCTGATTTTTAACACAATACAACAATTGGATGCCCTGAAAGTACCATTTCTTAGGGAGAAGAAACTCTACTTGTAGCTCTTTAAGCATTTTAAGTCTATCCCTAGAAACTAGTTGCCCAAGAGGCCATATACTTTGTCCTGCCATGACCTCTATGAATCCATTTTTCCATATCGTTCTGCTAGACTAGTCCAGACAAGTGGATTGTGTCCAGGGCCAGCCCGTCCACTAGGTGGGCTAGGTGGCCACCTAGGGCAGCAACTCTTGGTAAGTGGCATGACTGCTTTCTGCCACCACTTTAGTGCCCTTAGCAGGCCATGTGTTTTGGCACCCTTGCCCTGCCATTTTTGACCCTCCCCCCTATCAGTGCAACTTAGGGGAAGGGTCAGAAGCAGCAGGCTATGTGTGCCGAAGCATAGGGTCTACTCAATAAAGCACACAAATGATCTGTATGGGAACAACAATTTCACAGCGTGACCTAACAATATCCCATATAAACTGCCAGCTCTTCAGATAAATATTTTTTGTCAGACCACTCGTATAAACTGGCTAATAGCATTTGCTGCCTCAATCAAAAGTCCATTTTAATTTCATAATAGTGATCAGTACAAACATGTTTTTAAAAAAATTATCAGTGCCTAAATGCCAACACAACGTTGCGTTTTGAACTTGCATTTGCGAAGCTCTGCATCAGGGTCTGCAAACTGGACTGTGTCTGACTTAAGTTTAATATGCTCGCGGTGTCATATGGTCTACCATAGGCACCAAAGCGGTGGCACAAAGCCGCCACTTTTAAACCACATGCACCATCAGCCCTCCGGAAGACTGAATCATCAGTGGTGGCAGCAGCAGGGGCATTGGCACAGGGAGGCACGGTGACATGGCTGGGGTTCCTGTCTGGGGAGGCAGAAACCCTTGGGCTGGCCCTGCTTGTGTCCCCCTACCAGCAGATATGGACACAGAGGAAACTTCCACAGGCTTCTTTGACATCATCTTGCCATATCAGCCAGAACCTCTAGAGGGAGCCTTAATAATTCTGTGTCTAGCAGAAGGTAGATGCAAGTTTTCAGCACTCTGAATCAGAATATATGAGGAAGAAGTGAGAGGAAAGATTGATTTTGCTCGTGAGCGACCATCCTTGTGGGTGGATTTCTCTCACTGAAGCATGACCTTAAAACAGGTGCTCTTTTCAGATGCCATAGGAGGAGGGAAATTGCTTCAGCTCCCCGCCCTTATTTTGTTAAGAGAAAAACGTTTAGGTAGAAGATAGCTTTTGCAGCAAGGATCAGGTATAGACAAGCAGTGGAGTTGAGATCATGGAGTGGGAATGCTTCTTTATTGGTAAAACACCTAACTTGGCCAAGTTTCAGCTGCAAGAGGTTTCGTCAGGGGTCTAAAAGATCAATATAGATAGATATATAAACTTCAACAAAACAAAAAAATAAAAGATAACAAAAATAATCAATAAAAAGGATATTATGGAATATAAACAGTTGAAAAAACTATATATAAACACTTAGAGATGTTTGTCAAATGTATAAAAAAGACAAACATACCAGACTCCAAATATAACAGGAATATCAGTTGAAGAATCTAATGTATGATGTATACAATATGAAGAACTACATAAAAAAACAAAATGACATATTACAATATTACATTATTAAAAATGTAGCATAATAAGCATCAAGGGATATGGGGACATCTTGCAATAAAGAATGTTAACTAAAGCAGTACCAAAACAATATATTAAAAAATACCTAAAATCATTATCTTAGTGGACAAGGAACCGTCCTCAATATGGCAATAATGATATCTGCTATTTAGAACTTTTTTTGAAAAAGGAAATACATATCATCATGGCAAAATAGAGCCGAATGTATCTAAATAAGATTTATTACAAAATGTAATAAAGCACAGGGGGAACAACTTGCAAGGGCCAATCTCAAAAATGCAAGGAAAGCAGTTGCTGCACTTCAGAGAGCCATCATATTTACCTATAAAAAATGTTAATATGACCATCATTGAAGGCTTATTCCGGCAAAATAAATATCTAAAACCATGTATCAAAAAGGACAGGACATGGCAGGATCTATAGCAAGAGTCCTGCAAAGCAACATAGAAAATAAAACTGTGCATACGTGCCTTGTTTTATAGTAGTGAGCTCTATTTCCCACTGTGGACCTAAAAGCCACTTCTGCTACCAATTATTATTATTTATTATTATTATTATTATTTATTATTACAATTTCTTATATACCGCACTATTGTCAGCGCGGTTTACATACAACAAAATGACCATAACAAACTGTTTGGCTTCACATAGAACAGGAGAAAACAACTTGGATAACATGCTTCTGCTTTACATAGAACAGGAGTAATAACTTGGATAAACGGGGTATGCAAACTAAACTACTTACATATGTACAATGAGATCGAGTATTGGGAATTCAGTGTGAACATGTGTACAATAGAGTTGATATATTAACTTGAGGGGGTGAGGGAGAGGCACTTATGTAGGGGTAGGGTTAATCTGGTAGTATTGAGTAAATAAATGGGATTTGAGAGCCTTTCTGAATTGTGATAGGTCAGTAATCGCACGGATGCCTGGTGGTAATGCGTTCCAACATTTTGGGGCATAGATACTGAATGCCCTGTTAGATGTTGCGGTTGTGTATACTGCTCAAACTGGACTAGCAAGTCCATTATACTGCAAATGCAAAGTCTAAACCAAATAAATTCTAAAATAAAATAAAAATGACATATAAGAAGATGCTGGAAC
Source organism: Ichthyophis bannanicus (assembly GCA_033557465.1). Classification (NCBI taxonomy): domain Eukaryota; kingdom Metazoa; phylum Chordata; class Amphibia; order Gymnophiona; family Ichthyophiidae; genus Ichthyophis; species Ichthyophis bannanicus. Next base: position 368,509,851 of record CM066031.1, read on the forward strand.
AAATAAAAAAAATAGTCTGTTAAATACTGTATTTCCACTATGCGTTGTACACAACCTCTGTCAGTGATTAGTATATTGGTAGAGGTATAGCTATAAAATGTGATATAGATAAAAAGCTATGGTGAGCCGACTATATTAGCAATAAAATAGCAAAACAAATGTATACACACAAAAGTAAAAATAAAATCATAATAAAATACAGCACCGCTGTAATAAGTCTCTTAATCATGTCTCCTATACCATGATTTTTTAATTTGCTCAAGAGTCTCTCTCATGAGAGTCCTTCTCAAAGGCTTTCTGAAAATCCATACACACTATATCCACCAGTTCACCTTTATCTATCTGCTGTTTCACATCTTCAAAGAACTAAAAATAGATTAGTGAGATGAGACTTTCTTTGGCTAAATCCATGTTGACTGTGTGCAATTAAACCATGACTATATGTTCAGTAATTTTGTTATTGGTTTCTACCATTTTGCCTAACACTGATGGTCAGGTTCACCAGTCTGTAATTTCCCAGGTTATCCCTAGAACCCATTTTAAAAATTGGCATTACATTGGCCGGTCTCCAGTCTTCAGGTACTATAGATGATTTTAATCATAGTTTACAAATGATTAATACGAGATGTGATCAAAAAGTATCGAGACTTTGCATGTGCAGAGTGTAGCGTGGCTATAGTACACCTATGCTTTTTTAAATCATAGGATGTTTGATATCGTGTAAAAGCAGATCGTCAGATTTACGAGGAGTGAAAAAATTGAACAGTGAATTTGCATTAAATTCTGCCACAAACTTGGAGATTCATGCAGCGAGACTTATGACAAGTTACAGCAAGTGTATGATAATGAATGCATGAGTCATGCTCGAGTTTGACTTTCCAAATATTTCCAAGAGGGCTGCCAAAGTTTTGACAGTCTGCGAAAATAACGTATATAGTCACCTTATAGAGCTTAATTCACGCAAGTAATTAAAATGCACTTTTACAGCACTTTTTGGAAGGGAAATCCATCCGATGTGTTTGGAGAAGACATCGTAATCTAAAAGAAATTCTTAGCCCGGCGGTGTTGCGGTCACCGATAGCTTTAACACATTCTAGCATTAAAGGTCATTTTAAATGTGGAAACTGTCCCATTTGCTCTATCACCTTGGAAATCTCCTCGTTTAATCATAAAGATGAAGAGTATTTTTTGAAGAGCTATACCACCTGTCAGTCTACATATGTAGTATATGGGATACAATGCCCTTGTCAGCTACTCTATGTTGGCAAAACGATTCGTCCTTTTTATGTTAGGATGCAGGAACATCGGAGTAGACTGAAATGTCAAAGAAGGGAGGCCCCTATGGTTGAACATTGTCGTCAAATGAAACATGCCTTTGAGGACCTCCGATGTTTCTGCATTGAATCCATAGTTACAGGAGTGGGAGAACGTTCGAGGGAACAGCAATTGATTTTTCGGGAACAAAATGGATTTTTATTTTACAAACAGTACACCCACTGGGTCTGAATCTCCAAATAGATTGGCACATGTGCTAAAGAAAACTCACCTGTACTACTGTTTTGGCTGATTAGTTGGTAGTGAAAAAGCTATGGTTAGTAGCACTCCGCATGCGCAGCGTTTTTTGAGCAACTGACAAGAGCATTATGTGTAAGATTGCGGAGAGGTAAGCCTTTAGACGTAGCTTCAAAGAATGATTCTAAAATTGTTGAAGAACGAATGAACCTTTCAATGAAAGTTTGGATATAAGAAGCCAGTTTATTCTGTTGCTTTATTTGCAGTCCGTTTAGTATGCACGGCATGTCTTAAACTTCTAGTGGTCCTTCCCCCTGAGGAAACGAATAGTGAAACGTTACAGCGCTTTGGTTGGACGTCGGGAACATTTGCTACGTGAGATCACCTGCTATGAGACTGGGAACATCAACAGTGAAAAAAAATCATCAACAGTGAAAAAACAGCACTGTGGACACACCATTCATTACCAGATAAGAGCTGCCTTTTAACGAATTATTTTGCTTTAATGCTGGTTTAGGAAGTAATCAGTTTGATAGCGGATCATCTGGTTTTCTGTGCAAATTTTACGGGACTGTTGAATGAGTTTGTAAATATTGATTGGAACGTCAAAGCAGCAGTTGAATGATTAGTGAACAGATTGCCATTAGTTGAAGCAATATAAAAAGAACAAAAAATTTAAAAAAATATATAAAAATATACAAATATATTAAAAAAAAACTCACTAAGGTGACACAAGGGTGAGGTCATTGATGCAAATCACGGCAGTCCAGTCCGGCAAGTCCGGTTGGATTTGTAGCCTGAAGAGAGTCTGAGACCTCGTCACCAAGGTAGTTTTTACTATTGGAACACAATAATCTAAACTTGGTGGTGAAGGGTAGAGCTGTAAAAGTTTTGACAGTGACAAGTTCTGGAAGGCCATCCACAAGCAGGAATGAGGACAAAGTTGAAGCAGTGCATGCTGTAATATGCTCAAATTGCCAGTTGATTATTGGAGAGCTTTATGAGGGCATGGGCATCAGTTTCGGGTCAGTATAGTCCATTCTTACTATCGATTTGAGGATGAGACGTGTCTGCAAAATTTGTGCCGAACCTCCTGCGCCCCCCTGACCAAAAAGATGATTAACTGCAGCCAGGGAGTTATTGGAATGCATCGAAAATGATTCAGATTTCATTAAAAAGCTATTTACTAGTGATGAATCATTGGTTTATGGGTATGACCTGGAAACTAAGGCTCAGTCCTCACAATGGAAGACTCCAGATTTTCCCAGGTCCAAGAAAACCCATCAGGTGAGGAGCAATGTCAAGGTCATGCTCAGTTTTCTTTAATTACCAGGAATTTGCTCATCGTGAGTATACTCCAAAAGTCCAAATGATCAATTAGGAGTACTACGTCCACGTTCTGACTTGTATAAGAGATGCAGTTCGTCATAAGAGGCCGAAGTTGCACAGGAATGGTGAATGGTTGCTTCATCACGATAACGCCCCAGTTCTTGCATCACATCTTGCCCAGCAGTTCTTGGCCAAACACCAAATAGAGCAAGTCTGTCAGCTTTTGTATTCACCTGACCTCACACCCTGTGACTTTTTCTTGTTTCCAAAACTGAAATTAATACTGAAAGGAAGGAGATTAGATGACTTGGAGACCATTAAGCAAAATCTGATACAACAGCTTCACAGCATAACGAAAGAGGCATTTCATAATTGTTTCTGGCAGTGGCAGGAACGCTGGAAGAAGTGTGTTTTAATGGAAGGGGACTACTTTAAAGGAGACTAAGTACAATAACTGTGAGTGTTATACTTGTGTTTTCGTACAAGTCTCAATACTTTTTGATCACACGTCGTAGTAGGTCTGCAATTTAATTTTTGAGTTCTTTCAGCCCCCTACGATGTGTATACCATCTGGTCCAGGTAATTTGCTACAATTTATCAAATTGCGGTATTACATCTTCCAGGTTCATTGCAATTTGTTTCAATTCCTCCAGTATCCATGCCGGATGATATTTAAAGGTGATGTAACTTCCCTCTAATCGTAAACCCTAACTCAGAACAATGCCTCATTCGACAATCTCTGAATTAACTACCAATAACTTTCAAAAAAGTATTTTAACCATGGAGAACATTCCTCTTCATCTAAATTGTTTCCATGATCTTTTTCATTGAAGGAAAAACCTCAGTGCTGTCTCAGCTCTTCGACAGCGAAAGCTCTCAAGCTCTGTCCTGGGTCAAATAAAACCTTCCATAACAAATCGACCACTGTGACCAATAACTAATTTCTCTCACTGTGTTGCTATACCTTTTACATTATTTTTTTAATTTGTGCAATTTCTTATGTCTATAACACACATCTTCCTAAAAACTTCATATAAACAATGTCAGTGCCTCATAGATACTTTTTTTCCACAATTCCCATGCCAGATATCTTTTACACACTAATAGTGCCCAGAAAAATGACTGAGCTAATTTCTTAGCTTTAATTTGTTGACAACTAGTCATTAAAACTTCATGTTGGAAAAATGGCTTTGCTTTGGGTGGGCAGTTACACTAAGTTAATGCCATTAAGGACCAAATTTAAGGGGTATTCAGATTCCTTTAATATTGCCCATCTGTAGTTTAGGAATGAGAATAGAATCTCATCTTTATTCTGACCAACATTTGGGAAATATTGTTAGAAATACTTTCTGCTACCTTTGTATGCTGAGGCAAATTAGAGATCTGCTTATTTTAGATGACTTACATCAAGTCTATTGGCAGTTATGTCTCATATAGATTATGTCAACTCTTTGTACTTAAGTTTATGTAAGAAGCCTTTAGCAAGAGTCAAAACACTGAGGCTAAAATAATAAGAGCATCAAAAGCTGATTCTGTCACTTCATTATTTTGTTCTTTACATTGATTACTGGTGGCTGCCAGGCCTGAATTTTAAATTACTGTGCTTAACATTTAAAATCTTGCATGGTTTCCCCCCTGACTACTTGTCTTATATAAGTTGATGCTCAATGGTAACTTTTACTCAAGCCATTCATAGAAATAAAGAATTCAGTCAGCATCAGAATTCAGATTGTTGGATTCAGACAAACTCTACTGGAGATGCATTTGGAAACATATGTCAACCTTTGTAAATCTTTAAAAACGTGGCTGTTTAGAAAATATTTTAGTACTGATGACTAAAGTCTAATTCTGATTGTTGCTGTTTTATTTTTTTTATTGTACTTATTGTTTGCTTATAACATCATTGTTTAATGTAAGCCACTTTGAGATACTGGTTGGGTGGAATACAAGAGATTAATTTAAATTATATTCCAAGGGAAATTGAAAGGCACAGCAGAAGTGCAAAAACTGTTGTTAAGTGTTGTTAAGTCGGAGTCGACTCGTGGCGAACCTCTGGATAGCTATCCTAAATTGTGTTCGGTCTTCAGTCAGGCGGCTTATTGTTGACAGACTGGTACCCGTAGCTGCTGTTATTATATCGATCCATCTCATTGCTGGCCTAACTCATTTGCGTTGACCTTCTATCTTGCCAAGCATGATGTCTTTCTCTAATGATCTCTCTCTTCGCATGATATGTCCAAAGTATGAAAGTTGAAGTCTTGTCATCTGAGCTTCTAAATAAAGCTTAGGTTTGATCTCCTCTAGTACCGACTGGTTTGTTCTTCGGGCAGTCAATGGTATACACAGTATTCGCCGCCAGCACCATAATTCAAAGGCATCAGTTTTCTTCCTGTCCAGCTTTCACATCCATATGATGTTATTGAAAATACCATGGCTTGAACAAGTCGAATCTTTGTATGGAGAGAGACATCTCTGCTCTTGAGTATCTTATCTAGGTCTTTCATAGCCATTCTGTCAAGAGCAATGCGTCGTCTGATTTCTTGACTGCTTGTTGCTTCTTTATTGATAGTTGATCCAAGTAGGTTAAAGTTGTTCACGATTTCAATTTCTTCTCCTTCAACGATGCACCTTTTGTTTATGCCAGTTGTCATGATCTTTGTCGTCTTTACATTAAGATGCAGGCCTATTTTGAGACTATGTTCTTTGATTGTGAGACGCAAATGTTTCAGATCATCTTCACTTTCAGCCAGTAATGTGGCATCATCAGCATAGCGAAGGTTGTTGATGAGTCTTCCACCAATCTTCTAACCTCTGTTGTCTTCATACAGTCCTGCTTCTCTGATGATTTGTTCTGCATATAAATTAAACAGGTAGGGGGAAAGTATGCAGCCTTGTCTTACACCTTTGCTTATTTTAAACCATTCTGTTTCTCCTTGTTCCGTTCAAACTGTTGCTTCTTGATCAATGTACAGATTGCGCAAGAGAACGATCAGGTGTTCTGGTATACCCATGCTTCTTAATGTGGCCCAGAGTTTCTCATGGTTTACATAGTCAAAAACCTTGCTATAGTAGATAAAGCACAAATAGATATCCTTTTTGGTATTCTTTAGTCTTTTCAAGGATCCATCTTACATCCGAAATGATGTCTCTCATTCCTCGCCCTTTCCTGAACCCTGCTTGTTGTACTTCAGGTAGTTCTTGTTCCAGGTATGGTTGTAGTCTCTTTTGAATAATCTTCAGTAGAATCTTGCTGGCATGTGGGATCAGAGTGATTCTGTGATAATTTCCACAGTCAGTTGGATCACCTTTCTATAGTATTGGTATAAACACAGATCTTTTCCAGTCAATTGGCCATGATGTTGTCTTCCATATTTCTTGGCAGAGCCTTGTAAGTATGATAACAGCTGCATCAGATTGCTGTAATACTTCTATGGGAATGATATCAATGCCTGGTGCTTTGTTCTTTGATAAGGCTTTCAATGCTGCTTCAACTTCTTCTTTCATCACCAATGGTTCCCGATCATAAGGTACAGGTTGAAACAGCTGTAGGTCCACTTGATCTTTATCATATAAAAACTCTGTATATTCCTTCCACCTTTTCTTGATGATCTCAGCATCATTCAACATAGAACCTGTAAAAGGGGGTGCTTGTTATGAAGGTACCACCACCTTGGCAAGTATGTAAATTAACTGTCTTGCAAAGGATTGTGGTTATTGAAGTCCATTCACACAAAGCTTGCCTTTTAAATAAATGAAGAAACTTGTAGTTGGTCGATTGTAAGGCAAAATTAGAGTTTATTTATGAGGTGAATATTCCACACACAGATATACTTGGTAACACCATCCAGATAACTTCTCCAGGGTTTATTCAACATAAACAAAGGCAACTGAAAAGCTTATGCAAATAAGAATCAAAGTCGTTTATGGAACAGAAAGGCTTACTTACGGCCACTGCTAATCAACTCCTTAGCAGTGCTGAGGTGGAAACAAATCAAAAAGGAAAACTTCTTTTTACAAAAACATAGCTCTCTTTCTCCACACAGAAAAGAACTTTTAAATCCCACATGTGCACGGCTTGTGCTGTGCTCTGCTCTACCAACAGGTGACAATTAGCTGCAATCAGTAGCTTGTTTTCAGCACACGTGCAAACTTTCCCAAAAGCTTTTTCTTTCCAACAAAACTTTATGGGAAGCCAGTATTTAGAATGTTTCCTTTTGATGTTTACTCTTATTTGGAGGATTTTTCTAAACTAACAACCTACTCAAAGAACAGTCCATATAAACACTCTCTTCATCAGATATTAAACCTTGCTCCTGAAATTGCATAGATTCACTTTCACTGTCTGTCTCAGAGGGTTTTATGAACTGACCTCTATATGGAGAGAAACTGTTTCCCTGCTGTTTGCATTGCTCAAAGCTAGAGAAACGTTCACAGTTCATACCTGAATCCAGGCAAGCATCAGGCTGCTTCTTCTGGTATTCTGGCCAGTATGCATTAGAGCTTCTGTGTCCTGTCCTCCAGTTGGTATCTCTGGACCTCAGGATCTTTTCTCCAGACGTCCTCCAAGAGGTATTTGGGCTCCTTTTCTCCTTAGCTGCAACAGACCTCTTCTTAGGTGCTACTTGAGGGTCCCCTGGCTGTGGGTCTCCAGACCTCTGGCTTTCTCCAGTTCTCTGAAGGTTGTTTCCCCCAGGAATCTCTCCAGGCATACGTACTTCTCTGAGCTCCTCTCTTGGGCCGTCTGCTTCCTTGTTCCTTCTGGTTCAGGTTGTTCCTTCTGTTCCTCCTGCTTCTGTTCCTCCTCTCCTGGTTCCTGGTCTCCTCCTTCCGGTTCGTCTGGCTCTCCCTTCCTGAAGAATCCCTTCTAGTTTTAAAGGGCTTAGATTGCAGCTCCTCCCTTGCATTCTTCAGGTGTTGTGGATTAAGCTCTCTCCTAGAAGCTGTTTGATTAGGGATGACATAATGCTTTCTCTGATTAGACTCATGCTTTTCCACTCTAGCTCCCCTAGGGACTTTCTGCATACTGGTGCATTCTGGAACATGTACTCTGTTAGGGAAACAAGCTGTCTTATTTCTATAACCTGCCAGCACAGGTCCCTTAATCAGAGTGAATTCTCCTCTTTTGTCCTTATTCCCTGAGCTTTGATAAGCTTCCTTATCACAAACCTTGAGCATCTTGTAACATTCGAATTCGAAGCTGGAACTTTTTCTTTAACTCTCGTAGCTTTAGGAAAGCCGATCTTTTTCTTCCTCTAATAGTTTCTGCTTCTATTTCCTTGCATGCATCATTGTAGTACTTTTCCTTGTCCTGTTTGCTGCACGTTGGAAATCTCTATTGAATTCTGCTATTGTCTTTCTTTCTCCTCTGGCTTTAGCTTCTCTGCGTTTCTGGGCAATTTTCAGAGTTTCTTCCGTCATCCATTTTGGCCGTTTTTGCTTTTTCACCTTTTGTAGAGACTTCTCGCTTTCTTCCAATACAATCTTCTTGATGTCATTCCATAACTCTTCTGGAGCTCTGTCATTTGTATCTAAAGCAGCAAATGGATTTTTCAGGCAGTCTTTAAATTCCAATGGTATATTCTCAAGGTCATATTTTGCTGCATTCATGAGTGGTTTGCTCTTTTTCAACTTTAGCTTGAGTTTGCATACTAGTAGTTGATTATCTGCACCACAGTCAGCTCCAGGTTTTGTCTTTATTGATGTTACAGAGCTTTTCCATCGTTGACTTCCACAGATGTAGTCGATTTGATTTTTATACAATCCATTGGGTGAAGTCCATGTGTACAGTTGCCACTTGTGTTGCTGGAAGAAGGTGTTTGAGATTAATTGATCGTTGGTCTTGCAGAATTCTATCAGTCTTTCTCCAGCTTCATTTCTGTTGCCAAGTCCATATTTTCCAACTACTTTGCCGCCTTCTTTGTTGCATGTTTGCATGTTCTGTCAATTTCAGCTTGTGCTTGTTCATAGAACTCTTGAATTTCATTCTCTTCTGCAGCTGTTGTTGGGGCATATACTTGAATTATAGTTGTGTTGATAGGCATTCCTCTTAGATGAACAGAGATTAAGCGTTCGCTGACTGCATTGTATTTCATTACAGTTCTTGCAAGTTTCTTCTTTATTATAAACGCAACGCCATTTTTTCTTTGTCTTTCATTTCCAGCATAGTAGACCATGTGATCATCTGATGCAAAGTGCCCAATGCCAGTCCATTTCAGTTCGCTGACACCCAACAGATCAAGTTGTACACATTCCATTTCATTCTTGACCACCTCCAACTTCCCTTGGTTCATGCTTTGTACATTCCATGTTCCAATGTGTAAGACATCTTTACAGCTTCTGACTCTCATTTCATGCGCAGCTACATCAGCAGTCAGATGTCCCGAGGGCTTTGATCCAACCACATCATAAATGCTGGCTTTACTCGGAAAAGTCTTCAGCTCTTCCCCAGTAGCTAGTTGAGTGCCTTCCGACCTGGGGGTTTCATCTTCCAGCACTATAGCACAATTTGTTTTGTTGTAACTATCCATTGGGTTTTCATGGCAAGATACAGAAGTAGATTGCCGGGCCTTTCCTCCGTGCAGTTTAAGTTTGGTGGTGTTGCCGTTTGTCACAGAAATGTGATCCTCCACTGTCAACACTATACCATTCTGCTGCTGCCCAGATGGGTGGTTTTTCTTGGTCTGGCACCTCAGCTGAGACCTGTCCATCTTGGGAGACCCTGCCAGTAGTTAAACTACCGATAGTTTAGCTCTCAGCATCACTGATGCACACAAGCCCTCACAGCATGGCAAACTGCAAACCGAAACTGTTAAGATAATAGAAAAGACAAATATCAAAATTGAACTATTTAGAGAGGAATTAAGAAAGAGCATTAGTATGGTAAAAACACCACCCATCAAAGCTAAAACAGAAGCCTTCTGGAGAAACCCATACAAGGACCCTTTAGGGCACAAACAAGAAGTAGAATGGCTATCCTGCATATGGGAGAATTTGGAAAATGTAAACATTTAACCCATGGAATGACCTGAAGTAACATCAAAAGAGCTGGAAGAAGGTTAAAGAGAGTCCTGGCCCAGATGGCGTGACCAACATTCGGTTCAAACAGTTAACATCGCTCCACCAAGACATTCACAAACTGCAAAAATCAATTTGTCTTATTACAAGAAGAACATTTCTCCTTTTGAAAGGAAGATCCAAGTAATGTTACTCAAAATTACAGACCAATAACGTGTCATATTTATGATCATATTGATTCCAATAACAACATGGCAATAGAACATGAGGTCAATAAAAGGGGAGCATATGGAACTAAAGACCAGTTAATGTTGAATAAAGCCATCATTACCAGCTTAAATAAAGCAGAAACCTCAGTATACCATGGACTGATAATTCAAAAGCCTTTGATAGCATGCCACACTCTTACTACTACTAGTAATTTGTATAGCGCTACTGTACATATAAATGTAAGAAACAGCCCTACTCATCAGAGCTTACAATCTAATCAAGATGAAAAAAAAATCACTTGGATAATATATTGCTGTGAAATGTTCAAAATAAACCCTGGCTTGATTAAGTACATTAAGTTCACCATGAAAATGTGGCAGACTACACTCCATTTAAAGTATGAAGATAATCAGTTTATCATTTCTAACATTAAGGTCCAGAGAGAAATATTTTAGAGAGATTCCGTGTTAACACTTTGGTGGTGCTTAGTCTACTGAGTATTGTAATCAACTCTTTGGAATATGGATTTTGCCTTAATCTTATAGAAGATAACAACTCTGAGGCAACATGACATTTACTGTTTGTGGATGACCTGAAGCCCTACAGTTCCAGTGACCAACAATCATGTGTATGACTTGTGTATTAAAGTTTCTTTGACATTAAGATGAGTTTGGCTTTGACATATCCTAAGGTACTCTTTCTTAGAGGAAAACTGAGCAAAACTTCAAATTCCCTGACATGTCAGTCCTCAGTCAGGGAGATGTTTTAACAGGTGCATGTAAATACCTAGGAGTAGAGGAAGGGATTGACAATAAAGCAAAAGTACTGAGGGAAAAGATCCATAAAAATAGCTCCCCCTTCCTCCCTGAGCCGCCAATCAACTGCCCTGCTCAACAGCTTAAGAACTGCCGTTGCCGGGGCCTCAGCTGAGCAGCGCTTCAGTCCGGGTGAGAGCAGGAGCTCCCCCTTCCTCCCCGAGCCGCCAATCAACTGCCCTGCTCAACGGCTTAAGAACTGCCGTTGCCGGGGCCTCAGCTGAGCAGCGCTTCAGTCCGGGGTGAGAGCGGGAGCTCCCCCTTCCTCCCCGAGCCGCCAATCAACTGCCCTGCTCAACGGCTTAAGAACTGCCGTTGCCGCGGCACGCCCGCGCCTTGCGGTCCCGCGCCTGAGGGCCTTGCAAGAAGGCCCTTTGGCGTGGCCCTTAGGCGATGGTCCGTGGCGTCGGTTTATGGAGCCTATATTGATGTCCTGCGTATTTATCAGGGTAACTTGCTGTTTGGTGTCCTTCTCTTCTTATCTGTTTGACTGTTTTTGTCCTTTAATCAGTCCTATCTTATAATTGGCGTTCCTTTCATATTTCCCTAAATGATATAGCATTGTAAACAGCTCTAATACCTTTTGGTCTGAGCGGTATATCAAATTTAAATAAACATAAACATACTGAAAAGTGCTTTAATATCATGGAATAAGCTAGGGATCTAGTGAACAGCTGGCAATTCCTATACTCTGTTACAGCTTTGGGTCATAGACTGGCCTTTTAAAGATCTTAAGAAACTGGATGTATGAACAAGAAAACTCCTCCATGCTCATGAGGTAATTGATAAGAACTAGTGTATATCGAGACATTACATCCCTAGAGCTTCAGGAGTACAGGTCCTCAAAGAAGTAAATTATACATACAGAGCTACTATCACAGACCTTCAGGCCTTCTTAATAGCATTGTTGGATCCAAATATGCTAAAAGTGCTGAAATATGAAAATAAACATCCAGAATCTGTCTCCATCATTAAACATAGACAGGTATTCTGAAGAGTAGAAGAGATGGGTGAGAATCCACCAACACAGATAGGGAAGGAAGCAACTGATAGTATGTGCTAGGAATAAGCAGACCAAACAAGTGCTTAGGTTCCTGAGAAGCTCAAAAGAGCCCCAATATATCTTTTTTTAATACTTTGAAAAAAATAGCATATTTGTGTTTTGGATTTAAATTAGTCACCTTTCTAAAACTGAGCTTAAGGTACATTTCAGGTCCAGTAGCTTTCCTGTGTTTTTGGTGTGGGTGCTGGCAGCGGCACACATGGCCAGCCGTGCCGCCCCAACTGCTGCTGATTCAGTCTCGGGAAGGGAAGGTGGGCAACAGCAGTATTTCAAAAAGCGGTGGCTTTTTGCCGCTGCTTTCTTACCTGTGGCAGCCGTGGGCAAGAAAGCGGCAGCAAAAAGCAGACGCTTTTGGAAATATTGCCACTACCTACCTCCCCCTCCCGAGACTGAATCTGTGATGGCGGAGGGCGGCGTGGCTGGCCATGTGTGCCGCTGCTGCCATCCTCCCAGGCCGGACGCGATTATATTCATCATAATAGCATGGAGAAAAGGTCTCTTAGTGGTGATTTGGCTTTAAAACTACCCCAATCTTACCCATCTTTTCAGAGGAGGTAGAAAACAAATAGCTATGTAATAATGCAGGTTGCCAAACTCTTTCTACCAGATCTCATCTCAACCCCCATACCACTTCTATAGAGTTCTTAAACATGAAAATACGATATTCTAACAAGAGTAACAAAAACATTTTAAATAACTATAAAAATACATGGCTATCCTGCCTGACATGTTACACAGTAGTGGTGCATGACCCTTTGCTGGCATACAGCTTCTGGAACAACTTTCCACAGACCAACCTGGCCCACCTTAATGTCAATGGGGAAATGGGTCTTAGGTGTAGAACTCACTGCCTCAAGAATTGGCACTGCAAGTAGCTGGGAGAGTGTAGCTGGGGTAAAAATTAGGTCCAAGGGGCTGCTACCTGCTGAGCCTGCATCCATCTTCAGCCTGGAACAAAACCAACAGTCACAAATAGAAGACCAAAAACAAAGGAAAGCTACTGGACTTGAAATATACCTTAAGCTCAGTTTTAGAAAGGTGGCTAGTTTAAATCCAAAATGCTATTCTTTTCAAAATACTAAAGATTATATATTGGATTTTCTTCAGTTTCTCAGGAACCTAAACACTTGCTTGGTCTGCTTCTTCCTAGCACATACTATCCATGCTTTAGAGAAGAGCAGGGCTGCTCAACCCAATCCTTTGGACACATTTAGTCAGCTGATTTTTCAGGATAATCATAATGAATATGCATGAGAGGTTTGCATACTCTTGAGGTAAGTCACCCTTCTCCTATCCTCTCCCGGTATTTCTTTCCTGCACTGGGCTAATGGGAGGAACAGGGTCTGCAATTTTTATAGAAGCTGATGGTTCTAGAAGCTGATAGTAGTCTACATTAAGAACAACCATGTTGACATATTGTGCATCTCTGAATCTTGGCTAGACGATTCTGATACAGTCCTAAATCAACTAGCCTGCCCGTCTATCAAATCTTCAACTACCCTAGGCCATCCAAAAGAGGCGGAGGCATACTCATACTTGTCAAGCAGGAACTCTAGTTCAAGACTACCAGCTCCAGCTCTACCAACGAATTGGACTTCATCACCATCTCCAACGCTCACTTGTCAATCTGCCTCACATACAGATCTCCAACAGCAGGATCCTACGACCTCTCCCTTATCAAGGAAGCATGCTCGAATGACCACAAAAACAATGGTTCATTCTTCTTGGTGATATCAACTTACCCTCCTTATCTAGCAAGCAATCTTCACCTTTCCTACAAGCAAAGGAAGCTCTCCAACTCGAGCAAATTATCTCACAATCAACTCATTCAAGAGGAGGAACCTTCAATTTAATATTCAGCCACCTGGCCACAGCAACCCTGGCCTCCATGACCCAGAACACACTAGTACCCTGGTTCAACCATAATCTGCTTACCTTCTTCCTCCCAAACCTCACCAACTCGCCTATCCACCACATCTCCCCATCTCACTTGTGCAGGTTTCGAGCCTTTGACAGAGACCTCTTCATCACTACCATCCTACTTATTTCCCATAATGATCCAACCAATCTCGATTCCACCTTATCTGAATGGAACGACCACATTTCCTCATATGCCACCACAACCAACAGCACAGTTCAGATTCCAAGATCCAACCACATTCCATGGTTTAGCCCAGAACTCAAGACTCTAAAGAACAAGTTCAGGCAACTACAGTGCAAATGGAAGTGCCACAAAGAACCATCTTTCCATTCGGCATACGCTTCTGCCAAGGATGAGTACTACTTCCTCACCCTCCTGAAGAAAAAGGAATACTATACCAACCTAATTAGATCCCCTCTCAACAGACCTAGAGAGCTCTTTGGCATAGCCTTACAGCTACTTAAAGACCTCACCACAATCAAATCTGATGCCGCCCTACCCCCAGCCGACATAGCACAATTTCTTCAGTCCAAACATTGATCCAGCACCAGAAATCCCGGGCGGCTCACAAATGATACTGCCAGGTATCCCTTTGAGCATATCAAAAGTGACTTCATGGCTCTGGGACACAGGGTAAAGAAGATTAGTGCGCAGGTAGTGTTCTCTTAAATCCTGCCTGTTGAGGGTAAAGGCCAAGACAGAAAAGCTTGCTTCCTGGAGATGAATACGTGTATGGTGTCATCGAAAGTGTTTTGGTTTCCTAGACCATGGGATGCTGTTCAAAGAGTTGCAGAGCAGGGATGGCATCCATCTGTCCAAGAAAGGTTGACATGTCTTCAGTAGCAGACTGGCTAACCTACTGAAGAGGGCTTTAAACTAGATTCATTGGGGATGGGTGCTGAAAGCCCCCAGGTAAGTAAAACGTTAAATACATTTATGGAAATGGGTAAAAGGAATAACATATCGAAAGCGGTGTGTATAAATGCCCGTAGCATAGGAAATAAGATCCCAGATGTTGAAACTTTAATGGGAGAGGCTGACTTGGATTTAATGGCAGTTACAGAAACATGGTTCACAGAACACCATGACTGGGATGTAACTATACCAGGCTATACGTCATTCAGAAAGGACAGGATAGGAAGAAGGGGAGGAGGAGTGGCACTATTTGTAAAAAATAATATTAAAGCTTTGGAACTACAGAGCTTAAAAGGGAGAGAGGAGGCACTGTGGGTTAAACTAGAAAGAGGGAAAGAAAAATCTATTTGTATTGGTATGATATACAGACCTCTCTCACAGGAGGAAAAGGTGGACGGAGAGTTAATTGAAGACATTCGCAGCATTGCTAGGAAAGAAGTGCTACTGATGGGGGATTTCAATATGGCAGATGTTGATTGGCACATTCCTGCTGCAGTATCATCTAGAAGTAAGGAGATCGTGGACTCTCTACAGGGAGAACTATTCAGGCAACAGGTAACAGAACCCACACGTGAAGGGGCCATACTGGACTTGGTGCTTACCAATGGTGAAAGGGTTTCTGATGTTATAGTGGGAGATATATTTGCATCCAGTGATCACCAGATGGTGTAGTTCAGTATTAGGACTAGGCTGATAAAATCCATTTAAAAGCAAGGGTCTTAGACTTTAGGAAAACTAAGTTTGCCAAGATGGCCAATACCTCAGGGAGGAGTTAGCGGGATGGGAAAAGCTGGGGGAAGTAGAAAAACAGTGGGCAAAACTGAAAGGGGATATTTTAAGGGCAACCAACCTTTTTGTTAAAATGCTAAATAAAGGTAAAAGGAAAAGGAGACTGCTATAGTTTTCGAAAGAAGTAGCTAAAAAGGTGACGAATAAGAGGGAGGCCTTTATGAAATATAAGAGATCACGGAGAGAGGAAGACAGGCATCTATATTTGGAAAAACGTAGAGAAGCTAGCAAAGTAGTCAGGAAAGAAAAGATTCAAAAAGAGGAGGAAATAGCCAATGCAATAAAATGGGGGGGGGGGGGGGGGGGGCCATTTTTCAGATATGTTGGTGAGAAGAGGCAGAGCAAAAGTGGTATTGTCAGACTCAATGTTGAAGGGGAGGAATATGTAGAGGCGGATGAGGATAAAGCGGAATTGCTTAACAAATATTTCTGTTCTGTGTTCACAGATGAAGAACCAGGAACAGGACCTCAGAAAACACCCACAAACAGGAGCAAAAACGAGAGGCATCTTGAACAATTTTCAGAAGACTGTGTTCGTGAGAAACTAGCTAAAAATGTAGACAAAGCAATGGGACCGGATGGGATACACCCTGGAATACTGAGGGAACTTGGGGACGTTATAGCAGCTCCACTGACTCACCTTTTCAATGCCTCGTTGGAGTCGGGAGTGGTGTCAAAGGACTGGAAAGAGGCACATGTGGTTTCTTTACAGAAAAGCAGAAGCAAGGATGTGGTTGAAAATTACAGGCCAGTTAGTTTAACTTCGGTGGTGAGTAAATTATTGGAAGTGCTGCTGAAAGAGAAAATAGGTTTCTGGAGACCAGCGGATTACAGGATCAGAGGCAGCATGGATTCACTAGAGGCAGGTCTTATCAGACAAATCCGATTTATTTCTTGGAATGGGTGACCTGGGAGTTGGACCAAAGGAGAGCCCTAGATGTGGTGTATTTAGATTTCAGTAAAGCCTTTGACACTGTTCCTCATAGGAGACTTATAAACTGAGCATACTAGGGATGGACCCTAAAGTTACTGATTGGGTTAGAAATTGGTTGAGTGAAAGGCGACAAAGGGTACAGGTAAATGGAGCTCACTCTGAGTTGAAGTTTACCAGTGGTGTGCCCCAGGGATCTGTTCTTGGTCCGATTCTTTTTAATATCTTTGTTAGTGATATTGTGGGATAAGGTTTGCCTCTTTGCAGATGATACCAAAATAAGCAATAGAGTAGACACCAGAAAGATGTAGATAACATGGAGTGATCTAGCTAAGCTTGAAGAATGGTCTAGAATTTGGCAGCTGAGATTTAATGTTAAAAAATGCAAGGTCATGCATTTGGGCTGCAGCAATCCAAGGGAGCAATATGGTATGGGGGTGAAGTACTTCTGTCCACAAAAGAAGAGCGGGACCTAGGTATGATTGTGTTTGATGATCTTAAAGTAGCTAAAGAGCTAGAAAATGTGACAGAGAAAGCTAGAAGAATGCTTGAGTGTATAGGGAGAGGAAGGCCAGCAGAAGAAAGGAGGTGATAGTGCCTCTGTATAAGTCTTTGGTGCGACCTCATTAGGAGTATTGTGTGCAATTCTGGAGACTGCACCTTCAAAATTATATAAACAGGCTGGAGTCTGTATAGAGGGTGGCTACTAAAATGGTTAGTGGTCTTCGTTGTAAAGCATATTAGGACAGACTTAAGGATTTTAATATGTACATCTTAGAGAAAAAGCAGGGTAGAGGTGATATGATTGAGACATTTAAATACCTCTGTGGCATAAATGCACAGGAGGAGAGCCTCTTTCGATTGAAAGCAAGCTCTGCTACGAGGGGACATGGGATGAGGGTGAAAGGGGATAGATTCAGGAGTGATATATGGAAATATTTCTTTACGAAAAGAGTGGTGGATCCGTGGAATAATCTTCCAGTGGAGGTGGTGAAGATGAGGACAGTACCTGACTTCAAAGAAACATGTGACAAACTCAGAGGATCTCTAAAGGAAAAAAGGAGAATGTTATAGTGGTTGATATGGCTGTGGTTGTGATGTGACGTGACCACCTTGATTGAAGGATAAGGTGGCATACAAATCTGTCTAACTAAATAAATAAATAAAATAAATATAGAAGGACAGACTAGATAGGCCATGTGTGTTCTTTCTGTCGTCATGTTTCTGTTTACTTACCTATAATATCTGGGAAATTACGCAAAAATGCAGAAATTACTGAAATATGTTGAAGTTCTCTGATACGTTTTTGTGTTTGCATTGCATATTAATGCCTTTAGTGCCTCAATTATCAATTTATCTTATTTACCCATTTTGAGAATAACACCTAATTTCATTTCCTTATTCACAGGGTTTCAACATAAGATTATCATATATTGAAAATGTCAAATAGGAAACAAGACTGCAAATTTGGACTCATTTACATCATTTGGTGGGATCAGGCAGAGAATTACCTGTATCTGAACTACCGTCAGCTATCGTATTAGATATGGGTTGTATTAGAGAGACCTCAGTGATCAAGACAAACGGAATTACAACACTGATAAACTGATCACTGACCTAACAGCAGGATTACTTGCTTAGTGGTACAAAGTAAATCCAACATTCAGTGGTCCTGTTATAAACAGCCACATTAGGATTAAAACAAAGTTGAAAATATGGGAACAAGCCAGCAAAGTTTCTGTGGGCAGAGCAAAACTGGAGGAGAAAGACAGATTTATGAAGAAGCCTGACAGACTGATGGACATACATACCTGCAAATGTGAGATAGAGTTGTACTGATGTGGGATGGAATTCTGCCTTTGTCAGTGGAATACACATACTTTTTGACTGCAGCAGAGAGAAGGTGGTTCCTATGATTGAGTTAGCCTTTATAAAAGGTCAAAAAGAGAAAGTTGGGAGTGTTGAACCTTATCAGATTGTACCATTCGATCTCCCTGAGACCAGAAGACAAGAACAACAGAAGGAAAGGCAGGCAAAAAGGAAGGAGAATGAAAGAGTGAAAAAAGAACAGAAGACCAAGAGATGATGGAGAGGTCTGTGCTTGAAGTAGAACAGGGAGATTGATGACATAGTGGAAGAACCAATGGAGGAAGCTGTTGTTGCTCTGGAGAAAGCTAGGAAGAGGCCAAACTATAATATTGAGAATATAACCAACATAGCCTTTGCCAGTTGATGATTGTTGTGATGATACCAGGCTCATGTTAAAGGCAGAAGAGAATGGCAAAATGTGTCCAGGTGTGGTGAAGGAGGAACATTACACAGTTTGTATGGAGCAAGGGGGCAATAATCTGTGGCATTTTAATCTCCAGGAACAAGCAGGAATGTAGTCTTCACACGTGGGTGACGTCGGTACCAATGGAGCCCACGCGGGAACGTTCTCCAGTGTTCAATAGAAAGCTTTTGGGAGCATCCCACTGCACATGCGTCATTGTCTTCCCACCCTTGGAACTCTCCCTCCTCGGTTGAGTTCGTAGCTGAGATAAAAGAAGAGAAAAGAGAGAAACCCTACAACTTCTAGGGGAGGAGGGTGGGTTGTGAAGACTAAATTCTTGCTTTTCCCAGAGATCACCTGTTACAAGTGAGTAACTACGCTATCTCCAGGAACAAGCAGGAATGTAGTCTTCACATATGGGACTCGCTAGCTCCCAGATGCCAGAGAAATGACCTCAGAATCGGTAGATTTACCTCAGAATAGGCATCAAGAGGTCATTTATTTTATTTTTATTTATTTATTTACTTCTCTTATATACCACGCTATTAAAATCAGTGCGGTTTACAATTGAACAAAAAACATACTGCAATGTCACACGACAATTGAGTTTTTACATTGAACATGGACGAGATAACCTGGAGGTAACAGGGGTAACTAATTACAGAGTAATTATTCATGGAGTATGGTGAGAAATTATACATATAATATGGTGAGAAATTATACATATAGTATAGCTTGGTTTCAACATATTTATAAGAGGTTTAATCAATAAGATGTGTGATCAGTACCAATAATAAATAAGAGAGGGGATATGGTGGTAGAGCTAGTCATTTTCTTTATGGTGTTGGATTTTGGGTGGGGTGGAGTAGGGTGTAGGATGTGAGGATGGGTGGTTGTTTCTGGGATTGGATTCTGGGTAATGGATGAGGAAAAGGTGTTGTTTGAGGGCTTTTCTAAATGACAATAGGTCTGGGGTGGAACGGAGCTCAGTGGGGAGGGCATTCCAGGTCATGGGTGCAAATAGGGAGAAGGCTCTATTGGCAGTAGCCTTTTTGCACTTAGTTAGAATGTTGGGGATCTCTAGAGTGTTTGCTTGATTAGATCTCCTGATCCTGTTGAACGGCTGTCTTTGAATGAGTTTGCTGAATGGTGAGGTGATCTGGTTCCTTAGGGCTTTGAATGTTAGTACTAGGGACTTATACTGGATTCTAGCCTGAAGTGGAAGCTAGTGGAGATCCATCATGACTGGGGTTATATGTTTAGCTCTTGATGTACCTTCAAGTACCCTTGCTGCAGCATTCATTGCAAGGCGAAGAGGTCCTAGTGTTGACTGAGGGAGGCCATGAAGGATAATATTTGCAAAGTCTAGATGTGGGAGCACCAAGGCTTGGAAGATAGTTCGGTAGTCATTAAAGTCCAATAGGGGGCGCAGGTGACGTAGTATCCAGACCTTATGGTAAATTGCTTTCGTGATGTTCTTCACATGTGTAAACATGTCGAGTCGTTGGTAAAGCGTGATGCCGAGATAGCGGTTAGTTGATTTTGCTATCAACTCAATATTGTTTACTTTTAATGTGGGGGGTGGGGAGAACATCTGGTTCTTGGTGAGGAATAAGACATCTGTTTTACTATGGTTGATTCTTAAATTTTGTGTTGTAAGCCATTGTGATACAGCTTCGAAGCAGCTTGATATAGGTGAAAAGTCAGGTTGATCAATCAGGAATGGTGAGTAGATTAGGACGTCATCTGCGTAGACTAGGCACTGGATGTTGAAGGAGCGGATTAGGGTACAAATTGGTTGCATATATATGTTGAACATGAATGCAGATAGGGATGAACCCTGAGGTACACCTTGATTGAGAGGGAATGGGTCAGAAGTCATGGGACCTGTTCTGACTTGTTGCCATCTGTTAGATAGGTAGGACTTGCACCATGCTATAGCTGAGCCTTGTATTCCTTTCTCCACAAGACGGAGTATCAGAGTTTCATGGTTGATTGAATCAAAGGCTGCAGCAATATCCATGAAAATGAGGACAAATCCCTGGCGGATGTTATTAAGTCCTGTAACTAGATCATTGAAGAGAGTTGTGAGGATGGTGTCGACACCATGAGCTTCTCTGAAGCCATGTTGAGATGGATCCAGTGGAGCTACATCGTCAATATGTTGTTGGATTTGTCGTTGAACTACCTTTTCAATGATTTTGGCGAGTAGGGGGATGCTTGATATTGGGCGAAAGGATTCAACTTTGGAGGAATCAAGTTTGTTGTTTTTTAATAATGGGCGGATTGAAGTAAATTTCAGGCTTTGTGGGAAAGATCCTATGGAGAGGGATTGGTTTGTGATTCTGCTTATAGCGGGACTAAGTTCTTGGCGTAATTCTTTGATCCAACTAGCTGGACATGGGTCACTAGGGGCAGTGGTAAGGTTAATGGATGTGATAATATCTTGTATTTCTTTATTGGATACTTCACAAAATTTGAGTAGAGGGGTTTTACATGTAGTAGAGGAGATTGTGCAGGTTGATAACTTGTTGGCTTGGATTATCTTTGATTGTAGGTAGTTTGCATAATCTTGTGGGTGAGGCATAGTTGTTTGGGCGGGAGCTGGGTCACCTGTTAGGGACTTAACTATGCTGAACAGATCATGGGGTTTGTTAAGCGATCGCTTTAGAATATCTGCATGGTATTGTTTTCTTTTTTACATCGTCATTGCTCGATGAGATTGTAGATAAGAGGTGTATGTACGTAGAGATTCAGGGGACCGGGCGTGGCACCAGTGCCTTTCTAGTTTACGTAAGTGAAGGAGCGACGCTCTAAGGTCATTGGTGTACCATGGAGCATGTTCTCGCTTCTTGATGTTTATTCTTGTGGTTGGAAGAGAGGCAGCTGATTTAAGGGCGTGGTCCCAGTTGGAAACTAGTTTATCTGGGTCAGATAGTGTGATAATAAGGCGAGGTAAGATTTCCTCAAGGGCTTTATCCTTAACAAAAGGCTTAAAACGTGTAGATAGAGAGCTCGGTGGGGCTTGTGCCTTGATAGTGCTGTTAGTCTGATGGATGGTGGGTATCTGAAATGTGATAAGATCATGATCAGACCAGGGTACTGAAATTATTGATGTGGTGAAGTGGTGAGCTATATTTGTTGCTATCTGTGGGGCAAAGATCAGGTCAAGTGTGCTTCCCTTGATGTGGGTAGGTGATTCAATAATCTGATTGTATCCCAGATCTTTCATAGCATCAATGAAGGCTGTTGCATGTGCAGTTGTTAGAGAAGGCAGGTTAAAATCTACCATTATCCAGCTTGGGATACTGGAATTGCAAGCAAGATTGATTATTGTTGGTAATTCGCCTGGTGAGGGTGTTGGAGCTCGATATAAAAGGTTGATAGAGCAGAGTTAATTTGTTATAGTAATCATATCAAGGTGAGTGGTGCTGGATGCATTGCTTGTTTTGAACTGGAGATTGGATTTTGTGAGGATGAGTGTACCTCCTCCTTTTTTATTAGATCTGTGGCAAGTGTGGATGGTGAAGCCAGGTGGTGACATCTGGTGGATGAGAGCATTATCGCAGTCTGATAGCCATGTTTCGGTTATCATTAGGATATCAAGATTGTGTTGAGATATCAGGTCGTGGACCACTGGCCATTTTGAACATATAGATCTTGCATTTATAAGTGCACACCTGATTGGGTGTTGGGATTTGTTTTTCTGGCTATGGTCCTTTTTGAGGTTTTGCAATGGGATGTATAGTAGGTGGGGTGGGTTGTGATGGGTCTTGATGAAGGGTGACAGGGGGTTTCAAACCATTTTCTTTCCGTGTAGCTTTTCAAGTTATTGAAGGTGATTCCTGTAATATAAACACTGGTTGGGGGGTGGAGGACTAATGCATTATGTTGAGGAGAAGCTACAAAGGAAGTTGGTGTATCTTTTCTGTAACCTGCACCCAGGCGAACTACCATTGAGGCACTTGGTGACTGCTTTAGATGGCAGGACTTTAAGCAACAACAAATGGGCAGGTCCATAGGAAAAATGTTGGATTCTGCTACTGAACTGGAAATAAATTCTGATTATACTAAGATCTCTGTTGGCCCTGATCTTCCTCAGCTCAGCGATGAAGTGATCAAAGACTTAAGCACAGATCAGAGCTATGGCTATAGAATTGTAACTGCCATTAGAACAGGTGTCTTGCCAAAGGATCTGGCTCTATTGGATATAGGACCTATGTCCCATAGCAGATGGCTTACAACAGCTCTAAGGTTCATGAGAATATGGATTTCCAAGCATAATCTGAAAGGAAAGAATCTGAAAAACTTAAGAATGATTGTAGAGTTCTGTATTGGGGTTTACATAGTGAACTGGTTCAATATAAAAATAAATAGCAATTGGACACAAGGTCCCAGGCATCTCCTTTTTCAGCTGCAACTGTTGAAAGAAAGTGTGAAGAGGTAAGGAAGATAGTCATGCCTACAGTGAGAAGGTCAGCTTGGTATGGTTACAGCGAGTCTGTTCTGCAAGCTATGTTGTGCAGTGAAGAGGAACAGGAGAGAGGAGATGCATTGGAGAAGATATTGAAGATCAGAGGTGAAAGAGAACAAGCAGGAATGTGAGACAGTAGTGTGAGACCCAGGAAAACACCATCCATCAACACTAAGGCAACTGCAGTCACCCAATTACTGGACTGGAGCTCTGGAGTCTCTGAGCCTCCTCTTACCTGTACCATGACAACAGCAGAGATCAAGGCATTTCTGAGCAAGCCCATGGTGGTTTCAGACTGGCCATCACACACCCAGTCCATAGAAAGGTGTGTAAAAATGACAACAGAGGCTGCTGGTCTTCTATAATCGGGAGAGGAGGGAACATTATATTAGGGATCAGATGGTCAGCAGGGAGCTCATGAGTCAAAACAGAAATAAACAAGATATGGCTTCTTTGCTGGATTTTGTTAAATAACATTAAATTAACTGCACAAATGACATTTTAAAGACAATTATGTGGCTACAGGTGGTGTTCTGATTATGTGTATGTTCAAATAAATGTTAATTTCCACATGTTTCAACTGTGATTTGATGTAGGTAAGATTCACTTTAGGCAGTTTCTGAAGATAGCTTTAGATTCAGCTTGCAAAATGGCATAATTTGGTCACTAGTAGTTTGCAAAAATAAAAATCTACCCCTAAAATTGTCACATCTCACTGGAACAAACTACTTGAGTCTGCGCGTCAGGCTTCATCTTTGGCCCTTTTCAAATCCAGGCTGAAAACGCATCTCTTTGAGGCTGCTTTTGAATCCTGATCTGCTAAGTCTCCTATGTGCTTCCCCTAGATATATCCTTGTCCTGTCTGTCTTGACTAGACTAAGTTCTGACGAGAAGGGACAATCTTTCACATGTGTCTGTATAGCGCTAAGAATACCTTGTAGCGCTATACAAATGATATGCAGTAGTAGTAAATAATTAGATCAAAAATGTACGTCGAATGTGGCTTAATTGAATTTTAACAGTCTTTGCTACAGACGTCTGTAGGAACCTCTTGAATAAACTGAAACATTTGTGAGTGGCTCCTAAGGTGGAGGACTGGATTAGAAGCTGGTTGAGTAATAGATGATAGAGGATGGTCATAAATGGAACTTACTTGTAGGAGAAAGCAGTGATTAGTAGTGTGCCTGGAGATCTGTCTTGGGGCTATATTTGTTTAGTATTTTTGCCAGCAGTATTGTGGAGGGGATGGTGAGAAACGTTTGTTTCACATCTTAGTATCATCTTTTGAAAAACAGACTGAACATTACTGAGGGAGTAGACAGGTAAGTTACTTAAAGTTTGAGGCATGGTTAATTGCCTGGAAAATAAAATTAAGCACAAAACAGTACAATTTCATGCATTTGAGATGCAGGAATCGAAAGCAATGGTACATGATGTGGAGTAAGGCACTGCTGTTCACCAACTATGAGAGAGAACTCTGGGTGTTAGTATCTGACTTTGAAGGTAGCAAAACAGTGTAGCAAGATAGTGGCTAGAGACAGGGCCGGCCCGTCCATTGAGCGAGAATGTTTTTTGCACAGGGCCCCGCGTTTCAGGGGGCCCCGCGCAAAAAACATTCTTTTGTAAAAGTAAAATTGAAAAAAAAAAAGAAAACCTGTCTCCTGCCGCTGTCGGGGCCGCCGCGGCAGAATCGAGCGTGCCGCGGGGCCCCCCTGTACCCGGCACAGCCTCTCCTCCCTGTAGCAACTCTCTCTTCTGAGCTGCAGTCAGACGCGCCGGCTTGCAGAGCGCGAAGGGAAGAGTTTCCCTTTCGCGACTCTGTTAGGCCCGCGGGGGCTGATGGGAACTTCCCATCAGCCCCCGCGGGCTTAACAGAGCAGCGAGGGAAAAACTCTTCCCTCGCGCTCTGCAAGCCGGCGCGTCTGACTTCAGCTCCAACGAGAGAGCTGCTACAGGGAGGAGAGGCTGTGCCGGGTACAGGGGGGCCCCGCGGCACGCTCGATTCTGCCGCGGCGGCCCCGACAGCGGCAGGAGACAGGTTTTCCTTTTTTTTAAAAATTTCCCTGGGCTGGGCTGGGCGTTAGGAGTGGTGCTGGGCTGGGCTGGGCTGGGGGTTAGAAGTGGTGCTGGGCTGGGCAGGGCTGGGCTGGGGGGGGGTGTTAGGAGTAGTGATGGGCTGGGCGGGGGGGGGTGTTAGGAGTAGTGATGGGCTGGGCTGGGCTGGGCTGGGGGGGGGGTTAGGAGTTGTGATGGGCAGGGCTCGGCTGGGCTGGGGGGGGGAGGTGTTAGGAGAAGTGATGGGATGGCCTCGGCTGGCTCGGGGGGTTAGGAGTGGTCAAGGACACTGGGCTGGTGGGGGGTGTTTAGGAGTGGTGATGGGCACTGGGCTGGCTGGGGGGGTAGGAGTGGTGATGGGCACTGGGCTGGCTGGGGGGGGTTAGGAGTGGTGATGGGTGCTGGGCTGGGGTGGTTAGGAGTGGTGATGGGCGCTGGGGGGGTTAGGAGTGGTGATGGGCGCTGGGGAGGGGTTAGGAGTGGTGATGGGCGCTGGGGGGGCTTAAACTAAAAATTGGGTGATGGGGGATTAGGACTGGAAATGGGCTGGTGGGATTAGGACTGGAAGTGGGTTGATGGGGGGTTAGGACTGGTAGTGGGCTATGGGAGGGCTTAAACTAAAAATTGAGTGATGGGGGATTAGGACTGGGAGTGGGCTGATGGGGAGGTTAGGACTGGTAATGGGCTATGGGGGGGCTTAAACTGAAAATTGGGTGAGGGGCATTAGGCCTGGAAATGGGAGGGTGGGATTAGGACTGGGAGTGGCCAAGGGGGGGCAACCACTCGACAAGGGTTGGGGGGGTTGCAAGGACTGGAAATGGGCTGAGTGGAAGGGGGCTTGAACTGCAAATAGCTGTTGGGGATGGGGCTTGGAATGGAAATGGGCTGAGGGGAAGTGGGGGGCTTGAACTGCAAATAGCTGATGGGGACGGGGCTTGGAATGGAAATGGGCTGAGGGGAAGTGGGGGGCTTGAACTGCAAATAGCTGATGGGGAGGGGGACTTGGAATGGAAATGGGCTGAGTGGAAGGGGGCTTGAACTGCAAATAGCTGATGGGAAGGGGGGCTTGGAATGGGCTCTTAGGGGAGGGAGCTAGGACAGGAACTGGGCTGATGGATGGGCTAGGATAGAACTGAGAATTGGGTGTTGGGGGGAGCTAAGATTGGAAATGGGCTTTGGTGGGGGCTTGGATTGAAATGGACTCATGGAGGGGCTAGAACTGGAAGTAGGCTCATGGGGGGCTTGGTTTAGAAATGGGCTGAGTGGAGGGGAGCTAGGATTTAACATGGGCTGATGGTGGGGCTAGGAAAGGACTAGAAATGGGCTGATGGGAGGCTGGTATTGGAAATGAGCTGATGAAGGGACTCGGATAGGACTGGAAATGGATGGGGGAGCTAGGACTGGAAATGGGCTGATGTGGGGACTAGAAGGGAGCGGATACTGGGTGGGGCTGGAACTAAAAGGGAGCTGATGTTGGGGGAGATTAGAAGGGGATGGGGCTGGGAGAATGAAATGGAGAGGGGAAAAATATTTTGTGTGGGAGGGAAGAAAAATGTACAATTGGCCGGGTATTGGGAGACTAAGTGGGGATTGAGGATGGAGGGGTAAAATTTGAGTGGATGAAATAGGAATGAGGAAAGAGCAAAAGGAGAAAGATTATTATGTTAAAGCAGATGTAGAGAGAGAATGGAAAAAACTAGAAGAGAAGAAAGGACAAATGGACAGCAGACGATGGAGAGATAGCAGAAGACACAAATAAACCAGAAGAAAGTGGCTGGAACAATTGCAACTGAAAAAAAAATGCACAAAAGGTACAAAGATATCTCTTTATTTTGAATTTATTAACTGGAATATGTCAGCTCTGGGAAATGTGCATCATTAATGTCTGTGCTTTGTTTAGTACAAGAGGAAATTAATTTATAGTTTTATTTCTACATTGTTGTTGTACATTCCAAGTTTGGCTTTTAGGGTTCCCAGTTTAATTATTGTCTTCCTGTTTTTAAATTGTGATTCCTTGTTTGGTGATAGTCTATGTTCTGCATGTGTAACTGAGCTGAGGTATTCTGTTTATGTAATTCCTATTTGACATTGTCACTTGTTCTCTTTCCCCAGTAGGTCATGTATTGTTATTCTCTGAAATGTATTGGTTTAATATTTGCAGTGTTGCCTTTTGATAGGTAGTGTATGGTGCTTTATGAGTCCTGGTAGTGCTGTTGGGATACGGTGGGTTTGCTATGGGTTCTAAATGGGCAGTGTTTGTAGTAGTTCCTAATGTGCCTGGCGGTTGGCACTGGATTATAGTAATGTAGAAATCTTTGTCTTTTTTTATCCATACACTCATGAAGAGGCATGTTTACTAAAAGTTAGTGTATGGTAACATTATGCAAATATTTATGCAAATGAGGCCCCGCACCGAGTCTCCGCACATGGCCCCGCACCCCCCTTGGGCCGCCCCTGGCTAGAGACAGAGTGATACAGGAATGCAGAGGGAGAGGCATAAGCTGCAGAAAAAAAACAACAACATAGAAACATAAAAAATGATGGCAGATAAAGACCATACAGCCCATTCAGTCTACCCATCTATACAAGCTGCTAAGCTGTACAGATCTCTTCCCCTTCCTCAGAGATTCTCTGTGCTTATCCAATGCTTGTTCCATGCATCTGATGCCCTTTCTGTAAAGAAATGTTCCTTAGATGACTCCTGAGTCTATCTCCTTTCAACCTAATTCTGTGGACCCCCTCTTTCCATAGCTTCCTTTTCAATTGAAAGAGGCCTGCCTCTTGTGCATCTGTCATGGAGGTATTCAAATGTCTCTACTATACCTCTACTTTCCTACCTTTCTTCCAAAGTATACTGTTTAGATTTTTAAGTGGATCATAAGAACATAAAATATGCCATACTGGGTCAGACCAAGTTCCATCAAGCCCAGTATCCTGTTTCCAACTGTGGCCAATCTAGGTCATAAGTACCTAGCAGTTTCCCCAAAAGACACAGGTTCCACAATGCTTGTATTGGGTTAAGCAGTGATATCCCGGGTCCCTTTTAATAATGGTTTATGGACCTTTCCTCCAGGAACTAGTCCAAACCTTTTTTTAAACCAAGCTACACTAACAGCTTTTACTACATCCTCCGGTAACAAATTCCAGAGTTTGATTACATGTTGATTGAAAAAATATTTTCTCTTATTAGTCTTAAATAGTTTACCCTGTAGCTTCATTGCATGTCTCCTAGTCTTTCTATATTCTGTTGACGTAAACAATCGATCTACGTTTACCCGTTCCACTCCATTCATTAATTTATAGACTTCTATCATATCTCCCCTCAGCCGTCTCTTTTCCAGGTTAAAGAGCCCTAACATTTTAGCCCCTCTTCATAGGGGTATCCTTCCATATCCTTTACCATTTTAGTGGCTTTTTCTGTACCTGTTCTAATAACGCTATATCCTTTTTAAGATACGGCAACCAGAATTGCACACAATACTCAAGGTGCAGTCGCACCATGGAATGATACAGAGGCATTATAATCTTTGTTTTATTTTCCATTTCTTTTCTTATGATACCTAGGATTCTATTTGCTCTCTTGGCTGCCGCTGCACACTGGGCAGAGGGTTTTAACATGTTATTCACGATGACACCTAATTCTTTTTCCTGGGTTGTGGTTCCTAATGTGGAACCTTGCATCGTGTAACCATAGTTTGGGTTTTTCTTTCCTAGGTGCGTAACTTTGCACTTGTCCACATTAAATTTCATCTGCCATTTGAATGCCCAATCTTCCAATGTATCAAGATCCTCTTGCAATTTTCCACAATCCTCATGGGTTTTAACAACTTTAAATAGTTTTGTGTCATCTGCAAATTTGATAACCTCACTCGTTATTCCCTTTTCCAGGTCATTTATGAATATGTCAAAAAGCAGCGGACCCAGCACAGATCCCTGGGGTACTCCACTATTCACCTTTCTCCATTGGGAAAATTGGCCATTTAGCCCTACCCTCTGCTTTCTATCTTTTAACCAGTTCCTGATCCAAAATAGTACACAGCCTCCTATCCCATGACTTTTTAGTTTTTCCAAAAATCTCTGATGAGAGGGACCTTGTCAAAGGCTTTCTGAAAGTCCAGATACATACACTATATCAACCAACTCAGCTTTATTTACCTGTTTATTCACACCTTCAAAAAAACATAACAGATTAGTAAGACAAGATCTTCCTTGTCTAAAGCCGTGTTGGCTGTCTCCCATTAAGCCATGACTATCTACATGTTCAATAATTTTGTTCTTTATTATGGTTTCTACCATTTTCCCCGGTATTGATGTCAGGCTCACCGGTCTGTAGTTTCCCAGATCACCCCTGGAACCATTTTTAAAAATTGGCGTCACATCGGCCATCCTCCAATCTTCAGGTATTACAGATGATTTCAATGATAGTTCACAGATTACTGATAGCTGATCTGCAATCTCATATTTCAGTTCTTTCAATACCCTTGGATGTATACCATCCGGTCCAGGTGATTTGCTTCTCTTCAGTTTATCAAATAATTTTAATACATCTTCCCAGTGTATCAATATTTCTTTCAATTCTTCCACATTATCACCTTTAAATACCACTTCAGTCATGGGTAGCATCCTTAAATCTTCCTCAGTAGAGACCAAAGCAAAGAATTCATTCAGTCTCTCTGCTATGGCCTTGTCCCCTCTTAGTGCTCCTTTTACCCCTCTATCATCTAATGGTCCAACTGACACACTCACTTTTTTTTTTTTGCTATGAATGTACTTGAGAAAGTCTTTATTACGTGTTTTTGTTTCCACAGCAAGCTTCTTCTCAAATTCTCTCTTTGCCTGCCTTATCAATGCCTTGCATTTAAGTTGTCAGTGCTTGTGCTGTTTCCAGTTTTCATCATTTGGCTCTTTTTTCCATTTCCTGAAAGATGCTTTTTTGGCAACAACAGCCTCTCTGATCTCACCTTTAAAACATGTTGGCAGATTTTTGGACTTCCTTCCACTTTTCTTAAAGCGTGGAATACAGCTGGTCTGGGCTTCCATATGTTTTATGATAAAGACCACTTATGATGCCTTGTTGCCTAGGGTGGTATATCAAATGTTAATAAAGATAAAGGTGATTTCAGTAACTACTCTCTGGACCCAACTCTGTCCTGTTTATATCCTTCTGAAGGCGAGGATTCCAGAATTGTGCACACTATTTCAAGTGAGACCTCACAAGAGATTTATAGAAAGACACTATGACCTTGTTTTTCTTGCTAGACCTTATCCCTGTGGACCCAAGCGTTCTTCTGGCATTTGCTGTAATCTTTTCTATTTGTTTGGCCACCTTAAGATCATTAAATAAATACCACCAGTTCGTGCTTTTCTTTAATGCTCAGAAGTATTTTGTCCCTTATACTGTACTGCTCCCTTGGTTGTTGGCAGCCCAATTATATGACCCTTAATTATTTTTAATATTAATTCTTAAGTGCTATGCTCTAGACCATTCTTCAATCTTTGCTAGATCTCTCCTCATATTATCCACACCTTCTATGATGTCTACTCTATTTATTTGTTACATTTCTTCCAGAGGTCAGGGGCGGTTTACAAGAAACCAAAAACATGTTATATGGAACAGAAGTAAACTTTTTATATAGAACATAAATAAAACTTTTTATATAAAACTTGGTTTGAGGGTAGGAATAGTGATTTGGGGGTTTAGGGATGTACTAGGTAGGGATTAACTATATACTGGAAGTCTTACGTCTGTGTGGACAGGTTTTTCTTAGGCAGCTCTTGTCTTGGTTGTGTTAGTCGATGGGCTGTCCTGGTGGTATGTGTGTGTTCAGGTGCGGTGCATTTGCTCCATAGTGCATGGTGAAGAGATGGGTTTTGAGATGCTTTTTAAATACTTTGAGGTCTTTGATTGCTCATTTGTGTAGTGGGAGGGAGTTTCAGATGCTGGGGGCAGAGTATGTGAACGCTCTGGAACTGGTGGCATGTTTTGTTTTGCAGATAAGAGGGTGGGATAGTTAAGGAGTGGAGAGCATTTTTCCTATGGGATCTGATGCTTTCAGGGGCAAGGATGAGGGTTGAGAGGAAGGATGGGGCAATCTTGTTGGTGAGTTTGAAGGTTGTTGTTTGTTTATTTTTTAATACCGCGCTCTTTGGAATCAGTGCAGTTTACATGTATACTAACAGGTACTTTTTATTCCCTTGTCCCTGAACGGCTCACAATCTAAGTGTACCTGAGGTAATGGAGGGTTAAGTGGCTTGCCCAAGGCCACAAGGAGTGGCCATGGTGTATGCCACAATGGGACTAGAGACCCCAGTCCCTCCGGCCTGAGGTTGTTTGTCCCCATGTGGGAATTGAACCCCCGGCCTTCTGGCCTGAGGTAATCTGTCCCAACCACTGAGCCACTCCTCCCTCTGAGGAGCTTATACCATATCCGACTTTCAATTGGGAGCCAATGCAGGCCGTATAGTAGAGGTGTGATGTGGTCGGTTAGTTTGGCTTTGCAGGTGATTCTAGCGGTGATGTTTTGCATTCGTTGGAGTATGTGAAGGCTTTTTGCTGGGAGACCCTGCAATTGGCTGTTGCAATAGTCGAAGTGGGTGGTAATGATGGATTGGATGACTGCTCTTAAGTCGTTATCTTCGAGGATGGGTCTTAGATGCTGTATGGACTTTAGTTTGAACAGGATTGTTCTGGCTGTTCGTTTCAGGTGGGGGATCACGCTGAGGGAGGTATCCAGGATTATATCGAGGTATTTAAATTCTTGTTTGATGGGAATTGTGGAGTTGTTGAGGATGATGGTTTGGGGTAGGTTTGTGTCTTGGCTCCTTGTGATGAGCAGCGCTTCAGTTTCTTGGTAGTTCAGGTTGAGGTTGTTGTATGTTAGCCAGGAGTCAGTTTCATTAATGCAGTCAGTTTCTTGTAGGTGGGATTGTTTATATCTATTGGGAGTGACAACATGATGTCGTCCGCATATATGCAGTATTGGATGTTGTGTTTTCTGAATATGTGTGTGATGGGTTGAAGGTAGAGGTTAAATAGGAGGGCAGAGAGGGCGGATCCTTGTGGTATGCCTTGTTCTTGTGGGAAGGTGTTTGGGGGTGGTTCTCCTATTTGGATGCAGAGTTTGTGGCCTGTGATTTAGGATTTAAACTAGAGTAGAACTAAGCCACCGAGTCAGAGATATTCCAATCTCGCGATGAGGGTTTCGTGGTTTATGTTGTCAAAGGCTGATGCAACATCCAGGAAGACTAGGATGTATGTGCAGTTGAGGTTTTCTATGCCGCGAATCAGGTTGTCAGTTAAGGCTAGGAGCAATGTTTCCACTCCATGATGGGGGGGAAACCAATACCGGTGGGTGTCTAGGGGGGCATTGGAGTCTAGGAAGTCCTGGAGTTGGTGGAGGATGGTTTTTTCGATTACACAGGTACACTACCAAAAAACTGCCTCCAGTTTTGCAACTGATTCCTATAGATTTTGGGGTGCTGAATTCAGGAAAAATAGCCAAAATGTTCCATCACGTCACGTTTTCTTGCAAAATTAGATTTCTTACCCATATAAGGAATGTTCACATAATTTCTTTTTAGCCGACTGCAGTTTATTTTCTTGGCCCAAAATAGAGGTTGTAATGGTTAACTAACTAGAAACACTCCCTCATGATATTTTAGAGTGATTTGTATTCATTTTATACATTAACAGGACAATTGGGAGGCGGGGGCTAAATCCAGTACTCGCGCTGGCGCATGTTCTTTCCTGTTCGCCTCGCCTCGTTCACTCGCTCAAACATGGTGGTTGCGACATGAACGTTCCTGTCAAATTTCAGTTTCTTGCAAGTTCATTATTACCTTTTGTTTGCTCAGTCGTAATCCAGCTTTATTCCGAAGTGGTTCACTACAATTGTAGTTTGCAGTGCTGTGTATTTGTGATGGCTCACAGAGCCAGAGGTTGCGTCAACTCTCCAGACAGGTTTTGTTTTATTTGTGGGGAATATACCGTGAAAAAGCGGCAGAGGAACATTTCTGCATTTATTAAAAAAGTATATTTCGCCTATTTCGGTTTGAAGTTAGGCGATCAAGACAAACCGTGGGCTCCTCACAAAGTGTGCAAGACATGTGAGGAAGATCTACGCTTATGGATGAAAGGTAAAAAACAAGCATTTCGTTTCGGAATACCTATGATGTGGCGTGAACAAAGAGACCACAGCAGTGACTGCTATTTTTGCTCTTGCATTGTGAAGGGATACAACTTAAAAAATAAGAACGTAATAAGTTACCCCAACCTTCCCTCAGCAATTAGGCCTATGCCTCATAGCAACGAAGTACCTGTGCCTTAACCACCAAAATCTTTGGATCATATTTGTGTGGACGGTTCTGATCATGATGACTCATCAGATGGCTTTTCCCGATGAGTCCAGTACTTCCGAGTTTGAAACTGAACCAGATCCGAAACCTGAACTTTTAGGACTCCCAAAAGATGCTGCCCAACTGCTAGGTTCTCGGCTTAAACAGAAAAATCTATTGTCACCAGGAACAACTTTTTATTGGTACCGCAACCGCGAGACACAATTTTTGAAGTATTTCAGCAAAGAGGAAGATTTGGTATTTTGCAACGATATATACGGAGTGATGGAAAGGTTTAAACTCAAGTATGATCCTGCTGAATGGCGGCTGTTCATTGATTCGTCAAAAGACAGCATAAAAGGTGTTCTTCTTCATAATGGCAACACATTCGCTTCAGTTCCTATTGCTCACTCTGTTATTCTCCAAGAAAAATATGAGAATTTGGCCCTGATTCTTCAGAAGATTCGTTATGATGAGCATAAGTGGATGATTTGTGGAGACTTTAAAATTCTATCCATGCTATTAGGGCAGCAATCCGGTTTCACCAAATATCCCTGCTTCCTTTGCTTGTGGGATAGCCGGGCCCGCGACCTACACTGGGGGAAAAAAGACTGGCCAATTCGGGAGTATTTGAGACCCGGTGAGAAAAATGTTCTTCATGAGAGCTTGGTACCTCGTGATAAAATTCTATTACCACCTCTCCACATTAAGTTGGGTCTCATTAAGCAATTCATCAAGTCCCTTCCAAAAGATGGTGAGTGCTTTCGGTACCTTTGCTCAAAGTTCCCCCGACTTTCTGAAGCAAAGCTAAAGGAAGGAGTGTTTGTTGGCCCTGATATAAGGAAACTCATTTCAGATGGAGCATTCGCTGAAACGATGTCTGAGAAGGAAAAAGAAGCCTGGGATTCCTTCAAGGATGTTGTTCTCAAATTCTTGGGGAACAGGCGGGATGAGAACTATAAGGATATTGTTGCCAGGATGCTCAATGCCTTCAAAGAACAAGGCTGTAACATGAGCCTGAAAGTCCATTTCTTGCACTCCCATGTGAACTACTTTCCCGAAAACTTGGCGGCGTACAGTGAAGAACAAGGTGAAAGGTTTCACCAGGACATCAAGGACGCAGAGAGAAGGTACCAAGGAAGATGGAACACCACTATGATGGCTGATTTCTGCTGGTTGCTGCTGCGGGAAACCCCAGATGAAAAATACGCCAAGCAGCGCACCAAGAGAAGCATTCGGGGGAAGAAGAAACGGGCCCACCAGGAGATTGATTGACCCAAGAATGACTTTAAAATCTAAACTGTGTTGACAAATATCGTGTTTTTACTAAACTTTGAAATAAAAATTTGCTAGTTATTACCACAGTGTCGGATCTCATTTATTAGAATTTTATTTTCACACCATCGGGTGTTTGTCTTCATGTATTGCAATGGTGCGGTTTGCGTTTTCTATTCTTACATACATACCTGTACAACATTTTTTGCACATTTCTTTGCTTTGCTTTGTGTCTAACCTCGCTCTTATATGCTCAATGTTTGTGCACATGTATGTGGCTGTTTTAAGTGCAGACAATTTTGCTACCATCACAGTGTGTTTTGTTGACATTACTCTATTCTTATGTGCTGCCTTGTTACAATTTTCTTTATTCTTATTTGAATAACTACTAAACAATTAGTATAAAGAATTCATCCAAGAAACTTTTATCTCGATCGCACTCAATCTGAAACGTTCACCTCAAACTGCTAACCCAATGTAGCAAAAAATCTGTACGTGATGGAGCAAATTGGTTACCAGATTTGGATTCAGCACACCAAAAAACGTAAAAATCAATCGAAACATTAGAGGCAGTTAAAAAAATTTTTTTTTAGTGTACCTGTGTTATTTTTGCAACAAATGGTAAGCTTGCTATTGGCCTGTAAGAGTTGGGTTCATTTCTGTTTATGTTCTTGTTTTTTAGTACAGGGCGAACGGAGGATGTTTTTTAATTCGGTGGGCATTACTCCTTGGAGTAGGGATTGGTTGATTTGAAGGAGATATGGGGCAAGCTCAGTTTTGGTGGTTTTGATCCATGCTACAGGGCATGGATCTAGGGGGGAGGTAGTTGTGTTGGTGTTGGATATTATCTTTAAAGGTGTTCTTGGTCCAACATGCTGAATGTGGTCCATGCGTTAGGGTTTGTTGGGGAGGGGGGTAGGATATGGGGGGAGTGGGATTGTGGTTTTTGCTTTTTAGTTTGTCAGCAAAATAGTTGGCGAGGGTACCAGGTTTTATGCTGGTTGTGTCTGAATCGTTTCGATTATTTTTGGTTAGGGACCGGGCAATGGCAAACAGCCCTCTTGGTCAGTTTAGGGCGCCGTTTATGATTTTGGTGTGGTGTTCTTTTTTGGTTCTGTTGATTGTGTCTCTGTAGGTTTTGAGTAAGTTGAGGTAATGGAGTTTATTCTGTTGTGTTTGTGATGTCCGCCATTTCTTTTCTAGTTTCCCAGTTGCCTCTTGAGTTTCGTGAGTTCTGGGGTGTACCATTTTTCTGAGCGCCTTGGTGCGTGATTTGTATGGTTGGTGGGGGGGGGGGATGCTGCCTTTTGTATGGTGCTATTCCATGTGTTTATTGAGGCGGTTAGATCTGTATTGACCTGTGATAGCTGGGGGATAACATTGTGGAGGAAGTTGCCCTTGTTAAATGGGGTGAAGCATTTTTTGGGTGGTTGGCTGTTTTGTGTGTGGGTAGTGTTGCTCTTTAGTGAGATATGTGGGATGCTGAAGGTAATAAGGTGATGGTCCGACCAGGGGACTGCAGAGATGGATTGGGGGGGGGGGGTGTTGTGGGCGTGTTGCGCATTTATGGCGGGGAGGAAGACAAGGTCCAGGGTGTTTCCCTTGTTGTGGGTGGGTGCCGTTATGATTTGTTTGTAGCCTAGCTCGGTCATTGAGTCTAGGAAGGTTGTTGCTTGGGAGGGGTCGAGTGAGGGGGAGGTTCAGGTCTCCCAGAATGACGTATGGTTTGTTGGGGGGAGTCATGCAGGCTGATTCCAGGATGTGAGTCAGGTTGTTGTGATCGGGTGTTGGTGGTCTATAGATAAGGCTGATGGAGAAGGTCCTGTTTTTGACCTTAAGGATGTCCAAGCCATCTACAGGGTGGCCCAAAAAAAAAGTGAGAACATCTCTTAGCATATAAGTTATTTAAAAATTCAAAAAGACAGATGTAAACGATTGACAAATTAAAAAAAAAAGATGGCGACCAGAAATTGTCGAAATAAAGACATTATATATCTAAAAAAGGTAAATAAGTAAACTATTTAAGCTTTTAATTTACGAGATGTTCTCACTTTTTTTGGGCCACCCTGTATATTGGTGGCTAGAGAGGGAGAGGCTTTGTGTTCAGACTTGCATAGTATGAGCACACCACCTCCCCTTTTGGAGTCTCTAGTGCAGTTGAATAGGTCGTAGTCTTGTCTTTGTAGTGTGTTTGTTAGGACGTTGTCTGTGGGGGAGAGCCATGTCTGATACAGAGGAGGTTGGGTCTTTCCTCTTCCAGTATGTTTGTGATTATTGGTATTTTATTCCTTAGTGACCTTGCGTTGATGAGGATGCATTGCAGTGTTGTGTGTGTGGTCAGTGGAAGTGAGGTTTTATATGCTTGCGTTGGTTTGACTTGTACTAGCCTGTTATGGTGTTTACGGTAAGTTGCTTGTAGGGTAGGCTGTGTTGTATAGTGGTGTGTTTGGTTTGTGCCTGTGTGGGGTGTGGATGATGGGGATGTGATTAAAAAATTCCCAACAATCTGTAATGCAGTATTGCTTGCAAAAGTGTTGGAAAAAAACAGATCAAATAGGATCCCTGTGGCATCCACTGGTAAAGTCCTTATCCTCAGCGTGAACTTTGTCACCCCCTACTCAACCAATTTCTTTCTGTCACTGTAGGGCCCATTCCAAGAGCACTCAGTTTGTTTATGAGCTGCCTGTGCAGCGTCATGCCAGAGACCATGCTTAAATCTAAATGCACCACGTCTTGTGCCGTCCCCTTTTCCAACTCCGTGGTCACCAAGTCAAAGAAATTGATCAGATTCATCTGACAAGACCTCCTCAAGTAAAACCTTGCAACCTCAGATCTTGTAATTTATTGGATTCCAGAAATTGCACAGGTTCTCTCTTAGCAGTCTTTCCATTACATTACTCACCACCAAGTTCAGACTAACCGGCCTGTAGTTCTCAGCCTTCCTTAATTGTGGTTTTGTGGGAAGGAATTATGTCTGCCCACCTACAGTCTTCCATGACAATTTCCAACTCTAAAGACGCATTTACGCCTCTATACTGGTATGTGAGGCCTCACCTAGAATATTGTGTTCAGTTCTGGAGGTTTATCTCAAAAAAGGACAGGATAAGGCTAAATGCAATCCAGAAAGAGGCAGCCAAAATGGTATGGGATCTGCACAAGATGCCACAAGATCAGACTCTGGGATCTAAATATAAATATACATTGGAAGACAATGAGATGCTATGATTGAGGCATTTAAATATCTAACAAATATTAAGAATGCTTAAGAAACAAACTTGTTTAATGAAGAGTTCTAGAACTAGGCATCACAGTAGAAAGGGTAGAAAACATCATTAGGGTGATGTCTGGAATGTCTTCCTGGAGAAAGGTGGTAAAAATAATGCTGTTAACGGAATTAAAAAAAAATAATGTAACAAATACAGAGGGTTCCTAGTGGCAAGAAGATGGAAGCGAAGCACTGGGCTGACCTTAGAGTGGCAGTTATACCCCAGTTACTACTCAAACCACTAAAATAGCAATGTGGCTAATTAACTTGCATGGAGTGGCATTTAAAAGGCATTGATGCTGCTTAAGAAGTTAGGTGAAAGATGCAAGGGAAAGGGGCCAGGTGATGGGTTCCATATGGGAGTGGAGAAATCACTCCTGGCTGGGTGGATTGGCCATTTTGGTCCTTATCTGACATTACTGTGTCACAGTAAGAGGAGCAAGAGGTAGGATTCAAAAATAGAGGGAACACAAAGTGGAGGAGGGGTGGGGATCCTAGGGAAGAGTTCATAGAGGTGACTGCTATATACTGAATTGTCTTTTGTGGTGATCTGCCACATGTTTTGCACGTCTCGACAGAATGATGAGCTGAAACGTGACAGAAACTTAGATAACTGTAAATTACTTCTGTGAAATTACACAATTGGATATGATAAACTATGCTGTAATGAAAATATGGTTGAGTAGATGTTATATAGACAATCATGTAGTGAAACTCATTGAGTTTTATAGGATGCAATAGTTTTCAAAATCCAAGCTATTATAGTACATGAGATTTCTAGGCCTCTCAAGCATCTTCAATTGAAGGTTCAGGTGGCAGTTTTGGCCTGTTTCTGAGGTCTGTTGGCTGGTAAGTCTCTAGCCTTATACCCGGATGTTTTGTGCCTCATCAGGGGGTTCGACATATGCATCCTCCCCTCCTGTTGGTGATCCCTTCCTGAGATCTGTGTCTGTGCTTGGGGCCCTGATATCAGAGCCCTTTGAGCCATTGAAGCTTGCTACTCTGAAGAATTTGATGCTCATGATGGTGGTCTTGGTCATGATTTGTTCTGCAAGGTGGATTTTTGACCTGCAGGCTCTGTAGTGTCAAGATCCTTATATGTCTTTTTCAAAGGAGGCTGTTTCTATTTGGCCTGTGCCTTCCTTCTTGGCTAAGGTGATTTCTGCCTTTCATGTGAACCAGATGGTCTGTCCTGTTCTCCTCCTCTAAAGAGCAGTGTTGGGGGAAGGATAAGGATCTTTGCTTTGTGGATGTCCAGAGGGTGCTTCTCCGGTACTAGAGTTTGCAAATTCTTTTTATAAGTCCAACTATCTTTTTGTGCTGTTTGCTGGTCTATGTAAAGGAGATATGGTGGCTAAGTTGACTTTTGGGTGCTGAATTAAGGAGGTCATTGTCTCTGTTTATTTGTTGCGGATCTGGCCGCTTCTGCTCGGGTAGAATGGGTGCGCAAACCCTCCAGAAGCATTCTCATCGGCAGAGCAGAGCTCGGTAGCCCTTATAGACATTTGTTGGGTGACAACGTGGACATCACTTTCCACTTTTATCAAGCATTTCCGCTTGGATGTCCAGGAATGGGCAGACATGGCTTTTGCTCAAGTGTTTTGCGAGCTGCTGTGTCGTCTTCTCACCCAGTGGAGTAGTAGCTTTGGTATGTCCCACTTGTTTGGACTGGTCTAGCCAGGACGACATGGAAGGGAACATTTTACTTACCAGTTGATGTCTTTTCCTTGAGTCCTGTTAGACCAGTCCAGGGCCCACCCCTGAAACTGTATTTTTTCTGTTCTTCTATTGCGGTACTCTTGGGTCCACTACGACTTTTATACTTGGCTCTGCAAGTTTATCTTTCACTGACAGCTTTCTGTTCATGCTTTTCTGTACATAGGTCTCTACTATTTTACTCATTATTGCCCACGGTTGAGTTTGTGTGAGGCTTGTCATGTTTCTCCCATATGCTTTGGGGCAAATACTGAAGAGAGATCTGGTGGCTGAGGTGGATAGAAACCTGGGCTTTTCATTGGTTTTGTCTCTACCAATCTGCTGTTAGGGGGACTACAACCCACTTGTCTGGACTGGTGTAGCAGGACTCAAAGAAAGGACATTAACTGTAAGTAAAATGTCACCTTAATGAACAAGCAAGCCTTTTTCAAAAAATGAGAAGCTGTAAAACTAGAGGATACGATGAAACTGCAAGGCGGTAAATTTAAAAACAACATTGGGAAATAGCTTTTCAGTGATGGAATTCAAAATGGCATGGGACAGACACCGTGGATCCCTTTATAGCAAGATGATGAGCATCGGCTTTTTTCTGAGCTGGGGCAGGAAATTATGTAGAGCAATGGTTCCCAACCTGTCATCCAGGAAGCTATCACAGAAGGTCCACAGAACATAAGCATGGGGGAAATAAACCCTGAACAGCCTTTCTGTGTGACTATAACTTGCTGGCCAGAAGCAGCAGCAGGGAGTGGTGGGAGCAGCTGTGCAACCTGAAGTAGTAGGAGTAGGGATGAAAGTCTCCATGCAGCCTGAAGTGGTGGGGGAGGGGGGCCCTGTGGGGACTGCTGGGCCTGGGGACAGCTAGGCCTAAACCAGAAGGATTTGTGGTAATGGTGAGACCAGCACCAGCCTGCTGATCTCATGGGTGAGGAGGGAGAGAAGAAAATGGGGTGGGAATAGCTAGGAGAAAGAGATTGATTAGTGGGGTTGTGTAGGTGGGACAGACTGATGGGACCAAGGAGGAGCAAGAGTGGGATGTATATGTAAGGCTAGTGTACCAGCAAACTATGCTGTCTTCAGCTAAGAGCAGCCGTGGGGTTCCCTGTGACATGGAGCACCAGGGCAGTTTTCCTGGTTGTAACCCCCTCTCATATTCTGCCCTGTATGTAGAGAGCCTGATGGGATAGGCTGGGGGAAAGAGAGACACTGATGGGATCTGGCTGGGTTTAAAAAGAGAGGACTGATGGAAACTGGCTGGAGGTGAGGAGTGGGGTGAAGAAGAGAGTCTAATGGGATTCGATGGGGAGGGGGAGATTCTAGGGGATAGATTAGGAGTCTCCAAACATTTTGGAAATTAATAAGGATCCACACAGAGAACTTGGAAACACTGTAGAAGTAATGTTGGTAGTCTTCATGGGAAAGAAGTCCTGACTATCATGTAACAGATATCGACTTGCCAGTCAGGGTCCATATGTATTGGTTTGAAGGGAAACTTGTGGCCTTAGGGTAAATATTGTTTCTGTTATGACTGGAATAACGAAAGACAGATTAAAAAAGGAAAAATTACCCCTGGTAGTTGTGAAAGAATACTCATGCCATAACCCCAATAGAGGCCACTTTGGAGTCTACTGGAGGGAATAGCAGGACTCAAATTTTTTTTTCTGATATTAGCAGCATGCAGAAACTTAGTGCGATAAATATTCTTCTTCTTTTTTCGTACTTCTTTCTTCCTCTCAAGTTCTCTCAGTATTAAACTTTCATCTTCCTTCTTTCTGCTGCTTTCCTGTTTAATTAAGTTACATCAATGGACAGAAGCCTTTATTATTTCCAGTGAATTGCTAAATAAAATAGTAAACTAGTCACCTGTCTTAGGAAATTAAATGTCAGTGCTATTTTCCAAGTGCCCTAGCTACTGGAAAAACCAGATTAGTAAATATAGGATTTGACGTGGAAAACTGTGTCTCCTTTCATTGAAGTAACACTTCTACATTTATGCTCGATGTCAGCAAATATAATTATGGCAATTGCAATAAAGAAAAGTGCATTTTTGTTCAGTGTTTAGACTTAAACAGGCATTTGGGAAGTCCGTGAGGACCACATGGGACTAGTCAAATATGTATGACTATCAGAAGCTTTACCTAAATGTGGGCCAAGACAGCTTATTTTAAGATGTGTAAATAGAGTGGCTTGTTTCTAATTGTAGATTTTTGTTGCCTTATGTGCATGGTGCAGATATGATTCACCAAACTGAGGAGGGGGGGAGGGGGTGGGGGGGACAAGTTTGAGAGGAAAAGGAAATGGGATGATCTTTTCTGCTATGATATGGTTCTGCAGGGCTGGCCTGAGCAATTGCAGAGCCCAGTTCAAACCATTTTGGTGGGGCCTCCTTGATTTAAGATGATTTCAAATTAGGTATTGGGAATATATGCTATTTTGTACTAAGAGCAAAACTACATATATATATATATATGTATATATATCTTGATATAACACTATACTAATAAAGAAATCTTTCTTGCTTTCTATTCTGCCAACTTTCAAATTTTGGTGTACACACAGGCACACAAAGACGAATGGGGCCTCCACAGTAGATGCCATCTTTTGGCAGAATGCATCTAAAAGTGGGCACATCCAAAAGGGGATGCATACCTTTTGTGCTCTAATACAGTACACCTGGGTGGGTGATCATCAACTCCACACAATAAATGTGATAAGTTGATTCCTGTCATGGGGAAGGGGAAGAGGTAGAGGGGGCAGCACACAGGCAACGAGTTCTTGTGAGCAGCAATGATTTTTTTAAAAAAGGGATCTTAATCTACAATTTTCTTGTTAACAGATGGTAGAGTATTT
This sequence comes from Ichthyophis bannanicus, assembly GCA_033557465.1. NCBI lineage: Eukaryota > Metazoa > Chordata > Amphibia > Gymnophiona > Ichthyophiidae > Ichthyophis > Ichthyophis bannanicus. The sequence goes on from CM066031.1 coordinate 368,552,588, forward strand.
TGCTTACCTAATCATATATTTTGCTCTTTATCCCCCCCCCCCCCCAACTTCTTCTGTAGGGTGTTTCTTATTTTTCAAACCTGGGGGTGGAAACCCTGGTGCTGGGTCCCATTGGATCAAATAGGTTCTTGTGGCCTAAGCCATAACACACTGGTTTGCTTTCTTGGTGGGCCAGGGAAGAGGAGGTTGGAGGTAATCATAGTTGCCCGTGTTAAAAACAAAAGCATAAATATCCTCAATAAATATGGGAAGAAGTGTTCTAAGCTGAGTGTTCCTTCTCTCCCAGGCATTAAAGATGCAGTTGTATGTTATTTGCATGTAAGTACCTGAATTTATGTAATATAATCAAAGGTACAGAAGGTAGATTATGTACCCCATCTATTGTTGCCGGTCTAAATCAGATAAACCTGTACAATTTTTTCTGTGAATGCAAAATTAGAAACTAGAAATGCTACTTTGTGTGTTGCCCATGAAGAGAGGTCCGTGGCGAAGGATTAAAATCATACAGAAATTGCGAGTCTATTTGTCATGACTGTAGTTTGTGAAGGTAGTCTGCTGTTCTGTTTTCTCCTATCTTAGCTATCACTTTGTCTATCTGTGTCTCCTACTCTGTCCTATCTTATTAATGGCGTTCTTTTCTTATTTTCCATAACATAAATGTAGGATTGTAAACCGCTCTGATGCTTCTTGGCCTGAGCGGTATATCAAATGTAATAAACACAAACATAAATATGTGCTCAGTTCTGTAAACTGAAAAGACTTATATTCTACCTGCCGCTTAGTACCTTTATTTATAAAATATTAATTAGAATGGAACTTCATGAACTTATGCTGTCTTTGTACCATGTACCTCTTGAAAATCCTACTAGGGAGGTACAGATATTTTTATTTAAGACCTACTGTAGGTGCCACTAAGTCACTAGTATTAGGTGATAATTTTTCTTGTTATGCCCTTTCAGGGGTAGACCTGCCTTGGTACCAGCATAATTGAATATGCCTCTCAGAACTTTCTAGCTTAGCTCCCTGTAACATTGCAAACTGTAGACACAGGAATCCAAAGGTCTTTGGAGATGGCCTTGGACCCCTTTGATATTTGGTGATAATGACTTTTCTGATGGTCTCGGGCGGCTGTCTTGTCTTCACCATTGTGAAAATAGAATAGAGAGTGAATGTGGCCATTTTAAACATTAGAGCCATTATTCATTAGTTGATTCAAGTCATGTGGGTACTGACAGGTAGTCTAATTTTACTGTAATGAGAATGTGGTTCTTCTGTTCAAACTAATTTGACTTGTTTATAAGGGTGCTGTGCGCATATATAGTCCAAAGCCATTTCTCTGGCCACTTTTGTTTAGGGGATATTGGACATTAAGGGATTGAAATGTAAGGGTGATAATAATGTTGACCACAGCTGTAAAAGCTGAGGGCGCAGAGGTAGGTTTCCCAGTGGTTCCCAATCCTGTCCTGGGGGCTCCCCAGTCGGGTTTACAGGATATTCGCAGTGAATATGCATATGAGAGATTTGCATATACTGGAGGCAATGTATACAGATCTCTTCATGAATATTCATAGTGGATATTCTGAGAACCTGACTGGCTAGGGAGCCCCCAGGACAGATTTGGGAACCATTGCACCACAGGATAAACATAAGGTCTGTGTCCTACTTTAAGACCTTTTAGACACCAAGCTTCTCAGCTTTTCCATGTGTTCTCTCTACCCACATATCCCTGGCCAGATCTGAGGTAGGCTATGGCCTAGCATGGCCTGCTACTATGAAAGGCCTGTAAGTTAGGCCTGGATCCTAACTCCCAATATAGCTAGAAAAGAACCAAAAATCTGTGAAAATTGAGAAAACTGTTTTAAAATGCTTAATAAGTTTTCATGAATTCATAAGTCTTCTATTATTCTCTTGTGTGTGAAAGAACAGAAATGTAACAATATATGCATTCCAGAAGCCAAAGTTAACCTTGCAGTAGAAAAGTAATGAGATTTAGAACTGTACCATTGTTCAAGCAATCCTAAAGGAGGGGGCCGCTTGCTAGGCTCCGGAGGGATTTCTAATTGGACAGGTGCAGGGAACATATAACCAATGAGAAGTTTGCATGTATCGAGCTGGAACCAATAGAAAGTTCTCATGTATCAAACTGAAAAGAGGTATAAAAAGTTATGTCTCTGTATAAACTTTTGCTCAGTTCCTTTTGAAGCTTTGACTGACTGGGCCTTGTGCACAATAAACTGACTTGGACCCTGTCAATCGACTCCTGGACTTATTCATTGATTGCACTTTGCTACAGCATATTCTTGGTGCGTTGGCCAGGAAGTGCGAGTGGTAAATGGTATTCAAGTGAATAATCCACGTAATTCGCCTTGAGGTTTGGCCCGGTTGGAACCGTGTCCGTCCGACCGCGGGGGAAACCTCAGGCGCCGCCTGCCCCTTTGTGCCGGAGAGGGTTCCGCCTGCCTTGGCGGGCCATCGGGTCCAGCCGGCCAACACCTCCGACACGGGGGCGTCCAGGATCCAACTCAGCAGCTGGTGTGGTATCGGGGACCGGATCCGGTGAGTAGACATTTTGTGATTTGATAGTCAGAAAGAACAGCCTGGGACAGCGTCTTGCGTGCGCGAGACTGATTTGGTAAATTTTGGTATAGACTAACTGGGAAATCTGGGAAATCTCGCATGAGTATGCGCGAGACAAGGGAGCCTGATCACCTCCCATAAGGGCGGTCCTAGTAAGCTCCGCGTAAGGAAAGCGGAAGCTGAAGCCATCGACCCTTCTTGTTTGGAATAGTCAGTTAGTCAGAAAACCTGGGTACTTGAAACATTGAAATATGATAACTTGTTGAAATATGCTTGCGTGAGTGAGTGAGAGGTCTTGAAATACAGACCGAGCGAGAGCGGACTCCTAAGTAGCGCAGTTCCTGGCCGGGCAACCGCGTCCAGGTCACGAACAGGAGGAAGCGAGTGGTGTTTGTCCCCCCCCCCCCCCCCAGTGTTCTGTGGGCTGTACGGACCCCTTGCCTACAGCCATACTACCTATCCTTATTGTTCGTTGTCTTGTACGTCATTACATGTACTTAGGGACGTAGGGTACATAACGTACGCAGGTACGTTGAGTACGTAGAAAGCGTAGGTAGGTGCGTTTACAAAATGGGAGGGACGGAGTCCACGCATACTCCGTTGGCATGTATGATCAAGAATTTCCGTAAAGGATTTTCGGACGATTATGGTATAAAAATGACTCCATCCAGATTAAAAATGTTATGTGAAAGGGAGTGGCCCGCATTAGCTGCTGCATGGCCCCGAGGGGACACCTTTGACTTTGAGACAGTTTTACGACTTCATCAGCTTATATTAAGAGTGTACCCTGATCAGTTCCCCTATATAGATTCCTGGTTAAATGCATGTGAACAGCAGCCCTCATGGATGAAACGTTGTTATGAGGAGCACTGTAAAATATTTGTAGCTACTACTAGGGGAACCAGAAAGGCTAAGGAAGCGAAGCCGCCTGTGTATTCTGACCCAGAGTCCTCAGATATTTTGGATAGTTTACCCCGGCACCCACAGAAAATAGTCCCCACAGCCCCGCAACTTGAAGTAGAGCCCGAAGGAGAGCCCCAGAAAATACCGAAACAGCCCAAGAAGCACCCTACCCCGAGTGAGAGTTCCGGGTCAGGCCCAAGCACAGCAGGGGGACTCAAGTCCTCTGATGAGACAGAAAGTGGAAGCTCTCCTGCCAGTTCAGGGTCACCCGCCAAGGAGACTAGTGCCCGGGAGCCTTATGATTTAAGAAGCGTAACTCCCAAGAAGAAGGAGAAAGCAGGGCACCTAATGCCATTACGCCAAGTGCCTGGAATACCTGTATTAAATGATCAGGGCCAGATGGCGCCAGGACCAACCAGCTTAGTTTATGTACCCTTTTCTACCACAGATTTATTAAACTGGAAAACGCATTATGCTTCCTACACAGCCAAGCCTCAGGAATTAACAGAATTAATGTCAAACATTATGCAAACCCATCAGCCTACCTGGGCCGATTGTCGCCAGCTCCTGTCCACCCTCTTCATTACTGAGGAGCGAGGCCGAATCGGGCAAGCAGCCCTCCGATGGTTAGAAGAGAACCCTATAGAAAGGGGAGGAATAAATCCCCAGCAAGCAGCAGCTGCAGAATACCCCAATGAAGATCCCGGATGGGACCCGAACGAGGAAAGGGCGGCGGCCCTAACCAGATTTCGCCAGGCCTTAGTGCAGGGCCTGAAGAAAGGAGGCCAGAGGGCCATGAATATCGGGAAAGTATCGGAAGTTCTCCAGGGTCCAGATGAGAGCCCAGCGGCCTTTCATGAGCGGTTGTCTGAAGTTTATAGACTGTATACCCCATATGATCCCGCCGCTCAGGAAAATTTATGCATGGTAAATGCGGCCTTTGTTAGTCAGTCCCAGAGAGACATAAAGTGAAAATTACAGAAATTGGATGGGTTTGCGGGCATGAACACAGCTCAATTAATGGAAGTCGCTCCGAAAGTATTCGTGAATCGTGAAAATGAACAAGACAGAGAAAGTGAACGAAAGATTTAGAAGAAGCAGATCTTCTTGCTGCTGCTATAACCGAACGACGTGGAGGAGGGATTCCTAATCAAAGGACCAGAGGACGTGGACGAGGCCGCGGAAGTGACAGGCCTCCATTAGGTGCAAATCAATGCGCCTACTGCAAGGAAGAAGGACATTGGAGAAATGAGTGCCCGCATCTGGACTCCGCCCCTGCAAGGGGAGGAGGGAGTCCCTGGAGGACCGGAGGAAGATTTTGAAGGAGAGGAGGAATGAATCGAACACAGTTTCAGCAGGAGAGGGAAGAAGCCCTTGAGGGAGTGGCAGTAGCAACGGGCTATGACCTGGACGACATAGATGAAGACTAGGCCAGACCGGGCTCCAAGTTCACCCTGGGTCCCCAGGAGCCTATGGTCAGTTTAAAGATAGGGGACCAATACATGGAATTCATGGTAGATACAGGAGCAGAACATTCAGTAGTAGCCAAGCCAGTAGCTCCACTGTCCTCACGATCTGTCACCATTATAGGAGCCACTGGAAATAAAGCCACAAAACCATTCTTACAGAACTGCATGTGTGAACTAGGGGGACAGAAGATAACGCACCAGTTCTTGTATATGCCTGAGTGCCCAATTCCACTACTGGGCCGAGACATGCTTGCCAAGCTCCAGGCCCAAATATCCTTTGCTGAAGGGGGAGAAATGAAAATGACTGTGAGCCCAAAGCCTGCTGGATTAATGGTGCTTACTGTTACCCGAGAAGAAGAATGGCGGTTCTATAGTGCACCTCCAATAAAGTCAACCAGTCCCTGTATACCTACCAACCTTATAGCCCCACCTGAAGTATGGGCAGAAGATAATCCACCTGGCCTAGCGAAGAACATAGCCCCTGTCATTGTCACCCTCAAGCCAGGAATGGAACCAGTGCATGTGAAGCAGTATCCTCTCCCTCGACTAGCCATAGAAGGAATTCATTGCCATTTGATGAAACTGCTAAAGTATGGACTTCTCAAGGAATGCCAGTCACCTTGGAACACCCCCCTTCTCCCAGTAAAGAAGCCTGGGACAGGGGACTACCGCCCAGTACAAGATCTAAGGCGAGTAAATGATGCAGTTGAAACTATACACCCAGTAGTACCAAACCCTTATACTCTCTTGGGACTGATCCCCGCTGAGGCTACTCACTTCACCGTCCTGGACCTGAAAGATGCCTTTTTCTGTGTGCGCCTAGCACCCACCAGTCAACTCTTATTCGCCTTTGAATGGCAAGACCCCACAACAGGAAGACGGGGTCAGCTCACCTGGACCAGATTACCCTAAGGATTCAAGAATTCACCTACTCTCTTCAGTGCTGCCCTAAATCAAGATCCCTCAAGTTACCCAGTGGACTCAGGAAAGAGGGTTCTTCTCCAGTATGTAGATGACTTGCTCATAGCCACCAACTCAGAAAGTGAATGCCTACAAGCTACTAGTGAACTTTTGTACCTTCTTAAAGATGCTGGATACAAAGTTTCAAGAGCCAAAGCACAACTATGCAAAACTGAAGTCAAGTATTTGGGATTCCAGTTGTCCAGTGGGACTCGACGTTTAGGACCAGAACGCAAAGAAGCTGTGTGTAATATCCCCACACCAACCACTAGGAGGAAAGTAAGAGCCTTCTTGGGGGCCGCAGGATATTGTCGCATATGGATCCCCAGCTTTGCCCTGATTGCGAAACCACTATACCAAGCCACCAGAGGAATGGAAAAATCCCCACTAGATTGGGGACCTGAACAAGATATAGCATTCCAAACTTTGAAAAAGGCCCTGATGTCATCTCCAGCTTTAGGTCTTCCAGATAAGAACATAAGATATGCCATACTGGGTCAGACCAAGGTCCATCAAGCCCAGTATTCTGTTTCCAACAGTGGCCAATCTAGGTCATATGTACCTAGCAGTTTCCCAAGAGACACAAGTTCCACAATGCTTGTACTGGGTCAAGCATTGATATCTTCGGTCACTTCTTAATAATGGTTTATGGACCTTTCCTCCAGGAACTTGTCCAAACCTTTTTTAAACCCAGCTACACTAACAGCCTTTATTACATCCTCCGGTAACAAATTCCAGAGTTTGATTACACGTTGAGTGAAAAAATATTTTCTTTTATTAGTCTTAAATAGTTTACCCTGTAGCTTAATTGCATGTCCCCTAGTCTTTCTATATTCTGATAAGGTAAACAATCGATCTACGTTTACCCGTTCCACTCCGTTCATTAATTTATAGACTTCTATCATATCTCCCCTCAGCTGTCTCTTTTCCAGGTTAAAGAGCCATAAACTTTTTAGCCTTTCTTCATAGGAGTATCCTTCCATCCCCTTTACCATTTTGGTGGCTCTTCTCTGAACCTTTTCTAAAATCGCTATATCCTTTTTAAGATACGGCGACCAGAACTGCACACAATATTCAAGGTGCGGTCTCACCATGGAACGATATAGAGGCATTATAATATCTTTTGTTTTATTTTCCATTCCTTTCCTTATCATACCTAGCATTCTATTTGCTCTCTTGGCCGCCGCTGCACACTGGGCCGAGGGTTTTAACATGGTATCCACAATGACGTCTAAATCTTTTTCCTGGGTGGTGGTTCCTAATGTGGAACCTTGCATCGTGTAACCATAGTTTGGGTTGTTCTTCCCTAGGTGCATAACCTTGCACTTGTCCACATTAAATTTCATCTGCCATTTTGATGCTCAGTCTTCCAATTTATCAAGATCCTCTTGCAATTTTTCACAATCCTCTTGGGTTTTAACAACTTTAAATAGTTTTGTGTCATCTGCAAATTTGATAACCTCACTCGTTATTCCACTTTCCAGGTCATTTATGAATATGTCAAAAAGCAGCGGACCCAGCACAGATCCTTGGGGTACACCACTATTCACCTTTCTCCATTGGGAAAATTGGCCATTTAGCCCTACCCTCTGCTTTCTATCTTTTAACCAGTTCCTGATCCACAATAGTACACTGCCTCCTATCCCATGACTCTTTAGTTTTGCCAAAAGTCTCTCATGAGGGACCTTGTCAAAGGCTTTCTGAAAGTCCAGATACACAATATCAACCGACTCACCTTTGTCCACCTGTTACCAGATTAGTAAGACAAGATCTTCCTTGTCTAAAGCCACGTTGGCTGTCTCCCATTAGGTTGTGACTATCTACATGCTGAGTAATTTTATTCTTTATGATGGTTTCTACCATTTTTCCTGGTACTGACGTCAGGCTCACTGGTCTGTAGTTTCCCGGATCACCCCTGGAACCCTTTTTAAAAATTGGTGTTACATTGGCGATCCTCCAATCTTCAGGTATTAGAGATGATTTTAATGATAGTTCACAGATTACTGATAGCAGGTCTGCAATCTCATATTTCAGTTCTTTCAACACCCTTGGATGTATACCATCCGGCCCAGTTGATTTGCTACTCTTCAGTTTATCTAATAGTTGTAAGACATCTTCCCGATGTATCGATATTTCCTTCAATTCTTCCGCACCTTTAAATACCACTTCAGTCATGGGTAACATCCCTACATCTTCCTCAGTAAAGACTGAAGCAAAGAATTCATTCAGTCTCTCTGCTATCGCCTTGTCGCCTCTTAGTGCTCTTTTAACCCCTTTATCATCTAATGGACCAACTGACTCTCTCACAGGTTTTTTGCTACGAATGTACTTGAAAAGGTCTTTTGTGTTTTTTCTTCCGCAGCAAGCTTCTTCTCAAATTCTCTCTTTGCCTGCCTTATCAATGCCTTGCATTTGACTTGCCAGTGCTTGTGCTGTTTCCAGGTTTCGTCGTTTGGCTCTTTTTTCCATTTCCTGAAAGATGATTTTTTGGCAACAACAGCCTCTCTAACCTCACCTTTAAACCATGCTGGCAGTTTTTTTGGACTCCCTTCCACTTTTCTTAAAGCGTGGAATACAGCTGGGTCTGGGCTTCCAAGATAGTATTTTTCAACAACACCCAAGCTTGATGTACGTCTTTAACCTTTGCAACTGCTCCTTTTAGTTTTTTCTTAACTGTTTTCCTCATTTTATCATAGTCTCCCTTTCGAAAGTTAAAAGGTAGTACTGTGGATTTCCTTACTATCCCTCCTCCACTAATTAAATCAAAGGCGATCATGCTATGATCACTATTGCCAAGTGGCCCCAACACCCTTATCTCTTGCACTAGATCTGGTGTTCCACTAAGGACTAGGTCTAATATGGCTTCCCCTCTGGTCGGTTCATGAACCAGCTGCTCCAAGAAGCAGTCATTTATTTCATCTAGGAACGTTATCGCCCTAGCATGTCCTGACGTGACACTGACCCAGTCGATACCGGGGTAATTGAAATCACCCATTATTATTACTGCGCTGTAACTTTTGTTAGCTTCCTTGATTTCTTTGAGCATTTCATCATCCATTTGGTCATTCTGGCCAGGTGCTCGATAGTACACCCCCACTGCCATTGCCTTCCCCCTTTTATATGGAATTTCAATCCATATAGATTCTACAGCAGATTTTGTTTCCTGCAAAACTTTAATCCTTTCTGAGTCAATGCCCTCTCTAACATAGAGCGCAACCCCTCCACCAATTTGATCAGCTCTATCATTACGATATAGTTTGTACCCAGGTATCACAGTATCCCACTGGTTGTCCTCCTTCCACCATGTCTCTGATATTCCAATCATATCTAACCTTTCATTTAGTGCTATATATTCTAACTCTCCCATCTTATTCTTTAGACTTCTAGCATTTGCATACAAGCATTTTAGAGAATGTATTTTATTCATGTTAATTTGGCTATTGTTAGACATGGGGAAATTGGGATCTTTAAGCTCTGTCTACTCCATACTTGAGGGCATTTGGGCTACTTTACTCTTTTGTGGAACCTCTCTGCTTTTGGTAGTATCCTTCAAGGATACATTCTTCCGAACCATCCGCTCTTGGGCGACTGTCGGCTTTCCCCTAATATCTAGTTCAGAAGCCTTTCCATCTCTTTGTCCATGAGTCACAAGGAAACGCATTGGGAGTATTGACCCAATCTCTTGGTTCCTGGCAACAGCCAGTAGCTTATCTGTCAAAACAATTGGATGTAGTTGCAAAAGGGTGGCCTCCTTGTCTGAGAGCTGTTGCAGCAACAGCCCTCCTAGTGGGTGAATGCTGTGTGGGCCCCCAAACAAGTGGCAGTCATGCACTGCCGAGGTCAGGCAGGAGCAGGAGAAGTTGCACGAGGGAATAGATTTGCAGATGCCACAGCCCGAAAGGCAGCCACCACAGGACAAGTTAAGACCCAAGATACTGTAATGCAAGCAGCCCTATTCCCTGTGCCCCTTAGTTCCTGGGCACCCCATTACACTACAAGAGAGTTAGACTACTACTGTGAAAAGGAGGGAGGAGTCTTAACAGAACAAGGTTGGATAGTGCTACCACCCCCAGAAGGTAGTCCACCTCCAGGTCCTACCGTCATCCCTGAAGCATTAGGGCCAGCCTTTGTCCAAGCTTTCCACCAAGCCACACATAATTGAAAAACAGCCATGGAGAAAGCCTTGAGACCCCATTTCTGTATTTCATTGCTAGGATCCCTGACCGCCTCAGTGGCACAGCAATGTCTGATATGTGCCAAAAATAATGCCAAGCAAGGTCCTGTTCTACCCCCAAGAGTTCAGTCAGGGGTGACCCTCATGAGTGATATACAGATAGACTTTGCTGAAATGCCCCGTGTGAATGGATATCACTATATGTTAGTGTTAGTTTGCACATTTTCAGGGTGGGTAGAAGCCTACCCCTCCCGAACTGAGAAAGCCCAAGAAGTCACTAGGGTATTGCTCCATGAGATCATTCCCCGATTTGGAATACCATCAACTCTAGCGTCAGACAATGGTCCATCATTTGTATCTCAAGTGACTTAACAGTTAGCACAAGCTCTGCGAATAAAATGGAAGTTGTACACTGCTTACAGACCCCAGAGCTCAGGGAAAGTAGAGCATATGAATAGAACCTTGAAAACTCAGTTATCCAAGCTCTGCCAAGAAACACACCTTAAGTGGCTCCAAGTCCTTCCCATAGCCCTTCTTAGGATACGTTCAGCTCCCACCAGATCCTTAGGTGTCTCCCCTTTTGAGATTTTGTATGGGCGCCTCCACCCATAGTGCAGGGAATAAAGGGAGACATGAGACAGATAGGATCTGAAATAACTAGACAAGAAGTATTAGCTTTAGGTTCTGTTTTGCAGAAACTCCAAACGTGGGTGCAAGACCGACTACCCATCAACCTGACCGAGCCTTTGCATCCCTTCAAGCCAGGAACGTCCGTGTGGGTGAAAGAGTGGAGAAAGACCCCACTGGCGCCCCATTGGAAGGGACCCTATGTTGTCATCCTGTCAACCCCCACCGCAGTGAAAGTTGCAGAATTCGAACCCTGGATCCACCACAGTCGAGTGAAGCCGGCAGCTGCACCTGATCCTGGCGAATGGACATCAGTGAATGATCCCGAGACTCCATTGCGACTCACCTTGAGGAGACAGCCAGCTCTATAGCAAATCTTCAGAGTCCATTTACGTCACGCGAAAGTGACCATCACTACAGAAACAGAAGAAAATTCAGCACAGTTCATTATCCTCAACTATCCAGTTAACTTCCAGAAACTGTAATCACAATGTTCTTCCACTATTGCCTTGTGGAAGTGGTGATCTTGGGAATCCTGGAAAAGACTTTTGCTCTACCCCCTTGTATAGCTTGCATAATCACCACCCGAACAGGACAAAAGGTTACTCAGACTTTGCTCTACCATTCCTACTATACTTGCACTGGAACAGTCAGTCGGTGTGTTTATAAGGGCACCGAACTGAACGTTTGCACAAAGGGAAGAAGTAAGACTTGTTATACCCCTCGACAAAACCCATCATACTATACATTTGAGATACGCTGGAATGATGAAGATGGAGCCATTCTGAATGCGACAAAGCCCTTACCGACCCCACCAAACCTATCACCTTGAACTTTGACGCTTGTGATGCCTTCAACAAAAATGCTTACCACAGATGTGGGTCATGGGAGTGAGCCTACTACCATGATTATAAATACATGTGTCCGGAAGAAGCCTATGGATGGGGAAAGTGTACAGGAAAGAGTACCGCAGCCACTATTTACACCACCGCATCTAAACATGATTACTTTTGCCCAAAATGGGAATGTGTATACTTTGCTACCTGGAAGAATGCACCGACGGGACAAGACGGCGATCATCGCAAAGGCAGCCTAACAAAGATCAGCTTACCAGAACCCAAGAAATGCCAAAAAGGTGCCTGTAATCCTCTACAACTCTTCATAGCCAACCCCAGCCACTGGAAGCAAGGATACAAGTTTGGGTTGCGTATAGCAGGAGGAGGTGTAGATCCTGGGACTATTTTATATCTGCGAGTAAACACCAACACCCATGTATCCTCACCCTATCGGATACATCACTCTTTCTATGAAGCCATAAAATCAGAATTTGAAATCCCTCCTGCCTCTCAGAACTTATTTCTTGAATTAGCGGGATCAGTTGCTTCTAGTCTCCATGTTTCAGACTGTTTGTTTTGTGGAGGAACAAAAATGGGAGACCAATGGCCTTGGGAGGCACAAGAACTGAACTATTCTGTTCCATATAATCAGACTAATATACGCAATACCACAAGTGAATGGGTATTGGCCCACTCCATTGTGGGTAATTTATGTTTATCTCCAGGAACAAGCAGGAATGAGTCTTCACATTTGGGTACGTCGGTACCGACGGAGCCTGCGCGGGAACGCTCCCCAGCATCCAATCAGAAAGCTTTTGGGAGCATCCCTCAGCGCCTGCGTGCTGCCTTCCCGCCTTTCCAACTGTCTCTCCTCAGTTTTCGTTTTTCTGCGGAGCCGGCAGGACGTCCTCCTGTCACCGCAGAAAATTCTTATTTTTTAGTTTTAGTTTCTTGTGGTCGCGGCTGTCTTCCCGATGCCACCAGTACCGCCGGTGTTTTTCTTTTCTTTTCTTGTAAGATTTTCCTTTTCAACGGAATATTTTTTCTTCATAGTGTCACGGGGTCTTAGGCCTTTCAGGCCTCCCCTATTTTTCCTTCATGGCCATGAAATGTTCAGTTTGTGGCGGTACAACTTTATGTTTAGACTCTCGAAGTCGGCGTCTAACCTGTTTGGGTCCTGACAACAGTTTGGTGAGAAGACATCTTCAACATCGAGAATCCCTCGATACACGGTTGCCCTCCAACTTCGGGGCACCGTCCCCTTCTTCTTCCACTTTGATTCAAGTAACCCACAAACAGTCTGTTAAGACTAGCCAGTCCTCGAGTGGTACGTCTCATGCACAGCATGTAGACAGCTCCGGCTTTGCCCTCGATGACCTCCTGGCTTCAAAACCCCGGCGGGAGTCTTCGGTCTCCAAAGCGGATAAGGGGTTTCAGGTTGTTCCTGGGGTTCACCCCCCACAGAACATACCTGAGCCGTGCACGGTGGTGGCATCCGCTTCGAGCGGTACCGATACCCCTGCATTGGCACTGGTGTTGGATGAAACACTCCTCACCAGGGATCGTCATCTGGCCGCCTCGGTGCCTTCGGGACCGATGTATACGTCCCAGATTGTCTTTCCCTTATCGGTTCCAACACTGATACTGCCACCGACGTCGGTACCCTCCAGATGTGCATCGACAGCCTCACTTCCTTCGATGCCGAGTCTGGAATCGATCTCCAGTTTGGAGGACTGCGTTCCGACTCGCCTTGGTACCGTCTCGCGGCGGTACCGAAGGCTCGGTTCCGATGACTCGGATCCGCAACTCTCGGTTCCCCTGAGGCTGCTTGAGTTGCCACTGGTAGACCTTCATTCACCGGTATCGGACATGGTACCGAAGTCGGTACCGATGTCTTCATTACCTTCACAGTCGGTGCCTTCCATGCTTCGCTTCTCAGGCTCCTTACCCTCGATGCCGAGTTTGAAATCCATTTCTAGTTTGGAAGACTGGGTACCAATAGATTTTGGTACCGACACTGATCGATACCGGTGGCTCGGTACCGAGGATAGCAGCCGGAGGTTTTCGGTTCCTTCGGTACCGATTGAAGTATCGCTGATGACTACTCCGATGTCTTTGTCGAGCCCGACTCCGATATCGGTACCGGTATTGACTTCAGTACCGGTATCCACAGTAGCATCGTGGCAAACTCCTACCATGCTTTTTACAACAGCATCGCTCCATTCTATACCAAGCTTGGAGTCGATACCTGGCATGGACAATGTGGTAAGGACGGTTGCTGTTCCTGACAACCAGTCCAAGCAACCATCCCTTAAACATTCCACACTGCACACTGCAGGATCTTCTATTTCTATATCTCTGGATAACTCTGTGGGTGCTCAGGCTAGTTCTTTAAATCTAACCTGTCCAAGGGAGATTCCTGTTGGGGATCCCTCTTTTCAGAGTTTCCTCCTGGATATAGCAAGATCCCTTGCCATTCCTATTCCAGGACATGATCCTGCACCAGGCTCTGTTTCCACCAACGCAAAGGACAATATAATGCTTCCTTTGCATCATTCCTTGCAGGATCTCCTTCTAGGAATGTGGGAAACACCTTTAAGGGTACCCCCACCTCCCAGAGCAACTGATCTCTTATATCAGGTGCCCCCCTCTCCAGGGTTCCAAAAGACTCAACTTCCTCATCATTAATAGTAGTGGAATCAGCAATGAGGCGGATAAAGAGTAAGAAAAAGCACTCTTCTTATCCGCCAGGTCGTGAGTCTAAGACACTAGATGCCTTTGGACGTCAAACCTTCCAGACATCTATGCTTTCTGCAAGAATTCTCTCATATATTTTTTATATGAGTCTTTCTCTTGAGGAGGTCACAAAGCAATTACATCTTTTGACTCCTTTCCTTCCAGTTTCCAGGAGTACAGACTATTCCTCACTGCTTAAGCATATCCAGAATATCTCTTGGTTTCTTTCTCGTGCTTCCCTAGACTCTTTTGAGTCTGTTAGCAGGACTTCTGCTATAGCTATAGGGGCACGACGTAGAGCCTGGCTCCAAGCTTCAGCTTTGGCCAAGTGGGAACAACAACGACTGGGACATACTCCTTGCACTGGAGAAAATCTTTTCAACAAGGAGTCTTTACGTCAGGTTACTCAGTTGTCCACTGATTTACCTGTTCCTAAGGGTTCTTCTACTCCTTCTTCTGTCCCAGTAAGTAGGAAATGTCCTACCAAACTTTCTTCCCACAGGAGAAGAAGGTTTTATTCCTCACTTGCCCATCATACAGATGTTCCCCTACAGGGGAGCCATCGTCCTGGTCTGAAGAATCCAACTTTTTCACCAGGCTCAGCAAACCCGGCCTCTGCAGGGTTTCTGATCAGTCATCAAATGCTTGTGACTCTTGGGGTTAGAATCTACAGTTGCTTCTTCTCAATAGAGGCAATCCACTGCTTCATTCTAACCCCTACACATGGATCTCTTTCCAAAAGACATCCATTTTTTCTATATTTCTATGATTTGTCAGGATGTTCATGCCTATAGGTCACAGGTTTCTCCTCTTTTCCTGCTAAGGAAAGAGGTCTGACCACTATTAAATGGTAGTTCCTGTGCCAGCATGTATTATTCCTTTCTATAGACTTTACTACTTGGTAAGTCTTCTTCAGCTCTATTCTCTTCACCCTCTTACCAAGCTTTTTCCTCTGTAAGAGCGGAATTAATTACAGAGGGCTTTTTTCTTCAGCCTCTCTAGTTTTCCCACTTTCCAGTGTGGAGTTTTCCTCTCTGAGTTACCTCCTCTGTTTCCATCTTACTTTGGGGCAGCTTATCAGACATGTCCAGAGTTCTACTCCTGTTCTGTCTGTTCTTTCTGTTTTTCAACAGTAAGATTCTTTCTTTCATCTTGTTAGCAGCTGCCTATGCAGGAGCCTTAATGTTTTGACCACTGGTTCTTGTCCACAAACAACCGTATTTGTCCTCCACTAACATTCTGTCTAGTCTTAGTAGTGGCTCCAAGTCAGTGCTTCCATCTATCTTGGAGATTATCTCACTACAAGCTTTCTAGATGGTCTCCTATTTCTGCCATCTCCATTCTCCTGGGTTTGGCAGCATAGTTGGCAGAGATACTGGCTCTCTAGCAGCCAGTTCTATCTCCTCATTCTCCTGCATCATGCTCTCTGCAATCTACAGAGAAGCTTTCCACTATGGGCCCTTGCTAGAGAGCATGGTTTTTTTTTCTCCAACAGCTATCTTAGATGGTTAGAAAAGGCTTTTCAGTCATGTCTCCCATGACTAGAAGGTTCTCCCTTCTTTTACTGTCTCCTTTTGCCATAAAGGACATAGGCCTTCTCTTACCTAAGGGCTTAAGGAGTTGCCAATTCCCTGCTTTGGTCCATAGCATTCCCAATCGGGGATATGCTCTTTCTCCTTGCAGCTCGTCCTCATGGTAAGAACGTTTGATACTTTTTGCCCTTCAGCAGGTCAACATGATACCTCATCCTTATCTGTCTTCTGTCTACTTACCATGCTAGAGTCTTGGACGACTAAGGACTTGCTGGCTACAGATTGATATCATCCTCTGTTTTCATATGACCATCCTGGTTATTTTACTAGCTAGCATCCTTGTGGATCATAACCAAGGGGAATAGATTCTCTATATATCTTCTCAAGTAGGTTGCACCTCCTTGTTAGATGAATCTTTCCTCTCCACATGTCCTATGTGATTTCCATGCTGTAGGCATATATCTGTCTGTTTAAATACAGACACCCATATTTAGGCCTACATATTCATATTTATCTTTGTGTGTTTTTTTTGACCTCACATATCTCACTATATATATATTATATATATATATATATATATATATATATATATATTTATATATGTATATATGTATGTATCTGATGAGATATTTTATTATAGATATATCTGTCTCCACATACTTATCTATCTCACTATCTATGCTCATATAGCTATCTGTTTCTGACAGAGGGGTTTTGCCCATACCTCTGCTATCCAGCAGGTTTGGGATTCTACACACACAACCACTCCTGTGGTAGTCAACAATTCTTATACCATAACCTAACAGGTTTAGGTACCTCTGAAGCTCTCCGTACCTAATATCTCTCCTAGCTTACCCCAGTTAGGAGAGATATTGTGGATCTTCAGTTACTTACAGGCTTAACGCCTCAGGCATTTGTCTTCATCCTGGGATACAAGGGGTTCCCATACCCTCTCTCCCCACAAGGACTGTGCTTGTTTGTCAAAATCGGTTAGCCTTTCTCTTTTTGCTCCCAAGAGTGAGATACTCTGCCGCCAAAAGAGTTTGGTTTTTACCATACAGCTTTCGCTGAAGGCCCACCATTTTTGTATTACCCCAGTTTTTTCTACCAGGGGTGCCTGTTACCCTTCAGGATTCTGACCTCCTCAGTTTTCCCTACAGGTTTATTACTTCCACTTTCAGTGAGGTCCTCTTCACGTTTCCTCTACTGGCTTCCCAGTAGATCCATGAACTTCCATACTTCTATGAAATCCTGTTGGCGGAGGTCCATATTGCAATATCCTTTGCAATATCATTGATAACAATCATTATCCACACATGGACTCCTTTCCTGCAGTCCTGTGCTAGGTTAGCTGTTCAACAGCATCTTCCTTCTTCAACTCCTACCCTCCATCCTCAGGATGCCTGGTGTTGTGGGGGATAGCATGTTCCAACCTATGCCATGCTCGGACTCCAGGCATCTCAGCTTGGGAGTCCCCATATGTGAAGACTCATTCCTGCTTGTTCCTGGAGATAGCACAGTTACTTACCTGTAACAGGTGATCTCTGAGAACAGCAGGAATAAGTCTTCACAACTCACCCACCTCCCCAGGAGTTGTATCTCTATCTATCTTTTCTTTCCTCTCTCTCTCTCTTTGTCTCAGCTATAAAACTCAACTGAGGAGAGACAGTTGGAAAGGCGGGAAGGCAGCACGCAGGCGCTGAGGGATGCTCCCAAAAGCTTTCTGATTGGACGCTGGGGAGCGTTCCCGCGCAGACTCCGTCGGTACCGACATACCCATATGTGAAGACTTATTCCTGCTGTTCCCAGAGATCACCTGTTACAGGTAAGTAACTGTGCTTTCTCGCTATGGACCAATGTTTACTATGGAAGTGGGGCAGCTGGTCTGTCTCAATCAGAAGTTTTACAACAGTACCACTAAGAAAACATCTTGGTGGTCAGGGGCTAACGCTACTGAGCCTTCCAATCCTCTAGTCCAGTTCCCCAGACTTGCCAGCATCTGGACTAACTTAGCAGCATATAACTCCTGGCAAGCACCACCTGGACTGTACTGGATTTGCGGAACCCGAGCATATGCCAGACCTCCTCACCATTGGGGAGGTGCATGTGTATTGGGAACTATACGACCTTCCTTTTTCTTTTTGCCAACATCCCAGGGAGAACAGCTGGGATATCCTGTGTACAGAAGTCGACAGCTGAAGGAGGCCTTGAAAATAGGCCAATGGGACAAATGGGATGGTGAAGAATGGCCACCGGAAAGAATCATCTCATACTATGGACCTGCTACTTGGGAGCAGGATGGGACTTGGGGATATCGTACCCCTGTTTATATGATTAATCGAATAATACGTTTGCAAGCTGTTGTTGAAATAATAACCAATGAAACTAGTAAAGCACTAACCCTACTAGCAAAGCAAAGTACGCAAATGCGTACAGCCATTTATCAAAATCGTTTAGCTTTAGATTTGTTAGCAGCTGAGGGTGGGGTATGTGGGATTGTTGAACCTAAGTAATTGTTGTTTACAGATTGATAATAATGGGCATATAGTTGAAGATTTAGCTATCCAGATGAGAGAGCAGACATTTGTGCCTGTCCAGACCTGGCACAGTTTAAAGATGGATGGGTGGTTTGGTTCATTGTTTTCATGGATTGGTGGTCTGAAATCCCTTATGTTGATCGTACTATTCATATTAGCCATGTGCTTATTGCTCCCTTGTCTCCTACCCCTTTGCTTACGCATGGTAACATCATCAATTGATAACACTATAGAGCGGAAGGCGCTGCGAAAGTATTAGCTATGTGGCGATATTACCCTATACCTCACGAAGATGATGCCATTACACCAGTATAATGTGTTAATTGACTAATGAGTGATTTAATTCTCACCCTTCCTCACTTGCGGGTGAGAATAATCAAAGGGGGGAATGAGGTAGGCTATGGCCTAGCATGGCCTGCTACTATGAAAGGCCTGTAAGTTAGGCCTGGATCCTAACTCCCAATATAGCTAGAAAAGAACCAAAAATCTGTGAAAATTGAGAAAACTGTTTTAAAATGCTTAATAAGTTTTCATGAATTCATAAGTCTTCTATTATTCTCTTGTGTGTGAAAGAACAGAAATGTAACAATATATGCATTCCAGAAGCCAAAGTTAACCTTGCAGTAGAAAAGTAATGAGATTTAGAACTGTACCATTGTTCAAGCAATCCTAAAGGAGGGGGCCGCTTGCTAGGCTCCGGAGGGATTTCTAATTGGACAGGTGCAGGGAACATATAACCAATGAGAAGTTTGCATGTATCGAGCTAGAACCAATGGAAAGTTCTCATGTATCAAACTGAAAAAGAGGTATAAAAAGATCTCCAGGAACAAGCAGGAATAAGTCCTCACATATGGGTACGTCGGTACCGACGGAACCTGCGCGGGAAAGCTCCCCAGCTTCCCAGAAGGAAAGCTTTTGGGGCCTCCCACTGCGCATGCGCGCTGCCTTCCCGCCTTCCTGACCAACTCTCCTCAGTTCTTCTTTTTCCGGGAGCCAGCAGGTCGTGTTCCTGTCACCGCTGAAGAAGTTGTTATTTTAATTTGTTTCTTTGGCCGCATGTCTGCCTTCCCCGATTCCGGACCGGTACCGCCGGTCTTTTTTCTTTATTTCTTTACAAAAAAAAATATCTTATTTCCCCACTTGGTGTGTTTGTTCTGTGAGGCCTCTAGGCCTTCACAGAATTCTCCCTCATGGAGAAACAAGCCTCTGGTTTTAAAAAATGCACCAAGTGTAGCGGTACTATATCAGTCAGACACCCATGAATGGTGTCTTAAATGTTTGGGGCCTGACCACTCCATTCCGGATTGCCCATCCTGTTCTTTGATGTCTAAACGTGGCTTACAAAACCGGGCAGCCAAGTTTCACATGCTGTTTTCTACAGATACTCCAGCATCGACATTTTCCAGGTCTTCCTCTCCTGATGGATCTCAGGTAACCAAACATTCCTCTGGCAGGTCCTCAAAGGGCAAATCTCCCTCCAAGTATCGAGATGCCCCCGGGCTTGACCCTGAGGACCCTGCCCCAGCCAAACAACCCCAGCGGGAAGCTCCGGCTTCCAAAGCTCTTCCTATGGGATTACAGGTTGACATCGATGGCACGGACTCGACCGATCACCTGTTAGACTGCTCTGGGGTACCGGCTCAATCTTCCGGTACCGACATCCAGACAGTCGTGGCGTCTATGGATCATACAGTTCAATCCATGCAGCATTCTATTATGGCTTTTATTAGAGCTGCAACGCCATCGGTACCGCAGCCAGCGGTACCGACTCCGGTTCCGGTACCACAACCGATACCAGTACCCAGGGCATCCACATCGACAAGGATACCGATTCCGGTTCCGAGGTTTTCCCCGATACCGATCCGGTTCCGGGTACCCCCGATGTCGATACCTGTCGATACGCTTATCGATCCCTGGAAGCAAACAGACGATACTTCGAGTCTTCTGATGATTCTGATTCATCAGATGACTCTGCTGAAGTATCCCTAACTCTACTTGAAGAGCCCTCTTCTCCAAAGAGGAGAATGTCTCTTCCAGAGGATTTGTCCTTTCAAGACTTCATCCTTGAAGTGGCTAAAGGTCTCTCTATTTCAGTAACCTCTGAAAAAGAACCTAGAGCAAAAGAATTAGATATTTTAGGATACTCTAAGGTTCCCAAAGAGGCAGTCACCTTGCCCATTCATGAAATTCTTCAAGAACACATGATGGACTTATGGGAGACTCCTCTCACCCTATCTCCACATTCTCGTCGGTTGGACACCATATATCGTGTCCCTCCTCCTCCTGGTTTTCAAAAAACTCAGCTCCCTCACCACTCTATTGTGGTGCAGTCAGCTATGAAAAGGATAAAGAGTACCAAAAGACACTCTTCTACTCCTCCAGGGAGAGAATGTAGGACTTTGGATGCTTTTGGTAGAAAAATCTTCCAAGCAAGTATGCTTATTGCTAGAATCAATTCATACAGCCTCTATATGGGCATGTTTCTGAAGGAGATTGCATTGAAAATACGCCATTTTCTCCCCTTTATCCCAGAGGATAGAAAGGAGGAGTTCCTTCTTTTGCTAAAGCATACCCAAGATATATCAAAGTTCTCCAACAGAGCAGCCTTTGACTCCTTAGAGGGTGCTAGCAGAGCCTCAGGTATTGCCAAAGCGGCTCGCAGAATTGCTTGGCTCCAGGCCTCTGACCTAGAACCCTGGGTCCAGGATGGGTTGGGAAATTTGCCCTGTACAGGTGAGAATCTGTTTGGTAAGGAGTGGCAAATCAAAGCCACCCAAATGGATGCAGAAAATGCTGCTTTAGATAGACTTTCTAAGTCTACCTCTGCTCCTGTCAAGAAGAAATCTTTCAAGAAGCCTTTCTATAAGAAGGCCAGATTTGCTACAAATACTGGCCAACAATCTTCTGCAGCTCGCTTTGCTCCTAAGCGTCAGCAGCCTAAACAGGCCAGGGAAAAACCTGCAGGGGCTGCTACAGCCCAACAGTCCCAACCCCCTCAGGGTTTTTGACTGAACTCTAGAGAACTTAACCTTTCTGGCTCTAAAACATCCAGAGCCTCTCACCATTCCAGGAAGGTTAGCTCATTTTGCTCCCAGATGGGAGCAAATCACATCAGAACAATGAACCCTCTCTATCATCAGAGAGGGCTACAAACTACATTTCTCCAGCCTTCCTCCCCATACCATGGTGAGATGTTTCAATTCTCCCCCTTCTCTCCTGAACCTGTTAGGTCAGGAGGTGACCACCCTTCTCGCCCAAAGGGCAATAGAAGAGGTTCCTCTTCTTCAACAGGGGTCAGGGTTTTACTCCCCTTGTTTTCTTATTCCCAAGAAAACAGGGGGGTACAGACCTATTCTAGATCTCAGAGAATTGGACAAATTCCTATGCAAGGAGAAATTCAAGATGCTTTCGCTAGGTACTCTCCTTCCATACCTACAGAGTCAGGATTGGCTTTGTTCTCTAGATCTCAAGGATGCGTACACACATATACTCCTCCATCCATCCCACAGAAAATTCCTACGGTTTCTGTTCCAGGGAAAACATTTCCAATACAGAGTACTTCCCTTCGGTCTAGCCTCTGCTCCAAGGGTATTTACCAAATGCATGGCAATAGTAGCTGCATTTCTACGAGCCCTGGGAATTTTTGTTTTCCCATACCTGGACGACTGGCTCATCCGAGCTCCATCTCAGTCCGAGGCTCAGACTTCCCTGGATCGCACCAGACGCATTCTGCAGTATCTGGGACTTGTGATCAATCTGCCAAAGTCTCAACTCGCCCCTACTCAGTCCCTGGAATTCATAGGGGCCTGGTTGGATACCACCACTGCAAGGGCCTATCTTCCTCAGGCCCGTTGCCAACGTCTAGTGCACTTAGCCTCCCAGACTCAGTCCAGAAGCCACTTGACTGCCAGGGAGATGCTACAACTATTAGGCCACATGGCCTCCACAGTACATGTGGTGCCCTATGCTCGCCTACATATGAGAGCAGTTCAATGGACTTTGTCCACCCAGTGGACTCAAGCATCCGGAGCTCTCTCAGACCAAATAGCAAACTCTAAATGTCTCTTTTGGTCTCTCCAATGGTGGATGTCCACTCAAAATCTGTTGTTGGGGGCCCCCTTTCAACCATTGTTGCCCAAAGCAACCCTCACAACAGATGCCTCCCAAACAGGTTGGGGGGCTCATCTTCAAGATCTTTCCACTCAGGGCACTTGGTCTCCACAGGAGACCGCCCTTCATATCAACCACTTGGAACTTCGAGCAATCTTTCTAGCTCTCAGAGTTTTTCATACCCTCCTCAGCAACATGACGGTCCTTATTCACACGGACAATCAAGTAGCCATGTTTTACATAAACAAACAAGGAGGAACTGGCTCTCTGTCGCTTTGCAACGAAGCTCTAAGATTATGGGCCTTCGCCAGAGAGCATCAAATCCATCTCCTGGCAGTATATCTTCCAGGAATCCAAAACTCTTGGGCAGACAGACTCAGTCTAGTTATGCTTCCACACGAATGGTCCCTACACATGGATCAGGTACTCAGAATCTTCCAGAAATGGGGGACCCCGGACATAGACCTCTTTGCAAGTCCGTGGAATGCCAAACTTCCCCGGTTCTGTTCCAGGATTCCGTGTCAGGGAGTTCAGGCCAAGGATGCCTTCCTCTTTCATTGGGGTCAGGACTTCCTATATGCCTTTCCACCCATTCCTTTGATTCCGAAGACTCTGTACAAACTTCAAAGGGATCAAGGGTCCATGATCCTCATAGCTCCACCCTGGCCACGCCAAGTGTGGTACCCTCTACTTCTGCATCTCTCCCAAGCCCCCTCCCTGGACTTGGGAGCGGCTCCAGACCTTCTGTCTCAGGAGGAGGGGACTTTGTGGCACCCAAACATCAAGTCCCTTCACCTCAGAGCTTGGTTACTGAAGGCCTAGACCTTCAACACTTCAATCTTTCGCAGCAAGTGAAGGATATCCTCCATGCCTCTAGGAAACCTTCCACTAGGCGTTCTTACGCTTTTAAATGGAAAAGATTTTCCATTTGGTGTGCTCAAAAGGGTCTTAACCCTCTAGCACTTCCTTTGAATTCTCTTTTGGAATATCTCCTGCATCTCTCCAATGCAGGACTCAAAACGAATTCAGTAAGGGTCCATTTGAGTGCTATTGCAGCATCCCTTAAGCCCATCAATGGACAACCCGTTTCCTCTCATCCTCTTATTGCAAGATTCATGAGAGGCCTAACCTTAACTAAACCTCCCATTCGACTTCCTCCGGTGGCATGGGACTTAAACTTGGTTCTTGGTCAGCTTATGAAGCCACCCTTTGAACCCTTAGCCACTACCTCCTTGAAATTTCTTTCCTGGAATGTTATTTTCCTTATTGCAGTCACCTCAGCTCGCCGTATCAATGAACTGCAAGCTCTAGTGGCTAATCCACCTTATACAAGGTTCCATCATGATAAGGTGGTCCTTAGGACCAATCCCCACTTTATGCCTAAAGTGGTCTCCCCTTTTCATCTTAATCAAGAGGTATATTTACCTGTCTTTTTTCCAGCTCCTCATGCATCCAGTGCAGAGAGGAACCTTCATACTCTAGATTGTAAAAGAGCTCTTGCCTTTTACCTCCATAGGACACAGCAACATCGAAAGTCTTCTCAGCTTTTTGTTGCTTTTGATCCTTCTCATTTAGGACTTCCAGTCTCTAAAAGAAAACTGTCCAATTGGATTGCTCAGTGTATCTCTTTTGCTTACCAGAGTAAGAACCTTTCTCTGGAGGGCCATGTCACCGCTCACAAGGTGAGGGCCATGGCCACCTCTATGGCTCATCTAAACTCTGTGTCCATTGACCAGATCTGTCGAGCAGCCACCTGGGCCTTGGTTCATACCTTTACAGCCCATTACTGTTTAGACAAGGACTCCCGCCGGGATGCCTTGTTTGGTCAGGCTGTCCTCAGACACCTGTTCCATTCTTGAACAACTCCAACCCACCTTCCCTGAATGGATGCCTGAGATCCATAGGAAGATGAGGAACCTTTCAGGGTTTCATACCCTTCAGGGGATCTCCCGGGCATCTCAGCTAGGGAGTCCCCATATGTGAGGACTTATTCCTGCTTGTTCCTGGAGATAGCACAGTTACTTACCTGTAACAGGTGATCTCTGGGAACAGCAGGAATTAGTCCTCACAACCCACCCACCTCCCCTAGGAGTTGTATCTCTCTCTCTCTTTCCTTTCCTCTCTCTATTGTCTCAGCTTTAAACTCGAACTGAGGAGAGTTGGTCAGGAAGGCGGGAAGGCAGCGCACATGCGCAGTGGGAGGTCCCAAAAGCTTTCCTTCTGGGAAGCTGGGGAGCGTTCCCGCGCAGGCTCCGTCGGTACCGACGTACCCATATGTGAGGACTAATTCCTGCTGTTCCCAGAGATCACCTGTTACAGGTAAGTAACTGTGCTTTATGTCTCTGTATAAACTTTTGCTCAGTTCCTTTTGAAGCTTTGACTGACTGACGGCCTTGTGCACAATAAACTGACTTGGACCCTGTCAATCGACTCCTGGACTTATTCATTGATTGCACTTTGCTACAGCAGATCCAGGTTCTTCATCAATTATCCTTAGAACAAGTTATAGGGCTTCTGCACCAAGAGCTAGCAGGGAATTGGAGGCTTCCAATTTTTTCTTCCCCTAGAGCCTCCCTGACGTCTGGCCCCTAGCAGTATTTATGTTGCCTGCAGGACCACACCCTCCTGGCTAGGTAGTCCTATTGCACCTTCCTTGAGGTGGCTCATAAAGGATAAGACTTTAAGGAGAATTTGGCTTCCTTTAACAAAATACTATGGTGTGCTGTCTTGCAAACCACAGTCTTTTAATAAGTTTTAGAAATATTCAGTATTGGCTGGTGAAAAATCAGGCCCTTGTGGCAAAATGGTCACTTGAGGTTGCATGCTGTTCAACACTAGTATTCCTTTTTAAAATTAGTCTTCTGCCTTATTTCAAAAACATTTTAGCAAACTCTTCAGGGCTAGCATCTGCTTTAGCAATATGTAAATCTCTTGACTAAATCTCTGCGGTCACGAAAAGCTTGTTGAAACTATATATGAAGCTCTGTTAATTTTTTTACATAAGTCTTTTTAGCTGTTTCAGTTAGTTGTCAATAATTCTGCAATGTTAATTTTTTTTTCCATATTGCTCCTCTCTCCAGATTAGTGTCAGAGTTGATCTACTTACCTCTGCTCCCTTTTAGCGGTCTTAATCTCCTCCTTAATCTGTAATGCCGTATGAAATTTCCAACTCACAAGTATGTAATCTTGATGTACATAATCAACTCAGTACTTAGAAGTTTGCTAGATTGTTCTTGTCAGCACTGAAGATTTCAGAGGATGAATTTGAACTTGGTTTTTTGTTAACATTTGAGGGAGGTGACCCATTAACATTAACAATAAATTATCTAAATGTGGCACTTGATGAATATTCATCAGAGGCAAAGTCTTAGTTAAAAACTTACTAGGCATAAAAATTAAATCCATACTTTGTCCTTTCTCATCTCTTGATGAGGTAACCATCTGAATATTGTCAAGATTTCATCACTTTAAGAAAATCCAGCCAGGGTTGCATTAAGGATGTAAACTCAATCAGTACGTTAAAGTTGTCTAAAGTAATATAATTTCAAATATTAAGGTGTAATCTGAAAAATTCAACTAGTGAAATAGCATATGCCTTATTCTCCAGGAACAAGCAGGAAGTCGGTCCTCACATATGGGTTACGTCGGTGCCGACGGAGCCCGCACGGAGCAAATCTCCCAGCTTTCAAAGAAAGCGTTTGGGAGTTGCCTCCACGCATGTGTGGTCCACTTCCCGCCCAAAGAGGCCATCTTGCTCAGTCGTCTTTTTTCCGCTGAGACCTTCAGACGTAGTCTGTTCTCTGTCCCGGGAAAAAGTGTATTTTCTTCTTGCCTTTTGGCTGTTTTTCTTCCAGTTGGCACTGGTACCCTTCCTGCCTGCCCCTGGTACCCCGGTATCGGGTTGGCTTTCATTTTTCTTAATTTTTTATTTTATTTTATTTTTGGGCGTTCCCGCCCTTGTTTTTTCTCGCTGGGGGCCGTAAAGGTCTTCGACCTTGTGGAGGCCCTTTTTCCCTCCATGGCTACCAGAGGGTTCTAAAAGTGCGACAGGTGTGGTAAAATTATGTTCACCAGTATGCATGACTGCTGCCTCCGGTGCCTCGGCCTTTGCAAACTTATGTCCTCAAAGACCCTGAAAAGTCGCCAGTCGCAGCAGGAAAAGATTTTCCATGATTTCCCTATGCCTCCAAAAGCCAGGACCTCATCCGAGACCTCCATGCCGCGGGAGGAGCATTCCTAACCTGAGTGGTGTTGGGGGACCTCGGAGAGGGGGTCCCCCTTGGGGGAACCTAAAAGAAGGAAATTTTTCTCGACGGCTGCGTGTCTGGATGGTTCAGAACCACCAGGTCCCTCACGGGGCCAGTCAAGGAGCCCGGAGCATCCAATCAAACTTTCTTGAAAGAAGCCAGTCACGGAATGGCCCTGGCCAGTGCGTCCTGATTTAGTCAAGGATTCCCCTCCGGGGGATCCGGCGTCGGCCTCGATTCCATTGGCGCCCGAGCCAGATGCTGCGCAACCACCTGAGCTCACATCCAGGATGGATTCCTTGGAACACAAGATCATTGTCTTCCTAAAGCAGCAAAGGGCAATAGCGTCGGTACGGCTGGTTCCTCTTCCCTAACCACCAGGGACTTAACGACGAAGTTGACCCCAGAGGCCGTGCCGATCCTCGAAGCCCTACGGGCCAGAGCAGATCCTCGGCCGAGGTCCCACTCGATCTCCCGTTCTTTGGGACGGAGATTGTCACTGGCAAGCCAACGAGCGCCGGAGCAGCCTGACCCCTAGGGGCCCGAGGACTGCCACCTGTCCTTCTCGGATGAATCCATCTGGGAGTCAGGAGATGAGGTGTCACCTTCACCGGGATGTCCCTTCCAATTCCCCGGGGTCAGAGCCTTAAAGGAGATCTTTCGAGATTTTGTTTGGGATATGTCCAAAGTTTTGGCCTTTCCAACGGAGTCCGAGGAGGATCCACGAGCAGATGAACTAGAGATCCTCCAATATGAGGCTTCTCCTTGGGAAACCCTCACTGTGCCCATTCCTCCCATCCTGGAGCGCCTTATGCTCCACATGTGGGAGACACCAGCGTCGACACCATTGGTTAGTAAGCGGCTTGACTCGATGTATCAAGTCCGCCGGAGCCCCAGGTTCCAAAAGTCTCAATTGCTGCATAATTTCATGGTCGTGGAATCAGCCATGCATCAACTAAGAAGTCAGAAGATGCACTCGGTGCCACCCAGAAGTGAGGCCCATACCTTGGATGCCCTCGGCAGAAAATGCTACAATGGCCAAATCCAGGCCTACCAGCTGTACATGGGCATGTACCTAAGAGATCTAACAAAGGAGATCACCAGGTTCTCGGCTGGACTCTCCGAGGAGCCCTTGCAGCGCTTCAAGGGCCTATCCAGAGCCATCGGTGAATGCTCCAAATTTATGTCTCGAGCGGCCTACAACGGGTTTGAGTCGGCGGCCAGAGTAGCCGCGGTGGGGATCGGTGCACGCTGCCAAGCCTGGCTACAGTCGTCTAACCTCGAGCAAATGGGTTCAAGACAAATTGATCGATCTCCCATGTCAGGGGGAGAACTTATTTGGCAAACCCATGACTGAAAAGGCCACCGAACTGGAGACCGAGTTCATGACGAGGACTAGGCTCTCTAAGAAGACCTCAGACCCTCCCTGAAAGAAGGGCTTGGGGGAAAAAGTCCTTCTATCCGAGGAAACCCACGGCTTACCGGGGTTACCCCCCTTATCACTACTACTACTACTACTACTACTATTCAGCGCTTATAAAGCGCCACGCACGCAGCGCTGCACAGCTGACTTACAAGAGGTAGCCAACATACAAGAGACGGTCCCTGCCCATCAGAGTCATGCTCATCGGAGCTTACAATCTAATTAGAACAGTACAGAGCATTAGTCAGTTCTGTGCAAGGTATGGTGTGGTACAGTTTGGTCTATAGTTTGGTTGTAAACGTTGATGGGGGTTAGGGTAAGATGGGGATGGAGTCAGGATCTGAATGCAACGGCCTCCCTAGTGCCCCAGCAGGGGTAGCAGGCCAAGGGGCAGGGGCACGGTCCCTGTAAACAGAAGGCTCCTAAGCCCCAGGCTTTGACCCCGGCTCAACCAGGGGGAAGTTTTTGACTCTTACAGCATGGCCCCTCTCTCCAGCAAGGCCAGGCAGCCCACAGGAGGTCAGCTCTCCCTGTTCTCCCACAGGTGGGGAACCGCCACCACCGACGCCTGGGCATTACAGGTAGTCAAGGAGGGTTACCTCCTTTGCCTAGCCGAGGTGCCTCCGCACTCCGGGACTTTCTCTTGAAGGAGTTGGCGAGTCTTCCCCAGGACAGAGCTGTAGAACCAGTGCCCCATCCTCTCAGGGGCAAGGAGTTCTACTCCACATACTTCCTCATGCCAAAAAGGTCAGGGGGCCTAAGGCCCATCCTCGACCTCTGCAACCTCAACAGATTCCTGGTGTGGGAGAAGTTCAGGATGCTCTCTCTTGGAACTTTGCTGCCTTACCTCCGCCAGGGAGACTGGCTGTGTTCCTTAGACCTAAAGGATGCTTACATGCACATCCTATTCCACCCAAACCACAGGCAATATCAACGCTTTGTGGTGGGGGGGCCTTCACTTCCAGTAACGGGTGCTGCCCTTTGGCCTTGCCTCGGCCCCCAGGGTATTCACGAAGTGCCTAGTGGTAGTCGCCACCATTCTCAGGCTTCAGGGTATTTTCATCTTCCCCTACCTCGACGACTAGCTCATCAGGGGCATCTCTGCCCCCGAGGTGCAGCAGGCCATGGCACGCACTATCCAGGTCCTTCAGCACTTGGGCTTAGTAATCAACTACCCCAAGTCCAGCCTGAGACCTACTCAGGAGCTGGAATTTATCGGGGCAAGGATCGATACGCTCCCAGCCAAGGCCTTCCTGCCTATAGATAGAGAAAACAGGCTGATGGCACTGGCCAGGAGGGTACAGCGCTGCCCTTCGGTACCGGCACGACTCCTGTTGCGTCTCCTCGGGCACATGTCCTCCACAGTCCATGTCCCTCCAGATGCTCGCCTACACATTTATTTATTTATTTATTAAATTCTCTTATATAACGCGCTATTCTGCATCAGTGCGGTTTACATTGAACAAACTGAAATTACATTGAACAGGGCATTATAACTTGGAGATAACTATTTTACAGGGAACATGGGCTATGGAGGGTTAAGTGGCTTGCCCAAGACCACAAGGAGCACCTGTGGGACTAGAAACCCCAGTTCTTCCGGCCCAAGATTGCTGTCCTCTAGTGGGATTTGAACCCCCGACCTTTCGGCCTGAATTCCACATGCGAATTCCGCAGTGGTGCCTCAGGTACCAGTGGTCCCAGGCAACGGAGCACTTCTAGGACAATGTCAGAG
Organism: Ichthyophis bannanicus; assembly: GCA_033557465.1. Lineage (NCBI taxonomy): Eukaryota > Metazoa > Chordata > Amphibia > Gymnophiona > Ichthyophiidae > Ichthyophis > Ichthyophis bannanicus. Next base: position 368,582,451 of record CM066031.1, read on the forward strand.
TCACCCTGTGCCTGGCATGGTCACTAAACTGGTGGCAGTCCCCCCGCCACTTGCAAGCGGGAATGCCCTTTCAAGTCCCTCAGCACTAGAGGGTCCTCACCACAGATGCCTCTCTGCTGGGCTGGGGAGCCCACTGCCAGGCTTTTCGCACCCAGGGCATCTGGTCTCCAGATGAGAGTGCCCTACAGATCAATCTGCTGGAGCTGCGTGCGATCCGTCTTGCCCTGAGAGCGTTCCGGAAATCCCTGAGCCACAGCTCCGTCCCATTCCAGACCGACAACCAAGTCGCCATGTTCTATGTGAACAAACGGGGGGGCACGGGATCCCGTGCTCTCTGCCGAGAAGCGCTGGACCTGTGCTCATTCGCAGTCCAACAAGGCATTCTCCTCAAGGCGGTGTACCTGCCAGGCCACAGCAGTTGGCTAGCTGACAGGCTCAGCAGACTGCTCCAGCCCCACAAATGGCAACTGGACCCCAAAGTGGCCCGCAGGCTCTTTCAGATCTGGGTGTACCTGAGGCTGGACCTCTTCGCAAGCCCAGACAACCACCAGTTGCCCCGTTTCTGTTCCCGGCAACCGCACCCCGACAGGGTGGCTGCCAACGCCTTTCTGATCTTTTGATCGGCGGCCTCCTGTATGCGTTTTCCCCGACTCCTCTGATCACCAAGACCCTGTTCAAGATTTTTTGCGACAGAGCCTTAGTCATTTTGATAGCCCCATGGTGGTCTCGGCAACCATGGTTCCTGCAGCTAGCGGCGGAGACTCCTATCCCTCTGGGGACAGGCTCATGGCTCCTCTCCCAGGAGGGGGGCTCTCTCCTGTACTCCAACCCTAGCTCCCTATCGCTGACAGCATGACTGCTAAGAGGGTCTCACTAACTCCGCTCCTACTCCCGAAGGAAGTGGAGGATGTCCTGCTGGCTTCCCGCAGAACGTCTGCCAGATGGTCGTACGCCTTTAAGTGGTGCAGGTTTGCGCTGTGGTGTGTGGCTCGGGGAACCGACCCTTTCTCCTGCCCCGTGGCCATGGTACTACAATACCTTCTCCACCTCTCTGACTTGGGGCTCAAATCCAACTCCGATAGAGTACATCTCAGTGACCTCGCGGCCAACCACCATCTGATAAATGGGAAGCCACTCTCGGCACCTGACAGTATCCCGATTCCTCAAGGATCGCCTTCTGTCTAATCCCCCTGTCTGCCCTCCAATTCCCGAATGGGATCTCAATGTGGTGTTGGGGCGGCTCACCCTGCCGCCTTTTGAAACGATGGCTACGTGTCATCTCCGCTATCTCTCATGGATGGTGATGTTCCTCGTTGCCCTCACCTCTGCCTGAAGAGTGAGCGAGCTCTAGGCCCACATAGCAGAGAGGCCTTATGCCAGGTTCTACAAGAACAGGGTAGTGCTTTGCACACACCCCAAGTTTCTTTCGAAGGTAGTGTCCTCTTTCCACCTCAGTCACCTCCCTGTCTTCTTTCCCAGACCATACGCCAGTTGCGCTGAGGCCATCCTCCATATCCTAGACTATAGGAGGGCTTTATCTTTCTACATTCAGCGTACTCAAGACCACCGGAAAGCATCACAGCTTTTCCTTTCCTACAACCCCAGTACGCTGGGGCAGGCAGTGACCCAGCACACACTGCCCACGTGGGTGGCGGACAGTATCGCCCGGGCCTATGAGGAAGCAAAACTTCCTTTGGAGGGCAGTGTCACGGCTCACAAGGTCCAGTCCATGGCAACCTCTGTGGCTTATTTGTGCTTCGTTCCTCTGGCAGACATCTGCTGGGCCGCCACCTGGTCTTCGGTTCATACCTTCGCAGCTCATTACTGCCTAGATAGGGAGTACCGATGGGACAGTGTTTTTGGCCAGGCCATACTCCGTAACCTTTTTGAGGTCTAGGCAACTCCTGCCCTCCGACCCTTCTGTGTTCAGGCTACCGTGAGGACTGACTTCCTGCGTGTTCCCAGAGAAAGCGTAGTTACTCACTTGTAACAGGTGTTCTCCGGGAACAGCAGGAATCAGTCCTCACAACTCTCCCTCCTCCCCTTGGAGGGTTACAATATTGAAGAGATGGGTGGGATCCCCATTTCCACCAGAAAAGGAGGCAGAGTGGCAGCAGTGTAGAACTGATCTTAGTCCCCAGGACCCTCCAGCAGAGGAGAGGCAGAGTGGCAAAGGAAAAACTGGTAGGAGTCCCCCAAGCTTGGGGGGTGAGGATGGGCTGGGCATTTGAGAATGGAAGAAGTACAGCGGCAGGCATAGGAGAAGGGTTGGCTGAGATGAGTATAGGGATAGTTTTATTGCTTTTGTTTTTGTCTTTTTTTTAACAGATCACCAATTGCAAATTAGTTCCAGGAATTCCATCTCCTCTTGGTGCAAGGTAGACAGAGGTGTGATGCAAGGCGCTACTCTATCTCCCCCCCCCCTGTTTAATGTTGCTTTGATTCCATTGTGAAGCTATTACTTACCCTTGAAATTCAGTTTCTAATATATGCAGATGATTTTTTTTTACTGTCTGAGCAATTTCCAGTTGCTACTGGTTTTGGCAAATTTAACTTATTTACGGGGTTTTGGTAAAATTGCTGCTTGGCTGATGGATAATGGTTTAATTATAAATTATGTTAGAGACCTTAATTGCATCTCTTGATAAGGGCTACATTCCACCTCTCATGATTACACTGGCAGGTGAGAAATTTTCAGTAAAACAGCAAGCATGCTATTTAGGGGTCACTTTAGACTCCTATTTCCTTTTCATTAACTGGTGGCCAGGGTAGTCAGGATGATTTATTTTAAACTACAAGTCATACAATGTTTGCTGTACTATTTGGACCCAGGGGATTTTAGATTAGTGGTTTGGCTTATTTATTTCTTTAAAAGTTTTTTTTTTTTATATCGCTTTATCATTTCAGTCAAAACAGTTTGATTGTAACTTAAACCTGGTAATGTACCTTAAACAGGGATATTGATAACTTGGATTTTTCTTAAGCAGTGGAGGGTTTACTGACTCGCTCAAGGTCACAAAGAGTGCTAGTGGGAATTGAACCCTAGTCTCTTGGCTCCCAAACCAGTGCTCTAAACATTAGGCTGTTACTCCTCAAATAATCTGAACTATTGCAACAATTGTATTTGGGATTACCGGATTTAGGATTGCCCAAACTGTCAGTAAGGACGATTGTTGGGTTACAGAGGTTTGACCATATCTCCCCAGTGTTAATATTTATTTATTTAGCAGATTTCTTTATACTGCTTTATTGTTTGTCAAAGCATTTTGCATTTTAATTTCAACTTGGTAGTGTACATTAAACAGAGACATTGATAACTTGGATTTTTTTTTCTCTGAGTCAATGGAGTGTTAAGTGACTTGCCCAAGACCACAAGGAGTGCTAGTGGAATAGAACCCGGGTCCCTTGGTTCCCAAGCCAGTGCTCTAACCATTAGGCTACTTTGCATTTGTTGCCGATGGTTTTTAGAGTTTAATCTAAATGCGTTTGCTGGATTTTTAGGATGCCACATTCCAAGGTGAATAGTGGAGTACCCTAGGGATTTGTGCTGGGCCTGCTATTTTTTAACATATTTATAAATGACCTGGAAATGGGAATTATTGAGGTGGTCAAATTTGCAGATGACACAAAATTGTTTAAAGTTAAGACGCAAGAGGATTGTGAAAAATTGAATACTAGGAATCATAAGGAAAGGAATGGAGAATAAAACCAAGGATATTATAATGCCTCTGTATTGTTCCATGGTGCGACTGTACCTTGAGTATTCTGTGCAATTCTAGTTGCCATATCTTATAAAGGATATAGCAGAGTTAAAAAAGGTACAAAAAAGAACCACCAAAGTGGTAAAAGGAATGGAAGGGATACCCCTATGAAGAGAGGCTTAAAAGATTAGGACTTTTCAACTTGGAAAAAAGATGGCTGAGGGGAGATATGATAGGGGTCTATAAATTAATGAATGGAATGGAATGGGTAAACGTTGATTGGTTGTTTACACTTTCAAAAAGTAGAAAAACTAGGGGACACTCAATGAAACTACAATATAACCCATTTAAGACTAATAAGAGAAAATATTTTTTTCACTCAACGTGTAATCAAACTCTGGCATTGGTTACCGGAGGATGTATTAAAAGCTGTAGCTGGGTTTAAAAAAAGTTTGGACAAGTTCCTGGAGGAAAGGTCCATAAACTTTTATAAAAGAGGACCCGGGAAATTAACTGCTTACCCTGGGATAAGTATTGTGGAACCTATGAACATAAAAACAGAAATTAACTCACCTCTCCCAAATTCAAACCCTTCACCCCTCCCTCTTCACTAAGAAAACTAAATAACAAATTGCTAAGAATGTAAATTTCAAATGCCTAAGAATGCATACCAGAAACTCGTAATTGCTTACGAATATTGTAAATAAGTTTCAAAAGAGTTAAATACTAATCTTATGTATAACAGTGATTGTATTATATTTATCCTCATCTATTACCTGCAATTGTTTAAAACATTATAATGTAATACAGTTGTTTCAAATGTAAACTGCTCTGATTACCTGATAGGGTGGTATAAGAGAGGGACAATAAATAAAATATGTAACTTTTTGGGAACCTGCCAGGTACTTGTGACCTGGATTGGCCACAGTTGGAAACAGGGTACTGGGCTTGATGGACTTTGGTCTGTCTCAATATGGCATTTCTTATGGCGGCAGGTGATTTCCAGTTTCTGCTGCATACTTAGCAGCTTTCTAGGGCTTTGCAGTCAGCCTCTCAATGTTTGCTGCAGTTCTCTGATTTTTGGATCACTAAAGTGAGGACTAGAGATTGGGCTTTTGCATTGCCTCTTGAGTTGTGAGAGCCACTATCTTTTCTTAAGAGTCTAAAGACTTATCTATTTTTAAAAGCTTTTCCCTCTTAGAATTTGGACAGTTACCATTTGTGATTTTAGGGCATTGTCTTATTGATTGTATATGTTTTATTCTAAACTGCTGAGAAGTGTATATGATTGGCAGACTAAATATAATAAATGAAATGAAGGGTGGGTTAACAGAGGAGGCAGGATGAATGGGCAGAGAATAATGGAGAAGGAAGAGGAGGGAGGGAGGGAGTGAAAGGAGGTGGCAGAGAAAGTACCATTACTACCGCTACTTATCATTTGTATAGCACTGCAAGGCTTTCGCAGCACTGTCCAGAAACATGCAAGAGACAGTCCTTGCTCATTAGAGTTTACAGTCTAATCAAGATAGACAACACAGCAACTGGGGACTAGGGGTAAATTCAGGGGATTAGTAGAGATACACATAGGAAGTGAACAGGAGACTAAGGAGATTAGAATCCAAAAGTGGCCTTGAAGAGGGGGTTTTAGCCTGGTTTTGAATAGGGCCAGAGATGGAGCATAATGTACAGTTATGGGTAGTTTGCTCCAGGCATATGGAGCAGCAAGGTGGAATGAACGAAGTCTGGAGTAGCCAGTGGCAGAGAAGGGCAAAGATAAAGGGAATCTGCCAGAGGAGTGGAGTTCCTGAGGAGGGGTGTGGGGAGAGAGATAAAAGTGGAAATGTAGTGAGGAGCTGCAGTGTAAATGCACATATAGGTTAGGAGAAATTTGAACTTGATGCTGAAATGGATTGGAAGCCAATAAAGTGGCGAGGAGGGGTTACGTGAGCATAGTGATACTGGAGGAAGATAAGCCATGTAGCTGAGCTTTGAACAAATGGAAGTGGAGAGAGATGATTCAGAGGAGACCAGTGAGGAGCAGGTTGCAGTAGGACTAGAAAATGGTTCAGGGTCTTAGCAGTGTGCTCAGAAAGGAGTCAACAAATTATGCTGATGTTACAGCAAAAGAAATGACAGATTTTAGCAATCTGTTGGATGTGTTAGGAAAGATGACCTCAAGGTTATAAGCTGAGGAAACATGGAGAAATAGAACATCCATAGAAATAGAGAAAGGAGGAAGGGAGGATATGGTTTTAGTGGGAAAGAGATGAAGTTCGGGTTTGGCCATGCTCAATTTCAGATGATGGGGGGGGGGGGGGGAAGCGACATCTAGGCATCCAGAAAGGAGACTGTGCAAAGTTGGTTAGTAGGGGAAGGAGGGAGAGTGGCAAAGGGTAGGTAGGAAGAATAGTGTAAGAGGGCTGGAGGGGCATGGAGTGAGTGCAGGAGGATAGGGGAAAGTACAAGGGACAGAGAAATACTCATGCCAACAATCACACACACACACATTAGCACAGATAAACTTTCCCCATAGGAATCAATGTACACTATTTACTGGGAAGCAAGATGGCTGCCGTCAGGCTTGCCTGAGCAGGTGCATTGCTGAGGTCTCTCTGTTTGCTTTAACTTATGCCGCATTCCTCTAGGCCAAGCAACTGACTCCTACCGGCAATCCGAAGCTGGGCGGGCTAATGGATGCTTTTGTTTGGCCCACAGATGTGGAGGGGGCTCCTGAGCATCTGATTGGTGTAGCCGAGGTGGGAGATGACCACCTGCTCACCCCGGAACTGGAAACAGCATTGAGCCCAGAGTGTCAATTACCTCTGAAGCAACTGGCGATTGTGAGTACTTCAGGTAAAGTTGGGGCTGCACCGCAGGAGGAAGTCAGCATTTTGCCTCTGTGGCCCGTGCCCCAGGTGAAGGAGGACTCCCTGCCCTTGGGGTTCTTGTCTGCTCTGTGTGAAGGTTCTGACATAAAGATGCCCATGGTGCAGAGGTCAGAGCAGTGGGCTTGAATTTTGCTGGTGATATTGGTTCTCTGAAGGCTTCTTCCTTTGTGTTGTGTACAGCATTGGTGAGACCAAAGATTTTTAATTTTTAATCTATTTGAGATGGTTTAGCTTATTTGGAACAGTCTCTCTCTGGCCAGTTACATTCTATTATTACTTCTCTTGCTTATACTACCAAAAAGCTGGTTGATCATGATTAGGAGTTATTGGACTTGAAGAATAAGGTGTCTGCATTGCAGGATAAGATGGAGCAGTCATCTTCTGCATAAGCGGCATTTATGAAGTTTTTTTGGGATTGTTCATCAGAAATCGGAGGCTTTGAATTTTCCTCAAGTTTCTATTATTCCAGTACTTGAGCTGTTAAAGAGACTTTTGACTGAGATTCTAAAGATTTCTCCTGATTCGATTCCTTCTGTTGCTAGAGTTTTCTATTTGCCAATGGTGAAAGTGAAGCCAGTGGGTGGGCAAAATCAATTTTCCTTTATTTATGTGATTTTATATACTGCCTTATCTGTAATCAAGGCGGTTTGCATAGAACCAAAAACCATTACATGTAACAATTAACCTTTTGCAATAACAAGTGTATACCCAATCCTGTGTAAGTATATACAATGCAGGAAGCTATTTACAACAATGAGAATTTTTAGGAACATAGATTTGTATAATAGGAATATATACCGGGGTGAGGGCTTGGTTATTGGCTTAGTTGTAGTCTAGCTGTATGGCGGATTATTATATAGCTATATTTACTTTGTAGTGTTCTGAGTGTTGATTGGGTGACTGGTTCCTCAAAGTATTCTTTGAAGAGCAATGTCTTTAATAGCTTGCAAATGGGATAAGCCAGAGGCAGGACTTCAGGGCATTCGGACAATGAATAGATTGTATCCTTTGGCCGATAAAGATAAAGACAGGTTCCGGGCACCGCGGATTGATGCGGTGGTATCGGCTGTTACGAAGAAGACCACTATTCTGGTCGAAGGGAGTGCGGCCTTAAAGGATACTCAGGACCGTAAAGTTGGCGGTCTACTAAAGCAGGGGGAACCAGCGGAGGAATGACCACAGCCTACCAGAGGATAATGAAAATTCTTTATTAAGGACCCAACTAAACAAGTTTCGGCCGCAGCCTTCGTCAGGGGTCTAAAAAACAAAAGTACATTAAATCAACCACAAAATTAAAATAAAATCAAAAAAATGGTAATACAAAAATAAAAACAAAGAAATATGGATATGATACTTGACAAATAAAACTGTTATAGTTAACACATTACCAGGAAACCACACAGATACCAGCGTCTATGTGGTGCAGTAGACAAATCTTCCCAATCTGTAAAAAGTATAAAAATGTCAACCATAAATGAAAGTAATACAAAATAAAGACGTATAATATATACATATAAAACATATGCAAAGAAATAATAATGGGGGATGATAAATACAGGTGACTAAAACACAAACATACAAAGTGGGACCCCAATGTGTCCAACCAGCAGTGAACGATACATTGTATAAAAATAAGGTAAAATTGGGCTAAAGAATTACATGGATACAAAAAATACAATATAACACCAGATAAATAGCAGGGGACCAAATATGACATATGGCATAAAAACAAGGTTTAAGCACTGATATGTAATACATGCAGACAACTAGACCAAATCAAAAGCCCTATTGCATGTGAACAGCAGTAAACAGCTCATTCACATGCAATAGGGCTTTTGATTTGGTCTAGTTGTCTGCATGTATTACATATCGGTGCTTAAACCTTGTTTTTATGCCATATGTCATTGGGGTCCCACTTTGTATGTTTGTGTTTTAGTCACAAGTATCATATCCATATTTCTTTGTTTTTATTTTTGTATTACCATTTTTTTGATTTTATTTTAATTTTGTGGTTGATTTAATGTACTTTTGTTTTTTAGACCCCTGACGAAGGCTGCGGCCGAAACTTGTTTAGTTGGGTCCTTAATAAAGAATTTTCATTATCCTCTGGTAGGCTGTGGTCATTCCTCCGCTGGTTCCCCCTGGTTGTTTGTTTGCGGAAGATACCCTTCTTTCTTTTCCCGGTCTACTAAAGCAAGCCCTTGAAGCAGATTCTATTTCGCTGCAGGCCTCCATCTGCGGAGCTTGGGTAGCCAGAGCGTGTCTGCGCTGGGCCCAGCGTCTGCGCCAGTCTTCGTGCATGGATCTCGAGGAGGTGAAGGAGCTGGATCGCCTAGAGTCAGGTGCTGCCTGTCTCGCAGATGAGCATTATGACTTGATTCGGGCACTGGCCAACAGCACAGGGTCTGTGGTGGCCGCCCGTAGATCTTTGTGGTTACGCAATTGGACGGCAGACGGCCCTTCTAAATCCCGCCTTAGCAAGCTTCCATTTAAGGGGGGTTTGCTTTTTGGGGAAGATTTGGATAAGTTGGTGAAGGACCTGGGTGAGTCCAAGGCGGGCCGGCTGCCCGAGGATAAACCGAAGCAGGCCAAGTCCGGCCAAAGCATTCGGGGTCAGTTTCGAGATTTCAGAAGATTTCGGTCGACGCGGTTTGGTAGTTTCCAGAGAGGGCGGTTTCCGTCTCGAGCCCAGGGCTTTCGCGGGTTTCGGGGAGTGAGTAGAGGGTTCTCCTCCAACTCTGCATCCACATCTCGAAAGACTCAATGAAGCGAGGCGGGTCCCGGCGGAGGGGCCTCCCATAGGCGGACGACTTCGGGAGTTTCTTTCCGCTTGGACCCGCATCACGTCAGACCAGTGGGTGTTAGAGAGAGTTCAACATGGCTACGCACTGGAGCTGGCTCGGCCTGTGCGGGATTCGTTCGTTTTGTCCCCTTGCAGGGGTCCCAAGAAAATGGTGGAGGTTTGCGCGACCTTGGAAAGACTCATTCAGTTGGGCGCCGTGGTGGAAGTTCCCAAAACCGATTACGGCATGGGTCGGTACTCTATTTTGTGGTGCCCAAAAAGGGCGGTACGTTACAGCCCATACTAGACCTGAAGGCTGTAAACTGGTGCTTAAGGGTTCCGCACTTCCGAATGGAGACGCTGCGGTCGGTCATAGTGGCGGTGTGGCGCGGAGAATTCTTGACGTCTCTGGATCTGATGGAGGCGTATTTGCACATTCCCATTCGGGAAGCTCACCAGAAGTTTCTGCAGTTCGCTCTTCCTTGGGGCCACTATCAGTTCCAAGCTTTGCCGTTCGGTTTGGCAACGGCACCGCGGACCTTCACCAAAATTATGGTGGTGGTGGTGGCGGCGGCGTTGCGCAAAGAAGGGATTCTAGTCCACCCATATCTCGACGATTGGTTTATTCGAGCCAAGTCCGAGGAGGAGAGTCTCCGGGTGACAGACTGGGTGGTGAAGTTCTTACAGGAGCTGGGTTGGGTAGTCAACTCAGCCAAGAGTCATTTACAGCCCACCCAGGACCTCGAATACTTGGGGGTCCAGTTCGACACACAGAGCGGGCAGGTGTTCCTGCCGCACAAGCGGGCCGAGGATTTGAGGTCCCTGGTGCAGAAGTTTCTGTCGGTGCCAACGCCATCGGCATGGGATTATCTCAGGGTGCTGGGAACCATGGCGGCGACGTTGGGGGCCAAGATTCATATGCGACCTCTCCAAAGAGTGCTGCTCCGCCGCTGGTCGCATCAGACTGATTCGTTGAGCAAGCGTCTTCCTTGCCCGAGCAAAGTCAGGCAGTCTCTTCGTTGGTGGCTTCTCCACTCGTCGTTGACTGCCGGCATGCCGCTGGAACAGCCGGAGTGGCTTCCGTTGTTGACAGATGCCAGTCTAGTCGGGTGGGGAACCCACTGCGGGAGCCAGTTTGCGCAGGGGCTTTGGTCTCCCCTGGAGGCCTCATGGTCGATAAACCGGCTGGAGCTTCGTGCGGTTTTCCGGGCCCTTCAGGCATTCGAGGACATGGTACACGGACAACCCGTACAGGTGCTCTCCGACAACTCGGCGACGGTGGTGTACATCAACCGCCAGGGCGGCACGGGGAGTGCTGCAATGGAGGAAGAGGCCGACGAGTTGTTCGCGTGGGTAGAGAGTCGCTTGTCTGCGATTTCGGTGGCACACATTGCAGGAAAAGACAATGTCACAGCGGACTTCCTCAGCAGGGTGCAGGTGGATGCAGGGGAGTGGGAGTTGCATCCCGAGGTTTTCGAACAGATAGTCAGTCGTTGGGGAACTCCAGTCATGGATCTCATGGCGACCTTCAAGTCTGCAAAGGTCGGGCATTTCTTCAGCCGAAGGCGAGAACGAATGTCGGAGGGCATAGACGCTCTGCTTCGTCAGTGGCCGACGGTCGGCCTCCTGTATGTCTTCCCACCGTGGGCATTGATAGGCCGAGTGATTCAGAAGATCGGAGCGCATGCAGGGAAAGTTCTTTTGGTTGCGCCCGATTGGCCGAGGCGTCCTTGGTACGCGGACCTAATACGTCTCTTGGACGGCGAACCCTGGCGGCTGCCAGTGAGGTCGGATCTGTTGGTGCAGGGGCCTCTGCTCATGCCTCAGGTGGATCGGTTCTCGCTTACGGTATGGCCATTGAGAGGGCTAAGCTGATGAAGAAAGGTTATTCCTCGGCGGTCGTGGCAACTTTGCTTAGAGCTCGTAAACATTCGACCTCTTTGGCATATGTGCGAGTATGGCGTATCTTTGAAGATTGGTGTTCGAGGCATCAGGTACGGGCGGCATCGGTTTTGATTCCGTTGGTCTTGGAATTTCTCCAGGATGGATTTGACAAAGGTCTTGCGGCAAGTTCCTTGCGTGTCCAGTTGGCAGCCCTTTCCTGTTATCGGGGCAAGGTCAATGGAGTGCCTTTAGGGGCTCACCCTGATATAGGTTGCTTCCTGAAGGCGGTAGCTAGATTGCGCCCGGCGCGTAGGGTGTGCGTTCCACCGTGGGACCTCAATCTCGTTCTCATGGCATTAGCCAAGTCTCCCTTTGAGCCGTTGCGTCGGGCGTCGGTGAAGGATTTGACATTAAAGACAGTATTTCTGGTGGCGATTTGTTCGGCGCGGAGAGTTTCGGAACTGCAAGCGTTGTTGTGCCGAGAACCCTTCTTGTCTTTTTCCAGGGAGAAGGTGGTTTTACGTCCGGCCCCGTCCTTTTTGCCTAAGGTGGTATCTCCCTTTCATTTGAACTAGGCGGTGTGTTTGCCCGTTCTGGGGTCGCTGGGGGGGCGACGAATCGGATCGCAGTCTTCATCGTCTCGACGTGAAGAGAGCATTGCGTCAGTATTTGACGGTCATGGAGTCCTTCTGACGGTCTGAGCAGTTGTTTGTTCTTTTCGGAGGAGTGCGCAAAGGTGAGGCAGCGGCTAAGACGTCCATCGCCCACTGGCTTAGAGAAGCGATTGCTTCCGCTTATTTGCTTCAAGGTCGGGTCGTGCCTGTGGGGCTGCGGGCGCATTCCACCAGAGCACAGGTGTCGTCTTGGGCGGAGCACAGTTTGGTTCCGCCAGGGGACATTTGTAGGGCAGCAACTTGGTCGTCTCTACATACATTCAGCAAGCATTACCGGCTGGATGTTGCAGTGGCTTCGGATGCTCGTTTCGGGTCGGCGGTCTTATCTGCCGGCTGGAAGGGTCCCTCCCATTGATTACTGCTCTGGTACATCCCAGAGGTAGAGGACTGAACTGGAGGAACGATAAGGAAATGATAATTACACTTACCTGGTAATTGTAGTTCCTTGAGTGACGACAGTTCAGTCCTCCTTCCCACCCGGATGATTCGAGGGGGATCCCCATTTGTTAGCCAGCGGCAGATGGTTACAGGTAAGTCTGGATTAGTTCAATTTCTTTCCTTGTTCCCTTCTCCGTGGCAAGGCAGGGTGTAAGAAAGTCTTGTCGTATGGGGTGGATAGTTTACGGTTAGTAGATGTTATATTATGTCTAGCTACTTATTTATTTGTCCTTAGAGTCTGCTTTGTTATAGTTCACACTGGGATGGAAGTAGGAGTGCAGCAGGCTATATCCAGTGATGTCATCATTCTGACATACCAGTCTCCTAGCTGCAGGAGGAGATTGACAACCCAGAGGTAGAGGACTGAACTGTCGTCACTCAAGGAACTACAATTACCAGGTAAGTGTAATTATCATTTAATGGTTGGATTAGCCGACTCCAAAATTTCTTGTAGAAGCTTGCTGTTAGCCCATCTAGGCCTGGGGCTTTCCCCAGCTTCTTACCCTTAATCGCCCGCAGCACTTCCTCTGCTCAAATCTCCCTGTCAAGATCCTATTGCTCCCCATTTTCCAGCCGTGGCAGCCCCACTTCTCCCAAATATTGGTTGATATCGCCCTCAGTTCCCTCTGCCTGGGCTTGCATATAGCTTCTGATAGAACGCTACAAACTCCTCTCTGATCTGGTGGTCCTCCCGCACTACCCCCTCCTTGCCTCTTATCTGAATGATCCGATTCCATTCCTTTCTCTTTTTTTAACTGCCGAGCTAGATACTTCTCCGCTTTATTACCCCCTTCGAAGAAGTTCTGCCTCAGCAGCTGCAGGTTATGCCTTATCCGCCCCGCCTCTAACGCATTTAATTTAGCCCTCACCTCCAAGACCACTCCCTTAAATTTCCCCCCACCCTTCTGAACATCATTCTCTTCCAGTTCCATTAGTTGACGCCTTAGTTGCAATTCTTGCTCCTCCCGTTCCCTTTTTATCCACGCTCCCCACTTTACCAACACCCCCCTTACCACAGCTTTAAAAGCATCCCACACCACTCCCTCTTTTACTTCTCCCTCCCCATTCTATTTAAAGTACTCAGGTATTAACTGTTCCACCTCTCTCACCACCCTAGTATCCTCCAGCAAGCTTTCATTAAGCTTCCAGTATTCCCCCCCCCTTGCTTTCCCCCCTCACCCTCACCTGTACTACCACTGGTGCATGGTCCGACCACGTGATAGGCTCAATTTCACCTCTCTTTACCCTGCCCGCCAACTCCTTCCCTACCCAGATAACATCCAATTTTGAATATGTACCATGCGCTGCTGAGAAGGAGAACTGCCGCCTACCTGGGTTCATCAATCTCCATGCATCTATCAAATCGTTCTCATTCACAAACCTGAGATACCTCTGTCTATCCGTCCTTCGCCCTTCCCCCTTGCCTGTCAAATCTCTCCCCACCTCCCAAAGCATGTTAAAGTCCCCTCCACAGAGCAATACCCCATCCCCCATTACCGTCACCTGCTTACCTAACTCCTCCCAAAATTCTTTCTGGGATCCCGTGGGCGCATAAACATTCACCACACAAAACCACTCCTCCCTGACTCTCACACGCAGCAACAGAAATCTCCCCCCCTTGTCTCTCACCACCGACTGGACTTCAGTTTTATGCTCTCCTGAGATGAAAACTGCCACCCCTCTTTTCTTCCTTTCCCGTAAGTTTGATGCAAAAATTCACTCTCTATAACCCTTCGGACGCACTAGCGCTTCATGCTTTTTTAGTAAATGTGTCTCCTGCAGCATTACAATCACTGCTTTGTGTCTTGTCTTTTCCAAGGTGAATTCAACCCCTTCACATTCAACGTTACAATTTTTAAGGCCTCCTCCAATCGTGCTCCCCCGTCCTTCCAGCTTTTACACCGTCCCTTCTTCCCCCCTGCCTCCACCCCTCCCCCCACCCTTCCTTCTGAGCCCCTCCTCGTCTATCACCCCCCCCACCTTCCCCCCTCCCCCCCCAACCTTCTTCTCCAACCCGGAGATCTGACTTTCATAACGGTGACCTAGGCTCAACCCACCACCTGCCCCCTCCCCTCTTCCCCCTCTCTCCCTCCTTCCAAGCTCTATCTACCCCACTTGCCCCTACCTCCCCCTCCATTCCTGCCCTTCCCTTCTACCCTCCCCCCCCTTACTTCAATACTAAATACTGTCCCCCAAAACCTTTTCCACACTGTAAATCAAATGGTTTGAGTCCATGTACTGTCTGCTGCTTCAGCCTTCGTCTTCTTCAATCTCCTTTCCTCGCTGTCGCTCCTTGGCCAGTCTCGCCAATCTCCTCCCGCCTTCTGTTGCTCTGCGCCACCTAGAACTCTCCACCTTAGTGTTATTGGCGGTGATGTCCGCTAACTTAGCTGGACTTCTGGCTTCCTCCAGTAAGTTGCAGCTCCTAAGTCTCTCAGCGCTTTCCACGCTTCTGCACTTGTCTTCACTTTCCTCGACTGCCCTTGCACCGTGATCAATAGACCAAACGGGTACAGCCACTTGTATCTCAGGTCGGCCCTCCTCAAGTAGGCCGTGCCCGTGACCTCTTTTATCTCTCGTCTGCGCTGCAGCGTCCCCTGAGACAGGTCCTGAAACAGTTCCAGCTTGTTTCCTTCCCACTGGAAGTGTCTTATCTTTCTCGCTGCTACTAGTATATGTTCTTTCATCTTATATGAGGCCAGGCATACTATAATGTCTCTCAGTCAGTTGTCCCTTATGGGGCCCAGCCCTCTATGAGCCCTTTCTATTTTCATCTGTTCCTCATCAACCTCTTCTGTGTGCTCCCCCTCTTTCAGGAGTTCTCCAAAAGTTTTTTGTAACACCATTTCACTGTTCCTATATTTGGGATCCTCCGGGACTCCCCGCACTCTAATGTTGCACCTACTCTAGCGGTCCTCTAGATCCTCCGCTTTTGCCTTCAGTTCCTCTTGAGCTTCCCTCAGCTCCTCCCATCCTTTCTGGATTCGCTCCACCGCTGCCCCTTGTTGTTCCAATTGGTTCTCTGCCTCCTCTACACGCTCTCCCAGTTCCGTGATGTCTTGCTTGATTGTTTGCAGAGCCTCTTTTAACTCATTTTTTACTACTCCAATTTCTTCAAGTCCTCCTTTAGTTCCATAAGCCACTGCTTGATTTTCTCGGCCGCTCCCGAGCACTTCTCTCCTTCTGTCTCTTTCTCGCGCCCCGGAGAGAGATCCCCCATCATCTTGCCCGTCTTCTCACCCTCCTTTCCTCCTCTTGCTGGCGCATACGAGGAACGGAATTCCGCCAGTTTCTTCTTCACAGCTCCTTCTCTTTTTGTTTTCTCCATGTTATATTATCAATGATTTCCACTCTATAGGCAGTGACTTCTTTATCAATTTCCGCTGTGCTCCCCCTCCCCGTGGAGTACTAATCAAGCAGTAAATAGAATCTCACTCTTTCCCCTCTGATTTTGGCACTGCTATTCCTCTTATGAGGTTTTGCCACTGTATTTCCAATGGACTCTACCCTGGCCTCTGCTCTGGCTTACTGGTTCTTTCTTGACGCAGCCTGGAGCCTAACTTCCTAGGCTGTCTCGCTCTACCGTTGTACCGGTGTTCCTTCAGCCCTGGTTTTCTCTGGGCGGTCTAGGCTGTCTATCTCCCCTCCTCTTCCTGGTTTCAGCTTAGCTATGCAGGTCTGCTCTCTGCCGTGCTCTCAGCTCATTGGGGCCTCTTCTGCCCTCCTTTAGGCCTTGTAGTCCATCCTCCCACGGCTGCACACTCCGGCCTCGACCTGCCACCTGCTCAGCTGATCTTCCTGGGCTTTGCTACTGCCCTGCCTCTCGCTCTCCTCCGAATCGCACCTCCTCCTCTCCTTGTCGCTTCAGCTCACCCCGTTCTGTCGCTGGCTCCTGTTCAGCCCTCCTGCCTTGCTAGCGGGTCTCGCTGGCCTTCTCCGATCTCCCCGATCGGCTCTTACCGCTCTTTGGCTGCTGCGGGTATAGACCGCGGCTCACCGCCGCTTCACTACCTGGTTCGGGCTCTTTCTGCCCTTGCCCCAGCTCTTCTCGCCTCTTGCCCTCTGCAGCCCTCCTGCCGCTGTTACTGCTCCCACAGCCTCTCCATTCACCAGCCTTCTTGGCCACGTGGCTCACCGCTCCGTCTCTTTTCTCTGCTGTGGCAGCTTGCGCTATGGATATGCGCGGCCCGCTCTTGCTTCCGTGTGATTTGTGGGGTATATAGTGTCTCTGCCCATACATTCCACTGCCTCCTTGCTACTTTTAAAGCTGTTTTTTGCCCCTTTGACGGGCTATGGCGGCGGAGCTCACCATGTTCGCCGCTATCTGAGCCTCTGACGTCACCGGAAGTCCCCTAGTGGGATAGGGTTTAAAACTCTGCTTTAGTAACTTTCTCAGCTCTTTGAAACCACCGACACCTAATCAGGAGTTAGTGGGTTTGATTAGCCTGTGAAAGAACTGAGAGCAGCTGAGGCCTGCATAAAAGGCTTCAGAGCCCTGCACTGTTGAGGCATTCATAACAGGGGCTACACATTTCAAACAAAGGTAAGCATTTGTGTTTTTTTATTTTTTAAATTACTAGCTCTCTGACTGGGAGTACTTAGAGGTTTGGTACATTTTTAAAACAAAATTACATTCTTTGTGGTGTCTTAGTTTAAAGGGAGGAATATTTCTTTCTTTAGTAGGATAGGTTTAAAACTCTGCTTTAGTAACTTTCTCAGCTCTTTGAAGCCACTGACACCTAATCAGGTGTCAATTCCCTCCCTACCCCACCCCCCCAACACCCACCCACCCCTAGTGAGTGGTCTTTCTTTATAGGATACCTCCCCAATTAATACAACACAGGGACTTGGAACAGCACATTCTCAATATAATTAAAGAGAGTTAAGTGCTTTTTTCTGAAAGGACAGCTGGGAAACCAGCTAATACTTTGGTAGATCTCTCTCTTTTGCTTTAAAAGATACCTAAGCTCCACAAACAGAACAATGGCTGGGAAAAATCGTATCGCTAAACAATGTTCCCTCTAATTTTCTGTAGGCTGTGTGCGCATAAATTATCAGCTGTGTGCAGCTTTTGAAGGAAGGTTAAATGTTTGTGCGCCACATAACGACACTCGGAGTTATATACTTTAAAATTTGACTACACGTCAGAATACAGTATGTACACCACATTGATTTTAATCAAATTAAATGAAAATAGATGATTACTAAATGAAGTGGGAAATTTCTAGTAATTACAATCATAACTTTTAAATTTTAAGACGTCTGTGTTGTTTTCTATCAGAATCAGAGCCGTAATTTTTGTGCGCTCTGTTGTAAAGTATGTGCGCTCGCTCGGCGAGGTGTGTGCGTGCGCACACGCGCACAGCTTAGAGGGAACAGTGTCGCTAAAGCTGTTGCCCCCTTTACAGCTTCTGCCTCTGTCCAGACAGAGATCCCAATGCCAGTTGAAGGGCCAGTTCCATGTGCAGGGTGCCTGCATGCTGAAGCTCTAAGGAAACAAGTAGAGGAACTCAGAGAGGAGTTGGCAAGGCTGAGGAGCATTCAAGACAGTGAGAAGTACATTGATGAGATGCTTCTTGAAACAACCAAGCTCTCCAGCAGAAGAGAAGTTGGGTGCCTACAGAATGATGAAGATTGGACACAAGTCACCAGGGCCTGCAGAATCACCAATCCAACTTCTCCAGCCCTTGAACTGAAGAACCTTTATGGAGCCCTGGAAATGGAGGAGGTGAAAGCATCCCTGGAAAGGGAAGAACCAGAGCTCAAGTGCCCCAAAGTTCCAGAATCAGTGACCACAAAGAAGCAAAGGGTGTAGTGATGGTTGGTGACTCTCTTCTGAGGGGTACTGAGGCGACCATCTGCCAACCAGACTTGATGTCCAGAGAGGTATGCTGTCTGCCTGGTGCCAAAATCCAAGACGTTATGGAGAATTTGCCGAGACTCATCAAGCCCACTGACTATTACCCAATGTTGCTAATTCATGTCGGAACAAATGATACTGCCAGCTATCCCACTGAGCATATCAAGAGGGACTTCATGGCTCTGGGACAGAGGGTGAAGCAGATAGGTGCACAGGTGGTGTTCTCTTCAATTCTCCCTGTTGAGGGTAAAGGCTAAGGCAGAGAGGCTCACATCCTGGAAATGAATGCTTGGCTGTGTGGATGGTGTCATCGAGAGCGTTTTGGTTTCCTGGATCACGGGATGCTATTTTAAGGGTTGCAGAGCAGAGATGGTGTCCATCTGTCTAAGAAAGGTCGATGCATCTTCAGTAGTAGACTGGCAAATCTACTGAAGAGGACTTTAAACTAGATTCATTGGGGATGGGTGAAGAAAGCCCCCAGGTAAGTGAAAGCCCCCCCAGGTAAGTGAAACATTAAATACCTTTATGGAAATGGGTAAAAGAAAAGCAGTGTGTGTAAATGCCCGTAGCATGGGAAATAAGATCCCTGATGTTGAAGCTTTGGTGGGGGAGTAGCTGACTTGGATTTAGTGGCATTTACAGAAACATGGTTCACAAAACACCATGACTGAGAAGTAACTATACCAGGATATACTTTATTCAGAAAGGACAGGGTAGAAAGAAGGGAAGGAGGAGTGGTACCTTATGTAAAAAAATAATATTAAAGCTTTGGAATTACAGAGCTTAATAGGGAGAGAGGAGGCATTGTGGGTTAAACTAGAAAGAAGAAAAATAAATCTATTTGCATTGGCGTGATATACAGACCTCCTTCACAAGAGGAAGAGGTGGGCAGAGAGTTAATTGAAGACATGCAGTACTGCTAGGAAAGGGGAAATGATACTAATAGGGGATTTCAATATGTCAGATGTTGAATGGCACATTCCTGCTGCAGTATCATCTAGAAGTAAGGAGATCCTGGATTCTCTACAGGGAGAACTATTCAGGCAATTGGTAACAGATCCCACACGTGAAGGGGCCATACTGGACTTGGTGCTTACCAATGGCGAAAGTGTTTCTGATGTTATAGTGGGAGATCATGTTGCATCCAGTAATCACTAGACAGTGTGGTTCAGTATTAGGACTAGGGCTACTAGAATCCATTCAAAAGTGAGGGTCTTAGACTTTAGGAAAACTAACTTTGCCAAGATGGGCCGATACCTCAGGGAATCATTAGCGGGATGGGAACAGCTGGGGGATGTAGAAAAACAGTGGGCAAAACTGAAAGGAGATATTTTAAGGGCAACCAATTTTTTTGTTAAAATGGTAAATAAAGCTAAAAGAAAAAGAAGACCGCTATGGCTTTCGAAAGAAGTAGCTGAAAAAAAGTGAAGAGGGAGGCCTTCATGAAATAGAAGAGATCACAGAGAGAGGAAGACAGGCATCTATATTTGGAAAAACTTAAGAAGCTAGCAAAGTAGTCAGGAAGGCAAAAATTCAAAAGGGGGAAGAAATAGCCATTGCAATAAAATGGGGGGGGGGATAAGACATTTTTCAGATATGTTAGTGAGAAGAGGAAGGGCAAAAGTGGTATTGTCAGACTCAAGGGTGCAGGGGAGGAATATGCATAAGCTGATGAGGATAAAGCAGACTTGCTTAACAAATATTTCTGTTCTGTGTTCACAGATGAAGAACCAGGAGCAGAACCTCAGAAAACACCCACAAACAGGAACAGAAGCGAGGGACATCTTGAACAATTTTCAGAAGACTATGTTCGTGAGAAACTAGCTTAACTTAAAGTAGACAAAGCGATGGGACCGGATGGGATACACCCGAGAATACTGAGAGAACTTGGGGACGTTCTAGCAGCTCCACTGACTGACCTTTTCAATGCCTCGTTAGAGTCGGGAGTGGTGCCAAAGGACTGGAGAGAGGCTCACGTGGTGCCTTTACACAAAAGCGGAAGTAAGGATGTGGTTGAAAACTACAGGCCGGTTAGTTTAACTTCGGTTGTGAGTAAATTATTGGAAACGCTGCTGAAAGAGAAAATAGTGAGGTTTCTGGAATCCAGCGGATTACAGGATCCGAGGCAGCATGGATTCGCTAGAGGAAGGTCTTCTCAGAAAAATCTGATTGATTTCTTTGACTGGGTTACCAGGGAGTTAGACCGAGGGAGAGCCCTTGATGTGGTGTATTTAGATTTTAGTAAAGCCTTCGACACCGTTCCTCACAGACGACTTATAAACAAACTGAGCACCCTAGGGATGGACCTTAAAGTTACTGCTTGGGTTAGAAATTGGTTGAGTGGGAGGCGACAAAGGGTACAGGTAAGTAAATGGAGCTCACTCTGAGGAGATGGAAGTTACCAGTTGTGTGCCCCAGGGATCTGTCCTTGGTCCGATTCTGTTTAACATCTTTGTTAGTGATTTATTTATTTAATCAGTTTTATATACCACCTTATCCTTCAATCAAAGTGGTCAACAAGACAACAGAGGGACTACATTGAGGGGGGGGGGGAGACAACAAGATAGTACATTACAGTAAACTACAGTACATTACATTAAATTATACATAAACTACAGCAAAATTACATTTCATAATTCATTACAATTACATTAAACAAATAACTGCAATCTTACAAAATGTTAAAATAATTTAAACATTATAGGAAAATTGAAATTCAAAGGGTTAAAACATTTTGTTCTATTGGAATTAGATTAATTGCCATATGCTTCAATAAATAGGTACATTTTAAGGGACTTTCGAAAATCTTTGATATCATACTTATTTCTTAAATCACTAGGAATAGAATTCCATAGTTGTGGTGCCATAAAGGAGAAAGCCCTATTAGATGTCATTTGTTTGGGTCTATTCAACTTCAAGTGGGAATTAAGTCTGTTAGTAGACTATGAGCGTCTGGGCCTTGAGCCTATGCCCTTAGAAATAATAGTTGTTAGAACGTTTGCTGATGACTCATGTAAAATTTTGAAAATATTCATGAGGTTCTTGTATTTCGATCTCATAATGATTGGAAGCCAATGCAATTCTTGAAGCAAGGGAGTTATAGGATCAAATTTTGGAGAATTCATTATAGTTCTTGCGGTTGTATTTTGTGCCAATTGGAGGGGATGGGTAGTATGTTTTGGAAGACCTTGATAAAGGATATTTCCAAAGTCGATATAGCGGAAGGGCTGTCGGGTAAGGTTTGCCTCTTTGCGGATGATACCAAAATCTGCAATAGAGTAGACACCCAGGAAGGTGTAGATAACATGAGGAGGGATCTAGCTCATCTTGCAGTTTGGTCTAGAATTTGGCATCTGGGATTTAATGTTAAAAAATGCAAGGTCATGCATTTGGGCTGCAGCAATCCAAGAGAGCAATATAGTATAGGGGATGAGGTACTTTTGTCTTCTAAAGAAGAGCGGGACCTAGGCGTGGTCGTGTCAGATGATCTTAAGGTAGCTAAACAGATAGAAAAGGTGACGGCAAAAGCTAGAAGGATGCTTGGGTGCATACGGAGAGGAATGGCTAGCAGGAAAAAGGAGGTGATAGTGCCTCTGTATAAGTCTTTGGTGTAACCTCATTTGGAGTATTTTGTGCAATTCTGGAGACCGCACCTTCAAAAGGATATAAACAGGATGGAGTCAGTACAGAGGGTGGCTGCCAAAATGGTTAATGGTCTTCATTATAAAGCATATGAGGATAGACTTGAGGATCTTAGTATGCACACCTTATAGGAAAGGCTGGATAGAGGTGATATGATTGAGACGTTTAAATACCTCTTTGGCATAAATGCACAGGGGGAGAGCCTCTTTCGATTGAAAGCAAGTTCTGCTACGAGGGGACATGGGATGGGTGAAAGGGGATAGATTCAGGAGTGATATGTGGAAATATTTCTTTACGGAAAGAGTGGTGGATCCGTGGAATAGTCTCCCAATGGAGGTAGTATAGATGAGGACAGTATCTGATTTCAAAAAAGCATGGGACAAACACAGAGGATCTCTGATGAAAAAAAGGGGACTGTTGTAGTTGATATGGAAGGACAGACTAGATAGGCTATGTGGTCTTTTTCTGTCATCATTTTTCTATGTTTCTATCTCTGCTTTATTGCCCTCCTTGCCTAGTCTGTGAGTTTTGGTGTGCAGCTTTCTCTTGTCAGGTTTGTCGTGCTGCTATCTTCTTTATATTTTGTTTTAATTGAGTTCATGGTGCTCCATGGCATATTCGGAGTTTGGGATATTGTTTTGTTCTGCAACCCTGATCTCTGTCTCTCCACAACTTTGTCTCTGAACTGTTTGGAGTGCTCCTTGGTCTTCTGTTGCTTGCTTAGTGGTGTTGCAGAGTCCGGGCCCTTTGTAACAAGTATATTTGTACAGGCATCATGTGATAGATCATGGGACACTGCTTGCACATAGGTGCACCCTGCTGACTTAATTATGTGACATCTGTGGTTAATTGTTTGGACTTGATCTTATTTAGGGGTTTCATAGACAGACAGAGGATTGAAAACACATGCACTCACACCTTTTCAGGTTTTGGTTGTTTTATATGTATATAAGACATTTTATTGTCATTTCACTTCACCAATTTGGACTATACTATTAGGTCCCTTACCTAACATCCAAATGACCCTCCATTTTCATTCCAGGTTGTACATCATGCAACAAAACAGGACTGAAACAGAGGGGATGAATACTTTTGCAGGCCATTGTGGGTCTTCAGTGCATCCACTTTTGTGGTTTTGTATGCAGTTCTGGTGCCCGCCCCTTGAAACGTATGATCACAGGTTGGGATTGATACAGAGGGTGGCTACTAATATGGTTGGTGGTCTATATTTTGTCCATCTGCAGACAAACCTGTGGATCTTTTAGGTATACGTTGGTGTGACAGCAGGTTGGCAGTGCTATGATTGCAATATTTGTATCTCTATGGCATGTATGCACAAGTTGGGAGCCTCCTTTGATTGTCAGCATGCTGTGCTGCAAGGTGACATTGGATGGGGGTGGTATGGGAATAGACTCAGGTGTAGTATGCAGGGATGTTTCTTTGCAGACACAGTGGTGGCTGCATGGGATAGTCTCCCATTGGAGGTGGTGATGTTGTGGACAGTATCAGACTACACAGAGCATGAGGCAGACACAGGGATCTCTCAGGGGACATGGAGACTGTTGTAGTGGTTGTAATGGGAGGGCAGAATGGTTTTTTTTACTGCCATTATGCTTCTGTGTTTCTACTATTTATTTATTTATTTTATTTATTTACATTCTCTTATATACCGTGCTATTCTGCATCAGTGCGGTTTACATTGAACAAACTGAAATTACATTGAACAGGGCATTATAACTTGGAGATAAACTATTTTACAGGGAACATGGGCTATGGAGGGTTAAGTGGCTTGCCCAAGACCACAAGGAGCACCTGTGGGACTAGAAACTCCAGTCCTTCCGGCCCAAGGTTGCTGTCCTCTAGTGGGATTTGAACCCCCGACCTTCTGGCCTGAAGTACCTTGCCCCAACCACTATGCTGTGTTTTGGCTAAATGTATCAGGCCATGTAGCTGCTATGATACACGTAGTATGCGTGTTTCACTGTGTTCATGTTTCCTTTCCGTATATGCTTTCCCTTTTATCCTTTGTGCCTGTGTTACCACCATGCTTTTCTCTTGCCCATTGTGTTTCTTTCTGCTTGTTTCCTGTAGGGGCCCAGTTTTGTCTGTTTATAGACATTTGGTCGTGTGGTGGGTCCAGCTAACCCTT
This sequence comes from Ichthyophis bannanicus, assembly GCA_033557465.1. Lineage (NCBI taxonomy): Eukaryota > Metazoa > Chordata > Amphibia > Gymnophiona > Ichthyophiidae > Ichthyophis > Ichthyophis bannanicus. The sequence continues at coordinate 368,606,469 of CM066031.1, forward strand.
GCTACTTTTGCCTTTTTACTTTCAAACTACATCCTGGCTCTTTGTAATGTTGTTGTGCCACCACTTACATTTCCCCTGCCTCCCCTCTTTCCTGCTTTGACCTACTTACTGCGCTAGAGTGGCTCTGATGAATGTTGTTGCGTTCGGGCACAGAATCCTATCTGTTGTGGAGATGTACATGTGTATTTACCTCCGTCCGGCACATCTTTCTCTGAATCGCCCACTATGAGTTTTGAATGATATTCTTTATTTATTTTGATGGATTCATGGTATTCTTCTAATTTTTTCATGTAGTTTATTTGGGTTTCATGCTTCTTTGTTCTTCTCCACATCCTTTTGAACTTCTGTAGTTGATTTTTTAGGGTTCTCAGATCTTGTTTACCATACAGTGCTGCTCTTATTTCTTCTGGTTATTCTGGTACTGCGTGGTTCTGTTGCTGTCTGTCTTATAACCATATTCCAGTATTCCATATTCCACTAGCACTCGTCGTGGCCTTGGGCAGGTCACTTAACCCTCCATTGCCTAGGAAGAAAGGCCTGGCAATCTACTTCCAATCACACTGCCAAGTAAACCCACACATTGCATTTTTGTCATGTTCCAAAGTGTCTAATGTAAGCTGTGGTGTAATTTCCTCCAGGAATGATTTTTTGTCAAACCTGTAGTATCATCTAGGTGCAATAGGAGTTGGGCTATTAGTGTTTGATATTGTATGGTAAAATTAATTGTGAAGTGGTCAGACCATGAAGCAGCGTTGCACACCTTAGACTGCAGGCTGTTTACTACTTGGATAGAATGAAGGTTCACAGAAAATCCTCTGTTATTCATTTCCTTTGATCCCAGTCACCTTGCGCAACCAGTGACAAAACAAACTTTATCCAGATGGATAGAAGATTGCATTTCTTTTGCTTATACAAAGGCAGGACTCTTCCTAGAGGATCACGCTACTGCTCATGATGTGCGGGCTGTTGCAACATCCGTTCAGTATCCATTGAGGCGATTTGTTGTGCAGCTATCTGGTCTTCCATTCATACTTTTGCTGCACATTGGACAGAGACTCCCGTTGGGATGCTGTCTTTGGCCAAGCTCTACTCCAGCACCTCTTTGGGACTTAAACTCAACTCCTACCATTCATCCCAGACTTCTACAAGAGACCAGACTATCATTAGAGGTGGTGTAGCCTCCTGTAATTGAGACCAATGAGCCATATCGGGTCCACACTCTTTGGCTTTAACCTTTAGCCTCAGGGATCACATTGCTCTCCCCCCATGCCAATCTGGTACCTGGGAGCTAGTGAGTCCCATATGTGAAGAATTGGAGATAGCGTAGTTACTCATCTGTAACAGGTGATTTCCAGGAACAGCAGGAATCAGTCTTCATTACCTGCCCTCCTCCCCTAAGAGTTGTAGGGTTGGTTTATTTTTTTCTCTTCCTCTCAGCTACAAACTCAACTGAGGAGAGGAGTTAGGAAGGCGGGAAGGCAGGCACAGTAGAGTGCTTCCAAAGGCTTTCCTATTGGATGCTGGGGAGCGTTACCGTGCAGGCTCTGTCTGTGCCGACATCATCCATATGTGAAGACTGATTCCTGCTGTTCCTTGAGATCACCTGTTATAGGTGAGTAACTATGCCTTTTGTAAACAGGAAAGGAGGCTTGGGGATTACCAGAAAATGCTACTGTGAAAGTTTTTTCTGTAACAGTCCTACAAATGTAAATGTTAATTAGATCAGTTTAGACTTAGGTTAAAAATAGAGTTAAATTTATTGATGGGCTGAGTCAACCCTGCTAGGTTGCTTCATATCTTGTATAGAGAGGAGAGACTGGTACTTGTCTTTTATCTGTTGTTGTTAAGTGCCGTAGAGTTGGAGTCGACTCATGGCGACCCTCTGGATAGCTATCTTAAATTGTGCTCGGTCTTCAGTCAGGCGGCTCATTGTTGACAGACTGGTACCTGTAGCTGATGTTATTGTATCGATTCATCTCATTGCTGGCCTTCCTCTTTTGCGTTGACCTTCTATCTTGCCAAGCATGATGTCTTTCTCTAATGATCTCTCTCTTCGCATGATGTGTCCAAAGTATGATAGTCGAAGTCTTGTCATCTGAGCTTCTAAATAAAGCTTAGGTTTGATCTCCTCTAGTACTGACTGGTTTGTTCTTCGGGCAGTCCATGGTATACACAGTATTCGCTGCCAGCACCATAATTCAAAGGCATCAGTTTTCTTCCTATTTTTTTTCACTGTCCAGCTTTCACATCCCTATGATGTTATTGAAAATACCATGGCTTGAACAAGTCGAATCTTTGTATGGAGAGAGACATCTCTGCTCTTCAGAATCTTATTTAGGTCTTTCATAGCCATTCTGCCAAGAGCAATGTGTCGTCTGATTTCTTGACTGCTTGTTGCTTCTTTATTGATAGTTGATCCAAGTAGGTTAAAGTTGTTCACGATTTCAATTTCTTCTCCTTCAATGGTGAACCTGTTGATTATACCAGTTGTCTTTTATCTATGTGGATGCTATGCACCAGGCTGTTAAATTTCACGTCTGTTGTAAAAAAAAAAAAAAAAAAAAAAAAGTGACTTTGAATTGCAATGCAGTAATCTAAGGAAATGACATCTCTAAATGAAGACTTTGTTTGGTAACTCGGATGCCAGAGTTATATTCAAAGGCTCATTTATACTGTCATTATGGAAGCATTTCAGCTTTTTGCCTTGGGTCTGACATTCATTCTCCATAAATGAAATGTAAATTCAGTGAACAGTGTAGCAAGCTATGTTATATGGTTGAATTCTGTCACTATGTTTGGAACTACTTACATATCAACAGAAATAGAAGTCACAAAAAGGAAAACAGATCCTGGACTACATAGGACAAGCTATTGCAAAACTTCAGGCTATGTGTATAAATAGTGTTGTACAGCAACTGATATCTCATATAAAAATGATTTGTCCTATTATGGTCATGAATCTGAGTAACACATGCATTTGTTATGAGTTTGCAACCAGCCCTCAGTCAGCAGCTACTGAGTTGTGATATACAATAACCGAAGTGTGAGGGAATGACAGTAGGAAAATATGGCATAAAACATATGGAAACATTCCATTTTGATATGTATTATTTTAATGGCATGAAAAATGGTTCTCTAAATCTGTATTTAAGCCACAGGCAAATGTTATATTTTTTGTAAGGTATAAATGATGAAAAATGCATGCATGTCTTCATCACCTCTATGGAAGTTTCATGTTTTTCTTTAGATTAAATTCGTAAAAAAATAAAAGTAAAAAGTAATTCTGTAGATAGGTGAACATGCGTACTTTATATTACCAAGTACATAACAGGCAGACACATATATTGCACTAGTTTATTACTGTGAAATGGCTACAAAAACCCCGAGGATTTTAGACTATGCTTAGAGAGAGAAGAGAAGACTGTTTCTAAAATGTTCTGTTAAACCGGTCATCTTAAGAAAAGCAACCTGTGGTGAATTGGAAGAATTTCACTTTTATTGTACGGGCACTTCAGAATCAATAAACCAAAGGTCATTCAGTGTAAATTAAATCAGATTCCTTGGTATTAGTTACAGTACGGTAGGTACAGTAACAATGAAGTTTGAAAGTAATTACATGTCACCTTATTCCAGCAGAGTTAATTGTTTGTTTACAGTTTGTGCTGTTTACAGATTGCTGTGTCTGACATGACAGTAAGTGAGTTGTTTTCTGATGTGCATGAAAGAGCTGCCTGCAGGCTCTGGTAACATAATAAGGCTTTCAGAAGGCTGTCGTCCCTGTGATTTGCTTGCCACCTCCTCACAACAGGATCATGTCTGCCAGACACAGATTCTCAGTGGCCCACTGGCACCTTGTCAGAAATCAAATGAAATTGTTTTTGCAGATACTAAGGTACATTTTTATTGTACCTCTGGTATGTATAAAAGAAAAAAAAGTACTGAATATGGAATTTTCTTTTAAAACAATTCTATATCATTACTATTTATTCTATGACTGGTAAAACATAGAATTTTATGATTATCTAAATCGTGTTGTTCCAGCTTGATACATTCTAAGCTTTTGCATAATGAAAAATGTGTGCTTCATTAACCAGTTTACGTCAGTAAGTAAATGTATACTATGTTCTCATGGACCAAACCATACTATGTTTCTTGCTATTTTCACTCGGAAAAACAGCCAAAGATATCAAGATATGGATCGCAGGCTGCTATTTTGCTTCATAAATCAGTTTGCCTTTTTTATGATATATATATATGCTCATTTTGGATTCAAGCATGTTATATTTGTGTTTATAGCAGTAATCTGAAGTATAATGGATATTTAAAGCATTTATGCTGGCAATGTGGGACGAAGGACTGTTAAAAAAAAATCTTCACTAACGTTTAGTTTTCTGTGGGCTGGTCTGGATGCCATACATTTTTTCCATCTGCTTTCATATATTTAGCACTTCAACAGAAGTTAATGATGAATTACATTAGCATGTGCCTGCCGTCTGCAGGTTTCCATAAGGATATGTCTCCTGTTAAGGCATTCAGCAGATTTGCTAACTTGATGAGGTCTCATCAGCTTGTTTCCGCTGCTGCTCAGTAACCCTGCTATTTTGTGTGCTTGTCTTTCAGATTCATGAAAAGCTGCATTACTATGAGAGGCAGAGTCCCATGCCCATACATCAGGGTGCATCAGCCCTGGCAAATGATGTAAGTGCCTCTTACTGAGATCCCAGTTGGTATACCGTTACTGGAAAAAAATTATACCTGCAAGCAAAATACCATAGTCGAAATGTTTTCAGCTCAGAAAATGATTAAGTAGCAAATGCCAGCTAAGTTGCTCTCATTGTCACCCTTGTAATTGGCGGTATCTGATTGTCATTGTTCTGTTGTGATTGGAGGCTACATAATAGAAAATAAAGATTGGAACGCTACAAAGATTGAGAAGCTGTAAAACAATAGCTCTGAAAACATAGCAGTCAAGGAATTCTCAAATAACTAATGATGATTAAAGACAAAAGAGAGCTTTTACCACTAACAGGGCAAGAAAATGACAGATAATGTTGCATAGAGGAGGCACATGAAATATATAAAAAGATGAGTTGTCACAAAATTAGTAATCACTACAAAAGTGTAGTAATGATTCTAAATTACTGTCATACCCTCCTTCCCCCCCCCCAAAAAAAAAAAATCCCCCAAAATTATAGAAGTGCTTGGCACTGATGGAGTAATTAATTTCCTGTTCATATAATTTTATGAACCCAAAAAACTTCTGCCTTATTTTTTTGGCAGTTTCAAATGTGTGTGCGCACAAGAATAAACCCTGAGTGATATGAAGCTTGAAGGAACAAAAGGAAAGTCTAAAAGTCTGATTTCAGTAGAATGCAACAGTCTGTTGTAATTTGTGTTCTCAAATAGGATTATTTTCTTTGAAAAACAAAGTAATATATCACTCTCATACCCTTCTAACTTCAAGCACTTGCTACCATAATAAATTTGGTAAGTCTTTACTGTTCATGCTTTATTTATAAATTGAACTCCTTGTTCTGAAACTTCATATCAAACCTCATGTGAAACACTGAGCCTGATGTGTAGTTGGTGAATATTTATAGTGTTTCATATCATTAAGTGAATTTACAATCGCAGATTTTAGTTCTCAACAGGCATTGACCCAGGGAAGAAACAGATGAGCTCAATTTAACAGGTATTCTGTAATGAATACATACATTTGTACAATTTGTATCGATGATAAATGATAGGAATATTTTTGCCAGTACTTGACTCTATAGATAGCTTCTAGAATCATGGCTGGTGGCTTTGATCAGTCCCTGAAGCCATGACCCAGTAAATGTGTCCTACTATTACTGTAGAGCACATCGTAATGGCATTGCTGTTTAAATTTGTCTGTCTAATTTTGGAGTATTATGCACAATAGTGCTTTTCCTATTATGACTTTTATCATAGAGCAAAATAAGGTTTAAGAATAATGCTGCCTAATTTTTGAACGTTACTGCTGACTGATAATATACATTTTTAGCCTGAAAGTAAAGTTCAAAAGCCATTTTGCAATGGTAAAATGATTCTTAATTGTATATCTTGGAATCCTGTGGAGAAAATCGGTCAATAGTGATTTTACTCCAACATTTTCAAAAACCATGCCTGATATTTCTTGAGGTGAACTCAGTTTTCTGAATTGGAAATATTCTGCTCTTGTTTTATTTATAAGTATGCTCAAGGCCATGATTTGTTTTTACACATAAACTAGCCTGTTGGATAGAAGACCAAAATTTTAAAGACCTACAGAAATATGTTAAAGCTTCGGTCTTTTTGTACCTATCAGGCAGGCACCACTGAACTTCAAGCAAAATAGTGCAACAGCATAATTTTTGCATTCCATGCATTAACAAATGGGCTAAAGTGACTTAAGTTATATCTAACTAGCAATTTTTGGAAGCGAAAACATACTTCAGTGCCATAGATAAGATTTTTTTTTAAAGTCTTCACTGAAATCTTTGAGTCTGTTCAGTCATTTGAGTGTCTACAGCGCACTCATCTTCATTCATTGTGTTGCAAGATCCCTAGACATTAGGCTTCCTAATTAAAGTAGACTTAAATTTCAGTTCTATTTCTTCTCATTCAGTTCCCAAAGGTTAGCAGTTGAGGGGGGTGCGGGGCCATGTGCGGAGACTCGGTGCGGGGCCTCATTTGCATAAATATTTGCATAATGTTACCATACACTAACTTTTAGTAAGTGTCTGGATAAAGAAAGACTAAAAGATTTCTACATTACTATAATCCAGTGCCAACCGCCAGGCACATTAGGAACTACTACAAACACTGCCCATTGAAGGACTAGAAAAGGGACTGTTACTCGGTTCTGCTGCTGCCACGGCGGCAGCGGCAGCCACCAGCTTTTTTTTTTTTTAATTTACTTGGAATGCAGAATGTTTGTGCGGGGCCCTGTGCAAAAAACATTCTCGCTCAATGGACAGGCCGGCCCTGACTGTATGTGAAATGGTTACTCAGTGTCTCTTGCATCTTCTGAAATCTCATTGCCCTTTGGGACTGCCATTCATAATTCATAGTTTCACCAAAGAATCTCAAATGTAACACAATAACCCAGGATTCCAGTTCTTTAGTAAATAAGTGAATGTTTCTGGAATATTAATGGACAGTTACTAATGTGTGCTACCACATTTGTTTGCGCTAACACTATTAACGTGTGTTTTTAGTAACTAGGTCCCCATTGCAAAAAAAGAGACCTGCAGTAGCGCTCATTAGTATCCATATCTGTAAATGTTTTATTAGTAATTACATATTTCTGTAAATCTTCACACTTTGTCATAGCAAAGTCAAATTAATTCTGTTTGCAAAAATTGCTTTAAGGCTCACAGTAAGTTAGAGCCCACTTTGTCTCCTTATGGTAGCCCAGCAGATTTGAATACTCCTTGATTAAGAATCAAGCTGCTGTTTTTGTATGAAATGGATTTGAAGCGAAGTCTGAAACTTTTGAAAGAACTCTGGGATAGAATTACAGAATGGTATAGACTAGGGGAAGGCTATAAGAAAAATTCAGTGTACTAAAGTATCCCTGGAGCATTGTCAGGCCCATCATTGTAAACTAGAAAGAGTTTGGCACTGTTAAGGCTGTGCCTCGATCAGGCTATCATTCAAAATTCAGTAAATGTGAGCTTAGGAAATTGCTGAAAAAAGTCAATTTGAGGCTTAGGGCTTTAAAAATATTACAGAGATCTAAGACTGGAGAACATGTTGGCTATTGAAGAGTTTCAAGATTATGCCACAGATTTATTTATTTCATTCACTTCAAAGTTTTTATATACCATCTTTGTAACAGATCAAAAAACATTTTTTAGGAGAATATCTAAATTTTAAAATATCACTCCCAGAATTAGTCCCTAACAGGGAACCGTAAAGTTTTTTAAACCTTCCTAAAATTCATTAAATTGATTTCTTCTCTCAAAAATGCTGGGAAGGCATTCCATTGCTGAAGCCCAATCACATTAAATGCTTTGGTTACTTATCGTTCCTCCAGTCCGGTCCCGCACCTATGGGTTGTGTCACAACATCAGCAGCTTCGAGACTGAGCATGTCATGTTAATGACATCAGGATATACATACCGATGGTTTCACCCACCACTTTCAGTATGTCAGTCTCCAAGCAGCTGGAGGGACGTGATTCCCATTGGGAGGACTCACCAGAGGAACGGATAAAGAATATTCTTTAGCATTGATTGTAATTATTTGGTTTGAAAGGGATCAGTAAAAAGGGCTTTGTATTTAGTGCCTTCAGAGCTACCTTGTGCATAAAGTTAAAAAAAAAAGATGGAGCCTCTCTGAGGGGAATTATAGCTGACATCGTAAATTTAAGGTACCGGGCAAATTTAGTGCCAAGGGAAGAGTGGCCTAGTGGTTGGGGCAAGTTACCTCAGGCCGGAAGGTCGGGGGTTCAAATCCCACTAGAGGACAGCAACCTTGGGCCATAAGGACTGGGGTTTCTAGTCCCACAGGTGCTCCTTTGTGGTCTTGGGCAAGCCACTTAACCCTCCATTGCCCATGTTCCTTGTAAAATAGTTATCTCCAAGTTATAATGCCCTGTTCAATGTAATTTCAGTTTGTTCAATGTAAACCACCTTGATATCATGAAAGGCGGTATATAAGAAATGTTAAATAAATAAATAAATGGGGGGGGGGGGGGAATCACACAGAAAGAACTCCTGGAATTAAAATGGGGTCATTTCTGCAGCTTCCTCATTGAGCTAAAGAGCCTGCGGTGAGAACAGCTGCTGCAGGCTTGCCCCTCTGAGGACTCCCGACACCACCGAAGCTCTTCAGGAAGCTGAATGTCACATCAGGAAGCATTTTTTTATTGAAATTTGCTGGAGGGCATGTTATTTAGTGCCAGGCAGCAAGCAGGAGTTAAAACTGATCAGACGTTTGTCAGCCATTTCCCGCTCAGTGCAGGAACTGCCGCCATTTTAAAGACGGGGTTGCAGGGTTTTTTTTCCTTTTCTCCTTTACTTTCTCTGATTTCAGGCTTTCGGTATTTGTTTGGGGGCTCCGGCCACTTATAAAGGGGTTACCGGACTCGGACAGCCTATGTGTCACATTTTCTTATTTAAAAAAAAAAAAAACCCAAAGGGAAGCACTGCTATTGAGACCCGAACAAGAACAGACTCAGAAGCAGCTAATGTCCTAGGGCACGTGCCTTGCATGTGCTGTGTGGAAGGGGCCAATTTCAAACACCGGGGTCTGCTGCAGCTGTGAAGTACAAGCACAGTTGATGGAGGAGGGGCTCCTCGAGGGGAGGATGGAGCATTCCTTGGCAGAGAAAGAGGGCTCCTTTCTGACCCCTGAAGTGGAAGAAGGATTAAGTTCTGCAGCCCACCTTGGGACAGGGGAAGGACGCACGGAACTTTTGACCTCCAGGGCCAAGAAACCTAAAAAGAGGACTAGTAAGCCCTCTGTTTGCCAATGAACAGGCAGGGGGGATGCCAAGTGCATGTTCTCCTGAATTTATCATCCTTGTGCATAAGGCCTGTCTAAGGCAGTGAGGAGAAGAGGGCCCAGGGGGAGGTTCACAAATAAAGCGCTGAAGAGGGGTTTGCTGGAGGGTCTGGCAGTGGATAGAGCGCAGGGTGAGCCCAATCCTAGCAAGAGAAGCATGGATGATGACCCCTTTTGGGAACTGAGTTTCCTTCAGTCGGTTGAGGAAACATAGAAACATAGAAATCTGACGACAGAAAAAGACCACATGGCCTATCTAGTCTGTCCTTCCATAACAACAACTACAACAGTCCCCTTTTTACCTTTAGAGATCCTCTGTGTTGGTCCCATGCTTTTTTGAATTCAGTTACTGTCCTCATCTCTACCACCTCCACTGGGAGACTATTCCATGGATCCACTACTCTTTCCGTAAAGAAATATTCTCCAGGACCAAGCAGGAAGTCAGTCCTCATATATGGGTGATGTCGGCGCCGACAGAGCCCTCGTGCGGAGCATTTCCCCAGCTTTCAAAGAAAACCTTTGGGAATGCAGCGCGCATGCGCGGTCCCCTTCCCGCCCAAGGGTGCCATCTTGCTCAGTCTTCTTTTTTCCACGGAGCCCGACGGACGTGTGTCTTAGTCACCTGGTTAAAAGTTGATTTTTCCTTCGAAGGTTCGTGGTTTTTTGCCAGTTCGACGCCTGTTCCCCTTCCCGCCTGGGCACGGTACACCGGTATCGAGCCCAAAGCTACTTTTTCATTTTTTGTCCTTTGAGACTAGCGTTCGCTCTTTTTTTCTTTTTCACTGGCAGCCCGGTCTTTTTACCTTGCAGGGGCCCTTTTTTCCCCCGATGGCTGCCAGCGGGTTCAAGAAGTGTGATCGGTGTAAGAAACTAATGTCTCTCACCAACACACACGACTGCTGCCTCCGGTGCTTTGGGACACGATCATGACCCGATGATCTGTGGCCCTTGTGGCAAAATGTCCTCTAAGGCGCTGAGGAACCGTCAACATCAACGAGAAAGGATCTTCTCTGACTCCGCGTCCTGCCGGGCCCGGACTTCGTCAGAGGCCTCAATGTCTCTGGAGTCCGACCCCGAGCATCGTCGGGGCTCCTCTGAGCAGGAGTCTCCCTCACGGGAACACAAAGAAGAAACCCGCGAGGGCGGCATCAGTGGACGCTCTTGGTCCCTCGAGGGCCTGGTTGCATAGCTCTGACCGCTGTCGGAGAGGCCTGCCAAATTGCCTCGTGTGGAGCCGGAGTCCCCGAGTCAAGTGAGTGCTGTTGTCCTCGTGGACTCTCCTCCGGGGGAGCCGACATCAGCCCCGACGCCATCGGGGGGCCAAGTCGGGGGCTGCTGAGTCTCTTGAGCTCGGACTTAGGTTGACGGCCTTGGAGAGCAGCTTGGCCACCTTCTTTGAACAGCAGCGGGTGCTAATCACCGGTCTGACTGGTGCATCTGCCCCGGAGGCCGAGCCAATCCTCGAGTCAATGCGGTCTCGAGTCAATCCTCGGCTAAGGTCTCCCTCGTCCTCCCGCATGGGGCCGAGGTCGTAGACGCCAGTACCCTCGGCGTCAGGGCGGATGGCATCGGTGCCCGCCTGACCGGAGCCGCTCGATTCCTCCTCGGAGGTGTCGGGGTGAGAGATGGAGGACGAGGAGTCCCCGGACACTTTCCGGACCCGGTGCGTCCCATCGGACTCACCAGAGTCCGAGCCTCGGAGAAGGCCCCCCCCCCCCCCCGGAGGATACCTGGTTCTCAGACTTTGTGAGGGACATGGCCAAGGCCTTAGCCTTCCCCGCGGATCCCGAGGAGGAGCCTCGAGCCGAGGAGCTCGAGGCCCTCCAGTATGACTCTCCACTGAAGGAGGCCTTTACTGTACCGGTTCCTCCGATGCTGGAACGGCTGCTCTTCCGCATGTGGGAGGCACCGGCCTCAGCGCCGGTTCTCAGCAAACGGGTCGATTCCATTTATCGAGTCCGTAAGAGCCCTGGGTTCCAGAAGGCACAGCTACCGCACCACTCCATGGTTGTGCAATTGGCCATGCATCGTCTGAAGAGTCAGAAGATGCACTCCTCGGTGCCCCCCCAGCAGGGAGGCCCGGAACCTGGATGCCCTCTGTAGAAAGTGCTTCCAGGGCTCTATGCTGGCTTGCCGTATCCAGACTTACCAGCTGTACATGGGCATGTACCTCCGAGACCTGGCAAAGAAGATTGCCGGGTTCTCTGCTGGCCTCTCCGAGCAACCTTTACAGAGGTTCAAGGCTTCGTCAACGGGGATTCGGGAGTGCTCGAAGTTTATATCTCGAGCAGCCTATGATGGCTTTGAGGCTTCGGCCCGAGTAGCAGCAGCCGGCATCGGCGCACGCCGTCAGGCCTGCAATGTTCCCTCTAATTTTCTGTAGTTTGTGTGCGCATAAAATATCAGCTGTGCAGCTTTTTGAAGGAAGGTTAAATTTTTGTGTGCCACATAATGACACTCGGAGTTATATACTTTAAAATTTGACTACACGTCAGAATACAGTATGTACACCACATTGATTTTAATCAAATTAAATGAAAATAGACGATTACTAAATGAAGCGGAAAGTTTCTAGTAATTACAATCACAGCTTTTAAATTTTAAGATGTCTGTTATTTTCTATAAGAATCAGAACCATAATTGTTGTTCTGAACCATAATTCATGCTCTGTTGTAAAGTATGTGCGCTCGCTCGGCGAGGTGTGTGCGCGCGCACACGCGCACAGCTTAGAGGGAACGGTGCAGGCCTTGCTAAAGTCATCGGACCTCGAGCCATGGGTCCAGGGCAAGTTGGTCGATGTCCCTTGCCGGGGTGAGAACCTCTTTGGCAAACCCATGGCTGAAAAGGCTGCAGAAATTGAGACCGAGACTCTCACCAGGACAAGGCTATCCAGTAAGACTTCTGCCCCTTCTCAGAAGAAGAAGGGCTCGGGGGAAAAAGCGCTTTTACCCGAGGAAGGCCTCTGCCTACAAATCCTACCCTCAATTCCAGGCCTCTACAGCTCCCCAACAGGGTCAGCAGGCCAAGGGGCAGGGACATGGGCCCCGTAGGCCGAAAACCCCCAAGCCGCCAGCTCCAGCTCCTGCACAGCAGGGAGCAGGGTTTTGATTCCCACTGCATAGCCTCTCCTCCTCAGCTGGTTCCACTCAGCACAGGAGGCCGGCTGACACTGTACGCCCACAGGTGGTCAGCCATTACAGGGGATACCTGGGTACTGAGCATAGTCCAGAAGGGCTACTTGCTCCACTTCAACCAGTTACCCCCTCCTATTTCCCAGGGGAGCCTCCAAGACTTCCTCTTCACCAGAACCTCCTCCTTCAGGTGTTGGCAAGTCTTCTAAAGGAGCAGGCGGTGGAACTGGTGCCTCACCACCTGAAAGGGCATGGCTTCTATTCCAGGTACTTTCTGGTACCAAAGAGGACAAGGAGGCCTAATTTTAGCACTAAATGAAAGGTTAGATATGATTGGAATATCAGAGACATGGTGAAAGGAGGACAACCAGTGGGACACTGTGATACCTGGGTACAAACTATATCGAAATGATAGAGCTGATCAAATTGGTGGAGGGGTTGCTCTCTATGTTAGAGAGGGCATTGAGTCAGAAAGGATTAAAGTTTTGCAGGAAACAAAATCTGCTGTAGAATCTATATGGATTGAAATTCCATGTAAAAGGGGGAAGGCATTGGCAGTGGGGGTGTACTATCGAGCGCCTGGCCAGAATGACCAAATGGATGATGAAATGCTCAAAGAAATCAAGGAAGCTAACAAAAGTTACAGCACAGTAATAATAATGGGTGATTTCAACTACCCCGGTATCGACTGGGTCAGTGTCACATCAGGACATGCTAGGGAGATAAAGTTCCTAGATGAAATAAATGACTGCTTCTTGGAGCAGCTGGTTCATGAACCGACCAGAGGGGAAACCATATTATACCTAGTCCTTAGTAAAACACCAAATCTAGTGCAAGAGATAAGGTTGTTGGGGCCACTTGGCAATAGTGATCATAGCATGATCGCCTTTGATTTAATTAGTGGAGGAGGGATAGTAAGGAAATCCACAGTACTACCTTTTAACTTTCGAAAGGGAGACTATGATAAAATGAGGAAAACAGTTAAGAAAAAACTAAAAGGAGCAGTTGCAAAGGTTAAAGACGTACATCAGGCTTGGTTGTTGTTGAAAAATACTATCTTGGAAGCCCAGACCAGCTGTATTCCACGCTTTAAGAAAAGTGGAAGGAAGTCCAAAAAACTGCCAGCATGGTTTAAAGGTGAGGTCAGAGAGGCTGCTGTTGCCAAAAAAGCATCTTTCAGGAAATGGAAAAAAGAGCCAAACGATGAAACCTGGAAACACCAACAAGCACTGGCAAGTCAAATGCAAGGCATTGATAAGGCAGGCAAAGGGAGAATTTGAGAAGAAGCTTGCTGCGGAAGCAAAAACGCGAAGTAAAGACCTTTTCAAGTACATTCGTAGCTAAAAACCTGTGAGAGAGTCAGTTGGTCCATTAGATGATAAAGGGGTTAAAGGAGCACTAAGAGGTGACAAGGCGATAGCGGAGAGACTGAATGAATTCTTTGCTTCGGTCTTTACTGAGGAAGATGTCGGGATGTTACCCATGACTGAAGTGGTATTTAAAGGTGCGGAAGAATTGAAGGAAATATCGATACATCGGGAAGATGTATTACAACTATTAGATAAACTGAAGAGTAGCAAATCACCTGGGCCGTATGGTATACATACAAGGGTGTTGAAAGAACTGAAATATGAGATTGCAGACCTGCTATTAGTAATCTGTGAACTATCATTAAAATCATCTCTAATACTTGAAGATTGGAGGATCGCCAATGTAACACCAATTTTTAAAAAGGGTTCCAGGGGTGATCCGGGAAACTACAGACCGGTGAGCCTGACATCAGTACCGGGAAAAATGGTAGAAACAATCATAAAGAATAAAATTACTCAGCATGTAGATAGTCATGACCTAATGGGAGACAGCCAACATGGCTTTAGACAAGGAAGATCTTGTCTTACTAATCTGTTATGTTTTTTGAAGGAGTGAATAATCAGGTGGACAAAGGTGAGTCGGTTGATATTGTGTATCTGGACTTTCAGAAAACCTTTGACAAGGTCCCTCATCAGAGACTTTTGGTAAAACTAAAGAGTCATGGGATGGGAGGCAGTGTACTATTGTGGATCAGGAACTGGTTAAAAGATAGAAAGCAGAGGGTAGGGCTAAATGGCCAATTTTCCCAATGGAGAAAGGTGAATAGTGGTGTACCCCAGGGATCTGTGCTGGGTCCGCTGCTTTTTGACATATTCATAAATGACCTGGAAAGTGGAATAACGAGTGAGGTTATCAAATTTGCAGATGACACAAAACTATTTAAAGTTGTTAAAACCCAAGAGGATTGTGGAAAATTGCAAGAGGATCTTGATAAATTGGAAGACTGGGCATCAAAATGGCAGATGAAATTTAATGTGGACAAGTGCAAGGTTATGCACCTAGGGAAGAACAACCCAAACTATGGTTACACGATGCAGGGTTCCACATTAGGAACCACCACCCAGGAAAAAGATTTAGGCGTCATTGTGGATACCATGTTAAAACCCTCGGCCCAGTGTGCAGCAGCAGCCAAGAGAGCAAATAGAATGCTAGGTATGATAAGTAAAGGAATGGAAAATAAAACAAAAGATATTATAATGCCTCTATATCGTTCCATGGTGAGACCGCACCTTGAATATTGTGTGCAATTCTGGTCGCCGTATCTTAAAAAGGATATAGCGATTTTAGAAGAGGTTCAGAGAAGAGCCACCAAAATGGTAAAGGGGATGGAAGGATACTGCTATGAAGAAAGGCTAAAAAGGTTAGGGCTCTTTAAGCTGGAAAAGAGACGGCTGAGGGGAGATATGATAGAAGTCTATAAATTAATGAACGGAGTGGAACGGGTAAACGTAGATCGATTGTTTACCTTATTAGATTATAGAAAGACTAGGGGACATGCAATGAAGCTACAGGGTAAACTATTTAAGACTAATAAAAGAAAATATTTTTTCACTCAACGTGTAATCAAACTCTGGAATTTGTTACTGGAGGATGTAGTAAAGGCTGTTAGTGTAGCTGGGTTTAAAAAAGGTTTGGACAAGTTCCTGGAGGAAAGGTCCATAAACCATTATTAAGAAGGGACCCAGGATATCAATGCTTGAACCAATACAAGCATTGTGGAACCTGTGTCCCTTGGGGAAACTGCTAGGTACATATGACCTAGATTGGCCACTGTTGGAAACAGAATACTGGGCTTGATGGACCTTGGTCTGACCTATTATGGCATATCTTATGTTCTTATGTTCTTATCCTAGACTTGCGAAATCTCAACAAGTTCCTGGAGAGGGAAAAGTTCAAGATGCTTACCCTTGGATTACTGCTGCCCTACTTCCAGCAGGGAGATTGGCTATGCTCCTTAGACCTAAAGGATGCTTATACTCACATCCTCATTCATCCAGACCACAGACAATATCTCAGATTTGTAGTGGGAGGAAATCATTTTCAGTACAGAGTACTTCCATTTGGCCTAACCGCCGCACCCAGGGTTTTCACCAAATGCTTGGCGGTGGTGGCGGCCTTTCTCAGAAACCAGGGCATCTTTGTCTTTCCATACCTGGAAGACTGGTTCATCAGGGGTCAGTCTCCACAGGAGGCCAGACAAGCCACTCTTCGCACTGTTTCTCTTCTTCAGCACCTGGGCTTCGTCATAAACTTCGCAAAGTCCACTTTGCTCCCCTCACAGGACGTAGAGTTCATAGGGGCGAGTTTGGATACCTTACAAGCAATGGCTTATTTGCCCGGGAACAGGGCTCACAGACTGATGGCTCTAGCCCAGCAGTTTTGCAGTGGATCTCTGGTCTCTGCCAGACATTTCCTGTGGCTTTTGGGCCACATGGCATCCACGGTCCATGTAACTCCAAATGCTCGTCCCCATATGCGGCCTGCTCAATGGTGCCTCAGAGCTCAGTGGATACAGGCCACAGGGGACTTAAGAGACAGAGTAAGAGTGTCCAAACTACTGGCAGCCTCCCTGCAGTGGTGGCTGTATCTCCCGAACCTGATCAAAGGGATGCCTTTCCAGGCACCACCACACACGCAGGTGCTGACGACCGATGCTTCTCTTCAAGGTTGGGGTGCACATTGCCAGGGGGCATGCACTCAGGGCCTCTGGTCCCCTTGGGAGGCCGCACAGCAGATTAATCTGTTGGAGTTGCGAGCTGTTCGATTAGCTCTACAAACTTTCTCTCATGCCCTCTCTCACCAGTCTGTCTTGATTGAGACGGACAACCAAGTAGCAATGTTCCATGTGAACAAACAAGGGGGCACAGGGTCCAGGCTTCTGTGTCAGGAAGCGCAGGCCCTGTGCGCCTTTGCAGTCACGCACAGCATGTTTCTCAAGGCAGTTTATCTACCTGGCCAAGAAAATCACCTGGCAGACAGGTTGAGCAGGATTCTACAGCCTCACGAATGGCATTTGAATCCCCTAGTGGTCCAGCAGATCTTCCTAAAATGGGGTCTTCCAACCATCAATCTCTTTGCCAGTCCACTGAACCGTCAGCTGCCCAGGTTCTGTTCCAGACAACCGCATCCTCTGCGAATGGCAGCAGATGCCTTCCTAATCTCTTGGTCTACGGGCTTGCTGTATGCGTTTCCTCCAACGCCTCTAGTGGCCCGAATCCTATTCAAGGTTCTTCGGGACAGGGCCTCGCTGATCCTGGTAGCCCCCAGATGGCCGAGGTAACTGTGGTTTCCACTCCTTCTGCAATTGGCGGTGGACACTCCACTCCCTCTGGGGGTGCAACCCGATCTCCTGTCTCAGGATCAGAGATCTCTCCTGCACCCCAACCTCCAGTCTCTCCATTTGATGGCCTGGCTGCTGAAAGGGTAGTTCTAGCCCCCTTACTTCTACCTAGGGAAGTGGAGGAGGTGGTTTTGCCCTCTAGGAGAAAATCCACCCGGAAATCTTATGCCCTCAAGTGGCGTAGGTTCTCCACCTGGTGTGCTCAGTGCCAAGAGGATCTGTTTTCGTGCCTGGTACCAGTGGTGCTGCAGTATCTGCTTCACCTGTCGGACCTTGGCCTTAAATCCAACTCTGTTCGGGTCCACCTCAGTGCTCTGTCAGAGCACCACTCGCCGGTGGAGGGCCAGTCTGTCGGTCCACCCCTTAGTGGCCCGCTTTCTCAGAGGCCTGCTTTTGCTCAAACCTCCAATTCATCCACCAGCCCCTGAGTGGGATTTGAATGTGTTCTTGCAGCAACGTACTCGCCCACCATTTGAGCCGATGGCTACCTGTCATTTACGCTTCCTTTCCTGGAAAGCGTTGTTCTTGGTGGCTCTTACCTCGGCCAGGCGTGTGAGTGAACTACAGGCTCTGGTTTCTGATAGAGCGTACACACGGTTCTATAGGAACAGGGTGATCTTACGGACTCATCCTAAGTTCCTTCCAAAGGTTGTCGTCTCCTTTCACCTCAATCAGGAGGTGGTTCTTCTGACCTTTTTTCCCAGACCGCATGCCAGCCGGGCTGAGATGGTCTTGCATACCCTGGACTGTAGGAGGGCGTTGTCTTTCTACATTGACCGTACGCAGGGGCATCAAAGGGCTGTTCAGCTCTTCGTTTCTTTTGACCCTAATAAGCTGGAGTTACCTGTTTGCAAGCGTACCCTGTCCATTTGAGTAGCAGACTGTAACGCCTGGGCGTACAGGGCAGCCGGCCTCTCCTTGCAGGGTCGAGTCACGGCCCACCGTGTCAGGGCGAAGGCTGCATCAGTAGCTCATCTCCACTCTGTTCCGTTGGCAGACATCTGCCGGACTGCTACTTGGTCTTCAAGCCAGACTTTTGCAGTCCACTACTGCCTCGAGAGGGAGTCCCGCAGGGACAGTGTTTTCGGACAGGCGGTACTCCGTAATCTCTTTGAGGTTTAGGCAACTTCTACTCTCCGGCCCTTGTGTTGGGCTACCATTCGGGGGCGTTCTCAGAGAAGATTCTTATCATGCATGCTGAGGCTCTAGAGGGAGCTTATTTTTCAGCTTTGGGTTCTCGGTAGCCTAGAGCTGGGGAGTCCCATATGTGAGGACTGACTTCCTGCTTGGTCCTGGAGGAAGAGTAGTTACTCACCTGTAACAGGTGTTCTCCAGGAGCAGCAGGAATCAGTCCTCACGACCCTCCCTCCTCCCCTTGGAGTTGCAGTCATATATATTTTATTTTGTTTTTGCTGCCTTTTAGCTATGTCATCAGACTGAGCAAGATGGCACCCTTGGGCGGAAAGGGGACCGCGCATGCACGCTGCATTCCCAAAGGCTTTCTTTGAAAGTTGAAAGCTGGGGAGATGCTCCACACAAGTGCTCCGTCGGCGCCGACGTCACCCATATGTGAGGACTTGATTCCTCCTGCTCCTGGAGAACACCTGTTACAGGTGAGTAACTACTCTTTTCCGCATATCACTCCTAAATCTATCCCCCTTCACCCTCATCCCATATCCCCTCATAGCAGAACTTGCTTTCAATTGAAAGAGCCTCTCTCCCTGAACATTTATGCCACGGAGATATTTAAACATCTCAATCATATCACCTCTATCCCGCCTTTCCTCTATGGTGTACATATTAAGATTCTTAAGTCTGTCCTCATATGCTTTACAATGAAGACCACTAACCATTTTAGTAGCCACCCTCTGCACCGACTCCATCCTGTTCACATCCTTTTGAAGGTGTGGTCTCCAGAATTGCACACTATACTCCAAATGAGGTCGCACCAAAGACTTATACAGAGGCATTGCAAATCCAATGTGTGCCTTCAAGTCAGTCCTGACTCCTGGCGACCCAGAAGCTCCTTGGTTTTCTTGGCAGTGTCACCGGAAGTAGATTGCCAGGCCTTTCTTCCGAGGCAATGGAGGGTTAAGTGACTTGCCCAAGGCCACAAGGAGTGCTAGTGGGAATTGAACCCTGGTTGCTTGGTTACCAAGCCAGTGTTCTAACCTCTAGGCTACTCCTCCACTCCTATACAGAGGCATTATCACCTCCTTTTTTTCTGCTAGCCGTTCCTCTCCGTATGCACCCAAGCATCCTTCTGGCTTTTGCCATCGCCTTTTCTACCTGTTTAGCTACTTTAAGATCATCAGACACAACCACGCCTAGGTCCTGCTCTTTTTTAGTGGACAAAAGTACTTCACCCCCTATACTAGGACAAGTATGAGTTAGAGCAGGATATATGAGGGCAGAAGAGATGGAGCTTGAGGAAGGTGAAATTCCACAAGCAGAGGAGGCGTGTATAGTACACATTTTCAGGAGAGAGGAGCTTGCCGCCTTGATGGCTCACTCATTGAAGACCCTCAATATGGGTACCATTGGAAGAGGAACGCCTGGAGGGGCCCTCTTTTCCAAGCGGTCTGGAAGTCACAGAAGGCATTTCCAATGCACCAATAGTCTGTCAGATGATACAGGTTGAGTGGGATATGCTGGAGGCCGCGTTGAGAGGTGCACACACTATGGCACGCGTATACCCACTTCCAGAACAGGAGAGGGAGCTGCTGAGATCTCCTAAGGTTGATGCAGCGGATTCAACGGTGTTGAAAAAGACGACCATACCTGTGGGAGGTAACTCTGTGGAAGGTAGTTAGGCCCTTAAAGATATCCAAGCCAAGAAGATGGTAACCTTGTTAAAACAGGCCTTCAATGTCAATGCCCTTTCACTGCAGGTCAGTGGGGCCTTTACTGCGGGTATGCTTGCGGTGGATGCAAAGGATTCTGGAGGGTGTACAGGACTCTCATCCTTTGCCACCAGAGGCAGCCAAGCTGGAATCCGGCACAGCATATTTGGCAGATTCCTTTTATGATTTGTTCAGAGGTCTGGCCAAGAGTATGGCAGTGGTTGTGGCTGCTCGTCACTTTCTCTGGCTTAGGAATTGGTCAGTCAACGTCTCATCCAAGTCACGTTTGAGTAAGCTGTCCTTGCGGGGCAAGCTTTTATTCGGAGAGGACCTTGATAAATTGTTGAAGTTGGGAGAATCAAAAGGGGGCAGACTCCCAGAGGACAAGCAGAAGTTGAGCTGGACCATGTTTGCCGCGAGGGGGCAGTCAACCAATTACCACCAGGTTCGGGCAGAGCGTTTTCCTCCATTTCAGAGGGGGCAGGTGGATATCGGCATCCCCTCTGCCTGCTCCATTTCAGAGGGGGCAGTCCTTCTGAGGTTGTCGAGGAGCAGGGAGAGGCTTCTATGCACCCTCTCCGCAGGCCCCCAAGAAGTTAAATGAAGCCAGGACAGTCCAGGCAGGGGTGGCTACCGTAGGAGGTCAGCTGCAGGAATTTTACCCTGCCTGTGTGCAAATAATGTCTGACCAGTGGGTGTTGGAGATTGTCAAGGATGGGTATGCTTTGGAGTTCAAGAGCCCTCTCATGGATGCAAAGCAGCCCCGAAAGCGAAGGACAGTGCAAGAAACTTTTTAAAGACGCTCCTAGACCTTCAAGTGGTTCAAAGGATGCCAGATGATCAGTGCGGTTATAGTCGATCAATTTATTTTGTAGTTCCAAAGGAAGAAGGCTCGCTCTGGCCCTTTTTGGATCTCAAGCATGTCAACCGCTGTCTCAGGGTGCCTCTGTTCCATATGGAGATGCTGTGGTCTGTGACTGTGACAGCCTGAGAAGAGGAATTTTTGACTTCTCTCGATCTGACAGAAGCCTACTCGCATATTGCGATATGGGCCCAAGCATCAGCAGCAACTCAGGTTCCTGGTACCTATGGGGCATTTTCAATTTCAGGCACAACTGTACGGATTGGCAACCACTCCCCGCAATTTCACCAAGGTGATGGTGGTGGTTGCAGCCAGACTCCGTCAGAAAGGGATCCTAGTACATCCTTACCTGGATGATTGATTCTTTCGGGCGAAGTCAAATGAGGAAAGTGAACGGGTCACAGTGAGAGTGATAGCCTATTTATAGAGTCTCAGATGGGTGATAAACTTCAACAAGAGTCAGCTAGGGCCATCGCAGGATTTGGTTTACCTGGGGGCCAGGTTTCTAATAGCGGCAGGGCCAGTGGCCTTACCAGAGGAATGAATGGTCATGCTGCAGAAGCAAATCATGACGTTTTGCAGCAGAAGTCTGCCAGTGGCATGGAATTACCTTCAGGTGTTAGGGTCCATGGTGACAGCCATAGAGCTCGTTCCGTGGGCACAGACTCACATGCACCCACTGAGGTGCAGCTTGTTACGGAGATGCTTTATGCTCCATCAGCCGCTGTTGTTTTCTCTTTCCTGTCCAGCAAGTGTTCTGCGGACGCCCCAGTGGTGATCGCAGGGGGAGCATCTCCAAGGGAGCATGCCCTTAGAGAAACTCAGATGGATTTCCACCTACGACGGATGCCAGTCTAGCAGGCTGGGGAGCGCATTGCAAGTCTCCGTTCGCAAAGGGGTGCTGGTCGGTGCAGGAGGCGGTCTGGTTGATCAACCAGTCTGAGTTCAGAGCGGTTTACTCAGCATCGCAGCAGTTCCATCGTCTGCTCCTCGGAAAGGCAGTCCGTGTGTTCCCGGACAGTGCCATCACAGTGGCTTATATCAATCAGCAGGGCGCAGCAAGCAGTGTGAAGCTAGGAAGGGAAGCAGCTCCGTTGTTGATCTGGATTGAGAACCATCTGCAGGCTTTGTCGGCGGCGCAAATGGCTGGAAAGGACAATGTTGAGGCCGATTATCTCAGCTGGATACGCATCAATCCAGGAGAGTGGATGCTCAACAACACAGTGTTTGCTTAATTGGTCAGTCGTGGCAGCCAATTATGGACCTCATGGCAATATTTGAATTGGCAAAGGCAACAAGATTTTACAGCAGAAGACTAGAGAGGATGTCGGAAGGCCTCGATGTGCTGGTGCAGCCCTGGCCAAAGCAAGGTCTATTTTATGTATTTCCACCCTGGGCATTCATAGGTCGAGTGGTTCAGAGGGTAGAGGTGCATCTGGATTTGGTGATGCTGGTAGCTCCTGATTGGCCTCGGAGGCCATGGTATGCCTACTGGGTGCAGCTGGCAGTGGGGAGACCTTGGCGTCTTCTGGTTTGGCCGGACCTGTTTGAGGCCGATGCTGATGCCACAGGTGGAGATGGATTCTCGCTTATGGCATGGCTCTTGAGTGGGAAATATTGCGCTGATGGGGCTGTTTTTTTTTTTTTTTTTTCTTTTCTGTTCTTTTTCTTTTTTTTTTTTTTTTTTTTTAAAGATATCTTTATTAATTTTCAGTCAGAACTACACATTGACACAGTCAACAACGCAAACACAGTAACAATAATCATCAATCTGGATGTAACCAGTGGCTCACAGGAAGGTACAGGAAACGTGCAATGATCCCCTAAAACATAACCCCCCCTCCACCCCCCACCTATGACCCCTGCCCCCCCCCACCCTCCCCAGCTGCCCCAGGAAATTATCATCAGCATTTCCAATAAAAATAATAAAAAACCTGCTACTAACTTACTACTAAAAGCGTGCCTGCGCTACGTACTCCTCCAATAGTTGCCACTTGTTAACAGCTTGCGGGTCAAAACCCTCTCTGGAGCGCTTGGTCCTCTGCAGCCCACAATGTGGGCTCCCCTGCCAACCCTCCCGGTCATGGCGTTTCTCGAACCTTACATAAAGACATGTTAAGGCCCACCAAAGATGGGGATCCAGCTTGGACAGGTCTTTCCAGTTGGAAATAATCACTTTCAATGCAACCGCCATCAGGAAGTTAAACAAAAAATGACTACCCTTGGGAAGTTGCAGGGAAGCCGCATATGAGCGGAGAATAACTATATCCCACGTCAGAGGAACTGACACTCCTATAATGCGCTCAATCTTGCTCCATATGCCACGCCAGAATCCCTGAACATAAGGGCAATCGAACAGCATATGCCGATAAGTACCCAAATCTGTCCTGCAGGACCAACATTTACTAGAGGCCACAGTGTCCCACTTTGAGACTTTAACAGGGGTTAGGTACGCTCTCCACATTAGGAAATATAGGGATTGAGTAATCGATGCCGCATGGGACACTCTATTAACCTTGTTCCAGATAAGGGGCCAAAGGCGCGGGGGAATGGTACATCCCAAATCAAGCTCCCAGCTCCGCCCCACCCCAAGCCCAGGCCTCCGTATTTTATCTCGAATGGTGGCATAGATATGAGACATTCGGCCACCGGCAATCCTCAGTTCTTCCACCCGAATTTGTAACCCCCAATTAGCACAGATTGCCTGTGCCCCTCCTACCACCCCACTCAAGCAATGTCTCAATTGCAGCCAGCGGAACCTCTGCTGCTCGGTCAACCCATAGTCCGCCCTAAGATCCTCAAAACTCTTCCACCCCGAGCCATCCACCAATTGTCCTACCGTCCATATTCCAGCAGCTTGCCAGGGCTTCCAGGCAAACGTCTTGCGCCCTATTTTGAGCAAAGGGTTGGTCCAGATGGGGTGGTGAAGGGAAACTCTCTGCTCGCAGCATGTGACTTTTTCCAAAAAACCAAAGGCTCGCTGAGTAGACTGTATTACCCGAAGACTTTTACCCAGACCACCCACCTGCGTTCCCATCAGCAAGGACATGGGGACTGGGGCAGTCAATCCTTGTTCGACCCGCGACCCACACTGGGCACTCTTCCGGGGCTCCATCCGACCCCCACAGCAGACCTTGTTTCAGCAAGAGCGCATGGTGATACCACTCAAAATCAGGGAACTGCACCCCGCCCTCACACCTACTCGCCTTAAGCTTCCAAGCCGCAATCCGGGGAGGCTTTCCTCGCCACAAAAAGGCCAGAAGCAGGCGCTCCACGTCCCTGTAGAAGGCCCTCGGAAATAGGATGGGAACCATTTCCAGAATATAATTGATCTTAGGCGCTAGGACCATCTTTATGGAGTTCAGCCTACCCCACCACGACAGATGCAAGGGAGACCATTTCCAAGCTAAGGCCTGAACCATTTCCTTAATACGCTGTATGTTGATCTGCACCGTCTCCTCATTCGAGGAACTGTAACTGACCCCCAAATATTTAACCTTTGAGGCTTCCCACTTAAAGTTATACCCCTGGACTGCCGAGGAGAAGGTAAAGTGATTCATCGGAAAAGCAGTGGACTTGGCCCAATTAATTTTGTAACCGGACAATTTGGCATAGGCATCAATAACCTCCAGCACCTTTCCTATCGCCGGGGGTTGCAGGAACAGCAACAAATCATCAGCGTATGCTGAAAGTTTCACTTGCCGTCCCGCAACCTCCAGCCCATGTATATCCTTGGTCTGCCTTATGAGAATGGCCAGGGGTTCCAACGCAAGGTTGAACAGCAGCGGGGAAAGTGGGCACCCCTGTCTCGTCCCTCGCCATAGCGAAAACTGCCGGGAGCACGTCCCATTAACCAAAATCCTGGCTGACGGAGCCGTATAGAGGAGATGGATCAGTCGCCGAAAACTACCACCAAAACCAAACCATTCCAGGGCTTGGTCTAAGAAGCCCCACTCCAGCCTATCAAAAGCCTTTTCCGCATCCACGGATAGCCCCACCACCGGCTCTTGCAAGGCTTCCGCTGCTGAAAACAAATTCAAAAGGAGTCTGCCATTATCCGCTGTAGAGCGGCCAGGAATAAATCCACACTGATCGGGGTGTATCAGACAAGGCACCACCCTAACTAGTCTATGCGCCATGGTGGTGGAAAGTAATTTATAGTCCGCATTTAATAAAGAAATCGGACGGTAATTTTCCACCTTAAGCGGGTCTCTCCCTGGTTTTTCCAACACTACAATAGTCGCTTCACTAAGGGCCCCTACCTCGGGAACTTGCTCCAACAATACCTGGAAATAAAGCAAGAGATATGGGAGAAGGTCATCTGCAAACACTTGATAGAATTCAATCGGTAGTGCATCTGGGCCTGCAGCCTTACCTTGTTTCATACCCAGGAGCCCCTCGCGGAGTTCTTTAACCGTCAGGGGGGCCTCTAAGTTATTCCGTTGCGAAGCTGATAATTCCGGATGTGCCACCTTGCCGAACAGGTCTCGGAAGGCTCTCGGATCAGTCTCCGAGTCAGAGCTATATAAGTCGGAATAGAATTCTCGAAACGCCTCCGCCATATCTCCCTCCTTACATAACAGGCCCCTCTGCTCGTGCTGGATGGCCGCTATTTTAACGCGCGGCGGCCTGGGGGTTAGCGTGCGCGCCAGTATACGACCAGCTTTGTTACCCTCGTTATACCACACGCCCTGAGCTCGACAGCCGAGCGCCTGTGCTTCCTTACTAAGGTCAGCATTGTATTGAAATCTTAATTTTTGCAGCCGGAGTAAGACGCACGGGTCTGTCCCTGCGACCAGCAGCCGCTCCCCCGCCCGGATTTGATCCTCCAGCGCTTGCATCTCTCTTTTCCGCTCCCGATGGACTCTAATCTTATAACTCGTAGTGGCAGCCCGAGCAACCGCCTTGAAAGCCTCCCACCATGCCCACCCCGATGTGTCCCCGAGCAAGTTGACGGCAAAATAACTCTCTATGACTCCCCGCATCTCGACACAGTAACCTGGGTCCCTCAACAAGTCCCTGGGAAAGAACCAGGTCGCCGCCCCTTTACCCACATCCGCCAGGTGTACCTCCAAAGTGATATGCGCGTGGTCTGATACATGCGATTCCCCAATCTGGGCTTGTTCCACGGCACAGAGAAGCGACTTGGAAATGAAAAAATAGTCGATCCGCGAGTGAGTCCCATGAGGGAAGGAGTAAAAGGTGTACTCTTTCTCTGCCGGATGCAACAGTCGCCATACATCCACTAAGCCCTCCACCTGCAACAAAGAACGAAGGGCGACGTCTGCTCTACCCTGCCTACGGGGGCGATAAGGGTGCCGGTCGAGCAATGGGTCAACAACTAAATTGAAGTCTCCCCCTAAAATCCAGGCATACCCCGCCCATTCATGCACTTCTTCGGAGAGTCTTTGGAAGAAAGCCACATCATCAATGTTGGGCCCGTATACATTCATCAGGGCCAACTTGACGCTTCCCATCTGGACCATCACCTTAACCCACCTGCCCTCTCCATCAGCTTTAGCAGAAAGCACCCGCACCCCCAACTGCCGCGCAGCCAAAATTGCCACTCCATTCTTTTTCCGCAGGGCTGCGGAGTATCCTATTAGAAGGTACTTGTCTGATCCCAATTTTTTAGTTTCTGAGGAGGACAGGTGCGTCTCTTGCAATAGGACTACATCCGCCGCCTGTTTCTTACAGAAAAGAAGGATCTTTTTCCGTTTAAGGGGGTTTAGGACTCCCTTAACGTTCAGGGAGAGTATTCTAAGCGGCTTCATGAAGCAAGATTGAAGTACGCAACAGTAACCCTGAACCGAGAACGCAGCACAGACACCACACCATATAGCACGCACAACCCCTTATTTCCCAGGGGGGCCACCCCTCTCGGTCAACCACCCCACCCCAGGGAACCCACCTTGGGAGAGCTATCATGGCAATTAGCCCACAACGTCCCGCTCATGCCCCAATCTCAGCCCATCATAACTGGAAAGCAATACCAGGGAGTCATACCCCCCAATTACAGGATACAAGACTACAGTTAAATACAAAACGAGACCCATACCCATTCATACATCCCGCCCCCCCGCCCCCCCACCCCCCCTCCCGCACCCCCCTTGCAATATCCACAGAACATGGCAACAGGTACTAAACACTAGGGTTAACAGTTCACACACCTTAACTAGGAAAACCCATACAGACCCCTTCAAACTGGAGTCCAACGCGCTATCCCCCTCAAGAGATGCTCAGTCCCAGCCGTGCATAGGCCAAAACTTTAGGAGCCCCGACACTCCTTCGCAAAAGGGCAAAAAGAAAATCTCAGTCCCACCAGGAGGTTGACACGCTCACCGCATGAAAGCAGCTTCCTTCTCCTCCAGAAACTGTTGCAGCGCTGCAGGGTCCTCAAAGGAACGGGTCTGATTATGCAAGGTGATTCTCATCCTGGCCGGGTAGAAAAGGCCATATCTGGCCTGCAGTTGTTGAAGCCTGGGCCGGAACGCCAGAAGTTGCTTACGCTTGTCCACAGTAGCTTTACTAAAGTCCGGGAAAATCGCAATAGTATGTTCTGCATATTTGATAGGAGCTCTCACCTTGGCTGCCGACATAATCTCTGCTACTTGTGCATAACGGAGGACCCGCAGGATCATCGGGCGAGGCTGCCTTACATGGGGACCAGCATGGGTGGGAATCCGATGCGCACGGTCTATCTCGAAGGCCTGAGAAAACTTCAAATTCAGCATGGCCGGTAAGGTCTTTTCCAGGAATTCAACCGCGTTTGTCCCTTCCACCCCCTCAGGCAGCCCCACCAGCCGTATGTTATTCCTCCGTGCCCTATTACTCTGATCTTCCAGAGTTCTTTCCAGGGCCTCAACTCTCTTGTTAAGTTTTGCAACCTGTTGCAGTTTCTCTTCCTGTACCGCCATTTTGCTTTCCACTTCCCCAACTCTACCCTCGAGGGTAGCCAGCTGCACTTTCAGCTCCTTTAACTCTGAAATTTCGGCTTGCACTACTGCCAGGGTCTCTCCGTTCGCAGCCACCATTCCTCTAACCGCCTTAATTTCAGCTAGCACTTCTTGGAGCCCTGCCATCCCATCTGGGGACCCGGCAGACTTATGCGGTGAGGGCGGATCGGGTTTCTGTCTCTTCACGCCCGTGTTCGTTGCACCTCCAAATTCGAGCCGCGTTGCTTTGCCAGTAGCCATTGCCGATCAGCGGGGGATGCCACGGGAGGAGGGGGAAGCGCGGGTTCGACCCCGTTTGGGCCCAGGATTATTCAGGATCTTGCGGAGAGCAAGATTATGCGGCCATCTTTGCCAGAGACAAAGCTCCGCCCGCGCTGATGGGGCTGTTTGACCGCAGTGATATCAATATTACTGAAAGCCAGGCAACGCTCAACTTTATTGGAGTACAGTCAAGTGTGGAGCGTCTTTGAGGCCTGTTGTGAGAACGTTCGCTGTCTGTTTCCGTGCTGGATATTCTTGCCTTTTTGCAGGCAGGCTTTGATAAAGGCTTGGCAGGCAGTACCCTTTGAGTATAGATGGCAGCAATCTCTAGCTACTGAGGAAGAGGATAAGGAGTTTCTTTGCCAGCACACCCGGATATGGTTCGGTTCCTAAGGGCAGTGAAGCAGGAACGGCCTCCCTTACGGTCCATTGTGCCACTGTGGGATCTCAATTTGATGTTGTCTGTGCTGACTGAACCCTCCTTTTGAACCATTGGGGACTTGTACCTTGAAGGATCTTACCTTGAAGGCTGTATTCCTGGTAGCCATCCTTTTGGCTAGGTGGATATCAGAGTTGCAAGCGCTCTCGTGTAGGGCTCCCTTGCTTCTGTTTGCAAAGGAAAAGGCGGTATTTAGGCCAGTGCTGGCCTTTTTTGCTTAAGGTGCTGTCAATTTTCCATCTTAATCAGTCTGGGACAGTTCGGTGTTTTCTGGAGCAGGGGGGGACAGAACAGGATCCCCTCTTGCACTGTTTGGATGTCCGTAGAGTACTACGGCATTACTTGAAGAGAATGGAATTCTTTAGAAAGTCAGATTGTTTTTTTGTTCTATTTGGCGGAGAAGGCAAGGGGGGAGCAGATTTGAAAGCCTTCATTTCCTGGTGGGTAAGGGAAGCTATCTCTTTGGCCTATTTGCTACAGTGAAGAGTTACCCATGGGGTTGAAGGCGCACTCAGCCCGAGCACAAGCCACATTGTGGGTGAAGACGCAGTGGATTTCGCCGAGAGAGAACTAAGGGCAGTGACCTGGTCATCTCTACATACTTTAGTTAAACATTGCAGGCTTGATGGGCAGGTTTGGGTGACACGAGGTTTGGATTGGCAGGTCTTCAGGCCAGTCTAGCGGGTCCCTCCCAAGTGTAGTACTATGGTACATTCCATAGGTGCAGGACAGGACTAGAGGAACGATAAGGAAGGTGAAATTAGGCCTTACCTGCTAACTGACATTTCTTGAGTGACTCCAGTCCCGATCCCACCCTGGGTGATGTTGCCTTTGCAGTTAAGTTTCTTCAGGACCGGAAACTCTTATCCCGCCATAAACGGTAGGAGCTCGAGTCGACAGTCGGGAGCAACCAGAGGGGCTCAGCTGGAAGATGATTTTTCTCAATTTCTTACATGCGGTAAGAGAACCTATTTTATTTCAGGACTGTGTTTAGGTTATAGTTTGTATATATTCTTACATGTGTTTCTCTTGTGAGTCTGCTTTGTCAATAGGATACTGGAAGTGGTGCGTGGAGCCACTGGTATGTATATCCTGATGTCATTAACATGACATGCTTGGTCTCCAAGCTGCTGGTGGGGTGACACATCCTTTCTCCAGGAACAAGGTGGAAGTCAGTTCTCACTTATGGGTGACGTAGGCATCGACGGAGCCTGCGCGGAGCTATTCCCCAGCTTTCAAAGAAAGCCTTTGGGATTGCTGCCATGCATGCGTGGTCCTCTTCCCGCCCAAAGGTGCCATCTTGCTCAGTCTCCCTTTTTCCGCGGAGCCCTTCGGACGCACATCCTCGTCCCTCGGAAAACGTTGTTTGACTTCAGCCTTTTGGCCCCTTTTTTCCAATTGCATCGGTTCTCTCCCGTCCTCCCTTCACCCCTGCTTCGACTGGGGGATAGGGGATCCCTGTTCGTACTACTTAGTGTTTTTTGTAGGGCCCTTTTCGCGCCCTTTTTTCTCCAACCACTAGCCTTGAGGGTTTTCGACATCGCAGGGGCCCTTTTTGCCCCTATGGCCACAGATTTAAGAAATGTGACAGATGCTCCAAAAATGTCGCCCACGGACACCCACAACTGCTATCTACGGTGTCTGGGGGCTGACCACAACCCAGAGCTCAGCTTACTCTGTAAGAAAATGTCCGCTAAGGCCTTGCTCAGCCACAAGCAGAAGTCCGACAACATTTTCTGCAAGGCAGCACTGGGATCCCTGGTGGCGTCTTGCCCTTCTGATCCAGTACTGGCAGAGTCGCCCATGGTGACCCCGCGGCCTAGGCGTCACTCTGATCAGGGTTCACCCAAGGTGGAACGGCAGAAGAAGAAGACCTCGAAGTCACTGTCGGAGGCTTTGGATAAGCGTGAGCGGTTTCGCGCTCGTTCCCTTAGTCCTCCCTGGCGTTACCGAAGGTCGGACAAGGAGAGGCCTAAAAGTACCTCGTACAGACACGGAAGCCTCTGGCGATGGTGCCCGGTCTCCTGAGGATCGTCCTGATGAGGACCCCCTCTCCTTCCCCACACCAGACCAGGTATCCCCAGCGTCAGCGTTGCAGGGACCTATTCTTGAGTGGGAGTCCGGGATGCTGGCACTGGAGCGCAGCATTTCCGCCTTCCTTACTGCCCAGCAGGCGCATTTGCCAAGCATCGCTGACTCGTGCCTTGAGACCGAGGGGCACCTGTCTGGGGTCCCGAAAACTGCCCTGGCAATCCCCAGGGTCAACGGGCCTTGTGAGGGTCCTCGGCACAAGTCTCGCTTGCCATCCCGTTCTTCGGGGTGAGGTCTTCCAGAGCCAGAGCCTATGGCTCCAAGCGGCCCTCGGCCACAGGGTGCAGGGACCAGCCTGACTCAGAGTCCTCCTCGGACCTCTCGGGATGGGAATCAGACAGGGAGACTTCCCTGTAAACCTGCACCCACAGGAATCTCCTCTGACCATTTCCTGCCCGCCTCACAAAGGAGGTCGCCTCCAGAGGACACCTCTTTCCTGGCGTTTGTGTGGGATATGACTCGGGCCCTCAAACTGCCAATGCAGACCAAGGAGGAGCCGAGGGCAGAACTCAACATCTTGCAGTACAAGTCTCCTCCCAGGGAGTCTCTTATGGTTCCAGGACCGTCCATTCTATCACGGCTACTTCTCCGCATGTGGGAAACACCTGCCTTGGTCCCTGTTGTTAGTAAGAGACTAGATGCCATGTATAGGGTCCAGTGCAGCCCGGCGTTTTGGAAGACCCAACTTCCTCACACCTCGATGGTAGTCAAATCTGCTATGCGGAAACAGAAGAGTCTGAAGTCATACTCTTCTGTCCCGCCTGGTAGGGAATCCTGTGCCCTTGACGCCATCGGGCGCAAAGCGTATCAGGGATCTTTGCGGACATGCCGCATCCAGGCGTACCCTGTATATGGGTATGTTCCTGCGTGACCTCGCCAAGGAGCTCGGCAGTTTTTCCGTAGGTATGGGTGGGGAGCACCTCCTCAGGTTCCAGTCCCTCCTGAGGTTGGTCGCAGACTGCTCAAAATACCTTTCCCGTGCCGCGTACGACGGGTTTGAATTTTCTGCCCATGTAGCAGTGGCAGGCATTGGAGCCCAATGCCAGGCATGGCTCCAGTCTTTGGACCTGGAGCAGTGGGTCCAAGAGAAGCTCCTGGATGTCCCCTGCCTTGGTGAAAAGCTGTTCGGCAAGCCCATGGAGGACAAGGCTGCTGAGATCGAGATGGCATTCGTGACTCGCACCCTTTCTCTCTCGCAAAACATCCTCGCTCCCACGGAAGAAGCAGCACACCAAAAAGCCCTTCTTCCAGAGGAAAGGGCTCCCCTACCGGGGATACCCGCCATACCTGTCTGCCCCATGCTGACGACTAGCACTCAGGGCAAAGGGGGTACTCAAGGCCATCGGAAGCCCAAAGGGGCCAAGGCCCAGCCACCGGTGCCACTCCAGCCAGCACCGGAGTTTTGACACCGAAAGCATAGCCTCTTGCCCCACGGGGCCGCTTCAGCCTGTGGGGGGGGGGGGGGTGCCTTCCTCTTTTTGCCCCCGAATGGGTGGCTATCACGTTGGACATCTGGGTCCTACAGGTGATTCAGGATGGGTATCATCTTTGCCTGGACAGATCCCTTCCTCCCTTCTGTTCTGCGGAACCTACCCGGCTTTCCTAGAACCAGGCTTGCTTGCAGCAACAGTTGAACAATCTCATCGGCCAACAGGCAGTCGAAAGGGTCCTGCCACACCTCTGGGATCAGGGATTTTATTCCCTGTACTTTCTCGTTCCAAACAGGACGGGGGGCCTCCGCCCCATCCTCGACCTCAGGAACCTCAACAAGTTTCTAGTGCGGGAGAAGTTCAAAATGCTATCCCTTGGCGTCCTATTGCCCTACCTCCGGCAGGGAGATTGACTATGCTCCTTAGATCTCAGAGACGCTTACGCTCACATTCCTGTCCACCCCAAGCACAGGAGGTACCTGCATTTCAGAGTGCAGGGAGAGCATTTCCAGTACAAAATGCTCCCCTTTGGGCTCACGTCTGCCCTGCGAGTTTTCACTAGGTGCCTGGCGGTAGCCGCGGCCCACCTCCAGCTGCAGGGAATATCAGTCTACCCGTACCTAGACGATTGGCTCATCTCGGGCACCTCGGCAGAGGAGGCTCATCTCTTGGCATCATGCACAGTTCTCCTTCTCGAGCGCCTCAGTTTTCTGATCAACTACTCCAAATCCCACCTCATACCGGTGCGGACTCTGGAGTTCATTGGCGCTCTTCTCGACAAAGAGCATGCGACCGCTTTTCTCCCTCGAGCATGCACAGATCGACTCTGCACTCTGGCTACCGAGGTCCAGGGCTGGCCCAGAGTCTCGACACGGGCCATCCTACGCCTCCTGGGACACATGGCCTCAATGGTGCATATCCTTCCCCATGCTTGCATTTACTTGCTAGCAGCCCAGTGGTGCCTCTGGGCACAATGGACCCAGGCCTCGGGCCACCTCTGGGACCCTGTCCGGGTGTCTCGCAGCCTAGTCGAGTCCCTAGTCTGGTGGCAGGACCCTCAGACCTTCCTTTGGGGCATGTCTTTTCAGACTTGGTAAACAAACTCATCTTGACAATTGACGCCTCACTATTGGGCTGGGGAGCCCACTGCGGCCACCTCTGTACACAGGGAAGGTGGTCACCCGAGGAATCTCATCAGCAGATCAACCTGCATGAGCTTTGAGCGGTCTGGTTGGCCTTGAAGATCTTCGAGTGCCACCTGAGGGGAAGGTCGGTACTCGTGCACACCGACAACAGAGTCACAATGTTCTACATCAACAAGGAGGGGGGCACAGGCTCCCGCCTCCTTTGCCGGGAGGCAGTCCTCCTCTGCTCCTTCGCAGCATGTCGGGGCATGACCGTAAGAGCTGTCTACCTCCTGGGCCAAGACAATATCTTTGCAGACAGGCTCAGTAGGCTTCTCTGCCCGCACGAGTGGCGCCTGAGTCCACAGGTGGCCCTCCACCTGTTCTGCTGTTGGGGGACTCCGTCCATGGGCCTGTTCGCCAACCCGGTGAACACGCAGCTCTCCTGCTTCTGCAGGCCAACACCACACCCAAGTAGGATGGCCCCAGATGCCTTCCTCCTGTCTTGGACCTCCGGGCTGCTGTATGCGTTCCATCCCACTCTTCTCCTGGCGAGGACCCTCCACAAAATCCAGTGAGACCGAGCCTCGTTGATCCCTGTGGCCCCTTTGTGGCCTCGGCAACCTTGGTTCCCTCTTCTACTGCGGCTCTCATTGGCGCCTCCGGTTCCCCAGGGCAAGAGGAGGGGCGGGTGCTTCATCCAAACTTGGTCTTGCTATCCCTGACAGCCTGACGGCTGAATGGGTCTCTTTAGCCTTGCTGTACCTCCTGGTGGAGATCGAGGACGAGGCGGGCCTACGCCCTGACGTGGCGGCATTTTTCGATCTGGTGCTCTGAGCTCCAATCGACCTTTTCTCCTGCTCCACTCATTGGGTTCTCCAGTACCTTCTCCACCTTTCGCAAGTGGGACTGAAGTCCAATTCGATCAGGGTTCACCTGAGCGCCAACCACTTGCCCGTTGAAGGGAAACCCCTCTCGGGCCAGCCTCTGATCTCCCGCTTCAGGCGGGGCCTCCTGCTCTCCAAACCCCCCATCTGGCCTCCTCTGGCGGAATGGTACCTGAACATCGTGCTCATGCAGCTGACATAGCCATCCTTCGCGCCGATGGTGATGTGCTCACTCCGGCATTTTTCCTGGTAGAGTCAGTGAACTTCAAGCCCTCATGGCCGAGGCCCCCTACACCAGGTTTTACAGGAACAGGGTGGTCCTTCGCACCCATCCCAAGTTCCTACCGAAGGTGGTATCGGATTTCCACCTCAATCAGGAGATGGTCTTGGCAACCTTCTTAACGAGACCTCACGCCAACCAGGCATTGGAGGTCCTGCATACACTCAATTGCAAGAGGGCTCTCGCCTTCTACCTGCAACGTGCCCAAGGACATCGCAGGTCCTCCTGGCTCTTCATTGCCTATGATCCCAACTGCCTGGGGCTGGCAGTCACCAAACGCACCCTCTCTATCTGGGTGGCAAACTGTATTGCCTTCGCCCAGGCAAAGGCGGGCACCCCGCTGGATCGTTGGGTCACCGCGCACAGCGTTCATGCCAAGGCGGTGGTGGTGGCAGCTTCGCTGTGCTCAGTGACTCTGATGGACATACCGGGCGGCGACCTGGTCTTCAGCGAATACCTTCGCCTCGCACTACTGCCTGGAGAGGGAGTCCCACCGGGACAGCACCTTCGGCCAGTCTGTACTCCGTAGTCTGTTCAGAGTATAATCAGCTCCTGCCCTCCGATCCTTCTTCTGCGGCTACCGAGAGCTTGCCCTGAGGACCTGAAGACTCTGGTTTCCTTCGGACATCGGATTCTACTCAAGGCCTCACAGAGGCGTCTTTGGCTCACAGATTCGGTAGCCTGTAGCTGGGGAGTCCCATAAGTGAGGACTGACTTCCTGCTTGTTCCTGGAAAAAATGTAGTTACTCACCTATAACAGGTGTTCTCCAGGGACAGCAGGAATCAGTCCTCACTACCCTCCCACCTCCCCTGAGGAGTTGCAATTTTTTTGTCCTTCCCTTGCCATTCTGCTTAGTAGGGCTTTAGCTCTGGGACCTGACTGAGCAAGATGGCACCTTTGGGCGTGAAGAGGACCACACATGCTTGGCAGCAATCCCAAAGGCTTTCTTTGAAAGCTGGGGAATTGCTCTGCGCGGGCTCTGTCGGTGCTGACGTCACCCATAAGTGAGGACTGACTTCCTATAAGTGAGGACTGATTCCTGCTGTCCCTGGAGAACACCTGTTACAGATGAGTACGTTATAGATGTGGGACTGGACTGGACTGACTCGAGCATCAATTAGCAGATAAGGCTTAATTTCACAATCTGCAGGCTGACATATGAATCAGTTAAAACTTCAGATAGAAACATGACAGTAGATAAAGATCATATGGCCTATCCTGTCTGCTCTTCCAGATGAACCACTAACTCTGCAGTCCATTTTTTCTTTCAGAGATCCTCTTTGTTTGTCCCATGCTTCCTTGAATTCAGATAGTTTTCATCTCTACTGGAAGACTATTCCATGAATTTACCATTCTTTCCGTGAAAAACTAGTTCCGCAAATTACTCCTGGATCTATTCCTTTTCGTCCTGTCCCACTCACTGCAGAGCTTTTTTTCAATTGAAAGAGGCTCTCCTCCTGTGCATTTATGCCACTGAGGTATTTAAACATTTCTATCATAACTCCCCTCTCCTGTCTTTCTTCCAATGTATACATATTGAAACTTTGTCCCCTTATGACGAAGCTCGCTGACCATTTTGGTAGCCACCCTTTGCACCATCTCCATTCTGTTTATATCCTTTTGAAGGCGTGGTCTCCAGAATTGCGCACTATACTCTAAATGAGCTCTCACCAAAGTCTTATATAGAGGCACTGTCACTTCCACTTTCCTGCAAGCCATTCCTCTCCCTATGCACCCAAGCATCCTTCTGGCTTTCACAGTCACCTATTCTACTTGTTTAGCCACCTTAAGATCTTCAGAAACAATCACCCCTAGGTCCAGCTCTTCTTTTGTGGACAAAAGCACTTTGTCCTCTATACTATAACGCTTCCTTGGATTTCTGCAGCTCAAATGCTTGATCCTGCATTTTTAGCAATAAATCTCAGCTGCCCAATTCTTGACCTTTCTTAGCTAGATCCCTCCTCATGTTATCTACTCCTTCCTGGGTGTCTATTCTATTGCAGATTTTGGTATCATTTGTGAAGAGGCAAACCTTACCTGACAGCTCTTCCATAATATCACTTACAAAAATGTTAAAAAAGAATCAAACCAAGGACCAGATCCCTATGCCACACCACTGGTAATATCCTTCTCCTCAGAGTAAGTGCCATTTATATGTATGACCTAGATTGGCCACTGTTGGAAACAGGATACTGGGTTTGATGGACCTTGGTCTGACCCAGTATGGTATATCTTATGTTCTTTTGTTCTTATGTACCTCTGTTGCCTCCCTTTTAGCCAATTTTTAACCCGGTCAGTCACTTTAGGGCCCTTCCCTGGGACATTCAATTTATTTTTAAGTTGCTTGTGTGGTACAGAATCAAAGACTTTATTGAAATCTAAATACACCACATCTAGAGCTCTCCCTCGGTCCAACTCTCTGGTCACCCAGGCAAAGAAATTGAGATTTGTCTGACAAGACCTGCCTCTCATAAAGTCATTCTGTCTTGAATCCTGCAATTCATTGGATTCCAGAATCCTTGCTATTCTGTTTTCTAGCAGCCTTCCCATTAGTTTACTCACCATAGAAGTCAGACTAACTGGCCTGTACTTCCCAACCTCATTGTTTGTTCCACTTTTGTGTAAAGGGACCACATGCGCATTTCTCCATTCTGGGACCGTGCCAGACTCTAAAGAAGCATTAAAGAGGTCAGACAGTGAAGCCATTAGAATTTCCCTAAGTTCCTTCAGCATCTGGCCCCATTGCTTTGTCTATTTTTAGTTTAGTTAGCTCCTTGCAAACACAGTCTTCAGAAAATTGTTCAATATCCAGTTCATTTCTGTTCCTATTTGTCGGTGTTTTCTGAGGTTCTGTTCCTGACCCTTCATCTAAAAGGTTAGCTTGGGAGGAGCACAATTGTCTCTATGAAAGGAATGCATGGCCTTTATGAAAAGGTGGCAAGAAGGAAGCCACTGCTAAAGAAAAGCCATATGATGTGTTGTAATTAGGGATGCTACATGCATGTGGGGAGAAGTTTATGTGGACTGAGCAGGCCAAAGTAACTTTTTGCTCTCGTTGCTGAAAGATATAAAACACATACAGCACATGACCCTGCTAACACCATCCTATAGAGAAGTATGATGGTGGCACTATTTTGTAGCTTCACTGCAGCAGCGGGGACAGGAAGGCTTGTGATTGCGACCACTATCGGCATCCAGCAGAAGGGAGTGGAAAAGCAAGAACCTCCCACTCCCCTCCCCTC
This sequence comes from Ichthyophis bannanicus, assembly GCA_033557465.1. Taxonomy (NCBI): domain Eukaryota; kingdom Metazoa; phylum Chordata; class Amphibia; order Gymnophiona; family Ichthyophiidae; genus Ichthyophis; species Ichthyophis bannanicus. Next base: position 368,644,240 of record CM066031.1, read on the forward strand.
CCCACCCCCCCCAGCCAAGGCCAATCAGGGCCCATCAAGCAGACACCGCCAGACTACTTCCATCTTTGGCACGCTTATGCACCTCTTCCATTGCGACCCTGATTGGCATCCAGCAGAAGGAAGCAGGAAAGCAAGAACCTACTGCTCCCCCCCCCCCATCAAGGCCAATCAGGGCCCATCAAGCAGACATTGCCAGACTATTTCCATCTTCAGCACACTTAGGTGCACCAATGCCTGGCAGGCAGTGAGGACAGACCCTGTCGCCAGGTCGACCTAACAAAGCAATCGAATGGACTCTCTGAAATTCTGATGATTCAAGCAAAACCCCAAATAGCAACAACAACCTTGCAAACTGCTGCCAGCAACAAGTAACTGACCCCTTGGTAAGGCACACCAGCAGATAGTCACAGCAACATCGTCCCTAAACAAATCCTAAGCTACATCACAAGGATTCGCACCTCAATCTCATCCACTGTGAATACCTTCCAGCTGGTGAGTACCAGCCATTACGGCAACGAGAAAGGAAACCCTTCCATCATACACATCAACTAGGCCCCTGGATCACCACAACTGTATGGCCAACCTGAAGCTATGCCTAGACTCGGTGCTTAACCATACTGACAATATACCCTCTACTGTACTTCTGGCAATCATGCTGATCTCTACAGCAAACAAACCCCATAACCCAACCATGGCTCAATCACCACCATAATGTTTCAACATCTATACCACACCTACACAACACACTCAGGAACCCCTGCTGCTTAATATACATACAGAACTCCCACAAACAAACATTCATGACCTCACTAAAAATGCCCCACATGTACACACCCCACTGTGCACTTATAAATGCACACTTAATCCGTAACAAAATCCAGATCATAAGAGACATTCTATTACCTCAAAACTTAGATATCTTATGCATAACGGAGACATAGATCACTGAAACTGGCAACGTGCTATTAAACCAACTCACCCCAAATGGATACGCCATCTGTCAGTGTTCATGATCAGAATGTAGAGGTGGTGGGGTGATGATCATAGCCAAGAATGCCCTCAGATTCCAATGCCATGCAAGTATGAGTACCCATGAATCAGACACCATCGCAATAACCAACAGTTAACCATGTGTTTTATCTACAGGACGCCATCCGCCAAAGCCAATGACTTATCAGTTATCCTGAAAAGAGTGATAACTACATCAATTACTGGAAAGGGCCCCTTCATATTAGGGGACTTCACCCTCCCCTCACAACAGAACCATGCACACATCTTCATCCAAGAAATGGCAGCAATGGACCTGACACAATTCATAAAAACCTCCACACTCCCACACGATAAGGGCAACACCATAGACCTAATTTTCTACAATGGCCATACAACACAATTGGGGCCCCCACACTCCATTTAGGCTCACCCGATACCATGCTCAGATCATAAACCAATCAGCTTCTCTCCCCCACAGAACATCCTCAAAAAAAAAAGAAAAACCACATCCATCAATAAGAAGATATAAATCTTTCAACAAGGTAATTTAATTCATGACATCCTCCCGCACCTCCTTGAAATCTCAACTGACCTGCAAGTCCTCCTTGACAACTGGAATAAAGTCACAAGGAAAGCAGCCATTATGACCACCACACCAGCACACCCCTGAACAGGAAACAACCTAAAACTGAATGGTATACTCCAGCCCTCCGAAACCTGAAACTACTCCACAAACACAAATGGAAATGGCGGAAAACTAGAAGAAAAGTAGAAGACTCCACTAACTGCAAATGCTGAATGAGTATCGCACTACAACAGACAAGGCAAAACGTGAGTTTTATACCAAACTACTCAATACTGCAATCAACCGACCAAGAGAACTCTTTACCATTGTAAAACAGCTGACAAAAATGCCAACCAATGAAATGCAGGACATTACACTCACCCCCCAACAACAGGCTCAACATTACAAGCAATTACATCCCCAACCGGAACTCCCCTTCCCCCCACCTGATGAAACCAACCACCCGTATTGCTGGATCTCCTTTGACAACATCATTGAAGATCAGATAGCAAACATCATTTCATCTCTAAACACTTCAACCTCCCCCTGGATCCCTGCCCAGTGTCATGGATCAAGGCAACCAAGAAGGAACTCAGAGGTGCACGCACCAAAATCACACAAACAGTACTACAAGGCGTCATGCCCACATGCTTAAAAACATCCTCCATATGACCGACACTGAAGAAACCTACCCTGGACCCTTCTGACCCTGCATCTTACAGACCCATCTCAAGCCTACCATTTACCGCCAAGATCATTGAAAAAACTGTCCAACACCAACTTCAAGATCATATAGACAGACACAACCTTCTAGACCCACAACAACATGGATTCCGTCCAAACCACGGAGTGGAGACACTACTAACCACCCTGATAACTACACTGATTCAAGAAATACAGCTTATCGGCCAGTGCTGCCTATTAATCTTCTTAGACATATCCTCAGCTTTTGACACTGTGAACCATCATATCCTACTACAACGTCTCCAATCCAATGGGATCTAAGGCACAGTCCTCAAACGGTTCGCATCTTACCTTACTGACCGACACCAACAAATAAAGATCAGACAAATCACCTCTAGTCCGTACAAGCAGACTCAAGGAGTCCCCCAGGGATCCACCCTCTCCGCACTCCTATTCAAACTCTACATTCAACTGCTCTGTAAACTCATAAGATCACATAACCTCAACATTCATATCTGTGCCAATGATATCATGATATACGGTCCAATCAACACAAAGCAACCTTCACTTCTGCCCACCAGGAATGTTTCAGTGATATATCCAGTTGGCTAAAGTACAACAATCTTCAAATCAACTACAACAAAAGAGGCCCTTTTCATAACAAGAGACACCACCTTCGTTCCCCCCCCCCAACCCAACAATAGCACTGCACAACACTGAAATCCAAACACAGACCAAAGTCAGATACCTTGGAGTTGCCCTCTGTCAACACCTCACATTCAAGGCCCACATCAGCAAGATCACCCGGATAATATACTTCAAAGTGAAGACACTGCAACGCCTACAACTGCTCCTTGAGCCAGCAGATTTCTGGTCAGTTATGCATGTGTCCATAATATCTCATGTTGACTACTGCAATGCTGTCTACCAAGGCCTACCTCAGTCCACACTCCTGCTCCTGCAAACTGCTCACCATTCAACAGCAAGGATCATTCAAGCAGCAACAAAACTGGACTGAATTACACACATACTCAAGCAGCTCCACTGGCTTCCACTACAGAGCCAAATAAAATACAAAACAATCATTCTAACTCATAGGGCAGTCTACTCAAACCTTCCCACATACACTTCCACATGCTGCTCCAGAACTCCCAACCACTTAGATCTAGATGGACCTCCACAATGAGCACCCTCACCATCCCCTACTCCAGAATCAAAGCCAATCAGCAAGCATGCAAACGAGCCTTCCAACTATTCACTCCTTCTATATGGAACACCCTACTGGACCCACTAAGGAACATCACAGACCACCTTCAGGAAACACCTGAAGACAAAGCTCTTCACAGAACATTTCAACCCATCACATAACCTCTCTCCAGAAGATAACTTCAGATGACAACCTCTGTACATAGTCTACTCCTGTATATCGTTTCATGATGTATATAGTTTGATTCTTACTTTACTCATTGTTTTTCCACCTATTTACACATATAGGGAGGAGCGTGGCCTAGTGGTTGGGACAAGTTACCTCAGGCCGGAAGGTTGGGGGCTCAAATCCCACTAGAGGACAGCAACTTTGGGGTGGAAGGACTGAGGTTTCTAGTCCCACAGGTGCTCCTTGTGGCCTTGGGCAAGCCACTTAACCCTCCATTGCCCATGTTCCCTGTAAGTATTAGTGTATGTGTCTCATATCCCCTCGTGTTAATGTATCCCCCAATTGTGTTGTGACCACTTTGATTGAAGGATAAAGTGGTATACAAAACTGTCTAAATAAAATAAATAAATATCTGTTCTCTGCAAACCGCCTTGACCCAATGAAAGGCAGTATATAAATACAGCTAAATAAATAAATAAAAATATGGATAGAAAGATGGATTATACAAATATCAGGAAAAACTTTGCCATAGGACCTATCAGTGGAGATTAGGATCATTCTCCTTCTGAAAAAGAGATCTTAACACAAATCAAAGCAAAAGAAGGACTTGAATGTCCAAGTAGCCAGTCAAAGGCCAGACCTGAATCAAATAGAAAATCTGTGATGAGCCTTGAAAACTGCAATCCATAGCCAGCTCGAGCTATTCTGCCAAGGGGAATGGGCAAACACTTCTTGAAAATGCATCCTGCTAGACCATTCCAGACTAGGGGGTTATGTCCCCCTGCCAGCAGATGGTGAGACAGAGAAAAAATCCCAAAGCTTTGTGACATCACCCTTGGTATAAAAACCCATCCCTCGAGGAACAAGATGGCAGTTTTTTATTTTGCGGTGAGCTGTGACCAGAAGGAGTGCCGGTGATTGAGAGCCCTATTAGCAGCATAGTGGAGCAGGAGTGCTTGTCCAGCAGCTCGGGACCAGAGATCACGTCACCGGAGCAGTGGCGCCCGCCTAAGGCAGCAACAATCAGAGTCGCGTCTGTGAACCTGGCAGCTTTGGCAGGGGCCCGAGGAGTTCTGTTATTGGCTGCTGGAGGGATGGTGGCAGAGCATAGTGGAGAGAAGGGCGAGTGTGCTTGCTCTTCCAGGTCAGCTTGCCGGTGCTGGGTCTTTGCAATCAACTGCAGGAGGTGTGGCTGGTTCTCTGGCCGCTTCAGATGTTCTCCCCATGGCTCTCTAGGAAACAGGCTGGGAATTATTGGAACTCCAGGAATTTTCGCTCTTGTTCACCCAGAGGTCTTCACGTTGGAAGCAATTTGGACAGCCATAGCTAGCTTGGGGGAAAAATTGTTCCCCCAGCAAGTTCAAGAGCATAAATTGCAGTTACAACAACATATGGAAGTGCTCTCTTCTTTACAGTCTTTAACAGCAGAAACGCAAACCAAGATGGCTGTTGTGGAGGAATCTGTTAGTGCTTTTTGCAAAGATGCTCCTGCTCTTCAAGCTAGGATTGAGACATTATAGAACTGTGCTAGATATGCTAATTTGCGTTTTATTAATTTTCTATGTTCAGCAGTTGTAAATGCTAGAGAATTGTTCAAGCAATATTTGGGGGAGGTACTTGGTATACCGGTTGAATCTCATCCTCCAATGGCAAAGATATATTATCTCCCTCTTGGCAGAAGGTCCCCTGAGGTGCAGAGATTCCTGGTGTTTACCCAGTGAACTCACTGGATGTTTCTGCATTGCTGAAATCATCAGATGTGGAGACTTTTCGTGCTACTTTGTTAGTGACATTTTCGCTCCCTTCAGACTGGGACTGGTTTTTAAGGGTTTATTTTCGTAAGAGGAGTAGTGCTTTCAAGGGGTTTAATGTTCGGATATTTCTGAATTTTTCTAGGGCAACACAACGGTGAAGGAAGGAGTTCCTCCTTCTCCGTCCTGGTGTCCAGCAGCTGGGTGGACAATTTTTCCTAAAGTTTCCTTGCAAATGCTTGGTTAAGTTCCAGTCTGTCTCTTATGTCTTTTTTGATCCATCCCAACTGCTGGCGTTCCTGAATGCACGTAGAGCTAATATGGGTAGTGATTCCCCCACTGTATGCTCTTATGTTAAATCTTGGCTGATACCTGCCTTATTTCTTGCACTGCTGGATTGTACTTATTGCCTAGTTTTGTTCTTCCTCTTTGTTGTGGGATGGAGTAGGGGTCAAATGTAAGCCTTTTGGCATTGCCTGAGTAGTTTATTATTCCTGTTTCAGTTTTTTAAAATTTGTTTGACCCTTTAATCTCCAGGAACAAGCAGGAATGTAGTCATCACATATGGGTATCGTCAGCACCGACGGAGCCTGCGCAGGAACGCTCCCCAGCGTCCAATTAGAAAGCCTTTGAGAGCATCCCACAGCGCCTGCATGCTGCCTTCCCGTCTTTCCCAACTGCCTCTCTCCAGTTCTTCGTTTTCCACGGAGCCAGCAGGTCGTGTTCTGGTCACCGCAGAAAAGTTTCCTTCTTTTTTGTGGTCGCGTCTGCTTTCCTTGACGCTTTACCGGTACCGCCGGTTTTTCTTTCTTTCTTTAAAAAAAATAAATAAAAATACTTAGTACTTTTTTCCCATTTTTTTTCCAGCTGCACGCACCATTTTGGGCCTTAGGCCCAAGATTTTTTCCACAATGGAAAAACCCTTTTCGGGTTTTAAAAAGTGCACCAAGTGTGGCGGCACCATCTCCGTCACCGACACCCATGAGTGGTGTCTGAAATGTTTAAGTCCTGACCATGGGGAGCAGAAGCGGAACACCAGAAACCAGGCCTAACACAAAAAGGTAGTGTGCAAAAAGCTTTATTGGTAGACCCAATTAAGTTTCGGCCAGAGGCCTTCTTCAGAGGTCTAAAAAATTAAACATAAAAATTAAAATTATAAAAACATTGTTTATACATAATGAAAAACATAAATATAAAAGCACATACATAATACAACAATAATTGAAAATATATGTTTATACGACACTGTACATAATGATGGTGTACATACTAACAATGTAATTGTAATCAACACCTATAATAGAGCTTATAGGTATATAAGCCCAATATAAGTATAATACAAGCATATAAATAGATTAAAATTAAACATAAAAGAAAATATATTACTGCAAAAAAAAAAAATAAATAAACGAATTTAAAACAGCAAAAAAGACCAAGCCGCTTATCACAAACAGTATAAAAAAAGGGAGAACAGAAAGGTATCAAAAAATAGGAGCCCAAAAACATCTCATATAAAAACTGACATCTAAAAAATGTACACACAAAGTACACACAACATGTTCAAACACTGATATAAAACTATACATACTGACACTAAAGTTACTATCAGCACATGTGTAAAAAAGTCAAATAATGTTTAAAATGAGTATGTATGGGTAAAGGCTCAACATACTCCCATGGGGAGTAAAGAATTTTAAAAGGCTAAGTTAAATACCAGAAACATAAAACTAAATGATAGCTCTTATATGTAGCCTAATGCCTAAGAATGTGTGAAAATATGTATGAAAAAAACCACTATAAGTGTAAGATACTGCAAAATATTAAAATGCTCGACTACAAAAAGGCACGCAATAATAGTGAAATAGTAGTAAAAAAGACCAGAATGTAAAAGAATTTGAAACTACGATCTAAAAAAATGATCAACAAAAACAATATAACAATTGTATACAACATATTGAGAATGTGATCAAAAGCGCACCACCACTTAGCAATAATAAAGTATAGGCATTATTTGACTGCAAGAGAACAGTAAGGAACGATGGATCACCACATCCATCAAACAATATTACAAAAAGAAAAATAAATAATAAAATCATGACTGAACTGAATAACGGCCAAAACACATCGAAGATACAAGGGCCGGAAAACTAAACGCAGAGAAAAAACACACAGCTGCAAAGCTGATTTGCATCAAAACAAGACACATTATATAAGAATGGGAAACCATATAAACTGACAAATTGTGAACACACAGAGGGAGAATGCTACATTATAACAATACCTTTAACCAAGGGTTACAGAATGCGTTCTGACCGAACCAAATCTGTGTTCCCAAGAAACTTGAAATGAGCGTTCAGTCGCCACTGAATCAGAATAACAAAACCGGGGAAAAGGACAGACCACAAAAACAAAGCCAAAGATGCGGCAAGGAATGCCGAAACAATAATTCCAAATGTTAGGCAAAAAAACAAAAACAAATGAATTCTGCGAATCCATAAAAAATGTTGAAAAAGAACCAAAACATATAGAGTGAAAAATGCAAACAAACTAAGCGCAGTGTGCTTTCACGATAAAAAAAAATGTGTTTAAAAACAAAAATAATAAAAATAATGTGCCATATACACCAAAAATCATAACAGCGCTACTTTGGTTCTTTTTCAACATTTTTTATGGATTCGCCAAATTCATTTGTTTTTGTGCATGCTTGTTAACCCTTGGTTAAAAGTATTGTTATAATGTGTCTTGTTTTGATGCAAATCAGCTTCGCAGCTGTGTTTTTTCTCTGCGTTTAGTTTGGTTTTATTATTTATTTTTCTTTTTGTAATATTGTTTGATGGATGTGGTGATCCATCGTTCCTTACTGTTCTCTTGCAGTCAAATAATGCCTATACTTTATTATTGCTAAGTGGTGGTGCTTCTGATCACATTCTCAATATGTTGTATACAATTGTTATATTGTTTTTGTTGATCATTTTTTTAGATCGTAGTTGTTTCAAATTCTTTTACATTCTGGTCTTTTTTACTACTATTTCACTATTATTGCGTGCCTTTTTGTAGTCAAGCATTTTAATATTTTGCAGTATCTTACACTTATAGTGTTTTTTTTCATACATATTTTCACACATTCTTAGGCATTAGGCTACATATAAGAGCTATCATTTAGTTTTGTTTCTGGTATTTAACTTAGCCTTTTAAAATTCTTTACTCCCTATGGGGAGTTTTTAATTTTTGTCGCTTTAATAACAAGTGCTTATGTTTTCCTTTATTTTATACAGATTGGGAGGATTGGTTTGCCCCCTCTTTACACGTTGTTTGTTTCTCTTTGTGGTAACGTATTCTCTCTTATGTTGAGCCTTTACCCATACATACTCATTTTAAAAATTACACAGGTCTGCAAAATTTTTTTTTTCGAGAGCTGTTTTGGTTATTCCACGTAATCTTTGTTTTTTGGTGCGCTGAATCCGAAAATGACCTCCATTTTGTCATAGGACATCACGTTCCCTGACAATTTAGGTAACTATGTTAAATAAGGCAATACCTCAAAATAAATGGAAATAGACTTATAACATTAAAGTTTTATTACAATATTTTCATGAAAATCCTTTTTTGAACTGAAATGAGCTCACCTACACACACTAAACTCGATTCTTCTTCCTTGTGAGGCTCGGTGCATTTACGCTTGTGAGTAGCATCTGGAATGTCTCTCTGAAGCATCCAACAGTAGTCTGCCATCTTTGTAATGCTCCATTTTCCCTGGTATCTCCTTTCCGTCTCTTTAATGTCTTGGTGGAATCGTTCACCTTGTTCCTCTCTCACAGCTCCCAAATTTTCAGGAAAGTAGTCAAGGTGGGACTGGAGGAAATGCACTTTCACACTCATCAGGCAACCTAAAGCTTGAAATGCTTTCAGCATTCAAACGACGATCTTTTTGTAGTGAGGATCTTTGTTATTGCCTAAAAATTTCTGTACGACTTCTTTAAATGCAATCCACCCTTCTTTTTGAGGATCTGTCATGGTATTGACAAACTCTTGATCAACTATAAGCCTTCTAATGTCTGGTCCGATGAACACACCTTCCTTCAATTTTGCCTCCGACAGGCCTGGAAACTTGGTGACCAAGTATTTGAAGCATTCTCCATCTCTTGGAAGTGATTTTACGAATTGCTTCATCAATCCCAATTTTATGTGGAGAGGTGGTAGAAGAACTTTATGGGAAGGTACCAAAGTTTCTCGGAGGACATTTTTTTCACCGACTATTAGCACCCTCGGCTGCCAACTCTTCTTGGTCCAGTGATTTTGTCAGTCTCGACTGTACCATAGACACAGAAAACAAGGATATTTGGTATACCCAGCTTGTTGCCCGAGCAGCATGCACAAGACCTTCAAGTCCCCACACACTTGCCAACCATGCTCTTCATATTTAAGTTTACGAAGAACCAATTCCAAGTTCTCGTAGGTTTCCTTCAAGTGTACGGAATGACCTACAGGTATGGAAGCATAAAAACCGTTGTGGAGTAAAACTGCTTTGAGATTTCTTTTTGAAGAATCTATAAAAAGACACCATTGCTCTGAGTCATATTGGATTTTAAATTGACCCATCAGACCTTCAACATCGATACAATAAACCAACTTGTCTTCCTGGGTGAAGTAAGGAACGAACTCCTTTTCATGATGTCTGAACCATGAAGATGACACTCCTGGCAACAATAAATTCCTGCTTTTCAGCCTTGATCCGAGTAACTCAGCGGCATCTTTGGGAAGATTCAAGTCTCTTACCAAATCATTCATCTCCTCCTGAGAAAACAATTTTGGTCTTGTATCATCTTCAAAGTCAGAACTTGATTCGTCATCTTGTTCAGGTATGACTTCACCTTCATCGGAGCTAGGTATCTCTTCCAAGGTAGCAGAGGGCTTGGGTACTGGTATATCTGTGCCATGGGGGATGGGACGAATTGCCGAGTGAAGATTGGGGTATGAAATGGAATGCTTCCATTTGGAATTAAACCCTTTCACATCGCATGAACAAAAGTAACAGTTGTCACTATGGTTCTTTTGCTCTCGCCATACCATAGGAATCCCATAACGGAAAGATTTTTTCTTACCCTTGAACCAGTTTCGGAGGTCCTCAACACACTGTTTGCACACTTTATAAGGTGCCCAGACTTTATCTTGATCTCCAATTTTTAGTCCAAAGTATGCAAAGTATACTTTTTACACAAAGTCTATAATATTCTGCTGTTGCTTCAACACTGTATATTCACCACAGATGAAACAGAAACTGTCTGGCAAATTAATACACTTTTGCGGAGCCATAACATAACGGTTGAAGAATGACGAGCTAACACGAATTGCGATGAAAAAGTGTGAACAGCCTATAACCAAGAACCTGATGATGATTCGTGCACAAGTGTGGCATGCAGGAGAGAGCAGCTCTGTGTCTGTACACGAGACGTCACAGTGCTGGCCACGCCCCCTGCACTGACCGGAGCTGCTGCTATCTGCCCTGTGTCTCCCTCCCACTGGATTCTTCAGGAAAGATTAACCCCTTCTACCTTTAGAAGCACGGACTTAAAACTTGCTTAGCTTATGTATATATTGCTGACCATCAGATTTACAGTGCTATATTTTTTTTTACATAACTCGGACAAGCCCTTTAAGGTTTTGTTGGCATTTTATATCTTAAATGCACTTATGTGAATGAATTAATAGTAATTAGAATTAATTAATAGTAATTTGAAAAAATTTGAAGACAATTTTGCATGTTGTGGCAAATCATGATGTCTAGGAGTTTTTTTCAATATTTTATTTGTTTTCAGCACACCAAAATACATGGAAATTAGATGAAAATAATCAAACAGCTTTTTAGTCGCAGACCTATTTGACTTTTTTACACATGTGCTGATAGTAACTTTAGTGTCAGTACGTATAGTTTTATATCAGCGTTTGAACATGTGTGTACTTTTTGTGTACATTTTTTATATGAGATATTTTTGGGCTCCTATTTTTTGGTACCTTTCTGTTATCCCTTTTTTTAATATTGTTTGTGATGAGCGGCTTGGTCTTTTTTGTTGTGTTAAATTCGTTTATCTATTTATTTTTTTGCAGTAATATATTTTCTTTTATGCTTCATTTTTCAAGCATGCCCCCTCCCACCATGATAGGACAGTTCAATTCTCTGACCTCTCGCATCACCCTGTTAGGTCAGGAGGTCACTATCCTCCTTGCCCAAGGGGCAATAGAAGAAGTACCCATCCATCAGCAGGGTACAGGGTTTTACTCCCCCTGTTTCCTTATCCCAAAGAAAACGGGGATACAGACCTATTCAGGACCTCAGAGAATTGAACAAATTCCTTGTCAAAGAGAAATTCAAGATTTCTCTTGGAACTCTGCTGCCATACCTTCAGAGTCAGGATTGGCTTTGTTCTCTAGATCTCAAGGATGGGTACACACATGTTCTCATCCATCCAACTCACAGAAGGTTCCTTCGGTTCCTTTTTCAAGAAAAGCACTACCAATACAGGGTACTTCCATTTGGCCTGGCCTCAGCACCAAGGGTGTTCAAGAAATGCATGACTGTGGTAACAGCATTTCTCCGCACTCTAGGGATATTCGTCTTCCCCTACTTATTTATTTATTTATTTAGCTGTATTTATATCCCTGTATTTAGACAACTGGCTCATTCGAGCCCCAACAGAGTCAGAGGCCAGGACTTCTCTATCCTGCACGATGCGTATCCTTCAGTATTTGGGTCTGGTAATAAACATCCCAAAATCCAGTCTAACTCCCACTCAGTCTTTAGAGTTCATAGGAGCACTGCTGGATACCAGAAAGGCAAGGGCCTATCTCCCCCAGGCCCATTACTTTCGCATGGTGCAGTTAGCTTCTCAAGCAGTGCGAAAACCTCATCTCACTGCCCGAGAAATGCTACAACTACTAGGCCACATGGCATCTACTGTGCATGTGGTTCCCTATGCTCACCTCCATATGAGGGCAGCCCAGTGGACTTAATCCACTCAATGGACTCAGGCATCAGGATGCTTGTCAGACAAAATAGCAAACACAAGTTGCCTTATTTTGTCCCTCCAGTGGTGGAAGTCCATTCAAAACCTGTTGCTGGGGTCCCCTTTCCAACAACCCTTACCCCAGGCAACTCTCACAACAGATGCTTCTCCAATGGGTTGGGGAGCTCATCTGCAAGACCTCTCCACCCAAGGCACCTGGTCTCCACAGGAGACTCATCTACATATCAATCTCTTGGAGTTCAGAGCAATCTTCCTTGCTCTTCGAGTGTTCCACACCCTGCTCAGCTACAAGACAGTCCTTATCCATACGGACAATCAAGTAGCCATGTTCTACGTGAACAAGCAGGGGGGGACAGGCTCTCTGTCACTTTGCAATGAAGCTTTGCGACTATGGGCCCTCGCCAGAGAGCATCAGATTCATCTCCTGGCGGTGTATCGTCCAGGCATACAAAACTCTTGGGCAGACACTCAGTCGAGTTCTGCTTCCACACGAGTGGTCTTTGCATGCAGACCAGGTATTTATTTATTTATTTAACATTTCTTCTATACCGCGCTATTATAATCAGTGCGGTGTACATTGAACAAAACATACTACAATGCATACAGGTAACATTGAGTTTACAATGAAACAGGATATTAAACATGGAGAAAAACCAGGGAAACTATATATAAGCTAACTTTATACTATGTAGCCAAGATATTTCAAATTTGGGGAACCCCAGACATAGACCTCTTTGCAAGTCCATGGAATGCCAAACTTCCCCGGTTCTGTTCCAGAACCCCGGCTCAGGGGGCTCAGGCCAGGGATACTTTCCTCCTTTACTGGGGTCAAGGCTTCCTGTATGCCTTTCCACCCATTCCCCTAATTCTCAAAACCCTGTTCAAGCTTCAGAGAGACAGAGGCCGTATGATTCTCATAGCTCCACATTGGCTATGGCAGGTGTGGTACCCTCTGCTTCTACATCTCTCTCAAGCTCCCTCCCTGGAGTTAGGGTCTGCTCCAGATCTCCTGTCTCAGGAGGACAGAATGTTATGGCATCCCAATCCCTAGTCTCTGCATCTCAGGGTTTGGTTGCTGAAGGCCTAGATCTTCATGATCTTAACCTTCCTCAGCAAGTAAAGGATATCCTTTATGCTTCCAGGAAGCCTTCCACAAGACGCTCTTATGCTTTTTAAGTGGAAAAGGTTTACCATATGGTGTTCACAGAAGGGTCTTAATCCCCTTGCGATACCTCTGGAATCATTACTGGAGTATCTCCTTCATTTATCCAATGCAAGACTTAAAACTAGCTCAGTCGGAGTCCATTTGAGTGCTATTGCAGCTTCTTTCAAGCCTCTAAATGGACAACCTATTTCCTCCCATCCTTTTATAGCAAGATTTATGAGAGGCCTTCTTCTAACTAAGCCTCCCATTAGGCCACCACTGGTGGCATGGGACTTAAATCTGGTTCTTGGTCAGCTCATGACGCCACCTTTCTAACCCTTAGCTACTATCTCATTGAAATTCCTTTCTTGGAAGGTTATCTTTCTCATTGCAATCACATCAGTGAGTTGCAGGCATTAGTAGCTGATCCACCTTATACAAGGTTCTATCATGACAAGGTAGTCCTTAGGACTCATCCACGCTTTATGCCAAAGGTGGGTTCGCCTTTTCATCTAAACCAAGCGGTCTACCTGCCTGTGTTCTTTCCAGACCTCATGCATCAAATGCAGAAAGGAACCTTCATACTTTGGACTATAAAAGAGCTTTAGCCTTTTACTTACAAAGAACACAGCAACATAGAAAGTCCTCTCAACTCTTTGTTGCTTTTGATCCTTCTCATTTGGGACTTCCAGTCTCCAAGAGAACACTATCTAATTGGATTGCTCAGTGTATATCCTTTGCCTATCAGAGTAAGGATCTTCCTCTGGAGGGCCATGTCACAGCTCACAATGTGAGAGCCATGGCAGCTTCAATGGCTCATCTGCACTCTGTGTCTATCGACGACATCTGTCAAGCAGCCACCTGGGCCTTGGTTCATACCTTCACAGCCCATTACTGCTTGGACAAGGTCTCCCGCCGGGATGCCTTGTTTGGTCCGGCTGTTCTCCAACACCTGTTCCATACCTAATCAACTCCTACCCACCATCCCTGGTAGGATGACAGAGATCCATGGGGGGAAATGGAGCCCTTCTCAGGGACGCACAACTTCTGGGGTCTCTCCCTGGAATCTAAAGCTAGGGAGTCCCCATATGTGAAGACTACATTCCTGCTTGTTCCTGGAGATAGCATAGTTACTCACTTGTAATAGGTGATCTCCGGGAACAGCAGGAATTTAGTCCTCACAACCCACCCACCTCCCCTAGGAGTTGTATCTCTCTATCTATCGCTTTCCCTTTCCCTCTCTCTCTCTTTGTCTCAGCTTTAAAACTCAACTGGAGAGAAGCAGTTGGGAGAGGCGGGAAGGCAGCACGCAGGCGCTGTGGGATGCTCCCAAAGGCTTTCTAATTGGATGCTGGGGAGCGTTCCTGCGCAGGCTCCGTCGGTGCCGACGATGCCCATATGTGAGTACTAAATTCCTGCTGTTCCCGGAGATCTCCTGTTACAGGTGAGTAACTATGCTTTTCTTCAAGTATTGTAATATGCTTGATTCATGTGTTAAAATGGTAAATATTAAAAGAAAAAAAAATCCCCTAAGGGGAGCTTCAGTATTTTCGCTGTCTCACAGATGATGGGTTTCTCCTAGCTCCTGGTGTTCTCTGAGAAGAGATTTGGTGTCAATGTAGCTGTCTTTGGCAGCTATGCAATCTGTGGTGCTCCTTCTTTGCCAACATTTTTCTTTTCTTTACGTACCAGAGCTGCCCTTGGTCCAGAGGACCAGTAGAGCACCTCTGAAGGGAAGTGCTCCTGTTCATGAGGAGTAGTTGCAGCCTTCCATTCTGGACTGTTCTGCAAGCAAGATTTCTATCAACTAAGTTAGCAGTCACCTTTTGTTATTTTTCTAACTCCTTAAAGTTTGTTAAAAAAACAGTACAAAACACCTTATTCAAGTATCCAGTTGCTGAGGAAGTTGTCGGGCAGTTTTTTCCTTCTCTGGACCCTTCCTCCTTATTCTTTTTTTATCTTCTTTGAGAGCAATGAGTGTTTTATTTCTTTCATGGTTCTCTTTTACAGCAGTATCCCAACTTGTTTTTCAGCAGTATCTTGTTCTGACCACGTGCGCCTTCCTTTTTCATTGTGCTCCATTTTCTGGAGTTGCCTTTTTCCTGCTTCTCTTTTTACTCTTCTCTTCAGTCAGCGGCTGCTTCCTGGCTCTGTTTTGCTGTTTCCCACCATAATATTTGTGCCGTGGCTGCCATTCTTTCTTCAGGCTGTTGATTTTTGGCTCCCTGGCTCTTCCTGTGACTTTTTCTTTTATCCTATTGTGAAAATGCCGCCTTCCCTACAGCGCTGCTTGGGCTGTAGGAAGAAATGTAAGACTTTGACAGATAGTTTGTGTTCCTCTTGTGGTTCTGATCAAGGGGGTCCTTCTGCATCTGCTGGTCCTGGTTCCAGTATTCCTTAGAGGTCTCTTGCTTTAGCTCCCTCTGGGTTACCTTAGGGTAATGCTAGATCTCAAGATGCCCTTCCTCCGGTTTTGTTGCCCGAGGAGCCTGCTCACCCTCTACAACTCTCTATTCAGCCTATGCAGACTTCAACTGATGGTTCTGAACTCCATTTTATGCAGCTATTCCATCAGGCCTGGGATATGTGGCACTCGGGGACTTCGGTTACTCCAACTGCCGCTGATCCACTGTCTAGAAAGCGTGCCCGCCGAAGTTTGGCTGGAGCTTCTTTAGATCTGGCCAATGATACCTCCTCTCCTCCAGGAGACTGGCACCCTGCAGTGGAAGACGGTGATGGTCCTTCCGATGTACCTTCTATCACTTCTAATTCCAGCCGTGAAGAAGAGTTCTCGCCATTGGAAGATGACTAGGAGTCTCGAAGATGGTCAGGATATCCAGTTATTCCGTAAGGAAGAGCTTCCTGCTCTAATTGCTCTGCCCAAATTATGGAGGCCTCAACAGCCTTCGGATTCCTCTAAACCTCAGGCAGACCCACATCATTGTGGGCATCAGGAAACCTAAGGCTTTTCCCTTTCTCCTAGAACTACAACAGATGGTCTCCTTAGAATGGGATTCTCCTGAAGTGTGTCTACGCTCTGCTTGTTGCTTGGGGCGTGTTTACATTTTATCTTCGAATGATCTTGACAAGTGGTTGCGTTTCTCTAAAGTAAACAACCCTAGTCACTGCAGTCACTAAAAGCACAACCATTCCTGTGGAGAGCGGCACTGCCCTCCATGATCAGACTGATCGAAAGGTGGATGGCCTTTTAAAAAACACGTTCTCATCATCAACCTTGGCATCGCAGGCCACTGTTTGCGTAGGTCTCACCACACGTGCACTGCTCTGATGAATTCAGTCACTTCCAGATGATCCAGCTTTGTTTTGTTTAGAGTCGGTCACTGCCTTTCTTGCGGATGCCTTTTATGGTCTGCTGCACTTATCTTCTCTGTCTGTGAGTACTGCTACAGTGGCTCTGTGTTGGTTGTGGCTCTGTCATTGGAATGCAGATGCCACTTCCGAGTCCTGTCTCACCAAGCTTCCTTTCAAGGACAGCCTTCTTTTTGGTGAGGATTTGGAAAAAACTTGTGAAGGAAGTCAAGCCTCAGCATTTGCTGGAGGATAAGCCCAAATCCAGTTTTGGTCATCCTGCCACATTGTCGTCAGCATCCTCATCTTATAGAGTCTGCTTCAGAGACGTTTGCCACTGCTGGCCTGGCAAATCTAGTTCTTTGAATAGGGCTGGTTCTAAGCCTCAGTCCTTTCAGGGTATCTGTCGCAACCAGGACAATTTCTTTGTCCAAGTTTTCCGGTTCCATCATATCTTCTCATTGATGGTTTCTAGGTCCATTCTGGAATGCCTCCTGTGGGCAGATGCTTATGGTATTTTTCCTGTGAATGGACCCAGATAACATTGGACCGGTGCGTACTAGAGATAGTAAACTAGGGTTATACTCTCTGCTTCACGGAGTCTGTACCGAATCTCTACCTCATCTCTCCATGCGGTTCCATGGCCAAAGCAGCGACTGATGCCTGACTCTCTACTGCCTTCAGCTCAATGCGGTATTTTTTATTTATTTATTTATTTAGCTGAATTTATATCCTGCTTTTCACCGGGTCAAAGTGGTTTAACAAAAAGGGGGGGACGACAATAATCAATTTGACAGAGATGGGGGGGGGGGAGCCAACACCAGGGGGGCCAACATTGAGGATCTGAACAGAAAGTAACAGGACTAGACAGTTGACGTAAGTCTCTTAGTTGGTAGCAGAGGGGTTAGGTCAGAGGGTCTGGATGTGCAGTGAGTGAGAGGTGTCTGTTTCAGGTCCAAGATATTCATGAAACAGGATGGTTTTTAACTGTTTCTGGAATGTGGAAAGGTCTCTGTTTCGGATCTGGCTCGGAAGCGAGTTCCAGAGGGGAGGGCAGTTCGAATGCTCTGTTACAGGTTTGTTGATTGAACTTAGTTTGTTCGTGGGGGATAGTGAGAGTGTTGCTGGTGGTCTGTCGGGTTGGTCTGTTGAGGGCAGGCTGAGGTAGTAGAGTTCGGAGTTGGGAAGTCTGTTTGATGGAGGGCTTTGTGGATAATTAGGAGAGATTTGTATTTAATCCTTGCTTCGAGAGGCAGGATGTGAAGTTCTCTCAGGACTGGGGTGATGTGATCGTGTTTTTTCACTTTCTGGATGATTCTTGCGGTGGTGTTTAAGGCAGTTTGTAGGGGGTTGGTGTGGGTGGCGGGTAGTCTGTGATAAATTGCATTACAGTAGTCCAGGTGGGGGAGCGTCATAGCCTGCATGACTGTTCTGAGGTCCTGTGGGTTGATGAGTGGTCTGAGCTGTTGTACCGTCTTTGCCAGGGTTCCAGGGGTGATCCAGGAAACTGCAGACCAGTGAGCCTGACGTCAGTACCGGGAAAAATGGTAGAAACCATCATAAAGAACAAAATTGCTGAACATGTAGATAGTCATGGCTTAATGGGAGACAGCCAACATGGCTTTAGACAAGGAAGATCTTGTCTTACTAATCTGTTATGTTTTTTTGAAGGTGTGAATAAACAGGTAGACAAAGGTGAGTCGGTTGATATAGTGTATTTGGACTTTCAGAAAGCCTTTGACAAGGTCCCTCATCAGAGACTTTTGGCAAAACTAAAGAGTCATGGGATAGGAGGCAGTGTACTATTGTGGATCAGGAACTGGTTAAAAGATAGAAAGCAGAGGGTAGGGCTAAATGGCCAATTTTCCCAATGGAGAAAGGTGAATAGTGGTGTACCCCAGGGATCTGTGCTGGGTCCGCTGCTTTTTTGACATATTCATAAATGACCTGGAAAAGGGAATAACGAGTGAGGTTATCAAATTTGCAGATGACACAAAACTATTTAAAGTTGTTAAAACCCAAGAGGATTGTGGAAAATTGCCAGAGGTTGTTGATAAATTGGAAGACTGGGCATCAAAATGGCAGATGAAATTTAATGTGGATAAGTGCAAAGTTATGCACCTAGGGAAGAACAACCCAAACTATGGTTACACGATGCAAGGTTCCACATTAGGAACCACCACCCAGGAAAAGGATTTAGGCGTCATTGTGGATAACATGTTATAACCCTCAGCCCAGTGTGCAGCGGCGGCCAAGAGAGCAAATCGAATGCTAGGTATCATAAGGAAAGGAATGGAAAATAAAACAATTCTGGTTGCCGTATCTTAAAAAGGATATAGCGTTATTAGAAAAGGTTCAGAGAAGAGCCACTAAAATGGTAAAGGGGGTGGAAGGATATCCCTATGAAGAAAGGCTAAAAAGGTTAGGGCTCTTTAACCTGGAAAAGAGACGGCTGAGGGGAGATATGATAGAAGTCTATAAATTAATGAGCGGAGTGGAACGGGTAAACGTAGATCGATTGTATCTCCAGGAAGAAGCAGGAATGTAGTCTTCACATATGGGTGCCGTCGACACCGACGGAGCCTGTGCAGGAACGCTCCCCAGCATCCCACCACGCATGTGTGCTGCCTTCCTTCCCAACTACCTCTCTCACTTCAGTTCTTCGTTTTCCGTGGAGCCGACAGGATGTGTCCCCTGTCACTGCAGAAAATCTTCTTCTTTTTATATTTTTGGAGTTGCGTCTGCCTTCCGTCGACGCCTACCGGTACCACTGGTGCTTTTCTTTCTTTAATTCTAAAAATATTTCAATTTTAGTGCTTTTCTCAGGGATTTTTTTCCCTGCTCTGGTGCTTAGCGCCATTTTGGGCATTAGGCCCTCTTTTCCCTTACCATGGAAAAACCAGCCACTGGTTTTAAAATATGTTCAAAATGTGGCGGTACAATTTCTATTACCGACACCCATGACTGGTGTCTTAAATGTTTAGATCTTGACCATTGCCCTGCGGAGTGTGTCTCCTGTAGGAAGTTGACTAAAAGAAGTCTTCAGAATCGAGCGAATCAGCTTGGTGCCCTTTTTGCTTCAGACACGATGTCTGTAGCATCGATGTCTTCCAGGGCTTCTACTTCTTCCCAGGGATCTCAGGTAACTAAACACAGGTCTTCTAAGACTAGCCGGTCCTCGAAGGGTAGATCTCCCTCTAAACATCGAGATGCCATTGGCGTTGCCCTCGAGGATACTTCACCGGCAAAACAGCCCCGGCGGGAGTCTTCAGGCTCCAAAGCTTTATCGGGGCTCCAGGATGTTCCCGAGGCCTCGGCGGAACTACTAGTACCATGCTCGGGGGTTGTGGCCGCTACCACCAGTACCGATACCCCAGCATCGGCAGTGGACAAAAGACTCCTCGCTATTGAACGCAGTCTAGCTACTCTTTTGGCTACTTCAATACCGCTAAAGTCGCTGCAGACGGTTCTGCAGGCACCGGTACCGATGCCGGTACCGGTGCCAGTGCCCTCAGTACCTGCTTCTACAGGCATGCTTCCCCCAATGCTGAGTTTGGAATCTCTCTCCAGCATGGGGGATCAGGTACCGACTCGTTACGGTACCGACATCGAGCGGTACCGACACCATCTGCTTCAGGAGAACCTGGTGCTTCCTCCTTTTGAGTCTTCTGATTTCGATGACTCGGATGATTCTACCGGTACCAGAGCTGAACTTTTACAAGATTCAACTCCTTCTCCTCAACGCAGAATGTCCCCTCCTGAGGATATGTCTTTTCATGATTTTGTACTTGATATGGCAAAGGGTCTTGCCATTACAGTAGTACCGGAAAAGGAGCCTAGGGTAGAAGAATTACAAATTCTTTAATATCCTTTGGCTCCAAAGGAGGCAGCTATGTTTCTTATATACCAGATCTTACATGATCTAATGTTAAGGATGTGGGAAGCTCCTTTAACAGTATCTCCACATTCTAGACGTCTTGACACTATGTATAGAGTACGACCTTGCCCAGGGTTTCAGAAGACTCAATTGCCACATCATTCTATGGTGGTAGAGTCCGCCATGAGGCGGATTAAGAGTGCTAACGACACTCTTCAAATCCACCAGGTCGTGAGTCTAGAACACTGGATGCCTTTGGTCGTCGATGCTTTCAGTCCTCCATGCTATCAGCAATAATCAGTTCCTATATATTATACATGGGAATGTTTCTTGAGCAGGTTACAAAAGACTTGGAGCTTTTGAACCCTTTTCTTCAAGAGGATAAACGGACAGATTATTTGACTCTGGTCAAACATGCTCAAAATGTGTCTAAGTTTATGAATCGTGCTACCTTTGATTGTTTTGAATGTATTAGCAGAACCTCTGCTATATTCATAGGAGCACGTCGTATTGCCTGGCTCCAAGCTTCAGACTTGGAGGAATGGGTGCAAGATAAGCTGGGTAACATTCCTTGCACAGGAGAAAATCTTTTTGGCAAGGATTGGCAGCTTAAAGCTAATGAAATTGACACTGGTAATGCAGCTTTAGATAGGTTGTCAAAATCTACAGCTAACCCAGCCAAGAAAAAGTTTTTCAAAAAAACTTTTTTCTCTAAGAAGAAGAAATTCTAGCCATCTTCCACCCAGCAAATACATGTTCTCCAGAAGGGGCAACAACAAACTATACAAAGAAAGAGACAAGCTCAGCAGGCTCAGCAGACCCAGCCTCCTCAGGGTCTTTGACTGTTGTCTAGAGAACTTAGCCATTCTTCCTGTTCTAAGCCCAGGACATTTAAATATTCCATGCCGTATTTGCCATTTTGCCAAAAGATGTCAACAAATCACTTCAGAAAATTGGACTCTATCTATTGTGAGTCTGGGATACAAGCTCCATTTCCTCAGCTTGCCCCCATCCACGCTAATAAAACATTTCAAATCTCAACCACCGGTCTCAGACCTGTTGTGGCAAGAGGTCACCACTCTTCTGGCTCAAGGGGCTATAGAAGAGGTTCCAAAGTCCCAGCAGGGCACAGGATTCTATTCCCCCTATTTTCTCATTCCAAAGAAGTCAGGGGGACTAAGGCCAATCCAGGACCTCAGAGAACTGAAAAAATATTTAGTACGAGAGAGGTTCAAGATGATCTCCCTCGGCACTCTTCTTCCATACCTTCATGAGCAAGATTGGCTATGTTCTCTAGATTTAAGGGATGCTTACATGCATATCCTTATTCATGCAGATCTCAGAAAATTCCTTCGATTCCTAGTCAGGGGAAGACATTTTCAATAGGGAGGAGTAGCCTAGTGGTTGGGGCAAGGTACTTCAGGCCGGAAGGTCGGAGGTTCAAATCCCACTAGAGGACAGCAACCTTGGGCCGGAAGGACTGGGGTTTCTAGTCCCTAGTCCCGCAGATGCTCCTTGTGGTCTTGGGCAAGCCACTTAACCTTCCATTGCCCATGTTCCCTGTAAGTATTAGTGTATGTCTCTCATATCCCCACGTGTTAAATGTATCCCCCCAATTGTGTTGTGACCACTTTGATTGAAGGATAAGGCGGTATACAAAACTGTCTAAATAAATAAAATAAATAAATAAATACAGGGTTCCTCCTTTCAGGCTGGCCTCTGCTCCAAGGGTCTTCACAAAATGCATGGCAGTAGAAGCAGCATTTATGAGGACTCTGGGAAATTTTGTCTTCCCTTACTTAGACGATTGGCTCATCCAAGCACTGTCAGCTCTAGAGTCAAGTCATGCTCTTTCCCGAGCAATGCACATACTACAGTACTTGGGATGGATCATAAACCTTCCAAAATCCCAGCTCACCCCATCTCAATCCCTCAAGTTTATAGGGGCTCGCTTGGACACACAGCAGTCAAAGGCTTTCCTGCCTCAGCCTCGTTGTTTGCGCATCATCGAACTAGCATCTCAAGCAGTGCTACAAACCTTTCTCACTGCTCAACAGATGCTTAGACTTCTAGGACACATGGCATCTACAGTCCATGTGATTCCTTATGCACGCCTTCATATGCGAGCGGCCCAGTGGACCTTAGCTTCCCAATGGTCCCAGGCCTCAGGATGCCTGTCAGACAAGATCAGAGTTACCACACGCCTGATTGTGTCTCTGCATTGGTGGCAATCTCTGGAAAACCTTACAGTAGGCTCTCCTTTTCAGCAACCCCTACCTCAGGCTGTACTGACGACAGATGCATCCAAGTTGGTGTCTCTGCATTGGTGGCAATCTCTGGAAAACCTTACAGTAGGCTCTCCTTTTCAGCAACCCCTACCTCAGGCTGTACTGACGACAGATGCATCCAAGTTGGGTTGGGGAGCCCACTTGGGCGATCTGTCTACCCAGGGTCTCTGGACCCCACAGGAGGCTTCTCTTCAAATAAACCTCCTAGAACTAAGGGCCATTTCCAATGCTATTCGAGTCTTTTGCTTTCATCTCGTAAGCAAAACAGTTCTGGTGCAAACCGACAATCAAGTGGCCATATTTTACCTAAACAAACAAGGCGGAACAGGCTCTCTGCAATTATGCAATTAAGCTTTGCAACTGTGGGCCTTTCCCAGAGAGCTTCATATTCATTTGTTGGCAGTATACCTTCCAGGCATTCAAAACGTTTGGGCGGACAGGCTCAGTCGAGTCCTGTTGCCACATGAGTGGTCTCTCCACTCATATCAACTTATCCGAGTGTTTCAAGTCTGGGGAACACCAGACATAGACCTCTTTGCAAGTCCACAGAATGGCAAACTTCCCCAATACTGTTCCAGACTCTCAGCTCAAAATTGTCAGGTGAGGGATTCATTCCTGCTCCATTGGGGCCAGGATTTTCTCTATGCCTTCCCACCAATTCCCCTGATCCCCAAAACCTTATTCAAACTCCAGAGAGACAGAGGTCGCATGATACTCATAGCTCCCTGCTGGCCAAGGCAAACATGGTATCCTCTTCTCTTAGGTCTCTCTCGAGCCACTCCTCTGGAGTTAGGGAATGCTCCGGATCTTTTGTCCCAGAACAATGGATTCCTACTGCACCCCAGTCCCCAGTCCCTTCATCTCAAGGCCTGGCTACTCAAGGCATAGAACTTCAAGATCTAGGCCTTTCACAACAAGTGAAGGATATTCTTCTGGCTTCCAGAAAACCTTCCACAAGGCTTTCTTATGCTTTTAAGTGGAAGAGGTTCTCAATCTGGTGTTCCCAGAGGGGACTTAGTCCAGAAGGGACTCTACCGGTACCAGGAGGGGATTATCTCCTTCTCTTATCAGCTTCTGGTCTCAAGACCAATTCTGTTATGGCCCATCTTAGTGCTATTGCTGCATCTCATAAACCCTTTGATGGACAACCAATTTCCTCTTATCCTCTTGTTTCAAGATTTATGAGGGGTCTCCTTTTAACTAAACCTCCCATCAAACCACCTCCGGTGGCATGGGATCTTAATCTTGTTCTGGGTCAACTCATGAAGCCTCCCTTTGAACCTTTAGCGACTTCAGAGCTAAAGTTTCTTTCATGGAAAGTCATTTTCCTAATTGCTATCACTTCTGCAAGACGCATTAGTGAACTGCAAGCTTTAGTGGCTGACCCGCCTTATATGAGGTTCCATCATGACAAAGTAGTCTTGAGGACTCATCCTCATTTTATGCCAAAGGTGATATCACCTTTTCATTTAAACCAGTCGGTTTATCTCCCAGTCTTCTTTCCTAGGCCTCATGCCTCCAGCACGGAAAGAAATCTTCATACCTTAGATTGTAAGCGGGCTCTGGCTTTTTAACTTCACAGAACTCAGCCATTTAGAAAGTCTTCTCAACTTTTTCTGGCTTTTGATTCTAGTCATTTAGGACTTCCAGTCACTAAGAGAACTCTCTCTGAGTGGATTGCAGACTGTATTTCTTTTACCTATCAGAGTAAAGGAATCCCTCTTAAAGGCCATGTCACGGCTCATAATGTCAGAGCCATGGCAACCTCAACAGCTAATCTTCGTTCAGTTGCTATTGATGAGTTCTGCAAAGCAGCAACTTGGGCTTCTGTACATACTTTCACTGCCCACTATTGTTTAGACAAGGACTCCCGTCGGGATGCCTTGTTCGGTCAGGCTGTTCTACAGCATCTCTTCCATTCCTAGATCAACTCCTTCCCACCATCCACTCTTGGATGCCTTAGGTCCCTGGGAGAAAGCATGGCCCATCTTACATAGATCCGCAACATGCTGGGGTCATCCCTAGGCATTTTTAGCTCGGGAATCCCCATATGTGAAGACTACATTCCTGCTTGTTCCTGGAGATAGCGTAGTTACTCACCAGTAACAGGTGATCTCCGGGAACAGCAGGAATAAGTCTTCACAACCCACTCACCTCCCCTAGGAGTTGTCTTTCTCTCTCGCTTTCTATTTTTCTTCTACTTCTCTCCTTTGGTCTCAGCTTTCAACTCAGCTGAAGTGAGAGAGGTAGTTGGGCGGGAAGGCAGCACGCATGCGTGGTGGGATGCTCCCAAAAGCTTTCCTTTTGGATG
The DNA here is from genome assembly GCA_033557465.1 of Ichthyophis bannanicus. Classification (NCBI taxonomy): domain Eukaryota; kingdom Metazoa; phylum Chordata; class Amphibia; order Gymnophiona; family Ichthyophiidae; genus Ichthyophis; species Ichthyophis bannanicus. The sequence continues at coordinate 368,669,556 of CM066031.1, forward strand.
CTGGGGAGCGTTCCCGTGCAGGCTCCGTCGGTGTCGACGGTACCCATATGTGAAGACCTATTCCTGCTGTTCCCGGAGATCACCTGTTACAGGTGAGTAACTACGCTTTACGTTATGAGAATATAGAAAGACTAGGGGACATGCAATGAAGCTACAGGGTAAACTATTTAAGACTAATAAAAGAAAATATTTTTTCACTCAACGTGTAATCAAACTCTGGAATTTGTTACCGGAGGATGTAGTGAAGGCTGTTAGTGTAGCTGGATTTAAAAAAGGTTTGGACAAGTTCCTGGAGGAAAGGTCCATAAATCATTATTAAGAAGGGACCCAGGATATCACTGCTTGACCCAATACAAGCATTGTGGAACCTATGTTTTTTGAGGAAACTGCTAGGTACGTATGACCTAGATTGGCCACTGTTGGAAAAGGATACTGGGCTTGATGGACCTTGGTCTGACCCAGTATGGCATATCTTATGTTCTTATGAATATTGTTCTGGTAGTCTTTTTAATCTGTTGTTTAAATGTAAGCGCTTGATTAATGATGATTCCCAAATATTTTATGTGGTGTTTAACTTGTATTTGGGTGATTCCCAAGATGGGGTGAAGTTGGGGTCCTTGGTCATAATGAGGGCTTCTTTTTTTAATGTTGATGGATAGGTTGTTCTCTTGCCCAGTTCCTCCTTCAGAAAGAGGTTTCAGTCACTATTCCATTTACTTTGTCATTCTCAAGAAGGACGGCTCCTTCTGTCTTATCCTGGACCTAAAGGGAATCAGTTGCTGTCTTCAGGTGCCATGGTTGCGGATGGAACCCCTCAGGACAGTCATTCTAGCTGTTCGGCCAGGCAAATTTCTCACATCCCTGGACCTGGCAGAAGCATATTTTCACATTCCGAGCCGCAGTATTTACGCTTTGCGGTCCTTGGTCAACATTATCAGTTTCGTGCCCTACCCTTTGGTCTTGCCACAGCTCCCTGCAGTTTCTGCAAGATGATGGTAGTAGTGGCAGCTTCCCTGCGGCACCAAGGTATTCGGGTTCATCCTTATCTAGACGATTGACTGATTAGAGCAATGAGTTTCAAGGAGGCTACTTCTATGGTCTCTCAAGTCCTCTCCTTTCTGAACTGTCTTGGCTGGGTGGTCAATTATGCCAAAAACAATCTGTGCCCAGTTAAGTCTCTGGAATTCCTCGGCACCCGCTTCGACACAAGAGTGGGTCGCGTCTTCCTCATTTACGACAGATGCAAGAAGCTCTGCTTTCAGCTTCATGCCTTCCAGCACCTGGCAGCTCCCACTGTCTGGGATTATGTACAACTCCTTGGCACCATGTCTTCTGCTCTCAACGTAGTCCCCTAGGCCCATGCTCACATGTGTCTACTTCAGTACTATCTCCTGTTGCGCTGGTCCCCATCCACCCAGGACTATCAGATTTGTCTACCCCTTTCTCCAGTGGTTTGCTGCAGCCTTTGCTGGTGGCTTTGTCCTTATCACTTGTTGAAGGGTGTTCCCTTAGAAATTCCGTGTTAGGTGGTAGTCACCATGGATGCCAGCCTTGCAGGTTGGGGAGCATGCTGTCAGGGACAGGCAGCGCAGGGATCTTGGTCCATTCAAGAAGCCTCTTTTAGCCATTGATTGCCTCAAAACCCTGGCTGTTCATCTGGCTCTACTCTTCTTTCAGTCCTACCTCCAGGGTCAAGCAGTCCGAGTACTTTCCGACAATTCCACCACTATGATTTATCTCTACAGGTGAGGTGGGACCAAATGTCCCAGAGTGGCCCTGGACATGAGTCTTCTATTTCCCTGGGCAGAGTCCAACCTCCTGGCTCGTTTTCTGCACAGCACAATGTGGGAATGGAGAACATTCAAGTAGATTTCCAGAGTTGTCATATCCTGGACCCCGGCGAGTGGGAGCTAGCTCCGTGGGTGTTTGCGAACATTGTGTGTCAGTGCCAAAACATCAATATTATTCAGTTGTCAAAAGGAACCAAGCTCTCATGGCCTAGATGCTCTGGTTCAGACCTGGCCCTCAAACCAGCTTCTCTACATCTTTCTTCCTTGGCTGCTAATTGGCTGTGTACTCTGTCGGATAGAGTCACACTCCAGACTTGTAGTGCTGGTGGCCCCTGATTTGGCCTCAGCATCCATGGTATGCCGATCTCCGCCTCTTGCAGGAGGAGCCTCTACCCCTCTGTGTCTGGAGAGGTCTTCTGTTTCAGGGGCTGGTTCTCATGGATGACCCCACTCCTTACTCGCTCATGGCTTGGCTATTGAGTGGTGCCGTATCACAAAGATTACTCGCCACAAGTAGTGGCCACTCTACCACGGGCTTGATGGTCTTCTGCCTCATGTGTCTATGCTTGGATCTAGCATATTTTTTTCTTCTTTGTGTTCTAAGAGATCCCTCTCCCCTTGGTGAGTTGATATTCCAGACATTCCTTCCTTCCGTCAGGACAGATTTGATAAGGGTCTCGCCCTTAATTCTTTAAAGGTGCATATTGCGGCCTTGACATTGGCAGTCTCTTGCTTCTCATATAGACATTTCCTGTTTTCTGCGTGGCATTCACTTCCCAAGGCCCCTCATTCATTCAATTGTCCTTTCTTGGGATCTGTCTTTAGTGCTTCACGCACTCACCCATGCCCTGTTTGAGCCTCTCTGAAAGGCATCTCTCAAAGATTTGATTCTCTAAACTGTTTTTCTTATAGCAGTCACTTTAGCATGGTGCCTTTTGGAGCTCCAGGCACTTTCTTGCTGGGATCCTTTTCTGTCTTTTTCTGGAGGGGGCTACTATTCAAACAGTGCCCTCTTTTCTGCTTAAGATCTTTTTGGATTTTCATGTCATCCAATTAGATGACATGTCATCCAATTAGTTGTGCTTCCTTCCTTTTTTAAGGAACAGTCTTTGGGTGACAACAGAGTCCTTCACTTGTTGGATGTTGGCATGGCTTTACGCTGTTACCTCAAACTCACTAATATGTTATGTCTCTTCTATCACCTTTTTGTGCTGGCTTCTGGTCCACAAAGTAGTGGCCTCTTCCAAAGCGACCACTGCGTGCTGGATCAAGCAGACCATTGAGTCAGCTTATATTTTATTGAACAAACCTATGCTCATAGGTCTTTGGGCACATTTTACGCGAGCTCAGGCTATCTCCTGGGCAGAATGCTCATGGGTAGCTCCGCTAGATATTTGCAGGGCGGCCACCTGGTCCTCCCTCTCTACTTTTGCATGTCACTATTGCTTGGATGTCTAAGCTTGAGAAGGAGCTTGCTTCAGAGCCTCTTTCTTGGCTGCAGCTGTTTCTCTTCACCCTAGAGTGGTTTAGCTATGGTACTCTTCACTAGCCTGGACTGGTCTAGCAGGATGTATTTGGAAGAAGAAATTTTACTTACTGATAATTTCCTTTCCTAGAATGATGCTAGACCAATCCAGGACCTGCCCCTCTAAACTGTTTAGTCTGTTGCCTAACTAAGGCTCTCTTTACGTATCGGTGACATTGCTGTATCTCTCCATGTACATACTTCCTTGGCCTGCAGGTTCTGTTTCACATTATTCAATTTAGCTTGTTATAAGAGTTATTTGTTTATGAACTCATTTTTGGCATGTTTTTGTACTTCCTTGGCTGTTAGAATTCCTGCTGCTTGTTATGGTTATACGTACTGAAGCTCCCCTTGGGGGATGGGTTTTTATGCAAAGGGCGCTGTCACAAAGCTTTGGGAATTTTTTTCTGTCTCACCGTCTGCTGGCAGGGGGACACAGTCCACTAGTCTAGACTGGTCTAGCAGGATTCCAGGAAAGGAAATCATGGTTAAGTGAAAATTTGACAGACACTTATTCTGAATGACTTATGACTGTTATGGATGCAAAATGGAGTCCTACCAATTATTGAGTCAAGAGGGATTGAAGAAGACCTGTGTAATCAAAAAAAACTTTGATTTCTTATTACTTTTTTGAACTTTATTTAATAAATGTTTGAAAAAAAATTTGGATGCCATTTGTTAAAACAGTCTAGGTAACAAACTGCTGTGTAACTTGTCCCTTCCCTTTCCCATCCTTTCCACTCTTCCTTTTTTCCCTCCAATCCCCTCCTCCATCTATACACTTCTGTTCTTATTTTAAATGTTTCTTCCTTCACAAACCCAGTAATTTATTCAACTTCTCTCATTCCCCTCCTTCCTTCTTATACATTCCTCATAATTTTTCCATTCTGCTTATCAATCGTACCAAGGAGAGGAGCCATTAAGTTCTTCTAATGAACTGCAGTTTCTCATCTGGCCTTTACTATCCCGTTTTAACAGGTACCTATTCCCCTTATCCCATATTACTGGAAACCATTCCCAGCAGATATCACTTAGTATCTAAGACTAGCCTCACTCCTAACACTTCAGCCACTTTTTCCTAAAACACTTTTATCTTCAGACAGTTCTACTATATGTGCCGAAAAGCCCCTTGCTTCTGGCAGCCCCTCCAGCACTGGTTCAAGGCTTCTGAAAATATCATCTTAATTACGTCTTTGTCAAATACCACCTGTATGCAGTTTTGTAAGCATCTTTCTTTAATTTGTGTGCTGATTGAAGCCCTCCCAGGTTCTTCAAATATCCTCCACCTTCTCTCTGACTTCTTTCCAACCATTCTTTACCAATCCAACATAAATTTAAATCTTTGAAATCTCTCCTTCCAAGTACTCATAAATCTTTGTAATCACCCCTTTAACACTCTCATAGATGTTGATAGCCCTTCTAATTTCTCTACTCTTAATCTCCCTTCACTCCCTATCCCCCTTCTTGTAAATGGCCAAACCTGTAAAATTTGTAGGAAATCCTCCACTGACAAATCAAATCTTCCTGCAATTTTGTGAATGGAATAAAGCTGCCTTTCTCCAATAAAGGGAAAATCGAACAAACCCTTTTCCATCCACTTCTTATTGAACTTGCCCCTTTCTCTTAAGAAAAGCAGTTTTGTATCTGATAGGCCAAACATTTCCTGTTTCACTCCTTTCATTCTCTTTACTTCCTTCCATCAAATGTTTAGTAAATGCCTTCTTAATATTTATTTATTTTTATTTATTTAACAGTTTTTCTATATCGCCTTTGTCCAAAGTGGTTTATATCACGCAACCATAACATAATCTCAGTGGATTTGTTTTACAATAACAGGGAGAAATAACTTGGAGATAAATATGGGGTTAACAAGGGGAGGGGAATAAGTCACAGTTCAATAGTGGATCAAGTATGGGGAGGTGGATCGTTTATATTACAGAGAGTGATAATTGTGGAGGGTTGGTTTGGATGACTGATCATGATAGTATGATAAAGCTATAGTTAGGCATTGTAATAAAATCCATAGTGTTCTTGAAGAGGTGCGTTTTTAGTAGTTTTATCAGATCTTTAGTTGATTGTGCAGCTATGATGGCATCAGGCCGGGAGTTCCAAATTGAGGGAGCATACAGTGAAAACACCGTTACTTGTCTGTTGTGTGGTCTTGGTCTTGAGTGGAGGGATGATCAGGTGATTCTGGTTTGTAGCTCTGAGGTTTGTGTCTGCAGGGAGGTTTGTAATTGCAGTGAAGGCAACAGATATCGTAAAATCTGGCTTGGTGGTATTGAATGGCATGTAAAACATATCATCTAGTAGAGATGAAAGTGCATGTTCCAATTTCTTAGTAGATTACAGATGGGTTGAATGTATAAGCTGAATAATAATCCAGAGAGGGCTGATCCTTGAGGGATACCTTGTGTTCATTTAAAGGGTTTTGAGTTGGTGGTACCGACCTTTGCTTGCATAGTTCTGTCCAGGAGGTAAGATGAGAACCATTTTAATGTGCCATCTGTTAAAGCGATGTTGGTGAGTCTGTCTAGCATGATGTGATGTGCTACTGAGTCAAATGCAGCACGGATATCAAGGAAGATGATCACAAATCCCTGTCAAGGTTTATCTAAGCTGATGAGTCTGTTGAAGAAGTCCGTTAACAATGTTTCAATGCCATGGTGAGGGTGGAAGCCATGTTGTTGTGGGTCCAGTGAAGCATGCAAGTCAACATGGTCTTGAAGTTGCTGTTTAACATTTTCTATTATTTTGGCCAAAAACAGGATGATGGCAATAGGTTGGTATGAATTGGGGCTTGTTGCATCTAATGAGGCCTTTTTTAGGATGGGGCATATTGAGGCTTGCTTGAGTGCTGGAGGGTAGGTATCCTTGTGTGAGGGAGGTATGTACCATGTTTAGGATGGTCTGAGCAAACTGATTGCGCAAGATTTTTAGCCATGTTACAGGGTATGGATCCAGAGGTGGTGATGTGGTATTTATATTGTTGATGATATCTAGTAATTCTTTTTTAGTTATTAGGTTGAATTTGTTCCCTGGGTGATTTTTTGCTGTGCCATTCTGTTGCTGCGGTTGTACAGAGTGTTGTAACATAGAAGTGCTCTGTTGTGATCTTCCATGTTCTAACCTCCCTCTGATATCCATACTAAATCTTTCAACCTGCCTTGATCCCATGAAGCTAGCTCAGTCTTCACTGCAAGCTTGTCCTTTCCCAATTCCCATTGCAGAAGATGCTTTACCTGTGCTGCCATATACTACTACCACCCTTCCCTATGATTATCCCAAAAACATCTCCCAATTTCCTTTTGGATCCCCAGTTATTTGGGTCTTTGGGACCCCCACTGGCAATGGATAAAAAAAAGAAGTAGCAGCTTTAATCAAATATTCATTTGAACTGCTACAATTCTGCCTCACCAAGACATGGATCATTTTGGCAACCTTTCCAAATCCTTCAGATATCCCTAATATTTAATTATAATCATAAAATGTTATTCAAATCATCCCCTGTTTAAATTCCCAGATATCAAATAACTTTATCTCCAGGAACAAGCAGGAATGTAGTCTTAACATATGGGTATCGTTGGCACCGATGGAGCCCGCGCGGGAACGTTCCCCAGCGTCCAATAGGAAAGCTTTTGGGAGCATCCTACTGTTCCTGTGCCACTGCCTTCCCACCTTTCCAACTCTCCCTCTTCAGTTTTTCGTTTTCCGCGGAGCTGACAGGCAGCAAACCCTGTCACCGCAGAAATTTTCTTTTTTGTGGTCGTGTCTGCCTTCCCGTCGACACCCATACCGGTACCACCAGTGCCTTCTTTATGTTCTTATTTCTTTTCTTTAAAAAAAAAAAAAGGATAACTTCTTTTTTGAGGGTCTGTCCCCTCTTGGTGCCAGGCGCCATTTTCGGCACTAGGCCCTCTTTTCTTCCAAAATGGAAAAACTATCTAGTGGTTTCAAAAAACGTTCAAAATGTAGCAGTACCATTTCTGCTACAGACACCCATGATTGGTGTCTTAAATGTTTAGGTCCTGACCATTTGCCATCAGAGTGTCTCCTTTGTAGAAAGATGACCAAGAGAGGCCTGCAGAACAGAGCTGCAAAACCTGGCACCCTCTTTGCCTCGGATTCAATGTCCATTGCATCAACATCGTCCAGGGCTTCATCTTCCTCCCATGGATCTCAGGTAACTAAACCCAGGTCTTCCAAGACCGGCCGGTCCTCAAAGGGTAGATCTCCTTCTAAGCTTCGAGATGCTACTAGCGTTGCCCTCAAGGAAAACACACTGGCCAAACAGCCCCTGCAGGAGGCCCCTGCCTCCAAAGCATTAACGGGGTTCCAGGATGTTCCTGAAACTTCCACCTCCGGAGAACTCTTGGTGCCATGTTCTGGTGTTGTGGCCTGCTCCGCCAGTACCAACACCCAGACATTGGCAGGCTCCATGGATCAGCATATCCTGGCCATTGAGCGCAGTCTTGTGGCTTTATTGGCAGCCTCGGTACCGCTACAGTCGATGCAGTTGTCTGTACCGATATCGGTACCGAATGTACCTGCATCAAGCGATGCGCCTCTCTCCATGCTTCCTCCTATGCCGGCCCTGGAATCGGTCTCTGGCATCGAGGGTCCGATATTGAAGCATTCCGATGCCGACTTCGATCGATACCGCCAACTAGCAATACGAGAGCATCCGGCCCGACAATACTTTGAATCCTCTGATTCCGAGGACACTGTCGGTACCGGAGTGGTTCTTCTGGAGGATTCCTCTCCTTCACCACAGCATCGGATGACTCCTCTGGAGGACATGTCCTTTCAGGACTTCATACATGATGTAGCATGGGGACTCTCGATCACCTTGACCCCTGAGAAGGAACCGAGAGCTGAAGAATTAGAAATTCTTAAGTATCCGGCAGCTCCTAAGGAGTCTGCTACCCTTCCCATTCACTGAAATTTGCATGATCTCATGCTTAGGATGTGGGAAACACCCTTGACGGTGCCTCCACATTCTAGGAGTGGTTGGGGCAAGGTACTTCAGGCCGGAAGGTCGGGGGTTCAAATCCCACTAGAGGACAGCAACCTTGGGCCGGAAGGACTGGGGTTTCTAGTCCCACAGGTGCTCCTTGTGGTCTTGGGTAAGCCACTTAACCCTCCATAGCCCATGTTCCCTGTAAAATAGTTATCTCCAAGTTATAATGCCCTGTTCAATGTAATTTCAGTTTGTTCAATGTAAACCGCACTGATGCAGAATAGCGCGGTATATAAGAGAATGTAAATAAATAAAATAAATAAATAAATATACAATGTACCAGTTACCGCAATGTCCCAGTTTCCAAAAAACACAATTACCACACCATTCCATGGTGGTGGAATCAGCAATGCGTAGAATCAAGAGTGCTAAGAAGCATTCATCCAACCCTCCAGGTCATGAATCGAGAACGCTCGATGCCTTTGGGCGTCGATGCTTTCCGTCCTTGATGCTATCAGCTAGAATAAGCTCTTACATACTTTATATGGGGTATGTTTCTTCGGGAGGTTACAAGAGATTTGGAACTCATGGCTTCACTTCTTCCCGAAGACAAGAGGGCCAACTTCCTTACTCTGGTCAAACATGCCCAGAATGTTTCTAAGTTCAAGAACCGTGCAACCTTTGATTGCTTTGAGTGCATTAGCAGAAGCTCTGCTATCTCCATCGGTGCACGTTGCATTGCCTGGTTACATGCATCTGATTTAGAACAATGGGTGCAAGACAAGCTGGGAAATATTCCTTGCACAGGAGAAAACCTCTTTGACAAGGATTGGCAGGACAAAGCTTTTCAGCTTGAGTCCGAAAACTCCATCTTGAACAGACTATCAAGGACCACAGCCAACCCAGCTAAGAAAAAGACAGCTAAGAAACCCTTTTTCAACAAGAAAAAAAAATTCTATCCATTTTACACCCAGGCTGTCCACTGCCCAATTCATGCTCCCCAAAAGGGGCAGCAGCAACCCAAACAGAGGAAGGCCCAAGTCCCCAGAGCTCAACCAGCTCAGCAGACACAGTCTCCTCAGGGGCTTTGACTCCTTCCTAGATAGAGAACTTAGTCATCCTACCCCTAAAGGGTCCAGAGCCTCTCACCATTCCAGGCAGACTGTCATTTTGCCGAAAGATGGCAACAGATAGCATCAGAGCAGTGGACTCTCTCCATTTTAACAGAGAGGTACAAACTCCATTTCCACAGTATGCTCCCTCCCATCATCACAAGACATTTCAATTCTTGGGGGCCCTTCACCACCCTCTTGTGTCAAGAGGTCACCTCACTACTTGCTCAAGGAGCAATAGAAGAGGTACCTATGTCCCAACAGGGCAGGGGTTTCTACTCCCCCTACTTCCCCATTCCGAAGAAGAATGGGGGATACAGGCCCATACTGGACCTGAGGGAGTTGAACAAGTATCTGTTCTGAGAAAAATTCAAGATGATCTCTCTCGGAACACTTCTTCCTTACATTCAGAGTCAGGATTGGCTATGTTCTCTAGATCTAAAGGATGCATATACACATATCCTCATTCATACAGATCACAGGAGGTTTCTTAGATTCCTCTTTCAAGGAAGACATTACCAGTACAGGGTTCTATCCTTTGGACTGGCTTCTGCCCCAAGAGTTTTCACAAAATGCATGGCAGTAGTAGCAGCATTCTTGAAAACTCTGGGGATATTCATCTTCCCCTACTTAGACGACTGGCTCATCCGAGCATCAACAGCTCCAGAAGCCAGCTCAGCTCACTCCTGTACAATGCAAATCCTGCAGTACCTGGGACTGGTCATAAACCTCCCAAAATCTCATCTCACCCCTTCTCAGTCCCTAGAGTTCATAGGGGCTCTTTTAGACACAAGGCAGTCAAAGGCTTTCCTGCCACAACCACGTTGTGTTCGAATATTCCAGCTGGCCTCTCAAGCAGCTATGAAAACTTTTCTAACTGCTCGAGAAATGCTTCAGTTGCCGGGGCATATGGCATCCACTGTCCATGTGGTTCCCTATGCTTGCCTACACATGCGAGCAGCCCAGTGGATCCTAGCCTCGCAGTGGACACAGGCGTCGGGTCGCCTGGGGGACAAAATCAAAAACTCTACACGCCTCATTTGTCCCTACAGTGGTGGCAATCGCTGAAAAACCTTCAGGTAGGGTCTCCTTTTCAGCAGCCACTACACCAAGCCACCTTGATGACAGATTCATCCAAGTTAGGTTGTGGGGCTCACTTGGACAGTCTCTCCACTCAGGATCTCTGGACCAAGCAGGAGGCTTATCTTCACATAAACCTCCTGGAACTCAAGAGCCATCTTCTATGCTCTTCAAGTATTTCAGGACCTCCTGAGCTACAAGATGATTCTTGTCCAGACCGACAATCAAGTAGCCATGTTCTGTGTGAACAAGCAGGGTGGGATGGATTCTCAGGCGCTGTGCAATGAAGCTCTACGCCTCTGGGCCTTCGCCAGAGATCTTCAAATCCACCTACTAGCGGTGTATCTTCCAGGCACACAAAATCTCTTGGCAGACAAACTCAGTCAGGTACTGCTGCCACATGAGTGGTCTCTTCATCCAGAGCAAAGTGCTAAAATCTTTCAGATCTGGGCAACTCCAGATATAGACCTCTTTGCAAGTCCTCAGAATGCCAGACTTCCCCGGTTCTGTACCAGAATTCCGGCTCAGAACTGTCAGGCAAGGGATGCCTTCTATCTCCCTTGGGTCAGGACTTCCTCTATGCCTACCCATTCCCCTCATTCCCAAAACTCTTTTCAAGCTTCAGAGAGACAGGGGCCATATGATTCTCATAGCCCCACGCTGGCCATGACAGGCGTGGTATCCACTGCTTCTACATCTCTCTCAAGCCAAGCCTCTGGAGTTGGGATGTGCTCCAGATTTTCTTTCCCAGGAGAACGGGACGCTATTGCACCCGAATCCTGTCTTTATACCTCAGGGCGCGGCTGCTGAGAGCCTAGAATTCCAGGATATCAACCTTTCACAACAGGTTAAGGATACCCTTTTGGCTTCAGGAAAACCTTCCACAAGGCGGGCCTATGCCTTTAAGTGGAGAAGGTTCATTATCTGGTGTTCAAAAAAGGAACTTAATCCCTTTTCAGTTCCAGTGGAGGCGTTACTGGAGCATCTCCTCCATTTATCATCCTCTGGTCTTAAGACTAATTCAGTAAGGGTCCACCTTAGTGCCATTGCGGCTTTCCACAAGCCCTTGGATGGACAACCTGTCTCCTCTCAACTGCTTGTAGCATGGTTTATGAGAGGTCTACTCTTAACTAAACCTCCCATTAAGCCATCCCCCGTGGCATGGGATTTGAATCTTGTCCTTGGGCAGCTTATGAAACCGCCCTTCGAAACTTTAACCACTATATCTCTGAAGTTTCTTTCTTGGAAGGTAATCTTCCTAATTGCCCTCATTTCTGCAAGACGCATCAGTGAGCTATAAGCTTTAGTGGCTGATCCTCCTTTATACAAGGTTCCACCATGATAAAGTAGTTCTTAGGACTCACCCTCACTTTATGCCAAAGGTGGTTTTGCCTTTTCATTTAAACCAGTCGGTTTACCTTCCTGTATTCTTCCCTAGGCCTCACACCTCTAATGCAGAAAGGAATCTTCATACTCTGGATTGTAAAAGAGCTTTAGCATTTTACCTTCAGAGAACTAAGCAACATAGAAAGCCTTGTCAGCTTTTTGTTGCCTTTGACTCCTGTCAACTTGGATTAGCAGTTTCCAAGCAAACTCTTTCTAAACTGGATGGCAGATTGCATAACCTTTGCCTATGAGAGCAAGGGACTTTCTCTCGAAGGTCATGTCACAGCTCACAGTGTGAGAGCAATGGCAGCCTCTAAGGCTAACCTTCGGTCAGTGTCCATTGACGACATTTGCAGAGCAGCCACTTGGGCTTCGGTACACACCTTTGCAGCCCACTACTTCTTAGACAAGGAGTCCCGTCGGGATGCCTCGGTTGGCCAGGCTGTTTTCCAGTATCTCTTTCAGACTTAGAATAACTGATACCCGCCGTCCCGGGTTTCGATGCCAGAGATCCATGGGAGGAAGCATGACCCATCTCAACCTGGGTTTTGAAGCTTTCTGGGGTCATCTCCCTGGCATTTGTCAGCTGGGGAGTCCCCATATGTGAAGACTATATTCCTGCTTGTTCGTGGAGATAGCGCAGTTACTCACCTGTAACAGGTGATCTCTGGGAACAGCAGGAATTGAGTCTTCACAAACTACCCACCTCCCCTAGGAGTTGTATCTCTCTCTCTCTCTCTCTCTCTTTCTCTCTCCTTTTCTCCTTTGTCTCAGCTATAAACTCAACTGAAGAGGGAGAGTTGGAAAGGCGGGAAGGCAGTAGCGCAGGCGCAGTGGGATGCTCCCAAAAGCTTTCTTATTGGACACTGGGGAGCATTCCCGTACGGGCTCCGTCGGTGCCGATGATACCCATATGTGAAGACTCAAGTCCTGCTGTTCCCGGAGATCACCTGTTACAGGTGAGTAACTGCGCTTTTCCCTCACCTAAATGTAAAATGAGCTTTTACCTTATTATTCCTCCTCCAATTCTAGATTTATATTTGAAGTTTCAGTTTTATCCATATTCTTGCCACTTTCTCAGACTGTTGGAGTTCTCTCGTCACTACAAACAATGTTAATCTTGGGTGAGCTACATATAATATATCATCTGCAAGCAAACTGTTATTTAGTTCCTATCCCCCCCCCCCTTTTATTCCGCCAGCAGCTCTACTGATATTGCAAATAGTAAGGGAGATGAGGGACATCCCTGCCTTGTACTGCATTCTAGTCAAGACTCTTTGGAGTAATAGCCATTTACTTTTACTCTTGTAAAGCCTTATATAGCTTCCTAATCCAATAGCTAAAATGATCTCCCCCAAGCCTCAACATCTAGAACCCCCATAGAGAAGTCTGTTAATCTTGTCAAATGCTTTCTTATTGTCATTGGCAGTAGCATGGAAGGCTCCTCCCCCTCTGAGCTGACCACGTCATCTGCAATGTCTTGTTCGTTATCTGATTAATCAGTATGCACTGAATGCCCAATTTCACGAGCCAGCCTAGATGCTAGTACCCACACTAGTATTTTCACATCTACATTTAACAGGGATATTGGTTGACAGATCCACACGAAGTAGGATCCTTCCCTCTTTTATTCCCACACCCTTCATTAACTGTAGTACTGAAACCCTTGTAAGAGCGAATTAAACAAATCTCATGCCTCCCACTACTTCCCCCTTGAAATTTCTATTGAAATCTCCCTGTTAATCCATCTAAACCTGGGGGCTTTAGGTACATTTTTAATAACCCTTGGATTTCACTTCTTGATAGATTAGCATTCAGTTGGTGAGCCACCTCTGACAAATAGGCAGCTTAACTTTATCCAAATAATCATCAATCTCCCCTTGTTACTTCACTTTCCTTAGATTATAGTCTTTTAAAAAACTGCACAAATTGTTCCTTTATCTTCCCATCATTGTACCATAATTTATCCCCTGCCCCTTAATTTTCTGCACATTTGCAGCCCACATACCTTCCTTCAGTTTTCTAGCTAGCATCTTGCTAGATTTATTTCAGTGTTCAAAAAAACTTCTGCTTCAGTTTTTTGATTGGAAATCTATCTCTTCCAGCTGTATTTTTATCTTTATTTTGGCCTTAGTCAATTCTATTTTTAATTCCTTCTGTTTCTTCCTTGTTATTTCCAACCCCGATAATGCCTCTTTATACTGCAGCTTCTCCTGGTCTCTAGTTTTTTTCCTTTGTCCCCCATTTTACAAACTCTCTACTGCCTTCATTGTGGTTCTTCCTCTACCACTCTGTTAGCCCCATTAGCAATTCATTTAGCCTCCAAAGAGTCTTTCTTTCTCCTCTCCCATTCCCTTGGCTTCCACCCAAATTGAGGAATAGTCTGAAAGAAGAATTCTCACCCCACTTCTGAGGCTCCCACCTTAGGAAAGAGGCTTCTTCCAACAAAAATATAATCCATTTTGGTATGGATCTTGTGGATAGGTAAATAGAATGAGTAATTCTTTGTTGTGCATGCTGAAGTCTCCACACATCAATCAAACTAAGGGTTTCTCAGTAAGTGTTGCAGGCTCCTTTTATGTTTAGTCCAATTTAAAGCCACTGCTGTGCCAATATCCCCCTTCCTAAATCCCAACAATTTCTTTACATTAGTTTGATAAAACTCCATTTGGTTTTTAGCTAGACATATATGTTTATCTAAGACACTTTGTTACCCTGACATAATCATTTCATAGCCAGAGAGCACTCAAATGAATTTTTATACATCCCTTCTAGAATAACTTTGAAATCCTTCTTTATTAGGATAGCTATCCCTGCCACCTTTCATCTTCCCCTATTAAAATTGTAATTTGCTTGAACATCCCCCCCTTATAATCTATTTCTCATCTGTTGGCCATAAATAGGTCTCTTGTAGCTTTATAGTAGACCATTGCAATCTTTAAAGACCACATTTCATTTCTTGGGGTTATTTAATCCATTGACATTCCATGATCCAATGCTTATTCCTCTCTCCCTTCTCCATCTCTCCCCCTCCCTACCCCCTCCCCCCCAATTGATACCTGGTTCATTGCCTTCCCTGTTAGATTCCTTTCTTGAGGAACCGATACCCCATCCAGGCTGGCCCCCCTCTCTTACATGTCATGATAATACCTTCTCATCCACCACCTACTTCACTTATCTTTCGTCTTAGCTTAGTACTCAACCCTACTCTTTCCTTCCCTCTGTTCACTTATTCCTGCCCCCCCATATGCACATTTGCCACATTTACACTTAGACCTTTGGGAATGTCCTTAAGCCCATAGTCATTCTAGATGAAGCTCTTACTTTGGTCAGTATTCACCACTGTTGTATCTTCCTTTGCCATTTTCTTCTTCAGGTGCTCTCTTGGTCCCATCTTCACTTCTCTGAGCTGCACTGTCTGTCGCTGTGAGTATCTCTTGGCTCCTATCAGTATTCTCTGTTGCTGGAGTTGGTCTTTTGGCTCTTTGTGATGCTTGACCACTTTCCTAGACTTCTGGAATTCCCTCAACTTCTATATCCTCCAGTGCTTTCTATGCTTCCTCCTCTGATTTCACTCTCCTTAGGTGCCCCCTTTTGTCTAGAGTCCCTTTCCTCACAACTAACCTTAATTAAATGACTAGCACTTAATGGGTCAATTATTAGACTGGCATTCTTAACAAGGACTCCATTGCAAGCAAGGTAATTCTGTGTGGCTTTTAAATACAAGTTTACACACCCTTACACTCACCACGCCCTGTTTTTACCCCTTTTGATATTCAGTACTACTCTTGTAATGTAATGTATTTACTACAAGCATGTTAATTTAATGACCATACCATGTATATAGTTCCCCCAGTTATCTCCATGTTTAGTCAACCCTGTTCATTGTAAAAACCAATGTTGCCTTGTACATTGTGTTTTGTTTTGTTCATATGTACACCGCATTGATTATAAGAGCGCGGTATATAAGAAATGAAAATAAATATAATAAATAAGTTCCTTATCGTCCCTCCAGTCTAGTCCCGAACTCTGAGTTTATGCTCCTCTTCCAGCAGCTTGGAGACTGAGAAATGTCATTTCTGTGATCTCACGGGTACATAAGTACAGACACCTCCTCCACACTCCAGTTCTCTCAGTCTCCAAGCAGCTAGAGAATCAGTGAGCCTGGTGGTTCGGGGCTCACTGGAGGAGCAATTAAGGAAAATTAGGTTTTAGTTTAGCTTACATTGGTTTAAAAAAAAAAAGGAATACTAAAGCTAACTCTTCCTTTATTTCTTTAGTTTTTTACTTTAGTGCTAGTTGGATAAGCTGAGCCCCCCCTCTTTCCCCCCCCTACTGATTTCGATGGGGAGTGGCGGACAGATTAATTTGTGAGCAGTCAGCCTCCGGTGCGGGAGCCTTCGCGGTGACTGCAGATTCGGCAGTGAGTTCAGCCCATAGCCAGCGCAGAAGAGTCTGCCTGCCAGAGCTATTGGGCTGCAGACGTCAGTGGGCCATTCCGTCTTCCTGCGGCACTGCTCAGAGGGGGATCTCGGCAGCGTCGGCTCCCGATTCTCCCGAGGCGGTGGCTCTCGCTTTGCGATCAAGCGCCACGGGAGCAGGGCTTTGCTTTGCAGAAGATCTGGAGATAGAGGTACAAAGCTTTTATTTTTTATTGATCCTGAAGCAGGGTGGGAGCTGACAGCACACTGAGACGCGGATGTTGAGAGCAGGCCGGGCCGTGTGTCAGCTGTGCCGGAAAACGCCGTGTTCAGTCAGCGGCTACAGAACGTCGCTGTATAGAGAGGGGAAGGCCTCGTTTTCACTCCCGTTCCCCAGGCGTTGGCTGGGGGACTTGTTTTGAGGGGAATTCTGTGAAAAAAAAAAGTTTTTCTTTCTTGGGTTTTCTGTTTAGCTGTACTGAGGGCAGCTTTCTGGATTAAGGGTGCATTTGTGATCTGTGAGCCTTCTGGAGGATAGTGGGAAGCAGCCTCCAGGACGAGATGCCTTCTAAGATGCACCGTTTGCTTTGCGGGGCAAAAAGGAGCGTGGTGTCCAATGCAGGGGTGTGTAGGAGCTGCAGTCTGGAGACTGCAGCTATGGGGCAGGGCTCGGAGGTGGTAGTGGAAGCTCAAAGAGGAGTGCCTACCGTCCTAATGGAGCCAGGGTCCCCTCTTCTTCCATCCCCAGAGCCGGTGCCTGGAACCTCTTCTACTCCGGATGTACGAAGCTAGCAGTCCCCATTATCAGGAGGGTTGGCAGCGATTTTTTCACTGGAGTTTGTGGTGGAAATCCAGCAGGCCTTCGGCACTGCCCCAGGGGTTTCTCCGTCAGGGGTCACGGACTGTCTGCTGGGGGTAAAGAGACCGGGAACACCTCTGCCTGCGGGAGTTTCAGGTTCAGCGGCGAAGAGGCCCAGAAGTGAGAAGAAGTCAGTCGTATCGGAGGGAGACAGTTCGGAGGACCCTGACCTGGACTTGGACGAAGAGTTGGAGGAAAGCGAGATTACAGAACAGGAAGATCAAGCGAGAGTGGTTTGTGTGTTTCGACGAGAGGAGTTGCCCGCACTCATTTCGGAGACTCTCAAAGCTCTTAATATACCCTCCTGAGTTCAGGCGGAGAAGTCCACCCTGGAGGACTCGTTTTTGCAGGCCTTTAGGAAGACTCAGAGGGCTTTCCTGGTGCACAGGGTGATTTGAGAAATGATTCAAGAGGAATGGAACCTACCCGAAACAGCTCTCAAGGGGTCTAGAGTTATGGCACGTCTTCCCTGCCTAAAAGTCAGCAGAGGGAGTTTCATCGTTTTCGCTCCCCGAGGTTTGGGCAAAGTCAGAAAGCATGCTTTCCATATAGAAACCAGGGGTTTCAAGGCTTCCAAGGAGCGGGGAAGGGGTTTGCTGCGCCCTCTTCCTCCTCCTCCTCCTCCTCAAATCTCTGTAAGTCACAATGAAGCCAGGGGGACCCGAGTGGAGCCAATTCCCGTAGGGGGTCGTTTCCTTTAATTTTACCCTGCCTGGGTCCGGGTTACATCAGATCATTGGGTGCTGGAGGTTATTCGAGAAGGTTATGCCTTGGAGTTTCAAAGCCCAGTGACTGATTCCTTCGTACAGTCTCCGTGCAAGGCCAGCATCAAACGCCGGGCAGTGCGGGAGACCGTACAAAGGTTGTTGTCTCTCAATGCAATAGTGCCGGTACCTCCCGACCAATTAGGCTACGGTTGATACTCCATTTACTTAATAGTTCCAAAGAAGGAAGGGACATATCGATCAATTTTGGATCTCAAAAGAGTAAATTGCTGTCTCCACGTATCTCATTTTCAAATGGAAACCCTGCAGTCTGCCATCGTGGCAGTATGGAAGGGGGAATTTCTTACGTCCCTGGACCTGGCGAAAGTGTATCTTCACATTCCGATTCGGCAGCAGCATCATAAATTCCTCAGATTCGCGGTTCCTATGGGGCACTTTCAATTCCAAGCGTTGCCTTTCGGTCTAGCTACGGCGCCACAGGTATTCACCAAAGTTATGGTCATAGTGGCGGCAGCCTTGCAAAAGGAGGGCATATTTGTACACCCTTATCTGGACAATTGGTTAATCTGAGCAAAGTCCAGGGAGGAGAGCGAGTTGGCTACGACCAAGGTGGTGGCGTTCCTGCAAAGTCTTGGTTGGGTAGTCAACATGGTAAAGAGCAAGCTGACGCCATCTCAGAGTCTGGAGCATCTGGGAGCGCATTTCGATACCAGTGCGGGAAGAGTTCTTCTGCTGCGGCAGAGGGTGCTAGCACTACGGCGGTTGGTCCGAGAGTTTCTCCACAGGCAGCGTCCCACAGCGTGGCATTACCTGCAGTTACTCGGGACGATGGTGGCGACTCTCAAGTTGGTACCATGGGCGCGGACCCACATGAGACCGTTGCAAAGAGCGTTGTTGAGAAGGTGGTCACATCAGAAGGATCTCTTATCAAAGCGCCTTCCTTGCCCCCCGGAAACGTGCAATGCACTTCAATGGTGGTTGCGTCCCGGGTATCTCGAGAGAGGGATGCCCTTAGAGGCGCCGGTGTGGCTATCGCTGATGACGGACGCCAGTCTCTACGGTTGGGGAGCTCACTATCAAGGAAGATTCGCTCAAGGACAATGGACCGAGCTGGAAAGGGGTTGGTTGATCAACAGGTTAGAGTTGAGGGCGGTAGCGCTAGTGCTTCACGCCTTTCATCCTTACCTTCACAGGAAAGCCATTTGGTTATTTTCCGACAATTGGAACTGCAGTGGCTTATATCAGCCGCCAAGGAGGAACCAGCAGTGTTGCGCTCGAGACGGAGGCCCAGAGTTTGTTCGAATGGGCCAAAGAAAACCTGGAAGCATTGGCGGCGGCGCATGTAGCGGGGGTAGACAATGTGCAGGCCGACTTCTTGAGCCGGGTAAAAGTAGACCCGGGGGAGTGGGCTCTTCACCCGGAGGTCTTCGCAATGCTGGTGCGGTGCTGGGGGACACCAGTCATGGATCTTATGGCGACCTTTCAGTTTGCTCAAATAGATCGTTTCTTTAGCAGAAGGAAGGAGCGGATGTTGGAAGGCCTGGATGCGCTCATTCAAACCTGGTCGGAGGGGCACCCTCCTATACGTGTTCCCTCCGTGGGTGTTAATCGGTTAAGTATTACAGCGCATAGAAAGGCACACAGGACAGGTAGTCTTAATCATGCAAGATTGGCCGAGAAGACCTTGGTATGCAGACCTCATGAGGCTTTTGGTCGTGGACCCGTGGCGGCTTCCCCTGCGGAGGGATCTGCTGTCTCAGGGCCTCTTGCTCATGCCTCAGGTGGATCAATTCTCGCTTACGGCTTGGCTCTTGAGAGGGCAAGGATGACTGCGAAGGGATATTCGGCGGCAGTGATTTTCACCTTGCTGAAGGCTCGTCGTAGGTCGACCTCATTGGCTTATATCCGGGTTTGGCGGATTTTTGAGGCTTGGTGTGTGGACAGACATATTGTGGCGTTAAAGACCTCTCTCCCACAGGTTTTGGCTTTCTTGCAGGAAGGTTTTCAAAAGGGTTTAGTGGCTTCGTTGTTACGGGTGCAGCTGGCAGCGTTGTTCTGTTATAGGGGCAAGGTTCGAGGAGTAGCACTTGGGGGGCATCCGGATGTAAAACATTTTTTGAGAGCCGTATCTCTTGAGGCCCCCTCGCACACGAGTGGTGCCAGCTTGGGATCTCCCCTTGGTCTTACAGGCACTGGTGCAGGAGACGTTTGAGCCACTGTCAAGAGCGTCTCTGGAAGGACCTTACTCTTAAGGTAGTGTTCTTGGTGGCTATCTGTTCTGCTAGGCGAATTTCAGAGTTGCAAGCTTTATCCTGTCGGAGGCCTTTTCTATCCTTTTTGGGGTCTAAAGTGGTTTTGAGGCCGGTGCCGTCCTTTTTACCCAAGGTGCTGTCATCATTTCATGTGAATCAAGTAGTTTCCTTGCCGGTGTTTGGCGCAGGCAGCGAGGAACAGCCTTCAGGGCGGTTACATCTGTTGGATGTTCGTCGAGCATTAACGAAGTATTTGCGTCAGACAGCCAGCTTCCGTAAATCGGATAGGTTCTTTGTTCTCTTTGCAGGTGCTCGCAAAGGGGAAGCAGCATCGAAAGCTTCCATTGTGCGATGGTTGAAGGAGGCCATAGCGTCTGCATATCTTCTAAAAAGCAAGTTGATACCGGAAGGGCTGAGCGCTCATTCTACCAGAGCGCAAGCGACATTGTGGGCAGAGTGCAGTATGGTACCTGCGGCGGAGATTTGTAAGGCAGCTACCTGGTCTTCACTGAATTCCTTGGTTAAGCACTACCATCTGGATGTTCAGGCGGGCAGGGACACCTGTTTTGGATCGGCGGTGCTTCAGGCTGGTCTACAGGATCCCTCCCGATAAGTACTATCGCTGCTCTGTTACATCCCCAGAGTTCGGGACTAGACTGGAGGTACAATAAGGAAGGTGAAATTAGACTTACCTGCTAATTGTTGTTCCTTGAGGAACTCCAGTCTAGTCCCGTATCCCACCCCAGTGAGTCCGGTGGACTATAGCCTGAAGTGTAGGAGTCTTACAGGTAAGCTACAGTTAATGAGATGGGAAGATATAGTTCTTCACGGTAGGGTGCGGACTGGGGTATGGGGGTGTGAGGATCCACGTCCTTCATGGAGGGGAGGGACAGGCCTCAGCACTTGTCAAACACTATAAATAAGAGAAGAGTTTAAGTGTACATAGTGTTCTCTTGAGTCATAGTCAGTTTTGGTTAGTATGTATAGTTGATTGGTATCTATTACTTAATTGTTGCTCCGGGGAGCCTGCTTTGTCAATAGCTTACTGGAGTGTGGAGGAGATGTCTGTACTTATGTACCCGTGACATCACAGAAATGACGTTTCTCAGTCTCCAAGCTGCTGGAAGAGGAGCATAAACTCGGAGTTCGGGACTAGACTGGAGTTCCTCAAGGAACAACAATTAGCAAGTAAGTCTAATTTCACCCTCTCTTCCTGAAAGTTCTTAAAGGGGTTTTGTTTTTCATTTTTAAAAGTGAATTCTTTTTCTCCAGGACCAAGCAGGAAGTCAGTCCTCACATATGGGTGACGTCGGCGCCGACGGAGCCCCCGTGCGGAGCATTTCCCCAGCTTTCAAAGAAAGCCTTTGGGAATTGCAGCGCACATGCGCGGTCCCCTTCCCGCCCAAGGGTGCCATCTTGCTCAGTCTTCTTTTTTCCGCGGAGCCCGACGGACGTAGTTCATTTTTCGCTGAGGAAAAAGTTGATTTCCCTGTTTTTCTTTTTCTCCGGTTCGACGCCGGATCCTTTTCCCGCCTGGGCCCGATACGCCGGTATCGAGCCCACTCTCTCTTTTTCGTTTTTTGTCCTTTGTGACTAGCATTGGCGCCATTTTTCTTTTTTCACTGGCAGCCCTGTCTTTTGACCTCGCAGGGGCCCTTTTTCTCCCGATGGCTGCCAGCGGGTTTAAAAAGTGTGATCGGTGTAAGAAACTTATGTCTCTTACCGACACACATGACTGCTGCCTCCGCTGCCTCGGACCCGATCATGACCCGATCTGTGGTCCGTGTGGCAAAATGTCCTCGAAGGCGTTGAGGAGTCGGCAGCACCAGAAGGATAGGATATTCTCTGACTCCGCGTCCGGACGGGCCCGGACCTCGTCAGAGGCCTCGACGTCTCGGGACTCCGGCCCCGAGCAGCATCGGGGTTCCTCTGAGCGGGGGTCTCCTTCGCGGGAACAGCGCAGGAAGAAGAAACCCGCGAGGGCGGCATCAGTGGACACTCCTGGTTCCTCGAGGGCCAGGTCGCGTAGCCCCGATAGCTGTCCCGGGTCTTCATAGTCGGAGAGGCCTGCCAAGCATCCTCATATCGAGATGGAGTCTCCTGGACACGTGAGTGCTGTAGTCCTCGTGGACTCTACTCCAGGGGAGCCGCCGTCGGGGCCCGAGTCTGGGGTTGCTGGGTCTCCTGAGCTCGAACTCAGGTTGACGGCCTTGGAGAGCAGCCTCGCTGCCTTCATGGAACAGCAGCGGGCATTGATCGCCGGTCTCACCGGTGCATCTGCCCCGACCACCGGGACATCAACGTCCAAGTCGACCCCGGAGGCCGAGCCGATCCTTGAGTCCATGCGGGCTCGGGTCGATCCTCGGCCACAGTCTCCCTCGGCCTCCCGTTCGGGACTGAGGTCGTCGACGCTGGTACCCTCGGCGTCGGCGGATGGCATCGGTGCCCGCCCGACCGGAGCTGCTCGATTCCTCCTCCGAGGAGTCGGGCTGGGAGACGGAGGACGAAGAGTCACCCGACACTTATCGGACTCGGTGTGTCCCATCGGACTCGCCGGAGTCCGAACTTCGGAGACGATCCCCACCGGAGGATACCCGGTTCTCGGACTTCGTGCGGGATATGGTCAAGGCCTTGGCCTTCCCCGCGGATCCCGAGGAGGAGCCGAGGAGCTCGAGGCCCTCCAGTATGACTCTCCCCCGAAGGAGGCCTTTACTGTACCGGTTCCTCCGATGCTGGAGCGGCTGCTCTTACGCATGTGGGAGACCCCGGCCTCGATGCCGGTGTTAAGCAAGCAGGTCGATTCCATCTATCGAGTCCGCAAGAGCCCCGGGTTCCAAAAGGCACAATTACCGCACCACTCCATGGTTGTGGAATTGGCCATGCATCGACTGAAAAGTCAGAAGATGCACTTCTCGGTGCCTCCCGGCCGGGAGGCCCGGAACCTGGATGGCCCTTGGTAAGAAGTGCTTCCAGGGCTCTATGCTTGCTTGCCATGTCCAGACATACCAGCTCTACATGGGCATGTATCTCCAAGACCTGGCAAAGGAGATTGCCGGGTTCTCTGCTGGTCTCTCCGAGGAACCTTTGCAGCGGTTCCAAGCCTTGTCCACTGGTATTCGAGAGTGCTCGAAGTTTATCTCTCGAGCAGCCTACGATGGCTTTGAGGCTTCGGCCCGAGTAGCCGGGGCCGGCATCGGTGCCCGCCGACAGGCTTGGCTACAGTCATCCGACCTCGAGCCATGGGTGCAGGACAAGTTGGTCGATGTCCCCTGCCAAGGTGAAAACCTCTTTGGCAAGCCCATGGCTGAGAAGGCTGCAGAACTCAAGACCGAGACTCTGACCCGGACTAGGCTGTCCAGAAAAACCTCTGCCCCTTCTCAGAAAAAGAAGGGCTCGGGAAAAAAGATCTTTTACCCGAGGAAGTCATCTGCCTATAAACAATACCCTCATTATCAGGCCTCTGCAGCTCCCCAACAGGGTCAGCAGGCCAAGGGGCAGGGTCATGGGCCCCGTAGGCAGAAGGCCCCCAAGCCACCAACACCGGCCCCTGCTCAGCAGGGTGGGGGTTTTTGACTCAGAAGGCATAGCCTCTTCTCCTCAGCTGGCTCACATCAGCACAGGAGGCCCACTTTGCCCACAGGTGGTCAGCCGTCACATCAGATACCTGGGTACTCCATATAGTCCACAAGGGCTATCTTCTCCATTTTCACCAGGTACCTCCCTCCTGTTTTCCAGGGGAGGCTCCAAGACTCCCTCTGCACAGGGACCTACTCCTTCAGGAGTTAGCAAGTCTGCTAAAGGACCAGGCTGTGGAACCGGTGCCCCACCACCTGAGAGGTCACGGCTTTTATTCCAGGTACTTTCTGGTACCAAAAAGAACAGGAGGCCTCAGACCTATCCTAGACTTGCACAACCTCAACAAATTCCTGGAGAGGGAAAAGTTCAAGATGCTTACCCTTGGAATCCTGCTGCCCTACCTCCAGCAGGGAGATCGGCTATGCTCCTTAGATCTAAAGGATGCTTATACTCACATCCTTATTCATCCAGACCACAGACAATATCTCAGATTTGTTGTGGGGGGAAACCACTACCAGTACAGAGTACTACCCTTTGGCCTAACCTCCGCTCCCAGGGTGTTCACCAAGTGCCTGGCGGTGGTGGCGGCCTACCTGAGGCTTCAAGGTCTTTTTGTGTTTCCATACCTGGACGACTGGCTCATAAGGGACCAGTCTTCCCAGGAGGCCAGTCAAGCCACCCTTTCCACTGTGGCTCTGCTTCAGCACTTGGAGTTTGTCATAAACTTCGCAAAGTCCACTTTTCTCCCATCCCAGAACTTAGAATTCATAGGAGCAAGGCTAGACACTCTTCAGACGAAGGCTTTTCTGCCAGTGGACAGAGCCCACAGGTTGATGGATGTAGCCAGGCAGTTTCACAGCAATTCCCTGGTCTCCGCTAGGCAATTCCTGAGACTTCTCGGCCATATGGCTTCCTCGGTTCATGTAACCCCCAATGCCCGCCTGCACATGCGGCCTGCTCAGTGGAGCCTTCGAACTCAGTGGCATCAAGCCACAGGGAGCCTTGCAGACTCAGTGAGAATATCCACCCTGCTCTTCTCCTCTCTACAATGGTGGCTTCATCTTCCGAATCTGGTACTCTGAGTGAGTTTTCAATCCCCTCCGCATTCTCAAGTGCTGTCGACAGATGCTTCTCTTCTAGGTTGGGGAGCACATTGCCAAGGGGCATGTACTCAGGGTCTCTGGACCCCTTGGGAGGCTGCTCAGCAGATAAACTTCTTGGAGCTACGGGCAATACGCCTAGCTCTGAGAGCCTTCTCCCACCTCACATCTCACCAGTCTGTACTGGTCCAGACGGACAATCAAGTTGCCATGTTCTACGTGAACAAACAAGGAGGCACGGGCTCCTTCCTTCTCTGTCAGGAGGCACAACGACTGTGCTCTTGGGCAGTCAATCACGGAATCCTCCTCAAGGCTGTCTACCTCCCAGGTCAAGAAAATTACCTGGCGGACAGACTGAGCAGGATCCTGCAACCACACGAATGGAGATTGAATCCGTAGGTGGTTCATCAGATTTTATTTATTTATTTATTTGCAAATCTTTTATATACCGCCACTTCCTGAGATCAGTGGCGGTTTGCATCGAACAACATGAAATACATAAAACAGTGCTGTGATAAACAGATCTTTCTCAGGTGGGGCCTCCTCACCATGGATCTTTTCGCCAGTCCTCTGAACCGGCAACTCCCGAGATTCTGTTCCAGACAACCGCATCCTCTCAGAGTAGCAGCGGATGCCTTTCTGATTCCATGGTCCCAAGGCCTACTGTATGCGTTTCCTCCCACGCCACTAGTGTCCCGAACACTGTTCAAGGTCCTCAAGGATGGGGCCTCAATGATTCTGATAGCCCCCAGGTGGCCGAGGCAGCCGTGGTTCCCACTCCTGCTGCAACTGGCGGTGGACACTCCTCTTCCTCTGGGGATTCAACATGATCTCCTGTTTCAGGACCAGGGGTCTCTCTTGCACCCCAACCTCCAGTCCCTTCATCTGATGGCCTAGCTGCTGAAAGGGTAGTCCTGGCTCCCCTACTACTGCCTAGAGAGGTGGAAGACGTAGTCTTAGCCTCTAGGTGGCAATCCACCAGGAAATCCTACACTCTTAAGTGGCGTAGATTCTCCGCATTGTGTGCTCAGCACAGCGAGAATCCCTTCTCGTGCTTGGTAGCGGTAGTATTGCAATATTTACTTTACCTCTCCAATCTAGGCCTTAAGTCCAACTCTGTCAGGGTTCACCTCAGTGCCCTCTCAGCGCACCACTCGCCGGTGGACGGGAGGCCTCTTTCCAACCACCCTTTGGTGGCTCATTTTCTCAGAGGCCTCCTCCTGCTTAAGCCTCCTTTGCCTCCACCAGCCCCTGAGTGGGATCTGAATGTGGTCTTGCAGCGGATTACTTGTCCGCCATTTGAACCTATGGCTACCTGCCCTCTCCATTTTCTCTCCTGGAAAACCTTGTTTCTGGTAGCTCTTACCTCTGCTAGGCGAGTGAGTGAACTTCAGGCACTAGTGTCTGATCCCCCTTACACTAGGTTCTACAGGAATAGGGTAGTCTTACGGACTCACCCAAAGTTTCTCCCTAAGGTTGTCTCCCCTTTTCACCTCAATCAGGAGGTGGTTCTTCCGACCTTCTTTTCCAGGCCGCATGCCAGCCGAGCTGAGATGGTCCTGCATCCCCTGGACTGTAGGAGGGCGTTGTCCTTCTACCTTGACCGTACGCAGGAGCATCGAAGGGCTGTTCAGCTCTTCATTTCTTTTGACCCCAATAAGTTGGGGTTACCTGTCTCCAAGCGTACTTTGTCCATATGGGTCGCTGACTGTATCGCCTGGGCTTATGGGGCAGCCGGCCTCTCGTTGGAGGGTCGAGTCACGGCTCATCGTGTCAGGGCGAAGGCTACGTCAGTGGCTCATCTTCGCTCTGTTCCGTTGGCAGACATCTGACGTGCTGCTACTTGGTCTTCATGCCAGACTTTTGCGGCCCATTACTGCCTTGAGAGGGTGTCCCGCAGGGACAGTGCTTTCGGACAGGCAGTACTCCATAATCTCTTTGGGGTTTAGGCAACTCCTACCCTCCGGCCCTGGTGTTGGGCTACCGGTCGGGGGCGTTCTCAGAGAAGATTCCTTCCTTACATACTAACGAGCTAGAGGGAGCTCATTTTTTCGGCTTGAGGTCTCCGGTAGCCTTAAGCTGGGGAGTCCCATATGTGAGGACTGACTTCCTGCTTGGTCCTGGAGAAAGAGTAGTTACTCACCTGTAACAGGTGTTCTCCAGGAGCAGCAGGAATCAGTCCTCACAACCCTCCCTCCTCCCCTTGGAGTTGCAGTCATATGATTTATTTTTGCTATTTTGCTGTCTTTTAGCTATGTCATCAGACTGAGCAAGATGGCACCCTTGGGCGGGAAGGGGACCGCGCATGCGCGCTGCAATTCCCAAAGGCTTTCTTTGAAAGCTGGGGAAATGCTCCACACGGGGGCTCCGTCGGCACCGGAGTCACCCATATGTGTGGACTGATTCCTGCTGCTCCTGGAGAAAACCTGTTACAGGTGAGTAACTACTCTTCCTATACTGCAAAGAGGGAATTGTTTGTGGCAGTGGACAAAGCTCTGTTAGCACTCGTTGATTTTTGTTTCAGCTACCCAGTCACAGTTAGCTCTTTCAAGTCACTGACCTCATTAGGTGTTAGTGGTCCTTGATTGGCTTGCTAAGCAGCTAGGTGATACTGTATAAGGGTATAGAGGTCCTTGCAAGTACTGGCATTCCTAACAGGGACTCCATTGCAAGCAAGGTAATTCTGTGTGGCTTTTGAAAACAAGCTTTTTGCCTGAAAGCTTTTAAAGGGGTTTTGGTTTAAATTTTTAAAAGATAATTCTTTTTCTGTATTACAAAGGGGGATTTTTTTTCTGGTGCTGGGCAAAGTTCTGTCAGTTAGAGCTCATTGTTTTTTGTTCCAGTTACCCATTCACAGCTAGCTCTTTCAAGCAACTGACCTCATCAGGTGTTAGATTCCTCCCACCACCCCATCTCCCATCCATCCCATGTGAGCATTCTTGCTTTATAGGACAACTCCCCAATTAGCTAAACTTAGGGACATAGAACAGCGCTGTTAGAACACACTTAAGAGGTTAACTGCTTCTTTTCTTAAAGGATAGCTGAGGAACAGGTAGAGAGACTTTGGTAGGTGTCTCTCTCTTGTACTTCAACAGGTACCAAAGCTCCACCAACTGAACAATGGTTGGGAAAAATCGTATTGCCAAAACTGTTGCCCCTGTTACAGCTTCTGCCTCTGTCCAGTCAGAGATGCTAATGCCAGATGAAGGACCGGTTCCATATGCAGGATGCCTGCATGCTGAAGCTCCCAGGGAACAAGTGGAGGAGCTCAGAGAAGAGTTGATGAGGCTGAGAAACATTTGAGGCAGTAAAAAGTTCATTGATGAGATGCTTCTTGATACATCCAAGCTCTCCAACAGAGATGAAGATGGGAGGCTACAGAATAAAGAAAGTTGGACATGAGTCACCAGAAACTGCAGAACCAACAATGTAACTCCTCCAGCCCTTGAAATGAAGAACTAATATGCAGCCCTGGAGGTGAAAGCATCACAGGGAAGAGAAGAACCAGATCTCGAGCACCCCAAAGTTGCATTATCGGTGACCACAAGGAAGCGAAGGGAAGTGGTAGTTGGTGACTCTCTTCTGAAACATACTGAGGCGTCCATATGCCGATCAGAGACAGGTGCCGTCTGCCAGGTGCCAAAATCCATGATGTTACAGAGAGTTTGCTGAAAACTCATTAAGCCTACTGACTATTATATGTTCTTGCCCATCCATGTCTGCACAAATGATACTGCTAGGTATCTCTCTGAGCATATCAAAAGTGACCTTTGTGGCTCTGGGACAGATGGTGAAGCAGATAGGTGGACCCTCTGTTGAGGGTAAAAGCCGAGGCAGAGAAGCTTGCAGAGGCAGAGAAGCTCGCACCCTGGAGATGAATGCATGGCTGCGTGGATGGTGTCATCGAGAGCGTTTTGGAGTCGGGAGTTGTCCCAGAGGACTGGGGAAAGGCGCATATGGTCCCCTTTACACAAAAGCGGAAGTAAGGATGATGTTGAAAATTACAGGCTGGTTAGTCTAACCTCCGTGATGAGTAAATTTATTGGAAAAGCTGCTAAAAGAGAGAATAGTGAGGTTTCTGGAGTCCATTGGATTGCAGGATCTGAGGCAGCATGATCGATGCATATTACTATTTTCCATGGTTAGTATTTTCTTCGGATCCCAAGTCTTCTGTGGGCACGATTTATCCCACCCACAAGGAAGATAAACTCATACACCCACAGACATTAGCTGACTACCTTCAGTCCAAATGCACCTCTTCACAAGATTCTGCATCCAACAACACCACCAGCACAGCACAAAACAAACGGATCTGGGCAAAGTTCAGCATCGCATCTACCGATCAGTTAACACAAATCATCTCAGAACTAAATACCAGCACCACTCCATCAGATCCATGCCCGGTAGCATGGATTAAATCAGCCAAAGAAGAACTGAGCCAACTCATTCACAACATAGTGAAACAATCTTTATCTCAAGGCTACATGCCAAGCGCTCTCAAGCTTGCTACAGTCCGACCAATACCCAAAAACTCAACCGCAAGGAAAGACAACCCTGCAGCATACCGCCCCATCTCAAGCCTCCCCTTCCTCGCAAAGGTCAAGAAAATTTTCCAACGCCAACTACAGGACCACATTGACTCGCATGCTCCTCTGGACCCCCACCAACACGGCTTTCGACCCTACCATAGTGTCGAAACACTACTCATATACAGTGTTCCCTCTAAGGATTGCTGGTTCGTGTGCAAAATCAAAAACTCGTGAGCAGAGTTTTACAGAATCAATTTTTTTGTGTGCAAAATTTTACAACCTATACATGTGCGTGCTGCTGTTACATTATTTAAATGCAGCAATTTTAATGAAATTACAATTATTTAATTATAGTTTATTTAATCAGAAACAACACAATAGTTCAATTAAAGCTATACTTCAATAATGGTATGATAACCAAAACAAATTCAAGTTACATTTAGATATAGAGAATATTCTAATTTACTTTCTCTCTTCTTCCTTTATCTGTTTTCCATAATTCATAAACATTGTCAATATTAATGTTTTCAGTAGACATGTAAAGTTTAATTCTCATCGAATTCTCCAGGTGATTTGTTTCCAGCCGATTTCTACACTTTGTTTTAATGGCGTTCATTAGGCTGAAGCCTCTCTCGCAATCAGCACTCAAAGCTTGAAAAGTCCCACATACATCTAGTAAAAGATTAAGTGCATTGAATTGTTCCTGTTGTGTAAATGTTAGTATGTCTTGAAAGGTTTTTATGGCTCCGACTTTTACCTTTCTCTGCAATGATAAATTTGAGGTCTACATACTCTTTATGAAGTTCCTTTTCATAAGATTGTTCATCTTTCTTGAATAAATTGCAGTAACGCTTAGCAAATCTGGACAGCTCTAATCTCCCAAATGAAAATTCATCAAGATTTGAAGGATTTGATACGCAATCTATATCAAATATACACCAATCCTGTAATTCATTCTCCGGAAATCTTTTATCCATGTGATCGCAAGTTTGTTGAAAAAATTAGAGAATGGCATCGATATTTATTGTACAGCTGTAAAATGAAATTAAGTCTTGTACTTTTTCACTCAGGTAGACATTTTCTCCAAGATACTGAGATCTAATTCTCTGCATTTTGGCGTTGGTGAATTGATATGCTTCCACGGTGGTCAAAGAGCTCTTCTGAAGACTTTTGCAAAGTTCTGCTAAGTCACCGAGAACATCACAAAGAATAAATATTGCTACTTTGTATTCAGGTTTTCTTAATCTCCCAAGACAATATTTATTCTGGATCATTATCTTCGTCTATTTGTGCTTGACAATATTCAATTAAAACCTCATAATTCTTAACCAGTGACCTTAGAGCAAAATGTCGAGAGAGCCATCTTACTTCATTCAGTGGCCTAAATGAAACAACGTCACTGTTGCATTAGCAATTTCCTCCAGTTTGCCTTGCTGTATACTCGATCTACTGATGAGGTTATAAACAGTGCGTAATAGAGTTTCAACGTCCTTAATGAATGGAATTTTTTTCCAAGCATCGTCTATTGCTAAATCTTCTCTGTGAAGTACACAATGCTGTTCCAGCATATGAGGAATGATTCACAGAGAATTGCAGCAACTCCATTGTTCTTTCCAAGCATAACAGAAGCACCATCTGATATAAAAGTAACAATGCGATTCATGTCCAAGCAATTTTCATCATAAAACTTCCTTATTGAATCAACTATTGCAGTGCTATTTCAGGCATTCAATTTTACCATTCCAGCAAAAACTGTTTTATGAATATAGTCACCCAATCCTTCTAAATTTGATGTACATGATAAGCATCTTTGAGGTAGTGATGTCGGTGCTTTCATCTATTATGAGAGTATGGAAATGAGATTCCCTGATTTCAGTTAAAATTTGATTTTTAACACAACCATTTATTCATTCGGTGAATTCGAAGGCATAATTTTTGCTTCTCCAGCTTGCTGGAATTTTAACAGTTTTCAATATAGTCATGAATCTCCTGCACAGCCAACATGGATGTATTCAATTTGATTGCAAGTAGCACATTGCCAATTAAAATCTTTACCTCTTCTGGGCTTGCCCTATCTCGATTTGCCTGTTCAAGTCTTTTGTTCCTATCTTCAGGTGTTTCTCTTAAAAAATTAATTAGAGATCCATGCTTCAGATTTTTGAGTTTTGTTACTGCATCCAAATGACATCTGTGAGTAATGTGACGCTTAAGATAATCAATTTTCCACTCACCCCAATTCTTTCCGGTGCTCCAGTCTCCTTAAACTTCTACTTTTAGACATTTTCTGCAGACTACCATGTCCTCTGCTTCACGATATTCGAAAATTTCATTAAGTTTGTACACTCTTACACGTCTGGCATAGCAGTTTCAACAGAAAACTCTGTCAACCAATTGAGATTGAAATTGTTACTTTTATTTTTCTTCACTTTCCCGAAAAGATGATTTTCATTTTTTTGCTTCGACATTTTGATAGATGTTAAATAATAAAAATTTAATGACTCTACACACTAATAAAAAGGACGAAAAGATTCAAAATGGCAGTTAAATAACACAGGTACACTACCAACAAACTGCCTCCAGTTTTGCAACTGATTCCTATAGATTTTGGGGTGCTGAATCCAGGAAAAATAGCCAAAATGTTCCATCACGTCACGTTTTCTTGCAAAATTAGATTTCTTACCCATATAAGGAATGTTCACATAATTTCTTTTTAGCCGACTGCAGTTTATTTTCTTGGCCCAAAATAGAGGTTGTAATGGTTAACTAACTAGAAACACTCCCTCATGATATTTTAGAGTGTTTTGTATTCATTTTATACATTAACAGGACAATTGGGAGGCGGGGGGCTAAATCCAGTACTCGCGCTGGCGCATGTTCTTTCCTGTTCGCCTCGCCTCGTTCGCTCAAACATGGTGGTTGCGACATGAACGTTCCTGTCAAATTTCAGTTTCTTGCAAGTTCATTATTACCTTTTGTTTGATCAGTCGTAATCCAGCTTTATTCCGAAGTGGTTCACTACAGTTGTAGTTTGCAGTGCTGTGTATTTGTGATGACTCACAGAGCCAGAGGTTGCGTCAACTCTCCGGACAGTTTTTGTTTTATTTGTGGGGAATATACCGTGAAAAAGCGGCAGAGGAACATTTCTGCATTTATTAAAGTATATTTCGCCTATTTCGGTTTGAAGTTAGGCGATCAAGACAAACCGTGGCCTCCTCACAAAGTGTGCAAGACATGTGAGGAAGATCTACGCTTATGGATGAAAGGTAAAAAACAAGCATTTCGTTTCGGAATACCTATGATGTGGCGTGAACAAAGAGACCACAGCAGTGACTGCTATTTTTGCTCTTGCATTGTGAAGGGATACAACTTAAAAAATAAGAACGTAATAAGTTACCCCAACCTTCCCTCAGCAATTAGGCCTATGCCTCATAGCAACGAAGTACCTGTGCCTGAACCACCAAAATCTTTGGATCATATTTGTGTGGACGGTTCTGATCATGATGAGACTCATCAGATGGCTTTTCCCGATGAGTCCAGTACTTCCGAGTTTGAAACTGAACCAGATCCGAAACCTGAACTTTTCTCTCAAGCTGAATTGAATGATTTAGTCCGGGATTTAGGACTCCCAAAAGATGCTGCCCAACTGCTAGGTTCTCGGCTTAAACAGAAAAATCTATTGTCACCAGGAACAACTTTTATTGGTACCGCAACCGCGAGACACAATTTTTGAAGTATTTCAGCAAAGAGGAAGATTTGGTATTTTGCAACGATATATACGGAGTGATGGAAAAGTTTAAACTCAAGTATGATCCTGCTGAATGGCGACTGTTCATTGATTCGTCAAAAGACAGCATAAAAGGTGTTCTTCTTCATAATGGCAACACATTCGCTTCAGTTCCTATTGCTCACTCTGTTATTCTCCAAGAAAAATACGAGAATTTGGCCCTGATTCTTCAGAAGATTCGTTATGATGAGCATAAGTGGATGATTTGTGGAGACTTTAAAATTCTATCCATGCTATTAGGGCAGCAATCCGGTTTCACCAAATATCCCTGCTTCCTTTGCTTGTGGGATAGCCGGGCTCGCGACCTACACTGGGGGAAAAAAGACTGGCCAATTCGGGAGTATTTGAGACCCGGTGAGAAAAATGTTCTTCATGAGAGCTTGGTAGCTCGTGATAAAATTCTATTACCACCTCTCCACATTAAGTTGGGTCTCATTAAGCAATTCATCAAGTCCCTTCCAAAAGATGGTGAGTGCTTTCGTTACCTTTGCTCAAAGTTCCCCCGACTTTCTGAAGCAAAGCTAAAGGAAGGAGTGTTTGTTGGCCCTGATATAAGGAAACTCATTTCAGATGGAGCATTCGCTGAAACGATGTCTGAGAAGGAAAAAGAAGCCTGGGATTCCTTCAAGGATGTTCTCAAATTCTTGGGGAACAGGCGGGATGAGAACTATAAGGATATTGTTGCCAGGATGCTCAATGTCTTCAAAGAACAAGGCTGTAACATGAGCCTGAAAGTCCATTTCTTGCACTCCCATGTGAACTACTTTCCCGAAAACTTGGGGGCGTATAGTGAAGAACAAGGTGAAAGGTTTCACCAGGACATCAAGGACGCAGAGAGAAGGTACCAAGGAAGATGGAACACCACTATGATGGCTGATTTCTGCTGGTTGCTGCTGCGGGAAACCCCAGATGAAAAATACGCCAAGCAGCGCACCAAGAGAAGCATTCGGGGGAAGAAGAAACGGGCCCACCAGGAGATTGATTGACCCAAGAATGACTTTAAAATCTAAACTGTGTTGACAAATATTGTGTTTTTACTAAACTTTGAAATAAAAATTTGCTAGTTATTACCACAGTGTCGGATCTCATTTATTAGAATTTTATTTTCACACCATCGGATGTTTGTCTTCATGTATTGCAATGGTGCGGTTTGCGTTTTCTATTCTTACATACATACCTGTACAACATTTTTTGCACATTTCTTTGCTTTGCTTTGTGTCTAACCTCGCTCTTATATGCTCAATGTTTGTGCACATGTATGTGGCTGTTTTAAGTGCATACAATTTTGCTACCATCACAGTGTGTTTTGTTGACATTACTCTATTCTTATGTGCTGCCTTGTTACAATTTTCTTTATTCTTATTTGAATAACTACTAAACAATTAGTATAAAGAATTCATCCAAGAAACGTTTATCTCGATCGCACTCAATCTGAAACGTTCACCTCAAACTGCTAACCCAATGTAGCAAAAAATCTGTACGTGATGGAGCAAATTGGTTACCAGATTTGGATTCAGCGCACCAAAAAACGTAAAAATCAATCGAAACATTAGAGGCAGTTTAAAAAAAAGTTTTTTTAGTGTACCTGTGTAATTAACGGGGAGGGTTTTCACAGACTTCCTCTTGAAGAGTTTTGTATTGTTATAGCAACACGTTTAAACACGGCTTGAAAGCTTACATTTTTATTCATTTTTATTTTAACAGTCAACAAATTTTGCCATTTCGTCGTCTTTTGGATTGATTTTAAGCTTTTGTTTCAACAAATTTCGCCGCAGTGCCTGGTCCTGCGCTGAGCTAAATGTTTGTGCGCTACGAGCCCGAAATCTGTGCACTAGTGCAGCTTAGAGGGAACATTGCTCATATATTTACTTGACAACTTGATCAGAGATATCAATAACATCAAAACGGGCTTTCTCCTAATATTCATAGATATATCCTCAGCTTTAAACACGGTCTCCCACCCCATCCTACTAGACCAGGGGTTCTCAACCCTGTCCTCGGGACCCAACTAGCTAGTCGGGTTTTCAGGATAACCACAATGAATATGTATGAGAGAGATTTGCATACACTGCCTCCATTATATGCAAATCTGTTCCATGCATATTCATTGTGGTTATCCTGAAAACCCGACTGGCTAGGTGGGTCCCGAGGACAGGGTTGAGAACCCCTGTACTAGACAGACTAAAAGCCATTGTTCTACACAACATCACTATCAGCTGGTTCTCTTCCTACCTCAACAACCGACAAATGCAAGTAAAGTGTGGAACAAGCACCTCTAACCCATTCCAATCAAAACAGGGAGTACCTCAAGGATCCTCCCTGTCTGCCCTTTTATTCAACCTATTTATTCAGCCCATCTGCACAATCATTAAAAGGAACAAGGTCCACCACACCATATGCGTGGACGACATAATGATCTACTCTTCAATCAACCTTGACAACCCAGACTACACGAAAGTGACCAACTGCCTAGAAGAAATGATAAATTGGCTAACCCAAAATAACCTTAACATTAATTACACTAAAACTGAGGCCCTCCTAGTCACACGAAACACAAGATTCACCCCACCAGACTCAATCCAGCTCAAAATACGCCTGGACCATGAACTGAACCTACAACCCCATATAAACAAGACAACCAAGAGCGCCTACAACAAATTGAATATCATCAGACGGCTCAAACCACTACTCAGCCCGGAACACTTCCGCACCGTGCTCCAGGCCATAATCATGCCCATCCTGGACTACTGCAACCCCATATTTATTTATTTATTTAGACAGTTTTGTATACCGCCTTATCCTTCAATCAAAGCGGTCACAACACAATTAGGGGATACATTTAACACGCAGGGATGTGAGACACATACACTAATACTTACAAGGAACATGGGCAATGGAGGGTTAAGTGGCTTGCCCAAGACCACAAGGAGCATCTGTGGGACTAGAAACCCCAGTCCTTCCGGCCCAAGGTTGCTGTCCTCTAGTGGGATATACCCATATACCTAGGCCTACCCAAACAAGCTCTCCGCCCACTGCAGATGGTACAGAATACCGCTGCCCGTATTATAACTGGCTCTTCTAAACATGACCACATCACTCCCCTCTTGAATCACCTTCACTGGTTCCCCATCAGCTCTTGGATCAAATATAAATCTATGCTAAACCTCTTTAAAATCAAGCAAGCCATCTTGGCAAAAGTATTGAAGAATCTCATTAACATGAATAACAGCTCAAGACCCAGAAGACGCACCACCACTGATACAATCAGCACCCCCAGCATATACACCAAATCCAATCAATCCACATCCAGTAAAGCTCTATCCCTAGCAGCCCCTGCGCTATGGAATGCATGCCCAGATGATCTAAGAGCCCCCTCTGACTCCAAGGACTTCCAGAAAAGTTTGAAAACAACTCTCTATGTGGAACATTTTGGAGACATTACATGACAGTACAAACACTAGCCCTTACCCCAAAATGTGATTTCCTCCTATCCCTCCTTACACCCCACCTAACCTTTCTCTTTCTTTGAAATATAATGTAAATAGCACATCCTGTAAATAGTTGAACTAAGCTCATGCAACGCCCCTGCTCCCACTGTTTTATGAAAAAACAGTTCGTTATACTGTAAACCACTTTGATTGTAAGAGAAAGCGGTATAGAAGACCTATTAAATAAATAAAATAATACATTTCTTCACTTGCTCTTTCTGTATGACACTCTCCAGGCCAGTTTCTGAGATTCAGTAGTTTGACAAATCGCCTCCACCACCTTCTCACTTTTTGATTGTACTCCATCTCAGGCACTCATTGGAAATATAAATTGCAGTGACGAAAATGTTTCTCTGAGTTTTCCAACTTTAGTAATTCTTCCTTATGCACCTTCTCAAAGTGTGAGTTTTGCTTTCTGTGTTCGCCCACAGTATCCTCACATCGCCATTTTCTCTTTGAATTCAACTTGCCTGTGACCCAGCTCACTCATTTCTTTCTTTAATGCACTACTGCTGCTTTAATCTAATTTTTCATGCATGTCAACATGTATTTAAATTTCTTCATCCACTGCTTCATGTCTGTCCTCATAAATGTACTTTCCCACCTGTACTCTGCTTATGCCAGACTTTGCCAATAGAAACTATTTTGAGGAGGTCATTCTGGGCAGGGTTTACCATCACACAGTTCTCATACCCACCCTTGTTTTCGCCAAATTTGTGTATTTAAAAACTTCAGGCTTCTTTTTTGTGGACATATATCTTTTTTTTTTTACACTCAATGCCCTATGGATCTCTCAGGTAGAAGGATTAAAGTTGTTTAGCGTCCTTTTTTTCAGCCCTGTTTTAGGTTGCCATCTCTGATGACGATGTCACTCCCTACTGGTTTTTAAATATTTCTATAAGAATTTTCATGTTGAATATGTAGAGTAAGCTTTGTACATCAGTGAAGCAGTCTTTTACTTTAATGCATTTTGAATTATTTTTATATAGCAGAATGTAAATATTTTTATATAGCAGAATGTAAATATTTGTAAATATTTAAATCTGTATATATGTTTAAATTATCTATATACCTAATCATCATTTACTCAGCATTGTAACCCTCAAATTACCATTTTTATTATATACAATTTAATGTTCACTGTAATTTCAATTGTTTGAATAAGTTTCAATGTAATGTTCAAATTTTGTTCTATGTAAACCGCTTTGATTTTTCTGAAAGGCGGTATATAAAACTGTTCAATAAATAAATAAATAAAATAAAATAATGTGAAAAGTGTACGAGTCTGTGAAGGCTTTTAAATGCACTAAAATCTTTAGTTGTGACTAGTGCGGGTAGGCGGCTATGGATATCAGTATTAATGCTATGAAAATAAAGAAGAGGAATAGATATATATTTTAACTTCCATACACTGATTTCACCTTTTTATTTTTTCTAGTGAATTTAATACATGTGGCAGATGCCAGCAATTGGGAATTTTCTGTGTATCTGCAGAATAGATAAAATACAGACATTACTGTACTGTACCCTACTAATATACTTTAATTCTTAACTGGAAGGGACAACTTTCTGGGTGAAAGGGTGACTCACTTTCCATGCCAGTTCTTCCTTTTCCTTTTGGTACTGAGACTGCTAGTATTTATTTTATTTATATTATTTAGACGGATTTAGTATACCGCTTTATCATTAAATCAAAGCGGTTTAGCACATCAAACAATCAAGGTAATTGTATGGTCAGTAGCATGCAGTGGGAGATCAAGAAGAGTGATGTGGGGTGCAGAGTGCTAGATTTTATCGGTGAGCTATATACAAAGTGAGCAATATACATATATACAAGATTAGAGCCATGTGTAAAGGTGATCTAAGATCCGGACCTGTATAGCGTTGTAGATACTGCACATAGGAGTCAGTTCAGGTGAAGTCCTTATAATATTCTGTAAATAGAGTTGTTTTAAGTAGCTTTCTAAAGTCCTTGAGGTCTTTGGTTGATCTTAGGTGGTCGAGGAGAGAGTTCCATAGTGCGAGCGCTGCCAGAGAGAGTGCCCTTCTTGATGTGGCTTAATTTGTTTTGGCGAATTCCTTTGATGTGCTGATGGTGTCCGAGGTTCCTTTTCTTCTTGGTCTTGTGCTGTGGTCGGTTTTAATGATTGGTTGTAGGCTGTTAGCTGAGAGGTTGTGTATTATTTTGAAAATGTTTATAAGTACTTCGAAGCGGATTCAAGAGCTGATTGGGAGCCAGTGCAGGTGGTACAGTTTGGGAGTAATGTGGTCATGACCTGTGCAGTCTGTTATGATGCATGCGGTGGTGTTCTGTGCTAGCTGTAGAGGTCTTAGAGTCTGTTTTGGTAGCCCCTGATAAATGGGGTTACAGTAGTCTAGTGTGGGAATGATAAGGGCTTGACAGACTGTTCGAAAATGCTTCTGTGAGAGGATGGGTTTGAGCCTTCTGATGGTTCTCATTTTGATGTAGGCGCTCTTTGTGGTTTTGGCAATGTGGGATTGAAGGCTAAGGTCCTTGTCGAGCGTTACCCCCAGGTATTTTACTTCTTGTCTTATTGGTATTGTGATGTAATTCAGTTTGATGGTAGTTGAGGGTGAAAATGTGGGGTCCCTTGTGATGAATAGAGCTTCAGTTTTGTAGTTTATTGAATGATTGTTTTCCTGAAGCCAAGTTGCCATTTGTTGGAAGCAGTTGGCTATGTTGGAGTAGTCTGGGTTGTCCAATTTGATTGGTGTGAATATCATTTTGTCATCTGCGTATATGGTGTATTGAATCGTGTGCGCCTTGATGATGGCGCATATGGATTGTATGTATAGATTGAAGAGCAGGGCTGAGTGTGCTGAGCTTTGTGGGATGCCCTGTGTGACGTTTAGAGGTTGACAGGTGTCTGCGCCACATTTGACTTGTAGCTGTCTGTTGGTGAGGTATGATGTGAACCAGCTCAAGGTGTTGCTGTGTAGTCCTGCCTCTTGTAGTCTGGTGTGACAAACAGTGTCAAATGCTGATGAGATGTCTAAGAAGATCATGAGGACACCTGTTCTGGTGTTGTCGATCGTCTGTATCAGCTTGTCGAATAGTTGTATTAGTAGAGTTTCGACTCCATGGTTTGGTCGGAAGCCATGTTGGTTGGGGTCCAGGGGAGTGTGGATGTCACTGTGTTGAAGTTGATGTTGAACCACCTGCTCAACCATCTTGGATAGGAAGGGAAGGCTTGAGATGGGTCTGTAGGCAGCAGGGTCGGTCTTGGCTAGGGTGGTTTTCTTGAGGATGGGGCGTAATTGTACTATTGTAGTTAGTGCCCTATTCAGATGATGGATCATTTTAGTGTTTTGAATACATGTCCATCAAGAACTGGATTGGAATTACCAACACATTTCGTAAAGGCTGCCAAAATGGTGGTCAGACGGCAAAAATGTTTAGTAACAGATGTTCTCAATAGAAAAACTGAATGAAATCAGCAATACTGGTAGATGATGACATTTGACAGTGCCGACATGGATCCTGCCCTTTCAGTTCTTTGAGCATGCACGAGAGCTCCTGCACACCATGGATGGCTCTGCAATTCTTTTGTCTTTTTTGGTCTAAGCTTCCATACAGGCATGAGTCCCTGTGTTCAGTATTTTTTTCTTAGATCCATCTCGCTGCAAGTTTTTCTCAATTTTATTTCTTTTTAGTCCCACTCTAAAAAAGGGGGATTTCTGTCCTCTACCTCGCCTTAGAGAAGAACTGACAAAGTTTCTGTCGGTACCGCTTTGAGGTACATTGCTTTGTGAAAATCTGAATTAGTCTAGGTTTATCCAGAAGGTGGCATGAGTCCTTTCCTCATCCTGTAGAAGGAACTGGATACAAAATCTGATGTGTTCTGCCTTCTATGCTTTCCAGGTATACAGAGGGGATTATGTTGGTTCCATTCCACTGATGTTAACAAGAGCAAAAACCCATTATGTCCGTTAGTGGCAAGGAAGCTGAATATGAAATATAGGGCCAGCCCTGTCCAGGTTTTGATGAGGTCTAACTCTTACATGCCACTCGGTAGCAGTGGAATTGGTACTCAGAATACAGTAGCTAAGTGGTTGAAGGGTCCACTCAAACAGTGCTCTATGGAAGCACAAGTAAACCTTGTACCTCATAGGAGAGAAGACCTTCCAGGGTGTAATGCAGGTAAAGAAGTACGGAATATCAAGTACACACGGTGCTGTGTATTCATGAGTGCCTGCTAAAACTGAAAATTTTCTCTAAAGTATTCGCGCAGGAGGAAAGGAGGAAGTTCCCTCTTCCAAGAGAGGCAGAATCCCTGTAGCAAGACAAAACTGTAGAACTTCATCAGTCAATTCATAGTGTTACACACCTTTTTTCTTGAGGCCCCATCATCCCAAAGGGGAACAAGGATAATATATATTGTACTGCAGATGAATTCTGACTGACTTAAAAACCTCATAACCAACCTTCATAGTTGTATCTTTGCTATGAACTGACTAGGATCAGCAATATTCATGTTTTATATATATATAAGTTCCTTCAAGTCAGTGCTGACTCCTGGTGATCTAGCAGCTCCTGACTAATTGGCTAGCAAATGGTATAACTAAAATTGTGATGGCTTGGAAAGAAAATGGGAGAACTTAGAGCAAAATATTTCGGCTGGTGATGGTCATCAACTATCGTTGGGTCAAGATTGAACCAATGCGATTAGTGTGCTGTTTTTTTTTAAACACCAGCTATGGCTGCCAAAATATATTTGTTTTTATATACCGCTTTTCTTGGATTCAAAGCATTTTACATATATAACAAGGTTACATTGAATATTTGAACAGTGGATATACAGTGCCGCTATCCAAATAGCAGCTGGTGCTGAATTTCTGGATAATGCAGTCAGTGGCGGAACTCACCTAGTTAATGGTTATTGAGTTATTGAGCTCGCTTTGTGGATAACTATACAGTTCACTTAGGACAGTCTTTTTTGCCCTCCAGATAAGTGCTGCTGAATATTGGATGGATAACTTCTCTATATGTATATATTTAAAGATTATACAGTTAGTATTGTGCCATTCAGTCTTATTTTTGACCTAAAACTATTCATATAATATGGAGCGGTATTTGGGGCAGAGTGAGGATAGGCTTACAAATGATCTAGGTAGTGGAAATGTACAGGTTTAGTTTATGTCTCCTTAATAACAAGTCTAAACTAAACACAGTGCTACTGTTGTGAGTACATTCTATGTATGTCCAGTGCCACTGCTTATACATATAGCCATACTTAATATGGATATTTAAACAAAATCACTGGTGTTTAATATAGCGACTGCATCAACCGAATATTGATCTCAATATTTTTCCTAGAATTTTTCAATTTGTTTCCATTTCTGACTGGGAGGGGGGGGGGGGGTTCTCAATCTTTCCATTTTTTAATGAGTTTTCACATTTCTAACCTTTAACACATGGCCAGCCTTCAATTCCAGGACATAGTGAATGTACACAGAGCCATGGCACACCTATGATGCTCACCTATGATCACTTCCAACAGAAGAAAAACGTAGGGCAGCGGTCCATGCTTTCACATCCTGCTACTGTCTTGCCAATATGTCTTGGTGAAAGAGTGCCTTTGGTTAGGTTGTTTTGCAAGGTCTTTTCAGTTCATATCCTACTTTCCCCTTCTGGTCCTCGTCTGGGTTGCTTTTAAGGATAACATCTTGGACTAAGTGGCCTGAATCTCAACTATGAGGTTCCCCCACCAGCTTGCTGATTGACCCTGTTTGTTGGGAGAGAAAGCAAAGCTGCTTACCTGTAAAGGGGTTTCTCCTGAAGATAGCTGGATAAGTGATACAAACCCTTCTTCCATCCCCAGGAGTAGACTCTAAAGCTCTTTAATAAATTTATAAACCATTGAGGCAGCCACACATGTGGGAATTGTCTATACATGATCAAAAATCTTTTTGTCTTTCTCTGTTGATGCTGAAAATGTCACTCTAGTTTCTATTATTCTATTGTCTGCAAGAACCGTTACTACATATCAGCAGCTTGGTTTTCCCCTATTCATCGCTCTCCACCCAGTCGACTGCAGCAGTATTCGTGTCTGAAGATGATTTTTCCATCAGGTCACAATTCAGATCTCTTCCTCTGAAGTCTTCATCCGTGTAGGTCTTATGCTGTTGGAACTCTGCTGGGGAACTCTGACAGCCTCACTGGTCTGGCCACCAGTTCTTCTATTCTATTGAGCTTTCAGGCCTGGGGAGCACTGCCAGCAATGTTGCTCTTGCCAGTGGTTCCTTTGCTTTCTCTTTACTGAACACTAGTAACCATGCTGTCCTGATGTCTGGCTCCTCTTGTTATTGTTTTTGCCTCTATGATTAAACTTACATGTGTTGATTTCCTATGCATGTGCTAATGTGGTCAAGGAACTGGTCAAATGCATAAGGCATTCCTATAGAGCTTTACTGCAAAGGATGCCCATAAGGTTATGTGTTGTTTTTTCTCCAAATGCCTTCCAGTTAGCCATTTCAACCATAACTCATTTTAGGGAGACTTGAGAGGGACTTGGGGAGGTTACCTTGCTCTTGCACTCTTATCAGACATCCCACTAAAGCTTTTGCAAATAGCCTTTGGTACCCACAGTACTTTTTAACTCAGGCCTTGGTCTTAATTCTCAATCTTGGAGGGTTACTAACTGCCAGGATATTTCACTGTCACTCCTGGTGGCCTTGGGCAAGGCACTTAA
This sequence comes from Ichthyophis bannanicus, assembly GCA_033557465.1. Lineage (NCBI taxonomy): Eukaryota > Metazoa > Chordata > Amphibia > Gymnophiona > Ichthyophiidae > Ichthyophis > Ichthyophis bannanicus. The sequence goes on from CM066031.1 coordinate 368,712,856, forward strand.
CTCTCCATCGCCTCTGAAGAAAGGCCTGGCAATCTACTTCTGGTCACATTGCCAAGAAAACCAGGAGCTGATGGGTCGCCAGAAGTCAGTATTGACTCAAAGGCACAGAGAGAGAGAGATCTAATGAATATTCATATGGGAGACTGGCCTACAGTGAAAGTTGTAGTGAACATGGAAATCTTTTATGTATATTCATTAGGGATGTCCTGAAAACCTGAGCTGTTGGCGGTCCTCCAGGACTAGGAGTGAAGACCAAGGAACTAAGAAGTATGCAGTCTTTCTCCAGGACCAAGCAGGAAGTCAGTCCTCACATATGGGTGACGTCGGCGCCGACGGAGCCCTCGCGGAGCAATTTTCCCCAGCTTTCACAGAAAGCCTTTGGGAATTGCAGCGCGCATGCGCGGTCGCCTTCCCGCCCAAGGGTGCCATCTTAGCCAGTCTTCTTTTTTCCGCGGAGCCCTACAGACGTACCCGTCGTGTCCCCGCTAAAAAAGTTGATTTTCGTGAGTTTTACTCGTTTTTCAATTCGGTTCGACGCCGGTCGTTTTCCTGCCCGGACTCGCGACGCCGTTGCGAGTCCTTCCCTTATTTTTCGGTTTTTCTGATTTTTGGTCAGTTTCGTTTTCGGTTTTTCACTGGCAGCCCGGTCCTTTGACCTTGCAGGGGCCCTTTTTCCCCGATGGCTGCCAGTGGTTTCAAGCGGTGTGGTCAGTGTGACAGAAATATGTCACTCACTGACACACACGATAATTGCCTCCGCTGCCTGGGCCCGGATCATGAAGAAATGATCTGTGGGGCCTGTGGCAAAATGTCCTCCAAAGCGTTGAGGAGTCGGCGGCATCAGCGGGATAGAATCTTCGCTGACCCCAGCCGTACCCGGACCTCGTCAGAGGCCTCGGCATCCAGAGGCTCCAGCTCTGAACATCGCCGAAGCTCCTCCGACAGGGGTTCTCCCTCCGGAGACCATCGACGGAAGACAAAACCCGCGAGGGCGGCGTCGGTGGACGCTCCTGGCTCCGCGAGGGCCAGGTCGCATAGCCCCGACAGCCGTCCCGGGTCTTTGGAGAAGGAGCACCTCCCGAAGCGACCTCGCCTGGAGTCAGAGTTGCCTGCTCGGGTAAGTCCTGTGGTCCTTCTGGACTCGCCTCCGAGAGGTCCGACGTCGGGCCCGACGCCGTCGGGGCCCGAGTCGGGGACTGCTGGGTCACCTGAGGTCGGACTCAGGTTGACGGCCTTGGAGAGCAGACTATCTGCCTTCATGGACCAGCAGCGGGCACTGATCGCTAGCCTCGCTGGCGCCGCTGCCCCGACCGCCGGGACGTCGACGTCTAAGTCGACCCCGGAGACCGAGCCGATCCTCGAGTCCATGCGAACTCGAGTCGATCCTCGGTCGAGGTCACCCTCGGCCTCCCGTTCGGGACCGAGGTCGTCACCGCCGACTCCCTTGGCGTCGGGGCGGCCGACGCCTCCGCCTGCCCGAGCCGACCCCACTGATTCCTCCTCGGAGTCGGTCTGGGAGTCTGAAGAGGAGGAGTCACCTGATTCCTTTCGGACTCGGTGTGTCCCCTCGGATTCACCTGAGTCCGAACCTCGGAAACAGTCCCCTCCGGAGGATGCCCGGTTCTCGGACTTCGTCAGGGATATGGCCAAGGCTTTGGCCTTCCCGACGGATCCCGAGGAGGAGCCTCGAGCCGAAGAGCTCGACGCCCTTCAGTACGACTCTCCCGCCCGGGAGCACTTTACTGTAACGGTGCCTCCCATGCTGGAACGACTACTCTTCCGCATGTGGGAGAGTCCGGCCTCGTCGCCGGTATTGAGCAAGCGGGTCGATTCCATCTATCGAGTCCGCAAGAGTCCTGGCTTCCAAAAAGCACAGCTACCACACCATTCCATGGTAGTGGAATCGGCCATGCATAGGCTTAAGAGCCAAAAAATGCACTCCTCGGTGCCCCCTGGCAGGGAGGCCCGTAACCTGGATGGCCTTGGTAAGAAGTGTTTCCAGGGCTCTATGCTGGCTTGTCGTGTCCAGACCTACCAGCTATACATGGGCATGTATCTCCGAGACCTGGCTAAAGAGCTAGCCGGATTCTCTGCTGGACTGTCCGAGGAACCTTTGCGGAGGTTCCTAGCCTTAACATCTGGTATTCGGGAATGCTCCAAATTCATGTCCCGAGCAGCCTATGATGGCTTTGAAGCATCGGCTCGTATGGCCGCAGCCGGCATCGGTGCCCGCCGACAGGCTTGGCTTCAGTCGTCTGACCTTGAGCCTTGGGTGCAGGACAAGTTGGTCGATGTCCCCTGCAGAGGTGAGAACCTCTTTGGCAAGCCCATGGCTGAAAAGTCTGCACAAATCGAGACGGAGACTCTCACCAGGACCAGGCTTTCTAGGAAGACCTCCGCCCCTTCCCAGAAAAGGAAGGGCTCGGGAAAAAAGTCCTTTTACCCGAGAAAGGCGGCTGCCTACAAACACTACCCCCAATATCAGGCCCCTCCAGCTCCCCAACAGGGTCAGCAGGCCAAGGGACGGGGTAACGGGTCCCATAGGCAGCAAGCCCCCAAGCCTGCACCACCAGCTCCTGCTCAGCAGGGTGGGGGTTTTTGACTTCCTCAGCATAGCCTCTCCCCCTCAGCTGGTTCCTCCCAGCACCGGAGGCCGGCTGGTTCACTTCGCCCACAGGTGGTCCAACATCACTTCAGATGCCTGGGTGCTTCAAGTCGTGCGAGAAGGATATCTTCTCCACTTCCATCAGGTCCCTCCCTCTTATTTTCCGGGGGAACCTCCGCGACTCCCTCTGCACAGGGACTTACTCCTTCAGGAGTTAGCAAGTCTTCTTCAGGACCAGGCTGTGGAACCGGTGCCCCACCACCTGAGAGGTCAAGGCTTTTATTCCAGGTATTTCCTAATACCAAAAAGGACAGGAGGCCTAAGACCCATCCTGGACTTGCGCAACCTCAACAAGTTCCTTGTGCGGGAAAAGTTCAAGATGCTTACCCTTGGAATCCTTCTGCCCTACCTCCAGCAGGGAGATTGGCTATGCTCCTTGGATCTAAAGGATGCCTACATGCACATCCTCATCCACCCAAGCCACCGCCAATACCTAAGGTTTGTGGTGGCCGGAAATCACTACCAGTACAGAGTACTGCCCTTTGGCCTGTCCTCCGCACCGCGAGTCTTCACAAAATGTCTCGCGGTGGTGGCGGCCTATCTCAGGCTTCACGGCCTCTGTCTTTCCGTACCTCGACGACTGGCTCATCAGAGCGTCCCCCCCCCCCCCCGGCAGTCACCAATGCCACACACCGCACGGTGACTCTTCTGCAGTACTTGGGCTTTGTCATAAATTTCGCAAAGTCCACTTTGCTCCCCTCACAGGATCTCGAGTTCATCGGCGCAAGACTGCACACTCCTCAGGCTCGAGCTTTCCTGCCTCTCGACAGGGCTCAACGGCTCATGGACCTAGCCGGCCGTTTTCGCAGCCAGTCCCTGGTCTCCGCCAGGCGCTTCCTGAGACTACTCGGCCATATGGCTTCCACCGTCCACGTGACCCCCAATGCTCGCCTGAATATGCGGCCGGCTCAATGGTGCCTTCGCAAGCAGTGGCAACAAGCCACCGGCGGGCTAGCCGACTTAGTGCGCCTCTCCAGACCGCTGGCCTCTTCCCTACAGTGGTGGCTTCATCGGCCGAACCTGGTGCTCGGAATGCCTTTTCAGTCGCCTCAGCCGACTCAAGTACTGACGACCGATGCTTCCCTCCTGGGCTGGGGAGCTCATTGCCAGGGGGCGTGTACTCAAGGTCTCTGGACCGCGTGGGAATCTGCTCAACAGATCAACTTCCTGGAGCTCAGAGCTATTCGTCTGGCGCTCAAGGCTTTCTCCCACCTGACTTCTCACCAGTCCGTCCTTGTCCAGACGGACATTCAGGTTGCCATGTTCTACGTGAACAAGCAGGGCGGCACGGGCTCCTTCCTTCTCTGCCGAGAAGCTCAGAAGCTCTGCTCTTGGGCCGTCAGTCACGGCATTCTTCTCAAAGCAGTTTATCTCCCAGGCCAGGAGAATTGCCTGGCCGACAAACTCAGCAGGATACTCCAGCTGCACGAGTGGCGTCTGGATCCCTTGGTAGTCCAGAAACTCTTTCTGAAGTGGGGCCTCCCCACGATGGATCTCTTTGCCAGTCCTCTCAACCGGCAACTTCCTCGCTTCTGCTCGCGTCAGCCACATCCCCTTCGGGTAGCGGCAGATGCATTTCTGCTCTCATGGTCGGAAAGCCTTCTCTATGCTTTTCCTCCCATCCCGCTAATCTCCCGAACTCTGTTCAAGGTTCTCCGGGACAAAGCGTCCATGATCCTGGTGGCTCCTCGCTGGCCCAGACAGCCTTGGTTTCCACTCCTGTTGCAATTAGCGGTAGAGGATCCGTTCCCTCTGGGGTCTCAACCGGATCTCCTAACACAGGATCAGGGGTCTCTGCTCCACCCCAACCTCCGCTCGCTCAACCTAATGGCCTGGCGGCTGAAAGGGTAGTCCTTGCTCCCCTTCTCCTGCCGGCAGAGGTGGAAGAGGTCGTCCTAGCTTCTCGGCGACCTTCTACCCGCAAATGCTACGCCCTAAAATGGCGTCGCTTTTCCGTTTGGTGTGTACAGCAGTCTCAGGATCCCTTCTCTTGCCCGGTGTCGGTGATCTTGCAGTACCTGCTCTACCTCTCTAATCTGGGACTTAAGTCCAACTCCGTCAAAGTCCACCTCAGTGCTCTTTCAGCACACCATGTGCCGGTGGACGGCAGACCTCTTTCCAGCGACCCTCTTGTAGCACGGTTTCTCCGAGGTCTCCTTCTACTAAAACCACTTCTGCGCCCGCCAGCACCTGACTGGGATCTGAATGTGGTTTTACAGCGGATCACCTGTCCGCCTTTTGAACCGATGGCTACCTGTTCTCTGCATTTTCTTTCGTGGAAAACCTTATTCCTGATAGCCCTCACTTCCGCTAGACGCGTAAGTGAATTGCAGGCCCTCGTGTCTGATCCTCCGTTCACTCGGTTCTACAAAAATAGGGTAGTCCTACGGACTCACCCAAAATTTCTTCCAAAAGTTGTCTCCCCTTTTCACATCAATCAGGAGGTGGTACTTCCAACCTTCTTTCCCAGGCCTCACTCCAGCCGAGCTGAACGAGTCCTGCATACCCTGGACTGTAGAAGGGCATTGAACTTCTACCTTGACCGTACGCGGGAGCACCGTAAAGCTGCTCAGCTTTTTGTGTCTTTTGACCCCAATAAATTGGGGCTCCCGGTCTCCAAGCGTACCCTGTCCATCTGGGTTGCTGACTGTATCGCTTGGGCTTATGGGGCAGCCGGACTCTCCTTAGAAAGTAGAGTCACGGCTCATTGTGTTCGGGCGAAGGCTACGTCAGTGGCTTACCTCCGCTCTGTTCCGCTGGCAGACATCTGCCGGGCTGCTACTTGGTCTTCGAGCCAGACTTTCGCGGTCCATTACTGTCTCGAGAGGGAGTCCCGCAGGGACAGTGCTTTCGGACAGGCAGTCCTCCGAAATCTCTTCGAGGTTTGAGCAACTCCTACCCTTCATCCCGGATGGGGGCTACCGGTGGGTAATAATTCAGCGAAGATTCCTTCCTTCTGTACTGCCGAGCTAGAGGGAGCTCATTTTTGTGCTTGGGGTCTCCGGTAGCCTTAAGCTTGGGAGTCCCATATGTGAGGACTGACTTCCTGCTTGGTCCTGGAGAAAGCGTAGTTACTCACCTGTAACAGGTGTTCTCCAGGAGCAGCAGGAATCAGTCCTCACAACCCTCCCTCCTCCCCGTGGAGTTGCAATCATCTGCTTTAGTTTTTTTGCAAATTTTTAAGCTGTCTTTTAGCTATGTCATCAGACTGGCTAAGATGGCACCCTTGGGCGGGAAGGCGACCGCGCATGCGCGCTGCAATTCCCAAAGGCTTTCTGTGAAAGCTGGGGAAAATTGCTCCGCGAGGGCTCCGTCGGCGCCGACGTCACCCATATGTGAGGACTGATTCCTGCTGCTCCTGGAGAACACCTGTTACAGGTGAGTAACTACGCTTTATAAAAGGAAAATACATTTTAATAAATATAAAAATATAATAGGTAAAATATCGATATAAGAATAAAACCAAAAGAGAGAGAGCAGAGAGCTGAGAAAAAAGTAAATTGATGTTCAGAGCAATCTAAATGTTGATAGTGCTGCTCAACCAATTTATCATGCACTCCAGCTTAAAATTGCACTGCCTGTATAATGGTAGTAGCCTGCTTGTTAATTTTAAGTTCCATCATTTTTTTCTTCCTAAACTCTTAACACACATTGGGATCAAGTTGATGCCGATCCAAGGGAAGTTCCTTCACTATAGATGAAAATAAGTCTCTGGATTTCTGCAAAATCCAATATAATCAACAATTAGAGACATGTTTTTAAATAGTTTCATGCTTTGGGTTTGTGATGCTTTTATGTAATTCCCATGTTAGTGTAATTTGAACACTTGGCATCTTATGAATACATTACTGACTGAGTTCTTAAAGACCATAAGATGAAGAGTGACTTGAACAGAGCTTGAATGATTGATATATAAACTTTGTAACACATGGAATCGGTCTTTACCTATCAACAGAGTGCCAACAACCAGTAGCTCATCAAACTTTCAGAAGAGGGTACAGTAGGTGTGCCGGTGAAGAATAACTCGCTTTAGTATTTATTGAATAAAGCTAGTGATGATATGGATACCTTGACACCCATGGCAAGAAAACACATTCTAGTGTCATTTGTTTAGTTTTGGAATACAATTTTTTTGGGGAAGGAAAAAGATATGTAATGCTTTAGTGTGGTTTCCTTCTAACAGATTTAATTAGATTTGTCTCTACTATGGGAAAGACAAAAGGATTTACTCCAGTTCTGTACTAATACCGATTATATAAAATATTAAACTGAGCATTCAAACTAAAGTTCATCCATAGCGCAGTTCATTTTATCATGACATCTCTACACTTTGCACTAGCAATGAAAAAAAAATCATAGGTGATTTTTCTCATGGGTAGCTTTCTCTTCATACCCACATCTTTTCTCCTTGAAGCTTCATAAAAGAGCTGTCGAGGGTTGGAGTATATACCTAATGTGAAGAAATTACAGAGAGCCTAGATGAATAGAATTTTAAAAAAACAGATCTATTTTTAGTAAGTTTCTAAACTTGAAAGTATACTGTGCAATTGAGTTTCTTAATGGAGCATGTATGTAGTCTAATTAAAATTTTTTTAAATGAACATTGAAATGAGTTGCACTGTGCTTTATTGTAAATATCCAGAGCATTTTGGGGGGAGAGGAGAACTTGGCGGTACTGGAACCTTTCATTGCCTGCTAAAATTGATCCATGGTCTTCATGTATTAATGAGAGTCCACAAAAAAAGAGCAGGCTGCTTTTCTGCAGGTGGGGTGCTTTCTTTGTTCTTAATGAAAGAGTCCTGTATATGAGTGCCAGCACCTTTTCTGCTAGGAAAAATGCACTGTAAATATCTATTTATTTATTTTTATTTATTTTATTATTTTTTTATACCGCACTCTTTAGAATCAGTGTGGTTTACATGTATGCTAACAGGTACTTTTTATTCCCTTGTCCTCGAAGGGCTCACAATCTGTGTACCTGAGGCAATGGAGGGTTAAGTGGCTTGCCCAAGGCCACAAGGAGTGGCCATGGGACTAGAGACCCCAGTCCCTCCGGCCTGAAGTTGCTTGTCCCCAAGCAGGAATTGAACCCCCGGCCTTCTGGCCTAAAGTAACCTGTCCCAACCACTGAGCCACTCCTCCTCCTATGTAGTTTTGTCCTATTTAGTTTTAGATCATTATTCTGAAAGAAGTAGTAAGGATGAATAAGTACACAACTCTGCCAAGCCGAACGCCGCTGGCTGAAGTATCCTTCATCTGATACAATGTCGCGCTTCAAACAATTGTTTTCTGACTACCGTACATCAGTTTAGTCGGCTAAGCGTTCCTATTATACTTTGGAAATATCTGGAGCTGCTAATTCTTCTAGGCAACTCTTTTCAATCTTACGTCAGCTTTCCTCTACTGCCCCTGCATCCGCCCCCCAGCCTGCAGCTCCAACTCCCTCAGCTTTAGCGACTTTTTTCTCTGAGAAAATCCCAAAAATACATACATCTTTCACTGCACTCCCTCCTTTACCTCTCTCTCCTCCTTGTTCCCATTCTTCAGCTCCTGTTACACCATCTTTTTGTAAAGAAATAATCCCCTCCAAATCTACCTCTCTCCCCCCCCCCCCATCGGCAAATAGAGCATTAGCCCATACTTGGTCTACATTTCATCCCATTACTTCCTCAGAACTGCTGTTAACCCTAACTAAGTCCAGAAAAAACACATGCCAGCTAGATCCTATTCCTTCCGGGTGGCTGCTAGAGCCTACCCGGCAGTTAGTGCCTATTATTGTAACTATCCTTAACTCTAGCCTGTCCTCAGGCTGCTTCCCTTTACCCTGGAAATCAGCTATTGTACATCCTTTGCTAAAACAGTCCTCACTTGATCCCTCTGTTTTATCCAATTGGCGCCCAGTATCCAACCTCCCTTTTCTAGCCAAAATTTTGGAACGCTTTGTCTTTCTGCAACTAGCATATCATGTAGAGGCTACTAATGCCCTCCATCCACGACAAGCAGGATTTAGGTCCGGGCATAGCACGGAAACAGTTCCCTTAGCTCTCTTGAATGAAATCCATGTGGCCCACGATCGAGGAGATATTACCCTCTTGGTCTTGTTAGATCTCTCTGCTGCATTTGATTTAATTGACCACCGGACACTTCTCTCCCGTCTCTATGATATCGGGCTGTGGGGCACAGTACTTAATTGGTTTCGTTCCTTTCTTACCACTCGCTCTTTCACTGTCTGTGTTAATTCAGTCCTCCTCCCCTGTTCCCTTAATCTGTGGTGTGCCTCAGGGCTCAGTTCTCTTCCCATTGCTCTTCAATATTTTTCTTGCCCCCTTACCCCTTCTAATCCAGCAATTCCCTGTTTCAGTTTATATATACGCCAATGATATTGTGCTTCTTTTCCATACCTTTCCGGTCAACATTGATCTCACGCAGCTAAACAGTTGTCTCTCCCACATTGCCTCTTGGCTCTCTGATAATTTTCTCCATTTGAATCCAGCAAAATCAACAGCTATGTGGGTTTCTTTGAGTACTTCTTGCCCAACAACATCGCCTCAAATTAATTCTACCTTTATCCCCCTCACTTCCTCTTTCCGTTACCTAGGCGTAACTTTGGACTCCTCACTCTTTTTTCACAACCACATTTCAAATCTTTCTCGCCATTCTTTCCTTGCATTACATCAAATTAGAGCAGTTCGTTCCATCTTGCCTTCTGATTCTCTCATTACTCTCTTACTGGCCCTGGTTATGTCCAGATTAGACTACTGTAATGTTGTCCTTGCCAATTTACCATCCTACCAACTCCAACGTCTTCAATTAATCCAGAACACTGCTGCTCGACTAGTTACCAATGCTCGAAAATCAGACCATGTAACACCTCTTCTGTTGCATCTTCATTGGTTGCCACTTCATTTCAGATTCAAGCATAAGTTCCTCATTTTAACTCATAAGGTCATCTACACATCAAACCCGCTTTATTTAGCTAATCTTATTTCTCTCCACACTCCCTACCGACACCTACGTTCACTACACACGAACCGACTGTCTTTACCATCTCCATCGCAAGCTCACCTTGAATAGACACGTCATGCTGCCTTCTTTTTTCTTGGACCGGCGCTCTGGAATGCCTTACCATTTTCCCTCCGGCTGGAATCCTCATACCAACAATTCAAAACATCATTAAAGACACATTTATTCCAACAGGCTTTTGACCTCCCTTCCCTAGCCCTGCTTAATTGGCTGTTTTCAGACTATCTCTAACGACCTATTGGATATTCTTTCCTTTCCTATCACACAATGGTGTTCTTTTCCTTTTCTATAGCGTTAGCATATTTTATTGTAAACCGCTCTCATGTTTCGACAAGGGCGATATATAAAGTGTGTAATAACGATAAAGATCCTGAACTAGACTTCAGTATTAAGAAACCTGTGTTTAGGCCTTCCAGTTAGAATTTTGAACAATTATATATACCGTATTTTCCGGCGTATAAGACGACTTTCTAACCCATGAAAATATGCTCAAAAGTCGGGGGTCGTCTTATACGCCGGTATACGGCGGTATACAGCAACTCTCTGACCTGGACTGGGGAAGCTGACTGTTGAACGCGCTCCGCTGAATGTCGGTGTTGCCATGAGGCCGTGGAGCGCGGAGCAGTTCCTGCCCACTCGGCCCCGTCTCGCGCCCAAATGACCTCAGGCGCTCAAGCTGCCTCGGCGTAACCTCACCCCGCAGCCACGGCAGCCATCTTACGGTTTCGGCCTCCACAACTGCTCACGGGGCGGACCGAATCGCCGCCCTGTCACCGCTCCACTGCTCGGCCACATTGCGAGCAGTGTGTGCGGTGCAGGCTGGGCACTGGAATCCTTCATCTCCTTTCCGTTGCCTCGTGGACCGCTTGCCCCGTCCTCCGTCGGTCTCCTCTCCGATTTGTCCGGGAGAGGAGATCCGACCAACAGAATGCACTGAGAAAGCCCTGGGGCAATAAAAAGGTACAACGGCTCGAGGCGGAAGGCCAAAATAGCAGCGCACACCACCCGCCAAAACTAGGCAGAAGATAATCATCTTAAAAGGGGATTTTTGGTGTGCGCTGGAAGAGGGGTAGTCTTATACGGCGAGTATAGGCCAAACCCTATATTTTAACAGGAAAAGTAGGGGGTCATCTTATACGCCCAGTCGTTTTATACGCTGGAAAATACGGTATATTTTTTTATCAAACTATAAGTTTGAGAGCTGCAATTTAATTTAAAATTCAAAATTTTTTCCATTTATGTTTGGATTTTATGAACAAGCGTACATACATTTTTATTGTCCCAATTATGTACACCTTGATACAAATATAAATACAGAGCGTTTTGCAGGACTTCTCAGGCATTCATTCCTTTATATAAGCCAGTTCCCTAGAACCCATCCCACTTCCTCTTGCTTACCATCCCAACGCGCATATTCCCTCCACAAGAGCCAATATAAATCATATTCCATCACACACACCACTCTTCAATCCTACATGCACGCAGCAAAAGGTAATTAAGCTCCTTTTAGCCTCTTTTCCAAGTGGTCCCTATACAGCAGCAAATCAAGATACAAACCTATTCAATAACATGTACAGAAAGCATTAAATCATATAGCATACCCTCTCGAGGGATGGGAATGACGGCATGATCATTTCCAGTAGCCTCTCACTTCCTTTCAACCTTTACCTATTGCCCCTATGGAGCTTTGTAAGTTTAGTCAAATAATAGTGTTGACTGAACATTGTTCAAAGCCTTTTAATATCTGGGGCCCATTCCCTCTTCTGATATGTGTTGATCTCCAGTCTGCCACAATCAATCCTTTTTTTAAGAAATTTCCTTGTTTTTAATATCATGAGTCATCGCATGCATGCCACCAAGTAATCTAGGGGTCCTCTGGGATCTTCCTCCCTAAGATCTTTTCTAATATGATCTTGTATTTTTCCCAAAACATGCGTTTATCAGGACCATTCCACTACATAGGCAAATATGTTCCCTGCTGCCCACAGTTCCTCCAAAATGCACCCATCCTTTCCTAAATTGTAAATTTTATTTAACTTTATAGATCTATAATGCCACTGATATAATAACTTAAGGCATGTGATAGGCAGTAGCCAATGCCAGAAGGATGCTAGGCTGCTTACAGAGAGGAGTAAACAGCAAGAAGAAGGGGGGGGGGGTAAGTATTAGTGCCCTTGTACAAGTTACTGGTGAGGCCTCACTTGGAGTATTGTGTTCAGCTTTGGAGACTGTACCTTGCAAAGGATATAAAAAGTCTTGAACATGGAAATATGACTGCAGATAAAGACCATACGGCCTAACCAATCTGCTCTTTCATACCAATTACTAAGCTTTACAGTCCCTTTTTTTACCTTTAGAGATCTTCTGTGGTTGTCCCATGTCTAACTGAATTCAGATATAGTCCTTGGATCCACCACCTTCACTGGGAGACTATTCAATGAATCTACCACTCTCTTCATGAAGAAATAATTCTGCATAATACTCGTGAGTCTATTCCTTTTCACCTTCATCTTGTCCCCCTCATTGCAGTGCTTTTTTTCAGTTTAAAGAGACTCTCCTCATGTGCATTTGTGCCATGGAGGTATTTAAATGCCTCTCATATCTCCCCTCCTTCTCCTTTCTTCAAAAGTATACATATTGAGATCTTTGTCTGTCTCTGTATGCCTTATGACGAAGCCAACTGACCATTTTTGGTAGACAACCTCTGCACAGACTGCATCTTGTTTATATCCTTTTGAAAGTGTGGTCTCCAAAATTGTACACATTACTCCAAATGAAGTCTCACCAAAGACTTAAATCAAAGGCACTACCACCTCCTCCTCTCTGTTGGCCATTCCTCTCTTTATCCACCTAAGTATCCTTTTGGCTTTTGCCTTTGCCTTTCCTATCTGTTTGGCCACCTTAAGATCATCAGAAACAATCACCCCCAAGACTCTATCTTCTTTCATGGACAGAAGTACTTCACCACATATACTGGATTTTTGCAGCTCAAATGCATGACCCTGCATTTTTTAGTGTTAAATTTCAGGTGCCAAATCTTGACCATTCCTCCTCATGTTGTCTACACTTTCCTGGTTATCTACTGTATTGCAGATTTATATATCTGCAAAGAGGCAAACCTTACCAGATAGCTCTTCCACAATATTACTTACAAAAATGTTAAAAAGAATTAGACCAAGCACAGATCCCTGCGGCACACCACTAGCTACATCTTTCTCCTCAGAGTGAACTTTTTTTTACCTGTACTTTACCTTCCACTCAACCAATTTTTAACCCAGTCAGTCAATTTAGGGTCCATCCCTAAGGCACTCAATTTATTTATAAGTCGCCTGTGCAGAATAGTATCAAAGGATTTAATGAAATCAAATTGCTCACTTGAAATAGTTCAAAAGAAAGTGACCAGAATGATATGGGGCCTGTGCCAGAAGACTTATCAGAAGAGTCTTGAAAACCTAAATATATATACCCTAGATGAGTGGGAGGGACAGGGGAGATAAGATCCAGACATAAAATACTTAAAGGCTATTAATGGACAAACAAACCTTTTTCAAAGAAGGGTGAACTGTAAAACTAGAGGGCATAAAATGAAGCCACAGAGGTAAACTTAAAAGCAACATCAGAAAATACTTTTTCACGGAAAGGGTGGTGGATGCTTGGAACGCCCTCCTAATAGAGGTGGTGGGAACAAAAAAAAGTTGCAGAATTCAAAAAGGCATGAAACAGACACAAGATCCTTATATGGCAAGAAGATGTTATCAAAACAAACATATATAACTTCATAAATTAAGGAGGTAACCTGCACGGAGCAGCAGGTGCGACTCCAGCTACCTTACTGGGCAGACTAGATGGACCAAGCTGGTCTTTAACTGCTGTCATTTACTGTGTTAAGACCATTTTCTACTAAACTGGCAGCTGTCTAGGACTTTGTTTATTTCAAAGTCTTTTATACCACCTTATCCGGCAGTCAAGGCGGTTTACAATGAACAGAACTTGAACATTTACAACGAACATGGTTAACTTTATACAATAGAACAGTACATATGTATGAATAATAGTAAAACAACAAAATTAACTATTTACAGTATAAGTATAGTTATGGAAGTATAGTAGCTTGGCAGCTTGCAAGTAATTTGAATCATCATCATGAGTATTTACATTGTCATTATTAATGGAGCGACTTCCTTTTATTTTGAAAATTTTCTTCCACCTTAACTCACCAAAGTTACCCTTGTCATCTTTCTATTTTGGTATATGGACTTTTTTGAAATGGAGCATCTATTAGCAAGCTGTTAGCAAGCTGTAAATCTTAGAGATCTTTATCTACCCTCTCCACCATGCACATTAGTACTTTGTTCCGCTTCAAATTTGCAATCTCTTTGCCCTGTTGAATATCAGACAAATATGAGGCTGCTTATTTATTTATTTTATTTATTTTATTTATTACAGTTGCTTATATACCGCACTATTCGGCATCAGCGCGGTTTACAGTATAACAAATTGACCAAAACACACATTTTGTTTGGTTTTTACATCGAACAGGGGTATAAACTTGGATAACAGGGGTTGAACTATAAACATGAACACATGAAGTAGGCTATATACATGTGGTAAAATTCCTATAACAGGGTTGAATTGTACAATAAATAATGAATCCGTTTCGAATACTTGAGACATTGTGAGTATGGGTTGCAAAAAAGACAGTGTTTCTTAGGTGGTGCTATCTAGATTCATCGCTGGTTGGGTAGTATTGGAGGAAGAGGTGATATTTGATTGCCTTCCTGAATTGGGTCAGGTCTGCAATAGCTCGAATGTCTGGTGGAAGTGCGTTCCAACATTTGGGTGCGTAAAGACTGAAGGCCCTATTTGCTGTTGTGTTATTGCATTTAGTCAAGGTCTTCGGGGTTGTTAGTAAATTTAGGGCTGTTGACCTCCTGGCTCTGTTGGGGGGTACTGTATGGATGAGCTCAGTAAGAGCCATGGAGGAAAGGTGTTTGATGGCCTTGAATGAGAGGATTAATGTTTTGAAAATAATCCTTCCGTGTATAGGTAGCCAGTGAAGCTGTTTTAAAATTGGAGTCACATGGTCACTTCTGGAGGCTCCATGGAGAATCCTTGCTGCAGCATTCATGGCCAATTGTAGCGGGCTTAGTGTGGATTGCGGGAGACCTTGTAAGATGGAATTGGCAAAGTCAAAGTGCGGTAGGATCAGAGCTTGGAATATGGTCCGGAAATCATCTGGCTCCAGTAGGGAGCGCAGATGCCTGAGTGAACGGATTTTAAAGTAGACCGCTTTGACAATGTTGCTTATATGACATTTCATGTCAAGATGTCGGTCTAAGGTGACCCCCAGGTATTTTATTGTTTCCTTGGTTTGTAGTTTCGCTTCCTTGACCTTTATATGTGTTGGTGGGATAAAGTCTGGGTCTCTAGCGATGAACAGTACCTCCGTTTTCTTGTGCTGGATGCGTAGGTTTTGTGCTAGAAGCCAATCCGATATGGTATTGAAACATTCTATAAGAGGTGTAAGGTCCATTTGAACGGTTGAAAAAGGCATATATAGAAGGATGTCATCCGCATAAATCAGACAGCTCACGTTAAATGATCTAATGATGTTACAGATGGGCTGCATGTATATGTTGAATAATAGAGATGACATTGAGGATCCTTGCGGCACGCCTTGTGTTTGATGGAATTGTTTCGACTCTTCTGCTCCGGATTTAACATATTGACATCGGCCATTTAGATAGGAACTGCACCAATCGAGCGCGGTATTGCAAATTCCCTTTTCTTTCAGTCGCCCGAGGAGAATCTTATGATGAACCGAGTCAAAGGCTGCAGCAATGTCTAAAAAGATGAGCACAAAGCCTTGTCGGATGTTGTCAATGCCCGTGAATATGTTATTGAATAAGAAGGTGAGAAGTGTTTCTACTCCATGGTACTCTCTAAATCCGTGTTGGCAATGATCTAAGGGAGCTGTGGAGTCTATGTGATCCTGAATTTGCCTTTGGACCTCTTTCTCCAATATCTTTGCTAGTATGGGTATACTAGCTATTGGTCTGTACGACTCGGCTTGGTTTGGATCAAGTTTAGGGTTCTTCAATAAAGGCCTGATTGATGTTTGCTTGAGGGTTGTAGGGAAGGAACCAGTAGTAAAGGAATGTTTTGTCAGTTTTGCGATGAATGGACTAAATTCCTTGCGTAGCTCCTTGATCCAAAAAGCCGGGCAAGGGTCTGTTTGTGCGGTGGAGGTATTGAGGGACGCTATTGTATCTTCGATGCTTTTTCTGGATGGCGTGGAAAACTTGCATAAGGGGGTTAAGCCGGTATGGTCTTGGAATGCGGCTGTTGATATTTTGTCAGTCTGTATGATCTTTGACTGGAGGTAGTCAGCGAATTTTTGTGGTTGGATATCCGTGTGTTGTTCAGGAGTTGGTTCTTTAGAAAGGGTTTGAACCAAGTTGAAAAGATCCCGTGGTTTGTTCAGAGATCTTTTCAGTGTGTCCGTGTGGTGCTGTTTCATTTTCGTTGAGATTGCTTCCCTGTGCTTTGTTAGGTGGAGTTGGTAGGCTGTCAAATCTTGAGTGGAGAGCAATCGGCGCCATTTTTTCTCTAGTCTGCGTAGTTGTGTTAGAGAAGCTCTCAAATCTTGGGAGAACCATGGGGCCGTATTTCTTATTCTCTTGGATGTGTTATTGCTTTGTGGATGTTGTGAGATAGCCTCGAGGTTGAGATTCCATGCGGCGACTAGTTCTTCTGGGTCAGATGTGGTTATGGTGAGGAGGGATTGGGTTTGCGAGAGTATTAATTCTCTGTCAAATGCGCGGAAGTTTCTTGATGAGGTTCGAGTTGTGCTGTTGCATTTTCGGGTACTATGTTGCTGGCTGTCCTTGGTGGGTATTTGAAAAGAGATAAGTTTATGGTCAGACCAGGGGATGTCAATGATAGACAACATCATGTTGTGGTTTTGCTCGAGAGCTGTATGTGGTGCGAATACCATGTCCAGGATATTGCCCTTTTCGTGTGTGGGTTTGTCGATGATTTGTGTAAAGCCCAGATTCCCAATGGCTTCGAGGAATGCAGTTGCATGGCTTTGATGAAGTGAAGGGAGGTTAAAGTCTCCCATTATCCAAATAGGTGAGTTGAGGTTGTGAGCATTAACAGCAAGGTCAAGAATTGTGGGGAGGTCCTCAGGTGATGAAGATGGTGATCTGTATATTAGATTGATGGAACATTGCTGATTTTTGATGGAAAGAGAGTCCAGGTTAATTGTACTGGAGGCTTCAGTGATATGGAAATGGAGATCTGATTTTGTAAGGATTAGTACTCCCCCTCCTTTTTTAGTTTCTCTGTGTCTTATATGTATAGAGAAGTTGGGAGGTAGGAGTTGGTTGAGGATGACGTTATCCTCGGATGATAGCCAGGTTTCCGTGATTAAGAGTAGGTCCAGGTCATAGAGGGATATCATATCTAGGACAACGGGCCATTTCTTGCGTATGGAACGTGCATTTATCATGGCACACTTTAAGTTGTGGCAGTACTTTAGTTTCTTGTGGTTGGGTGTCAAGGAAGGTTGTAGTGGAATGTGTATAAGGTGAGAGCGACGTGTGTCGCCACCTGGGTGGGGTCCAGACCATCTTTTTCCATAGTTGCTCAGGGTGGGGATATGCTTGTGGGATTGAGACAGTGCATTGGATGTTCCCAGCCAATGTGTGAGGAAATATATACTGGCAAGGGCCAATAATTGTGAGGCCATATTGTGTGTATAGTGGTGAGTGATCGCGATATGGAGAGGATCTCACTGCAGATTACACAGCAGTAGTGGGGCTAGTACAGTATTAATAAGGAGTATAAAGCAATAGATAATGATGTCAAACGATTGCATATGCAAACATGCTTATATGCTGTAATGAGGTAGTAAGTTGTACATACGCTGTAAGTAAGACAATGATGGTAGAAAATGTTGGTACTCTTGTTGGGGTAACTAGTGTAACTATGCAGCACAAATACATTCATAAGAGGATAAGCTGAGGAGATTGTATTCATACAAATGAAATGCACAGTATAGGTTACCAATAGGGAATAGATAATGGTAAAAGTAAAGACATAGTATTGTTAATGGCAGTGATATGCAAGGCAGTTAGTTCAGTACCTGGGAAGGATTACACTTATGTCTCTGATGAGGTGTTTTTCTTGGTGGTGCTGTACATTCGTGCTTCGTATCCTGGAGTTATGTGGCCTGAATTCTGATGGTACAATCGTTTAGCGTAGACTCCCGCCCCGTTCCACGCCTAAGGGCCACGCTGGAGGCTCGATCCCTGCCCAGGGAGAGCTGATGATGGTGGGGATGCAGGAGCGCCCGATAGCGCTGCGACTTTTAAAGGCTGAGTGCTGCCCCGATTGGACAGCACTTTGAAGATGGCTGCAGTTTCCCGGCGCGGCACCCCCGCTGGAGGCTCGATCCCTGCCCAGGGAGAGCTGATGATGGTGGGGATGCAGGAGCGCCCGATAGCGCTGCGACTTTTAAAGGCTGAGTGCTGCCCCGATTGGACAGCACTTTGAAGATGGCTGCAGTTTCCCGCCGCGGCACCCCCGCTGGAGGCTCGATCCCTGCCCAGGGAGAGCTGATGATGGTGGGGATGCAGGAGCGCCCGATAGCGCTGCGACTTTTAAAGGCTGAGTGCTGCCCCGATTGGACAGCACTTTGAAGATGGCTGCAGTTTCCTGCCGCGGCACCCCCGCTGGAGGCTCGATCCCTGCCCAGGGAGAGCTGATGATGGTGGGGATGCAGGAGCACCCGATAGCGCTGCGACTTTTAAAGGCTGAGTGCTGCCCCGATTGGACAGCACTTTGAAGATGGCTGCAGTTTCCCGCCGCGGCACCCCCGCTGGAGGGTCGATCCCTGCCCAGGGAGAGCTGATGGTGGGGAACTACAGAGTGAACTACAGTCAACACTCTAAGGCAATCAAATTCACTCAATTACTTATTACATAACCACTTTCTTTTTTAACTTGCTGGTGGTCTCAGATAAACGGTAAAGTTTTGACACTTAATCGTGGGTTTAGACAACCTCCCCCATCACAGTGTCCGTTCACATCAACGACCTTTAGCAAGTATTTTTTTAATTTATGTAAATATTGCTTATTAGCTTTTTCTTGTTTTTCATTGATTTCATTAATTATTTTATATAAAATGATAACGTTCACCACTCCACTTATCTTATGTAGAATGGTGTCAAAAAATGCCCCTTTCTTTGGCAAACAGCAGAATGAATAATCCCCAACGCCTCAATCCTCCAAGCGCTCCGGCGTTTCTCCGATTGGGTTTTTCAAGGGGAAAATATGAAATGCTTTGTTTTAGGGACCAATTGAATATTCACTTTCCACAATATTCTGAGATAGCGTTCTGCAGTAACATAAACAGCAATATTATGTGGTTAAAACTTGCAAAATATAAAAAAGTTATCTCAAAATATATACATCACTCCTCTTTAGCAATACCTTTCCATTGATTTACCGGTTTAGTACCTTTCACCGGTCATGATCTCATCATTTCGCTGATCTCAAATTGTCTTGGACGCCACGCATGCGCTCTTACAAATGTTTAAATAGTCTGATTCATTGCTAGCTGATTGGAACAGCTCAAACACACGCCAACCAATCGACACTGACATTCAGACCCTCCGGTTGAACTGTATGAAGTCGGTGAATCCACCATTGTTCTTGATAAGAAAGCTTTTGTTCCTGTGACTTCCCTTGTGTTGGTGTATAGAAACAGTTACGCAAGGAACACAAGGGAAGTCACAGGAACAAAAGCTTTCTTATCAAGAACAATGGTGGATTCACCGACTTCATACAGTTCAACCGGAAGGTCTGAATGTCAGTGTCGATTGGTTGGCGTGTGTTTGAGCTGTCCCAATCAGCTAGCAATGAATCAGACTATTTAAACATTTGTAAGAGCGCATGCGTGGCGTCCAAGACAATTTGAGATCAGCGAAATGATGAGATCATGACCGGTGAAAGGTACTAAACCGGTAAATCAATGGAAAGGTATTGCTAAAGAGGAGTGATGTATATATTTTGAGATAACTTTTTTATATTTTGCAAGTTTTAACCACATAATATTGCTGTTTATGTTACTGCAGAACGCTATCTCAGAATATTGTGGAAAGTGAATATTCAATTGGTCCCTAAAACAAAGCATTTCATATTTTCCCCTTGAAAAACCCAATCGGAGAAACGCCGGAGCGCTTGGAGGATTGAGGCGTTGGGGATTATTCATTCTGCTGTTTGCCAAAGAAAGGGGCATTTTTCGACACCATTCTACATAAGATAAGTGGAGTGGTGAAGTTATCATTTGAAGTTGTATTTCCTTGTTCTCTGTAAACCTAACGTTTGTTCATTATGTTTCACTGTTCCATGTAAACCGCGCTGATACTAAATAGTGCGGTATATAAGAAACTAAAATAAAATAAATAAAAATAAATTTTATATAAAATAATTAATGAAATCAATGAAAAACAAGAAAAAGCTAATAAGCAATATTTACATAAATTAAAAAAATACTTGCTAAAGGTCGTTGATGTGAATGGACACTGTGATGGGGGAGGTTGTCTAAACCCACGATTAAGTGTCAAAACTTTACCGTTTATCTGAGACCACCAGCAAGTTAAAAAAGAAATTGGTTATGTAATAAGTAATTGAGTGAATTTGATTGCCTTAGAGTGTTGACTGTTGAATATCAGGCCTAATTTGCAAATAGCCATACCTGTCCCTTCCCTCTAGGCCATATTTCATACTAAGGTTGTCAAAGGTCAACCAGGTGATCCAACCTCACAGTCCCCAGCTATTCCCAGAATGTAAAGATTGCTAGCTCTTCCCCTGGTGGGAAGCCAGGATTACCTCCAATGGGGTTCATACCCTGCATCCTTCCAACAGTACCTGCTGCCGCCACCGCCGCCGCCACCACCATCACAGTTTAAGCGT
This sequence comes from Ichthyophis bannanicus, assembly GCA_033557465.1. NCBI lineage: Eukaryota > Metazoa > Chordata > Amphibia > Gymnophiona > Ichthyophiidae > Ichthyophis > Ichthyophis bannanicus. The sequence continues at coordinate 368,733,526 of CM066031.1, forward strand.
ATGGACTTAAAATCATCTAAGCCTGGACAGTACCCCATTGATTTCTCCCCCATTATCCAAGCATTCTCCGGAACAGGCAGGAAGTCAGCCCTCACATATGGGTGACAGCGCCAACAGAGTCCTAATGGAAGCATCTCCCCAGCTGTGAAAGAAAGCCTTTGAGAGATGCACCACGCATTTGTGGTCCCCTTCCTGTCCAAGAGTGCCATCTTGCCTCAGTCTTCTGTCTTCCGCGGAGCTCACAGGATGTCTGTCCCATTTTCCTGGAAATAATTTTTAAGCCAAAAGAGAGAGACTATCTTTTCCAGTATGCGTTCTGGTTCCTCTTCCCACCTCCGAGTCAGCTCGCCTTGGTGTCTCTTCTCAGGTTTGTTTTCTTGATTTTTTTTTTCTCGTGATATCCCTTGACTGGCGCTTCATGCCTTTTTGGCTAGTAGACCTCAGACTGTTGCCTGGGTTCAAGGGCCCATTTTTCCCCATGACCTCCAGTGGCATAAAAAAATGTAATTGGCACAGTAAGATGATTTCCCTCATCGACCCACATGACTGCTGCTTCCGTTGCCTCAGGCTGGACCACAACAACTCTGGCTGTGATCTCTGCAAGTCCATGTCCGCAAAGGCCATCAAGAGCTGTCAGCTGCAGCAGGAGAAGTTGTTTCATAGATCAGACACTGTGCTGTAGTCCCTGGCGATACCATGCTCCAGAGTCCCTTCCAGTACCTCGGTGCCCCATGATGCCTGGGCTGCATGGAAACCAGAATGGCAGCCTTGAAACACAGTATCGTTGCCCTCCTAGCACAGTAGCAGACATTGATGTTCGGTTTCTCTGGTTCTTCCACCCCCGATGACTGGATCCTTGACCTCAAGGGTTTCCCTGGTAGTCAAGCCAATCCTCAGGTGTCACCCACCTTGAGAGACCCATCGGACAAGGTCCCGGTCCCATTCCTTGGGACACCGGTCGTCTGTGGTGAGTGCACCTGGCTTGGACTGCAGGCCCAACAATGGGAGCCGCAGAGCCTTGTATTCTTCCTCTGACTTGAAGTCAGACTGGGAAACCGAGGATGAGGAGTCCCAGACACCCGGCAACACAGAGACATGTCCTCTGGTGCCCATCTCCACTGGTGTCCTGGTACCATTCCCCGCCCAAGGATGTTGCTGCCTTTGACTTTGTGTGGGATATGTCAAAGACGCTCACGTTTGAGACTGAGGCGGAGGAGGACCCCTGCATGGAGGAACTTGAGATCCCCCCAGTATGTGCTGTCTCCTCCATATGTGGGAAACACTGGCATCTGTGCCCATTTTAAGCAGACGGCTCGACTCCATGTATTGAGTCTGCCAAAGCCCGGGGTTCCAAAAATACAGCTTCCTCACAATTCTGTGGTCATTGAGTCGGCCATGCGGCAACTCAAGAGCCAAAAGACTTATTCCTTGGTGTCCCCGGGTAGGGAAGCCCGGACCTTGGATGCCCTTGGTTGAAAATGCTACCAGGGCTCAATACTGGTTTGCTGAATCCAATCCTACATCGGCATGTACCTAAAGGAACTGGCGAGGGAGCTCTCCGGTTTCTCCGTAGGCCTTGATGGGGAACCTCTTCAGTGGTTCAAGTCAATGGCCTCGGCAGTCAAGGAGTGCTCGAAGTTCCTGTCTCGAGCAGCATATAATAGCTTCAAATCTTCAGCCCAGAGTGGCCGCCTCAGGCATCGGGCCCGACGACAGGCATGGCTGCAGTCGTCTGACCTCGAGCAGTGGTCCATCAATGTCCCTTGTATCGGAGAGAACCTCTTCAGAAAACCCATGTCAGACATGGCTGCTGAGATAGAGACTGAGTTCCTGACCAGGACCAGACTTGAAGAAGACCTCAGGACACCCCCATAAGAAGGCCTTTGGGAAAAAGTGCCTTTCTTCCTGAGAAAGAAGGGGGGTGTTTGGTAATGCCCCATAGTACCAGGCCTTCCCTGCCCCACAGCAGGGGCAATGGTCCAAGGGGCAAGGGCACAGCCCCCGCAAGCCTAAGGACCCCTAAGACACAGGCACCAGTCCTGGCCCAGCCTGGAGGGAGTTTTTGACTCCTTGGATATGGCCGCCTCTCCCTCAGGAGGCCCTCAGCAGCCCATAGGGGGTGTCTGGATCTATTTACCAATAGGTGGTCCTTCATCACTACCAATTCCTGGGTGCTGCAAGTGACCAAGGAGAGATACCACCTCCACCTGCAACAGACACAACCCTCATTCTAATCAGGAGAACCTGTAAGGCCTCTCCTTCACCAGACTCTGCTCATCACCAAGCTCACAGGCCTCTTCAAAGACAAGGCGGTGGGACCAGTGCCCAAACATCTCTGGGATAAAGGCTTCTAATCCAGATATTTCCTCATTCCCAAGCAATCAGGGGGCCTCAGGCCTATCCTGGGACCTACGGGACTTGAACAGATTTCTGGTGAGGGAGAAGTTCAAGATGCTCTCCCTTGGAACTCTGCTGCCTTACCTCCAGCAGGGAGACTGACTATGCTTCTTAGACCTGAAGGATGCTTATACACACATCCTGATCCATTCCAACCACTGACAATACCTCTGGTTCATGGTGGGAGAAGGTCACTAGCAGTACAGGGTGCTACCTTTCAGGCTGGCGTCATCACCAAGGATATTCACTAAGTGCCTAGTGGTGATCGCATCCCACCTTCATCTTCAAGGGGTCTTCATCTTCCCCTGCCTAGATGACTGGCTTGTGAGGAGGCACAGCTGCAGAGGTGCACCAAACCACCAAGTACACCATCCACATTCTACAGCCCCGCTTCTACTCCTGCCAGCTGCACCTGTCCCAGGTGGCGGAGGACATATTCCTCATCCCATGGACAGAAGTCCTCCTTTATGCCTTGTCGCAGACACTGCTGGTCGCCAAGACCCTCTTCAAGGTCCAGCGCAACAGGGCATCACTGATTCTGGTAACCCCCTGCTGGCCCAGGCAACTTTGGTTCCTGCTGCTTCTCTGTCTGCTGGCGGTGCCTCCGATTCCCCTGGGCTGTACCCCAGCACTACTTTCACAGGAGGAGGACTCTCTTCTGCACCCCAACCTGGGGTCCCTGTCGCTCACGTTTTGGCTGCTGAAAGGTTAGCTCTAGCTCCCTTCAACCTCCCACATGACGTGGAGGAGGGCCTTCTGGTCTCCCGCAAGGCCTCCACGAGAAGGGTATATGCCTTCAAATGGCGTCGATTTTCGGTTGGTGCGCCGAGAAGCAGGCAAACCCGTTCTCTTTCTCGGTGCAGCTGGTGCTCCAATACCTACACAACCTGTCCCAGTTGGGACTGAAGTCTAACTCAGTGAGTGCATCTGAGTGCTGTTGCAGAGCACCACCACACTGTCAAGGGCAAGCCCCTCTCTGCTCTGCCCCTTATCTCTCATTTCCTGCCAGACCTTATGTTGTCCAAGCCTCCCGACTGCCCACTAATGGTGGAGTGGGATCTTGATGTGGTGCTCTCACAGCTCACTAAGCTGCTGTTGAGGCCCTGACTACTTGCCACCTGCGCTACCTCTCCTGGAAGGCTGTCTTTCTCGTGGCACTCATGTCTGCTTGCAGGGTCAGCGAACTCCAGGTTCTACAAGAACAGGATGGTGCCCCGCACACACCCCAAGTTTCTGCCAAAGGTGCTGTCCTCCTTCCACCTCAATCAGAAGGTGATGCTCCCCATATTCTTCTTGAGGTCTCACGCCAACAAGGCGGAGACCATTCTCCATACTCTGGATTGTAAGAGGGCACTGTCCTTCTATCTGCAATGGACTCAGGCCACCGCAAAGCACCACAGCTCTTTGTCTCCTATGACCCCAGTCGACGGGGGCTTCCAGTAACCAAGTGAGCTCTGTCCATTTGGGTGGCAGACTGCATTTCCCTCGCCTATGAACAGACTGGGATCTCACTAGACCACTGGGTCATGGTGCACCACACCTGTAGCAAATCTGCGTTCCGTACCTGTGACGGAAATCTGCCAGGCTGCCACCTGGTCTTCAGTTCATACCTTCTCAGTTCACTACTGCCTGGAGAGGGAGTTCCGATGGGACAGCGCCTTTGGCCAGGCCATGCTCCGTAATCTCTTTGGGGTGTAGGCAACTCCTGCCCTCCAACCCTTCTGTGTTCAGACTACTGGAGTGCTGGTTCTCCGCTGGACACTTGGATCTTACGAGAGTCTCTCAATTGGGATTCAACTACTGCAGCTCACAGCTCACCTTCTCTTGTCACCAGTGGCATTTTGTATAGGTTCTCGATAGTGTGTAACTGAGGAGTCCCATATGTGAGGATTGACTTCCTGCTTGTTCTTGGAGAAAGCATAGTTACTCACCTGTAACAGGTGTTCTCCGGGGACAGTAGGAATCGGTCCTCACAACCCTCCTCTTGGAGTGGCTTCTTTACCGTATTTTATTTTTGCCGTCTTAGCTATGTCATTAGACTGAGTCAAGATGGTACTCTTAGGTGGAAAGGGGGACCATGCATGTGTGGTGCCTCTCCCGAAGGCTTTCTTTGAAAGCTGGGGAGATAGCTCATGCGGAAGTATGTCGGTGCCGACGTCACCCATATGTAAAGATTGATTCCCACTGTCCCCAGAGAACACCTGTTACAGGTGAGTAACTATGCTATATAATCTAATCGCAATCCACCTCCCTATCTCCCATTTAATACATACTCATTGTTTTACTGGGCTCCCATGCTATTCACATAAAGCCCTCATTTGGGCTGCTATGTAGTATTTCGTGAGATCTGGAAATGCAAATCTGGCAAGTGCAACATTCTCTATACCAGCGATGGCGAACCTATGGCACGCGTGCCAGCTGTGGCACGCGAAGGCCTTGCAGCTGGCACGCGTGAAGGTCCGCAAAAAAAGAAAAAGCGGGCTCTGGCTGCTGCCGCGGACGCGGCAGCATGCAGTGTCCCGCGGGGCCCCCTCCGCCCGCTAAGCCCCTCTGCAAGGGCTTTCAGATTCGCGAGGGAGACAGCGTCTCCCTCGCGTCTCTGTTAAGCCCGCAGGGGTTAATGGGAAATTTCCCATCAGCCCCTTTAGACGCGAGGGACTGATGGGAAATTTCCCATTAGCCCCTGCGGGCTTAACAGAGACGCGAGGGAGACGCTGTCTCTCTCGCGAATCTGAAAGCCCTTGCAGAGGGGCTTAGCGGGCGGAGGGGGCCCCGCGGGACACTGCATGCTGCCGCGTCCGCGGCAGCAGCCAGAGCCCGCTTTTTCTGTTTTTAAATTTGCCGGGGGGGGGGGGGTAGGACTGCTAATGGGCTAGGGGGGGGGGTTAGGACTGCTAAGGGGGGGGGGGGGGGTTAGGACTGCTAATGGGCTGGGGGGGGTTAGGACTGCTAATGGGCTAGGAGGGGGGGGGGTTAGGACTGCTAATGGGCTAGGGGGGGTTAGGACTGCTAATGGGCTGTGGGCTGATGGGGGCTGTCTGGAAATGGGGTGATGGGGGGTTAGGACTGCTAATGGGCAGGGGGGGGGGTTAGGACTGCTAATGGGCTGGGGGGGGGTTTGGACTGCTAATGGGCTGGGGGGGGTTTGGACTGCTAATGGGCTAGGAGGGGGGGTTAGGACTGCTAATGGGCTAGGGGGGGGGTTAGGACTGCTAATGGGCTGTGGGCTGATGGGGGCTGTCTGGAAATGGGGTGATGGGGGGGTTAGGACTGGTAATGGGCTATGGGGGGGTTAGGACTGCTAATGGGCTAGAGAGGGGGGGGTTAGGACTGCTAATGGGCTAGGGGGGGGTTAGGACTTCTAAGGGGCTGGGGGGGTTAGGACTGCTAATGGGCTGGGGGGGTTAGGACTGCTAATGGGCTAGGAGGGGGGGGTTAGGACTGCTAATGGGCTAGGGGGGGGTTAGGACTGCTAATGGGCTGGGGGGGGTTAGGACTGCTAATGGGCTAGGAGGGGGGGGGTTAGGACTGCTAATGGGCTAGGGGGGGTTAGGACTGCTAATGGGCTGTGGGCTGATTGGGGCTGTCTGGAAATGGGGTGATGGGGGTTAGGACTGGTAATGGGCTATGGGGGGGGGGTTAGGACTGCTAAGGGGCTCTAGGGGGGGGGTAAGGAATGCTAATGGGCTGGGGGGGGGGGTACGTAATGATAATGGGCGGATGGGGAGGGGTTAGGACTTGAGGTGGGCTGTTGGGTGGGGTTAGGACTGGAAATGGGCTGATGGGGGGTTAACACTGGAGGTGGTCTGATGGGGGGTTAGGACTGGTAATGGGCTATGGGGGGGTTTAGGACTGATAATGGGCTATGGGGGGGCTGGGACAAGAAATGGGCTGATGGGGAGGGGTTAGGACTTGAGGTGGGCTGATGGGGTTAGGACTGGTAATGGACTGTGGGCTGATGGGGGGGTTAGGACTGGCAATGGGCTATGGGGGGCTGACTGGAAGTGGGGGGTTAGGACTGGTAATGGGTTATAGGGGGGGGGCTTAAACTGAAAATGGGGTGATGGGGGATTAGGACTGGAAGTGGGTTGATGAGGGGGGGATAGGACTGGTATTGGGTTGGGGGGCTGCTAGGACTGGAAATGGGCTGATGCAGGGACTAGAAGGGAATGGATGCTGGGTGAGGCTGGAACTAGAAGGGAGCTGGTGTTGGGGGAGGATTAGATTGGGATGGGTCTGGGAGAGTAAAATGGAGAGGGTAAAAATATTTTGTGTGGGAGGGATAAAAAATCTACAATTGGCCGGGTATTGGGAGAGTAAGTGGGGATTGAGGATGGAGGGGTAAATTTTGAGTAGATGAAATAGGAATGAGGAAAGAGCCAAAGGAGAAAGATTAGTATGTTAAAGCAGATGTAGAGAGAGAATGGAAAAAAAAAACAAGAAGACAGAAGAAAGGACAAATGGACAGCAGATGGAGAGTTAGCAGAAGACACGAAGAAACCAGAAGAAAGTGGCTGGAACAATTGCAACTGAAAAAAAATGCACAAAAGGTAGAAAAATATCTCTTTATTTTGAATTTATTAACTGGAATATGTCAGCTCTGGGAAATGTGCATCATTAATTTTTGCGCTTTGTTTAGTACAAGAGGAAATTAATATATAGTTTTATTTCTACAGTGTTGTTGTATATTCCAAGTTTGGCTTTTGGGGTTCCCAGTTTAATTATTGTCTTCCTGTTTCTAAATTGTGATTCCTTGTTTGGTGATGGTCTGTTCTGCATGTGTAACTGAGCTGAGGTATTCTGTTTATATAATTCCTATTTGACATTGCCACTTGTTCTTTCCCAAGTAGGTCATGTATTGTTGTTCTCTGAGATGTATTGGTTTAATATTTGCAGTGTTGCCTTTTGATAGGTAGAGTATGGTGCTTTGTGAGTCCTGGTAGTGCTGTTAGGATACGGCGGGTTTGCTATGGGTTCTAAATGGGCAGCGTTTGTAGTAGTTCCTAATGTGCCTGGCGGTTGGTACTGGATTATAGTAATGTAGAAACCTTTTAGTCTTTCTTTATCCATATACTCATTAAGAGGCATGTTTACTAAAAGTTAGTGTATGGTAACATTATGCAAATATTTATGCAAATGAAGCACCTTATGCAAATGGGGCTTTAATTGACGTGCTGGCACTTTGAGGAAATTCTTTGGTTTTGTGCGGCAGTTTGGGCACTCGGGCTCAAAAAGGTTAGCCATCACTGCTCTATACAAAACGTGGTGATCAGTGACACCAAATAAATTCAAATGCCTTCCTGTTCAAGGATTGAAAAGTACCCTCTAGGGGCCATTGTAGGCAGAATCTGGAATAGATAGTACAGCCATTTTAACGCTAACTATTCGATCCAACTATAATTGCAACGTTCTCTAGCTTGTGTAGTAAGGCTTTGTAATTAGCCTCATACAGTGCCTCTCAATTCGTCATCAACTGGACACCAAGATATTTTATGCTCTTTCACCTAATTGAAGGGAAAGCTACTTCTCATTTGTTCCTCCAAAGCTTGATCTTTTTAAAATAAATCAGTTTCCTGAATTAAAGCAATATTAGCCCGCAGATGCTCCATTTCTTTATATAACAGCTGCTGCTTGAAGGTTGAAAATTAGGCCTTTTGTATTTAAAGATGTTATTCAGAGGCTGCTTATAGTCATTTTATCCATCTCCAAATTGATCACTGCCCAGTGTTGTGCCTGAACTCCTCATTCATTGCAACTAACTTCTTCCCCAATGCCCCCTCCCACCCTTCTTCCCCGTCATTAAGCATTTTCAACCAGTCAGAAGTAAACTCACCTCCCGAGCTACCCCAGCAAACAGTTTTAGCCCACCACTATTCTTTCCTCCCCACGTGCAGATTTCCATCTGAAACCACCTCTATTTGCCCCTAATAGCTTCAGTCATTTACTATTCACCCACTTAAGCACACTCTCCAGCAGTGCAGGATAGCAACCAGAGTTTAACAAGAAAAAGTCCTTTCCCTTGAAGCATGCTTTTCATCCTTTGCCCTCTAAGCTTGCTCCACTGTTGTGGGCTTGTGGAGAATCTCTTTACCTTTTCCCTCCATTCATTATGCAATCCCAATGTACAGATTTGCTTGCTGCCTCACCTTCTCAGGAAGATTAATAGACTTCACTTGGCTCTGGGCAGTCCAGGTCTCCACAACTTTGCACCCATTTCATGCTCACTGTCACACTCAAGCTGAGTGCAAATAGAAACTGCCAGCAGTACTTCAGGCCCTCTGCATGAAGGTAGTGAGTCATTTTTTTTCTTTGTCAACCGCACTGAACCACTGGGTCTGGGAGTGTTGCGGTATATAAGTATGTGTTAGATTAGATTAGAAGTCCTTCCTATTTTTGTATTGTTATTGCAGAAAGGTCTTGGAAGAGTTCAACTTTACTGTCCTGACATTCTAAACAAAATTGCCTCCGTGCCAGGGACATCACTTTATTTTATTTATTTATTTATCAGGGGCGGTTTACATTGAACATAACCAGTTACAGAGACCATAAGAGATTACAGGTGAACTATATACAGAGTAGATTAATGGATTAATCAACTTTAACTATGCCTTTATATTAAAGTCACGCAGGCATGCTATGATATCCTGGGACCGATTGTCTCTTCGTTGCCCCAGGCTACGGCGTGCACAGTTGACTTTGATATTAACAGATGAGATTTCATTCTTTATTTTCTTCAGCCACAGCTGCATGACCTTGCGTGTGACCAGGTGTGCGTGCAAGTCCGCTCACGTTTCCTGCTCCTCGTTGGAATCAGAACTATGCACTGCCATATTGCCACTGACATGCACATTCCCTCACAGTTTCACTTTCAAAAAAATCACTCGTCGGAGTGATGTGTCGAACACAGTGCCTTACTAAGGGCTGTGTGAGTGGTGCAGCTGCACAGGGTGCAATCACAGAAGGGGGCAGTGGTATCACTGGGCTTTGAGGAAGCTCAAAAAGAGTGAGTTACTGAATGTGGCTGGATGGAGGGGGCACCAGATTCGTTAGTCACACAGAGTGCATTTCTAGCTTCAGTCGGTCCTGATCGAACCCTCTCCAACATGTTGTGGGTAGACGTGTAACTCACCGGGTCCAATAAGCTGACTACCATGGATCACAGATACCTTTAATTGTGTTTTTCAGGCTTATTTTGCATAGCATGAGGAGAGCTCTAGAGTTGGTCAACCAGTTTCCAGCAGGGATGTCACTTCCTCTAGAATTCAAATTTTAGATAGAGGAAAATATGATTCATAAGTATATTAAACTTTTAATGATTTTAAATAAATCAGCAATATAAGTATTAAATGTAAGCCCTGATACTCGCATTAAAGTTCATCCTTTTTTGTATGGGGAGAGGAGAGCAGGGGTTATATGAATAGCTTCTGACTCTGTCATGGGCCATGTTATGTCTGCTTTGGTTTACACTTAAATATCATAAGAGAATAGGCTGCTTGCACTGGAGGGGTCCTAAACAGCATAACTACTGTGAGTTTTTGGAAGCAGTGTGGATTTCATCACTTCAGGCAAAATGTGTACATTTTTTTGTAGTCTGTCAGTTTGATCCGGTCATTTTACAAGTAGTTCTTTGTTTGCATGAAAAGCACTATTTGCTTTAATGAAGTGTTGGGATTTGCCCTTTCTGTAATAAATCAGAATGTGATCTGGCTACAGTGTTGCCAGATAGTTTTTCTTCAGCTAAACTGAGCCGAAAGACCTGGCTTAAAACTGGTCCATCGAGGGTCAAAAGAGTAGTGATTGAAGAACTGTCTGTCTTAATTTTGGCTTCTGTTTGAACACATTGGAAAGTAATAACCTTGAACAAGATAGATTTTCAGTTGTCTCTGAATCCCTAGGCAGAACAATGCTTTTGCTAATGTTCTTTTTATCCAATCTCCCTTACAGCTGGCTGAAGAGCTGCAGAGCAAAGCATTGAGCACTGAAATCAGAGAGCTGTTGAAACTGCTTTCAAAACCCAATCTCAAGGTGAGGTCAAGTTAAGCATGGCGTCCACTTTTAGGATTGTATCATTCCAGTTCTCAGGTCTCTACATTGGCTTCCAATTAACTTCAGGATTCAATACAAATTTGCTTAATATTGATAAATTTTTGCATGCCAACAATCCACTTAATCTCTGTTTTTCTCATTCCACATAATTCTGCCAACCTGCTCAAACCGTATTACTTGTATCTACAGCATATATTTGCTTCTTAGATACCACCACAGAGACAATTTTCTCCTGTTTTAGTCCCATTTTTTTAAATTCTCCCCCTCTTGCGAGAAGAACAAACCATTCCGAATTCAAATCAGAATGGAAAAATATTTTTTTCTCACTAGCTTTTGGTGGTGCACCAGATACACCTCAGAGATAACCTTCCTCTACCCCTCTTTCTCACTTGTGATTTTTTTTTTAATAATGGCTGTGTAACCTTTTCTTTTATGCTTTCTGATTTTTTTTTTTTTTTAGTAATGATGCATTCTACTCTCTTATTTAGATTTTTTTAAAATGAGGCATTGTAACTTTTTTTCTTTTCTGAATTTTAAATGTTCTTTTTTCATTGTAAACCATTTGAAAATCCTTGGACTCTTAAGTGATATATCAAATTTATAAATAAACTGAATTGTAAAACTAGCTGAGGAAGATTCTGGTCTATCTTCAGGGAACTTTATTACTGCTGTACCTGACTCTGTGCCTTGTCTAATGTGTGTTTTCTCCTGAAGATCTATCAGGGCTGGCTCCTTCCTTTCTTTGTCTTTCAAGCCCTCCTGATCAAGGTGGCATCAGTTCTGGTCTTTTATGTAAACATATTGCTGTGACATTCGCACCAATGGTGTATGCTGAAAGAGTACAACCAAGGAACACATTGTGCGCCTTGAATATTCCTTGGGTTGTCTCCAACTGTCTCATAGCCTAATATCTCATTCATTTTTTTCATTTCTCACTACAGCTCCCGAGTCTCAGGATTATGTCTACCTGTTCAGTTATTTGGGGTCATAGGCGGTTAGAAGTTCAGCCATACCTTTATTTCCTGACATGCAACCAAGAGATACCTCATGTCCACTGCTTGACTCCCATTCCTGTAGTTGACATGGATCTGTCATTTACCCCTCCTACACATGATTTCCAATGTGACCTTCTCAACATAAGGGCTTTAAAGACCAAAGCACCCCTTTTCATTGATGATGTTACTTATTATGCCCTTCATATTCTCTTTTTCGAGAGACCTGGCCTATCCCACTGCTTCCTTTCTATACAGTTTTGGTTTGTTTCATTGGGATTGTGACCCAAAACAAGGAGGTAGGTTGGCTCTACTCTTTGCAAAGATGTGCATGTCTCGCCTCTCTCTAATTGTCACGTGCAGATCTCAGATACTCTTGGTACTGGTGGGCAGTACAGTGGCTCTTGCTATCATATGAATCTATCACTTCCCTTCTCCATTGATAGCTTCTTTAGATGAATTTCTCCTATTGATATGCCCATATCCCTTGTTCTTAGGTGATTTTAACCTACATGTTGACTCCAACACTAATCACCTCATATTTGACTTCAAATGCAATCTTTTTTTTTCTTGTAACCAACTTTATTTATTGAAAGCCAAGGGTTATACAGGTATAATTAAAATCCCGAAACAACATAGGTGGCTCTATAAGTCATCAGCAAATATTAGTGATAATATTACTCACACACCAAAACTAATGTACCAAATGCTCAACAATGGCATATCTTTTCACCTCTTGTGCAGTATGCTTGGCAAGCACTTAAACATACAGCAAATGTCATGAACCAAATGACAGAAACAAGGAATATACAGGAAGTGAGAGGGCAAGCTGGGGCAGATAGGGGGGAGGAGGGAGAGAAGGAAGAAAGGAGAGGCACAACAGCGCCGATAAACTGAACACTAAACTGGCCAGTCACAGTCATGGTAGGGTGCCCAGATGGAGTCATAGTCCTCCATTTGGTTCTTAATCATAAAGGATAATCGATCTATACTGGCAGGGTCTTGGATCCAGGCCTGCCATTCTGCCTTCCCTGGAACAGGGTCCTGGATCCAGGCCTGCCATTCTGCCTTCCCTGGAGCCGCGGCACTCTTCCAACAGCGAGCGATCACCATAATGCTCCCAGCAGTAAAAGCTCTACCATCCTACGCTGTTCCTTAGTTATTTCCCAATTTGGGCCCAAATATCCCAGAAAGTAGTGCGTTTGATCCATCAAAAGCATTCCCCCAATAACTTAATTTATGGTAGCAATCACTACTTCCCAAAATTTCAGAATATGTGAGCATGTCCACCAAACGTGAAAAAAGGACCCAGTCTGCCCACAGCCCCTCCAGCGGTCATTCTTGCTGAGCAACCCAAGATATTTCACCTGCACTGGAGTCGAATATGCTTGCATCAGGATCTGGTACTGAATTTATCGGCAGCTTGTGTTGCGCACACAATGATATCCTTGCTGGTGAATCAGGCTTCATTCTGTGGGCGAAAAGGTACGCCCCAAGAACCGATGCCAGGAGTCAAAGTGCACATCACACTCCATACAATTCAACTCCTGCTAGGTACTATAGGGCTTTGAGAGCAACCCCTTCCATTGATTGGTTCTATAAAAGAGAATTCTTTCCATTAGGGAGAGAGCACGAACTATCTGGGGCCTGTGTTCCACAGCCATGAGAAAGGAGCGGAGCTGAAAATACTGAAATAGTAGAACTTGAACATCTCTCTTAGCATTCAGTTGTGCCAGGCTCATACAAGTACCTAATTCGAATAAGTCAGAGAAATATTTTATCCCTCCCTGATTCCATATATGCCAGAGTCGAGCAAACTCCGGACCACTAAAGGGGTAAAAATCACACAGCTGAGCTCTTGGAGACAATGAAGCACTCACCCCCACTGTTATGGCAGACCTGTGCCCAGACATGAAGCGATGGAATCAGGAGAATGTGGCCAGTGACCTGCTCCTCCCCCCCCCCCCCGGCACCCCCTCAAACACAGAGTAAGGTGCTAGCCAAGACCGCTCCATAGCTACCCAGAGGGCATCCAGCGGTTTCGCATAATGATAGCGCAGTCCTCACAAAATTGCTGCCTTGTAGTAGAAAAGAAATTTTGGGCACTCTATCCCACTGTCTTCCACTGATGGTGCTAACCTCCGTCACCCGATCTGTACCTTGGGTTTCTCCCAAACAAACTGACTAAAATGCTTCTCTAGTTTCGTAAAAAAACTCGCGGGAGATTTTTTTAAAGCTGCTACCGGGCTCATCCATCCCATTGTAAGACTTTCCAAGCACTCTAACTCGGCCACAACTGTAAAAGTCAGTGGTGTATGGTTGAGTTTAACCAGGTCTGTGTGATGTGGTGAGATCTTAACCCCTAGGTACTTAATAGATGAGGCGGCCATCCGGAACAGACAGCCCAAACTGTGCTATGATGGTAAAGAGGTACTTCCCACTCCACCTGGTCGAAGGCTTTTTCAGCGTCCAACGACACACATTAAGCACACTTGCCCTCCTGAGTGACACCCTTAATGATATTCAGGAGCCTTCAAACATTATCATAAATTTGCTGACCATATAAAACCACTCTGATCTGGGTGTATAATTTATGAGTTGACCTTATTTAAGTGGTTTGCTTAGATGCGGGCAAAAATTTTAACGTCGCTATTGAGAAGGGAAATCAGCCAATAGTTACTGCATTCCAGGGGTGATCTGCCATCTTTGGGAATAGAGGAGATCTCGGCCTCATACATTACTGCAGGCAAGCGACCTGTCAAAATGGCTTTATTAAAGACCCGCTGTAAAACAGGGATGAGAACATCTTTCATTCTCATGTACTATTCAATAGGGAATCCGTCTGTCTCCATGGCCGCCTTGCCTGAGGCCCGCGATCCTATAGCAGTTTCAATTTCAGCAACTGAGATCTCCCTAACCAGGGACTCCTGCAGCTGTGGTGTAATCATTGGCAGGGAGATTTTATTAAGGAAATCAGCCAGGTCTGTTTGAGTAGGGGAATTCTCAGATGTATATAGTGAGGCATAAAAGTTATGGAAAGCCCTCGCGATGTCTTTATGGTCTCGCTGTAACTGTCGGTGTTGGTCATATACCTCTGCAATGAGACAGCTAGCTCGCCTCTTACGAAGCTGCCAGGCAAGAAATTTACCCGCACGCCCACCAGGAAATTATGACTGGTCAAATGCAGTAGAAACTCAATACATTCCACCTCTATTGCCTCAATCCAACTCCGCACTTCTACCAGGCAGCAGTTAGACCCCTTACCTCCTGTACGTTTATGCTCCTCCTGCAGACTATGCAGTTGGGTCCACAGTTGACACAATTTCGCCTCCCTCTGAATATTCTTTGGGACACAAATTGCAACAACCATCCGCGCATATACGCTTTGCCGGACCCCCAAAGCAAACTGGCTGAAATATCTCCCCCCCAACCCCCGACATCATTTTGACCTAGAAACTCAGTCCACCAGGATGCACATACACTTTTGCACTTCCTTCTCTTGGAGAAGTTTCGTGTTAGCCCACCATGTTATGAGTACCAGCTGCTGTTGCCGACCATCCCATGTCCAGTCAGAGGCTAACTATGGCATGGTCACTGACCTCAGGTTCATGATACGAATGGCCTCTACAAGATTCAACTCTGCATTCAGCCCACAGAAAAGACCAAGCCGTGAGTAACCTTGGGTCTTAGCAGTGCAGTGTGTATGGCGCATCATATAGCAATCAAGCCCATCCTAAGCAAGGCCTTACAAAGTGCCATTCTCTCCAAAGGGGGACACACTTGCCAAACCGGGCCGGGTCTATCCATTGAGCTGAGGATGCAGTTCATGTTCCCCTCCCCCCTCCCCGATTCAGATTGAACCTTGCATCTTTTGGGCGAAAGCAGAGAATGACTGCTGGAAGAAGCTGCCCTACCGTCCACACCATCTACCCATGCATATCCCCACCCGAATTGGCAACCATATAGGGGGCGTTATACTCACCAGTTTTGCCACTAACTTCTTTTACGAGTTATAAGCAGTATCCCCCTTGTAGTTTCTCCATCTCAGAGGGGATCAACCGCATCTTCTGGAGGAGGGCAATAGCAACTCTTTCCCTCTGAAGATATGAGAGAACTCTTTTTCGCTTGATTGGGCTGTTGAAGCCACCCACATTCAAAGTACTTATTTTAAGGGCCATAGGTCAAGCATAAACAAAGCACAGATATGAGTGAGGTAGCGCAGCAAGTTAGATTATCATCTGCCTCCCCAAGTCCTTCCCACCCCGCCCCCCTCCTTTGCAGAACACTGCACACTCCATTCACACAACATCTATGCAATAAGAACAATGTGTAGTAACATATGTTCTCTTTTCTGTTTAGGGGCATCATTGGCTTCCGTCAACAACTTAAGCAATGGCAAACCAGATAATCCAAGCTTTTCTCTGGTGCTGGTAAAATATATCTGGGACAGATTGGGTAATCATGCCGGCAAGATGTTTGCGCAATAGGTCCTCAGGGTCAGAATGTATACTCCTGTTCCCCCAAATTTGTAGAGGCAGCCAGGCAGCAAAGCCAGTAGTTAAGGCGTGATTGTCCCACCGCATAGGAGGGAGCTCTGGAGTCAGCTGTGAAAGATGGTGCTTTTAGGTCTGCTTTTAGCACTACTTATCTGCTCCACCAACCCCCAGCCCCCCCAGTCAGGGCTTCTGAAGAATTACAACAGTTTCTGATGAAGCCTGCGATCATCCTGACTCTGTAGATGGGACCACCTCAGAAGACCCCACAACTGTACTCACTACATTAACCACTGCTACTGAGCATTTCTATAGTGCTACAAGACGTATGTAGCACTGCACAGACACATGTAAGAGACATCCCTGCTCATCAGAACTTACAATCTAGTCAAGACAGACAACACAGTAGGTGTAGACGGGGATACATATTGGGGGAATGGTAAGGATACCCAAAGGAGATCAGGTGAGTCAAGATCTGAAAGTGGCAGCGATGAGTTTTCAGCCTGGATGTGAAAAGGGCCAGAGAGGGTGCCTGATGTACAAGACTCAGGTAGTTTGTTCCAGGCTTAAGAAGCAGCAAGGTGAAAGGAGCGAAGTCTGGAGTTAGCAATAGAAGAGAAGGGCACAGATAGAAATGATTTGCGCGAAGAGCAGAGTTCCCAGGGAGGTGTGTTGGGAGGTATAAGAGAGGAAAGGTAGTGAGGAGCTGCAGAGTGCACTTTATAGGTCAGCAGAAGTTTGAACTGGATGTGGAAACATACGGGGCCAATGAAGTGACTTGAGAAGAGGGATAATATGAGCATGACGAGGCTGACAGAAGATTAGCCATGCAGCAGAGTGTTTGACAGATTGAAGGGGAGAAAGATGATTCAGAGGGAGACCAGTAATGAGTTAAGTTATGGTAGTCAAGACTGGAGGTGATTAAAGAGTGGATAAGTGTCTTAGTAATGTGTTCAGAAAGGAATGGGCAGATTTTGTTGATATTATAGAGAAAGAAACACAGGTCTTAGCTATCAGATAGATGTGTGTGGAAAAGGAGAGAGAGGAGTCAGAGATCCCAAGGTTGCGAGCCAAGGAAATAGGGAGGAGTAGAGAGTTATCCACAGAGACTGAGAAAGGAGGAAGAGGAGAGGAGAGGAGATTTTAGGGGGAAAAGAAGAAGCTCAGTATTGACCATGTTCAATTTTAAGCGGCAGTGAGACATCCAAGCATAAATGTCAGAAAGGCAGGCAGAGATCGGGTCTGGATTTCCGGAGATATTTCAGGTGTAGAGAGGTAGATCTGGGAGTCATCAGCATAAAGATGGTACTGAAAGCCATGGGAAGAGATGAGAGCACTAAGGGACTGGGTAGAGAGAGAGAAAAGGAGTGGACTCAAGACAGATCCTTGGGGTACATCAACTGAGAGTGGGATAGCAGCAGAGAGGACCCACCAGAACAAACACAGAATGAGCGATGGGAGAGATAAGCGGAGAACCAGGGTAGTACAGAGCCCTTAAAACCAAGTGAGGACAAGGTATCCAGGAGAAGGTTGTGGTCAACAGTGTCAAAAGCAGCAGCAGAGGTCAGGAAGGATGAGGACTGAGTAAAGGCCCTTGGATTTTGCCAGGAACAAAGTCTCTCACTGGAGACTTTGGTAAGAGCTGTTTTAGTAGAATGTAAAGGACGAAAGCCAGATTTTAAAGCATCCAGGAGGGCTTGAGAGGAGAGAAAGTTAAGGCAATGGCGATGAACTGCCCGTTCAAGTAAGGGGAGGAGGGAGATGGTTGATAGTTAGAAGGACAGGTAGAGTCTAGTGAGGATTTCTTGAGGAGAGATGTAACTACAGCATGCTTGAAGGCTGCAGGGACAGTTGCAGTGCAGAGCGATAGGTTGAGAATATGAGAGATGGGACAGACAACGATGGAGGAGATGGGGGCTTAGGAGATGGGTAGGAATAGGATCAGAGAGGCAGATAGTGAGTTTGGAGGAGGAAAGAAGGTGTGCGGTTTCCTCCTCAGAGATCATAAAAATGGAAGGTAGGGGGGAAGGGAAGTAGCTGACTTTGTGGGGAATTGGAGGGTGATCTTGTGTATTTTATCATGGAAGTAGTCAGCCAGGGTTTAGGCAGAAAGGGAGAGAGGAGTCTGAGGTGGAGGCACCTTGAGAGAGTTGAGAGTAGTAAAGAGATGGCAAGGGTCATAGGCAAGAGAGTTAGATGGGCATAATAGTCTTGTTTGGCAAGTGCTATGGCTGACTGGAAAGAAACAATGTAGAAAGTCTGCAATGGAGTGGGATTTCAGCCAAGCACGCTCAGCTGAATGGGCACAGGAACGTAGATAGCAGGAAGTGAGACAGCCAGGGCTGGGGATGAATGTCTCTGGGCTCTTCTGATTACTCGCGCCGGAGTGTCTGCTCAGATGCGAGTAGGCCAGAATCTGGCGGTGGGGACAGAGAGCGTGCTGTGCTCATCCTGGCTTGTGGACCGGAGCTTTCGATGGTGGGGCTCCCCACGTTGGAGACACTCCTCCGAGCCCGCTTCAGCAGATGTTCCACTGCTTCTGGGGATCGAAGGAAAATCCACTCTCCCCTAAATAAGACAGTAAGGCGGGCGGGGTACCAGATACTAGCTTTGAGCCCCACTTTGAGCAAAGAGTCCCTGTTTGGCATCAGCTCTTTCCGCTTCCTAACAGTTTTACTGCTAAAATCGGGGAATATCGATATCTGCCAGTTTTTATATGCCACAGTTCGAGTCTTGCAGGCTTCCACAATAATGTTTTTTCTCTCTCTATAGCAAACAATGAGGGCCCAGGGTTTCTGTTCCAAGCTAGGTTTAGGCCGCGTCTCCCGGTGTGCCCGCTCAATTTCATATGTGGGGTTTGCCAACTGAGAAGGGAAGCAGGCACTAAGAAGTTGCTGCACAAAGTCGCATGTATCTGGCATTTCCCTGCCCTCAGGGACCCCAAGGATTCAGAGATTTTGTCGGCGGTCACGGTTCTCCTGGTCCTCCGCCTTGCTTTCCAGCCAGACGAACCAAACTCTGGAATTTGTTACCGGAGGATGTAGTAAAGGCTGTTAGTGTAGCTGGGTTTAAAAAAGGTTTGGACAAGTTCCTGGAGGAAAGGTCCATAAACCATTATTAAAAAGAGACCCAGGATATCAATGCTTGACCCAATACAATCATTGTGGATCCTGTGTCTTTTGGGGAAACTGCTAGGTACCTATGACCTAGATTGGCCACTGTTGGAAATAGGATACTGGGCTTGATGAACCTTGGTCTGACCCAGTATGGCATATCTTATGTTCTTATGATTTTACCCAGTTCTTTTGCGGTTTGCTCATCGCTGTCTTCCAAACTTCTCACATGCTCCTCCACCTCCTAAATTGGGCCAGCATGGAGTCAAACCTCTCGTCAAAGCGCGCTGATACTGCACTAATGAACTCAAGCTTTGAGGTGCGGATCTCCTGCAAGAGCTGTGCCATACCACTCACTGCCTCTCCTGGGGCTGGGTTGGGCTAGGCTTAGCTGTTCAGGAACCACGGCCGCTATTACTGGCCCCACCGGCTTCCCAGCCTGTTGCGATTTTACGGCTTTTTTGGCGTATAAGTCCTTAATGGACTTTTCAGGGCACACCTGAAGTGCTTTTGGCATCCCTACAGGTCAGGATATTCAGGTCTGGTGTTTGGATGTTTAGAAAAATCACAGTTATTAATTGAAATGCCTGGAGCCACGCTTAAAGATGGCTGCTCACATCTTTGCTGGAACCGGAAGCCAAACAAATGCAATCTTTAATTTATTTGCAGAGATTTGATATATCGCTAATGGTTTGGCACATTATAGCAGTTTAGAGATAAAACAAGTTTCTTGATTTTAGGACTACAAAGACAAATATGAAAGACAAGTGACATTGAAGAGACATCGGAAGGGTTGGGAGGAGGAGGTAGAAATAACACAACAATATTAATTCCAAAAGAAAAAGGCTATAACAGATAATTGCAGGGGAAACAAGGAAGGGAAGGGAAGGGGGGATCAGCATCTAGCTTTGGAGCCAAGAACGAAAAGAGAGGAGAGAAGGATCTATTCAAAGGCTTGGTTATGCCAGGTCTTCAGACCACTTTTAAATTTTGCATAAGTGGATTCCATTCGGAGTATCATGGGCATGGTATTCCAAGGATGAGGGGCTTGGAAACAAAAGGCAATGGACCGATAGAATTCTAAGTATAGTGCACATTTTTTGGGGATCACTAAGAGGTTGGTATTTGATGAACTGAGTACGAGAGGGACAGTAGAGAATGGGATGTAAATGTATGTAGAAAGGTAGTCCAGTGTAATAGGCCTGAGGTGTCAGGAGTTTGAGCTTCATTTGGAAAGCAACGGAGAGCCAGTGCTGTTCACAGAGTAGAGGAGTGGTGTGATCAGTTTGTTTTACATTGTAGAGAAGCCTTACATCTGTATTCTGTATGAGTTGTAGACACTTTCCTTGTGCTTGGGATATACCTAAGAGAAGAGAGTTATAATAGTCTAATCCAGCGTTTTTCAACCACTGTGCCGCGGCACACTAGTGTGCCGTGAGATATTGTCTGGTGTGCCGTGGGAAAAATTCCAATTTCATCCGTAACATGTGGCCTCGGCTCACAAATTAGGGTTGCCAACCGGCCGGTTTTCAGCCAGCCTGGCCGGTTTTTCCATGGCCAGGCCGGCTGCCGGCACAGTTGTAAAACCGGCCATTGAAAAGCCGGTTTTTTGCTCTGGCCGCAAGATCGGGAGCGGCCAGAGCAAAAAACTGGCTTTTGTGCCAAGTCCGCGGCGCGAACGCGATCGCGGTTCCCTATAGCAGTGCAGCCGCTGGTTCTGCTTTGTACAGAGCAGCGGCTGCACTACACTTACATTGAAAAGTAAAGAGAAACTGTCAGGAGCCCTCCGATCATGCAGAGCCCGAGGAAGTGATGTCATGGGGGCGGGCTCCTCACAGGCTGTCTTTCCTTTTCAAATTAACTTTAGCTGCAATAAAGTTAATTTGAAAAGGAAAGACAGCCTGTGAGGAGCCCGCCCCCATGACATCACTTCCTCGGGCTCTGCGATGACCGGAGGGCTCCTGACACAGTTTCTCTTTACTTTTCAATGTAAGTGTAGTGCAGCCGCTGCTCTGTACAAAGCAGAAGCAGCGGCTTGGGCAGAGGGGGGGTGTGTGTGTGTGAGTGAACCAGCAAGGGGGGGGGGAGTGTGAGTGAACCAGCAAGGGGGGGGAGTGTGAGTGAACCAGCAGTGGAGGGGGGGGTTGGTGTGAGTGAACCAGCAAGGGGGGGGGCGATGGTGTGAGTGAACCAGCAGGGGAGGGGGGGTAAGTGAGTGAGTGACCCAGCAGGAGGGGTGAGTAAGTGACAGGGGGGTGGGTGAGTGAACCGGCAGTGGCGGGGGGGGGGGTGGTGTGAGTGAACCAGCAGGGGAGGGGGGTTGGTGTGAGTGTTTGATTCCTATTCAAGAGAATTACTTTATATATAGTCAATATAGGCACAGAGGTAAATTTTTTTAACATTTTCTAATGGTGGTGTGCCTCGTGATTTTTTTCATGAAAAAAGTGTGCCTTTGCACAAAAAAGGTTGAAAAACACTGCTCTAATCTATTTATAACCATTGACTGAATGACTATTTGTAAAGCTGTAGCAGCAAAGCGCAGACAAACCAATGATACCAGGAGTCTGTTCAAAAGGTCCAAATCATTTATTTGTGCACAAGTCTCAAGCAAGTCAATTTCAAAATGGCTGAGCAAAGTTTTCTAGCATTACAACAACTTTTATAGACTTCTGTTCCATTCTAGGTATAGAAAAGCATTTCATTGGTCCCGGTACTCTCCCGTACCTCCCGTACCCCTTCCATTGGTCCCGGTACTGATAAGATTATCCAATTATGTTCCTTCAGTGGGCATGGCACCTGCATACCCCCCTTCTAGTCCCAATTACAATGGTCAGTTCATCAACTTGTTACTTTCACACTCTCAAGGCCATAGAGCCAATTTGTGCATGCAGGGGAGCAGGGCTCTGCAACTCATCTGTCAGCACTCCCAATTATATTCCTTGCAGATGTACTTTTTCTTATCAGTAACTTTTAAACATACTTTTCTGTATTTTTCCATCTCTCAGTTTTGCTTACCTAAGTTAGTTTAGTTCTCTTACAGAGTTCTATCCTACAATAGCAGCATGTTGGGGGATGTGCAATTCCTATGTGCCTCTCCACAGGCTTCATTTACAGGTCAAGCTAGCTATGCTGGCCTGCTTATGTCAGACACTGTGGATCACAGGCCTTCACCTGCCACAAAGCCTTTTTGTCCAGATAAAGTTTCATCGATCTTGTCCGTCTTAGAGCAAAGAAACAGCTTTGGGTAGTTTTTGAAGTGAAGAAGTGGAATGTAAGGTGTTCATCTAAAAGAACTCCAGGTAAGCAAACAGAGGACTTCATTAAGATCAGGGTCAAAAAAATTTGTGGAATGTAAGGGGGTGGGTTGGAATTGTGTGAAATCCAGAGCGCCTCGGTTTCATTAGGGTTGAGAATCATCTTATACGATTGGAGTCAGTCCACCCCGGACTGTAGTTTTGGAGTCTAATTTTGACTGGATTTGGGGGTCTCAGATGTTGTGAGCTATGAGTTGAATATTGTCAGCATAGAAGTATGAGCTAATGTTTAGATTTTGGATGAATAGAGCTAGCTTGGATATGAAGAGGTTAAAGAGAGTGGTGGTGAGGATAGATCCTTGATGTACACTGTATGTCTGAGGAAAAGAAATAGATTTGTGGCCATCAATAAAGACCTGGAAGGTGTTATCAGAGAAATAAAAATGGAACCAATTCAGAGCAATGTGTCTTATTCCTGATTCTTGTAGGCGATCGAGCAAGAAAGTATGATCAATAACGTCAAAGGCTGACCGGAGGTCAAGCTGAATTACAAGAACATAGAAGGTTATCCAATGAATTGCTATTTCATTCATGATCCCAAAGAGGGGAGGCTTTAGTACTATGGTGTTGCCTGAAGCCTGATGACCGATGGAAAGAATTTGTGGACTCAAAAACGGGAGAGTTGTACAACAATTGATTTTTCCAGAGATTTAGCTAGAAATGACAAATTGAAAAGTGGGTGATAGCTGCTCAGAGTACAGGATTCTGATGTTTTAGTAAATGACAGGCCATAGAATGCTTCCATAAGAGAGGAACCTCCTGGAAGCCTTAATTAGTGACAGTATTGTGGAAGCAAAAGAATCTCAGCAGGATTTTAGTAGTGAAGGAGGAACAGTATCTGCCATAGAATGAGATGCACTTAGGGAGTTGTTTTGTAAGATGTAGATTAGTCAGGGGAGAAAATTCTCGTAAAGTACTGGGACAGACCCCTGGAGGATTATCCAGAGAGTGCTTGTTAGGGGAGAGTGCAAGGGGGGGGGGGGGCATTGGTGTGGTGTAGCTGTCACCTCTTTATGAAAATTTAGAATCTTTGTTACCAGTTAAGAACCAAAATGATCCAGAGAGACATGGGTGATGATAGAACTTGCAGTGCTTTGGGGGCTGTTTTTTGAAAGATAAGGAAAAACTGTTAGGAAACCTTTTGTACGTGCATATTAAGTTGAAGTGTTTTTTCTTGGCTTGACTAATGAACTGTTTATATTCCCATTGAAGAGATGTACAGTGTAGCTTGTTGTCTATAGTCTGAGATTTGTGCCATGTGCTCTCTAAGCGCCTGCTTTTTTTCTGAAATTCCTTAGTTCCTGTGAAAACCAGGAGTTCTGCTTGCCCGACTGCTTGGCTGGCATGAGAATCAAGGCAGTTTCCCATGAGAGAGTTCCAAGTAGAAATCTTTTTGTCCAGAGTGAGACTGAGGAAATTTGATGGGAGGTCCAGACTCTCTGTGGCAAATTTTCCTATATCACCATATTTTTATATTGCATTTCATTTAAAGTAGGGGCAAACCCAAGTTGAAACAGGATCAAATAATCTGGCCAAGAATTGAGAATGATATGGCAAGAGCCATCTGGAAGATTTCAGTCCTTGAATAGTACTAAATCAAGACCTTGGAAGAGGACTGATAAGTTGGAAGACTGGACATCTAAATGGTAGATGAAATTTAATGTGGACAAGTGCAAAGTTATGCACTTAGAAAGAACAATCCAAACTACCGTATTTTTCGGACCATAAGACGCACTTTTTCTCCACCAAAAAGTGGGAGGAAAAGTGCCTGCGTCTTATGGTGCGAATAGAAGAAGTTGCAGAGCGGCAGCGGGTCCCCTGGGACCTTCCGTGTCCCTGGGGACTGCATCATCCCTCCCCCGCCCCGTGTCCAGGCTTTCAAGGCCGCGAAGAGAGTAGTATTTCCCTCTCGCGGCTCTGTTAAGCCTGCCGGGGCTGATGGGAATTCCCATCAGCCCCGGCAGGCTAACAGAGCCGCGAGAGGGAGATCACTCTTCTCTTCGCGGCCCTGAAAGCTGCCGCTGATGGAGCTCAGAAGATGCTTTGCCGGGCAGATGGGAAGGGGCCGCGGGACAGTTGATTCTGCCGCTGCCACGGCAGCGGCAGCAGCAGAAGCCCAGGGTTTGTTTTTCATTTTTAAATTTACTTGGGCTGATGGGGGGGGGGGGGTTAGGACTGAAAATGGGGTGATGGGGGATAGTACTGAAAATGGGGTGATGGGGGGGTTAGGACTGCAGGTGGTCTGATTGGGGGGCTAAGACTGAAAATGGGGTTATGGGGGGGCTAAGAATGAAGATGGGGCGATGGAAGGGTTAGGACTGGAAGTGGGCTGTTGGGGGGCTTAGGACTGATAATGGGCTATGGGGGGGGGGGGCTAGAACGGGTAATGGACGGGGGGGGGTGTGCTAGGACTGTAAAATGGCCCATTAGAAGGGGGAGCTTGAACTGCAAATAGCTGATGGGGACAGGGTTTTGGAATGGAAATGGGCTGAGTGGAAGGGGGCTTGGAATGGAAATGGGCTGATGGGGAGGGGGGCTTGGAAAGGAAATGGGCTGATGAGGGGGGGGGCTACGACTGGAAATGGGCCGAGTAGAAGGGGGAGCTTGAACTGCAAATAGCTGATGGGGACAGGGTCTTGGAATGGAAATGGGTTGAGTGGAAGGGGGCTTGGAATGGAAATGGGCTGATGGGGAGGGGGCTTGGAAAGGAAATGGGCTGTGAGGGGAGGGAGCTAGGACTGGAAATGGGCTGATGATGCGGGGACTAGAAGGGAGCGGATGCTGGGTGGGGCAGGAGCTAGAAGGGAGTTGATGTTGGGGGACGATTAGAATGGGATGGGGCTGGGAGAGTGAAATGGAGAGGGGAAATATATTTTGTGTGGGAGGGAAGAAAAATCTACAATTGGCCGGGTATTGGGAGAGTAAGTGGGGATTGAGGATGGAGGGGTAAAATTTGAGTGGATGAAATAGGAATGAGGAAAGAGCAAAAGGAGAATGATTAGTATGTTAAAGCAGATGTAGAGAGAATGGAAAAAAACTAGGAAAGAAGAAAGGACAAATGGACAGCAGACAATTGAGCGTTAGCAGAAGACACGAAGAAACCAGAAGAAAGTGGCTGGAACAATTGCAACTGAAAAAAAATGCACAAAAGGTAGAAAAATATCTCTTTATTTTGAATTTATTAACTGAAATATGTCAGCTCTTGGAAATGTGCATCTTTAACGTCTGCACTTTATTTAATACAAGAGGAAATCAATTTATAGTTTTATTTCTACAGTGTTGTACATTCTAAGTTTGGCTTTTGGGGTTCCCAGTTTAATTGCCTTAGATGGAAGTGAAGACTGTATTTTATACGAAGACAGCGAAGAAAGTGATGTCAGTGATTGTGACCAAATGAGCTTCATGAATTCTGACTCTAGCGAAGAAGAGTTCTTGGGGTTTTCCGAAGACTAGAGTACTCAAACCTTTGTCTTTATGTGTTAATGACAGTGATAATGGTTCTTAATGCCACTGTTGACTGCTGTTCAGTTTATATGGTTCAAATATTATTGTTATACTTTATTAAATATTTTATTACACTATTTGGTTCAGAATATTTTTTTTCCTATTTTTCTCCTCTAAAAAGCAGGTGCATCTTATGGTCGGGTGCATCTTATGGTGCGAAAAATACGGTAAGTCACATGCTGCAAGGTTCCACATTAGGAAACACCACTCAGCAAAATAATTTAGGCATCATTGTGGATAATACGTTGAAACCTTCCGCCCAGTATGCAGCGGCGACCAAGAAAGCAAATAGAATGCTAGGGATCATTTATTTATTTAGCAGGGCTTTTATACCACTTCCCACTGGGTCAAAGCGGTTTACATTGAATAGAGAGATTCAAATTACATGTAATAGTTAACTCTGTACAGGGAATAGTAGAACTATATACACGTAACAGTTAACTCTGTATTTTCTACAGTTGCAGTAGGTACATTTGCAGAGGGACTCAATATAGTCATGGTTAGGTAGCGGGGTTGAAGTGATTGGATCATAAGGAAAGGAATGGAGAGCAAAACCAAGGATATTATAATACCTCTGTATCATTCCATGGTGCAACTGCACCTTGAATATTATGCACAATTTTGGTAGTCATATCTCAAAAAGGATATAGCGGAATTAGAAAAGGTACAGAGAAGAGCCACCAAAATGGTAAAGGGGATGGAAGGATACTCCTATGAGGAGAGGGTTAAAAGGTTAGGGCTCTAAAACTTTTAAAAGAGACGGCTGAGGGGAGATATGATTGGGTCTATAAATTAATGAATGGAGGTAAATGTAGATCGATTGTTTACACCATCAAAAAGTAGAAAAACTAGGGGACATGAAGCTACAGTGTAGCCCATTTAAGACTAATAAGAGAAAATATTTTTTCACTCAGCATGTAGTCAAACTTTGGAATTTGCTACCAGAGGATGCAGTAAAAGCTGTTAGTGTAGCTGAGTATAAAAAAGGTTTGGACAAGTTCCTGGAGGAAAGGTTCATAAACCATTATTAAAGAGGACCCGGGAATTGACTTCTTACCTTGGGACAAGCATTGTAGAACCTACGCATCTTTTTGGGAACCTGCCAAGTAATTGTGACCTGGATTGGTCACTTTTGTAAACGGGATACTGGGCTTGATGGACCTTGGTCTGACCCAGAATGGCATTTCTTATGTTCTTAATGAAAGTATGCTTGTTTGTCCAGGGCGGTGTACACCACCAGACTGTCTAAACCTGAGAGAGAGATAATTTTGTTCAGAACTTTGCTTTGAAATAAACTTCATATATTTGCTTACTAAGTAGGTGAAGGTTTACATGTCCTGTAAATAAAGAAAAGGGCAGCTTGTACTCCAGCCGTTTAGTCTCAGGGTTATTAGATATCAAGCAGTCAGCAGTAAACAATTATGTCTTGAAATACATGTATGTCTCCTCATACTGACCTACACTGATTAGAAGTTGACCTATGATGTGATAAATACGTAATACCTGCGTGTAATAATAAAGTGCGATTATGCTGTATCATCCAAAAGAGCCTTATAAATAAAGTGAACCATGGCTAACAGAGTAAACAAAGAGAACTTGGTTCTATTTGTTTCTCTCCACAAAGCTTTCCTCCCAGGGAGCCGACGTCGGGCCCTGCGCCGCTGGGTGCTCCCGAGCTGAGTCTCAGGATGACAGCCTTGGAGAGCAGAATGTCTGCCTTCATGGAGCAGCAGCGGGTACTGATGGCCAGCCTGTCTGGCGCATCTGCCCCGACCACCGGGACGTCGAAGTCGACCCCGGAGACCGAGCCGATACTTGAGTCCATCGTGGCTTGGAGTCGACCTCGGTCGCGGTCCCCCTCGACCTCCCGTTCGGGACCGAGGGCGTCGACGCCGGTGCTTCCAGCGTCGGGGCGGGTGCTCCAGGGCCCCACGGGGTCGGACCCCGACTCTTCCTCGGATGAGTCGGCTTGGGAGACGGAGGACGAGGAGTCTCCTGACACCTTTAAGACAGGGTGCGTCCCTTCGGACTCACTGCAGTCTGAGCCCCGGAGTAGGTCCCCCCGGAGGACACCCGGTTCTTGGAGTTCGTCCGGGATATGGCCACTGCCTTGGCTATTCCGGCAGATCCCGAGGAAGAGCCTCGAGTTGAAGAGCTCGAGGCGCTGCAGTATGACTCTCCTCCGAAGGAGGCCTTTACTGTCCCGGTTCCTCCGATGCTGGAACGGCTCCTCTTCTGTATGTGGGGCGCCGGTTCTTAGCAAGCGGGTCGATTCAATCTATTGGCTCCGTAAGAGCTCTGGTTTTCAAAAGGCACAGCTACCACACCATTCCATGGTTATGGAATCGGCCATGCATCATCTGAAGAGTCAGAAGATGCACTCCGCGGTGCCTCCTGGCAGGGAAGCCCGAAACCTAGATGGCGTCGGTAGAAAGTGTTTTCAGGGCTCGATGCTTGCTTGCCGTGTCCAGTCTTACCAGCTGTACATGGGCATGTACTTGCGGGATCTGGCCAAGGAGTTGGCCGGATTCTCTGCTGGTCTCTCCGGGGAACCCTTGCAGAGATTTAAGTCCTTGTCCTCGGGGATTCGGGACTGCTCGAAGTTCATGTCCTGCGCCGCTTACGATGGCTTCGAGGCTTCGTCCCGAGTTGTGGCAGCCGGCATCGCGGCTCGACGCCAGGCATGGCTGCAGTCATTGGACCTCAAGCCATGGGTTCTGGACAAGTTGGTCGATGTCCCTTGCCGAGGTGAAAACCTTTTTGGCAAGCCCATGACCGAGAAGGCCGCTGAGCTCGAGACCGAGCACCTCACCCGGACAAGGCTGTCGAGGAAGACCTCTGCCCCTTCTCATAAAAAGAAGGGCTCGGGTAAAAAGCCCTTTTACCCGAAGAAGGGCACTGCCTACAAAGAGTACCCACAATATCAGGCTGCCCAAGCTGCCCCCCCAGGGTCAGCAAGCCAAGGGCCAGGGTAATGGGCCCCGTAGGCAGAGGACCCCTAAGCCTCCGGCCCCCGCTACCCATGCAGGGTGTGGGGGCTTTTGACTCCTTGAGCATAGCCTCTCCTCCAATGCTCTCCCAACCCTGCACAGGAGGTCGTCTCGCCCTCTTTGCCCACCAGTGGCCCCTTATCACCGGGGACAGTTGGGTGCTGGAGATAATCCACACGGGATATGCCCTCCATTTCCACCAACTGCCACCTCCATATTTTCCAGGGGAGCCTCCAAGGCCTCCTCTGCACACAGACCTTCTCCGTCAGGAGCTTCAGGGTCTGTTGGTGGACAGGGCGGCGGAGCCTGTGCCTCCCCACTTGCAAGGTCACGGATTCTACTCCAGGTATTTCCTGGTGCCCAAAAGGACCGGTGGCCTTCGTCCCATTCTGGACCTCAGGAACCTCAACAAGTTCCTAGTGAAAGAAAAGTTCAAGATGCTTACTCTTGGAACCCTTCTGCCCTACCTCCAGCAGGGAGATTGGCTATGCTCCTTAGATCTAAAGGATGTGTACACTCACATCCTCATTCATCCAGACCACAAAGTACCTAAGGTTCATCGTGGGAGGAAACCATTATCAGTACAGAGTGCTGCCTTTCGGCCTCACCTCCGCCTCCAGAGTCTTTACAAAGTGCTTAGCAGTGGTGGCGGCCTACCTGAGAAATCAAGGCATCTTTGTCTTCCCCTATCTGGACAACTGGCTCATCAGGGGTCAGACAAGTCAGGAGGCCAATCAAGCCACCCTCAGGACCATTGCTCTTCTACAACGCCTGGGTTTTGTCATAAACTTCGCAAAGTCCACTTTGCTCCCTTCCCAGAACTTGGAGTTCATAGGGGCAAGGTTGGACTCTCTCCTGGCAAAGGCATTCTTGCCAGAAAACAGAGCCCAAAGGTTGGTGGCCTTGGTAGGTCAGTTTCTCAGCAGGTCCCTGGTCTCCGCCAGACTCTGCCTGCGGCTTCTAGGCCACATGGCTTCGACAGTACATGTGACCCCCAATGCCAGGCTCCAGATGAGGCCTGCACAGTGGTGCCTTCGGACTCAGTGGTCACAGGCCACAGGCAGCCTCAGAGACAGGATAAGAGTGTCCAGGCCATTTCTGCACTCCCTCAACTGGTGGCTACACCCACCCAATCTGCTGAAAGGGGTGCCCTTTCAGATTCCAGGTTACACAGTGATGCTAACAACAGATGCCTCCCTGCAAGGCTGGGGAGCGCATTGTCTGGGCAAGTGCACCCAGGGCCTCTGGTCTCCCTGGGAAGCTGCACAGGAGATCAATCTCCTCAAACTCAGAGCTATTCGATTAGCACTCAAAGCTTTCACTCCTACCCTGGCTCAACAGTCTGCCCTGATTCAGACAAACAACCAAGTTGCCATGTTTTATGTAAACAAACAGGGCGGAACTGGGTCCAGGATCCTTTGTCGGGAAACTCAGGACCTTTGTTCTTTTGCCCTCAAGCACAACATGCTCCTCAGGGCTGTGTACCTTCCAGGCCAGGACAACTACCTGGCAGACAGGTTAAGCAGGATACTGCAGCCCCACGAGTGGCAGCTGCATCATTCAGTAGTTCAGAAGATCTTCCTGAAATGGGGTCTCCCTTTGATGGATCTCTTTGCCAGCCCCATGAACAAGCAACTGCCAAAGTTCTGCTCCAGGCAACCACATCCTCTGCGGATAGCAGCGGATGCTTTTCTGATATCTTGGTCTCAGGGCCTCCTCTATGCATTTCCTCCCACGCCCTTGGTGGCCCGAACCCTATTCAAGATTCTCCAGGACAAGGCCTCGGTCCTGCTGGTAGCTCCCAGGTGGCCGAGACAGCCTTGGTTTCCTCTTCTGCTTCAACTGGCGGTAGATCCTCCACTGCCTCTGGGGTTGCAACCCGACCTTCTCACACAGGACCAGGGTTCCCTTCTGCACCCCAATCTCAAATCTCTCAATTTGATGGCCTGGAGGCTGCAAGGGTAGTTTTGGCTTCCTGGGGCCTACCTCAGGAAGTTGAGGAGGTTGTCCTAGCCTCTAGGAAACAGTCCACTAGGAAAACCTATGCTCTCAAGTGGAAGAGGTTTTCTGTGTGCTGTCACCTACATACAGAGGATCCTTTCTCCTGTACTGTGCCAGTAGTTCTTCAGTACTTACTGCACTTATCCAATCAGGGACTTAAGTCCAATTCTGTTCGGGTCCACCTCTCAGCTCTAGCAGCTCACCACTCATTGGTAGAGGGGCAATCTCTATCTGGTCACCCCTTGGTGTCCCTCTTTCTCAGGGGCTTGCTTTTGCTCAAGCCTCCCATCCGTCCTCCTGCCCCTGAGTGGGAGCTGAATGTGGTCTTGCAGCAACTGACTCGCCCTCCTTTTGAGCCGATGGCTACTTGTCCACTTCGCTTCCTCTCCTGGAAGACACTCTTCCTGATAGCCCTTACCTCGGCTAGGCGAGTAAGTGAACTTCAGGCCCTGGTCTGTGACAGGCCTTACACCAGGATTTATAGGAACAAGGTAGTCCTCAGGACTCATCCAAAGTTCCTCCCTAAGGTTGTCTCCTCTTTCCACCTCAATCAGGAGGTGGTTCTTCCAACATTCTTCCCTAGGCCTCATGCAAGCCAGGCTGAAGCAGTCCTCCATACCCTGGACTGTAGGAGGGCCTTATCCTTCTACCTTGACCGTACGCAGGGGCATAGAAGGGTTACTCAGCTCTTCGTATCCTTTGACCCCGATAAGTTGGGGTTGCCTGTGTCCAAGTGTACCTTGTCCATCTGGATGGCTGACTGTATCACCTGGGCTTACAAGGCGGCTGACCTTCCTTTGCAGGGTAGGGTCACGGCCCACAGAGTCAGGGCAATGGCTGCCTCAGTGGCTCATCTCCGCTCTGTGCCCTTGGTAGACATCTGCAGGGCTGCAACTTGGTCTTCAAGCCAGACTTTTGCGGCCCATTACTGCCTGGAGAGGGAGTCCCGTAGGGACAGTGCTTTTGGCCAGGCAGTACTCCGGAATCTCTTTGAGGTTTAGGCAGCTCCTGCCCTTCTGCCCTCTGTTGGGCTACCGGTGGAGGTTGTATCCTTGAAATGCCTTTCTTTGCTGCTGAGACTAGAGGGAGTTCTCTTGTTCCTCGGTAGCCCAGAGCTAGGGAGTCACCCATATGTGAGAACTGACTTCCTGCTTGGTCCTGGAGAAAGAGTAGCTACTCATCTGTAACAGGTGTTCTCAGGAGCAGCAGGAATCAGTCCTCACAGCCCTCCCTCCTCCCCTTGGAGTTGCAGTTGTACATAGTTTATTTTTCATTTTTGTGTGCTGTTCTTAGCTATGACATTTGACTGAGGTAAGATGGCACCTTTAGGCGGGAAGGGAACCGCGCATGCGTGCCTGCATTCCCAAAGGCTTTCATAGAAAGCTGGGGAAATGCTCCGCTGGGGCTTCATCGGCGCCGATGACACCCATATGTGAGGACTGATTCCTGCTGTTCCTGGAGAACACCTGTTACAGGTGAGTAACTACTCTTACTCTGTAGAAAGAACTCTAGCGACACCTTGTGTTATGATTAATGACTGTTACTTCCCCTTTTCTCTTCAATAAAAAGAGCTTTTCAGGAGGAAGAATTTGAATACAACAGACGTAGAACTGTGCTGCGTCCATAGACCGTCTGTTGTTTTCCCTCTGAGTTCAAAGAAAGTAGCACTTTGTGTGTGATTGTGTTCTGTGTTACTCTCTGCTTATTTCTCACTGCTTGAGGGACCAGAGACCGAAAGAGCCGTAGTATTGTGGCCAGGTCACGGGGTTTTCTTCAGGTGTGTTCACTAAATAGGATAGCGAAG
This sequence comes from Ichthyophis bannanicus, assembly GCA_033557465.1. NCBI lineage: Eukaryota > Metazoa > Chordata > Amphibia > Gymnophiona > Ichthyophiidae > Ichthyophis > Ichthyophis bannanicus. The sequence goes on from CM066031.1 coordinate 368,766,180, forward strand.
CAAAGGTCGGTTAAAAATGATGTCAGAGCTTGTTGGGTCATCTAGTTGAATATTAAAATCACTAATTACCAACAGTGGGCTTGGACGAGTGGCAAAGTCAGCCAGTAATTGCAAGAGTTCCCCATAAGTAGAAGAAGACTCAAAGGGGGCAAGGTATAGGAGAAGGTAGTGAAATGATATGGGTAATTTACAGTGCACTATTAAGAATTCTAAGTATGGGGAAGTGTGTTTGGACATTTCTCTAAGATTCTAGCTGGATTGAGCAATGAGAGCTGCTACTCCACTGCATTTGGAAGGGTGATTACAAAGGTGGGCGGAGAAGTTATCTGAATTATGTAAATTGTATCTCCATCTGTAAGCCATGTTTCACAGATGGCAAGCATCTGTAGATTAGGGAGATTAAAGAGGTCATGCACTAAAGAGGTTTTATTTTTGATACTATGAACATTTATCAGACCTACCTATAGTGGGTAATGTACGGGAGACTGTGAAACTGGAATCAAATATCTGGGCCTCAGGGTCAAGGATGGTTGGCCAGAAAAGAATGCTGGAAGCAGAAGTGACTAGCAGTACCACGGAAAGTTATATGCTGGGCCTAGTCGTTTTCTCCCGTATCGTCCTGGTGAGGAAATATAGCTTCTGTTATTGCCATCCTGGAGTGGAGGAGTAGCCTAGTGGTTAGAACACTGGCTTGGTAACCAAGCAACCAGGATTCAATTCCCACTAGCACTCCTTGTGGCCTTGGGCAAGTCACTTAACCCTCCACTGCCTCAGAAGAAAGGCTTGGCAATCTACTTCTGGTGACACTGCCAAGAAAACCCAGGAGCTTCTGGGTCGCCAGGAGTCAGGACTGACTTGAAGGCATACATTGCATTTTGCATTGCCATCCTTCCTGCACCAGTCATTTGCTGCTCACTCTTTTAGTAATACCTACAGTACTTGGAACAATAGTTAGTGAGACTCAGATACTGATTAGGAATCTATAGTCATTAGATTTTGAGGCCTTAAGCCGTCTCAGCTACCAATTTTCCTCAGAATTTTTCCCAGTACTCCACAGACTCACAGGTAGAGATGTGGCATAAAGTCTGCTACATTGGAGGCAATAGCCCCTCTCTATTTGATAACACTATCCTTCGATGTTAACTATCTTTCGTACCATTCTTGTTTATATGCCTTTTAAAACAGCAAGCATGTCATGCTGAAAGACTCTGGTGGAAATGTACTGTGGCCTTACATGCTAGTTGCAAGGAAAGCTTAACTTATAAAAGGGAAATAGATTATATTTCCAAGCAGATTAATAATGCAGCTACTCATAAAAAGAAATCTTTTTAGATTGTAAACACCTTTGCGCTGTTGACATCCTCAGGAAGCACTTCCTTTTCTCCCTCTACAAATGATTTCTCAAAGCTTAGGCATACAGCCATGATGCTGTTATAGCAAAAGCCAGGAAAGGAACTCTCCTCTGTGTTAACTTAGGTGCAGGATGGGATCCGTTATGGACTACCCTGCAGTCAGTGTTATATGTATAGTCGGTATTTCATCCATTCTCCATGCTTGCATTTAGAGAGAGCTATCTCATCCTTGAGGCCTACTTCTTCTTTGCTAGATCTCATGCCAGCCATTCTGCTTTATGTCAAATTTGTTTATTAAGAAACACCAGCAACAGAACAAGACTAGGATAAATCACAAGACATATTATAAACAGCAAGTCAAACCAGTAGCCTTGATACATTTTACACTTTTGTTACACTTTTGTAGTGGGGGAAAACAGTTGCAGTAACATTCAAATAAACAGTAAAATTCAGGGGTCCCCCCCAGCCCTCCCCGCCAGGCCTCCGAACCCCGGTAGGACGTGTAAATAAGAAAATCAAGCAAGAGCTAAGTACCCTCCCCCCCCTCTCTAGCATGGCACAGATACTAGTACCCCTCACTTGAACAGGCTCGGGGTGTGCTCTTCACCCGAGCCCCGTCCTGCATGCCAAAATCACAGAGGGGGGAGCAAGAGAAAAGAACTGGTCTCTACCTCCCCCAGCCCGTGCCCCCAACCCCATTATCCCTCCCCCTCCCCCAGCCTACCCCCCCCCCCCCCCGGACTGACACCTCCCCCCTCCCCTACCCACCCCCCCCCCGGACTGACACCTCCCCCCTCCCCTACCCACCCCCTCTCCCCTGGGACTGAGGGATCTGCCAAAAAGGATGTGTTGAGTCAGTGGCCCACGTGCCCATTCCATGTGGATCCGGTGGTGAATCTGTCAGTGAGGCTGTCAATGTCCCCCCAGAATCCGACAGCGGGCAGCACAGGGTAATGAATTCAAGTGAGGACCCCAGGCTTGCAAAAACCGCTGCCAACGTGTGTGGTGGCCCCTGGCTCTAAGCCTCTCCATGAGCAGCATTTCGTGCAGACGTCCCCTCCACAGCCCATAGGTCGGGCCCCTGGGATCCATCCACCGAAACAGAATAGTCATTCGTGCTACCCCTAGCACCAAGCGCATCCAGGACCATACTGCGTGTCCCAGCTGTGCCTCCCAGTCACTCTCCCACACATCCAGAACTGCATTCACAGCCGTTAGGGATATCGGATTGCCCATACATCTGGAGAGATAAACCTGCACTTGCTGCCAAAATGCGGTAACTCGTGAACACTCCCACAGCATATGACCTAAAGATGCCTGCTCTGCCCCACAGCGAGGGCAGCCGTGAGACCCTGCAATCCCAGCCTTCCAGGCCCGGACGGGGGCATAGTACAGGTGTCTCACCACCTTGTACTGCATATCCCGGAAAGATACCGACCCATAGAGCTTAGGAATACCTGACAGAGCCTCTAACAACATGTCGCTCGTCACCGGGCCCCCCAGCTCCCTAGTCCAGGCCACCGCTATGTCCTCCAAGGCTAGTGGTACTGCCGATTCCCAGAGCGACCTCTGCAGCCAAGCTACCCGTGCTCCCTGCTCGCCCCCTAACAAAGACACCTCAATCTGGGAGCTAACCTCCCCCCGTAGCGCCAAGGAGGGGACCCCGCTAACGTAGCTCCGAAGCTGCGCATATGGAAAGATGTCACGCCCCTCGAGGGGATACTGTCGGCATAACTCAGAGAACGACATCATAATTCCCTCAGACGATAGCACATGTTCCAAATTAAGGATCCCTAGCTGCGCCCAACGTGTGAAAGAACCACCTTCTAGGCCTGGCAGGAAGGCACCGTTGCCCCGGATGGGGAGATAAGGCGAGTGGGAAGCCGAGAGCATGCGATTGCTACAGAAGAGACGCCATCCCGCCCTGACCGGGTCTATGAGTAAGGCCCGAAGCTCGTGGGCCAGCCCCAATGATTTCCTCGTATGCAAAAGATAGCGCAAGTGTAGGGGCCTCACTGCGGCCTGTAACAACGACACGGGGGTGTACTCCTCTAAATCCCACAACCAATCCCGAGCATGCCTCAGTAAGCAGGCCACATTGTACTTACGTATGTCTGGGAGACCCATCCCTCCCAAGGGCCAAGGTTGACAGAGGATCGCCGCCCGCACTCGAGGCCGCCGCCCCCGCCACAGCAGGCGGTTCACCAAACCCTCCAGTTTCTTCCGGTCCGACTGTTTCAGTAATAACGGGAGGGTCTGTAACAGATACAGGACCTTAGGGAACAGGGACATCTTGTATAAGGCCACGCGGCCTCCTAGAGATAGCGGTAAGTCCTGCCACTTGGCAACGCTGTCGGACACCGCCGCCAACACTTTGTCCACATTGAGCCTATAAAGGTCGTCCAGGGCGGCAGGGATAAGCACCCCTAGGTATTTGAAATGGCCAGTCACCCACTTCAACGGGAAATTGCCCTGCCAACCCCCCTGGTCACCCGTGCCTAAAAGCATTGCCATCGATTTATCCAAGTTTAAACGAAATCCAGAAGACACCCCATACTCTCTAAAAAGCTGTAAAAGGTGGGGGAGCCCCGTCCGAGGTTCCGCCAGATGAACTAGGAGATCATCTGCGAAGGCTGCGACTCGAAATTCAGATCCCCCCATCGGAACCCCGTGAATCCGAGGATGTGCCCGAATCCGCTGCAATAACGGCTCCAAAGTTAAGATGAATAAGAGAGGGGACAAGGGACAACCCTGCCTAGTCCCCTTCTGGATAGGAAATTCCCTAGACATGGTGCCATTGATCAAGATTGCTCCCAGCGGGTTCGCATAAAGAAGCTTCACAACCCGGACATAAAAACCCGTGAAGCCCATCCTAGCCAGGACTTGGTACATGAAATCCCAACTAACCCGATCAAATGCTTTTTCAGCATCGAAACTAATAAGCATGGAGTGCAACTGAGCGGTCTGTCCGACACACATGGAAAGGAGGAGTCGCTGCAAGCTATAAGCCGCATGTCGACCACGCACGAAGCCCACCTGGTCCCTATGGATCAGGTCTGGTAAGATGACCGCTAGCCGGTCTGCCATGATCTTAGCTAAGATCTTAATATCGACATTAAGGAGGGAGATGGGTCGATAAGAGCCCGGGAGTAGGGGATCCCTCCCCGGTTTTGGTAGAACCGTCACCAGCGCCTTGTTCGCCTCATACGGGAAGCCCCCCCTCGCGACCAGATCCTCAAAATATTCCACAAGAGGGGCCGCCACCACCTCCCCCAAGGACTTGTAAAACTCCCCTCTCAGACCGTCCAACCCGGGAGCCCGCCCGTTTTTCAAATTCCGAATCCCCTCAGATACTTCCTTCAGGGATATAGGGGTATTCAAGGCCCTCACCTGATCCTCAGTCAACTTCGGTAAGTTACAGCCTACCAGGAAATCCCGGCCATCCTCTATGCTACCACTGTCCCGGGCATAGAGCCCCTGGTAGTAATCAGAAAAGATCTGTTGGATCTCTGTGGTATCTTTACAAATAGACCCATCCGGGTGGCGAATCGCCCCAATTTGGCGAGCCCCTCCCGCCGGGCGCACCAGAGCTGAGAGTAACCTCCCAGCGCGGTTCCCATGCTGATATAATTGATATCTATAGTACATCATAGACTTCTGGGCCCGTTGATGGAGGAGCATCTCCAACTCGCGCTGGGTCTCTTTGAAGGATGGACCAAACGTGGCCCTTCCGTCCGCTCCTGCCCTCCGCCGAGCTCTGCCCAATTCCCACTCCAATAAAAGAATACGTTCATTACGGCGCTTCCGCATGGAGCCATAATAGCTAATAATCTCTCCTCGCATGACTGCCTTGCCCGCCTCCCAGAGGAGAGTCGGTGATATCCCCGGAGAGTCATTAAATTCTTCATATTCCTTCCAACGATCCTTTAGATAACTCGCAAAGGTGGCATCCCCACTGAGCTCCAAAGGATAGCGCCAGAATCTATGTCCAATAGGGGTACTACCACGGAGTTCCAGCGTGACCATCGCATGATCTGAAATGACGGAAGGACCAATCTCCGTGGCTGTCACTCCATGAAACAGGGACTCTGAAATCAGAAAGTAGTCAATGCGTGACCAAGTGTTATGGGCTCGAGACAAATGGGTGTATTCCCGTTCTCCCGGGTGTAACACTCTCCAGATATCTAAGAGGTGGTAGGCTTCACAGATCCCCAACAGTCGTCGCGAGCTCCTGCGGTCCCTTCCCCCAACGTGTCGCGACCTATCCACACTATCAGTCATGACGGTATTAAAATCACCACCCAGTAGCACTTTGTACCCAACCGCCTCCGCTACGAAACGTTCCAAGGTCTGATAGAATCCAGTTTCATATACATTGGGAGCATACACAGATCCTAAGACAACCTTGGTCCCCTCAAGCAGACCCCGGATCAGAACATACCGGCCATCCGGATCAATATCAACCGATTCCTCGACCCAGCCCACCTGATGTTTTATTAAGATAACCACTCCTCGCTTCTTCCCTACAGCGGGAGCTCCATACACCCGGGCCCGGTAACGGGATCCTAACTTCATATGCTCGTCCGCGGTCTGATGGGTCTCCTGTAGCATGGCAATTCCAATCTTTCTACGTGTAAGTTGTTGCACCAATTTATGTCGCTTGATTGGGGAGCCTATACCGCAGACATTCCAAGTGGCAATCCTCAGGCCTTTAGTCATTGCACCACTCCGATTGGCAGCTCTCAACACATTCAGTCATCCTAAGGAGGTAGCGAGAACCCCCCCAGCTCAGGGCCCTCCCCACCAATCCAGCGTCCCGTGCAGACGGGCCTAGGCGGACACAGATGCTACAAGCACACACCTCACATAGTTCCACAATAACAGGCACACCTCCAGTCTCAATTCTCCCCCCTTCTCTCCCGTATGAGCAACCCCTCAGTTCCCAGGAGAACACACCCCTCCCCCTCCCTTCCCTTCCCTTCCATCCCTCTAATCCACCCCCTGCTAACCCCCCCTCTAACCCCCAGCCCCCCCGCTACCCCCGTTTATCCCTCCCAGCCCTCCAACCCTACCGCGCCCGGCCAGTAGAACCTGGTCAGACAACTCCTATTGGTAACGGGACCCCCTCCCCCCATCCCCGCTAAACCCTCTGTACCCTCACCGTATGTGCACTACCCTAGCCTCCAAATTGTGCCACCGAATCACCAGTCCCTGTTCTCCTCTCGTAGGGCCATAGCCCAGCAATGAAATAAGCAAACACTTAAGTATACACCCCCCCTCTTTCCCCCCAAACAATTACTTTAGAGTGCCCTCGGGGGAACCAGCGACATTGCCAATGTGCTCGTGGCCAGCTCCAGTACAACTTCTCCCCATATTTACAGCATATAGTGATCAGGAAAACAAATGAACACATTAGCAGCAATACCCTATGCATTAATAAGACATGAGTGAAATATGATAAGGCCCATAATGCACAAGCTAATGAAATGCCATTTGGGTATCGGTGCGCATGGACCCCCAATTGCTGGCGTCAAAATACACAAGCCAAGTAACAAAGTTGGTGCTAAAACTAAGAATTAATATACAAATAACAATAGGCGTGAAAAATAAGGATAATTAAATTAATGAAGCAAAAAGTAAAAAAGGAAGAAAGGGAGAAGAGAGGAGGGAAAAGGAGGAGGAAAAAAAGAGGAAAAGGGAGAAGAAAAAGGTAGAGAAAAAAGGAGAAGAGAAGGGAAAGACAGGAGGAAAGAAAGGGATAAGAAAGAAGGAGAGTGGGGAAACTGTCCCAGGCCCCCAGCAGCCAGCCCCGTCGTGGGGCTCACCCTCCCGGCATCGGGGCAGGACATTGTCCACTCCATACCATCGCTGCGGGCAGGCCAGAAAGGAAGACCCGGACTCCAACTAACGTTGCTAGCAGTCACTCATCCACCACCGCAGTCTCAAGGCGATCAAGGAAGGCCCCGGCCTCTTCAGGGGTGTTCCAGAGATGTGCCTGTCCGTTGTGTTCGACGCAGAGCCTGGCTGGGTAGAGGAGGGAGAAGCGAAGACCTCGGCCCGCCAGCTGGGAGCACACCGGCGAAAAGGCTTTACGCTGCTGGCTTACCAACGCCGAATAGTCTTGGAAGACTAGAAGAGGCTCCCCATCCCCGGACCCCCTCCGGTGCTTGCGGGCCGCCTTTAAGATCATCTCCTTTTGGCGGAAGTCCAGGAAACGAGCGAGGACTGCACGTGGCCGCCGGGCCTGCTCCCGCCGAGGACCCAAACGATGGACTCTCTCCAGGGCTATAGCCGGACCCCCAGCCTCGGGCAGTATTTTGGACATCCACTCCTGTAAGTACGCGGGAAGAGCACTATCTGCGACGTTTTCTGGAACGCCGATAAAGCGAAGGTTTTTCCTGCGGCCCCGATTCTCCAGATCGTCTAGTTTCTCTCCTTGTGTCTGCACTACCGCTTCCAAGGCGTGTACCCGGGCCACGAGAGAGAGTTGCTCGTCCTCAATACCCGAAATCCGAGTTTCGGCGTGCTCCATGCGGTCAGTGAAGTCTGTTATGCTCTGGGCCACTGATTGTAGCTGTGCCCCCAGTTCCCGGAACCGGCCATCCAGAGCCCGTGCCGCCACCGCCGCGCTCACTTCGTCCACCATGCCCTGGTCCCCCTCCAACCCCGGGCTCCGTGGCGCTCCCTCCGCCATCTTGGGGTCTGGGGCTCGTGTCTTGCGGGAGGGTTTTGCGGCCATCTGAGAAACCCCGATATTTGAAGAAGGCGCCTGGGTTCGCTGCCCACTCTCCTTAGTTCCCCTGGGTGGAATAGAGGGCATTCAGCCTCAGTAAATTAGAAAATTAAAGCTTCTGAAGGGGTAGGGGTCCCGGAGCTGATCAGCACGCCGCCGGTCAGCACATTACCAAACCGGAAGTCGCCATTCTGCTTTAAAAACAACCCTTGTTGCCTTTGCTTTTAATTGTTATATATTCATGCATTACACAAGGAGTACTGTAATTCTTGACCAGTGGAAGAAGGCTGTCATTTTTTCCTCATCTTAAGAACTCCTCCTTGGACTCAATTGTCATTTCCAACTTTCGCCTTATCTTGCATCAAATGTTTCCATCATAAGTTATGGAGAAGCCTGTTCTTCAGTTATCTCCTTTTCTAGAAAATAAACTGGTCCTACATCCCCCCCCCCCCCTTCCCAACAATCAGGCTTTCATGCAAGGCACAGCATGGAGACCTTTCTTACTGGCATGGAAATGAGACCAGTTAAGTCTTGACGCAGGCAAGGTAGCTCTTCTCATCATCCTTGATCTCCCATCTGCTTTCATCATAGTAGATCACACTCTACTTGTTCAGTATTTAAAAGATAAAGGTATGTCTGCCTCTGTATTAAGCTGGTTCAGGTCCTATCTGAAAAGGCAAACCTTTAGGGTTTTTTCAGATAACAAATTATCCCAAACACTTTCTATGATTTGTGGGGTGCTGCAAGGCTCATTGCTGATCCCCATTCTTTTTAATGTCTTCCTGGATTTTCTTATTCACTCATAGTTGATCCTCTTGCGCTGTACATTTCTCCTTTGGAATCCTATTTAACTACAGTAGCAGATGGGTTCTTTCTCCAGGACCAAGCAGGAAGTCAGTCCTCACATATGGGTGTCATCGGCGCCGATGAAGCCCCAGCGGAGCATTTCCCCAGCTTTCCATGAAAGCCTTTGGGAATGCAGGCACACATGCGCGGTTCCATTTCCACCTAAAGGTGCCATCTTACCTCAGTCTCTTTTTTTCCGAGAAGCCCATCGGACGTGTGTCCTGTTCTCCCGGATAAAAGTGATTTTTTTCTTCGGCGATTTTCGCTCTTTTTTTCTCCGGTTCGACGCCGGTTCCCCTCCCGCCGGGTTCGGTACACCGGTATCGAGCCCGTTTTCTCATTTTTCGGTTTTTGCCCTTCGTGGCTGGCATTCGTGCCCTTTTTTCCTTTTTCACTGGAAGGCCGGACTTTTGACCTCGCTGGGGCTATTTTTTCCCCGATGTCTTCCAGTGGTTTCAAAAAGTGTGATCGGTGTAAGAAAATTATGTCTCTCACCGACACACACGACTGCTGCCTTCGGTGCCTTGGCCCTGACCACGACTCCAAGTCGTGTGGGCCATGTGGGAAGATGTCTTCCAAGGCACTAAAGAGTCGACAGCATCAAAAGGAAAGGTTTTTCTCGGACTCTGCCTCCGGCCGGGCCCGGACCTTGTCTGAGGCCTCGACATCTCGGGATTCTGATCCCGAGCGCCGTCGAAGCTCCTCGGACAGGGGGTCCCCCGGCCGGGAACGTAAGAGGAAGAAGCGGCTCGCGAGGGCGGTGTCGGAAGAGGTCCCTGGTCCCTTGAGGGCCAGTTCTAAGACCCCCGACCGTCGCCCCGGGCCCGTGGACCAAGAGAAACCTGCCAAAGTTCCTCGCATGGAGCCGGAGTCTGCTGGACACGTAAGCCCCATAGTCCTCGTGGACTCTCCTCCCAGAGAGCCGCCGCCGGGGCCCGAGTCGGTGGCTGCTGCGTCTCCTGAGCTGAGTCTCAGGATGACAGCCTTGGAGTGCAGACTGTCTGCCTTCATGGAGCAGCAGCGGGCACTGATGGCCAGCCTGTCTGGTGCATCTGCCCCGACCACCGGGACGTCGACTTCGAAGTCAACCCCGGAGACCGAGCCGATACTCGAGACCCTTGCGGCTCGAAGTCATCCTCGGTCGAGGTTTCCCTTGACCTCCCGTTCGGGACCGAGGGTGTCGATGCCGGTGCCCCCGGCGTCGGGGCGGGTGCCTCGGGGCCAGACCCTGACTCCTCCTCGGACGAGTCCGTCTGGGAGACTGAGGACGAGGAGTCTCCCAATACCTTTAAGACTCGGTGCGTCCCGTCGGACTCACCGCAGTCTGATCCCCGGAGTAGGTCCCCTCCGGAGGACACTAGGTTCTTGGAGTTCGTCCGGGATCTGGACGCTGCCTTGGCTATCCCTGCCGATCCCGAGGAAGAGCCTCGAGCCGAGGAGCTCGATGTTCTACAGTACGACTCTCCTCCGAAGGAGGCCTTTACTGTCCCGGTTACTCCGATGCTGGAGCGGCTCCTCTTCCGTATGTGGGAGGCCCCGGCCTCGGCGCTGGTTCTAAGCAAGCGAGTCGATTCCATTTATCAACTCCGCAAAAGCCCTGGTTTCCAGAAAGCACAGGTACCACACCATTCCATGGTTGTGGAATCGGCCATGCATCGTCTGAAGAGCCAGAAGATGCACTCCGCGGTGCCCCCCGGCAGGGAGGCCCGCAACCTCGATGGCGTCGGTAGGAAGTGCTTCCAGGGGTCTATGCTTGCTTGCCGTGTTCCGTCTTACCAGCTTTACATGGGCATGTACTTGCGAGACCTGGCCAAAGAATTGGCCGGATTCTCTGCTGGTCTCTCCGGGGAACCCTTGCAGAGATTTCAGACCTTGTCCTCGGGGATTCGGGAATGCTCCAAGTTCATTTCCCGTGCCGCCTATGATGGCTTCGAAGTTTCGGCCCGAGTTGCGGCTGCCGGCATCGCGGCTCGATGCCAGGCGTGGCTGCAGTCATCGGACCTCGAGCCATGGGTTCAGGACAAGTTGGTCGATGTCCCCTGCCGAGGTGAGAACCTTTTTGGCAAACCCGTGACCGAGAAGGCCGCTCAGCTCGAGACCGAGCACCTTACCTGGACAAGGCTGTCGAGGAAGACCTCTGCCCCTTCACATAAGAAGAAGGGCTCGGGTAAAAAGTCCTTTTACCCGAGGAGGGGCACTGCCTACAAACAGTACCCTCAGTATCAGGCTGCCCAAGCTGCCCACCAGGGTCAGCAAGCCAAGGGCCAGGGTAATGGGCCCCGTAGGCAGAGAACCCCCAAGCCTCAGGCCCCTGCTACCATTCAGCAGGGTGGGGGGTTTTGACTCCTTGAGCGTAGCCACTCCGTCCCTGCTTTCCCAGCCCTGCACAGGCGGTCGCCTTGTACTCTTTGCCCACCAGTGGCCTCTCATTACCACCGACAGTTGGGTGCTGGACATAGTCCAAAAGGGCTATGCCCTGCATTTTCATCAACTGCCGCCTCCTTACTTCCCAGGGGAGCCCTTGAGGCCTCCCCTGCACACAGACCTTCTCCTTCGAGAGCTCCAAGGTCTGTTGGTGGACAGGGCGGTGGAGCCTGTGCCTCCCCACTTGCAAGGTCACGGATTCTACTCCAGGTATTTCCTGGTACCCAAAAGGACTGGTGGCCTTCGACCCATTCTGGACCTCAGGAACCTCAACAAGTTCCTAGAGAAAGAAAAGTTCAAGATGCTTACTCTTGGAACACTCCTGCCCTACCTCCAGCAGGGAGATTGGCTATGCTCCTTAGATCTAAAGGATGCATACACTCACATTCTCATTCATCCAGACCACAGAAAGTACCTCAGGTTCATTGTGGGAGGAAACCATTATCAGTACAGAGTCCTGCCTTTTGGCCTCACCTCCGCTCCAAGGGTCTTTATCAAATGCCTGGCAGTGGTGGCGGCCTACCTGAGAAATCAGGGACTCTGTCTTCCCCTATCTGGACGACTGGCTCATCAGGGGTCAGACGTGCCAGGAGGCCAGACAAGCCACCCTCAGAACCATTGCTCTGCTTCAAAACGTGGGCTTTGTCATAAACTTCGCAAAGTCCACTTTGCTCCCCTCCCAGAACTTGGAGTTCATAGGGGCACGCTTGGATTCTCAACTGGCAAAGGCATTCTTGCCAGAAGACAGGGCTCAACGACTGATGGACGTGGCCAAACAGTTCCTCAACAGATCCCTGGTCTCCGCCAGACTCTGCCTCAGACCTCTGGGCCACATGGCTTCGACAGTGCATGTGACTCCCAATGCAAGGCTCCATATGAGGCCTGCACAGTGGTGCCTTCGGACTCAGTGGTCTCAAGCCACAGGCCGCCTAAGAGACAGGATAAAGGTGTCCAAACCCCTTTTGACCTCCCTCAGCTGGTGGCTACATCCACCCAATCTGCTGCAGGGGATGCCCTTCCAAATGCCGGAATACTCGGTGGTCCTCACCACCAACGCCTCTCTGAAGGGCTGGGGTGCTCATTGTCTAGACAAGTGCACTCAGGGCCTCTGGTCTCCCTGGGAAGCAGCCCAACAAATCAATCTCCTAGAACTTCGAGCTATCCGCTTAGCTCTCAAGGCTTTTTCTCCAGCCCTGGCTCACCGCTCAGTCTTGATTCCAACAGACAACCAGGTTGCCATGTTTTATGTGAACAAACAGGGCGAAACTGGGTCCAAGCTCCTTTGTCGAGAGACTCAGGACCTTTGTTCCTTTGCCTTGCGGCACAACATGCTTCTCAAGGCGGTGTACCTTCCAGGCCAGGAGAACTGCCTGGCCGACCGGTTGAGCAGATTTCTGCAGCCCCACGAATGGCAGCTGCATCCCTTGGTCGTTCAGAAGATCTTCCTGAAGTGGGGTCTCCCTTGGATAGATCTCTTTGCCAGTCCTCTGAACAAGCAACTGCCCAAGTTCTGCTCCAGGCAATCGCATCCTTTGAGGATAGCACCAGATGCTTTTCTGATGTCCTGGTCTCCGGGCCTCCTGTATGCGTTTCCTCCTACGCCCTTGGTGGCCCGAACTCTTTTCAAGACTCTTCAGGATAAGGCCTCGGTCCTGCTGGTAGCTCCCAGATGGCCGAGGCAGCCTTGGTTTCCACTTCTGCTACAGCTGGCAGTGGATTCCCCACTTCCTTTGGGGTTACAACCCGACCTTCTCTCACAGGAGCAGGGTTCCCTTCTGCACCCCAATCTCAAAGCTCTCAATTTGATGGCCTGGAGGCTGCAAGGGTAGTTTTGGCTCCCTGGGGCCTACCTCAGGAAGTTGAAGAGGTTGTTCTAGCCTCTAGGAAACAGTCCACTAGGAAAACTTATGCCCTCAAATGGAAGAGGTTTTCTGTGTGGTGTCAGCTACGTACAGAGGATCCTTTCTCCTGTACTGTGTCAGTAGTGCTTCAGTACTTACTGCACTTGCCCAATCAGGGACTTAAGTCCAATTCTGTTCGAGTCCACCTCTCAGCTCTAGCAGCTCACCACTCACTGGTGGGGGGACATTCTCTGTCCGGTCACCCTTTGGTGTCCCGCTTTCTCAGGGGCTTGCTTTTGCTCCAGCCCCCCATCCGTCGTCCTGCTCCTGAGTGGGAGCTCAATGTGGTCTTGCAGCAACTGACTCGCCCACCCTTTGAGCTGATGGCTATTTGCCCTCTACGCTTCCTCTCCTGGAAGACTCTCTTCCTGATAGCCCTCACCTCAGCTAGGCGAGTGAGTGAGCTTCAGGCCCTGGTCTGTGATAGACCTTATACCAGGATTTATAGGAACAGGGTAGTCCTCAGGACTCATCCCAAGTTCCTTCCTAAGGTTGTCTCCTCTTTCCACCTCAATCAGGAGGTGGTTCTTCCAACATTCTTCCCTAGGCCTCATGCTAGCCAGGCTGAAGCAGTCCTGCATACCCTGGACTGTAGGAGGGCCTTATCCTTCTACCTTGACCGTACGCAGGGGCATAGGAGAGCTACTCAGCTCTTCATCTCCTTTGACCCCAATAAGTTGGGTTTGGCTGTGTCCAAGCGTACCTTGTCCATCTGGGTGGCTGACTGTATCACCTGGGCTTACAAGGTGGCTGACCTTCCTTTGCAGGGTAGGGTCACGGCCCATCGTGTCAGGGCAATGGCTGCCTCAGTGGCTCATCTCCGCTCTGTGCCCTTGGTAAACATCTGCAGGGCTGCAACTTGGTCTTCAAGCCAGACCTTTGCGGCCCATTACTGTCTGAAGAGGGAGTCCCGTAGGGACAGTGCTTTTGGCCAAGCAGTACTCCGGAATCTCTTTGAGGTTTAGGCAACTCCTGCCCTCCTGCTCTCTGTTGGGCTACCGGTGGAGGTTGTGTCCTTGAAAAGCCTTTCTTTGCTGCTGGGACTAGAGGGAGTTCTCTTGTTCAGCCTGGGTTCCTTGGTAGCCCAGAGCTAGGGAGTCACCCACATGTGAGGACTGACTTCCTGCTTGGTCCTGGAGAAAGAGTAGTTACTCACCTGTAACAGGTGTTCTCCAGGAGCAGCAGGAATCAGTCCTCACAACCCTCCCTCCTCCCCTTGGAGTTGCAGTTGTACATAGTTTGTTTTTGCATTTTTGTGTGCTGTTCTTAGCTATGTCATTTGACTGAGGTAAGATGGCACCTTTAGGTGGGAAGGGAACCGCGCATGCGTGCCAGCATTCCCAAAGGCTTTCATGGAAAGCTGGGGAAATGCTCTGCTGGGGCTTCATCGGCGCCGATGACACCTATATGTGAGGACTGATTCCTGCTGCTCCTGGGGAACACCTGTTACAGGTGAGTAACTACTCTTAATGCTTAATATAACCAAAAGCAAAGCCATCTGGTTTAGTAGATGACAATCATCCACCAGTTCTTACACAATTAAAGAAGTGCTTTTGAAATTGTGGGACTTTGCACACTAGGTTTTATGCTTTAAAATTTTTTTAAAAATTTCCTTTGCTCAAAAACTGCAGGTGGCCACAGTCCTTTTGGTCATTTCTTGCTATTTGTAGAATCGATTCCTTAAAACATTGGCTGACCACACAGGCTTTAAAAAGAAAACTCTCCTTTTTCCTTTAGCAATCTTAAGACTGGATTATTGTAATTTCCTTTTCAACAGCCTCCCTCTAATAACTCTTAAAGCACCTGCATTTCACTCAGAATACTACTTTAAAGTTCTCAGTGGGAACCAAGAAATCTGATAATGTCATCTTCCCCTCGCACTAGCATTTCATCATCGTTTTCCTTTTGGGTTCAATTTAATAAGTTGCTCAGTTCGCATGAATCGACTTCTCTGTTTAGCAAATCACCTTATTTTCTACTGCCCAACTCAGTCTTCTTTTGTTGCAGGCTTCTCTTCTTTTCATTCTCTTCTTTTCCCCTCTCCCCCCTCCCAAATATCTTTAGGGATCTCACACTGCTCCATTTATACATTCTTAGCGCCATCATTATGGAATTTCTTACCACTCTCTTTGAATTTCTTACCACTCTCTTTGAGGCAAGAACTTAATCTTGCCAGATTTAAGAAATCCTTGAAAACATGGTTTTTCCAACAAACATTTGGGGTGGGCAATTGGGGTAGTGAATGGGTGAGATTTTGGGGATTCCTGCAGGCTTGTTTGTGTCCTTGTCTGGGTTGCTTGTTTGGTAGTGTTTGGAAAGTGATGTCTTTTCTTAATTGTTTTTTATTTTCTTGTAAACCACCTTGATGGGTCTTGAATATATAAAATGTGCTCAAGCAAATTGTAATAAACTAAACAAATATCATTTCAGAGGAAGAACAAGATATTATCCATTGACGCCTATCCCAATAAAAAAATTTGTTCCATATTTTGCAACCTGGATGATGACAGTGACCATTTTTTAAAATTGACTGAGTGCCTGCATCTCTGTATTTAGGAAATGAGTGGCCAAACTTTTTAACTTGGATCTGAAAGGCAGCACTTCATTAAGTTTGTGTTATAGGATGCACATCATTTTGTTTTCTTTAAAATGTTAAGTAATTTCAAGGTATTATGCTGATGTTTAGGGATTTCTTGTTTAATATTATGTATTGGTTTCCTACCACTGCATTTTGGCAAAATGATTCCAGTGATTTTTATTTTTGTTTTGGGATACAATAGGGATGTATGGTCAAAGAGTGAACTGAATGCTTGATGCAAATATAGTGATGTACATCTATCAGGAATGTTATTTGATGAAAGACACACAATCTATTTTATTGCCATTTCTTAGTAGACTGTTCAGGAAGCTCAGGGGCGATTTACAACCACTAATAAAATACACAATACAAAAACAAAAACTCTAAATCCCAACACTCACAAACCCTCCCTCTTAATAGTCTATACCTCAATGGAACCTCCTATTATTTTTACCTCACTTTAAAAGCCAGCTGTCAGCCAGGCCTTTACCCCCTTATGAAAGCAAAGGTAGTCATTTATGTAGCGATGACTATATTGTAAGCATAACATTTCAAATGCAACTTTTAGAGGACAATTTAAAAAATGATTAGTTTTAATGCAAAATCACCAGGTTCTTTTACCTGTGGGTTTTACACCATTTCTCAAAGGGGGAAAGTACATGTGTTTGTGTGCTTTGAAAACTGCTCAGGAAAATGTGCCTGCAGATATTTGCATCTGTTTGTTCTGTATATAATTTTTTTAGTGAAAATGCAGAACTAGGCACATAGTTGCTTCCCTTGCCCCAGGAATGATCCTACATAAAATTATGATAAAAAGTATGTAGATCGTGGAATAATGGACATACTTTTACCCATATACATGTTGGGCAGTTTTCAGTTAGTCTTATACTTTTATTGTACAGTATAGCCATTTACGTGGGTAATGGATTATTGAAATTAGTCTTGTTAAGTAATTAAAAAAAAATAAAGGATTCTGTTTTAGTGACTAGAGCAGAACTGCTTAAGTTTTAAATTTATGTATTTCTGTCGCAGCATCATCTTTCATGTGGTTTCATCTTGTGCTGTTATGGAAGATGTTTCCAAGAGAGCATTATAGAAATGTACAGAGGTTTCCTCTGTGCAGCTGGCCCACTGTCATTCTTTATTTTTAATTCCATTGAAGGGGAAACATACAGTGCTCTAATGTATGGCCGCCTTTTACTTAAGGCCTTTGCTGAAAGGAATGTTAGATCTTCAGCTAAGCTCCTCTTCCCATTAGGAGCACATAGGTATGCTTTTATCCATTTAAAAAAAATATTTGATGCTGCCACTTACTATTTCTGAACACATATTTCCCATAAACCCATTTTTGATGTCAGCATTTAACTTTCAAAAGGGAGAATACCGTTGTGGTCAACATTATTGGCACCCTTGCATTTAAGATTACTTTGTGTGCACTATTTTGAGAAATAATTGGGACTATTTCAACTGTATGTCATCATAATATTAGTAAGTTCAAAGGCATACAACAAAAAATAAGATGTCTGTGCAACTTAAACTTAGCAATTTCTGAGAAAAAAACCCCAAAATATTACCTGGACAGGATTAATGGCACCTTTCACTAATATTTGGTTGCACAACCCTTGGCAGTGATGACAGCCTCCAAATGTTTCTTGCAGCCATCTATAAGTTTTGTACATCTGTCTGCTGGTAGTTTCTCCCATTTTTCAATTGTGATTTGTTCCAGCTC
The DNA here is from genome assembly GCA_033557465.1 of Ichthyophis bannanicus. Taxonomy (NCBI): domain Eukaryota; kingdom Metazoa; phylum Chordata; class Amphibia; order Gymnophiona; family Ichthyophiidae; genus Ichthyophis; species Ichthyophis bannanicus. Next base: position 368,783,743 of record CM066031.1, read on the forward strand.
ATGAATGTTTCCAGAATTCCTTTTACCAATGGCAGATTTCAGCTCTTTCCAAAGGTTCTCGAGTGGATTGAGATAAGTACTCATTGCTAGCCAGTTTAAAATGGTCAATTTCTTTCTATTTAACCATTCTTTTGTACTTTTGGATGTATGTTTTGGGTCATTGTCTGCTGTAGGACCCATGACCTATGACTTTCCACCCAGACCTTTTGTAGCTTTCTGACACTAGGTAGGACATTTTGCTCCAGAATACCTTGGTAGTCCTTCGACTTCATGATTCCTTTAATATGTTCCAAGCCTCCAGTTCCTGAGGCAGCAAAAGAGCCCTACAACATTATGGAATCTCCACCATATTTAACCATAGGAAGGGTGTTTTTTTTTTTCCTTATAAGCTTCTTTTTGTTGCCTGTTAATATATCGCTGGTCTGCATTGCCAAAGAGCTCAAGTTTGGTTTCACCTGTCTACAGAACATTTTCTCAGAAGGATTGTGGTTTCTCATGGTGGATTTGGGCAGAGATCAGGCGTTCTTTCTTATTTCTGTCATTGAGCAGTGGGGTCCTCCTTGGACCTTCGCCCATGAAGTCCTCCTTTGTTTAGTGTGCGGCATTTGGTACGGGTTGAAACCACCACTCCACATTGATCAGGTCAGCCTTAAGCTCTTTGGATGTTGAACATGGTGTTTTTCCATCAGCTCGCACTAATCTTCAAAGAATTTTGGATTAATTTTCCTCTTTCCACCATGTCCTGGGAGGTTCTTGACAGGTCCGTGAGCAGAAAACGTCTTAACATTTTGAACTGTAGACACAGGAATCCCGAGGTCTTTGGAGATGGCCTTGTACCCTTTTAAGTTTGATGTTTGTGATAATGGCTTTTTTGATGGTCTCAGGCAGCTCTCTTGTCTTCTCCATTGTGAAAATGGAACAGGGAGTGAATGTGGCCATCTTAAACAGAACCATTTTACATTGGTTGATTCAAGTCATATGACTTGATGATAGGTGCATCTAATTTTACTGCAATGGAAATGTGGTTCTTCTGTTCAAAATGATCTTGTTTTATTTGTGTTTTTTTGTGTGTCCAATATGTGTGCATATACAGTCCAAAATCATTTCTCTGGCTACTTTTCTTAGGAGATATTGGACATTAAGGGGTAGAATTGCAAGGGAGTCAATAATATTGACGACAACTGTATGACAAAATGAGGAAAATGGTGAGAAAAAAAGTACAAGGAGCAGCTGCAAAGGTTAAAAGTTTATATCAGGAATGGGAGTTGTTTGAAAATATAATCTTGGAAGCCCAGACCAAATGTATTCCATATACTAAAAAATGACTCAAAGCAGCCAAATGACAGCCAGCATGGTTAAAAGGTGAGTTGAAAGAGACTATTATAGCCAAAAGAGTATATTTCAAAATATGGGAAAAGGATCCAAATGGCAAATTTGATGCAAAGCACTGTTAAAGAAGACAAAAAGAATTTGAAAAGAAATTTGCCATAGAGGCAAAAACTCAGAGCAAAATATTTCAGGTACAGTACATTCAAAACAAAAAGCCTGTGAGGAAGTCAGTTGGACCATTAAATGATCAAGGGCTAAAAGGGGGCTCTAAGGGAGGACAAAGACATTGTGCAGATCCTAAATGAATTCTCTTTTTCTGTCTTTAATGAGAATGAAGTAAGGGAACTAGTCATGCCAGAAATGATATTTAGTGATGGTGGTTTGGAGGAACTGAAACAAATAGCAGTGAACTGGACAATAAAATAGGCCAGAATTCCTAACTACAGAGCAGTAAATCACTTGGACTACTCTAGAGTGCTGAAAGAACACAAAATGAAATTGCAGACACACTTTTAGTAATCTTTGACCTTTTGTTAAAGTAATCTATGGTACCCGAAGATTGATGGTGGCTAACTTAACACCAGCTTTTAAAAAGGGATCCAGGGCTGTAAAGACCAGTAATCCTGACAAGAGTACCTGGAAAAATAATAGAAATTTTTATAATTACTGAACACACAGACATGGTGTAAAGAGGCTAAGTTAAGATGGATGTAGCCAAGGAACAGCTTGCCTCACCACCTCAGCTCCATTTGAAAGCACAAACAAACAAGTGGATAAACATGAGGCAAGTGATTTGAAGGCATATTTTAGAAATGACATGTAGGTGCAATCTGGGACATCCAGGTCAAAGCATATGAAAAAAGCTTGGCCAACTGCAAGTTTTGGCCCAATTTTAGAAATTTACACACGCCTGAAATGGATGGCCACAGCCACAAAAACATCCCTGTGACAAAATTTTAGGAAGGGGACACCTATCCCTTGCAGCATTTTGCAAGTGGAGACACCTATCCTGCCTGCTATTTTGCAAGTTGAGATGTGAATCAGCGTAACAACCAGAGAACAAGTGTCCTCATTTCCTTTCAGTTTTCTATATCAGGGTTAAACAAAACTCAGGAGCCAGTTTGCCATGGCCCTACAAATTGCACGCTGGCGCCTGGGATTTTGAAGGACTTGAGTTTGGCTTAGTACTTCCTCCCTCTACCACGATTGGCTCTCTACAAAGAGTTCAAGCTGTGCAATGGAGGAATTTCCTGGTGATCGTGCTGTTTCAAGTCACTTGAAATGACAAGAACTGTAGGAACTTCTACCATCATGCGGCTCAAGGTCTTTCTGGAGAGCCAATCATGGTGGAGGTATAAGCACCATATTTGCATGAAGCACTATCCGAATGGCAAGAGACCCGGGGTGATGGCAGGGAACGAGAGAGAGTCCCAGGATGATGCTGATGGCGGGGCTGGCACAATCATTAGGCAACCTAGGTGGTCGACTGGAGCACTGTTACTGCAACTACTACTGAATGTTTGTATAGCACTACAAGACGTATGCAGCGCTGCACAGACACATGTAAAAGATGGTCCTTGCTCATCAGAACTTACAATCTAGTCAAGACAGACAACACAGTAGCTGTAGACATGGGATACACTAGGGGGAATGGTAAGGAACCACAAAGGAGATCAGGTGAGTCAAGATCTCCACTGGCCTTCCGGTGTGCCCATTGCCGCCGTTGTCACTCCTCTTGGAACAAGCAACAGTGGCAATGGCCACAAACAGCCCACAGCACTTATCTTTAAACTTTGATGCCGTGGGACTGTTTACTTCCACTCCTCCGATGCTTGCTTCCTGCTGTGAACACAAAGTCTGATTGGTTGTCGGAGAGGGGTTGGAAGCAAATAGCCCTATGGTGCTTAAGTTTAAAGGTCAGTTCCAGAATGCAGATTAATAAATCAGAAAGCAGAAAAAACAGCATTCCACATGCTCAAACACTATTTTATAGCAAAAAAACAACAAAAAAACTTTTTTCCTCAAAATTGAAAAACGGAGGAAAAAGTTAAAAATGGAAAACATGGATCTCAGAACCAGCGGGGCACACACATAAGGGTAGCTCAGAACAAATCCATGCTAACCCAGTCCCCAAAACATCAACGACTCACCATTTTTTCCATTAATTTCCTAACATGGAAGAAGTATGCTGCATATATATACAACATAGCTATATAGAAAATATGATTCAAACCAGCTTAATAACATCAAGGGCACTTAGCTGGATCATAAGCTTCATATGTATACAACATAGACTTATAAAAAATAGCATTCAAACCAGCTTTATAACGTCAAAAACACTTAGATGGATCGTGTTATCCAACATGCTGTAGCAACAGCAATGAATGTCCCATAAAGCAAGCAGCTAACTTCATCCACCTCCTGTCTCCCGACGCCTCATCAGGACATCCAGAACGCATTTCGCCAAAGCTTCATCAGGAGAATAACTAAAGCTGTTCAAAACAATAAACATACCCTTTTGTTAGCTATAAATATACATAATGGTAAGCTCATATCCACAAAGACTAACCTGTCCAAAATCAGCTCCATACGCCTTCACCATGCTGGCTCAAAAAAATGCCGCATATGCGGGTTTTATATATCAGCTCTTCACAACAAATTTAAAGAAACCACAACCATATCACACTAAAATCTTTCTTTCAAAAGAGAACTGCCATAGGAAAGACCCCTAACACCAAAACCTTTCAGAAGCAAAAAACGGAAACCACAACCCATCCAGAAATCACACACACACTGCCCAATCAATCTGAGGGTTTTTTTTGTTGTTTTTTGCTATGAAATAGTGTTTGAGTATGTGGAATACTGTTTTTTTTTCTGCTTTTTGAAGTTTAAAGGTAAACATCATGAGGCTGTTCGTGCCCATTGCTGCTGCTACACATTGCGGAGAGGGGTGGCAGTTGGTGCCGGAGGGGGTGCAAAGGATGAGGTCTGCCTGGAGTGCCTCATCTCCTTGCGCCGGCCATGGATTGCAGGGAGGGAGGATGAGAGAGAGACCCAGGATGATGGCTGATGGTGGGTGGGCAGTGAGAGAGAAGGAGAGAGAGTCTGGGGGAAGGCTATGAGAGACAGAGAAACATTTTGTGATGGTTGTGGTTGGAGGTTGTATGAGAGAGAGACATTGAGTGATGACTGTGAGAGAGAGAGAGAGACACTGGGTGATGGCTGTAGGGGGAGGCTATAGGAGATTTTTTTTGCTTCACAAAATACCAGGTCATGGTCTTAAGTGAAGCAAACAAAAAAGTAAGTTGCCCCAGATGCAGCTATAAAGGATCACCAGTATGCTGATAGCAATGTACCCATTCGGGTTGGTGGGAGGGGGAGGTGGAGAAGAGTTGCTGCCTTTTGTTGGCACTGTCTAATGGCATGTTAAGGGTCTCATTATTAATTTTTCTTTTCTTATAGAAAATGGGAAAACAGTAAATCAGGCCCTTAAAGGAGCCACAATACACCTTTTTTCTTGGGGGGGGGGGAGAGTTTGGCTGACATTGTGATCAAGGTCTTGGTAGCTGGCTCCTAAAGTTTTAGCTGGCTTCTATGTTCCAAGAAACTTTATAAAGACCTACTCTATATGATCATGAAACATATTGGGGCTATTAGAGTATAAGCTTCCTTACTCCCTCCAAGTGTTTTGATGGCAGAACGAGTGTTTTTCTGATAACTATTTGTGTTTTGGAGCAGAAATTGATATGGACTTTACCACTGTTGGGTTGAGAAGTGCTTCCCATTTCTGAACTTTATTGTGCATGTGTATCTTTATTAGAAAGTCCTGGACATGCCTCTGCCATGCCCCTGTGCAGTATGGACATTCTCGTACTGGGAATGCCTATAATACCTGACTTCCTAAATTGGCTCCGAGGACATCTCTGTGATTTACATATTTAAGTGCCCATTTTCAGACATCCAACTCAGGAATAGGGCTTCTAATATGTCTCCCATAGTGTATCTGGATTTTCAGAAAGAATTTGGCAAAGTACCTCATGAAAGACTACTGAAGAAATTAGAGACTTGATGATAGTAGGCAGTGTCCTATTGTGGATACGGAGCAGTTTAAAAGAGAAAACAGAATAGGATTACATTTTTTCAAGTGGAAGGAAATGAACAGAGAAGTACCCCAGAAATCTATACTGGGACCAATGTTCCTGCTAACCTGCGCTGGGTCCGCCGCCAACATTCCTGTTGGCGGGGGGAGGTGCAGAGCGATCGATGCTCTGCCCCTCCCCCCACCGGCAGGAATTCCGGCGGAGAACCCGGCGCAGATTAAAGAGAACATTGCGAGGGCGCTGCGGCATATGTTAGACCCTGTGTCTAACGCACGCAGCAGCACCCTCGCAGTGTTCTCTTTAATCTACACCGGGTCCTCCACCGGCATTCCTGCCGGTGGGGGGAGGGGCAGAGCATCGATCGCTCTGCGCTTCCCCCCCGCCGGCAGGAATGTTGGCGGAGGACCCAGCACAGGTTAGCGGGAACATTGACTGGGACCAGTGTTTTTTAACATATTTATAAATGTTCTGGAAATAGGAACAATGAGTGAGGTCAATAAACTTATAGATGATACCAAATTATTTAGAGTTGTTAAGTCATATGTGGGTTGTGAGAAATTGCAAGAGAACCTTGTGAGGCTGGGCATCCAAATGGACAAATGCAAAGTGATGCATGTAAGGAAGAATAACCAAAATTATAGCTATATGATACAATTTTCCACGTTAGGAATCACCCCTCAGGAAAGAGATATAGGAATCATTGTGGTCAATACACTGAAATGTTCTGCCCACTGCGCAGAGACAGCCAAAAAATATAAAGCAAATAGAATGTTAGGAAGTATCTGGAAAGGCATAGAGAATAAAACAAAGAATATTGTAATGCCTCCGTTGCTTCATGGCGTGACTACACCTTGGGTATTGCATGCCTTTCTGGTCGCCCCTACTCCCAATTCCGCCCGCCTAGCTGTTTTTTTTTTTTCTCCGAGAAGGTCTCTACTTTGGTTTTCTATTTTCCCTGCTTGTCCCCCACCACTGCCTCTTTCCTCTTCCCCCCTCACTGCCATACTGCCTCTTTCCTCCCCTTCCCCCATATCTTCTTTTTCCCACATGTGGTCCTCTTTTCAGCCCATCTCCACGGTGGAGCTCACTAAAGCCCGTACTTCTCATAAAACCATCTATCCTTCAGATCCCATTCTTTCTCATTGGCTCACGGAACCATCACTCACCTTGCTTCCCTAAATACTCGCCATATTCATCTTCAGCCTCTCCTCTGGTGTTTTTCCTTCCCTATGGAAATATGCTCTTATCTGCCCTTTACTCAAGAAACCAACTCTGGATCCAACTAACCCCGCAAATTGGCATCTGGTTTCCAACCTACTGTTTCAAAACTCCTGTAAAAACTGGTTTTTGCTCAACTGTCCACTCACTTTGACTCCACCCATGCCCTTCACCCTCATCAGTCTGGTTTTAGACCTGGTCACAGCACTGAAACAATTTTCCTCTCTTTTCTTAACAAACTTCCCGTCTCTCACAACCAGGGTGACATTTCTCTTGCTGTCTTGCTGGATCTTTCTTCAGCCTTTGATTTAGTTGATCACTCTACTCTCCCATCTCTTTGACTTTGAGATACTGTCTTCTGGTTTCTTTCTCTCAGCACGCTCTTTTTCTGTTATGCAGATGACATCATCCTTCTTCACCATACCAGCTCACATTCTCCTGACCTGGCCCCGATGAACCCCTGCCTGCTGCACATTTTCTCCTGGCTATCTGTAAACCATCTCCATCTTAACCCATCAAAATCTGCTGCCATCTGGTTCATCTTTAACGCCCCCTGTCCCATGCTGGCCCCTCCGATCGCTCACTCCCCTGTCCCCTCATCACTTCCCTCCAGTATCTTGTGGTTATTCTGGACTTGTCCTATCTTTTCATGACCATCTGTCATCTTTGATTCAACGTTCCTTTTTCTCACTAAGTCAGAGTAGCGCAGTTCGCCCTTTCCTTTCCTTGCCTTACCTTCTCTTATAACACTTCTCCTGTCCGTTGTCATCCCTAGGCTTGATTATTGTAACATTGCACTCGCCGGTCTCTCCCGCTATGAACTTCATATGTCTCCAGCTTCTTCAAAACACAGCCGCCCTGCATACTCGCGCACTCTTCCTCCTCTGACCATATCTCCCCCCTTCTCATTCACCTTCACTGGCTTCCCTTCATGTATCACATCAGCTACAAGATTCTCACTGTGGTCCACAGAGTCATCCATGCTGGCACACTGCAGTATCTTGCTAATCTCCTCCAATTCCACACCTTCACAGTCTTCTCAGATCCACCTACGCACACTGCTTATCACTTCCCTCAGTCTCATGTGCACGTCTGGAGCAGACACGTCAATCTGCCTTTTTCTTTTTGGGCCCTGCACTTTAGAACTCCCTACCTCCTACTCTGTGGACAGAATTCTCATTTCCCAGGCTGAAAACTTATCTCTGCTGAAAACTGATCTTGGAGGGAGGAGTGGCCTAGTGGTTGGGACAAGTTACCTTGGGCCGGGGGGGTGGGTTGATTCTCACTCAGGGACCTTAGCAGGAGGGACTGGAGTTTCTAATCTCTCCTAGGCATTCCTCATGGCCTTGGGCAAGCCACTTAATCCTCCGTTGCCTCAGGTATACATGTAGATTGTGAGCCCTTTGGGGATGAGGGAATATATACAGTACCTGATTGTAAACTGCCTAGATTGCATTGTTTCATAGATGGGCGGTATATAAATGCTTCAAATACAAATACAAAATCTCTTCAATTTAGCTTTTGATCTCCCTTCCCAGTCTCAGCGTTGAAGCTTCCTTCTTCCCTACCCCCCTCTCCTCCCTGTCTATCTTTCCTTTCTCTCTGCTATCCTGTTCAGATTGTAGCATTCCTTTCTTTTTCTTATACAGCAAATTTTTGTTTTTTAACCTCTCTGATGCCATTTAGCCTGGGCGGTATATTAAGAATCTCAATAAAGATAAAAGAAAAGATACAAAGTAGGGCAACCAAAATGATAAAAGGGATAGACTGCTTCTCCTATGATGAAAGGTTAAAGAAGGAAAGGCATGGAGAAGGGATGGCTGAGAGGCGATATGCTATAGGTCTATAAAATCCTGAGTGGAGTGGAATGGGTATATTTATTCTTTCAAAAAGTAAAAAGATTTGGGGACATACTATGAAGGTACAAAGAAATACATTTAAAAAAACAGGAGAAAATATCCTCTCTCAAAGACTATTTATGGTTTGGAACTTATTGCCAGAGGATGTGCTAAAAGCAGTTAGCATGACTAGGTTTAAAAAAGATTTGGACAAATTCTTGGAAGAAAATTCCATAAACTGTTAATAAGGTAAACTTGGGAAGGCCACTGCTTATTCCTGGGGATAAGCAGCATGGAATCTAGCTACCTGGGATTATGCCAGGTACTGGTGACCTGGACTGGCCACTGTTACAAACAGGGCCTGATAAATCTTTGGTCTGACCCAGTATGATAGTTCTTATATTCATTACTCTGTTTCCACACTGTCAGGAATTGACACTGTCAATGTTGATCTTAGCACAACAGCACAGTTCATAGCTGAAATGGACGAAAAATGGTGAAAAGAAGTTGAGCGTGTTAGTTTCACTGAAACTTGAGACCTATTGAGGTCTTATTTTCAGACAAGGAAAGGGAACCTTGTTTGGGGCAGTAGCGATGAGATATAGCATTTTTAAGTACACCCTGATCATGGCCACCATGGAAGTCTGAATGTTGCACACACATTGTACTGTGTCCAGAATTGCACCTATGAATGAAATCTTTTTTATAGGATGCAAGGTAGACTTCATGAGCTTCATGATAATTCGTAAGTAGAAACATAAAAACATGACGACAGAAAAAAACCACATAACCTGTCTAGTCTGCCCTTCCATATCAACTACAATAGTCCCCTTTTTTCCTTAAGAGATCTTTTGTTTTTGTCCCATAATTTGTTGAATTCAGATATAAGCTAAAAACAGGATTGCCTATTAGTCAATTTCTGTGGGTGCGATGTATATGTACATCATTACAGGATTATAAAATTCAAGCAGAGATTTTATTTGTGATATACTTGCAAAGAGGATATCCAAGAAATACTATATTATTAAGAAGGCATATCCTTTCGCTTTTGTGTAGAGGGATCACATGTGCTTTTCTCTAGTTTTTTGGGACCACTCCTGACTTCAAAGAAGCTTTGAAAATGTCAGTCAATGGAGCCGCTACAATGCTCTCTTCAGTATTCTCTGATGTATCTCATCCAGTCCCATCGCTTTGTCGACTTTTAGTTTAGCTGGTTCCTCATGAACACAGTCTTCTGACAATCGTTCAAGATCCTGTCACCTTTTCTATTTGTGGATGTTTTCTGAGGTCCTGCTCCTGGCCCTTTATCTGTGCACAGAGAACAGAAATATTTGTTAAGCAATTCTGCTTTATCCTCATCGGCTTCTATATGGTCCTCCCTTGCATCCTTGAGTTTGACAATACCAATTTTGTCCTTCCTCTCACTAACATATCTCTCTTATCCCCCCATTTTATTGCATAGACTTTTAAGTATTTTATTATTGATGATCAATCACTTATTTGTTTATTGAAATATATTTTCACTATTAATTCATTATATTTTCAGATAAGTATTGATCTGAGACACCTTGCTTTGTGTTTTTACCATTGTTGAATATGGCATACACTGTCCATATAAGATGTCAGAGGCTGAAGAATATGAGTGTCTAGATAGCTGCTGGCTGAGTCTATGCTTATGGCAACAGGTTGGATGAGATAACTTGTACCTTTTGGAAAATGATATGCATATATTTAATCATGTATTGCTGATGAAGTAAAGCATTGACTTTCTTGCCCAAGTAGTCTAAGAGCTTTGGATCTTTATCAGGAAACACGTCTGAGAACTCTCTGCATGTCTTCCCTTTTTTCATGTCTGCCAAATAATGACGACAACAGGAGTAAGAAAACTGAAATTTATTGGTTGGTGACGGGTGACGGGCTGTATGCTAAGTGAGCTTGCCACATATGAAGTGGTTGGTCTTGCAGGCAGCCATGAACTAGTACTGCAGGAGTGCCTTTATTTATTTGCATTTAGCTCATGCCTTTCCAATATTGGAGCCTCTATAAAAAAAACTCTTGAAGACGTCATCTTGTAGCTCTGCTCCTTGTCGAAACAGAAAGGGTACCTCTCTTGCCTTATGTTGAATAAATATCAGGATGTCCTCATAAAGAGATTTGTTTCTTATTGGACAAGGGAATGGATCGCACAGGATTCCTGTGGAATTGTCCTCTGTTTCCAGGGATAAAATCACAATCTAGGTATTCCTCTAGGCCTTTTAGGCCTCTGCAAGGGATCTGAAAGTGGCTGCCCTTTCAGTCTAAGTAACTTACAAGAAGTCATGTGCTGGTTGTACTGACCTGCGGCAGTCCTTGCAGTTGTATTTAAAGTCACAGCACAGGTACTGTAAGTAGATAGAACTTCCACTCTTGAAGTTCTGCTCAAATGCACAGAGGAAGCCCTCATCTCACAGTTTATTTTTATTTGATATACCACATATCTAGCAAAAAACTATGCAGTTTTACTAGCAAAATCAAGAGAGGTGGGGGGCGACATTAATTTGGAGTATGTGACAAGTAAGGGCAAAACAGCAGGGTGCAATATAAATTGCAAATGGACACGGTGCATGCTCTCACAAAAGAGTGTGCGCTATTGACAGCAAACAGAAAATAACAATACCATTGTCATTTCCTGTTTCACTGCGATCTTGGCTTTATTTTGGAACAAAAGCACATTCCTGAGTTTTATGAGCCATGCTTCTCATGCTTTCCACACTTGTTCAAACTGTAAATTCAACAGAGTTGTGGGAGGCTAGTTAGTACCTTCTTTATCAACTTCAGATTCAGGATGCATCTCATCAGGTCTCACAGCCTTGAACTATATTAGATAGGCAGTTAATAAATATGATAAACAGTGCCAAAACATTAGATACTTACCTCATCAGTAAAGGAAATGTGTTCACCCACAACCCCTTATGTCCTTGCCTTTGATCCACCATACTTTCCTTCTGCTGTGAATACTGCTAAATTATGTTTTCTTCTCATCCTGGATTAAATTTTCTTCACAGTTAATTCTTATTGTTCAGCTTCTCATATTCTTTTCACTTAATTATCTAAACGTTTTACCTTTTGCCTTTAGTCTAATATTTCTTCCTGTCTTCCTTCGTTTTGCCTGTCTTCTTCCTCCTGTATGTAATTACCTGAATGCTATTCAATTTGTTCTTTTGCTCCTCCTTCTTTTTTTTAAATGCACCACAGTGATTTCGTCATTATCCTTTCTTGCTAAGATGCCTGACAGTGATTTCTTGCCAGTTCAATGCTCCTTTTTATTGCAATCCATTGATCTTTTGCATCTCTTAGATTCTTACTCCTGGCAAGTCTTCCTATAGCTATTCTTCTTCTTTTTCAAGTCAAACCTTCTGAAATCTAAGATTCTTGTTTTGGCATAGCTTGATTCTCAATATCTAATTGAGCTACAGATGTCTTTCTTGGAATTAGTACATTTGATCGCTGAAACGTGAGGTAGGAGTTTCCTGATCCCCATAATGGTATACATGCCGATCTGTATATATTGTTTAAAACAATTGAACAATGGGTATATTATCTTTATTTTGGGCTTTGAATGAACCATTGGCTTGCTGTTAAGGATATGAGAGCCTTTTATCATTGAGAGGGTCTATTTAACATTTCATATTTTGTATATATTGTCAGAGTGATTAAATGATGCCATGTTCTTTTCCCCTGAATGGGTTAGCAGACTGGTTTTAAACGATGATTGAGGTCCTATATCACTGTTAGATTAATCACTATATTACTCTTCCATTTACAGTGATTCTTAGGAAGTCTACTTTGTATACAGAAGACTATTTGTGGTGTTGCAGTATCGGGTAATGTGTCATCCCTAAAATCCCCCATTTTTCACTCACCTGCATGAGTTTCTCATTATCACTTCTCGAGTCTTATTATGCATTTTCTCTTTTTTATCAGTTGAAAGATTTTGTCTTGCATTTCACCTGTGTTCGGTTGAATATGCTCACCTCTGTTTTTTTTTTTTAGAGTTATCATGTATGCATTCATATTGTATATTTATTTTTTATTTATTTTATTTATTTCTTTTTTATACCGCGCTCTTTAGAATCAGTGCGGTTTACATGTATACTAACAGGTATTTTTTATTCCCTTGTCCCTGAAGGGCTCACAGTCTAAGTGTACCTGAGGCAATGGAGGGTTAAGTGGCTTGCCCAAAGCCACAAGGAGTGGCCATGGGACTAGTGACCCCAGTCCCTCCGGCCTGAGGTTGCTTGTCCCCATGCGGGAATTGAACCCCTGGCCTGAGGTAACCTGTCCCAACCATTGAGCCACTCCTCCCTCATATATAGATTCTGTTCACTTTTTGTTTTATTCGTGTTTATTACTATATAGTATAATTTTAATTCATCATTTGTCTTTGAATAGCTTCTCATTATTTTAAGTTTGTTGGTTGCATCCTTGCGAATGTCCATTTTTCTTCCGTGTTGGACTTTCTACTAGCCTAACAAAACTGCCAGGAGGAAAACTGTTGAGTATTAGATCTTTAAGAATTGCCTTCTTGAAAGACTCAAAACCATTAAGAGATGCACATAACCAAAATAAACTTTTGTGAAGGAAAGACTGCATGAATCAGAGGTCTAGATCCCTCTCAAACTGAGATACAGTGGAGTGAGATGCCAAAGGCACTCCCTGTAGGCATTCCCGAAAACAGGCTAACTGTGCTGCTTGCACTCTCAGGAATTAACACAAAGCACTTTTTTCTTCCTGAAGAAGAGGTAAAATATGCACGACTGATGCCCAAAAAGAAGAAAATTGCCCTTGAACCCCAAACTAAAAGCACTCCAGACTCTATCAAAAGCTAGGAAAAATCTTCTTTTGCAAGCCTGTAGCAAGGTAGTATTTACCTCTTCTGCATAGTCACGCTTTACTAAATGCAGCATTCCAATAGGAAAACCATAAAACAAGAAGGAAGAATCCTCCCAGTAGAATCTGAACTCGCACCAGAAGACCCTTTGTTGAGATAACATAGGCCCTTGGCAGATTTGAGGTGGACCAGCTCTGCATATCATGGCAGCCTTGGTCAATCAGGCATCACCAGAATCATTAGGCCAGTATGATTTTCTATGGGCAGACTGGATAGGCCACATGGTCTTCATCTACTGCCATTTTTCTAAAATGTTTTGTTTGTATTCTCTAGAGAACTCAACCCAGAAGGCCAAGAAGGAAAAAACTTAAAGAATGCTTGATTGGGGCCAAGGTTGATCTAAGACATCGAGATCTGCTTAACCCCTGCTTCTTCTGACAACTGAAAAAACAAGGCATCTTCTCATTGCAATACATTGCTCTGAGAGCCATGTCAGACAGACCTCTTGGACCTCGATCTTAACAACTTCCTCTGACAGCTCCCATTCTCCTGGATGCAGACACTGCCTGCTAAGGAAATTGGTCAGAACATTCTGACACCTGCTATACAGGCCATTGTCAGAACTTGAAGATGTGTCTCCGCCCACTGTAGCAGGAAGAAGGCATCTTAAGTTATACACTTTTCAGCCTGTTGACATGTTACTGCTGTGGCATTGTCTGAAAAATTCCTTATTTCCTTTGAGTCGAGTAAGAAAGGACTTGAGAGCCAAGTGAATGGCTCTCATCTCCAACTGGTTGATGGCCGGAGAGGCTTCAGTCATTGACCACATCACATCATTCATTAACCCTGACAGTGTGCTCACCAGCCACTCAGGCTGATATTTGTTGCTACAATCGCCTGATTGGGTGACTCCAACGTATACCTCAGGAGAGGCTTTGAGTGTCTAATCACAAGTTGAGCCTCCTGTGTGCCTGACTTTGAAGGGGACATATTCGCATGCAGGTGAAGGGATCAATTTTATTGTTGCAGCCATTGAACCTAAAACTTGCATCTAGGCTGAGGCCAGAGGGGTGCTGTGTGCCAGGAGACTTTGAATCTGGTATTGAAGCTTTCACACACTTCACATGGGAAGGAAGACCTACCCTAGAGCAGTACTGACCTTTGCCCCTGGATATTCTAGACACTGGGTAGAGTCCAGGTGATTTTTTTTCAAAGTTTGCCACCTAAATAAGAGATGGAAGCAAGTGTAAAACCCTTATGCTGGCCTGATTTCATTCCACCTCTGACTTGAATTTGATTAGCGAGCCATTCAGATAAAAATGTGCCTTGATGTCTACCTTGTAAAGCGGCCATCATCACTATTACCTTCGAAAAAGGATAAGGCACTGTGGAAAGGCTGAATGGCAGTGCTTGAAATTAGTAATTACTTTTTAGTATTGTGAACCCCACTACTTCTGATGGGGCTTCCAAATTGGAATATGGAGATATGCCTCTGAGATTCAGAAAAGTGAGGAATTCTTTCTGTGCCACTGCTATCATGGAAAGTAATATTCCCATGCAGAAGTGAGGGAATGTCCATGTCCAATTCACCCTCTTTATATTATGGATCAGAAGAAGTTCCATCTTTCTTTGGGACAAAAAAAGAAAATGGAATTTCTCTGTGAATAAACAGGAAATAAGCCCTCCCATATAGGTGATGTTACCAATGGAGCCCTGTAGGGAATGCTCCCCAGCTTCCAAAAGAAGCTTTTGGGAGGTACACCACGCATGCACACCTGTCTTCAACCTGCCGCAGTGCCATTCTCTCTAGTCTTTTTTCCAGATTGCTTGAACACATCCTAGGGGCTCTGCAGAAAAAAAGATTTTCTCTCTGGCCCTGGATTTTTTGCTTTTATTTTTCCCGCCTGTCATCGGTTAACCATTTTTCCCTTTTAGATGTTTTTCTTTTATATTCTTTTCAGTGCTTTTATGTGTGTTTTTTCCCATCCTTCTGGGTGATTTCACACCCATGGCAGTTTTTCAGTTTGACTTTGCTGAGGCGGTGTTTCTCGGCATGTCTGAGCCCAGCTAGTGGCTTTAAGAAATGCACTAAGTGTGGCAAGACCATTTCTGTCACAGATGGTCATAATTGGTGCTTGCAATACCTTGGGCTAGACCACGAGCCAGCGTCCTGTGAGCTCTGCTTGCAGATGATGCTCCGGGGGCTGAAAGAATGGGAAAAACAGGAGTCGTCCCTCTTCGGGCTCATCTGATTCAGAATCCTCAGCCCCGACCCCCTCATCTATGCCTGAAAAAGATCCAGAGGCGGTCAAGGGGAAGGAGCAGCATGCTTAGTTGAAGCTGAAGTCCGAGCAGCAAGGCGAGGCTCCTTGCAGAGACCCTGTCGACATCAAAGGGTGAGCATCAGGAGAAGTTCCGGGTGCAGTGTCCCCACAGCCCTATTTGATGAGATGCAGAGAGTGATGGTCAACCAGGCTTCCCCAGTGGGAGGACCCGACCAGAATGGCAGAGTCCACTCCCAATGCTCAGGAAGGCAGCCGCATGTCTCTGGATGCACTTATCATCATGGAGTCCCCACCCAAGGTGGCATCGCTGATGGCGGTTCTGGAGGAATATCTTTGAGCCTTAGAAGCTCACTTGGCACGGCGGTGGTGAAAGCCTTGAAGAAAACAGGCTTCAAGGCGTGGGAACACATCATCACTAACTCTCCTTTCAGCCTATCCTAGAGACCTTGCCCTGCCTGCTGATGTTGGGACATCGGGTGGGAGATCAGTATTGACCCTGGATGCTGGAGCCATCTCCCTCTCTAGTGTGTCAGTCAGAAGCCTAGGGGCATTGCCATTAGCACGCCAGATGGTGTGAGGGTCAGTGGCGCCCTCTCTCCCCCAAGCCATGGAGCTGGTGGGTCAAGGAGACTCAATACTATTTTGACTTCCTCTTGGAATCCCAGTCGGAATGGGAGACAGAGGCGGAATGGACGGCATCAGACCTTCAGTCTTACCCATCGTCTCCACCCGAGTGGCACAAGTTGCTCCCGGAGGTCATGTCCTTCCAGGACTTCGCTAGGGATATGGCTAAGGCCATCCCCTATTCCCGGGAATCGGAAGAGGAACTGAGCGCAGAGAAACTGGAACTCCTCCAGTAACCCTCGGCACCCCAGGGGGCAGTGACAGTTCCTGTCCACCATGTTCTGCAGTGGCCGTGAGAGGCACTGCAAAACACTTCCTGTCATCATCCACCAGCTCGATTCTCTATATTGGGTTCAGAAGGCCCCGGGGTTTGAAAAGCCTCAATTGCCCATTAATTTCATTATAGTGGAGTCAGCCTTAAAGCATGTGAAGAGTGCTAAAACACACTCCTCGGTCCCACCATGTCACAAGGCTTGGACCCTGAACTCCTTCGGGAGGAAGTGCTTCCAGGGTTCCATGTGGATAGCCAGGATACTGGTTTACCGAACTTACATGAGTATATTCCTCAAGGATGTCATGTTGGATTTGGAGGACTTTTCCGCCCCTGTTCCCATGGACTGTCACGAGTCCTTTCAGGGCCTCGTGACTCATGGCAAGTTTTGCTCAAAGTTCATGGTGCGGGGCACCTACGATGCCTTTGAATCCATTGAGAAAGTGGCCACCATGGGTATCGCCACCTGCTAGATGGCGTGGCTGCAGTCTTAAACTTGGAGCAGTGGGTCCAGGACAAGATCACTAACATTCCCTGCCAGGCCAAGAACCTCTTCAGCAAGCCAGTGGAGGAGAAAGCCGAGGAGCTGGAGAAGGAGCAGATGACTCTCACCAGACTCTCCAGAAAGACAGAAAAAACATCACACCAAGAAAGCCTTCTATCTACTACTACTACTATTTATCACGTATAGAGTGCCACGCACGCAGCGCTGTACAACTAACCAACAAGAGTCAGCCAGAATACAAGAGACAGTCCCTGCCTGTCAGAGTCATGCTCAGCGGAGCTTACTATTCTATCTGTGCTGGGACTGGTATTTCCCGGCCCTGCTGCTGGGTACAGCCTCCCTGCCCACAGTGGAGCGAGAAGACCTGAAGGTGCCACCTGCCACCCAACCCAAGACAGGTGTGGGGTTTTGACAGGTTTCTCAGGAGCATAGCCAGCTGTCCATTGCCCATCAAGGTACTCCTGCAGATTGAGGGATGTCTTGTCCACTTTGCCCACCGGTGGCCCCTCATCACCTCGGATGCCTGGGTACTGCAGATCGTCCTAAGCAGATATCAGCTGCACTTCACCCAGCTGCACCTCCATACAACCCCATAAATCCCATACACTGGTGCTTACTGCAGACAGAGGTTAAGGCCCTGCTGTCCGACCTTACCATTGAGCCAGTCCCCCTGGCTCAGATCGGGCAGGGTTTCTATTACAGGTACTTTCTGGTTCCCAAAAAGACAGTCAGGTTCCGTCCAATTCTGGATCTGTGAAACCTCAACCGGTTCCTGGTGTGTGAAAAGTTCAAAATGGTCTCGTTAGGTATGCTGTTCCCGTACATTAATATTCCGATCCACCCTCATCACAGGCAATACCTGCATTTTGTGCTGGGTGGCTGGAACTACCAGTACTGTGTGCTTTCTTTCGGGATAACCGTGGCCCCCCGGGTCTTCACAAAGTGTCTAGTGGTCATGGCTACCTTTATCCATACCTGGGGGTCTTTGTCTTCCCATATCTGTTTGACCAGTTGATTAAGGCTGCCAAACCTGCCGGTGTTTGGCAGTCTGCTGCACTCACAATTCAGGTGCTCAAGGGTCTCGGCTTTGTGGTCAACTACCCTAAGTCCCACCTCCATCCATCACAGTAGCTGGAGTTCATTGGGGCTCTCCTCAGTACCACTCTGGTGTGGGACTTTCTGCCAGTGGACCACCTGCAGCACCTCGACGAGATGGCGGATACATTGCAGCGCCACACCATGTCCCACAGGCTGTTGTGCCGTCGGACACATGGCCGCTACGGTGCATGTCAATTCTCAGGCCCTTCTCTCTATGTGAACACCAGTACAGGTGTGGTAAACATGAAAAGCCTTTATTTATAATTCTTGACCAGGGGTACGATGACACCTACACAGGGGTGTGAACACCAAAGCCCTACCCAACACAGGCCGTGTTTCGACTTATGCCTTCTTCAGGGGTTCTTTAGGCATACTAAAACAATAAATGACATTAAAAACAATTACGAACTAAATCATAAATATGAATCATATAATAAAATATGACTGACATCAATAAATATCCCTAATGCATACATAAATAAGAATAGCGTAATAAATAATAAAAAAGTCAATGATAGTAACAAATAATAAATAAAAAATATTGATACCAAACACACATTAAAAATATTAGAAAGCCAAATAAATAATCATTATAACCAAACTGAAAAACAAGAGATGTGACATGCAAGAAACAAAGTATATACACAAACCTCTGTTGTTATTGACCCAAGGATTATGTTCTCTTGACTAAAAACCCCATTTCCCCAAGCTAAAGGGAGAGAGAAGAAAGGAATCAGATGTTTTAACTGTTTCATTATTGATGACTATACAAATCACGTGTAAACGAAGCAGGAGTGGCTATGGAAAGGCTGGACTGTGATACATCCATTCATTATGCTATGAGCTAATACAATCGCTACGGATTAGAACCTTAAATTCTCCAGGACCAAGCAGGAAGTCAGTCCTCACATATGGGTGATGTCGGCACCGACGGAGTCCCAGTGCGGAGCATTTCCCCAGCTTTCAAAGAAAGCCTTTGGGAATGCAGCACGCCTGCGCGGTCCCCTTCCCACCCAAGGGTGCCATCTTGCTCAGTCCTTCTTTTTCCACGGAGCCCGGTGGACGTGAGTTTGTGTCACCCGGGAAAAGTTGACTTTTTTCTGCGATTTTTGCGTTGTCTTATCCGGTTTGGGCTCGGTACACCGGTATCGAGTCCGGAGTTTTGGTTTTGTTTTTTTTGTGTTTTCACTGGCAGCCTGGTCTTTTGACCTTGCAGGGGCCCTTTTTCCCCCTGATAGCTGCCATCGGGTTCAAAAAGTGTGATCGGTGAAAGAAACCTATGTCTCTCACTGACACACATGACTGCTGCCTCGGGCCCGACCATGACCCGCTGGCCTGTGGCCCGTGCGGCAAAATGTCGTCAAAGGCGCTTCGGAGCTGTCAGCATCAGTGTGAGCAAATTTTCTCTGACTCCGCATCTGGCTGGGCCTGGACTTTGTCAGAGGCTTCGACATCTCAGGAGTCCGACCCTGAGCGCCGTCTGGGTTCCTCTGAAAGGGAGTCTCCCACTCGGGAGCAGAGAAGGAAGAAAAAGCTCGCGAGGGGGGCATCGGTGGAGGCTCCTGGTTCCTCGAGGGCCAGGTCGCGTAGTCCTGACTGCCGCCCCGGGCTCTCGGAGTCGGAGAGGCCTTCCAAGCTACCTCATGTGGAGCCGGAGTCCCCGAGTCACGTAAGTGCAGTTGTCCTTGTGGACTCTCCTTCGGGGGAGCCGACATCGGGCCCGACGCCGTCGGGGCCCGAGTCGGGGGCTGCTGGGTCTCCTGAGCTTGGACGCAGGTTGATAGCCTTGGAGAGCAGCTTGGCTGCCTTCATGGAACAACAGCGGATGATGATCGCCGGTCTGACTGGTGCATCTGCCCCGACCACCGGGACCTCGACGTCTAAGTCGACCCCGGAGACTGAGCCGATCCTCGAGTCAATGAAGTCTCGAGTCGATCCTCGGTCAAGGTCCCTCTCGACCTCCCGTGCGGGGCCAAGGTTGTCGACGCCGATACCCTCGGCATCGGGGTGGGTGGCACCGAAGCCCACACAGCCGGAGCCGCTCGATTCCTCCTCGGAGGAGTCGGAGTGGGAGACGGAGGACGAGGAGTCCCCGGGCACCTTCCAAACCCGGTGCGTCCCTTCGGACTCACTGGAGTCCGAGCCTTGGAGATGGTCCCACCCGGAGGATACCCGATTCTCGGACTTCGTAAGGGACATGGCCAAAGCCTTGGCCTTCCCCGCGGACGCCGAGGAGGAACCTTGAGCCGAGGAGCTCAATGCCCTCCAGTATGATTTTCCTCCGAAGGAAGCCTTTACTGTTCCGGTTCCTCCGATGCTGGAATGGCTGCTCTTCCATATGTGGGAGGCACCGGCCTCGACACCGGTTCTTAGCAAACGAGTCGATTCCATTTATCTAGTCCGTAAGAGCCCTGGGTTCCAAAAGGTGCAGCTACCGCGCCACTCCATGGTTGTGGAATCGGCCATGCACCGTCTGAAGAGTCAGAAGATGCACTCCTTGGTGCCCCTGGCCGGGAGGTCCGGAACCTGGATGCTCTCGGTAGAAAGTGCTTCCAGGGCTCTATGCTATCTTGCCGTGTCCAGACCTACCAGCTGTACATGGGCATGTACCTACGAGACCTGGCAAAGGAGATTGCCGGGTTCTCAGCTGGCCTCTCCGAGGAACCTTTGCAGAGGTTCAAGGCTTTGTCAACAGGGATTCGAGAGTACTCAGTTTATCTCTCGAGCAGCCTATGATGGCTTCAAGGCTTCGGCCCGGGTAGCCGCAGCCGGCATCGGTGCACGCCTGGCTACAGTCATCAGACCTGGAACCATGGGTGCAGGACAAGTTGGTCGATGTCCCTTGCCGAGGTGAAAACCTTTTCGGTAAGCCCATGACTGAAAAGGCTGCGGAAATCCGAGACTCTCACCAGGACAAGGCTGTCCGGTAAGACTTCTGCCCCTTCTCAGAAAAAGAAGGGCTCAGGAAAGAAGCCCTTTTTCCCGAGGAAGGGTGCTGCCTACAAATCCTACCCTCAATACCAGGCCTCTCCAGCTCCCCAACAGGGCCAGCAGGCCCAGAGGCATGGGCCCCATAGGCAGAAGACCCCCAAGCCACCAGCTACGGGTTTTGACTCCCACAGCATAGCCTCTTCTCCACAGCTGGTTTCACTCAGCACAGGAGGTCGGCTGACCCTGTGCGCCTACAGATGGCCAGCCATCACAGGGGGATACCTGGGTACTAAGCATAGTCAAGAAGGGCTACTTGCTCCACTTCCACCAGATACGCTCCTCCTAATTTCCAGGGGAGCCTCCAAGACTCCCTCTGCACAGAAACCTCCTCCTTCAGGAGTTGGCAAGTCTTCTAAAGGAACAAGCGGTGGAACCGGTGCCTCACCACCTGAAAGGGCAAGGCTTCTACTCCAGGTACTTCCTGGTACCAAAAAGGACAGGAGGCCTCCGGCCTATCCTAGACTTGTGAAACTTGAACTTTTCTCTCTCCAGAAACTTGTTTAAAATGCTTACCCTTGGGCTACTGCTGCCCTACCTCCAGCAGGGAGATTGGCTATGCTCCTTAGACCTAAAGGATGCTTATACTCATATTCTCATCCATCCAGACCACAGACAATATCTCAGATTTGTGGTGGGAGGAAACCATTTTCAGTACAGAGTACTTTCCTTTGGCCTAACTTCCGCCCCCAGGGTTTTCACGAAATGCCTGGCGGTGGTGGCGGCCTATCTCAGGAATCAGGGAATTTTTGTCTTCTCATACCTTGACGACTGGCTCATCAGGGGTCAGTCTCTCCAGGAGGCCAGACAAGCCACTCTTTGCACTGTCTCTCTTCTTCAGCATCTAGGCTTTGTCATAAACTACGCAAAGTCCACTTTGCTCCCCTCACAGAACCTAGAGTTTATAGGGGCAAGATTAGACACCCTGCAGGCAAGAGCGTACTTGCCCGAGGACAGGGCCCACAGACTGATGGACTAGGCCAACCAGTTCCAAAGCAATTCTCAGGTCTCCTCCAGACACTTCCTGAGGCTCCTGGGCCACATGGCATCCACGGTACATGTGACCCCGAATGCCCGTCTGCACATGCGGGCTACTCAGAAGTGCCTCAGAGCTCAGTGGGTGCAAGCCACAGGCAACCTCCGAGACGGAGTAAAGGTGTCCAAACCACTCTTGGACTCCTTGCAGTGGTGGTTAAATCTCCCAAAGCTTCTCCGGGGGGGGGGGGGGGTTTCTCTTTCAGGCCCCAGCACACAAGGTGTGCTGACGACAAGGTGTGCTGATGACCGATGCTTCCTTAAAGGGCTGGGGTGCACATTGCCAGGGCACGTGCACTCAAGGCCTCTGGTCCCCTCAGGAGGCCACACAGCAGATCAATCGTTTGGAGCTGCGAGCAATCCGCTTAGCTCTACAGACTTTTTCTCATTCCCTCTCTCACCAGTCTGTCTTAGTTCAGACAGACAATCAGGTAGCAATGTTCTATGTGAACAAGCAAGGGGGCACAGGGTCCAGACTCCTATGTCAGGAGGCGCAGGCCTTTTGCTCCTTTGCAGTCAAACAGGGCATGTTTCTCAAAGCAGTTTATCTACCTGGTCGGGAGAACTTCTTGGCAGACAAACTAAGCAGGATCCTCCAGCCTCATGAATGGCAGTTGAATCCACTGGTGGTCCAGCAGATCTTTCTACGATGGGGACTTCCATCTATCGATCTCTTTGCAAGTCCACTAAACCGTCAGCTGCGCAGGTTTTGCTCCAGACAGCCGCATCCCCTGAGAATGGCAGTAGATGCGTTTCTGATCTCTTGGTCTATGGGCCTCTTGTATGCGTTTCCTCCCACGCCCCTGGTGGCCCGAACTCTGTTCAAGATTCTACGGGATAAGGCCTTGGTGATTCTGGTAGCCCCCAGATGGCTGAGGCAACCGTGGTTTCCATTTCTATTGCAGTTGGCGGTGGAAACTCCATTCCCTCTGGGGTTGCAACCCGATCTCCTGTCTCAGGATCAGGGTTCCCTTCTGCACCCCAATCTCAGATCCCTCATTCTGATGGCCTGGCTGTTGAAAGGATAGTGCTAGCTCCCTTACTTCTACCTAGGGAAGTTGAGGAGGTGGTCTTAGCCTCTAGGAGGCAGTCCACCCGAAAGTCCTATGCCCTCAAGTGGCGTAGGTTCTCAATATGGTGTGCTTCGCGCAGTGAAGATCCTTTCTCCTGCCTTGTGCCAGTAGTACTACAATACCTACTTCACCTGTCAGACCTAGAACTAAAGTCCAACTCCGTTCGGGTCCACCTCAGTGCTCTATCAGCACACCACTCACGGTGGAGGGTCAGTCTGTCGGTTCATCCCTTGGTGTCCCGCTTCCTCAGAGGCCTGCTTCTGCTCAAGCCTCTGATTCGTCCACCAGCCACTGAGTGGGATTTGAACACGGTCTTGCAGCAGCTTACTCGCCCACCATTTGAGCTGATGGCTACGTGCCATTTACGCTTCCTTTCTTGGAAGGCACTCTTCCTGGTAGCTCTTACCTCGGCCAGACATGTGAGTGAACTACAAGCTCTGGTTTCTGATAGACCGTACACACGGTTCTATAGGAACAGGGTGGTCCTACGGACCCATCTGAAGTTCCTTCCAAAAGTTGTCTCCTCCTTCCACCTCAACCAGGAGGTGGTTCTTCCGACATTCTTTCCCAGGCCGCATACCAGCCATGTTGAAACAGTCTTGCATACCCTGGACTGTTAGAGGGCATTGTCCTTTTACATAGAACGTACACGGGGGCACCGAAGTGCTACTCAGCTCTTCGTCTCCTTTCACCCTAATAAACTGGGGTTGCCTGTCTCCAAGTGTACCTTGTCCACTTGGGTAGCAGATTGTATCGCCTGGCGTACAAGGCAGCTGACCTCCTCTTGCAGGGTCAAGTCACGGCCCACTGTGTCAGGGCGAAAGCCGCGTTAGTAGCTCATCTCCGCTCTGTTCTGTTGGCAGACATCTGCCGGGCTGCAACTTGGTCTTCAAGCCAGACTTTTGCAGCCCACTACTGCCTCGAGAGAGAGTTTCGAAGGGACAGTGCTTTCAGATAGGCGGTACTCCGTAATCTCTTTGAAGTTTAGGCAACTCCTACCTTCCGGCCCTAGTGTTGGGCTACCGTACGGGGACGTTCTCAGAGGATATTCTTATCACGGATGCTGAGGCTCTAAGAGGGAGCCATTTTTTCAGCTTTGGGTTCCCGGTAGCCTAGAGCTGGGGAGTCCCATATGTGAGGACTGACTTCCTGCTTGGTCCTGGAGAAAGAGTAGTTACTCACCTGTAACAGGTGTTCTTCTGGAGCAGCAGGAATCAGTCCTCATGACCCTCCCTCCCTCCCCTGGATTTGCAGTCATATACTCTATTTTGTTTTTTGCTGTCTTTTAGCTATGTCATCAGACTGAGCAAGATGGCACCCTTGGGCGGGAAGGGGACCGCGCAGGCATGCTGCATTCCCAAAGGCTTTCTTTGAAAGCTGGGGAAATGCTCCGCACGGGGGCTCCGTCGGCGCCGACGTCACCCATATGTGAGGACTGATTCCTGCTGCTCTTGGAGAACACCTGTTACAGGTGAGTAACTACTCTTACTGTGATATTGATGATTATGAGAAGGGGGAGACATACTGTATAACGAAAAATCTACAATGTAGATAGCCTAATGTTTTCTGAAAAAAAAAATGTAATATCCAAGGATCAAATGCTTTCCTACGTTAGGATTGAAAGGGACGATACATAGAGCCTTCGTTCCCTAATGTTGTCCCAGCTGATAAAACAAGCCCAGTAGTGCTCAAAAAAACAAAATCTGATTTAAAACTAAAAGATGATACTTAAGGCACAGGCAGATAAAAACCATATATAAACCAACCTTTACGCCGTGTGTCCTTCGATCTTCACTTCTAGCAAAAAAAACAAAACGCCTGCATCTGCGCTCTGTGGAGTTTATGGCTTCGCGGGAGACTGAGCTTCCGCGCTGCCTTGTCAGATTACAAAGCACACAGCGGTACATTGAAATTACCATCCTCACTGTGTAGAAGGTTGTAAAAACCTGCAGATTATATTTGATTGCTTATAATGTCCCCATTAATAATTAAAAGGAAAAGAGAAGATGACCTTTCTTGCTGAAGAAAATTGCACCCTCATTGTATTCTCACACTAATATTTGAATTAGGGCCATTGGTCCAGTGTATCTACTACCTTGAGAAAAACATGTAACATTAAATTGTAAAAACACACAGTTTACAAAAAATAAAATCAATTACAGGTGGTTTTACCCATTATTAGTAACCAAAAGTAAGAATGAAAGTAACTTACTCTGCGAGAACCATTTCACTTGCACAATCCCCTTATATGCTAAAAGGCATATAGAAGCACCCAAACATCTAAGAAAATATTAAAAATACCTAAAATATTATTAGAGCTAAAAGGAAAGATAAAAATTGTTACAATGAACAGACAAAATGCAGCTATGGATCCAATGTGTCCTTATATCCAAATGGACGTAAAAGATTTGTTGGTTCCATCCATTCTATATAGTGCTTCACAAAGTGCTATTATTGACTGACTAACCATTCCACTGTTTGGACCCCAATCTATGTAAACCCTAAAAAATAAATTGTTGTTGTTAAGTGCCGTCGAGTCGGAGTCGACTCATGGCGACCCTCTGGATAGCTATCCTAAATTGTGTTCGGTCTTCAGTCAGGCGGCTCATTGACGACAGACTGGTACCCATAGCTGCTGTTATTGTAGCGATCCATCTCATTGCTGGCCTTCCTCTTTTGCGTTGACCTTCTATCTTGCCAAGCATGATGTCTTTCTCTAATGATCTCTCTCTTCGCATGATGTGTCCGAAGTATGAAAGTCGAAGTCTTGTCATCTGAGCTTCTAAAGAAAGCTTAGGTTTTATCTCCTCTAGTACCGACTTGTTTGTTCTTCGGGCAGTCCATGGTATACACAGTATTCGCCGCCAGCACCATAATTCAAAGGCATCAATTTTCTTCCTGTCTGTCTTTTTCACTGTCCAGCTTTCACATCCATATGATGTTATTGAAAATACCATGGCTTGAACAAGTCGAATCTTTGTATGGAGAGACACATCTCTGCTCTTGAGAATCTTATCTAGGTCTTTCATAGCCATTCTGCCAAGAGCAATGCGTCGTCTGATTTCTTGACTGCTTGTTGCTTCTTTATTGATAGTTGATCCAAGTAGGTTAAAGTTGTCCACAATTTCAATTTCTTCTCCTTCAACGATGAACCTGTTGATTATGCCAGTTGTCATGATCTTTGTCTTCTTTACATTAAGGTGCAGGCCCATTTTGAGACTATGTTCTTTGATTGTGAGAAGCAAATGTTTCAGATCATCTTCGCTTTCAGCCAGTAATGTGGTATCATCAGCATAGCGAAGGTTGTTGATGAGTCTTCCACCAATCTTCACACCTCTGTTGTCTTCATACAGTCCTGCTTCTCTGATGATTTGTTCTGCATATAAATTAAACAGGTAGGGGGAAAGTATGCAGCCTTGTCTTACACCTTTGCTTATTTTAAACCATTCTGTTTCTCCTTGTTCCGTTCGAACTGTTGCTTCTTGATCAATGTACAGATTACGCAAGAGAACGATCAGGTGTTCTGGTATACCCATGCTTCTTAATGTGGCCCAGAGTTTCTCATGGTTTACACAGTCAAAAGCCTTGCTATAGTCGATAAAGCACAAATAGATATCCTTTTGGTATTCTTTAGTCTTTTCAAGGATCCATCTCACATCCGCAATGATGTCTCTCGTTCCTCGCCCTTTCCTGAACCCTGCTTGCACTTCAGGTAGTTCTTGTTCTAGGTATGGCTGTAGTCTCTTTTGAATAATCTTCAGTAGAATCTTGCTGGCATGTGGGATCAGAGCGATTGTGCGATAATTTCCACAGTCAGTTGGATCACCTTTCTTTAGTATTGGTATAAACACAGATCTTTTCCAGTCAGTTGGCCATGATGTTGTCTTCCATATTTCTTGGCAGAGCCTTGTAAGTACGGTAACAGCTGCATCAGATTGCTGCAATACTTCTATGGGAATGCTATCAATGCCTGGTGCTTTGTTCTTTGATAAGGCTTTCAATGCTGCTTCAACTTCTTCTTTCATCACCAATGGTTCCTGATCATAAGGTATAGGTTGAAACGGCTGTTGGTCCACTTGATCTTTATCATATAAAAACTCTGTATATTCCTTCCACCTTTTCTTGATCTTCTCAGCATCATTCAACATAGAACCTTGAGCATCTTGTAACATTCCAATTCGAGGCTGGAACTTTTTCTTTAACTCTCGCAGCTTTAGGAAAGCCAATCTTGTTCTTCCTCTAATAGTTTCTGCTTCTATTTCCTTGCAAGTGTCATTGTAGTACTTTTCCTTGTCCTGTCTTGCTGCACGTTGGAAATCTCTGTTGAGTTCTGCGATTGTCTTTCTTTCTCCTTTGGCTTTAGCTTCTCTGCATTTCTGGGCAATTTTCAGAGTTTCTTCCGTCATCCATTTTGGCCGTTTTTGCTTTTTCACCTTTTGTAGAGACTTCTCGCTTTCTTCCAGCACAACCTTCTTGATGTCATTCCATAACTCTTCCGGAGCTCTGTCATTTGTATCTAAAGCAGCAAATCGATTTTGCAGGCAGTCTTTAAATTCCAGTGGTATATTCTCAAGGTCATATTTTGGTGCATTCATGAGTGGTTTGCTCTTTTTCAACTTTAGCTTGAGTTTGCATACTAGTAGTTGATGATCTGTACCACAGTCAGCTCCAGGTTTTGTCTTTGTTGATGTTACAGAGCTTTTCCATCGTTGACTTCCACAGATGTAGTCAATTTGATTTTTATACAATCCATTGGGTGAAGTCCATGTGTACAGTCGTCGCTTGTGTTGCTGGAAGAAGGTGTTTGAGATGAATAGATCATTGGTCTTGCAGAATTCTATCAATCTTTCTCCAGCTTCATTTCTGTTGCCAAGTCCATATTTTCCAACTACTTTGCCTTCTTCTTTGTTGCCAACTTTTGCGTTCCAGTCACCCATGACTATCAGGATATCCTGTTTGCATGTTCTGTCAATTTCAGCTTGTACTTGTTCATAGAACTCTTCAATTTCATTCTCTTCTGCAGCTGTTGTTGGGGCATATACTTGAATTATAGTTGTGTTGATAGGCAATCCTCGTAGACGAATAGAGATTAAGCGTTCGCTGACTGCATTGTATTTCATTACAGTTCTTGCAAGTTTCTTCTTTATTATAAATGCAACACCATTTCTTCTTTGTCTTTCATTTCCAGCATAGTAGACCATGTGATCATCTGATGCAAAGTGCCCGATGCCAGTCCATTTCAGTTCGCTGACACCCAACAGATCAAGTTGTACACGTTCCATTTCATTCTTGACCACCTCCAACTTCCCTTGGTTCATGCTTCGTACGTTCCATGTTCCAATGTGTAAGACATCTTTACAGCTTCTGACTCTCATTTCATGCGCAGCTACATCAGCAGTCAGACTTCCCGAGGGCTTTGATCCAACCACATCATAAATGCTGGCTTTACTCTGAAAAGTCTTCAGCTCTTCCCCAGTAGCTAGTTGAGTGCCTTCCGACCTGGGAGTCTCATCTTCCAGCACCATAGCACAATTTGTTTTGTTGTAACTATCCATTGGGTTTTCATGGCAAGATACAGAAGTAGATTGCCGGGCCTTCCTTCCGCGCAGTTTAAGTTTGGTGTTGTTGCCGTTGTCACAGAAATGTGATCCTCCGCCGTCAACACTATCCCATTCTGCTGCTGCCCAGATGGGTGGTTTGTCTTCGTCTGGCACCTCAGCTGAGACCTGTCCATCTTGGGAGACCCTGCCAGTAGTTAAACTACCGATAGTTTAGCTCTCAGCATCACTGATGCACGCAAGCCCTCACAGCACGACAAGCTGCAAACCAAGTGAGAGAAAAAAATAAATAAATAAATAATAGACACTAAAAAACAACAACGACAAAAAAACAAACAAATAAAAAAACAAATCAAGGACCCTATATTGACCAAAGTAAAACATCCTGAAGTACCTCATTCTGCTTCTTACTGTTTCATATAGCAACATTTGTGGACCAAACGGACATATAAAAAGGGGGAAAAATACTAAATGAGCAATTAAATATAAAACTAGCTCTCCAGGAAGGGAGGGGTAGGTAGGGGTTGGGAAGAGGAGAGGGGAGGAAGGGGGAGAAGGGAGGAGGGGAAAGGAGGAGGGAAAAGAAGGGGGAAGGGGAGTGAGGGGGAGGAGGGAAAAAGGAAGGGGAGGGGGAAGAGGAGAGGAGGAAGGGGAGAGGAAAGGGAAGGGGAGGGGGAGATAACACTAATATCGTAAAGCCATAAAAAACTAAAAACAGGGCCTAAATAAAATTATTTTATTTTTTTTATAGTTTCCCCTCTTAATTTATCTTAATATTAATCTTTACCAACCGAAACCTTCATAATCAACTCACCGAATTGCTTAAAAAGTGGAATAAAAGGATAAAAAAGGAATAAATACTAAAACAATCCACTGATAACTAAAGAACTGACAAATCCGTGTCCAAATTAAGCACCCGAGGTGTTAGTGCATCTAGAATAAAAATGTACCATTGCTCTAACCTCAAAATGGTTTTATTAATATCTCCTCCAATTCATCTTAACTTTTTCAAGACAAAAAACTTTGTCTGAAATTTTATGTTGTGAATTTTGCCAATGTGTAACTAATGGTTTTTCAACAAGGCCCCTTTTAATATAACTTCTATGTTCTGTGATCCTAGTACGGATACTTTGTTTGGTTTTACCCACATACAACTTTTCACATGGGCATTGGATGACATAAATCACATGACTCATCTCGCAATTCTAAAAATCATGTATTTGAAACTTTTATTTAGTCAAAGGGTGAATGAAGTAGTTCCTTATGGGCATCACGTGTATGCAAACCGAGTGTCGTCCACTCTGATATTTGCCCTTATATTTAGACAAAAACTTCCTTTCAGTGAGATCAGACGGTACTAATTTATCTCTAAGATTGACATTACGTTTGTGAGCCACCACCAAGGGTAAATTAGTAAAACCTGGGATAGTCTGTATTAGATGCCACTCCTCTTATAGTATCTTAATTATCCCACCAGAGTATTTAGAGTAGGGGAGTAGGCAAACCATCCGTGTGTCTGTCCTTTTTGGCTTAAGTCATAATAGGGATTCCCTTGATGTATCTCGGGCTCTAACATAGGCTTGATCAATATACTGTAGGGGATATTGCCTTGCCACAAATCGTTGTTTCATCATCTCTGCCTGGTGATCAAAATCTTCAATCATGGTGCAAGTATGTTTCGCTCTTAAATACTGCCTCACAGGAAGGTTCCTCTTGAGTGCTGGATTATGATGGCTGCTATAATGTAAAAGATTATTTCTATCGGTGGGTTTTCTATACATAGTAGTAATAAAATTTCCTGCTCCTTTCTTAATGAGCAAATCCAAATATGGGATCTAACAAAAATCATAAGTAATTTGAAAATGAAGATTTGAATCAAGGTCATTGACCCAAATGTTGAATCCTTCCAGGTTTTCTAAACTACCCTCCCAATCACCAAAATGTTGTCTATAATCTGATCCACAGTGTAATATTGCTTGTAAATGGGTGGTCATTTACAAACTTATTTTCAAAATCAAAAACATAAAGGCTTGCAATGTCAGGGGCCATAGATGACCCCATAGCCACCCCCTTGATTTGCTTGTAAAACAATTCTCTAAAACAAAAAAAGTTCTCAGTCATAGCTAAGTGAGCCAGAGCCATAAGAAAGGCTGTAGGATTTATTTTTTGGGCTTTTCTATCTAGAAGACACCACTCTACAATCTTGAGTGCTTCTACTTGCGGGATGTTAGTGTAAAGGGATTTTACATCCAAGGGAACCAGTATAAGATCAGGATTATATCTTTGAGAAGACGTAAGTTTTTCAATCATGTGTGAAGAATCGCACACGTAAGACCACATATCTAAAATAAACAGCCGTAACAATACATCTAAAAATTGTGAAATGGGTTCAAACAAAGAACCAATAGCCGAAACTATTGGCCGGCCCGGAGGGGCCTCCAATGACTTATGTATCTTTGATATAACATAAATGGTAGGAGTAATATTTTTTGTAATATATCCAGTTTTGAAAGCTGTAATAACCAAATTGTCCTTTTTAAGTTAATGGTGGGGTCATCATCCAACTAATGTAACGAATAGTGTCTTATCACTTAGCTGTCTATTAATTTCCCCAGTGTAGTAATCCTTATCCATAACCACTACTGCCCCACCCTTAACTGCAGGTTTTATGATAATCTGGTCATTCTTCTGCAATGATCCAATCACCTCTTTTTCACCAGGTATTAAGTTATGAAAGGTAGGTATAGGATTACTAACCAACTCTTTTACCCTATTTAGTACGGTCCTGATTCAAACAGACAACCAGGTGGCAATGTTCTATGTGAGCAAGCCCTGTGCTTGGGAGGCTGTTAGCCTTTGGAAGTTCGTTCTCCATGGCATGGACCTCAGGGCGACTTACCTGCCTGGCAATCCCAATGGCCTAACGGATTGCCTCAGCCAGGTGCTTCAAGCTCATGAGTGGACCCTCAAGAGGGAAGTGGTGGACTGAATCTTCTGGGCGTGGGGCACCCCGGTGGTGAACTTTTTTGCCATGGATCAAAATGCTCAAATGGCTCTGTTCTGCTCTTGGAGACCGGCCAACAATCAACTGACCTCTGATGCCATTCTTCTTCACTGGGGGGGGGGGGGGAGGGCCCGCTATATGCCTACCCCCTGATACCGCTTGTCACCAAAATGCTCTTGAAGCTCCAGGCTGAGAGGGGCGCCATGTTCCTCATCACCCCGTACTGGCATCAGCAGCCGTGGTTCTCTCTGCTGCTGTAGCTCTCACTGAGGGAGCCTCTTTGCCTGGGCTTTGATCCAGACCTCATCTCACAGGAGGACGGCTCCTTGCTGCACCCCAACCTCCTCTCCCTGGCATTCATGGCATGGATACTGAGAGGATAGTCCTTGTGGAGCTTGCTCTTCTTGAGGGTGTTAGCAACGTCCTGCTGGCATCATGCAAGGACTAGACGTGCAAGGCCTATGCGCTCAAGTGGCGGCGGTTTGCTATCTGATGTGCAGGTAGGGTGCTGGACCCCTTTTCCTGCCGCATGGACCAGCTGCTGGAGTACCTCTTGCACCTCTTTGACTCCAAGATGACGTCTAACTCTGTGCAAGTTCACCTCAGCGTGGTTGGAGCTTACCATAGCAGCTGTGGGGAAAAGCCAATTTCGGTGCAGCCCCTGGTGGCCTGGTTCATGAGGGGCCTTCTCTCGATGTCTCCACTCAAGCCCTCTACGGTTGCTTAGGATCTCAGTGTGGTCTGTGGCCAACTGATGTAGGCCTCCTTCAAGCCCCTGAGCTTGTGTTCATTGAAATTCTTGAACTGGAAGGTCATTCTCCTGGTGGCTATCACATTGGCACGATATGTCAGTGAGCTCCAAGCTCTGGTTGCTCATCCTCCATATACCAGGTTTCAGCAAAATTGAGTAGTACTCCACACCCCCTCCCCCAGCTCTCTGCATTCCACCTCAACCAGTCCATTGTCCTTCCGACATTCTTTCCTCAGCTGAACTGCGGTGAGGCGGCCTTGCGCAGCTGGACTGTAAGCATGCATTGGCCTTTACTTCGCAAAAACGCGAAGTAAAGACCTTTTCAAGTACATTCGTAGCAAAAAACCTGTGAGAGAGTCAGTTGGTCCATTAGATGATAAAGGGGTTAAAGGAGCACTAAGAGGCGACAAGGCGATTGCGGAGAGACTGAATGAATTCTTCGCTTCAGTCTTTACTGAGGAAGATGTAGGGATGTTACCCATGACTGAAGTGGTATTTAAAGGTGTGGAAGAACTGAAGGAAATATCGATACATCGGGAAGATGTATTACAACTATTAGATAAACTGAAGAGTAGCAAATCACCTGGGCCGGATGGTATGCATCCAAGGGTGTTGAAAGAACTGAAATATGAGATTGCAGACCTGCTATTAGTAATCTGTGAACTATCATTAAAATCATCTCTAATACCTGAAGATTGGAGGATCGCCAATGTAACACCAATTTTTAAAAAGGGTTCCAGGAGTGATCCGGGAAACTACAGACTGGTGAGCCTGACATCAGTACCGGGAAAATGGTAGAAACCATCATAAAGAATAAAATTACTCAGCATGTAGATAGTCTTGACCTAATGGGAGACAGCCAACATGGCTTTAGACAAGGAAGATCTTGTCTTACTAATCTGTTATGTTTTTTTTGAAGGAGTGAATAATCAGGTGGACAAAGGTGAGTCAGTTGATATTGTGTATCTGGACTTTCAGAAAGCCTTTGACAAGGTCCCTCATCAGAGACTTTTGGCAAAACTAAAGAGTCATGGGATAGGAGGCAGTGTACTATTGTGGATCAGGAACTGGTTAAATGATAGAAAGCAGAGGATAGGGCTAAATGGCCAATTTTCCCAATGGAGAAAGGTGAATAGTGGTGTACCCCACGGATCTGTGCTGGGTCCGCTGCTTTTTGACATATTCATAAATGACCTGGAAAGTGGAATAACGAGTGAGGTTATAAAATTTGCAGATGACACAAAACTATTTAAAGTTGTTAAAACCCAAGAGGATTGTGGAAAATTGCAAGAGGATCTTGATAAATTGGAAGACTGGGCATCAAAATGGCAGATGAAATTTAATGTGGACAAGTGCAAGGTTATGCACCTAGGGAAGAACAACCCAAACTATGGTTACACTATGCAAGGTTCCACATTAGGAACCACCACCCAGGAAAAATATTTAGATGTCATTGTGGATACCATGTTAAAACCCTCGGCCCAGTGTGCAGCGGCGGCCAAGAGAGCAAATAGAATGCTAGGTATGATAAGGAAAGGAATGAAAAGTAAAACAAAAGATATTATAATGCTTCTATATCATTCCATGGTGAGACCGCACCTTGAATATTGTGTGCAATTCTGGTCGCCGTATCTTAAAAAGGATATAGCAATTTTAGAAAAGGTTCAGAGAAGAACCACCAAAATGGTAAAGGGGATGGAAGGATACTCCAATGAAGAAAGGCTAAAAAGGTTAGGGCTCTTTAACCTGGAAAAGAGACGGCTGAGGGGAGATATGATAGAAGTCTATAAATTAATGAACGGAGTGGAACGGGTAAACGTAGATCGATTGTTTACCTTATCAGAATATAGAAAGACTAGGGGACATGCAATGAAGCTACAGGGTAAACTATTTAAGACTAATAAAAGAAAATATTTTTTCACTCAACGTGTAATCAAACTCTGGAATTTGTTACCGGAGGATGTAGTAAAGGCTGTTAGTGTAGCTGGGTTTAAAAAAGGTTTGGACAAGTTCCTGGAGGAAAGGTCCATAAACCATTATTAAGAAGGGACCCAGGATATCAATGCTTGAACCAAGACAAGCATTGTGGAACCTGTGTCCCTTGGGGAAACTACTAGGTACATATGACCTAGATTGGCCACTGTTGGAAACAGAATACTGGGCTTGATGGACCTTGGTCTGACCCAGTATGGCATATCTTATGTTCTTATTATTTGGAGCACACGAAGGTGCACCGTCAAGCCACCCAGCTGTTTGTCTCTTTCGACCCCTATAGGCTAGGTGTCACAGTCTTGAAGCATACGCTATCCCTCTGGCTAAGGGACTGCATTGCTTATGCATATTCTCTGGCTGCGTTGAGCCTGAAGAGTCATGTCAAGGCTCACAAAGACCATGCGATGGCTACATTGGTTGCCAACCTCCATTCGGTGTCTTCAGAGGAGATTTGCAGGGCTGCGATGTGATCTTCAGTCCATCCCTTTGCAGCACACTACCGTCGGATGGGAATTCTCGAGAGGACGGCAATTTTGGCCAGGCCATGCTCCAGCATCTCTTTGGATCTTAGAGTCGATTCCTACCCACTGGCCCTTCTGTCTGATCAGGTTACCTGCTCAAATATCCCCTCAGGTCAATGTCTGCTGAGGATACTGAATCAGATGAGTCCTCCAGCAGGACTACCTCTCTGGTCTTCCTATAAAAACACTCCTCCAGGGTAGAGTAGAGCTTGTCTGTTTTTAGTTCTCCTGAGGGGTATGTTTACTAAACCGTCTTTATGTTACCGGCGCTAGTTGCAATGTTAATGTGACGAATGCCCTATAAGGTAGTGGGCGTTCCAGCGTTAAGGTAGCAATGGCTGGTTTTCGTGCGATAGAGGGAGCCGTGGCATGTTATCGTGCATTAACCTTAACTTTGCACGGTGACCTGTGATCAAAGCAAGGGAGGCATAGCACACTGGTGAAGACAGTGACTGCTGATACAGTGGTCATGAGTTCGATCCCTCAGTGAGCTCAGTTAAAAAGCTGTCTGTGGCAATTCCTTTTGCTGCTTGTAACAGTCAGACACATCCCAACAATCTGTACTGTCAGCCAAAAGAAGCCTCATCCCAGTGCCGCAACCTAATGCGCCTTTTAGGGCACACCGTAATGCACATCGTAAAGCACCACGTCATGCAATGAGGTCATAATGTGCCCCAGAGGGCGGCACGAAAGGTTGGCACCCTCCAAAGGAGCATATAGGGCGCCCCATAAGCTGGCTGAACCTAAGGTGCCACTAAAGATGCCCCAATGAGGCTAAGGTGACACAGGATATGGTGCCCTAGGGCAGTAAGGTGCCCCAAGGTCACAAGCATGAACTGTATGGGCCAAACACAGATGTAACCTGTCAGACGGCTGCCTGGGTGAGAATCTTCACAGTCTTGGCAAGTGCATATATCTATATGATTTGCAAGGGATTGTGGGCAATGCAGTTCATTCACACCAGACACAGCTGCTCACAATAATTAGTTGTGCTTTTGGGTAAAGCCAATAAGATATTTATTTATGGGGTTATTTCTCCCAACACAGATATGCTTGGTAGCACACAAATCAGGTTACTTGCTTTCAGTGTTAAACTTGGAAAACGAAATCAGGAAAACAACATTTTAACTTGTCAGGCAATCAAAGCAAAAGAAATAAGACCTGGTTGGTAACAAACTGGTCTTTTCTGTAGGCTTTAGCTAATATTCTCTTAGCAAAGTATCAAACAACAAACAGAAGCCACAAAGAAGGGAAAAAAACTGTTCTTTTCAGGTAAACTTCTTATATCTTCCCACATAGATTCAGAAGTGATTCTCTTAGAGCTCACAAGCAATTAGGTAAGGCTCAATTGCTAGCAGCTATCCAGCTGAAACCCCTTAGCTGGCTTGCTTTCTACTGCGTTGCTAAAAATCCTACTCATGAGCTTTTCTGAGTAGATTAAAGAACAAGTTTGTATTTCTTTGTGATGGTTGCTGTACTTTATAACAGAAAATCACCAAAGGAGTTTAGACAGAGAGCAGTCCATGTAAACAGATTCTTCATCTGCTATCACCCCCTCTTCTTCAACAAGCATGGGTTCAGTATCATGGATTGGCACAGATGAATCTCCCAATGGAGCACTTTCAGGAGAATACTTGTTTCCCTGCTGTCTTTCAAGGTTATAGCTAGGGCATAGATCAGTGTTCATACCTGAGCTTCCATTGCTGTTAGAGTTCCTCTCTATATAGCCTGGCCAGTATGTAGTCCAGTTCTTATGTCCAGCCTTCCAATCCAGATCCCTGGACACTGGATCTCTCTTCACATACCTTCTGGCACGGGTCTTAGGGTCCCTTCCACGTGCAGCCGTCTCCCTCACAGGTACCGTATGGAGATTCCTAGCTCTGCAGCACCATTCCTCTGGCTTTCCCCAGTCCAATGGTGTATGCTGGCCCTTGGAATGCCTCCCAGTATACGTACTTCTCTGGACTCTTCTAGACCTCTCAAAGGCTTTTCTCCTCTTTCTTCCAAAGGGTTTCTTTCCCTCTCTGTCTGTCCGGTTTGTCTTCTGCTTCTGATGATCCTCCTGATGATGAAGATGATCAAGCTCAAGCTGATTCTCTGTAGAATAAACTCTACCTTTATTCTGCTTAGACGAGTGCTCCTCCCTAACACAGCGCAGCTGTGCTGAATCAGGCTCTGCCCTTTGAGATGAGTGCTTAAGGATTACCTCATAGCCCTCCTGATTGAACACACGTTTCCCCACTTCAGCTCCTCTAATGGCTGTTGGAAACCTGGTGCATTCTGGGACTGGTAGTCTTTTATGGGAAAATTCTGTTTTCTTATTTCTACCAGAACTGACAGGTTGCTTGTTCAGAGTCACTTCACCTTTCCTATAGCTCCTTCCTGAGCTATGATAAGCTTTCTTATCACAAACCCTAACACTGCACATAGCACCAAGGAAAGGCAATGAACAAGTGATGGAAGGAAGTAGATGTCGGAGCTGATGGACCTGCCAAATCTGCGTGCAGCCCATGTGGCAGCTGGTAAAGTGGACAAAGATATTGGGGGCAGCTGTATCGATGCACAGGGTGATGGTACAGTAAAGTGCAACAATGACAGTGTGTGGCAGAGGATGAGAATACGTGTCCACCGGAGGAGGTAGACGTGGCAGGATAAGTGCAATGACAGGGGGACAGAGGAGTGGTAGTGTCATGCAGAGCAGACACAGGAAAAGCAAGCATGAAGAGCCGCAATGCAGAAATCTGTACCAGTGCAGGACATGAGGTAGTAGCCTGCACAGTAGGGCAGGACGCCACACAGCTGGCACACACACTTAGATGGACAGAAGGATGGTTGGCAACTGTGATGAGAGTATAATGTGCCAGCAGCACAGATATGACTGTTACAGGAATGGAATGTAGTTGTGTAGGACAGGCATAAAAAAGGGGAACAGAGAGGAATTAAACCCATGATCATTGCCACTGAGGTTATTGTAGTAACCATTGTGCTACACCAATATGGGTTTTATCATACCAATGGTTGGCTACAGAAAGAGAGTGCAGGTCACCGAACAAACTGTCTGCTGTGGTTACCAGGATAAGATAGAACCAACAGTACCTATAATGCAATTCACATAACATAAGAACATAAGATATGCCATACTGGGTCAGACCAAGGTCCATCAAGCCCAGCATTCTGTTTCCAACAGTGGCCAATCTAGGTCATACGTACCTAGCAGTTTCCCCAAGGGACACAGGTTCCACAATGCTTGTACTGGTTCAAGCATTGATATCCTGGGTCCCTTCTTAATAATGGTTTATGGACCTTTCCTCCAGGAACTTGTCCAAACCTTTTTTAGACCCAGCTACACTAACAGCCTTTACTACATCCTCCGGTAACAAATTCCAGAGTTTGATTACACGTTGAGTGAAAAAATATTTTCTTTTATTAGTTTTAAATAGTTTACCCTGTAACTTCATTGCATGTCCCCTAGTCTTTCCATATTCTGATAAGGTAAACAATCGATCTACGTTTACCCGTTCCACTCCGTTCATTAATTTATAGACTTCTATCATATCTCCCCTCAGCCGTCTCTTCTCCAGGCTAAAGAGCCCCAACCTTTTTAGCCTTTCTTCATAGGAGTAGCCTTCCATCCCCTTTACCATTTTGGTGGCTCTTCTCTGAACCTTTTCTAAAATCGCTATATCCTTTTTAAGATACGGCGACCAGAATTGCACACAATATTCAAGGTGCGGTCTCACCATGGAACGATATAGAGGCATTATAATATCTTTTGTTTTATTTTCCATTCCTTTCCTTATCATACCTAGCATTCTATTTGCTCTCTTGGCCGCCGCTGCACACTGGGCCGAGGGTTTTAACAAGGTATCCACAATGATGCCTAAATCTTTTTCCTGGGTGGTGGTTCCTAATGTGGAACCTTGCATCGTGTAACCATAGTTTGGGTTGTTCTTCCCTAGGTGCATAACCTTGCACTTCTCCACATTAAATTTCATCTGCCATTTTGATGCCCAGTCTTCCAATTTATCAAGATCCTCTTGCAATTTTCCACAATCCTCGTGGGTTTTAACAACTTTAAATAGTTTTGTGTCATCTGCAAATTTGATAACCTCACTTGTTATTCCACTTTCCAGGTCATTTATGAATATGTCAAAAAGCAGCAGACCCAGCACAGATCCCTGGGGTACACCACTATTCACATGCAGAACAGCAATCTACATCTGCTCACCAGATGGGGTATGCACCTCTACAGCACGTCAGCTTGGTAGGGGGGAATGACCGTGCGTGTTACTGGCACAGCGTACCTACAGGCCATGCCATTGTGCGTGTTCCGTGCTTACCCTGAGGGTGAGGTGGGGTGGCCAGCATCAGGTCCGCAGTACCCGTGTTGGATGAGGTAGGCTTTGCTGCAAGTCTCTTATCAGTGCCAGTGTGTGATAGGTATTCGTTACAGACACCCTTAGGAGTTTTCTGTGTCCATTTGTATTTGCCAGTCATGTCTGGTCCTTGTGGACCATGGTGCACACAACATAGTGCATATCCAGTGTGCTTGCCATGGTCACTTGTTTCAGGAGCATGGGTATATCATGTCACACATGACGATGATGGATGTAGCAAACCACTCTCTCTGGGTCAGGGTGGGGGACATGATCTGCCCCCAACAGACCCGCACTTTCACTGTTTGCAATGGGGGCAGTGGAGGTACATGATGACGGACTGTGGGACCAGCAACCCCAGTCCTGATGGCGAACGGACAGCTGATGCAGATCTGCAGTTGGGATAGGGCCACTGGCAGACAGGTAGTGTGCCTGGTCAGCTCAGCTGCTCCCCACTGCAATCTGACATTTACCAGCAGAGGGCAGTCAGTGTGCACCTGCTGCACCCTGCAAGGTGTTGCGGCCATACACATGCTAACTGCAGACTGCTAGCAAATACATAGTGCATGTTTCTAGAGGAACAATGTGCACCCAAACGTGGGATTTGGCACAAACACCAAGCAGGTTTGTCAGTGATTGGGCCCCAGAAACGGGACCCACAAATATCACTTGACAAAAAAACTGTATAGCACTATGTGGGAACCTAGACATGCCATAGTCACTTCTCAGTCAGAGTGAGAGTGACCTCCCAGCATGACATGCTGTGGCCACATTGTCCTTGCAGATGGTGGTCGCGCACTACAATATCCCAGCCATTGCCCTATGCCCTGTGCAGATGCATCCTGCCCAGACCGCCCTGTCCAGGCCATACCCCCACAATACCTTGCCCCTCATTTTGCACATTGGCAGGCTAACGCTGGAAACTGTGCAAACATTGTGGGCTCAGTAATGTGTACGCAGCCACAAAACACTGGATAGACATATACACTCTCCCACACCTATTTCTGCATTACGCAAAGATAGAGTTGGTTGCCAGCCCTGGCCGCCACACCAGTCCTGGGCACAGTGCAGGCAGTGCAAAGGAACGCAATACTGTTAGGGTCACTCTCCGGGGTGGTAACCACTGTCGTAAACATATCTGGAAGCACACCCACATATATCAGAAAGGTTGCTATGGTGAATCTCTTTTAACAAATTGGTTTAACTTTGGATATGTGATCTGACATTAAGCATAGCAACCTTTTGATATATACAGTATATGGAACATGTTTCCATGTCTATGATGGCATTGCTAAGGTATACAGGTGCAAGTAGTGGTAGCCCAACAGCCTGCCTCTCCATGAGGCTTTGGATAGTGGAGCCCGTGAGTGTGGGTGTTTGTGCCTCTGTTGGCCGATGCTCTGGGGCAGAGGTTCCAGACTCCGGTCCTGGTGGGCCGAACACGATTCCGGTTTCCTGGCTGTCCCTAATGAATATGCATGGATACATTTGCATACAATGGGGGCAGTGCATGTAGATGTATCTCATGCATATTTATTAGGGACATCCTGACAACCTGAATGGTGTTTGGCCCTCCAGGACTGGCGTTCAGAACCTCTGCTCTAGGAAGTGGATATGTTTATGGAGTTATGTGCTCTGTAGGGTAAAATATTGTGACATGGTCTGCAGGAGGCCCAGCTGGGATTTGAACCTGTGACCTTCTGCCTTTGAGCACACTGGCTGTGTGTACTGCACCAAACTGTTACCACAGAGGCAGGCCGTTCCCTGGGGATCCCATGACTGTTCTTCAGACAGACCTTATCTGTTGCACTGCACACCACCCACCTAAACAGGGCTTGGCCTTGCTCTGCTGTGGGCAGCTGCCACTGCCGCCACCGACACCCCTCCACCACCATGCTGGCATGTCCTTATGCTGGTGGTGCACAGTCCCATGCCATCCAGTGTGCTGCTAGGCGGCTGCCTATGGTGTGGGGTCTGGGGTAGGCATGCCTACATGGACATCCGCACTTCCCCCTGGCACAGCCTGCCAATGTTATATGCCCTTGGGGGTAGCTGTTGGGTACTGTCCCCTGGGACACTGTGGAACACACACTCATGGCCATGTTGGACCCTGGTCAGTTGCTGTCTTGCTGCTTTTCAGTTTCTGCATGCCTATGTGCCACCTAGGCATCTGCCTAGTCCGCACTGTGCCCCATCTGGCCCACTGCATGTGCCGCCTGCAGCCCCCTGTACCCCATTTCCACCATCACCATAGTACCCTTTCCTACGTGGCCACTTTGCTGTTGCTGCACATGTGATTGCCACAAAAGTAAGCTGCCCAATAGACACCACAGAACACCCTCGTCAACACTATTTCAGTGTTGGAACATTCACTTTGTAGGGGGAATGTGACTTGACCCTTCCTGAATTGCGATCCTCCTTTTTATTCTTTATAGGTGGTGTTGAGTACCCTTCTTCAATATTGTTTCTCTTTGCCAGCTTGGTGTTTCAGATTTCACTTATGGTTCTGGTCATTTTATATGGTGTTTGCATCTTTGGTTGCTGCACATATATCACTACTATCACTTTTCTGGTTCTCCCTGCCTTTGCTGTAAATTGCTGACTGAAATGGTTTCTCCCTCCTGCAATGTGCCTCTAACGCCAGGTTTTCACTGTCGCTAATTTTCTGGTCTT
Source organism: Ichthyophis bannanicus (assembly GCA_033557465.1). Lineage (NCBI taxonomy): Eukaryota > Metazoa > Chordata > Amphibia > Gymnophiona > Ichthyophiidae > Ichthyophis > Ichthyophis bannanicus. The sequence continues at coordinate 368,825,852 of CM066031.1, forward strand.
CAGATCCCAGCATTAGTGTAGCAGGCACCTCTCCCCGCCCACCCCCCGCCCATTGACCCCTTCTCTCCGCCCTCTGTGTGCCTTAACGCTGCCGGAGACATAACCGCGCGAAATGTGACGTAACCGCACGAAATGTGACGTAACCGCGGGTGATGTAACCGCGCGAAAGGTGACGTAACCGTGCGAAAGGTGACGCTGCTGCTACGTTAAGATGGTTTAGTAAACATACCCCTTAGACTGGAAAGGGAGAAAAGCGGGGGATAGAAAAACAAAGAGCAGCCCATTTTGACTGAGAGGCAAATCTGCAGGGGAGGGATCTAGACTCCTCTAGGTATCCCTGCATCTGTAGTGAGTTCTGAACCTAGATTACTCCTTTACCTAAGTGCAAAGCTGGGAACCGTGTTCTCCAGCAGGGCCCATGAGTCAGTCAAACCAGTTGTGAAACAATGCATGTTATATCTGTCACCATCTACTGGAGAAAGAATAATACTAGAACTAAGGCTGCACAGTACACTTGTAAAGAACCTTTTGTAATTTTTTGCTTCTTTTGAAGGACGTTTCCCCTGATGCAGTCAATTTTTTTTGACAAAACTTGAGTTGGATGTTTTGTGAATGAAAAGAGGATTAAGATAAGTATCTTTAGTTGCCACTTAATGCTTTTGGTTGCTTGTGATATGAGTTTGAAAGTCTAATATATTTTTATATATATTTACATTTAAATAATGAATAATATATCAAAGGTATTTGTTTGATTGGATTGATGCCTAGCAGTGAATGGTGATCTGCAGAGTGCTTTAGCTGAGGTCCTCTTAAATAATAATTTTCCTTGCTAAATTTTGCATTGGTTCTTACATAGATAAGTATTGCCTTTTCTTGGTGGCTTTAACTTGGCACTTTTGTTTGTGGTCTGTGGCCTCACAGGATAGAGCGCAAATCTGATTAGTCTGTTTCCCATTGGCTGGTTGACAGGCATAATCCATTAATTCTGGACCTGTCTGGTAGGGACGATAAGAAACTGCAATTTATAATACCTAAGAAAGCCCTATTTTTATTTTACATCTCCATACACATAGGAACATAAATTTCTTACTGGGTCAGACCAAAGGTACATCAAGTCCAGTGTCCTGTTTCCAGCAGTTGTCAATGCAGATCACAAGTATATGTCAGATTCCAAAAAGGTACACAGATTCTATGCTGCTTATCCCAGGGGTAAGCAGTGGGTTTCCCTGGTCCTCTTTATTTAAAAGAATTTAATATACCGCCATTCGAATTATACAGCATGACAGTTTACAAAAATAGCAGAAAAAAACAGAACCAAACATATATAAAATAAAAATAAAACCAAAGCTAAGGTAGATACAGCAACAAATAAAACAACAATCTCCAGGAACAAGCAGGAATGTAGTCTTCACGTATGGATGACATTGGGTACCAACGGAGCCCATGCGGGAAGCTCCCCAGCTACCAATAGGAAAGCTTTTGGGAGCAATCCACCACGCCTGCACTGGTGCCTTCCCGCTCTTCCAGTGTTACTCGCCTCAGTTCTTCTTTTTCCGCGGAGCTGACAGAACTTCTCCCCTTTACCGCTGAAGAATCATCACATACCTTACTTTTTCCACTTAAATTCAGCATCGATCAATACTACCTTTCCCTTTATTCTTTATTTCACTTAAAAAAAAAAAAAAAAAAGTATGATTTTCCCTTTAGGGCCTTGTTCATCCCTTTCCAATCATAGAAAAACCCGCCAGCGACTTAAAAAAAAAAATGCACAAAATGTTCAGGCACCATATCGATCACTGATAAGCACGATTGGTGCCTTAAATGCCTCGGTCCTGACCACATCCCTCAAGAGTGCTCCCTATGCAAACAGATGACCAATAGGGGCCTGGGGAACTGGGCCAAAAAGTTCAGAGAGCTTTTTCCTTCAGACACAGTATTCTTGGCCTCGTCTTCAAGGGCATCATCGGGCTCTCACACTTCTAAACATCCTAAGGAGTCCAGACATGGGGAGAAGAAATCAAAGAAGCCTTCTTCTCCATCTCGCTCTCCAAAAGAAGTCCAGACCCCTGGGAACCCTCTGAGACTGTGAAGGAACCGAGCCATAAGTCCAAGGACTTCTCCAGTAAGCTTCGGGAATCGAGAGAACGTTCCCGTTCACACCAAGAATCGTCCAGGACTTCATCAGACTCAAGCCATAGGTCCAAGCATCCCTGGCGGGAGGACACATCCTCCAAAGCCCTGGTGGGGATTTAGAAGATACCCGGGGCCTTGGCCTCTGTAGAACCCCCGATGCCGTACACTGGTATGGAGGTTCCCAGCCCCGTTCTATCTATGGACCCAGACACAGGCTCCATCCTTGGACCAGCAGATGCTGTCCTTGGAAAGGACTTTAGCAGCTCTTCTGGCGACATTGGTACCACTGACACCAATAGCCCCGGAGAATCAGTTAATGGCACTGACCTTGATGCCCCAGCAGCCATCCCCGATGGTACCATCAACATCAAAACAAGGGCCCAGAGACACTGAGACTTCGGTTCTGAAACCAATACCATCACCATCCATGGATCCCACCTGGACAGTGCAGGACTTCGACCCTGAGGACATCGAGAGGCATCGATGTGACACTCTACATCGGCACTGCCAATACTCACTGGAATCTGATTCTGATGTATCCAATTCCGATCACCGGTTGCTGGACTTCAATGACCTTCGGGACTTTGCGTCGGAACCAACGCCACCATCGGCCAATACCCTTCCTGAGGACATGTCCTTTTAGGAATCCATCAGGGATATGGCGGCGGGCCTCTCAATCCAGGCGTCATTCGAACTGGAACTGAAGGTGGAGGAGCTGGAGATCCTCCAGTACTCTGCAGCACTTAAAGAAGCCATCATCCTGCCGGTGCACCGAATTCTACACAATTTAATGCTACGAATGTGGGAGACTCCTCTTACCATCTCCTCTATTAGATGTCATTTGGATACTATGTATCGAGTGCCCGACTGCCTTGGCTTTCAATAACCACAGCTTCCTCACCATTCCATGGTGGTGGAATCGGCGATGCGCCGGATAAGGAGCGGGAAGAACCATGCTTCGATCCTTCTGGGCCTTGAATTGAGGAATCTCGATTCCCTTGCCCGACGCTCTTTTCAGGCATCGATGCTGGTTAGTAGAATAAATTCCTACATACTCTACATGGGGATGTTCCTGAAAGAACTGAACAAGGACTGGCAAGAATTCCTTCCTTTCCTCCCAGAGGAAAAACAACCAGCCTTCCATAGTCAGAATATATCAAAATTTGTTAACAGAGCCACCTTTGATGCATTCAAGTCATCCAGCAGAGCATCTTCTATTGCTATAGGGGCTAGATGACTGGCTTGGCTTTAGGTCTCTGATTTGGAACAATGGGTCCAAGATAAGCTTGGCAACATTCCCTGCATGGGCGAAAACCTATTTGGTAAGAATTGGTGAGAAAAGGCAGGGGAACTAGAGACCGATGATACCACTCTTAAACGGCTCCCTAGGAAGACATCTGACCCTGCCAAAAAGAAGGCACCACTAAAGAAAGCTTCCACCCTAAGAGAAGGTTTTACCCTTCTTACCCCCAGCCAACCTACAACCCACAACAGAAGCAGCAAGGACCGAAGTAGGCCAAGAAGCACAGACTCGCTAAAACACAACCCCAAACTCAACCAGCTCCTGCTCCGCTGAGTTTTTGACTCCCAGATAGGGAACATAGCCAGTCCCCAACAGACTCTGTAGGATCAGATACCCATTTTATTTATTTTATTTTTATTTGGCATAAATTTATACACCGCTCCTTCCAGCGATCAGAAGCGGTAGGAAGACTCTCGCTGTTCAGCCAGAAATGGCATACCATTACTACAGAAAACTTGGCACTCACCATCATACTGAAGAGGTATCAACTCAACTTTCAAGAGCTTCCCCCCCCCCCCCAACATTTCAGAGGGGGCCATCCTTCCAACCCCCCCCCCCCCCCGGAGGCCCTCCTCCAACAGGAAATAAACATTCTCCCTACACAAGGAGCTGTAGGACTAGTTCTTCCTCAGGAACAGTTCAAAGGCTTCTCCTCTCCCTACTTCCTTATTCCAAAGAAGTCAGAAGGCCAAAGGCCCATCCTGGACTTCAGAAATCTTTCCTGGTAAAAGAAAAGTTCATGATCTCCCTGGGGACCCTTCTTCCCTACCTTCAGGAAAATGACTGGCTTTGTTCCCAAGACCTCAACGAGGCCTATATACATATCCTGATAAAACCAAGCCACATGCAGTATCTCAGGTTCACATGTCAAGGAACCCATTATCAATACAGGGTTCTCCCCTTTTGCCTGGCATCTGCACCAAGAGTATTCAAAAAATGATTGGCTGTAGTGGCAGCTCATCTTTGAAAATACAAAATCTGTTTTCCCCTGCTTAGACGACTGGCTCATAAAGGCAGACTCTCTTGGAGAACTCTGTTCATCTCAGCAAAAGACCCTAACCCTTCTCCAATCCCTTAGGTTCGTCATAAACTTTCCAAAGTCACACCTTGTTCCAACACAAAGGTTGGAATTCATAGGTGCCTTCCTAGACACCAAGCAATGCAAAACTTTTCTCCCGAAAGACCGCATGGACCGCTTAATAGCATCGGCTAAAGCATGCAACAAAGCCAAGAGGCTTCAGCACACTGCTTTCTAACTCTCCTAGGCCAAATTGCCTCCACAGTGTTTGTAGTTCCATATGCCAGACTCCACATGCATCAGACACAATGGACTCTCTCAACTCAGTGGACTCAGGCATAGGGAGTTTGCGGAATCTTATCCAAATAACATCTCCCATTGTGGTGTATCCCAGCAAATCTACCCACATGGTCTCCTTTTCAGACGCCCCAACCTCAGCATACGCTGATGACCGATGCTTCCAAACAGGGTTGGGGAGCACACATGGACTCTCTCTGCACACAGGGTCTCTGAACAGCACAAGAGTCCCAACAACGGATAAACCTGTTGGAGCTTCAAGCAATCACGAAAGTTCTCCACGTTTTTCAACATCATCTCTCCAACAGTCCAGTCCTCATACAGACAGGCAATCAGGTCGCAATGTTCTATATCAACAAACAGGCGGGGAATGGGCTCTCTCCCTCTGTGTCAGGAGGCCTGCAAGCTCTGGGACTTCGCCAACCAACATCACATGTACTTACGGGCAGTTTACATTCCAGGAGAGAGCAATCTCCTGGCAGATCACCTGAGTCGCATCCTGCAACCCCACGAATGGTCTCTGGATCAGATGAGGGCAACAGAATTGTTCCATCTCTGGGGAACTCCATGGATAGATCTCTTTGCCTCCCTGCAGAACTCCAAACTTCCCTGGTTACATAGTACTTGACGGCAGATAAAGACCAGTATGGTCCATCTAGTCTGCCTAGCAAGCTGGCAAGAGTAGGTGCACTTAATGCTCCATGCAGGTCACCCCTTCCCATGCCTTTGTTTAGGAGGTGTACCCACCACTACGTGTAGGTCACCCCTATTTGTTCAGATATAAGAGCCCAAAATACCATCCAAAGTTTCTAGCATTGGACGCATTCATGATCCTTTGGGGTTGGGGACTCCTGCATGCTTTTCCACCATCCCCCTAATCTCGAAAACCCTCTTCAAACTGAGGGCAGACAAGGGCTCCATGATACTCATTGTCCCTCACTGGCCTCGTCAACCATGGTTTTCCCTCCTATTACACCTGGCACAAGCCTCACCGATCCCGCTAGGATCCAAGCCGGGTCTCCTTTCACAGGACAACGGAGCATTCCTCCACCCCAGTCTCCAATCCCTTTGCCTAACAGCCTGGCTTCTGAAAGCATAGTTCTTCAGGATCTTCCTCTATCTGTGGAGGGCAAGGACATCCTCCTTTCCTCCAGAAAACCCTCCACCAGAAGGACTTAATCCTACTAATCGTACTAGTGGCGAAGATATGCTACATGGTGCTCTGAAAATGCTCACGATCCATTCGAAGCATCGGTGCCGACATTGTTGCAGTACCTCTATCATTTATCCTCACTCAGACTTATATCAAATTCTGTCCGAGTACACCTTAGTGTTGTTTCAGCTTTTCATAACCCAGTCAATGGCAAACCCATCTCCATGGTTCCTCTCGTGGCATGATTCGAGGAGTCTACTCCTCACTGAGCCACCTATTCGCCCAGCACCAGTGACATGGGATCTCAACGTGGGGCTAGCTCAACTTCTCAAACCACCCTTTGAGCAGTTAGCAACCACACATCTCTGCTACTTATCATCAAAAGTGCTCTTCCTCATCGCCCTGACCTCTGCCAGGTGAGTCAGCGAGTTACAAGCTGTGGTGGTGCATGCCCCCTATACGCGTTTTCACCACGACAAAGTAGTCCTATGGACACACCCCCACTTCCTCCCAAAAGTGGTTTCCCATTTCCAGATTAATCAATCTGTCATCCTCCCAATTTTCTTTTCAAAGCTGCATGCCGCACATGCAGAAGCAGTCTGCATACCCTCGACTGCAAGAGGGCTCTGGCCTTCTACCTCCAGAGAACACAAAACCTCAGGAAAACCTCACAGCTGTTTTTGACCTTTGACCCAGCACATTTGGGTCTCCCAGTGACTAAATACTCCCTATCCCGCTGGATTGCGGACTGCATCTCTGTCTCTTATGACAAAGCAGGACTTTCCCTTGAGGAACATGTCACTGCTCAAAATGTCCGGGCTATGTCAGCCTCTATGGCCAAATTATGTACCGTACCCTGTTGCTGAGATTTGCCGAGCTGCTACATGGTTCTCCATCCATACCTTTGCGGCTCACTACTGCTTGGACAAGGACTCCTGCCGGGAAGCAGCCTTTGGCCAGGCGGTCCTTCAGCATCTCTTTGGGATGTAGAAACAACTCCTATCCCGTGCCCACTATGGCCAGGTCTCTATGACCGGGAAGTTGAGGTTAATGACCTTGTCCGACGTTAACTGTGTCCCTTGAGATCTGGGAGCTAGGGAGTCCCATATGTGAAGACTGCATTCCTGCTTGTTCCTGGAGATAGCGTAGTTACTCACCTGTAACAGGTGATCTCCAAAAATAGCAGGAATTTAGTCTTCACAACCTCCCCACCTCCCCATGGAGTTGTAAGGTTCTCTCTCTTTTCTTTTCTATACTCTCCTTTTTCTTCAGCTATATACTCAACTGAGGAGAGTGCGTTGGAAGAGCGGGAAGGCACTAGCGCAGGCGCGGTGGATTGCTCCTAAAGGCTTTCCTATTGGTAGCTGGGGAGCTTCCCGCGTGGGCTCCATCGATACCCAATGTCACCGATATGTGAAGACTAAATTCCTGCTGTTCCTAGAGATTATCTGTTACAGGTGAGTAACTGTGCTTTATAAAAAGTGGAGATGAATAGAATAGCATTTTTTTTTCTGAGACCAACATATAAACTAAGACATTAAGGAACATACGATAATTCTGAAGCGCTAAAAAGGAATTAGGGAGCAGTAATAAAATCATAAAATTTACTAAATACCTTGAAGAAAAACAAGTTTTGAGGCCCTTTTTGAAGTTCCTATAAGAGCTTTCCAATCGTAAGTCCTGGGGAAGAGTATTCCACAACTGGGGGACAAGAAAATTAAAGGAACTTTTTTGAAAAAGACTAACCAAAGCCTGATTTATGTTGGTAAAATGCCAAATAATTTCCTTGAGAGAATCTCAGAGTTCTTGTGGGGATACATAAGGAAGCAAAGACAACAGGAAAGACCTATGATGATGGAAGAGAAAGTGCTTAGTAGACAGGTGGGAATGGGATCAGAGGAGCAGGTAGTCAATTTGGAGGAGCAGACAAAATTTGCAGTTTCCTCCTCAGTGATTTCAAAAAAGGAAGAAAGGGTGACAGAAGGTGAAGAGAAGATTTGGGGTTGAAGAGGGGGAGGGGAGGTGGAAGTGAACCTGTGAAGAATTGAAGGCAAATCTTTTGGACTTTGTCATGGAAATAGTCCGTCAAAGTTTGGGCAGAAAGTGGGAGGAGGGACCTTGAGGAGAGAGTCAAGCATAGCAAAGAGACGGCGAGGGTCAGAGGCAAGAGAATTAGTCCGATGGACATAGTACTCTTGGTTTGGGGAGTCCTATAGCTCACTGAAAAGAGGTTAGCAGGGATATGTGATTTAAGCCAAAGGCGCTCAGCTGAGCGGGCACAGGAACGTAGGTAGCAGGTTGTTGAGGACAGCCAGGGTTGAGGTTCGGTACACCTCACAGGGCATAGAATGGGAGGAGCAAATGCATTATATTGGGTGACTTTAATCTACCAGATGTGACTTGGATTACTCCTTCTGCAAATCTGGAAAGAAGCAAAAAGATTGTGGATGTTTTCCAAGATCCATTACTTAGACAAATGGTGATGGAATCAACCAGGGAAAGCTCAATGCTGGATTTAGTGCTCATCAATGGTGATAGTGTGTCAAATGCCCTGGTGGGTGCCCCTGTGAGCAGCAGCAATCATCAAATGGTGTGGTTTGAGATAAAAGCCAAGGTGCAGCCAAATCATAGCAAGCTCAAAGTCCTAGACTTCAAAAACACTGACTTCAGTAAAATGGCCAAGTACCTGAAGGAGGAGTTGGCAGGGGGGGGGGAGGGGATAAGGGACATGGAATTGCAATGGGCTAAACTAAAGGTGGCAGCAAAAGGGGCAACAGATAAATATGTAAGGAAAGTAAATAACAAGAGGAGAAGGAAACCTATTTGGTTCTCCAAAGAAGTGGCTGCTTAAATAAAGGCAAAAAACACAGCTTTCACAAAATTCAAAAGCTTGCAAACAGAGGAACACAGAAAGAAATACAGGATTGAGCCTTCCCTGGTTGGTTTCATCACCATTTGTCCAAATATCACATCTTGGAAAGCATCCGCAATTTTTTACTTTCCAAATTTGCAGTACTCCAATTCACATCGGGTAGATTAAAGTCGCCCAATATGATCACTTCCCCCTTTGTGTGGCTATCTTTGCAATATCTATAATCAATTAGCTATCTATTTCTTCGATTTGAGTCGGAGGTCTGTAGACTACACCAGTATGAATGACAGTGCCATCCCCTCTTTCCAACACAATCCAGAGCGCTTCTTTTCTCCATGCCCCCTGCATTTCAGTAGCTTTAATATTGATTTTGACATATATGGCTACTCCTTCTTCTCCTTTTCCACTTTCTCTGTCTCTTCTGAATAGATTATATCCAGCTATGGCTATATCCCATTCATGCGATTCATTAAACCATGATTCTGTAATGGCCACAATGTCCAAGTCCATTTCCACCATTAGGGCTTCCAGGTCCGGAACTTTGTTGGCTAAGTTTCGAACATTTGTGCTCATTGCTCCCCAGCATTTAACTGGCTTGCATGTATTTTGCATTGATTTTGTTCTACCCACCTCTTCCCACTTGTCATTGATGTGTGGTTTAATAGTGTGGCTGTTTCTGATGATGATCTGCTTTTAGAAACATAGAAACATAAAAATATGATGACAGAAAAAGACCACATGGCCTATCTAGTCTGTCCTTCCATATCAACAACTACAACAGTCCCCTTTTTATAAAAACATAGAAATATGACGACAGAAAAAGCCCACATGGTTTTGCCTGGAGTGACGTCCTGAACTTGTCCTTCCCCATCCATCACCCTCTTTCTCTAGTTCAAATGCCTGTCCACATACTGCCTGAATTTTTCACTTAGGATTCTTTGCCTGCGACAGAGAGATGTAGTCCATCAGCACAGTATAGTCTCTTGTTGGTCCATCTGTTTCCCCAGTTGCCTATAAATCTGAATCCTTCTTGTTTGCACCAGGTCTGGAACCATGTATTAAAGCTGCTTATGCAATGCAACTTTCTGCCCCCTTACCAAGAACAGGTAGAACTTCTGAGAATGCTACAGTATTAACAATGGGCTTGAGTTTCTCTCCCAGAGTCTGGCAGTCCTTTTGAACTGCAGAGGCACTGTTCCTAGCCAGGTCATTTGTACCCAAGTGGATGACATCATCAATTTTGGAGTGCTCACTTTCTGCGCTAACTACATCAATAACTTGTTTTGTATTGCTGCTGGCTGAAGAGCCTGGGAGGCATTTGACTATCTTCTCTTCTTTGAACTGTGTTCCCAAGTTGGTGCCTCTGATGATGGAATCTCCAAGTAGTAGTTGTTTTCTGTTTTGTGATTTCTTCTTCATATTTGGTGCTTTATCAGTAGATTGGGCATTTAAGGGTCCTTCAGTTTCCATGGATTGGGCATCCTCATTAACCAAGGCAGAGAAGGCATTATGCAGGGATATCTCTTGATGTATAGGGTGTCTCTGCATTACAGGTCGCAACCTACCAGAGCCCACTGTGATCCATTTGTTCCTGGGATGTCTGATTCTTTGTGGGAGCGGTGGTGGACTTAGTTCAGTTTGTATCCTAGAAGAGGTGCGTTTCATTGCAACTAGTTCTTCCCTTAGTAGAGTCAATTCTTTATGCTTGGCAGATAACTTGATGCATATAGGGCAAGTTCTTAGGTTCCAAATGATTCTTCTCAGGATGAAAGCTCCACAGTTATTGCACTGAATACACGGCATGCTGATTAAGCGGTCCTAGAAGGAGAAGAAATGTGGGTTTAACACCTAATTAAAAGGATAGATGTCAACATAGGTGACTATATAGGCAGTGCAGTCCTGGGGTAGGTGGGGTGAGGGGTAGGGTAAGCAGGAGTCTAAGTGTCCCTGGCCAGTAGGCCTTACATGAACTGAGGGCACACTCAGGTATCTGATTTAAAGGCTATCCAAGGAATGTAGGCAGACTGAATATTCCCAAAACTGAATGTATATCCAACAGTTAAATCTATATTACGAAACAAAAACAGGCAATAGAAAGGTTGAAAGCTTAGCTGTGTGGAGTCTCTGGAAGCTGTGAAGACTAAGAGTTGATCGGGTACTTGTGGACAGGCTGTAAGGTAATTTAATTAGCTCTACCCTGTGAGCAGGCTTGCAACAGACAATTTATTTATTTTATTTTAGACAGTTTTGTATACCACCTTATCCTTCAATCAAAGTGGTCACAACACAATTGGGGGATACATTTAACACGAGGGGAATGAGACACATACTTACTTAGAGGGAACATGGGCAATGGAGGGTTAAGTGGCTTGCCCAAGACCACAGGGAGAACCTGTGGAACTAGAAACCCCAGTCCTTCCGGCCCAAGGTTGCTGTCCTCTAGTGGGATTTGAACCCCCGACCTTCCGGCCTGAAGTGCCTTGCCCCAACCACTAGGCCACTCCTCCATTCCATTATGTTCCAACAATGGAAACAGAAATAGTCAAACTGAACTTTTACTTCTATGTATCTGCGTGCTATGGAAAGGTCCCTGTAACTTTAAAATGATACCTTTGCTACTAAAAGTAGGAGACTCGTCTAAAAGACCAGGTCCCTGCAAATCTAAGTATTTCTGTTCCAAGTAGCTTTATATCACAAATGTCCCTGGCCAGTAGGCCTTACATGAACTGAGGGCACACTCAGATATCTGATTTAAAGGCTACACAAGGAATGTAGGCAGACTGAATATTCCCAAAAATGAATGTATATCCAACAGTTAAAATCTATAATAGGAAACAAAAACAGGCAATAGAAAGGCTGAAAGCTTAGCTGTGTGGAGTCTCTGGAAGCTGGGGCCATGGAATTGGAATGAGTGGAAAAGATTAGGGAGAGTTAACATCGAGAATACAAAGTAATGTGGAGAGGGAGAAGAGAAGAGAATGCAAATCAGAGGAGATACAGATAGAGATGGAGAAGAGAGGTCCTGGTGGGTTCAGGTGCACCTGAGTAATTGTAGTAATGAGCAGTGGAAGTCTATGAAAAATAGTTAAGCCAGGGTGGGTAATAAAGTAAAGTGTTAAGGAGGGAGACACAGCACTGGAGAGAGCAGGAGGTGAGTAAAGGACAGACAGAAGATAGAACACACACTGAAAATATAGAAATATAGAAAGAAAGAACAATATATAAATAAATAACAAGTTAAATTCTAAACAGGCACAAAAATATGCCTGAATAGAGCATAAAAGCTAGCAGAGGCTTGCAATGAGAGTACCAAGCAGGAACCTCTAATGGAAGTACAGCGCTGCATATGCCTTGTAGCGCTATGCAAATGAGGATTAGTAGTAGTAGTATGTGCTAGTAGGAGAATCTTAAAGTGCACAAGGGTGGCTATGGGGAGCCAATGTTGCTCCTTCAGAAGAGGTGAAACATGATCTCTTTTTCCTGTGCCATACAGCAGTTTTACCACTGTTTGGGCAAGTTGAAGCCTTCTCAATTGGCCCTGAGAAAAGCTGCTAAGCAAGGCGTTACAATAGCCCAGCGTGCATTGTTATGAGGTATGCACAGAAGTTTTTAGAACCCTAGAATCTAAGGAATGCTTCAAAGATTTTGTTCTGCAAAGAGCGATCTTACCATTTGATATATAGGAGGTAAAGAACAAATCATTGTCCCAGATAACCCCTAGTAGCCTTATTTTATCTTTAACTGCAATTGGGGTTGATCTGGTTGTCTGAATAAAAGGCACCGAGTTATCCTGAAATGAAATCCAGACTGCTTCAAGTTTTTTTGAATTTAAGATAAGCTTGCTATTTTCTAATCAAGAGGATATTTTGTTTAATTGATTATTCAATTTGGTCTCAAATCTGGAGTCCCAAATATCTGTGGCTTCTAGAAGCTGAATTTCGTTGGCATAGATATAGGCACTAAAGTCCATTTCCTGAATCAGAATTGCCAGAGGTGCTAGAAAAAATATTAAATAATGCTGGTGCTAGGATGAAGCCTTGAGGGACACCATATCAAAGGGATTGAGAAGTTAACCCTTTCCAGGCCGAGCCCAAAACTCTCGGGATCCAAAATTCTGAGTAAATATTCCTATCAAATGGTATATAATACATGACCATAGCAGAAGGAAAATCGCTATTAGAACATATTGAATAAGACGGGTACAATTTTCCTGAAATATGCAAAAATTAACCCGGCTGCAGAATGTGGATTAAAAATTTAAAGTAGGCCTTTAAAGGGTTAAAGATTCAGTGCCAACTGATAACATGAAAATGCCTTTGTGAAAACATGATCTGAACCAGTTTTTGACGTGACCTGTTAGCCCACATGACTGTTATTGGTGCAACAACATGGAGTGCTACCTTGAGATGTAACTGCATCACCAAGACAGCCTTCCAGCTATCCAGGAGTAAGATTATTTCATTAAGGAGGGCTAACAATGCTGTCTCGGTACTATGACAATTTCTTAATCCTGATTGTCGTGGATGAAAGGTGTTTGATTTTAGAAAGTGACTTAGTTGTTCAGCTACAGCCTTTTCCAGGAGTTTTGCCGGGAAGCATAGGTTTGAAATTGGTCAGTAGCTCTCTGGTAATAATGGATCTAAGTTGGGGTGCTTCAACAATGGGTGGACCACAGAGAGTCTCCAGGTGGCTGGCACAGTATTAGAAGATAGACTCGGGTTAATTAGATCCAGAAAGAGTTGGGCAAACTATTCCCAGCAGTCTTTCATTAACAGATTGGATCAGATTGGCAGGAGAATTTGCTGCATTCATTGAGCTGACTAGTTTGCCCAAATATAGCAATGTTAATGGAGCAAAAACAGAGAAGTTGTTTTGATGAATGCTGGGAAGATAGGAGATAGGTGGATCTCCTGGTGCTGGCAAAGGTAATAGATCAAAATCATTGATATTCAGAGTTGGCTGCTTATGAAGCTGCAAATTCCTTTCAGGCAAATAATTATTGTAAAGATCTCCGACTGGATACACAGACTTATCCAGGGGTTTATCTTTTAGGAAAATTTCTTTAATACAGAAAAAGGTTGTCGTGGATAGTTCTTTGCTGAGTGGGTAAGAGTAGATATGTAGTTTGTTTTTTCTAGTCTTATCTGATTTTTATATTCTTTCTGAAGGTTAACACATACTGTTTACTTCCTTCAAAGAGTTATTTTCTCCATTTATTTTCAGCTTGTTGTTGAAATTTCCTTTTCAGCTCTCAAAAATCATTTGAGAATACAGGGTTCTCCTTTTTTTGTTCACAGGTTTCTCCTTTAAAAGCCCAAAACAATTTGGTTCATCCTTAAGTCTCAAGACCACAGTTCTTCTTCCTGGTCCAAGGAAAGATTAGCAGGATTACCAGGGTCTTTTAAACCGTTTGCAGGAAAGGCCTGCCTGTCAAGCATTTTTAAGTCTCGATAAAGGAGTACTATCGATATTCATCGATAGGGAGGCTTTAATTAGGAAATAGTTGGTCCAGGTTATTATGAAGGGAGGGGGGACTGGTTTTGAACTATCTATTCTTGCCATTAGATCTAGGAATCTGTGCTGGGCCCACGGCTTTTTAACATATTCATAAAAGACTTGGAAATGGAAATAATGATTGAGATGATCAAATTTGCAGATGACAGAAAATTATTCAAAGTTGTTAAAACACAACAGGATTGTGATAAATTGTTTGATAAACTGAAAGACTGGACGTCCACATGGCAGATGAAATTTAATGTGGACCAGTGCAAAGTTATGCATCTAGGAAAGAACAATCCAAACTTTGGTTAGACGATGGAAGGTACCACCTTAGAAACAACCACACAGGAAAAAGATTTAAGAATCATCATGGATAATACGTTGAAACCCTCCAGCCAAGAAAGCAAATAGAATGCTTGGAATCATAAGGAAAGGAATGGAGAATAAAACCAAGGATATTATAAAGCCTCTGTATCATTCCATGGTGTGACTACACCTTGAATATCGTGTGCAATTCTAATTGCCATATCATAAAAAGTATATAACAGAATTAGAAAAGGTATAGAGAAGAGCGACAAAAATTGTAAAGGAGATGCTTAAAAGGTTGGGGCTTTTCATCCTGGAAAAGAAACAGCAGAGGGGGGAGATATGATAGAGGTCTATAAATTAATGAATGGAGTGGAACGGGTAAACATAGATCGGTTGTTTACACCATCAAAAAGTAGATAGATTGCATGCAATGAAGCTACAATGTAACCCTTTTAAGACTAATAAGAGAACATATTTTTTTCACTCAGTGTGTCAGAGGATGTAGTAAAAGCTGTTAGTGTTTTAAAAAAGGGTTGGACATGTTCCTGGATGAGATGTCCATAAACCATTATTAAACAGGACCTGGGAAATCCGCTGCTTATGCTGGGGCAAGCATTGTGGAACTGTGTGCCTTGTTGGGATCCTGCCAGGTACTTGTGATATGAATTGGCCAGTGTTGGAAATAGTAGGCTTGATGGACCTTGGTCTGACCCAGTATTGCATTTCTTATGTTCTTATAGGCAGTAACCTGCTTGATGTATAAGCAAAGAAAATAAAATCCTCTCTTAGGGTAACAAGGCTTCTTTCAGCACTACTTTGAGGATTCTCCATCCAAATATTTAGATTTCCCATAATCAGTGCAGGGCCTGACTGTATGCTGAAATCCATGATGATCTTGTGCCTGAGAAAGGTGCCTGAGAAAACAGTAGTATAGAGAAGGAATGCCTTCCATTCATTTGAATGGCTAAGCTCTCCAGAGAAAGGGCAGATGAGCTAAATATTTCATGAGTATTCCATGCCCTTGGAAGGAGGAGTACAGTCCCACCACCTCTCTTCCATGGGCGATGACAGACATAATAGGAATGGGTGCAATGCAATGTGTGCCTTCGAGTCAGTCCTGACTCCTGGTGACCAAGAAGCTCCTGGGTTTTCTTGGCAGTGTCACTGGAAGTAGATTGCCAGGCCTTTCTTCCGAGGCAATGGAGGGTTAAGTGACTTGCCCAAGGCCACAAGGAGTGCTAGTGGGACTTGAACCCTGGTTGCTTGGTTACCAAGCCAGTGTTCTAACCACTAGGCTACTCCTCCACTCCAGGAATGGGTAATAGAACATATTTGTTGAAGATAAGCAGAGTCCCCATCTTTTAACCAAGTTTCACACAGTGCAAGAATGTCCAGGTGATACGTAGCTTGAAACGTAGGCCTAAAGTTGATAACTTACATGTACAAGGTATCCTCTGCACAAAGGGTCCCAGTGGGAATTAGGCTTATGTGGTCTACTATTTATCAGTACTGATATATTAGCAGTGCTCTCCAGAATGGTCATCATGGAGATAAAGAAAAAACAAGATCGCTAAAGTAATGCACTGCTGTGCAACTCTGAGGGCAACTACTTTAGTAGGCTGATAGATGTCACCTTCATTAATGGGGCAAAGCTAAAATGCTGCTGCCATTCGCCATGATAACACTAAAGAAAATACAAATATAAGAAGTTAGAGGACACGCTACATTTAACTTAAAAATAATAATGGTTTATGGACTTTCCCTCCAGGAACTTGATTAAACCTCTCTTAAACCCAGCTACACTGACAGCTTTTACTACATCTTCTGGCAACAAATTCCAGATTTTGTTTACCCATTGAGTTCAAAAGATATTTTCTCTGATTAGTCCTAAATTTTGCTACTTTGTAGCTTCATTGCATGTCCCCTAGACTTTCTACTTTTTGAAGGCGTAAACAACTGATCTATGTTTACTCGTTCCATTTCACTCCACTCATTTTATAGATCTTTATCATATCTCCTCTCAGCCATCTCTTTTCTAAGCTGAGGAGCCCTAACCATTGCTCCTTGCTCACTTGATACTAACATAAAATATAAAGCTATTCCTTCCCCATTATCACCTAATCTGATATATTTTGCTTCCAATTCTGGGTGATTATCATTGCACCCTGAAAGAAGCATTGAGAAGAAGTGTCATCCAACTAAACTGGAGGAAAGGTCACATGTGCTCAGAACTTAACACTAAGCTCAAAGTTCTGTGAGAGCTATTCTTTTCTGGAGATTTGCTATGATGCTACCCACTTGATCAGTCCTGCTATTTGCAGAGTACACCTCTTACAACTGTGCAACAGTGCTTTATACGGATTGTTGAAGGACTAGTCAACATGAGTCTGCAGTGTGTGCTTCTAGTCGGAGCCAGCCCATCCACTAGGCAAACTAGGCGGCTGGCTTTGTGCCACTGCTTCGTTGCCTGTGGCAGGCAATGTGCTTTGGCACACATGACCTACCGCTTCTGATCCCCCCTCCAACGCAACATACTGTCGGGGGGGGGGGGTCAGAAGTGATAGGCCATGTGTGCTGAAGCACATGGCCTGCTGTGGGCAACTAAGTGGCAGCACAAAGCCACCACTTTTAGAATACTGCCGCTTGCCACCCCCCCCCCCCCACCCAACACGGAATCAGCAGCATGGGGTGGGTGGGTGGCGTGGCTGGGGCTTCTGCCTAGGGCGGCAGAAACCCTTGGGCCAGCCCTGTTTCTAGTATATTCTGTCCAAAAAATTAGAGATAGTAGCTGCAGTACCTGAAAAATAGTACATAATCAACTTTGGTATGCTGTTCTGAAATTCTCAGCTATGCATCTCTAGCTTTCTACAATGCATATCTAATAACATTATAGTTCCATAGCAGGGTGTTTTTAGCTTTTTGGTCTGCCATATCTTATAGATTGAAATGCTGTTCTAAATAATATTTATATTTGAAATTATTCATAGAACTTCACACAAAGCGTGTTTTTCTTATCTGTAGAAATTTTCTTTTTTGCTGCTTGGACTTCGGAATCCTGCGTCCCCATAAATTTAAGAAGGAATGCTCAAATGAATTGATTTCATGTGTTGGATAAATATACTGCAACTGACTAAAAGCTGAGGCAGTAGTAGAAAATATAATCATAAGTTACTGATAAAGAGCAGAGGGCAGAATTTTTATGAGAAAAAAAACGGAGTGTGAAGTTAGCATTTATCAGTAACACATGGAAGCATTTAGGTATGTTTGATCAAAAGTACGATAGTGTATTTAGCTAAAGGTTTGACATACAGTATGCTTATAGTGCTGGCTACTTAGTGGTTTTCAGAACTACACTAGGAGAAACAGAAGAAGACATTTTGTAGACAGATGTTGAAAAACTATTGTTAAGTAGTGCAGTAAAACCAGTTCAGAAAAAGGGAGCTGCCATGAGTATGGCTTTGAGTCTTGGACACCTGTCTGTATTTTTCACATACTGTGAAATTTGCTGAAATTTCCTCTCTCCAAAATCATTTCTGCTTGTTAAGATCTTAGTATACTCTAAATGAAAGGTGTTCACTTTCTCCTGTCATGTCATTGGTTCTTTGGAATTCTGAGAATATTAGTTGCTTTGTTTGGCTGTCCAGCAAAATTCTGCAGAGTATAGACTGAACTATTCTAAAAAACAAGCTGAAAATATGCTTAGCAATGTGGAAACTAGCGTACCACCAATTTTTTTCAATGCCCCTCCAAAAATAATGAAAACATGTATAGCATCACTAAAATTATATTTAAAAAGTATTATTAGAATACCAAGATTTATTTATAGCATTTTCCTTTATAGCTAGGATTGCACAAGATAAAACTGTTGAAAGGTTTCCAGAAGAAAAGAGTAAAATGAGAAAATCAAAGTAAATGTGGCATAAGCCACAAAGAGAACTGCAGAGGTAAGGTAGTTTGTCTGTTCTGTCAGGTCTTTACTTTTCTCACATTATTTCTTTGTTGTAACATTTTCTATGTTCACTGTTATGTTGCATGTTATTCCACTCTTTTTGATTGGTCCCAAGCCAGTGCTCTAATCATTAGGCTACTCCTCCACTCCAGGCACCTATGTGCCTTTCCACATACACAGCCTATTATAAAATGGGGAATTCCCAAGATGGATTTGAAGGCCATGGTAGAGAACAGTTTCTCTCGGGTCCTGCGGTGGAGGTGGTGTCAGGGCTATAGCAACACACAACCTGGGGAAAGAACTCACATTTGTATATTTTTCTTATTTGTGGAAAGCTATAGCAAATACTGGACTGAGCAGATGCCATTCTTATGACTCCTTTCTGATCAAAGAAAAATATTATTCTCAGATCTAAGTATATTAGAACTGCTTTGATTGCAGCTTTGAGAGCGATGATAATCCAAGGTCCAGTCTGAAACACAGACTCACAATTTGTGAGACTGGTAGCCTGGAGGTTGAAGAGAAATCTCAAAATCTAAGTGGTGTTCTAGGTTGTGCAGCCTGTTTAATGCTATAAAATCCTCTCTTTAGAGAGCTTTCAAATTGTATTTGGACAAGACTAGATTTTTCAGCAAGTCTCAACAGCTGTTTATACTCTGTGGAGCAGGTAAGAAAATACTACTTGCTTTAATACATCCATCTCCCAGTGGGTTAAACATTGCATTGCTGAGACCTGTCTCCTTAGGGCTCACTTCACAAAAGTAGTTTCTGTTTACTGCATAGAGAAGACTTTTATTTCTGTGGACAAAGATAGGCCAAGCAGCCACTTGGCTCAGTTCATATCATCAGAAAGCCACTACAAGGTAGACAAGTGGGCCTTTATGGGTGTGCTCTTGGAAGGAACTCTCTGAACAGGGGAACAGTATTGAGACAATAATGCATCCTCATTTGATCTCAGTTGACTTAGGGGGGTAATCTTAAAATTATGTACTCTAATAAAAGTACTCACTCACTAAATTTATGTTTGCATACCTTTGCTTTGAAGATGACCCCAGGGAAACCAAGCACTTTCATTTATGCCTGCTGTCTGGCGATCACACTTTCAGAATGAAATTAAATGCAAATGTTCATGTTCAAATTCTTAAAAACACACCCATTACTACAAATCGTTCTTTTGGGAATGCCTTTGAAATATTTAATTTAGTTATTCATTTCTACTTCTATACCCCACATCTAGAAACCACTCCCTGTTGATTATAAGAAAATAAAATAAAACATAATGATGAAATACATTTCTACAGTTCAACCCATCCATCCACCATACTCCACTTTACTTCTGTAGCAATAAAATCTTTAAACACAGCCTATTATTAACTCCCACCCCCAAGCACAATGGAAAACGAAATAAATCAAATTATCTTCAGTGTTTACTTAAAGGGGTATGTTTACTAATCGGTGGTAGCGGCTTTCGTGCACTATCAGAGCCGCAGCCTCATTGAAGTTAATGGGCCACGGCTCTGATATCGCATGGAAGCTGCTACCGCCAGTTAGTAAACATACTCCAAAGACTCTCAAATCCCTTTCCAATTGTAGGTCTACTGGAAGGGCATTACGCAATAAAGTGCTTGACCTGAGAGGGGTTTATTGCAATATTTTTTCCACATAACACTTATCCCTGCAATTTCTAGCTGCCTTGTCCTCTGTGAATGTAGGCCTCTCTGGAACATATGGGGTCAGTTTAGAAGATTATTAGCGTGGAACCATATTATGCAAGATGTGAAAGACCAACAGCAGCATCTCAGACTGAAAGCAAAATGAAATAGGCCATCAATGTAACTGCACTAAAATTGGTGCAACATTTTCTGATTTACAAAGTCCCTTAATCAGCTTAATAGCTGTATTTTCTACCAACTGTAAATGGCAAATGTTATTTCCATATCGTCCTGTTAGACCAGACCAGACAAGTGGGTTGTGTTCCACTGCCAGCAAATTGGTGGAGACATAGAACCAATGAAAAGCCCAGATTTCAATGATATTACTCCTGTGCCTCTATCCACCTCAGTCACCAGAGATCCCTTCAGTATTTCTTTGTCTCAAGCAGATGGTTAATGGATTATCTCCTCTGTAGAAAATCTGAAGATTGAGAGGAAAATAGATTGTTTAAATGCTCGTGAACAACCCCCTTAAGCCCTAAAAAGTTGACTGTCTGTCTTCAGCGTGTCTTGGGAGGCTCCACTAGACTGCAGTCTTTGTGGTAGCCATAGGAGGGAACATTGGTTCAGCTTCATGCTCTTAGCATGATAAGGGCCTGTTGAGGAGCCACAAATTGGAAGGATTTAGAAGAATCTGGAAGAGTACAGCAGCCTCATGCAACCTCAGCACTCCCTCCCTCTTCCTCCTTCCCCTCTGCTCTCTCCTGAAGATTGCAGAAGGCCCTCAGAGGGATCTATTTGGCAGCCTCCTTTCACACAGTACTGTTAAAAATCTACCCAGCCAGTGAAGCAGTTTAAGGGTAAGGATGCTCAGTTGGCTGGAGGCTCCGGCGACTGTTCTGTGAGCTACTCTTTATCCTCTAGGGGGTCTGTGGTGGCTATGCCCCCTGCTGTCAGGGAGCCTTTTCTGAGAGGCGAGCTTTCAGAGTCTGGATTGTCCTCCCTGGATTTCTTTTCCTTTTTGCAACAGGCCTGGTCCTCCTGTCATGGAAATTCAGATCCTGTGGCTTCTAGGTGCCCCAAAACAGTCTCGTGTCTGGCAGGCTGAAAGTAGAAGCCCTGTTCAATTACCATTGGCTAAGCATCCCCAGAGCAGGACACTCCTGAGATGTTGACTATGCTTTGGACCCAGATAAATCAATATTGGGCTCCGATGTGGATGAGGACCTATTCTCACCTTCAGAAGACTATGCAGAGGCCAGCATGATCTGCCAGTTCCAGAAGGAGCTGGTGGCATTGTTTTCCAGGGTCTCATCAGCCTTGAATTGACAGATGCTTCCGGCATGTAGCAGGTGCCAAAAGTATACCTGCTTCTTCAAGGGGTGTGGAAATCTACTTATGTCTTCCCATTCCTGAAGGTGATCAAAGATATGATCCGGCCTGGGAGGGACTCGCTCGACTCTCTACCTGAAGAATTAAGGGTCTGTAAGAAGATCTGCACTCTCCCAGAGGAGGAGTATGGTGAGTGGTTTAATGTTTCCAAGGTGGATGCACAGGTCACAGCAGTTACCACATGGACCACCATTCCTGTGGAAGATGGATCAGCCTTAAAGGATGTTCTCAATCTCAAGATCTATTCCTTGCTGAAAAGCCAGTTCCTTTGCGTCCCTCTAGTCCAGTCCCGGAACCATAGAGTTTACAACCTCCACCAGCAGCTTCGGAGACTGAAAGATGACATCGCTTTGATGTCACTGGTATAACTTGGCTGGTACCGCCCCTCTTCCACCAGTACTTTCAGTCTCCAAGCAGCTTGGAGGTTCTGAGCCCGGGACTGGGCTCAGTAGGGACAAATAAGCAGACCGTTTTGTTTTCAAATTTTCTTTTTCTTGGGTTAATTTTGTCTTTTTTGGGTTTATTCTAGGACTGACCTGCTGCTGCTGAGGGCTGCCTGCTGGTTGTGGACCGGTTTTTTCCTCCTCTTTTCTCTTTGCCCTTTTTTCTCCTTTTTTTTCCCCTTTTATCTCTTTTCTCCTTTTACCTCTCTGACTGCCTTGGGTCCCCAGCGTCTAAACGAGCATTTTTGGAGTTGTTCACAGCCTCCCTGCTCCCGAACCCGATTTCAGGGGTGAGGAGCAGGTTGAAGGCGGGAAGATAGTGCTGAGGCACAGCGGGGGAGTGTGAGCTGGTGCCGGTTGTGTCCCTGAAGAGCAGAGGGAACTTCGGCCTTCCTCCTTTGCCTCCCTGCTCCCGAACCCGTTTTAAAAAGGGTGAGGAGCAGGTAGCAGGCGAATTGGCAGAGCAGCGGCCTCACGGGTGAGAAATAAGGTCAGTGCCTTTGTTTTTTATTGTCAGGACCTTCCTGCAACTGCACCGCCGTCGGGGCTGCAGCCGCGAAGGCAGGGCCTCGCGGCGGGTGGATCTCAGTTGTGCCCTCCTTTCCTTTGCGGAGCATTTATAATGTGGAAGCTTGGCCCGGGGTACGCAGTGGTTTAACGCGAGTGGGTGCTTGAAGCCGCGTGGTTTTTGGGTGCGTTCGGCATTTTGAGAGGGAAGCCGGTGCTGGCGGCCATTTTAAAGCAGCGTTGTTTGCCGACAGCAATTCTCGGGTGTTTTTTACAGTCTGGCGGCCTCGTTTCAAATTGGGCAGAGTGCCTTTTCTTTAGTTAGGCTATTTCCTTGCTGGCACGTCTTAAAAAAAAAAAAACCCAAAAAACAACAACAAAAAAAAAACGAAGGCCACATTCCGTCAGTGGGGGATCCACGGCATAGTGGGGGTCCTTCTGCTTTCCACAGCGTTGTCCGCTCAGGAGTTCTAGGGGGGACATTTATTAAAGAGGTTTATTCTGCGGAAGATGCCGGCAAAACCCCGCTGTCTGGTGTGTGGGGTGCGCCGTAGCGAGGTTTTAGAGTCAGGCGTGTGCAGGGCCTGTTCTTTGGAGACAGCGGTGATGGAGAAGGCGCTCCAGGGACCGTCTGCGGGGCCGGCCGCGGGTTCTCAGGAGGTCGGTGACTCCCAGCCGCCTGTTTTGGATCGCCCGGAGCCGCTAGCATGACCTTCCTCTGGGGCAGGGGCGTCTGGAGCGGCGGGAGGGGGCCCGACCACCGGGGTATCGGGTATCCCTCTGGATTTCTCTTTTCTTATGCAGCAGGCGTTGGCCTTACTGCAGCCCGGCCTGGACGCGCTGTCTCCCGGACCAACGGGTCAGAAGAGGCCTGGGAGTGTTCTAGAGGGAGAGAGTGGTCCGGTAAAGCGACGAAAAGAGGTCGTGCAGGCGGGCCCGTCTTCGGTGGTAGAAGACGAGGTACGGTTTTCAGATGTCGAGGTAGAAGCTGTCTCGGAGGGTGAGCTAGAGGACGGAGAGTTACCGGATGTGGAAGAACAGAGTAGATTGGTCCGGGTTTCCGTCGCGAGGAACTGCCGGCGCTGTTTGCCAAAACCCTTAAGACGCTCAATATGCCCGCGGTGGTGCCGGCCGCAGAGGAGGTGTTAGAAGATCCTCTCTTGCAGGCCGTTCGGAAGTCTCAACGAGTGTTCCCGGTCCACAGGGTGTTTCGCGACATGATTCAGGAGGAGTGGGACACTCCGGAAGCGGCACCACGGGGTACTAGAGCGTTGGCTCGTTTATATCCCCTTTTGGACCAGGATCGAGAATTGTTCCGTTCTCCGAAGGTGGATGCGGTGGTGTCCGCGGTTACGAAGAAGACCACGATTCCGGTAGAAGGCGCCGCGGCGTTGAAGGATGTGCAGGACAGGAAATTGGAGACTCTGTTGAAGCAGGTCTTTGATGTGTGTGCCCTTTCCTTGCAGGCTTCGATAGCGGGTGCGTGGGTCGCCAGAGGTTGTTCACGGTGGTCCCAGCGGCTGCAGGAAGGGGTCCTGGAGACGCAGGAGGATGAGTTGGCGCGGCTAGAGTCGGGCACTGCCTATTTGTCGGATATTCACTATGATCTTATTCGAGGTTTGGCCAGGAGTATGGCCTCGGTGGTGGCGGCTCGTTGGTATCTCTGGCTTCGCAACTGGTTGGCGGATGGGTTGTCTAAGGCGCGGCTTAGTAAGCTTCCCTTTAGGGGAAAGCTTTTATTTGGGACCGACTTAGAGAAGCTGGTTAAGGAGCTGGGGGAGTCCAAGGGCGGCCGGCTCCCGGAGGATAGATTGAAGCAAACCCGCGGGATGTCAGCTTCCAGGGGACTCTCGAGAGATTTTCAAAGATTTCGCTCCTCGCGTTTTAGTCAACAGCAGCGGGGGCGTTTTCCTCAGAGGAGTCAGCCGTTTAGGGGATTCCGGGGGGCGGGTAGGGGTTTTGCCCCTTTCCACTCTTCAGGTGCGAAGAAATCCCAATGAGATACGGCGGACCCAGGTACCGGAAGTTCCCATAGGAGGCAGGTTACGGGAGTTTTATCCGGCCTGGGTCCAAATTACCACAGATCAGTGGGTGTTGGAGCTCATTCGCGAAGGGTATGCGCTGGAGCTTCATCGACCCGTCTTAGATTCCTTTGTCCTTTCCCCGTGCAGGGCTCCTCGCAAGTTGCGGGCGGTAGCAGAGACGCTTCGTCGGCTCCGTCACCTCGGGGCGGTGGTGCCGGTGTCTCTGGATCAACACGGGTGCGGTCGATACTCCATCTATTTTGTCGTTCCGAAGAAGGAAGGCACCTTCCGGCCCATTCTCGATTTAAAAAGGGTAAATCGTGGAGGAAGTGACGTCACCGGAGCCGATGGCGGCTTGAAAGAGCCGCTCCGGCACCGACCCAGCTAAAAGCCCTATATACAATTCCCTCGGAGGTGGCCAGTGGGCGCATTGAATGCAGACAGTGGGCAGGAGGCGCCGGGACCGATGAAAAGCCGACAGCGATAAAAGCTATTTTGGAGGTGCGGCGAATCATCGGGAGAGCAAGGCGGCAGCGTGTTGGGCCGAAAATGGCGCCCGGAGGCAGCGTTGAGAAGGGGACTAGGGCAGGCGGATGTTAGAGGCCTGTACCCTCGACAGTGCTGCGGCTCCCCAGCAGTGAGAAAGATCGGAGCCAGTGCCCTGGAGGTGAGCTGTATCGCGGAGTTTGGCAGACCGGAGAGGAGTAGGTCAGCTGTGTCAAGTGCTGCCGGTGGAGAGCAGGGGCTGAAGAGAACAGCCCAGCAGATTAGTGCAAGCTGCGAAGGCTGGGGGCTAGCAGTGTGAAGCCAGCGTGAGCACGGGGCCTGGTGGAAGGAAACTGAGGGGAGCTGGAAGAAGCCGGCCACCACTATCTGGGCAGCAAGTTGCAGTGATGGCCCTAAGGGCTCTGGAAATAAGTAAATCAGGAAAAGGAAAAAAAAAAAATAATAATAATAATAATAATAAAGAGGGGCTGGGGAGCCCAAATACCAAAAATTGGACGTTTTCTGCTGGCCCTGCAAGAGGCATCCGGTACAACGATGACCACCAGACGAAAAGCGGCGGATCTCAAAGAATATGCCTACTCAGGGGCGCATGGAGGAAAAGGTGAGGTTGGGCAGATGGAGAACAAAAAGCTCCCAGAGGTGCCGGGAGAACAGGGGGGAGCTGAAGACATGGAGAATGTAAAAACGTCAGGAACTGACTCTATGCAACCTATTACGAGAGCGGAGCTTAGAGACTGGTTCCTTGAAATCAAAAATGAAGTGCAGTCAGTAAAGAGTGAGTTGAACGATGTGCTGGCCCCCCTGAAAGAAGAAGTTGGAGAACTGGTCTGTAGAATGGGAGACCATGAGAACAGGCTGCAAGAGATTGAACTGCACCAAGAAGAAGAGACAAAAAGATCGGTGCAGTTGGGGTCACAATATGAGACTTTGTTATATAAATTGGAAGATTTGGAAAACCGCTCTCGCCGTAATAATCTGCGACTCCGTGGAATACCAGAGGAGAAAGAATTTCAAGATAGCGAGAAGGTAGCTCGCTCAGTCTGCTTGGAGGCCCTACGCTTGGGTGGTGGGGAGGTGACTGCTACAGATATACAACTTGAAAGAGCTCACCGAGCACTGGGGAAACCCGTGGGTAATAAGCCCCGTGACATAATCATCTGCCTGACACGTTATAAAACGAAGGAGGCGATAGTTAACAAAATCAGGCGAGAAAGAGCCCTCATGTGGCAGGGCTATCCGGTGCACATCTACGAAGATCTGTCTGCAGGAACATTGCAGAGGCGGAGGGCCATGCAGCCTGTAACACAACTATTGCGCAGGAAGGACATTAAATATAGATGGTTTGCACCCTTTTGGACTCTCATTTACCTACAAAGGGCGGACATGGCGGGCGCAGACACCGGAGCAGGCCCAGAGAGCTCTCAGGGGCGCAGGCCTGAACATCCACGGGGCGGACCTGGAGGCAGGTTCTACCATTGGAGAGCGGCAGGGGCAGAGGGGAGGCAGCCCAGAGTGCGGGAAAATCGGAGGCCCGCGACATGGGCAGGAGCTGCACGAGGCCCAGAGGCTGGAAGACACTTGAACAGACTTGTGGACTGATAACATGATGGTCTATGGGTTGCAAGGTGGTGGAGGAAGGTTGTCTTTACGACTGCTAACATAAGTAACATATAGGTATTTTGTAAAGTAACGGGGGGAGAGGAGGGTGGAGGAGGAGGCGGTAGGGTGGGAAGGGTATAGGGGGGTGGGAGGGGGAGGAAGGGGGGGGACGTGGAGGAGTACCGGGCGGGTGGTATCGGCGCGGGTGGCGGGAGGGGGAAGCTGGCGTGGCTGTAGGGGAATATACGGAGAAGAAAGGGGGGAGGACGGTATGAATGGCAGAAGGGGGGGAAGCGAGTTGCAGGAGGGTGGGGGAAGGGGTGCGGGACGGCGTATGGTTGGGGAGGGCATGGGGCGCACTACTCCTGAGTTATCCTCTGGAAGAGACAGGGGATGGGGATGGGGGGAGGAGGGTGGGGGGGAGGGGGGATGTGGGTTGGAGAGGGTCGAGGGGAGGAAGAGGTAAGAGGGGAGGGGGAGGGAAAGGGGGCGGAAGGGAGGGAGGGGGGTATGGGAAGCGCAAAATGTTAAGTATTATGACCTTAAATGTGAAGGGGCTGCGAACTCGACAGAAACGCCAGTTGGTGGGAAGAGAGGGTAAAAGAATGGGGGCCGATATTATGTGTATACAAGAAACACACCTGCGGGTGGGGCAGGAATACATGTTGGAATCCAGGCAATTTCCCAAGGTGGTTTTGGCGGGCCAGAGATTAAACTCTAGGAAGGGGGGGGTGGGCATTTTGGTGGGGGGGGAGTACCACAACATGGTGAAGGAAGTTCGACGGGGGAAAGGGGGGGGATGGGTGGGGGTATTATTGCAAATTGAGGAGGAGGAGGTCTGGGTGATCAGTGTGTACGGACCTAATGAGAAGCAGGGGGAGATGTACGAGCAACTCTTGAAAGAATTGGAAGGCCTGGGGAGTACACCAATAATCATGGGGGGGGATTTTAATTTAACGTGTAATCCTAGGATTGATACAAGTGGGGGGGCGGGAGGAGGAGGACGGGGGATAGACGAAGTCTACACGTGCTGCGAGAGCGCCTGGGGTTGGTGGATTTGTGGAGGAGTTGGCATCCGGGAGAACGGAAATATACTTACTACTCGCCAGTGCATAGCTCCTATAGTAGGTTGGATATGCTTTGGGGGGGGAGGAATCTGGTTGGACAGAGTGCAGGAGGTGGAGCATGGTCAGATTACGTGGTCGGATCATGCCCCAGTGAGTGCACTCTTCGAAATGGGCGGGCAGGATGAGAGTTTAAAATTCTGGCGACTTAACAATTCTTTGCTGGAGGAGGCAAACCATGTTGAGCAGCTTAAGGCTCATATAAAGGACTATCTCCAGCTAAACGATACGGGGGAGGTGTCTATGGGGGTGCTCTGGGATGGTTTAAAGGCAGTAATTAGAGGACAGCTGGTTGGGTTGGGGGCGCGGGTTCAAACGTGAAAAAGGTGCCATGGAATCTGATTTATTGCAACAGTTGAGGCGACTAGAGGGGGTGCACCAGAGGGTGGCTGATCCCGGTACGCTTACGGAGTTACAGAGGGTGAGAGGAGAGTTGAGTAAATTGCGGGCCCAAGAAATAGCATTCCAAATGGCGGTTTTGAAGCAGGCCCATTTTGAGGGTGGGAATCGGGCGGGGAGGGTGTTAGCCAGTCGCTTGAAGGGGAGGAGGTAAGCAGGGTTCATTGGGGGCATTCGGAGCACTAAAGGTGAGTGGGTCCAAACCTCCAAAGGAATTAGGGGGGTGTTTCGGGAGTATTATAAAACTCTGTATGCAAGCGAACTGGAGGCGGGAGGGAGGGACGCTACGGAATTTCTGGAGGAATGTGGGCTGACACAGGTGACGGAGGAGGAAAGGGAACATCTTGGGCGGGAGATTCAGGAAGAGGAGGTGCGGGGAGCTATAACCACATTGAAATTGGGAAAGGCACCAGGGTTAGATGGATACACGGCAAAATTTTATAAGGTAATGTCGGAACAGATTACGCCCATATTTACCAAAGTAGTTAATAGGGTGCTTCAGGGGGAGGGCCTCCCGCGCTCAATGGCGGAGGCTGGCATAACGGTCTTGCCGAAACCAGGCAAGGACAAGGGGGTGTGTGGTTCGTATCGGCCCATCTCTTTAATTAACCTGGATGCGAAGTTATTGGCAAAGATTTTGGCCAACCGTATCCAGGACATTTTGCCGCACTTGATCCACCCGGACCAGACGGGTTTTGTGAAGGGACGTCAGGGTAGCGATAATGTGCGAAAACTTTTGAATATTATGTGGCACCTTCAGCGAACTACCGAAGAGGCTGTGGTAATCACTGTGGATGCGGAAAAAGCTTTCGATCGGGTGGAGTGGTCCTTTATGTTTCAGGTTTTGGAGAAAATGGGATTTGGAGAGACGTATATCCGTTGGCTTAAAGCTCTCTATCAGGGGCCGAGCGCCAGGGTGCGGGTTAACGGGGGCTATTCGGAGAGTTTTGAGTTACATAGAGGTACCAGGCAGGGCTGTCCGCTGTCACCCTTGCTGTTTGCCTTGGCCATAGAGCCGTTGGCAGCATATATTCGGCAGCTGGGGGACATTAAGGGAGTACAGATCGGTGGTAGGGAGGAGAAAATTGGACTGTTTGCCGATGATATTATTTTCACCCTGACGCAACCACTTACGACACTACCCGTGCTGATGACGGCTATACAACGGTACAGCCGCTTAGCGGGGTATAAAATCAATCAAGGGAAAACAGAACTGCTGGGATTCAATCTGGCGCCCCGGGTGGAGGAGAGTCTGCGGCATCATTTTAGATTTCGGTGGGTGGAGGGGAGGTTCCGGTACCTGGGGATCCAGTTGGGGGTCCCTCTCACTAAGATTAAGCAATGGAACTATCAGGGACTGGTTGAGAACATAAGACAAGACTTATCACGGTGGAGGGGGCTTTATTTGTCTTGGATGGGACGTGTTGCAGTAGTAAAAATGAATGTTCTTCCACGGTTGTTGTTCGTTTATATGTCATTGCCGTATTGGTTGGTCCGAAAGGAAATAGCTAGGATGCAAAATTTGTTGTTGCAATTTATTTGGGATGGAAAGCGACCAAAAGTAGCCAGGGCGACCATGTATAGGCATAAAACGGAGGGGGGGTTAGGGGTTCCATCTTTACTCCGATATTATGAAGCGGCGCAACTTAGGGCACTCTTTGCCTGGAAGGAGGGGGTGGAGAGGCCTGGGTGGGTGGGGATGGAGGGGGAGGTGGGGACCGAGGGGGGAGCTTGGATCTGGGACCCTGGGGGGGTGGACGGGGGACGGAAGACGCGAATCCCTACCAAGATCTTACTAGACGGGTTTGGACGAAAAGGAAGGGGTGCCTGCTGGGGGGGAAGCAATACTCCCGAGAAACTCCAATCCAGATAGCGCTGAAGGGTAGGATGGGGGAGGAGGCAGGGATTTTTAGGAGATGGGGGAAGGCAGGGTTACGGACGTTGGGACAATTGGTGGGGGAAGGGGGGAGGATTAGAGGCTTTGAGGAATTGCTGCAGAAATATTGTTTGGAGAAGCATGATAGGTTTGCTTATGCTAGTCTGTGGTACTGGCTTCAGAGGAAGGAGGTGAAGCAAGATTTGATGGCGAAACTTACGCCTTTTGAAGAGATGATGGGGGGTGCTGGGATACCAACTAGGATTATATCGAAGCTATACAAAATCCTGGGAGAACCCGAGCAAGGGGCCGTACGGGGTCAGAAGCAGTGGGAGGAAGACCTGGGGGGCATTGGGACAATGAAAGGTGGGACAGAATCTATATCAGAACTCACCAATTAGCACCGGGTACCGCAATGCTAGAAAACAGCTATAAGCTAAGGCTGAGAATGTATTGGACCCCGGTGTGGCTACACGCTCTATACCCGGCTAGTTCGGATCGATGCTGGAAGGGGTGTGGGGCTAGAGGAGACTTGCTGCATATGGTGTGGGGCTGCCCAGTAGTTCAGGAATATTGGAGTGGGGTGGAAAGGCTCACGGCAGACATCACCGAGGTGCAGACAGGCTTTACGCCTAGTATGGTAATACTGAATGAGGGGGGGACGGGAGAAGGCGGGAGAGACAGGGGGAAACTACAGGGATATTGTGTAATTGCAGGGCGGATGAGTCTTCTCCGCTGGTGGAAGAAGCCGGATGTTCCCCCCTTAGCAGAGGTGGTGGGGGGAATGGAGCAGCTTTGGGAATACTGTGCGATAGAAGCCCATCAAAAACATATTGTTTCAAGATATAATAAGGTGTGGGAAAGATATGAACAATGGAGGGTGGAGAGGAGGGGGGGGTCTCGAGGAAAGATGGGGTAGGGGAGATGGGGGGGGGGAAGGGGGAGATTGGCAGTCATTCTGCTAGCGTGGTTTTATAATGGAAAACTTTGGCAGGTGGGAGGGTGGGGGGTTCGTAGACTGAGGATGGATGGGGGGCGGGCGGGGAGAATTTAAGCTTGGGATAGTGTAAAGTGGTATAAGTAGGGTTAAATTGTCTAATGTATATAACTGAGCACCTACGTGCACCCGGGGGGGGGGGGGGGTCTGGGGGAAATGGCGGATACAGGGGAAGGCATTAGGCACAGGGGCCTTCCCAAAGGTCACTGGTGAATGTGATTGATGTATAGAATGTATTTAGGTTATAGGAGGGGGGGTTCACGGCTTCTGTTGTGTAATGTATGCTGTGTTGGTTGTTAATAATAAATAAAAAAAAAAGAAAAAAAAAAAAGGGTAAATCGTTGTCTTCGGGTTACCCATTTTCGGATGGAGACCTTGCGCTCGGTCATTGCAGCGGTCAGGAAGGGGGAATTCTTGACGTCTTTGGACCTCACCGAGGCGTACCTGCATATTCCCGTGCGCCTGGAGCATCAAAGGTTCCTGCGTTTTGCAGTGCCCATGGGGCATTTTCAATTTTGAGCGTTGCCCTTCGGCTTGGCGACGGCGCCGCGGACGTTCACCAAGGTCGTGGTGGTGGCGGCGGCGCTACGCCGAGAAGGGATTCTGGTGCATCCCTACTTGGATGATTGGCTCATTCGGGCGAAGTCCAGGCAGGAGAGTGCTACAGCCACCTCTCGGGTCGTCGAGTTTTTAGAAAGCCTAGGATGGGTGGTCAATTTTGCGAAGAGCAAACTGGTTCCGGCTCAGACCCTGGAGTTCTTGGGAGCTCGGTTCGAGACAGAGCAAGGAGTGGTCTTTCTTCCGAGCACGCGAGCTCGGGTCTTAAGGGATCTCGTGCAGAGGTTTTTGACGTACCAGGCCCCGATGGCGTGGCAGTATCTACAGTTGCTCGGGACGATGGCGGCCACGATACAGGTGGTACAGTGGGCCCGCTTTCATATGTGGCCGTTGCAGAGCGCGCTTCTCCGGCGGTGGTCTCATCAACAGGACTCCTTGTCTCAGCGTCTCATGTGTCCGCTACAGGTGAAGCAGGAGCTTCTTTGGTGGCTGCGGCCCGGAAGCTTGGAAACGGACGTGGCGCTAGAGGCTCCGGCCTGGAGGCTGGTAACTACGGATGCCAGTCTGGTGGGCTGGGGGGTGCATTGCGAAGGGCGTTTTGCCCAGGGGACATGGTCGACTCTGGAACAGGGATGGTCAATAAACCATCTGGAAATGCACGTGGTGTATCTGACGCTGCGGCAGTTTCAGGGGGCCTTGGGTTGCGTAGCGGTAAGGGTTCTTTCTGACAATGCGACGACGGTGGCTTATATCAATCGTCAGGGGGGCACCGGGAGTGCGGCGTTGGAAGAGGAAGCCGGACAGCTGTTGAGTTCGGCCGAGCGGCATTTGGTGGCGTTGTCGGCGCAGCACGTGGCCGGCGTGGACAATGTCGAAGCAGATTTCCTCAGCTACCGCAGAGTGGATCCGGGGGAGTGGAGCCTTCATCCCGAGGTCTTTGCAATGATAGTGCAGCGCTGGGGGACTCTGGTGATG
This sequence comes from Ichthyophis bannanicus, assembly GCA_033557465.1. Taxonomy (NCBI): domain Eukaryota; kingdom Metazoa; phylum Chordata; class Amphibia; order Gymnophiona; family Ichthyophiidae; genus Ichthyophis; species Ichthyophis bannanicus. The sequence continues at coordinate 368,858,438 of CM066031.1, forward strand.
GATCTCATGGCACGCTTCGAGTCGGCGCAGGTAGACCGGTTTTTCAGCAGGCGCAGGGAGCGAATGTCGGAGGGGCTCGATGCCTTGGCGCAGCGATGGCCTGAGAACGGTCTTCTTTATGTGTTCCCCCCTTGGGCGCTCATAGGGAAAGTGGTTCAACGCATAGAGCGTCACAGGGGGGTAGTCGTTCTCATAGCCCCCGATTGGCCCAGATGGCCATGGTATGCGGATCTGGTTCAGCTGCTGATAGAACGGCCGTGGAATCTGCCGCTGCGGGGGGACCTTTGCTGCAGGGGCCGTTACGCATGCCGCAAGTGGGTCGATTCTCGCTTACGGCTTGGCTCTTGAAAAGGCTAGGCTAAGATCCCGCGGTTATTCGGCGGCGGTAATTTCCACCTTGCTGAGGGCGCGGCGGCGTTCCACTTCGCTGGCATACACCCGGGTGTGGCAGGTGTTTGAGGCGTGGTGTCAGGAGCGCGATCTGCAACCTTTTCGGGCTTCAGTGTTTCATATTTTGGCGTTCTTGCAGGATGGTTTGGAGAAAGGTTTGGCGGCTAGTTCGTTGCGCGTGCAGTTGGCGACCATCTCCTGTTTCCGAGGGAAGATTCAGGGTCAGTTGGTAGGAGAGCACTGCGATGTTCGGAGGTTTTTACGTGCGGTACTCCTCCTTCGGCCGCCGCAGCGCCCGTCAATTCCTCCATGGGATCTCAATGTAGTGCTAGACGCGTTAATGGGAGCGCCGTTCGAGCCGTTAGGTGAGGCCTCCCTTAAGGACTTGACGTTAAAGACGGTCTCTTTGGTGGCTATTTGCTCCGCAAGAAGGATCTCGGAGTTGCAGGCGTTGTCGTGTAGAGAACCGTTTTTGTCCTTTATCGCGCACAAGGTGGTTCTGCGCACGGTTCCTGGGTTTTTTCACGTTAACCAGGTGGTGTCTCTCCCGTTTTTTTCTCTGGCACAGAAGTCTCAGTCGGGCGGTCAGCTGCATCGCTTGGACGTTCGGCGGGTACTTAAAAAGTATCTCCGTAGAACGGAACCCTTCAGGAAATCGGACCGGCTGTTTGTTGCTTTCGGTGGGCCGCAAAAAGGGGAGGAGGCGGCGAAGTCTTCGATTTCTCGGTAGTTGAAAGAGGCTATTGCCTCGGCCTATCTGTTGAAGGGTAAGGTGGTTCCGGTGGGCCTACGGGCGCATTCGACCCGGGCGCAAGCGACGTCTTGGGCGGAATTCAGTTTGGTACCGGTGGAGGACATTTGTAAGGCGGCGACCTGGTCCTCGTTGCATGCTTTTGCGCGGCACTATCGGCTGGATGTTCAGGCGCAGGGGGATGTGCGTTTTGGGTCTGCGGTACTTCAGGCTGGGCTTGTGGGTCCCTCCCGTTGATTTTAACTGCTCTGTTACATCCTCTATGGTTCCGGGACTGGACTAGAGGGATGCAAAGGAAATGAGAATTAGACTTACCTGCTAATTGTTGTTCCTTAAGGAACTCTAGTCTAGTCCCGGACCCTGCCCTGGGTTTTTTACACGGTATGCAGCCTGAATATTGGAAATGAGTACTATAAGTGACGGAAGAGGCAGTTGGAGGAGTCTTTCTTGTTAGGACGGTGCACAACCGAGCCGCAGTTTGGTCTTTCTTGAGCAGCAGGACCGGGTGGGGGCTCAGGGATTCAGGGAACAGGCGTCCAGGGTCTGTTGGTTTGGTCTATGTATATATTTTAAGATGTTTCGGGTTATACCCTATTTTATATATTGGTTTCTGCTTATTTGTTGCTCTGCTTAGTCTGCTTTGTCAATAGGTACTGGTGGAAGAGGGGCGGTACCAGCCAAGTTATACCAGTGACATCAAAGCAATGTCATCTTTCAGTCTCCAAAGCTGCTGGTGGAGGTTGTAAACTCTATGGTTCCGGGACTGGACTAGAGTTCCTTAAGGAACAACAATTAGCAGGTAAGTCTAATTCTCATTTTGCTGTGGTGGCAGCTATTCTACAGCTTTGGGGCTATGTATCAGTTTGACTTCTCGAGCCTTGCTCCAGTGGATTCAGTCTCTTCCGCCTGATGATACTTGTCTCTTGGAGTTGGCTATGGCAAAGCGATGGGGTCGGATAGGATGGGATACATCCCCAGAGTATTGAAAGAGCTTAAGAAGTTTCAGCAGTTCCACTGTCTGACCTTTTTGATGCTCCTTTAGAATTGGGAGTGATTCCAGAGGACTAGAGAGAGGGTGCATGTGGTCCTTTTACACGAATGTGGAAGAAGGATGTGATTGAGAACTACAGGCCGGTTAGACTGATCTCTGTGGTGAGCAAATTAATGGAAATGCTGCTAAAACAGAGGATAGTGAGGTTTCTGGAGTCCAGTGGTTTACAAGATCTAAAGCTGCATAGTTTTACTAGAGGCAGATCTTGTCAAACAGATCTAATTGATTTCTTTGACTAGACAATCAGAGAGATGGACCGAGGCAGAGCTCTAGATTTATTTATTTATTTAACAAGTTTTCTATACTGTCTTATCCTAAAATCAAAGCAGTTTAAATTACAGCTCAAGAAACATTACAGAGAACTCATCTTGGATGTATAAGAAAGGATGGCATGTGGGAGATGCTTGGAAGCATAACTTATCTACAGCAAAACATATGTACAAATGCCTTTTGACAGACACTGTAAAGCCTTTGATACTGTTCCACCTAGCAACTTACAAATAAAGTGAGCACCCTAGGGGTGGACCCTATAGTGACTGACTGGGTTAGAAATTGTTTGAGAGGAAGGTGACAAAGGGTACAGGTAAATAGAGCTCACTCTGAGGAGAAGGATGCTAATAGTGGTTTGCCACAAGAATCTGCCCCTAGTTTGATTGCTTTTAACATTTTTGTCACTGATATTGCAGACAGACTGTCGGGTAAAGCCAACAGAAATAGCAAACTCTTCCCTCCCCCCACCCCTGTGGTAAAGAAGTGAAGGGGAAGTCTCATAAAACCTCAAAGGTGTAGAGACATTTTAACCTGCTTGAAGATTCACACATACTGAATTTGTGTATAAAGGCCCTCAGACAGAAGCTAATGGTCAATCTTAGGAACTGTGGCATGCAGCGTCATTTGCAGAATCAACACTGTTCAAGGGAAGGCGCTAATCATAGGCTGGAGACTCAATCCAGCAGTGAAAACAGAGGCAGAAATCTCTTTCCCAAACAGAGCCCCTAGCCTCTTATCCCAGTGAGGTGGCGTGCCAGCAGCCCTGATGTGCATCAAAGCAAATCAACATGAAGGAAGAGAGTACGGTGTTCAAAAGAATTGTCATTGGGCAAACTGCAAGCATAATTGAAGGTTGTGACGCTGTGCATCTGGATAATGATTGTCCTGGATGACCAGCCCCTGAGAGTATTTGAGAAAATGGGGTTTAAGAGGCTGCTGCATCTCTAAGCTCCCATAATACCTAAGTGGCCTGAAGGATAACTTTTTATTAAACAGGTGATCCCCAGCTTGTTTAACCAGCTGCATGCCTAGTGCAGGCATAGCTGGCAGAGTCAGAGGATAGTGTGGCATGCATTTCACAAGTGACATCTGTACTACCCAGAATACTACACACATCTACCTCTCCCTGATGGCACACTAGTGGCAGCTGCATGAGGCTCTCATGAATATGTGCACAGTGCTGTGTATGCCTAATAAAGCTATACAAATGATAAATAGTAGTAGTAGTTGCAAAAAAAAGGAAGAGAAGTAACAATATTTGGTAAATTAATCAGGAAAGCAAATCTGTACGGAATCTGTTGTCTATATTGTGATTTGTCCATGTGCGATGATATATATTGGTAAGAAGAAAAGATGGGTTATAATCAGGATGACTGAACACAGAAATTGTGTAATGTGGTGTATTGAAGATAAACCAATGGTTTCACGTTGGAAAATGGAGGGACACACGTATGATTATGCACACATATGATGGTGCCCTGATGACTGAGTCATGGCATTGGATTTTACTCCATCACTGGGCAGTGGACTCATCTTCCAAAGCCCAGTTGGTCCATTTAGCTTTTAATGGGAAGCTTCTTTGGAGCCAATTTGGAGAAGCTGGTGAAGGATCTGGGGAAGATGAAATCTGACTGACTTCCAGAAGACAGGACCAGGGGGCCTCTGAAGTGGGCCGGTGCTCCTTTCTAGACAGCCTCTGACTGTCCACCAAGGGCATGTTGGCCCAGGTCCCAGGGGGTCTCAGGACTTTCATTGTTACCGACCTGGAAAACCTTTCTTCTCCTTTGCTTCCAGACATTGGGCTCATTCTCATTCCTTTTGTGGAGCGCATGGGCCCAGGAACTTCAGGCTGCACAATGAAGGTTTGGGGGCCCATTCCCTGGTTCCTCTGGTTGGAGGCAGGCTTTGCCTTTTCTTTCAGGAATGGGCCCGGGTTACCAAGGATCGCGGGGTGCTAGATACCATTCAATTTGGCTATGCCCTGGAATGCAAAGAGCCAATTCTGGATGCCTTCATCATCTCCCCTTGTGGGTCTGCGATCAAAAGTTCCACTATGCAGACTATCTTGGACAAGTTGCTGCATCTAAGGGCAGTGGTACCCGCCCCCCCAGACAAGTAGGGCAATGGCAGATACTCAGTTTATTTTGTGGTGCCCAAAGGGATGGTTCTTTCTGTCCCATTCTGGAACTCAAGGGGGTCAATGAGCAATTGCGTGTCCTGCACTTCTGGATGGAAAACTTGCACTTCGTGATTCAAGTAGTGCGCCGAGGAGAGTTCTTGGCTTCTCTGAATCTGGCCAAGATGTATTTTCATATCCCAATCCAAACGGATCAGAAAAAATATCTGCACTTTGCTGTGCTTGGCTCTCACTATCGGTTTGCTGTCTCCCTTTCGGGCTATCCACTGCCCCGAGGACCTTATCCAAGGTCATGGTGGTGACAGCTGTGGCGCCGAGGGATCTGTGTCCACCCATATCTGGTGGTGTCCAGAGTGGTGTCCTTTTTGAAAAGCCTCTGCTGGGTGATCAATCGGGGGAAGGAGCCACCTGTTGCCTTCTCAGTTCCTTGAGTGTCGAAGACTGTACGGAAGTCACAGGCATCCAGTAGTATAGAGTTTTCATCTCACAAAATTCAAAAGCTCACAAACAGAGGAACACAGAAAGGAATACAGAATCATACTAAAAGAGACAAAAAGAAAAATAAGGAAAGCAAAATAAAAGGCAGAGGAAAAGATGGCTAAAGATGTGAAGTGTGGCAACAAAACTTTCTTCAGGTATATTCGGGAGAGGAGGAAAATCAGAGGTGGAATTGCAGGACTCAGAAGTGCTGGGAACGGACTTGTGGAAAGTGACATTGAAAAAGCGAAATTGCTAAACAAATAATTCTGCTCTGTTTTTAGTAAAGAAAATCCTGGAGAAGGCCCACCTGTGACTCCTAAATATAAAAATGGGAATGGAATAGGTACCACACCATTCACAAAAGAAGATGTGTTAGAACAACTTGCAAAACTGAAAGTGGGCAAGGCCATGGTACTGGATGGGATACATTCCAGGATATCGAAAGAGCTCAGAGAGGTTCTTGCAGGGCCTTTAAAGGATGTTTTTAACAGATCCTTGGAGACTGGAGAAGTTCTTCAGGACTGGAGAAGGGCTGATGTGGTACCTCTTCACAAAAGTGGTAACAGGGAAGAAGTGACAAACTACAGGCCAGTAAGCCTTATCTCTGTGGCGGAAAAAGTAATGAAGGCACTCCTGAAAGAGCGAATAGTGGACTTTCTCGAAACCAACAGGTTACATGATCTGAGACAACATGGTTTTACCCAAGTATGATCTTGCCAAACAAATCTGATTGAGTTCTTTGACTGGGTGACCAGAGAGTTAGATCAGGGGCATGCGATGATGTCATCTACCTGGATTTCAGCAAAGCCTTTGATACTGTTCCTCATAGGAGTCTTATCAATAAACTCAATAGTTTGGGGATGGGCCCCAAGGTGGTGAATTGGATCAGAAATTGGTTGACTGACACAGATGTTGATGGTAAATGGAACTCACTCCGATGAAAGGAAGGTGATTAGCGGGATGCCCCAGGATTCAGTCCTGGGACCAGTACGGTTCAATGTATTTGTGAGTGATGTTGCTGAAGGACTGAATGGAAAACTCTGTATTTTTGCAGATGACACGAAAATTTGCAACAGAGTGGACTCCCCTGAGGGAGTGGAGAACATGAGGAAAGTTCTACAAAAGCTTGAAGAATGGTCTAATGCTTGGCAGTTAAGATTTAATGCGAAGAAGTGCAGTGTCATGCACTTGGGAAGCAGAAATCCAAGGGAAAAATACGTGATAGAGGGTAAGAGGTTGGTGTGCACAGACCAGGAGAAGGACCTTGGTGTGATTATTTCTGAGGATCTCAAGATGGTGAAAGTTTCACAAGGTGGTGGCAAAAGCCAAGAAGATGTTATTACCAACAGAAAGGAAGAGGTACTAATGCCTCTGTACAAGTCACTGGTGAGGCGTCACTTGCAATACTGTGTTCAGTTTTGGAGACCATATCTCGCAAAGGATATAAAAAGACTGGAAGCAGTTCAGAGGAAGGCGACCAAAATGATTTGGAGCCTGCATCAGAAGACTTATGAGAAGAGACTTGAAGACCTAAATATGTACACTCTGGAGGAGAGGAGGGACAGGGGAGATATGATTCAGACCTCTAAATACTGTATTAATGAACAAACAAACCTCTTCCAAAGATGGGGGAGCTGTAAAACTAGAGGGCATAACATGAAGCTGCAAGGGGGTAAATTGAAAGGCAATGCTAGGAAATACTTTTTCACTGAAAGGGTGGTTAATGCTTGGAATGCCCTCCTGATGGAAGTGGTGGGGGCGAATACAGTGACAGAATTCAAAATGGCATGGGACAGGCAGAATTCAGAATGGCATGGGACAGACTTTATAGCAACAGGATAAAATCAAAATAAGCACAACTATCTCTTATTTCTCAACATAACAGGGGTGCCCTACATAGAGAGATGGGTACAACCCTAAACAAAGGCATGGGGAGGGGTGACCTTCACAGAGCGACAGGTGCACCTACTCTTGCCACCTTGTTGGGCAGACTAGATGGACCATACTGGTTTTTATCTGCCATCATATACTATGTTACAAGTTTTATTATGTTATTGATGTGTAAGGTAAGGGTGCTGATCCAGTATTATTCCTAGGTACTTAACTTGAGTTTTGACCTGTACTTCTGCTCCAGGGACTTTCAGGGATGTTGTGGGGTTGAAATGTTGCATCCCTGGTGATGTGCAGGACTTCAGCTATCTTGTAATTTACGGAGAGGTTATCTTGTGACTCTGGTGAAACATTCCACCAAGGTGGTGTAGTTGTGTTTGAGGTAGAAAAGGATATATAGAACATTTGTATGTTCCCAGATGTGTCAAAAGTCATTTAGCAGAAAAGACGATGCTTTCTACTTATGTATCCTGGGGTGTTACAATTAGGAGAATTATTTTGGTTAAATTTTCCTTACAGATGCATGGTTAAATGCAGCAATGTTAAATTTGTGTTTTTTGATCACCGTAATTGATGCAGTTTCTCTCTGGGCTGGGAGTCTGACCCCTCCCTCCTCCTTCATGTTGAGTTTTGACTAGGTTCTGCAGAACTAATTGTAAACGATTAGGTCCCTGCCATATTTCATTTTTGTTACTGAGCTCATGAAGTTCTTTAATAGGCCTCTACCACCTTGGTTTTTATTTATTTATTTGCTTTTATATACCGCGCTCTTTGGAATCAGTGCGGTTTACGTTGAACTAGAACAAGTAACAGTAAATAACAAGTAATAACAGGCGGCTACATTAAATGTCTATACATGGATAATAACTTGGAGTATGCAGTCGGGAACTAGAAGCGATCTGGGCATAGGCTTTGTTCAGGGTGGCTGTCCATAAGCTAGTTGAAGTAGGTATGTCTTTAAGGCCTTCCTAAAGAATGTCAGGTCTGTGATGGCACGGATTGATGGAGGTAGGGCATTTCAGCGGGGTTGGTGCATACTGTAGAGGGAAAAGGCATGATTTTTAGTTGATTGGGTGCATGTCTTTATTGCTGTGGGGCCCCCATTTTGAACCTGAAACTGAGAGTGCTCCTGCATCCCATAGACCACAGAAACTCCTAGAAAGAGCAGGAGTGGGATTAGATGGCTCATTGGGGAGGACTTGATGTTGGGTAGTGGTATTGAGGTGGTGGTGGGTGGATATCTGATGAAGTGGGGGGGTGTCAGTGGGGGTGACGAGTGAGTTCACCATGTATGACCTTCTGGTTCTGTTTTCAGGGTCATGTTGTATGAGGTTTGTGAGGGAGGTAGCGAACATTCCGTGCAGAGACTTGAAGGTGAGTAATAGGGCTTTGTATACCAGTCGGCTATGGGGAGCCAATGCAGCTGGATCAAAAGAGGCGTGATGTGTTCAAATCTTGAGGCAGACAGGAGTGTTCGGGCGGCTGTATTCATGGCCAGTTGTAATGGCTGGAGAGCGTTCTTTGGCAGGCCATGGTAGATTATGTTGGCATAGTTCAAATGAGGAAAGATAAGGGCTTGGCATACTGTGCGAAAGTCAGAGGGCTCGAGGAGAGGGCGTAGATGTCGGAGGGTTCTTAGTTTGTGATAGACTGCCTTGATGACAGTTTGTATGGGCTTCCCAATTCAGATGTTGGTCCAAGATGACCCCAAGATAACGTACTTCTTGCTTAACCATGAGTTTGATATCTTTCAGCCTGAGGGAAGTTGGAGGGGTGAAAGCTTGGTCTTTAGTTATGAATAAGACCTCTGACTTTCTGCTGTTGACCATCAGATTGTGGGTAGCGAGCCAGTCCGAGACTGCATTGAAGCATTCTGCAATGGGAGAATAGTTGGGGCTGTCTATGGAGAAAGATGCGTAGAGTAGGACGTCGTCGGCATAGATGTGGTAATAGATGTTGAATGATTGTATAATGGTGCAGATAGGCTGAATATAAATGTTAATAAATATCAAAAATAGAAGACCCTCAATGGGTATTTAAGAATCTACTGATGAACTGCACTAATGATCAAAATCATCACAAACCAAATGGATATACCCGATGAAGTGACCTACCAAGTGAATTATGGTCTCAGACTCACACTGGTACTGCTTTAGATTCAGTCATAAGCAGAGTACCTTCTCGCATCAACGACCATATAGCATTCACTAGGATTATCAAAAATGTCGTGCTTTATGCATTCACCAGATTGCTCTTAAATTTTTCTAAAGTTTTCGTTTTTTTAAAGCATGTTTGTAGAATAGAGAATGTGCTTATCTTCTAAAGTTTTCATTATTTTCAAAGCATGTTTGTAAAATAGAAGAGGTGCTTATCTGAAAATCACTGAAAGTCGCTGGCAGGTTTCCCCGACGCTACCAAAAGGGTACCGCTCACGCGTTTCAAGTTCTTCCTCAGGGGGAAATTTCATGCCCCAGCACACTCTTTTTCACTCCGCGGGACTTTTGAGTTCCAGCCACGGGTAACCATCAACCTCAACAGACGTCATCAATGTGGCAAAACGCATATATATATATATGCATATATATATACAGAAAGAGACTTCATCAAACTTAACAATATGCAACATTTAAATCTTAGCCAACGAGTGAAAGCCTCAGCAGAAACGCACTGATAAAACACAATCAGGAGTACTCGTAACATCAATGGCTAACACTCGTTCATCATATCAATTCCAATTCACAGGACCATATTCAAACAAACATTGCAGTAAGTTTTGTACAAACTATAATCACTACAGCCATTAAAACTGCGCTTATATCACCAGGTCCGTGGATCGAGAGGAAATTGAATGCCCCGACGCCTTTCTCAAGACATCTTACATAAGCGTTTCGCTACTGCTGTCTCAAGGGGGTTCAACTCTAAAAGATAAATAAAAACACATAGTTGCTTAATAGAATGTCGCAATATACTAAAGAAAAAGAAAAGGCTCCAAACCTAGCTTGAACAGAAAGCAGGAGGCTTACCCTGAAGCAAAAAGACTTCAAACGCTAGCCAAACAACAGCCAGCTCACTCAACAGCCATCATTCAGAGCTCGTCTCCAGCACTATGAGAACTTCCGATCACATGATTTTAAACCAAAACCAGCCACACAGGCAATCCATATCAGCTGAAACAATGAAGGTAAATCAAAATCCTAACTAACAGCTATCTCAATAGACTTCATTTGGAGTACTATGCGCAGTTCTGAAGACTGCCCCTTAAAAAAATATATAAACAGGGTGGAGTTGGTGTAGAAGGAACCTACTAAGATGGTCAGTGGTCTTAGTTATAAAGCATATATTTGACAGACTTAAAGATATTAATGTGTATATTTTGGAAGAAAGGCAGATGAGAGGAGATATATTTTTTCTTTTTAAGTGCCATCAAGTTAATGCTGACTCCTAGTGACCCAGCAGCCCCTACGGGTTTCTTGGCAAGGTATGACCAGAAGTAGATTGCCAGGCCTTTTCGGCCAAGGCAATGGAGGGTTAAAGTGACTTGCCCAAGATCACAAGGAGTGCCAGTGAAAATTGAACCCTGATCTCTTGGGTTACTAGGCTGTTGCACTAACCACTAGGCTCCAGGAATATGATGGAGACATTTATGTACGTCTGTGGCACAAATACCAAGGAAGCTGCTATTTTTCATTTGAACGGAAGGTCTGAAACAAAGGAGCATAGGATGAAGGTGAAAGCAGATAGACCCAGGAGCAATCAAAGGAAATACTTTTTCACAGAAAGGGTGGTAGATGTGTGGAATATCCTCCCAGTTGAGGTGGTGGAGACAAAGACTGTATCTGAATTCAGGAAGTATGGAACAAACAAAGAGGATCTCTAATAGAGAGAAAAGGGTGCCGGTTCTCTTTGTTCTGTGTTCTCAAGGCAGTGCTGCCTTCCTTTCAATCCACTGCTTTTGGGATCCTTATCCCAACACATCCTCTGCTCTTTCTCTAAATCCCAGAACATCTTATTCCAAATGGTCCATGAATACTTCCCAGAGCCAAGGAGGATCCGTACAACAAGTTGCTATATTCGGATAACAGGCCTCTGTGCTGGGACTCTTAACTTGTAGGCAGACTGCTTGACTGGCCTCACTCCACTCTTCCTGTGCTCTGACCTTTTCCATTATCAGAAGAGAGGCAAATAGTCCAAATAGCGACAGAAAAGCTACATGGCGCTATCAAAAGTGCAAAGCAGCATAAAGAGTGAGATAAAGGCTCCAAGGATAGTAGAAGAGGACAAAGGAACCTGCTGCTATTAAGTGCAGTCAAGTTGACTATTCCCTGGGTTTTCTTGGCAAGTAAGTATCCAATATCCACGTTTTCTGGCATAAACAGTTCCTTAAATTCAGACGTGCTATCATGGTCTTTTGGAAACATAAGAATAAGGTTGTCTATTGGTCTTTAAATCTTTCAAGAAAATTGGATTAACTCTAGGTTGTCCACAGACACATCCACAGCTGTTCAACATTCCTCTATTTTTCAGAGTTCCTCAATGGGACAGGTAAAACATTTTACTTTCTGGGGTGTATTCTACGCTCTGGAACATTTACTATTTCTTCAAGATACTTCTTGACAAGTTCCAGTGGAGAGAAGAGAGGATCTGTAGGAAAACTCAATGCAAACAGATTTCAAAGTTGAACAGAATGATCCAAGTTCTTCAGCCTATGATTAACATTTTTATCTTTTATAAGACTCATATGAACTGTTGATGTCCATGTAGATAACCGAGGCAGGCGGACCCGGCGCTTCGGGCCTCACCCTTCCCCCCCCCCCGCAGACCAATCCAACCCCCCCCACCCCCCCCCCCAACAAAAGACATCACACCATAACTTCTTGGCACACAGCTGGTCGCAGCTTTTATTAACCATCAACAGTTAAAACACCAACATCAAACTTCCTAGCCCCCATTAGCGGCACCCGGCTGCACCAGCCATACCTTAGCAAAGTGCCTGCCACCGCTAATGCTATAACTTGCCACCCGGCAAGTTGCCATGCCCCTCTCCCCGACTTCGCCATGCTATTAGCAAAAGTCGGCCGAGGTTTTGACCGGGTTGGGGCACCCCGCCCCTGCCCAAATGTAGCCTGCTGCTCCGGACCCCGGAAACCTCTGGGATCCCGCCACCGGCACATAACTCTGTTCATGTGCCGCCCCCCCCGGCCCCAAGCTGCGACCAGCGCACATCACGGACAGACATATATTCCAAGGCCTCCTGCCAGTTGTTAAGGAGCAGGTCGATACCAACTGGCGACAAGTGAACACCATCAGCCCGATAGAGCCCCGAACACCCTACATCCACCCAGTCATGCAAGATCTGATAACCCCCCCTCTCACAGACCCAACGACCAATCTGGCGATTGATCTTAGTCAAGCCCCGAGACCACCGACGCTGGTCCCAGCAAGCTGGCCTTGGAATGATGTCTGACCACAGTAAAATAACACCGGGAAACATCCGAAGCACCATTCCCAGATCGTCCTGCACTGCCTGGATCAGCTGCCTGCAGGACCAGGACACCAGGTCATTGCCCCCCAGATGCACCATCAGGGCGGCCGGCCAACGCAACGTCCTCCCGTGGCGCTGTAGCAAAGGCAGCAATTGCGACCACCGCAGTCCTCTCACGCCCAGCCATGTCACAGCCACCACCGACGGGTCCAGTCTCAAATTAACACCGATAGGCCGGTCAGCCGCACGCCGACCCGCCCAGTGGACAAAATAGTTGCCAGCAACCCAACATTCACCAGGTCCGACACCCCCATCTGAAAAAGAAATAGACAGTTAAAGACCCGACCCCCAAACCCACGCTCCTACAGCCGCACATAGCCCTTAAAAGCCGTAGAGCGCCACCTACCAATGTCCTGAATCACCCGCCCCGGCAACCCAGCTGCCGCCGCGCTAGTGGCAGCCCCAATCCGAAAGGAGTGCGGCGCAAAACACAGCGGGTCCTCCCCCACCGCGCACAACACCAGGCGCAGTACCGCCGAAACCTGAAAACGGGTTAAAACCCGCGCATCCGCGTGCACGAAAAAACTATCCGCTCTCCCCGGACGCACCGACAAATACTGCCGCACCGCCCGAACTGGGCAAGCCCTCGGGTCCGTGACCTCGCCCAGCAACACCCACAAACCTTTCCCAAGCGGATCCGTCTTGGACCTCGCCAAAAGGATCCGCAACCTCCCCCCTTCCACCCGAACGTGACGTGCCTGCAGCCCCCCAGCACCACCCCCCCCCCCGACCGGAGCCCGCGACCAATTCACCGATTCGAAACGCCCCAAAAAAGGCTAGGCAAAACACCGTCCAGAACAAAGTAGCCTCGTACGCAGATGACGCCACCTGCTCTAAGGCCCCGCAAACCCGCACCAGGAGCCCATGCATGATAGGCAACCACGAGTCCCGCGGCGGAGGCTGCACACGCTCCCAACCTTGTAAAAGCTGTCGTGGCAAAACCCCCCCAGCAGGCGAACCCCAACCCACCGCGCTCGCAAAAAAGTTAAACCCTGCCAAGTGCGCCCGCACCGCCGATCGAGAGAAGCCGGCGCCCTTGGCCTCCACAATATATTGACCAATCAAGCCCGCTGGAACCCCTCCCGGCTGCCACCCATGAGCTACCAAAAAGGCGACCACCCGGTCACAGCCCCGCTGATACGCAGACCAAGTCCCCGCAGATACCGAGTTCTTCAGCAGATCTAGCATCTCTCGAGGACAATGCTCCACAAGCTCTCTGGGACCACCGATCCGTCCTTGTCCGCTTCGGGGGCCAGAGCCCGGAACCGTTCCCACTGAAAACGAGAAAGAGCATCAGCGATCTCGTTAGTGCACCCCGGTATATGTCGCGCCCTTACCGACACATTCAACCGCAAACAGGCTAATACGACTTCCCGCATCAAGCCCGCCACCTTCAAGCACCTAGGGGAGTAGCGATTAACCACACTGACCACAGCCTCATTATCACACCACCAGAGCACCCTCCGGTTTCGAAGCCGCTCCGGCCAGAGCTCCAAAACCACACGAATCGGAAAGAGCTCCAAAAAGGTGATGTTCTTTGTCAAGCCCGCCGCGTGCCATTACTCCGGCCAATGATTCGCGCACCAGGCCCCGCTGAAATAAACACCTAATCCTGCTCCCCCCGCCGCATCAGTGTACAACTGCAAGGCATCACTGGACACCTCGGACTCCATCAAAACAGAAGTCCCATTGAAGTCTTCCAAAAAACGCCTCCACACCATCAAATCCGCCCTCATCGCCCCCGTTATCCTAATCCGGTGGTGAGGCTTCCGCACCCCGGCCGTGGCACACGCCAGCCGACGGGAAAACACCCTCCCCATTGGAATCGCCCTGCACGCAAAATTTAAGGACCCCAACAGCGCCTGCAACTCCCTCAAGGAGATCTTGTGGGCCGACAACACGTTAGCCACCAAAATCCACAAACGATTTGTCCTGCGGCAATTGTGCCACCATCTCCACCGAATCCAACTCCACCCCCAAAAAGGTTAACCGCGTAGTCGGACCCTCAGTCTTACCGTCAGCCAAAGGCACCCCAAACTCCTGTGCCAGCCGCACAAACACGGATAACATCTCCTGACATTCCCCCGATTGCGCCGTACCCACAAACAAAAAATCGTCCAGGTAATGCACCACGGAGGACAAGCCGGATGCCTGAACCAGCACCCACTTCAGGAAGGTACTAAACATCTCAAAATAAGCGCAAGAGACCGAACAGCCCATCGGCATGCACTTGTCGAAATAATACTCCCCTTGAAAGCAAAACCCCAATAAAGGGAAGGAGGATGGATGGACGAGTAACAAGCGAAACGCCGATTCAATGTCAACCTTCGCCATGAGGGCAGACCGCCCGGCCCCCCGCACCATCAGAGCCGCCTTATCAAAGGACGCATAGCGGACTGTAGAAAACTCACGTGGGATACGATCATTAACGGAAGCACCTATCGGACAGGACAAATTATGAATCAACCGGAACTTCTCCGGTGCCTTCTTGGGAATTATACCTAAAGGAGAAATCACCATGTCGGGAAAAGGGGGCTCCGTGAAGGGACCCGCCACTCTCCCCAACCGCAATTCCCCCAACAACTTGTCCTGGACGACCTCGGCCCAACGTCGGACAGATGGGAAGTTCCTTGCACTCGGCGCCGACACCACACCCCGCACCGGGATAACAAAACCGAACCGGAAACCAAACGACAAAATCACCGCCTCCCGCCTCCGAGAATAGCGACTCAGCCACCCCGAGAAGGCCTCCACCTGAATCGGGGAGGGGGCACGCCCACGCCAATCAGTGCCCCTTAGGGGGGGACCGGCAACGCCAGCGGCGCCTTTCTTAAGGCACTTGGTGGCGGAGTGGGGACCTCCGCACAAGGAACAGGCGTGCTGAAATTTGCAGTCGGGAAAGGGGCAAGTGGACCGATTGAACTGCCAGCACACGTCACTGCTCCCGGCCGTGCCTGCCTTCGGAGGCACCCTGACCGCCCTCCCTCGAAAGGAACGCACCGCCCCCCCCACCACCCCACCACTACTTCTACCCCCGCCCCCCCCCCCACCGGCACCCGACCTAGCCGACATCTGAGTCAGCCACAGGTTAATGTCCTGTGTGCCCCACGAAAGCGATCTACTCTCCTCCATCTTGTCCCTGAACTTTTCATCGTAGTTCAGCCAAGCCCTTCCGTCATGCCTCTGAGACGCCTCCAGTATGGAATCGGCATACGCTAATAACATACCATACTGCCCCGGGTCGTGGTGACCCCACACGCTGGCCAACCGCAGAAAGGAACGCATCCAGTTCACCACATTATGCGCCACCTTCTTAATCCTACCGGCCTTTTCATCCTCCTTCCTCTTCTTCCGACTCTCACCTGAACGCTTCCTCCCCTCCAGCAAGCGGAAGATATCGATGTAGCGCCGCTTCTGAATTTTGCGCCGCAGCTTATGCGGCACCCCCTCCCACAATTCCAGAAAAACTACTACCGAAGTGGTCCCCCCACCCACATCGGGGCCCCCCCCCACTTTCCCCGACTTGCCGACCCGGCTCCTTTCCGGACCCCACGGACGAACCACTCGAAGAGGAAGAAGACGAGGACGATTCAGAGCTACGACGCCGCCGACAAGAACGCCTGCGCTTCTTACGTGAACCTCCCCCCGCCTTCCCCCCCTGCGACCGCAGCCCCACGTCGCCCGCGTCCCCAAGCAACTCACCAGGCTCCGCCGGTGCCGCATCCATCCCAACTGCCACCGAACTGTCCTCGCCGCAGGCCCTCGTGACATCCAGGGGACAACCCCGCTCCGACTCCGCCGCCGCTCCGTGCTGTGTCACCGCTCCCGCCACCGGACTCAACCAACTCTCACCGCCAGCAGCGCTCGAAGTCCACATTGGCTGCGCCATAACCTGCCCCTGTGGAGACATAAAAGGAAAAACGGGGGGGGGGGGGAACTGCCACCGACCACGCCTGAGGCCAAGGACCAACCCAGCCAGCCCGAGACGGACCCTGCCCCCACTCAACCACTGTTCCCAAGGTGAAGAACCCCCCAGCGTGCCATAGCTACCGGTACCCGGGAGCCACCCCGCGGCCCCACCGTAGCCAGTGCCCCACTGGGCCCCATCCGGCCGCAACCCTCCCCCCGGGCCCTGTACCCCAAAAATGCCCCCCGTCGCCCCCGCACCCCCCTACGGCCCCGCCCCACTTCCCACACCCCCCACATTCACGCCCCCTGCCGCTCCGGCCGCTCCCCTAAGCCTCTCACTCACCCCCAGGGATCCACTGGGGGGGCGGGACACCCCTTCCACCTCCAAACCCCCCCCCGGCTGCCGAACCCCTTTTTTCCCTTTCTGCCCCCGCACAGCACCCCCCCGACCCCTCGGCCCCCACCCCCAGGACTGGGCAACCCTCTGCCTATCCCAGCCTCCCCAAGAGACTGTGACCGCCCCTGCCCCCTCACCCCCGACCCAGCCACACCTGCAGGGGCCAAACCCCTTGTCTTCGCCCGACCGCGTGGTGCAGGCATCCCTCACCAGGAACTGAAACTCCCTGGGCAGAGACCACAGCCGCAGAATCGACCATGCGAGGTTTTGAAGAAATTAATGTGCTTGGCCCTGCTGTGAGCACGAACCCCGAACGGGGCCACCACCACAAACCCACATCACACTCCCCACCAAATCCCCACTGAAAGCTGGCCCGCCGGACTTGCCTCAGCCGCCCACGCTGCCCGCCTCCCGGATCCGCTGGGAAACTGATGGAAGCCCGCCGATCCTCAGCCCTCCGAAAAACACCGGCACCCAGAACGCAGCCTCCGCACCAACTGGCCACACGGAGGCTGCCAGCCAGTATTCTCCCCCCCACCACCTAACAATAGCCACATCGATTGGCTCCCATGCGGCCGCGACCGACGGGAGCCAATCAATTCAAATGCCGCACACGCGCGCCCTACCCGGGCCGCACGCAGAGTCCCCGTGCTGGGCCGCGCGCCCGGTTAAGTTGGCCGCCGGGACCCTGCCCGCGGCCTTGGGATTTCAATTTTTTGTAATGTTCAGCTTGGAAACTAAAACCAACCTCCTGAACTTGCACCTAGAATGAAAATCTATAACCCAGATAGCTAGCAAAGAAATGGTTTGCTAAGGAGAAGTCATGGCATTACAAATTGGTGATGTACCCATTAAAAATGTCCCTGTCTGTTAGTATTAATCCCCTAACCCTATTACGTTTGTTTTCATACAACGAATCATTCATACGTTTGTTCCATTCATGCCCATTGAATTCTATGGGACAAGAGATTTTAGAAGGTTAACAGTGGGGCTTTCCATCCATTTTTGCTAAAACCTGCTTGAAGCTTAAAGCAGGCATCTGTAACAAGCAATAGCACTATAAGTCACCAACAGTGTCCTATGGAATCAAAAGAGGGGGCAGGAAGACTACAAGTGACCATCAGAAGGGCAAAACCAAAGCAGCACAAAGAATAGAATGTACATTTTGTGTTATGTGCTACAGCAAAGGGTTTTCTTGGGTCCCTTAAGTATTGTACATAAAATCTGCTTTTCCATAATTAATGTGGTCAATATTCAAAGCAATTAGCCAGCTGGCCAATGGGAGGCTAGCTAAATTAGTACAGAATCACTGTCTGGGGGATGAGTTAGTACAGGGGCAGATCAGAAGTATGAACATATAACTCCTATTCTCAAACAGCTCCATTGGTTACTTCTACCCAGCTGCATAAGCTACAAGATCCTACTCCTGACTTTTAAAATCATCCACAATCAATCCTCACATTGTCTATAATCACTCCCAAATGCCACCAACCCCTGCAGATCAAAAAGACAAAACATCATAAACATGTTAAGCATACCACAAGAAAAAACCAAAACCACCCAGTATGCCTGCAACAGAGCATTCAAACTGTATGCGCCATCCCTGCAGAACTCACTCCCTGGAACTCTCCGAGCGACAAATGACTTGTCCATGTTTAGAAAACTCCTCAAAACACATCTATTCAATGGACACTTTGGTCCCATTACATAACCCCCCCTCTCTGCATCCCCCCCACAGTTCCAAAAAAATAGCAGTTGACTTTGTACGAAACCAGTTGCCTCTCCCATCCAGGCATTCTCATGTATATAAGTTATACTATTCTATGTAACATTTCTGACATATAGTAATTGTATTGTAAATAAGTTTCACTGTTCTATGTTTGTTGTAATGTACACCACTTTGTCCCGGTGAAAAGCAGAATAAAAAAAGTCAAATAAATAAATAACCAAATAAATATTCATCTAGCACTAATCTGCTGCTCCGCCTGACTATTTAGCAGCAACTATCTGGATAATGCCATTGAATATCCTGCTGATATTCAAGCGCCATGGCTGACCGCCATGGTGTTTGAATGTCAGCCATTTTGAAAACTGGCCCCTGCGTTTATTTCTCTTGTATATGCTTTCATTTTCTTTATACTCTAATGGATTTTTAAAAATAAGCCTTACAAATATTCTTTGTTTTGATAGCTTAATCAAAGATCTATTGGGAATAAAATTAGTGTTTGTACCTTAGTCTTAGAGGAAATAAATCTTTCTGTGCTATAGTTTGAGATAAATCAAGACATACTGGATCCAATATGCGAAGTACATTAACATCTTTTTCCCCCTTTTCGAGAGAATTGTTGACCTTACTAGAAAAGGACCTTCTAATTCTGTACTTATGTGGTTCCTGTTAAATTGCAATGGTGCAATTTCTACACCTGGGGGAATTCTGCGCAAAAATGTAGGAAATTTTTGTACACAGTATTTTAAATTTCTGCATGCTTTATTAGTAAATTTTTATGCAGAATTCCCGGTCATAAAGCCTAACTCCTTCTCTAGATCTGAAATTCCTCCTGCCTTTTAACTCTCTCGCTCCAATCACAGGTCTTTCCCCAACTCCTAAACTTTCCCTGTCCCCCCTGTTCTCTCACTCTGACTTCTAGCAAGATCCATACTGCTGTCTATCCTTAGGGTATACCCTCATGCACATACCCCCACCTTACCTCCTCTCTCCCTTCCCCATGCACCAAACATCTCTCCTTTCTTCCCCGACACATACCTCCACCTTTGTTTCTCCTCACCCCCCAGGCATACACCCATCTCCAGCAACTCCCCCATGACTCGCCAGCAGCCCATCTCCAGCTCCAGCCAACTCTCCCTGAATCGCCAGCAGTCCATCTCCAGTTGCAGCCACCCTTCCTGACTTGCCAGCAGCCTTTATCCTGCCCAATCGCAGCAACATGTTAACAAAGCTCAAGAGCATTTCCGTTTGCTCCCGTGACTGTGCTAGCTTTCCAAAGCCATTACTGCAATAAATAGGAAGTGCTTCTGTTTATCTTCTTAAAATGTTATGTTCTGATACTGGAAGTCTATCACAACCACAGAAGCAAATGGAAATGCTCCCATGGCTGTAAAGGTGATCAGACACCCTTAAAGCTTGTGTGCCTGAGCCTGCCTTGCCGTTACCGGTGCTTGCACAGAATTTTGCACAGCAAATGCAGAATTCTGTGCAGGTGAGGAATTCTGTGCAAATTCTGTTTTGTGCAGAATTCCCTCAGGAGTAATTTTCACCACCAGAAAAACTCAGTCCCTTCTTGTTATGTAGAAACAAGTCTCTGTAGGGCAACCTATGGCTTCTTATGGGAGCCTCTTTCAATTGAAAGCAAGTTCTGCTACAAGGGGACATGGGATGAGGGTGAAGGGAGATAGATTCAGGAGTGATATGCAGAAATATTTCTTTACGGAAAGAGTAGTGGATCCATGGAATAGTCTCCCACTGGAGGTGGTAGAGATGAGGACAGTAACTGAATTCAAAAAAGTATGGGACCAACACAGAGGATCTCTAAAGGTAAAAAGTGGACTGTTGTAGTTGTTGATATGGGAGGACAGACTAGATAGGCCATGTGGTCTTTTTCTGTCATCATGTTTCTGTGTTTCTCCTGGTTTCTCTTTCCCTTGTTGGCATAATGAGTGATTTCTAAGCTGCCTTTTGTAGAATTGTGAGAAAGGAGGATCACATGAACAAACAGGGTCTGTTATAAAGCCATCTAACATTGTCATCTCAGTTCCTCTACATTCAGTTATGCACTATAGAAGCAGACCCAGACTGCTGGCCTGGAAGGAAAGGAAGAGAGTGACGTATACTCGGGGAAGTTATTGATACTGAGAAGAAATGGACGATGTAGGGGCAGGTTAGAGAGAAGGAGGTGGAGGAACGATGCATTGATGATGGAGGAGAAAAAATAATGGAGGCATGGAATGGTAAGAGGCAACTAATGTCACTTCACGTGTTGAATAACCCATAGGCTACCACCGGGAAAAAATATTATTGAATAAGAGAGTTGTCAGTATTTATCAAATTTTGTATAGAAAAGGTCAGTAATGTGTTGCCAAAGTGTCTAATTTCCCTCTTGAGATGTATTCTCATCCAAAGGTGATATCATGCTGTGTAATGTCTGAGACTTGAGCTCTTGATGTATTTATCTTAAATTTCAAACTAACATTCCTGTAGAATTTATCTACTTGTAATAGCCGTTGAAATTTAATATCCAACATTTGAGCCAAAATTGCTGTTTTTCTCTAACACAATTGTGATTTTTTTCCTGCCAAACTCAAAGATCTAACATTTAGAAACTACTTCTTCATAAAAAAATCCTTTCTTGTTTATGAAGCAATAAATTATCTTTTTAATCAGAATATCAGAAAATGCCTTCTTTGATTCAGATCTAGTCAGTCTGTTTCTTAATACGGTTAACCTATATCAGTTTTAGATCGATTTACCCTCTGTTAAGTGCTGTCAAGTCAATGTCAACTCAGTCAAATACCAAATGGATAGCAGAAAGAAAAATTCTCAGGCTTATCTTCTCATTAAGGGGTTTCCTCAATGCAGATGTATCTTCACAAAGTATTAACATAGTATAGGTTCCTTTGGGGTACAGACAGATTCCAGTAAACAAGTTAGCCGTAAAGGAAAGCACAACTCTCACAAACATGAATCTTGAAATTGCCATATGCATAAGGCAGTTAAACAAATGTTTTAAAATAAATAAATAAATTGCACCCTCCTCGCTTCTCGATCTTGAATCACACATCTGGCTTTGGCACTGGTATTTGATAAGCTTTAGTGTTATGTAGATAGTATTCAGTTGTGTTATCCTCTAATGGCAGTTTCAGGTGCTTCTTTCTGTGTATTTAATCAGTATTTAGTGAATATATCTGGATGAAAAACAGTAGTTTGAAATGTAACCCAGAAAATAAGAGATTCTGTGGATGAGCAAAGCTGATCTTCAGTAGATATGGTGTCAGATAAAACCGGACACTATAGTTTGCCTTTACACTCTGAGGACAGGCGCTTCTGGGTTGTGTTGCACTTTTCTCTTATGTTAAAAGCTGATTCTTTTCTTATAAACCAGAAAGTAGTATTTCTGAAAGGGTTAACATGGAGGTTGCCTGAGTCATGCTCAGGTTTTAGGTGCTCGTTACCTTTCCTGCCTGTTTTAATTGTTATTTTTTAACTTCTTTTGTTTATATGCATGTGCAAAGAGAGCCTTGGTGGTTTCTTTGCAAGCAAATGGCCCAGTGGACAGTTTCAATAGCAGGTTGTCTATCAGAAACTACCAGAGAAGCTCTGTTGCTAGAGCTGGCAGGAGAAGGAGGGCTACTGACTCTGCTGGAGGGCAGAAAATTTTGCTGAGCCCCATGATGTTTTCTTCCAGCAGAACCTGCAAGATATGCTGATTTTTGAGCTTCTCAAGCGCTGAAGGCGGTGTGCCAAATGGAGGTACCTGTGCTTAAACTTATAGATGGGCAGTCTGACAGCACTTTGTGGATGTTTGGTAGGCCAGATAAGGGATCTACTTATACATTGGAAGGATGACAGTAATTAATGAGCAGTGAACAGCCTTTATGATGACAGCCTTCTAGAAGCCGAACCATTAATGAGCAGCTGAATCCAAGGCCACTGCAGCAAAAGAGGGGGAAGGGGGATTATGGGTGCTGAAAAGCATGCAATGAGCAGTCACAGATACAGTAGTTTATACAGTAGTTTATGCTGACCAGAGACACTGTAAAATTTAGAACTGCTTGAGGGACCTAGCTCCTTTGAATGTTTCTGTAATCTATCAGAAAATATATGAAAAGGGAAAATAACTGAATACATTCTTTATATGGAGTTAAAGCAGAGAAACCTGCTAACATAATTGACAAGAACAAAGCGGCTTGAGGATTACATAACTGTGATTTCAAATAAAGGGCTCATTGAGTGGTGCATATAACACTCCCCATGTTGCTGACCCGAGTAACCATTTACAGAAGATTGTGAAGAATCGGCAGTTTAATGGGATTTCCTTTCTCTATGGCTTGAGAGAATTGCTATGCTAAAGTGTGCTGTGTTAAGCAGTATGGAAGCCAAGCCCACTGTACTTCTAAACTAGCAAAATTTGGCAGGGGACAGCAGCCATGTTGCCAAGTACTCAAGAGGACAGGAATGAAGACGCAAATGCCAAAGAAATCAGAGACCTGGAACTGCCAGTGCCAAGGTGGACATAATGATTATCGTGGCAGAACTGAAGCTGGTTAGAGCAGTCATGTCCCAAGCTATAGAGGAATTGCAGCCAGATGACACGGAATATGAACTAAAGTAACTCAAAGCTATATGAACATTGGAGAATAGACATTTAATCTAGATCTTAAAGAGAATTAAAATCTCAAGATGGTCTAATGAGCTTGGAGACGTTTGACAATCTGGAAAATAGAAAAATTAGGGTAAACATATGAAAAATAGGAATACCTGAAAATAAGAGCAAACAAAATTGTGTGATAAAGATGTAAATATATTATCAGCAGTGATAGAAACTATGAATCCAATTTTGAGAGCGTTTTTAGGGCCTTGTTGGGGTAGAGAGAGGCCAGAAATGTTTACTTTGGTCTCATCAGACCACAACACCACCTCCTTCATACATGAGATATTCCATAAGAGTGTCTCAGTACATGCTGTGCAACACATATGGCTTCCCAAATGCTACCCTCCCATGATGGACATGTTTGTTGATCAACCTTGAAACTGTTGAACAGTCAACATGTTCCGTAATCTCCAGTCTAATAAGCAGCATTAGTTTCTGGAAAAGCAAGACCTATGTTAATTAAATAATTTGTGTCTGAACATCATATATGTTAATGTGCCTTACCTTAAGCTTTTAGTTTTATATTAATGCATTACTTTCCAACTTATATTGTGTGCCAGGTAATTTCCTCCCATTGCTTATGGCTTCCATCTCAAACATATTCTGCCTCAGCTGGTCTACGTGCACATCTTAAGAACATAACATAACGTAAGAAATGCCAGACTAGATCAGACAAAGGTCCATCAAGCCCAGTATCCTGTTTCCACCAGTGGTCAATCGAGGTCACAAGTACCTGGCAGCTTCCCACAAAGGTACATAGATTCCACAATGCTTGCCCCAGGGTAAGCAGTGGTTTTGTCTGGCCCTCTTTAATAATGTTTTATGGACTTTTCCTCCAGAAACTTGTCCAAACATTTTTTAAACCCAGCTACACCAACAGCTTTTACTACATCCTCTGGTAACGAATTCTAGAGTTTGATTGCGCATTGTGTGGAAATATATTTTCACTTATTATTCCTAAATGGGGCTACATTGTAGTTTTATTGAGTGTCCCCTAGTCTTTCTACTTTTTGATGGCCTAAACAACTGATCTATGTTTGTCCGTTCCGTTCTATTCATTAATTTATAGATCTCTATCATATCTCCCTCATCCATCTCTTTTCCAAATTGAAGAGCCCCCTAACCTTTTAAGCCTTTCCTCATAAGGGTATCCTTCCATCGCCTTTACCATTTTGGTGACTCTTCTCTGTACCTTTTCTAATTCTGCTATATCTTTTTTAAGATATACAACCAGAACTGCACAGAATATTCAAGGTGAGGTCGCACCATGGAACGATACATTATAATATCCTTGGTTTTATTCTCCATTTCTTTCCTTATGATTCCTAGCATTCTATTTGCTTTCTTTGCCGTTGCTGCACGCTGGGTGAAGGACTTCAACATATTATCCACGATGACACCTAAAACCTTTTCCTGGATGGTGGTTCCTAATTTGGAACTTGCATCGTATATCCGTAGTTTGGGTTGTTCTTTCCTAGATGCACAACTTTGCACGTGTCTACATTAAATTTCATCCTCCTTTTGAATATCCAGTCTTCCAATTTATCAAAGTCCACTTGCAATTTTTCACAATCCTCTTGCACCTTAACAACTTTGAATAATTTTGTGTCCTGCAGATTTGATCACCTCACTCCATTATTCCCATTTCCAGGTCATTTATGAACATGTTAAACATCAAGCCCAGCACAGATCCCTGGGGTACTCCACTATTCGCATTTCTTCATTAAGAAAATTGACCATTTAGTCCTACCCTCTGCTTTCTATCTTTTAACCAGTTCCTGATCCACAATAGTACACTGCCTCCAATCCCATGACTTTTTAATTTCACCCAAGAGTCTCTCATGAGAGACCTTGTCAAAGGCTTTCTGAAAATCAAGGTATCACCTGGCTTGGCTTGGCTTACCTCTGTCTACCTATTTATTGACACTTTCAAAAAAATGTAACAGATTAGTAAGACAAGACTTTCCTTGGCTAAATTCATGTTGGTTTTTTTCCCCATTAAACTATGACTATCTACATGTTCAGTAATTTTATTCTTTATAATGGTTTCTACCATTTTGCCTGGTGCTGATGTCAGACTTACTGGTCTGTAGTTTCCTGAATCACCCCTGGAACCTTTTTTAAAAAGTGACATTATATTGGCCATTCTCCAATCTTCAGGTACTACAGATGATTGTAATGATCGTTCACAGATTACTATTAGTAGGTCTGCAGTCTTATCTTTCAGTTCCTTGAACACCCTCAGATGTATACCATCTGGTCCAGGTGATTTTACTACTCTTCAGTTTATCAAATAGTCATAATACATCTTCCCAGTTTATTGCTATTTCTTTCAATTCTTCCGATGTACCACCTTTAAGTACCATTTCAGGTATCGATGACACCCATATGTGAGGACTGATTCCTGCTGCTCCTGGAGAACACCTGTTACAGGTGAGTAACTACTCTGTAGAGGAAGGAACGACAATCAAGCAGAAATTACTGAGAGAAAAGATCAATAAAGAATACTAGAAGAGACTAAAATCATTACTGAAAAGTGCTTTAACATCATAGAATAAGATACAAGCCAACAATCAACTGTCAATTCCTGTACTCTCATACAGCTTTGGGATTGTGGACTGGCCTCTTAAAGATCTTGAAAAACTGGATGTTCGAACAAGAAAACTCCTCCATGCCCATGAAGTAATTTACAAGAATCAGTGTATGTCAAGACCGTATATCTCTTAAGCTGAAGGAGAGCTAGGCCTCATATTGATTACACATACAGAGCTACTATCGTAGGCCTCCAGTCCTACCTAAAACTGCTTTATCAGATCCAAATACACAAAAAGTGCTGAAATATGAAAGCAAACATCCAGAATCTGTCTCCATCATCAAACTTGAACAAGCATTCCGACAACTGGAAGGAATGAGTGAGAATCCATAAGCATACACAGGGAAAGAAGTAAGAGAATTTGCAAAACAAGAGAAAAAAACCCTTCAAATAATTAGATCAACAAACAAGGAAAATCAAGTGGCAAATGCACAAATACAGTGGGAAATGCAGAGTGTTATTCCAGGAACCGTTTGTCAATCAAGAACGGACTCATGAATGGTTAAAGTAATTTTGTAATTTTATCTATTTACCACTACTATGTTAATCAACCAAAATGCCATGTACATAGTTAACCCTATTTTCCGCCACTTGTCTGTATATAGTTAACCCTGTTTACCGCCAAGTTTGTGTTCCCTGTTCATTGTAAAAAAACAATGCTGACTGTGTCATTGTGTTTAAATTTTGTTCATTTGTAAACCGCACTGATTAAAAGAGTGCGGTATATAAGAAATAAAAATAAATAAATAAATAAAATATAGGTAAGTATATTTTGCAATTCTGGAGACCACACCTTCAAAAAGATATAAACAGGCTGGAGTCCGTACAGAGGGTGGCTACTAAAATGGTTAGTGGTCTTCATTATGAGAATAGACTTAAGGACCTTAATATGTACACCTTAGAGGAAAGGCGGGATAGAGGTGATATGATTGAGACGTTTAAATACCTCCATGGCATAAATGCACAGGAGGAGAGCCTCTTTCAGTTGAAAGCAAGCTCTGCTACGAGGGGAGATGGGATGAGGGTGAAAGGGGATAGATTCAGGAGTGATATACAGAAATATTTCTGTACGGAAAGAGTGATGGATCTGTGGAATAGTCTCCCAGTGGAGGTGGTAGAGATGAGGGCAGTATCTGAATTCAAAGAAGCATGGGACAAACACAGGATCTCTAAAGGAAAAAAGGGGAATGTTGTAATGGTTGATATGGAAGGACAGACTAGATAGGCCATGTGGTCTTTTTCTGTCGTCATGTTTCTATGTTTCTAACTTCCCTACATCTTCAGTAAAGACCAAAGCAAAGAATTTATTCAATCTCTCCACTATGGCCTTGTCCTTCCTTAGCGCCCCTTTTACCCCTCTATCATCCAATGGTTCAACTGACACTCTCACAGATTTTTTGCACGAATGTACTTGAAAAAGTTTTTTTTATTCCTTTTTGCTTCCATGGCAACCCAAACTATGGTCACACTATGCAAGGTTCCACATTAGGAACCACCACCCAGGAAAAAGATTTAGGTGTTATTGGAGATATGTTGAAACCCTCCGCCCGATGTGCAGCGACAGCCAAGAAAGCAAATAGAATGCTAGAAATCATAAGGAAAAGAATGGAGAATAAAACCAAGGATATTGTAAGGCCTCTTTATCATTCCATGATGCAACCACACCTTGAATATTGTGTGCAATTCTTGTCACCATATCTTAAAAAGGATATAGCAGAATTAGAAAAGGTCCAGAGAAGAGCCACCAAAATGGTAAAGGGGATGGAAAGATTACCCCTATGAGGAAAGGCTTAAAGGTTTAGAGTTTTTCAACTTGGAAAAGAGATGACTGAGGGGAGATGTGATAGAGGTCTATAATTAATGAATAGAATGGAATGGATAAATGTAGGTCGTTTGTTCTTGCCTTTAAAAAATAGAAAGACTAGGACACACAACAAAGCTACAACATAACCCATTTAAGACTAGTAAGAGAAAATATTTTTTCACACAACCCGTAATCAAATTCTGGAATTCATTACCAGAGGATGTAGTAAAAGCTGTTAGTGTATCTGGGTTTAAAAAAGGTTTGGACAAGTTCTTGGAGGAAAGGTCCATAAATGATTATTAAAGAGGACCTGGGAAATCCACTGCTTGTCCTGGGACAAGCATTGTGGAAACTGCCAGATATTTGTGATCTGGATTGGCCACTGTTGGAAACAGGATACTAGGCTTGATGGACCTTGGTCTGATCCAGTATGGCATTTCTTATGTTCTTATTTAAATGTCTGTATCATATCTCCCCTGTCCCTCCTCTCCTCTAGGGTATACATATTTAGATCTTCAAGTTGACCTGACAGTATTCAATAGCCACCTAGCTGCTCACCGCAAGGCAATCTCCGAGTCAATGAAACGGTACCACTCTGATACCTTGATGAGATCTCTCAATAAGCCATACGACCTTTTTGACCTAGTTAAGTCCCTATCTAAGGAGCCATCCTCAGGGCCTCAAGTGGAGATACACCCTCAAGACTTTGCAATCCACTTACAATCCAAGATGTGCCTTATCAACAAAACCACTACAACAACCACCACACCTGTGCAGGATGTCCCTGGAGCTCTTTCTGCATTCTCTATCCCCTCCAAGAAAGGAATTGAAGACACCATTACAGCCCTCAACATCACTACATCCCAGTCCGATCCATGCCCTGCCTTCTGGATCAAGGAGCTCCGCAGTCACTTCAGCCCAATAATTGCCAAGATAATGAACCTCTCCTTTTCAACAGGATCATTCCCTTCAGCCCTTAAGCATACTTCAATTAGACCCCTGTTGAAAAACTGCAAGCTCGACCTGCTAAGGGTAGAGTCCTACAGACCCATCTCTAGCATTCCTCTACTTGCTAAGATCATCGAAAAAGAGGTCCAACGACAGTTACAGGACCATATTGACACCATTGCACCGCTAGACCCCTGCCAACATGGCTTCAGGGAATATCATGGAGTCGAAACTCTCCTCACCATTCTCTTCAGCAAGATAATCTCTGGCATAGATAACATCCGCCAAGGTTTTGCCCTCATCTTTCTGGACATCGCCGCAGCGTTCGATTCAGTGAATCACGAATTCCTTTTAGTGAGACTAATTGAGAAGGGCATCACTGGAACAGCGCTTAAATGGTGCAGGTCCTATCTATCCGAAAGATGGCAGCATGTCCGCTCAGGAGGCAGAACTTCAGAACCCTTCCACCTAGATCAGGGAGTTCCTCAAGGTTCCTCACTTTCTGCCCTTCTATTTAACATCTACATGCAACCAATCTGTGAGATCATACGGTCATTTAAGGTCGACTACATGCTTTATGCCGATGACGTTCTACTCTACACCCCCATCTCTACTGACCATTTGGACCTCTCCCCTCTAATAAACTGTTTCAATGCAGTTTCTGACTGGCTTCTCTCCCAAAACCTCCGTATACAACATAAGAAAACGGAAGTCCTCTTTATCACGAGGAATCCCAACTTTAACCCACCACAATATCTCAAAACTAAAGAAGCCGAACTGCAATCCAAACCCTCAATACACTACCTAGGAGTCATTCTGGATCAACGCCTAGATATGAAGTCCCACATAGGAAACACAGTCAGAACAGTATACTACAAGATCCGCTCTTTGAGACACCTACGCTCCATGTTGGAACCAAAAGATTTCAGGACAATATACCAAACACTGATCATACCCCACTTCGATTACGCTAATATCATTCTTCAAGGTCTTCCTCAATCCACTTTAAACCCGTTACAGCTGGCAATGAATGCCGCAGCAAGAGTACTTCAGGGAGCCGCCAGGACTGACCATGTTACTCCTTTGCTAATACAATTGCATTGGCTACCCATTCAGGCCAGAATTCTCTTCAAAACTCTACTTCTCACGTTCAAAGCTCTCAATGAGCTCTCCGCTGCATCCTTATCTGCCCTTATTCACACTACTACACCAAACAGAGCAAGAAGATCCTCGACCATCAACTCCCTAAAGCTCCCAAAGGCCCTTACAAGCTGCTCTTCGTCTACAGCGCCTTTATCCTTTGTGCCCCTAGGTGCTGGAATGCACTACCCCCTGGCATCCGGGCTATCAACAGCCTATCACAATTCAGGAAAGCCCTCAAATTCCATCTCTTCAACAAGTACCTTATAGAGTCATCAACTCCCATTGACATCAGTGATCCCACCCAGTTACCCAATTCCATGACGTCTCAATAACATGCTTAGGCTGATTCTCTATAACGAATGATCTTGTCCCTAGTAACATGTACCTATTTAGTAGTATTACATCTGTAAATAGATTGTAAATAGTTTCCCATGTTATCCAAGTTCCTTCCCTTGTTATCTGTAAACTCATGCAAGTTGACTGTACTGAGATTTTTGTTCTATGTGTATCGCGCTGATGCTGAATAGTGCGGTATATAAGAGAATTTAAATAAATAAATAAATAAGTCTCATAATGCTTCTAGCACAGGTTCCAAATCATTTTGGTCGCCTACCTCTGAACTGTTTCAAGTCTTACTTTTTTATCTTTTGTGAGATATGGTCTCCAAAACTGAACACAATACTCTGAGACCTCACCAACAACTTGTACAGGGGTATTAATACTTCCTCCATTCTGCTTGTTATTCCTCTCTATAAATATGTATGATATAAATCTGCATTCACTGCTTCCACTGTATGCAGATCTCTCCCATTCATATTCATTATGGATATCCTGAAAACCTGACTGGCCTGGGGGTCCCAGAGGACCGGGTTGAGAACCACTGCATTATACCGTTCTTCCAGCTTTTGTAGATCTTTCCTCATATTATCCACTCTGTTGCGATTTTCATCTCATCTGCAAAAAGGCAGACTTTTCCCTTCAGTCCTTCAGCAGTATCACTTACAAATACATTGAACAGCACAGGTCCCAGGACCGATCCCTGAGGCACACCACTACTCACCTTCCTTTCTTCTGAGTGAGTTTACCACAACCTTCTATCTGTTAGTCAACCAATTTCTGATCCAGTTCACCACCTTGGGACCCATCCCCAGGCTGCTCAATTTATTGATAAGCCTCCTATGAGGAACAGTATCAAAGACTTTGCTGAAATCTAGGTAGATCGCATCCATTGCATGCCTTTGATCTAGTTCTCTGGTTACCCAGTCAAAGACCTCACTCAGATTTGTGGTGGATTGTCCTTTGGTAAAAACATGTTGCCTCTAATCATGCAACTTATTCGTTTCTAGAAAGTCCATTGTTCTCTCTTTCAGGGGTGCTTCCATTACTTTTCCCGCCACCGAGGTAAGGCTTACCGGCCTATAGTTTGTTACCTCTTCCCTATTACCACATTTGTGAAGAGGTACCACATCAACCTTTCTCCAGTCCTGCAGAACCTTTCTCGTCTCCAAGGATCTATTAAAAACATCCTTTAAAGGTCCTGCAAGAACCTCTCTGAGCTCTTGCAGTATCCTGGGTTGTATCCCATCTGATACAACCCAGGATACTGATACGGAGTGGAGGAGTAGCCTAGTGGTTAGAGCAACTGCTTAGTACCTAGAAGATCAAGGGTTCAATTCCCACTGGCACTCCTTGTGACTTTGGGCAAGTCACTTTACCCTCCATTGCCTCGGAAGAAAAGGCTGGCAATCTACTTCCGGTGATACATTGCCAAGAAAACCCAGAGGTAGCTGGGTCGCTATGAGTCAACACTGACTTGATGGCACTAAAAAAAAAAAAATCCCATCTGATCCCATGACCTTGTCCACGTTCAGTTTTTCAAGCTTTTCAAACACATCATCTTCTGTAAATGGTGTGGTATGTACTCCATTCCCATTTGTATATTTGTCAATCATATGTGGTCCTTCTCTAGGATTTTCTTTAGTGAATGCAGATTTATCAGTTTAACCAAACTACTGCCCAATCATCAATACACAATTTATCTCAAAAGCCCTTGAAAAAAGGGGTTCTTCATCAAGAACTAACGCCTTTCACACTGGACAGCATGGCTTTGATTAACATTACAGTACCGAGACTTACCTTACTGTACTCAACAGTGAGGTTAGACAAAATCTCTTTTCCTGTAAATAGCTGCTATTCTTGTTAGATCTGTTGGCAGTTTTTGAACTTTTGGATCATCACATCTTGATTACTCTCTTGGTTGACTGTGAGTTTGCTTCAAGACACAGCCTATAGGGTCATTACTTCTTCTACTTCTAGCTCTTACTCTGTGATGTCCCTCAGGGTTCCTTCATTAGCTTATTTCAGGTTTTTTTTTTGTTTGCTTTTCAAAATCCTTAGGAGTTAGTTCTTTTGTTTTCTCTGATGATTTTCTGTTACTTTATTATATAATAATCCTAAGTTCCCTGATCTCTCCATTTAATCACTGCCTGTCCCAGGTTATCCACTGGTTCTCAGCCAATACCCTGAAATTAATCAGCATTAAATGTCAAACCATGTGAATAACTGGTAAAGACACAACATCTAATATTTCCCGTTTCACTGGTGTCTAATATTTCCTGTTTCACTGGTGTCTTTTACGTGGGGTGATTTTTTTGACAACTCTTTTTCTTTTGATCCACAAGTCACATCTGTGGTTAAATAATGCTTCTTTGTCATTTAGTAAATTAGTTCCATTAGATCATTTCATGATAGACACTCTTCTTAAGCTTGTTCATGCTTTAGTCATTAGCTGTCTAGATTACTGAAATTCTCTCTACAGTGGGATTTACTTAGTAGCCCTCCAGAACACCCCTATTAAATTGATTCACGGTATTAAGACTTTTGATCATGTCACTCTGCAACTTATAATTAGTCTTTGTTTACCTCTGTCTTATCAGGTTAAATTCAAAGTTGTATTCATTGCCTTTAAGTATATGCGTTCAGGTTTACCCCTTCAGCTCGCTGATATTCTGGTTCCTTATGGATGTTGTCGATAACTGCTATCCTTGAATTTTAAACCCTTGTCATATAACCCTTAGCCCATGCTACACAAGAATTTACTTGAAATGCTGTGTTTTATACTTTAGCTGCTCTTCTGTGGAACTTCCTACCTACATGCCTTCAACCTTTCGGTTTACTGTTCTCCTTGCTTTTCTCTCTCTTGACTGTGTTTTTAATACTATTTTAATATTTCAAATTCTTAATGTAAACTTGTGGTGCTTTGCGAATCGCCCTATATAAAGTTTCACATTAAGCATAAAAATTAATCACTGAATCCTCTTCAATAGATACAATGAGAATGAAGATTGAGTCACACCTAAGATCTGATTCTTCATATTCAAATTATCTTCGAGAGAAGTCCAAACTATAAACCACATTACTACTGCTCAGCTGACATCCCTTAATTGTGGGTCTAATTGATAAATCCCTCCTAACCCTACTATATCACATCTCGTTTTTTTCCCAGAATAATGAAATCTTCTGCTAAATATCATCTGTTTGTAAATGGCAAGTGATCCTCTATTACAAAATAATAGGTACTTAGGAGTTCAGATACACATTTAAAAGAAGCAGTAATAAGACTAACCTTTGTAGAAGGCCATAAACCAAAGGAAAGCTTTCCGAATAAAGAATTTCAAATAATACTCGGAACCCTATCTGAAAAGTATGCACGCAGTCATGCAAGTGCCAATCCCCTTATCCCAACCACCTCTAGATGCTTAAACAATGTGTGATCAACTTTATCAAAGGCATTTGGTTGATCTATGAACACCATCAAAGAATCATCTTATCAGCTGCCATATGAACATGATTCATTAAATATAATGCAACAGTTTCAGTACCATGTTCCTTCTGAAATCCTGATTACCAATTCATGTTTAGTCTCCTTCTGCCAAAATATCAAAGAACCTAAAATATATCACCTTCTCTATGAACTGGCCTACAAAAGAGAGAGTAGACATTGGGCAATAGGAAAGTGAATCCTCTTTGGTCCCTGAGTTGTTCAATATTGGTCTAATCAATTCCAATGACAAAGCTTTTGAAACCACACCCAATGGCACAGAGGAATTCATGCTGTGAAGCAAAAGTCCTGTCCCTATCATCCTGCTAGACCAGTCCAGTCTTACATGTTATGTTCCCCTTGCCAGCAAGTGGAAGCAACCTTCAGTGATGTCGTCACTAGATATCTCCAGGAACAAGCAGGAATAAGTCCTCACATATGGGTACGTCGGTACCGACGGAGCCCGTGCGGGAAAGCTCCCCAGCTTCTTAGAATAGAAGCTTTTGGGACCTCCCACTGCACATGCGCACTGCCTTCCCGCCTTCCTGAACAGCTCTCCTCAGTTTCTCTTTTTCCGCGGAGCCAGCAGGTCGTGTTCCTGTCACCGCTGAAGAAATTGTTATTTTATTTGTTTCTTTAGACCGCGTACCTGCCTTCCCCATACCGATACCGGTATCGCCGGTCTTTTCTTTCTTTCTTTAAAAAATTATAATT
Organism: Ichthyophis bannanicus; assembly: GCA_033557465.1. Taxonomy (NCBI): domain Eukaryota; kingdom Metazoa; phylum Chordata; class Amphibia; order Gymnophiona; family Ichthyophiidae; genus Ichthyophis; species Ichthyophis bannanicus. The sequence continues at coordinate 368,892,663 of CM066031.1, forward strand.
CTTTTTTCTTATTTTTTAGCTTTTTGGTCACTTCAGAGAGGCCTCTCGGCCTACTCAATTTCTCCTCATGGAGAAGCCAGCCCCTGGATTTAAGAAGTGTACCAAATGTAATGCTGTTATTTCAGTCACAGACACCCATGAATGGTGTCTGAAATGTTTGGGGCCTGACCATTCCATACCGGACTGCCCATCTTGCTCCCACATGTCTAAACGTGGGCTGCAGAACCGGGCCAACAAATTCCATGTGCTGTTTGCTTCAGAGAATACAGCATCACAGTCATCCAGGTCTTCTTCTCCGGATGGATCTCAGGTAACCAAACCTTCTGTGGGCAAGTCCTCAAAGAGCAAATCTCCTTCAAAGCATCGAGAGGCTCTTAGCTTAGAACTTGAGGACCCTGCCCCAGCCAAACAACCCCGGCGGGAAGTCCAACTTCCAAAAACGCCAATTCAGGGGTCTCAGGTTGATATCGATGCTACGGCCTCGACAGATCACCTGTTAGCCTGCTCTGGGGTACCGGGTCACTCCGGTACCGACATCCAAGCAGCTATGGCGTCCATGGGCGATACTGTACAGTCCATGCAGCAGGCCGTCATGGCTTTCATTAAAGCTGCAACGCCATCGGTTCCGCTTTCAGCGGTTCCGGGCCCGATACCGGTATCGTCCGCCATGCCGGTATCGAGGCCGTCCACCTCTAAACGCAAGTCGGTACCGTATGGGCTTTCGCTCCATACCGGTTCCATACCCGATACGCCCGATATCGATACCGATCGGTACGCGTATCGTGCGTTAGAGGAAAGCACCGATTCCTCTGAGGATTTTCACTCCTCTGATGATTCTGCTGAGTTTTCACTCAACTTACCTGAGGAGCCCTCTTCTCCTAAAAGGAGAATGTCCCCTCCAGAGGATTTGTCCTTCCAGGACTTTGTTTTAGATATGGCTACAGCCCTTTCTATTACCACATCCTCTGAAAAGGAACCCAGATCCAAAAAACTGGATATTTTGGGATACTCAAAGGCCCCTAAGGAGGCAGTTACCCTGCCTATCCATGAAATCCTTCAAGAACAACTGATGGATTTCTGGGAAAATCCTTTGACTTTGTCTCCTTATTCCCGTAGGTTGGACACCATGTATAGGGTCCCTCCTTCTCCTGGTTTCCAAAAGACTCAATTGCCCCACCACTCTATTGTGGTGAAGTCTGCAATGAAGAAGATTAGGAGTACCAAAAGGCACTCTTCCACCCCTCCAGGACGGGAATGTAAGACTTTGGACTCTTTTGGTAGGAAAATTTTCCAGGCTAGTATGCTTATAGCCAGGATTAATTCCTACAGTCTCTATATGGGCATGTTCCTGGAGGAACTTGCCAAAAAGGTGCGGCATTTTGCCCCCTTTATCCCTGAGGATAAAAGCAGGGATTCCTTTCCCTAGTGAAACAACTCTTAGAGGTTTCTAAGTTCTCTAATAGGGCAGCATATGATTCCTTTGAGGGAGCCAGTAGGGCTTCGGGCATTGCTATTGCAGCCCGACGTCTTGCTTGGCTCCAGGCCTCTGATCTGGAACCTTGGGTTCTAGATGGCTTACGGAATCTGCCCTGTACAGGTGAGAACTTATTTGGGGAAGAGTGGCAAATCAAAGCCACCCAGATGGATGCTGAAAATGCCACCTTGGAAAGACTTTCAAAGTCCACTTCAATTCCTACTAAGAAAAAGTCTTTTAAAAGGCCTTACTATAAGAAGGCCAGAGTTGCTTCAAATACTGGCCAGCAGTCTTCTCAACCTCGCTATACTGCTAAGCGTCAGCAATCCAAACAAGCACGAGCTAAGCCTGCAGCAGCTACTGTAGCTCAGCAGGCTCCAACCCCTCAGGGGTTTTGACTTGCTCCTAGGGAACTTGCCACTTCTGGTTCTAACACAACCAGAACCTCTCACCATACCCGGAAGGTTGGTTCACTTTGCTCCCAGATGGGAACAAATCACAACAGAACAATGGACCCTCTCTATCATTCGAGAGGGTTACAAACTCATTTCTCCAGCCTTCCTCCCCATCATATGGTGAGACCATTCAATTCTCCCCCATCTCCTAACCCTGTTGGTCAAGAGGTTTCCTCTCTTCTTGCCCAAGGGGCCATAGAAGAGGTTCCTCTTCCTCAACAAGGGTCCGGTTTCTACTCCCCTTATTTTCTCATTCCAAAGAAGACAGGGGATTCAGACCAATCCTAGATCTGAGAGAATTGAACAAATTTCTTCAAGGAGAAATTCAAAATGCTGTCTCTCGGCATTCTCCTTCCTTACCTCCAGGGTCAGGACTGGCTTTGTTCTCTAGACCTACAGGATGCGTATACACATATACTCATCCATCCATCCCACAGAAAGTATCTTCGCTTTCTGTTTCAGGGAAAACATTTCCAATACAGAGTACTCCCCTTCGGTCTAGCCTCTGCTCCAAGAGTATTCACAAAATGCATGGCAGTCGTAGCCGCATTTCTAAGAGGCATGGGAATCTTTGTCTTCCCATATCTGGACGACTGGCTCATCCGAGCTCCAACTCAGTCACAGGCCCAGATTTCCCTGGACCACACAAGGAGCCTTTTGCAGTATCTGGGACTGGTAGTAAACCTTCCCAAGTCCCAACTCATCCCTACTCAATCTCTAGAATCATAGGGGCCCAGTGGACACCATCACTGCAAGGGCCTACCTCCCACATGTTCGAGGCCAGCGCCTCCTGAGTTTGGCCTCCCAAGCTCAGTCCAGCACTCACTTGACAGCCAGGGAAATGCTACGCCTACTGGGTCATATGGCCTCCACAGTGCATGTGGTGCCCTATGCTCGTCTTCATATGAGAGCAGCTCAATGGACCCTGGCCACTCAGTGGACTCAGGCGTCAGGAGCGCTCTCAGACCAAATACAAACCTCCGATCGTCTGTTTTGGTCCCTCCACTGGTGGACTTCCACCAAGAATCTGTTGTTGGGGGCTCCATTTCAACCATTGCTACCCCAAGCAACCCTCACAACAGATGCCTCCCAAACAGGGTGGGGAGCCCATCTGCAAACTCTCTCCACTCAGGGCACTTGGTCTCTACAGGAGACCACCCTTCATATCAATCTTCTGGAACTGCGAGCAATTTACCTTGCCCTCAAGGTCTTCCACTCCCTCCTAGCCAACCTCACTGTCCTAGTTCAGACGGACAATCAGGTGGCCATGTTTTACATAAACAAACAAGGAGGGACGGGCTCTCTGTCGCTTTGCAACGAAGCTCTAAGACTATGGGCCTTCGCCAGAGAGCATCAGATTCACCTGCTAGCAGTGTATCTCCCAGGAGTTCAAAACTCTCGGGCAGACAGGCTCAGTCGAGTTCTGCTGCCACACGAATGGTCCCTACATTTGGACCAAATAAACCGAATCTTTCAGGAATGGGGGACCCCGGACATAGACCTCTTTGCAAGTCCGTGGAATGCCAAACTTCCCCGGTTCTGTTCCAGAACTCCGTGTCAGGGAGCTCAGGCTACGGACGCCTTTCTCCTGAATTGGAATCAGGCATTCCTATATGCCTTTCCACCCATTCCTTTGATTCCCAAGACTCTGTTCAAACTCCAGAGGGATCATGGAACTATGATCCTCATAGCTCCACGCTGGCCACGCCAAGTGTGGTTCCCTCTACTTCTACAGCTCTCCCAGGGATCCTACTTGGATCTGGGAGCTGCGCCAGACCTCCTGTCTCAGGAGGAAGGGACTTTGTGGCACCCAAACCCCAAATCCCTTCACCTCAGTGCTTGGTTACTGAAGGCTTAAGCCTTCAAGACTTTCATCTTTCCCAACCAGTGAAAGATATCCTTTCTGCCTCTAGGAAACCCTCTACCAGGCGTTCCTATGCTTTCAAATGGAAACGTTTTTCCATTTGGTGTGCTCAGCAGGGTCTTGACCCTCTGGCACTTCCTTTGAATTCTCTTCTTGATTATCTCCTGCATCTATCCAATGCAGGCCTCAAGACGAATTCTGTAAGAGTCCATTTAAGTGCTATTGCAGCATCCTTGAAACATATAAATGGACAACCTATCTCCTCTCATCCTCTTGTTGCAAGATTCATGAGAGGCCTGACTCTCACTAAACCTCCCATCAGACCACCCCCGGTCGCATGGGATTTGAATCTAGTGCTCGGTCAACTTATGAAGCCACCTTTTGAGCCAATGTTTTCCACTCCTTGAAATTTCTTTCCTGGAAGGTCATCTTCCTCATTGCAGTCACTTCGGCTCGCCGCATCAGTGAGCTGCAGGCTTTAGTGGCTAATCCACCTTACACAAGATTTCATCATGATAAGGTGGTCCTTAGGACGAATCCCCACTTTATGCCTAAAGTGGTCTCGCCTTTTCATCTTAATCAAGAGGTATATCTACCTGTCTTTTTCCAGCTCCTCATGCATCCAATGCAGAGAGGAACCTTCATACTCTGGATTGTAAAAGAGCTCTCGCTTTTTACCTTAATAGGACTCAGCCACATCGAAAGTCTTCTCAACTTTTTGTGGCCTTTGATCCTTCCCATTTGGGACTTCCAGTCTCCAAGCGTACACTTTCCAATTGGATTGCTCAGTGTATTTCTTTTGCTTACCAGAGCAAAAACATTTCTCTGGAAGGCCATGTCACTGCTCACAATGTGAGGGCCATGGCAACTTCTATGGCTCATCTGCACTCTGTTTCCATAGATCAGATCTGTCGAGCCGCTACCTGGGCCTCGGTTCATACCTTCACAGCCCATTACTGTTTGGACAAGGACTCCCGCCGGGATGCCTTGTTTGGCCAGGCTGTCCTCAAGCACCTGTTCCATTCCTAAACAACTCCTGCCCACCTTCCCAGAATGGATGCCTGAGATCCATACGAAGATGGCGAACCTTTACAGGGGATCCCATGCATCTAAGCTAGGGAGTCCCCATATGTGAGACTTATTCCTGCTTGTTCCTGGAGATAGCACAGTTACTTACCTGTAACAGGTGATCTCTGGGAACAGCAGGAATTAGTCCTCACAACCCACCCACCTCCCCTAGGAGTTGTATCTTTTATCTATCTATCTTCCTGTCCTCTCTCTGTTGACTCAGCTATAAACTCGAAACTGAGGAGAGCTGTTCAGGAAGGCGGGAAGGCAGTGCGCATGTGCAGTGGGAGGTCCCAAAAGCTTCTATTCTAAGAAGCTGGGGAGCTTTCCCGCACGGGCTCCGTCGGTACCGACGTACCCATATGTGAGGACTAATTCCTGCTGTTCCCAGAGATCACCTGTTACAGGTAAGTAACTGTGCTGTATCTACTGGTGCAGCACTGAAAAAAGCCATTATTGTCTTGCCTCCCACAGGTGGTAAGGTGTGTGGGCTACTGCAACAGTGCAGATAGACCTGTCTGCCCTGACCCAAACTATGGTCCTATGTGCATGAGACCAGTAGTCTCAATGTTTTTTCAGAGCTTTGGTATTGCCCTGTCTCCTGAAACCAACAGCTTGCCCTATGTCCAGCGCTACTACCCATGGGTTCCTGCTCTAGAGAAAACAGGACCATGTGCAAGGATACACACACTAACGTTATCAAACTTCACCCAGCACCAATATGTAAAATTATTTTTTTTATCCGATCACCAATGATACCCATTGGGCTTCTTTTTAATTTATTTAATCTTACTAATATTTTGTAAAAAAAAAAAAATCCCTTTACTTCGTTCTCCTTTTAGAAATGTCATCCTTAAGAAGTGCCCCTAATCAACACAATGTCATGTTTCGAACTTGAAAAACGTTTTACAGTTCTGCATCAGGGTTTAAACATATTCACTTATCTAGAAAGATCCACTGTATGGCCTGGTTCTTCACTGAAGGTTTTTCGTTTCTCCTCCAGATTTCAAATCCAACTAGCTTATTATTCAAAAATGGCAGCAGTGTGTTGATGCTTACTCCTTCTGATGACATCATTTCTAAAAGGAACAGCACCCCATCAGATGAACGTGTACCTTTCAATCTGTGGATTCAATACATTAGGAGCCACTGATTGCAGTTTATATATCCTCGATATTCAATTTTGCCTCACGATTACCCCACACAAATGTGATCTATCGCCCTCCATCAAAGATCATCAAAGGTGTGCTAAAATTGCATACAGTGTTATACAGTCGGTGCTGATAATGATCTTGTGTGTAATTTCGAACGGTGCTCTCGTAAACAAATTCTTATTATAACGTTTTGTACAGCCAATATAAAGTTGTTACATGAACATACCAATAGGTACACAACATAAGTAGTAATCCAAGTAGTGCAATGCCTACTGGCAATCTTATAATTGCCCACTGGTGTCCCATGTGGCTCCTTGTATATTCAAATCCCACATACGCAGTCTCCATATGCATAATGTCCTGCTCGTTGATTACTCTCCCATTGATCAGCCATCCAAGTAATTGATCTACTGACCATATCACCTATACTCCTACCCTGCTGGTAGGCAATGATACGTCGTCGTCGTCAAACAGTCATGTAGTTGTAATATTTGCCAAAACATATGTAGAATCACTGATACTCTTGTAGACCGAGTGGAATAAGTAAGCACTGAAATCAACCTGAGTAGATAACATAAGGAGAGATCTAGCTAAATTTGAAGAATCATCTAGAATTTGGCAGCTGAAATGTAATGCTAAAAAATGCAGGGTCATGCATTTGGGCTGCAAAAATCCAAAGGAGTGGTACAGTGTAGGGGTGAGATACTTCTGTCCATGAAAGAAGAGCAGAACCTGGATGTAATTGCGTCTGGCAATCTTAAAGACGGCAAAAGCCAAAAGGATGCTTGGGAGTATAGGGAAAGGTATGGCCAGCAGAAAAAAGGAGGTGATAGTGCCTCTGTATAAGTCTTCTGGTGCGGCCTCATTTGGAGTATAGTGTGCAATTCTGGAGATTGCACCTTCAAAAGGATATAACAGGTTGGAGGTGCAGAGGGCTACTACTGAAATGGTTAGTGATCTTCATTATGAAACATATGAGGACAGACTTAAAGATCTTAATATGTATACTTTAGATGAAAGGCGGGATAGGGGAGATATGATAGAGAGATTTAAATTTGTCCATGCAACAAAGGAACAGAGGAGTCTCTTTCAATTGAAGGCAAGCTCTGTTACGAGGAGACATAGGATGAGAGTGAAAGGGATAGACTCAGGAGTAATATGTGGAAATATTTCTTTATGGAAAGAGTGGTAGATGCATGGAATAGTCTGCCAGTGGAGGTGGTGGAGACAAGGACAGTATCTGAATTCAGAATAGCATGGGACCAACACAGAGGATCTCTAAAGGTAAAAAGGGGACTATTGTAGATGATATGGAAGGGCAGACTAGATAGGCCATGTGGTCTTTTTCTGCTGTCATGTTTCTATGTTTCTAACAGATCTTCAGAAGCAACTCCCTCTGTGCATATAGGGCTGTTTAATAATACAGTACTTGGATATCCTCTTTGCAAGTATGTCACAAATAAAATTTCTGCTTGAATTTTATAATCCTGTAATGATGTACATATACGTTGCATCCACAGAAATTGACTAAAAGGCAATCCTGCTTTTAGCTTTTAAGGATGATGGCTGTGGACCAACAAAAGATTATTCCTTTCTACGGGTTTTTTTTTATTTAAAGAACTAACCAAAGGAGAACCCTCTCTGGCAGTATTTTTCAAACTTTTATCCTGTATGTCCCCATTTTAACAACTGAAAGTTCACATGACCCCAGATGATGGTGAAATCAAAATAGCAGGTCTCCAGCTGCCTCCTCTTCCCACCATTCATCTAAAGCAAGAAGGCACAGCAACAGTAGTAGCAATAGCAGCAGCAGTTGGGTTTCCAGTCTAGGAAGAAGATATCATTCCTCCTACCATCACTCAGCTCCACATCCACACCATATTAGGCACTCTCACCTACTATATATCTCCCTTAACACTATTAGTAGTTCCAAACCCAATCCTGTTCCCTCACATACTAACTTAAACTGTGCACTCATCAACGCTCGCTCAGTACGTAAAAAGTGGCCAGCCGTTACAGATCTCATCACAAAGCTGAATTTAGACATCCTCCTGGTCACAGAATCATGGCTAGCAGACACAGACAATGTCCTCATAAACCAACTCATTCCCCCAGAATACTCAATACACACATGTCACAGAACAGACCGAAGAGGAGGTGGAGTCCTCATTCTTTCAAGAACTAACCTTCAATTTAGTCTACTTTCCTCTAGGAGTACCACACACATGGACCTAGTTACTATAGCTAACAAACATATCATCCTAAATCTCATATACAGAGCCCCATCCTCACCACCAGAAGATTTATCTAGTATAATAGAGCTTGCATGCAACCCAGAAAGCCCACACAAATCCAACTGGTTAATGGGTGACTTTAACCTCTCCTCACTTCACCATAGCCATTCTACCACATTCCTTGATGCCATGGCTGACCTCAACTACTCACAGCTAGTTAGCTCCCCGACACACCTCAAGGGTAACACCCTTGACCTCATTTTTGCGCCTCAGGCTACAGCAATCACCAACTTTAACCTATCCCATACCCCTGTCCCATGGTCTGATCATAATTTGTTATCCTTCCAAGTCCCATATCAGCAAAACAGTATCCCAGCAAGACAGATAAATATGGTCTCATCAGGATCAACAACCCGTTTCAAAACGCTCAACAAGGATGACTTCATCAGCCGTACTCTTCCAACTCTTCGTCTACCAGCCAATGACCTTGATGAGCTGATCAACAATTGGTACACCACCCTGAACTCCTCTTCACAGCTACCTTCCTCAAGTAGACCACCAGCATCCAGCACATCACTAAAAAGTAGAAGTCCAAAACCATGGTTCTCGACTGAACTACGACTATCCCTCCAGAATCTAAGAAAACAGGAGAGAAAATGGCGCAGATCACGTTCTCCAATTGACCAAATGGATTACAAAAATGCCCTAAAGAAACACCGGGAGAAAATAGCTGAAAAGATGAGAGAACACCATACAGAAACCCTTCTCCGATCACTAAACAAACCACGAGACCTCTTTAGCATTGCTAAATCCTTAACCAAGGCACCATCCTCCAACCAAACAATATCAATTCAGCCTCAGTCTTTTGCCGACTACCTTCAATCTAAAACCATTAACACGAAATCCACACCAAGTTGTATACCCAACCCCGTCTCAATTACTCAGCCTCTAAAATATTTTGTCGCTTCTACGGTGAAATCCATCACTGACCTTATTGCTACCTTGAATACTACCACAGCCCCAAACGATCCATGCCCTGCCTACTGGATCAGAGCAATGCGTGCTGAACTGAGCCCCACACTTGCCCTTATCATGCAACTTTCCTTCACAACCGGATCATTCCCATCATCTCTCAAGCAAACTTCAATACGCCCTCTCCTGAAAAACAATAAACTCGACCCAGCGAAAACTGACTCATATCGTCCAATTTCAAGTATACCCCTTCTAGCCAAAATCATCGAGAAGGTGGTACAAATCCAATTGCAGCAGCACATAGATATTTCAGCCCCTCTTGATCCCTGCTAACACGGGTTCCGTGAATCCCACGGCATAGAGACCCTACTCACATTACTTATCAACACCTTATCAAGAGGGATTGACAAAATTGAAAATGGGTTCATCCTCATCTTCCTCGATATCTCGGCAGCTTTCTACTCGGTTAACCATGTGCAACTTCTTCACCGTCTTCAAGAAAAGGGAGTTCAGGGATCAGCTTGGGAATGGTGTAGATCCTACCTAACTAACCGCTGGCAACAGGTGCGGATAGGATCCTCAACTTCTGATCCCTTCCAGCAACAACAGGGTGTACCCCAAGGATCCTCATTATCAACTCTTCTATTTAACATATATATGCAACCAATCTGTGAAATCATCAGAACATTCAACGCCTCCAGCTTGATCTATGCAGATGACGTTCTGATATTCACTCCAATAAAAATCAATGCCCCCGACTTCTCCCCAATAATCGCTTGCTTCAACGCGATTACAGACTGGCTCTTAACCCAGAACCTGCGAATAAACTTCAAGAAAACGGAAGTCCTATTTGTAACCAGGAATAAGAAATTCTCCCCCCCCCCCCGCAACATTGAAGGTGAGAGACGCGGAACTACCATGTAAATCATCGATTCGCTACCTAGGAGTCACCATCGATCAAGAACTGACCTTCAAAGATCACATAAAGCAGACCGTCAAATCCATTTACTGCAAAATAAGAACGCTGAAACCCTTAAGACCTCTACTTGCCCCTAATGACTTCCGAACAATCTTCCAAGCCCTTGTAACACCACATTTTGACTACGCTAACGTCATCCTGCATGGTCTGCCCAAGAGCACCCTCAACCCACTCCAATTGGCGAAGAACTCAGCAGCCCGCATCCTCTGCTGTACCTCCAGAAGAGACCACATCACCCCCATACTAACAGAGCTTCACTGGCTACCCCTACAAGCCAGGATAACTTACAAAGCACTACTGCTGTCCTTTAAAGCAATCAATCAAATAGCCCCACCTTCCCTCTCCTCACTTATTGTCAACACCCCCACGAATAGACTGAGAAGATCCGCAGCCGCTAATACCCTTGTCGTACCAAAGGAGTACACTAAATGTAACCAAGCGACCAGAGACAGGGCCTTTACCTTATTCGCTCCAACTTGCTGGAACAATCTCCCTCCTCATATCCGATCAATAAAAGACCTCTCTCAATTTAGAAAGGTCCTTAAACACTACCTATTCTGTCTTCACCTTTTAGGCCCTAACTCTACGACTCCTCCCCCCATCTCGCAAATCACTCACACAGCCTCTGACACTCCAACAACATAGTCATAACAGAACACGAACCAGACTCTCTGCACACCCAAAGTCATGATCCCAACTTGAACTGTAAATTATCCAGAGGTGATATATCTTTCTGTATATAGTTTGTATATAGTTTCCCCTGTTATCTCCAAGTTACTGTCCCCGTTATAATGTAAGCAAAGGATTGTTCTAATGCGAAAATTTGTTATCTGTAAACCGCGCTGATACCAAAGAGCGCGGTATATAAAAACTGTAAATAAATAAAATAAATAAATATAAAATAATGGGAAGCTTACCCAGGATAGGGCAAGAGCCTATGAATGTTCATTGGTTCACGAGCCACATGCTAACTGGTGACTGCCACTACTTTGCATAGGTCACAGTGAAAGTCCAGAGAGAAGGATAAATGGCCAGGTTTCTGTGACAGTACGGAACAGGAGCACCAAAACAGTAGTGGTTATACAATCTTTATTTCAACCAACCCCAATGCGTTTCGGCTTGACACCCTCTTTTGTGGGTATTAATTGTGATACTGCTTCAAAGTTAAACTTGTGAAGCTAAGACTCATAGGAAATGTCCTGTTTCATCAGATGCTGAGACGCCAAAAATCTATGCTGAAAGAATCTCAATGTGCTGCGTCTCATGCAACAGGCTGGATACCCATCCTGGATACTGGGGTCCATAAGCATACACTGCACACCAACACAAGAGACTCTCTGCTGACTGCCGCTGCTGTTGCCACTACTGTTGTTGTGCCTTCCTGCTTTAGATGATTTGTGGGAGGAGAAGGATGCTGAAGACCTGCTGTTTTGATTTCATCATCACCTGTTCTGTACTGTTCCATTTGTCACCTATGGGTGTTTGTGCTCTTTGCTCGGACTAAGTTTCTATGACCCCCATCCACTGATGATGTGACCCCAAGTTTTGGAACCACTGCTCTCTGGTAACTTGCATCTGAAGAATTGCTGTTCTATGGTGCACACTGGATGCAATACATTATTGTGATGGATATATAGGGAATTACTCGTCCCTCTCCAAAAGGATTGTTAGCCAACTTTAAAAATTTCTACAGCTCCGAACTCAGGGCTGGGAGGGTGTGACCCAGACAGAGGGATTAAGAATCCAGCTGTGTGTGCAAGAGAGAGAGAGAGAGACCCTTGGAGACAGGAAACCCTTCCAAGCCAAAGGAGTCCTGCTGTGAGGTAGAAGAGTTAAAAAGGAATTATATCACTTTGGCTGATTAGGATCTGATGGGAGTCAAATCTAGGGGCAGTACTTGTGCAAAGGAAGGTGGTCAGCTGCCTGGGAAGACTGCTTTAACCTTAACATTGTTTGGTTGTGGTTGGGAACTGTATTCACAGACACCAAAGCCCAAGTGAGTGACTGAAATTTAAATTGTAGGGGGGGGGGGGGCACGGAGAACCAGCCTTGTGAAGTCAACAAGTTGGGGAAATGACATGCTGGACAGCTGGCACATAATAAAAGTGGTTTTGGTTTACCTTTAACTGTTGCTTGCCTGGTATTTTTAAGAATCATTTGTCACCGCCCGTCATGCTATACCACAATTATATTATAGAAGCGTTATTTGGATGGCATATTTTATGTGTATAAGGGACCATTAATGGACTTAAAATTTCTACAGGCGATAAGAAACATGATGGCAGAAAAGGACCACATGGCCTGTCTAATCTGCCCTTCCATATCAACCACTACAACAGTCCCCTGTTACCTTAAGAGATCTTCTGTGTTTGTTCCATGCTTTTTTGAATTCAGATACTGTCCTCATCTCTACCACCTCCACTGGGAGACTAATTCCACGCATCTATCATTCTTTTCATGAAGAAATATTTCCACATATTACTCCTGAGTCTATCCCCTTTCACTCTCATCCTATGTCCCCTCGTAGCAGAGCTTGCTTTCAATCAAAAGTGTCTTTCCTCCTGTGCATTTATGCCACAGAGGTATTTAAACGTCTCAATCATCTCACCTCTATCCTACCTTTCCTCTAAAGTATACATATTAAGCTCCTTAAGTCTGTCCTCATATGCTTTATAACGAAGACCACTAACCATTTTAGTAGCAATCCTCTCCATTGACTCCAACCTGTTTATATCCTGGCATTATCACCTCCTTTCTTCTGCTGTCCACCCTCTCCCTTTGCACCTAAGCATCCTTTTAGCTTTCGCCGTTGCCATGTTAAGGACAGGGGAGACATTATACAGACATTTAAATACTTAAAGGGTATTAATGAACAAACCTTCCTTTTTCGAAGATGGGGAAGCTGAAAAACTAGAGGGCATAACGTGAAGCTTCAAGAGGGTAAACTAAAAGGCAACATCAGGAAATACTTTTTCACTGAAAGGGTGGTGAATGCTTGGAACGCCCTCCCGATGGAAGTGGTGGGGGCAAACACTGTGACAGATTTTAAAATGGCATGGGACAGACACAGTGGATCCCTTTATAGCAACAGGATAAAATCAAAGTAAACTTAACTGTCTCTGTTATCTCAACAAATAGGGGTGACCTGCATGGAGTGGTGGGTACACCCCAAAACAAAGGCATGGGGAGCGGTGACCTGCACAGAGTGGCAGGTGCACCTATTCTTGATATCTTGCTGGGCAGATTAGATGGACCATGATGGTCTTTATCTGCTGTCATTTACTATGTTAGCGGAATTTACAATTCAACAGCATGTATGATCAACATAAAATATCCTTTCCATTCACTTGGTGCTTTTCAGTTTTATCTGGTAGGTTTTTACATGGTTTTTTTTTTCGGACCATTGCTGTGCTTAATCGTGGCAGTTTGACAGAGAGATATATGACATTGGCTCATCTCAGCATTTTCCCAATTCCCTTATCACTTAAAATCAGCCCTGAGCATTATTAACTGACCATCAATTAGTTTCATAAGACAGTCTTGTTTTTCTTTGATAGTAGCCAACCAATAAAACTGCATGGGTTTTACAGTAATACAGCATACACAATAAAACATTAAAATCTAGTTAAAAGCATAACTGCTGTCCCCCCCCCTCCCCGCACCATCATCTTATCTCAATGCCTCTGGCCATTATTTCAGAGGAAACCTCTGGAAATATGAACCCTTCCAAGCAAACACCTTCGAAACACCAACATATCAATCATTACTCTTAGCTTCATTGGTAACCTATTTCACTCAGCAGGCCCAGCCACTACAAATTTGTTACTAATAGCACGACAGAGAGCGCCTGTTGATGAATGCTATGCTATGTAAAGCTACATTTATCAGAATCATTTGTTTGATAGGCATCATTGAAAGGTTGCCTGAAAAAATAAATGATAATCTTTAGTTCATTTAGTTTCTGTTTACTTTTCCTGCAGATTTGAGGGTGAATGAGCTGGACTACTTCCATATTAGGCTAGAATAGTATAGAAAGAAATAAAAAAAACTACCTCTTCCAAGAGCACTTCAGCGCAAACCCCCCATAGAGCTCTACTCAACACGGACCCTCCCAACACAACACAGACCCTTCTACCTCAACTCCATGAAACTCTCAATCAAAGAACATGTCCCAGGCTACCACTGCCGAATCCCCCCATTACCTGTGTAATCCAGCTTGCCCTAGACAAATGTCACCCTCCAAAAGACAATTCCCAAATACCCTATATTCCCCGCCCCCCCCCCCCCCCCGGTATACATAGATCTCCAGGAACAAGCAGGAATGAGTCTTCACATATGGGTATCGTCTGTACCGACGGAGCCTGTGCGGGAATGCTCCCCAGCGTCCAAAAGGAAAGCTTTTGGGAGCATCCCACAGCGCCTGCACGCTGCCTTCCCGCCTTTCCTAACCGCCTCTCTCCAGTTCTTCTTTTTCGTGTTTCCTGTCACCGCTGAAGAATTTCTTATTTTTTCTTTTATTTCTTTAGTCGCGTGTCTGCCTTCTCAACAACGGACCGGTACCGCCGGTTTTTTCTTTCTTTCTTTCTTTAAAAAAAAACAAAAAACAAAACCTACTCTTTTCTACTTCAGTGCATTTTTCTTTCTGTGGCTTTAGGCCTGCAGAAAAATTTTCCTGATGGAAAAGCCCGCCTCCGGGTTCAAAAAGTGCACAAAGTGCAGTGGCACTATTTCTGTCACCGACACCCACGACTGGTGTCTTAAATGTTTAGGTCCTGACCATTCCATTGCGGACTGTGAGTCCTGTTCCATGATGTCTAAAAGAGGTTTACAAAATCGAGCAGCCAAGCTCAGTACCCTGTTTCCCTCTGATGCAGCTTCTGTGGCATCGACGTCTTCCAGGGCTGCTTCTTCCTCCCATGGATCTCAGGTAACCAAACTTAAATCCGGCCGGTCCTCGAAGAGTACATCTCCCTCTAAGTATTGAGATCCCCCCGGGCTTGCTCTCGAGGAATCCACACCGGCAAAATTACCCCGGCGGGAGGCTCCGGCTTCCAAAGCTTCATCTATGGGGTCACAGGTTGACATCGATGGCTCGGCCTCGACCGATCACCTGTTACAATGTTCTGGGGTACCAGCGGTTCACACCAGTACCGACATCCAGACATTGCTGGCGTCAATGGATCAGAATATTCTGACCATGCAGCGTGCCATCACAGCATTCATACAAGCTGCGACGCCTTCAGTACCGCAACAAACTCCGTTGTCGGTACCAGTTACGGTACCGGACCCGATACCGGTTCCGCTACCAGTACCGATTGCATCGACATCGACGTCGACGGCAGCGGTACACTATCCTGTGATGCCCATCGGTACCGATCCGGTACCGATTACTCCCAATGTCGATACCCCCAGGTATGCGTATCGGGCTCTGCGAGAGCATCCAGACAGGCGATACTTCGATTCCTCTGAGGACTCTGATGAATCAGAGGCCTCTATCGAAGCATCGGGGATCCTTCCTCAGGAACCCTCTTCTCCAAAAAGGAGAATGTCTCCTCCAGAGGACTTGTCTTTTCAAGACTTTATCAGGGAGGTGGCCGGGGCCTTTCCATCTCAATGGCCTCTGAGACAGAGCCTAGAGCCAAAAAATTAGATATTTTACAATATCCTAAGGCTCCCAAAGAGGCAGCCACTTTACCAATACATGAGATTCTCTATGATCACATGTTGGGCATATGGGAGACCCTTCTTACCACCTCCCCTCATTCTCGTAGGTTGGACACCATGTATCGTGTTCCTCCTTGTCCTGATTTTCATAAGACTCAGCTTCCTCACCACTCCATTGTGGTGGAGTCTGCTATGAAAAAGATCAAGAGTACAAAGAGGCACTCTTCTACTCCTCCAGGAAGAGAATGCAGAACCTTAGATGCCTTTGGCAGGAGAATTTTCCAGGCAAGTATGCTTGTAGCCAGAATCAACTCCTATAGTCTCTATATGGGGATGTTTCTAAAGGAAGTTACAGATCATCTGCAAACCTTATCTCCTTTTATGTCAGAAAATAAAAGGGAAGAGTTTCTCACCTGGCTTAAACATGCCCAGGATATTTCCAAGTTTTCCAACCGTGCAGCCTTTGACTCTTTTGAGGGTACCAGCAGAGCCTCGGCTATTGCCATAGGTGCACTCAGAGTTGCTTGGTTACAAGCCTCTGATTTGGAATCCTGGGTTCAGGATGGACTAGGTAACCTTCCTTGTACAGGTGAAAACCTGTTTGGCAAAGATTGGCAAGCAAAGGCCAAACAGATGGATGCTGAAAATTCTGCTTTAGATAGACTTTTTCAAAGTCTACTTCTGCTCCTTTTAAAAAGAGATTGTTCAAAAAAGGATTTTTCCCAAAAAAAGGGAAATATTCTTCTGTTTATGGTCAGGCCTCTTCTGCAGGTCGTTTTGCTACAAAGATGCAACAACCAAAACAGGCCAAGCCTAAGGCTGCGAGGACCTCTACGGCCCAACAGCCTCAGCCTCCTCAGGGCCTTTGACTTACCACTAGAGAACTTAGCCTTTCTGGCTCTAGAACATCCAGAGCCTCTCACCATCCCAGGAAGGTTAGCTCATTTTGCTCCCAGATGGGAACAAATCACAGCAGAGCAATGGACCCTCTCTATCATAAGAGACGGGTACAGGCTTCACTTCTTAAACCTTCCTCCTCACACTATGGGGAAACAGTTCAATTCTCCAACATCTCTCCTCAACCTTCTAGGTCAAGAGATTGCCACCCTTCTTGTCCAAGGGGCAATAGAAGAAGTACCCCTTCTTCAACAGGTCTCAGGGTTCTACTCCCCCTATTTTCTCATTCCAAAGAAAACAGGTGGCTACAGACCCATTTTAGATCTCAGAGAATTGAACAAGTTTCTATGCAAGGAGAAATTCAAGATGACTTCTCTCGGAACTCTCCTTCCATACCTCCAGAGTCAGGACTGGCTTTGTTCTCTAGATCTCAAGGATGCGTACACCCATGTCCTCATCCATCCAACACACAGAAGTTTCCTTCGGTTCCTTTACCAAGGAAAGCACTACCAGTACAAAGTGCTTCCTTTCGGTCTGGCCTCTGCACCAAGAGTGTTCACCAAATGCATGGCAATAGTAGCTGCATTTCTACGCACTCTAGGGATATTCGTATTCCCATATCTGGACGACTGGCTCATCCGAGCTCCATCCCAGTCAGAGGCCCAGGCTTCCCTGGCCTGCACAAGGCGTGTTCTTCAGTATCTGGGACCTGGTAATAAACATTCCAAAATCCCATCTCACCCCTACTCAATCTCTAGAGTTCATAGGGGTCTTGCTGGATACCACAACTGCAAGGGCCTATCTCCCCCAGGCTCGTTGCCTACACTTGGTGCAGTTAGCCTCACAGATTCAGTTAAAATCCCATTCAACTGCTCGAGAGATGTTACAACTGTTAGGCCACATGGCATCCACCGTGCATGTGGTTTCTTATGCTCGCCTTCACATGAGAGCGGCTCAATGGACTCTATCCACCCAATGGACCCAGGCATCAGGGTGCCTGTCAGACAAAATAGTGACCTCCAGTCGCCTCTTTTCCTCGCTCCATTGGTGGAAGTCCACTCAAAATCTGTTGCTGGGGTCCCCCTTTCAACAGGTATTACCCCAAGCAACCCTTACAACAGATGCCTCTCCAAAGGGTTGGGGAGCTCATCTACAAGATCTCTCCACCCAAGGCATCTGGTCTCCACAGGAGACATCTCTACATATCAACCTCTTAGAGCTCAGAGCAATCTTCCTGGCTCTGAGTCTTCCGCACCCTGCTCAGCTACAAGACAGTCCTCATCCACACGGACAACCAAGTAGCCATGTTCTACGTGAACAAGCAGGGGGGGGACTGGCTCTCTGTCGCTTCACAACGAAGCTCTGAGATTGTGGGCCTTCGCCAGAGAGCATCAAATCCATCTCATGGCAGTATATCTTCCAGGGGTTCAAAACTCTTGGGCAGACAGACTCAGTCGAGTTCTGCTTCCACACGAATGGTCCCTCCATGGGGACCAGATAGCCAAGATCTTTCGAATTTGGGGAACCCCAGACATAGACCTGTTTGCAAGTCCGTGGAATGCCAAACTTCCCCGGTTCTGTTCCAGGATTCCGTGTCAGGGAGTTCAGGCCAGGGATGCCTTCCTCCTTCATTGGGGGCAAGGCTTCCTCTATGCCTTTCCACCTATTCCCCTCATTCCCAAGACACTGTTCAAGCTTCGGAGAGACAGGGGGTCTATGATCCTCATAGCACCACGTTGGCCACGCCAAGTGTGGTACCCTCTACTTCTGCATCTCTCTCAAGTTCCCTCCCTGGACTTGGGGTCTGCTCCAGATCTCCTCTCCCAAGAGGAGGGAACGTTGTGGCACCCAAATCCCCAGTCTCTTCATCTCAGGGCCTGGTTGCTGAAGGCTTAGACCTTCAGGATTTACACCTTTCTCAGCAAGTGAAGGATATCCTTCATGCTTCCAGAAAGCTTTCCACCAGACGTTCTATGCTTTTAAATGGAAGAGGTTTACCATTTGGTGTGCAGAGAAGGGTCTTAACCCTCTTGCAATACCTCTGAATTCTTTACTAGAGTATTTGCTGCATTTATCCCATGCAGGCCTTAAAACGAATTCAGTAAGAGTCCATTTGAGTGCTATTGAAGCATCCCTTAAGCCTGTCAATGGACATCCTATTTCCTCTAATCCTCTGATAGCAAGATTCATGAGAGGCCTTCTTTTGACTAAACCTCCCATTAGACCACCTCCAGTGGCATGGGACTTGAATCTGGTTCTTGGCCAGCTTATGAAGCCACCTTTTGAACCTTTAGCCACTACCTCCTTGAAATTCCTTTCCTGGAAGGTTATTTTTCTCATTGCAGTCACCTCAGCTCGCCGTATCAGTGAGTTGCAAGCCTTAGTGGCTAATCCTCCTTATACAAGGTTCCATCATGACAAGGTAGTCCTCAGAACTAATCCACACTTTATGCCTAAAGTGGTCTCGCCTTTTCATCTGAACCAGGAGGTGTATTTACCTGTCTTTTTTCCAGGACCTCACGCATCAAGTGCAGAGAGGAATCTTCATACCCTGGATTGTAAAAGAGCACTTGCTTTCTACTTATAAAGGACACAGCAACGTAGAAAGTCCTCTCAACTTTTTGTTGCTTTTGATCCCCCTCATTTAGGACTTCCAGTCTCTAAGAGAACTCTGTCCAATTGGATTGCTCAGTGTATTTCCTTTGCCTACCAGAGTAAGAACCTTTCTCTGGAAAGCCATGTCACAGCTCACAATGTGAGGGCCATGGCAGCCTCTATGGCTCATCTAAACTCTGTGTCCATCGACCAAATCTGTCGAGCGGCCACCTGGGCCTCGGTTCATACCTTTACAGCCCATTACTGCTTGGACAAGGACTCCCGTCGGGATGCCTTGTTTGGTCAGGCTGTTCTCAAACACCTGTTCCATACCTAATCAACTCCTACCCTCCATCCCTGACTGGATGCCTGAGATTCATAGGTGGAGGTAGAGCCCTTCCCAGGGACTCACAACCTGGGTGATCTCCCAGGCATCTCTAGCTGGGGAGTCCCCATATGTGCAGACTCATTCCTGCTTGTTCCTGGAGATAGCACAGTTACTTACCTGTAACAGGTGATCTCTGGGAACAGCAGGAATAAGTCTTCACAACCCACCCACCTCCCCTAGGAGTTGTATCTCTCTATCTATCTTTCCTTTCCTCTCTCTCTCTTTGTCTCAACTTTAAAACTCGAACTGGAGAGAGGCGGTTAGGAAAGGCGGGAAGGCAGCGTGCAGGCGCTGTGGGATGCTCCCAAAAGCTTTCCTTTTGGACGCTGGGGAGCGTTCCCACGCAGGCTCCGTCGGTACCGACGATACCCATATGTGAAGACTTATTCCTGCTGTTCCCAGAGATCACCTGTTACAGGTAAGTAACTGTGCTTTATACCCTGATAAATAATGTTTGAGCTTGTTATCTTCTGTCCAAGTTCTTGTACCCCTTTAGCGTTATATGTAATCCCTGTTGCACCTAAGTTTTTCTGTATTGCACCATATTCCATGTAAACTGTTTTGACTAGTAGAAAAATGGTATAAAAAAGTTGTTAAAATAAATAAATGTGCTTGGTTTAGCATTACGATTTAGTCAGGAACATGTTTAGTGGTTCCTGCTGTTGAGATGAGGCATGTGAGCCAAACTTGGATATTTTCGGTAGTGGTTCTGGAGTTGTGGAATCAATATTTAGGAGCCCTAATGTGCTAAGAGCAAGATAATAGAATAATCCAGAGAAAATTAAAAACCTGATTCTTTTCTAAATTTGTTATGGATGTAAGGGAGGAATCTTTCTTTTGCGGTTTGTGCTCTTCTATTCACTATAGGGGGTCATCCAGAACTGCGAATAGTGGGGATGGACGTGGGGCTATTCGCAGGGACCAGATTCTGGACAGAGAGCTCCCCGCACGTGCAAGGCCTTTGTGCGGTGAGCTCTGAGTGGGGGCGGTAGAGGGTGGTATCAGGACAGAACTGGGGTGGGGCGCACATCCCAGATGTACAGGGCTGATTCCGGTCACGGCCCTGTACATCCTGCATAATCGGGATGGATGTGGGACTTATTCCACCACGGAGGTGGAATAAGTCACATGCATGGCGGGGATCAGGCATGCAGGGCCACCAAAGACACAGTGCTGCTAAAGGTAAATCCCCACTGCCCGGTCCTAGCCCTGGCTGCCCCTGCTGAGGGCCGGGTGGCAGGGAAAGGAGAGCAGGCAGTGTCGGGCTGTTCGGCACTACTGCATGGTGTCCTGGTGCCATAACAATGAGATGCTACAGCAGCAGGGCTCTATGCAGGAACGGAGGGAGGGTTAGCCCGGGAGAGCACTGCACGTCTCGGCCATCAGAATTGGGGCCTGTCCAAGTACCCCAATTCTGATCCCACGGGAATGTCTAGCTCCCATGGGTGCTGAATTGGGTACAAATCTGGCCCGTCCCTATTTTGGACACCTGGATGGGCCCTGATTGGAATTGGCCTCTACGTGGTTAATAGAGGGAGATGGGAGGGAGAGTGGGATAGGGGAGGGTCTAGTTTATATAGATTTTAGTTAAAACTTAAATTTAGCCATATTTTAAGGTTTTTGTAGTACCTTCTACCACTTTGTACATTTTTTTTTTAAATGGAATAGTGGGATATAAATAATACAGGTACACTACCAAAAAACTGCCTCCAGTTTTGCAACTGATTCCTATAGATTTTGGGGTGCTGAATCCAGGAAAAATAGCCAAAATGTTCCATCACGTCACGTTTTCTTGCAAAATTAGATTTCTTACCCATATAAGGAATGTTCATATAATTTCTTTTTAGCCGACTGCAGTTTATTTTCTTGGCCCAAAATAGAGGTTGTAATGGTTAACTAACTAGAAACACTCCCTCATGATATTTTAGAGTGTTTTGTATTCATTTTATACATTAACAGGACAATTGGGAGGCGGGGGGCTAAATCCAGTACTCGCGCTGGCGCATGTTCTTTCCTGTTCGCCTCGCCTCGTTCGCTTGCTCAAACACGGTGGTTGCGACATGAACGTTCCTGTCAAATTTCAGTTTCTTGCAAGTTCATTATTACCTTTCGTTTGCTCAGTCGTAATCCAGCTTTATTCCGAAGTGGTTCACTACAGTTGTAGTTTGCAGTGCTGTGTATTTGTGATGGCTCACAGAGCCAGAGGTTGCGTCAACTCTCCGGACAGTTTTTGTTTTATTTGTGGGGAATATACCGGGAAAAAGCGGCAGAGGAACATTTCTGCATTTATTAAAAAAGTACATTTCGCCTATTTCGGTTTGAAGTTAGGCGATCAAGACAAACCGTGGGCTCCTCACAAAGTGTGCAAGACATGTGAGGAAGATCTACGCTTATGGATGAAAGGTAAAAAACAAGCATTTCGTTTCTGAATACCTATGATGTGGTGTGAACAAAGACCACAGCACTGACTGCTATTTTTGCTCTTGCATTGTGAAGGGATACAACTTAAAAAATAAGAACGTAATAAGTTACCCCAACCTTCCCTCAGCAATTAGGCCTATGCCTCATAGCAACGAAGTACCTGTGCCTGAACCACCAAAATCTTTGGATCATATTTGTGTGGACGGTTCTGATCATGATGAGACTCATCAGATGGCTTTTCCCGATGAGTCCAGTACTTCCGAGTTTTGAAACTGAACCAGATCCGAAACCTGAACTTTTCTCTCAAGCTGAATTGAGTGAAGAACAAGGTGAAAGGTTTCACCAGGACATCAAGGACGCAGAGAGAAGGTTCCAAGGAAGATGGAACACCACTATGATGGCTGATTTCTGCTGGTTGCTGCTGCGGGAAACCCCAGATAAAAAATACGCCAAGCAGCGCACCAAGAGAAGCATTCGGGGGAAGAAGAAACGGGCCCACCAGGAGATTGATTGACCCAAGAATGACTTTAAAATCTAAACTGTGTTGACAAATATCGTGTTTTTACTAAACTTTGAAATAAAAATTTGCTAGTTATTACCACAGTGTCGGATCTCATTTATTAGAATTTTATTTTCACACCATCGGGTGTTTGTCTTCATGTATTGCAATGGTGCGGTTTGCGTTTTCTATTCTTACATACATACCTGTACAACATTTTTTGCACATTTCTTTGCTTTGCTTTGTGTCTAACCTCGCTCTTATATGCTCAATGTTTGTGCACATGTATGTGGCTGTTTTAAGTGCAGACAATTTTGCTACCATCACAGTGTGTTTTGTTGACATTACTCTATTCTTACGTGCTGCCTTGTTACAATTTTCTTTATTCTTATTTGAATAACTACTAAACAATTAGTATAAAGAATTCATCCAAGAAACTTTTATCTCGATCGCACTCAATCTGAAACGTTCACCTCAAACTGCTAACCCAATGTAGCAAAAAATCTGTACGTGATGGAGCAAATTGGTTACCAGATTTGGATTCAGCGCACCAAACAACGTAAAAATCAATCGAAACATTAGAGGCAGTTTAAAAAAAAATTTTTTTAGTGTACCTGTGCTAATATAAATCTGCACTGTGGAAAGTAAGTAAGGAAGATTTCAGTGTGTTTGCCTGTATTTCTGTCTATTTGCTTTCACTGAATATGTGTTCAATGCTGATAAATGCTGGGCACAACAGAAATATGGAATCTGTATCATTTGCACAGTGGTGTGCAGTCAGGGTCTTCAGGGGATTTAGTGAATCCCCAGCCCTGCTCTGTGACATGAAAAAAACATGAAGTCTAGGGGGGTGGGGTTCCCCCAGTGTTGTCATGGCCATCTTGGCCTTAAACCAGTGTCCCTTGTATTGGAAGACACTGATCTTCCAGGAGAAGTTGTTACACTTAAAAGGGAAACTAGCTCTAGCCAGCTGATACTTAGCCGCATCTTGCACATCTGGTACTGTTAGTTCATGTTTCCTGATAGGCCCAAAGTTTGTCTGGTCTTGAGCTACATGAAAAGCTCTTTCTGGATTTTTTGGCAAGAATGGAAGAGTGAAGGGGTGGGGAAGGGAATGGATGAGTTAAATGGAGAGGAAAAGAGAGGGGAGGATGGGATGTGGGCAGTGAGGGAATTTCAGAACACAAGGGAGGAGAAGCGATGCGGCAGAGCCAGGGGTACAGGGTAGGATCAGGCTTGGAAGAGAAGAGATACAGAAACAGGAGGAGAAGAGCAAGGAGAGGGGAAAAGAGAGGAAGTAAGAGGATAGCAAGAGAAAGGAGAGCATGGGGTTGTGGCAGGTGCAGGCCTGTGACCCACAGTGTCCGAACATAAGCAGGCCAGCATGGCTAGCTTGACCTGTAAATGAGGCCTGTGGAGAGGCATATAGGATTGCACATCCCCCAATATGCTGCTATTGTAAGATAGAACCCAGTAGAAGTATTGAATTAGCTTAGGTAAGCAGAACTGCAGTATTGAAAGATGGAAAAATACAGAAAAGACATGTTTAAAAGTTACTGATAAGAAAAAGTACATCTGCAAAGAAATAATTAGGAGTGCTGACAGATGAGTTGCAGAGCCCAGCTCCTCTGCACGTACAAATTGGTTCTATAACCTTGAGAGTGTGAAAGTAACAAGTTGATGATGAACTGACCATTGTAATTGGGACTAGAAGGGGGGTATGCAGGTGTCATGCCCACTGGAGGGACATAACTGGATAAACTTATCAGTACCGGGACCAATAGAAGAGGTACGGGAGGTACGGGAGGTTACCGGGACCAATGAAATGTTTTTCTATATCTAGAATGGAACAGAAGTCTATAAAAGTTGTTGTAATGCTTGAAAACTTTGCTCAGCCATTTTGAAATTGATTGGTTCGAGACTTGTGCACAAATAAATGATTTGGACCTTCTGAACAGACTCCTGGTATCATTGGCTTGTCTGCGCTTTGCTGCTACAGGGTGAAGGATGGGAGAAAAATGTTAGAGTGCAAAGGGGTGACAGAAAGGGAGGAGGAAGCTGTTTAGCACACTGTGCAGTAGAAAGAGGTTTGGGAAGGGGGATATAAGTAGTGTCTTTATGGGAGTAGGAACTGTTACATTGTGGTAGCCAAGCCCCTCTTGTTGTCACATGGGCTACATCTTTAAAGCAAATATTGCAAAAGACTCTTGGAAGGAGATCAAGGCGATTCATTATTAACTAATTTTGTTTCAGTTAGTAAAGACAGTTACATGGTTCTTTCAGGAAGCTGTACCATCAGTTCAGCCCAAAATAGGGAAGTGCATTAACTTCAGTTAAGTTTACACACTGTGCAAATATTTAGCACATTTATTGAATCCCCTACTTTCTCACCGAACGCCACTGCATTTGCATATCTCTTAGTTCAGACTCTTATTGAAAATGTCTTGCACTAATTTTATAAGTGCACAAATAAACCTAGTCTTTCTGGAGGATTTGTGCTCCATTACATTGTGGGGTGTCGCAAGGCTCTATTTTATCTCCTACACTCTTCAGTTTGTTTCTTACCTATCTTTTTACCCTTATTTAGAGTTTTGATGTTTATTTGAATATCATCTGCACACAAGAAGGTATTTTGTTTAGTGCTGAACTTTCAGTTATTAGTGTAGTGAAAGTTTGCCTTGCAAAAGCAACTGGTTGGCTTGAGACCAACAAGTTAAAGCTAAATCCAGAGAAGTTCAAGCCTATCTAGTTTCCATGCAGAACTTCTATTCTCACTGTTGCCCCAAAAATAAGGAATTTTTCACTTCTCTCAAGGACATCATCTATGTAGTGAGAGTTAAGTTGGACTCTGCCCACCATTCCACGTCAATGGCAAGGGAGCTTTCTGCTCAAGTAGGCAGAGGTAAGGTTTAAGTTCTTGGGGATCCAGCTCCCAGCCTGCTTGTCTGATCTGTACTGGATGAATGTCTTTGGCCTCTTGGACAATCTAGAGTGGCGGATGCAGCAATGGCGTGATCTTCCACTGTGGCCGGGGGGGGGGGGAAGGATCGCACTCTTCAAAATGGTCTTTCTTTCTAAATGGCTCTATGGGTTGCAGATGCTGCCCCTGGTGCTCAAATGGCGGGATATTTGTCTCTGTGAGAAACAAGCTAATGTCCTCCTCTGCAAAGGCTGTCGACCCCGTGTGCAGATTGCAGTTCTACAGTGCCCCTGGGATCACGGAGGGATGGGATTCCCAGAAATGTCCAGATACAATATGGCCTGCCTGTTGCAACATGTCTGGGACTGGCTTTGGGACATGACTGACTAGACACCTTTGGCGTGGGAGCGAGTTCGGGGTGTGTCGCCTGTGTGTCAGAATGTTATCTTTTCCCAGGTTGTTGTGCATGCTGCCATTTATGTACCCTACTTGGCTAGGTCACCTCTAGCTCTCCGTTCTTGCCATTGTGGAACAATGAGGGGTTTCTTCCAGGACCGGATGGAGCAGGCTTTGTGCACTGAAAGCGCACTGGGATTGTGAATTTGGAGCAGGTGGTCTCAGAATCTGGCATTCCCTTGTCATTTTCATTCATGCAGAAGCAATATGGGCTAGGGGGATCTGATATTTTCCCCTACTTGCAGGTCTGGAGCTATGTTTGCTACTTACCTCTGGTGTCCTTAGCGGTGTTTGCTCTCGGCTGGAGGAACTCCTCCTTGGTGGGGAACACCGCATCCGCATTACCCATTACATAAGGCCTTTGTTGAGGTGGGTCTGCAGGCAAATAAGCAGGGACTGGCTCAAGCTTGGATGTGGGATTTGGGGGTTACAGTGACAGGTGATGGCACTATGGCGTGCTCCCTTGTTGAGTGTATCGGTTAAACTTTGAGACATGCACTATAAGTTCCTGCACCACTTATACTTTGCAGAGGGCATGGAAGGCTAGTATCGCAACTACAGATGAGTGTGCTCACTGTGGGGTGGCTGCTGCGACCTTAGGCCATATGTTTTGGCACTGTCAACAACTTGGGGGTTACTGGAGTAAGGTTTTGGGTTACCTGGAGAGGTGTGTCAGGGAAGTGACCGAGCTCTCACCAGATGTGCTTACTTGGATGTATGATCGGGTGCCCACCTGGAGGCTTTCGGGTTGGCTGCCCGGTCCTAGTTACGCCGGGCTCTGTTAGTGACCCGGAAGGTAATTCTGTGCTCTTGGCCCTCTTATTGGTAGTGGATAGCTGGCTTCCATGATTTACTTCTGTTGGAAAGGGAGAGGGCTTGTGGTCATGCCTAGTGATGGGCTGCCTTTCTTGAGATCTGTGGGCCACACCTTCAGTCTCTTACCCCTCAAGCTTGAAGTCAGGTGCTTAACCACTGTGGATGATATTTGGCTGTGTTAGTGCATCGTGAGTTGTGTTCTCCATAGGAGGGGGAGGGTAGCTTGGTAGGGTGGCATGTGATGCTCATGCAAGGGCTCTGGTGGGGCGAAGAACCCACGCCTGCTAGAGGCCATTGTTCCTTGTCATTGTTACTTTTAGGAATATGGGGAGGGATTGGGGGTGGTTTTTAATATTTAAAACTTTGGAGATGTTGACTACTTACCTTTTGATTTACAGTTGCACTGTTAATGATTTGGTATTCTGCACATTTGTGTATATGCTGTTGGTGCCTTGTGATATGAGAATAAAAAAACAGATTGTACACCAAGTTGGACTCTGATGTTTGATTACCAAGTTCCTTCTTTGTTCATTCCTTCCTTTGATGTCTTACTAAAATCAGTTTGTTTAAATTTTTATTTTGAAAAAAAAAAAAGGACCACTGTTACCTTATTTTTTAATCTTATATTGGATTGATTATTGTAGTTCTCTCTTGGTGGTGGGGGGGGGGGGGGTGTTAACTCTAATTAAAAGATTCAAAATTGTACAAAATACAGCTTTCTTTTTGGAATAAGGACATTTGATAATGCAGCTCCTTTATTTTATGAAGAATATTGGTTGCCCATAGCTTTCCAGAGCCAGTTTAAGATTCTACTTTTGACCCATCAGGCTTTTTGTACTGGAATACAGCTATTTGGCATCATATTTGATTCCATGTATCGATCATCCCAAATTTTTGTCTACTGTGATTTCCTTCACCTTTTGGAATCCAGTTTGAGGAGAGACAGAGGTCGTTTTTCACAACCTTAGCCCATCTTTTTTTGGAAAAGACTACCTGTGAATGTCAGAAGAGAAGATAATTTTTTAAAGTTTAAAACTACCTTAAAGATGGTATACTCTATAGGTGTTTTTCGAGGGTATATGTAATTGCATGCTTTTCATTTTTATTGTCCACTGCTTATGTTGGAGCTGTCTGTCTTTTTCCATTGGAAGCTGTATTTTATTTCTTTGTTTTTCTCTTTCGTTCTGCCTTTCCATTTTAAAATTTTTCTTTTTTCCTGTTTTCTTTGTCCTTTATGTCAGATTTAATGAAGAACAATCAAATATAATAATAAATTTCAAATCTTAATACTAAATAGCTGCTATGTTATCATGCTGCGTTAATATCTTTGTCTTATGTTCCGTAAGACTACTTTTGCTAAATTTCATTTTTTTAATAGCTTCCCTTTAACTGTAAGCTTCCTTTGATTTTGTGTGTCCTAAGAATGAAAAAGTGCCATGTTGATTCAGAACAAAGCTAAACAATCATTGAAATCCTCAGTTTAGTTAGTGGCAGTGGCAAAAAAGCAAATTGAATACTAGGAATTATACTGTAAGAAATAGAAAAGAGACTGGAAATAATGTTTATCTTTTTTAAGCTGTGGTATGACTAGGAGTATGCACTTCTTGTGTATGCGACTGTAATGGTAGGGGATTTTTTGTTTATTTCAGTTTTAGTGTGTGCTATTTGTGGACACCATTCCACCAGATGGCATGCAATTAAAAATGGTGCTGGTCTCTTATTGCCATTTTTAAACACTAGAACAGTGGGGCAGGCGCAATTGTGGATCACTCCCTCTCTTTTGACTCTTATTGTGGATAAGCTTCGGAGGCATCTCTGTTAGGGGAAGAAAGTCCTGATGGGGGCTGTTGTCTTTTTTTTTTCAGATTAATATTTAGCTCACTCCTTTTCAGGAGACGATCAAGATACAGTAGACATTTCCCAGTTCCCAAAGGGCTCACAATCTAAGTCCATACCTGAGGCAATTAACCCTTTCCAGGCTGAGCCCAAAACTCTTGGGATCCAAAATTCTGACTAAATATTCCTATCAAATGGTATATAATACATGACCATAGCAGAAGGAAGCTCACTATTAGAACAGATTGAATAAGACGGGTACAATTTTCCTGAACTATGCAAGAATTAACCTGGCTGCAGAATGTGGATTAAAAATTTAAAGGAGGCCTTGAAAGGGTTAAAGGTTAAGTGACTTGGCCAAGGTCACAAGGAGTGCCTGTGGGATTTGAACTATGGTCTTTCTGGCTCTAGGCTGCTGTCCTAACCACTGAGCCATTCTTCCACACCAAAAATGATACGAAACATAGGAAATGTGGTAGACATTTCCTAGCCATTTTCCTGGCACCTTCTTTGAGATGCAGTGGCCAGAATTGCACACAATAAAGATGTAGTCAAATTAGAAAATGTACAGGGAAAGACAACCAGAATGATTGATTTGATTAATTTATGAAGAAAGACTAAACAAATTAGGACTTTTCAGCTTGGAGAAGAAACAACTGAGAAGGGGATATGTTGTTGAACAAGTAGATGGTGAAAAATGTTACTTTGCACATGTAATTTGACATTTAGGTTTCCCACATTAATAGATCTGTCAACAATTTCATGTTTTTATTTTCAAGTGTTCTCAAGCATGTCATCATGAAAATGAAGTGCAGTTTTTTTCCATCATTAATATCCTTAAGCTAAAGGTAATTCTTAGTTCATAGCTCTCCATTTTCAATTATTCAGCCTGTCTGAATGTTCACATTTGAGGTATTTTAAACATGATGAATTGGTAGTAAAAGAGAGCTTTTAAATCCTGAATTTAAGAGTTTAGATGTATATTGTACATAAAATAGCACCTTGCTTTTGAATATATGTTCTCTTAGATCCATGTCAGATCCATCGATTCTGAAAGTCTAGAGCAGAGGAGTGGCCTAATGATTAGAGCAGCAGGCTGAGAACCAGGAAAGCCAGGGTTCATATCCTACTGCAGCTCTTTGTGACCTTGGGCAAGTCGCTTAATCTTCCATTGCCTCGGATACAAACTTAGTTTAGTTTATTTAAAACTTGATATACCACCGTTTATATACGGCAACAAGGCAGTTTAGTTCACAAATCAAAAGAAAAGATAAAAAACAGTTATTTACAAAAGAAACAAAAAACAGGGCATCTGCTGCGTAAGAACACTGCGCTCATCTTCAACACATAGGGTTCTAATGCATGCGTTAATAGTCCTTACCCCTGAAGCAGTAGACTACTAACACATGGAAATTATGGCAGCATTAAAAAAATATGCCCTGACAGAACAAGCAGTGTACACTACTGTGATAATATACAGCCATTTGCTGCATCATTAGTAAATCTCTCTTCCTTTCAGTATATGCGTGGGGATTGGCTCATGCATTAACAAGGAAGGGGGAATTTTTCTTTAGGAATTTGTCCATACCCTTTTTAAACCCAGCTACATTACCTGCTTTTACCACATCTTCTGGCAATGCGTTCCAAATCTTAATTATGTGTTGAGAGGAAAAAAAGATTTTTTCCTCTCTGTTCTAATTATACCACTTCGTAGCTTTGTGACATGTCCTTTAGTCCTTATGTTTTTTTGAAAGAGTAAACAATTGATTTGCTTTCACCCAATCCATGCCACTCAGTATTTTATAGGCCTCTATCACATCTCCCCTCAGCCGTGTGTTCTCAAAACTGAAGAGCAACTAACCTTTTTAGCCTTTCTTCATAGGAGAGTTGTTCCCTGCCTTTTATCATTTTGGTTGTTCTCCTCTGTGTCTTTTCTAATGCGCTATATCATTTTAGAGATGTGGAGGTCAGAATTGCTCACAAGGTGCTCACATCACGGACCAATACATAGGCATCGTTATATGTTTTGGTCCTTATTCCTTTCCTAATAATTGCTAACATTCTGCTTGCTTTTTTGGCCAGCGTTGCCACACACTGAACAGAAGATTTTCAGTTTATTTTCAGATTATTTTCTTGGGTGGTGACTGCTAATATGGAACCTAGAATTGTGTATTTATAGTTTGGGTTATTCTTTCCTATATGTATCACTTTGAACTTGTGCATATTAAATTTAATCTGACATTTGGATGCCCAGTCTCCAAGTCCCACAAGGTCCTCCTGCAATTTCTCACAATCTGCATTTGATTTAACAACTTTAAATTTGCAGATGACACCAAATTATTCAATCACCTGGCTTGTTCCCGAACATTTATAAATATGTTAAAAAGCACTATTCCCAGTACAAATCCCTGGGGTACTTCACTATTCACCTTCCTCCATTAAGATAATCCTAATCTCCAGGAACAAGCAGGAATGAGTCTTCACATATGGGTATCGTCGGTACCAACGGAGCCTGCGTGGGAGCGCTCCCCAGCGTCCAGTAAGAAAGCTTTTGGGAGCATCCCACAGCGCCTGCGCGCTGCCTTCCCGCCTTTCCTAACCGCCTCTCTCCAGTTCTTCTTTTCCGCGGAGCCAGCAAGTTGTGTTCCTGTCACCGCTGAAGAAGTTCTATATTTTTCTTTATTTCTTTGGTCGCGCGTCTGCCTTCTTCGACGTCGGACCGGTACCTCCGGTCTTTTCTTCTTTCTTCTTTAAAAAAAAACAAAAAACTACCGTTTCCCACTTCTGTGCAATTTTTTCTTTTGGGCCTTGGGCCTAGAAGATTTTTCCTCATGGAAAAGCCCGCTTCCAGGTTTAAAAAGTGCATGAAGTGCAGCGGTACTCTTTCTATCACCGACACCCATGATTGGTGTCTAAAATGTTTGGGTCCTGACCACTCCATCACCGATTGTGAGTCCTGTTCCATGATGTCTAAAAGAGGTCGACAGAATCGAGCGGCAAAGCTCAGTACCCTGTTTCCCTCTGATGCAGCTTCGGTGGCATCGACATCTTCCAGGGCTTCGTCTTCCTCCCATGGATCTCAGGTAACCAAACATAAGTCCAGCCGGTCCTCGAAGGGTAGATCTCCCTCTAAATATCGAGATGCCTCCGGGCTTGAACTCGAGGATCCTGCACCGGCAAAATTACCCCGGCGGGAGGCTCCGGCTCCCAAAGCTTCATCTATGGGGTCACAGGTTGACATCGATGGCGTGGCCTTGACCGATCACCTGTTGCCATGTTCTGGGGTACCGGTGGTCTCCACTGGTACCGACATCCAGACATTGGTTGCGTCGATGGATCAGAATATTCTGACCATGCAGCGTGCCATCTCGGCATTCATACAAGCTGCGACGCCTCCGGTACCGCAACAAACTCCGTTGGCGGTACCGGCACCGGCACCGATATCGGTTCCGGTGCCGGTACCGATTGCATCGACATCGGCTTCGGTGTCGACTGCAGCGGTATCCTGTCCTGTGATGCCCATCGGTACCGATCACTCCCGATGTCGATACCACTTGGTATGCGTATCGGGCTCTGCAAGAGCATCCAGACAGGCGATACTTCGATTCCTCCGAGGACTCTGATGAATCAGAGGCTTCTGTCGAGGCATTGGTACTCCTTCCTCAGGAGCCCTCTTCTCCAGAAAGAAGAATGTCTCCTCCAGAAGACTTGTCTTTTCAAGACTTCATTAGGGAAGTGGCCAGGGGCCTCTCTATTTCAGTGGCCCCTGAACCAGAGCCTAGAGCCAAGAAATTAGATATTTTACAATATCCTAAGACTCCTAAAGAGGCAGCTACTTTACCAATTCATGAGATCCTTTATGATCACATGTTGGGCATATGGGAGACACCTCTTACTACTTCCCCTCATTCTCGCAGGTTGGACACCATGTAC
The DNA here is from genome assembly GCA_033557465.1 of Ichthyophis bannanicus. Taxonomy (NCBI): domain Eukaryota; kingdom Metazoa; phylum Chordata; class Amphibia; order Gymnophiona; family Ichthyophiidae; genus Ichthyophis; species Ichthyophis bannanicus. The sequence goes on from CM066031.1 coordinate 368,925,288, forward strand.
CGTGTTCCTCCTTGTCCTGGCTTTCATAAGACTCAGCTTCCTCACCACTCTATTGTGGTGGAGTCTGCTATGAAAAAGATAGAGGGCAAAAAGACACTCATTTAATCCTCCAGGAAGAGAATGCAGAACCTTAGATGCTTTTGGCAGGAGAATTTTCCAGGCCAATATGCTTACTGCCAGAATCAACTCCTATAGTCTCTATATGGGGATGTTTCTAAAAGAAGTTACAGATCATCTGCTAACTTTATCTCCTTTTATCTCAGAAGATAGAAGGGAAGAGTTTCTCACCTGGCTTAAACATGCCCAGGATGTTTCCAAATTCTCCAACCGTGCAGCCTTTGACTCTTTTGAGTGTGCCAGCAGAGCCTCGGCTATTGCCATTGGTGCACGCAGACTTGCTTGGTTGCAAGCTTCAGATTTGGAACCCTGGGTCCAGGATGGATTAGGAAATCTTCCTTGTACAGGTGAAAACCTTTTTGGTAAGGATTGGCAAGCAAAGGCCACTCAGATGGATGCTGAAAATTCTGCCTTAGATAGACTTTCAAAGTCTACTTCTGCTCCTGCTAAAAAAAGGTTATTCAAAAAGATTTTCTTTCCCAAAAAAGGGAAATATTATCCTGGTTATGGTCTCCAGGCATCTTCTAAAGGTCGTTTTGCTGCAAAGCGACAGCAACAACCTAAACAAGCCAAGCCTAGGGCTACAAGGACTGCTACGGCCCAACAGCCTCAGCCTCCTCAGGGCCTTTGACTTACAACTAGAGAACTTAGCCTTTCTGGCTCTAGAGGAACCAGAGCCTCTCACCATTCCAGGAAGGTTAGCTCATTTTGCTCCCAGATGGGAACAAATCACAGCAGAGCAATGGACCCTCTCCATCATAAGGGAGGGGTACAAGCTTCATTTCTTAAACCTTCCTCCTCACACTATGGTGAGACAGTTCAATTCTCCAACATCTCTCCTCGACCTTCTGGGTCAGGAGATTGCTTCCCTTCTTGCCCAAAGGGCAATAGAAGAAGTACCCCTTCTTCAACAGGGTTCAGGGTTCTACTCCCCCTATTTTCTTATTCCAAAGAAAACAGGGGGCTACAGACCCATATTAGATCTCAGAGAATTGAACATGTTTCTATGCAAGGAGAAATTCAAGATGATTTCTCTCGGTGCTCTCCTTCCATACCTTCAGAGTCAGGATTGGCTTTGTTCTCTAGATCTCAAGGATGCGTACACCCATGTCCTCATCCATCCAACACACAGAAGGTTCCTTCGGTTCCTTTATCAGGGAAAGCACTATCAATACAGAGTGCTTACTTTCGGTCTGGCCTCTGCTCCAAGAGTGTTCACAAAATGCATGGCAGTAGTAGCTGTATTTCTATGCACTCTAGGAATATTTGCATTCCTATATCTGGACGACTGGCTCATCCGAGCACCATCCCAGTCAGAGGCCCAGACTTCCCTAGCCTGCACAAGGCGTGTTCTTCAGTATCTGGGACTTGTAATAAACATCCCAAAATCACAACTCACCCCTACTCAGTCATTGGAGTTCATAGGGGCCTTGCTAGATACCATAACTGCAAGGGCCTATCTTCCCCAGGCCCGTTGCCTACGCTTGGTGCAGTTAGCCTCTCAAATTCAGTTAAAATCCCATTTAACTGCTCGAGAGATGTTACAACTGTTAGGCCACATGGCATCCACCGTGCATGTGGTTCCTTACGCTCGCCTTCACATGAGGGCAGCTCAGTGGACTCTGTCCACCCAATGGACCCAGGCATCAGGTTGCCTGTCAGACAAAATAGCAACTTCCAGTCGCCTCTTTTGGTCCCTCCAGTGGTGGAAGTCCACTCAAAATCTGTTGCTGGGGTCCCCCTTTCAACAGTTGCTACCCCAAGCAACCCTCACAACAGATGCCTCCACAAAGGGTTGGGGAGCTCATCTACAAGATCTCTCCACCCAGGGCATCTGGTTTCCACAGGAGACATCTCAATATGTCAACCTCTTAGAGCTCAGAGCAATTCTTCTAGCTCTGAGTCTTCCACACCCTGCTCAGCTACAAGACAGTCCTCATCCATACGGACAACCAAGTAGCCATGTTCTACGTGAACAAGCAGGGCGGTACTGGCTCTCTGTCGCTTTGCAACGAAGCTTTGAGATTGTGGGCCTTCGCCAGAGAGCATCAGATTCCTCTCATGGCAGTGTATCTTCCAGGGGTTCAAAACTCTTAGGCAGACAGACTCAGTCGAGTTCTGCTTCCACACGAATGGTCCCTCCATGGGGACCAGATAGCCAGGATCTTTCGAATTTGGGGAACCCCAGACATAGACCTGTTTGCAAGTCCGTGGAATGCCAAACTTCCCCGGTTCTGTTCCAGGATTCCGTGTCAGGGAGTTCAGGCCAGGGATGCCTTCCTCCTCCACTGGGGGCAAGACGTCCTCTATGCCTTTCCACCCATTCCTCTAATTTCCAAGACACTGTTCAAGCTTCAGAGAGACAAGGGGTCTATGATCCTCATAGCTCCACGTTGGCCACGCCAAGTGTGGTACCCTCTACTTCTTCATCTCCCTCGAGCTCCCTCCCTGGACTTGGGATCTGCTCCAGACCACCTGTCCCAGGAGGAGGGAAAGTTGTGGCACCCAAATCCCCAGTCTCTTCATCTCAGAGCCTGGTTGCTGAAGGCCTAGACCTTCAAGATTGGCATCTGTCTCAGCAAGTGAAGGATATCCTTCATGCTTCCAGAAAGCCTTCCACTAGACGTTCCTATGCTTTTAAATGGAAAAGGTTTACCATTTGGTGTGCAGAGAAGGGTCTTAACCCTCTTGCAATACCTCTGAATTCTTTACTAGAGTATTTGCTGCATTTATCCCATGCAGGCCTTAAAACGAATTCAGTAAGAGTCCATTTGAGTGCTATTGCAGCATACCTTAAGCCTCTTAATTGTCATCCTATTTCCTCTCATCCTCTTATTGCAAGATTCATGAGAGGCCTTCTTTTAACTAAACCTCCCATTAGACCACCTCCAGTGGCATGGGATTTGAATTTGGTTCTTGGCCAACTTATGAAGCCACCCTTTGAACCCTTAGCCACTACCTCCTTGAAATTCCTTTCCTGGAAGGTTATTTTTCTCATTGCAGTCACCTCAGCTCGCCGTATCAGTGAGCTGCAAGCCTTGGTGGCTAAACCTCCTTATACAAGGTTCCATCATGACAAGGTAGTCCTCAGGACTAATCCACACTTTATGCCTAAAGTGGTCTCACCTTTTCATCTGAACCAGGAGGTGTATTTACCTGTCTTTTTTCCAGGACCTCATGCATCAAGTGCAGAGAGGAATCTTCATACCCTGGATTGTAAGAGGGCACTTGCTTTCAACTTACAAAGGACACAGCAACATAGAAAGTCCTCTCAACTCTTTGTTGCTTTTGATCCCTCTCACTTAGGACTTCCAGTCTCTAAGAGGACTCTGTCCAATTGGATTGCTCAGTGTATTTTCTTCGCCTACCAGAGTAAGAACCTTTCTCTGGAGGGCCATGTCACAGCTCACAATGTGAGGGCCATGGCAGCCTCTATGGCTCATCTAAACTCTGTGTCCATCGACCAAATCTGTCGAGCGGCCACCTGGGCCTCGGTTCATACCTTTACAGCCCATTACTGCTTGGACAAGGACTCCCGCCGGGATGCCTTGTTTGGTCAGGCTGTTCTCAAACACCTGTTCCATACCTAATCAACTCCTACCCCCCATCCCTGGTTGGATGCCCGAGATCCATGGGGTGAGATAGAGCCCTTCTCAGGGACTCACAACTTTGGAGATCTCCCTGGCATCTCTAGCTGGGGAGTCCCCCATATGTGAAGACTCATTCCTGCTTGTTCCTGGAGATAGCACAGTTACTTACCTGTAACAGGTGATCTCTGGGAACAGCAGGAATAAGTCTTCACAACCCACCCACCTCCCCTAGGAGTTGTATCTCTCTATCTATCTTTCCTTTCCTCTCTCTCTCTTTGTCTCAGCTTTAAAACGCGAACTGGAGAGAGGCGGTTAGGAAAGGCAGGAAGGCAGCGCAGGCGCTGTGGGATGCTCCCAAAAGCTTTCTTACTGGACGCTGGGGAGCGTTCCCGCGCAGGCTCCGTCGGTACCGACGATACCCATATGTGAAGACTTATTCCTGCTGTTCCCAGAGATCACCTGTTACAGGTAAGTAACTGTGCTTTCTGTTTTATCTCTCTCAACCAGTTGCCAGTCCATATAAAATTCTGTGAGCCCAGTATCCTGTATCCAACAGTGGCCAATCCAGGTCCCAGGTACCTACCTGCCAGGCTCTTAACTTAGTCCTCTGGGACTCCCAGGCCAGTCAGGTTTTCAGAATATCCACAATGAATATGCATGAGAGAGATCTGCATGCACTGCTTCCATTATATGCAGATCTATCTCATGCATATTCGTTGTAGATATCCTGGGGGTCCCAGAGGACTGGGTTGAGAACAACTGAGGAAGACAATAGGACATTGCCTCCTATGCCCTGACTTTTTAATTTTCTCTGGAGTCTCTGATATGGGACTTTATATTTAAACTTTCAGAAAGCGTTTGATACTAAATCGATTGGCTCACCTTTATCCACATGTTTGTTCACTCCTTCAAAGAAATGGAGCAGGTTGGTGAGGCAAGACTTCCCTTGGCTCAGTCTCTCTTTTGTTTTATTTATTTATTTATTTATGTATTTATTTATTTATATTTTATTTAGCATTATTTAGCTCTCATCTTTCTAGAAGTAGAGCAAGATGAGTTACAATCAGGTTCTGTAGGTATTTCCCTGTCCCCGGAGGGCTTACAATCTAAGGTTGTACCTGAAGCAATGGAGAGTTAAGTGACTTCCCCTAGGCCACAAGGAGAGTCGGTAGGATTTGTACCCTGATCTTTCTGATCCCAGGTTGCCCTAACTACTAGGCTACTCCTCCACTTTGTCCCATTAAACCATGTCTTTCGATGGGTTCATGATTTTGTTGTTATGATTTCTACCATTTTCCCTGCTGCTGACGTTAGGCTTACCAGTCTGTAGTTTCCCAGATCACCCTTAGAGCCCTTTTAAAAAATGAGTTATATTGGCCACCCTCCAGTTTTCTGGTAGCATAGATGATTTTAAAGATAGATTTAAAATTACTAATACTAGCTCAGCAGTTTCATCTGAGTTTTCTCAGCACTCTTGGGTGTATACAGTCCAGTCTGGGTGATTCGCTCCTCTTTATTTATCAATTTGTTCTACTACATCTGCCAAGTTCACTGATATTTGATTCAGCTCTTTGGACTTGTCACCATTAAATACCTTTTCTGGCTTGGGAGCTTTCTCGCATCTTGTCCAGTAAAGACTGAATAAAGAATTTAGTCTCTCAGCTATGGCCTTGTCCTCCTTGAGTGCCCCTTCTACCCCTTGATCATCTAAAGTTCTAACTGATTCTTTCCCTCACGTCTTGTTTCAAATGTACCTGAAAAGGTTGTTGTGAGTTTTTGTCTCTATGGCAAGCTTTTTTTGAAATTCTCTTTTTCCTTGCATTTAACTTGCCAGTTCTTATGCTTTTTCCTATTTTATTCATTTAGTTCCTTTTTCCATGTTTTGAAAGATATTTTTTAGCTCTAATAGCCTTTTTAACTTTAACATTTAACTATGCTGGCTATTGTTTAGTCCTCCTTCCACCTTTCTTAAAGTATGGGATATACCCTTGATTCTACGTCTTCAGTGCAATCATTGTTTGTTTACCACAGATATAAACTGAACAATTTTTCCACAATAATCTGCAGTTTAGTATCCATACTCGTGGAAATATTTTCCACAAGGCCCTCTTTGACTGATCTAATAATGTGTCTCAATGCTACAGAAACTAGGGCCTCCACCCACTGTTCATCACCAGATACTAAGTTGTCCACAGCTGAGGGTTTGACTGCTGCTGATTTACTCCCATGTCTTTTGGGTATGGTGGCCTGTTCCACCAGCAAGGATCTTTTATTGAGTCTTTCAGCATTCTCAAACTGTATTATTCAGGCCAAACTTAGGGAAATGGTGAAAATAACAGGATAAATAAGGACTGCAGAAGTGACACTTAAAAAGACATCAAAAGACATCCAGTCACCTCCATGCATTACCGAAAGTCCCCTTCACACTCTGATGCTTTTTTGTTTCCTATTATGTAAGTTTCAAAAATAATGTGTGCGTGTGCATGTATATATTTATATTTCCATATCATCCTACTAAACCAGTCCAGACAAGTGGATTGTGTTCCCCTACCAGCAGATTGGTGGAGACAAAGTACCAATGAAAAGCCCAGGTTTTAATGACGTCACTCCTATGCTTCTATTTGCCTCAGTCACCAGAGGTCCCTTCAGAATTTCTTTGTCTCTGGCAGATGGTGGATGGATATTCTCCCCTCTGAAGAAAAAAAAGATCTGAAGATCGAGAGGAAAAGATTGATTAAACATTCATGAACAACCACCTTGAAGGTGACTCTCTCATTTGAGCGTGACATGGGAGTCTCCACTAGACCGTGGTCTTTATGGTAGTCATTGGAGGAGAGAAAATTGGTTCAGCTATATCCTCTTACCTTGGATAAGAGCCCATTGAGCAGCCAGAAAATCGGAAGGATGGAAGAATTACGCAGCCTCCCCCAACTTCAATGCCCCCTCCCTCCTCCTTGCTCTCCTGAAGATTGTAGAAGGCTCTCAGAGGAATCTGCCTGCCAGCCACCTTAAACCGCAGTGCTGTGAAGCAAGAGAAATAGTTTCACAGGAGCAGAACTGAGCCCAGCCTCTGCCTGGGAATCTCAGGAGGTGAGTACCAAGGCTTGACCTTCTCTTTGGTCTTGTTGGGGGCCCCCTAATCCGTCTTTTTGGGACGCAATTTGGCGTGGACTGCTTTTTTATGGTGTGGGAGTTTCCTGCCATTTTCTGTACACATTAGTACCGTTTCTACCTATTGTGTGTCTGGAGGTCGCGCGGTCCTAGTGCGTGTTCTGCCCAAGCTGCTCCAATGCGTGCTCCTTCTCTAATGCCTTAACGTGTGTTGCAATAAAAGTGCAGTTCATGCATGCCTTTGGGCCATCGCATCCTTAGCTTGTGCTGTTCTGATACTTTCCTCCTTTTAGGACGCATTGTTTCAACTGTGGCAGCAAGGTAACTCATCTCTGGATTCTGGTCTCTGCTCTTCTTGCATGGCAGCTTTTGAGTTGTCCCTGGAGGGCCTGCTTCCCCTCTCTCAGCTGTGGGATGTAGTTAGTCCGGCCTTACCTGCCTTAGGGCAGGAGGTGACAGATGGCCCTATGGGTAAGAATATCCAGCCAGCCAGTGGATCCAGCAACTGTACTGTGAACTCATCGTTCTCTAGGGGATCTAGGGCAACTGTGCCCCCCTGCTGTTAGGGGATCATTTCCAAGTGGAGAGCTTCCAGCCTCAGGATTGTCCTCGGAATCCTTTTTTTTTTTTTATGCATCAGCAGAAGGTCTGGTCCTTCTGGCATGGAAATTCAGATCCTATGTCCTCTGGGTGCCCCCAGGCACAGTATCGTGTGAGGCAGGCTGAGAGTAGAAACCCTGTTTCATTACCCTTAACTAAGCATCCTTGGTAAGGGGCGCCCCCTGGAGATGGGGAACAGCTGGGAAGTATCTGATATTTTGACTGACTGATTCAGCTGGCTCGGTACTAGGCTATGATGTGGATGAAGAAGTACTCTTGCTGTCATAAAATTGTGAAGAGGCTGGAATGACCTGCCTATTTCGGAAGGGGGAGCTAGCGGCATTGATGGTCAGGGTCTCTTCTGCCTTGAACTTGATGGATCTTCCGGCATGGAGTAGGAGCCAAAGGTACACCCACTCCTTCAAGGGGTCCGAAAATCCACTACTGCCTTCCCGTTCCCAAATGTGATCAAAGATATGATCCGGTCTGAGTGGGACTCTCCTGACTCTCTGTCTAAGGAGTTAAGGATGTGTAAAAAGATCTACGCTCTCCTGGAGAACGAGTATGTTGAGTGGTTTGGCATTCCTAAGATGGATGCACAAGTCACAGCGGTTACCAGACAGGCCACCATTCCTGTGGAAGGTGGATCGGCTTCGAAGGATTTTCTGGATCGTGAGGTGGATCCATTGTGGTGGAGCCAATTTGCTGTGGCAGCTGCTACTCTGCAGCTGGCAGTATGTACCAGCTTGATATCTCGAGCCCTGCTCCAGTGGATACAGTCTCTTCCACTTCATGATACTACCCTTCTTTTGGAATCTGCTGCAGCCTTCCTTTCTGATGCCATGTATGACCTGGTACATTTGTTTGCCAGGGATAGTGCCCTGATGACAGTGTCATGGTGTTGGTTTTGGCTCCTACACTGGGCAGTGGACTCAACTTCCAAAGCCCGGTTGGCCCAACTGGTTTTTAAGGGAGGGGGGAAGCTTCTGTTTGGAGCTGAATTGGAGAAGCTGGTGAAGGACCTGGATGAGACAAAATCTTACTACCCTTCCATAAGGCAGGTCCAAGGAGCCTGTGAAGCGAGCTGGTGCCCCTTTCTCATCAGCCTATGCCCGTCCACTGAGGGCATACTGGCCAGATTCCCAGTAGTCTCGTGACTCTTGTTGTTATCACCCTGGAAAAGCTTTCATCCTCTCTGCTTCTGGGCTTTGGGCTTGTTCTCAGTCCTTTCGTGGAGCACATGGGCCCAGGGACTCAGTCACTACCTGTAGAGGACCCTCCCAAACCATGCAGTGAAGGTTTTGGGGACTATTCCCTGGTTTCTCCAGTTGGAGACAGACTTCACCTTTTCTTTCAGGAATGGACCCTGGTTACCAAGGATCACTGGGTGCTAGACACCATTCAGTTCAGCTGTGTTGTGGCATGCAAAAAGCCAATTCCAGATGCCTTTGTCACCTCCCCTTATGGGTCTGTGATCAAAAGTGCCTTTGTGCAGACCACCTTGGACAAATTGCTATGCCTGAAGGCAGTTGTGCCTGTCCCAGTGGATTCTAGAACTCAAGGGGGTTAACGAGCAATTGCACGTACTGTGCTTCTGCATGGAAATCTTGTGCTCCATGATTCAGGCAGTGCAGTGAGGGGAGTTCTTGACTTCTCTGGATCTGGCTAAGTTATACTTTCATATCCCAATCTGGGGCGATCAGCAGAAGTATTTGCATTTTGCCGTGCTTGGCTCTCACTGTCAGTTTGCTGCCCTCCCTTTCCGGCTATCCACTGACACGAGGATGTTCTCCAAGGTCATGGTGATAGTTGTTGCAGTGCCAAGAGATCTATGTCCAACCCTATCTGGACATCTGGCTCATCCGGGCCCATTCCCATTCAGAGTCATCTTGGATGGTGTCCTGAGGGGTTTAATTTTTGGAGTACCTCGGCTGGATGATCAATCAGGGAAAAAGCCAGTTGTTGCCTTCCCAGTCCCTGGATTTTCTGGGAGCACATTTCGACATTCGAGTGGGCAGAGTTTCCTGCCAGAGGAGAAAGTCAAGATTGTTGGATTGCCTAGTGCTATTCTGTGCACAGCAGACTTCCAGAATCAGGGATTATCTTCTGCTCCTCGGATTGATGGTGGCAACCATAGAGATGGTGCCATTGGAATGGGCTCACATGCAGCTGCTCCAGTGGTCCATGCTCACTCAGTGGTTCTCAAGTTCCAAGGAGTTCAAGAGCTGGCTGCCGCTCTCATTGATGGTGAGGTCCAGCCTGCTATGGTGGCAACAGGCTAGTCATTTGAGGGAAGGACATGCCACTGGATGATTTTTCCTGGATCCTCCTGATGGAGCCCATTGCAAAGATTATACTGCCCAGACCATTGGAACCACAAGGAAGAGGTACAGTCCATCAGTTGCCTCGAGGCAAGGGCCATGAGGTTCTCTCTTCTGCGTTTCCGGCCCCTGGTTAAGGGCCGGGCGGTTCGAGTGTTTTCAGAGAATGCCACGGTGATGGCTTCTGTCAATTGGCAAGACAGCATGAGGAGTGCCAGGGTAGCTCTGGAGATGGCTCTCTTGTTTACTTGGGCAGAGAAGAACCTCCTAGCTTTGCTGGCTCAGCACATTGCTGGAGTGGATGCTGGATCCTGGAGAGTGGGAGTTGAGTCATGAGGCACTTCAGTTTATTCTGCACTGCTGGGGTCACCCCGAAATGGATCTGATGATGACCCACTCCAATGCCAAAGTTTGCCGTTTCTTCAGTTGCCACACAGACAGGGTCTGAGGACATCGTCGCCCTAATCCAGCCTTGGCCAAGTCAGCACCTGCTGTACATGTTTCCCCCGTGGCCCCTGGTGAGGTGTGTGCTTCGGCATATAGAACACCACCTGGGCAGGATTGTTCTGGTGGCACTGGATTGGCCGAGGAGAGCATGGTTCGGAGACACTCAACTCAAGGCCTATTGCAGTAGGGACCAGTAGTCCTGGAGGACCCAGCTCCTTACTCAGTTGTGGCTTGGTTCTAAAAAGGAGACGGCTAGTGTGTAAGGGCTACTCTCTTGCAGTGGCCTCTACTCTTGCTTGGAGCCCGGAGGAGGTCTACCAAGCTGGCATATTTGTGGATCTGGTACCTCTTTGAGCAATGGTGTAGCGCTCGGCAGTTGGCCCAAGGTGCCATCTCTGTTGGCCTTCTATAGTTTGGCCTAGAGAAGGGCCTTTCCCTTAGCTCCCTGAAAGTTCAGGTGGCTGCTTGGTCCCTTTTTCAAGGTCTGGTGGCTGGTAAGTCTCTGGCCTTGCACCTGGATGTCTCGTGCTTTCTCCCAGGGATTCAGCATCTGAATCATCCTCTTTGGGCTTTGATCCCTGCCTCAGATCTGTATCTGGTGTTCGAAGCCCTGATAGCGATGCTCTAATGGGGATGCCTTTTGAGCATTGAAGCACGCTACCTTAAAGGATTTGATGATCAAGATGGTCTTTGTGTCGCAATTTGTTCTTCAAGATGGATTTTCGAGCTGCAGGCTCTGTCTTGCCGAGATCCTTATTTGTCTTTTTCAAAGGAAGCTGTTTCCATTTGGCCTGTGCCTTCCTTCTTAAGGTGATTTCTCCATTTCTTGTGAACCAGGTGGTCTGCTTGCCCTCCTTCTCGAAGGAGCAGTGTCGGGGGAAGGATAAGGATCTGTGCCTTGTGGATGTTCGGAGGGTGCATCTCCTGCACTTGGATGTTACAAATTCCTTTTATAAGTCTGACCATCTTTTGTTCTGTTTGCTGGCCTATGCAAGGTTGAAGTGGCAGCCAAGTCAACTTTGGAGTGTTGGACTAAGTAGGCTATTGCCTCGGCATATCTGTTGTGGAACTGGCTAGTTTCAAAGGGTTTGCACGCCCATTCTACCCGAGCACAAGCATCCTCGTGGGCGGAGCAGAGCTCGGCAACCCCTGCAGACATTTGTCCAGCAGCAGTATCGTCATCACTTTCTACTTTTGTCAAGCATTACCGCTTGGATGCACACGGGCAAACGGACATGGCCTTTGGCTCAAGGGTTTTGCAAGCTGCTGTCTTCTTCCCGTCTAATGGAGTTGTAGCTTTGGTACATCTATTTGTCTGGACTGGTCTAGCAGGATGATATGGAAGGTGACATATTACTTACCAGTTAATGTCCTTTCCTTGAGTCCTGCTAGATCAGTCCTAGGCCCACCACTAAAACTGTATTTGCTTTGTTCTGCTGCAGTATTCTTGGGTCTGCTAGGATTTTTTACACTTGGCTGTGCAGGTTCATCATCTTCTGACAGCTTTTTGTTTATGCTTTTCTGAACATAGTTCTTTACTATTGATTACTCATTGTTGCCCACGATTGAGGTTGTGTGCGGCTTGCCATGTTTCTCCTATATGCTTTGGGACAGATACTGAAAGGATGTCTGGTTGCTGAGGTGAATAGAGGTAATAGGAGTGATGTCATTGAAATCTGGGCATTTCATTGGTTCTTTGTCTTCACCAATCTCCTCATAGGGGGAATACAACTCACTTGTCTGGACGGGTCTAGCAGGACTCGAGGAAAGGACATTAATTGGTAAGCAAAATGTCACCATGCATATATACATGCACACACAGACACATACTTTTTTTTTTTAAAATTAGGATTGCTAATCATGCTGTGATTCATAAAGGAATATAACCTTTTTAAATACTTAGGGTTACATTTTCTAAAGCTTAATAGGAATTTGTGTGTGTAAAATTAAGTTTTATGAATGTGATTTGGTGGCTTTTTTGTTCACTTGAAACTGCACATATACGTTCATAATGTGATTAAGTAAGAGCAGGGGGATTATTACTTCATTTGGTTTTTATGGGTTGTTTTATCCCAACAGTGGAGGAAGGGTGCAGTATGGGATTAAAGGTTAAAGAGAAGTTATGGGGGTGAAATCTTAGCAAAAGATTCAGAACAAATGTTTGCTTGAACTGGTTAGGCTGAATTTAGGGGAAACTATTAGAAGGAAGCAACAAGAAGGGACTAGTAAGACTGTATTGTAGCTATGTGAATGCATGGTCGACCTTAAATAAGGCTGCTTTAATACATGATACAGTGATGGAAAATCATTTGTATGTTTTTTTTATAACTGAATCGTGTTACCAGAAGTAGCTATGATGTGTTATGTAACAGGGTTGATAAATTCATTACCTGAGTCTTGCGGGGCTGTGGTGGGGTAGGCCCGGAGTGTACGATACTTATGGCTGATTGGGGCCTGGCATGCTGCAGTTGCAGCCTTTGTGATGCTGCAGAGATTGAGTCTAAAATGGAGCTAGAATGCATGAATAAATTAATAAATATACAAAAAGAGCACAGGGCACGGGAAACAAGTGGCACTAAGCTGCAAAGATGTAGCAGGGCCCAGGATGGTTAATTTTAAATACGTTTTAAAAGATGCAGCTGCAAAAAAAAAAAAAAAAAAGCCACAGTAGTGGCTCGTGCTCTGCTGGGGCTGGCTGGAGCTGTGCAAGACTGAGCTCCAGCTATTTAAAGAGGCAGCATACTTATTTTTTAAAAAGTTTTAAAAGTGATGCGAGCCTCAATTTGTGGTTAGGGGTTGCCCAAGGGGATTATGGGCAGCACAGAACTAAAGTTGCTTTTAAATTTCAAGGGTCAGTGCTCTTAAAATGGCAAGAATGTACTGGGAGGTAATCCAGATAGAAGAGAGGTTCCCGTGGTGGGGGAGGGGGGACGACAGAGTAGAACCCAAGCGAGGCGGTTATTAGGTGGACTACCCAAAAATATTTTTAAAGGGGCCTTGCACCATGATGGCAAAGGATACAAAAGGGTATCCATTACCGTTATGGGGGATAAGATGACAATTGACGGACCCTAATAAAAGAGGATTGGCCACAGCTGTATCTGAGAAATTCCTCTTGTGGTAGGGTCGATCTCCAGGAACAAGCAGGAATGTAGTCTTCACATATGGGTACGTCGGTACCGACAGAGCCTGCGCGGGAACGCTCCCCAGCGTCCAACTAGAAAGCTTTTGGGAGAATCCCACAGCGCCTGAGTGCTGCCTTCCTGCCTTTCCCAATTGCCTCTCTGCAGTCCTTCTTTTTCCGCGGAGCCAGCAGGTCGTGTTCCTGTCACCGCAGAAAATTTCCCTTCTTTTTTGTGGTCGCGTCTGCCTTCCTTGACGCTTTACCGGTACCACTGGTTTTTCTTTCTTTCTTTCTTTTCAAAAAAAAAAAAAATTCTTAATACTTTTTCCCATTTTTTCCAGGTGCACGTGCCATTTTGGACCTTAGGCCCAACATTTTTTCCATAATGGAAAAACCCCTCCTCGGGTTTTAAAAAGTGCACCAAGTGTGGCGGTACCATCTCCGTCACCGACACCCATGAATGGTGTCTAAAATGTTTAGGTCCTGACCATTCCATCTCGGAGTGTATGGCCTGTGCCATGATGTCCAAGAGAGGTTGACAGAACCGAGCCGCCAAGCTCAATACCCTGTTTCCCTCTGATGCAGCTTCGGTGGCATCGACGTCTTCTAGGGCTTCGTCTTCCTCCCGTGGATCTCAGGTAACTAAACATAAGTCTAGCCGGTCCTCAAAGGGTAGATCTCCTTCTAAGCATCGAGATACCTCTGGCGTTGCCCTTGAGGATTCTGCACCAGCAAAATTGCCCTGGCGGGAGGCTTCGGCTTCCAAAGCATTATCGGGGCTCCAGGATGTTCTCGAAGCCTCGACCTCGTCAGAACTACTGGTGCCATGCTCTGGGGTACCGGCGGTCTTCTCCGGTAGTGACATCCAGGCATCGGCAGCGTTGATAGACCAGAGGGTCCTGGTTATTGAACGCAGTCTGGCGGCTCTCCTTGCGGCATTGACACCCTTGGAACCGCATCAGACAGTTCAACCGGTACCGGCGCCGACTCTGGCACTGGTGTTGGTACCGGTACCGACAGCATCGGCATCGGCGTCCGCTTTGCCGGTACCCAGTCATGCGATGCCTTCCGGTACCGTTACACTGGTACCAATTCCCCTCGGTACCAACTTCGGTCGGTACGGATATCGGGCTCTTCAAGAGCATCCTGACAGAAGGTACTTCGAGTCCTCAGAGGAATCTGAGTATTCTGGCAGTTCTGTCAATGCGGGAATACTTCTTCCGGAGGAGCCTTCCTCCCCTAAACGCAGGATGTCTCCTCCAGAGGACATTTCCTTTCAGGATTTCATCAGGGAGGTGGCTCGAGGTCTGCCATTACTGTGGCACCTGAAACAGAGCCCAGAGCAAAGGAGTTGGAAATTTTACAATATCCTAAAACTCCTAAGGAGGCAGCTACCTTGCCCATCCATGAGATCTTGCATGATCTCATGTTAAGAATGTGGGAGACACCTCTTACCACCTCTTCTCATTCTTGTAGACTAGATACTCTGTATCGAGTCCCTCCTTGTCCTAGTTTCCAGAAAACTCAACTTCCTCACCACTCTATTGTAGTGGAATCAGCTATGAGAAGGATCAAGGGTGAAAAGAGGCATGCCTCTAATCCTCCAGGATGTGAGTGCAGAACTTTGGATGCTTTTGGACGTCGTGTCTTCCAAGCTTCCATGCTTTCTGCCAGGATCAGTTCCTATAGTCTATAAATGGGAATGTTCCTGAAGGACGTCACAGGTGATTTAGAGGCTTTGAGTCCTCTTCTTCCTGAGGATAGAAGACAGGATTTTCTCACATTGGTCAAACATGCCCAAGATGTTTCTAAATTTGTCAACCGTGCAGCTTTTGACTGTTTTGAGTGCATAAGCAGAACCTAAGCCATTGCCATAGGTGCACGTAGAATTGCTTGGCTCCAGGCATCTGATCTGGAGCTCTGGGTACAAGACAAACTGGGAAATATTCCTTGTACTGGTGAAAACCTGTTTGGTAAAGATTGGCAGGATAAGGCCAATGAGTTGGATGCTGACAACTCCACTTGGATAGATTGTCCAAGTCCACAGCTGATCCTGCAAGAAAGAAATCTTTTAAGAAGCCATTCTTTTCTAAAAAGAAGAAATATTATCCTGCTTATTCTCAGCAGGGATCTTCTTCAGGTCAGCTTGTCAGAAAAGGTCAGCAACCACCCAAACAAAGAAAAGCAAAGACTGCTAAGCCTCAGCTGTCCCAGCAGTCTCAGCCTCCACAAGGCCTTTGACTTTCAGCTAGAGAACTTAGCCTTCCTGGCTGTCATGGGACCAGAGCCTTCCACCATTCCAGGAAGGTTGTGTCACTTTGCCCCCAGATGGGGGCAAATAACAGCAGAGCATTGGACACTCTCCATCATAAAAGAGGGGTACAAGCTTCATTTTTCAAGCATGCCCCCTCCCAGAATGATAAGGCAGTTCAATTCTCTGACCTCTCTCATCAACCTGTTAGGTCAGGAGGTCACTATGCTTCTTGCCCAAGGGGCAATAGAAGAAGTACCCATCCATCAGCAGGGTACAGGGTTTTACTCCCCCTATTTCCTTATCCCAAAGAAAACAGGGGGATACAGACCTATCTTGGACCTCAGAGAGTTGAACAAATTCCTGGTCAAAGAGAAATTCAAGATGATTTCTCTCGGAACTCTGCTGCCATACCTTCAGAGTCAGGATTGGCTTTGTTCTCTAGATATCAAGGATGCGTGCAATTCTCATCCATCCAACTCACAGAAGGTTCCTTCGGTCCCTTTTTCAAGGAAAGCACTACCAATACAGGGTGCTTCCTTTTGGCCTGGCCTCAGCACCAAGAGTGTTCACGAAATGCATGGCTGTGGTAGCAGCATTTCTCCGCACTTTAGGGATATTCGTCTTCCCCTACTTAGACAACTGGCTCATTCGAGCCCCAACAGAATCAGAGGCCAGGACTTCTCTATCCTGAACAATGCATATCCTTCAGTATTTGGATCTGGTCATAAACATCCCAAAATCCAGTCTAACTCCCACTCAGTCTTTAGAGTTCATAGGAGCTTTGCTGGATACCAGAAAGGCAAGGGCTTATCTCCCCCAGGCCCGCTGCCTTCGCATGGTGCAGTTAGCTTCTCAAGCAGTGCTAAAGCCTCATCTTACTGCCCGAGAAATGCTACAACCACTAGGCCACATGGCATCTACTGTGCATGTGGTTCTCTATGCCCACCTCCATATGAGAGCAGCCCAGTGGACTTTATCCACTCAATGGACCCAGGCATCAGGATGCCTGTCAGACAAAATAGAAAACACAAGTCGCCTTATTTTGTCCCTCCAGTGGTGGAAGACCACTCAAAACCTGTTGCTGGGGTCCCTGTTTCAACAACCCTTACCCCAAGAAACTCTCACAACAGATGCTTCGCCTATGGGTAGGGGAGCTCATCTGCAAGATCTCTCCACCCAAGGCACCTGGTCTCCAAAGGAGACTCATCTACATATCAACCTCTTGGAGCTCAGAGCAATCTTCCTTGCTCTTCGAGTGTTCCACACCCTGCTCAGCTACAAGACAGTCCTCATTCATACGGACAATCAAGTAGCCATGTTCTACGTCAACAAGCAGGGGGGAACAGGCTCTCTGGCGCTTTGCAACGAAGCTTTGCGACTATGGGCCCTTGCCAGAGAGCATCAGATTCATCTTCTGGCAGTGTATCTTCCAGCCATACAAATCTCTTGGGCAGACAGACTCAGTCGAGTTCTGCTTCCACACGAGTGGTCTCTGCATGCAGACCAGGTGGACAAGATTTTTCAAATTTGGGGAACCCTGGACATAGACCTCTTTGCAAGTCCATGGAATGCCAAACTTCCCCGGTTCTGTTCCAGAATTCCGGCTCAGGGGGCTCAGGCCAGGGATGCTTTCCTCCTTTCCTGGGGTCAAGACTTCCTGTATGCCTTTCCACCCATTCCCCTAATTCCCAAAACCCTGTTCAAGCTTCAGAGAGACAAAGGCCATATGATTCTCATAGCTCCACATTGGCCACGGCAGGGGTGGTACCCTCTACTTCTACTTCTCTCTAAAGCTCCCTCCCTGAAGTTAGGATCTTCTCCAGATCTCCTATCTCAGGAGGACGGAATGTTATGGCATCCCAATCCCCAGTCTCTACATCTCAGAGCTTGGTTGCTGAAGGCCTAGATCTCCATGATCTTAATCTCCTTCAGCAAGTAAAAGATATTTGTTTTGCTTCCAGGAAACCTTCCACAAGACACTCTTATGCTTTCAAGTGGAAAAGGTTTACCATATGGTGTTTGCAGAAGGGTCTTAACCCCCTTGCGATACCCCTGGAATCATTGCTGGAGTATCTCCTTCATTTATCCAATGCAGGACTTAAAACTACTCAGTAGGAGTCCATTTGAGTGCTATTGCAGCTTCCTTTAAGCCTCTAAATGGACAGCCTATTTCCTCTCATCCCCTTATAGCAAGATTTATGAGAGGCCTTCTTCTAAGTAAGCCTCCCATTAGGCCGCCACCGGTGGCATGGGACTTAAACCTGGTTCCTTGGGTAGCTATGAAGCCACCTTTTGAACCTTTAGCTACTACCTCCGTGAAATTCCTTTCTTGGAAAGTTATCTTTCTCATTGCAATCACATCAGCACGTTGGATCAGTGAGTTGCAAGCACTAGTAGCTGATCCACCTTATACAAGGTTCCATCATGACAAGGTAGTCCTTAGGAGTCATCCACACTTTATGCCGAAGGTGGTCTCGCCTTTTCATCTAATCCAAGCGGTCTACCTACCCGTGTTTTTTCCAAGGCCTCATGCATCAAATGCAGAAAGGAACCTTCATACTTTGGACTGTAAAAGAGCTTAGCCTTTTACGTACAAAGAACACAGCAACATAGAAAGTCCTCTCAGCTCTTTGTTGCTTTTGATCCTTCTCATATGGGACTTCCAGTCTCAAAGAGAACACTATCTAACTGGATTGCTCAGTGTATTTCCTTTGCCTATCAGAGTAAGAATCTTCCTTTGGAGGGCCATGTCACAGCTCACAATGTGAGAGCCATGGCAACTTCAATGGCTCATCTGCACTCTGTGTCTATCGACGACATTGGTTGAGCAGCCACCTGTGCCTCAGTTCATACCTTCACAGCCCATTACTGCTTGGACAAGGACTCCCGCCGGGATGCCTTGTTTGGTCAGGCTGTTCTTCAACACCTGTTCCATACCTAATCAACTCCTACCCGCCATCCCTGTTGGATACCAGAGATCCATGGGGGAAGTGGAGCCCTTTCACAGGGACACACAACTTCTGGGGTCTCTCCCTGGCATCTAAAGCTAGGGAGTCCCCATTTGTGAAGACTACATTCCTGCTTGTTCCTGGAGATAGCATAGTTACTCACCTGTAACAGGTGATCTCCGTGAACAGCAGGAATTTAGTCTTCACAACCCACCCACCTCCCCTAGGAGTTGTATCTCTCTGTCTATCTCTTTCTCTTTCCCTCTCTCTCTCTTTGTCTCAGCTTTAAAACTCAACTGGAGAGAGGCAGTTGGGAAAGGCGGGAAGGCAGCACGCAGGTGCTGTGGGATGCTCCCAAAAGCTTTCTAATTGGACGCTGGGGAGCGTTCCCGCGCAGGCTCCATCGGTACCGACGTACCCATATGTGAAGACTAAATTCCTGCTGTTCCCGGAGATCACCTGTTACAGTTGAGTAACTATGCTTTTTGTAAGGGGCTGGCAATCCATAAGTACGGAGGTATTATTGGGTATTTGGTAAATTTAAGGAAGATGCCATTATTTGGTAATTTTGGGTGTTAGGATGTTTAATTTGCTATGCTTTATAGAAATTAATGGATTCTATAGAGAATAATGGGCTCCATTGATTTCTATTAACATTTTCCTCGTAACCTATGAAAATAACAAACATTCCGAGAAAAACAGTTACAGAACCTTAGGCTAGGACTTTATTTATTTATATATTTCTTCTATCTCCAGGAGCAAGCAGGAATGAGTCTTCACATATGGGTATTGTCGGTACCGACGGAGCCTGCGCGGGAACGCTCCCCAGCGTCCAGTAAGAAAGCTTTTGGGAGCATCCCACAGAGCCTGCGCACTGCCTTCCCGCCTTTCCCAACTGCCTCTCTCCAGTTCTTCTTTTCCGCAGAGCCAGCAGATCGTGTTCCTGTCACTGCAGAAGAAGTTCTTTATTTTTTCTTTATTCTTTTGTGTCGTGTCTGCCTTCTTCGACGTCGGACCGGTACCGCCGGTCTTTTCTTTTCTTTCTTTAACAAAAAAACCCAAAAAAAACCCCTTATACTTTCTTCACTGTGCATTTTAGTTTTTGGGCCTTAGGCCTAAAGATTTTCTCCTCATGGAGAAGCCCGCCTCCGGGTTTAAAAAGTGCACAAAATGTGGCGGTACTATTTCTGTCACCAACACCCATGATTGGTGTCTAAAATGTTTGGGTCCTGACCATTCCATCACGGATTGTGTGGCCTGTACCATGATGTCTAAAAGAGGTCGGCAGAACCGAGCAGCCAAGCTCAGTACCCTGTTTCCCTCTGATGCAGCTTCGGTGGCATCGACGTCTTCCAGGGGTGCTTCTTCCTCCCATGGATCTCAGGTAACCAAGCATAAATCTGGCCGGACCTCGAAGGGCAAATCTCCCTCTAAGCATCGAGATGTCTCTGGGCTTGTCCTCGAGGACTCTGCACCGGCAAAGTTACCCCGGCGGGAAGTTCCGGCTTCCAAAGCATTGTCTATGGGGTCACAGGTTGACATCGATGGCTCGGCCTCGACCGGTCACCTGTTGCTGTGTTCTGGGGTACCGGTGGCTCCCACTGGTACCAACATCCAGACTTTGGTGGCATCGATGGATCAGAAGATTCTGACCATGCAGCGCACCCTGACGGCATTCATGCAGGCTGCAATGCCTCTGGTACCGCAACAATCCCCATTACCGGCTCCGGCACCGGCATCATTCCTGGTGCCGGTACCGATTGCATCGACATCGGCTTCGGTGTCGACTGCAACGGTACCCTGTCCTACGATGCCCATCGGTACCGAACCGGTACCGGTTACTCCCGATGTCGATCCCACTCAGTACGCATATCGGGCTTTACAGGAGCATCCAGACAGGCGATACTTCGATTCCTCCGAAGACTCTGACGAGTCCGAAGGATCTGTCGAGGCATCGATACTTCTTCCTCAGGAGTCTACTTCTCCTAAACGAAGAATGTCTCCTCCAGAAGACTTGTCTTTTCAAGACTTCATTAGGGAGGTGGCTAGGGGCCTCTCCATCACAGTGGCCCCTGAGTCAGAGCCTAGAGTCAAGCAGCTGGATATTCTACAATATCTTAAGGCTCCTAAAGAGGCAGCTACTTTACCTGTTCATGAGATTTTGTATGATCTCATGTTCAGCATGTGGGAGACACCTCTTACTACCTCCCCTCATTCTCGCAGGTTAGACACCATGTATCGTGTCCCTCCTTGTCCTGGCTTTCATAAGACTCAGCTTCCTCACCACTCTATTGTGGTAGAGTCTGACATGAGAAAGATAAAGAGTGCAAAAAGACACTCATCTAATCCTCCAGGACGTGAATGCAGGACCCTAGATGCTTTTGGCCGTAGGGTTTTTTCAAGCTTCTATGCTAGCTGCCAGAATCAACTCCTATAGTCTCTATATAGGGATGTTTCTAAAGGAAGTCACAGATCATCTGCAGACTTTAACCCCTTTTATTTCAGAAGATAAAAGGCAGGAGTTTCTCACTTGGCTCAAACATGCCCAGGATGTTTCCAAATTTTCCAACAGTGCAGCCTTTGACTCTTTTGAGTGTGTAAGCAGAGCCTCGGCTATTGCCATAGGTGCACGCAGAATTGCTTGGCTACAAGCTTCTGATTTGGAACTCTGGGTCCAAGATGAATTAGGAAATCTTCCTTGTACAGATGGATGCTGAGAACTCCGCTTTGGATCGACTTTTAAAGTCCACCTCTGCTCCTGCTAAGAAAAGATTGTTCAAAAAGACATCTTTTTCTAAAAAGGGAAGATATTATCCTGCTTATGGTCAGCAGGCATCTTCTGCAGGTTGTTTTGCTGCAAAACGTCAGCAACCACCTAAACAGGCCAAGTCAAAGGCTGCTAGGCCTTCCACGGCCAGCAGCCTCAGCCTCCTCAGGGCCTTTGACTTGCAACTAGAGAACATAGCCTTTCTAGCTCTGGAAGAACCAGAGCCCCTCACCATTCCAGGAAGGTTGGCTTACTTTGCTCCCAGATGGGAACAAATCACAGCAGAGCAATGGACTCTCTCCATCATAAGGGAAGGGTACAAGCTTCATTTCTTAAGCCTTCCTCCTTGCACCATGGTGAAACAGTTCAATTCTCCAACATCTCTCCTCAACCTTCTGGGTCAGGAGATTGCCACCCTTCTTGCCCAAGGGGCAATAGAAGAAGTACCTCTTCTTCAACAGGGCTCAGGGTTCTACTCCCCTTATTTTCTTATCCCAAAGAAAACAGGGGGCTACAGACCCATATTAGATCTCAGAGAATTGAACAAGTTTCTATTCAAAGAGAAATTCAAGATGATTTCTCTCGGTGCTCTGCTTCCATACCTTCAGAGTCAGGACTGGCTTTGTTCTCTAGATCTCAAGGATGCGTACACCCATGTCCTCATCCATCCAACACACAGAAGGTTCCTTCGGTTCCTTTTTCAGGGAAAGCACTACCAATACAGGGTGCTTCCGTTCGGTCTGGCCTCTGCACCAAGGGTGTTCACGAAATGCATGGCAGTAGTAGCTACGCACTCTAGGAATATTTGTCTTCCCTTACCTGGACGACTGGCTCATTCGAGCTCCATCCCAGTCAGAGGCCCAGAATTGTCTAATCTGCACAATGCATGTTCTCCAGTATTTGGGACTGGTAATAAACATTCCAAAATCAAATCTCACCCGTACTCAGTCTCTGGAGTTTATTAGGGGCCTTGCTGGATACCACAACTGCCAGGGCCTATCTTCCTCAGGCCCGTTGCCTACGCTTAGTGCAGTTAGCCTTCCAGATACAGTTAAAGTCCCATTTAACTGCTCGAGAGATGTTACAACTCTTAGGCCACATGGCATCTACCGTGCACGTGGTTCCATATGCTCGCCTTCACATGATGGCAGCTCAATGGACTTTGTCCACCCAATGGACTCAGGCATCAGGTTGCCTGTCAGACAAAATAGCAAACTCCAGTCGCCTTTTTTCGTCTCTCCAGTGGTGGAAGGCCTCTCCAAATCTGTTGCTGGGGTCCCCTTTTCAGCAGTCACTACCCCAAGCAACTCTTACAACAGATGCTTCTCCAATGGGTTGGGGAGCTCATCTGCAGGTTCTCTCCACCCAGGGCATCTGGTCTCCACAGGAGACTTCTCTGCATATCAATCTCTTGGAACTCAGAGCAATATTCTTAGCTCTCAGAGTGTTCCATTCCCTGCTCAGCTACAGGACAGTCCTCATCCATACGGACAACCAATTAGCCATGTTCTGTGTAAACAAGCAGGGCGGGGACTGGCTCTCTGTCGCTTTGCAACGAAGCTTTGCGACTGTGGGCCTTCGCCAGAGAGCATCACATTCATCTTCTGGCAGTATATCTTCCAGGCGTTCAAAACTCTTGGGCGGACAGACTCAGTCGAGTTCTGCTTCCACACGAGTGGTCCCTCCACATGGACCAGGTAGCCAGGATTTTTTGAATTTGGGGAACCCCGGACATAGACCTCTTTGCAAGTCCGTGGAATGCCAAACTTCCCCGGTTCTGTTCCAGAATTCCGTGTCAGGGAGTTCAGGCCAAGGATACCTTCCTCCTTCACTGGGGTCAAGACTTCCTTTATGCCTTTCCACCCATTCCCCTAATTCCCAAAACACTATTCAAGCTTCAGAGAGATCGAGGAACCATGATCCTCATAGCACCACATTGGCCACGCCAAGTGTGGTATCCTCTACTTATGCATCTCTCTCAAGCTCCTTCCCTGGACTTGGGCTCTGCACCAGACCTTCTATCCCAGGAGGAGGGAACATTGTGTGGCACCCAAACCCCCAGTCTCTTCATCTCAGGGCTTGGTTGCTGAAGGCCTAGACCTTCAAGGTTTTCATCTCTCTCAGCAAGTCAGAGATATTATTCATGCCTCTAGAAAGCCTTCTACTAGACGTTCCTGTGCTTTCAAATGGAAAAGATTTACCATTTGGTGTTCAGAGAAGGGTCTTAACCCTCTTGCAATACCTTTGAATTCTTTACTAGAGTATCTCCTGCATTTATCCCATGCAGGTCTTAAAACGAATTCAGTAAAGTCCATTTGAGTGCTATTGCAGCGTCCCTCAAGCCTCTCAATGGACAGCCTATTTCCTCTCATCCTCTTATAACAAGATTCATGAGAGGCCGCCTTCTAACTAAACCTCCCATTAGAGCTCCTCCAGTGGCATGGGACTTAAACCTGGTTCTTGGCCAGCTTATGAAGGCACCCTTTGAACCTTTAGCCACCACCTCCTTGAAATTTCTTTCTTGGAAAGTTATCTTTCTCATTGCAGTCACCTCAGCACGCCGCATCAGTGAATTGCAAGCTTTGGTGGCTAATCCACTTTATACAAGGTTCCATCATGATAAGATAGTCCTCAGGACCAATCCACACTTTTTGCCCAACGTGGTCTCGCCTTTTCATCTAAACAAGAGGTATATTTACCTGTCTTTTTTCCAGGACCTCATGCATCAAGTGCAGAGAGGAATGTTCATACCTTGGATTGTAAGAGAGCTCTTGCTTTTTACTTACAAAGAACACAGCAACATAGAAAGTCTTCTCAACTCTTTGTTGCTTTTGATCATTCTCATTTAGGACTTCCAGTTTCTAAGAGAACACTGTCCAACTGGATTGCTCAGTGTATTTCTTTCGCTTACCAGAGTAGGAACCTTTCTCTGGAGGGCTATGTCACAGCTCACAATGTGAGAGCCATGGCAGCATCAATGGCTGATCTAAACTCTGTGTCCATCGACCAAATCTGTCGAGCGGCCACCTGGGCCTCAGTTCATACCTTCACAGCCCATTACTGTTTGGACAAGGACTCCCGCCGGGATGCCTCGTTTGGTCAGGCTGTTCTCAAACACCTGTTCCATTCCTAATCAACTCCTACCCACCTACCCTGGTTGGATGCCAGAGATCCATGGGGGGAGATAGAGTCCTTTTCAAGGACACACAACCTGGGGTCTTCCCCTGGCATCTGCAGCTAGGGAGTCCCCATATGTGAAGACTCATTCCTGCTTGTTCCTGGAGATAGCACAGTTACTTACCTGTAACAGGTGATCTCTGGGAACAGCAGGAATAAGTCTTCACAACCCACCCACCTCCCCTAGGAGTTGTATCTCTCTATCTATCTTTCCTTTCCTCTCTCTCTCTTTGTCTCAGCTTTAAAACTCGAACTGGAGAGAGGCGGTTGGGAAAGGCGGGAAGGCAGCGCGCAGGCTCTGTGGGATGCTCCCAAAAGCTTTCTTACTGGACGCTGGGGAGCGTTCCCACGCAGGCTCCGTCGGTACCGATGATACCCATATGTGAAGACTTATTCCTGCTGTTCCCAGAGATCACCTCTTACAGGTAAGTAACTGTGCTATACCGCCCCTTCCAGAGATCAAGGGCGGTTTACAGTTAACAGTTAAACCAACTTTTACATGGAACAGTGGTATTAACTATTTACATGGAACATATTGTACAAACAAACTTGTGCAGCAACTTTGTATTTACATATATACAGAGAGTTGGCTTCTTAACTTCGCTTTTTATCTTCTTTGAAACTCGAGGCCCCATTGGTCACTCCATAGAAACACCTATACTGCAAAATCATTGTAATTACGCTGGAGACCTGATGATGCTGAGGAGACCACCAGGAGATTTCAATGAGAGCCGGCCTGTGTTGTGAGGCTGAATGATTGGACCCAGAAAACTGAGTAAAATTGTAAGGAGTTGATTATCTCCCGGAACAAGCAGGAATGTAGTCTTCACATATGGGTATCGTCGGTACTGACGGAGCCTGCACGGGAACGCTTCCCAGCATCCAATTAGAAAGCTTTTTGGAGCATCCCACAGCGCCTGCGTGCTGCCTTCCCGCCTTTCCCAACTGCCTCTCTCCAGTTCTTCGTTTTCAATGGAGCCAGCAGGTCGTCGTTCCTGTCACCGCAGAAACTTTTTTCCTTATTCCTTCTTTTTTGTGGTCGCGTCTGCCTTCCTCGATGCTGTACCGGTACCGCTGGTTTTCTTTTTCTTTTCTTCTTTTGTTTAAAAAAAAAATATATATATATTCTATTTTTTCCAAACTTTTCTTCCCAGGTGCACGCGCCATTTTGGGCCTTAGGCCCAAAATTTCCTCCAGTATGGAAAAACCCGCTTCGGGTTTCAAAAAGTGCACCAAGTGTGGCAGTACCATCTCCGTCACCGACACCCTTGACTGGTGTCTCAAATGTTTAGGTCCTGACCACTCCATCTCCGAGTGTATGGCTTGTTCCATGATGTCCAAGAGGGGTCGACAAAACCGAGCTGCTAAGCTCAGTGCCCTTTTTCCCTCCGATGCAGCTTCTGTGGCATCGACGTCTTCAAGGGCTTCGTCTTCCTCCCATGGATCTCAGGTAACCAAACATAAGTCCAGCCGGTCCTCAAAGGGTAGATCTCCTTTCAAGCATCGAGATGCCTCTGGCGTTGCCCTTGAGGGTTCTGTACCGGCAAAATTGCCCTGGCGGGAGGCTTCGGCTTCCAAAGCATTATCGGGGCTCCAGGATGTTCTCGAGGCCTCGACCTCGGCAGAACTACTGGTGCCATGCTCTGGGGTACCGGCTACATCCAGTACCAATACCCAGACATCGGCAGCGTCGATAGACCAGAGGATCCTGGCTATTGAACGCAGTCTGGCGGCTCTCCTTGCGGCATTGACACCCTCGGAATCGCGTCAGACAGTTCAGTCGGTACCGGTATCGATAGCATCGACATCGGTGTCTGCTTTGCCGTCACCCAGTCATGCGATGCTTTCCGGTGCCGATACACCGGTACCGATGCCCCCCGGTACCGACTTCGGTCGGTACCGGTATCAGGCTCTTCAAGAGCATCCAGACAGGAGGTACTTCGAATCCTCGGAGGACTCCAAGGATTCCGACAGCTCTGCCGGTACCGGATACTTCTCACAGAGGAGCCTTCTTCCCCTAAATGTAGGATGTCTCCTCCAGAAGATATCTCCTTTCAGGATTTTATCTGGGAGGTGGCTCGAGGTCTGTCCATTACTGTGGCTCCTGAAACAGAGCTCAGAGCTAAGGAGTTGGAGATTTTGCAATATCCCAAAGCTCCTAAGGAGGCAGCTACTCTGCCTATCCATGAGATCTTACATGATCTCATGTTGAGAATGTGGGAGACACCTCTTACCACCTCTCCTCACTCTCGCAGACTGGATACCATGTATCGAGTCCCTCCTTGTCCTGGTTTCCAGAAAACTCAGCTTCCTCACCACTCTGTTGTAGTGGAATCAGCTATGAGAAGGATCAGGAGTGCAAAGAGGCATGCCTCTAATCCTCCAGGACGTGAGTGTAGAACCTTGGATGCCTTTGGACGTCGCACTTTCCAGGCTTCCATTCTTTCTGCCAGGATCTGTTCCTATATTTTATATATGGGAATGTTCCTTAAGGAAGTCACAGGAGACTTGGAGATTTTAAGCCCTCTCCTTCCTGATGACAAGAGACAGGACTTTCTCACACTGGTTAAACATGCTCAGGATGTTTCTAAGTTTGGCAATCGTGCAGCTTTTGACTGTTTTGAGTGCATAAGCAGAACCTCGGCCATTGCCATAGGTGCACGTAGAATTGCCTGGCTCCAGGCATCTGATTTGGAGCTCTGGGTACAGGACAAACTGGGTAATATCCCTTGTACAGGTGAGAACCTATTCGGCAAGAAAAAGCCAATGAGTTGGATGCTGACAACTCCACTTTGGATAGGTTATCCAAAGCCACAGCTGATCCTGCAAGAAAGAAATCTTTCAAGAAACCATTCTTCTCAAAAAAGAAGACGTTTTATCCCTCTTATTCCCAGCAGGGACGTTTTGCAGGTCAGCCTGCCCGAAAGAGTCAGCAAACACCTAAGCAAAGGAAAGCAAAGACTGCTAAGTCTCAACCGTCTCAGCAGTCTCAGCCTCCACAAGGCCTTTGACTTTCATCTAGAGAACTTAGCCTTCCTGGCCCTCAAGGGACCAGAGCCTTCCACCATTCCAGGAAGGTTATGTCACTTTGCCCCTAGGTGGGGGGCAGATAACAGCAGAACATTGGACACTCTCCATTATAAAAGAGGGGTACAAGCTTCACTTTTTGGGCATGCCCCCTCCCACAATTTATTTATTTATTTATTTAGTATACATTTGTATACCGCTACTTCCAGCGATCAGCAGCGGTTTTGATTACAGATTGGAAATTGTCAAATCATGACAGGAAATATTTTGAGGTATAAACACATTGATTAGACAGGAAAGCACAGCACACAGAGAACTATTTTACAGGGAACATGGGCTATGGAGGGTTAAGTGGCTTGCCCAAGACCACAAGGAGCACCTGTGGGACTAGAAACCACAGTCCTTCCGGCCCAAGGTTGCTGTCCTCCAGTGGGATTTGAACCCCCGACCTTCCGGCCCGAAGTACCTTGCCCCAACCACTAGGCCACTCCTCCACTCCAAATTGAACTGTCTTACAATGGTAAGACAGTTCAATTCTCAGACCTCTCTCATCAAACTGTTAGGTCAGGAGGTCACTATGCTTCTTGTCCAAGGGGCAATAGAGGAAGTACCCATTCATCAACAGGGTACAGGGTTTTACTCCCCCTATTTCCTTATCCCAAAGAAAACAGGGGGACACAGACCTATTTTAGACCTCAGAGAATTGAACAAATTCCTGTTCAAAGAGAAATTCAAAATGGTTTCTCTGGGAACTCTGCTGCCATACCTTCAGAGTCAGGATTGGCTTTGTTCTCTAGATCTCAAGGATGCGTACACTCATGTTCTCATCCATCCAACTCACAGAAAGTTCCTTCGGTTCCTTTTTCAAGGAAAGCACTAACCAATACAGGGTGCTTCCTTTCGGCCTGGCCTCAGCACCAAGAGTGTTTACGAAGTGCATGGCTGTGGTAGCAGCATTTCTTCGCACTCTAGGAATATTCGTCTTCCCCTACTTAGACAACTGGCTCATTCGAGCCCCATCAGAGTCAGAGGCCAGGATTTCTCTATGTTGCACAATGCGTATCCTCCAGTATTTGAGTTTGGTCATAAACATCCCAAAATCCAGTCTAACTCCCACTCAGTCTCTAGAGTTCATAGGAGCTTTGCTGGATACAAAAAAAGCAAGGGCCTATCTTCCCCAGGCCCGTTGCCTTTGCATGGTGCAGTTAGCTTCTCAAGCAGTGCTAAAACCTCATCTCACTGCCTGAGAAATGTTACAACTATGAGGCCACATGGCATCTACAGTGCATGTGGTACCTTATGCTCGCCTCCATATGAGAGCAGCCCAGTGGACTTTATCCACTCAATGGACCCAGTCATCAGGGTGTCTGTCAGACAACATAGCAAACACAAATTGCCTTATTTTGTCTCTCCAATGGTGTCAGTCCACTCGGAACATGTTGCTGGGGTCCCCATATCAATAACCTTTACCCCAGGCAACTGGATTGCTCAGTGTATTTCCTTTGCCTATCAGAGTAAGAATCCCGCCATCCCTTGTTGGATTCCAGAGATCCATGGGGGGGACGTGGAGCCCTTTCACAGGGACACACAACTTCTGGGGTCGCTCCTTGGCATCTAAAGCTAGGGAGTCCCCATATGTGAAGCTACATTCCTGCTTGTTCCTGGAGATAGCATAGTTACTCAACTATAAGAGGTGATCTCCGGGAACAGCAGGAATTTAGTCTTCACAACCCACCTACCTCCCCTAGGAGTTGTATCTCTCTATCTATCTCTTTCTCTTTCCCTCTCTCTCTCTTTGTCTCAGCTTTAAACTCAACTGGAGAGAGGCAGTTGGGAAAGGCGGGAAGGCAGCACGCAGGCGCTGTGGGATGCTCCCAAAAGCTTTCTAATTGGACACTGGGGAGCGTTCCCGCGCAGGTTCCGTTGGTACCGACGATACCCATATGTGAAGACTAAATTCCTGCTGTTCCCGGAGATCACCTGTTACAGGTGAGTAACTATGCTTTCCCTGATTGTGAGAGAGGGAGAGTGCGTATGAAGGTTAAATTTAAGCAGCACGCAAGCAAGTTTGCTACTTTTTGTGACTAAAGTGGCTGTGTGTACTCTGAGAGGAACTGCTAAAGAATTAATTTGTAAAGTGGTCTATGTCAATTAATAGCCCTGCAGTACATAATTATTTTTATAATTGGCTTGGTAGCAAGTGCCCCAAAGGAAAGGCACAGGCATCATGTAGAACCAGGCCTAAACTTGTTAAGACCACTAGAAGGCCTTATACTGGCTGCAGAAGTAAGGTTACTAGATGTTTTGCAGGCAAGTCCGGGACACTTAACCAAAGTGTGTGGGTTGGGAAGAAGGACAGGTTTGAGCAACAAGTCTTTGAGGAGTATAGAGGAGTCATTACCCTGCCCCCATCCCCATCCATACCATGACAGCAATAGCATCACCTCCAAGCAGACAAAACAACAAAAAAATAGAAACGGTGATGCATTTCTTCTGTTCCATTCAAAATAGAAAGATAATGGATGAAACTGACACATTCAGCTCACTACACTGAAAATGTTTTTTCTACCCCCTCTGTCCCCATTTTTGGAATTAGGGATAGGAGGCTGTTCAATAGATAGGAATTAAGGACACTGCTCTAAAATCGGGGACAGTCTCCAAAAATCTGGACATCTGGCAATCTTAGCAGAAGGCTAGCAGATAAGCTGGCTACTGAAATGTACCACTGCCCAAAGGAAAACTAATCTTGGGTGATTGTGACCATCTGAATAAGTATGCAGAAAGAGAGAGCTAAGGGAGCAAGTGTATGCCTGTTCTGCAGGATAACCTTGATCTCTGAGTTAATTAGAACCTACCAACTACATTTTCTTTTGAATTAGGGACAATGGTAGACGTTGGAAGAAGCAGGGCCTGGCCAGCCCATCCGCTAGGCTGCCGCCTAGGGCGAGCAATGGCAGCGGCACACATGACTGGCCAATTCTGTTTGTGGGGGAGGCAGGCAGTGGGAGCAGCAGTATTTCCAAAAGTGGCTGCTTTTTGCTACTGCTTTTTTACCCGTGGCTTTTGCCGCCGGTTTTTGTAATACTGCCGCTGCCTGCCTCCCTCCCAAATGGAATCGGTGGCAGCTAGGGGAGGCGGCATGGCCAGGGTTTCTGCCTAGGGCGGCAGAAACCCTTCGGCCAGCCCTGGGGAAAAGCTGTCAGTACAGAAACACCCCCCCCCCCCCAATAGAAAATAGTATAATAAGAAATACAGTGTGAAATTTAGTAGTTTTTAGGTAGCTTTTTACTTCTTTTAGGGTTTTTTTTTAAAAGTGTAGAATAGTAGGACACTGCCTAATGTGGTTTATTAGAAGGCCTGACCATTGTGGTATCAAGATTACCAGTGTGTGCTAAGAAGAAATTCAGCGAGAGACTAAACTGAAAGACTCCAAGAGCAAGCTTAAGTGTGCACACACAGTTTTACACACTTTGGCCGGAAGTGGTGTTTTGTATACACATCGGACAGTAGTTGTCAAAAAATGCAAGGTTGATTCATTAGTCCTTTTCTAGTTTAATACATAGACACACAGATACATACGGATAGATAGGTGAGTATACTTCTTGTATATGTTTGTCTGACTTGTGCAAAGATCATTGAAGCTGGGAAAGAAGTTAATACAACATATCAGTACTTATTTTTAAAGATATACGAGTACATAAAATAGAAAAAAAAAGAAATAGATACTTTTCTGCATGTCAGCTTATTTTTTTTTAAACTGAGTTCATGAGAATTAAGCTACTTACATTTAAAAGTAAACTTGTTTAATTTTTAAATTCTTAGTAAATAGTATTTTGCAATAATGAAAATTACTCCTTGTCTTCTATCCCAACCACTTGGAGCAAACTTGCTGGAGTAAGTCAAACCACCCAGCAGGGACATGGCGAACTGAGTACCCCTGAGAGAGAAACACCTGATACCTCACCCTTTTCTATTCCACCACTTGCATCACCTGACAAAAAACATCCTTTGTGGGAGGGTCCTCCACAACCTCAGCAGTGTTAGTTACACCAATCTCTCTTGGGAGGGAAAAGGAACGTTACTTTTAAAGCTTAGTTAAAATTGCAAAAATTGTTATCAGTCTTACAGATAGAGTAGAGGCTTTATTAGTAGAATCTTTAGCTAAAGAGAATTTGAAAATTTTATTAGTTTCTTTTCCACCAAGGAGAGAAAGTATGCTGCATTAATGATTTTTAGTATGGTTATTTGATACATTGATGAAGAATAAGAGTATTCTCCAGGACCAAGCAAGAAGTCAGTCCTCACATATGGGTGACGTAGGTGCCGACGGAGCCCTCGTGCGGAGCATTTCCCCAGCTTTCAAAGAAAGCCTTTGGGAATGCAGCACGCATGTGCGTTCCCCTTCCCGCCTAAAGGTGTCATCTTGCTCAGTCTTTCTTTTTCCGCGGAGCCCAAGGACGTGCGTTTGTGTCACCTGGTAAAAGTAGATTTTTTTCTGCGATTTTCGCTTTTTCTGATCTGGCTCGACGCCGGTTCCCCTTCCCGCCTGGGCTCGGTACACTGGTATCGAGTCCGGTATTCTTTTTTCGTTTTTTGTCCTTCGTGACTAGCGTTCGCGCCTTTTTTGTTGTTTTTACTGGCAGCCCGGTCTTTTAACCTTGCAGGGGCCCTTTTTCCCCTGATGGCTGCCAGCGGGTTCAAGAAATGTGATTGGTGCAAGAAACTTATGTCTCTCACCGATACACATGACTGCTGCCTCCGATGCCTCGGGCCTGACCCTGACGCGCTGGCCTGTGGCCCATGCGGCAAAATGTCGTCAAAGGCACTTAGGAGCCATCAGCATCAACGTGAGAGAATTTTCTCGGAGTCCATGTCTGGCCGGGCCCGGACTTTGTCAGAGGCCTCGACATCTCGGGAGTCGGAACCCGAGCGCCGTCGTGGTCCCTCTAAAAGGGGGTCTCCCACCTGGGAGCACAAAAGGAAGAAGAAGCAGCTCATGAGGGCGGCATCGGAAGAAGCTGCTGGGTCCTCGAGGGCGAGGTCGCGTATCTCTGACCGCCGCCCTGGGCTCTCGGAGTGGGAGAGGCCATCCAAGCTACCTTGTATGGAGCCGGAGTCCCTGAGTCACGTGAGTTCTGTTGTCCTCATGGATTCTCCTCCGGGAGAGCCGCTGTCGGAGCCTAAATTGGAGGCTGCTGGGTCTCCTGAGCTTAGACTCAGTTTGATGGCCTTGCAGAGCAGCTTGGCTGCCTTCATGGAACCTGGATGCCCTTGGTAGAAAGTGCTTCCAGGGCTCTATGCTGTCTTGCCGTGTCCAGACTTACCAGCTATACATGGGCATGTACCTACGAGACCTGGCAAAGGAGATTGCCAGGTTCTCAGCTGGCCTCTCCGAGGAACCCTTGCAGAGATTCAAGGCCTTGTCGACAGGGATCCGAGAATGCTCAAAGTTTATCTCTCGAGCAGCCTATGATGGCTTCGAGGCTTCGGCCCGGGTAGCCGCAGCCGGCATTGGTGCATGCCGTCAGGCCTGGCTACAGTCATCGGACCTGGAGTCATGGGTGCAGGACAAGTTGGTCGATGTCCCCTGCTGAGGTGATAACCTATTCGGTAAGCCCATGACTGAAAAGGCTGCAGAAATTGAGACTGAGACTTTCACTAGGACAAGGCTGTCCAGGAAGACTTCTGCCCCTTCTCAAAAAAAGAAGGGCTCGGGAAAGAAGCCCTTTTTCCCCGAGGAAGGGTGCTGCCTATAAATCCTACCCTCAACATCAGGCCTCTCCAGCTCCCCAAGGGGCAGTGGCATGAGCCCCGTAGGCAGAAGACCCCCAAAGCACCAGCTCTGGCTCCTGCACAGCAGGGAGCGGGGTTTTGACTCCCACAGCATAGCCTCTTCTCCGCCGCTGGCTCCACTCAGCACAGGAGGTCGGCTGACCCTGTACGCCTACAGGTGGCCAGCCATCACAGGGGATACCTGGGTGCTCAGCATAGTCCAAAAGGGCTACATGCTCCGCTTCCACCAGGTACCCCCCTCCTACTTTCCAGGGGAGCCTCCAAGACCTCCCTCTACACAGAAACCTCCTCCTTCAGGAGTTGGCAAGTCTGCTAAAGGAACAGGCAGTGGAATCGGTGCCTCACCACCTGAAAGGGCAAGGCTTCTACTCCAGGTACTTCCTGGTACCAAAAAGGACATGAGGCCTCCGTCCTATCCTAGTCTTGCGAAACCTAAACAAGTTTCTGGAGAGGGAAAAGTTCAAGATGCTTACCCTTGGGCTACTGCTGCCCTACCTCCAGCAGGGAGATTGACTATGCTCCTTAGACCTAAAGGATGCTTATACTCACATCCTCATTTATCCAGACCACAGACAATACCTAAGATTTGTGGTGGGAGGAAACCATTTTCAGTACAGGGTACTTCCCTTTGGCCTAACCTCTGCCCCCAGGGTTTTTACCAAATGCCTGGCGGTGGTGGCGGCCTATCACAGGAATCAGGGAATTTTTGTCTTCCCATACCTGGATGACTGGCTCATCAGGGGCCAGTCTCTCCAGGAGACCAGACAAGCCACTCCGCAATGTCTCTTTTCTTCAGCATCTGGGCTTTGTCATAAACTACGCAAAGTCCACTTTGCTCCCCCTCTCAAAACCTAGAGTTTATAGGGGCAAGATTAGACACCCTGCAGGCAAGAGCTTACTTGCCCGAGGACAGGGCCCACAGACTGATGGACTTGGCCCACCAGTTTCAAAGCAATTCTCGTGTTTCCTCCAGGCACTACCTGCAGCTCCTGGGCCACATGGCATCCACGGTACATGTGACTCCAAATGCCTGTCTGCACATGAGGGCTGCTCAGTGGTGCCTCAGAGCTCAGTGGGCGCAGGCCACAGGCGAACTCCAAGACAGAGTAAAGGTGTCCAAACCACTTTTGGACTCCTTACAGTGGTAGCTACATCTCCCAAACCTTCTCGGGGGGGGGGGGGGGGGGTAACCTTTTCAGGCTCCAGCACACACAAGGGTGCTGACGACAGATGCTTCCTTGAAGGGCTGGGTTGCACATTGCCAGGGCATGTGCACTAAAGGGCTCTGGTCCCCTCGGGAGGCCACACAGCAGATCAATCTTTTGGAGCTGCTTGCAATCCGCTTAGCTCTGTAAACATTTTCTTATGCCCTCTCTAACCAGTCTGTTCTAGTTCAGACGGACAATCAAGTGGCAGTGTTCTTCGTGAACAAACAAGGGGGCATGGGGTCCAGGCTCCTATGTCAGGAGGCACTGGCCCTTTGCTCCTTTGCAGTCAAGCAAGGCATGTTTCTCAAAGCAGTTTATCTACCTGGTCAGGAGAATTTCCTAGCAGACAAGCTAAGCAGGATTCTCCAGCCTCACGAATGGCAGATGAATCCATTGGTGGTTCAGCAGATCTTCCTCCACTGGGGATTCCATTCATCAATCTTTTCGCAAGTCCACAAAACCGTCAGCTGCCCAGGTTTTGCTCCAGACAGCCGCATCCCCAGAGGATGGCAGTAGATGCTTTTCTGATCTCTTGGTCTACGGGCCTCCTGTATGCGTTTCCTCCCACGCCCCTGGTGGCCCGAACTCTGTAGAAAAATCCTCCAGGACAAAGCCTCGGTGATTCTGGTAGCTCCCAGATGGCCGAGGCAGCTGTGGTTTCCACTTCTGCTGCAGTTGGCGGTGGAAACTCCATTCCCCCTGGGGTTGCAACACGATCTCCTGTCTCAAGATCAGGGTTCCCTTCTGCACCCCAATCTCAGGTCCCTCAATCTGATGGCCTGGCTGCTGAAAGGATAGTGCTAGTTCCCTTACTTCTTCCTAAGGAGGTTGAGGAGGTGGTCTTGGCCTCTAGGAGGCAGTCCACCAGGAAGTCCTGTGCCCTCAAGTGGCGTAGGTTTACGGTATGGTGTGTTCAGCGCAATGAAGGTCCTTTCTCTTGCCTTGTGCTAGTAGTACTGCAGTATCTACTTCACCTGTCAGAGCTAGGCCTTAAATCTAACTCTGTTCGGGTCCACCTTAGTGCTTTGTCAGCACACCACTCACCGGTGGAAGGACAGTCTCTGTTGGCTCACCCCTTGGTGTCCAGATTTCTCAGAGGTTTGCTTCTACTCAAGCCTCCGGTTCGTTCACCGGCAACTGAGTGGGATTTGAATGTGGTCTTGCAGCAAGTGGAGTGGAGTGGAGGAGTGGCCTAGTGGTTGGGGCAAGGTACTTCAGGCCGGAAGGTCGGGGGTTCAAATCCCACTAGAGGACAGCAACCTTGGGCCGGAAGGACTGGGGTTTCTAGTCCCACAGGTGCTCCTTGTGGTCTTGGGCAAGCCACTTAACCCTCCATAGCCCATGTTCCCTGTAAAATAGTTATCTCCAAGTTATAATGCCCTGTTCAATGTAATTTCAGTTTGTTCAATGTAAACCGCACTGATGCAGAATAGTGCGGTATATAAGAGAATGTAAATAAATAAATAACTTACTCATCTACCGTTTGAGCCGATGGCTACTTGCCATTTGCGCTTCCTCTCTTGGAAAGCGCTCTTCCTGGTGGCTCTTACCTCGGCCAGACATGTGAGTGAACTACAAGCTCTGGTTTCTGATAGACCGTAAACACGGTTCTATAGGAACAGGGTGGTCCTACAGACCCATCCGAAGTTCCTTCCAAAAGTGGTCGTCTCCTCCTACCTCAACCAGTAGGTGATTCTTCCAACCTTCTTTCACAGGCCGCATACCAGCCGGGCTGAAACAGTCTTGCATACCCTGGACCTTAAGAGGGCATTGTCTTTTTACATAGAACGTACGATTTATCTCAATTTTTTGTAGATAAAATTGAGGCTATTCAGAATTTGGAGATTTGCAAATTTTGGGGAAAAAAGGAGGTAGCTCCCACGAAAGGGGGTTAATTACTATAATTTTTGGTTCCAAACGATGATTATCTGCAGAAACTAATCACTTTATGGTGGGATACAGTTCTGTTGAACCATGTCAGCACAATTTCAGTGCTCTCTACCAGAGAAATCTTTTTTTTATATCTAAAATGTATGATAGCACAATCTTTACAAGAGTGTATTTTTCCCACAATACTGAAACAGGCTTTGATATGCCCAATCTTAAAAAAAATCTTCCTTGGCAGTGAACGATGTGAATAATTATTGACCGGTATCTAATTTGTCTTCCATAGCTAAGATTCCTGAAACTATTGTTAACTCCAAATTGCAGGATTATATGGAGGAAACTGGAGGGTTAGATGATTCAGTCCGAATTTATGACTATTTTTAGTACAGAGATGGTGGTGATAACATTGATAGTTGAAATGCAGAGATGGAAGGATAAAGGAGATTGTGGCTGCTTAGTTTTGTTAGATTTGTCCTCTGCTTTCGATAAAATTTGCCATAAGTTAGTAGCAATACTAGAGCATAGTATTGGTGATAAAGCCCTAAAAAGGTGTGCCTCCTTTTTGACAAATAGATCTTTTAAGGTAGAGTTTAATGGACAAAGATCTAAGGATTATGATTGTAGAACAGATGTACCGCAGAGGTTGCTATGGGCCCCATTATTTAATATTTATTTTAGCCCTCTAGCTAATTATATTAGGAAATTGGGATTTTCCCCATATGTATTTGCGGATAATATTCAATTTTTCATTCCTATGAAGAAATTATTTCAAGAATTGTTGGATCAATTGGGGCAGGGTTTATGTAACCTGGGAAAATGGTTGAATGAAAATAAGTTGAAATCTGAATGTAGGGAAGACTGAAATCTTGTGTGTTTGGAAGAATAAACTATCTCGTGATATTAACACTATCCAAATTTTAGGACAGAAATAAAATTTATGTGAGTACCTTAAGTTTCCAAATGAGATATCCAGTCACCCTATGTGGTTAAGCATACATACAGTTTTTCAGTTAATTACCCTAGTGAAAATATATTCTAGACAGTTTCCATCATTACAATTAGTTTTGGCCTGGAGGAGGTGTGAGTAGTTGAAGATATTCAGGTATACCAAATAGTAGCCGTTGTAATTACCTACTCACTCTAGACTGAGAGATTCTTCCAGAATCCAATAAAGATGTTCAAATTGTGTAAGAAGATTAGGCTGGATAAACAGGAAAGGTAATTTATAAGAGGGCTTCTAGTTAGGCGAGAGACATGCACTAGATGCATATGTTGCACTTTTTATATAAAAGCAACATATTCATCTGTGTGTCTTTCTTAAGAAGCCTACTAGAAAGCTCACTGCTCGGTTACACATGCTCCAAAGCATGGATGACTTGGTCCGTGTAGGCGCAGGCAGGAATCGGCACATATTTTCACCATCATTTTTATGCTGCTGATTCTCAAATCTATATTTCCTCACCTGATATTTCTCCTGTATTCCAATTCCGTATCTCAACTTGTTTGTCTGACGATGCTGCCTGGATGTCTCTCCGCCGTCTGAAATTGAACATGGATAAAACTGAGCTGCTTATCTTTCCTCCTAAGCCCTCCTCCCTACTTCCTCCTTTCTCTATCACTGTCGATAATACTATATTGCGACATCTCTCTTCAGCCTGTAACCTTGGAATCATTTTTGACTCCTCGCTCTCCTCCTCCTCGCTCTCCTTCTCCTCTCACATTCAACAGATTGCTAAAACCTGTCATTTATTTTTGTTTAATATTAGCAAAACTCGGACCTTTCTCTCTGAAGACACTACTAGGACCTTTATTCACTCC
Organism: Ichthyophis bannanicus; assembly: GCA_033557465.1. Lineage (NCBI taxonomy): Eukaryota > Metazoa > Chordata > Amphibia > Gymnophiona > Ichthyophiidae > Ichthyophis > Ichthyophis bannanicus. The sequence goes on from CM066031.1 coordinate 368,963,477, forward strand.
TTAATTACCTCCCTTCTTGACTATTGCAACCTCTTCCTTTCTAGTCTTCCTCAGTCCCATCTGTTCCATCTTCAATCTGTTCAGAACTCTGTGGCACGACTGATTTTCTGCCAGCCCTGTTACTCTCATGTGACCCCTCTATTGAAATCATTTCACTGGCTTCCCTTTTGGTTCCGTATTCATTTCAAACTACTTCTCCTAACCTTTAAATGCATTCACTCTACAGTCCCTCATTATCTTTCCTCCCTCCTTTCTCCCCACTCTCCCCCCCCCCCCCCGCCACTTGTGAACTCCGCTCCTCCTCCTCTGGTCTCCTCCTCTCTATGCCCTTCACTTCTAATGCTAACTCCAGACTTCAATCCTTTCACATTGTTGCTCCTTATGCCTGGAATAAGATTCCCCTATCTCTGTCAAGTCTCTTCTCTCTCCCTTTTCAAATCCTTGCTAAAAACATACCTCTTTAAGACCACTTTTGGACCATGATCTTTGTTTTTCTTGTGTCTCCTCTTCCCTTTGACCTCATGCTTCTTGTATTGTCACATCCGTTTGTCTTTTAGATTGTGAGCTCTTTGAGCAGGGACTCTCTTTTTTTTGTGTTTGTACAGTACTGCATATGCCTTGTAGTGCTTAATAAATAATAATAATATGTACTTATTTTATAGAATATGCACATTGGAGCCTGTACTGCCTGTATTCTACTTATTCCCCACCCACAGGAATGCCTACATAGAAATATAACAGAAAATGATGGCAGATAAAGACAGTTCAGCCTATCTACTCTGCCCATCCATAGCAAATACTAAATTCAATAGCACCTTCGTACAACTATATTGTGAAAAAGCAGACACTATGTTGTTTGAGTGCCTACTTGTAGTCGCATATGTCCCCCAGGCAAGTTTATCAGAACCTACTTGAATATGTAAAAGGCTGTTCTGCATGCTCAAGCTGCTTATAAAATCACTCCCTAAAGTATCAGGAATTCGCCAGGTAAAGGGAAACTTGTACACCATGGAGGTCATTCTGTACTGCGAATAACGTCTGTGTATGTGCAGGCCGGATGTGTAAGCTGCGATCAGCTCCCGAAGTGTATTCCGCAGCCTATGCGCCCTGCACATACACAGCAGTTGTGCGGGGAGCGCTGTACATGGACGGGAGGGGCGGAGCGAAGAAGTTGCCATGTGCCAGGACATACAGTACTCAGGGTAAGCAGGAACGGCCTTTGTACGTTCCCTGCGGACATTTCACCCCGATGGTGGTATGTGTAGGGCGCACCTCAGTTTGCGTGCTGCGACTGCCCACATCCCATGGCGATGGCCTAGCGGAGCACCTGCACCCACGCTCCAGGCCATAGGGGCCTCCAGTGCTGCCTGAACAGTGGTTTACGCAGGGGCCGATGTGGGGAGTGCATCTCCACACTGCCAGGTAGACGGCTCGTTCCTATGGGGCTAGGACACCACTACTCACTCGCACCAGCAGTGGCGTTGTAGCATCGGGGACGGATTGCTTTGGATATGTGTGCCACCTCGGAATGCGATGAGCGCCAGGCCATCTAACTCCCTGATTCCGCCATCATGGGTGCATCTACATCCCACGGCGGTGGAATTGGGTATATCTCGGCCCCATCTGGGATTTAGGCAGGCTCAGGACCCAGACGCACGGGTTATAGAACTGGCCTCTACAGGAACAGACGTGCCTATGATATGAAGTTAAAAGTAGTACTGTAGTAGTAGGGAAATAATTCTTTACAGAAAGAGTTGGTGGGATAAAGCACATCCTAGTAAGTTTAGTAGAGACAACAAAAACTAAATTGAAGGAAATAGGGTGTAAGTAAAGCTTTTCAATTAACTGGAACTGTTCAGTCCCTATGCATGCAGGATAATGGAGCTCTCGCTGTACATTACTTATAAGCATTATGTGTTCAAGTATTTCACATAGCATTTTAGTTAATACTGACTTTCTTAAATTTCTTACAACTGGATGTGCTGACATGAGCATCTGGATTCTTTAATCAGGAGCACAAAGGTTTTGGTACATTAGAGTATGTAAATGTATGGGTTTGAGAGAGAGATGATTGTTCTGTTAGGAATGTCTGCTGCTGAGTTGTGAATTTCCACTTAGATTCAGCCTCAAAGAAATGTTCTTCCATATGTTAGCTAGTCAAGTAATTGGAATCACTTGAGTTAGTCATCATCAGAAGTCTAGTAGGAGAAGTAGAGAGAAAAGGGATAACATTAACCCGTTTTTGATCAGCATATGTTTTACATACATAAGGTTTCCATACTTACTACTCATCTGTTTACTAATTAATGGTTATAAAGTCAATGAAACTTTGTTTAGCTATTATCGTTATGTCAAAAAGCGTTATATACAGATTTTTTATCTGAGATCTAGTTAGTTTAATAGGTATTCAAAGTTTGCTGATTTTGACGGTACTGGCGGCTCAACATAAAAAGATCACAAAAAATAGTAAATAGCTGATCATGCTGTCATAGCTACTATTTTGCAAATAAAAGTATTTGTAGACTTTAGAAAATAGGTTTAGATAACTGTAAGTTACTTAGTGTTAGAGTTATTGGTGCGTATATCGGCCTTGTATGTTTTTCATACGCTGGGCTAATATGTTGTCGAAACTAATTGCTGTCGAGCATTCTGTTCTAGGTGTTTCAATGGTGCAATATCTACGCACTGCATCAGAAGCGTTTTCACGTGTATCATATTCCACCGTCAGAATGGACTGTTGACAAACTATATTATATCATAATAAAGTGTTTTAAATGAAAACTGCAGTTTCAATAGTATCATACAGTATGTTTGTCAATGGATATTGGAACTGAATCCTATCTTTTCTGAAGACGGACAATATACTATATTGGACCAGTGTATGAAAAACATACACTATGTGAAACTTCTATTTTCTGCAAAGTTTTAATATTTTTTATTATTGCCGGTATTTCATAGTTGTTTGAGTGTAACAAATTGAATAAATCATCCAGAACAGAGAAAGAATATGCGAGCTGTCCAAAACGGGTTAAGCCCTTAGAAAATCTGACTTTTATGGGCATGCTCATTGCCAAAGCAGTAACATACCCAGCAACCATAACATCTGTACATTCCTCATACTGCCCTTCCCCCTTCCCACAGATCTTTAAAGAGGCAGGTAGCCAAAAATGTTCTCCCCCCCCCAAACCATTTTATTCTCCACAGTGCATTCTAAAAAAAAAAGGTGCCGTGTTCATATGCAGGGCTCTTTAATTAATAGATGACGACCATGGATCTGTTTTAGCAGACAATGAGAAAGATGCCAGTACTCTGTACCTCCGTGTACCCCCTCAAAAAAAAAAGCCCTGCTTCTCCAGTGGACCACCACCTGAACATACCCACAAAAATAAATTACAAGATTTTTGCTTATTTGCTGTACTGCTCTTCAGTATCGGAGCAGTATACACTTTCAGATTATTAAAACAGAAAAAGAAGAAAAAAACTATTGTAAAAATAAAACAAATTTTTGTCACTGAAACACTTTCATTTATCTTTTTTTTAAATCATTTATCTCTACCTTTCTGAGTAATCCCCCTATCCCAAAAACCTCTCCAAATCCCACCTTCAATACAGGCTTGTCATGCTTCCCATCTCCTTTACTTATAATGCAAGCCTTGGGTCGCCTCCTAGGGCTGGAGCAATACCTGGCAGCTCCTGTGCAGCGTGGTCATAATTCAAACTAATGCTAGACGAACCAAGATTTCTCTTTGCCCTGAGGGAAGCCTCAGACATTTGTGCCATTTTGGATTATGTTGCTATCAGACAGGGCCAGCCCGTCCATTGAGTGAGAATGTTGTTCGCACAGGGCCCCGCACGAACCACTTTCTCGCTCAATGGACGGCTGCAGATGGAGCCCGCGCGAGGCCCCGGCTCCCTCTGCACAGCTGCCAGCGTGAAGAGCCCTTTCCTTCACGCGGGCGGCTGTTTCAATGAAGCTGCGAATGCCAGGAAAGATTAAAGGGCAGTGCCTTTAACCTTTCCCAGCATTCACTGCTTCACTGAAATAGCCGCCCGCATGAAGGAAAAGGTTCTTCATGTTGGCGGCTGTGCAGAGGGAGCTGGGGCATCGCATGGGCTTCCCCGGCTCCCTCTGCAGCCCCTTAGATGGCACGGGGCTCTTCGGAGGGGGGGGGCAGCTAGGACTGGATGGGCTGTGATGGGTGGGGGAACCGACTAGAAATGGGCTGAGATAGAGGGGGGGAATGGACTAGAAATGGGCTGTGAGGGGGGAAACGGACTGCAATTGGGCTGTGATGGTGGGGGGATGGGACTGCAAATGGGCTGTAATGGGGGGATAGGACTGCAAATGGGCTGTGATGGTGGGGGGGGGGGAATGGACAAAATGGGCTGTGATGGTGGCGGGGAGTCTTGGACTGGAAATGGGCTGATGAGGGCTGGAATAGGATGAAGTGGGCTGACGAGGGGGCTAGAATTGGAAATTGGCTGATGGGGGAGCTTGGAGTGGAAATGGGCTGATGGGGGACTGAGATGGAACTGAAAAAGAGCATATGGTGGGCTAGGACTGTAAATGGGCTGATGAGGAACTGGAATAGGACTAGAAGTGGGCTGATGGGGGAACATGGACTGCAAATGGGTGATGGGCTGGAATAGGATTGGAAATGGGCTGATGGGGGCTGGAATAGGATGGGAAGTGGGCTGATGGGGGAGCGTGGAGTGGAAATGGGCTGATGGGGGGCTGGAATGGAACTGGAAAACAACATATGGGGGGCTAGGACTGGAAATGGGCTGATGTGGAAGCTTAGGAGACTGGGACTAGAAGCGGGCAGATGCTGGGTGGGTCTAGAACTATAAGGGAGCTGATTTTGGGGGAGGACTAGAAAGGGATGGGGAATGAGAATGGAAAAGATATTTTGTGTGGGAGGGAAGAAAAGTCTACGATGGGCCGGGTATTGGAAGAGTAAGTGGAGATTGAGAATGGAAGGGTGAAATTTGAGTGGATGATAAAGGAATAAGGAAAGAAATGGGGGAAAGAGCAAAAGGGGAAAGATCAGTATGTTAAAGCAGATATAGAGAGAGAATTTGGAAAAAAATCTAAAAGAGAAGAAAGGACAAATGGATAGCTCGCAGAAGACACGAAGAAACCAGAAGAAAGTGACTAGAGTAATTGCAACTGAAAAAGAAAATGCACAAGCAACAAAAGATAGAAAAATACTTTTTTTATTTTGAATTTATTAACTGGAATATATCAGCTCTGGGAAATGTGCATTGTTAACGTCTTTTGTGTTTTGTTTGGTACAACAGGAAATTAATTTATAGTTTTATTTCTCCAGTGTTGTTGTACATCCCAAGTTTGGCTTTTGGGGTTCCCAGTTTAATTATTGTCTTCCTATTTCTAAATTGTGATCCTTTGTTCTTTGGTGATGGTCTATGTTCTGCATTTAACCAAGCTGAGGTATTCTGTTCATGTAGTTTCTATTTAACCGTGTCACTTGTTCTCTTTCCCCAGTAGGAGATGCATTGGTATTCTCTGAGATGTATTGGTTTAATATTTGCAGTGTTACCTTTTGATAGGTAGGGTTTGGTGCTTTGTGAGTCCTGGCAGAGCTATTATGTTATGGTGGATTTGCTATGAGTTCTAAATGGTCAGTGTTTATAGTACTTCCTAATGGGCCTGGTGGTTGGCACTGGAATATAGTAACGTAGAAATCTGTTAGTCTTTCTTTATCCAGACACTCGTTAAGAAGCATGTTTACTAAAAATGCATGTTAACATTATGCAAATATTTATGCAAACGAGGCTCCCTATGCAAATGAGGCCCCGCAATTAATCTCCGCACATGGCCCACACCCCCCTTGGGCCGCCTCTGCTATCAGAGCAAAAGTTACTAGTGTTACCTTCTGCCTGGGGGTGAGGCCTGAAGGCTCTCACTAAGCGGTGATAAGGGCCGGGAATGGGGAGTTTGAAGAGGCTGGTAGTTTTAGACAAAGGGCTGGGCTAACTTGTCACCTGTGTTCTGGGTGTGGGAGGCAGGGGGAAGGAGCCTAATGGTAATTTGGTTTTGAGTGGGAAGTATGGCATGTGCTTTTGAGGAAGGTTAGAGGAATTGCCTGCCTCCAAAGTTTTTTGATCTGTGTTAAGCCTTTGGAATATTAATGTGATGCTTTGTATGAGCTTTAGGGTTGCCAACTGGCCGGTTTTCAGCCGGCCTGGCCGGTTTTTCCATGGCCAGGCCAGCTGCCGGCGCAGAGGCAAAACCGGCCCTTTAAAAGCCGGTTTTTTTTGCTCTGGCCGCAAGATCGGGAGCGGCCAGAGCAAAAAAAACGGCTTTTCTCCGCTTCAGAGGGAGCCGGGGAAGCCCGCGCGAGGCCCCGGCTCCTGAACAGCCACCAGCGTGAAGAGCCTTTTCCTTCACGCTGGCGGCTGTTCCTGTGAAGCCGCGAATGCTGGGAAAGGTTAAAGGTTGCCCTTTATCCTTTCCCAGCTTTCGCGGCTTGACACGAACAGCCGCCAGCGTGAAGGAAAAGGCTCTTCACGCTGGAGGCTGTTCAGAAGGAGCCGGGGCCTCGCGCGCGCTTCCCCGGCTCCCTCGGAGGCCTCAGAACAGCCGCGATGCTGGTCGGGGGGGGGCAAGGACTGCATTGGCTGTGATGGGGGACCTGGACTGGAAAAGGGCTAAGGGAGGGGGGGACTTGGACTGGAAAAGGGGCTAAGGGGGGGACTTGGACTGGAAAAGGGCTAAGGGGGGGGGACTTGGACTGGAAATAGGCTGTGATGGGGGGGACCTGGACTGTAAAAGGGTTATGGGGGGGGGACTTGGACTGGAAATGGGTTGTGATGGGGGGGGGACCTGGACCCGAAAAGGACTGGGGGGGGGGGGAATGTAATGGAAAAGGGCTGTGATGGGGGGGGGACCTGGACTGTAAAAGGGTTATGGGGGGGGACATGGACTGGAAATGGGTTGTGATGGGGTGGAGGGACCTGGACCAGAAAAGGGCTATGGGGGGGGGGGAAACTTGGACTGGAAATAGGCTGTGATGGGGGGGGGGACCTGGACTGTAAAAAGGGTTATGGGGGGGGACATGGACTGGAAATGGGTTGTGATGGGGGTGGAGGGGACCTGGACTGGAAAAGGGCTATGGGGGGGGGGGGGAACTTGGACTGGAAATGGACTATGGTGGAGGAAGGGGGATCTTGGACTGGAATAGGCTGTGATTAGGGGGGCTAGGACTGCAAATGGGCTGTGATGGTGCGGGGGGGACTCGGACTGCAAATGGGCTGTGATGGTGCGGGGGGACTCGGACTGCAAATGGGCTGTGATGGTGGGGGGGGGGGGCCTAGGACTGGAAATAGGCTGTGATGGGGGACTTGGACTGGAAATGGGCTGTGATTGGGGGGGGGGGCTAGGACTGGAAATGGCCTGTGATGTGAGGGCTAGCACTGGAAATGGGCTGATGAAGAGCTGGAATAGGACTGGAAATGGGCTGATGTGGGGCATGGGAGAATGGGACTAGAAGGGAGTGGATGCTGAGTGGGCCTAGAACTATAAGGGAAATGATTTGGGGGAGGACTAGAATGGATGGGGAATGAGAAGGGAGAGGGGAAAAAATATTTTGTGTGGAAGAAAAGTCGATGATGGGGCCGGTTATTTGGGAGAGTAAGAGGGGCTTGAGACTGGAAGTGTGAAATTTAAACGGATGATAAAGGAATAAGGAAAGAATTGGGGGAAAGAGCAAAAGGGAAACAATCAGTATGTTAAAGCAGAAATAGAGAGAGAATGGAAAACATCTAAAAGAGAAGAAAGGACAAATGGATAGCTCGCAGAAGACACGAAGAAACCAGAAGAAAGTGACTGGAGCAATTGCTGCAACTGAAAAATAAAACGCCCAAACAGTAGGTAGTAATATACTTTTTTTTTTGAATTTATTATCTGGAATAGGTATGGTCTGGGACGTGTGTTTTGCTAACATCTTTGCGTTTTTGTTTAGTGCAAGAGGAAATTACTTTATAGTTTTATTTCTCCAGTGTTGTACATTTCATGTTTGGATTTTGGGGTTCCCAGTTTAATTATTATCTGACCAAGGAAGTTAGCCTACACGTATCCTCGGTAATTTTTGTGGGTGGGGCTGGGGGCGGGGCAGGGGTGGGACTAGGGGCGGAGAATGGGTGGAGCATGGCGAGCCACAGGTGTCGGGTTTTTCTCGGTGAAAAAGTTGGCAACCCTAATGAGCTTTCATGCAATAAAAATTGTTTTTTTACCTTCTATTATCTTCCCAAATATGACACACTTCTTCTGTGCTTTACTATACACCTTTCTAATATTGTAAATGTTTGCATCCCAGTGCTCTGTAGAAAAGTGGTCCCAATCTTTGGCTTTCAAGGCCCCTACTCCAGTTTGGTTTCACGCTATTTGGTTTTAGATTTGATTTCTTTATATCCCTGTAGTCTGAGCTTAATTTCTAAGCAAATAGGAACCAACTGTGGAAGTGGAGGAGGAGACAGACGGCCCAGTCAAAGACGTGGAGGCAAGGAAGGAACTATTTACCACCTTTATTTCATAAAGCCAGGCCCGACACAGGCCGTGTTTCATTTATGCCTTCATCAGGGGCTTTGGCTATATGATTTTCCTGCACCACTGCAATAACGGATTTTTCATGCCAAAACTAGCAGAGCATATACTTGCCGTTGCTTTCTTTTTGCACAAACGTCTAGCTCTACCCGCGGTTGCGTGGTATGTTAAAGTCAAGGAAGAGAGGAGCGGTTTGTAGGTTCTCTGTTGCAATTGCATAAATCAGCTTTGGAATCAAAATTTTGACTTTAACATACCACGCATGAAAAATCCGTTATTGCAGTGGTGCAGGAAAATCATATAGCCAAAGCCCCTGATGAAGGCATAAACGAAACACGGCCTGTGTCGGGCCTGGCTTTATGAAATAAAGGTGATAAATAAATAGTTCCTTCCTTGTCTCCACGTCTTTGACTGGGTCTGTTGTTTGGCACGTGGACTGTGCTCATCTGTTGGGAGGAGACAGACAGGCCAGGAACAACAGGAGAAGAGGAGATGAATTATGGAGCTGAGTAACTGTTCTTTGCCTTGCTCCAGGCTTACCCCTTCCTTACTACTACTACTTATTTGTATAATGCTACAAAGTGTACACACACCTTTCCCTCCTCTTCCCTGTACCTGTCTGGAGCACAGTACACTTGCAGTTCCAGCTCTGGAGACTGGAAAGAAGTGGCAGAACTGTATTCTAAACCATTTCCCCAGAAATTAAGCATTAGTAACTCATGTATGCATTTTTACTGAATTTTATTGTAATAGTCATTATGTATTTCTTATGATGAATAGGATATCAAATGTGGTTTAATAAAATAAGAAAATTAACCTTCTCTTCTTAGAATAGTAGCGGACTGTCCAGTGGAAATATTAGTTTATCATTGCCATTTCAGCGGAGACCCTATATAGGTTCCAAGTTTTATGATACAATTGTTTGCTCTGTGAGACAGAGGACTAGCATTTTTATTTGTATTTGTCATTCACTTTATTTCTTGCCTATGCAGTACATAGAAGCAGTGCTAGAGGTGCAGACTTTTCTGTATTTGGGGAAAAGAAGAGTGCCCATTCAAATTTTTTTCTTATCTAGATTTTTGCAGATGGGAATAAAATTAAAATAAAATGTTATTGCATTAGAAAACTGTTCAAGATGTAAAAAAAATCAGAAGCGAAATTTACATTAAAAAAAAATGAAGATCCTACACGCCAGAAGCACTATGAGTCTTCATAAGCATATTTACTCTGATTTTTAGCATACATTTTTGAGCACTAATTTCATGCTTGTATTGTAACATATGAGCTGTGACAAAAAAGAAATGAGACTGTCCCATAAATGTTTTATTACAAAATCTACAGATAAATTACGCATTGTCCCCTTCAAAGTAATCCCCCCAGAGTTAATGCACTTCTGCATTCGCTTCTTCCGTGTACGGAAACACTTTGTAAAGTCCTCCTCCTTGAGGACCCTCAGCTCCCTTGTTACAGTGGCCTTGATCTCTTCTAAAGAGGTGGTCACATCAGAGGCATCCCTTGTCGCAGGGGTTGCCCTGCCCAACGGAGACAGGAAGGCTCTCTGATGGTGGCTTCAGCCCGCAAAGTTAGCGGCGGGGTTGCCCCTCGATTCATCCCACGGTATACCTCTGATGACAGACGCAAGTTTGGCAGGTTGGGGGACCCGCTGCAAAGGACACTTTGCTCAGGGGCAGTGGAGCCCACAGGAAGCAGATTGGTCCATAAACAGACTGGAAATGTGAGTGATTGTTATGGCACTCCAGAGGTTTCGGCCTTGGTTACAGAAAAAGGCCACTTGGGACTTCTTGGACAATGTGACCATGGCGGCCTATGGCAATCAGCAAGTAGGCATGGGCAGAAGCACTGCTTCTGTGGGTGGAAGAGCATCTTCAAGCACTGCTGGTGGTGCATGTTGCGGGAATGGACAACGTGATGGCAGACTATCTAAGCCAAGTTCATGTGGACCCTGGGGAATGGTCGTTATCCCAGGAGGTATTCTTACAGGTGGCGAAAAGATGGAGCACACCGATCTTGGATCTTATGGCAACATATGCGATGGCCAAAGCAAGCAGACTTTTCAGCAGGAGAAGAGAGAGGATGACGGAGGGCCAGGATGCACTGGGGCAGAGGTGGTCCGCAGAGGGTCTCCTATATGGTTTTCCACTATGAGCACTCATAGACCGTGTCGTACAGTGGATCGAGGCTCACAGGGGTTGGTCATTCTTATTGCCCCAGACTGGCTGAGGCACACATGGTATGCCAACCTCATATGGCTACAGATGGGCAGGCCGTGGCATCTGCCGGAGAAGGCAGACCACTTGTCCCAGGGGCCACTGTCCATGCTGCAGGGGGATCGATTCTCGCTTACGGGCCTGGCTCTTGAGAAGGCTCGATTGAGAAAGCACGGTTATTCGGGTCCAGTTATCACAATGTTGCTGAAGGCCCAGAAAAGGTCCACTTCTATATCCGGGTCTGGCACATCTTTGAGGCCTGGTGCGCAGAAAGTCAGTGTCAGCTGTTATCAACTACAGTACCAGATATGTTAGCCTTTCTGCAAGCAGGTTTTGAGAAGGGCTTGGCCTCAACTTCCTTGAGAGTGCAGGTGACAGCCATTTCCTGTTATAAGGGCAGGATCCAGGGGGTGTCATTAAGAGCACACCCGGATATGGTAAGGTTCTTGAAGGCGGTAAAGCAGATCCTTCCACCGATGCAGTCCTTCGTTCCTTCCTGGGATCTCAATTTGGTGCTGGTGGCACTGGCAAAGGAGCCTTTTGAGCCTTTGAATGTGTCATCACTGAAGGATATGACTCTTAAGACAGTGTTTCTGGTGGCAATTTGCTCGGCCCGAAGAATTTTGGAACTTCAAACTCTCTCGTGCAGGGAGCCCTTCCTCTCTATATCAAAGGGAAGGGTGGTTCTCCAGCTGGTATCTTCCTTTTTGCCTAGAGTGGTATCTGTGTTTCATGTGAACCACTCAGTTTCCCTGCCGGTGCTCTCAGGAGGGCCGGAGGGAAGCACGGATCTGCAGTTGCTTTTCTTAGATGTTCAGAGAGTATTGCACCATTATTTGGAGAAGACCGCTCCATTTCGGAAATCGCATCGGTTGTTCGTGTTATTTGGAGGTCTGTGCAAGGGTGAGGCAGCAGCCAAGGCCTCCATTTCCAGGTGGATCAGGGAGGCTATCGCCTTGGTGTATGTGGTGAAGGGAAGGTAGATGCCAGTGGGGCTGTGGGCTCATTCGACCAGGGCTCAGGCAGCCTCATGGGCGGAGCATTCTATGGTACCCCCTGCCAAGATTTGTAGGGTGGACACTTGGTCCTCCCGTCACACTTTTGAAAAGCATTATCATCTGGATGTGCAGGCAGCAGGGGATGCCAGTTTTGGAGCGGCAGTGATTCAGGCTGGAATCGCAGGTCCCTCTTGTCGATAGAACTGCTCTGTTACATCCCAGAGGTGCGGGACTGGACTGGAGGGACGATAAGAAAAGTGAAATTAGATCTTACTCAAGGAATGCCAATTAGCAGGTAACTCCAGTCCAGTCACAGAACCCTCCCTGTTCAATCACAGTATTCGCCTAAGTGATTCTGAGTCTGAAGAATGTTAAAATGGAGTGTTATGGTCCAGGGGCATTGGGAGGATCGTAGATCACAAAGGGAGACTGTTAAGTTCTGGCAGCAATGCTGTCGGTTCTTTTCTTTTTTTCTTACGCTCTAAGTATTTCTTGGCCATTTTTGTCTGGCTGTGCAAGTTCATAGATAAGCCTCTCCCTTCTGGTGGGAGGAAGGGTCCATTTTGGGGGTCGGGAAGATCCATGGTTTATGTAGATAGTTTGGTTTACACAGTTTGACTACTTATTTCTTGTCAGATAAATCTGATTGATTTCTTTGACTGGGTGACCAGGAAGTTGGACCGAGGGAGAGCCCTAGATGTGGTGTATTTAGATTTCAGTAAAGCCTTTGACACCGTTCATCACAGGCGACTTATAAACAAACTGAGCACCCTAGGGATGGACCCTAAAGTTACTGCTTGGGTTAGAAATTGGTTGAGTGGGAGGCGACAAAGGGTGCAGGTAAATGGAGCTCACTCTGAGGAGGAGGAGGTTACCAGTTGTGTGCCCCAGGGATCTGTCCTTGGTCCGATTCTTTTTAACATATTTATTAGTGATGTAGCGGAAGGGCTGTCGGGTAAGGTTTGCCTCTTTGCGGATGATACCAAAATCTGCAATAGAGTAGACACCCAGAAAGGTATATTGTAGATAATATGAGGAGGGATCTAGCTAAGCTTGAAGACTGGTCTAGAATTTGGCAGCTGAGATTTAATGTTAAAAAATACAAGGTCATGCATTTGGACTGCAGCAATCCAAAGGAGCAATATAGTATAGGGAGTAAAGTACTTTTGTCCACTAAAGAAGAGCGGGACCTAGGCGTGATTGTGTCTGATGATCTTAAAGTAGCTAAACAGGTAGAAAAGGCTATGGTAAAAGCTAGAAGGATGCTTGGGTGCATAGGGAGAGGAATGGCCAGCAGAAGAAAGGAGGTGATAGTGCCTCTCTATAAGTCTTTGGTGCGACCTTATTTGGAGTATTGTTTGCAGTTCTGGAGACCGCACCTTCAAAAGGATATAAACAGGCTGAGATCCGTACAGAGAGTGGCTACTAAAATGGTTAGTGGTCTTCATTATAAAGCATATGAGGACAGACTTAAGGATCTTAATATGTGCACCTTAGAGGAAAGGCAGGATAGAGGTGACATAATTGAGACGTTTAAATACCTCCGTGCCATAAATGCACAGGAGAAGAGCCTCTTTTGATTGAAAGCAAGCTCTGCTATGAGGGGACATAGGATGAGGGTGAAAGGGGCTAGATTCAGGAGTGATATGCGGAAATATTTCTTTACGGAAAGAAGTGGTGGATCCCGTAGATTAGTCTTCCAGTGGAGATGGTAGAAATGATAACAGTATCTGAATTCAAAAAAGCATGGGACAAACACAGAGGATCTCTAAAGGAAAAAAGGGGAATGTTGTAGTGGTTGATATTTTTTATTTATTTATTTATTTATTTACATTCTCTTATATACCGCGCTATTCTGCATCAGTGCGGTTTACATTGAACAAACTGAAATTACATTGAACAGGGTATTATAACTTGGAGATAACTATTTTACAGGGAACATGGGCTATGGAGGGTTAAGTGGCTTGCCCAAGACCACAAGGAGCACCTGTGGGACTAGAAACCCCAGTCCTTCCGGCCCAAGGTTGCTGTCCTCTAGTGGGATTTGAATCACCGACCTTCCGGCCTGAAGTACCTTGCCCCAACCACTAGGCTACTCCTCCACACACTGATATGGAAGGACAGACTAGATAGGCCATGTGGTCTTTTTCTGTCATCATGTTTCTATGACTCTGCTTTGTCAATAGGTTACTGGGGCTGGAAATAGGAGCCAGTTGCCTTAGTACATTGATGTCATCAAAAAGATGACATGTTCCAAGTTGCTGGAGGAGGTTGACTACTCAGAGGTGAGGGACTGGACTGGAGTTACTCAAGGAATGCCAATTAGCAGGTAAGGTCTAATTTCACTTTCTATGCTCCCTATTATAACTCTTATTTTAACTCTGTCATACTGTAATACCTACAGTATTATTAATGTAGTCCGTTTAAGCACCCAAGTTCTTCTTCCTCTGTTCATTGCAAAGTTCCAGTTATTTTAATGTAAACCACACTGAATTTAAGATAAGGTGAGAGAGAAAACGAGTTAAATAAATAATAAATAAATAAAATATATTTGGAATTACAGTGCTTCCAATACAGAAAAGTATGCCAAACTTAAATTTACTTTTTTTGTTTGTTTTTTTACTTTATATTGCTAATCTTTAACACCAATCCTAAAGGTTTTCACAAATTGGGGACCCCACGTTTGAGGAGACTCCTTGCAGGGATCCTTAAGCCAATGACACTGTGCCCTGGAACACCTGTAATCCACATACCTTACCTCCTCTGATCTAATTACACCTCACTCATTCTTAACACTTCCTCCCATCGGCCCGCATATGTTGCTGAATGCTGCCCCCTTCTTTTGCTGCTATCAAAAGGGCCTGTTGCCATTCTCAAAATATGGATGGAAAGTTAAGTGCATCGTAGAGGGATTAAGAAATAGGCAAGGTTAGATAAGTGGATGAGTAGGATATCTATCTCTGTGGCGCCAGAGCTGAGTCCCCCTAGCTCAGAGGACTTGAGTTAGACCAGGGAATCTCCAGTTGCTAAAATTGAAAAAGGATAATGAAGTTAGTGCACTGAAATAATGTACTTTTTAAATGCAATACTATCTTAACTAAAAAAAAAATCCATTAAAACATCCCATACCAAAAACAAAGCACTAAAACCTAAGTGCACATTTTTACTCAGATTTGAGCAGGTTTTTTTAATACTCAGTATATTAGCTTACTGCCTTAAGTGTTCATACATATTTCTTTTGCCATGTGATAAGAGTAAAATGTGTGCTGAAAATGAGTGCACATTTTAGCTCAGTCTTCTTCCATTTTGACCTAGATCTCATTTCTTCTTGCTTGGTGCTATGCAGAAAAAATGGTTTTCTTATATACTGTGCTAAATCAATATGCAAAATATACCTATAGAGCCAGATGAGAGTACCCTGGCTATCCCCAGCCTTCTTGGAGGTGTAATGGGGCCTCACCACTGATGGCTAGGGTTGTTTTCTTGATACAACATTTTAAATCCAAATTTGCATGAGGTGAGAATTGGGATGTTCAGGTTGGGATGTGCACGGTTTCCAGGGTATTTTACAAAAAGCTTGCTTAACATGGAGCTTTTTGTAAAATGTGTAAGGATGCCGAGAAATCCATATGCATCTTGCAGAATGGGAACAGCTGTTTCACAGGGAACGTAGTCAAAACGAGCAGTTATTATTGATTTTGAACATGTAACTGCTGGATGTACAGAAAGAATCAGTTGAAGAACAGAGTATAAAAAGCTGCCTTTTGGATTTTTGAGGAGGTGTTAAACATGAGAGAGAGAGAAACTCAATTGCTTCCTCAACCACTTACGCAATCCCCAGATCCAAATGAACACAACTGATATCTAAGTTTTAAAGCCTGAGTGTATGGGTGTGCTTTCCGCCCTCCCAAAACCACCCCCACAATGTGCCCCTTTAAAAACTGTACATGTTGCAGATCTATGCGTGTAAATAGAAGATTGAAGGTAGCCGTTTACGTGAGTGGATGTGGCTAGCTACATGTGTTAAAACAGCATAAGCTGCCTAAAATGGTCATCTTGGTTGTAGTGGTGTTTTGCACAGAGTTAGTGTATGTGCCTGAATGTGTGGCGTGATAGTCTTTATGAAAGACACGTTGAATGGGGCATAGGGGATGAAAGAGGCAAGGGATATTTGATGTGTGATGCTTATGCAGTAGTAGATGTAAGAACTTATAAATACCATCTTTAAACAGAGAAGATTCGGTGTGCTCTGGCTACTGTGGTACTGTCTCCTTAAAAGCAGTAAAAAGCAGCACAGAAATAGGATTTGCAACATTTTCCTGAAACTTTGTTCCTATTTCTATTCCAGTGGGTTTGGATAGGAGAAAAGGAAAGAATGTGCCATGGACCTGTTGCCATGATTTTCTGTGGGAGGAAAAGAAGGGATTTTTTTTTATTCCCATAAGATAGAACGGGAATTATTTGAGGGATTGTGAGGCCACTTGCACCTGTGCCCCTAGAAAGTGACTAAAAGCTATGGAACCATTTACTAAAGGACCAGATGGTATTCATCCCAGAGTCCTGAAGGAGCTTAAACATGAAATTGTTAACCTGTTACTGGTAATCTGTATGTTTTCATTCAAACCAGCCACAATAACTAGGGGCTGGAGAGTGCCCAGTGTAACTCTAATTTTTAAAAAGGGCACTAGGGGTGATCTGGGAAACTCTAGGCTGGAGAACCTGACGACAGTGCTGAATAAAACTGTTGAAGTTATAAAATAAATAAATAAAATAATGGACTATATAAATATATGTGGTGTAATGGGAATGAGTCAGCATAGGTTCAGCAGAGGTAATTCTTGACATCAGTTTATTATATTAAGTATAAACAAACAAGCAGATAAATGTCACAGAGCTGATAAAAAGTGTATTTGGATTTTCAGATGTTTGACTCCTTAGAACAGGAACAGGCAAACTACTGCCAATGAGCCAGTCCTGGCCTGCTTGCCTTCTCTCTCAGCTTTCAAAGTACACTGCAGCCCCTGTCTTTCCATCAGCGTGTTCCTCTAGCAGCCTAGCTCAAGTCAGCATAATTAGTTGGAGTCAGAAGGCCCACTTTTAATGGTGGGTAACTACTGTGGGGTTATTTAAAGAGGGTTTCAGACTGAGGAAGATGGCTACAGTGGCTGGCTGGTGCCTGAGGGAGATGGACAGAGACTGCCCCATGCCTCATCTATATTCCCAGTGCAGTGTTTGACATTTGAAGTGAAAGTGAGACTAGTAGGGGTGCTCTCTGCTCTGACGTGACAGCAAAAGCAATGACAAGGCACTTGAGGCTTGAGTAATGGCAGCCAACACATTCTGTCTAATGTTGTATTACAAATGGCAATAGGAGCAATGTGGTTGCTTCAAATTACCAGTGCCACGTGTATTTATTTTTTATAGTAATAGAATTACTGCTTGGTAATTAAGTTGCCAGTTAATGATTATATTACAGTAATAAATAAATACAGGTGGCACAAGTAATTCCAGAAAAACCTACCCTCCCTTACTCCTCCAGCCACAGACTGCCCAACTCAGCCATGATTCCTGATTTGAATCCTGGATCAAAAAGATTGTTCTCCCCTGCTTTAGCAAATTAGAGTCATGGGATAGGAGGCTGTACTCTTTTGTGTAAAGAAAATGGGGTAGGACTAAATGGCCAGTTACAATACCTACATGGAAAAGAGTAAGTGGCGTGATCCAAGGATCTGTACTAGTACCCATGTAATTTTAACATATTCATAAATGATCTGGCAAGTAGCAAGTGAGGTAAACAAATTTGCAGATGACCCAAAACAGAGAATATCATTATGTCTCATAGCTCTTCTCCTAATTTTCATGGCCCTATATAAAGATCTGTTTTTCGGTTCTGCTGGGTACTTGGGACCCTGACTGGCTACTGTTGGAACAACACAAAATTACCGCAAAATCCCCTTCCAAAACAATTTTTTTGTCGGACATAAATTGTGAAGGGAAAGATACTTCAAAACTCCCCCAAACCACAATACACGACCCTTTTATTCAATCCATAAGATTAGAATGGCAATCTAAAAAACTTAAATCATTCTTCCAAACAATTGCACTTATCTGAGCTGATACGCGCGACGTGCACGTTTCGGGGAAACAACCCCTGTATCAAGCGCTCCCAAAACTGAAGTTTTTTAGATTGCCATTCTAATCTTATGGATTGAATAAAAGGGTCTTCCTAGTCGTCTCTCCGGGCCAGTCCAGGAAATCTTGGGTGATCAATCCGCTCCAGCAGCTGAGGACTGGAATCTGACAAGGTTTTACCGACAACCCATCCAGCTCCCCTAGGTGTCAGCTAATCAGTCTGTCTTTCAGTCCTCAGCAGCTGGACTGGACATTCTTTGGACCAGCTCCCCTGAGAAACGATTAGGAAAGTTATAGGATTTAGTGTAAGGGGCACAATTTCTTTGCTCATCTGAATTGCTTGTGCTTTAGGCTGCTTGCCTCACAAAAAAAAAAAAAAAAGATAGAGACAGCCTGGGTTCAGACTCCCGTGCTGATCTTTTTCAAAGGCACTAACAAGGATTGAAGGATTCAATCGGGGTAGATCGCAGTTCAGGCACTAGAGCTAGAGGTCGGGGAAGCTCCCCTTGAGCCTCGGTGCCCGTCTTGATGAGGTAGAGCCTGCCTCTTTCGAGACGCTGAGCAGCGGCAGGAGATAAGCAGGCCTGGGAGCCCCAGTGTCCTCTCTCTCTGCATTGGTCGCATTCGGGCATCTGCTTGCCGTTAGCAACGGCACTGCGGTGCAGGACAGCTTGGTGTTTTGCTCCATTTCTTCAACATACGGTGAGTCTTCCATTTCTTTCTCTAGTGTCGGATTTCTCTTGCCGTAGTGTTTCCCTTTGTAACGGGCGTTATCCACGGCCCACGGTTTTCTGTTGCTCTTCGGGATCCGTTCCGGCGGCAGGCGGCTCTCGTTTCGATTGCGGTTGCTTTTTCTATCAGTTTTTTTCGGCACGTGCACTAGTGCGATGGAGGATAAAGCCTCTGACAGTAGCACCGGTTTTTCTCTCACCTCAGGAGAAAGAGCGGGAACGGCGGCCATTTTAGCAGAGCAGGCTGCTGCTCCCGCGCTTCTCCATAAACCCTGCAAAAGGAAATCGAAATCGGCAAAAAAGTCTGTGGCTGCTGAGATTCAGCAGCAGCCTGTTCCTGCTTCTCAGGAGACTTTGAGTTCTTATTTTTCTCCTGAGTTTATTCTCTCTCTGCATAATGCTTATCTCCTCAAGAAGGTGCAGTTTTCTCTCCCTCCTGGCTCTGAGGGTCTCCTTGAGTCTCCTGTGGCCGGTCCTTCTGAAACTCACCGGGAAGAGTCTAGCTCTTCGGTGGTTCCCGGCAGGGACCAGAGTGGGGACCATACAGAGGTGCTTTTTGCCCCATCTCCAGGTGTAGAAGAGGGTGAGATACTTTCTGAACCAGGGTTGGATGCCTGGTCAGGAGATTTGGAGGAAGGGGAACTGGGTCCTGGTGAGGATCCCAATGTTTTCCGCATGTTTCATAAGGAGGAGTTTGGAGCGCTAATCTCGCAGTCGCTTTCGGCTCTGAATTTAGTCCTTCCTTCGGTTCAGCAGGAACCCCTAGAGGACCCTTTGCTGCAGGGGTTCAGGTCTGAACAAAAGTGTTTCCCGGTTCATAGGGTTATCAAACAGATGATAGAGGCTGAATGGGAGTTTCCGGAGGCGTCTCTCAGAGGGGGTCGCGCGATGGCTAGGCTTTACCCTGTCCCGCAAGAAGAGAAGGACTTATTGCGTATGCCCAAGGTGGATGCGTTGGTGTCCGCCGTCACTCGAAAAACCACCATTCCTGTTGAAGGGGGTACAGCTCTCAAGGACTTTCAGGATCGAAGATTAGAGGCTCTTCTGAAGCAGGCTTTTGATTCTAGTGCTTTGGCCCTTCAAGCGTCTGTTTGTGGAGCTTATGTGTCTAGGGCTTCCATCCGCTGGCTGCAAGGGGAACAGTCCTCTGAGAAAGTTGATGAACCTACGGCGGACTTGGCGAAGCTTGAATCGGCGGCTGCTTGTCAGGCCGATGCCTTTTATGATTTGGTTCGCATTTCCACTAAGGCTATGGCCTCCGTAATAGCCGCTAGGCGTTTCCTTTGGCTTAGGAATTGGTCGGCGGATGCTTCTTCCAAGGCTCGTCTTAGTAAATTGCTGTATAAGGGCAAGTTGTTGTTTGGTGAAGCCTTAGACAAGATTGTTAAGGATTTGGGTGACTCCAAAGGCGGACGGCTGCCGGAGGACCGACCAAGAGCTGCGAAGCAGGGATTCCTGCATAGGGGTCACGGTAGAGACTTTCGCAGGTTTCGGGGAGCGCGCTTCACTCCTTATCAGCGGGGTCGGTTTCCTTCTCGGGGCTACTCCTTTCGAGGGTCCAGAGGTTTCAGTAGAGGAGTCTTTCATAACCAACAGTCCCAGCGAAAAAGTCACAATGAAATGAGGCCGGTCCAGGTGGGAATTCCGGTA
The DNA here is from genome assembly GCA_033557465.1 of Ichthyophis bannanicus. Classification (NCBI taxonomy): domain Eukaryota; kingdom Metazoa; phylum Chordata; class Amphibia; order Gymnophiona; family Ichthyophiidae; genus Ichthyophis; species Ichthyophis bannanicus. The sequence goes on from CM066031.1 coordinate 368,983,782, forward strand.
GGCGGTCGGTTACAGTAGTTCCTTTCCACCTGGGCCAGTATAACCACAGATCAGTGGGTTTTGGAGATTATCAGGGACGGCTATGCCCTAGAATTCGAGCAGCGGGTTTCGGACGCCTTTGTCCTGTCGCCTTGTGGCCCGCAGGGAAAGCTGGAAGCGGTCGGGGAGACTCTCTGCTGGCTGTTGTGTCTTCACGCGGTGATTCCGGTGCCAGCAGACCAGTGCGGATTAGGTCGATACTCGATTTATTTTGTGGTCCCCAAGAAAGACGGTTCTTTTTGCCCCATTCTGGATCTCAAGCACGTGAACCGTTGTTTGCGGGTGCCTCATTTTCGGATGGAAACCTTGCGGTCGGTAGTTCGATCGGTTCGACCTGGCGAGTTTCTTGCTTCCATAGATCTCACAGAAGCTTACCTACACATTCCGATCAGGAGCGAACATCAGAAGTATCTCCGTTTCGCGGTGCCCATGGGTCATTTTCAGTTTCGGGCCTTGCCTTTTGGGCTTGCCACGGCGCCTCGCACCTTCACCAAGATTATGGTAGTGGTGGCAGCTGCACTCCGGAAGGAGGGGATTCAGGTTCATCCCTACTTGGACGATTGGTTGATTCGAGCGTCCTCGAAGCAGGAGTCGCAGGTGGCCACTGCGCGAGTGGTGCAGGTCCTAGAGCAGTTAGGTTGGGTCATAAACTATGCAAAGAGCCATTTGGTTCCCGTTCGGCGACTGACCTACTTGGGGGCCTTCTTCGACACGGAGATAGGATCCGTTTTTCTTCCGGACGACAGGGTACGCAAAATCTTGCGGCAGGTCTCGGCGTTTCTGCGTGTCAAGGCTCCAATGGCTTGGAGATACCTGCAATTGTTGGGGTCCATGGCAGCGTCCTTGGATCTAGTGCCTTGGGCCAGAGCCCACATGCTGCCGCTTCAGAGCGGGTTGTTGTCTCGTTGGTCTCCTCAAGATCATCCTCTCTCCCGCAGGTTAGTCTGTCCACAGGACGTCCGTCTCAGTCTACAGTGGTGGTTGGTGCCAGCCCACCTGAAGGCAGGAGTTCCTCTGGAGGTCTCCGATTGGGTATTGCTCACGACGGACGCCAGCCTCTCCGGCTGGGGGGCTCATTGTCTGGGTCGTGTCACTCAAGGTTCGTGGTCGGCAGTAGAGACCTCCTGGTCGATCAATTGTTTGGAACTCCGGGCGGTTTGGCTCGCGTTACAGGCGTTCGCAGCGATGCTTCTCGGGAGAGCTGTTCGGGTTTTCTCCGACAATCAAGTGACCGTTTCTTACATTAACCGGCAAGGCAACACGGGCAGTGCTCTGTTGCTGGAGGAATGCCTGCAGTTGTTTCAGTGGGCGGAAGTCCATCTCACCGCGATATCGGCGGCGCACGTGGCAGGCAAGGACAACGTTCAGGCGGATTATCTCAGTCGGCATCGTCTGGATCCAGGAGAGTGGGAACTGGACGAGACGGTTTTTCAAGAAATCTCGCTGATGTGGGGACAGCCGGTTCTGGATCTTATGGCTACCCAGTCCAATGCCAAGGCGGCGCGGTTTTACAGCAGGCGCAGGGAACACATGTCCGAGGGTCTGGACGGCCTTGTGCAGCCTTGGCCTCCGGATCAGCTCATCTATGTGTTTCCTCCATGGCCTCTCTTGGGAAGGGTCATCCAAAGAGTGGCAGCGCACAGCGGGACGGTGATTCTCGTAGCTCCCGATTGGCCTTGTCGTCCTTGGTATGCCGATCTGATCAGACTGCTCATCGCCCCTCCCTGGCGGTTGCCCGCTCGCAGCGGTCTCTTGAGGCAAGGTCCAGTGCTCATGCCGCAGGTGAATGGATTTTGTCTTACGGCCTGGCTATTGAGCGGAGCAGGTTGCGGCGCAAGGGCTACTCCAGCGCGGTAATAGCTACTCTGTTGCAGTCCCGAAGGCGGTCCACGTCATTGGCTTACATTAGAATTTGGCGCTTATTTGAAGCGTGGTGCGTTGGGCATGAGGTGCAGCCCGGGAAGGCGTCGCTGCCGGAACTTTTGGGTTTTCTGCAAGGCGGCTTGGAATAAAGGTTTGGCTCTTAGTACCTTGCGAGTGCAGGTGGCGGCACTGGCCTGTTACCGAGGACGGGTACAGGGCAGGCCTCTTGCTTCCCATCCTGATATGCTGCGTTTCTTAAGGACCGCTAGGAATATTAGGCCTCCCAGGCGTTCGGTGGTTCCTCCTTGGGATTTGAACCTGGTGCTCCAGGCGTTGTCGAATCCGTCGTTTGTCGGACATCGGTCGGCGCATCTCCGAGAATTGTCCTGGAAGACGGCTTTTCTGGTGGCCTTGTGTTCTGCGAGAAGGATTTCAGATCTTCAAGCTTTATCTTGCAAGGAACCGTACCTTCAATTTTCAGCTGAGAAGGTGGTGTTGCGTCCAGTAGCTTCTTTTCTTCCCAAGGTGGTTTTGTCGTTTCACGTCAATCAGGTAGTTTCCCTACCTACGTTCGAGGGGTTGGGGAACAGTGGTTTCGATCGATCCCTTAGACGGCTGGACTTGGGTCGAGTGTTGCGTAAGTATCTCAAGGTAACGGAGTCTTTTCGTCAGTCGGACAGGTTATTTGTGCTCTACGGTGGTGTGGCGAAAGGTAAAGCAGCCACTAAAGCCTCTATCGCTCGCTGGGTGAAGCATGCCATTCGCGCTGCGTACGAAGCAAAGGGTGTGCCGGTTCCGCAAGGTCTTCGAGCGCATTCAACCAGAGCTCAGGCTACCTCTTGGGCGGAGTATTGTGATAAGGAAGCTTATCATAGCTCAGGAAGGGGCTATAGAAAAGGTGAAGTGTTTTGTGTTCATTGTGTTCATTGTCGGATTCTGTTTTGTTTTATGTAAACCGCGCTGATCGTAAATAGTGCGGTATATAAGAAATGTAAAATAAATAAAAATAAAATAAATAAGTGTCTCTGAACAAGCAACCTGTCAGTGCTGGTAGAAATGAGAAAACAGAATTTTGCCATAAAAGACTACCAGTCCCAGAATGCACCAGGTTTCCAACAGCCATGAGAGGAGCTGAAGTGAGAAAACGTGTGTTCAATCAAAAGGGCTATGAGGTAATCCCCAAGCACTCATTGCAAAGGGCAGGGCTTGATTCAGCACAGCTACGCTGTATTAGGGAGGAGCACTCATCTAAGCAGAATAAGAGTAGAGTTTATTCTACAGATGACCATCTTCATGATCACCTTGGATATCCAGAGAATTGTCCTCAGTATCCTGAGAATCAGCTTGAGTTTGATCATCAGTTTCATCTGAAAGATCATCAGAAGCAGAAGCCAAACCGGACGGACAGAGAGGGAAAGAAGCCCTCTGGAAGAAAGAGGAGAAAAGCCTTTGAGAGGTCTAGAAGAGTCCAAAGCAGTACGTATACTGGGAGGTATTCCAAGGGCCAGCATACACCATTGGACTGGGGAAAGCCAGAGGAATGGTGCTGCAGAGCTAGGAATCACCAGAGGCTACCTGTGAGGGAGACGGCTGCACGTGGAAGGGACCCTAAGATCTGTGCCAGAAGGTATGTGAAGAGAGAGATCCAGTGTCCAGGGATCTGGATTGGAAGGCTGGACATAAGAACTGGACTACATACTGGCCAGGCTATATAGAGAGGAACTCTAGCAGCAATGGAAGCTCAGGTATGAACACTGATCTATGCCCTAGCTATAACCTTGAAAGACAGCAGGGAAACAAGTATTCTCCTGAAAATGCTACATTGAGAGATTCATCTGTGCCAGTCCATGATATTGAACCCATGCTTGTTGAACAAGGGGGAATAATAGCAGATGAGGATCCTGTTTATATGGACTGCTCTCTATCTAAACTCCGTTGGTAACTTTCTGTTATAAAGTACAGCAACCATCACAAAGAAATACAAAATTTGCTCTTTAATCTACTCAGAAAAGCTCCTGAAGCAGGATTTGACCCACACAGTGGAAGGCAAGCCAGCTAAGGGGTTTCAGCTGGTGACTGCTAGCAATTAAGCCTTACCTAATTGCTTGTGAGCTAGGAGAGAATCATTTCTGAATTTATGTGGGAAGTAATCAGAAATTAAAGTGAAAAGAACAGTTTGTTTCTTGCTTTGTAGCTTTTCATTTGTTGTTTTCCTGATTTTGACTTTGTTTTTCCAAGTTAACACTGAAAGCAAGTTACCTAATTTATGTGCTACCAAGCATATCTGTGTTGGGAGAAATAACCCCATAAATAAAAATCTTATTGGCTTTACCCAAGAGCACAACTAAATTATTGTCAGCAGCTGTGTCTGGTGTGAATGAACTACATTGCCCACAATACCTTGCAAATCATATAGAAATATGCACTTGCCAAGAGTGTGAAGATTCTCACCCAGGCAGCCGTCTGACAGTATGCGTTAGTTCCACCGGTGGACATTTGTCGGGCGGCTACGTGGTCGTCGTTGCACACGTTTGCGAAGCATTATCGGTTGGATGTTCAGGCTCAGAATGACACCAGAGTGGGCACGGCGGCGCTGGTGACAGGTCTCGCAGGGCCCTCCCGTATTTAAGTACTGCTTTGGTACTTCCCAAGATTTCCTGGACTGGCCTGGAGAGACGACTAGGAAGAAGAAATTAGACCTTACCTGCTAATTGTCTTTCCTGGAGTACTCTCCGGGCCAGTCCAGGACCCTCCCTTAGAGTATCTGCGAGTTTCCGGATTGTTGGAGTGGTTGTTTGCTTGCGTAGTGTCCCGTCAAGGGGCCGTACAATGCAGTGGCAGCGGATACTGCGATTCCCTTAGGGGGCATGGTAAAGAGTAAAACAAGAAAAAAAAAAAAGTACATATTTCAAATTGGGAGAGCAACCACTCAATTAAAAAAAAAAAAAAAAAAAAAAGGAAAAATTAACTAAATAAATAAATAACTCAAGCTCCTCTGCGGGGCAACTGCTTGTTTTTAGAGTGAAGAGTTCTTTTTTCCATAAAAAAAAAACGAAACCAAGTTCTGGAAATCGCGCAAGCAGAAAGTACCAGTCAGTACTTTGACTGGTTTTCTCCTCATTCTATCGTAGTCTAGGTGGTTAAGTTTTGTTGTTTTTCGTTGTGAGTGTTCTTAGGGTTAGCTTCACTGCTTTGTTACCGAGAGACTGATTAGCTGACACCTAGGGGAGCTGGATTGGTTGTCGGTAAAACCTTGTCAGATTCCAGTCCTCAGCTGCTGGAGCGGATTGATCACCCAAGATTTCCTGGACTGGCCCGGAGAGTACTCCAGGAAAGACAATTAGCAGGTAAGGTCTAATTTCTTCATGTATTGTGGTTTGGGGGAGTTTTGAAGTATCTTCCCCTTCACAATTTATGTCCGACAAAAAAATTGTTTTGGAAGGGGATTTTGCGGTAATTTTGTGTTCTTATTACTGTTATTACCGTTCTTGGGGCATTGAAATTTGATGGCTACTGTTGGAGGCAGGATGCATGGTTTAATGTACCTTGGTCTGAATTGGCATGGCTTTTCTTATGCTCTTATGAATTAATGCATGCTGTTAGCACACAGCCGTGGTGACATTCAATACAGTTGCTTGACACTTGCAGTTAATACATGGTTTCTTACTCGTATCGCAGCAGATAATGCAGACCCTTTAAAGCCACTTCAGTATGTTGAATTAATGAACTGTAAATGTTTTTCTTTATGTTAAATACATGGAAAGATTCTGGACATGCCCGTAACAGTTAGTGCAAAGACATTACAGTTAACACAAGAGTTTTGGATATTGGCCCACAAGACTGTACAGGTGATAAGTAGAAATGCTTATATAATTGTTATTAATACAAAGGAAATTGTGCTCACAGTATTTTATTTCCTTATATTATTTTGTTCATACTTTATGGTTTAATACCATTTATATGTTCATTTTTGCTGATGGGTCTGCACATAACCTTGGTTTCCTTTATTTTTCTTGGATTAACAATTTAGCTCTTGATCTCCATCTTTTTACTACAAGTAGCTGCTTCTTGACTCTTAGTTTAAAAATAGAGCAAATAGCAACCAAATATTCATTCTTTTTACATAAGATATTTGGAAAAATGCAATATTCATCTGCTATTAACAGCCCGGAGTCCAAAACCAACAAGAATGATTCCATACCAAAGTTATGCACCATCCTTGTTGGTTCTCATACTGAACAGGCCACCTCTTATTTTTGTGCTCTTTCCCTTACCCTTTTTGCAGTAAGCTACATGTCAGGTTCGTAATACAAAATATTTGTTTTATTTAGACATAGGTAGCCATTGCTAGTAGAACACACAAATATACAAATATAATTGGACAATGTGCAGATAGACAATAATGTAATAAAACATCAACTTGCTAACACAAACAAAATGGCACTATCCACAGAAGGCTTGTGAAAATAATTTCAGCCTTCACCTGCTTCTTAAAAAACAAATATTCCCTTTCCACCCTAAGAACCACAGGCAAGAAATCTATCTTATGGAACTTGTTTTTGAGTTCTGTTTGGAATGCACAGTAATCACAACTTTGAGAAACTTGTTAAGAGTGGGGTTTTTTTTAAATTCTTTTCAGTCAGCTGTAGAATGGCCAAGTAAGTTTAACCTCTTCATAAAGTTGTGAATTATAATCGCTTAAGACAGTGTTTTTTTCTACAGTATTTTGTGTTATAAGATCCTCAAGGGTCTATGTTGAATGGTGTTGAGAAGATCAAGAAAAGGTGGCAAGAATATACAGAGTTTTTATATGATAAAGATCAAGTGGATCAACAGCCGTTTCAACTTGTACTTATGATCTGGAACGATTGGTGATGAAAGAAGAAGTAGAAGCAGCATTGAAAGCCTTATCCAAGAACAAAGCACCAGGCATTGATGACATTCCCATGGAAGTATTACAGCTCTGGCAAGAAATTTGGAAGACAACAACATGGCCAACTGACTGTAAAAGATCTGTGTTTGTACCAACACTAAAGAAATATGATCCATTGACTGTGGAAATTATAGCACAATCGCTCTGATCCTACATGCCAGAAAGATTCTACTGAAGATTATTCAACAGAGACTACAACCATACCTGGAATGAGAACTACCTGAAGTGCAAGCAGGGTTCAGGAAAGGGCGAGGAATGAGAGACATCATCGCGGATGTGAGATGGATCCTTGAAAAGACTAAAGAATACCAAAAGGATATCTATTTGTGTTTTATTAACTACAGCAAGGCTTTTGACTGTGTAAACCATGGCAAACTTTGGGCCACATTAAGAAGCATGGGTATACCAGAACACCTGATCATTCTCTTGCACAACCTTTATATTGATCAAGAAACAACAGTTTGAACGGAACAAGGAGAAACAGAAGGGTTTAAAATCAGCAAAGATGTACAACGAGGCTGCATACTTTGCCCCTGCCTGTTTAATTTATATGCAGAACAAATCAGAAGCAGGATTATATGAAGACAACAGAGGTGTGGTGGAAAACTCATCAACAACCTTCGCTATACTGATGATATCACATTACTGGCTGAAAGTGAAGACGATCCGAAACATTGGCTTCTCAAGATCAAGGGACATAGTCTTAAAATGGGCCTGCACCTTAATGTAAAGAAGACAAAGATCATGACAGCCGGCAAAATCAATAAGCTAACAAAATCAATAAGTTCATCATTGATGGAGAAGAAATTGAAATACTGGACAATTTTAACGTATGAGGGAGGAATGGCCTAGTGGTTAGGGCAAGTTACCTCTGGCCGGACGGTCAGGGGTTCAAATTCCACTAGAGACAGCAACCTTGGGCCGGAAGGACTGGGGTTTCTAGTCCCACAGGTGCTCCTTGTGGTCTTGGGCAAGCCACTTAACCCTCCATTGCCCGTGTTCCCTGTAAGTATTAGTGTATGTGTCTCATATCCCCTCATGTTAAATGTATCCCCCAATTGTGTTGTGACCACTTTGATTAAAGGATAAGGTGGTTTACAAAACTGTCTAAATAAATAAACCTACTTGGACCAACTATCAATAAAGAAGCAACAAGCAGTCAAGAAATCAGATGACACATTGCTCTTAGCAGAATTTATTTATTTTTATTTATTTGATGTTTCTTTTATACTGCGCTATTTGCAATCAGTGTGGTTTACATATAACATTTGTCCAGTGCAGGAAAGACTGCAAAGGATTTACATTTCAACAGGGTTCTTTAAACATGGATAAACATGGTAAACTATGTACACTTTGCTGTTTTAGGCAGTCTTATCTACAGGGTTACATTGGAACTATATACATTAAACCTGACTGTTAGTTTGACTTGTGACTATGGACATTCCATCTGACAGTATGAATTGTCTGTGCTGGGGGTGCTGACCTGGGGCATGATTGTGACTGGGTGTGGGGAGGTATCTGGATCAGCTTTCGGAACTGGGAAAGTTCACTGATGGTTCGAATGGCCATTGGCAGGGCATTCCAACAGGAAGGCGCATAGAAGGCGAAGGCTCTGCTTCTCGTGGATTGAGAGCATTTCGTGATCGCCTTCGGGAGTAAGAGAGTATTGGTGGCAGTTGATCTCCTTACTCTATTAGGGGGAGTGATCATGACTAGGTCGGTGATGGTGGTAGCGGAGTACTTGTTGATGGCTTTATGGGTCATTGTTAGGATCTTAAAGGAGATCCTACATTGTACTGGTAGCCAGTGCAGCTGTTTCAGTAATGGAGTGATGTGAACTCTCCTGGATGCCCCCTGAAGGATTCTTGCAGCTGCATTCATTGCCAGCTGTAGGGGGTTAATCGTGCTTTTCGGGAGGCCGTGCAGTATTGAATTGGTGTAATCAAGGTGTGGCATTACTAGTGCCTGATAGACCGATCGGAAGTCTTAAGGCTCTAGTAGCTGACGCAGATGTCGAAGGGTCCGGATTTTGTGATAGATTACTTTTACCATATTGCCTATATGGGCCTTCATGTTGAGCTGTTGGTCCAACGTAACTCCTAGGTACCGTATTGTGGTATTGCTGAGGAGCTCTGCATCACACACCTTGAGTGAAGGGGGTGGGGTGAATGTGGGGTTCCTGGTGATGAAGAGGACCTCCGTCTTTTTGAAGTTTATCTTGAGCATCTGTGTGTTAAGCCAATCTGTGACTGCGTCGAAGCAAGTGGCCAGTGGGGAGAGGTCTGGGTGTTCCGTTGAGATTGGCATGTACATCAAGACGTCGTCAGCATAGACCAGGCAGTTGATGTTGAAGGAATGGATAAGGTCGCAGATGGGCTGCATATAGACATTGAACAGTAAGGCGGAAAGTGAAGATCCTTGTGGCATGCCTTTCGTTTGAGGGAAGGGGTCAGAGGTGGAGGGTCCGGAACGGACATGCTGCCATCTGTCTGTAAGGTATGATGCGCACCATGATGATGCTGTGCCATGTACTCCCTTTTCTCTTAGGCATGACAGGAGTACCTCATGGTTTATGGAGTCGAAGGCAGCGGCGATGTCCATGAAGAGTAGGGCAAAGCCATGTTTAATGTTGTCCAGTCCTATGATTAATGTGTTGAATAATGTGGTCAGCAGTGTCTCAACACCGTGTGCTTCACGGAATCCATGCTGGCAGGGGTCGAGAGGTGCATTGGTCTCAATGTGGTGTTGTAATTGGCATTGAGCAATCTTTTCAATGATTTTTGCTAGGAGAGGGATGCTAGAGATTGGCCTATAGGAATCCATCTTCGAAGGGTCCAACTTGCTGTTCTTTAGGAGTGGTCTGATAGCTGTCTCTTTCAGGCTTAGGGGGAAGGTTCCAGTAGAGAATGATAGACCTATCATTTTGGTTAGGAATGGGCTGAGATCAGCACTCAGGGATTTTATCCAGGATGCTGGACATGGATCATTGGGTGCTGTCGTAGTGTTTGTTTGAAATGATGTCTCGAATGACTTTTTTGGTTGGGGCTGAGAAGGCCATGATAGTGTGTTGGGCATCGCTTGAAACTTGCATCAGTGAGGGTAGGGGGATAATTTGGGGTAAATTATCTGGGATGAGGATCTTAGTAGGTAGTCCGAACTGACTTGTTTTGAATCGTAGGTAGTAAGCGTATTCCTGTGGATCTGGGTGGCTCGATTGCCCAAGGGAAGGCTCTTTTGCCAGGGTTTTGACGAGGTTGAAAAGTTCATGTGGTTTATTTAGGGAGCGCTGCAGCTTGTCTGCATGGTATTGCTTCATTCTTGCTGCAACTGCTGAGAGGTGTCTTCCTAACTGTGCTGTGAATGCGTCATGGCTCTCAGCTGTTTTTGAGCGTCGCCTGCGCCTCTCGAGCTGTCTAAGCTGGAGGAGTGAGTTCTGTAGCTCTTGGGAGTACCATGGTGCGTTCTTTTTCTTGTCTGGTGCCTTGTTTGTGGGGGGTGGGTGGATTACAGCGTCTAGACTTGAGTTCCACGTGGCGATCATGTCCTCGAGGTTTTGTTCAGGTGGGTCATGAAGATGCTGTGTCCTATTCAGGATTTCTTTTTTGTTAAATGGGCGGAACCGCTTTGAAGGTTCTGAGGTGGATTTGCCTGCTGGTTGGGTTCTGGTAAAATTGGTGCATACCGGCATCTGGAATCGTATCAGGTGATGGTTAGACCATGGTACTGGGCTTATGTTTAGGTCGAGCTTGTGCCTAGAGGTGAGGACTATTTTTGGCGCGAAGATCATATCAAGTGTGTTTCCCTTTACGTGGGTGGGGGAGTCTACCATCTGAACATAACCTAGCTCATTGAGGGCATCAATGAAGGCCTTAATGTGGCTGTCTTGAATGGCTGGGAGGTTGAAGTCGCCCTCACCCAATTTGAAGTGAGAGGGTTCAAGGGGTTGCAAGCAAGATCGATTATAATTATAATAATTATTGTGTCTAAGTCATCAGGTGATGGGGAGGGCGTTCTGTAGAGCAAGTTGATGGTGCTCTGTTTATTTGCTATGGTGATGGAGTCGAGGGTCGAGGTGCTGCTAGAAGCAACAAGCTGGAAATGTAGGTCAGTTTTGGCTAGGATGAGTGCACCTCCTCCTCGCCGGTCGGTTCTGTGGCATGAGTGGACAAAGATATTTATTTATTTATTTAATTTCTCTTATATACCGCGCTATTACAATATCAGTGCGGTTTACAATAAAACAACATATTACTATGTGGATGTGCCACATAGAATTTACATTGAACAGGGGTTAGAACTTGGATTCAACAGGGAATAACATAATTACAGCGTTATTTACAGCAATATATACAGTACAACTTATGTATTGGGTTGGAACAAGCTGAAATTGAAATTGGGGGGAACAAACTGGTGTAGGAGCACAGAGTCGGAGGCGGACAACCATGTCTCCGTGACACATAGGATGTCAAGGTTGTGGGCAGAGAGCATGTCTGCCAAGGCAGGCCATTTCTTTCGTATTGAATGTGCATTTATGAGGGCTATGAATGACCTAGACAAGATTCTCAAGAGCAGAGAGGTCTCTCTCCATACAAAGATTCAACCTATTCAAGCCATGGAATTGTCAAAAACGTCATATGGATATGAAAGTTGGACAGTGAAAAAGATTGGAAGAAAATTGATGCCTTTGAATTATGGTGCTGGTGACTGCCCAAAGAACAAACCAGTCAGTATTAGAGGAGATCAAACCTAAGCTTTCTTTAGAAGCTCAGATGACAAGGCTGACTTTCATACTTTGGACACATCATGTGAAGAGAGATCATTAGAGAAAGACATTATGCTTAGCAAGGTGGAAGGTCAATGCAAAAGAGGCAGGCCAGCAATGAGATGGATTGATACAATAACAGCAGCTACGGATGCCAGTCTGTCAACAATGAGCTGCCTGACTGAAGACCAAACACAATTTAGAACAGCTATCCAGAGGGTCGCTATGAGTTGACACAGACTCGACGGCACCTAACAACAAGACAGTTTTTAAGATGATTGTGTAAACTACTAATGTTTATTTTATATCTGATAAATTACGTATATGAAGATAATGAGGTCAATTTTCTGCAGCCTGATATAGAGGGTGATTTGTATTACACCATCTATGTATGAAGATCAAGTAGCTGCCTGTTTATAAAGACACACGAGGGCATGTTTACTCAACGTTGATGTGCATTAAGTAAAGTTAACACACATTAACCTTTAGTAAACATGGCCCATTGATGCCTATAAAATATTATATCAACAACTTACAGAAAATGCCCCAACACTAAACTCAGAGAGTACAATATTTATGAGCAACGAGGTCTCAGACTGAAGTGGGGCTATGCAATAGGTCTTATCATGCCTAATCACAATGCACCCTTTTGCATCAATGACCTCTTAATGTCTCCTCAAGATTTCACTTTTTCCTTTTTTACTCTTTTTCTTCATTTTCAAAACCACGGCATCGATCTAGCCATTATCAGCTGTTTTCTTCTAATATAAACAAAAGTACTCTGGAATATAGCCAAATGTGCTTATCTGAAAGGCGGCAACAACCCCAACGCCAATCTTCAGCGCCTATGCGTTTCACCAAACACTAGGTTTCCTCGGGGAGTGTTTATCCAGATGTTCAATGATAGCTTCAATGTTCAGACTCGCTGTTTTAACTTCAGTATCTTTCTCCATTCATTCTAACCGCAAGTCCAGCATTCAAAATAACGCAGCACACGCTATAAAACATTATAGCAAAAGTGGCAGAAATCACACCTAGATTGAAGCCGCAGACAACTACTACTACTTATCATTTGTATAGCGCTACAAGGCGTACACAATGCTGTACAGAGAGACTTGTAAGAGACGGTTCCTGCTCATAAGAACGTACAATCTAGTCCAGACAGACAACACAACCGGGGACATATATATTTAAGGGAATGGTAAAAAAAATACATGGGAGATCAGGATCCAAAAGCCGTCTCAAAGAAATGAGTTTTTAGTCTGAATTTAAACAGGGCCATAGATTGAGATTGGCGTACAGACTCAGGTAGTTTGTTCCAGGCATAAGGAGCAGCAAGGTGGAAAGTTTGAAGTCTGGAGTTTGCATTGGAAGAGAAGAGCACAGATAGAAGGGATCTACCAGAAGATCGGAGTTCCCGAGGAGGGGTGTAGGGAGAGGTAAGAGAGGAAAGGTAGAGAGGAGCAGCTGAATGAAGGCACTTCATGGTTAGTAGTAGAAGTTTAACTGGAAACGGAAACAGATAGGGATGCAATGAAGTGACTTGAGAAGAGAGGAGCAGGTATAAATATTTACGTATAAAGTATGCACATGTACATTTTTTACAAATGTGTGTAAATTGCGATTCCGCCTATGCTCTGCCCAAACTCTTGAACATGCCTACATGTGAGTCACATAAAAGTACATGCCATCTTGGCATCATACATACTTTTACATATGTGACTGCTGGGGTAATGTTTTAAGAGGCCTTTATGGGCAAAATATCCTTTAGAAAATTACCCCATACTGCATAACATAATAAAATGTTCAAAATTATGCCGATTTTCAGCAAGATTAAATGTGTAAATTGACTCATAGAAAATCCACATATAACTTGAAACAACTAACTGCTTAAATTATTCCTACCGCTTAAGATAATTTATGCTCACTCGAAATAACAATCCTTTTTAAAATGATTAACTGGGGCCATTTAACAATTTAGCTAATCACATCTGTCCTGCATGAATCTGCTCTCTGCTGATCTCTAAGCAGGGTTGGGCCTGGCTAGTACTTACCCAGGGGCTGGGTCGCCAGGAGTCAGCATTGATTCAACGGCACCCTTCGCATTGCATTTATTGCATCAGGACTGCTGCCAGCTGCTTAAGTGCTTTTAAATATTGACCTATGTATTTTTGCATAGGTTCAATATTTTGCATTTGTTTAGGACAGTTTAGAGAGTAATGAAATTGAATGGGCTTTGCCAGTCTTTTGCATTGAATGTCACATATACGTTTTTCTCCCAGTTGGTGAGGGGTCTTACGTGTGCACTAGGTGCAAAGAGCTCTTTGCTCTCAGGGACCTTGGAACATATACACTTTGGCTTTATGACAAATCAAAGCCACTTCTGTGTAAGATTTTAAGACGGTACATAACAGGTGTATGATGATTCAAAAACTTAAAATGTCCTAAATTTATTTTACTACTTTATAGCTGCAGTTTTCCTCAGTTGTTCCTTTTATAACTCAACATAGATAAAATTATATTCAAGTTCTAGTATCACTTCTGTGACAGCAGTACAAACTCCCTCCACTTCTAACACTCTGAAGTAACAAAAAACCTTAACAAAAAAAAACAAAAACAAAACCCACCCAGAACCTTACCATACTATATCATATCAGCAACAACTTTAGTAATGGAAAGGCAGTATTGCAAATATGGCACTGAACCCTAGAACACTAATACACCATCTATAGGGAACACTGAACAGGGTGGACCTCTTCAGATCTGTTGCAGACTACAGAGAGACATTCACCAAATATTGAATAAATTCACAGTCACAACGTTCACATATTCCCATCACTAAAATAAAATGCATTTTTTAAAATTAAAATTTCAAAGTCTTACAAAACACTCATAAGATAAAGAAAAACGGGAAAATACACTATGGCCTCACTTTCAAAAAGAAGAGGGGCCCTGTATTAACATACCCCCCATTCAAAAATAATACTAGCCCACATCTAGAGAATAAAATGCATTTTTTTGTATCTTTGCTGTGTGATCATTTTATTTTGCTTTTTGGATTGGCCCTGGTCTTTTGGTCTTTATACATTCCCCTTATCTGTCTTTTTCTAAGTCCTTTTTCAAAGTTTCTTTTCTGTTTCTTCTCTCTCCATCTTTTCCTCCCCCTCCCCTCCATCTCTCTGATAATGGCCTTTCCCTTTAATCTTTTTTTCTTCCTTTCTCCAGTTCATCTAACACCTTCACAATCATACCTCTCACCGAACTACCAAACCCTGGGCCCCTATTCACTTTGTCCATGCTCTGCTCCTATCTGATCTGAGCCCTTTCTCACATGCCCACACTGTCTTTAAGTTCATGGTCTTATTTCTTATCTGTCCTTAGTCCCAAACTAATCTCTGAATTTCTGTTCCCTTCTCATTCTCCAAGCATCCACATGATGCATAAGTCATTGCTCCTCTTCCCTGTCCCAAGCACCCACCCACTGCACAAAGCCCTGTTCCCCTCCCCTCTCCTGTTATTCCCCACCTCAAGCATCTACCCCGCCCAGTCTTTTAAGTTCATGGTTTGTTTTCTCCAGGGTCCCCAGCTTCTTCTCTCCTCTATGCTTCCCTCCATTTTCCTGTTGCCATGCATGCTAGCACTTCTTCCTCTTGCCTACTTCAATACTTGTGATCTTGGGCAAGCCACTTAATCCTCCATTGCCCATGTTCCCTGTAAAATAGTTATCTCCAAGTTATAATGCCTTGTTCAATGTAATTTCAGTTTGTTCAATGTAAACCGCCTTCATATCATGAAAGGCGGTATATAAGAAATGTTAAATAAAATAAATAAATAAATACGCCTTTCAAATCATGTATGCTCAGAATTGTTACAGAACACTACATGATTCAAAGTGTGACTGAACTGCGCCACAGGAGGAAGTCTCAGTATGTGCTTAGTCTGTTGCAGCACATACTAAGCAATTATATGGTTCCCCAACAACATGCCAAGAAAGATTCCCTAACCCTTAGTGGTGCATTTGTTTCTATGGTACTCATGATCATACGACTTTATGTACCAATATTTGTAAATAGTTTGCCACTGTTATACAAGTTTATGTAGCAAATGCTGTAAATAGTTTACCCCTGTTATCCAAGTTTCTTGCCCTGTTATCTGTAAACTCTTACATGTTAATTGTACTGAGCATTTTTTGTTCCATGTGAACCGCGCTGATGCTGAATAGTGCGGTATATAAAAGACTGTAAATAAATAAATAAATAAATAAATACCGGTGCTTCCTTCTGCAGTGTGGTTCAATCAGCACTATGAAAGTGGGGTAAGGCCACCACCATCTTAGCAGCACCAGGAAATGTGGTAAACTCAATGTTTCTCTCGATGCAATAGGAGACACATAGCACAGCTCCTACTACAACTTATCATTTGTACAGCGCTACAAGGTATACGCAGCACTGTACAGAGATATACAAGAGACAGTCCCTGCTCATAAGAGCTTATAATCTAGTCAAGACAAACAACCCAACTGGGAACTACGATATATCTAGCTCCCCCTTTGGCTGAGAACTGCTGGACAAGATGTGATGCGTGAGCTGGGGTGTTGTTATGATGAGGCAACCATTCACCATTCCTGTGTAGCTCTGGCCTCTTAGGATGAACTGCATCTCTCAAACTTGGATGTAGTACTCCTTATTGATGGTTTGGTCTTTTGGAGAATACTCATGATGAACAATACCCTGGTAATCAACGAAAACTGTGAGCATGACCTTGACATTGCTCCTCACCTGACAGATTTTCTTGGGTCTGGGAGAGTCTGGAGTCTTCCACTGTGAGGACTGAATCTTAGTTTCTGGGTCATAATGATAAACCCATGATTCATCACCAGTAATAATCTTTTTGATGAAATCTGAGTCATTTTCAGTGCATTTCAACAGCTCCCTGGCTGCAGACAGTCTATCTTCTTTTTGGTCAGGGAACAGGAGTTTCAGCATGCAGTTTGCAGACACACGTCTCATCCTAAAATTGACAGTAAGAATGGACTGTGCCGCCCGAAACTGATGTCCATGTCCTCAGCAAGTTCCCTGATAGTCGATGATTTGAGCATATTGCGGCATGCACTGCTTTGACTTTGTCTTCATTCCTGTTCGTGGATGACCTTCCAGAATGTTAATCACTGTTAACACTTTGCCGGCCCTCTTGGAAATGTTTGTACCAGTCATAAACTCAAGCACGACTCATGCATTCATCGCCATAGACTTGCGGTAACTTGTCATAAGACTCTTTGCACGAATCTCCAAGTTTCTGGCAGAATCTAATGCAAATTTGCTGTTCATTTTTTTTCCCCTCATCGTAAATCTAATGAACCGCTTTTACACAATACCAAACATCACATGATTAAAAAAAAGTTCAAATGTGCTGCAGCCACGCTACACTTTGTACATGTAGAACACATAACTAGGTCACTGCATGCTTCATAGCATCATGGTGCGACATATTTTAATATAGCTACACAGCAAGTCTCGATACTTTTTGATCACAGCTCTTATTTGCACCTGTGTTTTTGCTTGTCTAACCTACAGCGTAGCCCTGCTGTTCCTATATTCTGACCTCTGTGGCCCCCAAGCTACCATTGCTTTTAATTATATATTTAGGCTCAGATATTAGCTATACTAATAGTCAAAGGGGCTGGCTCTATCCCTTGGGGAGCCTAATGTGGATTATTTTTTGAGGGGGGTGGATTTATCTCTTGCCTTTAGTAGTAGTTCAAGGCAAGTTGCATTCAGATACAGTAGGTATTTCCTTTATCTGATAGGATTACAATCTAAATTTGTACTTGAGGCAATTGGGGGTTAGGTGATAACCAAGTTCACAAGGAACATCAGTGGGATTTGAACCTTGGCTTCCCTGGTTCCTAGCCCAATATTCTAACCATGAGATCGCTCCTACACACATACTTCATATAATTGGGGCATTTGATTTTAAATGTTTAAAACTTATAAATATTGGCATGCATTTTCCAGCTACTTAGATGGGCATTTCTGTACCAGAGATACCACTGCTGAGTATGTTTCCCAATTGAATCAAATATATGCATCTGTGTAGCTGAAAAGTTGTCCGTACATAAAAGGCATAAAAACAGAGTGGACAATACAGGGTGTGCAGGGGGGAGGTGTGAGAGTACTAGGGAATAATGTTTTCGTCGTTCAAGAAATTACAATCTTTTTTTTGTATCAGGTGCTTTGTTGGTGTTAATCATTTAAAGCATAAGATCAGAAGCCATAGACATATATTCAAAATAAAGATTCACATGAATGTAAACTAAAAACTGGTATGTCATCCATTTTGTTCATCAGCCAATATGGGTGCCATCTGTTTCAAAATTGTAGCCAGAAAGTATTTGGGGGGCGTGAGCAAAACAAAATTATCAAATTTAGTGTACCTTCCAGAATTGTATCACCTGTGATGTACAGGAGTAATGAGTCACGGGGAGACAGCCTCGTCTGAAAGTGTCAGTTTTGTATCCTAGTTAAGATTTTAATATACAATTTATGCTTCAGGATTTTTTTTTTTCAGTAAGTGGAATTTTTCTCTAACCATTCGGGATATAAAGCTTTACTCCAGTCATCATGTTTACTTTGTGATATGCCAGATTTAAGAGAGCTCTGAAGAATCTTTTCCTTTTAACTATAATTTCGAAGTGCTTGTTTCAACTGTGCTTAAAATCTAAATAGGTCTTGAGAAATGTGACAGGATATATATAGAAAAGGTCAGGGTTATACAGTTCAAGTAAGAATGGCCACTAACCTAAGTGTAGTGCTATATACTTTTGTCCCAGATGAGAAAATCCTGTAACTGGTATGGTTGGCTGGTTACCAAATTTCAAATCTGCTTAAACCTGTGATATTTCTAAAATCACATTTGATGCTGGTTTATGGTGTCCATTCACAAGTAAAAAAAAAAATTGTTTGAATGAATTTCAAATTATTCAAGCCACATGCTCCAAAGGGTGGAAAACAATAAGCTGCGCTGTTGGAATTCATTTGCATTGAATTTTTACAGGGTCATTTTTTCCTGGTTCTGCCTGGAAAACACAGGAACTTAAGAAATTCTTTGACTTCTGTAGGATGGAATTTAAATAATTGCTTAAATATATGTGAACAAGATGGTTTTGAGCACATAAAAGAATTCTTTAATATTCACAGGATATCTTTAATGGGTTGAAGTATTACCCTTCGTAGGAAGTGCATTACTTAGTTCATTGATATACTGAATGTGCAGAGTGATGAATCTCGGTAAGTTTAGTGTTGATGCACCTATTTTGAAGCCGGGATTGAAACCAGTTTGAATAGTTACTTGCAGGCCTGGATTCAGCTATAGGCAACTGCCTAAGGTGTCAAATTTTGAAGGTACCAAATAACCTGATCTAAACAGAAGCGCAGTTCTATTTGCCGTAGGATCATGCTCTATGATTTCTGATGGAGAAACCACATTTTCCTTCCACTCTCTGGTCTTCCCTATGGGTACTAACATTTTAAATCCAGCCCTTGTTATTTGGAAAGGCCATTGAATTAAAAAAAAATGCTTTTGCAAAGCCAGAGCGAGGGGTAATTTAGGGAAGATGCATTAAATATAAATGACTGTGTAATGACGATTTTGGGCTTGGCCCGTTAGCCAGGGAATGCATCAATTCCATCATTTCCTCATGCATGAGCCTCATCTTTTCCTATATGCAGAATCATGTATATGGTGTCAGCAACATTTGGAACTGGCAGTATGTTTCATTATTTCATATGTGCTCTGTGATGCCAATACAACCTAAAGGCAAGAAGTCAAAAGTCCTGCCACATTTAAACCCCCACACAACCTCATCTGCTTATTTTTTGAAATACTTAATGCTTCAATCAATGAGGAAAACACAAAAAGCCACAGGACAAGATGCTTATTGCAGTCAGAAAAAACCTGCCATTATCTTAGCAAGATATAGAACAGGATGAAGTTCTGGCAGCTAAGCAGTATGCAACTAAAAGTAAATGGAGGGGACTTGTTCACATTTACTTTCTCTCAGCCATCCTCTCCACAAATGTGCCTCTGTCATCTGAGAAGGTTAATGTTTCATTACAGCTTCCATCTGTTTAAACTATACAGTCACTTCTGTGGAGAAGCCACATCGCTGGGCAATGCATCTAGCCAAATGTGGTGCAAGAAGAACTTGGCTACTTTTAAATAGCTGGCCCCAACAGCTTACAGCAGTTTCATTGGGAGCAGCTTTGATGAACTGACAGACAACTTCTCTACACCATACTCATTAGCTCCAAACTCAGCAAATGCCTTGCCAGGCCCAGGAATGATGTCAACTTTCTGCACTAGATTTCACATTGCCAAGCCTCTGTTCTGGGGAAACCAGATCAGGGATCTCCAGATGCCATTGCCATGATAGCTAACAGGTCTATGACTTTTGCAGCTCTAATCTTGTTATGAAGAAACATGTCAGGACAGATAGTACCAGTTGGTTGTGATTCTTAGAATTAAAAGAAATATTAATGTTCAGAGCAGTTGCTGCACTTAGAAAATGTTTTGCTTTCTGATGAAAAATCGAGCAATAATATGCCAAAAAAGCAATAACAGGAAAGCAATGTATAATAATCTATTAGGAAGGACAGGCTAAGAAGAAAAGGGAGGAGGAGCAGTGCTACTATATGTAAAAATAAAAAAAAAGTATATATATGTATTTATTAAAGCAAAAGAATTACAGGGCTTGTGAAGTAAGGAAGAGGCACACTGCTCTGGAAAGAGGGAATGGAACATCTGTTCCACATGGGAGGAGACCATACTGGACTGAGTTCTTATAAATGGGGAGTTTATGAAGTTATAGTGGGTGAACATTTGGCATCTGAGATCACCAGATAGTGTGGTTCAATATTAGGACAGTGTGGAGATGTCTTTTTCAAAAGTGAGGGGCCTAGGAAAGCTAACTTTTTTAAAATGGGGGAATTCCTTAAGGAGTAATTAGCAGGACGGAAACATCTGTGAGAAGTTGAAAAACAATGGCCAAACAGAAAGAAGATATTTTATGGGAAACAAACCACCCATCTGGGCAGCAGCAGAATGGGACAGTGTTGGTATCAGAGGATCACATTTCTGTGACAACACCACCACTAAAATTAAACTGCAAGGAAGAAAGGCCTGGCAATCTTCTTCCGTATCTTGCCATGAAAACCCAATGGATAGTCACAACAAAGCAAATTGCACTATAGTGCTGGCAGATGAGATGCCCCAGATTGGGGAGGAGCTGAAGACTTTTCAGAATAAAGCCAGCATTTATGATATAGTTGGATCAAAGCCCTCGTTATGTCTGACTGCTGATGTAGCTGTGCATGAAATCAGAGTCTCAAGCTGCAAAGATGTCTTACATATTGGGACATGGAACATATGAAGCATGAACCAAGGGAAGTTGGAAGTGGTCGAGAATGAAATGGGACATGTATAACTCGATCTGTTGGGTGTCAGCAAACTGAAATGGACTGGCATCAGGCACTTTGCATCTGATCATCACATAGTCTACTATGCTGGAAATGAAAGACAAAGAAGAGATGGTATTGCATTTATAATTAAGAAGAAACGTGTAAGAACTGTAATGAAATACAACTTCTATTCATTAATTTCTATTCATCTACAAATGTGCCTCTCTCCAGTCTTCTGGCACCACTCCTGACTCCAAAGAGGAAATGAAGACAGAGCCACTAGAAGATCCCCAAGTTCCTTCAGTATTCTCGGATGTATATCATCCAGTCCCATCGATTCATCTACTTTTAGTTTGGCTAGTTCTTCCTGAACACAGTCTTCTGAAAATCGTTAGAGATCCCCATCACTTCTGTTCCTATTTGTGGGTGGTTTCTGAGGTCCTGCTCCTGGCCCTTCATCTGTGAACACAGAACAGAAATATTTGTTAAGCAATTGCACTTTATCCTCATCAGCTCTACATATTCCTCCCCTTCACCCTTGAGTCTGACAATACCACTTTTGCTCTCCTCTTCTCACTAACATATCTGTAAAATGTCTTATCCCTCTCATTTTATTGCATTGGCTATTTCTTCTTCTTTTTGAATCTTTGCTTTCCTGATTATTTTGCTAGCTTCTCTAAGTTTATCCAAATATAAATGCCTGTCTTCCACACTCTGTGATTTCTTGTATTTCAAGAAGGCCTCCCTCTTCTTTTTCACCTTTTCAGCTACTTCTTTTGAGAACCATAGCAGCCTCCTTTGTATTTTACCTTTATTGACCTTTCTAACAAAATGATTGCTTGCCCTTAAATTATACCCTTTGAGTTTTGCCCACTGTTTTTCTACATCCCCCAGCTGTTCCCCTCCCACTAACAACTCCTTGAGATATTGGCCCATCTTGGCAAAGTTGCAAATGTCAATGGATTTTATCAGTCCTAGTTCTAATATTGAACCACACCATCTGGTGATCACTGGGTGCGAGATGATTTCCCACTATAACATCAGAAACACTTTCACCATTGGTAAGTACCAAGTCCAGTATGGCCCCTTCACATGCTGGTTCTGTTACCACTTGCCTGAATAGTTCTCCCTGTAGAGAATCTAGAATTTCCTTACTCCAATCCACATCCGGCATATTGAAATCAACTATCAATAGCACTTCCCCATTCCTAGCAATGCTGTGTATATCTTCTATTAAATCTCCGTCTACTACTTCTCCCTGTGAGGGAGGTCTGTATATCATGCTAATGCAAACTGATTTCCCTTTCCCTATTTGTAGTTTAACCCACAGTACCTCCTCTCCCTTTTAAGCCCTGCAATTCTATAGCTTTAATGTTATTTTTTTTACATATAGTGCCACTCCTCCTTCCCTTCGTCCTACCCTATCCTTCCTGAATATGGTATAGCCTGGTATAATTACATCCCAGTCATGGTTGTCTGTGAATCATGTCTCTGTAACTGCCACTAAATCCAAGTCAGCCTATTCCATTAAAGCCTCAACATCTGGGATCTTATTTCCCATGCTACGGGCATGTATACACAACGCTATGTTGCCCCTTTTACCCAATTCTATAGAGATATTTAATGTTTCACTTACCTGGGGGCTTTCACTTACATGCAAACAGGATATCCTGATAGTCGTGGGTGACTGGAATGCAAAAGTTAGCAACAAAGAAGAAGGCAAAGTAGTTGGAAAATTTGAACTTGGCAACAGAAATGAAGCTGGAGAAAGACTGAGAATTCTGCCAGACCAACGATCTATTCATTTCAAACACCTTCTTCCAGCAACACAAGTAACAACTGTACACATGGACTTCATCCAATGGATTGTACAAAAATCAAATTGACTACATCTGTGGAAGTCACTGATGGAAAAGCTCTATAACATCAACAAAGACAAAACCTGGAGCTGACTGTGGTACAGATCACCAACTACTAGTATGGAAACTCAAGCTAAAGTTGAAAAAGAGCTAGCCACTCATGAATGTAGCAAAATATGACCTTGAGAATATACCACGGGAATTTAAAGACTGCCTGCAAAATCAATTTGTTGCTTTAGATACAAATGACAGAGCTCCAGAAGAGTTATGGGATGACATCAAGAAGGTTGTGTTGGAAGAAAGTGAGAAATCTCTATAAAAGGTGAAAAAGCAAAAACGGCCAAAATAGATGACTGAAGAAACTCTGAAAATTGCCCAGAAATGCAGAAAAGTTCAAGCGAGAGGAGAAAGAGGCGCAATTGCAGAACTAGACAGAGATTTCCAATGTGCAGCAAGACAAGAAAATGGGAAGTACTGCAGTGACGCATGCAAGGAAATAGAAGCAGAAAATATTAGAAGAACAACAAGTTTGGCTTTCCTAAAGCTACAAGAGTTAAAGAAAAGAATTCCAGCCTCGAATTGGAATGTTACAAGATGCTCAAGGATCCATGTTGAATAATGCTGAGCAGATCAAGAAAAGGTGGAAAGAATATACAGATTTATATCGTAAAGATCAACAGCCGTTTAAACCTATACCTTATGGTAAAGATCAACAGCCGTTTCAACCTGTACCTTATGGTAAAGATCAACAGCCGTTTCAACCTGTACCTTATGGTAAAGATCAACAGCCGTTTCAACCTGTACCTTATGATCCGGAACCATTGGTGATGAAAGAAGTCGTCGCAGCAGAATTGAAAGCCTTATCAAAGAACAACTAAATTTGGTCAGTTTCTGAATGTGTATTGTTACTAAAAAAATGATACGTTCAATTCAAACTAAACTTGGAGAAATTAGGTTTCTAATTTGCACTCTATGCAAACACTTAGCTGGCGAAAAGGTTATCAAAGGTTATCACCTTATCAAAGAACAAAACATCAGGCATTGATGGCATTCCCATTGAAGTATTACAGCAATCGGTTGCAGCTGTTACCATACTTACAAGGCTCTGCCAGGAAATTTGGAAGATAACATGGCCAACTGGAAAAGATCTGTTTATACCAAAACTAAAGAAATGTGATCCAAGTGACTATGGAAATTATCGCACAGTCGTTCTGATCTAGCAGGATTCTACTGAAGATTATTCAGCAGAGACTACAACCATACCTGGAACGAGAACTGTCTGAAGTGCAAGCAAAGTTCAGGAAAGGGCACGGAATGAGAGACAACATTGTGGATGTAAGATGGATCCTTGAAAAGACTAAAGAATACCAAAAGGATATATATGTGTTTTATTTACTACAGCAAGGCTTTTGACTGTTTAAACCATGAGGAACTCTGGGCCACATTAAGAAGCATGGGTATACCAGAACACCTGATAGTTCCCTTGCACAACCTTTACATTGTTCAAGAAGCAACAGTTTGAACAGAACAAGGAGAAACAGAATGGTTTAAAATCAGCAAAGGTGTATGAGAAGGCTACATACTTTCCCCCCTCCTGTTTAATTTATATGCAGAACAATCCTCAGAGAAGCAGGACTGTATGAAGACAACAGAGGTGTGAAGATTGGTGGGAGACTGATCAACAACCTTCGCTATGCTGATGATACCACATTACTGGCTGAAAGTGAAGACGATCAGAAATATTTGCTTCTCAAGAACAAGGAACATTGTCTTAAAATGGGCCTGCACCTTAATGTAAAGAAGACAAAGATCCTGACAACAGGTAAAATCAGTAAGCTCATCGTTGATGGAGAAGAACTTGAAATAGTGGACAACTTTAACCGACTTGGATCAACTATCAATAAAGAAACAACAAGTTGTCAAGAAATCAGACAATGCATTGCTCTTGGCAGAATGGCTATGAAGGACCTAGACAAGATTCTCAAGAGCAGAGATGTCTCTCTCCATACAAAGATTTGACTCATTCAAGCCATGGTATTTTTAATAATGTCATATGGATACGAAAGTTGGACAGTGAAAAAGATAGACAAGAAGAAAATCGATGCCGTTGAATTATGGTGCTGGTGACTAATACTGTGTATTCCATAGACTGCCCGAAGAACAAACCAGTCAGTACTAGAGGAGATCAAACCTAAACTTTCTTTAGAAACTCAGATGACAAGACTTCGACTTTCATACTTTGGACACATCATGCGAAGAGAGAGATTATTAGAGAAAGACATCATACTTGGCAAGGTAGAAAGGTCAACGCAGAAGAGGAGGGCTAGCAATGAGATGGATCGATTCAATAACAGTAGCTATGAGTGCCAATCTGTCAATAGTGAGCCGCCTGACTGAAGACCGAACACAGTTTAGAACTACTATCCATATTGGTCGACACAGACTCGACACATAACATAAACAGCAACAAATATTTTTATAAGAAAAATACAATTTTAAAAAAGGAAATAGAAGCCGTTGTGGTTCTCGAAAGATGTAGCTGTAAAGGTAAGGAAAAAAAGGTTAGCCTTCATAAACTACAAGAGATCTCAGAAAGAGACAAGCAAAAATATCTCTGAGATCAAATCAAAGTAGTTTGGAAAGCAAAAATGGAAATGGAAGAAAACAAAATAGCCAATACAGTGAAATGGGGGGCCAAGTCTTTTTTTTTTCTTTTTTCTTTATATTAGTGACAGGAGTAAGTACAAAAAGTAGTATCGTCAGTGTGAAAGAGAGTAATATGCTGAAGTTGATGAGAATAAAGTGGAATTGCCTAACAAGTATTTGTTCTATGTTCACAGATATGAAGTGGGTGGGAGTGGGAGCTCAGAGGCAAACATAAATGGAAGTGAGGTAGATCATAAGAACATAAGATATGCCGTACTGGGTCAGACCAAGGTCCATCAAGCCCAGTATTCTGTTTCCAACAGTGGCCAATCTAGGTCATACATACTTAGCAGTTTCCCTAAAAGACACAGGTTCCACAATGCTTGTATTGGGTCAAGCATTGATATATTCTGGGTCCCTTATTAATAATGGTCTATGAACCTTTCCTCCAGGAACTTGTCCAAACCTTTTTTTAAACCCAGCTACACTAACAGCCTTTACTACATCCTCCGGTAACAAATTCCAGAGTTTGATCTTGAACAATTTTTAGAACAAAGGATAGTGCAGTTTCTGGAATCCAGTGGTTTTCAAGATTCAAGACAGCATAATTTTAAAGGTAGGTCTAGTCAGTTGAATTTGATTAACTTTTGACTATATTTTGATTATATGATCAAGAGAGTTGGATCAAGAGAGCATGCTACAGGTGTTGTATACCTAGTTTTCAGCAATGCCTTTGACATGGTTCTACAAAGGTGACATAAATAAACTGAGCACTCTTGATATGAGACCTAAAGTAACTGAGATAGAAATGGGTTGCGTGAGGGGTGACAAAAGGGTATAGTGGTAAAGAGTGCTCACTCTATATGGATAAGGGTGTTACCAGTGTTATGCTGCTGGGATCTGTCCTTGATCTGGTTCTTTTTAACATTTTTGTAAGTGATATTGCAGGAGAGCTGTCTGGTAAGGTTTGCCTCATTATTATTATTATTATCATCATTATCATTATTATTATTATTATTAATAATCATTTATAGAGTGCTAAAAGGCATATGCAGCACTGTACAGATCTGCAAGTAGATAGTCCCTGCTCGTAGAGCTTACAATCTAGATGACAAATATATAGTATAGTACAGTATAATACAAAAAATAAGGGCAATAAGATGTTGAAACACAAGGGAAGGAGACTAAGAACCAAAGGCATCTTCAAAGAGGTGAGCTTTGAGCATGGACTTGAAGAGGGATAAAGAGTTGACTTGACATAAGGACAGGGGAAGCTTGTTCCAAGCCAAATGAGCAGCAAGGTAAAAAGAACGAAGCTTGGAGTTGGCACATGAAGAAAGGGGCACAGAGAGAAGGAAGGCAGAGGAGGAATGGAGATCACAAGGAGGGATATAGGGAGAGAGGAAAGGTAAAGAGGGGCAGCAGAGTGAATGCCATTTACACCCCCTTCAGACTTCATCCTACCTACCTCTCATCTAGATACCCATTCACCTTTAGATCCAATCCAAACAGACTCATAAACATCAAACCTACCATAAATTCCTGGTCAGAACCAAACATAATCCTGCCAAAACAAAAACTCTTAAAATGTTATCTCATCAACGCAAGGTCAATCAGGAATAAAATACCACTCATTCAAGACCTACTCACCGATAACACCCCCAACATTGTTTGCATAACTGAGTCATGGCTGTCCGACCCAGACACAGTACTAATAAACCAGTTGAAGGTACCTGGGTTCGAAATCTTCCACTCACACAGACCAACAAAAAGAGGTGGTGGAGTCCTCACAGTTGTAAAAGAAGATTTAAGAGCCTCCCTGATAACCTCTAAGAATGTAAACAACATAGACATTCTCACAATAAAACTAAACCACCTCCATATCTGCGTACTATATAGACCTCCCTCTCCTAGCACAGACACCTGGACATAATAACTGACATACTTTGCTCCACCAACAAAAACCCCCTTATACTCATGGGTGATCTAAACTTAGCATCACTGCCCAACA
This sequence comes from Ichthyophis bannanicus, assembly GCA_033557465.1. Taxonomy (NCBI): domain Eukaryota; kingdom Metazoa; phylum Chordata; class Amphibia; order Gymnophiona; family Ichthyophiidae; genus Ichthyophis; species Ichthyophis bannanicus. Next base: position 369,011,350 of record CM066031.1, read on the forward strand.
ATCATGCCTCAACTCTTCTAACTGCAATAGATGACATGGACCACCACCAAATTATCAACAAGGAAACACACATTAAGGGGAACACCCTAGACCTAGTGTTCCTACCTAAAGTCATACTTAATAACTTCAACCCATCCACTCTTGAAATTCAACCGGTACCATGGTCAGACCACTCCCTCATAAAATTCCAGCTCTCATCATTTGACAACCTACCCACCTCACCCACCCCACCTCCAACCTATAAAAAATTCAACAAATTTGACTGACATGTTCCTGAACAATACCCATCAACACCTAAATTCACACCCAACTAACCTTGATGAAGCAATATCCAATTGGAATAATACCATATCAAAAATATCACTCATGAACACCCAACAACTCTTGACACCAAAAAAGCAAAACCCAGCATGGTTCAGACCTGACCTCAAACAACTTAAAACAGAGTTACGCAGATCTGAACAAAAATGGCGTTCCACAAAATCCACACAGCATCAACAACAATATGCAACCAACCTAAAACTCTATCATGACACTCTAAACTCTGCTAAAAAAGAATACTATTCCTCCATTATCTCTGTCGATAAACCGACCTAGGGAACTATTTACAATAGTCAAAACACTAACCAACGTCTCAAACAAAGACTCAAATCTACCCTGCATCAACCCACAGAAATTAGCGACCTACTACAAAGATAAATTTAAAAAACAAACTCTGTCCCCAGATCCCTTGAATAACCCAAACTTAATCTCCGGCTCAGCATGGTCCAACTTCTCCCCATCGTCAAAAGATGCCCTCATTAACTTCACCAAAATCAACACCCCACTTCCTACCTAGTTCCCTGCTTGGTCCACTGGATGAAAGCAACAAAATCAGAACTTTACCAATTCATCCTCCCTATGGTAAACCTGACTTAAACATGCACTAATATGGCCCATCCTAAAAAATAACACTTTGGACAAACTCATCGCCATATCTTTCAGACCCATATCCAGCATCCCCTTCCTGGCTAAGCTTATAGAAAAGGTGGTACAAGTCCAACTCCAGGACCACAAAGATACCTTTGCCCCCCAAGACGAACAACAATACAAATTCAGTCCTTATCACAGAGTAGAGACCCTACTCACTGTACTCCTCGATCGCATCACACGTGGCATCGATAACATCAAACAGGCATTCTTACTCCTCTTCCTAGACATTTCTGCTGCATTTGACAGCATAAACCATCAAACCATGCTCACCAGACTACAACAAATCGGTATTGAAGGCACAGTACTCCAATGGTTCACCTCATACCTCTCCCATAGGACCCAACAAGTGCGCATACGCCCTCAATTATCTCAGCACTACAATAAAGAACAAGGCCTCCCACAAGGTTCAGCTCTATCTGCACTTCTGCTTAACATATGCCTTCAGCCCATCTGCTCCATATTCAAGAAATTACAAGTATACCATCATATATACGTGGATGATATTATGATATACATCCCGCTCAACAATGCTAACCCCACAACCCAGCAAACCCAGAACATCACAAACTGCCTCACAGAAGCAGCAGAATGGCTCTCATCTCAAAACCTTAAAATAAGCTACAAGAAAACGGAAGCTCTATACATAAACAGAAACCAAAATTTTACCCCCCCCCCGAGCATATACTATACAAGACCTAAATATAGCTGTAAAGAGCGAAGTGAAATATCTCGGAGTCATCTTAGCTCACTCAGCATGATTTCTCACATAAAACAAACAACAAAAAAGATTTATTACAAGCTTAAAATGCTCAAACAGCTCTGCCCACTACTCCACGCACACGACTTTAAATCAGTCATTAATGCCCTTGTCACTCCCCACTTTGACTTTTGTAATTATATACTACACGATATACCTAAACATTCTTTAAGACAACTACAGATAGCTCAACATGTGGCAGCAAGTATTACATCTAACATCATCCTGGCTGAACACATCACACCAGTGCTATATAGCCTCCACTGGCTCCCAATTCAGAGTCGCATCCAGTAGAAAATTCTTGTAACCACATTCAAAATCATCGACGACGACATTGCCCCATCCTATCTAAACACCCTCATCACCAAAGATAACAAGACCCGAAACCAGCGTGAGTGCAATAAAAACAAGCTGACCACCCCACCGGCATTTAGAAAATCCACAAAGTTTACCAACAACAAAGCCTTTTCACATTTCTCACTAGTAACCTGGAACAACCTCCCAGACAGTTTAAGATCAATTGACGATCTTATCACCTTCCATAAAACAATCAAAACCCACCTGTTCACCTTACACTTTGGAAACAATAATGAAGAAACAACCCCATCCACTAACAACACACCAAACAATGCAGATACTGGATCAACCCAAATAATCCAGAACCAATATAACCCTTTAGGAACCCAGCATTCAAAGCATCCCAGTGTATTCTAAATAGTTACTAATCGCCGCCTTGTAACTATTGACTATTCATTATGTTAATGTTACTTTGATTGTACTACTGCACACATTGTTACTATGTTACCCTGTTTTACTGTACATAGTTAAACGTTCCATGTAAAGAATATGCACCTCCCTGTACAATTCAATTTTCTGTTTAATGTAAACCGCATTTGAACCTTGGAAAATTCGGTATAAAAATGTTAAATAAATAAACAAACATACTTATAGATCAGGAGAAGTACCTTGAATTGAATATGTTAGCGGAAAGGGAGCCAGTGAAGGGATTTCAAAAGAGGGAAGAGATGACACTGAGGAAGACCAGCAAGAATGGTTGCAGTAGTCAAGAGTGGAGGTAATTAAGGAGTGGGCAAGAGTTTTAGTAGTGTGATCAGAGAGGAAGGGGCGAATCTTGTTAATGTTAAAGAGAAAGAAATGACAGGTTTTAGCAAGTTGTTGAATATGTGAGGAGAATGAAAGAGAGGAGTCAAAAATGACCCCAAGGTTACGAGCAGAGTTAACGGGAAGAAGAAGCGTATTATCAACAGAGATAGAGAAAGGAGGAAGAGGGGAGGATGGTTTGGGGGGAAAAAACAAGAAGCTCAGTTTTAGCCATGTTCAATTTCAGATGGCAGTGAGTCACCCAGGCAGCAATGTCAGACAAACAAGCCGAGATACATGCCTGGATGGCTGGAGAAATGTCAGGTGATGATATATAGACTTGCGTCATCTGCATAAAAATGATACTGAAAGCCGTGGGAAGAGATGAGGTCACCAAAGGACTGGGTATAGAGAGAGAACAGGAGTGGACCAAGAACAGACCCTTGGGGTACATCAACTGAGAGGGGGATGGCAGAAGAGGACATACCATGTGAACAAACACTAAAGGAGTGATTAGAGAGAAAGGAAGTGAACCAGGACAGGACAGAGTCTCTAAAGCCAAGAGGATAATGTGACGACGAGGAGAGAGTGATCAACAGTATCAAAGGTAGCAGAAAGGTCAAGAAGAATAAGAATTGAGTTAAAGACCTTTAGACCTGGCAAGGAACAAGTCACTGGAGACTTTGGCAAGAGCCATTTCATTGGAATGAAGAGGTTGAAAGCTAGACTGGAATGGATCAATGAGGGAATGTGAGGAGAGAAAATCGAAGCAGTGATGAAGAGCAGCATGTTCAATGAATTTGGAGATAAAGGGGAGAAAGGAAATGGGACGATAATCGGAGTAAGTAGGGTCAAGAGTTTTTTTTAAGAAGAGGAGTGATCATAGCATGCTTATAAGCAGCAGGGAAGGTGGCAGTGGAGAGAGAAAGGTGGTTAATATGAGAAATGGCAGGGATAACAGAGGATGAGAATGAGTTGAGGAGATTAGTGGGGATGGGATCAGAGGAGCAGGTAGTTGGCTTAGCGGATGAAAGAAAAATGGAGGTTTCCTCATCAGAGATAACAGTAAAGGAAGAGAGGGTGGGAGAATTTGTGGGGAAAAGTTGAAATTGGAGAGTGTAAAGAGGAATTGAAGAATTAGTAGGGAATTGAAGAGAAATCTTATTGACTTTATAGTGGAAATACTCTGCGAAGATTTGGGCTGAAAGAGGAGGAATTGGATTAGGAGGTGCATTAAGAAGTGAATTGAGAGTGGATAAGAGATGACGGGGGTTAGAGGCCAGACTCAGTCAGATGAATAAAATAGTTTTGCTTTGTGAATAAAATGGCAGACTGGAAAGAAGTAAGCATGAATTTAAAGTGAAGGAAATCAGAAAGGGAGAGAGATTTAAGCCAAGCACATTAAGCAGAATAGGCACAGGAGTGTGGGTAGTAGAAGACAGCCAGGGCTGAAGTGAAGTATGCCTCATAGGGCGTGCTTTTGGAGGAGCAAGGGTATCCAGTGTGGAAGAGAGAGCAGTATTGTAGGAGATTATGGCCTCATCATTAGACTTATAGGATAAAGAGGAAGAAAGAAGAGAAGAGATGGTAGTTGATAGAGGCAGTGGATCAATAGCATGAGGATTTCTAAAAAGATAGGATATAGGGTGAAAATAAGACAGGGAGTGATGAAGAGAGGAGCTTAAGAGGTGATGGTCAGATAGATGAAGAATTGAGGTGAGGAAATTAGAGGGTAAACAATTAGAGTAGAAAACGAGGTCAAGGCAGTGACCAAGCTGATAAGTGGGTGCGGAAGAGCAAAGCTGGAGGTTGTAGGAGGAAGTAAGGGAAAGGAGTTTAGATGCATAGGGGTCAGAGGGGATATCAATGTGAAATCACCAAAAATAATGGAAGGGGATGAGGGAAACCAGGAATAAGGAGAGCCAAGAGTCAAAATCTGTGAGGAAGGAAGAAATGGACTTGTCAAGGGGTCTATAGATAACAGCGACACATAGAGGAAGGGGGAAAATTGAATGGAGTGGTATTCAAAGGAGGGGAAGGTGTGGGACTGAGGTAGAAGGAGGTGTTGAAATTGGCAAGAGGGAGAAAGTAGAAGGCCAGCACGACCACCATGGCCAGTGGTACAATAGATGTGGGAGAATTGGGAGCTACCAAGAGAGAGAGGGCAGCAACAGAAGTAGTGGTATTGAGGAGGAGCCAGGTTTCAGTAAGAGCCAGGAGATGAAAAGCATGAGAGATGGAGATCATGGGTGAAAGAGTTTATTGGAAATGGAATGGACATTCCATAAAGCACAAGAAAAAGGGAGAGGAGAGGGAAATGCGAGGGAGCTATAATTTAAATCAAATCAGAATATAGCTTACCTCAGCAGCACAGGACAGGGTACTGTGTAGCAGCCCTCTTTTAATAAGTGTTATATCCCTCCCTCCCTCCCCACACCCACCCTCCCCTGGGATAATCACAGCTTTATAGGTACTTGCACAACTTAAAAGACAGGAGGTGCTCTCAGGTGAAGCTCATTACCCAAATCAGTCATACACTAAGGACCTGAGATTAATTAAGCTTCAGGTGAACAAGGTATATTAAACTTATTAGGTACAGTTTTAGTGGTATAAATATCCATAGCACCCTTTAGTATGTAAAGAACTTAAAGATCTAAACACAAACTTAAAACTAAGATGCAGACAGCAGTCCAGCAGCGGGACGTGGGCTTTCCAGTCTTTTGCATTGAGTGTCACATGTATGATTTTCTCCCAGCTGGTGAGAGGTCTTACGTGTGCACTAGGTGCAAGGAGCTCTTTGCTCTCAGGGAACAAGTCCGTTCTCTAGAGGCTAAAGTAGCAGACTTGGAAAGCATAAGACAGACAGAGAGGTACATAGACGACACCTACAGGGATATAGTCCTGAAGTCCCACCTCCAGTCTGGCAGCATCCCTGTTGCCATGGAGGAGAGAGGTCACGTGACAGGAGAGCATCACCCAGGTGTGGCAGGAAGTGATCCTGTAACTAGGACCTGTCCTCCAGGTGATGTAAACCCCTCTCGCACCGAGGAGGTTTCTCCAGGGCCAAGTGCCCATGAGGGAAGGGTTAGGACAGCAGTTATAGTTGGTGATTCGATCATTAGGCATGTAGATAGCTGGGTGGCTGGTGGACGTGAGGATCGCCTGGTAACATGCCTGCCTGGTGCGAAGGTAGCGGACCTCACGCGCCACCTAGATAAGGTCTTAGATAGTGCTGGGGAGGAGTCTGCTGTCTTGGTACATGTCGGTACCAATGACATAGGAAAATGTGGTAGGGAGGTTCTGGAAGCTAAATTTAGGCTTTTAGGTAGGAAGTTGAAATCCAGAACTTCCAGGGTAGCATTCTCCGAAATGCTTCCCGTTCCACGCGCAGGACCCAAAAGGCAGGCAGAGCTCCGGAGTCTCAATGCGTGGATGAGACAATGGTGCAGAGATGAGGGGTTTGGATTTGTTAGGAACTGGGGAACATTCTGGGGAAAGGAGGGGCTCTTCCGAAGGGATGGGCTTCACCTTAACCGGGATGGAACCAGGCTGCTGGCATTAACATTTAAAAAGGAGATAGAGCAGCTTTTAAACTAGATAATAGGGGAAAGCCGACAGTCACCCAAGAGCGCATGGTTCGGAAGAATGTATCCTTGAAGGATACTACAAAAAGCAGAGAGGTTCCAAAAAAGAGTAAAGTAGCCCAAATGCCCTCGAGTATGGAGCAGACAGAGCTTAAAGATCCCAAATTACCCATGTCTACCAATAGCCAAATTAATATGAATAAATTACAGTCTCTAAAATGCTTGTATGCAAATGCTAGAAGTCTAAAAAACAAGATGGGAGAGTAAGAATATATAGCACTAAACGAGAGGTTAGATATGATTGGAATATCAGAGACATGGTGGAAGGAGGACAACCAGTGGGACACTGTGATACCTGGGTACAAACTATATCGTAATGATAGAGCTGATCAAATTGGTGGAGGGGTTGCGCTCTATGTTAGAGAGGGCATTGAGTCAGAAAGGATTAAAGTTTTGCAAGAAACAAAATTTGCTGTAGAATCTCTATGGATTGAAATTCCATGTAAAAAGGGGAAGGCGATGGCAGTGGGGGTGTACTATCGTCCGCCTGGCCAGAAAGAACAAATGGATGATGAAATGCTCAAAGAAATCAAGGAAGCTAGCAAAAGTTACAGTGCAGTAATAATAATGGGTGATTTCAATTACCCCGGCATCGACTGGGTCAGTGTCACAGCAGGACATGCTAGGGAGATAAAGTTCCTAGATGAAATAAATGACTGCTTCTTGGAGCAGCTGGTTCATGAACCGACCAGAGGGGAAGCCATATTAGACCTAGTCCTTAGTGGAACACCAGATCTAGTGCAAGAGATAAGGGTGTTGGGGCCACTTGGCAATAGTGATCATAGCATGATCGCCTTTGATTTAATTAGTGGAGGAGGGATAGTAAAGAAATCCACAGTACTACCCTTTAACTTTCGAAAGGGAGACTATGATAAAATGAGGAAAACAGTTAAGAAAAAACTAAAAGGAGCAGTTGCAAAAGTTAAAGACGTACATCAAGCTTGGATGTTGTTGAAAAATACTATCTTGGAAGCCCAGACCAGCTGTATTCCACGCTTTAAGAAAAGTGTAAGGAAGTCCAAAAAACTGGCAGCATGGTTTAAAGGTGAGGTCAGAGAGGCTGTTGTTGCCAAAAAAGCATCTTTCAGGAAATGGAAAAAAGAGCCAAATGACGAAACCTGGAAACAGCACAAGCACTGGCAAGTCAAATGCAAGGCATTGATAAGGCAGGCAAAGGGAGAATTTGAGAAGAAGCTTGCTGCGGAAGCAAAAACACGAAATAAAGACCTTTTCAAGTACATTCGTAGCAAAAAACCTGTGAGAGAGTCAGTTGGTCCATTAGATGATAAAGGGGTTAAAGGAGCACTAAGAGGCGACAAGGCGATAGCGGAGAGACTGAATGAATTCTTTGCTTCAGTCTTTACTGAGGAAGATGTAGGGATGTTACCCATGACTGAAGTGGTATTTAAAGGTGCGGAAGAATTGAAGGAAATATCGATACATCGGGAAGATGTCTTACAACTATTAGATAAACTGAAGAGTAGCAAATCACCTGGGCCGGATGGTATACATCCAAGGGTATTGAAAGAACTGAAATATGAGATTGCAGACCTGCTATTAGTAATCTGTGAACTATCATTAAAGTCATCTCTAATACCTGAAGATTGGAGGATCGCCAATGTAACACCAATTTTTAAAAAGGGTTCCAGGGGTGATCCGGGAAACTACAGACCGGTGAGCCTGACGTCAGTACCGGGAAAAATGGTAGAAACCATCATAAAGTATAAAATTACTCAGCATATAGATAGTCACGACCTAATGGGAGACAGCCAACATGGCTTTAGACAAGGAAGATCTTGTCTTACTAATCTGTTATGTTTTTTTTGAAGGAGTGAATAAACAGGTGGACAAAGGTGAGTCGGTTGATATTGTGTATCTGGACTCTCAGAAAGCCTTTGACAAGGTCCCTCATCAGAGACTTTTGGCAGAACTAAAGAGTCATGGGATAGGAGGCAGTGTACTATTGTGGATCAGGAACTGGTTAAAAGATAGAAAGCAGAGGGTAGGGCTAAATGGCCAATTTTCCCAATGGAGAAAGGTGAATAGTGGTGTACCCCAGGGATCTGTGCTGGGTCCACTGCTTTTTGATATATTCATAAATGACCTGGAAAGTGGAATAACGAGTGAGGTTATCAAATTTGCAGATGACGCAAAACTATTTAAAGTTGTTAAAACCCAAGAGGATTGTGAAAAATTGCAAGAGGATCTTGATAAATTGGAAGACTGGCCATCAAAATGGCAGATGAAATTTAATGTGGACAAGTGCAAGGTTATGCACCTAGGGAAGAACAACCCAAACTATGGTTACACGATGCAAGGTTCCACATTAGGAACCACCACCCAGGAAAAAGATTTAGGCGTCATTGTGGATACCATGTTAAAACCTTTGGCCCAGTGTGCAGCGGCGGCCAAGAGAGCAAATAGAATTCTAGGTATGATAAGGAAAGGAATGGAAAATAAAACAAAAGATATTATAATGCCTCTATATCGTTCCATGGTGAGACCGCACCTTGAATATTATGTGCAATTCTGGTCGCCGTATCTTAAAAAGGATATAGCGATTTTAGAAAAGGTTCAGAGAAGAGCCACCAAAATGGTAAAGGGGATGGAAGGATACTCCTATGAGGAAAGGCAAAAAGGTTAGGGCTCTTTAACCTGGAAAAGAGACGGCTGAGGGGAGATATGATAGAAGTCTATAAATTAATGAACGGAGTGGAACGGGTAAACGTAGATCGATTGTTTACCTTATCAGAATATAGAAAGACTAGGGGACATGCAATGAAGCTACAGGGTAAACTATTTAAGACTAATAAAAGAAAATATTTTTTCACTCAACGTGTAATCAAACTCTGGAATTTGTTACCGGAGGATGTATTAAAGACATAGTGTATACTAGCAGAATTAAAGGGACTCAAGGTATTGAAGCCACTATCTTCTTGGATATTGGTTATGGCTTTAATCATTCCTAGAGTCATTATAGAACTCTTTAATGCATCTTCTATGTATTTTTTCACTATATTAGTGTTTTGGTTGCAGTTTGTGTAGCCTAAAGAACAAGTGAATTGAAAGCTTTATTCTCCAGGACCAAGCAGGAAGTCAGTCCTCACATATGGGTGACATCGGCGCCGACAGAGCCCTCATGCCCCAGCTTTCAAAGAAAGCCTTTGGGAATGCAGCGCACATGCATGGTCCCCTTCCCGCTCAAGGGTGCCATCTTGCTCAGTCTTTCTTTTTCCGCGGAGCCCAAAGGACATAGTTCGTGTTACCCCTGGGCTCGGTACACTGGTATGGAGTCCGGAACTTCTTTTTTCAGTTTTTGTCGTTTGTGACTAGCGTTCGCGCTTTTTCTGTTATTTTCACTGGCAGCCCTGTCTTTTGACCTTGCAGGGGCCCTTTTTCCCCCAATGGCTGCCAGGGGGTTCAAAAAATGTGATCGGTGTAAGAAACCTATGTCTCTCACTGACACACACAACTGCTGCCTCCGATGCCTCGGGCCCGACCATGACCCGCTGGTCTGTGGCCCGTGCGGCAAGATGTTGTCGAAGGCGCTTCGGAGCCATCAGCATCACTGTGAAAGAATTTTTTCGGAGTCTGCGTCCGGCCAGGCCCAGACTTCGTCAGAGGCCTCAACCTCTCAGGAGTCTGACCCCGAGCGTCGGCGTCGGGTCCTCTGAGAGGGGGTCTCCCACTCAGGAGCACAATAGGAAGAAGAAGCTCTTGAGGGTGGCCTCAGTGGAGGCACCTGGATCCTCGAGGGCCAGGTCACGCAGCCCTGACCGCCATCCCGGACTCTCGGACTCGGAGCGGCTGACAAAGCAACCTCGCCTGGAGCCGGAGTGCCCGAGTCAGGTAACTTCTGTTGTCCTTGTGGACTCTCCCCCGGGAGAACCGACGTCGGGCCCGACGCCGTCGGGGCCCGAGTCGGGGGCTGCGGAGTCTCCTGATCTCAGACTCAGGCTGACAGCCCTGGAGAGCAGCAGCCAGCGGTACTGATCGCTGGTCTGACCGGTGCATCTGCCCCGGCCACCGGGACCTCGACGTCTAAGTCGACCCCAAACGCCGAGCCGATCTTCGAGTCAATCAAGTCTCGAGTTGATCCTCGGCCACGGTCTCCCCGACCTCCTGTTCGGGGCCAAGGTCGTCGACGCTGGTGCCCTCGGAGTCGGGGCGGGTGGCATTGAGGCCCACACGGCCGGAGCCGCTCGACTCTTCCTCGGAGGAGTCGGTGTGGGAGACGGAGGACAAGGAGACTTCGGACACCTTCCGGACCCAGTGTGTCCCGTCGGACTCCCCGGAGTCCGAGCCTCGGAGAAGGTCCCCCCTGGAGGATACCCGGTTCTCGGATTTTGTCAGGGACATGGCCAAGGCTTTGGCATTCCCAGCGGACGCTGAGGAGGAGCCTTGAGCCAAAGAGCTCGATGCCCTCCAGTATGATTTTCCTCCGAAGGAAGCCTTTACTGTTCCGGTTCCTCCGAAGCTGGAATGGCTGCTCTTCCGTATGTGGGAAGCACCGGCCTCGGCGCCGGTTCTGAGTAAGCAGGTCGATTCCATTTATCGAGTCCGTAAGAGCCTTGGGTTCCAAAAGGCGCAGCTACCACACAACTCCATGATTGTGGAATCGGCCATGCACAGGCTGAAAAGTCAGAAGATGCACTCCTCGGTGCCTCCTGTCCGGGAGGCCCGGAACCTGGATGCCCTCGGTAGAAAGTGCTTCCAGGGCTCTATGCTCTCTTGCCGTGTCCAGACTTACCAGCTGTACATGGGCATGTACTTACAGGACCTGGCAGAGGAGATTGCCGGGTTCTCAGCTGGCTTCTCCGAGGAGCCCTTGCAGAGGTTCAAAGCCTTGTCTTCAGGGATCCGGGAGTGCTCGAAGTTTATCTCTCGAGTAGCCTATGACGGCTTCAAGGCTCCAGCCTGGGTAACTGTGGCCGGCATCGGTGCACGCCGTCAGGCCTGGCTACAGTCGTTGGACCTGGAGTCATGGGTACAGAACAAGTTGGTCGATGTACCCTGCTGAGGTGACAACCTATTCAGCAAACCCATGACTAAGAAGGCTGCAGAAATCGAGACCGAGACTCTCACCAGGACAAGACTGTCCAGAAAGACTTCTGCCCCTGCTCATAAAAAGAAGGGCTCGGGAAAAAAGCCCTTTTTCCCAAGGAAGGGTGCTGCCTACAAAACCTACCCTCAGTATCAGGCCTCTCCAGCTCCCCAACAGGGCCAGCAGGCCAAGGGGCAGGGGCATGGGCCCCGTAGGCAGAAAACCCCCAAGCCGCCAGCTCCGGCTCCTGCACAGCAGGAAGCGTGGTTTTGACTTACACAGCATAGCCTCTCCGCTGCCAGTGGCTCCACTCAGCACAGGCAGTTGGCTGACCATGTACGCCTACAGGTGGCCAGCCATCACAGGGGACACCTGGGTACTGAGCATAGTCCAGAAGGGCTATATGCTCCATTTCCACCAACTACCCCCTTCCTACTATCCAGGGAAGCCTCTGAGACTCCCTTTACACAGGAACCTCCTCCTTCAGGAGTTGGCAAGTCTTTTAAAGGAACAGGCGGTGGAACCGGTGCCACACCACCTGGAAGGGCAAGGCTTCTACTCCAGGCACTTCCTAGTACCAAAGAGAACAGGAGGCCTCAGCCCTATCCTAGACTTGTGAAATCTGAGCATGTTTCTGGAGAGGGAAAAGTTCAAGATGCTTACCCTTGGGATACTGCTGCCCTACCTCCAGCAGGGAGACTGGCTATGCTCCTTAGACCTAAAGGATGCTTATACTCACATCCTCATCCATCCAGACCACAGACAATATCTCAGATTTGTGGTGGGAGGAAACCATTTTCAGTACAGGGTACTTCCCTTTGGCCTGACCTCTGCCCCCAGGGTTTTCACCAAATGCCTGGCGGTGGTGGTAGCTTTTCTCATAAATCAGGGGATTTTTGTCTTCCCGTACCTGGACGACTGGCTAAGCAGGGGCCAGTCATTCCAGGAGGCCCGACAGGCCACTCTTCGCACCGTCTCTCTTCTTCAGCATCTGGGCTTTGTCATAAACTGCGCAAAGTCCACTTTGCTCCCCTCTCAGAACCTAGAGTTTATAGGGGTGAGACTAGACACCCTTTAGGTAAGAGTTTACTTGCCCGAGGACAGGGCCCACAGATTGATGGAGTTGGCAAACCAGTTCCAAAGCAATTCTCAGGTTTCCGCCAGGCACTACTTGTGGCTTCTGGGCCACATGGCATCCACTGTACATGTGACCCCGAATGCCCGTCTGCACATGTGGGCAGCTCAGTGGTGCCTCAGAGATCAGTGGACACAAGCCACCGGCGACCTTCGAGACAGAGTAAAGGTGTCCAAACGGCTTCTGAACTCCTTACAGTGGTGGCTACATCTACCAAACCTTCTCAAAGGTGTACCTTTTCAGGCTCCAGCACACACCAGGGTGCTGACAACAGATATAGCCTTAAAGGGCTGGGGTGCACATTGCCAGGGCATGTGCACTTAAAGCCTGTGGTCCCCTCGGTAGGCCACACAGCAGATCAACCTTTTAGAGCTGCGAGCAATTCGCTTAGCTCTGCAAACCTTCTGCCATGCTCTCTCTCAACAGTCTGTCCTAGTTCAGACGGACAATCAGGTAGCAATGTTCTACGTGAACAAACAAGGAGGCACAGGGTCCAGGCTCCTATGTCAGGAGGCATGGAACCTTTGCTCCTTTGCAGTCAAACAAGGCATGTTTCTCAAAGCAGTTTATCTGCCTGGTCAGGAAAACTTCCTAGCAGACAAGCTAAGCAGGATTCTCCAGCCCCACGAATGGCAGTTGAATCCATTGGTGGTCCAGCAGATCTTCCTCCGATGGGGACTTCCATCCATCGATCTCTTTGCAAATCCACTAAACCATCAGCTGCCCAGGTTTTTCTCCGGACAACCACATACCCTGAGGATGGCAGCAGATGCTTTTCTAATCTCTTGGTCTATGGGCCTCCTCTATGCGGTTCCTCCCATGCCCCTTGTGGCCCAAACTCTGTTCACGATCCTCCGGGACAAGGCTTGGTGATTCTGGTAGCCCCCAGATGGCCGAGGCAGCCATGGTTTCCACTTATTCTGCAGTTGGCGGTGGAAGCTCCGTTCCTGCTGTGGCTGCAACACGATCTCCTGTCTCAAGAGCAGGGTTCCCTTCTGCACCCCAATCTCAGGTCCCTCAATCTGATAGCCTGGCTGCTGAAAGGATAGTTCTAGCTCCCTTCTACCTAAGGAGGTGGAGGAGGTGGTCTTGGCCTCTAGGAGGCAGTCCATCAGGAAGTCCTATGCCCTCAAGTGGCGTAGGTTTACGGTATGGTGTGCTCAGCGCAATGAAGATCCTTTCTCTTGCCTTGTGCCAGTAGTACTGCAGTATCTACTTCACCTTTCAGACCTAGGCCTTAAATCTAACTCTTTTCGGGTCCACCTCAGTGCTTTGTCAGCGCACCACTCACCGGTGGAAGGACAGTCTCTGTTGGTTCACCCCTTGGTGCCCAGATTTCTCAGAGGTCTGCTTCTACTCAAGCCTCCGGTTCGTTCACCGGTGATTGAGTGGGATTTGAACGTGGTCTTGAAGCAACTTACCCACTGTTTGAGCCGATGGCTACTTGCCATTTGCGCTTCCACTCTTTGAAAGTGCTCTTTCTGGTGGCTCTTACCTCGGCTAGACATGTGAGTGAACTGCAAGCTCTGGTTTCTGATAGACCATACATGCAGTTCTATAGGAACAGGGTGGTCCTACAGACCCATCCGAAGTTCCTCCCAAAGTTCTTCCGACCTTTTTTCCCAGGCTGCATGCCAGCCGGGCTGAAACAGTCTTGCATACCCTGGACTGTAAAAGGGCGTTGTCCTTTTACATAGAACGTACGCGGGAGCATCGAAGGGCTACTCAGCTCTTCGTCTCGTTTGACCCTAATAGGATGGGGTTACCTGTCTCCAAGTGTACATTGTCCACTTGGGTAGCAGATTGCATCGCCTGGGCATACAGGGCAGCTGACCTCCCCTTGCAGGGTCGGGTCACGGCCCACCGTGTCAGGGCAAAAGCCATGTCAGTAGCTCATCTCAGCTCTGTTCTGTTGGCAGACATCTGCCGGGACGCAACTTGGTCTTCAAGCCAGACCTTTGCAGTCCATTACTGCCTGGAGAGAGAGTCCTGACGGGACAGTGTTTTTGGCTAGGCGGTGCTCTGTAATCTTTTTGAGGTTTAGGCAATCCTACCCTCCGGCCCTTTGTGTTGGGCTACCGTGCGGGGTGCGTTCTCGGGGAAAATTCTTATCACGGATGCTGAGGCTCTTGAGAGGGAGCCATTTTTTCAGCTCTGGGTTCACGGTAGCCTAGAGCTGGGGAGTCCCATATGTGAGGACTGACTTCCTGCTTGGTCCTGGAGAAAGCGTAGTTACTCACCTGTAACAGGTGTTCTCCAGGAGCAACAGGAATCAGTCCTCACGACCTTCCCTCCTCCCCTGGAGTTGCAGTCCTATCCTTCATTTTGATTTTTGCTGTCTTTTAGCTATGTCATCAGACTGAGCAAGATGGCACCCTTGGGCAGGAAGGGGACCGCGCATGCGCGCTGCATTCCCAAAGGCTTTCGTTGAAAGCTGGGGAAATGCTCCGCACGAGGGCTCCGTCGGCGCCGACGTCACCCATAAGTGAGGACTGATTCCTGCTGCTCCTGGAGAAACACCTGTTACAGCTGAGTAACTACGCATTCCCAGTGTCATTTTGCTGCTTTTTTTGTTTCTTTCTTTTTTATCAGATAAGCTCATGGTAAGACAAATGCTTCACATTAAATAAATTGTTTTGTGTAATTTTGTCCTAAAGATTAGAATTCTTAATTAGTGAAATTGATCCTTATAGATCTCAATGTCTTTCAAGTACAACATTTTTCAGAAGATAAGAATAGTTATTTTTTGTTTAATGATAGAAAAGATGAAAGAAAAAACAATGATGAAGTGGAAAATGGCTTTTTTTTTAAAGAGGACCACAAACCTTATGACACCTTTGTTTAAATAAAACTATTAATTTTAAATGTATTGTCCTGCAAAGTATTATGTATTTCAAACTATGTGCTGTTTATTCATAAGTGCTAGTGTTTATGATATATCTCATGCTAAAGATTTTAGAAATCTGTTGAAGATAAGTCCATCAGATCACCTATTTTAAAGCTATAAAATAGGCAGAAGAACCGGCATATAGATGAATTAAGGGAAAGAACTCTGAAAGTCCATTTGTATGCGATGTAAATGCATGAATGAACCATCAAGCTCCACAGAAGATAAGTTTAAATACGACAGGGCCTATTTAATAATCTCCATCCTAACTGTTAACAAGTGATTGCTGCTTCTGGAAGACGGTATGGAAGGAACTGGGACTGTGGAGGTAGTTAGACTACGTTAACTGTTAAGAAGCAGTTAATGCTACCTGAATTGGTGTAGCTAACTACATCGAATTATCTGCAGTGCAACACTTCCTCTGTTTTAACTGAAAGCTGAGCTGCTGGGGATGCCACCAACAGTTAATCCAGCGGTTTTGCAGTAACTGTGCATTAATGTGCAGTAACTGCAAAATTGTAATGCGTTTCAGTAAACATGTCTCATGGCATTCTTTCCCAAATACAAGTTTATCTTTATGCCAGTTTTCCTGCCTTTTTTCTAGGTTAAAAATGGGCAACTCTACTGATTTAAATATTTATTTTTGCCCAGGTGAAGCATTTTTGAAGAGTGTACATTAGTTCTAAGAAATGCAACTAAGCAGCAACTTTCCCTTGAGAGAGGTTATCCTGCTAAATGGTGGTGGTGGAAGGGTTTGCTTGAAGTTGCTTTGAAAACAGACGTGTGTTTTGTCTCCTATGTAGGTTAGTGGGGTTTTTTCACGTTTATTGCATAATCTTGTAGAATTTTGATGAAAAGACTTAAGAAAATATTAAATGTATTAATAAAATCCTTAAAATGTAACATGATTACAAAGCCAACACTGATGAATTCATAGTGAATGATTTGACATATATAATACCTTGCAAGGAGACAAATTTAAGAGTTATTGTTTTTAAGAAAGGTTTCATAAGGTCAGTGGTCCTTATTAATTAATATCGGGGGGTTTTCCTGTCCGTTCCATGTTTATGATTGATCAGTAGTCTAAGTGAATTTTTCCTCTTCTGTGCTTTCCCATTACTAAAGTATTATCAACCTCTAAGACTTTATCTTTAAATAAATTTGTGATTTAGAAAAGCCAAAAAAGCTTCCCACCACGCAAAGTTAACTAGAGCATACCTGCTTCATGCAGAGTGTGCTTCTGTAGGAGAAACATGCACTCCTCTGTTACACGAGGCTATATTTGTTTTCATACCACCATGCAAATTTATGAATGAGCATTTGCAGATGAGACTTCTTGGAGAAGAGTTCTCCAAGGTACTATAAATCCCATCCTGTATGATAGATATTACTATGCTGTGTCCTCAGGTTGTGACTGCTGAGGAATGTAATAAAACTTTGTTATTTATTTTTCATTTCTACTTAATTTCTATACCAGTGTAAACAGGGCCAGCCCAACCACAAGGCAAACTAGGTGGCAGCCTAGGGCAGAAACTTCAGTTGAGGGGGCTGGCAAAAAGTGGGGCATTCAAAGCTAAAGAATAGATTCTGACAGCAAGGAGGGGCTTAAGGTTTGCCTAGGGTGCCAACACCTTGAACCAACTCTGGGGCCAGCTCTGAGCCTAAACCATAGCTGTGAGCACTGAAGAAGGAGCAGCTTTTTAACATTTTTGTGGTGATATTGAGGAAGGGCTGTCATGTAAGGTTTGCCTGTTTGTGGATGTTGCCAAAATCTGCAATAGAGTAGACACACAGGAAAGAGTAGATACCATGAGGAGGGATCCAGTTAAGCTTGAAGAATGGTCTAGAATTTGGCAGCTGAAGTTTAATGCTAAAAAAAAGCAGGGTCATGCATTTGGGTTGCAAAAATCCAAGGAAGCGGTACAGTGTAGGTGTGAAGTTCTTCTGTCCACTAAAGAAGAGTAGGGCCTGGGCGTGATTGTGTCTGATGATCTTAAAGTAGCTAAACAGGTAGAAAAGGTGACTGTGAAAACCAGAAGAATGCTTGGGTGCATAAGGAGATTAATGGCCAGCAGAAAAAATGGAGGTGATAGTGCCTCTGTATAAGTCTTTGGTGACTCCTCATTTGGAGTATTGTGTGCAATTCTGGAGGCCACACCTTCAGAGGGATATAAACAGGTTGGAGTCAGTGCAGAGCATGGCTACTAAAATGGATAGTTGTCTTCATTTCAATGTATATGAGGACAGACTTAAAGATCTTAATGTGTATACTTTAGAGGAAAGACGGGATAAAGAAGATATGATAGAGATGTTTAAATACCTCCGTGGCATAAATACACAGGAGGAGAGTCTCTTTCGATCGAAAGCAAGCTCTGTTACGAGGGGACATAGGATGCGGGTGGAAGAGGCTAGACTCTGGAGTAATATGCGGAAATATTTCTTTATGGAAAGAGTGGTAGATGCATGGAATAGTCTCCCTGTGGAGGTGGTAGAGGTGAGGACAGTATCTGAATTCAAAAAAGCATGGGGCAAACACAGAGATCTCTGAAGATAAAAAGGGGATTATTGTAGTTGATACGGAAGGGCAGACTAGATAGGCCATGTGGTCTTTTTCTGCCGTCATGTTTCTATATTTATAGGCTCTTGCTATTCTTCCTTCAGTGCATGAATTCATGGATGCACTGCACAGATAACTCTGCTCTCTTTTCTTAATTTGGCAGGACTTGGGAATCCCTCTCAGTTGTGATATAATTTTGAATAATGCAGTCTGGATGGTAGAACCTGAACTAAAAGTAGAAGCACCAAGGACATCCCCCCTCCCCCCATGGCTATGCCCCTGCTATTACAGGACTGTGTTGGTGAATTAATTTTTCCCAGAACAGAATTTGATGCCATTGATACTGCATGTTTGAATAAGGATACTAGGTTACTAATTATTTTGCTATAGTAATATGTGCATCTCTGCTTTTTTATTTGTATTATATTTTTTACTTTTAGCAGATGTTACTACCGAGTAGTGTGTAGGAAAATTTTAAAAATTGGAAAAATCGACATTTGTAAAAGACTGTACACTAGATAGCTCCACCTCTGCTTAAAAGTAAAGGCCTGGTCCACCTTGAGGGGTAGAGCAGATAAACTAGGAGTGATGAGCAGGATCCAGCGCAAAAACAAAAAATTCCAAGCCTAGAGGGAGAAAGAGGGGTCCAGACAAGCAGGAGGAAAGTCTAAAAATTATCGATGTACCATGTATGTGTAGCCTAGCTGATTTGTTGCCTCTACAGCCTGTAGTTCATAAACCAGGTATTTGTTTTGTTGTAAGAATCGCTTTATTTGACCATAGGCTGGGCTAATTCTTTATATACAGGCCCCTCTTTCAAACCTTAAATCTTGATTGCATATCCATGCAATTATAGCATCAAATAAAGTTGCAATACTATATCTTGTACAGACTGCTTAGAAAAACATAGGTGGTTGGATTGGTGATAGGCTCCCTGGCTTCCAAAGGACACCTGTTTGTATATGTTACTCCGAATGCCTGACTTGCTCCCTTTGTTGTGTTCTTCTGGATCAGAGCACAGAATGGGCAGCGTTATACTTTATTGTATCTCCTTCCATAGGGCCTAGTGATATATCGGAGGAATGGAAACAAATCATGATAAACCTGAAAGATTTAATACTGCAATTTGATAAACTAAAGAGTAGCAAATCAGCTGGACCAGATGGCAAAGAACTCAAAAATGAAATTGCAGACTACTATTAGTAACTAGTAAACTATCATTAAAAATGTCTATAGTACCTAAAGATTGGAGAGTGGCCAACGTAACACCAATATTTAAAAAGGGTTCCAGGGGTGGGTGATCCAGGAAACTACAGACCAGTGACCCTGATGTCTATGCTGGGCTAAATAGTACAAATCATTATGAAGAACCAAATTACTGACAATATCATGAATTAATGGAGCAATGTCAAGGAAAGTCTTGTCTAACTGATCTGCTGTATTTTTTGAAGGTGTGATTGAACAGATAGATAAAGGTGAGCCAGTGGATGTAGTGTATCTGGATTTTCAGAAAGCCATAGACAGGGTCCCTTATGAGAGACTCTTGAGAAAATTAAAAAGTCATGGGATAGGAAGCAGTTTACTATTGTGGATTAGGAGCTGATTAAAAGATAGAAAACAGAGAATAGGGCTAAATGGCCAGTTTTCTCAATGGAGAAAGATGAATAGTGAAGTACGCCAGAAATCTGTGCTGGGCCCACAGTGAATGAGGTGATCACAGTAGATATGAGGACAGTAACGGAATTCAAAAAAGCATGGGACAAACACAGAGGATCTCTAAAGGTAAAAAGGGGACTGTTGTAGTTGTTGATATGGAAGGACAGACTAGATAGGCCATGTGGTCTTTTTCTGTCGTTATGTTTCTATGTTTCTATCAAATTTGCAGATGATGTAAAATTATTCAAAGTTGTTAAATCACAAGAGGGTTGTGAAAAATTGCAAGTGAACCTTGAGAAATTTGGACTGGGTGTCCAAATGACTGATGAATTTTAATGTGGACATAGTAACGTGCATAGTAACATAGTATATGATGGCAGATAAAGACCAGTATGGTCCATCTAGTCTGTCCAGTAAGGTGGCTAGAGTAGGTGTACCCGCCACTCCGTGCAGGTCATCCCCCTTTATGCCTTTGTTTATGGTTGTACCTGCTGCACTGTGCAGGTCTTTCGCAAAGTTATGCACTTACAATTGTGGTCGACACTACTGGCACCCTTGCATTTTAAGTATGTTGTGTACAGTATCTTGAGAAATCATTGGAAATATTGCAGCTGTATGTCATCATAATATTTCATTAGTATGTTCAAAGTATAGAACAAAAAAAAAGATGTGTCTGCAATTTAGACATAATAATTACTGAGAAAAAACTAAATATGACCTGGACAGGATTGATGGCACCCTTCACTAATATTTGGTTGCACAACCCTTGGCAGTGATGACAGCCTCCAAATTTTCTTGTAGCTATCTTTTAATTTTGTACATCTGTCTACTGGTAGTTTTCTCCCACTCTCTTCAGCGTGATTTGTTCTAGTTCATGAATGTTTGGAGGATTCCTTTTATCAGTGGCAGATTTCAGCTTTCAACAAAGCTGAGAAAATAAAGAATAAAGGTTCCCGATTGAACTGAGATCAGGACTCATTGCTGGCCAGATTAAAACAGCCCATTTTTCTTTTTTAACCATTCTTTTGTACTTTTGGATGTATGTTTTTGAGTCACTATCCTAGCTTTCTGACCCTAGGTAACACATTTTGCTCCAAAATGCCTTGGTAGTCTTCTGACTTCATGATTCCTTTAATATGTTCCAGGCCTCCAGTTCCTGAGGCAGCAAAACAGTCGTGCAACATTATGGAACCTCCACCATATTTAACCATAGGAAGGGTGTTTTTTTTCCTTATAAGCTTCATTTCTTTGCCTGTAAATGTATTGCTGGTCTTCATTTCCCAAAGAGCTCAAGTTTGGTTTCATCTGCATTGCCTCAGGTACAAAAACATAGATTGTGAGCCCTTCGGGGATAAGGAAAATATATATACAGTACCCAAATGTACACCGCTTTGACTTGTAGAAAAGTGGTATATAAGCCTAGTTAAATAAATAAATCTGCCCACAGAACATTTTCTCAGAAGGACTGTGGTTTCTGAAGGTGGGTTTGGGCAAATATCAGACGTGCCTTTTTATGTCTGTCTTTGAGCAGTGGGGTCCTCCTTGGCCTTTGCCCATGAAGTACTTCTTTGTTTAGTGTGCATCATGTGTGGGTTAAAACCACCATTCCTTTTCGTCCCTCTAGTCCAGTCCCGGAACCATAGAGTTGTCAATCCCATCCAGCAGCTTTGGAGACTGAATGACATCACTTTAGCACCTCTGGTATAACTAGGCAAGGTACCTGCTGGGCGGTCAGCACTGCTGGCTGCCTCCTGACAGGGGAGAGTGTCTCTCAGAGCAATAAGGAGCTGCTGCAGAGAAGTCACTGCCTGTCAGTACACTTGGGGTGAGTGAGAAACCGCACTTTTGTGACTTTCTTTGCTTTTTTCTTCTTTATTTCTTTGTTTTCTGGTTTTCTGGGGGTGTTTTTCTATTAGTTTGTGTTCTTACAGCTTTGGGGAGCTGTTTTTTCTCGGGTGTTTTTGGCGGGAATCGCTGACGGCGGCCATCTTGAAAAATCACGTTTATTTTTCCTTTTCTTTCTTCTCCTTCATTTTGATGTTTTTTGGTGGCCTACAAGCTTCGTTTTGGCTGGCAAACCTTTTTAAAGTGGTTGCCTGCATGGCTGGGTCCTGCAGGACTCTTTAGTTGAAAAAAAAAAAAAGTTTTTTATAATAACGGAGCTTCTCTGGCACACTGCAGAACAGTGATTCCTCTCTATTTCTGTGCAGCACCTGGGACAGGAGCCCTTTGAAGGGGCAGCGGGTGCTAGCCTTATCTGCTACTATTGGCTATGCCTTCAAAGTCACGGTGTATACTTTGTGGCTTGAAGCGCAGCTCCCTGCTGGAGTCTGGTGTGTGCTCAGGGTGTCACTTGCTCTCTGGGCGAATGGACTCTGATCCGGATCCGCTGTTAGATCTGCGGGAGGTGCAGGAGCCACCTTCTCTGGCGCAGGAGGAGTCGGTGGCAGGTCCCTCCTCTGCGGGGGGTTCCGAGGTTCCTGGCGGTCAGGGGCTCAGGGCTGCTGCTGCAGGGCTTCCCTCGGAGTTTTTTGCCCTGATGCAGCAGGCCTTTGTGTTGCTCCAGCCGGCGGTTCTGCCCTCGGCGCAAGACTCTAGGGGTCTTAAGAGAGCTGGGTCCCTCACAGGAGTATCCGAGGGCGCCCCAGTGGCAAAGTTGGGTAGAACTATGGGGGCGGAGGGGTCGGCTTCCCTTCTCGGGGATGGTGATTTGTCCCCTTTGGAGGGGGCCCTCGACGGCTTGTCGGAGGACGAGCTGGAGGACGGTGAGTTACCGGACTCTGAGCAGCAGAAGAGAGTGGTCAGGATTTTCCGATGAGAGGAGCTTCCGGCCTTGATAGCAGAGACCCTCAAGGCCTTGAATGTTCAGACGGGAGAGCCGGATTCCGAGGAGGCCTTGGAGGATCCGGTCTTGAAAGCGGTTTGTTCGTCCCACCAAGTTTTTCCTTTGCATCGGGTATTTAAGGCTATGATTCAGGAGGAGTGGGATGTTCCAGATTCAGCCCTTCGGGGTTCTCGGGCCTTGTCTCGCCTGTATCCGCTTGCTCAGAGTGATAGAGAGTTGTTTCGCTGCCCGAAGGTGGATGCGGCTGTCTCGGCAGTTACTAAAAAGACTACCATTCCCGTGGAAGGTGCGGCGGCCTTGAGGGATGTTCAGGACAGGCGCTTGGAGTCGGTCCTGAAGCAAGTCTTTGAAGTTTGCGCCCTTTCCATGCAGGCTTCGATAGCGGGGGCCTGGGTGG
This sequence comes from Ichthyophis bannanicus, assembly GCA_033557465.1. Lineage (NCBI taxonomy): Eukaryota > Metazoa > Chordata > Amphibia > Gymnophiona > Ichthyophiidae > Ichthyophis > Ichthyophis bannanicus. Next base: position 369,034,345 of record CM066031.1, read on the forward strand.
CACGGGACTGTTTGCGGTGGTCCCAGCGTTTGCGGGGGGATCGCCCTGAGGGTGGTCTGGAGGAGGCTGCCCGTTTGGAGTCTGGGACGGCGTACCTCGCGGACATCCATTACGATCTTATCCGAGGTTTGGCGAAGGGCATGGCCTCGGTGGTGGCGGCGCGGCGCTGTCTCTGGCTGCGAAATTGGGCAGCCGACAGTTCGTCTAAGGCTCGTCTTAGTAAGTTGCCGTTTCGCGGTAAGCTGTTGTTTGGCGAGGACTTGGAGAAGTTGGTGAAGGATTTAGGTGAGTCCAAAGGTGGACATTTGCCGGAGGATAAGCCGAAGCAGCTGCGCATGGCGTCGGGCTTTCGGGGGTCGGCACAAGAATTTCATCGCTCTCGGCCTTTTCGAGGGAGCTCTTCTCAGCGGGGTAGGTACCCTGTCCGTGGTCAGGCATTTCGGAGTTTCCGGGGCGCGGGACGCGGTTTCGTTCCTTTCCAGTCCTCGACGCCGAAGAAGCAATGAGATGAGGCGGACTCGGGCTGCGGTGGTTCCCGTGGGAGGTCGGTTGCGGGAATTTTACCCGGCTTGGGTCCGTCTTACGTCGGATCAGTGGGTCCTGGAAGTCATTCGCGAGGGTTACGCGTTGGAGTTTCACAAGCCCGTGCGCGATTCCTTCGTTCGTTCTCCTTGCGCGGCGCCGGCCAAGATGCGTGCGGTTTCCGAGACACTTCAGCGGCTGGTGCAGCTGGGGGCGGTAGTTCCCGTTCCCGAGGCTCAGTGCGGGTCCTGTCGATACTCGATTTATTTCGTGGTGCCAAAAAAGGAGGGCACCTTTCGGCCCATTTTGGATTTGAAGCGGGTCAATCGTTGTCTCCGCGTGTCTCACTTTCAGATGGAGACGCTGCGCTCTGTGATAACGGCGGTCCGCGCGGGGGAGTTTCTTACCTCTCTGGATATGACGGAGGCGTACCTGCATATTCCCATTCGTCCAGAGCACCAAAGATATCTCCGGTTTGCTCTTCCTATGGGGCATTTCCAGTTTCAGGCGTTGCCTTTTGGCCTGGCGACGGCTCCGCGCACCTTCACCAAGGTCATGGTGGTGGTGGCGGTGGCTCTTCGCAAAGAGGGGGTGCTTGTCCATTCGTACCTGGACGACTGGTTGATACGGGCCAAGTCCCGGGAAGAAAGTGCGCTGGCCACAGCCCGAGTAGTGGAGTTGTTGGAAAGTCTGGGCTGGGTGGTCAACCTAGCAAAGAGCAACTTGGTTCCGTCGCAGTCCCTGGAATTTTTAGGGGCCCATTTCGACACTCGGAAAGCGATGGTGTTCCTTCCAGATCAGCGGGTTCAGCGTCTCCGCGGGTTAGTTCAGAATTTTTTGTCCACCCCGGCTCCGACAGCGTGGCGATATCTGCAGTTGTTAGGCACGATGGCGGCCGCGATAGAGCTTGTGCCGTGGGCCTGGGCCCATATGAGGCCCTTGCAAGCAACGTTGCTTCGTCGGTGGTCCCCTCAACGAGACGAATTGTCGCGATGGTTGGTCTGTCCTCTGGAAGTACAGCAGGCACTTCTGTGGTGGTTGCATCCAGGCAGTCTCTCCGCGGGCATGCCGCTGGAGCTGCTGGCGTGGAGACTCCTTACGACGGATGTGAGCCTCTCGGGCTGGGGGGCTCATTGCGACGGCCTGTTTGCCCAGGGGGGTTGGTCGTCGGAGGAGAGGATGTGGTCCATCAACCGCTTGGAGATGCGAGCAGTTTTCTTTGCGCTGCGGGAGTTTCAGGGGACTCTGAGTCAGCAGGCGGTGCGAGTGCTGTCCGACAATGCGTCGACAGTGGCGTACATCAATCGTCAAGGCGGCACGGGCAGTGCTGCCCTGGAGGCCGAGGCGGCCCAGCTGTTAGAGTGGGCCGAGGGCCATCTCCGGGCTCTGTCGGCTCAGCATGTCGCAGGCATAGACAATGTCGAGGCGGACTTTCTCAGTCGCCGGAGGCTGGATCCGGGAGAGTGGCGGCTGCATCTGAGCGTCTTCGAGCTGTTAGTCCGGCGCTGGGGCCTCCCGTGGATGGATCTTATGGCAACCTTCGAGTCGGCTCAGGTACCGCGGTTCTTCAGCCGGCGTCAGGAGCGAATATCGGAAGGTCTCGATGCGTTGGCGCAGCAGTGGCCGTCGGCAGGTCTTCTTTGTGTTTCCGCCTTGGGCCCTGATAGGTCGAGTAGTGCAGCGCATCGAGCGGCACCGCGGTCTGGTGATTTTGATAGCCCCCGACTGGCCGCGACGGCCTTGGTATGCGGACGTAGTGCGGTTGCTCGTGGACAGCCCGTGGCGTCTTCCGTGTCGGCCGGACCTGTTGCTGCAGGGTCCGTTGCGTATGCCTCAGGTGAGTCTGTTCTCTCTTACGGCTTGGCTCTTGAGAGGGCTAGGCTGAGGGCTCGGGGATACACGCCCGTAGTCATTTCCACCATGCTGCAGGCGCGTCGGCGTTCCACCTCCTTAGCGTACATTCGAGTCTGGCGCATATTTGAGTCTTGGTGTGCGGGACGTCGCATTCGGCCCTTGGAGGCGTCTGTGCCTCACATCCTGGAGTTCTTGCAGGATGGGGTAGATAAAGGTTTAGCGGCTAGTTTCCCTCAGGGTGCAGTTGGCGGCCATTTCCTGCTATCGGGGTAAGGTTCGTGGCCGATCCTTGGGGTCCCTGGAGGACGTTCGCAGATTTTTACGAGCGGTCTTGCTTATTCGTCGGCCTCCTGTGTGTGCCTCGGTCCCGGCGTGGGATTTGAATTTGGTGTTGGAGGCGTTGGTTAGGGCGCCGTTTGAGCCTTTGGGGGAGGCTTCCCTTAAGGATCTTACCTTGAAAACGGTGTTTTTGGTGGCGATTTGCTCGGCGCATTGCATTTCCGAGTTGCAGGCCTTATCTTGTAGGGAGCCATATCTGTCTTTCTTTCTGCAGAAGGTCGTACTACGTACCGTGCCGGCTTTTCTGCCTAAGGTGGTTTCGGCCTTTCATGTTAATCAGGTAGTTACGCTTCCCGGATTCTCGGCGCAACAGAATAAGGATTCTGGTGGTCGGCTGTGTTTATTGGATGTAGGGCGCGTTCTGCGGAAATACCTTGCCAGGACAGTACCTTTCTGAAAATCTGATCGGTTGTTTGTCGCCTTCGGGGGGCCGCGCAAGGGGGAAGCGGCAGCGAAGACTTCAATTTCCCGTTGGCTGAAGTCGGCTATTGCATCAGCTTATGTTTTGAAGGGTCGAGTTGTCCCGGACGGGCTCCGGGCGCATTCCATGCGGGCGCAAGCGGCGTCTTGGGTGGAAGTCAGTCTGGTTCCCGTGGGGGACATTTGCAGAGCGGCGACCTGGTCGTCGTTGCATTCTTTTGTGAAGCATTATCGATTGTATTTGCAGGCAGCGGGGGATAGTGGCTTCGGGTCCGCGGTTCTTCAGGCTGGGCTCGCTGCTCCCTCCCGGTGACTGCACTGCTCTGTTACATCCTCTATGGTTCCGGGACTGGACTAGAGGGACGAAAAGGAAGAGTAAATTAGACTTACCTGCTAATTGTTGTTCCTTACGGAACTTTATTCCAGTCCCGGAGCCCTCCCTGGATATCGTCAGCTCGCTAGCCTGTGCTGGGGGTTCGTTGTGTTTCAAGCATGTCAGCGAAAAAAACAAAAAAACAAAAACAAACGAACCGAACGACCTCTAAGGTGCTAAGCGGACGGTAGGGTAAGAAATCCCGACCGGGTTTAGCAAAGTGGAAGGGCACCGGTAAGTAAGCCTTGTTTCCTTGTTGGGGCCTTTCCCTACTGAGCAGCTTGCCCTTCGGCTGTCGGCGGGGGCTCTCCCATGGGCATAGACTGGAGCCATGGGGGAGTCTTGGTCGTGGCTTGGCTGGGGGGTAATAGACCGTTTTGGTCCGTAGTTCCTGTGGGTTTCTATTTTTCCCTTACTGTCTTCTAATTTGTTTATTTGTTGCTCTGCTTAGCTGTGCTTTGTCAATAGGTACTGAGGATAGTGGGCGGTCCTTGCCTAGTTATACCAGAGGTGCTAAAGTGATGTCATTCAGTCTCCAAAGCTGCTGGATGGGATTGACAACTCTATGGTTCCGGGACTGGACTAGAGTTCCGTAAGGAACAACAGTTAGCAGGTAAGTCTAATTTACTCTTCTAGATTGTTCCAGGTCAGCTTTAAGATCTTTGTATGTTGTATATGGTGTTTTTCCAACAGTTCGCAATAATCTTTAAAGACTTCTTGGATTAATTTTCCTCTTCCCACCACATCTTGGGAGATTGATGACAATTCCATGAGCAGAAAACTTCTTAATAACATCGTGAACTGTAAACACAGAAATCCAAAGATCTTTGGAGATGGCCTTGTACCCCGTTGTAGTTTGATGATAAGGGATTTTCTGACAGTCTCAGGCAGCTCTCTTGTCTTCTCAATTGTGAAAATGGAACAGGGAGTGAATGTGGCCATTTTAAACATTAGAGCCATCATTCATCGGTTGATTCAAGTCATGTGAGTATGTCACAGGTATGTCTAATTTTACTGCAGTAGGAATGTGGTTCTTCTGTTCAAACTGATTTGAATTGTTTATATGGGTGCCAATAATCATGTTCTTCATCCAAAAGGTACACAACTTTCAATCTCTGTTTAACCAACTAAAAATTCCCGTAAGCTAACTAACGGACAGGACTACCTATATATGATTTATATTTTTGTCGGATCGTCTGTTATTGAGGATGCAAAAAACCATACTCATGCTACAGACCCTCCATTTTAATCAAATTTAAAAAGCCGACTAGGCCCACCTCGCGTGAGACTATCTGGTCCTCTGACCCAGCCACCACAATTCTAATTTCCTTAGAACCTGTTACTTCTCATACCAGTTCTATCGAGGCAGGATTACATGTATACAAACATGATATCAAAATCACCCAAAGGAATAAAGGTACTCATCTGATGAAATCCAATGGGAAGCTTTCGCCTGTGATAAACTGATTCTCCAGTGGAACTTTCCGTTCTCCCTCCACCTTACACAAGACTGCTCAGGCTGTCACCATTCCCTTCAATGAAACTCCACAACTGGGTGTTCAAACAAGCCGTTGGGTACAGCGACACAAGCCTTTGTGTTTCAAGCCAGTCGTCTTCATGGCCCTTTATCAAGCTCCGTACTCCCAACTTCCTGTTCCGGCGTAGATGCCATGACATCCTCCAAGATTTGATGGTAATGGAGGAGAAGAAAGTTAATGATGACATCACTGCAATTCACTCAGAGATTAATTCAATGTCCACCATTCCACCTCGGTGTTTAATCCCATCGGGGATGTAGAGTGTAACATGTATATCCATCTTTGCTCCTTGTAACGCAGCTGGCTTTGTCTATCTCCTCCCCGCTTCAATGTGGGGACTATATCCAATACCAGCCATTTTAATTGATCAAAGGTATGCATATGCTGTATACAGTGTTGTACCATTGGAGCCTCTACTACCTTAGTGTGTATGCGAGACCTGTGTTCCTGTAAACATTTCTTTATGCTCCTAGTTGTCATAACCACGTACACTTTCTCACAAGGGCACAATATTAAGTAAATCACATAAGATGAGGTGCAATCCATTGTATGGCGTAAAGAAAACGTCCTATTTAACTGCGGGTCACTCCATTCTGCACCTTCTATTGTAGTGGAGCAAAAATCACAGGAACCACACGCATGATGGCCTGTTTCGATTGATGGCCCTACTGACCTAGGACCTGTGTTAATTATGCGGTCTGCAATATTAGAGCTCCGTTGATACCCCAACATTAATGGTAACGGGAAGCATTTGTGTAACATTAAAACATGCCAATGAGATCTGAGAATCTTAGAGATAGCCCCAGTATTAGGCATAAATGGTAGCACTCCAACAAAACGTGGTGTGGGCTGCTGATGTTGACATCTTAAATCATCCCACCACTCAGGATGATTGTAGAGTGCTCGTTTATATGCCAAATTGATCAAGTTAACAGGGTATCCCCATGCTTGTAATCGGGATTTTAGATCGACTGCATGCTTCTTATATTCTTTCAATGTGGAGCATAAACGTCTAATTCGCAAAGCTGGCCAATAGACAGTGCTCTGCGCAGAGACCGAGGATGGTAACTGGTGAATTGTAACAAGGTATTACGTTGTACAGGTTTTTTATAAAGAGTCAATGAAATCTGTCGTCCTTCCTTGTATAATAACAGATCTAAAAACTCAATCTGCGAAGGATGATGTTTAGCCTCAAATTGGGTATGCTCATGCAACGTGTTTAACCATGTCAAAAATTCTGTTAACTCATGTGCAGAACCTGTCCAAATGAAAGATACATCGTCTTAAAAAACGCTTCCAAAAAGAAACATTTTGAAACCTAGGTGCTCCATAAAGGTAAGTATTCTCAAAATAATCATGTTCTGGCAGTGTCCCAGTTCTTATATTAACTAGTATTTCCTTTTTTAATTGATCTTGTTTTATTTTATTCTTTTGTGTGTCAAAATAGTGTGCATATATATAGTCCAAAGCCATTTCACTGGCCACTTTTTTTTTTTGAGATATTGGACATTAAGGGGTTGAACTGCAAGGGTGCCAATAATTTTGACCCCAACTGTAGCGAAGAACAACCCGAACTACAGTTAAACAATGCAAGATTTGACATTAGGAATCTCCATCCATAAAAATAATCTAGGCATCATCTTGGCTATCATTGAAATTCTCTGCTCTGTGAGCAGTGGCAGCCAAGAATGCAAATAAAATGCTTGGAATCATAAGGAAAGGATTGGGACTAAATTCAAGAATATTATAATACCTCTGTATTGCTCCATGGTGTGAGTGCACCTTGAATATTGTGTGCAGTTTTGGGCACCATATCGTAAAAAAAAAAGAAAAAAGGATATAGTAGAATTAGAAAAGGTACAGAGAAGAGTGACCAAAATGATGAAGGGGATGGAAGGATACCTCTTCAAAGAAAGGCATGAAAGGTTAGGGCTCTTCAGCTTGGGAAGGAGATAGCTAAGGGGAGATATGATAGAGGTCTATAAAATAAACCGTAGAGAGGAATGGGTAAACGTAGATCAGTTGTTTATACCTACAAAAAGTAGAAACATTAGGGACATGTAAAGAAACTACATTGTAGCACCTTTAAGAGTTGTCAAAAATATCTTTATACTTAATGTGTAATCAAACTCCGGAGTTTGTTTCCAGAGGATGTGGTAAAAGTTGTTAGAGTAGCTGGGTTTAAAAGAGGTTTGAACAAGTTCCTGGAGGAAATGTACTGCTCACCCCCAGTATAAGCAATGGAATCTGTCTACATTTTGGGAAGCTTACAGGTCAACTTCCCAAAATGTAGACATATTGGCTACTGTTGGAAACAGGATACTGGGCTTGATGGACCTTTGGTCTGACCCGTAAGGCATATCTTATGTTCTTATGTACACTTCTTCCTCTCCTACAACAATCTTCATTCACTGCTGAAGCTTAAACCTGGGTCCTTTTTTCCCATTAAAGCTAGAGAAAGATTTACTGCCTCAAAGCAGGGAAGTTTTCCACTCCACTGCTGGATCATTCAGTAATGGCTGACTATAAGGAAATGTCAGAAGCATCAAAACAGGAAATTTACTTTGTGGCCCTTTACACCCACTGGAGGAACTTGAGAGACAGGAGGCAGGTTTCTTCCTTCTCCAGTTCCTTTTTCATACCAAGAGATGGGGGAATCATCACCTCTTTCTCTCTCTCTCTGAGCAACTAATACTCTGACCAGAATATTCTCAGGGTTGATGGACCAACACACTGAACTATATCATTAAAGCCACGTGTAGAAGGGAGTAGTTGTTACGTGCCGTTGAGTCAATGTCAACTCATGGTGACCCCATGAATAGTTGTCCAAAATTGTGTGGTTTCAGTCAGCTGTTTAATTGTTAGAGTGGCATCCATAGCTGCTGTTATTGGTTCAATCAATTGCATTGCTGGCCTTCCTCTTTTGCATTGATCTTCAATCTTGCTAAGCATGATCTCTATCTCTAATAATCTTTCTCTTCGCATGATGTGTCCAAAGTATGAAAGTTGAAGTCTTGTCATTTGAGCTTCTTAAGAATGTTTAGGTTTTTTCTTCTCTAGTACTGACTGATTTGTTCTTTGGGCAGTCCATGGTACACAGTATTCTTTTCCAGCACCATAATTCAAAGGCATTGATTTTCTTCCTATCTTTCTTCTTCATTATCCAAGTTTTGCATCCATATGATGATGAAAATACCATAGCTTGGACAAGTCAAATCTTTGTATGCGGCGATACAGCTCTGCATCCGAGAACCTTGTCTAAGTCATTCATAGCCATTTATCAAGAGCAATGTGACATCAGATTTCTTAACTTCTTGTCATTTCTTTATTGATTATTGACCCAAGCAGGTTACTTCATCTACTATTTCTATTTCTTTTCCATCAAGGATGAAATTATTGATTTTGCTAGTTGTTAGGATCTTTGCTATCTTCATGTTAAGATGCAGGCCCATTTTTATACTGTTCCTTGATCTTGATAAGCAGATGTTTTTGATTCTTTGCTTTCATCCCATACATAGTATTGTCAGGATAGCAAAGGTTGTTGATGAGTCTTCCACCAGTCTTCATATTTTGGTTGTCTTCATAAAGTCCTGCTTCTCTAATGATTTGTTTGCTTTTTCTATCGATTTTAGCTGGTACTTGTTCATAGAGAACTGATCAACTTCATCTTCTGCTGTTATTGTTGGCACATATACCAGAATAATAGTTGCACTCATGGGTATTTCTCATAGGCAAATAGAAATTAAGCATTTATTGATTGCATTGTTTTTAATTTCAGCTCTTGCAAATTTCTTCTTAAGTTTAAATGCATACCATTTCTTCTTTGTCTTTCATTTCCAGCATAGTATACCTTGTGAACATCAGTTTCAAAGTGCTTGATGCCAGTTCATTTCAGTTTGCTGATACCCAACAGATCACGCTGTAAATATTCCATTTTATTCTTGACCATGGAGACTTACAGATAAGTTGTGGACATATTTGCTATTGCCCAGTGGACTTGCTCAAGTTTGACAACATAAGGATTTAATATAACGCTAATTAAGATTTTTTTTCTTTAAAAAGATTCACATTTAAGTTGGTGGAATATACACATATATATATAAAATGAGGAAGAATGATGAATTTTAAGCCTGTAGTGTGTGTTTTTCACTACGTGAAGAAATTTGAGCTCCTGCTGTCTAATTTTAGTAATACAGTATGCTTGGATATAAAATTTGTTTTCTTGCAATCTTTTATGTTTGACCATTTCATACTTGACCACGTCCAGCTTCTCTTGGTTCATGCTTCGCATGTTTCATTATCCAGTATGTAAGGCATCTTAACAGTTTCTGACTCAATTCCTGTGCAGCTACATCATCATTCACACATCTCTGATGGCTTTGTTTCTACCACATCATAAATTTTGGCTTTACTTTGAAAAGTCTTAAGCTCTTCCCCAGTAGTCCATTGAGTGCCTTCCAACAAGGGGGCTCCTCTTCCAGCACTATATTGCAATTTATTTTGTTGTGATTATTCATTGGTTTTTCATGGCATGGTCTGGAAGTACCAATACCAGTGGTGTTGCCGAAATGTGATCCTCTGCTGCCCAGATGGGTGATTTGCTTTAGTCTGGTACCTCAGCTGAGACCTGTTGATCTGAGAGACTCTGCCAGTAGTTAAGCTACAGATAGCCTAGCTCTCAGCATCTCTGCTGCACACAGGCCCTCGTAGCACAAGCTGCAAACCAAATGAGAGGTAGAAAGGAGTACGCTTGCAAATATTACAGTGCGCTTCCTACACTAACAACCACAGTATGTTCTCTGTTGGGAGGAGCAGAGCCTTTGGGGAAAAAGAGCCCATAGGCACCCTTTACATAGTTACTGGGTGTAGGGAACTGAAGGCAGGAAAGATATAACTATTCAAATATATTTTCCTGGCATCTATAGTTATTAAAATGCTGCCTAATTACATAAATCAAGAGTATATTCAATGTTTACATTTCTACCTTCTGCTGGACTAACTGTACCCCTCAAACGTGTTCATCTGCATGTATCAAAATAAAATAATGGAAATGTCTCATTCCAGCACATCTTAACTGTCAGGCAGCCAGATGGAAACACACAAACTATTTTCTGCCAAAAAAAAGCTCTTGCTGAAATATATGCAGTTTAATTTATATACCTCCTAGAAGATGCCTTACATCTGATTTTTGTTTAACTCTTTATTTAACTCGGTGGACAATACACTTAAAAGAATCAGAGCAAGATGCAGAGAGCAATGCTAGTGGGTATCCAACAGGGCAGGACTGTACCAAGCTAGAAATTCACCCTCTGTGACTAATGAGTCTGGTGGCCCCTCCACCCAGCCATGTTCAGTAATTCACTCATTTTGAGCTTCCTGGAAGCCCAGTGATGATATCAGTGCCCCATTCTGTGCTTGTGCCCTGTCGGCTACACTGCTTGCACAGCCCTTGGTACAGTCCTGCAACAGGGTAAGCTCCACCGCACCTATCCCCATTTCTCTGGTAATACTGTACAATCAACCCCACTACTGCACCCAATGACCCATGCCCTGCTTTATGGATAAAAGAGTTACGATGTGACTTAAGCCAATATCTGAGCGAATTAATAAACCAATCTCTTACATCCGGATCATTTCCACAAAGTCTGAAACAAACATCAATCAGACCACTGCTCAAAAAATAACAAGATGGACCCAACGAAAGTGGAATCATACAGACCAATTTCAAGTATCCCTATGCTTGCCAAAATAATCGAAAAGTTAGTACAGCGCCAAATCCAACAGCATATTGATACTGAAGCCCCACTGGATCCTTCCCAGCATGGGTTCAGAGAAGCACATGGGGTTGAAACCCTCCTCACCAACCTATTTGACCATCTAGTCTCTGGAACTGACAAAATGCATCAAGGATTCGCCCTCATATTCCTCGACATTGCAGCGGCTTTCGACTCGGTGAACCATGAGATCCTCATACAACGTCTCAGCGAGAAAGGAATTCAGGGAACAGCCCTAAAGTGGTGCAAGTCATACCTGACTAATAGATGGCAACATGTAAGGTCAGGCTCCACAACCTCTGAACCATTTTTACAGAACCAGGGTGTACCACAGGGCTCGTCACTATCTGCATTGATGTTTAACATCTACATGCAGCCCATATGTGCCCTAGCACGTTCATTCAAGGTCAACTGTCTAGCCTACGCAGATGACATCCTACTATACATCCCATTCAGGACCAACCATCCAGACCTCTCCCCTCTAACAAGATGTTTTGAGGCAACAGCAGAATGGTTCAGCACACAAAACATGAGAATCAACTACAGTAAAACAGATGTCCTTTTCATCTCAAGAAACCAGGACTTCACCCCTCCACTCTCTTTAAAGGTCGGCAACACAGAGCTGAAAACCAAACCCACAATCCGCTACCTTGGCGTTACACTGGATCAACAACTGGATCTGAAAACCCACATAAGAAACACAGTAAAAACAGTATACATGAAAATAAGGACCCTAAAACATCTCCGACCGCTGCTTGACTTCAGCGACTACCGTTCGATCTATCAGGCATTAATATTACCACATTTCGACTATGCCAACGTAATTCTACACGGTCTCCCTCAAGCAACACTGGCTCCTCTCCAGCTTGCAATGAACACTGCGGCAAGAGTACTAACAGGGGCTTCACGGAGAGAGCACATAACGCCAGTACTGATGAACCTCCATTGGCTACCAGTTCAAGCAAGAATCCGCCACAAAGTTCTAACCTTAACTTTCAAAGCCGCAAACACCCTGACCCCCACAGCCCTCAGCAAGATGATACATAAAGTACCACAGAACAGAAACAGAAGACCCATGATGCAAAACACACTAGAGGTCCCAAAAGTAATAACAAAATGCACAAAAGCAACGACAAATAGGGCCTTTACGATTTACGCACCCAGAGCATGGAATGCTCTCCCCACCTCTATTCGAAACATCACTTACCTAATTGACTTTAGGAAGGCACTAAAGCAGCACCTATTCACCACATACTACCCTGAATCCAGCACTAGTAATCATACATATGCCCCCTCAGACAATCACTCATTGCAATTAAACAATCAGACTCAGCATGAAAAAGGATAATCAACTGATCGCTCAGAAGATACCCACTGAAATGGAATCAGGACCCCCAGTGTAAATAAGATGTAGTTATGTTATACAATGTACATAGTTCCCCCCAGTTACTTCCAAGTTGATCTCCTGTTTATTGTAAATGCAACTCAGGGTTCCTGTGTTGTATGGTTGATGTTGAATGTAAACCGCTCTGATCTAAAATAGAGCGGTATAGAAGAACTGTTAAATAAATAAAATAAAATAAAATAAACTAACTGCGATTATGAATGTGCCAGCTGTCTCTCTGCTACCAATATTTAGCCCAGATCTTATCATACATGTCCATTTTACCACCTCAATAAACACGATAAGTTCTATTATCAAGCAATCTCATAAATTTGTTTATACTGGGGGTTCTCTCAACCCAGTCCTCAGGACACATCTAGCCAGTCGGGTTTTCAGGATAACGACAATGAATATACATTCTGCAAATCTCTCATGCATATTCATTGTGGTTATCCTGAAAATCTGACTGGCTAGGCGTGTCCCAAGGACTGGGTTGAGAACTCCCGGTTTATACCAATGTGCCAAATTGGGGGAAGTTTTACAGAATTTGGCAGTAGTGTATCGGGTTGCATGTATAACTGCCCCACCAGTAGTTGTTCATCCCCGGGTAAGCGGGTTATCCTGCAGTAGCCCGTTGGGACGAAGTTCTGGGGTCAGTTCAAACCTCCTATCCAGGTCCTCTCCAATCTCTGCACCAATCTCTGCACAGGTGTACCATATATACATGTGGTCACCAGTGAAACCACAACACTGCCAACATAATCTAGAAGTGGTATGGACATACTTAACATTAAAAAGGGGGTATCTATAAGTCCTATATAACAACTGGACCATGAGTTCTACCTGCGGCAGCAAAAAGGGATCAAATGAGCAGATTACCAAATAAGATCCCAATCAGAGTTATCAAGAAGACTCCTGCAAATCCTCATTCCATTGTTCAATTAACTTTTGTGATTTTGGTAGGGAGAGTCTGTATTGGTAACTATTCTATATAACCAAGAAAGTCAACCCTGCCCAGGGCACAGACAAAAAGTTTAAAAGGAGCTGGCTGTCATCACCAACCCTAACTCTCCAACTGAGTAACTGAATCCTGGAGTTGTAGGTTCAGATATAGAGTCGAGCTTGACAGCAAACTCTTTATGGAGGGCAACACAGCTCTTCATAGCTTCCCCAATCCTCAGCTGCCATAAAAACTGCAGACTCTGTCCCTCCCATTGGCCCATTGCAGGAAAGAAAGTAAAATAGGAAAAACTGGAATTATTGCCAAGAGAAGAGACAGGAGAAAGGTGTTCTATTTCGATCTGTAAATGAGGACAAACATTTCATCAATCCTAACTGTATGAGCCAAAATGAATTTCTTCTACAAAATCTCACAGTATATAGGGATATGTCTCGGCATAACTAGCATCAAAAGGAGAGAAACCCTCTATCTGTGCGCTCTTCAACTGTACCCTGTCTGTAGCTGCACTCCCCTCAACCATCTCATGAGCTGTGACATCCAATATTAAGCCTCTTAATTAGGGAAACACATTCCACCTTTCCCCCATCCCATCTTAAAGAGGCTTATCCTAGGTGTTCTGTTAAAACTGGACACTTGACTGTTCAGCTTCCAGAAACCTGTCCGAGGAACTGTGCAAGGAAGATGCAAGATCAAGTATAACAGTCAGGGCAGAATGTTAATTTTGACCAAATTAATCTGACACCCCAAGAAACAGGCAAGTCATGCTAGAGGTGCAAATCCAACTGGGCCATATTTAAGATTGAAGAGTGATTAACCCTATATATGGCCTGCAACCAGGCTGGAATTTGAATTCCTAAGTACTTAAATTTAGAGATGCGCCAGAAAGAACATAAAGAAGTGGGGAGCTGGCGATAGGATCCCAATATATAAATTTCAAATTTATACAAGTTCAGTTTGTAGCCAGCCACTTCCCCAAACTCACTTAACAAGTCCATCAAAGTAGCACCCAATAAATCTGATTCAGGAAAAGCAAAATATCAGAATATATTGAAATCTTGTGCTCAGCTCTCTCTATGCTGTAACATGCAATAGCAACAGTGGCTCTATAGCTAAGCAAACAATGTGGAAGAGATGGCAGTCATGCCTAGCTCCAGTATGAATAGAGAAGGGCACCCACAGAACTCCATTAACAAGAAGCCGAGCCTAAGGGGAGGAGTACAGTGCCAACACCCAACTCCAAAACTCCTCAGGAAGACCCACTCTGCATAAGACAACAGAGAGAGAGAGGGCCAGTGAAACCAATCGGAGGCTATTTTGGCATCTAAAGCAATTACATTCCACAAAAGTGACCCTGAATGGCCTGCTGGAGAATATTAAACAACCAACAAGTATAGTCTGTGGAGGTGCAATCCCAAATAAATCCCGTTTTGATCTAGGTGCACAAAATGCGGTAAAATAGCCTCTAATTCATTTGAAGTACTTGGGCCAAAATCTTTGTCAACATTAAAGAGGTGAATGGAACAACAGGAGTTAATGTTATTTGCCGCCTTGTCCTTTTTGCAAAGCAGAACCACTGCAGCGTCCAGCAATTTTCCAGTCATCTCATGGTGTTCACCCATGTGTGTAAAAACTTCATACAAAATCGGTGTGACTACCTCTTTCTTACAAAACCAAAGTCTTTATCTTTATTTGGTTTTTGATATACCGCTCCCGCTCATGCACCATAGCGATTTACAAAGAAACACCAAGCTACTACAGAAAATCAGAAAAAGGAAAAGGAATACCATTTATAATTGGAAAGAGAGAGAGACAGATTAAGCCAGAAAAATATTCAGGGCCCACACTGTCAGGTCTCTGAATCCCGTCAATAGCCTGCTTTATTTCCAGCATAGAAATTAGACAATGCAATATCATCCTCAGAGCCGTCAGCCATTCTAAGTTCACCTGTTCATCGGTCCCGCCCTCTGGAACTCCCTCCCCCCTCCCTCCGCTTAGACCCTGATCATACCTCCTTTAAGTGTAACCTCAAGACCCACCTCTTTTCCCTGGCCTTCGACCTCCCCTCACCCTTCATGTAGCTATTTCCTTTATGTCTTCTCTTCTCTCTCCTGCTCTTCTACTGTCCTGTCATTGATTGTAGTTCCTTTCCTTTTCCGCTAGGCCTCGTACCTCTGCTGTATTTTATGAAATGTAAACTGCCTTGCTTATCACAGAAGGGCGGTATATCAAATTGAATAAACATAAACACCTATCAAGAAATTTCTGACATCTCGACAAGAGGAGAGCATTCCCACCCCCATAAAGATCCTGAAAGTGATCCAATAGAATCCACTCCGGCTTCTCAGGATTTGTGCAGACCCTCCCCATACCATCCCAGAATCTCCCAATCGCATTGCTGCCATCCATCACTGCATCACTATAGTAAGTAAAGAGCTCATTTTTCTCTGTATTAGCAATACTTTGAGACAGCTGGAAGGATACCTCTATCTTGGCCACCTCCGATCCCTTAAGACTGTCCCAAGTCAAACACAATGGTTGATATACTCCTATTCCTAGACATTGCCTCTTCCTTTGACTCCATCCCTCACAACCTGCTACTTCAAAGGCTGTTAGAAATCAGACTTCAAGGGATCACTCTCGCCTGGTTCCACTCTTACCTAGAATCTCGAAAGCAGCAAGTCAGAATCAACAGAAAGACTTTAACTTCAAGGAGAGAGCCTCTTTCAATTGAAAGCAAGTTCTGCTATGAGGGGACATGGGATGAGGGTGAAGGGAGATAGATTCAGGAGTGATATGCGGAAATATTTCTTTACGGAAAGAGTAGTGGATCTGTGGAATAGTCTCCCAGTGGAGATGGTAGAGATGAGGACAGTAACTGAATTCAAAAAAGCATGGGACAAACACAGAGGATCTCTAAAGGTAAAAAGGGGACTGTTGTAGTTGTTATGGAAGGACAGACTAGATAGGCCATGTGGTCTTTTTCTGTCGTCATATTTCTATGTTTCTATGTTTCTAACTCCATTCACTCAACAAACAGGAGTTCCTCAGGCTCAAGTCTCTCAGCCTTCCTCTTTAATATTTTCATACACCCAGTTTGCCAGATCTTCAACAACCACAACATTCAATATCAAATTTATGCTGATGATAATGATCTTCACACCCATTAACCTTCTCTCTCCTGATCTCACCAGCCTCCAAAACTGTTTAAAAAATACAAAGGAATGGCTCACCAGACACAATTTACACATCAACACTGAGAAGCTAGAAGCCTAATACGTAACCACCGACCCAACTGTCTGCTCTCCACAAACATTGAGACTAGACTACGCAGAAATCGGAGTCAAATCTGAGATCAAATACCTTGGCATAACACGCGACCAACAGCTAACTTTCCAAGCACATATAAAGAGAACAACATCCACTACTTAACAAAAACTAAAAGCCCTGAAGAACCTCCACCCCATTCTTCCTACAGTCTGTCAGGTTCTAATTACACCTGTCGTGGACTATTGCAACATCATTTATCAAGGCCTCCCCAGACACATCCTCCGCAGATTGCAATTGGCCCAGAACATGGCTGCATGGATAATCACCAGAGCCCCTCATCGAGACCACATCACCCCATTGCTTATACAGCTTCGCTGGCTCCCATGACTGCCAGAATTAAATTCAAAGCCTTTACCGTAACATTTAAAATCCTACACAGCGAATCTGCAAGCTGCCTTCTGCCTCTCATTGCCAAATTCAAAATTGAGCTGTCCAGAAGAACCTCTACCCTTAAACCTCCTACGGATCCCTACTCAGAAGATCAGGAGCAAGCAGTCCACCTACAACTGAGCCTTTTCATTATTTGCCCCCACATTATAGAACTCCTTTCCGCCATCACTAAGAGAAATTACAGATTTATCGGAATTCAGAAAGAACCTTAAAACATACCTCTTTCTGAATGAATACAGCACAGATATGCACTCAGAAACCCAGCCACCTTAAAATGTACTCTAAGGCACAATAGGCAAATACTCCTTTTATCTGAACATAAGTTAATTAATATAACCACAGAACCATAACTGTAAATAGATGATGTTAAACTATATTGTAATGTTTACTGTTTCTGTTTCATGTAAAACAGTGTGCTGAACAGGCCCCTGTTACACATTTGTTAAATGTGAACTGCTTTGAATTGTAGAAAGGTGGTATAGAAATAAGCTTAAATAAATAAAATAAGGGAGAAAGTCTGTAGATGCTGTTGCTCAAGGGGCCAATTTTGTTGCATCAACTGGAGAGCCTTAGTTCTATTACATCTAGGCAGATAAAGGCAAAACTAATGAACTTACCATGTAAAATTGTCTTATGTTTTCCAGTGCCACACCAGAGAACATGGATTTCCTGACCACCTCCTCAACTAGTTTAATTTCACAAAAGGGTGATATTCAATCTCTGTGTCACCTCTCTGGCGTGATTTCCCCACTTGCACTGTCAAATGCACTAGATGATGGTCTGACAAAGTACAAGACAAAATTTTGCTTCTAATCATGGAAATCCTGGGACTTGGAAAACATAAAGAAACATAGAAACATGATGGCAGAAAAAAAACACATGGCCTATCTAATCTGCCCTTCCATATCAACCACTACAACAGTCTCCTTTTTCTCTTTAGAGATCCTCTGTGTTTGTCCCATGCTTTTTTGAATTCAGATACTGTCCTCATCTTTACCACCTCCACTGGGAGGCTATTCCATGCATCTACCATTCTTTTGGTAAAGAAATATTTCTGCATATTACTCCTGAGTCTATCCCCTTTCACCCTCATCCTATGTCCTCGTAGCCGAGAGGCTGTCTTCCTGTGCATTTATGCCACGGAAGTATTTAAACGTCTCAATCATATCACCTCTATTCCGCCTTTCATATAAAGTATACATATTAAGATCTTTAAGTCTATCCTCATATGCTTTATAATGAAGACAGCTAACCATTTTAATAACCACCCTCTGTACCGACTCCAACCTGTTTATATCCTTTTGAAAGTGCAGTCTCCAGAATTGCGCACAATATTCCAAATGAGGTCGCACCAAAGACTTAAACAGGGGCACTATCACCTCCTTTCTTCTGCTGGCCATTCCTCGCCCTATGCACCCAATCATCCTTCTAGCTTTCACCGTTGCCTTTTCTACCTGTTTAGCTACTTTAATATCATCAGACACAATAACGCCTAGGTCCCATTCTTTTGTGGACAGAAGTACTTCACCCCCTTACTATATCATTCCCCTGAATTGCTGCAGCACAAATGCATGACTTTGCATTTTTTAACATTAGCTGCCAAATTCTAGACCATGCTTCAAGCTTAGCTAGATCCCTCCTCATGTTATATATACCTTTCTGGGTGTCTACTCTATTGCAGATTTTGGTATCATCCGCCAAGAGGCAAAACTTTCCCAACAGCCCTTCTGCAATATCACTAGCAAAGATGTTAAAAAGAATTGGACCAAGGGCAGATCCCTGGGGCACACCTTTGGTAACCTCCTTTTCCTCAGAGTGAGCGCCATTTACCTGTACCCTTTGTCACCTCCCACTCAACCAATTTCTAACCCAAGCAGTAACTTTAGGGTCCATCCCTAGGGTGCTTAGTTGGTTTATAAGTCGCCTGTGCGGAACGGTGTCAAAGACTTTATTGAAATCTAAATACACCACATCTAGGGCTCTCCCTCGGTCCAACTCCCTGATCACCCATTCAAAGAAATCAATTAGATTTGTCTGACAAGACCTGCCTCTGGTGAATCTATGCTGCCTTGGTTCTGGTAATCTGTTGGACTCCAGAAACCTTACTATTTTCTCTTTCAGCAGTGCTTCCAATAATTTACTCACCATCGAGGTTAAACTAACCGGCCTGTAGTTTTCAACCACATCTTTACTTCCGCTTTTGTGTAAAGGGACCACATGTGACTCTCTCTAGTCCTCTGGCACCATTCCCGACTCCAGTCCAGGTGACTAAAGGAGTTGTGGCGAGGTGAAAAGAATGTGTAGTCTTGGCGGCCGGGATGAGTCAACTGCCATACATCCTCCACCCCCAAATACTCCACCAGAACAGCAAGGGACCAAGATTTCCTGCTATCAACACAGGAGCCACTGTGGTCCAAATAATTATTCTTAGACATTCCAATCCTCTCCTCATAATGAGGTTAACCTTAGGTATTGTGTAACTGCTCCCCCCCCCAATTGAGCACAAAGTCATCCTGATTCTCATTAGGCCAGTAGTTCCCAAACCTTTCCTGAAGTCTCCCCAGCCACTTGGGGTTTCTGAATATCCACAGGAATATGCAGGAGGTAGATTTGCATGCAGTGGAGGCAGTGGGTGCAAATTTCTCACATAAATATTCATTGTGGATATTCTGAAAATCTGGCTGGCTGGGGAATCCCCAGGACAGGTTTGGAAACCACTTCATTAGGTCCATATACATTGGCCATGGCAAGCTCATCAGATACCAATTTACAATGTAAGATTAGATACTGTCCCGGGTCGGCCATAGTCCATAGTAACTCCAAGGGCAGGGATTTATGAATTTGAACACCTACTCCCTGATACCTTGCTAAGTATAAGGCTGAGAACACTTGCCCCACACAATCCCTGTGCAGCTTGTCATACTCTCTCTGAGAGAGATGAGTCTCCTGCAGGAATGTCATGTGAGCTTTCTCTTGTTTCAGATATTTCAGGTGCCTGGGCCACATAACTGGTCTATGTATGTCCTGGATGTTCTAGTAGACAATTTAAAATGTTGTGCCCATCAGTCAGCAACCTATCAAGAGAAACTGAGAAAAAAACATGATAAACCAGTATGAAAGAGGTATATGTTAACTGATGTTGCAGCTAGAAAACAAGGATCAGCACCCCTTGCAGAGCACCAGAAAGATGCACGTCTGCTGAGATTAGACACAGCCTCTGTTGGAGCCACAGCATCGCAGCCTCTAGTACAAATTTTTAACCATAAAACTAAATACTAACCAACAAGCCCCCCTACCTCCACCAATCCCCACTGGAAGCCGCCCCCCCCCCCCCCCCGTCTTTGCAGGATACATTCAGGAACACAGCAGTCTGTCCCTCAGCTCTCATGCGTATACAACTTCTCAGTCACCCCTACAAACTGCTCATCAACAATCGTTCAGCACACCCACATAAATGCTTAACTGCCCTGTTCTGCTTCCCAAAAGCCCCAAATCAACCAACACCCACTCCTCCCTAAGTCCTCAAACCCACCAACCATCCTAATAGCACATAATCTAATCCAGCGCCACTCCATACCTACCGCACCCACATAAAATTTGTGTAGCAACTCCAGCCTCCTGAACTTCCCTCTCATTCCCATACACATGCACAGCCAAAACCACAGCCATTCCCAATCTCCCCTACCCCTCCCTATCCAAAACACCTGCTCAGTTCACTTGCTTCCAAGAATACCAACTCACAGCAACCATCACTCATAAACATCCCTGCCTGCCATCACTTGGTAAAACAGCCTTCAAAAAGAGACACGAGGGTAACAGTACTCAAAACCTTCAGAGAACATAACCAGTATACACTATATGGACGATATGTTTGTTTATTACATTTGATATACCGCTCAGGCCAAAGCATCAGAGCGGTTTACAATATTACATAAATGATACTGAAAAAAAGGAAAAGAACGCCATTAATAAGATTGGACAGAATAAGAGATACAGTGATAGTCAAGGAAATAGAAGAGATAAGAGGAAAGGCTCATTATAACATCTAGAGAGGCAGAATATCGTACTACCATAGCTCAGTACTTCCAAACAGACTTGACCAGCAGGAAAAAAGTCTGTAGCAGAGATGTCAAGTCTCATTCAGGAGCATAACACACTCATTCAAAGGCTTTCTCACTCTCACACTCATTGAGCCCCCTATCTCAAGCATTGGAGCCCTCAGTGCCAGTGCAGTGATCCTGGTTATCCCTTTTCCCTGTATCTACAAATACATGTGCCCTGAAACCTATGCACATACTTTCAGCCAATGAGTGGAAAGCAATTTTCAATCCAAAGAATTTACCCATATTGCCTCCATTGTGCCTGCATCTTTTCAGAGATGCCAAAGAAGAGCAAATACCATTTTATACTTATTTTTTCACTTGTAAAGCAATACCATATTGTGGTAGTTGTGGCCTACGTGAGATGTGACAGAGGACTCCACAGCCAAGAGGTTAAAAAAACCCCTAAAAACTTTATTTTGGGCAAGCATCCAAACAACTGCCCTGGCCCTCCTTGGGTTCTAGGCACACTCTTTGGATTTCAATCTCACTCTCTGGGGTGGTATAGTAAATCTCACTCTGGAATGGTTCACCCTTGGCATCTCCGCTGTAGTACCAGTCAGAGCTTGCCCTTGTCACTTATATGAGGTCACAACCCAAAGCATCTGCGCAAATTGTTCTATGGGCACCGCCAATGTGAACACTTGCTGCTGTTCTTCATACTGTACATGCAATCACATCAGGTACAGCAAAGCATATGACAAGTCCAGGTCTTTAGAGTCTTTCTAGCGGCACCATATTTTTCTCGCAAATTGGTCAGCAGAAAATTTCTGAAGAATGTAGAAGTGGTGATTTTGGTTGCTCAATTCACCTGCCTTCTGTGCTACTTCCAAAACGTGGGCTTTATCCATATAGTGGTGCAACCTAATGATGACAGACCAGGGCTGGCCCAGCCATTTTCAAAAGGAGCTGGGCCCAGGGAATGGTGTGCTCTTCCAGCTGAAGAACATCACAGTGCGCGTCCATATTGAGTGCCATCAGGAACCATTTAACAAAAAGGGCAGTAGGGTCCGATTTTTCCATCACCTTTTCGAAAGCTCCACAATCCAAAAATTTTGTTGCAGTGACTACAATTTTCCAAGTCATCACTGCACCTCCTGTAAAAGTCTTATGGCTCCACTGCAGCACTTCAATCATCTGCCGGGCATCTATCAGAGAGATCTACAAATCCTCCATTCATTCCTCTGTGGCATCTACCCAGGCCACCGTCTATCCCATTGAGGACACCAACTGAGCCACTTTGTCTAGCACAACTTCAAGCCTAGAATCCAGTGTGGTATGTACTTTGGCCACAGAATGATCCATGACCCCTTTGATAGCATGAAACATCTTGGATACTAGGCCCTCCTCAAACAAGCTGCTCCTCCTCCATGGAGTCACCATCGGCCTTAGTTGCAGTGGACTTTTTTTTTTTGTTGGCTCATTTGTGCAGTTTTGAGAGGGGGCTCTTCCCGCTATCCCTGGTCATCTTCATCCTGGCCAGGAAATAAAGTAAAGAATTACTGACGTATTAATGAGTGATGGTGGAAGTTACGTAGATGTGTGACCAAACTCTTCAACAACTCATGGCGCTCCCCTCCCCCCCCTCATCTGATGTTTTGATGCTGTTTGGAGATTGTAAATAATTCTACTGCTGTTTCTAGTGTGGAGATTTTTTTTTTTGGTGAGCGCATTTTTGTTTCTGCTAAGAAAAATTAAACTTAAATCCAGTAAGAAGAATCTATTTATAGAAATAAACCAAAAGATGGCTTCAGGTCAAAGTAATGCCAAAACAGAGAATAAGTTGTTCAGTTTATTTGATATGATTTTGAGATGGTGTTTGAATGTAATTCAGCCATGTAAAGCAACTGGCAGAGCCTGCTTATGTTAACATTTACTAAAAATATATTTCACTGTATTGAAATACAAGGGATAGTGTGCAAAGTAATAATACAGTTGACTAGTGTGTGCTGTTTTACAAAGGTTACAATAAAATTGTTTGGTGAATAAGATGTTTCTGTCACAAACAGCCTGTTTGCCACAGCAGTGGATGTCGACCTTCTCAGGTGATTGATGCCTGTTAAAATTCACCAGAGAATGTGAGAGCCTTCCCTCCACATTTATGCACACTTCTTTCTAATCTGATGCTATCACACAAATTCCTTGCTTACCCAATCTTTGTTACTGCTGCTTCTTGCCCCCATCTATTCTCACAGTACTACCTCTAGCTGTCAGGTTGCCAGAGAAGGACACCTTTTATTAGGGAGCAGATCAGGAGCTGTGGATGGGTCTAGGTCTGGAGGTGGAGGTGGGAGAGCTATTTATCACCATCTCAGGCTCTTTACAAATATTCTCATTACCACTGGCTCATGTTATGGTGGGCTGATGCTGCTAGGCAAAGTTAACAATAATTCTTGAGGACATGTTAACTTTAATGAATAACCTAAATTAACTGCAAGCTGGGTGGTGATTCCACATAATGAGCACTTTAAGGCTCTGAATGATTAGTGAAGTTAGAGGCTGTTTACAGATCAGAATTGAGGGATGACTTAAATTATCCATTTGGTAGACTTGTGCTCATGATGATGATAATGATGAGGTCATTGTATTATGATTTTTATATTGCTGTGCTTTTTGTTTAGTTATTGCTTTTTTGGAGGGAGGGAGGAATTTACCTCATGCCTTTTTTTAGTCTTTGTTCATGCATGCTGGTTATCCATAGTTCTAGGCACAGTATAATGTGGGTTAGAAATTGTTCAAATAAATAAATATTAACTCATTCCCATTAAACTATGTCTGACTGTATGGCCAGTAATTTGGTTAAGAACATAAGATATGCCATACTAGGTCAGACCAAGGTCCATCAAGCCCAGTATTCTGTTTCCAACAGTGGCCAATCTAGGTCATATGTACCTAGCAGTTTCCCCAAGGGACACAGGTTCCACAATGCTTGTATTGGTTCAAGCATTGATATCCTGGGTCCCTTCTTAATAATGGCTTATGGACCTTTCCTCCAGGAACTTGTCCAAACCTTTTTTAAACCCAGCTACACTAACAGCCTTTACTACATCCTCCGGTAACAAATTCCAGAGTTTGATTACACGTTGAGTGAAAAAATATTTTCTTTTATTAGTCTTAAATAGTTTACCCTGTAGCTTCATTGCATGTCCCCTAGTCTTTCTATATTCTGATAAGGTAAACAATCGATCTACGTTTACCCGTTCCACTCCGTTCATTAATTTATAGACTTCTATCATATCTCCCTTCAGCCATCTCTTTTCCAGGTTAAAGAGCCCTAACCTTTTTAGCCTTTCTTCTTAGGAGTATCCTTCCATCCCCTTTACCATTTTGGTGGCTCTTCTCTGAACCTTTTCTAAAATCGCTATATCCTTTTTAAGATACGGCGACCAGAATTGCACACAATATTCAAGGTGCGGTCTCACCATGGAACGATATAGAGGCATTATAATATCTTTTGTTTTATTTTCCATTCCTTTCCATATCATACCTAGTATTCTATTTGCTGTCTTGGCCGCTGCTGCACACTGGGCCGAGGGTTTTAACATGGTATCCACAATGACGCCTAAATCTTTTTCCTGGGTGGTGGTTCCTAATGTGGAACTTTGCATCGTGTAACCATAGTTTGGGTTGTTCTTCCCTAGGTGCATAACCTTGCACTTGTCCACATTAAATTTCATCTCCCATTTTGATGCCCAGTCTTCCAATTTATCAAGATCCTCTTGCAATTTTCCACAATCCTCTTGGGTTTTAACAACTTTAAATAGTTTTGTGTCATCTGCAAATTTGAAAACCTCACTCGTTATTCCACTTTCCAGGTCATTTATGAATATGTCAAAAAGCAGCGGACCCAGCACAGATCCCTGGGGTACACCACTATTCACCTTTCTCCATTGGGAAAATTGGCCATTTAGCCCAACCCTCTGCTTTCTATCTTTTAACCAGTTCCTGATCCACAATAGTACACTGCCTCCTATCCCATGACTCTTTAGTTTTGCCAAAAGTCTCTGATGAGGGACCTTGTCAAAGGCTTTCTGAAAGTCCAGATACACAATATCAACCGACTCACCTTTGTCCACCTGATTATTCACTCCTTCAAAAAAACATAACAGATTAGTAAGACAAGATCTTTCTTGTCTAAAGCCATGTTGGCTGTCTCCCATTAGGTCATGACTATCTACATGCTGAGTAATTTTATTCTTTATAATGGGTTCTACCATTTTTCCCAGTACTGATGTCAGGCTCACCGGTCTGTAGTGTCCCGGATCACCCCTCGAACCCTTTTTAAAAATTGGTGTTACATTGGCGATCCTCCAATCTTCAGTTTTTAGAGATGATTTTAATGATAGTTCACAGATTACTAATAGGTGTGCAATCTCATATTTCAGTTCTTTCAACACCCTTGGATGTATACCATCCGGCCCAGGTGATGTGCTACTCTTCAGTTTATCTAATAGTTGTAATACATCTTCCCGATGTATCGATATTTCCTTCAGTTCTTCTGCACTTTTAAATACCACTTCAGTCATGGGTAACATGACTGGTTTTCAGAATAGATTCTGCCAGGGGCAGCAAACTATTACAACTACTTATCATTTATATAGCACTACTACATATACACATACACATACACATACACATACACATCTGAGACAGTTCCTGCCCCACAGAGCTTAGAATCCATTCTGTCTTTTTGCTTGACACTGACATCATGCTCCCCGATCAGTAGATTCCTGAATTATTACTACTAGTATTACTGAACATTTATATAACTCTACAAGGTTTACAATCTGTTCAAGACAGAACAAAAAGGAGTCTAGGGCAATTCTTAAGGACAATGATTAAAATGCACATGGTTGTAGACAGGAGAATAAGGGGGTCAGGATTCAAAAGCAATCTCCGAGAGATGTGTGTTTAGCCAGGATTTGAATTGGACCAGAAATGGAGCCTGACTTATTGACTTATTGACTTATTCCAGGCATATGGTGCAGCAATATGTAACGAATGGAGTCTGCAGTTGACAATAGAAGAGAAGGACATGGATAAAAATGATTTGCTTGATGAGCGCAGTTGCTGAGGAGGGATGTAGGGAGAGATAAGCAAGGAGAGGTAATGAGAAGCTGCAGAATGAATGCACCTATAGATGAGTAGGAGAAGTTTGAACTGTATGTAGAAATGCATAGGGAACCAATGAAGTGACTTGAGAAGAGGGGTTATGTGAGCATAGCGACACTGTTGGATTTGCTTTCTGTTGGGAGAACCAACCCGAACAGTATTTTGATGATATTGGGAGCTTTCCCCAATGCCTTTATCATCTGAGGGGAGGTTTGACACTTCCCCTCAGATGATCCAGGCATCGGGGATAGCCCCCAATGCCATCAAAAAACTGTCAGAGCGCATATGCAAATGAGCCATGCGGTGTCCCTGTTTCTCTTGGAGAGAATGCCAAACTTGTACCGACTAATGTGCACGTGTTTGGCTTGCTCTCCCAGTTTAACGCTGCTGTTTGTGCCAAGTTTAACACATGGTTAATTTACATATGAACCCCTTTCTGCATGCTGGTGCTGAAATCGTACACTATCGATGACCTGCAAAGATGTGTACAGAGTTGATAGCGCGCGACTTCAGCACCGGCTTTCTGCATTGGTCTGAACATTTGTATAAAACTACAAGGTGTAGGCAGCTCTGTACACAAACATGTAAGAGACAGTCTCTGCTCAAAGGAGCTGACAATCTATCCAAGACAGATGCATACAGCTAACAGGGACCTAGGGTATTACCCTAAGCCCTTTTTTAAAAAATGTCATTATATTGGCCACCCTCAAGTCCTCTGGTAGTATAGCTGATTTTAATGATGGGTTAGAGATTGCTCGTGATAAATCTGCAGTTTGATTTTTGAGTTCTTTCTTAACTCTGTGGTATGTACTATATGGCTTTAGTTTGTCAGTATGCTTTATTACTACTTCTCAGTTCACCATAATTTACTTCAGTTCCTCTGAATCATTACCATCAAAGAATATTTCAGGTATGAGCATCTCCCTGACATCCTCCTCAATAAAGATACTGTAAAAGCAAAGAATTAATTGTCTTTCTGATATGGCTTTGTCCTTTTTGAGTGTGTTTTCTACCCTTTGGTCATTAATCTAACAGCTACCTTACAGTCTTCTTGCTTCAAATGTATCTTAAAATGTTTTCATTGAGTTTTTGCCTCTCTGGCAAGTTCCTTTTCTAATTCTCTTTTGGCCTACTTTATTAAAGCTTTATGTCTATCTTACCAGTGCTTATGCTCTTTTTTGTTTTTCTTCTTTTTCTGAAATGTCCTATCAGCTTTAATAACTCCTTTCACCTCACAATTTAGCCATGCTAGGAATGGTTTAGCCTTTCAACCTTTTCTGGTCCATGGACTACATTTGGTATAGGTTTCCAAGATCATACCCTGAAACAGTATCCACACTGCATGTAAGCTTTAACCTTTGTTACCCCCGCCTTCATTTTCTAATTTCCTCATTTTATTACAGTTTTCCTTTTTAAAGTTACATGCTTCTGTGGAGGTTTTCCTTAAGTTTCTCACCCCAGTGGTTAAATTAGATTTGTTTGTGTTAGGATCACTTTTGCCAAGTGGTCCCCCAACTTCTCACTTGCACCATGTCTCCATTGCATCAAGGGCTAGATCAGTTCTCTCTTTCATCAGTTCCAGGATCAGTTGATCCATGAAGCTATCATTTATGGCATCTAGAAACTTTACCTCTGTAGCATGCTCTTATGAGATATAAATCTTCCATTATTATTGTGCTGCTAGTTTTATTTACTTTAATAATTTCTGTTAACAGTCTGTGATAAGGAAGCTTATCAAAGCTCAGGGAGTAATGACAAAAGAGGAGAATTTACTCTGATTAAGGGACCTGTGCTGGCAGGTTATAGAACTAAGACAGCTTGTTTCCCTAAAAGACTACATGATCCAGAATGCACCTGTATGCAGAAAGTCCCTAGGGGAGTTAGAGTGGAAAAGCATGTGTCTAATCAGAGAAAGCATTATGTCATCCCTAATCAAACAGCCCCTAGAAGAATGCTTAATCCACAACATCTGAAGAATGCAAGGGTGGAGTTGCAATCTAAGCCCTTTAAAGCTAGAGGGGAATCTTCAGGAAGACAGAAAGAGAAGGAGAAGGAGACGGAGATGAAGTCAGAGAACAGAAGAAAGAACAACCGGAACCCGAAGGAACAAGGACAAGGAAGCAGACGGTCCAAGAGAGGAGCTCAGAAAAGTACCTATGCCTGGAGAGATACCTGGGGAAAAGGATCAGAGGACTGGAGAAAGCCAGAGGTCTGTAGATCCACAGCCAGGGACCCTCAAGCAACACCTAGGAAGAGGTCTGTTGCATCTAAGGAGGAAAGGAGTCCAAATACCTCTTGGAGGACGTCTGGAGAAAAGATCCTGAGGTCCAGAGATACCAACTGGAGGACAGGACACAGAAGCTCTATTGCATACTGGCCAGAATACCAGAAGAAGCAGCCTGACGCATGCCTGGATTCAGGTAGGAACTGTGAACGTTTCTCTAGCTTTGAGCAGTGGAGGAGTGGCCTAGTGGTTGGGGCAAAGTACTTCAGGCCGGAAGGTCGGGGGTTCAAATCCCACTGGAGGACAGCAACCTTGGGCCGGAAGGACTGGGGTTTCTAGTCCCACAGGTGCTCCTTGTGGTCTTGGGCAAGCCACTTAACCCTCCATAGCCCATGTTCCCTGTAAAATAGTTATCTCCAAGTTATAATGCCCTGTTCAATGTAATTTCAGTTTGTTCAATGTAAACCGCACTGATGCAGAATAGCGCGGTATATAAGAGAATGTAAATAAATAAAATAAAATAAATAAATAAACAGCAGGGAAATAGTTTCTGTCCGTGTAGAGGTCAGTTCCTAAAGCCCTCTGAGTCAGACGGGAGAAACAGAATCTATGCAATTTCAAGAGTAAGGTTCAATATCTGATACAGCGGATAATTATATTGACTGTTCTTTGAGTAGGTTGTTATTTTAGGAAAATCCTAAATATCAGAGCAAACATCAAAAGGAAACATTCTAAATATTAGCTTCCCATAAAGTTTTGTTGAGAAGAAAAAGCTTTTGGGAAAGTTTTGCACGTGTGCTGAAATCAAGCTACTGATTGCAGTTAATTGTCACCTGTTGGTGGAGGAGAGCCCAGCATAAGCCTTGCACACGTAGAATTAAAAAGTTCTTTTCTGTATGGAGAAAGTGAGCTATGTTTTAGTATAAAGAAGTTTTCCTCTTTGATTTGTTTTTCCCCAGCACTGCTAAGGAGTTTATTAGCAGTGGCTGAAAGAAGCCTTTCTGTTCTATAAAGGACTTTGATTCTTATTTGCATAAGATATTTCAGTTGCCTTATTTTGTGTTGAATAAAACCCTGGAGAAGTTATCTGGAAGGTGTTACCAAGCATATCTGTGTGTGGGATAATCACCCCATAAATAAACTCTAATTTTGTCGACACTCGACCAACTACAAGAGTTTTCATTATTTTAAAAAGGCAAGCTTTGTGTGAATGGATTTCAATAATCACAATCCTTTGCAAGACAATTAAATTTGCATACTTGTCAAGATGGTGGTACCTTCATAACAAGCACCCCCTTTTACAAGTCACTGTCTCTTCAGCCTGGGGGGAGCAGTGCTGCAGATCTGCTTTGACTGTACATGAAAGGCTGGGTGAGGTAGAGGTGCATGATTATGTTGTCTACATGGTGGACCTTTTCATTATTTAAATTTGTTTCTCACCTTTTTTGTTATAGGTCAAAAAAAGTAAATTAGCAAAGTGACTTTTTTTTTTTTTTTTTTTTACTAAATCCATGCTGTTTCCATACTAAATCCTTGTTAAGATGTGTTTATCCATATTAAGTAATGTGTTCTAAACAATAGATTCCACTGTTTTTACCTGGTACCATGGCTGTCAACTTCTCCAAATTCTTGGGGCTGTTAAATTCAATATGAATTAGCCGTCTCCCCTCCCCCTCCCTTTCTGGACACAGTGAATGAATTTGCTTAATATTGGGGGTGGTCAGACTGATACCTATTGTATGCCTGCTACTAAAAAAACACTCATTGATCTGTAGTATCTTGGGTCACCCATGGGTCCATTTCTTAAATGTTAAATGAGCTACTCTCCAATCCTGAGCTATAGTTGCAGATTTTAAGATAGTTTATACAAGACCGAAATGTCATATTTGAGTTTTATGAATGGAGTTGCGTATTTGCTGGGTTAATACCTTCTGATATGCAGAAATAAATCAACAAGTTGTGGGTAATACCTTTATATTGGATTAGTTTGATACTTCAGTGTCTACCTTTCAGGAACTATATTTCATTAGATGACTAAAGGATGAACTAAGGCTGTTGATGTTCAAATGTCACAGGGAAGACGGTTTCCAAAGTGGTTTGTACAAGAGTAAAGTTAATCTTCTACTGAACACTGACAAAACCTCAGCCATCTGACTGGCGCTTCAGATATCCTGCCCCTCTGTCACTACTACTCGGTGACATTCTCCCCACAGTCCCTGCCCTTAAATATTTAAGGGTCAGATTGGCCTCTCATTTGACATTCCATGATCACATCAGCATGGTGGTTAGACAGGCTTTCCTCTCTCTTCATCGAATTAGGGCAGTTAGATATTTTCTTCCCCCTGCTGCACTGACAACTCTGCTCATCTCTTTTCTCGTTTCACGACTTGATTGTTATAACATAGTTTCAATATCGTCCTGCTAGACCAGTCCAGACAAGTGAGTTGTGTTCCCCTACCAGCAGATCAGTGGAGACAAAAAAACAATGAAAAGCTCAGGTTTCAATGACATCATCCTCATGCCTCTCATCGCCTCAGTCACCAGAGGGCTCCTTCAGTATTTCTTTGTCTCCAGCAAATGGTGGATGGATTTTCTCCTCTCTGTAGAGAATTTGAGGATTGAGAGATAGAGATTGAGTAAATGCCTGTGAATGACCACCTTGAGTACAGAAAGGTGACTCTCACTTCAGTGTGACGTGGGAGGCTCTATTAGAATATGGTCTTTTCGGTAGCCATAGGAAGAGAGAAAATTGGTTCAGCTCCACGCCCTTATGATAAGGGCCTGTTGAGCAGTCAGAAATTGGATGGATTTGGAAGGATCTGGAAGAGTGCAGCAGCCTCACACAACTTCAGCGCCCCTTCCTTCCACCTCTATCCCCCCTGCTGTCTTCCAGAGATTACAGGAGACTCTCAGAGATCTGCCTGCCAGCCACCTCAAACACAGTGCTGCATATCCAGCCAGTGAAACAGCTTTCCTGGGGAGTAGAGCTGAGCCTGGCATGGATCCTCCAGCTGGGGCTCTTGGTGGGGGGTGAGTACCAAGGCTTGTCTTGTCAGGGGCTCCAGGTTCCATCTCTGAGGGATACAATTCAGGGTGGACTGCTAGCCACCGTTGGCATTGTGTGGGGGTTTCCTGCCGTTTTCTGCATGCAATAGTAATGGTTTTTTTGCCTATTGTGTGCTTGGTGGTCACATGGTCCTAACTCGTGTTCTGTCTCAAAGCGGCTCCAAAGTGTGCTCCTTCCCTAGCACCTTTAATGCGCCTAACGTAAAAGCACAGTTAACGTGTGCTCTTGTGATGCCCTAATTCTCTCTCTGCTTCCAGGAAATGTTGTATGACCTGTGGCAAACAAGGAGCCCCATATCCTTGGATTCTGGACTCTGCCTGCAATCTCCAGGAACAAGCAGGAATGTAGTTTTCACATATATTCGAAATAAACATAAACATAAACATATGGGTGACGTCGGGTTTTGGGAGCATCCCACTACACCTGTGTAGCTGCCTTTCGAGCTCTCTCTCCTCAGTTCTTCATTTTCCGTGGAGCCGACGGAGTAATTCCTGTCATCGCAGAAAATTCCTGTTTTTTCATATTTTTGTGGTCTGCGTCTGCCTTCCTGTCAGTGCTGGTATCGACCTCTGTCGGTACTTTCTTTCTTCTTTCTCTTAAAAAAAAAAAAAAATCTGTGAAGAAAAGAATTTCTTCTTTTCTTCAGGCGATTTGACGCCATCTTAGGCCTAGGCCTTCCATTTTGTCACAGACACAATGGAAAAACCATCTAATGGTTTTAAGATGTGCTCTAAGTGTGGAGGTGCCATCTTGGCCACAGACACGACACTCATGACTGGTGTCTAAAATGCTTAGGGCCTGATCATCAGCCATCAGAATGTCCTCTTTGTAGAAAGATGATGAAGACAGGCCTACAGAATAGAGCTGCAAAGCTGGGCACCCTCTTTGCCTCCAACACTGTCTCTTTAGCATCAACGTCATCGAGTGCTTCATCTTCCTCGCAAGAATCTCAGGTATCGAAACCTCAGTCTTCATCGAAGGCTGGCCGTCCCCCCCCAAGGGTAGATCTCCTCCTAAGCATCGAGATGCCTCGGGCGTTTTCCTAGAGAGGGACACACCGGTCAAACAACCCCAGAGGGAGGACCTTCCCTCTAAAGCCTTAGTGGGGTCCCAGGATGCTCCCGAGGCCATGCTTAGGGATTGTGGCCTGCAATTCGGGTACCGATATCCAGGCATCGGCAAGCTCCGTGGATCAATGCATCCTTGCCATCGAGCGGAGCTTAGCAGCCTTACTGGCGGTCTCTGTTTCAGTAAAACCCTTACAGTGGGTTCCACAGACGTCTGTACCGACTTCAGTACCGATACAACCTGCAAAGACTTTTTTGCCACTTTCTACACTACTGTCAATGTCGGCCCTTGAATTCATTTCTGGTATCAAGGTTCCAACCGCACAGATTCCAGGTACCGGCTTTGACCGGTACTGAGTTCGTACGCAGTGGGAATACTCTGCCCAACAATACTTCGAGTCTTCAGATTCTGATTCATCGGCTGATGAATCGATCGATACCCAAGACATGGAAACTATTCCGGAGGACCTATCTTCATCCCCACCAGAAGACATGTCTTTTCAAGACTTTATTCACAATGTTGTTAGGAGTCTATCCATAACAGTGATATTTCAGAAAGAGCCTAGGGCCGAAGAATTGGAAATTCTTCAGTACCCCACTGCTCCAAAAGAGATGGCTATGCTCCCTATCCATCGGATACTTCATGACCTCATGCTTCGTATGTGGGAGAACATCTAACCATTTCTCCCCATACCCAATGGCTTGATACCATATACTGGGTACCGGAGAGTCCCGGTTTCCAAAAGACACAATTGCCATATCATTCCATGGTAGTGGAATAGGCAAAGTGTCGGATCAAGAGTGCAAAACACATTCCTCAAACCCTCCGGGTAGGGAATCAAGAACCCTCGACGCTTTTGGTCGCGTTGTTTTCAGGGCTCCATGCTATCAGCCAGCATTAGTTCCTACATACTCTATATAGGTATGTTCCTTAGAGTGGTGGCTAAGGATTTGGAGTTAATGGCTCCTCTTTTCCCTGATGACAAGAGGGCAGATTATTTCACCCTTGTGAAACATGCTCAGAATGTTTCAAAGTTTGTTTAACAGAGCAACTTTTGATTGTTTTGAATGCATCAACAGGACTTCATCCATCTGCATCAGTGCACGCAGTATTGCTTGGCTCCAAGCATCGGATCTTGAACAATGGGTTCAAGATAAGCTGGGTAATATCCCTTGCACCGATGAGAACCTTTATGGCGAGGATTGGCAGGACAAGGCCTCTCAGTTGTAATCTGAGAGTACTACCCTCAATAGGCTATCTAGATCTGCTGCCAACCCAGCTAAGAAGAAAGCAGCAAAGAAAGCTTTCTTGAATAAAAATAAGTACTCTCCTTCTTATACCCCTGCTGTTCAGTGTCAGCATCAGGCATCAGACTTGGAGACTTGGGTACAGGACAAGTTAGGCACCATTCCTTGCACGGGGGAGAATCTCTTCGGCAAGAAATGGCAGGAAAAGGCTAACGAGTTAGATGCTGACAATTCTACCTTAGATAGATTGTCAAAGTCTACAGCCACTCCAGCCAAAAGGAAGCCTTATAAAAAACCCTCTTTTAGCAAAAAGAGGAAGTTTTATCCTTCCTATACCCAGCAGAGTCAGACTCCAGGTCAGGTTGCCCAAAAGGACAAACTAGACAGCAAAAGAAACCAAAAGGCCCGAGAGCCCAACCAGCTCTCCAGGTTCAGCCCCCTCAAGGGCTTTGACTCCTTCCTAGAGAGCTTTGCCTTCCTGCCTCTGAGGGGTCCCCAACCCCCCCCCCCCCCCCATATTCCGGGCAGGTTATGCCACTTTGTCAACAGATGGCATCAGATAACAACAGAAGATTGGACTTTGTCCATTGTAGGAGAGGGGTACAAACTTCATTTTCACAGCATACCCCCTCCTACAATTCTAAAGCAATTCAATTCACAAACCTCTGCAGACAATCTGCTAGATCACGAGGTCTCCACACTTCTTGCCCAAGGGGCAGTAGAGGAAGTACCCATTTTTCAACAGGGGACAGGGTTCTACTTTCCCTATTTTCTTATGCCAAGGAAAACAGGGAGGCACAGACCCATTCCAGACCTCAGAGAATTGAACAAATATCTGTTTAGAGAGAAATTCAAAATGCCATATCTTCAAACCAGGACTGGCTTTGCTCTCTAGACTTAAAGGATGCATACACTCACATTCTCATCCATCCAGATCACAGGAAACTTTTACGTTTCCTTTTCAGGGGAAGACATTTCCTGTACAGGGTTCTTCCTTTTGGTCTGGCTTCAGCACCAAGGGTGTTCACGAAATGCATGGCAGTAGTAGCTGCATTTCTACGAACCCTGGGGATTTTTGTCTTCCCTTACTTAGACGACTGGCTCATTCGAGCCTCCACAGTTGCAGAGGCCAGCATTGCACTGTCCTGTACAATGCAAATCCTCCAATACTTGGGATTGGTAATAAACTTCCCGAAATCTCAACTAGTTCCTTCCCAATGCCTAGAATTCATAGGAGCCTGTCTGGATACCAGACAGGCAAGGGCTTTCCTTCCACAAGCCCGGTGTCTTTGCATAATGCAGCTAGCTTCCCAAGCAGCAGGCAAATCCTCCCTCACTGCTCGGGAGCTACTGAAGTTACTGGGACACATGGCATCCACAGTTCATGTAGTCCCATATGCTCGCCTCCACATGCGAGGAGCTCAGTGGACCCTCTCCACAGAGTGGACACAGGCCACGGGTCATTTGTCGGACAAAATAACAATCTCTCAATGACTAATTTTGTCCCTCCAATGGTGGCAATCACTAGAAAATCTGACAGTGGGGTCTCCTTTCCATCAACCCCTCTTTCAGGCCACCCTAACAACAGATGCATCGCAGGTGGGTTGGGGAGCACACCTGAATCATATCTCTACCCAGGGCACCTGGAACTCCACAGGAGGTTGGTTTACACATAAACCTCCTGGAATTAAGAGCAATTTATTTAGCTCTTCGAGTGTTCCACGCTACAAGACAGTCCTAGTCCAGACGGACAATCAGGTAGCCATTTTCTATGTGAACAAGCAGGGCGGAACGGGCTCTCTGTCGTTATGCAACGAAGCTTTACGGCTATGGGCCCTCGCCAGAGAGCATCAAATTCACCTTCTAGTGGTATATCTTCCAGGCATTCAAAACCTTTGGGCAGACAAACTCAGTCGAGTCCTGCTACCTCACGAGTGGTCACTCCACCTAGACCAGGTGGCAAAGATATTTCATTTCTGGGGCACTCCAGACATAGACCTCTTTGCAAGTCCACTGAATGCCAAACTTCCCTGGTTCTGTTCCAGGATTCCGGCGTACAGCTGTCAGGCAAGGGATGCCTTCCTCCTTCACTGGGGTCAGGACTTCCTTTATGCCTTCCCACCTATTCCCCTCATCCCCAAAACACTTTTCAAGCTTCAGAGAGACAGGGGTCGCATGATCCTCGATGGCCACGCCAAACGTGGTATTCCCTGCTTCTGCATCTCTCTCAAGCGGCACCTCTGGAGTTAGAGCATGCTCCAGATCTCCTTTCCCAGAAGAACGGGATGCTATGGCACCTAAATCCCCAGTCCCTGCACCTCACGGCTTGGTTGCTGAGGGCTTAGACCTCCAGGATTTCAACCTGTCCCAACAGGTAAAAGATATCCTTCAGGCTTCTAGGAAACGTTCCACAAGAAGATCTTATGCCTTCAGGTGGAAACGTTTTACTATATGGTGCTCCAAACAGGGAATTAAACCCCCTGGTCATGCCCTTAGAATCGATATTAGAGTATCTCCTTCACTTATCGAATTCTAGGTTAAAGACCAATTCGGTAAGAGTCCATCTTAGTGCAATTGCAGCTTCTTATAAGCCTCTAAATGGACAACCAATTTCCTCTCATCAACTCCTATCAAGATTTATGAGAGGCCTTTTATGAATTAAACCTCCCATCAAGCCACCACCGGTGGCATGGGATCTAAATCTAGTTCTTGGGCAGCTCATGAAGCCGCCTTTTCAACCTTTAGCCACTGCAGCCCTCAAGGTTTTGACCTGGAAGGTCATCTTCCTAATTGCAATCACCTCTGCCCGTCGCATTAGTGAATTGCAAGCTTTAGTGGCTGATCCTCCTTATACTAGGTTTCATCATGATAAGGTTGTTCTTCGAACTCACCCACATTTTATGCCAAAGGTGGTTACGCCTTTTTATTTAAATCAATTAATTTACCTTCCTGTATTTTTTCCGAGGCCTCACGCCTCTAATGCAGAAAGAAACCTTCATACTCTGGATTGTAAAAGGACCTTGGCCTTTTACATACAAAGAACACATCAACATAGAAAGTCCTCACAACGTTTTATAGCTTTTGACCCTAGTCATTTGGGACTTCCAGTCTCCAAAAGAACTTTATCTAAATGGATTACCAAATGCATATCCTTTGCTTATGAGAGTAAGGGTCTTCCTCTTCAGGACCATGTCACAGCTCATAATGTGAGAGCCATGGCAGCTCCTATGGCTAATCTCCACTCTGTGTCTATCGATGACATTTGTCGATCTGCCACCTGGGCTTCGGTACACACCTTCACAGCCCACTACTGCCTAGACAAAGCCTCCCATCGGGATGCCTTCTTTGGCCAAGCTGTTCTTCAAAATCTCTTTCAAACCTAAACCAACTCCTACCCACCGACCCTGGTGGGATGCCAGAGATCCATGGGAGGAAGGATGCCTACCTTTGTAGGGTGGCACCTTCCTGGGGCTATCTCCCTGGCATCTTCAGCTAGGGAGTCCCCATATGTGAGGACTACATTCCTGCTTGTTCCTGGAGATAGCGTAGTTACTCACCTGTAACAGGTGATATCCGGGAACAGCAGGAATTTAGTCCTCACAACCCACCCACCTCCCCTAAGAGTTGTTTCTCTCTCTTTGTCTCTTTCCTCTCTCCCTCTATCCTTTCACTCAGCTACAAACTTAACTGAAGAGGGACAGTTGGAAAGGCGGGAAGGCAGCGCGCATGTGCTGAGGGATGCTCTCAAAAGCGTTCCTATTGGACTCTGGGGAGCATTCCCATGCAGGCTCCGTCGGTACCGATGATACCCCATATGTGAGGACTAAATTCCTGCTGTTCCCGGAGATCACCTGTTACAGGTGAGTAACTACGCTGTACACCAAGGTGAATTGGTTGATATAGTGTATCTGGATTTTCAGAAAGCCTTTGACAAGCTCACTCATGAAAGACGCTTGGGGAAAAGAAAAAGTCACATAATTGGAGGCAGTGTAGTATCGTGGAACAAGAACTGTTTACCAGTTGAAAAGCAGAGAGTAGGGCTAAATAGCCAATTTTTTCAATTGAGAAAGGTGAATAGTGGAGTACCCCAGGGATCTCTGCTGGGCCTGCTGTTTTTTAACATATTCATAAATGACCTAGAAAAGGAATAATGAGTGAGGTGATCAAGTCTGCAGATGACACAAAAATTATTCAAAGAAGTTAAAATGCAAGAGGGCTGTAAAAAAAATTGCAAGAGGACCTTGAAAAATTGGACGTCTGGATGTCCAAATGGCAGATGAAATTTAATGTGGACAAGTACAAAGTTATGCACTTAGGAAAGAACAACCCAAAGTAAAGTTACATGATATAAGGTTCCACATTAGGAACCCACCACCCAGGATAAAGATTTAGATGTCATTGTGTGAATAATAAATTGAAACCCTCCGCACAGTTGCAGCGGCGGCCAGGAAAGCTAATAAAATACTAGGAATCATACCGAAAGGTATGGAAACTAAAACCAAGGAAATTATAATCCCTCTGCATCGTTCTATGGTGCGACCTCATCTTGAATATTATGTGCAATTCTGGTTGCCAAATGTTAAAAAGGATATAGCAGAATCTGGAAAGGTACAGAGAAGAGCCACCAAAAAAGAGCCACCACATAACGAACACTCCCAATCAGTAGTATGCATCACTCTGCCCTGTACCACTATTAGCACAGCCTCGACTTTTATGTAAACTCGACTTTCACATTTAAACTTATATTTATTCATCATACATTATATACATCTACGACCCAATATTGTATATGTTACCCCGATCAGTATTGTATTTGTTAAGTTACCCCGATCAATATTGTATTTGTTATACCTTTATGTTAATCACCTGTTATCTAATGATATCACCTACCATTCTATTGTTAAATTTGTTTCAACCTAGTTGTAAAATAGTTATGTTTAACCTATAAGTTATCCGCTTCTGATCACTGGAAGTAGCGGTATACAAATGATTGATAAATAAATAAATAAAATAAAATGATCATGGGAATGGAAAGATACTGTTATGAAGAAAGGCTTAAAACGTTAGGGCTTTTTAACCTGGAAAAGAGACGGCTGAGGGGAGATATGATAGAGGTCTGTAAATAGTGAATGGAGTGGAACGGGTAAACATAGAGCGATTGTTTACGCCATCAAAAAGTAGAAAGACTAGGGGCATGTAATGAAGCTACAATGTAACCCATTTAAGATTAATAAGAGAAAATATTTTTTTCACTCAACCTGTAATCAAACTCTGGAATTCATTACTGGAGGTTGTAGTGAAGGCTGGTAGTGTAGCTGTGTTTAAAAAAGGTTTGGACAAGTTCCTGGAGGAAAGGTCTATAAACCATTATTAAAGAGGGCTTGGGAAATCCACTGCTTTCACTGGGACAAGCATTGTGGAACCTCTGTGCCTTTTTGGGAACCTGCCAGGTACTTGTGACCTGGATTGGCTATTGTTGGAAACAGGATACTGGGCTTGATGGACCTTGGTCTGACTTATATTCTTGTGTTTGCTATTGAAAATGTAAAGTTAAGTTTTTCTTTTCTGTTATCTTTAAACATGTTTGAAATTATTTTCACTATTTTTTGCTAATAAAAATTCAGTGAAAATAATTCTGTTTTGTCGTCTTCATTCTTTTCTATTCTTTCTTTCATTTTTTTTTTAAATTTGAAATATATAGTATCTTATTAAGTTAGGGCCATGTGTAGTCTTATGCTGTAAGCAAAGATAATATGGAAAAATGTAATTTAAAATTTAAGTTGTCGCATTTCTTTACCAAATGCTATGTTATGGGATGTTGTAGAGCGGGTTTAGTTTTGTCTTCACTTTTATATGATGTTTAGTGTACATCTGTAGATTTAGTTTTGCACAGTTAAGCAGATGTGACATTTGCGATGAATAGAAATTATGCACATGTTTTGCAATGGTACAACATAATTCATCACGTAGCCAAGGAGAATTTGTTGCTGAATAATGCTATAACATGAGTAATTTTGAAATCCCTTCCTTATAGCCTTTTATTTGTTGATCTGTTAAACCACCAAAAGACGCCTTTTAAACCTTCTGTCATATTGTATCTTTCTTGTGATAAAACAAGTGCGTAGATTTGGCACAGTAACACAAAGAAAAGTATTAGAACGTGCTCATAACTAAAATCTTACTAGTAATGTCAATTATTTCGTGCATGTGTTCAAATATTCATTCTATGTACTTTCTTGGTAAAGTATTAGCTCATCCATCAATTAGTGGTATGACCCTTATCAGGTTACTGCCTTAAAGGTGCATTAAGAACTCAGAGGAGGGCTGCGCTCTGGGTCTAAGTGCTCAGGACAGGCTAGGCACAGATTGGGAACCATCAGAGCTGAACTTGTGTAGGCAGAAGCCCAGATGTGAAACTGGCAGCAGGACCTTTACTCCTGGGGAATTTCCTGCACAATCAAATTGTACATACTGTATTTATTGAAATAACCATTGTCTTCAAGCCGTAATTAACACAACTTTAAAAAAGATGCAGATGCAAAACTTAAGATTTTGGTGGAGATTTCTCCCAGGGGTACAGTAATAATGTACCATAATAAGGGCTTCTGTTTTTTGGTTGGGGGATGAGATTGTGGTCCTACAGTGGCACTTTACAGTACTAGGGCCTTCTGTTTGTTAATGGGTGAGAAAGTCAATGTATCTATTGATTCCTTTTGTGTCAGTTCCAGAATGTTTGATCATTCTAATTTCAAACATTCTCCTTTCTTGCGTATTCCTGAAGTTTCCTTTTAGTACCTTTATTGTATTTTACATTGTAAAGCCATTAAGGGAGTGATCTTCCTTTGAGAAGTATTTACCTACTGAGCTGTCATTCTGGGGGTTTTTTGTAGTACTTTATGGTATGGCTCTGTCAATTTTTGGCTTGTTTCTTCTATGGTGCACTGTTCTTTATATTTTTTTGCATTGGATCATATACATTACGTTCATAGAAAAGCATGAATGTGGGCCTTTTATTTTGAATGTCTTTTCCATGTGGACAACTAATGGTTTGAAGGGGAGGTAAAACAGCATGAACATCCGAAATATTCATGCTGCTTTACTCTCTGTACCTAAACATCCCAGTGAATGCCTCTTTTTGACCTGGTAAAATGC
The DNA here is from genome assembly GCA_033557465.1 of Ichthyophis bannanicus. Classification (NCBI taxonomy): domain Eukaryota; kingdom Metazoa; phylum Chordata; class Amphibia; order Gymnophiona; family Ichthyophiidae; genus Ichthyophis; species Ichthyophis bannanicus. The sequence goes on from CM066031.1 coordinate 369,075,197, forward strand.
ATGTACACTATGGAAGCCCACATATACTTAAAGATGCTCTGAGGATGGCAGTTTTCAGACATGCCAGTTTATCCAGGTAAATCAATATTTCCCTGGATAAATGACTTTGGAAAGTTCTCTTTAAAGAACTAAGGGAAACTATTTTGCTTACATCTTTCATGAATGCTTAAATGACAACATTTTCACAAGGCAGAGAGTCCAATGTATAATTCTTCTCTCATACTTTGTGCTGCAAAGGATGTTGCACTAGAGCACATCAGGCAGTAGGTAGCCTAAGCTTCGTTCTCAATTCAAACATTGTTGCTTCAGGTTGATTAGGTACAGTAGTACACAGGCTTTGGGTGAGCACTTCCACACCTTTTTGCTAAGGACATAAACAGAATGTTAGTGTGGGTTATTCCTTTCCCAGCACTATATACCACTTGCCCTCGGGACGTCCGTTAATCCTCTGGGCTGAGGAATCACCTTACCTTTTCTGTCTGGAATTCCAGGGGAACAAACACACACACTCGCACATAAGTAGTATGTAAGTTTATTCCACAGGTTAGAGGGGCTGTCTGTCTTTTATACATTAACAGAAACATATGCATACGTCGTCAACTCATCCCCTGAGGCCCACCACAGCTTATCAGTAATTTCATAGATGTTAGTCGTCTCCGTGTAGAACAATCAATTTATTTATCACAGAGTTTTAAATGCAAAAAATAGTGTTTCTCTATAATACAACTAGGGAAGCATTTTATATATCATATTAGACTCGTGGCTAACGAGGTCTCAGAAACCATAGGCTGCCACTGTTTTATGGATTTTACAGTGGACTAATGCCTAAATATACATCAATGACCTCTTACTTGAACTGTTAGCCAATAGATGTTCTCAAGAATTTTGTATAAACAAATCTTCAATGTTTCTAAGTTTTAACGTTGTCTTTGACAAGCCTCTTAAACATACTACTTATTTAGAATAATGAACCAGTGCTTAGCTGTGCGATGAATTCCCGACGCTTATTCATTCGCTATGAGATGCGTTTCTCCAAAAGGTTTCATCAGGGGAATTTTTCATATCTGCACTGATATAGCACCGGCATGGCTCAGTTGGGCTCTGTCAATTGCGTTCCCTCGGGCCATTTCCAGGGGAAAGGGAAAGGTCGTCCCATCAGAATTTCAAAAGGAGAGAATCCAGATGCCTCGGGGGTTAGCCTAATCTCTGCCAATACAGCTGGCAGATACACTGGCCACCTTCCTGGGGTGTGTTGTATAGCCTTTTTTAATTTTTCTTTAATTCGATTCATTCGTTCTACTATCCCTGATGACTGTGGGTGATATGGGACATGAAATTTCCAATCAATGGCAAACATCTGAGTAATCTGTTGTAACACCTTAGAGGTGAACGCTGGTCCCTGATGAGAATCTATAGAAAGGGGACACCCAAAGCGGGGAATAACTTCCTTACAGAGAATTTTTGCTACTGTTCTAGCATCTTCCTTGGTCATGAGAAAAGCCTCTGGCCACTTTGAAAACCTATCTAAAATGACCAACAAATACTTATAACCCCCTATCGATCGTGGCATACATGTGAAATTTACTTGTAGAGCCTGAAACGGGCCTTGGGGTGGGGGTAAATGTTGCAATTGTCCTAATGTTTTTCCCTGCTGAACATTATTCCTAGCACATACTAAGCATTGACTCAATTGTGATTCCAATAAATGAGGCAAATCTCTGCAAACAAATATTTCCTGTAACTCCTTAAGAACCGTCTTTCTGTTTTTATGCCCTACCCCATGTACTTGACCAATTAAGAGAGGGGCTGCCGCTTTCGGTAGTCCTCTTCACCCCCCCCCTCACCCCCTTTTTCCTGCCAAATCTGTGCTGAATTTAAACTCATATTATTTATTTATTTATTTATTTATTTATTTACAGTCTCTTATATACCGCACTATTCAGCATCAGCGCGGTTCACATGGAACAAATGCTCATTACAGTTAACATGTATGAGTTTACATATAACAGGGGACAGAAACTTGGCTAACAGGGGTAACTATTTACAGACTTATTACATGGAGTCATAATCAAAGCAGTTGCATAGAAAACACATATTATGCTGTTCCCAATATATAATATCCTCAGGATCTGCAGCAGCCTGCAAGTGGTGCAGAGGAAAAGAATGTTCAAGAGGGGAAACATATTATTCAGACAATGGAGGATCAGACAAATAGTAAGAAACTGTCGGCATGCCCTGAGAGATGATATTACTACGTAAGAATTCAATTTGGGCTTGTGCACACTGTTTGGCTGCAAGATCAGATAAGGCATTACCTTGAGAGGCAATAGAAGTGTCATATCTGTGTGCAGTACATTTAATAACGGAGACTTCTTTGGGTTTACATAAGGCGGCCAGCAGTTCATTAACCAATTGTGCATGAGAAATTGGTATCTCTAGGAACAAGCAGGAATGAGTCTTCACATATGGGTACGTCGGTACCGACGGAGTCTGCGCGGGACCAATCAGAACGCTTTTGGAAGCATCCCAACACACCTGCGTGCTGCCTTCCCGCCTTTCCCAACTGCCTCTCCTCAGTTTTCGTTTTTCCGCAGAGCCGGCAGGACGTCCTTCTGTCACCGCAGAAAATTCTTCTTTTATTTTTTAGTTTTCTTGTGGTCGTGGCTGCCTTCCCCGACGCCACCGGTACCGCCGGTGTTTCTTTTCTTCTTTCTTCAACATATTCCTTTATAAGGAATACTTTTTTCCTCATAGTGCCTGGCGGGTTTTTCCCGGCCTGCTAGGCCTACCCTTTTTTCCTCATGGAAGCGCCAGCCATTATCCCTAAGAAATGTTTTAACTGTGGCGGTACAAAATTTATTTTAGACACTCATAACTGGTGTCTACCCTGCTTGGGCCCTGACCATTTTCCTCTGGAGTGTCCCTCCTGTAACAGTATAGTTGGAAGAAGTCTTCAGCATTGAATTCCCCTCGATACACGGTCCCCATTCAACTTCAGGGCACCGACCACCCCTTCTTCTTCACAGGATCAGGTAACCCAAAAACAGTCTGTTAAGACTAGCCAGTCCTCGAGTGGTAGATCTCATGCACAGCATAGAGATGCCTCTGGCCTTGCCCTCGAGAATACACTGGCTTTAAAACCCCGGTGGGAGTCTTCGGCCTCCAAATTCTGTGTGGGGTTTCAGGTTGTTCCTGAGGTTCACCCCTCTCCGAACATACCTGAGCCATGCTCGGTGGTGGCATCCGCTTCGAGCAGTACCAATACCCCGGCATTGGCAATGGTGTTGGATGAAACATTCCTCACCAAGGATCGTAGTCTGGCGTCCTCGGTACCTACGGGCCCGTTGGATACGCTGCAGACCGATCTTCCAGTATCGGTATCGATCCCGGTACCGGTACTGGTACTGACGTCGGTACCCTCCAGATGTGCATCGATAGACTTACTTCCTTCGATGCCGAGTCTGGAATCGATCTCCAGTCTGGAGGACTGGGTACCGACTCGCCTTGATACCGACACCGGACGGTACTGAAGGCACGGTTCCAATGATCCATGTTCGGCACTCTCGGTTCTTTCGATACCGTTAGAGCCGTCACCGGCTGGCCTTCTTCCACCGGTATTGGATACGGTACCGGAGTCGGTACCGGTATCCACCTTACCATCGCTGTCGGTACCTTCCATGCTTCTTTCATCAGGCTCGCTTCCCTCGGTACCGAGTTTGGAATCGATCCCTAGCATGGACAATGCGCTTCCGACTGTTGCTGGTCCCGACCTCCTGCGGTACCGGCAACCATCCTCTAAGGATCCCATACTCCACCCTTTAGGATCTTCTACTCCTCTAAAATTGGATAGATCCCTGGGTGCCAATGCTAGTTCTTCAACAGATCTAGCCTGCCCTCCTCTTTCAAGAGGATTTCCCTCTGGGGATTTTTCTTTCCAAGCTTTTCTGCTTGATATGGCAAAATCACTTGCCATTTCTATACAAGGACAGGATCCTGCACAAGGGAATACAGAATCCCTGTATATTCCTGGGAGTGCAAAGTAGAACATCATGCTTCCTTTGCATCAGTCCTTGCAGGATCTCCTCTTACGAATGTGGGAAGCTCCTTTAACGGTACCCCCACCTTCTAGGGCAACTGATCTTCTATATAAGGTGCCCCCCTCTCCAGGTTTTCAAAAGACTCAGCTTCCTCATCATTCCATTGTTGTGGAATCATCAATGAGGCTTGTACTAAAAAGCACTTTTCTTATCCGCCAGGTCGTGAGTCTAAGACTCTAGATGCCTTTGGTCGCCAAACCTTTCAGACATCCATGCTTTCAGCAAGAATTCTCTCATATATATTTTATATGGGATTATCTCTTGAAGAAGTCAAAAGAAATTACTACTTTTGACCCCCTTTCTTCAAGAGCCCAAAAAAGCAGACTATTCCTTACTGGTTAGTCATGCTAAAAATATCTCTGGGTTCCTTACTCGTGCTTCCCTAGACTCCTTTGAGTCTGTTAGCAGAACGTCTGCTATAGCTATAGGGGCACGACGTAAAGCTTGGCTCCAGGTTTCAGATTTGGACAAATGTGCACAAGAAAGACTGGGAAATACTCCTTGCACTGGAGAAAATCTTTTTAACAAAGAGTCTTTACTCCAAGTTGCTCAGTTAACCACTGACATTGCTGGCTCCAGAGGCTGTTCTACGCCTTCCTCTTTCCCAGTTGGTAGGAAATTTGCTAACAAACTTTCTTCCCCTAGGGGGAAGAAGTTTTATCCCTCTTCTACCCATCATACAGATGTTCCCAAACAAGGGAAACATCGCTCTGGTCCAAAGAAACCACAACCTCAACAGGTTCAGCAAACCCAGCAGTCACAGGGTTTCAGATAGATTATCATTATATCTCCTGTTTGGTGGTTAGAATTTGCACTCTGCTTCTTTTCACTTGAAGCATCTACACTAATTTCATCCTAAATTCTCAGGGATCTCTCTTCACGAGACATCCTTTCTTTTTGCTCTCAGAGTCTTTATGATGATCATGCCTATAGTTAACAGGTTTCTCTTCCTCCTTCTGGGAGAAAGAGATGTGACAACTATCAAAAAGACAGTTTTTCCCCTGTACTAGCATGTATCATCTTACCTTTCAGAGACTTCTTACATAGTCTCTTCAACTCTGTCTTACCTCCCTCTTACTACAACATTCAGTTTGTAAGAGGGGTTCTATTACACGGGTAAGTCCCTATGGTTCTCTACCTATTCCACAAAGGGGTTTTTCCTTCCAGAGTTGTCTCCCCCCCCCCCCTTTGTTCATATTCTTACTTTAGGGCAGCTTATCAGACAATAAGGAAGTCTTACCACTTCTGCTTATGTCTGTTACTTCTTTTTCCAGTCTAAAACAATGGAAAATAAATTTTTTCTGCTGTCCTGGTAGTTGCTGCAAATGCAGCACTTCCTTGGATAACTAAAGATAACTATTTACAAAAAACAGTGTCATAGAAAAACAGAGTGAGATTTACTAGTCAAGGACCTCTTGCATGGTGTGGTCCTCTGGCTGACAAGGTGTGTTGGAACAGTTGTAAGAAATTGAGTGGGAATGTGATTCATTACTCTCTAGGAAGTATTTGAGGAAAAGGAAGTGTTTAAGGGCCTTGTCTCTGTTACCATAACCTTTCAGGTTTACGTACCTCTGAAGCTTTCCAGGTACCTTTTCTTTCCTAATTGACCTCATTTGGAAAGACATAGCAGATTTTCAGTTAATCTAAAGCTGTAACGCTTCATAAGTCTGTCCTTACTTTGGGATTGGATATAGGGGTCTCCATACCCCTTCTCTCCCACAGGGACTATTTCTTTTGTCAGTCCAAATCGGTCAGACTTATTTTCCTTTTGGTCCTAGCATTGTGCTGTTCTTCGACCAAAAGGGCTTAGGCTTTGTTTAACAGTACCTTCTGCGTTTCCTGCTGAAGCCCTACCTCATTGTACTACCCCAGTTTCCCCTGGGGCTATTTCTCACCTTGATGGGTTCTGACCTCCAATTGTTGTTCCTAAAGTTTATTACCTCCACTTCACAGTGTGGTAACCCTTGAGGATCTTCTACTGGCTCTTCTAACAGATCCATCTGAACCTCAATAGACTTTTACAATACCACCAAGGGAGGTCCATATTAGAATATTGTATTCAATATTTTACTACCAAAGGTCATCTATACAGGATCTTCCTCCATAGAAGTCCTGTTCTAGTCCAGCTGTTCCACAGCACCTTTTTTATAATTCAACTCCTACCCTCCATTCCCAAGATGCCTGAGGTTCTGAGGAGTAGCATGGCTCTCCCTACATTCGCTACATGCCAGGACTCCCTCTAGTCATCTTAGCTTGGGTAGTCCCCATATGTGAAGACTGATTCCTGCTTGTTCCTGGAGATAGCACAGTTACTTACCTGTAACAGGTGATCTCTGGGAACAGCAGGAATAAGTCTTCACAACCCACCCACCTCCCCTAGGAGTTGCTATTTCTCTTTCTCCATCTTTCCATTTCTTGCTCTCTCTCTTTGCCTCAGCTTTCAAACTTAACTGAGGAGATGCAGTTGGGAAAGGCGGGAAGGCAGCATGCAGGCCTGTTGGGATGCTTCCAAAAGCGTTCTGATTGGACGCTGGGGAGCGTTCCCGCGCAGACTCCGTCGGTACCGACGTACCCATATGTGAAGACTTATTCCTGCTGTTCCCAGAGATCACCTGTTACAGGTAAGTAACTGTGCTTTACCGTCTGCCGTTTTGCATCCCCTACGCCCCCATAAGAGATGAAAATCATGCACCACCCCAAAGGCATACCTGGAATCTGTATAAATGTTAACACGTTTATCAGCAAATAATTCACAGGCTGTAGTAAGCGCTACCAATTCTTCAGCTTGTGCAGAACCATAAGGTAATAACTGGGCTTCATGCAAAATATTTTGGAGTTCTACAATGGCATAAGAAGCAATGTAGGCATTGTCAGTGGGATGGACACAGCTCCCGTCCACAAATTTATGTGGAGCATCCGGGAGCGGGGAGGAGGGCAAATCAGGACGTACTGACGTCTCAAAGTTAATCAACTTTAAGCAATCATGTTCTTCTTGGGGCAACTCGGAATCATCTACTGGGCGCATTAAGGCCTGCAAGGCCAGCATCGGGGTAAAGGCAGCAGATTGTTGCTTAACCGACAACCCTTCAGTAGTTGTTAAAATTACCTCATACCCACTAAGGCGCTGGGCTGTCATGTGTTGCATAGTGAGGTTCTTTAACACATTCAAAACAGAATGGGTAGAAAACAGAATAGTCTCATGAGACAGGGTAATCGGGATAGTCATCTGTACGGCAATAGCTGAAGCCGCCAGGGCTCGCAAACATGCAGGCATACCCTGTACCTGGAGGGGCAATTTTTTCGATAAATATGTGACTGGGCACATTCCCCCCCCCCCCCCCCCCCCGTGGTCTTGCACCAAAATAGCTGCCATACTTCCTCCCTCTTCCCTTACATATAAGTAAAACATTTTCCCATAATTGTGTAGTCCAGTGTAGGAGCCGAGATAAGCAGCTTTTTCAAAGTAGCAAATGCAAAAAGCATTTCTTCGGTCCATTCAATAGATGCAGAGCCTGGTAACTGCAAAGAAGCCCTTCGCAATATGGCATCCCAAAAGCACAGTCCGGGATCCAAGTGCGACAGAAGGATACTAATCCAAGGAAAGCCAGCATTTGTGTCACTGTTGTTGGAGGAGATAATTTTATAATTGCCTGTACTCGGGCGGGAGAGAGTGCCCGGTTTCCAGGGGACAGCACAAACCCCAGGTAGGTAACACACTCGCAACACCACTGGAGCCTTTTTAAAGAAGCCTTATGTCCATGGGAGGCTAGATGGCAGAGCAAGGATACAGAGTCATTTTCACATTCTGTGATTGTTTTAGAACATAACAACAAATCATCCATATACTGGAGAAGGGTGGAGGAACAAGGCAGATGCCACATTTCAATTGATGCCTTAGGAACAAGAGAAGACGCCGCCAGGGAATCAATGTATCCCTGCGGCAGGCGAGTCCAGGTATATTGTTTGCCTGCATGTGTGAAAGCCATAAGAGGCTACGTGATGGGATCTAGTGGTATACTAAAAAAGGCATTAGCTAAATCAATAACCGTGAAGCATTTGGCTTCCGTAGGAATAAGAGTAAGTAGCCCGGCAATATCAGGCATCACTGGTGCCAGTGGGACAACAAGCTGATTTACTGCCCGTAAATCCTGGATAAAACGGAACCCATCCCCCTTAGGGATGGGATTCATGGGAGTATTATAAGGAGAAACAGTAGAAACTACAATACCTGCTGCGACAAAATCCTGGACCATGGACTGCAAGGCAGTTTCCTTAGGGCCAGACTAAGGGTACTGTCGAATACAGACGACAGCTTGAGGATCCTTCAAAAGTGCCACATATGGTGTACAGGGGACAAACCCAGCGTCAGTTGAGGAGGTGGCCCAGAGTTTAGGAGGAACCTTAGACAACCCATGCGCCTCTGTAGATATCATATTTAACAAAAAAAGAGAGTGCTAGGCAAAAGAGCCATCTGAATTACTAATAGTTACTGCTTCTAAGTGACACAACAGGTCCCGCCCCAGGAGACTCACTGGACAGGAGGGAATAATCGTAAATGAATGTGTAAACAGAACAGTATTGTTACCAAGCGCGGAGACAGACAACGGGGGTTAATCCATGTGGGGGTAGAGTTCCATTTATCCCAACTGAGGCAGGACCTGGCGTTAAGGGTTCCCTACAAACAGAGGCATGCAACGTAGAGCAAGTCACTCCCGTTTCGATTACAAAGGAGACTTGCTGGCCATTAATGCACAACGTACAACAAGGGGGCTCCTTCCATCCACCCATTAACTGAACCCAGATTGGAACCGTTGCCTCAGGGCAGCTCTATGGGCATTGCGGAGGCTGTTGCCATGTAATAAGGATAACAGGGGTTGCGGGGCTACTATTTTATTTATTTATTTATTTATCTATTCTCTTCTATACCGCCCCTTCCAGCGATAAAGGGCTACTAGATGGGGGAGAGAGTGGTGCCGATGGCATCGCGGGAGGGGGCAAGGCCCCCCCCCCGAGTCGGCACAGGGCCGCTACCTGCCGCATAGGGGCACTCATTTTTCCAATGTCCTTGTTGCTTACAATGAAAACAGTTCTGATTCCTAGATGCTCCCTGCCCTACTCCTCTTCCACCACCCTACCCGCCTCGAAACCAGCCCCGCTGTCCCCTCCACCCCCGAGATTGAGACCACTGAGGCCCTGGGGGTTGATATCCCCCGGGGTAGGATTGCTGGCAACCAATATCCTGCTGCCAAGCATGAGAAATTTTACCTTTCTTAACATCCATATCTGCAAAGCATCCCGCTGCTTCCTTCGTTAATATTACCTTCTCTAATTCTGCCGGCATCATGCTAAACCAAGCATCTATCATTCGCTTACATGCTACAGTCACTTCGGGGCGCATAGCCCCAAACAGCGTCTGAATATACATCGAAGCCATCAGGCCTTCCAGTGATAAACCTGCCTCTTCCTTCCAACACTTACGAAACCTTCGCACAAACTGTGAAACTCCTTTCCCTGGTTCCTGCGCGCATGCAATAGATGCAGCAAGATTCTGTTTCGCCCCAAATAAATGCTCAAACTCTTCTAACACTTCATCCCACATCTTTTTTATCACCTCTGGATATCAGAGGGGGTAATTAGAATCATCTGGCGTCTCATAAGGATTCGCCAGTGACTTAACTTTCGAAAAATCAAATGGGGTTTCTTCATCATACCCCAGGACACCCTCAATAATGAGGCGGTAGTCCTGCGCCATGCACTGCAAACCACGAGTCATACGTTGCAAGTAGTGCACAGTGGCAGCTGGCGTTTTCATGGGGTTTGGGGCATGCTGTAAGATAAAAGAAAGGATGGCGGGATCCAGGGACTTAACAGCAAGCTGGTTACCAATAGTTAGAAAAGGATACTGGGTGTATATATGGCCCTTAGAATTTATTTATTTACATTCTCTTATATACCGCGCTATTCTGCATCAGTGCGGTTTACATAGAGTTAGGGTCTCCTGTCACTCTATCACTGTTAGAAGATCTCACGTCATTTGAATCCAGCTTATGAAAGGGGTTATGAGGGCTAAGCCCATCCCTATGAGTCCTAGCCCTACTCTGTTCCTGTTCCCCCCCCCCTCCGATCTTCGGATGAAGGCATTGGAAGGGGGGAATTAGGGGGGTAATAAGGGACTCCGGCGGGGCAAAAGGGACGGAAGGGGAAGCAGCAGTGAACCCTCCAGCCCCCGCTTGCTTCCCAAACTCTTGGTAGAGACCTCCGGAGATGTCTTACACAATTGGCAATACATGTTGTCCCTGGGCGCGTCCCACCCAGCAGGGGCAGGCCAAGATTCGGTCAAGCATGGGCTTGAGTGAGAAGGTGTAGGGCAGGTGAAGTTAGCCGGGCAGCAGTGGAGGCGAACCGGCAGGCTCCTCCACCTTGCCACGCACAGCCTCATAAGTGGTACATATCTGCCGAAACATTTTATCTATAGGTAATTCCTGGTGGGTGGGCACGCTCCGCCATTACTACCGGGGGGGGGGGGGGTGCGCGGTAGAAGCAGCCGCCCCCAGAACAGAGTCTCTGGCTGACTTTACAACGGTGGCCGATCCAACCAGGGAGGGATAAATCGGCTGATACGGCGGAGGGGCCGTGGGCACCCGGGAGGAAGACACCTTGGGTTGGGGCGATTTCAGAGGCAGTTCCGGGGGCGAGTCAAGCACCGGTAGGGGGTGACCATTATAATAAGGAGCCAGTTGTATCAATACAGTACCACATTACTTCATATAAGATTTTGGCCATTTCGTGTCTCCGGAATAAAAGAGAAAAGCTTTCTTATCCCCCAGACAAAATCCCCAAATCAAATCTAAATGCCAGGCAGAGAAGCTACCCTCCCTGAGAAAAGGATTTGAGCTATATAGACCTTCTGTCCACCCCACCATATTATCCACCCAGGGATCAGTATAATAAACCCCCTGCCACTCTGTCTACGTATTCCTTCGGCGTCTCCCCATCTGCCGGGGGTGCGCCAGGAGGGACTGGGGTCCGGCGAGAATAAGATGCCTTCTTAGCTGCAGTTTTAAACCTTATCACAACATTTGGCTGCGCACGCACTCCCGCGGATTCTGGAGCGGTCCCCTTACCTTGGGACCCCCCCCATCCTCTAATTAATATCCAACAATCGCACGCATGGCCACTTGCTTTCTGCCAACAACCGTCACTAGCGCTATCGCTTCAGGCTGAGGCAGGGGCGTCTTGCCAAGCTCACACAAGCCACAGAGAAGGAAAAAGGTATTACCACAGGCCCAGCAGGACATCCCTGTTATGCATAGCGCTACCAAAGTGCATGTTATGCATAGCGCTACCAAAGCGCATTCCCGAGACGAGCTACCAAAGCGACGTCAATTTAGAAAGTCTGGAAATCCCAGTGCAACGGGGAAATCCTCACTTCTGTCACCTAATTGTTAGTGTGGGTTATTCCTTTCCCAGCACTATATACCACTTACCCTCGGGACGTCCATTAATCCTCTGGGCTGAGGAATCACCTTACCTTTTCTGTCTGGAATTCCAGGGGAACAAACACACACACTCGCACATAAGTAGTATGTAAGTTTATTCCACAGGTTAGAGGGGCTGTCTGTCTCTTATACATTAACAGAAACATACGTCATCAACTCATCCCCTGAGGCCCACCACAGCTTACACTGGTCAACAAAGTTTTAGAAAAGTCATGTTACTGAAATAAAAATAGTCATTTCTTATCAATTTTTATATGCTAAACACAAATATGACAGTGAAATTGCAAAGTTGGCTCTAGTTTTTTTGTAATCTACAAGAATTAATGTTTACATCACAAAATGCATGTCAATAGTATTCCAGTATGTAAATAGTTCACCCATTTGCAGCTCCAAGTTATTGATCCTGTTTCAGTGTATGCACAAGGCTGTTCCCTTTGTCTTTGCAAGAATTTGTTATTTGTAAATCGCACTGATATTGAAGAGCGCGGTATAGAAAAGCTGTTAAATAAATAAAATAAATAAATAGTAAATATAATAGGCCTTCGGTTAATACCTGTAAAAAACCAAGTCATAGACTACTTAGATTTTTTTGCCTGTCTCTTCTACAGCTGTTCGGGAGCTTCTCTGGGGAGTGTCCAGCAGTAGTCAGCCAGCATTGTAGTGGACCATTTTCCCTGGTATCTTTCCTCCATCGTTGCGATATCCTGTTCATCACTAGCGATACCACAGTTGTCAGGAAAGAAATCGAGATGGGAATCAAGGAAATGGATCTTTAGAGACATATTTCAGCCACATTTCTGATACTGCATCAGCATGTCTTCTACTAGTTCCTTGTAGTTTTCTGCCTTAACATTCCTGAGAAAGTTTGTTGACACTAGGTGAAAAGCATTCCATGCTTGTTTCGCATCACATTGCAGCAAGTTGTTGAACCTGTCATCTTTGAAGAGCTCTCAAATCTGAGGACCCCAAAAACTCCCTCTTTGATCTTTGCTTTGCTGAGTCGAGGGAATTTTTCATGCAGGTATCGGAAAGCTGGCGAAGTGCAGTCCATGGCTTTCACAAAGTTTTTCATCAAACCTAGTTTGATGTGAAGGGGTGGTAGCAGGATTTTGTGAGCCTCAACCAGAGCTGGGTGCTGGATATTTTTCTCTCCAACTGTTACATTTTGTCAGTGATTCCATTCCTTCCTCAAGTAGTGCCAATCCCTTGCTCGGCTATCCCACTCACATAAGAAACACATGTATTTTATTTATCCCTGCTGCAGTCCCATTAAAAGGGCAACTACCTTCAAGTCACCACAGAGGTGCCAGCTGTACTTGTTATAGTTAATGGAAGTCAGTAAATGCTTTAAGTTATCATGTGTCTTTCATGTGGACGTCATGTGCTACTGGAATAGATGGAAGACGGTTTCCATTGTGCAAAAGCACAGCCTTCAGACTCAGTTTTTAAGAGTCTATAAATAGTCTCCAGTCTTGTGGGTCATGAGTGATTTTTAAAGCATTCATGAGGCTTTCAATATCAGAACAGAATACTAGATTACTTTCCTTTCTGAAGAAAGGCTCCAACTGCTGGTGGCGTTTTCAATATGAAGTAATGTTGACATCTTCTTCTAGAAGATTCCATTGTTGGAGTCTTGATCCTAGCAATTCTGCCTTGTTCTTGGATAAGTCCAAATCACGAACCAGGTCATTTAGTTCTTCCTGTGTTATTCTGTGTGGAGTTGATAATGCATCCCAGTGAAAATCTGGGTCACTGCATGCTGACAGACAAGGAGAAGAACAGGTCAGCTCACCCTTGTCCTCATCAGATGAATCAAGAGAATATTCTGATGGAGGTTCTGGAATAGGAAGTCCCTCACCATATGGAAATGGTCTCAATACAGATGGAATGTTTGGGTAGACTATGCTTGACTTCTTTTTCTGCTTTATTCCACTGGAAAGAGGAGGAACCAAGCAGAAGTAGCAGTCATTTATGTGGTTGCTTGGCTCTCTCCACACCATGGGGACTGCAAACGGCATTGATGGTCTTTTGCAATTCAACCATTGTGAAAGCTGTGTTGTACACGTAGCGCAGCATATATGCGGGGCCCAAGGCTTGTCTTTGGTCACCAATCTTGCATCCGAAGTAAAGGTGATATGCCTTCTTCAGTTGAGAAGTGATACTTTTCTTCTGGTTGTCAAATGTCACTTCCCCATAAATGTAGCAGAAATTGTCAACGGTATTAACGCACTTTCGCGGCATTACTGTTCTGTATTGTACCTAAATGGCTAAAATTATATGATTAATAAAAGTTACATGTAACAGTAGCTTAAACTGTCTCGCAGACAGTTTGAAATATTTTAAATGTTCAATCTTTCTGACTGCGTATAGTACACTGCTGACATCAGATGGCTTCAGCAGCCGTCTGACAGTAGTATTGCACTGCATCAGAAAATGATGCAATCAACTCTGGATGATGTGTGCATGCTGGTATTATGCAATGTGATGCAATATTACATCATTCAAGGCTTATTTGGGATGTTACCTGGGTGTAACACTGGACCAGAAACTAGACATGAAATCCCATATTGGCAACATGGTCAAATCAACATATCTAAAAATCAAAACACTCAGACATCTACGCCCCCTGCTGCAACCGGATGATTTCAGAACGATCTTTCAGGCGTTAACTATTCCACATCTCGACTATGCAAACGCGATTCTGCAAGGGTTACCTCAATCCACCCTAACTCCACTCCAACTCGCCATGAACTCTGCAGCCAGAGTTCTAAATGGAGCCTCAAGACGTGACCATATAACACCGATCCTCAAAAGTCCTCCACTGGCTCCCAATTCACAGTAGGATCACCTTCAAGATCTTACTACTAACATTCAAGGCCATTAACGGACTTTCCCCCTCATCACTTGCAAGCCTTACGTTCATGACTCCCCATACCAGAGCCAGACGACATGCAGCAATAAATACTATAGTAATCCCCAAAACAATAACCCAGTGTACACAGTCAACCGTAAACAGAGCTTTCAGTCTCTGTGCACCTAGAAGCTGGAACGCCCTGCCACCCAGCATACGAGCAATCACAGAGATAACTAAATTCAGGAAGGCCCTGAAGCATCACCTCTTCCTCAAGTGCTACCCTGAAGTAGGCAAGCCAAAGCACCCTGCACGTAACACAGATCCTTAATCACCCGGTAACCATTCCACAATGTGATGTACATAGGGTTTTCATCTTATGCCTTTTGTGTAAATAATTAACATGTTATCCAAGTTAATCTCCCTGTTATCTGTAATTTACGGTGTAACCCCACCGTATAACTTCTTTGATGTTCCATGTAAACCGCACTGATGTCGAATAGCGTGGTATATAAGAGTATTAAATAAATAAATAAATAAATAAAATGTTGTTGATGTCCTACTGGATAAATTTACACGGTGAAATGTCAAAAATGAACTACATGCAATATCTTCAAAACGAGAGCCAATACATTTTTTTTAATGTTATATTCGTGTTCAGCTCACCAAGATACTACAGATTAGGACCTTTTAAAGTCCGTAACGATTTCAATGTTGACCAGTGTTATCGGTAACTTCATAAATGTTAGTCGTCTCCGTGTAGAACAATCAATTTGTCTTAGCACAGCACATTCCTTTCCATATATAGATATGTACAGGATTCCTATTTTCCCTTGCGGGCCTCTTAGTTCTGCTACACACTTTAAGTCTTATTTTTCCCCTATCACAGAACACAGTTTGTCAGTCAATACTATTGGTCTATCATGATGGTTTGTGAAGATGCAGGTATTACTAAATAAAATCAATGTAAGTTTATCTCATTTTAGGTGGAAAAGTAGGCTGTGATTGAAGTGAGGCAGATATTAAAAACTGGTATGTCCATCATTTACCAGAACCTGCACAGGAGGCCAAATTCTCGATCTGGAAGTACTGAGTGTTTGCTAAAGCATTGGGTACTGGCCTAGCTCTGAGCTGCAGAATGCATTATCAGCCTTATTACAAAATTCACGAGCCACCTCCATTTTTGCGACATCCAGAGTTACTTGGTTGACATCAGTTCTCTATTGGATTGGATTGTATCCAAGGAAGGAGGGGGGTATGACGATGTAACATAACATAATAAAGGCCACCAAAATCATTTGGTGCATGCAAAGACTGTTAAGTACAAATTAGTAGTACAAAGCCAAAAACAACATCCCCACTTCAATTACAAACCTGCCTCATTTACATACTCAAATACTTTACAATACTTATTTCCAGCTCTATGTGAATTGACAGGAAAACGTCAACACTCACACTCAAACAAGTATAGAGCAAATGTTGCCATATGTGGCTTAGGAAAGTACAAAACATCAAGTTGTGTGCATTCTTTATAAGGAATCCTCTGTGGCCTCATCACTGTAATTGATGAACAGCTGGCCTGGTTATAAATGAGTTTCCATCATTTGGTGGCTATTCATGTATATTTTTATTTTTCCATTGAAAGACCTTGGTTTTCCTAGTGCTACAGTGGCCTGATAGCTGAGGTAAACAAAAAACAAAAGTAGTGATCATATTGAAAATGTAGGGGTAGGGTGAAAAACCCTTTTGTGCTATGTCATGTGGCGCCATATCACTAAAAGAATTTATGAAAAATAGGACAACAAAGCATTGCCAAAGCAAGGAACAATATGAGCACTTCTAATAGCTGAAACTCATCAACTGTGTCAGATAAGTTAGCAACTGTCAGATAGCTCTTTAAGGAAGAATCCTTGCACTGTGTGAGCACTCTTCTGACTCAAAATAATCTTTTTTTAGAGGAAAGACTTTTAATACTTGAGTTTTCCAATACAGCTTGGTTAGAGGCCAAATACCCCCTTTTTCAAGAGTAACAATTTAAGAAAACCCAATATTCAGCCACTATTCAACTGGAAGACCATACTTCCTGAAGTGATTTATCTGCATAATTGTTAATTTAAAAAAAATATATATTTATATATATAAATATAATGAATTCTAGAAGCAAGCTATACGCACAATATAGCTTTTTGGTTATTTTTTTTTAAAGTATAATTATTAGCTTTGATCAGAGCTTAATTTCTGGGGAACACCTGGAACACAGTTTCGCCACTTCTTTTCAGAGGCTTTCAGAACAGCAGGGATGGTCTGTTCCAGCCCCTCCTTCCAATGGGAGAGGGTGAGCATGGAGCAGCACAGAGAACAGTCACTTTTTCCCAATCCAGCTTCTCTTCTGTTTGCTCCTGCCCCTGGCCCACCTGCCTGCCTGCCTGCTGCACCTTCCCCAACACATCCCACTTCCTTTTCATGTGCAAATTAAGCCCTGCCTTGTATGTTACCTATGCATACAGTAATTTGTATAATTTAAGCCTTGCTTGAGACAGTTCTGTTTTCCCTTGTCTTTGCAGGCTTTACTCTTCGTACATGATACTGTGGCTCAGAAGAGTTATGACCCGGTATTGCCATCCATGCCTGATGAAATTGATGATGATGAAGATTCAGTAAAAATTATCCGGCTTGTGAAAAATAGAGAACCTCTGGTAAGGAGTTACATTTAATTGCCCATTTATCATTCGTCAATCCAAGAAATTTTCCCTTGGTGAATTAAAGCATAAAATAACATTTAAAACATAGCACAAATGTAACAAAAATAATAAAATAAATGTTGGAACTGGCAGTTAAACTAAACTGTAAAGGTGAGAGCAGTGTGCTACCATTTGGGAAAATATCAACTAGAAGACTGAGTCATTCTTGATCATACCACATGTGACCTCACACTTGTGCTTACACTGGATTCCACAAGTGAAAATCTAAAGATGCTGCTAGTTGAGCTCAGATTGTATAAAAGATGAGAAATAATATTTGAAAGGCTTGTTGTCAGCTACTTGTTGTTTTCCATAACCTGTTAAATAATCTTGGGAGGAAATAGTTATCAGCCCAGGTGGCTGATTAAGCTGTAAGCAGTGTGTGGGCCAAAACTAAACATCAGGTAATATGTAAACACTGGCAATCTAAACACATATTACTTTGTCCGAAAAACATCTGATCATTTGTTTCTAGTATAATAATGGTGGTCAGATGGACAATTGTTGTTTTAAGAATTCTCATATTTGAGAAGCAGGCTGTCCCACCATGAAGATAAGAACATGCTATTGAGAGGGCTTATTGTGATTGACTCATAATATGTGAGTGTATATCTAAAGATAGTTTTGTGACCTAAAAAGAGATCTAGCAATTGTGAAAGGGGAAGTCATTGAGGTGGTTTTGGAGCTGCACATTTAGTCAGATGTAAGCCACCACAGGCAGGACAAATGAGAAGAAACTTAAACCACACTAAAAAAAAAAAAAGGTAGGTTATCAATTTGGAATAGTTTAATGGCAGTCTTGTGGATAAAGCAGAGAACATAAAGCATAAATCCCAGTGAAATAACTTGAGTTTGAGAGGGATCCTGAAGCAACAGACTATATGGTTTGCCATGCCATGGTGGAACATTTTTAAAGCATCAAGTTGAGAGTGAACTCTGAGGTCTCTGGACCTATCTCATAACAGTATGTTATGATTTTCCCATTAACGATCAAATTGTGGTAAATGCAAGATCAGTGACTACCATGATGTAAGAGGGACCTAAGATATAGATCTTTGCAGATTATTCCCTCTACAGCCCTGTGGCATAGAAGGGACTTCAAAGGAAAATAAATGAAAACTTAAGCAAACACTTCTGATACAGGTAGTGGTTCCTATTTGATTTAGCATTAAAAAGTAAAAAATCTTTGTGCGCCATATGTTGTTGTTAAGTGCTGTCAAGTCAGTGTCGACTCATGGCGACCCTCTGGATAGTTGTCCTAAATTGTGTTCAGTCTTTGGTCAGGCGGCTCATTGTTGACAGGCTGGCACCTATAGCTGCTAGTTTTGTATTGATCCATCTCATTGCTGGCCTTCCTCTTTTGCGTTGACCTTCTACCTTGCCAAGCACGATGTCTTTCTCTAATGATCTCCCTCTTCACATGATGTGTCCAAAGTATGAAAGTCAAGTCTTGTTATCTGAGCTTTTAAATAAAGCTTAGGTTTGATCTCTAGTAATGACTGGTTGTGTGCCATAGAGGAGCTGGAATTACAGGGATTGGTACAAGTAGCAATGCCTTCATTTTCACTTCGAGAACACACCAAATGATAGGTGACCAAGGGAGGCAAATATCTCCTCTACCATTCAGGTGATTCTGTTAAAACTACAGGAAGTTTACTATGAATACTACTTCCTGAAATCGCCTATATCTTGCAAACCTATGCATCTGGCTTGTCACTACTACTGCAACTACTACTATTTATCACTTCTGTAGCATTGCTAGATGTAAGCAGCACAGACTACATACAGATAAGAAATAGTCCCTTCTCTGTATAGCTTACAATCAATTTAAGACAGAGAAGTGGGACAAATAAGAAATTAGGGAATTTTATTTATTACAGGAAATGATTAAAAATAGCATGGGTGTAAATAGCAGAATAAAAGGTCATGATTCAAGAGCAGCCTCAAATGAACTGGGCTTTTAGGCTGGATTTATGATTATTAGTGATGGTGGATTTAAATAGGGCCAGAGAGGGAGAATGATGTATCGCCTCAGGAAGTTTGGTCCAGGTATTTGCACAGTAGAATAGAAAGAATGAAGTCTGGAGTTGACAGTGGAGGCACAGATGAGCAAGGGTTCTTAACTTCTGGACACACCTAGCCAGTCAGGTTTCCAGGATAACCACAATGAATATGCCTAGAAATTTATAAATAATGGTGGCAGTGCATGCAAATCTATGTCATGCATATGCATTGTCGTTATCCTGAGAACCTGACTGGCTAGGTGTGTCCCAAGGATTGGGTTGAGAACCACTGGATAAGAGTGATGTCCTTATGATCCTGCTAGACCAATCCTGAAGAGCAGATTATGTTTCCCAGCCAGCAGGTGGAGACAGAAGTGATATCATCACATAGTAACATAGTAAATGATGGCAGATAAAGACCAGTATGGTCCATCTAGTCTGCCTAGTAAGATGGCAAGAGTAGGTGCTGTCAGACGGCTGCCTAGGGTGAGAACTTACACAATCTTGACGATGCATATATTCATATGATTCTTGCAAGGTATTGTGGGTAATGTAGTTCTTTCACTCCCAAACACAGCTGAAGACAATAATTGAGTTGTGAAACCAGTGGTAAGGCCAATAAAATACTTCTTTTATTGATGGGGTTTAATTCACCCAGCACAAGTATGCTTGTTAGCAATATAAATGAGGTTACTTGCTTCCGGTGTTTAAATGGATAACATAAAGTCACAAAGCAAATCAGAAAACAACCTTCAGCTTGTCAGGCAATTAGCTAATGTTTTCTTAGCAAATAATTACCAAATAAAAAGGCACAAAGAAATAAATGAACTTTGCTTGTTAGGTTAACTTCTGCTTATTTTCCACACAGATCCTGCAGTGATTCTCTCTTGCTCACACACACAATCAGGTGCAGCTTTAATTACTATCAATTGACCAGCTGAAACCCTTTAGCTGGCTGGCTGCTACTGTGTGAACCCAAATCCTGCTTTAAGAGCTGTTTGCAGTAGAATAAAGAACAAAGTTAGGTTTCTTTGTGATGGCTGATGTGTTTGCTCACAGAAAGCTAGCAATAGCATTTAGATAGAGAACAGTCCATGTAATGAATAGTTTCATCTGCTGTATCTCCCCCTTCATCAATCAGCATAGGGTCACTATCATACATTGGCACAGACGAGTCTTTCAATAAGGCATTATCATGAGAATGCTTATTCCCTTGCTGCCATTCACTATTATAGATAGGGTCTGGATCAGTGTTCATACCTGAGCCTCTCCTGCTATCATAATTCCTCTCTGTATGGCCTGGCCAGTATGTAATCCAGTTCTGATGTCCAGCCTTCCAATCTTGATCTCTGGACACTGGATCTCCTCTCACATACCTTCTGGCCTTGGTCTGAAAGTCCCTTCCACGTGCAGTCTTCTCTCTTCCAGGTAGCCACTGGTGATTCCTATCTCTGCCATTCCATTCCTCTGGCTGACTCCAGTCCAATGGACTCTGCTGGCACTTGGAATACCTCCCAGTATAGGTACTGCCTTGGAATCTCCCAGACCTTCCAATAGCCTGCCTTCTTTTCCTTCCAGAGAGTTTCCTTCTCTCTCTATCCGCTTGGCTTGGCTTCTGTTTCTCCAAGTGATGTTGGTGCTTGTAGCCGTTGCTGTATCTTTTCCCGAAGCTGTTATCTGAAGAATAAGCTCTATTCTTATTCTGTCCTAATGTGTGCTCCTCCCTAACACAGCGCAGCTGTGTTGAATCAGGTCCTGCCCTTTGAGATGAGTGCTTAGGGATTACCTCATAGCTCTCTTGATTGCACACACGTTTTCTCACTTCAGCCCCTCTCATGGCTGCTGGAAACCTGGTGCATTCTGGGACTGGTAGTCTTTTATGTGAAAACTCTGTTTTCTTGCTTCTACCAGAACTGACAGGCTGCTTGTTCAGAGTCACATCATCTTTTCTATAGCTCCTACCTGAGCTATGATAAGCTTCCTTATCACAGTGCCTACCGCTCCATGTCTCTGTTTAGGGGTGAACCCACAGCTCCGTGTAGGACATCCCTGTTTGTTGAGAAATTAGATAGTTACGTTTATTTTGATTTTATCCTGTTGCTGTAAAGGGATCCACTGTCTGTCCCATGCCATTTTGAATTCTGCCACTGTATTTGCCCCCAACACTTCCATTGGGAGGGCATTCCAAGCATTCACTACCCTTTCAGTGAAAAGGTATTTCCTGACATTGTCTTTCAATTTACCCCCTTGCAGCTTCATGTTATGCCCTCTAGTTTTACAGCTTCCCCGTCTTTGGAAGAGGTTTGATTGTTAATTATTTCTCTTTAAGTATTTAAAGGTCTGAATCATATCTTCCCTATCCCTCCTCTCTTCCAGAGTGCACATATTTAGGTCTTCAAGTCTCTTTTCATAAGGCTTCTGACGCAGGCTCCAAATCATTTTGGTCGCCTTCCTTTGAACAGTTTCCAGTCTTTTTATATCCTTTGCAAGAAATGGTCTCCAAAACTGAGCACAGTATTCCAAGTGAGTCCTCACCAGTGACTTATACAGTGGCATTAGTACCTCTTCCTTTCTGCTGGTAATTCCTCTTTGTATGCAACCCAACATCCTCCTGGCTTTTGCCACTGCCTTGTCACACTGTTTTGCCACCTTGAGATCCTCAGAAATAATCACACCAAGGTCCTTCTCCTGGTCCATGCACACCAACCTCTCGCCCCCTGTCGCGTACATTTCCCTTGGATTTCTGCTTCCCAAGTGCATGACACTGCACTTCTTCGCATTAAATCTTAAGTGCCAATCAGTAGACCATTCTTCCAGCTTTTGTAGATCTTTCCTCATGTTATCCACTCCATCAGGGGAGTCCACTCTGTTGCAAATTTTTGTGTCATCTGCAGAAAGTCAGACTTTTCCATTCAGTCCTTCAGCAATATCACTCACAAATACATTGAACAGTGCCGGGCCAAGGACCAAACCCTGGGGCACCCCGCTAATCACCCTCCTTTCATCCGAGTGAGCTCCATTTACCATCACCTTCTGTCGTCTGTCAGTCAACCAATTTCTGATCCAGTTCACCACCTTGGGACCCATCCTCAAACTATTGTTTATTGATAAGCCTCCTATGAGGAACAGTATCAAAGGCTTTGCTGAAATCCAGGTAGATGACATCCATCACATGCCCCTGATCTAGTTCTCTGGTCACCCAGTCAAAGAACTTAATCAGATTTTTTTGGCAAAATTGTCCTTTGGTAAAACCATGTTGCCTCGGATCATGCAACATGTTGTTTTTGAGAGAGTCCACTATTCGCTCTTTCAGGAGCGCCTCCATTGCTTTTCCCGCCACCAAGGTAAGGCTCACGGGCCTCTAGTTAGTCACTTCTTCCCTGTCACCACTTTTGTGAAGAGGTACCACATCAGCCCTTCTCCAGTCCTGAGGAATTTCTTCTGTTTCCAAGGATCTGTTGAAAACATCCTTTAACGACCCTGCAAGAACCTCTCTGAGCTCTTTCAGTATCCTGGGATGTATTCCATCCTATCCCGTGGCCTTGTCCACTTTCAGTTTTGCAAGTTGTTCTAACACACCATCTTCTGTGAATGGTGTGGTATCTACTTCATTCCCATTTTTATATTTGGGAGTCACAGGTGGTCCTTCTCCGGGATTTTCTTTAGTAAAAACAGAGCAGAAGTATTTGTTTAGCAATTTCGCTTTTTCAGTGTCACTTTCCACGAGTCCGTTCCCAGCACTTCTGAGTCCTGCAATTCCATCTCTGATTTTCCTCCTCTCCCGAATATACCTGAAGAAAGTTTTGTCGCCACACTTCACATCTTTAACCATCTTTTCCTCTGCCTTTGATTTTGTTTTCCTTATTTCTCTTTTGTCTCTTTTAGTTTGATCCTGTATTCCTTTCTGTGTTCCTCTGTTTGCAAGCTTTTGAATTTTATGAAAGCTGTGGTTTTTGCCTTTAATTGAGCAGCCACTTCTTTGGAGAACCAAATAGGTTTCCTTCTCCTCTTGTTTTTATTTGCTTTCCTTACATATTTATCTATTGCCCCTTTTATTGCCACCTTTAGTTTAGCCCATTGCAATTCCGCTTCCCTTATCCCCTCCCACGTATATATACACTGCTGCAGCACTGAGAATAGCCAGTATTGTCTGCCTTAAGTAGGTGGTAAGGTGTCAAGAGATCAGGGTTCAATTTCCACTAGCACTCCTTGTGTCCTTGGGCAAGTCACTTAACCCTCCATTACCTCAGAAAAAATCCATATTATTAATGTCCCTGTTTTTAATGTAGTACATTACCAAGTTTAAGTTACAATGTAAACTGCTTTGACTAAAATGATAAAGTGGTATAAAAAAAACTGTTAAGATAAATAAAAAAAAAGGTGTATGGATTGGTGTAGCAGTGCATATAGACCTATTTTCACCGGCCCAGATCATGGTCTTGTTTGTGGCCTGTGTGTTTGAGACATTGGCCACTGTTTGCTCGGAGCTTGGGTATGCCCATTATCTCTTTAAGCAAACAGTTTTCCTGTGTCCAGAGTTATTACCCATTGGTTCCAGCACTGGTAGGGTAGAAAGCAGACAGGAGGACCCCAGGGGCCCCTGGGAGGAGTTGATAAATCTGTTTCCATATCCCCTCTTCTCTTTCACTGACCTATTTCTACATGTTCTGTGTACTGTTCCCTTTCTTAAAAGTTTTGTCCTGTTTCTTTAATTGGCTTTCTGTCTTTGCTTCTTGAATAGAACAGATTCGGGGGGAGGGGAGGGAGGGAGGAAACCCTCCTTTCAGTCAGCTGGGGAGGCCCTTTTCAGATTTCTCCGGCCAGCTTGACAGGTGAAAGCATTCCCTTATTGATCAGGAGTTCTGGTCTTTTTCCACTGTTTTCTTTTTTTCAGCAGTGTTTTCTCCTTCATGTTTTTTTTTCTTTGCCCACATTTGAGCTTTTACAGGATGCCAGATGCACAGAGGTGTGCTGCTTATGGCTTCTGTCAAGCAGGCTCCATGGCAGGCTCTTTCTGCCCTGAATGTTATGGAGAAGCACATTCTTTCAGCGATGTTGTGACCCCCCACCCCCCAGGTGAAGCCCAGGGTCTGATGCTGATTTTGCTGTCTCTAACATATTTCCCATGATTTTCCCACTAGTGGGAATGGTAGCTATCTTGGATGGCCATATGGTCCCAACTGAGGGCAAGTATGGTAAGACGCTGTCTCCTGTAGGGTCCCAAGGCTCATTATCAGCTGGCTTTGTGCAACAGCTCACAGGCTATTTTAAGGCTTGCTGGGTCAGGCCCTGAGTTCACTTACAGGAGATTCTAGGGCTAGGCCCTCTGATATCCCCCCCTCTGGTGGCAAGAGGGTTAAACACCTCTACCCTTCATTCTTATTTATTTATTTATTTGGTTACATTTGTATACCGCTTCTTCCAGGAATCAGTAGCGGTTTACATTACATTACATTTTGGCACAGCAAACAATTTCTTACGAGAATCAAGGTATCTACATCTGCATTTCGGTGATTTGAATTTATACAGCTTGGAGTATTTACAGTTGCATTTATGCGGTTGGTTTGTACAGCTTGGGTTATTTACAGATTCATTTATACATCTGCATTTTGGTGATTTGGATTTATACAGCTTGGAGTATTTACAGTTGCATTTATGCGGTTGGTTTGAACAGCTTGGGTTATTTACAGATTCATTTATACATTGTGCGCTATTTACAGCTTGGACTGTTTACAGTTGTGCCATATACAGCTTGGGCTATTTACAGTTTCATTTAAACTAAATACAGCTTGGACTATTTACAGTTTTGTTTCAACTAATTACTGTTTGTTTACAGACATAAGTGCTATGTAGTTTTATTGTGATGCGCTGTGAGCATAGATTCTTCCTGCTTTATGTTATGTTGAAGTATTCCTGGAATAGGTAGGTTTTTAATTTTTTCCTGAAATCGTGCAGATTGTTGTTTGCTCTTCTTGTGTCCATTCCTCCAATAACCCAGTACTGTTCCATCTTGGGGAGGCTGGGGAGAAAAGAAAGACTCTGTCTACAATGGGTGAGTCACTGGAGGAAGGGGAACTTCCCCTAGCAGAGGGAGATTTTTTAGGATCCTTCTTTTTCACAGAGAGGACCTTTTCACCCTTATATAGGATGCCATGACTGCTATGCACATTACATTATGGAGCCTTTTCTGATAGAGGTTTCACAAGTGAGGATCCTATCCTAGAGGATAACATTGTCTCTCCAACTTCTTTCCCCTCTCTGAGATCTTGAGAAAGCTTGTGTCTACTCAGTGAGAGACATTGAAACTGGGACTGAGGGGTACTCAGGTCCTGGCTTAGCTGTATCCTCTACCCCAAGGAGAGATGACACAGCTTTTCAAGGTCTCTAAGGTGGATGCCTTAGTCATGGCAGTGTCAAAGTGAACAACCATGCTGGTGGAAAGTGGCATTCCGCTGAAGGTGACTCATGATAGGAGGGTGAATGCCCTCTTTAAGAATGCCTTCACAGCTTCAGCTTTGGATACTAAATTAGTGCTTTGTGCAGGCTTTTACACTGGATCCATCAAATTTCAAGACAGCCCAAAGATAGCAAGATTGGAGTCTGGATCACTGTTTGTGGTAGATGCTCTCTACTACTTAATCAGGATCTCTTCTAAGTCCATAGCAGTATCTGTGATGGTCCAAATCTGGCTGTGGTCTGAAATTAGTCTGCTGATGCAATGTTGAATCTGCAGTTGAGACAGCTCCCCTTTAAGGGCAGGATGATCTTTGGAGAGGACATAGAGAAGTTGGTGAAAGACCTTTGACAGGACTGTCCACAGAGGCTCCCTAAAGATTCTTGCATAGAGCTCAGTGAAGGAGCATGAGGGCATTTTAGCACCAGAAAGTGTTTGGGTATGGCCTATTCCTCTTATGGGTCTAAATGAAAGCAGAGTTGGTCCTTTAGGGAATCCCAGAAATCTCAGGACTTATCAAGTGCCTCTTTATCTGCTGGTAACAGTTATAGTGAGATTCTTCCAAGGGATGGGCAGTCGGGGATCATTGCAAGGTGTTTTGCTCAGAATGGACCCACATCATATTAAACCATGTGTCCTTGAGGTCCTCCAAAAGGGGTATGTGCTGGAGCTTGTAGAGCCTTTTTGGGGAGTCCTTTGTGGAGTTTTAAGAGAGTGGTAGCCAAGGAAACTCTTCAGTGCCTCCTGCAATTACAGGCTATAATACGCGGTATTCCATTTACTACATGGTGCCTGAAAGAGGCTGGTTTTTCCAAACCTTTATGAACTTGAAGACAGTTAATGCCAAGCTAAGCATCCCCAATTTCTGCATAGAGACCCAAACATTGTATTGGTCCAGCAAGAGGAGTTTCTAACCTCTATAAATCTTTCTGAAGCATACTTCCATATGCCATTCCAGGAGCAACATCAGTAGTTCCTCCACTTCTACATCTACCATTTTCAGTTTTGCTGCTTTCTGGCTGGCCATGGTGACTCACACCTTCTCTAAAGTCGTTGTGGTGGTGGCTACGGCCTTCCTGCCAAGCAAACTGGGTTCACCTGTACTTGGACAGCTGGTTGATTTGGTCCATCTCCATGGAGAAGTCCTGGTGGGCATGATCCAGGTGATCCTATGATTGGAAAAACTACTACTATGAATGATCAACTACCCCAAAAGCAGCCTAGTTTCCTCCAGGACTTGAGTATTTGGATGCCTGCTTCAACACTCACATGGACAGGTTGTTTCTCACATTGTAGAGATGGGCTAGCTGAAGCTCAGGGGTTTTTGCTCTCAGGCAGTTTTTAAGGCCAGGGACTACCTGCAACTCCGGGAGTCAATGTCATCAACCTTGGAACTGGTACCTTGAGCTGGGGCACACACATCCTCTGCAAGGACATCTTCTGAAGCCCCAATCTCCCTGCTTCCAGTTGTTCAAGCAACATCTGTTTCTTCTCCAGTAGATCAAGGGGGAATTGGCCTGGTGGCTATAAACTCTCACCCTGTGATGGACAGGGTGTTTTTGGAAGCACTGGATTGGGTGATAGTGGTAGTCACAATGGATCTCAGCCTGCTGGAATGGGGGCTTATTGTCTGGGTCAGTGTTTAGGGGCACTGATCTCTTCGGGAAGCTTCCTGCTCAGTTAACAGACTAGAGGCTAGGGCAGTCTGCCTGAAACTGAAGAAATCATGGTCCTTCCTGGAGGGCAATGCAGTCTGAGTTTTCCCGGATAATGCTACATTAGTGGCATGCATCAACAAACAAAGTGGCACTTGCAGCACTGCAGTGGCCACAGAGATGGCAGAGCTCTCTCTTTTGTGCGTAGTGGTTATCGCAAGCATGCAGGCCGACTTCTTGAGTTGAAACATCGTGTACCCAGGTGAATGAGAGCTAAGCCTTCATGTCTTTGACCTCATTATGCTGAGGTGGGGCCTACCAGCATTTGATTACCCAGGAGAATGCCAGGGGGAAAAACATCTTTAGCCACAGGAGGAATCTGTGGCTTAGATGAACTTCAAGAGTGGCCCCAGAAAGGACTTCTGTACATCTTTCCCTTTAGTTCTTGGTGAGCCGACCTGCACAGCTTAACTTTAAATAGACAGATGTGGAGACAGCTGGATCAGTGAGAAACCTCTGAGGTGTAGACTGCAGTAGTCGAAATGAGAGGTGATGCGAATTTGGATAAGGTTTTTATTAGTGTGTTCAGAAAGGATGGGATAGGTTCTGATTTTGTTTTAGAAAAAGAAAGGACATGATTTAGCAGTGTTTGGTTATGTTTAGAGAAAGATAGATGGGGGGAGTCAGATGACTCCAAGGTTTCAAACTGAGGAACCATTGTTATCCACTGGAATAGAAAAGAAGGGGGGGGGAATGGGGAAGTGAGTCTAGGGAAAAAGATAAGAAGTTCTGTTTTGGCCATATTGGTTTCAGATGGCACTATTTTTTAGCATATTCATAAATGACCTGGAAATGGGAATAATGAGTTAGGTGATCAAATTTGCAGATGACACTAATTTTTCAAAGTTGTTAAAACACAAGAGGATCGTGAAGAATTGCAGGAGGACCTTGATAAATTGGAAGACTGGGCATCCAAATAGCAGATGAAATTTAATGTGGATGCATGCAAAGTTATACACTTAGGAAAGAACAACCCAAACTACGGTTACACGATGCAAGGTTCCACATTAGGAACCATCACCCAGAAAAAGGATTTTGGCATCATCATGGATAATATGTTGATGCCCTCTGCCCATTGTGCAGTGGAGGGCAAGAAAGCAAATGGAATGTTACAAATCATAAGGAAAGAAATGGAGAATAAAACAAATGGTATTATAATGCCTCTGTATCGTTCCATGGTGCGACCACACCTTTTATTTTTATTTTATTTTATTTCAAAAATGCACATTATGCATAAGTGCCTAGATGGAGTCCAAAGAATATATATAATTAAACATAGTAAATAAACAGAAACTACACAGCACATACAATATTAAATAAAATAAAATTAAAACACAAAAGCAAAATAAAAAATAAAACCCTGAACATAAAAAGAATCATCTGCCTTAAATAGGATCACAATTATCATTATCACCTAAGTATATACTAGTAAGGAGTTATTAGCTACTTCTGCCTGCATGGAAAGATAAGTCTTAAGCCGCTTCGTAGACATACCAATGCTTGCTAGAAGGCACATCTCTACAGGAAGCGAATTCCAAATCCCGGAAGCTTCAACAGAAACATTCTCTGCCTTAATTCACAAAAATGTACTTCATGGAAAGCAGGTACATCCAATCGTATGGTGGTCTGAGAACACAAAGTGTGCGAGGGACAGTAAACCATCGACAGACATTGAGGAGCAACAGGATTAAGATTTTTAAAGACGATAAGCAAAATCATATAAATAATGCGCCATTTAAGAGGTAACCAATGTAATTTTTGCATTATCGGTGTAATATATTCTGAACAACTTACTCCAACAATAACACATGCGGTTGCATGTTGTACTGTTGTTGTTGTTAAGTGCCGTCGAGTCGGAGTCGACTCATGGCGACCCTCTGGATAGCTATCCTAAATTGTGTTCGGTCTTCAGTCAGGTGGCTCATTGTTGACAGACTGGTACCCATAGCTGTTGTTATTGTATCGATCCATCTCATTGCTGGCTTTCCTCTTTTGCATTGACCTTCTATCTTGCCAAGCATGATGTCTTTCTCTAATGATCTCTCTCTTCGCATGATGTGTCCAAAGTATGAAAGTCGAAGTCTTGTCATCTGAGCTTCTAAAGAAAGCATAGGTTTGATCTCCTCTAGTACTGACTGATTTGTTCTTTGGGCAGTCCATGATATACACAGTATTCGCCGCCAGCACCATAATTCAAAGGCATCAATTTTCTTCCTGTCTGTCTTTTTCACTGTCCAGCTTTCACATCCATATGATGTTATTTAAAATACCATGGCTTGAACAAGTCAAATCTTTGTATGGAGAGAGACATCTCTGCTTTTGAGAATCTTACCTAGGTCTTTCATAGCCATTCTGCCAAGAGCAATGCGTCGTTTGATTTCTTGACTGCTTGTTCCTTCTTTATTGATAGTTGATCCAAGTAGGTTAAAGTTGTTCACAGTTTCAATTTCTTCTCCTTCAACGATGAACCTGTTGATTATGCCAGTTGCCATGATCTTTGTCTTCTTTACATTAAGGTGCAGGCCCATTTTGAGACTATGTTCTTTGATTGTGAGAAGCAAATGTTTCAGATCATCTTCACTTTCAGCCAGTAATGTAGTATCATCGGCATAGCGAAGGTTGTTGATGAGTCTTCCACCAATCTTCACACCTCTGTTGTCTTCATACAATCCTGCTTCTCTGATGATTTGTTCTGCATATAAATTAAACAGGTAGGTGGAAAGTATGCAGCCTTGTCTTACACCTTTGCTTATTTTAAACCATTCTGTTTCTCCTTGTTCCGTTCGAACTGTTGCTTCTTGATCAATGTACAGATTGCGCAAGAGAACGATCAGGTGTTCTGGTATACCCATGCTTCTTAATGTGGCCCAGAGTTTCTCATGGTTTACCCAGTCAAAAGCCTTGCTATAGTCGATAAAGCACAAATAGATATCCTTTTGGTATTCTTTAGTCTTTTCAAGGATCCATCTCACATCCGCAATGATGTCTCTCGTTCCTCGCCCTTTCCTGAACCCTGCTTGCACTTCAGGTAGTTCTTGTTCCAGGTATGGTTGTAGTCTCTTTTGAATAATCTTCAGTAGAATCTTGCTGGCATGTGGGATCAGAGCGATTGTTCGATAATTTTCACAGTCAGTTGGATCACCTTTCTTTAGTATTGGTATAAACACAGATCTTTTTCAGTCAGTTGGCCATGATGTTGTCTTCCATATTTCTTGGCAGAGCCTTGTAAGTATGGTAACAGCTGCATCAGATTGCTGCAATACTTCTATAGGAATGCCATCAATGCCTGGTGCTTTGTTCTTTGATAAGGCTTTCAATGCTGCTTCAACTTCTTCTTTCATCACCAATGGTTCCCGATCATAAGGTTCAGGTTGAAATGGCAGTTGGTCCACTTGATCTTTATCATATAAAAACTCTGTATATTCCTTCCACCTTTTCTTGATCTTCTCAGCATCATTCAACATAGAACCTTGAGCATCTTGTAACATTCCAATTCGAGGCTGGAACTTTTTCTTTAACTCTCGTAGCTTTAGTAAAGAAAGCCTATCTTGTTCTTCCTCTAATAGTTTCTGCTTCTATTTCCTTGCATGCGTCATTGTAGTACTTTTCCTTGTCCTATCTTGCTGCACGTTGGAAATCTCTGTTGAGTTCTGCGATTGTCTTTCTTTCTCCTCTGGCTTTAGCTTCTCTGCGTTTCTGGGCAATTTTCAGAGTTTCTTCCGTCATCCATTTTGGCCGTTTTTGCTTTTTCACCTTTTGTAGAGACTTCTCGCTTTCTTCCAACACAACCTTCTTGATGTCATTCCATAACTCTTCCGGAGCTCTGTCATTTGTATCTAAAGCAGCAAATCGATTTTGCAGGTAGTCTTTAAATTCCAGTGGTTTATTCTCAAGGTCATATTTTGCTGCATTCATGAGTGGTTTGCTCTTTTTCAACTTTAGCTTGAGTTTGCATACTAGTAGTTGATGATCTGTACCACAGTCAGCTCCAGACTTTGTCTTTGTTGATGTTATAGAGCTTTTCCATCGTTGACTTCCACAGATGTAGTCAATTTGATTTTTATACAATCCATTGGGTGAAATCCATGTGTACAGTCGCCGCTTGTGTTGCTGGAAGAAGGTGTTTGAGATGAATAGATCGTTGGTCTTGCAGAATTCTATCAGTCTTTCTCCAGCTTCATTTCTGTTGCCAAGTCCATATTTTCCAACTACTTTGCCTTCTTCTTTGTTGCCAACTTTTGCATTCCAGTCACCCATGACTATCAGGATATCCTGTTTGCATGTTCTGTCAATTTCAGCTTGTACTTGTTCATAGAACTCTTCAATTTCATTCTCTTCTGCAGCTGTTGTGGGGCATATACTTGAATTATAGTTGTGTTGATAGGCAATTCTCGTAGACGAATAGAGATTAAGCGTTCGCTGACTGCATTGTATTTCATTACAGTTCTTGCAAGTTTCTTCTTTATTATAAATGCAACACCTTTCTTCTTTGTCTTTCATTTCCAGCATAGTAGACCATGTGATCATCTGATACAGAGTGCCCGATACCAGTCCATTTCAGTTCGCTGACACCCAACAGATCAAGTTGTACACATTCCATTTCATTCTTGACCACCTCCAACTTCCCTTGGTTCATGCTTCTTACGTTCCATGTTCCAATGTGTAAGACATCTTTACAGCTTTTGACTCTCATTTCATGCGCAGCTACATCAGCAGTCAGACTTCCCGAGGGCTTTGATCCAACCACATCATAATTGCTGGCTTTACTCTGAAAAGTCTTCAGCTCTTCCCCAGTAGCTAGTTGAGTGCCTTCCGACCTGGGGGTCTCATCTTCCAGCACCGTAGCACAATTTGTTTTGTTGTAACTATCCATTGGGTTTTCATGGCAAGATACAGATGTAGATTGCCGGGCCTTTCTTCCGCGCAGTTTAAGTTGTACTAGCTGTAATAAACTAACCAGTCGTGTAGGTAAACCCAAGAATAAGCTATTAGCAATAGTCAAGGAAGGATAAGACAAGTATTTGCACCACTGTGCAAAATTTTCAGCGAGCAAAAATGTTTGTTTTTTTTTTTTTTTTTTAAATTTAATGTTAAATTTTACAACTGTAATCCAGAATCATCTGAATAAGGATAAGAAAATATATACAGGTATCATGACATCATAAAGAAAAAATCATACATATATGGTTTAGACCACCAGAAACTAACCCCAATAAGGTTCCATTAAAGAAATAAAATCAAGGAAAAAAAAGGGGGGGGGGAGCCACTCGCTAGAATGGAAAACCCACCCTTACATCACCATCAGACGAGCATAGTTAACAATATGGCAGCCGGTACAGGAACTAAACCCGCCCAGCACCCTCCTTGCCCTGAAGAAATTGCACTAATTGCTGGGGTTCAAAAAAAAGAAACTGCTTAGACTGAAATAATACCAAACATTTACATGGATATTTTAATCTAAATTGTGCACCCAGGGTGGTAGATCTTTGACGTAAAGCCAGAAACTCTCTCCGCCTTTTCTGAGTATCCCTGGAAAGATCAGGAAAAATGGAAATTTTTGACCCCATAAATTGAGAAGCAGACATTTTCCGGAAATATAATCTAAGGACAGTGTTTCGATCAGACTCAAATGCAAAGCAAACCAAAAGTGTAGCACGCCCGGTCACCACTTCCAGGGAGCTCTCAAGAAACTCCGTAAGGTCCAATTGGTCAGTTCCAGCAGCACCCTCAGGGCCCCTCTCCGCACCCGCTTCCCCAGATGAAATCGCTACATACTGGACTCTCACAATAGGAGACAAAGACTCAGCAGGCATCAGTAGGACCTCTGACAAGTACTTAGGGAGCAGACCCATAGGATCCATTAATGGATACCTTGGAAAGTTTATAAACCTCAAATTATTCCGTCATAACTGATTATCCATGAACTCCAAATGCCGTGCATAGATCGTTCGCTCCCTGGATTGGGCTCCTCCCAAGGTCTGTAGATCTTCCACTTGGGCTTCCAGCCGTGTCACCCTGGTGGCCTGCCCCGCCAAATTCATCTCCACCGTGGAACACTGGACTTTAAGGACATTCAAATCCTGAGAAAAAATACCCTTAATAGGGAGCTGGGACCTTTGCAGTGATGAGATGGCTTCCCATAAGCTCTCTAAAGTCACCTGTGCCGGTTTTTCTAACATGCACATCGCCCGGGACGCCGAAGTATCCGGGGAGCTGAACTTTCACTGCTCCAACCCAAAGCTGACTCAAAGGGAGGCATTAGATTCCCTGCCCCCCCACTGAAGCAGCTATCGCACTCGGCGTTATCTTCGGGGAGGCGCCCCCCTGCTGTGACTGCGTCTTCCCAACCCAGAGGCAATCCTTCACACAGCACCTCCTCCGGACTCCTTCCGGGCTGCGGCGGCAACACCTGAACGGGGCTCAGATCAACCCCGTTGCTCAGATCTGCCAAACTCGTCGGCAGGTCTGCCGAAGCCATAGCCAACGCCAACGCCATCAGTGAACAAAATGTGGCAATGGACGACTGGATCAAGCCGCCTCCGGGGGAAGAGGTAATGGGGGGTTTAGCTGACCGCTGCTTCCTCTTTTTCCCCATCAAGACCAACCAGATGTCAAAACTCTCCACACTCCTCACACGGCGTCCTTCGCCGCCGCCATCTTGGAACCCACAAAAATGGTTTAAATCTATAAATAACATTCAATTTAAAAAAAGCCCCTTTAGATTATCTCTGGATATGAGGCACCAAAGATAATTGACTACCAATAAACAATCCCAAGTCCCTATTTGAGTGGAAATAGGAATAGTCCAATCATCAATTTTTAACTGTCCTAAAGTCACTGGAGCTGAATCCCAGGAGAAATATAATATCTGTCTTACCAACATTAAGTAAGAGCATGTTGTGTGTCATCCAGAATCCAATGGTCTTTATGTATAGTCCCACCAAATCAAGGGTCACCTGAATAGTAGAATTAATTGGAACAAAAAAATGAATATCATCTGCATAAATCCAAAAGGCGAGATTCTAATTGGCAAATACTTTACTAACTGAAGCAATATAAATATTGAATAACAATGCTGACAACACGGATCCATAAAGGGACACCAGATTGTTAACAACTGCCAAGATGATAATTTACCAGCAGGCCTAATTTGACATCTTCGATTATGTAAGAATGATCTAAACCAATCATGTGCCATTCCTGCAATCCCAATCTCAGACAGTTTAGTTAAAAACAATGAGTGGTCTACAGTGTCAAAAGCTGCCAAGATGTCTAACACCACAAAGAATGAATATTGAATATTGTGTGATTCAGACCTTTAAATACTTAGGGGCTTGTTTACAAAGCCGCGGTAGCGGTTTCTGATCGTTATCGGAGCCGCGGCCTCATTGAAATCAATGGAGCCACAGCTCCGATAACGATCGGAAACCGCTACCGCGGCTTTGTAAACAAGCCCCTAAGAGAAATAATTAACAAACAAACCTCTTCCAAAGACGGGGAAGTGGTAAAACTAGAGGGCATAACATGAGGCTGCAAGGTGGTAGATTGAGGGTCAATGTCAGGAAATATTTTTTCACTGAAAGGGTGGTGGATGCTTGGCATGCCCTCCCTATGGAAGTGGTGGGGGGTGAACACGGTGACGGAATTCAAAATGGCATGGGACAGACACAGTGGATCCCTTTACAGCAACAGGATAAAAACAAAATAAACTGAACCATATAATTTCTCAACAAATAGAGGTGTCCTACATGGAGTGGTGGGTTCATCCCTAAACAAAGACATGGGGAGGGGTGGCCTGCACTGAGTGGCAGGTGCACCCACTCTTGCCATCTTACTGGGCGGACTAGATGGACCATACTGGTCTTTATCTGCAGTCATTTACTATGTTACTATGTGTGATTCTGATCACCATATCTTAAAAAGAATACCCTTATAAGGAAAGGCTTAAAAGTTTAGGGCTTTTCAACATGGGAAAAGACGATAGAGGGGAAGTATGATAGAGGTCTATAACGAATGGAGTGGAACAGATAAACGTAGATTGGTTGTTTACTACTTCAAAAGATAGAAAGACTAGTGGACATGCAATGAAGCTGCAATATAGTTCATTTAAGAATAATAGGAGAATATATTTTTTGACTCAATGCATAATCAAACTTTGGAATTCACTGCCGGAGGATGTAGTAAAAGCTGTTAGTGTAGCTAGGTTTAAAAAAGGTTTGGATAAGTTCCTGGAGAGAAAGTCCATAAATCATTATTGAGGACTGTGGAAATCCATTGCTTACTTCAGGATAAGCAATGTGGAATCTGTATACCTTTTTGGGAAGCTGACAGGTATTTGTTACCTGGATTGGCTCTTTTGGATTCTGGGCTTGATGGACCTTGTTGTGACCCAGTATGACATTTCTTATGTTTTTAGGCAGTGGGACATCTACAGTAGAGACAAATGCTAAGAAAACAGGCTGAGATTTAGGATTGAATTCCTGGTGAAATGTCTGGTATAGTGAGGTAAATGTGAGAGTTAGCCACATAAAGATGATACTGAAAGCCATGGGAAGAGATCAGAGCACCGAGAGCAAGTATAGAAAGAAGAGTCCCAAGACAGAACCCAGAAATATACCAATTAATAGAGCATCCTCTATTGCTATTGTAAAAGGGGGTGCTTGTTATGAAAGCTACACCACCTTTTGCAAAGATCCAGACTATCTATGCCGCAAAGGATTGTGGTAATAGTAGTCCAGTTGTATAGTGTTTGCCTTTGAGGTAAATAAGAATGTAGTAGTTGAGTCGAGTATAAGGCAAAATAGAGTTTATTTATGGGGTAAATTATTCCACACACAGATTATACTTGGTAACACCTTTAGGATAACTTTTCCAGGTTTTGTAATCAAAGCAAAGAACACAACTGAAAGTTCCAAGCAAATAGCTTGCAGAATCTTTTCAAGCAACAGAAAAACACTTCCCTTCAGTCACTGCTGACAACTGCTCAGCAGTGCTGGAGAATAAACCCAAAAGGAAAACTTCTTTACAAACAGTGTTCTTCTTTCACATTCAAAGCAGTTCTTTATACAACATGTGCACGGCTTTGAGCAATGCTCTACTCTATCAACAGATGGATAACAAGCTTTAATCAATAGCTGGTTTCCTCCTCTGCACACGTGTTTTCATTTCCATTCCCCAAAAGCCTCTTTCTTTCCATATAAAACTTTCTGGGGAGCCAGTAATTAGAACATTTCCTTTTGATGGCTTTAATCCTACTTTGAGGATTTCTTTAGGCTATCAATTTTACACAAAGAACAGTCCATGCAAAAATCATCTCCCTCAGGACTTGTACCTTGTTCCTCCAATTGCATAGGCTCAATCTCAATGTCTGGCATAGAGGGCTTCAATAACTGGCCTCTAGTGGGAGAGACACTGTTTCCCAACAGTTTGCATTGCTCCAGGTTAGTTAAAGGATCAAAGTTCATACCTGAGTCACAACTGTCCTTGGGCTGTCTCCTTGGGTATCCTGGCCAGTAAGCATGGGTGCTTCTGTGGCCTGTCCTCCAGTCGGTATCACTGGACCTCAGGGCATCGGCTCCATACCTCTTCCCATAAGACTTTGTGTTCCTTTTCTCCTTAGCTGCTCCTGTCTGCTTACAGGGTGCTGCTTTAGAGTTCCTACCAGAATCACAGGAATCTCTATAGGAACACGTCTCTCTCTGAGTTCCTCTTGCCTTTTCTCTCTTGGACCACCTTCTTCTCTCTCGTCGCTGTGGTTGTCGTCTCAGAGCTGGTCCTTCCCCTGGTCTCTGAGCCGGTCCTTCCCTTGGTCTCCGAGCCGGTCCTTCCCCTGGTCTGCCTTCTGAATATTCAGTTCTGCCTTTAAAGTCCTTAGCTTCCAACTCCTCCCTTGCAGTGCTCAGGTGTTGGTGCTTAAACTCTCCTCTGGCCACTAATTGATTAGGCATGACGTAAGGGGATTTTCAGACTATGCTTATGCTTCTCCTCTTTAGCTCCTCTAGGGGCTTTCTGCAAGTTACTGCAGCTGGGAATAAGCTGTCTTTTAGGGAAACAGGCTGCTCTATTTCTCTGACCTGCCAGAACAGGTCCCTTGATTAATGTAAATTCCTTTCAATTGGCAGTACTCTCAGGGCTCTGATAAGCTTTCTTATCACACTATACAACTATCAGAGTATACACTAAAGATGCTATGGGAGAGATATGAAAGCCAAGGCAAAACATTGTCTAGAAATCCAAGAGACGACAGAGTATCAAGGAGTAGGTAGTGATTTACAGTGTCAACAGCAGTAGGCACATCAAGAAAAGGATGAGGATCCAGTAGAAGCCCTTGGATTTGGCCAGAAGCAGGGAACTCAGTACTTTGGCAAGGACTGTTTCTTTAGAATGTAGAGGACGAAAGCCAGATTGGAGTGGATCAAGAATGGTTTGGGATGCAAGAAAGCTAAGATAGCAGAGGTGAATGGCACATTTGAGTAGCTTGGATACCAAAGGAAGGAGGAAGATGGGAAAATAGCAGAGCAAGCAGAGTTCAATGAATGTTTGCTTGAAGATAGCAGGGCAGTTGCAGTGGAAACTGATAAATTTCAGGGGATGGCAGATGGAGGGGATGACAGCAAGGGAGATGAAGCAGAGTAGCTGGATAAGAATAGGATGAAAGGACCAAGCACTGAGTTTTGAAGGAAGAGAGGTGATGTACAGCTTCCTTTTCTATGATTTCAGAAAAAGAAGGGCGGTGAATGAATTTACAGGAATGAAGTGGGAGAATAGGAGATGGAAGTGACCTGGTAAACTTAAGATTAACCTTGCAAATATGGTCTTGGAAGTACTATACTCAGCCATTGTCTGGGCAGAGAGTGAGTAGGGGGGGTTGGGTATTTGAAGATTGAGACACTTTAAGTTGAGCCCAATAATATTGAAGATACATTTTCCCACCTGAAAAAATATAGTGCAGATATAAAATATATTTTTTTTATCAGGCTATATCATATATAAAGGTATTGATTCACCTCAGTCATCATTTGATACAATTTGATATCTTAATATTTGTAGCAAAACAAGTGTCCATTTAAAATTAAAGGGACAATTGCCCACATATTCAGAAGCACAGCACTGTGCTCTGAACAGAGTTTGTAGTGCCTAAGTTGTGCTCCAGGGAATAAATCTTTAGACTTCCATTATCATCCTGTTTAGCACGGTTGTCTTGCGAACAAATTGCATCTTTCATATTGGCACTTAAATTCAACCAACATCTTATAAGAACATAAGATATGCTATACTGGGTCAGACCAAGGTCCATCAAGCGCAATATCCTGTTTCCAAAAGTGGCCAATCTAGGTCATAAGTACCTAGCAGTCTCCTCAAAAGACACAGGTTCCACAATGCTTGTATTGGGTCAAGCAGTGATATCCTGGGTCCCTTTTAATGATGGTTTATGGACCTTTCCTCCAGGAACGTGTCCAAACCTTTTTTAAACCCAGCTACACTAGCAGCTTTTACTACATCCTCCGGTAACAAATTCCAGAGTTTGATTGCACGTTGAGTGAAAAAAAAAATTTATTTTATTAGTCTTAAATAGGTTACCCTGTAGCTTCATTGCGTGTCCCCTAGTCTTTTTATATTCTGACGACGTAAACAATCGATCTATGTTTACCCATTCCACTCCATTCATTAATTTATAGACCTCTATCATATCTCCCCTCAGCCGTATCTTTTCCAGGTTGAAGAGCCCCAACCTTCTTAGCCTCTCTTCATAGGAGTATCCTTCCATCCCCTTTACCATTTTCATGGCTCTTCTCTGCACCTTTTCTAATAACGCTATATTTTAAGATACGGCGACCAGAATTGCACACAATTTTCAAGGTGGGGTCGTACCATGGAAGGATACAGAGACGGTATAATATCCTGTGTTTTATTGTCCATTCCTTTCCTTATGCTACCTAGCATTTTATTTGCTCTCTTTGCCGCCACTGCACACTGGGCGGAGGGTTTCAACATGTTATCCACGATGACGCCTAAATCTTTTTCCTGGGTAGTGGTTCCCAATGTGGAATCTTGCATCGTGTAACCATAGTTTGGGTTCTTTCCTAGGTGCATAACTTTGCACTTGTCCACATTAAATTTCATCTGCTATTTGGATGCCCAGTCTTCCAATTTAACAAGATCCTTTTGCAATTTTCCACAATCCTCATGGATTTTAACAACTTTAAATAGATTTGTGTCATCTGCAAATTTGATAACCTCACTCGTTATTCCCTTTTCCAGGTCATTTATGAATATGTCAAAAAGCAGCGGACCCAGCACAGATCC
This sequence comes from Ichthyophis bannanicus, assembly GCA_033557465.1. Lineage (NCBI taxonomy): Eukaryota > Metazoa > Chordata > Amphibia > Gymnophiona > Ichthyophiidae > Ichthyophis > Ichthyophis bannanicus. Next base: position 369,114,863 of record CM066031.1, read on the forward strand.
CTGGGGTACTCCACTATTCACCTTTTTCCATTGGGAAAATTGGCCATTTAGCCCTACCCTCTGCTTTCTATCTTTTAACCAGTTCCTGATCCACAATAGTACACTTCTTCCTATCCCATGACTTTTTAGTTTTGCCAAATGTCTCTGATGAGGGACCTTGTCAAAGGCTTTCTGAAAGTCCAGATACACTATATCAACCGACTCACCTTTGTCTACCTGTTTATATTCACACCTTCAAAAAAACATAACACATTAGTAAGACAAGATCTTCCTTGTCTAAAGCCATGTTGGCTGTCTCCCATTAAGCCATGACTATCTACATGCTGAGTAATTTTGTTCTTTATAATGGTTTCTACCATTTTTCCCAGTACTGACATCAGGCTCACCAGTCTGTAGTTTCCCTGATCACCCCTCGAACCCTTTTTAAAAATCGGCATTACATTGGCGATCCTCCAATCTTCAGGTATTACAGATGATTTTAATGATAGTTCACAGATTACTAATAGCAGGTCTGCAATCTCATATTTCAGTTCTTTCAACACCCTTGGATGTATACCATCCGGTCCAGGTGATTTGCTACTCTTCAGTTTATCAAATTGTTGTAATACATCTTCCCGGTGTATCGATATTTCTTTCAATTACTCTGCAGTATCACCTTTAAATACCACTTCAGTCATGGGTAACATCCCTACATCTTCTTCAGTAAAGACCGAAGCAAAGAATTCATTCAGTCTCTCCGCTATAGCCTTGTCTCCTCTTTCTACCCCTTTTACCCCTCTATCATCTAATGGTCCAACTGACTCTCTCACAGGTTTTTTTGCTATGAATGTACTTGAAAAAGTCTTTATTACACATTTTTGCTTCCACAGCAAGTTTCTTCATTATGTTTACTACTCCAGTGCCATATATACTATCACATGATCACATTCTAACTTATTACTGACTCCATTTCAAAACAGTGTCTTTCATTCATTCTCTGTGTTCATGCCATAAGGTTGCACATTATTTAATCTAAAGGCTCTCTGCTGTTCCCCTTGATTTAGTAATGAATCCCGATTTCCTCCTCTCCAGTGTGCAGACACAAAATCAATAGCATGCCATTTTTAATAAATAAATGAATGTGCATCTTTGAAATGGTATTGCACCATTGATGCTGAAATTATTTAAGTTTTCAATTTCAAGTGATGTCAATGTATCTAATACATATACATATGATGGCTCAGTTTGTCCATCCTATATACATTAACTTACAAGGACATATGGCTACATAAATCTCATGTGTGGAATTGCAGTCCATGTAGTGTTTAGCCATGTATGTTCTGTTAAAATTTGAATCCATCCATATAATCCCACTAACTCTCTTTGTGTACAAAAATTATATTTAGAACGTACTCTGGTTTAGAAACTGCTGGCAATTCTGGAGGAATGGCCAATCTTGTCGCTAGATCCTTAACTTCTCTAGTATATGATATCAATATTTCCTCAGGGAAGCAATCATGAACATGCGAGATATGCCAGTAGCTATGCAAGATTTGTTCCACCTGCTTAGCCTGAGTAGAAAATGAGATAATGCAAACAACCCAATCATCAGGCGCTTTGTGCATGTAAAACTTGCAGATAAGCTCATTGAAGAACATCTAGGGATATCCCTTCTGTCTAAATGTTATTGAATCTCAAGCTGTTATCTTATAATCAGTTATTTCAGAACAGATGCATCTAATATGCAACAATTGACTATAATGGAGTCACATTTTCAAACTATTTGGATGATGGCAAAGGAAATGGAGGCATTTCTTTCTCTCAACAGGCTTCCTATACAAGTTGTAACCAAGTTGCCCTGTTGTTTGATCGCTGTGATATCCACCAAATTAATAGACTGCAACTGTGCTGTAATTTAAATTGCAGCTCCAACCTACATTGGTTTGTCTGATGAAGAAACAAATCCAGTTGATCTTTAGTAATCAAATTCCTCAACAAATAGGGGTGTCCTACATGGAGTGGTGGGTTCACCCCTGGGCAAAGACATGGGGAGGGGTGGCCTGCACGGAGCGGCAGGTGAACCTACTCTTGACAATTGTGCTGGGCAGACTAGATGGACCATACTGGTCTTTATCTGCCGTCATTTACTATGATACTATGTCACTATGTTAGTAGGGACCATATTAAAAATGTCATCCATAAAATGTTTCCAGAAGATCACATACTAAAAGAATTTATTTGAATACATGTAAGTTTCCACAAACCAAGCTTTATATAAAGTTGCCACTGATTGCTCCCATGGCAGTACTAATCTTTTGTAAATAAAAAGTAGTATCGTACCAATGTCAATAAATGCATTACAAATTTTTTAGGAATTCTTGAAGGGAAAATCAAAAAATCCAATTGACAGATGACCTGGAGAGCCTCATTTGATAAATATTTTTTGTACAAAGACAACATATGCATTGTTTCTAGCCAATACTCCTCAGTTACTTCTGGTAATATCTTCAATTGATTAATAAAATCAGTAGAGTCTCTAATATAGAAATGCACTTAACTAGCTGCTTTGCTCAAAAATATATTTACAAACTTCTATACCAGTTTAAGTACAGAATCCCTTCCGGATACAATAGGTCTCTCTGGAGGAGAGAGTCCCACTGATTTATGGATTTTTGGAATCATATTTAAAATAGGTATTCTTAGGTGATCATCAATCAAAAAACAAACCCACTTTCTGTTAATCTGATCCACTCTGATTTCCAGACTCCCTCTAATTTTATTTGCAACAAAATTGATTGTGTCGGATCCTCCCCTAATACTTGATAGTTTTTTGGGTCCTACAATTGTCGAGTAACCTTCACATGATATTGTGACCTAGTTTGCAGCACAATTGAACCTCCCTTGTCAGCATCTCGTATAATTACTTGTCTATTTAGCTAATTGAAAAATAGCTAATCATGCCTGCTTAGTAGTATTGTAATATATTCTTGGAGATACTTGCTTCATTACTTCAAGATCAGGAAGCACCAACCTCTGATAAGCAGAAATAACTGCATCAATATTCCCAGGAGGATCCACTTGGCCAGATTTCTGAGAAGAGAACCAGCATTTTGCACCCAGTTAGTGACACAATACAAAATAATCTGCAACTTACTACTACTACTATTACTTCTCATTTGTATAGCGCTACAAGGCATATGCAGTGCTATGCTATATCTATAGATGTAAGAGACGGTCTCTGCTCATCAGAGCTTACAATCTAATCAAGATGAAAAACATCACAAAACTGGAGACTGGAGTGTGGTGAAGAAGAGAATGAGGGGCATCAGGATACAAGAGCAGTCTTGAAGAGTTGGGTTTTTAACATGGATTTGAAAAGGGCAAGAGAAGGAGCCCGATGTACTGACTTAGGTAGTTTGTTCGAGGCATATGGAGCAGCAAAGTGGAATGAGTGAAGTCTGAAGTTGGCAGTGGCAGAGAAGGGCACAGATATAAGGGATCTGGCAGAGGAAAGGTAGTGAGGAGCCGCATAATGAATGCACTTATAGGTCAGTAGAAGAACTTTGAACTGGATGCGGAAATGGAAAGGGAGCCAGTGAAATGACTTTCGAAGAGGGGTTACATGAGTATAGCAACACTGGCAGAAGATAAGCCATGCTGCTGCTGACTTGTGAAAAGATTTAAGGGGAGAGAGATGATTCAGAGGGAGGCCAACGAGGGAGGTGACTAGACGTGGCTAAGGGTCTGAGTAGGATGTTCAGATAGGAAGGGACAAATTTTGCCGATGTTATAGAGAAAGAAGCAACCGTTTTAGCTATCTATTGGATGTGTGCAGAGAAAGAGAGAGTAGAGTCAAAGATTGACCCCAAGATTGTGAGCTGAGGAAATAAGGAGGAGCATAGTGTGATCTGCAGAAATAGAGAAGGCTAGAAGGGGGGGAGGGGGGAGAGATGGATTTAAGGGGAAAGATAAAGAGCTTAGTTTTGGTCATGTTCAATTTCAGACGGCAGTGAGACATCCAGACAGCACTGTCTAATAAGCAGGCAGAGATCTGGGCCTGGATTTCTGGAGAGATTTTGGACACAAAGGTAGATCTGAGAGTCATCAGTCTAAAGATGGTACTGAAAACTATGGGAGGAAATAAGTGCACAAAGGCACTGAGTGTAGAGAGAGAAAATGAGAGGTTCCAAGGCAGAGCCCTGAGGTACACAAAATGAAGGCAAGATAGCAGTAGAGGAGGATCTACTAGAACATACACTAAAAGTGCGATGGGAGAGATAAGAAGAAAACCAGAACAGAAAAGAGCCAATAAATCCAAATGAGGACAAGGTATCGAGGAGAAGGTGGTGATTAACAGTGTTAAAGGCAACAGAAAGGTCAAGAAAGATAAGGATCAAGTAGAGGCCCTTGGATTTGGGAAGGAAGAAGTAGCAGGAGATTCTGGCAAGAGCCATTTCTGTAGAATGTAGAGGATGAAAGCCAGATTGCAGTGGATCCAGAAGAGCTTGAGAGGAAAGAAAGTCAAGACAGTGGTAGTGAACCACTTGTTCAAGTATTTTTTAAGAAAGGAGAGGAGAGAGGTCGATAAATGGAATGACAGGTAGGGTCTAGTGAAGGTTTTTTAAGGAGAGGTGTAACTAGAGCATGTTTGAAGGCTACAGGAACAGTTGCAGTGAAGATGATTGATTAAGGCTATTACAGATGGAAGGGGTAACAGCGGAAGAAATAGAGCTTAATAGATGGGTGGGTATGGAATCAGAGGAGCAGGTAATGAGTTTAGAGGAGGAGAGATTTGCAGTTTCCTTCTCAGTGATTTTAGAGAAGGAAGAAAAACATTTTTATAAATTAACTCTAGTTGAAACCAGGTCATACCAAACCATGGACACAAATGAAAAGCCTGAAAGTTGTTAGATGATGTCAGAGAGGGAAAGAACTAAGTTGAGGGAAGTCTGAGAGAGAGCTGTTAGAAGAAAGGACAAGATCGAGATAGCAGCCATGCTGGTATGTACTGTAAGGGTAGTAGAGCATAGCTGGAGGTCCAGTGAGGAAGGTAAAGCAAGGATCTTTGAATTAGAAAGGATTACTATACTAACTTATTTAGAAAGCAGTTTTCAATCCAGGAAACTCTTTCAGATTTTCTCCCAAATGAATAAGGATCCTTCACCCAATGTTTGGCCTTATTTTTCAAAACAAAGGTACTAGACCTTAAGGCCTTAATACCACTACAACCCTTGATACTGCCATTGATAATTCCCAGACTGATTCTTAGTTAGTTACTCTTACCCATATATGGTCCTCCTTCAATCCAGCTACAAACTTAGAAAAATAGAATAATCAATCTCTATAAAAGTGCTTTTACTCAAGCAGATGATATTCTGCCTACTTTTGTGGGAAAAAGAATACAATAACATTTATAGCCGTTTTTCCTTCTCACTGGAAACATGTAACTATTCATCAACTTTCAAACAATCCTCTTTGACCCATTCCTAGAAGTAAACTATCATCCAATATCTAATCTTCCTTTTCATGTGAAAGTTCTGGAAAGGATGGTTAATTTTCAAGTTACTACATTTCTCAGACAAATGCCCTTCACCTAAGACAAGCAGGCTTTTGCACTGGTCATTCTACTGAATCCATTCTACTCTGTCCATTAAACAAGATCCATATCATTCAGCTCTAATAATATCTTTGGTTCTAAGATATGAATTTGATCTTACCGATTCAACAATACTCCTGGCTTGTTTTCATAGTCTAGACATCAAAAACACTGTTCTTGCATGGTTCACGTCTGACTACAGGGGATAGCATCTTCAAAGGTTCGTAAATTCCCTTTTTGTATTCTTCAGGGAACTATACTTGCATCAACTTTGTTTAATTTATTTCTAATACCACTAGCTACACTTAAACATTCCCTGGGCCTTACTGGATTTTATTATCTCCAGGAACAAGCAGGAATGTAGTCTTCACATATGGGTATTGTCGGTACCGATGGAGCCTGCGCGGGAACGCTACCCAGCGTCCAATTAGAAAGCTTTTGGGAGCATCCCACAGCGCCTGCATGCTGCCTTCCCGCCTTTCCCAACTGCCTCTCTCCAGTTCTTCATTTTCCGCGGAGCCAGCAGGTCGTCGTCCCTGTCACCGCAGAAAGGTTTTTCCTTATTGCCCTTCTTTTTTGTGGTCGCGTCTGCCTTCCTCGATGCTTTACTGGTACCACCAGTTCTTCTTTCTTTTCTTTAAAAAAAAAAAAAAATATATATATACTTTTTTACAGGTGCACACGCCATTTTGGGCCCTAGGCCCAAAATTCCTCCACAATGGAAAAACCCGCTTCGGGTTTCAAAAAGTGCACCAAGTGTGGCGGTACCATCTCCTTCACCGACACCCATGACTGGTGTCTTAAATGTTTAGGTCCTGACCACTCCATCACGGAATGTATGGCCTGTGCCATGATGTCCAAAAGAGGTTGGCAGAACCGAGCTGCTAAGCTCAGTACCCTGTTTCCCTCTGAGGCAGTCGCGGTGGCATCGATGTCTTCCAGGGCTTCCTCTTCCTCCCGTGGATCTCAGGTAACTAAACACAAGTCTAGCCGGTCTTCAAAGGGTAGAGCTCCTTCTAAGCATCGAGATGCCTCTGGCATTGCCCTTGAGGATTCTGCACCGGCAAAATTACCCCGGCGGGAGGCTTCGGCTTCCAAAGCATTATCGGGGCTCCAGGACGTTCTCGAGGCCTCAACCTCGGCAGAACTACTGGTGCCATGCTCTGGGGTACTGGCTGTTTTCTCTGGTACCGACAGCATTGATAGACCAGAGGTTCCTGGCTATTGAACGCAGTCTGGCGGCTCTCCTTGCGGCATCGACACCCTCGGAACCGCATCAGACAGTTCAACCGGTACCGGCACGACTCTGGCACTGGTATCTTTACCCGTACCGACAGCATCGGCATCGGTGTCCGCATTGCCGGCACCCAGTCATGCGATGCCCTCCGGTACCGATACACCGGTACCGATTCCCCCCGGTACCGACTTCGGTCGGTACGGGTATCGGGCTCTTCAAGAGCATCCGGACAGAAGGTACTTGGAGTCCTCAGAGGAATCTGAGGATTCTGACAGTTGTGTCGGTATGGGAATACATCTCCCAGAGGAGCCTTCCTCCCCTAAACGCAGGATGTCTTCTCCAGAGGATATTTCCTTTCAGGACTTCATCAGGGAGGTGGCTTGAGGTCTGTCCATTACTGTTGCTCCTGAAACAGCGCCCAGAGCAAAGGAGTTGGAAATTTTGCAATATCCCAAAGCTCCTAAAGAGGCAGCTACTCTACCCATCCATGAGATCTTGCACGATCTCATGCTAAGAATGTGGGAGACGCCTCTTACCACCTCTCCTCATTCTCGTAGACTGGATACTATGAATCGAGTCCCTCCTTGTCCTGGTTTCCAGAAGACTCAGCTTCCTCACCACTCTATTGTAGTGGAATTAGCTATGAGAAGGATCAGGAGTGCAGAGAGGCATGCCTCTAATCCTCCAGGACGTGAATGCAGAACTTTGGATGCTTTTGGACGTCGTACTTTCCAAGCTTCCATGCTTTCTGCCAGGATCAGTTCCTATATTTTATATATGGGAATGTTCCTGAAGGAAATCACAGGAGATTTAGAGGCTTTGAGTCCTCTTCTTCCTGAGGATAGAAGGCAGGATTTTCTCACATTGGTCAAACATGCCCAGGATGTTTCTAAATTTGTCAACCGTGCAGCTTTTGACTGTTTTGAGTGCATAAGCAGAACCTCTACCATTGCCATAGGTGCACGTAGAATTGCCTGGCTCCATCTGATTTGGAGCTCTGGGTACAAGACAAACTGGGCAGTATTCCTTGTACTGGTGAGAACCTGTTTGGCAAAGACTGGCAAGAAAAAGCCAATGAGTTGGATGCTGACAACTCCACCTTGGATAGATTATCCAAGGCCACAGCTGATCCTGCAAGAAGGAAATCTTTTAAAAAAACATTCTTTTCCAAAAAGAAAAGGTTTTATCCTGTTTATTCCCAGCAGGGACGCTCTGCAGGTCAACCTGTCCGGAAAGGTCAGCAACCATCCAAACAAAGGAAAGCAAAGACTGCTAAGCCTCAACCGTCTTAGCATTCTCAGCCTCCACAAGGCCTTTGACTTTCTTCTAGAGAACTTAGCCTTCCTGGCTCTCAATGGACCAGAGCCTTCCACCATTCCAGGAAGGTTGTGTCACTTTGTCCCCAGGTGGGGGCAGATAACAGCAGAGCATTGGACACTCTCCATCATAAAAGAAGGGTACAAGCTGCATTTTTCGAGCATGCCCCTCCCACAATGGTAAGACAGTTCAATTCTCAGACCTCTCTTATCAACCTATTAGATCAAGAGGTCAATATGCTTCTTGCCCAAGGGGCAATAGAAGAAGTACCCATTCCTCAACAGGGTACAGGGTTTTACTCCCCCTATTTCCTTATCCCAAAGAAAACAGGAGGACACAGACCTATTTTAGACCTCAGAGAATAGAACAAATTCCTGTTCAAGGAGAAATCCAAGATGGTTTCTCTAGGAACTCTGCTGCCATACCTTCAGAGTCAGGATTGGCTATGTTCTCTAGATCTCAAGGATGCGTACACTCATGTTCTCATCCATCCATCTCACAGAAAGTTCCTTCGGTTCCTTTTTCAGGGAAAGCACTACCAATAAAGGGTGCTTCCTTTTGACCTGGCCTCTGCACCAAGGGTGTTTACGAAATGCATGGCTGTGGTAGCAGCATTTCTTCGCACTCTAGGAATATTCGTCTTCCCTTACTTAGACTATTGGCTCATTCAAGCCCCATCAGAGTCAGAGGCCAGGATTTCTCTGTCTTAAACAATGCATATCCTTCAGTATTTGGGTCTAGCTATGTGGAGCATTTCTTCTTGTCTCCTCTATTCCTTTAACTATCACTGTATCTCTTATTCTGTCCTATCTAATTAATGGCGTTCTTTTCATTTTTTCTGTAACTTTTATGTAATATTGTAAACCGCTCTGATGCTTTGGCTTGAGCGGTATATCAAATGTAATAAACATAAACATAAACGTCCCAAAGTCCAGTCTAACTCCCACTCAGGCTTTAGAGTTCATAGGAGCTTGGCTGGATACAAGGAAAGCAAGGGCCTATCTTCCTCAGACCCATTGCCTTCGCATGGTGCAGTTAGCTTCTCAAGCAGTGCTAAAGTCTCATCTCACTGCTCGGGAGATGTTACAACTGCTAGGCCACATGGCATTTACCAAGCATGTGGTTCACTATGCTCGCCTCCATATGAGAGCAGCCCAGTGGACTTTATCCACTCAATGGACCTAGGCTTCAGGGTGCCTGTCAGACAAAATAGCAAACACAAATCGCCTTATTTTGTCCCTCCAATGGTGGCAGTTCACTCAAAACCTGTTGCTGGGGTCCCCGTTTCAACAACCTTTACCCCAGACAACTCTCACAACAGATGCTTCTCCATTGGGTTGGGGAGCTCATCTACAAGACCTCTCCACCCAAGGCACTTGGACTCCGCAGGAGACTCATCTACATATCAATCTCTTAGAGCTCAGGGCAATCTTCCTTGCTCTTCGAGTGTTCCACACCCTACTCAGCTGCAAAACAGTCCTTATTCACACAGACAACCAAGTAGCCATGTTCTACGTGAACAAGCAGGGAGAAACAGGCTCTCTGTCGCTTTGCAACGAAGCTTTGCGACTATGGGCCCTCGCCAGAGAGCATCAGATTCATCTCCTGGCAGTGTATCTTCCAGGCATACAAAACTCTTGGGCAGACAGACTCAGTCGAGTTCTGCTTCCACACGAATGGTCTCTACATGTAGACCAGGTGACCAAGATTTTTCAAATTTGGGGAACCCCGGACATAGACCTCTTTGCAAGTCCGTTGAAAACCAAACTTCCCCGGTTCTGTTCCAGAATCCCGGCTCAGGGCTCTCAGGCCAAGGATGCTTTCCTCCTTCACTGGGGCCAAGACTTCCTTTATGCCTTTCCACCCATTCCCCTAATTCCCAGGACCCTATTCAAGCTTCAGAGTGACAGAGGCCGTATGATTCTCATAGCTCCACATTGGCCTCAGCAAGTGTGGTACCCTCTGCTTCTACATCTCTCTCAAGCTCCCTCCCTGGAGTTAGGGTCTGCTCCAGATCTCCTATCTCAGGAGAACAGAATGTTATGGCATCCCAATCCCCAGTGTCTGCATCTCAGGGCCTGGTTGCTGAAGGCCTAGATCTCCATGATCTTAACCTCCCTCAGCAAGTAAAAGATATCCTTTATGCTTCCAGGAAGCCTTCCACAAGACGCTCTTATGCTTTCAAGTAGAAAAGGTTTACCATATGGTGTTCGCAGAAGGGTCTTAACCCCCTTGCGATACCTCTGGAATCATTACTGGAGTATCTTCTTCATTTATCCAATGCAGGGCTTAAGACTAACTCAGTGAGAGTCCATTTGAGTGCTATTGCAGCTTCCTTCAAGCCTCTAAATGGACAACCTATTTCCTCCCATCCTCTTATAGCAAGATTTATGAGAGGCCTTCTTCTAACTAAGCCTCCCATTAGGCCATGGGACTTAAACTTGGTTCTTGGTCAGCTTATGAAGCCATCTTTCGAACTGTTAGCTACTACCTCATTGAAATGCCTTTCTTGGAAGGTTATCTTTCTCATTGCAATCACATCAGCACGCCGCATCAGTGAGTTGCCGGCGCTAGTAGCTGATCCACCTTATACAAGGTTCCATCATGACAAGGCAGTCCTTAGGAATCATCCACACTTTATGCCAAAGGTGGTCTCGCCTTTTCATCTAAACCAAGCGGTCTACCTGCCGGTGTTTTTTCCAAGGCCTCATGCATCTGATGCAGAAAGGAATCTTCATACTTTGGACTGTAAAAGAGCTTTAGCCTTTTACTTGCAAAGAACACAGCAACATAGAAAGTCCTCTCAACTCTTTGTTGCTTTTGATCCTTCTCATTTGGGACTTCTAGTCTCCAAGAGAACACTGTCCAACTGGATTGCTCAGTGTATTTCCTTTGCCTATCAGAGTAAGAATCTTCCTCTGGAGGGCCATGTCACAGCTCACAATGTGAGAGCCATGGCAGCTTCAATGGCTCATCTGCACTCTGTGTCTATTGATGACATCTGTCGAGCAGCCACTTGGGCCTCGATTCATACCTTCACAGCCCATTACTCTTGGACAAGGACTCCTGACGGGATGCCTTGTTTGGTCAGGCTGTTGCTTCAACACCTGTTCCATACCTAATCAACTCCTACCCACCATCCCTTGTTGGATGCCAGAGATCCATGGGGGGAAGTGGAGCCCTTTCACAGGGACACACAACTTCTGGGGTCTCTCCCTGGCATCTAAAGCTAGGGAGTCCCCATATGTGATGACTACATTCCTGCTTGTTCCTGGAGATAGCATAGTTACTCACCTGTAACAGGTGATCTCCAGGAACAGCAGAATTTAGTCTTCACAACCCACCCACCTCCCCTAGGAGTTGTATCTCTCTATCTATCTCTTTCTCTTTCCCTCTCTCTCTCTTTGTCTCAGCTTTCAACTCAACTGGAGAGAGGCAGTTGGGAAAGGCGGGAAGGCAGCATGCAGGCGCTGTGGGATGCTCCCAAAAGCTTTCTAATTGGACGCTGGGGAGCGTTCCCGCGCAGGCTCCGTCAATACCGACGATACCCATATGTGAAGACTAAATTCCTGCTGTTCCCGGAGATCACCTGTTACAGGTGAGTAACTATGCTTTACTGATGATATTCAGATTCTTTTATATTGACAATCACTTACTAGAACTTTGTTTCCAAGCTAGTCTCACAAAGATAGCAGATTGTCTCACCCATAATGGCATGAAACTCATTCCCATTAAGCGACATGGCTTCCCTGCCAGTTTCCTGCTCCCTCAATCTCACCAACCATTTATAATTCTCTTATACCTTTATATGAATGCCTTATAATTTTAAGTTGCAAAATTGATTCTCACATATCTTTTGAATCTTAAGTACCAACAACTATTAAATCTTCATATTTTGCCTTTAAATAGCTACACTTAAAAAAAACATTACAGGATCAACAAGTAAAAAAGCCTGCATATTATTTCATTCTAAGTAGACTTTATTACTTTAATTCATTTTACCAAAATACATAAGAAGATAACATAAATGGCATATTGGGTCAGGCCAAGGCCCATCAAGCTCAGTATGCTGTTTCCAACAGAGGTCAATCTAGGTCACAAGTACCTGTCAGTTTCTCAAAAAGGTACACTGATTCCACAATGCTTATACTGGGGTAACCAGTGGATTTCCCTGGTCCTCCTTAATAATGGTTTATAAACTTGTCCAAACCTTTTTTTAAACCCAGGTACAAGCCACTCTTTAATACATGAACTTAAACTTCTTCAAAATGCCACCGCTTGATTCAGAGAAGAGTCACCAGAATGGTAATAGGGATGGAAGGATACTCCTCTAAGGAAAGGCTTAAAAGGTTAGGGCTCTTCAAGTTGTGAAAAAAGACAGCTGAGTTGGTGATACGATAGAGATCTATAAAATAATGAATGGGGTGGAACGGGTGAATGTAGATCGGTGGTTTGCGCTTTTACAAAGTAGAAAGATTAAGGGGTACACAATGAATATGCAATATAGCCATTTAAGATTAATAGGAGAAAATATTTTTTCCCTCAACACGTAATCAAACTCTAGAATTCACTGCAGGATGATGTAGTAAAAGCTTTTTATTAGTGTAGCTGGGTTAAAAAAAGGTTTGGAGAAGTTACTGGAAGAAAAGTCCATAAACCATTATTAAAGAGGACAAGGGAAATCCACTGCTTACAACTGGGATAAGCACTATGGAATCTGCGGTACCTTTTTGGGAACCTGACACAGGGCCGCACCAAAGCCATAAAAGCGCTCTGTGTAACTTGCAAATCTGGTGTGCCCCCTCCCCCATTCCTTTGTCATTTGCCCCTTGTCCATCATCTTCCTATCTTACCCCACACCTCAATGTCCATCCGCCTCCCCCTCCACGCTGCCATTGCCACGTTGCCACTGCATTTTGTGTTCCCTTGGCAGTGGTGACGGCAGCAGTGGAGCGGGCCTCTAATTGAAAAGAAAATATGCAAAATGCAGCATCTGAAGCAGAGTCTTCAGGTGGAAAGCCAAATCTCAGCTAAAGCAAGGAGACTTAGAATATGCTCAATCAAATTAACACCTGCACTCACAACATCCACAATTGCCCTCAAACATCTAGCAGAGTCGTCGTCTGTATAATCACATGGAAAAACCTTGAATTCAACATCATGAATCACGCTTCCACCCCCAACCTTGACATCATAACAATTTCAAACCGCCACCTCACCATCTGCCTGGCATACAGATCCCCATAAACCAACACTGAAGAACTTGCCATCCTACTGGAAGAAATCTGCTCCCACTCATCTACCCGCAAAGACTTGATCCTACTTGGAGATCTAAACCTCTCATCTACATCCACCAACCACTCTTCAGCCTTCCTCGAAGCTATGTCAGACCTTCAATTCACACTGCTTATATCCACCCCAACCCACGCAAAGGGTGGCATCCTTGATATGGTCTTCTTCCCAGATCGACTTACACAAGCACATGGATATACCCCACCCTCAGTATTTCCAGTACCCTGGTCCGATCACAGTCTCATATTATTCAACATACCCAGTGCCTGTTTCTACGTCCCACCTCAGAGCTCCCATCCAACATCTTGGAGGTTCCTCGCTTTCAATGAACAGACCTTTTTCCAAAAAACCATACCAGCCCTAACTGCCTTGCCAGCCCAAACAGACCTTGAAACAATGATCCGTGCATGGAATTCAACCATATCAGCTATCACTCCACCCAAACCCCCACACAAAAAACGACCACACACACTCTAGTTCTCTGCAGCCCTAAAAGTGCAGAAACTTCTACATCTCTCTCAAGCTCCCTCCCTGGAGTTAGGGTCTGCTCCAGGCAACTTGTCCGCCTTGAATGACGGTGGAGAAAGTCTCCAAACCATCAACTCAAATCTCTTTACCTACATGAGCTAAATTTATACCACGACTCAACTGTCGAAGCCAAAAAAGAATACATCCTCCTCTCACAAGCCATCAATAAACCCAGAGAGCTCTTTGACATTGTCACTCACCAAAGATCCCTCACAAACAAACCAAGAGAACACTCTAAAACCACGGGACATGGCATCATACCTGCTGGTCAAGCACAACCCTACCCCCTCCAGCATCGCCACCATTCCAATTTCAAATGAAGAGACCATATAAGACCACCACTGAACTACCTTCAAATCATTATCACCAGATGAGCTCAGCAACATAACCAGCAACATCAAAACCACAACCTCTGCACTCAACCTATGTCCAGTCTCATGGCTAAAAATCACAAGAGATGATTTCCTTTCAGTCATATCGGATATTGTATATTCCTCTCTTTCTCAAGGACTCCTCCTTCCTTCCCTCAAACAAGCATCAATCAGACTGCTCCTTAAGAAACCACGCCTCAACCCAAACTCACCATCCTCCCACCAACCTATAGCCAGTATACTATTCATCTCCAAAGTCATCGAAAAAGTTGTACAAACTCATCTCCAAGATCACATAGACCAACATGTACCTCTAGACACATATCAACATGGATTCTGACCCAACCATGGCACAGAAACCCCTCTGATTTCCCTCCTAAACTCACTTATCACTGGCATTGAAATGATTATGCCAAACTTCATCCTGCTCTTTGTGGACATCTCTGCTGCTTTTGACACCGTGATCCTCCTCAATCAGTTCCACCATATTGGAGTTTGTGGCACCCCATCAAATCGTTCCTCTCCAATCTCTCTAACCGAAGCCAACAAATAAAAATTCAAACACAAACATCAACTCATTTCATCCTAACACAGGGAGGTGCCACAAGGATCATCCCTCTGTTACCTACTGTTCAACATATATATTGAACCACTCTGTGCCATCCTCCAGCAATTCAGAGTAGAATACTTGATATACGCCGATGACATAATGATCTATGCCCCTTTCTCCACCTCTGCTCCTGACTACTCTACACTCACAAGCTGCTTTACCAAAGTAATCAAATGGCTCCACCTTCACAATCTATCCATCAACCTCAACAAAACAGAGCTTCGCCACGTCACAAAGGATCCCAACTTCACCCCCCTCTTCCCGCCTCCATCAGAATTGGCAGCAACGATATTAGAATCAACTTTCGGATAAAATACCTTGGAATCATACTTGACCAGCAACTGACCTTCAAGGCCCAAATTCAAAACACCACCAAAGCTGTATACTATAAGCTCAAAACTCTCCAAAACCTATGCCCCCTCCTATCAACTGATACATTCCGCTCAGTCTGCCAAGCCACCCTCACACATCTATTTGACTACTGCAATTCCATTTATCAAGGCCTACCTAATTACTTACTCCTCCCATTATAGCTCACCCAGGATACTGTAGCTTGCACCATTTTCCAAGCCTCAAGGCAAACTCATATCACCCCCATACTCAAACTCCTTCACTGGCTGCCCATCAATGCAAGAATGCAGTGCAAAGTCCTCACCATCATCCACAAGACCCAAGACAAACAATCCTCAGAGCACCTTCAATCATTAATCCACGCCTTGAACCCTGACAGATCAAGAAGAAAGAACACTCAAAATCTCCTCAGTCTTCTGGATATAGCGATTTTAGAAAAGGTTCAGAGAAGAGCCACCAAAATGGTAAAGGGGATGGAAGGATACTCCTATGAAGATAGGCTAAAAAGGTTAGGGCTCTTTAACCTGGAAAAGAGACGGCTGAGGGGAGATATGATAGAAGTCTATAAATTAATGAACGGAGTGGAACGGGTAAACGTAGATCGATTGTTTACGTTATCAGAATATAGAAAGACTAGGGGACATGCAATGAAGCTACAGGGTAAACTATTTAAGACTAATAAAAGAAAATATTTTTTTCACTCAACGTGTAATCAAACTCTGGAATTTGTTACCGGAGGATGTAGTAAAGGCTGTTAGTGTAGCTGGGTTTAAAAAAGGTTTGGACAAGTTCCTGGAGGAAAGGTCCATAAACCATTATTAAGAAGTGACCGAAGATATCAATGCTTGACCCAGTACAAGCATTGTGGAACTTGTGTATCTTGGGGAAACTGCTAGGTACATATGACCTAGATTGGCCACTGTTGGAAACAGAATACTGGGCTTGATGGAGCTTGGTCTGACCCAGTATGGCATATCTTATGTTCTTATGTTCTACTACAGACTCACAACAGAAAGCAAACCACACATGACTAAGGGCATTCACCCTATACGCCCCCACCCTATGGAATTCACTACCCCCTTCCCCCCCCCCCAATACCAACCACCAAATCAACCACAGACTTTGCAAAAAACTGAAGACCCATCTCTTTCTGGAGTATTTCGACAATAGACACCTACCAATTACAGAACAAAATGATCACACACAAATAAACACACTATCCCCCACCCCACCCCCATAAAGACTCCCACAACACTACACCCGCCATGTTCCTCAGCCCCTACTCCACACTGTATATAGTTTTATGAATGTTTATGCACTAAATTATTGAGCTTTCCAAAAGATGTTCTCTGTTATCTCCAAAATGTTCAAATTGTTCATTGTAAATGTTCATAATGTTCTATTTAATGTGTTCATTGTAGTTCACGGAGTTCCACGTAAACCGTTTTGACTTGTAGAAAAACGGTATATCAAAATTTGATAAAATAAATGAGAGAGAGAGAAAAAGATCATGAATGTAGGCAAATTTATCAGCAAATTTTCTTCTGTGATAAAACTGAACAGTGGCTATATCAGCAAAATCTCTGGAAATATGTTTTCTTTCCCTCTTGGATCTTTGTGTGATTTTCTGGACCGGTTTGCTTATCTTCTGCTGTTCCTTTTTTCATTTGCTGCTTTTTCTCTTTTTAATCTAATATTTCTTTTCTCTTGTATTCTGATATTACAAGATATGCCTCATGATGTCAATAATGCAACTGCCTTAAGTTCCAGAACCATATAATCCTGTTCAGGGGCCTATTTAAAAAAAAGGCAGATTGACTAATTTGGACTAGGATTATCATCCATCCATCCCGATTGTATGGGCTGTGTGGAGAGTAAGGTAGATGTGAATTGAGGGATGGGCACTGGGAGGGAGTATATGGATAAGAATTGGTATGGAATAGGATTTAACCTTGTACCAGATAACAAAGCTTTGTAATGTGCATGTTGAAAGATTTATGAAGAGTACTTGAAAATGCTAGAAAATGCTTCAGAATGTGGAAAAAAACTAATTTACTTTGCTGCTGAGGTTAAAATAGCTGCTATAATGTTAAAGGTCTAAATTCACCTACAAAGAGACAACAACTGTTAAAAGAAGCTACATGCTTGCAAGCATCAAGATATTTAATTCAAGAAACACATTGATTAAAAAACAAACACTTGCTGAGATCGCTTAAATATCCTTCTAATATTTTGCACACAAAAGTTAAAATAAATAAATTGAGGGGGAGTAGACATACTTCTTCAAAAGGATCTTAAAGTAAGAGTGTGTTTTGCTTAAAAAGAAGGTGGAAAATTGTAAAATATTTAGTGATAGATAACTCCATCTACATAATTGTTGAATCTTTGTGCTCCTAATATTAACCATGGTATTTTCTTTAATATACTTATGGAAATCTTGGTTCCTGATCGTGATAGCCAGTCTGGTCTCGGACCTCTGTGTTCCCTATCTCATTCAGCAGCTTGGAGACTGAGAAACTCCTCCTTTTTGTGATGTCACCGATATATCTCCCTTGAATCCGCCTCCCAAGTTCAGTTACCTCAGTCTCCAAGCAGCTGGATGGACTGGAGCCCGGGGGTCCGGGCTCACTTGAGAATCAATCAGTTAAGTTTGGATAGTTTAGTTTGTGGGTAGTTTTCTCCTTTTGGAGTTCAGTGGGCACAAGCAGTTTAACTTGGAGTGCTGTGCCTTTAAGTTTCTGCAGGCTTTTGCCCTCGCTCTCCTCCCCCCCCCCCCCCTCTGCTTTGGCGATCCTAATTGTGAGAGGGTAAGGGGTCGGTGCTTTATTGGGGATCCGGATAGCAGGATAGCCTTCAAGCTTGGCTGACACCGTCGGGAGTGAGAGCCGGAGAAGAGCCCAGCCAGCGCGCCACAGAAGTCTGCCTGTTCGTGCGCTGGCTGGCTCGGCTCGGGGGAGCTGTTTTTTGTCTGCATCGGGGCAGGTTTCCGCTCTGCAGCCGCTCCCGGATCAGTTACACATTCTCCGGAGCCGCCGGGAGCAGTTCTGCGGCACGAGGTGCAGAGTGCTCCTTCGGCGGGAGAAAGGTAAGCTAGCTTAATTGCGAGGCCTTTTCTGTTGCGGCAGTATTTTTGGCACGAAAGCGTCGGCGCCGGGCCTAACCGCGTGGCGGGGCCGCGGTAGACGCGGCTGTCTGAGGCGCTCTGTTCTCCCTCTCGGGGGTTCTCCGGAGCCTCGTTTTTTGTTTTTTCTCTCCGCCTTTTGCGCTGCGGTGCTGTTTCTGAATCTCCCCTTTCTCAAAATAACTATAAAATAACCATAAAGACAAAATGAGTTGTTAACATTGAATTGGATACCATAGGTGGTTAAAGCTGTAGCATCTTTCCTTTTGGTGCTGCTGAGGCGCTTGCAGGGGGCTGACCACTGCATAGGGTTACTGGGCTGCCATCGTTTGGGGCTTGGCCTGGTTTAACATGCCCTCTAGGCCTCTCTGCCTTGTCTGTGGCTTGAAGAGGGCTGCCCATTCCGGAGTGTGTAAGTCTTGTGTCCGGGAGGCGACGGTCATGGAACAGGCCAAGGATGCTGGCGAGGGGCTGGCCGACCTCTTGAAGGAGAAATCGCTAGCTCTGCGACCGGAAGAGTCCCAGGTGGAGCCGGTGGCGGGTCCGTCTTCGGCGCCCGACGTCCCTGTCCCTCAAGCTTCCTTTCCGAAAGAGCTGGCGGCTATTTTTTCCTCAGAATTTGTCTCGCTTCTCCAGCATACCCTCTTGGGTGCGGCTCATCAGCGGCCAGGGACAGAGGTCCCTGGCGGGCTGAAGAGACCCGCTCAGACTGATTCGGCCGGGGGTCTTCTCCACAAAGCTAAGAAGACTGGGCTAGAGAGTGTCTCTGGAGAGACTTCAGTTCCCTCGGAGGGACCTGTGTCCGATGAGGAGGTTCTCCAGGACCAAGCAGGAAGTCAGTCCTCACTTATGGGTGACGTCGGCGCCGACGGAGCCCTCGCGGAGCAATTTTCCCCAGCTTTCAAAGAAAGCCTTTGGGAATTGCAGCGCGCATGCGCGGTCGTCTTCCCGCCCGAGGGTGCCATCTTAGCCAGTCTTCTTTTTTCCGCGGAGCCCTACAGACGTCCCCGTCTTGTCCCCGCGAAAAAGTCGATTTTCTTCATTATTTTCTTCTTATTTCCTTCGGTTCGACGCCGATCTTTTTCCCGCCCGGACTCGCGACGCCGGTCACGAGTCCTCTCACTTTTTTTCGGTTTTTCTGACTTTGTCAGCTTTCGTTTTCGATTTTTCCCTGGCAGCCCGGTCCTTTGACCTCGCAGGGGCCCTTTTTCCCCCGATGGCTGCCAGTGGCTTTAAGCGATGTGGTCAGTGTGACCGAAATATGTCACTAACTGACACACACGACTTTTGCCTCCGCTGCCTGGGCCCGGATCATGAGGAACTGATCTGTGGGCCCTGCGGCAAAATGTCCTCAAAAGCGTTGAGAAGTCGGCGGCATCAGCGTGATCGAATCTTCGCTGACCCCAGCCGTACCCGGACCTCGTCGGAGGCCTCCGCGTCAAAAGGCTCCAGCTCGGACCGTCGCCGGAGTTCCTCCGACCGGGGTTCTCCCTCCGGGGACCATCGTCGGACGGTGAAACCCGCGAGGGCGGCGTCGGTGGACGCTCCTGGTTCCGCGAGGGCCAGGTCGCATAGCCCCGATAGCCACCCCGGGTCCTTGGAGAAGGAACACCTCCCGAAGCGACCTCGCCTGGAGTCGGAGATGCCTGCTCGGGTAAGTCCTGTGGTCCTTCTGGACTCGCCTCCGCGACAGCCGACGTCGGGCCCGACGCCGTCGGGGCCCGAGTCGGGGGCTGCTGGGTCACCTGAGCTCGGACTCAGGTTGACGGCCTTGGAGAGCAGACTGTCTGCCTTCATGGACCAGCAGCGGGCACTGCTCGCTGGCCTCGCTGGCGCCGCTGCCCCGACCGCCGGGACGTCGACGTCCAAGTCGACCCCGGAGACCGAGCCGATCCTCGAGTCGATGAGAACTCGAGTCGATCCTCGGTCGAGGTCACCCTCGGCCTCCCGTTCGGGACCGAGGTCGCCGACGCCGACTCCCTCGGCGTCGGGGCGGCAGGCGCCGCGCCCTGCCCGGGCCGACCCCACCGAGTCCTCGTCGGAGTCGGTCTGGGAGTCTGAAGAGGAAGAGTCGCCTGATTCTTTCCGGACTCGGTGTGTCCCCTCGGACTCACCGGAGTCCGAGCCTCGGAAGCAGTCCCCCCCGGAGGATGCCCGGTTCTCGGACTTCGTTAGGGATATGGCCAAGGCTTTGGCCTTCCCTGCGGATCCCGAGGAGGAGCCTCGAGCCGAAGAGCTCGACGCCCTCCAGTATGACTCTCCCGCGAGGGAACACTTTACTGTACCGGTTCCTCCTATGCTGGAACGACTACTCTTCCGCATGTGGGAGAGTCCGGCCTCCTCGCCGGTCCTGAGCAAGCGGGTCGATTCTATCTATCGGGTCCGCAAGAGCCCTGGCTTCCAAAAGGCACAGCTACCACACCATTCCATGGTAGTGGAGTCGGCCATGCATCGTCTTAAGAGCCAGAAGATGCACTCCTCGGTGCCCCCTGGCAGGGAGGCCCGTAACCTGGATGGCCTTGGTAAGAAGTGTTTCCAGGGCTCTATGCTCGCATGTCGTGTCCAGACTTACCAGCTATACATGGGCATGTATCTCCGGGATCTGGCTAAAGAGCTAGCCGGATTCTCCGCTGGTTTGTCCGAGGAACCCTTGCGGAGGTTCCTGGCCTTGTCCACTGGCATTCGGGAATGCTCAAAGTTCATGTCCCGGGCAGCCTATGATGGCTTTGAAGCGTCGGCTCGAGTGGCCGCAGCCGGCATCGGTGCCCGCCGACAGGCTTGGCTTCAGTCGTCAGACCTTGAGCCCTGGGTGCAGGACAAGTTGGTCGATGTCCCCTGCCGAGGCGAAAACCTCTTTGGCAAGCCCATGGCGGAAAAGGCTGCACAAATTGAGACTGAGACTCTCACCAGGACCAGGCTTTCTAGGAAGACCTCCGCCCCTTCCCAGAAAAAGAAGGGCTCGGGGAAAAAGTCCTTTTACCCGAGGAAGGCGGCTGCCTACAAACAATACCCCCATTATCAGGCCCCTGCAGCTCCCCAACAGGGCCAGCAGGCCAAGGGACGGGGTAACGGGTCCCGTAGGCAGCAAGCCCCCAAGCCTGCACCACCAGCCCCTGCTCAGCAGGGTGGGGGTTTTTGACTCACAAAGCATAGCCTCTCCCCCCCCGCTGGTTCCTCCCAGCACCGGAGGCCGGCTGGTTCACTTCGCCCACAGGTGGTCCAGCATCACCGCAGATGCCTGGGTGCTTCAAGTCGTGCAAGAAGGCTATCTTCTCCACTTCCACCAGGTCCCGCCCTCCTATTTTCCAGGAGAACCTCCGCGACCCCCTCTGCACAGGGAATTACTCCTTCAGGAGTTAGCAGGTCTTCTGCAGGAACAGGCGGTGGAACCGGTGCCACACCACCTGAGAGGTCAAGGCTTTTATTCCAGGTATTTTCTGATACCAAAGAGAACAGGGGGCCTCAGACCCATCCTGGACTTGCGCAACCTCAACAAGTTCCTTGTGCGGGAGAAGTTCAAAATGCTTACCCTTGGAATCCTTCTGCCCTACCTCCAGCAGGGAGATTGGCTATGCTCCTTGGATCTAAAGGATGCCTACACGCACATCCTCATCCACCCAAGCCACCGCCAATACCTAAGGTTTGTGGTGGCAGGAAATCATTACCAGTACAGAGTACTGCCCTTTGGCCTGTCCTCCGCACCGCGAGTCTTCACAAAATGTCTCGCGGTCGTGGCGGCCCATCTCCGGCTTCACGGCCTCTATGTCTTTCCGTACCTCGACGACTGGCTCATCAGAGCAGCGTCCGCTCGGGAGGTCACCAACGCCACGCGCCGCACGGTGACTCTTCTGCAGCACTTGGGCTTTGTTATAAACTTCGCAAAGTCCACTTTGCTCCCCTCACAGGATCTCGAGTTCATCGGCGCAAGGCTGCACACTCCTCAGGCGCGAGCATACCTACCGCTCGACAGGGCTCAACGGCTCATGGACCTAGCCGACCGCTTTCGCAGCCAGCCCCTGGTCTCCGCCAGGCGCTTCCTGAGACTACTCGGCCATATGGCTTCCACCGTCCATGTGACCCCCGCCTGAATATGCGGTCTGCTCAATGGTGTCTCCGCCAGCAGTGGCGACAAGCCACAGGCGGCCTAGCAGACCTAGTGCGCGTCTCCGAGCCGCTGATCTCGTCTCTCCGGTGGTGGCTCCGGCAGCCGAACCTGATATTCGGAATGCCTTTCCAGTCACCTCAGCCGACCCGGGTGCTGACCACCGATGCATCCCTCCTGGGCTGGGGAGCACATTGCCAAGAGGCATGTACTCAGGGCCTCTGGACCACGTGGGAGTCTGCTCAGCAGATCAACTTCCTGGAGCTCAGGGCGATCCGCCTAGCTCTCAAGGCCTTCTCCCACCTGACTTCCCACCAGTCCGTCCTTGTCCAGACGGACAATCAAGTTGCCATGTTCTACGTGAACAAGCAGGGGGGCACGGGCTCCTTCCTCCTCTGCCGGGAGGCATAGAAGCTCTGCTCTTGGGCCGTCAGTCACGGCATTCTCCTCAAGGCAGTTTATCTCCCGGGCCAAGAAAATTGCCTTGCGGACAAACTCAGCAGGGTCCTCCAGCCGCACGAGTGGCGTCTGGATCCCTTGGTAGTTCAGAAGCTCTTCCTCAAGTGGGGCCTCCCCACGGTGGATCTCTTTGCCAGTCCTCACAACCGGCAGCTTCCTCGCTTCTGCTCTCGTCAGCCACACCCCCTTCGGGTTGCGGCGGACGCTTTTCTGATCTCATGGTCGGGGAGCCTTCTGTACGCTTTCCCTCCCATCCCGCTAGTCTCTCGGACTCTTTTCAAGGTTCTCCGAGACAAAGCCTTCATGATCCTGGTGGCCCCTCGCTGGCCCAGGCAGCCGTGGTTTCCGCTCCTACTGCAACTGGCGGTGGAGGATCCAATCCCTCTGGGGGTACAACCGGATCTCCTCACTCAGGATCAGGGGTCCCTACTGCACCCCAACCTCAGGTCTCTCAACCTCATGGCCTGGCTGCTGAGAGGGTGGTCCTTGCTCCCCTTCTCCTGCCGGCGGAGGTGGAGGAGGTCGTCTTGGCTTCGCGACGGCCTTCTACCCGCAAATGCTACGCCCTTAAATGGCGTCGCTTTGCAGTCTGGTGTACCCAACAGTCTCAGGATCCCTTCTCCTGCCCGGTGTCGGTGATCTTGCAGTACTTGCTACACCTCTCTAATCTGGGACTTAAGTCCAACTCCGTCAAAGTTCACCTCAGTGCTCTTTCGGCACATCATGTGCTGGTGGACGGTAGACCTCTCTCCAGCGACCCTCTCGTAGCGAGGTTTCTCCGAGGTCTCCTTCTACTTAAACCACCTCTGCGCCCGCCAGCGCCTGACTGGGACCTGAATGTGGTTTTGCAGCGGATCACCTGTCCGCCTTTTGAACCTATGGCTACCTGTTCTCTCCGTTTTCTGTCTTGGAAAACACTGTTCTTGATAGCCCTCACTTCCGCTAGACGCGTAAGTGAATTGCAGGCCCTCGTGTCTGATCCCCCTTACACTAGGTTCTACAAAAATAGGGTAGTCCTACGGACTCACCCAAAATTTCTGCCTAAAGTGGTCTCCCCTTTTCACATCAATCAGGAGGTGGTACTTCCAACCTTCTTTCCCAGACCACACTCCAGCCGAGCTGAAACGGTCCTCCATACCCTGGACTGTAGAAGGGCTTTGAACTTCTACCTTGACCGTACGCGGGAGCACCGTAAAGCTGCTCAGCTTTTTGTGTCTTTTGACCCCAATAAATTGGGGCTCCCGGTCTCCAAGCGTACTCTGTCCATCTGGGTTGCGGACTGTATCTCTTGGGCTTATGGGGCAGCCGGACTCTCCTTAGAAAGCTGAGTCACGGCTCATTGCGTTCGGGCAAAGGCTACGTCAGTGGCTTACCTCCGCTCTGTTCCGCTGGCAGACATCTGCCGGGCCGCTACTTGGTCTTCGAGCCAGACTTTTGCGGTCCATTACTGTCTCGAGAGGGAGTCCCGCAGGGACAGTGCTTTCGGACAGGCAGTCCTCCGTAATCTCTTTGAGGTCTGAGCAACTCCTACCCTCCATCCCGGATGTGGGCTACCGGTGGGTGATAATTCAGCGAAGATTCTGTCCTTCTGTGCTGCTGAGCTAGAGGGAGCTCATTTTTGTGCTTAGGGTCTCCGGTAGCCTTGAGCTTGGGAGTCCCATAAGTGAGGACTGACTTCCTGCTTGGTCCTGGAGAAAGCGTAGTTACTCACCTGTAACAGGTGTTCTCCAGGAGCAGCAGGAATCAGTCCTCACTACCCTCCCTCCTCCTCTTGGAGTTGCAATCGTCTGCTTATGTTCTTTTTGCAAATTTTTATGCTGTCTTTTTTAGCTATGTCATCTGACTGGCTAAGATGGCACCCTCGGGCGGGAAGACGACCGCGCATGCGCGCTGCAATTCCCAAAGGCTTTCTTTGAAAGCTGGGGAAAATTGCTCCGCGAGGGCTCCGTCGGCGCCGACGTCACCCATAAGTGAGCACTGATTCCTGCTGCTCCTGGAGAACACCTGTTACAGGTGAGTAACTACGCTATCTCGGTTTCGAGGTGGACGAGGAGCTTGAGGAAGGGGAATTGTCCGAGAAAGAGGACCAGGCTAGGGTTGTGCGGGTCTTCCGGAGGGATGAGCTTCCGGCTCTAATATCGGAGACCTTAAAGGCCCTTAATATGCCGGTTCCCGGGTCAGGGGAGGAGGATTCTTTGGAAGATCCCTTGTTGCAGGTTTTCCGAAAGAACCAGAGAGCCTTCCCGGTACATAGAGTGTTTCGAGAGATGATTCAGGAGGAGTGGAACGTGCCCGAAGCTCCTCTTCGAGGGGCCCGAGTAATGGGTCGACTGTATCCTCTGTTGGATTCGGATAAGGAGGTGTTTCAGTCCCCCAAAGTGGATGCGGCCGTGTTGGCGGTCACCAAGAAAACAACCATTCCAGTGGAAGGTAGTACGGCTCTTAAGGACCCTCAGGACCGTAAGTTGGATGTTTTGTTGCGTCAAGTGTTTGATGTGAATGCTCTTTCACTCCAGGCGGCTCTTTGCGGAGCGTGGGTGGCTCGGGCTTGCCTACGCTGGTCGCAGCGGGTGCAAGCGACTCCGGATGGTTCGGAGGCGGACGATGGGCCTAAGTTGGAATCTGGCGCAGCTTATCTGGCTGACGTTCATTATGACCTGATGCGTGGCCTGTCCAAAAGCATGGCGTCTGAAGTGGCGGCACGGCGTAACTTGTGGCTGCGCAGCTGGGCGGCTGATAGTTCTTCTAAAGCGCGATTAAGCAAACTGCCCTTTAAAGGACGATTGTTATTTGGAGAAGATTTAGATTAGTTGGTTAAGGACTTAGGTGAAACTAAGGGGGGTAAGTTGCCCGAGGACAGACCCAAGGGGGGCCGGTCCTATACTCCCGGTAAAGGACAGCAGCAGCACGATTTTCGCCGCTCACGGTTTCAAAGGGTTGGTGCGAGCCAGAGAGGTTGTTTTCCCTTCAGAGGTCAAGGTTTCCGGGGGTTTCGAGGAGCGGGTCGGGGTTTCGGTCCTGCCTCTTCCTCATCCTTCGCCAACAAGAAGCAGCAATGAGATACGGGGGACCCGGGCTCCCTTGCTACCGATAGGCGGGAGGTTGCGGGAGTTTTATGCTGCCTGGGTCCGAGTAACCTCAGATCAGTGGGTTCTGGAAGTTATCAGAGAGGGCTACGCCCTGGAGTTTCTCAGACCGGTGCGCGACGCCTTTGTGCAGTCTCCCGGCAAGTCCGTCGCCAAGTATGCGGCGCTCAAGGAGACTGTACAAAGGCTCCTGGATCTCAGGGCGATCGTACCCGTTCCTCCCAGCCAACGCGAGTCCGGTCGATACTCCATTTATTTTGTGGTGCCCAAAAAGGACGGAGGAGTCCGGCCTATTCTGGACCTCAAGAGAGTAAACCGGTGTCTTCGAGTGTCGCATTTCCACATGGAAACCCTGCGCTCGGTTATAGTAGCGGTGCGAAGAGGAGAGTTCCTCACGTCTCTGGATCTGTCCGAGGCCTACCTCCACATCCCCATCAGGCAAGAGCATTGCAGATTTCTCAGTTTCTCAGTCCCCTTCGGTCACTTTCAGTTCCAAGCGCTTCCTTTCGGCTTGGCGACGGCACCACGCACCTTCACAAAAGTAATGGTGGTGGTGGCGGCGGCCCTCAGGAAAGAGGGCATCCTAGTGCATCCTTACCTGGACGACTGGCTTATCCGGGCGAAGTCCAGATCAGAGAGCGAGACAGCTACGGCACGTGTGGTGTCCTTTCTCGAGGAGCTCGGTTGGGTAGTCAATCGCGCAAAGAGCCAGCTAGTTCCCTCGCAGTGTCTGGAATATCTGGGGGCTCGCTTCGACACGGGGCTCGGCAGGGTTTTCCTCACGGAGACCTGAGCGCGGGCTCTTCGGGGGTTGATAGTCCGGTTCCTTCAGCGCACTGCCCCCACGGCGTGGCATTACCTTCAGGTGTTGGGCACTATGGCGGCCTCCATCGAGACGGTCCCGTGGGCAAGGGCCCACATGCGGCCGTTGCAGAGGGCGTTGCTTCGACGCTGGTCGCATCAGCGGGACCCTCTGTCCCGGCGGTTGTGCTGTCCGGCGGATGTTCGGCAGTCCCTTCAGTGGTGGCTGCGTCCCGGCTCAATGGAGAGAGGAAAGCCGTTGGACCCGCCGCTTTGGATCTCTCTGATGACGGACGCCAGTCTTCTGGGCTTGGGAGCGCATTGCCAGGGCAGCTTTGCTCAGGGGAACTGGGATGTCCAAGAGAGAGCATGGTTGATCAACCGGCTGGAATTGAGAGCGGTGTTTCTGGCTCTGAGGAGTTTTCAGCAGTTAGTCGCAGGGAGAGTGGTTCGAATGTTCTCCGACAACGCCGCGGCGGTGGCGTATGTCAACAGGCAGGGCGGAACCTGCAGCTCCGTGCTGGAGTTAGAGGCCGAAGCCCTGTGTGTCTGGGCGGAGGAGAACCTTCTGGATCTCTCGGCGGCGCACATCGCGGGAGTGGACAAAGTGCAGGCCGATTTCCTCAGTCGCGTTCGGGTGGACCCGGGCGAATGGGTACTTCATCCAGAGGTCTTCGAGATGGTGGTACGCCGGTGGGGTGTGCCGGTCATAGACCTCATGGCGACCTTCTCTTCGGCAAAGGCCAGCCGTTTTTTCAGCAGGAGAAGGGAGAGGATGTCGGAAGGTTTAGACGCTCTCGTTCAGGAGTGGCCGGTGGGGCAGCTGTTGTATGTTTTTCCCCCGTGGGTCCTGATCGGCAGAGTGCTGCAGCGCGTAGAGAACTTCCGGGGTCAGGTCATTCTGATTGCTCCGGACTGGCCTCGCCGGCCATGGTACGGCGATCTGATGCGCCTGGTGATAGCCAAACCCTGGCGTCTTCCTGCTCGCCCAGATCTGCTGTCGCAGGGGCCTCTGTTCATGCCCCATGTGGATCGGTTTTCTCTTACGGCATGGGTCTTGAAAGGGCACGGCTGAAGTCCAGAGGGTATTCGGAAGCGGTCGTCGCTACGCTTTTGCGAGCTAGAAAGAGGTCTACCTCGCTCGCGTATGTGCGTGTGTGGCGGATTTTTGAGGCTTGGTGCGCAGACCATCGGTGTGATGCGCTCCGGTCGTCCGTTCCTCAGATTCTAGATTTTCTGCAGGCCGGGTTTGATAAAGGACTTGCGGCGGCGTCTCTACGTGTTCAAGTCGCGGCCTTGTCCTGTTACAGAGGCAAGGTGAGGGGTCAGACGCTGGGGAGTCAGAGTGACATAAAGCATTTTCTCCGGGCGGTATCCTTGGTGTGACCTCCTGTTAGCCCGTTCGTTCCAAAATGGCATTTGCCCTTGGTTCTCGAGGCGTTGGAACATGCGCCCTTCGAACCGTTGTCCCGGGCGTCGCTCAAGGATCTTACTCTCAAAGTCGTGTTCTTGGTGGCCATTTGTTCGGCGAGGAGAGTCTCAGAATTGCAGGCTCTCTCTTGTAGAGAGCCCTTTCTTTCCTTCTTTGAGTCAAAGGTGGTACTGCGGACGGTGCCGAGTTTTCTCCCCAAGGTGGTTTCGCCGTTCCACATGAATCAGGAGATTTCCTTGCCGGTTTTTTCACAGGAATCTCAAGCGTCGGGGCCTCGATGGTTTCATCTGTTAGATGTCCGTAGAGCACTGAAAAAGTATTTGTGACGGACAGCTTCTTTTCGCAAGTCGGACAGACTCTTTGTGCTTTTTGCGGGGCCGAGAAAGGGTGACTTGGCTTCCAAGGGGTCTATTGCACGGTGGATAAAGGAAACCATTGCGTCGGCGTACCTGTTGAAAGGTAGACTGGTGCCCGACGGTCTGCGGGTGCATTCCACGAGAGCGCAGGCGTCTTCTTGGGCGGAGGTGCGTTTGGTTCCTCCGGCGGAGATTTGCAAGGCTGCGACTTGGTCTTCTCTGCATTCTTTTGTTAGGCATTATCGCCTGGAAGTGCAAAGGGCGGAAGAGACCGGCTTCGGGTCGGCTGTGCTTCAGGCTGGTCTTCCAGGTCCCTCCCGTGCGTAACGCGCTTTTCACTGCTCTGGTACTAACCCAGAGGTCCGGGACCAGACTGGCTATCACGATCAGGAAGGTGAAATTAGTCTTACCTGCTAATTGTTGTTCCTGGAGTGTAGACAGTCTGGTCCCGTGTCCCACCCGAGCATTTTTTGCTAGCTAGGAAGCTTTGCGCTGGAGCACGTTTACAGGTAAGAGCATGTCATTGCTTGCCAGGGCCTAGCATAGCTGCGGGGTGATAGTTGAGTGCTGTACAGGCAATATACACGGAAAAAAAAAATGTCTATCTATATCTATAGATTCATACTAATGTTAGTTTTTTTTTCTGTCGTCTGTCTATGGGCTTTTCCCTGGAGGGGGGTAAGAGAGTAGCCTGCTTATGTTAAGGTCACGTTAGCCTTGGTGGATCCTATTTTTCTGTTTTCTCATGTGGTTAAGAGCTTAATTGTATCTCTGGTGAGTCTGCTTTGTCAATAGGTTACTGAACTTGGGAGGCGGATTCAAGGGAGATATATCGGTGACATCACAAAAAGGAGGAGTTTCTCAGTCTCCAAGCTGCTGAATGAGATAGGGAACCCAGAGGTCCGGGACCAGACTGTCTACACTCCAGGAACAACAATTAGCAGGTAAGACTAATTTCACCTTAATCTTGGCATAGGCTGTATGTAAACAGAGGGGGATTTTAATATTAGGTTCTCACCTGTACTAGACAGTTTATAGGGAGTTTTGTGTCAAAACAGGGCTAAACAAATCCTTTTCAAAGTTTTGGACGTCATAGTTGTAGGGCATAGCCATGCTCAGGATTATAATTTTACCTTTTATTTCTAAACCCCATAGATTTTATTCAAGTAAAGATTTTCTTAGTTGATAAATCACTGATACCCAAAGCCCAAGTAGAAGGTATAACCTAGTTAGAGGAAGTTTCTCCATGGATAGCACTTGTCGTTAAATAAGAATGAAATGGAAGACAATATTAGCAATGTAATTGTATACCAAGGGGCCTATTTACTAAAGGTTTTCTCCTATTTTGTGTATAATTGGAACATTTTTAGCACCCAATATTTAAAAGCCCTTATCTAGATAACCACAGAGGTTATCTGGATAAGGTCACTCTAGCAGACCGCCTTGGCACTATCTAGAGAGTGCCAGGGCAGAGCTGATAAGGAGCTTGAAGTTATACAGATAGCAGTTGAATATCACCACCATTTGGATAGGGCTGGCACTGACTGCAGTATCTCGATATTCACTGTCAACTGGTATCCAGATACTGCAGTCAGCACTACAGTCAGCACATAGCTCTTTCGATATACATCTGTTTAAGTATCAGACCCTTAGTGGGTATAAACATAGAAACATGATGGCAGAAAAAGACTATATGGCCTATCTAGTCTGCTACTATAGTCCCTTTTTCTCCTTTAGAGATCTTCTGTGTTTGTCCCATGCTTTCTTGAATTCAGATACTGTCCTTGTCCCTACTAACTCCACTGGGAGACTATTCCGCACATCTACCACTCTTTCTGTAAAGAAATATTTCCACATATTACTCCTGAGTCTATTCCGTTTCACCTTTATCCTATGTCCTCTTGTTCCGGAGCTTACTTTCATTGAAAGAGGCTCTCCTCCTGTGAATTTATGCCATGGAGTTGTTTAAACATCTCTATCATATCTCCTCTATCCTGCCTTTCCTCTAAAGTGTACATATTGAAATTTTAAGTCCATCCCCATATGGTTTATAATGAAGACTACTGACCATTTTGGTAGCCACATTCTGCACAGACTCCATTCTGTTTATATCCTTTTGAAGGTGTGGTCTCCAGAATTGCGCACAATACTTCAAATAAGGTCTCACCAAAGACTTATGCAGAGGCACTGTCACCTCCTTTTTCCTGCTGGCATTCCTCTCCCTATGCATCCAAGCATCCTTCTGACTTTTTCCAATGCTTTTTCTACTTGTGTAGCCTCTTTAGGATAAGAAACAATCACACCCAGGTCCCGCTCTTCTTTCGTGGACTCCCTTGGGTTTTTGCAGCCCAGATGTATGACCCTGCATTTTTTAGCATTAAATCTCAGCTGTCAAATTCTCAATCATTCTTGAAGCTTAACTAGATCCCTCCTCATGTCATTTACTCCTTCCTAAGTATCTACTCTATTGCAGATTTTGGTATCTGCAAAGAAGCAAACCTTACCTAACAGCCCATCTGCAATATCACTAACAAAAATGTTTAAAAAAAAATAAAAAAAAATCAGACCAACGGCAGATCACTGCGACACAATACTGGTAGCATCCTTCTCCTCAGAGTGGGCTCCATTTACCTGTACACTTTGTCGTCTCTGAATCAACCAGTTTCTAACCCAGCCAGTCGCTTTAAGGTCCATCCCTAGGGTGCTCAATTTATATATGTCTCCTGTGTGAAACAGTGTCAAAAGCTTTACTGAAAGCTAAGTACACCACATCTAGGGCTCTCCCTCGGTCCAATGCCCTGGTCACCCAGTCAAAGAAATCAATTAGATTTGTCTGATAAGACCTGCTTCTAGTAAATCCATGCTGCCTTGGATCCTGTAATCCATTGGACTCCCAAAACCTCCCTATCCTCTATTTTAGCAGTGTTTCCATTAATTTACTCACCACAGAGGTTAGACTAACTGGCCTGTAGTTCTCAACCTCGTCCCTACTTCTGCTTTTGTGTAAACGGACCACATTTGCTTTTCTCCAGTCCTCTGGGACCACTTCCAACTCTAAAGAAGCTTTGAAAAGTTCAGACAGTGGAGCTGATAGAACTTTCCTAAGTTCCTTCAATACTTGAGGATGTATCCCATCCAGTCCATCACTTTGTGTACTTTTAGTTTATCTAGTTCCTCACGAACACAGTCTTCTGAAAATCATTCAAGATCTCCCTTTCGCTTCTGTTCCTATTTGTGTGTGTTTTCTGAGGTCCTGCTCCAGGCCCTTCATCTGTGAACACAGAGTAGAAATATTTGTTAAGCAATTCTACTTTATCCTCATCAGCTTCTACATATTCCTCCCCTTCACCCTTGAGTCTGACAATACCACTTTTGCACTTTTGCTCTCACTAACATATATGAAAAATGTTTTGTTCCCCCATTTTATTGCATTGGCTATTTTTTCTTCTTTTTGTATCTTTGCTTTTCTGACTACCTTCCTAGTGTCTCTAAGTTTTTCCAAATATTGATGCTTGTCTTCCTCTTTCTGTGATCTCTTGTATTTTATGAAGGCTACCCAAATTTTTTCTTCACCTTTTCAGCTACTTTTTTTGAGAACCATAGTAGCCTTCTTTTCCTTTTACAGTTATTTACCTTTATAACAGAAAGGTTTGCTACCCTTAAAATATCCCCTTTCAGTTTTGCCCTTTGCTTTTCTACATCCCCCAGCTGTTCCCATCCTGCTAATGACTCCTTGAGGTATTATCCCATCTTGGCAAAGTTAGTTTTCCTAAAGTCTGAGACCCTCGCTTTTGAATGGACTTTATCAGCCCTAGTCTTAATACTGAACCCCACCATCTGGTGATCACTGGATGAAAGATGATCTCCCATTATAACATTGGAAACACTTTCCCCATTGGTAAGTACCAGGTCCAGTATGGCTCCTTCACATGTCTGTTCTGTTACCAGTTGCTGGAATTGTTCTTCCTTTAGAGAATCCACGATCTCCTTACTTCTAGATGTCACTGCGGCAGGGATGTGCCAATCAATTCCTCCTCTTCCTAGATAGCCCCGCATGTACACTTCTCATTCTCAGCACTGTGATCTCCCGCATCAATTATTGTAACTCCGCCTGCACTGGTTTGCCCAACACTGCACTTAAGGGCCTACAGTGTATTCAAAACACAGCCATCTGACTTTTGACCTCCGCGGGAAGCAGTGGCGGCCCAAGGGGGGTGCGGGGCCATGTGCAGATATTCATTGTGGGGCCTCATTTGCATAATGTTAACATGCACTTTTAGTAAACATGCCTCTTAATGTGTGTCTGGATAAAGAAAGACTACCAAATTTCTACATTACTATATTCCAGTGCCAACTGCCAGGCCCATTAGGCAGTAATATAAAACACTGACCATTTACAACCCATAGCAAATCCACTGTATTATAACAACACTACCAGGACTCAAAAGCACCAAACCCTACCTATCAAAAAGGCAACACTGCAAATATTAAACCAATACATCTCAGAGAATACCAATACGTCTCACTGGGGGAAAGAGAACAAGTGGGACTGTCAAATAGAAACTACGTGAACAGAATACTTTAACTTGGTTACACACAGAACATAGACTGTCACCACACAAAGAACAAGGGATCACAATTTAGAAATAATTGGGAACCCCAAAAGCCAAACATGAAATGTACAACACTGGAGAAATAAAACTATAAATTAATTTCCTCTTGCGTTAAACAAAAATGCAAAGATGTTAACGAGTGAGTTTGAGGCGGGCCTGAGATGGAGACAGAAGGAAGAGGCGGTTACCATGGGCAGAATGGAGGAGGCAGGGGACGGGTTAGAGGTGAATGAAGTCAGCAAGGTATTGGGGAGGAGGGGGGGTACTGGTGTGAAGAACTCGGTGGGTAATAATTAGCAATTTATAGATGAACCGGACCTTAATGGGAAGCCAGTGCAGACTGAGGAGCAGGGGGAGTGACATGGTCGAAAGGGGAAGAATGGGTGATGAGACGGGATAAGCTGTAGGCGTCGCAACTGGTACCGTGAAAGGCCTGCGAGGTCTGTGTTATAATAATCGAGGCGGGAAATAACGAGGGACAAGACAAGGGTGGTGAGAGAGAAGGAAGGAAGGAAGGAACGGACAGTACGGATTTGGCGAAGATGGAAAAAAGAACGGCAGGTGAGCACAGAGACATGGTGATGAAAGGAAAGAGGAGTCAGAGTAGTTACTCACCTG
Source organism: Ichthyophis bannanicus (assembly GCA_033557465.1). NCBI lineage: Eukaryota > Metazoa > Chordata > Amphibia > Gymnophiona > Ichthyophiidae > Ichthyophis > Ichthyophis bannanicus. Next base: position 369,148,732 of record CM066031.1, read on the forward strand.
TTTACGTTATCAGAATATAGAAAGACTAGGACATGCAATGAAGCTACAAGGTAAACTATTTAAGACTAATAAAAGAAAATATTTTTTCACTCAACGTGTAATCAAACTCTGGAATTTGTTACTGGAGGATGTAGTAAAGGCTGTTAGTGTAGCTGGGTTTAAAAAAGGTTTTAACAAGTTCCTGGAGGAAAGGTCCATAAACCATTATTAAGAAGGGACTCAGGATATCAATGCTTGACCCAGTACAAGCATTGTGGAACCTGTGTCTTTTGGGGAAACTGCTAGGTACGTATGACTTAGATTGGCCACTGTTGGAAACAGGATACTGGGCTTGATGGACCTTGATCTGACCCAGTATGGCATATCTTATGATACACATTTCCCAGACCTGACATATTCCACTTGTTAAATTCAAAATAATAAGTATTTTTCTACTTTTTGTTTGGGCATTTTATTTTTCAGTTGCAATTGCTCCAGTCATTTTCTTCTTGTTTCTTTGTGTCTTCTGCAAGCTGTCCATTTGTCCTTTCATCTCTCTTCTAGATTTTTTCCATTCGCTCTCTAATATCTGCTTTAACATACTAATCTTTCCCTTTTTGCCCTTTCCCCCATTTATTTCTTTATTCCTTTATCATCAACTCAAATTTCACCCCTCCATTCTCAATCCACACTTACTCTCCTAAAATCCGGCCAATCATAGATTTTTCGTCCCTCCCATACAAAATATATTTTCCCCTCTCCATCCTCATTCCCTATCCCCTTCTAGTCCTTCCCCAAAATCAACTCCCTTCTAATTCTAGACCCACCAAGCATCCGCTCCCTTCTAGTCCCATTCACCCATGCCCCCACATCAGCCCATTTCCAGTCCTAGCCCCCTATATGCTTTTTTCCAGCCCCATTCCAGCCCCCATCAGCCCATTTCCAGTCCAAGCTCCCCCCATCAGCCAATTTCCAGTCCAAGCTCCCCCCATCAGCCATTTCCAGTCCATGCTTCCCCCCCATCTGCCCATTTCCAGTCCAAGCTTACACTCCCATCAGCTAATTTCCAGTCCTAGCACCCCCATCCGCCCATTTCCAATCCTTGCCCCACCATCTGCCCATTTCCAGTCCAAGCTTACCCCCTCCCATCAGCTCATTTCTAGTCCTAGCCCCCCCCCATCAGCCAATTTCCAGTCCTATTCCAGCTCCCATCAGCCCATTCCAGTCCTGTTCCGGTCTCCATCAGCCCATTTCCAGTCCAGGTTCCCCCCATCAACCAATATCCAATCCTAGGCCCCCAACAGCCCATTTCCAGTCCTATTCCAGCCCCCATCAGCCCATTTCCAGTCCAAGCTCCACCAGATCAGCCCATTTCCAGTCCTAGCCTCCCATTTCCAATTCTTATCCCTCCATCTGCCCATTTCCAGTCCTATGCTAGACCCCCACCCTGCCGAAGAGCCCTGTGGCCGTCTAAGGAGCTTCAGAGGGAGCCGGGGAAGCCCACGTGAGGCCCCGGCTCCCTCTGCACAACCGTCAGCGTGAAGTGTTTTCCCTCACGCTGTCGGCTGTTTCTCTGAAGCGCGCTGAATGCCTGCAAAGGTTAAAGTGTATTTCCTGGCACTTGCACGCTTCATAGAAACAGCTGCCATTGTGAGGAGAAACATTCTCCTCGCACGGGTTTCCCCGGCTCCCTCTGAAGCCGCCCATTTGTGCGAAAATTAAGTTCACGCGGGGCCCTGTGCGAACATCGTTCTCGCACAATGGACAGGCCGGCCCTGGTGGGAAGATGCAATCATGTAACTCCACACCTGATCTCACATCATTGGCTCCCTGTTAAATTCCATATTGAATACAAAATCCTTACCTTGACACACAAGCCTTTCACCAAAGTGTGCCACAATATCTGTGTTCCTTAGGCACACCTTACTGTCCAGCTCATCTCCTATGCTCCACATATGTGAATCATCTCTGCCTGCCATCACCAGCTTGGGCTCACAACGAATCAACCAGAAGCTTGTCATTTTTCTTCTTAGCCCCCTATGCTCTGGAATAGTTTACTCCCCCCCCCCCCCCCACTGACCTTTGTCTCCAAGCTTCCAACTCCCAATTCAAGTCAGATCCTACCCTTTTTAAACAAGCTTTTGATCTTCCTGTGTCCTAAACGTGCAGACTGTTATAACTAGTAGCACAGGGCACCTTGTGTTTGAATCTCACTCCCCCCACTCCGATTGTTGTCTACATGCTTTCACTATCTCTGCTACATCTACCTTCCTAATTTATGAAGTCTCCCTTGTCTCTCTTAACTCCTCTGTCAAATAAACAATGCAGTTCCTTAGCGTCCCTCCAGTCTAGTCCTGAAACATCTGGGTTTTGCTCCTCCTCCTGCAGCTTGGAGACTGAGAAATGTCACTCTTGTGATGTCACTGGTACATAAGCTCCGGAACCGCCTTCTTCCACCAGTTACCTCAGTCTTCAAGCAGCTGGAGGATTGGTGAGCCTAGCAATGCGGGGCTCACTAGAGGAGCAATTAAGAAGAGTTAGGATAGTTTAGTCACATTTTAATTGGATTTTGATTGGATTGGATTTGGTTGTTAAAAAAAAGAGTAGGACTTTATTACTTTGTTTCATCATTTCACTGGGCCATTCGTGCTGAAGCCCTCCCTCCCCGGTGGAATCTGCTTGATGGGCAGGGGACTGCTCAAGGGGAGAAGACTCCGTTCTGACCTCACTAGCAGGGGAGACGAAGGAGTACAGATGAGACCCTTAGCGTGCAGAAGCAGTGCCTGCTAGCGCTATTGGGGGCCGTCGTCAAGGCAGACGGAGAGGCAGCACATTGTTTCCCTTGCCTCACGCTGTCCGTCTCAGCACAGAGGGCTTCGACACGGCAGCTCCCGCGCTGCAGTAGAACCCGTGCAGAGAAAGTTGTTCTTCACTTTCGCTGGCTGCAGGTAAGGTGGTGTTTGTCGGGAGAAATCAGGCCACAGGAACGGCAGCGCGCTGAGACACGGCTTCGGCGGGGCAGACCGGGCCGCGTAGCGGAAGCGCGGGAAACGCCGGCTTCATTTTTCAGTTTTACTGGGCCGTGAGAGGCATCGGGGGAGTCTCGTTTTCAATTCGGGTGCCTTGTAGCTTGCTGGGGAAGGAGCTCAGAGGCACGGGAAGTGCTTAAAAAAAAAAAAGTCACATTGAACGTCCTTGGAGCAGTGCTCTGAGGTGGCTGTGGCCTGAGGATCAGTATCAGCGTGTTTCAGGGAGGTGTTAGGACACTTTTCCTGGGACGAGATACCTAGGCTGCACAGTTTGCTCTGTGGGGCAAAAAGAGGCACAGTTTCAGAAGCTGGGGTCTGTAAGGGCTGCAGTCAGGAGGCTGCGGTCCTGGAGCCGGTCGCAGAAGAGTTAGAGGACGCTCAGGGGAGTACCTCCATAGCCCTTCACCAGCCAGGCTCCCCAAGCCTCACATGCATAGAGCCTATTCCAGGTACGTCGTTGGCTCCCGACCCCCCCCCTCGCCCGCAGCCCATGTTACCAGGGGGTCTGGCGGCGATATTTTCACCAGATTTTGTTACGCTAATCCAGCATGCCTTTGGCAGTCATTCGGGTAAGCCTTCCTCCGGGGCCACAGAGGTGATCATGGGGCTAAAACGGCCGGGGGCTCCGTTGGATACGGGAGTGGCAGGAATAGCGGCGAAAAAGGCCAGGGCCGACAGGGATCGGTCTGAGCAGTCGGTGGTATCAGAAGGTCTCCGTTCGGAGGAGCCGGATCTTGATTTGGACTTGGATGAGGACCTTGAGCAAGGCGAGATTGCGGAGCAGGAAGACCAAGCCAGGGTCGTGCGCGTTTTTCGGAGAGAAGAGTTACCGGCGCTTATCTCGGAAACACTAAAAGCGCTGAATATGCCCTCAGGAGGTCCGATGGAGGATTCTACCCTGGAGGACCCGTTGTTGCAAGCATTTCGAAAGACTCGGAGAGCTTTCCCGGTACACAGGGTGATTAAGGAAATGATTCAGGAAGAATGGGATTTGCCCGAGTCCGCCCTAAAGGGATCTCAGGTTATGGCACGGCTATACCTGCTAATAGACCAGAATCGCGAATTGTTTAAGTCTCCCAGAGTGGATGCCGCTGTTTCGGCGGTTACTAAGAAGACTACCATTCCAGTGGAGAGTAGTGCGGCCCTTGAGGATGCCCAGGACCGTAGACTGGAAGCACTGTTGAAACAGGTCTTTGATGTCAATGCGCTCTCTATTTAAGCGTCTATTTGTGGGGCTTGGGTAGCTAGAGGCTGTCTGCGATGGGTTCAGCGTATTCAGACAGAACAAGCCGAGGAGACTACGGCAGAAGCCGCCAGATTAGAGTCGGGGGTGGCCTATCTAGCTGATATTCATTATGACCTTATCCGGGGTCTTTCTAAGGGCATAGCATCGGCTATTGCGGCTAGGCGGTATCTTTGGCTACGCAACTGGATGGCAGACGGCTCTTCCAAAGCAAGGTTAAATAAGCTCCCCTTTAGGGGGAAGCTATTGTTTGGAGAGGAGTTGGATAAGTTGGTTAAGGATTTGGGGGAGGCTAAGAGTGGCAGATTGCCTGAGGACAAGCAAAAGCAAGGGCGTTCGGCTCCCGGGCCTAAGAGTCAACAAAGGGAGTTTCGGCGCTTTCGTTACCCCAGATTTGGACAAGTTCAGCGAGGGCGTTTTTCCTATAGCAACCAGGGGTTTCAGGAGTTTTGAGGAGCAGGTAGGGTATTTGCAGCTTCCTCGTCCTCTACCTCAGGTCTTAGAAAGTCACAATGAAGCCGAGGGGGCCCAGGTGGGACTGGTTCCCGTAGGGGGTCGGTTGCGGGAATTTTACCCTGCCTGGGTCCAGATCACTTCAGATCAGTGGGTGTTGGAGGTGATTCGAGAGGGTTATGTGTTGGAGTTTCAAAAGCCAGTAACAGATTCTTTCATACAGTCGCTGTGCAGAGCAAGTTTCAAGCGCAAAGCGGTGCACGGCACGGTACGAAGGCTGTTAGCCCTCAAGGCAATAGTGCCGGTTCCTCTCAACCAATGTGGCAGCGGTCGATACTCCATATATTTCATAGTGCCAAAGAAAGAGGGAACATTTCAGCCAATTTTAGACCTAAAAAGGGTGAATCGCTGTCTCAGTGTCCCATTTTCGGATGGAGACCTTGCGATCGGTCATCGTGGCTGTACAGAAAGGAGAATTTTATTTATTTATTTATTTATTTATTTAGAAGGATTTAGTATACGCCTTATCATTAAATCAAGGCGGTGTGGCACATCAATCAAAATCAATAATAAAGTGTGGTTTGTAGCATGCAGTGTGAGAACTGAGAAGTGTAGTGTGTGGGGCAGAATTTCTTACGTCCCTGGACTTGTCGGTGGCATATCTGCACATTCCGATACGGCGAGAGCATCAAAGGTTTCTCGGGTTTGCAGTTCCTATGGGACATTTTCAATTCCAAGCGCTACCTTTTGGGCCGGCAATGGCGCCGCGAACATTCACCAAGGTGATGGTGGTAGTGGCAGCGGCTCTGCGAAAGGAGGGAGTGGTAGTGCACCCTTATCTAGACGATTGGTCGATCGAGCGAAATCGAGGGCAGAAAGCGAAGCAGCCACGGCCAAGATAGTAGCCTTTCTGCAGAGTCTCGGTTGGGTGGTCAACATGTCCAAGAGCAAGTTGTCTCTATCTCAGCACCTGGATTGTCTGGGAGCGCACTTCGATACGAGCTTGGGGAGAATTTTTCTTCCGCAGCAGCGGGTGCTAGGACTTCGGAAGATGGTCCAAGAGTTTCTCAAGAAACAGTCTACCACAGCGTGGAGCTATCTGCAGCTACTAGGGACCATGGCGGCGACGCTCGAGTTGGTTCCATGGGCTCGAGTGCACATGAGACCGTTGCAGAGAGCATTGTTATGCAGGTGGTCGCACCAGAAAGATCCGTTGGGACAGCGGCTGCCCTGCCATCCGGAGACGCGCGTGGCTCTGCGGTGGTGGTTGCGCCCAGGAGTCTGGAAAAAGGAAGCCCTTGGAGGCCCCAGCGTGGGTTGCGCTGACGACGGATGCCAGTCTCAGGGGTTGGGGTGCTCACTGTCAAGGCAGATTCGCTCAAGGACAATGAACGGAACTGGAGAAGGGCTGGTCCATCAACAGATTGGAGTTGAGAGCGGTGGCAAGAGCGCTGCAAGTTCTTCAGCCTTGTCTCCAGGGGAAAGCTATTTGGGTGTTTTCCTACAATGCGACCGTGGTATCATATATCAATCGTCAAGGGGGCACCAGCAGTGTTTCACTCAAAGCAGAAGCCGAGGATTTGTTCGTGTGGGCCGAGGAGAATCTTCTGGCGCTGTCAGCAGCACATGTAGCGGGAGTGGACAATGTGGAAGCCGACTTCTTAAGTTGGGTAAGAGTAGACCCAGGAGAGTGGGTTCTCCACCTGGAAGTGTTCGCAATGCTGTGCGCCGTTGGGGAACGCTGGTGATGGATATGATGGCGCCCTTTCAGTCGGCTCAAGTCGATCGCTTCTTCAGCAGAAGAAGGGAGAGAATGTCGGAGGGCCTGGATGCTCTCATTCAAGCCAGGCCGGAAGAACAACTTCTGTATGTTTTCCGCCCTGGGTGTTAATAGGTCGAGTGTTGCAGCGCATAGAGCGTCACCGGGGACAGGTAATATTGATTGCGCCAGATTGGCCAAGAAGACCATGGTATGCCGACCTGATGAGACTTCTAATCGGGAAGCCGTGGCACCTTCCCCGGCGGGAAGACCTTCTCTCTCAGGGGCCGCTGTTCATGCCTCGAATGGATCGATTCTTGCTTATGGCTTGGCTCTTGAGAGGGCAAGGTTGACAGCAAAGGGATATTTGACGGCGGTTATTTCCACCTTGCTGAAGGCTCATCATCGGTCGACTTCCTTAGCCTGTATCCACGTAAGGCGAGTATTTGAGGCTTGGTGTGTGCGGAGCAACAGGTAGCGGTGTTGAGAGTTTCGATACTGCAGGTTCTGTCTTTCCTGCAGGATGGGTTTCAAAAAGGCTTAGCAGCCTCGTCCCTAAGAGTGCAGTTAGCTGCCCTGTCCTGTTATAGGAGAAAGATTCAGGGGGTGTCCTTGGGAGTACATCTGGATATTAAGCGATTTTTAAAGGCAGTGGCTCTATTGCGGCTTCCCAGGAGGCCGCTGGTGCCAACGTGGGATCTGCCTCTAGTGTTGGAAGCGTTGGTGCGCGAGCCCTTTGAGCCACTGGCGAGGGCGTCGCTTAAGGACCTTACCCTTAAGGTGGTGTTCTTGGTGGCTATTGCGTCGACACGAAGAATTTCCGAGTTGCAGGCCCTATCCTGTAGGAAGCCCTTTCTGTCTTTCGGGGAGTCTAAGGTGGTTCTGAGGCCAGTACCGTCGTTTTTGCCGAAGGTGGTCTCGGTTTTTCATATGAATCAAGTCGTTTGTTTGCCAGTTTTCGGAAGGGATACCTGTTTTGGATCGGCGGTGCTTCAGGCAGGTCTACAGGATCCCACCCATTGATTTTTTTCACTGCTCTGTTACATCCCCAGAGGTTTCGGGACTAGACTGGAGGGATGCTAAGGAAGATGAAATTAGACTTACCTGCTAATTGTTGTTCCTTACAGATCTCCAGTCTAGTCCCGTATCCCGCCCTGGGGGTTGTAGTTGTCGTGCGCCTGGAGCATAGGGGAGTTACAGGTAAGCGACAGGTGCAAGAGGGGACGACGTGAGTCTTTTCCTCAAGTTAGACATTCTGCAAGTTAAAGTAGGTTCCAGGTTTCCTTGAGGGGGGAGAACGGGCCTAAGCACTTATGGAAGAGTTCTGGGACAATGGGTGTAGTTGTTTGTTGTATTAGATACAGTTTAGTCAGTTGGTACTGTTCTAGTTTGGTAGTACTTACTACCTAATTGTTGCTCTGGTGAGTCTGCTTTGTCAGTAGGTTACTGGTGGAAGAAGGCGGTTCCGGAGCTTATGTACCAGTGACATCACAAGAGTGACATTTCTCAGTCTCCAAGCTGCTGGAGGAGGAGCAAAACCCAGAGGTTTCAGGACTAGACTGGAGTTCCGTAAGGAACAACAATTAGCAGGTATTTATTTATTTTATTTATTTATTTATTTAACAGTATTTCTAAACCGCCTTATCTTAATAATCAAGGTGGTATCACAGCAAGCAATCAGGTAAAGTGTGTGTGTTGTACATGCAGTGAGGATAAAACTTAGTTGTGTGAGGGATGTGTTGGGTGCTTGATTTGTTTGAGCTATATACAGGGTGGGCTATTTACAGTGGTGCTAGAATCATATTTTATATATATTCAGTTGTTTGGGAGGATTGGAGTGCTGTTATCCATTCTCTTAGGTTATGTGATGTGACCATAGTGCTCTATGAACAACATGGTTTTCAGTTGTTTTCTGAAGTCTTTGAGGTCTGGAGTTGCCCTTAGATCGTCCGGTAGATTGTTCCATATTGTTGGAGCAGCCATGGAGAGAGCTCTGTCTGTTGTGTCCTTGCGTGTGTGCTTGTACTCATTTGGGGTGCTGACTCGGTTGCGTGTTTGACTTCTTCTGGGACGTGCGCTGGTTTCCGGTTGTATGAGCAGGTGGAGGCTGTTGGCTGATGTGTGTTCTTTTATCTTAAATAGGTTTATGATAGTCTTGTATCTGATGCGAGCAATGATTGGGAGCCAGTGTAAGTCCTTTAGTGTAGGTGTGATGTGCTCCTGCCTTGCGGCTCCGGATATGATTCGAGCTGCAGTGTTTTGTGCCAGCTGTAGTGGTTTGAGAGCTTGTTTTGGTAGTCCGAGGTATATCGGATTGCAGAAGTCCAGTATTGGGGTTATCAGTGCTTGACAGACTGTACGGAAGTGTTCTGGAGCGAGGAGTGGTTTCAGTCTCCTGATGATTCGCATCCTGTAATATGCTTTTTGGATTGTTTTGTCTATGTGTGGTTTGAGGTTGAGTTTACTGTCCAGAGTAACCCCAAGGTATCTCACCTCCGATCTTATCGGTATCGTGGTGCTTTGTATCTTTATGTTTGGTGGGTGTGTGAAGCTTTGGTTTCGAGTGATGATTAAAGCTTCAGTCTTGTTGTAGTTTATAGCTAGATTGTTGTTTTGGCACCACTTCGCCATTTGGGTAAGGCAGTCTGCTATCTTAGAGAAGTCCGGGTTTTCGATTGATATCGGGGAGTATACCATTATATCGTCTGCGTATATTGTGTATTGGATGTTGTTCTCTTTCATAATGTTGCATATTGGTTGGATGTAGATGTTAAAAAGGAGTGCTGAGAGTGCGGATCCTTGTGGTACTCCTTGTTGGACGTTTATGGGCCGGGAGGTGTCCTGTCCCACCTTGACCTGTAGCTGTCTTTCTGTTAGGTACGAGTGGAACCATTTTAGAGTGGTACCGTGTATACCAGTGTTCTTCAGTCTCTCCAGGAGTATATTGTGATCAACTGTGTCAAACGCTGAGGAGATGTCGATGAAGATCATTATAATTCCATTCCTGATGTCGTCAATTATTCTTATGATGCTGTCGAAGAGGTAGATCAGGAGAGTTTCGACTCCATGGTTGGGACGAAATCCGTGTTGGTTGTCGTCGAGAGTTCCGTGTTCGTCAATGTGTTCCTGAAGTTGTAGTTGAACCGTCTTTTCGATTATTTTTGCGAGGAAGGGTATGCTGGAGATTGGTCGGTATGCTGCTGGGTCCTTTTTGTCGAGAGAAGTTTTCTTTGTGATTGGTCTTACTGAGGCAAGCTTTAATTGCTGTGGCATGAGTCCTTGAGTGAGTGAGTTGTGTACCATTTTATGAATGTTTGGTATGAGGCTTGCTTTGGTGGCTTTGACCCATGACACTGGGCAAGGGTCTGTAGGAGCAGTGCTTGTGTTGATTGTGGAGATGATGTCTGATATCTGCTCTTTTGAGGGTGAGTGGAATGTGCCCCAGGTTTTGGGGTGGACGTTCATTCTGTTGGTTCTACTGGGTGTTGAGCGCTCTGTGGAGTGAAATTTGTCTTTGATGTGGTCGGCGAATATCTGTGGATCCACTTGTATTTCTCTTTCTGCTGCTTGCTCTTTTGTCAGGGTTTTTACTATTTCGAAAAGTTCTCTGGGTTTGTTGATGGAAGAATTTATCAGGTTTGTGTGGAATTCTCTCTTTGATTGGTTGATGTGTTCATTGTATTGTTTTTGCTTTGTTAGGTAAAGATGTTGGTCGGAAGTAGTTTTGTTTTTTCTCCATCTCCGTTCAATTTTCCTGAGCTCCCTCTTTTCCTGTCGTATTTTTGCTGAGTACCATGGTTTGTTTTGTCTCTTGTTGTGGTGTTGTTTCTTGGTCCTGTCAACGGATGGTTTGGCGGCGTTAGCTAGGACATTGTTCCAGTTGGAAACTTGTTCCTCCAGGTCCTCTGAGTCAATGTTCAAGTGTTGTATTGTGTCCTGGATGAATTCGTCCTTGTCAAAGGACTTGAATCGTCTTTGTGTGTGTGGGAAGTTCGCTCTTTTGCTTGTCCAGTCTTCTTGTGATTGCAGATTTGTCTCGATTAAGTAATGGTCAGACCATGGTACTGGGGTGATGGTGGGTGTAGAGATTAGGTCTCTTGAAGTTAGGTAGTTTGATGCGAAGATGAGGTCTGGGGATGATCCTAGTCTGTGTGTTGGTGCATTGACTATCTGTGTGAATTGAAGTGATGACATTGCCTGAAGGAAGGCCTCTGCATCTTTTGTATTGGCGGACTTGAGGTTGAAGTCTCCGATTAGTAGTGCTGGTTTGTTGTTTGACGTTATGGCACAGGCTTCTTCGAGTATGAAGGCTAGTTCGTCGGGTGGAGCACGGGGTGCTCTGTAGGTTAGGCAGATTGCAATATTCTTGTTCTTGATGCTAATTGTGTTACACTGCTTTGTATCTGTGAGATTCAGTGTCTTGAACTTGAGTTCTGTTTTTGCTATTATTAGGACTCCTCCTCCACGCTTGTGGATGCGTGGGCAGTTGTATGCTGAGTAGTTGTTCGGTACTAGTTGGTTGAGTAGTACACTATCGGTAGGGTTGAGCCATGTCTCTGTGATGCATATTATGTCTGGCTGTCGCTCTTCAATGTGGTCTACCAGAGTGTGTATCTTGTTGCAGATGGATCTGGCGTTTATGAGCTCAATTGATGTTTTCTTTGTGGAAGAGGTTGTTGCGACGTGTGCTTCCTTAGGGCCGGTGTTGGGGTTTGATTTGTGTCTGTTTTGTCTCTTTGTTTGGGAGGTTGCGAGTGTCTCTTTGTGTGTGTGTTGTGGACCGAGATATGGCAGTGCAGTTGGTGGGTACCATGGTGTGTTTGTTTGGGGGTAGTGGGGGTGTGTAGTTGGTGGGAGGAGTTGTGTGACTAGTAGGTATAGTGGGAGGAAGTATGTGGTGTGCATGTTGATAGCTTGTGATGTTCTGATAGGGCGACGCCTGTGTCCTTAGGTTTTCGTCTGTTGTTTGCTTTTTTGAGGAGAGCTGTACTTGTTGCAGGGGCTTGTCCTGGGGATGTGAAGTTGTATCTGTTGCGGTGCGGGAGCCTGTCCCGTGGAGGGAGCCTGTCCCTTGGATGTGAAGCTGTATCTGTTGCGGTGCGGGAGCCTGTCCCGTGGAGGGAGGTTGTCCCTTGGATGTGGAGCTGGATCTGATGCGGTGCGGGAGCCTGTCCCGTGGAGGGAGCCTGTCCCGTGGATGTGGAGCTGGATCTGTGGCGGACGCCTTGGTGCGGGAGCCTGTCCCGTGGAGGGAGCCTGTCCCGTGTGTGTGGAGCTGGATCTGTGTTGGTCGCCTTGGTGCGGGGGCCTGTCCCGTGGATGTGGAGCTGGGTCTGTCGCGGTGCGGGAGCCTGTCCCGTGGAGGGAGCCTGTCCCGTGGATGTGGAGCTGGATCTGTGGCGGTCGTCTTGGTGCGGGGGCCTGTCCCGTGGATGTGACGCTGGATCTGTCGCGGTGCGGAAGCCTGTCCCGTGGAGGGAGCCTGTCCCGTGGAGGTGGAGCCGGATCTGTGGTGGTCGCCCTGTTGCGGGGGTCTGTCCCGTGGATGTGGAGCTGGGTTTGTCGCGGTGCGGGAGCCTGTCCCGTGGAGGGAGCCTGTTTCGTGTGTGTGCAGCTGGATCTGTTGATGAACTCTTGGTCTGACCCACTATGGTACATCCCAAGTCCCTATGTTCTTATCTAGCTAAAGATGACATTGCTCTAACATAGCATCAGTACTGGCATATCTCTGGGTTTAAGGTATCAATCTGGACAAACATGGTAATACCAAATATGGCCTATAAACGATGGTAGTTAACAACACTGGCATATCCCTGGGTTTACAGTATCGATCTGGACAAACATGGTAATACCTAATATGGCCTGTAAACGCTGGAAGCTAACAACAGTATCCAGAGGGAACTAGTCACTAGAGTGCCCAACACTGATCTTGGATTCTAGTCCCAAACATGAATTTCTACCCTTTAAATTAGTATTTTTATGAGAGGCAGGAGGATAATCCTAGCTGTAGAGAGTGGTGCTGCTGCAATCAGATGATTTAAACAGAACTATACATTCAATTATTGTTAGGAGTGCAGTTAATTCATATAAGTAATGAAGCAGTGTTGATAGTTTAAAAATCACTCAAATGAGTGTGACTTACGTGCCCCAGAGTTTCAGCTCTTTAGGCAGTTCGGCGTCTTCGGAGTTGGTATTCTGCGTTTCCACTGTGAGTTGGTGGATTGTCAGTTCCTTGATTGTACGCGAGCTCGACCCCGAGGGAGCTCAGCTGTACCAAGAGGGAGGTGTAGTCTCAGCGTCGTTTTTTCTGTTATGTTTCTGTGACGATCTTGGGGGTGCCTTTGCCTAAGGGCCGTGCCAAAGGACCCTCTTGCGCGGCCCTCAGGCGCGGGCCCGCAAGGCGCGGGTGCGCCTGTGGCGTTCTCCTTTTAAATGGAGAGCTGTGCCCCGATTGGGTAGAGATGCTCTGAGACACGCTGCTGGAGGGGTGGAGCCAAAAAGCAGCTTCCCCCGAAGAGCTCTTTTGTGTGCAGCAAGGTCTTTTGTAGCTGGCTTGCTCTTTTCTTGCCGCCGATCTTCTGGAGCAGGGCAGGCTCCCTTCGATGAGGCTTCGACTCGGGTAGATGGCTCAGCTCCTCCTGGAGCTAAGCAGAGCAAGAGAGGATGCTGTGCCTGTGGCTTCTCCTTTTAAATGGAGAGCTGTGCCCCGATTGGGTAGAGATGCTCTGAGACACGCTGCTGGAGGGGTGGAGCCAAAAAGCAGCTTCCCCCGAAGAGCTCTTTTGTGTGCAGCAAGGTCTTTTGTAGCTGGCTTGCTCTTTTCTTGCCGCCGATCTTCTGGAGCAGGGCAGGCTCCCTTCGATGAGGCTTCGACTCGGGTAGATGGCTCAGCTCCTCCTGGAGCTAAGCAGAGCAAGAGAGTAAGTCTAATTTCACCTTCCTTTATATCTTGATCTATTGGTTTTTATTGTAAATCGCTTTGCTTACCCAGAAAAGTGGTATATCAAGCAAAATAAACTCATAAACCTCCAGCATATTGAAATGACCTCTCAGTAGCACTTCTCCTTTTATGGCAATACTATTAAATCTTTTCCCTGTGAAGGAGATCTGTAATCACACCAATGCAAATGGATTTCCCATTGCCTCTTTCTAGTTTAAGCCACCGTGCCTCCTTGCTCCCTTTTAAGCCCTGTAATTCAATAGCTTTAATATAAATTTTTACAGATAGTGTCGCAATGTACATATAGTGCTACAGTGTAACCCGTTTAAGATTAATAAGAGAAAATATTTCTTTACTCAATGCGTAATCAAACTCTGGAATTGGTTACCAGAGGATATGGTAAAAGCTGTTAGTGCTGCTGGGCTTAAAGAAGGTTTGGACAAGTTTCTGGTGGAAAGGTCCATAAACCATTATTAAAGAAAACCCGGGAAATCCACTGTTTACCCCAAGCATTGTGGAACCCTGTGAACCTTTTCGGGAACCTGCCAGCTACTTTTGACCTGGATTGGCCACGGTTGGAAACAGGATACTGGGCTTGATGGACCTTGGTCTGACCCAGTATGACCTTTCTTATGTTCACTCCTTCTCCCCTTTTTCCTACCCTGTCCTTCCTGTTTAAAGTATAGCCCGGTTTAAATACATCCCAATCATGGTTATTCATGAAATCCAAGTTAGCCTCTTCCTTTAAAGCCTCAACATATGGGATCTTATTTCTCATACTAAGGGCATTTATGTACACTGCTTTCCAGATGCTGCCTCCTTTACCCATTTCTACAGAAGTATTTAATGTTTTACTTACCTGAGAGCTTTTACTTACCTAGGGGGCTTTCTTCACCCCATCCCCAACAAATCTAGTTTAAAGCCCTCTTCGGTAGGTTTGTCAGTCTGCTGTTGAAGACACTTTGACCCGTCTTGGATAGGTGAATGCAATTTCTGCTCTGCAGCCCTTGGAAAATCATGCCATGGTCCAGAGGAAACCAAAATGCTCTTGATGTCAACAACCACGCAGCCATACTTTAGAGAAAAGAGAAAGCAAGAACAAATATTTTCATCAATCAGTAATGTATTTCCCCTATGAAATGTGTTTTTCTTTTCAAAATAGCATACTAGGGATCTTATTCCTTCAGTTGCTATGCATGCCCAGCTTTGCGCTTCCATATGTGCTACTATGAATATGAATTTTTTTCCTTACTTTTACCTGAGTCATAACAGTATACATTTTAAACAGCCTGTTTTGTGCATTTAGCTAATTATGCTGATATGAACTATTTTAATTTGCTTCCTAGGGTCAAACTTAGATTGTAAGCCCTGTGGGGTAGGGATCTGCTTGACTGTACCTGAATTGTAACTCACGTTGAGCATGAGTTTGGAAAGGGGCGTGATAAAAAAACACATCCAAAATGCAGTAACATAACTTAAAACAATGAAAGCTGCACATTTCACTGTTGTCAGATTAACTGCTTGCAGTGTTTGAAGCTGATGTTTTCTGGGGGATATATGGAAAAGGTAACAAGCTAAACAGAGTATGTAGTTTAGACTCATGTATATGAAAGACTTAACTAAACCTTAGGTTGCATTTTCTGTGAGGGTTGGTGAACCCTCTGAAGTTTGGGCTGAATATAGTAACAAAAGTAAATGATGGCAGATAAAGACCAGTATGGTCCATCTAGTCTGCCCAGTAAGGTGCCTAGAGTAGATGTACCTGCTGCTGCATGCATGTCCACCCCTTCTATACCTTTGTTTAGGGTTGTGCTCATCGCTCCATGCAAGTCACCCCTCTCCATTTGTTGAAGTATAAAAAACTAGTTAAGTTTATTTTGATTTTATCCTCTTGCTATAAAAGGATCCACTGTGTCCATTCCATGTAATTTTGAATTCCATTACTGTATTTGCCCCCACTTCCTCCATCATATTGGCTAATGTGGTATCTCCAGGAACAATCAGGAATGTAGTCTTCACATATGGGTATCGTCGGTCCCAATAGGAACACTTTTGGGAGCATCCCACAGTGCCTGTGTGCTGCCTTACCGCCTTTCCCACTGTCCATCTTCAGTTCTTCGTTTTCCACGGAGCCGACAGGTCGCATACCCTGTCACCGCAGAAAATTCCTTCTTTATTCTTTATTTTTTGTGGTTGCGTCTGCCTTCGTTTAATGCCTACTGGTACCGCCGGTTCTTCTTCTTTTCTATAAAAAAAATATATATATATATATAGTTTCTGAGGTATTTTTCTTCAAAAACTTTTTTTCCTCGGTGCTAGGCGTCATTTTGGGCACTAGGCCCATTTTCTTTAAAAATGGGAAACCAGCTACTGGTTTAAAAAAAAAAATGTTCTAAGTGTGGCGGTACCATATCTGTCACCGACACCCATGACTGGTGTCTTAAATGTTTAGGTCCTGACCATTCTCCATCGGACTGCCTCTCCTGTAGGAAGATGACTAAAAGGGGTCTGCAGAATAGAGCTGCAAAACTTGGTACCCTTTTTGCCTCAGATGCGATGTCCGTTGCATCGACGTCTTCCAGAGCCTCATCTTCCTCCCATGGATCTCAGGTAACTAAACATAAGTCTAGCCGGTCCTCAAAGGATAGATCTCCTTCTAGGCATCGAGAGGCCATTGGCGTTGCCCTTGAGGAAACTTCACCGGCGAAACAGCCCCGGCGGGAGGCTTCAGCTTCTAAAGCACTAACGGGGCTTGTCAGACGGCTGCCTAGGGTGAGAACTTACACAATTTTGACGATGCATATATTCATATGATTCTTGCAAGGTATTGTGGGTAATGTAGTTCATTCACTCCCAAACACAGCTGAAGACAATAATTGAGTTGTGTAACCAGTGGTAAAGCCAATAAAATACTTCTTTTATTGATGGGGTTTAATTCACCCAGCACAAGTATGCTTGGTAGCAATATAAATGAGGTTACTTGCTTGCAGTGTTTAAATGGATAACATAAAGTCACAAAGCAAATCAGAAAACAACCTTCAGCTTGTCAGGCAATTAGCTAATGTTTTCTTAGCAAATAATTACCAAATGAAAAGGCACAAAGAAATAAATGAACTTTGCTTGTTAGGTTAACTTCTGCTTATCTTCCACTCAGATCCAGCAGTGATTCTCCCTTGCTCACACACACAATCAGGTGCAACTTTAATTACTATCAATTGTCCAGCTGAAACCCTTTAGCTGGCTGGCTGCTACTGTGTGAACCCAAAATCCTGCTTTAAGAGCTGTTTGCAGTGGAATAAAGAACAAAGATAGGTTTCTTTGTGATGGCTGATGTGTTTGCTCACAGAAAGCTAGCAATAGCATTTAGATAGAGAACAGTCCATGTAATCAATAGTTTCATCTGCTGTATCTCCCCCTTCATCAATCAGCATAGGGTCACTATCATACATTGGCACAGACGAGTCTTTCCATAAGGCACTATCATGAGAATGCTTATTCCCTTGCTGCCATTCACTATTATAGATAGGGTCTGGATCAGTGTTCATACCTGAGCCTCTCCTGCTATCATAATTCCTCTCTGTATAGCCTGGCCAGTATGTAATCCAGTTCTGATGTCCAGCCTTCCAATCTTGATCCCTGGACACTGGATCTTTCCTCACATACCTTCTGGCATAGGTCTGAAAGTCCTTTCCACGTGCAGTCTTCTCTCTTCCAGGTAGCCACTGGTGATTCCTATCTTTGCCATTCCATTCCTCTGGCTGACTCCAGTCCAATGGACTCTGCTGGCATTTGGAATACCTCCCAGTATAGGTACTGCCTTGGACTCTCCCAGACCATCCAATGGCCTTTCTTCTCTTCCTTCCAGAGAGTTTCCTTCTCTCTCTATCCGCTTGGCTTGGCTTCTGTTTCTCCAAGTGATGTTGGTGCTTGTAGCCGTATCTTTTCCTGAAGCTATTATCTGTAGAATAAGCTCTATTCTTATTCTGTCCTAATGTGTGCTCCTCCCTAACACAGCGCAGCTGTGTTGAATCAGGCCCTGCCCTTTGAGATGAGTGCTTAGGGATTACCTCATAGCACTCTTGATTGCACACACGTTTTCTCACTTCAGCCCTCCTCATGGCTGCTGGAAACCTGGTGCATTCTGGGACTGGTAGTCTTTTATGTGAAAACTCTGTTTTCTTACTTCTACCAAAACTGACAGGTTGCTTGTTCAGAGTCACATCATCTTTTCTATAGCTCCTACCTGAGCTATGATAAGCTTCCTTATCACAGGCTCTAGGATGTTCTCGAGGCCTCCACCTCAGCAGAACTACTGCTGCCATGCTCTGGGGTTCTGACCGCTTCCACCAGTACCAACACCCAAGCATCGGCAGCGTCGATAGATCAGATGTTTCTCGCTATCGAAAGCAGTCTGGCAGCTCTTCTCACGGCTTCAGTACCGTTGAGACCGCTACAGATGGTTCAACAGGCACCGGTAGTCTTGAGTCTATCTCCGGCATCGACAGATCGGTACCGGGACACCTCGATACCGACTTCGATCGATACCAGTGTCATGCTTTGCACGAACATCGGGATCGGAGATATTTTGAATCTTCCAATTCCGATGATTCTGATGACTCTGCCAATACCAGAGTACTTCTTCCAGAGGAACCAATGCAGGATGTCTCCTCCAGAGGGCATGTCTTTTCAGGATTTTATTTGTGATATGGCTCGAGGCCTTACAATCACGGTAACTCCTGAAAAGGAACCTAGGGCACAAGAATTAGAAATCCTTCAATACCCTAAGGCTCCGAAGGAAGCAGCTACTCTGCCTATTCATCAGATCTTACATGATCTGGAGGATCATGTGGAGGAGTGGCCTAGTGGTTGGGGCAAGGTACTTCAGGCCGGAAGGTCGGGGGTTCAAATCCCACTAGAGGACAGCAACCTTGGGCCGGAAGGACTGGGGTTTCTAGTCCCACAGGTGCTCCTTGTGGTCTTGGGCAAGCCACTTAACCCTCCATAGCCCATGTTCCATGTAAAATAGTTATCTCCAAGTTATAATGCCCTGTTCAATGTAATTTCAGTTTGTTCAATGTAAACCACACTGATGCAGAATAGCGCGGTATATAAGAGAATGTAAATAAAATAAAATAAAAATAAAAATAAAATGATCTTATGCTGAGGATGTGGGAAACACCTTCAACCACATCTCCTCGCTCTCGGAGGCTCGATACAATGTATCGAGTTCTACCTTGTCCTGGCTTCCAAAAAACTCAGTTACCACACCATTCAATGGTAGTAGAATTGGCTATGCATAGTATGAAGAGTGCAAAGAGGCATGCTTCCAATCCTCCAGGCTGTGAATGCAGGACTCTGGATGCCTTTGGGCATCGATGCTTCCAAGCTTCCATGCTTTCAGCCAGGATCAGCTCCTATATCCTATATATGGGAATGTTCCTCAAAGAGGTCACAGGAGACTTGGAGCTTATGAGCCCCCTTCTTCCTGATAATAAACGACAAGACTTTCTAACTCTTCTCAGACATGCTCAGGAAATTTCCAAGTTTGTAAACTGTGCATCCTTTGACTTCTTTGAAAGCATTAGCAGAACCTCTGCTATTGCCATTGGTGCACGTCGGATTGCCTGGCTTCAGGCATCCGACTTGGAACTTTGGGTACAAGATAAATTGGGAAATATCCCTTGCACAGGAGAAAATCTCGTTGGCAAAAATTGGCAGGAAAAGTCTAATGAAATAGATTGCTGACAAGATTGTCAAAATCTACAGTCAACCCAGCCAAAAAGAAATCCTATAAAAAACCCTTTTTCAGCAAAAAAAGGAAGTTTTATCCTTCTTATGCCCAGCAGGGGCATGGTCCAGTTCAGGCTGCCCAAAAGGGACAACAGCAACAAACTAGACAACAAAAGAAGCCAAAAGGGCCAAGAGCTCAGCCAGCTCCACAGGCTCAGCCTCCTCAGAGGCTTTGACTCCTACCTAGAGAACTTAGCCTTCCTGCCCCTGAACAGTCCAGAACCCTTAGCCATCCCTGGCAGATTGTGTCATTTTGCCCACAGATGGTACCAAATAACAGCAGAAAATTGGACTCTGTCCATTGTATGAGAGGGGTACACGCTTCATTTTCACCTCCACATGCGAGCAGCCCAGTGAACCCTATCCACTCATTGGACACAGGCCACAGGTCGCCTGTCGGACAAAATAACAAACTCACAACGTCTTGTTTCGTCCCTCCAATGGTGGCAATCGCTGGAGAACCTTCTGGTGGGGTCTCCTTTCCAGAAACCCCTATTCCAGGCCACACTAACAACAGATGCATCACAGGTGGGATGGGGGGGGGGGCCCACCTGCACGATCTCTCTACCCCGGGTACCTGGATTCCACAGGAGGCTTGTCTTCACATAAACCTCCTGGAACTCAGAGCAATCTTCCTTGCTCTTTGAGTATTCCAAGCCCAGCTCAGCTACAAGACAGTCCTAGTCCAGACGGACAATCAGGTAGCCATGTTCTACATGAACAAGGAGGGCAGAACCGGCTCTCTGTCGTTATGCAACGAAGCTTTACGACTATGGACCCTCGCCAGAGAGCATCAAATTCACCTCTTCGTGGTATATCTTCCAGGCATTCAAAACCTTTGGGCAGACAATCTCAGCTGAGTACTGCTTCCACACGAATGGTCTCTCCACCCAGACCAGGTTGCCCAGATATTTCATATCTGGGGAACCCCAGACATAGACCTCTTTGCAAGTCCACTAAATGCCAAACTTCCTCGGTTCTGTTCCAGAATTCCGGCTTGAGATTGTCAGGCAAAGAGCGCCTTCCTCCTTCACTGGGGTCAAGACTTCCTCTGTGCCTTCCCACCCATTCCCCTCATCCCCAAAACACTATTCAAGCTTCAGAGAGATAGAGGTCGTATGATTCTCATAGCTCCACGTTGGCCATGGCAAACGTGGTATCCTCTGCTTCTATATCTCTCTCAAGCTGCACCTCGGGAGTTGGGGTGTGCTCGAGATCTTCTCTCCCAAGAGAATGGGACACTATGGCACCCGAATCCCCAGTCCCTGCATCTCAGGGTCTGGTTGCTGAAAGCCTAGACCTTCTGGATCTCAACCTTTCTCAGCAGGTAAAAGATATCCTACAGGCTTCTAGAAAACCTTCCACAAGACGATCAAACGCCTTTAAGTGGAAACGGTTTACCATATGGTGTTCTCAAAAGAGACTTAACCCCCTTGCGATACCTCTGGAATCGGTACTGGAGTACCTCCTTCATTTATCAAATACTGGTCTTAAGACCAATTCAGTAAGAGTCCATCTTAGTGCTATTGCAGCTTCCTACAAGCCTCTAAATGGACAACCTATTTCCTCTCATCCACTTATAACAAGATTTAGGAGAGGTCTTCTATTAACAAAATCTCCCATTAGACCACCACCGGTGGCATGGGATTTGAATCCTGTTCTCGGGAAGCTCATGAAACCGCCCTTTGAGCCTTTAGCCACTACATCTTTAAAATTCCTTTCCTGGAAAGTCATCTTCCTAATTGCAATCACCTCTGCATGCCGCATTAGTGAATTGCAAGCTCTAGTGGCTGATCCTCCTTATACAAGATTTCACCATGATAAGGTCTTCTTAGGACTCATCCACACTTTATGCCAAAGGTGGTTTCCCCTTTCCATTTAAACCAAGCGGTTTACCTTCCTGTATTCTTTCCGAGGCCTCACGCCTCCAATGCAGAAAGAAACCTTCATACCTTGGACTGTAAAAGAGCTTTAGCTTTTTACCTACAAAGAACACAGCAACATAGAAAGTCTTCTCAACTCTTCGTTGCTTTTGATTCTAGTCATTTGGGACTTCCAGTTTCCAAAATAACTCTCTCTAACTGGATTGCACAATGCATATCCTTTGCCTATGAGAGTAAGGGTCTTCCTCTTGAAGGCCATGTTATAGCTCACAATGTGAGAGCCATGGCAGCCTCTATGGCTAACCTTCACTCTGTTTCTATCGATGACATCTGTCAAGCAGCCACTTTTGCTTCGGTACATACCTTTACAGCCCACTACTGCTTAGACAAGGACTCCCGCTGGGATGCCTTGTTTGGCCAGGCTGTTCTTCAACATCTCTTACAGACTTAATTCAACTCCTACCCACCATCCCTGGTGGGATGCCAGAGATCCATGGGAGGAAGCATGGCCCATCTCACAATGGGTTGCAGCTTCCTGGGGCCATCTCCCTGGCATCTTCAGCTAGAGAGTCCCCATATGTGAAGACTACATTCCTGCTTGTTCCTAGAGATAGCGTAGTTACTCACCTGTAGCAGGCGATCTCCAGGAACAGCAGGAATTTAGTCTTCATAACCCACCCACCTCCCCTAGGAGTTGTCTCTCTATCTCTCTCTTTCTCTCTCCCTCTCTCCTTTGTCTCAGCTATAAACTCAACTGAAGAGGGACAGTGGGAAAAGTGGGAAGGCAGCACACAGGCGCTTTGGGATGCTCCCAAAAGCGTTCCTATTGGACGCTGGGGAGCGTTCCTGCGCGGGCTCCGTTGGTACCGACGATACACATATGTGAAGACTAAATTCCTGCTGTTCCCGTAGATCACCTGGTAGGTGAGTAACTACGCTGTCTTGGCAGCATTATTCAGATTTAGATGATATTCAGTGCTGTTATTTGGATAATTCTCTGGATGATGCACTGAAGATCACTACTGTCTGTGTAATTTGCTACTTTGCCTGTGGACTTCGCTGGCATTATCCAGATAGTCTGTTGCACTATCCGGATAGTACTGCTGATTACCATCAGAAAGCCACAGCCAGTGGCATTTAACTAGATAGCAGGTGCTGTTGTCGGAATAAATGCTTCTGAACATTTACCTTATTGTAGAAAATATGCATTCTTTAATTAGGATTGCGCTTAGGTTTGTATAAATTTAGATCTTTATGTTCTAGCTAATTGTATTTTACTGTTCCTATTCTTACTTTGTAAGTTATCTCCTCCTGTATTTTTTTTCCTAACCTTAACTGATAAATATATTAATTTGGTAATGCATGTAAAATTGTCATGCTAGTAAAGTACAGTCGTCCCTCGCCACTTCACGCTTCGACTTTCGCGGCTTCACTCTATCGCGTTTTTTTTCAAATACGAGTGTAATGGTGACTAAAGAGGTGTTATAGGTTGTAAACAGGTTTTCTATGCTCCAACTACGAAAATATTCGATTTATAAATAAAGAATCCTACTTCGCGGAAATTCACTTATCGTGGTAGAGTCTGGAACTGATTAACCGCGATAAACGAGGGACGACTGTAACCTGAATCTAATTGGATAATCTTTGAGAGTATTTGTTAGTGCTTTCGTGCCACAGGTGCTATTGCTGGGTACCATTTGAGTGAGGTGAATGCTACTGTTGCCTGGCCCTTTCCTGCTGAGGACTTCATTGGTGGATGCCACCTTCATCTCCTGTATCATCGATCCCAGGTATTTGAATTCTTGGACCTGGACAGGCTGAGGTGAACAGTGGCCTGTGATCCATCCATGGTCATAACTTTGGTGTTTTCCACATTGATTCTTAGGCGGTAGGATTTGGCGATGCAGGCAATATGGAAAAGGATGTTGGTGGCCAATATCTCCACCAAGACCAAAATTTGCCTCTTGTGAACGCTGATTCTGCCATTTCTCCTGTATGGATCGGAAACATGGACTCTGCTCAAACCTGACTTGAACAAATTCAAAGTCTTTAAAATACGATGCCTGAGACAGATTTTGGGTGTCTCTCTTCATGATTGCCTTCGAAATGAGAGAATTCTGACAAGGTGCGACCATCAATCCTCATTTGAAGAACAAATCCAAAAATCGGACTGTACTGGTTTGGCCATGTTTGTAGAATGAACACCAGTCGGCTGCCATACAAACTCCTCTGGCGAGAGCAACCTGACTTGTTCAATGTGCAGCACCAAAGAAAACACATTGAGGAAGACCTAAGGAACCAACGATTCACCATCAGTGAGGCCAGAAAGGTTGGAAGCGTATTGTGAGCAACACAATCCAGCAGCACCCACAGCAGTATATTGGCTGAGAGGATGGCCTTCTCTCCAAAGGCCAGCAAAGGATTAAAGAAGAAGAAGAAGATTGCTGGGTATTTTTTCCAGAAGAATCAAATATATGTTTGTGTTGGTTAGGGGTAGTCAGGTGTAGAAAGGCATATAAACTGAGTGTAGGATATAAGGCAAGCAAGGGGAGGGGGTGACAGTTTACTTGGGGAAGTGATAGGTTAAACCTTAGGGGATGTTCATAGGTTAAAACCTTAAATCAGAAGCTCTATCTAAAATATATAAATGAAGAGAAGATAGAAGGAAATAGAAAGTTAA
The DNA here is from genome assembly GCA_033557465.1 of Ichthyophis bannanicus. NCBI lineage: Eukaryota > Metazoa > Chordata > Amphibia > Gymnophiona > Ichthyophiidae > Ichthyophis > Ichthyophis bannanicus. The sequence continues at coordinate 369,172,488 of CM066031.1, forward strand.
AGTAGAATAAGGGTAGTATATAGGATAGTGTCGTCTCTGCAGTCACAAGTGCACAGGCCCTTGTTGGGCAATTGGGTCACTCAGCCAGCCATCATAAGAGGACTATTTTCATCTCAAATGCAGAGCTTAAAACCAGTTGTTTAGCTTGGCCTTAAATCGGAAGTAGAAGTCTAATAGATCAGATGGAAGAAAATCCTACAGCATAGGGGTCAGAATACTAAAAATGATATGATGTGTATTTTCCAGTCTAGTCTTTGTGTAAGTTTGGATATTGCTGCAATGATGTAAAAGTATGTGATGGTATATAGGGGATGAGTAAACTGACCATGAATGATGGAAGTTTCACGGTAAACAACTTGATGCATCATACTTAGAGTTTTTAATCTGATCCGATAGAAGTCAAGCTGCTAGTGTATTTCTTCTTGCTTAATCACATAAAACAGCTAACGGTTTGAATTAGGACAATGTTATTGGGCAATAAACTACTGAAAGCCTTTACTACATTCCAAATTATCCTTAGATCAAGGAAAATGTATTTTAGTAAATTTTTTCTTAATAGACCCTATGCTCTTGGTGTGGAGCGCCTTTACTTAAGCTTCCTTACTCAAGATTAGGACAGTTATGGCCGGAAGAATTTGAAAGGAGATGCCTGACCAGCCACTGTTATAAGATGACCCTGAGCAGCTGCATGGTTTGGACACACTCGCGAAGATCTTGAATGACTTTGTAGCAACTAAGATCAAAACGTCTGTTGTGCCTTTCTCATATTGAGACGTTTCAAAGAAGTAGCATGCATGATAATCATTTATTGTAGAAGGAAGGCCTTTGTTTAAGTTGTGAAGATGAGTTCAAATAAGATTTCAAGTAATTTATTACAAACCCTAGTGATACAGACATTTGGATATCTTTGCTTATTAATTTTATGGCACCTTGTTAAGGTGTGCTTTTGATCAAATAGTCATCCAGATAGGGGAAAACACATGTATTCCCAGTTTGTGAAGACAAATGCCACAACTACTTCTAGACTTTTGCAAGTAATTGTATAAGGCACTAAACATTGACTCATTGGACCTTCAGTCTGTCAAGAAAAGCAATTCCAATGTAGAACAAATACTCTGACCCTTCTAACTTGTTAGCTTGTAATGGTGGTTCTGTCTACTTGCCACAATCATGGCTGTTTCTAAGCAGCTGTGTGAGTATTTGAAAATAAAGATAATTCACTCTTAAAAAGCAGGGGGGGGGGGGCTATTAAAAAAATAAAAAGCCCCAAACACATCCAGCTAGCAATTTTGACTATCAGAAACATTGTTAACTGGAAATTACATAGAACTGTTGAAGTCAAGGGAAGAGCTGGAAGATGAAGAAAAATCTCTGATAGAACTGCTTGAAAACTAGTCAGATCTGCAAAACAGAAGTTTCATATTACTGCGAATGGCCTGATGAAAAGTTTAACTGATGCTGGAATAGTTGTCCACAGTACAGAGTTGTTTACAGAATAATGTTTTACATGGGAGAGTTGTCAAAGAAACCTTTTCTATGACCTCAGACAATGACCTTTTTGTCAGTGCATGCAAAAGGCAACCTTGATAAGCCTGAAAGATCTTGGAACACGTCTTTGGGCTGATGAAACAGAAATTGAAGTGTTGTGCCACAAAGACACAAGATACATTTGGCTGAAGTTTTTGAATAAAAGGATACCTTGCCAGCTGTTAAGCATAGGGGCGGGTCTGTTATGCTTTGGGATTGTGTAACAGCCAGTGGAACTGGAAATAATATACAGGTAGAAGGAAGAATAAATTCAATTAAATATCGACATATCCTAGAATCTAATGTTCCACAGTCAATGAAAGGTATTTTATTTATTTATGTGCCATCAAGTCAGTGTTGACTCATAGCGACCCAGCTACCTCTGGGTTTTCTTGGCAATGTATCACCAGACGCAGATTGCCAGCCTTTTCTTCTGAGGCAATGGAGGGTAAAATGACTTGCCCAAAGTCACAAGGAGTGCCAGTGGGAATTGAACCCTTGATCTTCTGGGTACTAGGCAACTGCTCTAACCACTAGGTTATTCCTCCACTCCACAGTATCAATAAAAGTTATTGATACTGAAAAAAGGTTTGATATTTCAACAAGGCAATAATCCAAAGCATACCTCAAAAGCAGCCATTCAGTACTTAAAGGAAAGAAGGATGAAGGTTGTGAAATGGCCTTCCGAGTTCCCAAACATAAATACTATTGAAATATGTGGGGATATCTCACATGCAAAACTCACATGTGGGGATATCTCACATGTAAAACGTTCGTGGCAAGTTCAGAAATCTTTCACCATATCCCTGCTACTTCTAAGGAGACCTAAATATATTTCTAAGCCTGAAGAATGCTCATGATGGAGCTGCCTTCTGCACTCTTTAAGTTGTGCGTTCAATTTATGTCCTTTTTCCCCCCACAGAAATAAGAGAACAAGGACACCAGATCACATACCCTGCATATCTGGCAATTTGTCCTATTTTTAAGTTAAATAGGTTTCAGTTGGGGAAATCTAAAGTTGTTCCACTGAGGGATTGTGCAAGTATATTTATTATTTATTATTATTTGTGTGCTTTTCTATACCGCCCCTTCCAGAGATCAGGGGCGGTTTACAGAGAACTTTAAAACAATATAACAAAAAAATTGGAATATTGTATTACATAGAACATTAATGGCACATAGTAACTATATTACAGGGAAACAATACTTTAACTATCTACATGGTTGGATACATTATTGCTTATTTACAAATGAAAGTATAGCATGTAAAAGTTATAATAGGCCGAGCAAAACTATTTACAAGAATTTATAAAAACATTATAGTAGAAACTAGAAGTGTGGAGTTCTAATGTAGCAGAGGGACTATTTATAATAGCCATTATAGAACTGATTAGAGTTCAGTCTATACTAACAGGGAGTGAGTCATGAGTTAGGTAGGGTAGACTTGTGATAGTTTAGTTGTGTATTCTTGTGAAGTATGATTGATTGTGGGTTGTAGGTTGCAGTAATGTTGACTAAACAGATAAGTTTTAAGTTCCTTCCTGAAAGAGGTAAGGTCCTTAATCTCTCTAAGGTTTAGTGGAAGCTTGTTCCATTGGCTGGGTGCATAGTATGAGAAGGCAGTGTTAGTGGTTATTTGCTTCAATTTCCTCACAGCATCAGGAATTAATAGTATGTTGAGGTTTGCTGCTCTTCTTATTCTGTTTTCTGGAGGGGTCTGAAGTAAAGATGCTAGATGTGAGGGAGCTAAGTCATTAATGAGTTTAAATATGGTGACAAGGGTTTTATATTTATGGCAAGTATAGAATAATTGCCATAGAGGCAATGTCCCACCTCTAGTTTATCCTTACATGCATTACAAATAGGATCTTGTTGTGACCCTACTACCTAATCATGAATATTCTTCCCTGCTAGCGTCCCATTATGCAAAGTTCAAGCATACATTTGAAGAATTATATTTTAGTGCCCTACAAGTGGTTATAAAAAGTGTTTGAGGAGGTGACCTGGATTGCCAGCTTTTAAGATTTGAACAGAGATGGATTTTTCATTTAAATTCTGTTATACCTTATGGATTCAACAAAGATTGATTGCACTGTGTTTTGAAAGTATAATTGCTTTGTTTATGTTTCTCCTCCAGCTTGTTGTAGCTTTTATCTACTGTCCATTTATGAGACTAGGCTCTGGATGGAACTGTGCTGACATAACATAACACAACATAGCAGGGTATTTTTCATCCTTTAATCCACACCTTGGTAAAATGCATGCCACTTATCGTGCTCTCTTTGAGTGAAAAGGACGGTTTGTCCAGCAGAGGCAAGTTTGGTGATTTTTAAAATCACCATAGTATTTGATTTTTAAGCAATTTAAATTTTAAGCTCCTTGGTACAGGTGTTCACACCTGAACACCATGTAGTAATTTTGTGGGTCTTCATAGAATTGTACAGACATATACATAATTATTTTTTATTACTACTTTTTTGCCTGGAGAGTCTTTTTTTTAGTTATACTAGAAGTGTGCTCTTTTTTTTCACATTCTAATTACATCCACTAAAAATAATGGGGGGAGTTGATGATAGCATTTATAAGGCTGGCCTGGATATGCAGTGAGAGGGATTTCCCCACACAAGGACCCTATGCCTATTCACAATTGAATGATACCATATCAGCTTAGGAAATTCAATGTTTTATTGGAAGTAACAGTGTTTAAAATAAGGAGAGAGCACATGAGCGGGTGAGGAGGTTCCTCGTATAGCTCCCGGGCCGCCCCGCTGATTTTACATATAAATCCTATGGAAAACTCCTAAAATTCAGGGGTGCAGGTGGCCATGGCTGATTTGGAGTGAGTCCTGGAGTGGCGGGCTTGAGGCTGAGAAGTGGCAATGCATTCGGCGGCAAAAAAAGAGAAAGCGCATGTAACTCGGGAGGCCAAGATGGCAGCCGCTCCCCGAGCCTGCAGCACGCCGGAATCCCAGGGGAAGGAGAGTGTGGATTCAGGTTCGGAAGAAATGGCGCAGGAGGTAGTCAAGTTGCTGGAGCCTAAATTTGACACTTTGATGAAGAAACTAGAGGAGATGGGAGAGACGTTTGCCGAAATAACACATAGAGTGGAGGAAGTTGAACAACGGGTAACAACGTTGGACGACAGTGAGCTGCTATTGGAATGGGACGCTCAGAAACATCAGAAGCAGATTGATGCACTTATGATAAAGGTGGATGATCTTGAGAATAGATCTCGAAGGAACAACTTGCGCCTGGTGGGAGTGCCGGAGACATGGACAGGCCAACAGCAACCAGATCTCTTTGAGGTATGGCTACCGAAAGAACTGGGCCTGACAGACATACAAGGCAAGATCAAGGTGGAAAGGGTGCATAGGCTTGGCCCGAGGATGGAAGGTAGAGAGCGTCCAAGGCCGATGCTAGCCCGGATCTTAAACTTTCAACATAAAGCGGTGCTTCTACAGGCTTATCGGAAACATCGAGACCTGCGGCTAGATAATAAATCTATCCTAATGTTTCAAGACTCCTCCGCGGCCCTCACTGCAAAAAGAAAGGAATTCTCGTCTATGTGCAGTGAGCTGGCAAAGAGCGGCATAAGCTTTGCACTGTTACCTGCTACTCTAAGGATCTATCATAAGGGCGCAGCGCATGCTTTTGAGCAAACATCGGCCGCAAAGAAATTTATAGCCACTTTGTAACAAGAGAGGACACAGGACAAGGACAAACAGTGAGTCAGAAGAGCTTCAAAATACCCTGAATGACAAGAGGCCTTTAATGCCTACTGAATGTGGAACCCATCTACGTTTTTGCAGACTATGATAGGTGGTTGATCCATCCTGGAGGGAACGGCCATGGTGGGCCGTTCAGGCCAGCCTCCCCCTTTCTTCCTTCAGGGGGGGGGGGGTGGCCCGGACATGTGGACTGTGGTCTACCCCATTCTTGGGGGCACTTGCCATGGCAAGACGGACTGTCTGGGGCTAGGGGGGAGGGGGTGGGGGGATCCAAGTGGGAGAGTTAGGTGAGGAAGTCTGGTTGTTTAATTGGGGGGTTAATTCACTTGTTGAGTTGTATGGTTTGTTATGGGGGTGGAGGGGAGGGCAAGGGGGGAGGGGATGTGTAGGACGGGAGGGAGGGAAGGGGTGGGAGGGGGAGGGAGGAAGTTGGGAAAAGGGAGCTGGCAGTATCAGAATAACTGCATTGCCCTTAGGAAATTTGAACATGGCTCTGGGGCCGAGGCTGGGCGGTTCCTGGAGAATGGTGAGATGATCAACATACATAGAATAGACCCGTTGGTAAAGTGTGATGCATAATGTAAAGATAGTTTCTTGGAACTTGGGGGGGGATTGGATCACCAGTTAAGCGCACCAAAATACTTCAAACTCTTAAGAGGAACGGAACACAGATTGCGTTGTTGCAGGAGACCCACTTGAGTGCTGTAGAGCATGATAAACTAGCTAGAGATTGGGTAATGAAAACGTACGGGGCGTCGTCAGCGACTAGGAAGGCTGGGGTGGCGGTGCTTATAAAAAAGGGTTTGCCAGTAGAGGTGACTAAATGCGACGCTGACCTGGCTTCATGGTGGTATCAAGTGATTTTCAAGTTCGGATCATCTATCACATGTGTTTTTTTCACATACAATCATAAGTGCATCGCGCACCAGAGGCAGGTGGGATCCGTGCCTCTGCTCAGCAAAAGGTTTTTTCTGAAATTGGCTTGGTGCAGTGTGAGCCTATAACCCCTGAGGAAGTGGTGTACGAAACACGGCCTGTGTTGGGTTTGGCGCACCTTATCCGTGGATCAATAAAGGTTACGTTTGAACCTCCTGCCACGGTTTCTGACTGGTTCCTGTTGCCCACGTGGTAGTTTGCTGTTTCTTGGTGGGCTCTACACCCTGGGTCACGTGAATACACCTATCAATCTAGGGCTCACCTGATTTGGTCCCGCATTGATTATATTTTGGTGAGTGAAGGAGGATTTGCACAGTTCTCCAGGACCAAGCAGGAAGTCAGTCCTCACTTATGGGTGACGTCGCCGACGGAGCCCTCGCGGAGCAATTTCCCCAGCTTTCGCAGAAAGCCTTTGGGAATTGCAGCGCGCATGCGCGGTCCCCTTCCCGCCCAGGGATGCCATCTTGCTCAGTCCTTCTTTTTTCCGCGGAGCCCTACAAACGTGTCTGTTAACGCCGCTGAAAAGTTGATTTCTTTGATTTGTTTCGTTAAAAAAAATTTTCTCGGTTCGTGTGTTCCTCTTCCCGCCGGGCCTCGATATCCCTATTGGGCCAGTTTACATTTTGTTTTTTCCCAACTGGCGTTCCTGCCACTTTTCCCTTCATCCCTGGCAGCGCGGTCTTTCGACCTTGCAGGGGCCCTTTTCCCCCCGATGGCTGCCAGCGGTTTTAAAAAGTGTGATCGCTGTGTCAGGCTCATGTCTCTTACTGACACGCATGACTGCTGCCTCCGCTGCTTTGGGGCCGAGCATGACCCTATGAGCTGCGGCCCGTGCAGCAAGATGTCCTCGAAGGCGCTGCGGAGTCGGCAGTCGCAGAGGGAATGGATCTTCTCTGACTCCGCGCGGACCTCGTCAGAGGCCTCTACACCTCGTGGCTCCGGTTCGGAGCATCGTAGGAGTTCTTCTGAACGGGGCTCCCCCAGCCGGAAGCACCGGCGGGAGAAGCGGCCCGCGAGGGCGGAACCGGGCGGCGAGCCTGGTCCTTCTAGGGCCAGGTCGCTTAGCCCGGTCCGACAACCCGGGCCCTCGGAGGAGGAGAGGCCTTCAAAGATTCCTCGTCTCAGAGTGGAGTCACCTGGACACGTGAGTGATATAGTCCTCCTGGACTCCCCCACGGATGAGCCGACGTCGGGCCCGACGCCGTTGGGGCCCGAGTCGACAGCTGCTGGGTCCTCTGAGCTTGATCTCAGACTGACGACCTTGGAGCGCAGTATATCTGCCTTCATGGACCAGCAGCAAGCATGGATCACCGGCCTCGCCAGTGCATCTGCCCCGACCACCGGGACGTCGACGCTCAAGTCGACCCCGGAGGCCGAGCCGATCCTCGAGTCCATACGAGCTCGAGTCGATCCTCGACCTAGGTCTCCCTCGGCTTCCCGTTTGGGACCGAGGTCCTCAACGCCGGCCTCGGCGTCGGGGCGGAGGTCCCCGGGCCCCGCCCGCACGGAGCCGCTCGATTCCTCCTCGGAGGAGTTGGGCTGGGACACGGAGGAGGACGAGTCACACGGTTCTTTTCAGACTCGGTGCGTCCCCTCCGACTCGCCCGAGTCGGAGCCTTGAAGGCGGTCCCCCCCCGGAGGATACCCGGTTCTCCGATTTCGTGAGGGATATGGCCAAGGCTCTGGCCTTCCCTGCGGATCCGGAGGAGGAGCCCCGAGCCGAAGAGCTCGAGGCCCTCCAATACGACTTCCCCCCGAGGGAGGCCTTCACTGTACCGGTTCCCCCGATGCTGGAGCGGCTTCTCTTCCGCATGTGGGAGAGCCCAGCCTCGACACCAGTGTTGAGCAAGCGGATCGATTCCATGTAACGAGTCCGCAAGAGCCCCGGGTTCCAGAAGGCGCAACTTCCACACCACTCCATGGTGGTGGAGTCGGCCATGCATCGACTTAAGAGTCAAAAGATGCACTCCTCGATGCCCCCGGGGAAGGAGGCCCGGAGCCTGGATGCCCTCAGTAGGAAGTGCTTCCAGGGCTCTATGCTTGCTTGTCGGGTCCAGACATATCAGCTGTACATGGGTATGTACCTCCGAGACCTGGCGAAAGAACTTCAGGGTTTCTCTGCCGGTCTCTCCGAGGAACCCTTGCAGCAGTTCCAAGCCTTGTCCTCCGGGATTCAAGAGTGTTCGAAGTTCATTTCTCGAGCGGCCTATGATGGCTTCGAGGCCTCGGCTCGAGTAGCCGGAGCCGGCATCGGGGCTCGCCGCCAGGCTTGGCTTCAGTCCTCCGACCTCGAGCCCTGGGTGCAGGACAAGTTGCTCGATGTCCCCTGCAGGGGAGAAAACCTCTTCGGCAAACCCATGGCCGAAAAGGTGGTGGAGCTCGAGTCGGAGACTCTCACCAGGACTCGCCTTTCTAGAAAGTCCTCTGCCCCTTCACAGAAGAAGAAGGGCTCGGGGAAAAAGCCTTTTTACCCGAGGAAGGTGTTTGCTTATACGCATCACCAACCACAATACCCAGCCGCAACCCCCCTTCAGGGGCAGCGGCCTAGGGGACAGGGTAACGGATCCCGGAAGCAGAAAGCCCCCAAACCCGCCACGCAGGCCCTGGCCCCGCAGGGCGGGGGTTTTTGACTATGCCAGCATAGCCCCTCCCCCTCAGGGGCCTTCGTCCGGTACGGGGGGTCGGCTGACCCACTTTGCTCACAGGTGGTCAGCCATAACATCCGAAGCCTGGGTATTGCAGGTAGTTCGAGAGGGCTACCTCCTGCATTTTCACCAGGTGCCTCCCCCCTACTTCCCAGGGGAGCCTCCGAGACCCCCTCTGCACAGGGACTTACTCCTTCAGGAGCTGCAAAGTCTGCTTCAGGAACGGGCGGTGGAGCCCGTGCCCCAACACTTGTGGGGCCACGGGTTTTACTCGAGGTACTTCCTGGTTCCAAAGAGAACAGGAGGCCTCAGGCCCATTCTAGACCTACGCAACCTCAACAAGTTCCTGCAGCGGGAAAAGTTCAAGATGCTTACCCTTGGAACCCTGCTGCCCTACCTTCAGCGGGGAGATTGGCTATGCTTCTTGGATCTAAAGGATGCTTATACCCACATCCCTATTCATCCGGCCCACCGACAATACCTAAGGTTTGTGGTGGCAGGGAATCATTATCAGTACCGGGTACTGCCCTTTGGCCTGTCCTCCGCGCCCAGGGTGTTCACGAAGTGCCTGGCGGTGGTAGCTGCCTTCCTAAGGCTTCAGGGCCTCTTCGTCTTCCCATACCTGGACGATTGGCTCATCCGGGCATCGTCTGCTCCAGGGGTCGCCCAAGCCACCCAGCGTACGGTGGCCCTGCTTCAGCACTTGGGCTTCGTCATAAACTTCGAGAAGTCCGCTTTGCTCCCCTCCCAGGACCTCGAGTTCATAGGGGCATGGCTGGACACTCGGCAGGCTCGTGCCTTCTTACCTCTGGAAAGGGCCAACAGGCTCACGGCTCTAGCCGGCAGGTTCAGCGTCAGGTCGCCGGCCTCGGCCAGACAGTTCCTGCAGCTACTCGGACACATGGCCTCCACGGTCCATGTCACTCCGAACGCCCGTCTACATATGCGGCCTGTTCAGTGGAGCCTTCGCACTCAGTGGCGTCAGGCCACAGGGAGGCTGTCGGACCTGATACAGATTTCCGACCGTCTGGTCCCCTCCCTGCACTGGTGGCTTCACCTGCCCAACCTAGTGCTCGGCATGCCTTTTCAGTCTCCACCACCGTCCCGGGTGCTCACGACAGATGCCTCCCTCCTGGGATGGGGGGGGGGGCGCACTGTCGAGGGACATGCACTCAGGGCCTTTGGACGCCTTGGGAGGCTGCCCATCAGATAAACTTCCTGGAGCTCCAGGCGATCCGCCTAGCTCTGCGGGCCTTCTCTCACCTGACGTTCGGCCAGTCCGTACTGGTACAGACGGACAATCAGGTTGCAATGTTCTACGTGAACAAACAGGGGGGCACGGGCTCCCTCCTTCTATGTCGGGAAGCCCGGAGACTGTGCTCTTGGGCTGTCGATCACGACATCCTCCTCAAAGCGGTTTACCTGCCAGGGCAGGACAACTGCCTGGCGGACAAGCTGAGTCGGATGCTGCTGCCGCACGAGTGGAAATTGAACCCAGAGGTGGTCCAGCAGATCTTCCGCCGGTGGGGCTCTCCCACTGTGGATCTTTTTGCCAGTCCCCTGAACAGGCAGCTCCCCAGATTCTGTTCCCGGCACCCCCATCCTTCTCGGGAGGCACCGGATGCTTTCCTCATCCCGTGGTCCACGGGTCTGCTCTATGCATTCCCTCCTACGCCACTGGTGGCCCGGACATTGTTTAAAGTTGTCCAGGACAGGGCCTCCGTGATCCTGGTGGCGCCTCGGTGGCCGAGACCGCCGTGGTTCCCTTTACTACTGCAGCTGGCGGTGGATACCCCTCTTCCTCTGGGCTTCCAGCCCGACCTCCTGACCCAGGATCGGGGCACTCTTCTGCACCCCAACCTCCGGGCCCTACACCTGACGGCCTGGCTGCTGAAAGGGTAGTCCTAGCTCCGCTACGGCTAGCCCCGGGGGTGGAAGCCGTCATCCTAGCTTCTCGGCGTCCCTCCACCCGGAAGTCGTATGCCCTCAAATGGCGTCGCTTCTCGGTCTGGTGTTCTCAGCGATCTGAGGACCCCTTCGCCTGTTTAGTATTGGTGGTGCTGCAATATTTGCTTCACCTCTCCGATCTCGGTCTCAAATCCAACTCTGTCAGAGTCCACCTCAGTGCTCTCTCTGCACATCATTCACCGGTCGAAGCCCGGCCTCTCTCCTCGCATCCCTTGGTGGCGCGTTTCCTCAGAGGCCTCCTTCTGCTTAAACCTCCGTTGCGCCCCCCAGCCCCTGACTGGGACCTCAACGTGGTTCTGCAAAGGCTTACCTGTCCGCCTTTCGAGCCCATGGCTACCTGCCCTCTCCGTTTTCTCTCCTGGAAAACTCTCTTCTTGGTGGCCCTCACTTGCGCGAGGCGCGTGAGTGAGCTACAGGCCCTAGTGTCAGAGCCTCCGTACACTAGGTTCTACAAGAATAGGGTGGTACTGCGGACCCACCCCAAGTTTCTTCCAAAGGTGGTCTCCCCCTTTCACATCAACCAGGAGGTGGTTCTTCTGACCTTCTTTCCCAGGCCGCACGCCAGCCAAGCAGAAACTGTGCTGCACACCCTGGACTGTAGAAGAGCCTTATCCTTCTACCTTGACCGTACGCGAGAGCATAGAAAGGCCGTCCAGCTCTTCGTATCTTTTGACCCCAATCGGTTGGGGGTACCTGTCTCTAAGCGTACTCTGTCCTCCTGGGTAGCCGACTGTGTCGCCTGGACTTACGGGGCAGCCGGCCTCTCCTTGGAAAGTCGTGTCACGGCTCATCGGGTCAGGGCGAAGGCCGCGTCTGTGGCTCATCTCCGCTCTGTTCCATTGGCAGACATTTGCCGGGCCGCTACTTGGTCTTCAGGCCAGACCTTTGCGGCTCATTACTGCCTTGAAAGGGAGTCCCGCAGGGACAGTGCTTTCGGTCAGGCAGTTCTCCACAACCTCTTTGAGGTTTAGGCAACTCCTCCCTCCGGCCCTAGTGTTGGGCTACCGGCCGGATTCGTATTCAGAGAAGATTCCTTCCCTCTGTACTGTTGAGCTTGAGGGAGCTCTTTAGGCTTGAGGTCTCCGGTAGCCTTAAGCTTGGGAGTCCCATAAGTGAGGACTGACTTCCTGCTTGGTCCTGGAGAAAGAGTAGTTACTCACCTGTAACAGGTGTTCTCCAGGAGCAGCAGGAATCAGTCCTCACTACCCTCCCTCCTCCCCTTGGAGTTGCAGTCATTCTTATTGCATATTTTTGCTAACTTTTGCTGTCTTTCCGCTATGTCATCAGACTGAGCAAGATGGCATCCCTGGGCAGGAAGGGGACCGCGCATGCGCGCTGCAATTCCCAAAGGCTTTCTGCGAAAGCTGGGGAAATTGCTCCGCGAGGGCTCCGTCGGCGACGTCACCCATAAGTGAGGACTGATTCCTGCTGCTCCTGGAGAACACCTGTTACAGGTGAGTAACTACTCTATCTCCCAAGCAGGGATTGAACCAGTGGTGGAGTCGGACCATGGAATAGACTGGGCGGTTTGGGATGCACGGGGCATGTTAAAAACTGGATGGCGGTTTCCCACATATTTATGGGAAGACAAGGACTTTAAAGCGTTTCTTGAGAAGCAATGGGATGAGTATACACTGTTTAATGACACTCCCCAATGTACGCCTCTAGTAAAGCAGTAATGAGGGCTGCTATTATTACTTACACTATCCAGAGGCGCAAACATCTGGACCACAGTCTCTTGTTGCTGGAACGCACCTTGCAATCGTTGCAGAGGAGACATAGCAGGACTTGGGATAGGAACATCCAGCAGGAGTATCTTAGAGTTCAAGCAACCCTCAATGATTTGCTTCAGAGGTGAGCCATTATGTCCCTGCAATATTATAAACATCAACTATATAAATATGCCAATAGGTCAGGGAGGTTGTTGGCTTGAATAGTCAGAGACCCAGGGGGTACACGCTTTGTTCCAGTTCTCAAGGACGAGGGAGGTGTACTACAAAATCAACCATGCCAGATAGCAGATATTTTTCGGGCTTTTTATGCTAAACTATATACAGAAGAGGAGAGAGACTATGGGAGGGGCCGGGAGTTTTTGGATGCCTTGGATCTCCCAAGATTAAGAGAGGAGGACCTGCGGGTGCTTAATGCTCCCGTTTCGAGCGGGGAGATTCAGAAAGTGATTCGATTTAGCAGGCTTCACAAGGCTCCAGGCCTTGATGGTTTTGGGTAAGAGTATTATAAGATACTTGAAACTACACTTACTCCTACACTACTGGTGATGTATGGAACAGTACTTCAGGATAGGTACTTCCCCAGAGATATGAGATGTGTGGACATTACAGTGATACCGAAGGAGGGAAAGGATCCGCAGGACCCTGCATCCTCTAGGCCTATATCACTGATAAACTTTGATATAAAACATTTGGCCTCGGTTCTGGCATGTAGGTTAAATCCTATACTGCCCTCTTTGATCGACTCACGACAGGTGGGTTTTGCCCAAGGACGGGATGCCACTAGTAATATTGTGAAGTTGATTTTGGGGATGGAGTATTGTATAAAGGAGGAAGCCCCGCTACTCCTGGTAAATTTGGACGCTGAAAAAGCGTTTGACAGAGTGGCCTGGCAGTATCTGTGGAATGCATTGCATGGTTTTGGCTTTATGGGCACCTTTTTTGCAATGGGTTCAGATTTTATATATGGCCCCGCAAGCAAAGGTGAGTGTGAATGGTGTTTTCTCTGACCCTTTCACGTTGGAACAGGGTACGAGGCAGGGCTGCCCCCTGTCGCCTCTCCTGTTTGTACTTTCTTTGGAACCCCTTTTGTGGGCGATTCAGAGTGAGGCCTGGGTAGTGGGTGGGAGGAAGTGAAACTAAGTGCATTTGCAGATGATATGCTTCTTTGCTTGAGAGAGCCACAGGCGGCGGCGTCGCGGGCGCTCCAGTTGATCACCCAGTTTGGTAGATTCTCAGGGCTCAAAATTAATACTGCCAAGTCAATGGCTTTAGATGTGAGCAGGAGGGGTAAGGAAGGGGTGGGAGGGAGCTTTTCCTCTGACTTGGGCAATGGGTTCAATTCGCTACCGGATGTCCCTAAGAGACTATATGAATGTAACATACCTGGAATGCTGGAGAGAGCGCGGACAACTTTTCAGAGATGGATTGCCCTGCCACTTTCTTTGCGGGGGCGGATAGCGTTGTTCACGATGGTGGAGTTCCCAAGATTGGCTTTATGTGCTCCGCCTGCTGCCCATCTCGGTGTTAGCTAAAGATTGGAAGTGTCTTGAGAGGAACCTTAGCCATTTTCTGTGGAAGGGTAGGCGTGTTCATATCCCTCTGCGGGCCTTGATGAGGCGCCGGGAGGAGGGGGGATTGGAACTTTCTTCATTGTGTAACTACAATCTTAGATATATGGTGTGACACATATCAGGGCTCTTGTTGGGGGAAGGGGGATGCGCTCCTGTGCACAGCTGAATTGGTTATGTGCCCCATACCATTGTTTATATATTCTGCATTCTGTAAACCAAGGCCTCCCGGCAGATTTGCGTGGGGGGTGTATGTAAGGGCGTTGAAAGCGGCATGGCGGGTCCTCTGTGCACGCTATATGTGGAACTGGAGGTATTCTCAATTGCTTCCCTTGGTGGGGAACCCGGACTTCCCCCCGGGGTTATCGTCTACGGTCCTGCAAGGATGGGCCCAGAAAGGTATAATTTGCATTGGAGACATATGTAGAGAAAGAGGAGAGGGAATAGATAGCTTTCAGAATCTAAGTGTGCAGTATCACCTAAATAAGCATGAGTTTTATTGCTACTTGCAGATATGACATATCAGTAATAGATTGAGACAGGCTCCTGGGCTAGTTGTGAATCGGGGCCCGAGGCCCCTTTTTGTGGAAATGGTAGAGAAGGATGCTAGAGCAGGGGAGTACAGGAATCTAGTAAGACCGATAGGGGGACCATAAATATCTGGCCTTATTGGCGGAGAGATGGACTACGGATGGTGTGGAGGGGGTTACTCCGGGGCTACTGCAAAGCGCTTTTGTGAAGATTCCTTCAGGAGTAAAGTGGGTCTGCCTGCAAGAACTTCAATATAAATGCCTATGGAGAGCATATACACATGATAAGTGGGCATTTAAAGCAGGTTTAAGAAAAGATGACAAGTGCAGATAGTGTGGGAAAGCGGTGGGGACACAAGTGCATACATGTTGGGGCTGCCCAGCGGTACAGAACTTGTGGAAACGAGTATGTACCAGGATGGCTGAAGTATTGTGGATACAGGTGTGCCAATCGATGGAAGTCTTTCTTTTTCATAGTTGGGAGATGGAGGGATATCGGGTTGCCTTCCAACAAAAGATATTGCTTGAAAGAGGTTTCTTAATAGTCAAGAAGGTTCTGTTAGGGCACTGGATGGAGGGGGGTCCTCCGGGAGTGGGTCAATGGGAACAGGTGTTGTTAGATCTAATGCATATGGAGAGGTAAACAGCAAAGCAACTTGGGGGTATGCATTGGGAGCTTTTCATAGAGCTTTGGATGCCAGTTATGGATACTTTGACTCCGAAGGAACGAAGTGCAATGTTGAATATATGAAATGTCCTTTGTCCCTCCAGGCCGCTCTCATATTCTCTAAGGGAGACGTGAATGCTGCGTGGTAGGTGTTTGTAAAGGGGATGGATCAGGGTGGGGTGGGAGGGTGGGATGGGAGTATTGTCGAGTACAGAGATTCTTAGACAGGGATGCTAACTTGGAAGGGTGGGGAGGGAAGTTGGTGTGTGTAGGGAGATGGGAGAGGAGGATTATATATATATATTTATATTTTTATATTTTACTTTACTCTTACTTTTATTATGACTGTTTAGTAATCGTAAGCTACCCCGGAAGATGATGATTAACAGTAACAGCAACTGGACCATGAAACACAGCTAGAGCTCTTGTATATAGTTAGCAACTATTAGAACTAAAGGTGAAACCCTCTATTAATTAGAAAAAGCTCCAATTATGCACTATTCTTTGCTCACGCAACACACCAAAACCCTTGAAACATAGGTATTAAAGAGAATGAACCGATGGTCTCAGTTCAAAATTTGCCACGCGGGGTAATTTGCCCCAAAGCTGCTAACTCCGATTACATCAACGACCATATATACGGTTCACAACTCTGTTGATTGAACATTTATAAATAAAATGTAAATCAGAACTTATCTGAATATTTGAATTTTCTTTTCAAATTGCAAAAGATAGTCGTGCTGCTATCTAACAATGATTGAATACCGTCCCCCACATCACCTCTAAGGTACCATTTACTGCACGTTTCAGTTCTTCTTCAGGGGGTAGACATTTGTTGAAAATGGCACTATCTTCGTTGCGCCGAAAATGATCCTGCAATCGAATACAGCATGGAATGTGAAGCGTGTTACAATGAAGCTCTCTAGCTTTCCCAAAAAACGCTGCCAGAGCTTCATTGTAACACGCTTCACATTCCATGCTGTATTCGATTGCAGGATCATTTTTGGCGCAACGAAGATAGTGCCGTTTTCAACAAATGTCTACCCCCTGAAGAAGAACTGAAACGTGCAGTAAATGGTACCTTAGAGGTGACGTGGGGGACGGTATTCAATCATTGTTAGATAGCAGCACGACTATCTTTTGCAATTTGAAAAGAAAATTCAAATATTCAGATAAGTTCTGATTTACATTTTATTTATAAATGTTCAATCAACAGAGTTGTGAACCGTATATATGGTCGTTGATGTAATCGGAGTTAGCAGCTTTGGGGCAAGTTACCCCGCGTTGCAAATTTTAAACTGAGACCATCGGTTCATTCTCTTTAATAGCTATGTTTCAAGGGTTTTGGTGTGTTGCTTGAGCAAAGAATAGTGCATAATTGGAGCTTTTTCTAATTAATAGAGGGTTTCACCTTTATTTCTAATAGCTCACATCCCTCTGAAAAATAGACCTATAGTTAGCAACTGACAATTGCTTGTTCTACCCCAATGTAACCTCCAAGTTGAATAACCCTGTTCAATGTAAAGCTTGTTGCTATAACTGTTCATTGTAAACCGCTTTGAATGTATATGATAAAGCGGTATATAAGACCCGTTAAATAAATAAATAAATAATGCTTAATGCTTCATATGGGGCTATGCTAGGGGAACGGGGATTGCAGTGTTGTAATAGTCTGCTGTTGTTATGTTGTAAGTTGGATATGAGAGTGTATATAAGTATGTACAAAACCAATAAAAAGATTTGAAACTAAAATAAGGATAACACTCAAAACAACTTAAAGAAACCTAAGCATATAGTTAATTAGGGAACAGATTGAAATGAGGACATCCCAGACGATGATTGCCAATATAGTTTAATAAAAAATTTAAGAAATGCATTTCCACAAATTTTGTAGAGAATTGAAATGAACTGCTTCCTTATCGTCCCTCCAGTCTAGTCCCGAACCTCTGGTTTGTGCACATCCTCTCGCAGCTTGGAGACTGAGCACAGTTCTGATGACACCAGTATAAGTAGTCCAGAGCCCGCCTCCATGATCCAGTTCTCAGTCTCCAAGCAGCGAAAGGAGGTGTGAAGCTAGATAGTTTAAAAAAAAAAGGGTTGGTAGGCTTTTAATGTAGTTTAAGTTAATTTCAGTTAGTTTCAGTTACTTCAATAGCATTTTGGGGGAACTGTTAAAAAAAAAAAGAAAAAAAAAGAAAAGTGTTTGGTTTGACTGGTACAGTGTCACAGCTCCTTATGCCAGCTAGGCCTCGGTGCCTCCTGTGTGGGGTTCGTAGAGGCTCTATGTCAGAGGCGGGTGTGTGCAAAGGCTGTGCACATGAGGCGTCGCTGGCTGAGATGGCGGAACAAGGTGGGGGAGAGAGCGTGAAGGAGTCTGCAGGGTCTGCAGATCTCCGCTCCTTCCCGGACGTAATTCAGGAGCCGGTGCCAGGCGCTTCCTCGGCTCCGGAGGCTCCCTTGCCCCAAGACTTCAGTGCAGGGTGGATTGAGGGCCATATTTTCACAACAGTTTTTGTCACTGCTTCAGCAGGCGCTAGGGGGTTCCGGGAGTGGGAGCTCTGGGCCTGGGGAGCTCGGAGTTTGCGGTACCAAGAGGACGGGGACTCTGTTAGGCATAGCAGGGGGCAGTGTCCCAGTTAAGAAGGTGAAACTGTGGACGGATGATACTGAGCAGGACTTACTGGGAGAAGAGCTGTCAGAGGTTTTGGAGGACTCTGACATGGAAATGGAGTTGGAAGAAGGTGAGATCACTGAACCAGAGGACCAGGCGAGAGTAGTCCGAGTGTTCAGAAGAGAGGAACTTTCAGCACTTATTACAGAGACGCTGAAAGCTTTGAATATGCCGACGGCAGGTCCAGCGGAGGATAGTTCTTTGGAGGATCCCTTATTACAGGCTATCCATAAGTCTCAGCGGGCGTTTCCAGTTCATAGGGTTTTTAAGGAAATGATTCAGGAAGAATGGGATATACTGGAGGCAAGCATTAAGGGGGCCAGACTGATGGGCCGGCTGTATCCGCTAGGGGAACCGGATAAGGAGATTTTTAGGTCGCCCAAAGTGGATGCGGCAGTTTCGGCAGTGACTAAAAAGACGACGATCCCGGTAGAGGGAAGTGCGGCCCTTAAAGATGTGCAAGATAGGAGACTAGATATGTTGCTTAGACAGGTGTTTGAGGTGAATGCCCTGTCCATTTCAGGCTGCGATTTGTGGGGCATGGGTGGCAAAGGCGTGTCTCAGGTGGTCTCAGAGACTGAAAGGGCTTCAAGTCGAGGAGGCGTCTGAGGAGGCGGCTCACATTGAATCAGGAGCGGCATACCTGGCAGATAATCAGTATGATCTGATTCGGGGCCTCTCGAAGAGTATGGCGTCAGTGGTAGCGGCAAGGAGGTATCTTGGGCAGCGGATGCGGCTTCGAAGGCAAGGCTGTGCAAGCTGCCTTTTAAAGGAAAGCTCCTCTTTGGGGAAGAGTTGGAAAGGTTAGTAAAGGATTTGGGTGAGTCAAAGGGGGGCAGGTTGCCAGAGGACAAGCAGAAGCAGGGACGTGCTATACAGTCGTCTAAGAGTCAACAGAGGGAGTTTAGACATTTTCGGCAATCAAGGTTTGGTCAATTTCAAAGAGGGCGTTTCCAGTACAGGTCCTCAGGGTTTTGGGGGTTTCGGGGAGCGGGCAGAGGTTTTGGTGCCGCTTTCTCCCCAAGCGTTAAGAAACCACAATGAAGTGAGGGGGGTCAAGACAGGAATAGTTCCGGTGGGAGGTCGTTTGAGGGACTTCTTTCCTGTCTGGTCCCAAATTACACAGACCATATTTTTTGAGTCTGAGGACGAACATGGATGGTCCCAAATTACGGCAGATCAGTGGGTGTTGGACGTTGTGCAAAAAGGTTATGTGCTCGAATTCCAACGTCCAGTGAGTGATGCCTTTGTTCATTCTCCTTGCAGAACAAGAGTAAAGAGAGCTGCAGTTCAAGAGACCTTAGACAGGTTGATCGCCCTAAAGACGGTGGTGCCAGTGCTGGCGGACCAAAGCGGGTACGGTCGGTACTCTATATTTTGTGGTCCCAAAGAAAGAAGGTACCCTAAGGCCTATTCTGGATCTCAAGAAGGTAATCAGATGTCTCAGGCTGTCTCATTTTCGCATGGAAACGCTGAGGTCGGTCATAGTAGCGGTGAGGCAGGGGGAGTATCTTACGTCTTTAGATCTCTTGGAGACCTATCTGCACATTCTGATCAGGAAGGAACATCAACGCTTCCTCCGCTTTGCGGTGCCCATGGGACATTTTCAGTTTCAGGTGATGCCGTTTGGATTGGCAACTGCTCCAAGGATGTTCACCAAGGTCATGGTGGTGGTGGCAGCGACATTGCACAAGGAGGGAGTGTTGGTGCACCCTTATCTGGGCGATTGGTTGATTCGGGCGAAATCGAAGGAGGAAAGCGAAGAGGTGACATGCAAGGTGCTACATTTCCTGCAGACCCTAGGATGGTTGGTAAATGTAGCAAAAAGCAAATTGGTGTCGTCACAGGAGTTGGAGTATTTGGGAGCCCGCTTTGACACGAGCAGAGGCAGAGTGTATCTGCCGCAGCTAAGAATCTAGAAGTTAAGAAAGTTAATCCGAGGCTTCCTGAGGAGAAGAGCGCCCTCGACGTGGCAGTATTTGCAACTTTTAGGGATGATGGCTGCTACGATAGAGGTGGTTCAATGGGCCAGGGCTCACATGAGGCCGCTACAGAGAGCGCTGCTCCGAAGGTGGTCGCATCAGACGGATCAATTGTCACGGCGAATGGTGTGTCCGCCGGAGGCGAGACAGTCTCTGCAGTGGTGGCTTGTTCCGGGGTGTGTGGAAAGAGGGATGCCTCTAGAAGCTCCGGATTGGAAGGCATTGACAACGAATGCGAGTTTGTTCGGCTGGGGGGGGCACACTTCGAGGGACAGTACGTTCAAGGTTAGTGGATCGAACAAGAAAGGAGGTGGTCAATCAACAGATTGGAGTTGAGAGCAGTGACCTTAGCTCTGAAAGCTTTTCATCAGCAGCTGCACGGAAGGGTGATCCGGGTGCTGTCGGACAATGCCACAGCAGTGGCTTACATCAACAGGCAAGCAGCACTAGCAGTGTGGCACTGGAAGGAGAAGCAGAAGAGCTCTTAGAGTGGGCCGAGTCACATCTGGAAGCGTTATCGGCAGTGCATGTAGCGGGAGTGGACAATGTGACAGCCGATTTTTTGAATCAAGTCAAGGTGGGCCCAGGAGAGTGTGTTCTCCATCAGGATGTCTTCGACTTGCTGGTGCAAAGATGGGTGCTGCCGGTAATGGACCTAATAACGATGTTCGAGTCTGCAAAAGGAGAAAGATTTTTCAGCAGAACGAGAGAGTGGATGTCCGAGGGGCTGGATGCACTGATGCAAACCTGGCCGGAGGAGAGTCTTCTATATGTATTTCCACGGTGGGTGCTTATAGGTTGGGTGCTGCAGCGCATAGAGCGGCACCGAGGGCTGGTAATTCTGGTGGTGCCAGATTGGCTAAGGAGGCCTTGGTATGCCGACTTGATGCGGCTTCTAGTGGAGCCCGCGTGGAGACTGTTGAACAGGAGAGATCTCCTGATGCAGGGGTTATTAAGGATGCCTCAGGTGGATCAGTTTTCGCTTACGGCTTGGCTCTTGAGAGGGCAAGATTGGTGTCCAAAGGGTATTCGACCAAGGTGATTGCTACGTTGCTGAAGTCTAGACGTAGATCCACTTCTATGGCCTACATCCGAGTTTGGCGATTGTTTGAATCCTGGTGCGAGGATAGGCAGCTGAGGGTGTTGTCTGCTACGATTCTGCAAGTCTTATCCTTTTTGTAGGATGGGTTTGATAAAGGTTTAGTGGTGTCTTCCCTTAGGGTGCAGTTGGCTGCGCTGTCCTGTTTTCGAGTGAAGGTGCGAGGGATATCGCTTGGAACTCATACGGATGTGAAAAGATTCTTAAGAGTGGCGTCACTATTGAGACCTCCCTGCAGGAGTTCAGTGCCAGGGTGGGATCTGAACGTGGTGTTAGAGGCGCTGGTAAGAGAGCCATTGAACCACTGGCGAAGGCGACGCAAAAGGACCTTACTCTGAAAGTAGTCTTCTTGGTAGCTATCTCGTCAGCAAGGAGGATCTCGAAGTTGCAGGCATTATCATGTAGGGAGCCTTTTTTGTCCTTTGATAGTAAAAAGGTGGTTTTGAGGACGGTTTCCTCCTTTTTGCCGAAGGTAGTGTCGGCCTTTCTTGTGAATCAGGTGGTATCTTTGCCTGTTTTTGAGAGGGCAAGTAAGGCTACAGATAAAAAGGGTTTACATTGCTTGGATGTTAGTAGAGCTCTGAAGAAGTACTTGCAGAGAACGGCAGCATTCCGTAGAACAGACGGATTTTGTATTGTTTGGGGGGGGCCAGACGGGGTGAGCTGGCCTCAAAGGTATCTATTGCTAGGTGGATTAAGGAAACGATTGCGTCCGCATATATGCTGAAGGGCAGAGCAGTGCCGACAGGTTTGAAAGCTCATTCAACGAGGGCTCAGGCAGCTTCTTGGGCAGAATTTAGCTTGGTTCCAGCAGTAGAAATCTGTAGGGCGGCGACGTGGTCGTCATTACATACTTTTGTGAAGCATTACAGGATTGATGTAGAGGCAGAAGGGGATTCTAGGTTTGGATCAGCAGTTCTTCAGGCTGGTCTGGCAGGCCCCTCCCGTTGAAGTGTTACTGCTCTGTTACATACCCAGAGGTTCGGGATTAGACTGGAGGGACGATAAGGAAGGTGAAATTAGACTTACCTGCTAATTGTGGTTCCTTGAGTAACTCCAGTCTAGTTCAGCATCCCTCCTTAAGGTTGCCTGCCGGAAGATAGCTTGAAGCTCCAGGTGAATAGGTAAGTGCAAAACTGAGGTGTTCAGTGGGTGGTGGTAGTGTGAGAAGGGGGAGTGAAGTACCACAGCCCTTTGTTCTTAGGGGGGAAATGGTTTCGGGAAATGGTTTCGAAGAGAAGTGCGGGAGAAGAAGGAGCACACCTATCAGGTACTCAGGCTTACAAGCTGTCCAGTATGTATGGGTGAAAAAAAAATTATAGTTAACTTCAGTTCAGTTGTTAATATTAGGGATTAAGATCTGCTTACTTATTGCTCTGGTGAGTCTGCTTTCTCAATAGATTACTGGATCATGGAGGCGGGCTCTGGACTACTTATACTGGTGTCATCAGAAATGTGACATGCTCAGTCTCCAAGCTGCAGGAGGACGTGCACAAACCAGAGGTTCGGGACTAGACTGGAGTTACTCAAGGAACCACAATTAGCAGGTAAGTCTAATTTCACCTTTATAGAGAGTATGTAATTCCTGCAAGACTTAATATATGATGTTTGATATATGATATATTAATAAACTATATATTGGTGACCATGCAGTCAGGTGTTGGGGTACTGTTTTTCATGTTCAGGTGGGGTGGGGTGGGGGGTGTCCAGTAGCTCAGGATTTGTTAGACCACTTTCATGACTAGCATACAAATGCAACCCCAAAAACTTATTTTCATCCATTTTGCTTCTCCTGATCTAGATAGTTGTATATGCAAATTAATTACATACTGTGATGTTACTGTGTAAAGTAAAATAGGGATGTGGTGGAAGATTTCTGAACTTGTCACAAGCGTTTTACACCAGAAGATCTGGAGTATACATCTGCTAAGTAAGTTCACAGCTTTGTTTTGATTGATTTAAAAACTTTGGTTATCTTATAAGATTTAAGCCCATAACTTATGAGCAAATGAATAAAATGCTCAAAATGATAAAATGTTATATTTGTTTTTTTATTTTCACCTATGGACTTACTGTAGTATATGTTTTGCTGCACCTGGTGGGTTAAAAGGAAGGGAGCTAGGAGGCTGAGTTATTTGCAGAAGGGTAAAAACGTCTGGAAATTAGTAAGGTATGTTTTCAACAAAATATTTCCATATGCTGCTAATGAAAAATGAAATATTAAATTAAGAATCTTTGAAGATGATGGTGAGCACATGCCGCGGGTGCACAAGTTGTGGAATTAACTTCATCTTCAGTACATCTTTCTTGCAGCCTGGAACATTTTTTTGGACTATAGTACAGTACTTAACAAGATATATGGCAATGCTTGGTTTTCACTGGGTAATCAGAAAGACATTATTTTAAACAGCTATGGCCAAAAACAATTTGTAAGAATAATGAGCCATGGTTTTAAGGACATACTTTGGGATGTAGATAATAAAAATACTTTAGAGAAAAGAGCAAGCAAGAACAAATATTTTCACCGATCAGTAATGTATTTCTCCTATGCAATGTGTTTTTCTTTTCAAAATAGCATACTAGGGATCTTAATTCCTTCAGTCACTGTGCATGCCCAACTTTGTGCCTCCATAGGTGCTACTATGATGATGGCATTTCTTTTCTTATTTGTATCTGAGCCATAACAGTATAAATTTTAAACAGCCTATTTTGTGCATTTAGCTAATTATGCTGTTATGAACTATTTAAATTTGCTTCCTAGGGTCCAAATTAGATTGTAAGCCCTGTGGGATAGGGATCTGCTTGACTATGCCTGAATTGTTTGATTTAATTAGTGGAGGAGGGATAGTACGGAAATCCACAGTACTACCTTTTAATTTTCGAAAGGGAGACTATGATAAAATGAGGAAAATAGTTAAAAAAAACTAAAAGGAGCAGTTGCAAAGGTTAAAGACTTACATCAAGCTTGGGTGTTGTTGAAAAATACTATCTTGGCAGCCCAGACCAGCTGTATTCCACGCTTTAAGAAAAGTGGAAGGAAGTCAAAAAAACTGCCAGCATGGTTTAAAGGTGAGGTCAGAGAGGCTATTGCCAAAAAAGCATCTTTCAGGAAATGGAAAAAAGAGCCAAACGACGAAACCTGGAAACAGCACAAGCACTGGCAAGTCAAATGCAAGGCATTGATAAAGCAGGCAAAGGTAGAATTTGAGAAGAAGCTTGCTGCGGAAGCATAAACGCAAAATAAAGATTTTTTCAAGTACATTCTTAGCAAAAAACCTGTGAGAGAGTCAGTTGGTCCATTAGATGATAGAGGAGTTAAAGGGGCACTAAGAGGCGACAAGGCGATAGCAGAGAGACTGAATGAATTCTTTGCTTCGGTCTTCACTGAGGAAGATGTAGGGATGTTACCCATGACTGAAGTGGTATTTAAAGGTGCATAGGAATTGAAGGAAATATCGATACATCGGGAAGATGTATTACAACTATTAGATAAACTGAAGAGTAGCAAATCACCTGGGCCGGATGGTATATATCCAAGGTGTTGAAAGAACTGAAATATGAGATTGCAGACCTGCTATTAGTAATCTGTGAACTATCATTAAAATCATCTCTAATACCTGATGATTGGAGGATCGCCAATGTAACACCAATTTTTAAAAAGGGTTCCAGGGGTGACCCGGGAAACTACAGACCGGTGAGCCTCACGTCAGTACCGGGAAAAATGGTAGAAACCATCATAAAGAATAAAATTACTCAGCATGTAGATAGTCATGGCCTAATGGGAGACGGCCAACATGGCTTTAGACAAGGAAGATCTTGTCTTACTAATCTGTTATGTTTTTTTGAAAGTGTGAATAAACAGGTGGACAAAGGTGAGTCGGTTGATATAGTGTATCTGGACTTTCAGAAAACCTTTGACAAGGTCCCTCATCAGAGATTTTTGGCAAAACTAAAGAGTCATGGGATAGGAGGCAGTGTACTACTGTGGATCAAGAACTGGTTAAAAGATAGAAAGCAGAGGGTTGGGCTAAATGGCCAATTTTCCCAAAGGAGAAAGGTGAATAGTGGTGTACCCCAGGGATCTGTGCTGGGTCCGCTGCTTTTTGACATATTCATAAATGACCTGGAAAGTGGAATAACGAGTGAGGTTATCAAATTTGCAGATGACACAAAACTATTTAAAGTTGTTAAAACCCAAGAGGATTGTGGAAAATTGCAAGAGGATCTTGATAAATTAGAAGACTGGGCATCAAAACGGCAGATGAAATTTAATGTGGACAAGTGCAAAGTTATGCACCTAGGGAAGAACAACCCAAACTATGGTTACACAATGCAAGGTTCCACATTAGGAACTACCACCCAGGAAAAGGATTTAGGCTTCATTGTGGATAACATGTTAAAACCCTTGGCCCAGTGTGCATCGGCAGTCAAGAGAGCAAATAGAATGCTAGGTATCATAAGGAAAGGAATGGAAAATAAAACAAAAGATATTATAATGCCTCTGTATCGTTCCATGGTGAGACCGCACCTTGAATATTGTGTGCATTTCTGGTTGCCGTATCTTAAAAAGGATATAGCGTTATTAGAAAAGGTTCAGAGAAGAGCCACCAAAATGGTAAAGGGGATGAAAGGATACTCCTATGAAGAAAGGCTAAAAAGATTAGGGCTCTTTAACATGGAAAAGAGATGGCTGATGGGAGATATGATAGAAGTCTATTAATTAATGAACGGAGTAGAACGGGTAAACGTAGATCGATTGTTTACGTTATCAGAATATAGAAAGACTAGGGGACATGCAATGAAGCTACAGGGTAAACTATTTAAGACTAATAAAAGAAAATATTTTTTCACCCAACGTGTAATCAAACTCTGGAATTTGTTACCGGAGGATGTAGTAAAGGCTGTTAGTGTAGCTGGGTTTAAAAAAGGTTTGGACAAGTTCCTGGAGATAAGGTCCATAAACCATTATTAAGAAGGGACCCAGGATATCAATGCTTGACCCCAGTACAAGCATTGCGGAACCTGTGTCTTTTGGGGAAACTGCTAGGTACGTATGACCTAGATTGGCCACTGTTGGAAACAGGATACTGGGCTTGATGGACCTTGGTCTGACCCAGTATGGCATATCTTATGTTCTTATGTAAGTCACTTTGAGCATGAGTTTGGAAAGGCAAGTGATAAAAACCAAATCCAAAATGCAGTAGCGTAACCTAAAACAATGACAACTGCACACTTCACTATTATCAGACTAACTGCTTGCAGTGTTTGAAGCTGATATTTTCTGGGGATATATGGAAAAGCTAACGACCTAAACAGAGTATGTATTTTAGACTCAGGCATGTGAGAGACTAACGCTTAGGTTATATTTTCTGTGGGGATTGATAAACCTTCTGAGGTTTGAGCTCCCATTAGGTGCATAGTGGCCGAATATAGTTATAAATGACAGCAGATAAAGACCTTTATGGTCCATCTAGTCTGCCCATTAAGGTGGTTAGAGTAGGTGTGCTTGCCACTCCATACAGGTCATCCATTCTCCCTCTATGTGTTTGTTTAGGGTTGTACCTGCCGCTCTATGCAGGTCACCCCTCTCTATTTGTTGAAGTATAAAAACATAGTTACATTTATTTTGATTTTATCCTCTTGCTATAAAGAGATCCAATGTTTTGAATTCCTTCTCTGTATTTGCCACCACCACCTCCATTATATTGGATATCATACACTTCCAAATAGCTGCTGTTAGCAAAGAGACTGTTTGGCTTCCATCAAGATGTTTTGAAAAAGGCAAATTATTTGGGAATGCCTAAAAAAAGTTAATTAGTGCATGCCAGTATATATTTTCTCTTACTGGGCTCTGTTTATCTCATGCCGTGCCCCATAAAAGATTTTCAGCTAGGAGGGTTGTAATCGTCTCCATGAAGCCTCTATTCCAGTCATATTTTTGACTGCCTTCATTGTGGCTGCATACCTTTAATTATTTCCTTTGGGTATAAAAATCATAGGAGCTGATCTGTACAAATCCTTTTTCCTTTTACTTTCATTCCATTAGAATGGAATAGGAACATTTTTGTTTTAGATCTGTTATTTTTAAAGATAGGAAAGGTAGCATGTTCGCTGCAGCATTTAATTGCAGCTTTGCTGTTGCACAAGCATTTCACTCATATTTCACACATACTTCTCCTCACCATAGTTGTAGCCAGGGCCGGCCCATCCACTAGGCGAACTAGGTAGATGCCTAGGGTGGCCGGCCCAGGAGGGCAGCGGTAGCAGCATGAGTGGGTGGCAGTGGCAGCGGCCCGCATGTGTGGCTGCCACTGCCACCAGTACCGTTTGGCAGGGGGGCGGGCAGCGGCAGTATTTCTAAAAGCGGTGGCAAAAGCTGCTGCTTTTGGAAATACTGCTGCTGCCCCTCTCCCCCTCCCTAGATGGAATCGGCGGCAGCTGGAGGAGGGGTGGTGTCAGTGGGGGGGGGGGGGCAGCGAGGCCGGAGTTTCTGCCTAGGGCATCAGAAACCCTTGGGCCGACCCTGGTTGTAGCCCAGAGGTTAGAGCAGCA
This sequence comes from Ichthyophis bannanicus, assembly GCA_033557465.1. Classification (NCBI taxonomy): domain Eukaryota; kingdom Metazoa; phylum Chordata; class Amphibia; order Gymnophiona; family Ichthyophiidae; genus Ichthyophis; species Ichthyophis bannanicus. The sequence goes on from CM066031.1 coordinate 369,200,094, forward strand.
GGCTGAGAACCAGGGTAGACCTCATCGGTGTAGAGGATGGCTACTAAAATGTCTTTGGTTGTTATGATAAGGCATGTGGAGGCAGACTTAAAGATATCAGTATGTATACTTTAAAGAGACTCTTTACCATATCTCCCCCTCTCCCGCCTTTCTTCCATATTGAAAGAAAGCTGTGCAATGAAGGGGTATAGGATGAAGGTGAAAAGGGATAGATTCTGGAGTAATTTGAGAAAACATTTCTATATGGAAATAATGGTAGATGCAAGGACTATATCTGAATTAAAGAAAGCATGGGACAAAAACTAAAGATCTCTAAGAGAAAAGGGGATTGTAAAGCTTAGTAGCTGGAATGGAAGGGCAAACTGGATAGGCCATATAGTCTTTATCTTCCATCATGTTTTTCTGTTTCTTTTCAAATCTCGCTTCTCCCACCGATATTTCCTTTGACCTTCAAAATGTTACTGCATCTTCCATTGCTTCAAATACAGAACTTAGATTGTAAACCCTCTTGGATGAGGGATCTACCTATTGTGCCTTGAACTAGGATTTGGACAGGTGAATAATCAAATCTATGCAATCAAAATCATTTAAAAAATCATCACATCTGCTCTTTCCTATAGTCTCAGAAGTATACACTATTTACATAGTAAATGATGGCAGTTAAAGACCAGCAAGGTCCATCTATTCTGCCCAGTAAGGCGGCTAGAGTTAAGTAGTTGTATCTGCTGCTCTGGGTAAGCTACCCCGCCCATGCCTTTGTTTAAGGTTGTACCTGCCACTCTGTACAGGTTATGCCCACCCTCCTCTATTTTTGAAGTTATTTGCTTCTATTCCATCCTCTTGCTGTACAGGTATTCTATGTGTCAGCCCCATGCCCTTTTGAATTCTGTTACTGTTGTTGACTCCACCACCTTCATCAGGAGTGCATTCCAGGTATCTACCCCCTTTCCATGGAAAAGTATTTCCTGACGTTACTTTTCAGTTTATCTCCTTTGCAGCTTCCTTTCATGAAAAAGGTTTGTTAGTACTCTTTAAGTTTTTAAACATTTGTATTATATCCTCTCTGTCCCTTCTCTCCTCTATGATATACAGTACCTATTAGGTCTTCAAATCTCTTCTCATATGACTTCTGGTGTAAGCTCTGTATTATTTTGGTTGCCACCTTCTGATTCGTTTCAAGTTTTTTTTTGTTTTTTTTTAATATCCTTTTTGAAGTATGGTCTCCCAAACTGAATACAACACTCCAAATGAGGCCTCACCAGGAATTTGTTCAGTGGCATTAATACCATCTCCTTCCTGCTCGTTATTCTCTGTATGCAACCTGGTATCCTTCTGGCTTTGGCCACCACCTTGTCACATTGTTTCTCCCACTTTAACATCCACAGACACTATCATCCTGAGGTCCCTCTCACAATTCATGCACATCTACCTCTTGCCCTTATCGCATACCGCTCTTTTGGATTTCTGCATCCCAAGTGTATCACTTTGCACTTCCATTCATTAAATATTAGCTGCCAAGCATTAGGCCATTCTTCAAATTTTTGTAGATCTTTTCTCATGTCTTCTACTTCCTCTAAGGTGTCGGTAATATTTGTAAGTTACGCTGTACACAAGCATTCACACATCAGTTTCCAAGTCTATCATTCCAGCGCACACAATAGAAAGCAAAAGACATAATTTGTTACTAAAAAGAATAACTTTTTTTTTAAAACCAGTTTTTGGATCATTTCCCTTTCTCTTAGGCAAAGTGCCAGGGAACGTTCTATTGGCCTATGTGTGACGACAGGGCCGGCCTGACGCATGTGCGATAATGTTGTTCACAAAGGGCCCCACGCCAACTTCTTGCTGCACATGCTGTCTGAAGGCCCCTTGCCTGCCTAACTGGCTTCAGAGAGAGCCAGGGAGGCCCAAAACCCTGACTGTCCTCTGCACAGCCACTGACGTGAAGAGCGGCATTCTCCTTAACTCTGACAGCTGTGTTTTCTTGCAGCCCGCTGGCAAGCTGATTGCCGGGAGGTTAAAGGGCATCCCGGCAAACAGTGCACCAGTGGGCTGCAAGAGAACACAGCCATCGGCATGAAGGAAAAAAACGCTTTTCACTCTGGCAGCTGTGCAGAGGTGAGCTGGGGCTTCAGGCCTCCCCATCTCCCTCTGAAGCCAATTAGGCAGGCATGGGGCTCTTTGGGGGGGGGGGGAGCTAGGACTGGAAATGGGCTGATGGAGGGGCTAGGATAAGAAGGAAATGGGCTGATGGGGAGCTAGGACTGGAAATGGGCTGACTGGAAGAGGGGGCTTGGACTGGAAATGGGTTGATGTGGTGCCATGACTAGAAATTAGATGATGGAGGAGCTAGGCTAGGACTGGAAATGGGCTGATGGGGGGAGGCTAGGACTGGAAATGGGCTGATGATTGGGAGGGGCTTGGACTGGACATGGGCTGATGCGGGGGGACGGGGAATGGGACTAGAAGGGAGTGGATGCTGGGAGGGACTGAAACTAGAAGGGAGCTGACATTGGGGGAAGACTAGAAGAGGACGGGGCTGGGGGCGTGAGGATGGAGAAGGGAAAAGATATTTTGTGTGGGAGGGAAGAAAAATCTACAATTGGCCAGGTATTGGGTGAGTAAATGGGGATTGAGGATGGATGGGTAAAATTTGAGTGGATGAAAAAGGAATAAAGAAAGAAATGGAGGAAAGAGCAAAAGGGGAAGATCAGTATGTCAAAGCAGATGTGAAGGGAAAAAAAACTAGAAGAGAAGAAAGGACAATGGAAAGCTAGCAGAAGACACGAAGAAACCAAAAGAAAGTGACTGGAGCAATTGTAATTGAAAAATAAAATGCTCAAACAACAAAGGTAGAAAAATATTTTATTTTGAATTTATTATCTGGAATATGTCTGCTTTAGGAAATGTGCATCGCCATTGCATTTTTTTTTAGTACAAGAGGAAATTAATGTACAGTTTTATTTCTCCAATATTTTTGTACATTCCAAGTTTGTCTTTTGGGGTTCCTAGTTTAATTGTCTTCATATTTCTAAATTGTGATCCTTTGTTCTGTGTTTGGTTACAGTCTGTGTTCTGATGTCGTTTCTATGTGACAGTTCCACTTGTTAAACTTGGAAGCTTAAACAGGGAACGTTAGTGGTAATAAGGCGCTTTATAGGAACCCCATAACAGTGGAAAAAGAGCAAGAAATGGAACATATAGAAGGGGGTTACATAGTGCCGGGAACAAAGGGCAAGACAAGGGAGAGGGAACCGAGGCAATGTGGGAGGAACATATAATCAGACAGATCAAGGGGTGGATGACATACTAGGATGGCATGACAAGATTAAGTATTTCATGGGTTGGGACCATAGCATTCAGTAATGTTTTTATAGTTTTCCTGAAATCCCACTTGACTCAGATGGACCTTATGTTCTCAGAGAGTGCATTCCAAAGTGACAGTGCATATAATGAAAAAGCCCTGTTACATGTTGCTTGTTTGGCTTTTGTTTTGGCATATTGGATGACTAGCAAATTTTGTTGAAAACATACACAAGCCTGCATCCAACAAGTACAGAACATAGTATTAATACAGGAAATATTCATACTCACTTTAGACCTCTCAACAGTTTTACCGATTCTACCCTTCTTACACAGAAAGGTAAGCAGGAGAATATGCCAAGTTTGTTGGAGTTTTCAGGCCAACCCATTGGAGTCCAATAATGCTGTGATAATTCATAATAGCAGAGGGTAGTCTCCCTTTTCCCAGGAGTGGCCTAGTGGTTGGGGCAAGGTACTTCAGGCCGGAAGGTCGGGGGTTCAAATCCCACTAGAGGACAGCAACCTTGGGCCGGAAGGACTGGGGTTTCTAGTCCCACAGGTGCTCCTTGTGGTCTTGGGCAAGCCACTTAACCCTCCATAGCCCATGTTCCCTGTAAAATAGTTATCTCCAAGTTATAATGCCCTGTTCAATGTAATTTCAGTTTGTTCAATGTAAACCGCACTGATGCAGAATAGCGCGGTATATAAGAGAATGTAAATAAATAAAATAAATACTGCACATAGCCGTTAGCACATGGTAAGTTACTGTGCACCGTCACTGCTGCAGATAACACAGGTATACATACTGCCCCCTCAAGAATCAGAAAATGAGGGCAGATAAAGACCATACGGCCTATCCAGTCTTCCAATCATTTTATCAGGGTCTCCCTTTTGAAGGTTAAATGCTAGCTGAATAGATTTACTTGATGTCCTCATGACACTTATGAAGTCAAATTTGACTCGTTATGAAAACTATTGCCAAGTGGCCCCAACACCATTATTTCTCACACTCAATCCTGCATTGCAGTAAGGACTACATCTAAAATAGCTCCCCCTCCCTTTTGCTGGTTCATGAACTAGCTGCTCCATGAAGCACTCAATCTATTTCTTATAGAAACTTTACTTCCCTAGCCTGTCCTGATGTGACATTTATCCAGTCAATATTGGGATAATTGAAATGACACATTTTTATTGTGATACCAGATTTATTAGCTTGCTTAATTTCTATTAAATTTCATCATCTCTTTGTTCATTCAGGCTAGGCAGGCGATGGTGTAGACAAACAGTTCTCTAGCAATCACTTAACTATTACAGGAAAACATGTTTAATCTGAAGAAGTAAAATCAAGAAGAATAAAGGTTTTGACATGAAAAGCAATCTCAAAACGCAGGTCTTTGAGCTAGACTTGAATCTGACTAGAGAAGGGAACAAAACACACCAGAAAGGTCAATCTCCAGGAACAAGCAGGAATGAGTCTTAACATATGGGTTTCGTCGGTACCGACAGAGCCTGTGCAGGAACGCTCCCCAGCGTCCAATCAGAAAGCCTTTGGGAGCATCCCACAGCGCCTGCGTGCTGCCTTCCCGCCTTTCCCAACTGTCTCTCCTTAGTTCTTCTTTTTCCGCGGAGCCAGCAGGTCGTGTTCCTGTCACTGCAGAAGAATTTCCTTATTTTTTCTTTATTTCTTTTGTGTCGCGTCTGCCTTCTTCGACGCTCTACCGGTACCGCCGTTCTTTGTTCTTTTCGTCTTGTAAAAAAAAACAACAAAAAAAACCTTTTTTCCGTTCTTTTTCTTCAGGTGCACTTGCGTTTTGGGCCTTAGGCCCAGAACTTTTTTTTTTTCCCTTAATATGGAAAAGCCTGCCTCAGGATTTAAGAAGTGCACAAAATGTGGCGGTACCATTTCCGTCACCGACACCCATGACTGGTATCTAAAATGTTTAGGTCCTGACCATTCCATAACAGATTGTATGTCCTGTTCTATGATGTCTAAAAGAGGTCGGCAGAACCGAGCTGCCAAGCTCAGTACCCTGTTTCCCTCTGATGCGGCTTCGGTGGCATTGACGTCTTCCAGGGCTGCTTCTTCCTCACATGGATCTCAGGTAACTAAACATAAATCCAGCCGGTCCTCGAAGGGTAGATCTCCTTCTAAGCATCGAGATGCCTCTGGGGTTGCCCTCGAGGATTCTGCACCAGCAAAATTACCCCGGCGGGAGGCTTCGGCCTGTAAAGCATCATCATCGGGGTTCCAGGATGATCTCGATGGCGTGGCCTCAACAGATCTCCTGGTGCCATGCTCTGGGGTACCGGTGGCTCCCACCAGTACCACCTTCCAAGCATTGGCGGCGTCGATGGATCAGAGGATTCTGTCCATAGAACGCAGTCTGGCGGCTTTCCTTGTGGCATCGACGCCCGTGGTACCGCAACAGACTACTCCGCCGGTAGCGGCTCTAGCATCGCCATCGGTACCGATCCCGGTACCGGTGGCATCGACATCGGTGTCCGCTATGCCGGTACTCTGTCCTCTGAAGACCTCTGGTACCGATACCCCGGTACCGGTTATTCCCGATACCGATCCCGGCCGGTACGGGTATCGGGCTTTGCAAGAGCATCCGGACAGACGATACTTTGGTTCCTCTGAGGACTCTGAGGATTCTGAAGAGTCGGTCGATGCAGTGATGCTTCTTCCACAGGAGGAGTCCTCTCCTAAATGAAGGATGTCTCCTCCAGAGGACTTGTCTTTTCAAGACTTTATCAGGGAGGTGGCTCGGGGCCTTTCTATCACAGTGGCCCCTGAGACAGAGCCCAGAGCCAAGGAGTTAGATATCTTACAATATCTTAAAACTCCTAAGGAGGCAGCTACCCTGCCTATTCATGAGATTCTGTATGATCTCATGTTGCGGATGTGGGAAGCACCTCTGACCACCTCTCCTCATACTCGCAGGTTGGATACCATGTATCATGTCCCTCCTTGTCCTGGTTTCCATAAAACTCAACTTCCTCACCACTCTATTGTGGTTGAGTCTGCAATGAGAAAGATTATAAGTGCCAAAAGACATGCCTCTAATCCTCCAGGACGTGAATGTAGAACCCTGGATGCTTTTGGAAGAAGAGTCTTCCAAGCTTCCATGCTTGCTTGCGAGAATTAATTCTTATAGTCTCTACATGGGAATGTTCTTAAAAGAAGTCACTGACCATTTGCAGACTTTAAGTCCTTTTATGTCTGAAGATAAAAGGCAGGACTTTCTCACTGGGCTCAAACATGCCCAAGATATCTCCAAATTCTCCAACAGTGCAGCTTTTGACTCCTTTGAATGCGTAAGCAGAGCCTCAGCTATTGCCATAGGTGCACGTAGGATTGCTTGGCTTCAAGCATCTGATTTGGAGATCTGGGTCCAAGATGAATTAGGAAATATCCCTTGTACAGGTGAGAACCTGTTTGGTAAAGATTGGCAAGCAAAAGCCAATCAGATGGATGCTGAAAATTCTGCTTTGGATAGACTATCCAAATCCACAGCTGCTCCTGCTAAGAAAAGGTTATTCAAGAAAACACATTTTTCTAAAAAGGGAAGATTCTATCTCCAGGAACAAGCAGGCATGAGTCTTCACATATGGGTACATCGGTACCGACGGAGCCTGCGCGGAACGCTCCCCAGCTTCCCAAAAAGGAAAGCTTTTGGGAGCATCCCACAGCGCCTGCACGCTGCCTTCCCGCCTTTCCTAACCGCCTCTCCTCAGTTCTTCTTTGCCGCGGAGCCAGCAGGTCGAGCCCTGTCACCGCTGAAGAAGTTCTTTATTTTATTTTCTTTCTTTGGTCGCGTGTCTGCCTTCCCCGACTCCGGACCGGTACCGCCGGTCTTTTCTTTCTTCTCTTTAAAAAAAAAACAAACAAACTATATATTTTTCCCTCACTTAGTGTATTTTTCTTTTTGGGCCTTAGGCCTCACAAGAAATTTTCCTCATGGAAAAACCAGCCTCCGGGTTTAAGAAATGCACTAAGTGCAGCGGTACTATTTCTGTTACAGACACCCATGAATGGTGTCTTAAATGTTTGGGTCCTGAACACTCCATTTCGGATTGTCCGTCCTGCTCTCTGATGTCTAAATGGGGTTTACAGAACCGAGCAGCTAAGCTCCATGTGCTGTTTCCCGCTGATGCAGCTTCGGTGGCATCGACGTCTTCCAGGGCTGCTTCTTCCCCCAATGGATCTCAGGTAACCAAACATAAATCCAGCTGGTCCTCGAAGGTAGATCTCCCTCTAAGCATCGAGATAACTCCGGGCTTGCCCTCGAGGATCCTGCACCGGCAAAACAACCCCGGCGGGAAGCTCCGGCTTCCAAAGCTCCACCTATGGGGTTACAGGTTGACACCGATGGCACGGCCTCGAACGATCACCTGTTAGAATGCTCTGGGGTACTGGCACAACCTTCCGGTACCAAGTTCCAGGCATTCATGGCGTTGATGGATCAGAATGTTCTGTCCATGCAGCAGTCTATCAGTGCCTTCATCCAAGCTGCGACGCCATTGATACCACAACAAACTCCGTTGTCGGTATCGACTCTGGTACCGGTGCCAGCGCCGATATCGGTACCGACTGCATCGGCATCGACCAGGATACCGACTGCAGCAGTTCCTTGTCCAGGGCTGCTCATCGGTACCGATCCGGTTCCGATGACGCCCGATGTCGATACTGCTCGATACGCGTACCGAGCGTTAGAATAGCACCCTGACAGACGGTACTTCGATTCCTCTGGTGATTCAGATACATCAGAGGAGTCTGCTGATGTATCTATAACCCTTCCTGAAGAACCTTCTTCTCCAAAAAGAAGAATGTCTCCTCCAGAGGACTTGTCCTTTCAAGACTTCATAAGAGAAGTGGCTAAAGGTCTTTCTCTATCAGTATCCTCTGAATCAGAGTCTAGAGCAAAAAAATTAGATATTTTGGGTTATTCTAAGGCTCCTAAAGAGGCAGTCACCTTACCAATTCATGAGATTCTTTATGAACACATGATTGATTTATGGGAGACTCCTCTCACTATCTCTCCTCATTCTCGCAGATTGGACATTATGTATCGTGTCCCTCCCTGTCCTGGTTTTCATAAAACACAGCTTCCTCACCATTCCATTGTGGTGCAGTCAGCTATGAAGAGGATAAAGAGTACAAAGAGACACTCTTCTGCTCCTCCAGGAAGAGAATGCAGGACCTTGGATGCTTTTGGTAGGAAAATCTTCCAAGCCAGTATGCTTATTGCCAGAATCAACTCCTATAGTCTTTACATGGGTATGTTTCTAAAGGAGGTTGCAGATAAACTGCACACTTTCCTCCCTTTTCTACCAGAAGATAAAAGGGATGAATTCCTCATTTGGCTTAAGCATACTCAAGACATTTCAAAGTTTTCCAACAGGGGCAGCCTTTGATTCCTTTGAAGGTGCCAGCAGAGCTTCTGGCATTGCCATAGCTGCTCGCAGAATTGCTTGGCTCCAGGCTTCTGATTTAGAACTCTGGGTCCAAGATGGATTAGGAAATCTTCCCTGTACAGGTGAAAACCTGTTTCGCAAAGAATGGCAAATAAAAGCCACTCAAATGGATGCAGAAAATTCTGCTCTGGATAGACTTTCAAAGTCAACCTCCATTCCTGCCAAGAAAAAACCCTTCAAGAAGTCTTTTTTCAAAAAGGGCAGATTCCCTTCTACTTCTGGCCAACAATCCTCTACAGGTCGCTTTGCTACTAAGTGTCAGCAACCTAAACAGGCCAGGCCTAAGACTACAGGGGCTGCTGCAACTCAGCAGACCCAACCTCCTCAGGGTTTTTGACTTGATGCTAGAGAACTTAGCCTTTCTGGCTTTAAAACAGCCAGAACCTCTCACCATTCCAGGAAGGTTAGCTCATTTTGCTCCCAGATGGGAGCAGATTACATCAGAGCAGTGGACCCTCTCCATCATAAGAGAGGGCTACAAACTTCATTTCTCAGACCTTCCTCCCCACACCATGGTGAGACATTTCAATTCTTCCACATCTCTTCTCGACCTTCTAGGTAAAGAGGTGGCTACCCTTCTTGCCCAAGGGGCAATAGAAGAAGTTCCCCTTCTTCAACAAGGGTCAGGGTTTTACTTCCCCTATTTTCTCATTCCAAAGAAGACAGGGGGATACAGACCCATATTAGATCTCAGGGAATTGAACAAATTTCTACGCAAGGAGAAGTTCAAGATGCTTTCTCTGGGCACTCTCCTTCCATATCTTCAAAGTCAGGATTGGCTTTGTTCTCTAGATCTCAAGGATGCGTACACACATGTCCTCATCCATCCATCTCACAGAAGATTCCTCCGTTTTCTTTTCCAAGGAAAACATTATCAATACAGGGTGCTTCCATTTGGTCTGGCCTCTGCCCCAAGAGTGTTCACCAAATGCATGGCAACAGTAGCTGCATTTCTACGCACTCTGGGAATATTTGTATTCCCATACCTGGACGACTGGCTCATCCGAGCTCCATCTCAGTCAGAGGCCCAGACTTCCCTGGACTGCACAAGGTGCATTCTACTGTATCTGGGACTTGTGGTAAACCTCCCAAAGTCCCAGCTCACCCCTACTCAGTCCCTAGAGTTCATAGGGGCCTGGCTAGATACTACCACTGCAAGGGCCTATCTTCCTCAGGCCCGTTGCCTACGCCTAGTGCAGTTAGTCTCTCAGGTTCAGTCAAAGAGCCACTTAACTGCCCGGGAGATGCTACAACTTCTAGGCCACATGGCTTCCACAGTGCATGTGGTACCCTATGCTCGCCTACATATGAGAGCAGCCCAATGGACTTTGTCCACCCAGTGGATTCAAGCATCAGGAGCTCTCTCAGACGAAATAGCAACCTCCAAACGTCTCTTTTGGTCTCTCCAATGGTGGATGTCCACTCAAAATCTGTTGCTGGGGTCCCCCTTGCAAAAATTGTTGCCCCAAGCAACTCTCACAACAGATGCCTCCCAAACAGGTTGGGGAGCTCATCTACAAGACCTCTCCACCCAAGGCACTTGGTCCCCACAGGAGACCTTTCTTCATATCAATCTCTTGGAGCTTCGAGCAGTCTTTCTAGCTCTCAAGGTCTTTCATACCCTGCTCAGCTACAAGACAGTCCTCATTCATACGGACGATCAAGTAGCCATGTTTTACATAAACAAGCAAGGAGGAACTGGCTCTCTGTCGCTTTGCAACGAAGCTTTAAGATTGTGGGCCTTCGCCAGAGAGCATCAAATCCATCTCCTGGCAGTATACCTCCCAGGAATTCAAAACTCTTGGGCAGACAGACTCAGTCGAGTTCTGCTCCCACACGAATGGTCCCTGCACATGGATCAGGTACTCAGAATCTTCAAAGAATGGGGAACCCTGGACATACACCTCTTTGCAAGTCCGTGGAATGCCATACTTCCCCGGTTCTGTTCCAGAATTCCGTGTCAGGGAGTTCAGGCCAAGGATGCCTTCCTCCTTCACTGGGGTCAGGGTTTCCTGTATGCCTTTCCACCCATTCCCTTGATTCCCAAGACTCTGTTCAAACTCCAGAGGGATCAAGGATCTATGATCCTCATAGCTCCACACTGGCCACGCCAAGTGTGGTACCCTCTACTTCTGCATCTCTCCCAAGCCCCCTCTCTGGACTTGGGAGCTGCTCCAGACCTTCTGTTCCAGGAGGAGGGGACTTTGTGGCACCCAAACCCCAAGTTCCTTCACCTCAGAGCTTGGTTACTGAAGGCCTAGACCTTCAAAGCTGGAATCTTTCTCAACAAGTGAAGGATATCGTCCATGCTTCCAGAAAACCTTCCACTAGACGTTCCTATGCTTTTAAATGGAAAAGATTTTCCATTTGGTGTGCTGAAAGGAGTCTCGACCCTCTAGCACTACCTTTGAATTCTCTATTGGAATACCTCCTGCATCTTTCCGATGCAGGCCTTAAGACGAATTCAGTAAGGGTCCATTTGAGTGCTATTGCAGCATCCCTTAAGCCTATCAATGGACAACCTGTTTCCTCTCATCCTCTTATTGCAAGATTCATGAGAGGCCTAACTTTAACTAGACCTCCCATTAGGCCTCCTCCGGTGGCATGGGATTTAAATCTGGTTCTTGGTCAGCTTATGAAGCCTCCTTTTGAACCCTTAGCCACCACCTCCTTGAAATTTCTTTTCTGGAAGGTTATTTTCCTCATTGCAGTCACCTCAGCTCGCCACATCAGTGAGCTGCAGGCCTTAGTGGCTAATCCACCTTATGCAAGGTTCCATCATGATAATGTAGTTCTTAGGACCAATCCACACTTTATGCCTAAAGTGGTCTCACCTTTTCATCTTAATCAAGAGTTATATTTACCTGTCTTTTTTCCAGCTCCTCATGCATCAAGTGCAGAGAAGAATCTTCATACTCTGGATTGTAAAAGAGCTCTTGCCTTTTACTTACAAAGAACACAGCAACATAGAAAGTCTTCTCAGCTATTTGTTGCTTTTGATCCCTCTCATTTGGGACTTCCAGTCTCTAAGAGGACACCGTCCAATTGGATTGCTCAGTGTATTTCCTTCGCCTACTAGAGTAAGAACCTTTCTCTGGAGAGCCATGTCACAGCCCATAATGTGAGGGCCATGGCCGCCTCTATGGCTCATCTAAATTCTGTGTCCATCGACCAGATCTGTCAAGCAGCCACCTGGGCCTCGGTTCATACCTTCACAGCCCATTACTGCTTGGACAAGGACTCCCGCCGGGATGCCTTGTTTGGTCAGGCTGTTCTCAAACACCTGTTCCATTCTTAATCAACTCCTACCCTCCATCCCTGGATAGATGCCTGAGATCCATAGGAGGAGGTAGAACCCTTCCCAGGGTTTCATATCTTTGGGGTTCTCCCAGGCATCTTAGCTAGGGAGTCCCCATATGTGAAGACTCATTCCTGCTTGTTCCTGGAGATAGCACAGTTACTTACCTGTAACAGGTGATCTCTGGGAACAGCAGGAATAAGTCTTCACAGCCCTCCCACCTCCCCTAGGAGTTGTATCTCTCTATCTGTCTTTCCTTTCCTCTCTCTCTCTTTTGTCTCAGCTTTAAAACTCGAACTGAGGAGGCGGTTAGGAAAGGCGGGAAGGCAGCGCGCAGGTGCTGTGGGATGCTCCCAATAGCTTTCCTTTTTGGGAAGCTGGGGAGCGTTCCCGCGCAGGCTCCGTCGGTACCGACGTACCCATATGTGAAGACTTATTCCTGCTGTTCCCAGAGATCACCTGTTACAGGTAAGTAATTGTGCTATCCTGCTTATGGTCAGTGGGCATCTTCTGCAGCTCAGTTCCCTACCAAACGTCAGCAATCATCCAAACAGAGCAAAGCAAAGGCTGCTAGGCCTCCTCCAGCCCACAACCTCAGCCCCCTCAGGGCCTTTGACTTTCCGCTAGAGAACTTAGCCTTCCTGGCTCTGGAAGGACCAGAGCCCTCCACCATTCCAGGAAGGTTATGTCATTTTGCTCCCAGGTGGGGACAAATTACAGCAGAGCATTGGACACTCTCCATCATAAGAGAGGGGTACAAACTTCATTTTTCAAGCTTGCCCCCTCTCACAAGAGTGCACCAGTTCAATTCTCCAACCTCCCTCCTCAACCTGTTGGGGCAGGAGGTTGCCACCCTTCTCGCCCAGGGGGCAATAGAGGAAGTGCCTCTTCAACAACAGGGCACAGTTTTCTACTCCCCCTATTTTCTTATTCCAAAGAAAGCAGGGGGCTTCAGACCCATCTTAGATCTCAGAGAGTTGAACAGATTCCTAGTCAAGGAAAAATTCAAGATGGTTTTTTTGGGAACTCTGCTGCCATACTTTCAGAGTCAGGATTGGCTTTGTTCTCTAGATCTCAAGGATGCGTACTCCCATGTTCTCATCCATCCAACTCACAGAAGGTTCCTTCGGTTTCTTTTTCATGAGAAGCACTATCAATACAGAGTGCTCCCTTTTGGTCTGGCCTCTGCACCAAGGGTGTTCACGAAATGCATGGCAGGGGTAGCTGCCTTTCTGCGCACCCTGGGAATATTTGTCTTCCCTTATCTGGATGACTGGCTCATTCGAGCTCCCACTCAGTCAGAGGCCAAGCGTTCTCTATCCTGCACAATGCGTATCCTTCAGTATTTAGGGCTTGTAATAAACATCCCCAAATCCAATTTGATCCCTACTCAGTCCCTGGAGTTTATAGGGGCATTGCAGGATACCACAAGGGCAAGGGCCTATCTCCCCCAGGCCCGTTGCCTTCACTTGGTGCAGTTAGCTTCTCAAGCACAGTTGAAGCCCCTCCTAACTGCTCGAGAGATGTTACAGTTGCTAGGCCACATGGCATCCACCGTCCATGTGGTACCATATGCTCGCCTTCACATGAGGGCAGCTCAGTGGACTTAATCCACCCAGTGGACCCAGGCATTAGGCCTCCTGTCAGACAAAAGAGCAAACACAAGTTGCCTCATTTTGTCCCTCCAGTGGTGGAAGTCCCCTCAAAACCTGTTGCTGGGGTTCCCCTTTCAGCAGTCTCTACCCCAAGCAACTCTTACAACAGATGCTTCTCTAATGGGGTGGGGAGCTCATCTGCAAGACCTCTCCACCCAGGGCATCTGGTCCCCACAGGAGAGTTGTCTACATATCAATCTCTTGGAACTCAGAGCAATCTTCCTTGTTCTGCGGGTGTTCCACACCCTGCTCAGCTACAAGACAATCCTCATCCACACGGACAATCAGGTAGCTGTGTTCTATGTGAACAAGCAGGGAGGAACTGGCTCTCTGTCGCTTTGCAACGAAGCTTTGCGACTGTGGGCCCTCGCCAGAGAGCATCACATTCATCTTCTGGCAGTTTATCTTCCAGGCGTTCAAAACTCTTGGGCTGACAGGCTCAGTCGAGTTCTGCTTCCACACGAGTGGTCCCTACATGTGGACCAGGTGTCCAAGATTTTTCAAATTAGGGGAACCCCGGACATAGACCTCTTTGCAAGTCCGTGGAATGCCAAACTTCCCCGGTTCTGTTCCAGAACTCTGGCTCAGGGAGCTCAGGCAGGGGATGCTTTCCTCCTTCACTGGGGTCAAGACTTCCTGTATGCCTTTCCACCCATTCCCCTAATTCCCAAAACTCTGTTCAAGCTTCAGAGAGACAGAGGCCACATGATTCTCATAGCTCCACATTGACCACGGCAAGTGTGGTACCCTCTGCTTCTACATCTCTCTCAAGCTCCCTCCCTGAAGTTAGGGTCTGCTCCAGACATCCTCTCTCAAGAGGACGGAAAGTTATTGCATCCCAATCCCCAGTCTCTGCATCTCAGGGCTTGGTTGCTGAAGGCCTAGATCTCCAGGATCTTCATCTTTCTCAACAAGTGAAAGATGTTCTTTATGCTTCCAGGAAACCTTCCACTAGACATTCTTATGCTTTCAAGTGGAAGAGGTTTACTATCTGGTGTTCTGGGAAGGGTCTTAACCCCCTTGCCATACCTCTGGAATCTTTGCTGGAGTATCTCCTCCATCTGTCTAATGCAGGCCTTAAGACAAATTCAGTAAGGGTCCATTTGAGTGCTATTGCAGCTTCCCTTAAGCCTCTAAATGGACAACCTATTTCCTCTCATCCTCTTGTAGCAAGATTCATGAGCGGCCTCCTTTTAACAAAGCCTCCCATTAGACCACCCCCGGTGGCATGGGATTGGTTCTTGGTCAGCTTATGAAGCCGCCTTTTGAACCTTTGGCTACCACCTCCTTGAAATACCTTTCTTGGAAGGTTATCTTTCTCATTGCAATCACATCAGCACGTCGTATTAGTGACTTGCAAGCACTCGTAGCTAATCCACCTTATACAAGGTTCCATCATGACAAGGTGGTCCTTAGGACTCATCCACACTTTATGCCTAAGGTGGTCTCGCCTTTTCACCTCAACCAAGAGGTCTACCTACCTGTCTTTTTTCCAGGACCTCATGCATCAAGTGCAGAGAGGAATCTTCATACCCTGGACTGTAAAAGAGCTCTGACTTTTTACTTATAGAGGACACAGCAACATAGAAAGTCCTCTCAACTCTTTGTTGCCTTTGATCCTTCTCATTTGGGACTACCAGTCTCCAAGAGAACATTATCTAACTGGATTGCCCAGTGTATTTCTTTCGCCTATCAGAGCAAGAACCTTTCTCTGGAGGGCCATGTCACAGCTCACAATGTGAGAGCCATGGCAGCCTCAATGGCTCATCTGAACTCTGTGTCTATTGACGACATCTGTCGAGCAGCCACTTGGGCCTCGGTTCATACCTTCACAGCCCATTACTACTTGGACAAGGACTCCCGCCGGGATGCCTTGTTTGGTCAGGCTGTTCTTAAACACCTGTTCCATACTTAATCAACTCCTACCCACCATCCCTCATGGGATGCCAGAGATCCATGTGGGGAAGTGCAGTCTTGTCCCAGGGACACACAACTTCTGGGATCTCTCCCTGGCATCTAAAGCTAGGGAGTCCCCATATGTGAAGACTCATTCCTGCTTGTTCCTGGAGATAGCACAGTTATTTACCTGTAACAGGTGATCTCTGGGAACAGCAGGAATAAGTCTTCACAACCCACCCACCTCCCCTAGGAGTTGTCTCTCTTTGTCTCAGCTCTAAAACTCAACTGAGGAGAGACAGTTGTGAAAGGCAGGAAGGCAGCACGCTGGTGCTGTGGGATGCTCCCAAAGGCTTTCTGATTGGACGCTGGGGAGCGTTCCCACGCAGGCTCCGTCGGTACCGACGAAACCCATATGTGAAGACTTATTTCTGCTGTTCCCAGAGATCACCTGTTACAGGTAAGTAACTGTGCTTTACAGACTCATGGTACCATCAAACACAATGTGCAGACACTGAAATAAGCCATGGAAACAGCCATAGATAAGAGTAATAGATGATGATGAGGGATGTAGAATGAGATAAGAGAAGAACAGGTATGTAAAGCTGAAGATAGAAGGTGAGAGGTAGTAGTTCAAAGTGAATGTGGAAGTAGATAAAAGACCAAGTGTAGAGCCATGAGAAAAGACATAGTCATAACACTGGAGGAAACAAGTTCTGTAGCTAAATTTTAAATAGACCTAAGTTCTGTATTTTCTCCTGATCCCAACAGTTAATATTTTCCATGGATCGGTGACTATTTCTGTTTTTTCCGCTTTTAAAGTGTATTTGAATTAACTGCTCCTGTTGTATCCTTTTCCTTTTAGAAAATCCTGTTTAGGTTTTTCAGTTGAGTAGTAGTAATTTATTTAGGAGTATGTTTACTAAAGGGTATTAGCTGCTACCACAAGGATAATGCAGGATTAACACCCCATGGTAGCATCTAACGTGAAAAAATAAGATATCACAGGCACTTTTCTGCGATATCTGATTTTTGTGCGGTGCAGGTCCTTAGGGGTGGGATCAGGGCAAAGGAGTGGGAGTGGCTGCCAAAATCAGGCCTGATCGTGGCGGCCGATAATGCCACCTCGATCTGGAGGCATGATAATACGGGCTCTGCCCTGGAGGCGATCAGGCATCCAACTGCTGTGATCGGGCCTCCCCCCTCCCAATATTGCAGGTACTGCGGTCCGCAGCACTGACAGTATCAAACATTAAAATTATTGGCCGTCCTGCAGCATTGATTTCCCCCCCCCCCCCTCACCAGCTCTTGATCCCCATTGGGAGCTGCCCCCAGGGAGGATTGGTGCACCTACCAACTGGAAAAGTCTCTTGACTAGCCAGTCGGGCTAAGCCCCCCTCCCTCCACCCTCTGATATTGCGGCATCAACGATATTAGGGAGGGGGCCCAATCACAGTAGTTGGGAGCTCATGTGAGGAATCGGGCATAGAACTGCTGACAGCTCTGTGCACCCGATTGCTAGCATCCCTCTCCATGGATTTACCACAGGGACCCACAGTACCTGCTTCGGCAGGCACTGCAGGACTTTTTTCGTTGACTCTGCCAAGGCAGATAACATGGGGTCTCAGAGGTAAATCCAGACCTTATCGGTATCTGCAGGACCTCCCCCAGGAGCATCCTTGCAGATACCACTGAGGTTTTCAGCTTACCGCATGCTTTTGGCAGCCAGAACTAACGCAGTTTAGTAGACATACCCCTTAATTATTTAAAAAATTATTTTACACAGCCACAGCCTACACAGACACTGGTGCATCTGGCTGCATCGGTCAAAATTTTACTTCAAAGCCCTTTAATTTCAGCTTGACTATGGGGTTTTTTTTTTTGTTTTGTTTTTTACTGATGCCCCAGAACAGAAGAAATCCAGCAGCTTCAGTAAATATTTTCAGTGCAGCAGTACAATGCAGATATTGACAGCCATGATTTGTGCCTGTTGTGTGAGACTTAGCTGTGCAGCTTGCCAAAAGATAACAGATGGAGCATTATGTGGTCATAAAGAGTCTCTTGAGGTCCAGCATTGGTGCAAGCCATCATAATACATTCAAGTTTTTCTCAGTACATACAAAGGGATAAGTAGTATTGAGCGACACCAATATAAAATATTAAGCAAAGACAAAGAAGCATTGGCTTTGGTGTACACTGGTGCACAATGCCAGGGAGCAGGGAAATCTTGGCAGCCACTGTACCTTCCCTCAACCATTCCTATAGGGAGAACCATTCATTCTTGAGCAGATCTGGAGGATTGCACCAGACTTCAAAGGCCTGAATCCCAGCCATCAATTTACTTATGGGGGGGGGGGGGGGGGAGGAGTCTAGGCCTCAGCAATCAAGAGGAACCCTCACTGAGGCCTTGACTACTAGCCAGACTCATACTGTGACGACATTGACAGAACATTTTTCTGTCATAGTGTTGGTAATCCTATGGATATGATTATGGATCTGAGGAATGTTTTGACCAAGAGGAGTCAACAGATCTTCCCTTAAAACTCTTTTCTCCACAGGAAAGGAGAAAGTCTCCACCAGAAGATTCTCTTCACAGATTTTGTCATGGAGAAGGTGGAGACAATTACATTTCCATTAGAGAAAGAGGAAAACACAAGGGACAACACCTTCCAGTTTCTCAGTCTTCTTAAGCAAGAAGTGACAGTACCCATGTGAAAAATACTTAAGCACAGATGAGAGCATGGATGATCCCCTTTCTCTTGCCTCCTCTATGAATTTGAGAGACTCAATTGTCAAATCAGTTGGTCTCGAGAAGGCCAAGCAGATGAGAACCCATTTCTTGGTACCCCCTGGGATGGATACTTATACTTTTTACCTTTGTGGGAGGAAGATTTATTACAATGTTATACCCACTTCCTACATTGCTCCATACCAGCATTTTGTTAGCTAAAACACATGGAATGTATTAGACAGGGTCAGTAGCTTGTTCAAGAGAAACATGATAAACTTAGGTATTACTGCACAAAGGGTAAGGAGTGTGGAAAACACGTAAGGTTTAAAAACCAAGTCATGATTCAGCTTATTGAAATTAGCATTTATAAGTACCAAGTAAAAAGTAAACCCATCTCTGTACAGCCATTAATTGATGGCTTTTGAAGCCTACCATTAGCCTTTAACTGTATCTTGGGATCTAAGTGTGGTATCAAACTAGTCAATGCATGCTCCTTTTAAGCCTCTAGATTCCTGTGAACTGAAGTAGTTGACCTGAAATATCCTATTTTTGGTCGCAGTCACTCCAGCATATAGACTGTGTGAGCTTCAGGCCTTAGTGATTTATTGGCTCTGTACAAAGATATTTTCATAATATGGTGATTATTTACACTTATCTTAAATTGGTATTAGATTTCCACCTTAACTGGTCAGTAATTCTTAGAACATTGTTCCCCATACCACCAGTAGCGTAAGTTAAAATGAGTGGACCCCAAGCAAACTTTTGCTGAGGGCCCCCCTTTGTCGCTGTAGTGCACCTCTCATGCGGCAGCCCCCCCCCCCTTCGTGTGACGGTGGCAACTTACTTCAAAGTGTTTGCCACTGCCTCTTCTTTTTTAAGTTTGCCATGAGCCCAGCGACTGCTCCCTGCCAGCTGAAATCTCACGGTGTAGCTGTTATCGCGAGATTTCCGGCCAGCTTGAAAAAGCCGCTGGGCCCATGGCAAACTTAGAAGAGCAGTGCTGTATTGCCATTACTGCTGCCAATGTGTGGGCTGCCTTTCTGCCCTACCCCCCTTCACATTGCGGGGGATGCTTGGGCAGAATTTACGCCACTGCATACCACACATCCACAAAAGTGAACGTGCCTTGCACTGTTTGAATTGAAAAGGAGCCTTCATGTTCAGCTTTAAGTTGACTAAAGCCCTTAGAAAGTCCACCTAGCTTTTTGTTTCCTTTGATCCTAGAAAACCTGATACTGCCATTGCTAAGCATTCTCTAATAGCATAGCAGATTGCATCTCGTTCTGTTGTGCCCAAGCTAACCTGACTGTAAAATGTTATGCCAAGGTACATAATATCATGAGATCAGCCTCTATGGAAGAGGTCTTTCAAGGCTGTGACTTGAACTTCTGGCTACACATTGAGGTCTGTGATAAGGAAGCTTATCATAGCTCAGGTAGGAGCTATAGAAAAGATGATGTGACTCTGAACAAGCAACCTGTCAGTTCTGGTAGAAGCAAGAAAACAGAGTTTTCACATAAAAGACTACCAGTCCCAGAATGCACCAGGTTTCCAGCAGCCATGAGAGGGGCTGAAGTGAGGAAATGTGTGTGCAATCAAGAGAGCTATGAGGTAATCCCTAAGCACTCATCTCAAAGGGCAGGGCCTGATTCAAGACAGCTGCACTGTGTTAGGGAGCAGCACACATTAGAAGAATAAGAATAGAGATTATTCTTCAGATAACAGTTACTACAAGCTCCAGCCCAGCTTCAGGGAGAGCTTCAGCTACAGAGGGAGGAAGAGATACAGAGACAGCAACGGCTACAAGCACCAGTATCACCTGGAGAAACAGAAGCCAAGCCAAGCAGATAGAGAGAGAAGGAAACTCTCTGGAAGGAAGAGAAGAAAGGCCATTGGAAGGTCTGGGAGATTCCAAGGCAGTACTCATACTGGGAGGTATTCGAAAAGCCAGCAGAGTCCATTGGACTGGATTCAGCCAGAGGAATGGAGTGGCAGAGATAGGAATCACCAGTGGCTACCTGGAAGAGAGAAGACTGCATGTGGAAGGGACTTTCAGACCAAGGCCAGAAGGTATGTGAGAGAAGATCCAGCGTCCAGGGATCAAGATTGGAAGGCTGGACATCAGAATTGGATTACATATTGGCCAGGCTATACAGAGAGGAATAATGATAGCAGGAGAGGCTCAGGTATGAACACTGATCCAGACCCTATCTATAATAGAGAATGGCAGCAAGGGAATAAGCATTCTCATGATAGTGCCTTAATGAAAGACTCATCTGTGCCAATGTATGATATTGACCCTATGATTGTTGATGCAGGGGGAAATACAGCAGATGAAACTATTTACATGGACTGTTCTTTATCTAAATGCTATTGCTAGTTTTCTATGAGCAAACACATCAGCCATCACAAAGAAACCTAACTTTGTTCTTTATTTTCACTGCAAACAGCTCTTAAAGCAGGATTTGGGCTCACACAGTAGCAGCCAGCCAGCTAAAGGCTTTCAGCTGGTCCATTGATAGTAATTAGGGCTGCACCTGATTGTGTGTGTGAGCAAGGGAGAATCACTGCTGAGATCGGCGTGGAAAATAAGCAGAAGTTAACCTAACCAGCAAAGTTTATTCTTTACTTTGTGCCTTTGTATTTGGTAATTACTTGCTAAGAAAACATTAGCTAATTGCCTGACAAGCTGAAGGTTGTTTTCTGGCTTACTTTGTGACTTTTTGTTATCCATTTTAAAACACTGCAAGCAAGTAACCTCATTTATAGTGCTATCAAGCATACATGTGCTGGGTGAATTAAACCCCATCAATAAAAGAAGTATTTTATTGATCTTACCACTTGGTTTCACAACTCAAATTATTGTCATCAGCTGTGTTTGGGAGTGAATGAACTACAATACCCACAATACCTTGCAAGAATCATATGAATATATGCATCGTCAAGATTGTGTAAGTTCTCACCCTAGGCAGCCGTCTGACAGGTCCCATTATTTTTCTGATGGGGACTTCCTCTGTAGCTGCACATTTGGTCAATTTCTCTTGTGAAACTTCTTTGAGGTTTAGAATCCAACTCTATCCCCTTTAAGGCCCATTTTAATTAACTGGCCTTTTCTTTCCTAAAGCATGTTCTGTCCACTGGCATTGTGTTTTTCCATTCCACCACTCTTTTTTTTTTTATAATTTTTATTTAAAGGCAACCTGTAGCTAGAAATTCCCATGTATGAGGACTGCTATTCTGCTTGTCTTCGAAAAAGATGAAGTTGTTTACTTCGGGATGACAGTCCTTTCAAAATCCTATTGCCTCCCCATGGACTTGACTTCTCCTTGTCATAATTACAAATGTAACTGAGGTTGCCCCATGTGGCAGTGCTCATGTAGGAACTCCTGCACACGTGCAGTAGAGAATTTAGTAAAGATCTGAGTTCTGTAAACAGTGCTCCAAACTTGAGCTCCATTGGATAACATTACTTGGGGAAATTTCTTCAAATGGGTTAGCTGTTAGCATAATGATCAACAAAAAACACTGCTCTAAGGGATACTAAAACAATTAAAGAAAAAAGAAAACTCTTAAATTAACCTTAAAACGCTCTCTCATTAGAGACTAAACTTACTACAATACACTCCTATACTCCACAAAAAAAGCTACAGCCAAATGCACAGATATCTAAAGGGAGAAAAAAGACCTCAGGATAGCTGATAAATCCCTCTGTGGCAAACTTAATTACCATAGGGGAACACAAATATCTCACATCACCGGTCTTTGAAAAAACTCCCTTGCAACATTAGAGCCCTAACTGGGCTTCATTTAAGTTAACGTTTTATTTTGAAAAAGTACTAATACACCAAGCTTCCGATTTTCATAAGCTATCATTGCTCAACAAAGATCTTTGTTTCTCCTGTAACATGCCATCTGCAGTTGAATACATCGTCCTTGAAGAAGCCTGTTGCAGGAGAAACGAAGATTACTACTACTACTACTACTAAGCATTTATAAAGCGCTACCAGGCGCACTCAGCGCTGTACAATGAAAACACAAAAAGACAGTCCCTGCTCAAAGAGCTTACAATCTAAAAAGAAAAATCAAGAAAAGGAGTAGAAAAAGATAAGAACCAAGGGCAAAGAGACAAGAGCAGGGGAGACAGGACAAAGGAAAGAGGTAAGAACAAGTGTAAGAGGAAGAAAGAAAGGTGAAATAAAAGAGGGGAAGGAAGGAGAACAGCAAAAATATCTTTGTTGAGCAATGATAGCTTATGAAAATTGGAAGCTTGGTGTATTATGATCATATAAGTGAGCTTTTAAGCTTCTTGTTGGTATTTCAAATTGCGGACAGTCACCTGGGCAAAAATCTTTTTGTTGCAGGGGCTGTTTGATATCAGTGAACTCAAATGAAAACTGGTCAGCGTATGAGTAGAAAAGAGCGAGTCTCTATAGATTAAATTTTTGATACGCAAGACCTTTCAACTAATTTAAATTATCTAGGAAAATTATTATATATTTTTGAAATTCTTTAAAAAGTACTTTTTCAAAATAAAATGTTAACGTAAATGAAGCTCAGTTAGGGCTCTAATGTTGAAAGGGAGTTTTTTTTAAAGACCGATGATGTGAGATATTTGTGTCCTCCTATGGTAATTAAGTTTGCCACATAGAAGGATTATCAGCTATCCTGAGGTCTTTTTCTCCCTTTAGATAAGATATTTGTGCATTTGGCTGTAGCTTTTTGCTGGAGTATAGGAGTGTGTTGTAATAAGTTTAGTCTCTAATGAGAGAGCATTTTGAGGTTAATCTAAGAGGGTTTTTTTTCTTTAATTGCAGCTTTTAGCATACCATGACAGTCATGAACCTCACTCCTAAGCCAGGGCTTGTTGAGTATGATCTCAGTCTCTCAAATTTATGGCTAATGTTCACCGTAATCTTGCATAATGCCAAAGAGAGCTTCTTTCTGGCATCCTTAAGATGTAACATGTATAGGCAACCTGTCACAGTGTGATGGAAAATTCCTCTTCATGAGGCCTGTGGCTTTCAATATGGTGGAAATCTTTCTGTCACATTTTCTTGGTCTCTGACTGCATTTCTTGGTATTTCAAGATGTTTTCCCTCTCCATATGATTCACAGAAAAATTGCTTGGAACTGACACTTCTATTATTAATACCGTTCTGGTGTTTTTCTTCTTTAGCACTTTGTCAGATTTCCTTGTATCCAGCATCTTATCTGTCAGAATAGAAATGTCCCAAGTAATCATAACTAATTCATTTTCTGTAATTCTCTTAGAGTCATGCTCCCAGTGCTTTTCCATAACAGCGATGTTATAGTGTTTATAAAGTTTCCAATAAATGAGACGTGCCACTTTGTGCCTTTCCGTATAGAAATTTTTTGCCATCAAAACTTTGCAAACAGCTACAAGATGAGTAACCGTTTCCAGGTCTTTCTTACAGAATCTACATATGTCTGTTTTGCCAGTTTTCTCTATGCTCTCTGTAATCTACTATCCTGGGCTGCAGCTATTAGTCTCTCATCTTTAGGTTTTAGTTTGCCTCTCTGTAGCCACTCATGTGTCTGGTTTTTATCAACAAATGGTTCCTGGAGCAATACTTTGTATTTCCCACTATATTTTGCTTTTGCCAATTGTTTTGTCTTCTGCTCTGATTCTTCAGAGAGCTTTTATCTCTAGTTTCACAAATTCTGTTGCTTCCTTACTTGTGTGTGTTGGTGCGTTCTTATCCATATCTTCTTCTCTTCTGAATGTTTCCCAATTTTAATGATGAAGACTGATTCTGAATGTTTAGTTTCATTATTTCAGCATTTTTTGCGCATTTGGATCTGATGAAACTATTAAATAGGCCTAAAAACCTATGATAGTAGCTCTATGTATAAATCAATTTCTATGAGGCCCAATCCTCCTTGGGTTCTAGAGATATAAAATTTTGCAATACACTGGTTCTTATAAATTACCCCATGAACATGGAGGAGTTTTCTTGTTTGTATATCCAGTTTCTCAAGATCTTAAGAAGCTAGTCTACAATTCCAAAGCCATATGAGAGTAAAAAAGATGCCAGCTGATTTAATGGCTTGTATCTTAATCCATGATGTTATATAGCACTTTTCAATAGCAATTTTAATCTATGGTAGTATCCTTTACTAATCTCATTTCTCAGTAATTTTTGCCTGATTGTCTACTCCTAGGTATTAGTTGTGGTCAACATTATTAGCACCCTTGCAGTTCAACCCCTTAATGTCCAATATCTCCTAAAGAAAAGTGGCCAGTGAAATGACTTTGGACTATATATGCACATGTAAGTTGACACATAAAAGAATCAAATAAGACCAGA
Organism: Ichthyophis bannanicus; assembly: GCA_033557465.1. Classification (NCBI taxonomy): domain Eukaryota; kingdom Metazoa; phylum Chordata; class Amphibia; order Gymnophiona; family Ichthyophiidae; genus Ichthyophis; species Ichthyophis bannanicus. The sequence goes on from CM066031.1 coordinate 369,224,784, forward strand.
CCAATTAAAAAGGAAATAATAGGAAATAGTATAAAAACTGGGACATTGCCAGGGCATGATTATGCCAAAAAAATAAGGTGAACCAAAATACTATCTGTATCTGCCAGTCAGAAGTAATTTTTTTCTTTGTTTTTTGTCGGATCACCCACCACGAGAGGGAAACCCTCTCGTAGTATGCCCTCCTTTTTAATCAAATAAATTCTAAGATATACACAGCTTAGAACATCACAAGGTGAACACCCACCAGAGTGCACCTCAAAAATTACTCTAGCTGTCCCATCAATTGTGATTTTTGTTCAACAACTATTGAAGGTTTCAATTGGACTGACCCACAAACAGGTCGTGTCTGTGTTTTGAATAATTCTGCAACTTGCTTATCATCCTTTGTTGTTTACCTTATTATTTGACCTTGCACAAAAAAAATGTGGGAATGACTTCACGTGTGATTAAGAAACGATTACAGGAACATCGCGCTCACATCAATTCCCATGTGACTATAGCTCCGCTGGCACTCCATTGTCTTCAACAAGGACATTGTTTTGAGGATTTACAATGGTTAGTACTTGACGCTGTTCCAAGCCTATCACAAGGGGGAGATCGAGCTAGCCAATTACATTTTAAGGAACAACGTTGGATTTTTGCATTACAATCTATTGCTCCTAATGGTCTCAATTCTGATATTGAATGGTGGTCATTACATCATTAATTTACATCTGTTTCTCAACAGTTAGTTGTTAACAGCTCTTTCTCTAATAATGTACGTCTGATGACTTTATTTTCCAATTTAAGTGCTATTTGATTGACTGAAATGACATAAAACCAGAACAGGAAGTTTCATTGGGTCACTTTGCTTGAGAAAGAGCCAGGAGGACGAAGAGCTTGAAACACAGCGTTGTGTTGTAGTGCCCAATGGAGGGTTATCTTTGCTGCAGTATGCATCATATCAGCTAAGTAAATGCGTAGAATTGGTGCTATTGTAAGCTGATTTTATTTGCTATTTGTGGCATGGTCTTATTTGGCATTCGAAGCTTGTTTTAGCAGACCATACTAGCAGATTCCCTTTTACCGCGACGGATTTGAAATGGAGTTCCACGCTTTTCCAATTTTGTACAATTGATGGGACAGCTAGAGTAATTTTTGAGGTGCACTCTGATGGGTGTTCACCTTATGACGTTCTAAGCTGTGTATACGGCAATCTGAGAATTTCTTTGATTAAAAAGGAGGGCCTACTACGAGAGAGAGTTTTCCTCTCATGGTGGGTGATCCAACAAAAAACAAAGAATTACAATTACTTTTGATAGGCAAGTATAGAGAGTAGGATAGTATTTTGGTTCACCTTATTTTTTGGAATATTTAGTGGTGATATCTGTGGGGCTTTTGTTTATTTTAGGTCATGATTATTGGCACCCTTATAAGCAATTCAAATTGGTTCGAACAGAAGAACCGCATTTACCATTGCAGTAAAATTAAACGCATCTGTGATCAATTGTCAGTACACAACTCCCCCTAAACCATGATACCCAACGGTACAGCCAGACAAATTTGCAGCTTATTTGGAGACCAAACTATAACTGTCAAGATGGATATAATGGACCCATCCTTCAAGACCCACTCAATGAACAGCAAGCGCTGGATGTCCTTTCATCCAGTTTCAGACTATCTACTGGAACACATACTGAACTGCCTAAACACTACCACCTCCCCCCTTGACCCATGCTCCTCCTCCTGGATCAAGACATTGAAACAAGATCTGCCACCTTTCCTACTCAGAATGATAAACATGGCTGCAGGCTTTAAAATAGTCTCCATTCGGACCATTCCCTAAAAACCCTGTCTGACCCCAAATTATCTTCCTCCTACTGACTTATATCAAGCACCCCATTTCTTACTACAGTGGTAGAAAAGGCAATCCAGCTACAGAATTTCATAGATACCTCCACCCCCTTGGACCCACAGCAACATGGTTTTAGACCAGACCATAGAGTAGAAACCCTGCTAACCTGACTATACTCTACTCACAGGAATTGAGAATCCTAAGCAGGGTTTCATACTCATCTTTCTATAGTAGATGTAGCAGCTGCCTTTGTTTCACCAAACCATAAAAAGCTGATAACCAGACTGATGGAGTTGGGAATTAGTGGTACTCCCCTCTCTTGGTTCATATCCTACATCTCAGATCGTATCTTCCAGGTCAAGGTAAAGGACAAACGTTCAAGACCAATCAAGCAGCAGCAAGGTATACCTCAGGGATCCTCCTTGTCCACCCTGTTATTCAACCTTGAAGGTTTTTTAATAATGACTTTTTATATTTATATCTGTGGTGTTGCCATTTTCCTCTGCTCTTTGTGGACCTACCCATAACCCTAAACCAGTGACTAAGCATGCAAACACATAGGGAGGAGTAGCCTAGTGGTTGGGACAAGGTACTTCAGGCCGGAAGGTTGGAGGTTCAAATCCCACTAGAGGACAGCAACCTTGGGCTGGAAGGACTGGGGTTTCTAGTCCCACAGATGCTCCTTGTGATCTTGGGCAAGCCACTTAACCCTCCATTGCCCATGTTACCTGTAAGTATTAGTGTATGTGTCTCATATCCCCGTGTGTTAAATGTATCCCCCAATTGTGTTGTGACCGCTTTGATTGAAGGATAAGGCGGTATACAAAACTGTCTAAATAAATAAAATAAATAAATATTAAGAACATGGTATCTACCGCTTATTACAAAATGAAAGTCCTTCGAAACCTCCGCTCTCTACTGGACCATAGCTGTTTCCTCACCATATGTCAGACCATTAGCACTCCATACCTGGACTTTTGTGGTTTGATCCTCCAAGGACTTCCCAAACGCACTATCCATGCCCCACAGCTAGGCAGCTCGATTAATCACAGGAGCTACACAACAGGAACATATCACTCCAATGCTCAAAAGTTTACACTGGCTACCTATATCATCCCGTATTAAATATAAGGCAATAATGATCACATTTAAAACCATACACCTCCAATCAACTAATTGTCTCTTCCCACTGATACAAAAAGCTCTGGAATCTAGAACAAGAAGACATTCACATCAAAACCTCCTTTCAATCCCCTCCCAAAAGACCAGAAGTCTACAAGCAACCTGCCAGAGAGCATTCTTAATGTACGGTCCAACATTATGTAATTCGCTGTCTTCTGAGCTCCATTCAATAAAAGATACTTCAGATTTTAGAAAGAACAACTTCCAAAATGCTCTGAGAAAAGTAGTCTCCAACATTTTGGACCAACTACCAAATAGACTCTCCAATATATTAGTAGATGCTCATACACAATAGACACCCCTACACAGCGTGCTTTGAACACAGTCAAGTTGCAGCTCCCCTTCCTATTGATGGTTTAATCTTAGAATCTCAGAATGTAAACTTAACCTTAATCTCAATCTAGAAATTGTAAATTAGATTGTACCATAATTTTCTCATAGCATTACAATGTATCATAGTTTGATGAACCAGTTTAATGTAACGCAGTTGCTCATACCCTAACAATGTATCATAGTTTGAACAATATATCATAGCTTGTCGACCTAGTTCAATGTAATTCACTAAGTTCCATGTATTAAAACTCTCTGTTCCATGTATAACGTGGAGTACATTGAAAACCGCTTTGATACCCTGAAAGGCACTATAAAGAAATCATCATTAAATATATAAATAAACATGACTTCAATCAATCAATAAGTGATGGCTGTAATGTTTGAAATGACCACATTCATGCCCTGTTCCATTTTCACAATGATGAATACTAGAGCAGCCTCAGACCTTCAGAAAAGCCATTATCACCAAACATCAAACTTCAAAGGGTTACAAGGCCATCTCCAAAGACCTTGAGATTCATGTGTCTACAGTTTACAATAATTTTAAGAAGTTTTCTGTGCATGGAACTTTCAAAAACCTCCCAGGAAGTAGTGGGAAGAGGAAAATTAATCCAAGAAGTCTTCAAAGGTTAGTGCAAACTGTTGGAAAAACACCACGTACAACATCCAAAGAGCTTAAGGCTGACTTGGAGCAATTTGGCGTGGTGGTTTCAACCCACACCATATGCTGCACACTGAACAAAGAAGGACTTCATGGGCAAAGGCCAAGGAGGGACCCCACTGCTTAAAGACAGGCATATAAAGGCACACCTATTCTTTGCCCAAACCTACCTTGAGAAACCACAATCCTTCTGACAAAATGACTGTGGACAGATGAAACCAAATTTGAGCTCTATGGCAATACAGACCAGTAAGAAGGAAGGAAAGAGAAGATATTCTTCCACAGGTAGACAACCAGAGGGGAACAGCGGAAGTATGACCACAGCCTACCAAATGATAATTAGTATTCTTTATTAAGGACCCAACTTAACAAGTTTCGGCCGCAGCCTTCGTCAGAGGTCAGGGAGCCACACAGATGAGCACGCTTATGTGGTGCGGTAGTCACTCTTCCCAATCTGCACATGGAGTCACAATACCAGGCGGCCCAAGCTGCCCCTCAGGGTCAGCAAGCCAAGGGGCAGGGTAATGGGCCCCGTAGGCAGAGAACCCCCCAAGCCTCCGGCCCCTGCTCCCACTCAGCAGGGTGGGTTTTTTTGACTCCTTAGGCATAGCCTCTCCGTCCCTGCTCTCCCAATCCTGCACAGGAGATCGCCTCGCCCTGTTTGCCCACCAGTGGCCACTCATCACGAGACAGTTGGGTGTTAAGTATAGTCCACAAGGGCTATCTACTACACTTCCAACAACTGCCTCCTCTATACTTTCCAGGGTAGCCTCCAAGGCACACAGATCTTCTCCTTCAGGACTCCAAGGTCTGTTGGTGGACAGGGCGGTGGAGCCTGTGCCTCCCCACTTGCAAGGTCAAGGTTTCTACTCCAGGTATTTCCTGGTACCCAAAAGAACCGGTGGCCTTCGGCCTATTCTAGACCTCAGAAATCTCAACAAATTCCTAGAGAAGGAAAAGTTCAAGATGCTTACTCTTGGAACACTGCTGCCCTACCTCCAGCAGGGAGATTGGCTATGCTCTTTAGATCTAAAGGATGCGTACACTCACATCCTCATTCATCCAGACCACAGAAAGTACCTCAGGTTCATTGTGGGAGGAAACCATTATCAGTACAGAGTACTGCCTTTTGGCCTCACCTCTGCTCCCAGGGTTTTTACCAAATGCCTGGCAGTGGTGGCGGCCTACCTAAGAAATCATGGAATCTTTGTCTTCCCCTATCTGGACGACTGGCTCATAAGGGGCCAGACGTGCCAGGAGGCCCGACAGGCCACCCTCAGAACTATTGCTCTTCTTCAAAGCTTGAGATTTGTAATAAACTTCGCAAAGTCCACTTTGCTCCCCTCCCAGAACTTGGAGTTCATAGGAGCAAGGTTGGACTCTGCTAGCAAAGGCATTCTTGCCAGAAGACAGAGCCCAAAGACTGATAGACTTAGCAAACCAGTTTCTCAGCAGGTCACTGGTCTCTGCCAGACTCTGCCTGAGACTTCTTGGCCACATGGCTTCGACAGTACATGTGACCCCCAATGCCAGGCTCCATATGAGGCCTGCACAGTGGTGCCTTCGGACTCAGTGGCCACAGGCAGCCTCAGAGACAGGATAAGGGTGTCCAGACAATTTCTGAACTCCCTCAACTGGTGGTTGCACCCACCCAATCTGCTGCAAAGGGTATCTTTTCAGATTCCTCGGTTCACAGTGGTCTTGACTTACGGATGCCTCCCTGCAGGGCTGGGGAGCACATTGTCTAGGCAAGTGCACCCAGGGCCTATGGTCTCCCTGGGAAGCTGCACAGCAGATCAATCTACTGGAACTCAGGGCTATTCGGTTAGCCCTCAAGACTTTCTCTCCTACCCTGGCTCATCAGTCTGTCCTAGTTCAAACAGACAACCAGGTAGCCATGTTTTATGTGAACAAGCAGGGCGGAACTGGATCCAGGCTCCTTTGTCAGGAAGCACAGGACCTTTGCTTATTTGCTCTCAAGCACAACATGCTCCTCAAGGCTGTGTACCTCCCCGGACAGGAAAACTACCTGGCCGACAGGTTGAGCAGGATTCTGCAGCCCCACGAGTGGCAGCTCCATCCTTTGGTGATTCAGAGGATTTTCCTGAAATGGGGACTTCCATCCATAGATCTGTTTGCCAGTCCTCTTAACAAACAGCTGCCAAAGTTCTGATCCAGACAACCGCATCCTCTGCGGCTGGCGGCAGATGCTTTTCTGATCCCATGGTCTCAGGCCCTCCTGTATGCGTTTCCTCCCACGCTCTTGGTGGCCTGAACCCTGTTCAAGATTCTACAGGACAAGGCCTCGGTCCTGTGGTAGCCCCCAGGTGGCCGAGACAGCCTTGGTTTCCACTTCTACTTCAGCTGGCGGTGGATCCCCCACTGCCTCTGGGGTTGCAACCCGACCTTCTCTCTCAGGATCAGGGTTCCCTTCTGCACCCCAGTCTCAAAGCCCTCAATTTGATGGCCTGGAGGCTGCAAGGGTAGTTTTAGCTCCCTGGGGCCTACCTCCAGAAGTTGAAGAGGTTGTCCTAGCCTCTAGGAAACAGTCCACTAGGAAAACCTATGCTCTCAAATGGAAAAGGTTTTCTGTGTGGTGTCAGCTACGTACAGAGGATCCCTTCTCCTGTACTGTACCAGTAGTGCTTCAGTACTTGCTGCACTTATCTAATCAGGGACTTAAGTCCAATTCTGTTCGGGTCCATCTCTCAGCTCTAGCAGCTCACCACTCACTAGTGGAAGGACATTCTCTGTCGGTTCACCTCTTGGTGTCCCGGTTTCTCAGAGGCTTGCTATTGCTCAAGTCTCCAATCCGTCCTCCTGCTCCTGAGTGGGAGTTGAATGTGGTCTTGCAGCAACTGACTCGCCCACCTTTTGAGCTGATGGCTACTTGCTCTCTACGCTTCCTGTCCTGGAAGACACTCTTTTTGGTAGCCCGAACCTTGGCCAGGCGAGTGAGTGAGCTTCAGGCCCTGGTCTGTGACAGGCCTTACACCCGCTTCTATAGGAACAGGGTAGTCCTTAGGACTCATCCAAAGTTCCTCCCAAAAGTTGTCTCCTCCTTCCACCTTAACCAAGAGGTGGTTCTTCCAACATTCTTCCCTAGGCCTCATGCAAGCCAGGCTGAAGCAGTTCTGCATACCCTGGACTGTAGGAGGGCCTTATCCTTCTACCTTGATCGTACGCAGGGACATAAAAGGGCTACTCAGCTCTTCATATCTTTTGACCCTAATAATTTTGGGTTAGCTGTGTCCAAGCGTACCTTGTCCATCTGGGTGGCTGACTGTATCACCTGGGCTTACAGGGCGGCTGACCTTCCTTTGCAGGGTCGGGTCACGGCCCATCTTGTCAGGGCAATGGCTGCCTCAGTGGCTCATCTCTGCTCTGTACCGTTGGTAGACATCTGCAGGGCTGCAACCTGGTCCTCAAGCCAGACTTTTGCGGCCTATTACTGTCTGGAGAGGGAGTCCCGTAGGGACACTGCTTTTGGCCAGGCAGTACTCCGGAATCTCTTTGAGGTTTAGGCAACTCCTGCCCTCCAGCCCTCCGTTGGGCTACCGATGGAGGTTCTGTCAGTGAAAAGCCTTTCTTTGATGCTGGGACTAGAGGGAGTTCTCTTGTTCAGCCTGGGTTCTTGGTAGCCCAGAGCTAGGGAGTCGCCCATATGTGAGGACTGACTTCCTGCTTGGTCCTGGAGAAAGAGTAGTTACTCATCTGTAACAGGTGTTCTCCAGGAGCATCAGGAATCAGTCCTCACCACCCTCCCTCCTCCCCTGGGAGTTGCAGTTGTACATAGTTTATTTTTACATTTTTGTGTGCTGTTTTTAGCTATGTCATTTGACTGAGCAAGATGGCACCTTTAGGTGGGAAGGGAACCGCGCATGCGTGCCTGCATTCCCAAAGGCTTTTATGGAAAGCTGGGGAAATGCTCCGCAAGGGCTCCATCGACGTCGATGTCACCCATATGTGAGGACTGATTCCTGCTGCTCTTGGAGAACACCTGTTACAGGTGAGTAACTACTCTTTCTCCAGGAACAAGCAGGAAGTCACTCCTCACAAATGGGTGACGTCTGCGCCGACGGAGCCCTCGTGTGGAGCAATTCCCCAGCTTTCAAAGAAAGCCTTTGGGATTGCATCGCGCATGCGCGGTCCCCTTCCCGCCCAAGGGTGCCATCTTGCTCAGTATTCTTTTTTCTGCGGAGCCCAATGGACGTGGTCCTGTTTCCACCGTGGAAAAAGTAGAAAAGTTGATTCGATTTTTTTCAGCTTCCTGGTTCAACACCAGTTCCCCTTCCCACCTCGGCTCAGTACACCGGTATCGAGTCCGGTCCTGTTTTTTGTTTTTGTCCTTCGTGACTAGCGTTTGCGCTCTTTTTAGTTTTCACTGGCAGCCCGGTGGTTTGACCTTGCAGGGGCCCTTTTTCCCCCGATGGCTGCCAGCGGGTTTAAGAAATGTGATCGGTGTAAGAAGTTGATGTCTCTCACCGACACACATGACTGCTGCCTCCGTTGCCTCGGCCCCGACCATGACCCGGTGGTCTGTGGGCCATGTGGTAAGATGTCTTCGAAGTCTTTGAGAAGCAGGCAGCAGCAGCGTGACAGGAGTTTTTCCGAGTCCGCTTCCGGCCGGGCCCGGACCTCGTCAGAAGCCTCGACATCTCAGGAATCGGAGCCCGAGCACCGTAGTGGGTCTTCTGATCGGGGATCTCCCTCCAGGGAACACCGGAGGAAATAGAAACTCGTGAGGGCTGTGTCGCTGGACGCCTCTGATCAGCTTGGGCCCTCAGGTTCCAGGACGTGGAGCCTGAACCACCATCCTCGGAGTCGGAGCGGCCGGCTAAACATCCTCGCAGGGAGCCGGAGGTGTTGGAGAAGGTAACTTCTGTTGTCCTCATGGACTCTCCTCCAGGAGAGCCGGGGTCGGGCCCGAGCCTGGAGCTGCAGAGCCTTCTGAGCTTGGTCTCAGGTTGGCGGCCCTGGAGAGCAGCATGGTTGCCTTCATGGAGCAGCAGCAGGCACTGATGGCCGGTCTCGCCGGTCTATCCACCCCGACCACCGGGATGTCGAAGTCGAAGCCGGAGGTCAAGCCGATCCTCGAGTCAATCAGGTCTCGAGTCGATCCTCGGCCAAGGTTCCCCTCGACCTCCCGTTCGGGACCGAGGTCGTTGACGCCGATGCCCTCAGCGTCGGGGTGGTCGGGACTGAAGCCCTCGAGGCCGGAGCCCATCGAGTCTCGGAGGACTCGACGTCGGAGACGGAGGAGGAAGACTCCCCAGACACCTTCCGGACCCGGTGTATCCCATCGGACTCACTGGGTTTGGAGCCTCGGACTAGGCCCCCCCCGGAGGACACTCGGTTCTCGGACTTCGTCAGGGACATGGCCAAGGCTTTGGCATTCCCTGCGAATGCCAAGGAGGAGCCTCGAGCCGAAGAGCTCGATGCCCTCCAGTATGACTCTCCCCCGAAGGAGGCCTTTACTGTACCAGTGCCTCCGATCTTGGAACGGCTGATGCTCCAAATGTGGGAGTCCCCGGCCTCAATACCGGTACTCAGCAAGCAGGTCAATTCCATCTATCGAGTCCGCAAGCGTCCTGGCTTCCAGAAAGCGCAGCTGCCACACAACTCCGTGGTTGTGGAATTGGCCATGCACCGGCTGGAAAGCCAAAAAACGCACTTCTTGGTGCCTCCCAGCCGGGAGGCCCGGAACCTGGACGCCCTCGGCAGAAAGTGCTACCAGGGCTTGATGATGTCATGCCGTGTCCAAACTTACCAGCTGTACATGGGCATGTACTTGTGGGACCTGGCAAAGGAGATTGCCGGGTTCTCGGCTGGCCTGTCCAAGGAACCCTTGCAGTGCTTCAAGCCCTTGTCCACGGGGATCAGAGAGTGCTCGAAGTTCATCTCTTGAGCAGCTTACGACGGCTTCGAGGCTTCGGCCGGCATTGGTGCACGCTGTCAGGCCTAGCTCATGTCGTCGGACCTAGAGCCATGGGTTCAGGACTGAGAAAGCTGCAGAACTTGAGTCCAAGTACTTGACCCGGACAAGGTTGTCGAAGAAGACATCTGCACCTTCTCACAAGAAGGCCTTGGGGAAAAAGCCCTCTTTCCCGAGGAAGGGTGCGGCTTACAGAAACTACCCCACTTACCAGGCCGCCCCAGTTCCCCAACAGGGGCGGCAGGCCAGGGATCAGGGGCATGGCCCACATAAGCCGAAGACACCCAAGCCTCCAGCTCCGGCTCCTACCCAGCTGGGAGGGGTTTTTTGACTCCCAGTGCATAGCTCCTCTCCCACCAATGGTTTGGCCCTGCACAGGAGGAAGGCTGACCCTGTACGCTCACAGGTGGCCAGCCCTTACTACCGATGCCTGCGTTTTGCAAGTAGTCCAGCAGGGCTACTTACTTCACTTCCGCCAGGTGCCCACCTCTTTTTTCCCAGGAGAGCCTCTCAGGCCCCCTCTTCACAGGAACCTCCTCCTGCAGGAGTTGGCAGGTCTGCTAAAGGATTAGGCGGTGGAACCGGTGCCCCACCACCTGCATGGGCAAGGCTTCTACTCCAGGTATTTCCTAATACAAAAAGAAAATGAGGCCTACTCCCCATCCTGGACTTGCAAAATCTGAACAAGTTCCTGGTGAGGGAAAAGTTCAAGATGCTTTCCCTTGGGATCCTACTGCCTTACCTCCACCAGGGAGACTGGCTATGCTCCTTAGATTTAAAGGATGCTTATACTCACATCCTCATACTCCCAGACCATAGGCAATACCTCAGGTTTGTGGTCGGAGGAAACCACTTCCAATTCAAGGTGCTTCCCTTTGGCCTGGCTACTGCTCCCAGAGTATTTACCAAATGCCTAGCAGTGGTGGCGGCCTTCCTCAGAAGCCAGGATGTCTTCGTCTTCCCATACCTGGATGACTGGCTCATCAGGGGCCAATCGGCACAGGAGGCACAGCAGGCCACTGCTCACACAGTCACCCTGCTCCAGCACCTAGGGTTTGTGATAAATCATGAAAAGTCCACTTTGCTCCCCACTCAGCACTTGGAGTTCATAGGGGCAAGACTGGATACACTTCAGGCAAAGGCTTACCTACCGCTGGACAGGGCAAGGCGGTTGCTGGACTTGGTCCAGCAGGTCCAGCACAGGCCTCAAGTCTCCGCCAGGGTCTTCTTACATCTCCTGGGCCACATGGCCTCCACAGTGCATGTGACTCCATATGCTCGATTCCACATGTGCACAGCTCAATGGAGCCTCAGAGACCAGTGGACCCAAGCCACTGGCCGCCTCAGAGACAGAGTAGTGATTTCCAAGCTACTGGTGTCAGCCTTGCAATGGTGGCTTCACCCCCCCCCCCAACTTGCTTCAGGGAGTACCATTCCAACCTCCCTCTCACACCAGAGTGCTGACGACAGATGCCTCCTTACTGGGCTGGGGTGCCCATTGCCAAGGTTCCTGCACTCAGGGTCTGTGGTCCTCGCGAGAGGCCGTACTTCAGATCAATCTGCTAGAGCTTCGAGCCATCTGCCTAGCTCTTCAAGCCTTCTGTCATCTTCTTGCACATCAGTCGGTGCTGATACAGACAATCAGGTAGCAATGTTCTATATCAACAAACAGGGGGGCACAGGATCTTGCATCCTATGCCAGGAAACTCTGGACCTCTTCTCTTTTGCAGTGGCACATCACATCTCTCTAAAGGCAGTTTATCTGCCAGGTCAGGAAAACCTCCTGGCCGACAAGTTGAGCAGGATTCTTCAACCTCACAAATGGCAACTGAACAGGGATGTAGCCCAGCGGATCTTCTGGGGTCTCCCATCCATGGATCTCTTTGCCAGTCCACACAACCATCAGTTGCCCCGGTTCTGCTCGAGGCAGCCGCATCCACTGAGCGTGGCGGCGGATGCTTTCCTGATCTCGTGGGCACAGGGCCTTCTCTATGCGTTCCCACCCACGCCCCTAGTGGCACGCACTCTGTTCAAAATTCTTCAGGACAAGGCCTCGGTCATCCTGGTAGCCCCCAGGTGGCCCAGACATCCTTGGTTTCCTCTTCTCCTTCAACTGGCGGTTGACACTCCACTCTCACTGGGGGTATAGTCCGACCTCTTGACCCAGGAACAAGGTTCCCTGCTACACCCCAATCTCAGATCCCTCCACTTAATGGCTTGGCTGCTGAGAGGGTAGTTCTTGCTCCTCTACTCCTTCCCAAGGAGGTTGAGGAGGTGTTTCTGGCCTCTAGGAGGCAATCCACTCGGAAGTCCTACGCGTTCAAGTGGCGTAGGTTTGAAGGGTGGTGTGCCCAGAATAAGGAGGACCTGTTCATTTGTCAAGTACCTCAGATATTGCAGTACTTGCTCCACCTCTCGGAGTTAGGCCTCAAGTCTAACTCTGTCAGGGTCCACCTGAGTGCGCTATCATCTCACCACTCTCCAGTGGACAGGCGACCTCTTTTAGCTCACCCTTTGGTGTCTCGATTCCTCAGAGGCCTCCTACTCTTGAAGCCTCCAATTCGCCCACCGGCTACCGAGTGGGACTTAAATGTGGTCTTGCAGCGGCTTACTTGCCCACCTTTTGAACCAATGGCCACCTGTCGTCTCCGCTTCCTTTCCTGGAAAGCTCTCTTTCTGGTGGCACTCACGTCTGCTCGACGGGTGAGCAAGCTACAAGTGTTAGTATCAGATACACCGTATACACGGTTTTATAAAAACAGGGTAGTCCTATGTACTCACCACAAGTTCCTTCCAAAAGTGGTTTACTCATTTCACCTCAACCAAGAGGTGGTTCTTCCAACCTTCTTCCCCAGGCCACATACCAGCAGGGCAGAAGCAGTTCTGCATACCCTGGACTGTAAGAGGGCGTTCGCCTTCTACCTGGAGCGTACGCGGGGATATCTGAGAGCTTCTCAGCTCTAAGTCTCTTATTACCCTAGTAAACTGGGTCTACCTGTCTCCAAGCACATGTTATCCACCTGGGTGGCAGACTGCTTCGCCTGGGTGTACAGGGCCGCTGACCTCCAGCTGCAGGGCCGCATCATGACCCACTCTGTCAGGACTAAGGCCGCATCAGTGGCTAACCACCGCTCTGTGCCGTTGGCAGACATCTGCCGGGCCACAACTTGGTCTTCAAGCCAGACTTTTGCAACCCACTACTGCCTGGATAGAGAGTCCTGGCGGGACAGTGTTTTCAGTCAGGCGGTACTCCGTAACCTATTTGAGTTTTAGGCAACTCCTACCCTCCGACCATTTGGTGTCAGGCTACCGTGGGGTTGTGTTCTCGGAGAAAAATCCTATCACTGCTGCTGCGGTTCTTCTAGAGGGAGCCATTTTCAGCTATGGGTCCTTGGTAGCCTATAGCCAGGGAGTCCCATATGTGAGGACTGACTTCCTGCTTGTTCCCGGAGAAAGCGTAGTTACTCACCTGTAACAGGTGTTCTCCAGGGACAGCAGGATTCAGTTCTCACGACCCTCCCTCCTCCCCTGGAGTTGCAGTCCTTTGATTAATTTTTTCTCATTTTGCCGTCTTTTTAGCTATGTCATCTAAAAGAGCAAGATGGCACCCTTGGGTGGGAAGGGGACCGTGCATGTGCGATGTAATCCCAAAGGCTTTCTTTGAAAGCTGGGGAATTGCTCCGCATGAGGGCTCCGTCGGCGCCGACATCACCCATATGTGAGGACTGATTCTTGCTGTCCCTGGAGAACACCTGTTACAAGTGAGTAACTACGCTTTCCTGACATTGCCTTTTGGTTTAGCCCCTTACAGCTTCATGTTATGTCCTCTAGTTTTACAGGTTCCCTGTCTTTGGAAGAGGTTTGTTTGTTTATTAATACTCTTTAAGTATTTAAAGGTCACCAATCATATCACCCCTGTAACTCCTCGCCTCCAGAGTGTACATATTTAGATCTTATAGTCCCTTCTCGAAATTATTTTGGTCACCTTCCTCTGAACAGTTTCCAGTCTTTTTATATCCTTTGCGAGATGAGGTCTCCAAAACTGAACACAATATTCCAAGACAGGCCTCACCAGCGACTTGTCCAGTGATATTAGTACCTCTTCCTTTCTGCTGTTAATTCCTCTTTGTATGCAACCCTTTACACAAAAGTGGAAGTAAGGATGCATTTGAAAACTCCAGGCCGATTAGTTTAACTTTGGTGGTGAGTAAATTATTGGAAGTGCTGCTGAAAGAGAAAATAGTGAGGTTTCTGGAGTCAAGCAGATTACAGGATCCAAGGCAGCATGGATTCACCAGAGGCAGGTCTTGTCAGACAAATCTGATTGATTTCTTTGATTGGGTGACCAGGGAGTTGGACTGAGGGAGAGCCCTAGATGTAGTGTATTTAGATTTCAGTAAAGCCTTTGACACCGTTCCTAACAGGTGACTTATAAACAAACTGAGCACCCTAGGGATTGACCCTAAGGTTACTGCTTGGGTTAGAAATTGGTTGATTGGGAGGCGATGAAGGGTACAAGTTAATGGAGCTCACCCTGAGGAGAAGGAGGTTACCACTGGTGTGCCCAGGGATCTGTCCTTGGTCCGATTCTTTTAACATCTTTGTTAGTGATATAGTGGAAGGGCTGTCGGGTAAGGTTTGCCTCTTTTCAGATGATACCAGGAAGGTATAGATAACATGAGGAGGGATCTAGATAAGCTTGAAGAATGGTCTAGAATTTGGCAGCTGAGATATAGTGTTAAAAATGCAAGGTCATGCATTTGGGCTATGCAGCAATCCAAGGGAGCAATATAGTATAGGGGGTGAAGTACTTTTGTCCACTAAAGAAGTGCGGGACCTAGGCGTGATTGTGTTTAATGATCTTAAAGTAGCTAAACAGGTAGAAAAGGCAAGAGCAAAAGCTAGAAGGATGCTTGGGTGCATAGGGAGAGGAATGGCCAGCAGAAGAAAGGAGGTGATATTGCCCCTGTTTAAGTCTTTGGTGCGACCTCACTTGGAGTATTGTGTGCAATTCTGTAGACCGCACCTTCACAAGGATATAAACAGACTGGAGTCAGTACAGAGGGTGGCTACTAAAATGGTTAGTTGTCTTCATTATAAGGCATATGAGGACAGACTTAAGGATTTTAATGTGTACACCTTAGAGGAAAGGCAGGATAGAGGTGATATGACTGAGATGTTTAAAACCTCTGTGGCATAAATGCACAGGAGGAGAGCCTCTTTTGATTGAAAACAATCTGTGCTATGAGGGGTCATGGGATGAGGGTGAAAGGGGATAAATTCAGGAGTGATATGCAGAAATATTTCTTTATGGAAAGAGTGGTGGATCCATGGAATAGTCTCCCAGTGGAGGTGGTAGAGATGAGGACAGTATCTGAATTCAAAGAAGCATGGGACAAACACAGAGGATCTCTGAAGGAAAAAAAGAGGACTGTTGTAGTGGTTGATATGGAAGGACAGACTAGATAGGCCATGTAGTCTTTTTCTTCATGTTTCTATGTAACCCAGCATCCTTTTGGCTTTTGCCACTGCATTGTCGCACTGTTTCGCCATCTTGAGATCCTCAAACAATCACTTTGAGGTCCTTCTCCTGGTCCGTGAACACTAACCTCTTGCCTCCTTTCTCTTACAATTCCCTTGGATTTCTGCTTCCAAGTGCATGACACTGCACTTCTTCACATTAAATTTTAACTGCCAAGCATTAGACCATTCTTCCAGCTTTTGTAGATCTTGCCTCATGTTATCCACTCCCTCAGGGGAGGTGGGCAGGGTGTGTAGACTATTCTCCAGGACCAAGCAGGAAGTCAGTCCTCACTTATGGGTGACATCGGCGCCGATGGAGCCACCGTGCGGAGCATTTCCCCAGCTTTCTATGAAAGCCTTTGGGAATACTACACCCATGCGCGGTCCCCTTCCCGCCTAAAGGTGCCATCTTGCTTAGTCTCTCTTTTTCCGTGGAGCCCTTCGGACGTTTGTCCTAGTCACCACGGAAAAGCTGACGTTTTTTCGAAGATTTCTTCGCCTTTTTCTCCCAGTTCGACGCCGGTTCCCCTTCCTGCCGGGTTCGGTACACCGGTATGGAGCCTGTTCTCTATTTTTTGTTTTTTGCCCTTCGTGGCTGGCGTTCGCGCCCATTTTTCTGTTTTTCCCTGGAAGGCCGGTCTTTTGACCTCGCGGGGGCCCTTTTTTCCCCAATGGCTTCCAGTGGTTTCAAGAAGTGTGATCGGTGCAAGAAACTAATGACTCTCACCGACACACACGACTGCTGCCTTCGGTGCCTTGGCCCAGATCATGATCCCATGATCTGTGGCCCGTGTGGCAAAATGTCCACCAAGGCACTTCGAAGCTGTCAGCACCAGAAGGAAAGGATTTTTTTGGATTCTGCCTCCGGCCGGGCCCGGACCTCGTCTGAGGCCTTGACGTCTCGGGAGTCTGATCCCGAGCATCGCCGGGGTTCCTCGGACAGGGGGTCCCCCGACTGAGAATGCAAGAGGAAGAAACGGCTCATGAGGGCGGCGTCGGAGGAGGTCCCTGGTTCCTCGAGGGCCAGGTCTAAGATCCCCGACCATCGTCCCGGGCCTTTGGAGCAGGAGAAGCCGTCCAAAGTACCTCATGTAGAGCCAGAGACCGTTGGACACATAAGTCCTGTAGTCCTCGTGGACTCTCCTCCGAGGGAGCCGACGTCGGGCCCGGCGCTGCCGGGGCCCGAGTCGGTGGCTGCTGAGTCTCCTGAGCTTGGACTCAGGCTGACAGCCTTGGAGTGCAGATTGTCTTCATGGAGCAGCAGCAGGTACTGATGGCCAGCCTCGCTGGTGCATCGCCCCGACCACCGGGACATCAACATCAAAGTCGACCCCGGAGACCGAGCCGATACTCGAGACCATGAAGGCTCGAAGTCGTCCTCGGTCAAGGTCTCCCTCGACCTCCCGCTCGGAACTGAGGGCATCGACGCCAGTGCCTTCGGCGTCGGGGCAGGTGCCACCTCGACCCGTGCGGTTGGAGCCCCTCGACTCCTCTTCAGATGAGTCAGCCTGGGAGATGGAAGATGAGGAGTCCCCCGATACGTTCCAGACTGTGCGTCCCATCGGACTCACCGCAGTCCGAGCCCCGGAGTAGGTCCCCTCTGGAGGACACCTGGTTCTCGGAGTTCATGCGGGACATGGCCAAGGCCTTGGCGATTCCCGCGGACCCCGAGGAGGAGCCTTAAGCCGAGGAGCTCGAGGCTCTCCAGTATGACTCTCCGAAGGAGGCCTTTACTGTGCTTATTCCTCCGATGCTGGAATGGCTCCTCTTCTGGATGTGGGAGGCACCGGCCTCGGCGCCGGTCTTGAGCAAGCGAATTGATTCCATTTATCGACTCCGTAAGAGCCCTGGCTTCCAAAAGGCGCAGCTACCGCACCATTCCATGGTGGTGGAATCGGCCAGGCATCGTCTGAAGAGCCAGAAGATGCACTCTGCGGTGCCCCCCGGCAGGGAGGCCCGGAACCTGGATGCTTTTGGCAGAAAGTGCTTCCAGGGCTCGATGCTTGCTTGCCGTGTCCAGTCATACCAGCTGTACATGGGCATGTACCTCCGAGACCTGGCAAAGGAGCTTGCCAGGTTCTCTGCTGGCCTCTCCGGGGAACCTTTGCAGATGTTCCAGTCTTTGTCTTCAGGAATCCGGGACTGTTCCAAATTCATGTCCCGAGCGGCCTACGATGGCTTCGAGGCTTCGGCTCATGTGGTGGCCGCCGGCATCGCGGCCCGACACCAGGCATGGCTGCAGTCATCGGACCTCGAGCCTTGGGTACAGGACAAGTTGGTCTATGTCCCTTGCCGAGGTGAGAACCTTTTTGGCAAACCCATGGCCGAGTAGGCGGCTGAGCTCGAAACCGAGCACCTGACCAGGACAAGGCTGTCCAGAAAGACTTCTGCCCCTTCTCACAAAAAGAAGGGCTCGGGTAAAAAGTCCTTCTACCCGAGAAAGGTGTCTGCCTACAAACCTTTCCGTCAGTACCAGGCCTCCCCAGCTCCCCAACGGGGGCAGCAGGCCAAGGGGCAGGGACATGGGCCCCGTAGGCAGAAGACCCCCAAGCCTCCGGCTCCTGCTGCTACCCAGCAGGGAGGGGGTTTTTGACTCCCAAGGCATAGCCTCTCCGCCCCTGCTGTCCCATCCCTGCACAGGAGGTCGCTTAGCCCTGTTTGCCCACAGGTGGCCACCCATTACAGGGGATGCTTGGGTCTTAAACATCATTCACCAGGGCTATATGCTTCATTTCCAACAGCTACCTCCTGTCTACTTTCCAGAAGAACCTCTGAGGCCTCTCCTGCACACCAACCTCCTCCTCCAAGAACTTCAAGGTCTGCTTCTGGACAAGGTGTTGGAGCCAGTACCTACTCGCCTACAAGGCAACGGGTTCTACTCCAGGTATTTTCTGGTGCCAAAGAGAACAGGAGGCCTAAGGCCTATCCTAGACCTCAGGAAACTCAACAGGTTCTTGGAGAAAGAGAAGTTCAAGATGCTTACTCTTGGAACACTTCTGCCCTACCTCCAGGAAGGAGATTGGCTATGCTCCTTAGATCTAAAGGATGTGTACACTGACATCCTCATTCATCCACATCACAGAAAGTACCTCAGGTTCATGGTGGGAGGAAACCATTACCAGTACAGAGTGCTGCCTTTTGGTCTAACTTCCGCCCCACGAGTCTTTACAAAGTGCCTAGCTGTGGTGGCGGCCTACTTGAGGACTCAAGGGTTTTTTGTCTTCTCCTATCTGGACGACTGGCTCATCCGAGGTCAGACTTACCAGGAGGCCAAGCAGGCCACCTTCAGGACTGTCACACTCCTTCAAGACCTCGGCTTTGTCATAAACTTCGCAAAGTCCACTTTGCTCCCCTCCCAGAACCTAGAGTTCATAGGAGCACGGCTGGACTCTCTGCAAGCAAGGGCTTACTTGCCAGAGGACAGAGCTCAAAGGCTCATGGAGTTGGCATCCCGGTTTCTCAGCCTGCCAAGGGTTCCTGCCAGGCTCTGTCTGCAACTCCTGGAACACATGGCGTCGACTGTGCATGTGACCCCCAATGCCCGCCTCCACATGAGGCCTGCACAGTGGTGCCTCAGAACTCACTGGAAGCAGGCCACAGGGAGCCTAGCAGACAAAGTAAGGGTATCCAAACCTTTCCTGGATTCTCTGCAGTGGTGGCTACACCCCCCCAACTTGCTGCAGGGGGTGCCTTTTCAGGTGGCTGCCCCCCAGTGGTGTTGGAAACCGATGCCTCCTTGCAGGGCTGGGTTGCACACTGTCAAGGGAGCTGCACCCAAGGCCTCTGGTCCCCATGGGAAGCCATGCAACAGATCAACCTACTGGAACTGCGGGCTATTCGCTTAGCCCTCAAGGCTTTTTCTCACTCCTTGGCCCACCAATCTGTTCTAGTTCAGACGGACAACCAAGTAGCCATGTTCTATGTGAACAAACAGGGCGGCACTGGGTCCAGGCCTCTGTGCCTGGAAGCACAGGCCCTTTGCTCTTTTGCTCTCAGGCACCAGATGTTGCTGAGGGCTGTTTATCTTCCTGGCCATGAGAACTTTCTAGCAGACCGCTTAAGCAGAATTCTGCAGCCCCACGAGTGGAAGCTGCACCCTTTGGTGGTTCAACAGATTTTCCTAAAATGGGGACTTCCATCCATGGATCTGTTTGCCAGTCCCCTGAATCACCAACTGCCCAGGTTTTGTTCCAGGCAACCGCATCCCATAAGGGTGGCGGTGGATGCCTTCCTGATTTCGTGGTCCCAGGGCCTGTTATATGCGTTTCCTCCCACACCTCTGGTGGCCCGAACCTTGTTCAAGATTCTCAGGGACAAGTACTTCTGGTTGCTCCCAGGTGGCTGAGGCAGCCCTGGTTCCCCCTGCTACTTCAACTGGCAGTGGAGACACCCATGCCTCTGGGATTCCAACCCGACCTTCTCTCTCAGGATCAGGGTTCCTTCTGCATCCCAATCTCAAGTCTCTCCATCTGATGGCATGGAGGCTGCAAGGGTAGTCTTAGCTCCCTGGGGCCTACCTAAGGAAGTGGAAGAGGTGGTCTTGGCCTCTAGAAAGCAATCCACCAGGAAAACATATGCCCTGAATTGGCGGAGGTTCTCTGTGTGGTGTCAGCAGCGCAAGGAAGATCCTTTCGGCTGCACTGTGCCAGTAGTACTGCAGTACCTTCTGCACTTGTCCAATCAGGGCCTTAAGTCCAATTCTGTTCGGGTCCACCTCTCTGCCCTGGCAGCTCACAACTCAATGGTGGAGGGAAACTCTTTGTCGGTTCACCCTTTGGTTTCCCGGTTTCTCAGAGGCTTACTATTGCTCAAGCCTCCTCTCTGTCCACCGGCCCCTGAGTGGGAGTTGAATGTGGTCTTGCAGCAGCTTACTCGCCCACCTTTTGAACCCATGGCCACATGCCCTCTACGCTTCCTTTCCTGGAAGACTCTATTTCTAGTGGCCTTGACCTCGGCCAGGCGAGTGAGTGAACTTCAAGCCCTGGTCTGTGACAGTCCATACACTCGCTTCTATAGGAACAGGGTAGTCCTTAGGACTCATCCTAAGTTCCTCCCCAAGGTTGTCTCCTCTTTCCATCTCAACCAAGAGGTGGTTCTTCCAACATTCTTCCCTAGGCCCCATGCCAGCCAGGCTGAGACAGTCCTGCATACCCTGGACTGTAGGAGGGCCTTATCCTTCTACCTTGAGCGTACGCAGGGGCATAGGAGGGCTAGTCAGCTCTTCGTATCTTTTGACCCCAATAACTTGGGGGTACCTGTGTCCAAGCATACCTTGTCCATCTGGGTGGCTGACTGTATCACCTGGGCTTACAGGGCAGCTGACCTTCCTTTGCAGGGTCGGGTCACGGCCCACCGTGTCAGGGCAATGGCTGCCTCAGTAGCTCATCTCCGCTCTGTACCGTTGGCAGACATCTGCAGGGCTGCAACTTGGTCCTCAAGCCAGACATTTGCGGCCCATTACTGCCTGGAGAGGGAGTCCCGCAGGGACAGTGCTTTCGGTCAGGCAGTGCTCCAGAATCTCTTTGAGGTTTAGGCAACTCCTACCCTCCAGCCCTCTGGTTGGGCTACCGGTGGAGGTATGTTTCAGTGAAATCCTTTCTCTAATGCTGAGGCTAGAGGGAGCTCATTTTTTCAGCTCTGGGTCCCCGGTAGCCTGAAGCTGGGGAGTCCGATAAGTGAGGACTGACTTCCTGTTTGGTCCTGGAGAAAGAGTAGTTACTCACCTGTAACAGGTGTTCTCCAGGAGCAGCAGGAATCAGTCCATACTACCCACCCTCCTCCCCTGGGAGTTGCAGTTGTACATAGTTTATTTTTTCATTCTTGTGTGCTGTTTTTTAGCTATGTCATTTGACTGAGCAAGATGGCACCTTTAGGCGGGAAGGGGACCGCACATGCGTGTAGTATTCCCAAAGGCTTTCATAGAAAGCTGGGGAAATGCTCCGCACGGGGGCTCCATCGGCGCCGATGTCACTCATAAGTGAGGACTGATTCCTGCTGCTCCTGGAGAACACCTGTTACAGGTGAGTAACTACTCTTTGCAGATAGACTTGACTGTCCCAGCCCACACTAGAATGCAGTGGTCATTGAGACTGAGTCTGTCAAGGCCCAATGTGCTTAGAGCGCAAGCATGCTTGTTTTTTCTGGAGTGGACAGCTGTCCTGTTTCCACGCTGTTTCTTGTCAGTTAGTAATGGGGTGGGCTGGAAGAGGATTGAGAACCCTATAGGGCCCCTGAAGGGATTGGTAAGTTGGGCCCTGCCCCCCCCCCCCATCCCTCCCTCCTCCTTACTGTTCTTATCTGCATACTATGTATTTCTTTCTTCTTTTTTCTTTTCCCTGTTGGTTTCAATGGGCAGTATTTTGTGCTCTGCTGCTTTTGAATAAAGCAGTTCCAAATTTTAAAAAATAAATATATATTTTTTAAAAAGCCTTTGTTCGGTAGTTGGGCCTCCCAGGCTTATGTGGTTGCATATTCCTTGTGGATATCCTGAAAACCTGACTGGCTTGATAGTCCCAAAGGACTAGGTTGAAAACCAGTAGCTTAGGGTGTCAGCACCCTTGAACCAACTCTGGGGCTGGCCCTGCCTCGTGATAATCATTCATTGCCAGTAATCTTGATACACAGACAAACAGAACATAGCCGGAGTTTTCCTGGACCTAGAGCCAGTTGTTTTTCAGACTCAGAGTCTCTCTTTTGCAGAAGAGATGTGTTGTGTCTGTCACTGCAGCAGTCAGATAAGTGGTGCTCCTCACCAACTAGACCAGGGTTAGCCAACTCCGGTCCTTGTGCACCACAATCCAACCTGGTTTTTATGATGTCCCTAATGAATACTCTTGAGAGATATTTGCATTTACTGCCTCCCATTGTATTCAAATATAGCCATGAATATTCATTAGGTTTTTGTATATCTGAGAATCGGTTTTACTCTCTCCTGAGTGGAGAGATTGCTGAATCCTCAACAGATTCGGAGTTTGCGATTCTTAGTTAGTTCCACAGGCCTGTGGCCTTCAGGCCCTCAGGTCAGTGGCAATCGACTTGGAGCCTGTTCCTTGGTCCAGGGTATGTCTGTGCTCACTGCAGTGGCTCTTATTTTGCTCCTGGTCTCCATGTTCCCTGTTTTATTTTTTATCAGGCCCTTCCTCTCCCCCAGGAGATAAAGGAGCATTTGGAGTTATGCTTTCACCATTTGTTGGCTGGGTGCCATTGGAAGCACTGAATGGAGTGCTTGTCATTCTGCATGCCAGCCTGAAGTTCTCGAGTTGAGGTACCCAAGGACTCTAATCCCTCAGAAGACCTCCTGGGCAATCCTCTGTTTGTGGG
Source organism: Ichthyophis bannanicus (assembly GCA_033557465.1). NCBI lineage: Eukaryota > Metazoa > Chordata > Amphibia > Gymnophiona > Ichthyophiidae > Ichthyophis > Ichthyophis bannanicus. The sequence continues at coordinate 369,247,572 of CM066031.1, forward strand.
CCAAAAAGACGAGCTTAGCCTAGGAAAGATCAGGCCTCTCCTAGTGGATGAAGTGGGCAGTGTGCTTTTGGTGCTGGCATGTTCAATAATGAAACAGATCTCTCAGTACCAGGGAGAGGGCTTGCCCACAGAGATATAATAGCTCTTTCTACAGGTTGCCTGACTTCTCTTCAAAGAGTCAGTGGTTTAAGACCAGTCTCGGGAGGGGGAAGAAATAAAGTAAAACACATTTAGTTTAAGCCTTGATGGGCCTCTATGTCCTTAGAGCCCTTGGACAGTCCATCCTGTACTGGGGTTTGGCCCTGAACGATTAAGGTTTGGGCAGCGGTCCTCTTGTGCTACAGTAATTGTCTCCATGGGCATTCCTTGGTGATGCACCTTGGCATTGCTGCCTTCTTATGTGTGAAGTAGTTCACCTGCTTGTTTGTCCTATTGGGTCTCAGAGTCTTGAGGGCATTGAAAGGATCCTTCCTTGGGCCCATGCCTAGGGCCTACCTATAGGGTTTGTTCCTTATGGTAGCTTCCTAGGAACTCTAGTGACCACCAGGTGGCATCCATGTTCAGGTCTTGACTTGCAGAGTTCCATTCTGGTCCTTTGACAGATTCACACTTTGAAATCTGTGCCATCCTTTTTTAAGGATGCTGCCCCACCCATTTTTTCATCCTGATCAGATTGTATTGCCTTCCTTCAGTGAAAGATCTTGGAGAGAATCCCTTGTGGCATCTGCTGGACATGTGGAGAGTGTTGCTCAGTCACCAGACAATTCCTACTTCCTCCCGCTGCTCGGGTCTTACCCTGTCATACTCAGCAGTCCAAGAAAAGTACTGGCAGAGTTCAAATCCTTTATCTGCTGTCTTCAAGAGGCCATTGGGTCAGGGTACATTCTGACCTGTAAGGATGTACTGGAGTGGTTCAGAGCTCACTCCTATGTGCACTAGTCTCCTGAGTGAAATCCACTCTGATCTCCAGAGAGCTTCTGTAAGGAGGCTTCCTGGTATTCATTGGATGCCTTTGTGAAGCCCTATAAGGATGTTTGTGGAATTTGTTCAGTTGGCGCTCTGACAGATTAACCTGCCTTGAGCATCGTCTTAGATTAACCTGCCTTGAGCATCGTCTTCCTCCCATGCTTGGTCCTCACTGTTTGGGTACATCCCACTTGTCTGGACTTTGTCTAGCAGGATGTTAAGGAAGGATAAATTGTACATATCTGATAACTTACTTTCCTTCAAATCTATGTGCCATCCATTATGATTTAATTTTGCAACACCTAATTTTTTTTCACAATAAAACTTCAAATCTATTCTGTTGCAAACTGATTTGTAAAGTAAAATAGTTTTTTTTGGGAGACTTTTGTATAGAAATTGCAATAGTTTACATGGGAAAAGAAAATGTACTCGGCATTCCTTTTTAGGTGAATATCAACTTATATGAATAATTCAAAATATATTTGCTTTTTAAGGGGGCTACAATTAGAAGAGAAGAACACACAGGAGCCATTGTGGTGGCAAGAATAATGCGAGGAGGAGCTGCAGACAGAAGCGGTAAGCACTGTTTCTTAGCACTGACTTTCCAAAAGAACAGACATGCTATTTGATAACACAGGTACACTAAAAAAATTTTTTTTAAACTGCCTCTAATGTTTCAATTGATTTTTACATTTTTTGGTGCGCTGAATCCAAATCTGGTAACCAATTTGCTCCATCACGTACAGATTTTTTGCTACATTGGGTTAGCAGTTTGAGGTGAACGTTTCAGATTGAGTGCGATCGAGATAAACGTTTCTTGGATGAATTCTTTATACTAATTGTTTAGTAGTTATTCAAATAAGAATAAAGAAAATTGTAACAAGGCAGCACATAAGAATAGAGTAATGTCAACAAAACACACTGTGATGGTAGCAAAATTGTCTGCACTTAAAACAGCCACATACATGTGCACAAACATTGAGCATATAAGAGCGAGGTTAGACACAAAGCAAAGCAAAGAAATGTGCAAAAAATGTTGTACAGGTATGTATGTAAGAATAGAAAACGCAAACCGCACCATTGCAATACATGAAGACAAACACCCGATGGTGTGAAAATAAAATTCTAATAAATGAGATCCGACACTGTGGTAATAACTAGCAAATTTTTATTTCAAAGTTTAGTAAAAACACGATATTTGTCAACACAGTTTAGATTTTAAAGTCATTCTTGGGTCAATCAATCTCCTGGTGGGCCCGTTTCTTCTTCTTCCCCCGAATGCTTCTCTTGGTGCGCTGCTTGGCGTATTTTTCATCTGGGGTTTCCCGCAGCAGCAACCAGCAGAAATCAGCCATCATAGTGGTGTTCCATCTTCCTTGGTACCTTCTCTCTGCGTCCTTGATGTCCTGGTGAAACCTTTCACCTTGTTCTTCACTGTACGCCCCCAAGTTTTCGGGAAAGTAGTTCACATGGGAGTGCAAGAAATGGACTTTCAGGCTCATGTTACAGCCGTGTTCTTTGAAGGCATTGAGCATCCTGGCAACAATATCCTTATAGTTCTCATCCCGCCTGTTCCCCAAGAATTTGAGAACAACATCCTTGAAGGAATCCCAGGCTTCTTTTTCCTTCTCAGACATCGTTTCAGCGAATGCTCCATCTGAAATGAGTTTCCTTATATCAGGGCCAACAAACACTCCTTCCTTTAGCTTTGCTTCAGAAAGTCGGGGGAACTTTGAGCAAAGGTACCGAAAGCACTCACCATCTTTTGGAAGGGACTTGATGAATTGCTTAATGAGACCCAACTTAATGTGGAGAGGTGGTAATAGAATTTTATCACGAGGTACCAAGCTCTCATGAAGAACATTTTTCTCACCGGGTCTCAAATACTCCCGAATTGGCCAGTCTTTTTTCCCCCAGTGTAGGTCGCGGGCCCGGCTATCCCACAAGCAAAGGAAGCAGGGATATTTGGTGAAACCGGATTGCTGCCCTAATAGCATGGATAGAATTTTAAAGTCTCCACAAATCATCCACTTATGCTCATCATAACGAATCTTCTGAAGAATCAGGGCCAAATTCTCGTATTTTTCTTGGAGAATAACAGAGTGAGCAATAGGAACTGAAGCGAATGTGTTGCCATTATGAAGAAGAACACCTTTTATGCTGTCTTTTGACGAATCAATGAACAGCCGCCATTCAGCAGGATCATACTTGAGTTTAAACGTTTCCATCACTCCGTATATATCGTTGCAAAATACCAAATCTTCCTCTTTGCTGAAATACTTCAAAAATTGTGTCTCGCGGTTGCGTTGCGGTACCAATAAAAAGTTGTTCCTGGTGACAATAGATTTTTCTGTTTAAGCCGAGAACCTAGCAGTTGGGCAGCATCTTTTGGGAGTCCTAAATCCCGGACTAAATCATTCAATTCAGCTTGAGAGAAAAGTTCAGGTTTCGGATCTGGTTCAGTTTCAAACTTGGAAGTACTGGACTCATCGGGAAAAGCCATCTGATGAGTCTCATCATGATCAGAACCGTCCACACAAATATGATCCAAAGATTTTGGTGGTTCAGGCACAGGTATTTCGTTGCTATGAGGCATAGGCCTAATTGCTGAGGGAAGGTTGGGGTAACTTATTACGTTCTTATTTTTTAAGTTGTATCCCTTCACAATGCAAGAGCAAAAATAGCAGTCACTGCTGTGGTCTCTTTGTTCACACCACATCATAGGTATTCCGAAACAAAATGCTTGTTTTTTACCTTTCATCCATAAGCGTAGATCTTCCTCACATGTCTTGCACACTTTGTGAGGAGCCCACGGTTTGTCTTGATCGCCTAACTTCAAACCGAAATAGGCGAAATATATTTTTTTAATAAATGCAGAAATGTTCCTCTGCCGCTTTTTCACGGTATATTCCCCACAAATAAAACAAAAACTGTCCGGAGAGTTGACGCAACCTCTGGCTCTGTGAGCCATCACAAATACACAGCACTGCAAACTACAACTGTAGTGAACCACTTCGGAATAAAGCTGGATTACGACTGAGCAAACAAAAGGTAATAATGAACTTGCAAGAAACTGAAATTTGACAGGAAAGTTCATGTCGCAACCACCGTGTTTGAGCGAGCGAACGAGGCGAGGCAAACAGGAAAGAACATGCGCCAGCGCGAGTACTGGATTTAGCCCCCGCCTCCCAATTGTCCTGTTAATGTATAAAATGAATACAAAACACTCTAAAATATCATGAGGGAGTGTTTCTAGTTAGTTAACCATTACAACCTCTATTTTGGGCCAAGAAAATAAACTGCAGTCGGCTAAAAAGAAATTATGTGAACATTCCTTATATGGGTAAGAAATCTAATTTTGCAAGAAAACGTTACGTGATGGAATATTTTGGCTATTTTTCCTGGATTCAGCACCCCAAAATCTATAGGAATCAGTTGCAAAACTGGAGGCAGTTTTTTGGTAGTGTACCTGTGTAATTTGTTTTGTAAGTATATCAAGATCGCAGATAAATCAGAGTGCTAGAAATCAGTTACTGGGGAGCAAATAAACGTATATCTTGTGTACATTTTTCAAATGGCTTGATTGTTTTAGTTAATAAATCCAAAACATCTGCATTAGCTGATGATATGCTTGAATGCATTTTGAAATGAGTGTTCTTAAGAAACCTTTTAGGTTTAAAAGCTCTTATATGAATGTCCCATGTTTCGTAGTATATATTTGAAAGGAAATGGCTTTGTATGAATTTAGGGTTCTGTGTTTTCTGTAGGAGTTGATTGCATCAGAGATTAGGAAGTGCTGATTTCCATATCGTCCCTCCAGTCCATTCTAGACGCATGGGTTATGCCTCCTTATCAATAGATGGAGACTGAGAATGACAGGCTTTGATGTTGTCATCACATAAGGGATCTGTGCATCACTTGTCATAAGAACATAAGATCATAAGATATGCCATACTAGGTCAAACCAAGGTCCATCAAGCCCAGTATCCTGTTTCCAGCAGTGGCCAATCTAGGTCATACGTACCTAGCAGTTTCCCCAAAAGACACAGGTTCCACAATGCTTGTACTGGGCCAAGCATTGATATCCTGGGTCCCTTCTTAATAATGGTTTATGGACCTTTCCTCCAGGAACTTGTCCAAACCTTTTTTTTTTTTTTTTTTTTTTTTTTATTGAAAGGCTTCCAAAAGATACAGATAAACAAGAACCACATAGAACTACAAAAAAAATTGCAACAGTAACAGCATAACTTCAGGTCACTATAATATTCTGCAATATGCCTTCATTTTTATAGTTTTAGAATAAGGAATCGGGGAGCAACCACCCCCCCAACCTCCCTTCCCCCCCCCCTCGCCAGAACCTCCCTAGCCCCGGACCCCCCCCCAACCTCCCAATATCCCCGACTATGGCTTAGCATTCGTTAAGCACGGAAAGACGGTGAGCAAAAATAAATAGGGGAAAATACACACAAGGGGCAGACTCCCAGTAAAGTACGCATATTCCCCCCCTCCTGTCCTAAGCATTCATGCACCATAACGAGAGACAAAAGGTGCCCACACCAACTCAAAGCGCGCCAAGCGCATCCTGCTGACAGCCACCCCCCGCTCCATGGTATACATATCCCACATCCGTTCCAACCAAGTCTGAAAGGAGGGGGCCAGAGCACGCCTCCAAGCTGCCGCAAGAGATAAGCATGCCGCATTCAGGCCATGGCGTAGTAGAGCAAGTTGCAGAGTCCGTGCACCCGGCACCGAGGTCCCAAAGAGGAAGATCCCCGGATCCCAAGGTATGCTCACTCCCAGAAGCAATTGTAGCCGGAATTGCACACCCCTCCAAAAAGCACGAATGCGGGGGCAGGTCCACCAGATGTGCCCCAGGGTACCTTGCTGCCCGCAATTACGCCAACAAAGGTCCGCAGCCCCAGGGTATATACGTGCGATCCACGCCGGGGTCATGTACCAACGGTACAGTATTTTATAATTAGTTTCACGGGCGTTAATCGCTACCGAGCTCTTCCACAAGTGCGTTTCCACCGTCTCCTGCTGTTGCTCGGTATAGGAAAGATTCAAATCAGAGTTCCAAAGCTCCCTATGCCTCACAGAGCGCGGCTGAGAGCCCTGCAGGTGGGCATAGAGGGTGGCCACAAGTCCCTTAGTAGTAGTACACCCCTCACAATAGCGTTCCAAATCAGTCAGGTGCCGAGCAACCTGGGGGCGTACCAGCCTAGATCGAACCCAATGTGTCACTTGCATGTATTGATAGAGATGCCTAGCCGGAATATCAAATTCATCTTGTAACGCGCGGAAAGACCGTATCCGGCCGTCCTCAAAGAAGTGTCCGACTTGGGTAAGGCCTAAATGTCCCCACTGCCGAAAGACTGTGTCACTTTGCCCCGGCGGGAAAGAAGCATTACCCACTATAGGAGCCAACGGAGTTAAAGCCGCATCTCGGGACCGAAAGTGCTGGTCCCAGCATCGGAGGGTATGAAGGACATAGGGATTATTGGTGCATTTACCACACCGAAGTTTGGGACCAAGCCACAGCCAGTCTCCCAGTCCCGCTCCCCCCGCCAAGCTCATTTCCAGTTGCACCCATCGCTTGGTGCTATCCGCTATCATCCACTCCACCCCCGCTCGACACTGGGCCGCCGCATAATACCAGTGCAAATTGGGCATGCCCATACCTCCAGAGCGCGTACGAGCATAAAGAACAGGTCGCGCCAAGCGCGGACGACGGTAATGCCATATGAACTTCATAAGCAGCCGCTGCCAGGTCGCCAAAGTGGCCCGTGTAATGGGAATCGGTAGAACTTGAAAAAGATAAAGAAAGCGGGGAACAACCACCATCTTAACTACGGCTATACGCCCGGACCAGGAAAGGAGCAGGCCATTCCAAATCTCTAAGTCCCGCCGAACCTGACGAAGCAAGGGATCATAGTTGGCTTTAAAGAGGTCCGCCCGCTCCACAGTCAAGTGCACCCCTAAATAACGCAGGGCTCCGGAGACCCAGCGAAGAGGATAAGCCCCTTAGAGTTCCGCACAGATCGCCCCAGGAACCCCAACGTTCAAGATCTCCGATTTAGCATAATTAATTTTGAAACCAGATACCCGAGAGTAATCCTCAAACAGCTGCATCGCAATTGGAAAGGAAGCAGACGGATCCACCAGGGACAGTATGATGTCATCCGCAAAGAGCGCAATCCGATAGTCCGCAAGACCGATATGGACCCTCTGCAAGCCTGGATGTGCGCGAAAGCTCTGAGCCAGGGGTTCCATTACGAGTGTGAAAAGCAGAGGCGAAAGGGAGCAACCCTGTCGCGTGCCCCTCCCCAGAGAGAAATGTCTCGAGTGTCCCCCATTAATCTGAACGCACGCCTGGGGCAACTGATAAAGGCTACGAACCCAACGGATATAGTTAGAGCCAAAGCCCATGGTCTCCAGAACGCTCCAAAGATATTCCCAATCAACCCGATCGAAGGCCTTCTCTGCGTCAATCCCCACCAGCAAAGCCGGTTGCGGTTCCCGCTGTGCCACGTGTATGATCTGCAACATACGCCTAATGTTATCCGCAGCCTGGCGACCTGGCACAAAGCCAACCTGGTCCGGATGAACCAAGCCCGGAAGGACTCGGTTAAGACGCGCAGCTAGCACAGTAGCAAATATTTTAACATCGACATTTAACAGGGAAATGGGGCGATAGGACGCCGCATCATGCAATGGTTTGCCAGGTTTGGGTATCATCACTATCAAGGCCTCACGGGACGGAGGGAGAGAAGCCCCCCCAAGACCTCGTTGAACAGGATAGTCAAGGTAGGCGCTAAGTGTGCCCGAAACTTCTTATAATATTCCGCTGGGAAACCATCACTACCCGGCGCACGTCCAAACCTTTTTTAAACTCAGCTACACTAACAGCCTATACTACATCCTCCGGTAACAAATTCCAGAGTTTGATTACACGTTGAGTGAAAAAAATATTTTCTTTTATTAGTCTTAAATAGTTTACCCTGTAGCTTCATTGCATGTCCCCTAGTCTTTCTATATTCTGATAAAGTAAACAATCGATCTACGTTTACCCGTTCCACTCAGTTCATTAATTTATAGACTTCTATCATATCTCCCCTCAGCCGTCTCTTTTCCAGGTTAAAGAGCCCTAACCTTTTTAGCCTTTCTTCATAGGAGTATCCTTCCATCCCCTTTACCATTTTGGTGGCTCTTCTCTGAACCTTTTCTAATAACGCTATATCATAGTAACATAGTAAATGAAGGCAGATAAAGACCAGCATGGTCCATCCAGTCTGCCCAGCAATACGGCAAGAGTAGGTGCACCTGTCGCTCTGTGCAGGCTACCCCTCCCAATGTCTCTGTCTAGGGTGGACCCACCACTCCATGTAGGACACCCCTATTTGTTGAGATGTTAGATGGTTCAGTTTATTTTGTTTTTATCCTGTTTCTTTAAAGGGATCCACTGTGCTTGTCCCATGCTGTTTTGAATCGTCACCGTGTTTGCCCCCACCACTTCCATCAGGAGAGCATTCCAAGCATCCACCACCCTTTCAGTGAAAAACTATTTCCTGACATTGCCTTTCAATTTTCCACCTTTCAGCTTCATGTTATGCCCTCTAGTTTTGCAGCTTCCCCGTCTTTGGAAGAGGTTTGTTTGTTCATCGTTCCTCTTTAAGTATTTAAAGGTCTGAATCATATCTCCCCTATCCCTCCTCTCCTCCAAAGTGTACATATTTACGTCTTCAAGTCTCTTCTCATAAGGTTTCTTACGCAGTCTCCAAATCATTTTGGTCGCCTTCCTCTGAACAGTTTCGTCTTTTTACATCTTTTGCAAGATATGGTCTCCAAAACTGAACACAGTAGTCCAAGTGAGGCCTCACCAGTGACCTGTACAGTGGCACAAGTACCTCCTCCTTTCTGCTGGTAATCCCTCTTTGTTTGCAGCCCAACATCCTCCTGGCTTTTGCCACCGCCTTGTCGATCTGTTTTGCCACCTTGAAATCATCAGAGATAATCACACCAAGGTCTTTCTCCTGAACCATGCACACCAACCTCTCGTCCCCTATCGCGTACATTTCCCTCGGATTTCTGCTACCTAAGTGCATGACACTGCACTTTTTCACATTAAATCGTAATTGCCAAGCATTAGACCATTCTTCCAGCTTTTGTAGATCTTTCCTCATGTTATCCACTCCCTCGGGGGAGTCCACTCTGTTTCAAATTTTTGTTTCATCTGCAAAAAGACAGACTTTTCCATTCAGTCTTTCAGCAATATCACTCACAAATACATTGAACAGTGCTGGGCTTAGGACCGAACCCTGGGACACCCCGCTAATCACCTTCCTTTCATCCAAGTAAGCTCCATGTACCATCACTTCTGTCGTCTGTCAGTCAACCAATTTCTAATACTTTTAAGATACGGCGACCAGAATTGCACACAATATTCAAGGTGCGGTCACCCCATGGAATGATATAGAGGCATTATAATATCTTTTGTTTTATTTTCCATTCCTTTCCTTATGATACCTAGCATTCTATTTGCTCTTTGGCCGCCGCTGCACACTGGGCCGAGGGTTTTAACGTTATCCAAAATGACGCCTAAATCTTTTTCCTAATGTGGAACCTTGCATCGTGTAACCATAATTTGGGTTGTTCTTCCCTAGGTGCATAACTTTGCAATTGTCCACATTAAATCTCATCTGCCATTTTGATGCCCAGTCTTCCAATTTATCAAGATCCTCTTGCAATTTTCCACAATCCTCTTGGGTTTTAACAACTTTAAATAGTTTTGTGTCATCTGCAAATTTGATAACCTCACTCGTTATTCCCTTTTCCAGGTCATTTATGAATATGTCAAAAAGCAGCGGACCCAGAACAGATCCCTGGGGTACACCACTATTCACCTTTCTCCATTGGGAAAATTGGCCATTTAGCCCTACCCTCTGCTTTCTATCTTTTAACCAGTTCCAGATCCACAATAGTACACTGCCTCCTATCCCATGATTCTTTAGTTTTGTCAAAAGTCTCTTATGAGGGACCTTTTCAAAGGCTTTCTGAAAGTCCAGATACACTATATCAACTGACTCATCTTTGTCCACCTGTTTATTCACACCTTCAAAAACACATAACAGATTAGTAAGACAAGAGAAGACAAGTACAGAGAAGAGCCACCAAATTGGTGAAGGGGATGGAAGGCTACTCCTATGAAGAGAGGCTAAAAAGGTTAGGGCTCTTTAACCTGGAAAAGAGACGGCTGAGGGGAGATATGATAGAGGTCTATAAATTAATGAATGGAGTGGAACGGATAAACGTGGATCAATTGTTTACGCTATCAGAATATAGAAAGACTAGGGGACATGTAATGAAGCTACAGGGTAAACTATTTAAGACAAATAAGAGAAAATATTTTTTCACTCAACGTGTAATCAAACTTTGGAATCTGTTACCGGAGGATGTAGTAAGGGCTGTTAGTATAGCTGGGTTTAAAAAAGGTTTGGACAAGTTCCTGGAGGAAAAGGTCCATAAACCACTATTAAAAAGGGACTCAGGATATCAATGCTTGACCCAGTACAAGCATTGTGGAACCTGTGTCTTTTGGGGATATTGCTAGGTACGTAGGACCTAGATTGGCCACTGTTGGAAACAGGATACTGGGCTTGATGGACCTCGGTCTGACCCAGTATGGCATGTCTTATGTTGTCTAAAGCCATGTTGGCTGTCTCCCATTAGGCCATGACTATCTACATGCTGCGTAATTTTGTTCTTTATGATGGTTTCTACCATTTTTCCCGGTACTGACATCAAGCTCACCGGTCTGTAGTCCCCGGATCACCCCTGGAACCCTTTTTAAAAATTGGTGTTACATTGGTGATCCTCCAATCTTCAGGTATTACAGATGATTTTAATGAAAGTTCACAGATTACTAATAGCAGGTCTGCAATCTCATATTTCAGTTCTTTCAACACCCTTGGATGTATACCATCCGGCCCAGGTGATTTGCTACTCTTCAGTTTATCTAGTAGTTGTAGTACATCTTCCTGATGTATCAATATTTCCTTCAATTCTTCCGCACCTTTAAATACCACTTCAGTCATGGGTAACATCCTTACATCTTCCTCAGTAAAGACTTCATTCAGTCTCTCCGCTATCGCCTTGTCACCTCTTAGTGCCCTTTTAACCCCTCTATCATCTAATGGACCAACTGACTCTCTCACAGGATTTTTGCTACAAATGTATGTGAAAAAGTCTTTATTTCGCGTTTTTGCTTCCGCAGCAAGCTTCGTCTCAAATTCTCCCTTTGCCTGCCTTATCAATGCCTTGCATTTGACTTGCCAGTGCTTGTGCTGTTTCCAGGTTTCATTGTTTGGCTCATTTTTCCATTTCCTGAAAGATGCTCTTTTGGCAACAACAGCCTCTCTGACCTCACCTTTAAACCATGCTGTTAGTTTTTTGGACTTCCTTCAACTTTTCTTAAAGTGTGGAATACAGCTGGTCTGGGCTTCCAAGATTTTATTTTTCAACAACACCCAAGCTTGATGTAAGTCTTTAACCTCATTTTATCATAGTCCCCCTTTCGAAAGTTAAAAGGTAGTACTGTGGATTTCCTTACTATCCCTCCTCCACTAATTAAAACAAATGCGATCATGCTATGATCACTATTGCCAAGTGGCCCCAACACCCTCATCTCTTGCACTAGATCTGGTGTTCCACTAAGGACTAGGTCCAATATGGCTTCCCCTCTGGTTGGTTCATGAACCAGTTGCTCCAAGCAGCAGTCATTTACTTCATCTAGGAACTTTATCTCCATAGCATGTCCTGCCATGACACTGACCCAATCGATACCGGGGTAATTGAAATCACCCATTATTATTACTGCGCTGTAACTTTTGTTAGCTTCCTTGATTTCTTTGAGCATTTCATCATCCATTTGTTCATTCTGGCCAGGCGGTCGATAGTACACCCCCACTGCCATCGCCTTCCCCTTTTTACATGGAATTTCAATCCATAGAAATTCTACAGCAAATTTTGTTTCCTGCAAAGCTTTAATCCTTTCTGACTCAATGCCCTCTCTAACATAGAGCGCAACCCCTCCACCAATTTGATCAGCTCTATCATTGCAATATAGTTTGTACCCAGGTATCACAGTGTCCCACTGGTTGTCCTCCTTCCACCATGTCTCTGAAATTCCAATCTTATCTAACTTCTCATTTAGTGCTATATATTCTAACTCTCCCATCTTATTTTTTAGACTTCTAGCATTTGCATACAAGCATTTTAGAGACTGTATTTTATTTATATTAATCTGGCTATTGGTAGGCATAGGGTAATTTGGGATCTTTAAGCTCTATCTGCTCCATACTCGAGGCATTTGGGCTACTTTACTTTTTTGGAACCTCTTTGCTTTTGGTAGTATCCTTCAAGGATACATTCTTCCAAACCATGCACTCTTGGGCCACTGTTGGCTTTCCCCTATTATCTAGTTTAAAAGCTGCTCTATCTCCTTTTTAAAGGTTAATGCCAGCAGCCTGGTTCCATCCCGGTTAAGGTGAAGCCCATCCCTTCTGAAGAGCCCCTCCTTTCCCCAGAATGTTCCCCAGTTCCTAACAAATCCAAAACCCTCATCCTTGCACCATCGTCTCATCCATGCATTCAGACTCCGGAGCTCTGCCTGCCTTTTGGGTCCTGCGCGTGGAATGGGAAGCATTTCGGAGAACGCTACCCTGGAAGTTCTGGATTTCAACTTCCTACCTAAAAGCCTAAATTTAGCCTCCAGAACCTCCCTACCACATTTTCCTATGTCATTGCTACCGACATGTACCAAGACAGCAGACTCCTCCCCAGCTCTATCTAAGACCCTATCTAGGTGGCTCGTGAGGTCCGCTACCTTTGCACCAGGCAGGCATGTTACCAGGCGATCTCACATCCACCAGCCACCCAGCTATCTACATGCCTAATGATTGAATCACCAACTATAACGGCTGTCCTAACCCTTCCCTCATGGGCACATGGCCCTGGAGAAACTTCCTCGGTGCGAGAGGGTTTTACATCACCTGGAGGACAGGTCCTAGGTACAGGATCATTTCTGTTACTGTCTGGCCAGTATTCTCAGTCTCCAGCAGATGATGAGCTCTGTGCGGTCTGGTCTTCACTTTTAGGATAGTTTAAAAAGAAATAGTAGTAGATAGGAGAGAAGAGGCTATTAAAAAAAAAAAAAAAGAGAGAGAAAGGCATTCAAAAGGAACTTATGTTGTGACCGGACAGGAAAGCATTTCCTCTGTGGAGAACTGGGATCTGTTTATTCAGTGACAGTTCCTCCTGTGTAGTGGGGTGCAAACCCGGTGGTCCAGGTCCCTTCTGCCTTGCTGGCTGCTGCCGTGAGCCATGGGGAAGTTTAATTTCAAATGGTTCACTCTCTCTCTCCATCATGCTGAGCTGAACGACGAGCTCTGTTCTGACCAAGGTAATGCAAAATAATAAATAAATAAGGACCAAAACCATCAGTATGGAGAAGTAGGTAAAGGGGAATCCGTACCCTTCAGACTTCCTTTCCAGTGCATAGGGCTGTTAAGCAGATGACAGATGCAGAATGGGAGCTGCCAGAGGCAGGCTTGTCTGGGAGCAGGTAAATGGCCTGCTTATACCCCCTTCCAACAGAAGAGAGGGACCTCCTTAAATTGCCTAAGGTGGACGCCCTCTTCGCGGCAGTAACTAAAAAGATGACAATCTCATTTGAAGGGGGAGCGGAAAAGATGCACAGGATAGGAAGCTTGAGACCTTACTTAAGCAATCATTTGAGATAAATGCCCTTCTGTGGAGCATATGTGACGCAGGTATGCCTAAGGTGGGCCAGAGCAGTGTTTGGCGCCAGTCTCTTTGGAGGTGACTAAGATGGAATTTGGAGCAACTTATCTGGTGGATGCGTTTTATGATATGATGTGGGCCTCATTGAAGAGCATTGGTTGTGTTAACGGCACGTTGGTTCCTCTGACTGCGCAACTGGTCGATTGATTTGTCGTCTCAGGCCCAGTTCGGTAAGCTCCCTTTCCAAGGTATGCTGCTGTTCAGTGAGGCCTTGGAAAAGTTGGTGAAGGACTTAGTTGAGACGAATGGAGCCAGACTTCCAGAGAATAAACCTAGAGAGGAGAAGTCGGCTCCTCCAATGCGAGAACAGTTTAGAGATTTCCTCAGGTTTCCCGTGGTGCGATTTGCTCCTTTTCAAAGAGCCTGATACTCTTCCCGGGGCCATTACATTTGAGGTAGGGGAACAGGTAGAGGTTAATATGTGCCAGCCGCAGGAACCTCTAAATAGTTACATTGAAGTGAGGGGAGCCCAAGGGGAGTTACTGGTAGGAGGTCAGCTTCATGATTTTTACTCCACTTTGGTTCAAATTAGTCCAACAAATGGAATTTGAAGGTGATTCGGGAGGGATGCACTCTGGAATTGGCTCATCTCATTCCCAATGCCTTTGTACAGTCTCCATGCAATGCTCCCCAACAAAGCAGCATGCAGTAAAAGAGTGGCCTAGTTGTTGGGGACAAGTTACCTCAGGCCGGAGGGTCAGGGGTTCGAATCCCGCTAGAGGACAGCAACCTTGGGCCAGAAAGACTGGGGTTTCTAGTTCCACAGGTGCTCTTTGTGACCTTGGGCAAGTCACTTAATCCTCCATTGCCTCAGGTACAAAAACATAGATTGTGAGCCCTTTGGGGACAAGGGAAATATATATAAATAGTACCTGAATGTACACCTCTTTGACTTTAGAAAAGTGGTATATAAGCCTAGTTAAGTAAGTAAGTTTGTTTGGCTTCAAGCAGTGGTCATGAATCCTCCAGGCCAATGTGGGTTAGGTAGCTACTCTATCTACTTTGTGGTCCCCAAAAAGGAGGGGTCTTTTTGCACTGTTCTCCACCTTAATGTCAACAGGGCATTGAGAGTGCATCATTTTCACATGGAAACACTAAGGTCGGTGATTGTGGCTGTAAGAAAGAGCAAGTTTCCTGATGGCTCTGGACCTCACGGAAGCCTATTTGCATATTCCCATTTGCTCAGAGCATCAGCGTTTCCTGCATTTTGAAGTACTGATGGGACTTTTCCAGTTCCAAGCGCTTCTGTTTGATCTCGCTTCAGCACCCAGGACCTTCACAAAGTTGATGGTGGTGGGGGCGGCAGTGTTGAGGCGTGAATGTGTGATGGTGCACCAGTACCTTGATGATTTGCTTGTCTGAGCAAAGTCATTAAAGGAGAGTCAGCAGGCCACATAACAGGTCATATTTTTCCTTCAAAGTCTGGGTTGGGTAGTCAAATTCAACACGAATCAGCTAGTCCCATCTCAACAGCTGACCTACCTCATAGCCTTGTTCAACACGGAGAGGGGCTTAGTGTCTCTTCCACTAGAAAGAGCCCAAAAGATGCAGGAGCAAGTCTGGTGTTTTTTATGGATGGGGTTGCCATCGGTGTGGCATTACATAGTAACATAGTAACTGACGGCAGATAAAGACCAGTATGGTCCATCTAGTCTGCCCAGTAAGATGGCAAAGATTCAGCTTCTGAGCTTCATGGTGGCGATCTTGGATCTGGTGCCTTCGGCAAGGTCTCGCATACATCCACTACAACAATCTTTGCTGATTCAGTGGTCGCCTCAGAGGCACTCGCTCTTGAGACACTTGGCATGCCCCAAGGAGGTGTGGTTGAGTCTCTAATGGTGGTTGGATTACATGACGTTAGCGAAGGGGATGCTGTTGAGCCGCCTGAGTGGGTGGTAGTCACTACTGATACCAGTCTATCTGGATGTGGGGCATATTACTTGTCTCAGGTCACCCAAGGTCTTTATCTTTATCTTTATCTTTATTCGGTTTCTTGATAAACTGCCTAAAACATAAGGCATCAAAGCGGTGTACAATAAATGGGCTGCAGGGAAGAAAGATAGAAAAGAATGCCATGGTATGACAGGAAAGAAAAGAAAAAGGAGAAGAGAGAGAGTGAAAAGGGCAGAGCGACACAAATAGAAACTTACAACAAGAGAGAGGGGACTGAGGGGGGTAAACGAGGGTAAAGGGTACTGAAGTGAAGGGTTCTATGAATGGTGATGAAATATTAGAGGGTACTGGGAGCAGTAAGTATGAATGAGGGAGCCAATAGTATCAAAGAGAAACTGGAAGATCAAAAGCTTGTGCAAAGAGGTGTGTTTTAAGGAGGGACTTGAATTGTGGAAAAGAGGGCTCAGTACGGAGGGGGAGGGGGAGGGAATTCCACAGGGCAGGAGCAAGGAAGAAGAAAGCGGAGTGGCGAGTAAGTTCGAGGTGCGCTTGAGAAGG
This sequence comes from Ichthyophis bannanicus, assembly GCA_033557465.1. Taxonomy (NCBI): domain Eukaryota; kingdom Metazoa; phylum Chordata; class Amphibia; order Gymnophiona; family Ichthyophiidae; genus Ichthyophis; species Ichthyophis bannanicus. Next base: position 369,263,850 of record CM066031.1, read on the forward strand.
GGAAGGGAGAAAGAGACGGTTACCATGGGAGGAACGAAGAAGGCGAGGAACAGGCTGGTGAAAAATGAGATCGGAGAGATACTGAGGGATACCGGAGTGGAGGGTTTTATGAATGGTAATGAGGTATTTGAAGATAAAGCGGTATTGAATAGGGAGCCAATGGAGGGAAAGGAGACAAGGGGTGATGTGCTCACGGGGAGAGGAGAAAGTAACTAGGCGGGCGGCGGTATTTTGAATAAGTTGGAGACGGCGTATCCGAGAAGAGGGGAGACCAGCAAAGATGGAATTACAGTAATCAAGGCGAAAAATTACAAGGGAGAGGACTAAAGTAGTGAGAGAACTAGAGGAAAGATAAGGACGAAGGGACCTGATACGACGAAGGTGGAAGAAGCAGCTGCGGACCAAGGAGGAGATGTGGGAGTGGAAAGACAAGGAGGTGTCGAGGGTTACACCAAGATAATGAAGGCAGGATACAAGAGGAATGGGCAGGGATGACATTAGAGGAGCCAAGGTGGGAGGGGAAGTTGAGAAGGAAAACCAAATAGCCGATGATTTGGAGGGGTTGACACTGAGAAAATTAGTGGAGAACCATGAGGCAGTCAGGTCGAGACAAGAATTGAGAGGGGAAAGATCTGGAGAAACGGAGCTAGTGTGGTGGACAAGAAGAATATCATCAGCATAAAAGTAACAGGAGAGACCAGACTGTTGGATAAGAAGGGCAAGTGGGGCAAGGAAGATGTTGAAGAGAAGGGGGGCAAGAATAGAACCCTGCGGAACACCACAGAGAAGAGGAGAGGGAGCAGAGTCAGTGGTACCAGAGCGGACGGAAAAAGTACGAGAGGAGAGAAAGGAGCGAAACCAGCAAAGTACTGTGCCACAGATACCAGCATTAGATAAACGGGTGAGAAGGGTATGATGGTCAATAACATCGAAAGCAGCGGAGAGGTCGAGAGAAACAGCGATAGAGAGATTACCCTGATCATGTGAGCGGTGAAGATCACTAAGAAGTGCAAGCATGATAGTTTCTGTACTGTGCCCGGGCCTAAAACCAGATTGCCGAGGATGAAGGAAAAGCGTGGAATCCAAATGTGCAGAGAGCTGTGAAAAGACTAGTTTTTCAAGAACCTTAGAAAGAAAGGGGAGATTAGAAACGGGGCGCCAGTTGGCAGGGAGGGCGGGATCCAGGGTGGGTTTCTTCAGAAGGGGACGAACCAGGGCATGCTTCCATCTGGAGGGAAAACAACCAGTGGATAGACTTGAATTTATCATAGATAGGATGAAAGGGGAGAAATGAAGGGAGGGGTCGAGAAGCCAGGAAGAGGGGATAGGGTCGAGAGGGCAGGTTGTTTTATGAGACGTGGAGAGGGCATGAAAAAGCTCAGTGGAGATGATGGGGTGGAAAGAGTGCCAAGCATGAGTGGGGACACCTGAAGAAGGGGAGGAAGGAGAGAGGGGGGAGATAAGGGGGGAAGGGAGGGGAGAAAGAGGGGGGGCAGGATGGAAAGGAGGAGCGGATGGTCTGGATTTTATCAACAAAAAAGGAGGCAAGACGGGTGGGGCTGGGGCCGGTGGAGGGAGAGCAGTGGAGCAGGGGTAAGCCGAGGAGGAGGATAGAGAGTGGAGCACACGGTATAAGGATCGAGAGGAATTGGAGGAGGATGCGATGAGAACGGAGTAGTAGGACTTTTTAGCTTCTGTAATCATGGTTCGGTAACAACGAAGTTCAGAACGGAAGGAGGCCAAAGAAGAAACGGAGGGAGCTTTGCGCCAGCGACGTTCAGCACGCCGAAGGAAGGCGCGGTGTAAGTGAAGACCTGAGTGGAACCAGGGATGGTGAGACACAGGGCGATCAGGAACGGGACGAAGGGGGGCCAAAGAATCCAGAGCAGCAGTGAGACTGGAGGACCAGGAATCCACCTGTTGATTAGTCACTGGACACAGGAGGCAGCAAACTGGAATATAAATAACTCACAGATGAGAGTAGATTTCCTAGCTCTTCAATACTTTTGCCCTCTTCTGCGAAACAAGGCAGTAAAGATATTCTCCAGGAACAAGCAGGAAGTCAGTCCTCACATATGAGTGACATCGGCGCCGACAGAGCCCATGCAGAAGCATCTCCCCAGCTTTCGAAGAAAGCCTTTGGGAGATGCACAAAGCATGCGTGGTTCCCTTCCTGCCCAAGGGTGCCATCTTGCCTCAGTCAACTTTTTCTGCAGAGCCCTTCAGATGTTGTCCAGTTCCCCCTGGAAAAAGCATGATTTTTTTTTTTTGTTAAGTTTTGTTCAGTTTGCATACCGGTTCCTTCCCATTCCCGAACCAACTCGCCTCAGCATCGCTGCTTGGGTTCGTTCATTCCTTTTCCCGTTTTTTATCGAGGTGTCTCGAACGGGCATTCACTCCCTTTTTTAGCCGAAGGCCTTGGACCCCCTGCCAGATGGCGGGGACCCTCCTTTTTCCAATGGTCTCTAGTGGCTTCAAGAAGTGCAACCAGTATGGCAAAATGATGTCTCTCACTGACCCACATGACTGCTGCCTCCGATGCCTTGGCCCGGAGCATAACGATTCTGACTTCGAACTCTGCAGAACCATGACCTGAAAGGCTCCAAAGAGCTGACATCAGTAGCAGGAAAATGTTTTCCAGAAGCCTGACTCTGCGCCGGATTCTCTGGAAACACCACACTCCAGGGCCCCCTCCGATACCTTGGTGCTCCACGAAGCCTGAGTCTCTTTGGAATCCCGTGGCTGAGGGTCCTCTGAGCAGAAATTCCTGGAGGTGGAGCGCAAGAAGAAACAACCCTCAAAGACCGCCTTGGAGGACGGGTCCGGGAAGAAGGGAAAATCCCACCCCAGGCCCCGCCGTCTTAGGTGTGAGTCTGAGGAGTTGGAGCTGGAGCGGCCTTCCAAGTTACCCCACAAAGAGTTGTTGGCACCTACCGACCAGTCTTGGACGTCTGAGGCCATTCTCATTGAGGACTCTCCTTTGACAGTACCGATGCTGGGCCCGAAGCCCTCAGTGCCTGTGTCGAAGGCTGCAGAGCCAACTGTTATAGAGACCAGGATGGCGGCCTTGGAAAGCAGTATATCTGCCTCATAGCCATGCAGTGGGCGTTTATGTCCAGTTCATCCTGTTCATCTGCCCTGATGATGGGACCCTCGATATCCAGGGCTTCCCTGGACATCGAGCTGGTTCTTGAGTGCCACTGGCCTGAGAGAGTCCCCGGCACCAGACGAGGTCCCGTTCTTCAGAGCATCAATCCTGCCCAGCAAATACGGCTCGGATCACAGATCCTGCGGAGGGCGCGGACCGCCTTGAGCGGATCTTTGACCGAGGTGATCGCGCAGCATCAGACTCATACTCGGACTTCTTGTCCGAATGGGAGAACGAGGATGAAGACTTCCCGGATACGAGGCAACACTGAGATGTGCCCTCTGATCTGTGTCCTCTGATACCCCGATGCTGCTCCCCACTTGAGGATGTCCCCTTCCTCGATTTTGTGTGGGACATGGCCAAGGCTCTCGCTATCAAGACTGAGGTGGAGGAGGACCTGCACACCGAGGAATTGGAGATACTCCAATATGAGGCACCCCCTAAGGGAGACTCTTACGGTTCTGTTGCCCCCAATCCTCGACTGCCTGCTCTGGATGTGGGAAACACCGGCGTCTATACCAATTGTCAGTAGATGCCTCAACACCATGTTCTCCAGGACCAAGCAGGAAGTCAGTCCTCACTTATGGGGTGACATTGGCACCGATGGAGCCCCCGTGCGGAGCATTTCCCCAGCTTTCTATGAAAGCCTTTGGGAATACTACACGCATGCGCGGTCCCCTTCCCGCCTAAAGGTGCCATCTTGCTCAGGCTCTCTTTTTCTGTGGAGCCCTTCAGACGTTTGTCCTAGTCACCGGAAAAGTTGATGTTTTTCCGAAGATTTCTTCGCCTTTTTCTCCGAGTTCGACGCCAGTTCCCCTTCCCGCCGGGTTCGGTACACCGGTATCGAGCCTGTTCTCTATTTTTCGGTTTTTGCCCTTCGTGGCTGGCATTTGCGCCCTTTATTCTGTTTTTCCCTTGAAGGCCGGTCTTTTGACCTCGCAGGGGCCCTTTTTTCCCCGATGGCTTCCAGTGGTTTCAAGAAGTGTGATCGGTGCAAGAAACTAATGTCTCTCACCGACACACATGACTGCTGCCTTCAGTGCCTCGGCCCAGATCATGATCCCATGATCTGTGGCCCGTGTGGCAAAATGTCCACCAAGGCACTTCGAAGCCGTCAGCACCAGAAGGAAAGGATTTTTTCGGATTCTGCCTCCGGCCGGGCCCGGACCTTGTCTGAGGCCTCGATGTCTCGGGAGTCTGATCCCGAGCATCGCCGGGGTTCTTCGGACAGGGGGTCCCCCGACCGGCAACGCAAGAGGAAGAAATGGCTTGCGAGGGCGGCGTCGGAAGAGGTCCCTGGTTCCTCGAGGGCCAGGTCTAAGATCCCCGACCACCGTCCCGGGCCTTTGGAGCAGGAGAAAGCCGTCCAAAGTACCTCGTGTAGAGCCGGAGACCGTCAGACACATAAGTCCTGTAGTCCTCGTGGACTCTCCTCCGAGGGAGCCGACGTCGGGCCCTGCGCCGCCGGGGCCCGAGTCGGTGGCTGCTGAGTCTCCTGAGCTTGGACTCAGGCTGACAGCCTTGGAGTGCAGATTGTCTGCCATTATGGAGCAGCAGCGGGTACTGATGGCCAGCCTCGCTGGTGCATCGGCCCCGACCACCGGGACGTCGACGTCGACCCCGGAGACTGAGCCGATACTCGAGACCATGAAGGCTCGAAGTCGTCCTCAGTTAAGGTCTCCCTCGACCTCCCGCTCAGAACCGAGGGTGTCGACGCCAGTGCCTTCAGTGTCAGGGCAAGTGCCACCTCGACCCGCGCGGTCGGAGCCCCTCGACTCCTCTTCGGATGGATCAGCCTGGGAGATGGAGGATGAGGAGTCCCCCAATACCTTCCGGACTCGGTGTGTCCCGTCGGACTCACCGCAGTCTGAGCCCCGGAGTTCGTGCGGGACATGGCCAAGGCTTTGGCGATTCCCGCAAACCCCGAGGAGGAGCCTCGAGCAAAGGAGCTCGAGGCCCTCCAGTATGACTCTCCTCCGGAGGAGGCCTTTACTGTGCCGGTTCCTCCGATGCTGGAACAGCTGCTCTTCCGGATCTGGGAGGCACCGGCCTCGGCGCCGGTCTTGAGCAAGCTAGTCGATTCCATTTATCTACTCCGTAAGAGCCCTGGCTTCCAAAAGGCGCAGCTGCCGCACCATTCCATGGTGGTGGAATCGGCCATGCATCGTCTGAAGAGCCAGAAGATGCACTCTGCGGTGCCCCCCGGTAGGGCTCAATGCTTGCTTGCCGTGTCCAGTCATACCAGCTGTACATGGGCATGTACCTCCGAGACCTGGCAAAGGAGCTTGACGGGTTCTCTGCTGGCCTCTCCGGGGAACCTTTGCAGAGGTTCCAGTCTTTGTCTTCAGGAATCCGGAACTGTTCCAAATTCATGTCCCGAGAGGCCTACGATGGCTTCGAGGCTTCGGCTCGTGTGGCGGCCGCCGGCATCGCAGCCCGACGCCAGGCATGGCTGCAGTCATCGGACCTCGAGCCGTGGGTACAGGACAAGATGGTCGATGTCCCTTGCCGAGGTGAGAACCTTTTTGGCAAACCCATGGCCGAGAAGGCGGCTGAGCTCGAAACCGAGCACCCGACCAGGACAAGGCTGTCCAGAAAGACTTCTGCCCCTTCTCACAGAAAGAAGGGCTCGGGTAAAAAGTCCTTCTACCCGAGAATGGTGTCTGCCTACAAACCTTTCCCTCAGTACCAGGCCTCCCCAGCTCCCCCTCAGGGGCAGCAGGCCAAGGGGCAGGGACATGGGCCCCGTAGGCAGAAGACCCCCAAGCCTCCGGCTCCTGCTCCTACCCAGCAGGGATGGGGTTTTTGACTCCCAAGGCATAGCCTCTCCGCCCCTGCTGTCCCATCCCTGCACAGGAGGTCACTTAGCCCTGTTTGCCCACAGGTGGCCACCCATTACAGGGGATGCTTGGGTTTTAAGCATCATTCACCAGGGCTATATACTTCATTTCTAACAGCTATCTCATGTCTACTTTCCAGAAGAACCTCTGAGGCCTCTCCTGCACACCAACCTCCTCCTCCAAGAACTTCAGGGTCTGCTTCTGGACAAGGCGGTTGAGCCGGTACCTACTCGCCTACAAGGACACGGGTTCTACTCCAGGTATTTTCTGGTGCCAAAGAGAACAGGAGGCCTAAGGCCTATACTAGACCTCAGGAACCTCAACAAGTTCTTAGAGAAAGAGAAGTTCAAGATGCTCACTCTTGGAACACTTCTGCCCTACCTCCAGCAGGGAGATTGGCTATGCTCCTTAGATCTAAAGGATGCGTACATTCACATCCTCATTCATCCACACCACAGAAAGTACCTCAGGTTCGTGGTGGGAGGAACCATTACCAGTACACGGTGCTGCCTTTTGGCCTATCTTCCGCCCCACGGGTCTTTACAAAGTGCCTAGCTGTGGTGGCGGCCTACTTGAGGGCTCAAGGGGTCTTTGTCTTCCCCTATCTGGACGACTGGCTCATCTGAGGTCAAACTTACCAGGAGGCCAGGCAGGCCACCTTCAGGACTGTCACACTCCTTCAAGACCTAGGCTTTGTCATCAACTTCGCAAAGTCCACTTTGCTCCCCTCCCAGAACCTAGAGTTCATAGGAGCACAGCTGGACTCTCTGCAAGCAAGGGCTTACTTGGCAGAGGACAGAGCTCAAAGGCTCATGGAGTTGGCATCCCGGTTTCTCAGTCTGCCATGGGTTCCTGCCAGGCTCTGTCTGCAACTCCTGGGACACATGGCGTCGACTGTGCATGTGACCCCCAATGCCCGCCTCCACATGAGGCCTGCACAGTGGTGCCTCAGAACTCAGTGGAAGTAGGCCACAGGGAGCCTAGCAGACAAAGTAAGGATATCCAAACCTTTCCTGGATTCTCTTCAGTGGTGGCTACACCCCCCAACTTGCTGCAGGGGGTGCCTTTTCAGGTGGCTGCCCCCACAGTGGTGTTGACAACCGATGCCTCCTTGCAGGGCTGGGTTGCACACTGTCAAGGGAGCTGCACCCAAGGCCTCTGGTCCCCATGGGAAGCCACACAACAGATCAACCTACTGGAACTGCGTGCTATTCCCTTAGCCCTCAAGGCTTTTTCTCACTCCTTGGCCCACCAGTCTGTTCTAGTTCAGACGGACAACCAAGTAGCCATGTTCTATGTGAACAAATAGTTCTATATATATATATTATCTAGTTAACATACTACATATTCCATGTATATAACTCTCCCAGTTTAATCCAAGTTGTTACCCCTGTTTTATGTAACACTGAACAGCCTGTTGTTCCGGTGCTAGTTGTTGTTCCATGTGAACCGCGCTGATCCCAAAAAGTGCGGTATATAAGAAACTGAAATAAATAAATAAATAAATAAATAAACAAACAGGGCGGCACTGGGTCCAGGCCTCTATGCCTGGAAGCACATGCCCTTTGCTCTTTTGCCCTCAGGCACCAGATGTTGCTGAGGGCTGTTTATCTTCCTGGCCAGGAGAACTTTCTAGCAGACCGCTTAAGCAGAATTCTGCAGCCCCACGAGTGGAAGCTGCACCCTTTGGTGGTTCAACAGATTTTCCTAAAATGGGGACTTCCATCCATGGATTTCTTTGCCAGTCCCCTGAATCACCAACTGCCCAGGTTTTGTTCCAGGCAACCGCATACCCGTAAGGGTGGCGGCGGATGCCTTACTGATTTCATGGTCCCAGGGCCTGCTATATGTGTTTCCTCCCACGCCTCTGGTGGCCCGAACCTTGTTCAAGATTCTCAGGGACAAGGCCTCAGTACTTCTGGTTGCTCCCAGGTGGCCGAGGCAGCCCTGGTTCCCCCTGCTACTTCAACTGGCATTGGAGACACCTATGCCTCTGGGATTCCAACCCGACCTTCTCTCTCAGGATCAGGGTTCCCTTCTGCATCCCAATCTCAAATCTCTCCATCTGATGGCATGGAGGCTGCAAGGGTAGTCTTGGCTCCCTGGGACCCACCTAAGGAAGTGGAAGAGGTGGTCTTGGCCTCTAGAAAGCAATCCACCAGGAAAACATACGCCCTGAAGTGGCGGAGGTTCTCCTTGTGGTGTCAGCAACGCAAGGAAGATCCTTTCGGCTGCACTGTGCCAGTAGTACTGCAGTACCTTCTGCACTTGTCCAATCAGGGCCTTAAGTCCAATTCTGTTCGGGTCCACCTCTCTGCCCTGGCAGCTCACCACTCAATGGTGGAGGGACACTCTGTCGGTTCACCCTTTGGTGTCCAGGTTTCTCAGAGACTTACTATTGCTCAAGCCTCCTCTCCGTCCACTGGCCCCTGAGTGGGAGTTGAATGTGGTCTTGCAGCAGCTTACTCGCCCACCTTTTGAATCCATGGCCACATGCCCTCTACGCTTCCTTTCCTGGAAGACTCTATTTCTAGTGGCCTTGACCTCGGCCAGGTGAGTGAGTGAACTTCAAGTCCTGGTCTGTGACAGGCCATACACTCCCTTCTATAGAAACAACTTTTATATACTGCGCTATTTGTTATCAGTGCGGTTTACATATAACAAAGGTTGCACAGTCAGAAGACTGTTCTGTGCTTACATTGAACAGGAGTTTAAACTTGGAGCAACAGGGTAACTATAAACATATGTACAAGAACAATAGGGTAACTATAGACATATGTACAATAACACAATTCGATTGGGTTGAAATATTCAAGAAGGGCAAAGGCGAGCTCAAAATACTTGTGACAGGTTATTTGTGTAGATCATGAAAGGTTTGTGGGCATTGGTGTGTGGGTGAGCAGAGGCGGGGGGGATGCTTGAGCAAAGTGAAGTAGAAAGATGTGGTGTTTGATTGCCTTACGGAACTGAATAAGGTCTTTGATGGATCTAATTTCTGGTGGAAGTTCGTTGCAGCATTTTGGGGCGTAGAAGGCGAAGGTTCTTTTCTTGGTCGTCTGGGTGCACTTGATGGACTCCTTAGGGATGATCAAGGTGTTGTCGGTTACTGACCTTCTGATTCTGTTTTTCGGAGTGAGGGTGATAAGGTCACCGAGCGTCGTGGGGGCTAGGTTATTGATGATCTTGAAGATGATGAGAAGGATTTTGTATGTTAACCTACAATGAATTGGTAGCCAGTGGAGTTCCTTAAGTATCGGGGTGATATGGTCTGATCTTGCTAAACCACAGAGCACACGCGCAGCCGCATTCATAGTGAGTTGCAGCAGATTAAGGGTGTTCTTGGGGAGTCCATACAGGGCAATGTTTGCGTAATCAAAGTGTGGTAGGATGAGGGCCTGGAAAATGGTCTGGAAATCATTATGAGGTAACATGGGCCTGAGGTGCCTTAGCGTTCTAATTTTATTGTAGACAGATCTGGTGGTGTTTCGTATGTGCTCCTTAAAGTCAAAATGCTGGTCCAGTGTAATCCCTAGGTAGCGAATGGAGGGTTTACTAGGGAGTTCTGCATCTCTTACTCTTAGGGAGGATGGAGGGGAGAAATCTTTGTTCCTTGATATGAACAGAACTTCAGTCTTCTTGAAGTTTATGCAGAGATTTTGAGATAGTAACCAGTCAGTGATGGTGTTGAAACAATTGATAAGGTTGGTGAAGTCTGGTTGTTTGACTTTAAATGGTGCAAACAGCAGGACGTCATCCGCATAGATTAGGCGCCATACCACATTTTCTTCCTTTTTCTGACACTCCCTAACCTTCTCCCCTCTTACTTTCAACTCAAATCCCCCCTCCTTATCTTCTCTCTACCTTTCCCATTTCTCCTCCTATCTTGTCTTCTTCCCTTTCCTCAGCTCTTGAACTTCACCTTTTTCATCCTCTTATTCATCCCTCTCTGATCTCTGTTAAACAACTTCATCCTCATTTCCACCATTCTGTCTCCTCTCTGCCTCGCACTCTTCTCCTCCTCCTCCTCCTTTTTTCATCTGGTGACATTAATCCTAACCCTGGCCCCCCAAGACTTTTCTCTCACTCAACCGCCCTAATCTCATCTATATTCCTCACCTTTCTCCTTTTCTTTACTCATTCCATAGCTAATAAACTCCCTTTTACCCATGATCTCTGCATTTCTAACTCTCTTCAACTTCTAGCTCTTACTGAAACCTGGCTCCTCCCTGGTGACACTGCTTCGGTCGCTGCCCTATTTCACAGCAGCTACCAATTCGCACACACTCCTTGTGCCATTGGCCGCAGTGGTGGTTTTGTGATTTCTTACTGCCAATTTCAACCCCTCCCTCTACCTCCTTTTCTTCCTTCAAAGTCCACTCCATTTGCCTTTTTAATCCCTTACCTCTCCAGATAGTTGCTATCTATAGCCCACCTGACAAGTCCACCTCTACCTTTCTCTCTGACTTTGAGTCATGGCTTTCCTTATTTCTCGATTCTTCCTCCCCTTCCCTTATTCTTGGTGACTTTTGAACATTCATGTTGATAACTCCTCTGACCCCTGTGCTTCCAAACTCTTTTCCCTTACCTCCTCATTTAACCTTCACCTTTGCTCTTCTGCCCATCACTCATCAGCACGGCCATTGCCTTCACCTTGTTTTCTTCTCTAATTTTTTGCCCTCTAATTTCTGTATCTCAGCCCTTCCCTTATCTGACCGTCACCTGGTTAGCTTCACTCTTCATCACTCCCTACCTCATTCTCATCCAGTCTCCTATCTTTTTAGGAATCTTCACGCTATCGATCCATTAGTTCTCTCTGCTATTTTCTCATCACCTCTCTCCTCCACTTTGTCTTCTAACTTGGTTGATGAAGTTATACTTTCCAATAATACTGCTCTCTTCTCTGCTCTGGATTCTCTTGCTCCCCCTATCCTGCATCCTGTGAGGCGCACTATACTTCAGCCCTGGCTGTCCTCAACTACTCGCTAACCTTGCTCCTGTGCCCATTCAGCTGAGCACAATGGTTCATACCGTTCCCTTTCTGACTTTCTTCACTTCAAATTCATGCTTCCTTCCTTCCAATCTGCCATAACTCTCGCCAAGAAAAGCTTCTATGTCTATCTAACTCGCTTGCTTCTGATCCCCATCATCTCTCCTCTACTCTCAACTCTCTCCTCTCTCCTCAAGGCAACTCTGCCTCTGACCCTCCCTTCTGTTTCTACCCAAACTCTTGCTGACTATCTCCATGACAAAATCACAAGATTACACTCCAATTCCCCTCAAGATCAGCTTCATACCACCTTCTCCCTCTTCAATACCAACTTTTTTCCTCAATCTCTGTTACCTTTTATTCCTTTTCTAAGATCTCAGAAGAGGAAATCTTTCATCTTCTTTCCTCCTCTAAACTTTCTACCTGTTCCTCTGATCCTATCCCCACCCATCTCCTCAACTTTCATCCCTTCCATCACACAGATTCTCAACTTATCATTCTCTAGTGCAACTTTTCCTGCAGCCTTCAAGCATGCTCTGGTCACACCTCTTCTCAAGAAACCTTCACTTGACCATACTCGTCCTTTTGATTATTGACCCATCGCCCTTCTTTTCCAAAATTCTTGAACATGCAGTTCTCCGCTGTTGCCTTGAATTTCTTTCATCTCAAGCCCTTCTAGCTCCATTTCAATCTGTTATTTGCTCCTTACATTCTACTGAAATGGCCCTTGTTAAAGTCTCCAGCGACTTGTTCCTGACTAAATCCAAAGGCCTTTACCCAGTCCTCATTTTTCTTTACGTTTCTGCTGCTTTTGACACTGTTGACCACTACCTTCACCTTGATATTTTGTCCTCACTTGGTTTTAGGGGCTCTGTACTGCTCTGGTTCTCTTCTTATCTCTCCCATTGCTCCTTCAGTGCCTATTCTGGCAGTTCCTCCTCTACTACTATCCCTCTTTCAGTTGCTGTACCCCAAGGGTCTGTTCTACGCCCTCTTCTTTTCTCTCTCTATACACAGTCCCTTGGTGCTCTCATCTCCTCCCATGGCTTTCAATATCATTTTTACGTTGATGACTTGATTTCTCCAGAAACAAGCAGGAAGTCAGTCCCTCACATATGGGTGATGTCTGCACCGACAGAACCCTTGTGGAAGCATCTCCCCAGCTTTCAAAGAAAGCCTTTGGACTATGCTACCATGCATGCATGGACCCCTTCTCGCCCAAGGGTGCCATCTTGCTTAGTCTCCCTTTTTCCGCAGAGCCCTACAAACATTCGTCTTGTCCCCACAGAAAAAAGTTGATTCCTTTGTGTACTTTGTGTCTTTTTCCAGCTAGCGCCAGTGCCTTTCCTGCCTTCGAGCCCTACTGCCCTGGCATCAGGCCTCAAAACCTTGTTAGGTTCTTTTCCATCCAGCGCCTTTTGTGCCTTTTTCAACCGCTGACCATGTCAAGGGTCTTCGACCTCGCTGGGGTCCTTTTTGCCTTAATGGCCACCAGATTCAACAAGTGTGAGCGGTGTTCCAAAAACATGTCCCTCACCAACACACACAACTGTTGCCTCCACTGTCTAGGTGCTGATCACAATCCGGAGGAATGCTCCCTATGTAAAAAGATGTCTGCAAAAACCATTCAAAGTCGCTGGCAGAAGCAGGACAACATCTTCCATAGGGCAGACTTGACCTCCAAGGCCCCGCATAGATCCTCGGAGTCGCATAAGATCCCTGCAGACACTCCAAGCAAGGGTCCTTGGAATGAGAGCGTAAGAAGAAGAAGAAGAAGGCCTCGAGGACCCCATCCTGGGAGGCAGACAAACATGGCAAGTCCTATGTGCAGTCCCTCAGCCCTCGATGGGCATTCAGAGAAGTTGGAGCTAGAGCGACTAGCCCAAGGTACCCAGGACCGACGTCATGGCATTCATCGACAGATCCCATACTCCTGAGGCCCGTCCCGTTCCGTTGAGGACCCCCTCTCCTCCTCGACACCCGACCTGGTCACCCTGGCATCGGTGTCAAAAGTTGCGACCTCCGAATGGAAAACCAGAATGCTGGCATTGGAAAGCAGTGTTTCTGCGTTCCTCGCCTCACAGCAGGAGTCACTGCCTGGCTCCACCGGTACATGCCCCAAGACCACAGGGATCTTGATGCCGAGGACTCCCTGGACCGTGAAGTGATCCCTGAGAGCCACATGCCTCGTGCGTATCCTCGGCGAGGGTCTCATTCTCGCTCCTGATCCTCGTGTGCACGGTCCTCTGGCTCCGGCCAAGCACCAGTCCTGAGGCATTGAAGACCGGACCCTCCAGCGCCACTGGAGTTGTCAGGTCTTGAGTTATCGACGGACTATTCCGATTGGGAGTCTGACATCGAAACTTCCCCAGACACATGGGCCCACTGGGATCTCCCCTCGGACCCGTCTCCACTGGCTTCGAGATGCCAGTCCCCACCCGAAGACACTTCATTCCTCAAGTTAGTCTGGGACATGGCAAAGGCGCTCTTCCTCACAACGGAGTCAGAGGAGGACCCTCGTATGGAGGAACTTGAAATCCTCCAGTATGAGTCCTCACCTAAGGAGGCCCTCATGGTCCCTGTTGCCCCCATCCTCGGTCAACTCCTCCGGATTTGGGAGATGCTGGCATCGATGCTGATCGTCAGCAGATGCCTGGATACCATGTACCAGGTTCAGTGAGGTCCAGGGTTCTGGAAGGCGCAACTCCTGCATACCTCCATGGTGGTCAAGTTGGCCATGCACCAACAAAAAAGCCCGAAGACCCACTCATTGGTGCCCCTGGGCAGGGAGTCCTGCGCCCTTGACGCCCTCAGACAGAAATGTTACCAGGGCTCCATGCTGGCATGCCGCATGCAGACCTACCAACTGTATATGGGCATGTTCCTCTGAGACCCCACCAAGGAACTCTGAGGCTTTGCAGTGGGCCTTGATGAGGAGCATCAGACCCTCGTGAGATCTGTCAGTGACTGCTCAAAGTACCTGTCTCAAGCGGCCTACAATGGCTTCAAGTCCAGTGCAAGGGTAGCCGCTGTGGGCATCAGCGCCCAATGCCAGGCCTAGCTCCAAGCATCAGACCTTGAGCAATGAGTCCAGGAGAAACTCCTCAACGTCCCTTGCTTTGTGGAAAACCTCTTCGGCAAGCCAATGGAGGACAAGGCGGCCGAAATTGAGACTGAATATGTCACCAGATCTCTGCTCTTGAGGAAGACTTTGGCTCTTCCCAGGAAGAAAACACATGGGAAGAGGCCTCCCTTCAACCAAAAGGGCCAGCCGTACTGGGGCTATCCTTACCCAGCCACCCAGACCCCTCCACAGGGTCACCAGGGCAAGGGAGCAGGCCGGGGCCTGTGTAAGCCCAAGGGCCCCAAGCCTCAGACACCGGCCCCAGCCCAGATTGGTTTGGGGTTTTGCCTGCCAAGGCATAGCCTTTTTACCCATTGGGGATCAGCTACCAACAGGAGGGCACCTGTCCCTATTTGCTCACGGGTGGGCTACCATAACCACTGACTCCTGGGCATTCCAGGTGGTCAGGGAGGGTTACCTCCTTCATCTGGACCAGAAACTCACTCCTCCTCTTTCAGGAGAGCCCCCTCAGACTCTCCTGCACCAGGCCCTGCAGGAACTCACAGGCTTTCTCAGGGACAAGGCTGTTGAGCCAGTACCACCTCACTCAAAGGGGAAGGGGTTCTACTCCAGGTACTTTTTAGTCCCAAAAAGAACAGGAGGCCTAAGGCCTATCCTAGATCTGAGAAACCTGAACAAATTCCTGGTGCAGGAGACGTTCAAAATGCTCTCCCTTGGAACTTTTCTGCCCTACCTCCAGCAGGGAGATTGGCTATGCTCCTTGGACCTAAGGGATGCTTATACCCACATCCTTATTCATCCCAGTCACAGGCAGTATTTAAGGTTCATGGTCGGGGGCGAGCACTATCAGTACAGGGTACTTCCCTTCGGCCTAGCTTCTGCACCAAGAGTCTTCACCAAATGTCTCCAAGGAGGCCTTTGTCTTTCCGATACCTGGATGACTAGCTCATAAAAGGAGACATAACTTCAGAGGTGCAGCAGGCAATGGCCCGCACCATTCAGGTGCTAGAAAATCCGGGGTTTGTGATAAACCACCCCAAATCCTACCTCACTCCAGTACAGGATCTGGAGCTCATAGGGACTCGCCCGGACACCCTCCAAGCCTAGGCCTGCCCCCCCCCCCCGAAAAGGCGGATCATCTCAGGGCCCTGGCAACTGAGGCAAAACACCATCATGCCCTGTCGGTGTGGTTCATGCTACACCTGCTCAGCCACATGGCCTCCACATGCTAACAGCTCAGTGGTGTCTCCACTCTCAGTGGACTCAGGCCATAGGCAGGCTCCAGGACAGAGTCTCGGTGTCCAGTCAACTAGCTGAGTCACTCAGTTGGTGGCAGAATACACACCATCTGCAGAAGGGTATGCCCTTTCAGCAGCCAAACCCCCCAGAGGATTCTCATGACAGACGCCTCCCTCAGGGCTGGTTCCCCCTTGCAAAGAACTGCATACACAGGGCAGCTGGCCTCTCGAGTTAAGCCAGCAGCAGATCAACCTGCTGGAACTAAGAGCCATTTTTCTGGCGCTCAGGGCTTTCCGACACTGCCTGCAGCACCAGTTGGTGCTAGTCCAGATGGACAGCCAGGTTGCAGTGTTGTATTTGAGCAAACAAGGAGGCACTGAGTCTCAACGCCTCTGCCAGGAGGCTGTGGCCCTCTGCTTGTATGCGATCAAGCAGGGGATGCTTCTCAGAGCAGTCTACCTTCCAGGCCAGAACAATACCCTCGCGGACAGGCTGAGTAGGGTCCTCCAACCACATGAGTGGCACAGTGGCTGTTCCGACTGTGGGGAACCTCAAGCTAGGACCTCTTTGCCAGCCTGGTCAACGCTCAGCTACTCCGCTTCTGCTGTCCCCAACTGCACCTGAGCCGGGTAGCAGCAGATACCTTCCTCATCTAATGGTCTGAGGGCCTTGTGTATGCCTTCCCTCCCACGCCGCTTATTGGATGGACCCAATTCAAGGTCCAACGGGATAGAGCTTCCATGATCCTGGTGGCCCCACGGTGGCCCAGACAGCCCTAGTTCCCTCTGTTGTTCTGCCTGACCCAGGAGGATTTTATTTAGAGTGTGGAATAGCTAATTGTATAAAGTACACCCCATTAATTAACAAATTGCAGTCGTCACATTTAACCGCTCATATCAAACATTCATATAAACAATAGATAACTTTAATGTAGCCTTTGTGTCTTCCCCGAAGGTCTCAGACTTAACAACATTGAGCTTAATGGTTAAGCTCTTGTGTTATAGTAGCATCAATGACCTTCTTTCATTCACCAGTAAAGGGACTACTTTGGCTTCTGTTTATTAAAAAATGAAAAAGAATTGCTTATTTGTATCTCGTGATTGTTGATATAATCTTGTCCCCTATATATAAATCTTTCAAAAAAACTTCATTGATTTTGAAAGAAGCCCAACGCCGTCATAAAGCTTTGCTCTTGCGTTTCACAAAGTTGTTTCATCAGGGGTGTACGCTTGAATAGCTGGGACAAAACGTGATACACGCTGGTAAGCTTCGTGTTATTCACAGAATGAAAAGTTATCTAGAAATAAATATAACGAAACCCATTTCAGTAATGTGAGATATGGCTCCCCACCAATACTGCCTAATCTTGTTTTGTTATCACTATATCCCGGTTTACTAACCTTGTAGTTTTGATAAACAATCAAAAAATGCTGCCCACGTTCCTGGATAAGAAGACAATTCCTTTGCTTCAGAATCTAACAGCTGAAAACGCCGCGCATGCGGACTTACTCTAAGATACTGCCTTTAAAGGCAAAATAGAGCCCGCCCATCAGACATTACCACGTCACAATAAGTTTCTCCGTACTTGATCATCCACTGATCCTATATTAGAACTCAGCAATACGTTCTAACGCTTATTACAGAAACTGTTTATATCTCTGTTATTCGATGAAAGAACTCATTCATCATTTCAAACAAGCTTTCCAATCGATGTATCAAATCAATTAAGCTTTTTTGAAAGATTTATATATAGGGGACAAGATTATATCAACAATCACGAGATACAGATAATATGCTACTATAACACAAGAGCTTAACCATTAAGCTCAATGTTGTTAAGTCTGAGACCTTCGGGGAAGACACAAAGGCTACATTAAAGTTATCTATTGTTTATATGAATGTTTGATATGAGCGGTTAAATGTGACGACTGCAATTTGTTAATTAATGGGGTGTACTTTATACAATTAGCTGACCCAGGAGGATGGCTCGATTCTCCACCCCAACCTGGGATCCCTTTCGCTCACAGCATGGCAGCTGAACTGGTCGCCCTAGCGCTCTTCAACCTCCCCATAAAGGTGGAGGAGGTCCTCCTAGTCTCTCGCAAAAACTCAACGAGTTGAGCTTACATCTTCAAATGGTGCAGGTTTTCGGTCTAGTGCACGACGCAGTGGCTTGACCCATTCGCTTGCCAGGTGCACACAGTGCTACAGTACTTGCTTCACCTCTCACAGGCCAGACTTAAGTCCAACTCAGTTCAAGTGTACCTGAGCGCGCTCTCCGCACATCATCATTGAGAGCAAGCCTCTTTCGGTCCAGCCCCTCATCACCCACTTCATGCAGGGCTTGCTGCTCTCTAAGCCCCCCTTCCAGCCCCGCTCAGTGGAATGGGACATCAATGTGGTTCTCATGCAGCTTACCAAGCCATCTTTCAAACCCTTGGCTACCTGCCAGCTGTGGTATCTATCTTGGAAGGTTGTCTTTCTGGTGGCGTTCACCTTTACCCATTGAGTCAGCGAGCTCCAAGCTTTGGTGGCGAGCTACCCTACACTAGGTTATACAAGAATAGGGTCGTGCTTCGCACCCACCCTAAATTCCTTCTGAAAGTGGTGTCCGCCTTCCATCTTAACCAAGAGGTGGTGCTCCCCACACCTTCCCACGGCCCCACGCTGACAAGGCAGCGGATGTTCTGCATACTCTGGACTGCAAAAGGGCCCTGTCCTTCTACTTAGAGTGGACTCGGGGCCACCATAAAGCCTCACAGCTTTTAGTTTCTTATGAGCCCAGTCGTCTGGGGGAGACTGTCACTAAGCGCACTCGGGCCATCTGGGTGGCGGACTGCATTGCCTTCGACCATGACTGGTCTGCACTGCTGATGGAGCGCCGAGTCACAGTGCACAATGTCAGGGCTATGGCAACTTCTGTTGCAAGCCTATGGTCTGTCCACCTGGCGGACATCTGCCAGACCACCACCTGATCCTCTGTTCACACTTTTGCAGCTCACTACTGCCTGGAGAAGGAGTCCCGATAGGATGGTGCCTTTGGCTAAGCCGTGCTCCATAATCTGTTCGGGGTTTAGGCAACTCCTGCCTTCTGACCCTTCTTGTTCAGGCTTCCGGAACCATTGTTTTCCCTGGACATTGGGGTCCTCAGAGTCTGTCCTCAGATTCGCTGTGGCTGCTCATGGTTGGGCCGTGTTTTTCTGCAGGTTTCTGGTGGCCTGTAGCTAGGGAGTCTTATATGTGAGGACTGACTTCCTGCTTGTTCCTGGAGAAAGCATAGTTATTCGCCTATAGCAGGTGTTCTCCAGAGACAGCAGGAATCAGTCCTCACAACCCACCCTCTTCCCCTTGGAGTTGCTGTTCAATTTTTGGCCATCTTCTTTTGTTGGCTGTAGCTATGTCATCTGACTGAGCACGATGGCACCCTCGGGCGGGAAGAGGACCACACATGCGTGCTAGGATATCCCAAAGGCTTTCTTTGAAAAATGAGGAGATGCTTCAGTGAGGGCTCTGTCAGCACTGACTTCACCCATATGTGAGGATTAATTCCTGCTGTCTCTGGAGAACACCTGTTACAGATTAGTAACTGCGCTATTTCTCATACACTCCAAGCCCGTATATTTGCCTGCCTATCTGCCGTTTGAAATTGAACATGGCCAAAACCAAATTTCTTATTTTTCCCCCTAAACCCTCTCCCCTCCCCTTCTTCCTTCATCTAACTCTATTGATAACACTCTTCTGCTTCCTATTTCCTCAGCCCACAACCTTGGAGTCATAAAAACATAGAATCATGATGGCTGAAATAGACCACATGACCTATCTAGTCTGCCCTTCCATATCAACTACAATAGTCCCCTTTTTTACCTTTAGAGAACCTCTGTGTTTGTTCCATGCTTTTTTCAATTCAAATACTGTCCTTGTGTCCACCACCTCCACTGGAAGGCTATTCCATGCATCTACCACTTTTTCTGTAAAGAAATCTTTCCGCATATTACTCCTGAGTCTATCACCTTTCATTCTCATCCTATGTCTCCCCTTCAATTGAAAGAGGATCCTCTTGTGCATTTATGCCAGGGAAGTATTTAAATGTTTCTATCAATAAAATAAATAAATAAATCATATTGCCCCTATCCTGCCTTCCCTCTAAAGTATACATATTAAGATCTCTAAGTCTGCCCTCATGCTACATAAGGAAACCCATTAACCATTTTAGTAGCCATCCTCTGCACCAACTCCAACCGGCTTATATCTTTTTGATGGTGCAATCTCCAGAATTGTGCACACTACTCCAAATGAGGTTGCACCAGAGACTTATACAGAGGCATTATCACCTCCTTTTTTCTGCTGGCCATTCCTCTTTCTATACACACAAGCATCCTTATGGCTTTTGCAGTCGCCTTTTCTACCCATTTAGCTACATTAAGATCATCACACACTCAGGTCCCGCTCTTCTTTTTTGGACAGAAGTACCTCACTCCCTGAAGCCCAGATGCATGACTTTGCATTTTTTTAGTATTAAATTTCAGCTGCCAAATTCTAGACCATTCTTCAAGCTTAGCTAGGTCCCTCCTCATCTTATCTACTCCTTGCTGTCTACTGTATTGCAGATTTTGGTATCATCCACAAACAAGCAAACCTTCCGCGATAGCCCTTCCGCAATATCACTAACAAAGATGTTACAAAATATTGGACCAAGGACAGATCCCTGCAGCACACCACTGGTAACTTCCTTCTTCTCAGAGTGAGCTCCATTTGCCTGTACACTTTGTTGCCTCCCATTCAACCAATTTCTAACCTAATCAGTAACTTTAGGGTCCATCCCTAGGTGCTCAGTTTGTTTATAAGTCGCCTGTGCAGAACGGTGTCAAAGGCTTTACTGAAATCTAAATACATCACATCTAGGGTTCCTCCTTGGTCCAACTCCCTGGTCACCCAGTCAAAGAAATCAATCAGATTTGTCTGAGAAGACCTGCCTCTGGTGAATTCATGCTACCTCGGATCCTGCAATCCATTGGACTCCAAAAACTTTGCTATTCTCTCTTTTAGTAGTCTTGCCAATAATTTACCAATAATTTCACAGGTCTGCGACTAAAAAGCTGTTTGATTATTTTCATCTAATTTCCATGTATTTTGGTGTGCTGAAAACAAATAAAATATTGAAAAAACTCCTAGACGTCATGATTTGCCACAACATGCAAAATTGTCTTCAAATTTATCAATTTTTTTCAAATTACTATTAATTAATTCACATAAGTGCATTTAAGATATAAAATGCCAAAAAAACCTTAAAGGGGTTGTCCGAGTTATGTAAAAGAAAATATAGCACTGTAAATCTGATGGTCAGCAATATATACATAAGCTAAGCAAGTTTTAAGTCCGTGCTTCTAATGGTAGAAGGGGTTAATCTTTCCTGAAGAATCCAGTGGGAGGGAGACACAGGGCAGATAGCAGCAGCTCCGGTCAGTGCAGGGGGGCGTGGCCAGCACTGTGACATCTTGTGTACAGACACAGAGCTGCTCTCTCCTGCATGCCACACTTGTGCACGAATCATCATCAAGTTCTTGGTTCTAGGCTGTTCACACTTTTTCATTGCAATTCGTGTTAGCTCGTCATTCTTCAACCATTATGTTATGGCTCTGCGAAAGTGTATTAATTCACCAGACAGTTTCTGTTTCATCTGTGGTGAAAGCAACAGCAGAATATTACAGACTTTGTGAAAAAAGTATACTTTGCATACTTTGGACTAAAAATTGGAGATCAAGATAAAGTCTGGGTGCCTCATAAAGTGTGCAAACGGTGTGTTGAGGACCTCCGAAACTGGTTCAAGGGTAAGAAAAAATCTTTCCATTGTGGGATTCCTATGGTATGGCGAGAGTAAAAGAACCATAGTGACGACTGTTACTTTTGTTCATATGATATGAAAGGGTTTAATTCCAAATGGAAGCATTCCATTTCATACCCCAATCTTTACTCGGCAATTTGTCCCATCCCCCATGGCACAGATATACCAGTACCCAAGCCCTCTGCTACCTTGGAAGAGATACCTAGCCCCGATGAAGGTGAAGTCATACCTGAACCAGATGACGAATCAAGTTCTGACTTTGAAGATGATACAAGACCAAAATAGTTTTCTCAGGAGGAGATGAATGATTTGGTAAGAGACTTGAATTTTCCCAAAGATGCCGCTGAGTTACTCGGATCAAGGCTGAAAAACAGGAATTTATTGTTGCCAGGAGTGTCATCTTCATGGTTCAGACATCGTGAAAAGGAGTTCGTTCCTTATTTCGCCCAGGTAGACAAGTTGATTTATTGCATCGATGTCGAAGGTCTGATGGGTCAATTTAAAATCCAATATGATTCAGAGCAATGGCGCCTTTTTATAGATTCTTCAAAAAGAACTCTCAAAGCAGTTTTACTCCACAACGGTTTTTACGCTTCCATACCTATAGGTCATTCCGTACACTTGAAGGAAACCTACGAGAACTTGGAATTGGTTCTTCGTAAACTTAAATATGAAGACCATGGTTGGCAAGTGTCTTGTGCATGCTGCTCGGGCAACAAGCTGATATCCTTGTTTTCTCTGTCTATGGGACAGTCGAGACCGACAAAATCACTGGACCAAGAAGAGTTGGCAGCCGAGGGTGCTAACAGTCGGTGAAAAAAATGTCCTCCGAGAAACTTTGGTACCTTCCCATAAAGTTCTTCTACCACCTCTCCACATAAAATTGGGATTGATGAAGCAATTCGTAAAATCACTTCCAAGAGATGGAGAATGCTTCAAATACTTGGTCACCAAGTTTCCAGGCCTGTCGGAGGCAAAATTGAAGGAAGGTGTGTTCGTCGGACCAGACATTAGAAGGCTTATAGTTGATCAAGAGTTTGTCAATACCATGACGGATCCTCAAAAAGAAGGGTGGATTGCATTTAAAGAAGTCGTACAGAAATTTTTAGGCAATAACAAAGATCCTCACTAAAAAAAGATCGTCGGACGAATGCTGAAAGCATTTCAAGCTTTAGGCTGCCTGATGAGTTTGAAAGTGCATTTCCTCCAGTCCCACCTTGACTACTTTCCTGAAAATTTGGGAGCTGTGAGTGAGGAACAAGGTGAACGATTCCACCAAGACATTAAAGAGATGGAAAGGAGAGCCAGGGAAAATGGAGCATTACAATGATGGCAGACTACTGTTGGATACTTCAGAGAGACATTCCAGATGCTACTCACAAGCGTAAATGCACCAAGAGGAGCCTCACAAGGAAGAAGAATCAAGTTTAGTGTGTGTAGGTGAGCTCATTTCAGTTCAAAAAAGGATTTTCATGAAAATATTGTAATAAAACTAATTTTATAAGTCTATTTCCATTTATTTTCAGGTATTGCCTTATTTAGCATAGTTACCTAAATTGCCAGGAAGCGTGATGTCCTCTGACAAAATGGAGGTCATTTTCAGATTCAGCACACCAAAAAACATAAAGATTACGTGGAATAACCAAAACAGCTCTCGAAAACATTTTTTTTGCAGACCTGTGATATTTCCAGTAATTTACTAACCGGCCTGTAGTTCTCAATATCTTCCTTACGTCTGCTTTTGTGTAAAACAGGTTGCCAACTCCAGTCCTGGAGTACCACAGTCCTGCCTGGTTTTCAGTATATTCTCAATGAATATTCATAAGATATATTTGCATATAATGGCAAACAGTAGATGCAAATATATCTCATAAATATTCATTGAGAACATCCTGAAAATCAGTCTGGATTGTGGTGCTCCAGTACTGGAGTTGGCCACCCCTGGTATAAAGGCCACCCCTGGTGTCTTTCTCCAGTCCTCTGGCACCACTCCCGATTCCAAAGAGGCATTGAAAAGGTCAGACAGTGGAGCTGCTAGAACATCCCCAAGTTCCCTCAGTATTCTTAGATGTATCCCATCTGGACGCATGGCTTTGTCTACTTTTAGTTTATCTAGTTCTTCTCAAACAGTCTTCTGAAAATCATTCAAGATCCCCATCGCTTCTGTTCCTATTTGTGTGCTTTTCTGAGGTCCTGCTCCTGGTCCTTCATCTGTGACACAAAACAGAAATATTTGTTAAGCACTTCTGTTTTATCCTAGTCAGTTTCTGGATATTCCTCCCCTGCACTCTTGAGTCTGACAATACCACTTTTGCCCTTCCTCCTCTCACTAACATATCTGAAAAATGTCTTATTCCCGCGTTTTATTGCATTGGCTATTTCTTCTTTTTTTGTACCTTAGCCATCCTGTCTACTTTGCTAGCTTCTCTATGTTTTTCCAAATATAGATGCCTTTCTTCGATATGTTTATGAAGGCCTCCTTCTTTTTCTTCACTTTTTCAGCTACCCAACAATTGTTCCAGTATATTCTACTGTTTCAACAAACCTTCAGATAGCAAAAGGAAATTACTCAATGAACCCCCCCCAACCCCTCCCCTGAAATCATCTTCAACTCCTCCCTCTCCTTCTCCACACTTACCCAACAGATAGCAGAAACCTGTCGTTTCTTTCTTTACAACATTAACAAAATTCACCCCTTCCTTTCTGAACACACCACTAATCCACTCTTTGGTCACTATTCGCCTCGACTACTGCAACCTCCTCCTTGCTGCTCTCCCTCCGAGTCATCTTTCTCCCCTTCAGTCTGTTCAAAACTCTGCTGTGCAGCTAATCTTCACCAGTCCCAAGATGATCATATAACCCCCCTTCTCAAATAACTAAATTGGCTTCCTTTCCGTTTCTGTATCCAATACAGACTTCTCCTTCTGACCTAAAAGTGCATTCATTCTATTACTCCTCACTACCTTTCCTCTCTTCTCTCTCCCTACATTCCTCCTCGTGAACTCCACTCTAACTCTGGCTTGCTTCTCTCTATGCCCTTCTCTTCAACAGTCAAGTCCAGACTTCGATCCTTTCATCTTGCTGCTCTTTATGCCTGGAACAAACTACCTGTATCTTTATGTCAAGTTTCATCTCTCCCTCTTTTCAAATCCACGCTAAAGGCTCACCTCTTTCAGACCACTTTTGGATCTTAATCCTTTGTTCTCCTTCTGTCTCATTACCCTTCCCTACTATACCCATGTTCTCATCTATTGTACTGTCTGTCTTGATTAGATTGTAAGCTCTGACGAACAGGGACTGTCTTTTATATGTATCCATTAAGCGCTGCATATGCCTTGTAGCGCTATACAAATGATTAATAATAGCAGCAGTAGTAGTTTCTTCTCCTATTTTTCAACTATGATTTAAGAACATAAGAACATAAGATATGCCATACTGGGTCAGTCCAAGGTCCATCAAGCCCAGTATCCTGTTTCCAACAGTGGCCAATCTAGGTCACAAGTGCCTAGTAGTTTACCCAAAAGACACAGGTTACACAATGCCTGTATTGGGGCAAGCAGTGGATATTCTGGGTCCACTTTAATAATGGTTTATGGACCTTTCCTCCAGGAACTTGTCCAAATCATTTTTAAACCCGGCTACACTTACAGCTTTTACTACATCCTCCAGTAGCAAATTCCAGAGTTTGATTACACATTGAGTGAAAAAATATTTTCTCTTATTAGTCTTAAATAGGCTACCCAATTGCATGCACCTTAGTCTTTCTATATTTTGATGGTGTAAACAAGCGATCTACATTTACCCATTCCACTCCATTCATTAATTTATAGACTTCTATGATATCTCCCCTCAGCCGTCTCTTTTCAAGTTTTAAGAGCCCTAACCTTTTTAGCCTCTCTTCATAGGGGTATCCTTCCATCCCCTTTACCATTTTGGTGGCTCTTCTCTGTACCTTTTCTAATAATGCTATAATCCTTTTTAAGATATGCCGACCAGAATTGCACACAATATTCAAGGTGTGGTCACACCATGGAACGATATAGAGGCATTATAATATCCTTTGTTTTATTCTCCATTCCTTTCCTTATGATACCTAGCATTCTATTTGCTCTCTTGGCCACCACTGCACATGTTAACATTAACATGTTATCCATGCCTAAATCTTTTTCCTGGGTAGTGGTTCCCAATGTGAAACTTTGCATCGTGTAACCATAGTTTGGGTTGTTCTTTCTTGGGTGCATAATTTTGCACTTGTCCACATTAAATTTCATCTGCCATTTGGATGCCCAGTCTTCCAATTTATCAAGATCCTCTTGCAGTTTTCCACAATCCTCATGGGTTTTAACAACTTTGAATAGTTTTGTGTCATCTGTAAATTTGTTAACCTCACTCGTTATTCCCATTTCCAGGTCATTTATGAATATGCTAAAAAGCAGCAGACCCAGCACAGATCCCTATTCACCTTTCTCCATTGGGAAAATTGGCCATTTAGCCCTACCCTCTGCTTTCTATCTTTTAACCAGTTCCTGATCCACAATAGTACACTGTCTCCTATCCCATAACTTTTTAGTTTTGCCAAAAGTCTCCCATGAGGGACCTTTTCAAAGGCTTTCTGAAAGTCCAGATACACTATATCAACCGACTTACCTTTGTCTGTTTATTCACTAACAGATTAGTAAGACAATACCTTCCTTGGCTAAAGCCATGTTGGCTGTCTGCCATTAAGCCATGACTATCTACATGTTCAGTAATTTTGTTCTTTATGATGGTTTTTCCTAGTACTGACATCAGGCTTACTGGTCTGTAGTTTCCCGGATCACCCCTGGAACCCTTTTTAAAAATTGGCATTACATTGGCCATCTTCCAATCTTCAGGTATTACAGATGATTTTAATGATTGTTCACAGATTACTAATAGGTCTGCAATCTCATATTTCACTTCTTTCAACACCCTCGAATGTATACCATCCAGTCCAGGTGATTTATTCCAACTCATGAATGCTTCCAGGATTCCTTTTACCAATGACAGATTTCCGCTCTTTCCAAAGGTTCTTGATTGGATTGCTGGCCAGTTTAAAATGGTCCATTTTTTTCTTTTTGACCATTCCTTTGTATTTTTGAATATATGTTTTGGGTTATTGCCCTGCTGGAGGGCCCATGACCTTTGACCCAGACATAGCTTTCTGATTCTAGGTAGCAAAATACCTTGGTAGTCCTCTGACTTCATGATTCCTTTAATTGGTTCCAGGCCTCCAGGTCATGAGGCAGCAAAACAGTTCCATAACATTATGGAACCTCCACCATGTTTATGTAACTGTAGGAAGGGTGTTTTTTCCTTATAAGCTTCATTTCTTCGCCTGTAAATGTATCGCTGGTCTGCATTGCCAAAGTACTCAAGTTTGGTTTCATCTGTCTACAGAACATTTTTCCCAGAAGGATTTTGGTTTCTCAAGGTAGGTTTGGGCAAAGATCAGCCATGCCATTTTATTTCTGTCTATGAGCAGTGGGGTCCTCCTTGGGCTTTTCCACTGAAATTTTTGTTTAGTGCGCGGGATCTAGTGCGGGTAGAAACCACCACTCCAAATTGCTCCAGGTCAGCCTTAAGCACTTTGGATGTTGTATGTGGTGAAGAATTCTTGGATTAATTTTCCTCTTCCCACCATGTCCTGGGAGGTTCTTGACCGTTCCATGAGCAGAAAACCTCTTAACATTTTGAACTGTAGACACAGGAATCCCAAGGTCTTTGTAGATGGCCTTATATCCCTTTGAAATTTGATGTTTGGTGATAATGGCTTTTTTGACAGTCTCAGGCAGCTCTCTTGTCTTCACATTTGTAAAAATGGAACAGGGAGTGAATGTGGCCATTTTGAACATTAGAGCCATCATTCATTGGGTGATTCAAGTCATGTGAGTACTGACAATTGATCACAGGCGCATCTAATTTCACTGCAATGGGAATGTGGTTCTTCTGTTCGAACTGATTTGAATTGTTTATAAAGGTGCCAATAATCATGTCCTTCCAAAAATCTGACCATTCACAGAGTGAAAAAATAATCTAATCATCCACATAAAAATATCTCACTCCACTCTTCACATAGACTCCAAATGTAACATTTTTAATAAGGAGAAAAGGATATCAGACCATCAGAGCATCAGTCATAGGCATAACTTATCTTGGCCTTTGTCCTTTTGCTCAACTGCATCAATGATACAGAAAAACTCCTTATAGAAATATGTATAAATAACGTCAATTAATTAATTAATGTGGTATCTATGTGAAGAGTGGAGTGAGATCTTTTTATGTGGATGAGTAACCATGTCCTGGCAATGTCCCAGTTTTTATACTTTTTCCTATTATTTCCTTTTAAATTGATCTTGTTTTATTTGATTCTTTTATGTGTCAAATATATGTTCATCTATAGTCCAAAACCATTTCACTGGCCACTTTTTTTTTAGGAGATATTGGAAGTGTACTGATAATATGGACCACAATTGTACATGTTTTCTACAAATTTTATTTTTAAGTTTGTATCATCCCAGACACTGAATATCTTTCAGGTAATAGCAGGGTTCTGGTTTGCGTTGCTGAGATAGAGGAGATATGAGGCAAACTGAGAGAGAATAAATATGATATTTTGTGTAGTAGGTAACTCTTACGTAGTTTTTGTCTTAAACTTTGTCCTCATTTTGCATTTGCATATTTCCCAAAGATTTTATCCACAATTATGATTCTTGTGTTTGTTATTATTTTATGTTTATTATTAAGATTTGCTTTTAACAATTTTAGGCTTACTGGCTTGTTAACTGTATCTCAGTTTTGCTCTGGAATACACTAAACTGCTGGTTTTAATTATTATCTTTGTTTGGTATTAACTGCTTATTTCCAAGATGTGAACAAATATTTGCCCTGTTCTGTTATATTCTTTATATTTGTATACAGCATTCTGCCATTATGTGGACAGGTGGTTTATAAGTATGAGTGATAAATCGTGGACCATGCTTATATGCAGAAAATCCCTGAATTGGGAAATCATTTGAAATACTTGAGACTTATGATCCACGTAAACAAGTCACTCTGTGAAGCTTGTTAGTGACTGCTATATAGGATACTAGGAACTTCTACTTGTAACACTGAAGTATTTATTTTATTGGTGTCCAGGTCTTATTCATGTTGGTGATGAGCTTAGGGAAGTTAATGGCATACCTGTTGACAATAAGAAACCAGAGGAAATAATACAAATTTTGGTGAGTAAGAATTCCTTTGAACTTAAAATAGACAGTGTAGTCATGATTTATTTATTTATTTAAATTTGTTGATAAACCGCCTTTCTACTATCCAAGGCGGTTTACATAGAACTTCACAGATATAACAGTGCATGAGCAAGTGTTTTATAGGGAACAAGGACATTCCAGAAAATACAACTTGTACATTATAACATAACTGTGAATGTTAAATACAATAACTACTGTATATACAGATGGGGAGGAATAGCTGGGAATTAAGGTGAACAGTGGAACATAATCTGTGCATTTTGTAGGAAAAGGATACGAGTCTCTGACTATTGTAGAAGGTTTGTTAATATTATATTCTATTTTTATATTCTATTTGTTATTTAAGGGTCTGTTTACTAAACCACAGTAAGATTTTGTAATTATTGCATGGCAATTTTCTAAAATTAACACACGGGGGAGGATTTAATCTTTGTTGGGGCATTCATAGTATCTAGCATACAGTTAATGCAGAGAAACTTCCTTAGCATACATTAACTGTGTTGCAGATAGCATGATACAGATAGTTATGTCTATTGAGGTAGAGTTCCTTGTTCTGTATTATCTACCATATTAGGTTAGCACACAAGCTCCAAGAACAAGCAGGAATGCAGTCTTCACATATGTGTATCGTCGGTACTGATGGAGCCAGGGTGGGAAAGCAGCACAGTGTCCAATTGGAAAGTTTTTGGGAACACTCCACTGCGCCTGCACATCTGCTTTCCCACCTTCCCAAGTCCTCTTGTCAGTTCTTTGTTTTCCGCGAAGCCAGCAGCAGGTTATTTTCTCCTGTCACTGCCGAAAAACGTCACTTTTGGGTTTAAATCTGTTCTTTGCTTTTCTGTTGACAACTATCTGGCAGACAGGTTGAGCAGAATACTGCAGCCCCACGAGTGGCAGCTGCATCCTTCAGTGGTTCAGAAGATCTTCCTGAAATGGGGTCTCCCTTTGATGGATCTCTTTGCCAGCCCCATGAACAAGCAACTGCCAAAGTTCTGCTCCAGGCAACCACATCCTCTGCGGATAGCAGCGGATGCTTTTCTGATATCTTGGTCTCAGGGCCTCCTCTATGCGTTTCCTCCCACGCGCTTGGTGGCCTGAACCATATTCAAGATTCTCCAGGACAAGGCCTTGGTCCTGCTGATAGCTCCCAGGTGGCCGAGACAGCCTTGGTTTCCTCTTCTGCTTCAACTGGCGGTAGATCCTCCACTGCCTCTGGGGTTGCAACCCGACCTTCTCACACAGGACCAGGGTTCCCTTCACCCCAATCTCAAATCTCTCAATTTGATGGCCTGGAGGCTGCAAGGGTAGTTTTAGCTCCCTGGGGCCTACCTCAGGAAGTTGAGGAGGTTGTCCTAGCCTCTAGGAAACATTCTACTAGGAAAACCTATGTTCTCAAGTGGAAGAGGTTTTCTGTGTGGTGTCACCTACGTACAGAGGATCCTTTCTCCTGTACTGTACCAGTAGTTCTGCAGTACTTACTGCACGTATCCAATCAGGGACTTAAGTCCAATTCTGTTCGGGTCCACCTCTGAGCTCTAGCAGCTCACCACTCATTGGTAGAGGGGCAATCTCTATCTGGTCACCCCTTGGTGTCCCGCTTTCTCAGGGGCTTGCTTTTACTCAAGCCTCCCATCCGTCGTCCTGCCCCTGAGTGGGAGCTGAATGTGGTCTTGCAGCAACTGACTCGCCCACCTTTTGAGCCGATGGCTACTTGTCCACTACGCTTCCTCTCCTGGAAGACACTCTTCCTGATAGCCCTTACCTCGGCTAGGCGAGTAAGTGAGCTTCAGGCCCTAGTCTGCGATAGGCCTTACACCAGGATTTATAGGAACAGGGTAGTCCTCAGGACTCATCCCAAGTTCCTCCCTAAGGTTGTCTCCTCTTTCCACCTTAATCAGGAGGTGGTTCTTCCAATATTCTTCCCTAGGCCTCATGCTAGCCAGGCTGAAGCAGTCCTGCATACCCTGGACTGTAGGAGGGCCTTTTCCTTCTACCTTGACCGTACGCAGGGGCATAGAAGGGCTACTCAGCTCTTCGTATCCTTTGACCCCAATAAGTTGGGGTTGGCTGTGTCCAAGCGTACCTTGTCCATCTGGGTGGCTGACTGTATCTCCTGGGCTTACAAGGCGGCTGACCTTCCTTTGCAGGGTAGGGTCACGGCCCATCGTGTCAGGGCAGTGGCTGCCTCAGTGGCTCATCTCCACTCTGTGCCCTTGGTAGACATCTGCAGGGCTGCAACTTGGTCTTCCAGCCAGACTTTTGTGGCCCATTACTGCCTGGAGAGGGAGTCCCGTAGGGACAGTGCTTTTGGCCAGGCAGTACTCCGGAATCTCTTTGAGGTTTAGGCAACTCCTGTCCTCCTGTCCTCTGTTGGGCTACCGGTGGAGGTTGTGTCCTTGAAAAGCCTTTCTTTGCTGCTGAGACTAGAGGGAGTTCTCTTGTTCAGCCTGGGTTCCTCGGTAGCCCAGAGCTTGGGAGTCACCCATATATGTGAGGACTGACTTCCTGCTTGGTCCTGGAGAAAGAGTAGTTACTCACCTGTAACAGGTGTTCTCCAGGAGCAGCAGGAATCAGTCCTCACAACCCTCCCTCCTCCCCTTGGAGTTGCAGTTGTACATAGTTTATTTTTCATTTTTGTGTGCTGTTCTTAGCTATGTCATTTGACTGAGGTAAGATGGCACCTTTAGGCGGGAAGGGAACTGTGCATGCGTGCCTGCATTCCCAAAGGCTTTCATAGAAAGCTGGGGAAATGCTCCGCTGGGGCTTCATTGGCGCCGATGACACCCATATGTGAGGACTGATTCCTGCTGCTCCTGGAGAACACCTGTTACAGGTGAGTAACTACTCTAACTGACCCATACAGCGGGAAACCACGAGAACCGGTTGCAAAATATGGAGCAACAACAAGAGGAGCAACAACAGGGGACTTCAGGAAGTTCAACAATGGCAAAAGGAAATATAAACTGGAGGACTTGGAAAATAGATCTCACAGGAATAACTTGAGGATCCAAGGAGTACCAGAGGAGAGGGAATTTCAAGATAGTGCAAAAGTGGCGGCTTCCATATGTTCAGAAATACTCAGAAAGGGGGGGGGGGGAGGATGTGGCCCCTGAGGAGATCACGCTGGACAGAGCACACAGAGCATTGGGAGCAGCGAGAGTGAACAGACCTAGAGATGATGATATATGTTTTACTGGATATAAAATGAAAGAAAGGATTGCAATGAAAATAAGGAGCATCGGGGCCTTAAATTGGCAAGGATACCCAGTAACTATCTATGAAGACTTGCCCATTGGAACATTGCAGAGAAGGAGAGCCATTCAACCTGTAACACAGGCACTGAGAAGTGGGGACATCAAATACAGATGTTTGCATCCTTTCAGATTGTTGTTCACATTAAAAGGGAAAATCTGGAAAGTACAAATGGTAGAAGAAACGAAAGCAGTGCTACAAGAAGCGGGGATGAGGACTGAGAAAACTAATGGTGCAAATGATATGGATAAAACAGGGAATAGGATGGAAAAGAGCAAAGTTGCTGGGGAGCAGCAAGAACTGAAGAAGGGGCGGAGTAAAGAGAGTAAGGAAAGGGCTAAGCGATAACCAACTAAGATGGTGTAGAGACTTCAGATGGACATGCTGGAAGAGGAAGAGAAGGCAGAGGTGGCGAATAAGAGAAACAACAGATGTGTGGAATATATAATGTACTGTATGGCAAGAAAAGTGTTTAGAATGTATAAGGTTACAAGGATTGAAATGTTAAAAATTGTATGCATATTGTTTTTTGAAAATGGGTTATATGAATAGGGGGAGGGGGATGGAAGGCTGATAGGGGAAAAGTTAAAGGAAGAGGAAGAGGGAAGGGGAAGGGGTTGGGAGGTGAGGCAGGTGGGGGGAACAGGAGACGCACTACTCTAATACTCCTGGACAAGGAGGGAGGGAGGGGGAGTGAGGGGAGGGAGGGGGAGGAGGAGGATTGGAGGGGGGAAACAGAGGAGAAGGGGGGGAATAGGAGGGGATTCTGAGAAAGTGAGGTAAGAGGGCAAAAGGGTGGTGGGAAATCTAAGCAGTTAAGAGTAACTACCATTAATGTAAAGGGGTTAAGAACATGGCAAAAACATAGGCTGTTAGAGAGGGAGGGTCGGCGTATGAATGCAGATATAATTTGTGTGCAGGAGACACATCTCGGGGTGGGACAGGAATATTTGTTGTAATCAAAAAAAATATCCAAAGGTGGTGCTAGTGGAGTAGCGGGCGAACCCCCGGAAAGCAGGGGTGGGAATTTTGGTGTAGGAAGCATATAGACACTTAGTAATAGGTGCAGGGGGAGGGAAAGACGGAAGATGGGTGGGAGTGAAGTTGTGGGTGGGGGAGGAAGAGGTGTGGGTGGTAAGCATATACGGTCCAAATGAGGGGCATGGAGAAGCATTTGATAAAATAACAAAGGAGTTGGAGGAATTGGGAGATGTTCAGTTAATATTGGGGGGAGATTTTAATCTAACTAGTAACCCAAGGCTGGATAATAGTGGAGGGCAGGGTAGTGGTGGGAAGAAGGATAGACTAACATGAAGAGGATGCAGGAGAGATTAGGGGTGATAGATTTATCGAGGGCTCGACACCCAGGGGGAACGTAGGTACACATTTTATTCACAGGTGCATGGCATGTATAGTAGTTGGATATGATATGGGGAGGTGGAAAATGGTCATCAAAAGTAAAGGAGGTAGAACAAGGGGAAATTACCTGGACAGATCACGCCCCAGTGAGTGTGATTTTTGATATAGGAGCGGAGGATGAGGGGATCAAGTTTTGGAAACTAAATGACTCATTGTTAGATGACGGAAGAGCATGTGGGGGTGGTGAGAGCAGCTATTAAAGAGTATTTGGAATTCAACGAAACAGGAGAGGTCCAGTTGAAAACAATTTGGGATGGACTAAAGGCAGTAATAAGGGGAAAACTCATAAGTATAGCAGTGCGACTTAAAAGGGAGAAGAAGAAAGTGGAGGGGGACCTCTTAGGGCAGATAAAGCAGCTGGAGGCCCAACATCAGAGGACAAAGGATAATGGGGTAATGGCTAAACTGATAAAAACAAGAGCGGAGTTAAGTAGGCTAAGAGGTCAAGAAATAGCGTTTAAACTAAATGTATCAAAACAAAAATATTTTGAAGGGGGAAATAAAGCAGGGCAGATCCTGGCAAGTAGGTTGAGAGCCCAACGACAGGCAGCATATATAGAAGGAATTAGGGATAATAAGGGGAGGGGATGGTACATTGCATGAAAGAGATTAGTCAGGTTTTTAGAGAATATTACCGAACGTTTTTCCAAAGTGAGTTGCAAAAGGGACAGGAGGAGATAGAGTTATTCGCAGGAGTGCGGGTTGTGTAAGGTTGATTCAGAGGATAGGGAAAGAATAGGAGAGGAAATAAAGGAAGGGGAGGTGAAGGAAGCTATAAAATCCTTGATAATAGGAAAGGCCCCGGGATTGGATGGGTATACAGCACAGTTCTATAAGAAGATGGTGGAGCAAGTTACACCAATATTGACACGGGTATTTAATCGGGTACTGGAAGGTAAGGGGGAAGTGGGCATCACAGTGTTACCAAAGCCAGGTAAGGACAAGGGGGTGTGCGGATCCTACAGGCCCATTTCGTTGATAAATTTGGATGCCAAAATCTTTGCTAAGGTTATTGGCCAATCGGATTCAGGGGATCTTGCCTAAGATCATACATAGAGATCAAACTGGGTTGTAGTGATAATATAAGGAAATTGATGAACATAGTATGGGTACCGGAGAGTAGGCGGTATTAGTTACGGTAGACGCGGAGAAAGCGTTTGACCGAGTTGAATGGCCCTATATTTTTCAAGTGCTGGAGCAGATGGGATTTGGGGACAAGTATATAGCGTGGATAAAAGCGTTATACAAGCACCCGAGGGCGAGGATCCGGATAAATGTAGGATACTCTGAGCAGTTTACATTGGGGAGGGGTACCAGGCAAGGATGTCCTCTATCACCACTTTTGTTTGCGCTGGCAATTGAGCCCTTGGCTGAAGGGGTCAGAGGGAAGCAGATGTAAAAGCGGTGGTTGTGGGAGGGAGGGAGGGAGGAGAAAATACCATTGTTCGCAGATGATGTAATATTCTCACTGACGCAGCCCTTGACTACCTTGCCAGTATTGATGAGAATTATAAAGGGGTTTAGTAGTATAGCAGGGTATAAAATCAATTCTGGTAAAACAGAGGTCCTGGGTTTAATCTGCAAGGGGGACTGGAGGAAAGGTTACAGGCACATTTTAATTTTAGATGGGTGAAGCAGCAGTTTTGGTACTTGGGAATACAATTGGGGAAACCAATAGAGAGGATTAAACAGTAGAATTATCAGGTGCTGACAGAAACTATAAGGGGAGACTTGTCAAAGTGTGTGTGTGTGTGGGGGGGGGGTTGCAAATGTCATGGTTGGGGTGTATAGCGACAGTAAAAATGAATGTCCTGCCAAGACTGCTGTTTCTGTTCACATCCTTGCCATGTATGGTAACTAAGAAGGAGATAGGGAAGCTGCAGAATATGATTATGCAGTTTATTTGGGAAGGGAAGCACCCCAAGGTTGCAAGGGGGACCTTGTATCAAATGAGGGCAGAAGGGGGGTTGGGGTGCCATGCTTGCTGAAATATTTTGAAGCGGCACAATTGAGGGCACTCTTAACGTGGCGGGAGGGGGCAGATATCTTAAGTTGGGTACAAATTGAGTCGGGGGGTGAAGAATCTAAGGAGAGGAGAATATGGGACCCGGGTGGGTGGAGAGAGAATGAAGGGAAGGACAATCCATTTAGGGAGCTTATGTTCCAAGTGTGGAAAAAATGGAGGGGATTTCTTATGGAAGGGAAAGTGTATTCACGATATACATTTATTAGAATGGTGGGTGATACTGGGATCGGAGGGAGCTCTAAGATATTCAAGGGGTGGAGTGGAAAAGGGCTGGAGAGGCTAGGACAACTGTTATGAAAAGGGGGGGGAATTAAAACATTTGAGGAACTACAGCAAGAGTATCAGATAGAAAAAAAGGACCAATATGCTTATGTGCAATTGTGGTATTTTATGAATACAGGGGAGGTGAAATTAGATATGGAATGGAAGCCTACGCAATTTGAGGAGATGATGGGGAAGCAGTGGTCACAGAGAGGAGTAATCTCAAAAATATAGAAAATGCTACTACAAAAGGGGAGGGAGAAGGGGAGGTGGCAGCAGCGGTGGGAAGAGGATATTCCGGGATCTTGGGAGGATAGCCAGTGGGCAGAAATATATAAGAGAACCTATAAGTTGGCCAAGGAACTCCAATGCTAGAAAATAGTTTGAAGATAAGGTTTAGGTTTAGGATGTACTGGACACCACTGCGGATCCGGGCAATATTTCCAGATAGCTCAAGTGAGTGCTGGAAGAAGTGCAGGTAACGGGGGAATTAATACACATGATATGGCAGTGCCCAAAGGTGCAAAGGTATTGGGGTAAGGTGGAAAGGCTATATGGGGAGATCATGGGAATGCAGACAATATTAACACCGGCAATGGTAGTGCTCAATGAGGGGGTGAGAGAGGGAAAGGGAGATATGGCAACATTTATGGGCTATGGAATTATAGCAGCGCGTATGAGTCTTTTGCAATGGTGGAAGAATGTTGAAGTACCTCCGCTGAGGAAGGTAGTGAGTAAGTTGGAACAACTGTGGGGTTTGTGTATGATGGAAGTGCACAGAAGGCATCAGGTAGGAAAACATAAAAAGATGTGGCAATGATATGAAAATTGGAGGGGAAAGGGGGTGGAGCAAGTATGGCAAAGAGGGGGAGGTAAAGAGGGGGAAGAGTGATGGGTTCGAGGGGTTGGGGGTTGAGAATAAGGGTAAGAGGGGAGGGTAGGTAGGATGGGGGAGAGAGAACCCTGGAGGAGGGGGGAGGGGAGGAATATATTAAGGCAGAGGTGGAAAAGGTAAAGGGGATAAAGGAGGTGTAAAGGGGGGAGTTATAGGAAGTGTTTATATGATAAGCTCGGTATATTAGTAGTATAAGAATGTACATAATTCATATACACAGTATGAAGGTGAAGGATGATAGAGGCAGGGCTGGCCTGTCCATTGAGCGAGAATGTTTTTTGCACAGGGCCCCGTGTTTCAGGGGGCTCCGTGCAAACAACATTCTGCTTTAAAAGTAAATTAAAAAAAAAAAAAAAAAGCTGGCCGCTGCCGCCGTGGCAGCAGCAGAATCGAGTATCCCGCAGGGGGCCCCCCTGCCCGGCAGAGCCCTCCCTCCCTGCATCAGTCCCTGCATTTCCTGTTTCCCATCAGTTTCCCTTTTGCGGCTCTGTTAAGCCCGCCGGGGCTGATGGGAAACAGGAAATGCCCATTTCCCATCAGCCCCAGCAGGCTTAACAGAGCCGAGAGGGAGAAACTCTCCCTTCGCGGCTCTGAAAGCCGTGCCGAAGGGACTGATACAGGGAGGGAGGAAGGGCTCTGCCGGGCAGGGGGGGCCCCCCATGGGACACTTGATTGCGGCAGCAGCCAGCTTTTTTAAAATATTTTAAACTTTCCCTGGGCTGATGAGGGGGGAGGGGGGTTAGGACTGGTAATGGCCTGTGGGCTGATGGGGGGGGGGTTAGGACTGGTAATGGGCTATGGGGGAGCTAAGACTGAAAATGGGGTGATGGGGGGGTTAGGACTGAAAGTGGGCTGGGGGGGCAGGACTGGTAATGGGCTATGGGGGGGGCTAGGACTCGAAATGGGCTGATGGGGGTTAGGACTTGAGGTGGGCTGATGGGTTTAGGACTGTTAATGGGCTGATGGGGGTGTTAGGACTAGTAATGGGCTATGGGGGGAGCTAAGACTGAAAATGGGGTGATGGGTTAGGACTGGAAGTGGGGCTGATGGGGGGTTAGGACTGGTAATGGGCTATGGGGGGGGCTAGGACTGGAAATGGGCTGATGGGTTAGGACTTGAGGTGGGCTGAGGGGGTTAGGACTGGTAATGGGCTGTGGGCTGATGGGGGGGTTGGACTGGTAATGGGCTATGGGTGGGCTAAGTCTGGAAATGGAGTGATGGGAGGTTAGGACTGGAAGTGGGCTGATGGGGGTTAGGACTGGTAACGGGCTATGGGTGGGCTAAGTCTGGAAATGGGGTGATGGGGGGTTAGGACTGGAAGTGGGCTGATGGGGTCTTAGGACTGGTAATGGGCTATGGGGGGCTGGGACTGGTAATGGGTTGGGGGTTGCTAGGACTAGAAATGGGCTGAGTGGAAGGGGGAGGCTTGAACTGCAAATAGCTGATAGGGAGTGGGGCTTGGAATGGAAATGGGCTGAGTGGAAGGGGGGCTTGAACTGCAAATAGCTAATGGGGAGGGGGCTTGTAATGGAAATGGGCTGTGAGGGGAGGGAGCTAGGACTGGAAATAGGCTGAGTGGGGGGGCTAGGATAGGAAATGGGCTGATGGAGGGGCTAGGATAAGACTGGAAATGGGCTGTGGTAGGGGCTTGGATTGAAATGGACTCATGGAGGGGCTAGAACTGGAAGTAGGCTCATGGGGGGCTTGGATTGGAAATGAGCCGAGTGGAGGGGAGCAGCCAAGGTATAATTTGAAGGTTATAGTGACCTTTGCATGGTAGACTGATACATAGAAGTAAGATTTCAGTTTGACTATTTCAGTTTCCATTGTCTGTTACAAGCCTGCTTCACAGGGTGGGGCTAATTGAATCAACTCTGCAACTGACCTAATACCTGTACCAGCCTGCTCATCAGAACTTCAAGAGATGACACACTCAGCTAAAGCTTTCAAACTTTACAATTGCCTGTTTTTTTATAAAGTTTAACTGTTGAATATAGGGTTTCAGGAATCTTCAGCCTGCTTACGTTCCTTGCATAGCTTTTAAATCAGATTTCTGAGTGCGCCCTCAGTTCATAGAAGATCTACTGGCCTGGGACACTTAGCTTCCCACCCACCCTACCCCTTACCCCATCCACCAGGATTGCATTGCCTATATAGTTATCATATACATTGACATCTGTTTTTTAATTAGGTGTTAAACCCACGTTTTCTCCTCCTAGGACAGCTGCATCAGAATGTCATGGTATTCAATGCTTTCATTCTGAGAAGAATCATTTGGAACCTAAGAACTTGCCCTATATGCCTCAGGTTAGCTGCTATGCATAAAGAATTGAATGTACTAAGGGAAGAATTAAATGCAATTAAACACCCCCTCTAGGGTACAAACTAAACAAAATCCACCACCGCTCCCACAAAGAATCAAACAGCCTAGGAATAAATGGATCACAGTGGGCTCTGGTAGGTTGCGAACTGTGACACAGAGACACTCTATACATCAAGAGATATCCCTGCATAATGCATTCTCTGTCCTGGATAATGAGGGTGCCCAATCCGTGAAAACTGAAGTGCCCTTAAATGAAAGACTTAATGCCAAATCTACTGATAATGTACCAAATAGAAAGAAAAAAATCACAAAACAGAAAACTACTACTACTTGGAGATTCCATCATCAGAGGCACCAACTTGGGAACACAGTTCAAAGGAGAGAGGATGGTTAGATGCCTCCCAGGCTCTTCAGCCAGCAGGAATACAAACCAAATTGTTGGTATAGTTAGTGCAGAAAGTGAGCACTCCAAAACTGATATTGTCATCCACTTG
Source organism: Ichthyophis bannanicus (assembly GCA_033557465.1). Classification (NCBI taxonomy): domain Eukaryota; kingdom Metazoa; phylum Chordata; class Amphibia; order Gymnophiona; family Ichthyophiidae; genus Ichthyophis; species Ichthyophis bannanicus. The sequence goes on from CM066031.1 coordinate 369,302,932, forward strand.
GGTACAAATGACCTGGCTAGAAACAGTGCCTTTGCAGTTCAAAGGGGCTTACAGACTCTGGGAGAAAAACTCAAACCCATTGCTAACACTACAGCATTCTCAGAAGTTCTACCTGTTCATGGTTAAGGGCGCAAACCTGGTGCAAACAAGAAGGATTTAGATATATAGGCAAATGGGGAAACAGATGGATCAACAAGAGACTATACTGTGCTGATGGACTATATCTCTCTGTCACAGGGAAAAGGATCCCAAATGAAAAATTCAGGCAGTATGTGGACAGGCATTTAAACTAGGGAAAGGGGGTGACGGATGGGGAAGGACAAGTTCAGTACATCACTCCCAGCAAAAGCAAAACAACATTGGAACAGCCACACTTTTGAACCACATATAAATGGCAAGCGGGAAAGGATGCATAGACTAAAATCCATGCAAAAGGCAGGCAAGCCAGTCGTCAAATGCTGGAAAGCAATGAGCACAAATGCTCGAAGCCTAGCCAACAAAGTTCCTGATCTGGAAGCCCTAAAGGTGGAAATGGACTTGGCCATTGTGGCCATTACAGAAACATGGTTTAATGAGTCGCATGAATGGGATATAGCCATAACTGGCTATAATCTGTTTAGAAGAGAAAAAGAGGGTAGAAAAGGTGGAGGAGTAACCCTATATGTCTAAAGCAATATTAAAACTGCTGAAATGCAGTGGATATGAGGAAAAAAAGAAGCGCTATGGATTGGAAAAAGGAGATGATACTATCATACATACTGGTGTGGTCTACAGGCATCGAACTCAAACCGAAAAAAATGGATAGCAGATTGATTGATGATATTGCAAAGATAGTCATGAAGGGGGAAGTGGTCATATTGGATGACTTTAATATACCCGATATCGATTGGAGTGTTCCTTCTGCAAATCTGGAAAGAAGTAAAAAAAATTGTGGATGCCTTCCAAGATGCATTACTTAAACAAATGGTGATGGAACTGACCAGGGGGAGAGCTCCCTGCTGGATTTAGTGCTCACCAATGGAGATAGCGTGTCAGATATCCAGGTGGGTGCCCATGTGAGCAGCAGCGATCATCACACGGTGTGGTTTGAGATAAAAAACAAGGTATAATCTAATCACAGCAAGCTCAAAGTCCTAGACTTCAAAAACACTGACTTCAGTAAAATGGGCAAGTACCTGAAGGAGGAGTTGGCAGGGCAGGAAGGGATAAGGGAAGTGGAATTGCAATGGGCTAAACTAAAGGAGGTAATAAAAGGTGCAACAGATACATATGTAAGGAAAGTAAATAAAAACAAGAGGAAAAGGAAACCTATTTGGTTCTCCAAAGAAGTGGCTGCACAAATAAAGGCAAAATACACAGCTTTTACAAAATTCAGAAGCTCGCAAAGAAAGGAACACAGAAAAGAATACAAGATCAAACTAAAAGAGACAAAAAGAGAAATAAGGATAGCAAAATCAAAGGCAGAAGAAAAGATGGCTAAAGATGTGAAGTGTGGTGACAAAACCTTTTTCAGTTATATTCCTGAGAGAAGGAAAATCAGAGGTAGAACTGCAGGACTCAAAAGTGCTGGGAACGGATTCGTGGAAAGTGACATTGAAACAGCGAAAATGCTAAACAAATACTTCTGTTCTGTTTTTACTAGAGAAAATCCTGGATAAGGGCCATCTGTGACTGACAAATATACAAATAGGAATGGATTAGATACCACATCATTCACAAAAGAGGATGTGTTAGAACAGCTTGCAAAACTGAAAGTGAACAAGGCTATGGGACCAGATGGGATACATCCCAGGATACTGAAAGAGCTCAGTGAGGTTCTTGCAGGGCCTTTGAAGGATGTCTTTAATAGATCCTTGGAGACAGGAGAGGTTCCACAGGATTGGAGAAGGGCTGATGTGGTACCTCTTCACAAAAGTGCTAGTTGGGAAGAAGTGACAAACTACAGACCAGTAAGCCTTACCTTGGTGGCGGGAAAAGTAATGGAGGCACTCCTGAAAGAGTGAATAGTGGACTTCCTCGAAACCAACAGGTTGCATGATCCAAGGCAACATGGTTTTACCAAAGGAAGATCTTGCCAAACAAATCTGATTGAGTCCTTTGACTAGGTGACCAGAGAACTAGATCAAGGGTATGCAATGGATGTGATTTACCTAGATTTCAGCAAAGCCTTTGATACTGTTCCTCATAGGAGGCTTATCAATAAACTCAGCAGCTTGGGGATGGGTTCCAAGGTAGTGAACTGGATCAGAAATTGGTTGACTGACAGACGACAGAAGGTTATGGTAAACGGAACACACTCATGAAAGTAAGGTGATTAGCAGTGTGCCCCAGTGTTCGGTCCTGAGATCGGTATTGTTCAATATACTTGTGAGTGATAGTGCTGAAGGACTGAATGGAAAAGTCTGTCTTTTTGCAGATGACACGAAAATTTGCAACAGAGTGGACTCCCCTGAGAGAGTGGATAACAAAAGCTGGAAGAATGGTCTAATGCTTGGGCAGTTAAGATTTAATGTGAAGAAGTACAGTGTCATGCACTTGGGAAGTAGAAATCAAAGGGAATTGTATACGTTAGGGGGTGAGAGGTTGTTGTGCACAGACCAGGAGAAGGATCTTGGAGTGATTTGATTCTGAGGATCTCAAGGTGGTGAAACTGTGAAAAGGCAGTGGCAAAAGCCAGAAAGATGCTGGGTTGCATACAGAGAGGAATTACCAGCAGAAAGGAAGAGGTACTAATGCCACTGTACAAGTCACTGGTGAGGCCTCACTTGGAATATTGTGTTCAGTTTTGGAGACCATATCTCACAAAGGATATAAAACGGCTGGAAGCAGTTCAGAGGAAGGCAACCCAAAAGGATTTGGAGTCTGCGTCATAAGACTTATGAGAAGAGACTTGAAGACCTAAATATGTACACTCTGGAGGAGAGGAGAGCAGAGACAGGAGAGATATGATTCAGACCTTTAAATACTTAGAGTATTAATGAACAAACAAACCTCTTCCAAAAATGGGGAAGCTGTAAAACTAGAGGGCATAACATGAAGCTGCAAGGGGGTAAACTGAAAGAAAATGTCAGGAAATACATTTTCACTGAAAGGGTGTTGGATGCTTGGAATGCCCTCCCGATGGAAGTGGTGAGGGTAAATGCAGTGACAGAATTCAAAATGGCATCGGATAGACACAGTGGCTCCCTTTATAGCAACAGGTTAAAATCAAAATAAACATAACTATCTCTTATATCAGAACAAATAGGAGTGACCTACACGGAACAGTGGGTACATCCCTAAACAAAGGCATGGGGGACGGGTGACCTGCATGGAGCAGCAGGTGCACCTACTCTTGCCGCCTTGCTGGGCAGACTAGATGGACCATACTGGTCTTTATCTGCTGCCATATACTATGTTACTATGTAGGTTTCATCTGTCCACAGAGCATTTTCCCAGAAGGATTGTGGTTTCTGAAGGTGGATTTGGGCAAAGATCAGGCATGCCTTTTTATGTCTGTCTTTGAGCAGTGGGGTCTTCCTTGGTCTTTGCCCATGAAGTCCTTCATTATTTAGTGTTTGGCTATGGTGCAGGTTGAAACCACCACTGCCTTAAGCTCTTTGGATGTTGTAAGTGGTGTTTTTCCAGCAGTTCGCACTAATGTTTGAAGATGTCTTGGATTAATTTTCCTCTTCCCACCATGTCCTTGGAGGTTCTTGACAGTTTCATGAGCAGAAAACTTCTTAATAACTTTGTGAACTGTAGACACAAGAATCCCAAGGTCTTTGGAGATATCTTGTACCACTTTGAAGTTTGATGTTTGGTGATAATGTTTTTTCTGATGGTCTCAGGCAGCTCTCTTGTCTTCACCCTTGTGAATGTGGCCATTTTAAACATTAGAGCCATCATTCATTGGTTGATTCAAATTATGTGAGTACTGACAGTTGATCACAGGTGCATCTAATTTTACTGCAGTGGGAATGTGTTCTTCTGTTCAAATTGATTTGAATTGCTTATAAGGATGCCAATAATCATGTCCTACTTATAAAATCTTCTGAATCCGTGCGGATAGTTTACCTCACATATGAGTACCAACACTGATATCTCACTGATAAATGCTCTTGTAATACAAATAATTTAAAAAGTTAAAGAAGTAAAAAATAAGAGAAAAAAGGACTATTAAGCTAGAAGCTGCTGAAGATAGCGGCTTTGATGAACATAATCCAACAAACAAATACATATAAAAATAATTATTTGTATTACGAGATTATTTATTGGTGCAATATCAGTGTTAATAATCATGTCCTGGCAATGTCCCAGTTCTTATACTATTTCCTATTTTTCCTTTTTAATTGATTTTATTTCTTTTATGTGTCAAATATTTGTGCATATATATTCCAAAGCCATTTAACTGGCCACTTTTTAAAATTAGATATTGGACATTAAGGGGTTGAACTGCAAGGGTGCGAATAATGTTGACCACAACTGTATGTATAGCCTTACTATTCCCCTTGATTTAGCCTACTCTCCAGTTGTGTTGTCTGTCTTGATTAGACTGTAAGCTCTGATAAGCAGAGAGTTTCTCTTACATGTCTTTGAATAGTGCTGCATATGCCTTGTAGCACTATACAAATAAGTAGTAGTAGTACATATTTTTCCTTGCTTTGTCGTCTCGTGCATATATATAGTGTGTGTATGTGTATCTATATATATATGTAGGTAATTTGTAAAGGTTTTTATCTCTTCCTTTTATAGATGTAGCAGTTTTATTCCTTAATTTTTGCCCTTGCTCATCTAGCAGCCCTTTCTGCCTTCTTTTTGTTTTTCCAGATCATTCTGCCCTTTTTCATTTGTTGAGGATAATCTCTCTGCTAGAGCGATCTCTGCTACACTAGAGACCCAGACTGATCTCTCCTCATGTTCCTTTTATTAACCAGCATAGCACAGAGATTTGTGGTCTTTTAGTGTTTTTAATGCTACCAGATCACTTTTGGTTCTCAAATTCATAACTTGATCTCTTCAACACAGTTATCACCTTGAAGTCTGCCCTTCTGAAGTCCAGGGCCCTAGTCTAAGTATGGTTCATTTGAGGTCAACATTGAAGCATACAGTACATTGATCATTTCCTTTCTTTGCAAAAATTTTTTGCTGTTTCAACTTCACTGCTCTATTTCATTATCTTCATTTTAGAGAGGTTATATGCTCGCAAATATGTATTTATTTATTTAGACAGATTTGTATACCACTTTATCCTTCAATCAAAGTGGTCACATCACATTGGGGTTAAACTTAACATATACATCACAATTGGTGGGTTACACTTAACATAAGGGTACTTAACAACACTTAGACAATTGGGTTACTTTTAACATTGTACAATGAACTCATATGTTTAGTTGGTGCGAGTGGGTATCGAGTTGGTGGAGGTAGTTGCGTATAAAACTTTCACTTCTTTGTATGGTATTTTAATTGCAAAAGGTGTGTCTCCTTCTGCTCATTTTGAAAATTTGTTAATGTGATTTCCAGACCATGAGAGTGCTTCCAGATTGATACATACAGAATAATTTTAATTTTCAAAAATAAAAACTGAAATGAATCTCTGGTCTATAGAAAAGATTTTAATGTTATCATTTTTAATTATGTAAACAGCTGACAGTTGTTGCACACACAGTGGTGACAGTTTCAAAAAACTGCCAACAGTTTAGAGTCGTACTGTGGAATTACTGTAGGATGCCCTAGCAGTCCAGCTTACATCTCTTTTCATATCAATAGAGTCCACAGTTTAGTGCCAAGATAGTTTGGCAGCAAAATCACAGGAAATAGCAGATTGCCAGGGATATATAGCTTGCATGACTAAATATTTTTTTAAAGTGAATTTGTAGTTAACCTAGTCTGTTTCTGCCTATTGTTTTTATTTTTAATCTTCTGCATTGCTTAGAGTGGTGTTTTATTTTCTTTTCCCTTTGATCCATCAGGCTCACTCTCAGGGAGCAATTACATTTAAAATAATACCAAGCCTCAAAGAAGAAACACCCTATCAAGAAGGCAAGGTAATTACCACCCAAAGATGGTTTCCTTTGGAACTGAATGTGGTACCTTCTTGGTATGAGGATGTGTGTCATGATGCAGTGCTTGTCAGTGTGTTCTTACATCATAAAGCCGGAATAAAGACAAGGGAAACCAGCAAAGCTGGAGTTGCGATTAACCTGGATTAAAACACTCTCATCCTTACAGATGTTTGTTAAGGCTCTGTTTGACTATGATCCTAATGAGGATAAAGCAGTTCCATGTAAAGAAGCTGGGATTTCTTTCAGAAGGGGAGATATCCTTCAGATCATGAGCCAAGATGATGCAACATGGTGGCAGGCGAAACACGAAGGAGATGCCAATCCTCGAGCAGGCTTGATCCCTTCAAAGCAATTCCAGGAGAGGTTAGCTACTAAGAAGCACTGTTCATTATATTTCTTTTAGCGCTAAAAATTTGCCATTTGCTGTAAAGATCTGTTTTCATCAGGGATGAGGTAAGTAAGCTTACTGATCACAAGGCGATGATCTATTTTGAAAGCCTTTCTTAGAAGTATAAAGTCTTGGATTTGGAAACTTTTATCCAAATAGTTTGGCCTTGCTTGATCTGCCGTGGTCAAAATGAATAATTACAGAAAATGGTAGGACTACCACTGACTCATTTTGGAAGAAAACCATATGGAAAACGGCACAGCAGCTGAATCCCCATTGATGTAGTGTACGGAATAGGAGCTGTAGCATCGTTTTGGAGATGCTGCAAAAATTCATGGAGTGTGCAAAATTAATTTCTTCAAAGCTTTGACTAGGTTGTATTTGTGAGTGTATTTTTTAGACTGCTGTTACTGTCATTGAATTTGAGTATTCATCAGTCTCTGAGTCATAGTGAAACCTGATGGATTGTTTTTTGTCTCCTTTTTTAAATTTATATGTATACAGGAGATTGACACTGAGGCGATCAGCAGTCTTAGTCCAAACACAGAAACATCCCAACAGAAAATCATGTAAGTGTGGCAACTGTTGTAAAAAAAAATAAATAAATAAGGGAACGCAAAACATGCTCCAGGGAACCCAGTGGTGGTGATAACTGCTTTGAGGTGTGAGTTTGATGATTTCTTTCAAGAGTTGACATCAGACAGGAAGTGTATGCTAGCATAGTTGAGGAAAGAGCCATCTTGAGCTTTTTAATGCCTTTTTTCAGTCCATAACTGACAGACTGATACAGAAACCCTGTTAAAACCCTGTGTTAAAGCTCTGTGCAGGGTTTTCTAAAGCAAGTCTAACACAGACGTTTTGCTCTGTGATGTGGAATTCAAATAAGTTATGCACTAAAGTCTGTGTTAAAGAGCCAGACAGACACAGACGTACATGGGTCTGCGTTAGCTCTTTGCAGATGTGCTGGAAATTTATCTGGCACATGGAACGCAATATTATTTGCAAAATATTGATGTTTAGGTACCAGATAGCAGTGTTCCAACACACCTTCCCTGCTGTTTTTTTTTCACCACTCCCTTCAGCAAAGACAGAAAGAAGTTGCTGGTGCTGTGCAGTCAAGTTAGAGAAGAAGCAGGCATAAATTCTGATCAGCACTGACTGCGGACCTATGAGCTAACCGTTTATGCCTTCTCAGACCTTGCATTAAATTCCTAGCAATGAGCTCAGCTTCTGATCTTCTGCACATTTCTCTGCATATGTGCTGAATAGTTAATTGCTTCATTACCATAGATTTAAATGTTCTGTGCACTGCTTTCTGCTCAAGGCTTTGTGCACAGTTAGCTCATGCACAAAACTCCTTTCTGCTTTGGTAGCACACAAAATTGTGCACAAAAACTGAGCTAGCCTGTGTGCAAAGCCTATCTCACTTTACTGTATCAGCCCCTCAGTGTGTGACAAAAGCTAGTACTCTGACTAGATACATCTCAGAAATCAAGGAGAAGTCATTTTGAAGGACTTTTAAGTTTTGTCATCTCTTATTATTTAAGAGGATCTCATAAAAGGTACAATAAAGGGTTTCCATTTATTATTTATTTTGATTTTTTACTTTGATAAGATGTGGGAAAATCAGCGCTTCTCTTTCAATGTCTGTTCCAGGACAGTGATGTGATCAATCTTTTTAAGCAAGCAAAGCATATAATCAGAAAGCTAAACATCAAATTGCAGTGCAGTTTGATCATTTGAAATTGTGTGGGATTTTTAAATATTAATGGAGGTCACTCATCTCCTTGATTCTATAATAATTCTGAATGCTGTAAATCGCTATGACATCTGCCCAAATAATGGTATACCAAAACCATTTCAATAAAATAAAATAAATAAAATTCATGGAGGTAGAGACTGATATTTTTGGAGGCATGTTTACTAAGCTGGGCTAATGATTAGCATGTGCTATTTGTAGCTACATCCCATTGAATAATATGAGACGTAATTACAAATAGTGTGTGCTAACCATTAGCCCAGCTTAGTTAACATGCCCCTTGGTCTTTTTAAATGTCAAACACATTTTGATGGAGTATGAGGGTAATTTTATAGCTGGCCGCCTAATTTGTGTAACAAGTATGTACATAAGTTAAACTAATTTTCAAAGCGAAAGTATGCACATATAGTAATTTAACTTGAAAAATTGCCCCACTGAAGCTACATGCACACTTTCAGGTAGTATTTAGTAAGAACATAAGATATGCCATACTGGGTCAGATCAAAGTCCATCAAGCCAGTATTGTGTTTCCAACAGTGGCTAATCCAGATCACAAGTACCTAGCAGTAATCAGAGTGGCATGGACCTGGTGCATCCTGCTACCTTTAACACTACTTGAGTCCATGCCCTATTCACATCCCTCCACGCCCCCCGCCAAAATTTTCCATTTTAACCACATAGATGCATAACATGCATTTTGGAAATAAACTTTTATAATACAGCCAAGGATAATATCCAACTATAGCCCTCCTCCCTGGATCCAGTAATTCACCAGCCATATTACTAGCAAGATGATACTGTATCCACCCTCCACCACGGTCTCGCCAGCAGCAAGTCCATACCCCTCAATGCTGACCTCACCTTATGACTAGCAAAGGTACGCAAGCTTCCGGGTGCACCCTTCCTGGCCACCCCCCCCACCCCCCCCCCCCCCGGATTATCTTGGCCATGATCGCCCAGCCATGGCTCAGCAGCAATGCTCAAAAGGCTCCGGAACCCAGAAACCCGCCACCAGTGCAGAGTGAAAATTAAAGCCACTGTGCTGCCCCCCCTAAAACTGCGACCAGCGGCCATCCTGCCAAACATTCAATTCCAAGATCTCCTGCCAATCATTGAGAAGTAAATCCTGACCAGCTGGGAACAGGTGGACACCATCCTGCCAAAAAAGATCTGTACATTCAGCCTCTGCCCACGGGTGCATGATCTGATAACCCCCTTGCTTGTAAACCCAATGCCCAATCTGGCGATTAATCTTAGCTAACCCTCTCAACCAACGCCGTTGGTCCATACAGGAGGGCCTAGGGATGATGTCAGACCATAACAGAACCACTCCATGGAACATCCACAACACCTCCGCTGTCCCTTTTTGCCGCCCTGATGATCTATCTGTATGTCAATGAACAAAAGATCATTGCCTCCTAAATGAAGGAGAATCGCCGTCGGGCAACTTCGCACCTGATCGTGATGTCGCAGCAAGGGCAGGAGCTGGCTCCAACGTAGGCCACGCTCGCCAAGCCACAACATGGACCCCTCAGCCAAAGCGAGGCCCATATTAAGACCCATCAGTTGCACCATCGCTCGCTGACCAGCACAGTGAACAAACGAATGACCAATCAGCCAACAGCGCAGAGATCGCCCCCCGCATATCTGTAAAAGAGAGCAGAGTTAGGAAATAAACATAGATGGCTACTCCCCTGCTCCTAGACTCATAATCGAACATAGCTCGCGAAAGCCTGGGAACGCCATCTGACAATCCAGCAGCAGACGCTCTGGTAGCAGCATCAATGCAAAAAGAATGAGAGGCGAAGAGGCAAGGTTCTTCACCCAAGTGTCGCAATGCAAGTCCTAAGACAGCTGTGAACTGAAATTGGGTCAAAGAGCAGGAGTCCCGGTGAACAAACAAAAATTCTTCACTTTTCGGCTGCAAGGCTAAGTAATTTCTCATATTAGCTCCTGGGCAAGTAATAATGCCTTCAGTTGCTTTCAGAACCACCCAAAGCCCTTTTCCCAATTGGTCCATTTTAGATCTGGCCAATAAGATGTGCAGCTAACTAACCTCCACTCGCACATACCAGTACAACGGACACACGAAAGGAGTTCACAACCAGCTCACTGATTCGGAAAGCACCAAAGAAAGCCAAGCAATAAACTGCCCGGAATAAGGCAGCCTCATAAGCAGAATCTCCTACCTCCGACAGCACATTACACAATCATGAAAGCAGGTTATGAGTAATCAGACACCTGGAGTCGCGTGGTAACAACCTGCGGACCAAAAATCCCCTTGAAGGGCTACCCCAGCCGGCTGCTCTGGAGAAAAAGGCAAATCCAGCCAAATGAGAATGCACAGCTGATTTAGAGACCCCATTATCCTTGGTAAAAACAACATACTGGCCCAGTACATAAGAACATAAGACATGCCATACTGGGTCAGACCGAGGTCCATCAAGCCCAGTATCCTGTTTCCAACAGTGGCCAATCTAGGTCATACGTACCTAGCAATATCCCCAAAAGACACAGGTTCCACAATGCTTGTACTGGGTCAAGCATTGATATCCTGGATCCCTTTTTAATAGTGGTTTATGGACCTTTCCTCCAGGAACTTGTCCAAACCTTTTTTAAACCCAGCTATACTAACAGCCCTTACTACATCCTCCGGTAACAGATTCCAGAGTTTGATTACACGTTGAGTGAAAAAATATTTTCTCTTATTTGTCTTAAATAGTTTACCCTGTAGCTTCATTACATGTCCCCTAGTCTTCCTATATTCTGATAGCGTAAACAATTGATCCACGTTTATTCGTTCCACTCCATTCATTAATTTATAGACCTCTATCATTCTCCCCTCAGCTGTCTCTTTTCCAGGTTAAAGAGCCCTAACCTTTTTAGCCTCTCTTCATAGGAGTAGCCTTCCATCCCCTTCACCAATTTGGTTGCTCTTCTCTGTACTTTTTCTAATAACGCTATGTCCTTTTTAAGATACGGTGACCAGAATTGCACACAATATTCAAGGTGCGGTCGTACCATGGAGCGATACAGAGGCATTATAATATCCTTTGTTTTATTCTCCATCCCTTTCCTTATGATACCTAGCATTCTATTTGCTTTCTTGGCCGCCGCTGCACACTGGGCGGAGGGTTTTAACATGTTATCCACGATGACTCCTAAATCTTTTTCCTGGGTGGTGGTTTCTAATGTGGAGCCTTGCATCGTGTAACTATAGTGTGGGTTGTTCTTTCCTAGGTGCATAATTTTGCACTTGTCCACATTAAATTTCATCTGCCATTTGGATGCCCAGTCTTCCAATTTATCCAGATCCTCCTGCAGTTTTCCACAATCCACTTGGGTTTTAACAACTTTAAACAGTTTTGTGTCATCTGCAAATTTGATAACCTCACTAGTTATTCCCTCTTCCAGGTCATTAATGAATATGTCAAAAAGTAGCGGACCCAGTACAGATCCCTGGGGTACTCCACTATTCACCTTTTTCCATTGGGAATATTGGCCATTTAGCCCTACCCTCTGCTTTCTATCTTTTAACCAGTTCCCGATCCACAATAGTACACTGCCTCCTATCCCATGACTTTTTAGCTTCGCCAAAAGTCTCTGATGGGGGACCTTGTCAAAAGCTTTCTGAAAGTCCAGATACACTATATCAACCAACTCACCTTTGTCTACCTGTTTATGCACACCTTCAAAAAAACATATCAGATTAGTAAGACAAGATCTTCCTTGTCTAAAGCCATGTTGGCTGTCTCCCATTAGGCCATGACTAACTACATGCTGTGTAATTTTGTTCTTTATGATGGTTTCTACCATTTTCCCTGGTACTGACGTCAGGCTCACCAGTCTGTAATTTCCCGGGTCAGCCCTGGAACCCTTTTTAAAAATTGGTGTTACGTTGGCGACCCTCCAATCTTCAGGTATTACAGATGATTTTAATGAAAGTTCACAGATTACCAATAGCAGGTCTGCAATCTCATATTTCAGTTCTTTCAACACTCTGGGATGTATACCATCCGGTCCAGGTGATTTGCTACTATTCAGTTTATCAAATAGTTGTAATATATCTTCCCGGTGTAGCGATATTTCTCTCAATTCCTCTGCAGTATCACCTTTAAATACCACTTCAGTCTTGGGTAACATCCCTACATCTTCCTCAGTAAAGACCGAAGCAAAGAATTCATTCAGTCTCTCTGCTATAGCCTTGTCTCCTCTTACTGCCCCTTTTACCTCTCTATCATCTAATGGTCCAATTGACTCTCACAGGCCTTTTGCTACAATTGTACTTGAAAAAGTCTTTATTTCGTGTTTTTGCTTCCATAGCAAGTTTCTTCTCAAATTCCTGCTTTGCCTGCCTTATCAATGCTTTGCATTTAACTTGCCAGTGCTTGTGCTGTTTCCAGTTTTCATCATTTGGCTCTTTTTTCCATTTCCTGAAGGTTGCTTTTTTGGCAGCAACAGCCTCTCTGACCTCACCTTTAAACCATGCTGGCAGTTTTTTGGACTTTCTTCCACTTTTCTTAATGCGTGGAATACAGCTGGTCTGGGCTTCGAGGATAGTATTTTTAAATAACACCCAAGCTTGCTGTAAGTCTTTAACCTTTGGAACCGCTCCTTTTAGTTTTTTCCTAACTATATTCCTCATTCTATCATAGTCTCCCTTTCGAAAGTTAAAAGGTAGTACTGTGGATTTCCTTTACTATCTGTCCTCCACTAATTAAATCAAACATGATCATACTATGATCACTATTGCCAAGTGGTCCCAACACCCTTATTTCTTGCACCAGATCTGGCGTTCCACTAAGGACTAGGTCCAGTATGGCTTCCCCTCTGGTCGGTTCATGAACCAGCTGCTCCAAGAAGCAGTCATTTATTTCATCTAGAAACTTTATCTCTTTAGCTTGTCCTGCTGTGACACTGACCCAGTCGATACCGGGGTAATTGAAATCACCCATTATTACTACTCTGTTGTGACTTTTGTTAGCTTCCTTGATTTCTTTGAGCATTTCATCATACATTTGTTCATTCTGGCCAGGGGGTCGATAGTATACTCCCACTGCCATCACCTTCCCCTTCATAAATGGAATTTCAATCCATAGAGATTCCACAGCAAATTTTGTTCCCTGCAAAACTTTAATCCTTTCTGGCTCAATGCCCTCTGTTCCGATACCTTGCCTTGATGCCAATCTTGCATCGACAAGAAAGAAGCCACCTTGTCATAACCCCTGCAGTAAGTGGATGCTAACTACCTCTTCAGAAGACTCAGCATCCCAGCAAGTCAATCTACTAAAGGTGCTCTGGGACCGAGCACCCATCCACATCCACTTCTGGCACCAAAGTCTGGAACTGAGCCCACTTGAAACGGGAAAGAGTCAGCAATTTTGTTAACACTGCCAAGAATGTGCTGAGCCTTGGCAGACACATTCAAACATAAACAAGACAAGACGAAAATGTGCATTAAGGCCGCAACTCTCACACAACATGGTGAATAGCAGTTAATCACCTCGACCACTGCGACGTTATCACACCAGAATGCCATCCTTTGGTTGAAGAACCTGTCAGGCCATAACTCCAGTGCGACTATAATCGGAAAAAGCTTAAAAAATGTGGCGATGCAGGGGAGACAGGAATTGTGCTAAGCCTGTGGCCAATGATCAGTGGACCAGAAATATTGAAAATAGATACCAAAGCCCAAACCATCAGTGAACAACTGCAAATCTGCATTGGAAACCTCCGTGTCCTAAAAAACAGACGTCCCATTGAAATCTGTCAGAAATGTATCCCAGGCCTGCAGGTCCTCATGCATTCTCTTTGTCACCCTAATGCAGTGGTGAGGTTTAGAAATGCCCACTGTGACCGCCAACAACCTCCATGAAAATACCTGGCCCATCAGGATTACCCTGCAAACAAAATTCAAGGATCCCACCAATGACTGCATCTTCCACAAGGTTACTTTGCGGGCAGCCCCTATGGCTGCTACCAATGCCTGGAGTTTAAACACATTTTCGGAAGGAAGATGCGCAGTCATCTCCACCAAATCCAGCACAATACCGAGAAAAGTGATCTTGGCTGATGGGCCCGCTGTCTTTTCGGCTGCCAAGGGGATGCCAGACTCTCAAGACAAAATGAGGAACCCCTGAAGGAGAGCACTGCACACATCTGAATGAACAGGTCCCACGAACAAGAAACCATCCAAATAATGAACCACATTTGGGATACCCATCTGTTGTACCAATACCCAATGCAGAAAAGTACTAAACTTCTCAAAATACGCACAGGAAACAGAGCAACCCATCAGCATGCACCTATCGGAATAAAATACACCCTGGAAACAGAAACCCAGCAGATGGAAAGTGAACGGGTGAAATGGAAGCAAACAAAATGCTGAGTCACTATCCATCTTGGCTAGAAGAGCCCCCAAACCGCATTGTTGATCCAAACAACTGCATAGTCAAAGGACAAATAGCGAACTGCACACAACTCCTTGGGGATATGATTGTTGTTGGACGTTCCCACAGGAAATGATAGATTGTGAATCAAGTGGAATTTCCCTGGTTCTTTCCTGGAAAACGCTCCCATGGGAGAGCGAACAAAATCTGGGAAAAGCCATTCCACAAAGGGGCCCGCAATTCCACCAACTTATCCTGCACAATTGCTGAAAAATGCTGCACTGAAGGTGCATGCCACGCCAAAGGTGAACAAACCTTTCCCTGCACAGATACAACAAATCCCAATTGAAACCACTCTCTAAAACCATACAGTCATGGTGCCTAGGATAATGTCACAGCCATGGCTGCATGGCATTGACTTGCACAAGGATAGGAGGCAGGCCAAAAGCATTCAAATTGCTTTGAGGTGGCCGAAGGATCAGCTGAGGCCCCTTTTTAGCTATACTTAAGTGCTGAGTGCTCCCTGCCACACAAGGAGCAAACGTGGGGGAATTTGCAATTGGGAAAAGGGCAGGCAGACTTATTAATCCACCAACAGAAATCTCCAGCCTCACCTCCGCCCGACTTCTGTTGTGACATTAACCCCAGGCCGAAAGTACTGGCTCGCCCTGAGGTGGGTATCAGCCCCCCTTTCACGAATCCACCACTAGCTGCACCTGCTTTGACTGACATGTGCGTCAGCCAAAAATTAATGTCTTGTGTTCCCCAAGATAAATGTGTATTCTCTTCCATCTTGTCTCTAAACCTTTCATTATAGTTCAACCAGGCCCATCCCTCATGAGTCTGAGAAGCCTCTAATATCAAATCCACGTACGCTAACAGAAGCCTTTACTGTTCTGTTGCATGATGTCCCCAAATGCTGGCTAGATGCAAGAAAGCCCTGGTCCATTTTACAACATTATGTGAGATCTTTTTAAGTCTTTCAGTCTTCTCATCCTTTTTCCTGCTTTCACCAGACAGTTTTCGACCCTCCAGTAGGTGGAAAATATCAATGTATGCCACTTCCAAATCTTACTGCATAGGGCATGTAGAATGCCCTCCCATAGTTCCGAGAAGGCGGCCAAGGTGGGAGCACAACCCTAAGACCCCGCAAAGGGAGCTGCGCTTAGCTATACCTGCCCGTCCCCCCACACCCCTGTGGAACTGGAGGAAGATGAAGATCAATCGGAAGAGTAAATGGAGAAGGAGGAATCAGAATCCTGTCTATAAAAGGGGGAAGGCAATGGCAGTGGGGGTGTACTATCGAGCACCAGTCCCGGCTGAGAATCATCTTAGCCGGGCACAGGCAGGCGCCCGGGAGCCGAGGGGTTAACCTTGGGGGAGGGAGGGAGGGGCTGGGGGGGGGGGGCGGGCGGCGACGCCGACCCGAATATAGAGCAGGGTCGGGCCGTGGCTCGCCCTCTTTCCTCCCCCAGCAGAGCGGTGGAAGACGCACCCTCCCAACCCACCCCGAGGATTAGGCACCGTCACAGCATGGCGGAGAGAGCGCACAGCCCAGCCATGGAAGAGGGGGGAGCGGGCATACTAGAACTCAATTGTCCCCCAACAGCACGCAAAGGAAAACAGGAACAGTGTCCAGAGAGCCTTCCCAAGCTTGCACGGCACGGGAGGGGGAAGGGACGAGCAACGTAGCCCTGCTCACGCCTTTGACGGGCCGTGGGTGGTGGCAAAGCAGGACACTGCGGCGAACGGGAGGGGAGCAGGAAAGGCCTGTTGCGGCAGGCGCCCCTTCCTAGGGTATGCCCATAGGAACCGGGGGGGCAGTGGGAAAAGGCTTAGACAGCATTTTTCCAGACATCACTGCCGGGCCTCCTAGAAAGGAAGAGGGCGGGCTGTGCCTCTTAGCAGGTGTAAGATGAGTGGTTATGCATTAATGTTTTTAATGTTGATAATGTGTAGTTTTTCATGCTGTGGCCAACAGTTTTTGTATGCTGTATTCCCAAAATATGTTAAAAAAATAAAAGTATTGTTTGGTTGAAGAAAATGGTAAGAGTATAATATGTGGGCAAGGAAGGGGGGAGGGAGAGGGACGGGGAGGGGGGGGGGTAGTGGCTACTGACCCGAGGCGGACATACGGGTCGCCAGGCTGTGGCCAGAATGACCAAATGGATGATGAAATGCTCAAAGAAATCAAGGAAGCTAACAAATGTTACAGCGCAGTAATAATAATGGGTGATTTCAATTACCCCGGTATCGACTGGGTCAGTGTCACGTCAGGACATGCTAGGGAGATAAAGTTCCTAGATGAAATAAATGACTGCTTCTTGGAGCAGCTGGTTCATGAACCGACCAGAGGGGAAGCCATATTAGACCTAGTCCTTGGTGGAACACCAGATCTAGTGCAAGAGATAAGGGTGTTGGGGCCACTTGGCAATAGTGATCATAGCATGATTGCCTTTGATTTAATTAGTGGAGGAGGGATAGTAAGGAAATCCACAGTACTATCTTTTAACTTTCGAAAGGGAGACTATGACAAAATGAGGAAAACAGTTAAGAAAAAACTAAAAGGAACAGTTGCAAAGGTTAAAGACGTACATCAAGCTTGGGTGTTGTTGAAAAATACTATCTTGGAAGCCCAGACCATCTGTATTCCACGCTTTAAGAAAAGTGGAAGGAAGTCCAAAAAACTGCCTGCATGGTTTAAAGGTGAGGTCAGAGAGGCTGTTGTTGCCAAAAAAGCATCTTTCAGGAAATGGAAAAAAAAGCCAAACGACGAAACTTGGAAACAGCACAAGCACTGGCAAGTTAAATGCAAGGCATTGAAAAGGCAGGCAAAGAGAGAATTTGAGAAGAAGCTTGCTGCGGAAGCAAAAACGCGAAATAAAGACCTTTTCAAGTACATTCGTAGCAAAAAAACCTGTGAGAGAGTCAGTTGGTCCATTAGATGATAAAGGGGTTAAAGGAGCACTAAGAGGCGACAAGGCGATAGCGGAGAGACTGAATGAATTCTTTGCTTCGGTCTTTACTGAGGAAGATGTAGGGATGTTACCCATGACTGAAGTGGTATTTAAAGGTGCGGAAGAATTGAAGGAAATATCGATACATAGGGAAGATGTCTTACAACTATTAGATAAACTGAAGAGTAGCAAATCACCTGGGCCGGATGGTATACATCCAAGGGTGTTGAAAGAACTGAAATATGAGATTGCAGACCTGCTATCAATTACACAGGTACACTAAAAAAAATTTTTTTTAAACTGCCTCTAATGTTTCGATTGATTTTTACGTTTTTTGGTGCGCTGAATCCAAATCTGGTAACCAATTTGCTCCATCACGTACAGATTTTTGCTACATTGGGTTAGCAGTTTGAGGTGAATGTTTCAGATTGAGTGCGATCGAGATAAAAGTTTCTTGGATGATAAAAGTTTCTTTATACTAATTGTTTAGTAGTTATTCAAATAAGAATAAAGAAAATTGTAACAAGGCAGCACATAAGAATAGAGTAATGTCAACAAAACACACTGTGATGGTAGCAAAATTGTCTGCACTTAAAACAGCCACATACATGTGCACAAACATTGAGCATATAAGAGCGAGGTTAGACACAAAGCAAAGCAAAGAAATGTGCAAAAAATGTTGTACAGGTATGTATGTAAGAATAGAAAACGCAAACCGCACCATTGCAATACATGAAGACAAACACCCGATGGTGTGAAAATAAAATTCTAATAAATGAGATCCGACACTGTGGTAATAACTAGCAAATTTTTATTTCAAAATTTAGTAAAAACACGATATTTGTCAACACAGTTTAGATTTTAAAGTCATTCTTGGGTCAATCAATCTCCTGGTGGGCCCGTTTCTTCTTCCCCCGAATGCTTCTCTTGGTGCGCTGCTTGGCTTATTTTTCATCTGGGGTTTCCCGCAGCAGCAACCAGCAGAAATCAGCCATCATAGTGGTGTTCCATCTTCCTTGGTACCTTCTCTCTGCGTCCTTGATGTCCTGGTGAAACCTTTCACCTTGTTCTTCACTGTACACCCCCAAGTTTTCGGGAAAGTAGTTCACATGGGAGTGCAAGAAATGGACTTTCAGGCTCATGTTACAGCCTTGTTCTTTGAAGGCATTGAGCATCCTGGCAACAATATCCTTATAGTTCTCATCCCGCCTGTTCCCCAAGAATTTGAGAACAACATCCTTGAAGGAATCCCAGGCTTCTTTTTCCTTCTCAGACATCGTTTCAGCGAATGCTCCATCTGAAATGAGTTTCCTTATATCAGGGCCAACAAACACTCCTTCCTTTAGCTTTGCTTCAGAAAGTCGGGGGAACTTTGAGCAACGGTACCGAAAGCACTCACCATCTTTTGGAAGGGACTTGATGAATTGCTTAATGAGACCCAACTTAATGTGGAAAGGTGGTAATAGAATTTTATCACGAGGTACCAAGCTCTCATGAAGAACATTTTTCTCACCGGGTCTCAAATACTCCCGAATTGGCCAGTCTTTTTTCCCCCAGTGTAGGTCGCGGGCCCGGCTATCCCACAAGCAAAGGAAGCAGGGATATTTGGTGAAACCGGATTGCTGCCCTAATAGCATGGATAGAATTTTAAAGTCTCCACAAATCATCCACTTATGCTCATCATAACGAATCTTCTGAAGAATCAGGGCCAAATTCTCGTATTTTTCTTGGAGAATAACAGAGTGAGCAATAGGAACTGAAGCGAATGTGTTGCCATTATGAAGAAGAACACCTTTTATGCTGTCTTTTGACGAATCAATGAACAGCCGCCATTCAGCAGGATCATACTTGAGTTTAAACTTTTCCATCACTCCGTATATATCGTTGCAAAATACCAAATCTTCCTCTTTGCTGAAATACTTCAAAAATTGTGTCTCGCGGTTGCGGTACCAATAAAAAGTTGTTCCTGGTGACAATAGATTTTTCTGTTTAAGCCGAGAACCTAGCAGTTGGGCAGCATCTTTTGGGAGTCCTAAATCCCGGACTAAATCATTCAATTCAGCTTGAGAGAAAAGTTCAGGTTTCGGATCTGGTTCAGTTTCAAACTCGGAAGTACTGGACTCATCGGGAAAAGCCATCTGATGAGTCTCATCATGATCAGAACCGTCCACACAAATATGATCCAAAGATTTTGGTGGTTCAGGCACAGGTACTTCGTTGCTATGAGGCATAGGCCTAATTGCTGAGGGAAGGTTGGGGTAACTTATTACGTTCTTATTTTTTAAGTTGTATCCTTTCACAATGCAAGAGCAAAAATAGCAGTCACTGCTGTGGTCTCTTTGTTCACGCCACATCATAGGTATTCCGAAACGAAATGCTTGTTTTTTACCTTTCATCCATAAGCGTAGATCTTCCTCACATGTCTTGCACACTTTGTGAGGAGCCCACGGTTTGTCTTGATCGCCTAACTTCAAACCGAAATAGGCGAAATATACTTTTTTAATAAATGCAGAAATGTTCCTCTGCCGCTTTTTCACGGTATGTTTCCCACAAATAAAACAAAAACTGTCCGGAGAGTTGACGCAACCTCTGGCTCTGTGAGCCATCACAAATACACAGCACTGCAAACTACAACTGTAGTGAACCACTTCGGAATAAAGCTGGATTACGACTGAGCAAACAAAAGGTAATAATGAACTTGCAAGAAACTGAAATTTGACAGGAACATTCATGTCGCAACCACCGTGTTTGAGCGAGCGAACGAGGCGAGGCGAACAGGAAAGAACATGCGCCAGCACGAGTACTGGATTTAGCCCCCCGCCTCCCAATTGTCCTGTTAATGTATAAAATGAATACAAAACACTCTAAAATATCATGAGGGAGTGTTTCTAGTTAGTTAACCATTACAACCTCTATTTTGGGCCAAGAAAATAAACTGCAGTCGGCTAAAAAGAAATTATGTGAACATTCCTTATATGGGTAAGAAATCTAATTTTGCAAGAAAACGTGACGTGATGGAACATTTTGGCTATTTTTCCTGGATTCAGCACCCCAAAATCTATAGGAATCAGTTGCAAAACTGGAGGCAGTTTTTTGGTAGTGTACCTGTGTTATCTGTGAACTATCATTAAAATCATCTCTAATACCTGAAGATTGGAGGATCGCCAATGTAACACCAATTTTTAAAAAGGGTTCCAGGGGTGATCCGGGAAACTACAGACTGGTGAGCCTGACGTCAGTACCAGGAAAAAATGGTAGAAACCATCATAAAGAATAAAATTACTCAGCATGTAGATAGTCAGAACCTAATGGGAGACAGCCAACATGGCTTTAGACAAGGAAGATCTTGTCTTACTAATCTGTTATGTTTTTTTGAAGGAGTGAATAAACAGGTGGACAAAGGTGAGTCGGTTGATATTGTGTATCTGGACTTTCAGAAAGCCTTTGACAAGGTCCCTCATCAGAGACTTTTGGCAAAACTAAAGAGTCATGGGATAGGAGGCAGTGTACTATTGTGGATCAGGAACTGGTTAAAAGATAGAAAGCAGAGGGTAGGGCTAAATGGCCAATTTTCCCAATGGAGAAAGGTGAATAGTGGTGTACCCCAGGGATCTGTGCTGTGTCCGCTGCTTTTTGACATATTCATAAATGACCTGGAAAGTGGAATAACGAGTGAGGTTATCAAATTTACAGATGACACAAAACTATTTAAAGTTGTTAAAACCCAAGAGGATTGTGAAAAATATCAAGAGGATCTTGATAAATTGGAAGACTGGGCATCAAAATGGCAGATGAAATTTAATGTGGACAAGTGCAAGGTGTTATGCACCTAGGGAAGAACAACCCAAACTATGGTTACACGATACAAGGTTCCACATTAGGAACCACCACCCAGGAAAAAGATATAGGCGTCATTGTGGATACCATGTTAAAATCCTCGGCCCAGTGTGCAGCGGTGGCCAAGAGAGCAAATAGAATGCTAGGTATGATAAGGAAAGGAATGGAAAATAAAACAAAAGATATTATAATGCCTCTATATCGTTCCATGGTGAGACCGCACCTTGAATATTGTGTGCAATTCTGGTCGCCATATCTTAAAAAGGATATAGCGATTTTAGAAAAGGTTCAGATGTAGGTTGATTCTTCATGCCATCAAAAAGTAGAAAGACTACAGGACATGCAATGAAGCTATAGTGTAACCTATTTAAGACTAATAAGAGAAAATATTTTTTCACTCAGCGTGTTATCAAACTCTGGAATTTGTTACCAGAGGATGTAGTAAAAGCTGTTAGTGTAGCTGGGTTTAAAAAGGCTTTGGACACATTCCTGGAGGAAAGGTTAATAAACCTTTATTAAAGAGAACACAGGAAATCCACTGCTTGCCCCAATACAAGCATTGTGGAACCTGTGTGTCTTTTTGGGAAACTGACAGGTACTTGTGACCTGGATTGGCTACTGTTGGAAACAGGATACTGGGCTTGATGGACTTTGGTCTGACCCAGTATGGCATTTATGTTCTTATGTTCTGAAGAGCCACCAAAATGGTAAAGGGGATGGAAGGATACTCCTATGAAGAAAGGCTAAAAAGGTTAGGGCTCTTTAACCTGGAAAAGAGACGGCTGAGGGGAGATATGATAGAAGTCTATAAATTAATGAACGGAGTGGAACGGGTAAACGTAGATCGATTGTTTACCTTATCAGAATATAGAAAGACTAGGGGACATGCAATGAAGCTACAGGGTAAACTATTTAAGACTAATAAAAGAAAATATTTTTTCACTCAACGTGTAATCATACTCTGGAATTTGTTACCGGAGGATGTAGTAAAGGCTGTTAGTGTAGCTGGGTTTAAAAAAGGTTTGGACAAGTTCCTGGAGGAAAGGTCCATAAACCATTATTAAGAAGTGACCGAAGATATCAATGCTTGACCCAGTACAAGCATTGTGGAACTTGTGTCTCTTGGGGAAACTGCTAGGTACATATGACCTAGATTGGCCACTGTTGGAAACAGAATACTGGGCTTGATGGACCTTGGTCTGACCCAGTATGGCATATCTTATGTTCTTATGTTCTTAAGTTTCCATAAGCGAGTTTTGATTTTCTGGAGTGTACCCATGGGGTTTTAGGGATTTTGTTGGGTTTGTGATGGCGGGTTAGTTGGGGCTGCTGAGGCTGTTTAGATGCTCTTGTTCCATAGCTCTAGGAATGTTTCAGGGTCATTGGCTTTGTCGTTGATTCGGGGTAATAAGTTGTGGAAGAAGTCATCTTTGTTGAATTGCCTGAATTGTCTTTTTGTTGGTTTTGTTGGGTTTAGGAGAGGTTTGTGGGAGGGTGAAAGGTTGAAGTAAATGAGGCAGTGGTCGGACCAGGGTACTGGTTGCATATGTAGATGCTTAGGTGGGGTGTGATGTGTGCGGGAGTGGTGAAGTTGTTGATGAAGATTAGGTCAAGGATGTTGCCTTTTTCATGGGTGGGAGAATGTACTATCTGGTCAAATTCCGTGGCTTTTATTGCATCCAGGAAGGTGGAGGCTTGATTTTGTTGGATGGAGAGTAGGTTGACGTCTCCTAGGAGTATGGTGGTCTTATTTGACTTGCTGATCAAGAGAGCATGTTCCAGGAAGCTGGTTAAGTTGGAAGCAGGGGAGGATGGTGACTCGTAGACGAGGTATAGTGTGATGTGCTTATTAGAGATGGTGAGGGTGTCGGAGCTGCTCTTGTTGTTGGAAGCTTGAGTGCAGAAGTTGTGCTGTAGCTTCAAGAGGATAATACTCTACCTCCTTGCTGATGGAGACGAGGGCTGTGATGTAGTTGGTATCCTTGGGGGGTGAGGTAATTTAGTAGGACTGAATCCGTTTCTTGCGTCCAGGTTTCAGTTAGACAAAGTATGTCTACGTCCTTGCTTGTGGTAAGGTCTTGGATTAGTTAGATCTTTTCCTTGATTAAATGTGCGTGAATTAATGCACATTTTAGTGTGCATGGGGGGTGAAAGGGCGAGGGATGTGTGTTTGTAGGGAGTGGGAGGTTGGGGATATGTTTGAGGCGAGGGGTTTTCCTTGGATGGGAGTATGCAGAGGGAGGGTGGGGTGTATAGTAGGAAACATAGGGGGTGAGAATGAAGTGGCTGTGGGGGAGAAGGTAGGCATTGGAATTTAAAGTTAGTGTTATGAAGGGTGATCAGGGCGTATATCAGGGCATATATGGAGGACATGGTAAGGCTGGGCTTTGAGTTCTGGGTTAGACAGCTGAAAGTTGCTTATTTGGGGGTGGGCGGGGGGGTGTTTGACAGTTTTGTTGTACAGATTAGGTGGCTGAAATTTCTGTTGTGGTTGGAGATTCCCTAATGTGAGGTTGGTTGTAGTGGTGCATTGGGAGTTTGTTTCCACTGGGGTTGGAAGAGTGTGAGAAGTAGCTTGTTTAGCTGTTATGTTTTTGTATGATCAGTTTGGTGTAGGGTAGAAGGAAGGATCTGGACTAAACTTCTTCCTGCCTTTGTGGTGCGAGCGAGTTGTCTTGAGCTGGACAGTATCTTCTGGTCTGCATCTTCGTTCCACGTCAAAGGCCCCTTGGCAAGGCCCTCAGACGTGATGGCCCCTGTATTTAAAGCTGCTGGGGTGTGGTGGGCCTGATCAGCCTTGTGGCGGTGATTGGGGAGGGCCTTCCCTTCCCGCTCACCTCTCCGATGCCGATTGGGCTGATTTGAGGAGCAGAGTGTCTTCCTGTGCCTGCCGGCGCCTGTATTTAAAGCTGCTGGGGTGCGATGGGCCTGATTGGCCTTGTGGCAGCAATCTTAATTTTAAGGTTTTGTTTAGCTATTTATGTTTGTTTGCTTAAGTTTGCTGGGGATACTTGTACTAATGGAACTATACCTAATACTTTTAATGGACTTCGTTCAGTTCGAGATTAATTCATTCCAGGTCCTTAATTAATCTATTTCTGGTGAGAATAACCAGCTGAATCTGAAAGTGAATTTGACGGCCATCTTCCTTTTAATAGGTGTAAGAGCCTATAAAGCTAATAATATGCCTGGTGTGGGTGGGAGGGAAAGAAAACTTAATAAAAGCTGGCTTGTTACACAATGGTCTGACCTGTGCTTCTAAGTTAATGTCTTAACACTTCTGGGTGATTCACACAGCCCTTGGTTTGATAGAGGGAGCCTTTCAAATTGCTCCTTTTATCTGTCACTTTGCTTTAACACCTATGTAGGACAACTTCACAGATCTTTTGCCTTCTAACTGGAAGGCCTCTTTGTAAAGGTCTCTAGAAACAAATTTACTGTATTTATTTCTATTCAGAGAATATTCTTTTTTTTTTTACTTTCTATGCTAAGTTATGTGATTTGATGTTAATAAAAAGCTCTCTAGAAACAATTTATTTATTTCTACTCTGAGACTGTTTACTCTATTTTACTTTCTGTGCTGAGCTATACTCTGATTTGATTTAAATAAAATGCGCTCTGGTGATACTAAAACCTGACTAACTCAACAAAAACACTGAATTCTAAAATACACAGATTTATCAGTTGAAACTCAATAAATTCCCTATTCCCAAGTTTTAGAGTATTTCCCAGAAGATAAATACAGTTTATAGTTACAATTTTATTGAACTTCTTATACTGCCTATAGCGAGGCAACTAGGCAGTTACATAAATTAGAAACAAAGTTTGAAAATCAAACAGAATCAATAGACAAAAAGACACAGATGATGAAGAGGGATGGAGAGCCTAGGTAACATAGCGATGATGAGTGTAACAGATAAATGAACGAGGGACATGAGAGGAGTGGGCGAAAAGACAAGAAGGCACATATTGACTCGACAAGCTAGACAAATCAAGTCAGATGACTGGAGCTGCTAGGAGAAGGCTGGAGGAAGTGAGAGGAAGGAGTAAACTGAAGCATGGTATCAAGGGTGCGCAGATGCAGGGAAGGCCAAAGCAAAAAGGTGAGTCTTAAGCTGGGATTTAAAGCAGGTAAAAGAACTGAGAGCATAGTGCATAGGGAAGAGAGTTCCGCAAGGTAGGAGCAATGATGCAAAAAGAGGAAGTGTGCGCTCTGGAGGAGCACATGGTATACAAGCCAGGGACCTCGAGAAGACTCCAAGAAGAAGAAGAGCGCTGAGCACTTTTGGCTATACTTACAAGTGCAGATCTTTTTCCAACTGTAGCAGTCCCTTTTGGTAGTCCTTCAAGACTGAATCACAGAGCTTTGGCTGACCTATTTATTCTTGTGCTTCTAAGGTAATGTCTTAATTTCCTGGGTGATTCACATAGCCCTTGGTTTGATATTGGAAACCTTTCAAATTGCCCCTTTGATCTGACACTTGACTTTAACACCTATTTAAGACAACTTCACAGTTTTTTTGCCTCCTAACTGGAAGACCTCTTTGTAAAGGTCTCCAGAAACAAATTTATTTATTTATACTCAGAGACTCTTTACTCTATTTTACTTTCTATGCTAAGCTCTATTTTGATTTTATTTAAATAAAAAGTGCTCTGGTCATGCTAAGACCTGACTGAATCAACAAAAACACTGAATTCTAAAATGCACAGGTTTATCAGCTTTATTCCAAAGAATTCCCTTTACCCCAAGATTTAGAGTATTTCCCAGAAGTTAAATATAAGTGCAGATGTTTTTTCCAGCTATAACAATCCCTTTTGGTAGTCCTTGAAGACGCATAAAAGTTTTGAGAAAAAATGACCTGCATACTCTGAAAATACAAAGGTATGTGTATAAGTCTAAAACCCACCCTGGTGGTATTCCCAGAAATACTTGTTCTAATCATGGCTAGAAGTATGTGTGAAATTATATTGTTTACATGTTTTCACCCACATGGACTTATAGGCAATTTTATAATCTATTTCCTCCTTTTCATTAGAAATGCTGGGTACGTTTTGGTGAGGTGTGTTTTGTTGTACTCCAATTCTCTTCAGTTATCTGTTCTTTAGTTTGTCCTTCACTGTTTTCAGAGGCACATTTAATGAGTTTGCACTCTCATCCTACATAGATAATTCTGTATCATTCTTCCTTTAATGGTGTCTTAGCTCAATTTTCAACTTTGATTGCAAAGATAGCCTTGGTACATCCAAATTTACTGGTCATGGTTGATTTAATATTCATGTAGAAAATCTAGCAGATAGTGATGCTTAAGAATTAATTATGTTTTTAGATACTTTAGGTTTTCATCAATACTACCTATACTGCCAGTTATTCTCTTGACTTAGTTTTCACTTCTTAACCTTCGGTACTTCTAGAGAATAGCTCCCCTTTCTCACCCTTCCCTTTGACTGATCATTGTTGTTTTTAAGTGCTGTCGAGTCGGTGTCGACCCATGGCGACCCTCTGGATAGTTGTCCTAAATTGTGTATGGTCTTCAGTCAAGCGGCTCATTGATGACAGACTGGTACCCATAGCTGCTGTTATTGTATCGATCCATCACATTGCTGGCCTTCCTCTTTTGCGTTGACCTTCTATCTTGCCAAGCATGATGTCTTTCTCTAATGATCTCTCTCTTCGCATGATGTGTCCAAAGTATGAAAGTCAAAGTCTTGTCATCTGAGCTTTTAAAGAAAGCTTAGTTTTGATCTCCTCTAGTACTGACTAGTTTGTTCTTTGGGCAGTCCATGGTATACGCAGTATTTGCCGCCAGCACCATAATTCAAAGGCATCATTTTTCTTCCTGTATTTTTTTCACTGTCCAGCTTTCACATCCATATGATGATATTGAAAATACCATGACTTGAACAAGTCGAATCTTTGTATGGAGAGAGACATCTCTGCTCTTGAGAATCTTGTCTAGGTCTTTCATTATGTGGTGAGTTTTTGGCTATCTGATTTTTTTTTTAGCTGCCTTATCTATCCAGGATACATTGAGAAAGCCACAAGAAGACTTGTGTCATTGATGTTGATCTTTTATTTATTTATTTACTTTCTCTTATATACCGCGCTACTCTGCATCAGTGCGGTTTACATTGAACAAACTGAAATTACATTGAACAGGGCATTATAACTTGGAGATAACTATTTTACAGGGAACATGGGCTATCATGGGCTTTTAGCTGTGATGCGCTCAATTTCCTGCTGAACCTTTTTGATATTTCATTGGAATCTTAGTCATCTGTATTGCATGATGTTCTTTTGTCCACTCTAGATCTGTTTTCTCCACTTCACTAATATATCATGACTTTAGAGAGAGAACATCCTTAGCATTACCCTGGCTATGATTTCTGAAACTGTGTCAACATGCTGAGCATCATTGTTGCAGGGCATGGTCACTGATTAGTCTTAAACTTGTAAGTTTCAGAAATTGCTATGCAGTCTCTAAACAGCTTGATGCTCTGGACAATCATTTAAGGAAACCTTCTGGGGTCCTTTTCACTATTGCCCCTTTTCTTTCTCCTTAACCTTTGTCTTTCATCTTTCCTGATTGAGTCTCTCTTTCTTATACAATGTCCTAGATTTCAGAAAAACTTGCACTGTTGAAGCATGCACCCCACTTTGATGGTCAGTTCCCCATCGCACTCTCAGATTCAGTTCATTATAGTCTGATAAATCTTCATCCAGTACTCTGGATTTGGATTCTTTTCCTCCAGCTCCAGGTCTTTTGAGGCTGCTTCTTTTGCTTGTTCAGCACAGTCCCAGAGTGATATCTTCTTTCTAATGTTGGCAAGAGTAGGGATATTACTGGCAGCTTTGCCGCCTTCCTTTTTGTTTTGCAGATCCTATGCTATCGTCTCTTCCAAATACATTCTGCTAGACCAGTCCAGACTAGTGGGTTGTGTCCCCCTGCCAGCAGATGATGAGACAGAGAAAAATTCCCAAAGCTTTGTGACATCGGCCTTGATATAAAAGCCCATCCCCCAATGGGAGCTTCAGTATAACCATAACAAGCAGCAGGAATTCAAACAGCCAAGGAAGCATGAAATCTAACCAAAAATGAGTTCATAAACTAATAACTCTTATAACGACAAGCTAAAGTGAACAATGTGAAACAGGACCCACAGGCCAAGGAAGTATGTACATGGAGAGATACAGCAATGTCATCGATACATAAAGAGAGTTTTAGCTAGGTGACAGACTACAAGGGCGGGTCCTGGACTGGTCTAGCAGGATTCCAGGAAAGAAAATTATCAGTAAGTAAAATTTCTTCTTCTCAAGAAACTTGTTCCAAGGCTGCTTTCTTTCATCATCTTCATGCTGAAGATCACTTTGTTTAGACAATTTATCGCAACCATTCAGAAGCAGGTAATTGTTGTTGTTGTTAAGCGCCGTCAAGTTGGTGTCAACTCATGGTGACCCTCTGGATAGATGTCCTAAATTGTGTTCGGTCTTCAGTCAGGCGGCTAATTATTCATTCCATTAAGAAAAAATCTAATCTTATTCCTATTGTGTTAAATTTTCACCTACTAGCTCACCTTACATGTCTTACTAAAATTCTTGAAAGATTAGATCTTTATCACTTGACACCATTCTTTGGAAAAACTTTATTTATGCTTATTTGGATCTTTATATATACTGCCTTTCTATTAAAGGCAAAGAAACAACATAAAATCACAGGATAAAGAAAGCAAAAAATACATAAGAACAGATAGCAATAGCAGATTACAGGAGGACAGGTATCTTTGGGTCCCAGGCGACCTAGGCTCCAAAAGCCCTGGGAGAAGAGATGTACAGTAAAACCTCAGTTTTCATATGCCCCAGTTTTATTTTTTTTATTTATTTTATTTACATTCTCTTATATACAGCGCTATTCTGCATCAGTGCGGTTTACATTGAACAAACTGAAATTACATTGAACAGGGCATTATAACTTGGAGATAACTATTTTACAGGGAACATGGGCTATGGAGGGTTAAGTGGCTTGCCCAAGACCACAAGGAGCACCTGTGGGACTAGAAACCCCAGTCCTTCCGGCCCAAGGTTGCTGTCCTCTAGTGGGATTTGAACCCCCGACCTTCCGGCCTGAAGTACCTTGCCCCAACCTCTAGGCCACTCCTCCACTCCGTTAGCTTTGGTTTTCAATGACTTTTTTCATTGCGATTTTGTCCCGGTTCTCGTACATCCGCTCGGTTTTCGTACAGTTAAAATGGTCCGGGGGGAAGGGGGGGGCGCTCAGTACAGTACTTGTTTTTGTGATCCAGAGCTCTTTGCTTTCAGCGATCCTGCAGTACTGTACTGTGAGAGTGTGGCTTCCGACACTCCCTGCTGATGGCGAAACTTTGAGGGATCTGTCCGGTGAGGTGAGAGAAGTGCCGGGAGCTGTTCTGCTCATGCTGATGCTGAGAATTGGAGGCAGGGGAGAGAGTCGGCGATCAGAGGTGTGTGAGAGAAGTGCCGGGAGCTGTTGTGCTGGTCTGATTCTTCCGACGCTCAATTAGGATTCCCTGCTGGGACTCCCTGCTGAAAGGGGTCTTCCAAACTTGCCAGTCCTGCTGCTGCTGAGAATTGGAGGCGGGGGAGAGAGTCGTTCTTCTGCCTGGTTGAGACTTCGGGGGCCGTGCTGCTGCAGCCATTGCCACATGGCTCTGGAACGCATTCTCAGCTCTGCGTTCCAGGATGCCTGAGCGGGAGAGTGGTGTTTCCGGTGGCTGTGGCTGGCGCCTTTACTGGAGGCATTTTTTTGTGGATCCTTCTTGTTTTGTTCTTTTTTTTTAAATTCCTGTGCCCGATCTCCTCTCTGGGTGTCTGGCTGCATCTTGCTAACAAGAGTCTTCAATAAAGTTAAAAGTGATGTTAAATGTTCATTTATCCATTTCATTAGTCATTTAAATTTATTTATCATTGTTTTCTGTATGTAAAAATATAGTTATTCTCTATAAAATGTATTTTTTGTGAATATTTTTGGGTGTCTGGAACGGATTAATTGGATTTACATTATTTCTTATGGGAAATATTGCTTCAGTTTTCATACATTTCGGTTTTAGACTTTTTCGAATGGATTAATCATGAAAACCGAGGTTTGACTGTATTTAGTTGAGATTTGAAGGACGCGTCTGTGCTTTACTATAGAGAGGGGTTTTTTTCCAGGGACATAGCACCAAATCTCTTCTGGCTGGAATGTTGAATGAGATTGATACTGGTTTTACTGGATCTATCTTTGTCCTTCAATTTTTTAGCTCCTCCTTGGACAACTTGAGAAGCTTGGGTTCATGGACATGGTACTCCACTGATTTTACTCTTTTGTGGATTGTCACTGTTTTAGAGTCTGCTCTGGTGATGGTTTATCTAGAAAACTTCCACTCCCATGTGGTGTTTCACACAGCTCCCTCTTAACATCTGTCCTTTTTAACATTTTTCTTATGCCGTTGATTATTCTGATTCAGTATCTAGGTTTTAGTCCCCATGTTTATGCTGATGTATTTTAATTTTAGCTTTAGTGGTTCCAATTGCTAGGGATATTTCTTCCCTGAATATCTATCTTTGTGTAGTAGCAGATTGGGCTCTTGAGTAACAAATTTGTTTTGAATCTTTCCAAATGTGAAGCTTTGTGATTTTCTAAGAAGCCTCCACTACCCTTAGTTGTACATGGAACGCTGGCAAATCAACTAAACTCTTTTGTCTTTGGTACCCAAATTTCTTCAATAGTCGGATCTTTTTTTGTGTTCTTTGGAGGGTTCAGGCTGTGGTTAGAGGTGTGGAACATTAAAGCTGCTGATTCATGCATCTCATTATAATGCCCTATACAATGGCTTGCCGAACACTACCTTAAAACACCTTCAGCTGATTCAAAATAAAGCTGTGGAACTGCTTATGGGAATCTACCAAATTTAACCATTATTAGTCATTCAGTTTTGGATTTCAGTTAGCTGCCATATCAGATTTAAAATTCTGGTTCTAACTTATCAGGCACTGCATATAGACCAACAGAGTATAAACCCTTGTTCTTGTAGATAGCCAAAAGTTTTTTGTGGGCCTGTCTATCTATTCCACCACCTTCTAAAATGTCTCGTGTGCTTCCGTTATCCTATGTTTGTCTTGCTCCAATGCTCTGGAATTCTTTGTCACACCTAAGACAGGAGCACTCATTCATTAAGTTAAAATCTAGTGTGAAATGCTATTTCAGCAAGTATGTGAACTCTTGAGTTCGAGAACTGAAGTAGCATTGGCTGTTTTATTTTTCTCTTCCTTCTATTTTTAGTTTATTTTAATATTTTGTTTAATTTTATTGTATACTGCTTTGATGATGATGTGCTCAGAAGGGGTTTAAGAAAAATATAAACTAAACTTCTGTTTTATGCACATAAATGACATTTAAAATTACCATTTGAGGAGTAATTATATAAGCTATTTTGCACAGAAAACAGTATTTTTATGTGACGTGCTTATAAAATTGCCTAGGTGTTTATATGCTCAAAGGTACGTGCTGACAGTGCATAGTATGTACTTCTATGTGATACACATTTGATCCAAGTGGTGGAGGATGGGTGGAACAACACACATGCATGTAGCTTGTAAAATAAATTATCACAGGTAACACAAAAAAAGCCTTTTTTGAATAATTTTCATACCTTGCAAGTAAATGAATTAAGCACTATGAATGCAAAGGTGTTGCTTCTTTCTAGACAAGTGGTTCTCAGCCCAATTAGGTTTACAGGATAGCTACAATGAATATGCATGACAGACGTTTGCATCTACTGCCTCCATTGTATGCAAATATCTCTCATGCATATTGATTTACCTATTTTATAAAGGCATATAGGTGCATATATTACCATTATATAATAAGAGCAACATATGCACCTTCTCTGTCTAGGCGTACAACACTGAGAAGCAGTAATCACGCAGAACCAAGAGCGAACCAAACTGAAGCGTGAATGGATGGAGAGACAGAGTCCTTTATTGAACCATAGGCTGCCCGACACAGGCCGTGTTTCGTCACCCTTCGTCAGGGGCTAACCAGGCATAAAAACTAAAATCATAAATAACAAATATTAAAACCATAAAAGAACAGACAAGCAAACGTACAAACCAACATTATATACAACAATACTTAATAACATTAAAAACAATCAATATGCAAACTAATAAAGTAATAAAATAAATAAAAAACACCAAAAGTGCTCAGGAGCTAAAGACATCATAAGATCATATAAACACATGTAAATAAATAAATAAATTAATTTGCCAACCTCTGTTGAAGGCTCTTAAAAAAAAAGTCTTACAGCATGCTTTTGTAAGAAAATCTAAATAGACATTGGTACTAAAAGGACACAAAAAGGATAGTTAAAAACATATTCCAAAAATTAGTAGCTTACAATTGCACATAAATACGTTAAATGAGCAGGTGGAACAAAGCGAGCGAGGAGGAAACGGACAGGTCATAATGGAGCTTAAAACTGTCAATGAAACTAAACCTAGCAAACTACTAATACAGGAAATAGATATTCCTAAAAGAAGCAGGAGTGAGTCAGGAAAACAATGTCATAAGAAGTGGCTGAAAAAAATGCTAATTGTAAATTAACATAACATATTATATCTATATAAATTTGACATTAGAAACTTGTGTTGAACAATGGGAGAGATCAATTAAAAGTGTATGGGCATAAGGAAGTATCATAGTACCATTAGAGGTGATGTTTTTAA
The DNA here is from genome assembly GCA_033557465.1 of Ichthyophis bannanicus. NCBI lineage: Eukaryota > Metazoa > Chordata > Amphibia > Gymnophiona > Ichthyophiidae > Ichthyophis > Ichthyophis bannanicus. The sequence goes on from CM066031.1 coordinate 369,336,049, forward strand.
CCGCGAGATCGCGGTATACCAAAAAATAAAAAATAAAAATAGTAATGCTATATAGGGGAAAGTAGTCGTTCTTATTATTCCGGTGTCGTTCTTATTACAAGCAGCATTTTTCTCTTTTTTTGAGATTCTTCTAAAACATCGACAGACTTAATGTTACACTTTACATGGGGCTATTTTCAGTTTGGTCTGGCCTTTTCATGCTTCAGATTGTCTTTGAAAGTTGCTTCTATCGTGGGTGTAGATGGCAGCTCCCATACTTTCCCCTATATGTTATTATTGTTTTTCTCTAAGTTGGGACCACATGTCCTTTATTTTTGGACTAAAACTAAAACGCAATAGGTTATTTTCTGGGTTATATGCAGTATTACTATTTTTATTTTTTGGTATACCGCGAACCCGCGGTTAAAAACATCACCTCTAATGGTACTATGATACTTCCTCATGCCGATACACTTTTAATTGATCTCTCCCATTGTTCAACACAAGTTTTTAATGTGAAATTTATACGGATATAATATGTTATGGTAATTTATAATTAGCATTTTTTTCAGCCACTTCTTATGACATTGTTTTCCTGACTCACTCCTTCTTTTAGGAATATCTATTTCCTGTATTAGTAGTTTGCTAGGTTTAGTTTCATTGACAGTTTTAAGCTCCATTATGACCTGTCCGTTTCCTCCTCGCTCGCTTTGTTCCACCTGCTCATTTGCAATTGTAAGCTACTGATTTTTGGAATATGTTTTTAACCTGTTCATATAACGTATTTATGTGTAATTGTAAGCTACTAATTTTTGGAATATGTTTTTAACTATCCTTTTTGTGTCCCTTTAGTACCAATGTCTATTTAGATTTTCTTACAAAAGCATGCTGTAAGACTTTTTTTAAGAGCCCTCAACAGAGGTTGGCAAATTAATTTATTTATTTACATGTGTTTATATGATCTTATGATGTCTTTAGCTCCTGAGCACTTTTGGTGTTTTTTTATTTATTTTATTACTTTATTAGTTTGCATATTGATTGTTTTTAATGTTATTAAGTATTGTTGTATATAATGTTGGTTTGTACGTTTATTTATTTTATTTATTTATTTTTTATTTATTAACATTTCTTATATACCGCACTATTTGCGATCAGCGCGGTTTACCTAGAACAACAACATCCGACAATATACATATGTCTGGTCATTACATTGAACAGGAAATGGAACTTAGAGAACAAGGTAAACTATATACATAAGAAGTTGAAAGGGAAAGGATACTGTTTGGTGTTTTACATTGTTGGGGACGCACTATTCGAGTGTGACTGGGGTTCAGCGCTGTTAGTGAGATATTTGATAAAGAGGAAATGTTTCAGGGCCTTCCTGAACTGGCTCAGGTTGGGGATTGCTCTGATATGAGGTGGTAAGGTGTTCCACAGACTTGGGGCGCAGAGACTGAAGGCTCGGTTGGATGTTGTTTTGGTGCAGTTTGTTGTTTCTTTCGGTATTGATAGCATATTGGTCTCAGTGGTTCTTCTTAGTCTGCTAGGTGCAAGTGGTTGGATGAGGTCAGATAGAGAGGAGGAGGAGAGCCCCTTGGTAGCTTTGAACGTCATCAACAAGGTCTTAAAACTGGTCCTGGCTTGAATGGGGAGCCAGTGCAGCTGTTTCAGGAGGGGTGTGATATGCTCTTTTCTGGAGGCTCCGAAGAGTACCCGCGCTGCACTGTTCATAGCAAGTTGCAGGGGGTTTAAGGTTGCTCGGGGGAGTCCTTGTAGGATGGCATTTGAATAATCGAAATGAGGGATGATAAGGGCTTGGTAAATGGTGCGGAAATCGTCTGGTTCGAGTAACGGGCATAAGTGTCTGAGGGATCTGATTTTAAAGTAGACCGCTCTTACAGTGTTAGCTATGTGTTGCTTCATGTCGAGATTTCGGTCCAACGTCACCCCAAGGTAACGTATAGCTGATTTTACTTGTAACTCGGCATTATTTACCTTCAAACAGCTGGGTGGTGTGAAGTTGGGATTTCTCGAGATGAAAAGAACCTCTGTTTTCTTGTGTTGGATTCGCAGATTTTGTGATAGTAGCCATTTGGATATGGTGTTGAAGCATTTAGTCAGAGGGGTAAGGTCTGGGCAATCAAGGGATATTGGCATGTATAACAGCACGTCGTCAGCATATAACATGCAACTCACATTGAACGATCTAATGATGTTGCAGATGGGTTGGATGTATATGTTAAACATCAAGGATGATAGGGAGGATCCTTGAGGCACTCCTTGACTTTGTGGAAATGGTTCGGATGTAGCCCCGTCTGCTCGAACATGTTGCCATCTTCCAGACAGGTAAGATCTGCACCACTCGAGCGCTGTTCCGCTGATGCCTTTTTCTCTTAGCTGGCATAGGAGAATCTCGTGGCAAACCGAGTCGAAAGCCGCTGCTATATCTAAAAGATGAGTGCAAAACCATGTCGTATGTTGTCAACGCCTGAAATTATATTGTTGAAAAGAGTTATGAGTAGTGTTTCAACTCCATGTGACTCTCTGAATCCATGTTGGGATGGATCTAGTGGGGCGTTGGTGTCGATATGATCTTGTAATTGCTTGTACACTATTTTTTCAATGATTTTTGCAAGCATCGGGATGCTGGATATGGGCCTGTATGACTCCACCTTTTGGGGGTCTAGCTTGGCATTCTTTAAAAGAGGTCTAACGGAGGTCTGCTTGAGAGTAGAGGGGAAAACCCCAGTGCTAAAGGATAGGCTTATCATATTGGCTATGATTGGGGCGAGGTCACAGCGCAATTCTTTTATCCAGAATGCTGGACAAGGATCTGTGTGTGCAGTGGTGGTGTTTAGGGCTGAGATGGTGTCTTCGATAATTCTCTTTGAAGGTGTAGAAAATGAAGTTAGAGATGCTGGGTACTCTTGTTCGCCGGGGGGGCCAGGTATCACTATTTTGTCAGTCTTGCACATTTTGGATTGCATAAAGACGGCATAGTCCTGCGGGTGTATACCACCAAGTTGCTCAGGGGTGGGTTCTTTGGCAAGAGATTTGACTAAGTTGAACAGGTCATGCGGCTTATTCAATGACCGTTTCAGGGTGTCTGTGTGGTGTTGCTTCATCTTGTCTGTGATGGCTTTGCGATGTGTATGCAGGTGTTGGATGTATGCTGCTTGGTCACTACTGGTGCGTGACTTCCTCCAGCGCTTTTCCAGCCTCCGTAGAAGGGTTAGTGATGCCTTCAAGTTGGCTGTGAACCATGGGGCATATGATCTTTTCTTTGGGGCCTTGTTTGTTGGGGAACGGATTGCGATTGTGCTGAGTTTGCTGTTCAAGGTAGTGATCAGCTCCTCTAGGTCTAGGGAAGTCGTATCAAAGAGCGTGCCCGTTTCGGCGAGGATGCATTCTCTATTAAATGGGTGGAAACTTCTGGCCGTTGGGTTAGAGGTCTTGCTTGAATCCATTTTGGGCCTTTGTGGCATGTTGAGGGTAGGTATCCGAAAAGTGATGAGCTTATGATCTGGACATGGTACTGATGTCAATGATAGCATGATATTTTGTGGTTGTTCCAGAACTGCTTGCGGGGTGAATATGAGGTCCAGAATGTTACCTTTTGCGTGAGTAGGTTTCTGCACCAGTTGAGTGTATCCCAGGATATCTAGGGCTTCTATAAATGCAGATGCTTGATTGTCCTGTAAAGATGGGAGATTGAAGTCACCTAAGATCCAATTGGGTTTATTTGGACCATGAGTGTTGGATGCTATGTTTATGATGGTGGACAGGTTATCTGGATCCGCAGTAGGCGCTCTGTAGAGTAGGTTTATAGAACATGCGTTGTTGGAAATTGATACAGTTTCCAGGTTGTTAATGCTGTTGGATTCGACCATTTTGAACTGGAGATCAGTTCTGGTGATTACAACAACTCCTCCACCTCTTTTATTCTGCCTGTGGCTGGTGAAAGCAACACAATTGGATGGAAGTAGTTGATTGAGAATGGTGTTGTCTTCCGGGGAGAGCCAAGTCTCAGTGACCATGATGATATCCAATTTATGGGATGTTATTGTTTCAGTGATTGCTGGCCACTTTTTACGAAGTGAGCGAGCGTTAATGAGTGCACACTTCAGGCCGCTAGGGTAGAGGTTTTACCTTGCTTGGCTTTCGAAGAGTGCTGTAGTGGGATGTGTAATAGGTGGTGGCGGTGCGGATAGCTAGCCCCATGAGAATAGTGGTAGAAGTCACCTGACCATTTTCTCCCACCAGTCGAAACTATAGGGATGTGATTATGTGACGTAAGTAGGGCTAGTGAGCTGGATGGCCAGATTATGAGGAGAAGGTAAAGGCTCATTAAGGAGACGATTGTGTGCTCCATTTTGAACCCTTCTAAGCCAGTTGGGTGAAGCAGGGGGCTTGTGTTGGAGGAATGACTTGGCGTGGTTCCTAGCTAAGAATAGTTTTAATCAGGCTGTTATTGTTTCAGTCACTTTTGTCATGCAGGGAATAAGTGTAAATGTTCTCTCCTAGGTGTAGGTTATAGCAGAATACAATGTTACAACAGTGGTTGAATACAATGTTACAACAGAATACAATGTTACAACAGTGGTTGAAGAGACTCAGTGACTAATCCTTTACTGTCTGGACAATTCAAGTACAGGTCTATGTTTTACACTGTTGCATACATATACTGCGTGCTTACCAATGTTATAGTGAAAAAATCTGCTGTGAATAAATATATATGTTTTCTCTATAACATATATATACCACATGAAACTTTGTTCTGGTACAGGTATAAGTTTTAACTGTAGCATGCAAATACTAAGTGAAAGAACATGATGCACCACAATTTAGGCTAGTCAGATATAGTAAAGATATTACACTGTTTAAACTTATTTTACTGCATGAAAGCTATAACGGGTAAGGAACATCATTGACACAGTATAAGGTACCTGGGCTGTTGTTGCATGAATGTAACTGAGAATTATGGATTGCAAAACGGGAGTCCAAATGTACGGTCTAGTTTTCACGGGCCACGCCAAAGAGCCCTCAGGCACAGGCCCGCAAGGCGCGGGCGTGCCCGATAGCGCTGTGTGTTATAGCTGGGGAGTGCTGCCCCGATTGGACAGCACTTCTTGCAAATGGCTGCTTTCTTGCCGCGGCACCCCGCTGGAGGCTCGATCCCTGCCCAGGGAAAGCTGATGATGGTGGGGATGCCGATCGCGCCCGATAGCGCTGTGTGTTATAGCTGGGGAGTGCTGCCCCGATTGGACAGCACTTCTTGCAAATGGCTGCTTTCCCACTGCGGCACCCCGCTGGAGGCTTGATCCCTGCCCAGGGAGAGCTGATGATGGTGGGGATGCCGATCGCGCCCGATAGCGCTGTGTGTTATAGACGTTTTCTTGTCTGTTCTTTTATGGTTTTAATATTTGTTATTTATGATTTTAGTTTTTATGCCTGGTTAGCCCCTGACGAAGGGTGACGAAACACGGCCTGTGTCGGGCAGCCTATGGTTCAATAAAGGACTCTGTCTTTCCATCCATTCACGCTTCAGTTTGGTTCCTTCTCTATCTAGGTACAATGTTAAAAAATTATCCTCCTTATGTTTTGCTCTCTTAAGAAAACCAAATACTTATTTGACTTTCAGCAAACTGTGATGAAAATATTTTTAACAATCTGGCAGAAAGTGGAACCACATTTTGCAGTAGCCACCCTTTCTGAAGTGAAATGAACTCCTAATAAGCCCACAGATTGAGATAAATATTTTCTTTCTCCTGGAATTTCACAATGCCATCTGTTTTAAGTATTCCTTTGTTTTTCACATGCAGTTATGTCTTACAGCTGAAAAAACTTGTGGCAGAGTAAGCTTTAGCATCAGGGATGAACTAGGTATAGACCTCAAAAGCAAGCCAATATGTACTTAAAAGTTTCAGTAACAGTGTTTAGAACCTAACATTCAAGTTGTAACCCACCAAATGATGTTTTCTTAAGCTTTGATATGCATGCAGACTAGAAGTAAACCTTGGACATGTTTAAAAATAGGGCTAAAAGTGTTTGCCTTCTTAAAGTAATTAGCAGAATACATGTTGTAACGCCTAACTACATATATGGGTTTCCAGGTGACATGTGCAGAAGGGGATTCGTATAGTCTTGAAATGTCATGAACTGAAACAAACATAGGGGTAAAACTGAACTTGCAGTAGTCAGAATTTCTTTTTAACACTTGATGCTGTGGGTAAAAAAAACAAACACCTATTCAGAGGCAGTTTTTATGTAGTGATTGCCTCTAAATACCCAGATAAATGTCAGTACTAACTAGATAGTGACTATCTAGATAGCAGTTACTATACACTCCTTGCAAGGAAATTTGATCTAAAGTTCGTTTTGTACATACTAGTCCCTATATGGCTGCGAAATATTGGTCTGAATTACCAATAAACAAACAAACAAAAAAAACACCACCTGTCTCTCCCCTCCATTTTGGAAAAGCTTGAAGAGATGGTTGTTTAATTCCAACTAATGTGGTTGGAGTACTTTTCTTTTTTCTTTTGTGTTAATCTTCTTACTGTAAACTGCACTGAACCGGGAGGCGGAGCCAGCAAGACTCCAACATGGCTGCTTGAGAATTTTGTCCCGTGGACCCCACCTACCCTTCTCTTGCATCTCTGCTGATATCCCTTGCTTGCATAGGTTTATCGAGACTCGGTGAATCTAACAATGGCCGGGAGTAAGCAAACTCGGCTGGAGTTCAGCAACCCTCCGCCATCCGGTTCAAAAAGGTCCAAGACGGACCCGCTCTCCCCTCAGAAGCAGGCCCCATTGAACGATAAGCCGGAAGGCTTGCAGGAGCTCCTGCATGAAGTGCGCGCAATCCGAACGCGTGTCGAGCTGAACGGGGATACTTTGGCTGAAATGCAAACCGACATGAAGGAGCTGCGGTCACAAATGCAAACTTTATCTCTCTGCTTGGAAAAGGCCGAAGCGGCGATAACCAAGTGTGAGGAAGGTGCCTCACATTTTACAAAGACGGCCCGGAAAGTGGAATACCTGGAGAAGTCTGTTGAGGACATGAACAATAGGGCCAGACGTAACAACCTCCGAATTGTCGGATTCCCGGAGGGTCTGGAAGGGAGAGACCCGATCCGTTATTTGGAAAATTGGATACTGGAATTTCTGCATCTGGATCTCGCCCGACCCTTGGAGATAGAATGGGCGCATCGGATCCCGGCCTCTTCCAATGCGCAAAGTAATAGGCCGCGCCCACTGATATTTTGTGTCCTGCGCCACCAACATGCTGTGCAGATCTTGACCGCTGCCAAAGGGAAACAGCTCCTGTTGCCTGAAGGACAAAAAATACTTTTTTTCCCAGACTACAGCAAGCCCACGGTGGAGAAAAGAAAGTCATTTCTTGCACTTAGACCACGGCTACAACATCTACAAGCCAGATATGGCCTTTTTAACCCAGCAAGATTTAAAGTTACCCTGAACAATGCGACCAGGACATTTGAGGACCCGATGGCTCTTAAAAGATATATCGAAGAGCAGGAAGCTCTTATGATGCACCAGAACTAGTTGTTTGTGTGGCTGGTTTTACATCTAGGGCACCGGTGGAGTGGGGTGAGACACTGGTTTATTGGTGTTCCCCTCACTCTAATCCCGGCCTCGGGTTTCTGAGGTGGAGGCCCGGGTCCAGCCCGGGGAGGAGGTCGGGCCTGTCTGTCTGTAACCGGGGTTGGAGGGTATAATGGCGTCCTAACCCTCCATGAGGGAGGTCCAGGGTATAGTGTATAGTGGGTATAGGTTCCTTGGGAGATGTTCTGGTTCATGTCTTTATGTTATTAGACTGATGTTTAGTGGGTTCGTGGGGTCCCGTGGCAGCCATGTTTTATGGTCAAGCTGTTTCACCCATATGTTTGGTTGTGGGGGTGGGTAGTAATAGTTGGTTCTCTGAGGAAAATGGGGAAATTTTGTTGTAATCTTATGAGCAACAGACCTTGGTATAAGTTGGGAGCTGTATTTATTTCTCGCTTCAGGATGCAATGGCCACTAGTTTAAAGTTATTGTCCCTAAATGTCAAGGGCATTAAGTCCCCGGTTAAACGTCAGAAAATCATGTCCTATTGTGGGAGGCACAAGGCGGATATAATCCTGTTGCAGGAAACACACCTCACGCCCGCGGAAGTATGTAAATTAGAAAAGAAACAATTTAGTGTGATTGGTTCCTCCCCTGCATCCCATAAGAAAAACGGGGTTGTCACGTTAATCAGGAAGACGCTGGGGGCCAAGGTGAAAAGCTCATGTCAGGATGAGGAGGGAAGATGGGCAAACTCCCTAATCCAGGTTGGGAATAGCTCTTTGGTAATTTCCAATGTGTATGGTCCTAACTGTGATGATCCTCTTTTCTTTTGCTCTCTTTCGGGTAGGCTACAGACGGAGACTCCGGCTCCCATTATCGTGGGAGGGGATTTTAATGTTGTGGGAGATCCATTAGTAGATCGTAACCCTGGGAGAGTTGAAAAACCTTCTAAAGCCACTCTAGCAATTCAAGCCTTATGTGAGACTATTGGGCTGGTGGACGTATGGAGAGTACTTCATCCAAAGGGGAAAGACTTTACTTATTTTTCCCCTTTCCATAAATCCTCCTCGCGCATTGACTATTTCTTGGTGTCAAAATCCTTGGTATCCTCGGGTTGTGCCGCGGGCATTGAAAGTATTTGTATTTCAGATCACGCCGCAGTCACTTTGGAAATTGATTTACTAGGGATAGAGCGGCCTGCATCACCCTGGTCGTTTAATAGGGCTTGGCTAGCAGTGCCCTTGTTTCAAACAGAAATCCGGGAGGCTATAAGCTCATATTTTGACGCCAACAAGGTGGGAGATACCACGATTTGGGCCTGGTGGGAGGCTTTCAAAGCTACCCTTCGGGCCGCAATCACCAGCTATGCGATCCGGGAACGTAAGAAGAACAAAGCCCTCTTACTATCCCTTGAAAATCAGATTAAAGCGGGGGAAAGATTGTGGGTGAAGCATCCAGATCCTAGTATTCTACTTAGACTCCAAAGGTTAAGGTATCAATACAATGAGGTAGTTTCTGCGGAGGTGGAACAAACACTTCTAAAACAATCTGCTAGGTTCCATATTGAACAGAATAGGGCTAGTAAATCCCTGGCCAATGCTTTAAGAGGGAAGCAGGAAAAGAAAAGAATTGTCTCTCTCCTGGATGACCATTTAGTACAACAAACTAAGAGTGAGCGAATACTGGATGAATTTTCTAAGTATAATGGGAAGTTATATTCCTCGGATATTAATCCAGATTTGAATGCTTTTACATCTTTTACAGGAGGCCTAGTCCACCCCTCTGCGTCGGTGCAGCAGGTGGGTGAGCTGGGGAACCCATTCTCCAATAAAGAAATACGGGCCGTCATCAGAAGTATGCCCAGGGGCAAGGCCACAGGTCCAGATGGTCTTCCGGCCGAATTTTATAAGGTATTTTGTGAGGATTTACTTCCTTATCTCCTGATTTACTATACAGAGCTAATAAGGGGGCAGGGGCCTACTGGCAATTTTTCAGAAGCTACAATTGTGGTGTTGGAGAAGCCCAGCAAAGATCCCGAACTTGTGACGAATTATAGGCCAATTTCCTTATTAAACTCAGATTATAAAATATATGCAAGCATTTTAGCGCAAAGGCTTACCAAGGTTATCGGTGACCTTATTCATCCAGATCAATGTGGCTTTGTCCCTGGGAGAGCTACGTCAGATAACGCACGGTTGTTATGTAATTTACTGGAGAGGGCCTCCTTTAGTCCTTTACCTTATATCGGCCTCTCGCTTGACGTGGAGAAAGCATTTGATAGGCTGGAGTGGCCCTTTCTTTTGCAGGTGTTACAGTGGTTTGGCCTAGGAGATGAGTTCGTTAATATGGTCAAAGTTCTATACGCAAATACCAGTGCTCGCATTTTTGCCAATGGCATTCTTTCTAATCCTTTCTCGCTTCATAGAGGAACGCGACAGGGCTGCCCCCTCTCTCCTCTTCTGTTCAATCTAGCATTGGAACCTTTGGCCATAGCTATCAGGCAGCACAAGGAGATCACCGGCTTTAAACTGGGAGACTTGCAGGTGAAACTCTCAGCTTACGCGGACGATCTCCTGCTATTCACCCAGCCGGACGAAGTTCCTTCAATCTTATCTTTGATTGAGGGCTACTCTTTGATCTCCGGGTATAAAATCAATTGGTCCAAATCTGTAGCATTTCCATTGAATAACGTCTCTAACTCGCGCTTAATGGCGGATTTCCCTTTCCGGTGGATAACGGATAAAATTACATATTTCGGTACCCAATACTGTGCCTCCCGGGATTACACTATTAGTTCAAATCTGGCGGACCTCCTATTGCTGATTCGTAAACGGACCCTGTCTTGGTCCCCCCTCCACCTCTCTTGGTGGGGCAGGTTGGAGACCATAAAAATGTCCCTCACTCCCAAAATAAATTACTTGTTGGGAATGCTGCCCTTTGAACTTCCCGGAGGTGCTTATGGTGAACTTGAGCGTACGCTTTTGGATTTCCTTTGGAACGGGAAGCGCCCAAGAATTGCCACTAAGAAACTCAAGGCTTCTAGAGAGGACGGGGGTGTCCAGTTTCCCGATTTTCATCGCTACCACCAGGCCCTTTTATTAAGGCAAGGGGCCTTGTGGTTAGAGGCAGAGGGCGTAGGCCAAAGGCCAATTTGGCTAGCAGTGGAGGAACAGCTGGTGGCCCCTTATCCCCTGCGGCATTTGTTGGGTATGCAGTTTCCAAGGGACTCCGTGGTAGGGGGGGTCATTTTGGCTACTCAGGCTGCTTTTTTGCAGCTGGGCAGACTTGCGGACGGTAAGGATATCCTCTCTAGGCAAACTCCTCTGTGGTGGAATCCACTGTTCAAGATCCGGAATCGAGTGTTCACCTGGAGTAGGTGGATGAGCTGTGGTATTTGGGCATTAGGACAAGTGTTTGATGAGAATGGATGGAAAGATTTCTCTGCCTTGCAAAGGGAGTTTGCCCTCCCCTCTTCCTGTCACTTTCAATGGCTGCAACTCAAACATTGTCTAAATGCAAAAGGTGTGAGGGGTGTAAACTTGGCCTCTGTTGGGTTTCCTCTTAGTATAATTCAGGGGTCTCTCAGCCAGAGGGGCGCTATGTCCTTTATTTATAGAGCAATTAGAGATTATACCCCGCTGTACTTAAAGGGATTAGTTAAAACTTGGGAGGTGGACTTGGCTGTAGAGACCCCCTCTACTACTTGGAAGCTCCTGTGGGGTCCCATCACGAGGATATCACGATCAGCAGCACTTACTCAGTCTATGTATTTCTTCTTGCATAGGGCTTATATCACTCCTGTCAAGTTATCTAAATGGGACAAGCTGTCGGCAGGCAGATGTTGGTCATGTCAGCATGAGCTAGGCACATACAGGCACATGTTTTTTGACTGTCCCCTGCTTCAGGGTTTTTGGCAAAATGTATGGGCTCGGATACAGAACATCTTAGACATTCCTTGTGCTTTCTCAAGGTCTGTGGTTCTGTTAAGATCTGTTGATCCCTCCTTGGATCTTTCTAAGGAGCAGGCGTTCCTGTTGAACTTTATGATAGCCATTGCACTTAAGCTTATTCTCACCCATTGGAAACACTTTCGATTATTGCACTCAGACTGTTGGTGGAACTTAGTGTGCTATTATGCTAATCTTTAGAAATTGTACAGCAAGCTTCACTATCCGAACAAAGTAGATTTAACTGTGCATAGATGGTCACTTCTTGATCAATATTGTGCCCGCTCTTCAGTTTCTTGAGGTGGGGATATTGACCAACAGGTTGTAGTGGGATAGCATTTATCTTTAAGTCAGCCCCAAATGCCGGTTTGCCGGCTGTGGAGAGGTAGCATCTTTCCTCAGAGAACCGGGGGGGTGGGAGGGGGGGGGGCCTGAGTTGTTGGTGTAGTTGTTTTATTTGTTATCTTTGATACATATATGATTCACGTATGTTGTGTCTGTATTTTGGTTTTGTTTTTGACTTCTATTGTTTTGTAGTTTCTTAAAAGCTTAAATAAACATTTCAAAAAAAACAAAAACTGCACTGAACCACTTTGATTGTGATCATATCAGTATACACTGTAAGTACATGTTAGATTAGATTAGTGATAAAGAACATAAGATATGCCATACTGGGTCAGACCAAGGTCCATCAAGCCCAGTATCCTGTTTCCAACAGTGGCAAATCTAGGTCATACGTACCTAGCAGTTTCCCCAAGAGAGACAAGTTCCACAATGCTTGTACTGGGTCAAGCATTGATATCTTCAGTCACTTCTTAATAATGGTTTATGGACCTTTCCTCCAGGAACTTGTCCAAACCTTTTTTAAACCCAGCTACACTAACAGCCTTTACTACATCCTCCGGTAACAAATTTCAGAGTTTTATTACACGTTGAGTGAAAAAATATTTTTTTTATTAGTCTTAAATAGTTTACCCTGTAGCTTCATTGCATGTCCCCTAGTCTTTCTATATTCTGATAACGTAAACAATCGATCTACGTTTACCCGTTCCACTCCGTTCATTAATTTATAGACTTCTATCATATCTCCCCTCAGCCGTCTCTTTTGCAGGTTAAAGAGCCCTAACCTTTTTAGCCTTTCTTCATAGGAGTATCCTTCCATCCCCTTTACCATTTTGGTGGCTCTTCTCTGAACCTTTTCTAAAATCGCTATATCCTTTTTAAGATACGGCGACCAGAATTGCACACAATATTCAAGGTGCGGTCTCACCATGGAACGATATAGAGGCATTATAATATCATCTGCTATCTGGCTAGCACTTATGGCAGTTTTTTTGCTGTCCTAAGTTATCTGGATAGCCGTGCTGAGAAATGTTTAGGCCGTGGGCCAGGGGTCCCTGGGCAGCTGCCCATAACTGGGTGCACGGCCCGGAGGACCATTGGGTCTGGAGGCTAGGTCTAGCCTGGTGGGCTGAGTGTGCCTGGGTGCGAGGTTTGAAATGATTGGAGTGGAGCCAATTGTTGAATCCTGTTGCCAGCAGTAGGGGATGGAGGTGCCGAGGGAGACTTATCTCCAGGAATAAGCAGGAATGTAGTCTTCACATATGGGTGATGTCTGTACCGACAGAACCCACACGGGAACACTCCCCAGCTTCCAATAGGAAAGCTTTCGGGAGGATCCCACTGCACCTGCATAGCTGCCTTCCTGCCTTTCCAGCTCTCCCTCCTCAATTCTTTGTTTTCCGTGGAGTCAACAGGAAGCAAATCTGTCACCGCAGAAAATTCCTGTTTTTCATATTTTGTGGTTCGCATCTGCCTTCCGGTCGACGCTGATACTGACTTCCGTCGGTATTTTTTCTTTCTTCTATCTAAAAAACAAAAAACAAAAAACCGTGAGGAAGAAAGTCCCACTTTCTTCAGGTGCATCGACACCATCTTAGGCCTAGGCCTTTCATTTGTTTTTGACACAATGGAAAAGCCATCCAGTGATTTTAAGAAGAGTTCCAACTGTGGCGGTACTATTTCAGCCACCGACACCCATGACTGGTGTCTAAAATGCCTAAGGCCTGATCACCAACCATCATAATGTCCTCTCTGGAGAAAGATGACAAAGAGAGGCCTACAGAATAGAGCTGCAAAGCTGGGCACCTTCTTTGCCTCCAACGCCGTCTCTTTAGCATCGATATCATCGAGAGCTTCATCTTCCTCCCATGGATCTCAGGTATCGAACACTAAGTCCTCTTTGAAGGCTGGCCTCCCCCCAAGGGTAGATCTCCTTCTAAGCATTGAGATGCCTTGGGTGTTGCCCTGGAGGGGGTTACACAGACCAAACAATCTCGGTGGGAGGACCTTCTCTTCAAAGCCTTAGTGGGCTCCCAGGGTGCTCCTGAGGCCGCCTTCTCCGGAGAGTTCCTGGTGCCATGCTCAGGGATCGTGGCCCACAATTCCGGTACCAATACCCAAGCATCGGCCAAGCTCCATGGATCAACGTATCCTTGCCATTGAGCAGAGCTTATCAGCCTTACTGGCTGCCTCGGTTCCAGTGAAACCCTTAGAGTCGGTTCAGCAGATGTCTGTACCTACGTCGGTACCGATACAGGCTACATCGACTTCCTTGCCGCTTTCCATGCTACCATCCATGCGGCCCTCAAATCTGTTACCGAGGTTCCGACAACATAAATTCCAGGTACCGACTTCAACTGGTACCAAGTTTGTACAGAGCAGGAACACCCTGCCTGATGATACTTCGAGTCTTTGCATTCAGATTCCTCAGACAATGAATCGGCCGATATTCGAGACATGTAAACTCTCCCGGAAGACCCGTCACTGTCTCCACAACGCTGCATATCCCCACCAGAGGACATGTCTTTCCAAGACTTTATTTGAAATGTTGCTAGGGGCCTGTCCATAATGGTAACATTGGAGAAAGAGCCTAGGACCAAAGAGTTGAAAAATCTTCAATACCCAACGGCTCCAAAAGAAGCAGCTACGCTTCCTATCCATCGAATACTTCATGACCTCATGCTTCATATGTGGGAGACACCTCTTACTATTTCTCACCATACCCGCCAGCTCGATACCATGTATCCCGGGTAATGGAGTGTCCTCGTTTTCAAAAGAGACAGTTGCCGCACCATTCCATGGTAGTAGAATCGGCAATGCGTTGAATCAAGAGCACGAAAACACATTCCTCTAATCCTCTGGGTAGAGAATTGAGAACCCTCTGCGCTTTTGGTCAGCGTTGCCTTCAGACCTCCATGCTATCGGCCAGAATAAGTTCCTACTTACTTTATATGGGTATGTTCCTAAAAGAGGTGGCTATAAAGATTTGGAGTTAATGGCTCCTCTTCTCCCTGATGACAAGAGGGCAGATTATCTCACCCTTGTAAAGAATGCTCAGAATGTCTCAAAATTTGTCAATAGAGCAACTTTTGATTGCTTTGAATGTATCAGCAGAACTACATCCATCTGCATCGATGCACGCTGGATTGCTTGGCTCCAAGCATCGGATCTTGAACCATGGGTTCAAAACTAGCCAGGTAGATATCCCTTGCACCGGCGAACACCTCTTTGGCAAGGATTGGCAAGACAAGGCCTCTCAATTGGAGTCTGAGAACACTACCCTGAATAGGCGCTCTAGATCTACTGCCAACCCAGCTAAGAAGACAGTAGCAAAGAAAGCCGCCTTCAATAAAAAGAAGTATTATCCTTCTTATACCTGTTCAGTGTCAGCATCATGCTCCTCAGAAGGGACAACAACCTCCAAAACATCAAAAGAAGGCTCAGACTCCCAAGTCTCAGCCACCTCAGTAGGCTCAGGTTGCTCTGGATTTTTGACTCCTTTCTAGAGAGCATAGTTGTCCTGCCTCTGAAGAATCCCAACCTTATCCACATTCCTGGCAGACTGCCATTATGCCCACAGATGGCATCTCATCACCTCGGAGCAGTGGATTTTAACAATAGTATGGGAGGGATACAGTCTTCATCTGTGAAGCCTCCAGCTTCACCAAGAGAGTTCCATTCTCAGCCCCCTCTCACTGCTCTATTACTACAAGAGATCACCTCCCTTCTACTACAGGGAGCAATAGAGGAGGTTCCAATTTTCCAGCAGGGTATGGGCATCTATTCTTCCTATTTTCTTATTTCAAAGAAAACAGGGGGATACAGGTCCATTCTGGACCTCAGGGACCTAAACAAGCATCTCCTACTGGAGAAGTTCAAGATGGTCTCCCTGAGGATCCTTCTTCCCTATCTCCAGAGTCAGGACTGGCTTTCTTTTCTAGATCTAAAGGAAGCAGTCACTCATATTCTTATCCAGAACACAGAAAATTCCCACGCTTCATGTTTCAGGGAAGACACTATCAATACAGAGTCCTACCTTTCGACCTCGCCTCTGCCCCAATAGTCTTCACAAAAAGCATGGCATAGTAGCCACATTTCTAAGGACTCTAGGGATATTTGTCTTCCCTTACTTAGATGACTGGCTCATAAGAACAAGCACCTCTCAAGAGAACAGTCTGTCCCTCTCATGCACCATGCAGGTGTTACAACACTTGGGATTTGTCATAAATCTTTCAAAGTTCCAACTTGTCCCCTCTCAAACTCTAAACTTCATGTAGGCACAGTCTCCTACTTTTTTCAGATCTTGGGGACTCCAGAGATAGATCTTTTCACAGGTTCTCAGAATGCCAAGCTCCCTCGCTTCTCTACCAGGACTCCTGCGTCGGACAACCAACAGGTGGATGCTTTTCACCTCCACTGGGGACACTGCTTCCTATATGCCTTCCCTCCCATTCCCCTAATTCCCAAGACTCTTTTCAAACTCCAGGCAGACAGGGGCTTCATGGTACTCATAGCCCCACACTGGCCATGTCAATCGTAGTACCGTCTCCTTCTATGTCTGTCTCAGACTCAACCCATAGATCTGGGGTCTGCTCCAGGTCTCCTCTCTCAGGAGGAGGGGACACTGCTCAATCCACAGTCTCTCCATCTCACAGCTTGGCTACCGAAGGCATGGACGTCCAAGGTATTAACCTTCCCCAGGAGGTTAAGGACATCCTTTTAGTTTCTAGAAAGCCATCCACCAGACAGTCCTACGCTTTCAAGTGGCGTAGGTTTTCTTTCTGGTGTTCTCAGAAGAATCTTAATCCATTCTCAGCTCCCACGGAGGAACTGCTTGAGTATCTCTTTCACCTATCTTCTTCTGGACTCAAAACCAATTTGGTAAGAGTACATCTAAGTGCAATTGCGGCTTCTCACATGCCCTTAGATGGCCAACCCATTTCCTCTCAGCCGCCCGTGGCACGCTTCATGAGGGGTTTTCTATTAACCATGCCTCCCATTAAGCCACCACCAGTGGCATGGGACTTCAGTGTTGTTCTAGGACAGCTTTTCAAGCTGCCCATTGAATCTCTAGCCGCTGCGTCACTTGTTTCTCACATGGGTCATCTTTCTCATTGCCCTCACTTCAGCAAGGTGCATTAGTGAGCTCCAGGCCTTGGTGGCTGACCCACCTTACACAGATAACCCTTAGTACTCAGCCTCACTTCATGCCAAAGGTGTTCTTGCCCTTTCATTTGAGCCAGTCAGTTTACCATCCTGAGTTTTTCCGTAGACTTCATTCATCTAGGGCAGAAGCAACCCTCCACACTCTGGATTGTAAATGTGCCTTAGCTTTTTATCTTCAGAGGACTCGAGAACACCAGAAGGCTTTTAGGCTCCATCTGTACCAACGTCACCCATATGCAAAGGCTTCTCAGCTGTTCATCTCCATTGACGCTAGTCACCTCGGGTTGCTAGTCTCCAAATGTACTCTCTCCAAGTGGATAGCAGACGGCATCACTTTTGCTTATAAGAAGTCAGGACTCTCCCTCGAGGGTCATGTCACTGCCCATAATGTTTGAGCCATGGCTACCTCGATGGCAAATCTAAGATCTGTAGCTATTGACAAGATCTGCAAAGCCGCAACTTGGTTTTCGTTCCATACTTTTGCTGCTCACTACTGTCTGGACAAGGACTCCCGCTGGGATGCCATGTTTGGCCAAGCTGTTCTTCAGCATCTCTTTCAGACTTAGAGCAACTCCTGCCCTCCATCCTGGACTTCGATACCAGACATCCATGGAGGATACATGACCTCTTTAGGCATACCTGTGGAAAACTACTGCTGATTCTGAGGTCATCTCGCTGGCATCTTCCAGCTATGGAGTCCCATAAGTGAAGAATACATTCCTGCTTGTCCCTGGAGATAGCGTAGTTACTCACCTGTAACAGGTGATCTCCAGGAACAGCAGGAATTTAATCTTCACAACCCACCCTCCTCCACTAGAGGTTGTAGGTCTTCTTCTCTTTCTCTCCTTTTATCTAGGCTACAAACTCAACTGAGGAGGGAGAGCTGGAAAAGCAGGAAGGCAGCTATGCAGACACAGTGGGATGCTTTCCTATTGGATACTGGGGAGCGTTCCTGCGCGGGCTCCATCTGTACCAACATCGCCCATATGCGAAGACTAAATTCCTGCTGTTCACGGAAATCACCTGTTACAGATAAGTAACTATGTTTTACCTGCCTCCCTGGCTGCCTCCCTCTTTTCTACCTTGAGCTGTGAAAGTTAGTCGTATACAAATGGCATACGTGAAAAGCGTTTGTTGAGCTTTCAGCTACCAGTGATTGTCTCTGCATTGTTTTTACTGCTTCTGGAGTTTGTATATGATTGACTTTCAAGTGGTTCACAGCTGAAACTTGGCCAAATCGGATCTGACTCTTGAAGGTTTTATGTAATAATAGTTTTTTCTGCTTTTAAGTGGTGTGGCCGTGTCTTCCCTTCACAGTTTTTGTGCTCTTTTTTGTGCCACTGAAAGATATCACATCCTAAAAATTCCCATTTTTCCCAGGACCAAGCAAATTGTAGAACTACTATAAAAGGGACAATAGTACAGTGATGTCAAGGAGGATGAAAATAAATAGAAGCATAGAGCGGTTATATTGCTGCATATATGCACTGAAATGTATGCCTTTCATCCTTCTTGATCTAACAGTAATCTGACCTGGGAATGTTTAAATATCATTTTTAAAATGATTAACTAGGCAATGATTAAATATAGATGCCGTAATTAGTAGAATTATGCTAAGTAGTACAATAGTGATAGTATAATAAGTTTATTTTATTCCAAACCACAGAATATAGATGCTAAATCATGTTTACTAATATTAAAACTTTCGAAGAATTCTGTCTATCCATAAAAGATTCTGCCCAGAGCTATTTTGGTTTGTTTAGGGAAACTGATGTGTGTTTACTTCGCTTGACATTTTAATTTCTCTATTATTGTACCATGTCTTTTCCTATATTAAAATATTGAATTTATGGGAGTTCTGGTGACGTCATCAGGGTGAATGGCGGTGTAGCTGATCAGCTCCGCCGTATTAGCCTGCATAAGGAGGGGAAAACCTTCCAAATGAGCGATGTGGAGGAGCCGAGTGGAGTGGCGCAGTCCCGTAGCAGGACGAGGCGAACAGCAGGTGTTTCGCGCCCTGTAGAAAGCGGCAATGGGACGCCGAAGCGGAAAGCCGCATGGTCAGCCAGAGCGGAGGACCGCGTGGTGGGCCTGATAGGCAAGACACGGGGCAGCTTGAAGAGGTGAGCGGGGGACTGGTGTGCTGAGCGAGGCCAGGGGAGACGATAGGAGGCCCGCAGAGAGGAGTTAAGGAACGCCACTGGTCATAATACTGCCAGAGGCCGGAGAGAGCAGGAGAGAGGTGGTGCCCTGGGGGGCTGAAGAGCAGCGGTGGTTGTTGAGCCTGACTTGGGGCAAGTGTGGCAGCTGGGAGTACTTGTGGCACCACGGGACCCTGAAGTGCATCGCAGCAGAGGGCGGAAAAGTGCTTTGGAGAAGCGGTGAGCACAGAGAAAGTCCACAAAGCTGGAGAGAGGGGGTAAGGAGCCAGTGTGAAGAGGGGGAGGAAAGACCACATGGTGGACTGCAACGAGAGTGCTGCTGCTGGGGCACAGGAGATTACACTCAGAAGTGCAGCCAGACTTAAGAGGGGAGCTGGTCAACGCATGGCATAATACAGAAGTGCGAACACAGGAGGAGTGCATAGAACGGGGGCAAAGTACTGGACCTCTACCTTTAATCGGACAAAGGTAACACTCCCAGGGGAGCCCAGAAGAGTGCACGAGATACCAACTGAGGAATGACACTTGCTTAATAGCAAGAGCTTCGGGCACGCTGTCCGGGGGGAGGAACAAAGTGAGCATGGAAAAGGCAAAGGGCTGTCCAGCAGTGCGTAAGAAGCTGGCAGAATATAGATCCTCTTACGCAACCACCAGAGGAGGAAAGGAGGGAGAGAAAGACGGTGGGCTACAGCGAGAAGATCCTACTGAGCAGGAGGAGGAGATGGAACGAGCATGTAGCCCAGGAATGGGGGCATTGTTGAAAGGCTGGTTAACAGAGCTGAAAGAGGAGATCAAGATGGAGCTCAGTGGGGTGAAAAATGAATTGAAGGAGTCAATACAGGCTCTGAGACAAGATATTGTGGACATGGGCAACCGTGTAGAAGAAATAGAGAGCCAGGTGGAGCAGCAAGGTGAAGCGCTAGAGGATCTGCAGAAAGGGTGGGAGGAATTGAGAAGCCTGCAAGCCGAACAGTTGAAATTGGAAGACCTGGAAGACCGCTCCAGAAGATGTAACCTTAGAGTACGGGGCCTCCCAGAGGAGCCGCAGTATAAGAACTGTGAAGCAGTGATGGGGAAAATTTTCAGATCTTTGTTGCATCATGGGGAGCCTGATGAAGGGGAAGAAGAAGAGAGCATCAAAATAGAGAGAGCACATAGAGGCCTGGGGCCGGTTAGAGATAATAGACCATAAGATATAGTGGTGTGCTTGAGCTCTTTCAAGACCAAAGAAAAGATACTGAGTGCAGCCCGAGCAGAACGACAATTCATCTGGGAGGGGCACAATTTTATCTATTTACATTCTCTTATATACCGCGTTATTCTGCATCAGTGCGGTTTACATTGAACAAACTGAAATTACATTGAACAGGGCATTATAACTTGGAGATAACTATTTTACAGGGAACATGGGCTATGGAGGGTTAAGTGGCTTGCCCAAGACCACAAGGAGCACCTGTGGGACTAGAAACCCCAGTCCTTCCGGCCCAAGGTTGCTGTCCTCTAGTGGGATTTGAACCCCCGACCTTCTGGCCTGAAGTACCTTGCCCCAACCACTAGGCCACTCCTCCACTCCACAAGCTTGAGTTCTTTCAGGACTTATCCGGGGGTACACTCCAGCGCAGAAGAAACCTTAAAGAGGTGACGTCCTATTTGCGAAAGGAGGACTTGAAATATAAATGGTTGTTTCCCTTTGGCTTGTTGATGACAGTAAAGGGAAGATCCAGGAAAGTGCAGAGAAGCGAGGAGGCCTGGAAAGCACTTAAAGACCAGGGATTAACGAACCTGCCAGAGGGGGAGAGAAGGATGGCCGGAACGTCTACAACAGGAGGTGCGACCAGGGCAAAGAGGGACAGCCTAAGGTGGCATAGAGTTCCAGCGACGGGGAAGAGGCTGGCGAGGCTGAACAGAGAAAGCATAGGAGAAGCACCAGAGGTGGAGACGGGAGCTGGTTGAAGCTGAGGACATTGTCAAAATCATGTTTTTGTTGTTAAAGTTGTGTAAGAGGGGTGAAGGTGAGAAGTAACTGGAATCGGGAGGGGAGGGGAGAGATGGGGAAAGGGAGTGGCTTGGGGGCAGATCTGTTCAGCAAGTCAGTCCGGGGAGGCAGGGGTTAGGAGGTGAAGATGGAGAGAGGAGTTTGGGGGGGGGGGAGGAGGTGATGGGTGTTTTAAGTTCTGGGGACTCCAGAGGAGGGAGCAGAGAGCGGGGGCACCGGGGGGGGGGGGGTATAAGAGGCAGGGAAGCCTGATACATCATCACAGGAACGGAAGACGAATCTCCTTCATGGAGAGGGGGAACGGAGGTGGGACATAGGGGGGAGAGGGAAGAGGGTAAGGGGGTAGGGGAAGTGGAGGGAGGGGAAAGAGTTGGAGGGGGGGAGCAGGGAAGGGAGAGGGGGGAGTGGGGGGAGGGAGGGAGGGAAGGGGGGCAGGCCAGAGGAGCGAAGGGGATAGAGGAATGGAGGGGTGGAAGGGGGGGATAAGATCCAGGTGAATTGAAAATCGTTACATTGAATGTGAAAAGTTTAAATTCGCCCTTTAAGAGACAGAAATTGTACAAGGAGCTATCAAGGCAGTAGGCATCACTTGTATTATTGCAAGAGACACATTTGTTACGGAAGCATGAATCAGTGGTGAGACTAAAGGGGTATGGAGAGTTTTTGTTTGCATCTAATATGAACGAGCGGAAGAAAGGTGGGGTGGCCTTGCTGATCAATAGGTCCACACAGTAGTTCGGGATAGAGGGGGAAGATATCTGATGGTGCGAATGAGGGTAGGGGATGAATGGTTATGTGTGATCAATGTGTATGCACCCACAGGGACACAAAAAGAGTTTTGGGAGGAGGTGGATAGGAAAGTGAGCATGTTGGGGGAGGGAACGAGGATCTGTGGAGGGGATTTTAACTTGCCCTGGGAGTGTGGGAGAGACTCTACAGGGAAGGGGGAAGGGAGGAAAGCAGATAGAAAGTGATATCAGAAGTTCGTACGGGACCATGACTTGATTGATGCGTGGCGATTGATGAACCCGGGAAGGCGACAGTTTTCGTTCTTCTTAGCGGTGCATGGTTCCTACTCAAGGTTAGATAGCGGGTAGGGTACGGGGGGGGGGAGAAATGGAGGCGAATACATGGTCGGATCATGCGCTGGTGATTGTGCGCTTGAGTTGTAAGAGAGAAAACAAGAGGGTGCAATATTGGAGATTGAATGAGGCCCTCTTGGGGGATCAGAGAGTGGTGAAGGAACTGGAGGAGATGATACCAGACTATTTTAAAAGGAACGAGAATGGAGAGGTAAGGGCGGGGGTGGTCTGGGATGCCTTTAAGGCTGTGGTGCGAGGCATTTTAGTAAAATGGGGGGTGAGAATAAAGAGGGAAAGGTAGGGAAAGGAATTACAATTGCGGCAGAAGTTGGTTGGGTTGGAAGAGGCAGATGCCAAGGATCGTGATGGGAAGTATAGGGGTGAGGTGCTTGAAACTTGGGCTAAGCTAAATGCGCTAGAGGCTGGAAAGATTCATTTTCAATTGCTGCTGTTGAGGTGGGAATTTTTCGAAGGGGGAAACAGGGCGGGAAAGTACCTAATGCAACGCCTACAGAAAAAGAGGAATAGGCAACAGATAACACAGCTTAGATGCCGGGGAGTGGTGGAGAGTGATGAGCAGAAGATAAGGGATGAGTTTGTGGGGTATTATCAGAGATTATATGAAGCAAAGCCAGACAGAGTGGAGAGGGGACATGAGGGAATATCTGGAGGCAGCAGAACTCAATAAATTAGGGGAAGGAGAATGGAGGGCTTTGGATAAAGAAATACAGGTAGGGGAAGTGGAGCAGGCGATTAAGGATCTGAAGCCAGGAAAGGCTTCAGGGCTTGATGGACTCACGGGGAGCTTCTATAAAAAGTTTAAAGGAGCGTTATTGACACCATTGACACGCTTGTTTAATTTACCAAGGGAGGGGGAACGATTGGCGGAGATGATGGGGTGGGCTGGAGTATTGTTGATTCCTAAGGAGGGAAGAGATCCTCTGGAGTGTGCGTCATACCGACCGATTTCACTGATAAGTATAGATGCGAAGTTGCTGGCTAAAGTGTTAGCGTGTAGACTTAATAAACTATTGGGTAAGCTAGTTCATGAAGACCAAGCTGGGTTCATACCGGGGAGGCAGGTGTCTGATAATATTAGGAAAATTTTGAATGTAATTTGGAAAGCGAAGCAGGAGCTGGGTCAGGCAATACTTCTTTCTTTGGATGCTGAAAAAGCGTTCGACCAGGTGTCGTGGAAATTTCTTTTTGCAGTGATGGAGCATATGGGCTTTGGTAAGGGCTTTGTGGAATAGGTGAAGGCGTTATATGAAGGGCCTAAAGCGTGTGTGAGAGTGAATGGGGGTTGTTAAGTGCTGTCGAGTCGGAGTCGACTCATGGCGACCCTCTGGATAGCTATTCTAAATTGTGTTCGGTCTTGAGTCAGGCGGCTCATTGTTGACAGACTGGTACCCATAGCTGCTGTTATTGTATCGATCCATCTCATTGCTGCCCTTCCTCTTTTGCGCTGACTTTCTATCTTGCCAAGCATAATGTCTTTCTCTAATGATCTCTCTCTTCGCATGATGTGTCCAGAGTATGAAAGTCGAAGTCTTGTCATCTGAGCTTCTAAAGAAAGCTTAGGTTTGATCTCCTCTAGTACCGACTGGTTTGTTCTTCGGGCAGTCCATGGTATACACAGTATTCGCTGCCAGCACCATAATTCAAAGGCATCAATTTTCTTACTGTCTATCTTTTTCACTGTCCAGCTTTCACATCCATATGATGTTATTGAAAATACCATGACTTGAACAAGTCAAATCTTTGTATGGAGAGAGACATCTCTGCTCTTGAGAATCTTATCTAGGTCTTTCATAGCCATTCTGCCAAAAGCAATGCATCGTCTGATTTCTTGACTGCTTGTTGCTTCTTTATTGATAGTTGATCCAAGTAGGTTAAAGTTGTTCACGATTTCAATTTCTTCTCCTTCAACGATGAACCTGTTGATTATGCCAGTTGTCATGATCTTTGTCTTCTTTACATTAAGGTGAAGGCCCATTTTGAGACTATGTTCTTTTACTGTGAGTAGCAAATGTTTCAGATCATCTTCACTTTCAGCCAGTAATGTGGTATCATCAGCATAGCGAAGGTTGTTGATGAATCTTCCACCAATCTTCACACCTGTGTTGTCTTCATACAATCCTGCTTCTCTGATGATTTGTTCTGCATATAAATTAAACAGGTAGGGGGAAAGTATGCAGCCTTGTCTTACACCTTTGCTTAGTTTAAACCATTCTGTTTCTCCTTGTTCCGTTCGAACTGCTGCTTCTTGATCAATGTACAGATTGTACAAGAGTACGATCAGGTGTGCTGGTATACCCATGCTTCTTAATGTGGCCCAGAGTTTCTCATGGTTTACACAGTCAAAAGCCTTGCTATAGTCTATAAAGCACAAATAGATATCCTTTTGGTATTCTTTAGTCTTTTCAAGGATCCATCTCACATCCGCAATGATGTCTCTCGTTTCTCGCCCTTTCCTGAACCCTGCTTGCACTTCAGGTAGTTCTTGTTCCAGATATGATTGCAGTCTCTTTTGAATAATATAAACCGCCTTGATATCATGAAAGGCGGTATATAAGAAATGTTAAATAAATAAATAAATAAATAAAATAATCTTCAGTAGAATCTTGCTGGCATGTGGGATCAGAGCGATTGTGCGATAATTTCCACAGTCAGTTGGATCACCTTTCTTTAGTATTGGTATAAATACAGATCTTTTCCAGTCAGTTGGCCATGATGTTGTCTTCCATATTTCTTGGCAGAGCCTTGTAAGTACGGTAACAGCTGCATCAGATTGCTGTAATACTTCTATGGGAATGCTATCAATGCCTGGTGCCTTGTTCTTTGATAAGGCTTTCAATGCTGCTTTAACTTCTTTCATCACCAATGATTCCCGATCATAAGGCACAGGTGGCTGTTGGTCCACTTGATCTTTATCATATAAAAACTCTGTATATTCCTTCCACCTTTTCTTGATCTTCTCAGCATCTAAATGTAAAAGGAAATATAATAATATCACACTACAATTGATTCCTAGAGTAATTTCCTATACTCCCTTACTTTTTAGGAAATCTAACAACTGAACAGTTTCAAAAAAAACATATCTTTCACCCTGATGAAATATCAAACATTTACACGGAAATTTAAGGTGAAAAACCGCTCCAAGGGCCAAGACCCGTGGACGCAAGTCTAAAAACGACTTGCGTCGCACTTGCGTGGCCCTGGATACATCGGGAAACATCTGAACTATCTGACCACAAAACTTCTCTGATTTTTTTCTTAAAGTAAGCTCTCATAATTCTATCCTTATCTATCTCCGACAATAAAGTGACCAACAAAGTGGCCCTGGAGGAAATATCATCTGAAGTTGATTCTATAAAAGCTGAAACATCTAAAATAGAGGAAGCTCGTTGATCATGAGAAGGAGCCACCTCTACCTCCTCACCAAGTGGCTGAACTAAATTACGTGGAAAAACATAATATATTTTTGATACCACAATTAAATTAAAATCTGCTAACGACAAATTCTCCTTAAGATATTTCTGAAATAATATTAATGGGGATAGGTAGTGTGTGCGTGGAAAATTCAGCAACCGGAGATTCTTAGATCGCAAAGAATTCTCCAACATCTCATCTTGACGGTGTAAAACGCTAAAATCCTGCACAAAAGCAGCCATCATGTTCTGACGAGCCGCACCATCAGATTCCAGTGTTGTAAGTCGTTGAGCCACTGCATTCAAACGCTTATCCTGATCAGACAATTTCTGTACAGTCGCTTTAGAAAAATCTGAAATTTTCTGCAGAGACGCACCCAACACCAACTCAATACGCAGACCAAATGTCCTTGAAAGACAAATCAACCGGTGGGGCCAACGCCTCACCAATAGAAGGAAAACTTATTACTGAAGGCAAAGGGGGAGATAGCTCCGCCATTCGTAGAAAAGACACCGGAAGCAATTCCCCATCTTGAGCCACTTTAGTTAAACTTGAGACAGATGAAGCTTTACCAGGCAATTGCATAATCTCTGTACTGGGGGGAGTAAAACCCAGAATGCGGGAATCATTGTTGGAGGAAGGAGTACTCACTGTTGATAGTTCCAACAAACCCTCACAAGGTGGAGCGAACACCGGCGGCACCTCACCCACAGAAATATGGGCGTCCATCGGGCCCACCACTTTCCCCACCTTGGGCTGCACAGGCTGTGGATAGCGCTTCCTCCTCTTCCCCATAACAGGGAACCTCGAACGCCGAAACTTCGCCGAAGGGGCGCCAAAGAGGCAGGGCCTGCCCCTTTGGTCACGCCCCTTCGGGCACGCCCACGGGACGCGCTCGCTTCGCGTCCCGCGAGAAGGGCTCAGCTGTTATAGCCCTCTTAGGAAGCCGCCCCAATCAGGACCGCCTCAGCAGAACTCCAGGGACCAATCAAACAGGTAGATCAGGAACTCCAATTGTAGCAGGAAAAGGAACGCACCCCATGGCAATGTATTTTAGCAGCAAGATGTGAGATTGCAATGCACTGGAAGAATTGTTTGTTGCCACCGATAGGCAGTTATGCTAGGCGATTGTCGGAACTGTATCAAATGCATAAGATCACAGGGATAAAAAAGGGTACCGGGGGAAAAAGTGGAAAGGCAGTGGGGGGGAGGGGTTGGAATTGGTTACGAAGGGGGGAGTGGAAGGGTGGGGCAGGGGAGGGCAGGGGTGGAGTCACTGGAGAAGAGGGGAAGTAGGGCAATGAAGTGATTCCAAGTTTAACAAGGTGTGGGTATAAAAGGGTGAAGGGGGGCGGGGGGGGTAATAATGGGGGGGTATGGGTAGGAGCTTAGTAAGTCACATGAAGGAGGGAAGAGGGGGGATAGTGCCCATTTTTACGGTGTTATGTGAGGGGTGGAGGACTAAGCATCATTGGAGAACCAAACTTAAATAAAAAGGTTTTGGTAAAATGAGGGGGGTACAAAAGGGGGGAGTAGAAGAGGAGGAGTGTTGGTGTGGAACAGTTTCTATATTGGTAGAAAAGGTTTGAGGTGTCGAGGGGGAGGGGATTAGTACGGGGATTAGAGGGTTGGCTTGTTAGTGTTAGCGAAAGGTATTATATATTGTATGGTGTAGGTGGAAGCTTCGTGCTCTACAAAGTTTTGATTGTGAGGTATCAAATAATACACTCAAGATTGAACAAAAGAGAAACTAAACACGCAACATGCAGTTTAGAGAGAATTATGTTTTATTATGCTAGGCTATATGATGACCGCACAAAAAGACTGAGTGATACAGGACAATGGAATGCAATATTGTAAAGGCGGTCTATTAGTGGACGAAGATAAGTATGTAGAATTATATATGTAAATAAGATACACTGTTGTGCAGTTTATAGGAGATACTCGCTGTGAGAGGGTCTCTCCCCACTGGAATAAGAATTATAGAATGTACAAAGGAGTAAAAGATTGTGTATCCTAAGTTTGGTTGGGGTTTCAAGGTTATATGATGTATTTTATGATAGGTGATGTATATTATGATGTGTGATAATAAAATTTAAAAAAAAAAGAAATTATTGAATTTATGGAACTCCAGTTACAGCATTTCTAGTGTACTAAAAAATGTTTGCGCACTGTTAGAATGTGAGAAAATGTATATTTATACATATAATATGCTTACTAAAAGTGTTATCTGTCAGTAAGCAATAGAGTGTGCATGCTCACCCTGCTGAGGAACTACTGCAGATAGTTGCAAAATACCTGTGGTGGCCCCAACACTTCTCCAACAACACTGGGTGTCACTGTTCCCTTCTTTCCACGTCCGCTATGCTTATTGCTGCTACTTCTAGCCCTCAAGGGTCTGTGGATCCAGAAGACAGCTGGATTATCGCAGTGGAAAGGAGACAGCAGTACTAGTGGTATCAGGCAGAAGAGGAGGTGGGAAAGCTCTGGGGATACTGCAAATGATCTTTGGGCATTAGTACATATAGGGGTCCTTTTACTAAAGGTGTGCACTTATCACACAGTGGCAAAATTAAAATATGGTAACTGCATCTGTCAAACACTAGCTGTTGGGGGCATACCCAGCAAGTTCCTGGCCGTGTATATGTGAATGCTAACATGCAGCACAGTTACTCTAGGTGCACCTATTGACAAGTTCACTTGCATTAATTGCCACAGTGCCACCAGGCACACGGCAGTTGACCTTCCTGCCTGTAACCTGCCCACTTGCTGCCCTAATGAGTGATGGCCGATTAGCATGCATTTTAGTGCCCATTTACCATGGACTGCCCGAAGGACAAACCAGTCAGTACTAGAGGAGATCAAACCTAAGCTTTACTTAAAAAAATTCAGATGACAAGACTTCGACTTTCATACGTTGGATAAATTATGCCAAGAGAGAGATTATGCTTGGCAAGGTTGAAGGTCATTGCAAAAAAGGAAGGCCTGCAGTGAGATGGATCGATACAATAACAGCAGCTATGGATGCCACTCTATTAACAATGAGCCACCTGACTGAAGACCAAACATACTTTATTTATTTATTTATTTAACCAGTTTTCTATACCTCCTTATCCTTCAATCAAAGCGGTTTATATCATTACAAACAGGTACTGGATTCATTTCCTTGTCCCCAAAGAGCTCACAATCTAAGTGTCCCCGAGGCAACGGAGGGTTAAGTGGCTTGCCCAAGGCCACAAGGAGTGCCTATGAAACTAGAAACCCCAGTCCTTCCAGCCTGAGATTACTGTCCCCAGGTGGGAATTGAACCTCCGGCCTGAGGTACCGTGTCCTAACCACTAGGCCACTCCACAATCATCCAGAGGGTCGCCATGACTTGACACAGACTCAATAGCACTTAACAATAACAGCATGCCCATGTATGAGTGTTCGCTGTGGCCAGTTACTGCATTCTAAAACATGTGCTAATTGGTTAGCAGCATTTATTGGAGGGGCACCATAGTGATGATATAGTGGCAGGGAAGGTAGGGTACAAATCCAACTGCTGGTCCTTATAATATTGGGCAAGTCACTGAACCTTTATGGCCTCAGGTACAAAAACTTAGAGGCCGATACAGAAAACCCGGCGCTGAAGTCATGTGCTATTAGCTATGTGTGTGATTTTGTAGTGCGCCAATATGTGGTAAAAGGCAGTGTATGCAAATGAACTGTGTGCAAAACTTTGGCGTAAAGGAGGGGAGCCAATGCATGTGCAACAACAGATGTGCTACAAGTGTCCATGTGCGTATGTGTGTAAATCTCAAATGCTCGTGTTATGCACATAGGATGTCCAGATTCTTTTGGCGCTCACCCATAATAATCTACACTGTTTTGCCCAAAAACACTTTTTTATGATATCACAACAAAGAGACATAACAGTAAATGGAGAATGATATAAGTGAGTCCAAAGAACACACAAGGATAAGAAGCAAAGGGCATTTCTTTTTGAACGCCGAACATTTGCTTAAACCCTGAAAGATACACACAGAAAATTTTCATGTCAAGACTGTTTACCAGTATTTATCCTAAAACCGTCTTTCCCTACAAGATTTTTAAGTCCCCTCAAACCAGATGTAGAAATAATGGCACTCCTGCTGGTTATGTAATCCTCTGCGTGTTTCTCTGCATTGGGTGCAGACTGTATTAGCATTCCATTTTAATACGCATGGCTCACTTGCATATTTAAATGTTTTTTGTTGCTGTGTGCGCATACTTTTTTTTTTGTTTACCTGCGTGCCAATCTCTTTTCTGCATTTGGTGTAGCAGTACTTGTGCACGCTAATCTTTCTGCATGCTAATCTTTCTGCATAGGCTGTAAACCTTCTGAGGACAGGGAAGTAACTTCTGTACCTGAATGCAAATTGCCTTGAATTTCTACTGGAAAGACATAAACTAATATAAATAAATAAAAATATTGAATTTCTTAGTTACTGACCATTTTCTATAAACTCCAAAACAAAAGCTGTGCAACACTTGATCACAATCCGCATACCAGTAGTTTTTAGATGTGATTCCATTTTTTATATAGATCAGGACAGGACACCTCCAGCTGCTGGCATTTTCTATATATAGTGATACTATATAAGCCATATTGTAAATGAGACTTTTATCAGGGCTTCTTACCACAAATTTTTATAGCCTCAAAAAGCAATCACCACTTCTTGCTGCTAGTTTGTGATTTTCTTTTCCTAAAATACCCCTCCATAGGCAGGAATGAGTCTTCACATATGCGTGACATCTCCCTATGGAGCTTGCACTAGAGCACTCCCCAGCTATTATTAGAAGCTTTTGGGAGGTTCCATCATGTCTGCATGCCTCCTTTCTGCCTGCTGCCATGGCACCATCTTAAAGTATTCTTAGTTTTTACACGGAGCCCATTGGACATATACTGGTCATTCTCCGCTTGGTAAATGATTTTTCTCCCCTGTGGGGGTTCTGCACTTGAAAGTTTTTCAACTGTTGGCCTGCCGCCAAGGTCTCCCTTTTCCTTTTTAATTTAATATTTTTGATCGTTTAATTTTCTTTCTTTTTCCAGGCACCTTTACTCTCTTAAGCATTGGTGTGCCAGCCGGGCCTTACTTTTTCAAAATCAAGCCGTTTGATTTCGCTCTGGCCATCTTCTTGGACAGTATGTCCCAGAGACTGGCCAGCGGGTTCAGAAAGTCTTTCCTAGTGCGCTAGGACCATATCCACCACGGATACCCACAGTCAGTGCCTTCAGTGCCTGTGACCCGATCATCAGCCCTCTTCTTGTAATTTGTGCTTGCAAATGGCAAAAAAGAGTACTCAAAGGTCGAGACAGCAACATGAATCACTTTTTGGTGCTCAAAAGTCCAATCCAGTGTCTTTCCCATCAATGTCACCAGTCTCTCTGGCTTCCAAGGCTGCATTGGATGCTGCCAGTGCATTGACATCAAGGAGTTCTCAAGTCCACTCGAAGTCAAATACCCGTAGTGCCCTGGAGCATTGTCCATCAATCAATTGATCTTCACCCGAAGATGAGGAGGGATTCAGCTTTGTCTATATCGATCTTGAAGGGTGATCAACCCAAGCAACAACTGTAGACTCTTGTGCATCGGTGTCAGAGCCTATCAAGGCATGCCATTGAGAGCGATGAGGGTCTGTGAGAGCACCCCTTGAAATTATCCTGATGGGATGAGAGCTCATCCTCCAGAACATCAAAGGGGGCGCCAATATTCTACTGAGAGCAGAGACCAAGCCGCCGATACCTCTATATAGATACCAGCTACATGGGTCAAACATGCTGAAGCCCCACAGCCTTCGGAATCGGCAGCCATGGAAAAGTGCCTTATACAGACTCTCGAGGAATGCATCACTGCATTTTTGGTGGTGCAGCATGCTGGGGCCTTGATGTCTGCTGCATCAGCATCGACCACCATACAGCCAATCCTCAAGATGCAAGCCTTGTCTGCAGGAGATGCATCAACATTGGGGCATTGAAGTACCCCGACACAGGTGCCAGCCCGGCTGATATCCCTCTCTAGTGTTTCAGGGTCTGATGCACCCTCAAAATATAGAAGAGCATCAGTGAATCATCACTCCCGAAGAAGCTTCCAGTTCCCTTGGGTCAGGAGAGAGATCCAGGCAGACACTTGGAAGTACTTAGACTTCCTCTCTGAGTCTTATTCAGAAGGCTGGGTCACCAATGTGGAATCTGAGGATTTGTTGGAGACTGAAACCAATCCTCAGCCAGGACCATTTCTGAACCGTATGTCAGGCGATCATCACCCCAGTACTGGACTGTGGAAACTCCCTCTATCAAGGCCTACCTAAACAGTCAACCCACCCACTCCAACTGGTGTAAAACGCAGCAGCCCGCATCATAACCGGCACAGCCAAGAACAAGCACATTACACCTGTACTCCAACAACTGCGCTGGCTCCCAATAAATGTACGGGCAAGATTCAAAACAACTACAAACATATACAAAATCATGCACCAATGCACAGCAGATGTACTCCACAGCCTGATAATCAAGGACACAACCAACCAACCCAGACGAACTGGCAACAATAAACTACGCACATCAGCTGGATATCATAAAACAAAACAAGTTACCTCCAGCAGAGCCATATCCCTCTTAGCACCGGCCCTCTGGAATACTCTCCCGAATGAACTGAGGGTGATAAATGACCTCAAGGACTTCCGCAAATCTCTTAAGACCTTCCTATTCAGAGATTACTATGACCAATCAAAGGACCCACTAACTGCGCTTGAATATAATGATAACCCACGCTTCTAACATTTATGTATGTAGTGTCCAACCTTTATGTACATAGTGTCACCCCTATTCAATGTAAACCCAATATGTGTAGCCCACCACTTTGATTGAAGGAGAAAGTGGTATACAAATCTGGATAAATAAATAAAAATAAATAAAATAAATAAGTCTTGAAAGACTACCAAAAGGGACTACTACAGCTGGAAAAAGATCTGCACTTGTAAGTATTTATCTTCTGGAATATGCTCACAAGATTTATTGTGGGGAAAAGGGAATTCTTTGGGTTAAAGCTGATAAATCCTGTGTATTTTAGAATTCAGTGTTTTTGCTGAGTCAGTCATGTCTTAATATCACCAGAGAGCTTTTCATTTAAATCAAAGCAGAGTATAGCTTAGCATAGAAAGTAAAATAGAGTAAATAGTTTGAGTAGAAAGAAATTTGTTTCTAGAGAGCTTTCTCTTTAAATCAAATCAGAATATAGCTGAGCATACAAGTAGAATAAATAATCTCTGAGTGGAAATAAATAAATTTGTTTCTAGTGACCTTTACAAAGAGACCTTCCAGTTAGGAGGCAAAAGATCTGTGAACTTGTCTTAAATAGGTGTTAAAGCCAAGTGACAGATCAAAGGAGCAATTTGAAGGGCACCCTCTATCAAACCAAGGGCTATGTGAATCAACAATGAAATTGGTAAAACATTATCTTAAAAGCACAGGTCAGGGCACTGTGTAGCAAGCCAGCTTTTAATTAAGGGGCTTGTTTACAAAGCCGCGGTAGCGATTCGCGATCGTTATCGGAGCCGCGGCCCCCCAAATGGGGCCGCGGCTCCGATAACGATCGCGAACCGCTACCGCGGCTTTGTAAACAAGCCCCTAAGTCTTCTTTCCCTTCCACCCATCCCAGGCATAATCTTAGCTTTATAGGCTCTTAAACCTATTAAAGGGAAGGAGGTGTCCATATTCACTCTCAGGTGCAGCTGGTTATCCTCATCAGGTATAGATTAATTAAGGATCTGATTTTAATTAATCTTGAGGTGAGCAAAGTCCATTAAATGTATAGTTGTATTAGTATAAGTATCCCCAAAAAACGTTAAGTAAACAACTTAAATATCTAAGCAAAACCTTAAAACTAAGATGCAGATAGCAGTCCAGCAGTGAAATGGGGACTTTCCAATCTTTTGCATTGTTTCACATGTATGATTTTCTTCCAGTTGGTATGGGGTCTTACATGTGCACTAAGTACAAGGAGCTCTTTGCTCTTAAGGAACGAGTCCAATCTCTGGATGCTAGAGTAGCACACTTGGAGGACATAAGGAAGACAGAGATGTATATAGATGAGACCCACAGGGATGTAGTACTGAAGTCCCACCTCCAGTCTGGCAGCCTCCCTGTTGCCATGGAGGAGAGACGTTGCGTGGCAAGAGAGCATCACCCTGCTGTGGCAGGAAGTGATCCTGTACTTAGGATGTGTACTCCAGGTGAAGTAAAACCCTCTCGTAATGAGGAGGTTTCTCCAGAGCCATGTGCCCATGAGAGAAGGATTAGGACAGCCGTTATAATTGCTGATTCATTCATTAGGCATGTAGATGGGTGACTGATGGACATCAGGATTGCCTGGTAACATGCCTGCCTGGTGCGAAGGTAGCAGGCCTCAAGCGCCACCTAGACAAGGTTTTAGATAGCGCTGGAGAGGAGTCTGCTGTCTTGATACATGTTGGTACCGGTGACATAGAAAAATGTGGGAGGGGGATTCTGAAGGCCGAATTTAGACTTTTAGATAGAAAGTTGAAATCTAGAACTTCCAGGGTGGCATTCTCAGAAATGGTTCCAGTTTCACGCACAGGATCCAAAAGGCAGGCAGAGCTCTGGAGTCTCAATGCGTAGATTTATTTTATTTATTTATTTATTTATACATCTTTTCTATACCGCCACTTCCAGAGATCAGTGGCGGTTTACAGGTAACAAACATTAATAATAGAGCACTATTATTTTACATAGAACAGATTTAGAACAAAGAACTATTTTACATAGAACAGATTTAGAACAAAGAACATTCAACTATTAAGTGTAACTTAAAAATACAATGAGATAACAGGAGGGGTAGGAACATATGAACTGGGTATTAATTAGATAATGTTTCAAAACATAGTACCAACAGTACAGTTAGGAACTGGGCAACATTCTGGGGAAAAAAGGGGCTTTTCTGAAGGGATGGGCTCCACCTTAACTGGGATGGAACCAGGCTCCTGGCATTAAGAAACATAGAAATATGACGACAGAAAAAGACCACATGGCCTATCTAATCTGTCCTTCCATATCAACAACTACAACAGTCCCCTTTTTACCTTTAGAGATCCTCTGTGTTTGTCCCATGCTTTTTTGAATTCAGTTACTGTCCTCATCTCTACCACATCCACTGGGAGACTATTCCACGGATCCACTACTCTTTCCATAAAGAAATATTTCCGCATATCACTCCTGAATCTATCTCCCTTCACCCTCATCCCATGTCCCCTCGTAGCAGAACTTGCTTTCAATTGAAAAAGGCTCTCTCCCTGAACATTTATGCCATGGAGGTATTTAAACATCTCAATCATATCACCTCTATCCCGCCTTTCCTCTAAGGTGTACATATTAAGATCCTTAAATCTGTCCTCATATGCTTTATAATGAAGACCACTAATCATTTTAGTAGCCACCCTCTGAACCGACTTCCTCCTGTTCACATCCTTTTGAAGGTGCGGTCTCCAGAATTGCACACTATACTCCAAATGAGGTCGCACCGAAGACTTATACAGAAGCATTATCACCTCCTTTTTTCTGCTAGCCATTCCTCTCCATATGCAACCAAGCATCCTTCTAGCTTTTGCCTTCGTCTTTTTTACCTGTTTAGCTACTTTAAGATCATCAGACACAACCACGCCTAGGTTCCGCTCTTCTTTAGTGGACAAAAGTACTGCACCCCCTATACTATATTGCTCCCTTGGATTGCTGTAGCCCAAATGCATAACCTTACATTTTTTTAACATTAAATCCCAGCTGCCAAATTCTAGACCATTCTTCAAGCTTAGCTAGATCCCTCCTCATGTTATCTACACCTTCCTGGGTATCTACTCTATTGTGGATTTTGGTATCATCCGCAAAGAGGCAAACCTTACCCGACAGCCCTTCCGCTGTATCACTAACAAAGATGTTAAAAAGAATCGGACCAAGGACAGATCCCTGGGGCACACCACTGGTAACATCCTTCTCCTCAGATGAGCTCCATTTACCTGTACTGTTTTTCGCCTCCCACCCAACCAATTTCTAACCCAAGTAGTAACTTTAGGGTCCATCCCTAGGGTGCTCAGTTTGTTTATAAGTCGCCTATGAGGAACAGTGTCAAAGGCTTTACTGAAATCTAAATACACCACATCTAGGGCTCTCCCTTGGTCCAACTCCCTGGTCACCCAGTCAAAGAAATCAATCAGATTTGTCTGACAAGACCTGCCTCTGGTGAATCCATGCTGCCTCGGATCCTGTAATCCGCTGGACTCCAGAAACCTCACTATTTTCTCTTTTAGCAGCGTTTCCAATAATTTACTCACCACCGAAGTTAAACTAACCAGCCTGTAGTTTTCAACCACATCCTTACTTCAACTTTTGTGTAAAGGCATCACATGAGCCTCTCTCCAGTCCTTTGGCACCACTCCCGACTCCAACGAGGCATTGAAAAGGTCAGTCAGTGGAGCTGCTAAAACGTCCCCAAGTTCCCTCAGTATTCTAGGGTGTATCCCATCCGGTCCCATCGCTTTGTCTACTTTAAGTTGAGCTAGTTTCTCACGAACACAGTCTTCTGAAAATTGTTCAAGATGTCCCTCACTTCTGTTCCTGTTTGTGGGTGTTTTCTGAGGTCCTGCTCCTGGTTCTTCATCTGAACACTGAACTTTAAAATTGAGATAGAAGAACTTTTAAACTATATAAAAGGGAAAAGCCGACAGTCTCACAAGAGCACATGGTTCGGAACAATGGATCCTTGAAGGATACTAGCAAAAGAATGAAGTTAGTGGCATATCAACAGAGAAGTTCCAATAAAGACAAAAGTAACCCAAATGCCCTTAAGTACAGAGCAGACAGAGCTTAAAGATTCAAAATTATCCCGGTCTATCAATAACCAGAATAATATGAATAAAATACAACCTCTAACATACTTGCATGCAAATGTTAGAAGTCTAAAAAATAAGACGGGAGAGTAAGAATATAAAGCACTAAATGAAAAGTTAGATATAATTGGCATCTCAGAGACCTGGTGGAAGGAGGACAACCAGTGGGACACTGAGATATCTGGGTACAAATCGTAACAAAATGATATAGTAGATCAAATTGGTGAAGGGGTTGCTCTCTGTGTTAGAGAAGGCATTGAGTCACAGGATTAAAGTTTTTTTTGGAAACAAAATACACTGTAGAATCTTTATGGATAGAAATACCATGTAAAAAGGGGAAGGTGATGGCAGTAGGGGGTGTACTTTCGACTGCTTGGTCAGAATAAACAAGTGAATGATGAAATGATCAAAGAAATCAGGGAAGCTAACAAAAGTTACAGCACCTCATCTGTTCACAAAATGTCTCGTGATAGTAGCTGCGTACCTCTGGACACTGGGAGTGCTGTCTTCCCTATCTGGACGATTGGCTGATCAAGAATACTACTCAGGAAGGGGTTCATTGATCGTTCGGGTGTTGAAACTACTAGGGTTCATTATAAATTAGCCCAAGTCCCACCTTCAGCCCACCTAGCATTTCGAATTCATAGGAGTCCTTCTCGACACTACTCAAGCATGGCCAGCTTCACAGATTGACAGCTCTAGTGCGAGAGACTCAATCAAATCAGGTATCAGTTTGCAGAATGTTGGCTATACTAGGCTACATGGCCTCTACAGTGCATGTCACCCCCTTGGCATGCCTCCATATGAGGCAGGCTCAGTGGCTTCTGAGAATTCAGTGGACCCAAGCCACAGATCAACTCTGGAATCTTCTATGTCACTAATCCTCTTGTTCAGTCACTGCAATGGTGGACAATCCACCACAATTTACTTGGAGGGTCTCCCCTTTCAAATTGCTCCACCCCCAAAAAGTTTTGATAATAGACACATTCAAGCTGGGGTGGGGAACTCATCTCGATTGGTTTCACACCCAGGGCGATTGGTCCATCCAAGAAAGTCTCCACCAGATCAACTTCATGGAATTAAGAACTGTAACTAAAGGCTTTCTGAGATCAGCTGGCCAACCAAATTGTTCTGATTCAGACCAACAATCAAGCCGCCATGTTCTATATCAACAAGCAGGGAGGAATGGGCTTGTACCTCCTGTGTTGGGAAGCAGCCAGGTTGTGAAAGTTTGCTATCGCAGATGGGATAATCTTGAGAGCCACGTACCTGCCAGGCGAACAAAACACTTTGGCAGGAAGATTGCAACTCTCATCTTTTGGGAGTGGGACACCCCCTCAGCAGAGCAGTTCACCATTCTGCAGAATGCCTAGGTGTTTGTTTATGTTTATGTTTTATTTCATTTTATAAAAACCGCCTTTCAATGGCAAGCAAAGCGGTGTACAATAAACCAAATTTAAAAGAAGGCCAAAGCCAATGAAGTAGAAAAGAATTACAATTTCTTGATAGAAAAGCAATAAAAACAAGAGAGACAAGACCAGAACATAAATGAGTGGATCAGTTCTTTTGCAGGGTAGGATCACACAGCCTAAGATGCTTTCCTTCTACATTGGGGGAGGGTCTTCTGTACGTGTATCCTCCAGTCCCTCTCATTGCAAGGACCCTCCTGAAGCTCAAAACAGATGGTAGCACAATAAATCTCATCACTCCCTCCTGGCTCAGCCAGCCATGATTTCCCCTCCTGCTACAGTTCTCCAGTCAAGAGCCGCTACAGCTTGGCCACGTGCCCAATCTCATAATGCAGGAGGACAGGTCAATGTTGCACCTCAACATTCTATTCTTTGGCCCTCATGGTGTAGATGTTGAAAGGCTGATGTTGTCGGAGCTCAACCTGCCAGTCGGTGTGACTGATGTCCTTTTGGTCTCCAGGAGTGCCTCAACGAGAGTCTAATTCGTGCATATGGAAGAGATTTGCTGTTGAGTGAGTGCAAGGCCCTAGATCTCTTTGTTTGTCCCACACAAAAACTGCTTGAATATCTTCTGCACCTCTCTGAGTCTGGACTTAAATCCAATTCTGTCATGGTCTGCCTCAATGCAATTGGAGCTTATCATCGAGGTGTGCAGGGAAAGTCCATCTCGGTACAGCCTTTAGTCGTTTGCTTTATGCGGTTGCTTCTCTTGAAGCCTGCATGCAAATCTCCCGCATTGTCTTGGGACCTCATTGTGGTTCTGGTGCAGTTCATGAAAGCTTCCTTTGAGCCACTCAATTTTTGCCTGGAAGGTGGTCTTTCTGGTGGTGGTCACTTCAGCACGCAGAGTGAGCGAGCTTCAGGCTTTAGTAATTCATCCACCTTATACCAAATTCCATCATCATAGAGTGGTCCTCCATACTCATCCTAAATTCCTTCCAAAAGTACTATCTGATTTCCATCTTAATCAGTCAGTTCTTCTCCCAACATTCTTTCCAAGGCCTCATGCCCA
Source organism: Ichthyophis bannanicus (assembly GCA_033557465.1). Taxonomy (NCBI): domain Eukaryota; kingdom Metazoa; phylum Chordata; class Amphibia; order Gymnophiona; family Ichthyophiidae; genus Ichthyophis; species Ichthyophis bannanicus. The sequence goes on from CM066031.1 coordinate 369,375,125, forward strand.
CAAAGGGGAAGGTGTGTTGCACAAGTTGGAATGCAAGCGAGCCTTAGCCTTCTATTTGGAGTAGACAAAGGCCCATATAAAATCAAATTAATTTTTTTTCTTTTGACTCCATCAAGATAGGAGCTGCCATTTCCAAATGCTCTCTTTCAGTTTGACTAGCAGACTGCCTTTCTTTTGTTTATGCCCAGATGGACCTAAGCCTTAATGGTCATGTCACAACTTACATTGTCAGAGCTATGGCTGTATCAATAGCTAAACTAGGCTCGGTCTCCATGGAAGAGATCTGCAGGGCTGCAATGTGGTCTTCTGTCCACACATTCACATCTTGTTACTGTCTAGATGGGGACTTCAGACATGGCAACTTTGGTCAGTCTGTATTCCAGAATCTGTTTGGGGGTTAGAATCCTACTCCATCCCCCCTAGGTCTATTCTATTCTGTCCAGGCTGCCAAAAAAAAAAAACAAAAAAAGGGAAAAAAGAAACACTGCTATTGTAGATAGTTTGTATTTTGTGTTGATATGGCCTATCACCATTAGGTGATTTCCTGCCCCTGTGGGGCTTTTCTGCATTCTCCTTTGTTTTCAATAGCCTTTAGCTAGGGAGTCCCATATATGAGGACGTATTCCTGCTTGTCCACGGAGAAGAGGTAGTTACTCAACTGTAGCAGGTGTTTTCTGTGGACAGCAGGAATAAGTTCACAACACTCCCACCTACCCAAGGAGTTGTATTCTGCTACGGCTATACAATAAGACTACTTTAAGATGGCACTGCGGCGGCAGGTGGGAAGGAGCTGCGTAAAAGCTTCCAATAGTAGCTGGGAAGCGTTATTGTGCGGGCTTCATCAGTGGGCACTGCCCATATGTGAAGACTTATTCCTGCTGTCCACAGAGAACAACTGCTACAGGTGAATATCTTTTCATGGTAGCCACAAAGAATAAATTAGTTGGTGGTTGCATTTTAAAAAATACTTTTTTTTTTAGGTTACTGCACCTGTTTTGAGGTTTCCAGATAAAAGTATATTTATCTATTACAGTGCATTTTTCCTAGAAACAAAGGTCCTTGTACTCATATGTAGGGCTCTTTCATTAATACATAAGGAACATTGGTCAATTTTAGCAGGCAATGAAAAAGGTGCTAGTACTCTGTATCACTGCATACCCCCTCAAAAAAAGTCCTGTTTTGTTGTTGTTGTTAAGTGCCGTCGAGTCGGAGTCGACTCATGGCGACCCTCTGCATAGCTATCCTAAATTGTGTTCGGTCTTCAGTCAGGCGGCTCATTGTTGACAGACTGGTACCCCTAGCTGCTGTTATTGTATCGATCCATCTCATTGCTGGCCTTCCTCTTTTGCGTTGACCTTCTATCTTGCCAAGCATAATGTCTTTCTCTAATGATCTCTCTCTTCGCATGATGTGTCCAAAGTATGAAAGTCGAAGTCTTGTCATCTGAGCTTCTAAAGAAAACTTAGGTTTGATCTCCTCTAGTACCGACTGGTTTGTTCTTCGGGCAGTCCATGGTATACACAGTATTCACCGCCAGCACCATAATTCAAAGGCATCAATTTTCTTCCTGTCTGTCTTTTTCACTGTCCAGCTTTCACATCCATATAATGTTATTGAAAATACCATGGCTTGAACAAATTGAATCTTTGTATGGAGAGAGACATCTCTGCTCTTGAGAATCTTATCTAGGTCTTTCATAGCCATTCTGCCAAGAGCAATGCGTCGTCTGATTTCTTGACTGCTTGTTGCTTCTTTATTGATAGTTGATCCAAGTAAGTTAAAGTTGTTCACAATTTCAATTTCTTCTCCTTCAACGATGAACCTGTTGATTATGCCAGTTGTCATGATCTTTGTCGTCTTTACATTAAGGTGCAGGCCCATTTTGAGACTATGTTCTTTGATTGTGAGAAGCAAATGTTTCAGATCATCTTCATTTTCAGCCAATAATGTGATATCATCAGCATAGCGAAGGTTGTTGATAAGTCTTCCACCAATCTTCACACCTCTGTTGTCTTCATACAATCCTGCTTCTCTCACTTGGTTTGCAGCTTGTTGTGCTGTGAGGGCTTGTGTGCATAGTCATTATATCTTATGCAAATGCACCTAGAAACAAATATTAAGCTATTATAAGAAATTTCAGTGGTTCTCAACCTTAGGGGGGCATTATCCCCAAAGAGGAGGGAGAGCTGTAAATATTTCCCAAGGGGGTTCAGAGGCTTTTGTTGAATGAGAGGCATTCAAAATTGAGCAGAAGTATCTGTCTTTTATCTATAATACCCCCAACTTATGCACACACCTGCCTTAGAAGTAAAAACGCATGATAAAAACCTTTTCAAGTACATTTGTAGCAAAAAACACCCTATGAGAGTGTTAGTTGGACCATTAGATGCTAGAGGGGTAAAAGGGGGTGCTAAGGGAGGACAAGGCCACAGCAAAGAGAGTGAGTTAATTCTTTGCTTTGGTCTTTGCTGAATAAAATATAGGGAAATTTCCCATGCCTGAAAAGGTATTTAAAGGTGATGTATCGAAAGAATTGCAACAAATCTTGTTAAACAAGGACGATGTATTACAATTGTTTGTTAAACTAAAGAGCAAATCACCTGTACCAGATGGTATATATCTCAGGGTGCTGAAAGAACTGAAATATGAGATTGCAGGCCTGCTATTAGTAGTCTATGAACTAACATGAAATCATTTATAGTACCTGAATATTGGAGAATGACCGATGTAATGCCTATTTTTTTTTTTATTTTATGTTTGACATTATACAAAATTTATCAAGAAATACATCTTGAAAAAGAAACTAGAGCAGGAAAAAGAAAATACATCAAGAGTCAATTAAGTCCCTCAAATTAATACAGGTAACATAATATAAACATTCCCCGCTCATCCTAGCCCACATATGGGGGGATACCTAGAAAGAAATAAACATCCATCAAAATACAAAGGAAAAAAGAGTGTACCTATACAGTCAAATCCTAATCATGCTTATCCTAAACAGAAGGAGGATCAGTTCCGGCCTCAGAATGTCGGGCATTAATGAAGTCCACCAATTGGGTGGGCTCATAAAAAATATAGGAATGTGACTGATATTTAATCAGACACTTACAGGAAAATTTCAAAAAAAAGAGCCCACCCAACTGCTGAACCCCAGGTCTTAATAAAAGGAAATCCTGCCGCCTCTTCTGAGTCTCTCTAGATAAATCTAGAAACATAGAAACCTTTAAACCTTTAAACAACATATGCCGTTTTTTAAAAAACATCCTCATGAGCCATTCTTTATCAGACAACAAAGCTAACGTGATCAATAAAGTAGATGGAACTACATGTTGCTCCTGAGAAGATTCCAGCATTTCAGCTACATTTAGGACATCAGCACTAACCACCTCTGGAACCACCCCACCTCCCACTACTCTTTTCCCAGTAGGAAGATAATACACTTTAACAATGGGGGGATGGGACTCAGGAGGGATACCTAAATTCTCTACTAAATAAGAACGGAACATATCCCTAGGAGAAACCAACTCTACTTTAGTAAAATTAATCATGCGAATATTCGTAGCTTGAATCACATTCTCCAACATCTCCAACTTAAACCGCATTGGGGCAACATTCTTCCTAAGGCACTCCATGTCCCTCTCCAAAGTCACATTGTTTGCACAAACATCTGAAATCTCAGTCCGAAGCAAAGAAATATTTTCAACATTCTCCCGAATACTATCAGTATTACTAGAAACCTGAGTCACCAAGCTATTAATCTTTGGAACCAGTTCTTCTCGAAGTTGCATAATCGCAGCCCAGATATTCTTCAGGGTCACCACTTCTGGGACTCCCTGTGCCGAAACAGGAACAGAGACATGCTCTTCAACAACCAAGTCCTGCAATCCCCCCACTGCTGAGGCAGGAACCGACTGGGTAGGCACAAGGCCCACACCCAGACCTCCCTCTGCGCGTCTCTCCCCTGACTCCCTACTCGAACACAAATCCGGGGGAGCCAGACGGTCCTGGTCATAGACGCCGACCACGCTCCGCTCCATGATGTCACCCAGCAGATCAGCTCCCTCTTCCGGGTTACTCGCAGCGCCAGTATCTGACCGAGGAACCTTGGAGACTTGGATTAAGCCAGGGGAGGAAGAATCACCACCCGAGGCGGACAGCGAGGACTCCACCTCCAACCGCCGCTCAGCCGAGCCACACTCCCCATCTACCGCTGACTGCCGTGGCACAGGCGAAACAAAAGCATCCATCCCGTAACTGTCGAAGGTAATGGTGTAGAAGCCTGGGGTGCCATTGAGGCTGTTTGGCATCCCTAGGCTTACGCTTCTTCCCCATACGAATCGCCGTGCCACTAGCACACTCCTTCAAAACGCCATCTTGGATTTCCCCCCCAAAGGTGAAACCGTAATGCCTATTTTTAAAAAGGATTCCAGAGGTGATCTGCGAAACTACAGACTGGTGAGCCTGACTTCAGTACCAGGCAAAATAGTAAAAGACATTATACAGAACAAAATTACTTAACATGTAGATTCCCATATTTAATGGGAGAAAACCAACATGGATTTAGCCAAAGAAAGTCTTGTCTTACTAATCTGTTATATTTTTTTGAAGGTGTGAATAAACAGGTAGATAAAGGTGAGCCAGCTGATGCAGTGTATCTTGATTTTCAGAAAGCCATTGACAAGGACTCTCATGAGAGACTCTTGGTGAAATTAAAAAGTCATGGGATTGGAGGCAGTATAGTATTGTGGTTCAGGAAATGGTTAAAAGATAGAAAAGAGAGAGTAGGGCTAAATAGCCAATTTTCTCAATGGAGAAAGGTGAATGGTAGAGTACCCCAGGGATCTCTGCTGGGCCTGCTGCTTTTTAATATATTCATAATGACCTGGAAATTGGAACAACGAGTGAGGTGATGAAATTTTCAGATGACACAAAATTATTCAAAGTTGTTGAAACCCAAGAGAATTGTGAAAAATTGCAGGAGGACCTTGATAAATTGGGAGACTGGATGTCCAAATAGCAAATGGAATTTAATGTGGGCAAGTGCAGAGGTATTCACTTAGGGAAGAGCAACCCAAACTATGGTTAAATGATGCAAGGTTCAGCATTAGGAACCACCACACAGAAAAAGGATGTAGGTATCTTGAATAATACATTTGAAACCCTCTTCCCAGTATGCAGTGATAGCAAAGAAAGTAAATAGAATGTTAGGAATCAAAAGGAATGGAGAATAAAACAAAGAATATTATAATGCCTCTATATTGCTCCATGGTGCGACTGCATCTTGAATATTGTGTGCAATTTTGGTCGCCATATCTTAAGAACGATATATCAGAATTAGAAAAGGTACAGAGAAGACCTACCAAAATGATAAAAGGGATGGAAGAATACCCCTATGTGGAAAGGCTTAAAAGGTTAGGGTTCTTCAACTTGGAAGAGAGATGGTTGAGGGGGAGATATGATAGAGGCCTATAAAATAATGAATGGAGTAGAACGCATAAGTATAGATCAGTTGTTTACTCCTTCAAAAAGTAAAAAGACTACTGGACACACAATGAAGCTACAATGTAGTCCATTTAAGACTAATAGGAAAAAATATTTTTCATTCAATGCATAATCAAACTCTGGAATTCATTATCGGAGGATGTAGTGAAAACTGTTAGTGTAGCTGGGTTTAAAAAAAGGTTTGGACAAGTTCCTGGAAGAAAAGTGCATAAACCATTATTAAAGAGTACCAAGGAAATCCACTGCGACCCCGTGATAGGCAATGTGGAATCTATGTCCCTTTTTGGGAACTTGACAGGTATGTGTGACCTGGATTGGCCACTGTTGGCAACAGGAAACTGGGCTTGATGGATATTTGCTTGACCCATTAAGATATATTCTTAGGAGAGAGGAGCGATAAAAGAGTCCCCTCTTTTACTACTGCAAAAGAGGAGGGCAAAGGAATAGAGATATGTTAGAGAGGTGGAAGCAGTGCTGAATATGTCTTGTAGTGCTCTACAAATATTGAGTAGTAGTAGTTTTATGTATGTTTTAATCATTTTGGTGGGCAAAACTAAGCTGCATGAAATAATTCACTTGTTATAGTTTGCAAGATAAAAAAGCGGGAAGGGGGGGAGGCTTCTCGTAGTCCACGTAAAGTTGTTGGGGGTAGGCAGTGGATGCACTAAAGGATAATCACTACTGCAGACACAGGAGGGTACTTAGTGGTGGAAGAGGAAGGAAGATCATGTAAGTGCTTTTGTTACTGTGTAGTGAGTGGAGGAGTAGCGTAATGGTTAGAACAACTGCTTTGGACCCATAAGGGTTTGATTCCCACTGGCACTCCTTGTGACCTTGGGCAAGTCATTTTACCCTCCATTGCCTTGGAAGAAAAGGCCTTGCAATCTACTTCTGGTGATACATTGCCAAGAAAACCCAGACACAGCTGGGTCGATAGGAGTCAGCACTGACTTGATGGCACTAAACCCCCCCCTCCCAAAAAACCCCCCTTGTGCCGTGAGTAATGACAATATAGAAAATAATGATTTACTCATAAGTTTAGATCCCCTGTTATTAATATGGACAGAGCAGCTACCTATCAATTCCTCACATTCTGGTTCTCTATATATATGCAAGCCATAGTCGGGGCCAGCCCTAAGCATGTTCAGCTGTTTCCTCCTCCTCCCTCAGTGCAATTTCCGGCAACAATCCCCAAGCCCTACTAGCTGAACAAATGCGGATAGCATCATACCTATGATCTCCATCCATTACATCTCCCCAGCCCTGCGGCATCAATCAAAGAATCCATTTATGTGAGGCTTCTGTGTGCATCTTCAAGGTGTGCAGCTGGTCACGCTCCCTCTGATGTACGCATTTCGCTCCAGAGGGGGCGCAACTGGCAAGGTCTGTGATAAGGAAGCTTATCATAGCTCAGGAAGGAGCTATAGAAAAGGTGAAGTGACTCTGAACAAGCCACCTGTCAATTCTGGTAGAAATAAGAAAACAGAATTTTCCCATAAAAGACTACCAGTCCCAGAATGCACCAGGTTTCCAACAGCCATTAGAGGAGCTGAAGTGGGGAAACGTGTGTTCAATCAGGAGGGCTATGAGGTAATCCCTAAGCACTCATCTCAAAGGGCAGGGCCTGATTCAGCACAGCTGCGCTGTGTTAGGGAGCAGCACTCATCTAAGCAGATTAAGAGTAGAGTTTATTCTACAGATGACCATCTTCATGATCACCTTGGATATCCAGAGAATTGTCCTCAGTATCCTGAGAATCAGCTTGAGTTTGATCATCAGTTTCATCTGAAGGATCATCAGAAGCAGAAGCCAAACCGGACGGACAGAGAGGGAAAGAAACCCTCTGGAAGAAAGAGGAGAAAAGCCTTTGAGAGGTCTAGAAGAGTCCAAAGCAGTACGTATACTGGGAGGTATTCCAAGGGCCAGCATACACCATTGGACTGGGGAAAGCCAGAGGAATGGTGCTGCAGAGCTAGGAATCACCAGAGACTAACTGTGAGGGAGACGGCTGCACGTGGAAGGGACCCTAAGACCTGTGCCTGAAGGTATGTGAAGAGAGATCCAGTGTCCAGGGATCTGGATTGGAAGGCTGGACATAAGAACTGGACTACATACTGGCCAGGCTATATAGAGAGGAACTCTAGCAGCAATGGAAGCTCAGGTATGAACACTGATCTATGCCCTAGCTATAACCTTGAAAGACAGCAGGGAAACAAGTATTCTCCTGAAAATGCTCCATTGAGAGATTCCTCTGTGCCAATCCATGATATTGAACCCATGCTTGTTGAACAAGGGGGAATAATAGCAGATGAGGATCCTATTTATATGGACTGTTCTCTGTCTAAACTCCGTTGGTAACTTTCTGTTATAAAGTACAGCAACCATCATAAAGAAATACAAATTTGTTCTTTAATCTACTCAGAAAAGCTCCTGAAGCAGGATTTGACCCACACAGTGGAAGGCAAGCCAGCTAAGAGGTTTCAGCTGGTAACTGCTAGCAATTAAGCCTTACCTAATTGCTTGTGAGCTAGGAGAGAATCACTTCTGTATCTATGTGGGAAGTAATCAGAAGTTAACCTGAAAAGAACAGTTTGTTTCTTGCTTTGTGGCTTTTCATTTGTTGTTTTCCTGATTTTGACTTTGTTTTTCCAAGTTAACACTGAAAGCAAGTAACCTAATTTATGTGCTACCAAGCATATCTGTGTTGGGAGAAATAACCCCATAAATAAATATCTTATTGGCTTTACCCAAGAGCACAACTAAATTATTGTCAGCAGCTGTGTCTGGTGTGAATGAACTACATTGCCCACAATGCCTTGCAAATCATATAGAAATATGCACTTGCCAAGAGTGTGAAGATTCTCACCCAGGCAGCCGTCTGACAGGTCTTAGAGGTGTATCAGAGGCTGAGGCCCCGTCATAGCTATCACTGTCATTGTCTATGTTGCTACGGGGCTAAGAAGGTAACTGCAGCAATGTCCATGAGCCAGTGGTCGGTCAGGGAAGGGAGAGGACATACTGGACACATGGGGGGGGAGGCATAGAGATATTTAGGGGACATGCTGGACACACAATAGAGGGAATTGAAAGATGGCAGGCACTTGCTAGACACAGGGGAGAGAGGGGATAAGGAAAGGAGTTGACATGCTAGACTCAGTGGAGAGAGGTGATAGGTAGAGGAAGGGACATGCTGGACACAGGTAAGGGCAGAGGATAAAAGAGGGGAGATGAATTGGAGATGCTGGACATCATATAGGGAGAAAGAGGAGGATGCAGGACGTGATGGAATAGGGAAAAAAAAGGATACCGGACATTGAAGGAGAATAGGGACATAAGAGAGGGGAGCGATACTGGATGGGAGGGAAGCTGCAACTGGAGAGGAGAGAGATGGAGAATAGGAGTATTGGGGTTAAAGCTGAAAACCAGTAGGTAGATTGAGAACTGGATGGTAATAAGGAAGAGTATAATCTGAGTCCAGAGAGAGAGAAATATACATGGAAGAAAGCTGAAATTGAAAAAAATCAATGTCTGATGTAAGAGAGGAAGTGGAGAAGATGGGAGTGGGGGGAGTAGAAGTAGCAGATGGACTTGAGATCCTGGAAAATGTTAAGAGGAGATGCAGAAACCAGAGACTGGAACTAACATGAATAGAAAAAACTGTCAGATAACAAAGGTAGAAAAAAATGTATTTTCTATTTACATGTGCTATATTTATATGCGCCTCTATTTGTCTGGTGTTACACTGCATGCAGAATCTGGTTTCTCGGAGTTTGACTTTAAATTTTGTATGCATATTTCTACTTTTAGTTTGTGGTTTATACTTGGTGAGAGGATCTATTTATGTTTGAAGTGTGAATGAGGCCAGGATTCTGTTAGCATTGAGTTTCTAAGTTGGGGTCTGTAGTAATCTTGCTTGTTCAGTTTTCCTGATAGCTGTACTGGGTGTTCTAAGGCCCTCTGCAAAATTTACAGTGCTGCCTTTTCTGGGTGGGCTCCTTGTATGAGCTTTGGAAGTTAGTACGATTATAGAATGGTAGATTTGCTCTATAGGTCCTGTACTATGTTTCTCACTTTTGTTCCTTGTGTGGAGTCAACTGTAAGGTGTTGGTGGGGGCTGGTTGGTATATGGATTATCTTTGAGATGTGCAATTTTGTTTACCTGATGCCGCTAGTCTGAAATTTAAAATATTTTGTTAGTTTGAATTCAAGGAAATCTCAGAGTTTAAGGGAACATCTCAATTTAATTTTTTGTGTGGCCTGATAGCTTCAGTGTTGCTGATTTCTGGGCTTTTCCAGCTCTGGCACAGTCTAATCAAGCCTGTGCACAGAAAAATCAGGACAACAGACTCACTATGGCAGGGACAATTTATTAACTCAAACGTGAGGTCAGCCTGACCCGTGTTTCGGCCGGGGGACGGGGGCATTCTTCAGGAGACTAAGACCTCAGCAAATTGTAAAGCGAAGCATTCTTGCTAATACTAAAGCACCATCAGACTGTCCCTTCCACGGTTAATCTGTTATCCTGCTTTTTTTGTGCCTAGTGACACTGTAGGAGAGGTGTCTTCTTTGCTTAATCCAGCCTGTGCACCATGATCTTGAATTCACAGCTACCAAAGTCATTTTTTATCATTTTATATCTTACCTCTTCATCATTAACCTAGTTGTGGCACTGAACAAATAAAATAAAACCGGTATGCTAATTTGTATGTAAATGAGGCCAGTGGATATGCAAATAGTTATATAAATGAAGCCCTTCATGAGTATGAGAAACCTCATGTCTAGTTTGCTTATACTCAACAAATGACACACATTCGTGTAAATAGGACATTGTCTAAAAACGTCCAGTAGTGTGTAAGAACAAGAACATAAATGATGCCTCACTGTTTTATATCCACATCAGAACAGGATCTTGCCCTGGTTCTTGTTCTCCTTTTTAAATAACTGGCTCAGTATTATGTAGTAATTAACTATAAGCTACTACACAATTGGTGATTATATCCTCCACAAGACAAAGCTAATTTCTGTGGAGAAACATGCAACACAGTTTCTCTAGAAATGAAAATCATGAAAAGCAAGCTATATAGCAATAACTCAAAAGTAGATTAATGGATAATTTTTGCATGAAACGCCTCACATTGTACAAATTCTACCTGAGATCCTTAAGAGTTCTGTCACATGAGAAATAGAAATCTGCTTCTTTTATTAATATTTTTTACATTGTTTTCTACCTTTCATTTTGTCAGAATTAGGCGTGCAAGTTCTGATTAAACTCCTCTCAAGTTGAACCCCAGGGTCAGCTTAACCATTAGGCAGACTAAGTGGTTGCCTAGTGTAGAAGCTTCTGGTGGGGTGGGGAGAAGGAAGGAGGAGGAGTGATAGAGCAGCTGCAGTCAGAGCAAAACAATAGATCCTGACAGCCACAAAACTCAAAGAACCATCAGGGTGTATGTCAATATGCAGAGAGGGTGGGCCATTTTCAAATAGCCAATTTACCTGCATAAGTAGCTTCTGTAAGTTGTCCTCAGGGTGTGTGTACACATGTCTATGTACATATCTATCTCTCTTTTTTTTTTTCAAGTGCTGTCAAGTCAATGTTGACTCCTAGTAACCCAGCAGCCCTTGGGTTTTCTTGGTAAGATATGATTGGAAGTAGATTGCCAGGCCTGAAGCAAGGGAGGGTAAAGTGACTTGCCCAAAGTCACAATGAGTGTCTGTGGGAATCAAACCCCACTCTCCTGGGTGTTAGGCTATTACTCTAACCACTCCTGTATCTATATCTCTCAATATATAATATATTTATAGGGGGGAGAGAGAGAATAAAAGTTGAATAGAAGTATGATATGCCTGTTGTATGGAATATAATATGCTGTTAGACCATGATAGATTGCATTGCGGTAGTTGAATATTGGGGTGATGATGGCTTGGCATACTGTGCGGAAGTCCATGGGGGTAAGAAGTTTGCATAGGCTCTTTATGTTTGAATTTGTAGTTAACTAATTTGATGATGTGGTTTATTTGAGATTGCAGACTGAGCTGTTGATCTAGTGTGATGCCTAGATAATTGATTTCAGTTTTCACTGTGATCTATTGTTATGATAGTTGATGGGTGGATGAAATTCAGGTCCCTGGTGATGTGTACGATTTTAGTTTTATTGTGGTCGATGTTTGTTGTGCCCTTGAAGCCACCGAGTGATTGCATAATATTCTGGTGTAATCTGGAGATTTGGGTGGAGAAGGGTGTGAAGATCATAATGTCATCGGCATATATTAGGTATTTGATATTGAAGTTCTTGATAACATCACAAAATGGTTGGATGTAGATGTTCATTGTGGCATACCTCGACTGAGGGAGAATGGTAGAGATTTTTGAGCTCCTATTTTTACTTGTTGTGTGCGGTCTGATAAGAAGGAATGGAACCATGTTAAACCAGGAGACTGGGCAGGGGTCGAGGGGAGAAGTAATTGTGTTTAGAGCCAATATTATACGTCAAGCTGTTTGTGACTGAGGAGATTGAATGTGATCAAAATGCTCTTTATTTGTCCCATCGCATTGCGGGGGGGGGGGGGGGGGGGGGGGAGGAGCTCCAATATGATGTGTGTGCCAGTGTTGTGATTGGCTTGTAGATATAGAGCCACCTGGTGTGGCTTGATCCCTTGTGTGTTGAGGTGGGGTTCTTTGTGAGTGAGTTTGCTATATCGAATAGCTCCCTAGGTTTGTTGATTTGCAGTCTTGATTAGGTTGGTGTAGTATTCCTATTTAGAAACATAGAAACATAACGACAGAAAAAGACCACATGGTCTATCTAGTCTGTCCTTCCATATCAACAACTACAACAGTCCTCTTTTTTCCTTTAGAGATCCTCTGTGCTTGTCCCATGCTTTTTTAAATTCAGATACTGTCCTCATCTCTACCACCTCCACTAGGAGACTATTCCACGGATCCACCACTCTTTCTGTAAAGAAATATTTCCGCATATCACTCCTTAATCTATCCCCCTTCTCCCTCATCCCATGTCCCCTCGTAGCAGAACTTGCTTTCAATCGAAAGAGGCTATCCACCTGTACGTTTGTGCCACGGAGGTATTTAAACATCTCAATCATATCACCTCCATCCTGCCTTTCCTACTACTATTACTATTTAGCACTTATATAGTGCCAAGCATGCAGCACTGTACAGGTAGGACATGCATATAAAAGATATACATATAATAAACAGTCCCTGCTCATCAGAGTCATGTTCATCTGAGCTTGTCTGTCCTCATATGCTTTATAATGAAGACCACTAACCATTTTAGTAGCCATCCTCTGCACCGACTCCATCCTGTTCACATCCTTTTGAAGGTGCAGTCTCCAGAATTGCACACTATACTCCAAATGAGGTCGCACCAAAGACTTATACAGAGGCACTATCACCTCCTTTTTTTCTGCTAGCCATTCATCTCCATATGTACCCAAGCATTCTTCTAGCTTTGGCTGTCGCCTTTTCTACCTGTTTAGCTACTTTAAGATCATCAGACACAACCACGCCTAGGTCCCGCACTTCTTTAGTGGACAAAACTACTTCACCCCCTATACTATATTGCTCCCTTGGATTGTTGCAGCCCAAATGCATGACCTTACATTTTTTAACATTAAATCCCAGCTGCCAAATTTTAGACCATTCTTCAAGCTTAGCTAGATACCTCCTCATGTTATCTACACCTTCCTGGGTGTCTACTCTATTGCAGATTTTGGTATCATCCGCAAAGAGGCAAACCTTACCCGACAGCCCTTCTGCTATATCACTAACAAAGATGTTAAAAAGAAATGGACCAAGGACAGATCCCTGGGGTACACCACTGGTAACATCCTTCTCCTCGGAGTGAGCTCCATTTACCTATGCTCTTTGTCGCCTCCCACCCAACCAATTTCTAACCAAAGCAGTAACTTTAGGGTCCATCCCTAGGGTGCTCAGTTTGTTTATAAGTCGCCTGTGAGGAACAGTGTCAAAGGCTTTACTGAAATCTAAATACACCACATCTAGGGCTCTCCCTAGGTCCAACTCTCTGGTCACCCAGTCAAAGAAATCAATCAGGTTTGTCTGACAAGACCTGCCTCTGGTGAATCCATGCTGCCTCGGATCTTGTAATCCGCTGGACTCCAGAAACCTCACTATTTTCTCTTTCAGCAGCGTTTCCAATACTTTACTCACCACCGAAGTTAAACTAACCGGCCTGTAGTTTTCAACCATATCCTTACTTATGCTTTTGTGTAAAGGCACCACATCAGCCTCTCTCCAGTCCTTTGGCACCACTCCCGACTCCAACGAGGCATTGAAAAAATCAGTCAGTGGAGCTTCTAGAATGTCCCCAAGTTCCCTCAGTATTCTAGGGTGTATCCCATCTGGTCCCATCGCTTTGTCTACTTTAAGTTGAGCTAGTTTCTCATGAACACAATCTTCTGAAAATTGTTCAAGATGTCCCTCGCTTCTGTTCCTGTTTGTGGGTGTTTTCTGAGGTCCTGCTCCTGGTTCTTCATCTGTGAACACAGAACAGAAATATTTCTTAAGCAATTCCGCTTTATCCTTATCAGCTTCTACATATTCCTCCCCTTCACCCTTGAGTCTGACAATACCACTTTTGCCCTTCCTCTTCTCACTAACATATCTGAAAAGTGTCTTATCCCCCATTTTATTGCATTGGCTATTTCCTCCTCTTTTTGAATCTTTGCTTTCCTGACTACTTTGCTAGCTTCTCTAAGTTTTTCCAAATATAGATGCCTGTCATCCTCTCTCTGTTATCTCTTGTATTTCATGAAGGTCTCCCTCTTTTTCTTCACCTTTTCAGCTACTTGTTTCGAAAGCCATAGCGGTCTCCTTTTCCTTTTACCTTTATTTACCATTGTAACAAAAAGGTTGGTTGCCCTTAAAATGTCCCCTTTTAGTTTTGCCCACTGTTTTTCTACATCCCCCAGCTGTTCCCATCCTGCTAACGACTCCCTGAGGTATTGGCCCATCTTGGCAAAGTTAGTCTTCCTAAAGTCTAAGACCCTCACCTTTGAATGGATTCTAACAGCCCTAGTCCTAATACTGAACCACACCATCTGGTGATCACTGGATGCAAAATGATCTCCCACTATAACATCAGAAACACTTTCACCATGGGTGAGCACCAAGTCCAGTATGGCCCCTTCACGTGTAGGGTCTGTTACCAATTGCCTGAATAGCTCTCCCTGTAGAGAATCCAGGATCTCTTTCCTGCTGCAGTATCATCTAGAAGTAATGTGCCAATCAACATCTGGCATATTGAAATCCCTTATCAGTAGCACTTCCCCTTTCCTAGCAATGCTGCGTATGTCTTCAATTAACTCTCTGTCCACCTTGTCTTCTTGTGAAGGAGGTCTGTATATCACGCCAATGCAAATAGATTTCTCTTTCCCTCTTTCTAGTTTAACCCATAATGCCTCCTCTCTTCCTTTTAAGCTCTGTAATTCCAAAGCTTTAATAGTATTTTTTTACATATAGTGCCACTCCTCCTCCCCTTTTTCTTACCCTGTCCTTTCTGAATAAAGTATAGCCATGTATAGTTACATCCTAGTCATGGTTTTCTGTGAACCGTGTTTCTGTAACTGCCACTAAATCCAAGTCGGCCACTCCCACCAAAGCTTCAACATCAGGGATCTTATTTCGCATGCTACGGGCATTTATACACACTGCTTTCCATATGTTACCCATTTTAATAAAGGTATTTAATGTATCACTTACCTGGGGGCTTTCTTCACCCATCCCCAACAAATCTAGTTTAAAGCCCTCTTCAGTAGATTAGCCAGTCTACTACTGAAGACGCGTCAACCTTTCTTGGACAGATGGATGCCATCTCTGCTCTGCAACCCTTGGAACAGCATCCCATGGTCTAGGAAACCAAAACGCTCTTGATGACACCATCCACGCAGCCATGCATTCATCTCCAGGATGCAAGCCTCTCTGCCTTGGCCTTTAGCTTTCATGGTGAATTCACAATACTTGTGCAGTTCCTGAAGATAGTGCATTTGTGTTTGTCCAGGGTACTTCTCCACTTACGCTCAAGGCGACGTAACCTGGATTTCTGCTCCTTTAATTTTGCCGAGTTCCAGGGGATGGTGTTTTGCCATTTACTCCTGTTGAGTGGTGTTGGGGCTTGGACAGCAGCTGAGATTGTAGTGTTCCATTTGGTTATCAAAGAGTCGGTATGCAAGTCAGCGCAGTGAGATGATTGTTTTGGAGATATTTTATGAATGAAGTCCTGGTTGTCAAAAGTTGAGAACCTATGATTGGTGGTGTTTTATTCGGATTTCTGCTTCTCAGTGTTCCAGTAAGAAAGCCTGAAAGTGATCAAGTGATGATCTAACCAGGGAACTGGAGTGATGGATGAATGTGTTACGTTAGAGCTGTTGGCTGTAGGGGATGGGATGAATATTAGGTCCAGTATTCCTCCTTTGTTGTGGGTGGGATTACTGATAATTTGTGAGAGTTGGAGGTCGCTCATGGCTTCTAGAAACACAGAGGCTTGCGGTTTGGGTACTGAGCTTAAGTTGAAATCTCCAAGCAGAATGAGTGTGGTCTGTTTGTTGGAGTGAGTGCAGGCTGTGTCAAGTATGGTTGATTGTTCATCTGAGTTGGCGGTAGGAGCTCTGTATATAAGACAGATCGTGTACTGCTTATTAGAGATGGTGATCAGCTCATTGTTATGTGTGGAGAGTATGTCAACATCGTTGAAGTGTAGCTGCTTATTTGTGAGGACGCAAACTCCGCCACCTCTGCTGGCCAACCTCGGGCAGTTGTGAATATTATGGGTTGATGTGTTTAGCTGGTTTAGCAGCATGTAATCTGTTTCCATGAACCAATTTCTGTGAGGCACATAATGTCAATATTGTTATCTTCTATGAGCTCATGTATTGTGTGGACTTTGTTTCGAGCAGATCTGGTGTTAATGAGGGCACATCTGATTGTACTTCTGCTGTCTGAGTAACTGTATTAGTTGTGAGACTTTGTCAAGGTGTTGTGTGGTAGAATTCTGATGAGATTGTTGTAGTTATCATTCCTTAGTGGCTACCGGGTAGACCATTGGTTGAGTTGTTTTAGGTGTTGAACATTGTGGATGTTTGGGATTGGGGTATGATGGTGCAGGGGGGAAGGCCTGCCTGTAAGGTATATGAGGAAGAGTCCCAGTAGTGAAAGCCACAGTGCTGCATGGTTAGGAGTATTAGGATTAGACTGGTTTAGACCATTTAGGTATGGTGCACTGATGGGATTTAATTCAATGCTGGCAATTGTGGTGAGTACTTGATGGCCCATCTCATGGGTTGCAGAATGGTATAATGTAGCGTCATGAAATGGTCAGCCAGATGTGTGTGTGTGGAGCCTTATCTGACTTGAGATTGAGTGTTTCAGCGACATAGGCTGTCATAGACTCTGTATGAGCAGGTGACTGGAACGGAGGTTTCTCATCTTCCCTATGAGGGAAGTTATGGTGTTTCTCTGCTGTGCAGTGATCTGAAGTTGTGGTATGTCGAGGGCACAGTGAGAGAGAGCAAACGGTATTCCTTGGGGATAGTCTGTAAAGGGGAGGGATGAGGTTGAACTGTAGCGTTGGTTCTTTTCAGTAGAAGTAGGGCTGAGGCACTACGACCCAGGCCTAAGGGCCATGCCAAAGGGCCCTCTGGTAAGGCTCTCAAGCGTGGACCTGCTGGGCACGGGCGTGCCTGAGAGTGCTGCTTTTTTGGCTGCTGCAGGGCTGGTCTTGGTGCTGGTGGGGAGCAGGGAGGAGTTTGTTTCCGCTCCTCACTGTGCCGATGGTCAGGCCATTGGGTGTTCCTGAGAGCGCTGCTTTTATGGCTGCTGCAGGGCTGGTCTTGGTGCTGGTGGGGAGCAGGGAGGAGCTTACTTTCCATCTCCTTGCTGTGTCAATGGTTGGGTGACCACTGGAGCCAGAATTATTCTAGCAAAATCCCAGCAATCTTGCATTACTCCACTCCTTAAACAGCTTCATTGGTTACCTATCACGAGCAGAATCAAGTACAAAATCATCCTCATCATGCACAAGATCATAAACGATCATTTAACAGGCAAGCTCACACCCTTATTAGCAAAACATACCAGCAGTAGTCCCAGGAGACAGAACACCATCATTCTGCTGGATATACTACTGGAGAAGCCCACGAGCAGCCAAAGAACAAGCAGCAGAGCATTCTTACTGTGTGTCCCCTCACTCTGGAACTCCCTGCCCCCTCCAACATGAGTCATCCAGCACACTAATGGCTTCGCAAGAACCTGAAAATTCTATTTCTTGAGCACTTTGGACCAAACCCAAAATAAGGGACTTCCCACCACACAACTAACTTTAGTCTCTTTTCTGTGCATATAGTTAAGTTAATGAAAGCATTACTTTGTGAGTTGCTGTTAAACCTTATGTTCGATGTAATATGCACCTTTTGCTAAAGTCTGATGTTCAAGCATTGAGTTTTCTATAAATTGTCTTAACTTGTAGAAAGACGGTATAAAAAGATGTTAAATAAATAAAATGATGTCCAATTATGCATATTTACTGGTTTGTTTTGGGGAGTTATTGGGATGAACATAATTGTTCTAACAAAATTTTGGGGTAAGGAGGCTAGAGGTCTGAAAGTTGAAGAGGCACAAGATTAAGGTTTGCCTGGGCTGCCTAATACCCTTTTACTAGCCCTGCTGAATCCTTAAATGATAAGCTATCTAGAATAGACCCTGCAGTAGCACCTATTCCTTCTCAGTTTTTAACCTAGAAAAAGAAAGGGATAAACTAGAGAGAAGTATGATTGGCCTTCATAAAGCTTCAATTCTAGCTTGCCATGTTCGCACTCCAACCAGGCAGCAGTTGGTTGAGGCTAGGACTTTTGTGGTACCTCAGATATATGCTGGAGACCGAACTGATAAGCCAGTATATGTGGATCAGGCAGCCCTGACAGAAGCTGAAAAGCAAAGGAGTGGATAAAGTATTGATAGAAATAAAAGAATTGTAATTGTTTGCAGTTTTAGTGAAGAACCAAGAAGTACAGGGTGAAAGGAGCATCAGAAGGAAGCATGATGCTCCATCAGCCAGCTATAATTTTTTTTAACAGTGCTACTCCAGGAGGAGGTTTGATAACAGCAGATTAAAAAATATTAGTAGATACAGTAGTTCTTGCCTATGTAGCCACAGAGCTAAATATCTGTAGAATTTTTCTGCATGTGAATAAAAGCTTCAGAAAAGTGACTGAAGAAATTGTAAACATGCTTGAGAAAGTGCTGCTGTTTTATGCTATGCAGATATTCTATAGTAGTAAAGCATATATATCTTTGTCTGTAGTTCTGGTACAGTTTAGCCATGTGTGGTTGGCACAACATGAGCGAGAAGAAATGTATAACTGCAGCCAAACAGTGTTTATTTAAACAAGATGTAACTCGGTTTATTCAAAGTGTCTTGTGGACACAGGATCACATTCTGCCAACAAAAGAACTTTAAACATGGAATAAAAGAATGAAAGCATTGTGAATGCTACCAGTCTGTTGAAGGCCAAAAGTTTAGGAATAATGTAAAGCAGGCGTTCCACAGCTTGTTGCAATAAATCTTTTCACTTACAGCACATCCTCTGCTTCCCCTGCATATGCTTAAATACCATACATGCTCATTTTGCTCATAGAAAAAATATTTTTAAGATTATTTATATTGCTGTCACGTGCACTGTAGCATTATATCTCTCTCTCTTGCTTTCTACCTCTTCCATTTTCCTAAAAACAATAAAAGAAAACAAAGATAGTGATACCATATAGGTGGATGTTTTGTGATTTAATCCAACAGTGTAGTTGACATTTTTTATTTCATTTCCCCAATTATCTGAAACATGAGACAAAAAGTTATTTAGTTCCATCTTGATAATACAGTTTCATATTCTGCTAATGAAAACACTGCCTATTCAATAAGCCCCCTCCCAAAATCAGCTTTCCAAATTATTAATCTTTAAGTGCAGTATCCCCATGCTGCTGTTAACACAGGTAATCACATGATTTTTAGTGAAATTGCCCATTGAAAATAACAGGGCCATCAGGAAGTAATACGTTTGGTAAGCCACATTAACGGTAGTAGAGGCTACCATACTTAACTAGTTCTCTGAGAGGCTGATTCATTTATTTACTCAGATTGTTAGTCACTAGACAGTTATCTATCTCCAGGAACAAGCAGGAATGCAGTCTTCACATATGGGTGACGTCGATACCGACAGAGCCCATGCGGGAACACTCCCCAGCATCCTATAGGAAAGCCTTTAGGAGTACTCCACTGCACCTGCATGACTGCCTTCCTGCTCTTCTGACTCCTTCTCCTCAGTTCTTCTTTTTCCACAGAGCCAGCAGGATCAGTTTCCAGACACCGCAGAAAATATATTGGTATAGCACTTCTGCCTTCCCGTTTTTTTCACCGGCATCGCCCCTGATTCCGGTATTCTTTTCTAATTTCTTTTTACCTCATATATTTTTTTATTTTTTTCATTTTTCCTTTGAGGACCGAGGGCCCCACATAGGCCTTTGGCCTACCCTCTGCCATGGAGAAACACCCTAGCGGTTTCAAAAAAATGCACCAAGTGTTCCCAAATAATTTCAGTCACAGACACACATAAATGATGCTTTAAGTGCCTTGGTCTTGATCATGACCCAAATTCTTGCTCCCTCTGCAAGCAGATGGGAAACCGAGCCAGGAAGCTGTTGGAACTTTTTCCATCGGATTCTGTTTCATTGGCATCGACATCCTCCCGTGTTTCATCGTCTTCAAAGGTATCTAAAACCTCAAAGCATAGTTCGGACTCTAAGAGAAAGAAGACTTTGAGATCCCCACAAAATTCTCCATGGGATCCGAAGGAGTCTCAAGCTTCATCCAAGTAATCCAAAGAGACATCGACAGGATCAAGGATGAGGTCCCGTTCAAAACACAGAGACAGCCTGAAGACATCCTCTGAGGCTGGCTGCCAAACCAAACGCCCCCAGCGGGAAGACTTGCCCTCCAAAGCCTCCATGGGGAACCAGAAGACCTCCAAAGCTTCGACCTTGGCAGAGCTCCTGGTGCTGTGCTCTGGTACGGTGACTGAAAGCCCCATTCTGTCTCTGGACCAGACACTGGCAATCTCGTTGGATCAGCGCATGCAATCCATCGAGAAGACCTTAATGGCTCTCCTTGCAGCCTCGGTACCACAGGCACTGATGACTCCAGGACTGCTTTCATCGGTATTGACATCGGTACTGATATTGGTATCGCCACAGGTGCTTCCACTGGATGTCCACCTCCTCCATACCTCTGTTCAACAACAGGAACTGGGGTTCGGAGCCCCATGAACAGTCGATTCAAGTTACGGCACCACTGCCCATGCAGCAAGGGGAGATCATTGAGCATGATCTGTACCAACAGTACCATTCACACGGTCATCGACACCAGCAGTGCTCACCGAGCTCAGAGTCTGAGGCGTCCGATTCAGATCATCGGTCCCTCGATTCTGAAGAGCTTCTGGCTATGGCATCAGTATCGGAGCAGTCACCTCCTAGCACCACCTTCCATCAAAAGTTACTGCTGGAGGACATGTCCTTCCAAGAATTTATTTGGGACATGGCGGCAAGTCTCTTGATACCAGCTGCAGTGGAACCGGAGCTCTGGGCGGAGGAACTGAAAATTCTTCAGTATCCCACGGCTCCAAAGGAGGCAACAATTTTATTGGTACATAAAATGCTGCATAACCTAATGCTTCGAATATGAGAAACCCTGCTTACAGTATTGGAGGTCCCTGGCTTTCAAAAAGTGCAGCTACCACATCACTCAATGGTAGTTGAATCAACAATGCGACACATCAAGAGTTGTAAGAAACATGCATCCCTGGACAGAGAATCAAGAAACCTCAATGCTTTCACTCGACGGTCCTTCCAGGTCTCCATGCTGGCTAGTAGGATCAGCTCCTATACCTTATATATGGGAATGCTCCTTAAGGAAAGTAATAAAGATTGGGAAGCCTTCTTTCCCTTTATCCCAGAAGAAAAAAAGGCCAGCTTTTGAGACAGTCCTCAAGAATAGCCAGAATGTCTCCAAATTTGTAAATAGGGCAGCCTTCGATGCATTCAAATCTATCAGCAGAGTATCAGCTATTGCCATCAGGGCTTGAAGGCTAGCATGGTTACAGGCCTCGGACCTTGAACAATGTGTCCAAGATAAACTTGGTAACATCCCTTGCACTAGGGAGAATCTCCTCCGTAAAAACTGGAGAGCTTGAAACTAACGACACCACTCTGAAGAGACTCTCTAGAAAGATGACTGACCCTTCAAAAAGAAGCCAGCAACAAAGAAACCCTTCTTTCCTCAAAAGAAGAGATTCTACCCCTCTTATACACAACCTTCTTACCAGCAAGGCAAACAGCAGGGGTCTAAACCTGCTGAAAAGCCCAGAACTGCTAAACAACAGCCAGCAGCTCAGCCACAAGCGACACCCAACTTTTGACTCAGTTCTGGGGAACAGCGTCATCTTATCCCTGCACGCACCCAATCCAACCAGGATAGCAGGTTGGCTTTGTTTTTTTTGCCACCCACTAGCAGATGGTCACCTCAGAGTAGTGGACCCTAAGCATCATTCAAGAGAGGTACCAACTGAACTTCATGCAACCCCCTCCGCCTCACTTCAGAGGTGAATATCCTCTCCAACCTATGCTAGAGGCCCTACTCAGTGAGAAAATCTCCAACCTGCTCACCCAGGGTGCCATAGAGGAGGTTACAAAACGAGAACGTCACAAAGGCTTTTACTCTCCTTACTTCCTCACACTGAAGAAGTCAGGAGGATATAGGCATATCCTCAACCTCCGAAATCTCAACAAATTCCTGGTCAGGGAGAAATTCAAAATGATTTCCCTTGGAACCCTTCTACCCTGTTTGCAGGAATAAGACTGGCTATGTTCCCTAGATCTCAAAGATGTATACACCCATATCCTGATACATCCAGGACACCGAAAATATCTTCACTTCATCTTTCAGGGGACTCACTACCAGTACAGAGTTCTCCCTTTCAGACTAGCATCTGCTCCCAGGGTGTTCACAAGATGCATGTCAGTGGTAGCAACCTACCTGTGAAGCAAGGGGATCTTTGTCTTCCCTTACTTAGACGACTGGTTGATACAGGAGACTCTCCAGGAGAGCTCTGCACTTCTCTCAAAACCACTCTCGCAATACTGCAACACCTGGGATTTGTTGTAAACTTCCCAAAGTCCCATCTAACCCCAACCCAAAGATTGGAATTCATAGGGGTAGTCCTAGACACTCAGCTATTCAAAGCCTTTTTGCCACTAGACCGTATGGACCAACTAATATCCCTAGTCACCCACATGCGTCAGCAGACAAGCTGAACAGCTCGAGACTTCCTTCATCTCTTAGGCCACATAGAATTCACAGTACATGTGGTACCATATGCAAGACTGCATATGCGCCTAATGCAATGGATCCTAGCATCCCAATGGACACAGTCTACAGTACACCTATGGGACATCATTTGGGTCACCCACCCTCTAGTCCAATCCCCTCCTATAGTGGTGCACCCCAGAAAACCTGCTAGAAGCGTCACCTTTTTGGATGCCTCAACCTCAACACACCCTGATCATGGATGCATCTAAACTGGGTTGGGGAGCCCATCTGGAGTCAGTGTCCACTCAAGGCAGATGGACAACTCAGAAGTCAAACTTACAAATCAACTTGTTGGAACTCCGGGCAATCACAAACGCCTTGCAGGTGTTTCAGCACCACCTCTCAAACAGCCAGGTGCTCGTTAGGACATACACCCAGATGGCAATGTTCTATGTGAACAAGCAAGATGGCTCACTTCCCCTCTGTGAAGAGGCCTGTTGCTTGTTGAACTTCTCCATCTCTCACCAAATAATCTTCATGCGGTGTATATCCCCGGCGATCAGAATCATCTTGCAGACAGGCTCATTCGGATTCTCCACCCACACAAAGTGGCACAGATCTTCAAGGATCAAGGTCTGGGGAACTCCAGTCATCAACCATTTTGCTACGCCACAGAACAGCAAGCTCCCACAGTTCTGTTCCAGATTCTGTCCAGGCTAAGTCAAGCACGATGCTTTTCACCTACATTTGGGTCAGGGACTCCTTTATGCATTTCCCCCCACACCCCTAATTCTGAAGACCCTCTTCAAACTCCAACTCGACAGAGGCACTATGATTCTCATAGTCCCCTTCTGACTCCATCAACCCTGATTTCCCCTTCTACTTCGATTGCAACAGACTCAACCAATCAGTCAGGGCTGCAATCATGGTGGTCTATCCCAGAATGACGGTACAATCCTACATCTCATTCTGCGATCTCTGTCTGACTGCATGGCTGCTCAAGGGATGATGCTCCAGCATCTCCACCTTCCTTTGGAGGTAAAGGACATCCTTCTAGCTTCAAGAAAACCCTCCACCGGGCAGGCCTATGCTTTCAAATGGCACAGATTTGGATCGTGGAGTTCACGGGACAATCTCAATCCCTTTGATGCACCAGTGCCTGCACTCCTGCAATATCTATTGCATTTGTCTTCCTCAGGACTAAAGACCAATTTTGTTAGAGTTAACTTCAATGCCATTGTGGCTTTTCATAAACCAATTGATGGTCAATCCATCTTGGTGCACCCCCTAGTGACGCATTTCATGAAAGGCCACCTCCTCTTTAAGCTACCCATTTGACCACCTTCAGTAGCATGGGATCTCAATGTAGTCTTTGCACAGCTTCTCAAACTCCCGTTTGAACCCCTAGCCACTGCTCACCTGTGGTACCTGTCTTGGAAGGTCATATTCCTAGCTGCTCTCACCTAGGCCAGGTGCATCAGTGAATTACAAGCCTTGGTAGCCCATCCACCGTACAACAGATTCCATCATGACAAGGTCGACCTACAGACACAACCTCACTTTCTACTAAAGATGGTATCTCCCTTCCACATCAGTCAATCAGTAATACTTCTGGTCTTCTTTCCAAGACCGTACTCTTCCCATGCAGAACCAACCCTGCACACCCTAGATTACAAACGAGCCCCGGCCTTCTAACTGCAGAGGACTCAGGATCTCTGCAGGTCCTCTCAGTTGTTCGTTTCCTTTGACCTCACTTATTTGGGGCTTCCTGTAACAAAGTGTATGCTCTCCAGATGAATAGCAGATTGTATCACCTTTGCTTATGATAAAGCAGGACTCTCCCTCACAGGCCACATCACTGCTCACAATGTCTGAGTCATGGCAGCTTCTATAGCCAACCTATGCTCAGTGGCCATTGACAAAATTTGTTGAGCAGCAACCAGATCCTCCATCCATACCTTTGCCCCCCACTACTGCTTAGACAAGGACTCCTGCCAGGATGCGGCCTTCAGCCAGGCAGTCCTTCAACATCTCTTTGGAACATAGTTACAACTCCTCCCCCAGCTCCCTTTGTTTGTTCAGATCTCCATAGTGGGAATGTCTATGTCCAACTAAAACCAGTCTGACCTTTCTGACGTGGTTTCCAAGTCTCTGAAGATCTGGGAGCTAGGGACTACATTCATGCTTGTGCCTGAAGATGGCATAGATATTCACCTGTAACAGGTGATCTCCGGGAACAGCAGGAATTTTGTCTTCACAACCCACCCTCCTCCCCTTGGAGCTGTAGGGTTATTTTTACTCTTCCTTCTCAGCTGCAAACCCAACTGAGGAGAGGAAGTCAGAAGAGCAGGAAGCCATTCACACAGGCACGGTGGAGTACTCCCAAAGGCTTTCCTATAGGACGCTGGGGAGCATTGCCACGCGGGCTCCTTCGGTGCCGATATCACCCATATGTGAAGACTAAATTCCTGCTTTTCCTGGAGATCACCTGTTACAGGTGAGTAGCTGTGCTTGTTCTCTACTCTATCCTTATTCCTTCTGCCTCTTTCACCCCATGTCACTTAAGGTTTTGTTGATTCAGTTACTGAGTACTTTTCTCCAAAACCACGTTAGTTTATCATCCTCCATATTTGGATCAGGTCTATACAGCTGAATTAGAGGCAGGTCTGGATTTAGGAATAGGCAACACAAGCAACTATTTAAGGTTCCAGATGTTGAAGGCACCAAGCACCCAGACCAAAAAGAAGCCTTTTTCACTTACTTCAGCTTTCCACTCTCTATGGGGCCCCTCTGGGCTCTCTAAGTACCAATGGATACCCAACCCTTTGGTTCTGCCTGTAGGCATAAATACCTTAAATCTGGCCCTGATTGGAGGTTTAATAAATGAGACCATAACCTGTTTTCCTGACCTTAATATACTTGCAGATGGCTAAAATAGATCCTTACATATTGACGTTTCTTGCACTGATCTCAGACGATGACTTTGGCCATAGACATTCCTAAAACAAGGCTGGGCATATTCTGGACTTAATCTTTTTTTTTTTTTTACTTTTTATTTATGCAATTTTCAAAATACAACAAGCAAAACAACTTGTACAGAAAAGGACCCTTGGGTCCACAAGTCCACCATAAAGCGGGCAAGATGCGTCACAAAACAAAAGAAAATTATTTACTAGCAAATACATACCGGTTAAAACAGATGCAAAGAAAAGTGCAAAAACACTCTAACTGCTAATGGACCACCTAATCAGGGGCCCAACTGGAGGGAGAGAGGGAGGAATAGCGGTAAATTTACCTGTTTTGAATTTATAAAAGAGGCTAATTGGGATGGCTCAAAGAAAATATACCTGTTCCCAGATAATTTTACAAGACATTTACAGGGAAATCATAGGGAAAATAAACCCCCCAACTGAATAACCCCCAAACGATACATAAGAAACTGCTTCCTTCTTTTCTGGGTTGCTCTCGAGACATCGGGAAACATTCTAATCTGTGATTCCAAGAACATTTTGCTGGAAGATCTAAAAAAAGCTTCAGGAGCCAGTCTCTATCCACTTCAAGGGCAAAGGTCACCAAAAGCGTGGCGGTCATCCCTACAGCCGTAGGGGACTGTTCCAAGAAGGTAGAAAGATCTAAACCGTCCGAAGACATTAACAGGTTTTCTCCTTCGCCCTTCGCGCCAATCTTCGAAGTCGACAGGTAGAAGGCTTTAGAAATTGGAGGAATAGCTTCTGCTGAAACCTTCAAAACAGTCACAAGAAACTGTTTAAAAAGTTCCAAAGGTGAAACCGACGGAACTTTAGGAAAGTTCAAAACTTGAAGGTTACGGCTTTTAGCATCATTCTCAAGAAACTCCAACCTCCTATGCACAGCTGATAAATCTTTTACCAAAGACTGGGAAACATCTTTTACCTGCCCTAAGGACCCCTCCCAGGAGGCCACTTTGGCATTTATCTCAGTATGAAAGGATTCAGAAATTTGCAATTGTTGCCCAAAAAGCTGAAACTGTTGGGAAATAGACTGGAGCTGAGATGTTATGTTGAGGTGCATAGTTGAAAAGGCTTCCCATAGAGACTCAAAGGTGGCAACCTTGGGCTTTTCCAGAGAAAGTCCTTGAACACCGACCACTTGCGAGGAAAGAGGCTGCACTCGCGAAGAGGATTCCACAGAAGAATGCAGAAGCAGAAAGGCTTTATCCTCCACAACCCCCTCAGCACCAACAGTCATATCCGGAGATATCTGCCCGGCTGGACTACCTCCCAAGCCGGCAGACTGCAGCTGAGTTTTCTCAGTAGAGCTGACCACCCCTCCTTCCGCTCCTACCGGAGCCTCCTGCATGATCACACCATCCGGCTGCGTTGGCGGTATGCGGCACTCCGGGCTCAAAGATGCCGCTAGTCTCACGGCATCCCGGGACCTTCCTTCTGCCCCTTGGATGCCTAGCGAGGGCTCCGAAGTTACGGCACTTCTCTCCGGTCTCCAGAAAAGAATCCATGGGACCGCGAACCACCGGTTTCTCTGCTCCCGAGTCCTCCGTCGTCGCCGACTTTGCTTTCCGTTTCCTGCCCTTATGCAGCATCGAACGGTTCCACAAAACCAAGAAAATGGGTAAGGAAAACAGCAAGTAACGGAAAAACTTGGAGCTTCACTGGCGTGCGTCCGTTGCCGTCGCCACCTTGCCTGGACTTAATCTTTTTGCTGGCATATTAATACAACATCTGGACAACTTTTCCTCCACTGCAGTTTCTTGGTGTAATCATTTTTTTATTCAGTTTTCAATTATGGTGTACTTTCCAACCTCTGCACAGCTCAGTGGGACCAAATCATTTAGGAACCAATGTAACCTGGAGTTTTCCCAGCTAACCTCAAGGATTCAGTCTATTCCCTTAGAATTTTCATCACTCTCACTTGAAAAACAGATTTATTTATTTATTTAGACAGTTTTGTATACCACCTTATCCTTCAATCAAAGTGGTCAACAAGACATTGGGAGGCATACATTCAACAGGAGGAGATACGATTCACATACATTAAAAGCTATCTACTTATAGGTCTAAATGGGGATGGGCGGTTGGGGCTAAGTGGTGAGGGTAGCTAGTTGGGCCACTTGGGTGGTATCTAGTGCTTGGCAACTTAAGGTGGTTGCTAATAGTCCTCGGTGAAGTGATAGGTCTTGAGAGCTTTGCGGAAGTCCTTGGTATCATTTAGGGTCCTTAAGTCCATGGGGAGGGAGTTCCATAATGCAGGTGCCAGTAGCGAGGGAGCTCTCTTAGATGTTACTTGCTTAGTCTTGTGATAACCTGTGGGTAAGGTTGTCATTTTTGGTTCTTCTAGGCCTGTTACTGACATCCTTGGTTATTACATCCTGGAGCGCATCTGCAGAGCAGTGGTGGAAGATTTTGAAAATGTTCAGGATTGATTTGAATTTTGCCCTTGCAATTATTGGGAGCCAGTGCAGCTGTCGCAGGACGGGGGTGATGTGTTCAGATCTTGCAGTGCCCGTGATGATGCGTGCTGCAGTATTCTGCACCATTTGCAATGGGTGAATAGACTGCTGGGGGAGGCCTTGGTATAGTGAGTTTCCATAGTCTAGCAGTGGGGTGATGATTGTTTGGCAAACCTTGCGGAAGTGGTCTTGGTCAAGGATTGGTTTGAGTTTTCTGATGATCCTCAATTGGTGGTAGGCTTTTGCTGCAGTTTTAATAATGTGAGATTGTAGGTTCAGAGATCTGTCCAGGGTGATGCCCAGGATCCTCACTTCGTCCTTGATTGCTATAGTTTTGTCTAGAATGCTGATTGTTTGGGGCGGCTTGAATGTGGAGTCTCTGATAATGAATATAGCCTCTGTTTTATCAAAGCTGACCATCAGGTTGTTAGCGGTGAGCCAGGTGTCCATGTCCTCAAGGCAGCTTGTCATCGATGTCATGTCATGTCAGGTGATTGTAGGTTGATTTGGGCATAGACCATGATATCATCAGCGTACAGGTGGTAATGTAGTTTGTGGCGTTTGATGTTGCATATGGGTTGGATGTATATATTAAAGAGTATAGATGAAAGAGCTGAACCTTGTGATATTCCTTGCATAACGGGGAACTGAAGTGATTTCTTTTGAGCACATTTGACTTGCTGCGTCCGATCCTTCGAGTAGGAGGTAAACCATTTTAGGGTGTTCTCACTTATTCTGATCTGCTGCAGGCGCTGTAGCAATATGGTGTGGGATACAGTATCAAAAGCCGCTGAGATGTCCATGAACACTAGCAGGAATCCATTCTTTATGTTGTCCATGCCTTTTAGGAGATTGTCGAAGAGAGAGGTAAGCAGAGTTTCCACATTCTGCTGTGGTTTAAAGCCATGCTGGTGGACGTCAAGTGGAGCGTTCAAATCTATGTGATCCTGTAATTGTCTCTGCATGGAACTCTCACTCAAGCATAGCCCTGGAACTCGCATCATTAAAGGAATAGATAGTGCTGCCTGATAATGTGTGCTTCTAATATCAGGAAAGTTTGCATCTTAGGAAACAGGCCTGCCGTACACAAAGAACATGATGGAAAGAAGAATTCCATCAAAATCTTATGTGTAATGATAGCCATACTAGCTGTAAAATAGCCATTTTTAAAAAGAAATATTACCCTGCCTTCTTTAGAAGTGAGAAATCCATTCAAAACAAATTTTTCATTGATACCTATAGATAGCCAGAGGTCTTTATCTTTATTTGCCATTTAACACTAGAAGCCCCAAATATGTCAATTGACGCAAATGCATCTTCAAAGTTGTATACCAGTGCCACTGCTAGAACCATGTCAGTTATGTTCCATGACTTTGTTAGCGAGGTCAAGATGTTCAAATATGTGCATCAAAAATTAATGACAGATGCACCACCTAGCGGGAAAATGAATTTATACCTAGAAGCCCAAAATTACGTCAATTGACGCAACCAAGAAAATTGAGTGGTTTCACAAGTTTTTTTACAATGACTAACATAAGAACAATGTTAACTAAATTTAAAAGTAACTGCAAATTCAAAAGTAACTGCAAAGTCCATGTCAGTTAACGAACGAACAGGATAAGCATGTACGGTTTGCTGATGTACATTTAGAGTCTATGCGCAACTGGCGCAGATTGTCAACAGATACTGTCCGCAAACTGGATGCTTGCATTTATCACACAGTGTGACAGTGCGATTTCGTTTGCAGTTGGCCTTGACTGCACACGTTACTTGCTTTGCCGGTTTGTTTGTCGCAACAGTGGCTGGAATTGACTCGGAGTATGAACGTCGAGCAGCACAAGTTTGTCGTAGCTGCTCAGACAGTGTATGAAGAAACTGTCTCCTTGGCATGGTGACACCGGTTTGCTTGCAGAAAATAATCCAGGCATTGATGTCCGCCAAGTTGAGAATATTGAAGAAAACGGCTAGTGTCCATCTATGACATGCAGATTTGGTGGACATTTGACGGCACATTGAGTCCAGCATGTCGACACCGCATTTATTCTTGTTGTAGTACAACACACTTTCAGGCTTCAGCTTGCTGCTGGTTTCGCATATTGCACCTTTGTGCAAAGTCGACAAAACGGCAACAGTCGTCTTCTGTTTTGTCTGGTACTGTACTACGGTCATTGATCCATTGGTGTAGAACTTGGATTGGTACAGTTCGAGTTTTGTAAGTGATGGTAGTTCTCTGCGATTCAGACGACTGGTCCCTACCAACGAAGTACGCTTCTCCAATAGTTTCTCAGCGAGGTCATGGCTCGTAAAAAAATTATCGACCGTAACGTTGTATCCTCGCTGATAATATGGCTGCATTAGAGTCATGACCACATGCATTCCTAAACTGCCAACTCTTTCATCATCTTTCCCAGTATATGTTTTCACATTCAAACAGTATTTGGACTGCAATTCTGCCAAGATCCAGAACTTTATTCCAAATTTATCTGGCTTATTTGGCATGTACTGCGTGAATTTGCATTTGCTTTTCATTGGGAATAGTTGTTCATCTACAGTAAATGATTCTTCTGGTATGTAACACTTATGACTGTTATCAACAAATCTGGATAACACCCATGTCATTAGGCCGAATTTGTCACACTTCACTTTTTCCTGCTGTGAAGCTCTGACATCAAATCGGATGAATTTCTTTTCTTCTTCGTATCTGTTTCGTAACATTGCTTTCTAAATGCTGCACAGCCATAAGTTTCGGACCACATCAAATCAATTGGAAAGTTTTTGGCATTCATGAAACCTCTTAGATATGCCAGTCCCAGAAACGCTTCTATTTTAGCAGTGAATACATTTTGGGCCTGCAATCTGCCACTGCTTTCACCTTGTGACATGATCTTCCATTCAGTCCCATCTTTTGCTACTACTGTTGACCCTGTCGTCCTGCTCTTGTTTTCAACGATTATTGGGTAATGAGCATCATCATCACTTTCATCAGTGTTTCTGCTGTAGTCTGAACCAGTCAAATCCTCTACGCCTGCACAGCCTGTAACATGTAGGTCAACGTTTGAATCTGATTCAGTCGAATCAGAGCCACTGTCAATTTCCAAAATATCTTGCAGCTTAGCAAGGGCTTTTGCTGTTGTCATGCACTGCGGACGCAGTTCTCTCGTTTTCTGCATCGAAGCAGTAGCCGCAGCTGGCAACAGATCAACTGATTTTGCACCAGCACATCTAGGCACTGCTGTCTTCTTACGAGGTCTCGGCATTCTGTACATAGAATCATAGAAAAAAAATGAATAAAATTTCAGGGAGGAAGCGATATGCTAAACGTTCTGGAGTGTCGACCTGTTCTATGGCGTGTTCGAAAGTCACAACATTGTACATACCTGTGTAACAGAGTCAATTTCAGTTTTAAATCAATCACTGTTTCCAGTTTTACTCCGAAATTACAAACCAATAAACACACAATGACGTCATGTAATGACGTCACATACTGCAGGTATTAAACAAATAAGTAACTTCAAATTAATTCACATCTGCATTTCATGCTAAACGCAGTCGTCGTGATAATGCGTCAATTGACGCACTTTGGAGTTGCTAGGTAAAATGCCTTTTGGGGCTTCTAGTGTTAATATACTGCCGTTCTTAATTAAAATCACAACGATTTGCAATAAAATGAGAAAGTATAAGAAAGGAATGCCATTTAAACAAACTAAAAGATTAGAGTAGAAATGAAACTACAAGTGGCTGAATTAAAGTGTTTTGTGCAGCAGTGTCTAGGTAGGAACAAGGGGCCTGAAACTGGTGCAAAACCAGAAAAGTCAATTTTGTTAATGTGGAAATTTAATCGCGAAAAGTTAAGATAGAATTGATCACTACCCTGAGATATTTAAAAGTAGTGGTGACAATCTGTATGGCACTTATCCAAGTGGCTGTTGTCTTCTCAGGGTTTAATTTGAGATTATTAGCATGCAACCATGATGATATTTGTTCCAAACAGTTGTTAATGTGAAGAAGGTTTGGAATAATGAAATTTGTGTTGGCAATCAGTAAGATATTATCAGCATAGATGAAGGAGCTAACCATCATAACTTGAATTAATACAGCCAGAGGGCTGAGGAAGATATTGAAAAGTAGCAAAATTAAAACAGACCCTTGTCGAACTCCACAAAGAAGTGGGCAACCAACAGAAACCGCAAAAGAACGGGATGAAAGAATAGGGTAATACCAGTGAAGCATAGTGTCCTGAAAACCTATGTTATGAAGCAGAGTAAGAAGAATACTGTGATTTATCAGGTCAAATGCTGTAGAAAGGTCAAGTATTATAGTTAATACGGCATGACCCCTATCGAGGAAAATGAGTTTCACTAAATAAGGCTGTTTCTATTCCATGGCCTAGCCTGATGGTCGAGGATTCAAATGTTGATTTTTCCCTATGAAGTCAGTAAGTTGATCGAAAACAATCTTCTCAGTAAGACTTCATTAGATTGTAAGCTCTGATGAGCAGGGATCATCTTTTATATGAATCTGTACGGCGCTGTATACGCCTTGTAGCGCCTTACAAATGATTAATAGTAATAATAGTAGTAGATTAGAGACCAGATGGTAGTAGGTATGGAAGGATCTAACTTTGGATCTGGTATGTCTCCAAAAGTCTGTGCTAGATCTCTAAAAAAAAGTCTCAGATATCTAAAAAGAGCTCTCTTCATATCCATTATGGCCAATTGATTTCCTGCTCTTTTTTAGTCTAAAGATTTTTTGAAAGCCTACAAGCCATTACCTTTTCCATATATTTAGCCTAGATGAATCCTTCAGCCTCATCGACTGACCTTTTGCCATCTTGGTTAGTAAAGAACCCTGTTTTAGGGCACTCTGCCTAAGTTTAAATGGTTAATAAAATGTGCCCTGAGCTAGACTATTCTTAAGCCTGGAAGAAAAAGCAAGAATGAAAGAGTTTTAGGAAGCCAGTTGGCCATGGCAAAGGCATCTTATAGGCGTGTAGTTCTCAGTTTAGTCCTGGGAGCACACCCAGCCTGTCAGATTTTGAAGATATCCACAATGAATATGCATAATATTGATTTTCATGCTTTGCACCCATTGTATGCTAAAATAATCTCATATATAACTTATGCGTGTAAATAAGTTAAGAAATGTACTATTAAGATTACTTGTGAGGCATCCTGCATGATGTGCAACCCCACCCTATCTACAATGTTATAATGTATACAAGATATTGAGTTGATTGTAAAACACCTGCTTACAATGTAAACAGTTCGAGTTCAATGTAACCACCTTGATTTAAGGAAAAGGTGGTATATAAATACTGTTAAATATATTCATTGTGGATATCATGAAAATCCAACTGGCTGGTTATTTTCTGAGGACTTGGTTGAGCATCGCTGTTTTAGGATGTTCAACATTATGTTGGTCTTTAAAGTTGTTGAGAATATGGTTTCTCCAGGAACAAGCAGGAAGTCAGTCCTTACATATGGGTGACGTCCGCGCCGATGGAGCCCTTGTGCGGAGCAATTTCCCCAGCTTTCAAAGAAAGCCTTTGGGAATGCCTCGCGCATGCGCGGTCCCCTTCCCGCTCAAGGGTGCCATCTTGCTCAGTCTTTTTTTTTTCCGGGGAGCCCGACAGACATTGTCCCATTTTCCTCGGAAAAAGTTGATTGTTTTTTGACTATTTCTACCATTTTTGGTACCGGTTCGAAGCCACTTTGGCTCGGTACACCGGTATCGAGTCTGACTAACTTTTTTGTTTTTGTCCTTAGTGACTAGCGTTCGCGCTCTTTTTCTTTTAACTGGCAGCTCAATCTTTTGACCTCGCAGGGGCCCTTTTTCCCCCGATGGCTGCCAGCAGGTTCAAGAAGTGTGATCGGTGTAAAAAACGTATGTCCCTCACCGACACCCATGACTGCTGCCTCCGCTGCCTCGGACATGACCATGACCCGGTGGTCTGCGGTCCTTGTGTCAAGATGTCCTCCAAAGCGCTGAGGAGCAGGCAGCACCAGCGCAAGACTATTTTCTCCGAATCTGGATCCGTCTGGGCCAGGACCTCATCAGAAGCCTCGATGTCTCGGGACTCTGAACCCGAGCACCGTCGGGGGTCTTCTGAAAGGGGGTCTCCCACCCGGGAGCACCGTAAGAAGAAGAAACCCGTGAGGGCTGCATCTCTGGAGGACTACGATCGGCCGGGGCCCTCGGGTTCCAGGTCGTAGAGTACTGAACGCTGCCCCGGGTTTGCCGAGTCGAAGAGGCCTGCTAAAATACCTCATACGGAGCCGGAGGTGTTAGTAATGCCTGTTGTCCTCGTGGACTCTCCTCCGGGAGAACCGGCATTGGTCCTGGCGTCGGGAACCGAACCGGGGGCTGCAGAGCCTTCTGAGCTGGGTCTCAGGTTGGCGACCTTGGAGAGCAGTGTGTCTGCCTTCATGGACCAGCAGCGGGCGCTGATAGCCGGTCTCACCCATGCATCTGCCCCGACCACCGGGACCTCGACGTCTAAGTTGACCCCAGAGGCAGAGCCGATCCTTGAGTCCATGCGGGCTCGAGTCGATCCTTGGCCAAGGTCTCCCTCGACCTCCCGTTCGGGACCGAGGTCGTCGTCGCCGGGGCCATCGGCATCGGGACGGACATGCTCGAAGCCATCGAGGCCGGAGCCCATCGAGTCCTCCTCGGAGGGCTCAGCTTGGGAGACGGAGGAGGAAGACTTGCCCGATACCCACCGGACCCGGTATGTCCCATCGGACTCCCCGGGATTGGAACTTCGGAGATGGTCGCCCCCGGAGGACACCAGGTTCTCAGACTTTGTAAGGGATATGGCCAAGGCTTTGGCTTTCCCTGCAGATGCCAAGGAGGAGCCTCGAGCTGAGGAGCTTGATGCCCTCCAGTATGACTCTCCTCTGAAGGAGGCCCTTACTGTACCGGTGCCTCCGATGCTGCAATGGTTGATGCTCCGCATGTGGGAGTCCCCGGCCTTGACGCCGGTCCTCAGCAAACGGGTCGATTCCGTTTATCGAGTCCGTAAGAGCCCTGGGTTCCAAAAGGCACAGCTGCCACACAACTCCATGGTTATGGAATCAGCCATGCAAAGGCTCAAGAGACAAAAGATGTACTCCTCGGTGCCTCTCGGCTGGGAGGCCCAGAACCCGGACGCCCTCGGCAGAAAGTGCTTCCAGGGCTCGATGCTGTTATGCCGTGTCCAGACCTACCAGCTGGTGCAAACAGAAGCAACAAAGTATCTGTAAAATACACAGGAGCAAAGAAACAGATACTAGGACTGGCAGAAGTTCAGGTTTGTTCAAACCTGAACCTCTTCCAGTCCTGGTATCTGTTTCTTTGCTCCTCCAGACATACCAGCTGTGCATGGGCATGTACTTAAGAGACCTGGCAAAGGAGATTGCCGGGTTCTCTGCTGGCCTCTCTGAGGAACCCTTGCAGCGCTTCAAGGCCCTGTCCACCGGGATCAGAGAGTGCTCGAAGTTTATGTCTCGAGCAGCCTACGACGGCTTCGAGGCTTCGGCCCGGGTAGCCGCAGCCGGCATTGGTGCAAGGCGCCAGGCTTGGCTCATGTCGTCTGACCTCGAGCTTTGGGTACAGGACAAGTTGGTCGATGTCCCCTGCCGAGGAGATAAATTCTTCGGCAAACCCATGACTGAGAAGGCTGCTGAACTCGAGTCCGAATACTTGACCCGGACAAGGCTGTCGAAGAACACATCTGCTCCTTCTCACAGGAAGAAGACCTTGTGGAAAAAGCCCTTTTACCCGAGGAAGGGACAGGCTTACAGAAACTACCCCACTTACCAGGCTTCCCCAGCTCCCCAGCAGGGGCAGCAGGCCAGGGGACGGGGGAATGGCCTTCGTAAGCCTCAAACCCCCAAGCCTCCAGCTCCTGCTCCTGCCCAGCAGGGAGGGGGTTTTTGACTCCCTCTGCATAACTCCTCTCCCACCAGTGGTTTGGCCCTGCACAGGAGGTCGGCTGTCCCTGTATGCCCACAAGTGGCCAGCCATTACATCCGACACTTGGGTTCTAAGAATAGTCCAGGACGGCTATCTGCTCCATTTCGGCCAAGTGCCTACCTCCTATTTCCCAGGAGAGCATCTCGGACCCCTCTTGCACAGGAACCTCCTCTTGCAGGAGTTGGCTGGTCTTCTCAAGGATCAAGCGGTGGAACTGGTGCCCCACCACCTGCAGGGGAAGGGCTTTTGCTCCAGATATTTCCTGATACCGAAAAGACAAGGAGGCCTTCGCCCCATCCTAGACCTGCGAAATCTCAACAAGTTCTTGGTAAAGGAAAAGTTCAAGATTCTTTCACTTGGGATACTTCTGCCTTACCTCCAGCAGGGCGACTGGCTATGCTCCTTGGACCTAAAGGATGCTTACACACACCTCCTCATACATCCAGACCACAGACAATACCTCAGGTTTGTGGTTGGAGGAAACCACTTCCA
Source organism: Ichthyophis bannanicus (assembly GCA_033557465.1). NCBI lineage: Eukaryota > Metazoa > Chordata > Amphibia > Gymnophiona > Ichthyophiidae > Ichthyophis > Ichthyophis bannanicus. Next base: position 369,411,908 of record CM066031.1, read on the forward strand.
ATACAAAGTGCTTCCCTTTGGTCTAGCTTCCGGTCCAAGGGGTTTCACCAAGTGCCTAGCTATGGTAGCGGCCTTCCTCAGGAGCCAGGGGCTCTTTGTGTTCCCTTACCTAGATGACTGGCTCATAAGGGGCCAGTCAGCTCAGGAGATGCACCACGCCACAGCTCGCACAATAGCTCTGCTTCAGCATCTGGGGTTCGTCATCAATCACACAAAGTCCTCTTTGCTCCCCACCCAGAACTTGTAATTCATAGGGTCAAGGCTGGACACCATACAGGCGAGGGCCTACTTGCCACTGGACAGGGAAGACCGCCTGCTGTCTCAGGTGGGCATTGTGAGTCAAGTAACCCAGGTGTCAGCACGGAGGTTCTTACGCCTGCTCGGCCACATGGCCTCCACGGTTCATGTTACTCCTTTTGCATGCATGCACATGTGGACAGCTCAGTGGACCCTGTGGGACCAGTGGTCACAGGCCACGGGACGCCTGTCTGACAGAGTGGCAGTATCCAAACCCCTAGTGCAGTCCCTGCAGTGGTGGTCACAATCAGGGAACCTCCTGCGGGGGGTACCGTTCCAGCTTCCCGTGCATACCAGGGTGCTGACCACGGATGCCTCCTTGATGGGTTGGGGAGCCCATTGTCATGGCTCTTGCACTCAAGGTCAGTGGACTCCTCCAAGAGGGCTATCACCTTCACTTCGACAGGCTTTCGCCTCCTCGATTCCCTGTGCACCAGCAGGAATTACACTCTCTCCTTGCCCAACAGGCAGTCGAGAAGGTCCCTCCGCACCTTCAAGGTCGGAGCTTCTATTCCCAGTATGTTTATGTTTATTTAAAATTTGTTATACCACCCAACACCATGGGCATCTGGGTGGTTTACAATCATAAAATCATAAAATTACATAGCTGCAGAAACAGAAAGGAACGCCATTATTTAAGAACAGTAAAGAGGAGAAAAAGATGACAGGGAACAATTAAACGAAATGAGACAACGAAAACACAACAACAAGGAAAAGAAGAAAAGGAGTGGGGACTACGGGGGAAGGTCAAATGCCAGGCTAAACAGGTGGGTCTTGAGTTTTGTTTTGAAAAGCTGGAATGACGTTTCGTATCGGAGGGAAAGGGGAAGCGAATTCCAGAGCCTCGGGCCTAAGAAATTTAAATAGGAAGAGCGAGTAGATTCCAGGTGAGCATGCGAGGGAAGGGGGAGGGACATACGATTGACATGGATAGAATGGAGTGAACGGTGAGGAGTATGATAGCGGACCTGGTCTGCAAGGTAAAGGGGGATGTCTGTGTGGAGTGCCCTGTGAACGAAGGTAAGAATCTTATACTGAATACGGAATGAGACTGGTTACCAATGTTGTTGCATTGTTACTTTCTCGTCCTGAAAAAGACAAGGGGGTCTGTGGCCCATCCTCGACCTCTGCAGGTTAAACAAGTTTCTGGTGTGGGAGAAATTCAAGATGTTATCTCTTAGTGTTCTGCTGCCCTTCCTCTGGCAGAGCGATTGGCTATGCTCCTTGAATCAAAAGGATGCTTACGCCCACATCTTAATCCACCCCAACACAGACAGTATCTCCGCTTCAGGGTGCAGGGAGAGCACTTCCAGTACAAGGTGCTGCCTCACGAGTCTTCACAAAGTGCCTTGTCATGGTCGCCGCTTACTTTCGGCAGCAGGGTGGGCCGGTCTTTCCCTACCTCGACAACTGGCTCGTTATGAGCTCCTCGTTTGAGGAGGCTCTGCAAGCAATATCGCGCACTATCCTCCTCTTGGAGAGCTTGGGGTTCTTGGTCAACTACCCAAAGTGTCACCTTGAGCCGGTGAAGGCTCTCGAGTTTATCGGGCGTGTCTCGATACTCAACAGGCGGCCGCCTTCTTACCGGTGGATCGCGCCATCCGCCTCCGAGCTCTGGCGGCTCATGTCCAAAGCTCTCCCCAGCTCACCGCTTGGACCATGCTATGTCTCCTGGGCCACATGGCCTCGACTGTGCATGTGGTCCCCCACGCCCGCTTGCACATGTGGACGGCTCAGTGGTGTCTCAGTGCCCAATGGAGCCAGTCCCTCAGACACCTCAGGGACCCCATCAAGGTCCTCCCTGACCTCCGCTTGTCCCTGAGCTGGTGGCAAAATCCCCGCAACCTCCTGCAGGGATTGCTCTTCCAGGCCCCACAGCATGATGCGGTACTGATGACAGACGCTTCCCTGTTAGGGTGGGGAGCCCACTGCGGGCTACTATGCACGCAGGGGCAATGGTCACCTGAGGAGTCTCAGCAACAAGTAAACTTGCTCGAACTCCGGGCAATTAGGTGGACCCTGAGGGCCTTCGAGGAACACCTCAGCGGGGGGTCGGTTCTCATGCAGACTGACAACTGTGTGGTGATGCCCTACATCAACAAGGAGGGAGGCACGGGATCATGTTCCCTCTGCTGGGAAGCGGTCCTCATCTGCTCTTTCGCTGTCCGATGGAGGATGTCCCTCAAGGCAACATACCTCCTGGGTCTGGAGAATGGCCTGGTGGATAGACTCAGCAGAATCTTTCATCCCCATGAATGGCGGCTGGATCCCAGAGTAGCAGACTGGCTGTTTCTCCGCTGGGGGACGAGACGCGCAGCTCCCCCGCTTTTGTGGGCCGGTGCCGCATCCGAGCAGGAAGGGCCCCGAAGCATTTCTCCTGGACTGGTCATCCAGCCCAACTCTATGCATTCCCTCCCTTCCCCCTCATTGCAAGGACCCTTTTCAAGGCTCAGCGGGACAGGGCATCATTGATTCTTGTGGCCCCCTCGTGGCCTCGGCAGCCTTGGCTCCTTCTCCGGCTGTTGACGGAGCCTTCTGTTCCCCTGGGCTCTGCCCCAGGTCTGCTGACACAGGTGGAGGGTCGGGTGCTGCACCTGAACCAAACCTCCCTATCCCTCACGGCCTGGCGGCTGAACGGGTTTCCCTAGCCTCCGGAGGAGGTTGAGGAAGTCCTCCTCGCCGCGAGGAAGGACTCCACTAGGCGAACCTACGCCTTTAAGTGGAGACACTTCTCCATCTGGTGCTCGGAGCACCAGATCGACCCCTTCTTGTGCCCTGTTTGATGGGTCCTCCGTCTCTCGAGGGAAGGGGTGAAGTCGAACTCTGTCAGGGTGCACTTGAGCGCCATCTCGGCAAATCACCTCTCCATCGAGGGAAACCCCCTCTCGGAGCAGCCGTTAGCCTCTCGCTTCATGCGGGGTCTCCTGCTTTCCAAGCTGCCCATCTTTCCTCCCCCGGCAGAATGGGACCTGAATGTTGTACTCATGTAGCTCACCCGTCCACCCTTCGAGCCAATGGTGACGTGTTCGCTCCGGCACCTGTTCTGGAAGTTAGCCTTCCTAGTGGCGCTGACCTCAGCCCGCTGAGTCAGTTATCTCCAGGCTCTCATGGCTGACACCCCTTACACCAGGTTTTATCGGAACAGGGTGGTCCTCTGTACCCACCCTAAATTCCTGCCTAAAGTTGTTTCGGACTTCCATCTCAACCAGGAGATAGTTCTGCCGACCTTCTTCCCGAGGCCCCACACCGACCAGGCGTCGGCGACTTTCCACACCCTCGACTGCAGACGGGCCCTCGCCTTTTATTTGCAGTGTACCCAAACTCATCGCAAGTCTGGCCGACTTTTCGTGACCTATGATCCCAATAGACCGGGTCAGGCAGTCACTAAGCGCACCCTCTCGGTTTGGGTGGTGGACTGCATCGCTTTCGCCCATTCAAAGGCGGGCACCCCACTAGATTGTCAAGTCACTGCACACAGGGTCTGGGCCAAAGTGGCCTCGCTGCGCTCCGTGCCCCTGATGGGCGGCAACCTGCCGGGCGGCAACCTGGTCTTCCACGAATACCTTTGCTGCCCACTACTGCCTGGAGAGGTAGTCCCGCCGGGACAGCGGCTTCGGCCAGGCAGTACTCCGTAACCTGTTCTGGATATAAGCAACTCATGCCCTCCGACTCTTCTTCAAGGCTACCGAGGACCCGAGGACTTGGGCTTCTTCGGGCTTCAGCTGCTGCTCACGGCCTCACGGAGGCGTTTTTTGGTTACAGGTTCGGTAGCCTGTAGCTAGGGAGTCCCATAAGTGAGGACTGACTTCCTGCTTGTTCCTGTAGAAAGTGTAGTTACTCACCTGTAACAGGTGTTCTCCAGGGACAGCAGGAATCAGTTCTCACTACCCTCCCGCCTCCCCTAATGAGTTGCTGGATTTTTGTCCTTCCCTTGCCATCTGCTTGGTAGGGCTCAAGCTAAGGGACCTGACTGAGCAATATGGCACCTTTGGGCTGGAAGAAGACCAGGCTTTCTTAGAAAGCTGGGGAATTGCTCCACGCGGGCTCTGTTGGTGCCAACGTCACCCATAAGTGAGGACTGATTCCTGCTGTCCTTGGAGAACACCTGTTACAGGTGAGTAACTACGCTTTATTTTTCTATAACACGTACTTTATACACATGCATGTATGCATTCTGTTGCTCAATAGTGTGCGCTATTGGCAGGAACCGGGAAGTGACAAATATGTTGTATTCAGATTGTCCCTTTCGTGCTAAATGAGAGGACATCCCTACTTAACAATAAGAAATTGGCCAGGGCTAGAAGTATACTAAGGGTGATAATGCTGCAGTATAAATCATCAGTGAGAACTACAATATATGCAGTGCCAGGGTAACCATTAAACAGACAAAGCAGTCACCTGGGAAAGTGGTTTTCAGGAGAGGCAGAGAGAAGCTGCAGTCAAAGCAAAAGCATAGATCTTTATGGTCACACAAACTCAAAGAACCATCAGTACATACCAAAGCGTGGGCAATTTGCAAATAGCACAGTTATCTGGATAAAGGCTTTTGGAAAGCGATGTCTAAAGGCTGTGCATGAGAACTATGAGGTGTTCTGGTATATCTGTGCTTCATAATGTGACCCTGAATTTTTCATAATTTTCACAATCAAAGGCTTTAGCTACCATCTTAATATGTTACACCCAGCCTGTCTCCTTGATCTTTTCCTCACTCAGTCAGATAAATCGATCAGATTTGTTATGAATGCTCTCTGGTAAAGCTATTCTGTTTTTGGTCTTGTAACCCACTAGGCTCCAAAATACTCCAATATCCTTTCTTTTAGTGGTGACTTGAGTAATTTACCCACCAGCGAGGTCAGTAAGTGGTTTATAGCTACCAGATTGCTTCCTTGTTAATGTTTTTTGAAGAGGAGGAATGTATACCTAATTCTGTGGACAAAACTGTCAGTGGAGCCAGCAGAACCTCTCTGGTCTCTCTTAATATCCTAAGGTGCATCCCTTTTGGCCCCAGTGTATTGTCTACTTTCATTTATGCCAGTTGTATGTAAGCCCTCTCTTCTCTAAATGGGAGCAGTAGATACTTCACACTACTACATGCCCCTGCCATCTCTAATCCCTTTAATAAATACAGAAGAAATATATTTGTTCAGTGTTTCTCTTTTAACATCACGGTTTACATATTCCTCTTTTCTTTGATAACCTGAGTCTACTCTCATATTTGCCAGCTAAAACCATAGTTCTGTTTCTGTTTTCTAGTCTCTAATTAATGCTGAGCTTTGGTTCAGTGGTTTTGTTCATATTTTGCCTGAACAGTTGTGAATTTCAGGTTAACTCAAACATGCACGTCAACTTGGGTATTTAGACCATATGTTTCATGATAATTTGACAATAGATTTGTTTGGAAACCACAAAGACCAGTGTTGAAAATCACTAACATAAAATGAAATTTATTTAGAATATTAGTTTAAGCATGCTGTGAAGTAAATGAAAAAAATTATCTGGAGATAAACTGAATAATATTTAACAATTTACACACTATGGTGTAATAGGTTCTAGTTATAAAGTAGAATGAGGTTATACTTTGCTTCATGGTATCTTTCTTGTCTCGGTTTTTCTTTTTTGCTTAATTGGCTCTGACAGTTTACTTGCTACCCTTTGACCCTTTGATGTAAAAAGTATCGTCAGCCAGGCAAAAATAATAAGTAACGGAGGTCGAGTGCATTGCAGGGTTAAAGTATAATTTTAATTGCGTTCTTTTAAGGATTGTACAATTTGAAACTGCCAAATCCAGAATTCTCAGTGGCTGTATACTACATACACTGGTCTAAGCAATTTAGACTTCTCCTTCAACAGATTATTTGGCCATATTTTCATTACTCTGTGTGTGAAAGTTTCAGTAACCATATTTTAACATATCTGTTTATTTTTTGGCTATTCTAAGATGAGGAGACTATGGAATGTGGTAGGTGCATTCTTATTCCATAAAAAAACATTTTTGTTTGGTTTCTCCCATTTAACAATTGTAATAATTGTATTTCCCTTTTCTTTATGCTGCTCAGAGGAACTTGAAGGTATATGTCAAAATTTCCTTTCATAACATATTCTGAGAATATATTTCAGAGTTTGTGAAATGCTATTAAGTTTTGCATATACAGCTTTATTACAAATCAAAATATGTCTAGTTAGATCATCTATTTGTTATGGTTTTTATTATACTGCTCAAGTTGTTTATACAGCAAATCATTTACTAAACTGTTTTCTTCATTTGGCTGAAATGTCACTAGGTGTTTGGTGCGTATCTGTTGAACTCTTAAAAAGATGCTACTGGTTTTAAATAAATGTACTATTAAATTATTTGTTTTCATGGGGTGGTAATACAGTGCTCTTTTGAGTATAGCATTACTGCCATTTCTTATACTCAAGACATGCAGCTTCCATTGAAAATTAACTTTTACTAATGTTGAAATGTACATTTAGTAGTTGCCACTGTATGGCACCTGAGTCCAAAAAAAGTTATATTCACCAGTTTACACAAGGTGCAGCCTTTTCACTAGGGTGAACTAGAAGTCCACCTAGAGCAGCAGATTTTGGAGGGCAGTGGCAATGCTGGCACAGAAAGTAAAAAAACAGCACCGCAGCAGGCCACTGAAAATCCATTTGCGTGCTTGCGCGTAGCCTGTCGCCCCATCTCTTCTGACAGGAAGTTCGAGTTGGAGGAGGCAGGACCAGTAGGCCTTCAGCAGATGTGCTTGAAGGCCTACCACTGAAATGCTTTTACTTTCTTAATAGACTTGGCTGAGGCAAAGAACAGAGGCACACCAGTAGCAATGGAAAAGGGAAGGGAAAGGGGATGATGGACACCTTGGGAGAAGGAAGACAGGATGGGAAAATGCTGGACACCTCAGTGGAAGAGAGGAAGAAAAGGGAAGGGAAGATGCTGGATACCTCTGGGGATGGAAAGGGAGAGGGAAGAGAAGATGATGGACTCAGGGAGGGAGGGGAGGAGAAAGGTCCTTGAGCCATCTCTGGGGAGAGCACTTGTAACTAAGGGTTGCCTAGGGCAGCAGCTACCCTTGTGCCGACACTGAGTATGGAAAATGAAAAGGTATCCAAGATGAGAGAAATGCACTAGCATTGTTTTCAGTTTGTTTGGGGTGAAATGAACAGTGCTTTATTTATTTATTTATTTATAATTTCTTATATACCGCGCTATTCAGCATCAGCGCGGTTTACAATGAACAATGAATGAATATATAAGCATAAATGGTGCTGTACTACTCTTGGCAGGCATACATTTAGCTACAAGAATATTTTTAATGAAAATGAATTGTTCATTTAGTTATCTTACTTACTAGTTAATTTAAAAGGTTAGTACTGTTCATGACTTTTTCCTTTAAGCAAACTGGAAAATATTTATGGAAAAATACGTTAGCATCTAAACTATAATAATACTAGTCAAGTATTTTCTGACTCAATCGCATAACTTAGTAAATTCTTCTCCAGGATGGGAGCTTTGCAACAAATGACCTTTGCAGATAGAATAATACTGCTATCCATTTAGCTGTCTGAAAAGAATTAAAGGGGGGGAGCTTATATTTCTATGTATATTGTATTTCCTATCTTTTCTCTTTGGTGCTGTTGAGCATATGTTAAAGTAATGATGTATTTTTTACAAGTTTCTACTTAGAAAGATTTTTTGTTATCTTTATAAAAGCATTCAAAAAGGTCTCATTTTTTCCATAAGACTACAACTTGTGAAAGTATATATATATATTATAACAATTCTGGATCTACTGAAATGCATGTTATAGATCAAAACTTTCTGTCTAATTCAATGAGCCAACATTTAAAACACAACATGGCTTAATGCTGTAGGAAAAATATTAGTAGAGCAAATGCTAAGTCAATTTAGACACTTTTGCAACACAGTTGACTTGAAAGCTGTCTTTATTGAGAAGCTTCCTTATAGGGGCTAAAAATCTCTATGTGCAAAATCATTTGAAATTAAAAAAAAAGAATCATCCTTAGAGATCAGTGCATGTCCAATTTATAGTGCCCGAAACTAGAACGCTTTACAACAAATTTACATACAGGTTCCATGAGTCCCTTATACCACAGATCTTATAGTATAAGTATAGTATAGTACCTGAGGGAATGAGCAGTAAAATGATTGTTTAACAAAACACGTCAGTGGCAGACTCATTGCCTAGCATTGACATGATCCTATATTAGGTCTATCATTGAGGTTGTCTCTCTTGAAACTGGCTTTGGTATAGGGTTGCTGGGAACACAATGCCCAGAAAAGGCTCTGCAATTATGAAAATAGTTTCTTGTCTTACCTAAAATGATAGAAAGGTATAAAATAGTAGGTTGTGCCCGCAGAAGAATGTTTTGACATAGCCAGCTGTGTCATATGAAGGACCAGGTAGAAAATTCCTCAAGGCCAGAAGTGAAAGAATTGAACTTTTTCCATATTTTTCTAGTCTTTTTCTGGCTTCACATTTCTAGCCAGCTTTCAGCTTGTGCATACTTGGCCACTAACAAATGTTAACACATGCTAAGTTCCACTGTACCCAAAGGAATTAAATGGTCCACTGTAGCACTTAATAGCAGACTTTAATGCACTTAATTCATGTAAAACTTTACTAAACATAGCCCACTGTGTTTTGTTTTAAATTTTGGCTCTTAGCATGCATCACATTTGTAGAGGGGGTCTTACTCTTCAAATAAGTCTGAATTAGCAAGTTTGGGAGCTGATGCAGAAAACTAGCGTGGCCTTTACGTCCAGATAACGCAACTTTTAGAGACAATTATCTTCAGAGCCAAATGCAGAAAAGAGAAGGATTCATGCATAAACAGCAAAGGAAAAGCAAGCACACACATAACACTAAGAGTATTTAAATTATAGTCATATTGTCTGCGCCCGATGCAGAGAAATGTTTAGAGGATTTTGTAACCAGCCTTAGTGCCAATATCTCTATGCCTGGATCTGAGGTGGCTTAAACATCTTGTGCGTGCCCCTGAAAGTATTTTGATGGCATTAAGGGGGGTGATCCAGGTATTGGGGAAAGCCACTGATGCCATCAAAATACTGTTGGGGAACTGGCACCCCTGAGAGAAAGCAAATCTCTGGTGCCCCTATCCCCCCTCCCACCCACCCACCTGCTCCTGCACCATCTTGAAAAATGGCAGCGCCCGACCCCGCACACATTGGGCGGAGTCAGATTGCTATATAAGGGATTTTCTACCTTTTACAAGGTATGTCAGTCTGACACCACCCACTACATCCCAGGATGCAGCGCACAAGATCAGGCACCAGCATTTTTTAAGATGCAGAAGCCGGAGCATGTGGGCAGTGCTCCTGCTCCTTTGTAAAGGCATTGGGAGGGGGGTGGAAGATCGGGTCGCTGGGCCATCAGGGTTATTTTTAGTTGCACGGGTGGGGGAATAAGGGCCGCTAGACCACTAGGGTTATTTCCAGTCAGCGGGTGGAGGATCAGGGATGCTGGGCCACCAAGAATTTGCTTTCTGTCAGGGGCACCGGCCCCCTGACAGCATTTTGATGGAATCAGGGGCTTTCTTCGATGCCTGGATCATCTCAGGGAAAGTTTGACATTTCACTTCAGATAATCTTGGCATCGGGGAAAGCCCCAGATATCATGAAAATAGTGTCAGGGCACATATGCAGATTAGCCATGTGGTGTCCCTGTTTCTCTGAGAAAGCATGCCAAACTTGCGCCGACTTTTGTGCTCATGTGTTTGGCTTGCTCTCCCAGTTTAACGCTGCCATTTGTGCCATAGTTTAGTGCGTGACTAATTTTCATATGCACGTCTTTCTGCATGCTGATGCTGAAGTCGCATGCTATCAGTGCACTGCAGAGAGGCATACTGAGTTGATAGCGCATGACCTCAGAGCCGACTTTCTGCATCGGTCCTTGATTAGTTAAGCTTTTCTACTGGTAGGGCATCTGCATGCAATGATACATTGCAATCAAGATTTAAATTTTAGTTTTAAGTGCTTCTCCATTTGAAACTGATATTATTCAAATAAGAATATGTCTTACAATAAAAGTTCTATATATGCAGTACTGGCTGACAAGCATGATATTGACACAGAACATTTCATTAGTTTACCATTTCTTGCTTTGGTAACTTGCATAAAGTAAATTTGAAGTCAGGTCACAGGAATAAAAATGGAGCTCTCTTTTTTTTCTTAGATTTCCTGGAGTATTTCTTCCTTTTCTCTATTTTGGTCATGTGCAAAATAATGTTCTTATAGCACTCATGTCCCTTCAAGAATTCTTGGTAATTGACTGCCTTTGAAGAAGCCACTGTTTCATGGCAGTAAGAAGCTGTCATTCCTATCAATGATGACAGCATACAGGATTCATTTATAGTATAATATGCTTTTTAGTACTGTAAATTAAAGATTTTTGAGATTCAGTATATCTCTGTTAGTTATTGCATCTTAACAGTGTAACCACCATTCTGTCTTCCTGTGTTTGATTATAATTTCTACCCCTTTTCTGCTCTGTATAAAGTGATGATATGAACTTCACTTTTTCTTTGGATTCTGAGACTTTTGAGAAACCAAGGTGGCCACCCTCAAATCATTGCTCTTAAATTTAACATCTATTTTTAAGCAAGGCTTCAATAAATTGTCAAACTACATGAGAGATTTAAAAACATGATTGTAGTTTTTCATGTCCCCAGGTGCCATCATTGAACACCCCAATGCTAGCCGGTTAGCATCGATCGGCGCGTTCTGGAGGCAGCACCTGAGGATAACCAGCTAGCGACGATATTCTACCACTAGCCAGTTACCCCATGGCGGCAAAGGTTAGGCACCTGAAAGGCTCACTTAACTTTCTGCACTGTAGCTAACTGGGCAGCGGTTGAATATTGCCACTACCCAGTTAGCCAGTGGCACTGAATATCCAGGTTTAAAGTTCAACAGTGACTGCTAGCTGCGGCTAGCCACCACTACTAAATATCCCCCCTCCGTAGGATTCAAGCAAAATTAATATTGAACCCCTAATCCAGAGATCACGATTTATTTATTTTCCCAAATTTTAATATGCATGCTTTACCTTAACATTCAAAGTGTGTTACAGTAAAAATTAAATAAAATTAAAACATCGTACAACAAAGCAGGATATGCTGCGAGAGATGAGTTTTGTTTTAAATTCAATTCAATCTCAGAGGCAGGCTAACAAAGAAGAGTCCAGCAGATTTAGAGCTGTGTTTAAGTCTAATGAAACAATGCTGTAATAGCAATCTTATCGGTATCTAGGTGGTGTATGACCTTATTTCTGCCCCAGAAGCGGTGTCAGAGGGGGACGGAAATGGCACATAGCAAGAGGAGGACACCGCACTGCTGCACCAGAATGTATTAGTAAATGCTGCATTGCGGTTTGGGGACCATTTTCGCTGCTGCAGGCCCCAGGGCAGGGCAGCAGTAGCAGCAGTGGGGATGGGGGGGGGGAGCTGTAGGATGGAGGTCCTGCCTAGGGCAGTTGCAATCCTTGCACCGGTTTTGCTTGAAGGCCTGCAGTTTTTTAGCTGATTTGCTTGGCACCAGAGTCTTCCATCTTGCCTAACCTGTCACCATAGGAGGTAAAGTTCCTAGTAGTACCCTTATTGAGCAGATACAGAAGAAACTTTAAAAGGATCTAGGTCCTTAAGTTCTGTAAGGAAGGTGCTGTCCCATCAGTTTGCTTGATCATCATTGGAGAGATCTTCCCTTTAATGGTATTAAAAAATATTCTTAATACATAATGGAGACTGTGCACCAAAACGCGAACAAAAACGTTTACGTTTGTTTTGTGTGCATACTAAATTTTTAACATAAAATCTTATGCAGTACACTTTCACTCATTTACTCAAAAAGAAATTGGTCTGAGAAGGGTTACTACGACTACTGCTACTAATCATTTATATAGCGCTACAAGGCATAAACAGCGCTGTACAGACACGCTCCACCCCGCTCCGTGGCACCAGTTCAATCAGGGCCACACTACCAGAGGACTTTACATTTAAAGCAGAGGTGCTATTGGCTGTGGGAAGAAAGGAACATCGACGGCTTACATTGCTCTGCCTCGATCGGCATCGAGCAAGGGAGCGGGAAGTTTAAAATCCTCCCCGCTCCCCGGTACCAGGCCAATCAGGGCCACACCACCAGAGGACTTTAAATTTAAAGCAGAGGTGCCATTGGGCTTACCCATGCCTAAGGGCGAGGTCCTGAGAAAAGGTCACAATCTTTCTATCCTAATCTAACAGAAATGTCTCTTCAAATCACCACCAAACCTCTATAAGCAAACTCAGCAGGCTTCGTCAACTGAATTAACTCCTCTGTCCAAGAGGTGCAAGTATGTTGGTGTCTGTGTACCTCAAGGAGATTCGCTAACTTCTCACAGAGGTAATAATGAATTTTAACCTAAAAGAAGCACTGGCAATTTATCAACTTCATCACTGTCGTTTGTGAAACAACTACAAATATTCAATTAGAAGATATGCTTTTTGGCCTCTACTCAGTTATTTACATACATTCTTCTGGCAATTGATATACAGTACAGGATCTTACAATACATACAGTACAGGATCTTAGCATTATCTATCATTTTTTAATAAGTAACCTATTGTAAGGGGTATGTTTACTAAACCGCGTTAGGTTCCGCGGTAATGGTACAGATGCCCATATAAAGGCGTGGGCGGTGCATCGTTACAGCAAGCCATATCAGCTAGCGTGAGTTACAAGGCGCCTTATAAGGCACATTACAAGGCACCTTGTAATATGCCTTATAAGTAAGGTGCCTTGTTAGGTGCCTTGTAAGGTGCCTTATAAGTAAGGTGCCTCCTAATGTGCCTCATAAGGTGCCTTATAAGGCGCCCTATAGGGCTCCTTAGGCTAAGCACCATATTAGGCACCCCTGGACAAGGCACCTTAGAAGGCACCCTGGGTTACAGAACCATAGGTTAAGGTGACCTAACAAGGTTACAGTGCCCTAGGTCAGTGTGCCCTAAGGGCTGCAAGGTGCTTCAGGATGACATGCATGACCTGTGAGGCATAGAGACAGATGTAGCCCTAACACTAGATAGAGCACCGAGGAAAGGCAATGAACAGGTGAGTGAAGGAGGGAGAGCTGGGAGCTGCTGGACCTGCCATATCTGCGGGCATCCCATGTGGCTGCCAGTACTGTTGACAAACATGGTGGGGGCAACTGTACCACAGCGCAGGGTGTTGGCAATGTAAAGTACTGGAAAGAGTAGGTGGCAGACGATGGGAATACATGTCCCCCAGTGGAGGCAGAGGTGGCAGGATAGTTACAATGATGGGTGGACAGAGGAGTGGTGGTGCCATGCAGATCAGGCACAGGTGAGGCAAGCACGAAGAGGCACAATGCAGGAAAGGGTAGCAGTGCAGGACATGGGGTGGCAGCCTGCAGAGGCAGACAGGACTCTACACAGCTGACAGACGCAGATAGACGGACCGAAGGAATGTTGGCAACTGTGGCGAGGGTATTATGGGCTGGCAGCACAGCTCTGCAAAAATATGACTGTTACAGGCATGCAAACTATTTGAGTAGGACAGGCATGAAAGGAGGGAACAATGAGGAATCGAACCCATGAACACTGCAGAGAACAGCATTGTACTAACCAGTAGGCTATACCTCTATGGTGTATCTCACAGTAATGGCTGGGTACAGAAGGACTGCAGGTCACCGCACAAACTGTCTGCTCTGAGTGCCAGGATAGGGTAACCCCATCAGAACCCATGATGCAGTGCACATGCTGAATAGCTGTCTGCAGCTGATCATCAATGGGGTCTGCACTTCTCCGGTACCTCAGCTTGGAAAGATGAACTGACAGTGTGTGATACTGGCACAGAGTAGCTACAGACCGTGCCATTGTGCAGGTTCTGTGTTTACCCTGAGGGATAGGATGGGTGCCCAGCACTTGGTCCGCAGTACATGTGGTGCTAGAGATAGGTCCTGTTGTACATCTCCATCACTACCAGTGTGTGAAGGTGTTCCTTGCAGTGCATCCGAAGATAATTTGGTGTCCGTCTGTGTTCCGCAGTCACATGTGGCCCTCTGGGACCAGACACCACCCAGATTAGTGCGTACCCAGTGTTAGGGTCTGGCTGACATGGGCACCCCTTATCAGGGCAGAGGGGTTTCTAGACCTCCATGAGGTTTGTGTAGCACAATCACCCTTTTTGTAGGTACGGGACAGCTGCCTGTGCCCCAGTGAAACAACCTCCATCCTGCTGGTATAAGACAGCCCTCCAGGGTTGGTGGGTCAGAGCCATGCCTGTGACTGGGGCAAACCAGCAGTAATGCTGGGGTTAGGTCTGGAAAACCTCAACTGCCTCACACCACCGTCTGCCAGTCACCAGCAGATGGCACAGTCAGACTGCACCTGCAGCACCCTACCCTACAAGGTGTTCCAACCATGCATAGACTAGCTGCAGGCAGTCCACTAGCCAGTCCATAGTGCATACTCACAGAGGAACTATGTGCACCAAGCAGGTATCTCAGTGATAGGGCCACAGCACTGGGAACACACAGGTATCACTGGAGGCAGATAGTGTAGAGAGCTATGTGGGAACCTAGACATGCCATGGTCACTGCTCGGTCAGAGTGAGAGGGTCCTCCCATTATGACATGCTGTGGCCACCCTGTCCATGCAGGAGGTGGTTGGGCACTACAGTGTCCCAGCCATTGCCCCACACCCTGTGAAGATGCATCCTGGCCAATCCGCCCTGTCCGGGCCATACCCACAATACCTTGCTCCTCATTATGCACATATTCAGGCTAACGCTGGTAACAGTGGGACATTGTGGGCCCAGTGAGGGGGCAGCCACAAAACAATAGATAGACATACACACACACACACTCCTATTGCAGCATTGTGCAAAGATAGGGGTGGTTGGCAGCCCTGCCCGCCACACTGGTCCTGATCGCAGTGCTGACACTGATAAACTGTGCAGGAGGTAGTAGTAGTGCTCTGGTGATAACTGCAGCTCCGTGCTGGGGCCAACAGCCTTACTCTCCATGCAGCTTTGGATTGTAGAGCCTGTGTGAGTGGGTGTTTGTATCCCTGTTCGCCGCTGCTTTGGGCTTTGCACATGTTGTTGTAGCTGCGTTGTAGGGTAAAATATAGGGACATGCTCTGCAGGATCCACAGCTGGGACTTGAACCTGTGACCCTCTGCTTCTGGACACACTGGCTGTGTGTACTGCACCACACTGTTGCCACAGATGCACAGTAGTCCCTGGAGCTACCTGTACTTTTCCTCAGCCAGACCTTTTATGTTGCACTGCACACCACGTACTGGTACAGGGCATGGCCTAGGTCCACTGCAGGCAGGTGCCACTGCCCCCTCCAGCATGGGCACACACCCCCCTGCCATGCTGACATGACCATATGCTGTCAGTGCTGGTAGTGTGCAGTCCCAGGCCATCCACTTGTGGGTAGGCAGTTGCCTAGGGATTGGGGTCTGGGGTGGGGAGGCATACATGGGCATCCTCACATCCGCCCCATCACCGCCTGCCAATATTATGTCCCTTCCGCTTGGGGGAGGGTTGGCTGGGGGGATGTCAGGTCAGTGCCCTGGCAACTGTTAGCTAGGGTGGACCAGATAGATATAGGTGGATTGTGTTTGGCCTTTGTCAGCTGCTGTCTTGCTGATGTCCAGTTTCTATGTTCCTGTGTGCTACCTAGGCGACTGCCTAGTCCACCCTGTGCCCCAGCTGCCCCCACTACATGTCCTTCCTGCAGCCCCCTATGCCCCATTTGCACCATCACCATAGTGGCATTTCATACTTGGGCACTATGCTGTTGCTGCAAATGGAGCACTACTATCACTTTTCTTGGGCTCCCTGCCTATGCTGTACGTTGCTGACACTGAAATGGTTTCTCTCTCTTGCAAATGTGTGCTAACGCAAGGTTTTCAGTCGCGGTAAGATTCAGCCCTTCAGTTCCCTGCGTTAGTGTGGAGGGGGCCTCTCCCCGCCCATTGACCCCTTCTCTCTGCCCTCTCTACGGGACTTACCGTGGCCGGGAATGCTAACGCACGTTATGTAACGTTAATACGTGTTAGGTAACGTTAATGCCCGTTACCTAACGCGCGTTAACTTAGCATCTGCTACGTTAACGCGGTTTAGTAAACATACCCCTAGGTTTCATATCACAACAATTTCTTATCATAATGGTTAATTGTTGATTCCTTCATTTTTTCACGATGAGGAAGCAGCATTAAACCTTGATCATTACCGTTGTGTAAAAAAATCTTGACAAGCAGGAACCACATTCTCAAATCAAGTTAAGGTCTAGCCATTCCATCTTTCCATTTAAAGGTTAAAGCAAAAAAAACAAACAAAAAAACTTTGAAAATGCACTTCATGGGGGCAATGCTGTTAGGAATGCTGACTCTATCAACTGTTTCATATACCTTCTTCCCATTCAATAATCAGATCCCGATCATTCCCTCAAACCACAGAAATAGAATGGAAATGAGAAATCACAATTCATTGCCACTCTACTCGGATCGTAAGCAGCGCCTCATCCAAATTAATCTAATCAAGACAGGGAAAGATAATACCAATACAAAAGAAGACGCACCAACTCTAAAATGTTCCTTAATCTCAACCCATGTTCAGTCATGAATAAGATTCCAATTCTAAAAGATCTCATTACTGACAATAACATGGATATCTTATTCATAACAAAATCGTGGCTCACGATCAACGACTCTGTTCTAATAAACCAGCTAAAGCCAGAGGGCTACGATATTTTCAACTATCAAAGGACAAAAAAAGAGGTGGAGGAGTAAGCATCATAGCCAAAAGAGACCTACATCTCACAAAAGGATCTTCAGAAGGGTTTCAAGACATGGACATATTAGTGGTAGAGAATAAGAATCTGCTGTTTTGCTTAATTTACAGACCACCTTCATCAGATGGAAAGGATCTATCTACCATTCACGACTTTATAAGCTTACAAAATACGTCCAACAAAAACACAATAGGTGATTTAAACCTTCCTTCAACCACAACAAATCAAGCACAAGGGTTTCTAGACACAATGGAAGCACTCTGTTTATGGCAAATAGTGCTAGAATCCACACACTCAAAAGCTAATACCTTGGATCTAATATTCTTTCCTTCAGAGATGAAAAATTACAGCTTAGTTCCAGATGTGCGGATCCAACAAGGTCCTTGGTCCGATCACCATACCGTAGGTTTTAACATTCCAAATATTGCGGGAAGTAACCATAGAAACCAAATCAATTTCAACGCCAGGAAATTCTGTAAATTTGACCAGAAAGAGTTTTTGGAAGAGACTCTTCCACAGCTACTTTCGGAAACTTCAGACACAGATTCTCTCATAATCAACTGGAATTCAGTGATGAATCAAGCAGCTTTAACCACAAATGGAATCCCACACCTCAAAAAAGAGAAAAGAAAATATGCAATGTGGTACGCAAAAAGATATTCGTGACATCAAAAGGCAGCTTAGAAAACTAGAAAGGAAATGGAGAAAGTCAAAAAATGATGTTGACAAAGTAGCTTACACAAATAAGCTGATAGAATACAATACAAGCATCAACAATAACAAAGGGGATTACCACAAGCTCATAATGTCTGCATTGAACAAACCAAGGGAGATGTTGGACATAGTGAATCCAAAGAACGATGTTTCAATTCACACACCAAACGTGCAAACAATGGCTAAATTCTTCCAAGAGAGAGTAGGTATCCCCCCCATTGAGAGAATTCACGACCAAACCTATGATCTTAATCTCCAACAACTACTGGAATAAATTTGCCTTAATTACTGAAAGACAGTTAAAGAGCATTATCAAAATATTCAACACCACAGCATCACCTTTAGACCCTTGTCCAGTAGCTTGGATAAGAATGACCTGCGACACCTTGGCACCCTTCATCCTTAACTTGATAAATTCTTCCCTAGAGCAAGGGCATATTCCCAAAGAATTAAAGATCACCTCTATTTGACCTCTTTTTAAAGGTAAAGGTCTGGACAAGGCTGACCCAGGTTCTTATAGACCAATATCGAGTTTACCTTTCAAGGCAAAAATCTTAGAAAAGTCAGTACAACTGCAACACCATGTAAATAGCTTCGCCCCACTCGATCCACAACAACATGGATTCAGAGTAGGACACAGTGTGGAAACCCTCCTTCTATCACTAACAGACAGACTTTTAAAAGGAATGGAAAAGAAGAACTCCGGCTATATTTTAGTTTTCCTAGATATAACAGCGGCATACAACTCCATAATTCACGATCGTCTCTTATTCAGATGACAAGAAATTGGTCTCATAGACAAAACAATAAAATGGTTCAAGTCATACCTATCCAATCGAACACAACAAGTGTGCTATCCATCAAGGCTCAGCACTTTCAGCCCTTTTATTTAATTTATACATACAACCCATTTGCAAAATAATCCAGGGATACAACATCCTCTATCATATTTATGCAGACAGCATCATGTTGTACACACAAATCAACACTAAACAGCCATCTCTCTCAAAAATAGAGGAATGCTTCACCGACATCTTCACATGGCTATCCGACCATAATCTTCAAATAAATTACAAGAAAACAGAAGTCATCTTCATAACAAGACAAATCCTTCATTTCACCACAAACAATACAATTAAACAAAGTGGTCCTAGAGGTAAAAAGAGAAGTAAGATACTTAGGAGTCATCTTGGATCAGCACCTCAACTTCTCTAAGCACATAAGCAACCCAATCAAGTCATGTACTCAAAGCTGAAGATGCTTCAACATCTGAGGCCCCTCCTATCATCAAATGACTTCAGAACAACAGTCCAAGCTATGATCTTCCCACATCTAGACTTTTGCGATATTTTTTTAATGGGCCTTCCAAAACAAGCCATGCACTGTCTACAGCAGCAAGAGCCATTTTACAGAGCCATGCACTGTCAAAATACAGCAGCAAAAGCCATTTTACAAATGCCAATTAGGAATCACATCACTCCTTTATTAAAAAAATTACATTGGTTACCAAGAGGAAGCAGAATTAAGTTTAAGACACTGTACTCAATCTTCAAAACACTCCAAGATGAATCATCATCATGTTTGGGAATGAACATCCAAGCCAACCCAGAGTCCAGATTATGCAGAAGTAGTGGTAAAAACAATCTGTTAGTCCTGTCAGAAAATAGGAATAGCAGCTCTTCAGCTTCCAAAAGAGTTTTCTCACTATACGCTCCACCCTATGGAACTCACTCCCAGACACAATAAGAGCCATCAAGGACCCTAATGCCTTTCGCAAGCTTCTAAAAACCTTTCTATTTATAAATTATTTTGGAGACTTGGTAACTTAACCTAAGCAATCAGTCACCCTTAGTTTATAATGTTCCAATGTATAGATCCCCTAGCTTTTAGGCCAAAACCATTAAGAAAAAATTACGAAACTCTTCCCTAACCTAAAGATTAAGTTTTAATCCTTAAAACTCCGCTGCCGGAGCGGCTCCTTGGGGCCGCTCCGGCAGCGGAGGCCACCTTGCTAACACGGTTCTGCATTTTTTCCCTCTTCTAGTGTTCTGCCTCTTCACGGCAAGTGGATCGGACTGCATTCTCTCTCCACCTTCCTCTACCACTTACTTCGTATCCCGGCTGCCTCAGGTACGGTCTTCCTCTGCAACTCTTACTCACTCCCTCTTCCTTACTGACCATATACCCATCTTTTGGGGTTGTCGCCCAGTCAAGCCTGCCAGCTCGCGTTCTCGCTCCTTCTCTAACCTTCACCTCTGCCTGCCTTCCCCTCACACTTCCTCCCATTCATCCGTCCCTTCTACTCCTCTCCATGCTCCTCTTAAAATAGGTCTCCTGAACTGTCGTTCTCTCAGAACAAAGACTCTTCTCATTCAAGATCTTATCGTACAAGCATCCTTTGACCTCACCCTTCTCACAGAAACATGGTTGAAGGATGGCGAGGATGCCCTCCTTGCTCGCTTCCTTCCTGCGGGCTTCTCTGCATTCTCTGTTCCCCGCATTGGCCGTTCCGGTGGGGGTGTGGCAGCTATTCTCTGCCCCACCCTCCCCTTCACCCAGATCTTCCCACCCTTACTTTCTTACCCCAAAGCTCTTCTACTTCATCCCCAATGCACATTCTTCTTATCTGTTCACCCCCTGCCCTTCGTCCCGATCTTTGGGACTCTCTTCTTCGGACCCTCTCTGATCTTTCCTTAACCTTCCCCCATCTCCTCATTGCTGGTGACTTTAACCTTCACCTCAATTCTCCCTCTTCACCCAGGGATCACTCCTTTCTCGCCTTCTCACAGGACTTGTCCCTTTTACAACATGTTCCCTTTCCCACCCACTCTGCCGGCCATACTCTCGACCTCCTCCTGACCTTATCCTCCTCCACACTTACACTTCATAATCTGTCCTCCCTCCATCTACCCTGCACAGAGCACCTCTGTCTCTCTGTCTCCTGCTCTCACTCGAGGGCACCCCCTCCACTCTCCCCCCCCTCCACTCTCCCCCCCCTCACGTCTGTCACGTACCATCACTCCACTCACTGTCCAGCAATTTCCCTCAGCAACCGACCTTCTACCCACCGACTTTTCCTCCCTATCCCCCAATTCTCAGGTATCCATCTGGTCCTCCACCCTTTCTACCACGCTTTATTGCATTGCTCCCCTTCGCTCTCCCCCAACGAATTACCAGCCTACACAGCCCTGGTATCATGCCGGTCTCCGTCTGCTCCGCTCTCATCTCCGCAGAGCTGAACGACTGGCGGAAAGTCCCATTTCCAGTTACTTTATCATCTTTCAAAGCCCACCACTCATATTACCATTCCCAGGTTCACCTTGCTAAGCGCACCTACATCTCGGACGCCATCTCTAATGCTCCCAACCAGACCCGTCATCTTTACTCCACTCTTAGGTCTCTTACCTCTCTTCGCCCTGGCACATCTGTCACACCTGTTCAGCCTATCCCTTCCCCAGCACTTCTTGCCTCATCCTTCAGTGCTAAAATTTCTACTCTGAGGGCATCTTTGCCCTCCTGTCCCCCTCCCATTCTCTCTCCGCCCCCAGTCACCTTTCCCCCTCCCGTATCTCAGCTCTCCCACACATGGTCTTCATTCTCTCTAACCACTACGAGCGAACTCCATCAACTCATTTCGTCCTCTAACAAGACATTCTGTCCTCTTGACCCCATCCCCTCCTCCTGGTTACTCAACCCTTCTCTCTCACTCCTTCCGTATATCCTTTCCATGCTAAATTCCAGTCTTTCCACAGGGACTTTCCCCCATCCTTGGAAGCACACATTGATTCGCCCAATCCTTATAAACCCGACTCTTGATTCTCTGGACCCTGCCCAGTTTCAAATCTCCCTTTCCTTTCCAAACTCCTTGAAAAAATCGTTTTCGCACAACTCTCTCACCACCTTGACTCTATCAACTTTCTTCACCCCCGTCAATCAGGCTTCCGTCAAGGCCACAGTGTTGAAACTGTTCTTCTCGCTTTCACTAATTCACTGCATGTAGCCCACGACCGTGGTGACGTTTCGGTGGCGGTAGCCCTCGATCTTTCTGCTGCCTTCGACTTGGTAGATCACTCTCTCCTCCTACTCCGCTTGCGTGAAGCCGGCCTCTGTAGCACAGTCTATCGGTGGTTCCATTCCTTTCTCTCCTCCCGGTCAAGTGCAGTTCTTTCTTCCTCTATCTCGATTCCCCCTCTGACCCATTCCCTCTCTCCTGCGGGGTTCCCCAAAGTTCTGTCCTGGCCCCTCTCCTTTTCAATCTTTTCTTAGCTCCTCTCACTCTGCTGATACAACAATCCGGGATTTCGGCCTTTTACTATGCAGATGATATCGTTCTTCTCCATCACACCTCCCCCTCCTGCCCTGATCTCACTCCACTTAACTCCTGCCTATCTACCATCACCGACTGGCTGACCCAGAACTGTCTTCACCTCACCCTCACCAAAACTACTGCAATTTGGTTTCCTAACGGTAGCCCATCCCCCTCCTTAGCCCTGTCTTTCTCTGGTATCTCTGGTTTCCACCTTCCGCTACCTAGGTGTGCTCTTTGACTCTGACCTCTCCTTCCAGGATCATGTTTCTCATATCACCAAGACCTCTTTCTTTTTCCTTCATCAGATCTGTGCGATCCGCCCCTTCCTCTCTCCATCTGCCCTTACTACCTTACTTCTATCACTCGTCATGTCACGTGTCGACTTTTCTAATTCCGTTTTCACTGGTCTACCCAAATCTCAACTGAACCGACTTCAGAGGATTCAAAACACTGCCACTCGTCTTGTCACTCACTCCGCCCCTCATGACCACATAACCCCCCTTCTTCATCTCCACTGGCTACCCATCTCTTTTCGCATCCGGTTTAAATTACTCACTCTTGTCCATAAAGCTCTTCACACTAGCACCCCACTATACCTGGCAGACCTCATCCACTTCCACACACCCTGGCCCACCTCCAGTCCACCCGCTCCTCAGCCTTCTTTTTCATAGGCCCTGCCCTCTGGAACTCTCTCCCTACCTCCCTCCGTCTAGAGCCCCATCACCCTACCTTCAAACGTGACTTAAAGACGCACCTCTTTTCTCTAGCTTTTACCCTTCCCACCCCTTTCCTGTAGCCTCTCCCCTTGTGCTTATCGTTCTCTACTTACTCTCTCCCCTATCCTATAAAGAATTGTAAATTTCTCTTCAATTTTCCGGCCTTGTGCCTCACTTTGTTATTTTATGTACTGTACACCGCTCTGATTACCACAGAAGGGCGTTTAAGCAAATGAAAAAAAAAATCATCTTTCAAATATCCTACAAGACATTTGTAAATAAGTTTTGAAATCCTTTGTTATCAAATTGTAATTTTGATATGTTCAACTAGCTTTCTAGAGCACATTTTTTAATTCAGTTCCATGTAAGGTTTGGTTTGATGTGCTCTGTTTTAAGTTCTTTGTAAACTGCTTTGATTCCGGAAAGGTGGCATATAAGCGCATATAAATAAATACAATAAAGACAGTCCCTGCTCGTCAGAGCTTACAATCTAATTAAGAAAGACAAGACAAAAGATAAGAATAAGGGTAGAATATGGAAGGGTATGGAGACACAAGGAAAAGAAAGGATTAGGATCCTAAAACAGCCTGAAAGAGGTGAGCTTTCAGCATGGATTTGAAAAGGGGCAGAGTTGAAGCCTGATGTATAGATTCAGGTAGTTTCACGCATAAGGAGCAGCAAGGTGAAACAATCAAAGTCTGGAGTTGGCAGGGAAGAAAAGGGCAAGGAGAGAAGCAAGCCAATAGAACAGTGGAGTTCACGAGGAGGGGTGAGGGAGAGAGGAGAGGTAGTAAGGAGCAGAAGAATGAATGCATTTATAGGTCAGAAGGAAAAATTTGAATTGGATATGGAAATGGAAGGGAAGCCAATTTATTTATTTATTTAGCTGTATTTATATCCCGCTTTTCACCGGGTCAAAGCGGTCAATTGGGAGATACATTTAACACGAGGGGATATGACACACATACGCTAATACTTACAGGGAACATGGGCAATGGAGGGTTAAGTGGCTTGCCCAAGACCACAAGGAGTGCCTATAGGACTAGAAATCCCAGTCCCTCCGGCCTGAGATTGCTGTCCCCAGGTGGGACTTGAACCCCTGGCCCTCCGGCCTGAAGTACCTTGCCCTAACCTCTAGGCCACTCCTCCCCCCCAATGAAGTGATTTGAGAAGAGAGGTTATATGAGTATATTAAGGCTGGCGAAATATTAGTTGCGCAATAGAGTTCTGAACAGATTGAAGGGGAGAGAGATGACTCAGGGAGATCAGCAAGTAGGAGGTGCAGTAGTTGAGATGGGAAGTAATTAGAGAGTGGACAAATGTTTTAGTAGTGTGTTCAGAAAGGAAGGGGCAAATTTTGTTAATGTTATAGAAAAAGAAACAAGAGGTTTTAGCTATATGTTGGATATGTGAGGAAAAAGAGAGGAAGGAGTCAAACATGACCCCAAGGTTATGGGCTGAAGAAATAGGAAGCAGAAAAGTGTTAAGTACAGAGATAGAGGAAGGAGGAAGGGGGGAGGAAGGTTTAAGAGAAAAAATAAGAAATTTAGTTTTGGCCATGTTTAATTTCAAAAGACGGCGAGACTTCCAGGTGGCCATGTCAGATAGGCAGGCAGAGATGCGGGCCTGGAGTGTCTGAGAAATATCAGGAGTAGAAAGATAAATCTGAGAATCATCAGCATAAAAATACTGAGATCTATGGGAGAGGATGAGAGCACCAAGGGACTGAGTATAGAGAGAGAAAAGGAGAGGGCCTAGAACAGACCCTTGGGGTACACAGAGTGGGATAGCAGTAGCGGAGGAACCACCAGAACAAGCACTGAAAGAGCGATATAGTTACAATGTTCCTTGTACATAGTTGGTTTTTATATGTAATTTGAATCTTTCTGTTCAATATAAACCGCTTTGAACTGGTGAAAAGCAGTATATAAGCTCTACTAAATAAATAAAATAAATAAAGAGCGATGAGCAATGAGCGAGATAAGAAAAGAACCAGGATAGCACAAAACCACTAAAACCAAGTGAGGATAATGTGTCAAGGAGAAGGTGGTGGTCAACCATGTCAAGAAGGATGAGGATTGAGTAAAGGCCTTTAGATTTATCCAGGAACAAGTTGCTGGAGAATTTAGCAAGATCCATCTCATTAGAATGTAAGGGATGAAAGCCAGATTGAAGTGGATCTAGCAGGGCTTGAGAAGAAAGAAATTCAGGACAATGGCGGAAAACTGCATGTTCAAGAAGTTTGCAGATAAAGGGAAGAAGGAAAATGGGTCAATAACCTTGACTTGACCCTTCTTGCCCTTCTAATTTTCTTGAGGAGAGATGTGACCATAGCATGTTTGAAAGCTAAAGGGACAGTAGCAGTGGAGAGTGAGAGGTTGAGAATATGTGAGATGGAAGGGATGAGAGGAGGATATGGATTTAAGGAAACAGGTGGGGATAGGTTCAAAAGAGCAAGTAGTGAGTTTAGAGGAGGAAAAAAGATGAGTTTTCCTCATTGGAGATCTTTGAAAATGTTGAAAGGGAACAGACATTGAGGGGAAAAGTTGGTATTGAGGAGGGGGAAGAGGGGATGAAGCTGATCTGGTGGGGAATTGGAGTGTAATCTTGTGGATTTTGTCATGGAAATAGTCAGCTAGGGTTTGGGCAGAACGAGGAGGAGGGGTCAGGGGGTCACCTTGAGGAGAGAGTTAAGAGTTGAAAAGAGACTGAGGGGGTCACTGGCAAGAGAGTTGGTCAGATGAACATAGTAGTTTTGCTTAGCAAGTGCTAAGGCTGACTGGAAGGAGGTAAGCATGAATTTGAAGTGAAGAAAGCCAGAAAGGGAGCGGGATTTGAGCCAAATACGCTCAGCTGAGTGGGCACAGGAGCATGCATAGTGGGTAGTTGAAGACAGTCAAGGCTGAGGTATAGTGTGTCTCGCAGGATGTGGGATGGGTGGAGCAAGAGTATCCAGAACACCCCTCCCGAAGACCATGATTCCTTTAATGTCAGATCAGGACAATCTTCAAGACTTCAGTCCACACCCCTTTCCAGAATTTTATCTTAGTTTTCTGGAGGTGCCCCATTTTCAGAGGTAGCCCATTTTCAAAAGCAACCTTTGCTACTCCTTATGCATGAAATAAACTACCCAGATCAGTACATTAGGTTCCATCTCTGGCCCTCTTCAAATCTAGGCTAAAAACTCATCTCTTTGAGACTACTTTTGAATCCTGATCCCCTCAGCCTCCTGTTCCACCTATATGTTTCCTTTACCATTCCCCTCAATATATCCCAGTGCCTAGTTGTTTTGTCTGTCTTGATTAGATTGTACACTTTGATGAGCAGGGACTGTCTATTACCTGTGTCTGTACAGCGCTGCATACACAAATTATGATTAGTAGTAGCAAGAACATATAAGAGCCCTTCAGACACCATTGCATCCTGCCCAATGGCAGTGGCTTCTGTAACTTCACTAGATGAGGTGTTGGGATGGGGTATGCGCTGCTTCTGGGGATTTCTTGGATTATGAGGGAATATGTAGTTGTGGGGGAGGGGGACAGGGTTCCACTCTTGATCAGTTGTATGCTAGAAGACTGAAATTCCCCATTCCATATTGGCCAGACAAATGGGTTGTGTTCCCCTAACAGCAGAGATGGAGACAGAAAAATCCAGACGTTTCTTATGATCTCATCTTGTACTATGTCTGGAGCAGCTCTCCCCCCACCCTCAGTATTTTTCTGTCTTCAGAGAGTGTGGACACATCTGAGCAGCTCTGTGAAAACTTTGAAAGAAATTGATTTAGCTCATGAGTAACCTGTTCTTAAGGGCAACTTCCTCACCTGAGCTCGACGTGAGTGTCTCCTGTTGGATCACCCTTATCATCGGTGCCCTCCTGGGCTTGCCAAAGGAGGAGGGATGCCAGTTCAGTTTCCCGTCCTTATCCTATTAAAGACCAGTTGAAAAGCTAGAATTGATAAAGCAGGACCCAAGCCCAGCCCAGCACAGATTGTGCCCCCTTTCCCTCCTCCTCCCCCAGCTTTTCCGCAATGATTGGATGATGGTTTCAAGAGGTATTTGGCTTCTGTGCTTGGCCACAGTGGAGTAGCCTTGAGCCCAGCACCGTTGCTGCTTGGGCTCCTTGAAGGTGAGTTCCACATTTAAATTCCTGTTTCTGTACTGAATCAACGCTTCTTTACATGTGTAAAGTTGTCTGTGGGGGCCCTCGACGTCAGCCCCATAGTGGCGTGATTGTCGAATATGGAAGCAGATCTGTTGGTGATCACAGGGTATTTTTTCTGCCGATCCCTGCCTCATGCTTGTGCGGTATGTGTGTGCGTTCTACTGGCACCTGGCTGTTCATTAACCCATGTTCTATGCTTGCGCATTGGTACGTGTGATGTCTGTCACACATTGGCACAAGTGATATTTGTATGTCTCTATCCCACACAGTAAATATGCTATCTAAGAGCTATCTCCACAATGCACAGAGCTCAGTATTTCCAGTGCATGCACTATAAGTGCAGCTTACCTCAATGTGCCTTGGTTGAATGAAAGGACTTGATTCAGGAAGCCGCTCTGCTTGACGTAGGTACTTGTCTTCTGAGAAGAGACTCTGCCTTACTGCCCTTCCCTCTGCTTTTTGGCCAGGAGGTTTCTGCTCATCCCTTGGGGGTTTCATCCTTGCATATTAAGAACATGGACTTATATCTCTTCAGCTCTGCAGGTGGCAATGGGGTCAGCCAGAGAGAGAGACAGCGTCCCTGCTCAGGATCCCTCCATTTGTTCTTTGGAGTTCAATCTGCCATAGCTTTCCTAATGAGGTTCCCCATTTACCGGCCTGCCTCCCACTAGGGGAGGGACGACCAAGGCTGATGGAGTGTTCAAAGCCTCTAGCCTATCTTCTTCAGAATTATTCTCCTTTCTTCAGCAAGCATGGTCCTTCTGGCATGGCAATTCGGACTCATCGGCCTTAGGGCTGTCTTGCTCCTCCTCCTCTTGCTCAGAGGGAAACCACTCATTGCAGGGAAGTAGGGCCCTGCAGGGACCCCTCCACAGCGCCACAGAAGAGGATGGATTTGGGAAACTTGAACCAGCTCTTCTGTGCAAGGATCCTGCTCTGAGTTCCGAGGGATCAGATGGTGACTCATTGTTTGTTTCAGAAAGAGGACATGTCCTGGCATAGCCTTCAAAAGATAGAAAATAATTTAACAATATATAGTAACATAGTAAATGACGGCAGATAAAGACCAATATGGTCCATCTAGTCTGCTCAGTAAGATGGCAAGAATAGGTGCACCTGCTGCTCCGTGCAGGCCACCCCTCCCCATGTCTTTGTTTTAGGAGTGAGCCCACCGCTCCGTGTAGGACACCCCTGTATGTTGAGAAATTAGTTAGGTTTATTTTGATTTCATCCTGTTGCTGTAAAGGGATCCACTGTGTCTGTCCCATGCCATTTTGAACTCTGTCACTGTATTTGCCCCCAACACTTCCATCGTGAGGGCATTCCAAGCATCCACCACCCTTTCAGTGAAAACGTATTTCCTGACATTGCCTTTCAATTTACCCCCTTGCAGCTTCATGTTATGCCCTCTAGTTTTACAGCTTCCCCGTCTTTGGAAGAGGTTTGTTTGTTCATTATTTCTCTTTAAGTATTTAAAGGTCTGAATCATATTAGCCCATGGACTGTAAGGTCTAATTCATCAAGAATAACAGCTTGTATTTAAATTTTATTATAAATTGTAAATAGTTTCACACCCACTACTGTTGTTGTACATGTATATAGTTATCCCAGTTTCAGCCCCAAGTTACCTATCCTGTTACAATGTAAGCATAAGGCCGTCGGTCTGATGCAAACGTTTTTGTTATTTGTAAACCGCACTGATACTGAAACGCACGGTATAAAAGAGCTTGTAAATAAAATAAATAAAAATCTCCCCTGTCCCTCCTCTCCTCCAAAGAGTACATATTTAGGTCTTCAAGTCTCTTCTCATAAGGCTTCTGACGCAGGCTCCAAATCATTTTGGTCACCTTCCTCTGAACAGTTTCCAGTCTTTTTATATCCTTACATAAGAACATAAAATATGCCATACTGGGTCAGACCAAGGTCCATCAAGCCCAGTATTCTGTTTCCAACAGTGGCCAATCTAGGTCATATGTACCTAGGAGTTTCCCCAAGAGACACAAGTTCCACAATGCTTGTACTGGGTCAAGCATTGATATCTTCGGTCACTTCTTAATAATGGTTTATGGACCTTTCCTCCAGGAACTTGTCCTAACCTTTTTTAAACCCAGCTACACTAACAGCCTTTACTACATCCTCCGGTAACAAATTCCAGAGTTTGATTACACGTTGAGTGAAAAAATATTTTCTTTTATTAGTCTTAAATAGTTTACCCTGTAGCTTCATTGCATGTCCCCTAGTCTTTCTATATTCTGATAAGGTAAACAATCGATCTACGTTTACCCGTTCCACTCCGTTCATTAATTTATAGACTTCTATCATACCTCCCCTCAGCCGTCTCTTTTCCAGGTTAAAGAGCCCTAACCTTTTTAGCCTTTCTTCATAGGAGTATCCTTCCATCCCCTTTACCATTTTGGTGGCTCTTCTCTGAACCTTTTCTAAAATCGCTATATCCTTTTTAAGATACGGCGACCAGAATTGCACACAATATTCAAGGTGCGGTCTCACCATGGAACGATATAGAGGCATTATAATATCTTTTGTTTTATTTTCCATTCCTTTCCTTATCATACCTAGCATTCTATTTGCTCTCTTGGCCGCCGCTGCACATTGGGCCGAGGGTTTTAACATGGTATCCACAATGACGCCTAAATCTTTTTCCTGGGTGGTGGTTCCTAATGTGGAACCTTGCATCGTGTAACCATAGTTTGGGTTGTTCTTCCCTAGGTGCATAACCTTGCACTTGTCCACATTAAATTTCATCTGCCATTTTGATGCCCAGTCTTCCAATTTATCAAGATCCTCTTGCAATTTTCCACAATCCTCTTGGGTTTTAACAACTTTAAATAGTTTTGTGTCATCTGCAAATTTGATAACCTCACTCGTTATTCCACTTTCCAGGTCATTTATGAATATGTAAAAAAAGCAGCGGACCCAGCACAGATCCCTGGGGTACACCACTATTCACCTTTCTCCATTGGGAAAATTGGCCATTTAGCCCTACCCTCTGCTTTCTATCTTTTAACCAGTTCCTGATCCACAATAGTACACTGCCTCCTATCCCATGACTCTTTAGTTTTGCCAAAAGTCTCATGAGGGACCTTGTCAAAGGCTTTCTGAAAGTCCAGATACACAATATCAACCGACTCACCTTTGTCCACCTGATTATTCACTCCTTCAAAAAAACATAACAGATTAGTAAGACAAGATCTTCCTTGTCTAAAGCTATGTTGGCTGTCTCCAATTAGGTCATGACTATCTACATGCTGAGTAATTTTATTCTTTATGATGGTTTCTACCATTTTTCCCGGTACTGACGTTAGGCTCACCGGTCTGTAGTTTCCCGGATCACCCCTGGAACCCTTTTTAAGAATTGGTGTTACATTGGCGATCCTCCAATCTTCAGGTATTAGAGATGATTTTAATGATAGTTCACAGATTACTGATAGCAGTTCTGCAATCTCATATTTCAGTTCTTTCAACACCCTTGGATGTATACCATCCGGCCCAGGTGATTTGCTACTCTTCAGTTTATCTAATAGTTGTAAGACATCTTCCCGATGTATCGATATTTCCTTCAATTCTTCCGCACCTTTAAATACCACTTCAGTCAGGGGTAGCATCCCTACATCTTCCTCAGTAAAGACCGAAGCAAAGAATTCATTCAGTCTCTCCGCTATCGCCTTGTCACCTCTTAGTGCTCCTTTAAACCCCTTTATCATCTAATGGACCAACTGACTCTCTCACAGGTTTTTTGCTACGAATGTACTTGAAAAGGTCTTTATTTCGCGTTTTTGCTTCTCAAATTCTCTCTTTGCCTGCCTTATCAATGCCTTGCATTTGACTTGCCAGTGCTTGTGCTGTTTCCAGGTTTCGTCGTTTGGCTCTTTTTTCCATTTCCTGAAAGATGCTTTTTTGGCAACAACAGCCTCTCTGACCTCACCTTTAAACCATGCTGGCAGTTTTTTGGATTTCCTTCCACTTTTCTTAAAGCGTGGAATACAGCTGGTCTGGGCTTCCAAGATAGTATTTTTCAACAACACCCAAGCTTGATGTACGTCTTTAACCTTCGCAACTGCTCCTTTTAGTTTTTTCTTAACTGTTTTCCTCATTTTATCATAGTCTCCCTTTCGAAAGTTAAAAGGTAGTACTGTGGATTTCCTTACTATCCCTCTTCCACTAATTAAATCAAAGGAGATCATGCTATGATCACTATTGCCAAGTGGCCCCAACACCCTTATCTCTTGCACTAGATTTGGTGTTCCATTAAGGACTAGGTCTAATATGGCTTCCCCTCTGGTCGGTTCATGAACCAGCTGCTCCAAGAAGCAGTCATTTATTTCATCTAGGAACTTTATCTCCGTAGCATGTCCTGACGTGACACTGACCCAGTCGATACCGGGGTAATTGAAATCACCCATTATTACTGCGCTGTAACTTTTGTTAGCTTCCTTGATTTCTTTGAGCATTTCTTCATCCATTTGGTCATTCTGGCCAGGTGCTCGATAGTACACCCCCACTGCCATCGCCTTCCCCCTTTTATATGGAATTTCAATCCATATAGATTCTACAGCAGATTTTGTTTCCTGCAAAACTTTAATCCTTTCTGAGTCAATGCCCTCTCTAACATAGAGCGCAACCCCTCCACCTATTTGATCAGCTCTATCATTACGATATAGTTTGTACCCAGGTATCACAGTGTCCCACTGGTTGTCCTCCTTCCACCATGTCTCTGATATTCCAATCATATCTAACCTTTCATTTAGTGCTATATATTCTAACTCTCCCATCTTATTCTTTAGACTTCTAGCATTTGCATACAAGCATTTTAGAGAATGTATTTTATTCATGTTAATTTGGCTATTGTTAGACATGGGTAGATTGGGATCTTTAAGCTCTGTCTGCTCCATACTTGAGGGCATTTGGGCTACTTTACTTTACTCTTTTACTCTCTTTACAAGATATGGTCTCCAAAACTGAACACAGTATTCCAAGTGAGACCTCACTAGTGACTTATACAGTGGCATTAGTACCTCTTCCTTTCTGCTGGTTAACTCCTCTTTGTATGCAACCCAACATCCTCCTGGCTGATCCGCAGAAATAATCACACCAAGGTCCTTCTCCTGGTCCGTGCACACCAACCTCTCGCCCCTATTGCGTATATTTCCCCGCGATTTCCGTGTGTGTTAGAGACGCAATGGAAAACACAGGAAAACGCATAGAAGTAAAACCTCAATAAGAATCAGGAGAGCTACTTTAGTTCTGAGTTCTGGGAGAGCTATACTTCCTGGTTACATGAAAAGATGTCACCTACTTGTGTGCCTGATTAAGCTCTGCTTTCCAACAGAAAAAGAGCAGGCCATTTCAATAAACCATATCATGCTGTAAGCATATATATTAAAAAGACTGGAAGAGGAGTTAAAATATTCTGCGGTCCTGAGCCCCTAGCATCCTTCCTATAGCAAAAAAAACAAGATAATTTTGTTCTCAAATCTAGATTACAGTGAGAACAGCACATGTGATATAATGCTCTGTAATAAATGTACCATGATCTCCTTGTTAACCAGATAATTTTATTACTGTTATCTAATTTCTTATCCTGTGCTTTGCATAAACATTCTGTAGGAAATCATTTCAGAATAATCTGAATCTAGCCACTTGCCATTTTATACTGTATTTTTTGGAGAGTGATTGAAGAAAAAAAATAATTTCAGTAGATAATCTGAAGTGACCTTAGTTATCAATTAGAGTTAGCATCACGCAGTTTCCGAAATTTCAGGGACACAATAGATCCAAAGCACTCGGAGGAATATATTCAAAAAGCCATTTTGCTTAGAACAAGGGAGCAAACAATTCAATTTGTTATTTCTTTGCTGTTCTTCGTATGCTTCAAAATGTCATTTTTAAATAACACTTCTGCATTCGAGACTGGGCTTCTAACTGTTCTGCTTTATTTCTTGGCATTTGTTCTGTCTGCTTTTACACTTCATCCGGAAGATGCTGAATACGCTGGAACATATATAGGTGAGCAATTGGAAATAGAAACCAATTTTTTTCCACTCTGCTTCTTTGTAGTTTAGAGTTACTGTGTATTTTTTTTTAAAGAGAAAATATAGCAAAGGAGTAAAGTCAGAGGAATAATACCCTTAAAAATTACGGTCCTTTTTACTGTGAATATAAAAGCTATAATAAAACGGAGTCATTGAATTTTGACACACAGGACCTACATATTTAATATACATTTCAGTTTGTTTTTTTTGTTTTGTTTTTTTTAAATCTGGAAATGGTTAAGCACATGAAGAAGTAGCCTAATAATTAGAGCAGCAGGGTGAGAACCAGGAAAGCCAGGTTTGAATCCCACTGCTGCTTTTTGTGATCCTGGACAAGTCACTTAACCCTCCATTGCCTCAAATACAAACTTAGATTGGAAGCCATCTGTGGATAGGAAAATTTCTACTGTACTTGAATGTAACTTGCCTTGAATTTCTGAGAAAGGTGTGAGCTGATTCAATTCCCCTTCCTCTTGCTTTAATCTTGACTTCAAATAATATTTCAAAGTAATTCTGGAAAGAGCAGTGTTATAGACACTCAACTATAGAATTGCTGTTGTGATAAGTGAACTAGATGGGAAGGATGTGCTAAAACAAAACAAAAATAAATTGGAGGATTCCCTCAGCTAAAGCATGATAACCATGAACCCTATTTAGATGGCTGTGAGCAGGGGTGGGTCAGACTTAAAACTGGTTTGTAAGTACAGTGAGCTAAGGCCAACTAAGAGTTATAGCGGGGCAATTTCAACAAATGGGTTAGTTTTGCGCATACAAACAATCATAATAGTAAAGAAAAACCTCAATGCAAAACTAATCTCATCTAGTAACATTGATAATGTCGACATGCTAACTATAAAAATTAAAAACATAAGGATATGCCTAATATATAAGCCACCAGAATACAATATAGATAATACCGACAATCTAATTGAACTACTAGCCTCATCCACAGACACAAACCCAGTAATACTAATGGGTGATTTTAATCTCCCCTCAACACCCAACACCCAATCAACTCACTTCTTAGATGCAATAAGCAATTTGGACTTCCACCAAATAATAACAGAACAAACACATAATAAAGGAAAAACACTTGACATGGTCTTCCTACCAAACTCACTCCACAACTTATATAACACTGAATCACTCTCAAACATACCAGTTCCCTGGTCTGACCACTACCTCCTGAAATTCATTTGTAGTTTTGTTTTATTAATATAATATTGTGCTAATTCTTGTGGAGAAATATCTATGGAAATTTCGTCTGAGTTGTATGTTTTGTTTGTTAGGTTCTTTATTATGCAGAACAATTTAAAAAATCTGTTCTATGTAAAACCTGTTCTTGTTACACTTGTTATATGTAAACCGCCTTTGATCTATGGAAGAGGCGGTATATAAGAAAGTTTTAAATAAATAAATAAATAAATAAATAAATTCAATATCACCATCCCTGACAACTATCAAACTAAAAGACCACAACCCCCACAAACTAAGAGATTTATAAAGTTCAATGAAGAAGAATTCCTAGATCAAATAATTCCACACCTCACCCTAACACCTACAAATCTTGAGGAATCTATCAAAACTTGGAACAAAACTATCTCCATGGCTGCAGAAAGAAAACCAGACCCATCACCACATAATAGCAATGACAATAAAACTGAAAAAAGGAATGCCCCATGGTTTAATATGACACTCAAAAAACTAAAAAGACAATTAAGAATGGAAGAAAGGAAATGGAGACAAACCAAAACACTAACAAATTATGAGAAATACATAAATACCCTAGATATATATAAGGAAACAACAGACAGAGAAACTATTACTCTAACATACTCAATAATTCCATTAACCGACCAAGGGAATTGTTCTGCATAATAAAGAACCTAACAAACAAAACATACAACTCAGACGAAATTTCCATAGATATTTCTCCACAAGAATTAGCACAATATTATATTAATAAAACAAAACTACAAATGACCCCCCCCAATAACACACACTGAAATGACGCACACTACACTGGATAACTGGTCCAACTTCATTCGAATTTCAAAGGCCACTCTCAAAACTACTATATCTAACATCAACACAACTACATCATATCTTGATCCATGCCCAGTGGATTGAATAAAAAAGACATTCTCAATACTCTCTGCTTTCATCCTCCCTATGGTCAACCTATCACTAGAAAAAGGATACTTACCCCCATCTCTCAAACATGTTCAAATACGACCAATACTTAAAAATAACACATTAGACAAATTATCACCAAAATCATACAGACCAATATCGAGTATTCCTTTCATGGCAAAACTTATAGAAAAAATAGTCCAAACTCAACTACAGGAATTCATTGATTCATTGAACCTCCTTGACGAACACCAATATGGCTTCCGGCCATTCCATGGGGTAGAAACACTACTAACAGTCCTTTATGACACTTTATTAAGGGGAATTGATGACACTAAACAAGCATTCATCCTAGTATTCCTCGACATCTCTGCAGCATTTGACAGTGTCAATCACTTAACAATGTTAAACAGACTTCAACAAATTGGAATAACATCTACTGTTTATAACTGGTTCAAATCCTACCTATCAAACAGAACCCAAACAGTGAGAATCCTCAACCAAACATCTACCACTTTCAATCAAACACAAGGTCTTCCACAGGGATCTGCGCTATCAGCACTACTATTTAACATTTACATACAACCAGTCTGTAGCATCTTTAAACGTCATGGCGTCTATTACCATATTTACGCCGATGATATAATGTTCTACCTCCCATTTAAAATCCCGCACCCTCCACTACAACAAATAACAGAATGTTTTAAAGAACTAACAATATGGCTTAAGGATCAGAACCTACACATCAATTTCTCAAAAACTGAAAATATATCACTAAAAATCAAACATACAAACCTCTAAGCACCATTACCCTAGACAACCATGAGATCAACATAAAAAAAGAAATAAAATACCTAGGTGTGATACTTGACAATAAACTTAACATGGATTCACACATAAAATATCTGACAAAAAACATACATTACAAACTCAAGACATTGAGACAATTAAGACCATTGATTCACCTACAAGACTTCATAACTATAATTCAAGCCATCATAACCCCACACTTTGATTTTGCAAATATAATCCTTAATGGCATCACAAAGCAAAATATGAAAAAGATACAGCTAACTCAGAACATAGCAGCAAGGATAATAATGAATATAAACTCAACAGAACATATCACACCGATCCTGGCTGAACTTCATTGGCTACCCATTTACTGCAGAATAAAATACAAAATTATTTTAACCACATTTAAACTAATAAATAACTTAGCACCATCTGTACTCAATACACTCATTAACGTAGAATTAGATAAACGATCACAAAGGAGCAGACACACAAACACTATAGCAGTCCCAAAAGATTACACAAAAGCTAGAAAACAAACCAACAAGAGGGCCTTCTCCCATTCGGCACCTATCCTATGGAATAATCTGCCTGACAACATTCGCCAACTATCAGACATAAAGGAATTTAGAAAAAAACTAAAAACCCATTTATTCTCTCTACACTACAATACACTACCTAATCAGAATACACAAAGAGACACAGGTTAACAACCATACTACAATACTAAATAACACACAAAATATTTTTATACATCACAATTTTGTTCCATGATATATTTTCTAAGTACCCATAATGTAAATACGTTCTAACTTTTTACTGTTCAAATGTTATATTGTTACTTGTAAATAGTTCCACCTGTTCTATGTAAAACGACTAGGTATGCGCTTTAACATACCATATAATTTACTGTTCCTTGTAAACCGCACTTGATACTTGGGAAAGAGCGGTATAGAAATAAGTGTTAAATAAATAAATAAATAAATACCCTTAATAACCACTAAAAACACACCACTAACTTCAAAATTACTACGATTACTCATATACTTAGAATATCATAAAATCAATTCAATGGCAGACGCTCACATCATAGGTTTAAAGCCTTATTCTTTATACCAGTTATATATATATTTATATATATGTATAGATATATATATATATATATATATATATATATATGTATATACTTTATTCAATTCAATTCGAATTCACCTCAATTAAATTATTATACATCCACAAAAGTACTTTTTAGGATCCTTCAAAACTAAACAACACACAAACAAAATTAACAGAAAGCGTCTGTACTTCTACGTGGTATATGAAATGGATTGCCTTTCTGTTCCTTGAGAAGAGGAGTGCTTTCCAGAGCTCTCCCAAAAGGTGATTTTTGCTGAATTTGCTGCTTAACTGTGAGGTCTGTCTGTCTGTTTGTCTCCACATATTTATCTATTTGTTCTTATTGGTGGGTTCCCTTACCTACTCCATTTCTGTAGAGTTTTAGACTATCTTTCTCTTAGTCTGCCTGAGTGACTACCCCTCCCCCCTGCTGAGGTATTGTTGTAGACCTCCATTTCCTGTTCTGCACGTGGGCTTGCTCAGATTGCCTTTCTGTTGCTTGAGAAGAGGAGTGCTTTCCAGAGCTCTCCCAAAAGGTGATTTTTGCTGAATTTGCTGCTTAACTGTGAGTTCTATCTGTCTGTCTGTCTCCACATATTTATCTATCTATCTGTCCTTATTGGTCGGTTCCCTTACCTACTCCATTGTGTGTGCCCACAGTTCAGGAATAGCCTACTGGCCAGAGATACTTAGGTTCCCGCCCACCCCAGGGGCTACATTGCCTATATAGTGGTCACATACGTGCCATCTATCATTCCTAACTTGGGTTAAAGCCCACATCATCTTCATCTTTTCTTCTTCTTCTTCCTCTTCTGGGACTGCTTAATCAACATGTTGTGTATTCAGTGCAATAACTGCGGTACTGTCATTCAAAGATGAATCATTTGGAGCCTAAGAGCTTGTCCTATATGCCTAAAGTCAGCTGCCATGCATGAAGAACTGACTCTACTAAGGAAAGACCTAGCTGCCATGCATAAAGAAGTGTCTCTACTGAGGGAGGAACTGGCTGAAATGAAGCACACCTCTTCTAGGACACAAACTCAACAAAGTCCACCACCGCTCCCACAAAGAATCAAACACCCCAGGACAAATGGATCACAGTGGGTTCTGGTAGATTGCGACCTGTAATGCAGAGACATCCTATACATCAAGAGATATCCCTGCACAATGCCTTCTCTGCCTTGGCTAATGAGGATGCCCAATCCAAAGAAACTGAAGGGCCCTTAAATGAGTCAGACAATGCCCAATCTCCTGCTAAAGCACCAAATATGAAGAAAACCTCACCAAACAGAAAACTACTACTTGGAGATTCCATCATCAGAGGCACCAACTTGGGAACACAGTTCAAAGGAGAGAAGATAGTCATGTGCCTACCAGGCTTTTCAGCCAGCAGGAATACAAACCAAATTGTTGAAATACTTAGCGCAAAAAGTGAACACTCCAAACTTGATGTTATTATGCACTTGGGCACAAATAACCTGGCTAGAAACAGTGCCTCTCCAGCCCAAAAGGACTTCCAATCTCTGGGAGAGAAACTCAAGTCCATTGTTAACACTGTTGCATTCTCAGAAGTTCTACCTGTTCTTGGTAAGGGGACAAAAGGGCTGCATCACATTAACAGCTTTAATACATGGCTCCAGACCTGGTGCAAACAAGAAGGATTAGATTTATTGGCAACTGGGGCAACAGATGGACCAACAAGAGACTATATTGTGCTGATGGACTACATCTCTCTGTCACAGGGAAAAGAAACTTAAGTGAAAAATTCAGGCAGTATGTGGATATGCATTTAAACTACGAAATGGGGGTGACGGATGTGGAAGGTCAACATCTGCATGCCACCCCCTGCAAAAGCAGAAAAACATCAGAAACAGCCACACTTTTAAACCACACATCAAAAACAAGTGGGAAGAAGTGGGCAGAACAAAATCAATGCAAAATACACACAAGCCAGGTAAATGCTGGAAAGCAATGAGCACAAATGCTCGAAGCTTAGTTAACAAAATTCCGGACCTGGAAGCCCTAATGGTGGAAACGGATTTGGACATTGTGGCCATTACAGAAACATGGTTTAATGAATCATATGATTGGGATATAGCCATAGCTGGCTATAATCTATTCAGAAGAGACAGATAAAATGGAAAAGGAGGAGGAGTAGCCTTATATGTCAAAAGCAATATTAAAGCTATTGAAATGCAGGGGACATGGGGAAAAGAAGAAGCGCTCTGGATTGTGTTGGAAAGAGGAGATGGCACTATCATCCATATTGCTGTAGTTTACAGACCTCCGACTCAAATTGAAGAGAGAGATAGCGAATTAAAGCGATCATATTGGGTGACTTTAATCTACCTGATGTGGATTGGATTACTCCTTCTGCACATCTGGAAAGAAACAAAAAAACTGTGGATGCTCTCCAAGATGCATTACTTAGACAAATGGTGATGGAACCAACCAGGGAAAGCTCAATGCTGGATGTAGTGCTCACCAACGGTGATAGCGTGTCGAATGTCTGCATGAGTGCCCCTGTTAGCAACAGCGACCATCACATGGTGTGGTTTGAGATAAAAGCCATGGTACAGGCCAATCATAGCAAGCTCAAAGTCCTAAACTTGAAAAACACTGACTTCAATAAAATGGCCAAGTACTTAAAGGAGGAGATGACGGGGTGGAAGGAGATAAGAGAAGTGGAATTGCAATGGGCTAAACTAAAGGTGGCAATTAAAGGGGAAAGAGATAAATATGTAAGAAAAGTAAATAAAAACAAGAGGAGAAGGAAACCTATTTGATTTTCCAAAGAGGTGGTTGCTCAAATAAAGGCAAAAAACATAGCTTTCGCAAAATTCAAAAGCTTGCAAACAGAAGAACACAGAAATGAATACAGGATCAAGCTCAACGAGTCTAAAAGAGAAATAAGGATAGCAAAATCAAAGGCAGAGGAAAAGTTGGCTAAAGATGTGAAGTATGGCGACAAAACTTTCTTCAGGTATATTCGGGAAAGGAAGAAGATCAGAGTTGGAATTGCAGGGCTCAGAAGTGCTGGGAAAGGACTTGTGGAAAGTGACACTGAAAAAGCGGAATTGCTAAACAAATACTTCTGCTCTGTTTTTATTAAAGAAGATCCTGGAGATGGACCAGCTGTGACTCCCAAATATAAAAATGGGAATGAAGTAGATACCACACCATTCAGAGAAGATGAGGTGTTAGAACAACTTGCTAAACTGAAAGTGGACAAAGCCATGGGACCGGATGGGATACATCCCAGGATACTGAAAGAGCTCAGAGAGGTTCTTGCAGGACCGTTAAAGGATGTCTTCAACAGATCCTTGGAAACAGGAGAGGTTCCTCAGGACTGGAGAATGGCTGATGTTGTACCTCTACACAAAAGTGGTGACAGGGAAGAAGTGTCAAACTACAGGCCTGTGAGTAATGGAGGCGCTCCTGAAAGAGCGAATAGTGAACTTTCTCAAAACCAACAGGTTGCAAGATCCGAGGCAACATGGTTTTACCGAAGGACGGTCTTGCCAAACAAATCTGATTAAGTTCTTTGACTGGGCGACCAAGGAACTAGATCAGGGTCATGCAATGGATGTCATCTACCTGGATTTCAGCAAAGCCTTTGATACTGTTCCTCATAGGAGGCTTGTCAATAAACTCAGTAGCTTGGGGATGGGTCCCAAGATGGTAAACTGGATTAGAAATTGGTTGACTGACAGACAACAGAAGGTGATGGTACAAGGAGCTCACTCGGATGAGAGGAAGGTGATTAGCGGGGTGCCCCAGGGTTCGGTCCTGGGCCCGGCACTGTTCAATGTATTTGTGAGTGATATTGCTGAAGGACTGAATGGAAAAGTCTGTCTTTTTGCAGATGACACAACAATTTGCAACAGAGTGGACTTGAGGGAGTGGATAACATGAGGAAAGATCTAGAAAAGCTGAAAGACTGGTCTAATGCTTGGCAACTACGATTTAATGCGAAAAAGCGCAGTGTCATGCACTTGGGTAGCAGAAATCCAAGGGAAATGTACACAATAGGGGGCGAGAGGTTGGTGTGCACGGTTCAGGAGAAAGACCTTGGTGTGATTATCTCTGATGATCTCAAGGTGGCAAAACAGTGCGACAAGGCGGTGGCAAAAGCCAGTAGGATGTTGGGCTGCATACAAAGAGGGATTACCAGCAGAAAGGAAGAGGTACTTATGCCACTGTACAAGTCACTGGTGAGGCCTCACTTGGAATACTGTGTTCAGTTCTGGAGACCATATCTTGCAAAAGATGTAAAAAGACTGGAAACTGTTCAGAGAAAGGCGACCAAAATTATTTGGAGCCTACGTCAGAAGCCTTATGAGAAGAGACTTGAAGACCTAAATATGTACACTTTGGAGGAGAGGAGGGACATGGGAGATATGATTCAGACCTTTAAATACTTAAAGAGAAATGATGAACAACAAACCTCTTCCAAAGACGGGGAAGCTGTAAAACTAGAGGGCATAGCATGAAGCTGCAAGGTGGTAAATTGAAAGGCAATTTCAGGAAATATTTCTTCACTGAAAGGGTGGTGGATGCTTAGAATGCCCTCCCGA
The DNA here is from genome assembly GCA_033557465.1 of Ichthyophis bannanicus. Taxonomy (NCBI): domain Eukaryota; kingdom Metazoa; phylum Chordata; class Amphibia; order Gymnophiona; family Ichthyophiidae; genus Ichthyophis; species Ichthyophis bannanicus. The sequence continues at coordinate 369,453,612 of CM066031.1, forward strand.
GGGAAGTGGTGGGGGCAAACACAGTGACGGAATTCAAAATGGCATGGGATAAACACAGTGGATCCCTTTACAGCAACAGGATAAAACCAAAATAAACGGTACCATCTAACTTCTGAACCATCTAACGTTTCAACAAATAGGGGTGTCCTACATGGAGTGGTGGGTTCACTCCTAAACAAAGACATGGGGAGGGGTGGCCTGCACAGAGCGACAGGTGCACCTACTCTTGCCATCTTGCTGGGCAGACTAGATGGACCATGCTGATCTTTATCTGCCATCATTTACTATGTTACTATACCCAACACCGGAACTCACGAGATGCAATCCACTTTACCTACTACAAGATAACGAAAATTCTCAAGAATTAGCATATCAGTACATTCAATGATATCTATTCACATCTCCAGGAACAAGCAGGAATGTAGTCTTCACATATGGGTATTGTCGGTACCGACGGAGCCTGCGCGGGAACGCTCCCCAGCGTCCAATAGGAACGCTTTTGGGAGCATCCCTCAGCACATGCGTGCTGCCTTCCCCCCTTTCCAACTGTTCCTCTTCAGTTCTTCGTTTTCCGCGGAGCCGACAGGACCCTGTCACCGCAGAAAATTCCGTCTTTAAAATTGTTTTCTTGTGGTTGCGTTTGCCTCCGCACGATGCCTACCGATACCACCGGTTCTTTTCTTTTCTTTTCTTTTTTCAAAAAAATTTATACTTTGAACTGTTTCTCTTCAGAAACTTTTCTTTTTCGGTGCTATGCGCCATTTTGGGCATTAGGCCTCATATTCCTGAAACATGGAAAAACCAACTAGTGGTTTTAAAAAATGTACTAAGTGTGGCGGTACCATTTCCATCACTGATACCCATGATTGGTGTCTTAAATGTTTAGGGCCTGAACATTCTCCATCTGAATGTCTCTCCTGTATGGGGATGACTAAGAGAGGAAGACAGAACCGGGCTGCAAAGCTCGGTACTCTCTTTTCTTCGGATGCCAGATCCATTGCATCGACATCTTCAAGAGCCTCCTCTTCCTCCCATGGATCTCAGGTAACTAAACAAAAAAGCCGATCTTCAAAGGGTAGCTCTCCTGCTAAGCATCGAGAGGCCATTGGCATTGCCCTTGAGGGAACCACACCGACAAAACAGCTCCGGTGGGAGGCTTCAGCTTCCAAAGCATCAATGGGGCTCCAGGATGTTCTTGAGGCCTCGACCTCACAAGAACTACTGGTGCCATGCTCAGGGGTCCCGGCTGTTTTCACCGGTACTGACACACAGGCATCGGCAGCGTCAATAGACCAGAGGTTCCTCGCTATCGAACGCAGCATTGCAGCTCTTCTCACAGCTGTGGTACCGTTGACACCTATGGTTCAACGGGCACCGGTACCGACATCGATACCGATGCTGGTACCTACACCGGTACAGACACCGGTACCGGTACTGACCATACCGGTACCGATGGTACCGGCCTCGGTGGGATTTCTTCTCACGCCATCTTTGGCTGGAATCAACAGATTGGTACCGGATCAACTTGGTACCGACTTCGATCGATATTGGGACCGTGCTTTGCATGAGCATCGTGGTCAGGAATACTTCGAATCCTCCAATTCCGAAGACTCTGACAATTCTGCTGGTACCAGAGGGTTTCTCCCGAAAGATTCCTCTTCTCCCCAACGCAGAATGTCACCTCCAGAGGACATGTCTTTTCAGGATTTTATTCGTGATGTGGCCAAGGGCCTTTCAATCACGGTAGTTCCTGAACAGGAACCCAGAACAAAGGAATTGGAAATTCTCCAATATCCTAAAGCTCCAAAGGAGGCAGCTACTCTGCCCATCCATGAAATTCTGCATAACTTGATGCTCAGAATGTGGGAGACACCCCTGACTACATCTCCTCATTCTAGGAGGCTTGATACTATGTATCGAATTCCGCCATGTCCTGGATTTCAAAAGACTCAGCTGCCACACCATTCAATGGTGGTGGAGTCAGCCATGCGTAGGATGAAAAGTGCAAAGAGGCATGCATCCAATCCCCCAGGTCGTGAATGCAGGACTCTGGATGCTTTTGGGCGCCAAACCTTTCAGGCTTCCATGCTTTCAGCTAGGATCAGTTCATATATACTATATATGGGCATGTTCCTCAAAGAAGTTACAGGAGACTTGGAGCTTATGAGCCCACTTCTCCCAGATGGCAAGAGACAAGACTTTCTTGCTCTAGTTAAGAATGCTCAAGATGTCTCCAAGTTTGTGAATCGTGCAGCCTTTGACTGCTTTGAATGCATCAGCAGAACCTCTGCTATTGCCATTGGGGCACGATGGATTGCTTGGCTTCAGGCATCAGACTTGGAGACTTGAGTACAGGACAGGTTAGGCAACATTCCTTGCACAGGAGAGAATCTCTTTGGCAAGAACTGGCAGGAAAAGGCTAACGAGTTAGATGCTGACAATACCACTCTAGATAGATTGACAAAATCTACAGCCACTCCAGCCAGAAAGAAGCCTTATAAAAAAACCTTTTTTTCAGCAAAAAGAGGACATTTTTTTCCTTCCCAAACCCAGCAGAGTCAAACTCAGGGTCAGGTTGCCCAAAAGGGACAAACTAGAAAGCAAAAGAAGCCAAAAGGCTCGAGAGCCCAACCAGCTCCGCAGGTTCAGCCCCCTCAAGGGCTTTGACTCCTTCCTAGAGAGCTTAGCCTTCCTGCCTCTGAGGGGTCCCCAACCCCGCAATATCCCAGGCAGGTTATGCCACTTTGCCAATGGTTGGCATCAGATAACAGCAGAAGATTGGACTCTGTCCATTTTAGGAGAGGGGTACAGGCTCCATTTTCACAGCGTGCCCCCTCCTACAAGTCTAAGGCAATTCAATACTCAAACCTCCACAGACAATCTGCTAGATCATGAGGTCTCAACACTTCTTGCCCAAGGGGCAATAGAAGAGGTACCCATTCTTCAACGGGGTGCAGGGTTCTACTCCCCCTATTTTCTTATTCCAAAGAAAACAGGAGGACACAGACCCATTCTATACCTCAGAGAATTGAACAAATACCTGTTCCGAGAGAAGTTCAAAATGATTTCTCTTGGAACTCTTCTGCCATACCTTCAATGCCAGGATTGGCTTTGCTCTCTAGACTTAAAGGATGCATACACTCACATTCTGATCCATCCAAATCACAGGAAATTCTTACGATTCCTTTTCAAGGGAAAACATTCCCAGTACAGGGTTCTTTCCTTTGGTCTGGCTTCAGCTCCAAGGGTATTCATGAAATGCATGGCAGTAGTAGCGGCATTTCTACGAACCCTGGGGATATTCGTCTTCCCTTACTTAGATGACTGGCTCATTCGAGCCCCTACAGTTGCAGAGGCCAGCACTGCACTGTCTCACACAATGCGAATCCTCCAATACTTGGGGTTGTTAATAAACTTCCCAAAATCCCAACTTGTTCCTTCCCAATGCCTGGAATTCATAGGGGCCTGTCTAGATACCAGATGGGCAAAGGCTTGCCTTCCACAGGCCCGGTGTCTTCGCATAATGCAACTGGCTTCTCAAGCAGCAGGGAAATCCTCCCTAACTGCTCGAGAGCTACGACAGTTGCTGGGACATATGGCATCCACAGTTCATGTAGTCCCATATGCTCGCCTCCACATGCGATCAGCTCGGTGGACCCTATCCACACAGTGGGCACAGGACATTTATCAGACAAAATAGTAAACTCTCAATGACTAATTTTGTCCCTCCAATGGTGGCAATCACTAGAAAATCTGACAGTGGGGTCTCCTTTCCATCAGCCCCTTTTTCAGGCCACCCTAACAACCGATGCATCACAGGTGGGTTGGGGAGCACACCTGAATCATCTCTCTACCCAGGGCACCTGGACTCCACAGGAGGCTGGTCTACACATAAACCACCTGGAATTAAGAGCAATCTATTTAGCTCTTCGAGTATTCCACGCCCAACTCGGCTACAAGACAGTCCTAATTCAGACGGACAATCAAGTAGCCATGTTCTTTGTGAACAAGCAGGGCGGGACAGGCTCTCTGTCGTTATGCAACGAAGCTTTACGACTGTGGGCCCTCGACAGAGAATATCAAATTCACCGTCTAGTGGTATATCTTCCAGGTATTCAAAACCTTTGGGCAGACAAACTCAGTCGAGTACTGCTGCCTCACGAGTGGTCTCTCCACCTAGACCAGGTGGCAAAGATATTTCATCTCTGGGGCACTCCAGACATAGACCTCTTTGCAAGTCCATTGAATGCCAAACTTCCCTGGTTCTGATCCAGGATTCCGGCTCACAATTGTCAGGCAAGGGATGCCTTCCTCCTTCACTGGGGTCAGGACTTCCGTTATGCCTTCCCACCCATTCCCCTCATCCCCAAAACACTCTTCAAGCTTCAGAAAGACAGGGGTCGCATGATTCTCATAGCACCATGATGGCCACACCAAGCGTGGTATCCCCTGCTTCTACATCTCTCTCAAGCTGCACCTCTGGAGTTAGGGCATGCTCCAGATCTTTCCCAAGAGGACGGGATGCTATGGCACCCGAGTCCCCAGTCCCTGCATCTCACAACCTGGTTTCTGAAGGCTTAGACCTCCAGGATTTCAACCTGTCCCAACAGGTAAAGGATATCCTTCAGGCTTCTAGAAAACTTTCCACAAAAAGATCTTATGCCTTCAAGTGGAAACGTTTTACTATATGGTGCTCCAAGAAGGGATTAAACCCCCTTGTCATACCTTTAGAATCGATACTAGAGTATCTCCTTCACTTATCGAATTATGGTCTAAAGACCAATTCGGTAAGAGTCTATCTTAGTGCAATTGCAGCTTCTTATAAGCCTCTGAATGGACAATCAATTTCTTCTCATCCACTCATATCCAGATTTATGAGAGGTCTTCTGTTAACCAAACCTCCCATTAAGCCACCACCGGTGGCATGGGATCTAAATCTAGTTCTCGGGCAGCTCATGAAGCCGCCTTTTGAACCTTTAGCCATTACAACCCTTAAGTTTTTGACCTGGAAGGTCATCTTCCTAATTGCAATCACCTCTGCATGTCGCATTAGTGAACTGCAAGTTTTAGTGGCTGATCTCCTTATACTAGGTTTCATCATGATAAGGTTGTTCTTAGAACTCATCCACACTTTTGCCAAAGGTGGTTTTGCCTTTTCATTTGAATCAATCAATTTATCTTCCTGTATTTTTTCCGAGGCCGCACGCCTCTAATGCAGAAAGAAACCTTCATACTTTGGATTGTAAAAGAGCCTTAGCCTTTTACCTACAGAGAACACAGCAACATAGAAAGTCCTCGCAACTTTTTATAGCTTTTGACTCTAGTCATTTGGGACTTCCAGTCTCCAAAAGAACTTTATCTAAATGGATTGCCCAATGCATATCCTTTGGTTATGAGAGTAAGGGTCTTCTTCCTCAGGGCCATGTCATAGCTCATAACGTGAGAGCCATGGTAGCTTCTATTGCTAATCTCCACTCCGTGTCTATCAGTGACATTTGTCGAGCAGCCACCTGGGCTTCGGTACACACCTTCACAGCCCACTACTGCCTGGATAAAGCCTCCCTTCGGGATGCCTTCTTTGGCCAAGCTGTTCTTCAAAATCTCTTTCAGACCTAATTCAACTCCTGCCCACCAACCCTGGTGGAATGCCAGAGATCCATGGGAGGAAGGATGCCTACCTTTGTAGGGTGGCACCTTCCTGGGGCTATCTCCCTGGCATCTTCAACTAGGGAGTCCCCATATGTGAAGACTACATTCCTGCTTGTTCCTGGAGATAGCGTAGTTACTCACCTGTAACAAGTGATCTCTGGGAACAGCAGGAATTTAGTCTTCACAACCCACCCACCTCCCCTAGGAGTTGTCTCTCTATCTCTTTGTCTCTTTCCTCTCTCCCTCTATCCTTTCACTCAGCTACAAACTTAACTGAAGAGGGACAGTTGGAAAGGCGGGAAGGCAGCGCGCATGTGCTGAGGGATGCTCCCAAAAGCGTTCCTATTGGACGCTGGGGTACGTTCCCGCGCAGGCTCCGTCTGTACCGACGATACCCATATGTGAAGACTAAATTCCTGCTGTTCCCGGAGATCACCTGTTAGAGGTGAGTAACTGCGCTTTATCTGAGGATGTATAATAATTTAATTGAGGTGAATTTTAATTTATTTATTTATTTAACATTTTTATATACCGCACTATTTATTATCAGCGCGGTTTACATAGAACTACAAAACATCAGATAAGATACATATATCTGTTTTTACATGGAACAGGAAGAAAAACTTGGAAAACCGGGGTAATTGTAACAAAGGATAATAGACATTGAACTATATACATATGATAGTAATATTACATGAAAAGGTATCTTGTTAGATAGGAACGGGATTAGAGCAATTTGGATGAACTTGTGTTATTGTGTTCTCTGGAAAGTATTTGATGAAAAGGTGATGCTTCAAGGCCTTTTTGAACTGGGGGATATCAGAGATGGCCCTAATGTGTGGTGGGAGGGTGTTCCACAGTTTTGGAGCACATAAGCTGAATGATCGGTTCACAGTTGCAGAGATGTATTTTAAGGATTCTTTTGGAACTTTAAGCATGTTTAGTTCCGAGGTTCTTCTAAGCCTGTTGGAGGGGATAGGTTGTATCAACTCTGATAGAGAGGAGGGAGCAGGTCCTTTGTGAGCTTTGAAGACTAGTAGCAGGGTCTTGAAGGTGATTCTCGCTTGGATAGGGAGCCAGTGTAATTGTTTCAGGAGAGGTGTTATATGTTCTCTTTTTGGTACCCCGAAGAGCACTCTTGCAGCACTGTTTAATGCTAGTTGAAGAGGGTTGAGGGTTGATTGGGGGAGCCCCTGTAGTATACAATTTGCGAAGTCAAAGTGTGGGATAATTAAAGCCTGGTAGACAGTACGGAAATCATCTGGATCAATTAGTTGGCGAAGGTGTCTAAGGGAGCGAATCTTGAAATAAATTGCCTTTACAGTGTTGGCTATGTGGGTCTTCATGTCTAGATTCTGATCCAGGGTAACACCAAGATAACGGATGTGGGGTTTTACTTGCAACTTAGCATCATGGACTTCAAGGAATGTAGGTGGTGTGAACTTAGGGTTTCTTGAGATGAAAAGTACCTCTGTTTTCTTGTTCTGGATTCTGAGATTTTGAGTCAGTAGCCAGTCTGAGATGGCGTTAAAACAGTTGGATATGGTGGTGAGATTCATCTTATCAATGCAGAATGGCATATAATAAGACATCATCAGCATAGATCATATAATTGACTTTGAAGGACCTGATAATGTTGCATAAGGGTTGCATGTAGATGTTGAATAATAATGATGACAAAGAGGAACCTTGTGGGACTCCTTGACCTTGGTGAAATGGATCTGATGTTTCACCATTTGAGCGAACTTGCTGCCATCTTTCTGAGAGGTAAGAGTTGCACCATTCAAGAGCATTTCCACAGAGGCCCTTCTCTCTTAGGCGGACAATAAGAATGTCGTGACAGACCGAGTCAAAAGCAGCCGCAATATCTAAAAAGATGAGGACAAAGCCCTGTTTGATGTTGTCGATGCCAGAGTTTAAGCTGTTGAGAAGTGAGGTGAGGAGCGTTTCGACCCCGTAAGATTCCCGGAATCCATGTTGACAGGTATCCAGAGGCGCTTCAGTGTCGATATGGTCTTGCAATTGTCTGTAGACTATCTTTTCGATTATTTTCGCAAGGGTGGGTATGCTGGAGATGGGTCGGTAAGAGTCTGTTTTTTGCGGATCTAATTTGAGGTTTTTTAGTAGAGGTCGGATGGAGGTCTGTTTGAGGGCAGAAGGGAATGAGCCAGTGTCAAATGATAGACTTATGATTTTGGATATTGTTGGAGCAAGTTCTTTGCGGAGGTCCTTTATCCAAAAAGCTGGACACGGATCGGTGTGTGCTGTGGATAAGTTGAGAGATGAGATAATATCTTCAATTAGCTTCAAAGAAGGGGTGGAGAAAGAAGCTAAAGGAGCTGGGAGTGCATGAGCATTCAAGATAGTGGGTATTGTAATTTTATTTGTGCAGCATATCTTAGATTGTATGTAAAGGGCATAAGCTTGTGGGTTGATTTCACATTGGTGCTCCTGTGAGGGTTCTTTGGCTAATTTCTTAACGAGGGTAAATAGGTCGTGAGGTTTGTTTATAGCACGTTTAAGGATGTCTGTATGATATAGTCTCATTTTTTCAGAAATAGCTTCGCGGTGGGTTTCAAGATGTTGCATGTATGCAGACTGATTAGTATCATTGCGTGATCTCCTCCATTTCTTCTCAAGTTTTCGCAAATGTTTTAGGGATTCTTTCAGATCTGATGTAAACCAAGGTGCCGTAGCTTTTCTTCTTAATGACTTATTTCTGGTCGGACGAGATGAGATGCGGTTGAGTCTGTTGTTCCAAGAAGTGATAATCTCTTCCAGGTTTAGGGTAGAATCATTAAATAGAGCATCAGTTTCCTTGAGGATTTGTTCCCTGTTAAAAGGTTGGAAGCTTCTGGATGTGGTATTTGCATATTTGTTTAGGTTCTTGTCATCGGAATATTGCTGCTTTTGAATGGGAATCTGGAACATAATGAGGTTATGATCTGACCAAGGAACCTCTGTAATTGCTAGAATAATATTCTGAAGTTGGTTGAGAGCGGATAGTGGGGCAAATATGAGATCAAGGATGTTGCCTTTTATATGTGTGGATTGTTGTATGACTTGCTTGTAGCCTAGTGTTTCTAGGGCATCTATGAAGGCGTCAGATTGGTTGTCTTGTAGAGATGGTAGGTTAATGTCTCCTAAGATCCAATTGGGTCTGTTTGGATTCTGTGAATTGGAGGCAAGATTTATAATGGTTGAGAGATCATCTGGGGAAGGTGATGGCGCTCTGTAGACTAAGTTTATAGAATTTATAATTGAATTGAATAAAGGATATATATATATAATTGGTATAAAGAATAAGGCTTTAGACCAAGGGTCTCAAACTCCAGTCTTGGAGGGCCGCAAACCAGTCAGGTTTTCAGGGTTTCCCTAATGAATACGCATTATATATATTTGCATGCACTTCCCCCATTGTATGCAAATATATCTCATGCATATTCATTAGGAATGCCCTGAAAACCTGACTGGTTTGCGGCCCTCCAGGGCTGGAGTTTGAGACCCCTGCTTTAGACCTATGATGTGAGCGTCTGCCATCGCCCTATGGTGACTAGTTTCGCCAAATGTAGGGGTAAGGCCATCCTGAGGTTGCTATTGCCATATTGAATTGATTTTATGATATTCTAAGTATATAAGAGTAATCGTAGTAATTTTGAAGTTAGTTGTGTGTATTTAGTGGTTACTAAGGGTATATATTGATTGTTTGTAATAGCTTTCCCTTAGGCAGTTATATATATTGGTTTATTAGTTATGCGCATAACATGACAGTCATGAACATCACTTCTAAGCCATCTCAGTCTCTCCAATTTACTGCTATGCATTGTGTCAGAGAGTCTTCTCCTGGAGTTCATAAGATGTGCAGTATCATGTATGGATACTTTTTCAGGGTGTGTTTGGAAATTCTTCTTAATCAAGTCTGTGGCACCCAACATGATGGTAAATTGTTGATTATCCCCTCTTTATCTGCAGAAGTCCACTTAGCTGTAGTTAATCCTCTTAACTTTTTCATTAATTTTTGTGGTTTATCTCCCTCTCTGGTGGGTCCATGAATACGCTTACCATAGCCTTTATCTGTGGCTGGGATGTTTTCTGCATCTGCAGTTATTTGCATTATCACAACCACCATCATTAGCCCTAGTGCGTAAGCTACAGGTGGGCTCCTTTTTATCCTGGGCAATATGCAGCCAGTATGTATTTTCTTTTTCTTTCCTAACGTACTTCAATTGTAGAGTCGCTGTGCTGAAATTTAGGATAGATTTTGTTCAATGGGGTCACTATGTGAAGCTACTCAGCAAGACTTGAAGGGGAAACTGTATTCTCTCCCCCTAAGAGATGCACAGCAATTCACCAACTACTGCAGGTGTATTTCATGTAGCACTACCCTGTGACCCCTGAGCTAACTTGTATTTTATCGTGGAAATCCAGCAGCAATCACTGCTCAGGAGTAGGTATAAATGTCCGCACCTTGAGTACGTAAAATCATTTTTCCCCCTTTTTGATTGATAGTCATTGGTTGCCTATTGTGTGTTGAGTTAAATTTAAAATCCTTCTATTAGTGTTTAAGGTTTTCATAACAGGTCTACCATAGCACTTTTTCAGTGCTTTTAAACCTTATACTTCTACTCAAGCTTTGCCATTTCAATCAGATAATTACTTATTCATTCCTGTTCCAACACAAGCTCATTTCAAGTTTAGACAGAACTTGGCCTTCTGTATTTTGGCTCTTCTCGTTCTGAAACACTCCCACATTGTCTTCATCTTGAATCTTCAGCCCCCAGAATTAAAGCTGGCATAAAGGCCAATTTGTTCTCTCAGGCCTTTGACTTGGACTACATTGATTTAGTGAGTGGAGTGGCTCCACTTAGGATTTCTGCTTTATGTTCCTCTCACATAATGCCTGTAAGTTCTTTAGCCACCCCTCAAAGCTCTTAAAGCTTTTACCTATTTGATTATTTATAAAGCGCTGTGTTGTGCCTGTGAAGGGTTATAAACAATACATTTTGCAGCTCCAGACCAAGCCCTTGGTAATGCCTATAGTAAAAATATGCATGTTCATGCCACCACAGGCACTTTTATATCTTAGATAATTTTATAAGAGCCATTTTTGTTGATTTTCTCTGAAGTCCTCTTCCAGGATCTGATTTCCATTTTGTATTTCTTCATTCTCTATCTTCTTCCCCTACATCTCTGATCATTATCATTCCAGTTTATCTTTTTCCTCTATTTCTCTCTTTTTTTATCTATCTATAGCTAGATTTCATTCCTCTGTCTCCACCCTCCTCACCCCACCCCCTCCCAGTCTTCCCCTTGTTACAGTTGTGGTCAACGTTATTGGCACCCTTGCAGTTCAACCCCTTAATTTTCAATATCTCTTTAAAAAAAAGTAGCCAATAAAATGACTTTGGACTATACATGCACACATATTTGACACACAAAAGAATCAAGTAACATATTAGTCATAAGCACAGAGAAGACTACACAAGGCTTCATCCTAGTGTTTATGGATATATCTGCAGCCTTCGACTCAGTCATACACACCCAGCTCATATCATGCCTCCACGAAATTGGCCTAAGAGGCAAGACTCTACAATGGTTCCAGTCCTCTCTCTGACCACACACAACAGGACAGAGTAGGATCACAGACCTCAAGCCTCTTCAAACTCCTCCAGGGCCTGCCACAGGGTTCAGCACTATCCTCTTTGCTATTTAACATATTTATCCAGCCCCTCTGCAAGATCATCCAAAGCTACAAAGTCCTTTACTACCCTTACGCAGACAATATCCTCATCTATACCCCATTCTCCACCAGCAACCCAGACTACTCCACAATCAGCAGATGCCTAGAAGCAGTCACGCAATGGCTCAGCCTCCACAACCTACTCATCAATCCTAACAAGACAGAAGTCCTGCATATCACCAGGCATCCCTCCTTCTCTCCCGCAGACACAATAAATCTTGCAAACTTAACACTGCAAGTAAAACAACAAGTGAATTACCTGGGTATAATTCTGGACCAGAACTTGAACTTCAACATCCACATTAAGCATGTCACCTGAGCAGTATACCACCACATCAAAACTCAGAGGAACGTCAGACCTTTGCTGCACCATAACGATTTCAGAAATGTTTGCCAGGCACTAATCACCCCCATCTTTGACTATGCTAACATTATCTATAAGGACCTACAGAAGCCAGGCTTATCACAAGTGGTACTCAGCATAAACACACAATACTCATACTAAAGCAACTACACTGGCTCCCCATCCACAGCAGAATGAAGTACAAAGTGTCACTGAGAACATTCAGGATAATCCTCCAGCTCTCAGCCGATATCCTATAGTCACTATTTAATAAACCCCAATGCCAGAGATTTCGCAGAAGTGCTAACCACACTCTCCTTGCAGTTCCTACGACAATCATAAGAACATAAGATATGCCATACTGGGTCAGACCAGGGTCCATCAAGCCCAGTATCCTGTTTCCAACAGTGGCCAATCTAGGTCATACATACCTAGCAGTTTCCCCAAAAGAGACAGGTTCCGCAACGCTTGTACTGGGTCAAGCACTGATATCCTGGGTCCCTTCTTAATAATGGTTTATGGACCTTTCCTCCAGGAACTTGTCCAAACCTTTTTTAAACCCAGCTACACTAACAGCCTTTACTACATCCTCCGGTAATCACCCACACCAGTGCCTCCTCCTCCAATAGAGCTTTCTGCTTCTACGCACTGACCATCTGGAACTCGCATCCCCCCCTGACCTTTGCTCCCTCTGACAATGGGGACTTTCGCCGAAAGTTAGACACTTCTCTTCCTGGAGTACTTTGGCTCAGACACATGACCACCCCTTAATGGTCTGTCTCATATAGAATATCTATATCCATATTACTGGACCTTAACTTACATCATAATCCCCCTTCTAAGCATACCATCTCAGCTCATAAAGCACTCTACAGCCCTGTCCCCTGCTGCTGTCCTTTGCACAGTTCGTCTTGTAGAGTTACCTTGTTCGAAATGCTCTGTAGTTTACATTGTACCATTTACTTTGTTCAAGTGTTCCAGAGTTTATGTTGTACAGTTTACTTTGCCTCAAAGTGTTCCATGTAAAGTTCAAGTTCTCCGTTCCATTCAGTTTCATGTAAACCTCCTTGACTAGTTGATATGGCGGTATAAAAGAATTGTTAAATAAATGAATGAAATAATTAAACTAATAAATAAAACAAAACCAATTAAAAAAGGAAATAGTAAAAAATCTGGGACATTGCCAGGACATGATTTTTCTCAGTAAAAGGATCAGATCAAAATGAAGAGCAAAATTGCTGTTTTAATGTCGAACATTTGTTGTGCAGCCACCAATGTGTGCTAAGACAACTGAGTGTGCAAAAAGCTAAAATAAAATACATTTTAAAAGGCTAATAAAGAAAAAGCCAAAAAGAAGTACTTAGCTGGTGAACAAAGCCAGGAAGAAGCACTGTGTTTCAAGTCCCACAAAGGCAAGAGCTCTGTTTCAAGCATTCTGCAACAGAGTTGATAAAGTACAACTGGCAATATTCCAGCCTTTCTTCAGCAAGACGGAAGTCATTCAATTGAAGTCATACTGGTGACTTTTAGTCTCCACCAGACTGCTGCTGGCAAGTGATTAGCTATGATGACAGAAACCAACAAAGCTCTTTTTAACTCAGATGGGACTGACAACCATGTCTAATGTATAAATCAGAATCAACTGATTGGATGTTGATCAGTCTTTCACAGCAAACTCCACCAATCCAGCTCAATATTGAGTTCACCAGGAGAAACTGTGTAATTTAAAAATCCAGCGTTGTTCCAGATATTGTAATCGATATTCACAGTTGCCACCGCGTGGATCTTATTTATTTATTTTAGGGAAGATGATCAGTAACCCTCCATTTAAAATCAGAGAAAGAATGTTGAAACTGGACACAATGAGAAATGATTGGTGCAGACCTAGTTTTGATATTTATACGAGATTTGTGTTCACTTAGACGTGATTTAACCGGTCGGATGGTTCTGCCAATATACTTCAAGTTGCTTGGACACAATAACAAATATACTACAAAAGAGGATGAGCAAGTAGTATTACAACAGGTAAAAAATTCCTTTCCCGTAGAGCTGTCTATCTAGCTATAAGGCCTGTAAGAGTGCAGTGGGGACTTTGTACAGCAAACGTTCCGAAATTAAAACAGCGATTTTGCTCTTCATTGTGATCTGACCATTTTGCTGAGATTGATTCTGCGATCTTGATCTTGGGTATAAATGTATTTTGAGGACATGATTATTAACACCCTATAAACAATTCAGATCAGTTTGAACAGAAGAACCACATGTGATCAATTGTCATTACTCGCATGACTTGAATCAACCAATGAATTATGGCTCTAATGTTTAAAATGGCTACATTCACTCCCTGTTCCATTTTCACAATGGTGAATTCAAATTAATGGCTTTTCTGACAGTCTAGGGCAACTATCACCAAATATTAACTTCAAAGGGGTACAAGGCCATCTACAAAGACCTCAATATTCCCGTATCTATAGTTTGCAGTGTTGTTAAGAAGCTTTCTGCCCATGGAACTGTCAAGAGCTTCCCATAATCCCTCTCCCCCCAAACTCTGAGTCCTCACTTATACTCCCAGTGCTCAGTCAAGCTCGGTCTATTCTCTTCTGGCCTCTCACCCAATCTTTGAATCTCCACCTAAGACTAAATGTCTGTTCTCCTGCATCCCCCTGGTCCCCCCAGATCTTCCCTCTTGCTGCTTTCTTCCCTTTACCTCTATCCGCCATCTACAACTTCCTCCAATATTCCTTGACCCTGCCTTTTCTTCTCGTTACCCATTCCTATGTCCTTCCCTCTCATCCTTCCCCTGCATATGTTCTTGCTATTCCCCTCTCCCTTTTCGCTCCTCTTTCTCCTGCCCTCCTCCAACATCAGCCCCCGTCCAGTCCTAGCACCCCACACCCTCCCCCAAGATTATGCCTTCACATAGTGGCATGCTTGCTTCTTTACTCCCATCACTGTGCTGTGCTTCTATTGGTGCTGCTTGTTTTGGCCTTTTAAAAATGCTGTGATGCTGGGGCTGCACTGATAGAAACACAGTATAGTGACAGGAGTAAAAGAACTAGCTCCTACTGCTGTGAAGGGCAAGCCAGTGAAGTAAGATTTGTATCTCCCATGTAATAATTATATAAATTACATTTGACATGGCACAAGAAATAGCAGAGGCTGCTGGACTGGGGTCCCAGTAGCAGAGGGTAACCGGGTGCCTGGCCCTGGGGCCCCAGACCCAGAGGCAGGCCATGGCTGGATAGGCCAGAGAGGAAGGCTAGGGAGAGAGAATGGAAAAGTGGCATTTAGATTAGGTTAGTGGGGTGGGC
This sequence comes from Ichthyophis bannanicus, assembly GCA_033557465.1. Lineage (NCBI taxonomy): Eukaryota > Metazoa > Chordata > Amphibia > Gymnophiona > Ichthyophiidae > Ichthyophis > Ichthyophis bannanicus. The sequence goes on from CM066031.1 coordinate 369,468,655, forward strand.
GGAAGGATTAGTGGTGTTGTATTTGAAATTCCCTCCCTCTCACGGATATGAAAGGGAATTTCATTGGTCAGGATGGCATTAGAAGGGCATGGAAGGAGGAGGTGGATTGGCTGGTTCTTAGGTATATTACCTGTGGGCAGCCATTTCTCCCCCTCCTTTTCTGGCAGCAGATGCAGGCTAGGTGAACTAACCGATCCATTCCAGTGTTCGATGTTGCTTCTTCACTTGCGTGCACGGCTGGGAATGGCTCATCCATTTCACTGGGTTACAGGCAGTATCATTGATGGTGGCAAATTGTTGGTCCAGGTCCACGGTGGCAGGCAGCGGTGTGACACCCCTGTTGAGTGGTCAGGCACGCGGGTGGGGGAGCACACTTGTCAGGGCTGCGAGTGGGCCTTCCACACCACTGGAAGATGCAGTCAGCCGATAGTCCAGAGGAGCTTCTCATGCATAGGGACTTCGGGGGCGACTTCCCTGCCATGGAGGGGTTGGCACCACAGCTGCAGACAGGGAAGCTTGCTTCAGTGCTGTGGGCAGCAGGTAGCCTAGGCTCATCTCAGATGAGCTGGGGGAGCGGGTCACTAGGGTTATCGAGTGGTGGAGCTGTGATGGCATTTCCTGGCAGCCTTGTCTCCCTAATCAGGTGTCAGAGGAGATAGGCATGAGAGCAGTGTTAGCAGAGGATGTGCATGGGGCGATGCCTGGAGGGAGCAGAGCGGGGTGGCCAGAGGTGGATTTGATTAGGGCCCGGCAATTGTCAGGGGCATGCCCTCATTCAAGCACCTGGTTATCACCAACTACCCCAGTTTGTGGTCCAGCAGGTGATAACCAGGTGTTTGAATGAGGGCAGGTACAGTGATAGCAGGTGAATCCATATAAGGGGCTTGGGGGCCTCAAGGGTCTGAGGTGTCGGAGTGTGCCAAGGAAAAAGGGACAGGGAGCACTTCTGAAAAGCATAAGCAGTTGCTGTGGCGGTGAAAAGGGGCTAGCTCATCATCTTCATTGTGTTCAGTCTTCCTTGGAAGGATGGGCAGTTGGGGGGATTGGAGGTGGTACACACGCCAGTGGAGCTGGCGATGCAGCTGCTGCCTTAGTGGCTTTAACAGAGCTTCCATAGGTGCTACGGTGGAAAATCTGGAAGAAAAGGTACATAGATATTTTCCAGCTGTTGAAAGGGTGGAAGAAGTCTGGCGACAGCACGAAAAAGCGGAAGGAGGATGAGAAGAGTGGGCTCATCAAGAAGGTGTCCCGAAATGGTGTAAACTGAACTAGAGCCTTCCTGCGGCTTGCCATTGTTTGGGATCAGCAGTTTCCAGGGCAGTATGGTCTCCTTTTGACTTTTCTGGTGCACTTGGTAGCTGCGTGCTCCCCAAACCCTAGGGAGCACACATGCCGGAACTGGCAATCAGGGAATGTGCATGAGGACTTGTTAAAGCGCTAACATATGTCACCCCCCTCCCGGCCTGCTCTTCACTAGCTGAGTGCCTCTGGCGCCAGGCCAAAAGGACTGACACTCAGAGATCATTCCCCAGAGCCCCCCTTTGCTGCGCTACTCCCGGACGCACCCAACTTCACCGACATCTGCTTATTCTCTTCTATTTTGTTCTGGAATTTTTCATCATAACTAAACTATGCCCAGCCTTTGTGCATTTGGAATGCCTTGAGAATGCAGTTGTTAGTGGGATCTCTTATGTTTATGTTTATTGTGTTTGATAAAAACCGCCTTTCCAAAATAACCAAGGCGGTGTACAATAAAAATCATTAAAAGAGGCTGGAAGCCATTAAAAAGGAAAGGAAATTACAATATCATGATAGGATAGGAGAGAAAGGAGGCGGACAGGACAGGACAAGACAAGACAAGAGAAGGAAAGCATGATAGGGATTCAGAGGAGGGGGGGAGAGGGATCACACGAAGGGGGAAGGTACATCAAATGCCAAGGAAAACAGATGGGTCTTTAAGTTTTGCTTGAATGTGGTATATTGGGGGTCCAGGCGGAGGGAGGGGGGGAGAGCATTCCAGAGGGCAGGACCGGCAAAAAAAAAAAGCAGAGGTACGGGTGGACTGTAGGTGAGCGCGCGAGGGTGAGGCGGTTGAGGTGGAAAGAACGCGGTGTGTGTCTGGGGGAATGAAAAAAAATGAGATCCGTTAGGTATTGCGGGGTGCTGAGGTGAAAGGCTTTGTGTACAAGGGTCAACAATTTAAAAGTGGCACGGAAAGGAACAGGCAACCAGTGGAGGTGAAATAATACAGGGGTGATATGATCTCTGGGGGAAGAATGTGTAATGAGGCGTGCTGCAGTATTTTGAATTCGTTGGAGACGGGACAACTGATATTTGGGGAGACCAATGAAAAGTGAATTGGAGAAATCTACTCTAGAAATAACGAGGGAGAGTACCAGGGTGGTAAGGGCCGAAGAAGAAAGGAAAGGACGAATGGAACGGATTTGCCGGAGAAAAAAGAAGGATGTTTTGGTGACATAGGATATGTGAGTATTGAAGGATAGATCGGAATCGAAGTGCACACCAAGGTAGCGGAAAGTTGAAACCAAAGGAACAGGAGTGCCGGAAAAAGTGGGAGCTTTAGAAGGGGGTGAACTGCCGTGGGAGAACCAGATGGCGATAGTCTTAGTGAGATTTAAGTGAAGACAGTTAAGTGTTAACCAGTTTGTGACAGCTGTGAGGCAGGAGTCTAGAGCGGAAAGATCAGGACAAGAGGGGGAAGTGTGGTGGAGTAGGAGAATATCGTCAGCATAGAAGAAAGCAGATATACCAAATTGTTGGATTAGAGATGCTAGGGGAGCCAAGAAGAGATTAAACAGAAGTGGTGCAAGAACAGAGCCCTGAGGAACCCCGCACGGAAGATGGTGAGAATCTGAAGGGGGGGTGGAGGGTGAAGGAGAAAGAACTGCGCAGGACCGGGTGGAAAGAAAAGAGTGGAACCAGTGGTGAACCGTACTACAAAGACCCGCATCCCGCAAGCGTTGGAGGAGAAGGGAGTGATCAACCAAATCAAAAGCAGCCGAAAGATCCAATGCAACTGCCACAGAAATATCACCACGATCGTGAGCTACATAGAGTGCATTTGTGAAAGCCGAAAGAATAGTCTCAACACTGTGACCCTGACGAAACCCAGATTGGCGGGGGTGAAGGAAATTAATAGAGTCGAGATGGTGGGAGAGTTGTGCAAAGACGAATTTCTCAAGAAGTTTAGATAGAAAAGGGAGGTTAGAGACAGGGCGGTAGTGGGCAGGAATTAATGGATCGAATGAGGGATTCTTTAGAATAGGGCGTATCAGAGCGTGTTTCCAGGGTCGGGGGAAAGTTCCTGTGGAAAGGCTAGAATTAAACATGGAGAGGATATAAGGAAGAAACCCCAATGAATGGGTGAGGAGCCAGGAGGAAGGAATAGGATCGAGTGCGCAGAAAGTTTTCTTAGAAGAGCAGATAAGACGGTGAAGTTCAGGGGCAGTGATCAGGTCGAATGAAGACCAGGAGTGAGAAAGCTGGGAGAGAGGTGGGGGAGAAGGGATAGGGGGAGGAGAGGTGACTGGAGCGGGACAAGAGGGTAAGGATGCCCTTAGAGATGTAACCTTGTCACTGAAGAAGGAAGCTAGTTGTGAGGGAGGAGGAGAGGGATGAACTGAGGGGTCTGATGTAGGGGTGCGTAAAGAGATGAGAGATTGGAAGATGGAATAGAGGTGTCGAGTCTGGTTAGGGGCATTGCTTTGCTTATCGGGTGATTCCCATGGGGCATCCTTTCTCACGTAGATTGACGCATGTGATGTCGGGAGTCCGTAAGCCTCATCATCATATTAGGGTCTTCAGTGGAATGCGTGAAGACCTTCGAGTGTGGGACTCTTTTTTTTTGGCTGAATACAATGGGACATCCGTCCTGCAGCGGGAGGAACTTGCTTTTTTTAAAAAAATATATTTACTTGATTTTTACAAAAAAAACACAAGAGAAAAGTATAGAAAACTATACATAGTCAAACAATCTCTGGACTAACATAATCAAGATCCCTTCATACATAATCAAAAGATAGAAAAACAGTTAAAGAAAATCATCCTTTCCTTCCAATTGCTCAACATCGAAGAAAACAAACTCTTACCTTGATAAATGACTAAACATTTACAGGGGTACTTTAGAAAGAAGAAAGCTCCAAGAGCCAAGACCTTGTGCCGAAGCTCTAACAGAGCCTTCCGACACTCCTGGGTAGTTCTAGAAAAACCTAGGAACCACTGAATTACTTGACCACAAAAGTTTTCAGACTTCATTGTAAAATATGAACGAATAATTTTATCCTTATCCACTTCAGTCACAAAAGTAACAGTGTTGCCCAAGATAAAAAATCCTCCATGGATGACACAGAAAAATGCAAACTAGGAACAGAAATTTGATCAAATTCTTGATCTGCACCCACACCACCTTCTTGATCAGCACACACACCACCCTCTTAATTCCCTTGAAAACACAGTAAATTTTAGATACTTGAACTGATTCATAATCTAGGGAGCTGCAAAACCTCTTGAAGATATTTAGAAAAGAGAATCAATGGTGAAAAATAATAGATTTCAGGGAAATTTTAAAAACGCAAGTTTCTTGATTGCAAAGAATTTTCCAAAATTTCATTTTGTTGATGCAACATTAACGAGCCCAGTACAGATGAGGCTAGCTCACCTGGGGCACTGAGACATGCGAGACCAATTTAGAGGATCGAGTATCAATTTCAGTCAATAAAGTCTCATGATCCGAAAGCTTAGTGACTACCTCCTTAGAAAAAACAGAAATCTTTTTCATAGAAGACTGAAGATAAAGTTCAGTTCATGAAACAACTTCCCATATGTCCTTAAGAGAGATATATGTTTAGGTAGTTCCAATTTCTCCACAGATATTTTAAATTAAATTGAAGTGGGCAAGGGAGAAGTCAGCTGACTCAGAGAAGAATCTATAGTCAGGAAGGAGTTTGGAAGAGGAGCCAGCCTGGGAGAAAACTTCCCCTCCTTCTCAGGAGAGGAATCTACCCCAGAAATGCTATCATTTTGATTGGGTGGCGTTCCAATTCCCTGAGATACGGAGGAGGGAGAAGATGACAGAGTAATCGCAGTTGATGCTTTCTTCCCAGCCAGAGAAGGCGACTGAACCACCGATGTGACTTCCACAGCTTTTAAATGAGCGTCCATTGGACCGACCACTTCTGCAGCTTTCATGATTGAGGAGGATGGCGCTCTCTTCTTATGCTTCCCCATTACAGGGAAGAACACTTCCTCCTGTGCTCCAAAGGGGCAGGACCTGCCCCTTTGGTCACACCCCTTTGGAGCATATGCCCACGGGCATGTGCCTGCAACTGCGTTCCACAGTGGGGCCTGGTCCTTAAATAGCCCTTCCTGACAGCATCCAGCATAGATACGCCTCAGCACGGGTCCACAAAACCATTAGGAAAACAGGCAGCCAGCAAACCAGGAAGTAGAGGTAATCAGGGAGGAGGTTTTTAACGGTGACTTGCAGTTGTCTTCAGACGCAGCTGGTGGTGTTTTTTTTTTTTTTTAATTTTATTTAAATAGATTTGTATCCTGCCTTATCCTAAAATCAAGGCGGTTTTCACATCAAATGATTCAAATTTGTGGTAGGGTGGGAGTGTTGGCATGCAGTGATTAGCTAGAAGTGATTGTGAGGGGGTAGTACCTGTGGAGATTAATTAACAGATGCAATATATACAGCATGCGCTATTTACAATGTACTATAAATAGTTGGTGAAAGGGATAAGCTGGAGAAAGGGGGAAGGGGTACTTTGTAGGGCTGGTGAAGGTGGTGTAAGGAGCAGAGTGTGGGTTGGGTCTATGGACAGTTTACGTGATGTCGCCGTAATGCTCTATGTAAAGTGTGGTCTTGAGTACCTTTCTGAAGTACTTAAGATCGACAGTTGATCATAGGCTTCCAGGGAGGGAGTTCCATATGGCTGGCGCTGCGAGGGATGTTGCTCTCTTTGATGCAGTTTGCTTTGTTTTGGTGAAGTCCTTGGGGGTTGCGATGGTGTCAGAGGTGCCTTTCCTCCTTGGCCTGTTGTTTGTGTCGAAGCTAATGATAGATAGTAGACTGTTCGCTGAGAGGCCCTGTTTTATTTTGAAAATATTCAGTATGGTTATATATTGGATGGTGTTGGCTTTGGCTTGTTCTTTCAAGGCTCCTGTTGTATGAAGCCGTGGTGCAGTGAATGGCATGCATCTGGACTAATGCGTAAGGTGACCTTTTTAGAGTAGTTCTCCATAGTGATGACTTTGCCAATATGGCCTGACTGCTCGCATGTTTTTTAGTGTGACAGTGTAACGGTGGTGGAGGTCATCAATTGTCTCTGTGTTGCTTGAGGGTAGCAAGGCTAATACGGCTATTTGTCTTGTTTGCATCTGAATGTGACTGCCCCGGCAAGGCATGTGCCAGGTATGGTCAATCAAATTGCCAACTCCCTCTCCTGTTTCAAATGATCCCTTTTCCAAACCTTGGCACTGGGAGCAGATACAGAGGATGTGACAATACCAGATCACCTTTGGCAGCTTGGCATCCTGACATAATGGAGTTACTGCAAAGGTCTATGTCTCAGACGACATAGGTGTCCTATCGGAGGGGTTTCACAAGGGTGGCAGAATTTTTGGAAGGCAAAGGTTGGTTTGGGAGCAGGATACCTGATGAGTGGTTGGGACAATACAGCCGGATTTTCCTTTTTCATGAAAGTGGCAGGCTACGGCAATCCAATGGCTGCTTTTGTGGTGCGGTGGCTATTGCTGGGTTGGGAGAATGACACCCCTGTGAGGGCTGACCCCGGCATCCCATTCATGACCTGTTGGTTAGGCTCTGGGAGGGGTTGCTGATTGTCGCCAGTTCGCCTTTTGAGGTGGAGTTGTAGAATGGTATTCTGCCTGGCCTTTTTTTGGGGCATTTAGGATTGGCAAGCTGGTGGCTCCGTCAGCGTGAGCTCCCTCTGAGACTGGGGTGTTGGAGCATGTGCGGCTATCAAGTACACAGTTGAGGATTTTAATTCCTCGTCAAAGATTGACCAGTCCGGTTTGCAGGTGGTGATAAACAGGGTGGTTGGTGTGGTCACCTGTCCTGTTGAGGCCTTACAGAGGTACTTGGCTATTAGGCCTGCTTGTGGGGGTTAATTGTTTATGCATGCTACCACTTTGCTTCTGACTCGTTTCTAATTCACAATGGTCCTGTGGAAGGCCCTCAGGCACTTGGGCTTGGAGGCACAGCAATTTGTTCCTCATTCGTTTTGGATTGGAGCAGCCACCAGTGCTGCAATGGCCAGCTTGGAGGACCAAGTGATTCAGCGGATTGGCAGATTGCGGCCCGGGACCTTTGCTGTCTATATTCGGCTATAATGGATGAAGGTGCGGAATAGGAGAGGATAGGGGCAAGGGATTAACATTTGCCTCTTTTCCAGGTGCTGTGCAGCAGGTTCAGTGGTGGTGATTGGTGGACCATTCTTTTATGTATTGGGCAGGACATAGAGCCACCTCACAGTCTTTGGGTCCACATTTGGGACTGGCCACAGAGGGAATGTTGCTAGTCTGGTTGGAGAAGCATGGCAGGTGCTGGTGCCAGCTGGTTCCTGTGTTACCTCACCACGCACAGCGACGGATGTGGTCCACCTTGGAGGCAATGACCCATCATCCTGTACATACAAACAGTTGATTAGAGCTGCGAAGCGGGACTTGGAGGACATTTGTGCCATGTGACCCCAGGTTATTATTTGTTGGTCAGACGACATTACAAGGCCTGCTGACATGAAGCAAAGGTGATGGTTGGAGGGATTAGCAAAGATTAACCACCAGATTTGGCGTTGGGTGCAGGAGAGTGGTGGATATCAAATACAGTACCCGTGGGTAGAGGTGGAGTGTGCCGGCCTTTATGGTTCAGACAGGGTGCCCCTTTCACCAGTAGGGCAGGATTTGCTGCTAAATGATTGGCAGGAGGCCTTGCAAAGGGCTGTGTGGGATGTCCGGAACTGGTCGCAGCTTTAATTCTGTGGGGGATGGCCCAAAGATAGGTTTCCTACCTTGCACTGTTGGCGTGTCGGTGCCCCGAGCCAATCGGTTATTATTAAGCTATGGCTTTATTCCGTGTGGGTAGGATCAGATGATCTCAGCTCGGAAGAAAAATGAGGGGGTGAGGAAAATGCCCAGTTGGAGGCATCTTACCTGGGTGGGAACTAACCTTTGCTGGTAATATGGCGATACTGATGGGGGCGAGGGGTGGCGGAGAGCCACTCGATTTGGAGGGGGGATGCTGTTACAGCTTGCTAGTAGCATGACGAGAGGTAACATGGTGCGGTTTAAGGTATAGGGATACCTTTGCTGTTTATATTTGAAATACTCCATGGCTCGGTCTTGGGACCCTTATTTGCTATGTTGCAATTGTTAATAAAGCTGTGACCAGAGTTGTACCAAAAATTGTGGGGGATGTGAGTGTTGATGTATAGGAAGGGAGGGAGGGGAATAGGGAAAAGGGGGAGAGGGGGGGCAGTGGAGCGTGGGGTCCCGGGTGTCTGAGCTATTCCAGTTAATGGCAGAGGCTGCTGGGCTGGGATCCCAGTAGGTGAGGGTAACCGGGTGCCCGGCCCTGGGGTCCCAGGCCCAGAGGCAGGCCATGGCTAGGTAGGCCAGAGAGGAAGACTATGAAGAGAGGATGGGAAAGTGACAGATTAGGTTAGAGATGGGGGGAAGAGTGAGAGTCATTTGTATTTGAAATTCCCTCTCACAGATGTGGGAGGAAATTTTATTGGTTCGGATGGCGTTAGCAGGGCATGGAAGGAAGAGGTAGATTGGCTGGTTCCTGGGTATATTACTGTGGGCAGCCATTACTCCCCTTCCTTCTTGTCTGGCAGCAGGTGCAAGCTAGGTGAACTGGACCCACCCATGGCAGAGGGGGTTGTGGGAGGCGTCAAGGCAGGTGCGTTATTCCAATTGTTGCAGCTGGTGGTGGGGGGAGGGCAGGAGAAGTGGTGGCCTGAGCCGCTTGGTTATCAGTAAACTGTGGCTGTATGCTGGAGGCGTGGGATCAAATGATCTCAGCTCAGAAGGAAGATGAGGAAGTGAGGAAATTGTCTGGTTGGGGGCACCTCACCTGGGTGGGAGCTAGCCTTTGCAAGTAATATGGCAAAACTGGCAGTGTGGGGGGGGGGGAGAGAGCAACACGAATTGGGAGGGGGGACAGTGTTATACCTTGCTAGCAGTATGGCAGGAGCTAACATGGTCCGGTTTAAGGTATGGGGATACTTTTGCTGTTTGTATTTGAAATACTCCGTGGCTCAGGCTGAGACCCTTGTTTGCTATGTTGCAATTGTTAATAAAGTTGCGGCCAGAGTTGTACCATTATTTATTATTTACATTCTCTTATATACCGCGCTATTCTGCATCAGTGCGGTTTACATTGAACAAACTGAAATTACATTGAACAGGGCATTATAACTTGGAGATAACTATTTTACAGGGAACATGGGCTATGGAGGGTTAAGTGACTTGCCCAAGACCACAAGGAGCACCTGTGGGACTAGAAACCCCAGTCCTTCCGGCCCAAGGTTGCTGTCCTCTAGTGGGATTTGAACCCCCGACCTTCCGGCCTGAAGTACCTTGCCCCAACCACTAGGCCACTCCTCCACTCCATATATTGTGGTGGATGTGAGTGTCGATGTATCGGGGAGGAGGGGCTGTGGCAGTGGGGCTTAGGGCCCCAGGTGTCTGGGCTACTCCGGTTATGTATTCTTGACTGTTTATTAAAATGTGACCTTTGATCAATACAATCAATGGACCCCAGAGATTATAGATGTCAGTCTCCAGAAAAACATCAAAAATTCTACTATGTTTCAACAAACAGCTAACATATAACAATTAATTACAGGGAAGGAGAAATGAACTCAGTATATAATGAGGACCATTGTTATTGTTGCCTCAGAAAATATTTGCCATCATTGGTCAGAAAAACCTTCCACCATCCTATTTATTCATTTTATGTATTTTTTAATGCAATGTTTTATCAAATGCTATAATAAAATAGTGTCCACTACGATGCTGACAGCGTTTTGCAAGAGCTGTGCCAAGGAATGTTGTTCAAAAATAGGTATGTTAGTAGTATTAATCCTAAAATCTCTCTTATTCCCAAATTTTTCCCTGTAAATATAATAAAATATAATAAACGTTACCCAGAAGGTTTATCAAAGCCCAAATCTTATTAACACTTTGACTTCTGCTTGTAATCTATATAATATGACCAGCTTACCTAACTATGTAGCAATCACGCAACAAAAGAATGGAAGATGATCATGAACAGGGAGAGTCTTTATTAAAAAGCCTGACTTGTACTTGGCGGAGTTGGGCTTTTTAATAAAGAACTCTCCTACTTGGCCGGGTTGGGCTTTTTACTAAAGAAGTCTTGTTGGTGCATCATCATTACTTTAGCACCCACCTACTTGTTTTTAATCTCCAGGAACAAGCAGGAATATAGTCTTCACATATGGGTATCGTCGGTACCGACGGAGCCTGTGCAGGAATGCTCCCCAGCGTCCAATAGGAAAGCTTTTGGGAGCATCCCACAGCGCCTGCATGCTGCCTTCCCGCCTTTCCAAACTGTCCCTCTCCAGTTCTTCATTTTCCGCGGAGCCGACCGCTTAAACACCTGGTGGTATGATATCTACCTCTCTGGATGCTATATGGAGCCTTCCCTCTTGTCGTCTCTATTCTTTTAACTATCACTGTATCTCTTATTCTGTCCTATCTTATAAATGGCATTATTTTCATATTTTCTGTAACGTGTAATATTGTAAACCGCTCTGATGCTTCGGCCTGAGCGGTATATCAAATGTAATTAAACTTAAACTTCTATTCTTCTTTTTTGTGGTCGCGTCTGCCTTCCTTTGACGCTACACGGGTACCGCCGGTGGTTCTTTCTTTTTTTCCAAAAAAAACTTTCTTCTGGAGTCTTTAACCAGTTATTTTCTCCTCAGGTGCCACACTCCATTTTGGGCACTAGGCCCAACTTTTTCCTTTAAAACAGAAAAGCCCGCTTTGGGTTTTAAAAAGTTTTCCAAGTGTGGCGGTACCATCTCCGTCACCGACACCCATGAGTGGTGCCTCAAATGTTTAGGTCCTGACCACTCTATTTTGGAGTGTGTTGCCTGTGGGATGATGTCGAAGAGGGGCCGGCAGAACCGAGCTGCTAAACTTAGCACCCTTTTTCCCTCCGATGCAGCCTCTGTGGCATCGACGTCTTCCAGGGCTTCGTCTTCCTCCCATGGATCTCAGGTAACTAAACATAAATCTAGCCAGTCCTCAAAGGGTAGATCTCCCTCTAAGCATCGAGATGCCTCTGGCATTGCCCTTGAGGGACTTTCACCGGCAAAATTGCCCCAGCGGAAGGCTTCGGCTTCCGAAGCACTAATGGGGCTCCAGGATGTTCTCGAGGCCTCAACCTCGGCAGAACTACTGGTGCCATACTCTGGGGTACCGTCTGCTTCATCCAGTACCGATACCCAAGCATCAGCAGTGTCGATAGACCAGAGTTCTTGGCTATTGAACGCAGTCTGGCGGCTCTTCTCATGGCCTCGATGCCCCTGAAACCGCTTCAGACAATTCAACAGCTACCGGCACAAACTCCGGTACCGGTATCGACTGCATTGACATCGGCAGGTATTCTACCGGGACCGAGTCATGCTTATCCATCCAGTATTGACAAGTCAGTACCAGACCCCTCCGATGCCGACTTCGATCGGTACCGTGCTTTGCACAATCACCCGGATTGGGGATACTTTGAATCCTCGGATGAGTCTGAAGAGTCTGAAAGCTCTGCCGATACCAGAGTACTTCTTCCTGAGGATTCTTCTTCTCCTCAGCGTAGAATGTCTCCATCAGAGGATATGTCCTTTCAGGAGTTTATCTGAGATGTGGCTCGAGGTCTTTCCATCACAGTGGCTCCTGAAAAAAAGCCTAGGGCAAAGGAATTAAAAATCCTACAATACCCTAAAGCTCCCAAGGAGGCAGCTACCTTACCTATTCATGAGATCTTGCATGATCTCATGTTAAGGATGTGGGAAACACCTCTAACCACATCTCCTCACTCTTGAAGACTCGACACCATGTATCGAGTTCCTCCTTGTCCTGGGTTTCAGAAGACTCAGTTACCACACCATTCCATGGTGGTGGAATCAGCTATGAGAAAGATCAAGAGTGCAAAAAGGCATGCATCTAATCCTCCAGGACGTAAGTGTAGGACTCTTGACGCCTTTGGACATCGAACCTTCCAGACTTCCATGCTTTCTGCTAGGATCAATTTCTATATATTATATATGGGAATGTTCCTTAAGGAGGTCACAGGAGATTTAGAGCTTATGAGCCCCCTCCTTCCTGATGATAAGAGGCAGGATTTCCTTGCCCTTGTCAAACATGCTCAGGATGTTTCCAAGTTTGTGAATCGTGCAGCCTTTGACTGCTTTGAGTGCATAAGCAGAACCTCTGCTATTGCCATAGGTGCAAGTAGGATTGCCTGGCTCCAGGCATCTGACTTGGAACTTTGGGTGCAGGACAAACTAGGGAATATTCCTTGCACAGGAGAGAATCTCTTTGGCAAGAATTGGCCGGAAAAAGCTAATGAGATAGATGCTGACAATATCACCTTGGATAGATTGTCTAAATCTACAGTTGATCCTGCAAGGAAAAAAATCCTCTAAGAAATCATTCTTCAGTAAGAAGAAGTTTTATCCCTCCTATAACCAGCAGGGGCATCGTTTGGGTCAGTCTGCCCAAAAGGGACAGCAGCAACAATCTAGGCAAAGAAAAACAAAGGCTGCTAAGCCTCAACCGGCTCAGCAAACTCATCCTCCACAGGGGCTTTGACTCCTATCTAGAGAACTTTGCCTTCCTGGCCCTGAACGGTCCAGAACCCTCCACCATTCCAGGAAGGTTATGTAATTTTGCCCCTAGATGGGGTCAGATAACAGCAGAAAATTGGACTCTGTCTATGTAAGAGAGGGGTACAAGCTTCATTTCCTCAGCATGCCCCCTCCTACAATGGTAAGACAGTTCAATTCTCAGACCTCTCTCAATGACCAGTTAGGTCAAGAGGTCACTGTGCTTCTTGCCCAAGGGGCAATAGAAGACGTACCCATTCTCCAACAGGGTACAGGGTTCTACTCCCCCTATTTCCTTATTCCAAAGAAAACTGGAGGACACAGACCCATTTTAGACCTCAGAGAATTGAACAAATTCCTGTTCAAAGAGAAGTTCAAAATGATTTCTCTAGGAACTCTGCTGCCATACCTTCAGAGTCAGGATTGGCTTTGTTCTCTAGATCTCAAGGATGTGTACACTCATGTTCTCATCCATCCAACTCATCAAAAGTTCCTTCGCTTCCTATTTCAAGGGAAGCACTACCAATACAGGGTTCTTCCTTTTGGCCTGGCCTCGTTACCAAGGGTGTTCACAAAATGCATGGCTGTGGTGACAGCATTTCTTTGCACCCTAGGAATATTCGTCTTCCCTTACTTAGACGACTGGCTCATTCGAGCCCTTCAGAGCCAGAGGCCAGGGTTGCGCTCTCTCGCACAATGCACATCCTTCAGTATTTGGCACTTGTCATAAACTTCCCAAAATCCAACCTTGCTCCCACTCAGTCTCTAGAGTTTATAGGAGCTCTGCTGGATACCAGACAGACAAGGGCCTACCTTCCACAGCCCCGCTGCCTTCGCATTGTGCAGTTAGCTTCCCAACCAGTGTTAAAACCTCACCTCACTGCTCGAGAAATGTTACAGTTGCTAGGCCACATGGTATCCACCGTGCATGTGGTTCCTTATGCTCGCCTCCATATGAGGGCAGCCCAGTGGGCTCTATCCACTCAGTGGGCTCAGGCATCAGGTTGCCTGTCAGACAAAATAGCAAATTCAGATCACCTTATTTTGTCCCTCCAATGGTGGCAATCACCCCAAAACCTTTTGGTGGGGTCCCCTTTTCAGCAACCCCCACCCCAAGCCACTCTAACAACAGATGCCTCACAGGTGGGTTGGGGAGCCCACCTGCAAGGCCTCTTTACCCAGGAGACCTATCTACATATCAGTCTCTACCCAGGAGACCTATCTACATATCAATCTCCTGGAACTCGGAGCAATCTTCCTTGCTCTTCGAGTATTCCACACCCAGCTCAGCTACAAGACAGTCCTAGTTCAAACGGAGAATCAAGTAGCCAAGTTCTGTGTGAACAAGCAGGGCGGAACAGGCTCTCTGTCGCTATGCAACGAAGCTTTGCAACTATGGGCCCTCGCCAGAGAGCATCAGATTCATCTCCTTGCGGTGTATCTTCCAGGCATTCAAAACTCTTGGGCAGACAGACTCAGTCGAGTTCTGCTTCCACACAAATGGTCACTCCATGCAGACCAGGTGGCCAAAATTTTCCAAATTTGGGGAACCCCGGACATAGACCTTTTCGCAAGTCCACTGAATACCAAACTTCCCCGGTTTTGTTCCAGAATTCCGGCTCAGGGTTGTCAGGCCAGGGATGCTTTCCTCCTCCATTGGGGCAAGGACTTCCTGTATGCCTTTCCACCCATTCCCCTAATTCCCAAAACCCTGTTCAAGCTTCAGAGAGACAGAGTTCATATGATTCTCATAGCTCCACATTGGCCACGGCAAATGTGGTACCCTCGTCTCCTACATCTCTCTCAAGCTCCACCTCTGGAGTTAGGATCTGCTCCAGATCTCCTTTCTCAGGAGGACGGGATGCTGTGGCATCCCAATCCCCAGTCTCTGCATCTCAGGGCCTGGTTGCTGAAAGCCTAGAACTTCATGGTCTTAACCTTTCTCAGCAGGTAAAGGATATCCTTTATGCTCCCAGGAAGCCTTCCAAAAGATGCTTTTATGCTTTCAAGTGGAAAAGGTTTGCCATATGGTGCTCGGAGAAGGGTCTTAACCGTCTTGCGATACCTCTGGAATCATTACTGGAGTATCTCCTTCATTTGTCTAATGCAGGGCTTAAGACCAATTCAGTGAGAGTTTGAGTGCTATTGCAGCTTCTTTCAAGCCTCTAAATGGGCAACCTATTTCCTCTCATCCTCTCATAGCGAGATTTATGAGAGGCCTTCTTTTAACTAAGCCTCACATTAAGCCACCACCGGTGGCATGGGACTTAAATTTGGTTCTTGGGCAGCTTATGAAACCGCCTTTTGAACCATTAGCCACTACCTCCTTGAAATTCCTTTCCTGGAAGGTCATCTTTCTTATTGTAATCACATCAGCACGTCGCATCAGTGAATTGCAAGCATTGGTGGCTGATCCTCCTTATACAAGGTTCCATCATGATAAGGTAGTCCTTAAGACTCATCCACATTTTATGCCAAAGGTGGTGTCACATTTTCATTTAAACCAAGCAGTTTACATTCCTGTATTCTTCCCAAGGCCTCATGCCTCAAATGCAGAAAGGAATCTTCATATTTTGGATTGTAAAAGGGCTTTGGCCTTTTACTTACAAAGGGCACAGCAACATAGGAAGTCCTCTGAACTCTTTGTTGCTTTTGATCCTAGCCATTTGGGACTTCCAGTCTCCAAAAGAACACTGTCCAACTGGATTGCACAGTGTATATCCTTTGCCTATGAGAGTAAAAATCTTCCTCTTGCAGGCCATGTCACAGCTCACAATGTGAGAGCCATGGCAGCCGCTATGGCTCATCTTCACTCTGTGTCTATTGACGACATCTGCCGAGCAGCTACTTGGGCTTCGGTTCATACCTTCACAGCCCATTACTGCTTAGACAAGGACTCCCGCCGGGATGCCTTGTTTGGTCAGGCTGTTCTTCAACACCTGTTCCATACTTAATCAATTCCTACCCACCATCCCTGATAGGATGCCAGAGATCCATGGGGGGAAGTGGAGCCCTTTCACAAGGGCACACAACTTCTGGGGTTTTCTCCCTGGCATCTGCAGCTAGGGAGTCCCCATATGTGAAGACTACATTCCTGCTTATTCCTGGAGATAGCATAGTTACTCACCTGTAACAGGTGATCTCCGGGAACAGCAGGAATTTAGTCTTCACAACCCACCCACCTCCCCTAGGAGTTGTATCTCTCTATCTCTCTCTCTTTCCCTCTCTCTTTTGTCTCAGCTTTAAACTCAACTGGAGAGGGACAGTTTGGAAAGGCGGGAAGGCAGCACCCATGCTCCCAAAAGCTTTCCTATTGGACACTGGAGAGTGTTCCCGCGCATGCTCCGTCGGTACCGACGATACCCATATGTGAAGACTAAATTCCTGCTGTTCCCGGACATCACCTGTTACAGGTGAGTAACTATGCTTTCTCGATTAATGAAATTCCCTTCAAGCTGTTTATACAAACATAATCAGCGCTGCTTATACATCCTCCATTATTAACTAGTCTATTGAAAACTACACTTAACTATGAAATAAAAATATTACAACAGTCCCAACATTTTATCGATTGCCTGAATGCTTAATGGCCTCCCAATCTATTACGGATGCCACGCCTGTGCACTCACATCATTTAGTCCTTCGAGCTATGTCATCAACGTAATCTTCAACAATTCAATCCGAGCACTCATTTGATTCTCTCAACAAGCAACATATTCAAACATTCATATTCTTAGCAAACTACGCCTCATTATATACCCCATTTTAAACAATCTATCCAACCCATCTGACCTCTCATTCAGTCTTTTCAGTAAGCTGCGCATCCATAGTGGCCATTCTTCACTTATATTCTGCTCAAAACTGCACACTCGCAAAAATCCAAACGCATTCTATATTGCAATTCTGCATAGGGTAGAAATGCTTCATCCATATACAGTATTGCCTATCTGCAGTTCCTATAGTCTTCTCTATGGCTTACCCACCAATACCCTCCCTAATGTCAATGCCCTTAGCCCAAATCATTACAAAGTATATATGCTCAGAAACAACTAGCTCACAGTTTAATATTTTTTTTACATTGTATTTTTGCAATGTAAGCTAACTGTGTTTCAACATAATCAAGTAAATGGAAAAAAATAACCTGTACAAGGGTTGATAGCACATTGGAAAGTTATTATACAGATGTAACCGAGGCGCGACGGACACGGTGCTCCCCTCTGTTTCTTTTTTTCCAACCCCCCCGGTTCGCCTCCCCCTCCCCCTTCCAATAATCACACAACTACAATGTTGGGAATACCACTGGTTGCAGCTTTATTCTCTTTTACCCATATCCAACAACAATTTCAACCAAACATCTTAACCATTAAGTCCGCAGAAATGTCTCACCAGCCATGTGGGTAGCAAAGTGACTTCATTTCTGTTTCCGCCGCGGACAGGCCCACGGCTATCAACGTACCACCCCTCTTCCTTGCTTCGCCAAATTATTAGCAAAAGCCCACAGGGGTTATTCGGGTCAGGGGTACCCCTCCCCCGCACTATTAATAGCTAAGGCTCTGGACCCCGGAAACCTCCGGGATCCCGCTTCCCCCTTTCGCTGCAACACTCCCTCGTAGCCCATCCCCTGGCACCCATCTAAGGGCGGGCGGGCGGGTCGCCAGCTACCTTCGTCTCAGGCAACATCTCTGGTCCTGCCACTCTCTGCTTCTAACCCCCTCCCTCCAGCAGCCCACCACCCAGCTCCTGATTGGCTCCCACGGGTGAGCGTCGGCGACGGGAGCCAATCATTTTAAATAATGCCCTCCTCGGCCTCCCGTGATGCCTTCTCTCCTCCGCAGCTCCTCTGAACATCAGGGCCGCACAGTGCGCTGCCGGCCCGGTTACCCGTTGCCTTTTGAGGTACACGGCCCCGCGGCCTTGTTTATAACAGAGGCACGACGGACACGGTCCTCCCCTCTTTTTTTTTTTTTTCCAACCCCCCGGTTTGCCTCCCCCCCCCTCCTCCTTCCAATAATCACACAACTACAATGTTGGGAATACCACTGGTTGCAGCTTTATTCTATTTTAACCATATCCAACAACAACATCAACCAAACATCTTAACCATTAAGTCCGCAGAAATGTCTCACCAGCCATGTGGGTAGCAAAGTGACTTCATTTCCGTTTCCGCCGTGGACAGGCCCACTGCTATCAATGTACCACCCCTCTTCCGGCTTCGCCATATTATTAGCAAAAGCCCACAGGGGTTATCCGAGTTGGGGGTACCCCACCCCTGCCCTAATAATAGCTAAGGCTCCGGACCCTGGAAACCTTCGGGATCCCGCCACCTGCTCAGGCGACCTCCATGTCCCTGAGCCGCCCCCCCCCCCCAAAGCTGCGACTAGCGAACCTCCCGCCTGAGAACATATTCCAAGGCCTCCCGCCAGTCGTTGAGAAGCAAGTCCAAACCTACTGGGAATAAATGTACCCCATCCTACCGGTACAAACCCGCACATGCTATTTCTACCCAGGGATGCTGTATTTGGTAACCCCCTTGCTCCCCCACCCAATGGCCTATCTGGCGATTGATCTTGGTCAGACCCTGGGACCAGCGCCGCTGGTCCCAGCAGGCAGGCCTTGGAATAATATCCGACCTTAACAAAATGACATCCTTAAACATGCGCAATACTTCCGCCATATCCCGTATAACTTCCCTAATCAAATGTTTACAGGTCCAGGAACCCAGGTCATTGCCTCCCAAGTGCATCAAGATCATTGCAGGCCACTCCTTCATTCGACTGTGGTGCCGCAGCAAAGGCAAAGCTGAGTCCACCGCAGACCACACTTGCCCAGCCATAGGACAGTCACCTCCGTCGCATCTAGACCAATGTTAGGCCCCAACAGCCGCACCGCAGCTCATTGCTCCGCCCAGTGCACGAACGAGTGACCAATTAACCAGCAAGTACCAGGAGTCCTTTCCCCATCTGCAAAGAAAATCAACAGTTAGCAGCTGCCTCCAAACCGCTCCCCGCTCATAGCCACACATATTTGTGAAATGCTCTAGAGCGCCATCGCCCAATGCGTTGAATCTCCCTGTGGGGCAACCCCGCTGCTGCCGCACTGGTCGCTGCTTCGATACGGAAAGAATGCGGGGCATACCGCAGAGGATCGATGCCTATCTGCCGCAGAGCCAACCTCAGCACTGCTGCAAACTGAAAGTGCGTCAAGAGGCTAGAATCCTCATGCAAAAATAAATGCCCAACCACTGCTGGCCACACTCGCAAGTATTCTTGCAGAGATGCCACCAGACATGTCAGAACACTCCTAAGCGCCCTTAACACCACCCAGTGACCCTTTCCCATCTGACCCATCTTGGACTTGGCGAGCAAAATGTGTATCTCTCCTTCCAATAATCGGACCTGGTGCCTCTCCATCCCACTGCTCTCCCCCCCCCCCCCCCCGACCCTGCTACTAACTCTCCCACTCTAAAGGCCCCAAAAAATGCCAGGCAAAAACTGCCTGAAACATAGCAGCTTCATAGTGAGTCCGCATCACCCACGGCAATGCTGCACAGATTCGCAGCAGTAAGTCGTGCATAATGGGCATCCTACCATCACGCGGCATTGGCTGAGACCACTTCCCCCCCTGTAACAGTCTACGTGTCAGGAACCCGCCACCCTGGAAGCCCCAGCCCACTGCTCACGCAAAAAAGGCAAACCCCGCTATGTGCGTTCGCACAGTTGCTTTCGATGCCCCCACGGCCTTTGCAGAGATCACATATTCCGCCATCAGCCAATCCGCCACCTGCCCTGACTGCCATCTCCGAGTTAATAGGAAGTCGACCACCCTGTCGCAACCGTGCCAATAAGCCGCCCATGTCGCTGGCGACACCAACCTCTGCAGCAGCAGCAGCATTTCCTCAGGCCAATTTGCCTTAAGTGCTCCAGGACCTTAGCTCCCTCAGCGTCTGCCTCTGGTGCCAGCATCCTGAACAGGTCCCACTTGAAACGAGAAAGAGCATCAGCAATCCTGTTAGTGCAACCTGTTATATGACGAGCCTTAACTGACACATTCAAACGCAAACAGGTTAAAACCACTGCTCTCATTAATGCCGCCACCGGCAGACAACGAGGCGTATAATGGTTGATCACACTAACCACCACCTCATTATCACACCACCACACCACTCTGCGATTATGCAACCGCTCCGGCCACAGCTCCAATGTCACTAATATCGGGAACAGCTCCAAGAAAGTGATATTGCTAGTGATACCCGCCGCCTGCCACGCCTGCGGCCAACCCTCCGCGCACCAAGAACCACCAAAGTAGATACTTAAACCTCCCCCCTCCCCCCCCGCTGCGTCCGTAAATAGTTGTAGGTCCGCACTGGAGATCGTCACCTCCATCAGAACCGAAGTCCCATTGAATTGCCGCAAAAACACATCCCAGACTCTCAAATCCACCCGAACACTCTTCAACAACCTGATACGATGATGAGGCTTCCATACTCCAGCCATGGCTGCTGATAATCATTGCCAAAACACTCGCCACATCGGTATCACCCTGCACGCAAAATTCAAAGAGCCTATCAAGGCCTGCAGCTCTCTCAATGTTAACTTATGTGATCCCAAAACATTGGCCACCAAAACTCGCAGCCTCACTACCTTCTCCACCGGCAAGCGTGCCACCATCTCTATGGTATCCAGCTGCACACCCAGAAAAGTGATGCTCGTCGCTGGACCTTCAGCTTTCCCAGCCGCCAGGGGGTACCCCCCATAAACGCGACAATTCCACAAATCCCTCTAGTAGCTCCCGGCACCGTACCGACTGCGCCTCACCTACGAACAGGAAGTCATCCAAGTAATGCACCACATTCGCACATCTGACTTTTTGAACCAAGGCCCAATGTATAAATGTACTAAACTTTTCGTAATAGGCACACGAAACGGAACATCCCATCGGCATGCATTTATCAAAATAGCTGCTCCCTTTGAAGTAAAACCCCAACAAAGGGAATGCTGAGGGATGGACCGGCAGCAATCGAAAGGCTGAATCAATGTCCACTTTCACCATCAAGACTCCTGTGCCGCATCTGCGAACCAATCCCATCTCTGCATCAAAAGAAACGTATCGCACTGCGCACAACTCCTTCGGGATACAATCATTTATCGAGGCGCCCGCAGGAAAAGACAAGTTACGAATCAACCTGAACTTCCCTGGTTCTTTCTTTGGTATGATTCCCAACAGGGAAGCCACCAAATTAGCAAACTGCTGTTCCGAGAATGGACCAGCAATTCTGCCCAACTCCAACTCCCTCCGCAACTTGTCCCTCACTATGTCGGAATAACATCTCACCGATACAGCATTCCAAGCCAGTACCAACTCCACTGTTCCTATCACCGGTATACTAAACCCATACCTAAACCCCCCTCTAGCACCTCCCCGTCCCTCCTCCTTGGGTACCGCCAAAGCCATGGACGGAAAGCTTCCAGCCGTATCGGCGTGGAAGCCAGTCCTCTTAAGTCAGAACTACTTGGGAACTGGGAGGGGGGAAGCGGCAGCCCCTCTTTTGGCGCATTTGAGTGCGGAATGCACTCCACCACAGATAGAACACGCGTGCCGAAACTTGCAATCAGGAAATGGGCACGACGACCTGTTAAATTGCCAGCAAATATCTCCTGCTCCACTGCCCTCCGTTCTCGGCGACGTGGGGGCCCCTCCCACCCGAAAGAACCTCCCTGTCCCTGTCGCAGCCACTACCCCTCCTAGCTCCCCCAAGCCCCCCCGTTCCCTCTGTCCCTCCAGCCCTAGGCCTTGCCGACATTTGCATCAACCACAAGCTAATATCCTGCATCCCACAGGACAATAATTTATTCTCCTCCATCTTGTCCCTAAATTTCTCATCGTAGTTAAGCCAGGCACAACAATCATGCATTTGAGCCGTCTCCAAAATAGAATCTGCATATGCTAGTAACGTCCCATATCGCTCTGGATACCGATGCCCCCACACACTTGCGAGCTGCAAAAAAGCCCTTGTCCAATTCACGATGTTACGTGAAACTTTCTTGACCCTTCCTGCCCTCTTGTCTTCCTTTCTCTTCTTTCGGCTCTTGCCCAACCTCCGCCTCCCTTCCAGTAAACGAAAAATGTCTATGTACTGGTCCTCAGAAACCCCCTCCCATAACTCCGAATAAGACGCCAGCGTAGGTGTACCCCTGCTCCCCCCAACCTCCTCGATGGCAGTACCACCCGCTATCCATACCCCCCTTTCCTCCCCCAAAGTGGACGACGAGGACTCTCTGGACGACGAAGAGGAAGTATCTGAACTGCAATGCCGCCGACAGGTATGTTTCCTTTTCTTCCGCGACTTTCCTCCCACTCCCACGCGCGCGCTCCCTCCCCTTTTTCCACCCCCCTCTCGCTCCCTACTAGTAACTCACCTGTTGGTCCCGTCTCGTCCCCTGCCGCCTCTGGCCGAATTGCCATCTCCAATGACACATCTTGATGCTGCTCACCAGGAAGCCCACCATCACGCTCCCCCACTGCATCTCTCGACTCCATGTTCTCCACTCGCACTGGCCCTCTACCCGCGTGCTCACCGGGCTGCTGCCACACTGTATGTGCCTGTGGAGAGAAAAAAGGGAACACGGGGAGGGGAACTACCTGGGGCCAGGAGGGTTGCCATGCCCCCAGCCATTCCGCCCTGTAGGTCCCTTGCCCCCCTCCCTGCCATTAGTCCCATGCCGTGGGTCCACACACAGCATAATACCAATCATGCATCGATGACCCCCTTCCCCTGGCCCCGTAGACCCTGCCCTCCCGGGCTGGCTGACATCCCTCCACCTTGCACTCCTTGCACTCAACCCCCCATGCGTGAGCAGGAGGCACACTCTGCCCTTGACTGACTACCATCTTTTACAGTGGTACCTCCACCTCCACCCCCGCCCCCCTGCCATCCGTGTCCTGTACCCTACTAGATGGTACCCCCTGACTTGACCCCCGCATCCCCCTCACCCGGGCCCTACCCCTACCCCTAGCCCTCCTGGGCAAACTTGATGCCTCCCCCTGCCATCCTCTGGCCCCCCTAACTCTTGCAGACCCCCCCCCCCCGACACTGCCTCCATCCCACGCCTTCCTTTACCCCTCCTCTCCCTGCCCCCACACTTGAATCGCCTTCCGCGCCCCGCGGAGGCCTGTTCTGGTGCTGTGCTGCCCTTCCTGCCCCACTCACCCTCCCAGACCGGCCTCTACGAAGCGGCATGATTCTGGATTAATTTTTTGCGTTTCTTTTCGTTTCTTTTCCTTTTTTTTTTTTATTAGCCTCTAACCCTCCCCACCCACTAACGCCTGGGTTTCCTGATCCATGAAGAGTGGATCGCAGCTCTGCCCGGGACCAGATCAGCCCTCCACGTGTCCGGTCAAACTCCTGCAGGCTCCCAATGCTTCTGACACTCCATGCACACCTCCACTGTCCTGCAGTCTCCCCTGCTGGCTCCTTCAAACTCCTGCCGCTCTTCTCCTCTCTGACCAAAAAAGCCCCCACACCGACACACAGACAGCTCCCGATCTCGCCAGCTACCTTCGCTACGCTCTCAGGCAACGTCTCTGGTCCCACTACTCTCGGCTTCTATGCCCCTTCCTCTTGCAGCCCCCCCCGGCTCCCGCCACCGACACTCACCCGCGGGAGCCAGTCATTTTAAATAATGCCCTCATTGGCCTCCCGCAATGCCTTCTCTCCTCCGCAGCCCCGCTGAACACCAGGGCCGCACAGCACGCCGCTGGCCCAGTTACCCGCGGCCTTGAGGTACACGGCCCTGCGGCCTTGTTTATTATAGAAATTAGCTGAACATACAATTACGATTAGATATTTTTTTCTAAGACAGTTAAGTTCATAAGACAGATTCACTAAGTCTGCTTTAACTATTCAAATCTGAAGATAGTGAAGGGCAAACTAGCAGCAATGGGTAATATTATTTGGTTATTTTCTCTTTAAAAAATAAAATACTGCAGGCACTGGAATAGATATTTCTCAGTAGTAATATTTGTCTTATTGTGCTAATAGCTACCCTTTTGTATACACCGCTTTTTAAAGAAATAGAAAACCCCAGTACTCAGATTTTTTTTAAAATTAAAAATAGATATTAGCAGCTGCAAACCTGTTTGTTAATAATTCTGGAAACTTTGTGCTATAATTAAATATTTTGTTCTAGAAATAAAGCTGCTTAGCAGCAACATAATATTAGTAGTATGAGAGAGACTAGGCACTCATCTTAAGCGGAGCCAAAATTAAGAATGTTGTTTGCTAGAAGCCGGTATTTTGTTCCTCAAAATGATGTACAGTATATGTGGATATATTTAAATAACAAATGGGGAAAGCATGCAGATCATGGCTTATGGAAGTTTTTGCAAGCTCTCTGCTTCTCTTTGTGTCACTGTGTTGCCTGTGAGAGTTTGGGTGGGAGGGAGTGAGGTTGTATAACATTGGCTTCATGTGTGTGTAGATTTGGGTTGTGTATATGTGAAAGACGGATTTGAACCTTTGTGTGTAATCTCTTTGCAGCATTTCATTTGGTTGGAAACAAACTTCAACCATATGTCGTCATTATCAATGTCACTGTCAACAGATTCTATAGGTGCTATGAATGCCTCTCCCATTCAAAAACATTAGGCTATTTTTGGAGGGGCTTTCTGAGAAACCTCTGGTTTGGTCTGGCCCATTTTCAAACTTTGTGTGTCCTTTTCCTGGTTCTTCCCCATCCCACATTTAGTTCCATTCAGATTGTTATTTTGTCCCTAGACAAGATGGATGCATGGATGGACAGACATACTTTACAGCTCGTGTGTATAATTTCTTTTCAACTTTACATTGAATTGGAAAAATAAGAAAGAGCATGGAAGTCCATCCCATTGACTTTATTTTAAAGACCATTTTTGGCTTCAATGAACAGTGTTAACACCTACTCGTAAGTAGCTTTTCTCTGGAAAATGTTCCATGAGTAAAAGGTACATTCCTCTGAGCAGCAGTACTCTGCAGTAAGCTATACTGATATTTCTGCAAGATAAAGGTAGATATGCCTTCAAAATATGTACAGAGAAGCAGCACCAAAACATAGATGCAGAGCAATAGTGTCAGGACAAGACAACAAAAACTAAAGGCCAGAACCAAGGCACACATTATTGATGCCCTTCAGCCTGGGCGGTAAATCAAGGAATTGCATAAACATAAACATAAAAGAAAAGCATGCTGATCCTGAAAGCAGGAATATCTCTGCAGATCAACCTGCACAGATGTGTAAAATATCCTTTGAACATTAGCTTTGTCTATCTCCACTACACCACCACATATGTCCATTACTGTGGCAGGTGTTTCATCCACATCACTATCCATGCAACAGTACATTGGGAATCACCAACCATTATGATGAAGATGTTTTAAGCCATCATGAAAAACTATTTCAAAGGCATACCTGTTTTTATCTTGCAGAAATATAAATATCAGTATAGCTTACTGCAGAACACTACTGCTCAGGTTTAGAAATCTCAGCAAAGCCCAATAATATAAGCCGTTCTAATTCTAACATACAAATCACGGTCTGACATATTCCCAGTAGGGCATTTTGGAGACAAATCTCACTTTTTGGAGCAATCAGCCTGAGAAGACATCTCTCCACAGGGTTCCCACTGGGCCTTTCTCATCCTCCTCCAGTTAGAAACATGTTGCTGTACAACATGAAGTAGAGTCTAGAAATATTTGGCTTGCTGAAGTATCTTTGAGCCCCAAAGGAGATGATAGCTGTTATCACTGACAAATTTCTACTGGAACAACAAAACAGAACTTGGCAAAACCTGGTCACAAGTTTTCAAGAAATTAACTCTAAAATTTAGACCACAGTCGGGACAAGGCTTCAGTAAAGTGCAACTAACACTCCAGTTGGTAATAAAGCTTTGGAATATTTTCATTGCTGATTCAACTAAGTACTACTTCAGTACTCCCTCAATGAAACATCTCAAGATGAGAGATCAAATAGGCAGAAAAGTCTTCCATAGCTCTTTCCTCAGCACAAGGATAGTTGCACACCACTTACATGGTGAAGTACATGCATTCTTATCTGCAAAAGATCCAAGAAATTTGTGACACCCCTGGGAAACCAAGAACACTCTGAACTCTCTTGCTAGAATCTGAAGAAAACGGCAAACATCTAATGCGCTCTGCTTACTATGACTTTGAAATGTCTCAAAGATTATCTGCTATCACTATTACAGTCCGTAGACTAGCTTGGTAGCACTTCTTCAGGCCTAAAAGAAAACATTACTGGAAATCAGCAGGCACTCTGCATAGGTGATAGCCAATTTTCAGGTAACAGTAGAAGTGATAAGTTTGTAGAAGAGCACTATGATCTTTCAGTAGCAGCCATACAAGAACATCCAGTGACAGAGAATTCACACTTCCCTCAGTAGAGAAGGCTTTTCAGAAGAGCTGTTTACAGCAATATCCGTTGTCATGGCGCCAGGCAGATAGCGCCTGTAAAAGTGGAGAAAAACACACAGGGCAGTTTTAAAAACAGCAGTGCAGAGCACGTGGCTAGGGGTTGTCAGGGGCAACCAAGCAAAACAAGAGCACAGGCTGTAGAGAAACGCCCAGAGATACCATTACATCATAGCTCATCAGCAAAGCAGAGACAGCTGCAGAGAGTTGAGCTAACTCAAGTCTCAAGGAATGACGCAGATAAAAAAAGGTCAGTCTTGAGCAGAGCAGAGACACGTGCAGATTCAGGCACAGGGATACGAGCAGATTCACGTACAGGCACACGTGGAGAAGGAAGGAAACACAGAGATGCAAGCCAGGAGTCAGACTCGGTCTCTGCGGCAGAGAGAGACAGAGACATTGAGAGGACTCAAGGGAAAGGAAAGTACAGTGCTCAGAAAAACCAGGAGCCATACCTGGAAGGTTCAGACGTGGAATTATTCTGCACCTCAGAGGGGTTTATCCAAGAGGAGTTCACGAAGGTTAGTGCTGGGAAGTTAGGCTGCACTAAGCCAAGGTCCGTGTGGGGCCAGAGGGAGACTTCAGGATATAAACCACGAGGAGCAGGGAGAAGAGATAACCACAATAGCAGGAACCTGGGGAGCCAGAATACTTGTCCAAGAGATAATTCCCATGCTTTAGAAAGACGTCCTGTGAAAGGAAAAGAGGGGAAGAAAAGTTTCCACTTCCCGTTTACACACCAGCCGGGCAGAGCTCAGCCTGAAAGCCAAAGTACCTGGACTAGAGGAGCACTGAGTTTTACCCCCAGTGGTCAGGAAGTGTGTAGCCCACTAAGGAAAGATTCCATAGTGTGTGGTAAAGAACCTTTCTGCAGTGATAGGGGGGAGTGGTGCTCTGACCCAGCCGAGAGGAGAGAAACAAACACTAATCCACAATACAGCCCTGCAAGTTATAGTTATCAAGAAGCACCTGAAGATATGGATTGTGACTTTGGTGATGATAATTCTGATATGTGCAAAATGGACTGTACGCTTGTTTTCTCTGATAGCATAACCTCTTTTTGTTAGGGGCCTAAGAAAGCCTGCTGGAGTGAAATCTGTGGGAGAGCACAGATTTCACAGTTAAAAGTGTGTGATTGAAAACCCTGTTTTTCCCTCTTTTTGTTCAGTTAAAGCTGACAATAAGCATTTTTGTTCCCATTTGTAGTCCCTCACTTGTGTTATACCAGCTGTATGGTTTATTTGCTTTTTGATATTTGTTGCAAGAATTCTCCCGGGACGGGAAATAAAACCTCTTTAAGCATAGCTACTCGACCACAACTACCTCCTTATTTCGATTAGCTATTGGGACCCAAAATCCCTGAGGGCAACATAAAGTCCTTGCTGTTAGAAGAGAAGCAACACCGAAGCCCCAGGCTCCCGCCTTGTGGGGCCAGCAAGGTGTTTGACACCGTCAAAGACGACAACCTCAGCAATACATGGTTTTACCTATGCTGAGAGACAAAAAGCAAACTGTGAATGAAAATACCTCAGTGACCCAATGACCCAAACTAAATCAAAATTTACAAAGTCATCGGTAAATGTAGTCCCTGCTAACCAAAGTAAACAATTGTGTACAGATAACAATTGTCGGGCCCAGCAGACAGGAACAGCGAGAGAGAACTCTCTGCTCAAAAAGTCTGCAAAGCCCATTTTATTTTATTTACATTTTCATGCCCATCAAGGTGATTAAAAGGAAACTTATCTCAGTCCTCGGTGATACCTAGCCAGTCCACATTCGCTGGCTTAAGACTGCACAACATGCATGTTTCGGGTCCCAGACAGACCCTGTCTCAAGTATTCGCCCGCTGAAATGCAGTAGTAGAAACGCTGTGAGCCAACGTTTTTTATACGTAGCAGTCCTGGAAACCGGCCCTGGTTTTCCTATTACCAGCGAGTCAATATGAATGTTTAAGGCTCCGCCGCATTTGTTCCACTCTGCAGGAATTCAAGCAACAGGCTGATTTTTTGAGCACACGGCTTAGATATCGTGGTTATCCTAAGAACATCATCAGGAGGGCTTACCTCTGTGCCCGATTTTCTCATCGAGAGTGGCTGCTAGGGGTCCCACCGGTGAAGCCCGTGGTCTCTTTTGGGGCAATTACCAGTGATCGTATATTGGGAATTTTGCCTTCTATGAATCACACTTTGGCCATTACCAACGTGTTGAAGAAACATTGGCATGTACTCAATTGCATCCTTGTTTTCGCAAACCCTTAACCCTGGCTTATACTAGAACAAGAGTGGTGGAGCCTTTTATAGTTTGGTTTCAACCAATACATTCTTAAGGCATCTTTGATGAGTTGAACCCTCCCCCTCCTCGTTTTTTCCTCTTAAACATTCATATTGACCCGCTGTCAATAGGAAAACCAGGACCGGTTTCCAATAGAAATAGTTATGTCATTCCATCAGCCAATCAGTTTCCAGGACTGCTACGTATAAAAACGTTGGCTCCCGGCGTTTCTACTACTGCAGTTCCGCGGGCGAATACTTGAGACAGGGTCTGTCTGGGACCCGAAACATGTATGTTGTGCAGTCTTAAGCCAGCGAATGTGGACTGGCTAGGTATCGCTGAGGATTGAGAAGTTTCCTTTTAATCACCTTGATGGGCATGAAAATCTAAATAAAATAAAAAGGGCGTTGCAGACTTTTTGAGCAGAGAGTTCTCTCTCGCTGTTCCTGTCTGCTGGGCCCGACAACTCTATCTGTACACTATTGTTTAGTTTGTTTAGCAGGGACTACATTTACCGATGACTTTGTGAATTTTGATTTTGTTTTGAGAGACAAAAAGCAACAAAAGTCTCATTTCCTGACTCAAACCAAACAGTTGTCAGCTTTTTTTGATTGTACTTTTGGAGCATAGCTTTGTCTCCTCACGCCGCCATCAGACTCTGCTTGGGGGAAGTCATTTACAACTTTATTGCAGGAGCTAAGTTGATATCACCATAGATAGGTAATAAAAGTGGTTAAAATAGAATACCAGTAGAGATTTCTAATCTCACTTTCAGATCATCTCCTACCAATAACAGAAATCCAGATTTGGCGAACCGCTTTTTAAAAGAAGTTGCAAATCCTTTCAGAATCAAAGATTATAAAACCAATTCCTCCCTCAGAAGTAGGCAATGGCTTCTATTTCAAATATGTCCTCATATCAGAGAAATCAGGTGTATTTCATCCAATCTGAGTCCTTAGGAACCTCAACAAGTTCCTGTTAAAAAAGAAGTTAGATGAACTCTTTGGTGACCATTTTTAGATTGAAGAGATTGGCTATGCTTACTAGCTCTGTAGGATGTGTACACTATTAAGCCATTCATTCAAGCCACAGAAAATTCCTTCATTTCACTTTGGTTTCAGCCCAGTATGAGTACAAAGTTACTTCCAAGTGGTGTCTCAGCAGCACGCAGGTTCTTCACAAAATTATTGTCAGTAGTAGCAATCCACTTCAGCAAGCAGGGAAATAGCTTTCCTATCCTTGATAGCTGTCTAGTAGCTACATATATGGATTCAGGAACCACCCAGGCCACCATAACTACTATTAATACTCTGGAACTTTGAGATTTTGAGTAAATTATCAAATTTTAACCTCCATCCCAACATTAAAGTGCATCTCATAGGAGCAGATTTGGATACAGAATAAGCAAAGGCTTTCTTAATTGAAGACTGAGTGGAGAAACTCCTCAAGAGAATTCAGTTTGTACAGAAACCTAGAAAAGTAAGAAAGAGATGAGTAATTAATCCATTTAGCAAAAATATATATTCAGTCAGTCTGGGAGATTCCTCCCACCCATTGCTGGATTATAAATCAACCCTCATACAATAAAAACATGCAACAATAATAAAAGTAAGACAATACAAGATAAATACAGCATGAAAGAGTAGACTTTTAAAAAAAAACCTTTCCTCATCAATAAACCCAAGTCCTAAAACACTGGGCCCAATAGAAACAGCTGAGCTCCTAAATTAGTGCCCTATTTTCATCCATACTTAGGAGCCTAAGTTTTCAGCTGAAAATTGATCCTAATTTAGGAGCTTAAAATTGATGATCCTAAATTTAGGCCTGACATTCATTTGCCTAGATTTATGAGCCCAATTTTAGGTGCCTAGTGCTGAAAATCCATGCTAAGCTCCTAACATATTTTCCCCATCCTAAATCTGCCCCTTTTGTCACCCACTTCTTATGCTTTTAAATTTAGGAATTTAGAGAAATTTTTAAGAATATGTTTAGGCACTCAATCCTAGTAAATTTTCAGAGAGGCCAATTTAGGAGCATAACTCTCAAAGTTAGAAGCATAAATGCTTGAATATTGGGCCCATCCCCCCCCCCCCCCAGCCCAATACCATCTGCTTAACTAGCCTCCCCGTATGTCTCAATAAATAACACTCTTTTTACCTTCACACAATATGATAGAATATCCATTCATCCCTCACAGCTTTAGGCAGAGTATTTCACCAAAGAGGGCCTATCACTGAAGTAATTTTTAATCGAGACAACACTAACCTAACCTTAGCAGAGGGAGGGATGTCCAACAAATAACTGTCCAACAATCTTGACAATTGCTTGGGAACATATCTTCTCAATAATTCTTTCAAATAAGACAGTGCTTTTACGTGCTTTCAAATACGGCAGTGCTAGGACTCATGGCTTCAAAAGTCCATGTTGTATCCTTTGCCCATCTCCATATGAGGATACTTCAATAGCAAGTGAAATTTCAGTGGAATCAGTTGGGTATCATCTCACACTCTCTTGATGGATCTCCCCTTCCATCAACCTCAACATCACTACTGTATATTACTGTATAACATAAAAACATGCAACAATAATAAAAGTAAGACAATACAAGATAAATACAGCATGAAAGAGTAGACTTTGGGGAGCACATTTCAGTTCCTAGCACATGCCAAGGCTATTAGAAAGAAAATGTCTCATCAGTCACTTGGGAGTTAAAGGCAGTGCAAGCAGAAAATCAAGTAGTTATGTTGTCCACCAACATCTAGGAAGACATGGTTAACTATTTCTCTGTTGAGCAGCAGCCAAAATCTGGGATTTCATAACATCAGTAGGAACCTATCTAGAGACCATGTACTTGACTGGCATCCAAAATTATTTAGCAAAACTCAGATGGTTGCAAATTGACTGTCCCAGATACAGAAATCGTCACAAATGTATATCTCTGCTTTGGACTCTAACAAGAAAATAACCCTATTGTTTCCAGAAGGCCAGCTAATAACAGAAAAACCCATGATATCCTGACAAAATATTGTATTCCAAAATTACACCTGATGTACCAAAATTATCTGTTGCACCACCTATGAATTCCATCATATGTTTATGTTGAATCTAAATCACAGTCCTCTTTTGTATTTATATATATGTGTGGTAGTGAATTAAGTCTCACACCACACAACTCTACATGTTACTTTCACTTTAAGAAACAAGTCTTACGGGCAGATCAAGATGGCAACTTGCTAGTGAGTTTCAACATCTGCTTGGTGTTCTTTCAGGCTTTTTTTCTAGTTTTTACCTTATGAGCAAACCGAAGTGTAAGGAACAAGGTTTAGAATACACCATCGCAGTCCATCCCTACTCATCAAATCAGCCCAATGGATTAACACCTTGCTGCAGCATCAGGAAAAGATCTGGCCCATGTTGCCTTGCTGAAGTTGGCAAAGGAGCTGATGCACCTTTCTGAGACAGAAGCTTCTTTGAACCTGGTCCCTTGTATACCTCCTCCTCCCCCAAAGCCATTGAAGGAGTTTAACATTATTGGTACTAGTGGGCTGACGACTGGAGGGCCCCTTGAGAAAAGTGGCTCTGGGAAGAATGCAATACACATTTGACCTATCCAGACAAGCAGGAGAGATTCCTCCTGAGTCTCTGAGAGGTGTGAGTTGGTGCAACTGGCAGTGGAAGAGCAATCCAGCTACTCTGCAGATGGACTGGGACCTTTGTGTGCTCAGGGCCAGACTCAGGATGTACAGCTGGGTGAATCAGTACTTTGAGCATTCAATTTGGATATGTTTTCCCACTTCAAAAACCTCAGGTAGTTAGTTTGGATGTCATCGGTGAAGTATTGACTACCATAACTACTCAAATTATTCTTTTGGCTAAATTTACTCAAAATCAATCTGACTGTGGGTTCATCAGGAAAAAGTAGCGAAGCTGAAAGAAAATTTGCACATTTTGGAAAAAAGTCTGGTAAAGAACAAGAAGTGTTTAATTCTTTACTCCAGGAGCACAATTTTGCTTCTGTACAAAATTGAAGCATTGGAGATCTTGATGAGATGGCGTAATATGTGTCTTATTAATTTTCCTAAATCTCTGCTAATATCATCAACAGATATGTTCAAGAAGCATATTTTGGAAACCCCCAGAATCCCCTAACTTAGCCTTTCCTGTGATTTCCAAGGCTTTTTATTTGCCTTATGCGACTTTGATTATGGCTGAGCAGTAGGGGGAAAGAAGGAGATTTAATGATTGTTCTTTCTGATCTGATTCTTTAGAAACTTCTACTCAAGATCAAGTGACACCATCTACTACAGTAGTTATACTATTTTGTACTCAGATCATGATATTTTTTTTAAAAATTTTCATTCAATACCGGGATGATTTGGGGTTTTTTGGGTTAAAAGTTAGAATGTTCCTGGATGTATCCAAGTTGACCCATTAATGCGGAGGTGGTGCCATTTCTTTTTTCTGAGGCCTGCAATGCTGCAAACGGGGGCTATCTTTTGGTTAAATTTATCTTGTAAGTGCATTGTTAAATATTTAAATATTAAATATATTTTCACTGACCTTATACAGCTAACAAAGTTCCTGGCTAGTCCAAGATCCTCATTGGTTCTGATTCCATCTGTTGAGGCTGTAGGAAATGTTGCTGTGTAGTCCTTATTTGCAAGCTTTAAATATTGCTAGCATTAGCTTATATCTTGTTTTTATTTTGTTTTTTTATCTCATTGTTTCCTTGATTTGAGCTTGCGATGTCCCTGCATTGTGGGCTAGATGACATGACAAAAATGTTTTGTTTCTTTTTGTGTTTTCCTTAACAAGTGTTTTTGTTTCATTTCCAGTACAAGATTATTCTTGGAATATAATTAAAATTTCAATAAAGACAAAATTAAAACAGAGAAAGAAAAAGCAAGTCCAGACTGGACATAAAATTAATTTCAAAAAGTATCCAATGCAGTACTATATTTCTTATTGCTTTCTGCATCAAAGAAAATCAGCAAATTTTACTTATCTCCAATGCCCATTTCATTAATTCAATCTGTGATCCTTTCATCTGGAAGTGCCATTCTTCTCTGCGGTGATTTACTTCTCACATGGCTTCACTTCTGCAGATTAGAAAAATTTTCCAGTTTTCCCTGATGTAGATAGCAATAAGAAATCTACAAAGCAGTCACTTGGTCTTCTCTGCATACCTTTAGATCCCACTATCTCATTCATGCATCCAGAAAGAACAGCAACTTTGTACAGTATTGAAAAATCTGTTTGCATAACTACTTTAGTTCTCGAATTTCAGAGGATAACGCAGGTTGCTCATAAGTAGGTCTTAACAATGAACACAAACTCATATCTGCTCCTTGTCAAAGCAGGAATGAACTTCCAGGAGTGCACACTGTGATGACAAAGCAATCTTAAGCTGGGGAGTCTCAACTTGTGTGGCTGATTTATCTTGCTTGTTAATGGAGAACGCAAAGTTGCTTATCTATACTTGGGATTCTATGTAGACAGCAGGATAATTCAGATGCAAAGTTGTGCCCAAAGAGTGGGACCTAGGTGTGGTTGTGTCTGATGATCTTAAAATGGCTAAACAGGTAGAAAAGGCGACAGCAAAAGCTAGAAGGATACTTGGGTACATACGGAGAGGAATGGCTAGTAGAAAAAAGGAGGTGATAGTGCCTCTGTATAAGTCTTTGGTATGGCCTCATTTGGAGTATTGTGTGCAATTCTGCAGACCGCACCTTTAAAAGGATATAAACAGGATGGAGTCAGTACAGAGGGTGGCTACTAAAATGGTTAGTGGTCTTCATTATAAAGCGTATGTGGACAGACTTAAGGATCTTAATATGTACACATTAGAGGAAAGGTGGGATAGAGGTGATATGATTGAGACGTTTAAATACCTCCATGGCATAAATGCACAGGCAGAGAGCCTCTTTCAATTGAAAGCAAGTACTGCTACGAGGGGACATGGGATGAGGGTGAAAGGGGATAGATTCAGGAGTGATACGCGGAAATATTTCTTTACGGAAAGAGTGGTGGATCTGTGGAATAGTCTCCCAGTGGCGGTGGTATAGATGAGGACAGTATCTGGATTCAAAAAAGCATGGGACAAACACATAGGATCTCTAAATGAAAAAAGGAGACTGTTGTAGTTATTGATATGGAAGGACAAATTAGATAGGCCATGTGGTCTCTTTCTGTCATCATTTTTCTATGTTTCTATGTTTCTTTGAGAATTGAAACTAAACTACATAAAAACTGAGGTACCAGCATGGGCTGCAGTGTACAGAAATGTTAATTCTGAGCCGTAAGACTGCTACTCTGTCTTGGCCCCATCAGATGACATAACCTACTTATGTGTTTAATATTTTCTTTTGTCTGTGGAGAAACCTCCATTATAATTTCACCATTAATACACATAAAACACAGTTTTATCTGTTGAAATGCCTCTTAAAATTGCTATTCCTCCCAGCTGTAAATCCAATTGTGTACATTTAGAAGCAACTGCGTATTTTCAGAGTTTAGCTCTTTCTGTGGATAGCCTTCCTTTTATCTCAAATAACCTTCCTACGATAATTTTATTGTTTTCATGCTTCTCGTTATTAGTAGCATGAGCAATGCTGACACAAAATTGAAGCTATAGAAAACCTTGCCTGCCTGGTGCAAAGGTGATGGACCTCATGTGCCACGTAGATAAGGTTCTAGATAGTGCTGGGGAGGAGCCTGCTGTCTTGATAGGTGTGGGAGGGAGGTTTTGATACCAAAATTTAGGCTTTTAGATAGAAAGTTGAAATCCAGAACTTCCAGGGTAGCATTTTCAAAAATGGTTCCCATTTCACGCACAGGGCCCAAGAGGCAGACAGAGCTTCATAGAATCAATGTGTGGGTGAGATATTGGTGCAGGGAAGGGGTTTTGTTAGGAATTGGGCAATATTCTGAGGAAGGTGAGGGGCTTTTCCAAAAGGAGGTGCTCCACCTTAACCAGGATGGAACTAGGCTGCTGGCATTAACCTCCACCACCAGCACCCGATTCAGCATCGGGGGTGGAAGCAGGAACAGTAAACCTTTCCTGCTCCTCCCACCAAGGCAAATCAGGCCATAGTTCCTCTCTGCACAACAAGATTTCTCCAGAGCATGCTTTTAGGTGCGCTCACGCCTGGTGAACCATCGCCTGAGGGCCTCGCCAGAGGGCCCTTTTGCCTGGCCTTTAGGGGCAGACTGCTTACCAAGCAGAAAAGCTATAAATTATAAACTCTACTCCCTAAATAGAATAAAAGAAGACTGGGCACTACAAATAACAGAACTAGGAGGGAGCCAGCTCAGCAGACTTAACCAGCCAAGCTCAACTCCACCATCAAACATTCAAGGTAACCTCCAACATTGCCACAATGAACAACCGGTTAGCTACCACCTTATGCCTCTCCATTTTACGCATGTTTACAATCTCCTCTATCAGCCCACTATTCTTCTCCACAGACATGCCATCACCCATACATATCAACCACACATACCCACCACATATAACCTCTATATGCCCAGACACACACACCTCATCCAAATCAACTTCAAAGCACGAACAACCAAACTCCCTTCCCCTAACTCTGTAGTACAGACCCACCAAATAAAATGTTCCCTTTTAAATGCACAATCTGCAAGGAACAAAACACAAACCTTATCTGACTTGCTACACGACTATCAACTCGACATCCTAAACATAACTGAAACATGGTTCACTGAAGCGGACACAGTCCTACTAAACCAACTTACATCACAAGACTACCATCTATTCAGTTCTTCAAGAACAAACCAAAGAGGCGGCGGTGTCTGCATCCTAACAAGAAAATGCCTATACTTCTGCACCCTCTCATGAACTTCTGCCAATGGTCTAGAGACATTAACAATTTCAAACAACAAAATCACCATGCTTACAGATCATGGAACACCGATACAGACAATTTAGAGATTATCCTAGAGGCCATCTGTAACAACAACTCAAACAATAATTACCTTATGATTCTAGGTGGCCTCAACCTCACCTCTGCCCCACCAAACAAAGCAAACAGGTTTCTGAAAGCAATGGAATCTCTAAACTACATCCAAGCAGTCAACCAAGCCACTCGCACCAAAAGCAATGCCCTTGATATGATCTTCCTACCATGCAATCTATTCAAGAACCAGAAAACCCACCAATACCCACCATCACAGATGTCCCCTGGTCACACCACAAAATGATATCTATAAACATACCTCCAGAAATAAAAAAATACAAGCAGCTTAACCCAGAACACTGCACACACAGGTTCCACAACTGTGACAAAGAAAAATTCCTAACAAGCACACTCCCTAAGCTACTAAACTGCCCTCATGACACAAGAGACATAGATGCCCTAATAAGCAACTGGAATAAAGCAGTAGCTGAGAATGCAATGAAACTGCCCACTCAAAACCAGCGCTCCAGAGAAAACACAACAAATTGGTACACACCCCTACTAAAGGACTTGAAGAGAGATCTACGAATCACAGAAAGAAAATGCAGGAGCACTAAATTGGTGGAAACCCTCGGCGTGTACAAACACAAGCGACAATCTTACCAAGCCACCACCTCCAAAGCTAAAAAAGACTATTACACCAAGATACTTAAGAGCTCCTTAAATCATCCCCGAGAACTCTTTGACATAGTCAAAACACTATGCAAAGATCCCATAAACCGAACGGATAAATCCAACCTCATGCCACAAGCAATGGCTGACTCTTTCCAAGCCCAAACCTCAACACACGCCAACAATAGAAGCCAACACACAACCATGGCAAACTAAACCACACATCTAAGCGCATGGACCTCATTCCTGAAAATCAAACTAGAATATCTAGAGAAGATCATTACAAATATTAACACAACTACCTCTCCACTCGACTCCTGTCCAGTTAGCTGGATCAAAGTAGCCAAGAAAGAGCTCATTCCATCAATGTTAAAAATCATCCAACCATCACTTACTCATGGATATATACCACCTGAACTCAAGTCGGCCTCTATCTGTCCTGTCAGGAAAGGAACATCCAATGGCATCAATCAACCATCCTCCTATTGACCCATAGCCAGCCTCCCATTCTTGACCAAGGTATTGGAAAAAAATCATATGAAGACAGCTCCAGGACTACATAGACATGAATAACCCACTGGATCACCAACAATATGGTTTCAGACCATGCCGTGGAGTAGAGTCACTCAAGACTGCTCTACTTGAGAGCCCTATTAAAGGAACTGATAGGCCCAAATCCAGTTTCATCCTCATTTTTCTTGACATTAAAGCAGCTTTCGACTCTATCCCACATAATCTCATAATATAATGACTACAATCAATTGGCTTATCAAAAACCCCCCTCTCCTCGTTAAAATCCTAACTAATAGACCGTAAACAGCAAGTCAGAATAAACCAGAAAAATTCAACCCCATACACCCAAACACAAGGAGTCCCTCAAGGCTCAACCATCTTACTGTTCAACCTCTTTCTGCAACCATCATGTACTATAATTAAGTCCTGCAACATCCTGTACTACAGCTATGTGGATAATGTAATGATTTATAAGAACATAAGATATACCATACTGGGTCAGACCAAGGTCCATCAAGCCCAGTATCCTGTTTCCAACAGTGGCCAATCTAGGTCATAAGTACCTAGCAGTTTCCCCAAAAGACAGAGGTTCCACAATGCTTGTATTGGGTCAAGCAGTGATATCCTGGGTTCCTTTTAATAATGGTTTATGGACTTTTCCTCCAGGAACTTGTCCAAATCTTTTTTAAACCCAGCTACATTAACAGCCTTTACTACATCTTCCGGTAACAAATTCCAGAGTTTGATTACACGTTGAGTGAAAAAATATTTTCTCTTATTAGTCTTAAATAGTTTACCCTGTAGCTTAATTGCATGTCCCCTGGTCTTTCTATATTCAGATGACGTAAACAATCGATCTACATTTACCCGTTCCACTCCATTCATTAATTTATAGACCTCTATCATATCTCCCCTTAGACGTCTCTTTTCCAGGTTGAAGAGCCCTAACCTTTTTAGCCTCTCTTCATAGCAGCATCCTTCCATCCCCTTTACCATTTTGGTGGCTCTTCTCTGTACCTTTTCTAATAATGCAATATCCTTTTTAAGATATGGCGACCAGAATTGCACACACTATTTAAGGTGCAGTTGCACCATGGAATGATACAGAGGCATTATAATATCCTTTGTTTTATTCTCCATTCCTTTCCTTATGATACCTAGCATTCTATTTGCTCTCTTGGCCGCCACTGCACACTGGGCGGAGGGTTTTAACATGTTATCCACAATGACGCCTAAATTATTTTCCTGGGTGGTGGTTCCTAATGTAGAACCTTGCATCGTATAATCATAGATTGGGTTGTTCTTTCCTAGGTGCATAACTTTGCACTTGTCCACATTAAATTTCATCTGCCATTTGGATGGCCCAGTGTTCCAATTTATCAAGATTCTCTTGGAATTTTCCATAATCCTCATGGGTTTTAACAACTTTAAATAGTTTCGTGTCATCTGAAGATTTGATAACCTCACTCGTTATTCCCTTTTCCAGGTCATTTATGAATGTCAAAAGGCAGCGAACCCAGCACAGATTTCTGGGGTACTCCACTATTCACCTTTCTCCATTGGGAAAATTGGCCATTGTAGCCCTACCCTCTGCTTTCTATCTTTTAACCAGTTCCTGATCCACAGTAGTACATTGCTTCCTATCCCATGACTTTTTAGTTTTGCCAAAAGTCTCTGATGAGGGACCTTGTCAAAGGTTTCCTTATAGTCCAGATACACGTTCTCAAACGATTCATCTTTGTCTATCTGTTTATTCACACCTTCAAAAAAACATAACAGATTAATAATACAAGCTCTTCCTTGTCTAAAGCCATGTTTGGCTGTCTTCCATTAAACCATGACTATCTACATGTTGGGTAATTTTGTTCTTTATGGTGGTTTCTACCATTTTTCCCGGTACTGATGTCAGGCTCACCGGTCTGTAGTTTCCCGGATCACCCCTGGAACCCTTTTTAAAAATTGGCGTTACATTGGCCATTCACCAGTCTTCAGGTATTACAGAAGATTTTAATGATAGTTCACAGATTACTAATAGCAGGTCTGCAGTCTCATATTTCAGTTCTTTTAACACCCTTGGATGTATACCATCTGGTCCAGGTGACATGCTACTCTTCAATTTATCAAATAGTTGTAATACATCTTTCTGGTGTATCAATATTTCTTTCAATTCTTCCACAGTATCACCTTTAAATACCACTTCAGTCATGGGTAACATCCCTGCATCTTCCTCAGTAAAGACCGAAGCAAAGAATTATACACCTATTAACACAACAAGCCTCAACATCATGCCCATAATAAGCTGCTTTTCCACACTTTGCAACTGTCTCAAAAGTCAGAACCTGAACATAAACCTAAAAATGTCAGAGGCCATGTTCATCACCAAAGACGCGAGCTTCACACCACCTGCCACCATATCTATTAATGGAACACTTATCCAAGTGAAACAATACATACAATACCTTGGAGTTACCATAGATCAGCACCTCGCCTTCAAAACACACTTACGAAACATAACACAGAGCATATATTTCAAGCTAAAAACAATCAAGAATCTTAAGCCATTCCTAACAGACCATGTCTTCTGATCTGTCCTTCAAGCAACAATATTCCTCCACTTCAATTATTGTAATATCAACTTCTAACCATACCAAACTCAACTATCCTCCCCCTCCAACTTGCACTTAATACGGTGTGACCGCTTCTTGAATATTGTGTGCATTTCTGGTCACCATACGAGTTATCTATAAAAGGATATAGCAGAATTAGAAAAGAAAAGTAAAGAGCAATCAACATGGTAAAGGAGATGGAAGGATATGCCTTTGAGGAAAGGCTTAAAAAGTTAGGGCTTTTCAACTTGGAAAAGAGATAGCTGAGGGGGAGATATGATAGATGTCAACTATATAGCTCAACTATATAACCACATATCCCCAGTGCTTTACAACCTTCATTGACTGCCACTCCAGAGCAGAATTAAACATAAAATAATCCTGATTATATTTAAACTACCAAGAAACATAGCACCCTCGTGCTTATTCAAACTTATCATAATAAACCTAGTGATAGAATTAGAACAGGATATACCCAGGATACACTAGTAGTAGAGCATTCTTTCTTTGTGCGCTTAACTTATGGAATGCCCTTCCAGAAAAGTTAAGAGCTACTACTGACTTGTCCATATTCAGGAAAAACCTCAACATACACCTGTTCATTGAGCACGTTGGTGTTCTAAACATAAATTGTGAATTCGTCGTTTTCTATGAATGACTACTTGAATGTAACAAAGCCAAACCTCATTCAATGGATTAACCAAACTTGTTATTCAGTATTTCTCTGTTGTCAGAAACTGAGCCTCAGAATCAACCAATAGCACTTAAAATGCAGGGACCATCAAGGTGTCCTTATTGTGTGCTGGTGTTACATCAATGGCTCTGATGAAAAGGACCGAATGACATATCAAATATAATGTATCATTAATTCAAATAAAGAAAAATACTCATCTTATTGTGTAGTAGCATATGTCAAAAGGATTCCTTTAAATACTTGCTATATTCGTTTCTGCTTTTGACTTTCATTAGTTACTCTCAGTCTCTTTAGTACTGTGTTGCTGAAAAAAGTGTGTCCCAACGCCAACAATCGAAGGCGCCCATGCGTTTCTCCACAAATGGGTTTCTCAAGGGACTCCAACAACAAAATATCCTGTAAGAAATGACATCAATAGTGACTGAATAATAATACTCAAAAAATCTTTCGTTATGCTAAAACCACATTAAAATACGAAGGAAAATACCCGCCCAACCTTATCTCAGCACAGCTTCTTGTCTTAAGGCTCACACTCCCACTCGTTCTCTGGGAAAACCCAAAAAACGCCGCGCATGCGGACTAGAAAAGAAAGCTGCCATTTTTAAATGTCTCAGTAAGCCCGAATAAAATCAAGCTATATTGCTATTGGTGGAACATTAAACGCAAACAGCCCAATCAATGCTAAAATTAAGGCCCCCCCGGTTGTACCGTGTCTAGAGTGTAAATCCACCACTGTTCACGATAAAGTAATTGTTGGTCCCCTGATCGCCCTTGTGCACCTCCTATCACTTGTTCGATAATCCAACACCTAAGTTGGGCAAAAACGTGTTGGTATAGCATACAATGATCTACTAGAGGAGCTTCTTTTCTGATACAGCGGAGCCTGCTTTCATGTTCTTTCATCCAAACTTTAAAAGGACGAATCGTTTTGCCGATGTACAGCAAATTACAGGGACATTTCACTGCATATACTACGTGGGTGGACTCGCAAGTGGTGGTATGCCTCAATTTGTAAGTGGTGCCCTTGTAATCAAAATGAGAACATTCAATGGTGATGTTGCATATCATGCAGTGACCACACCTGCTATGTCCAATCGAAAAAGCTGTATGGCTGGTTACCGTTGTGTCACGCAATTTTGTGGGACTTAAAAATTCTTTTAAATTTCGGCTGCGTTTCCATACGCAGCGTATCGATGTGTCTTGCATGCCAGGAGCCAGCTGAAGTATCACTCGATGTTTCCTCCAGATTTTCTGCAAACCTGAGCTAATTGGGGAATAAGAAGTGATGAGATTGATGTTACGGTTCATACTCGGTTCTACCGAATTTCTCTTAGGAACCAATAATAGATCGCAATTATTGTGTAGAGCTCTTTGATAAGCCTTTTGTACCAAGGAAGATGGATAACCACGGTCAAGAAAATTCTCTCTTAGACCCGCTGCCTGTTCCTTATAGGTCTTCACATCCGAACAGTTCCGCCGATACCGCAAAAATTGGGATAAAGGCAGACTGTTCTTCAATTGAGGAGGATGTGCACTATCGTGGTGTAAAAAAGTATTACGATCAATAGGCTTACGGTACACCGAAGTGCCCCAGCCATCGCTCTGTCTGGTAATTAATAGATCCAAATAAGTAATACTATTCCGTTGTATCTCACTGGTAAAGTTGATGTTAGTGTCTCTGGAATTTAACCACTGAAGAAAAGAATCAAATTGAAACTTAGTGCCCCTCCACAGCATGAAAACATCATCAATTTAACGGTACCAGGCCTTGATATTATCCAAATAAATGGAATTAGAAAAAAAGATCTTTTCAAACGTTGCCATATACAAATTGGCAACTGACGGGGCGCAAGTAGCGCCCATGGCTACCCCTGAAATTTGATAATAAAGAACTCCTTGGAATTCAAAAAAATTATTGAAAAGGCCTAAAGTTGTAAGAGCCTGCAAGAATTGTAACTGTAGCTGGGACAGATCACCGCGAGCAATTAATGCTTGCTGTACTATTGCGCTGGCAGCTTCTTGCGGAATACTTGTATAAAGTGACTGGACATCCAAAGTCACTAAAAAAACCTGATAATCCGCAGCCCAAGGAGACAATGCTTGTAATACAGACAAAAAATGCATTGTATCACGGACATAAGATGGAATGTCTGTCAATAATGGACGCAAAAACGAGTCCAAATAAGTAGACAACGGCTCTAACAGTGTCCCTTTAGTGGACACTATTGGACGGCCGGGAGGTCTCGTGGGATGCTTATGGATTTTAGGTACAGTGTAAAATTGGGCTGTTCGCGGTCCAACCACATTCAAAAAGGTGTATTCTTTTTTAGAGATCACTTTGTCTCGCAAGGCCGCCTGTGTAAGTTCTTTTATAGTAGCTTGAAGCTCAGCGCTGGGGTCTGTCTGCAGAATTGTATATGTGGTGGTATCCCGAAGTTGTGCAAAAGCATCTTCCAAATAAAATGTTCTAGTTTGTATAACAATCGCACCACCCTTATCAGCCCGACGGATTACCCACTCTGATTTGCATTGTAACTCGTGCAGTGTGGCCCGCTGAGAACGAGACAAGCGTGTGTTGTGTAATGTGCTAGTATTGGCTAATTGTTCTACATCTCTTAATACTAGATCCTTAAAAATTTGTGCAGCTAGATGAAATGGACCAGGCGGCATCCAATGTGACTTTAAAGGCAGTGGAACTCGTCTGGATTCAATGGAATGGACCGTTTCTGTCCTATCAGAAACAGTGGAGAAAAAATTCCTTAGATGAAGCTTTCGCACTAAGCTTTCAAAATCAATGCGAAAACGGAAAAAATCAAATTCAATCTCGGGGACATACGAAAGACCTCTTTCCAATAAATTCTCGATGTCAGATGATAGAGGTTCCCCCGTGAGGTTAACCACCAAACTTCCACTGGGAGATGTTATTTCCCTCGAGACTTTGATTTGCCCCGGCCTTGGCCCTGTCCCGACGCTGATTGCGTGCTTCTTTTTCGTCGAGAACGACCATTCCCTTCTTTGGCCAAAAAACTATCTTTAGATGACTTGCTTGTATCTGAAGTACCCCCTTCATCAGTAGTATCATTGAAATGAATGTGTTTCTT
Source organism: Ichthyophis bannanicus (assembly GCA_033557465.1). NCBI lineage: Eukaryota > Metazoa > Chordata > Amphibia > Gymnophiona > Ichthyophiidae > Ichthyophis > Ichthyophis bannanicus. The sequence continues at coordinate 369,512,789 of CM066031.1, forward strand.
GGATTTCTTCTGCTTACGATTGAGGTTCATCCATGGGTAGACATAGCCTGTCGTATAGTCTGCCCCATCACGTTTCAATTTCTTCAGTTTTTTTGTCATTACTTCTTGTCGCATTGTATCCATTTTTTGTTTCAACAACATCTGATGACTAGAGAACTGCTCATCCGATTCTTGAACTTTCAACGTAGCCGGGGCAAATCAAAGTCTCGAGGGAAATAACATCTCCCAGTGGAAGTTTGGTGGTTAACCTCACGGGGGAACCTCTATCATCTGACATCGAGAATTTATTGGAAAGAGGTCTTTCGTATGTCCCTGAGATTGAATTTGATTTTTTCCGTTTTCGCATTGATTTTGAAAGCTTAGTGTGAAAGCTTCATCTAAGGAATTTTTTCTCCACTGTTTCTGATAGGAAAGAACGGTCCATTCCATTGAATCCAGACGAGTTCCACTGCCTTTAAAGTCACATTGGATGCCGCCTGGTCCATTTCATCCAGATGTACAAATTTTTAAGGATCTAGTATTAAGAGATGTAGAACAATTAGCCAATACTAGCACATTACACAACACACGCTTGTCTCGTTCTCAGCGGGCCACACTGCACGAGTTACAATGCAAATCAGAGTGGGTAATCCATCGGGCTGATAAGGGTGGTGCGATTGTTATACAAACTAGAACATTTTATTTGGAAGATGCTTTTGCACAACTTCGGGATACCACCACATATACAATTCTGCAGACAGACCCCAGCGCTGAGCTTCAAGCTACTATAAAAGAACTTACACAGGCGGCCTTGCGAGACAAAGTGATCTCTAAAAAAGAATACACCTTTTTGAATGTGGTTGGACCGCGAACAGCCCAATTTTACACTGTACCTAAAATCCATAAGCATCCCACGAGACCTCCTGGCCGTCCGATAGTGTCCACTAAAGGGACACTGTTAGAGCCGTTGTCTACTTATTTGGACTCGTTTTTGCGTCCATTATTGACAGACATTCCATCTTATGTCCGCGATACAATGCATTTTTTGTCTGTATTACAAGCATTGTTTCCTTGGGCTGTGGATTATCAGGTTTTTTTAGTGACTTTGGATGTCCAGTCACTTTATACAAGTATTCCGCAAGAAGCTGCCAGCGCAATAGTACAGCAAGCATTAATTGCTTGCGGTGATCTGTCCCAGCTACAGTTACAGTTCTTGCAGGCTCTTACAACTTTAGCCCTTTTCAATGTTGTTGTTGTTAAGTGCCGTCGAGTCGGAGTCGACTCATGGCGACCCTCTGGATAGCTATCCTAAATTGTGTTCGGTCTTCAGTCAGGCGGCTCATTGTTGACAGACTGGTACCCGTAGCTGCTGTTATTGTAGCAATCCATCTCATTGCTGGCCTTCCTCTTTTGCGTTGACCTTCTATCTTGCCAAGCGTGATGTCTTTCTCTAATGATCTCTCTCTTCGCATGATGTGTCCGAAGTATGAAAGTCGAAGTCTTGTCATCTGAGCTTCTAAAGAAAGCTTAGGTTTGATCTCTTCTAGTACCGACTGGTTTGTTCTTCGGGCAGTCCATGGTATACACAGTATTCGCCGCCAGCACCATAATTCAAAGGCATCAATTTTCTTCCTGTCTGTCTTTTTCACTGTCCAGCTTTCACATCCATATGATGTTATTGAAAATACCATGGCTTGAACAAGTCGAATCTTTGTATGGAGAGAGACATCTCTGCTCTTGAGAATCTTATCTAGGTCTTTCATAGCCATTCTGCCAAGAGCAATGCGTCGTCTGATTTCTTGACTGCTTGTTGCTTCTTTATTGATAGTTGATCCAAGTAGGTTAAAGTTGTTCACGATTTCAATTTCTTCTCCTTCAACGATGAACCTGTTGATTATGCCTGTTGTCATGATCTTTGTCTTCTTTACATTAAGGTGCAGGCCCATTTTGAGACTATGTTCTTTGATTGTGAGAAGCAAATGTTTCAGATCATCTTCACTTTCAGCCAGTAATGTGGTATCATCAGCATAGCGAAGGTTGTTGATGAGTCTTCCACCAATCTTCACACCTGTGTTGTCTTCATACAGTCCTGCTTCTCTGATGATTTGTTCTGCATATAAATTAAACAGGTAGGGGGAAAGTATGCAGCCTTGTCTTACACCTTTGCTTATTTTAAACCATTCTGTTTCTCCTTGTTCCGTTCGAACTGTTGCTTCTTGATCAATGTACAGATTACGCAAGAGAACGATCAGGTGTTCTGGTATACCCATACTTCTTAATGTGGCCCAGAGTTTCTCATGGTTTACACAGTCAAAAGCCTTGCTATAGTCGATAAAGCACAAATAGATATCCTTTTGGTATTCTTTAGTCTTTTCAAGGATCCATCTCACATCCGCAATGATGTCTCTCGTTCCTCGCCCTTTCCTGAACCCTGCTTGCACTTCAGGTAGTTCTTGTTCTAGGTATGGCTGTAGTCTCTTTTGAATAATCTTCAGTAGAATCTTGCTGACATGTGGGATCAGAGCGATTGTGCGATAATTTCCACAGTCAGTTGGATCACCTTTCTTTAATATTGGTATAAACACAGATCTTTTCCAGTCAGTTGGCCATGATGTTGTCTTCCATATTTCTTGGCAGAGCCTTGTAAGTACGGTAACAGCTGCATCAGATTGCTGCAATACTTCTATGGGAATGCTATCAATGCCTGGTGCTTTGTTCTTTGATAAGGCTTTCAATGCTGCTTCAACTTCTTCTTTCATCACCAATGGTTCCTGATCATAAGGTATAGGTTGAAACGGCTGTTGGTCCAGTTGATCTTTATCATATAAAAACTCTGTATATTCCTTCCACCTTTTCTTGATCTTCTCAGCATCATTCAACATAGAACCTTGAGCATCTTGTAACATTCCAATTCGAGGCTGGAACTTTTTCTTTAACTCTCGCAGCTTTAGGAAAGCCGATCTTGTTCTTCCTCTAATACTTTCTGCTTCTATTTCCTTGCAAGTGTCATTGTAGTACTTTTCCTTGTCCTGTCTTGCTGCACGTTGGAAATCTCTGTTGAGTTCTGCGATTGTCTTTCTTTCTCCTTTGGCTTTAGCTTCTCTGCGTTTCTGGGCAATTTTCAGAGTTTCTTCCGTCATCCATTTTGGCCGTTTTTGCTTTTTCACCTTTTGTAGAGACTTCTCGCTTTCTTCCAGCACAACCTTCTTGATGTCATTCCATAACTCTTCCGGAGCTCTGTCATTTGTATCTAAGGCAGCAAATCGATTTTGCAGGCAGTCTTTAAATTCCAGTGGTATATTCTCAAGGTCATATTTTGCTGCATTCATGAGTGGTTTGCTCTTTTTCAACTTTAGCTTGAGTTTGCATACTAGTAGTTGATGATCTGTACCACAGTCAGCTCCAGGTTTTGTCTTTGTTGATGTTACAGAGCTTTTCCATCGTTGACTTCCACAGATGTAGTCAATTTGATTTTTATACAATCCATTGGGTGAAGTCCATGTGTACAGTCGTCGCTTGTGTTGCTGAAAGAAGGTGTTTGAGATGAATAGATCATTGGTCTTGCAGAATTCTATCAATCTTTCTCCAGCTTCATTTCTGTTGCCAAGTCCATATTTTCCAACTACTTTGCCTTCTTCTTTGTTGCCAACTTTTGCGTTCCAGTCACCCATGACTATCAGGATATCCTGTTTGCATGTTCTGTCAATTTCAGCTTGTACTTGTTCATAGAACTCTTCAATTTCATTCTCTTCTGCAGCTGTTGTTGGGGCATATACTTGAATTATAGTTGTGTTGATAGGCAATCCTCGTAGACGAATAGAGATTAAGCGTTCGCTGACTGCATTGTATTTCATTACAGTTCTTGCAAGTTTCTTCTTTATTATAAATGCAACACCATTTCTTCTTTGTCTTTCATTTCCAGCATAGTAGACCATGTGATCATCTGATGCAAAGTGCCCGATGCCAGTCCATTTCAGTTCGCTGACACCCAACAGATCAAGTTGTACACGTTCCATTTCATTCTTGACCACTTCCAACTTCCCTTGGTTCATGCTTCGTACGTTCCATGTTCCAATGTGTAAGACATCTTTACAGCTTCTGACTCTCATCTCATATCATCAAATTTCAGGGGTAGCCATGGGCGCTACTTGCTCCCTGTCAGTTGCCAATTTGTATATGGCAACGTTTGAAAAGATCTTTTTTTCTAATTCCATTTATTTGGATAACATCAAGGCCTGGTACCGTTATATTGATGATGTTTTCATGCTGTGGAGGGGCACTAAGTTTCAATTTGATTCTTTTCTTCAGTGGTTAAATTCCAGAGACAATAACATCAACTTTACCAGTGAGATACAACCGAATAGTATTACTTATTTGGATCTATTAATCACCAGACAGAGCGATGGCTGGGGCACTTCGGTGTACCGTAAGCCTATTGATCGTAATACTTTTTTACACCACGATAGTGCACATCCTCCTCAATTGAAGAACAGTCTGCCTTTATCCCAATTTTTGCGGTATCGGCGGAACTGTTCAGATGTGAAGACCTATAAGGAACAGGCAGCGGGTCTAAGAGAGAATTTTCTTGACCGTGGTTATCCATCTTCCTTGGTACAAAAGGCTTATCAAAGAGCTCTACACAATAATCGCGATCTATTATTGGTTCCTAAGAGAAATTCGGTAGAACCGAGTATGAACCGTAACATCAATCTCATCACTTCTTATTCCCCAATTAGCTCAGGTTTGCAGAAAATCTTGAGGAAACATCGAGCGATACTTCAGCTGGCTCCTGGCATGCAAGACACATCGATACGCTGGGAATGGAAACGCAGCCAAAATTTAAAAGAATTTTTAAGTCCCACAAAATTGCGTGACACAACAGTAACCAGCCATACAGCTTTTTCGATTGGACATAGCAGGTGTGGTCACTGTACGATATGCAACATCACCGTTGAATGTTCTCATTTTGATTACAAGGGCACCACTTACAAATTGAGGCATACCACCACTTGCGAGTCCACCCACGTAGTATATGCAGTGAAATGTCCCTGTAATTTGCTGTACATCGGCAAAACGATTCGTCCTTTTAAAGTTCGGATGAAAGAACACGAAAGCAGGCTCCGCTGTATCAGAAAGAAGCTCCTCTAGTAGATCATTGTATGCTATACCAACACGTTTTTGCCCAACTTAGGTGTTGGGTTATTGAACAAGTGATAGGAGGTGCACAAGGGCGATCACGGGACCAACAATTACTTTATCGTGAACAGTGGTGGATTTACAATCTAGACACGGTACAACCGGGGGGCCTTAATTTTAGCATTGATTGGGCTGTTTGCGTTTAATGTTCCACCAATAGCAATATAGCTTGATTTTATTCGGGCTTACTGAGACATTTAAAAATGGCAGCTTTCTTTTCTAGTCCGCATGCGCGGCGTTTTTTCGGCTTTCCCAGAGAATGAGTGGGAGTGTGAGCCTTAAGACAAGAAGCTGTGCTGAGATAAGGTTGGGCGGGTATTTTCCTTCGTACTTTAATGTGGTTTTAACATTACGAAAGATTTTTTGAGTATTATTATTCAGTCACTATTGATGTCATTTCTTACAGGATATTTTGTTGTTGGAGTCCCTTGAGAAACCCATTTGTGGAGAAACGCATGGGCGCCTTCTATTGTTGGCGTTGGGACACACTTTTTTCAGCAACACAGTACTAAAGAGACTGAGAGTAACTAATGAAAGTCAAAAGCAGAAACGGATATAGCAAGTATTTAAAGGAATCCTTTTGACATATGCTACTACACAATAAGATGAGTATTTTTTTTTTATTTGAATTAATGATACATTATATTTGATATGTCATTCGGTCCTTTTCATCAGAGCCATTGATGTAACACCAGCACACAATAAGGACACCTTGATGGTCCCTGCATTTTAAGTGCTATTGGTTGATTCTGAGGCTCAGTTTCTGACAACAGAGAAATACTGAATAACAAATTCTAAACATAAATGACAAGATTGACCCAACCTAACTCTCATTCACCTACCCATCCAAATTACCACAGAGCAATAAAAGGCCCAGACCAAAGCACTCGATGAACCCACATTAACTACACCTCATGTATCTATCATCATGAAACTGTATAAGACCTTTAATTAAATAAATAATGAGCGAAGTGGAATGGCTAAACGTAGATCGGTTGTTTACGCCTTCAAAAAGTAGAAAGACTAGCGGACATGCAATGAAGGAACCATGTAGCACATTTAAGACTAATCTGAGAAATATTTTTTTCTCTCAACGCGTAATCAAACTCTGGAATTCATTGCTGAAGGATATAATGAAAGCTGTTAGTGTAGATGGGTTTAAAAGAGGTTTGGACAAATTTCTGGAGGAAAGGTCCATGAGTCATTAGTAAAGCAGACTGAGGAAATCCACAGCTTACCCCTGGAATAAGCAGCATGGAATCTGTCTACCTTTTGGGAACCTAGCAGATACTTGTTACCAGGATTGGCCACTGTTGGAAATAGGATATTGGGCTAGATAGACCCCTGATCTGACACAGTATGGAATATCTTATGTTTTTCTGTTCTTATATTTAAAGAAACTGTTCTACATTTTTGCCAACTTGCTTGCCTGTTCTTTTGCTATTTCTTTGTCTGTTTTACTTATTACAACAGTTTTTGTTTTATAACGTCAGTTTCCTTGTCCATGTGTTATACAGTGGAGACCACATCATCTTTTCTTATTTAAAGTCTAATTCATAATTCTTGTACTAAGGTTATGTTTTTACTGCTTTAAAATTTTCATATGCTTTCAGTTATTCTTTAGGATCAAGCAGGAAGTCAGTCCTCACATATGGATGATGTCAGCACCGACGGAGCCCGCGGGGAGCATTTCCCCTGCTTTCAAAGAAAGACTTTGGGAATGCCGTTACGCATGCGTGGCCCCTTCCCGCCCAAGGGTGCTATCTTACTCAGTCTCCCTTTTTCTGCTAAGCCCTTCGGACATGTGTCTCGTCCCCAGAAAAAGTTTCTCTATTCCAACCAGTCTTTTTGCTTTTCGGCCTTTGCCAGTCCTCTTCCTGCCTCTCAAGCACTTCTGCTTTGGCCCTGGTCTTGTTTTTTTTCCTTTTTGTGTTTCATCGTGCTTCGCGCTTTTCTTAACTGCTGGCCACGTCGAGGGTCCTTGACCTCGCAGGGGTTCTTTATTCCCCCAATGGCCTCCAGTTTTAAGAAATGTGATAGGTGTTCAAAAAACAGGACTTTCACGAACACCTATGACTGTTGTCTCAGGTGTCTAGGAGCTGACCATGACCCGGAGATATGCTCTCTCTGTAAGAATATGTCCTCCAAGGCCATCCAGAGTAGTAAGCAGAAGCTCGATGATCTCTTCCGAAAGGCAGCCCCAGTATACCCGGTAGCCTCCCGCTCTTCAGCCCCACAACCCCTGGAGTCTATCAAGGCTCCTCCCCAGGCCTGGTGGCACTCTGACCAGGGGTCGCCCGAATGCAAGTGGAAGAAGAAAAAGAAGGCCATGAGGACTCTGTCCGGGGGTGCCAGACAAGCATGAGAGGTCATGTGCCTGGTTTTTCAGCCCCCTCAGCAAACCTTGGAGTCGGAGAGGGAGCAGCCCAGTAAGGTACCTCAAACCGATACATAGGCTCCAGCGAAGGCACCCAGTCTCCTCAGGGTTGTCCCGGCAAGGACCCCCTCTCCTCCTTGACACCCGACCCAGTCGGTGTCGTAGGGCCCCACTCCCAAGTGGGAGGCCTGAATGCTAGCCTTGGAGCACAGCGTTTCTGCATTCCTCGCTGCCGAGCAGGCATTGGTGCCCGGCCCTGCTAGCACACACCTCGAGACCACAAGGTGCTCAACCTCGAGGACTCCCCAGTCTACCGCAGTGACCCCTGAGAGCCAGAAGCTTTGTGAGGATCCTCGGCATGGGTCTCAATCCCTGTTCTCGGGCGCGAGATCGTCTCGGGCGAGTGCTTCTGGCTCTGGGCAGGCTTTGGTCTCGGGAACCCAGCGTGGGTCACCGTCCCATCTTGAGCCGCCCAATCTCGAGTCCTCCATGGACTACTCAGAGTGGGAGTCTGACGGGAAACCTCCCTGGAGACTCTGTACCACCGAGACCTCCCCTCAGACCCCTCTCTGCCGACCCAGAGGTGACGGACACCTCCCCGAGGGCACCTCCTTTCTGGAGTTCATCTGGGACATGGTGTGGCCCCTAGCGCTTGCCACCAAATCAGAGGAGGAGCCCCATGCAGAGGAGCTCAATATTCTTTAATATGAAGCCCCTCTGAAGGAAACTCTCTCAGTACCGGTTCCTCCCATTCTGAACTGATGACTCCTTCGCATGTGGGAGATCCCGGCCTCTGTCCCTATCGTAAGCGCCTGGATGCTATATATAGGGTTCAGCAGGGCCTGGGCTTTCGGAAAGCCCAGCTTCATCACACCTTGATGGTGGTCAAATTAGCCATGCAGAAGCTAAAGGGCCTGATGACTCATTCTTTGGTCCTGCCGGGTAGAGAGTCTCGTACCCTTGACGCCCTCAGGTGCAAGATTTATCAGGGTTCCATGCTGTCATGCCACATCCAAGTTTACCAATTATACATTGGGATGTTCCTCTGTGACCTTGCTAGAGATCTCGGAGGCTTTGCGGCGGGCCTTGATGGGAGACCATCTCCAACATTTTCAGGCCCTCTTGAAGTCCATTGGAGAATGCTCGAAGTACCTCTTGCGAGCGGCATACGACTGCTTTGAGCCTTCCGCCTGGGTGGCTGCAGCTGGCATCAGAGCCTGCTGGTAGGCTTGGCTCCAGTCCTCGGAGCAGTGGGTCCAGGAGAAGCTCCTGGACTCCCTTGCCTCAGGGAGCAACTATTCAGCAAGCCCATGGAGGATAAGGCAGCGGAGATTGAAACAAAGTACGTGACTTGTACTCACGTCTCCCAGAAAACTTCCTCCCTCCCCAGGAAGAAACAGCAGAGCAAGAAGCCTGTTTTCCACTGGAAGGGACTCCCGTACAGGGGCTGCCTGTCCTACCTGGTGGCGTCGACCCCCGGTGAGGGCAAAAGCATGGCCCATGGCCCCCATAAGCCGAAGGGTTCCAAGACCCAACCCCTGGTGCCGGCTCAGCTGTCCTCGGGGTTTTGATGCCATTGGCAGAGCCTCTCGTCCGCTGACAGATCGGCTGTCCATTGGGGGGCATCTGGTCCACTTCTCCCACAGGTGGGAGTCCATCTCTTCCGATGCCTGGGTCCTCCAGGTTTTTTAGGAGGACTATCTCCTCCTTCTGGACCAGCTCCTCCCTCAGCTTCCCCAGCACTAGGCCCTCCTGAGTCAAGGGTTCGCAGGCCTCCTCGAGGACGGGGCAATAAAACTAGTCCCCCCGCACCTCAGAGGATTGGGTTTTACTCCCAAAGAGGACAGGGGGCCTTCGGCCCATCCTTGACCTGTGGAACCTAAACAAGTTCCTGGAGCGGGAGAGGTTCAAGATTCTCCCGCTTGGAACATTACTGCCCTACCTCCAGCAGGGCGATTGGCTATGCTCCTTGGACTTAAAGGATGCTTACGCGCACATCCTCGTCCATCCTAAGCACAGAAAGTACCTCCGCTTCATGGTTCAGGGAAACCATACCGGTTCAGGAAACCATTACCAGTTCAGGGTGCTTCTCTTCGGCCTCACGTCCACCCCGCGGGTCTTCACAAAATGCCTGGCTGTGGCTGCAGCCCACCTCCGGCTGCAGAGCATCTTCATCTATCCCTATCTAGACGACTAGCTCATAACAGAGGGCATGGCCTCTGAAGCCCAGCAGGCCATGGACCGCACCATTCACCTCCTGAAGCATCTGGGGTTCGTGATCAATTACCCAAAGTCCCACCTCACTCCAGTTCAGTCCCTGAAGTTCATCAAGGTTTGCCTGGACAGCCTGTGGGTCATGGCTTTCCTTCCCCAGGATAGGGCGGACCACCTTGTGTCCCTGGTATCTGAAGTGCAGTGCCGCAGTGCCGTCTCGGCCCAGACAATGCTTTGCCTTCTCAGTCACATAGCCTCCATGGTCCATGTCATGCCCAGTACCCACCTCAACATGCAGGTAGCACAGTGGTGCCTCTGGGCGCAGTGGGCGCAATCGACCGGCCGCATCCGAGACCCCATCTCAGTCACGCCCGGTGTCTCTCACATGGTGGTGGGAGGTTTGGAACCTGTTTCGGGGCATGCCCTTTCAAGCTCCAATACATCAGGTGGTCTTGGCTACGGATGTCTCTCTGGTGGGCTGGGGAGCCCACTGCAAGGAGCAGCGCACCCAGGGACCTGGTCCCTTGAGGAGTCTCAGCAGCAGATCAACCTGCTGGAGCTCTGGGCCGTCTGCCTTGCACTCAAGACTTTCAAGAACCACCTACAGCACCGAGCGGTACTTGTCCAGATGGATAACTAAGTCACAATGTTCTATGTGAACAAACAAGGAGGGACCGGCTCCTACAGCCTCTGTTTGGAGGCAGTGGGCCTGTGCTCTTTTGCCACGAGCCAGGGCATGACCACCCGAGCCACCTATCTCCAGGGCCAGGACAATGTATTGACGGACCGGCTCGGCAGAGTCCTCCAACCGCACGGGTGGTGCCTGTGTCCCTGGATGGTGCAGTGGCTCTTCCAGCATTGGGGTACCCCAGTCCTGGACCTCTTTGCCAGCCTTGCGAATTTGCAGCTCCTTCGGTTCTGCGGTCCCCTCCTGCACCCAGACAGGATAGCCCCGAACACCTTGCTCCTTCCATGGGCAACGGACCTGTTGTATGCCTTCCCCCCCCCCCCCACACCCCTCATTGCCCGGACCCTTTTCAAGGTCCAGCAGGACAAGGCCTCGATGATCCTTGTGGCCCCGAGGTGGCCCAGGCAGCCGTGGTTTCCCCTGCTGCTTCGCCTCTCGATGGAACTCCTGGTCCCTCTTGGGAACTCACTGGAGCTGCAAATGCAGGAGTGGGGTCTGTTACTCCACCCCAACTTGTAGTCTCTATCCCTCACAGCATGGTGGCTGAGCGGGTCGCTCTAGCTCCCTACCATCTCCCCATGTAGATCGAGGATATTCTTTTGACCTCACAAAAGGACTCGACCAGGTGGGCATACGCACCGGTGGCACCGGTTCTCAGTGTGGTGCTCGGAGCTCTGAGCGGACCCAATTTCCTGCCCTACCAGCTTGGTCTTGCAGTACTTACTACATCTCTCGCGGGCTGGACTGCAGTCTAACTCAGTCAGAGTTCACCAGAGTGCCATGTCAGCGAACCACCATCCCATCGAAGGTAAACCACTCTCGGGTCAACCGCTTGTCTCCTGCTTCATGCGGAGCCTGCTCCTTTCCAAGCCCCCCACCCGCCCTTCCCCGGCGGAATGGGACCTCAATGTGGTTCTCATGCAGCTGACCAATCTGCCTTTCAAGCCCGTGGCTACCTGTTCACTGCAGCACCTGTCATGGAAAGTGGCCTTCCTGGTGGCTTTCACCTCTGTCCAGAGAGTCAATGAGCTCAAGGCACTGATGGCCAAGGCGCCATACATGAGGTTCTATCGGAACAGGGTGGTTCTGTGTACGCACCCCAAGGTCCTCTCGAAAGTCATCTTGGACTTCCACTTCAACCAGGAGATAGTGCTGCCCACCTTCCTTTCGAAGCCCCACGCTGACCGGGCGTCGGCGATTCTCCATATGCTGGATTGCAAGTGGATTCGCTCTTTCTACCTGCAGCAGACTCGGGACCAGCACAGATCCGGGCAGCTCTTCGTCTCCTATGATCCCAGCCGCCTTTTTGTTTTAGCCATGTTCTTGGAGGGGGCACCCTTGGGCGGGAAGGGGACCATGCATGCATGGTGGCATTCCCAAAGGCTTTCTATGAAAGCTGGGGAAATGCTCAGCGTGGACTCTGTCAGTGCCATTGTCACCCATATGTGAGGACTGATTCCTGCTGTCCCTGGAGAACACCTGTTACAGGTGAGTAACTATGCTTTTTTGTCAGAACCAATATTAGACAATCACATTTGGCCATATTTTTTATTATTTATAGAAATTTCAAATTTACAAGTTTTCTTCAGTAGTTAAGAAAAGGACATTCTATTACAGCATTCAAAAAGAAAACATAAGTAAACAAAAATCACAAAACATCCTTTAGTCCACCTCTGGGTATGGAGATGGGAAACCTAACAAAGGAAATAATATACATAGAATTAAGTATCTTTTAACAAAGTGCCATTACAATTCAATAAACCCCCTAACATTACATTGGTTAGACAAACAGAGGAAACTTAATTAAGAGGATTCTTTACCCAATAGAAAAGCTTTAAGCCACTGCTGATCAATAAAGTATAAGAGTCATACTGAAACCTGATCAAGCATTTGCAGAAGAATCATGAATAGAAAGATATCTCTATCATACCAACCCTAGGCTTAAACTGGAGGAAATTTTTCTTCTGTGCTTACATGGCTATCTGAACGCTTTAACCACAAAAGGAAATCTCACGAAGCTGGATAGAACTTTTAAAACTCTAGTCTTATCGGATTCTGAGGCCAAAGTCACAACAAGCATGGCACTAGTAGTTATATTATCCATAGATGATTCAAAAAAGGTGGTGAGATCCAAGCTATTAACAGACACCAGGGAGTCCATACTACCCTGTTCCTCAGACTCCTGTTTCTTTCCCAGCAGCACATAGAATTTCTGAGTCACTAATATCTCATCTGGAGCAGACATTTTTAAAACATCTTTAAGATACATGTGCCATAGTTCTTTAGATAATAATTTTATCCTTGGAAAGTTCAGTAATCTAGTATTTCGAGCTCTGTTGATATTCTCTCCCATTTCAGGATTATAATGAAGAGTCAAACTATCCTAAATAAAACTTCCAGTGGTCTTCTGAACAGCATGCTGGTCCATTGGGCCAATAGTCACTGACTGCTGATGCGGTTTACACCGTTCTGCTTTCTCATGGGAGCCATGAAAGTTATGTGGAGAGAGACTAAGCGGCAAAGTTTCAACCTAAGAGGAATGTTTCAAAATGCGTCCCCTCTCTGCACCATTCTGGATTTTTCCCTTTCTCACATTTGGCCATATTTATCTAAAAAGTACTAAAATAGCAAAGTATGCAATGATCTTTTTACAAAGCTGTGAAAAAACAAGTGACCTTAAAAGTTTGGTATTCAGTAATTCATGCATGCATTAACTACTAGAACTTAAGACCAGTACTCCACAATGCATTATTTTACCAAGTGTTCTGAATTTTTGGCTTTATTTAGTAATGTGGGCAGTGAGTATAAACAGGAGTAATTCTGTTGATTTTCATTGTTTCCTAGAAAAAAATAATAATATAATGATGTACTGGCCAAATACATTCAGAGAATGAACATCGATATGTGAAGTTATGTAGAGGGATTTTACACTTCATATCAATTTTTTAATCGTTTCCCATCATGTATTTATTTGAAATGTTAGAATTATTTTGGAAAGAAGAACATTTCAAAAAGACAGAAATTCACTAAATTTGGCTTGGTGGAAGAAAATGGGGACATCTCTGATGAGTTTGAAAATCAATATTGGTCAGTATTTTCGAAGAAATGATCCCTCAAAAGAACATAAGAACATAAGATATGCCATACTGGGTCAGACCAAGGTCCATCAAGCCCAGTATTCTGTTTCCAACAGTGGCCAATCTAGGTCATATGTACCTAGCAGTTTCCCCAAGGGACACAGGTTCCACAATGCTTGTATTGGTTCAAGCATTGATATCCTGGGTCCCTTCTTAATAATGGCTTATGGACCTTTCCTCCAGGAACTTGTCCAAACCTTTTTTAAACCCAGCTACACTAACAGCCTTTACTACATCCTCTGGTAACAAATTCCAGAGTTTGATTACACGTTGAGTGAAAAAATATTTTCTTTTATTAGTCTTAAATAGTTTACCCTGTAGCTTCATTGCATGTCCCCTAGTCTTTCTATATTCTGATAAGGTAAACAATCAATCTACGTTTACCCGTTCCACTCCGCTCATTAATTTATAGACTTCTATCATATCTCCCCTCAGCCGTCTCTTTTCCAGGTTAAAGAGCCCTAACCTTTTTAGCCTTTCTTCATAGGAGTATCCTTCCATCCCCTTTACCATTTTGGTGGCTCTTCTCTGAACCTTTTCTAATAACTCTCTATCCTTTTTAAGATACGGCGACCAGAATTGCACACAATATTCAAGGTGCGGTCTCGCCATGGAACGATATAGAGGCATTATAATATCCTTTGTTTTATTTTCCATTCCTTTCCTTATCATACCTAGCATTCTATTTGCTCTCTTGGCCGCCGCTGCACACTGGGCCGAGGGTTTTAACATGGTATCCACAATGACGCCTAACTCTTTTTCCTGGGTGGTGGTTCCTAATGTGGAACCTTGCATCGTGTAACCATAGTTTGGGTTGTTCTTCCCTAGGTGCATAACCTTGCACTTGTCCACATTAAATTTCATCTGCCATTTTGATGCCCAGTCTTCCAATTTATCAAGATCCTCTTGCAATTTTCCACAATCCTCTTGGGTTTTAACAACTTTAAATAGTTTTGTGTCATCTGCAAATTTGATAACCTCACTCGTTATTCCACTTTCCAGGTCATTTATGAATATGTCAAAAAGCAGCGGACCCAGCACAGATCCCTGGGGTACACCACTATTCACCTTTCTCCATTGGGAAAATTGGCCATTTAGCCCTACCCTCTGCTTTCTATCTTTTAACCAGTTCCTGATCCACAATAGTACACTGCCTCCTATCCCATGACTCTTTAGTTTTGCCAAAAGTCTCTCATGAGGGACCTTGTCAAAGGCTTTCTGAAAGTCCAGATACACAATATCAACCGACTCACCTTTGTCCACCTGATTATTCACTCCTTCAAAAAAACATAACAGATTAGTAAGACAAGATCTTCCTTGTCTAAAGCCATGTTGGCTGTCTCTCATTAGTTCATGACTATCTACATGCTGAGTAATTTTATTCTTTATGATGGTTTCTATCATTTTTCCCGGTATTGACGTCAGGCTCACCGGTCTGTAGTTTCCCGGATCACCCCTGGAACCCTTTTTAAAAATTGGTGTTACATTGGCGATCCTCCAATCTTCCGGTATTAGAGATGATTTTCATGATAGTTCACAGATTACTAATAGCAGGTCTGCAATCTCATATTTCAGTTCTTTCAATACCCTTGGATGTATACCATCCGGCCCAGGTGATTTGCTACTCTTCAGCTTATCTAATAGTTGTAATACATCTTCTCGATATATCGATATTTCCTTCAGTTCTTCTGCACCTTTAAATACCACTTCAGTCATGGGTAACATCCCTACATCTTCCTCAGTAAAGACTGAAGCAAAGAATTTGTTCAGTCTCTCCGCTATTGCCTTGTCGCCTCTTAGTGCTCCTTTAACCCCTTTATCATCTAATGGACCAACTGACTCTCTCACAGGTTTTTTGCTACGAATGTACTTGAAAAGGTCTTTACTTCGCGTTTTTGCTTCTTCTCAAATTCTCCCTTTGCCTGCCTTATCAATGCCTTGCATTTGACTTGCCAGTGCTTGTGCTGTTTCCAGGTTTTGTCGTTTGGCTCTTTTTTCCATTTCCTGAAAGATGCTTTTTTGGCAACAACAGCCTCTCTGACCTCAACTTTAAACCATGCTGGCAGTTTTTTGGACTTCTTTCCACTTTTCTTAAAGCGTGGAATACAGCTGGACTGGGCTTCCAAGATAGTATATTTCAACAACAGCCAAGCCTGATGTACGTCTTTAACCTTTGCAACTGCTCCTTTTAGTTTTTTCTTGACTGTTTTCCTCATTTTATCATAGTCTCCCTTTCGAAAGTTAAAAGGTGGTACTGTGGATTTCCTTACTATCCCCCCTCCACTAATTAAATCAAAGGCGATCATGCTATGATCACTATTGCCAAGTGGCCCCAACAACCTTATCTCTTGCACTAGATCTGGTGTTCCATTAAGGATTAGGTCTAATATGGCTTCCCCTCTGGTCGGTTCATGAACCAGCTGCTCCAAGAAGCAGTCATTTATTTCATCTAGGAACTTTATCTCCCTAGCATGTCCTGACGTGACACTGACCCAGTCGATACCGGGGTAGTTGAAATCACCCATTATTATTACTGTGCTGTAACTTTTGTTAGCTTCCTTGATTTCTTTGAGCATTTCATCATCCATTTGGTCATTCTGGCCAGGCGCTCGATAGTACACCCCCACTGCCATTGCCTTCCCCCTTTTACATGGAATTTCAATCCATATAGATTCTACAGCAGATTTTGTTTCCTGCAAAACTTTAATCCTTTCTGACTCAATGCCCTCTCTAACATAGAGAGCAACCCCTCCACCAATTTGATCAGCTCTATCATTACGATATAGTTTGTACCCAGGTATCACAGTGTCCCACTGGTTGTCGTCCTTCCACCATGTCTCTGATATTCCAATCATATCTAACCTTTCATTTAGTGCTATATATTCTAACTCTCCCATCTTATTTTTTAGACTTCTAGCATTTGCATACAAGCATTTTAGAGAATGTATTTTATCCATATTAATTTGTCTGTTAGACATGAGTAATTTGGGATCTTTAAGCTCTGTCTGCTCCATACTTGAGGGCATTTGGGCTACTTTACTCTTTTGTGGAACCTCTCTGCTTTTGGTAGTATCCTTCAAAGATACATTCTTCCGAACCACCTGCTCTTGGGCGACTGTCGGCTTTCCCCTAATATCTAGTTTAAAAGCTGCTCTATCTCCTTTTTAAAGGTTAATGCCAGCAGCCTGGTTCCATCCCGGTTAAGGTGAAGCCCATCCCTTCGGAAGAGCCCCTCCTTTCCCCAGAATGTTCCCCAGTTCCTAACAAATCCAAACCCCTCATCTCTGCACCATTGTCTCATCCACGCATTGAGACTCCGGAGCTCTGCCTGCCTTTTGGGTCCTGCACGTGGAACAGGAAGCATTTCGGAGAATGCTACCCTGGAAGCATTTCCCATGCTACCCTGGAAGCTTTACCATGCTACCCTGGAAGCATTTACCATGCTACCCTGGAAGCTTTACCATGCACACACCCTCAAACATATGCATCAACTTGCCCTATACATGCCCCAGTTTCCCACATACACATCTACTTGCACTGTCTCATACCCCTCCTACACCCCAAACTAGTGATCCTTTATCACCAACCTATGCCCATACACATACCCCCTCCCACTAATGCAAATTCCTACACGGACATCTGAGGTTTATCACTGTTCTTGTGTTTGTGTGTGTGTGTGTTCACTTCTTGTCATCCAAATTTAAAATCCTCTTCTTTGACCTTTCAATTTAAAGAGAGAATTTTATTTGACTTTTGGGAGCCCAGACTTCCTTGCTTTCTTGATAGTTTGACTTTTACACAGGAAGATTTGTGATAAATGGTCATATAGAAATACTGTTTCATTTAATTCCTCTGTCTCTGCTGCCTATCTTGGTCTGTGCCAAGCTACTGAGAAATTAATAAGGACTTTTTGAAGAGTGCACTTTCAGCATTCCAGTACCTCCAGCTGCCTCCCATAAGTATCACAGTCCTATCAAAGATCTCACCCAAGCGCATGCTCTTTTTTTTATTTTTTATTTTTTATTTTTTTTTAAGTGCCATTGAGTCAATGCAGACTCCTGGTGACCTTAGCAGCCCCTAGGTTTTCTTGGCAAGGTATGACTGGAAGTAGATTGCCAGGTCTTTCTTCTGAGATAATGGAAGGCAGTGACTTGCCCAAGGCCCCAAGGAGTGCTAATGGGAGACGAATCCTGGTCTCTTGGTCACCTGGCCACTGCTCTAAGCACTAGGTTGTTACTCCTCATATGTTCTTACAGCCATGCATAAGGCACAGAACCCACTTACCCCCAATAAAAAGGCATGCACCTCCCCAATCACTTTTCAAGCCATCCTTGCTTCCCTCACACATCATCTCATGCACATCTGCCATGCAACCTCATACACAGCCCACCCCACTTCAGACAACATTCCACCATCACCTTGCTCAGGCACAACCTTGCTATACACATACATATATCCCTGCACATTGCTGCATGCACACATGGGATAAGAAAAGAATGTGGAAGAATAGCTTGTACTCTGTATTTATTTATTGGTATTTACAGGACCATGTCCATTATGCAAGAATGTTGTTCGCACAGGGCCCTGCGCCAACTTCATTCTGCACATGGTCTGTTTGCAGGGCCGGCTTTGGAGAGGGCCGTGGAGGCCCAATGCCCCGGCTCACCTCTGCACAGCTGCCGCAGTGAAGAGTGACGTGTTCCTTCACTCTGGCAGCTGTGATCTCGTGAAGTGCGCTGAGTGCCGGGAAACAGGAAATGCCCGTTAACCTTCAGTGCCAGTGGGCTTCACGGGAATACAGCTGCTGGAGGAAGGAACACACCACTCTTCACTCTGGTGGCTGTGTAGAGGTGAGCCGGAGCTTTGGGCCTTCCCGGCTCCCTCTGAAGACTGTCAGACAGACGTGGGGCTCTTCAGGGGGGTGCTAGGATAGGCCTGGAAATGGGCTGATGGGGGGAAATAGGACTGGAAATGGGCTGATTGGGGGGGCTTGAACTGGAATGGGCTCATGAGGGAACTTGGACTGGAAATGGGCTCATGGGGGGCTAGGATAGGACTGGAAATGGCTGATGGGGGGTTAGGACTGGAAATGGGCTGATGCGGGAGGGATGGGAGAATGGGATTAGAGGGGAGAGGATTCTGGGTGGGAATGGAACTATAAGGGAGCTGATGTTGGGGGAGGACTAGAAGGGGATGGGACTGTGGGGGCGTGAGGATGGAGAAGGGAAGATGTTTTCTGTAGGAGGGAAGAAAAGTGTACGATTGGCTGGGTATTGAGAGCATAAGTAGGGATGGAAGGGTGAAATTTGAGTGGATGAAAAAGAAAGAAAGAAATGAAGGAAGGAGCAAAAGGGGAAGATCAGTATGTTAAAGCAGATGTTGAGAGCGAATGGAAAAAAACTAGACGAGAGAAGAAAGGACAAATGGATAGCAGATAATTGAGAGTTAGCAGAAGACATGAAGAAACCAGAAGAAAGTGACTGGAGCAATTGCAACTGAAAAATAAAATGCTCAAACAACAAAAGGTAGAAAAATACTTTTTTATTTTGAAATTATTAACTGAAATATGTCAGCTCTGGGAAATGTGCATCGCTAACGTCTTTGTGTTTTGTTTAATACAAGAGCTGAGGTAGTCCGTTCATATAGTTTCTATTTGACAGTGCCACTTCTTCTCTTTCCCCAGTAGGAGATGTATTGGTATTCTCTGAGATGTATTGGTTTAATATTTGCAGTGTTGCCTTTTGATAGATAGGATTTGGTGCTTTGTGAGTCCTGGTAGTGCTTTTATGATATGGCAGTTTGCTATAGGTTCTAAATGGTCAGTGTTTATAGTACTTAATGTGCCTGGCGGTTCGCACTAGAGTATAGTAATGTAGAAATCTGGTAGTCTTTCTTTATCAAGACATTCATTAAGAGGCATATTTACTAAAAGCGCGTGTTAACATTATGCAAATATTTATGCAAATAAGGCCCCGCAATGAGTCTCCGCACATGGCCCTGCACCCTCCTTGGGTCGACCCTGGGTATTTGTAGTCTGCATATCCAGCAGAAGCTTATCTGGGCAGCTAAGAGAAATACATATATAATTATCCCCATCATGTGCTTCTTCAAATCTGTTAGTAAGTTTTCTTGAAGGCATGACTCTGCATGTTTTTCCTACTTGTTTCTATCCTAATAAAAATTAACATATATTGATACAATACTTTTTGGCCTACCACTTACAAACTTACTGACAGCTTGGGTGAATTAGTAAATGATCTATGTCTTATAGTTAAGACATCCAAGGATTCAGACATATGCTTATTATGGATGCACACAAAATATTTGTTGAGGACACTTGCTGTGTGTGTAATGTAGAATGCATATTTGAGGTTGGGAAACATGTGCATACTGGGTTTGAGGTTTTGTGACTCTCCATAACAGGAAATACATACAGTTTTTGCTGCTGAATTTGTTCACATTTCTTAAATTTCCACATTTTCTTCCCAATTGCCATGCAGTAAGAACTTCAAATAAATAAGTTCATGGCTGCTGTTTGTATATAAGCAAGTATGTAGAAGCCAATTTTCCTTAACTGCTGCTGTGTTATAGAAGATTTTGAGGCAAAGATCTGCATTTTGTAAGTGCCATGGCAACACTAGGTAGTCTCACTTTGCACTATGCTGTTACATTTTAGTGCAACGAAGGATAGCTTCAAAACAATTTTTTTTTTGTATTTATGAAATGTACTCTTTAATTCCCCAGCTACATGTATAACTACACCGGACAAATCTATCTTAAGCATGCTGGTTTTTTTTTTTCTTAGTGCCATCAAGTCAGTGTTGACTCATAGCGACCCAGCTACCTCTGGGTTTTCTTGGCAATGTATCGCCAGAAGTAGATTGCCAGCATTTTCTTCCGAGGCAATGGAGGGTAAAGTGACTTGCCCAAAGTCACAAGGAGTGCCAGTGGGAATTGAACCCTTGATCTTCTGGGTACTAGGCAGTTAGTTGCTCTACCACTAGGCTACTCCTCCACTCCAGGCATGCTGCATGCAGAGAAAAATATCATGTGTTTGCTGAACTCTCGTAAACTTTTAAAATCACAGATGAGACATTCAACAGACACCGGGGGGGGGGGGGGGGAACAGTAGGAATGAGGTTCACCTAGGGTGCCTCATATCCTAGCACTGGCCCTGCAGCCAGCCTCCTATTAGCTGGCAATGAGGAGGAAAGCTACAGCAGTGTGCCAGCAGCATCACATTGACGGGGAGGGGAGGGGGGAAAGATCAGGTAGGAAATGGGGGGTGGTGTTCAATAGGTTAAAATAAAAGCAGGCCCATTCACACAAGTTTGCCCATGACCTCTTAAGTGGTCAGAGAGGCTCTGACGTATTAGATTTGATTTTGAAGAGATCTGTTGAAAAATGTGTTTGAGCAACACACAAGTATGTCCTGCTTTCTGCCCCCACTCCCCTTTTTTAGCCCACAGCTTCTTTCCCCTACTCTGATCTGCTTGTGTGAGAAGAACAGGGCACACTAGTATTCTAGCTTTACAACAGGTAGAACACATTGGCCATTTTACATTTTCTAATGGTATGAAAACAGCTTAGCAATCACCAGAGACACTTGCATACAGTGTTACTTTTTCCAATAGGCATCATCTCATTGGCTGTCCAGTGCGTGCTGGAATGTAACTTCTCCTTCCATTTGTTTTAATTATTGCTTGAATTTATATAACCTTTTAGTGGTAATTTCAGTTTTGGAAACAAGAAAAAGACACAGGATGCAAGGTCAGGTGAGTATGGAGGGTGATGGACTTGCTCAATTTGGTGTTTGGCCAAGAACTGATGGACAAGATACGATGCATGAGCTGTGGCGTTATTGTGATGAAGCAATCATTCACCATTTCTATGCAACTCTGGCCTCTTATGATGAACTGCATCTCTCAAACGAGTCAGAACTTGGATGTAGTACTCCTTATTGATGGTTTTGCCTTTTGGAGCATACTCATGATGAACAATGCCCTGGTAATCAAAGGAAACTGTGAGCATGACCTTGACATTGTTCCTCACATGATAGACTTTCTTGGGTCTGGAGAGTTTGGAATCTTTCATTGTGAGGATTGAGCCTCAGTTTCTGGGTCATAACCATAACCTCATGATTCATCACCAGTAATAATCTATTTGATGAAATCTGAGTTATTTTCAAAACATTCCAGCAACTCCCTGGCTGCAGCCAGTCGATTATTTTGGTCAGGGGTCAGGAGTTTTGGCACAAATTTTGCAGAGACGCATCTCATCCCCAAATTGACAGTAAGAATGGACTGTACTGACCCAAAACTGATGTCCATGTCCTCAGCAAGCTCCCTGATAGTCAATCAGCAATTTAAGTGTATTGCAGCACACACTTCTTCAACTTTGTCTTCATTCCTGTGCATGGGTGGTCTTCCAGAACGTTCATCACTGTCAACACTTTGGCGGCTCTTTTAGAAACATTTGTATCTGTCATAAACTCTGGCACGACTCATGCATTCATTGCCATAAACTTGCTGTAACTTGTCATAAGTCTCGTTGCATGAATCTCCAAGTTTGTGGCAGAATTTAATGCAAATTCACTGTTCAGTTTTTTCACTCGTTATAAATGTGACGAACTGGGGGCAAGATGGAGGCATAGCAGCTGCACAGAGAGCAGTGCGGTGAGGTTCTCTTGCTGCTACTGGCATGCCTCACAAGAAGAAGGGGAAAGCCTCGGCATTCGTCTCTGCTTCCACGCCAAAGACATTGGTATAGTCAACTTTGCTATTTGTTGATCCTGGCCCAGATGCAACAGACTTCTTCGGCTCAGCCTGATGTGGTTCCATCGGACGTTAGCTTCAGTGGGGCATCGTTGAGCCCCAAGCAATGGACAGCCACGACCGGAGCTGGCTGAGGAGAGGCAGAGGGCCACCAGAGGAGTATTGCTGAGTATTGTCCCCCCTAGTGGAGCTTCCTTCAGTGATTAAGGCGTCTCTGGAGGCATCGGTGGAGTTACCAGTTTGGGGTTATTGGCTGGTAGTAGCTGATAGACCAGCTGCAGCTGTCGAACGCTGGGAGCATTGTGGGATGTCATCAAGGCTGTGGACACCACCTTGGCTGATTATGCAGGCAAGTTCCAAGTTCAAGTGGATCAGGTGCTGGCTAAGACTGCATGCTGTGAGACTACTGTGGCAGACCATGCGCTAAGTTGGGAGCTCTGGAAGCAGCCCTGGAAGACCTCCACTCTGTGAATAATGCTCACCTGAAGGACAAGGAAATCCTGACTAGGAAGGTCCTGTTTTTGAAAAACCGATTCCAGAGGAACAATTTAAGATATGCGGAAATATTTCTTTATGGAAAGAGTGGTGGATCCGTGGAATAGTCTCCTATGAAGGTGGTAGAGATGAGGACAGTATCTGAATTCAAAGAAGCATGGGACAAACACAGAGGATTTCTAAAGGAAAAAAGGGGACTGTTGTAGTGGTTGATATGGAAGGGCAGGCTAGATAGGTCATGTGGTCTTTTTCTTTCGTCATGTTTCTATACCACCTATGGACATGCTTAGAAAGTATTTGGGGGGAGTGTTGAAGATTTCTGGTGATGCTGTACCACCGATCATATGGGTCCAATATTTGTCTCTGCATCCTCTTGTTCGGGGGTCCAAGAGAGGATCTGGTTTGGCTCACCCCTCTGATGTGGGAAATCTAACTGCCTTTTTGGAGTCGTCCTTAGAAGTGGTTTCTGAGAACACAATGCTGGTAGTATACTTTGCCTTTGAGTCAGACAGAAATGCTGTCTTAATTTGTTCTTTCACAATATATCTGCTGAATTCTTTGGTTCAAAGATATGTGCTTTTCCTGATGTGCCTGTAGATACGTAGAAGCAGTGTAAGGAGTTCCTGGCCCTAAGGTCTAGGGCAGTAACAACTGGTGCATCTATAAAAGTTTTATTTCCTTGTAAATGTTTGATTTCTTATCAGTCTAAACAGTTTGTGTTCTTTGAGCTGGAGCAATTGCTTTAATTTCTTGTGACTAGAGAGGGATCCGCAAATCAGGTGGATTGTCCTGAGAATTTAGCTAGTTAAAAGCAGGCTGATCTCTGATGTATTCGGGCTGCTGCTGCTAGTTCTGAGTTATTTCCTAGGTTAATCCCTGGTATTGTTTATTACCTTGTTCCCACTTGGGAGGATTTAGTGGTCTTTGATATATGTTAATTTCCAATTATGGTTAATTGCCTTTGTTTTGTTTTCTCTTTTTTCCTTGATCATTCATATGTTAGATGTATAATTTAAATTGCATAAAAAAATAAAAAAATAATAAATAAATCTGACAAACTGCTTTTACACAATACCAATCATCACATGATTAAAAAAAGTACAGGGTGCTGCAGCCACGCTACACTCTGCACATGCAGAGCACATAACTAGGTCACTGCATACTTAATAGCATCGTAGTATGACATATTGTTAAATAGCTAACCAACAAGTTTTGATACTTTTTGATCACACCTCGTATATGTATGTCTTGTAAAATTTCCCCATCAGCTTTGAGTTGCACATAACTCTTGGCAAAAATTTCTGCTGCTTTTGACACTGTTGACCACCACCTTCTCCTTGATACATTGTCCTCACTTAGTTTTAGGGGCTCTGTTCTGGTCCTTTTCTTCTCTCCCATTCTCTTTCACTGTTGGTTCTGGTGGTTCATCTTCTACTGCTATCCCACTCTCAGTTGGTGTACCCCAAAGGTCTTTTCTGGGCCCTCTCCTTTTTCTCAGTTTTTACCCAGTCCCTTGGTGCTCTCATCTCCCATGGTTTTCAGTACCATTTTAATGGTGATGATACTCAGAACTATCTCTCTACATCTGCTATTTCTCCAACACTCCAGGCCCAAATCTCTGCCTGCCTATCTGACATTGCTGCCTGGATATCTCACTGCCATTTGAAATTGAACATGGCCAAAACCAAATTTCTTACTTCCCCCCCCTAAACCCTCCTTCCCTCTTCCTCCTTTATCTCTGTATGCAATGCTAGCAGTGAATGCTTAATTTGTATTCGTCAACGAGGAATGCCCATCAACACAACTATAATTCAAGTATTGGCCCCAACAACAGCTGCAGAAGAGGTCAAAGTTGATGAGTTCTACGAACAATTACAAGCTGAAATTGACAGAACATGCAAACAGGATATCCTGGTAGTCATGGATGACTGGAACGCAAAAGTTGGCAACAAAGAAGAAGGCAAAGTGGTTGGAAAATATGGACTTGGCAACAGAAATGAAGCTGGAGAAAGACTGATAGAATTCTGCAAGACCAACAATCTATTCATCTCAAACACCTTACAGCAACACCAAAGGCGACTGTACACAGGGACTTCAACCAGTGGATTGTACAAAAATCAAATTGACTACATCTGTGGAAGTCAATGATGGAAAAGCTCTATAACATCAACAAAGACAAAACCTGGAGCTGACTGTGGTGCAGATCACCAACTACTAGTATGCAAACTCAAGTTAAAGTTGAAAAAGAGCAAGCCACTCATGAATTTAGCAAAATAAGACCTTGAGAATATACCACCGGAATTTAAAGGCTGCCTACAAAATTGATATGCTGCTTTAGAAACAAATGAGAGAGCTCCAGAAGAGTTATTGGATGACATCAAGAAGGTTGTGTTGAAAGAACATGAGAAGTCTCTACAAAAGGTAAAAAAGCAAAAATGGCCAAAATGGATGACTGAAGAAACTCTGAAAATTGCCCAGAAACACAGAGAAGCTAAAGCCAGAGGCAAAAGAGAGGCAATCGCAGAACTCAACAGAGATTTCCAACGTGCAGCAAGACAAGAAAAGGAGAAGTACTACAATGATGCATGCAAAGAAATAGAAGCAGAAACTATTAGAGGAAGAACAAGATAGACTTTCCTAAAGCTATGAAAGTTAAAGAAAAATGTCAAGCCTTGCATTGGAATGTTACAAGATGCTCAAGGATCTTGAATGATGCTGGGAAGATCAAGAAAAGGTGGAAAGAATATACAGAGTCATTATACCGTACATATCAAGTGGACCAATAGCCGTTTCAACCTGTACCTTATGATCAGGAACCATTGGTGATGAAAGAAGAAGTCGAAGCAGCATTGAAAGCTTTATCAAAGAACAAAGCACCTGGCATTGATGGCATTCCCATTGAAGTATTACAGCAATCGGATGCAGTTGTTACCATACTTACAAGGCTCTGCCAGGAAGTTTGGAAGACATCATCATGGCCAAATGACTGGAAAAGATATGTGTTTATACCAATACTGAAAAAAGGTGATCCAACTGACTGTGGAAATTATCGCACAATCATTCTGATCCCACATGCCAGCAAGATTGTACTGAAGATTATTCAGCAGAGACTACAACCTGACCTGGAGCAAGAGCTGCCTGAAGTGCAAGCAGGGTTCAGGAAAGGGTGAGGAACTAGAGATATCATCGCGGATGTGAGATGGATCCTTGAAAATACTAAAGAATACTGAAAGGATATCTATATATGTTTTATTGACTACAGCAAGGCTTTTGAAGGCTGTGTAAACCACGAGAAACTCTAGACCACATTAAGAAGCATAGGTATACCAGAACACCTGATAGTTCTCTTGCACAATCTTTACATTGATCAAGAAGCAACAGTTCGAACGGAACAAG
The DNA here is from genome assembly GCA_033557465.1 of Ichthyophis bannanicus. Classification (NCBI taxonomy): domain Eukaryota; kingdom Metazoa; phylum Chordata; class Amphibia; order Gymnophiona; family Ichthyophiidae; genus Ichthyophis; species Ichthyophis bannanicus. The sequence continues at coordinate 369,539,045 of CM066031.1, forward strand.
GAGAAATAGAATGGTTTAAAATCAGCAAAGGTGTACGAAAAGGCTGCATGCTTTCCTTCTACCTGCTTAATTTATATGCAGAACAAATTATCAGAGAAGCAGGACTCTATGAAGACAACCAAGATATGAAGATTGGTGGAAGACTCATCAACAACCTTTGCTATGCTGATAATACCACTTTATTGGCTGAAAGTGAAGGTGATCTGAACCATTTGCTTCTGAAGTTCAAGGAACATAGTCTTAAAATAGGCCTGCACCTTAATGTAAAGAAGACACAGATCCTGACAAAATCAATAAGTTCATCATTGATAGAGAAGACATCGAAATAGTGGACAACTTTAACCTATTTGGATCAACTATCAATAAAGAAACAACAAGCAGTCAAGAAATCCGACAGCGCATTGCTCTTAGCAGAATGGCTATGAAGGACCTAGACAAGATTCTCAAGAGCAAAGATGTCTCTCTCCATACAAAGATTTGACTCGGTCAAGCCATGGTATTTTCAGTAACGTCATATGGATGCGAAAGTTGGACAGTGAAAAAGATAGACAGGAAGAAAATTGATGCCTTTTAATTATGGTGCTGGCGATGAATACTGTGTATACCATGGACTGCCCAAAGAACAAACCAGTCGGTACTAGAGGAGATCAAACCTAAGCTTTCTTTAGAAGCTCAGATGACAACACTTTGACTTTCATACTTTGGACATATCATGCGAAGAGAGAGATCATTAGAGAAAGACATTATGCTTGGCAAGGTAGAAGGTCAGCGCAATAGAGGAAGGCCAGCAATGAGATGGATTGATACAATATCAGCAGCTATGGGTGCCACTCTGTCAAAAATGAGCCGCTTGACTGAAGACCGAACACAGTTTAGGACAACTATCCAGAGGGTCACCATGAGTCAACACCAACTCGACGGCACTTAACAACAACAGCAGATAACACTCTTCTACTTTCTGTTTCCTCAGGTGTCATCTTTGACTCCTCTCTCTCTTTCTCTACACGCATCCAATTGATTGCTAAAACCTGTTGTTTCTTTCTCTATAAGATTAACAAATTTCGCCCTTTTCTTTTTGAACACACTACTAAAACACTTATCTACTCTTTAGTCCCCTCCCATCTTGACTATTGCAACCTCCTCCTTGTTAGTCTCCCTCTGAGTCATCTCTTTCCCCTTCAATCTGTTTAGAACTCTGCTGCACAGCTAATCTTCTGCCAGCCCTGATATACTCATATGACCCCTCTTCTCAAGTCATTTCATTGGCTCCCCTTCCATTTCTGTATCCAATTCAAACTTCTCCTTCTGATCTATAAATGCATTCATTCTATTCCTCACTAGCTTTCCTCTCTCCCTACATCCCTCCTCGTGAACTCTGCTCTTCTGGCCTGCTTGTCTCTTTGCCCTTTTCTTCCAGTGCCAACTGCAGACCGATTCTTTCACCTGGCTGCTCCTTATGCCTGGAACAAACTACCTGAGTCTGTATGGCAGTCTTCATCTCTCCCCCTTTTCAAATCCATGCTAAAGGCTCATCTCTTTGAGGCTGCTTTTGGATCCTGATCCCTTATTTTTTCCTTGTCTCTCTTTACCTTTCCCTTTTTGTACCCTTGTTCTCAGCTATTGTATTATCTGTCTTGATTAGATTGTAAGTTCCAATGCGTAGGGACAGTCTTTTATATGTATCTGTACAGTGTTGCGTACGCCTTATAGCACTAAATAAATGATTAATAGTATTAGTATTACTGTATTTGGATTCTGATCAAAAACTAGCCAATGTAAGCATCACAGGAGAATGTTCCTAAAAGTCCAGAAGGACCACCTCCTGCTCACACAGAAGGAAGACAATAAATCAGTCCAGAGATGAGTGAATTTTACACAGTATAGCCTCATCTGTCAATATAGCCTCCCCAGCTCAGTGCAGTGTCTTTAAAATTCCAGTTGCTAAGTTAAAACACTTGACTTTCTCCAGCCCAGTGCAGCTTTTGAAAGAGGCATCTCAACATAAAGCTGACGCACAGATTCTGAGCATTAAGGTTGTATCTAAGCCATTATTTAAAATGGTGGAAAAGTGCTATCATTTCATTGCAGAGGTCTTTTCTAAGCGCTAGGTTCAGCAGCCTATTCATATACAGTCTGTGCAGATTATGAACCCCCATCCAGAGTATAGCATAGAGGTTCATTCATCATTTTCCATGCAGAGGATTCGGTGTTCCTCAGCCTCAACGCTGCTGTGTAGTTAGGTGAATATGACCTACATCTGTTATACAGACCAATGATCTTCCCTGCTCAACTATTGAGATGTAGGGGACTTCTTCATCTGCGCAGTGACATTCTGAAAATGTGTATCCAACCACATTCATTCCAGTATTAGTCACAGAAGCAGATGAGTCTTCCCCAGCAGCATCATTACTCTATTTGACCAATCATATTTCTTGCAAAAAATGTTCAGTGACTGAGTTATTATAAGGACTCCTAGTAGTTAACTGTTAGGAGCCAGGCATAACACAGATCTCTCAGTCCACAAAAGTAATGCCTACAAAGAGAAAAATAAACATGTCTCAAAACCCCATTGTATTCTGAACCACAAGGGGGGATGTTCACTGCAGTCATCCTTCCTGAGATGAGTGTCTTTCAAAAATGACCCTGAAGTCATGGCTGACCCAGATCTAGGTTTCATCCCAAGACAATTGTCTCCATTTCAAGGAAGAGTTTAGACTAGACTTCATTCCAACCCCTCTCCTCTTCAATCTCACAATGATTTTCATTAGGAGGACATCTACCCAAGATTTGAACAGTGCATGTCAGATATTCTGTTTTTCTGTCCTTGGGCTGTAAAAATTAATAAATGCTCCCAAGATCACAGTGGTAATCTTCCGTGGGTTTATGCATAAAAGCTACACATGCAGAAAACACTAGTGACTATTTAGCCTCTTTCCAAAAAGTTAGTTTCAAAATACATAGTTCAGCCAACTCCAGGTTTCAGTAAAGTACAACTTTCCCATTCCTTTGTTGTGGTTGAGTCAGCAGTAAAGAAGACAAAAAGGTGTAGAGAATTTTCTAACATACCACCTGGAAAAACTGCACAGGAGCGTTGAGGCTGAGGAACACCGAATCCTCTGCATGGAAAATGATGAATGAACCTCTATGCTATACTCTGGATGGGGGTTCATAATCTGCACAGACTGTATATGAATAGGCTGCTGAACCTAGCGCTTAGAAAAGACCTCTGCAATGAAATGATAGCACTTTTCCACCATTTTAAATAATGGCTTAGATACAACCTTAATGCTCAGAATCTGTGCGTCAGCTTTATGTTGAGATGCCTCTTTCAAAAGCTGCACTGGGCTGGAGAAAGTCAAGTGCTTTAACTTAGCAACTGGAATTTTAAAGACACTGCACTGAGCTGGGGAGGCTATATTGACAGATGAGGCTATACTGTGTAAAATTCACTCATCTCTGGACTGATTTATTGTCTTCCTTCTGTGTGAGCAGGAGGTGGTCCTTCTGGACTTGTAGGAACATTCTCCTGCAATGCTTACATTGGCTAGTTTTTGATCAGAATCCAAATACAGTAATACTAATACTATTAATCATTTATTTAGTGCTATAAGGCGTACGCAACACTGTACAGATACATATAAAATACTGTCCCTGCGCATTGGCGCTTACAATCTAATCATATTGCTGAATGAACTGGGAAAGATGTTATTCAAAGGTCAATGTCATATGCTAGGAAAGCAGTTCATAAACACGACATGTTGCAGTACATGTGCATCTTCTTTCATAGCATCACCTACCTATACAATTCCACACAGAGCTAAATAGTATTCTGTCAGATGTGGATGAGTGGCACACACCTTATGTATTCTGTTGATTTTGTCTTGACATCTCATTTGGAATTTCAACAACTGCTAGTGCTGCTAGATGATTTGCATGGCTTTGGGCCTCTGATTTGCATAAAGATGTTCACACTAAGTTAGCAGATGGACCCTGCATGTTTGATACTGTCTTTGGGGTAAAGTTAAAAAGACTTTAGATACCATTAAAGATCATTGTATTAAGTTACAGCATCTGCACAATGAGCCCAGAGTCTATATCTTCCTCTAGACCAGTGGTTCTCAACTCAGTCCTTGGGGGCATATCCAGCCATATTTGAGGACATCCACAATGATATCCTTGAGAGATCTGCATGCTTTGCCTTCCCTGTATATTTACTGTGGAAATCTTGAAAACCTGACTGACTGGGCAACCCCCAAGGACAGGGTGAAAGGGACTGCTGTAGATGAACAAATGTTTCTTCATATCAAAAACATTACTGTTACAGGAAGAGGTCTTTCATACCCCTCTCCAAATGACTACAACCAGCCCAGTGTCAGCCTTTCACAACATAAGAACATCATAATTGTCATACTGGGTAAGAACAAAGGTCCATCAAAGTCAATATCATGTTTATAACAGTGGCCAATCCAGATCAAAAGTATCTGACTAGATTCCATGCTACTTAGCCTTGGGATAAGAATTGGCTTTCCGCAGGTCTCCCTTAACAGTCCATTGAATTTTCCTCCAGAGGTTTGTCCAAACCTTTTTTTAAACCCAGCTACAGTAACTGCTTTTACCACATTTTCTGGCAACAAGTTCCAAAGTTTAACTATGCATTAAGTGAAAAAATATATATGCTATTTGTTTTAAATGTATTACTTTGTAACTTCATGATATGTCCCCTATTTGTTTTTGAAAGAGTAAAAAATGGATATGTATCTACCCATTCCACACCACTCAGGATTTTTTAGACCTCTATTATATTTCCCTTCGGCCTTCTCTTCTCGAAACCGAATATCCTATCCTCTTTAGCCTTTCCTCAAAATTATTTTTCCATCCCCTTTACCTTTTGTAATGTTACTATATCTTTTTTTGAGATGCAGCAACCAAACTTGCACTCAGTGCTCAATGTGTGATCATGCCATGGTCATTATAGATGCATTATAATTTTTGTTTTCTTCTCTATTCCTTTTTTAATAATTCCTATATTCTGTTTGCTTGTTTGGCCACACACTGAACAGCCAACTTTAATATATTGTCTACAATAACATGTAGATCCTTTTCCTGGATAGTGACTACTAATGTGGGAACCTAGCATCTTTTAGTAGTAGTTTGGGTTATTCTTACCTATGTGCATCACTTTGTACTTGTCCACATTGAATTTCATCTGCCATTAGAATGCTCAGTCTTCCAGTTTTTCAGGGTCCCCCTGCAATTTTTCACATCTGCATGTGATTTAACAACTTTGAATAATTTGATGATGTCTGCAAATCTAATTGCCATTGTTCCCATTTCCAAATCATTTATAAATATGGGGTACAGATCTCTGGAGTATCCCAGAAAATTGGCCACTGAATCCTTTTTTTTTTTTTTTTTGAATTATATTTTTATTCAAATTATCAAAGAAACAATAACAATATTTGAAATAAGAAAATAACAGCAATCAACCTAGTCCACATTAAGGGGGAGTACAAGTGAATCATTAAGAAAACATATAAGAAAATACTCAGCGTTACAGGAAAACAAAGGAAATACAGCCCTGAAAAATACATAAGCTCTAATTACTTTGCATTACAGAAAACAAAATAATAAGGAAAAAACTTACAGCTTTGAAGGAGCCTGATGTATAATAAATGTCTCTAACGACGACGTTTCAGAAAAAACATATTTAGTTCCCTCTAAGACCACCACGCATTTACAGGGAAATTTGAGAAAGAATGATGCACCCACAGCTAAGACCCGGGGCTTCAGATCTAAAAAAGCCCTGCGCCTCAACTGTGTCTGTCTCGAAACATCGGGAAAAATGGTTGGGTGAGGAAATCAAGTGCCTGGTGGTGTGACTGCGTGCTGGGGATTTAAGAGCTTATGGGGGAATTGGTAGACTTGGTGGGGGTCGAGGATTGAGTGTTGTTTGGGTTCTGGGTCCACTGAGGAAGGGTTAATGGGTGACGGTGGATGTCGGTTGAAAGAATCAAGTGGCGGTTGTTTACACCTTCAAAAAGTAGAAAGACTAGGGGGCACACAAAGAAGCTACAATTTAGCACATTTAAGACTAATCAGAGAAACTATTTTTTCACTAACTCATAATCAAACTCTGGAATTCATTGCTGGCGGATGTAGTAAAAGCTGTTAGTATTGCTGGGTTTAAAAGAGGTTTTGACAGGTTCCTGGAGGAAAAGTCCATAAACCTTTATAAAGTGGACTGGGGAAATCTTCTGCTTACCGCTGGGATAAGTAACATGGAATCTGTCTACCTTTTGGGAACCTGACAGATACTTGTGACCTGGATTGGCCACTTTTGGAAACAGGATACTGGACTTGATAGACCTTTGGTCTGACCTAGTATAGAGTATCTTATGTTCTTATGATGAGGAGGTTCAAGTTTTAGGGGGTCAGGGCCCATAGGACCATAATGGAAAATTTGCAGAGTGGGAGTCAGTCATGAAAGGAGTTAATCCTTTCATATCAGTTCATGAGCCATCCTCCACTTATACACTGACAAGAAAGCAGACATTTTACTCACAATGCAGGAAACAGCTTCATATTACTGCAACGGTGTGCACTTTTTTGTTTTTTTAAAGTACACACTTTTTAATGCAGTGGTAATTTGCATGTGACATTAATTTACTGCATGGGGAATAAAAATATTTTTTTGTTAGAACAGTGTGCACTGATGCTTAGCGCACAGTTTTCCAAAACAGCTCTTACTGCATTGAGGCCTTAATGGTTGCTGTAAATTGTCCAACCTTCATCAGGCCCTTAGGCAAGATTACCTTATTGTTCTGACTCTGGACCTCTGAATAAATTTTACAGAAAATTTATAACTTTAAAGTATGCTGAAAATGAGGGAAGTATGTGCGTTGCTCTGGTTTTATATGTTCTAGTTTTAGAAAACGTTGTTTTTATATCTTCTATACACTGCCCTGGGCAGAATTCTAGGATTCGGGAAGGCAATTCATAAATACTATATGATGAATAAATAAGTCATAGGTTGAAAAGTTTTGGGAGGCATTTCTTGGGGCCCTTTTAGAAAAGGGGGATGTGCTTGCTGTTAAAACCATTGTGGTAGTTCTGGAATCTGATCAATTGATTTTTGCAGTTTGCCAGCTTTTGGTGAAGAAATGTCAAATATTTTAACCAAATGTGAGGCGCTATTTCAGGAGTGGTGTTCTTCCAGTTCGGAGCTGTTAACTGGTTTCCAACTCTTGATACTTCTGACTATGTCTTACTTTGTTATATTTGGTAAGCACGCATTTCCGAAAACTCATAAGTATAACCACTGAGCAAGATGAAGTAATCCACAATACTACACCAAACTGATGAAACAGAGGTTTGGCTTATTTCTTTAAGACAGACCACTCACATCTCACCCTTCACGACTGTGTTTCTCATGTGACTTTCTCAGGGTTATATGTTGAGTTGATAAATCATTGAAAAAAAGCTTTAATCCAACCACTATGTTAATCTGGCATGTAGTCTTTAAATTATCCTGCAAACAGTAGAATCTGTTTTACTACTACTATTAAACATTTATATAGCACTACAAGGCGTAGGCAGCACTGTACAAACATATAAAGAAGACAGTCCCTACTTGTAGAGCATACAATTGATCCAGACAGAAGCAAGAGAAACAAGGGAAGTTTTGTCTAAGCAAACACTCTGTGATTACACTTAATTGTTATATTTGCCATTTCAATGTTTTCCCATATTCTGGGTAGCCTTTCTGTCTGTCATTCTGGAGTAACACCCATGCCCTTCTGCCTGCCAATACCAGTAGGAATTTTGGGATAATCACAATGAATATTCATGAGGCAGATTTGTATGCATTGCCTTAATTGTATGCAGATTTCTCTCAGGCATATTTTTTGTGGTTATCCTGAAAACCAGACTGGCTAGGAGTTCTCAAGGACCATCTTAAAAATTGCTTTATGGGATCCTAATATTTAATTTCTTCAGAAGTGTTCTACTTTAATAGCAGTTAAACACTTTCCTTAGTTTCTTGTAGAATTGCTTTGGGTCTTCCCTAAATATTTTTTTTTCTTTCAGTTTAGTTTTTTTTTGTTTTTGTAGTTTTTGTGTTTTGCTCTGATTTAAGTTGTTTTTGTTTTGGAGTAATGTCTCCATATGGGGTACCATGAAGAAATGAACTTCACTCTTGAGCTGGAGTTTGCTGAATATATGTATTAAATTTACTGCTAATTCTCTTCTTAATACTTACATTATGCCAAGGGCAGCTTCCTTTTGGACTTCATATGGTGTAATATGTTCTGGACTTCAGATGGTTTCTTGAGATAGATTTGTTTTTGCACATGCTCCTCTATCAGGGACCCCTGGCAAGGATATGGACTACTACTGTAGATGGGGCCTGGGACTGAGATGCTGGTGTATAGACCTGTCATAACAGAGCATTAGAAGTAAGACCTGATCAAAATTAGTTTATTTGTCACTATATCTTGCAGTAGTTGGTCCAAAACAAGGCAATCAAAATGTGGAGTTACAAGGTCCAAGAAAACAAGGCAACAGGAGCACCTGGAGAAGCATGAACCGGGCCAAGCAACAATGAAAATTCAAGCAAAGAGCAGGAATAGTGAACAGAACAATGAATAGTGAACCAGCACAGAAAAAGTCCAGAGGCAAGGCTAAACAAAATCCCACCAGTCTGCACTGGTGCCCATTAAACAAATCAAAGCCCAAGAGCACAATACAAACATGCAGCCAGCATGCACTCTCCAGGAAGTCAAGGAACACCTCCTGGAAGATGAGTACTCCAAAACCGTCAGTCAACCTGTGCAAAATCTGATCAAAGACACATTAGTACTTGCGTGCTGTCAAATAAACTTGCCTTCTGGAGTTCACAGGATGTAACATCTGCAGATCAAGAAACTCTTGGAAGTTGAGGCTATTTTTGTATCTTGCTGACAAATCTTTCTTGGTCTGCTGTTGCATCTTTTAGTAGTTATGGATTTTTTCTCTATCCGTATGTTGTACAGAATAGTCATTTGATACAGACCCTTTTTACTGTAGTAGCAATGCCATGCTTGTGTTTTTCTCATTTACCACAATATCCAGTTTTCTTTGTGGTTTTTATTGATTGGAATTAGGAATGTCCCAGGTGATTACAGCTTTTTTATTCTCTACAGTTTTAGGGTTGTGATGTTAAATATTTGCAGTTTTCAGTGGATGAGCCTTGCTACCTTATCTTTGTTTATGCAGGTCTTCTAACATCAGCATCTCACACTCAGCAATGAAATGTGCAACCATTTCCAGTTCTGCTGCAGAATCTGCATTTATTTCACTGTTTTTTTTTCTTTGCTGGTTGTTAATCATCCTGCCCATATTCCACTCTTCTGGCTGCAATTATAAATCTCTCCCAATCAATTTATTTATCTTTCTGCTACATTTTCTTAAACTCATTTCTTTTTGTAATGTTTTTTTTCATATCCTATAACAGTATATTGCAATGGCTTGAAGTGTTGATATGGTTTGTAGAATGTACATGATATATCATCTGTGGTATACAATGTGCGTTGTTATTATACAATTGACTTTTCAGTAATCCTGTAATTGAAAATACTAGATATGTCACAAATATTGCTATGACGTTTTTTGGAGCAGGCAATATAAATATAAGGGTCTTGTTCCATTGCATCTTTAAGACACACAAGCTCCATTAAGTTATCCAAACAATTTATTATCTAAGCTTACAACAGACAGTTTTTCTTAAACATTTCTTGCAAAATGTTGCTGCTACTTCATCTATAATATAATGAAGATCTATCTCTTCCTCCCTTCTACAATCAAAACCTTATGTCTCATCATAATCATTTTTTTTGTGCTGACTGCTATAACTTCTTTCTTGCCAATTTCCCTGCTGCTCCCCTCTGTAACTCATCCAGAGTGCAGTAGAATGAACTAAATCCTGTCTGAGGTCTGTGTCTGGTTGCCTCTTTTTGACTTTCTTTTCTGGCTCATCCCTTTGCATCTTAAATCCAAAAGTCTCATAGGGCTCTATTCCATCCTTCTGGTATATCTGCCCTCATTCCCTATTATATTCCCTTCCACGACATGTCTGCTTTGTATATTTTGTCATTTCAATTCAGTTTCCTCTGAGTATTCTCCTTTGGTATTATCTATCCTGGGATCTCCCTCACAGTGCATCAGACCCTGATTTTTCATGCAAATCTCATTCGAACATAAACTACTTGAGGGAGGATTTAATACCTGCAAATCTTTTATCTGTTAAATACTGCTTTATAGACTCCATCTGACCTCATCTCTGCCTTATTGACTAGCATGACATTGCTACTGTTATGAATCCCTGCTTTCTCTTTTTTTTAAATGAATTTTCAGTAACAATATGACATAAGTCTCCGGGAATAAGCAGCAAGTCGGTCCTCACATACGGGTGACATCAACGCCGACGGAGCCTGCGCAGAAGCATCTCCCCAGCTTTCAAAGAAAGCCCTTCAGAGATGCACCACACATGTATGGTTCCCTTCCTGCCCAAGGGTGCCATCTTGCCTCAGTCTCCTTTTTTCCATGGAGCCCTCCGGACGTCTGTCCAGTTTCCTCGGAAAAAGTGTGGGTTTTTTTATCCTGTCTTTATCCTATGCATACTGGTTTCTTTCCCACCCCCGAGCTAGCTTGCCTCAGCATTGCTCTTCTGGCTCGTTCCTTTTGTTTTTTATTGAGAGATCCCTCAACCGGCACTTTGCGCCAATTTTTGCCACAGACCTCTGACCCTTGCCGGGCAACAGGGCCCCCTTTTTCCTCGATGGCCTCCAGCAACTTCAAGAAATGTGATTGGTGTAGTAAAATGATGTCCCGCATCGACCCACATAACTACTGCTTCCGCTGCCTTGGGCCAGAGCACAACAACTCAGACTGCGAACTTAGAGGACCATGACCACAAAGGCTGTCAAGAGCTGTCAGTTGCAGCAAGAGCAGTTTTTTCACAAGTCCGACTTTGCACCGAAGTCTCTGGCGACATTGCACTCTGGGGCCCCTCTGGTAACTCGGTGCCCTGCCAGGCTTGGACTGCCTTGGAGTCCTCTGAGAGGAAATCCCCAAAGGTGGAACGCACGAAGTCGAAATCCTCGAAGACTACCTCAGAGGATGGATCCGGGAAGAAGGGAAAAATCGCATTCTAGGCCCCCTCAGTTCCTGGTGAGAGTCAGAGGAGTTAAACGGGAACGGCCCCACAAGCTGCCCTGGAAGGAATTGTCTGTACCTGGCAACTGACCTCTGACACCAAAGGCCATCCTTGTCAAGGGCTCATCCATGACAGAACTGTTGCTGGCCCTAAGTCCTCTGCGTCGAAGGCTGCAGAGCCAACTGGCATGGAGACCAGGATGGCGGCCTTAGAGAGCAGTATATCTGCCCTCATGGCCATGCAGCGGGTATTTATATCCGGTTCATCTACCCCGATGATGGGACCCTTAACATCGAGGGCTTCCCCGGATGTCGAGCCAATCTTGGAGCACCACCAGCCTCGAGAGACCCATCAGCATTGGTCGAGGTCCAAGTCCTGTCCCTCGGGGCACCTGTCCTCTCCACGAGTGCATGCAATCTGGCCCCAGGTCCTCCAGGCTCGGACTTTGACTGCGGTGACCATGAGGCCTTAGACTCGTCTTCAAACTTTGAGTTGGAATGAGAGACCGGGGACAGGAGTTCCCGGACACTCAACAGCACAGAGACGTGACGTGCCCTCAGGCCTGTCTCCCCAGTGTCCCGGCGCCATTCCCTGCCCAGGGATGTTGCTTTCCTCGACTTTGTGTGGGACATGGCTAAGGTGCTCGCCACCGAGGCAGAGGAGAATCCCCACACAGAGGAACTGGAGATTCTTCAGTACGAGGTCCCCACTAAGGAAGCACTTCTCCATATGTGGGAGACATCGGCATCAGAGCCCATAGTCAGCAGGCAACTCAACTCTATGTACCGAGTCCGCCGAAGTCCAGGGTTCCCTAAGACTCAACTTCCCCACAAGTCGATGGTATTGAGTCTACCATGTGCAGACTTGAGAGTCAAAAGACCCATTCCTCTGAGCACACCCCGGCAAGGAGGCCCAGATCCTTGACACCCTCAGCCGAAAGGCCTTCCAGAGCTCGATGCTTACCTGCTGAGTCCAATCCTACCAACTCTACATCAGCATGTACCTCAAAGAACTGGCAAGGGAGCTTGCTGATTTCCTGGCAGGCCTCGACAGGGAACCCCTTTAGGGGTTCAAGTCTCTGACCTTGGAGATCAAGGAGTGCTCAAAGTTTTTATCCCGAGCAGCTTATGACGGCTTTGAGTCCTCAGCCAGAGTAGTCGCTGCAGGCATCGGGGCCTGTTGCCAGGCACGGCTGCAGTCATCTGACCTCAAACAATGGATTCAGGACAAACTTATTGATGTCCCCTGTATCGGAGAGAATCTCTTTGGGAAACCCATGGCAGACAAGGTGGCTTAAATAGAGACTGTGTTCTGACAAGTACCAGACTCTCTAAAAAGACTTTGGTGTAGCCCTGTAAGAAGGCCCTGGGGAAGAAGCTCTTCTTCCTGAGAAAAAAGGGAGGTTTTGGCAGTACCTCACGGTTTTTTTATTTATTTGTTTCTTCTGTGCCACCCCTTCCAGAGATCAGGGGCGGTTTACAATTAACAGAATGTAAACAGAACATTTCACATGGGAACAGTAGTTTAACTATATTCAGTTCAAACCTACTTGGCCCCACAGCAAGGCCACCACCACAAGGGGCAAGGGCATGGCCCCCACAAGCAAAAGACTTCCAAATCCAAGGTGCTGGCTCCGGCCCAACCGGAAGGGGTCATCTGGCCCTGTTTGCTCACAGGTGGTCCACCATCACCCCCCAATTCCTGAGTACTGCAAGTGGTCAAGGAAGGCTACCTCCTCCACCTGCAGTGGGCGCCACCCTCATATTTTCCTGGGGAGCCCGTAAGACCACGCCTCCATCAGACTCTGCTCCTCACCGAGCTGGCAGGTCTCCTTGAGGACAAGGCAGTGGAACCAGTGCCTAAGCATCTCTGGGGCACTGGCTTCTACTCCAGGTATTTCCTCATTCCCAAGTGAACAGGGTGCCTTAGGCCCATCTTGGACCTGTGGGACCTGAACAGATTTCTGGTAAGGGAGACGTTCAAGATGCTCTCCCTTGGAACACTGCTGCCATACCTGCAGCAGGAAGACTGGCTGTGCTCCTTAGACCTGAAGGATGCCTATACACACGTCCTGATCCATCCCAACCATTGACAATACCTCCGCTTTGTGGTGGGAGGAGGTCACTACCATTGCTGGGTGCTGTCCTTCAGGCTGGCCTCATCACCAAGAGTCTTCACCAAGTGCCTTGCAGTGGTCACAGCTCACCTTCGTCTTTCCCTACATGGATGATTGGCTCATAAGGGAAGGCACAGCTGCAGAGGTGCATGACACCATTGAGTGCACCATCCACTTACTGCAGCGTCTGTGGTTCGTCATCAACTACCCAAAGTCCCACCTCTCTCCAACTCAGTGCCTGGAAGTAAGAACATAAGATATGCCATACTGGGTCAGACCAAGGTCCATCATTGCCAACAGTGGCCAATCCAAGTCATATGTACCTAACAGTTTCCCCAAAAGACACAGGTTCCTCAATGCTTGTATTGGGTCAAGCAGTGATATCCTTAGTCCCTTTTAATAATGGTTTATGGACCTTTCCTCCAGGAACTTGTCCAACCTTTTTTAAACTCAGCTACACTAACAGCTCTTACTACATCCTCCAGTAACGAATTCCAGAGTTTGATTACACATTGATTGAAAAAATATTTTCTCTTATTGGTCTTAAATAGGTTACACTGTAGCTTCATTGCATGTCCCTTTGTCTTTCTATATATTGATGGTGTAAACAATCGATCTACGTTTACCCGTTCCACTCCTTTCATTAATTTATAGACCTCTCTCATATCTCCCCTCAGCCATCTCTTTTCCAGGTTGAAGAGCAATTAACCTTTTTAGCCTGTCTTCATAGGAGTATCCTTCCATCCCCTTTACCATTTTGGTGGCTCTTCTCTGTACCTTTTCTAATAACGCTATATCCTTTTTAAGATACGTCGACCAGAATTGCACACAATATTCAAGGAGCGGTCGCACCATGGAACGATACAGAGGCATTATAATATCCTATGTTTTATTTTCCATTCCTTTCCTTATGATACCTAGCATGCTATTTGCTCTCTTGGCCACCGCTGTACACTCGGCAGAGGGTTTTAACATGTTATTCACAATGGCGCCTAAATCTTTTTCCTGGGTGGTGGTTCCCAATGTGGAACCTTGTATCGTGTAACCATAGTTTGGGTTGTTCTTTCCTAGGTGCATAACTTTGCACTTGTCCACATTAAATTTCATCTGCTATTTGGATGCCCAGTCTTCCAATTTATCAAGATCTTCTTGCAATTTTCCACAGTCCTCATGGGTTTTAACAACTTTAAATAGTTTTGTGTCATCTGCAAATTTCATAACCTCACTCATTATTCCCTTTTCCAGGTCATTTATGACTATGTCAAAAAGCAGCGAACCCAGCACAGATCCCTGCGGTACACCACTATTCATGCAAAAGTCTCTGATGAGGGACCTTGTCAAAGGTTTTCTGAAAGTCCAGATGCACTATATTAACTGACTCACCTTTGTCTACCTGTTTTTTCACACCTTCAAAAAACTTAACAGATTAGTAAGACAAGATCTTTCTTGACTAAAGCCATGTTGGCTGTCTCCCATTAAGCCATGACTATCTACATGTTGAGTAATTTTGTTCTTTATGATGGTTTCTACCATTTTTCCCAGGCTGATGTCTGTAGTTTCCAGGATCACCCCTGGAATCTTTTTTAAAAATTGGTGTTACACTGGCAATCCTCCAGTCTTCATGTATTACAGATGATTTTAATGATAGTTCACTGATTACTAATAGCAGGTCTGCAATCTCATATTTCAGTTCTTTCAGCACCCTTGGATGTATAACATCCGGTCCAGCTGATTTGCTACTCTTCAGTTTATCAAATAGTTGTAATACATCTTTCTGGTGTATCAATATTTCTTTCAATTCTTCCGCAGTATCACCTTTAAATACCACTTCAATCATGGGTAAGATCCCTACATCTTCCTCAGTAAAGACCGAAGCAAAGAATTCATTAAGTTTCTCCGCTATAGCCTTGTCCCCTCTTACTGCCCCTTTTACCCCTCTATCATCTAATGGTCCAACTGGCTCTCTCGCAGGTTTTTTGCTAAGAATGTACTTGAAAAATATAGTGACAGAATTCAAAATGGCATGGGACAGACATCATGGATCCATTTATAGCAACAGAATAAAATCAAAATAAACTGAACCATCTAACTTCTCAACAAATAGGGGTGTCCTGGATGGAGCGGTGGGTTCACCCCTAAACAAAGACATGAGGAGGGGTGGCCTGCAAAGAGTGGCATCTACTCCTGCCATCTTACTCCAGCCATCTTACTGGGCAGACTAGATGGACCATGCTGGTCTTTATCTGCTGTCATTTACTATGTTACTATGTTAAAAAGTCTTTATTACGTGTTTTTATTTCCACAGCTAGTTTCTTTTCAAATTCTCTCTTTGCCTGATTTATCAATGCCTTGCATTTAACTTACCAGTGCTTGTGCTGTTTCCAGTTTTTGTCATTTGGCTCTTTTTTCCATTTTCTGAAAGATGCTTTTTTGGCAACAGCGGCCTCTCTGACCTCACTTTTAAACCATGCTGGCAGTTTTATGGACTTCCTTCCACTTTTTTTAAAGCATGGAATACAGCTGGTCTGGGCTTCCAAGATAGTATTTTTAAACAACACCCAAGCTTGATGTAAGTCTTTAACCTTTGCAGCTGCTCCTTTTTGTTTTTCTTAACTATTTTCCTCATTTTATCATAGTCTCCCTTTTGAAAGTTAAAAAGGTAGTACTGTGGATTTCCTTACCACCCCTCTTCCATTAATTAAATCAAACACAATCATGCTGTGATTACTATTGCCAAGTGGCCCCAACACCCTTATTTCTTGCACCAGATCTGATGTTCCACTAAGGACTAAGTCCAAAATTGCTTCCCCTATGGTTGGTTCATAAACCAGCTGCTCCAAGAAGCAGTCATTTATTTCATCTAGAAACTTTATCTCCCTAGCATGTGACACTGACCCAGCCAATACTTGTGTAATTGAAATCACCCATTATTATTACTGTTCTGTAACTTTTGTTAGCTTCCCTGATTTCTTTGAGCATTTCATCATCTATTTGTTCATTCTGGCCAGGCGGTCGATAGTACAGCCCCACTGCCATTGCCTCCCCTTTTTACATGGAATTTCAATCCATAGAGTTCTTACAACAAATTTTGTTTCCTGCAAAACTTTAATGCTTTCTGACTCAATGCCCTCTCTAGCATAGAGCACAACCCCTCCACCAATTTGATCAGCTCTATCATTACGATATAATTTGTACCCAGTTATCACAGTGTCCCACTGTTTGTCCTCCTTCCACCATGTCTCTGAGATACCAATCATATCTAATTTCTCATTTAGTGCTATATATTCTAACTCACCCAAATTATTTTTTAGACTTCTAGCACAAGCATTTTATAGACAGTGTTTTATTCATATTAATCTGGTTATCGACAGGCAGGGGTAATTTGGAATCTTTAAGCTCTGTCTGCTCTGTACTCAAGGACATTTGGGCTACCTTTGTTTTTATTGGAACCTATCTGCTGATGTGCCCTAACTTCATAGGGACTCAGCTACAGTAGTTACCCTCCAGGCAAAGGCCTTCCTCCCTCAGGAGAGGTCAGAACATTTCACGGGGCTAGCTGCAGAGGTAGAGCACCGCCGATCATTACCCACCCATCTTCTCCTTCTCCTACTGGGCCTCATGGACTTTACGGTCCACGTGACCCCATATGCCTGCCTACATATGAAGGTGGCCCAGTGGTATCTTCGTTCTCAGTGGACACACGCCACTGGCAGGTTCCAGGACAGGGTTAGAGTGACCTGCCAACTGGAGGATTCCCTCGGCTGGTGGCCGATCCCATGCCCACAGGCCGGGATGCCCCCCAAGCACCCACCCCCCAGATGGTCCTCAATACGGATGTCTTCCTGCTGGGCCGAGAAGCTCATTGTGAGAACCTCTGCACACAAGGAAGCTGGTCCCAGATGGAATTCTAGCTGCAGATCAACTTTCTGGAGCTCTGGGCGATATTCCTGGCTCTCTGAGCTTTCTGCCACCAACTGCAGCACCAGTTTGTGCCAATCCAGACCGACAACCAGGTTGTAATGTTCTATGTGAACAAGCAAAGGGGCATGGGGTCATACTCCTTCTGCCAGGAGGCGGTCTGCTCATATGCGACACGCAACAGGATGCTTCTAAGGGTGGTCTACCACCTGGGCCAGAACAGTGCCCTGGCAGACAAGCTGAGCAGAGTCCTCCAGCCGCACTAGTGATGCCTGGATCACAGGGTGGCCTCTCGGCTGTTTCGACTCTGGGGCATCCTTCTAGTGGACCTGTTTGCCATCCTCGACAACACACAGTTGCTCAGCTTCTGCTCCCGCCAGCCACACCCATCTCTGGTGGCAGCGGGTGCATTCCTGATTCAATGGACGGAAGCCTCCTTTACACCTTCCTGCCGACTCCGTTGGTCACGAAGACCCTCTTCAAGGTCCAGTGCGACAGGGCATCACTGATACTGATAGCCCCATGGTGGCTCAGGCATCCTTTGTTCCTGCTGCTTCTCCACCTGTTGGTGGCATCGCCGATTCCACTGGGCCATGCCCCAGGACTGCTATCTCAGGAAAAGGGCTCTCTCCTACACCCCAACTTGGGGTCCCAGTCTCTTCCGGCTTGGCTGCTGAAAGGCTAGCCCTGGCTCCCTTCAACCTTCCATGAGATGTGGAAGAGATCCTTCTGGCCTCCTGCAAGGGTTCCACAAGAAGCGTCATTTCTCTGTCTGGTGCGTTGAGAAGATGGTGAACCCATTCTCCTGCTCAGTACCTACTCCACCTGTCACAGGTGAGACTAAAGTCCAACTCAGTCAGAGTGCACATTTGCACTATCACAGCACATCACCATGCCATTCAGGAAAACCCCTCTTGGCCTAGCCCCTTGAATCATGGTTCCTACGGGTCTCATGCTATCCAAACCTGCCTTTCGCCCACCAGTGGCAGAATGGGATCTCAACGTGGTGCTCTTGTAGCTTACTAAGTCGCCGTTTGAGCCCCTGGCTACCTGCCATTTGCAGTACCTCTCCTGGAAGGTCGTCTTCCTCATGGTATTCACATCAGCTCGCAGGGTCAGCAAACTCAAGGCTCTGATGGCAGAGCCCCCCCCCCCCACGAGCTTCTACAAGAACAGCGTGGTGCTCCGCACACACCCCAAGTTTCTGCTGAAGGTGGTGTCCCCATTCCACCTCAGTCAGGAGGTGGTGCTTCCCACCTTTTTTCGATGCCTCATGTTGGCAAGATGGAAACCATCCTTCATACTTTGGATTGTAAAAGGGCCCTGTCCTTCTATCTGCAATGGACTCAGGGCCACCGCAAAGCACCTCAGCTTTTCATCTCCTATGACCCCAGTTGACTGGGGCTCCCAGTGACTAAGCAAACTCTGTCCACTTGGATGACAAACTGCATTGCCTATGAGCAGGCTGGGATCTCACTAGACCAGCGGGTCATGGCGCACCATGTCAGGGCCATGGGTACTTCCATGGCAAATCTGCGTTTCGTACCTGTGATGGAAATCTGCTGGGCTGCCACCTGGTCTTTGGTCCATACCTTCACAGCTCATTACTGCCTGGAAAGGGAGTACCAACAGGACAGCACCTTTGGCCAGGCCGTAATCTCTTCAGGGTGTAGGCAACTCCTGCCCTCCGACCCTTCTGTGTTCAGGCTATCAGAGTGCTGGTGTGACAGAAATTCACATACGCTACACCTGTTTTATAAAGGGAACCTATGTGCATATCTGCTTTTTATAAACTAAGCCCCTTGGGAGTTCCTGTACATCGATGTATATGCTCTGAAGCTTGCACACATGTCCCAGCTATTTTGCGTGCTGCTGTGCATGCTTTATACATGCTTCAACATAGTTTTATGCGCATATGGACTGAGCAATTTTTTAAATGGCCCAGTAAAATAGAGTGCTGCTTCTCATTATCTCTCTACTCATATCTCTCCCTGTACTCCCCTCCTCAGAACTTCATTCATTGGGTATATCAACTGAGCCTTTCTCCTCCACTGCCAATTCCAGATTCCATTCCTTCCACCTGTGATAAGGAAGCTTATCATAGCTCAGGTAGGAGCTATAAAAAAGATGATGTGACTCTGAACAAGCAACCTGTCAGTTCTGGTAGAAGCAAGAAAACAGAGTTTTCACATAAAAGACTACCAGTCCCAGAATGCACCAGGTTTCCAGCAGCCATGAGAGGGGCTGAAGTGAGGAAATGTGTGTGCAATCAAGAGAGCTATGAGGTAATCCCTAAGCACTCATCTCAAAGGGCAGGGCCTGATTCAACACAGCTGCGCTGTGTTAGGGAGCAGCACACATTAGGACAGAATAAGAATAGAGCTTATTCTTCAGATAACAGTTACTACAAGCTCCAGCCTAGCTTCAAGGAGAGCTTCAGCAACAGCTACAGAGGGAGGAAGAGATACAGAGACAGCAACGGCTACAAGCACCAGTATCACCTGGAGAAACAGAAGCCAAGCCAAGCAGATAGAGAGAGAAGGAAACTCTCTGGAAGGAAGAGAAGAAAGGCCATTGGAAGGTCTGGGAGATTCCAAGGCAGTACTCATACTGGGAGGTATTCTAAAAGCCAGCAGAGTCCATTGGACTGGATTCAGCCAGAGGAATGGAGTGGCAGAGATAGGAATCACCAGTGGCTACCTGGAAGAGAGAAGACTGCATGTGGAAGGGACTTTCAGACCAAGGCCAGAAGGTATGTGAGAGGAGATCCAGTGTCCAGGGATCAAGATTGGAAGGCTGGACATCAGAATTGGATTACATATTGGCCAGGCTTTACAGAGAGGAATTATGATGGCAGGAGAGGCTCAGGTATGAACACTGATCCAGACCCTATCTATAATAGAGAATGGCAGCAAGGGAATAAGCATTCTCATGATAGTGCCTTAATGAAAGACTCATCTGTGCCAATGTATGATATTGACCCTATGATTGTTGATGCAGGGGGAAATACAGCAGATGAAACTATTTACATGGACTGTTCTTTATCTAAATGCTATTGCTAGTTTTCTATGAGCAAACACATCAGCCATCACAAAGAAACCTAACTTTGTTCTTTATTTCCACTGCAAACAGCTCTTAAAGCAGGATTTGGGCTCACACAGTAGCAGCCAGCCAGCTAAAGGCTTTCAGCTGGTCCATTGATAGTAATTAGGGCTGCACCTGATTGTGTGTGTGAGCAAGGGAGAATCACTGCTGAGATCGGCGTGGAAAATAAGCAGAAGTTAACCTAACCAGCAAAGTTTATTCTTTACTTTGTGCCTTTGTATTTGGTAATTATTTGCTAAGAAAACATTAGCTAATTGCCTGACAAGCTGAAGGTTGTTTTCTGGTTTACTTTGTGACTTTTTGTTATCCATTTAAACACTGCAAGCAAGTAACCTCATTTATAGTGCTATCAAGCATACATGTGCTGGGTGAATTAAACCCCATCAATAAAATAAGTATTTTATTGATCTTACCACTTGGTTTCACAACTCAAATTATTGTCATCAGCTGTGTTTGGGAGTGAATGAACTACAATACCCACAATACCTTGCAAGAATCATATGAATATATGCATCGTCAAGATTGTGTAAGTTCTCACCCTAGGCAGCCGTCTGACACACCTTGCTGCACCGTATGTCTGCAGTAGACTTCCCGAGTTAGTACGTCAGGCTCCATCTTTAGTCTTGTACAAATCGAGGTGAAAAACACGCCTTTTCAAGGCTGCTTTTTGGATCCTTGCCACTTATTTTCTTGCTTATTACCCTTGTATTTTTTAATCATTTCCTTATAATGAAACTTCCGAGTCCCTAGTTTGTTTTGTTTCTGTTGAATAGATTGTAAGCTCTGTGTATGTACGTGTATCTCTGCCGCATTCAACATGGTCAACTATGCCATATTCTTCCAATGTCTATAAGCCACCGGAATACAAGACACTGTACTAAAATGGTTTCAATAATACCTGACCAACCGGCAACAACAGATCAAAATGAGTGGTATCACATCCACCCCCTATCATCAAACCCAAGGCGTGCCACAGGGCTCCATCCTCTTTTTGCTTCTCTTAAACATACCTCTAACCATTGTGCACACTCATCAAATCTCACGACCTCTTCTATCATATCTGTGTGGACAATGACATGCTCTATGCACCTTTCAATACCAAACAATCCATCTATACGAAACGCCAACAGTGCTTTACTGAAGCCTCACAATGGCTCACAGCGAATCACCTAGCCATCAACTATAGAAAGACAGAAGTGCTATTCATCACAAGGACAACACATTCTCACCGTCAACATCACTTATACTAGATGACATCCAAATCAAAGTCCAATCAGAAATAAAATACCTAGGCATCACCTTGGACCAAAACCTCACCTTTAAGCAATAAGAGAAGAACACCACAAGAGCGATCTACCACTAAACCCGAACCCTACAACATCTCCAGGCAATAATCCTCCCTCATTTCAACTACTGCAACTCCATCTACCAAGGCATGCCACAGTCCACCCTCCTACCCCTACGCACAGCTCTATACACAACAGCATACATTCTAGGAGCAGCAAAACATGAACACATCACTCCTATCCTCTGACAGCTTCACTGGCACCCGTTAAATAGCCAAATCAAATACAAGATTCTTCTGACCACCAGGACCACTCTGATCATCCCCCATGCAAAAACAAAGAACAACCAGCAAGCATGCACAATTTCATTTGAACTCTATGCATCCACCCTCTGAAACACACTCCCCGACAAAATCAGAAATACTGCAGATCTCCACACCTTCTGTAAATATCTAAAAACCCATCTATTCATAGAACACTTCGGCCCCACCACATAACCCTGTCCTACCTCCTCCTGGCCCATCTTGCTCCACCTTCTCCCTATTAAGCCCCCCCCCCCTGAATCCCTCCTCTTTACTACCCTATACCAGCCTTTATACCGCTCATCTCTTGTCACCTACACACAATCTTCTGTATCAGCAAACATGTATATAGGGTAAAACCACTTGTACATAAGTTAAGTTCCATATAGTCAATGTATATATGTACATAAGTTATTGTTCCATGTATCCTATCATTTTATGTATACTGCTTTGACCCGGTGAAAAACAATATAGAACATCAGCTAAATAAATAAATAAATAGATAGATATATGTGCCACACAACATTGTTAGCAGTCTTCAAGGACCATTCAATTAATACTTCCATACATCACAATAATATCCCCAAATGTTTCAAAAATAGTGATCACGTCATCTCATCCATTTCAATTTATTACATTTGCTCTTGTTTCAAAGTTCATATGTAAAAATTCATTATGCAGCAAGGGGTATAGCAGTAACAATCAATACCACCACAATATCTTGTCAACCAGTCTCCCCCTACCCAAAATCATATAATTTATCGGGAAAAAGAAATCAGTCATTCATGCTCTCAGTTTAAGAAGCCTGAACTTATAGCTAGCATTTCATCATTGCTCAAAACCCCCTTTTTTCAAAAATACTTGCAATTAAAAATACTTGTTGCATGATCAATTATCTTAAAACTGAAGTCCATCAGTTTCTTCCTATCACCATACCTCATACCTGGTATAGTGTTAACCACTGCTCATAGCTCTCAGTTCTCTGACCATGGTTTCAACCTAAATGGGTTTCTTCAGGGAGCTCTAGAAGAATAAACACATTGTTACCAGCTGCCTCTTTCAGTTGAAAATAAGCTCGGTAACAAGGGGGAATAGGATGAGGGTGAAAAGGGATAGACTCAGGAGTAATATGTGGAAATATTTTTTTACGGAAAGAGTGGTAGAAGCATGGAATAGTCTCCCAGTGGAGATAGTAGAGACAAGGACAATATCTGAATTCAAGAAAGCATGGGACAAACACAGAACATCTCTAAAGGAAAAAAGGGACTATAATATTTGATAGGGAAGGGCAGCCTAGATAGGCCATATGGTCTTTTTCTGCTGACATGTTTCTATGTTTCTCTAAAACTCCAAAAAAGAGAGATCATCATGTTGATCCACCATTCACCGTTTACTTCCATATCACAACCGACATCATAGGAACGCTACACATGCGCTCCTGCTGCCCCTTTAAATACTCACCTCATCAATGTGTATGCTTGTAATAATTACGAGTAAAACCAATGCCACTCAATGCTACTACTTAGGCCCTTCAGTTCCTCCGTGTGCCATTTAAAAATTAATTCCTGTTCCTTTTAGTTAACCAAGTTGAAAAATTGCCCCCCTTACACCCCCGCTGTACCACCTACAATATCAGATACTGCAATTTCTTTACAGCAGTGGTTCTCAACCCAGTCCTCTGGGACCCCTAGTCCAGTTGCGTTTTCAATGTATCCACAATGAATATGCATGAGATAGATCTGCATACAATGGAAGCAGCACATGCAGATCTAGCTCATGCATATTCATTGTGGATATCCTGAAAACCTGACTAACCTAGAGCCACTGCTCTACAGTATTTCCCAGATTGTACCAAAAGGACACCAATGGCGCCTTCTCATTTTTGCATCATATTGCTGACAAATGTTCAGTCATACGTGTCTTGAGTTTCCTTGAAGTCTGATCAATATAAATTTTCAAACATGGGGACACAATAGCATAAATCACCCCGCTACTGTTGCAATCCATGTGAGAAGCTAAATTGTAAGTAAAATGTAACTGTGTATGAATAAATGAAGATGTTTCTATAGTATGAGAGCACACAATACACTTGCCACATTTCCTGTGTTGTCCCCTCTCTGATAGTGTGTAACAGCCTATCCTTCAGATTTCAACCCCGCTTATAGACAAACAGGGGAGTTTCTTGAAAACATGGATTAACTTGTAGTAAGTCCCAATGCTTCAGCAAAATACCCCATATACGAAAAACCTGGAAAGAATATGGGAGAACACAAACCATCTAATCGATACCATCTTCCTTGTGCGAATCTAATAGAAGTTCACGATTCACCTATCTCAAATGCTTATACACCCATCAGATAATTTGTGCAGGATATTGTTTCTCTTTGAATCGATTCATCATCTTATCTGCTTGATATTCATACTCCTCCAACAATGAGCATAGTCTGCGTAACCGCAAGAACTGACCCATTGGAATGTTCTCTTTGATATGCTGCGGGTGAAAATCCCCATAAATGTAACAAACTGTTACGATCTGTGCTTTTGTGGGAAATAGATGTTCCAAAACAATTACCTTGCTTAAAGATCTGCACATTCAGGAACTCAGTAGATGTTTGGCTCACACTGGGTGTAAAATGTAAATTAGAATCCTGTTGGTTAATAGATAGAAAACAATTCCTGTAACTCTTGATCAGTCCTCCCCCAGATGATCAAAATATCATCAATAAAATGTACCCACAAAAGAATACAGGTCCAAAATCTTGAAGTGTAGATGTGTGCCTCCTCAAATGCCCGAATATAAAGGCAGGCAATCGACAGAGCCACAGTAGCCCCCATAGACATCCCATGAACCTGATGGAATAACTGCTCTTGAAAACAAAAATAATTATGTTGCAATACCACCTTCAAAAGCTGTGATAAAAAATCCAAAAGACTTACTGATAATTCAGATGCTCTCGGATATTGCATAGTCACTGCCATGGCCCATTCTTGAGGGATATGGGTATAAAGAGCCGTGATATCCATGATAACAAGCTGCCACATAGATTGAACTTGTGAATATGTACTCAACTTCTTCTGTAGCATAGTAGAATCCTTGATGTAGGATCTAGCCTGTGCTGCTAGAGGACTTAAATATGAGTCCACATACTGGGATAAGGGTTCCAATATTGACCCTCTTCCGGATACTATCGGGCAGCCAGGTGGGTTAGTTAAAGACATATGAATCTTGGAAACAATGTAAAAATTAGGCACCACAAAATCTTTCCTGAACAAAGCTGTAAATTCATGTGCACTGATGAATGAGGTGGTGTGTTAAAGCCACTTCCAAAATATCATACATTTCCACTTGGATGTCTTCAATTGGATCAGACGTCACTGGGGTTTAAAAGTATCTATCTGCCAATTGTGAGAGCACTTCATTCTCACAATCACTGTGCCTCCTCCCTTATCAGCAAGTTTAATTATAATAAATAAATAAATAAATAAAAATAAATAATGGAATTGTCCTGAGTCAAAGAAAGCATTGCTTCCATTTCTGCTTTAGTCAAATTACTTCTACACTGTAAAGCACTCATATGCTCCAAATCTTTCAACACTAAATGCTCATAGGCTTCTATATTTAAGGAAAAGGTGATATATAAATCCTGTTAAATAAATAAAATAAATATTCATATCAATAAGTCCTGTTGAATCCAAGATGAGCATGTTGTAATACAGTCTTCACTCATAGGGCACTCCTAATCAGCAAAAAGCCACTTTATCTTTAACTTCTGAAAAAAATCATTGTAGGTGAACACACACCTGAAATAGATCACAACTGATAGAAGGCAGAAATGATAATCCTTTTTTGAGAACAGGGGCCTCTGCTTGAGTCAGCTGTCAATGCAAGGTGTTAAACATCAAGGTAGATTGTTCAAGTGACTGACCACCTCCTATTTGTACAGCACCGTGTATGCCTAGTAGCACTATAAACATTGTTGTTAGTAGTTTTTAAATGCAAGGTAAAGGATAAATACTAAAATATAAAGATGGAATGTGCAAATGTTAATTAGGAGAGTGTTGAAAAAGAAATACAAGGACAGTGATTGCATGACTAAATTGTGAGCTGGTGATTGGTGCAGTGTGGTGCAGCTTAAATCCTTTACATATAGCTGCCTTGAACCATTAGTAATCTGAGGTTCTTTGAACTGTTTTTCATAGGATAATTTATAGTAACATGATGCACATATAAGTCTTTTTGGTGCTAAATAAGCATTTTGGCATTGTTGTCCACATTTATTGAGTTTTAGATTAATTGACAGTAGCTCATTCAGTTGGGGTTGTTTTCAGATTAGCAATTAAATGGCTAGGAAATTGCAAGTTGTTTTTGTTGTGCGATGACTGAGACATCTGTGCAGCATCTCTGACCCCAGCTGGCCAAAAAGCAGAAGCTGAACTCAGGAGCAAACATAGGTCTCTCACCGTGTCTCCTTGTTCCAATGTTAGGGGCCATCAGAAGGGATGGACAGTATGGGTAAACTACTCCAGGTAAAAGGGCTAGGGAAGGGCCAGTTTTCTTCAACTAGAAGTGGCCCATCAGCACTCAGTAATGCTGCCACTACAGAAATGATAGAACTTTAAGATCTCTTCCATCCGGCTTTGTTATTAGAAGGCCCCCAATTTCATCTCTGCAGTCAGCTGGGAAGCCCCAAGACAGGCTTAACAATTACGCAAACCAGGCAATCACCTAAGGTGGCAGCTTTTAGGGGACATCAAAGAGCAAATGCAGTCAAAGCAAAACAATAGGTTCTGGCAGCTACACGTTTTCAAAGTACTGTTGGCATATATCTCTAGGGAGGGTTGTGAAGTTTTCAGATAGTCCAATTTGTTCAAGCTTAACAGCTGTTTACCTGAATAAATGACTTTTCAAAATTGCTCTTTATAATCTGTGTGTGTAAATATGTAGTTCAATATTTGAAAATGTGATATCCAGTTATGCATTTACAGAATTGCACTGAGATTAGTGAGAGTAGGGTTGATTATTTAAATTATCAGAATCTCATTGTGTGGGGTCTAGGCGGCCTGAAAGTTAATTGAGAGGGCACAAGACTTAAGGTTTGTCTGGGGCTGCTAATGTCCTTGTGCCAGCTGTGGATGAATCTTCTCTCTTAGTCAGATGGCACTTGAAAGAGGATGCCACCTTGAACCTGCTGAGGACACCAATTAGCCCAGCAACAGATCTGCTAATATCTCGTCCTTAAGATTTTGGCTAAAGAGTTTGTCTTAGCTAAAAGAAATTTTGCCATAGTCAGGAAACAAAATAAGCAGTTCAGGACGTACGTGCAATCTTCCCAACATAAAGTGCCTCAAATGACATACAGAAAATGTTCATGTTATATATATAGCCTCCTATGTGGTTCCAGGGGTCATTGAATGGATTGGGACAGCCCTCCACACCCATTCCTCTGGAACTGTATTGTGGGGAAGAGAAAGCTTATTAATGTCCCTGCCACTGGTTTCTGTTCTCACACGTCCAATCTTCCAATACACGGTGTTATTGCTTCCAAAAAATTAATTGTCCAGTCTGAATATCTGTAAAAACAATTGCACGTTATGAGTTTCTTCAGAACATGTACAGCTATACTGTAAGTAGTTCTTCATCAAAATTCAGATTTAAACAGGTAGACAAGAAAAGCAAACATCTGATCTTTAGATGTCTTGAATCCCACTCTCTCCCTTCTGTAAGCTCCACTCTGAATCATACCTTTTTCATGTAGGGCCTTGGTGATCTCTCTCTGGGTTAGTGGCAGTGTCCTGTTGCCAGACACCACCTCTTCTGAGCCTCTCCAACCTACAACTCTTCAAACCTTCTTCGGGGATCTTTTGAAAGACAAACCCACTCCACCACAAAAATTAGTAGAATGCCTGTCTGTAACCCAAAGTCTCCTTGGCTCTTGGGACTCACCTTTTGGAGCCCTGGTACTCCCAGGGAAGGGAAAAAGGAAAGGACCAGTCCGATTCCTTATCAGGAATTTTATACGGATACTCCTAAATGCAGCCTCCTCTGGACAGTGTCATCATTATATCCTCCTAACACTGTTAATCATTAATAGCAGAGCTGTGAAGGCCTCTGCTGCCAGTAAAAGGATTTTATTGCCCTCTTATAAACAAGAACAACTTTACTGTTATTTACTAAGTTGATACCAAAATTGTCATCTAAAGGAATATCTGCTACTTCAGTAAATGACTTGATTTCACTTCATGAATGCACTTTCCCATATGGCTCTACATTGACAGCACCAACTTATTTTAGGATTTAAATAAAAGCATTATTTTTGTTCTGCATAGGTTTAAACTGTTCAGACTTTTGGCAGATAGTGTTTGATCACAGCAGAACACTTCCTCTATAAAACGGAACTTCAAAGGGCCCCGAAGACATCATATAAATTGGAAGAGATTTTTATTTATCACCTTTTCCAGAAATAGGATTCCTTCCTGTTTTGCATTTTCAAGGTTTTCTGTTCTCTTTTTATTCTTTTCAAAAGAATTGGTTAGATAACAGCTTGGAAGACAAAATGTCTTAACAACATATAAACTGAACGCAAAAAAAAAAAAGCCTTTTATTGACAGTGATTTTGGTGGGAAGGAGTAGAAGTAGATTCATAAGCTGTATAAAATGTGAGTGTTAACATTATTTATCTATTTATTTAGCTATATTTATATTTCACCTTTCACCAGGTCAAAGCGGTTTATAAAATCAAGGGGAGAATACAATTTATTTATTTATTTATTTATTTGCAGTCTCTTTTATACCGCGCTATTCGACATCCGTGCGGTTTACAATGAACATAAGAGTTGCACAATGAGAGACATTATACCATAGGTAAAAAAAAAAAAAAAAAGAGGGGGGCACCATCACTGGGGAGGTTTAAAAGGGAGTATCAATAAGGAGGGGTTGAAACAGTACAGCCATAATATTTACAAAATGCCAGGTTTGTTGAGGGACTGTTTGACCCAGACAGAGGATGAACCTGAGGTCAGTTGGTGCATGTTCATTCATGTCCTAGGTGGATGGTGGATAAGTGAGTTTTTAGTTGTTTCCGGAAGGAGGTGAGATCCTTGTTACCATGGATGTTGGTCGGAAGGGTGTTCCACAGTGATGGGGCATATAATAAAAGCTCAGTTGCATGATTGTTGGTTGAATTTTGTTCTTTCTTGTGGTACTTCTAGTAGGTTGGATGTGGGCTGCAATGTTGGTCTTTTGGAGCTCAGCCATGTTAGCAGACTGCTCATATGTGTGGCTTGTTGGTGGAATGCATTGTGAATCAGAACCAGTGTATTATATTTGATCCATGCCTTGAGAAGGAAAAAGAGGAGGTCTCATAATATTGGGTGATGTGATCATATTTATTCCCTTTTTGTATGATCCTCGCTGTTGTGTTGAGGGCTGTCCGTAGAGGGTTGAGGTTGCAGGCTGGTAGTCCTTGATATATCACATTGCAATAGTCTATGTAGGGGAGAGTCATTGCTTGCATGGCCGATCTGAAGTCCAATGGGTCAAGAAGTGGTCTGAGTCATTGGCGTATTCTGGCTTTGAAGAATACGTTTTTTGCTGTTCTTGTGATCTGTTGTTTGAAGGACAGTGGTTGGTCCAATATGATGCCTAGATACTTTATTTGAGTCTGGACTTTAATTTATGTTGTTCCCAGGGTGAGGTGGGTTGGGGGGGGTGAAGTTTTGGTCTTTTGTAACAAACAGAGCTTCCGTTTTCTTAAGGTCTATAGTGAGATTGTTGTCCTGTAGCCAGTAGGAGACATTGTTGAAGCAGTTTGTTAGGTCTGGGTTTGTTGGATTTAAAGTTGTAATAGGTCCATAGAGCATAATGTCATCTGTGTATATATGGAACTTGATATTGTGGGTCCTTATCAACGAGCAGAGTGATTTGAGGTAGATGTTGAAAAGCATAGCCGATAGTGCGGAGCCCTGTGGTACTCCCTGCGTTTGTCATTAGGGGGTGGAGACAGAGGTGTTGGTTTGAATTAGTTGACGTCAGTTTGTCAGGAAGGAGTGGAATCATTAAAGCACATTATCTTTATTTCTCTTGGGTTTTCCTTGGCCAGCCTAGTTTTAGACTTATGTTGTTTAGAAAGACTTATGTTGATCCATTCTCATTAGAATTTAGGTTCTTTATTAGACATCCATGAATATCTGTATATTGGGTCTTGACTGAAGCACTGGATGGAGCAGGTTGCTTAGTCTTGATTTATACATCTCCAGCTGTCAAGCGTAAGGACTGCTTAAGAGGTGAGTCAGTGAGACACTGGCGCAGGGCACACCACAATAGAGGCGCAGGAAGACTGTCTCATTGACTCGCTTCAAGCCTGCCCTCTGCCTCTCCAACTGCGGTTGTATTAAACATTAATACAGCTGTGGGAGCAAACACAAGTATTGAACATTAACACAGCTGCTAATGTTATTTGAGTCTGGACTTTAATTAATGTTGTTCCCAGGGTGAGGTGGGTTGGGGGGTGAAGTTTTGATCTTTTGTAACAAACAGAGCACTGGCTTTTGCTCTTGCGGCTGTATTAATGCTCAGCACAGCTGTGGGAGCATTTGCTTTTGCTCCCGCGGCTGTGCTATACTCAAGCTGCTGGCACTGCGGCTTGAATATAGCACAGCCAAAGAGCAAAAGTAAATGCTCCCGTGGCTGTGCTGAGCATTAATACAGGCACGGGAAATGCTCCTACAGTTCTATTAATGTTCAATACAGCTGGAGGAGCATTGTGTTTGCTCTCACATTTGTATTAATGTTTAATATAGCCATGGGAGCAAAAGCCAATACTCCCCGGCTATATTGCTACACGGAGAGGGGAGTGATGACTGATACTGTGGTGATACTGTGGATTTGGGGTGCTGGAAATAAGCTGATACTGGGACTGGAGGGACTGGGGGAAAGGGATAGGACTGGCAATGGGCTGATACAGGGTCTAGGGGGGCTGATTGATAGTGGTAATGGGCTAATAGTGGGAATGTGTGGCTGGGATTGTAAATAGGCTGATACTGGGGCTGAGGGACTGACTGATACTGAGGACTGGTACTGGAAATGGGCTAATATTTGGGCTGGGGGACCTGAATGGACTGATTTGGGGCTTGGGGGGGGACGGAAATGGACTAATACTAGGTCTGGGTGATGGGACTGGAAAAGGGCTGGACCTGGAAGGGAGCTAATTCTAGGGCTGGGTTCCTGGGATTGAAGGGGGGGCGCAAGTACAGAAGGGGTGCTGATGTCATCATTGGGCTCCAGGAAGTCCAACAAAAGCACGTTCCTGCATGCAACTGTGTGGGTGGTGGGGCACCCGTTGCACAAGGTGCATTGCTAGCTTGACACGCTCCTACTGAGGGAGTGAGAAAGGAGGGAGAGGGGGACAGATATTGTGGGGCGTAGGGAAGAAGCAAAGTCAACCAAGGGAAGATTGAAAAGAAGGGATATAAAAACACATGCTGGGGTAAGCAGGAGTAAAGTAAAGAAGGTTAATGAATATTGGAGAAGACAGTAAATGGGTGGGTGCTTATGATGTAGAAAGACAAGGAATCTCACAGGTGGAGACTCTAACACTGAGTGAAAAAAACAGAAGAAAGACTCTAAGATAGGCTGGGCATTGAGAGTTTAAATGGAGACTAGGGGGCTTGGGTGGGATTGTGAGTGGAAACTTGGAGTTGCTTGGGGGGATAGTGGGGACTAAAAATTGACCAGAGATTGAGGACAGTGGGGATAAGATGATTGGTGAGGAGTAGGACTGTGAGACCAAGTGCAGAAATATGGGGAGGGGAGAAGGTTTGAAGGACCTGGAGGGGTTGGGGCAGTTGATAAGGACAGAGTGATATGGAGTGGATGAGAGCCATAGGAAAGAACAGGTCTTTCTTTGAAGCAGGTGAAAGAGGGTAGAAATGGGAGAAGTGAAAGGGGAAATGGAAGCCTGGATGGGGATAGAACATAAGAAAGGACCTGGAAGGATGAAAAGCAGAAGGTGGTAAATGAGACTGGGAAGATAAGTACAGAGGGAGGAAATGGCAGACTAGAAAGTGGATGAAAGACAGGGGGAGGGGAAGGATGCTGCCAAAGGATTGAGACAGATGTGGAATGGAAGGACTAGGGAAGTAAGATTAGGAAATGGAAAGCTGGTAAGTAGGTGAACAGTGGAAAGAGACAAGATTGTAGGAAGGAGAACAAGGAATGGAATGAAGCTTATAGTTAGGTAAAAGGCAAATGAGAGAAATAGAAGGATCAGTGTCAGAGAGAGATGTAGCGAAGGAAAGAATGAAGAAGACAGGCAATGCAAAGAATCAGACAATGGAAATGGGACCTTGGAAAAGGACCTAAAAGAAAAACCAGTAAGAGGAAGTAGAAAAGAGAGACTGAGACCAATCCAACTGGAAAAATAAGATGATCAGACAAGACAGGTACAAAAGAGTGTCAAGTCTGTAGAGAGTAAAATATGTCAGCTTTGAAAATGTGTGCATTTTATTATAGTTCATTACAGAAGGAAATGCATTTCTGTTTTTCTTTCTTCCATGTTTCTCAGCTTGCTGTCTGATTTGGGAGTTTTCCATTTCAATATTTGTCTTTTGTAGTTTCTTAATCTTTAATTGGTGATGGTCTGTGCTTTCCATGTGCAGCCAAAATAAGGGATTCTTTTAAAATGTAAGTTCTCTCTTAGTTCAGCTTGTTCTCTTTTCCAGCTGGGGGTTACTGGTGTTCTAGAATATTTGCAGTGCTGATTTTCCATAGGTAGGGTTGGTGCAATTTAAGATCTCCAGGAACAAGCAGAAATGTAGTCTTCACTTATGGGTAACGTCAGTACAGACGGAGCCTGCACGGGAATGCTCCCCAGTATCCAGTAGGAAAGCCTTTGGGAGCACCCCACTGTGCCTGCGTGACTGCCTTCCTGACTCCCTCTCTTCAGTTTTTCGTTTTCCTCGGAGCCAGCAGGAAGCAAATCCTGTCATCGCAGAAAAACTTCTCTTTTTAAAGATAGCGCCTCTGCCTTCACATCGACTCCGACACCGTTGAAGACATCGCCAGTTCCCTTATTCTTTTTCTTTCATTTAAAAAAAAAACACAACTCTGGCATCTCGATGCCCTCTTAAGCCGTCCCATAGCCTTCTCATCCTTCAAAGGCATGGGGAAACCAGCTAGTGGTTTCAAAAAATGTTCTACGTTTGTCAGCACCATCTCAGCGACTGACACACATGACTGGTGCTTAAAATGCCACGGCCCAAACCATCAGCCAAAAGATTGTCCCCTCTGTCAGAAAATGATATGGAGAGGCCTACAGAACTGGGCTTCTAAGTTTGGGACACTCTTCACCTTGGACGCAGTATCGTTGGCATCCGCTTTGTTGAGGGCCTCATCCTTCTCTCCTGGATCTGAGGTGTCCTCAAAGTCTAAGCACAAGTCTGCATCGAAGCAGGACAAAATCTCCAGGGGAAGATCTCGTTCAAAGCATCTAGATCCCCTCAGGCATTGCATTGGAGGTAGAACGGCCTGCCAAACAGCCCCGGCGGGAGGCCTTGTCCTCCAAAGCCACAGAGGGGCTCCAGGATGTTTCCAAGGCCTCAAATTCCAGAGAGCTACTGGTGCCATGCTCTGGGATGGTAGCGCAAGCACCCGCAACTGATACCCAAGCATCAACAACCTCGATAGACCAGCACATACTGGCCATCGAGCGGAGCTTAGCAGCTCTCCTGGAAGCCTTGGTACTCATAAAGCCTTTGGCTCCAGGCACCGGTCTGTCGATATCAGTACTGATGTGGACATGTTGCCGGTACGACATCAGGGATCATGCAGATGGCATCGACATCACTGCCACCCATGCCCTCCCAGGAGACCATCGCCGATATCGGTACCAAACCTAAACGGCTTACCGAGGCTGATAACCTCAGAGCATCAGTACAGACATCCAACTTCGGACAAATACCATACTCATCAATATTTTGATTTCTCAGATTTCGATTACAACACTTTGGAGGCTGAGCCACTCGATTACCTGGGCCCCCAAATCTTCCTTTGGACCCTTCCCCACCACAAAAGTGACGCATGTCGCCTCTGGAGGAAATGTCCTTCCAGGAATTCATTTGAGACCTAGCCAAAAGTCTCTCCATCATGGTAACATCTGAGAAGGAGCCAAGAGCGGAGGAATTGGAGATCCTCCAGCACCCCACAACACCCAAAGAGGCAGCCACTCTGTTGGTGTACCGCATCCTTCATGATTCTATGCACCGTATGTGGGAGACTTCTCTCATGGTCTCCCCTCACAGCCGACGCCTCGTTACCTTGTATCGGGTACTTGGAGTATCCTGGCTTCCAAAAACCGCAGCTCCCTCACCAATCCATGGTGGTTAAATTGGCAATGGGTTGAATCAAAAGCTCAAAGACTTACTCCTCTAACCCTGCAGGTAGAGAATTGAGAACCCTCAATACCTCTGGACGTCGATACTTCCAGGCATCCATGCTCTCTGCAAGGATCAACTCCTTTATCCTGTACATGGGAATGTTCTTCAAGGAGGTTTCCAAGGATCTTGAAGCTTTTCCTCCTCTCCTCCAAGATGACAAGAGGGCGGACTATCTCACCCTAGTCAAGCATAGCAAGAATGTATTGAAGTTTGTCAGTAGGCCACCTTCGATGCTTTCAAATGCTTTTGAATGCACAAGCAGGGCCTCAGCAATATGCATTGGTGCCCGCAGAATTGCTTGGCTTCAAGCCTCAGATCTTGAACAGTGGGTTCAAGATGACCTGGGCAACATACCTTGTACAGGTGAAAACCTTTTTGGCAAAGACTGGCAAGATAAGGCCTCACAGTAGAGTCGGAAAACATTATTCTCCAGGACCAAACAGGAAGTCAGTCCTCACATATGGGGTGACGTCGGCGCCGACGGAGCCCTTATGCGGAGCATTTCCCCAGCTTTCAAAGAAAGCTTTTGGGACTGCAGCGCGCATGGGCGGTCCCCTTCCCGCCCAAGGGTGCCATCTTGCTCAGTCTTTCTTTTTCCGCGGAGCCCAATGGACGTAGTTCATGTCACCTGGTAAAAAGTTGATTTTTCTGTGATTTTTTTGCGTCCACTTATCCAGTTCGACGCCGGTTCCCCATCCCTCCTCGGCTCGGTACACTGGTATCGAGCCCGGATCTTCTTTTTCGGTTTTTGTCCTTTGTGACGAGCGTTCGCACTTTTTCTCTAATTTTCACTGGCAGCCCTGTCTTTTGACCTTGCAGGGGCCCTTTTTCCCCCGATGGCTGTCAGCGGGTTTAAGAAGTGTGATCGGTGTAAGAAGCTTATGTCTCTCACTGACAACCACGACTGCTGCCTCCGATGCCTCGGGCCCGACCATGACCCGCTGGTCTGTGGCCCATGCGGCAAGATGTCGCCGAAGACGCTTCGGAGCCGTCAGCATCAACATGAAAGAATTTTTTCGGAGTCCGCGTCCGGCCGGGCCCGGACTTAGTCAGAGGCCTCAACATCTCGGGAGTCTGACCCCGAGCACTGTTGTGGGTCCTCTGATAGGGGATCTCCCACCTGGGAGCACAAAAGGAAGAAGAAGCTCGTGAGGGCATCGTCGGTGGAGGCACCTAGATCCTCGAAGGCCAGGTCGCGCAGCCCTGACCGCCGTCCCGGGCTCTCGGAGTCGGAGCGGCCAACCAAACTGCCTTGCCTGGAGCCAGAGTCCCTGAGTCAGGTAACATCTATTGTCCTCGTGGACTCTTCTCCGGGAGAACCTACATCGGGCCCGACACCGTCGAGGCCCAAGTTGGGGGCTGCGGAGTCTCCTGAGCTCGGTCTCAGGTTGACGGCCCTGGAGAGCAGTCTGGCTGCCTTCCTGGAGCAGCAGCGGGTACTGATCTCCGGTCTGACTGGTGCATCTGCCCTGACCACCGGGACTTCGACATCTAATTCGACCCCGGAAGCCGAGCCAATCCTTGGCCAAGGTCTCCCTCGATCTCCCATGCGGGGCCGAGGTCATCGACACCGGTGCCCTCGGCATCGGGGCAGGTGGCATCGAGGCCCACACGGCCGGAGCTGCTCGACTCCTCCTTGGAGGAGTCGGCGTGGGAGACGGAGGATGAGGAGTCCCCTGACACCTTCCAGACTCGGTGCGTCCCGTCGGACTTCCTGGAGTCCGAGCCTCGGAGAAGGTCCCCTCCAGAGGATACCCGGTTCTCAGATTTCGTCAGGGACATGGCCAAGGCTTTGGCATTCCGAGCCGAAGAGCTTGATGCCCTTCAGTATGATTTTCCTCTGACATGCACAGGCTGAAAAGTCAGAAGATGCACTCCTTGGTGCCCCCCGGCCGGGAGGCCCGGAACCTGGATGCCCTCTGTAGAAAGTGCTTCCAGGGCTCTATGCTATCTTGCTGTGTCCAGACCTATCAGCTGTACATGGGCATGTACCTACGGGACCTGGCAAAGGAGATTGCCAAGTTCTCGGCTAGTCTCTCCGAGGAACCCTTGCAGAGATTCAAAGCCTTGTCTACAGGGATCCGAGAGTGCTCGAAGTTTATCTCTCGAGCAGCCTATGATGGCTTTGAGGCTTTGGCCCGGGTAGCCGCAGCCGGCATCGGTGCATGCCGTCAGGCCTGGCTACAGTCATCGGACCTGGAATCATGGGTCCAGGACAAGTTGTTCGATGTCCCCTGCCGAGGTGACAACCTGTTTGGCAAGCCCATGACTGAAAAGGCTGCAGAAATCGAGACTGAGACTCTCACCAGGACAAGGCTGTCTAGAAAGACTAATGCCCCTTCTCAGAAAAAGAAGGGCTCAGGGAAGAAGCCCTTTTTCCCGAGGAAGGGTGCTGCCTACAAAACCTACCCTCACTATCAAGCCTCTCCAGCTCCCCAACAGGGCCAGCAGAAAACCCCCAAGCCGCCAGCTCCGGCTCCTGCACAGCAGGGAGCGGGGTTTTGACTTCCACAGCATAGCCTCTCTTCCGCTGGTAGCTCCACTCAGCACATGTGGTTGGCTGACCATGTACACCTTCAGGTGGCCAGCCATCACAGGGGACACCTGGGTACTGAGCATAGTCCAGAAGGGCTATATGCTCCATTTCCACCAACTACCCCTTCCTACTATCCTGGGGAGCCTCCAAGACTCCCTCTACACAGGAACCTCCTCCTTCAGGCGTTGGCAAGTCTTTTAAAGGAACAGGCTGTGGAACCGGTGCCACACCTCCTGGAAGGACAAGGCTTCTATTCCAGGTACTTCCTAGTACCAAAGAGAAAAGGAGGCCTCAGACCTATCCTAGACTTGTGAAATCTAAACAATTTTCTGGAGAGGGAAAAGTTCAAGATTCTTACCCTTGGGATACTGCTGCCCTACCTCCAGCAGGGAGACTGGCTATGCTCCTTAGACCTAAAGGATGCTTATACTCACATCCTCATCCATCCAAACCACAGACAAAATCTCAGATTTGGTGAGAGGAAACCATTTTCAGTACAGTGTACTTCCCTTTGGCCTGACCTCTGCCCCCAGGGTTGTCACCAAATGCCTGGCGGTGGTGGCGACTTTTCTCAGGAATCAAGGGATTTTTGTCTTCCCGTACCAGGACGAATGGCTAATCAGGGACCAGTCATTCCAGGAGGCCCGACAGGCCACTCTTCGCACTATCTCTCTTCTTCAGCGTCTTGGCTTTGTCATAAGCTATGCAAAGTCCACTTTGCTCCCTTCTCAGAACCTAGAGTTTATAGGGGTGAGACTAGACACCCTTCAGGCAAGAGCTTACTTGCCCGAGGACAGGGCCCACAGATTGATGGAGTAGGCAAACCAGCTCCAAAGCAATTCTCAGATTTCCGCCAGAAACTACCTGCGGCTTCTGGGCCACATGGCATCCACTGTACATGTGACCCCGAATGCCCGGCTGCATATATGGGCTGCTCAATGGTGCCTCAGAGATCAGTGGACGCAAGCCACCGGCAACCTTCGAGACAGAGTAAAGGTGTCCAGACGGCTTCTGAACTCCTTACAGTGGTGGCTACATCTACCAAACCTTCTCAAAGGTGTACCTTTTCAGGCTCCAGCACACTCCAGGGTGCTGACGACAGATGCATCTTTAAAGGGCTGGGGTGCACATTGCCAGGGCATGTGCACTCAAGGCCTGTGGTCCCCTCAGGAAGCCACACAGCAGATCAACCTTTTAGAGCTGCGGTCAATTCGCTTAGCTCTGCAAACCTTCTGCCATCCTCTCTTTCAACAGTCTGTCCTAGTTCAGACGGACAATCAGGTAGCAATGTTCTACGTGAACAAACAAGGAGGCACAGGGTCCAGGCTCCTATGTCAGGAGGCATGGGACCTTTGCTCCTTTGCAGTCAAACAAGGCATGTTTCTCAAAGCAGTTTATCTGCCTGGTCAGGAAAACCTCCTAGCAGACAAGCTAAGCAGGATTCTCCAGCCCCACGAATGGCAGTTGAATCCATTGGTGGTCCAGCAGATCTTCCTCAGATGGGGACATCCATCCATTGATCTCTTTGCAAATCCACTAAACCGTCAGCTGCCCAGGTTTTGCTCCAGACAGCCGCATCCCCTGAGGATGGCAGCAGATGCCTTTCTAATCTCGTGGTCTACGGGCCTCCTGTATGCGTTACCTCCCACGCCCCTGGTAGCCCGAACTCTGTTCAAGATCCTCCAGGACAAGGCCTCGGTGATTCTGGTAGCCCCCAGGTGGCCGAGGCAGCCGTGGTTTCCACTTCTTCTGCAGTTGGCGGTGGAAGCTCCGTTCCCCCTGGGGCTGCAGCACGATCTCCTGTCTCAAGAGCAGGGTTCCCTTCTGCACCCCAATCTCAGATCCCTCAATCTGATGGCCTGGCTGCTGAAAGGATAGTTCTAGCTCCCTTACTTCTACCTAAGGAGGTGGAGGAGGTGGTTTTGGCCTCTAGGAGGCAATGTACCAGGACGTCCTATGCCCTCAAGTGGTGTAGTTTTACGGTATGGTGTGCTCAGCGCAATGAAGATCCTTTCTCTTGCCTTGTGCCAGTAGTACTGCAGTATCTACTTCACCTTTCAGACCTAGGCCTTAAGTCTAACTCTGTTCAGGTGCACCTCAGTGCTTTGTCAGCGCACCACTCACCGGTGGAGGGACAGTCTCTGTCGGTTCACCCCCTGGTGTCCAGATTTCTCATAGGTCTGCTTCTACTCAAGCCTCCGGTTTGTCCACCGGCGACTGAGTGGGATTTGAATGTGGTCTTGCAACAACTTACTCGTCCACCGTTTGAGCCGATGGCTACTTGCCATTTGCGCTTCCTCTCTTGGAAAGTCCTCTTCCTGGTGGCTCTTACATCAGCCAGATGTGTGAGTGAGCTACAAGCTCTGGTTTGTGATAGACTGTACACACGGTTCTATAGGAACAGGGTAGTCCTACGGACCCATCCCAAGTTCCTCCCAAAAGTGGTCTCCTCTTTCCACCTCAATCAGGAGGTGGTCCTTCCGACCTTCTTTCCCAGGCCGCATTCCAACCAGGCTGAGAAAGTCTTGCGTACCCTGGACTGTAAGAGGGTGTTGTCCTTTTACATAGAACTTACGTGGGCGCATCGAAGGGCTACTCAGCTCTTCGTCTCCTTTGACCCTAATAGGATGGGGTTACCTGTCTCCAAGCATACATTGTCCAACTGGGTGGCAGATTGCATTGCCTGGGCATACAGGGCAGCCGACCTCCCCTTGCAGGGTCAGGTCATGGCCCACCGTGTCAGGACGAAGGCCGCGTCAGTAGCTCATCTCCACTCTGTTCCATTGGCAGACATCTGCCGGGTCGCAACTTGGTCTTCAAGCCAGACTTTTGCAGCCCATTACTTCCTGGAGACAGTCCCGGCGGGACAGTGTTTTCAGCCAGGCGGTACTCCGTAATCTCTTTGAGGTTTAGGCAACTCCTACCCTCCGTCCCTTGTGTTGGGCTACCGTATGGGGTGCGTTCTCAGAGGAAATTCTTATCACGGATCCTGAGGCTCTTGAGAGGGAGCCATTTTTTCAGCTCTGGGTTCACTGTAGCCTAGAGCTGGGGAGTCCCATATGCAAGGACTGACTTCCTGGTTGGTCCTGCAGAAAGCGTAGTTACTCACCTGTAACAGGTGTTCTCCAGGAGCAGCAGGAATCAGTCCTCACGACCCTCCCTCCTCCCCTGGAGTTGCAGTCCTATTCTTTACTTTAATTTTCTGCTGTCTTTAGCTATGTCATCAGACTGAGCAAGATGGCACCCTTGGGCGGGAAGGGGACCACGCATGCGCGCTGCATTCCCAAAGGCTTTCTTTGAAAGCTGGGGAAATGCTCCGCACGAGGGCTCCGTTGGTGCCGACGTCACCCCATATGTGAGGACTGATTCCTGCTGCTCTGGAAGAACACCTGTTACAGGTGAGTAACTAAGCTTTCTAAAGAAACTGTCCAGAACAACAGTTGACCCTGCCAGAAAAAAGGCAACTGCAAGGAAGTCTTTCTACAATATTAAGAAGAAATTCTATTCTTCTTATCCTCCTCAGTACTAGGGTTGAGCGCCACAAAAGAGACAACTGCCTCCTAAGCAGCAGAAGCCACAGGTGGCTAAACCTCATGTAGCTCTGCAGCCACAGACTGCACCTGGTTTTTGACTCTTTTCTACAGAACATTTCCAACCTGCCTCTGGAGGACCTCCACCCCCTCCACATAGAAGGCAGACTGTGTCACTACATCCACGGATGGCATCTCATTCAATGTATTTGTGATTAATGGCATGCTCCAGGGATCAATCCTAGGACAGGTACAGTTTAATGTTTTTGTGAGTGATAATCTCCAGGAACAAGCAGGAATGAGTCTTCACATATGGGTACGTCGGTACCGACGGAGCCTGCGCGGGAACGCTCCCCAGCTTCCCAAAGAGGAAAGCTTTTGGGAGCATCCCACTGCGCCTGCGCGCTGCCTTCCCGCCTTTCCTAGCCATCTCTCCTCAGTTCTTCTTTGCCGCGGAGCCAGCAGGTCGAGTCCTGTCACCGCTGAAGAAGTTCTTTATTTTATTTTATTTCTTTGGTCGCGTGTCTGCCTTCCTCGACTCCGGACCGGTACCACCGGTCTTTTTCTCTTTCTTTAAAAAAAAAAAAATATATCTGTTTCCTCTTCACTTAGTGTATTTTCTTCTTGGGCCTCAGGGCCTACAAGAAAATTTCCCTCATGGAAAAACCAGCCTCCGGGTTTAAAAAATGTACTAAGTGTAGCAGTACTATTTCTGTTACAGATACCCATGAATGGTGTCTTAAATGTTTGGATCCTGAACACTTCATTCCGGATTGTCCGTCCTGCTCTCTAATGTCTAAATGGGGGTTACAGAACTGAGCAGCCAAGCTCCATGTGCTGTTTCCCGCTGATGCACCGTCGGTAGCATCGACATCTTCCAGGTCTTCTTCTCCTGATGGATCTCAGGTAAACAAACATAAACCTAGCAGGTCCTCGAAGGGTAGATCTCCCTCTAAGCATCGAGATGCCTCCGGGCTTGCCCTCGAGGATCCTGCGCCAGCAAAACAACCCCGGCGGGAAGCTCCGGCTTTCAAAGCTCCTCCTATGGGGTTACAGGTTGACATCGATGGCACGGCCTCGACCGATCACCTGTTAGAATGCTCTGAGGTACCGGCACAATCTCCCGGTACCGACTTCCAGGCATTCATGGCGTCGATGGATCACAATGTTCTGTCCATGCAGCAGGCTATTACGGCCTTCATTCAAGCTGCGACGCCGCTGGTACCGAAACAAACTCCGTTCTCGGTATCGGCTCCGGTACCGGCTCCAGCACCGATACCGGTACCAACTGCATCGACATCGACCAGGATACCGGCAGCAGCGGTTCCTTGTCCAGGGCTGCTTACCGGTACCGATCCGGTACCGGGGATGCCCGATGTCGATACTGCTCGATACGCGTATCGAGCGTTGGAAGAGCACCCTGACAGGCGATACTTCGATTCCTCTGATGATTCTGATACATCAGATGAGTCTCCTGAAGTATCCATAGCCCTTCCTGAAGAGCCTTCTTCTCCAAAAAGAGGAATGTCTCCTCCAGAGGACTTGTCCTTTCAAGACTTCATAAGAGAAGTAGCTAAAGGACTTTCTATCTCAGTAACTTCTGAATCAGAGCCTAGAGCTAAAAAATTGGATATTTTAGGCTATTCTAGGGCTCCTAAAGAGGCAGTCACCTTACCAATTCATGAGATTCTTTATGAACACATGATTGATCTATGGGAAACTCCTCTCACTCTCTCTCCTCATTCTCGTAGATTGGACACTATGTATCGTGTCCCTCCTTGTCCTGGATTTCAGAAAACTCAGCTTCCTCACCATTCCATTGTGGTGCAGTCAGCTAAGAAGAGGATAAAGAGTACAAAGAGACACTCTTCTGCTCCGCCAGGAAGAGAATGCAGGACCTTGGATGCCTTTGGTAGGAAAATCTTCCAAGCCAGTATGCTTATTGCCAGAATCAACTCATATAGCCTTTACATGGGTATGTTTCTAAAGGAAGTTGCACAAAAACTGCACACTTTCCTCCCTTTTCTTCCAGAAGATAAAAGGGAGGAATTCCTCATTTGGCTTAAGCATACCCAAGACATTTCAAAGTTTTCCAACAGGGCAGCCTTTGACTCCTTTGAAGGTGCCAGCAGAGCCTCAGGCATTGCCATAGCTGCTCGCAGAATTGCTTGGCTCCAGGCTTCTGATCTAGAGCCCTGGGTTCAAGATGGCTTAGGA
Organism: Ichthyophis bannanicus; assembly: GCA_033557465.1. NCBI lineage: Eukaryota > Metazoa > Chordata > Amphibia > Gymnophiona > Ichthyophiidae > Ichthyophis > Ichthyophis bannanicus. The sequence continues at coordinate 369,581,678 of CM066031.1, forward strand.
AATCTTCCCTGTACAGGTGAAAACCTATTTGGCAAAGAATGGCAAATAAAAGCCACTCAAATGGATGCAGAAAAGTCTGCTCTGGATAGACTTTCAAAGTCAACCTCCATTCCTGCCAAGAAAAAGCCTTTTAAAAAGTCTTTCTTTAAAAAGGGCAGATTTCCTTTTACTTCTGGCCAACAATCTTCTACAGGTCGCTTTGCCACTAAACGTCAGCAACCTAAACAGGCCAGGCCTAAGCCTACAGGGGCTGCTGCAACTCAGCAGGCCCAGCCTCCTCAGGGTTTTTGACTTGATGCTAGAGAACTTTGCCTTTCTGGCTCTAAAGCAGCCAGAGCCTCTCACCATTCCAGGAAGGTTGGCTCATTTTGCTCCCAGATGGGAGCAAATAACATCAGAGCAGTGGACCCTCTCCATCATAAGAGAGGGCTACAAGCTTCATTTCTCAGACCTTCCTCCACACACCATGGTGAGACACTTAAATTCTCCCACATCTCTTCTCGACCTTCTAGGTCAAGAGGTAGCTACCCTTCTTGCCCAAGGGGCAATAGAAGAAGTTCCTCTTCTTCATCAGGGGTCAGGGTTCTACTCCCCCTATTTTCTCATTCCAAAGAAGACAGGGGGATACAGACCCATCTTAGATCTCAGAGAATTGAACAAATTTCTATGCAAGGAGAAGTTCAAGATGCTTTCTCTGGGCACTCTCCTTCCATACCTTCAAAGTCAGGATTGGCTTTGTTCTCTAGATCTCAAGGATGCGTACACCCATGTCCTCATCCATCCCTCTCACAGAAGATTCCTACGGTTTCTTTTCCAAGGAAAACATTACCAATACAGAGTTCTTCCTTTCGGTCTGGCCTCTGCTCCAAGAGTGTTCACCAAATGCATGGCAATAGTTGCTGCATTTCTACGAACTCTGGGAATATTTGTCTTCCCATACCTGGACGACTGGCTCATTCGAGCTCCATCTCAGTCAGAGGCCCAGAATTCCTTGGACCGCACAAGGCACATTCTGCAGTATCTGGGACTTGTGGTAAACCTCCCAAAGTCTCAGCTCACCCCTACTCAGTCCCTAGAATTCATAGGGGCCTGGTTGGATACCACTACTGCAAGGGCTTACCTTCCTCAGGCCCGTTGCCAACGTCTAGTGCAGTTAGCCTCCCAGATTCAGTCAAAGAGCCACTTAACTGCCCGGGAGATGCTACAACTGCTAGGCCACATGGCTTCCACAGTGCATGTGGTTCCCTATGCTCGCCTACACATGAGAGCAGCTCAATGGACTTTGTCCACCCAGTGGACTCAAGCTTCAGGAGCTCTCTCAGACCAAATAGCAACCACCAAACGTCTTTTTTGGTCTCTTCAATGGTGGATGTCCACTCAAAATTTGTTGCTGGGATCCCCCTTCCAACAGTTGTTGCCCCAAGCAACTCTCACAACCGATGCCTCCCAAACAGGTTGGGGAGCCCATCTACAGGACCTCTCCACTCAAGGAACTTGGTCCCCACAGGAGACCTCCCTTCATATCAATCACTTGGAGCTTCGAGCAGTCTTTCTAGCTCTTAAGGTCTTTCATACCCTCCTCAGCTACAAGACAGTCCTCATTCATACGGACAATCAAGTAGCCATGTTTTACATAAACAAGCAAGGAGGAACTGGCTCTCTGTCGCTTTGCAACGAAGCTTTAAGATTGTGGGCCTTCGCCAGAGAGCATCAAATCCATCTCCTGGCAGTATACCTCCCAGGAGTCCAAAACTCTTGGGCAGACAGACTCAGTCGAGTTCTGCTTCCACACGAATGGTCCCTGCACATGGATCAGGTACTCAGAATCTTCCAAGAATGGGGAACCCCGGACATAGACCTCTTTTCAAGTCCATGGAATGCCAAACTTCCCTGGTTCTGTTCCAGAATTCCGTGTCAGGGAGTTCAGGCCAAGGATGCCTTCCTCCTCCATTGGGGTCAGGGCTTCCTGTATGCCTTTCCACCCATTCCCTTGATTCCCAAGACTCTGTTCAAACTCCAGAGGGATCAAGGATCTATGATCCTCATAGCTCCACGCTGGCCACGCCAAGTGTGGTACCCTCTACTTCTACATCTCTCCCAAGCCCCCTCTCTGGACTTGGGAGCTGCTCCAGACCTTCTGTCCCAGGAGGAAGGGACTTTGTGGCACCCAAACCCCAAGTCCCTACACCTCAGAGCTTGGTTACTGAAGGCCTAGACCTTCAAGACTGGAATCTTTCTCAACAAGTGAAGGATATCCTCCATGCTTCCAGGAAACCTTCCACCAAGCGTTCTTATGCTTTTAAATGGAAAAGATTTTCCATTTGGTGTGCTGAAAATGGTCTTGACCCTCTAGCACTACCTTTAAATTCTCTGTTAGACTATCTCCTGCATCTTTCCAATGCAGGCCTTAAAAGAAATTCAGTAAGAGTCCATTTGAGTGCTATTGCAGCATCCCTTAAGCCCATCAATGGACAACCTATTTCCTCTCATCCTCTCATTGCAAGATTCATGAGAGGCCTAACTTTAACTAAACCTCCCATTAGGCCTCCTCCGGTGGCATGGGATTTAAATTTGGTTCTTTGTCAGCTCATGAAGCCACCTTTTGAACCTTAGCCACTACCTCATTGAAGTTTCTTTCATGGAAGGTTATTTTCCTCATTGCAGTTACTTCAGCTCGCCGCATCAGTGAACTGCAGGCATTAGTGGCTAATCCACCTTATACAAGGTTCCATCATGATAAGGTAGTCCTTAGGACAAATCTACACTTTATGCCTAAAGTGGTCTCACCTTTTCATCTTAATCAAGAGGTATATTTACCTGTCTTTTTTCCAGCTCCTCATGCATCCAGTGCAGAGAGGAATCTTCATACTCTGGATTGTAAAAGAGCTCTTGCTTTTTACTTACATAGAACACAGCAACATAGAAAGTCTTCCCAGCTATTTGTTGCTTTTGATCCTTCTCATTTGGGACTTCCAGTCTCTAAGAGAACACTGTCCAATTGGATTGCTCAGTGTATTTCTTTCGCCTACCAGAGTAAGAACCTTTCTCTGGAAAGCCATGTCACAGCTCATAATGTGAGGGCCATGGCCACCTCTATGGCTCATCTAAATTCTGTGTCCATCGACCAGATCTGTCGAGCAGCCACCTGGGCCTCGGTTCATACCTTCACAGCCCATTACTGCTTGGACAAGGACTCCCGCCGGGATGCCTAGTTTGATCAGGCTGTCCTCAAACACCTGTTCCATTCTTAAACAACTCCTACCCTCCTTCCCTGGATGGATGCCTGAGATCCATAGGAGGAAGTAGACCCCTCTCCATGGTCTCATATCCTTGGGGATCTCCCAGGCATCTTAGCTAGGGAGTCCCCATATGTGAAGACTCATTCCTGCTTGTTCCTGGAGATAGCACAGTTACTTACCTGTAACAGGTGATCTCTGGGAACAGCAGGAATAAGTCTTCACAACCCTCCCACCTCCCCTAGGAGTTGTATCTCATTTTCTATCTTTCCTCTCCTCTCTCTCTCTATTGTCTCAGCTTTAAACTCGAACTGAGGAGAGATGGCTAGGAAAGGCGGGAAGGCAGTGGGCAGGCACAGTGGGATGCTCCCAAAAGCTTTCCTTTTTGGGAAGCTGGGGAGCGTTCCCGCGCAGGCTCCGTCGGTACCGACGTACCCATATGTGAAGACTTATTCCTGCTGTTCCCAGAGATCACCTGTTACAGGTAAGTAACTGTGCTTTGCTGAAGGACTGAATGGAAAAATCTGTTTTTTTGCAGATAATCCAAAAATTTGCAACAGAGTGTACTCCCCTTGTAGTGGATAATATGAGGAAACATAGAAATATGATGACAGAAAAAGACCACATGGCCTATCTAGTCTGTCCTTCCATATCAACAACTACAGCAGTCCACTTTTTACCTTTAGATATCCTCTGTGTTTGTCCCATGCTTTTTTGAATTCAGTTACTGTCCTCATCTCTACCACCTCCACTGGCAGACTATTCCACGGATCCACTACTCTTTCCGTAAAGAAATATTTCCGCATATCACTCCTGCGTCTATCTCCCTATACCCTCATCCCATGTCCCCTTGCTTTCAATTGAAAGAGGCTCTCTCCCTGAACATTTATGCCACGGAGGTATTTAAACATCTCAATCATATCACCTCTATCCCGCCTTCCTCTAAGGTGTACATATTAAGATCCTTAAGTCTGTCCTCATATGCTTTATAATGAAGACCACTAATCATTTTAGTAGCCACCCTCTGCACCGACTTCATCCTGTTCACATCCTTTTGAAGGTGCGGTCTCCAGAATTGCACACTATTCTCCAAATGAAGTCGCACCAAAGACTTATACAGAGGCATTATCGCCTCCTTTTTTCTGCTAGACATCCCTCTCCGTATGCACCCAAGCATCCTTCTAGCTTTTGCCGTCGCCTTTTCTACCTGTTTAGCTACTTTAAGAACATCAGAGACAACCACGCCTAGGTCCCGCTCTTTTTAGTGGACAAAAGTACTTCACCCCCTATACTATATTGCTCCCTTGGATTGCTGCAGCCCAAATGCATGACCTTACATTTTTTAACATTAAATCCCAGCTGCCAAATTCTAGACCATTCTTCAAGCTTAGCTAGATACCTCCTCATGTTATCTACACCTTCCTGGGTTTCTATTGCAGATTTTGATATCATCCACAAAGAGGCATACCTTACCCAACAGACCTTCCGCTATATCCCTAACAAAGATGTTAAAAAGAATCGGACCAAGGACAGATCCCTGGGGCACACCACTGGTAACATCCTTCTCCTCAGAGTGAGCTCCATTTACCTGTACTCTGTCACCTCCCACCCAGCCAATTTCTAACCCAAGCAGTAACTTTAGGGTCCATTCCTAGGGTGCTCAGTTTGTTTATAAGTTGCCTGTGAGGAACAGTGTCAAAAGCTTTACTGAAATCTAAATACACCACATCTAGGGCTCTCCCTCAGTCCAACTCCCTCGTCACCCAGTCAAAGAAATCAATCAGATTTGTCTGACAATACCTGGCTCTGGTGAATCCATGCTGCCTCGGATCCTGTAATCTGCTGGACTCCAGAAACCTCACTATTTTCTCTTTCAGCGTTTCCGATAATTTGCTCACCACCGAAGTTAAACTAACCAGCCTGTAGTTTTCAACCACATCCTTACTTCCGTTTTTGTGTAAAGGCACCACATGAGCCTTCCCCCAGTCCTTTGGCACCACTCCCGACTCCAATGAGGCACTGCAGCTGCTAGAACGTCCCCAAGTTCCCTTAGTATTCTAGGGTGTATGCCATCCGGTCCCATCACTTTGTCTACTTTAAGTTGAGCTAGTTTCTCACGAACACAGTCTTCTGAAAATTGTTCAAGATGTCCCTTGCTTCTGTTCCTGTTCGGGGGTGTTTTCTGAGGTCCTACTCCTGGTTCTTCATCTGTGAACACAGAACAGAAATATTTCTTAAGTAATTCCGCTTTATCCTTTTCAGCTTCCACATATTTCTCCCCTGCATCCTTGAGTTTGAAAATACCACTTTTGCTCTTCCTCTTCTCACTAACATATCTGAAAAATGTCTTATCCCCCCATTTTATTGCATTGGCTATTTCCTCCTCTTTTTGAATCTTTGCTTTCCTGACTACTTTGCTAGCTTCTCTAAGTTTTTCCAAATATAGATGCCTGTCTTCCTCTCTCTATTATCTCTTGTATTTCATGAAGGCCTCCCTCTTTTTTCTTCACTTTTTCAGCTACTTCTTTTGAAAGCCATAGCGGTCTTCTTTTCCTTTTACCTTTATTTACCATTTTAACAAAAAGGTTGTTTGCCCTTAAAATATTCCCTTTCAGTTTTGCCCACTGTTTTTCTACATCCCCCAGCTGTTCCCATCCCACTAACGACTCCCTGAGGTATTGGCCCATCTTGGCAAAGTTAGTCTTCTTAAAGTTTAAGATCCTCAACTTTGAATGGATTCTAACAGCCCTAGTCCTAATAACCTAGTCCTGGTGATCACTGGATGCAAAATGATCTCCCACTACAACATCAGAAACACTTTCACCATTGGTAAGCACCAAGTCCAGTATTGCCCCTTCACGTGTGGGGGTCTGTTACCAATTGCCTGAATAGTTCTCCCTGTAGAGAATCCAAGATCTCCTTACTTCTAGATGATACTGCAGCAGGAATGTGCCAATCAACATCTGGTATATTGAAATCCCCTATCAGTATCACTTCCCCTTTTCTTGCAATACTGCATATGTCTTCAATTAACTCTCTGTCCACCTCTTCCTCTTGTGTGGGAGGTCTTATATCACATCAATGCAAATAGATTTCTCTTTCCCTCTTTCTAGTTTAACCCACAATGCCTCCTCTCTCCCTTTTAAGCTCTGTAATTCTAAAGCTTTAATAGTAGTTTTTACATAAAGTGCCAAGCCTCCTCCACTTCTTCCTACCCTGTCCTTTCTGAATAAAGTATAGCCAAGTATAGTTACATTCCAGTCATGGTTTTCTGTGAACCATGTTTCTGTAACTGCCACTAAATCCAAGTCAGCCACTCCCACCAAAGCTTCAACATCAGGGATCTTATTTCCCATGCTATGGATATTTATACACACAGCTTTCCATGTTTTACCCCTGTTACCCATTTCCATAAAGGTATTTAATGTATCACCTACCTGGGGGCTTTCACCTAACTGGGGGCTTTCTTCACCCTTCCCCAATGAATCTAGTTTAAAGCCCTCTTCAGTAGATTAGCCAGTCTACTACCGAAGACGCATTGACCTTTCTTGGACAGATGGATGCCATCTCTGCTCTGCAACCCTTGGAACAGCACCCCATGGTCTAGGAAACCAAAACGCTCCCAATGACACCATCCACGCAGCCATGCATTCATCTCCAGAATGCGAGCCTCTCTGCCTTGGCCTTTACCCTCAACAAGGAGGATTGAAGAGAACATCACCTGTGCACCTAACTGCTTCACCCTCTGTCCCAGAGCCATGAAGTCACTGTTGATACATTCCGAGGGATACAAAAGCTGGAAGTATGGTTTAATGCTTTGCAGTTCAGATTTAATGTGAAGAAGTGCAGTGTCATGCACTTGGGATGCAGTAATCCAAGGAAATTATATGTGATAAGGGGGTAGAGGTTGGTGTGCATGGACCAGGAGAAGAACGTTGGAGTGATTGTTTCTGAGGATCTCAAGGTGGCGAAACAGTGTGACAAGGCGGTGACCAAAGCCAGAAGGATGCTGTGTTGCATACAGAAAGGAAATACCAGTAGAAAGGATGAGGTACTAATTCCACTGTACAAGTTGCTGGTGAGGCCTCACTTGGAATATTGTGTTCAGTTTTGGAGACCATATCTCACAAAGAATATAAAAAGACTGGAAACGGTTCACAAGAAGGCAACCAAAATTATTTGGTGCCTGCGCTAGAAAACATATGAGAAGACTTGAAGACCTAAATATGTAAACTCTAGAGGAGAGGAGGGTTAGAGGAGATATGATACAGACCATTAATACTTGAGTATTAATAAACAAACAAACATTTTTCAAAGATAGGGAAGCTGCAATACTAGAGGACATAACAGGAAGCTGCAAGGGGGTAAACGGAAAGACAACATCTTGAAATACTGAAAGGAGGGTGGCTGCTTGGAATGCCTTGCAGATGGAAGTGGTGGGGTCAAATACAGTGACAGAATTTTAAATGGCATGGGACAGACACAACAGGATAAAATCAAAATAATCTTAACTGTCTCTGCTATCTCAACAGGAGTTACCTGCATGGAGCGGTGGGTACACCCCTAAACAAAGGCATGGGGAGGGGTGACCTTCACAGGGCAGCAGGTGCAACTCCTCTTGCCATCTTGCTAGGCAAACTAGTTGGACCGTTACTATGTTACTATGATGGTTTTTATCTGCTGTCACATGCTATGTTACTGTGTATCACCTCAGAGCAGTGGACACTAAACATAGTCCAGGAGGGCTGCAAAATCTACCCCCTCCACTTTCATGAGTGAATTTCAGACACAACCCCCACTCACTGCTCTCCTACAGGATGAGGTATCCTCTCTTCTGTCTCAGGGCACCATAGAGAATGTCCCAACATCTCAGGAGGGAATGGGTTTCTACTCTCCGTACTTTCTCATTCCAAAGAAAACTGGAGGATACAGGCCTAATCTGGACCTCAGAAACCTCATGTTTCTAGTCTGCGAAAAGTTCAAGATCTCTCTCAGGACTCTTCTTCCCTACCTCCAGAGTCAGTACTGGCTCTGTTCTCTAGATCTAAAAGAAGCATACATACATATCCTCATTCATCCAGGACACAGGAAATATCTATGCTTCATCTTTCAGGACTTGCCTCTGCACCAAGAGTCTTCACAAAGTGCATGGCGGTTGTGGCCGCTTACCTTCAGTCTCTAGGGATCTTTGTCTTCCCTGATTTTGACGACTGGCTCATAAAAGCAGATACCTCACAGGAGGTGCAGTTTTCCTTGCATTGTACTATCATGGTGCTACAACACTTGGAATTTGTCATAAACTTTCCAAAATCCCACCTCACTCCAACTCAAAAGCTGGAGTTTACAGGAGCCCTACTGGACACCTAACTGTCCAGGGCATTTTTGCCCCACCTCCACTGTACCCATCTAATCGAACTAGTGCCCCAGACTCTCCAATGGGACCATCTGACCGCCTGCAAAATGTGCAGCTCCTCAGGCACTTGGCCTCTACAGTACATGTCATCCCATATGCCCACAGCCCAATGGACTCTTGCCTCCCAATGGATGGAGGCCTCGTGCCTTCTTGGGGATAGAATCCAAGTCACTGCCCCTCTAATCACATTCCTTCAGTGGTGGTATTCTCCAGAAAATCTGCTTGTAGGGTCACCTTTTCAGATGCCTCCACTTCAATGCATCCTGACAACAGATGCCTCCAAACTGGGTTGTGGAGCACATCTGGGCAACCTGTCTACACAGGGGCTGTGGACAACGCATGAGTCACACTTCCATATCAATCTTCTGGAACTTTATGCTGTCTCGAATGCCCACCAGGTGTTTCAATACCATCTTGTGGCACAACAGGTCCTAGTCAGGACAGACAATCAAGTAACCATGTTCTGTGTGAACAAGCATGGAGGAACAGGCTCCTGGTCCCTCTGCGAGGAGACTCTTCACCTGTGGTCCTTTGCCATCTCTCATCAAATACACCTCCAAGCAGTGTATTTCCTGGGGAGCTCAATATCTTGGCAGACAAGCTGAGTCGTATCCTTCTTCCCCACAAATGGGCTTTGCATCTGGACATAACGTCCTACATCTTCCAGACCTGGGGAACCCCAAACATAGATCTGTTTGTGACTCCACAAAATGCCAAGCTTCCTAATTTCTGCATGAGAACTCAGACATCCACCAACCAACCAGTGGATGCCTTCCACCTACACTGGGATCAGGTTCTGCTTATGCTTTCCCTCCTATACCCCTCATTTCCAAGATGCTTTTCAAGCTTCAGGCCGACAAGGGCTCCATGATTCTCATAGTCACTCATTGGCCGCAGCAGCCATGGTTTCCTCAGCTACTGTGAATGACTCGGACTCAGCCTCTGTGATTAGGATCTGCGCCAGGTCTCCTCTCCCAGGACAACAGCTAACTGCTCCATCCCAATCATAGTTTGGCTCTTGAGAGCATAGCTTTGCAGGGCACTGACCTTCCACAAGAGGTTAAGGAGATCCTATTGGCTTCTAGAAAGATTTCAACCAGCTATTCATATGACATAGATACTCTGGCATAGATACTCTGTCTGGTATTCCCAGAAAGATCTCAATCCTTTTCTGCTCCAGTGGAGTAACTCCTCCAGTATCTCCTCCACCTGTCCTCGACAGGTCTCAGTGCCATTGTGGCCTCTCACCACCTACTAGATGGATAGCCCATCTCTTCACATCCGCGTAGTGTGTTTCATGGGAGATCTCTTGCTGTCCAAACCACCCATCAGGTGGCTTGGGACTCAACATTGTTCTAGCGCAACTCCTCAAGCCACCCTTTGAACCATTGGCCACGACCTCCCTGAAGTTCCTGTCATGGAAGGTAATCTTCCTCACTGCACTCACTTCAGCTAGACGCATTAGTGAGCTTTAGGCTCTGGTGGCAGATCCCCTCTATACCTGGTTCCACCATGACAAAGTCATCCTTTGGACTCACCCACACTTTATGCCAAAAACGGTGTCTCCTTTTCATTTAAACCAGTCGATATACCTTCTAGTCTTTTTTCCTAGATTGCATGCATCTCAAGCGGAAGCAACTCTGCACACCCTTGACTCCAAGCGTGCATTGACTTTTTATCTCCAAGGGACTCAAGCTCATCATAAAGCCTTGCAGTTGTTCATTTCATTTGACCCTAGTCATCTGGGTCTACCTGTATCTAAGTGTATGCTCTCCAGATGGATAGCGGACTGCATCTCTTTTGCCTATGACAAAGCAGGACTCTCCCTGGAGGGGCATGTCACTGCTCACAACGTTTGTGCCATGGCAACCTCAATGACAAACCTACACTCGGTAACCATTGTCAGGATTTACAAGGCAGCAACTTGGTCTTCCGTCCATACCTTTGCTGTCCATTATTGCCTGGACAAGGACTCCCATTGTGATGCCATGTTTGGTCAATTTGTATTCCAGCACCTCTTTCAGCCTTAGATGCAACTCCTACCCTCCGTTCTGGACTTTGATGATACCAGACATCCATATAGGATCCATGACTTCTTCAACCTTTCTATGAGGCAAATCTTCACCAGTTCTGAGGTCACTTCATCTGGCATCTTGGAGCTAGGGAGTCCCATATGTGAAGACTACATTCCTGCTTGTTCCTGGAGATAGCGTGGTCATTCATCTCTAACAGGTGATCTCCGGGAACAGCAGGAATTTAGTCTTCACAACCCATCCTCCTCCCCTAGGAGTTGTAGGTTTTCATTTACTCTCATTTCTCAGCTAGAGAGGGAGTCAGGAAGGTGGGAAAGCAGTCACACAGGTGCAGTGGGTGCTCCCAAAGGCTTTCCTATTGGACGTTGGGGAGCGTTCACCCATGTCACCTGTATGTGAAGACTAAATTCCAGCTGTTCCCGGCGATCACCTGTTGCAGGTGAGTAACCACGCTTTCTTGATGCTGGGTTCGAATAACCATTTGCAGGGTTTTGGGTTATGATGAACAATTTCTGGCTATGGAGGAGAGTTAGTGGTGGTGTCGTCACTGATGTGAGAGTAGAATTTGAATATAATGTTTTGTATGTTGAGATGTAAAGTAAAACACCCTATTTCTCCTCTGCATCTGTTGTTGGGAGAGTTTTATTGGTGAGTTTGGGAGTGTTCCATATGAATGAATAATTTTGCCCTATCAGACTAATATTCAAAGGCAATTAGGCATTCACTAACAAATGCATAATTAGCCTACCTGTGGTGTGTTCAAAAAATATACAGATAATATCATGCTTTAAATTGCAGAATGGCCAGGTATTATCTGTATACTTGTGGGGCATGTTAGGTGAGGAGCAAGGGTAGGCCAGAAAATTATCCAAATGGTGACAATATTCAGCCACTCTTCAGGAAAGTTATACATTTAGTTTAGTGCTATGGAATATCAGTCCTACTACAAATATTGCTCCATTCACTCACAATGTCAAAAAACACTGTTTTATTTAGGGAACAGGTCTCAGACTAGAGCAGGGAGGAATCTTATGAGGCAAAACCTCTGAACACCGATCCCCTTCTTTGCATCAAGAACCTGGGGTTTCCCTTTTTCAAAAAATCTCTCTGCCGATGTCTTTCAATATTTCAAAATCAAACATTTCTTCTACTGATTGCTTCCAATGATTTGAAAGTTCATTACCTTTCAATAACTAGGATATTCATAACTCTTGCAGCAATTGAAATAATAGCAAGAAATGCTTATCTGAGAATCAGAACTAGGGTCCCAACGCAAATCATTAGCGCTTGTGCGTTTCACCGTCCAAGCGGTTTCTTCGGGGGAATCCAATTTAATGAAGACATGCAGCTTCTTCTCAACACTACATAAAAGTAAACACATACAGCATTTTTTATAAAAGTAATTTTCTCTGACTATAAGATACTTCAGAAGACAATCCCACCAATAACGCTGGAGAAGACATACCTCTTCTCTCATTCCTTCAGAGTTGTCATTCTCAAAAAAACGCTGCGCATGCGTAATCTCAATCTTAAACCTGGCTTTTAAACCAGTTCCTGCCTTCTTCTAGCCTTCCTGCTATTGGCTATTACCATACTGCATACTGAAGAGTCTGTCTTTGCTCGTTCTTAATGTAGTCCATCACTGCAGCCTGTTAAGTTAATCTTCAAAATCAGCCACAAACAGTGGCTACGAGCTTCATCCCCTACTCACTATTCCTCCACGCTGTTTCCTTCTTAAGCACACACTGCCCAATCTACTTGGGCATTTAAACCTCCTGGGTAAACAGACTGCAACATGTATATCCAGCGTTGTTCGCAGATTAAAAGACTCTGTTCCCTCATCTTACCCGCAAACCCTGCTGTGATTTGATCAATACAAAAACAATGAAGTTGATCAAATTGATGATTAAAAGTTAAACAATGGGTCACTATAGGTGCTTCGATCTTCTTGCATCGTAGTCGACTTTGATGTTCATTAATGCGGGTTCGTAAAGAACGAATAGTCTTTCCAATATACAGTAGGTGGCATGGGCACTGTATACCATATACCACGTAAGTTGAACTACAAGTGGTTTGTTTTTTTAAAAAATACTTTATTCCATGGTAATGAAATTCAGTTAATTCCAATGTTATACTACAGATGTTACAACTACCACATTTGGTGTACCCCTTTTGTATAGTGTGTTCAGGAATGACCAAAGGCCTTAGTACCGCTGGGCTAAGAAGCTCTTTTAAATTTCTGTGGCGTTGCCACACACATCAGATTGATTTATCCTCCAAGCCTGGAATGCTCTGTAAGACATTCATGTGGCGTTTCAAGATCTTTTTCAGAGAACTACTATAAGGTGAAAATTTCGTTATAAAATTCACTTGTTCTCCTTCTAATTGATCCTCTTTTCTCCTTGGTGCTAACAACAAGCTCCTATGGTTGAACTTCGCTCGTGTATACGCCCGTTTAATAACCCCTAAAGGGTAGCCTCTATGTTGAAAATGTTTTCAAAGAATCTTAGATTGTATTTTAAAATCGATATCCTCTGAACAATTCCGTCTATATCGAAGGAACTGAGAAAAGGGGAGACTGTTTTTAAGTTGAATCGAGTGAGCACTCCAGTAATGCAACAAAGCGTTTTTATCCACTTCTTTTCGATAGATCGAAGTGAGTCAACGATCCGTGCCTTTCTTAACTTCCACATCCAAATAGATAATTCTCTCCTTGTTATAACTATGTGTAAATTGAATGTGAGGGTCTAGTTGATTTAACCAGTCGAAAAATAATTGCAAATGACTTTCCTGCCCAACCCACAACATAAAAATATCATCTATGTATCTACCCCAAAATGGGATCTGTCATTGAAAAGGGGACGAGGACATCCATTTTTTCTCAAAATCGCCCATATAAAGATTGGCGATCGAGGGGGCGCATGTGGCCCCCATCGCTACTCCCGTTTTTAATGATATAGGTTCTCCTCAAAAATAAAAAAATTCTCATACAAAACCATTTTGATTATCTCTTGCAAAAATTCTAACTGTGACACAGTAATATCCCCCCTACCCTGCAGTGCAGATAGTACACTGGAGTACGCCGCTATTTGTGGGATGCTCGTGTATAACGAAGTAACATCCAGCGTAACTAATATCACCCCAGTATCACTTGCCCACTGAGTGTGCTGTTCCAGCAACTGTAAAAAATGGGTCGTGTCCCTAATATAGGACGGGATGGACTTCAGTAGAGGCCTTAAATAAGAATCTAAAAAAGTGGATAAAGGCTCCAAAGCCGTCCCCCGAGTTGAAACTATGGGACGCCCAGGAGGGTTGTCCAATCGTTTATGGACTTTAGGCACCAGATAGAATTTTGCTAATGACGGACTCTGGACATTTAAATAATGCCATTCCTTCTTGGAAATGATTTTGTCTTGCAAAGCTCGAGTTGTTAACTGTTTAATCTTCTCCTGTAGCCGAATAGTGGGGTCTTCCTCTAGCTGGGTATATGTAGTGGTATCAGATAGTTGTCTCTGAGCTTCCAACAAGTACTGGTCTCTATCTTGCACCACTATGGCTCCGCCTTTATCAGCCCGCCGAATCACTAATTCAGGCCGTGACAGAAGTGATTGCAATGCTATTCTTTTGTCCCTTGAAAGGCTCCTGATCACAATATCGCAAGTAATACCTAACTCTCCCAGTACACAATGCAGAAATATCCAGGACCTAGGTCTCAGAACTATTTGCATTGTGAAATAATATTTCATTTAACCGAGTAACCTACCATCTCCAGCTCCGCTGACATTCTAGCATCTTTTCAACCTGTGATCTCTGATATATGGTGTAACTGCCTCTTACATTCTGTGTAATTTACCTCTGTTATACTAAGTATATGTGCAACGTAGGTTCTCTGATATATAGTATAACTGCCTCAGATACACTATGTAATATGGTATAATCGCCTCTGACATTCTGTGTAATTACCTCTGATATACTGTCGATCTGCGCAATCCTTGATCTCTGATTTAAGATGTAATTGTATAGTATACCATCACTTACCTGCCTCCAATTTATCGCAGATTTACCGGTTATCTCCAAATACCTCTGACATAGTAATTAACTGCGCAACCTGGCAACCCTTATTATCCTGCTACCACTGATATTTGGTAATTGTGTAGGAATCCATCCCAATCCTCTGAAACACTGAGAGTAACCATCACCATCGGTGTCTCATCCAACTGTGCAGTATCAACTGCAAGAGTATAGTGACCGGGAAACACACCTGACCCTAACAGCCAAGACCCTATCTCTGACCCACCCCCACTCCACACACACAACATGACTCTGTCCTGCATTATCACAATTACCCTTTACCTTATCACCATAGGAATAGGCAACGTCACCAGCCTGCACACTAACCACAACCACATTCCAACAATCCACAATTACAGAAGGAGATGGCCCAGACGCTCCCTTCTACAACCCAAGGGAGTCTACCCGTACTCCCCACCACCACCTTCTACTCATCTCATTACAACATGACACAAAAAAGAAACAGGATGCAATCCCAATCCCCCAACATCTGAAATGTGCACTGATAAATGCCCGTTCTGTACGCAAGAAATGGCCAGTCATCTCTGACATGATATCACTACACAACCTCGACCTACTCCTGATCACCGAGATATGGCTTTCTTGCGACGACAACGTGTTAATCAACCAACTCCTGCCCTCCAATTTCTCCATACATACTTGTCATAGAAATGGCAAAAGAGGAGGAGGTGTTCTAGCCATCTCCAAATCTGACCTCCAGTTCAACCTCAGGGAAGCAACCAGCTCAACACTCCTGGACACAATCTCAATAGCAAACAAGTGCTGCTCCTTCACTCTACTATACCGTGCTCCATCAGCCGACCCAGACGCCCTATCAACGTTAATTGACCTGGCCTCCAACACCCAGAACCCACTTAAAACAAGTTGGATGCTAGGAAACTTCAACCTACCATCACTGCAAGACTCCCATGCAACAGCTTTTCTTGGAGCTCTACAAGATTTAGGTTATAATCAATTAATCAAGGATCCAACTCATAACAAAGGAGGCATCCTAGACCTAATATTCACAACTGAGCCAACCCTCAACACACCAACCATCCTGGGGCTATCAATCAACCCAGTTCCATGGTCAGATCATAAACTAATCTTATTCAAAGTTCCCCTTCCCAGATGTAGCCAAATGGAAGAAAGAGGAATGAGTAGCCATCCCAGTGCCCCCCCGAGACGGTTCCAGCCTTTCGACAAGGACCTGATACTGAAAACAATGCTCCCCCTAGCTAAACCACTGGCACACAACCCAGATGATTTAGTCTCCGACTGGAATAATAAGCTCAGTTCGATCGCCATTTGTCCATCAACTAACAAACTCCATGGGAAGCAACACTCTGCAACCTGGTATTCATCAGATCTGAAGGCCTCACGCACAACTCTAAGGAAACTTGAGAGACGATGGCGACGCTCACACTCAGAGGAAGACAGAACTGCATATATATCACAACTAGTAACTCATCGTACTGCGGTAACGGAATCAATGAGATGCTACCACGCAGACACGCTGAAAAGATCTCTGAACAAACCTCATGACCTGTTTGCTATCGTCAAGCGTTTGACAAAGGAACCCACCTCTGAACATATTAGCGAAATCCACCCCCAAACTTTCGCCGACTATTTACAATCCAAACTCTGCCAGATCGACAACATCCCAACACCTTGCAAGACCCTCAAACCATTCGATCAGACTCTACTCACCATCTTCGCAATCCCACCCAAACGGCGTATTGAAGACACCATTGCGGGCATCAATATGACCACCGCCCAAAAAGATCCATGCCCGGCGTTCTGGATCAAAGAACTACGAAACCACCTCAGCCCATTCATATCCACACTCATGGAACATTCATTCACAACAGGAACTTTCCCACATACTCTCAAACACACAACCATAAGGCCATTACTAAAAAACAACAAGCTCGACCCTCTGAAGCCAGAATCCTATAGACCAATAGCAAGTATACCGCTGCTGGCAAAAATAATGGAGAAGGAAGTACAAAGACAAATTGAAGAGCATATAGAAACTAACGCACCACTGGACCCTTGCCAACACGGCTTTAGAGAAGCCCATGGTGTAGAAACACTGCTCACTACTCTCTTCAGCAACGTCTTAACTGGCATCAACAACATCCGCCAAGGGTTTGTCCTTGTCTTCCTAGACATAGCAGCGGCATTTGACTCCGTGAGCCACGAACGCCTCCTGGAACGACTCGAGGGTAAGGGAATCACCGGTAAAGCACTCGAGTGGTGCAGGTCCTACCTTTCTGACAGGTGGCAGCAGGTACGATCCAACGATACTTCATCAGATCGGTTCCATCAAAAGCAGGGGGTCCCACAAGGTTCCTCCCTCTCCGCCCTTATGTTCAATATATACATGCAGCCTATCTGCAACCTGATACGGTCCTTCAGTATCAACTGCATGATATACGCGGATGATGTGCTGTTATACATGCCTTTTACAACAGAGAACCCCGACCTCACTCCATTAACTAACTGCATAAATGAAGTATCCAACTGGCTGCAATCTCAAAACCTCAGGATTCAACACAAGAAAACGGAGGTTTTGTTCATCACGAAGCACCGAAATTTCACCGCCCCGTCCTTTTTGAAAGTGAAGGATGCAGACCTCCAGATCAAACCCACTATCAGATACCTTGGGGTCACCTTAGACCAGCACTTGGATATGAAGGCGCACATAGGAAACATTGTAAGAGCGGTCTACCATAAAATCCGTTCCCTTAGACACCTTCGATCCCTGCTAGAACCGGATGATTTCAGAACCATCTATCAGGCCCTAATCATACCACATTTTGATTATGCGAACTCTATCTTACAAGGACTCCCTAAAGCCACCTTACACCCACTGCAACTGGCAATGAACTCCGCAGCAAGAGTCCTTCATGGAGCATCCAGGAAAGATCATGTCTCACCCATCTTAAAACAACTCCATTGGCTTCCGATACGAAGTAGACTCACTTACAAGCTATTACTACTTACATTCAAGGCCATCAATGGACTCACATCCACGTCACTAACGGACCTGATCCAGATGACACCTCAATACAGGGAAAGACGGACAGTAACACTCAACACACTAGTAGTCCCAAAATCCATAACACAATGCACCAAAGCAACAGCAGACAGAGCTTTCAAGTTCTGTGCACCAAGGTGTTGGAACAGCCTCCCCCAAGGCATCAGAGCAATCCCGGATCTATTGCAATTCAGAAAAGCCTTGAAACACCACCTCTTCCTCTTGTATTACCCAGTAACCAATGCAGACACCTCAACCACCTCACAGTTCTCCCAAAACCCCTAAGACAGAAACAAGAAGAGTTCATGATTATGTTATAAATTGTAAATAGTTACCCCTGTTATCCAAGTTGTTTATGCCTGTTCAACTGTAAACACAAAATACCATCGGAAATGTGTAAATTCTTTGTTCACTGTAAACCGCGCTGATGCTGAATAGTGCGGTATAGAAGAGACTATAAATAAATAAATAAATAAAATAAATATTATACATGCCACATTCTGTTTGTTCCAACTTTCCAACATCTCTAAGGACGAGGTCTTTATAAAGAAGTAAAGATGAATGCACCGGGCCTGGGGGGTTCCAAGAGGACTTTAGCGCTAAAGGCACCCGATTAGATTGTAAAGTTGGTGCTGACACAGGCAACGATGAAAAATAAATTTTTAAATTCAGCTTCCTGATGAAACGCTCCAATCCAGACGAAATTGAAAACCATCATGCCAAATTTTTGGCATTTGCTCCAACAAAACCCGATAGGTGACAGTTTGTTTGACACAACTATGGAATATCAGGCCTAGCCTAAACATATAATGCAATGACCATGCCATCACTGTCTGTATATTCAATGTGCTATCTATATGGATAGTTACACAAAATACACAGATTAAGTTGAATGGGAGAGTGGCATTAAACAAGCCAATGGGCTGAAAATGTACCCCTGCTTGTGCACTGAAAAATCGGACTAGGCGAGGGGGGGAGTCAAAAATGCAAAGGTTAGGTGCTATGATCCCTTGAGCTGGCCCTGGTCAAGAGCTGCAGAAATGTCTGACTTACAATACAAATTAACCTAGTTCTCGGCCTAAATATATGCAAGTACATGTATGTATAATAAATATTCACCTAAATATGTGATTGCTTATTTATAAAAAAGAAGCATAGCTATGAAAATAATATTTTGAATTATTTCTCTACCACATAGAATAAAGAGATGTGGAAAGCCTTGTTCTAGTTTCTGTATGCTGTCACTACATGTTTCAAAATGGGGTATTCATAGAAATGATATAGCAAACGTACAGACATCATATGAAATTGTGTTGCGATACAGCAAAATCTGGGTAAGATTTAGTACACTGTTGACTAATCAGCTGAGTTCTACTTGCTGATCCAGATGAGATATCTTTTGCAGTTAGAAAAGCACAGTGTATGAAGAGTCCCCATAGTGTCTTTAGTTGTGGTTTGAAATTCTGAACGGGATTCCCATCCCTACTTTTACATGACTAGTAAGCAGTCATAAGTTCTATAAGGAGGTAATGTATCTGTAGCTATCTTATCAAATATATCCCAAAATGCACATTGCTTAGTGAATAACACTTGAGAAAACACTACAGGCTTGGGCAGATAGTTTTGTTGATAAAAAATGGAAATGAGTTATCAGGGGAGGGAGGGACGGGAGAAGGTATCTCCCATTGGACCATAACAATCCTAAAAATAACTGCAAAATGTAGAACATAGATAAGATCATAATGTACTATTTCTCATGATTGTGGATTTATCATTGTCAGTGGTCCAGTTTCTAAAGTCACTGAACCTAATGATAAGGGGCACCATCAGCAGTCTCTCTACTGCGATGCCTCTTTTTTTTCTTGTTAAGAAACTTTGTGTTGCTGGGCAAACATGAGGCTCTTAAACTGGTTGTGGTGAAGGCTTGTAGTTAATTTTCCTTCCAAGACAACTGAATCAGGGTTGTCATGTTAGAGGCTTGTTCCCTGTAAAGTACTTAATCCAGGGGGGTTTATTTGAACCTGATCCACACTCTTCCCTCCCCTTCTGGAGATAACTCTCTCTTTAGGGGTAATTTGATGAGTGCTGTGCCCTATTCAGCCAGTTGACTCAGTTCCATGTGAGGCAAAGGTTTTTTCAATGGCGTTTTTGTTTTATGGCTGCTAACAGCTAGCATTTTGTGCCATCAGTCTCTAGGCTCATCTGAAGATCGTTGCACGTGAAATACTCTTTGCTGGGAATGAGTATCTTTTTACCTCTTCTGGTTCCTTGTTGTCACACAAAGGGAAGTCAGGGTTCCCAAATTCCATGGAGGATCCTACTGTTTATCCATCTCATTTACATGGCTCACAAGGTCCCCTCTGAAGTGAGAGTGGTATTAAACTTTGGAACTCATTGCCAAGGATGTGGTAAAAGCAGTTACTGTAGCTGGACCCAGGGCCAACCCAAGAGTATCTACTACCGTAGACAAACTTTCAGCCATGTGTTCCCCATCCCCAAGGAGCTTAAGGCTTTGCTGCCCCTGCATCCATAGTTCAGCCTCTCTCTTCTTGCCCTTCCCCTTTCAAGTAATTCAGCATCTTTCTCTACTCCCATGTCCCTTGTAATCCATCTTCTAAGCTTCCAGGCATGGCTTGCTCTTCCTTTTATTTTTGAATGCCAGCACTGAAAAGGAAAGCGAATCTGTGACGGGAGCTTCATGCTCAAGTATGCTGGAAATCCCTGCTGGTCCCATCTCCTGTAATGCACACTTCCTGCTGTTATGGTGGCAGGAGGCTTCTAGCACACTTGAGCACGAGGCTCCCACAGCAGGTTCATTTTCATTTTTCAGCTTTGACTTTAAAAATAAAAGAAAGAAAGAGCTGCACCTGGCAGGTTTGAGGACAGACCAGGGAGGGAGAGGAAGGAGGAGCACTCAGCCTGCAGCAAATGGGGCTTCTCACCTAGTGGAGGGCTGACCTTGGGTGGACTTAAAAAAGGTTTGGACAGGTTTCTGGAGAAAATGTCAATGGATGATTAAGGCCTGATTCCGTCCCGGATGTGCATACCCTCTGTACGCCTAGTCTGAACCAGACATACAGAGGGCATTGCAATTCTGATCCTGCGGGGCACCCTCCATAGCCCATGTTCCCTGTAAAATAGTTATCTCCAAGTTATAATGCCCTGTTCAATGTAATTTCAGTTTGTTCAATGTAAACCGCACTGATGCAGAATAGCGCGGTATATAAGAGAATGTAAATAAATAAATAAATATAAGAGAATGTAAATAAGCTTAATTTAGACAGGACTAAATAACTTTCTGAGAGCATAATGAGACACTGTATTTATTTTAAAGATATTTAGTATTTAGCTCATGTCTTTCCGGTAGAGTTACATTCTGGTACATTAGGAATTTCCCTGTCCCTGGAGAGCTTACAATCTAAATTTGTATCTGAGTCAGTGGAGGATTAAGTGATTGCCCAAGGTCACAAGGAGTGCCAGGAGGATTCGTACCTAGTCTCTTTCGCCACCAGGCCACTGCTTTAACCAGTAGACTATCCTCTTCCCAAGTACTCAATAGCAACTGTAAATCTGTACATAAGCCTACCATATACCCTCTATCGATGGTATGGAGAAACCAACTAGTGGTTTAAAAAATGTGCTAAATGTGCCAGCATTCTCTCAGTCACTGACACCCATGACTGGTGCTTAAAATGCCCCGGTCCAGACCACCAGCCAAAAAATTGCCCCCTTTGTCAAAAGATGACATGGACAGGCCTACAGGACCGGTCCTCTAAACTTGGGACACTCTTCCCCTCTGATGCGGTAGCTTGGGCTTCCACATCATCGAAGGCCTCATCCTCCTCCCATGGATCGCAGGTATCACCAAAGTCCAAGCACAAGTCTTCATCAAAGAAGAAGCCCTCCAGAGGTAGATCTCCTTCCAAGCATCAAGATCCCTCGGGCGTTGCCCTGGAGGAGGATCGGCTTTTACAAACAGCCCCAGTGGGAAGCTCTGTCCTCCAAAGCCATCGAGGGGTCCCAAGATGCTCCTGAGGTTTCGACGTCCAGAAAGCTACTGGTGCCATGCTCCGGGACAGTGACGCAAGTATCCGCCACCAATACCCAAGCATTGGTAACATCGACGGACCAGCACATACTGGCATTCAAGTGGAGCTTGGCAGTTCTCCTGACAGCCTCAGTACCTATAAAACCATTGGTGCCAGACACCGCCCCATCTGTACCAGTACCAGCATCAATACCGGTGGTGAATATGCTCATGCAGATGGCATCAGCATCACTGCCACCCGTGCTCTTGAGTCTATCACTGATACTGGTACCCAGCCCAGGTGACTTACCAAGGCCAATACCTCGGAGCATCGGTACCGGCATCAAGCTTTGGCCAAGCACTGTGCCCTTCGATACTTAGAGTCCTCCGATTCCAATTCCACAGTTTTGTTTGCAGAGTCACTCAATTCCCATGGGCCCTGGGATCTTCCCTCACAGCCTTCCCTGCCGCAACAGTGACGCATGTCGCCTCTGGAAGACATGTCCTTCCAGGAATTCATTTGAGAGGTAGCTAAGGGTCTCTCCATCACTGTAATATCAGAAAGGTATCCAAGGACGGAGAAATTGGAGATCCTCCAGCACCCAAGGAAGCAGACATTCTGCTGGTGCACCGCATTCTGCATGATCTTATGATTGGTATGTGGGAGACTCCTCTTACAGTCTCACCTTACAGTTGTCTACTCAATACCATGTACCAGGTACCGGAGTGTCCAGGCTTCCAAAAGCTGCAGCTTCCACATCACTCCATGGTGGTTGAATCGGCGATGCGCTGAATCAAAAGCTCGAAGAATCACTCCTCAAATCCTCCATGTAGGGAATCGAGGACTCTCGATGCCTTTGGGTGGCGATGCTTCCAGGCATCCATGCTCTCGGCCAGGATTAACTCCTATATTCTCTACATGGGAATGTTCGTCAAGGAGGTATCCAGGGATCTCGAGGCCTTTGCTCCTCTCCTTCCAGATGACAAGAGGACAGACTATCTTGCCCTAGTCAAGCATAGCTAAAATGTATCCAAATTTGTCAATAGGGCCACCTTCAATGCCTTTGAATGTACAAGCAGGACCACAGCCATATGCATCAGGGCACATAGAATTGCATGGCTTCAGGCCTCAGATCTTGAACAGTGGGTTGAAGATAAGCTGGGCAACACATACCCTGCACAGGGGAGAACCTCTTTGGGAAAAACTGGCAAAATAAGGCCTCTCAATTAGAGTCAGAGAACACTACTCTAAAGAGACTATCCAGAGTCACAGCTGAACCTGCTAGGAAGAAGACATCTGCAAAGAAGTCTTTCTACAATAATAACAAATAATTCTTCTTTTCTTATCCACCTGCTTCTCACTACCAAGGTCAGACCCCACAAAAGAGGCAGCAGCCACCTAAAAAACAGAAGAAGCCACAGGTGGCTAAATCTCAACCAGCTCCACAGCCACAGTCTGTGCCTGGTTTTTTACTCTTTCCTAGAGAGCGATGCCACCCTGCTTCTGGAGGAATCCCATCCCCTCCACATAGCAGGCAAACTGTGTCACTATGCCCACAGATGGCACCTCATCACCTCAAAGTAGTGGACGCTCACCATAATTAAGGAAGGGTACAGACTATATCTACAGACTCTGTCCCCCTCCATTTTCACAGGAGAATATCAAACGCAAGCCCCATTCACCACTCTCCTATAGGATGAGTTGTCCTCTCTTCTGTCTCAGAGCGCCATAAATGAAGTCCCCACATCCCAACAGGGAATGGGCTTCTACTCTCCCTATTTTCTCATTTCAAAGAAAACGGGAGGGTACATACCCATTCTGGACCTTAGAAACCTCAACAAGTTTCTAGTCCACGAAATGTTCAAGATGATCTCTCTCGGGACTCTTCTTCCCTACCTCCAGAGTCAGGACTGGCTGTATTCTCTAGATCTAAAAGAAGCATACACACATATCCTCATCCACCCAAGACAAAGGAAGTTTCTACTCTTCACTTTTCAAGGAAAACATTACAGATACAGAGTCCTCTCCTTTGGACCTGGCTCTGCCACAAGAGTCTTCACAAAGTGCTTGGCGGCTGACGTCTCATAACTGGAGCTATTTGTCTTCCCTTACTTAGATGACAGGCTAATAAAAGCAGACACCTCCCAAGAGGTACTGCTCTCCTTGCATCATACCATCACAGTGCTACAACACTTGGGCTTTGTGATAAACTTTCCAAAGTCCCACCTCACTCCAGCTCAAAAACTAGAGTTCACCAGAGCCCTACTAGACACCCAACAGTCCAGGACATTCCTGCCCCAGCTCCACTGTGCCCGTCTAGTCGAACTAGCATCCCAGACACTCCTATGAGATCATCTGACAGCCTGAGAAATGCTGCAGCTCCTTGGGCACATGGCCTTTACAGTACACATCATTCCATATGCCCATCTACATATGCAGATAGCCGAATGGACTCTGGCCTTCCAGTGGAAGCAGGCCTCGAGCCGTCTCTGGGACAGGATCCAAGTCACTGCCTGTCTAACCACATCCCTTCAGTGGTGGTGTTCTCCAGAAAACCTGCTCATAGGGTTACCTTTTCAAATGCCTCCACTTCAATGCCTCCTGACAACAGATGCCTCTAAACTGGGTTGGAGGGCTCACCTGGGCAACCTGACTACACAGGGGTTCTGGACAGCGCAAGAGTTGCAACTCCAGATCAATCTCCTGGAACTTGGAGCTATCTTGAATGCCCTCAAGGTATTTCAACACCACCTTAGGTCACATCAGGTCCAAGTAAAGATGAACAATCAGGTTGCCTTGTTCTGTGTGAACATGGGGCCTCTGCAAGGAGGCGCTACACCTTTGGTCCTTTGCCATTGCTCATCAAATACACCTCCAAGCGGTGTACCTCCTGGGGGAGTCCAATGTCTTGGCAGACAGACTGAGTCGCATCCTTCTTCCTCATGAATGGTCTCTGCACCTGAACACAGCATCCTACATCTTCCAGACCTGGGAGCCCCAGATCTGTTCATGACTCTCCAAAATGCCAAGTTCCTCTCTTCTGCATGAGAACTCAGACATCCACCAAACTACCAGTGGATGCCTTCCACCTACACTGGAGTCGGGGTCTGCTTTATGCTTTCCCTCCTATACCCCTCATTCCCAAGATGCTTTTAAAGTTTCAGTTGGACAAGGGCTCCATGATACTCATAGCCCCCCCCCCCCCCCACTGGCCGAGGCAACTGTGGTTTCCTCTGCTACTACGTCTGACTCAGACTCAACCTCTGCAATTGGGATCTGCACCTGTTCTCCTCTCCCAGGACAATGGCTCACTACTCCATCCCAATCCACAGTCTCTCCATCTCACAGCTTGACTGCTGAGAGCATAGCTTTCCAGGGCCTTGATAGAGGTTAAGGAGGTCCTTTTAGCTTCTAGGAAGCCCTTCACTAGAAGTTTGAACGCTTTCAAGTGGCGGAGATTTTCTGTCTGGTGCTCTCAGAAGGATCTCAATCCCTTTTTGGCTCCAGTGGAGTCACTCCAGTATCTCCTCTACCTGTCATCGACTGGTCTGAAGACCAACTCAGTGAGTCCACCTCAGTGCAATTACAGCCTCTCACCACCACCTGGATGGACAGCGAATCTCCTCTCAACCGCTAGTGGCCCGTTTAGTGAGAGGTCTTCTCCTATCCAAACTGCCCATTAAGCCACTTCCAGTAGCTTTGGACCTTAACATCGTTCTAGCGCAGCTTCTCAAGCCACCCTTTGAACCATTGTCCATAGCCTCACTAAAGTTCCTGTCTTGGAAGGTAATCTTCCTAATTACTCTCACTTCAGCTAGATGCATTAGTGAGCTTCAGGCTTTAGTGGCAGACCTACCCTATACCTGGTTCCACCACGACAGTCACCCACACTTTATGCCAAAAGTAGTCTCTCCTTTTCATTTAAACCAGTCAATTTTATTTTATCTTCTTTCCCAAACCACATGCGTCTCGAGTGGAAGCAACCCTGTGCACTCTTGATTGCAAGCATGCATTGACTTTCTCTCTCGAAAGGACTTGAGAGCACCGCAAAGCCTTGCAGCTGTTCATCTCCTTTGACCCCAGTCACCTAGGTCTCCCTGTATCTAAATGTACGTTCTCCAGATAGATAGCAGACTGCATCTCATTTGCCTATGACAAAGCAGGACACTCCCTGGAAGGGCATGTCACAGCTCACAACGTTCATGCCATGGCAACCTCAATGGCAAACCTCTGCTCGGTTGTCATTGACGAGATATGCAAAGCAGCAACTTGCTCTTCTGTCCATTCCTTTGCTGCCTATTATTGTCTGGACAAGGACTCTTGTCCGGATGCCATGTTTGGGCATGCTGTACTCAAGCACCTCTTTCAGACTTAGAGGCAACTCCTACCCTCTGTCCCGGACTTTGAAGATACCAGAAATCCATTGGGATTCATGTCATCATCAGACCTACTCTGAGGCGAGCCTCCACCGGTTCTGAGGTCATTTCATCTGGCATCTGGAGCTAGGGAGTCCCATATGTGACGAGTACATTCCTGCTTGTTCCAGGAGATAGCTTAGCTATTCACCTGTAACAGGTGATTTCTGGGAACAGCAGGAATGTAGTCTTCACAACCTGCCGTATTCCCCTAGGAGTTGTAGGGTTTCTTTTTCTCTCCTTTCTCAGCTACAGACTCAACTGATGAGAAGAAGTTGGGAAGGCATTTGCACAGGCGAAGTTGAGTGCTCCCAAAAGTTTTCCAAATGGATGCTGGGGAGCCGTTCCCGCATGGGCTCAGTCGGTACCAATGTCACCCATATGTGAAGACTAAATTCCATTCAACAGATGAGACCTATGAATGTGAGGGCTGGGACTTTAAGAATGGGGGGATTTATCCCTTTAATACAGACCTTAGAGTGGAGATCTGATGGTTTCTTTATTGTTTGTTGTCTTTGTTTGTTCCCAGCTATATGGTTTAAGTTGTGCGTGTGCATGAAAGTTTGAGAGGGAGTTTGTAAAATGGAATCTTGGCATTCAAATCTTTGTTATTGGCATGGGCAGTTCTATCATTAGGCAGGGTGAGGTGGCTGCTTCAGGCGGCAAATTTTTGGAGGTGGCAAAAATACACCCCCCTCCCAATCACACTCGTGGTGGCCACCTCATAGTACCTTTAAAAAAAAAACAGATGATCGGTGACTTGGAGACATCTCCCTGCTACAGTAGTAGCAGGCCTCCGAGGCTTCGGCTTAAAAATAAAAAATGTGGGTCTTTGCTTCTGACTCTTATGTGCATAGGGGCACCGGCTGGTCATGTCAGTGGGGAGGGCTTGCCCGGACCGGCCGGGCCTTCATGCTCAGGGATGGATTGGCCTATCAGACATACCCCGTTAAGGCGCTGAATCACACACTCTCTTCACTCTGCGAGTCACAGGACCACTAGTACTTGTTTTGCTTCGGAGTCCCGACTGCATGGCTCCACCTCCAATGCAGCACACCGCTTTAACATTTTAAGGGCTGATGTTACTAGCTCTGGGCCGGCCAAATGAGTTTTAGGCCTCTGTGAGGTGCTGAGTAGGAAAAATACCACTTGATACTTCAGCACTGCAAACCAGAACGCAGGTGCCTCGGCCATTTTTTTTCTAGATCTGACCCGGTCTTGCAGACCACGATCACTAAGTCTGTGTGACTGTGCCTCGACGAAGTGCAAACTGAAGGCATAATTATAATCAGTCCAAGTCTGGATTTCAAGCCTGCTCTATAGGTTTGCTTTGTATGATTGCACCCTTACCTGCCTGCCCTTACCTGCCTGAAAATATACACAGCAACATAGTGATTGACACAAGACACGCATGTGGGTATGAAACAGAGTATTTTGTGGCCTTGCATGGGAGAGCCTGGTGAACCACATTTTTGTGCAGAAGTGTACAAGAGAATGTGAAACTAGGAAAACAGGAATACAGGCCCAGAAGCTGACAAACTGAGAAAAACAAAACTGTCAGTTGAGCCATACTCTGAAACCCTGAAGAACACAGTGTCAGAAGATGGAATTCCAAGAAATGAAAAGGCATTTACAAGGGGGCTGTGATCAGCTGATAAGTGGACCCTGAGCAGACTTTGAAAATGCAGACCTTGTTGAAATACCAACTGTTTGATGATAAATTGTTGCTTGGCGATAAGCACAGGAGGGGTCTGAGGGAAGAGCACTGGCAGAAGTTCTTCTAACCTTTCTGACCTTGCAAGTTTTTTGTAAGGTTTGCTCTGGCTTTTGCAAGTTTGGCAAATGATGTCAGTAATTCAAGCAGAATTCACTGGAACTTTGGGACAGAGTTTGTGACGGAGAACAGGTATATAAGAAGAGGCACTTGCAGGACTCGTGGGGCAACATTATCTCTCCCACCTCTGAGAAGGGGGGTGTAGGAGGAAAGTGTTGCCCACACTCAGATCCCTAAGACAGATCTTTTCCTGTGCTTAATGGAGTTTGCTTGTTTAAATAAACAGACTTTTTGACAAGTGACTGAGATCTGAGTTCTTTTAAAATCCTGTGTATGGCTCCCATGTACTCAGGCAATCTTGATGAAAATTTAGGGATCCTTTTTGTAGGTCTGACCCTGCCTACAAAACACAGTCTATATTAAACAAACAAATAAACCATCAGCTCCAGCTTCCATCCTCCACAGCAGTTTTCGCATTTCACCTGCAGCTGAGCCTGAGCTCGAGCTTGGTTGGCTAACTCAGCGTTTTTCAACCACTGTGCCGCGGCACACTAGTGTGCCGTGAGATATTGTCTGGTGTGCCGTGGGAAAAATTCCAATTTCATCCGTAACATGTGGCCTCGGCTCACAAATTAGGGTTGCCAACCGGCCGGTTTTCAGCCGGCCTGGCCGGTTTTTCCATGGCCAGGCCAGCTGACGGCACAGTTGTAAAACCGGCCATTGAAAAGCCGTTTTTTTGCTCTGGCCGCAAGATCGGGAGCGGCCAGAGCAAAAAACCGGCTTTTGTGCCGAAGTCTGCGGCGTGAACGCGATCGCGATTCCCTATAGCAGTGCAGCCGCTGGTTCTGCTTTGTACAGAGCAGCGGCTGCACTACACTTACATTGAAAAGTAAAGAGAAACTGTGTCAGGAGCCCTCCGATCATGCAGAGCCCGAGGAAGTGATGTCATGGGGGCGGGCTCCTCACAGGCTGTCTTTCCTTTTCAAATTAACTTTAGCTGCAATAAAGTTAATTTGAAAAGGAAAGACAGCCTGTGAGGAGCCCGCCCCCATGACATCACTTCCTCGGGCTCTGCGATGACCAGAGGGCTCCTGACACAGTTTCTCTTTACTTTTCAATGTAAGTGTAGTGCAGCCGCTGCTCTGTAGAAAGCAGAAGCAGCGGCTTGGGCAGAGGGTGTGTGTGTGTGTGTGTGTGTGTGTGTGTGAACCAGCAAGGGGGGGGGAGTGTGAGTGAACCAGCAAGGGGGGGGGGAGTGTGTGTGAACCAGCAGTGGAGGGGGGGGATGGTGTGAGTGAACCAGCAGGGGAGGGGGGTAAGTGAGTGAGTGACCCAGCAGGAGGGGTGAGTAAGTGACAGGGGGGTGGGTGAGTGAACCAGCAATGGAGGGGGGGGGGTGGTGTGAGTGAACCAGCAGGGGAGGGGGGTTGGTGTGAACCAGCAGGGGAGGGGGGTTGGTGTGAGTGTTTGATTCCTATTCAAGAGAATTACTTTATATATAGTCAATATAGGCACAGAGGTAAATTTTTTTAACATTTTCTAATGGTGGTGTGCCTCGTGATTTTTTTCATGGAAAAAGTGTGCCTTTGCACAAAAAAGGTTGAAAAACACTGGGCTAACTCATCTTTGTCATAGGCAGCTCAGATCTTAGCAGCAGCAGGCACATCAGAATTCCACTCAGTCACCAGGCAGTGACCAGCACGAGCCTAACGATCCAGGTAGAGAGATCAACTGACCAGTTTTCAACCGGCCTTGCTGGTTTTTATATGGCCAGGCCAGCTGCCAGCAGAGCCCTAAAACTGGCAATTGTAAGTCGGTTTTTTGTGCCTACCTCCACCGCTGCTGCTGCTGGGACCTTTGGCACTTGCCTTGCTCCCTTTCCCTGCCAGTGCCTACTCTGGCGCCGCTGCCAGGACCTGCAGCAGTGGCAATACAACAGCAAAAACAGCAGAGCCTGCAAGTTAGTTCAGACGTGTTACTCAGGGCTTTTCCGGTCCCGCCTCTTCTGACAAAAACTTCCTGTTTGTAAATGGAGGGACAGGCAGTGAGGCAGCCATGAGGTAGCTATAGGTAGCCCTTCCCCCAAGCCATGCTGCGAACTGTAGATAGCCCTTCCCCCAAGCCATGCTGCAAGCCATGAGGCTCTGATCAGCCTGACCCTTCCCCCGCAAGCCATGAGGTAATCAGCCTGCTAAGAGAGACATTGAGATTCCAGTAGGCACCCTTCCCCCACTCCAGGTCTGAGCACAGTATTTCCCTAGCCCTGAAACCAACAGACCAGAGCATACCGGTTTGGACAGGTCACCCAGGTACCTCCCCAGGGGCTGCTGATTGGTGGGCAGGAAATACCTGTGGCAAATGGGATTGTAGAATGAGTTTAAAACTGTACTGTATATAAGGCATTGTAGGCCGTCCCTCGGGGTTCAGACCCTTGTGGAGGTTGCTGGTATCTCTGTCTGATCCTGTGCACATTAAAGATCCTGTTTGCATTCCAGCCTGCCTGTGAGTTTTCCTTCTGTGGGTGAGTGATTGAATAAGAGCTTTTCACAGCGATTGCTGCTACATTTTGGTGCATTGGCCGGGAAATATTAAAAGAAAAGCCTCTCTCATCACACCCACGGTGGGAAGACTTCTGCTTTTGCAGCATCTGGGCCTCCACCAGTCAGGGACCGGCCCCTCCAGGTGATTAACTGTCCTTGGCGCCCCCGGGCCACTTTGTGCTCGGAAGGACACCTTGATTTGTCTGGACAGCTGGTCCCTGCGGTTGAATCCCCGATTGAAAAACCAGCTGGATAGACTGGCATCCAAACTTCCTGTCTGATCAGAGTTCTGGTGAGTACTGCTACCTTGTCTGGGGCTAGTTCTGTACTCTATCTGTGAGTCCTGGTAATTTCTGGGAACCTGTAGCAGCCTGATCAACTGCACGAGCAGTCCTAGTACGGGCCTTAGTGGCCCTGAAGCCATTGCTCGTCCTGTATCTGAATCTGAATACCGGTAAAATCTGAATATCTGAAACTGCAGTAATCTGAGATCTTTTAAAAGCGCTGCCGAAAGAAAAAAAAATGTAACTAAATATAGCACTTGATAAGTTAAACATACCTGAGATAAAGAATAGATCGCTGCTTCTCTTCTTTCCGTTCTGCTTGTGGAGAGTTTTCTGAAGCGTGACTGCAAGGAGAGGGCTCTAATATGCTTCCGTTCCGTTTCTAATTTGTGTTAATTTCTGCTCCGGTGTGAATTCTGCCCTCCATGTGCTCCGGTGTGGTTTTACTGCCTTTCTCTGAACCCCCGATGTAATTTCTGTGCTCCGATGTAAGTTTCTGTTCCCCCCATGCTGCTACTGTGTGATTTCTGTGCTCCGATGTTGAATTCTGCCCTCCATGTGCTCCGGTGTGGATCTACTGCCTTTCCCTGAACCCCCGATGTAGTTTCTGTGCTCCAACGTAAATTTATGTCCCCCCTCCCATGCTGCCGCTGTGTTAATTTCTGCTCCGATGTGAACTTCTCTCTCCGTTGTGCCCCGATGTGAATTTTCTGCCTTTCCCTGCTGTCCCGATGCACCGCTGAGCCCCCCTGCTGACCCGCTGAATTTTCTGCCTTTCCCATGCTGTCCCGATGCACCGCTGAGCCCCCCTGCTGACCCGCTGAATTTTCTGCCTTTCCCATGCTGTCCCGATGCACCGCTGAGCCCCCCCTGCTGACCCGCTGAATTTTCTGCCTTTCCCTGCTGTCCCGATGCACCGCTGAGCCCCTTTAAAGGGTATTAAGAGTGCAGCGCTGCCAAAAGCTATTAAATTAATTTTTGCCCCAAGCAAAAAAAATCAAAAAAAAATCATACTGACCGTAATTTGTGTGCCGCGGGCCGGCGGGCCCCTTTTTAAACTGCTCCGTCCTTGTTCTGTGTGCCGCGGGCCGGCTGGCTCCCCGATTTTAAAAGTGTATTTTTCTCCTCCTCTCCCGCATGTTTGAGGTCCGGCTGGCTCCCCGATTTTAAAAGTGTTTTTTTCTCCTCCTCCTCCCGCATGTTTGAGGCCCGGCTGACCCGATTCTGAAGTTGGGAACAGCTGAGTCTGTCCGGAGGTATCCAGAGCTGAATCGGGCAGTAGAACACACGTGGAGGCGGCCATCTTGAAAAGACCACGTGTAAGCTACACTGCAATATACTTAAAGTGACTCTGGAGCTCCATCTAGTGGACATTAGCTGTAATTACTACTATTACCTGTGTTTTAAGTGATCCTGGAGCTCCATCTAGTGGTCATTTAAAAACTAGCTGTATTTTTATCCTTATGGTTAAAGTGATCCTGGAGCTCCATCTAGTGGACATTAGAAAATAGCTAGCTATATTTCTCATACTGTATTTCTAATGTCCTCATGGTGAAAGTTAGATCCTATGATACAGCTAGAGAGAGTGTCTGTGATGTATTTGTAACAAGCTGCTGCTGGGGAAGGAGAGTGTGTGAGTATTCGCTGCTGAGACGTCTCTGTTTTCTGTTTTCCCTCTTTCTTTTTCCCTTTGTGGTCCTGTGCGTTTTGTGCAGCCAGACTCTGCCTGTTACCAGGATTATATTGTATGTTGTATTCCCAGAGGTGAGATTAGAAAATTTACACTGAACATTGTGATTTGTGAATTGTGATTGGGGCATGGGGTCCGGAGGCTGAATTGTGGTGAGGGAGTATCCGGACCAGCTTCCCTGTATGGATTCATGGCTGGCCCATATAGTTAATGTACTGTTATGTAAAAATTGCTAGTGGCTCTGTGTTTGTTAGTGGCTCTGTGTTTGGTTGTGACATTAGGGAAAGAAAGTTTTTGTCCAGACATTAGGTCTTTATATTTCAGGATTGATTTTGATACTCTATCAGTAAAAGGTGAAGTTATTGACGAGTCGCCCCTGTGTCCCCAAACAGTGAAAAACACCAGGTCTACTGATTGCAGGGAAGGGGACAGTTTGGAAAAGGGGGGGTGGGGTTTGCTGTGTGTGGACTGTGGTACTGGTATATCAGTGAAGGAAGACAATTGCATTGTTTGATGCATATCCAATTTCATTGCTATGTTACATGCATGATCAGTGGTCAGGGAACCAGGTGTTTTGGTCACACCTCTCAGCGGTGACTGGGGGATAGTTGGAACTGCTGAAATAGTTTGCATAGCTATAGAAAGATACTGGGAGGAGTTCCTTCTTCTAGCAGATGAATGGTGGCCAATTAGAGAGGAAAAAATAAAAAAAAAAAAAAGAAAAAAAAAAAAATCATCTAGGAGTCTTTCTCCTAGAGGACAAAGAACCCCAATTCACCTAGCCACACCTAGCCTGCAAACAATCCTCTTGTCATCAATTTTAATTGTAGAGTTTGAGCTTCTAGAACCATGAGGTGCCTCCTTTGAGCATCCTCAAATGTCTGCTGGAAGCAAACAAAGGCTGGAGAAAAATCCTTATAAGATCATGAAGAAATGAAGATTTTTTTTTTACTTGTCCTTTAAAGCCTGGATTTTCTCTGGTACATATATTTGGTTTTGACTGCACATACAAACTTAAGCAAGTAATACTTCTGAATGATATGCCATCTTTGGCAGTTTATTCTGCAGACAGTAAATGCTGTGCTGATGATTGCGTTCTTTCCTGCTTGGTACCTTAAACTGCCTTGATCAACTGTATTCATTTTTCTGATACTACAATGATATTGCATTCCAGATATCCACCAACCTTCTTATAAAGTATCAGTTTCATGCCTGTTTTGAACTATAAGATACAAGGTAATCACTTTGCCTTGTTAAGCTCTGTGCTCATGAATGATGAACAGGACAGTAACATCATAGGTGCTATTTAGAATAAATTCACCTGTCCTGCTGTATTTGAATTTTACATGTTGGTGTCCAGAGTTCAGGAGCACAATATATTATAGCACTGTGAGATACAAATCTTTTTAGTTTATACATTTGTACTTTGTTACCAAATATACTGGTAGGAGTACATTATGTAGAGGTCCAGTATACACAGCAATAAGATGAGTAAATATTAAATTTTGGAAAGGGGCTGATCTGAAATCGCTTGGTTCCCAAGTATATAAAGCAAATTTAGTGGAAAGATGGAACTGTGATTCCCAGAAATATGGAAATATTTGTAAAAATATTATTTACAAATATAATGATAACATTAACTCGAGTTGATTGGATAAAACTAAATCTTACTTGTCAGCAATGATCCAGGAGAGCTTTGAGAAAATGAATGAGAGAGAGGGGCAGAAGGTGAGACGACAGCCTAGGAAAAAGGCAATAAAACGTGCTACTCCAAGTGTGATGATCTGGGCCACTGGAATTCTGACTGCTCTAAGACTCCTCGAGGACCCACAAGGCCTGAGAAAACACGAACCTTGTACATTTATGCCTCTGAAGAGACATGAATAGGCAGGGGGGAATAGGCCAAGAAGAACCCGAGGAAGTATTGCCATGAGGCCTATTCACAAATGCCTTGCAGGCCAAGAAGAACCAGAAGGAGTATCGCCATGAGGCCCAACCACCAATGCCTTGTGCCCTCTTAGTCTCTCACCTCAAGAGGATCTCTTTTGACACCATAATTAATGGATAGCTTACATAAATCTTTGTGGACCACTGCATTTTCAAGATCAGTCCAAGTATTTTTAAGTTTCCTACAGTACTCTCACTGGGAACCAGGTGTACAATAGACTCTAGCCATACATGAGAGATATGTGGCTGTCATGTTAGGAGCCATATTTCTTTCTATTGGAATTGATGTATCGTTTTATATTGAAGATTGTTTAGACAGTCGCTATTTAGAATGAGCACCCATGCCAATCTAGAACTGCACCAATTAAGTTAGTGGGAAATGGACACTGTTTACAACAATACTATGTCTCTAACAATTGTTTTAGCAGCCTTGCCAGATAAGGATACATTAGTATGGTATAGAAAAAGAAAAAAATTGAAGGACCTATGTATGTAGTTGGTGGAAAGTGTTGTGAGGGGTAAAGTGATATATTAAGAGGAAGGACTCTGATGGACAGTAAACTGATGAAGGTAATTAATGATGTGGAAGGACTCTGATGGACAGTAAACTGGTGAAGGCAATTTAATGATGTGAAGTGATGTATCTGGCTAATGAATATAAAAATGATGAGGGATAAATTGATGACAAATTCTCACAGGCAAAAAAAAAAATTGGTGTGATTCTAAAACTTGTCAGAATTACAGAACACGCGCGTGCACTTGTCTGATCTGTAAACATGTGGAGATCAGTCAAGGGCATAATGGAATATTTCCTACCAGCAAAGGAACCTCCAGTGATAATGGATCCAGGAGTGGAAGCAGGATCTGCTGACTCCCCAGTGGCGAGACCCGTATACTGTTCTGCGGACCACCCCCACGGCTGTCAAGGTGGCTGAAGTTGCTCCGAGGATCCATCACTCTCGTGTCAAGGCCGCTGCACCAGAAATTGTTCCAGCCTGGACTTCTGTCACAGTTCCAAACCAGCCCCTACGCTTTGACACTTCTGCCCAGTACGGGGTTCTAACAGACTGCCGACGAACTCTGGACCACCGGAGAGACTGATTTACAGACACCTTTCCTGGAACCGGGATCAGACTGAGAAAAGGTGCCTTAGCTGATATAGACTTGCTTTCAAACAAGTGCAGAGACTACTAACACAGCAGTATTACTTGCCCAAACTGCTCTGAACATGCAGACCTTTGTATACGTAACTCTCTACCTTAACTTGTCCCATTGCTGTACCGTACATTTTAACCAAGTGCCTTTTTCCTTACAGGTTGTTTCCACCCTTGGCACCCTGGTAGAACGCAAGGCGGCTGCCACGGTCATGGCCCTGACCCAATATACTCCTCTGCGGCTTGCCTCCAGTAATACAGCCCTCAACCGCCTCTAGCGGTTGAGGTCTTACTTAAAAAGGGGGGAATGAGGCAGCCATGAGGTAGCTATAGGTAGCCCTTCCCCCAAGCCATGCTGCGAACTGTAGATAGCCCTTCCCCCAAGCCATGCTGCAAGCCATGAGGCTCTGATCAGCCTGACCCTTCCCCCGCAAGCCATGAGGTAATCAGCCTGCTAAGAGAGACATTGAGATTCCAGTAGGCACCCTTCCCCCACTCCAGGTCTGAGCACAGTATTTCCCTAGCCCTGAAACCAACAGACCAGAGCATACCGGTTTGGACAGGTCACCCAGGTACCTCCCCAGGGGCTGCTGATTGGTGGACAGGAAATACCTGTGGCAAATGGGATTGTAGAATGAGTTTAAAACTGTACTGTATATAAGGCATTGTAGGCCGTCCCTCGGGGTTCAGACCCTTGTGGAAAGAGACATTGAGATTCCAGTAGGCACCCTTCCCCCACTCCAGGTCTGAGCACAGTATTTCCCTAGCCCTGAAACCAACAGACCAGAGCATACCGGTTTGGACAGGTCACCCAGGTACCTCCCCAGGGGCTGCTGATTGGTGGGCAGGAAATACCTGTGGCAAATGGGATTGTAGAATGAGTTTAAAACTGTACTGTATATAAGGCATTGTAGGCCGTCCCTCGGGGTTCAGACCCTTGTGGAGGTTGCTGGTATCTCTGTCTGATCCTGTGCACATTAAAGATCCTGTTTGCATTCCAGCCTGCCTGTGAGTTTTCCTTCTGTGGGTGAGTGATTGAATAAGAGCTTTTCACAGCGATTGCTGCTACAGCAGAGCCCTGACTTATGTGCCTGAACTAATTTGCAGGCTCTGCTGTTTTTGCTATTGTATTGCTCCTGCCTCAGGTCCCGGCTGAGGTAGGCACTGGCAGGGGAAGGGAGCTTGGCAAGTGCTTACAACGGAGCGGATTGGGGGGGGGGGGGGAGGGAGCTAGACAGTGGCTTGATGGGGGGGGGGAAGGAGACTGTAGACATGGGAGACACAGAATGAGGGATGCAAATAGGTGGGTAATGTTGAACTGAGAGGAAATAGGGTGGCACAGGGGAGATACTGGACATGGGCAAATAGGGACACGAGGTGGGGAGATCAGATGCTAACATAGGGAGGGAGAGAAGGTGACAGGAAGATGTCAGCATATATGGCTGGAGGATTAGGGACATAAAGATGAAATGCTAAACCTGGAGGGTGGGGAATGGGGTAACGGGACAGATGAAGGATGCAGGGGGGAGCAGGGACAGAGAAGGTAATTCTTGGACATAGGAGAGGGATAGGGATACATAGGCAGATGCTGGACATGGGGGAGGTAGAGTAGGAATGTAGAAGAGAGATGCTGGGCATAGGAGGGGGGCTAAGGACACAGAGCGGGGCATGAAAGTAAGTAGGAAGACAGCTGGGAAATAACCACAGAGATGAAGAGGAGATATTGAACAAAGGGGGTGGAGGGAGAGAGAGAAGATGCTGGAAGGAGAGGGAGAGAGTGAGACAAAATGCTGGAAAGAGAGGAAAAGAGAGAGGAGGTGCTAGGGAGGCGGCGGAGAGACTGGAGAATAAGGAGATGGAGAATGGGAAGGCCTGGGTGAGAGAAAGTGATGGACAGTTGTACATACATGCAGTAGAAAGAAGATTGAAGACTGGATACTAAGAAGGAGTGAAATCTGAGTGGGCAGAGAGACAGAAAAATAAATGGAAGAAAGCTGAAAGGAAAGGATAAATATGAGAGATGGATATAAAGGAGGAAATTAAGACAAGAGAAGCAAGATGTGGGTAAATGGACTGGAGTCCGTGGAGAGAAAGTTAGCAGAAGATAGAGGAAAGCAAAATCCAGAGACTGGGATCAACATAATTAGAAAAATAAAATTAACAAACAATAAAGGTAGAAAACAATTATCTTTCATTTAGTGACTGGAATATATCAGTTTTTAGAATTTATATCATTTTTTATGTTAATATTTGGCACAGTACTGAGTAGATTCATTGCAGTTTCTATTTTTCTGGTACTGCACTGCATGTAGAGTCTGGCTTCTTGGGATTTCAGTTTAATTTTTGTCTACATATTTCTATTGTCAGTTTACGGTAATTTGTTTGTTTTGTACTTGATGATGATCTATCCATGTATAGAATGTGTGAGTAAGGCCAGGTATTCTGTTGTCTGTTTAGGGATCTGTAGTAATGTGGCTTGTTTAATTTTCCCAGTAGGTGGTACTGATGTATTTACAATGTTTGCTCTTTCTAGGTTGGCCCTCATTGGTGCTGTTATGGAATGACAGATTTGTTCTATCATAATACACCTGGTACTGGAGAAGGTTTATGTTGTTACTGTCAGACTGTTTTGTTTATATGGTGAGTTCTACAGGGAAATGTCCTAGTTCTGTTCTGGAGGGAGGGAGTGAAAAATTACAAGCTAAAAAAACCCATAGAAAGCTATCATCATTTTGTGGTACTCCTTTCATTTGCAAAGCAGTACAACCTGCAGATCCTTTCAGATTTATACCGCAAACGCACTGTGAGAAAAACCTCTCACTAGCTTGATTCTCACTTATTGGAGAGGTAAATCTCACTCTTTGGGATGGGCCACCCTTGGTATCTCTATGTGAGTGAGTGAGCCATCCTCTGGTGCCCTAGGTAGCAGGAAGACATACACACATACTGTATAGAACTGGCTCCAATTGGTGGCTCAAATTATGGGCAGCCATCATCTCCTGACTTAATGTGGCAGCAGGGAGTGGTGTGTGCGTGTGCACCGTGTGCAATGTGGCGGGTTTCTTCCATATGCAGGCAGTGCACTCAGCAGGCGTCTCAGAGCAGACTCAGTCACTTGATGTTCTAGGGCTCACTGCAATGTTAAATGGGCTGCCTTAGCTTAGGTAGAGACTTTGATGGGTGAGTTTGGAAGTTGGTGTGGCATGATAGATTTGCTGTAGGTCCTGAGGTTTTGGTAGAGTTTTGTCTTATTTCATAATATGCCTAGGACTGAAAGGGTTTATGTTGCTGTAACTCAGATGATACAAAAAGGGGAATGTACAAACTCTGTTCAGCACTCATTTTTGAAGGAGGTGCTAGGAAAGGGGTTCTGTGAATACAGAATATATGTTTGGATTTAATATAGTATGGGGGAGGGAATGTATGTGTTGGAGGAGTAAGGAGAAGACTGTGATTCAGTGGGGATTTAATAGTGCAACCTCTTGTACTCCACAACTCCCCCCCCCAACCCAATGTGGCAGCATTTGCAGAGGTTTGCACTGCTGCCATCACTGCATTTATTTTGGAGGGTGGGGCAAGGAGCGGAGCTGAGGGTGGGGCAAGAGGCAGAGTACAGGCGCGACATGCGTTGGGTTTTCTGTTTCAAAAAGCTGGGAATCCTAGACCCAGGTAGGGCACAGTGCCAGTGAGCCAGCCAGAACACGACCCAGCAGTCCACTCTAAGAGGAGATAGGGCAGGCCAGGAGCAAATTGACTGCTGGCTAGGTATGGCAAGGAGGTGCTTGAGAGAGTGAGTATGATTACTGGCTGGGGATGGGGTGGGCAGGGGCTTAAGAGAGTTAATATGACTAAAGGCTGGGGAGGGGGCTTGAGAAGAGTGACTGCTGGTGAGGGATGGGGGGCTTGAGAGAGAGAGTGACTACTGGAGGGAGATGGCTTCAGAGGGAGTGTGACTGATGGCGGGGGATGGGGAGTTTCACAGAGAGAGAGACTCCTGGTTGGAGATAGGGGGCTTGACAAAGAGAGTGTGACTGCTAGAGGGGGATGGGGGCTTGATAAAGAGAGAGAGTATGACTGCTGGAGGGGAATGGGGGGCTTGAGAGATAGTGTCTGCTGGGGAGGCATGGGGGGACAGAGAGAGGGGGACTGCTGGAGGGGATGTGAGGCTTGAGAGAGAAAGTGTGACTGCTGGAGGTGGGTGGTGGCTTGAGAGAGAGAGTGTTGGAGTGGGATGGGGTACTAGAGAGAGAAAGAGTGTCTGGTGGAGGGGGATGGGGAACTAGAGAGAGAGAGTATGCTGGAGGGGGGATGGGGAGCTTGAGAGAGAGAGAGAGAGAGTGTGTCTGCTGAAGGGGGTTGTGGGGCTTGAGAGAGAGTGACTGATGTAGGGAGATGGGGCACATGAGAGAGAGTGTGTCTGCTTGAAGGGGATGAGGGGCTTGAATGAGAGAGAGAGACACACACACGGAAGGCTAGAGAGGAGATGCTGGACTTGTGGTGGGGGGGAGATAGAGGTGATGCTCAACTCAGGATGGAGAGAGAGATGGAAATGCTGAACATAGGATGAAGGAGAGATTAAGAGGAGCAATGCTAGACATGGCAGGATGAGAAAAAGAGAGGAGGTTTTGGATGGTGAGAGAGAGGGAGAGATGCTGGAAAGGGTGGAAGAGAGAGAAAGTGGAGAGTTAAAGACTTGGGAATAAGTGGATATGGGAAGGGGTGTAAGAGGGCTGTGTTAAAGGTTGATATATGGTAGGTAGACACAGGGCCTGCCCCAGAGTTGCTTCAAGATGTTGGTATACTAGACAAACATTAATCCTTATGCTCTCTCCCCTGGATGATAGAATCTAGTTTTGAATGTGCTGCCTTTTGCTGCTCCGCCCTCCCAAAAACTGCTGCCTAAGGCAACAGCCTAGTTTGCCCAGTGGTTGGGCTGGCCCTAAGTAGATATAGTAAAAAGAAGGAGATTTGAGAACTGAATGGTAGGAAGGAAAAGTGAAATCTGAGTTGATAGAGAAAAATAAATGGAAGAAAGCTGAAAGGAAAAGATCAGTGTTGGAGTTTAAGAGAACAGGAGGAGAGAGAAGTGGCAGATGGACCAGAGAACCTAAAGGGTGACTTAAGAGAAGATGGAGGAAAGCAGAAATCAGAGGCTGGGATCAACTGTATTAGAGAATAAAATGGCTACATGGACAGCAAAGGTAAAAAATATATTTTTATTTTCAATTTAGTGACTGGAATATGTTTGTCTATGGATTTTACAGCATTTTTAAAGTGCCTGACCATCGTGGGCAGAAGTGAAACTGGATGTTCTGTGCTAGAATCCGGATATCCTTTGGTACTAAATATCCAGTTTTAGTGCTGACTGGCGCTGCTATCTGGATAGTGGCAATATTCAGCAGCTGTCCAGATAGCCAAATTATGTAAAGCTAGTACAATTATTGAGATGACTTGACTTGACTTGATATGGGCACTTGACTTGATATGGGCACTTGACTTGACTGAAAATTCCTGCCAACCATCTAAGTGCTGGGAATACCCTCACCCTCACCATGACCACACTGGTACTGTTCAAACAGTGCCACAGTGTTTAGAGGAGGTAATTCAATAGCACTGGCTGGCTAGTGCCCTCTGAATCTCTCTCTCAGCAGGGTTTATCCAGTTAGCAAGTCCTGCTAACTGGCTAAACCCCTTTGAATATTGGGCCGTACATGTTTTATATTTATTTATTTATTTATTTGTTTATTTAACAATTATTTCTATACCGCTCTTTCCCAAGTATCAAGTGCGGTTTACAAGGAACAGTAAGTTATATGGTATGAGATAGAGCATACCTAGTCGTTTTACAAAGAATAGGTGAAACTATTTACAAGTAACAATATAACGTTTGAACAGTAAAATATTAGAACATATATACATTGGAGGTACTTACAAATTATATCATGGATCGATATTTTAATGCATAAATTATTTTAAATGTGACAAATCACATAATTATAAGGTTAGGGGAATCGTTATCTGTATATATGTGTGGTATGGTTAAGTATTATGTGGTTATGTAATTATTTGTTATTTGTTATGTGTTATGTAGTATTGTAGTATGGTTGTTAATCTGTGTCTCTTTGTGTATTCACATGGGCATTTGCAACCTTTTCTGTTTCTATGGTGTTGTATTGCATGCAGAGTCTGCTTTTTTTGAGATTCAATTAATTTTTGTCTGCATAATTTTATTTTTAGTTTGTGGTAATTTATGTTTTATGTTTTATTTCATTTGATAAAAACCGCCTTTCTAAAATAACCAAGGCGGTGTACAATTAAAACAAATCAGTAAAAGGAGGCCAGAGGCCAACGGAAAGGAAAGGAAATATACAATCTCTTAAAAGGACAGTAAGAAAGAAGGGGGAAGACAGGACAAGACACATGCAGGGGAAACATCAAGAAGGGAAGGGGATGAGAGAGGGGGAAGTCACACGAAAGGTGAGGGAACATTGAATGCTAGGGAAAACAAATGGGTCTTTAGATTGCGTTTGAATGTGGTATGTTGTGGTTCTAAACGGAGGGAAGAGGGGAGGGCATTCCAAACGGCAGGACCAGCAAAAAAAAAAGCAGAGGAACGGGTGGACTGCAAGTGAGCGCGGGAAGGGGAGGGTAAGGTGAGACGGTTGAGATGAAAGGAGCGAGGGGTGTGTCTGGGAGTGTGAAAGTAGAGATCATCTGATAAGTACTGAGGGGTGCTTGTGTGAAAGGCTTTATGTACCAGAATTAAAAGTTTAAAGGTGGCACGGAAGGGAACAGGCAACCAGTGAAGATGAAATAGTTGAGGGGTGTTATGATCACGAAGGGAGGTGTGTGTGATGAGGCGTGCTGCAGTGTTTTGGATCCGTTGAAGACGAGTTAATTGATATTTGGGAAGACCGATGAATAATGAATTGGAGAAATCTACACGGGACATAACTAAAGATAACACCAGGGTAGTGAGGGCTGAGGGGGAGAGGAAGGGGCGAACAGAGCGAATTTGACGAAGAAAGAAAAAGGATGTTTTGGTGACATGTGAAATGTGAGTGTGAAAGGATAGGTCAGAGTCAAAGTGCACACCGGGATACCGAAAAGTAGAGACCCAAAGGTACAGGAGCGCCGGAGAAAGAAGGGGCTATTAAAGGGGAGGGACTGTTGTGAGAGAACCAGATAGCGATAGTCTTAGTGAGGTTTAGGTGAAGGCAATTGAGTGTTAACCAGTTTGCCACGGCGGAGAGACAGGAATCAAGGACTGTGAGATCAGGGCAGGAGGGTGAGGTGTGATGGAGTAAGAGAATATCATCGACGTAAAGAAAAACGGATAGGCCAAACTGCTGTATTAAGGAAGCGAGGGGGGCCAGGAAAAGATTGAAGAGGAGCGGGGCAAGAACGGAGCCTTGGGGGACCCCGCAGGGAAGATGATGAGGATCAAAGGGGGGGGGGGGGGTAGAGGAAGAGGAAGCAAGAACCGCACAGGACCTAGAGGAAAGAAAGGAGTGGAACCAACGGTGAACTGTGCTGCAGAGACCCGCATCCCATAGACGTTGGAGAAGAAGAGAGTGATCAACCAAATCAAAAGCAGCAGAGAGATCCAGAGCAACTGCCACCGAGATGTCACCACG
Organism: Ichthyophis bannanicus; assembly: GCA_033557465.1. Classification (NCBI taxonomy): domain Eukaryota; kingdom Metazoa; phylum Chordata; class Amphibia; order Gymnophiona; family Ichthyophiidae; genus Ichthyophis; species Ichthyophis bannanicus. The sequence continues at coordinate 369,624,943 of CM066031.1, forward strand.
GTCGTGAGCCACGTGTAAAGCATTTGTGAAAGCCAATAGAACAGTTTCGACGCTGTGACCCTGGCGAAACCCGAACTGACGAGGGTGAAGGAAGTTAATAGAATCAAGGTGATGGGAGAGTTATGCAAAAACGTATTTCTCTAAGAGTTTAGATAGAAAAGGGAGGTTAGAGACAGGACGATAGTGGGCAGGAACTAAAGGATCGAGTGAAGAGTTCTTTAGAATAGGGCGTATCAAAGCGTGCTTCCAAGGTTTAGGGAAAGTCCCGGTGGACAGACTAGAATTAAACATGGTGAGAATGTAGGGAAGGAGACCCAGGGAGGGGGTAAGAAGCCAGGAAGAAGGAATAGGATCAAGTGAACAGGAGGTTTTCTTGGAAGAGGAGATGAGACGGTGGAGTTCGGGTGCTGTGATCGGATCAAAGGAGGCCCAAAAATGAGAGAGTTGTGAGGTAGGCGGGGGAGAAGGAGCAGGGGGGGGAGAGGTGATAGGAGCAGGGCAGGAGGGTAAGGATGCTCTTAAGGACGAGACCTTATCACTGAAAAAGGAAGCTAAATGTGAGGGAGGGGAAGCGGGATGATGAGAGGAAGCTGACTGTGGGGCATGTAAGGAGATAAGAGATTGAAAAGTAGAATAGAGATGTCGAGTTTGGTTCGGGGCGTTAGAGATGGCATTAGAAAAATAGGAGCGTTTGGCAGTGTGTACCTGAGAACGATAATAGGAATGATGGGAATTGAAGACTGCTAGTGTAGTGGGGGAGGGGGCCTTTCGCCACAGCCGCTCCGCTCTTCGAAGATGGGAACGAAGCAGTCGTAGACCACTGTGGTACCACGGATGTGATGGGCGACGTCGGGGTGGGCGGGAGTGCAAGGGGGCTATGCGATCAAGAGTGGAAGAGAGAGTGGAAGACCAGAGGGCCACCTGGGAGTTTGGTGAAAGGTTGGAAAAATTAGAGGGTAAAATCTCATTTGCTGAAGGAAATTGCTGAAGTGTGAGAGAGGTGAGGGAGCGTGAGAGACATTCTGGGAGGGACGAGGAAGGGGAAGAGGGAGACGAGGAGTGAGGGACTCCTGACCAGAAGAGGAGGCAGTAAGGCAAACATGATCGGACCAGGGAAGACAGGTGGAGCTAATGTTGGAGAGTGTAAGAGAAGAGGAGGAGGATGTTAGAAGAAGGTCAAGGGTGTGACCCGCCTGATGGGTGGGAATAGTAACATGCTGTAAAAGAGATAGATCCTGAAGAAAAGAAAGGAAAGAATGCTCTCGAGAGGAGGTAGGGGAGTCAACATGAAGGTAGAAATCGCCTGCTATAAGTATATGGGGAAAAGCTAGAGAGATGTCAGTAATAGTTAACAGGAGAGCTTCCCAAAGTTCAGTGCAAAGGGCAGGAGGGGAGTAGATGATAAGTGCGTGGATGGGAGGAGAGGTGTGAAGGCGGAGCAAGAGAGATTCAGGGTAGTGCAGTAGTGGGGAAGAGATTCGAGTGAAAGACAGGGTGGGGTGAAGCAGTGCGGCCACACCACCACCTGACCGCCCAAGACGGGAAGTAGAAACAGCGGAGTACCCGGGGGTGAGGCAGCGAGCAAGGAGAGCATCCTCACCGTCCCTGAGCCAGGTCTCAGTGATGAGAGTGAGGTTAAAGGAGGAACGAAGGACAAGGTCCTGGACGAGAAGGGTTTTATTGCGTAAAGAGCGACAGTTTACAAGACCAATAGAGAGGGGGGACTGAGAGAGATCAAGAAGATCCTGGGATGGGGAGGGCAGGGAAGTGGAGGGAGGAATAGCACGAAGATTGGATGTACAACGAAAACGTGTGCCGGATGTTTTGCCCGGCCGTCTACCCCAGAGCACGGGAATAGAGGCCATGGGGCCTTGAGCGGGTGTTACAGAGAGAGTAGAGTAAAAAGACCACTTACCTACCAGAGATGGGTCAGGGGCAGTTCCTAGGAACGAGCAGGACGTCACGGAGGAGGTGACGGCCCGAGGAAACAAAACCGTGCAAAGAACTAAGGATATCAGATTTAGATAGGTGACAGCAACAGCGTGGCTACTGCGGCCGGAGCCTATATTTAATCTATATTTAGTGAGGATCTATCTATATTCTTGAATGTGAGATTGAGGCCAGGTATTCAGTTAGCATGGAGTTTCTATATAAGGATCTGTAGTAATCGGGCTTGTTCAGTTTTCCATATAGATTTATGGATGTTCTAGTGCCCACTGCAAAATTGACAGTGCTGCTATTTTCTGGTAGGCTCCTTGTATGAGTTTTGGAAGCTGATGCTGTTATGGTATGATAGATTTTCTCTATAGGTCATGAGTGATTGTTGTAGAGTTCTGTATTACTTCACAATATGCCTGGTATTGGTGAGGGTTTATATTGCTGTTACTGAGATGACATCAGAATTAGAAATTATTTTTTGTATGTTGAGTTCAGTGGGGAAATGTCTTCTACACCTATTGCTGAGAGAAGGGTTTATTTGGATGCAGAATATATGTTAAAAAATAAAAAGCAAGAAGCACAGTGCAGCTTATAATACCAAGGGACATGTTTATTAAAGGTTAATGTGCATTAATGAAAGTTAACATACGTTAAACAGCTGCTATGGCCCATTCATTTCTGTGGGCCATGGCAGCACTTAATACACATTAACTTACATTAATGCACATTAATCTTTAGTAAACATGCCTCCAAAATAAAATTAGATGTGGTTCTCACTTTTTCATTTTGACTCCTTGGTGTGTAATCCCCTTCCATCTCCTTTGTTTTTGTGGAGTATATATTTACATTTAATATTGTGCTGTTCCAGTGTACAATGTTAAGAGTTGATACATTTTACATAATCAAGCTGCTATAATTTTTGCTGCATAAAAATGGCATTGCATAGTTTTTTTAAAAAATTATATCATCTGTGGATATTTTGCTTTCTTTATTCTGGAGGAAACCTCCTGACAAGTGTTAAGAGTGAGGGGATCTTCTTATTCCTGATTAGAGTTCTGGGGTGGCCCGTCCATTTTGGCTGCTGGGGGGGGGGGGAGGGGGCACCAGCTCATCTCTCACCTCAGGCAGCGCATTGTCTTAAGCCGCCTCTGGTGTTTTGATTCGCTGCTGTTGGCCTTGAAGACAGGAGCACAGTTCTCTCTCTATTTTGGATGTCTTAAATCCAAGACACAAGTGTGCTTCTCTCATCGGCAGCAGCAGTAATGGGAAAGGGAGGTCGAGGATAAGCTTTGCAGTCTGAGGGGGGTGCCTCAGGAGTGAGGGATGGGTGACTGAATAGCTGAGAAGGATGCCTAGGAGATTGGGAGGGGGTGAGGGTGGCTGGCTGGCTTATTAGGGGGTAGGGAGTTAGGACTGTTGGGTAAGGACAGAGTAGGGGAGTGAGAGAGAGACTTTGAGGGTAGAGTTTGGGGAAATATGAGAGAGAAACTGATGGGGACCCAAGCTATGTTGATGCATGAAGCCAAAGAAAGCCACTTCAGGAGCAGCTGTAAAGATCAACCAATATGCTCTGACAACATACTTGTTCAAGGTGGTGGGAGGAGTTGGTGCCACCAGCCCAATAGAATGTTAACATAGGCAATATGGTCTTTTTCTGCTGTCATGTTTCTATCTAGTCTGCCCTTCCATATCAACTACAACAGTCCCCTTTTTCGCTTTAGAGATCCTCTGTGTTTGTCCTATGTTTTTTTTTAATTCAGATACTGGCATCATCTCTACCACCTCCACTGGGAGATTATTCCACACATCTACCACTCTTTCCGTAAAGAAATATTTCCGCATATTATTCCTCAGTCTAATAGAAACATGACAGCATAAAAAGTCCTTATTTCCTTAGACACAAAATGGGAAAACTCTCTTAATAAATCAAGCCCTATAAGAGTTGTGAAATACCTTATTTGTCTTTTGCGATACCCTAAGAATGGAGGAGTAGTCTAGTAGTCAGAATAACAGGCTGGAAGCAGGGAAACTAAATAAAATTTCTTAGGATGAGCAGAATAGAGGTTCTTTTACTGATTCTGCAATTATGTAAATTGTTCCTTGTCTTCAATTAACCCATTAACCTCAACTTATTCATGTGGTGTTTCTTTTGCAGACTTTTGCAAAGTTTTATTCCTTGCAGCTGTATTCATTTCAACTTATCCTAAACTGCTGGTGATAATTACTTAGGAAATTTGAATTAGCATCCCCCTTCCTTTTTCTCTCTTTGCTTTTGCTATGGATTAAGAACATAAGAACATAAGATATGCCATACTGGGTCAAACCAAGGTCCATCAAGCCCAATATTCTGTTTCCAACAGTGGCCAATCTAGGTCATAAGTACCTAGCAGTTGCCCCAAGAGACACAAGTTCCACAATGCCTTGTGTTGGGTCAAACAGTGATATCCCAGGTCCCTTTTAATAATGGTTTAAGGACCTTTGTCCAAACCTTTTTTAAACCCAGCTAAACTAACAGCTTTTACTACATCCTTCGGTAACAAATTCCAGAGTTTGATTACACGTTGAGTGAAAAAATATTTCTCTTATTAGTCTTAAATAGGTTACCCTGTAGCTTCATTGCATGCCCCCTAGTCTTTCTATATTCTGACGACGTAAACAGTCGATCTACGTTTACCCGTTCCACTTCATTCATTAATTTATAGACCTCTATCATATCTCCCCTCAGCCGTCTCTTTTCCAGATTTAAGAGCCCTAACCTTTTTAACCTCTCTTCAAAAGGGTATCCTTCCATCCGTTTTACAAATTTGGTGGCTCTTCTCCGTACCTTTTCTAATAACGCTATATCCTTTTTAAGATACGGCGACCAGAGTTGCACACAATATTCAAGGTGCAGTTGCAAAATGGAACAATACAGAGGCATTATAATATCCTTTGTTTTATTTTCCATTCCTTTCCTTATGATACCTAGCATTCTATTTGCTCTCTTGGCCGCCGCTGCAAACTGGGTGGAGGGTTTTAACATGTTATCCATGATGACGCCTAAATCTTTTTCCTGGGTAGTGGTTCCTAATCAGGAACCTTGCATCATGTAACCATAGTTTGGGTTGTTCTTTCCTAGGTGCATAAAACTTTGCACTTGTCTACATTAAATTTCATCTGCCATTTCGATGCCTAGTCTTTCAATTTATCAAGATCCTATTGCAGTTTTCCACAATCCTCATGGGTTTTAACAACTTTAAATAGTTTTGTGTCATCTGCAAATTTGATAACCTCACTCATTATTCCCTTTTCCAGGTCATTTATGAATATGTTAAAAAGCAGCGGACCCAGCAGAGATCCTTGGGGTACTCCACTATTCACCTTTCTCCATTGGGAAAATTGGCCATTTAGCCCTACCCTCTGCTTTCTTTTAACCAGTTCCTGATCCTCAATAGTACACTGCCTCCTATCACATGACTTTTTAGTTTTGCCAAAGGTCTCTGATGAGGGACCTTGTCAAAGGCTTTCTGAAAGTCCAGATACACTATATCAACCGACTCACCTTTGTCTACCTGTTTATTCACACCTTCAAAAAAACATAACAGATTAGTAAGACCAGATCTTCCTTGTCTAAAACCATGTTGGCTGTCTCCCATTAAGCCATGACTATGTTACATGTTCATTAATTTTGTTCTTTACTATGGTTTCTACCATTTTTCCAGGTACTTACTGTACATAAGGATCACCAGTCTGTAGTTTCCCGGATTACCAATGGAACCCTTTTTAAAAATTGGTGTTATATTGGCCATCCTCCAATCTTCAGGTATTACAGATGATTTTAATGATAGTTCACAGATTACTAATAGCAGGTCTGCAATCTCATCTCATATTTCAGTTCTTTCAACACCCTTGGATATATGCCATCCGGTCCAAGTGATTTGCTACTCTTCAGTTTATCAAATAGTTGTAATACATCTTCCCGGTGTATCAATATTTCTATCAATTCTTCCACAGTCATGGGTAATATCCCTACATCTTCCTCAGTAAAGAGCGAAGCAAAGAATTCATTCAGTCTCTCTTCTATAGCCTTGTTCCCTCTTATGCCCCTTTTTACCCCTCTATCATCTAATGGTCCAACTGACTCACAGATTTTTTGCTATGAATGTACTTGAAAAAGTCTTTATTGCTGTATTGCGTTTTTGCTTTCACAGCAAGCTTCTTCTCAAATTCTCTCTTTGCTTGCCTTATCAATACCTTGCATCTAACTTGCCAATGCTTGTGCTGTTTACAGTTTTTGTCATTTGGCTCTTTTTTCCATTTCCTGAAAGATGCTTTTTTGGCAACAACAGCCTCTCTGACCTTTACACCATGCTGGTAGTTTTTTGGATTTCCTTTCACTTTTCTTGAAGCGTGGAATACAGCTTGTCTGGGCTTCCAAGATAGTTATCTCCAAGTCATAATGCCCTGTTCAATGTAATTTCAGTTTGCTCAATGTAAACCGCCTTGATATCATGAAAGGCGGTATATAAGAAATGTTAAATAAAATAAACAACACCCAAGCTTGATGTAAGTCTTTAACCTTTGCAACTTCTCCTTTTCATTTTTCTTAACTGTTTTCCTCATTTTATCATTTCGAAAGTTAAAAGGGTAGAACTGTGGATTTCCTTACCATCCTTCCTCCATTAATTAAATCAAACGCGATCATGCTAGGACCACTATTGCCAAGTGGCCCCAACACCCATAATTCTTGCAACAGATCTGGTGTTCCACTAAGAGCTAAGTCCAAAATGGCTTCCCCTCTGATCAGTTCATGAACTAGCTGCTCTAAGAAGCAGTCATTTATTTCATCTAAAAACTTTATCTCCCTAGCATGTCCTGCTGTGACACTGACCCACTCAATAGGGTAATTGAAATCACCCATTATTATTACTGTGCTGTAACGTTTGTTAGCTTCCCTGATTTCTTTGAGCATTTCATCATCCATTTGTTCATTCTGGCCAGGCAGTTGATAGTACACCCCCACTGCCATCACCTTCCCCTTTTTACATGGAAGTTGAAATTTGTGTGTTTAAACTGCCCTGGTTCTATAACATTTGGATGTCTTTAGGGCATAGGATTGTCTGTGCATGCTAATGTCCTTTGAAATTTGTCTTCCAAGCTCCTATTATATGCATGGAAGGGTCTGGACTTTGCATTTAATTTGTAGATAAGACTGAAGGTGAGTTTGAAATTTCCCTAGTGATTCTCCCTAGCTAGAGAGCCATGTCAGTTGGGACATCTTTAGCTAAGATACGTAATATTGAAGTTATATGTTTCAATGTTTGAATTTGATTTCAGTAAAAGAAGCAAGATTAACCACTGGTGATATTCCTTAGGTTCCCTCTTACCTTACCTGCCTTCATCATCTCTAAATGCTGTTTTTCTTATATAAATTTCTGAAGGGTGACATCTTCTGCACATTTAAACTGTCCTGTATTCTCCAATACTGAGAAATTTATTACAGTTCAGCTACTCCAGTATCTTCACATCCTCTCTCCATATTTGTGATTCCACTATATTTGCTCCTTTCTCCTTCCAAGCCATTAAAACATGAGTCCTACTCTTTACATTCTGTCCCTCTTCTGCCAATTGAAATCCTACCCTAACTAGTACTGTTCTCTATATACTGTATTCTTCTCCTCTTACACACACATCACCTCTTACCCAAAACATCTCATCCTGAACACTGTTGCCACAGTTGTATGATTATTCTCTATGTTTCCCTCCACTTATCTGAAGGCATTGATCCCAGTTCTTGCCCTTCAAAACCTTCACCGCCAAATCGCAACTGCTTCAGCTTTGATCCTTACCGATGTCTCCAGGGTGGCCCAGCAGTGTTCAGGGCAGGAACAGTCCCCCTCTTCCCTTGCTCCATTTCTGGCGATGCTCAAAATGGCACACTGGTCTCACAGTGATGTACCCTAATGGCAAGATGTTGTAGAAAAATTGGGTGGATCTCCGAGTGCTGTGGGTCTTCCAAGCCATGACACAGGGCTTTGGAATGAATTGGCAGGGCCAGGAGGGAACTGCCACTGTCACTGCTGCAATTGGGAAGGACATAGTGGCTACTGTTGCTTGTTTCCCCCCCGCCCCCCGCTCCCTCGTTCCGGCCCATGTTCCCTGTATTGGCAGGTAGCATGTGTCTTCCTGTGCTGCCGGCCGGTGCAGTAAGTGTAAACCCTGTGCGGTATTTGTAAGGCAGATACTGGCCACTCCCCCTGCAGTTACCACACAGGATTTATACCCTACTGCATGGCAGTTTGGCATCTGCTGTGTGGTAGGTGCAAATCACTTACTTCACTTTAGTAAACAGACCCCTAAGGACTCCTGGGATTCATTCTTCTTTTAGTTATTTTCCCCTTTCTTCATTCTTGGAGACTTCAAATTCCACTCTGATAACCTTGCTTACTAGCATAAAGTCTAAGGTTTAATTTATTCTATACCGCTTATCAGCAAGTTAACAATTCTGTTTATAGATACTAATATTAATAAAACATAAATCATCAATACAAATATTAAAGAATACAATAAAAATATTAAATTCCAAATAAATATAATTAAAAATAATCATTAATAAAATAAATATAAAATAATTAAAATTGAACTTAAAATAATCTTCAATCAACATGACTTTAAAACGTAGGCATACCTCTTTGCAAATGTCCTGTGGTCCTCCAGTCCAGTTTTAATTAGGTACCCAAAATAAATCAGTTTCCAAACAGTGATGAAAAATGAGCTTTTAACCTAACCTTAAACTTCTTATTATGATGTCTTTAAACACAGTTCTTGGGGAAGATCATTCTAAAACTTGGAGCAATGGCCTTAAATGCAAATTGCCTAGTCCAATTTTACTTTAATATGAGAAAGCACTGCCAATAAATTTAGTTTGAATGACCTCAACAGGCGAGAGAGGGCATATGATCTGAGCAAATCAGCCAGAAAAGCTGATATGCCTGTACACCAACTTTTTTGGCAGATTTGCTCAATGGGTTAAATCAGAATTTTGAATGAAATCATAAAAGTAATGGGCAATTGGTGCTCTTCTTTCAAAAGTGGAGCTTGATCAAATAATTTCTCTCCAAATATCAATTTTATTGCTGCATATTTGTTGAATATGACATATTGAAGATAAAATGCATTATAATAATCTAATCTACTGATTACAAATGAATAAATAAAGATTTGGCATCCAGAATCCTGCGGAAGGAGCGAGTAAGTCTGAAAGCGTTAAAAATCTCTGTATGTTAAGGATATCTGCTTTCTTAATTTTAACTTACCTAAAACACCACCAAGGATCTTGAAAGATTCTCTGATTGGAATCTGTATCCCCTCAATATGTAAATCCACGATCCTATTTAAACTATTCTATCTAAGAAACAGCACTCCTTCAGTTTTGAATGGACTAAATTCACTGGACAAATTTGTTCAAAAGTTTTGCTTCCTGAAAATGTTTTGGTGATTATGATAGACAGCTTCAAGCTGAACACAAATATAATTGCAGATTGATTGTATCACATAGAAATTTGGAGAAACATGAAATTAAATTTTGACTCAATTTATCTTGTTTAATCACACAATGATGCTAACATATTGCAGTAGTTCACCTGAGCTAAAAATATTTTGCTCCTGATTTTCATATGTACTCCGCATCTGATGCTTCTCGTCTCGGTGTCCAACAATAGTTGGCCAACATTGATGGGTTCCAGTTGCCCTGATGCCGCTTTTCCATCATCGCAATGTCCTGGTGAAACCTTTCACCATGTTTGTCGCTTACTGCGCTAAGATTAGCAGGGAAGAAGTCCAAGTGTGAATGCAGAAAATGAAGCATGTTGTCAACCAGCTGGATGTAGTTTGGTGTTCTCTAATTGCCAAGAAGATTTTCAACAACATCCCTGAATGCCTTCCATGCAATTTTCTCAGGCCCCACCAGTGTCATTGATGACGTGTCTGACTCATGGACCCAAAAAAAGGCCTTACTTAATCTCAACATCAGTTATTTTTGGAAATATCTGTCTCAAATATCAAAATCCTTCACCTTACTTGTTCATCGCTTTCACAGTTTTTCATCAGTCCGAGTTTTATATGAAGAGGAAGCAAAAATATCTATCTTGTGTCGACAAGTGGTTCATATGCCTGTAACCAAATGCTTATGGAGCTGTCACAATCCAAAAGCTGTGAATAACCCATCAGTATCAATGCAGAAACAGAAGTTGTCAACCTGCGCAAAGATATTTTTCATATCTTCTTGGCGAGTCAGAAAGACAGAAAGTTTTGTACCTGGTGACAGCAAGCCCCATCCTTGCAATCTTGAATTAAGTAGTTCAGCTTTTGTTTTTGACAAACTTAAGTCCCTCACCAGGTCATTCAATTCTGACTGTGTTATCAGATGAGGCACACATAAACTCTTCAAAATCTGGAGCCCTTTAATCTTCCACATCTGGCTCTTTTATTATAGCACCTTCATCTGCCTCATCTAGGCTCCATGTCTCTGGTGGCTTTGGTACTGGCATACAGTTGTAATGCGGCACTGGTCTCATGGCTGAAGGCAGACTGGAGTATTCAATAGATTTCTTATTTTTAGCAGAGAAGCCAGATACAGAAGTAACAGTCCATCATATGATCCTTCTCTCCATACCATCGGAACTGCAAATGGCACTGACTTCCGAGTACCTCTGAGCCAAGCTCTGAGATGGGCAGCATATGTTGCACAGCAAATGTGAGGAAACCAGGATTTGTCTTGTTTTCCAATTTTACAGCTGAAGTAGAGCTCATACGCTTTCTTAATAAGTGCAGTCATGCTGTGTTTTTGATGCTTAAGCGCATACTCACCAAGAATGTAACAAAATGCATCGCAGCTGTTGCAACATTGACAAGACATTTCTGCTGTAACAAATCGTCATTTAGACACGAAGCTCACATGTAAATGCTATTAAGTACACAAACTAATATCAATGACATGCATAGCATCTGTGTATGAAAGCTGCTTTTATAGCCTGTACTGCCAGCATTCATCCTAACTAAGCATGCCCACACATTCCTGAGCAGTAGCATTTCCATTACACCTTGTGAGCCTGCACTGAGTGCATGCCCAGGCATGTCTGAATTAAACAAAACAACTTACTTTCTAGGCAATATACGAGAAGACTTAAAATATGTGAAGAAATCACAAAAATAGGCAATTGCAAAAAATGGTGCGTGATAGGAAAATTTCAAGGTGATTTTCGTGATCAGCAACCTAAAATCTATAAGATACACCCAAAAGTGTTCAGGAAGCAAAATCTTCCTTGTTGAGTGATTTCAATCTATTTTATTTTATCCGTTCTTGTCATCTTTTGAAACTTATAAATAGCCTTCCTATTCTTAGGATCATTTAAGTTCCGGGTTACTAACAATTGAACATCATTTGAATAAGTAAAAGGAGTATACCCGACAGAATTGGCCAAAGTCACAAATGGGAGTATAAATAAATATATTATGAAGCATCAGTGATAAAATTGACCCTTATGGTACAACATAAGATACAATATGAAAAGTTGAGAAGGAGCATTTTAAGCACACTTTAAAAAGTTTTCTAAAAATGACTGAAACCAGGATAAAATTACTCCTCTCATCAATAATTCAAATAATCTTTGCAACAATAATGTATGAATTATGAGATCAAAAGTTGCTGATAAATCCACAGATATTAGCAACCCATCTTTCTCTTCACCTAAATTCAGGCTGCTATGATTCACCAAAACTACCAACGTTTCAGTATAGTGATGTGGATGGAATCATGTCTGCTTTAGATGTAGCACATTTGTTTTATCTAAGAACTCAAAAAGCAGACGTGTATTCTTTTAGACTCCTATTTTCTTTGCATTTTTGGTCTCTAGTTTTCTGTTTCCTCCCACATCCTCCCCAATTCATTCACTGTGGTCATTGTCTTGACCTAGTTTTTTCTCTCAACTGCTTTTCCTTGGCTATCTTCAGCTTTACCCTTTCTGTTTGTGACTATCGTTTGGTATTTATCTCAACCACTGCCATACTCCATATCCACTAGTCAACACAAGCACCTTTAGAAATCTTCAGGATATTGGACCCTTTCTCCATTGCTCTCTCTTCTTTCCTTTCTTCCTCAACGTTATGAAAGTCTGAGGAGGCAGTTCATTCATACAGTGCAGTCATTAATAGCAACTGTTAAAGAAACTGTTAAATAAAAATAAATCTAGAAACTTATCCTTACTAGCCTCTCCTGATAAGATGTTCACCCCGTCAATATCAGGGTAATAGAAACCTTCCATTATCATTGCATTTCCAATGTTTTTGCTGCCTTTGTTAGCATTTCATTGTATGTCCCTTCATTTTGACAGGCTGAGTAGTAATATATGCCCACCATTATACTTTTCCCCATCTCACATGAAAATTTTTATTCATACAATTTCCAGAGCGTAGATGTTCTTACAGAATTTTAATCCTGATGGACTCTGCCATCCATAACTTATAGGGGATAATTTTATAAGGAGCCACATAAACTTATGTGCTATCTGTGCATGTAAATCACTGTGCTTCAGTGATTTACATGCAAAAATTGGCATCTATGCATGTACTTTAAGCCAGTTTTGATTTTATAATTACAGTTGTGGCCAACATTATTGGCACCCTTGCGTTTCAACCTCTTAATGTCCAATATTGCCTAAAAAAAGTGTCCAGTTTAATGGCTTTGGACTATATATGCACACATATTTGACATACAGAAGAATCAAATAAAGCAAGACCAATTAAAAATGAAATAGTATAAAAACTGGGACATTGCCACGACATGATTATTGGCATCCTTATAGCCTAGTGGTTAAAGCAACAGTTTACTATCCTGAAGATCTGGGCTCAGTTTCCACTAGCCGTCCTTGAGGTCTTGTGCAAGTCACTTTATCCTCCATTGCCTCAGAAGAAAAGGCCTGACAACCTACTTCCAGTCATACCTTGCCTAGAAAACCCAGGAGTCATCATTGATTTTAAGGTACTTAAAAAAATAAAATGAACAATTCAAATCAATTAGAAGAACTACATTTCCATTGTAGTAAAATTAGACGCACTCATGATCAATTGTCAGTATTCACATGACTTGAATTAACCAATTAATGATGATTCTAATGTTTAAAATGGCCACATTCACTCTCTGTTCCATTTTCACAATGGTGAAGAGAAGAAAACTGCCTGAGAATATCAGAAAAGCCATTATCACCAAACATAAAACTTCAAAGGGGTATAAGGCCATCTCCAAACACTTTGGGATTCCTGTGTCTACAGTTTGCAATGTTGTTAAGATGTTTTCTGCTTGTGGAACTGTCAAGAACCTCCCGGGATGTGATGGGAAGAGGAGAAAATGAATCCAAGAAGTCTTTGAAGGTTAGTACAAACTGTTGGAAAAATACCACGTACAACATCCAGAGAGCTTGAGGCTGACCTGGAGCAATTTGAAGTGGTGGTTCAACTGCACCATATGCCACGCATTAAACAAAGAAGGACTTCATGAGTGAAGGCCAAGGAGGACTCTGCTGCTCAAAGAAAGACATAAAAAGGCACGCCTTATCTTTGCCCACCTTGAGAAACCACAATCCTTCTGTGAAAATGTTCTTTGGACAAATGAGACCAAACTTTTCTTTGGCAATGCAGTCCAGCGATACATTTACAGGTGAAAAAATGAAGCTTATAAGGGGGGAAAAAAACCACCCTTCCTTCAATTAAATATGGTGGTGATTCCGTAATGTTGTGGGGCTGTATTGTTGCCTCAGAAACTGGAGGCCTGGAATGTAATAAAGTAATCATGAAGTCAGAAGACTACCAAAGCATTTTGGAGTGAAATGTGCTACTTAGTGTCAGAAAGCTAGGTCTGGGTTGAAGGTCATGGGTCCTCCAGCAGGACAATGACCCAAAACATTCATCCAAAAGTACAAAAGAATGGTTAAAACGGAGCACATGGACTGTTTTAAACTGGCCAGCAATGAGTCCTGATCTCAATCCAATTGAGAATCTTTGGAAAGAGCTGAAATCTGCCATTGGTAAAAGGAATCCTGGAAACATTCATGAGCTGGAACAAATCACAGTTGAAGAGTGGGAGAAACAGCAGATGTAAGAACAGCAGACAGATGTAAGAAACTTATAGATGGTACAAAAAACATTTGGAGGTTGTCATCACTACCAAGGTTTGTGCAACCAAATATTAGTGAAGGGTGCCATTAATCCTGTCCAGATCATATTTTGGGTTTTTTCTCATAAGTCACTATGTCTAAGTTGTATAGACATCTTTTTTTATTGTTGCATACCTATGAACATACTATTAAAATATTATCATGACATACAGTTGGAATATTTACAATTATTTCTCAATATGCTGTACACAACATACCTAAAATGCAAGGGTACCAATGTTTACCACAACTGTATTATAAGAACATAACATAAGATATGCCATACTGGGTCAGACCAAGGTCCATTGAGCCCAGTATCCTGTTTCCAACAGTGGCCAATCTAGGTCATACATACCTAGCAGTTTCCCCAAAAGACACAGGTTCCATAATGCTTGTATTGGGTCAAGCAGTGATATCCTGGGTCCCTTTTTAATAATGGTTTATGGAACTTTCCTCCAGGAACTTGTCCAAACCTTTTTTAAACCCAGCTACACTAACAGCTTTTACTACATCCTCTGGTAACAAATTCTAGAGTTTGATTACAAGTTGAGTGAAAAAATATTTTCTCTTATTAGTCTTAAATAGTTTCCCTGTAGCTTCATTGCATGTCCCCTAGTTTTCCTATATTCTGATTACGTAAACAATCAATCTACATTTACCCGTTCCACTCCGTTCAATAAACACAGGTCTGCAAAAAAATTTTTTTCGAGAGCTGTTTTGGTTATTCCACGTAATCTTTGTTTTTTGGTGCGCTGAATCCGAAAATGACCTCCATTTTGTCATAGGACATCACGTTTTCTGACAATTTAGGTAACTGTTAAATAAAGCAATACCTCAAAATAAATGGAAATAGACTTATAAAATTAAAGTTTTATTACAATATTTTCATGAAAATCCTTTTTTGAACTGAAATGAGCTCACCTACACACACTAAACTCGATTTTTCTTTCTTGTGAGGCTCCTCTTGGTGCATTTACGCTTGTGAGTAGCATCTGGAATGTCTCTCTGAAGCGTCTAACAGTAGTCTGCCATCATTGTAATGCTCCATTTTCCCTGGTATTTCCTTTCCATCTCTTTAATGTCTTGGTGGAATCGTTCACCTTGTTCCTCACTCACAGCTCCCAAATTTTCAGGAAAGTAGTCAAGGTGGGACTGGAGGAAATCTTTTTGTAGTGAGGATCTTTGTTATTGCCTAAAAATTTCTGTACGACTTCTTTAAATGCAATCCACCCTTCTTTTTGAGGATCCATCATGGTATTGACAAACTCTTGATCAACTATAAGCCTTCTAATGTCTGGTCTGACGAACACACCTTCCTTCAATTTTGCCTCCGACAGTCCTGGAAACTGGGTGACCAAGTATTTGAAGCATTCCCATCTCTTGGAAGTGATTTTAAGAATTGCTTCATCAATCCCAATTTTATATGGAGAGGTGGTAGAAGAACTTTATGGGAAGGTACCAAAGTTTCTCGGAGGACATTTTTTTCACCGACTGTTAGCACCCTCGTCTGCCAACTCTTCTTGGTCCAGTGATTTTGTCGGTCTTGACTGTCCCATAGACACAGAAAACAAGGATATTTGTATACCCAGCTTGTTGCCCGAGCAGCATGCACAAGACCTTCAAGTCCACACACACTTGCCAACCATGGTCTTCATATTTAAGTTTATGAAGAACCAATTCCAAGTTCTCGTAGGTTTCCTTCAAGTGTACGGAATGACCTACAGGTATGGAAGCGTAAAAACCATTGTGGAGTAAAACTGCTTTGAGACTTCTTTTTGAAGAATCTATAAGTAGACACCATTGCTCTGAATCATATTGGATTTTAAATTGACCCCATCAGACCTTCGACATCGATGCAATAAACCAACTTGTCTTCCTGGGCGAATTAAGGAACGAACTCCTTTTCATGATGTCTGAACCATGAAGATGACACTCCTGGCAACAATAAATTCCTGCTTTTCAGCCTTGATCCGAGTAACTCAGCGGCATCTTTGGGAAGATTCAAGTCTCTTACCAAATCATTCATCTCCTCCTGAGAAAACAATTTTGTTCTTGTATCATCTTCAAAGTCAGAACTTGATTCGTCATCTGGTTCAGGTATGACTTCACCTTCATCGGAGCTAGGTATCTCTTCCAAGGTAGCAGGGGGCTTGGGTACTGGTATATCTGTGCCATGGGGGATGGGACAAATTGCCGAGTGAAGATTGGGGTATTAAATGGAATGCTTCCATTTGGAATTAAACCCTTTCACATCACATGAACAAAAATAACAGTCATCACTATGGTTCTTTTGCTCTCGCCATACCATAGGAATCCCACAGCCATGCAACTGGCATGACCGCCTCGGGTCCCTCCCCCCTTTCCCTCGCCCCCCCCCCCCCCATGAATCACCACCTCACACCATGGGGTTCTTTCACCAAATTATTTCGATTTTATTATTAACAACAATGGTATTTAACAGTACATAACAACTGTTGGCCACAGCATGCACGTGCCCATCTGCAAGACACAGTCTACAATTCCTTATATCACCTCTCTTCCTTGCCCCCTCGAGAAACACAGCCACTATCCTGCCGACTTTGCCCATAGCAGGAGGGAACTCTTTAGCCGTGAAAGCTTTTCTCAGTCCCTTAGTCTTTCGTATCCTTCAGCCGAAAACCTGTTGCGCCTGCCGTTCTAGCAGACTTGGCAACTTTTCTTCCTTGCCCCCCCCTTTTGCCCGCCGTCAAAGCAAGGCAGGGGGGGGCTCTCTGCGTGGTGTTCTTGTCACCATCTCCGTCTCTCTGGGGGGAGGTCCGTGTATCTCTCCCGTACCTCTCCCCCTTTACTTAAGGCCTAGGCTGTGTTCTCTCTCACGGGTGCGTTTCTCCCGCCAACCCCGTCAACAGCGACTCCTCGCTTGTTGTCGGGGCCCCACACATCAACGCGCCACTGTGGCCAACATCAGCTTCCTCCATAGTCGTTCTACCGCATCCTGTATGTCGCAGAGAAAAATGTCCATTCCGATGTCTGAAAAGTGCACTCCATCTGGGCGAAACAGTCCGGGGCATCTCTCCTCTATGAGGTCGTGCGCAATGGTGCATCCCCCTATGGACCCCATGAAGCGGGCCATCCATCTGTTCACTTTCCTTCTTGTCCTCTCCAATGCCCTATGCGAGTTCTCGCCTCTCCACACTCGCCGCGGTGTGATGTGTGACCATGCCAATAGCGTCCCGGGAAATGTATTTGCCAGCGTTAGGAGGTCGCCTTGCATCCTCTTGATGAGCTCAACGCTGCGTGTGGATGCGAGGTCGTTGCCCCCCAAATGGATCACAATTATCGCTGGGTTCCCTGCAGATCTCCCCCTTTGGAGCAAGGACGGCATTAGCTGGTCCCACACCATACCCCGTCGTCCCAGCCACACTACGGCCACGTCTGCACTTGGAAGCCCTAGGTTCAACCCCATTGGTCTACATCGTGCCCTCTTTTGTGCCCAGTGAACAAATGAATGGCCACACATCCACACTTCACGCGACCCTGTGTGGTAGCTTATTCCTGCATGGAGCACAATCAGAAAATATGATTACAACAGTATTTATCCTTGCAATGTACATTCGCTTTGTCTGTGTCTGTACACCAGATGTCACACATTCTCTTTATCCCCGCCACCCGTTCCTGGTCCGTTATTATCACACTTTTATGGAACTATTTATCTGTTCTATTCTTGGTTGTTTTTTTTTTTTTTTTTGAATTTGCACCCCCTGGCCTTACAGCGCTGGACGTATATACAATTTGTATCTATCCGAGCACCATCAGCCTATTTTCATTATCTGTTCTCGAGTCATTCCGATGCTGGCCGCCGTAGAAGCAGCCCCAATGCGAAAGGAGTGCGAGCCGTATAAGCTTGCATCCCGTCCAGTGCGTTCAATTATTAGCTTGAGTACTCTGCTGAATTGGAAACGTGATAAGGGGGCACCATTAGCGTGTATGAACCAGTGATGTTCTGAGCGCGCCCTTACTTGTTGGTAGGCTAACGCATTTTGGACTGGGCATGACGGATCCTTGTGCATTGCCGACAGCACCACCTGCGCCCCTTTCCCCTCCGCGTCAGTCTTGGACTTGCGTTACTGCAACACTATCGCTCTAGTGCGTATGCACACATCACGCTTTACCAGTCCTCCGCGGGGGGTCGTTCGCTCCGATGCTGAGGATGCTACGAGCTCCCCTACCCGAAATGCTCCGTAGAAGGCCCAGGAAAAAGCGCATCGAAACAACCTCGTCTCGTACTCATCATAGCACACTAGGCTGGTCAGTACCATCAGTTGTTGAAGCATCTGATGCGTGATCGGGCGGCGTTTGTCCATCTTCCGGGGCTGTTCCAGGGACCAGCCTCTCATCACTTTCTGTACAATAAACCCAGCCGTGGGGCTCTGCTTCCCCATCGCCTTTGCAAAAAATGACACTGCCGCTAAACGGACTCGTACCGCGGCCTTTGTGTAGCCGTTGGTTTTGCAGTGCATAATCCATCGCACTATTGTTGCCACTTTTAGTCTGTCATTGAGCTGTATGCGGGCCTCTCTGCAAAATGTCTGGTATTGCTCCCATGCCGCTATGTATCTGCGCCGGGTATTCTCGGCTAATGCTCCCAACAGGAGCTCCCAGATCTCGGTGGACCAAACTCCCAGACTTGATACGGGACCGATGTCTTGACTCCGTCGGCTTCGGGCGCCAGCTGGTGAAAAAGCCTGATCTTAGAACGAGAAAGAGCATCAGCAATGTTATTATTTTAGCCTTCGATGTGGGTGGCTCTCAGGGTTATATTATGCGCCAGGCATAGCAACACTATTCGCCTTAAGAGCGCCACTACCCTTGGCGTCTTGGCTCTCATATTGTTTATCGCCCACACCACCGCTAGGTTGTTGATGCGGAAGGTGATAGCCCTATTGGCGAGCTCGTGGGCCCAAATACAAAGGGCCACCATTATCGGGAACAGCTCCAAGAACGTGATGTCCCTGGTGATCCCAATCCTGTGCCACTCCCTGGGCCATGTCTCCGAGCACCACGCCCCTTTATAGTATATGCCGAAACCAATCCCTCCCGAGGCGTCGGTGAAGAATTCTAGTTCGGCATTGGATATCGGGAGCGCTTCCCAGAAGGCCAGGCCGTTGAAGGCGCGCAGGAATTGCAACCAGACCTGGAGGTCTTCGCGCATCTCCCTGGTGACTCGGATGCGGTGGTATCTTTTTGCTATACCTTTTGTTGCCCATGCCATACGCCGGCAGAACACCCTCCCCATGGGTATCACCCTGCACGCAAAGCAAAGGAGGCCCAGCATGGACTGGAATTGTTGTAGTGTCGCTTTTCGCTGGCCGTGCAATAGTTGCATCTCTTTCCTCAACTTCAGCACTTTTTCAGCTGGCAAGCGCGACCTGTGTGCCGGCACATCTAATTGTATGCCCAGGAACGTGATGACCCTCTTTGGGCCCTCTGTCTTCTCCTTTGCTAACGGGATTCCAAATTTCCGTGCCGTCTGCTCGAAGATATCCAGTATCCTTTTGCAGTCATCCTGGTCTTTTCCCACGAATAGGAAATCGTCCAGATAGTGCACCACCGTATTGGGGCCGGCCAGATCTTCGACCACCCAGTGTATGAATGAACTGAATTGTTCAAAGTATGCACATGATACTGCGCATCCCATGGGCAAACATTTGTCATAGAAGAACTCTCCATTGAACGAGAAGCCCAACAATGGAAAAGATTCGGGGTGAACCGGCAATAGGCGGAACGCGGACTCAATGTCCGCCTTCGCTAGTTGCGCTCGGGGCCCCTTACTTCGGATGAGTGTAATTGCTTGGTCCATGGTTGCATATTTAACTGAGCATAATGCCGGATCGATGTAATCGTTGACGGACTGTCCCTCGGGGTATGATAGGTTATGAATTAACCTAAATTGTCCTGGCTCCTTTTTGGGTATTACTCCCAATGGGGAGACTACGATGTCCTTGAATGGGGGTGACTGGAAGGGACCTGCTATTCTCCCCATACCTACTTCCTTTGCAATTTTGCTGCGGGCGATCTCGTTATGTTTTTGGACGGATGGTGGGTTGTTCATTAAGCACGCTTGCTTTCTGTTCCTTAAGATTAGGGATGGAATGCGGAAACCTCGTGCGAAGCCGTCCTCTATACAAATAGCTATATCCCGCTTAGGGTATGCTCTTAGCCATGGCCGCATACGCTCAAGGCTGATGGGTGTGGGCGCCACCCCCTTCGGTGGATCGCTGCGGCATTGCTCTGTATGGCTTCGCCTCTCTTGCTGCCCTACATGTAAAAGCGGGATGTCCTCCCCCGCATCCCGAGCAGGAATGCTTGAATTTGCACGGCTGCCAGTTGCAACTCCCTGCGTTGTACTGCCTGCATGCTCGTCTCCCGGGCCACTGGTTGGCTTGCCTCCCTTGGTTATTCTGAAAGGGCTGTTGCCACTGGGTGCTCGGGAGTGGCTGCTGCAACCCATCTTGACACAATGGCCTATTGTGTGCCATTTCTTCGCCCCACATGTCCAGCACTCTATGGTGCCATGCTAGGGTGGGATCGTCGGCCATGTTCCTTCTGAACGTCACATCATAGTTTAGCCAGGCCCATCCCCCATATTGCTTATGTGCGCGAGTAATCGTGTCCAGGTACTTGGTCAGGTATGGCCCCGCTTCGGGTTCTTTTTCCATCACCACGCTCATAAAGAGGTGGAATGCCGCCACCCAATTGTTGATGGATTTGGGGATTTTAGGTTTCCTATCCCTCTCGCTTCTTCTCTCCCTATCTTTTCCACTGGTTGACTCATCTTCTTGGTCCCTGAGTAGGAGAGAGAATATGTCAATATATTCTCTCCTCCAAATCCTCTTTTTGATCTTTTTGGGCACCGACACGGCCAGGGAGCTTACCCCGCAGCGTGGGTCACGACTGGTGTCATGCCAATCCATCCGCGTTCTTTGGGCCGCTCCCGCAGGCGTGCATGTGTCGTCATCACCCTTCTGACTTTGCCCCGACCAGGCCTCTCTGAGGGGATGGGAATGTTTTGCGCTCTTCTTCCTCTTAACTTTCTTTAATGCGTAGCGCATCACATCTGCCCATTCTATGTCCCTGTCACTATCTGAACTGGACCCTTCCGATGATGACGTTGCTGACTCTGGCGCCCCCTTTTCGGACCCCGACTTACCATGTGCTGAGTTGGGTGTGGTTGCGCTGGCGCTCGTCGATGGCACTTCATAGCTCGTAGAGCCCGGCGCTCCCAACCGTTGCTTAACTGAGTTCAGGCCATGCTGTGTAACCTGCTCCCACACCATCTGGAGCAGGTCGTCAAGTTCTTGGTTCTGTGGCGGGGCCGCGTTCCCTGGTTGCTGTGGTGTCCTCTTCCTGGTACTTTGACGTGGTTTCGCTGCTGCTGCAGGGGCCGTTGCTTCGCGGCTAGCCCTCTGAGTCCTTCTCGTGTTTTGCTTGGCCTCTCCTCGTACTTTAGATGCCGCTGCCGCCTTCGGTGCCGCCCTGTTGCCTCGTGGCCTAGAAGCCTTTGGTGTCTCCTTCCTCGGCATTTCTCCGCTAAGATAGAATACTATGCAAAGGCAATAAAATTTACATTACTATCATATAGGATGCTATCTATAATCCCGTGCTCTTCTCAGCATTTTTCACTAGTATAGAATTACTATGTAGAGGCAATGAGAAAGGCCTAGTTACTGTCATTCATGATGCCTGCTATAATCCCGTCCTCTACTTCTTAGCTACCTATGGCCCTCTGATAGCAGTATCTATATATATTCACAATAACGATCTCGCTCTCTCTACGACCCCTGTATACATATATTCCCCACTTCACACAATATAGCTCAGTTACATTTGGACTTCCATTCCATCTTGTTATGCATCCCTTCCATTGCATAGAATATTTTATTTTCCTTTTCTGTGAAGAAGGACATGTGCGGCTGCTCTCCTCTATGCCCTCTATCCCCCCCCTCCCTCCCCCTCCAGGCCCTCCCCCCTCCCCCCCTGCAGCCACTGAGTAACCCCCGCACCTCCTGCTCTCCGGGCATGGCCACGTGTAACGCCCGGCCCTGCATCTCCCCACACTGATTTATTTATTTATTTTTTGTTTTTATCTTTTGTTTTCTTCGTTTTTTTTTTTTTTTTTTTTTTTTGCGTTGCATGTAAGCTGGTTGGCCGGCTGGCTGGCTGGCTGGCTGGCCTCGTTCCCCCCTTTTCTCCGTGTACGGGCGCCTCGGCCACACCGGCCCCCACCGCTATCAGCTCGCTCTTCCCCCTCCCCCCCACTCCCTCGTGCATATCGTCTCTACTTGCTTTTTGATCTCTTCTGGCAGCGCGACTGCCTGTCGCCGGTCAGAGTCTCGGCGATCAACACTCGCTCCTCCACGTGGAGGGGGTGGATCAGCCGGAGCCCTCTTTATAGCCTGCCTACGCTCTCTGCTCCTCCACGTGGCCTCGATCAACGCTCGCTGGACAACTTTTCCGATGGACGCAGCGCGGGCGTAGGAGCGCTGGGGGAATTGTCGCCGCAGTCTCGGTCCCCGTACGGATGCTCGGAGGTGAGCAGATGACACTGGTGGAAATTTGTCTCTCGTAGCGCTGATCGGGGAGTCAGCAGATGTCCGGCTTCTTCCTGGAAGGAGGGGCGAGCTGCAAAGAGACCGCACTCGCGCCGGGCACGCTCTTTTGAATGCGACTCTTCGCCCGCCCCCCCCCCCCCTCGCCTTCCCCCGCCCCTTCTTAGCCCTCGGCTCGCCACCGCATGCCTGTGCCCGGCTGTGTTGATTCGCAGCCGGGTCTTAACGGAAAGATTTTTTCTTACCCTTGAACCAGTTTCGGAGGTCCTCAACACACCGTTTGCATACTTTATGAGGCGCCCAGACTTTATCTTGATCTCCAATTTTTAGTCCAAAGTATGCAAAGGATACTTTTTTCACAAAGTCTGTAATATTCTGCTGTTGCTTCAACACTGTATATTCACCACAGATGAAACAGAAACTGTCTGGCGAATTAATACACTTTCGCGGAGCCATAACATAATGGTTGAAGAATGACGAGCTAACACGAATTGCGATGAAAAAGTATGAACAGCCTAGAACCAAGAACCTGATGATGATTCGTGCACAAGTATGGCATGCAGGAGAGAGCAGCTCTGTGTCTGTACATGAGACGTCACAGTGCTGGCCACGCCCCCCTGCACTGACCAGAGCTGCTGCTATCTGCCCTGTGTCTCTCTCCCAACTGGATTCTTCAGGAAAGATTAACCCCTTCTACCATTAGAAGCACGGACTTAAAACTTGCTTAGCTTATGTATATATTGCTGACCATCAGATTGACAGTGCTAAATTTATTTTTTTTACATAACTTGGACAACCCCTTTAAGGTTTTTTTGGCATTTTTTATCTTAAATGCACTTATGTGAATTAATTAATAGTAATTTGAAAAAAATTGATAAATTTGAAGACAATTTTGCATGTTGTGACAAATCATGACGTCTAGGAGTTTTTTCAATATTTTATTTGTTTTCAGCACACCAAAATACATGGAAATTAGATGAAAATAATCAAAGAGCTTTTTAGTCGCAGTCCTTATAGACTTCTATGATATCTTCCCTCAGCCGTCTCTTTTCCAGGTTAAAGAGCCCTAACCTTTTTAGCCTTTCTTCATAGGGGTATCCTTCCATCCCATTTGCCATTTTGGTGGCTCTTCTCTGAACCTTTTCTAATAACGCTATATCCTTTTTAAGATATGGCAACCAGAATTGCATACAATATTCACGGTGCGGTCGCACCATGGAACAATACAGAGGCATTATAATATTCTTTGTTTTATTTTCCATTCCTTTCCTTATGATACCTAGCATTCTATTAGCTCTCTTGGCTGCTGCTGCACACTGGGCAGAGGGTTTTAACATATTATCTATAATGACGCCTAAATCTTTTTCCTGGATGGTAGTTCCTAATGTGGAACCTTGCATCGTGTAACCATAGTTTGAGTTGTTCTTCCCTAGGTGCATAACTTTGCACTTGTCCACATTAAATTTTATCTGCCATTTCGATGCCCAGTCTTCCAATTTATCAAGATCCTCTTGCAAATTTCCACAATCCTCAGGGGTTTTAACAACTTTAAATAGTTTTGTGTCATCTGCAAATTTGATAACCTCACTCATTATTCCCTTTTCCAGGTCATTTATGAATATGTCAAAAAGTAGCGGACCCAGCACAGATCCCTGGGATACACCACTATTCACCTTTCTTCATTGGGAAAATTGGCCATTTAGTCCTGCTTTCTATCTTTTAACCAGTTCCTGATCCACAGTATTATACTGCCTCCTATCCCATGCCAAAAGTCTCTGATGAGGGACTTTGTCAAAGGCTTTCTGAAAGTCCAAATACACTATATCAACTGACTCACCTTTGGGAAAGGAAGAAGATCAGAGTTGGAATTGCAGGACTCAGAAGTGCTGGGAAAGGACTCGTGGAAAGTGACATAGAAAAAGCGAAATTGCTAAACAAATACTTCTGCTCTGTTTTTACTAAAGAAAATCCTGGAGATGGACCAGCTGTGACTCCCAAATATAAAAATGGGAATGAATTAGATACCACACCATTCACAGAAGATGAGGAGTTGGAACAACTTGCTAAATTGAAAGTGGACAAAGCCATGGGACCGGATGGGATACATCCCAGGATACTGAAAGATCTCAGAGAGGTTCTTGCAGGGCTGTTAAAGGATGTATTCAACAGATCCTTGGAAACAGGAGAGGTTCCTCAGGACTGGAGAATGGCTGATGTCGTACCTATACACAAAAGTGGTGACGGGGAAGAAGTGTCAAACTACAGACCCGTGAGCCTTACCTCGGTGGTGGGAAAAGTAATGGAGACGCTCCTGAAAGAGCGAATAGTGAACTTTCTCAAAACCAACAGGTAGCAAGATCCGAGGCAACGTGTTTTTACTGAAGGACGGTCTTGCCATACAAATCTGATTGAGTTCTTTGACTGGGTGACCAAGGAACTAGATTAGGGGCATGCGATGGATGTCATCTACCTGGATTTCAGCAAAACCTTTGATACTGTTCCTCACAGGAGGCTTGTCAATAAACTCAGTAGCTTGGGGATGGGTCCCAAGATGGTAAACTGGATTAGAAATTGGTTGACTGACAGACGACAGAAGGTGATGGTACATGGAGTTCACTCGGATGAAAGGAAAGTGCCCCAGGGTTCGGCCCTGGGCCCGGCACTGTTCAATGTATTTGTGAGTGATATTGCTGAAGGACTGAATGGAAAAGTCTGTCTTTTTGCAGATGACACAAAAATTTGCAACAGAGTGGACTCCCCCGAGGGAGTGGATAACAAAAGCTGGAAGAATGGTCTAATGCTTGGCAATTACGATTTAATGCGAAAAAGTGCAGTGCCATGCACTTAAGTAGCAGAAATCCAAGGGAAATGTACGCAATAGGGGGCGAGAGGTTGGTGTGCATGGTTCAGGAGAAAGACCTTGGTGTGATTATCTCTGATGATCTCAAGGTGGCAAAACAGTGCGACAAGGCGGTGGCAAAAGCCAGGAGGATGTTGGGCTGCATAGAAAGAGGGATTACCAGCAGAAAGGAGGAAGTACTTATGCCACTGTACAGGTCGCTGGTGAGGCCTCACTTGGAATACTGTGTTCAGTTTTGGAGACCATATCTTGCAAAAGATGTAAAAACACTGGAAACTGTTCAGAGGAAGGCGACCAAAATGATTTGGAGCCTGCGTAAGAAACCTTATGAGAAGAGACTTGAAGACCTAAATATGTACACTTTGGAGGAGAGGAGGGGATAGGGAGATATGATTCAGACCTTTAAATACTTAAAGAGGAACGATCCTCCAATCCAACCACCTGTACTACAGGACCCTATTCACACCCAGAGCATAAAGCATACTGTATATATGTAAATAGTTCAGTTAACAATTCCCTATGTTATCCAAGTTGTTGCACCTGTTCTATGTAAAACCAAACAGTATTTTGTTCTGGTCTGTTGTTTTAATGTAAACCGCGCTGATGCTAAATAGTGCGGTATATAAGAGCTTGTAATAAATAAATAAATAAATAAACGATGAACAAACAAACCTCTTCCAAAGACAGGGAAGCTGCAAAACTAGCGGGCATAACATGAAGCTGCAAGGTGGAAAATTGAAAGGCAATGTCAGGAAATATTTTTTCACTGAAAGGGTGGTGGATGCTTGGAATGCTCTCCCGATGGAAGTGGTGGGGGCAAATACGGTGACAGAATTCAAAACAGCATGGGACAAGCACAGCGGATCCCTTTACAGAAACAGGATAAAAACAAAATAAACGGAACCATCTAACTTCTCAACAAATAGGGGTGCCCTACATGGAGTGGTAGGTCCACCCCTAGACAGAGACATGGGGAGAGGTGGCCTGCACAGAGCAACAGGTGCACCTACTCTTGCCGTATTGCTGGGCAGACTGGATGGACCATGCTGGTCTTTTATCTGCCGTCATTTACCATGTTACTATGTCTACCTGTTTATTCACACCTTCAAAAAAACATAACAGATTAGTAAGACAAGATCTTCCTTGTCTAAAGACATGTTGGCTGTCTCCCATTAGGCCATGACTATCTACATGCTGAATAATTTTGTTCTTTATGATGGTTTCTACCATTTTTCCCGGTACTGACGCCAGGCTCACCGGTCTGTAGTTTCCTAGATCACCCCTGGAGCCCTTTTTAAAAATTGGCGTTATATTGGCGATCCTGCAATCTTCAGGTATTACAGATGATTTTAATGATCATAGATTACTAATAGCAGGTCTGCAATCTTATATTTCAGTTCTTTCAACACCCTTGGATGTATACCATCCGGTCCAGGTGATTTGCTACTCTTCAAGTTTATCAAATAGTTGTAATATATATTCTCGGTGTAGCAATATATCTTTCAATTCTTCGGCAGTATCACCTTTAAATACCACTTCAGTCATAGGTTACATTCCTACATGTTCCTCAGTAAAGACCGAAGGAAAGAATTCATTCAGTTTCTCCGCTATAGCCTTGTCCCCTCTTACTGCCCCTTTTACCCCTCTATCATCTAATGGACCAACTGACTCTTTCACTGGTTTTTTGCTACGAATGTACTTGAAAAAGTCTTTATTATACATTTTTGCTTCCACAGTAAGTTTCTTCTCAAATTGTCTCTCTGCCTGCCTTATCAATTCCTTGCATTTAACTTGCCGGTGCTTGTGCTGTTTCCAGTTTTCATCATTTGGCTCTTTTTTTCCATTTCACTTGTCAACAAATTTTTACAAAAGTCATGTTACTGAAATAAAAATAGTCATTTCTTATCAATTTTTATATGCTGAACACGAATATGACAGTGAAATTGCAAAGTTGGCTCTAGTTTTTTTGTAATCTACAAGAATTAATGTTTACATCACGAAATGCATGTCAATAGTAAATATAATAGGCCTTCGGTTAATACCTGTAAAAAACCAAGTCATAGACTACTACTTAAATTTTTTTCACCTGTCTCTTGTACAGCTGTTCGGGAGCTTCTCTGGGGAGTGTCCAGCAGTAGTCAGCCAGCATTGTAGTGGACCATTTTCCCTGGTATCTTTGCTCCATCGTTGCGATATCCTGGTGAAAACGTTTGCCTGTTCATCACTAACCATACCACAGTTGTCAGGAAAGAAATTGAGATGGGAATCAAGGAAATGGATCTTTAGAGACATATTGCAACCAAGTTTCTGATACTGCATCAGCATGTCTTCTACTAGTTCCTTGTAGGTTTTCTGCCCTAACATTCCCGAGAAAGTTTGTTGACACTAGGCGAAAAGCATTCCATGCTTGTTTCGCATCACCCTGCAGCAAGTTGTTGAACCGGTCATCTTTGAAGAGCTCTCGAATCTGAGGACCCACAAAAATTCCCTCTTTAATCTTTGCTTCGCTGAGTCGAGGGAATTTTTCATGCAGGTATCGGAAAGCTGGCACAGTGCAGTCCATGGCTTTCACAAAGTTTTTCATCAAATCTAGTTTGATGTGAAGGGGTAGTAGCAGGATTTTGTGAGCCTCAACCAGAGCTGGGTGCTGGATATTCTTCTCTCCAACTGTTTCATTTTGTCTGTGATTCCATTCTTCCGCAAGTAGTGCCAATCCCTTGCTCGGTTATCCTACTCACGTAAGAAACACATGTATTTTATATATCCCTGCTGCAGTCCCATTAAAAGGGCAACTACCTTCATGTCACCACAGAGGTGCCAGCTGTACTTGTTATAGTTAATGGAAGTCAGTAGATGCTTTAAGTTATCGTATGTCTCTTTCATGTGGACTGTTAATAACACAAAAACTCCAAACAAGGCAGACAAGAAAAAAGAAAAAGAAAGAGAAAAAGAAAAAATGAGACAGAGATCACACTGGGAGTGAAAATGGCATAGAGGGAAAAAGGAGGGGGGGGGGGGGGGGTAAAGACCTCAGTATACTTCCGTGCAGCCCCGGAAGGAAGAGTCTCACAAAGGGTACAAGACCCAATACTAAATGAACAGACTCATTTCACATCAAGGGTCCAAATCCAAAAAAAAACCCCAAAAAACCTCTGAGATGCACATATGAAACTCCAACAGTGTTAAAAATGCAGCAAACAGCCAAAAAAAAAAAAACCAGCAATGAGACAAAGCTAAAGCTTATCTTTAAGTTGAAGCAGGACAAAAAACAGGAACGAGCTCCGACTTGAGCCCCGACGCTTAGTGTTTCGCCTCGCGGCTTCTTCAGGGAGCTGGAGTCAATGAGAACTCAAATTATAGAAAGTTGCTGATTGTGAACGCTGCAAACAAAGGCCACAGAGCTGTGCTGTATCGTGGCGTCTTGCCCAAATGACACTTAGTGTTTCGCCTCGCGGCTTCTTCAGGGAGCTGGAGTCAATGAGAACTCAAATTATAGAAAGTTGCTGATTGTGAACGCTGCAAACAAAGGCCACAGAGCTGTGCTGTATCGTGGCGTCTTGCCCAAATCAAAGTGTCATTTGGGCAAGACGCCACGATACAGCACAGCTCTGTGGCCTTTGTTTGCAGCGTTCACAATCAGCAACTTTCTATAATTTGAGTTCTCATTGACTCCAGCTCCCTGAAGAAGCCGCGAGGCGAAACACTGTGTCGGGGCTCAAGTCGGAGCTCGTTCCTGTTTTTTGTCCTGCTTCGACTTAAAGATAAGCTTTAGCTTTGTCTCATTGCTGGTTTGTGTTTTTTGGCTGTTTTCTGCATTTTCAACACTGTTGGAGTTTCATATGTGCATCTCAGAGGTTTTTTTTTTTGGGGGGGGGGTTTGGATTTGGACCCTTGATGTGAAATGAGTCTGTTCATTTAGTATTGGGTCTTGTACCCTTTGTGAGACTCTTCCTTCCGGGGCTGCACGGAGGTATACTGAGGTCTTTTCTCCCCCTTTTTTCCCTCTATGCCATTTTCACTCCCAGTGTGATCTCTGTCTCATTTTTTCTTTTTCTCTTTCTTTTTCTTTTTTCTTGTCTGCCTTGTTTGGCGTTTTTGTGTTATTAACAGTCTATCTGGCTCTTTGAGGATATATTTTTTGATAGTCTTTCATGTGGACAGCATGAGCTACTGGAATAGATGGAAGACGGTTTCCATTGTTCAAAAGCACAGCCTTCAGACTCAGTTTTGAAGAGTCTATAAATAGTCTTCAGTCTTGTGGGTCATGAGTGATTTTTAAGGCATTTACGAGGCTTTCAATATCGGAACAGAATACCAGATTACTTTCCTTTCTGAAGAAAGGCTCCAACTGCTAGTGGCGCTTTCGATATGAAGTAATGTTGACATCATCTTCTAGAAGATTCCATTGTTGAGTCTTGATCCTAGCAATTCTGTCTTGTTCTTGGATAAGTCCAAATCACGAACCAGGTCATTTAGTTCTTCCTGTGTTATTCTGTGTGGAGTTGATATGCATCCTAGTGAAAATCTGGGTCACTGCATGCTGACGGACCAGGAGAAGAACAGGTCGGCTCACCCTTGTCCTCTTCAGATGAATCAAGAGAATATTCTGATGGAGGTTCTGGAATAGGAAGTCCTTCACCATGTGGAACTGGTCTCAATGCAGACGGAATGTTTGGGTAGACTATGCTTGACTTCTTTTGCTTCGTTATTCCGCTGGAAAGAGGAGGAACCAAGCAGAAGTAACAGTCATTTATGTGGTTGCTTGGCTCTCTCCACACCATGGGGACTGAAAACGGCATTGATGGTCTTTTGCAATTCAACCACTGTGAAAGCTGTGTTGTACATGTAGCGCAGCATATATGAGGGGCCCCAGGCTTGTCTTGGTCACCAATCTTGCATCAGAAGTAAAGGTGATATGCCTTCTTCAGTTGAGAAGTGATACTTTTCTTCTGGTCGGCAAATGTCACTTCCCCACAAATGTAGCAGAAATTGTCAATGGTATTAACGCACTTTTGCAGCATTACTGTTCTGTATTGTACCTAAATGGCTAAAATTATATGATTAATAAAAGTTACATGTAACAGTAGCTTAAACTGTCTCGCACATAGTTTGAAATATTTTAAATGCTCAATCTTTCCGACTGCGTATATTACACTGCTGATGTCAGATGGCTTCAGCAGCCGTCTGGCAGTAGTATTGCATTGCATCAGAAAATGATGCAATCAACTCTGGATGATGTGTGCATGCTGGTATTATGCAATGTGATGCAATATTACATCATTCAAGGCTTATTTGGGATGTTGTTGATGTCCTACTGGATAAATTTACACGGTGAAACGTCAAAAATGAACTACATGCGATATCTTCAAAACGAGAGCCAATAAAATTTTTTTAATGTTATATTCGTGTTCATCTCACCAAGATACTACAGTTTAGGGCCTTTTGAAGTCAGTAACGATTTCAATGTTGACCAGTGTTTCCTGAAACATGCTTTTTTGGCAACAACAGTCTCTCTGACCTCACCTTTAAACCATGCTGGCAGTTTTTTGGACTTCCACTTTTCTTAAAGCGTGGAATACAGCTGGTCTGGGTTTTCAAGATAGTATTTTTAAACAACACCCAAGCTTGATGTAAGTCTTTAATGTTTGCAACTGCTCCTTTTAGTTTTTTCTTAACTATTTTCCTCATTTTATCATAGTCTTCCTTTCAAAAGTTAAAAAGTAGTACTGTGGATTTCCTTACCATCCCTCCTCCATTAATTAAATCAAACACGATCATGCTATGATCACTATTGCCAAGTGGCCCCAACACCCTTATCTCTTGCACCAGATCTGGTGTTCCACTAAGGACTAGGTCCAATATGGCTTCCCCTCTGGTCGGTTCATGAACCAGTTGCTCCAAGAAGCAGTCATTTATTTCATCTAGGAATTTTATCTCCCTAGCATGTCCTGCCGTGACACTGACCCAGTCAATACCATGGTAATTGAAATCACCCATTATTATTACTGTGCTGTAACTTTTGTTAGCTTCCTTGATTTCTTTGAGCATTTCATCATCCATTTGTTCATTCTGGCCAGGCGATCGATAGTACACCCCCCACCACCATCGTCTTCCCCTTTTTACATGGAATTTCAATCCATAGAGATTCCACAGCAAATTTTGTTTCCTGCAAAACTTTAATTCTTTCTGACTCAATGCTCTCTCTAACATAGAGCGCAACCCCTCCACCAATTTGATCAGCTCTATCATTACAATATAGTTTGTACCCAGGTATCAGTGTCCTACTGGTTGTCCTCCTTCCACCATGTCTCTGAGAGTCCAATCATATCTAACCTCTCATTTAGTGCTCTATATTCTAACTCTCCCATCTTAGTTTTTAGACTTCTAGCATTTGCATACAAGCATTTTAGAGACTGTAATTTATTCATATTAATCTGACTATTGGTAGGCATGGGTAATTTGTAATCTTTAAGCTCTGTCTGCTCCATACTCAAGGGCATTTGGGCTACTTTACTCTTTTTTGGAACCTCTCTGTTTTTGGTAGTATCCTTTAAGGATACATTGTTCCGAACCATGTGCTCTTGGGCGACTGTCGGCTTATTATGTCCCTGAAGGTCTCTCTCTCTCTCTCTCTCTAGACCTCCTCATGTCTTCCAATTCTGCCACTCTCGCCTCTAGAGATCAAGCTTATTTTTTGAGAGCTGGGCATTCATTACAGTCCTACTTATGCATGGTTATGCTTGGTGTAAAAACACAGGCAGCCCCCATCTTGCTGCTGACAGCAACATTTGTATTTTTTCAATTTATTATAAAAATTTAGGTCCTTAACTTTGTTTGGTTTATTTCTATTTATTCAGTTTGCAAGTAACAAGCAGAAGCTTAGATTGTAAGACCTTTGGAGACAAAGAAATACCAACCATACTTGAATGTAACTTGACCCAAGCTTCCAATGAGAGAAGGCATGAGCTAAATCTAAAAAAGACTTATATGTGTCTGTTTCTTTATATTTAGTCAAAGTAATTTTGCCTTAATTGTGTGAGGCCTTTGGACTCCAGTTTTGCACAAATTTTTGCCTAATCCATTTATTGGATGGTAGCTGATGTATATCCAGATTTAAACCTGGAGTAGGCGACAGGGTAGGGCGTGCATGAAAATCAAAAACTCAAATCCAGCAATGGGCTATCTTACATTACAGAGGTTTAAGCAGTCAGATTTCCTCAACAATCTACACTACATCTTAAGCACTGTCCTCTGAGCAAACAGAATACATTTGAGTTCGGAGAACCCAGTGCAAAGGTCCTGTTCCACCACATGCAACCCCTAAAATCAATGTCTCCATCTGTCTTCAAAAACCGCAGTGCCTCTGAATCTGAACAAAATCAAACTTTGCCACAAATAGGAAACCATTTTGGGAGTAAGGAAGAGGAACCTGCAGATTCTTCTAAAATCGATCCAATATAGGGATGAGACTCAATTTTAAGAAAATTAACTGGCAGCTAAGAACCTGGGCTTGTGATTTTCTCATTTTCATCACTGAGTCAGCACAAACTGAGTGCTTTTAGAGTGGAGGTGATGAAAGGAGATTGAGAACTTTTCAGGGTACTTATTTTTATAGCCTCAGATTTATTTATGCCTATTGCTAAAATTTGTTTATATGAATAATTCTTAATCTAAGATAGAAGTTCAGAGGAGTAGTCATGTTTGTCTGGTGTATCTAAAATGACAAAGGCAAGTGGCACTAACCAGTTTAAGACATGAGCTTGTTGAGGACGTCTACTTCATTATTTAGCTTTATTGCTTATTCATGGTGCACTTCAGTTTAGTTAAAAGTGCTGTAGGAAGAACTTTGATTTCTGATGTATGTTCCAGGCTATCTATTATTTCAGCCTGTTGCTTAGTTTTCTTTGTTTTAGCTTTCCTGTATTTCAGAAATAAAATATTTATTTTCATTGCAGTTGGATTCAGAAGAAGTTTTCGTCTCAGTAAAAAAGACAGAAAGACCAATAAGTCTATGTATGAATGTAAGAAGAGTGATCAATACGACACAGCTGATGTTCCAACATATGAAGAAGTTGCACCTTACCAGCGGCAGAATGATGAAAAGTACAGACTAGTAGTAATGGTTGGTAAGTAGATTTTGTTGTATTTTTGATACTGAAAGTCTTGAGGAAGTTGAAATTTTTCAGTATTCGAAGCTGAAAATACTTTTTATGATCTATATTATTTCTGCATCTGCTATTAATTTCACAGCATATTTTGGCAAATGGGGCACATATTTAATTTTGGAAGGCTGCAAATTGTTAAGTTAATAAAACTATTAGAATGTAACATGGACCTTCAGGGAACATTGACCGCAACCATTTAAGCAGTCCTGCTTTCACTGATAAGCTGTAATGATACCTGTAACTTTTTTACTTTTCCTCATAGTACTCGTATGTTTAAAGGATAGAAACTACATCTTAACACAAATGCAAAAAAAGTTGCATTATTTTATCTTGAGTCAGAAATTAGCTATATAGATCTCATCTTTTGTTGGTTTTCCTCTTAATACATGGGTTGTCTGTAGCAGTGTTTTCCCCTTGAAAGGAAATAATTATCATTCTTTGTCTTTACTTGCTTTTCTTTATATCATTCAGTTTTGCAAAAATGGTAGGTCAAGGGATGAAAAAGATTAAAAAGGACATTTGTAAATCCCTGAGAGACCTACTGAACTATGTAGTGTCTGATAGGAAGAGAAAATGTTCTTTGCCAACCACTGAATTTCCATAGCAAACTATTATGTAATCTTACTTTTTCCTTCTCTTACTACTGTTTTTGATTAACTTGACTATCAGTCAAGACTTGTAGGTCACACTTTCCATTGTAAGGTTTAGCCATAGTAGTTGTGCAAAGTAGAACTGCCTTTTGTTCATGTCCTGTCTAGTAAACTGATTTCCGTGGCACGCTGACTGAAATATTTAATGCATTATTTTATACAAGCAGTGTACTGTACATGACCATGACTTGTGTTTAAAATAGTCCTTTTTTAGTCATGTTTCACATAAAAACAATAGCACCATTATTTTGGAAGTATGTCCATCTGTTCCTATGTATGTTTGAGTATATGCATGGCAAGGGCCAGAACAGCTGCTCTGTGATGTGTGACTAATAGGAAGAGATCACCCAGACTGGTGGCATCATGCCTGCAAGTGTAGGTGGGATTCTCACACCTGGCAACTCAACATACAGCCCAGACCTGCAGCTGCAGAACTACAAGAGTCAATGGAATTCACATCCACTCAGGGCCCACAGCACTGCAACTGCAAGATCTACTGTAACTAGGTAACTGCAATTGCCAAACTGGAGAAGAAGAAAGTAGAGAGGCAGTGAGAGATGAGAGGGAAAGGGAAGATCTGACTTGTACACCCCACTTTTAAGACCCACACTTACTTCCTCTTCACACACACACACTCTTATCCACAACCTGTGCTCCCATAGCTAAAATCCCTCATATTCCTTTGCATTCACAGTTAGCCGAGCTGAGCCAATCCCATCCTACCTTTACTCAGACCCCCACAATACTCCCATTTCCCAATGAAACAATCTCTCTCAACCCAGTTGGTGCACATTCAGTCCAATGCTGTCACACACACAAGCCCGTTAGCCATCCACTCAGCAAAACATGCCTTTGTACAATGCTTTGAGCAGGAATTTTAAAAACTAGGGTTTGTTTCTAACTACAATGCAGTGCTTTTTCATTGCCTTTTTTGTGAATGTCTTGAAAAATGTCTTGAAAAATCTTAGCTTAAAATTCAGATCTGATACAATAATTTTGCTGAATAGCTAATATTGTATATATCACAGCTACTACATCAAGCTAAGGTGAGGAAGTCCTTTTTCTTTTTTTTGAATCAATAGTTCCCTATCTCAACATTTTCTTAAACCTCCAAAATGCACTAGGACACCCAAACACTTAAATGGAGTATCTAAGATGCTTACATGTTTTATTTAGTCTATCACCCATAAACTATGGGCAACGTCTACCTCTATTTTATCCTTTATGGTTTGAACCCAGATCTTTTACAGAGATATCCTGTGTACACAGGTAAGAAAAAGAGTGTGAGGAAAAATATTAAAGCACAAAAATGGAAATTAAACCTCTAACAACAGAGTAAAAATGGAAGTTAAAATGAAATAAAATAAATGACATATGGTGTTATAAAGTAAAGGAATCATGATAGCCATATTCAAAATGGCACTGACTTGGAAAACAAATATTTTTAGCATCGAATGCCAGTCATGGCTAAAGGACAGAATGAGTACGAGGTTACAGTGCACATAGAGGTGCTATAGGTAACCATTTCAAACTCTCAAGACCTTGTCCATATGGCAAAAAATATATATCATACATAGTCCAACAATGTCAGTTTCCCCTAATATAATCACACACACACATGATTCGAAGGATCTCTACTTTTTCAGGTACATCAAGCCCAAGAACTCCAGGATACCGGGCCAGAATCAATATATTTCATCATTGGTTCAATGAAATAATTTTAAACAACTTCAAGCAGCTTAAAAAATAACCCGGAAAAATGCCTATATTGCAAAAGAGAACACATGCGCTTCAAGCAGCTTAAAAATGCGCTCAGAAAAAATACTTATATTGTGACAAGGTCAGTCACACAAGTCCCAGAATCCCTTAGGATGGAAGGGTCCCCCAAACAGAAAGGATCAGGTGATCCAATTAAGAGAACACACAGGTGGCAAAGGGAGTCAGTAATAAGTAACCAAGACTTTAGGTTGTGGCTGGTGTATATGGTTTGAAAAGCAGTGCAGGGGAGATCTAGGAAGGAAGGAAGCACAGCCTTCAGGAGCCTGTCCCTGCTTCTGGAATAGATACCTATGTTTCCAGAGTAAGAAGGCAGATACCCTGAGGTGGAAGAAGCTATGGAAACTCAAACATATGAGGACAATAAGGACCAGGAACCCATGGAGGGTACTGTGGATGAGACAGTGAAAGCTCTAGCCCTGGGGCAGATTCAGCCAGCTTATAGTGAACCTGAAGGGTGGAAGGGAGGGGCAGTCATACAGCTATTTACTGTGCAGCTGAGCAACATTGTTCTGTTCTGAGAAAGACTCTGGGTTTGAACCTGGATGATTTGATTCGGCTGCTTGTGATTTTGTGTGCATTTCAGTTCTGAACTATTTTACTTTGAGAAGGTGAGTCTTCACCGGCCCTGGAGCTGAGTGAAGCCCAGGGTGTTGGACTGGCATAACAGAACTGTCTGCTGGACTTTGCTATGGACCTGGGAGGAACGCTTGTGGGTATTTATCTGGAAAACCCAACCTGGAATTGAGACTGCGGGACCCAGGACAGTGTTCTGACTGCTCTAGTTGCCTTGGAATCTGCCCCGCGGTGTGTCATTGTGCAAGAGAAGACACATCCGATGCAATATTGTGTTTTAATGGACTTATTTGCAAAAGGGATGAAGAGACAAGACTTTCACAGGTCCCTCCAGAACACAATCGGCTTCTTCAACTCAGCATTTCTTACTGCAGTAGAAAGACAGCATTAGCCACGTGTCCTGGGATCAAAATCACCAATCAACTTCAGATACGTCCCATTCAAACAGCCCCATAAGGCATTGGTCAGATGCTGAGCAATCCAATGAATTGATAGTCAGAAGCTCACCTTCTATACAGCCAATCCATTTCAGACCAGCAACATCCAATCGATCTCTAGGTTCAAGCCATGCGGTTCAATAGTATTCAGCCAAAATATGCATTTATTTATTAATTTATTTAATGTCTCTTCTATACCGCGCTATTCACATCAGTGCGGTGTACATTTAACAGAATCTTATACAATGCAGTCGGGGCTGCATTGTATTTACAATAAACAGGGACTATAACTTGGACATAACTGGGGTAACATTCTACAAATTCTTTACACTAATAACTGTACTGTACACACTGAAATTTACACTGAGTTGCACCGGTGGGGCTAGCTGCCCTCCAGTGTGCTGGGTGTGCTGTTGGGGGAGTCTTGGTGATTGGGGTGACTGTTTGTGAGCTGTCCTCTGAGTAGTGCCGTATGAATAGGTGGTGCTTCAGCGCCTTCCTGAATTGGGCCAGGTCGGTGATTGCTCGAATGGCTGTAGGGAGGGCATTCCAACATCTGGCTGCATAGAGCATGAAAGCCCTATTAGATGTCGCCTGGGTGCATTTCGTTGTTTCCTTTGGAATTATCAGTGTATTGACAGCTGTGGATCTTCTGGATCTGTTCGGGAGTGTGAGGTGGATTAGCTCGGTGATGGAGGTAGAGGGTTGATTGTTTATGGCCTTGAAGGTCATTACTAGAATCTTAAAACATAGTCTGCCGTGGATTGGTAGCCAGTGGAGTTTCTTC
This sequence comes from Ichthyophis bannanicus, assembly GCA_033557465.1. Lineage (NCBI taxonomy): Eukaryota > Metazoa > Chordata > Amphibia > Gymnophiona > Ichthyophiidae > Ichthyophis > Ichthyophis bannanicus. The sequence goes on from CM066031.1 coordinate 369,662,908, forward strand.
AGGATTGGTGTAATGTGGTCAGTTCTTGAGGCTCCGTATAGAATTCTGGCAGCTGCATTCATTGCAAGCTGCAGTGGATTCAATGATGCTTGCGGGAGCCCATATAGGATTGCATTGACGTAGTCGAAGTGTGGGATTACTAGGGCTTGATAGATTGTTTGGAAGTCTTCGGGGTCCAGTAGAGGTCATAGATGCTGTAGTGTCCGTACTTTATGGTATATTGTCTTGACTGTGTTTCTTATGTGGGTTTTCATGTCCAGCCGTTGGTCCAAGGTGACACCTAGGTAACGGATTGTGGGTTTGGCTAACAGCTCGGCGTTCTTCACCTTTAAGGAGGGTGGAGGGGTGAAACCTTGGTTTCTCGTGATGAAGAGGACGTCATCTTATTTCTTATTCAGCAAATGAACATAATCTCCTCTCCTCCAAGTCTACCAAACTGCATCAATACGCCGCTTTAGATCAACAATAGCGTGTTTCTTAACGATCAAATGGGCAACAAGAAGAGCGGTCATAGCCTCATTGGCAATAAGGCTCTTATGCTCATTCAGATGAAGACTGATCTTCCTCTTAGAACAACTCACATAAACCATCGAACAGGCACAAAGAAAATATTTATCACTCAGAATGGCTATAAGCAGCCCTCCCTCGAGGACAAATCCAGGAGGGTCCAGATAAAAGTGTAAAGACATCAGTAACAAAGGCTGTCCCAGAATGAGATTAAGCAGTTGGTGTTTGATTGATCATCTTATACCATCATTGTAAAACTATAAATATCTTCCGAAAACTTTATGGGGAAAAACATCTAAAAAATATTTTAAGAACATGAGATATCATACTGGGTCAGACCAAGGTCCATCAAGCCCAGTATCCTGTTTCCAACAGTGGCCAATCTAGGTCATAAGTACCTAGCAGTTTCCCCAAAAGACACAGGTTTCTCAATGCTTGTATTGGGTCAAGCAGTGATATCCTGGGTCCCTTTTAATAATAGTTTATGACCCTTTCCTCCAGGAACTTGTCCAAACCTTTTTTAAACCCAACTACACTAACAATTCTTACTACATCTTCCAGTAACAAATTCCAGAGTTTGATTACACATTGAGTGAAAAAATATTTTCTCTTATTAGTCTCAAATAGTTTACCCTGTAGCTTCATTGCATGTCCCCTAGTCCTTTTATATTCTGATGATGTAAACAATCCAGTTAGGTTTACCCGTTCCACTCCATTCAATAATTTATAGACTTCTATCATATCTCCCCTCAGCCGTCTCTTTTCCAGGTTATAGAGCCCTAACCTTTTTAGCCTTTCTTCATAGGAGTATCCTTCCATCCCCTTTACCATTTTGGTGGCTCTTCTCTGTACCTTTTCTAATAACGCTATATCCTTTTTAAGATACGGCGACCAGAATTGCACACAATATTCAAGGTGAGGTCGCACCATGGATACAGACAGAGGCATTATAATATCCTTTGTTTTATTTTCCATTCCTTTCCTTATGATACCTAACATTCTATTTATTCTCTTGGCCACCACTGCATACTTGGCGGAGGTTTTTAACATGTCATCCACGATGACACCTAAATCTTTTTCCTGGGTGGTGGTTCCTAATCAGGAACCTTGCATCATGTAATGTCAAGCCCCAGCCCTCCGCCTAGGGCTCAGAGGGTTGGGGTTGCCATTATATGCTCCTTGCAGAAGGTGAGATAAAACCCTTTGCACTCGCTATGCCTGCTGGGAGTGGTAGTTCTTTTGCCCTCTGATAAGGAAATAGTTGTGAGACCAGTGGTAAGGCAAAATGACAAGAATTTATTCCCCAACAAAAAGATTCAGTGCAGATTAAATCAGGATACTCTTCAGGTGTTTGCTCGAAGATATTTACAGAACTTAAACTGATTGAGCTTTACACTCTTTGCTCACAAAACGTGCAATGCATATCACATGTAACAGATAGAAAACATAGCAGCTTCTTCTCACAAGGAAAAATATCTTCTTTCCCTTTGTTCACACTCAGCTCCCTCATAGACCTTTAGCAAAGGGATTCTATATCATCTGCCAAACACAGTGTACAGTCCATAGGCACTTCTGCTGAGTCACTCTCATTAAAGTCCTGTTGCGTCTCTTCAAACTCTGGAACTATGGAGTTTGGCTTTAAGCTGTTATTATACGGCTTAGGATAATTTTCCCCTAAGACCTCTGGTGCTTCCTTTGGGCACAGCTCTATATGATAAGGATTGGAAATACCTGAGGTGGTGGAGATTCCTCTCTGGCTTTGTTCAGCTATCTTTTTCCAGCTGTAGGGAAACGCTCTCTGATTCCCTGTTTGGAGTTCTTGTCTGGCGTACTGCTCTGGTTCCCAGTCCCAAACTGAGCTTTGTAAACTCCTGGGTTTAGTGCTAGGTTCCCACCTGTGAGCTCCTTGAAGATTTTTATCTGGCAATGAGGTCTGAAGGTCTCTCTGCTCTCTCCCTCTCGGCAGGTTTCTGACAGCAGTCTGTCCCTTCTCTCCTTCTGCTCTGTCTGCTTCAATTCCAGAATTGCAGCTGGGTTTCCTCAAAGGTCTTCTCCCAGCTCTTCTCCAACCGTCTCTCCAACCACCTCTCCAGTCAATACTCTCCTCAACACTCTTACTGGCTCTCTCAGTGAGACTCCAATCACCAACTCCTTCCCGCTTGCTTTCTCCTAGCTTGGGTTTATATTCTTGTTCCCTGAGCCTTGGGTGTGCCTTCCTAAACAGGTGTGTGTAATTAGGTTCCAGGCTTGCAGTTACGTCAGAGCTTGGGTGTGTCAGCCTAGCTCCTGTTTCCCTATGCTTGCCTCTCTCTTGCAAACGCTGAAACGTGTGTGCAGCCTGACTATCAGTTTGTTTAAAGGTAAAATCATCCTTTTCTTCTACTTCCATATGTTCAGTATGGGCTTCTTTATCACAGTAACCATAGTTTAGGTAGTTCTTCCCTAGGTGCATAACTTTGCACTTGTCCACATTAAATTTCATCTGCCATTTCGATGCCCAGTCTTCCAATTTATCAAGATCCTCTTGCAATTTTCCACAGATTTCTCAGAGTGGGAGTCCGATGGGGGCACCTCCCCAGAAACTTGTACCCAACAGATCTTCCGTCAGACCCCTCACCGCCTGCTTTCCAGCGGCGCTCGCCACCCGAAGACACCTCCTTCCTGGTGTTCATTTGGGACATGGCACGGGCCCTTAGCCCGGTTACCCAGCCTGAGGAGGACCCTCATGCTGAAGAACTCGACATTCTTCAGTACGATTCCCTGTCCAGGGAATCCCTCACTGTGCCTGTACCTCCTATTCTATCTTGGCTGCTGCTTCGCATGTGGGAGGCCCCGGCCTCGGTCCCCATCGTAAGCAAGCACCTTGACACGATGTACAAGTTACAATGTGGGGAAGAGGTATGGTGGTCACATGCGCTTTATTAATATCGGAATACCCCAACGCGTTTCGGCAATGCCTTCATCAGGGGGCTGAGAACTGCAGACAACAATAAATAAATAGATAAAACAATCAATCTAAAAAACATGTAAATAACATGCAAACAATTAAACAATAGTTAATTAAAAACAAAATAAATTTGTAAAACAGAATCTGGTAAACAAAATATTGAACATATATGAATAAAAGAAGTTATAAGCAAAATAAAAACAGAAGGACATAACAAATATATCCAAGGATACAATACATTATAAAAAATTTAGAAATTACTCACATTTTTAAATATCATTCAAGTGATGAAGCGCACCAAAGAAAACACTACTGTAGACTTAGGTCAATGCTATGACAGTTGAGCTAAAAATTGTAAAATTATAAACATAATAATTAACATCGTATGTACATACAAAAAAGAAATATCAAGAAAACCCAGACCAACGGATGAACTACCAAAAGACACAGTATATGAAGATTATATATGTGTATGTATGTATATTGTAAGTAGATCAATGACAATAATTAAAATATACCATATACAACATAAATTAATAATGCACAAATAATGACACTGACAGTGCACAAAAGATACATATAAAAAGGGGATGCAAACAGATAAAGATGGCAATTATCAAATATACAAAGAATCATAATTATAACAGGGGGAAATCATGATTAGATTAAGAACACAGAAAATCGTTCTTTAAAATAATGTAGATAAAATGATGGTACAATCAAAAACAAGCAGCTCTTGAAATGCAATATCTTTGAAGCATTGTAAATGTAACAATAATGCCATTAAAAACAGCAACCAGCCGTAAAAAAGCACCCATCTGTAAAAAATACCTAGCGAAGTCAACTAAGGATATGCCTGGATTGATCAAATCGATAATGTTAGAGAGACAATGTACCTGTTAGTATGCCAGCTTGTAAAAACTCGCAAAAAACGCGGCAAATTCCAGCGTCTCATTTTAAAGTGTGGTGCGAGGCGTATGACGTAAAAACAGCATGATGCAAGACGTTGAAAAGTATGTACAAAATAAATACGCTCCATTAATCTACTATAAAGAAAGAAAAATATTATGATGGTCCAATCAAAAAAAGAAAAGAAAAGGAGCATATGTGCCAAATATATAAAAACAGCTACGTAATGCTTAAACCAAACACACAAAAGAAACCCATACAAAGGGAGCGTATTTATTTACCATCATTTTATCCACATTATTTTAAAGAACGATTTTCTGTGTTCTTAATCTAATCATGATTTCCCCCAGTTATAATTATGATTCTTTGTTTATTTAATAATTGCCATCTTTATCTGTTTGCATCCCCTTTTTATATGTATCTTTTGTGCACTGATGTCAGTGCCATTATTTGTGCATTATTAATTTATGTTGTATATGGTATATTTTAATTATTGTCATTGATTTACTTACAATATACATACATACACATATATAATCTTCATATACTGTGTCTCTTGGTAGTTCATCTGTTGGTCTGGGTTTTCTTGATATTTCTTTTTTGTATGTACATACGATGTTAATTATTATGTTTATAATTTTACAATTTTTAGCTCAACTGTCATAGCATTGACCTAAGTCTACAGTAGTGTTTTCTTTTGTGCGCTTCATCACTTGAATGGTATTTAAAAATGTGAGTAATTTCTAATTTTTTTATAATGTATTGTATCCTTGGATATATTTGTTGTGTCCTTCTGTTTTTATTTTGCTTATAACTTCTTTTATTCATATATGTTCAATATTTTATTTACCAGATTCTGTTTTACAAATTTATTTTGTTTTTAATTAACTATTGTTTAATTGCATGTTGTTTACATGTTTTTTAGATTGATGGTTTTATCTATCTATTTATTTATTGTTGTTTGCTCTCACTTGGTTTGCAGCTTGTCGTGCTGTGAGGGCTTGCGTGCATCAGTGATGCTGAGAGCTAAACTATCGGTAGTTTAACTACTGGCAGGGTCTCCCAAGATGGACATGTCTCAGCTGAGGTGCCAGACCAAGACAAACCACCCATCTGGGCAGCAGCAGAATGGGATAGTGTTGACGGCGGAGGATCACATTTTTGTGACAACGGCAACAACACCAAACTTAAACTACGCGGAAGAAAGGCTCGGCAATCTACTTCTGTATCTTGCCATGAAAACCCAATGGATAGTTACAACAAAACAAATTGTGCTATGGTGCTGGAAGATGAGACCTCCCGTATCGGAAGGCACTCAACTAGCTACTGGGGAAGAGCTGAAGACTTTTCAGAGTAAAGCCAGCATTTATGATGTGGTTGGATCAAAGCCCTCGGGAAGTCTGACTGCTGATGTAGCTGCGCATGAAATGAGAGTCAGAAGCTGTAAAGATGTCTTACACATTGGAACATGGAACGTACGAAGTATGAACCAAGGGAAGTTGGAGGTGGTCAAGTGTGAAATGGAACGTGTACAACTTGATCTGTTGGGTGTCAGCGAACTGAAATGGACTGGCATCGGGCACTTTGCATCAGATGATCACATGGTCTACTATGCTGGAAATGAAAGACAAAGAAGAAATGGTGTTGCATTTATAATAAAGAAGAAATTTGCAAGAACTGTAATGAAATACAATGCAGTCAGCGAACGCTTAATCTCTATTCGTCTACGAGGATTGCCTATCAACACAACTATAATTCAAGTATATGCCCCAACAACAGCTGCAGAAGAGAATGAAATTGAAGAGTTCTATGAACAAGTACAAGCTGAAATTGACAGAACATGCAAACAGGATATCCTGATAGTCATGGGTGACTGGAATGCAAAAGTTGGCAACAAAGTAGAAGGCAAAGTAGTTGGAAAATATGGACTTGGCAACAGAAATGAAGCTGGAGAAAGACTGATAGAATTCTTCAAGACTAATGATCTATTCATCTCAAACACCTTCTTCCAGCAACACAAGCGGCAACTGTACACATGGACTTCACCCAATGGATTGTATAAAAATCAAATTGACTACATCTGTGGAAGTCAATGATGGAAAAGCTCTAGAACATCAACCAAGACAAAACCTGGAGCTGACTGTGGTACAGATCATCAACTACTAGTATGCAAACTCAAGCTAAAGTTGAAAAAGAGCAAACCACTCATGAATGCAGCAAAATATGACCTTGAGAATATACCACTGGAATTTAAAGACTGCCTGCAAAATCGATTTGCTGCTTTAGATACAAATGACAGAGCTCCGGAAGAGCTATGGAATGACATCAAGAAGGTTGTGTTGGAAGAAAGCGAGAAGTCTCTACAAAAGGTGAAAAAACAAAAGTGGCCAAAATGGATGACGGAAGAAACTCTGAAAATTGCCCAGAAACACAGAGAAGCTAAAGCCAGAGGAGAAAGAAAGACAATCGCAGAACTCAACAGAGATTTCCAAAGTGCAGCAAGACAGGACAAGGAAAAGTACTACAACGACGCATGCAAGGAAATAGAAGCAGAAACTATTAGAGGAAGAACAAGATCGGCTTTCTTAACGCTACGAGAGTTAAAAAAAAAGTTCCAGCCTCGAATTGGAATGTTACAAGATGCTCAAGGTTCTATGTTGAATGATGCTGAGAAGATCAAGAAAAGGTGGAAGGAATATACAGAGTTTTTATATGATAAAGATCAAGTGGACCAACAGCCGTTTCAACCTGTACCTTATGATCGGGAACCATTGGTGATGAAAAAAGAAGTTGAAGCAGCATTGAAAGCCTTATCAAAGAACAAAGCACCAGGCATTGATGGCATTCCTATAGAAGTATTGCAGCAATCGGATGCAGCTGTTATCATACTTACAAGGCTCTGCCAAGAAATATGGAAGACAACATCATGGCCAACTGACTGGAAAAGATCTGTGTTTATACCAATACTAAAGAAAGGTGATCCAACTGACTGTGGAAATTATCGAACAATCGCTCTGATCCCACATGCCAGCAAGATTCTACTGAAGATTATTCAAAAGAGACTACAACCATACCTGGAACAAGAACTACCTGAAGTGCAAGCAGGGTTCAGGAAAGGGCGAGGAACGAGAGACATCATTGCGGATGTGAGATGCATCCTTGAAAAGACTAAAGAATACCAAAAGGTTATCTATTTGTGCTTTATCGACTATAGCAAGGCTTTTGACTGTGTAAACCATGAGAAACTCTGGGCCACATTAAGAAGCATGGGTATACCAGAATACCTGATCGTTATCTAGCGCAATTCGTACATTGATCAAGAAGCAACAGTTTGAACGGAACAAGGAGAAACAGAATGGTTTAAAATAAGCAAAGGTGTAAGACAAGGCTGCATACTTTTCCCCTACTTGTTTAATTTATATGCAGAACAAATCATCAGAGAAGCAGGATTGTATGAAGACAACAGAGATGTGAAGATTGGTGGAAGACTCATCAACAACCTTCGCTATGCTGATGATACTACATTACTGGCTGAAAGTGAAGATGATCTGAAACATTTGCTTCTCACAATCAAAGAACATAGTCTCAAAATGGTCCTGCACCTTAATGTAAAGAAGACACAGATCATGACAACTGGCATAATCAACAGGTTCATCGTGGAAGGAGAAGAAATTGAAATTGTGAACAACTTTAACCTACTTGGATCAACTATCAATAAAGAAGCAACAAGCAGTCAAGAAATCAAACGACGCATTGCTCTTGGCAGAATGGCTATGAAAGACCTAGATAAGATTCTCAAGAGCAGAGATGTCTCTCTCCATACAAAGATTCGACTTGTTCAAGCCATGGTATTTTCAATAACATCGTATGGATGTGAAAGCTGGACAGTGAAAAAGATAGGAAGAAAATTGATGCCTTTGAATTATGGTGCTGGCAGCGAATACTGTGTATACCATGGACTGCCCGAAGAACAAACCAGTCGGTACTAGAGGAGATCAAACCTAAGCTTTCTTTAGAAGCTCAGATGACAAGATTTCGACTTTCATACTTTGGACACATCATGCGAAGAGAGAGATCATTAGAGAAAGACATCATGCTTGGCAAGATAGAAGGTCAACGCAAAAGAGGAAGGCCAGCAATGAGATGGATCGATACAATAACAGCAGCTACGGGTACCAGTCTGTCAACAATGAGCCGCCTGACTGAAGACCAAACACAATTTAGGATAGCTATCCAGAGGGTTGCCATGAGTCGACTCCGACTCGACGGCACTTAACAACAACAACATTGTTGTTTGCAGTTCTCAGCCCCCTGATGAAGGTGTTGCTGAAACGCGTTGGGATATTCCGATATTAATAAAGTGCATGTGACCACCATACCTCTTGCTGTTTGTGTCTTTGGAGGTTCCTGCAAGTAGGTGCTCTTCTTTTTGGTTTTGTTGCAAATTACAACGTGGGCCAGGCTTCTGAAAGACCCAACTCCCACACACCTCGATGGTGGTGGAATCGGCCATGACAAAGCAAGAGAGCCTGAAATCGCACTCGTCTGTACCACCCGGCCGAGAGTCGAGAGCCCTGGATGCCATGGGCCACAAGGCCTACCAAGGCTCCATGCTCTCTTGTCACATCCAGGCATATCAACTGTACATTGGTATGTTCCTGCACGATTTTGCTAAGTAACTCGGGAGTTTCTCCTTGGGCCTCGAGGGAGAGCCCCTCAATAGGTTCCACACCCTGCTAAAGTCCATTGCGGACTGCTCTGAGTACCTCTCCCGAGCCTCCTATGATGGCTTTGAGACATCAGCTCAGGTCGTGGCTGCAGGCATTGGGGCCTGCTGCCAGACATGGCGTCAATCCTCAGTTTTAGAGCAGTGGATGCAGGAGAAACTCCTGGACATGCCCTGTCTCAGTGAGCAGCTCTTCGGCAAGCCGATGGAGCAGAATGCCGCGGAAATTGAGATGGAGTTCGTCACCAGAACCTGTCTATCCCGTAAAACTTCCACCCTGCCTCGGAAGAAGCAGCCAACCAAGAAGCCCTTCTTCCCTAGAAAGGGTCTCCAGTATTGGGGCTATCAGCCATATCCAACTACCCCCACGCCGACCACTCCGGCACAGGGAAAATCTGGTCAGGGGCATCATAAGCCAAAGGAACCAAAGGCCCAGACGCCGGCTCCCCCACAACCCACTCAGGGGTTTTGATGCCATCGGCATAGCCCCTCACCCTCTGACGATGCAGCAGCCAGTGGGGGGACGCCTGTCCCACTTCGCCCCATTGTGGGCTTCCATCACCTTGGACACGTGAGTCCTTCGTTGTCCGAGACGGCTATCGCCTTCACTTTGACAGGCTTCCACCTCCTTTCTCCCCAGCAGAGCCTCCTCAACTCCCCGTACACCAGCTTCTGCTGCAGCAGGAATTACACTCTCTCCTCACCCAACGGGCAGTCGAGAAGGTCCCTCCCCCACCTTCAAGGTCGGAACTTCTATTCCTGGTACTTCCTTGTCCCGAAAAAGACAGGGGCTCTGTGGCCCATCCTCGACTTCCGCAGGCTAAACAAGTTCCTGGTGCGGGAGAAATTCAAGATGTTATCTCTTGGTGTTCTGCTGCCCTTCCTCCGGCAGAGCGACTGGCTATGCTCCTTAGATCTAAAGGATGCTTACGCCCACATCTTAATCCACCACCATCACAGGCACTATCTGCGTTTCAGGGTGCAGGGAGAGCACTTCCAGTACAGAATGCTCCCCTTCGGCCTCGCGTCTGCCCCATGAGTCTTCACAAAGTGCCTCGTCGTGGTTGCCACTTACCTTCGGCGTCAGGGAGTGCCGGTCTTTCCCTACCTCGACGACTGGCTCGTTACGGGCTCCTCGGTCGAGGAGGCTCAGCAAGTGATGTTGCACGCTGTCCTCCTCTTGGAGAGCTTGGGGTGCTTGGTCAACTACCCGAAGTCTCACCTCGAGCCGGTGCAGGCTTGATACTCAGCAGGCGATTGCCTTCTTGCCGGTGGATCGTTCCACTTTCCTCCGAGCTCTGGCAGCTTGCGTCCAAAGTGCTCCCCAGGTCACCGCTCGGGCCATGCTATGTCTCCTGGGCCACGCTGTGTCTCCTGGGCCACATGGCCTTGACTGTGCATATGGTTCCCCATGCCCGTCTGCACATGCAGACGGCTCAGTAGTGTCTCAGTGCCCAATGGAGCCAGTCCCTCGGACACCTCAGGGACCCTGTCAGGGTTCTTCCTGATCTTCGCTTGTCCCTGAGCGGGTGGCAAAATCCCCGCAACCTCCTGCGGGGATTGCCCTTTCAGGCCCCGCAGCACGATGCGGTGCTGATGACAGACACTTCCCTGTTAGGGTGGGGAGCCCACTGCGGGTCACTTTGCACGCAGGGGAAATGATCATCCGAGGAGTCTCAACAGCAAATAAACCTGCTCGAACTCCTGGCAATTTGATGGGCCCTGAGGGCCTTTGAGAAACACCTCAGGGGGAGGTTGGTTCTCATGCAGACTGACAACCGTGTAGCGATGTTCTACATCAAGAAGCAGGGAGGCACGGGATCGCGCTCCCTCTGCCAGGAAGCGGTCCTCATCTGCTCTTTCGCTGTCCAGCGGAGGATGTCCCTCAGGGCGACGTACCTCCTGGGTCAGCAGAATGGCCTGGTGGACAGACTCAGCAGAATCCTTCACCCCACGAATGGCGGCTGGTTCCCAGAGTAGCAGACTGGCTGTTTCTCCGCTGGGGGACGCTGGCGATAGACCTTTTCGCCAGTCCCCAGAACGCACAGCTCCCCCGCTTTTGCAGGCTGGTGCCTCATCCGAGCAGGTAGGGCCCCGATGCATTTCTTCTGGACCGGTCATTCAGCCTTCTCTATGCATTCCCTCATTTCCCCCTCATTGCAAGGGCTGGGTTCAAGGCTCAGCGGGACAGGGCATTGTTGATTCTCATGGCCCCCTCGTGGTCTCGGCAGCCTTGGTTTCTGCTCCGGCTGTCGAAGGAGCCTTCTGTTCCCCTGGGCTCTACCCGGGGTCTGCTGGCGCAGGAGGAGGGTCGGTTACTGCACCCGAACCTAACCTCCCTATCCCTCATGGCCTGGTGGCTGAACAGGTCTCCCTAGCCTCAATGGTCCTTCTGGAAGAGGTCGAGGAAGTCCTCCTCACCTCAAGGAAGGAATCCACTAGGCAAGCCTATGCTTTTAAGTGGAGATGCTTCTCCATATGGTGCTCAGAGCACCAGATCCGACCTCCTTCTCGTGCCCCGTTTGATGGGTTCTCCAGTACCTCCTCCATCTCTCGAGAGAAGGGCTGAAGTCGAACTCTGTCGGGGTTCATTTGAGTGCCATCTCGGCTAATCACCTCCCCATCAAGGGAAAACCCCTCTCAGGGCAGCCGTTAGTTTCCCGCGTCATGCAGGGTCTTCTACTTTCCAAGCTGCCCATCCATCCACCTCCGGTGGAATGGGATCTGAATGTACTCACGCAGCTCACCCGTCCACCCTTTGAGCCAATGGCGACGTGTTTGCTCCGGCACCTGTCCTGGAACATGACCTTCCTGGTGGCACTGACCTCGGCCTGCCAAGTCAGTGAGCTGAAGGCTCTCATGGCTGGCGCCCCTTACACCAGGTTTTATCGGAATAGGGTGGTCCTCCGTACCCACCCTAAATTCCTGCCTAAAGTCTTTTTGGACTTCCATCTCAATCAAGCGATAGTCCTGCTAACCTTCTTCCCGAGGCCGCATGCCGACCAGGCATCGACGGCTCTCCACACACTCAACTACAAACGGGCCCTCGCCTTTTATTTGCAGCGTACCCAAACTCATCGCAAGTCTGACCGGCTTTTCGTGACCTATGATCCCAATAGACCAGGGCAAACAGTCACCAAGTGCACCCTCTCGGTTTGGGTGGTGGACTGCATCGCTTTCGCCCATGCAAAGGTGGGCGTCCCACTAGATCGTCGAGTCACCACACACGGGGTCCGGGCCAAAGCGGTCTCTGTGGCCTCGCTGCGCTCCGTGCACCTGATGAATATGTGCTGGGCGATGACCTGGTCTTCCACGAATACATTCGCTGCGCTCTACTGCCTGGAGAGGGAGTCCCGCCGGGACAGCACCTTCGGCCAGGTTGTACTCCGTAACCTGTTCGGGGTATAAGCAACTCCTTCCCTTCGACCCTTCTTCATGGCTACCGAGGGCTTTGCCCCAAGGACTTGGGCTCCTTCAGGCTTCGGCTACTGCTCACGACCTCACAGAGGCGTTTTTTTGGTTACAGGTTTGGCAGCCTGTAGCTAGGGAGTCCCATAAGTGAGGACTGACTTCCTGCTTGTTCCTGGAGAAAGCGTAGTTACTCACCTGTAGCAGGTGTTCTCCAGGGACAGCAGGAATCAGTCGTCACTACCATCCCACCTGCCCTGATGAGTTGCTGAATTTTTGTCCTTCCTTTGCCATCTGCTTGGTAGGGCTTGAGCTAAGGGACCTGACTGAGCAAGATGGCACCCTTGGGCGGGAAGAGGACCACGCATGCATGGCAGCAATCCCAAAGGCATTCTTTGAAAGCTGGGGAATTGCTCCGCGCGGGCTCCGTCAGTGCCAACATCACTCATAAGTGAGGACTGATTCCTGCTGTCCCTGGAGAACACCTGTTACAGGTGAGTAACTATGATGTCTGGTATCTCCAGCATCTCCTTTAGATAACTCATATTCAAAGCAAAGAGATTAGATACTCATGGACAATTAAGAACATGCTAATTTTTTTCTCAAAACATTGTGAAAAGTTAATTGGCTTTGTTTTGAAAGAAGGCATGTTAGTCTGTGTAACTATTTCCTTAACATTCCCAATGGCATCCTCAGAAACCTCAACCATTGCTTAAATTTGAAAACAGCATCATATTGCAATTGTAGATTTACCATGACTAGGGATTACAATCTTGCAAGAGCATGAAGTTATGTACTAAAATCAAGTTCCTGCAACCCTGTATTGGAGTTATAATCTTTTGGAATCGAAAGTTCCTTTCCACTCTCTTCAGTTTGAGTAGTCTCTTCAGGAAATAGAGCCTGTATAAATTGAATTATAAGATTGGCAGCATAAGTAAATAGCATAGAGAATTTCCTAAACTCACACAAGGAGTCTTAACATTATCTATTTCATTCATAGCCAAACATTGCTAATTGGGAAGAGCCCATCAGTGTGGATGCTATTATTTCAGCCCCCTCTTACCCCAGAGGGAGCCAGAAGAAGGAAATCTCATGATGGGAGGGAGGATTATCAGCCTTTGACTGCAGCATAGGAGGTTTCCTTGCAGATTTTGCAATGGCACCAGATCACCAATGTCGTAAATTCAAGTGGTTAACCGCACACAGGTTCAGCGTTTCCTAATAGCATCTTATATATTCTCTACTATCTCCACAACCTTAGTTGTTGAAACTAACTCCTTAGACTGAAAGAATTTCTCCTGGAAAACAGCATACTGACTGACAGGAGTGATACCATTCAAAACACCACCCAGGTTGAACACAGATATGTTTGGGGAAAACTACAAAGTGTTCTTTGAAAACTGAAATATCTTTGGACTTAGGGACAGGAAATGAAAAAGAGATAAGAAAGTATGGACATCTAATGTTCTTCAGTAGGAGAAGGTGAGGAATTATTTTCTTTTCTACATAGTAACCAGAAGAAAGCTGAATACTGAGGAGGGTACCAAGAAGGCGTCTGCTTAGCCTGTCATCTTGACTCCTCCCCCACTGCCTATGGTTTTCTTTCTATAAAAAGAAAAAGAACTTTGGCCTAAAGCAAAGTGAGAAATCTATTGATTTTGCTTTTGGGGTGTATTTTTTGACTTGGCCAGTGTAGCACATAGGGGGAAAAATGAACTATGAGGTTTTCTTTTTCTCAAAAATCCCTTATCTAGGAAAGCATTGTTACAACTTCTCCCTTTTTCTGGACAGTGGTGATGCTGTTTCACAATTGATTTTCTTTCAGACGTTAGTTTTGTTTTGGAAGTCCAATTTGAATTTGTCTTTAGTTTACTGTTAAATGACAAAGTATACATTTGCATTGCAAATTCATCTGGAAAGTTAGACATGAAGAAAGCCATGGATACTTCATTAAGAATAAGTGTTCAAATGTCCAAATGTTTTGCTTTTTGTAAGTATTTATACTGGATGGAATGCTTTGTTAATACCCAGGTGGCTAATACAGCTGCCCAGAGATGGAAAAAGGAGCAGACTGTTGACAATTCTTGAGCAAAAATGGAAAACAAATCTTCTTCCAGATAACCTTACCTGTCTGTAGCAGTCACTACACTAGGCTTTACCTGATTTAATTTGCAGGCTTCAGTTCCAAGAAAATGTGCACTTTTGATATCAGCAGAAGCCTCCAAAAGCTCTTCTGCAGCAAAATCGAAGGCATTGAAGCTGTGTCATATCAGTATGTTCCATATGTGAAAAGCTGCTTGAAACTGAAAGAAAATCGTTCCTTACAATAGTCATCAATTGCATCCACAGATGAGAAGCAGCCTTTGGAAATGTGTTCTCAAGGTAATGGAAGATCAAAGTTCCATGCTCATAAAATAATAAGTGGAGTAGATTGAGTAAATGTGAATTGGCTGTTTGTTTCTTCAAGAAGTACAAAGAACGGGATATGCAATGAAGTTACAAAGTAGCACATTTAGGACTAATTGGAGAAAACATTTTTTCACTCAGCATTTAATTAAGCTCTGAAATTCATTGCTGGAGGTTATAGTAAAGTTGTGAGCATAATTGGGCTTAGAAAAAGGTTTGGGCAAGTTAATGGAGGAAAAGTCCATGTACCATTTTTCGGGTGGATTGGGAAAATTCACTGGTTACCCTGGTGATAAGAAGCAGGAAGCTACCTTTTGGGAACCTGACAGATACTTGTGATCTTAATTGGCCACCTTTGGAAACAGGATGCTGGACTTGAAGGACTTATGTTCAGACCCAGTATGGCAAATCTTATGTTCTGAAGCGTGGAGACAGAACTTTTTTCAGGTATATTCAGGAGAAGACTCAAAAGTGCTGAGAACGCATTCATGGACAGTGACATTGAAAAATCAAAAATGCTAAACGAATACTTCTGTTTTTACTAAAGAAAATCCTGGAGAAGGGCCACTTTGACAAATATACAAATTGGAATGGAGTAGGTACTACACCATTCACAGAAGATGATATGTTTTAACAGCTTGTAAAACTGAAAGTGAACAAGGCCATGGGACCAGATGGGATACATCCTAGGATACTGAAAGAACTCAGAGAGGTTCTTATAGGGCCTTTAAAGGATGTTTTTAATAGATCCTTGGAGACAGGAGAAGTTCCACAAGACTGGAGAAGGTACCTCTTCACAAAAGTGGCAATAGGGAAGAAGTGACAAACTACAGGCCAGTAAGCCTTACCTCGGTGGCGGGAAAAGTAATGGGGGTGCTTCTGAAAGAGAGAATAGTGGACTTTCTCGAAACCAATAGGTTGCATGATATGAGGCAATATGGTTTTACCAAAGGACGATTATGCCAAACAAATCTGATTGAGTTCTTTGACTGAGTGACTGGAGAACTAGATCAAGGGCATGTGATGGATGTGGTCTAATTAGATTTCAGCAAAGCCTTTGATACTGTTCATCACAGAAAGTTTATCAATAAACTGAACATCCTGGGGATGAGTCCCAAGGTGGTGAATTGGATCAAAAATTGGTTGAGTGACAGATAACAGAAGGTGAGGGGAAACGGAACTCACTTGGATGAAAGGAAGGTGATTAGCAGCATGCCCCAGGGATCTGTTCTGGGACTGATACTGTTCAATGTATTTATGAGTGATTTTGCTGAAGGACTGAATGGCAAGGTCTGTCTTTTTGCAGATGTCATGAGAATTTTCAATAGAGTGGACTCCCCTGAGGGAATGGATAACATGAGGAAAGATCTACAAAATCTGGAAGAATGGTCTAATGCTTGGCAGTTAATATTTAATGTGAAGAAGTAACATATCATACACCTTTGATGCAGAAATCCAAGGGAATTGTATGCGATAGGGGGTGATAAATTGGTGTGCATGGATCAGGAGAAGGACCTTGTAATGATTGTTTCTGAGGATCTCAAGGTGGCAAAACAGTGTGACAAGATGGTGGCCAAAGCCAGAAGGATGCTTGCTTTCATACAGAAAGGAATTACCAGCAGAAAGAAGGGGATACTAATGCCACTGTACAAGTCACTGGTGAGGTCTCACTTGGAATATTGTGTTCAGTTTTGGAGACCATATCTCACAAAGGATATAAAAAGACTGGAAACTGTTCAGAGGAAGTTGACCAAATATTCTAGCAACGAAATCACCGACATCTCAGTACAAACACTAGCTAATCACTACCAAAATAAATAAAAAAAAACTCAAATGCCTTTTGATACAATCAATAACTCTCACCAATCTGTGGACCAATGGTCAGACTTTTACCCCATTTCAAGAACAACATTAAAAACTATCATATCCGGACTCAATACTACCACCTCTTATTTAGACCCATGCCCAGTGTCATGGATAAAAAACACTCTGCCTACCTTACTTTCCTTCATTCTCCCAATAGTCAACCTCTCATTATCCCAAGGTTACCTTCCTCAATCACTCAAACATGCACAAATACGCCCAATCCTAAAGAATGGCAAACTAGATAAAACATGCCCAGCATCATACAGACCCATTTCTAGCATTCCATTTTTGGCCAAAATAATAGAAAAAGTAGTGCAATTACAGACACAGGAATACATAGACACATCTTACCCACTTGACGAGCAACAATATGGATTTCGGCCCCGCCACGGAGTAGAAACACTACTAACAGTATTAATTGATACTCTCCTAAGAGGAATTGACAATCATAAACAAGCATTCATCCTCCTCTTTATCGACATATCAGCAGCCTTTGATAGTGTTCATCATTCAATAATGCTCAGCAACTTAAGACAGATAGGCATAAACTCCACAGTACATAATTGGTTCACTTCCTATTTAAACAACAGAACACAAAATGTACGAATAGGTAATCAAACTTCAACTACATATAACCAAGAAATAGGTTTACCACAAGGATCTGCTCTTTCAGCCCTACTCTTTAACATTTACATAAAACCGGTTTGCAATATCTTTAAAAAATTTGGAGTACATTATCACCTCTATGCAGACGATATTATGATGTACATTCCATTTACAATCCCTAACATACCATTACAACTACTCTGACTGCTATAATGAAATCACAATTTGGCTAAAAACTCAAAACCTTCACATAAATCATGCCAAAACTGAAGTCCTAATCGTAACTAAAAATCAATCATTTATCCCTCCAACCCATATAACACTACAAGAGCAAGAAATTAAAATAAAAAATGAAATAAGATATCTAGGTGTTATCCTAGATACACACCTTACAATGGAAACCCACATTAGAAACACTTTAAAGAAAATCTATTTCAAACTTAAAATTCTCAAACAACTACGTCCGCTTGTATTTATACAAGATTTCATTAATATAACACAAGCTATCATAACCCCTCATTTTGATTTCGCCAACCTAATACTTATAGGCATTTCAAAACAGAACATTAAAAGAATTCAATTAGCCCAAAATGCAACAGCAAGAATTATACTAAAAATAAATTCTATACAACACATAACACCTATACTTGCATCTCTTCACTGGTTACCAATACAAAGCAGGATAATATACAAAACAATAATAACCTCATTTAAAGCATTAAACGACATGGCACCGATTACACAATGTAATCTAATATGCAAAGAAACACCTAAGCCTACTAATAGAAAAGAACAGTTAAATAAACTAAAGATCCCGAAGGACTTCATAAAAGCACATAAATTGACCAACAATAGAGCCTTCTCACACATAGCCCCAATTATCTGGAATTCCCTACCAGAGGATCTACGTTCACTAACAGAGATCTTGGAATTCCGCAAAAAACTAAAAACTTATCTATTCACTAAACACTACAATTCCATAGAAAACTTTGCACTCAACATAGATAAAGGATAATCAGGTAAATGACCACTTAAAGCACAAACCTCACACCTAAATGGACAACACTCAGCGCTAACGAAATGACGATCCTATCTCCTATGACCTAATACCTACGCATGTATATAGTTGTATCAGTTATGTACTGTCTTACGTATATAGATACTACACTTTGTTAGTTAACTGTTTTTACACGGTCCCAGTTCAAAAACCCACTTTGTTTATTTTATGATATGTTAAGATGTTCTATGTAAAAATTAAGATGTTCTATGTAAAACAAACTTAGCTTTGTTAATTGTTGTTATTTGTACACCGCATCTGATCTCTGGAAGATGCGGTATAAAAATGAGTGTTAAATAAATAAATAAATAAATAAATAAAATGATTTCGAGCCTGCGCCAGAAGACCTATGAGAAGAGACTTGAAGATCCAAATATGTACACGCCAGAGGAGAGGAAAGACAGGGGAGATATGATACAGACCTTTAAATATTTAGAGTATTAATGAACAAATAAACCTTTTTCAGAGACAGAGAAGCTGAAAAACTAGAGGGCATAACATGAAACTGCAAGGAGGTAAACTGAAGGACAATGCCAGGAAATACTTTTTCACTGAAAGGGTGGTGGATGCTTGGAATTCCCTGCCAATGAAAGTGGTGGGAGCAAATACAGTGACAGAATTCAAAATGGCATGGGACAAACACCATGGATCCCTTTATAACAACAGGATAAAATCAAAATAAACTTAACTATTTCTTATATCTCAACAAATAGGGGTGGCCTTCATGGAGCAGAGGGGCACCTACCCTTGCCACCTTGCTGGACAGACTAGATGGACCATGCTGGTCTTTATCTGCCATCATATACTATGTTACTGTGAATGCTGCATGTATCATCATCTAAGCAAAGAGCTCCTGGATCACAGAGGATCAGTCCGCTCTCTAGAAGCTAGAGTAGCAGATCAGAGGAGCAGAGGAAGACAAAGAGGTATATAGAGGAGACCTACGGGTACATAGTAGAAATGTTCCATTTACAGTCCGGCAGCCTTGATGCTGCCTTGTAGAAGGAAGGTCAACTGAAAGGAGAGCATCTCCTTAGTATGTCAGGAAATGATCCTGTAGCCAGGTACTGCTCTCCAGTGGATGCAGTATCCTCTAACATAGAGGATGGGTCTCCAGGGGCGACTTCTCAGGAGGGAAGGGTTAGAATGGCCATTTTAATTAATGATTTGAACATTGGGCATGTAGATAGCTGGACAGCTGGTGGGCATGAGAATCACTTGGTCACATGACTGGTGTGAAGATAGTGGAACTCAAGCATAATCTAGATAGGATTCTAGAGCGTGCTGAGGAGGAGCTGACTTTCTTAGTACATGTGGACACCAACAACATAAGAAAGTGTGTGTTCTGGAAACCAAATTTAGGCATTCAGATAGAAATTTGAAATGCAGAATCTCTAGGGCAGCATTCAAATGCTACCTATTACTTTTCCTAAGTGATAGCTCCTAATGTAGAGCATTGCATCATGTAACTATGGTTTGGGTTCTTCTTCCCTAAGTAAAAATCAGACAGATTTGAAAGATTCCAAATTAACCCTGTCATCAAATAGCCATGCTGTTAATATTAGCCAAAAACAAACTTTGAAATGCCTGTTTGCAAATTCTAAAACTCTAGAAAATAAGATAGGAGAGTTAGAGTATATAGCTATGAATGAAAGGTTAGATACAATTGGCATTTCAGAGACCTGATGGAGGGAGGATTACCAATGGGATACTGTGATACAAGGCTACAAATTATATCTCAAAAATAGGTTAAAGCACATTGGTGGAGGGTTGACTGTATTGTTAGAGGGCATCGAGTTAAACAGGATAAACATTTTGCAGGAAACAAAATACACTGTAGAATCTTTATGGATAGAAATTCCATATAAAAAGGGGAAGGGAATAACAGTGGGGATTTACTATCGTCAGCCTGGACAGAATGAACAGACAGATGATGAAATGCTAACAGAAACTGGGGAAGCTAGTAAAGTTCACAACACAGTAATAATGGGAGATTTCAATTAACCCGGTATTGACCGGGTCAATGTCGCTTCAGGTCATGCTCAGGAGATAAAGTTTCTAGATGAAGTAAATGACTGCTTCATGGAGCAGCTGGTTCAGGCAGTGACATGCAGGGACACTGTTTTAGATCTAGTCCTCAGTAGAACACAGGATCTAGTGTGAGACATAACTGTTTTGGGGTTGCTTGGCAATAGCAATCATAATATAAGTTTTGGAAAGTGGGGTCACAGGGACCCTGGCCCCGCCAAAACTTTGCTGCTGTAATTGGCGCTACCCCTACTTCGGCCCATGGGGATCTAATATCCTGTGAGCAGAGGTGGGGGAAGGCCGGCGATTGTGACCTGGCAAGCAGCAGGCTGCTCACGGGGATTCCATACCTCACGGGCAGAAAAGCACTGTAATCATAACACAGATCCCTCCTGTCTGCCCGCGGGAGATCGGATCCCTGCAGGTAGACAGGAGGGGAAGGTTGTCTATCACAGCCAGCGCCTCTGAATCATAACATGTTCACATTTGATTTGATAAATGGAGAGAGGATAGCAAGGAAATTGGCTACGCTAACACTTAACTTTCAAAAAGGAGACTATGATAATGGTTAAGAAAAAGCTAGAAGGAGAAACTGTAAAGGTTGAGTTTACATCAGGCCTGAGCGTTATTCAAAAATTCTATCTTAGAAGCCCAGACCACATGCATTCCATGCTTTAAATAAGGTGGAAGGAAGGCCAAACAATAGCCAGCATAACTTAAAGATGAGATCAGAGAGGCTGTTATAGCTAAGAGAGAATCTTTCAGAAAATGGAAAAAAAGAGCCACGTTAAATGTAAGGCATTAATAAGGCAGACAAAGAGAAAATTTAAAAAGAAGCTTGCCATGGAAGAAAAAGTGTATAATAAAAACTTTTTCAAGTATATTCATAGCAAAACACCTGTGATGGAGTCAGTTGGACCAGATGATGGCGGGGTAAAAGGTGCACTGAGAGAGAGGACAAGGCTATAGCGGAGAGACTGAATTAATTTTTTGCGTCAGTCTTTACTGAACAAATGTAGGAAACTTACCCATGCCAGAAATGATACTTAAAGGTGATGTATCAGAGAAATTGAAACAAATCTCAATAAACTGGTAAGATAAACTAAAAGAAGATGGCATACATCCCAGGGTGATGAAAGAACTGAAATATGAGAACGTAGAACTACTATTAGTAATCTGTGATCTATCATTAAAATCATCTGTAGTACCCGAAGATTGGAGAGTGGCCAATAAATTATACAAAAACAAAGGTATTGTACATCACAAGAAGTCAAAACTTTAACCCACCTCTTCAAAAGCTCCTCCTCCCCCTTCAAAAGCTCCTCCTCCCAGAAGCAGAACTAGAAGTAAAGAACAATACCTTGGTGTTACCCTAGATCGTACACTCAGTATGACCACTCACATTAAGCTAACCATAAAACTGATCTTCTGCAAACTAAGAATGATTCAAGTACTGAGACCATTGCTTTCTACCCATAATTTCAGATCATTACTCCAAGCTCTTATTACCCCACACTTTGATTTTTGCAACTCTATTCTCTAAGGACTCCCCTAAGCACACTCTCCATCTACTTTAAATGGCTCAAAATGTAGCTGTGCGTATCATTTTCAAATCCTCTGGC
The DNA here is from genome assembly GCA_033557465.1 of Ichthyophis bannanicus. Lineage (NCBI taxonomy): Eukaryota > Metazoa > Chordata > Amphibia > Gymnophiona > Ichthyophiidae > Ichthyophis > Ichthyophis bannanicus. Next base: position 369,684,990 of record CM066031.1, read on the forward strand.
TCTGATCGCATCACTCCATTACTATACAGTCTTCATTGGCTACCAGTCTTAAGCTGGCTACAAATCTCTGATGATCATATTTAAGCTTTTTAGAAACATAGCCCCTACTTCTCCTCTCTGATTAATAGTCCCTCCGATGAAAGAACAAGAAGAAGATGTACTCAAAACAATTTAAGAGTCCCCTCTGAATTCTGTAAAACTAATCTTTCAACAAGCAATAGAGCCTTCTCTTTCCTTGGAACTTGCTCCCAGAAAAATTAAGAGCCATTAAAGATCTCAAAATAATCCGTAAGGAAATCAAAACACATCTGTCAAATGAACATTTTGGGAATCGAACGAACCAGCACAACATAGACCCAACCTAAATGTTAAATTACTGTGAACCTCCACACTAAACCCCTATATATACAACACCCTTAGTATCTTAGTAGATATGAAACCCATTGATTAACTCAAGACACACTGGTAAATAATTAGATTGCAATATCTGTAAATAATGTAAAATATGTTCTTCATAAAAAGTTCTCTGTAAATATGTTATGATCAGGCATCATGTTATACCCATGTTATATGTTCAAAGTTTAATATATCTGTTTTGTTCATTGTAAACCGCCCTTGATCTCTGGAAGGAGCGGTATAGAAAAGTTTTAAATAAATACATTTGTGTTTGTTTTTTCTTTAATTTATTTAACGCTAGTTTTTAGAAAGGGTTTCAGGGGTGATCCAGTAAACTACAGATCAGTGAGCTTGACATCGTACCAGGCAAAATGGTAGAAACCATTACAAAAAACAAAATTACTTAACATGTAGATAGTAATGGTTTAATGGGAGAAAGCCAACATGGATTTAACCAAGGAAAGTCTTGTCTCGCCAATCTCATACTTTTTTGAAGGTGTAAATAAACTGGTAGATAAAGGTGAGCTAGTTGATATAGTATATCTCAATTTTCAGAAAAGCCTTTTTATAGTCCGTCATGAGAGATTCTTGGGGAAATTAAAAATCCATGGGATAGGAAGCAATGTACTATTGTGGATTAGGAACTGGTTGAAAGATAGAAAACAGAGAGTAGGGCTAAATGGCCAATTTTTTCAATGGAGAAAGGTGAATAGTGTATCCCAGGGATCTATGCTGGGCCTGCTTCTTTTTTTTTTTTTAATTATTTATTTATAAAAATTTTACAGCAGTATACAGCAAAATTATTAATCAGAGAAACAAATTATACAAAGTAATAAATGTCATTAAGCAATAGACAATAAGAACATAGCCCACATCAATGGGGAGACATGTCCATCAATGAAACAAGAAAACAAAAAAAAGGATAAATAAGGCTAAAACAGACTCACAAGGAACCTGTAGCCAACAAAAGACCGGCCTAATGAGACCCTCCCTTCTCAGGAACATTAATTACCTTTGGTTTTTCCCTGTCCAGAACCCACTTTTCCAAATCGGAAGACGAAAGAAATTTAAACTTATCATTATTCAAAGAAACACAACATTTACAGGGGTATTTTAAAAAGAAAGTCGCCCCCAATGCAAGTAATCTAGGCTTAAGTGAAAGAAAAGCTTTCCTACATAATTGAGTAGTACGAGAGACATCAGGGAACATCAATATCTTAGCCCCACAAAACTGTATCTCTTTTTTCCTAAAGTAAACCTTTAGAATATTGACCTTATCTTCCTCGGAAGAAAAGGTCACCAACAGCGTAGCTCGAGTAGAGATAAGGTCATGCGATTCTTCTAAGAAAGCCGTTAAATTAAATTTCTCCGAATCCACTAGAGGGGCCTCCTCCTGTTCCGCAGTGCCGAGTAAAATATTTGAGGACAAATAATAACACTTAGTAATAACACAGGAATCAGTCTGCGGAAAAAGAAGGGCTTCCTTCAAGTATTTCCGAAATAATATCAAAGGAGAGAGCAAAGAACATATAGGAAAGTTCAAAATCCGCAAATTTCTTGAACGATTAACGTTCTCTAGATTCTCAAGTTTCTGGTGCAAAAATAGGCTATCTTTATTTATTTATTTATTAACAGTTCTTATATACCGCACTATTAGCCATCAGCGCGGTTTACATTGAACAGAAACATCCGACAATTTACATATGTCTGGTCATTACATTTAACAGGAAGTAGAACTTGGATAAACGGGTTAACTATATACATTGGTGATTCATCTGATAATGGACATAAGTAGTGGAAATTTCGGGAGAGGTAGTAACTTGAGGTTCCATTTTTGCCACCACAGAGCTCAAGGCCCCAACTTGAGATTCAAGAGAATGAAATTTTTTTGCCACATCCCCTGTAAACTGACACAATGAAGGAATAGTCTCAGCAAGAGTTCTTTCCGTACGCGTAACTACACGCCATATATCCAATAAGGAAATTTCGGAGGCTGGAAGTTCAATGGGGAGAGCAGAAGGGGGTTGCCAAGACACCACCTTCAAGGGCTCCTTGCATTGAGAAGAGAAACCAATGGAAAGATCAGCCGAAAGCTCAAGAAAACCTGGAGGAAGCGGAGGGGTCCGCTCCACAGAGCTTAAACTCACACCCTCAACTGAAGGATCAAGCGGCACAGTACCTGAGCTGATATACCGTGGAGTAGAAACCACATGTTTTTCAATGGCACCAACTTGTCTATCTGCAGTCCGGTACCCCTTGAGGGAGAGAGGGGCCGGTTGGAAGCCTGGCGAATCGAGCGGGCAGCCCAGCTGACGTCACCTTACAGGCCCTGTTAAAAGATCTTGCTACTGCACCTTCCGTGGGAGTGTCTATCTGCAGTCTGGTACCCCTTGAGGGAGAGAGGGGCCGGTTGGAAGCCTGGCGAATCGAGCGGGCAGCCCAGCTGACGTCACCTTACAGGCCCTGTTAAAAGATCTTGCTACTGCACCTTCCGTGGGAGTGTCTATCTGCAGTCTGGTACCCCTTGAGGGAGAGAGGGGCCAGTTGGAAGCCTGGCGAATCGAGCGGGCAGCCCAGCTGACGTCACCTCATAGGCCCTATATATTTTGGTGAACTGTACGGCGCTCAGCCGTCGGCGCGTTTCCTAAGGGGCGGTTCCAAAGGGGCATGGTTACGCCCCTTATAAGCCCCTTAGGAGCACATTTGGAGCCCAGGCAAATTAAAATCCAGCGATGCCGGGCGGGAAGCGTAAGAAGAAATCTTGGGCCTGCTTCTTTTTAACATATTTATAAATGACCTGGAAATGGGAATAGCGAGTGAGGTGATCAGATTTGCCAATGATACTAAATACCCATCTGGGAAGCAGCAGAATGGGATGGTATTAGCAGCAGAGAATCACATTTCTGTGACAATGGCAGCAACACTAGAATCGAACTGCACGGAAGAAAGGCCTGGCAATCTATTTCCGCATCTTGCCATGAAAACCCAATGGATAGTCAGAACAAAACAAATTGCCACTATAGTGTTGGAAGATGAGACCTCCAGGTTGGATGGCACTCAACTGGCTACTGGGGAAGAACTGAAGACTTTACGGAGTAAAGCCAACGATTATAATGTGGTTGGATCAAAGCCCTCGGGATGTCTGACTGCTAAAGATGTCTTACATATTGGGACATGGAATGTACAAAGCATGAATCAAGATAAGTTGGAGATGTTCAAGAATGAAATGGAACATGTACAACTCGATCTGTTGGGTGCCAGTGAACTGAAATGGACACTGTAAATCATGAGAAACTCTGGGCCACATTAAGAAGCATGGGTATACCAGAACACCTGATTGTTCTCTTGCGCAATCTTTACATTGATCAAGAAGCAACAATTCGAACAGAACAAAGAGAAACAGAATGGTTTAAAATCAGCAAAGGTGTTCGATAAGGCTGCATACTTTCCCCCTACCTGTTTAATTTATATGCAGAACAAATCATCAGAGAAGCAGGATTGTATGAAAGAACCAAGGTGTGAAGTTTGATGGAGGACTCATCAACAACCTTCGCTATTCTGATTATACCACATTAATGGCAGAAAGGAAAGATTATCTGAAACATTTGCTTCTCAAGATTAAGGAACATAATCTTAAAATGGGCCTGCACCTTAATGTAAAGAAGACAAAGATCCTAACAACTGGCAAAATCAATAAGTTCATCATTGCTGGTGAAGAAATTGAAATAGTTGACAACTTTAACCTACTTGGATCAGCTATCAATAAAGAAACAACAAGCAGTCAAGAAATCAGATGACACATTGCTCATGGCAGAATGTCTATGAAGGACCTAGAAAAGATTCTCAAGAGCAGAGATGTCTCTCTCCATACAAATATTTGACTCGTTCAAGCCACGGTATTTTCAAAAACGTCATAGGGATTTGAAAATTGGACAGTGAAAAAGATAGGAAGAAAATTGATGCCTTCAAATTATGGTGCTGGCGACAAATACTGTGTATACCATGGACTGCCCAAAGAACAAATCAATCCAGTACTAGAGGAGATCAAACCTAAGCTTTGTTTAGAAGCTCAGATGACAAGACTTCGACTTTCATACTTTGGACACATCATGTGAAAGAGATCATCGGAGAAAGAGATCATGCTTGGCAAGGTAGAAGGTCAATGCAAAAGAGGAAGGCCAGCAATGAGATGGATCGATACAATAACAGCAGCTATGGTGTCACTGTGTCAACAATGAGCCACTTGACTAAAGGCCAAACACAATTTAAGACAACTATCCAGAGGGTTGCCATGAGTTGACACCGACTCAATGGCACTTAACATCAACAACACCACCAAATTATTCAAAGTTGTTAAAATTCAAGAGGATTTTAAAAAATTGCAAGAGGATCTTGATACACTGGGAGACTGGGCATCCAAATGGCAGATAACATTAAATGTGGATAAGTTCAAAGCTGTGCACTTATAGAAGAAGATCCCAAACTATAGTTAAACGGTGCAAGGTTCCACATTAGGAACCACCACCCAGGAAAAGGATTTAGGCATCATCATAGATGATACTTTGAAACCCTCTGCCCAGTGTGCAGCGGCAGCCAAGAAAGCAAATAGAATGCTGGGAATCATAAAGAATAGAATGAAGAATAAAACAAAGGCTATTATAATGCCTCTGTATTGCTTCATGGTGCAACCACACCTTGAATTTATTTATTTACAGTCTCTTATATACCGCGCTATTCGGCATCAGTGCGGTTTACATGGAACATAAACTCACAACAGGGCAGCAAGCCGCTCTGTGTTTACAGAGAACGGGTACTAAAAACCTGTCTAACACATAGGCGTCATGTTTAAGTCATATCGGAGGTAGACTGAGTTGAGGTTGGATTGCCTGTATGTTGGTGTTGCTGTACTAGGATGGGGAGGGGGTTGTTCGTATGTTGGCTTCCGGGTAGTACTTGAGGAAGAGATGGTGCTTCAATGACTTCCTAAACTGGGTTAGGTCAGGAATTGCCCGGATGGTGGGTGGTAGGGCGTTCCAGCATCTGGGCGCACAGAACTTGAAAGCCCTGTTTGCTTTTGATTGGGTGCATTGGGACTTTCAGTGTATTGACTGCTGCAGATCTTCTGGACCTGTTGGGGGGGTATGGTGTGGAAAAGTTCCATGAGGGAAGCAGATGAGAGCCCATTGATGGCCTTGAATGTCAGTAGTAGGGTCTTGAATGCGATTCTGACGTGAATCGGGAGCCAGTGCAGCTGTTTCAGGATGGGTGTCATGTGCTCGCTTCTGGGTACCTCGTGTAGAACTCTCACTGTGGCATTCATCGCAAGCTGGAGTGGGATCAAGGTGGATTGTGGGAGCCCTTGAAGTATTGCGTTTTGCGTAATCAAAGTGTGGGTATAATCAGTACTTGGTAAATTGTCCTGAAGTCATCCGGCTCTAGCAGAGCTCGTATGTGCATGAGGGTTCGGATCCTGTGGTACACTGTCTTCATTTTGTTACTTATGTGTGCCTTCATGTCGAGGTGTTGGTCTAGAGTGACGCCCAGGTATTGGATTGTGGTTTTGGTTTGTAGTTCTGCTTCCTTAACCTTTAGATGGGGAGGTGGGTTGAAATTTTGGTTCCTTGTAATGAAAAGGACCTCTGTTTTCTTCTGCTGTTTTCGAAGGTTCTGAGTTTGAAGCCAGTCGGATACTGCATTAAAGCAATCTGTCAGTGGGGAGAGGTCCAGTTGTTCTGTTGCGAAAGGCATGTAAAGTAGTATATCGTCTGCATATATTAGGCATTCGACGTTGAATGATCTAATGAGATTACAGATAGGCTGCATGTATATATTGAACATCAGGGCGGAGAGGGAGGATCCTTGCGGAACGCCCTGTCTCTGGTGGAAAGGTTTTGATGAAGAAACTCCAGATCGTACATGCTGCCATCTGTCGGATAAGTATGACTTGCACCATTCTAAAACCTTATCATGAATACCCTTCTCCCTGAGACGCCCCAGGAGAATCTCGTGGCTTACCGAGTCAAAGGCAGCGGCTATGTCCAAGAAGATGAGGACGTACCCTTGGTGTATGTTGTCGATTCCAGTAATTATGTTGTTGTAGAGGGTAGTGAGGAGTGTTTCCACTCCATGGGACTCCCTGAATCCGTGTTGGCAGGGATCCAGCGACGAGGCGGATTCAATGTGGTCTTGTATTTGTCCTTGGACTTCTTTCTCGATGATCTTGGCTAGAAGTGGTATGCTAGCTATCGGTCTGTAGGAGTCTACCTTCTGGGAATCGAGCTTACTGTTTTTCAGCAGAGGCCTAATAGACGTATGTTTGAGGCATGTTGAGGAATATTGTGTGCAATTCTGGTCACCATATCTTAAAAAGAATATAGCAGAATTAGAAATGATACAGAGAAGAGCAACAAAATGGTAAAACGGATGTAAGGATTTCCCTGCGAGGAAAGGCTTAAAAGGTTAGGACTCTTCAGCTTGGAAAAGAGACGGCTGAGGTGAGATATGATAGAGGTCTATAAAATAATGAATGGAGTAGAACAGGTAAACATAGATTGGCTGTTTACTCCTTCATAAAGTAGAAATACTAGGGGACACACAATGAAGCTAAAATGTTGCACATTTAAGACTACCCGTAGAAAATATTTTTTCACTCAACGCATAATCGAACTCTGAAATTCATTACCAGAGGATGTAGTAAAAGCTGTTAGTGCGGCTGAGTTTGGGCAAGTTCCTGGAGGAAAGGTTCATAACTCATTATCAAAAAGGACTGGGGAAATCCACTGCTTACCCCTGAGATGAGCAGCATGGAATGTGTATATCTTTGGGAAACTAGGAGTCCAACACGTGGTACTCTCATTCACAGACAAACACAGAGCAGTAGTAGGAGCAAGGCGAAGCAAAAACTCAACCCTTTGATAATGACGGACCAGCATTACTGAATCACCCCTATACTGGCAGTGTTTCGACAAAACTGCCTTCTTCAGGGGTTTTAACTTCCAACAGATAAAAACATAAAAACATTAAAATTATATCATAAAACACAAAGTGAAAATTGAATAGACATAAATCTAATATAATAAAAACAATGATGATAATAATAATGAGAAAAACAGCCATTTTAATATATTATGTAGGAAAAAAATAAATGAGAAAGTACTAATGATGCCACACACAAATATATACCAAGAACACTCATTTTGTGGGAGGATTACAGGAAGATACCCTATATCTTATAGCAAACTAGAGACCCAGGGGAATGTAAGTCTCCACACACAACCATATAGCCACTTATTCTTGCCTGTGTTAGTGCTAAGGAGTCCTTATGTAATGTAAATGCATGATATATTTGAAGCTCAATAATAAAATGAGAGAGCAATACAGTGGTGGCTAAATAGTTTTCATAATAAAATAAGACAACGAGGAAGGTATTGAGTCCATGAAATAGAAAACTGGTCAGGCAGGAGGCAAGAGAGCAAAATAAAATTTCTCTATGTGCCAAAACAGCACAGACAATGTGGGCACACTATCAGAACTATTCCACACAAGGTAATTATGAGCTGGAATGAGAATGCAATGGAGAGGCAGCTTTATGTAAATGATGAGATATAATAAAAGCATAAAACCCATAGTATGTGTACACTATGTGAGATACACTAGTGCAGTTCAAAGACAGGCTATGGTTCGCTAACAGCATATCAAAAATAAAAAACAGATGATAAACAGTATAATAAACAAAAAATGAGTATTGGAAACATCAGCCATACAGTGGATCACATAAAACACTTGAAAAAACCCTCAAAACCTTTGATCCCATCTTACCTGTCGCATATAGTTCCTACCATCAGCGTTTCTGTTTAGACGCTGACAGTAATCAGCCGCCATTTAAAGGCTTCAATTTGGCACCAAAAATTGATATTGATATTGCAAAGGTAGCAGTGAAGGGAGAAGTGTTCATATTGGATGGCTTTAATCTACTAGACGTGGATTGCAGTATTTCTTCTGCAACTCTAGAAAGAAGTTAAAAGGATTGTGAATGCCTTCCAAGAAGCACTGCTTAGACAACTGGTGATAGAACCAACCAGGGAAAGTTTGATGCTGGATTTAGGGGCTTGTTTACAAAGCCGCGGTAGCGGTTTGCGATCGTAATCGGAGCCGCGGCCCCATTGATTTCAATGGGGCCGCGGCTGCGATCGCGATCGCGAACCACTACCGTGGCTTTGTAAACAAGCCCCTTAGTGTTCACCAATAGAGATAGCATGTCAGATGTCCAGGTGGGTGCCCATGTGAGCAGTAGTGATCATCACACAATGTTGTTTGAGATAATAGCTGAGGCAGAATCCAATCACAGCAAACTCAAAGTCCTAGACTTCAAAAATGCTGACTTTATTAAAATGGGGAAGTACCTGAAGGAGAGGTTGGCAGGGTGGGAGGAGATAAGTGAAGCAGAATTGCAGTGGATTAAACTAAAAGAGGCAATAAAAGGGGCAACATGTATTTCCTTATCGGTCCTACAGTTTAGTCCTCCACCTCTGGGTAGTGCACCTCCTCCTGCAGCATGGAGACTGGACAAGTCAAATTCGTGACATCACCGGGTATATCTTGCTAGTCTTCTCCCATCATCCCCCAATGTGTCCAGTCTCCATGCAGCAGGAGGATGTAGTGAGCCTAGGTGCTGGGCTCACTAGAGCATCAGATAAGGAGCATTTAGTTAGATTAGACAGGTTTTTATTGTTAATTTGTTACCCTATAACAGTGATGGCTAACCTTTTTGAGCCCGAGTGCCCAAACTGCCGCACAAAACCAAAGAATTTCCTCAAAGTGCCAGCACGTCATTTGCATAAGTGGTCTTATTTGCATAAATATTTGCATAATGTTACCATACACTAACTTTTAGTAAACATGTCTCTTAATGAGTGTATGGATAAAGAAAGACTAAAAGATTTCTACATTACTATAATCCAGTGCCAACCGCCAGGCACATTAGGAACTACTACAAACGCTGCCCATTTAGAACCCATAGCAAACCCGCCGTATCCTGACAGCATTACCAGGACTCACAAAGCACCATACCCTACCTATCAAAAGGCAACACTGCAAATATTAAACCAATACATTTCAGTGAATACTGGGGAAAGAGAACAAGTGGCAACGTCAAATAGGAATTTCCTCTTGTACCAAACAAAGCGCAGATGTTAATGATGCACATTTCTCAGAGCTGACATATTCCAGTTAATAAATTCAAAATAAAGAGATATCTTTCTACCTTTTGTGCATTTTTTTTCAGTTGCAATTGGTCCAGCCATTTTCTTCTGGTTTCTTCATGTTTTCTGCTAACTCTCCATCGTCTGCTGTCCATTTGTCCTTTCTTCTCTCTTCTAGTTTTTTTTCCATTCTCTCTCTCTACATCTGCTTTAACATACTAATCTTTCTCCTTTTGCTCTTTCCTCATTCCTATTTCATCCACACAAATTTTACCCCTCCATCCTCAATCCCCAATTACTCTCCCAATACCTGGCCAATTGTAGATTTTTCATCCCTCCTACACAAAATATTTTTCCCCTCTCCATTTTACTCTCCCAGCCCCATCCCATTCTAATCCTCCCCCAACATCAGCTCCCCCTTCTAGTTCCAGTCTCACCCAGCATCCATTCCCTTCTTCAAGCCCCCCACTTCCCCTCAGCCCATTTCCATTCCAAGCCCCGTCCCCATCAGCTATTTGCAGTTCAAGCCCCCTTCCACTCAGCCCATTTCCAGTCCTAGCAACCCCCCCAACCCATTACCAGTCCTAGCCCCCCATAGCCCACTCCCAGTCCTAATCCCACCAGCCCATTTCCAGTCCTAACCTCCCCATCAGCCCACTCCCAGTCCTAATCCCCCATCACTCAATTTTTAGTTTAAGCCCCCCCAGCGCCTATCACCACTCCTAACCCCCCCAGCGCCCATCACCACTCCTAACCCCCCCAGCCAGCCCAGTGCCCATCACCACTCCTAACCCCCCCCAGCCAGCCCAGTGTCCATCACCACTCCTAACCCCCCCCAGCCAGCCCAGTGTCCATCACCACTCCTAACCCCCCCAGCCCAGCGCCCATCACCACTCCTAACCCCCCCAGCCAGCCCAGTGCCCATCACCACTCCTAACCCCCCCCAGCCAGCCCAGTGTCCATCACCACTCCTAACCCCCCCCAGCCAGCCCAGTGTCCATCACCACTCCTAACCCCCCCAGCCCAGCCCATCACTACTCCTAACACCCCCCAGCCCAGCCCAGCCCATCACTACTCCTAACCCCCCCCAGCCCAGCCCAGCCCATCACCACTCCTAACCCCCCCCAGCCCAGCCCAGCCCATCACCACTCCTAACCCCCCAGCCCAGCCCAGCCCATCACCACTCCTAACCCCCCCCAGCCCAGCCCAGCCCATCACCACTCCTAACCCCCCCTCCAGCCCATCACCACTCCTAACCCCCCCAGCCCAGCCCAGCCCATCACCACTCCTACCCCCCCCCAGCCCCGCCCCGCCCAGCCCATCACCTAACCCCCACCCCCCCCAGCCCAGCCCAGCCCAGGGAAAATTAAAAAAAAAAAGAAAACCTGTCTGCTGCCGCTGTCGGGGCCACCGCGGCAGAATCGAGCGTGCCGCGGGGCCCCCCAGTACCCGGCAGATCCTGCCCTCCCCGTAGCAGCTCTCTCTTTGGAGCTGCAGTCAGACGCGCCGGCTTGCAGAGCGCGAGGGAAGAGTTCCCTCGCTGCTCTGTTAAGCCCGCGGGGGCTGATGGGAAGTTCCCATCAGCCCCCGCGGGCTTAACGGAGTCGCGAAAGGGAAACTCTTCCCTTCGTGCTCTGCAAGCCGGCGCGTCTGACTGTAGCTCCTAAGAGAGAGCTGCTACGGGGAGGCCAGGATCTGCCGGGTACAGGGGGGCCCCGCGGCACGCTCGATTCTGCCGCGGCGGCCCCGACAGCGGCAGCAGACAGGGTTTTTTTTTTTTTTTCCGATTGCGGACCTTCCCGCGTGCCAGCTGCAAGGCCTTCGCGTGCCACAGCTGGCACGCGTGCCATAGGTTCGCCATCGCTGCCCTATAATTTCATTTAATTTAATTTCCTTTGGGGAGCTATCGGTGCTTGTGTTCTATAAAGTTAAAAAAAAAAAAGAAGTTGGACAGGGGAGGAATCGAGCCTATGGGGATTCCCTTCTCTCCTCTCGGGCTTATTCAGTGTCCGGGTTGCTCTCCCCTCCTGGAATGGACGGAGGGGAGTTGTGCAGATAACCCAAATGGCTTCCTCCCAGATGTGCGGACAGCGGCGGTTTTCAGGACAGCCGGAGTTGGAGCGCCCTCTCGACGGCAGCTGCTTCGGGCCTGCTCCAAGCAGCACCACGATTTGCTGGGCTGCCGCCTCTTCGCGGCGTAATCGGCACTAAAGCAATTTGCAGCTCCAAAGACAGAGGTGAGTGCCTCATCAGCGATCGGGGAGGCCATCAGGCCTAGATCACATGGACAAGCTGGTTAGGTGGCAAGTTAAGCGCTGCTGTTTTGCGGGCCGTTTCTTCCCACGTTTTTTGAGGCGATAAGCACTGTTTATTTTTCAAGCTCTCTCGAGTTGTATTATCTGGTATAGGGGTTTTTATGTCCGTCATAGGATATTTTGTTTACAAAATATAAAAAGGGATTACTTTTAATTTATTTCGGTGAGCTTGATTGTGGTCCTTATGTCTTAAAGAGATATACTCAAAAAAGAGGAAAAGAAAAGCTTTATTTCCATGGCTATTGTTTGGTTTTTATTCTCTGCGGGGCAATATCAGATGCAGGGATTTGCCGGGGCGGTGCAGCCAGCACCAGTGAATGCTTATACGCGGCGCTGACAGGGGCAAAGACCGGGGACTGTGATCGGGTCTCCGCGGCGCCTGGCAGGCACGGCAGTTGAGGTGCGCGGGACTTTTCCCGCACCTTTTATGTGGCACAGGTAGACCGCGTCCAGCGGCAGCGCTTGTATTTATTTGGGTTCCTTGAAGAAGGGTTATTTAATTGGGTTTGAGTACTTAGTTTTTGGTTAGGATACAGTTTTAAATTGCTGAGTTTGAAGATTTAAAAAAAAAAAAAAAGAAGGTATTGGAATGAACGACTTAATTAAAGGAAGGTAGATTGAATTAGTATTTTTTATATTGCTTTAAGGGGCCACACAAAAAAAAAAGAGGAATAAAAGGCAATAAATAAAAGGTTCCCTTTTTAGAGGGGCATCCGGCTGTGCAAAAGGTATATGGAACCTTGTTCATGTTTGGCTAATACCGTTTATTGCTTCTATGGCCTGTATGTTCTGTACCCCAAGACCAAGGCCCGGTTTGCTTGTCGGGGTCTAACGTTATCTCCCCCTCTTCAACACCCAGGCAGGCACAGCAGGCTACGGTAAACCTTCAGCTGGCTGACGGTTAAGGAAGCTTCTTGTGAAACTGGCTCCATCAGTACCTCTGAATCGGAGGCCCAGAGCCTTCTGTCTCTTGCCAACCATCTGCATTTAGGTGCGATTTCTTCTTATTCAGTCCTGCATGTTTTTCCCCCCGCCCTCCCCCATTGCTGTGGTTGGGGTGCTGGGGAAAGACAGACACTGGAGGATAATGCCGAACGACGCAGCTTCTTCCTATGGGGTCTGTTGCAGTTTCTTTTTTAGTTCAGTTAATTGGGTTGATTTTTATTTTATTTCTTCAAAGGCTATACGCCGGAGCCGGTGGAGGTGTACTGTGCTGGAGATCTGGTTACTTACCCGGGTTCTGGTTCAGGGAGTTCTTGGGGAGTGTTCTCAGCCCTTATCACCATGCCGGCCAGGCCACAGGGCCGGTAGGGGAGGGATTCAAGGAGTGTGACTCCCACTTTATCCTTAAGCATTCCTTGTTACACAGTGCACGCTTATTCAGGGCACAATGACTTGATTCCGACATGTGGGAACGGCCTAATTGAATAGCCATGGTTGTGGCTGCGCAAAGATGAGAGTGCTGTGAACCTGGTCAAGTGATCCAAAAGGTTGAGGCCTCGTAACTTTTTCCAGAAAAGGTCTGATATAATGCCAGAGACAGGAATATAGAGGTGTTTTAAACTGCGTATAGGTTTGTAGCAGCTACAGCCCTGTGGAAATCAGGAAGTACCTGCAAACAAGAAATGCAGGTGGTTAGAAAGATGGTGAATAGGAAGCAAATGAGTTCTTCCCATCTGTCTATGGTCAGGGAGTACCCGCTCGTTTGGGGAGTGACCCAACGGGGTACTTTTCCTTCCAGAGAGTAGGGGTTTCGGGGCTTTCGGAGAGCAAGAACAGGATTCTCGATTCCCTCTACCGCGGCTGCCCGAAAACCACAATGAAGCCAGGCGGGCCCAGATAGCAGTTCATTCGATAGGAGGACGTATTCGGGGGTTTCTTCCTGCCGGGGCCCGGATAACGACAGAGCAGTCGTTGTTAGAGGTGATACATGATGGGTATGCCCTCGAATTTGCTCGCCCGGGGCTACATTAGTTTGTTCTGTTCCCTTGCAAGGGACAGCGGAGAACGGCTGCAATTCAGCAAGCTTTGAATCTTATTTTGCATTGAGCCCATACGAAATTTTCAGCATCGAGCGCTGTCCTATTTATTTCATAATTCTGAAGAAAGAAGGGTATCCCCATTCTTTCTAGTTCGCTAGAAAGTGAATCGTTGTCTCCAAGCGTCTCACCTTTTAATGTAGCTGTTGCGATCGGTGGGGGTGGTGGTTCCGCAAGAGAAGTACTTCTCATTTCTCCTCCTTATAGAAGCATAATTACACATTTCAATGAGAGCAGCACTACGGAAGTCTCTAAGTTTCAAGTCTTGCATTTTGGTTTGGCAACAGCCCCGAGCACCTTCACCAAGGTTATGGTAGTGCTGGTAGCAGCTGCGGTAAGGAGGAATCTGAGTTCACCCTTGCCTCGACGATTGGCTGATTCGACCAAAGCCCAGGGCTGAGAGTGTCCGGTTATCAACAGGGTAATAAAATGTCCTCAGGCTCTCGGCTGAGTAGTCAATGCAGTTAAAAGTCGCTTAGTCCATTGCCAGTCCTACAGTTCTCGGGGCTACCGTCCGACTACCAATGGGAGAACAGTATTTCTGCTGGAGCTGGGAGATCATGCCCTGCAACAGCTAGTATGCAAGTTTTTGGCGGATCTGGCACCCGTTGGCTTGAAGCTATCTTCGGCGAATCGGGGCAATGGCGGTGACTCTGGAGGTAGTCCTGTGGGCCAGAGTTTGCATACGCCCCTAACAAAGGGTCTTATTACGACGAAGGCCTCACCAGAAATGTTCTCGGAACTAACGTCTCCCTTGTCCTGCGCAGGTCGGGCGAGCCCTTCACTGGGAGGGCTACTCCCAGGAGATCTTGCAGCGAGCATGTCGCTGAAACATCCACAGGGGCTCTCGATGTTGATGGATGCGAGTCTCGCAGGCTGGGGAGATCATTGCGAGGCCCTTTTCGCACATGATGGTTGGAGCAATCAGGAGGCCCATTGGTTGGTCAACGGTTTGAAGCTGAAGGCGTTAGCTCGGGAGCTTCAAGCGGTCGAATCTGAAGTACAGGATAGGTCAGGGCGAGTGTGGTATGGCATTCCGTAACAGTGGCTTATCTAAGCCAGCAAGGGGGGGGTGGCACAAGCAGTGCGACCCTGGAAGAGGAATCAGAGGCTCGGTTCGCATTGCTGGAGCCTCGACGGCAGGCGTGTTTGGTGGCGCACTTTGCAGGGGCCAACCATGTGATGGAACGGACTTGGTCAGAGCAGTCCGGGTGGATGTCGGAGAGGGGGAACTTCACCTGAAAGTGTTCGTACAGATAGTCATCAGGTGGGGCCCTCCGATCATGGCTCTCTTGACAACTCGGGTACACAAAGACCAAGAGTCGAAGACCGTCAGGATAAATTCAAAGTTTCTTTAATAAGGTCGTCCCCAACGCGTTTCGGCATAAATTGCCTTCCTCAGGGGGTAACAGCTAAAAACATCAAACATAAAAAACTTATAACATTAATAAATACTAAACAAAATCAATAATACATAAAAAAGCCCTAGTAACTATTAAAACAATATATAAGTAAACTTAAAATGAAAATTATTAGATCCAAACTGCCGTGTAAACACCAGACTAATCATACTCACATGAAAATACATGGAGGACCCTTATAAATATATTAAATAATTATGATATAGAATGTGTGTAAAAGGTACTTGATTTGAAAAAGACAGACAGCCAAAGACATAAAGTTTCAGACAAAACATTGTACTTAGGTGAATACTCACATTAGACCAATGCTAAATTCCCTAATATGTCATAGGAAATGGATGATATCAAACTATAAGATAAAATAGACAAACTTGTACATTTGATTGTATTGAGATGAATTCAAACTTATGACTTAGAGGGAACATATTATCAACATTGTTGCTTGATATAATTATGCAAAATGGCTCATAAATTAATTCATAAAAGATAATTATATCATCGAACTCAAATAATTGTCTTTGGACTTAATACTTATAAAACCATAAACTGTATAAAATTTAAAGGGGCATAATAAAAACCAGAACCATACATTATATAATCGTCCTAAACCTTCTAACAAAAAATGAAAATATATAGATAGTATATAGAAATTAGATTAATCTAACTTGTTTTTACATTGCTATTGTAATATGGTTTCAACCATACATTCTCAAGAAGGAGAACAACATAATATGGTTAAAAAATAGAAATTGTATATATTTTAAATCAAACTGTTACAAAAGGGGGGCATGGTTGAGAAACAGAGGACTGAATTGTGTAATACATTACTAGTTCTTATAATAATGAAATAATAGAACAATGATGATAGGCGCTGCCTTATTAAACTTAAATAGGTAAGAAACTAAAAGGAGTTAAGTGTAGGTATTATGACTTAGTGGTTATAATAATTGAAAAAAGCCTTAAGCAATGCATTACTATCTCTTGCTATATTGAGGCAAGTGGTATAATCTGGCAGATGAATATAATTTGTACTGTGTAAATACTGGAATATAACCCCACTGCGTGATGTTTTACATACTCACGTGTGGCCAAGAAAAGTAAAATGTCCCGTTCTAAAAGGTTTTTATAAAACTGTATAAAAAAGAACAAAAAACTGCTCTACTGCTACTATATGTGTGCTTGAGAATGTAAATTTCTAAGGATAGTCAGCGATAGAAACTACGGGTTTGGAGAGCGTGATTACGAGAAGGGGATTCAGGTGGAGGACTGAACTGTACTCCCTCAAGGAACAACAATTACCAGGTAAGTGTAATTTCCATATATGTAAGGAAAGTACATAGGAAAAGGAAACCTGTTTGGTTCACCAGAGAAGTAGCTGCACAAATAAAAGCAAAAAATACAGCTTTTACAAAATTCAGAGGCTCACAAAAAGAGGAACATAGAAAAGAATACAGGATGAAGCTAAAAGAAACAAAGGAAGAAATAAGGATAGTAAAAGCAAAGGCAAAAGAAAAAATGGCTAAAGATGTGAATCATGGAGACAAAACTTTTTCATGTATATTCGAGAGAAGAGGAAGATCAGAGGTGGAATTGCAAGACTCAAAAGTGCCAAGAACGCATTCGTGGAAAGTGACATTGAAAAATCAAAAATGCTAAACAAATACTAATGTTTTTACTAAAGAAAATCTTGGAGAAGGACCACCTGAAGGTGTGCAGAGTCATGCACTTGAGATGCAGAAATCCAAAGGAATTGTATGCAATAGGGGTTGAGAAGATGGTGTGCACGGACCAGGAGAGAACATAAGAACATATGATATGCCATACTGGGTCAGACCAAGGTCCATCAAGCCCAGTATCCTGTTTCTAACAGTGGCCAAACTAGGTCATACGTACCTAGCAGTTTCCCCAAAAAACACAGGTTCTGCAATGCTTGTACTAGGTCAAGCATTGATATCCTGGGTACCTTCTTAATGATGGTTTATGGACCTTTCCTCCAGGAACTTGTCCAAACCTTTTTTACACCCAGCTACACTGACAGCCTTTACTACATCCTCCGGTAACAAATTCCAGAGTTTGATTACACGTTGAGTGAAAAAATATTTTCTTTTATTAGTCTTAAATAGTTTACCCTGTAGCTTCATTGCATGTCCCCTAGTCTTCCTATATTCTGATAATGTAAACAGTCGATCTACGTTTACCCGTTCCACTCCGTTCATTAATTTATAAACTTCTATCATATCTCCCCTCAGCCGTCTCTTTTCCAGGTTAAAGAGCCCTAACCTTTTTAGCCTTTCTTCATAGGAGTATCCTTCCATCCCCTTTACCATTTTGGTGGCTCTTCTCTGAACCTTTTCTAATAATGCTATATCCTTTTTAAGATACGGCGACCAGAATTGCACACAATATTCAAAGTGCGGTCTCACCATGGAACGGTATAGAGGCATTATAATATCTTTTGTTTTATTTTCCATTCCTTTCCTTATGATACCTAGCATTCTATTTACTCTCTTGGCTGCTGCTGCACACTGGGCCGAGGGTTTTAACATGTTATCCACAATGACGCCTAAATCTTTTTCCTGGGTGGTGGTTCCTAATGTGGAACCTTGCATCGTGTAAGCATAGTTTGGGTTGTTCTTCCCTAGGTGCATAACTTTGCACTTGTCCACATTAAATTTCATCTGCCATTTTGATGCCTAGTCTTCCAATTTATCAAGATCCTCTTGCAATTTTCCACAATCCTCTGGGTTTTAACAACTTTAAGTAGTTTTGTGTCATCTGCAAATTTGATAGCCTCACTCGTTATTCCACTTTCCAGGTCATTTATGAATATGTCAAAAAGCAGCGGACCCAGCACAGATACCTGGGGTACACCACTATTCACCTTTCTCCATTGGGAAAATTGGCCATTTAGCCCAACCCTCTGCTTTCTATCTTTTAACCAGTTCCTGATCCACAGTAGTACACTGCCTCCTATCCCATGACTCTTTAGTTTTGCCAAAAGTCTCTGATGAGGGACCTTGTCAAAGGCTTTCTGAAAGTCCAGATACACTATATCAACCGACTCACCTTTGTCCACCTGTTTATTCACACTTTCAAAAAAAACATAACAGATTAGTAAGACAAGATCTTCCTTGTCTAAAGCCATGTGGCTGTCTCCCATTAGGCCATGACTATCTACATGCTGAGTAATTTTATTCTTTATTATGGTTTCTACCATTTTTCCCGGTACTGACGTGAGGCTCATTGGTCTGTAGTTTCCCGGATCACCCCTCGAACCCTTTTTAAAAATTGGTGTTACATTGGCGATTCGCCAATCTTCAGGTATTAGAGAACACTTATTAAAAGAGGGCTGCTACACAGTTCCCTGTCCTGTGCTGCTGAGGTAAGCTATATTCTTATTTGATTTAAATTATAGCTCTTTGCTGCTGCTAGGCTTTAACTTATTATGAAATTTAAACTACAAGCTCTCTGCTGGGTTCTAAATTTAACCAGAAAGCTCTCTTCTGTGTTTTAAATTTAAACTAAAAGTACTTTGCTAATGCTAAGCCCTGAGTGACTATTAAATTAAAACTATAAGCTCTCTGCTGGGTATGAAATGTAACCAGAAAGTTCTCTTCTGTGTTTTAAATTTAAACTTAAACTGCTGCTACTAGGCCCTGACTGATTTAACAAAAAATAGTGGGTTCACAGATTAAATAGCTTTAATAGAAAGAATTCCTTTCAGAAAATTCCCAGAAGTATATACTCACAATTGCAGATCTCTCTTCAGAAGTAACAGTCCCTTTTTCTAGTCCTTCAAGAGGGATCTCAAGGTGGCGAAGTAATGCAGCATTGTGGTAACCAAAGCCATTAGGATGCTGGGCTGCATACAGATAGGAATAACCAGCAGAAAGGAGGAGGTACCTAATACCCCTGTAGAAGTTGTTAATGAGGCCTCACTTGGAGTATTCTGTTCAGTTTTGGAGACAATATCTCATAAAGGATATAAAAAGACTAGAAACAGTTTAGAGGAAGGCAACCAAAATGATTTGGAGCCTGCACCAGAAGAGATGAGAACAGACTTGAAGACCTAAGTATGTATATCCTAGAGGAGAGGAGGGGCAGGGGAGATATAATACAGACTTTTAAATACTTAAAGGGTACTAATGAACAACAAACCTTTATCAAAGAAGAGGCATGAAAACTAGAGGGCATATGATGAAGCTGCAAGGATGTAAAGTTAAAAGTTAAAAGCAACATCAGGAAATACTTTTTCACTGAAAGGGTGGTGGATACTTGGAATGCCCTCCCGATGGAAGTGGTGGGTGTAAATACAGTGACAAAATTTTAAATGGCATAGGACAGACACTGTGGATCCCTTTATAGCAAGACAATGAAATGAAAGCAAACTTAAATATCTTTTATACTTCAATAAATAGAGGGAAGTGTGACCCGCATTGAGCAGTGAGTACAACCCTAAACACAGGTATAGAGGGGGTTGACCTGCAAGGAGTGGCAGTTATGAACACTCTAGCCATCTTACTGGGCAGACTATATGGACCATACTGGTCTTTATCTGCCATCATATACAAGATGTGACAAAAAAGAAACGAGACTGTGGCAGCCACGCCCATGACTCAATGCCAATTGGCTAACCGCTTATGTCACTATATTGTGCAACATCTCACCACTATCCTGCTATAATATTTTTCATTTCTCTCACTCTGATGTATTTTTTTCAGGTTTTTTTGTAGCACACTGCTCCATCGCTTTGTCATGCAACTGGAGGTGGCAGAAATATGGAGCAAAGAATCAACTTGAAATTGACCCCAAGTCAGGACAGCCTTCCACAACAAAGACGGCTGAGAACATTGACAGAGTGAACCAGTTGGTGTGGAGTGATCACAGATTGATGGTGCGGAGGATAGCTGAGGAGCTCAGCCTGAACAAGAAATCAGTGCGGACCATCTTGGTGCAGGACCTGGGAATGTGGAAGGTGTGCGCCAAGATGCTGCCCAAGCTTTTATCGGACGACCAGAAGGAGCACTGAATCAATGTTTGTCGAGACTTGCTGGAGAAGATCCAGAGTTCATTGGCCGAGTCATCACAGGAGACAAGACTTGGGTCTTCCAGTACGACCCTGAAAGCAAGAGTCAGAGCCCGCAGTGGAAGAATCGACTGTCACCCAGACCCAAGAAGGCGTGCATGTCCAGATCAAGGTCATACTGATCGCATTCTTCGACCGGAAGGGAGTGGTCCACCATGAGTTTGTGCCTGAGGGTCAGACAGTCAACCAGCACTTCTATCAGCAGGTCCTCAATCGCCTCCATGACCGGGTTCAGCGCAGCAGGCGGGCTCTGTGGAGAGACAAGTCATGACTACTCCACCACAACAACGCGCCCGCACACAACGTGCTCAGTGTGAGGCAGTTCTTGGTTAACAAACAGTTCACAGCTCTTGACCACCCTCCTTATTCCCCAGATCTCGCACCATGCGACTTCTGGCTTTTCCCCAGGCTGAAGACTGTGCTCAAAGGAACTCATTTTGCCTCTGTAGAAGAGATCAAGGCCACTGTGACGAGGGAGCTGAGGGTCTTCAAGGAGGAGGACTTTACCGAGTGCTTCCGTACGTGGCAGAAGTGAATGCAAAAGTGCATTAACTCTAGGGGGAATTACTTTGAAGGGGACCATGCGTAATTTCTTTGTAGATTTTGTAATAAAACATTTATGGGGCAGTCTTGTTTCTTTTTTGTTACACCTCGTACTAGTGTATGCTACTATGTAAATTGCTGTATTACATCTTCCAGGTTCACCAAGATTTGTTTCAATTGCTCTTATTCATTACCTTTAAATATATCCTTACATGGTGTTTAAAAACTTAAGAATTGTGTTTATTTCATCCATATAGATATTATCTTTTTCTTTCAAAATAAACATATTCAATGGTCACACTGGATCATATAACCTATAGCACGGTTAGTTGCAAGAAATTTTCAAAACTTTTATGTGCCACTAAGCTACTTTAGGTTAGAAAGGTATCACAGATAACCTTTCAGACTTAGCACTCACAATTAACATTAGCATATTACAGCATTAACTAAGGCTGCAGTATGCAAATGAGCACTATATGAAAATGTCTCAGTAATAGAAGTCCAGCCATTATTATTGTAAAGATCTCCACCCTCCTGGCTCGCTAAACCTCTGGTACTGGATCAAAAACTCTTATGACCCACCTCCATTCATCCCCCTACTCTATCTGACAGGAGGAAGTATAATTACCTCCTCCCTGATTTGGCAGAGAGTTCCAACTGATGAAAGGTAGTGGCACTCAAGCACCACCTACTGAAGTCATTTAGACCTTGTTGCTGGAGCAGAGAAAGAATAAGCATGCCCTTTTTTGCTAACTGAGATTGGGTTGCCAATCATCCGCAGAATAAATCTGATAACTGGTTAACAGGACTGAGGGGCAATCAGGAGGGGTTGACAATTGAGGATTAGGAGCCGTGAGCTAGGAGGGAAGGACTGGGGCTTTGCTATGCTTTTTTTATTTTTTGTTGTGTATTAGCCCCTTAGTTATATGTTAGGAACTGGTACAAAATTTTGCTCCAACACGCTACTTTTAGTGACCTGGAGAAACTGAACTAATTCTTTCTGTATATTTTAAGTGTCCAGCAATGATATTTTTGATGTGGCTGTAGTCTGTCCAAACTTGCACTAAAATCTTAAGGCCTGATATTCAACTGTCCGGATTGCTGAAGGCTATGCGTCGATAGGCGTATAGCCCTCCCCATCAACTTCTAAGCCGGATATTCAATGCCACGGCAAGAGCATTGAATATCCGATGATCGTCGCAAAAGCCAGAAGCCACCAAAGCTAACCTGGCAGCAGCGATATTGGATGCTGCCCGATTAACTCCTGCACCTTAAAGATAGGCGCAGATCGCTAACCAGGCAGCATCCAATATCGCTGCTGCCCAGTTAGCATTATTTCCACCTCTGCTCCCCCAGAACACCTCCAACACACCGCGATGCTAACCGGATAGCATCAGTGTGCATAGGGAATTTTGATTGGGATATTCAGTGCCACTAACCGTGTAAGTGTCGTTGAATATTCCCATCTAAGGCATCTGGGCTGTAAACTGTGTAAATGCCTTTTGAATATTGGGCCCTTAGTGAACTGTGCACTTGTTTGCATGTGTCCTTTTGTGGTTTTAAAGCTGTTGAAAAGGAAAACAATCAGTTCACTTATGCTGATTGGAGGGGTGCTGTTCAGACCTCCATCTTGAAGGTCATAATTCCCTTACCTTTCCTCCTCTTAATACTGTGTTTTTGTCTAGCACAACATTTTTCATTGTATTTACTATATTACTTCAACGTTTATGTTCATGTTGACGGACCACTCTCAAGATTTTTCTTTTGCTATTCATGTAGAGATATGCTAAAGAAATTGGTTTGGCTTCTTTTTAGTATTTTTTTTTACTCATGATTTGTTTTCATCTTGAATTATTTTCATGGATCCCATATTATTGAAATACGACGCCTTCAAATTTTGTTCTTGCTTAAGACCCAAGGTGTCTGTAATTAATAGTCAAAATGTATTTGCTGCCATTTCTTGGGAAAAGGCCATTGCATGTCTGGATTTTGTCTCTCTTTTTTATTTCTCTGAGCTGAGAAGAAAACGTTCCATGTATCGTTAATGGAAAAAGCTAAGTCCAGCTTCAAGTTGGCTCAGAGGTTTGGGGAAAAGAAGCTATGAAAACTACTACTGGTTTTTAGGCCCTTTCAAATCAACTAATGCAGGGCTAGAGCCATAGTTTGTCTACAGATCTGTGGTATATCAAATAAAATATAACCATAACAAAAATACTTCCTGCTCATAGGAATCAAGAGGTTCCAAAAGACTTGACATATGCATAGAGATGCTGGTTCAGAACTTGATGCTTTCAGCAAAGATGGAGGGTTTGGACAAGATAGAATTATTTTCTGCTCCGAAGCAGGCATGCCAGGAAGATTATTTCCTAACTGACTCAATTTCTATGGAAATCTCTTGCCACAGTGACTTTATGGCCAGTCAGGCTTAGTCCTAAGACAGTCTCTGTTGTATACAGAGGTTTCAAACAGTGGTGTAAGTTAGAATGAGGGGCCCCCAAGCAAAATTTTGTTGAGGGCCCCCCATTGTCATGACAGGGGCGTGCCCTCCCATGCGGATCCCCCATGCAGCAACTCTTCTCCCCCTTTGTACGGCAGAGGCAGCAGCAGCAGCAGCATGGGAAATTTACTTTATTATGTTTCCCCCACTGCTCTGCTCATGTAAGTTCACTGTGGGCCCAGCAGCTGTAACCCAGCGGGCAGAAGTCTCATGGTGTGGCTGTTATCACGAGACTTTGGCCTGGTGAGGAACAGTTGCTGGGCCCGCGGCAGACTTACAAGAGTGAAGCAGCGTGGGAAACATCATAAAGTATGCTGCTTTTTGACATATTCATAAATGACCTGGAAAGTGGAATAACGAGTGAGGTTATCAAATTTGCAGATGACACAAAACTATTTAAAGTTGTTAAAACCCAAGAGGATTGTGGAAAATTGCAAGAGGATCTTGATAAATTGGAAGACTGGGCATCAAAATGGCAGATGAAATTTAATGTGGACAAGTGCAAAGTTATGCACCTAGGGAAGAACAACCCAAACTATGGTTACACAATGCAAGGTTCCACATTAGGAACCACCACCCAGGAAAAAGGTTTAGGCGTCATTGTGGATAACATGTTAAAACCCTCAGCCCAGTGTGCAGCGGCAGCCAAGAGAGCAAATAGAATGCTAGGTATCATAAGGGAAGGAATGGAAAATAAAACAAAGATATTATAATGCCTCTATACTGTTCCATGGTGAGACCGCACCTTGAATATTGTGTGCAATTCTGGTCACCGTATCTTAAAAAGGATATAGTGTTATTAGAAAAGGTTCAGAGAAGAGCCACCAAAATGGTAAAGGGGATGGAAGGATACTCCTATGAGGAAAGGCTAAAAAGGTTAGGGCTCTTTAACCTGGAAAAGAGACGGCTGAGGGGAGATATGATAGAAGTCTATAAATTAATGAACGGAGTGGAACAGGTAAACGTAGATCGATTGTTTACGTTATCAGAATGTAGAAAGACTAGGGGACATGCAATGAAGCTACAGGGTAAACTATTTAAGACTAATAAAAGAAAATATTTTTTCACTCAACGTGTAATCAAACTCTGGAATTTGTTACCGGAGGATGTAGTAAAGGCTGTTAGTGTAGCTGGGTTTAAAAAAGGTTTGGACAAGTTCCTGGAGGAAAGGTCCATAAACCATTATTAAGAAGGGACCCAGGATATCAATGCTTGACCCAGTACAAGCATTGCGGAACCTGTGTCTTTTGGGGAAACTGACCTAGATTGGCCATTGTTGGAAACAGGATACTGGGCTTGATGGACCTTGGTCTGACCCAGTATGGCATATCTTATGTTCTTATGTTCTTACGTAAGTTTGACGCGCTGCTGCTGCTGCTGCTGCTATATGAGCCCCCTTTCTGCCCAGGTCCCCCCCCCCCCCCCCTGCATTGCGGAGGCTGCTTGAGTGAAATTTATGCCAGTGGTTACAGCAATTATGGACATCATCACATATCTCTGTAGCAGATCATTTTCAAACAGCTTCAGATTTTTAAACTACTTATTTGTTGTAAAGAAATGTCTTCTGTTATGGCACAGTTATAATTCATGTGCAGTTCCAGGTGCTTATTTGGACTATGGTCATGTTTATGCACCATTATTCAACTCAGAACTTTTTCTCAATAATAAATGTAAGGCATGCATACTTCTACCATTGTCGCATGAGTGCTACTATACTCTGAAATGAGCAACTGCTAAATCAACTGGTATGCTTTCAGTGGCTTCTTGCCAAGGTAGGGACTTTCTATCAAAAGAGCATCTTTTCCAGTGTGCTGCTGCTGTTACGTATACATATGTGGAGAATTTTATCCAGAGTACTATGGAGTTTGGGGAGAGAGTGATCTGAGCCTGGTTAATTTCAGCAATGCCTAGATGATATACAGCCTGTGTCGGAATGTAGTCATGACATGTTTGATTATTCAAGATTGACTTACTTGTTTATGCAAATATGTCTGCTTCTTAAGTCCAAAGAGTAATTCAGTGCCTTTCTGAAATGTGGCGTGTTCAGCATTTATTTCTAGTCAGGTGAAGCCACGTTTTAGAAAGGCTGTGCTCGTGGTGACATCCAGGTGAAAACATCTGCAGTTCTATGTCAGTTTTAAAGATAAAGGTGAGCACATGCAAGTCTGATCCGAAATCAACATATCTCGCCCCTCACTGTAGATGTGTGTATTATAGCAAACTAGGGAACGCAGGTACACAGGGGGATGGACAGCCACATGCAGCGAGTG
The DNA here is from genome assembly GCA_033557465.1 of Ichthyophis bannanicus. Lineage (NCBI taxonomy): Eukaryota > Metazoa > Chordata > Amphibia > Gymnophiona > Ichthyophiidae > Ichthyophis > Ichthyophis bannanicus. The sequence goes on from CM066031.1 coordinate 369,710,757, forward strand.
ATATGATTTTACAAATATACATGTGGGAAATATGCACAAGGGCAACTGGGTAAGTGCCTGTATTTCGGAATGCTCACATGCAAATGTTGCCACGCACATGTGTATTCTGGACATTCTTGAAACTTAGATTTTCTGCCGCCCATCATCAACATGTGAAGGGGGAAATAAACCTTGAGGGATTGAGGGGGATGTCCCCCTTAATCCCTTCCTGTGAAAGGGCTGTCCAAAACGAGCACTTCTAAACATCTAGATATGCCTCTGAGGCAGGTGTAACTTTATTTATTTATTTATTTATTTAACAGGGGTTTTTTTATACCACCTTATCCTTCAGAGTGGTTTACATTGTAACATCGAACAGTTTACATAGCAACAATGTGACAAGGGGAAACAGTACGCGGGAATTGCTGAAGAACATAACCTATATACATTATGTACAAAATGGTGGCAAAGGATTGTGGGAGATTAGCTAATGTGGCTTATGATCATCCTGGGGCCAAGGGCGCCACTGCGAGGGAGATACTACATGCTAGGTGATGCTACCGAAGTATATACCGTGTATAGGAGGGTGTTCGATTTTGTTCTGAAGTCCTTGGTGTTTATGGTAGCTCTTAAATCATCTGGTAGGGAATTCCATAGGGCTGGAACAGCGAAGGAAAATGCTCTTCCAGATGTGGACTGGTTAGACTTTGCGTAGGTGCTGTGTGTGGTAATAATGTTCGACTTGTTGTGCTTTCTGGGTTGGTTGTCCAGGTCTTTTTTAATTAGGTTCTTCAGGATGTCTGCCAATGTGTTCTGTAGAACTTTGAAAATGTTGAGCATCATCTTGATGCAGGAATGAACTAGGAGCCAGTGTAGCTGGTTCAGAATGAGGGTAATATGATTGTGTCTTGCTGATCTGGTGATGCGAGCAGTGGTGTTCTATGCCATCTGCAATGGACGGATAGTTTACTTCGGGAGGCCATGATATAGGGATTTGCAACTGTCTAAAGTAGGTGTAATAACGGCTTGGCATACTGTATGGAATTGATCCTGGTTGAGGAGAGGCTTCAGTCTCCTGATTATTTTCATCTTGTGGTAAGCGTTCCTGGTAGTCTTGTTTATGTGGGATTGTAGGTTCATGTTGCGGTCCAGCGTGACTCCTAAGTATCTGATTTCTTCCTTTACGGATATGCTCTTCTGAGGTAATTCGATTGAATGTGGGGATGTAAATGATGTGTTCCTCGTGATAAAAAGGGCTTCAGTCTTGTAGTTTATGTATAAGTTGTTGATCATATCCTCCAGACATTCTATTATCATTGTGTAGTCCAGCTTGTCTAGATTGATTGGGGTGTAAATCATGATGTCATCAGCATATACCTTGTATTGAATATCGTGCTTTTTGATGATCTTGCAGATAGGCTAAATGTACAAGTTGAAGAGTAGTAGTTGTGTGTATGCCCTGGATAACGGTGAATGGAGTGGATTTGGTCACTCTGCATTCAACTAGCTGTTGTCTATTGCTTAGATATGATTGAAACATTTGCTCATGAGTTTGTGGAGGTCAATGTCCTGTCAATGTAGAAGGAGAATACTGTGGGATACTGTGTTGAAGGCTAATGAGGAAGACAAGAAGGAAACCTCTTTTTATGTTATCAATACCTCCAATTAGGCTGTCAAAGAGTGATATAAGTAAGGTTTCTACGCTGTGGTTTGGCCTGAAAACATGCTGGTGGGGGTCCAGTGGTGCCTGTCAGTCTACATGGGCTTGTAACTGTAGCTGTACTGTTTTATTTCTATGATTTTGGAAATTAATGGAAGACTCGAAATTGGTCACTAAGCTGCCAGGTCATCTCTGTCTATGGAGACATTCTTGAGGATTGGACATATGGTTGCCTGTTTGAGGCTCGTAGACATGTAGCCTTGGGTGAGGGATGATTGAACTATTTTGCGGATGAATTGGCTGAGCTCTTCCTTGGCTGATTTAATCCATAGTACTGGGCATGGGTCAGATGGTGCAGTGCTAGTGTTCAGTGTGGAAATTGTATGGACTATCTGTTGAATTGGAGGTAAGCTGAATTCTCCCCAGGTATCCTTGAAGATATAGCTTCAGTGTTGCATGTCTTGTCAGGGGGCTATTCCAGAATGGAGTCTTCTGTTTCATCATTAGGAAGTTCACTATGATTTGTGGATGTATTGCATCGGTGCCTGTAGGGGCTGGTTGTTTTGTGAGGTTTCGGACTATATCAAATAGTTCCCTAGGTTGGTTTGTGGATTTCAGAATGAAGTTAGTGTGGTATTTTTGCTTGTGTCGGTTAATTAGTTCACTGCATTCATGTTGTTTTGTTAGGTACTGCTGTAAGGTGTCTTGGGTCTTATTCTATCTTCATCTTCTCTCAATTTTCCTTAGGGTTCTCTTTGCTTCTCTGATTTCATTAGAGTACCAGTGTGGTGTTCTCGTTCTTCTTCCTTGTGTTATGGTATTCGTTTTGTCTGATGTTTTAGCAGCTGCAGCAATAGTATTATTCCAATTCTCAATCATGCTGTCAAGGTCTGTGCTATCTTAGTTTAAGTTAGGATGGGTTTCCTGTAGGAACTAATCCTTATTGAAGCTTTAGAATCTTCTGCATTGGTGGTATTCTTGTTCGTCTGTGGCTGGGTTATGAATCTGCATGTTGAAATTTATGATGTGATTGACTAGGGTATCGGGATGATTGAGGGTGGCATTATGGTATTAAGTTCTAGCAGCCTCTTAGGGGCATAGATGAGGTCAGGGGTCAAGCCCTTCTGATGTGTGGATGCTGTTAGAAGTTGTGCATATTGTAGGGAATTCATAACTCTCAGGAAAGTGTTGGCCTCCTTGTCGGATGTAGAGTTGAGGTTATAGCCTCCAAGGACTATCAATAGCTTATGAGGGTTATTAAATGCACACACTGACTAAAGTGTGGTGGAGAACTTATCCGCCTTGGCATTTGGAGCTCTATAGGTGAGGCATATAGCTATGTGTTTGTTCTCAGTGATGATCATGTTGCTATGCTCTGTGCTGGCAGTTGAGGAGGTTTTAAACCTGAGATGATTCCTTGCCAGTATAAGTACACCACCACCTCTCTTGTGGGTTTGTGGGCAGTTGAATGTGGTATGTGTGGACGGTGTGTCCTGGTTCAGGATGACGTGATCTGTGCCTGTAAGCCAGGTCTCAGTTATGCACATGATGTCAGTCCGTTTAGCATGTAGGTAGTCAGCTGTAATGTTGATTTTGTTTCTGATCGGTCTAGCATTGATTAATACACAGTTAATTGGCATGTTCAAGAAAGGGTTAATACTAATATTGTGTGGATGTTCCATGACACTTATTTGTATGAGTGTGGGTGGCCTCCTGTTAGGACATGTGTGTATGTGATGCCAGGGTGGCCTGTGACATAACTTGGCCAGCGGTGGAAGCAGTACGGTGTTTGAATGTGCTGGGGTGGCTCCTGTGTATTGAAAGAGGTGGTTTAGTAGGAGCAGCGTGGCAAAGAGGTAATGGTAGACCCTCATAGTTTGTTCCTATTTCCTGGGTTCACTGAATACAGCTTTGAATGGTGGAGTCTTCTTAGTAGTGAAGCTGAGCAGTGAGTCTGCACAATGCTAATGTCAGCAATGAGAAGAGCTGCTTACCTAGGACCAACAGAGGTACTGGGCACACTGTAGGGGGGCACTCCTCAGCCACTCCAAGGGCCACATCCAAGGACCCTTTGGCATGACCCTTAGGCATGGGTGCACCTATGTTATGCTGTTTTTAAGCCCCAGAAGGAGTTGCGGAGCTATGATACCTGTGAAGGTGGAGCTCACCTCCTGCTCAGTCTATGTGCCGATCGTGAGTCCCATGAGATCATTGGTGTGGCTGTGATGTTGGTGGCGGCAGTGGCCAAAGAGAGGGATTGCCTTGCTAGCTTTTCCTTTTAGCCCCTGGAGGAGTTACGGAGTGGCAATGCCTGTGAAGGTGGACCTCATCTCCTTGCTCAATCTGTGTGCCGATCGTGAGTCCCCATCGGTGTGGCTGCGATGTCAGCAGCAGCAAGAGAAAGGGATTGCCCTGCTAGCTTTTCTTTTTAATCCCCGGAGGAGTCACAGAGTGATGATGCCTGTGAAGTAGGAGCTCATCTCCTGCTCAGTCTGTGTGCTGTTTGTGAGTCCCCTGACGTCATCAGTGTGGCTATGATGTCGACGTTGGCAAGAGAGAAGGAATGTCCTGCTAGCTTTTCCTTTTAGGCCCTGGGATGAGTCGCAGAATGATGATGCCTGTGAAGGCAGAGCTCACCTCCTGCTCAGTCTGTGTGCCAATTGTGAGTCCCCTGAGATCGTCGGTGTGGTTGCGGTGGCAGTGGCATAGAGAATTTCCATCAGCTACATGCAAGCCCTACATGAAATCAGATACACATGCATATCTTTCTGCCCTGTTCGAGCAATGCCCCCTGGCATACTCCCATGTAACTTGTACATGATCGGGGCAGAGGTGTAAATTCTAATCATTCTAAAATGGCTTTTTGAACATGGATGTAATTTGCACATGTGAATAGTCATTTTCACATGTGTAAATCATGAAAAGGGCTTCTAAAATAACCCCCTTAGCAGATACATTATCCCATATTGAGCCACTTTTTGCAATACCTACTGTTCCTTAGAAATCTCTCAGATATTGAAACATAATGGTGCATAGTTGAGATCGTATAAGATCAGAGTATAGAATAATATGATTGCAAATCTATATTTGAGTGCTATGGTGCATCTCACCTTATTCACACCAAAAGCAGGTTCCAAAGTGTCTTTATGTATGAAGGCACTTAAACCCTTGGCCTATATCTAGTATTTTTTTATTTTGAATTCCATTGTATTTTGATTTCTACATGCAAGGAAATTTGATAATAATTCAGTAGACCGAATTCATCATCCACCAAAGTGATTGAATTTCATCAAGATGTCTTTTTCTAAGGTTTTCATAACTTTTAGAATTATTTTCAGAAATAAGAGAGGCTGAGCTGGTAGACTTGGAAAAATGCCCAAAGATTATGAAGTTTCAGAAAAATAATTTTTTTCCTTTTGGTGTTGGAAGGGTACCTCTTCAAATAGAATAGAAAACAATCTTTTATTGCATTGTTACATGCAATTCTCGTTCCTGATTGCAATATTTTATGTATAGTATAATTTATGAATTTAAAAAATTGAAAAGTGATGAAACTGAAGGGTAATAAGTGGCAGTAAGCTAAAATAGCCTTTTAGGTAAATTTATACATAAGAGATGTTTTCTCAGGATAAATGTTTGAGCCTCGTTGTAGACAGAACACAGGATATAAAGGGGGAAAAGAAGTAGAGCTTTATAGAAGAGCAAAGTTATTCACTTCCAGTCCTTGAGGGCTGCAAAGGGTTTTGTTTTTCAGGATATTACTAATGAATATACATGAGATAGATTTGCATACATTCTAGTTGAGACAGATAAGATAATTTCTAGTAATTACCTAAGCATTTCTTTAAATACATATTTAATGTAAGAGGGGCCAAATCAAGAAGTCTGTTTCTGGATTTACAAGCAGTTTTAGAGGTGGGTCTTTAAATGGGACCTGAACACAGCCAGAGAAAAAATGGGAGCACATGGGGGTCAACAGAGCTGGTGAATTGCTATGTATTTCTGAGAAGGAGAGAATACGTTTTTCTTCCTAAGCCTTGATGAGTACCTCCACAAGTACCTGATCAAGTCTTCACAGCTTTCAGAGACTCCACACAGACCGCTTAATCAGCATGTCGTGTATTCAGTGCAATAACTGTGGTGCTTTCATTCTGAGAAGAATCATTTGGAACCTAAGAGCTTGTCCTATATGCCTCAAGTAAGCTGCCATGCATAAAGAATTGACTCTACTAAGGAAGAACTAGCTGCAATGAAACACACCTCTTCTAGGATACAAACCAAACTAAGTTCACCACCGCTCCCACAAAGAATCAAACATCTCAGGAACAAATGGATCACAATGGGCTCTGGTAGGTTGTGACCTGTAATGCAGAAACACCCTATACATCGAGATATCCCTTGCATAATGCTTCTCTGCCTCGGTTAATGAGGATGCCCAATCCATGGAAACTGAAGGGCCCTTAAATGAGACAGTCAATGCCCAATTTACTGATAAAGCATCAAATATGAAGAAAAAAAATCACAAAAAAGAAAAGTACTACTACTTGGAGATTCCATCATCAGAGGCATCAACTTGTGAACACAGTTCAAAGGAGAGAAGATAGTCGAATGCCTCCCAGGCTCTTCAGCTAGCAGGAATACAAACCAAATTGTTGATGTAGTTACTGCAGAAAGTGAGCACTCCAAAATTGATGATGTCATCCACTTAGGTACAAATGACTTGGCTAGAAACAGTGCCTCTGCAGTTCAAAGGAACTTACAGACTCTGGGAGAGAAACTCAAGCCTATTGTTAATACTGTAGCATTCTCAGAAGTTCTACCTGTTCTTGGTAAGGAGGCACAAAAGCTGCATTGCATAAACAGCTTTAATACATGGCTCCAGACCTGGTATAAACAAGAAGCATTCAGATTTATAGGCAACTGGAGAAACAGATGGACCAAGAAGAGACTATACTGTGCTGATACACTTCATCTCTCTGTCGCAGGACAAAGAATCCTAAGTGAAAAATTCAGGCAGTATGTGGACAGGAATTTAAACTAGAGAAAGGGGGCGATGGATGGGGAAGGACAAGTTCAGGACGTCACTCACGGCAAAAGCAAAATATCATCAGAACAAGCCACACTTTTAAACCACACATCAACGACAAGTGGGAAGAGGTGGGTAGAACAAAATCAATGCAAAATACATGCAAGCCAGTTAAATGCTGGAAAGCAATGAGCACAAATGCTCGAAGCTTAGTCAACAAAGTTCCTGACCTGGAAGCCCTAATGGTGGAAATGGACTTGGACATTGTGGCCATTACAGAAACATGGTTTAATGAGTCACATGAATGAGATATAGCCATAGTTGGCCATAATCTATTCAGAAGAGACAGAGAAAGTGGAAAAGGAGGAGGAGTAGCCTTATATGTCAAAAGCAATATTAAAGCTATTGAAATGCAGGGGGCATGGGGAAAAGAAGAAGCGCTTTGGATTGTGTTGGAAAGAGGAGATGGCACTGTCATCCATACTGGTATAGTCTACAGACCTCCGACTCAAATCGAAGAGATAGATAACAAATTGATTATAGATATTGTAAAGATAGCCACAAAGGGGGAAGTGATCATATTGGGTGACTTTAATCTACCTGATGTGGCTTGGACTACTCCTCCTGCAAATCTGGAAAGAAGTAAAAAGAATTGTGGATGCTTTCCAATGTTTATGTTTATTTCACTTGATATACCGCCCTTCAAAAAAATAGAAATCAGGGCGGTTTACAATTTCAAATAAAGATAGAGGAGGGCCAAAGGCACCGAAAGGGAAAAGAAATTACAATTTCAGACAGGATAGTAGAGAACATAGGTAAAGAGGCAAACACACAGATGGAGACAAGACTGATAGAGAGGAAAGCACGGGACTACACATTGGCGGAGGGTAGCTGAAATGCATGGTTAAACAGATGGGTCTTTAGCTGAGTTTTGAAAGTCCTGTAATTTTGTTCAAGTCTGAGTGAGGTGGGCAGGGAGTTCCATAGGACAGGACCAACGAAAAAGAATGCAGAATTACGGGTAGTTTGGAGGTGAGCACGTGAAGGGGGAAGGAAGATTAAGCCAATTAATATGTATAGACCGGAGAGAACGATTGGGTATGTGACATTGCAAAAGATCGGACAAGTACTGTGGGGTGTGAGTATATATAGCTTGATGGATCAACGTGAGACGTTTATAGTGAATACGAGATGCCATGGGGAGCCAATGAAGAGTTATGAGGAGGGGAGCTGTGTGTTCCCAGTGTGCAGAATGGGAGATAATACATGCAGCCGTGTTCTGTATGCGTTGTAGTCTGTGGAGTTGAAAACTTGGGGACACCGGTGAGGATGGAATTACAAAACTTGGGGACACTGGTGAGGTGCGTTACTTAGACAAATGGTGATGGAACCAACCAGGGAAAGCTCAATGCTGGATTTTAGTGCTCACCAACGGAGACAACGTGTCAAATATCCGGGCAGGTGAACCTGTGAGCAGCAGCAATCATCACAGTGTGCTTTGAGATAAAAGCCAAGGTGCAGTCCAATCATAGCAAGCTCACTGACTTCAGTAAAGCACTGACTTCAGTAAAATGGCCAAGTACCTGAAGGAGGAGTTGGCAGGGTTGGAGGGGATAAGGGAAGTGGAATTTCAATGGGCTTAAACTAAAGGTGGCACTAAAAGGGGCAACAGATAAATATGTAAGGAAAGTAAATAAAAACAAGAGAAGGAAACCTATTTGGTTCTCCAAAAAAGTGGCTGCTCAAATAAAGGCAAAAAACACAGCTTTCACAAAATTCAAAAACTTGCAAACAGAGGAACACAGAAAGAAATACAGGATCAAACTAAAAGAGACAAAAAGAGAAATAAGGAAAGCAGCATCAAAGGCAGAAGAAAAGATGGCTAAAGATGTGAAGTATGGCGACAAAACTTACTTCTGGTATATTCGGGAGAGGAGGAAAATCAGAGGTGGACAGGACTCAGAAGTGCTGGGAACGGACTTGTGGAAAGTGACATTGAAAAAGCAAAATTGCTAAACAAATACTCCTGCTCTGTTTTTACTAAAGAAAATCCTGGAGAAGGACCACCTGTGACTCCCAAATATAAAAATGGGAATGAAGTAGATACCACACCATTCACTGAAGATGATGTGTTAGAACAACTTGCAAAACTGAAAGTGGACAAGGCCATGAGACCGGATGCGATGCATCCCAGGATACTGAACGAGCTCAGAGAGGTTCTTGCAGGGCCGTTAAAGGATGTTTTTAACAAATCCTTGGAAAAAGGAGAAGTTCCTCAGGACTGAAGAAGGGCTGATGGTGGTACCTCGTCACAAAAGTGGTGACAGGGAAGAAGTGACAAACTACAGGCCGGTGAGCCTTACCTCTGTGGCGGGAAAAGTAATGGAGGGGCTTCTGAAAGAGCGAATAGTGGACTTTCTCAAAACCAACAGGTTGCATGATCTGAGGCAAAATGGTTTTACCAAAGGACAACCTTGCCAAACACATCTGATTTGAGTTCTTTGACTAGGTGACCAGAGAAATAGATCAGGGGCATGCGATGGATGTCATCTACCTGGATTTCAGCAAAGCCTTTGATACTGTTCCTCATAGGAGGCTTATCAATAAACTCAATAGTTTGGGGATGGGTCCCAAGGTGGTGAACTGGATCAAAAATTGGTTGACTGATAGATGTCAGATGGTGATGGTAAATGGAGCTCACTCGGATGAAAGGAGGGTGAATAGCGGGGTGCCCCAGCGTTTGGTCCTCGGACCAGCACTGTTCAATGTATTTGTGAGTGATATTGCTAAAGGACTGAATAGGAAAGTCTGTCTTTTTGCATATGACACGAAAATTTTGCAACAGAGTGGACTCCCCTGATGGAGTGGATAACATGAGGAAAGATCTACAAAAGCTGGAAGAATGGTCTACTGGTCACGCGCCACCTAGATAAGGTCTTAGATAATGCTGGGGAGGAGTCTGCTGTCTTGGTACATGTCGGTACCAATGACATAGGAAAATGTGGTAGGGAGGTTCTGGAGGCAAAATTTAGGCTTTTAGGTAGGAAGTTGAAATCCAGAACTTCCAGGGTAGCATTCTTCGAAATGCTTCCTGTTCCACACGCAGGACCCAAAAGGCAAGCAGTGCTCCGGAGTCTCAATGCGTGGATGAGACAATGGTGCAGAGATGAGGGTTTTGGATTTGTTAGGAACTGGGGAACATTCTGGGGAAAGGAGGGGCTCTTCCGAAGGGATGGGCTTCACCTTAGCCGGGATGGAACCAGGCTGCTGGCATTAACCTTTAAAAAGGAGATAGAGCAGCTTTTAAACTAGATATTAGGGGAAAGACGACAGTCGCCCAAGAGCGGATGGTTCGGAAGAATGTATCCTTGAAGGATACTACCAAAAGCAGAGAGGTTCCACAAAAGAGTAAAGTAGCCCAATTGCCCTCAAGTATGGAGCAGACAGAGCTTAAAGATCCCAATTTACCCATGTCTTAACAATAGCCAAATTAACATGAATAAAATACATTCTCTAAAATGCTTGTATGCAAATGCTAGAAGTCTAAAGAATAAGATGGGAGAGTTAGAATATATAGCACTAAATGAAAGGTTAGATATGATTGGAATATCAGAGACATGGTGGAAGGAGGACAACCAGTGGGACACTGTGATACCTGGGTACAAACTATATCGTAATGATAGAGCTGATCAAATTGGTGGAGGGGTTGCGCTCTATGTTAGAGAGGGCATTGACTCAGAAAGGATTAAAGTTTTGCAGGAAACAAAATCTGCTGTAGAATCTATATGGATTGAAATTCCATATAAAAGGGGGAAGGCGATGGCAGTGGAGGTGTACTATCGAGCACCTGGCCAGAATGACCAAATGGATGATGAAATGCTCAAAGAAATCAAGGAAGCTAACAAAAGTTACAGCGCAGTAATAATAATGGGTGATTTCAATTACCCGGTATCGACTGGGTCAGTGTCACGTCAGGACATGCTAGGGAGATAAAGTTCCTAGATGAAATAAATGACTGCTTCTTGGAGCAGCTGGTTCATGAACCGACCAGAAGGGAAGCCATATTAGACCTAGTCCTTAGTGGAACACCAGATCTAGTGCAAGAGATAAGGGTGTTGGGGCCACTTGGCAATAGTGATCATAGCATGATCGCCTTTGATTTAATTAGTGGAGGAGGGATAGTAAGGAAATCCACAGTACTACCTTTTAACTTTAGAAAGGGAGACTATGATAAAATGAGGAAAACAGTTAAGAAAAAACTAAAAGGAGCAGTTGCGAAGGTTAAAGACGTACATCAAGCTTGGGTGTTGTTGAAAATACTATCTTGGAAGCCCAGACCAGCTGTATTCCATGCTTTAAGAAAAGTGGAAGGAAGTCCAAAAAACTGCCAGCATGGTTTAAAGGTGAGGTCAGAGAGGCTGTTGTTGCCAAAAAAGCATCTTTCAGGAAATGGAAAAAAGAGCCAAACGACGAAACCTGGAAACAGCACAAGCACTGGCAAGTCAAATGCAAGGCATTGATAAGACAGGCAAAGAGAGAATTTGAGAAGAAGCTTGCTGCGGAAGCAAAAACGCGAAATAAAGACCTTTTCAAGTACATTCGTAGCAAAAAAACTGTACTGTAAACTTGAGATATTTACTTATTTTTCATTTTTTGTTCTATTGTCAATTTTCAAACACAAGTTTTGTAGTAACCTCGCTTAAACCATAGAGTCTGAGTGTTCTCCTCTGGTCCTCCCGATATATATACCGCAACTGTTATCTCCAAGAGATTCTCACAATTTAATATAAACTTGAGATATTCACTTATTTTTGTTTTATTGTCAATTTTCCTCAATATACAAGTTAATCCAGTTATTGTACACATATGCATTATTAACGATAGAATGACTAGACTCCGCCTCCGATATGCCCCGTGGTTTCCCGCTTAATATACTAATTACCATCTCTGCGCATGTGTCGGCGTCTTTTAGAAATTTCTCTTCAGTGTGCCGGGCGACACACTGTTTAGTTTCGAAAGCTGAAATCTAGACAGCTACAGACTTCGGTAAGTGCAGTTTACTCTATACCGCTGGTCTTTGACATATTCATTTCTTTTACTTTAACATCAGCAGCTTAGACTATATAGTGTCATTTTAACATTAGGTCCTCTCTATATGCTCTATATTTTATTAAAAACATAATGTCTGGTCTATCAAGAACCACAATTAGAGCGAGTTGTTTTTACTTTCAGTTTCTCCCACACACTGGACTTCAAACCGTACAGTTTGGAAAAAGAGAATTTGACTTAGCAATTGCAATTGGTAAGCAGGATCAGACTTTCCTCCATAGACAATTTTTACGCAGTTCCTCTCCATCTTTCTAGTTTTGCTAAATTCAAGTGTTAATGTCCGGTTCCATATTAGTTTAGACTAAGTTTTAATGGGTATGTTTTTACATAAAAATATCGTAGTTCAGCCTAGGTTCCAAACGAATATGGTACTCAGAATTCATAATTTTAAACAACTAAGATACATTTATTCTGAAGTGGTTATGCCGGTACCCAGGGGCTGCAGTTCTGACCTCCTCCCTCCCTTGATATCCGTATATGTCAAATGTACACGTTGCCTTTCTCTGGCGTTCCGTTTCTAAAGAGAATTTTAAATACTTTTAGTTATTTATTTATTGTGTTAACGTTTGAGATAGTTCAGAATATTGTCTCCAATGTATACATGTGCCTGATCTTGTTTTCTTTATTCCAGCTCTGTTATCTCCGATTCAGTGTTGTATGGTCATTAAACTAAGGTACTTCAGAGAAAACCATGTGCTTGTTACACCCCCTAATGTGTCTATTGCTTTAACTAAACTATAGTTTATTTAATTTTATATTGTTCTATTTATGAGTTACTGTTGGTTTATTATTATTTTATTGATATTGTGTATCTATACTTTTTAGTGCTTTTATTGAGTTACATTATATTTATTATTTATAAGATTGATCTTAATGTGTCTATATGTATTCTAGTCTTATTTTATTAGTATGACGTATCCACATTTTTTAGTGTTCTCATAGAGGTATATTTTAATTTCTGTTTTTATGTATTTATTTATAAGATTAATCTTAATGTATTTGTATGTATTTCAACTAGCATTTTGTTCTTCTCTATTTTGTTTTATTTAGCATTTATTTACTTTGTATGTTTTTATGTTTTTAGTACCTACTTCAACAACCCCTGATGAAGGTTCTCGAAACACGGCCTGTGTCAGGTTGTATAATAGGTCCTTAACTATTATATTAATAAATTGTTTTTCCACCCAAATCACGCTTTGGACTGTGACTGCCCCTTGTGGCCTCGACAGCCTTGGTTTCCGCTTCTACTCTGACTCTTGTCGGAGTCCCCGCTCCCACTGGGCAGTGCTCCGGGTCTGCTGACCCGAACCCTGACTTGCTATCCCTAGCAGCCTGGTGGCTGAACAGGTCTTTTTAGCCTCACTGTACCTCCCAGAGGATATCGAGGAAGTCCCCCTCGCATCAAGGAAAGACTCATTGAGACGGACCTATGCCCTCAAGTGGGGGGCTTCTTGTTCTGGTGCTCTAGGCTCCAGATCGATCCGTTCATCTGTTCCACCCGGTGGGTTCTCCAGTACATCCTCCACCTCTTGCAGCACCATTTCAGCCAACCACTTCCCCGTCAAGGGTAAAGCTTCAAGTGGGACCTGAACATCATGCTCATGCAGCTGATGCAGCCGCCCTTCGAGCCAATGGTGACGTGCTCGCTTCAGCATTTCTCCTGGAAGATCATCTTCCTGGTGGCGCTGACCTCATCTCGGTGAGTCAGCAAACTTCAAGCCCTCAAGGCTGTGGCCCCCTACACCATGTTTTATGGGAATAAGGTGGTCCTTTGCACTCATCCCATGTTCCTACCGAAAGTTGTCTCTGACTTCCATCTCAACCAAGAGATAGTCTTACTGATTTTCTTCCCGAGACCTCATGCCGACCGGGCGTCGGTGGTCCTGCATACCCTCGACTGCAAGAGGGCTCTCGCTTTCTACCTGCAGCACACCCAGGGTCATTGCAATTCCAACCAGCTCTTCGTCGCCTACGATCCCAACCGTCTGGGGCTTGCAGTCACCAAGCACACCCTCTCCATCTGGGTGGCGGACTGCATCACCTTTGCCCAGGTAAAGGCTAGGGCCCCACTGGATCGATAAATCACTGTGCACGGCATCCGTGCCAAGGCTTTGTCGGTGTCTTCGCTGCGCTCAGTGACTCTGGCGGACATCTGCCAGGCTGTGACCTGGTCTTCAACGAATATCTTTGTTTCGCATCACTGTCTGGAGAGAGAGTCCCACCAGGACAGCGCCTTCGGCCAGGCTGTACTCTGTAATCTGTTCAGGGTATAAGCAACTCCTGCCCTCCGACCCTCCTTCTGCGGCTACCGGGAGCTTGGCCCCCCAAAGACTTGGGCTCCCTTCGGATCGTTGGCATCTGCTCATGGCTTCGCGGAGGTGCTTTGCTTACAGATTTCAGTAGCCTGTAGCTGGGGAGTTTCATAAGTGAGGACTGACTTCCTGCTTGTTCATGGAGAAAGCGTAGTTACTCACCTGTAACAGGTGTTCTCCAGGAACAGCAGGAATTAGTCCTCACTACCCTCCCACCTCTCCTTAAGAGTTGCTATTCTTATCCTTCCCTAGCCATCCGCTTAAGTAGGGCTCTAGCTATGGGACTGATTGAGCAAGATGGCACCCTTGAGTGGGAAGAGGACCACGCTTGCGTGGCAGCAATCCCAAAGGCTTTCTTTGAAAGCTGGGTAATTGCTCCATGCGGGCTCTGTCAGTGTCGACGTCACCCATAAGTGAGGACTGATTACTGCTGTCCCTGGAGAACACCTGTTACATGTGAGTAACAACACTATACTGGCCAAATATATAATGAAAGTTGTGGAAAGGGAGAATGGAGAAGAACCACAGCAAATTTATTTTAAAATTGTGGGACAATCAGAACGTTGGTAACTTTTGATATCAATTGCTAAAATAGCACTGCTCAATGTAATTAAGAAAGGGGAAAGGTGGCAGGGGAATAAACCATGATTAAAGATTTTTTTTATTAACTTAAGAATGAAAACTTTAGTTAAATAATAGCATGAATGGCAAAAAATTAGCATTTAGAAAATAAAGGAAGACATACAAAAACCATCACTAAAGCCACAAAACAATGCCAGAAATAAATTTTTAAAAATCAGATTTTTTCTAAAAAATACTTAATAAATTTATTTATTAAATATTTTTTTAGAAAAACAGGTTTTTACTTTTTTTTTGTTTCTGGGATTGTTTTCTGGCTCCAGTGATATGATGTATATTCTACATACATTATCATTTTAATCTTTTATAATAGATGATGTACAATGATTGTTTTCATAAGGTTAAGCTACATACATTATCTATTATAAAAGATTAAAATGATAATGTATGTAGAATATGCATGCATATCACTGGAACCAGAAAACAATCTATATTTATCTTTTGGTTTTATATGTTTTTTGTATGGCTGTTACCATTTATGTTATTTACGTTATTATTTAACTTTTACCTTTTAATATTTTTTTACCTTCAATTGTTTTAATATGTTTATTAATCTTATGGAGTAGAGGAGTAGCCTAGTGGTTAGAGCAACTGCCTAGTACCCAGAAGATCAGTGCAGTTTAAATTTAGTGTTCGATCAGTGCAGTTTAAATTTAGTGTTCGATTCCCACTGGCATGCCTTGTGACCTTAGGGAAGTCACTTTACCCTCCATTGCCTCGGAAGAAAAGGCTGTTAATCTACTTCCGGTGATACATTGCCAAGAAAATCCAGAGGTAGCTGGGTCGCTATGAGTCAACACTGACTTGATGGCACTAAAAAAAAATAATAATCTTATATTATTTATATGATTGTTTCTTTTTGAGGTTTCCCCTGACTAAGACTCAAATGAAACAAGGCCGTATTGGTGTTTTCAATAAAGGACCATTGGTTTTACTTTCTTGCCCTTCGCTTGCTGACTGTATATAGCAAGAGAGAGTGTGTTTGCTTCCTGTGATTTGATTGCAGAGGGTATACAAAAGAGCTCATCAAAAAATGGAAGAAAGGAAAAATATCAAAGGAAAAACTGCAAAAGGTAGCCAATGTAAGCACAAAATGTTTGATTGTAGAAAGTAAAGAAAAGTAACTGAGTAAGGACATTTTAAAACAGCTTAGCAATGATACAGAAAGTGAAATAGAGAGAGAAAAAGAATTCAGAAAAGAGTGCAAAAAGAGGGGTGCCATAATGGCCCAAATACTTAGATGAGACAATAAATATGGAGGAGGAGAAAGTGTGGTGAGGAACAAAGGAAGCTGAGCGAAGAGAAAATGTGAAATAGGCCAGTGAGAGGAGAGGGAGCAGCACAAGAGGATTTGAATACTGAGAAACAGGCCAGGGGACAGAAGAGAGTCAGAAGAGAGCTCAAGAGATCAAGGAGCCTGGCATTGGATCTCCTGGCCTGCATGGTGTGCTGTGATACATAAGAGGGAAAGACTGCCTAAATTAAATGTCATACCTAAGGTAAAAAAAAAATATGATAACTAAATTAAACATGGCCATACGCCATATAGTGCAGAGATATATAACGTCCTGCACAGTAAGATTGGTTAGTGAGAGAATCCTACCAAAAAGGAGACAGGATCAGAAGAAAAGGAGAATGATCACTGAGTGGAGAAGTATCCCCTGATAGATGGATCTCTCAAAGGGTCAAGGTCACCAAATATAGTGTGAGAGATCCAAAACATCAAACTGAAACATGCTGAATTAACACAAGTCTTTACATTATAGCATAGTCTCGGTGATTACAATAAACAGGGAGCATGAACTTGGAATGTAACTTAAACATTAGTAACTTGGATGAACATTGGGGAAGATAGGGTGGCCTAAGCATTGAGGGGGTTACAATGTGCTGTTATGAAAGGTGATGGCTTTTCTATGCTGGGCTATGTAATAGTTCCAAAGTGGTGATGTTGTTAAGTGCCGTCGAGTCGATGTCAACTTATGGTGACCCTCTGGATAGTTGTCCTAAATTGTATTCGGTCTTCAGTCAGGGGACTCACTGTTGACAGAGTGGGACCCGTAGCTGTTGTTATTGCACCGATCCATCTCATTGCTGACCTTCCTCTTTTGCGTTGACCTTCTACCTTTCTGTATTGCCTCGCCACAATATTAAATTCAAGATCAAATAGCCACACATGCATGGTATTTAATATTACAATTAGCTTGACAATAAGTTAGTGACATTACAATAGAACAATAAGTTAGTGATATTACAATGACAATAAAACAATTGATATTGCATCTCCAAACTCCCTGTCCCTTACAAGAACAGAACAATGCGTCACCAAACTGCCATCATCGCAGCCCATTTTTAACATCAGCTGGGAGAGCCTCAGCGAAGGCTGGAGAAAAGTCTGGGATTCTTCACGCACGGATATCAACTCTCTACCTGTTCTGGATTTTCTGTCTCTTTTATAGACTGTAACAAATGTGTCGCAGCTGGACTGCATGACTCGTCATGTGAGCTTTTCCCTACAGATATTCTCCACCCCATACACCTTTGCTAAACAGTAATTTTTGACCAGTCCTTCTCCAGCCTTTGTTTGTTTTCCGAGTTAATAAACAATTCTGGTCAGTCATTCCCTACACCTTTGGTCTCCAGGCTAGTAAACAGCTGGCTCAGCATGATTTCTCACATATGAGATGGTTCAGAAGTTCAGTATTCCTTGCTGATTCAAATAAATTTTTAATTAGTAATACACTTGCCAAGCATATCTTTCTCTAATGATCTCTCTCTTCGCATGATGTGTCCAAAGTATGAAAGTCGAAGTCTTGTCATCTGAGCTTCTAAAGAAAGCTTAGGTTTGATCTCCTCTAGTACTGATTGGTTTATTCTTCGGGCAGTCCATGATATACACAGTATTCATTGCCAGCATCATAATTCAAAGGCATCAATTTTCTTCTTGTCTATCTTTTTCACTGTCCAACTTTTGCATCCATTTGCAGCTTCTGACTCTCGTTTCATGTGCAGCTTCATCAGCAGTCAGACATTCCGAGGGCTTTGATCCAACAACATCATATATGCTGGCTTTACTCTGAAAAGTCTTCAACTCCTCCCCAGTACCCAGTTGAGTGCCTTCCGACGTGGTGGTCTCATCTTCCAGTACTATAGTGCAATTTGTTTTGTTGTGATTATATATTGGGTTTTTGTGGCAAGATACGGAAGTAGATTGCCAGGCCTTTTTTCTGTGCAGTTTAAATTTAGTGTTGTTGCCGTTGTCACAGAAATGTGATCCTCCGCCACCCACACTGTCCCATTCTACTGCTGCCCAGATGGATAGTTTGTCTTGGTGTGGTACCTCAGTTGAGACCTATCCATTTTGGGAGACCCTGCCATTAATTAAACTACCGATAGCTTAGCCTTCAGCTCACTGATGCACAAAAGCCCTCACAGCACGACAAGCTGCAAACTAAGTGAGAATCCAAAGTGATATGCTCCAATAATAAACTGAAAGTAGCAACAGATGCACCAAACTGTAGAGATAAGAAGAAAACAGAAAAGGAAGCTTTCAAAATTTATAAGAATCAAAACAATTCTAAAGAGAACTGGGAAAGAGTATCAGTACAGTCAAAGTACCACCAACTAAAATCAAAGAAAAGTATATGAAGATCCTGTAAAATACATCCAGGAAGCAGAATGGCTACCCAGCATACGAGAGAATTTGGAAAACACAAATATCAAAGCTATGAAATAATCTGAAGTAACAGAAGAATTGGAAAGCAGACAAGAGCTCCAAACTGGAAGAACCTTGTCCTGATGGAATGCCCAATTTTTGGCTCAAACAGTTAACATCCCTTCACCAAGATTTGATTATGAGACTGTTCTGTATTATGATGGAGTTCTAATGGAACTGTTCTGTTGGAAAAGTGGTTACAATTGAAAAATAAAGAGCTAAAAGAATAAAAAAGCCGTATAGTCCCATTGATCAACATTTAATGAAACTACTTCATGTGGTAAAAGGTTTTTCAGATGACATCAGGATGACTTTTGACCTTGGAAAATATGCTGTGGCAACCTTACTTAAAGGAAAATTAAGCAAAACTGCAAATATCTATCTGACTGATGACTGTGACATAAAGGAACTCAAACAAGTAGGTATATATAAATACTCGTATCTAGGGGGGAATGTTTACTGAAGTGCAGTAGCCGGGAATGCGAGGTTTACTGAGGTGCTAGTGTGTGTTTTCAGCCCACGGCAGCCAGGAGTGTGCCCGAATACGCTCAAATTGTCGATAGACTATCAGAGAGTTTGCTGAGGACATGGACATCAGTTTCAGGTCGGTACAGTCCATTCTTACTGTCGACTTGAGGATGAGACGTGTCTGCAAAATTCGTTCTGAAACTCCTGTCCCCTGACGAAAAAGAAGATCAACACATTGCAGCCAGGACGTTGTTGGAATGCATTGAAAATGGCTCGGATTTCATCAAAAAAATTATTACTAGTGATGAATCATAGGTTTATGGTTATGACCCGGCTCAGTCCTTAGAATGGAAGATCCCAGACCCAAGAAAGCCCGTCAGGTGAGGAGCAATGTCAAGGTCATGCTTACAGTTTTCTTTGATTACCAGGGTATTGTTCATCATGAATATGCTCCTAAAGGCCAAGCCATCAATAAGGAATATGACATCCAACTTCTGACTCATTTAAGAGCTGCAGTTGGTCGTAAGAGGCCAGAGTTGCACAGGAATGGTGAATGATTGTTTCATCACGGTAAAGCAGCTCATACATCACATCCGCTGCTTTTTGACATATTCATAAATGACCTAGAAAGTGGAATAACGAGTGAGGTTATTAAATTTGCAGATGACACAAAACTATTTAAAGTTGTTAAAACCCAAGAGGATTGTGGAAAATTGCAAGAGGATCTTGATAAATTGGAAGACTGGGCATCAAAATGGCAGATGAAATTTAATGTGGACAAGTGCAAAGTTATGCACCTAGGGAAGAACAACCAAAACTATGGTTACACAATGCAAGGTTCCACATTAGGAACCACCACCCAGGAAAAGGATTTAGGCATCATTGTGGATAACATGTTAAAACCCTTGGCCCAGTGTGCAGCGGCAGCCAAGAGAGAAAACAGAATGCTAGGCATCATAAGGAAAGGAATGGAAAATAAAACAAAAGATATTACAATGCCTCTATACCATTCCATGGTGAGTCCGCACCTTGAATATTGTGTGCAATTCTGGTCACCGTAGCTTAAAAAGGATATAGCATTATTAGAAAAGGTTCAGAGAAGAGCCACCAAAATGGTAAAGGGGATGAAAGGATTCTCCTATGAAGAAAGGCTAAAAAGGTTAGGGCTCCTTAACCTGGAAAAGAGACGGCTGAGGGGGAGATATGATAGAAGTCTATAAATTAATGAACGGAGTGGAACGGGTAAACGTAGATCGACTGTTTACGTTATCAGAATATAGGAAGACTAGGGGACATGCAATGAAGCTACAGGGTAAACTATTTAAGACTAACAAAAGAAAATATTTTTTTACTCAACGTGTAATCAAACTCTGGAATTTGTTACCGGAGGATGTAGTAAAAGCTGTTAGTGTAGCTGGGTTTAAAAAAGGTTTGGACAAGTTCCTGGAGGAAAGGTCCAGAAACCATTATTAAGAAGGGACCCAGGATATCAGTGCTTGACCTAGTACAAGCATTGCAGAACCTGTGTCTTTTGGGGAAACTGCTAGGTACGTATGACCTAGATTGGCCACTGTTGGAAACAGGATACTGGACTTGATGGACCTTGGTCTGACCCAGTATGGCATATCTTATGTTCTTATGTTCTTATCTTGTCCAGCAGTTCTTGGCCAAACATCAAATCGAACAAGTCCACCAGCA
Organism: Ichthyophis bannanicus; assembly: GCA_033557465.1. NCBI lineage: Eukaryota > Metazoa > Chordata > Amphibia > Gymnophiona > Ichthyophiidae > Ichthyophis > Ichthyophis bannanicus. Next base: position 369,731,360 of record CM066031.1, read on the forward strand.
TCCATACTAACCTGATCTTGCACCCTGTGACTTTTTCTTGTTTCCAAAACTGAAATTACTGCTGAAAGGAAGGAGATTTGATGACTTGGAGACCACTAAGCAAAGTTTGTCACAGCAGCTTCAAAGCATAATGAAATAGGCATTTCAAAATTGTATCCAGCAGTGGTAGGAACGCTGGAAGAAGTGTGTTTTATCGGAAGGGGACTACTTTGAAGGAGACTGAGTGCAATAAATGCCAGTGTTATACTTCTTGTGTTACATAAGAACATAAGACATGCCATACTGGGTCAGACCAAGGTCCATCAAGCCCAGTATCCTGTTTCCAACAGTGGCCAATCTAGGTCATTCGTACCTAGCAGTTTCCTCAAAAGACACAGGTTCCACAATGCTTGTATTGGGTCAAGCATTGATATCCTTGGTCCCTTTTTAATAATGATTTATGGACCTTTCCTCCAGGAACTTGTCCAAACATTTTTTAAACCCAGCTACACTAACAGCCTTTACTACATCCTCCGGTAACAAATTCCAGAGTTTGATAACACCTTGAGTGAAAAAATATTTTCTCTTATTTGTCTTAAATAGTTTACCCTGTAGCTTCATTGCATGTCCCCTATTCTTTCTATATTCTGATAACGTAAACAATCGATCTACGTTTACCCGTTCCACTCCATTCATTAATTTATAGACCTCTATCATAACTCCCCACAGCCGTCTCTTTTCCAGGTTGAGGAGCCCTAACCTTTGTAGCCTCTCCTCATAGGAGTAGCCTTACATCCCCTTTACCATTTTGGTGGCTCTTCTCAGTACCTTTTCTAATAACGCTATGTCCTTTTTAAGATACGGCGACCAGAATTGTACACAATATTCAAGATGTGGTCGCACCATGGAAAGATACAGAGGCATTATAATATCCTTTGTTTTATTTTCCATTCCTTTCCTTATGATACCTAGCATTCTATTTTCTGTCTTGGCTGCCGCTGCACACTAGGCGGAGGGTTTTAACATGTTATCCACGATGACGCCTACATCTTTTTCCTGGGTGGTGGATCCCAATGTGGAACCTTGCATCGTGTAACCATAGTTTGGGTTGTTCTTTCCGAGGTGCATAACTTTGCACTTGTCCACATTAAATTTCATCTGCCATTTGAATGCCCAGCCTTCCAATTTATCAAGATCCTCTTGCAATTTTCCACAATCCTCATGGGTTTTTAACAATTTTAAATAGTTTTGTCTCATCTAAAACTTTGATAACCTCACTCTTTATTCCCTTTTCCAGGTCATTTATGAATATGTCAAAAAGCAGCGGACCCAGCACAGATCCCTGGCATACTCCACTATTCACTTTTTTCCATTGGGAAAATTGGCCCTTTAGCCCTACCCTCTGCTTTCTTTTAGCCAGTTCCTGATCCACAATAGTACACTGCCTCCTATCCCAAGACTTTTTAGTTTTGCCAAAAGTCTCTGATGAGGGACCTTGTCAAAGGCTTTCTGAAAGTCCAGATAAACTATATCAACCGACTCACCTTTGTCTACTTGTTTATTCAAAAAAACATAACAGATTAGTAAGACAAGATCTTCCTTGTCTAAAGCCATATTGGCTGTCTCCTATTAGGCTATGACTATCTACATGCTGAGTAATTTTGTTCTTCATGATGGTTTCTACCATTTTTCCTGGTACTGACGTCAGGCTCAGCAGTCTGTAGTTTCCCGGATCACCCCTGGAACCCTTTTTAAAAATTGGTGTTACATTGGCGATCCTCCAATCTTCAGGTATTACAGATGATTTTAATGAAAGTTCAGAGATTTCTAATAGCAGTTCTGCAATCTCATATTTCAGTTCTTTCAACACCCTTGGATGTATTCCATCCGGTCCAGGTGATTTGCTACTCTTCAGTTTATCAAATAGTTGTAATACATCTTCCCGGTGTAGCGATATTTCTTTCAATTCCTCTGCAGTATCACCTTTAAATACCACTTCAGTCATGGGTAACATCTCTACATATTCCTCAGTAAAGACCGAAGGAAAGAATTCATTCAGTCTATCCACTATAGCCTTGTCCCCTCTTACTGCCCCTTTTACCCCTCTATCATCTAACGGTCCAATTGACCCTCTCACCGGTTTTTTGCTACAAATGTACTTGAAAAAGTCTTTATTACATGTTTTTGCTTCCGTAGCAAGTTTCTTCTCAAATTCTCGCTTTGCCTGCCTTATCAATGCCTTGCACTTAACTTGCCAATGCTTGTGCTGTTTCCAGTTTTCGTCATTTGGCTCTTTTTTTCATTTCCTGAAAGATGCTTTCTTGGCAACAACAGCCTCTCTGACCTCACCTTTAAACTATGCTGGCAGTTTTTGGACTTCCTTCCCCTTTTCTTAATGCGCGGAATACAGCTGTTCTGGGCTTCCAAGATAGTATTTTTAAACACCACCCAAGCTTTATGTAAGTCTTTAACTTCTTCAACTGCTCCTTTTACTTTTTCCTTAACTATTTTCCTCATTTTATCATAGTCTCTCTCCCTTTGTGGATTTCCTTACCATCCCTCCTCTACTAATTAAATCAAACGTGATCATGCTATGATCACTATTGCCAAGTGGCCCCAACACACTTATCTCTTGCACCAGATCTGGTGTCCAATATGGCTTCCCCTCTGGTCGGTTCATGAACAAGCTGCTCCAAGAAGCATTCATTTATTTCATCTAGGAACTTTATCTCCCTAGCATGTCCTGCCGTGACACTGACCCAGTCGATACCGGGGTAATTAAAAGCATCCATTATTATTACTGTGTTGTAACTTTTGTTAGCTTCCTTGATTTCTTTGAGCATTTCATCATCCATTTGTTCATTCTGGCCAGGCGGTCGATAGTACACCCCCACTGCCATCGCCTTCCTCTTTTTACATGGAATTTCAATCCATAGAGATTCTACGGCAAATTTTGTTTCCTGCAAAATTTTAATGCTTTCTGACTCAATGCCCTCTCTAACGTAGAGCGCATCCCCTCTACCAATTTGATCAGTTCTATCATTATGATATAGTTTGTACCCAGGTATCACAGTGTCCCACTGGTTGTCCTCCTCCTACCATGTCTCTGAGGTTCCAATCATATCTAACCTCTCATTTAGTGCTATATATTCTAACTTTCCCATCTTATTTTTTAGACTTCTAGCATTTGCATAGAAGTGTTTTACAGACTGTATTTTATTCATATTAATCTGGCTATTGGTAGGCACGGGTAATTTGGAATCTTTAAGCTCTGTCTGCACCGTACTCAAGGGCATTTGGACTACTTTACTCTTTTTTGGAACCTCTCTGCTTTTGGTAGTATCCTTCAAGGATACCTTCTTCCGAACCATGCACTCTTGGGTGACTGTCAGCTTTCCCCTATTATCTAGTTTAAAAGCTGCTCTATCTCCTTTTTAAAGGTTAATGCCAGCAGCCTGGTTCCATCCCGATTAAGGTGATGCCCATCCCTTCGGAAGAGCCCCTCCTTTCCCCAGAATGTTCTCCAGTTCATAACAAATCCAAAACCCTCATCCTTGCACTATCGTCTCATCCACGCATTGAGACTCCGGAGCTCTGCCTGCCTTTTGGGTCCTGCGCGTGGAATGGGAAGCATTTCGGAGAATGCTACCTTGGAAGTTCTAGATTTCAACTTCCTACCTAAAAGCCTAAATTTAGCCTCCAGAACCTCCCTACCACATTTTCCTATGTCATTGGTACCGACATGTACCGAGACAGCAGACTCCTCCCCAGCACTATCTAAGACCTTATCTAGGTGGCGCATGTACATGTCTCGATAACCTTTGACCACCTCGTAGAAAATGCAACAGAGACACACACACACTTGAACTCTACACATACAAAGCACACAACTAATGAACAGCACACACACACTGACAAAGGAACACAAATAATTCCCTAGCTATGATGTGTACTGTATTTTAAATTATTCACCTATGTTTTTCATTTTCTTTGCTGTTACAATTATGCAAAACTGCAAGAGAATATTTTATGGACAAAACTGAAAGGGGATATTTTAAGGAAACAAACCTTTTTGTTAGAAAGGTAAATAAATGTAAAAGAAAAATGGAGGGCACTATGGTTCTCAAAAGATGTAGCTGAAAAGGTGAAGAAAAAGAGAGTAGCCTCAATAAAATACAAGGAATCATAGAGAGGAAGACAAGCATTGATATTTGGAAAAACTTAGAGAAGCTAGGTAAGCAATCAGAAAAGCAAAAATACAAAAAGAAGAAGATATAGCCAGTGCAATAAAATGGGGGGATGACATTTTTCAGATATATTAGTGAGAGGAGGAAATGCAAAAGTGGTATTGTCAGTCTTAAGGGTGAAGAAGAGGAATATGTATTAGCTGATGAGGATAAAGCAGAATTGCTTAACAAATATTTTTGTTCTGTGTTCACAGATGAAGTGCCAGGAACAGGACCTCAAAAAACACCCACAAATAGGAACAGAAGTGAAGGGGATCTTGAACAATTTTCAAAAGACTGTTCATAAGAAACTAGCTAAACTAAGAATAGACAAAGTGATAGGACCAAATGGGATACATCCTAGAACATTGAAGGAATTTCAGGATGTTCTAGTGGCTCCTCAAATTGAGTTTTCAATTCTTCTTTAGCATCAGGAGTGCTCCAAGAGGACTGGAGAAAGGCATATGTGGTCTCTATACAGAAAAAGTGGAAGTAAGGATCAGGTTGAGAACTACAGGCTGGTTAGTCTGACCACTGTGGTGAGTAAATTAATGGAAACGCTGCTAAAACAGAGGTTACGAGGTTTCTGGAGTCCATTGAATTGCAGGATCTGAAGCAGCATGGATTTACCAGGAGCATGTTTGTCAGACAAATCTGTTTGATTTCTTTGACTGGGTGACCAGGGAGTTAGACCGAAGAAGAGCCATAGATGTGGTGTACTTAGATTTCAGTAAAGCCTTTGACACTGTTCCACACAGGCGACTTATAAACAAATTGAGCACCCTAGGGATAAACCCTAAAGTTACTGATTGGGTTAGAAATTAGTTGAGTGGGAGGCGACAAAGGGTACAGGTAAATGGAGCTCACTCTGAGGAGGAGGTAGTTACGTGATGTGCCCCAGGGATCTGTCTTTGGTCCAATTCTTTTTAACATCTTTGTTAGTGATATTGTGGAAGGACTATCGGGTTAGATTTTCCACTTTGCAGATGATACCAAAATCTGCAATAGAGTAGACAGCCAGGAAGGAATAAAAAATATGAGGAGGGATCTAGCTAAGCTTGAAGAATGGTCAAGAATTTGGCAACTGAGATGTAATGCTAAAAAATGCAGGGTCATATATTTGAACTTCAAAAATCCAAGGGTACAGTGTAAGGGGTGAAGTACTTCTATCCATGAAAGAAGAGCGAGACCTGGGTGTGTTTTTTTCTGATGATCTTAAAGTGGCTAGTCAGATAGAAAAGGCAATGGTGAAAACCAGAAGGATGCTTGGATGCACAAGGAGAAGAATGGCTAGCAGAAAAAAGGAGGTGATAGTGCTTCTGTATAAGTCTCTGGTGTGACCTCATTTGGAGTATTGTGTTCAATTCTGGAGACCACACTTTCAAAAGAATATAAACAGGATGGAATTGGTGCAGCAGGTGGCTACTAAAATGGCTAGTGGTCTTCATTATAAAGCCATATGGGGACAGACTTAGAAACATAGAAACATAGAAATATGATGATAGAAAAAGACCACATGGCCTATCTAGTCTGTCCTTCCATAACAACTACAACAGTCCTCTTTTTACCTTTAGAGATCCTCTGTGTTTGTCCCATGCTTTTTTTAATTCAGTTACTGTCCTCATCTCTACCACCTCCACTGGGAGACTATTCCACGGATCCACTACTCTTTCCGTAAAGAAATATTTCCGCATATCACTCCTGAATCTATCTCCCTTCACTCTCATCCCATGTCCCCTCGTAGCAGAACTTGCTTTCAATTGAAAGAGGCTCTCTCGCTGAACATTTATGCCATGGAGGTATTTAAATATCTCAATCATATCACCTCTATCCCGCCTTTCCTCTAAGGTGTACATATTAAGATCCTTCAGTCTGTCCTCATATGCTTTATAATGAAGATCACTGATCATTTTAGTAGCCACCCTCTGCACCGACTCCATCCTGTTCACATTCTTTTGAAGGTGCGGTCTCCAGAATTGCACACTATACTCCAAATGAGGTTGCACCAAAGACTTATACAGAGGCATTATCACCTCCTTTTTCCTGCTAGCCATTCCTCTCCGTATGCACCCAAGCATCCTTCTAGCTTTTGCCGTCGCCTTTTCTACCTGTTTAGTTACTTTAAGATCATCAGACACAACCACGCCTAGGTCCCGCTCTTCTTTAGTGGACAAAAGTACTTCACCCCCTATACTATATTGCTCCCTTGGATTGCTGCAGCCCAAATGCATGACCTTACATTTTTTAACATTTAATCCCAGCTGCCAAATTCTAAACCATTCTTCAAGCTTAGCTAGATCCCTCCTCATGTTATCTACCCCTTCCTGGGTGTCTACTCTATAGCAGATTTTGGTATCATCTGCAAAGAGGCAAACCTTACCTGAAAGCCCTTCCGCTATATCACTAACAAAGATGTTAAAAAGAATCGGACCAAGGACAGATCCCTGAGGCACACCAATGATAAACATCCTTCTCCTCAGAGTGAGCTGCATTTACCTGTACTCTTTGTCGCCTCCCACCCAACCAATTTCTAACCCAAGCAGTAACTTTAGGGTCCATCCCTAGGGTGCTCAGCTTGTTTATAAGTCGCCTGTGAGGAACAGTGTCAAAGGCTTTACTGAAATCTAAATACACCACATCTAGGGCTCTCCCTCGGTCCAACTCCCTGGTCACCCAGTCATAGAAATAAACCAGATTTGTCTGTCAAGACTTGCCTCTGGTGAATCCATGCTGCCTTGGATCCTGTAATCCGCTGGACTCCAGAAACCTCACTATTTTCTCTTTCAGCAGCGTTTCCAATAATTTACTCACCACTGAAGTTAAACTAACCGGCCTGTAGTTTTCAACCACATTCTTACTTCCACTTTTGTGTAAAGGCACCACATGAGCCTCTCTCCAGTCCTTTGGCACCACTCCCGACTCCAACGAGGCATTGAAAAGGTCAGTCAGTGGAGCTGCTAGAACGTCCCCAAGTTCCCTCAGTATTCTCGGGTGTATCCCATCCGGTCCCATCGCTTTGTCTACTTTAAGTTGAGATAGTTTCTCACGAACACAGTCTTTTGAAAATTGTTCAAGATGTCCTTTGCTTCTGTTCCTATTTGTGGGTGTTTTCTGAGGTCCTGCTCCTGGTTCTTCATCTATGAACACAGAACAAAAATATTTGTTAAGCAATTCCGCTTTATCCTTATCAGCTTCTACATATTCCTCCCCTGCACCCTTGAGTCTGACAATACCACTCTTGCCCTTCCTCTTCTAACTAATTGTGACCACCTATTAATGCCCCCAGCGAAGGCACGTAGGGCTTAAGGGGTTTGTTTCCTTCTTGAACAGGTATTCCACTATTTCCTGAGGCAAAGCCTTCTGGGAAATGTAGTTATCTTTTACCGTCCAATAAAGTGTAGTGTGACTCAAAAGTGATCAAAGTAACAAGGATTTATTCCCCTCCCGAGGTGGATTTAAACAAGGAAAATAAGGTACAAAAAACAGGTGCTTCTGGCAGAAGGACAAAATAAAACTTTCAAACTCAAACAGCTTACTTCAGCACAAAAACATGGCTTCCAGCAATCAAGGTAAACAGTTCTGTTTTCTTCAAAGCTTTGTACTTTTAAATCCCAACAATTCTGTATTTTTCTTAAAAGCATTAATTCAACGCAGGATGGGTAATGGAGGGGGGGTGGAGCATCGCTAGCCCTCCAACCGCCCTGGTGAAGCTCCTGCCCTATCCGGGCAGTGGGAGCCTTCCCTCCACACACTCCTGCCCTATCCGGGCAGTGGGAGCCCTCCCTCCACACACTCCTGCCCAATCCGGGCAGTGGGAGCCCTCCCTCCACACACTCCTGCCCAATCCGGGCAGTGGGAGCCCTCCCTCCACACACTCCTGCCCTATCCGGGCAGTGGGAGCCTTCCCTCCACACACTCCTGCCCTATCCGGGCAGTGGGAGCCCTCCCTCCACACACTCCTGCCCAATCCGGGCAGTGGGAGCCCTCCCTCCACACACTCCTGCCCAATCCGGGCAGTGGGAGCCCTCCCTCCACACACTCCTGCCCAATCCGGGCAGTGGGAGGCTCACACGCACGCAGGCAGAACCGCATAAAAGCGGCGTCTCTACTTCGTGGGAGCCGCTGAGCATCACTAGCCCTCCAACCGCCCTGGTGAAGCTCCTGCCCTATCCGGGCAGTGGGAGCCTTTCCCCCACACACTCCTGCCCTATCCGGGCAGTGGGAGCCCTCCCTCCACACACTCCTGCCCTATCCGGGCAGTGGGAGCCTTCCCTCCACACACTCCTGCCCTATCCGGGCAGTGGGAGCCTTCCCTCCACACACACTCCTGCCCAATCCGGGCAGTGGGAGCCCTCCCTCCACACACTCCTGCCCAATCCGGGCAGTGGGAGCCCTCCCTCCACACACTCCTGCCCTATCCGGGCAGTGGGAGCCTTCCCTCCACACACTCCTGCCCTATCCGGGCAGTGGCAGCCCTCCCTCCACACACTCCTGCCCAATCCGGGCAGTGGGAGCCCTCCCTCCACACACTCCTGCCCAATCCGGGCAGTGGGAGCCCTCCCTCCACACACTCCTGCCCAATCCGGGCAGTGGGAGCCCTCCCTCCACACACTCCTGCCCAATCCGGGCAGTGGGAGGCTCACACGCACGCAGGCAGAACCGCATAAAAGCGGCGTCCCTACTTCGTGGGAGCCGCTGAGCATCGCTAGCCCTCCAACCGCCCTGGTGAAGCTCCTGCCCTATCCGGGCAGTGGGAGCCTTTCCCCCACACACTCCTGCCCTATCCGGGCAGTGGGAGCCCTCCCTCCACACACTCCTGCCCTATCCGGGCAGTGGGAGCCTTCCCTCCACACACTCCTGCCCTATCCGGGCAGTGGGAGCCCTCCCTCCACACACTCCTGCCCAATCCGGGCAGTGGGAGCCCTCCCTCCACACAATCCTGCCCAATCCGGGCAGTGGGAGCCCTCCCTCCACACACTTCTGCCCTATCCGGGCAGTGGGAGCCTTCCCTCCACACACTCCTGCCCTATCCGGGCAGTGGGAGCCTTCCCTCCACACACTCCTGCCCAATCCGGGCAGTGGGAGCCCTCCCTCCACACACTCCTGCCCAATCCGGGCAGTGGGAGCCCTCCCTCCACACACTCCTGCCCAATCCGGGCAGTGGGAGCCTTCCCTCCACACACTCCTGCCCAATCCGGGCAGTGGGAGCCCTCCCTCCACACACTCCTGCCCTATCCGGGCAGTGGGAGCCTTCCCTCCACACACTCCTGCCCTATCCGGGCAGTGGGAGCCCTCCCTCCACACACTCCTGCCCAATCCGGGCAGTGGGAGCCCTCCCTCCACACACTCCTGCCCAATCCGGGCAGTGGGAGCCCTCACTCCACACACTCCTGCCCAATCCGGGCAGTGGGAGCTCTCCCTCCACACACTCCTGCCCAATCCGGGCAGTGGGAGGCTCACACGCACGCAGGCAGAACCGCATAAAAGCGGCATCCCTACTTCGTGGGAGCCGCTGAGCATCGCTAGCCCTCCAACCGCCCTGGTGAAGCTCCTGCCCTATCCGGGCAGTGGGAGCCTTTCCCCCACACACTCCTGCCCTATCCGGGCAGTGGGAGCCCTCCCTCCACACACTCCTGCCCTATCCGGGCAGTGGGAGCCTTCCCTCCACACACTCCTGCCCAATCCGGGCAGTGGGAGCCCTCCCTCCACACACTCCTGCCCTATCCGGGCAGTGGGAGCCTTCCCTCCACACACTCCTGCCCTATCCGGGCAGTGGGAGCCCTCCCTCCACACACTCCTGCCCAATCCGGGCAGTGGGAGCCCTCCCTCCACACACTCCTGCCCAATCCGGGCAGTGGGAGCCCTCCCTCCACACACTCCTGCCCAATCCGGGCAGTGGGAGCCCTCCCTCCACACACTCCTGCCCAATCCGGGCAGTGGGAGCCCTCCCTCCACACACTCCTGCCCAATCCGGGCAGTGGGAGGCTCACACGCACGCAGGCAGAACCGCATAAAAGCGGCGTCCCTACTTCGTGGGAGCCGCTGAGCATCGCTAGCCCTCCAACCCCCCTGGTGAAGCTCCTGCCCTATCCGGGCAGTGGGAGCCTTTCCCCCACACACTCCTGCCCTATCCGGGCAGTGGGAGCCCTCCCTCCACACACTCCTGCCCTATCCGGGCAGTGGGAGCCCTCCCTCCACACACTCCTGCCCAATCCGGGCAGTGGGAGCCCTCCCTCCACACACTCCTGCCCAATCCGGGCAGTGGGAGCCCTCCCTCCACACACTCCTGCCCTATCCGGGCAGTGGGAGCCCTCCCTCCACACACTCCTGCCCAATCCGGGCAGTGGGAGCCCTCCCTCCACACACTCCTGCCCAATCCGGGCAGTGGGAGCCCTCCCTCCACACACTCCTGCCCAATCCGGGCAGTGGGAGGCTCACACGCACGCAGGCAGAACCGCATAAAAGCGGCGTCCCTACTTCGTGGGAGCCGCTGAGCATCGCTAGCCCTCCAACCGCCCTGGTGAAGCTCCTGCCCTATCCGGGCAGTGGGAGCCTTTCCCCCACACACTCCTGCCCTATCCGGGCAGTGGGAGCCCTCCCTCCACACACTCCTGCCCTATCCGGGCAGTGGGAGCCTTCCCTCCACACACTCCTGCCCTATCCGGGCAGTGGGAGCCTTTCCCCCACACACTCCTGCCCTATCCGGGCAGTGGGAGCCCTCCCTCCACACACTCCTGCCCTATCCGGGCAGTGGGAGCCTTCCCTCCACACACTCCTGCCCTATCCGGGCAGTGGGAGCCCTCCCTCCACACACTCCTGCCCAATCCGGGCAGTGGGAGCCCTCCCTCCACACACTCCTGCCCAATCCGGGCAGTGGGAGCCCTCCCTCCACACACTCCTGCCCTATCCGGGCAGTGGGAGCCTTCCCTCCACACACTCCTGCCCTATCCGGGCAGTGGGAGCCCTCCCTCCACACACTCCTGCCCAATCCGGGCAGTGGGAGCCCTTCCTCCACACACTCCTGCCCAATCCGGGCAGTGGGAGCCCTCCCTCCACACACTCCTGCCCAATCCGGGCAGTGGGAGCCCTCCCTCCACACACTCCTGCCCAATCCGGGCAGTGGGAGCCCTCCCTCCACACACTCCTGCCCTATCCGGGCAGTGGGAGCCTTCCCTCCACACACTCCTGCCCAATCCGGGCAGTGGGAGCCTTCCCTCCACACACTCCTGCCCAATCCGGGCAGTGGGAGCCCTCCCTCCACACACTCCTGCCCAATCCGGGCAGTGGGAGCCCTCCCTCCACACACTCCTGCCCAATCCGGGCAGTGGGAGCCCTCCCTCCACACACTCCTGCCCAATCCGGGCAGTGGGAGCCCTCCCTCCACACACTCCTGCCCAATCCGGGCAGTGGGAGGCTCACACGCACGCAGGCAGAACCGCATAAAAGCGGCGTCCCTACAGGGCGCGCCCGCGCCTTGCGGGCCCGCGCCAGAGGGCCTCGCCAGAGGGCCCTTTGGCGGTGGCCCTTAGGCGGTGGAGATTAGGCGCAGTTGAAACATCATCCACTCAACCACAACAAGGCTGCAAGTATCAAGAAGCCTGACTCACATGACCAAAACTCCGATAACGGACAGAAAACGAAAGTGCAACAATCAAATGACTGATGGCTTGAGCTCCCCAGGCCGGGTCTGAGCTCGCCGGTCCCGACCACCACGCTCCACGAGATTCCCATAGCTGGACCAAAAATCGACATCAAGAGCTTTCAACTACAACGATATCACCCAGGTAAACAATTACTGGACTTACCTACCTCCTGATGCAAAAGACCACTGTGCAACCCTGGCCTAACCCCCCCCCCCCCCAAGTAGGAGCCAACATACCTCTGTATATATAATGTGTAAACTCCCCACTGTCACAAGCCCTGTTCTCCTCAAGCCAGCTGTTACATTGTAAACCCCTACCAACTCTAAAGGCTACTACTGTTTATTTAGAGCTAAATGAAACAAAGTATCTCTAACCAGCAAGTTGTTACATTTCAATGCAGTAACCCAATAACCTTCTTGCAATAACCTTAAGACTGTATCGCACAATACTGTATCTGTTTATACTGAATGATAGGTAACGATAGTACTGTATCGCACAATATTGTATCTGTTTATACTGAGTGATAAGGAACGTTAGGACTGTATCCCTATTTTGTTAAAGTAATAAGAAACGCTGTACCCCAACCCATCTATCCCTGCTAGACTGTTGGTACCCAACAACTATCTTGCCGGCCTACACTAACTCATCTCTAGGCCAGTTGCCTTGACTTCACCCCACACTGCGCCACTCGAATCCAAAATCCAAGTATTTCTGGCAGACATAAAATGGAGCCTGCTCACACCTTCCTGATTTTGTGCATGTGTATACTAACATCTTCATATAGAACCATCGCACACTCACAATACTGCATTCCTGTACTATATACACCAATCTACCTTCTCCACCCCCCCTCCATTACCCATCCTGCATCAATACAACTTAAATCCTATCACCACCACACAAACACCAAGTAAATTACCCCAACAACACACCCATATCAAAGGGAACAAATCTCAAAAATACCCTAAAACCAAAGCAAAGAACACTATTGGATCTCAAATACAACTCACACGAACCACACACCAAGAACATCACACATGTAACATTATCCTTATTAATGCTAGGTCAATAAGGAATAAAACGCATATTATCCACAACATTCTAACTGACTAACAACCAGATATCCTATGCATAACAGAAACATGGCTCACTGACTCAGACTCTGCAACAATGAACCAAATACAGAAGCCCGGATACCAACTATACAACTGCCCACGCATCAACAGAAGAGGAGGCGGAGTCCTTATAGCAGCCAAAACCAGCCTTCAACTCACAACCACATCTACGGTCACAAATCCAGATCTTGACCTACTTAAAGTCGAGAGCATGGCATTATCCATCTGCCTAATCTATCGACCTCCCTCACCACAGCACGAAACACTAGCCACAGCACTAGAAACCATCACATCCACACAAAGCAAAAAATTCCAGATCATCCTCGGAGATTTGAACCTAGCATCAATTCCTCCGTCCCACACGGACTCCTTCTATGAAGCCATCGACCAATTGGGTTTCCAACAAATAATAAGCAACCCCACACACGATAGAGGAAACATCCTAGATATGATTTTCATACCCAGAAATCCACAACAAAGCAATGAACCACCTATAATAAACATAACTCAAGTACCATGGTCAGACCACCACCAAATCAACTGTAAACTTAAACTACAGTGCCAACCCAAAAACTCAAAGGAGATGAGAATGACCAACCCCATTAGGAAATTCAGCAAACTCAACGAGGAACACCTCATAAGCACCATTGCATCCCACATAAACCTAGATTCCACAGACCTAGACGAACTAACTAACAGATGGAACACACACATCCAAAACACATTTAACCCAACTCTGAAACACACATCAAACCCACATAAGATCAACTCGGAACCCTGGTACACAGGAACTCTAATAAAATCAAAAAGGGAGCTCCGTAAAATAGAGAGAAAATGGAGACAAACCAAATCCTCCGATCTCAAAACTAAATACATGGCCCATCTCGCAAAATACAAAGACGACGTGAACAATGCAAAAAAATTACATCACACCAACATCCTAAACAAGGCAATCAATCGCCCACGAGAGTTATTTGAACTAGTCAAATCACTAACCAAAACCGACCAAAATGCCAACCTCAACAAATCCATCAAGGTCCAAACACTGGCAAACCACTACGCGACCAAACTGACGGCCCCTGGTCCTCCACCCCCCCCCACCAACACCACAAATCAGAAGTGAGAACAACACAACGCAAAACCAGTTATGGGAGCACTTCCACAAAATAGGAACCAAGCAAATCACAGCCATTGTCACAAGCCTGAAAAGCACCACCTCCCCACTAGATCCCTGTCCTGCATCCTGGATCAAGGCAGTGAAACAAGACATAGCACCTCACATAGCACACATAGTTAACCTATCCCTACAACAAGGAATCATGCCCTCAGAACTAAAGAAATCAGTCATTAGACCGATCCTAAAAAACACTACACTCAACGGAGAAGACCCAGCCTCCTACCGTCCCATATCAAGTATCTCATTCCTGGCAAAGATCATAGAAAAAACGGTCCTTCTACAACTCCAAGACCATCTGACTGACAGTGCTCCTCTTGATGACCAGCAATATGGCTTCAGGCAACATCATGGAGTTGAAACCCTGTTACTAGTTCTACTTAACAACCTCCTAAAGGGCCTTGAAAACAAAAAGAAAATGTACATTCTTGTATTCATTGACATCTCAGCTGCCTTTGATACAGTTAATCATGGGACCCTCATAAATAGGATAAAATCAATAGGAATAACAGGAACCCCACTAAAATGGTTCTCATCCTACATCTCAAATCGAACACAACAGGTTCAATTCAACGGAGAAAAAGCAGAATCTTTCTCACAAACACAGGGAATCCCCCAAGGCTCTGCTCTCTCAGCACTTCTGTTTAACATATATATGCAGCCACTATGCAAAATTTTCTCACGGCACGAAATTAATTACCACATCTATGCCGATGATATCATGCTATACACACAACTAGACACTAAAAACCCAGACTACAACCCACTGGAGACATGTATCGGAGAGATGCAAGACTGGTTACAACAAAGTAGTATGTCAATTAATCACAAAAAAACCGAAGTAATGTATATCTCCAAAGAACCGAATTTTGACCCTCCCACATCAATAACACTATGTAACAACACTTACCAAACAAAAAAAGAAATAAAGTATCTAGGAGTCACATTTGACTGTGACCTAAAGATGGAAAAACACCTCCGAAAGACCAACAGAGCAGTTTTCCACAAGCTTAGAGTGCTCCAACCCATTCGGAATATTATTGATCCCCAAGACTTCAGAACAGTGGCCCAAGCACTCATCATGCCACATTTTGACTACTGCAACGCCATCCTACAAGGTTTACCTAAAAAAACCCTAAACATATTACAAATGGCACAAAATGTAGCTGCCAGGGTCATAATGAAGAAAAATCTAAGTGACCACATCACACCAGTACTAATTCAATTACACTGGCTACCCATAACAGCTCGCACAAAATACAAAATACTAACAACCACCTTCAAACTCATCCACAACTTAGCACCTTCCTTCCTCAACAACCTAGTAAGATTGCAACCTCCTACCCGAAACAGAAGAACCCACAATTCCAACATCCTTCACACTCCAACAGATATAAGATCTGCCAAAGCTAACACCAGCCACAGGGCTTTCTCATATGCGGCGCCAACACTGTGGAACCAACTCCCACCAGAACTACGAGCTAGCAATGACCTTCTAGACTTCAGAAAGAAACTCAAAACGCACATTTTCCAATCACATTTCAACCTGAACTAAACCCACAGATGGAGCAGCCCCTGACCACTGTGTCCAAGAAGATTATCCTGTATATATGTATTTATGTATATATGTAAATGAACTCCCCCATAGCTAAGAAGTGTTAACTCTGTATGATGTGCTTTTCTGACAATCTGTATGTAAACAAAATTTGTACCTGCCTTGATTCGGCAGTTTCACAATAGTAATCCTACCCGCTTCTGATCGCTGGAAGGAGCGGGCTACAAATGCTTGCTAAATAAATAAATAAAATAAATATCATTAGATAATGTAATTGTACAGTCCATCAATTCCTCTGGAGTATTTACAAACTCTGGCTCTGTCTCCATTAATTCCTCTTGTGAGGCAGGAAATGTTTGCAACGTTAAATCTTGTGCCACGCCTTTCCTCACTGCTTTAGGCTTCTGGCTATACTCTTGAATCAGGTACTGTTTTAAACAAGCATTCTCATCACAGTCATTTTCCTCACAGCCCCAACCCTCCGGGTAAATAAAATCACAGTGATTATTAAAACCCCAGCCTTTAGGCTTACCTCTAAACCTGGCTGACAAAGGTTTACCCTGAGACGTGGGAATGGCTGTAGGTTCCAAACCTGACTTGTGCACAGAAGGTTTAAACTGCCTTCCTGGCTTTCTCTCCTTTCTGTAATCCTCAGGATACTGCAGATAACCTGGTCTGCTTCTGTTGTATCTTTCTCTTGGAGACTCTGTCCTCTCTCTGACTGGAAGCTTGGTTCCTCCCTTCCACGGAGACTCTGTCCTTCTCCTCCCTGGGATAACCTTGCTTGCTCCGTTCTCCTCGATACCTTCCAAACCTTCCTCGACTCTTTCGATACCTTCCTCCACTCCTTACATTTCCTCTACTGGGACCTCTTTATGAGTCTGAATTCTAGGGTAGTGCTTAACTCCACCCCCTAACAGGTGTTCTGAATTAGCTCGTGGCTCCCTATCTAATTGGCAGCACGGGTGTGTTTC
Organism: Ichthyophis bannanicus; assembly: GCA_033557465.1. NCBI lineage: Eukaryota > Metazoa > Chordata > Amphibia > Gymnophiona > Ichthyophiidae > Ichthyophis > Ichthyophis bannanicus. The sequence goes on from CM066031.1 coordinate 369,748,026, forward strand.
TTTCCTTTGTGCTTGGTTTCCATGGCCACCATTAGCCATGTGCTTTTGTTTATGCCTCAGCACTGCTCCTGTTTCCTGCTTTTTAGCTCTTTCTGAAGGGCTGGAAGGACCCACTATGTCACATAATATATCTGAAAAATGTTTTATCCCCCTATTTTATTGCATTGGCTATTTCCTCCTCCTTTTGAATCTTTGCCTTCTTGACTCCTTTGCTAGCTTCTCTAAGTTTTTCCAAATATGGATGCCTGTCTTCCTCTCTCTGTGATCCCTTGTATTTCATGAAGGCCTCCCTCTTTTTCTTCACTTTTTCAGCTACTTCTTTCGAAAACCATAGTGGTCTCCTTTTCCTTTTATCTTTATTTACCATTTTAACAAAAAGGTTGGTTGCCCTTAAAATAGCCCCTTTCAGTTTTTCGCATTGTTTTTCTACATCCCTCAGCAGTTCCCATCCAACTAACGACTCCCTGAGGTATTGGCCCATCTTCGCAAAGTTAGTCTTCCTAAAGTCTAAGATCCTCGCCTTTGAATGGATTCTAACAGCCCTAGTCCTAATACTGAACCACACCACCTGGTGATCACTGGATGCAAAATGATCTCCCATTACAACATCAGAAACACTTTCACCATTGGTAAGCACCAAGTCCAGTATGGCCCCTTCAAGTGTGGGGTCTGTTACCAATTGCCTGAATAGTTCTCCCTGTAGAGAATCCAGGATCTCCTTACTTCTAGATGATACTGCAGCAGGAATGTGCCAATCAACATCTGGCATATTGAAATCTCCTATCAGTAGCACTTCCCCTTTCCTAGCAATGCTGCGCATGTCTTCAATTAACTCTCTGTCCACCTCTTCCTCTTGTGAGGGAGGTCTGTATATCACACCAATGTAAATAGATTTCTCTTTCCCTCTTTCTAGTTTAACCCACAATGCCTCCCCTCTCCCTTTTAAGCTCTATAATTCCAAAGCTTTAATAGTAGTTTTTACATATAGTGCCACTCTTCCTCCCCTACTTCCTACCCTGTTCTTTCTGAATAAAGTATAGCCAGGTATAGTTACATCCCAATCATGGTTTTCTGTGAACCATGTTTCTGTAACTGCCGCTAAATCCAAGTCAGCCACTCCCACCAAAGCTTCAACATCAGGGATCTTATTTCCCATGCTACGGGCATTTATACACGCTGCTTTCCATATGTTACCCCTGTTACCCATTTCCATAAAGTTATTTAATATATCACCTACCTGGGGGCTTTCACTTACCTGGGGGCTTTCTTTACCCATCCCCAACGAATCTAGTTTAAAACCCTCTTCAGTAGATTAGCCAGTCTACTACTGAAGACGCGTTGACCTTTCTTGGACAGATGGATGCCATCTCTGCTCTGCAACCCTTTAAAGATCATGGATAGTCACAACGAAACAAATTGCAGTATAGTGCTGGAAGATGAGAACCCCAGGTCGGAAGGCACTCAACTAAGCTACTGGGGAAGAGCTGAAGACTTTTCAGAGTAAAATCAGCATTTATGATGTGGTTGGATCAAAGCCCTCGGGACGTCTGACTGCTGATGTAGCTGCGAATGAAATGAGAGTCAGAAGCTGTAAAGATGTCTTACATATTGGAAGAGGCTAAGTTTATGCCTAGATGTCGCAACCCTCTCTTGCAGCACCAAAATGTGTGGCATTCAAGTTTACTTTGGGAGAAAGTGAAGATGATTTTGGTCCTTCCTGAAATCAACGTCGCCGGGAGTTTTTAGAGGAAGACAACGAGTATCGGGGGCAAAGCCAAAAGGTCTGCACCCTCACAACCAATACAACGCGGGGAACTGGCGAGGTCCAGTAAGCCAATTCCAAACTAGTCAACAGTAAGAAATTTATTGGGTTTACCCCTGACTCCCATTCAAAAGATAGTTTTGAACCTAGGGTTGTCTTTTGTGCCTACAGTACCATATGATTCTTTTCAGATGCCTCTATCTTTGTATAGATTTTTTCAAAAGTTAAAAGTGGAGGAGTGGAGGAGTAGTCTAATGGTTAAGAACACTGGTATGGGAACCCAGAGTACCAGAGTTCGATTCCCACTAGCACTCCTTGTGGCCTTGGGCAAGCCACTTAACCCTCCATTGCCTCAGAAAAATCCAAGTTATCAATGTCCCTGTTTAATGTACATTACCAAGTTTAAGTTTCAATGTAAACCGCTTTGATTGAAATGATAAAGCTGTATATAAAACCTGTTAAATAAAAAAAAGTGTCCCTCTTTTGTGCATCACACACTGTTCCTCCTGATAATTCTCTTCTATGTAACCCTTCAAGATAGATTTCTTCTTGGCCAGTGGATTCCATTCTTTCCACTTTTCAGAAGCTTGTTTTACATGACCTAACACATTATGAAGCCTCTGTCCTGAAAGGTCGGACTAATTTAACAGTTGAGGAACATCATGCTTTGTCAAAATTATCCATTTCTATGGATTATATCTTTAGGAAAGCAGAGAAAGGGCGTGTTGTCTCCTGAATATTATCATATGGAATTGATCAACCATCTCAATATGAATTATTACCAAGTGATCCCACCTCCATGCTCCAGGGTTAGATTGGGTCTTTGACCCATGAAACATTACAAGCAGGTGGGATAACATCTAAAGAAGAAAAGATTTTGACGTTGTTAAATTCAAAAATTCCATTTGTTTATATGGTACCCAAAATTCATAAGACTTTCAGTACATCTCCAAGTCGTCAAATTGTATCATGTTGTAGATTGATCTTAGAGCCCTTATCTAAATTTTGTTTTATTTTTTTGGAGCAAACAAGTGGGTAAGTTGCATTTTTTTGTTTGGGACACTACCCATTTTATGATGGCCTTGAAAGATCTTTCAGATATTCCTGAATTCAGTTGGCTGGTAACAGTGGATGTTACGGCCCTCTATATTAACATCAATCAAGAGGAAGCCTTGAAGATTTTACTGCAGTTGTTAGATTTACCAGCAGGATTACCACAACATTTTGTCTTGGATTTACTTACCTTGGTTTTGAAGAAAAATTGTTTTATTTTTGAGAAGCATTTTTACCTACAAGTGTATGGAGTGGCCGTGGGTAGAGCAGTCACCCAATCGATTGTTACACTATATATGGCTTGGTTTGAGGATCAATTTGTCTATTCCTCTCCATTTTTTTCACAAGTGTTTTAATGGAAACACTTCCTGGATGACATATTTTTTGTTTGGGTAGGAACATGGCCAGAATTACATCAATTTATGACCATGTTGAGTGTTAGAAAATCTATAAAGCTCCTTTTCAACTCAAGTTGAACAAGCTTCTTTTTAATTTTTGGTTATTATGATTTAGCGACTATTTTATTTCAAAAGCCGGTGCAGAAGAATACTTTACTTTGATTCCATAGTCATCATCCAGCCAGTCTGAAAAAGGGTCTACCCTTTGCACAATTTCTTTGATTAAGGAAGTTGTGCTTTTCAAAATAAGATTTTTACAATCATGCTCAAGATTTATATGATCTATTGAAGGAATGGGGTTATCTGGTGGACGTGTTATATAGGGCTATGAAATGCATTTTTAATGTCCATGAGGAATGGCTCTTTACATCTAAGTCACCTGCAAAAGAGGATCATTATGTGGGGGTTTTACCCTATACTCCGGGAATATACTCCATTCTGTGAAAACACTGGCATTTATACATATAAAAGGAAGGGGGCATGTGCTCCCGCCACCTGTGTCAGGAAGCAGTCCTCTGCTCCTTTGTAGTGCGCCGGGGCATCACCCTAAGAGCTGTCTACCTCCTGAGTCTCCCAATGTCCTCAAAGACAGGCTCAGCAGGCTTCTCTGCCTGCACGAGTGGCACCTGAGTCCAGAGGTGGTTCTTCACCTGTTCCGCCTCTGGGGGACTCCGTCCATAGACCTGTTTGCCAGCCCAGCAAACGTGCAGCTCCCCCGCTTCTGCGGGCTGATACCACATCCGAGCAGGGTGGCCCCAGATGCATTTTTCCTGAACTGGATCTCCGGGCTTCTGTATGCGTTCCCCACCCCCTCCTCTCATTGCAAGGACCCTCCACAAGATCCACCGCAACCGAGCCTTGGTGATTCTTGTGGCTCCTTCGTGGCCTTGACAACCTACGCTGGCTATCTGCGGAACCTCTGTTTTCCCTGGGCAGTACCCCTGGTCTGCTGACGCAGGAGGAGGGATGAATGCTTCACTCGAACTTGGTCTCGCTATCCCTGACAGCCTGGTGGCTGAACGGGTCTCTTTAGCCTCGCTGTACCTCCCAGTGGAGATCAAGGACGTCCTCCTCACATCGAGAAAGGACTCAACGAGGCGGGCCTACACCCTGAACTGGTGGCAGTATTCGATCTGGTGCTCTGAGCTCCAGATCAACGCATTCTCCTGCTCCACCTGTTGGGTCCTCCAGTACCTTCTCCACCTCTTGCAGGTGGGACTGAAGTCCAACTCGGTCAGGGTTCACCTGAGCACAATTTCAGCCAACCACTTGCCCGACAAGGGTAAACCCCTTTCGGGCCAGCCTCTGGTCTCCCGCTTCATTCGGGACCTCCTGCTTTCCAAACCCTCCATCCGGCCTCCCTGGTGGAATGGGACCTGAACATCATGCTCATGCAGATGACGTGGACGCCCTTTGAGCCGATGGCGATGTGCTCGCTCTGGCACCTCTCCTGGAAGATGGTTTTCCTGGTGAAACTGACCTCGGTGCGGCGAGTCAGCGAACTTCAAGCCCTCATGGCTGAGGTCCCTTATACCAGGTTTTACAGGAACAAGGTGGTCTGCACCCACCCCAAGTTCCTACCGAAGGTTGTCTCAGATTTCCAACTCAATCAGGAGGTGGTTTTGCCAACTTTCTTCCCGAGACCTCACACCGACCGGGCATCGGAGGTCCTGCATACATTCGATTGCAAGAGGGCTCTCGCTTTCTACCTGCAGCGCACCCAAATTCATTGCAAGTCCGACTTGCTCTTCATCGCCTATGATACCAACCACCTGGGGCTGGCAGTCACCAAGCACACCCTCTCCATCTGGGTGGGGGACTGCATCACTTTCGCACAGCCAAAGGCTGGATCATCGGGTCACTGCACATGGTGTCCATGCCAAAGCAGCGTCGGTGGCTTTGCTGCGCTCAGTGCCTCTGACGGACATCTGCCTAGCTGTGACCTGATCTTCAGTGAATACCTTCGCTTCACACTACTGCCACAGTGCCTTCGGCCAGGCTGTACTCTGTAGTCTTTTCGGGGTATAAGCAACTCCTGCCCTCCAGCCCTTCTTCTGCGGCTACTGAGAGCTCGCTCCCGAAGGCCCGAGGACTCTGGCTTCCTTCAGACATCGACTTCTGCTCATGGCCTTGCGGAGGCGTTTTTAGCTTTACAGGTTCGGTAGCCTGTAGCTGAGGGAGTCCCATAAGTGAGGACTGACTTTCTGCTTGTTTCTGGAGAAAGCATAATTACTCACCTGTAACAGGTATTCTCTAGGGACAGCAGGAATCAGTCCTCACTACCCTCCCACCTCCCCTGAAGAGTTGCAATTTTTTTTATCTTTCCCTTGCCATCTGCTGCTTAGGGCTCTAGCTATGGGACCTGACTGAGCAAGGTAGCACCTTTGGGTGGGAAGAGGACCACGTATGCGTGGCAGCAATCCCAAAGGCTTTCTTTGAAAGCTGGGGAATTGCTTTGCATGGGCTCCGTCAGTGCCGACATCACCCATAAGTGAGGACTGATTCCTGCTGTCCCTGGAGAATATCTGTTACAGGTGAGTAATTACGCTTTACTTCATGGATGATTGCTTTTTTTTGTCAGCGGGCAATTACAGGCCCGACTTGGATGGATACCACCTCCTCAAAGACTTATTTTGCAAAAGCATATTTTGACTATGAATCGGATTATGTTGTGTATATGTTGATATGTACACAACATAATCCGATTCACATAAGGGAGAAGCGGCCTAGTGGTTTGGCAAGTTGCTTTGGGCCAGAGTGCCAAATCCCCCTGAAGGACAGCAACCTCGGACTGGAGGGACTGGGGTTTCGAGTTCCACAGGCACTCCTTGTGGCCCTGGGCAAGGCATTCCTTGTGGCCTTGGGCAAGCCACTTAACCATCCGTTGCCTCAGGTACAAAATGTAGATTGTGAGCTCTTCGGGGACAAGTGAAATATATACCATACCTGAATGTATACCGCTTTGACCTGGTGAAAAACAGTATATAAGCATTGCTAAATCAATATGACCGTGTGAGCTAAAATATGTTGGCTGCACCATTCGCCCGATAAAGCAAAGACTGGGAGAACATAAATCTAGGTTTGCCAACCGGGTACTCTCTGCCCCACTAGTTGATCATTGCCTTCAAAAGAATCATATTTTTGCTCAATTTCATTGGCAGATTTTTGACAGTGTACCTTCTGCTTGGAGTGGTGATGTCACAGCTCGCCTACAATTTTGCAAGCAATGTTGGATTTTCCGATTATGCACATTCTCTCCAGGAGGTTCAGATCTATAACTTGAATGGCAATCTCTGGTTTAGTAGTTCCAACAAGATGTCAAAACTATGGGCAGAGCAGTTTGATCTCTGCTGATTGATAGCAGATTGGTCAGGGGCGGCCTTCACCGTGGCTTTGGTGTTTTGAAAGATTGACAACAGATGCCTAGTTTTATGAAGATTTGGAACTAGCTGTCAGTTTTATTATTGTATGGAAGCATACAAGTGTGTGGACCATTGGTCAAGTGATCTCCTGAGGCAGAACCCTAAAAAACTGGAAGGGTTCGAAACGAGCTCTTCATCAGAGGATAAGTGTGTGTTTTGGATTGTGACCAGTTGAAAAATATGAATGTCTGATCGGATCCTTATTCAGCTCTACCATATGGGTCTTCTGAAAACATTGTCTTCCTAAAGTTCACAAATCAGATAAGTCCTTACTGAAGGAAATCTCTTTTAAACCTTTGCTATTAAGAATAAAATGGAGAACTTGTGACAAGGGGATTAGCCCTCCATCAGTACAAGTCATCCGACAAAAAATGTATATAATTCCAATTTGGAATCCTGTTGATTTCACTGTATGGGGTTTTTCCCATCTTTTTGTGTTGGGGTTCTTTCATTTGTTAGATTTAGTGGTGGCAGGAGAACCCATTAGAGGTTAACTGTCCTAGATCCAAGAATAATTCTGGTGGACCAGATGAAGAAGAGCCGGTGTTATCAAAGGTATGGCCATGTGCCTAATTTTCTGATATGTATTTATATCACACTTGCTTTTAATAGGGGAAAGAAGACAATTTGGCAAACTATTATCCCCACCTTTTAGTGAGAAAGTATTAATCATCCGTATTTGTATTACTCAGTGGTTTGAAAAGAACAGAGCAGATTTTAAAACTACTGAAGCAAAGGTTTTCTGCAAATTAATTTAAAGAGTTCAGTATGACTCATCCAAGGCAAAGAACCATGCAGAAATCAGAAAGAAAAAAGACAGACCTCATAAAGGCTTGATTTTTCTTTTGCATATACTGAAACATACAGCTGTATTTCTTCAAATCCTCTTTCACCAAAAGTAGAACCTGAATTCCTGTGCGTAAATTTGACTTTAAAAAGAAGCACTGTAGTATTAGAGAAATTTAACAAAGATGAGAGCCTTTTTTTGTACATATTATATATCCTGTGCATGACATTTGGTGCCCGAATACCATATTCTTCTTTTCCATGATGATTTTTTTCTTTTACAGTTCCTTACTTGGCATGGTATGTATTCACGGAACTTGGGAAGATGTGTACATATATTTATTTATTTATTTAATCAGTTTTATATACCACCTTATCCTTCAATCAAAGTGGTCAACAAGACAACAGAGGGACTACGTCTATATATATAAAACAAGCACAGTTTTTGTACATTTGAACTTTAAAGCTATTTTCTATGTGTTTATACACATTTGCATGGTCCAGTTAGATGAAACCAGAGGTCTTTGGAATTTTGTAGAGTTAAAGTAAATTTCATACTGCCTTCTTTGGAAACTGTATAATCCATAGCAGTTTACAAAAGACAAACGGGGTGATATTCAAAGGCATCTACACGGCTTGCAGACCTGCCACTGGATATCCACAGGTGCTGCCACTACATGCCCTGATGCTAAGCGATTAGCATCGGGGTATGTCATTAGCTTTCTGGGGCAGAGTGGAAGCAGCACCCATCACTAACCAGGCAGCAGTGGATAAAGTAAGGTGCAGCAACTTTACCCATTGAAGCTAACCAGGCAGTGGCTCAATATGAGGTGTGATCAAAAAATATCGAGACTTGTGATGCTATATAACAGTACGTCACACCAGGATACTATTAAACATGCAGTGACCTAGTTATGTGCTCTGCATGTGCAGAAGATAGCATGGCTGCAGCACACTTGTACTTTTTTTTTTATTCACTTGATGTTTGGTATCATGTAAAAGCAGTTTGTCAGATATATGATGAGTGAAAAAAATTGACCCATGAATTTGAATTAAATTCTGTCAGACACTTTGAGATTCGTGCAGAGAAACTTATGCTATAGCAAGTGTATGGTAATGAATGCATGGGTCGTGCTCGAGTTCATGATTAGTACAAACGTTTCCAAGAGGGCCACCAAAATGTTGACAGTGATGAACGTTCTGAAAGGTCACCCATGAACAAGAATTAAGACAAAGTTGAAGCATTGTGTTCCATAATCCATGCAAATCATTGATTGACTGTCGAGGGCTTGCTGAGGACGTGGACAAAGGTATTGGGTGGGTACAGTGCATTCTTACTGTCTATTTGGGAATGAGACGTGTGTCTGCAAAATTCGTGCCGAAACGCTTGTCCCCTGACCAAAAAGAAGATAGACTGTCTACAGCCAGGAAGTTGTTGGAATGCATTGAAAATGACTCAGATTTCATCAAAAAGATTATTACTGGTGATGAATTATAGGTTATGACCCAGAAACTAAGTTTCAGTTCTCACAATGGAAGACTCCAAATTCTCCCAGAACCAAGAAAGCCCATCAGGTGAGGTCAAGGTCATGCTCACAGTTTTCTTTGATTACTAGGGTATTGTTCATCATAAGTATGCTCCAAAAGATCAAACCATCATTAAGGAGTACTGTGTCCAAGTTCTGACTCGTTGGAGAGATACAGTTGGTCATAAGAGGCCAGAGTTGCACAGGAATGGTTGCTTTATCATGGTAAAGCCCCAGCTCACTCATCACATCTTGTCCAGCAGTTCTTGGCCAAACACCAAATCGAGCAAGTCTGTCAACCTCCTTACTCACCTGACCTCACACTCGGTGACTTTTTCTTTTTTCCAAAACTGAAATTACTACTGAAAGGAAGGATATTTGATGACTTGGAGACCATTAAGCAAAATTTGACACAGCAGCTTCATAGATAATTTGAAAGAGGCATTTCAAAATTATTTTCAGCATTGGCAGGAACACTGGAGGGAAGTGTGTTTTATCGGAAGGGGACTACTTTGAAGGAGACTGAGTACAGTAACTGTCAGTGTTGTTAACTTCTTGTGTTATTGTACAAATCTCAATACTTTTTAATTGCACCTAGTATTGCTGGTGCCCGATTAGCTTTCACGTTCTGCAGCGACGCACATATTCAATGCCAGTGGTTGGATATGGCCCCGGCATTAAATATATGGGATTAGAATTAAGCAGTGATGGATAGCCGCTTTACAAATGCTAGCCGCCACCACTGAATATCCTCCCCCTCTCCCTCACCCAAAAAATAATAAAAAAGCAATACATCATAAAAAATTGCAGAGTTGTCTGGATGTCTCAGAGGAGTTGAACAGGTCCAGCATAGGTGATGCATGGATGAAAGTGAACCCTGGGAAAAGTAAGCAGAGTATATTGATCCGGGACATGAAGTGCTGACTCATACTCCTGAAATGGACTGATAGAGTGAGATCCAACCAGGAGGATGATCAAGGAGATGAGAGAATGAGGTGATGGCAAGAGGCTTTTGTTTGTTTGTTTGGGGGGGGGTTTAAGTGCCATCAAGTCAATGCTGACTCCTGGTAACCTAGCAGTCCCTGAGTTTTCTTGGCAAGGTATGACCGGTAGATTGCCAGACATTTTCTTCTGAGGCAAGGGAGGGTAAAGTGACTTGGCCAAGGTTACAGGGGGTGCCAGTGGGAATCGAATCCCAATCTCCTGGATATTAGGCTGTTGCTCTAACCACTAGGCTTCGCTTCCATCTGAACTTTGGCTAGTCATGGCTTAATGGCAGGAAGCCAACATGGATTTAGCCAAGGAGAGTTTTGTCTCACTAATATACTTTTTCAAAGGTGTGAATAGACAGGTAGATAAAGGTGAGCTGGTTGATATAGTGTGTCTGGATTTTCAGAAATCCTTTGACAAGGTCGCTAATAAGAGACAGAAATTGGAAGGATTCATTGGAAAAAGAGATGGTTGAGAGGAGATATGATAGAGGTCTATAAAATAATGAATGGAGTGGAACAGGTAAACGTAGATCAGTTGTTTAAACCTTCAAAAAGTAGAGTAGGGGACATGCGAAGAAACTACAGTGTGGCACATTTAAGACTAATCAGAGAAAATATTTTTTCATTCAGCACATAATCAAACTCTAAAATTTGTTACCAGAGGATGTAGTTAAAGCTGTGTTGAAAATAGGTTTGAATGAGTTTCTGGAGGAAAAGTTCATACACCGTTATTAAAGAGGAGTGGGGAAATCCACTGCTTACCTCAGGACAAAGCAATATGGAATGTGTATACCATTGGCAACCCGACAGGTACTTGAGATCTGGAATGCCACTGTTAGAAATAGGATACTGGGCTTGATGGACCCTTGGTCTGACCCAGTATGGCATATTTCCCAAGCAGTAAGCAAAATTGAAAAACTCAGGAAAAAAAACTTAGATAACATCAGTAAACACAAACATCTTTGTCAAAAAGAACATGAGCCAAGTACTTGACTCTCTTAAGATGAAAAAATCTGGAACCAGACCACAAGGTTGACTAGATCTTCCACAGCAGCTGGAACCTCCAAACCTGCAGAAAGAATCTCCCAGGCAGTAATATTGCCAATGTGACCACAAGGCAGCAGGCTTTTCAACCAGCAAAAGGAGTCTTCCAGGATGAGTTCTGGACTGGTCTAGCAGGATTCATGGAAAGGGGTTTATCAAGTATGATTCAACTCCTTCCTTCCTTATTCTTCTAGACTAGTCCAGATGAATGGATGCACCCAAGCAGTCAGGAGCTGGAGTTGGAGGACGATGACAAACAAGACAGACTACTACCCTGTCAGAGGAATCATCTGAATAACCTCCACAAGCCCCTGGAAGGCCTCGCAAAAGGAATCAGTAAAGGTCAGGAGCCTTATAACTGTCCTCTGGGGACCACTAAGCAGACTCCACCCAAGAGGACTGCACTCCAGAAAATGAACTGCTACTTACTCTTGAACCCGCTTACCAGGCAGAATGTACTCTGCTCCCAACACCGACCTCCAGGGAAGCAGATCTCCACAGCCGAACCACCGAGAGCACTGAAAGCCTGAATCCAATGGACTGCAGGACCCAGCAGGGAGGTAGTAAGCTCCTCCTTCCTCTACCCAATCAAGAGCACCAGTGGGACATTTAAACATTCCCAACCCAAGGCGCGCCTCACCAGAGTGCCCTTTGGCGAGGACTGAAGAGTGGTATAAAGAGTTACCACCCAACCCACCATCTCTCTACTACTACAGCATCCTGACAGGCTGCCAGAAGTAGAGAGAAACTTGAGGTAAGCTCATTCCTGCCTACCCACTAAACTAACTGCCTGATTCAACCTCAAAGAGCTGACCGGCACTTCAGCACATATTGGGCTCTTAAACAAGAAAGAAACAACTCCTAACCATCTTAGACAGCTGCAACTTGTACATCACTACTCTGCGGAATTGCTGGAGTCAATTTACCAACCCCTTCTGCATACAACCTGCTTCATACGGAAAACAAAGCAGGACAGAAGAACAGCTGCATCCATAGCAAGTAAGATAAACTCAGAAACCCGAGACCTTAAGACTCATACGAACGGCCTACAACTGAACAAGAAATGAAGGATTTTGAGACTCAATCACGCATGTAATAACGGAGTACCGTATAGTCGCAATTCAGAAACCAAAACACAAACAGGTAACATGGGACCCTACTATTATGTCCTTTTGTTACTAATGCTACTATGCATACACCTGTCATTACAAAAAGTAGGAGTAGGGCCAACACACAGCACATCCACCATGCTCTCATTATTAATGGACATACAAAAAAAGCACCCAGTGCCAATATACATATAGACACCCTAACAAGCAATCACAAGGCTTATACACATCAAGCGCACCAGCCTACAATGCCCCAACAACAACAACCCAATTTTAAGCACACAAGTAAAATGCATGCTTATCAATGCCAGGTCTGTAAGAAACAAAGTCAACACTATTTATTTACTTAACTGTCTTTATATACCGCTTTTCACCAGGTCAAAGTGGTTTACGTTGAACTTTTTTGTACAAGAAACATTTTAACATCTGAGCATTCAAACACTATCACTGACTGCTTACATGATCAGCACATGGACATACTATGCATAACAGAAACATGGTTCATGGACACAAACCACGTCATACTGAATCAACTTATGCCATCTGCATACACAGAATGCAACTGACCTTGGGTATATAACAGAGGAGGGGGGCTGCTGATACTGTCTAGGAGTCACTTCAGATTCAAACGGTTTCTCATACCAACACAGGGGAAATCACCACTATAATCATATCAAATAAACAAATGGCCATATGTCTAACATATAGAGCACCAAACACCAACCCTGATAGAAACATAGAAATATGATGACAGAAAAAGACCACATGGCCTATCTAGTCTGTCCTTCCATATCAACAACTACAACAGCCCCCTTTTTTCCTTTAGAGATCCTCTGTGTTTGTCCCATGCTTTTTTGAATTCAGATACTGTCCTCATCTCTACAATCTCCACTGGGAGACTATTCCACAGATCCACCACTATTTCTGTAAAGAAATATTTCCGCATATCACTCCTGAATCTATCCCCCTCCATCTCATCCCATGTCCCCTCGTAGCAGAACTTGCTTTCAGTCGAAAGAGGCTCTCCCCCTGTATATTTATACCACAGAGATATTTAAACATCTCAATCATATCACCTCTATCCCGCCTTTCCTCTAAGGTGTACATATTAAGATCCCTAAGTCTGTCCTTATATGCTTTATAATGAAGACCACTAACCATTTTAATAGTCACCCTCTGTACTGACTCCATCCTGTTTATATCCTTTTGAAGGTGCGGTCTCCAGAATTGCACACTATACTCCAAATGAGGTCGCACCAAAGACTTATACAGAGGCACTATCACCTCCATTTTTCTGCTAGCCATTCCTCTCGGTATGCACCCAAGCATCCTTCTAGCTTTTGCCGTTGCCTTTTCCACCTGCTTGGCTACTTTAAGATCATCAGATACAACCAAGCCTAGTCCCCGCTCTTCTTTAGTGGACAAAAGTACTTCACCCCCTATACTATATTGCTCCCTTGGATTGCTACAGCCCAAATGCCTGACCTTACATTTTTTTAACATTAAATCCTAGCTGCCAAATCCTAGACCATTCTTCAAGCTTAGCTAGATCCCTCCTCATGTTATCTACATCTTCCTGGGTGTCTACTCTGTTGCAGATTTTGGTATCATCCGCAAAGAGGCAAACCTTACCCAACAGCCCTTCTGTTATATCACTAACAAAGATGTTAAAAAGAAGCGGACCAAGGACAGCTCCCTGGGGCACACCACTGGTAACATCCTTCTCCTCGGAGTGAGCTCCATTTACCTGTACTCTGTCGCCTCCCACCCAACCAATTTCTAACCCAAGCAGTAACTTTAGGGTCCATCCCTAGGGTGCTCAGTTTGTTTATAAGTCGCCTGTGAGGAACAGTGTCAAAGGCTTTACTGAAATCTAAATACACCACATCTAGGGCTCTCCCTCGGTCCAACTCCCTGGACATCCAGTCAAAGAAATCAATCAGATTTGTCTGACAAGACCTGCCTCTGGTGAATCCATGCTGCCTCGGATCCTGTAATTCGCTGGACTCCAGAAACCTCACTATTTTCTCTTTCGGCAGCATTTCCAATAATTTTCTCACCACCGAAGTTAAACCAACTGGCCTGTAGTTTTCAACCACATCCTTACTTCTGCTTTTGTGTAAAGGCACCACATGAGCCTCTCTCCAGTCCTTTGGCACCACTCCCGACTCCAACGAGGCATTGAAAAGGTCAGTCAGTGGAGCTGCTAGAACATCCCCAAGTTCCCTCAGTATTCTAGAGTGTATCCCATCCGGTCCAATTGCTTTGTCTACTTTAAGTTCAGCTAGTTTCTCACGAACACAGTCTTCTGAAAATTGTTCAAGATGTCCCTCACTTCTGTTCCTCTTTTTGGGTGTTTCCCGAGGTCCTGCTCCTGGTTCTTCATCTGTGAACACAGAACAGAAATATTTGTTAAGCAATTCCGATTTATCCTCATCAGCTTCTACGTATTCCTCCCCTTCACCATTGAGTCTGACAATACCACTTTTGCCCTTCCTCCTCTCACTAACATATCTGAAAAATGTCTTAACCTCCCCCCCCCCCCCCCATTTTATTGCATTGGCTATTTCCTCCTCTTTTTGTATCTTTGCTTTCCTGACTACTTTGCTAGCTTCTCTAAGTTTTTCCAAATATAGATGCCTGTCTTCCTCTCTCTGTGATCTCTTGTATTTCATGAAGGCCTCCCTCTTTTTCTTCACCTTTTCAGCTACTTCTTTAAAAAGCCATAGCGGTCTCCTTTTCCTTTTACCTTTATTTACCATTTTAACAAAAAGGTTGGTTGTCCTTAAAATATCCCCTTTCAGTTTTGCCCACTATTTTTCTACATCCCCCAGCTGTTCCTATCCTGCTAATGACTCCCTGAGGTATTGGCCCATCTTGGCAAATTTAGTCTTCCTAAAGTCTAAGACCCTCACCTTTGAATGGATTCTAACAGCCCTAGTCCTAATACTGAACCACACCATCTAGTGATCACTGGATGCAAAGTGATCTCCCACTATAACATCAGAAACACTTTCACCATTGGTAAGCACCAAGTCCAGTATGGCCCCTTCACGTGTGGGGTTTGTTACCAATTGCCTGAATAGTTCTCCCTGTAGAGAATCCAGGATCTCTTTACTTCTAGATGGTACTGCAGCAGGAATCTGCCAGTCAACATCAGGCATATTGAAATCCCCTATCAGTAGCACATCCACTTTCCTAGCAATGCTGCGTATGTCTTCAGTTAACTCTCTGTCCACCTCTTCCTCTTGTGAGGGAGGTCTGTATATCACGCCAATGCAAATAGATTTCTCTTTCCCTCTTTCTAGTTTAACCCACAATGCTTCCTCTCTTCCGTTTAAGCTCTGTAATTCCAAAGCTTTAATAGTATTTTTTACATATAGTGCCACACCTCCTCCCCTTCTTCCTACCCTGTCCTTTCTGAATAAAGTATAGCCAGGTATGCAGTAGTTATATCCCAGTCATGGTTTTCTGTGAACCATGTTTCTGTAACTGCCACTAAATCCAAGTTGGCCACTCTCACAAAAGCTTCAACATCAGGGATCTTATTTCCCATGCTACGGGCATTTATACACACTGCTTTCCATATGTTATCCCTGTTACCCATTTCCATAAAGGTATTTAATGTATGACTGACTTGGGGGCTTTCTTCACCCATCCCCAACGAATCTAGTTTAAAGCCCTCTTCAGTAGATTAGCCAGTTTACTACTGAAGACGTGTTGACCTTTCTTGGACAGATGGATGCCATCTCTGCTCTGCAACCCTTGGAACAGCATCCCATGGTCTAGGAAACCAGAATGCTTCGATGACACCATCCACGCAGCCATGCATTGATCTCCAGGATGCGAGCCTCTCTGCCTTGGCCTTTACCCTGAATGGGGAGGATTGAAGAGAACACCACCTGTGCACCTAACTGCTTCACCCTCTGTCCCAGAGCCATGAAGTCACTTTTGATACGCTCAGAGGGATATGTGGCAGTATCATTTGTTCCAACATGGATTAGCAACATTGGGTAATAGTGGGCTTGATGAGTCTCGGCAAACTCTCCGAACATCTTGGATTTTGGCACCAGGCAGAGAGCATACCTCTCTGGACATCAAGTCTGGTTGGCAGATGGATGCCTCAGTACCCCTCAGAAGAGAGTCACCAACCACCACTACCCTTCGCTTCCTTGTGGTCACTGATTCTGCAACTTTGGGTACTTGAGCTCTGGTTCTTCCCTTTCCAGGGATGCTTTCACCTCCTCCACTTCCAAGGCTGCATAATGGTTCTTCAGTTCAAGGGCTGGAGAAGTTGGATTGGTGATTCTGCAGGCCCTGGTGACTTGTGTCCAATACTCTCCTCAATACTTGAAGCACCACACAAACCCATGCTAACCCTTGGGGACTTCAACCTCAACTCAGTCTTCAACAATACAGCAAAGGCTTTCTTTGGAGCCATGAAAGGCATTCACTACACCCAAATAATTCATGCTCCCACACACAGACAGGGCTCTTCACCTACCCTGATCTTTGCCCCCAGTATAATGCTGGAGAATAACGACATAACCATACCAATAATCCCACCATCTCCCTGGTCAGGTTACTACCTAATTACGTTCAACATACAATTGATAATCCAAGCACTTAAAATCATATACAGCACAAGAACAGGAGATTCAAGAGTTATAACAAAGAGCATTTCCTGAGGGAGGTCCTGCCCAAGATGAACCAAGACCTCCCTGACATAGATTGTCTAATGGAGAACTGGAACCACTCATTAACAAAGCCGCAGAAGCGCCACAGAAAATAGAAAAAAAGGCTACATCCACAAGACTGCACCAGGCACCTTGGTAGTCTCAAGAAATTAAACAAACAAAAAGGGTTCTAAGAAGGATTGAGAGGCAATGGAGACGGAACAAGGACCAGAATAAATTTCAAGAGTTCAGAATGAAACAGAAAGAATGTGATGAGCTAATAAACATATACAAGTAGGAGCATCATACAAATCTCATTCAGAAATCAGCAAACAAGCTGAGGGAATTATTTGAAATAGCCCGCAAGTTCACCAAAGAACCAATACTCGAAAGCCAGCCAGAGATACATCCACAAAGAAGGGCAGATTACGTAGCGGCAAAACAAAACTGTGCCAACAAGGGCTCACCACCACCACCAACTGATCCAAACAATCATCCAGCTGATTCAAATGACCACCCAACCACCGAGACAACTTGGGGTGAATAGGCAATACCATCTACAAACCAATTAGTCCACACAATATCTATGCTGAACATAACAACATCACCAAATGACCCTTGCCCTGTTGAATGGATAAAATCAGCCAAGGAGGAACTCGCCCCAAACATTGCTCACAAATTGCCAAATATCTTCATCACTCAAACGAGCCTCAATAAGTCCTACCTTAAAAATTCAGCACTGGACAAAGAGGACCCCACTGCTTACCGACAGATATCTAGTCTACCTTTTATGGCAAAAATCATTGAGAAGACAGTACAAATGCAACTGCAAGATCACATTAGACCCAGCACAGTTTTAAACCTAACCATAGCGAGGAAACACTGCTAACCTCACTCTTTGACAAAATCATCAAAGGGATGGACAATATAAAAAGAGGATTCCTGCTAATCTTCCTTGATATATCTTTGGCCTTCGACACTATATCTTTTACTATTGAAACAGCTGCGAGAGATTGGTCTGCACAATAAAACAATCAAATGGTTTCATTCTTATCTTGTTGACATATATAGTAACATAGTATATGATTGCAGATAAAGATAGACGACAGTATGTGAAATGCAGAGAAAACATATCCACGCCAATCAGCATACAACAGGGGATACTACTAGGAGTCATCCTGGATTGGAACCTGAATTTTCTGTCACATATTAATAAGACAACAAAAACTGCCTACCACAAGATGAGGATCATAAGAAAACTTAAATCACTACTCAGTCAGAATGACGTCCAGACGGTAAAACAGTCCAGTATAATGCTGACTTTATACTGCAACTCATTGTATCAAGACCTACCAGCGCAAGTCATTCGCCTCTGCAAATGGGCGAATGACTAAGGGGTCTAAGTCCAGAACATATTTATGTACTCCTGCTCGTTTATGTATAATGTATATATGTATATATGTAATTAGTACTCATATACTTAACAAACCCCTCGTGTGATGTGCCTACCCTCCTGATCAACCTGTACACACCCAAATTTTACTGTACTGATTGACAGTCCTCCTTATGTTCTCCTTATGTAATCAGACCGCTGCTGATCGCTGGAAGTAGCGGTATATAAATGTTTGCTAAATAAATAAAATAAAATAAAAAAATGGCCCAGAATATGGCTGCACATATCGTAACAGGCTCAGCAAAACATGAGCACATTATGCCCATATTGCATCAATTACTGTACATGGGCTGCCAATTAAGAGTCACGCCCGATATAAGTCCACCCATAACATCTTCAGAATCCTGCATGAAAGCTCAGCTGAGATACTTCAGGATCTCATAAAAAAGGACCCAGAAAACCGGCCAAGGACAAACAATAAGAACATGTTGCTTACACCCAATGATTACTCCAAAACTAAGCAGAACACAACTAATAGAGCATTCTCACTAAATGCTCCCGGAAGACCTCAGAGCCCTTCATGATACCAAGGACTTCAGGAAGAAATTAAAGACCTTTCTGTTCACAGAGCACTATTGTAACATTACATAAAGATGGGAATTCAGACTCTGTAATCTCTAACCACTGTAAATAAGTTACTGAGTGCCTTAATTTTTCCCTGCATGCCACTACAACATTTGTACTATCCCTGTTAGCACTGTCAGCACCTTGTACCAGTTATAACTTGCACTTTTGTTACCCCTTACTTTCAAACATTCTATGTAAGCATTAAGAGTTGAATTTAAACCACCTTGACTTAAGGAGAAGGCTGTACATAAAACCTGTTAAATAAAAATAAATAATCTCCAGGGATGAATGGACAATAGAGGACTTGACCTCTGCCAGTTTTTCTCTGAAACAGCTGAGAACTGAGAAGATCCAATTGGTAGGAGGCATGAGAAATTGCTGTGAACTCGAGCAGCAACAGTATCCGCCTGACCACTGGACTCCATGAGGAGTCAGTTTGAAGACCCTTCCCTATGAAGGAAAGCAGGACAACATTCCAGTCAGAATGGGAAAGGAGAGAGGAAGCCTCCTGGAAAAAAGGACAGTGAAGGTTCCACAGCAAAAGGAGCCTTCCAAAGAACCAGAAAAGGTATACCTGAAGCCTAGCGCTGCAGCATAGGCACTCTTCAACAGACACCAGAGACCCCGGAATGGATTGTAAAGGACCAACCCACCAGAGAAACCTTACATATTGTGACCCCAAGAAGGGTCCTGGCAGTACAAGAAGCGAGGTGAATAAGATGACAACCCACCAACAAGGGCCTTCTACCACAGGAGCCCACTGAGACCCAATGGAGCACTCAGGTGGGCAGAACTGCTTCACTTCTGCTGGAGGAAGCCTGGTCAAGATACCCCCTCTCCCCCCCGGAAGTCCCTTGGAGACAAATCCTGAAGCAGAACATGGCCACCATATGAACCTAAGTGTTCTGGGCCAAGCCATGGTTGAGGTTGAACTGCTAAAAGGCTCTAAACTTTACTAAGTTTATAGAGCTCACCAGGTCCCAAGCAAGGATATAACAAGCAGCTTAAACCAACCAGCATGCACCCACTAGGACCAGGCCTTAGACAAGAAAGCGCTGGGATCCCCTGCCATGCTTCTCCTGTAGGCCCATAAATTTATGAGGAAGAGAGAAACTACACTGCTTGGCCCAGGAGTCTGTGAAACACAGTGCACAAGCTCAGTCTGAGGCCCCTGGTATCACCAGGACCAAATGGGCCGATAAATGCAGAAGATAGCTTAGCCAGGGTCAGAGAGAATGCCACACAGCATCCCTCCCCTAAGCCATACTGATGAAGTGCCTCCCAGGCTGTCATCCACAGAATTCCCCTGTGCTTGAAGCAGCTCTGCAACTGGCATCCACCAGAGTGGCCAACAAATGGGGTACTGAAAGGCCACATCTTCGCACTGAGAGAGATCCCACGTGAGAGGGCTGAATTCTCACTTCACTTGGACTCACGGAGTTCTGAGACAATCAGTGGCAATTCTGGCAGAACGTTTTATGGATTTGGGACACCTCCTGGGCCTCTTGGAAGTGAGTAATATCACTTACTAGGGCTTGCGGTCCCTCCCAAGGTGCAGCTGATTGAGGTGTTCTTCAGTCTGTTTCTTCTAAGCACACCCATACCACATTATGCTAGTGAGTTTCGAGACCACATGTCAACAAAGCTTGCAATATGCACTGCAGCTAGGGCAATTCGAGTCTACTCTGCCCAACATCCCAGCTGTATGGCTGCAAAAACCACTCTGGACCCGTGAGTCCTGCTGCAGTAGAAGACATGCATGACTGCCAGGGCCATGTTTTGAGAAAACACAGCTCACTGCTTTCCTTAAAGGAGGAATGAGCCACCCTAGGGTCAGTGTGACCACTCTGACCTCCAGTTTATTCATTTATTTATCTAGGCTTATACACCGCTTTTCTCAAGTCAAAGCAGTGTACATTCAGGTACTGTATATATATATGTTCCTTGTCCCAAAGGGCTCACAATCTACGTTTTTGTACCTGAGGCAAAGAGGAATAAGTGGCTTGCCCAAGGCCACAAGGAGCACCTGTAGGAGTAGAAACCCCAGTCCTTCTGATCCAAGGTTGCTATCCTCTAATCAGATTCAAACCCCTGACCTTCTGGCCCAAGGTAACTTGGGCCAACCACGAGGGGGTGCAGTCCCCTGGGCTATCTGGACCGAGACTCCACAACTCCAATTCTTCTGGCTGGAAGCCAAACTGACAAGCTTCTCCTCTGGTGCTTCCCATAGTTTCCTGGTCAGGAGGTGGAACCACATCCACTACTTTACTTGCCCCTTGATCACCTGGGGGAGAGGAAACACCTAGTCAAATGATAAGGAACATTGGAGATTAGACTAGGTGGTGCATCTGAATCAAGTGTCAGTGCACCCTAGAGAGAGAATTCAGCCATAAAATTGATGCTACATACCTGAGGACCAGATGAAAATCGGGCCTTTTGAGCTGACCCAGGATTAGATGCTCTGTCAGGTGTAGTTTGAATAAACCCTCCTCAAGAGAAAACTCAACTCAAAAGAGTAGGAACCCCGATCCCCATGAACTCAAGCTCATGTGAGATAATTAGGCTGCTCTTAGGGCAGTCGTTTCTTGACTCCAGATCTTCCAACATGAGCTCTGCAGGCCTCTGTCATCTCTGACTTTTACCAAGAACACCAAATTGGGCCAGCTCAATGTCCAGGCAAGGGCAATCGGGCCATCTGCATGCAGAAAGGCACTGCTGTCACCACAGTTACCTGGGTAGAGGTACGGGGAGCTGAAAAGAAACAAATGCCCCAGGGACAAAGGGGACCAGTCTGCACCCTCATCCAAAAGCCAGCTACAAAACTTATGGAGCTGCTGTAATGTCCCCTAAGGCTTAAATAGGGCATGGCTGAAAAAAGATGGATCTTGCAGGGATCTCTACTGGCCCATGGGGAACCACCACTCTGTCCTCTTCAGAGTTACCTTGCAGCAACCATAACACCGCTCAAGTACTTCAGACCCCCTATAAGAGAAAACTGGGCTCACCAAGGAACAGAGGAACATGAGGGCAAAGCAGGTGCTGTGACCTCTTTAGCTGCATGTGAGAAGAGCACTCGGGTACCCTCGGTCCCTGGAGGGTACACTCAGCCCCCAAATTCCCATACAAGGGTCTGAAAAGTACCTAGGCAACTGAATACAGCCCGAAGGCTGTTTCAGGAGCTGCAGCACAAGCCAGTCTACAAGGGGGCCCTGGGGCCCTGAAAGAGCCTCCAGGCACATAGCTAGTTCCATCTTGCCATGCTATGCTCTCGTTAAGCCCACTTAGACCACTCAAGTAGCTGCAGAGCTCACTAGTGGCAAAGAAAAAGGAAAGGAGCAGCAGCAGCCATAGGCATGGTATTGGGTCTTCAGCCCTCTGTAAAGGGGAGGGGGGGGGGAATATCATAATTTGCTGAAAGGGTGCCCTGCACATCACAGCCCAACTGGGGCAAAGACTGCAGCCACAGTGAAAAAAATGCTAGAAGCTGCAGCTGTATCAGCCATTTAAAACCATGGTGGCAAAACGAAAAAAGAGTGAAAAAAATTGCACCAAAAAAAGTGCAACTCGGAGTTCCAAAAAGGGTAGCCTGAGGCCTGTCGGGCCAACCGGAGAAACCCTATTAGGGAGGCCCCTGATGCCCACACAGGCCTGAGGAGGCCCGATTGTGGAAGGACCTTTTTGTTTTTAATTGAAGCTGCTTTATTTAAAGCAGCAGAGAGCCAATTGAACTCCCATTGAAATCAATCTGGAAACTTCCCCATTGAAATTAATGGGGAAACATGACTTAGAAAAACAAATTACCAAAAATTAGAAAAAAATAAGCAAAAAAATAGCAAAGATCATATTAGAACAGCAATAGAGAAAGGAGGACCTTTGCCCAACTTACCGCCTGCCCTCCCCCAGGGCTATGTGAGGTCCTCCTGCTTCTCTTCCAGCTCACTAGCATTTGGAACCTGCAGGAAATAGCATGGATATAGAGTGACTATCCACTCCAGGAGATATTGGACGTACCTGCTTTCCGAGCTCTTGGAACCTTCAAGACGTAATCCAAGGCCTCTGCCCTGTAGTGAGGGTGAGGAGAATCAGACGCAATCCAAGGCCTTCGCAAAGAGAGTCAGGCTTATCTTCACTACTGTACCAGTCCACACACGTTACCACCTGCTGGAGGCAGACAATGCTGGCTTTTCTCAGTTGCTGTACCAGAGCATATACCAGGTGATGACATCACTGAATGTTGCTCAAGTCTGCCTCCACCTGCTAGCATGGGGACATAACCCACTTGTCTGGGCTGGTCTAGCAGGATGATAAGGAAATCCAACTAGCCTACAGCCAGCCACCCTAAACAAGTCCTAAGTGTAACTTATAGCTATC
Source organism: Ichthyophis bannanicus (assembly GCA_033557465.1). Lineage (NCBI taxonomy): Eukaryota > Metazoa > Chordata > Amphibia > Gymnophiona > Ichthyophiidae > Ichthyophis > Ichthyophis bannanicus. The sequence goes on from CM066031.1 coordinate 369,771,185, forward strand.
ACTTAACACTTAGCTACCTCCCTCAGCACTAGGATATATCTGTTCTCCTTTGGCTCCTACCCAAGTTAAACTGTCCTACTCAAACCCTGGTAATGTTTTCTTTACTGTTAACTGTTCATGTTAATGCCAGTTTGATGTAAATTTGTTCCATGTATCCTGTTACCTGTTCTATGTAAACCAGTTACTGTTCTTGTTATATGTAAACCGCACTGATCTGAAAAAGCGCGGTATATAAAAATAAATAAAATAAATAAATTTCAATGACATATTAGAGACGGAAACTGGAATATTCTGGGATCTGGGGAAGGCTACAGTGAGTGTGTTTAATAGCATTATGCTTTCACAAGAAGAAAGACGAAAAAGATCAGGTTAGGCTCATACAGAAGATTAAAGAGAGTGGGAGCCATAACAAGAACAGAGAGTGGAGGTATGGCATGAAGTAGGTAATTTGTGGCATCAACAATGCTTTATTGCAGGATAATATAGACTATCTTATGAAGAAGGGAGATAGGCTTGGGAGGCTGTTAGCAAGGCAGATCAGGAGAGCCAAGGGTATTACAATGATTAGGTTGGAAAAGAGGAAGATGGAGTCACCAAAGGAGATAGCTATATTTTCCAATAATTTTATGAGGATCTGTATACATCACAAAGGGTAATAGAGAGAGCTGCCTTTAAGATTTTTCTGAAGAATGCATGGCTGCCAGAGATTTATTTTATTTATTTATTTAACAGTATTTCTAAACCGCCTTATCTTAATAATCAAGGTGGTATCACAGCAAGCAATCAGGTAAAGTGTGTGTGTTGTACATGCAGTGAGGATAAAACTTAGTTGTGTGAGGGATGTGTTGGGTGCTTGATTTGTTTGAGCTATATACAGGGTGGGCTATTTACAGTGGTGCTAGAATCATATTTTATATATATTCAGTTGTTTGGGAGGATTGGAGTGCTGTTATCCATTCTCTTAGGTTATGTGATGTGACCATAGTGCTCTATGAACAGCATGGTTTTCAGTTGTTTTCTGAAGTCTTTGAGGTCTGGAGTTGCCCTTAGATCGTCCGGTAGATTGTTCCATATTGTTGGAGCAGCCATGGAGAGAGCTCTGTCTGTTGTGTCCTTGCGTGTGTGCTTGTACTCATTTGGGGTGCTGACTCGGTTGCGTGTTTGACTTCTTCTGGGACGTGCGCTGGTTTCCGGTTGTATGAGCAGGTGGAGGCTGTTGGCTGATGTGTGTTCTTTTATCTTAAATAGGTTTATGATAGTCTTGTATCTGATGCGAGCAATGATTGGGAGCCAGTGTAAGTCCTTTAGTGTAGGTGTGATGTGCTCCTGCCTTGCGGCTCCGGATATGATTCGAGCTGCAGTGTTTTGTGCCAGCTGTAGTGGTTTGAGAGCTTGTTTTGGTAGTCCGAGGTATATCGGATTGCAGAAGTCCAGTATTGGGGTTATCAGTGCTTGACAGACTGTACGGAAGTGTTCTGGAGCGAGGAGTGGTTTCAGTCTCCTGATGATTCGCATCCTGTAATATGCTTTTTGGATTGTTTTGTCTATGTGTGGTTTGAGGTTGAGTTTACTGTCCAGAGTAACCCCAAGGTATCTCACCTCCGATCTTATCGGTATCGTGGTGCTTTGTATCTTTATGTTTGGTGGGTGTGTGAAGCTTTGGTTTCGAGTGATGATTAAAGCTTCAGTCTTGTTGTAGTTTATAGCTAGATTGTTGTTTTGGCACCACTTCGCCATTTGGGTAAGGCAGTCTGCTATCTTAGAGAAGTCCGGGTTTGACAGGGATATTTAGAGTACATTTTGCAAGATTATTGTCTAGAGGAGTGGTTCTGCAGTGGGATAATGGTGCTGTATCGTGAGCTGGTGGCAGTAGTGAGGTAAATGACTACATGTCTGAGTTCTTCTAGCTATCACAGGGAATAAGACAGAGTTGTCAGCTTTTATCCTCTTCTCTTCTTGTTGGTGATAGAGGGTTTAGCAGGAAGGTTTAGGTGGTATGAAAGGATCAGAGGAGTGAGAATGGGAGAAGATGAACAAAAAATTGTGTTATATGCAGATGGTCTGTTGTATTTGCTGGCATCAAAGAAGTAATTTCCTGCCCTACTTGGAAATATTGGAGGAATATCGAAGACTGTCCAGGTATAAGATGAATATTATAAGTCTGAGATTATGCTACTTGCACATGAAGAATGTGGGAGTCTGAGGGAAAGGCTGATGTGCCCATTCTAATAAGTGGATTGATTAATTTATTTGTTACAGTGTTAGCACAGGCAGAATTATTTCAGCTTAATTTTGTCCACTTCTTGTGGGAATTTAAAGAAGAGAAGCATAATTTTATGGAATAGAATTGGATGGATCCATAAGGTCCAAATAAATTGTCTCGTGACAACCTGTGCAGTCTTCAGTTTAAAGACTCTACAAAGGAGTAAAGAGGATGAGAGGAGGTAAATATTTCTGGTTTCTGTCATTATTACCTAGCATCCCACTTCAATCTTCAGAATTGATGCACTTTTTTGGGGGAATCTGCACTGGAAAAAGTGGGAGAGGGAGGAAAAAGCAGGGCTGGCCTTCATGTGGCAAATCATGATCTAGGGAAAAGGGTTATACGTGAGTTGGTTGGGGTGGTGGGTATGGGGCAACTCCTATTACCCTTCCAGGAGTGGGAGGAGCTGTTCAAGGTTTGGCCTGATAAAGTCTAGGCGCAGTTGAGTAGATCATCTCTACACTCCTTTGACAGTCGTGTCATGAGGGAACATTTTACACATGGTCCACATTTAATGAGAGATTCCATTTGCAAGATTTTCCACCGTATGTTTTCTTTTATTCAGTTGAACGGAGTCAGTTTAGCCAAAGAAAATAGGGGTGGAGGCGTTTGAGGGCATGAACATAGCTGGAGAGGGAGGTACCTAAGAGGACGTTGATGAGGCGAAGGGTGGGTAAGATTTACAAGGCATTACAAAAACACAGCATTGAGCCAATAGGAATGAGGTATGCCTGATATAGGGAACTGGGGGAGGCAATTGGGAGCAGGCTATATGAAAAGATCTTTAATGAAGTGTGGAAATGATTTTTTTCAGCAAATATTGTGGGATAGCAGTATAAGTTCCTTATAAGAGGTATTTGACTTTTGTTAGGATACAAATGATGCAGCAAGATGAAAATTACTTGTGTTGGAGCAAATGCAGCCAGAGGGGGACTCTCGCATGTTTTGGAGAGTCCTGCATGTAGTGTACTTAGATTTCAGTAAAGCCTTTGACATTCTTCCGCACAGGTGACATAAACAAATTAAGCACCCTAGGGATGGACCCTAAAGTGACTGACTGGGTTAGAAATTGCTTTAGTGGGAGGAGACAAAGGGTACAGGTTAATAGAGCTCACTCTGAAGAGAAGGATGTTGCCAATGGTGTGCCGCAGGGATCAGTCCGATTCTTTTTAACATATTTGCTAGTGATATTGCGGAAGGGCTGTTGGATAAGATTTGCCTCTTTGCGGATCATACCAAAATCTGCAATAGAGAAAACACCCAGGAAGGAGTAGATAACATGAGGAGAGATCTAGTGAAGCTTGAAGCATGGTTGAGAATTTGACAACTGAGATTTAAAACTAAAAAATGCAGGGTCATGCATTAGGGCAGCAAAAATCCAAGGGAGTGGCGCACTATAGGGGTGAAGTACTTCTGCTCACGAAAGAAGAGTGGGACCTGGGCGTGATTGGTTTTGATGATCTTAAAGTGTTAAAAACAAGTAGAAAAGATGACAAAGAAAGCCAGAAGGATGCTTGGGTGCATAGAGAGTAATGGCCAGCAAGAAGGAGGAGGTGATAATGCCTCTGTATATGTTTTTGGTGAGATCTCATTTGTAGTTCTGTGCAATTCTGGAGACCACACCTTCCAAAGGATATAAACAGGAGAGAGTCCATGCAGTGAGTAGCTACCAAAATGCTCAGTGCACTTCGTCATAAGGCATATGGGGACAGACTTAAAGATCTCAGTATATATTCATTGGAGGAAAAGGGGTGGGAGAAGAGTTCTTTTCTTCTTTATGTGATTTTAATTATGGATTATATCCTCCTAAAATTTTATTATTGTAAACCGCTCTGTTGGCCTGAAGGGTGGTATAGTAAAAATTATTAAACCATAAACCATTTGAGAGACATTAAGTACCCTCATGGCATAAATGCACAGGAGGAGAGCCTCTTTCAATTAAACAGAAGCTCTGCAATGAGGGGGCATAGGATGAAGGTGAAAGGGGATAGACTTTGGAGTAATATGCAAAAGTATTTCTTTATGGAAAGAGTGTAAATGCATGGAATAATCTCCCATTGGAGGCGGTAGAAACAAGGACTGTATCTGAATTCAAGACAGCATGGGACAAACAGAGAAGATATCTAAAGGATAAAAAAGAACTGTAGTAGTTGATATGGAAAGGCAGACTGGCTAGGCCATATGGTCTTTATCTGCTGTCATGTTTCTTTTGTTTTTATGCTCAATCATACAGGGGTTTTGGGCACACTTGCAAAGAGAAATTAAATGACTGACTCAGTTTGCGGTCCCCCTCGAGCTTAAAGCTCAGCTGTTTTTGCTTTTGCATCATGAGCCAGGAGAAGGTCTTGGGTTACTGTTGGCCAAGATGTTAATGTTTGCTGGCAGGCAAATACTCTTGGATAGGTGGAAGAGGCCTGATTTGCCCTGCCCTTCCCCTCTCCCCCCCCCCCCCCATCCCCAAGAGTAAAAATGGTGAGCTGATGTGAGTTTTGAGATGGAAGGTCTGTCTGCATGGGTGAATGGAGAGCTGGAGAAAGTGTGAAAAGAGTGAGTATCATTGCTGGAGTGCCAGTGTTAAGACCCAGACCCTGTGTAGTGTGATCAGGGTGTCCTGTTTAAGATTAATGGAGTTTTGTTTTTTTTCTAGATCCAGGGATAGGGAGTTTTGTTTGGGTGTGTCTTTTCAATGTGGTGGTGATTTACTGTTCATATGATGTTAATGTTGGATTAAGCTTAATAACAATTAAGTTTCAAAAAGTTAAGAAATGTTACAATCAAAAGAACAAATGCTGTTTTACTTAAATGAAATAGGAGCACTTTCATATACATTGTATTGGTAATTGGTATAAGAGCAGAAAGGTAATATTTTGAAAGCTGGGAAAGCTGTTGTAAAATGTTGTAGTCAGTTGCTTTGTAATGGAGCTGTCTAAATATGGACATAAATTAATGACTAGCTTGATGTCTGTGGTTACAGAAGTAATGCTCAATAACAGAAAATATAGCTCACAGATAGAGATGAATGCATGTGAAATGCTGTTTGCAGTACTTAAAAGTATGACCTAGGGGTTGCAGAAAAACATGGGAAATTTTCTATTTTTTTTTTTAAATACAGAAATAAATGGCAACTTTTGCTTTAACTAAACAAGAGATTTAGAACCCTATCTTTCAGTAACCCTTAGCCAGTCAAGATTTCACAATATTCAGCCTCTATTATATGAAAATGTATCTCGTTCATATTCATTGTGGATACCCAGTCATCCTGAGTGAGCCTGATATTGTCTGTCTTGGAAGCTAAGGTGTCAGGCCTGGTTAATACTTAAATAGGAGACCACTTTCGAATGCCAGATGCTGTAGGCTAACTGTGCAGAAGAAAGGCCTGGCAGTCTACTTCAGTTGCACCTCGTATGAAAACTCAGGGGATAGTCAAAACTATCCACAAGGTCACCAGGAATCAGCATTGATTCAACAGTATACAGCTGCCACCACCACCCTGAAGGCTTAGCTGATTAAGGTTTACTTGATAGCATTGAGAGCCTGGAAGGATCCAACATGGTGATATGCTGATGCAGGATAGTGCTATGTTCCTGCTTAATTTGTGTCTAGGCATTATTTCCTTACCCCATAGGTCACAAGAGGAAGGTCAAACTACAGAGCATTTGCACAAAAACTGACAAGTCGCGGGGGCTGATGCATTTGTATGTCAGTCCTCTGCTCTCCCTTAAGCTTAATGTTGCACTTAATCCAGAAATGCAAATTCTCCTAGAAATATTGCAAGGAAACCTGCAAGAGAAATGTTCTTAGCTGGTGCTAGTTTCGTGATGTCTCCCTCCAGCCAAGAGGAGAAAGGGCTATGCAGAGAACAGTGCAGAGTGGAGCAGTTCAGGGAGGACAGAGAGGAATGGCAGCAAATGAACTGAATGCCATGCAGTCATTTTGCAGAAGGCCCTCCAGAGACATGATCCGGGCCTGAGGTGGATGGAGCTGCAGCATGCTCCCTGATGGGAATGGCACTGGTGAGACCAGAGCAGTTTAATTTTCAAACCTTTTGGAATGGTCTTGTGTTTGGGAAAGATCCTAGTCTGGTCAGTTGCAGAATATTTCCAAGAAATTTGAGGACTCTCGGTCTCAGGTGGAATAATGGAACAGTAAATTGTGGGTGTTAAAATGAGAGTCCAAACGGTGGTAGAGAAAATTAGTGTATTTCATGATAGAGAGGACGTTATCATAAAAGGTTCAGGTAGATTGAAGCACTGGAAAGATTCAGTGCGTCCTTGCAATTTAATTCTATTAAATTTCCACAGGTTCCATCTATATCACCATTAGAAATGTATAAGAAGTTTGTGATTAGTATATTAAAAGTTCTTCTTGAGTCTGTACCTCATTTGTTAAGAGCTTTTTATCTTCCACAACCCAAGAGAAGGGAGGCCAAGGATACAAGGCCACTAATTCAGTTTATGATGGATAGTTTGCAACTAAGAGTTTTATAGAGAAGTCTGATGACGAACAAAAGTGGCTATCTCTATCCTGCTAACATGTGCATTGACCCCAAATAGGGACTGGCTAATGCAGATGGTTTTTTTGTTTAAAAATTCCCTGTCATGTGAGGATTTACCCAAATATTGCCAAATCTATTTAGGGTTCTCAACCCTGTCCTCGGGACCCACCTAGCCAGTTGGGTTTTCAGGATAACCACAGTGAATATGCATGGGAGACATTTGCATATAATGGAGGCAGTGTATGCAAATCTCTCTCATACTATTCATTGTGGTTATCCTGAAAACCTGGCTGGCTAGGTGGGTCCTGAGGACTGGGTTGAGAACCCCTGAAGAGGAAGAGGAAACAGTTCCTTTTCCTCAAACCTAGAGGTCTGCAACTAGGAGGACTTTGTTTTTACAATTTCCCTATAAATGTTTCCTTAAGTATCAGTGTGTTTCTTTGAATCTCAATAGCTAACTGTGTGTCTAGATTGTAAATTTGCACAGTCACAGCTTTTTAAACACTGCTTCTGTCTCTCTTAGAGGCATGTTTATTAAAGGCTTTAACATGCATTAATGAAGTTAACGCACGTTATGTTTTGACAGCCATGGGCACAGTGGCACTTAGCATATTTTGACTTCATTAATGCACATTAACCTTTGGCAAACATGCCCCTTAATGTGTTTTACCCTTCATAACCATTCCAGGAGATTAGTAAAGTCACTGCAGCACTATTGTAAATTTCTTAGACTACTGTTTCCTATGCATTGCTTGTTTTTCCTATGATGATATTTTGTCTACTTCTTCTTTATCTGTAACTAGTTTACATTGATTTAGATTTGAAATTTGAACAATATTAAATTAAAAAGGATAGGGTTGAAAACCCCAAAATGAAGCCATATCACTAAGTAAAGATTTTAAAAGATGTAGTGGTGACTCTGCTTCTATAAGTAGGCAGATTTTCATATCTTAGTGTGATATGTGTGATTTTTTTGTTTTCATTTTTTGTTTGGTATTGAAGAGAAAAATATATTTGCACTTCAAAGTTAGGAAACATGACCAATTTGTCTTCACATTTTTCTAAATTGGGTAAGTATGCTGCTTAATGTTAAGTGCAATTTTGTGCACTGCTTTTCTAGCCAATGTGTTAAAACCATTTACCAAAATATGTATTGTGGGTCTATTTTAGTATGCACTGTCTGCTACTGTATATGGCCCAATTTATTACTATGAGCCATGTGGCAGATAATGCACCTAAGTAAGATTCTGGTCTTACATGATTCCATGACCATGTTGAGGACCGTAAAATTCAATCCTTTCTGCAGAATTGACTGGTTTTCGCTAAATAGCTGTGAGAGATCAGGAACGGAATCCAGTTGGAAACAGAAGCTTATGTGGTGATAGGAACAGTAACAGTTGTGTTGCATATCTCTCCTATTTGATCTAGTCATTCAGTCTCCTGTGTTTGAGAGTCAAATGACAACAGGAGCAGGGTAGTACTGCTGGCTGCAGGGGCGGCCCAAGGGGGGTGCGGGGCCATGTGCGGAGACTTGGTGCGGGGCCTCATTTGCATAAGTGGCCTTATTTGCATAAATATTTGCATAATGTTACCATACACTAACTTTTTGGTAAACATGTCTCTTAATGAGGGTATGGATAAAGAAAGACTAAAAGATTTCTACATTACTATAATCCAGTGCCAACCGCCAGGCACATTAGGAACTACTACAAACGCTGCCCATTTAGAACCCATAGCAAACCCGCCATATCCTGACAGCATTACCAGGACTCACAAAGCACCATACCCTACCTATCAAAATGCAACACTGCAAATATTAAACCAATACATTTCAGAGAATACTGGGGAAAGAGAACAAGTGGCAATGTCAAATAGGAATTGCATAAACAGAATACCTCAGCTCAGTTACACATGCAGAACATAGACCATCATCAAACAAGGAATCACAATTTAGAAACAGGAAGGCAATAATTAAACTGGGAACCCCAAAAGCCAAACTTGGAATGTACAACAACACTGTAGAAATAAAACTATAAATTAATTTCCTCTTGTACCAAACAAAGCGCAGACGTTAATGATGCACATTTCCCAGAGCTTTCATATTCCAGTTAATAAATTCAAAATAAAGAGATATCTTTCTACCTTTGTGCATTTTTTTTCAGTTGCAATTGCTCCAGCCACTTTCTTCTGGTTTCTTCATGTTTTCTGCTAACTCTCCATCGTCTGCTGTCCATTTGTTCTTTCTTCTCTCTTCTAGTTTTTTTTTTCCATTCTCTCTCTCTACATCTGCTTTAACATACTAATCTTTCTCCTTTTGCTCTTTCCTCATTCCTATTTCATCCACACAAATTTTACCCCTCCATCCTCAATCCCCACTTACTCTCCCAATAACCGGCTAATTGTAGATTTTTCATCCCTCCCACACAAAATATTTTTCCCCTCTCCATTTTACTCTCCCAGCCCCATCCCATTCTAATCCTCCCCCAACATCAGCTCCCTTCTAGTTCCAGTCTCACCCAGCATCCATTCCCTTCTAGTCCCTGCATCAGCCCATTTCCAGTCCTACCCCCCATCAACCCATTTCCGGTCCTAGCTCCCCCATCCATTTTCAGTCTGAGTCCCTTCATCAGCTCATTTCCAATCCTAGCCCCCCATCAGCCCATTTCTAGTCATTTCCTAGCCCCACCATCAGCCCATGTCAAATCCTAGCTCCCCTCCACTCAGCCCAATTCCAGTCCAAGCCCCCCCATGAGCCTACTTCCAGTTCTAGCCCCTCCATGAGTCCATTTCAATTCAAGCCCCCACCACAGCCCATTTCCAATCTTAGCTCCCCCCAACAGCCCATTTCCAGTACCAGTCCTAGCCCCCCATCAACCCACTTCCAGTCCTAACCCCCCATCACCCCATTTTCAGTTTAAGCCCCCCCTATAACCCATTACCAGTCCTAACCCCCCATCAGCCCACTTCCAGTCTTAACCCCATCAGCCCATTTCCAGTCAGCCCCCCATAGCCCACTGCCAGTCCTAACCCCCTTCCCCATCAGCCCACAGCCCATTACCAGTCCTAACCACATCAGCCCACCTCAAGTCCTAACCCCTCCTCATCAGCCCATGTCCTGTCCTAGCCCCCCCATAGCCCATTATCAGTCCTAGTCCCCCCATAGCCCATTACCAGTCCTAACCCCCCATCACCCCAGTTCCAGACAGCCCCCATCAGCCCACAGCCCATTACCAGTCTTAACCCCCCCCAGCCCATTACCAGGCTTAACCCCCCATCACCCCATTTCCAGACCGCCCCCATCAGCCCCCAGCCCATTACCAGTCTTAACCCCCCCAACAGCTCACAGCCCATTACCAGTCCTAGCCCCCCCAGCCCATTATCTGTCCTAGCCCCCCCCAACCCATTACCAGTCTTAACCCCCATCACCCCATTTCCAGACAGCCCCCATCAGCCCACAGCCCATTACCAGACTTAACCCCCCCAGCCCATTACCAGTCTTAACACCCCCCCAGCCCAGCCCAGCCCCAGTCTTAACAGCCCCGCCCAGCCCAGCCCCGCCCAGCCCAGCCTTAACACCCCACCAGCCCAGCCCAGCCCCAGTCTTAACACCCCCCCCAGCCCAGCCCAGCCCAGCCCAGACCCAGTCTTAACACCCCCCCAGCCCAGCCCAGCCCCAGTCTTAACACCCCCCCAGCCCATCCCAGCCCCAGTCTTAACACCCCCCAGCCCAGCCCAGTCCCGCCCCAGTCTTAACACCCCCAGCCCAGCCCAGCCCAGTCTTAACAGCCCCCCAGCCCGCCCCAGTCTTAACACCCCGCCCAGCCCAGCCCCGCCCCAGTCTTACCCCCGCCCAGCCCAGCCCCGCCCCAGTCTTAACACCCCCGCCCAGCCCAGCCCCGCCCCAGTCTTAACACCCCCGCCCAGCCCAGCCCCGCCCCAGTCTTAACACCCCCCAGCCCAGCCCAGCCCAGCCCCAGTCTTCACCCCCCCAGCCCAGCCCCAGTCTTCACCCCCCAGCCCAGCCCCAGTCTTAACAGCCCCCCCAGCCCAGCCCAGCCCCAGTCTTAACACCAGCCCAGCCCAGCCCCAGTCTTAACACCCCCCCAGCCCAGCCCAGCCCAGCCCCAGTCTTAACACCCCCCCAGCCCAGCACCAGTCTTAACACCCCCCCCCAGCCCAGCCCAGCCCCAGTCTTAACACCCCCCCCCCAGCCCAGCCCAGCCCAGCCCCAGTCTTAACACCCCCCCCCAGCCCAGCCCAGCCCAGCCCCAGTCTTAACACCCCCCCAGCCCAGCCCAGCCCAGCCCCAGTCTTAACACCCCCCCCAGCCCAGCCCAGCCCCAGTCTTAACACCCCCCGCCCAGCCCAGCCCAGCCCCGCCCCAGTCTTAACACCCCCCAGCCCAGCCCCAGTCTTAACAGCCCCCCCAGCCCAGCCCAGCCCAGCCCCAGTCTTAACACCCCCCCAGCCCAGCACAGCACAGCAGCAGTCAACACCCCCCCCAGCCCAGCCCAGCCCAGCCCCAGTCTTAACCCCCCCCCCCCCATTGGCTTATGGCAAATTTAAATAAAAACCTGGCTCTGGCTGCTACCGCTGCCGCCGCGGCAGCATTGAGTGTCCCGTGGGGCCCCCTCTCCTCGCTGAGCCTCTCTGCAAGGGCTTTCAGATTCGCGAAGGGAGAGTGTCTCCCTCGCGTCTTTGTTAAGCCCGCAGGGGCTAATGGGAAATTTCCCATCAGCCCCTCGCGTCTAAAGGGGCAGATGGGAAATTTCCCATTAGCCCCTGCGGGCTTAACAGAGACGCGAGGGAGACAGACACTCTCCCTTCGCGAATCTGAAAGCCCTTGCAGAGAGGCTCAGCGAGGAGAGGGGGCCCCGCGGGACGCTCCATTTTGCCGCGGAGGCCGCAGCAGCAGCCAGAGCCAGCTTTTTTTTTTTTTAATATAATTTAAAAAAAAAGCAGAATGTTCTTTGCACGGGGCCCCCTGAAACGCGGGGCCTTGTGCAAAGAACATTCTTGCTCAATGGACGGGCCGGCCCTGGCTGGCTGTGTCCTCTTCTGCACTCTTTTTCAAGTATTACTGTTTGAACCATTCACTACAAATCAAAACATCATCCAGAGAAAGAGAGGAGAGAGCACAGCTCAAGATGCTGCAATGTTGTCATGCTCATACTGTAGCTGGCATGAGAGGATGAGCAATGAGATTTGGGCAAGAGGATGGTATGCATGAGTATTGTAGCATGATGGAGTTAATGGTGGAGGTGGAGGGAGTTTAGAGAGAATGACTAGGGGAGAATAAAATGATTGAAGGGATGCGTGGGTGTTATCAGGGGATCAGAGAGATGAGAAAATGAATGGGAGGGAGAGGGTTTTGAAGACTAGCTAGGAGACGGTAAGTGAGGAAATTGGTATGGGTATGGGGTGAGTGAAAGGATCAAGGGAGAGTGCAAGTGGAATGAGGGATCTTGATGGATTTCAGGGATGAGTGAGAGAAGGGATCAGCATCAGGAAGTCATGTGTGGAATGGATTTTCCTTCTTGTCCTCTCTTGATCCTGAATCTCACCTTTCTCTCTCCCCTCTTTCATTTTCTTTCCATATTCTCATGAGCCTAACTCCCTCTGCCCTTGATTTATCCTCTCTTCCACTCCCCTGGCCCCTTGATTCTCTGTCTGTCCCACTCAAGATACCTTCTTCATACCCTTCCAAGATTACTTTTCGTTGTCCTTGCTTAGGTCCCCTCCCTAACCCCCATTTTCTATCCCCTTTCTCTTTTTCCAGATTTATCTAATTCTGCCACATTATTGATGCAAAATGTTCAAACCCCCCTGTGCTGCCACAGGATACTGGGGGATGTTGCCAGTAGTTCTCCTTGACCATGAAGACATTTTGAGTTATCTTCTCATGTATTGTGTCTTGCTGTTATTTTACCAATTGCCTCCCTCCTCTCCTTCCCTTCTCCCTTGCCAGTCGACTGCATCATTAGAGGTGGACCCACATACCTCTGCTCCAGCCTGCTTCAGGTACTGATTTAGCCATGGCCATCTTCCCGGACATGTCCCAGAAACTAGCCAGTGGGTTTAAGAAGTGTACCAAGTGTGCCAGAACTCTCTCTCTCTCTCTCTGTCACAGACAGGCACAATTTGGTGCCTCCCATGCCTGGATCCCGATCACCAGTCCTCTTCTTGCAATTTGTATTTGCAGATGACAAAGAGAGGCCTGAAGGGTCAGGAGAAACAGAAACTCTTTGGCAAGAGGTCTGATTCAGCATCTTAGTCACTGGCATCAGTCTCAATGACTTCCCAGGGATCCACTGACGATGCATTGACATCAAGACATTCTTGGGCTCAATCGGAACCAAGCACCCACAGATATACATCAGCCATTGGTTGGTCTCCACCTGAAGTCGAGGAAAAATTCAGCCTTGTCTCCATCGGCATCAAAGGAGAATCCATTCAAGCATGCATCAGCATTGGAGCCCTTCCAAGCAAGACAGCAAGAGTGATGGGCACGAGCGCCCCATCAAAATGCCCCAGAGAGAGGACTGCTCAACCTCCAGAGTTTCAGAGGGTCACTGACCATCTTCTGACAATTGAGGCCATGCCGATACCCATGCATGAATGCCAGAAACATTGGTCAAAGCTGCTCAGGCCCCAAGGCATTTGGAATCGGCAGCCATAGAGGGGTGCCTCCTTCAGGCACTCAAAGTCTTCATTGCATTGTTGCTACAGAAGCAGCTGACTGGTGCCTCTGTGCCCGTGGCATCGTCATTGAGCATCATGCAGCCAATCCTCGAGGTGCATGCTCTGCCTGCAAAGGCATCAATGTCAGGGCATTGAAGAGATCTGATGCCGGTTCCTGGTGGGGCCATCTACCTCTCAAGTGTCTCGGGTTCCGATGCCCCAGTGAAAACTCAGCAGCCCTCGATGCATCGAACCTATAGACGCTCACACTCCCCTCAAAGCAGGGAGGAGCTCTGGGCAGAAACTCTGAGGTACTTCGACTTCCTCTTGGAGTCTGACTCTGATGGCTGGTTGACCAATGTGGAATCAGAGGGCAGGTCTTCTGAGCTCCTGTCAGGCCCCTTTATGGACACTAAAGCTTCCTTATTCTACCACTGACAGGAGCTCATTCATTGGCTGCTAGAAACTTTTAAGCTTTTACCAAGTAACTTCTCATTATCACTCCCTTATGTCAGTCAAAAAGATTTTTTTAATTACTTAGAAAGTCCCAACATATAGAAATTTGAAGGAAGAAAATTACACCCAAACCTACATAATCTTCCTTTACATGTACAGGGCTGTAGATCCACAATATGGTTAACACCATCTCCAACATATCCAACCAAGGCCGATTGTTTCAGTGCTTTTTTAAAAATCTTTTTGGCTGACATAAGGGAGTGATGATAAGTTACTTGGCAAAAGCTTGAACGTTTCTAGCAGTCAGTGAATGAGCTCCTGTGAGTGATAGACTAAGGATGCTGTAGTGTCCATTGAGAGTTATCTGAAGTATATTAGAAATATGTAAGAAACTGAAAATTTGGAATACGTGAATGAATTGAATTGAACTATGAAGAGAAGAGAAGTGTAAATTAAAATTTTCTGCAATAATTTATTTTTGTTTTGGGAAATTTTGTGGAATTGGATGGTTGATAGTTGATCCGATCAACCAAAAAAACCTGGGTCACAGACATATAAATTGTAACTCTAACAATCAACTAAAGTAAATCATCAAGGTACAACCTAATACTCCTAAACACCAAGAAAGTTCATCAGTCTTCCTGAACTGTCACCTTAATTCAAAATTTATGACTAACTTTTTCAAATTATTTTAAAAATCTTTTTAAAAGGCGAGAAAGGCCTCAGTAGTTTTATTATATTCCCTCTGTACTGCAGAAATCTGCCAACGGGGATGCATTTGTTCACCATCTCCAGGCAGAAAAACTCTCCGATATAATTTTTCTTATTAAATTTGGAGACCAAATCTTTATCAATTCCATTTCAATAAAATAAGTAAACTGCATCAAAATAAAGCATTTCCACAAAAAAGAGTGAACACCGTCACTTCACCACCATTCAACAGTACCAATTCTCCCGCAACAGAAAACAGCAAACTTAACTGAAGGGGGCAACAAATGGCCACAGACAATTGCTTAAAAGTACTTAGCTTTGAACAGTCAGCTCTAGAGGCAGAACAATCACCCACAGTCACCCAACAAAGATCTCTGTTGAGCCGTTCCCGGCTTCATCAGGGGTGATTCTCACAAAATGTTTGTTCTTAGCATTCACTCCAGCAGCCCGGAGCTTTTTTGGTTGGTGGGTTTAAGTACTACCGATTTGGGATTTGTTTTGTTTGATAATTGATCTGAGCAGAATTGCACACAATATTCAAGGTGCGATCTCACCATGGAATGATACAGAGGGGATGATATTCAGTAATATCATTCATTTTGTTCTCTATTCCTTTCCTTATGATTCCTAGCATTCTATTTCATTTCTTGGCTGCCACTGTGCACTGGGCAGAGGATTTCAACGTATTATCCATAATATTGCTAAATCCTTTTCCTGGGTGGTGGTTCCTAATGTGGAACCTTGCATCGTGTAACTGAAGTTGGGGGTTGTTCTTCCCTAAGTGCATAATTTTGCAGTTGTCCACATTAAATTTCATCTGCCATTTTGACATCCAGTCTTCCAGTTTATCAAGGTCCTCTTGTAATTTTTCACAATCCTCTTGTGTTTTAATAACTTTGAATAATTTTGTCTCATCTGCAAATTTGATCACCTCACTTGTTCCCATTTCCAGGTCATTTAGAAATATGTTAAACAGTAGTGGGCCCAGCACAGATCCCTGGGGTTCTCCATTAATCACCTTACTCCATTGAGAAAATTGGCCATTTAGCCCTACTCGATTGTTTACGTCATCAGAATATAGAAAGACTAGGGGACATGCAATAAAGCTACAGGGTAACCTATTTAAGACTAATAAGAAAAAATATTTTTTTCACTCAATGTGTAATCAAACTCTGGAATTTGTTACCGAAGGATGTCGTAAAAGGATTGTTAGTGTAGCTGGGTTTAAAAAACGTTTGGACAAGTTCCTGGAGGAAAGGTCCATAAACCATTATTAAAAGGGACCCGGGATATCACTGCTTGCCTCAATACAAGCATTGTGGAACCTGTGTCTTTTGAGGAAACTGCTAGGTATTTGTGACCTAGATTGGCCACTGTTGGAAACAGGATACTGGGCTTGATGGACCTTGGTCTGACCCAGTATGGCATATCTTATGTTCTTATGTACTCTTTGCTTTTCTATCTTTTAACCAGTTCCTGATCCAAAATAGTAGACTGCCTCCTATCCCATAACTTTTTAATTTGGCCAAGGGTCTCATGAGGGACCTTGTCAAAGGCTTTCTGAAATCCAGATGCACTATATCAACTTGCTCACCTTTATCTACCTGTTTATTCAAACCTTAAAAAAAAAAGAGTATGGTGAGACAAGACTTTCCTTGGCTAAATCCATGTTGGCTTTCTCCCATTAAACCATGACTATCTACATGATCAGTCATTTTTTTCTTTATAATGGTTTCTACCATTTTGCCCAGTACTGACGTTAGGCTCACCAGTCCATAGTTTCCTGGATTACCCCTGCAATCTCCAGTCTTTTAGGTACTGCAGATGATTTTAATGATAGTTCACAGATTACTAATAGTAGGTCTGCAATCTCATATTTCAGTTCTTTCAGCACCCTCAGTTGTATATCATCTGGTCCAGGTGATCTGCTGCAGTTGTTTATTTTATTTATTTATTTATTTGCAGTCTCTTTTATACCGCGCTATTCGGCATCAGTGCGGTTTACATGAAACAGAAGAGTTTTATACGGTACAGAATCTACTCCTTATTTACAATTAACAGGTGATTCAACTTGGATAACCAGGGTAACTATTTACATATATATAGGCATCATATCAGGACAGTTAAGTGCTGTTGAGTCTGTGCCACTCATGGGGACCCTCTGGTTGGATAGTCGTCCTAAACTGTGTTCGGTCTTCAGTCATGTGGCTCATTGTTGACAGAATGGCTGCTGTTATTGTATCAATCCATCTCATTGCTGGCCTTTCTCTTTTATATTGACTTTCTACCTTGCCAAGCATGATGTCCTCCTCTAATGATCTCTCTCTTTGCATAATGTGTCCAAAGTATGAAAGTCAAAATCTTGTCATCTGAGCTTCTAAAGAAAGTTTAGGTTTGATCTCCTCTAGTATGACTGGTTTGTTCTTGGGGCAATCCATAGCATTCCTGACAGACTCCATTGCAAAGCAAGGTAATACTCAGCCTGAAAGCTCTCAAAATGGTTTAGGTGTAATTTTTAAAAAAAACTAATTCTCAAAGGGGTTTTGCTGGGGTTTTTTCAAAGGATAAGTCTTTCTTTTTTCTATACTGCAAAGGGGGAGTTTTTTATGTGCTTGTGGTGTTGAGCAAGGCTCTGTCAGTTAACATTCATTGTCTTTGTTCTAGCTACCCATTCACAGCTAACTCTTTAAAGCTACTGCCATCATTAGGTGTTAGGTCCCTCCCTACCTACCCCATGTGAGCATTCTTGCTTTATACAGCAACTCCCCAATTAGCTACACACAGGAATATAGACAAGCACTGTTAGAACACACTTAAAAGAGGTTAGCTGCTTTTTCTCTTAAAAGACAGTTGAGGAACAGGTAGGGATTTTGGTAGGTCTCTCTTGTACTTCAACAGGTACCAAAGCTTCATCAACTAAAATATGGCTGGAAAAAATTGAATTGCTAAAGCTGTTGCACCCGTTACAGCTTCTGCCTCTGTCCAGACAGAGATCTCAATGCTAGTTGAAGAACCAGTTCCATGTGCAGGATGCCTGTATGCTGAGGTTCTCAGGAAAGAAATGGAGGAGCTCAGGGAAGATGCAGCGAGGCTGAGAAGCATTCAAGATAGTGAGAACTGCATTGATGAGATGCTTCTTGAATCAGCCAAGCTCTCCAACAGACAAGAAGATGGGAGGCTACAGAAGGAAGAAGGTTGGACACAAGTCACCAGAGCCTGCAGTATCAACACTACAACCCCTCCAGCCCATGAATTGAAGAACCAGTATGCAGCCCTGGAAATGGAGGAGGTGGAAGCATCCAATGAAAGGGAAGAACCACAGTTCGAGCACCCCAAAGTTATAGAATCAGTCACCACAAGGCAGCAAAGGGAGTGGTGGTTGGTAACTCTCTTCTGAGGTGTACTGAGACATCCATCTGCCGACCAGATTTGATGTCCAGAGAGGTGTGCTGTCTGCCAGGTGCCAAAATCCAAGATGTTACGGAGAGTTTGCCAAGATCCATCAAGCCTACTGCTTATTATTTGATGTTGCTCATCCATGTCGGCAAAAATGATACTGCTAGATATCCCTCTGAGCATATCAAACGTGACTTCATGGCTCTGGGACAAAGGGTGAAAAAGAAAGGTGTGCAGGTGGTGGTCTCTTCAATTCTCCCTGTTGAGGGTAAAGGCCGAGGCAGAGAAGCCCGCAACCTGGAGATGAATGCATGGCTGTGTGGATGGTGTCATCAAGAGTGTTTTGGTTTCCTAGACCATAGGATGATGATCCAAGGGCTTCAGAGCAGAGATGGTGTCCATCTGTACAAGAAGGGTCAAAGTTTCTTCAGCAGCAGACTGGCTAACCTACTGAAGAGGGCTTTAAACTTGATTAATTGAGGATGGGTGAAGAGAGCCCCCGGGTAAGTGAAGAAAGCCCCCAGGTAAGTAAAACATCAAATACCTTTGTGGTAATGGGTAATAGGGGCAACATCTGGAAAGCGGAGTGTGTTCCATTGAGTGGGGGCATATAGGTCAAATGTGTGGCTACAGGTTAGTTGGTTGAATTTGGTATAGTCAGTAAGTTACATGTGGTCTGTTGTGTTGGTCTTCTAAAGATCGGACGTTTAACAGGGTATTCAAATGTGTGGTTTGTTGCTGGTAAAGCGCGTTATGGATTAGGACCAGTGTGTTGCATTTGATCCGTGCTTCTAGTGAGAGAAAGTGGAGCTCTCTCAGTATGAGGGTGATGTGATCATATTTTTTCCCTTTTTGAATGATCCTCGCTGTTGTATTGAGGGCTGTCCATAGTGGGTTGAGGCTGTTGATCGGGAGTCCTTGGTATATCGCATTACAGTAGTCCAGGTGGGGGAGCGTCATTGCCTGCATGACTGTTCTGAAGTCCGGCAGGTCTAGCAGTGGTCTGAGGCACTGTAACATCCTGGCTTTGAAAAATATTGTCTTTTGCAATCTGTTGTTTGAAGGATAATGACTGGTCAAGGATGATCTCTAGCTATCTGATGTGAGCTTGGCCTTTTATTTGGATTGTTCCCAGGGTAAGGCGGGTTGGGGGGGGGTGAAGCTTTTGTGACAAATAATGTTTCTGTTTTTTTGTTGTTGTTTTTTAAGGTTTATTGTGAGATTGTTTTTCTGGAGCCATTTGGAGACGTCGTTGAGGCAGTTTGTTAATTCGAGATTTGTTGGATTTGTGATTGTAATGGAATCATAGAGCATAATGTCCTCCACATATATATGGAAGTTAACATTATGGGTCCTTATTTTAGAGCAGAGGGGTTTGAGGTAGATGTTAAATAGCATGGCTGAGAGTGCAGAGCCCTGTGGTATTCCTTGAGTTTGTTGGAACTGGGGGGAAGTGGCGGTGCTGGAATGGATTAGTTGATACCTGTCTGTTAGGCAGGATTTAGACCATTGTAGAACTTTGTCCTTTATGCCAATTTCCTGTAATCTGTGCAGGAGAATGTTGTGTGAGATGGTATTGAATGCTGCAGAGATGTCCAAAAAGATCAGTGTGTATCCAGAATGTATGTTCTGTATTTCTTTGGTTAGGGTGTTTATGAGTGAGATCATGAGGGTTTCAATCCCATTGGAAGGACGGAATCCATGCTGCTGTGGGTTGAGGGCGTTGTTTGTATCTAGGTGATCCTGCAGCTGTAGTTGAACTATCTTTTCAATAATTTTTGCAGTGAATGGGAGACTTGCTGCCGGTCTGTAGGAGGCAGGGTCCATGGGGTCAAGTTTGGGTTTTTTGAGGGTTGGGCAGATAACGGTCCCCTTGAGGCTGGTGGACATCATCCCCCGTGTGAGGGATTCATTTACAATTCTGGTGAGCACTGGGCTTAGTTCCTGTTTTGTCTTTTTTATCCAGTTTACCGGGCAGGGATCCAGGAGGGAGGTGGTTGTCTTGAGTCCTGAAATGGTGTTTCTATCCTTTGGAAATTGTCTCAAATATGTCCCATTCAATGGTAGGAGTGGTTTCGTTGATATCTCTTTTTGTGGGTTGTGTGTTGGGTATTTGCTGGAGCTGTTTATATTGTGCTGCAAGTTGATGCGGTGGTATATTTGGGAGTTGGTTTGAGATGTTTGGGGTTTTGGTCAGTTGTTTGACTATAGCAAAGAGTTCTCATGGTCTGTTGAGTGATGCATTTAACATCTGTACGTGATAGGCTCTTCTCGCATTATCTGTCTCTGTGCGATAGTGGTTTAGTGCATCCATGTATCTTGTCCTGTCATTTTCATTTCTTGTTTTCCTCCACTTCCTCTCTGCTCTCCCAAGGTGTGTTTTCATCTTCCACAGGGTGGGTGTGAACCATCTTGCTTTTGTTGATCTTGTTTTAGTTCCTTTGTGTATTGATACTGGTCGGGCCGCAGTGGTGATTATAGTGTTCCAGTTGTTGGTTAATACTTCAAGGTCAGGTTGAGCAACTTGTATGTTTGGGAGGACTTGGTTGAGGAACTCGCTCTTGTCAAATGTCATGAATCTTCTTGGTTGCTGTGTATCTTCTCTGGAGGATGTAGGTTGAATGGCATTGGAGAAGGTGATGAGGTAGTGGTTGGATCAAGAGACAGATCTGATCTGCAGGTTCTTGTTTGTGGAAGTGTTTTGAGTTTTGAGGAATATGAGGTTGAGGGTATTCCTTTCTTGTGTGTTGGGATTTTATTCCTTACTGAGCGAGGGTTTATGAGGGTGATATGGAGTGTTTATGTGTGTGCTGATTTAAAGGAGTGTCCAGGGATGAGTGTGATGTGTATGAGACTCTGTGGAGTCGGGAGTGGTGCCAGAGAACTGGAGAAAGGCATGGGTGGTCCCTTTACACAAAAACGGACGTAAGGATGACATTATGAACTACAGGCCGGTTAGTCTAACCTCTGTGGTTAGTAAATAATTGGGAAGGCTACTACAGGAGAGAATAGTGAGGTTTCTGGAGTCCAATGGATTGCAGGATCCGAAGGCAGCATGGATTCACCAGAGGCAGGTCTTGTCAGACAAAACTGTTCAATTTCTTTGACTAGGTGACCAGGGGGTTGGAGCGAGGAAGAGCCTTAGATGTGGTGTATTTATTTGTTTGTTTATTTTATTTATTTATAAAACTTTTATATACCGCCCCTTCCAGAGATCAGGGGCAGTTTACATTGAACATAACCAGTTATACAGGTAACACATGAATTAATCAGTCAACTTTAACTATGTACATTGATCAACTTTTAAGTATACACATTTGGTTCGGTTGTGCTAACATATGGGTTTTCATGTGTTTCTATGTTTCATTATTGTAGTGTTTGATAACTAGGAATGTCTTTAGTTGTTTCCTAAATGTTTGAAGATCCTTGAAGATCTCTTGTGGTCTGGTAGGCTGTTCCATAATGTGGGTGCAGTGTAGGTGAAGGCCCTATTACTGGTTACTTGTTTTGTGTTACAAAATGAGGATGGTATTGTGAGCGTATTTAGTTTGCTGTTTCTTCTGCTCCTGGTTTCTGTTTGTTATAGATCTTAGTGGTGAGGTATGACGGTGAGATGTTCTGTAATACTTGAATATAGTACTTATTACTTTATATTTTATTCAACTTGATAATGGGAGCCAGTGGAGATCTTTAAGGATTGGCGTAATGTGGTCCGTCAGGCGTGATTTGGTTATTATTCGAACAGTCATGTTTTCAGTTATTTGTAGGTTATTGATTGTTTTCTTGGGCAGCCCCTGTAGGAGGCTGTTACAGTAGTCCCCGTGCGGGGTTATGAGTGCCTGAACTACCTTTCTAAAGTCATTGGGTTCTAGGAGTTGGTCTTAGGTTCTGGATTGAATCTTATTAACTTAAAGAATATGGTCCTGGCTGTTCGTTTTACCTGGGATGTCATCCTGAGTGATTTGTCCAAGGTGATTCCGAAGTATTTAACCTCCTGTTTTACTTGGAAGGTGGTGTTTTGTATGTTAATTTTGTTAGGAGGTGTGAAGTTTTGGTTCCTCATGGTGAACATTATTTCGGTTTTTTTGAGGTTGATCAGTAGGTTGATTTCACTGAGCCAGGCCTGTGCTGCTTAGATGCAGTTGATGATGTTGTGGTAGGCTGGATTTTTTTATGTCTATAGGGGCGAACAACATAATGTCGTCGGCATATATGAGGTACCCTATTCGATGTTTTTTGAAGATTGAGCATACTGGCTGGAGATAAAGGTTAAACTGGAGGACTGATAAGACTGAGCCCTGTGGGGGATTCCCTGTTCTTGTGGGAAGGTCATGGAGGATTCTTGATCAATTCTTATGTATCTGTTGGTGATGTATGACCTGAACCATTGATGGGCAATACCTGTTATACCTAGATTTGTTAGCCTGTCAAGGAGTATTCTATGATCCATGCTGTCGAAGGCTAATGCGATGTCAATGAAAACAAGTATGTAGGCATGGTTGATATTATCCATGCCACAGATTAGGGTGTCAAACAGGACCATTAGTAGAGTTTCCACTCTATAGTTTGTGCGGAAACCATACTGGTGCTCGTCTAGGGGGTAGTTTATATCAATGTAGTCTTGCAATTGGGTTTGGACTGTTTTTTTCGATGATTTTTGCTAGGAATGGGATACTTGCGATTCATTTATAGGAAGTGGGATCAGGCCCATACCTAGCCCTGTGCGAGCGGTGCAGCCGCACAGGGCACAAAGGCTTAAGGGGCGCATTTTAGCTGTCTGCTGTTGCCTGCCACAGCCACTTTTTCTTCTCTCAGCAGCGGCAGGCAATGGAAGACAGCTAAAATGCATCCCTTAAGCCTTCTCGACGGCATGCTAAGCAGATCTGTCCCTCCCTGCTCTTGCAGAGACAGATCTGCTTAGCATGCCAGTGACTTGCACATCGGGCGCGCCTCTTCTCTCCCGCCGCAGGGGGGGTGGGCACGCGCCCGATGTGCAAGTTGCACTTGGTACGGCCCTGAGTGGGATCATCTTTATTTAGTGAGTTATTTTTGAGTATGGGGCAAATTGAGCTCAGTTTGAGATCATCTGGCATTGTACCTAGTTAGAAGGGATTGATTCACTATGTTAAGTACGAAGGCGACTAGTTCAGATTTTGTTGCTTTTATCCATGCTACAGGGCATGGATCAAGATGTGAGGTGGTAGTGTTGATTTTAGTAATGGTATCAAGTAACTGTTTTTCCTTTATGGTGTGGAGTGTGTCCCAGAAGATTGGGTGGTGTAGCCTCTTTTACGTAGTAGTCTTTGGGGAAGTGTTTTTTCTTTTCAATTTTGATGCAAAGTGAGTGGCAAGTGTTTGTGGGTTTATTGTTGCCTGGGATTCCTCGTTCTGGTGTGTTTTTGTTAGCGATTTGACAATTTCAAAAAGTTCTCTAGGATGGTTGATGGCTTTGTTTATTGTGTCAGTGTAGTGTGTTCTTTTTGCGGTTTGTATGGCCTCTTTATATATATTTAGGTTTTCTATATAAAGAAAGGAGTTCTTTTTTGAGCGCGTGTAACTTGTTAGTGCATCATTTTTGAGTGGGCCTGTGTGTTTTCTTTTTGTATGTGGGTTTGGGTAAGGCTGCTCTGTGTATTGTTGTGTGCCAATTCTTTACTTCTTCATCTATGTTTTGGATAGAGGGTGTGAGCTGTGGAAGAACATTTTTCAAGGAGTCTACTTTGTCAAAGTGCTTGAAGTGGTTGTGTTGTGATGGGGTTTTTTTTGGGGAGGGGGGTTGTATATGTGGTGTGAGAGGGAGTTCATACCTTAGTATAAAGTGGTCTGACCAGGGTACTTGGGTTGTACTGGGAGGTGCTAAGCAGGGGTGTTCCGCGATGTGTTTTGGGAGAAAAATCAGGTCGACGGTATTGCCCTTGTTATGGGTAGAGGTGTCCATTATTTGTTGAAAACCTAGGTCTTCCATAAATTCCAGGAATTCTTGTGCTAGGTGTGTTGGAAGTGAGGTAAGGTATAAACCGCACTGATGCAGAATAGCGCGGTATATAAGAAAATGTAAATAAATAAATAAATAAGGTTGAAATCACCCAGGATGATGTGTGTCTTCTGTATGTTGGATGAGCAGGCTGATTCTAGAATTGTTGTGAGGTTGGTGTGGTTAGAGGAGGGTGGTCTATAGAGGAGACATATTGCAAGGCTTTTGTTTTCTATTTTCAGTAGGTATATGTCATCGTAGTTGTCATGGGCACTTCCATAGGTATTTATTATGGTCTTGGTTAGTATAAGGACTCTGCCGCCACGCCACGCTTGGTGCTTATATGGCAATTGAATAATCTGTACCCATTTGATTTCAGTTGGTTTAGGAGGATCGTTTCATATTCGGTAAGTCATGTTTCTGTGATACAGAGGATGTCTGGTGCTTCGTCTATAAGTATATCGATGATTAGTGGTATTTTATTTCTTATAGAGCATATCTTCATCAAGATGTATTTTAGGGGAGTGTTGTGTCCTGCTTGAGGAGGGAGTGATATGTTTTCGTTGTGGTTTATGTATATTAGTCTGTGATGGAGCTCGTCTTTTTTGCTGATAATTATTTCTAGTACTTTTGTAGTATGATGTAGTGTATATTTGGTTTGTGTATGGGTGGTAGTAGATAATGGGGATGTGTTTGTAGTGGGAGGGGTTTAGTGGGTCTATGAGTGCATTGGTTAATGTTGTGAGGAGTAACATAATGCATAATGGGAGTGTTGCTTCCATGGTGTCAGTGGAAGTAGTTTTATTAGGGGAGGTTGATCCTGTATGTAATGTTGTGATAAGTTGTCTGTGGAAGGAGGTTCCCTGCAGGGCGGCTAGGGTTTAGTGGTTTTAGGATATGTGATGGGAGGTCTGGCACGACAGATCTAGGTAGTTAGGTTGAATTAGTGTTGGGGTTGCAATAGATAGATACTTTTGGCTGTAGTGAGTAGTGCTGTCTAGTGCTGCAACGTTGTTGTTTAACCAGTGGATACAGCTGATACAATGTAACTGTTTAAGCAAAATGTTTCATTACAGTGTTTAGGCAGAATGTTTCAAATACAGGTGTGGAGGTAGTATATACGGTTAAGTTGGGTGTGTGGAGAAGTAGTGTCCATACCTTTGACACTGTACCGTGCAGGCGACTTATAAACAAACTGAGCATCCTAGGGATGGATCCTAAATTTACTGATTGGGTTAGAAATTGGTTGAGTGAGAGGTGACAGAGGGTACAAGTAAATGTAGCTCACTTTGAGGAGAAGGAAGTTAGCAGTGCTTTGCTGCAGGGATCTGTCCTTGGTCCAATTCTTTTCAACATCTTTGTTAGTGATATTGTGGAAGGTTTGTTCGGTAAGGTTTACTTCTTTGCAGATGATACCAAAATCTGCAATAGAGTAGATACACAGGAGGCAGTTATTAACCTGAGGAGAGATCTAGCTAAGCTTGAACAATGGTCTAGAATTTGGCAACTGAAATTTAATGCTAAAAAATGCAGGGTTATGCATTTAGACTGCAAAAATTCAAAGTAGCTGTACAGTGGAGGGGGTGCAGTACTTCTGTCCACAAAAGAGCGGGATCTTGGCATAATTGTGTTTGATGATCTTAAAATAGCTAAACAGTTGGTAAAAGTGACTGCAAAAGCCAAAAGGATGCTTGGGTCTATAGTGAGAGGAATGGCCAGCAGAAAAAGGAGGTGATAATATTTCTATATAAGTTTCTGGTGCAACCTCATTTGGAGTATTGTGTGCAGTTCTGGAGACCACACCTTCAAAAGGATATAAGCAGACTGCAGTCAGTGCAGAGGATGGCTACTAAAATGGTTAGAAGTCTTCGTTATGAAGCATATGAGGACAGACTTAGAGATCTTAATAGATATACTTCAGAGGAAAGGCTGGATAGAGGCGATATGATAGAGACTTTTAAATACCTCTGTGGTATAAATGCACAAGAGGGTCTCTTTCAATTAAAGTCAAGCTCTGCTACGAGGAGACATAGAATGAGAATGAAAGGGCATGGCCTCAGGAGTAATATACGGAAATATTTTTTACGGAAAGAGTGGTAGATGTGTGGAATAGTCACCCAGTAGAGGTGGTGGGCACGAAGACAGTGTCTGAATTTAAAAAAGCATGCACAGAGGATTTCTAAAGGTAAAAAAGAGGCTTTTGTAGTTGATATGGAAGGGCAAACAAGATGGGTCATGTGGTCTTTTTCTGTCATCATGTTTCTATGTTTCTATACACAATATTCGTTGCCAGAACTATAATTGAAAGTCTTTAATTTTCTTCCTGTCTATCTTTTTCACTGTCCAATTTTCGCATCCATTTGACATTACTGAAAATACCATGGCTTGAATGAATTGAATCTTTGTATGGAGAGAGACATCTCTGCTCTTGAGAATCTTGTCTAGGTCCTTCATAGCCATTCTGCCGTCGGATTTCTTAACTGCTTGTTGCTTCTTTATTGATAGTTGATCCAAGTAGGTGAAAGTTGTCCACTATTTCAATTTCTTCTCCATCAATGATGAACTTATTGATTTTGCCAGTTGTCAGGATCTTTGTCGTCTTTACATTAAATCAACAAACAATAGAGCCTTTTCTCATATAGCTCCTACAATCTGGAATTCCCTCCCAGAGGAGCTACGAAAGCTAACAGAAATTATGGAACTCCGCAAGAATTTGAAAACCTATCTGTTTACCAAACATTATAATATAGATAATTCATTATCTACATTAGACAAAGGTTAAAGAGATAATCAGATTGCTCCATGCAAAAGCCCTCTAACCCACACAGTTAGCACTCACCCATGATGATCTTTGAATTATGTCCCCTCCCTTCCATGTATTCCATGTATATATATTCATATATAAACTTGTATATAGTTTTCACACTGTTTGGTATTATATCACATTGTTTATTTGATATTTAATATGATGTTCCTTGTAAATATGTTTTGTTATATTCGACGTTCCATGTAAAACAAACATACTTGCTTTGTTGATTGTTGTTAACTGTAAACCGCAACTGAACTTTGGAAGTTGCGGTATATAAATGTGATTAAAAATAAAATAAATAAATGCAGGCCCATTTTAAGACTATGTTCCTTGATCTTGAGAAGCAAAGATTTCAGATCGTCTTCACTTTCAGCCAGTAATGTGGTATCATCAGCATAGTTAAGGTTGTTGATGAATCTCCCACCAATCTTCACACCTCTGTTGTCTTCATATAGCCCTGCTTCTCTGATGATTTCTTCTGCATATAAATTAAACAGGTAGGAGGAAAGTATGCAGCCTTGTTGTACACCTTTGCTGATTTTAAACCATTGATTTCTCCTTGTTCCTTGTATTTTTAAAAAGGGTTCCAGGGGTGATCTGGGAAACTACAGACTGATGAGCCTTACATCAGTACTGGGAAAAATGGTAGAAACCATCATAGAGAACAAAATGACTGAACATAGTCATGGCTTAATGGGAGACAGCCAAACAAGCAAGATTTTGTCTTACTAATCTGTTATGTTTTTTTGAAGGAGTGAATAAACAGGTAGACAAAAGTGAGTCGGTTGATATTGTGTATCTGGACTTTCAGAAAGCCTTTGGCAAGTTCGCTCATCAGATACTTTTGGCAAAACTAAAAAGTCATGGGATAGGAGGCACAGTACTATTGTGGATCAGGAACTGGTTAAAAGATAGAAAGCAGAGGGTAGGGCTAAATGACCAATTTTCCCAATGGAAAAAGGTTAATAGTGCTGTGCTGGGTCCGCTGCTTTTTAACATATTCATAAATGACCTGGAAAGTGGAATAACGAGTGAGGTTATCAAACTTGCAGATGACACAAAACTATTTAAAGTTGTTAAAACCCATGAGGATTGTGGAAAATTGCAAGAGGATCTTGATAAATTGGAAGACACGGCATCCAAATGACTGATGAAATTTAATGTGCAAAGTTATGCACCTAGGAAAGAACAACCCAAACTATGGTTACACAATGCAAGATTCCACATTAGGAACCACCACAAAGGAAAAAGATTTAGGCGTCATCATGGATAACATGTTAAAACCCTCCGCCCAGTGTGCAGTTTATCTTCAGTTTATCAAATAGTTATAATACAAAATCTCCAGGAACAAGCAGGAATGTAGTCTTCACATATTAGTATCGTCGGTACTGACGGAGCCTGCGCGGGAATGCTCCGCAGCGTCCAATAGGAACGTTTTTGGGAGCATCCCACAGCGCCTGCGTGCTGCCTTCCCGCCTTTCCCAACTGTCCCTCTCCAGTTCTTCATTTTCCGTGGAGCCGACAGGTCGCACATCCTGTCACCGCAGAAAAATATTCCCTTCTATTCTTCTTTTTTGTGGTCGCATCTGCCTTCCCACGACGCTACACCTGTACCGCCGGTTCTTCTTTCTTTTTTTCAAACCCTCCCCCCCTTTCTTTCTGGAGTCTTTCCAGTAATTTTCTCCTCAGGTGCGCCATTTTGGGCACTAGGCCCAACTTTTTCATTCAAAATTGAAAAACCCGCTTCGGGTTTTAAAAAGTGTTCTAAGTGTGGCGGTACCATCTTTGTCACCGACACCCATAAGTGGTGCCTCAAATGTTTAGGTCCTGACCACTCTATTTCAGAGTGTGTTGCCTGTAGGATGATGTCAAAAAGGGACCGGCAAAACCGAGCTGCTAAACTTAGCACCCTTTTTCCCTCCGATGCAGCTTCTGTGGCATCAACGTTTTCCAGGGCTTCGTCTTCCTCCCATGGATCTCAGGTAACTAAACATAAATCTAGCTGGTCCTCAAAGGATAGATCTCCTTCTAGACATCGAGATGCCTTTGGCATTGCCCTTGAGGGACTTTCTCCGGCAAAATTGCCATGGCAGGAGGCTTCGGCTTCCAAAGCATTATCAGGGCTCCAGGATGTTCTCGAGGCTTCAACCTCAGCAGAACTACTGGTACCATGCTCTAGGGTGCCGGCCGCTTCATCTGGCACTGATATTCAAGCATCGGCAGTGTCGATAGACCGGAGATTCTTGGCTATTGAATGCAGTCTGGCGGCTCTTCTCATGGCCTCGATGCCCCTAAAACCGCTTCAGACAATTCAACCGGTGCCGGCACCGACTGCATCGACATCGGCAGGTATTCTACCGGGACCGAGTCATGCGTCTCTATCCAGCATCGACAAGTCGGTACCGGACCACTCCGATGCCGACTTCGATCGGTACCGGTACCGTGCCTTGCACGATCACCCAGATCGGAGATACTTCGAATCCTTGGATGAGTCTGAAGATTCTGAAAGCTCTGCCGATACCAGAGTACTTCTTCCTGAGGATTCTTCTTCTCCTCAGCATAGGATGTCTCCACCAGAGGATATATCCTTTCAGGATTTTATCCAAGATGTGGCCTGAGGTCTTTCCATCACAGTGGCTCCTGAAAAAGAGCCTAGGACAAAGGAATTAGAAATCCTACAATACCCTAAAGCTCGCAAGGAGGCAGCTACCTTACCTATTCATGAGATCTTGCATGATCTCATGTTAAAGATGTGCGAAACACCTCTAACCACATCTCCTCGCTCTCAAAGACTCGACACCATGTATCGAGTTCCTCCTTGTCCTGGGCTTCAGAAGATTCAATTACTACACCATTCTATGGTGGTGGAATCAGCCTAGTGCAAAAAGTCATGTATCTAATCTTCCAGGACGTGAGTGTAGGACTCTTGACGTCTTTGGATGTCGAACCTTCCAGGCTTTCATGCTTTCTGCTAGGATCAGTTCCTATATCTTGTATATGGGAATGTTCCTTAAAGAGGTCACAGGAGATTTAGAGCATATGAGCCCTCTCCTTCCTGATGATAAAAGGCAAGATTATCTCGCCCTTGTCAAACATGCTCAGGATGTTTCCAAGTTTGTGAATCGTGCAGCCTTTGACTGCTTTGAGTGCATAAGCCATTGTCATAGGTGCATGTAGGATTGCCTGGCTCCAGGCATCTGACTTGGAAATTTGGGTACAGGACCAACTAGGGAATATTCCTTGCACAGGAGAGAATCTCTTTGGCAAGAATTGGCTGGAAAAAGCTAATGAGATAGATGCTGAGAATATCACTTTGGATAGATTGTCTAAATCTAGAGCTGATCCTGGGAGGAAAAAATCCTCTAAGAAACCATTCTTCAGTAAGAAGAAGTTTTATCCCTCCTATACCCAGCAGGGGCATCGTTTAGGTCAGGCTGCCCAAAAGGGACAGCAGCAACAACCTAGGCAAAGAAAGACAAAAGCAGCTCAGCCTCAACCGGCTCAGCAGACTCGGCCTCCATAGGGGCTTTGACTCCTATCTAGAGAACTTTGCCTTCCTGGCCCTGAACGGCCCAGAACCCTCCACCATCCCAGGAAGGTTGTGTCATTTTGCCCCCAGATGAGTTCAGATAACAGCAGAAAATTGAACTCCGTATCTATTGTAAGAGAGGGGTACAAGCTTCATTTTCTCAGCATGCCCCCTCCTACAATGGTAAGACAGTTCAATTCTCAGACCTTTCTCAACGACCGGTTAGCTCAAGAGGTCACTGTGCTCCTTGCTCAAGGGGCAATAGAAGAGGTATCCATTCCCCAATGGGGTACAGGGTTTTACTCCCCCTATTTCCTTATTCCAAAGAAAACAGGAGGGGACAGACCTATTTTTGACCTCAGAGAATTGAACAAATTCCTGTTCAAGGAGAAGTTCAAAATGATCTCTTTAGGAACTCTGCTGCCATACTTTCAGTCAGGATTGGATTTGTTCTCTAGATCTCAAGGATGCGTACACTCATGTTCTCATCCATCCAACTCACCAAAAGTTCCTTCGCTTTCTGTTTCAAGGGAAGCACTACCAATACAGGGTTCTTCCTTTTGGCCTGGCCTCTGCATCAAGGGTGTTCACAAAATGCATGGCTGTGGTGGCAGCATTTCTCCGCACCCTGGGAATATTCATCTTCCCTTACTTAGACTACTGGCTCATTTGAGCCCCTTCAGAGCCAGAGGCCAGGGTTGCTCTCTCTCGCACAATGCGCATCCTTCAGTATTTGGGACTTGTCATAAACTTCCCAAAATCCAACCTTGCTCCCACTCAATCCCTAGAGTTTATAGGAGCTTGGCTGGATACCAGACAGACAAGGGCCTTCCTTCCGCAGCCCTGCTGCCTTCGCATTGTGCAGTTAGCTTCCCAAGCAGTGCTAAAACCTCACCTCACTGCTCGGGAAATGTTACAGTTGTTAGGCCACATGGCATCCACCGTGCATGTGGTTCCTTATACTCACCTCCATATGAGGGCAGCCCAGTGGACTTTATCCACTCAGTGGACTCAGGCGTCAGGTTGCCTGTCAGACAAAATAGCAAACTCAGATTGCCTTATTTTGTCCCTCCAATGGTGGCAGTCCCCTCAAAACCTTCTGGTGGGGTCTCCTTTTCAGCAACCCCCACCCCAAGCCACTCTAACAACAGATGCTTCACAGGTGGGTTGGGAGCCCACCTTCAAGGCCTCTCTACCCAGAGTACCTGGACTCTACAGGAGGCCTATCTACACATCAATCTCCTGGAACTCAGAGCAATCTTCCTTGCTCTTCGAGTATTCCACACTCTGCTCAGCTACAAGACAGTCCTAGTCCAAATGGACAATCAAGTAGCCATGTTCTATGTGAACAAGCAGGGAGGAACAGGCTCTCTGTCGCTCTACAACGAAGCTTTGCGACTAAGGGCTCTCGCCAGAGAGCATCAGATTCATCTCCTTGCGGTGTATCTTCCAGGCATTCAAAACTCTTGGGCAGGCAGACTCAGTCGAGTTCTGCTTCCACACGAATGGTCTCTCCATGCAGGCCAGGTGGCCAAAACTTTTCAAATTTGGGGAACCCCGGACATAGACCTCTTTGCAAGTCTGCTGAATGCCAAACTTACCTGGTTCTGTTCCAGAATTCTGGTTCAGTGTTGTCAGGCCAGGGATGCTTTCCTCCTCCATTGGGGTCAGGACTTCCTGTATGCCTTTCCACCCATTCCCCTAATTCCCAAAACCCTGTTCAAACTTCAGAGAGATAGAGGTCATATGATTCTCATAGCTCCACGCTGGCCATCGCAAATGTGGTACCCTCTGCTCCTACATCTCTCTCAATCTCTGCCTCTGGAGTTAGGATCTGCTCCAGATCTCTTTTCTCAAGAGGACGGGATGCTGTGGCATCCCAATCCCCAGTCTCTGCATCTCAGGGCCTGGTTGCTGAAAGCCTAGAACTTCACAGTCTTAACCTTTCCCAGCAGGTAAAGGATATCCTTTATGCTTCCAGGAAGCCTTCCACAAGATGCTCTTATGCATTTAAGTGGAAAAGGTTTACCATATGGTGCTCGCAGAAGGGTCTTAACCCTCTTGCAATACCTCTGGAATCATTACTGGAGTATCTGCTTCATTTATCAAATGCAGGGCTTAAGACCAATTCAGTGAGAGTTTATTTGAGTGCTATTGCAGCTTCTTTCAAGCCTCTAAATGGACAACCTATTTCCTCTCATCCTCTCATAGCAAGATTTATGAGAGGCCTTCTTTTAACTAAGCCTCCCATTAAGCCACCACCGGTGGCATGGGACTTAAATCTGTTCTTGGGCAGCTCATGAAACCACCCTTTGAACCATTAGCCACTATCTCTTTGAAATTCCTTTCCTGGAAGGTCATCTTTCTTATTGCAATCACATCAGCATGTCGCATCAGTGAATTGCAAGCGTTGGTGGCTGATCCTCCTTATATAAGGTTCTGTCCTGATAAGGTAGTCCGTAGGACTCATCCACACTTTATGCCAAAGGTGGTGTCGCCTTTTCATTTAAACCAAGCGGTTTACCTTCCTGTATTCTTCCCAAGGCCTCACGCCTCAAATGCAGAAAGGAATCTTCATACTTTGGACTGCAAAAGGGCTTTGGCCTTTTACTTGCAAAGGACACAGCAACATAGAAAGTCCTCTCAACTCTTTGTTGCTTTTGATCCTAGTCATTTGGGACTTCCAGTCTCCAAAAGAACACTATCCAGCTGGATTACACAGTGTATATCTTTTGCCTATGAGAGTAAAAACCTTCCTCTTGAAGGCCATGTCACAGCTCACAATGTGAGATCCTCTATGGCTCATCTTCACTCTGTGTCTATCGACGACATCTGTCGAGCAGCTACTTGGGCTTTGGTTCATACCTTCACAGCCCATTACTGCTTAGACAAGGACTCCCATCGGGATGCCTTTTTTGGTCAGGCTGTTCTTCAACACCTGTTCCATACTTAATCAACTCGTATCCACCATCCCTGGTAGGATGCCAGAGATACATGGGGGGAAGTGGAGCCCTTTAACAAGGGCACACAACTTCTGGGGCCTTCACCCTGGCATCTGTAGCTAAGGAGTCCCCATATGTGAAGACTACATTCCTGCTTGTTCTTGGAGATAGCATAGTTACTCACCTGTAACAGGTGATCTCCGGGAACAGCAGGAATTTAGTCTTCATAACCCACCCAGCTCCCCTAGGAGTTGTATCTCTCTCTCTCTTTCTCTCTTTCCCTCTCTCTTTTGTCTCAGCTTTAAACTCAACTGGAGAGGGACAGTTGGAACAGGCAGGAAGGCAGTCCTATTGGACACTGGGGAGCATTCCCGCACAGGCTCCGTTGGTACCGACGATACCCATATGTGATGACTAAATTACTGCTGTTCCCGGAGATCACCTGTTACAGGTGAGTAACTATGCTTTCCTGGTTTATCGATATTTCTTTTAATTCTTCCGATACATCACCTTTAAATATCATTTCAGGCATGGGTAATCTCTCTACATCTTCTACAGTTAAGACTGAAGCAAATAATTCATTCAGTCTCTCCGCTATGGCCTTTCCTCCCTTAATACTACTTTTACCACTCTTCAGGATCATCTAATGGTCCAACAGACTCTTTCACAGGTTTTTTTGCTATGAATGTACTTCAAACATTGTTGCTTCCACAGCAAGTTTTTTTTTTTCAAATTCTTGCTATGTCTGCCTTATCAGTGTCTTGCATCTAACTTGCCATGCTTGTGTTGTTTCCCATTTTCGTCATTTGGCTACTTTTTCCATTTCCTGAAAGCTGCTTTTGTGGCTACAATAACCTCTCTGACTTCACCTTTAAACCATGCTGGCAGATATTTGGCCTTCCTTCTACTTTTCTTAAAGCATGGAATACATCTTTCAAGATAATATTTTTAAACAATGCCCATGCTTGATGCAAATCTTTAAACTTTGCAGCTGCTCCTTTTAGTTTTTTTCTTAACTATTTTCCTCATTTTATCATAGTCTCCCTTTTGAAAGTTAAAAAGTAGTACTGTGTATTTTCTTGTCATTCTTCCTCCATTTATTAAATCAAATGCAGTCATGCTATGATCACTATTGCCAAGTGGAGGCAACACCCTTATCTCTTGCACCAGATCCTGTGTTCCACTAAGGACTTAGGTCCAAAATAGCTTTCTCTCTTGTCTGTTCAAGAACCAGTTGCTCCAAGAAATAGTCATTTATTTCATCTAGAAACTTTATCTCCCTAGCATGTCCTGCTGTAGTATTAACCCTGTTGATACTGTGGTAAATGAAATCACCCATCATTACTACGTTGTAACTTTTGTTAGCTTCCCTAATTTCACTTAGCATTTCGTCATCCATCTGTTCATTCTGGCCAGGCGATCAATAGTGCACCCCCACTGCTATCCGCTTCCCCTTTTTACATGGAATTTCTAACCATAGAGATTCTACAGTGTATTTTATTTCCTGCAAACCTTTAATCTTGTTTGTCTCAATGCCCCTCTCTAACATAGAGTGCAGCCCTTCCACCAATTTGATCTACCCTATCATTGTGATATTTTTGTACCCAGATATCACAGTGTCCCATTGGTTGTCCTCCCTCCACCAGGTCTCTGAGATGCTAATTATATCTAACCTTTCATTTAGTGCTATATATTCTAACTCTCCCATCTTATTTTTTTAGACTTCTATTATTTGCACACAGGCATTTTAGAGGCTGACCTTATTCACATTACTCCCCCCAACTGGGCCAGAAGATCTGCAGCAATAAACACACTGATAATCCCCAAAACAGTGACCCAATGCACCCAGGGAGCAGTGAACAGGGCTTTTAGGCTCTGTGCACCTAGATGCTGGAATGCTCTGCCACCCGATATCCGGGCAATCTCCAGGAACAAGCAGGAATAAGTCTTCACATATGGGTATGTCGGTACCGACGGAGCCTGCGCGGGAACGCTCCCCAGCGTCCAATCAGAAAGCTTTTGGGAGCATCCCAAAGCGTCTGGGTGCTGCTTTCCCGCCTTTCCAACTGTCTCTCCTCAGTTGTTCTTTTTCCACGGAGCCAGCAGATCGTGTTCCTGTCACCGCAGAAGAATTTCCTTATTTTTTCTTTATTTCTTTTCTGTACGCGTCTGCCTTCCTCGACACTACACCGGTATCGCCGGTTCTTTTTCTTTTCTTAAAAAAAAAAAGAGGTCACGTGATGCGAGCAGAGTAGTGGTCGCATCCTGAGAGCGCTCCGTGCCCCGCTGCCCAAACCGGCGATTTAGAACCGTGTAATTCCCGCGGACAACGGACGAAAAGGTCTCCCGGGTACCTTGGAGTGCGCACAGAGCTCCGGTGTGTGATTCTTGTGGACAGATAGCATGGCGGCAGCACCCAAAGCAACTAGGAGAGAGCGGGAGCGGGTAACTGGCCCCAGCAAGATGGCGGACATGGCTGCGGCGTCCGGCTCACCTAAGTCCCCTGCCTCACTAGACATGATGTCAGCGGTGGTAGCTGCGGCTCTATCGCCGCAATTTGATGCCCTCCATGAAAAGATGGATGGACTGCGTGCCTCTGTCGATAGCCTTGGGAATCGACTTCAGGAGGCGGAAGACCGTCTGGGGCAAACCGAGGACAAGATCGAGGTGCTGGAGACGGAGGTTGCTGGCCTAAGGCATCAACTTGTAACGTACGAGGCTAAGCTTGATGACCTAGAAAACAGGTCACGGCGTAGCAACCTCCGCTTCATGGGTATACCCGAGAGCGTTGCCGACAAAGATCTGCAGGGCTACCTGGAGACGCTCTTTGCACAGATTTTGGATGGCGATGAGCGCGGCGGCCCGATTCGTATCGAGCGAGTGCATCGTGTCGGCGGTAAACAGACAAGGGACACCCGGCCTAGGATCGTGCTGGTAAAGTTTACCTACTTTCCACAGAAAGAGAAGATACTACGTGCGGCTCGACAGAAGGGGGAAACTCTTTATAACAACTCCAAGATTCGCGTGGCACAGGATTACTCAGCGGTGCTGAGTAGAAAATGCCGTGAATATGCCCCTCTTTGTGAGAAACTCATTGGTGCTGGAATCCGGTTCACTGTGCAGTATCCGGCTAAATTGCACATAGTGCATGAAGGATCCCACCACGTACGTGAACCAACTGATCGCCAGAGGACAGACACCCCCAACACCGCCTCGCTGAGCCTCCTGGTGTGGACTGTTTGGTGGTGACCGGTTTCCTCATTGAGAGTGCAGCACATGGCAGCCGGAGGAAAAACAGGCCTCAGCATCAGTCAGGCCTGTATCATTGACTGTCAGCCGAGTAACAATGTACTTGTAGGATTGTAAATTTAGTTACAAACTTGCTGTGCGGTAACCTGCAACATTGTTTCCGATTCTACGAGGCCGCTCAGAAATGTATCCTGCTGACTGTGCTTCTTCCTTTGTTTTTCTTTATTATTCTCCTGGAGAGTCCTTTCTCCGATATAGGCATGTATAAAAGTTTGCAGTCTTGGGGGCATGACGTTTATTTATTTATCAATTTTATTTATTTTATTTATTTCTTCTTTTAGTATTACTGTATTCTACCCCCGGGAATGTGGATGTGTTCGATAAGCTGGTCCTGGGATACGATGTTGCCGTTTGAGGGCGGGGGGGGTGTGCCATACTAATTGTCTGTGTGCGATGCGCTGCCTTGTTGCGCTGTTTTGGATTCCCCCCCCCCCCCTCTTTAATCACCTTATCTGTATGGGAGGCGGGAATGGGGTCCGGGGACATGATTCCTGTACTTTGGGTTCCTCCCTACCTGGTTGGGGGTTTTTATCCCTACGCTGGAAGGCCTGCGAGTAATGCTGTCGTGGGAGGAGGGCCTAGTAGAATGTAGCCCGGGGGGTTAGTTCAAGCCTAGTAATGCTGCGAGACTAGTTGACTGTGTTTAATGTATTTGTTTTCACTGGTATTAAAGCCCTCTATTAATATCGGCAATTAATAAACTCTGAGCCTGCTGTAAAGCCCCTTCCTAGTTGGGGCCTATGGTTTGTTTCAGTTTGCCACCATAGGGGGCTGGGACATCAGTGGCTTCTAGGACCCTCACCGGGGGTCTGGGGACTTGGGAGCATGGGATTGCCTGAGTGGCGCGGGATTTTGAATATGCTAGTGGCCCCGAAGGGAGGCGATCGAATTGTTCGCGGGCTTATTGATATACTGTCTGGTGGGCGGGGGGTCGGGCGCACTCAGTGGGACCTGGGCTGGACTTCTCTAGAGTGGGGAGGTGGAGAAGGTCCTGAGATTAGGGGGAGAGGGGGTTGGGGAGGGGATCGGAGAGGGGAGGGCCGGTGAGGGGGGGCGCTGGGGGGGGGGAGGGGTTGGGGGTGCAATGGGATCACGAGGTCATGCGGGTGACAAACCCTGAGGAATTTGGATGGTGCAGGGGTGGGCCCCAGGCTGGGGGGGTTCACTTACAGATGATTACTATACCGGTCTATGGGTGGTGTTATAACCCGCCTTAAGCTGAAGATCGTGTCTTGGAATATTTGTGGAATAGGCAACCCTATTAAACGTTATAAAGTGTTGCAGGCTCTAGCCCGGCTGCAATGTGATATTGCCTTCCTACAGGAAACCCACCAGACTGCTGAGGAACATGCGAAGCTACAGAGGGATTGAGTAGGGCAGAGTTGGGGGGCCCAGCGTATGGGAAAAAAGGTGGGGTGGTCCTGCTGATCCATAAGCGCGTGCGATTTGACCTTGAACAGCAATATGTTGATCCCAAAGGTAGATATCTTTTGGTATATGGCTCCTTGGAGGGAAGGCGGGGTGGTGATGAGTAATCTATATGCCCCTAATGTCCTAGATAAATCCTTTTATGACTGTTTGGCCTCGCAGGTTGAGCAGCTCCCAGAAGCCCCTCTGATCCTGGCGGGAGACTGTAATGGGGTAATGGATATCGATGTAGATACGTCAGGGGGAGGGCGGGAGGGATGGCGGGTCCTGACCACTAGAGCACTTCAAGGCCTACGACGCCGCCTCGGGTTGGTGGACCCATGGCGTTTACTTCACCCACTGGAGCGGGACTTTACGCATCAGTCGCGGGCTCATGACTCAAGTGCGCGGATTGACTACGTTTTGCTCTCGGAAAGATTATTCGCGCAGGTGGGTGAAGCGGAGATTGGTCCGGGTGTGATATCCGACCATGCGCCAGTATGGGTAGACTTGCGGTGGGGGGACCCTGCTCCCTTGCAACGCATTTGGCGGTTTCCTTTGGGGCTGTACGTGGATGCTGAATTTCATACCTACTTGGAACAGAGATGGGGTGAATTCATGGACAATCATCGGCAGCACAGAGATGAGCCTGAACTATTGTGGGAAACAGCGAAGGTGGTCCTGCGTGGTGACATTATTGCCTATGGGGCACGGAAACGGAAGTTAATTGCGTCCTGAATAGTGCAACTGGAACGACAGGTTGTAAAGGCTCGTCGATGGTGCGCAGGGAACCCCACGGTGGATAATAGACGCTTGCTTTGGGAGTTGCAATCGTCTCTCAATGAATTGCTCCATCAGCGGGCAAAAAAATCGTTGTTATATTACCGGTATCAACTTTATCGTTTTGGGAACAAACCAGGGAGGCTTCTAGCGCGCTGTCTACGTGGTAGCCGGGGGCCCCGCTCTATAGCGGCATTGCGTGACGATCAGGGCCAATTGCATACAAATAGTCAGGCAATAGCCCAAGTGTTCCGCGGCTTCTTTCAGAAATTATATCAGGGAAACGCAGGGTCGTTGGCATCCATGGAAAGCTACGTACAGGAACTGAACCTCCCTAGGTTGACTGCGGAGCAGCGCTCGGTGCTGGGTGCACCGGTGGCAGAAGAGGAGATACACAAAGTAATCAAGGGGGCTAGCTGTTACAAGTCGCCTGGCCCGGACGGATTCGGAGCAGAGTTCTACAAATTACTGGCAGGCCGTCTTGCCCCTGTTTTAACTGAGGTGTACCGCAGGAGGGTGGAGCAGGGGAAGTTTAATTGGGGAATGAATCATGCATTCATCACTTTGATTCCTAAACCCGGTAAGGACCCCCTGCTGGCTGCCTTTTATAGGCCCATCTCCTTATTGAATTTCGACTTGAAGGTGCTTGCAAAGGTTCTAGCAGATCGCTTGGCTGCCGTCCTGGGAGGCCTGTTGCATGAATCACAGGTGGGTTTTGTGCAAGGGAGGCATGCGGTGCGGAACCTGCGGAAGATTCTAGCCTCTATGGAATGGGTGCATGCGCGAGAGATACAGTCCCTGTTGATCAGCTTCGACGCGGAAAAGGCGTTTGACCGGGTCAACTGGGGACTATATGAGGTTCCTTCTACCCCGCTATGGGCTGGGCGACCCCTTTATCGCAATGGTGAAGTTACTATACGCACACCCTTCCGCTAGTATTTTATGTAATGGGGCCCGGTCTGATTCATTCAATCTTGCACGGGGCACGCGACAGGGCTGCCCGCTCTCCCCGTTATTGTTTGTGTTAACTCTCGATCCTCTGTTGCGGAGCATAGCGGGCTCTAATGCGATTCGTTGTGTCCCTGTCGGGCCCTGTGGTTTTAAAGTGGCCGCCTTTGCAGATGACATTTTAGTTCATTTATGCGACCCGCAACACTCGCTGCCGAATTTACTTGCTGAGTTTGCTCGCTATGGTGCTTTTGCGGGTTTACGGATCAATCAAGACAAGTCGGAAGCCTTGGACATTGGGGGTCAACTACAGGAGCGTTGGGAGGGGAGCTTCCCGTTGCGGTGGGCGGATGCCTCCTTCATTTACCTAGGGATCACACTCACCAAAGATACATCGGCATTGTACAAACAGAATTTCGAGCGTATTTGGTTTAAAGTTCGCTCGCAGCTTCGGGCCTGGATGCCTCTCCCCTTGTCCCTCTTAGGCAGGGCGGCAGTCCTGGGGCTGGTGATACTACCGCGGATTCTCTATTGGCTACAAACTTTACCAGTCTGGCTGCTCCGTCGCAACCTCTTACGTATCGAACGGGAGTTTTGTGGTTTTCTTTAGCGGGGAGCTAGGGCGCGTATCCCACTACGCCGTTTAAGGGGGGGCTGGAGAACGGGAGGGATTGGCGTGCCTGATCTCGGGGCCTACGCTTTGGCTTGCCAGGCTAGGCATCTGGGGGACTGGCTTGGTAATACGGAGCTGTATACCCCAAGGGAGGTGGAAGAGGCTTTGGTAGCACCACACTCACTGCTGGCGGTTCTTCACCTCCCACGGGCGGCTTTGCCGAGTCACATAGTGAAAAGTGTGTTGGTACAGGCAGCGCGGCGTACTTGGCAACGGCTGAATGCACTGTGGGAGAGTTCCTCAGAGACTTCGAGTTGGCTGCCGCTACAGGGGAATGTTCTATTCCCCCCGGGTTCGGAGTCGACCCCCTTTGTTCAATGGGCACAGGTCGGAATACGGCTGTTGGGGCACGTAGTTGACTTAGATGGGCGGTGCAAATCTTTGGAAGCGCTTTGTCATGAATATGACTTGTGCCCCATGACTTCTTTGTTCCCATACCGGCAGTTATCGCATTATGTGAACTCCGTGGCGAGACGGGAACTACAGAGTGACCGCTCCACGCGGATCTTAGAGTTCTTCGCCTTGGGAACTGGGGACATACCAACTATTACACACTTTAAAAAAGCATTAGAGCCCTATATGAAACCAGTAGACTACTCGGCGGAGGAGGCTTCCTGGGCGCGAGAATTGGGCTGTGAGGTGGCTCCGGGTTCCATAACGGCGGCGCTGTGCAGGGTGGCCGGTCTGGTGGAGGGAGCTCGCTGGCGGGAAATTCAGTTTGAGTATTGTCCGAGCCCATTTCTCTCCGAGGAGGGCACTGCGTAGTCATCTTGAAGGACTGGAAAGGGGGGCTGTTACTTCTGGAGAGAAATCTGAAATTGTGAGTATATACTTCTGGGAATTTTTCTGAAAGGAATTTTTTTTCTTTTAAAGCTAATTAATCTGTGAACCCACTATTTTTTTTGTTAAATCAGTCAGGGCCTAGTAGCAACAGTTTAAGATTCAATTTAAAAACACAGAAGAGAACTTTCTGGTTACCTTTCATACCCAGTAGACAGCTGTAGTTTAAATTTCATAGTCACTCAGGGCCTAGCATCAGCAAAGTACTTTTAGTTTCAAATTAAAACACAGAAGAGAGCTTTCTGGTTAAATTTAGAATCCAGCAGAGAGCTTGTAGTTTAAATTTCATAATAGGTTAGAGCCTAGTAGCAGCAAAGAGCTATAATTTAAATCAAATCAGAATATAGTTTTCCTCAGCAGCACAGGACAAGGTACTGTGTAGCAGCCCTTTTTTAATAAGTGTTCTCCGAAATGGGGAAAGGAGGGGCTCTTCCGAAGGGATGGGCTTCACCTTAACCGGGATGGAACCAGGCTACTGGCATTAACCTTTAAAAAGGAGATAGAGCAGCTTTTAAACTAGATAATAGGGGAAAGCCGACAGTCGCCCAAGAGCGCATGGTTCGGAAGAATGTATCCTTGAAGGATACTACAAAAGCAGAGAGGTTCCAAAAAAGAGTAAAGTAGCCCAAATGCCCTCGAGTATGGAGCAGACAGAACTTAAAGATCCCAAATTACCCATGTCTACCAATAGCCAAATTAATATGAATAAAATACAGTCTCTAAAATGCTTGTATGCAAATGCTAGAAGTCTACAAAACAAGATGGGAGAGTTAGAATATATAGCACTAAACGAGAGGTTAGATATGATTGGAATATCAGAGACATGGTGGAAGGAGGACAACCAGTGGGACACTGTGATACCTGGGTACAAACTATATCGAAATGATAGAGCTGATCAAATTGGTGGAGGGGTTGCGCTCTATGTTAGAGAGGGCATTGAGTCAGAAAGGATTAAAGTTTTGCAAGAAACAAAATTTGCTGTAGAATCTCTATGGATTGAAATTCCATGTAAAAAGGGGAAGGCGATGGCAGTGGGGGTGTACTATCGTCCGCCTGGCCAGAATGAACAAATGGATGATGAAATGCTCAAAGAAATCAAGGAAGCTAGCAAACGTTACAGTGCAGTAATAATAATGGGTGATTTCAATTACCCCGGCATCGACTGGGTCAGTGTCACAACAGGACATGCTAGGGAGATAAAGTTCCTAGATGAAATAAATGACTGCTTCTTGGAGCAGCTGGTTCATGAACCGACCAGAGGGGAAGCAATATTAGACCTAGTCCTTAGTGGAACACCAGATGTAGTGCAAGAGATAAGGGTGTTGGGGCCACTTGGCAATAGTGATCATAGCATGATCGCCTTTGATTTAATTAGTGGAGGAGGGATAGTAAGGAAATCCACAGTACTACCCTTTAACTTTCGAAAGGGAGACTATGATAGAATGAGGAAAACAGTTAAGAAAAAACTAAAAGGAGCAGTTGCAAAGGTTAAAGACGTACATCAAGCTTGGGTGTTGTTGAAAAATACTATCTTGGAAGCCCAGACCAGCTGTATTCCACGCTTTAAGAAAAGTGGAAGGAAGTCCAAAAAATTGCCAGCATGGTTTAAAGCTGAGGTCAGAGAGGCTGTTGTTGCCAAAAAAGCATCTTTCAAGAAATGGAAAAAAGAGCCAAATGATGAAACCTGGAAACAGCACAAGCACTGGCAAGTCAAATGCAAGGCATTGATAAGGCAGACAAAGAGAGAATTTGAGAAGAAGCTTGCTGCGGAAGCAAAAACGCGAAATAAAGACCTTTTCAAGTACATTCGTAGCAAAAAACCCGTGAGAGAGTCAGTTGGTCCATTAGATGATAAAGGGGTTAAAGGAGCACTAAGAGGCGACAAGGCGATTGCGGAGAGACTGAATGAATTCTTTGCTTCGGTCTTTACTGAGGAAGATGTAGGGATGTTACCCACGACTGAAGTGGTATTTAAAGGTGTGGAAGAATTGAAGGAAATATCGATACATCGGGAAGATGTCTTACAACTATTAGATAAACTGAAGAGTAGCAAATCACCTGGGCCGGATGGTATACATCCAAGGGTGTTGAAAGAACTGAAATTTGAGATTGCAGACCTGCTATCAGTAATCTGTGAACTATCATTAAAATCATCTCTAATACCTGAGGATTGGAGGATCGCCAATGTAACACCAATTTTTAAAAAGGGTTCGAGGGGTGATCCGGGAAACTACAGACCGGTGAGCCTGACATCAGTACCGGGAAAAATGGTAGAAACCATCATAAAGAATAAAATTACTCAGCATATAGATAGTCATGACCTAATGGGAGACAGCCAACATGGCTTTAGACAAGGAAGATCTTGTCTTACTAATCTGTTATGTTTTTTTGAAGGAGTGAATAAACAGGTGGACAAAGGAGAGTCGGTTGATATTGTGT
Organism: Ichthyophis bannanicus; assembly: GCA_033557465.1. NCBI lineage: Eukaryota > Metazoa > Chordata > Amphibia > Gymnophiona > Ichthyophiidae > Ichthyophis > Ichthyophis bannanicus. The sequence continues at coordinate 369,814,837 of CM066031.1, forward strand.
ATCTGGACTTTCAGAAAGCCTTTGACAAGGTCCCTCATGAGAGACTTTTGGCAAAACTAAAGAGTCATGGGATAGGAGGCAGTGTACTACTGTGGATCAGGAACTGGTTAAAAGATAGAAAGCAGAGGGTAGGGCTAAATGGCCAATTTTCCCAATGGAGAAAGGTGAATAGTGGTGTACCCCAGGGATCTGTGCTGGGTCCGCTGCTTTTTGACATATTCATAAATGACCTGGAAAGTGGAATAACGAGTGAGGTTATCAAATTTGCTGATGACACAAAACTATTTAAAGTTGTTAAAACCCAGGAGGATTGTGGAAAATTGCAAGAGGATCTTGATAAATTGGAAGACTGGGCATCAAAATGGCAGATGAAATTTAATGTGGAGAAGTGCAAGGTTATGCACCTAGGGAAGAACAACCCAAACTATGGTTACATGATGCAAGGTTCCACATTAGGAACCACCACCCAAGAAAAAGATTTAGGCGTCCTTGTGGATACCATGTTAAAACCCTCGGCCCAGTGTGCAGCGGCGGCCAAGAGAGCAAATAGAATGCTAGGTATGATAAGGAAAGGAATGGAAAATAAAACAAAAGATATTATAATGCCTCTATATCGTTCCATGGTGAGACCGCACCTTGAATATTGTGTGCAATTCTGGTCGCCATATCTTAAAAAGGATATAGCGATTTTAGAAAAGGTTCAGAGAAGAGCCACTAAAATGGTAAAGGGGATGGAAGGCTACTCCTATGAAGAAAGGCTAAAAAGGTTGGGGCTCTTTAACCTGGAAAAGAGACGGCTGAGGGGAGATATGATAGAAGTCTATAAATTAATGAACGGAGTGGAACGGGTAAACGTAGATCGATTGTTTACCTTATCAGAATATAGAAAGACTAGGGGACATGCAATGAAGCTACAGGGTAAACTATTTAAGACTAATAAAAGAAAATATTTTTTCACTCAACGTGTAATCAAACTCTGGAATTTGTTACCGGAGGATGTAGTAAAGGCTGTTAGTGTAGCTGGGTTTAAAAAAGGTTTGGACAAGTTCCTGGAGGAAAGGTCCATAAACCATTATTAAGAAGGGACCCAGGATATCAATGCTTGAACCAATACAAGCATTGTGGAACCTGTGTCCTTGGGGAAACTGCTAGGTACGTATGACCTAGATTGGCCACTGTTGGAAACAGAATACTGGGCTTGATGGACCTTGGTCTGACCCAGTATGGCATATCTTATGTTCTTATGTTCTTATGTTATCTTACGGATTACGGGGGGTGCCCGAAATGTGCATGTCCATTAGCGGATCTAGGTCATATGTGGTGGGGTTGCCCGCACATTCGCCGTTATTGGATGAAAATAGCAACTTTTTTGAGCGATATATTGCAACAACAGGTTTGCTGGACAGGGCGGCTCATAGTGCTGGATCAGCTGGGACCACTCCACCCGAAGGGTAGGTGGCAGAAATTGTTGATACGGAAGGCTTGTCTGGTGGGGAAAGGCCCTGTCCTGAGGCGGTGGTTGGAGCCTGCAGCCCCCTCCTTTTGGGAATGGCGAAATGGATTTCATCATTATATGCTTCTAGGGAGGAGGAGTGCACAGAGACACCCCCGCAGTTGGGCCTCCTTTCTTATGGTGTGGACACCCTATATTCAGAATTTGGGGCCCAATGTTCGCAGCGAGATTCTATGTTTGGGGTAGAACTCGAGGAGGTGTGGTCTATAGAAGAGGAGGGAATCCCCGATGGCCCCGCAGATCCCGGGAGGGAGGGGTGGGTTGGGGGAGAGGGGGGGGGACGGGGAAGGGTAGGTAGAGGGGGGGAACTTGGGATTGCACTGTGGAAACACCCTAGGGCGGAGGATAAGAGAAAACCCTGCCCGGGGTATGCAGGCATTTAATCTTGATTGTATACTGGAAAAACTTGAAGCAACTTTGTAATTGTTGTTGTATTGATTTAAGTGCTTCTAATAAACATTTCTTTGAAACAAAAAAAAAAAAATAAAGACCTTCTATTTTTTCTTCAGGTGTACTTCAGTTTTGGGCCTTAGGCCCAAAACCTTTTTCCTTAAATATGGAAAAACCTGCCTCAGGTTTTAAGAAGTGCACAAAATATGGCGGTACTATATCCGTCACCGACACCCATGACTGGTGTCTCAAATGTTTAGGCCCTGACCATTCCATTAAAGATTGTGTGTCCTGTTCCATGATGTCTAAGAGAGGTCGACAGAACCGAGCTGCCAAGCTCAGTATCCTGTTTCCCTCTGATGCGGCTTCGGTGGCATCAACGTCTTCCAGGGCTGCTTCTTCCTCACATGGATCTCAGGTAACTAAACATAAATCCAGCCGGTCCTCAAAGGGCAAATCTCCTTCTAAGCATCAAGGTGCCCCTGGCCTTGCCCTCGAGGATTCTGCACCGGCAAAATTACCCCGGCGGGAGGCTTCGGCTTCTAAAGCATCATCATCGGGGTTCCAGGATGATCTAGATGGCGTGGCCTAAACAGATCTCCTGGTGCCATGCTCTGGGGTACCGGTGGCCTCCACCGGTACCGACTTCCAGGCATTGGCAGCGTCGATGGATCAGAGGATTCTGTCCATGGAACGCAGTCTGGCGGCTTTCCTTGTGGCATCGACGCCTGTGGTACCGCAACAGACTACTCCGCAGGTACCAGCTCTGGTATCGCCATCGGTACTGATTCCGGTACCGGTGGCATCGACATCGGCATTGGTGTCAGCCATGCCGGTACCCTGCCCTCTGCAGCCCTCCGGTACCGATACCCCGGTACCGATGATTCCCGATATCGACCCCGGTCGGTACGGGTATCGGGCTTTGCAAGAGCATCCCGACAGACGATACTTCGATTCCTCTGATGACTCTGAGGATTCTGAAGAGTCTGTCGATGCAGCGATGCTTCTTCCACAGCAGGAGTCCTCTCCTAAACGAAGGATGTCTCCTCCAGAGGACTTGTCTTTTCAAGACTTTATCAGAGAGGTGTCTCGGGGTCTCTCTATTACAGTAGCCCCAGAGTCAGAGCCTAGAGCTAAGGAGTTAGATATTCTACAATATCCTAAAACTCCTAAAGAGGCAGCTACCTTGCCTATTCATGAAATTCTGTATGATCTCATGTTAAGGATATGGGAAGCACCTCTAACCACCTCTCCTCATTCTCGCAGGTTGGACACCATGTATCGTGTCCCTCCTTATCCTGGTTTCCATAAAACTCAGCTTCCTCACCACTCTATTGTGGTTGAGTCTGCAATGAGAAAGATTAGAAGTGCCAAGAGACATGCCTCTAATCCTCCAGGACGTGAATGTAGAACCCTGGATGCTTTTGGTAGAAGAGTCTTCCAAGCTTCCATGCTTGCTGCGAGAATTAATTCTTATAGTCTCTACATGGGAATGTTCTTAAAAGAAGTCACTGACCATTTGCAGACTTTAAGTCCTTTTATGTCTGACAATAAAAGGCAAGAATTTCTCTCTGGGCTCAAACATGCCCAGGATATCTTCAAATTCTCCAACCGTGCAGCTTTCGACTCCTTTGAATGCGTAAGCAGAGCCTCAGCTATAGCTATAGGTGCACGTAGGATTGCTTGGCTTCAAGCATCTGATTTGGAGACCTGGGTCCAAGATGAATTGGGAAATATCCCTTGTACAGGTGAAAATCTGTTTGGTAAAGATTGGCAGGCAAAAGCCAATCAGATGGATGCTGAAAATTCTGCTTTGGATAGATTATCCAAATCTACAGCTGCTCCTGCTAAGAAAATGTTGTTCAAGAAAACACCTTTTTCTAAAAAGGGAAGATCCTATCCTGCTTATAGTCAGAGAGCATCTTCTGCAGCTCAGTTCCCTTTCAAACGTCAGCAATCCTCCAAGCAGACCAAGGCAAAGGCTGCGAGGCCTGCTCCAGCCCAGCAGTCTCAGCCCCCTCAGGACCTTTGACTTTCTGCTAGAGAACGTAGCCTTCCTGGCTCTAGAAGGACCAGAGCTCTCCACCATTCCAGGAAGGTTATGTCACTTTTCTCCCAGATGAGGACAGTAACTGAATTCAAAAAAGCATGGGACGAACACAGAGGATCTCTAAAGGTAAAAAGTGGACTGTTGTAGTTGTTGATATGGAAGGACAGACTAGATAGGCCATGTGGTCTTTTTCTGTCATCATGTTTCTATGTTTCTAAATCACAGCAGAGCATTGGACACTCCATCATAAGAGAGGGGTACAAACTTCATTTTTCCAGCTTGCCCCCTCTCACAAGGGTGCACCAGTCCAATTCTCCAACCTCCCTCAGCCTGTTAGAGCAGGAGGTTGCCACTCTTCTAGCCCAAGGGGCAATAGAGGAAGTGCCTTCTCAACAACAAGGCACAGGGTTCTACTCCCCCTATTTTCTTATCCCAAAGAAAACAGGGGGCTTCAGACCCATTTTAGATCTCAGAGAGTTGAACAGATTCCTAGTCAAGGAAAAATTCAAGATGGTTTCTCTAGGAACTCTACTGCCATACCTTCAGAGTCAGGATTGGCTTTGTTCTCTAGATCTCAAGGATGCGTACACTCATGTTCTCATCCATCCAACTCACAGAAGGTTCCTTCGGTTCCTTTTCCAGGAGAAGGACTATCAATACAGAGTGCTCCCCTTTGGCCTGGCCTCTGCACCAAGGGTGTTCATGAAATGCATGGCAGTGGTGGCTGCTTTTCTGCGCACCCTGGGAATATTTGTCTTCCCCTATCTGGACGACTGGCTCATTCGAGCTCCCACTCAGAGGCCAAGACTGCTCTAACCTGCACAATGCGTATCCTTCAATATTTAGGGCTGGTAATAAACATCCCAAAATCCAATTTGATCCCTACTCAGTCCCTGGAGTTTATAGGGGCATTGCTGGATACCACAAAGGCAAGGGCCTTTCTTCCCCAGGCCCGCTGCCTTCGCTTGATGCAGTTAGCTTCTCAAGCAGAGTTGAAACCCCTACTAACTGTTCGAGAGATGTTACAGTTGCTAGGCCACATGGCTTCCACCATTCATGTGGTACCATATGCTCGCCTTCACATGAGAGCAGCTCAGTGGATTTTATCCACCCAATGGACCCAGGCATTAGGCTGCCTGTCAGACAAAATAGCAAACACAAGTCGCCTCATTTTGTCCCTCCAATGGTGGAAGTCCCCTCAAAACCTCTTGCTGGGGTGTCCTTTTCAACAACCTCTACCCCAAGCAACTCTTACAACAGATGCTTCTCCAATGGGCTGGGGAGCTCATCTTCAGGACCTCTCCACCCCCAGGGCATCTGGTCCCCACAGGAGACTTGTCTCCACACCAAACTCTTGGAACTCAGAGCAATCTTCCTTGCTCTACGAGTTTTCCACACCCTGCTCAGCCACAAGACAGTCCTTGTCCACACGGACAATCAGGTAGCCATGTTCTACCTAAACAAGCAGGGGGGAACTGGCTTTCTGTTGCTTTGCAACGAAGCTCTGTGACTGTGGGCCCTCGCCAGAGAGCATCACATTCATCTTCTGGCAGTCTATCTTCCAGGGGTTCAAAACTCTTGGGCAGACAGACTCAGTCGAGTTCTGCTTCCACACGAGTGGTCCCTACTGTGATAAGGAGAGTTGTGTGGACCGAATAGAATAGGAAGGAAATGAGAGATACACCTTTAAAAGTAAAGGCAAACAGGGTTCCCATGGAAACCACAAGCTTTCATAGCATGTACTAGCTAGAGCTAAACCCTGCCCCAGCAGTGACGTAAGAGCTAGTTTGAGCCCTAACGAACTTCACATGTGCAGCAAGGAGGGAGTGGCTGGTGAGAAAAGCCGTTTTAAGGCTGCCTCAGAGTTTAGTAAGAAAAGGAGGCCAGGAGAAAGGAAGCCAGGAGGTGAACCAGGAAGCGAACTAGCAGGGAAATCACGGAACTCAGAACAAGCTAAGGAAGCTAAGGAGGATTCTGGAGAGGCTGCTGATCCCTATTCTCAAGGAGCACTAAAAGCAAACTTGAAGCTTCTGCCAAAGCAACCCAGAGAGAAGGTAGAAGGGTTTACCTTTACCCGGGGAAAGAGCTCTGACTGTAGAGAAAGCATTGCACGTTGGAAAGGTACGTGTGCTTCAGTCCTTAACAAGAGCTGTGCTGAGGATATTGTTAAGAAGCTAAGGTTCAGCGCTGAGCAAAGTCAGGACAGGAACGCAGTAAAACCAACTCCGGCCAGGAGTAAAAGTATTCCAAGTAGGTGCCCTGAGACAGCTTCAGATTCTGTGTTCAAATTCTTACAAGAGAATCAAACTCCTTCCCTAAGCAGTGTACGTGAAAACCAGAGAGAGCAGTTTATAGGACAACTGCAAGAGATTCTAAATAAGCTTCAGTTTAAACCTGATTATAAAAGTTCCTTAGAAAAGAATGCTAATGGAGCTTGTGAAGATATGATAATAGATGTTGATGAAACACCTGTTGATAGTGACGTATGTGAAATGGATTGCTCTTTATGTGAAGAAAATCGCTTGGGCTTACGCTGAGTTACCTCTTCATGAGAGAAGTGCATAGCTGTTTCTAAACCTGAGAAAGAAAGACATTTTGTTGAAACTTTTAAGTTTGTCTTATCAGTTCTTCAGCCTTGGCTGTGGAAAGCTGGTATTGCAGAGAAGCCTGAGCAGAGCTGTGAATGAAACAGTACTACTGTCCTTTGAATCTCAACTTTCAATTGTTCCTGTTATCCTATTATTTTGGAGAAATAATCCATGCCATGTCTTGCGTTAAGAATTCTATGCGAGGGGGAAAACCATGAATAAAATTTGTTTGCCTTGAACCCCGTGTGGTCACAATACTTTGTTGGAGAGTAATTAAACTACAAGTCCCAGCATCCATTGCTGGCACACAAGGCTTGAGACATTGCTCGAAAACAAATAAGGCAGCCCTTTTGCCGTTCAGCCATTGGCCCTAGGCAGGGGGTATGACACTACATATGGACCAGGTGTCAAAAATTTTTCAAATTTGGGGAACCCCGGACATAGACCTCTTTGCAAGTCCGTGGAATGCCAAACTTCCCCGGTTCTGTTCCAGAACTCCGGCTCAGGGGGCTCAAGCAAGGGATGCTTGCCTCCTTCACTGGGGTCACGACTTCCTGTATGCCTTTCCACCCATTTACCCTAATTCCCAAAACCCTGTTCAAGCTTCAGAGAGACAGAGGCCACATGATTCTCATAGCTCCACATTGGCCACTGCAAGTGTGGTACCCTGTGCTTCTACATCTCTCTCAAGCTCCCTCCCTAGAGTTAGGGTCTGCTCCAGACCTCCTCTCTCAGGAGGATGGAAAGTTGTGGCATCCCAATCCCCAGTCTCTGCATCTCAGGGCTTGGTTGCTGAAGGCCTAGATCTCCAGCATCTTCCTCTTTCTCAGCAAGTGAAAGATGTTCTTCAAGCTTCCAGAAAACCTTCCACTAGACATTCTTACACCTTCAAGTGGAAAAGGTTTACCATCTGGTGTTCTGAAAAGGATCTTAACCCCCGTGCCATACCTCTGGAATCGTTGCTGGAGTATCTCCTGCATCTGTCTAATGCAGGCCTTAAGACAAATTCAGTAAGAGTCCATCTGAGTGCTATTGCAGCTTCACTCAAGCCTCTAAATGGACAACTGTTTCCTCTCAACCCCTTGTAGCAAGATTCATGAGAGGCCTCCTTTTAACAAAGCCTCCCATTAGACCACCACCGGTGGCATGGGACTTAAATTTGGTTCTTGGTCAGCTTATGAAGCCGCCTTTTGAACCTTTAGCTACTACCTCCTTGAAATACCTTTCTTGGAAGGTTATCTTTCTCATTGCAATCACATCAGCACGCCGCATCAGTGAATTGCAAGCACTAGTAGCTAATCCACCTTATACAAGGTTCCATCATGACAAGGTGGTCCTTAGGACTAATCCACATTTTATGCCTAAGGTGGTCTCGCCTTTTCACCTCAACCAAGAGGTCTACCTACCTGTCTTTTTTCCAGGGCCTCATGCATTAAGTGCTGAGAGGAATCTTCATACCCTGGACTGTAAAAGAGCTCTGGCTTTTTACTTACAGAGGACACAGCAACATAGAAAGTCTTCCCAACTCTTTGTTGCTTTTGATCCTTCTCATTTGGAACAACCAGTCTCCAAGAGAACTCTTTCCAACTGGATTGCCCAATGTATTTCTTTCGCCTATCAGAGCAACAACATTTCTCTGGAGGGCCATGTCACAGCTAACAATGTGAGGGCCATGGCAACCTCAATGGCTCATCTGAACTCTGTGTCTATCGACGACATCTGTCGAGCAGCCACTTGGGCCTCGGTTCATACCTTCACAGCCCATTATTGCTTGGACAAGGACTCCCGCCGGGATGCCTTGTTTGGTCAGGCTGTTCTCAAACACCTGTTCCATGCTTAATCAACTCCTACCCACCATCCCTCATGGGATGCCAGAGATCCAGGTGGGGAAGTGCAGCCCTGTGCCAGGGACACACAACTTCTGGGCTCTCTCCCTGGCATCAAAAGCTAGGGAGTCCCCATATGTGAAGACTCATTCCTGCTTGTTCCTGGAGATAGCACAGTTACTTACCTGTAACAGTTGATTTCTGGGAACAGCAGGAATAAGTCTTCACAACCCACCCACCTCCCCTAGGAGTTGTCTCTCTCTCTCTATCTCTCTTCCTTTCCCTCTCTCTCCCTCTTTGTCTCAGCTATAAAACTCAACTGAGGAGAGACAGTTGGAAAGGCGGGAAGGCAGCACGCAGGCGCTGTGGGATGCTCCCAAAAGCTTTCTGATTGGACGCTGGGGAGCATTCCCGTGCAGGCTCCGTCGGTACCGACGTACCCATATGTGAAGACTTATTCCTGCTGTTCCCAGAGATCACCTGTTACAGGTAAGTAACTGCTATCCCTGACATAACACAATTTAGGAAGGCTTTGAAGCACCACCTTTTCCTCAAGTGCTACCCAGAGGAATGGCGCCAAAACCCGCCTCACACACAATAACGCGCTGTGCTTAAGCTGTGACATGTACTGATATAGTACTATAGATATGTAAATAGTTACCCTGGTGACATGGACCGATATTGTACCATAAATATGTAAATAGTTACCCTGGTTATCCAAGTTGAATCACCTGTTATTTGTAAATACGGTGTAGATTTCTGCCCGTATAAACGCGTTTGTTACATGTAAACCGCACTGATATCAAATAGCGCGGTATAGAAGAGACTATAAATAAATAAAGAAAATAAATAAATAAATATTCATTTTAATCTGGTTATCAGTTGATAGAGGTAATTTTGGAATCTTTCAGCTCTGTCTGCTCTATACTTATGGGCAACCCGCTTACCTTTATTTTTATTGGAACCTCTCTATCGGGATGCACTAACTGTCGTCTTTTGCTAGTATCCTTCAAGAATACATCCTTTCAAACCATGCGCTCTTGGGCAACTATAGCCTTTCCTCTTTTACCTAGCCTTTAATATAAATATTTTTAATATAAATTTTAACGGCTGGATATAGTTTTTTAGGAATATTCTGACTACCTACATTCCTTGCATAGTCATTAAATCAGATATCTGAGTGTGCCCTCTGTTCATGTAAGATCTACTGGCCAGGGACACTAGTGATATACGAGGGGGTACCCAAAAAAAAAACAGGAATTATTTTTTAAAAGCTATTTATTTCAAATTCTTTACAAAACAACCTTATCCCCTTCAAAATACTCTCCATTACAACTGATACATTTGTCCCACTGGTGCTTCCACTGTTCGAAACATTTTTTGTAGTCATCTTTAGAAACGGCTGACAGCTCCTCGCTCCTTTTTTTCTTGACTTCTTCAATGTTGTCAAATCGGTGTCCTTTCATGCCCCTTTTCATGCGTGGAAATAAAAAAAAGTCGCACAAAGCCAGGTCAGGCGAGTAAGGTGCGTGGGGCAGCGGAACCATGCCATTTTTAGCCAAAAACTGTCTAACAGAGATGGCTGTGTGTGCAGGTGCGTTGTCGTGGTGGAAGAACCAGTCTCCTGTCTGCCACAAATCGGGTCTTTTTTGACGAACACTGTTGCGCAATCTTCTTAAAACTTCCAAATAAAAGGTTTGATTGACGGTCTGACCTGGGGGAACAAACTCTGAATGAACTACCCCCTTGGCATCAAAAAGCAAATCAGCATTGTTTTGATGTTTGATTTGACTTGACGACATTTTTTTGGACGGGGTGACGATGACGTCTTCCAATGGCTTGACTGTTGCTTTGTTTCTGAGTCGTAACCATAGCACCATGACTCATCACCTGTAATGACCTTTGACAGAAAATCTGGATCAGTTTCAAGCTGTTGTTTCAAAACACGACATGTTTCAACTCGATGTTCCTTTTGATTGTCAGTCAGAACCCGAGGAACAAACTTGGCAGCAACCCTTTTCATTCCCAAATCTTCCGTTAAAATTCGCTGAACTGAGCTCCAAGATAACCCACTAATCTCTGACAGTTGATCAATTGTCTGTCGACGGTCTGTGAGCACAAGCTCTCTAATATTTTCAATATTTTCGTCGATTCGGGCAGTTGATGGATGCCCAGAACGAGGTTTGTCATCAATCGACATGTCGCCATTTTTAAACCGAGCAAACCACTGGTACACTTGACTTTTTCCCATAGCGTCATCTTGATAAGCTGTTTTCAACATTAAAACAGTTTCAGCAGCATTTTTACCGAGTAGAAAACAAAATTTCACAGCTGCACGTTGTTCACTTAAACTTGTCATCATAAAAAAAGAAGTGTACAATATATCATACTCAGACTCATGGCTAAAGAGGTCTCAGAAACCATGGTTTCTGAGACCTCTTTAGCCATGAGTCTGAGTATGATATATTGTACACTTCTTTGATGTAGTACAGAGTAACACTAACCGCTGCATTTCTACTCTGACAAAAGTGACCATTTCCACATTTGTTATCATAAAAAAAGAAACAAGAACAAAAAAGCGCTAGCAAAATGAACAGAGCGCTGCAGATGAACAGAACAAGCCAGGTCGACAACACAGGCGGCACTGAACTGACAATGAGTTGCACTATACACGCCTAGCGGCAGAAGTGCATACTACACAAGCTCCTCCCACGGTAATGTTATTCCTGGTTTTTTTGGGTACCCCCTCGTATAGCTACTAAGCTTTCAGACTTTACAGCTGCCTGTTTTTTAATAGAAATTTTAACCGTTGGATATACGTTTTTAGGAATATTCTGACTGCCTGCGTTCCTTACATAGCCTTTAAATCAGATATCTGAGTGTGCCCTCAGTTCATGTAAGGTCTTCTGGCCAGCGACACTTAAGCCCTAATGGTGGAAATGGACTTGGACATTGTGGTCATTACAGAAACATGGTTTAATGAGTCGCATGAAGGCGATATAGCCATAGCTGGCTATAATCTATTTAGAAGAGACAGAGAGGGTAGAAAAGGAGGAGGAGTAGCCCTATATGTCAAAAGCAATATTAAAGCTACTGAAAAGCAGAGAACATTGGGAAAAGAAGAAGCGCTGTGGATTGTGTTGGAAAGGGGAGATGGCACTGTCATCCATACTGGTGTAGTCTACAGTCCTCCAACTCAAACCGAAGTAATAGATAGCGAATTGAGTATTGATATTGCAAAGATAGCCAAGAAGGGGGAAGTGATCATATTGGGTGACTTTAATCTACCAGATGTGGATTGGAAGTATACCTTCTGCAAACTGGGAAAGAAGTAAAAAAATCGTGGATGCCTTTCAAGATGCATTACTTAGATGGAACCAACCAAGGAAAGCTCACTGCTGGATTTAATGCTCACCAACGGAGATAGTGTGTCAAATATCCAGGTGGTGCCCATGTGAGCAGCAGCGATCATCACACAGTGTGGTTTGAGATAAAAGCCAAGGTGGAGTACAATCACAGCAAGCTCAAAGTCCTAGACTTCAAAAACACTGGCTTCAGTAAAATGGCCAGGTACCTGAAGGAGGAGTTGGCAGAACTGGAGGGGATAAGGGAAGTGGAATTACAATGGGCTAAACTACAAGAGGCAATAAAAGGGGCAACAGATACATATGTAAGGAAAGTAAATAAAAACAAGAGGAAAAGGAAATCTATTTGGTTCTCCAAAGAAGTGGCTGCACTAATAAAGGCAAAAAACACAGCTTTCATAAAATTCAGAAGCTCACAACAGAGGAACACAGAAAGGATACAGGATCAAACTAAAAAGAGAAATAAAGATAGCAAAATCAAAGGCAGAAGAAATGGTTAAAGAGGTGCAGTGTGCGACAAAACTTTTTTCAGGTATATTCGGGAGAGGAGGAAAATCAGAGGTGGAATTGCAGGATTCAAAAGTGCTGGGAACAGATTTGTGGAAAGTGACATTGACATTGAAAAGCAAAAATGCTAAACAAATACTTCTGCTCTGTTTTTACTAAAGAAACCCCTAGAGAAGGACCACCTGTGATTCCCAAATATACAAATGGGAATGGAGTAGATACCACACCATTCACAGAAGATGATGTGTTAGAACAACTTGCAAAACTGAAAGTGGACAAGGCCATGGGACCAGATGGGATACATCCCAAGATACTGAAAGAGCTCAGAGAGGTTCTTGCAGAGCCGTTAAAGGATGTTCTTAATAGATCCTTGGAGACAGGAGAAGTTCCACAGGACTGGAGAAGGGCTGATGTGGTACCTTTTCACAAAAGTGGTAACAGGGAAGAAGTGACAAACTACAGGCCAGTAAGCCTTTCGTCTGTGGCAGGACAAGTAATGGAGGCACTCCTGAAAGAGTGAATAGTGGACTTCCTTGAAACCAACAAGTTGTATGATCTGAGGCAACATGGTTTTACCAAACAAATCTGATTGAGTTCTTTGACACGGTGACCAGCGAACTAGATCAAGGGCATGCGATTGATGTCATCTAACTGGCTTTCAGCAAAGCTTTTGATACTGTTCCTCATAAGAGGCTTATCAATAAACTCAGCAGCTTGGGGATTGGTCCCAAGGTGGTGAACTGGATCAGAAGTTGGTTGACTGACAAATGACAGAAGGTGATGGTAAATGGAACTCACTCGGATAAAAGGAAGGTGATTACCAGTATGCCCCAGGTTCAGTTCCGGGACCAGTACTGTTCAATGTATTTGTGAGTGATATTGCTGAAGTACTGAATGTAAAAGTCTGTCTTTTTGCAGATGACACAAAAATTTGCAACGGGTGTATAACATGAGGAAAGATCTATAAAAGCTGGAAGAATGGTCTAATGTTTGTCAGTTAAGATTTAATGTGAAGAAGTGCAGTGTCATGCCCTTGGGAAGCAGAAATCCAAGGGAATTGTACACAATAGGGTGTGAGAGGATGGTGTGCATGGACCAAGAGAGAGAAGGACCTTGTATTGATTGTTTCTGAGGATCTGAAGGTGGTGAAACAGTGTGACAAGGTGGTGGCAAAAGGCAAAAGGATTCTGGGTTGCATACAGAGAGGAGTGACCAGCAGAAAGGAAGAGGTACTAATGTCACTGTACAAGTCGTTGGTGATGCCTCACTTGGAATATTGTGTTCAGTTTTGGAGACCATATTTCACAAAGGATATAAAAAGGCTGGAAAAGGTTCAGAGGAAGGCGACCAAAATGACTTGGAACCTGTGTCAGAAGACTTATGAAAAGAGACTTGAAGACCTAAATATATACACTCTGGAAGAGAGGAGGGAAAGGGGAGATACGATTCAGACCTTTAAATACTTAGAGTATTAATGAACAAACAAACCTCTTCCAAAGACGGGGAAGCTGTAAAACTAGAGGGCATAACATGAAGCTGCCAGGGGGTAAATTGAAAGGCGATGTCAGGAAATACCTTTTCACTGAAAGGGTGGTGGATGCTTTGAATGCCCACAAGATGGAAGTGATGGGGGCAAATACAGTGACAGAATTCAAAATGGCATGGGACAGACACAGTGGATCCTTTTATAGCAACAGGATAAAATCAAAATAAACATAACAATCTCTTATATCTCAACAAATAGGAGTGACCTACACGGAGCGATTGGTGCACTACTAAACAAAGTCATGGGAAAGGGTGACCTACATGGAGCGGCAGGTGCACCTACTCTTCCCAACTTGCTGGGCAGATTAGATTGACCATGCTGGTCTTTATCTGTCATCATATACTATGTTACTATGGTAAAAGCTGCTTTATCTCCGTTATAAAGATTGATGCCAGCAGCTTGGTTCCATCTCAGTTCAGGTGGAGCCCATCCTTTTGGAAAAGCCTCTTCCTTCCCCAGAATGTTTCCCAGTCCCTAACATAAGATATGCCATACTGGGTCAGACCAAGGTCCATCAAGCCCAGTATCCTGTTTTCAACAGTGGCCAATCTAGGTCGGAAGTACCTAGCAGTTTCCCCAAAAGACACAGGTTCCACAGTGCTTGTATTGGGTCAATCAAGGGATATTCTGGGTCCCCTTTAATAATGGTTCATGGACCTTTCCTCCAGCAACTTGTCCAAACCTTTTTTAAACCCAGCTACATTAACAGCTTTTACTACATCCTCCGCTAGCAAATTCCAGAGTTTGATTACACGTTGAATGAAAAAATATTTTCTCTTACTAGTCTTAAATAGGTTACCCTATAGCTTCATTGAATGCCCCCTAGCCTTTCTATATTTTGATAGTATATTGATTTACATTTACCCGTTCTACTCCATTCATTGATTTATAGACCTCTATCATATTTCCCCTCATTCGTCTCTTTTCCAGGTTGAGGAGCCCTAAACCTTTTAGCCTTTCTTCAAAGGGGTATCCTTCCATCCCCTTTATCATTTTGGTGGCTCTTCTCTGTAGCTTTTCTAATAACGCTATTTCCTTTTTAAGATACAGCGACCAGAATCGCACACAGTATTCAAAGTGCAGTCGCCTTTTTTCTCCATTCCTTTCCTTATGATACCTAGCATTCTATTTGCTCTCTTGGCCGCTGCTGCACACTGGGCAAATCCAAAACCCTCTTCTTTGCATCACTTGTCTTATCCATGTATTCAGACTCTGGAGTTCTGCCTGTTTTTTGGGTCCTGTGTGTGCAATGGGAAGTTCTGGATTTCAACTTATAGCTAAAAGCCAAAATTTGGCCTTCAAAACCTCCCTCCCACATTTTCCTATGTCAGTGGTACCAACATGTACCAAGTCAGTAGGCTCCTCCCCAGCACTATCTTAAAACCTTGTCTGGATAGCATATGAGGTCCGCTACCTTTGCATCAGGCAGGCATGTTACCAGGCGATCTTCAGGTTCACCAGTTACCCAGCTTTCTACATACCTAATGATCGAATCACCAACTATAATGGCAGTCCTAACCCTTCCCTCATGGGCATATGTCACATGTATGAGAGGAGTTTACATCACCTTAAGGACAGGTCTTAGCTACAGGGTCACTTCCTGCCATACCAAGGTGATGCTATCCTTTCACATGACCTTTCTGTTCCATGGCAACAGTGAGGCTGCCAGACTGGAGGTGGGACTTCAGTACTACTTTCCTGTAAGTCTTGTCTATATAGTTCTCTGTCTGTCTTATGTTCTCCCAAGTCGTCTTCTCTTGCCTCCAGAGATCGGACTCGTTTCCTGAGAGCAAAGAGCTCCTTGCACCTAGTGCACACATAAGACTCCTCATCACCTGAGAGAATATCGTACATGTAACATTTAATGCAAAAGACTGGATAGCCGCCATCTCGTTGCTGCATTGCTGTCTGCATCGTAGTTTTAAGGTTTTGTTAAGGTATTTAAGTTGTTTGTTTACTTAAAGTTGCTAGGGATAGTTGTACAAACACAGGTATACCTAATAAGTTTAAGGTACTCTGTTCACATAAGGATAATTTCAAGGTGTAATTTATTAAGCTATAGTTGATGAGGATAATCAGCTACACCCGAAAGTGAATTTGGCTGTCTCTGTCCCTGTAAGAGCTTATATAATCTAAAATTATGTCTGGGATGGGGAGAGGAGGGGAAGAAAGACTTAATAGAAGCTGGCTTGCTAAACCAGTGCTGTGACTGAGTCTTAGAGTATGATTTAAGTGAAAAAAAGCAGGCATACTAAAACAGTGCCCTGTGTAACTTTAAAAAATACAGAACTTTAAATAGACAGAGATTTTATCATTTTAAACCCAAAGAGTTCTCTTTAACCCAATAAGTAAATACTTACAATTGCAGAATCCTTCCCAGCAACAGCAGCTTTTCTCAGTAGTCCTCCAGATGGAAAATCCATATTCAGTTATGCATTTTTACATAATAATCGTTGGAGTGTGGCTTTACAATGTTCATGAGATACTGGAAGAAGGGTAATAAGGCTGAAGATTTGCCTAGGTTGCCCAATACTCTTGCACTGGGGTTGTTGCTTCATTCCAGTTTATAATCTCTAACCATTCCAGCCTGAATATTAAGAAGGATATTGTAACCCCTTAAATTTTCTGAAATGGTGTCTTAAATGCTTTTGCCTTGGGGCATCCACTCAAAGGTCTTTTTTTTCTTTAGCATTCTTTATTTATAAAGTGCAAGGATAATTACAACAATATGAGAATTATCATAAAAATCCAAAAACTGACATCTCACAACCCCAAACACCATAGCCCTTACATATAAGCATACATATAAACACACACATACCCCTCCTCCCAACCCACCAACACCAGCTGTGTAAATGGATGTCCAAAACTCTTCAGCTGAGTTATAATCCTAAAATAGGAGGTATGAGACAGGAGGTGTGCGGTGAGTGGACATTCAATCTCACTCAAGGGGGAGGAGAAATAAGAAGGCATAAGATAGGAAATGTAAGAGATGGTACCCCGTTCACCAATCAAGAATGGCCAGGAAAGTAAAACAGAAGGAGCCAGGGCCATGTGGCAGAAGAGCAGGGAAACCCCTTCCAGCTCAGCAAAGCTAAGTATAGACACTAGATGAGACCTATTGACAGTAGGGCGCCCGCAGGGCAGCAGTATGAGCCTATAAATCTAAGATTGTGCCTGGGGTGGGCAGGAGGGAAAGAAAGACTTAATAGGAGCTGGCTTGCTAAAACAGTGCTGTGGCAGAGGTTGATTTAAATAAAAGAGCAGGCATGCCGAAACAGAGCCTTGTGTGACTTAAAAAACAAAGAACTTTAAAATAGATTTTATCAGTTTAAACCCAGAGTTCCCTTTAACCCAAGAGTCTGAGAAGTAAATATTTACAGTTGCAGAATCCTTCCCAGCAAGAGCATCTTTTCTCAGTAGTCCTGCAGATGGAAAATCCATATTCAATTATGCATTTTTGCAGAATAATTGTTTGGAAGGTAACGTTACAATGTTCTCAGGGTATGGAGAGAAGGGTCATAGGGCTGAAGGTTTGCCTAGGTTGCCTAATATTCTTGCACTGGCCTTGTTGCTTCATTCCAGCATATAATGTCTAACTGTCTCAGCCTGGATATTAAGAAGGATATAGTTACCCCTTGATTTTACTGAAATGGTGTCTTAAATGCTTTTGTCTTGGGGCGCCCACTCAAAGGTCATGTTTTAAATTGAGGAAGTTTATGATTTGATGCAGGTACAAGGCTCACGATTCCATCTCTTGCCTTACACAAAAGTTATATAAAAATCTATATTTTTCAATCTTAACTCTGAACCAGCTATGTTGGGGTTCAGTGCAGGGCAATTGGTACTTTTCATCAACATGTGGAGAGAAAAAGCTTGCTTTTTTTTGGCTTGCTGGTAAGTTAGTCTTTCTTCTTGTTCTTCCAGCTCAGTCTGTGGTGAAATTCAGATAATGTGAACCATCATTCACATCTACCCATGGATTTGTTTGTTCTTTTTTAATAGATTTGGCCTCCCATTATTCATATTTTAGTCATTGTAGCAAAGGGTGAGCAGTTACATTACACAGTAGTGTCCCTTCTGTGTAATAGACTCTAAATCTAGTCACCAGGTGTCTGACTCTTGCCATCTCTTTACGACTCTCAACTCTCTCCTCAAGGCACCTCCACCTCAGAGCTCATCCTTCCCTTTCTGTCCAAACCCTGGCTGACTACTTCCAAGACAAAATCCACAAGATCACACTCCAATTCCCCACAAGGTCAGCTACTTCCCTTCCTCCCCCTCTTCACTCCCAACCTTTCCCCCCAACTCTGCTATCCTTTCTTCCTTTTCTGTTGTCTCCGAGGAGGAAGCCACTCACCTTCTTTCCTCCTCCAAACTCACTACCTGCTTCTCTGACTCCTATTCCTACCCATCTCCTTAGCTCCATCTCCTCCACTGTTGTCCCTTCCATTTCTCATATTCTCAACCTATCGTTCTCCATTGCAACTTTCCCTGCAGCCTTCAAGCATGCTATGGTCACTCCTCTCCACAAGAAACCCTCACTAGACCCTACCTGTCGTCCTCACTATCAACCCATCTCCTTCCTTCCCTTCATTTCTAAACTACTTGAATGTGCAGTTCACTGCCGTTGTCTCGACTTTCTCTCCTCTCAAACCCTTCTGGATCCTCTACAATCAGGCTTTTGTCCTTTACATTCTACCGAAACGGCTCTTGCCAAAGTCTCCAGTGACCTGTTCCTGGCAAAATCCAAGGGCCTTTATTCAGTCCTCATCATTCTTGACGTTTCTGCTACTTTTGACATTGTTGACCACCACCTTCTCCGTGAAACCTTGCCCTCAGCTGGTTTTAAGGGCTTTGTTTTATCCTGGTTCTCTTATCTCTCGCATTGCTCCTTCAGTGTTTGTTCTGGTGGATCCTCTTCTACTGCTATCCCACTCTGAGTTGGTATACCCCAAGGGTCTGTAGGGTCCACTTCTTTTCTTTTTCTATACACAGTCCCTCATCTCTTCCCATGGCTTTCAGTACCATCTTTATGCTGATGACTCCCAGATCTACATCTCTACACTTGAAATTTCTCCAGTAATCCAGGCCCAGATCTCTGCCTACCTTTCTGACATTGCTGCTTGGATGTCTCACCGCGACTTGAAATTGAATATGGCCAAAACTGAGCTTCTTATTTTTCCCTTAAACCCTCCTCTCCCTTTCCTCCTTTCTCAGTCTCTGTGGATAACTCTCAACGCCTCCCTGTTTCCTTAGCTCACAACCTTGGTGGCATCTTCGACGACTCTCTCTCCTTCTCCACACACATCCAACTGATAGCTAAAACCTGCCATTTCTTTCTCTACAACATCAACAAAAATTTGTCCATTCCTTTCTGAATGCACTACTAAGATATTTATCGACACCTTAGTCACCTCCCGTCTAGACTATTGTAACCTACTCCTTGCTGGTCTCCCTCTGAATCATCTCTCTCCCCTTCAGTCTGTTCAGCACTCTGCTGCATGACTAATCTTCCACCATCCTCGTCATGCTCATATTATTCCTTTCTCAAGTCATTTTATTGGCTCCCTATTAATTTCCCCATCCAGTTCAAACTTCTTCTACTGACCTATAAGCACATTCACTTTGCAGCTCCTCACCACCTTTCCTTTCTTATCTCTCCCTACACCCCTCCTCAGGAACTCCAATCTTCTGGCAAATTGCTTCTATCTGTGCCTTTCTCTTCTATTACTAACTCTAGACTTCGCTCCTTTCACCTTGCTGCTCCTGATGCCTGGAACAGACTACCTGAGTTCTGTACGACAGGCTTCATCTCTGACCCTTTTCAAATCCAGGCTGAAAACTCACCTCTTCGCTGCCGCTTTCGGATCTTGATTCGCCTAATTTCCTTTGTGTTTCCTTACCATTCCCCCTAGATCTATTCTATGTCTACAGCTACTGTGTTGACTGTCTTGACTAGATTGTAAGCTCTGATGAGCAGGGATTGTCTTTTACATGTGTCTGTGCAGTACTGCGTATGTTTTGTAGCGCTATACAGATGTTCAGTAGTAGTAGTAACCTTGCCACCATGGGCTTGTAATGCTGCCTCTGCAGTTGAACTGGAACATGGAATTTATTTATTTATTTATTTATTAACAATTCTTATATACCGCACTATTAGACATCAGCGCGGTTTACATTGAACAAAAAACATCCGACAATTTACATATGTCTGGTCAATTACATTTAACAGGAGATATAAACTTGGGAAATAGGGGAAACTATATACAAAGGTGTGTTATCTGACAAGAGATATCATGGTTAACTATATACAAAGGTGGTGCAATAGTATATGGAACTGTTTGTATTTACATTGTGTAGTTGGCCTGTTGCGATGGTCTGTCTGTTTGGCCACTCCTGCTATTCACCTGGAGGTTATGTTCTGAGCTGTCATTGAGATATTTAAGGAAGAGGAAATGTTTCAGTGACTTTCTGAACTGACTCAAATTTGGTACTGATCTGATTTGTGCTGGTAAGGTTTCCATAAAGTGGGGGCACAGAGTCGGAATGCTCTGTTGGCTGTTGATCTGGCACATCTTGTGGTGTCGTTTGGGATAGCTAGTGTGTTCATTTCTGCTGTTCTTCTTGGCCTGTTTGGTGCAAGTGGTAGTATGAGGTTGGAGAGAGAAGAAGAGGTGAGCCCCTTGGTCGCTTTAAATGTTAGCAGTACAGTCTTGAAACTGATCCTTGCTTGAATGGGAAGCCAGTGTAGCTGTTTTAGGAGTGGTGTCACGTGGTCTCTCCTAGATGCCCCGAGGAGTACCCTCGCTGCACTATTCATGGCCAGTTGCAGGGGGTTCAGGGTGGACCGGGGGAGCCCCTGTAGAATAGAGTTTGCAAAGTCGAAATGGGGAAGTATAAGGGCTTGATAAATGGTACGGAAATCATCTGGTTCAAGTAGTGTGCGTAGGTGTCTGAGGGATCTAATTTTAAAGTAGATTGCCTTGACTGTGTTGGCTATGTGACTCTTCATGTCAAGGTTTTGGTCCAGTGTTACTCCAAGGTAACGTATTGCAGGTTTCACTTGGAGCTGGGCATCCTTTACATTAATACAACTAGGAGGAGTGAAGTTGGTGTTCCTTGAGACGAAAAGGACTTCCGTCTTTTTGTGTTGTATTCTCAGGTTTTGGGATAGGAGCCACTCTGCTACGGCGTCAAAAACAGTTAGTCAGCGGTGTGAGATCCAGGCAATCCAATGATATTGGCATATATAGTAGCACATCGTCTGCATATATCATGTAACTGACATTAAAGGATCTGATGATGTTGCAGAGGGGTTGAATATATATATTAAACATCAATGCAGATAAGGAGGATCCTTGGGGTACACCTTGACTTTGTTGGAATGGTTCAGATGTATCCCCGTCAATTCGGATGTGCTGCCATCTGTCTGACAGGTAAGATTTGCACCATTCAAGTGCTGTTCCGCAGATGCCTTTTTCCCTTAACCGGCAGATGAGAATTTCATGGCATACCGAGTCAAAGGCCGCTGCTATATCGAGAAATACAAGAGCGAAACCTTGGCGTATGTTATCCATACCTGAGATTATGTTGTTGAGGAGTGTTGTAAGTAGTGTTTCTACTCCATGTGACTCTCTGAAACCATGTTGAGCCGGATCAAGTGGAGCAGAGGTGTCTATATGATCCTGTAGTTGCCTGTGCATTACTTTCTCAATGATTTTTGCTAGCATAGGTATGCTAGATATGGGCCTATAAGATTCTACCTTCTGAGGATCAAGTTTAGTGTTCTTTAACAGCGGTCTTACAGAGGTCTGCTTGAGCGTAGTTGGAAATGAGCCGGTGGTGAAGGACTGGTTTAAAATTTTTGCTATAATTGATGATATGTCACAACGCAGGTCCTTTATCCAGTGTGCAGGGCAAGGGTCTGTGTGCGCAGTGGATGTATTTAGTGCTAGGATGGTATCTTCAATGGTTTTCTTTGAGGGAGTGGAGAAGGATGGCGGAGATACTGGGTAGTCTTGTTCATCAAGAGGTTCCGGTATTAATATTTTATTAGTTTTGCACATTTTAGATTGCATATAAATTGCATAGTCCTGTGGGTGGATCATGCTGTGGTGCTCCGGGGTTGGTTCTTTGGCAAGTGTTTTAACTAAGTTAAACAGGTCATGAGGTTTATTCAATGACCGTTTCAGGGTGTCTGTGTGGTGTTGTCTGATTTTATCTGTGATGGTTCTACGATGCTCTGCCAGGTGTTGGATGTAAGCTGCTTGGTCACTACTGGTGCGTGATTTTCTCCATCGTTTTTCTAGCCTTCTTAGAATAGTTAGTGAGGCTTTTAAGTCCGCTGTGAACCATGGGGCTGTAGATCTCTTTTTTGGGTTCTTGTTTGTTGGAGGGCGGATAGCAATAGTGCTGATTTTTCTGTTCCAGGAGGAGATCAGTTCTTCAAGGCTTAGTGAGGTGTCATCAGAGAGTGTGCTAATCTTAGCTTAGGGATATTACCTGGGACCTTCCACAAGGCCATGCATAGTTTTGCCACTAAGTCATCAGGCTCACCAAAAAATCCCACTTAAATACACTCTGTAGTTTGATTCATGAGGAGCTCTTCTTTGCTGAAGTCTTCCACAGTGCAATTGGACATTCATGTAATTCTTCCTCAACTGCTGAAAGTCCTCTTCAAGCCTTCAAACTCCTGGAAGCTCAAGTATATGATCTTAAAGGTTGCATTTTTTGTAGTCTTCATTTCAGTCTGCAAAGTCAGTGAGCTCCATGCCTTTGTGACGTATTCATCAAATACTAGAGTTCATCATAGTGAACTGGTGCTTTATACGCATCCTAAATAACTGCCTATATTGGATTTTCACCTTAATCAACCAGTCATCTTGCAGGCCTATTTCCCTGTGCCACATCTCTATATAAGTGAGAAGGCTTTTCATTTCCTGGATTGTGAGTGGTGTTTTCTTCTCCCTGAAGTGAACTGAAGCCCATACAATGCTCACCCAAATCTGTTTCTTGTAACCCTAGTAGATCTGACATTGTGGTGACAAAATTCACAATTTCTAATTAGATTATGCTGACCTTAGCGGAGCAGAACAAGGTCCATGATGACATTTGTCATGCATCTGTCATCATTGAAGAGATTTGCATTGCTGCAGTTTGGAATTCAAGCTACATATTCAGTGCCCCCTATATTGCTTGTACATCACCTCCCAGTGGGGTAGTAGTTTAACCTGTCTGTTCTCTACTCTCTCTTTGAGGCGTAGAGCGCAACTTCATCTCCCAAGGCCCATTTTTTTAAAGTTTGGGTTGTACTCCCTATTCTTAAAAGACAAAAATGGCAAAATAGAAAAGGGAATTTTCTCAAACATATTTATCATCTTCTTTGTTGTTTTTCCCCCTTTTGGGAGAGATATAAGCATCCCTTAGCCAAAGAAAGCAATGTTGCTTACTTGTAACAAGTGTTCAGTGAAGACAACAGTTCATCAGTTAAGTAAATCCTGCTTCTTCCCCTTTGAAGTTCTTCTCTTTCACCTCAAAATATATAGAACTGAGGGGAGCCACTTGACACCCACCAGCATGGCTTTAAACCACAGCACAATGTGGAAACTCTGCTTGCCTCCCTCTTTGACAATCTCCTAAAAGACATAGACAACATAAAGAACGGATTCCTGCTAGTGTTCATGGACATCTCAACAGATTTTGACACAGCGTCCCATACCATATTGCTGCAACGCCTGCAGCAGATCGGAATAAGTAGAACACCATAAAATGGTTTACTTCCTACCTGAATGATCGGACAAAAGAAGTCAAATGTGCTCAAAAGAAATCACTGCAGTTCCCCGTTACGCAAGGAATACCACAAGGTTCGGCACTTTCATATATACTCTTTAATATATACATCCAATCCATATGCAACATCATGAAATGCCACAAACTACATTACTGCCTTTATGCTGACGATATCATGGTATATGCCCCAATCAACCTGCAATTACCTGACATGACATCGATGACAAGCTGCCTTGAAGACCTGAACACCTGGCTCACCACTAACAACCTGATGGTCAACTTTGATAAAACAGAGGCTATGTTCATCACTAGAGACTCCACATTAAATCCACCCCAAACAATCAGTATTCTAAACAAAACTATAGCAATCGAGGATGAAGTGAGGTACCTGGGCATTACCCTGGACAGAGCTCTTAACCTACAATCTCACATTACTAAAACTGCGGCAAAAGCCTACCACCGATTGAGGATCATCAGAAAACTCAAACCAATCTTTAGCGAAGACCACTTCCACACAGTTTGCCAAACAGTCATCACCCCACTTCTAGACTATGGAAACTCATTATACAAAGGCCTCCCCCAGCAGACTATTCACCCACTTTAAATGGTGCAGATTACTGCAGCACGCATCATCATGGGCACTTCAAGATCTGAACACATCACCCCCGCCTTATGACAGCTACACTGGCTCCCAATAATTGCAAGGGCAAAATTCAAAACAATCCTGAATATCTTCAAAATCTTCCACCACCGCTCGGCAGATGCGCTCCAGGATATAATAACCAAGGATGTCAGTAACAGGCCTAGAAGAACCAACAATGGCAACAGGATCAGCACACCCCCAGGATATCACAAGACTAAGCAAGCAACATCTAAAAGAGCTCCCTTGCTATTGGCGCCTGCATTATGGAACTCCCTCCCTATGGGCTTAAGGACCCTAAATGATACCAAGGATTTCCGCAAGGCTCTCAAGACCCTTCTCTTCACCAAGGCCTATGAGCAACCACCTTAAGTTGCCAAGCACTAGATACCACCCAAGTGGCCCACCAGCTACCCACACCACATGGCCCCAACTACCCATTCCCATTTATAGCTATAAGCAGATAGCCTTTACGTATGTGAGTCGTATCCCCTCCTGTTAAATATATACCTCTAATTGTGTTGTTGACCACTTTGACTGAAGGATAAGGTGGTATACAAAACTGTCTAAATAAATAAATAGTGCAGTATAGGAATGACCACACAAGAACAGAAAAGGCTTTTACTTTTCTAGAAACATCTGAAAAATTATATTTGACACTGAATGCATTTACTTAACCAATTTGTATGACTAGTGAATTGGTATCTTCAGAGAATACTGTAATCTTCTGAATATGTAATCTTCTGGTCTACTCTTTGTTTGGTCCTGGGTTCATTTCACAGAGACAGTAGGGTAAGCAGCACAAATAAGACAACCAACCAGGTGTGGCTTGGAAACAGGTCTTTATGTAGAAATAGGCTTATTACATAGGTACAGAACAGAGTTATATAGTGGTTGTTAAAAAGCTGCTTCAGTGTACATCAATGAATCTGTGTGTGTGTGCATGTGTGAAGTGTGAGAGAGAATAGAATATATAAAAGACTCTATGTGTGTGTGAGAGAGATCAGAGAGAGAGAGGGGGAGGGGTGAAGAGAATTGATTATCAGAGCCTCCTGTCCTTCATGTCCGATGAATAGAGGAAGAGAGAGAGAAAGAGGAAGTATTTCTGTCCTTTATAGTGAATTTTCTCTAGCACCTCCCTTTGAGGTCTGCTATTCTTGATTTAGCAAGGAGGGGCTGCAGACCAATCTCATCGGGCCCGAAGACACATCACCAGGGGGTCAGACTTAATCTCATCTTGTAAACTACCCTCATTAACTTTGGAGACTGATATCACCAGAGTAACAAAGCTGCATGAAATCCAAGGTCTGGGGAAAAAGCCATGACACCTATGCCATGCTGATGTATGCTGACATCTCCCACACCTTTTTTTTTTTATTTATTATTTGTGCCTGGAAATGGTGGAAGCAAACCTGTGGTACCTGTCCCAGCTGCCATTACATGATAGTAGGCAGCTTGTCTAATACCTCCTGTATTAAATACCTTGCTATGTCTAGCAGGTCCCCTGTCCTGCATAGTACTGTCTCTAGTGTTCTAGAGATAAACAAGTCCCCTTATGAGTCCAAACCTCATGTCTTAGGTAGGGCATCCACTACTGGGGGGGGGGGGGGGACCCAATATGCTACCTCCGTGCCCGTCTTAGAGAGAGTGAACAGTGCATAAGGGCTGCAGGAATTTTTGAGGAGGTTAAAGCCAAAAGGTACCAGGATGCTGTGAGTGAGGATAGGAAGCAATACTAGACTGCAGCTGACTCTGGTATTCAGTGTAATAGGAAATGCCAAATTAGCCAGATTAGCAGGCCAAATGATCCTGGATGTAGAGGTAGGTGCTGGAGAAATTCCATGTAACTACCTTAAAATGTTGTTGTTCTGTAGGACATGCGCTGCAAGGACATGTACATGTGTTTCATTTTACAACACAGGAAAATTATGATAATGCATAGCAATATTTGTACAGCATATAAAATAATAATAGGGTGAATAAAAACATTAAAGACATGATCAGCAGTAGGTGAGTAACCAAATAACAATTCCCACACAGACATATGAGCATCTTGTAGCAAGTGTCCAACAATTTGTTGAATGTGTCCATTCTCATAAGCGATGGTGTGATTCACTTCAGTGGATGTTGTTTTAAGGTGATCAATATAGGCATGGAGTTCTGTAAAGTTGAGCAGTTTATGTAGTGTCTCTTCTCCCATGCCAAATGGTAATGGATGCACAGCATATGAGAGAAAGTCTGGAATCCCAGACGAGCCCCCAAAATGTAATCTTCTGAATATGTAATCTTCTGGTCTACTCTTCGTTTGGTCCTGGGTTCATTTCACAGAGACAGTAGGGTAAGCAGCACAAATAAGACAACCAACCAGGTGTGGCTTGGAAACAGGTCTTTATGTAGAAATAGGCTTATTACATAGATACAGTACAGAGTTATATAGTGGTTGTTAAAAAGCTGCTTCAGTGTACATCAATGAATCTCTGTGTGTGTGTGTGCATGTGTGAAGTGTGAGAGAGAATAGAGTATATGAAAGACTCTGTGTGTGTGTGTGTGTGTGTGTGTGTGTGTGTGTGTGTGTGTGTGTGTGTGTGTGTGTGTGTGTGTGTGTGTGTGTATGTGTGTGTGAGAGAGATCAGAGAGAGAGAGGGGGGAGGGGGTGAAGAGAATTGATTATCAGAGCCTCCTGTCCTTCATGTCCGATGAATAGAGGAAGAGAGAGAGAAAGAGGAAGTATTTCTGTCCTTTATAGTGAATTTTCTCTAGCACCTCCCTTTGAGGTCTGCTATTCTTGATTTAGCAAGGAGGGGCTGCAGACCAATCTCATCGGGCCCGGAGACTGACATCACCAGGGGGTCAGAGTTAATCTCATCTTGTAAACTACCCTCATTAACTTTGGAGACTGATATCACCAGACTAACAAAGCTGCATGAAATCCAAGGTCTGGGGAAAAAGCCATGACACCTATGCCATGCTGATGTATGCTGACAAATACCAGTTACAGCTGTGCCACATTCCTTTCTATGAATATAGTTTAGTTCTGTATTCCATTATTTATCCCCAAAATCGGCAAAGTTGAAAGGTTAAATTGTAATGCAGACTAGGTAAAACTACTGTTAAGGGAAATAATCTGATAATAAAATGTCAACCTGGTTAAAAAACATTGTTCTGCTGATGCTTCCTCTGTTGTGGTTCACATACAGGAGATCATGCCAGATGTGTATAAATCTGCAACACCTGCTGGTTTCTTGTTTCTTTGCCTTCCATTTGAAATGTTGTAAATATATTTTTCAGGACCAGTAGGAGTAGGATTGAATGAACTGAAACGAAAGCTGCTGATCAGTGATACCCAGCATTATGGTGTAACAGTGCCGCGTAAGTATGAGCAACAGTTTATAGACCTGAAAATTTGAGTGCTGCATTTTGAAGAACAGAAATGTATATAGTAGTTGATAAAACACAAACCCTATTTTTTCCTGAAGGTGCACACTTAACCCTCCATTGCCTCAGATACAAACTTAGATTGTAAATCCTCCAGGGGATAGGAAAATATCTACTGTACCTGAATGTAATGCGCCTTGACTTATTCTTGAAAAAGGTGTGCACTAAATCCAGAGTCCCCCTGCCCCTTAGCCATATACATTGGAACCCAGCTCATCGTAAATGCTGCATAATTTTATTTTCTCTAGAATTCTTATAAAACTCTGACTGTAGTGTTACAGCTCAGGAGAGTCCGATTGGAGATGAATAGGGTCAGGTTGCTGAAAGGAAATGAGCTTGATCCTGGAAGGGCAGGATGGGGAGGGAGTGGCAGCAAAGATGCTGCTGTTATTGTAGTAACTACTGCTATTTGAAGAGCTAGTGGCAAGAGAATCTTGAAGGGAACATCCCTTCAGCTTTCTTATCTGGTAAGGGATCCTTTGTGCTGTTTGGTGTGAAGATTAATAAGGGAAAAATGAGGCAGAAAAAATATTTTCATATAATGGAAATGCATTGATATGATGAAGCTTAGTTTCCATCCACAAGCAGGATTGAGACAAGCAAAACTGAGTGTAAAGTTGGACATGGATAGCCTTTCCTGTGTACATTAGTCTCCTCAGTCCCCTCAGTTTTGTTTGTTATGCTATGCAGAATGGATGTGAAAATGAAGAGGGCAATATTCAGAACCCTTAGTCTCTATAACATCGCTGTACCGGAAAAGCAATGAGATCATGATCCTATGAGAATTATAAATGAAGAGATTGTGATTAATTGAGACATTTTTATTCTAACTGCTAAAAAGATGGATGCAAGAAAATCACTCCCACTCACTGTTCCCTCTAAGCTGTGCGTGTGCGCGCGCGCACACACCTCGCTGAGAGAGCGCACATACTTTACAACAGAGCGCACAAAAATTACGGCTCTGATTCTGATAGAAAACAACACAGACGTCTTAAAATTTAAAAGTTATGATTGTAATTACTAGAAATTTCCCGTTTCATTTAGTAATCGTCTATTTTCATTTAATTTGATTAAAATCAATGTAGTGTACATACTGTATTCTGACGTGTAGTCAAATTTTAAAGTATATAACTCCGAGTATCGTTATGCGGCGCACAAAAATTTAACCTT
Source organism: Ichthyophis bannanicus (assembly GCA_033557465.1). Lineage (NCBI taxonomy): Eukaryota > Metazoa > Chordata > Amphibia > Gymnophiona > Ichthyophiidae > Ichthyophis > Ichthyophis bannanicus. The sequence continues at coordinate 369,843,659 of CM066031.1, forward strand.
CCTTCAAAAGCTGCACACAGCTGATATTTTATGCGCACACAGCCTACAGAAAATTAGAGGGAACATTGCTCCCACTCCATGTCCTTACCATGCTTCCTTGAAAAAACTCTGTGTAGTGGCTTTCTAAAATCCCCATTTGCATATATAGGAGATTTACACGCACAAAAGCTGCTATTTATATGTGAGGATGCTTCTAAAATTAACCCCCAGTGACCATTCCCCAGGTGAGCCAAGGATGGATGTAGTGGAGGCAGTGTTGACAGGTCTGGGGTGGAGGAGCCATAGTCATTATGAAACAGTGCACTTATTGACCAGATTTAAGGCCTACAAGTACAGCTTTTCACAAAGAGCACTGGTTCATGTCTGGGCTCATTTAAAATTCCCCAGGTAACTAAAATGAAAGTTCATGGTGTCAGATCTCAACTCTGTTTCTTAATGAACTGGAAGTATAAAGGAGCAAGAGGAAACTGCTGGACTTCATTGACATTATTGTCAGAAAGACTTCCAGAGGGCCTGCTGTTATGTGCTTCTCAAGCTCAGATCACTGTCTAGCCCCTTGCATCTTCTCTTATGATCTGTGAAGGTGTTAACAAAAGTCACACGTCATCTCTTCATCCTGTTTTTTGGCAGCGGCTACAGCAGACACGCTCACTCCTAGTCCATGTACACTGTTCATTTATAACATGCAAAGCAGTACATCCCTATCCAACGCAAACCCACAATGTCACACTTATCCAGCACACAACTAACCATCCTTTTCTACCCCAGCAAGCAACAAATACCTAATTCCATATAGCACAAGGTTTTTGAACTATATTCCCATAAAGAAAGCAGTTGGTCCTCTCTTTCCTGCAGAACTCATGTTCCTTTTTCATGTAGTTACAAGCCAAGACAGCCAGTGTGAGAGGTCGTGCTCTAGACAAGGGTAGCCTTCAGTCTCCATCCTCGGGTCTTTGTTAAGCACTTCAACAAAAAAAAGTGAGGTACGAGCAACACATGGCAAGCTCTAGTTTTTCTCCACTGGGAGTATGTTTTCACTCAACATCAATCGTTAGGGCATGATTTCCTATGGTTTTGCTGCTCACACCTGAAACCATGCCAATGCATGTGAAAAGTCATATATATTTACTTTGTCACTAGGTACAGGAAACAAGAATGACAATTTGAAGAAAGCAGAGTTGGGAGAAATGAGTGACATAGTAATGATTTTGTTGGATGGGATTCAGTAAGCATAACATTTACTGTTTGTATAAAGGAGGTGTGGTGCCCCTTAATAGGAGACCCATAGAAAATAAAACCACATCTGTCAGAAACAGTAAGGAAAAGCTTATATGTATTACCCCAAAAATAATTAAAGTGAATGCATGGATTAAGAAAATATTGAATTCATAGGTGTCATCATGCATTAGTGCTCCTGCTGGTATATAGCTGAAAATGTGGCAGAGGAGTGAAAGTACAGAATAGAGTAAAAGGAAGCCTTGTATAATGTGGCTGGTAGGAGGACAGTGGCCAAATATGAGGGTTGTTTCTTAGGGAGGTAATTTTATATGGGACCTGAGTATGTTTTATGCACTCAAGTGGGCACATAAAATTTCTTGGGAGTATACATGCATCAAAGTAGGTATTAAACATAGCAGCTGCTTTTATGTGATACGCCCATAGGTGTTCTTGCGGCCAAGAATGGGTGGCGCAGGGAATCGGCACTTACATGTATATTTTATAAAATACTCACATATATATGGATTCTTACCAGTGAATACAAGTACAAAGTTAACATAAGAACATAAGATATGCCATACTGGCTCAGACCAAGGTCCATCAAGCTCAGTATCCTGTTTCCAACAGTGGCCAATCTAGGTCATACGTACCTAGCAGTTTCCCCAAAAGACACAGGTTCCACAATGCTTGTACTGGGTCAAACATTGATATCCTGGGTCCCTTCTTAATAATGGTTTATGGACCTTTCCTCCAGGAACTTGTCCAAACCTTTTTTAAATCCAGCTACACTAACCGCCTTTACTACATCTTCCGGTAACAAATTCCAGAGTTTGATTACACGTTGAGTGAAAACATATTTTCTCTAATTAGTCTTAAATAGTTTACCCTGTAGCTTCATTGCATGTCCCCTAGTCTTTCTATATTCTGATAACATAAACAATCGATCTACGTTTACAGGTTACACTACGTTCATTAATTTATAGACTTCTATCATATTTCCCCTCAGCCGTCTCTTTTCCAGGTTAAAGAGCCCTAACCTTTTTAGCCTTTCTTCATAGGAGTATCCTTCCATCCCCTTTACCATTCTGGTGGCTCTTCTCTGAACCTTTTCTAATAATGCTATATTCTTTTTAAGATACAGCGACCAGAATTGCACACAACATTCAAGGTGCGGTCTCACCATGGAACGATATAGAGGCATTATAATATCTTTTGTTTTATTTTCCATTCCTTTCCTCAGTATACCTAGCATTCTATTTGCTCTCTTGGCCGCCGCTGCACACTGGGCCGAGGGTTTTAACATGTTATCCACAATGACGCCTAAATCTTTTTCCTGAGTGGTGGTTCCTAATGTGGAACTTTGCATCGTGTTACCATAGTTTGGGTTGTTCTTCCCTAGGTGCATAACTTTGCACTTGTCCACATTAAATTTCATCTGCCATTTTGATGCCCAGTCTTCCAATTTATCAAGATCCTCTTGCAATTTTCCACAATCCTCTTGGGTTTTAACAACTTTAAATAGTTTTGTGTCATCTGCAAATTTGATAACCTCATTCGTTATTCCCTTTTCCAGGTCATTTATGAATATGTCAAAAAGCAGCGGACCCAGCACAGATCCCTGGGGTACACCACTATGCACCTTTCTCCATTGGGAAAATTGGCCATTTAGCCCTACCCTCTGCTTTCTATCTTTTAACCAGTTCCTGATCCACGATAGTACAATGCCTCCTATCCCTTGCCTCTTTAGTTTTGCCAAAAGTCTCTAATGAGGGACCTTGTCAAAGGCTTTCTGAAATTCCAGATACACTATATCAACCGACTCACCTTTGTCTACCTGTTTATTCACACCTTCAAAAAAACATAACAGATTAGTAAGACAAGATCTTCCTTGTCTAAAGCCATGTTGGCTGTCTACATGCTGAGTAATTTTGTTCTTTATGATGGTTTCTACCATTTTTCCCGGTACTGACGTCAGGCTCACCGGTCTGTAGTTTCCTGGATCACAGCAGATGTAACTTTGTGTGGTAACCTTTGTGAGGAAGTTTTATATAAGTCCATAAGTGCGTATACTGTATGTTGTACATAAAGGCAATATATGCACCTTTGTGCCTTGACTACTTATACACCTCTTTATTAAAACAAATAATACTCCACATTAGGGTAAAGCAAACAGATTATGAACTGCATCCCTCGTTCATATAAATAATTCTAATATCAAAGACATAAAGGGGGTATTTTAGGAGCATTATTGTTTGTAAATAGCATTTTTTAAAAGCCTAAGTTGCTTACGAGTACAAATAGCTATTTTAAAAAGCCACTATTTACATGTAGTGATCCACACTATGCTGTCATTGCAAGGAGGCATGGTTAGGGTGTGGAGAGAGAGAGGGTTTGGTGGGCCTAAAATATTTGTGTATTCCCCATTTTACAAGGGGAATGCACATGAATGTAAAAGAATTCTCCATGTTGACATTTACATCTGCCATGAGGCATGTATAAGTGCCTTCTTGAAGGGGCAGATGCTAACACTGCAGTCAGCACCCCACCCTCCCCGATCCCACCTCCACCAACATCAAACTCTGACCACTTCCAATATGAAGCCACCCACCTGATGGCCCCAGGGCCAGTGCTACCTGGTTATCCAGGTAAGTATGGCAGGAGGGCACCGGTATTAAGGGGCACTGGAGAAGAAAAAATCGTGGCCAGGAGTGGTGCCTGTGCCTGTGGAATCAGCCTGTCCCGTAGGCACACAAAAGTGCTGCTGGCCTCGATCACGGCTTTCTTTTGCTCTTTGGCCCATGAGACTGGCTGTTGCTGTGGGCCAAAGACAAAAGAAAGCTGCAGTAGCAAAGAGCAGTACTTGTGTGCCTGCCGGAGCAGCCTGTCCTGCAGGCTGAAGAATGAAAGAAAGCTGTGATCGCAGGGATGAGTATGTGTCCACAGGACAGGCTGCTCCTGCAGGCTGAAAAGGTGAGGAAGGCCACAATCGTGGCCAGCAGTGGTGACTATGTCCACAGGAGCAGCCTGTCTGGTGGCATATGAAAGTACTGCTTTCTGCAGTCGCAGCTTTCTTTTGCTCTTTGGCCCATTGGAGAATCCTTTCCTACGGGCTGAAGAACAAAAGAGTCGTGATTGCAGCCAGCAGTACTTTTGTGTGCCCGTGGGCCAGGCTGCTCCCATGGACTGAAGAGGTGATCGCAATAGTGGAATAATGCCTGTGCCCACAGTAGCAGCCTATCCCGAGGGCTGAAGAAAAGAGAACCATGATTCTCAAGAATGCTACAGGAGCTGGGGTCAGAGAAGCACAGGAGGTAAGGCACGTTTAAAGGGGCAGTGGTTTGATGAAATACTCAGCCCTCCACCAGATGCCGACGGACTGCAAACCTGAACACACTCTGCGTACCCAGCAGCATAAGATCAGTCAAAGAACGGACGAGCAACCGGGCATTCACGTACTCAGCACCGATGCTCTGGAACCGGCTGCCACATGACTTACGCCAGACCAAAGACTTACACACCTTCAGAAAAGAGCTTAAAACACACCTGTTCCAATCACATTACGGCATCACCTAGCCGATCTCAACTATATCTTCCCATGCTGCCTTCCTACCTCTTAAGCATAAGGTTAATTAGGAACCCATTTCTCATTGATGCATCACATCCTTGATGATTTAAAAAAAAAAAAAAAAAAAAGAGAAAAAATTGTTTATATGTATATATTGCTCTGCTAATTGCTTGTATTTTTGCGATCTCTATGTACAATTATAACCTCTCTGGTTGCTCAATCTGTAATTTATTGAATAATCAAATGTATAACTGTGATCTGGTGGTTGTTAGTCCCCCCCTACCTTAATCAGACTGTATTCCTAAATTTATGCTGTACATATTCCCTTGTCTTGTCCACCTAAGGACCGCTTCTGATCGCTGGAAGGAGCGGTGTATAAATTTATGCCAAATTAATAAATAAATAAATAAAAATACAATTGGGGGAGGGGAATGGAGGGCAAAGGGGAAAATGGGGCAGAGGCTGGAAATGGAACAGAGTGGGGGGAAGCAGCAAGAAAGAGTCTGCAGGGAGGGGTGAAGAGTGCAAGGTTTAGATTAGAGGTTGAAGAGAGGGGTAAAAAGGGCACAATGAATATATGCTAAAAGGTGCAGCCCTCCCCCTCCCCTCCCCGAAGGCACACAAGCACTCCATCCCTGCACCACACACACAGGCACCCTTCCCCCATACCACACAAACATACAGACATGGGCACTTGACTAGCGCAGAGCGTGCACCTAACCCCCTGCACTACACACACACACACACACACACCCCACTCCCGCACCACATACAAACACATATGTGCAGGCACTCCACCTCTACACTGCACCACATGAACACATAGGTATTGTATCCGCGCACCACACACCCACTGTCTGGAGAGAGAGAGAGAGACATATATACAGAAAACAAGTTATAAAGACTCCTCATACAGCCCTTGCTACCATAACAAGACACATTTTATCATCTCTCTTTGAACCACACACCTCTTTACCCCCCAGATATGTATGATTTTGCAAATGAAGGGGAAATGCATTGCTTTGTCAATCCATAAGTGTGCTGTTTTCGCATGCACACAGTGTCTCACGACAGATATTAACATACACAGCCTCACACACACACATTCTTCTGGCTTTTGCCGTTGCCTTTTCTACCTGTTTATCCACCTTAAGATCATCAGAAACAATCACGCCCAGGTCCCGCTCTTCTTTCATGGACAGAAGTACTCCACCTTGTACTGTACCGCTCCCTTGGATTTTTCAGCCCAGATGCATGACCCTGCACTCTTTAACATTACATCTCAGCTGCCAAATTCTCGACCGTTCTTCAGGCTTAGCTAGATCCTTCCTCATGTTATCTACTCCTTCCTGGGTGTCCACTCTATGGTAGATTTTGGTATCATCTGCAAAATGGCAAAGCCTACCCGACAGCCGTTCCGCAAGATCACTTACAAAAATGTTGAAAAAAATCAGACCAAGGATGAATTCCTTGCGGCACACACTGATAACCTCCTTCTCCTCAGAGTAAACTCCATTTATCTCTACCCTTTGTTGCCTCCACAACCAATTTCTAAGCCAGTCAGTCACTTTAAAGTCCATCCCTAGAGTGCCTGTGCGGAATAGTGTCAAAGACTTTACTCTGTAAAGTGTGCACTTTTCAACTTGTTTCAGCTTTACTGCAGGAAACCAAACATGCCGAACCTCCTTCCTTTCCTCTCATGGTGCACTGCTAGGGTCATATATACCTTTATGTCCCAGCCAGACAGCCAGCCACAGAGAACAGAGGGATTGGGGGGAGCTTTGGGTGCAGCGCATTGGTCGGTCGGAGTCAGACACATCTGCACCATAGCCCAAGGCCTTAAGCTTGTGGTTAGCATCACTGTCAGTCCACTACAAGAGCACTACCATTGGCTGTCATGGGAGGCTAGGGAATGATCTTTCCACTTTCAGTCAACCTGGCTGTGATGCCAAGAGAGTCTACATGTTTCACATTTGCAGCAGTTCTAAAAGGCAGCAGCGAAGCAGCGCACTCAAAGAAATCTCAGAGTTCAGCCAAGTGGTTGCCTCACATTGATGTTGCCACTGTCAACTGTTGGGATTGCCCACATGAGCTTGGGGATTGAGTCCTTCTTCTTAGTGTTCACCATGGCTTCTTTTCTGCTTATACCCACAGATAGCAGTGGCTTTCCCCGGGTCTCTTTCCTCCAATAACTTGTCCAAACTTTTTTTAAGCCCAGCTACACTAACTGCTTTTATCACCACCTTCTTATTTGTTGGATGTATAAAAGAGTTGTGCAACCATACATGAAGAGACAGAGCAGCGGTAGTATCTCTAGCAACAATAACATGTGGGAGAAGAGATATGAAAAGTTAAGTAGTTGTAACCTTTGTAGACCTTTTTTGGGTTAAATAAATAAAAACAGTGATTTTGCTTACTTTGATTATATTAACCCTTTGACTGTTAAAACCTAAGAACATAAGATATGCCATACTGGGTCAGAACATGGGTCCATCAAGCCCAGTATCCTGTTTCAGCAGCGGCCAATCTGGGTCATAAGTACCTGTCAGGTTCCCAAAAAGGTACATAGATTCCATGCTGCTTATCCCAGGGGTAAACAATGGATTTCTCGTGTCCTCGTTAATAATGGTTTATGGTTTTTTCTGGGAAGTTGTCCAAACCTCTTCTAAACCCAGCTACACTAACAGCTTTAATAACATCCTCCGATAACAAATTCCGGAGTTTGAATATACATTGAGTGAAAAAAAATTTCTCTGATTAGTCTTAAATGTGTTACATTGTAGCTTCATTATGTGTCCCCTAGCCTAGTCTTTCTACTTTTTGAAGGCGTAAACAACCGATCTACGTTTACCCCTTCTACTCCGTTCATTACTTTAGACCTCTATCATATCTCCCTTCAGCTGTCTCTTTTCCAAGATAAAGAGTGCTTGCCTATTAAATCTTTCCTCATAGGGATATCCTTCCATCCCCTTTACCATTTTGGTGGCTCTTCTCGATTTCTTTTCTAATTCTGTTCATACAATGTTAAATATAGTATTAAATCCTCAGTACAGATTTTTATCCAGCGATGCATTTGCCCCTTCACTTGCAATTTTCTTATTATAATATTTGATTTGAAGGAGAAATACAGAACAGATTTCACAAAGACATTTTGGGAAAGGGGGGGATGCAGCCTACCGTTAATAGTAATAAGGGAGGAGGGGCGCCAATCTGTTGTTGGATGGCCCCCTCATATAAATCCACTCCCTGACAAATCCTATACCCCCTCCCAAATTTCATCCTGGCTTTTAACAGGGTCCCTGCTAGTCTAGTGGGAGCAAAACCGATTTCTAATCCCTCGTGCTCCATGGCTGCTCTGTCTTCCAAAACAGCACCCATGAGCCCTAGTGATTATCTTGCAGTACTACTACTGCCAAATAAGCGTGCATTTTGCCGTTATTTGACATCTTTCCCCCTAGTATTAGTACTGTGTGTGTATGATGCGAGAGTAAGATATATGTGAGTCTCTCTGGTGCAGGGATGGAATGCCTATATGTGTGTGTGGTACAGGAGTGGGGACCGTGTATGTGTGACTGGTGCAAGGCTGGAGTGCCTGTGTGTTTGTGAGGGTTGCCTCTGTGTGCTCAATGTGTGTGTGTATGTGTGGCATGGGGTGGCTATGTGTTGTATGGGAGTGGGGTGCACTATTTGGGATATACACATTGTGGACTTTTGTCCCAGTGCATTCATCTCTTCAACCTCCATTCATTTTTACTGTTCCCTCCAGCCTCTGTCCTGCTACCCCCAGACTCTCTTTTTTTTCTACCTCCCCCTTCTACTCTCACTCCCTGCCCTCCATTTCCCCTTCCCCTTCCCCTTCCCCTTCTTCCTTTCCCATCTGCATCGCTCTTTTAAATTTCTCCTACCTATCCTGCCCGGCTTCTGTCTTCTTCCTTTAGCACCTTTTTGCTGCGATCTGGGCCTTGTTCATCTCTTCTGCCTGTGAGACTTGATGTTCCCTCAGGCAAGCTGCAGCAGTCAGGCTTCTTCACTCTGTTGCCTGTCTGTCTGATCTGAACCCATTGAGTTCTTTGCACTAGTGCTAAGGAGAACCCTATGTGTATGGACAGACAAAACAAATAACAGTACTGAAGAGTAGACCCTTAACAATAGGCACTATTGTTTATGCAAAACGTGCTTAAAAAGAGAGTAGAGGAGAAAATGCTCAGAGCAGCCAAAAGTAAGGGAAAAAAGAGAGCAGCACAATCTGCCTCATCAGGACTGAATGAACTATAGCTGGTGTCTGAGATAGATTTACCATTGGCTCAGGCAAGAGGAAATTTTAATCACTTGAAGTTTGCCTTATGCAGAATCCTGAAATCCTTATGGCTGGAAGAGGTATATATAATGTATCTGTTCAGAGCCTGTGTCCTGTGCAGCCCAAGTACTACTAGGAAGGTTTGGGCAAATATTTTTAGTAGAGTTTGAGGAAAGCCTTAACACTGAATATCTCTCACATTGATTCAGTTCTACTTCTGCCAAATTTAACAGTATCAAGCCCTCAGCCAGGGCCGGATTTACCTATACGCCATGTACGCCATGGCGTAGGGCCCACAGCCGGCAGGGGCCCACAAAAAAAGAACCAGTTAATTTTTTTTAAACACAATTAAAAAAAAAAACCTGGTGGCTGCCGCCGCGGGGCCCCCTCTGCTGCCGCGGGGGCCCCGTCTACAAGCTGAAGCCGTCGGGTCGGGTCTCTCTCCCTCCCTCCCTCCCTCGCTGCAGGCTGCAGGCTGCGAGAGACGCGAAGGGAGAGCGTCTCCTCGCGTCTGTGTTAAGCCCGCAGCCTGCAGCGAGGGAGGGAGGGAGGGAGAGGAGAGACTTTAGTGACTTGATGAACAGTATAAGTATTCCAGTGGCTGCTCAGTTTATAGCTCTGGCATGACCTTGTGAAGAACATTTCTTCTCTCTTTCCCAGGTATTTGTCTTGAATTGCAACTAGAGACTTTAATGTTGCAGGATGTAAATCATCAGGTACATTTTATTACAACAGAGGTGCAGACTAACGCTATAGTCCAGGTTATGTTAAATTTATTAACTTAGGCTTCACTTTCAGAGAGAAGATATAAATCAGATGCTGTAATGCATGTGTTTTGCACTTCATTTGTGTGTCTTATCACAAATCTTTCTTAGCTTTTTTTTTTTTTTTTACTATAATTATAGACACAACCCGAGCAAGAAGGAACCAGGAAAGTGATGGCGTCGAATATATTTTCATTTCTAAACACTTGTTTGAGACAGACGTGCAAAATAACAAGTAAGTTAGAAGGACCTGAAACAGCATTGCTGCCAGAAAGCTTACAGTATGCAGTATATTCATATGTGTGCATGCATAATATATTTACCATCCACCAACTTTAGCTGTTTCCTTTATGTAACAGCATAAAAATGAATATGGTTAGTGTAAAACTGTTTTCTCCAATGTCAACTGAGCCCGTGCGGAAACATTTCCCCAGCTTTCAAAGAAAGTCTTTGGGATATGCTACCACGCATGCATGATCCCCTTCCTGTCCAAGGGTGCCATCTTGCTCAGTCTCCGTTTTTCCGCAGAGCCCAATGGACATGTGTCCTGTTTCCCCAGAAAAATTCCTACTAATTATCCTTAAAGTTAGTTTTTCCCGGGGCAGCAGGGTCACCGGTTAGCATACCAGTTCCTCTTCCCGCCTCGAGCTGGCACTGTCTCCCGGCGCTATTCTCAGCTCCCTTTTTTATTGAGGTCTCCCTTGACTGGCATTCATGTCTTTTTTTTGCCCAGGGGTCATCAACCCTGTCCATGTGCTCCCCACTAAATCTCTCGGTGGGTTCAAAAACTGTGACTGCTGTGGCCAAACCATGTCAGTAACCAACACCCATGACTGCTGCTTGCGCTGCCTGGGCCCAGACCATGACAGCACCTCCTGCAACCTGTGCTAGGCCATGAAGCCCAAAACCAACAGGAAAAGGTCAGAGTTGCAGGAGAAATTGTTTCCCAGGTCCGACTTGGCCTCTGCTTCCCTGAAGCCAAGCTCCACAAACCCAGCACATCCCGTGAGGCCCGAGCGTCCTCGGAGTCCCACGGTGGCAGCTTCTCCAAGAAGACCTCGGATCCAGTCTTCAAAGTCCACCGACGTTGCACCGGAGAAATCCAGTAAAACCGCCTGGAGAGACTAGGGTGACTCCGAGAAGTGCCCCTACCAAGGTCCTCAAGAAGGATTCCTAGGCTGGTGGAGACCTGCGAGGTTCCTTGAGACCGTAGTCCTCAATGAGGATGCACTCGGTAGAGTGCTGGCACCGGGCCTGAGATTCTCAGTGCCTGTGCCAAAGACTGCGTAGCTTTCTGGCTTGGAAACCAGAATGGCAGCCCTGGAGCAGAACATCACTGCTATCCTGGCCCTGCAACAGGCGATGATGGCCAGTTCATCTACCTCATCCACCTGACAACTGGGCCCTCAACTGTGAGGGAGTCCCCAGTCGTTGAGTCAAGCTCCGAGCGCCACCAGCCTCGGTTAAGCCTCGGGTAATGCTGGTCAAGATCCTGGTCCCATTCTTTGGGCATCCGGTCCTTGGGGGCTAGTGTCCGTGATTCAGACCCCAGGTCTGCTGCAGGCCGCTGACCCTTCGATGCCAGCCTCAAGATGAGGAATCACAGGGCCACGGATTCGTCATCACTGCTCGACTTCGAGTGGGAGATGGATGACAAGGCCTCTCCAGACACCAAGCGACACCGAGATATCCCCTCGGACCCAGTGCCCTGGCACCACTCTCCTCCTGAGGACATGGCCTTCCATGACCTCGTCAGGGACATGGCCAGAGCCCTCTCGGTGCAAACCGAGGTGGAGGAAGACCCACACATCGTGAAGTTGGAGATTCTCTAGTATGAGTTTCTACCCAAGGAAACCCTTATGGTGCCTGTACAGCCGATCCTCGAGATGCTACTACTTCGGATATGGAAAACACCGGTGTTGGTACCGGTAGTGAGCCTGCACCTCAACGCCATGTACCATGTCCAAAAGGGCCCAGGATTCTACAAACCCCAGCTCCCACATAACTCTGCGGTCATCGAGTCGACCATGCAGAAACTCAAGAGCCAGAAGACCCGCCCCTTGTTTCCCCCGGGAGAGAAGCCAGAGCCCTCGACGCCCTTGGACGCAAATGCTACCAGGACTCTATGCTGGGATGCCGGATCCAGGCCTATGAACTCTACATAGGCATGAACCTAAAGGCACTGGCCCAAGAGCTGTCGGGGTGTGCAGCAGGCCTTGTGGGGGAACCCCTCTAACAGTTCAGACCTTGGCCTCGGGGATCAAGGACTGTTCTCTTCCGGACAGCCTATGATGGCTTTGAGTCAGCAGCTTGGGTTGCTGGAGCCGGCATCAGGGCCCAAAACCAAGCCTGGCTGCAATCCTCTGACCTCGAACAATGGGTCCAAGACAAGTTGCTCGACGTCCCCTGCACCAGGGAGAATCTGTTCAGCAATTCTATGGCTGACAAAGTGGCTGAGATCGAGACCAACGTTGTGACCTGTCAGAGGCTATCCAAGAAGACCTTATCCCATCCCCACAAAAAAACAACAGGGAAGAGACCCCTTGCAGGGTCACCAATATCAGCCCTTCTCAGGCCAACAGCAGGTTTCTAACCCCAAGAGGCAAGGGTATGGGGCTCAAAAGACAAAAGCACCTAAGCCCCAGACCCCAGCTCCCACCCAGCCTGGGGAGAGCTTTTGACTCCCAGGGCAGGGTCTCCCTTCCCCCGGGAGACCTTCACCAGCCCACAGGGGGAGCATCTGATGCTTTTTGCCCACAGATCGGCTCCAGTCACCTCAGACCTGCAGGTGGTCAGGGAGGGATACCTCCTCGACCTACAGCAGATTCCACCCAGGTTCTTTCCCGGAGAGCCAGTGTGAACCTCCTTCGCCAGACCATCCTGCTCGCAGGTCTTCTCAGGGACAATGCAGTAGAGCCTGTACCCAAACACCTATGGGGCAAAGGCTTCTACTCCAGGTACTTTCTTGTTCCAAAGAGGACTGGGGGCCTCAGGTCCATCCTAGATCTGCGAAACTTAAACAGGTTTCTGGTGAGGGAGAGGTTCAACATGCTCTCCCTTGGAACACTGCTGTCTTACCTCCATCAGGGAGGCTAGCTGTGTTCCTTGGACCTAAAAGATGCATACACACCCATCTTAATCCACCCCTCCTGCAGGCAGTACCTAAGGTTCGTGGAAGGAGGAGAACACTGCCAGTACAGGGTGCTATCCTTCGGCTTCTCCTCCTAGCCAAGGATCTTTGTGAAATGTCTGGCAGTGGTAGCTGCCTTTTTCTTCATCCTACCTAGATGACTGGCTCAACAGGGGCAGCAAAGCCGCAGAGGTCAGTCAGGCCGCAGGACACACAATCCTCCTGCTGCAGCACCTGGGATTCATCATCAGCTACCCCAAATCCCACCTCTCTCCAGCCCAGAGCCTGGAGTTCATAGGTGCTCAGCTGGACACATGCCAAGACCATTCTCCCCAGGGAGAAGGCAGAATGCCTCGGGCAGCTAGTGGTAGAGGTACAATGCTGCCGGTCAGTGCCACTCGTCGTCTCCTCTGTCTGCTGGGCCATATGGCTTCACAATCCACGTGACCCCGCTAGCCTACTTACACATGCGAGCAGCTCAGTGGTGACTCCGCTCGCAGTTGATGCAAGCCACAGGCAAACTGCGGGATAGGATCAGGGTATCCCATCAGCTGGCAGAGTCCCTCAACTGGTGGCAACTTCTCCACACCTCCGAGTAGGGATACCCTTCCAGCACCCGTGCCCCAGAGGATCCTGAGCACTGACGCCATCCTCCTAGATTGGGGGTGCACTGCAGGGACAACCGCACACAAGGCAGCTGGTCCCAGGTGGAATCTCTGCTACAGATTAATCTCCTGTAACTCAGGGTGATCTTCCTGGTCCTATGGACATTTCGCTACTGCCTGCGATACTAGTCCGCACTGATTCAGACAGACAACCAAGTCGCCATGTTTTACGTCAACAAGCAGGGGGGCATGGGGTCGTACTCCCTTTGCTAAGCGGCAGTGACCCTCCTTTCCTTTGCAGCTCGCAACAACATGCTCATGCGGGCAGTTCATTTCCCGGGCCAGGACAACCTCCTGGCAGACAGGCTGAGTAGGGTCCTCTGACCACACGAGTGGTGCCTGGACCCCAGAGTGGCTGCTTGGCTCTTCTACCTCTGGGCAGGCTCATGATGGACCTATTCACCACCCTGGAGAACACCCAGCTGCCCTGCTTCTGCTCACGGCAACCATACCCAGAGAGGGTGGCGGCGGATGCCTTCCTGATCCCATGGATGGAAGGCCTCTTCAAGGTCCAACGTGAGGGTGCATCACTAATACTAATTTCCCCCAGGTGACCCAGACAGCCCTGGTTCCCACTGCTGCTCTCTCTGTCGGCGACACTCCAGATCCCGCTGGACCTTGACCTGGACCTCCTGTCTCAGAAAGGGGGCTCCTTCCTGCACTCTAATCTGGGGTCTGTAATGCTAACAGCATGGCTGCTGAAAGGATAGCATCGGCCTCTTTCAGCCAGCCAAAGGAGGTCGAATAGGTCCTGCTGGCCTCTCAAAAGCCCTCCACCAGGTGACCTTATGCCTTTAAATGGCAAAGATTCTCAGTGTGGTGTGGGAGGAACCCATTCACCTGCCAGGTGCAATTAGTGCTCCAGTACTTACTGTATCTGTCGCACACCGGACTAAAGTCTAACTCAGTGAGAGTGCACCTGGGTGCAATAGCCGCACACCACCACCATATTGAGGGAAAATCCCTCTCAGGTCAACCTCTGGTCTCTTGGTTCCTCCTGTTGTCTAAGCCCCCTGTCCATACTCTGGCAGTGGAGTGGGACCTGAACATGGTGCTTTCGCAGCTCACCAGACCGTCATTTGAGCTTCTAGCCACTTGCTATCTGCGGTATCTTTCATGGAAGGTTGCCTTCCTGGTGGCCCCCGTGTCTGCATGAAGAGTAAGGGAACTTCAGACCCTGGTGGCGGAACCACCATATACAAGATTCTACAAGAAGAGGGTGGTGCTCCGCACTCACTCCAAATTCCTCCCAAAGGTGGTATCTTCTTTCCACCTCAGCCAGGAGGTGATTCTTCTTACCTTCTTCGCACAGCCTCCTACCGGTCGGGAGGAAATTATACTCCATACACTGGATTGCAAACAGGCTCTGTCCTTCTACCTACAGCAGACTTAGGGCCATCGCAAAGCTCCTCAACTTTTCGTTTCTTATGACCCCAGCAGACTGGGGCTTTCCTATGACTAAGCGAACTCTGTCCACTTGGGTGGCGAACTGTATTGCCCTCGCCTATGAGCGGGCTGGGCTCTCCCTGGAACACCGGATCACAGCACATTGCATGAGAGCGATGTCTACATCAATGACGAACTGCACTCAGTGCCTATGATGGAGATCTGCAAGGCCACCACATAGTCTTCAATTCACACGTTTGCAGCTCATTACTGCCTGGAGAGCAAGTCCCATTGGGACAGTGCCTTCAGCCAAGTGGTACTCCGTAATCTTTTTGGGATATAGGCAACTCCTGCCCTCCGATCCTTCTGTGTTCAGGCTATCAGAGTGATGGTGCTGTTGGACCCTAGGGTCTTGCAGATCTCTCAGTTGGGGACACATCTTCTGCAATTCACGTCTACCTGACTTGGCCGCCATTGGTGCTGTCGTAGTTCGGTCCTCAGCAGCCTGGAGCTAGGGAGTCCCATATGTGAGGACTGACCTCCTGCTTGTTCCCGGAGAAAGCATAGTTACTCACCTGTAACAGGTGTTCTCCAGGGACAGCAGAAATCAGTCCTCACAACCCTCCTTCCCCCTGGGACTTGCCTCCCTACCTTGTTTTAGTTTTTTACTAGCGTTCTAACTGTCTTCTGACTGAGCAAGATGGCACCCTTGGGTGGGAAGGGAGCCACGCGTGCATGGTAACATCCCAAAGGCTTTCTTTGAAAGCTGGGGAAATGCTTCAGTGCAGGCTCAACCAGCCCCTATAGCAATGCCAATGGCACAAGTCTCTTGCATGGGAGTGAGACAGTGAACAGTCTCAGCAGGGTCACAGGTGCAGCTGGCCACCCCCCACAGGTATGGTTTCAGTCGTACTATACTGAAACAGTTACACTGGCTTCCACAGGTGGTGGTTCAGCATGTGCAGTTGGCTGCACAGTGGTCATGCTTGTGACCTTGCAGAAGGCAAGTCCGAGGTAGAAGGCAGTGTATCATGAGATATAGCCACCCTCCCTGGCCACCCCCAGTACCGAGTGCTCAGCCCTCCATCAACCTAGTTTGGGGGCCACAAGCAAGCTGTTATAAGCATTTGAGATCTCATCTGGACCCTCTGGCTGGCCCATCACATGTCATTCCAGGACAAGGCCAGCGTCTGAGAGCTCTATCTAACTTTGCCTCTCGCTTCCTCCAAACATCAGTAGGTGGATTGGGCTGTACCCAGTTTGCCATCTGCTGCCATCAGGTACTGTCGGGGTCAAGCCAAGGGTTTCTGCTGCCCTAAGCAGACTCCTTCCTGTGAACCCCTCCCCTCCCGCTGCTGCCTTGAGGCTCACTGCAGCATGGAAGGGAGTATTCCCCATGCCACCCCCCTCCCGGCATCCATTGTCCCACCTGGGGGAGGAGGGTGGCATGGTGATTGCTCCCTGTCGTGTGATGGTGAGGCTTAAGGCATCATCACGCATATTCATGGCATACCTCTGATATCGGGGGGGGGGAGGGGCAGGAGTGGCATGCTGGGACTACCCACAAGTGTATTACTGCCTTAAGACCACCCGCAGCACTGAAGCAGCAGCTGTGCCATGCTTTCAGAGAGAGAGAAATTGTCTGGCATGCCGCCCACAGGGTCTGCATACCTAGGTGCCCGCCTGTTTCACCTAGTGCATGGGCCAGCCCTGGGTACTGTGAGCCATGAGCAGCTGCGTTACAACAGACAGTGCATTTCCTAATGAGAGACAAGTGTGTGTGACCTTAACCTGCAGTGGGAGAGAATGCGTGGGCAAGCACAATTGATGATGCGGATACACAACACACATGTGGCAGCTATAAGGTACAAAGGGGTGGGGTATCTACAAACTGGGAAGTGGTATCTACAAACTGCTACACTGGCATACCCTGAATGTGCATGTGTATGTCTGGGCTATATCATCAGTCCCAAAGTAGTGGCCAGGTTGGCTTTGTCCACACAAGACTCGTATGTCCTGTAGTAATGACAGGGGAGGGAAGATTAGTCAATATGATAACACTTCATGTCAGAGTCAAAATACACACACTGCTCTCTCAGTTGTCAATTGATGACAAGGACCTGTGCGTGAACCGTGACCCTTTCATGAGTATACGTTCAGTCATGTGACTCATCCATCTCAGCCACATGGGGGTCTCTGTGGCTCACTGTGGTCTGCCAGCTATTATTCTAGGGCTGGCCCACAAGCACACACTGAGAAATGGTCACCCATGGTCTTGAATGTGTGCGTTCATGTATCATGGCCTGCCCCTCTGGCAGGGCAGATCCCATATGTAAGACATGAACGTCAGTTGAACCAGCAGCATATCAATACATTTCTATTTACAGACCTAACAAGATGTCCCTCTCCCACACCTGCCTAACATACCTTGTCAGACAAGTATGGCACAGAGCCTGCAGAGAGCTACACAGACAGAGGCATAACCTAGCTTATGCCCTCATGCATCCTGGCAATGACCACATATATGCACATGGAATGCTACACCCACACTCCTACATGGCTGCTGTGTGGCTCCCAACACATGGCTACTATGTATGAGAGAGGTCATGGTAATATGTGCAGGTGTGTTAACATTTATCCTACATTACCATATCTGTATCTGCAAGTGCAACCTTCTTCATCTCATCCATCATGAGTCTTGACAGTATCCAGCCACAACGAGATGCTGCATCAACACCAACTGGATGGCAGAGCAGGTTAATAGCATCCACGCAATGAGCGGGGTTAACTATGCAATTGGCCTTAGAGATACTACACTACAGTGGTTTCAATCATACTTATCCGACTGATCCCAGCAAGTCAAAATTGGATCGGAAACCTTCATCCCATTCAAGTTACCTCAAGGTTTACCCCAGGGCTCTGCGCTATCCTCCTTGCTATTTAACATCTTCATCCAATTCCTATGCGGAATAATCCAAAATTATAATATCCGCTATCATCTGTATGCTGATGACATCTTAATTTACACCAATAGAAAAAACAGCTACTCTCAATTAATGCACAACTCAAATATAATGACAATAACAATAAAGAATCTTTAACAAAACTCAATCAAGGCACAAAATGACCTCAGGATGGCTAATACCCTACATGTAGTGAGAATCTCACTATAGGGAATAGCTGACGCTCACATCATAGGTCAAAGCCTCCTCCAAATAACATTCTCAAATAAAATTTCAAAACATCCTCATAACCCACCAACCATAACCTAAAACAAAACAATAATCACTCTACTACATTACACATACACATACACTCCATTCACACAATCAAAAGCGTCAGCATCAAATGATAACTGCACAAGGCAGCACAGGAACAGACGATAAGTCTCCTACAATAGCAAAAAAATATAATTAGTAGTGACAAGATAACACGCGCACAAACCGAGCCGCAGTTACTTATCTTTCTCGCTGCTCAACGTCAACTCGCAAATCCATAGCCGCCTCGCCACAGCACAGCACATCATGGCAGACAATCCGAAAACATCTTCAAAAACTTCAGACGAGCGGGGTAATCCACAATTACCAGAGCCTTAAATAGCTTAATAACAGCGGGGTTCTGTTGTTAAGCTATTTAAGCTATTTCATTGCTCTCATACAGCTTTTTTGTGGTATCTTAATTTACACACCATTCTCCACCAGCAAACCCAACTACTTCATAATCAGTCATCCAATGGCTCAACCTCCACAATATGCACATTAACCCCAACAAAACTGAAGTCCTTCATATAACCAAGCACCCCACCTTCTCCCCACCAGCCACAGTCAACTTGGCCAGCTTAACATTGCAAGTAAAGGACCAAGTAAAATACCTTGGCATAATACCTGACCAAATCCTGAGCTTCCAACCTCACATTAAGCAAGTCACCAGAGCTGCATACATCTGTATGAGGACAGTTCAAAACCTGCGCCTTCTACTGGACCACAAGGACTTCAGAAACGTCTGTCAAGCCCTCATCACCCCTATACTTGATTATGCAAACGTAATAAACCAAGGGCACCCCAAGTCCACTCTACTACCATTGCAGCTTGCGCAGAATACACCACTCAGAATAATCACAGGTATCAGTCGGTATACACACATCACCCCTATACTGAAACAGCTACACTGGCTTCCCATCAACACCAGAGTTAAATACAACATTTTGCTGACCATCTTCAAGACCATCCACCACGTCTCAGCAGGCATTCTGCGTCCTCTCCTGCTCCAGTCCCCCAATACAAGAGCAAGGAGAAAGGCCAACCACATCCTACTTGCAATACCAGTCTCGGTCATCTGCACCAATACTCCAGCAGAGCCTTCTCCTACGCTCTGACTACCTGGAACTCCCTCACTCCAAAGTTATGATCATTTTCAGATGTTGGTGAGTTCTGCCACAAGCTACAAACATTTCTCTTCCTCGAACATTTCGGATTCATCACCTAACCCACCCCCAGTTTCAACATCGTCTGAGCTCTTACAGCTCCCTGCCCTATTTCTCCCACAGCTCACCCTTTAAGCAGAGCATTGTTTTTCATGCTCCATTAACCATGTTTTTACTCATATCCATTAGTTATTGTTAAATGTATTAACCATTGTTTACCTTTTTCCATATAACATTACTTGTTCCAATTGTTCCCTATACACCACTGTGACTAGTAGATACAGCGGTATAAAAAAGTTGCTAAATAAATACATAAACTATTGATGTGTGTGGGCACTAATAGTATGTACACACTCAGAGCGGGCGTTAGCAACGTCCAAGCATTAAAAGATTCCTGGGGCCAAGAAAGAATGCCAACTTACACCTCTTTTGAACACTGGGGTTGCGTGTGTGTGTGTCCAGAGGACTGTGAGCTGCAGCAGTGCACAGTGCGTGCATGTGATGCCCAGGCTTTATGGCTGTGCATACAACATGCTATACGGTCAGTTATTCTGCAACTCCACAAACTGTGTGAATCACCATTTATGGGCAGGAGGTTAGTTTTCAGTAAATAGCTGCAACCTGTAGGAGTCACTGGCTGACTAGCTGTGCCTGTACACATGTTGTCCCCAAAGCTGTGGCACTCATATCTATTCCCAGTTATACCATTGTCAAGGCCCATCCCCAATGCATGCCCCTACACTTAACTTCCCAACATGATACCGCTGTACAGCTCCCAGATTGCTTGCTGTCTTGGCTGGAGTGAGCTCGGGGGACATAGTCTCATCAGGGCGAGCTCTATCACATATGTGTGTGTGCAGCAACCCTCACGGCTGACTGAACCTCCAGGCCTCAGGACACACCTAGCTACACAGATGAGAGGCCTGATAAATGCTAACTGCTATAATAGCTGTATCCGCAGCAACACTGTCAGTCCCCTTGGTGCAGCTGCAGCCTATTGGGAGCTAGGCTTATGTGGAGGACTGGCCTTTGTGAATGTCTAATGGAGTCATTAAGTTTGTGAAACAAGAAAGAATCTGTCATGTAGCTGCATGCACCTTCCTCTTGTCCTAAGCTGCAGTCACAGAGTGCAGTCTGGGGATCTCTTAACTCCATGCGCAGTATGCCAATACAGACATGTCTGTCTCAGGCACATCTCCCCAAATATACACTATCTCAACACTGTCTATTGATCATTGACCACAGCATTCAGCATGACATTATATATTACTCCATAATGACAACCAGTCTTATGCTTACAGAGATGACATTAATTTGCCTGATTGTGACAGTGGGACACCGACCTCTGGTGCTTGCACAATTCCAACAGGAGGAATGTGCTACAGGATGTCATGTTGGCCTCTGCATTGCCTACCACCATGTGGGAGGCAGTGTCTGGAGGTGAATGTTGGGGTGAGATTGGGGGGAACAGTCCCGTACATGTTTTGAATGCGGCCCTGGTAGGTGGCATAGGCGGCCAGAGGCTCTGTTCAGATGCACAGAAGCTCTGAGGGCCTACGCAGTCTCTGCATGTTTCACATCAGAGCCCCTTCATGACAGCCTCACCCACTCTCCACAGGCACAGAGTGTGACAGCCACAAGGACATTGTTAGAGTACAAACAGGCTGGGGATGGCAGCGTATGTGTAGCCAGCAATTGTACCAACATCTAACGCCATGTCCAGCCTGCCATGCTTCCATGTGCTGTTGGAGGGAGGCAGACTGCATCTGAAACGTGGGAGAGTGCATGTGCTGCGCTGGCCATTTTTTCAATGTCCAGGGCCAGGGACATGACATAATCTCCAGGAACAAGCAGGAATGCAGTCTTTCATATGTGGTTGACATCAGCACCAATGGAGCCCATGCGAGAATGCTCCCCAGTGTCCAATAGGAAAGCCTTTGGGAGTACTCCACTGTACCTGCATGCCTGCCTTCCCAACTCCTCTCCTCAGTTCTTCATTTCCATGGAGCCAGCAGGATGTGTCATCCTGTCACTGCTGAAAAACATTATCTTTTTGTATGGAACATTGTGCTTCTGCCTTCCCATTGACGCCGGTCTGTCAAATCCAACACCAGTCCTGATAATTCTTTTTATTTTTCTTCACGCAGTTTTCACCATTACACTAGGCCTTTAGGTCTCCATAGCCTTATATTCATAGTGAAGATACTATTTTGAGGCATGGAAAAGCCAACTTGTGCTTTTAAAAAGAGTACCAAGTATGCTGGTTGTTGTTGTTAAGTGCCGTCGAGTCGGAGTCGACTCATGGCGACCATCTGGATAGCTATCCTAAATTGTGTTCGGTTTTCAGTCAGGCGGCTCATTGTTGACAGACTGGTACCCGTAGCTGCTGTTATTGTATCGATCCATCTCATTGCTGGCCTTCCTCTTTTGCGTTGACCTTCTATCTTGCCAAGCATGATGTCTTTCTCTAATGATCTCTCTCCGCATGATGTGTCCAAAGTATGAAAGTCGAAGTCTTGTCATCTGAGCTTCTAAAGACAGCTTAGGTTTGATCTCCTCTAGTACCGACTGATTTGTTCTTCGGGCAGTCCATGGTATACACAATATTCGCCGCCAGCACCATAATTCGAAGGCATCAATTTTCTTCCTGTCTGTCTTTTTCACTGTCCAACTTTCACATCCATATGATATTGAAAATACCATGGCTTGAACAAGTCGAATCTTTGTATGGAGAGAGACATCTCTGCTCTTGAGAATCTTATCTAGGTCTTTCATAGCCATTCTGCCAACAGCAATGTGTCGTTTGATTTCTTGACTGCTTGTTGCTTCTTTATTGATAGTTGATCCAAGTAGGTTAAAGTAGGTTAAAGCTGCAGTGACATGGGCACTGTTTCTTTATAGCAGTCCAGTCACTAGCCAGGCTGCTGGATGTCCATGCTGTTTGTACAAAGCCATCTTCATGATGGGTATGTGTACATTCAGTGGGTGGTGACTAGAAAACCTGGCTCAGATAGTATCTGACACAGCCCAGTGTTCAAAACATTTATAGACTGTGATGGGTCTAGCTGAATAGATGCCTCAGAGAGAGAGGAGAGCAGCTTTTTTTGTGCTGCCTGTAACCTGCTGGTGACTATGATTGACTACACTATATCGAACCCCATTGCAATATCCCCCTGCATGTCTTCCACCCTCGTTTTATGTAACACGTTTGCTTGTATTGTAAACTGCTTTGATTTAAGGATAAAGAGGTATAGAAATCCTTTTCAATAAATAAATAAAATGCTGGTTGGCGTTAGCACCCTCCTTTCTGCCTGGGCACTACTCAGTGCATTCAGGTTTCTTGGAAACAGCTGCCCGAGCCCTAGAGCATGACAGTGAGTTCAGGACAGAAGGGACATGCCACTCCAATATGCTGCAGTTATACAGCGTACAAAACTGCTACAATGATATACCACAATCAACACCTGCAGCAGTCTAGCAGTGGAGTAGATCTACTCCAGAACCTGGAGAGACAATCTATTGTGGTGCTTGGTCACATTCAGGGTGGCCAGTGAAAAAGGCCACTTGTACATGTGGTGGCTGTTATGTCCATGAAGTACACAATGTGTCTGCATTGAGTGGAGGAGTAGCCTAATGGTTAGAGCATTGGCTTGGGAACCAAGAAACCAGGGTTTGATTCCCACTAGCACTTCTTGTGGCCTTGGGCAAGTCACTTAACCCTCCATTGTTTCAGAAAAAAATCCAAGTTATCAATGTCCCTTTTTAACATGCATTACCAAGTTTAAGTTACAATGTAAACTGCATTGACTGTTAAATAAAATAAAAATGTTTCTTATAAACCATTATTAAACGGGACCCGGGATATCCACTGCTAGCCCCAATACAAGCAGTGTGGAAACTATGTCTTTTGGGGCAACTGCTAGGTACTTGTGACCTAAATTGGCCACTGTTGGAAATAGGATACTGGGCTTGATGGACCTTGATCTGACCCAGTATGGCATATCTTATGTTCGTATTACAGAGCTGATGTGACAGTTTTTTTGCATTCTCCATAGGGGTAAAAGTAGTATATAGGTGTAAAGATTGCGAGGTGCATCTGGGAAATAAAGGGGCTAAGCAGTACTGGCACACATAGCCCATATTTTATTTATTTAACAGCTTTTCTATACCGCCTTATCCTATGATCAAAGCGGTTTGCATCAAACAGAACTTATTACAATGTAACAGGGTAATGAACTTGGAGAGAACTTAATAGAGGGGGGGTCATGGATTGTGGAGGGGTGGGGAGAGCTGAGGGTAGCAGGGGTGGTGAGGGGAAGGGGGACAGAGGATGGTGTGCAATGGGACTATGTCCTGTCTTCAGCGAAGTAGGTTGTAAATAGATGGGTCTTCATAGTGGTGACCCAGATCACTGGAGCATTGGCCTGTACCTGCATGTCTTGAATGACGAAGGAGCAAGTGTGCATGGACCCCTCTGGAGAGGGCAGGGTGGTCTGGGATGAACCTCATGAGTCATGAATGAGGTTTGAGTTTAGTGTATGTGCAAAAGTACTTATCTTGTTGTGTACAGCAGGTCACAAGGGAATGCACACCCTGCACGTGTGCTGCCTCAGAGATTAGTGCCATATTGCAGCCCAGCTGACTTCTGTGTGCGAATGATGTTTGGCTAAGGAGGTACAGTGGAGGGAAGGGCATCTTGGCTTGGCCTTTGGACAGGAGATTAATACTGCTATTGTGTGTTTGTTATGCAGATGCAGTACTGAGTGTCCAGTGCAGTCTGTACTGCAGGTATACCACCAAAACTGAGCTCCTTTCTTTCCCCTAAACTCACTTTCTCCCTTCCTCCCTTCTTTATTTCTGTGGATAACACTAGACCCCTCCATTTTTCCTCAGCTTGCAACCTTGGGGTTATCCTTGACTCTACTCTCTCTTTCTCTGCACACATCCAACAGATAGCTATAACCTGTCACTTCTTTATCTATAACATTGCAAAATTTGTCCCTTCCTTTCTGCACAAACTACTAAGACCCTCATCCACTTACTAGTTACCTCCTGTCTTGATTGTTGTAACCTGCTTCTCACTGGTCTCCCTCTGAATCTTTTTCCCCTTCAATCTGTTCAGAACTCAGCCACACGGCTTATATTCCACCAGTGCCACTATGCCTGTACCTGGATACAAACTATATTGCAATGATAGAGTAGATCAAATTGGTGGAAGGGTTGTGCTCTATGTTAGAGAGGGCATTGAGTCACATAGGATTAAAGTTTTGCAGGAAACAAAATATACTGTAAAATCTCTATCAATAGAAATTCCATGCAAAAAGGGGAAGGTGATGGCAGTGGGGGTGTACTGCCACCTGCCTGGCCAAAATAAACGGATGTTGAAATGCTGAAAGAAATCAGGGAAGCTAACAAAAGTTATGAAACAGTAATAATGAGCGATTTCAATTACCCCTGTATTAACTGAGTCAGTGTCACAGCAGGTGATGCTAGAAAGATAAAGTTTCTAGATAAAAGAAATGACTGCTTCTTGCAGCAGCTGATTCATGAACTGACAAGAGGGGAAGCTATTCTGGACCTAGTCCTTAGTGGAACACAAGATCTGGTGCAAGAGATAAGAGTTTTGGGGCCACTTGGCAATAGTGATCATCACATGATCGCATTTGATTTAATAAATGAAAGAAAGACGGCAAGGAAATCCACAGTACTATCTTTTAACTTTCAAAAGGGAGACTATGATAAAATAAGCTAAATAGTTAAGAAAAAACTAGAAGGAGCAGCTGCAAAGGTTAAAGATTTACATCAAGTATGGGCGTTGTTTAGCAGTACTGTCTTGGAAGCTGAGACTAGATGTATTCCACACTTTAAGAAAAATAGAAGGAAGGCTACAAACCTGCCAGCATGGTTTAAAAGTGTGAGGTCATCTTTCAGGAAAATGGATAAAGGAGTCAAATGACGAACACCGGAAACAACATAAGCATTGGCAAGCTTAGATGCAAGGCATTGATAAGGCAGGCAAAGAGAGAATTTGAAAAGAGGCTTGCAGTGGAAGCAAAAACGCATAATAAAAACTTTTTCAAGTATATTCGTAGCAAAAAACCTGTGAGAGAGTCATGTTGGGCACTGAGGGAGGACAATGCCATAGCAGAGAGACTGAATGAATTATTTGCATCAGTCTTTACTGAAGAAGATGTAGGGAAGTTACCTATGCCTGAAAGGATATATAAAGGTGATGTATTGGAAGAATTGAAAGAAATATAGATAAACCGAGAGGATGTATTACAGCTGTTTAATTAACTGAAGAGTAGCAAATCACCTGGACTGGATGGTATACATCCAAGGGTATTGAAAGAACTGAAAGATTGCAGACCTACTATTAGTAATCTGTGAACTATCATTGAAATCATCTGTAGTACCTGAGGACTGGAGAGTGGCCAATATAACTCCATAGTAACATAGTAAATGACGGCAGATAAAGACCAATATGGTCCATCAAGTCTGCCCAGCAAGGCGGCAAGAGTAGGTGCACTTGCCATTCCGTGCTGGACACCTCTCCCCATGCCTTTATTTACGGGTGTTCCCATCCCTGTTTGTTCAGATACAAAGTGTGACAAAAAAGAAATGAGACTGTCCCATAAATGTTGTATTACAAAATCTACAAATTATGCATTGTCCTCTTCAAAGTAACCCCCCCCCCCCAGAGTAATGCACTTCTGCATTCGCTTCTGCCACTTACAGAAGCACTTGGTAAAGTCCTACTCCTTGAGGTCCCTCAGCTCCCTCATCACAGTGGCCTTGATCTCTTCTACAGAGAGGAAATGAGTACCTTTGAGCACAGCCTGGGGAAGAGCCAGAAGTCGCATGGTGTGAGATCTGGGGAATAAGGAGGGTGGTCGAGAGCTGTGATCTGTTTGTTGGCCAGAACTGCCTCACACTGAGCGCTGTGTGTGCGGGCACATTGTCTTGGTGGAGCAGCCACAACATGTCTCTCCACAGAGCCTGCATGCTGCACCAAACCCGGTCATGGAGGCGATTGAGGACCTGCTAATAGAAGTGCTGGTTGACTCTCTGACCCTCAGGCACAAACTCGTGATAGACCACCCCCTTCTGGTCGAAGAATGCAATCAGCATGACCTTGGTCCTTTATTTGGACATGCGCGCCTTCTTGGGTCTGGGTGACAGTCGAGCCTTCCACTGCAGACTCTGTCTCTTGCTTTTAGGGTCATACTGGAAGACCCAAGTCTCGTCTCCTGTGATGACTTGGCCAGCGAACTCTGGATCTTCTCCTATCTTCTCTAGTAAGTCTCAACAAACATTGACCCGGTGCTCCTTCTGGTCATCCGATAAAAGCTTGGGCACCATCTTGGCATACACCTTCCGCATCCCCAGCTCCTGCACAAAGATGGTCCACACGGACTCCCTGTTCAGGCTGAGCTCCTCAGCTATCATCCGCACCGTCAATCTGCGATCACTCCGCACCAGCTGGTTCACTCTGTCAGTGTTCTCAGCCGTCTTTGTCGTGGAAGGCCGTCCTGACTTGGGGTCATCCTCCACCTCCTCGCGGCCAGTCTTGAAGCATTTGTGCCACTCGAAGACTCGTGGCCTTGACATTGTATCTTCTCCCTAAGCCTTTTGGAGAAGTTGGAGAAGCTCAGTAGGGCCCTTCTCCAACTTAACCAGAAATTTCAAGTTGATTCTTTGCTCCATATTTCTTCCACCTCCAGTTGCGTGACAAAGCGATGGAGCAGTGTGCTACAAAAAAACCTGAAAAAGAAAAAAAGAGAGAGAGAGTTGAAAAATATTATAGCAGAATAGTGGCGAGATGTTGCACAACACACTGACGTAAGCGGTTAGCCAATTGGCATTGAGTCATGGGTGTGGCTGCTACAGTCTCGTTTCTTTTTTATCACACCTCGTATAAGAGATTGTTATGCTTATTTTGATTTTATCCTGTTGCTATAAAGGGGATCCACTGTGTCTGTCCCATGCCATTTTGAATTCTGTCACTGTATTTGCCCCCACCACTTCCATTGGGAAGGCATTCCAAGCATCCACCACCCTTTCAGTGAAAAAGTATTTCCTGACATTGCCTTTCAATTTACCCCCTTGCAGCTTCATGTTATGCCCTCTAGTTTTACAGCTTCCCCATCTTTGGAAGAGGTTTGTTTGTTCGTTAATACTTTTTAAGTATTTAAAGGTCTGAATCATATCTCCCCTGTCCCTCCTGTCCTCCAGAGTGAACATATTTAGGTCTTCAATTTTTAAATAAGGGTTCCAGAGGTGATCCAGGAAACTACAGACCCGTGAGCCTGATGTCAATATGGGCAAATGGCAGAAACTATTGTAAAGAATAAAATTACTTAATATGTAGATAGCCATGGTTTAATGGGAAAAAGCCAACATGGATTTAGCCAAGGAAAGTCTTAATAATCTGTTATATTTTTTGAAAGCATGAATAAACAGGTAGACAAATGTGAGCCAGTTGATATAATGTATCTGGATTTTCAGAAAGCCTTTGACAAGGTCCCTCATAAGAGACTCTTGGCCAAATTAAAATGTCATGGCATTGGAG
Source organism: Ichthyophis bannanicus (assembly GCA_033557465.1). Classification (NCBI taxonomy): domain Eukaryota; kingdom Metazoa; phylum Chordata; class Amphibia; order Gymnophiona; family Ichthyophiidae; genus Ichthyophis; species Ichthyophis bannanicus. Next base: position 369,871,679 of record CM066031.1, read on the forward strand.
GCAGTGTACTATTGTGGATCAGGAACTGGTTAAAAGATAGAAAGCAAAAGGTAGGGCTAAATGACCATTTTTCTCATTGGAGAAAGGTGAATAGTGTGATAAGGAAGCTTATCATAGTTCAGGAGGGAGCTATAAAAGAGGTGAATTGGCTTTGAACAAGCAACCTGTCTTTGCTGGTAGAAATACTAAAACAGAATGTTTTCATAAAAGACTACCAGTCCCAGAATGCACCAGGTTTCAAACAGCCTCTAGAAGAGCTGAAGTGGGGAAACGTGTGTTCAATCGGGAGAGCTATGAGGTAATCCCCAATCACTCTTCTCCAAGGGCAGGGCTTGATTCAGCACACCTGGGCTGTGCTAGGGTGGAGTGTCCCTCTAAGCACGTTAAAAGTAAAGGATATTCTACACAGAGACAGAGCAGACAGAACCAGGAGAACAAGGAGAGACAGAAGCAGAAGCCATTGGAGAAAGAAGAGAGAGGACTACAACAGCAGAAGCAACATGGAAGGAAGAGGAGAAAGACATCTTGGAGGTCTAAAGAAGGAGCCCATAGCAGTACGTGTGTTAGGAGTGATTCCAGAGGCAAGCATACTCCATTGGACTGGAGGAAGCCAGAGGAGTGGGGTTATAGAGCCAGCAACTCCCAGACGGCACCTTTGAAGGAGACGGCTGCATTTGGAAGGGGCCCTAAGACCGGTGCAAGAAGGTATGTGAAGAGAGACCCAGTGTCCAGGGATCTTGATTGGAAGGCTGGACATAAAAGCTGGATTACTTACTGGCCAGGATACCTGGAGAGGAAACCTAACAGCAAAGGAAGCTCAGGTATGAACTTTGATCTATGCCCTAGCTCTTCTCCAGGAAGACAGCAGGGAAACAAATATTATTCTGAGAGTGATCAATTAAGGAATTCCTCTGAGCCAGACCATGATATTGATTCCATGATATTTGAGGAAGAAGGAGATATATCAAATGATCAGAATGAATACATGGATTGCTCTCTGTCTAGCCTTCTGTTTTAAAGTAGTTTCTCACTAATACAACAACCCACCAAAAGGAACTGTAATTTGTTCTTTTATCTACCCAGAAAAGCCTCTGCAAGAAAGCTTTAGGGTAGGATTGAGCCACGTAGAGAGAGTGAACCAGCAAAGGGGTTTGCAGCTGGCTAATTATTGGTAATTGAGCCAGGCACAAGTGCACGTGAGCTCTGGAAGGAAACTTCTTTTTGTGTGTGTGAATAGAAGAAAGTTATCCTTGATAAAGAACAGGTTTTTTTGGTTACTTTTGGGTTTTGTTTTTGCTTTTGGAGCACTGCTAAGAAAGTCATTAGCAGGAGCCATCAAAAAGACCTTTTCTGTTTCCCATCAAGGTCTTTATTGATTTTTGCTTAAGAAGTTCAGTTACCTTATATCATGTTTTGTTTTTCCTGAGTACAATACTTGAAGCAGATGTCCTTTTGTGTTACCAAGTAAATCTGTGTGGGAGAATTAACCCCATGAATAAAATCTATTTTTCTTTGCTTACACTCGAGCATCACAACTCATTATTTTGTGAACGGCTGATTCTGGTATGAATGAACTACAACTCCCACACTCCTTTGCAAGTCATAATAAAATTTTGCCTTTGCCAAAACTGTGGACATTCACGACCAGCGCCCCCGTTTACAATAGTGGAGTATCCCAGGGATCTGTGCTGGGCCTCATTGCTTTTCAACATATTCATAAATGACCTGGAAATAGGAATAATTAGTCAGGTGATCAAATCTGCAGATGACACAAAATTATTCAAAGTTGTTAAAACCCATGAGGACACTGAAAAATTGCAAGAGGATCTTGATAAATTGGAAGACTGGGCATCCAAATGGCAGATGACATTTAATGTGGACAAGTGCAAAGTTATGCACCTACACTAGGAAAGAACAACTCAAACTATGGTTACATGATGCAAGGTTCCACATTAGGAACCATCACCCAGAGAAAAGATTTAGGCGTCAATCGTGGATAACATGTTAAAACCCTCCACCCAGTGTGCAGCAGCGGCCAAGAGAGCAAATAGAATGCTAGGTATGATAAGGAAAGGAATGGAAAATAAAACAAAGGATATTATAATGCCTCTATATCGTTCCATGGTGAGACCGCATCTTGAGTATTGTGTGCAATTCTGGTTGCCGTATCTTAAAAAGGATATAGCGTTATTAGACAAGGTACAGAGAAGAGCCACCAAAATGGTAAAGGGGGTGGAAGGATACCCCTATGAAGAGAGGCTAAAAAGGTTAGGGCTCTTCAACCTAGAAAAGAGATGGCTGAGGGGAGATATGATAGAGGTCTATAAATTAATGAATGGAGTGGAATGGGTAAACGTAGATCAATTGTTTACATCATCAGAATTTCAAAAGACTAGGGGACATGCAATGAAGCTACAGGGTAAACTATTTAAGACTAATGTGTAATCAAACTCTGGAATTTGTTACCAGAAGATGTAGTAAAAGCTACTAGTGTAGCTGGGTTTAAAAAAGATTTGGACAAGTTCCTGGAGGAAAGTTCCATAAACCATTGTTAAAGAGGACCTGGGAAATCCGCTGCTTGCCCCGGAACAAGCATTGTGGAACCTGTGTGCCTCTTTGGGAACCTGCCAGGTACTTGTGGCCTGGCTTGACCACTGTTGGAAACAAGATTCTGGATTTGATGGACCTTGGTCTGACCCAGTAAGGCATTTGTTATGTTCTTATGCAACTCCTCTTCTCAAGTCACTTCTCTGGCTCCCTATCAGTTTCTGCATCCAGTTCAAACATTTCCTGCATACCTACAAGTGCATTCATTCTGCAGTTCCTCACTACCGTTCCTCTCTTATCTCGCTCTACGCTCCTCGGGAGCTCTGTTACTGTGGCAGGTACATTTATCTTTGCCCTTCTCTGCCATTGCCAACTCTGGACTTCATCCATTCCACCTTGCTGCTCCATATGCCTGAAACAAACTACCTGAATCGATGCATTGGGCTCTTCTTTGGCCCTATTCAAATCCAGGCTAAAAACACACCTCTTTGAGGCTGCTTTTGGATCCTGATGCACCTCACTCTCTCATCCACTGTTTGTTTATCTTACATACTCTAGTGCCCAGTTTTGCGATTTTTTTTTTCATCTTGATTAGATTGCAACTCTGATGAGCAGGGACTGTGTCTTACATCTTTATGTTCAGCGCTGCGTATGCCTTGTAGTGCTATATAAATGATCAGTACTAGTAGGCGAGCCCTAGGTGTGGTTTACAACTGTCTCAGAATGTGTCGCCAGGTTGTTTCAAGTCCTGGGTTTAGGCCATTAGAGGCAGGGACTTGTAGTCTGGTTTATTCTAAAGCATGCTGTAGGGAAAGGTATGGAGGTGTAACCAAATGATTAGAGCACTGGTTTAGTAAAGAACAGACCAAGGTTCAAATCCCACTTATGGCCTTTGGAAAGTCACTTCATCCTCCATTGCCTTGGAAGAAAGGCCTGGCAATATACCTCCAGTCATACTGCCAAGAAAACCCAGGAGTTGCTGGGTTACCAGGCGTGATCACTAAGTTGAGGGCACAAATTATTATTATTTTTATTCTTTTTTGTGTGTTATGATAGCACATTGGGTCTGCAAGCATGCACACTGCAATAATACCCATCTGACAGTATGACTTTATTGGCTCTGCTGCAGTATATTGCAAAGGGTTGTACAACTTCACCCTGCGGATGCATGACACATGAGTTGCACAAAAGGCAAAGGCCGGATATACTAGTGCAAAAAGGTTTTTATTTCAGGAACCCCAACGCATTTTGGCGAGAACGCCTTCTTCAGGGGGAATGCATCTTTGAACATAAAATAAAAATAAACTAACATGATATAGAAGTATAAGAACATGATATCAGAAAACATTAAAAACAACATCTAATAAATATAAAAAATAGTAATAATAATAATAATAATAACTACATCAAAATTTCATAATTTAAGAATTATCAATAAATAATAACATTTAAAAGAAATAATTAATAATCATAAATGACCACTGTAAAACCAGAACAAAACAGATAACTAAATAAATAAATAAATAAGCAAGCAAACATTAGAACATAGCATAGTGAAATGCAGTCTATAAAAAGTAGCATATAGCCCAATGAGGGACATGGAAGATGTACTTCCGAAGGCACCATGCAACACGTTTTACTCTTGAGAAAGACTCTGACGAACCAAACATGAAAATGAAATACCCAGAGCCAGGAGGATGTCTATAAGGGAGGCAATTTTAATTACTGTAAGTATTTTATAAAGAGACAAAAGGTTTTCTGAAAAGAGAAAATTTTTATGATGACATATCTACTTTAAATCGTATGCCCATAACATCTTCAGAATGAGTATGTACTTGTGTACTGAACCCACGGTAATTTCATCTCGCCAAAATTTTAATGAAACAACAAAGTAATTAATGTTACCAGCATAAGATATATAGAAAAAAAAATTTTAAATTTTTTTTGCATACATGACAAGATGAGGGCAGATCATACTTTAACTAGTACCGAAGTCGTGACAACATGTGAATGATGTAAGCGATATCGGGTTTAAAATCTGTCAAGAATCATGGAGTAAAATTTGCATACATAAAAGGAAGAGAGAGGTTTTTTAGTGCCATCAAGTCAGTGTTGACTCAACATCCCAGCTACCTCTGGGTTTTCTTGGCAATGTATCACCCGAAGTAGATTGCCAGCCTTTTCTTCCAAGGCAATGGAGGGTAAAGTGACTTGCCCAGAGTCACAAGGTGTGCAAGTGGGAATCAAACCCTTGATCTTCTGGGTACTAGGCAGTTGCTCTAACCACTAGGCTACTCCTCCACTCCAAAGTTGTGACATTATGTGAATGATGTAAGCGATATCGGGTTTAAAATCTGTCAAGAATCATGGAGTAAAATTTGCATGCATAAAAGGAAGCAAAAGTATTCTTAACTAATACCAAAAACAACATTATATAATGGAATAAAGGGTATCAAACCTTAAAGTCTGACGAGAAACACAAAGGAAACTCGAGAGGTTTTCTGAAAGGCTACGGACAAAGATTGAAATTAGAATAAACATGGAGAGAAAACTTAAAGCGTTTCCTGAACGCAAACAGTCTTGAAACCCAAAGGATCATAGAAACATTCATACCTGTGAAGCCAATGTAAACTCTTGGTACAATCTGCAATTTTCCAAACGATGGCAACATAAAATTATGCAATCGTGGAGCCGAGAGAGTGAAGGCGCGTCTTGCAGGACGGCGTATTTTTCTATGTTTAATTGTCGCACACTTTGCTGACTGATGGACAGATAGATGTGCATGAGCAGAGGATGTTTAAACACTGAGCGTCTTCAGAAAGTGGAGAGATTAATATATAGACCACTCTGCTTAATTATAAATGGGTTCTTATGAACAACATTATAGCCAATAATGTGTCAGGGAGAATGAAGGCGCATCTTACAAGATGATATCTTTTTCTATGTTCAATTTTTGCGCTGTACTTATAAATGAAGCGCATGAGCAGAGAGGGAATTGGTGTACAATCATTTTGCAAAACATCATTGCTAATAATGTGGCAGAGGGAAACATGGGCATTAAAAACGAAAGAAACATAGAAACCTGAGTAAAATGGGGATCTGAGAAAGCAGCATGTATTCAGAAATGTTGTTATAATGTCACACATAAATAGGCATTTATTCAGGACACCAAACGATATATATCTAAGGGGGACATATGAAAGTAAATAAAATAGAGTTGCCAAAAAAGGAATGCTTAACTAAATAATCATATCAAAAATTGGAATATGCTGTAAGTATACTGTAATAAATCCATCTTTTGAGAATTATACAATAAAAGTATTATGTATCAAATCCTGTCGTAAAGAATCCTGTCATAAAGAATATAAATAAATATATATATATATAAATATATAAAAGAAGGGGAGGGGAAGGAAGGGGAGGGGGGAGGAAGAAGGCGTTCTCGCCGAAACGCGTTGGGGTTCCTGAAATAAAAAACCTTTTTGCACCAGTATATCCGACCTTCGCCTTTTGTGTTGCCTGTGCTGTATGTGGGGGTCTTGCTCCTCTTTTGTTCCTGACACATGAGTTGTGCATGATTGGAAACTTTCATCGTAACTGTGAATGAACATCTTTTGCTCCATCACATATTTGCAGTACCTGCAGGCATGTCACGCTCCTAAGATGGCCACCTGCACAGATCATCACACATCCTTACTTGCTCCATATGGCCAATATTAGAGAGACAACTGTTCAGAGCATGAGTGGATGCCAGATGTATAACATCATGCAAATGACTTTTTCTCCAGGACCAAGCAGGAAGTCAGTCGTCACATATGGGTGACGTCGGCGCCGACGGAGCGCTCGTGCGGAGCATTTCCCCAGCTTTCAAAGAAAGCCTTTGGGAATTGCAGCGCGCATGCGCGGTCCCCTTCCCGCCCAAGGGTGCCATCTTGCTCAGTCGTCTTTTTTCCGCGGAGCCCGACGGACGTAGTTTGTTTTTCCCCCGAGGAAAAAGTTGATTTCCCTGTTTTTTCTTCGGTTCGACGCCGGATCCTTTTCCCGCCTTGGCCCGATACACCGGTATCGAGTCCACACTCTTTTTCGGTTTTTGTCCTTTGTGACTAGCGTTCGCGCCATTTTTATTTTTTCACTGGCAGCCCGGTCTTTTGACCTCGCAGGGGCCTTTTTTTCCCCCGATGGCTACCAGCGGGTTTAAAAAGTGTGATCGGTGTAAGAAACTTATGTTTCTTACCAACACACATGACTGCTGCCTCCGCTGCCTCGGACCCGATCATGACCCGATGATCTGTGGTCCGTGTAGCAAAATGTCCTCGAAGGCGTTGAGGAGTTGGCAGCACCAGAAGGATAGGATCCTCTCTGACTCCGCGTCCGGACGGGCCCGGACCTCGTCAGAGGCCTTGACGTCTCGGGACTCCGGCCCCGAGCAGCGTCGGGGTTCCTCTGAGCGGGGGTCTCCTTCGCGGGAACATCACAGGAAGAAGAAACCCGCGAGGGCGGCGTCGGTGGACGCTCCTGGTTCCTCGAGGGCCAGGTCGCATAGCCCCGATAGCCGTCCCGGGTCTTTGGAGTCGGAGAGGCCTGCCAAACATCCTCGTATCGAGATGGAGTCTCCTGGACACATAAGTGCTGTAGTCCTCGTGGACTCTCCTCCAGGGGAGCCGACGTCGGGCCTGACGCCGTCGGGGCCCGAGTCGGGGGCTGCTGGGTCTCCTGAGCTCGGACTCAGGTTGACGGCCTTGGAGAGCAGCATCGCTGCCTTCATGGAACAGCAGCGGGCATTGATCGCCGGTCTCACCGGTGCATCTGCCCCGACCACCGGGACCTCGACGTCCAAGTCGACCCCGGAGGCCGAGTTCATCCTCGAGTCCATGCGGGCTCGAGTCGATCCTCCCTCGGCCACACGTTCGGGACCGAGGTCGTCGACGACGGTACCCTTGGAGTTGGGGCGGATGGCATCGGTGCCCGCCCGACCGGAGCCGCTCGATTCCTCCTCCGAGGAGTCGGACTGGGAGACGGAGGATGAAGAGTCACCCGGCACTTATCGGACTCGGTGTGTCCCATCGGACTCACCGGAGTCCGAACCTCGGAGACGATCCCCACCGGAGGATACCCGGTTCTCAGACTTCGTGCGGGATATAGCCAAGGCCTTGGCCTTCCCCACGGATCCCGAGGAGGAACCTCGAGCCAAGGAGCTCGAGGCCCTCCAGTATGACTCTCCCCCAAAGGAGGCCTTTACTGTACCGGTTCCTCCGATGCTGGAGCGGCTGCTCTTTCGCATGTGGGAGACCCCGGCCTCGACGCCGGTGTTAAGCAAGCGGGTCGATTCCATCTATCGAGTCCGCAAGAGCCCCAGGTTCCAAAAGGCACAATTATCGCACCACTCCATGGTTGTGGAATCGCTCATGCATCGACTGAAAAGTCTGAAGATGCACTCCTCGGTGCCTCCCGGCCGGGAGGCCCAGAACCTGGATGCCCTCGGTAAAAAGTGCTTCCAGGGCTCTATGCTTGCTTGCCGTGTCCAGACGTACCAGCTTTACATGGGCATGTATCTCCGAGACCTGGCAAAGGAGATTGCCGGGTTCTCTGCTGGTCTCTCCGAGGAACCTTTGCAGAGGTTCCAGGCCTTGTCCACTGGTATTCAAGAGTGCTCGAAGTTTATCTCTCGGGCAGCCTACGATGGCTTCGAGGCTTCGGCCCGAGTAGCCGGGGCCGGCATCGGTGCCCGCCGACAGGCTTGGCTACAGTCATCCGATCTCGAGCCATGGGTGCAGGACAGGTTGGTCGATGTCCCCTGCCGAGGTGAAAACCTCTTTGGCAAGCCCATGGTTGAAAAGGCTGCAGAACTCGAGACCGAGACTCTGACCAGGACTAGGCTGTCCAGGAAAACCTCTGCCCCTTCTCAGAAGAAGAAGGGCTCGGGAAAAAAGACCTTTTACCTGAGGAAGTCATCTGCCTATAAACAATACCCTCATTATCAGGCCTCTGCAGCTCCCCAACATGGTCAGCAGGCCAAGGGGCAGGGTCATGGGCCCCGTAGGCAGAAGGCCCCCAAGCCACCAACATCAGCCCCTGCTCAGCAGGGTGGGGGTTTTTGACTCAGAAAGCATAGCCTCTTCTCCTCAGCTGCCTCACATCAGCATAGGAGGCCGGCTGGCCCACTTTGCCCACAGGTGGTCAGCCGTCACATCAGATACCTGGGTGCTCCATATAGTCCAGAAGGGCTATCTTCTCCATTTTCACCAGGTACCTCCCTCCTATTTTCCAGGGGAGCCTCCAAGACTCCCTCTGCACAGGGACCTACTCCTTCAGGAGTTAGCAAGTCTGCTAAAGGAACAGGCTGTGGAACCGGTGCCCCACCACCTGAGAGGTCACGGCTTTTATTCCCGGTACTTTCTGGTACCAAAAAGAACAGGAGGCCTCAGACCCATCCTCGACTTGCGCAACCTCAACAAGTTCCTGGAGAGGGAAAAGTTCAAGATGCTTACCCTTGGAATCCTGCTGCCCTACCTCCAGCAGGGAGATTGGCTATGCTCCTTAGTTCTAAAGGATGCTTATACTCACATCCTTATTCATCCAGACCACAGACAATATCTCAGATTTGTTGTGGGGGGAAACCACTACCAGTACCGAGTACTTCCCTTTGGCCTAACCTCCGCTCCCAGGGTGTTCACCAAATGCCTGGCGGTGGTGGCAGCGGCCTACCTGAGGCTTCAAGGTCTTTTTGTGTTTCCATACCTGGACGACTGGCTCATAAGGGGCCAGTCTTCCCAGGAGGCCAGTCAAGCCACCCTTCGCACTGTGGCTCTGCTTCAGCAATTGGGGTTTGTCATAAACTTCGCAAAGTCCACTTTGCTCCCGTCCCAGAACTTGGAATTCATAGGAACAAAGCTAGACACTCTTCAGGCGAGGGCTTTTCTCCCAGTGGACAGGGCCCTCCGGTTGATGGATGTGGCCAGGCAGTTTCACAGCAATTCCCTGGTCTCCGCCAGGCAATTCCTGAGACTTCTCGGCCATATGGCTTCCACGGTTCATGTAACCCCCAATGCCCGCCTGCACATGCGGCCTGCTCAGTGGAGCCTTCGAACTCAGTGGCATCAGGCCACAGGGAGCCTTGCAGACTCGGTGAGAGTTTCCACCCTGCTCGTCTCCTCTCTACAGTGGTGGCTTCATCTTCCGAATCTGGTACTCGGGGTGGATTTTCAATCCCCCCCGCATTCTCGAGTGCTGACGACAGATGCTTCTCTTCTAGGTTGGGGAGCACATTGCCAAGGGGCATGTACTCAGGGTCTCTGGACTCCTTGGGAGGCTGCTCAGCAGATAAACTTCCTGGAGCTACGAGCAATACGCCTAGCTCTGAGAGCCTTCTCCCACCTCACGTCTCACCAGTATGTACTGGTCCAGATGGACAATCAAGTTGCAGTGTTCTACGTGAACAAACAAGGAGGCACAGGCTCCTTCCTTCTCTGTCAGGAGGCACAGCGGCTGTGCTCTTGGGCCATCAATCACAGAATCCTCCTCAGAACTGTCTACCTCCCCGGTCAAGAAAATTACCTGGCGGACAGACTGAGCAGGATCCTGCAACCACACGAATGGCGATTGAATCCATTGGTGGTTCAGCAGATCTTTCTCAGGTGGGGACTCCCCACCATGGATCACTTCGCCAGCCCTCTGAACCGGCAACTCCCGAGATTCTGTTCCAGACAACCTCATCCTCTCAGAGTAGCAGCGGATGCCTTTCTGATTCCGTGGTCCCAAGGCCTACTGTATGCGTTTCCTCCCACGCCACTAGTGTCTCGAACACTGTTCAAGGTCCTCAAGGACAGGGCCTCAATGATTCTGATAGCCCCCAGATGGCCGAGGCAGCCGTGGTTCCCACTCCTGTTGCAACTGGCGGTGGACACTCCCCTGCCTCTGGGAATTCAACACGATCTCCTGTCTCAGGACCAGGGGTCTCTCTTGCACCCCAACCTCCAGTCCCTTCATCTGATGACCTGGCTGCTGAAAGGGTAGTCCTGGCTCCCCTACTCCTGCCTAGAGAGGTGGAAGACGTAGTCTTAGCCTCTAGGTGGCAATCCACCAGGAAATCCTATGCTCTTAAGTGGTGTAGATTCTCCGCATGGTGTGCTCAGCACAGCGAGAATCCCTTCTCGTGCTTGGTAGCGGTAGTATTGCAATATTTGCTCTACCTCTCCAATCTAGGCCTTAAGTCCAATTCTGTCAGGGTTCACCTCAGTGCCCTCTCAGCGCACCACTCACAGGTGGATGGGAGGCCTCTTTCCAGCCACCCTTTGGTGGCTCGTTTTCTCAGAGGCCTCCTTCTGCTTAAGCCTCCTTTGCGTCCACCAGCCCCTGAGTGTGGGATCTGAATGTGATCTTACAGCGGCTTACTTGTCCGCCATTTGAACCTATGGCTACCTGCCCTCTCCATTTTCTCTCCTGGAAAACCTTATTTCTGGTAGCTCTTACCTCTGCTAGGCGAGTGAGTGAGCTTCAGGCCCTAGTGTCTGAGCCCCCTTACACTAGGTTCTACAGGAATAGGGTAGTCTTACGGACTCAACCGAAGCTTCTTCCTAAGGTTGTATCCCCTTTTCACCTCAATCAGGAGGTGGTTCTTCCGACCTTCTTTCCCAGGCCGCATGCCAACCGGGCTGAGATGGTCCTGCATACCCTGGACTGTAGGAGGGCGTTATCCTTCTACCTTGACCATACGCGGGAGCACCGGAGGGCTGTTCAGCTCTTCGTTTCTTTTGACCCCAATAAGTTGGGGCTCCCTGTCTCCAAGCATACTTTGTCCATATGGGTTGCTGACTGTATCGCCTGGGCTTATGGGGCAGCCGGCCTCTCGTTGGAGGTTCGAGTCACGGCTCATTGTGTCAGGGCGAAGGCTGCGTCAGTGGCTCATCTCCGCTCTGTTCCATTGGCAGACATCTGCCGGGCCGCTACTTGGTCTTCAAGCCAGACTTTTGTGGCCCATTACTGCCTTGAGAGGGAGTCCCGCAGGGACAGTGCTTTCGGACAGGCAGTACTCCATAATCTCTTTGGGGTTTAGGCAACTCCTACCCTCCGGCCCTGGTGTTGGGCTACCGGTCGGGGGCGTTCTCAGAGAAGATTCCTTCCTTACGTACTGACGAGTTAGAGGGAGCTCATTTTTTCGGCTTGAGGTCTCCGGTAGCCTTAAGCTGGGGAGTCCCATATGTGAGGACTGACTTCCTGCTTGGTCCTGGAGAAAGAGTAGTTACTCACCTGTAACAGGTGTTCTCCAGGAGCAGCAGGAATCAGTCCTCACAACCCTCCCTCCTCCCCTTGGAGTTGCAGTCATATGATTTATTTTGCTGATTTTTTTGCTTTTAGCTATGTCATCAGACTGAGCAAGATTGAACCCTTGGGCGGGAAGTGGACCGCGCATGCGCGCTGCAATTCCCAAAGGCTTTCTTTGAAAGCTGGGGAAATGCTCCGCATGAGAGCTCCGTCGGAACCGACGTCACCCATATGTGAGGACTGATTCCTGCTGCTCCTGGAGAACACCTGTTACAGGTGAGTAACTACTCTGTCCCACCGGGCAGTATGAGTGTAAACCTTATCTGTACAAGAGCACTTTGCGTTTGCATGCAGCTTAAGCAGATGTGTGGCTCTTATGTCCTTGGATCATAGCCTACTTACTTGTCCATTTGTTAAATGCATATGTGTCAGAAAGACTGTATGGTGGTCAGAGCAGCTGAGACAGCTGTGAAACTCTATTAGGTGGTACACTACAACTGAGGCTAGCTGCATTTCTGAGGTCTCATCAGGTACATTGGGGTAGCAAGGCCATACAGCACTCTCATCTGCCCCCATCCATCAGCATATATTCATCATGTTCACTCATGTATTCTCCTGACAGCTGCTACACCCTGGCCCACACTGTGGCATTTTACTCATTTAAGCATATCACTCACACCTCACCCGCAAATGATCTGCAGGTCACTACTGCCGCCCAGGCATTTTTCTATGCCTACATCATGGCACACTTCTACCACGTCCTATGCCACCCACTGACATCACAGTAGTTTACATGAGCACCCCCTCACTGAGACAGTCCAACTGCCTCCCACATTATCCACATGCTCACTGTCTCACACATATGTGACATATGGATGTGACTTGTCCATCACCAATTCATATGTTCTTATCCAGCACTTCACTTCTGACCTCTCCATAGGCTCCCTTATCCAGCTTGAAGGCAACCGTCCTTAGCGCACATTAACCTGCATGCTTGGCGCTCTTAACGCCTTCTTCTTAATGCTCGCTAACCAGCGGCTAGCACCCTTTACATGGTAATGCCTCCTCCCCACCCCAGACTTTAACACTTAGTAAACATACCCCTGGGTGTATACGTGTATTTTATAAAATGCATGCATAGGTCACACCTCGAATTAATGGTTAGAGCAACAAACTGAGAACAGAGTAAGCCATTTTCAAATCCCACTGCCACTCCTTGTGACCTTGGACATGTCCCTTAATCCTCCATTGCCTCAAGTACACACTCATATTGTAAGTCCTCTGGCGACAGGAAAATACCTACTGTATGTGAATGTAACTTCTCTTGACCTTCTGAGAAAGGTATAAGCTAAAAAAAAAAATCCACTACTCAAACTACTCCCCCAAAAATATCTATGCAAAGATAACATAAAAGTACCGGTGCACTTCCGTGCACATACTTTTTATGTAGATATGTCAGTGCACAGTTTTGTAAAACGAGGGCACTCAGGGTGAACAAGGCATAAGCTGAGAAACTAAATAAATGTATTACTTTGGTTTAACTGAGGAAGTTGTAAAGGAATTACCCATGCCAGAAATCATATTTAATGGTGATGTGTTCGAAGAACTGGAACAAATCTCAGTTTGTTTGTTTATTTGACAATTTGATATACCGCTCCTTTGTTACATCAGGGCGCTTTACAAAACATAGAACTTAAAGGATCTAATAGGCTATATTGTGAAAATAAAGAGTAGCAAATCATCTGCACAGGATAGTATACACCTCAGAGTAGTGAAAAAAAATGAAATTGCAGATATACTATTAGTAATCTGTAACCTATCATTAAAATCATCTATGATAGTTAAATATACTCAGTGGAGAAAGGTGAAAAGTGGAGGTCCCCAAGGATCTGTATTAGGACCACTGCTTTTTAACACTTTTATAAATGAAAATGGAGACAGTAAGTAAAGTAACACAGTTATTCAAAGTTGTTAAATCACAAAAAGATTGTGGAAATTGCAAGAGGACTTTGGGAGACTGGGCATTCTAATGGCAGATGAAATTTAATGTGGACAAATGTAAAATGATGCACATAGGGAAGAGCAACCAAAATAAGGCTACGCAATGGAAAGATCCACATTAGGGATCACTACCTAGGAAAAGGATACAGGGTCATCAATGGATGAAATCCTCTGCTCAGTGTGCATCAGCGGCCAAGAAAGCAAATAGAATGCTAGGCATTATTGGGAAAGGAATAGAGAATAAGACAAAATATAATATAATGCCTCTTTCTTGCTCCATGGTGCAAACGTGCTTTGAATATTGTGTGTACTTCTAATCAACACATCTCAAATAAGATATAATGGAACTAGAAAAGGTACAAAGAAGATTAACCAAAATGATAAAAAGGATGTAAAGATTAGAGATTAGTAACATAGTAAATGACAACAGAAAAAGACCAGCATGGTCTATCTGGTCTGTCCAGTAAGGTGGCTAGAGTTGTAGCCAGAGTCTGAACAGGTTACTCCCCCTCTATGCCTTTGTTTAGGGTTGTACCTGATGCTTTATGCAGCTATCTTCCTCTATTTATGATGTTATTTAAGTTTCTTTGAGAAGATCATCTTGCCATTAAGGATTCTCTGTGTCTATCCCACGCCTTTCTGAATTCTGCCACTGGTTTTGCTCCCACCACCTCCATTGGGAAGGCATTCACGGTATCCATTACCCTCTCTGTGAAAAAGTGTTTCCTGATGTTGCTTTTAAGTTTACCTCCTTGCAGCTGGGCTCTTCAGCTTGCATATGGCTAAAGAGAGATATTGTAGACATCTATAAAATAATAAGAGGAGTGAAACACGTAGACACAACTCTGTTGTATAATCTTTCAAATAATAAAAATACTAGGGGAGACAGTGAAGTTACTAATTAATACATTTAGAAACACATGCCCTTAATTTTTAGTCAGCCAAACCCAGTAGATACTTTTGATGAACTCATGAAACGTGTGCGCTCTCATGATTTCTCCTCTTAAATACTGCTATGTCCTTTATGTTGGCCTTTCCTAAAAACTTTTGTCAAAGTTGCAACTTATACAAAACACCACCTCTAGGGAGATATTGGGGAGATGACAGAGAAAGAACAACATCCTTGCCATGGAAATTACATTGTCTTCCACTGGAGGCCAGAACAGAATTAAAATTGCTGTTGCTTATCTTCTGAACTTTCAGGCAAAAGACCCAGCATACCAGAATGATACTATTGATTGATAGTGCCACATTTTTTTTTACATTGCATTAGTTAAGGCAAACGAGTTTGAAAAACATTTAGGAGAATAGTTACTGTATCCTCATCACTTTCTCCCTCTCAATTAAGTTTATATTGTCCTTGGTTTGCAGTTATTGGTCTATTCATCCCCTCCTGCTGTCACTCTAGTCCTTCCTGTCTTTAATTATCTTTATTGTATACTTTTTTTTTTATTTATATTTTTTGTCTGTTTTTTTTTAAAATATGTTATGTAAACCGCCATGATGTAAACCTTTTTCGAATGGCAGTATATCAAATCTACATAAATAGATAGATAAATACTAATGTGCCTTAAGGGAATAATGCATGATCTTTGACCCCCTAACGTGTAAAATAAGAGATGCAAATGCATGCAAAACAGCTCATTATTATTCAGATTTGATGAGTGCAGCTTATCTTGAACCTCACAAGCTGCACTGCTCCTGGAAAAATAACACCAGCTCAAAAGTGGCATTATTTGCCTGTCTAGGAGCATCGGGCCGCTAACATGCAGCACAATGCTCCTGGCTACATTCTTAAGGGGCCAGCACTTTAAATAGAAAACCATGCTCCAGGAGTCCCTCCCCTTGCTCCAAAAATGTCAGCATCCTGAACCAAAGATTACTCACTCCTCACACAGACCACAGCCTCCTTAAAACTCCACCACATGGACCCTGTTTCCCAACCCCTTCCTGAAGAAGCCCTTTACTCCCCAAAGGTCTCCCACACCTACCTTTAAGCCTACCTGATGGTCTAGGGGAATCCAGACAGGAGCAATCCCCATTGCTCCTGTTCGAACCAGTGCTGAAATCAAAATGTCACCCACAACCCCTAGCAGTAGTCTCATGGTCAAACTTGACCCCTAGTGATAATACTGCAAGACTATTGCTGGGTTCATGGGTGCCACTTTTGAAGTCAGTGCTAGTCCAAACAGGCGTGAGTGAGGATCATGTCTTTCCGGGTCCCCCTACACCTACACCACTAGGGAGGCTTAAAGGTAAGGAGATCTTCAGGTGTGATTGTGAACAGGAGTCCAGGTGGTATGGGGGTATTAAGGGAGGAAGACTTGGAGACTGGATTTGGGAGGGCCTGGGTTTGTGTGGGAAAAGAAGGCTATCTTTGAAGATGGATGGGCACTGACTCTTTTCTGGGGCTGGGGGGAGGGACCCGAGGGACCCCCCCCCCCCCAGGCATGGTTTTGTATTTAAAGTGCCAATTCTTTAAAAAAATGAGGCTGGGAGCATCAGGCTGCGTGTTGGTGGCCCTATGCTCCCAGCTTTGAAAAATAATGCCAGCTTTGAACTGATACCACTTTTCCATCAAAGTAATGCAGCATGTGGTGGTCAGTGCAAGCTGCATTAGTCCTTTACCATGGGAGTCACTAAACTGTGGTAACCCAAGCTGTAGTAAAATTCAAAGTGTGTTCTGTTAACTGTATTAATGATTTAGACATGTAAAATAGGTCTGTAAGAATGCAGTGCTAATTTCAGGGTTCTAAGAGTTCTGCTGCAAGGCCACCAGCTGAGGATGGTTATTGCAATGACTGGACAAAAAATAAGCTGTGAAGGTTTATAAAATATAGAATAAATCCCTGGGTAATTAAGATCTACTACTACTAGCACCATGAGCGTTCATTCTTGGTCCCAGTTCTGATGCAACTGGAAGCCCAAAAGAGCAAGTAGAAACAAATTGTAATCCTGATATGCTTTGTGGACATTGATTTTATAAAACATGCCAATATTTTGTGAAAAGCTATTTTTGTTGAATGATTAAGAAGTCTGTTTACTAACCTGTGATGTTATTAGTAAATAGGCCCCCTTGCCAATAATGGGAGCTGTGGTAAATAACACAGCAAATAGACCCCAGAATATTGCTAAATGAAATGTAGAGTATTTTTTATTACAAGTTAATTTGATATTTTGTTTCATTCCTGTAGGTTTATTGAATATGGTGAATATAAAAATAATTATTATGGCACAAGCTTTGATTCTGTTCGGTCTGTCTTAGCAAAGAATAAAGTTTGTTTGCTGGATGTGCAGCCTCACGTAAGTTAACAAAATGATTTTGCAGTATGCCTAAGACAGTGTAATGTAGTGTACTGCACTGGTACTTGAGGACAAAGCTACTAGAAATTTTGTTGGTAATTTCACTTACATGTTTAAGCCATCTATGCAAGGATAAAAGCCTGTTTTGAAAGGGGTTTTAGAAATAAGGCATTTTTTTAATCATATAAGCTGTAAATTTGATAAAGAATTTATTGTGCAAAATAAAAAAAATTCCTTTTCTTATATTTATTTACAAAAAATGTTTTTATATGCCACTCATTCACATTAGAGCTTTCTCTAGGCAATTTACAGTAAAGCATGCCTAATTCCATCATACTTATAGCCACAGTTAGACAAATAAAATACTGCATATTACCACATCTTCCAGTTAAAATACAGATAACTCAGATATTCATAAGTAATCACAAAAACATTTCATAAAGTAAGGAGTGTTAATGCCCTTATGAAATTTCATATAATCAGCCTCATTCTTTAATGAAAAGGGAGCAAGTTCTATAATTACAGAGCCACTCATATAAAAGCCATGGCTCTAGTCACCATTAATTTCTCCCTTTGACCCTAGTCTGCATATCTTGTTTCTAAACTGGCCCCTGTTCTTTCCCTATTATCCTTTAATCTTCTCACCTGGTAGTCTTACAGCTGGCTATGTTCCACTCCCCTGGAAGCATGCCATCGTTCACCCCTCCTTAAGAAACCACCTCATAACCCCCCTCTTGCCTTGATAATTTTCATCCAATCTCCACCTGGCTTTCCTCTCCAAACTCCTAGAGCACATCATCCTTTCTCAACTCATCCTTTCCATCAGGCCGGGCTCCGTCCCAGCCATAGTATTGAAGCTTTACTTTGTGCCTTCCTTAATCATATCTGGACCTCATTTGATTATGACAGCTCCACTCTCCTTGTCACCCTCGACTTCTCCTCTGCCCTCAATCCTAGAATTATCACCATCTCCTTTTCCATAGTCTCTATGCTATTAATCTTTGTGACACTCCCCAGAGGGAGTGGATAACATGAGGAAAGATCTACAAAAGCTGGAAGAATTGTCTAATGTTTGGCAGTTAAGATTTAATGTGAAGAAGTGTAGTGTCATGCACTTGGGAAGCAGAAATCCAAAGGAAATGTACGCGATAGGGGGGTGAGAGGTTGTTGTGCACAGACCAGGAGAAGGACCTTGGTATGATTATATCTGAGGATCTCAAGGTGGCAAAACAGTGTGACAAGGCAGTGGCAAAAGCCACGAGGATGATGGGTTGCATACAAAGAGGAATTACCAGCAGAAAAGAAGAGGTACTAATGCCACTGTATAAGTCACTGGTGAGGCTTCACTTGGAATACTGTGCTCAGTTTTGGAGACCTTATCTTGCAAAGGATGTAAAAAGACTGTAAACTGTTCAGAGGAAGGTGACCAAAATGATTTGGAGCCTGCGTCAGAAGCCTTATGAGAAGAGACTTGAAGACCTAAATATGTATACTCTGGAGGAGAGGAGGGATAGGGGAGATATGATTCAGACCTTTAAATACTTAAAAGAGAAATAATGATCAAACAAACCTCTTCTAAAGATGGGGAAGCTGTACTTTTTCACTGAAAGGGTGATAGATGCTTGGAATGCCCTCCCAATGGAAGTGGTGGGGGTAAATACAGTGACAGAATTCAAAATGGCATGTCTAGCAGCGAGATGGGGGCTATCCAGTCTTTTGCATTGAAAGTCACATGTTGGATTTTTTCCATGTTTCTGAGGGGTCTTACATGTGCACTAGATGCAAAGAGCTCTTTGCTCTCAGGGAACGAGTCCCATTTCTGGATGCTAGAGTAGAAAACTTGGAGGACCTAAGGAAGATAGAGAGGTATATAGATGAGACCTACAGGGACGTAGTACTGAAATCCCACCTCCAGTCTGGCAGCCTGTCTGTTGCTATGGAGGAGAAAGGTCACGTGAAAGGAGAGCATCACCTGGAGATGTCAAACCCAACCCTGTACCCCCTAGACCAGGGGTCTCAAACTCAAATTGCTTTGAGGGCCAAATGAGGACTTGTAAAATAACCCGGGGGCTGCATGAGACGTGGGACCTCATTTGCATAAATATTTGCATAATGTTACTATACCCTAACTTTTAGTAAACATGCCTCTTAATGAGTGCATGAATAAAGAAAGACTAAAAGATTTCTACATTACTATAATCCAGTGCCAACCGCCAGGCACATTAGGAACTGCTACAAACAAACACTGCCCATTTAGAACCCATAGCAAACCCGCCATATCCTAACAGCACTACCAGGACTCTCAAAGCACCATACCCTACCTATCAAAAGGCAACACTGCAAATATTAAATCAATACATTTCAGAGAATAACAATACATGACCTACTGGGGACAGAGAACAAGTAGCATTGTCAAATAGGAATTACATAAACAGAATACCTCAGCTCAGTTACACAAGCAGAACATACACCATCACCAAACAAGGAATCAAAATTTAGAAACAAGACAATTAAACTGGGACCCCCAAAAGCCAAACTTGGAATGTACAACAACACTGTAGAAATAAAACTATAAATTAATTTCCTCTTGTACTAAACAAAGCGCAGACGTTATTGATGCACATTTCCCAGAACTGACATATTCCAGTTAATAAATTCAAAATAAAGAGATTTTTCTACCTTTTGTGCATTTTTTTTCAGTTGCAATTGTTCCAGTCACTTTCTTCTGGTTTCTTCGTGCCTTCTGCTAACTCTCCATCGTCTGCTGTCCATTTGTCCTTTCTTCTCTCTTCTAGCTTTTTCCATTCTCCCTCTACATCTGCTTTAACATATTAATCTTTCTCCTTTTGCTCTTTCCTCATTCCTATTTCATCCACTCAAATTTTACCCCTCCATCCTCAATCCCCACTTACTCTCCCAATACCTGGCCAATTGTAGATTTGTCTTCCCTCCCACACAAAATATTTTTCCCCTCTCCATTTCACTCTCCCAGCTCCATCCCATTCTAATCCTCCCCCAACATCAGCTCCCTTCTAGTTCCAGTCCCACACAGCACCCGCTCCCTTCTAGTCACTGCATCAGCCCATTTTCAGTCCTAGCCCCCCATCAGCCCATTTCCAATCGTAGCTCCCCCCCATCAGCCCATTTCCAGTGCTAGCTCCCTCCCCTCACAGCCCATTTCCATTCCAAGCCCCCCTCCCCATCAGCCATTTGCAATTCAAGCCCCCTTCCACTCAGCCCATTTCCAGTCCTAGCAGACCCCCCAGCCCATTATCAATCCTAGCCCCCCATAGCCCATTACCAGTCCTAACCCCCCATAGCCCACTTCCAGTCTTACCCCTCATAGCCCATTACCAGTCCTAACCCCCCCATCACCCCATTTTCAGTGTTACCCCCATCACCCCATTTTCAGTTACCCCCCTCATAGGCCATTACCAGTCCTAGCCCCCCCCCCATAGCCCATTACCAGTCCTAACCCCCCTCCCACCATCAGCCAAGGTAGATTTTAAAAAAATGTATATTTGCTGCTGCTGCCGCCGCAGAATTAAGCGTCCCGCGGGCCCCTCTGCATGGCAGAGTCCTCGCCTCCCTGCAGCATCAGCTCCAAAAGCGGAGGCTTTCAGAGCCGCGAAGAGAGAGAGTTTCTCTCTCGCGGTTCTGAAGAGCAGCAGCGAGAGAGTCTTCAGAACCGCGAGAGAAAAACTCTCTCTCTTCACGGCTCTGAAAGCCGCCGCTTTGGGAGCTGATGCTGCAGGGAGGAGAGGACTCTGCCAGGCAGAGGGGCCTGCGGGACGCTTAATACTGCGGCGGCAGCAAGTTTGGATTTTTTTTTTTTTTACACGCCGGTAAGTGCTTCGTGGGCCGCACAAGATGCTCTCGCGGGCCGCATGCAGCCTGCGGGCCGCGTGTTTGAGACCCCTGCCCTAGACCTTTTTCACACTCCCAGGGCTGATCAATGCATAACCTTTGTAATCTTGTTCATATCCCTCTCCTCTCTCCCTCTTCTCTCCCTTTTTCATATGCACTGTGGAATGCACATTCTGTCTCCAATAACTTGCCTTCATTCATGATCTCTTTATCTCTAATACTCTACATCTCCTGGTTCTTGCTGAAACTTGGCTTCTCCCTGAAGATTCAGCTCTGTCACGGTGACTACCTGTTTTCCCTTTCACCTCAGCCCATTGTCCATGATGGTACTGTTGGGTTCCTACTCTCTCTCATTCCTACCAATTCTAGCCCCTCCTTCTGCCTCCATTTAATTCGTTTACTTTCTTTGAAGGCCATGCCACCCGCCTATTTTCTCCACTATCTCTCCGGGTAGCTATCATGTATCGATTCCCCCCTCCCCTCCCAACAAGTCCACCTCTACCTTTCTCACAGACTTTGACTCCTAGCTCTCCTTCTTTCTGGACATGACTTCCTCTTCCCTTATTCTTGGGTATTTTAACATTCACATTGATGCACCTTCTGCCTTAAAGCCCCTTTTCCTAACCACTTCATTCAACCTCCAGTTGTGCGCTACCGCTCCTATTTACAAGCATGGCCACTGCCTTGACCTCGTCTTCTCCTCCAACTGCTTACCATCAAACTTCAGCTCTTCCCTTATCTGACAATCACCTGGTAAAATTAACCCTTAACCATCCCCCTTCTTGGTCTCACCCGATCTCCACCAACATGTTCAGGAATCTTCACACTATCAACCCTTCAGTTCTCTCCACTGCGTCTTATCACCTCTTTCCTCCACTATGTCATCTGAATCCATTGATGGGCAGTATCGCAGTTTCCTTCTGTAACACTATACTCTCTTTTGCTCTGGATGCACTTGCTCCTCCCATTCCTTACCCTGTGAGGCATACTGAACTCAACCCTGGCTGTCCTCAACAACCCGCTACCTGTGTTTTTGTGCTGACTCAGCTGAACGCCTTGACTTAAGTCACATACGCTTGCTGACTACCTACATTTCAGATTTATGCTAATCTCTTTCCAGTCAGCCATAGCACTTGCCAAACATGAGTACTATGTCCATCTGATTAACTCTCTTGCCTCTGACCCTCTCCGTCTCTTTGCTATGTTCAATTCTTTCCTCAAGGTTCCTCCTCCCCCAATCCCCCCTTCATTGTCTGCCCAGACCTTGGCTGACTACTTCCATGACAAAATCCATGACAAAATCCAGAAGATTAGCCTTGCAGGGCCACCTCCACCTCATCTTCCCCCTCTTCACTCCCAAATCCTTCCCTCACCTTCGGTCACCTTTTCTTCCTTTTCGGACATCACTGAGGAGGAAATTGCAAATTTTCTGTCCTCCTCCAAACTGATTACTACTCCTCTGATCCCATCCCCACCCGTCCACTAAGATTTATCTCTTCTGCCATCATCGCTTCCATTTGTCATATCCTTAACTTATCACTTTCCACTGCAGCTGTTTCTATGGCCTTCAAACATGTTGTGGTTACACTTCTCTTCAAAAAGCCTTCATTAGATCCTATCTGTTCTTCCAATTATTGACCTATCTCTTGCTTCCCATTTGCTTCAAAACTACTTGAACGAGCAGTTCACCACCGCTGTCTTGACTTTCTTTCCTCTCAAGACTTTCTGGATACACTGCAATCCAGTTTTCGTTCTCTACATTCCACAGAAACGACTCTTGCCAAAGTCTCCAGCAACTTGTTCCTTGCCCAATCCAAAGGCGGCTTCTCCATTCTCATCGTTCTTGACCTTTCTGCTGCTTGTAGGTAAGTAGGAGAAATTTGAACTAGATGCGGAAATGAATAGAAAACCAGTGAAGTGACTTCAGAAGAGTGGTTACATGAGCATAGTGACAATGGTGGAGCATAAGCCATGCAGCTGAGTTTTGAACAGATAGAAGGGGAGAAAGATGATTCAGATGGAGACCAGTAAGAAGCAGGTAAACAATAGTCAAGATGGGGAGGTGGCTAGTGAGTGGATGAGGGTCTTAGTAGTGTTTGTAGCAAGAAAGGGACAAATTTTGCCGATGTTATAGAGCAAGAAGCAACAGGTTTTAGCTATCTGTTGGATGTATTCAGAGAAAGAGAGAGTAGAGTCAAAGATGACCCCAAGGTTGCGAGCTAGGAAACATGGAGGTGTGTAGTGCTATCCACAGAACTAGATAAGGGAGGAAGGGGGGAGGAGGGTTTAGGGGAAAAGATAAGGAGCTCAGTTTTGACCATGTTCAGTTTCAGATGGCAGTGAAACATCCAGGCAGCAATGTCGAATAAGCAGGCAGAGATCTGTTTCTGGATTCCTGGAGAAATTTCAGGTGCAGAAAGGTAGATCTGAGAGTCATCAGCATAAAGATGGTACTGAAAACCATGGGAGGAAATAAGTGTACCAAGGGATTGAGCGTAGAGAGAGAAAAGGAGAGGTCCCATGACAGAGCTCTTAGGTACACCAACCGAAAGTGGGGTTGGAGTAGAGAAGGATCTAGCAGAATATACACTAAAAGCACATAAGAACATAAAAACATAAGATATACCATACTGGGTCAGACCAAGGTCCTTCAAGCCCAGTATCCTGTTTCCAACAGTGGCCATTCCAGGTCACAAGTGCCTAGCAGGTTCTCAAAAAGAGACACAGGTTCCACAATGCTTGTCCCAGAGCAAGCAGTGGATTTCATGCTTCCTCTTTAATAATGTTTTATGGACATTTCCTCCAGGAACTTGCCCAAACCTTTTTTAAGCCCAGCTACACTAACAGCTTTTACTACATCCTCCGGGAACAAATTCCAGAGTTTAATTACATGTTGAATGAAAAAATATTTTCTCTTATTAGTCTTAAATGAGTTATATTGTAGCTTCATTCATATCCCCTAGTCTTTCTACTTTTTGATGGCAAAAACAACCGATTTATGCTTCTTCAGAAACAAGCAGGAAGTCGGTCCTCACACATGGGTGACATCTGGGCGGACGGAGCCTGCGCGGAGCATTTCCTCAGCTTTCATGCATGCGTATGCATGGTCCCCTTCCCACCCAAGGGTACCATCTTGCTCAGTCTCTTTTTTTTCAGCGGAGCCAAATGGACGCCTGTCCTTTTCCCTGGAAAAAATCCTTGCTAAATATCCTTAAATTACCTTTTCCCGGTCTGTGTACCGGTTCCTCTTCCCGCCTCGAGTGCTCGGCCCTTTTTTCTTTTTTGATTGAGGCTTGCCTTGACCGGCATTCATGCCTTTTTTTTGCCTGGGGGCACCCCACCGTTCCCCCGGTGCATTCAAAAAATGTGAACACTGCAGTCAAACTATGTCAGTGACCGACACCCATAATTGCTGCCTATGCTGGCTGGGACCAGGCCATGGCATTACCTCCTGTGACCTGTGCCAGGCCATGACTCCTAAGACCAACAAAAAGAGGTTGGAGTTGCAGGAAAAACTGTTCCCCAAGTCTGGCTCGGCCCCGGCCTCCCTGATGCTGAGCTCCAAGCCCAGCACTTCCCGTGAGGCCCAAGTGTCCTTGGAGTCCCGAGGCGGTGGCTCCTCTGAGAAGATCTCGGACCCCGAGAAAAAGAAGAAAAAGTCCTCAAAGTCTGCCAAGGTTGCACTGGAGAAACCTTGTAAAACCGCCCGGAGGGACACGGGCGGCTTCGAGACGTGCCCTACCAAGGTCCTCAAAAAAAGATTCATTGGCCGGCGGAGACCATATGAGGTTTCTCGAGGACGTCCTTGCGCAAGTGCTGGCACTGGGCCTGACATCCTCTGTGCCCATGCTGAAAGCTACGGAGCCTTCTGACTTGGAAACCAGAATGGCATCACTGCTATCCTGGCCCTGCAGCAGGCAATGATGGCTGGTTCTTCTGAATCATCTGCCCCGATGACCAGGGGGCCCCCGACTGCGGGGGAGTCCCTGGTCATCAAACCAAGCTCTGAGCACCACCAGCCTCTCGTAAGCTCTTGGCGCCAGTCGAGGTCACGGTCTTGGTCCCAGTCCTCAGGCATCTGATCCTCTCCAACTAGTTTCCGCGACTCGGATCCCATGTCCTCCAGAGGCCCCCTGACTCTTTGACGCTAGCCTCGAGATATTGAATCTCAGGGCCTTGGATTCGTCGTCACCACTCAACTCTGCGGCCCTCCTCTCCTTTGCAGTTCGCAACAACATACTCGTGTGAACAGCTTACCACCTGGGCCAGGACAACTGCCTAGAGAACAGACGGAGCAGAGTCCTTCGGCTGCACAAGTGGCACTTGAACCCCAGTGTGGCCTTTCCACCTCTGGGGCAGGCCCATGATGGACCTATTTGCCTCTCCGGACAACATGCAGCTGCCTCTCTTCTGCTTGCGCCATCTGCACCAGGAGAGAGTGGCAGCAGATGCCGTCCTGATCTCGTAGTCCGAGGGCCTACTCTATGCATTCCCATCAACCCCCCCGGTCACCAGGACCCTCTTCAAGCTCCAGAGCACAAGGGCATCATTCATACTAATTGCCCCCAGGTGGCCAAGGTAGCCCTGGTTTCCATTGCTGTTCTCCCTGTCAGTGGCACTCCCAGTCCCGCTGGGCCAAGCCCCCAAACCTCCTGTCTCAGGAGGGGGCTCACTCTTGCACCTCAACCTGGGGTCCCTAATGCTAACAGCATGGCTGCTGCAAGGATAGCACTGGTCCCTTTCAATCTTCCAAGAGAAGTTGAGGAGATCCTACTGGCCTCCAGAAAGCCCTCCACCAGACAGGCTTATGCCTTTAAGTGGAGAAAGGTTCTCTGCCTGGTGTGTGGAAAGAAGGGAGGACCCCTTCTCCTGCCATGTTCAATTAGTACTCCAGTACCTACTGCACCTG
This sequence comes from Ichthyophis bannanicus, assembly GCA_033557465.1. Taxonomy (NCBI): domain Eukaryota; kingdom Metazoa; phylum Chordata; class Amphibia; order Gymnophiona; family Ichthyophiidae; genus Ichthyophis; species Ichthyophis bannanicus. The sequence continues at coordinate 369,897,567 of CM066031.1, forward strand.
TCACACACCAGCCTGAAGTATAATTCAGTGAGGGTGCATTTGAGCGCGATAGCCACTCACCACCACCCAGTTGAGGGAAAACCCCTCTCAGGCCAGCTCCTGGTCTCCAGGTTCTTCCAGGGCCTCCTGTTATCCAAGCCCCCTCTACACCCTCCAGCAGCAGAGTAGGACCTCAACATGGCGCTCTCACAGTTCACCAGACCACTGTTCGAGCCCCTAGCCATTGCCACCTGTGGTACCTGTTTTGGAACATGGCCTTTCTGGTGGCCTTCACGTCCGCTCGAAGAGTGAGCAAACTCCGAGTCCTGGTGGCAGATCCACCATATATGAGGTTCTACAAGAACAGAGTGGTGCTCCGCACACATCACAAATTCCTCCGAAAAGTGGTATCTCCTTTGCACTTCAACCAAGAGGTGGTCCTCCCCACCTTCTTCCCATAGCCTCACACCGATTGGGAGGAACTCGTACTTCATACATTAGATTGCAAACAGGCCCTGTCCTTCTACTTACAGCAGACACAAGCCCATCGCAAAGTTCCTCAGCTTTTTGTGTATTATGACACCAGCAGACTAGTGCTCCCTGTGATTAAGCAAACTGTCCACTTGGGGATGGACTGTATTGCCCTCGCTTATGAGCAAGTTGGCCTCTCCCTTGAGCACCGGATCACAGTGCATTGCGTGAGGGCGATGACCATGTCCATAGCCAACCTGCGCTCAGTGCCGGTGACAGAGATGGTCTTCGATTCACATGTTCGCAGCTCACTACTGCCTGGAGAGTGAGTCCCGCATTTGGTCAGGCAGTATTCCATAATATTCTCGGGATGTAGGGAACTCCTGCCCTCCGACCCTTCTGTGTTCAGGCTACCGGAGTGTGAGTGTCACTGGACACTAGGGTCTTGCAGAGTCTCTCAGTGAGGATTCACTTTCTGCAACTCAAAGCTACCCAATTGGTCGCTGTTGGTGCAATCGTGGTTCGGTCCTCAGCAGCCTGGAACTAGGGAGACCCATATGTGAGGACTGACTTCCTACTTGTTCCTGGAGAAAGTATAGTTACTCACCTGTAACAGGTGTTCTCAAGGGACAGCAGGAATCAGTCCTCACAACCCTCCCTCCTCCCCTGCGAGTTGCCCTCCCTATCTTGTTTTATTTTTTTTCTACCGTCCTAGCTGATTGAGCAAGATGGCACCGTTGGGCGGGAAAGAGACCACGCATGCATGGTAGCATGTCCCAAAGTCCTTCTTTGAAAGTTGGGGAAATGCTCCGCACGGGCTCCATCAGCGCTGACATCACCCATATGTGAGGAATGATTCCTGCTTTCTCTGGAGAACACCTGTTACAGGTGAGTAACTACACTTTTCCCATTCCACTCCATTATTAATTCATAGACCTCTATCATATCTCCCCTCAGCTGTCTCTTTTCCAAGTTGAAGGGCCCTAACCTTTTAAGCCTTTCCTCATAGGGGTATCCTTCCATCCCATTTACAATTTTCGTGGTGGTTCTCTGTAGCTTTTCTAATTCCGCTATATACTTTTTATGATATAGCGACCAGAATTGCACACAATATTCAAGGTGTTGTCGTACTATGGAACAATACAGAGACATTATAATATCCTTTGTTTTATTCTCCATTCCCTTCCGTATGATTCCAGCATTGATATTCTTGGCTGCCGCTGCACACTAGGTGGAGGATTTCAATGATGCCTAAATCTTTTTCCTGGTTGGTGGTTCCTAATGTGGAACCTTGCATTGTGTAGCCATAGTTTGGGTTCTTTCCTAGGTGCATAAATTTGCACTTGTCCACATCAGATTTCATCTGCCTTTTGAATGTCCAGTCTTCCAATTTATCAAGGTCCTCTTGCAATTTTTACAACTTTGAATAATTTTGTGTCATCTGCCAATTTGATTACCTCAATCATTATTCACATTTCCGTATCATATATGAATATGTTAAAAAGCAGTGGACCCATCACATATCCCTGAGTTACTCCACTATTCACTTTTCTCCATTCAGGAAATCGGCCTTTTAGCCCTACCCTCTGCTTTCTGTCTTTTAACCAGTTCCTGATCCACAATAATACACTGCCTCCTATCCCATGACCTTTTAATTTCACCGAGTCTCTCTTGCGGGACCTTGTCATAGGCTTTCTGAAAATCCAGGTACACTATGTCAACTGGTTCACCTTTGTCTACCTATTTATTCACACCTTCAAAAAAATATAACAGATTAGTATAAGATCTTCCTTGGCTAAATCCATGTTGGCTTTCTCCCATTAAACAAGGATTATCTACATGTTTAGTAATGTTGTGTTTTATAATGGTTTCTACAATTTTGCCCGATACTAACATCAGGCTCACTGGTCTGTAGTTTCCCAGTTCACCCCTTGAACCTTTTTTAAAAATTGGTGTTATATTGGCCATTCTCCATTCTTCATTCTTCAAGTACTATAGATGATTTTATGTTCATAGATAGTAGGTCTGCAATCTCATATTCAGGTCTTTAAACACTTTGCATGTATACCATCTGGTCCAGGTGATTTGCTACTCTTCAGTTTATCAAATAGTAGTAATACATCTTCCCAGTTTATCAATATTTCTTTAAATTTTTCTGATGCATCACCTTTAAATACCATTTCATGCATGGGTAACTTCCCTACATCTTCCTCAGTAATGAACGAAGCAAAGAATTTATTAATTCTCTCCACTATGGCCTTGTCCCCTCTTAGTGCCCCTTTTACCCTTCTATCATCCAATGGTCTAACTGCCTTCCTCACAGGTTTTTTGCTACGAATACTTGAAAATGTTTTTATTAAGCATTTCTGCTTCCACAGCAAGCTTTCTTTCAAATTTTCTCTTTGCCTGCCTTATCAATGCCTTGCATCTAACTTGCCATTGCTTATGTTGTTTCCAGTTTTCATCATTTGGAGCCTTTTTCCATTTCCTGAAAGATTTTTTTTTTGGCTACAACAGCTTCTCTGACCTCACCTTTAAACCAGGCTAGCAGTTTTTTTGGATTTCCTTCCACTTTTCTTAAAGCATGGAATACAGCTGGTCTGGGCTTCCAAGACAGTATTTTTAAAAATACACCGGCTTTTTGCTATGAATGTACTTGAAAAAGCTTTTAAGTGGTTTTGCTTCCATGGCAAGCTTTTATTTCATCCTCTCTTTGCCTGCTTTATCGGTGCCTTGCATTTAACTTACCAGTGCTTATTTTGTTTTCAGTTTTCGTCATTTGGCTCCTTTTTACATTTCCTGAAAGATGTTTTTTTGGCTACAACAGTCTCTCTGACCTCACCTTTAAACCATGGTGGCAGGTTTTTGGCCTTCCTTCTGCTTTTCTTAAAGTGTGGAATACATCTGTTCTGGGCTTCCAATATAGTGTTTTTAAACAATGCCCATGCATGATGTAAATCTTTAACCGTTTCAGCTGCTCCTTTTATTTTACTTAACAATTTTCCCCATTTTTTCATAGTCTCCCTTTTGAAAGTTAAATGGTAGTACTGTGGATTTCCTTGCTGTCCTTCCTCCATTTATTAAATCAAACGTGATCATGAACATAAGAACATAAAATATGCCATAGTGGGTCAGACCAAGGTCCATCAACCCCAGTATCCTGTTTCCAACAGTGGCCAATCTAGGTCACAAGTACCTAGCAGTTTCCCCAAAAGACACAGATTCCACAGTGCTTGTATTGGGGCAAGCAGTGGATATCCCAGGTCTCCTTTAATAATGGTTTATGGACCTTTCCTCCAGGAACTTTTCCAAACCTGTTTTAAACCCAGCTACACTAACAGTTTTTGCTACATCCTCCGGTAACAAATTCCAGAGTTTGATTAAACGTTTAGTGAAAATTATTTTCTCTTATTAGTCGTAAATAGGTTACCCTCTAGCTTTATTGCATGTCCCCTAGTCTTTCTATATTTTGATGGCGTAAACAGTCAATCTATGTTTACCCATTCCACTCCATTAATTTATAGACCTCTATCATATCTCCCCTCTGGCATCCCCTTTACAGGTTAAAGAGCCCTAACCTTTTTAGCCTCTCTTCATAGAGGTATCTTTCCATCCCCTTTACCATTTTGGTGGCTCTTCTCTGTACCTTTTTTAATAATACTATATCCTTTTTAAGATACGGCGACCAGAATTGCACACAATATTCAAGGTGCGGTCGCACCATGGAACGATATAGAGGCATTATAATATCTTTTGTTTTATTCTCCATTCCTTTCCTTATGATACCTAGCTTTCTATTTGCTCTCTTTACCGCCGCTGCACACTGGACGGGGGGTTTCAACATGTTATCCACGATGATGCCTAAATCTTTTTCTTGGGTGGTGGTTCCTAATGTGGAACCTTGCATCACATAACCATAGTTTGGGTTGTTTTTTTCCTGGTGCACAACTTTGCACTTGTCCACATTAAATTTCAATGGTGATGTTCTCACCAAGCAGGAATCTCCAAATAGAGGGTCAGCAACTCATGTGCTCAGAGAGGAAAGCTTCTGAACAAAGCCCCGGCAGGGGGAGGGGATAGGGAAGTGCTGAAAGGCAGTTAAGTGGAAGCAGGCAGATTCCACAGGAAATGCCCTAATAAAACTCAAGCAAGGTAAAAAAAAAACAACTTAAGACTCCAAATATCTTCAAGACAAGCTTTGTAGAGGAATAGGGAGAAGAAGCAAAAAGAAAGAAGAAGCACTCCTAAATGTGCATGCAGAGAACAGAGACAATAAGGTATTGAGAAGGGAGACACAGCATTACAGAGAGTAGGAGCTGGGTAGAGGACATACAGAGGATAAGGATACATGCTGACAAAACAGAAATATAGACAGAACAATAAATAACAAGCTAGGTTCTAAACAGGCACAGGAAAATGCCTGAACAGAGCATACAGAGTTAGCAGGGGCTTACGATGATCGTACTGTCACCACGCAGGAACCTCCAAATGGAGGGTCAGCAGCTCATGTGCTGCATACATGTTAACCAACTATCTTTATCTTTATTCATGCACTTGATATACCGCCCAGGCGCAGGTATCAGGGCGGTGTACAAAAATATCAATACAGGCTGCAGGTGAAAACAAAAGAGAGAAAATAACGCCAATATGTGACAGGAAAGAGATAGGCAAAGAGACAGAAAGAGCGACAGGCATAGGCTTCAGGTGTACAAAGGGGGAAAGGTCTAAGCCAGAGGGGGGCTCAGGCAGAGGGAGGAGGGCGCGGGGGAGTCAGAGAGGGGAAGGTCAAAAGCCTGGTAAAAAAGATGTGTTTTGCGCATGCCTTTGAACCTGGGAAAAGACAGCTTGGTATGGAGGGAGAAAGGGAGGGAGTTCCAAAGAGCAGGGCCTAAAAAGAAGAAAGGGGAGTGGCGGGTAAATTCAAGTTGAGCATGTGTAGGGGAGGGAAGTGAGCTCAGTGGAGGAGGCGGGGGTGAGGGTTGGACGTGAATGAGGTCGGCAAGATACTGGGGGGTGGCAGTATGAAGGACTTTGTGAGTGAATATAAGTAATTTGTAGACTAACCTGAACCTGATCGGGAGCCAGTGGAGGTGGATGAGCAGAGGAGTGACATGGACGGTTGAGGAGAAATGGGTGAGAAGACGGGCTGCTGTATTTTGGATAAGCTGCAGGCGGTGAAGCTGGTACTGAGGAAAGCCGACGAAGATAACGTTGCAATAGTCAAGTCTGGAGATGACAAGGGATAGGACAAGGGTAACGAGGGAGGGAGGGGAGAGAAAAGGGCGAACAGCGTGAATCTGTCGTAAGGAGGAAAAGGAGCGACAGACAAGCAAGGAAATATGGTGATGGAAAGAGAGGCAGGAGTCCAGTGTGACACCAAGATAATGTAGAGACAAGAGGGACCGGAGTAGCAGAGAGGGTGGAGGAAAGGGAGGGAGGGGGGTCACCGAAAGAGAACCACAAGACCGCGGACCTAGAGGGATCAATGTGGAGAAAGGTGTCCTGAAGCCAGGAGGCAACACAGGAAAGGCAGGTGTTGAGGGAAGTGAGGTCAGTGACGTGAATTATTTTACTAGAATACCTTTATTTCCTTTCTGATGAAAAATTTTAAATCTCATTAGTGAGAATACACATTAATGCCATTTTTAGCCTACCATGGTAGGGTAAGAGACCTCTCCAGTTCTAAGTGTCCAATAATTTCCAGATTTAGGAAAGGTCATCTTTGAAGGAAGCTTCCTATTCAAAAACCTCCAATTCCATGGCATTTGAACATAATTCCAATCAATCGATGAAACCGTCATTTGAACCAATGGGATTCTCAGCTTTAAAGCATGTTCCTGGAAAGAAGCTTTTTTAATATCATTTAATTCAGCTAGGAGGGTCTGAGAGTTTCAGCTGTCATGCCACATCTGGCATATATGCAGTTTTTCTCAGATATTCTTGAATTCATCCTAAATATCACTTTTCAGTGGTGAAAGTTCTAGTGGGGGCCTCCAAGCAAAACTTTGCTGAGGAAGCTCTACAACAACCAAGGTTGTGCTCCCTCCCGATGCTGCTTCAAGTTCTTCATGGGGGGAGGGGGTGAAGAGGCACTTTGGCGGCAGGTGGAAAAGGTTGCAGCCAGAAGCCTGCTGTTGCTTCTTCTCTAGCCATCAAGGAGTCCGGTGAGCTGCAAATATGTAGTGTCCGGGGAACTCTGGATCAGCATTTGGCAGTAGGATTGAAAAGCCTGCAATGTTTATTCCTGATTTGCTATGAGAAGTCATGCCTAACATGAACCACTTTCTTGGCATTTTTGTTTGTGAAATAAAAGACTTGGCAGCGGCTAACAAGGGTTTGTGGAGGTCCTGAGAGAGTAAAAGGTGCAATCTGGTCAAGTGGCGAAACTGGAGGAACAAGTGGGTGTTCTACAGTCCTTCAGTGAGGCACAAGTGAAGGATAAGAACATCCTGTCTAAGAAACTGGAATGTATGGAAAATCAAGTAAGAAAGAACAACCTCAGATTTTTGAAGTTTCTGAAATCTCCCGTGCTGTGACCTGTGGAGACAGCACGGAAGTATTTCTGTGAAATTCATAAGATTCCTTAAGTTAACTAACCTCCTTAATTAGGGCTTAATATCTCTCTGTAGGTATGCCTACAAACCCCTCTGGGGGCCCTCTGAAGAAGCCCAGTCTGAGGTTTTGGATATTATCACTGAGCGAGTTACCATGATTGTCACATTTGCTTTAGAAACAGACTGCAATTTAGTATTACATCTGTTTTATAAGAATTTGAATGAATTGCTTTTGGGTTCTAGGGTGCGTATTTTCCCCGATTTCTCCAGAGAAACCCAAAGGAGGAGGAGGAGGGAGTTCTTGGCTTTAAAGCCTAGAGTCCTCACCTTAGGGGCCAATTTTTTCTTAAAGTTTCCGTGTAGTGTTGTATTATTTTTTCTGATAAACAATATGTGTACTGTGACCCTAAATAGCTCTTACAGTTTCTGTCTTTAAGAGAAGAGATTGAAGTGAAGTTGTGATATTCCTTTCCAGCTGATTTTGCGCTCTCCCACCCTCCCCCTTATTTTATTTTTTATCTTGAAGTAAACTTTTTCAGATATATGAGCTTCACTAGATTTGTGGACTGTTAGGACATCATTTGATTTTTCCTTTTTGTATTAATTTTCTTTGTTGGTTTAAGATTTATTGGCAGTTCATATTGTTTTAATGATTAATGAACAAATTTATAAATAATTTTTTTTAAAAACATATTTATAAATGACCTAGAAATGGGAATAACAAGTGAGGTGATCAGATTTACAGATGACAAAAAATTAATCAAAGTTGTTAAATCTTATGAGAATTTACAATAAACACAATGTATATTTCATGAAGAAAGCATATTTCCCTAGACTTAAAAACAATTAATAAAAACAACACATACACCACAAATAAAACCTATAGCTAAAATCTCTTAACTATCCACTGCCTAATCACTGAGCCACTTTATAATACACTCCTACTCCCAATAATCATTCCAAGTGAATTCCAAATCTTTTGGGGCACAACAATAAAATGTTGTAGAAGCTGTCTCAACCAACTCTGGTGTCAGAACCACCAAGAGCCTTTCCTCAAATGATCTCAAAATTCTGTATACCAGTCCAGTTTTACTACTAAGGGAAATTGGCAGACCACAAACCAAGAGTTACAGTAGAGCCAGCAATTTAAACAACATTCTTGCATGGATTGGCATCAGTGAAGTGTCTGAAGAACTGGCTGAACAGGATCATTCACCTTTAGTCCCATCAACATTCTAACAGGTGTATCTTGGACACACTATGGTCTTTGCCACCTTTTAATTTGTACTCCCAACCAAGATTGCCTTACAGTAGTCCACTCACTCCATAACAAGAGAATGTCAAATGACCCTGTGATAAATACTATTACTACCATCGAGCATTTATATAGCTCTACAAGACGTACACAGTGCTGCACAGACATATGGTTACTATCCACAAATCATTCGTGACTTTTATCACAGCCCGATGATGTTATCAGAATGGGATTTGCCTCTGCCTCCTGTTTCTAAAAAAATCAAAAAAACAGCTGCAGCTCCTCTACAGTTGTTGCCAGAACCACTCTTAATAGAAGTGGACACGAGGTGGTGAATAGGAGTGTAGGTGGTGGACACGAGGACAGTATCTGAACGTCAAAAAACATGGGACAAATAAAGAGGATCTCTAAAGGTAAAAAGGGGACTACTGTAGTTGATATGAAAGGACAGACTGTAAACAACTGATCTACATTTACCCATTCCACTCCATTTTTTATAGACCTCTCTCATATCTCGCCTCAGCCGTCTCTCTTCTAAGTTGAAGAGCTCTAACCTTTTAAGCCTTTCCTCATAGGGATATCTTTACATTCTCTTTACAATTTTTGTCGCTCTTCTCTGTTCCTTTTCTAGTTCTGCTATATCCTTTTTAACACATGGTGACCTGAATTGCACACAATATTCAAGTGCGATCACACCATGGAGCAATACAACTGCATTATAATATCCTTCATTTTATTGTCCATGCCTTCCTTTATGATTCCTAGCATCCTATTTGCTTTCTTGGCCACCTTTGCACACTGAGCAGAGGATTTCAGCGTATTAGGCTGCTCTATCTCTTTTTTAAAAGTTAATGTCAGCAGCCTGGTTCCATCCTGGTTAAGGTGGATACCAACCTTTCAGAAAAGCCCTCCCTTCCACAGAATGTTACCCAGGTCCTTACAAATCCAAAACCCTCTTCCTTGAACCATTGTCTCATCCATACATTGAGACTCCAGAGTTCTGCTAACCTCTTGGATCTTGTGCATGGAATGGGAAGCATTTCTGAGAACGCTACCCTAGAAATTCTGGATTTCAACTTTCTACCTAAAAGCCTAAATTTGACTTCCAGAAAGCGTAGTTACTCACCTGTAACAGGTGATCTCCGGGAACAGCAGGAATTTAGTCTTCACACATGGGTATCGTCGGTACTGACGGAGCCCGCACGGGAACGCTCCCCAGCGTCCAATAGGAAAGCTTTTGCGTCGCTGCCTTCCTGCCTTTCCAACTCTCCCTCTTCAGTTGAGTTTATAGCTGAGACAAAGGAGAGAAGGAGAGATAGAGAGAGAGAGAAAGACAACTCCTAGGGGGAGGTGGGTGGGTTGTGAAGACTAAATTCCTGCTGTTTCCGGAGATCACCTGTTACAGGCTGTCGGGTAAGGTTTGCCTCTTTGCGGATGATACCAAAATCTGCAATAGAGTAGACACCCAGGAAGGGGTAGATAACATGAGGAGGGATCTAGCTAAGCTTGAAGAATGGTCTAGAATTTGGCAGCTGGGATTTAATGTTAAAAAATGTAAGGTCATGCATTTGGGCTGCAGCAATCCAAGGGAGCAATACAGTATAGGAGGTGAAGTACTTTTGTCCACTAAAGAAGAGCGGGACCTAGGCGTGGTTGTGTCTGATGATCTTAAAGTAGCTAAACAGGTGGAAAAGGCGACAGCAAAAGCTAGAAGGATGCTTGGGTGCATACGGAGAGGAATGGCTAGCAGAAAAAAGGAGGTGATAATGCCTCTGTATAAGTCTTTGGTGCGACCTCATTTGGAGTATGGTGTGCAATTCTGGAGACCGCACCTTCAAAAGGATGTGAACAGGATGGAGTCGGTGCAGAGGGTTGCTACCAAAATGATTAATGGGCTTCATTATAAAGCATATGAGGACAGACTTAAGGATCTTAATATGTACACCTTAGAGGAAAGGCGGGATAGAGGTGATATGATTGAGATGTTTAAATACCTCCGTGGCATAAATGTTCAGGGAGAGAGCCTCTTTCAATTGAAAGCAAGTTCTGCTACGAGGGGACATGGGATGAGGGTGAAGGGAGATAGATTCAGGAGTGATATGCGGAAATATTTCTTTACGGAAAGAGTAGTGGATCCGTGGAATAGTCTCCCAGTGGAGGTGGTAGAGATGAGGACAGTAACTGAATTCAAGAAAGCATGGGACCAACACAGAGGATCTCTAAAGGCAAAAAGTGGACTGTTGTAGTTGTTATGGAAGGACAGACTAGATAGGCCATGTGATCTTTTTCTGTCGTCATATTTCTATGTTACGCTATCTCCAGGAACAAGCAGGAATGTAGTCTTCACACATGGGGACTCCCCAGCTGAGAGATGCCAGGGAGATGACCCCAGAAAGCTGCGAAACCCAGGTTGAGATGGGTCATGCTTCCTCCCATGGATCTCTGGCATCGAAACCCGGGACGGCGGGTAGGAGTTGTTCTAAGTCTGAGAGAGATGCTGGAGAACAGCCTGACCAAACGAGGCTTCCCGACGGGAGTCCTTGTCCAAGCAGTAGTGGGCTGAAAAGGTGTGTACCGAAGCCCAAGTGGCTGCTCTACAAATGTTGTCAATGGACACTGAGCAAAGGTTAGCCATAGAGGCTGCCATTGCTCTCACATTGTGAGCTGTGACATGACCTTCGAGAGAAAGTCCCTTACTCTCATATGCAAAGGATATGCAATTAGCAATCTATTTAGACAAAGTTCACTTGGAAACTGGTAGTTCAAGATGACTAGAGTTAAAAGCAACAAAAAGCTGGGAAGACTTTCTATGTTGCTTAGTTCGCTGAATCTATCCCCCTTCACCCTCATCCCATGTTCCCTCGTAGCAGAACTTGCTTTCAATTGAAAGAGGCTCTCTCCCTGAACACGGAGGTATTTAAACATCTCAGTCATATCACCTCTATCCCGCATTTCCTCTGTGTACATATTAAGATCCTTAAGTCTGTCCTCATATGCTTTATAATGAAGACCACTAACCATTTTAGTAGCCACCCTCTGCACCGACTCCATCCTGTTCACATCCTTTTGAAGGTGCGGTCTCCAGAATTGCACACTATACTCCAAATGAGGTTGCACCAAAGACTTATACAGAGGCACTATCACCTCCTTTTTTCTGCTAGCCATTCCTCTCCGTATGCACCCACGCATCCTTCTAGCTTTTGCCTTCGCCTTTTCTACCTGTTTAGCTACTTTAAGATCATCAGACACAATCACGCCTAGGTCTCGCTTTTCTTTAGTGTACAAAAGTACTTCACCCCCTATACTATATTACTCCCTTGGATTGCTGTAGCCCAAATGCATGACCTTACATTTTTTAACATCCATACTATGCCCTCATTAACATAGCCAGGGAGAGAGAAATAACGAACAAAAAATATATCTGTCTGATTTTTCCCCGAAAGAAAAGCCTCCAATTGGATAGGAGAAAAAAAACCATACTTAGCACTATAGTTTACCAAACACAGGGGTATTTAAAAAAAAAAAAAAAGGAAGCTCTCTAGGGCCAAGACCTGAGGTTTTAAGCTCACAAATACCTTCCTACATTTTTGTGTAGCTTTACATACATCAGGAAACACCTGGATTGGTTTACCACAAAATTCAGCATTTTTATTAGCAAAGTATAGTCTCAATACCATATTTTTATCTGCGATTGACAAAAATGAAACAACTAGAGTAGCACGAGTTGAGAGAGTGTGAATAGAGGATTCCAAAAACGTCGAGACATCTAAGGTTCAGCTTTTCAGAAGGGAGCTCTGGTGCAAAGTCCTCAACCAAGGACCATTGCTACAATGACTGGACTGAAAGTAAATTGGGAGGGGAAAAAAAATCTCCTTGTACCTGCGAATGAAGATTCATGGCTCTGGAACCCAGCTGTGGTAGCAATTGAGCTGGAAGCCCATGGAGCAGGATGGCACAGAACAAAAAGGAATCTTAAAGACAACTATAATCAACAGATCATTCTGAAAACAAAATACTGTTGCTGCTTCAAATTCCATGAAAAATCAATCTTAACCATATTGCAGAAGCCAACAGAGAGAGACATGGATCCCCTCTACCTTGTGATGTTATTACATTTTGGCTTTGCTCATTACCGATCTCTATAGTTTGTATTTCAAATGTGATAGTACTAGATGTACTAGAGAGAGCATACTTTTGTTGTTTTTTTAATGTAAAATAACATTCCTCTTAGGTTTTTTATTATAGCTCTTATTTTAACTTTCAGTCCAGGAATTACATCATTGTCTGTACTGGAAAATGAATTGCTAGTAGTGATTAGATGTTGATTGACAGTGAGGACATTGACATTTTAAACTATTAAGAAATGAAAATATCCACTTTGTTTGTGTAGATCTGTTAGAAATATAATTGCCACCAAATTCAGACAGCAGCATGTAAGCCTTGGGCATAAACATAGCTACTGGCTGTGGTAAGCTAAGCATTTGCCAAGCTAATTAAGTTTTCCAGCACTGGCAGCATGTGTGGAAATTGTCTTTGAAGTAACTGTACTAGATCCACATATACAGCAAGTGTTTTAAAAGGAAATGTAATATACAATAGAAAGAAATGTGTTTTGGTTCTTACTGCAGTGGAGACATCAGAAGCTCTTTGGTGGTTGGTGGGGGAGAGATCTAGGTAGTTGAATGGGAGGGGTGCTCTAGTGCACAAATGTATAGATTATGTCTCTGAACTTAGTTAAGAACTTTGTTTTCTACCATAGACAATAAAGCATTTGAGGACGCTGGAATTCAAACCATTTGTCATATTCATAAAGCCTCCATCACTTGAACGTTTGAGAGAGACCAGAAGGAATGCAAAGATTATTTCCAGCAAAGATGAAAAGAACTCTGCTAAACCGTTTACAGTAAGTACAATGTCTACAAGCAATGCATTCAGATAAATGTGTGCCTGCTTTTGGTTTTGATAAAGATGAGAACAATAGAATCACAATTTGCTTGCATTCAGAGAGGTACAAATGGTAGGAGGGATGTCCAAAAACTAACACTAATCCTCCTAAATCAAGAAATGCAGTTTTTACAAGTACATCATTCAGAAAGCATTATCAGCATTATATATGTTGAAAGGGTCCTAGCTAAATAAGATAATGTGGCTGCTGCCAAGGAACGAGGGAGAGAGGGTGAATAGCAGGGCCGGCCCCTCCATTGTGCAAGAATATTGTTTGCACAGGGCCCCGCATTTCAGGGGGCCCCGCGCAAACAACATTCTGCATCTGCTGGTAAATTTTTTTTTTAAAAACTTGCTGCCGCCGCCGCCGCCACCACCGTGGCAGCAGCAGAATCGAGCATCCCGCGGGGCCCCCCTGCCCAGCAGAGTCTTCCATGTGGCCTCAGCTCCCTAAGTGCCGGCTTTCAGAGCCGCGAAGGGAGAGAGCTTCTCCCTCACGGCTCTGTTAAGCCGCTGGCGCTGATGGGAAACAGGATTTCCTGTTTCCCATCAGCCCCGCGGGCTTAAACAGAGCCGCGAGAAAGGGAAACTCTCCATTCGTAGCTCTGAAAAGCCCGCGCTGAGGGAGCTGAGGCCACATGGAGGACTCTGCCGGGCAGGGGGAGCCCCGCGGGTCGCTCGATTCTGCCGCTGCCACGGCGGCAGTGGCAGCAGCAAGTTTTTTAAATCTACCTGGGCTATGGGGGGGGGCTAAGACTGGAAGTGGGCTGATGGGGGGGCTAGGACTGGTAATGGGATATGGAGGGGCTAGGACTGGTGGGCTGATGGGCTAGGACTGGTAATGGGCTATGGGGGGCTAGGACTGGAAATGGGCTGATGGGGGGGCTAGGACTGGTAATGGGCTATGGGGGGCTAAGACTGGTAATGGGCTATGGGGGTGGGGCTAGGACTGGTAATGGGCTGATGGGAGGGCTAGGACTGGTAATGGGCTGATGGAGCCGCCCCTGGTGAGTAGAACCAGTAGAGGCAGGTCAGGGAGCAAAGAGAGAAGAATAAAGAGAAATTGAAGTGAAAGGAAGGCTTGGATAGGGTAGAAAGGAAGGAGTGCAGCAGGGGAGCACTAGGGATAAAGGGCAGGAGCAGGAAGCAGGAGGAACACAGGCAGTATGAAACCCACCCACCTCAGCCAGTTAGAGGGCCCACAGGTTATGTGAGAATTTCACAGCTGGGGAATAATCACAACTGGTTTGGCAGGACCTCACCAGTGATGAAGGGTGTATGGACACCTGAGGGAGTAGGTGCAAAAAGAGCAGCTAGGTCCAAACAGATTTATAGGGGCCCAGGTGCTGGTTTGTGGTGTCTGGCCCCAAAAGATTGGGAAACCAAGTGCCAGGTTTGGGGGCACCTGACCTCAAGTGATGCAGATACCTGACCTTTGATGAAGAAGGCAGGAAACAGGTTGATTGAGTATAAATGAAGATGTGAGTCTAAACTGACTGAGAAGTCAGCACAAAGTTGCTGGTGCTGGACGAGAACAGTTTTGGTCAGGGATCGGGCCAAGGTAGCAGTCAAGGGACACTGGGTTCACTGAGTGAAAAAGTTACCATTCATGTGATGAAATTGGGTCTCTGCCAGCTGCTTATTAGTAACTAGTTTAGAGTCTGTTTAATTCTGTTGTTGATTGCATGTGTTTCATTGCACTAATTGTTTAATTGTTTCCTTGTGTTAAGCTGTGGCATATTAACTCCATGAATAAAAAGAAGTTTTGACATAATCAAATTTCTAAGAAGTGGTGACTGATGGTTAAATAAGAGGTAATGGAGGGAGGAGGAGGTAGAAGGGGAGTATTCCCAAGAGAGACAGGCGCAGACCTGTTAAGAATTATTTGAATGGACTTGGAGATACGGACCACAACAATCGGCTCATGCAGAAGGCCATCATCAGTACCAAGTGTTAATATACCAAAAACATTTTGTTTGCTTCTAAAGAATCTAACAAACAGCTTTTGAAGAACCCACAGTTTTTATTTATGAAGAACTCTCTGGGTTCCTGCAAAAAAAAAATTATCATAGCGATTTTTGATAAGAAAATAAAGTTAACAATGTTTGTTTGACATGGGACTTTATATTGTTAAAATAAACATGTAAATAAAAGGTCTGCTTATTGATTGCACTCTAAATTTATCTGGGTTCACCTTGATTCTGTTCATTTCATTACAATACCTGCATATGTTTGATGTGTCAGTCAAACAGATTCCTACATTCTGGAAAGTCCTATATAGTGATTAAGTTTGAAATCTGAGTTTTCAGTTTAACTTTTGTTTGTTAATGTTGACAACAATAATGTTAGTTCAACATAGTATTTGCAAATGAATATATGAAGGATTTTTGGTTATGTGTTCCTCAGGCCCATTTCTATTGTTATGGGCACCCTGCTAACCAAGGAAGACTAGAGCCGCTCAATCTCCAGGCTATCAGTGTGAGGGGTTGTAGTTTGGGGTGTAGTGTGCTCCCATTGTTCTGAGTGAGGAAATCTGGTCTCAGGTGAAGCCATATCGGCGGTTTCTGGGCGAGGCAAAGAACCACATCTGGCAGGGTAAGTGGGGTGCAATCAGGATAACCTGTGCTCTCTCTCTCTGATGATCTGCTGCAGGGTCGCTGAGATCAGTGGGATGGGGGGGGAGCATACGCTAGTGACCACCCCCCCAGTATACATCGAATGCATCCGTGACTATGCTCCTGGATGATGGGCACTTCAAACGGAAGAGAGGACACTTTGCGCTCTGCTCTGCAAACAGGTCGAGCTGCGGTGTCCCCCATCACTAGAAGATGGAGTCGGTGGCTCCCGGGTGCAAGGGTCCACTCGTGGGGCTCCACCCGCCGGCTTAATCTGACTGCCAGGGACTTCTGTTCACCTGGGTGACAAGAGGCCCATAGCCGGCAACCACTGGAGAGCGCGAGAGACCAGGTCGCGAGCGCCTCCCTGCAAAGGGAGCGGGACCCTATTCCCCCTTGCTTAGAAACATAGAAATATGACGACAGAAAAAGACCACATGGCCTATCTAGTCTGTCCTTCCATAGCAACTACAACAGTCCCCTTTTTACCTTTAGAGATCCTCTGTGTTTGTCGCATGCTTTTTTGAATTCAGTTACTGTCCTCATCTCTACCACCAAATTCTAGACCATTCTTCAAGCTTAGCTAGATCCCTACTCATGTTATCTACCCCTTCCTGGGTGTCTACTCTATTGCAGATTTTGGTATCTGCTTGCTGATGTAAAGCATAGACACTTGATTGTCCATCTGGATCAAGACTGTTTTCCCCTCTAGGTGCATCTGGAAGGCCTTCAGCACGTACCTGATGGCCCTCAGTTTCGAGTAGGTTGATGTGGAGAGTCCTTTCCTTCAAAGTCCATGACCCTTGGGTGCTGAGTTGTAGCAGGTGGGCTACCCACCCTGTGGAGGATGCATCTGTGGTCACCACAATGTGATGGTTGTGTTGGCAGAGGTCCCTGCCCTCTGTGAGGCTGTTGGGCTTGGTCCAACAGCAGAGGCCCTCCATGACCCGAGGGTTTAAAGGGATGCATGTGGTTAGGGATTGGGAGCGCTATCTCCAGTGTGCACATAGGTGCAATCTTACTAGTGGAAGGACTGGTGTCGATGCCGCCATGTGTCCAGGAGACGTAGGATGGATCGTACAGTGGTCTGTTTGGCCGTGGAAAGGTTTTATGTTAGCGAGGTGATCATGCTCACTCGTAGCACTGGAAGGAAGGCTTTTGAGGCACAGGTGTCGATGACTGCACCGATGAACTCCAGACATTGGGACGGTTGCAACTGTGACTTGGCATGGTTCATCAAGAACCCCAGGGCGGATAGTAGAGCCGTGGTCCTCTGCACTGCTGCCTGGGTCTCTTGAGCTGAAGGTGCAGAGAGAAGCCAGTCATCCAGGTATGGGAAGATGTGGATGCCCTTTTTGCGGAAGACACGCGGTGCTGGGGACAGGCCGAAGGGAAGGACCCGGTATTGGTAGTAATGACCCAGCATGTGGAAGCGGAGGTATTTTCTGTATGTCCTGTGTATGGAGACATGGGTGTAGGCCTCCTGTAGGTCCAGGGAGGCTAGCCAGCCCCAGTCTGTATGAGCGACAGGATGGAATTGAGGGAGTACATCCTGAATTTCTCTTTGGTTATATAAGACCATGCTGTTCTAGCTTGATATCCTTACTTTACCTAAGTTAGGGTAGCAGAAGACAACTCCTCAGGGAGGTGGGAGGGTTGTAAGACTCATTCCTGCTGTCCACAGAGAACACCTGCTAAAGATGAGTAATACCTTTTCTCCAATGAGTCCTCATGTATGGGACTCCCAATCTATAGGCTACCAAAAACTGAGGAGGCCACCGAGAAGCCCAACAGGGGCAAAACTCAACTTTGGCATGGCAAGAGGCCATTCAACTATGTACAATAGCAATAATTCTATGTTCCCTTTTTTTTTGGTAGCCTGGACAGAATAGAATGGGCCTAGAGGGGACAATCCCTGAGTTGACTCGTGGCCTGGGTCCATTGAGTCCTCAGAGTCTATTGAGCTTGCCTCAGTTGAAGGCATGCATAGGGTGTGACACAGCCTAGAACAGTCAACATCCTGCGAGTTGATACCTGCTGACTCAATTAAGTTTCTTGCACAAGTGCTGTCAGTCTGTGAAGTCGGTCGTGCAGTGGAAGGCTCTTGCCTAGAAACATAGAAATATGACAGCAGAAAAAGACCACATGGCCTATCTAGTCTGCCCTTCCTTATCAGCCACTACAATAGTTCCCTTTTTTCTTTAGAGATCCTTTGTGTTTGTCCCATGCTTTTTTGAATTCAGATACTGTCCTCATCTCTACCACCTCCACTGGGAGATTATTCCATGCATCTACTACTCTTTCTGTAAAGAACTATTTCTGCATATTACTCCTGAGTAACCCTTTCACCCTCATCCTGTGTCCCCTCGTAGAGTCGTGTCAAGGCTCCTATGAATTCCAGTTGCTGGGTAGGCTGAAGGTGGGATTTGGGATAATTTACAATGAACCCTAGTAGTTCCAACAACCAAATGGACAATCGTGTTGATTCTTGGACTCTTTTCGGAGTGGTACTCTTGATCAGCCAATCATTCAGATAGGGTAAGACAAACACTTTTAGCATCTGGAGGTACGCCACTACTACCATGAGGAATTTTGTGAACACATGAGATGCTGAAGCTAGGCCAACAGGCAACACTCTGTATTGGAAGTGTTGTTCCCCCCAGGACGAATCTGAAATACCTCCTATGAGCGGGATGTATCTGTATGTGGGTATATGCATCCTTCGGATACAGGAAGTATATCCAATCTCCTTTTTGAAGGCAAGGAAGCAGGTTTTCTAGAGAAATAATTCTGAATTTTTCTCTTACCCATTTACATATTCAGATCTCTTAGGTCTAGGATAGGACGGTATCCCCCTGTTTTCTTGGGCATCAGGAAGTACCTGGAATAAAACCTCTGACCTCTTTGCTCTGGTGGCACAAACTCGATCATGAGATCTGACAAGAGGGCGGTAATTTCTCTCTGAAGCATTGACTCAATAGAATCTGTTTCATTAGAATGTGTTCTAGATAGGCCATGTGGTCTTTTTCTGTCATCATATTTCTCTGTTTCTATTCTAAAGGTAAAAAGGGGACTGTTGTAGTTGTTGATATGGAAGGACAGACTAGATAGGCCATGTGGTCTTTTTCTGTCATCATATTTCTATGTTTCTATCCTTGAAAACATGGATTGTGATACAGAAATTAATATAGAAACAGTAAGGTAGATATTCAGTGGGACAGCTGCTATATAACTATAAAAGGTTAAGTTATCTGTTTAAAGTTTTATATATATATATATATATATATATATAAATTATCTTCTTACTGTCACAGAATATATATATGTTCTGTGACAGTAAGAAGATAATTTTATAATAGGGTGCTTTCCCCAACACACGAGCTGTCTCAGGATGCAACATGGGGGGGGGGGTGTTATTACAATATAAGGCATTTTTTCCTTATATGGCAGTCTGACCCTACCTGGTAAATTCCAGAATGCACTGCACAGGGCCACGTGCCACCATTTTACAAGATGGCAGTGTGGGAGCATGTGGGCAATGCTCCCGTCCCATGATTTAAGGTACTGGTGGGTGGAGGGGTTCGAGGTCGTTGGGCCACTGGGGATTTTTTTGTTGGGTAGAGGGAGACCGGGGCCACTGAGTCACCAGGGATTTGTTTGTTTGGGTGGGGGGGGGGGGGATCAGGGCTGTTGGGCCACCAGGGTTTTTGTTTCTGTCACATGGGTCGGTGTCCGGGGGGGGGGGCACTGGTCCCCCGACAGTGTGCTGATGGCATCAGGAGATTTCCCCAATGCTTGAATCATGTGAACTGGTCACCTCTGATGATATTTTTTGCTCCAGGCTGGATCTTTACGCCTGCCTGAAGCTGATATGAAGATCCAGCATTAAAGAGTCTAAAGAAAATACCACACTTTTTTACATTGGGTACAATTAATTATGTAGAGATTTGCATGCCAAGCATGCTGCAGTTTAGAGTGGTTGTTTTTTTTTTGGCATTTTTCCAGCGCTAGCTTGCTTTCTGCATTGGAGAGCAAGCCTAGCACAAGAAAAGCACCAGAAAAATGTCACATTAAGCTTTTCACAAAAAAAAGCGAGAGGTGTGCGGAGGTCACAGGTGTCTTTATTAATTGATCCCCAACACATTTCAGCAAACGCCAGGGGGTATGCAACTTAAAAGATAAACAGATAATAAATAAATAATTAAACATAAAAATGATAACAATAAATAAACATTAATAAGGTTGGATAAGGTATAAAGACAATGTAAAACAATAAAAACAGTGATCAACTAATAAAATAAAGTTGTAATATATTGTAAAAGTAATAATAATAATAAATGATAAAAGCAATAAAGCAATGCATAACAACACCCAAATAATGCTCTTTAAAAATTTAAGAACAATAAGAAACAATAAAAACTATCTGTCAATAGGACCTAATGATATAAAACAGAACAAATAAATAAAACAAAATGCAGGGCAGAGGGTAGCTTAGAGAACAACAGCAGTGTAAATATGAGAGAGACAGAGCGGAGAAAGAGAATCCAAATGAGATAGTGTGAATGCAGTACTTTCTTATTCTATACAGATACTCACATTTGCACTCTGTGAAAATCTTATGCAAGAATGCTAATGTGCAATTGTAACTCTGTATGCTAAAAGCAATGGAAAGGTAAAAACATTATTCTCATGAGTTCATTACTACGTAATGAAGTGGGAGCGACCTTTAAAGGGAGCTATTAAAACTAAAAGCTTATTCAACATAATCTTGCAGTTATCGCTGTGCTAATGACTAATGGAGACTATAATCCATAACTACCATATTAGAGAGGAGGGGCAGCATTATTTAAAAAAAAAAAAAATATATATATATATATATATATATATAATTGGAATAATGAGTAGAAAAGAAAAAATGAACTTGGAAAGGAGGATGGGCAAACCATATCCAATCATATGTATATGTGTCATCTGGCTCTGATATTCATTGAAGGGAATATGATTAATTAAAGATAAGTAATAAAACGCCCTACTACTGAAAAAAAATGCCTGAATGACTCAAAAGTCTGTATAAAAACAATACATCCTTAAGGTCAGGAAAGGGCTGGCAAAGTCTGTAGTACCAGCATGTATATAAACTAATTGAGAGACAGGCACTGTATTCAGCTTAAGGGATAAAGGATTTTATAGAGTAACAACTGATGTGTTGTATATGAGTACTTAAACAAAATGAGGTTGACATGGTGAAACAGAGGGACTGTGAGAGCAAAAAAACGTTGAACGGAGCAGTGCTGCAAAAAACGCTGGGAAAACAGACAAACTTAAGAGCAAATGTTTGCCAAAAAAAAGGGGGGGAGGCTTGTCTGAGCTTAACAGGAAAGGTTCCTTAACAACCACAAACATAAACGTTAAGCTTTTCTACATCGGCCCCTTAGATAGTAAGCGCTCTGGAAACAGGAAAATACTACCTGAATGTAACTGAGAGAGATATGAACTAAATCCAACTCCTCTCTGCTTACTAAAATGACTTTATAAAACGTCGCCTAACTATACCTTCTATTGATGCATCCAGGCTTGGACAGATAAATTATTCATTCAGCAGCTAAATTTTATCACTGAATGGCTAATTTTTATGGATAACTTTATGCTGTTTATCAACCTAAATGGCTAGAAGTTGTTCTCCAGACTCAATGCCAGCATTAGGGGGTGGCAAACAGGACAACTGCCCTGGACCCCAGTACCACAAAGGTCCCGAAGCCTATCTCAAGTAAAGGGAGAATAGCCCACAGGCAAGATTTGGGGTCCCTTACCTGTTTCTACCCAGTCAGTTGTATGGTCAGCATCCACTTCTGACTGCATAAATAGCTCTTGAATATTGATCTGAAGAGATATTGACTGATGTTGCAATATCCTGTTGCTGAAAAATACTGTAAACAGCCTTGAATTAAAATTAGACACACGAGGTAACGTGCAGCATTGGAGGTTACACTAAGGCAGGAGATAAAACAAAAGCAGTAGAAAGGAGGAATGTTTAAATGGAATGCAAGGACAGGAGGGAATAAATGGAGAACAGGCAAAAGTTTAAGACAAGATTCTATCAGAATTCATTCAGTCCACTGATAAATAGACTCCTAAAGGAAAACTAGATGTCCAGGAGAACCAGGACTAGCATGGCAAGTATCTGGACATGGAGGTAGAACATGGAATTAGAATAACAGAGCCAGGTATTTATCAGGGAACCAAAGAGCTGGCAAGCAGAAAGAAGGTCAGTTGAGCAGGGGTTCCAGAGGATATATTTCCAGAGGTATCCGTCTCTGTTGCTGTCCTTATATACTGCCACCAATCTGTATCTTCAGTGGCTTCAATATAGATTCTTGGCTTCTGCTCTCTAGGGTCACTGATAATAAGCAAGGGTAGACCCTGAGGTATACTATGGTTAGTGTTAGTGCATCATGAAAGGAAAAGTGGGCAGACTAGTTGTGATACGCTAGATGAGAAGTGGTTACGATAATCGAGGCAGAGAAGAAGGTTGGGGGTAAAGAACTTGCCATTAGTGATGGAGAGGCAAGGATGAAATTTTATTGTAGAGGAAGAGACTCCTTGGTTTATCCAGCAAAAAGAACTGAAACAGAAATGTGTATCAGTGTAAAAACTAACAAAAACATTGTTCATTGCTTGCTAAGCTTATACTGTGCTCCAGAAAGAGATATATTTTTCCTTAGTTTTATTCTGCTCCTTTGGTATTTGAAGCTTAAGAGGATCTGTCTTCTGCTGGACTGTTAGGTACCCTGAGCATTCACAACAACCTTGGGAGGGAGGGTTTTATTTATTACCTCCACCTCCCATCTGGCCCAGCCATGATAGAAAAAATTAACAGCCAGAGGCCATAAGCAGTGGTTCCTAGACTGGCCACTGGGTTGATGATTGAGACTCCTTCCACTTAAGAGGCTGTGAACACTTTCCCTGGTCTAGATTGGCTTGTGGCCAAACATGCCATCTTATTTTACTCAGACCACAGTGAGGTTCAGACACACTCTGGATATTACCATTACATACATATATATATATATATATATATATATGTTTATTTTACTGGTTATGCTCAAATGATATATTTGAGCACTAATTTATTAGAATTACCCAGAATATTAAATATTAAATGTAACTTTACAGTAGTTCTTCTTCCAGTTGAATGTAAAATATGCATTTAAAATCCACAGCCCTTTAAATTTTGAAATTGAACATTTTTCATGTTCATCTAGCTCAGAAATGTCTGAACCAGTGTTCATGAAATTTGGCGGAAAGACAGGCGTTCAGACTGACCCCGTCTGCCAAATTTTCAGTAAAATTGACCTTTTTCGATGAAATGCTAAGCGAGTGAAAATCTGGATTTAAGACCGCAGTGATGTGCCAGGAAAAATAAAGATGAAGTACAATAGCAGGAACAAATATAAGACAGGTCCTAAAGATAGCACCTATTAAGGGAGACAGGTAAACAGTGATATTAGGAAACTTGAAAAAGAAGATAAAAATATGTCAAAATAGGACAGAAATTGCACATTCAGAAATCACACCCCTCTTTAATTGTAAGTAAAAGAGGTTTAGCTGGTAGGGGCTTCCCCTAAAAAATCTTGAGAAGTTAGAAAGCTTCTTTGGGTTGTTGAGAGAATGTGTATCAAAAGAAAAGAACAAGCTGACAGCAGCAAGGTGATGAGGGTCTAATCTGTGTTTAGCAATTCAAACCTACTTGTCAGTTTTTATAAAATAAACTTTTACTCCTTCATTTTTTTTGTGCTAAGCTCAGTGTAGGCCTTAGAAAGATGGGAAAGGTGGGAACTCATGCTGATAACACAGGGGAAAGGAGCTGGAAGGGTGCAGGATGTACCTTTTGTAGGGAGAAGTCAAATGGGACAGAACAGCAGATCTCTCATTGGCAGTCAATGACTCAGCTGTTTGAGGATGCTAAGGTGGGGTGGCACTCTAGGACAGAGTGGGATATGGGGCATGTCGTGGTGAGTTAAAATTCTTGGGGTGGAGAGCAACACCTATGTCAGCTGCAGCACTTTTGAACATGGCAGGAACAGGATCCCTTCACTGTGTGACCAACTGCCTCCCCTCTAGTACCTCTGTTACTGATGGTAATATGCATACTGAATTTATTCCAGTGAATTATGTGCCAATTATGTACTTTAACACTCAGCTCTAAGTCAGCCCTAGCACCCCAGATTCCTGGGAACAGTGGTGTTCAGCAGCACTGTAACCGAAATCCTGTGGTTGCTGGCAACCATAACATGATTTGCTTTCATGTTCCTGTCTAGATGTTTGCACACACTAGTCCAGCATGTAAACTGCTGCTGCACTGCTGCCCCCTTAAAGAAGCCCACCCCATCTGGGCATCTTGCTAACACATGGGGCACACTGCATGCATACTGCTTCTGCTCCACCCATAATGCACAGAAACCCAAGTTAGCAGTATAGCATGGCAAATAGAAGTCCAGACCCAATTGGCAAACCCCAAGAATAGACCGTCGACCCACGCACAGCATGATAGGCTACTCTACTGCTATGAGTCAGATTTTGTGATGTGCCTGCCAGAGTCTAAGAGGGGGGTTGGTCTTGGGAGCTGAGCACAGCTGGCCCGCAGCACAAGCACACCTATGGAGTAGGAGGACTCAAGTCAGGCTCTTGTTGCTGGTTTACAGTGGCAACGTAAATAACATTCTGCTTGACTTTGCTGTCACTTTGTGCATGGGCTTGGAACTGGGAAGAGTTATCCTCACCAAGCTTCACATATGGGATGCCCATAAAATCAGGAGTGCTCACCACACACCTGATTAGCTGGCAGGCTGGACTAAGAAGAAGCCTGCCTCTGTGAGGCTCCTTTGCACAAGGGGCCTAAAGACTGAAGCAGCTATTCCACTTGCCACTGCCTAAGGCCAGCCCTTGGTAAACCCAACCAACTACAACCTTCTTAGATAACGTAGTTATTCACCTATAAGAAATGTTCTCCAGTGACAGCAGGAAAAGTCCTCACATGTGGGTGATGTCATCTGACAGAGCCCCACTCAGGAGCATTCCCACCTCTTCGAGAAGCTTTTTGAAGCTGTACTGTGCCGGTGCGCACCTTCCTATCTGCACCGCAGTGCCATCTTAGCCTCAATTCATTTACAAGCTGAAGGGATTGTACAGCTCCAAGGGGAGGAGGGAGGGTTATGAGGACTTTTCCTGCTTTCCATGGAAAACACCTGCAACAGGTGAGTAACTATGCTTTTTTTCTTGGACAAGGAGGAAAAAATGTCCTCACAAATAGGGATAATATACAATATTTTTGTTGGCAATAGGCTTTTTATGCATTTTTTTTAAAGGCAGCCTGAAGAGTAGGGAATGGGCCTAAGGGGGTGCAATTCGATTCTACTCCCTGAAAAAAGATTCTGCAGTACTGATTTGCCAAATCTGCTGTCACATCAGTAATCGCCAGCCAGACAGTAATGAGAGGTGAACTTTTATACCAAAGTCCACGTTGCAGCTTTGCATATTTCTTCCATGGAGATTGAGCACAAATGGGCCACTGACACAGCCGTGGCCGTAGCTCTGATATTATGAGTTGTGACATGACCCTCAAGGCTTAGGCATGCCTCGGCATAAGTGAAAGAGATGCAGTCTGCAAGCCAAATTGATAAGATGTATTTGGAGATAGCAGACCCTAGTTTGCTGGGGTCAAAAGCAACAAAAAGCTGGATAGACTTTCTATCGGCATTTGTTTGCTCCAAATAGAAAATAAAGGCTCTTTTACAGTCCATCAGGTGCAGCACAGCTTCCTCTTAGTGAAAATGGGGTTTTGTAAAAAAAGGGATGATTGGTTAAAATGAAATTCTATGATGACTTTAGGAAGAAACTTGGGATGATTATGAAGTACTACTCTGTTGTGAAAGGTTTTTACCGAAGGTGGATGAACTACTAAAGCCTGAAGCTGGCTTACTCTATTCATTGAAGAGGCCACCAGATAGCCCATCTTCCAGGCCAATAATTTCAGAGGATGGGTATTGAGCGGCTCAAAAGGAACTTTCATCAGCTGTGTTAGAACTATGTTAAGATCTCAAGACACTGCGGGTGGCTTATGGAGTGATTTGAGAAGTAAGCCCCGCATGCAAACAAATAATGTACAAGGATGGGTTTACCCTCTACACCAGGATGATATCCTCCAATTTCACTGAGGTGAATCCTCACTGAGCTGGATTTGAATACAGACTCTGAAAAATGTAGAAGATATTCAAACTGTGTTTGTGTGGGACAGGCAAAAGGATCCATGGAGCGTGACTCACACTAGACAGCAACCTCTTCCATTTGAAATCATAAGAACTCCTAGTTGAGGCTGTCTTAGAAGCCAAAGAGACCCAGTCCAAAAACGTGGAAAGCAGAGGAAGAATATCTTTTATTGAATGACTTAAGCCACTGGCCCTTTTTTTTTTTTTTTTTTTTTTTAAGCAGAGGAAGAATATCTTTTATTGAATGACTTAAGCCACTGGCCCGACACAGGCCGTGTTTCATTCTGCCTTCATCAGGGGCTAAAGCTGGCTTGACTACAACATATAAAAACAAGTATAAACATAATAAATAAATCAATATAAAACTAAATAATTTAAAAAATTTTTGAATAAATATAAGAAACTATAAAATGAACTATTATGCCATGACCATTAAAGATCCTCACAAAAGAGCAAGCAACAGAAGGGGAAGTACAAGTTGATCCACAAAAATTCGCCGACCACATCAAAGACAAATTTCACTCCACAGAGCGAACAACACCCAGTGGAACCACCGGAATGAACGTAAACCCCAAAACCTGGGGCACATTCTACTCACCCTCAACAGAACAGATATCCCACATCATCTCCACAATCAACACAAGCACTGCTCCTACAGACCCATGCCCAGTGTCATGGGTCAAAGCCACCAAATCAAACTTCATCCCAACCATTCATAAAATGGTACACAACTCACTCACTCAAGGACTCATGCCAAAGCAACTAAAGCTTGCCTCAGTAAGACCAATCATAAAGAAAACAACTCTCGACAAAAAAGATCCAGCAGCATACCGCCCAATTTCCAGCATACCCTTCCTCGCAAAAATAATCGAAAAACGGTTCAACTACAACTTCAGGAACACATCGACAAACACGAAACACTCGACGACAACCAACACGGATTTCGTCCCAACCATGGAGTCGAAACTCTACTGATCTACCTCTTCGACAGCATCTTAAGAACAATTGACAACACCAGGAATGGACTTACAATGATCTTCATCGACATCTCCTCAGCTTTCGACACAGTTGACCACAATACGCTCCTGGAGAGACTAAAGAACACTGGTATACACGGCATCACATTGAAATGGTTCCACTCGTACCTTACCGAAAGACAGCTACAGGTCAAGGTGGGACGCGACACCTCCCGACCCATAAATGTCCAACAAGGAGTACCGCAAGGATCAGCACTCTCAGCACTCCTATTTAACATCTACATCCAACCAATATGCAACATTATGAAAGAGAACAACATTCAGTACACAATATATGCAGACGACATCATGATATACCCCAATATCAATCGACAACCCGGACTTCTCTAAGATAACAGACTGCCTTACCCAAATGACGAGTTGGTGCCAAAACAACAACCTCGCAATAAACTATAACAAGACCGAAGCCTTAATCATCACTCGGAACCAAAGCTTCATATTCCCACCAAACATAAAGATACAAAGCACTACGATACCGATAAGATCAGAGGTGAGATACCTTGGGGTTACTCTGGACAATAAACTCAATCTCAAACCACACATAGACAAAACAATCCAAAAAGCCTACTACAAGATGCGAATCATCAGGAGGCTGAAACCACTCCTCGCCCCAGAACACTTCCGTACCGTCTGTCAAGCTCTGATAACCCCACTACTGGACTTCTGCAATCCGATATACCTTGGACTACCGAAACAAGCCCTCAAACCACTCCAACTGGCACAAAACACTGCAGCACGAATCATATCCGGAGCTGCAAGGCAGGAGCACATCACACCTACCTTAAAGGACTTACACTGGCTTCCAATCAGTGCACGCATCAGATACAAGACCATCATAAACCTATTTAAGATAAAACAGCACACATCAGCCAACAGCCTCCACACGCTCATACAACCAGAAACCAGCACATGTCCTAGAAGAAAACAAACACACAACCGAGTCAGTACCCCAAATGAATACAAGCACAAACGCAAGGACACAACAGACAGAGCACTCTCCATGGCTGCTCCAACAATATGGAACAATCTACCGGACGATTTGAGGGCAACTCCAGACCTCAAAGACTTCAGAAAACAACTGAAAACCATGCTGTTCATAGAGCACTATGGACACATCACATAACCTAAGAGAATGTACAACAGCACGCCATACCTCCTAACACTGTATGTATATAAATGTGTTTTTAGCACCACTGTAGATAGCCCACTTTGTACATAGCTCAAACAAATCTAGCACACAACACAGCCCACACACAACTAAGGCTCACCCTCACTGCATGTATAACACACCCACTTTACCTGATTGCTTGCTGTGATACCACCTTGATTATTAAGATAAGGCGGTTTAGAAATACTGTTAAATAAATAAATAAATAAATAATATAAATAATGAAAACATGCATGTACAGACATAATAAAAGTATGATACAAAATATAATACAGCACAGTAACATTATTAGTCGGAAAATTAAACAAAATGTATATATGTATAGATAAAACAATAAATTATTACATATCAATTAACTTGTCAAATAAACTGAAACTATCAAAAGTATGGTGTACAATAAATAACAATGAAGACCTACCTCTATATTCAATCGTATACTTGATACATTCTATATCATTGAGAGAAGAGGAAGACATAAATATATATATAATCAGTATGTAAACCCTTATTAATAAACGCAATAAAACTTAAAGAAGGGGGTTATAGAAGAATAAAGTTATTAATATTAATAATGAGAAACTACCACAGAAGAAGGAATCAGTGGAACGACAGCCATCATTGCATAAATACAAGTAAATTATGCTCCTCCAAAATTTTATAACTAACATGCACCGTGGGAGAATTAAAGGCCGCGGGGCTCAGTCCATGCCGGCTGCCGGTAACCGTGCGGCGCGGCGCGCGATGAGTAGGAGCAAAGGGGGGAGGGTAGCTGGGGGAGAGGAGATGGCGTCGGGCGTCCTTCAAACTCATTGGCTCCCGTCCCATGTGATCATGGGGGAGCCAATGAGAAAAAGGAAAGAAGAGGCGGGAGTTTAGCTGTGCTGGAGGGCCCCGGGCTAACAGTCGCGGAGCCGGGGAGCGGTGTGGTGCGGCGCTTGCCTGTCCGGGTGTGTGGCGTGAGATTTGAGCACTGCGGTCTTCGAGGATCGTGGGGATCAACACTGCGAGGTCCAGCCAGAGCCCGGAAAGTGCGTGGTCTGCACGAGCAGAGCAGGAGTGGAGGCGGCGTTTTTTCTTTAGGGCCGCAGGGAAGGCAGGCAAGTGTGAAATTGCTCGCGGGGGTGATATCGGGCGAATGTATTGCAAAAAAACCCCAAACTATATAATAAAATAACTAAGCTATATAAATAATCCACCCAAGAGCGTGCCGAGGGTGGTGTGGGCCATGCCGGCTCAAAGACGCCAGCAAGGCAAAGTGCCAGGGAGGGCTGGGGAACTATCAGGGTGGCGGGTGAGGCATACGGAGAGGGGAGATATGGGGGAGGGGGTGGCATGACCGGGGGGGACATGAAAGGGGGGGTTTGGGGGCACGGGGCAGAGGATTGAGGGCAGGATGGAATGTCAGAGGCACAAGAGGGGGGCGGTCTGCGCGAGGAGGTATTCCTTCCGTGCCGGGGGTTGGGAGGGGTTTTGAGGCAGCAACGGGAGAGAGGAAAATGAGGGGACCTACACGGGGGTCTCGCTCGCGGGCTCAGGAGCGGGGGGGAAGGAGGAGAGAGGAGTCGAGTGCGCAGAGAGGCGGTGGGCTGGGAGCAGAAGCTGATGCAGGAGTTTGGTGGGTACCTAGTGGTGAGGAGGTTCCGCTGTGCCCAGGGGGGGAGTGAGACTAGGGGGCTCTCAGGTAATGCTTATGACAGCAGCATGGGGCTAGGTCCACGCATGCTGTATGCTGGCTGGGGAGAGCAGAGAGGGACATGGCCGGCGGGGAGCTCCAGTGCGTGGGATCATTGGGAAAGGGGGGGACAGGGTTCATCAGGGGCTGAGTGGCTTGGGGCTTGGCGGCCAGCCTGGCCTGTGGTGGTTCCTCCCCCTGTTTTTCCTTCTTTGTCTCCCCAGATGCCTGGGAGGGGTGCAAGCTCTGCAGCGAGAGGAAGAGAAGGCTCCCGGGAAGAGGGCCAGCCAGAGGCTTATCCGACTCAAGGAAGGGGCGGAGCAGGCGTGCGGCCTATGGAGCAGCAGCAGCCTGAGGAGGAGAGCAACATAGCGGCGGCTGGGGCAGATGCGGGAGTTGCAGGACATGCGGACACAGGTGAGTTCCCCGCTGCATGTGGTGAGGCGGCTAGAAACAGAAAAGGGTCATCAAAAAGCAAAGAGAAAGGGCGTAGAAAACGGAAGCGCGGAGGGAGAAGGCAACATGGGTCTGATTCGTCCTCATCATCGTCCAGCTGGTCGTCGTCCTCCTCGTCGAGTGGTAGGGATTCGGGGCCGTTGCTAGGAAGCTGTGGAGGGGTGGTAGGGCAGCAGGTGGGGGGAGCCCCTTCCTTGGCGGCGTATGTGGAATTGTGGGAGGGGGTCCCCAAAAAATTACGTCGCAAGATTCGGAAACGTCGGTATATTGACATTTTCCGCTTGTTAGAGAGGAGGAGGCATTCGGGGGATAGTAAGAGGAAGAGGAAGGAGGATGAAAAGGCTGGTAGAGTGAAGAAGGTTTCCCGGAATATAGTGAACTGGACGCAATCTTTTTTGCGTTTAGCGAGCGTGTGTGGGCATTATCATCCCGAGTAATACGGAAAGTTGCTGGCATACGCGGATGCTATCTTGGAGGCTGCGCAAATGCATGAGGGCTGGTTGTGGGTGAACTATGACGAGCGGTTTAGAGATAAGATGGAGGAGAATCGATTTTTGTCTTGGGGCTCCCAGGACATTAACTTATGGCTCACACAGATGTCGGCAAAAGGGGGGTTGGGGGGAATAGGTGGTGGGAAAGTGGGGGGCATTGCTCCCGGGGGTGGGGGTCATTCCTTTCGGGCTACAGGAGCTGGGTTGCAGCAGAAGGGGGCGGCAGGGGGAGTGGGGGATCTGTGCTGGAGATTTAATAAAGCTTCGTGCCCCTTTCCGGACTGCAAATTTCGGCATGCATGCTCCAGTTGCGGGGGGGGGACACTCAGCAGCAAAGTGCGGCAAGAAGGTCTCCACTCCTTCAGGAGGGCCAGTATCGAAGTGAGGAGTTGTGCAGTTTGGCCCCTACACCAATTAAGTTAATAGAGTTGCAGGCTAGGTTGCCCTGCTATCCGAGGCGGGGAGACAGGGTAATTTTAGAGAAAGGGTTTTGGGAGGGTTTTGTCATTCCGGTTGTTGGCGAAGTGATAGGCAGGTTGTCGCGCAATGCACCTTCGGTCCGGCGGTTAGCAAAAATTGTGGGGAAAAAATTGTTAGCGGAAGTGGAGCTTGGTCGGGTAGCTGGCCCCTTCCCCGAGAAGCCGTTCCCGAATTTAGTGGTTTCCCCATTGGGGATTATTCCTAAGAAAGAAGTGGGAAAGTTTAGACTAATTCATAACTTGTCCTTTCCTGAAGGAGATTCGGTCAATGATCAAATATCGCGGGATAAGTGCGCTGTGCGTTATGCGTCCTTTGATCGGGCAGTGGAATTGGTTAGGCGGGCAGGGAGACGGGCGTGGATGGCGAAAGTTGATATTGAGTCGGCATTTAGGCTACTGCCTGTGCATCCGGATAGTTTCCCATTGTTGGGTTTTCGGTTTGAGGATAACTTTTATTTTGATAAGTGCATGCCAATGGGTTGTTCGATGTCCTGTGCATACTTTGAAAAATTTAGCACTTTTTTGCATTGGGAGTTAGTGAAGGATGTCGGTTGTGCTAATGTGGTCCATTATTTGGACGATTTTTTCGTTGTGGGGTCCGATCAGTCCGAGGAGTGCCAATCCCTGGTCAATGGTTTTATGGACTGGGCGAAAGCGTTGGGTGTGCCGCTGGCGGAAGGGAAGACGGAGGGTCCCAAGAGGCAGTTGACTTTCTTGGGGGTAGAGTTGGATTCCACAGAGATGGTTGTACGGCTGCCGTGTGAGAAGGTGGTCCGGTTACGTGTATTGGTAGCCAATGCAAGGGCGTCTAGTAAGTTGACCTTAAGGGAATTGCAGGCATTGCTGGGTGCTTTGAGTTTTCGTGCAGGGTCATGCCGATGGGTAGGGTGTTTCTGCAGCGTTTGGCAAGAGCTACAGTGGGAGTCAGGCAACCGCATCATCACGTACGGGGTGTCAGGAGTAATGAAGGAGGACTTAAGGATCTGTGATTTATTCTTGAAAGAATTTAATGGGACTTCAGTCATGATCGGGGAAGAGATTTCCTCGGACGATTTGCAGTTGTACACGGACGCGGCTGGGGGAATAGGTCTGGGCATTTATTTTGCAGGGGTCTGGTGTGCCGAGAGATGGCCGCAAGAGTGGCGTGATGTGAGTTTGGTGAAGAATGTGGCATTTTTGGAGCTATTTCCCATGTTGGTTGCCTTGGAGTTGTGGCCAGACCGATTGCGTAATAGGCAGTTATTGTGGTGGTGCGATAATGCCTCAGTGGTTAGCGTTGTTAATCATTATACCCCAAGGTGCAGGCAGGTGGCTGAACGTATGCGGGAGGTGGTCTTGTCATGTTTGCGTTTGAATGTCGTGATCAGAGCGAGACATATCCCGGGATGCATCAATGAGGTGGCTGATCCTCTTTCTCGTTTTCAG
This sequence comes from Ichthyophis bannanicus, assembly GCA_033557465.1. Taxonomy (NCBI): domain Eukaryota; kingdom Metazoa; phylum Chordata; class Amphibia; order Gymnophiona; family Ichthyophiidae; genus Ichthyophis; species Ichthyophis bannanicus. The sequence goes on from CM066031.1 coordinate 369,930,378, forward strand.
TGGGAGCGTTTTCGCATGCTTGCGCCAGGAGCAGCTGCAGCCGGTTGCAGGGTCCCAGAGCGATTGTGGCAAGTTGGCCTGATGAAATGTTGAGTTTGCTGCGGAACTCATTAGCACACACAACTTGGGTGGCTTATCATCGCGGCTGCGGCAAGATTGAAGAGTTCTGCGAGGCAAACGGATGGCGGCTGGAAGCTCTTTCCGATTGGATGCCGGCTCAGTATGTCGTGGCTTCAAAGCAGAGTGGGATATCCAAGGCGGCGGTGCGGTCTCATCTGGCAGGCTGTATGTTTTTTGCAAAGGCGGTGGGCTGGGCTCCTGAAAAGACCGTTTTTTTAACCAAACGGTTGATGCATGGGTGGGAGAGAACGGAGCCGAAACAAGGTGACCGCAGACGACCTATCACGCACGACTTGCTGGTGCGGATTTGCGCTGTACTACCGGACTTGGCGTCGTCTAGTTACAAAGGGGTACTGTTTAAGGCTATTTTTTGTTTAGCATTCTTTGGGGCTTTTCGTATTGGGGAGTTAGTTACTAATTCAAGGGGGTCTGAGGGGGTGGGAGGTTTGCCATTGCGGCATGTGCGGCTAGAAGGGGGGAGCTTGAGGGTCTTGTTGGCTTGGTCCAAGACTGATCAGCAAGGGCAGGTGGTGCTGTGGGAGTTGGCTAGTGGTTCAACCTGTCCGGTAGCGGCATTGCGGGCTTATCTGCATTGCCGCCCTGCGGTCGCGGGTTTGCTGTTTGTCCATGCCAATTCAATAAATGTGATGAGGTTTCAGGTGACAGCGGTATTACGCATGGCGCTGCGGCGGGTGGGTGAGGAGCCACTTCTTTTTGCAGCACATTCCTTCCGCATAGGTGCAGCAACTAGTGCGGCGGCGGCTGGTTTGTCGGGCCAGGAGGTGCAGCGCATGGGGAGATGGCAGTCTAAGGCCTTTCTAGGATATGTCCGTTTTTAATGGGGTGGGGGGTTCCAGGAAGGCAGGTGACTAATAATTTCTTTCTTTTACAGACCGGGAGCGAATTCCACATAGCTGTTGGCTGATCGGCCACTCTTTTGTGAATTGGGTGGGTCGGCGGGCAGCTGTGCGTCCGTTGGGGTCAAATTTGGGCCTGGATTCGGCTGTGGTGATGGTGTCATGGCTGGGTGAGCGAGGTCTGCGGTGGACGCAGTTGCTCCCTTTGCTTCGGCACCATGCAAGATTCCGGAGTCCACCGGGCTTGATCTTACTTCATCTGGGTGGCAACGACTTATCGGCATGGACTTGCAAGCAGTTAATCCGAGTGGTGCAAAAGGACTTGAGGGAAGTGTTACACTTATTCCCGGGACTAATAATAATGTGGTCGGACATTATCCCGCGGCCGATTTGCAGGGACCAGCGGCGTTGGTCGCGGGGCTTAGCAAAGATAAACTGGCAGATTGGCCGCTGGGTTTGTGAGCATGGGGGATACCAAGTCATGCATTCCTGGGTGGATGTGAGCTGTGCGGGTTTGTACGGAAGGGATGGGGTACATTTATCCCCTGTGGGGTATGATTTATTATTGAATGATTGGCAGGAAGCTCTGGAGTGGGTGGCTCTGCAGGATTCTCGCTGGTCGCAGCTTTGTTTTGGGGGGGCGGTGCAGTGACGTGCAGGATGTCTGCCCCGGTGGCGGGATCCCAGAGGTTTCCGGGGTCCGGATGCTTAGGATAAGCTTGGGACGGGGGTGGGTACCCCCGACCCGGACAACCCCCTCGCTGGGCTTTTGCTAATAACATGGCAAAGCCGGGGGCTAAGGGGGGGAAGAAGAGGAAAAGCGGAGGCGCCATCACCTTGCTAGTGATATGGCGGGTGATGGATTAGTCCGCTGGGTTATGTTATGTGATGTTATGTTCATGCATTATAAGTTAATAAAGTTGCGACCAGTTGGTTGTCCAAACTATTGATTGTCGTTGTGTCTTTGTGCCCCTTTGGAAGATGGGGTGGGGGGTGCATAAAGGGGAAGGGAAGGAATTAAGTTGGGAGGTAATGAGGAGCGGTGAGTCCGCGCTCCATCGGTTATTAAAGGCCGCGGGGCTCAGTCCATGCCGGCCGCCGGTAACTGTGCGGTGCGGCGCGCGACGAGTAGGAGCAAAGGGGGGGAGGGTAGCTGGGGAGAGGAGACGGCGTCGGGTGTCCTTCAAACTCATTGGCTCCCGTCCCATGTGATCATGGGGGAACCAATGAGGAAAAAGGAAAGAAGAGGCGGGAGTTTAGTTGTGCTGGAGGGCCCCGGGCTAACCGCCGGGGAGCGGTGTCACACCCGCCCACCCTCTGTTATTGTTGGGTTGTAATGATAGAGATAGATAGGGTTGTCGTAGTTGGAGGGGGGATTGGAGCAGGCGGGATCCTGGAGGTTTCCGGGGTCCGGATGCTTAGGATAAGCTTGGGATGGGGGTGGGTACCCCCGACCCTGACAACCCCCTGGCTGGGCTTTTGCTAATAACATGGCGAAGCCGGGGGCTAAGGGGGGGAAGAAGAGGAAAAGCGGAGGCGCCATCACCTTGCTAGTGATATGGCGGGTGATGGATTAGTCCGCTGGGTTATGTTATGTGATGTTATGTTCATGCATTATAAGTTAATAAAGCTGCGACCAGTTGATTGTCCAAACTATTGATTGTCGTTGTGTCTTTGTGCCCCTTTGGAAGATGGGTTGGGGGGGTGCATAAAGGGGAAGGGAAGGAATTAAGTTGGGAGGTAATGAGGAGCGGTGAATCCGTGCTCCATCGGTTACTATATAATATCTGTCTTAGTTATAGCCATAACGTTGAAACTCAGTTGATTCCCAAATCTCAGTACACGTATACCAAACCAGGAGAATATCTTATGGTATATCAATATTTCACTGAACTATCCATAAAAACGGCGGAAAGCAACAGATGCCAAATTAAAAGATTTAAACGTTTTCTACCTTCATGATCCGAAAGCAATATAATGTTGTGATATATATTATTCCTTGATGCTCTTCCAAAGTAAATGTGTTTTTGAATAAACCGCCGTCATTTTACACTATGAAAGAAATGCATCTGAGTTTTACCAAAGGAATAGAACAGCACTCACTGTAAGGCGCGCGTATATAGCTTACTTTAATCCTTTAAACATACTACTGTTTTTCTTTTTTCTTTCTAACTCGCCCTTGTTATATAGATTTTTCTAAAACAGGGTGTTGTCACCATGTTTCAGGGAAGGCAAATTTTAAAACTAGCCGAGATACAACCATTTCGTGCCATTGGATTGAAAGTATAAGAACGGATACTATTCCCTGCCAGTGGCTTAAGTCATTCAATAAAAGATATTCTTCCTCTGCTTTCCATGTTTTTGGACTGGGTCTGTTAGTTGCACGTGGAATTGTGCTTTGTCATTGTTAGAAGCCAAAGGACACAGGAAAGACACCCCTCCTGCTAGTCCAAAGCAACACAGAAAAAAGCAGGAGAACAATCGCCACTGGAAGAACTAAAATTTATTAGTATCAAGCAATGTTCTCTCTAATTTTCTGTAGGCTGTGTGCGCATAAAATATCAGCTGTGCAGCTTTTGAAGGAAGGTTAAATTTTTGTGCGCCACAAAACGACCCTTGGAGTTATATACTTTAAAATTTGACTACACGTCAGAATACAGTATGTACACCACGTTGATTGCACTAGAAAATATTGTAGAACTTGTGAAAACTGGAAATATACAACAACTTTTCAATTTTAAGATGTGTGTGTTATTTTCTATCAGAATCAGAACCGTAATTTTTGTGCGCTCTGTTGTAAAGTATGTGCGCTCGCTCGGCGAGGTGTGTGCGTGCGCACACGCGCACAGCTTAGAGGGAACAGTGGTATCAAGGTCAGCCCAACACCTGTTCTTCAGGGGACTATGACCTCAATACAAACATATACAAATATATAAATATAAAATAATAAAAATTAAAATGAGAATGAAAACCCAAAGGAATCATGCACACATATTATCTGTCCTTTAAGAAAACTGTTCATCAGTTACATGTTAATAACTAAGAACAATAATAATGATAATAATAATAAACAATAAAACCAATTGATAAAAAGATTATAATAAATAATATAAATGCATGCCATATTGGACAAATTGACCTGCACTAAAAACATATACTAATTTATATCAAGAAACAAACAAAACTCACCCTATTCGGGACAATCAATCAAGTGCTCTTAAAATATTACACCTCTCAAAATCCAAGCTGTGAGGGTTAGGGACCTGATGTTGAGATGCAACATCATTCCATTCTGTGATATCAGATCTGGTGTTTGCTCTAGACCAGCGTTTTTCAACCACTGTGCCGCGGCACACTAGTGTGCCGTGAGATATTGTCTGGTGTGCCGTGGGAAAAATTCCAATTTCATCCGTAACATGTGGCCTCGGCTCACAAATTAGGGTTGCCAACCGGCCGGTTTTCAGCCGGCCTGGCCGGTTTTTCCATGGCCAGGCCGGCTGCCGGCACAGTTGTAAAACCGGCCATTGAAAAGCCGTTTTTTGCTCTGGCCGCAAGATCGGGAGCGGCCAGAGCAAAAAACCGGCTTTTGTGCCGAAGTCCGCGCGCGCGAACGCGATCGCGATTCCCTATAGCAGTGCAGCCGCTGGTTCTGCTTTGTACAGAGCAGTGGCTGCACTACACTTACATTGAAAAGTAAAGAGAAACTGTGTCAGGAGCCCTCCGATCATGCAGAGCCCGAGGAAGTGATGTCATGGGGGCGGGCTCCTCACAGGCTGTCTTTCCTTTTCAAATTAACTTTAGCTGCAATAAAGTTAATTTGAAAAGGAAAGACAGCCTGTGAGGAGCCCGCCCCCATGACATCACTTCCTCGGGCTCTGCGATGACCGGAGGGCTCCTGACACAGTTTCTCTTTACTTTTCAATGTAAGTGTAGTGCAGCCGCTGCTCTGTACAAAGCAGAAGCAGCGGCTTGGGCAGAGGGGGGTGTGTGAGTGAACCAGCAAGGGGGGGGAGTGTGAGTGAACCAGCAAGGGGGGGGGGGAGTGTGAGTGAACCAGCAAGGGGGGGGGGAGTGTGAGTGAACCAGCAGTGGAGGGGGGGGTGGTGTGAGTGAACCAGCAAGGGGGGGGGGCGATGGTGTGAGTGTACCAGCAGGGGAGGGGGGGTAAGTGAGTGAGTGACCCAGCAGGAGGGGTGAGTAAGTGACAGGGGGGTGGGTGAGTGAACCAGCAGTGGAGGGGGGGGTGGTGTGAGTGAACCAGCAGGGGAGGGGGGTTGGTGTGAACCAGCAGGGGAGGGGGGTTGGTGTGAGTGTTTGATTCCTATTCAAGAGAATTACTTTATATATAGTCAATATAGGCACAGAGGTAAATTTTTTTAACATTTTCTAATGGTGGTGTGCCTCGTGATTTTTTTCATGAAAAAAGTGTGCCTTTGCACAAAAAAGGTTGAAAAACACTGCTCTAGACATATTGGATCCCGAATGAAGAGTTCCACAAGTAGAGGACACCTGGGTTGTCGTGGCCAGTAAGGAGCGAAGAGAATATCATACCTTTGTCTGTTTTGAATTTCAGGAGTGTCTTGGTGATGAAAGATATTGGAGGATACATGTAAAGAAGACACCCCCCCCCCCCCACACACACACACACCTTTCAATTGAGGAGGAAAGTATCCAAGGCTAGTTTGCTGTGTGATCCCATTCTGGAGCTGAATTGAGACACCTGGGCATTCTGAGGAGTGGTGAAAATTTCTATCAAGGGGGTGCCCCACTCCCAACAGCTGTAGACTATCACCTCCCTGTCCGATGAAAACAAAGACAAACCCTTCCTTGTCCTCAGGAGAGCATCAATGTATGACTGATGTTCTGGCAGCCCCCGATGCCCTGTGGCTGGTGCCCGGCAAACTTGCCGGGGATGACTGCTGTCCCATCAAGCAGGATTCGGATCATGACCTCGGCCGAGGATCAATTTGAGGCCAAAGGACTTTCAGGATTGGCCTCCTGGGACATCTTGGATGTTGAGGGCCTGGTGCTCGGGGCGGATGAACCGGTCATGCCAGACAACAGTGCACGCTGCTGGTCCATGAAGGCAGACAAGCTGTGCTCCAGGGCCGCCATTCTGGACTCCAGACCAGAAGGCTCCGCAGCCTTCGATGCGGGCACTGAGGGACTCTGGCCTGACACCAGCTCCCCCAAAGGGGAATCCTTGACGAGGATAGTGTCTGGGACCCGAGGCCAGTCCATGGTCGGATCCTTCCGGGGGACCCTCGCAGGCCGCTCCTTCTCCCATAACTGAGACGAATGACTCGGACTGGGGCCGGGAAGCATCCAGCTGGTCGGAATCAAACAAGGATGCCGCCTTCGAGGGTTTCTTCTTCTTCCTGGGTTCCTTCGAAGGAGACCCCTTTCTGAGGATCCATGACAAGGCTCGGGCTTGGAAGGCTCCGCCTGAGATGTCGGAGCCTCAGACAAGGCCCTGGCCTTCAGAGGCACTGGGGACTCGAGGGAAAAATTTATCATGCTGCTGCTGACGGCTCTTGAGAGCTTTACTGGACATTCTCTTGCAAAGACCGCAGGCTGCCAGGTCATGGTCTGGCCCAAGACAGCAGAGACAGCAGTCATGTGTGTCGGTCAAAGACATGATTTTAGAACACAGATCACACTTCTTAAAGCCACTGGTAGCCATGGGGGGGAAAACTACCCTTGCGAGGTCGAAGACTCTCCTGGTTGCTAGTGGGACAAAAAAGGCGTGAAGACACCAGGAAAAGAAAAGAACGAAAGACTACAAAAATAGACCAAACTCGATGCCGAGGCAAGGAGGTCGGTAGGCGGGAAGAGTACCGGTGCAATATTGGAGGTGAGCATGAAACTCGGAGAGAAAAATCAACCTTTTCCGCGGGACAAGCCAGACAAATGTCTGAAGGGCTCCGCCAGAAAAAAGGAGACTGAGCAAGATGGCACCCTTGGGCAGGAAGGGGACCACACATGCGTGGTGGCATCTCCCAAAGGCTTTCTTTGAAAGCTGGGTGGATACTTCCGCAAGGACTCCATCGGTGCCAACGTCGCCCCATATGTGAGGACTGATTTCCTGCTTGTTCCCGGAGAAAGCCAGGGTTCAAATTCTGCCTCTCCCAGTGATACTACTTAGGAATTTGAGTAAGCCAATTCATCCTACATTGCCACAGATACAAAGGACATGATTTAGTAAAGTTTATTAATGCGTATTAATGCAAGCTATTTGCTTGCTTAGTAAATTGACTCACTGACAATAATGGGCTTCCTGTTAAATCTCATTAATGTGAATTAATGCACATTAGTAAAATATTTAGTCCTTAGTTTGTAAAGAGATGAAAGTACCTATGGATCTGAACATAATCCACTTTGAGATTCCAATGGAAAGACATGCACTAACTACAAATATTACATTGATACTGGCTTCTTTTTACAACCAGAAAGTTCTTTCTGTTTCTATGCACCTTGCTCAACTCAACTTCTCTATTAGAAATCAACAAAGCATTTGATGGGTTGTGAAATCTAATGAGCCTTGTATGTCTGTAAATCATAGGTATTTCAACTGCAACTCCAGTGAAATTTTTATTTGTTGAAATCCAGATGATTGGCGCAACTGTTCCTAAGTCGAAAACTTGTGCAAATTCAATTCTTATGTGTATATTTCATGTCAGTATGTGTACCTGTATTTTTTTTGTTATTGGTTCCATAATGTATTAATAAATCAACCTAAAATAGGTTCTGTACATAATTAGTGGTCTTATCCTGAGCAGTAGATGGGGTGGGCTTGCAAAGGAGTTCATGTTCGTTTACATGCAGACTTTATAAAATATGTATATAAAGTAAGGCAGGAAATTTTTATATACTAAATAGCAGATTTGAATATGTGTGTGTGCTTTATATGGGCTAACTTTCAAACAAAACAGATGCACATATTTTTCTGAATTGGTTTAATTTATGCTAAAACTTGCCACACAAGTTAGAAAGCCTGTTACAAAACTACCCTCTATAAAAAAACGTTTCTGCAGTTCTCCATTGACAAACAGGATTAAGCCCTTCACATATGGGTGACACCACTGATGGGAGCCCTCATGCTGAAGATTTCTCAGCTCTTTCTGGAGGCTTTGGTAGAGCTTCATTGTGCATGTGTGCATCTTCCTGCTTGTCGTCATGACGCCATTTCTCTTCGATCTGTTTTTTTCGCAAGGCCTGATAGATGCACATCCGTATTATCCCATTTCACCCATGTGCGAGTACTTTTCTTCTACGTAATTTCTGGGTATTTCGTTCTTGTCTGCTGTCACAATCTCTTTCCCCTTATCCATAATCTTTAGTTATGTTTTTTCAGCACTTTAAAGTTTCCTTTCTTTTTACCGCATTGCTACAGCCCCCATTAGGCACTTAGCTCTCGAGCTGAGAAATTTTTCAAAATAGTTTATTGCATTTTCTATACTGCCTTTTGTAGTTAGGCAAAGTGGTTTACAAAAAATCAAAATAAGAAATAGAAGGGAACGCCAGTGCAGTTGACAGCAGAGAGGAGAGAGAGATGGGGAGGGGACAGATATGATACAATCACAGACGTAGAAACAAACATAGTAAAGACAGGGAACGTGGTGGGGGGGGCGGGGGGAGAAACACCTATACTCAAATTACCCTGTGTTCTAAACAGGTCAGTCCACACCCTGCTGCTCAGAAAGATCAAATGCCTTTCTGAACAGGTATGTCTTCAGCTCCAATTCAAACTTCTTGTACGAAGCCTGAAGGCAAAGCTGGATGGGCAACCCATTCCATAGGAGGGGGGCTAAGAAGAAAAATGTTGTCTTTCCAATAGATTCATAGTGAGCCCTGGTTGAGGGCAACATACGGAATTGGTTCCCATGGATTGATCACAGGGAACAAGCCGAATAATAGAGGATAATTAGTAATGACAGATATTTTGAGGCAGTCTTGTAGAGGGCTTTGTGGGTCAGAGTAAGGATCTTATATTGAATGCGGGCTTTGAGCTGTTTGATTTTGTTTTGGCTACTTTTCCAGCTGAAATGTCCCAGACAGTAGAAAGTTTAAAAAGACAAGCGGACGTCTTCAGGGTCGTGAGAAGCAGCACAAAATAATTTTTGGTGCTTCTAAGCCTGATCCATGGACATCGGCATCTGTGGCATCAGTCTCAATGGCTTCTAAGGCTACACTGGAGGCTGGCAATGCATTGACATTGGGGAGTTCTCAAGCTCCCCAGAATATTGTACGTTAACCAATGATCCCCTTGAGACAAGAAAGGATTTAACCTTGTCTTCACCTGTATTGAGGGAGAAGGATATCAAACAACAGGCAGAGGCTAGGATGCAGGTGTAACCCTCCAAGCAGCCCTGATGTGAGTAAGGTTCAGCCTTAAAATCTGCTGAGGGGCAGCGACAGTCTACCCAGAGCTGAGGCCAGCCTGCCAATATACACCAACATATTCCAGGATCATTGGTCAATTCTGCTGAGCCCCCCATATGCCTTTAGAGATGGAAGCCATCTCAAATTGCTTTCTGAAGTGCATCGAGGAAAGGATCATGATGCTCTTCACCATGCAAGAGCTCAGGTCCTTTGGAGCTCTGAGTGTGGTGCATCGAGATATCGAATCCATCCTTGAAGAGCATCACCTGCCTGTGGTAGAGGCATCGACACTGAGGCATCAAAGGGCCTTGATACTGATACTGACCAGTTGCTATCACTCTCCAGAACATTGGGAGTAGATGACCTCTTGAAGCCAGAGAAGTCGCCAGTGCATCGGTGCTCCCATAGGAGTTCCACATCCCCAAAGGGACTGAGAGCCATCCAGGTCATTTGATTATTACACTGAGACAGATTCAGAAGGTTGGGTCACAGATGTTGAGCTGAACTTTCTATTGGAGGATATCAGGCTTATTCTGTTCCTGATGTGGATCCCCTCTGTACGTCCGGTCTGAGCCAGATGTACAGAGGAGATCGCAATTCTGATCCCGTGGGAACAGAATCGCGAACAGTCCTATACATGCAGGACGGGACTGCAATTCGCAGCTAACTCAGTCAAGGCTCTTCAACGCTGCATTCCCCGCAGCCCGACCCCTGATCTGGCCTCCTAAGGCCAGGGTCGGGCTGTGTGGAATGTCTTCGGGCCCCCTCCTGCCCCATCCATGCCCTGGGCCGCCGATCTTGGACATATGGGGAAGTTATTCCACCTCGGAGGTGGAATAACTTCCCCGCGCATGTCGCCAGCCCTGAAGTACAGGGCCGCCCGCCCAGACTCCACCCCCGAGCTGCCCCTTCCCCACCTCCGTCTGACTTTCTGCACAACCGGCAGGGAGGTTAGATGCAGTGGGGGTAGGCATGAATAGCAGGGATGGACGTCTTGTTGGGATGTCCATCCCCGCTATTCGTGGCACAGAATAGCCCCCTATATCTCTAGAACCTCCATTGGACCCTTCTCCTCCTTATGAAAGATGAAAGCCTCCTCCTGAGGAACTTACTTTTCACAATTGTGTATGGGTATGGCTAAGACCATACCATTTTCTTTGGAGATGAAGGAGGCACCCAAGACAGAAGAATTGGAAATCCTCCTCTATTCTTCTGCCCCTAAGGAGGCAGTGAAAGTGCTCTTTCGCTGCATCTTTCAGTTGTTATAGATGAAAATATTGGCAACCCCCCTCTCTGTATCTCCAGTTAGTAAGAAGGTCGACTCTATGTGCAGAATTCAGAAAACTCGCAGATTCAAAAAGTTCCAGGTCTAAAAAAAGCCAAGAATTCCAAGTCACATTTCTCAGCGCCTCCAGGGAGGGCTGTTCAGACTTTTGACTCTTTAGGGAGAAAGATGTTTCAGAATGCCATGCTCTCTTCCTGTATGGCTTCTTACCAGCTATACATAGGCATGTTCCTAAGGGACATCATGTGTTGCCTAGATGGTATGTCCACCTTTTTCCCTCAAGAGAAACTTAGAATATTTCCTAGTGAGCCATGGGAAGGACTACTCCAAATAGCATATCCGAGTGTCATGTATCTTCGACACAGTATTGAGAACTTCTGCCATAAGTATTGATGACCAGAGACTCTCATAGCTTTGGGTTTCAGACTTACAACAATCTGTGTAGGATCAGCTCACTCATGTACCGTGCCATAGAGACTATCTCTTCAGAGATAAGATTCAAGAAGTTGCTTCCATGATCAAGTAGCTTTCTGATACACTCAGAATACTCTCCAAGTGCATGTCCTACCTAGCCTCCTTCACAAGGAGGTACCATAGCAGGGGTCAACATAAATCCTACTACTCTCAGATGTAGATATGTTCCTACCTCTCACTATTCTCATTCAGGACAACATATCTATTCAAAACAAACTGGCCAGTTTGTTTTGAATGGATATGTCGCCCTGAATGAGTATGCTGTCATTGGCTGATAAGGGTTGAAGGGGTGTTTTGAGTGGATATTTAGTGTGCATGCACGGCATTTTTCGGTGGCAGTTTATTTTGAGTTTAAGACATCCGGTATTATGTTCATGCTAGGACATCTTACACTGCATATGATGAGTTTGCTTGGGGTTATATCTGTAATGGCTGTTTGTAGTTATAGTTAGGAGTTGTTTTTCAGCTTCCGGATGATTAATGGTACTGGCTTCTATTGTAGACCTGATTTGACTGATAATTTTGGATGGACTGTGCAAGATGGGTTTAGCTCCCTGAAGCAGCATTAGCAAAACGCCCAGCATCAGATTTGAACTACTGGCATTTTGAAGATTGATTGCAGTGTCTGCGGATGTTTGCAGCTAAGTACAGCCATTGGGCTAAAAAACTTTGATTACTAAGCTATGCTACGTGAATAAGGTCGCTAAGCTTGGTGTGGAGAATAGAAACATAGTTTGTTTATATGGCTTTAGTTAATTGAATGTTATCTTTTGATACTATATGGAGTCTGGAGGTTTTTTATGACCTATGATGTTTTATATCTGCAGTTTGCCAATGTTGGTGATGCAGAGCAATGAATTCTGGTGCCGTTGCATTGGCATGTGAATCCTGAGGTCTTTTTCCTCCAGCACTTATTTTTTTGAGGCTGTGCTGATATAACGTGGATCTGAAGAAGCAAGATCGTGATTTGGGATTGCATCTATATAGATACATCCAGTTCACAGGAAGTATCTCACATTCGCTGTAGGGAGAAGACACTTTAGTAATGCATAGTGCCCTTTGTCCTTGCGTCAGCTCCTTGAGTCTTCACCAAATGCCTGGCAGTAGTAGCAGCGTGTCAACGCAGGCTGGGAGTACACCTATTTCCCTACTTGGATGATTGACTGATCAAGAGCAGCACTCCAGAAGGAACTCTGGAGTTTGTGCAAGTTACCATTCAGGTGGAACTATTAGAGTTCAACATAACTATTGGAGTTCATAGGATATCTGCTCAACATGATTCTGGTGAAAGCCTTCCTTCTGCAAGACAGACTATCCCATCTGATAGGTGCAGGAAACTCAAGAGAGTCAGCAGCCATCTGCTCAAGCCATGTTGAGGATATTAGGCCACATGGCCTCAACTGTCCATGTAACACCCTTGTCAGGTCTCCATATAAGACGATCTCAATGGATCCTGAGCAGTCAGTTGACTCAAGTCACTGGACGCCTCAGTAACGTACCTTCTGTCATTCGTTTACTACAAGAGTTCCACATATGGGCCACATATAGCCAATTTGGCAGTGGGTCTGCCCTTCTAAATTCTTCCCTATCAGAAACTTCTGATGACAGATACATCCAAGCTGGGCTGGGAGCTTATCTTGATGGGTTCAACAGGGCACTTGGTCCATCCAAGAAAGTTTCAGATTAACTTCTTGGAACTGAGATCAGTAGCAAATGCTCTGAGGGCTTTCAGAGATCAGTTGGCAAACCAAATTGTAATAATTCAGACCAACAATCAAATTGCCATGTTCTACATCAACTAGTAGGGAGAAATGGTGTTGTACCTCCTGTTTTGGGAAATGGTCAGAATGTGCTATTTTGCCATCTCTCACGGGATGGACTTAAGAGCCACTTATCTATTGGGTGAACACATTTCTCTGGCAGACCAGCACTAAGTCATGCCCTTTAATCTCATGAATGGACTGTGGACAGGGAGGTGGCACTCCACATCTTTAGGGAGTGGGGCACTCCTTCAATAGATTACCACCACTCAAAATAACCAGTTCTGCTCCAGAGTTGGGTAACACAGCAAACTAGCCTTGGCTGCTTTCCTCCTTGACTGGGGGAAGGGTCTTCTGTATGTTAATCCTTGAATTCCTCTCATTGTAAAGACTCTCCTGAAAAGCGACAGAGGTAAAATGATTCTCATCGTTCCTTATTGGCTCCGGCAAACATGGTTCCCTCTCCTTTTGCAACTCTCCATCTGTGAACTTCTCTGGCTGGGTCAAGCACCAATCCTAATTTCGCAGGAAAATGGTACAGTGTTTCACCCCAACATCAAGTCCCTGGCCCTCACTGCTTGGATGTTGAGAGGCTGATGTTCAATCTTGACCAGCCTGTTGGTGCAACTAATGATCTTTTAATGTCCAGGAGGGCCTCTACAAGAAAGTCTTATGCTTTTCAGTGGAAACGTTTGCTGTTTTGTGTCTGGAATGATCCCTTTATCTGCCCCACACAAACACTGCTTGAATATCTTCTGCATCTTTCTGAGTCTGGTCTTATGTCCAACTTGGTATGGGTTCATGTCGGTGCAATTGGAGCCATCTCTGTACAGCCCTTAGTTGTTCACGTCATGAGGGGCTTGCTGCCTTCCACAGGTGCTCACTCAGCTGATGAAAGCTCCGTTTGAGCCTCTCAAAGCATGCCTTCTGATGTTTTTGATCTGGATGGTTCTGTTTTTTGGTGGCAGTCATTCAGTGCTTGAGTGAGCAAGCTTCAGGACCTAGTACTGTAGTTCATCCACCTTTCACGAAATTCTTTCACAACAGAGTGGTGCTTTGTACCCATCCTAAGTTCCTTCCAAAGGCAGTATTCACTTTCCACCTTAATCAGTCAATTCTTCCAAACTTTTTTTCCAAGCCTCATTCTCACAAAGGGGAAGCTGCGCTACACATATTGGAGTAAAAGAGCCCTAGTCTTCTATTTGGAGCAAACAAAAGCCCATTGAAAGTCTATCCAGCTTTTCATTTCTTTTGACCCCAGCAAGGTAGGGGCTGCTGTCTCCAAATGCACTTTTTCAATTTGGCTAGCAGACTGCATCTCTTTCACTTATGCCCAGGCGGGCCTGAGCATTGAGGGTCATGTCACAGCTTACCTTGTCAGAGTCATTGCTGCATCGGTGGCCCACTTGTCTCCATGGAAGAGATATGTAGGGCTGAAACATGGACTTCAGTTCACACCTTCACTTTTCACTATTGTCTGGAGGGAAATTCCCAACGCAACAATAGATTTGGCCAATCAGTAGTACATAATCTTTTTGGTGAGTAGAATCCAACTCCATCCCGCCTAGGCTCATTTCTTTCTGTTCAAGCTGCCTTTAAAAAAAGAAAAAAACAGAAATGTGACTAAAAGGCTTGTTGCTATAAAAAAGAGGTATTCTTGTGCCTCCATTTTGGCACTTTATAGCTTTTCCCTTTGTTTGTTCAAGGCAGCTTGTAGCTAGGGATTAATCCTGCTTGTCCACGGAGAAAGAGAAGTTACTCACCTGTAACAGGTGTTCTCTGTGGACAGCAAGATAAGTCCTCACAAACTTACGACCTCCCCTTGCGTTGATTCCTTCTCGACGATTTAAAAGGACTGAAGAGAAGTGGCAGCAGGCAGGAAGATAAAAGTTTGTGCAATGAAGCTCTCCAAAAGCTTCTAGAAGGAGCTGGGAAAGCTCCTGCGCAAGGGTTCTGTCGATGACATCACCCATACATGAGGACTTATCCTTCTGTCCATAAAGAACATCTGCTACAGGTGAGTAACTTTGTTTTATGTGATTTCTAATAAAACATATTTGTGATTACAACTGAAAAGTAGGAAAATATCAAAACCCTTTTCTACCTTTCATCTAAATCTATGAAATTTCATTGATTTAGGTGGAAGGTTCATCATTTATGTATACCCAAGCATTTGTTGTCAGTATTGCTCAACATTGTTAGCATTTTTATTCTTTCCAACCCAACACAATGTTGGAAATATTATATATAAGGAGCCAAACACATCTGGGGCAAAATAATTAGTGGAAATATAATGGAGTGGGACCAAAGTTAATGTGGGGAATAAACAGGTAAAAGACACATTGAGTTAAAAAAAATGGGCCAGGTCAGAGAAGGAGTGACTGTGAAATAGTTCCCCAAAAATGGCCTGTATTTCTCTGGGAGATAAAGTTGCAGCATCTGTAACATAGAAACATCAAAACAAAGCTATTAAGGGAATGCTCTTTTCAAATTGTCCCTCCTTTTTCTCTTCTCTCCTGGTCACAGACACACACACACACACACACACACGGCATGGGCACTGGGAAAAAGTCTTTGTGTTGTTTACAAACTTTAGATCTTTTTCATGATGACATTTTTTGTTTCATTTCACACAATTGTTTTAATTTAAAAAGATGTTAATGCATTCAGATTGACTTCACACATTTTAATTTGGTTTTGCATACACTACCTTTTTTTTAAAATGCAAGCCAACCAACCAAATGTACACTAACAAATGCTAATCCCTATTGCGTATATGTACAGACACAATCACACACACACACACACACACAGGGGCAGAAAATCATTATATGAAGAAGGATCTGCATATTCCCCCTCCTCCATGCACCCCTTCCTGCTGCCACATTCATATTGTTAAAGGAATGACTCCTAGAAGCATGTTTACTAAGCTGGGATAATTTGTAACTAGGTCCCATGTTATTTAATGGGACCTAGTTACAAATAGCATGTGCTAACCATTAGCACAGGTTGGTAAACAGGCCCCTTAGTGGTTCAGATGTGTGTTTAAGTTTCTTTCTTGTTAAATCTACTGTGAAACCCAGTTACTGAACTATTTGTGTTGACCCTCTTCAATGATTTCTGTGGCCAATGTAATCCAGACAATCCAATTATAGTGAAATTTAGGAAATAAGCAGGAAATATCCTTTCGATGTATGTTCAAATCCTTAGAACACATTGTATATGCACTGGTAAATCCCATGTTTGTAACAAACTTCAAATTACTGATCATAAATTGTTAGGGTATCCTAAATAAAAACATGTTCCAGTAGTATTTCAAGCAGAGTAATTTTTATAGAATCATCCCTTAGTGAACTATGCTGTAAAAAGGAAGACTTAAGAAACTATACTTTTGTCAAGAGAAATTTAGTTATGTGGAGGTACACCAAAGTAATGTAAAATGATGGTTGCTGAAAAGTCTGTGGTTAAAAAATGGGAATAATTTTTCAATGAAAAATGAGCAGTCGAAAGGATTATGCTAACCAATTACTGTAGAACTGAATTTGGATTCATTTGTTTAAATGCAAATAGATTCATTTTTTGCTTTTGTCTGATGTGTGGAACACTACTATTGTTTCATAGGAGGAAGATTTTCAGGAAATGGTGAAGTCTGCTCAAATAATGGAGAGTCAGTACAGCCATCTCTTTGACTACATAATAATAAATGATGACCTTGCCACAGCTTACAATGAACTGAAAACTATCTTGGACAAACTGGAGACAGATACTTACTGGATTCCAGTGAGCTGGCAACACTCATAACCGAAAAGAAGATTCTTTTACCTGCTTCTAATAGGGTGCATGATTGAAATTAAGGTGGCTGGCATTTTGTTGGTGTAAGTGTTCTTTTAAACCTATGGCAGACTGCAATCTGACAAGCAATTGCACTGACTTAATTCAATTGGAATGCGGTCTTATTTTTCTCTTTCAAAACAATCCTGTTTAAAACAGTCCAGGCATAGGATCACACGTCTGCTGTCACACCAGTTTTGCGGAATGCCAAACAGTGGAGTAATTGTGCATAACTACAGGAAAATACAGACTATAAATTCTTCTTGCGTACTGTTGTATGACTAAATTGAAGAGTTAGCCACAAATGCCTTTGGAAATGTTGGATGTTGGTGCTTCTGTGTTCCCAAATGCTATGAAAGGTTGAATGCCAACAGCTGCAGGGTATTAACACTTTTTTTGGCATTTGAGACACTTTAGGGCAGATAAGATACGTATATCATTTTTGGTAGGGCCTCTAGAGCATAAATGTGGATTTGGGCAATATACCAAAATGTCTTCTGCCCCAGATGAAATCATAAACTCTGATTTCTGTGGCTTGTGTAATCTGATCAGTTGACTGAAGAGAAATAACTTTTTGATGGTAAAATGTTCTGAAGAGGTGTCTTTATGCTGCGGCAGTGAGTTTTATGTGTGATATTTACTTACATTACCCCTTCAGCAGCAATTGCCTGCAGTTATTCTCATAAGAGAGTTAAATTGTACTTACTCAACGTAACCTCTTAACAATGTGTGAGTGTGCAAATATACACAATATGTATGTAATATTTAAAGTCAGCATTCATCCAGATTGTCAACATGTAATTTGAAATGTCCTAATCTAGATTTTTCAATTTATATGTATATTAAGCAACACTATCCATTTAGGTGGTGCTGCTGAATATCAACCTGTAACTCCAAATGTCAAAAGCAGATTTTTCAAATTACTCCTGTTATTTGTGAGGCCCCTACATTTAGTGGATGAATATTGCACTTAAATGTGTAAGTTATGAGAGTAATTATGTAAGTGCGTCTAAATTACAGCATTTTAATGGTTTACATGCATAAATGGTCTTTTAAGCAGATAAAGCACTAAAATGCCATGATTCTAGTCGGTCGCTATTCTGAAAGTATGCATCACGGACTAATAGTGTGTGCTTTCACTGTGAGGACGCACAGGAACTGAGTTTGGGTGGAGCATGGGTAGAGCGCAAATTTGCATGTGTACTTTATAAAATATGGCCCAACGTGCTTAAGATATGTGTGGTCGTCATGGCTTCATTTACACACATTTGTGGCCACTTGCATTCGTATTCTATAAAGTCAAATCCGCGCGCACTTTTAAGAATAGGCACCATTAACATGCATAAATCTGTCCACCACTTACAGAATTACCTCCTATATATCTTACTGAGTCACCCCCATTCCTGATGAATAATTTGGGATGTATAACTATGTGTATGTCCAAGATTATCAGAACAGTCCCTTTTGATTTTTTTTTAAAAATCACCTATGTGGTGGATGCCAACAACAGTCATAAGTACCTATTGACATGCATTTATGCAGTCATTGTGTTGCCTACCACATAAATAGGTTTTTTTTCTTTAATTCCTGGGAGCTGAACAGATGGTAACTGGCATATAAATCATTATGGGACATGTTTACTAAAGTGCAGTAAGTTTTTGCACTTACCATGCATTAGATGTAAAAACTAATATGCAGTAAGTGCAGAAGCTGTGTGCTGGGACATGCCCAGCATATCACCCTGCAATTACCACAATAAAGTACCTCACCAAGCTTCGTTCAAAACTAACATGGCTGAACCCATTGAAGATGCATTAAGTGCATCTACGCTAACGATAACATTCGCAATTAGTGCATCTTAATTATTCCTATATTAACTGCAGTGTGCAGTCAGTACCCATTCTCTGCCCCTAACCTGGCCAGTCCATGCCTCATCACACAGTCAGCAGTTACTGCAGCACTTTAACAGCAACAGCTGTTTTCAGCATGTGGTAGCAGTTGCTGTGGTCCCTCTCTAACTGCTTAGCATGCACTAAACCCTGTGCTAAATTTTACCACACTTTAGTAAAAGGGCCTCTCTAGATCCCAATTTATTCTGTTAGGAAGGTGATGCTGTTTAGATGCATAACTTATACATCTAAGTGATAGTATTCAGCTGCTAAGTGTATAAACTGTGCATCTAGGTGGACCTCACAAATAGCAGCTTGATTTGAAACGCCCAACTTTGACAGTCAACGTTATAGGTAGATATTCATCAGCAGCACTCAAATAGATAGCATCAATCATTTGAAACATATGAATTAGAACATTTCAAATTATATGTTCACAATCCTGATGAATATTGACTTCAGATGCTTATACATATACTATTGCAGCTTTCATGTGGATTAGCAAAATCAATGGTAACATGATATTAAAAGGTATTAGTAGGAAAGGAATCTAACTTTTATGGAGTGTGCGCAGAGTATGAACTAGATATTAAAATAATTCTGGTTTTGTAATAGGTACAAAATTAAAGAATGCCCTTATAGAGTTGTGCCTTATTTAGTGGGACATAGTAATTTGAATTCATTTAATATAAATGAATTTTTATTATTTGGAAATGAATTTATTTAATCCTGTCCTTATCCTATGAATATATTGTATATGAGAATGGGCAGTAAAAAAAAAAAAAAAAAAAAACAGGCCCACGCATTCTATGTTCCAGAGCTTTATTTTATTTTTCACGAGTATATTTTGAGGGGAACAAGATTCTCTCTCAGCATTGGGCAGACATGAAAGCGGTTTGCCTATTTTATTATTATCTACTAATTACAGAGTGACAGCATGTATATCAAAGTGAGCACAGGCATGTGTATTAATTTAGAACATGAATTTCCTTCACTTGCAAGTGCATGGTTGAAAATGATATTTTGCAATCAGCACATCTGTGACATTGACAAAAAAACTTTGTCTTCTTGTAGTGATATGTGAGCAGAATTTAACTTTAAAAAGAAATTCTGAAACCTCGTATGCATGGTTTGAAAGAGATATAAACTTTGAATTTCTTGTTAACATGATGTTACTTGTCAACACACCAGCTTTGTGAATGAAGCTCAGCATTCCATGTATGTATTCCCTCTCTTTAAATGCAGTTGAAGGCACCAGTATGTTGCTGGTGTATACTAAATGGTTCGTATGTCATTGATTCTGTTTTTATACTTTTTGAGCAAAACCAATGAAAAGATATAGAACTTATTTCCAAAAGATATAGAACTTATTTCCAAAAGATATCTTTAAATTAGGGTTAATGACAAATTTCACTGTGAGAAGAGTTTAACCAAACAGCCCTAATGTAACATTGTCAAGACTTTTATTTTTAGGTGTTTTATACATTCTGGTGCTGATTTTTAGCTGTTCTACAGGCTGATGCTCTAAAGTGCACTTCCACATTACCAATGAACAGAGCCTATTAGAAATAATGGGAGCTGCAGTAAATAAAGGTACGTTACTGCATGTATACTTTAGAGAATCAGCCTGTTTGTATTTGATGTCAATATATAAACCTGGTGGTTTTCAGGATTTCTTTCCCTCTAATCTGCCGCCTTTCTTCCCAGGAGCTTCTGGGTCGCCAGGAGTCAGGACTGACTCGAAGGCACACATTGCATTGCAATCTGCCACCACCATTTTTCTTCCTCTTCCAAAGTTCATCCTGAACTCTCAAAAAAACACCCACTCCCCAGCCCATTTTGCTTGTTCTTCAGTAGTAGCTACAGTAGGCAGTGTAGCTGACTGGAGGAAGAGAACAGTGGCCCTTGCACCAATAGCTTCTTAGCACACCAGTTCTATCAGTGTGGAAAATGCATAAAGACAGAAGAGGGAGGGGAGTCTGAGAGAGTACTAGGGGCAACAATGTTTTTCTGGTACTTAACCAATAAGCATGACTTTTTAAAATGTTTTATCAATTTTTAATGGCAAATTTCTAGAAACTGAAACTGTTATCATTACATCACTTTAAAAGCTGTCCAGTTATATTGTTATGTACAGTGGACTGATTCTGTTTCTGCACAACATGTTGGAAGTTAACTGCTGAAGTAATGCAGTGGTGGTATTGTTGGTCTGAGGTTTTGCCAGAGTTGTGCAATGAATGGAAGTTACCTTGAAGTTTTTATTTTCTGCTTGCTTTAAGGTGGCATTTAAGTAGTGGTGTCTTTGATTAAGGGGCAGAAAAGGTATTAGCCACATCCTGTTCTTAGCTAGAAGCCAGTGTTTTTTTTCAGTGGATTAGCACGGGCAACAAGTTGAATAGCCCGGTATATAAAACCAAATAAATAAATAAATAAAATAACAAGTTCTGTAATTAGCAGCTCTTTACTCTCCCTCTTTCCTGACTGAAGATAAATCTTCTTACTTGCAGTCTACTGTATAGAAGCCTGAATGTGAATATTACAAAGAAAAGGCAAACTGGAGATGTCAGTTGCTGAGCCAGCTGTTTGTGGAAGCTTTCTGTTTTATGTTTTGTAAATTGCCTCTCTATTTTATAGAGTTAATGTGAGATGTGCAAATCAGTAAAGAAATGCAATTCAAAATCTATAGAAGTAAAGACCCAGAATGCACTGCAAGACTAATAAGTCAGAAGATACCAAGAAAATAATTATTTTATGAAGTGTAAACGTTTCTGCAATTCTACTGTTCATGATACTTAGTCAAGACAGAAACTACTCCACAAAGTGGACAGAAACTGCATTTTTCGGTCACACCACTGTCCTTGTTAATAGTTGTGACTGTTAAAAAAAAAATCCTGTGTCCTGTTCCTCTCTTAAAAGTTTGTAAACAAAGGTGGTAAAGAGTGTCTTAAGCATTGCTTTCAAACTGTGATATCAGGGTATTTGGGGTTTTTCCTTTTTAGAATTGTATGTTTTTACCTTTAAGTTCAGCTAATTTACCTTATTCTTGTTTGCCATGGTAGAACAAATCTAATATTTTATACTATTGTATTCAGAGCTGTCCTTGAATTTGCCATCAGTTCATTGATTGATGCCTTGTTTTTAAATCTGAATTTGTCATATCATACAAAATAATAAATTATTGACACACATCCATGCCTAGAGAAGTTGTTTTTTTATAATATTACTAGTACCCATAAGAAGAACTGTCCTAGATTTACCTGTCAACAGTCTGTTAACTTTTTGACAGGAGTACTGATGCAATACAGTAGTGCTCATGCAGGATAGTGTAAAAAAAAAAGGGGGGGGAGGTAAACACAAAGAACATATTTATGCACTGACCATGCAGCAGCTCACTTCTGTCTCTTATTTGTATGTGCCACTTCCTATGTGAACCAAAACGTGTATTGGTGGGCAAATGCCTCTGAGGTGGGCTGCCACTCTTTCAAGAGTTCTTGTAGCTTTATACATCCTTTGAAGGCAGCTTGACTGTTGGCAGGCTACTGTTACCTTTGAGAGAATCAAGCTTGGTTTGATCCACGAGGTGAGCAAAACAAGAGAAGAAGGAAAAAGAATAAATGATTGGGCAGAAGAGATGGAAAGAAAGCCAAGGATTGAGTTCACAGGTGGGAGGGTAGCTCCAGAGATTAAGCTGGGTAGGGAAGGAAGGCAAAAAACTGTAGTGAGGAAGGAGGAAAAGAGGACCGTTACTGTACTGAACACCACCTATCCATAGTGTTCATGATGCAGCCAAACCTGTGTGGCCGTCTTCTTTGTACTATTATGGACAAAAGAATTGTTAAGCAATTAAGAATAAGGAAGCATTCATATAATGAATTTTTTAAATGTAATTATTTATTGCATTTTCAAACATATCAAGAAAGAAATATATACACCAAAAAAGGATACAAATGAAATAATAGCAATATACTAAAGGAGTACAATCACATACAGTACGATAGTGTATACTAGTAAGACAGGTATAATTTATCTTCTCCAGGACCAAGCAGGAAGTCAGTCCTCACATATGGGTGTCATCGACGCCGATGAAGCCCCAGCAGAGCATTTCCCCAGCTTTCTATGAAAGCCTTTGGGAATGTAGGCACGCATGCGCGGTTCCCTTCCCGCCTAAAGGTGCCATCTTACCTCAGTCTCTCTTTTTCCGAGAAGCCCACCGGACGTGCATCCTGTCATCCCGGATAAAAGTTTGATTTTTCGGCGATTCTCGCTATTTTTTCTTCCCGGTTCGACGCCAGTTCCCCTCCCGCCGGGTTCGGTACACCGGTATCGAGCCCGATTCTTCTTTTTCGGTTTTGCCCTTCATGGCTGATGTTCGCGCCCTTTTTTAAAAAAATTTTCCCTGGAATGCTGGTCTTTTGACCTCGCGGGGACTCTTTTTTTTTCCCCGATAGCTTCCAGCTGTTTCAAGAAGTGTGATCGGTGTAAGAAGTTGATGTCTCTTACCGACACACACGACTGCTGCCTTCGATGCCTCGGTTCTGATCACGACCCTAAGACATGTGGACCATGTGGGAAGATGTCTTCCAAGGCACTGCGAAGTCGCCAGCAGCAGAAAGAAAGGCTTTTCTCGGACTCAGCCTCTGGCCGGGCCCGGACCTCGTCTCTCGGGATTCGGATCCCGAGCACCGTCGAAGTTCCTCGGACAGGGGGTCCCCCGACCGGTAACACAAGAGGAAGAAGCGGCTCGTAAGGGCGTCGGAGGAGGAGGCCCCTGGCTCCTCGAGGGCCAGGTCTAAGACCCCCGACCGTCGCCTCAGGCCCCTGGAACAAGAGAAGCCTGCCAAAGTTCCTCGCGTGGACCCGGAGTCTGCTGGACACGTAAGCCCTGTGGTCCTTGAGGACTCTCCTCCCAGAGCGCCGACGTCGGGCCCGGCGCCACCGGGGCCTGAGTCAGTGGCTGCTGTGTCTCCTAAGCTGAGTCTCAGGATGACAGCCTTGGAAAGCAGGCTGTCTGCCTTCATGGAGCAGCAGCAGGCACTGATGGCCAGCCTGTCTGGCGCATCTGCCCCGACCACCGGGACATCGACATCGAAGTCGACCCCGGAGACTGAGCCAATACTCGAGTCCATCATGACTCGAAGTCAACCTCGGTCGCGGTCTCCCTCGACCTCCCGTTCGGGACCGAGGGCATCGACGCCGGTGCCTCCGGCGTTGGGGCGGGTGCTCCAGGGCCCCGCGGGGTCAGATCCTGACTCCTCGTCGGACGAGTCCGCCTGGGAGACGGAGGATGAGGAGTCCCCCGACACATTCAAGACTCACCGCAGTCTGAGCCCCGGAGTAGATCCCCTCTGGAGGACACCCGGTTCTCGGAGTTTGTCCAGGATATGGCCACTGCGTTGGCTATTCCGGCAGACCCCGAGGAAGAGCCTCGAGCTGAATAGCTCGAGGCCCTACATTACGACTCTCCTCCGAAGGAGGCCTTTACTGTCCCGGTTCCTCCGATGCTGGAACGGCTCCTCTTCCGTATGTGGGAGGCACCAGCCTCGGCGCCGGTCTTCAGCAAGCGGGTCGATTCGATTTATTGACTCCGGAAAAGCCCTGGTTTTCAAAAAGCGCAGATACCACACCATTCCATGGTGGTGGAATCGGCCATGCATCGCCTGAAAAGTCAGAAGATGCACTCCGCGGTGCCCCCTGGCAGGGAGGCCCGAAACCTGGATGGTGTTGGTAGAAAGTGTTTCCAGGGCTCGATGCTTGCTTGCCGTGTCCAGTCCTACCAGCTGTACATGAGCATGTACTTGCGAGACCTGGCCAAGGAGCTGGCCGGGTTCTCCGCTGGTCTCTCCGGGAAGCCCTTGCAGAGATTCAAGTCCTTGTCCTCGGGGATTCGGGACTGCTCGAAGTTCATGTCCCGTGCCGCCTACGATGGCTTCGAGGCTTCGGCCCGAGTTGCGGCAGCCGGCATCGCGGCTCGACGCCAGGCGTGGCTGCAGTCATCGGACCTCGAGCCATAGGTTCAGGACAAGTTGGTCAATGTCCCTTGCCGAGGTGAGAACCTTTTTGGCAAGCCCATGGCCAAGAAGGCCGCACAGCTCGAGACTGAGCACCTTACACGGACAAGGCTTTCTAGAAAGCCCTCTGCCCCTTCTCATAAGAAGAAGGCCTCGGGTAAGAAGCCCTTTTACCCGAGGAAGGGCACTGCCTACAAACAGTACCCTCAATATCAGGCTGCCCAAGCTGCCCCCCAGGGTCAGCAAGCCAAGGGGCATGGTAATGGGCCCCGTAGGCAGAGGACCCCCAAGCCTCTGGCCCCTGCTCCCACTCAGCAGGGTGGGGGTTTTTGACTCCTCCAGCATAGCCTCTCAGTCCCTGCTCTCCCAACCCTGCACAGGAGGTCGCCTCGCCCTCTTTGCCCAACAGTGGCCCCACATCACTGGGGACAGTTGGGTGTTGAACATAGTCCACAGAGGCTATGCACTACATTTTCACCAACTGCCTCCTCCATATTTTCCAGGGGAGCCTCCAAGGCCTCCCCTGCACACAGATCTTCTCCTCCAGGAGCTCCAAGGTCTGTTGGTGGACAGGGCGGTGGAGCCTGTGCCTCCCCACTTGCAAGGTCACGGGTTCTACTCCAGGTATTTCCTGGTACCCAAAAGAACCAGTGGCCTTCGACCTATTCTGGACCTCAGGAACCTCAGCAAGTTCCTGGAAAAGAAAAGTTCAAGATGCTTACTCTTGGAACGCTTCTGCCTTACCTCCAGCAGGGAGATTGGCTATGCTCCTTAGATCTAAAGGATGCATACACTCACATCCTCATTCATCCAGACCACAGAAAGTACCTCAGGTTCATTGTGGGAGGAAACCATTATCAGTACAGAGTACTGCCTTTTGGCCTAACCTCCGCTCCAAGGGTCTTTACCAAGTGCCTGGCAGTGGTGGCGGCCCACCTGAGAAATCAAGGCATCTTTCTCTTTCCCTATCTGGACGACTGGCTCATCAGGGGTCAGACGTGCCAGGAGGCCCATCAGGCCACTCTCAGAACTATTGCTCTTCTTCAGAGCTTGGGGTTTGTAATAAACTTCGCAAAGTCCACTTTGCTCCCCTCCCAGAACTTGGAGTTCATAGGGGCGAGGTTGGACTCTCTGCTGGCAAAGGCATTCTTGCCAACAAACAGAGCCCAAAGACTGATGGACTTGGCAAATCAGTTTCTCAGCAAGCCAGTGGTCTCCGTCAGACTCTGCCTGAGGTTTCTTGGCCACATGGCCTCGACAGTTCATGTCACCCCCAATGCCAGGCTCCATATGCGGCCTGCACAATGGTGCCTTCAGAGTCAGTGGTCTCAGGCCACAGGCAGCCTCAGAGACAGAATAAAGGTGTCCAAACCATTTCTGGACGCCCTCAGCTGGTGGCTGCACCCACCCAATCTTCAGAAAGGCGTACCCTTTCAGATTCCTGGGTACACAGTAGTGCTGACCACAGACACCTCCCTGCAGGGCTGGGGAGCTCATTGTCTGAACAAGTGCACCCAGGGCCTGTGGTCTTCTTGGAAGGCGGCGCAGAAGATCAATCTCCTGGAAGTCAGGGCTATTCGATTAGCCCTCAAGACTTTCTCTCAAACCCTAGCTCATCAGGCTGTCCTAGTTCAAACAGAAAACCAAGTAGCCATGTTTTATGTGAACAAGCAGGGCGGAACTGGATCCAGGCTCCTCTGTCAGGAGGCACAGGACCTTTGCTTGTTTGCTCTCAGACACAACATGCTCCTCAAAGCTGTGTATCTACCTGGACAGGAGAACTACCTGGCAGACAGGTTGAGCAGGATTCTGCAGCCCCACGAGTGGCAGCTCCATCCCTTGGTGGTTCAAAAAACTTTTCTGAAATGGGGGCTTCCGTCCATAGATCTGTTTGCCAGTCCTCTGAACAACCAGCTGCCAAAGTTCTGCTCCAGACAACCGCACCCTCTGCGGATAGCAGCAGATGCTTTTCTGATCCCATGGTCTCAGGGCCTCCTGTATGTGTTTCCTCCCATGCCTTTGGTGGCCCGAACTCTGTTCAAGATCCTTCAGGACAAGGCCTCGGTCCTGCTGGTGGCTCCCAGGTGGCCCAGACAGCCTTGGTTTCCACTTCTGCTTCAGCTGGCAGTGGATCCCCCACTGCCTCTGGGGTTGCAACCCGACCTTCTCTCCCAGAATCAGGGTTCCCTTCTGCACCCCAATCTCAAAGCTCTCAATTTGATGGCCTGGAGGCTGCAAGGGTAGTTCTGGCTCCCTGGGGCCTACCTCAGGAAGTTGAGGAGGTTGTCCTAGCCTCTAGGAAACAATCCACTAGGAAAACCTATGCTCTCAAATGGAAAAGGTTTTCTCTGTGGTGTCAGCTACGTACAGAGGATCCTTTCTCCTGTACTGTACCAGTAGTGCTTCAGTACTTACTGCACTTATCAAATCAAGGACTTAAGTCTAATTCTGTTCAGGTCCACCTCTCAGCTGGTGGAAGGACATTCTCTGTCAGTTCACCCCTTGGTGTCCCGCTTTCTCAGAGGCTTGCTTTTGCTCAAGCCTCCAATCCGTCCTCCTACTCCTGAGTGGGAGTTGAATGTGGTTTTGCAGCAGCTGACTCGCCCACCCTTTGAGCCAATGGCTACTTGCCCTCTATGCTTCCTGTCCTGGAAGACACTCTTCTTGGTAGCCCTTACCTCGGCTAGGCGAGTGAGTGAGCTTCAGGCCCTGGTCTGTGATAGGCCTTACACTCGCTTCAATGGGAACAGGGTAGTCCTTAGGACTCATCCAAAGTTCCTCCCAAAGGTTGTCGTCTCCTTCCACCTTAACCAAGAGGTGGTTCTTCCAACATTCTTCCCTAGGCCTCATGCAAGCCAGGCTGAAGCAGTCCTGCATACCCTGGACTGTAGGAGGGCCTTATCCTTCTACCTTGACCGTACACAGGGACATAGGAGGGCTACTCAGCTCTTCGTATCCTTTGACCCTAATAAGTTGGGGTTGGCTGTGTCCAAGCGTACCTTGTCCATCTGGGTGGCTGACTGTATCACCTGGGCTTACAAGGCGGCTGACCTTCCTTTGTAGGGTCGGGTCACGGCCCATCGTGTCAGGGCAATGGCTGCCTCAGTGGCTCATCTCCGCTCTGTGCCCTTGGTAGACATCTGCAGGGCTGCATCTTGATCTTCAAGCCAGACGTTTGCGGCCCATTACTGTCTGGATAGGGAGTCCCGTAGGGACAGTGCTTTTGGCCAGGCAGTACTCCGGAATCTCTTTGAGGTTTAGGCAACTCCTGCCCTCCTGCCCCCTGTTGGGCTACTGGTGGAGGTTGTGTCTGTGAAAGGCCTTTCTTTGCTGCTGGGACTAGAGGGAGTTCTCTTGTTCAGCTTGGGTTCCTCGGTAGCCCAGAGCTAGGGAGTTACCCATATGTGAGGACTGACTTCCTGCTTGGTCCTGGAGAAAGAGTAGTTACTCACCTGTAACAGGTGTTCTCCAGGAGCAGCAGGAATCAGTCCTCACAACCCTCCCTCCTCCCCTGGGAGTTGTAGTTGTACATAGTTTAATTTTTTCATTTTTGTGTGCTGTTCTTAGCTATGTCATTTGACTGAGCTAAGATGGCACCTTTAGGCGGGAAGGGAACCGTGCATGCGTGCCTGCATTCCCAAAGGCTTTCATAGAAAGCTGGGGAAATGCTCCGCTGGGGCTTCATCGGCATCGATGACACCCATATGTGAGGACTGATTCCTGCTGCTCCTGGAGAACACCTGTTACAGGTGAGTAACTACTGTGAGGCCCTGTTACTCACAAAAGATCAATTACTAATTATCACTAATTTCCTGTATAGTCCAGATCCAAAAGTCAGTACAGGTGCAATCAGAATCTCTGTTTATTAGATTACTGATGGACAATACAGGCAATATAGAGGAGTGCTTCTGTTGGTCACTAGGCACTAGACACCTCCAGAATTTCTTCTCCCCCGAGTACAATAATCATGTTACATATATACATTTTTTGCTTCCGTGTATGCATATAGTTTCCAAATCCATTCCTCTTTGGGTCCTCTCCCCTCCTCCCTCCTTCTGTTTCCTGTCATTGACCTTTCTGTCCCCTCTATGTTCCTGTTTCAACATTCCCCAGCCCTCTCTGTCTTGCTTATACTCACCAACTGTCAAAACCATCTACTGTCTTCAGGACTAACGGCTCAGCTTATACTTTTTTGCATGGTTTCCTGTGTACGTGCCTTCTGCACAAAGCCTCTGCATGTCTATGTCTGGACCATTCAGTTCAGACATATGCATTGCTAAGGCCTGTGATATATGATATTTCCTTATATGGTTCCTTATGCTGGCCTGGGGTTTTTTCTTTGTCCACAATATGGTAGTTTGGTTGACATATTTTTATTAGAGCAGAATAAAGGCCATTGAGTGATTATGAACCAGGAACATATCCCTAAACCTTATAATCCCTACAATTCTCCCATTTTTTTTTTTTTTATTGTGGAGGAGATAAGACCAAGTCAGAGAATTCAGAAGTGGTGAGCGCAGCATAGGAAACATTCACATGTGTATGGCATGTTTGAACAGGCATAAGGGAGGTGGACACTTTGGTACACTGTCTCTTACAACAGGAGATGACAAGAGAAACAATACAACAAAAGGACAAGGCAAAAATTAAAAAGATGCCAGCAGAAATTAAAAGGCCTTTAAGGCCAGCACCTAGCGAGTGAAACCAGGAGGTAAGGGATGAGAACCAATTACCTACATTCAGTCCTCCCTTAAAGTCATCAATATGTAAATCTGACAGGTGGCGTATTTTATCCATAGCATTAAGCACAAACACTGAATGATTCGCTATGACCGTACAACAAATAGTGGCATTAATAAAAGATCACAGGCCTCCTTCAGAAGCAAGGAGAAAATCTAGTGCCTGTCTATTTTGTAGAGTCATTTGGGTATTCTGCTCTAGGGACTCTGACAACTTACTAATAGAATCAATAACAGCTTTCATTTGAACATACAGTAAGCATTGCAGACGGCAAGTTCAGCAGTTATGGCAGAGGTCTGGAAAGGTACCAAGGAAGTCCAGCATCTAACCTATGTTTAATAGCAATGGAGAACACAAGGGTATCAAAAGGTTCAGCAGAATGTCCCGATAAGAGTTCAGTTCAAGGCAGGGTTGAAGTGAGAACTTCTTTGAAGATGTGGGTTGTATTGTGAACACGCAGAAGTAAAACTAATTGTCCATCAGGATGAAGGAAACAGATGGTGTCCCAAGGAGCAGGTTTGGCAGCAATCATCTTGGTCAACAACAGTTCATACAGGAAGGAAGTAGATCAAACAGGTGACAGTTGGAGAAACCTTCAACTGACTGACATGAGTCCAAGGGGCATGTTTACTAAAAGCCGCAAATGTGCGCGCTGCAAAATAGCGCACGGAAACGCGGCACCGAAACGCGAATAAACGCGTTTAAATGCCCCGCACACGTGCGTGTCACCCCCGCACAAGTACGTGGCTCACTAACGGGCCCCGTACAAGTGCGGGCCCGCAAATGTCCGATAGAGGCGTGGAACGGCGAAAGGAGGGCGGAGGAAGGCTCCGGAGGGGCGGAGGGACGGGGTCAATGGGTGGAGAGTGGGAGGGGAGAGGCTCCCCGCACAGTAGCGGGCCCGAATTTGCATGTAAAAACTACCGCGAGTGAAACACTCGCGGTAGAAAGCATTTAAAGGGAAGAGAAACCATTTCCGTCAGCAATGTACAGGAAAACCGGGGAAACCAGCAAAACGTGAGCAGTGTGATACATGTGCACAGCACAAAAGTGAAAATAAAAATAGAAAATGACCACAACAGAACTATTACAAATAGTAATTCAGCTGGGGAACAGTTATAGTGATGGGCAAATACAGAAATCACACCCAGCAAAGCTCCAGAAAAAAGAAATGACGTTTGGAAGGGTCTACTGAGAGGAGACTCCTCCAAAAACCATTTCCACGTTATGGAGCTTTCCTGGGAGTGTTTGCTATGGTTGCCCATTAATATCACTGTTGCCCAGCGTGGTGATATTTTGACCCACATTTCCCGTGGTCGTTTCCGGGGTTTATGTGCACGTTTGTCACCAGACAGGGTGCATATGCCCACAGTAGAATTGCGTAGAGCAGGGTTTGTGACTCCATCCTGCCAGGCTTACTGCCTCCAGGGGCTGCACTGTCTCTGTGGCCAAAGTGTGGTACAGCAGACAGAGTCATTACCTCTAGGACCAGAGGGCAGAGGTTCAAAACCCAGCTGGGGCACCTGCCAGCCCAGTCCCTATATTTTACCCACCACTAAATAAAGATAGCGCAGACACCCCTGTATGCATGGGGGAAAAAACACCCATATTTTACCCAACACCGCACACACCCCACAACAATGGGCATTACCTACAGCCAAGTCCCCCAAATGCAGTCCCAAACTGCCACATTGCAATCAGGTCAACTGCTTTTTCTGAGAGAAGTTCATGCCAGCATGTTGGCGGACAAGTACATGTGGTGCAGGGGGCAGTGGCTGCTAACCACAGAAGACAGAGGCCTAGCCATGTGCAGGCTGGCACAGTCCACTGCAACAGACAGGTCCTGCCGGATCCACAGTCATGGACAGTCCAGGGAATCCAACCAATCTGTGGCTACACAGTGGTGCAGTGCACACAGACAGTGCATACAAGAACAGAAGGTCACAGGTTCAAAGCCCAGCTGGGGCTACTGCCAATCCTGCCCACATATTTTTCCCACAACTAAACAGTGATAGTAAGGACACACCTTTCATGGCGGGGACATATGCAATGGTAAGACATCTATCTTTTACCCCACTGAGCACAGACACCATGAACAGGGGCAGTACCTAGAGCAGAATCACCCAAATGCAGTCCTGGTGGGCCACACACCAGTCAGGTTCCATGCTGACACTCATACAAATGCCTGTGCTGTATATCTATGCACCACCCCCATGGCATGTAGATGTAGCCCATGCATATTCATGAGGGATAGCAGGAAAACCCGAACAGTGTGATGCAAACCTGGACTCGAGTTGGGAATCTGTGCCGTAAAGCAGCAGCCATCAAGGGCAGACACACCCACACCCACAGGCCCCATTGGCCAATGTCTCCTGGAAAGGCAGAACATTGGACCGTGCATGCAGCACCCACAACGAGCACTTGCATAACTTACCAATGTCACCCTACACCTGAGGTATACGGTACACAGCTCGGAGACGTTTGCTAGGAGCACAGGCAGGCAGTTATCCATACGTTACGTACATACTGCTAGTTGACCCCATCCAAACAATCTGTTAGGTGTTTGCGGGGCATGCTCCAGCCCTGGCCTCTGACGGTGCTTACCACCCTGGGGAGTGACCACCAGCTGTAATGCGTACCATATCCATGCCTTGCCGTGCTCAGGACCGGTTTGGTGGGCAAGGCTACTTACCCCCTCAATCGTAGCACCATGATGGCAGAGGTGTGGAAGTGTGTGTCTGTCTATACAGTGGGTGTTGGCTGCAAGCCCCTTCAACAGCCCGCACTGCCAGCACTGTTGCCAGTATTGGCCAGTCAATGTGCATAATGAGGTGCAAGGTACCATGGGTATAGCCAGGGCAGGGTGACGTGGCCAGGATGCATCTGCACTGGGCATAGGGTCCTGGCAGGGACATTGGCTGGGATATTGTAGTGTCCGGCCACCACCTACACAGACAGGGTGGCCAAAGCATGTCCTTCTGGGGGATCACGCTCACCCTGACTGTGCAGTGACCACAGCATGGCTAGGCCCCCCCATAGTGCTGTATAGTAGTTCTCTCATGTGATAGATATGGGTTTCTCTTTGGGGCCCAGTCACTGATCTATCTGCTTGCTGTGTATGCAGACAGCCCAGTTCTGGGTGCATGCATCTCCATTGGGAACATGCACTATGGACTAACCAGCAGACTGTTTGTAGCTGGTAAATGTCTTGCTATAATGGCTTGCAGGGTGCAGTGGCTGTTGGCTTCCTGCAGGGGAATATCTGGTGGTGGAGTGCAGCTTACCATACCCTGGGCTTATGTCTGTCTGCTATTGTGTTATGGCTGTGTATGGAGCTGCCTGCCTGGGGGGGGGGGTGGTGGTGTTCCTCAGCAGGACTGGGGTTGATGTTGCCCTCTACTGCCACCTTTGCAGGGAGGTAGAGTGTGGATCCCTTGATGGAGACCATGTTTGCCACTGGGGGGGGGGGTGCCTGATGGCGGCAGACAGGGATATCCATGGTGTTTGTGCAGAAACTAGCTATCTTACACATTAACACTGCTTTGGAACGCCCGCTTGGCCTCCATCAGCCATGGCAGGTGTTGTTGACCTGGTCCTGGCCACCTCATTGCACACTCAGGGTGAGCACAGTACCCGCACGATGTAACGGTGTGTGGCTACTCTGTGCCAGTAAAACACCCGGTCAGTGCCCCCTACTAGGCCAAGGTGCTGTGTGGGTGCACCCGGTCACTTCCCCCAACAGGGCCGAGGTGCTGTGGGGGTGCATTCCCCATCTTGTGTCCATCTGCGGACAGCTAATTTGCATGTGCAGTGCATCATGGGTACGGGTGGCCTAACCCTATCCTGTTGACACCAGCAGACTGTCTGTGAGGTGACGTGTAGGCTATCTGCAGCCCGCCAGGGGCCTGCTTACAGCTATGGAGCTGTAGCGCAATGGTTACATCACTGCCTGTGCAGCCAGAGGTCATGGGTTCAAACCCACAGTGGGGCCCTTTGGTAGGGCTGTCCACAGCTTTATTTTTATTTACTGTACATATGTCTATACCGGCAAGACCACCCTCAGCTTACTATACCCATTAGGTGCCTCTGAGGGTGCTTCATAGGGCGCCCTGTAGGCCACCTTATGGTTGCCATCCCTATAGGGTGCACTATACATTATCCTGTGTCGCAACATACATGCTGCCCTATAGGGGTCATTCAAGGGTGCCTTGGCGAACAGTGCACTGTAACATGTGCCTTATGGGCCGCCGTATGGTAACATGCTGGGAGAGTGCGTTTGCTAGTAGTGATAACAAAATATAATTATACAGCCTCCTACAGCACTCCTCAACATAATACATACTGCCTCAGCAGGCATTTTTCACTGGGCATGGTGAGGAATTGAACCCCTGATCCCTCCACCATTGGTCAGTGTGTTAACCATTGTGCTGTGGCTCTGTTCCTGTGCTTGTGCATCAGCGCGCCGCCTTGTGCCTATCAGCGCGCCGCCTTCTGCCGCCCAAGGGGACCAGTGCGCCGCCTTCTGCTGCCCAGAAATAACTGTGCGCCGCCTTATGCCGCCCAAAAAGCACTGTGCGCCGCCTTCTGCCGCCCAAAAATAACTGTGCGCCGCCTTATGCCGTTCCAAATTAATTTGCCTCCTAAAACAATGTTAATCATTACAGTTACTGCCTCAGCTGACCTTTGTCGTTGCGCACACTGGGGGATTGAACCCATGGCCCCTGCACCATTGGTCAGTGTCTTCACCGTTGTACCACGGCTCTGTTGTTTTGTATACTCAGCAGCGCGCCACTTTGCCTTTCCACGCGGTAATGTCGACCCCCGCACATTAGCGCGACGCACACACGTCCGGTTGCTTACTACCGTTTTTTTTCTATTTTCTGCCTGAACCGCCCACTCCTTATATGGCACACGCTCACTAGTGCGGCCCCGCACGTTAGGAATGTTTAGTAAACATGCCCCCAAGTGTCAGTATCATTCAAGTGGGCAGCAAAGGGGGAAGCAACAGTGACAATGGTGAGCTGGATACAGACTGTGTAGCAGCCACCCTATCAGCCATTTCTTGAAACGCGATCCGAAGCCCTGCAAGGGAAATCACGGAGGCTCTGGTCGAACCTCTCTAATGTAATTAGCCAAATCAAATAGACAATGTGGGAATCACTTATTCAAAAGTAGCCTTAAAGAGGTAAGCCTAAAACATGGCTTAGAAAAAAAAGCAGAAATACAGCCTGATACACACTAGCTTCCAGGCATAAAAAGGATTAAGTACAACAGCAGTGAAACCCTGATATTCCTGGATACATGATAGCATTTAAAACATAATGCAGCAGACATTTGCCCCTCTCCAGAGAGAGAGCAGAAGGAGAGAACACACAATACTGTTTATACCATTATACCATTCTACATAAATTGCAAACAAGCTTGAACCAGTTCAAAAGGTCACACAAAAGTCAGCATTATGTAGTTGCAGTAGGGGTCACTGTTGTCCACAGATGTGCTGCATTAGATCTGAAATAACTTCTTATCAGAATGTCCTTCACTTGCTCCACCAATTCAGTTGCCTGAAATTCTACAAGTACAAACAAAAGAATGCTATTTCCCTTCCCCCCTTCTTCTTCTTGGATTGCTTTCTGGGATTGCTGCTTGCACACAACAGCTAATCCTGCTTCTAAAACAAATGTTAAAAGTCAGTATTGTGGCAAACAACTGGGAGGCAGAAAATATACAGCCAACCTCGACCTCCATGAGGTGCTTGCCATAATATATAAAATCCCTGTTTAACTTCTAATTTTGCTTAATAGCATATACAATCAGAACAAAATCCAAACATGATTAACTTCTTATTCACTCAGGATTTAAACCATTCCCAAGTTGCAATCTGGCAACCACTGGCCCAGAATACCACATTATCCTGCAGGGCTCTTAACCTCTACTTTGAAGGTCAAAAGAAAAACGGAAACAGTTTTCTTTTGTTGTATCAGTAGCAAAGAATTCTAAGCAGTTCAATTCCAGAGATCATAAAATCTAATTAAGAAAGCATTGATTGCGTGAGTGTTATACAGAACTAAAACAGGCACTTCCAGAAGGGAAACGGCTGCACTGGTAATTCTGCTTCAAAAGCAAAGTAACTTTTGAATCACACTCTGCAGTTATCATAGCTGTTATTGTTCCTCTATTACCAATTTTGTTTCCAGTATATTACCACAAAACAATAATCATATATCAAAGCATGGAAGATCTTCCCATTCATTCATTCATTCATAACAATTTATAACTAAAAATACATCACACATAGAATGGAATCAGGTCCCTAAGTTTTCTAAACAGTTTTTTCTTTCTCTCAGCGTCATTTTTGTACCTAGAAAGCTAGCAAGCTAATTACAGAGAAAAAAAAATACTTCACCAAAAGAGTTCTAAACTTCATCTCCTGTTTCGACTGAATAAATCCTTTATTTAAACAAACAAGAAAGACTGCTCAATCGAGAGTTTCCTCTAGGTAATGCGTCCATTCCCAGAAGAAATCCCTTAGCAGCCTTTCTCCCTCCCTCTAGCTGAAACAGGCAACCATCAAACAACCAGCCATTACGCAGATGATTAGCTATCTTTCATCAGATGACATATAGGGGCAGTTATCCATTAAACACAGCCAAGATACTGGCCAGGTATCTGACAATGTTCAAGGAAAAATACCTCGAAGTTCAGAACTCCATAATTACAATTGATGTGTATCTTGTTTACATTGTTATGTAACTAGACTGGTTCTTTTCAAGTGATCTAATTGTCACCCTCTCTGGTCTGATCCCAGATAAGGAGATTTCTTCCATTTTTTTTTTTTTTTTTAGAACAATCTTTTATTCTCCTTCACTGTCCCTCAGCCTATAATCAGTAAACCTGGTGTTTTCACTGTGTGGGGGTGAAAATATATAAAACTTTCTCTATTTCCTTTCCTAATAAGGGATTATCTCTCATCATCCGTTCGACCGGAGTCACTGGGGAAACTTGATTTACCATTATGTCCTGATTGCCATCTTTCTTTCTCCTAAACAGACACATGATTTCTACGTGCAACCTTTTATTTAAGGATCTCAAAATCCACCCTCTTTATTTACAGAGGAAGGAAGTGCACGAAATGTCCAGGACACCTTTCAAACAAGAATTCGCTTCGTTCAAGCCCAGCCAATCTCCTCGCGGAGGTATGGAACCGTGAGCAAGAACACACACACGCTTCGTGTCAGACGACACGTGCAGTCTCAAACATTTATCATTCAGTCCCAGTTTATAACAGCAAATTTTTCTTACATTTTATTCATATAACAAAACAAAAACTTAAACAACACTTACCAAGCTTGGTTAAAAATACTTATACTCACGATGCCGTCATCACAGCCGCCGTCTTCCTAGGGAATCCGTCACTCACTTCTTCTCCTCCGGTCTCTACTACGCACCGGGAATGTACCTCCCTCTTCTTTCTTGAGGGGAATCCAATTCTTTAAATTTGTATCTTGGTCATAAAGACCCACCCGTACCCCAATCCCGGGTGTTCGGCACCAATTGTGAGGCCCTGTTACTCACAAAAGACCAATTACTAATTATCACTAATTTCCTGTATAGTCCAGATCCAAAAGTCAGTACAGGTGCAATCAGAATCTCTGTTTATTAGATTACTAATGGACAATACAGGCAATAGAGAGGAGTGCTTCTGTTGGGCACTAGACACCTCCAGAATTTCTCCTCCCCCGAGTACAATAATCATGTTACATATATACATTTTTTGCTTCCGTGTATGCATATAGTTTCCAAATCCATTCCTCTTTGGGTCCTCTCCACTCCTCCCTCCTTCTGTTTCCTGTCATTGACCTTTCTGTCCCCTCTATGTTCCTGTTTCAACATTCCCCAGTCCTCTGTGTCTTGCTTATACTCACCAACTGTCAAAACCATCTACTGTCTTCAGGACTAACGGCTCAGCTTATACTTTTTTGCATGGTTTCCTGTGTACGTGCCTTCTGCACAAAGCCTCTGCATGTCTATGTCTGGACCCTTCAGTTCAGACATATGCATTGCTAAGGCCTGTGATATATGATATTTCCTTATATAGTTCCTTATGCTGGCCTGGGGTTTTTTCTTTGTCCACAATATAGTAGTTTGGTTGACATATTTTTATTAGAACAGAATAAAGGCCATTGAGTGATTATGAACAAGGAACATATCCCTAAACCTTATAATCCCTATACTACTCTATACGGCTCAGGGCAGCTTTCAAGGCGCTATTGAGTCTTAAAACTGCTCCGTCAGTGCTGTAGGATCCACTGATGGTATTGTTTTCCAGCATGCTATTATACATGCAGTATATACTATTATACATGTGTCTTGATAAAAAAAAAGTTTTCCCTGCCGGTCAGAATTACAGTGCAGACAGTTCACTGACAGTACCCCTATTATTACAGTTCAGCTTTGATACACATAGTTATGCAAGTCCTTTCATTACTACATTTCTACATTTCAAAGTAATGGGTGAGGGTGCCTGAAGATCATCCTGGCATATATTCAGTTCCTGTGCAATGGTACATCCACATTGTTTATATTTAACTTCCGCTTACATTTAGGTTATTTGTATTAGATTTCATATGCTCCAACCGTGTTTCCAGCATGTAAATTTAGTTTATATTGGATTTCATATGCTCCAACCGTGTTTCCAGCATATAAATTTAGTTTATATTGGATCAGGTTTACTGTCACATTGCCTTCTCTTGATATGGGCCCCTTTTTTGCTCCTCTATTATAGTTTTATTAGTTTTTATTAGCTTTAATGTACCCCTCCATTCTCATATGTCCCAGCAGCTGTGATTGTTTAGTACTTTTTTCTTTCATATATATCCCCTTTTTACATCATGGCTCCATTCAGGTTCGATATTCGATATTCGCTATTACAGTTCTTTGTAAAAATTCTATGGTATTACTATTTATTTTGTTTTTTAAGTTTTTACTTTATGATGCATAATGTATCGTGTGTTTTTAGCGATTTCAATTGATTATTCTAAGTATTTTTAATCTCCTCTGTGTCCCATTTTTTTATCTCTGTGTCCTATTTATCTTGCAGTTTTAACATTGTTTATTAATTCGCTTTATTAATATTTTATGAATATTCTCCGCTTTGTTTCTTTTTTACCATATGTTGCTATTTTAGTTTAATCTATAATGTATTTTATTGCTTTTATTGTTTTAATTCAATGTTACTTTATTGTTTGGTTTGCTTTTATCCATGTTTTTATGTATATGTTCTATTTGTAGTTTGTTTCTAAGTATTACCCCTGACAAAGGCTTTGCTCTGGACTTGTGTGTAACAAGTGTGCCTGGACCATATCCATCATAGGCAAGAACAACTGGTGCCTCCAATGCCTGGAACCCAGTCACCAGTCCTCTTCTTGTGATTTGTGTCTGCAGATGACATGGAGAGGCTTCAAGGGTCGGAAGAAATAGCAAGAGTCCCTTTTTGGCACTCCAAAGCCTGATCCGTCAGCACAAACGGCATTGGACCCTATGGCTTTGAAGGCTGCATAGGACGGTGTTGCATCAACATTGAGGAGCTCTTGAGCTCAGTCAGAGCCAAGCACCCCTAGAGCATCAATCATCATTCAGCCTTCCGGCAAGGAGGAATCCAGCCTTTTCCCCATTAATATTGAGATGTGATCATGCAGAGCACCGGGTGAAGCCCTGAATGTAATGGCACCAGAGCCCATCGAGAGCATGAGAGCCCATCAAAGGTGTCGTAAAAGGAGGACTGCTCAACCTCCAGGGGCACCGCAACAGCCTTCTGACAGCTGAGACACCTTCTATGATACCCCTTCCAGGAAGGCCTCAACAACATAGAAACATAGAAACATGATGACAGAAAAAGACCACATGGCCTATCTAGTCTGTCCTTTCATAACAACAACTACAACAGTCCGCTTTTTACCTTTAGAGATCCTCTGTGTTGGTCCCATGCTTTTTTGAATTCAGTTACTGTCCTCATCTCTACCACCTCCACTGGGAGACTATTCCATGGATCCACTACTCTTTCTGTAAAGAAATATTTCCGCATATCACTCCTGAATCTATCTCCCTTCACCCTCATCCCATGTCCCCTCTTAGCAGAACTTGCTTTCAATTGAAAGAGGCTCTCTCCCTGAGCATTTATGCCACAGAGGTATTTAAACATCTCAATCATATCACCTCTATCCCGCCTTTCATCTAAGGTGTACATATTAAGATCCTTAAGTCTGTCCTCATATGCTTTATAATGAAGCCCATTAATCATTTTAGTAGCCACCCTCTGCACCGACTCCATCCTGTTCACATCCTTTTGAAGGTGTGGTCTCCAGAATTGCACACCATACTCCAAATGAGGTCGCACCAAAGACTTATACAGAGGCATTATCACCTCCTTTTTTCTGCTAGCCATTCCTCTCCGTATGCACCCAAGCATCCTTCTAGCTTTTGCTGTCGCCTTTTCTACCTGCTTAGCTACCTTAAGATCATCAGACACAACTACGCCTAGGTCCCGCTCTTCTTTAGTGGACAAAAGTACTTCACCTCCTATACTGTATTGCTCCCTTGGATTGCTGCAGCCCAAATGCATGACCTTACATTTTTTAACATTAAATCCCAGCTGCCAAATTCTAGACCATTCTTCAAGCTTAGCTAGATCCCTCCTCATGTTATCTACACCTTCTTGGGTATCTACTCTATTGCAGATTTTGGTATCATCTGCAAAGAGGCAAACCTTACCCGACAGCCCTTCCGCTATATCACTAACAAAGATGTTAAAAAGAATCGGACCAAGGACAGATCCCTGGGGCACACCACTGGTAACTTCCTTCTCCTCAGAGTGAGCTCCATTTACTTGTACTCTTTGTCGCCTCCCACCCAACCAATTTCTAACCCAAGCAGTAACTTTAGGGTCCATCCCTAGGGTGCTCAGTTTGTTTATAAGTCGTCTGTGAGGAACAGTGTCAAAGGCTTTACTGAAATCTAAATACACCACATCTAGAGCTCTCCCTCGGTCCAACTCCCTGGTCACCCAGTCAAAGAAATCAATCAGATTTGTCTGACAAGACCTGCCTCTGGTGAATCCATGCTGCCTCGGATCCTGTAATCCGCTGGACTCCAGAAACCTCACTATTTTCTCTTTCAGCAGCGTTTCCAATAATTTACTCACCACCGAAGTTAAACTAACCGGCCTGTAGTTTTCAACCACATCCTTCCGCTTTTATTTTATTTATTTATTTATTTACAACATATACCGCGCTATTCTGCATCAGTGCGGTTTACATTGAACAAACTGGAATTACACTGAACAGGGCATTATAACTTGGATAACTATTTTGTGTAAAGGCACCACATGAGCCTCTCTCCAGTCCTTTGGCACCACTCCTGACTCCAACGAGGCATTGAAAAGGTCAGTCAGTGGAGTTGCTAGAACGTCCCCAAGTTCCCTCAGTATTCTAGGGTGTATCCCATCCGGTCCCATCGCTTTGTCTACTTTAAGTTGAGCTAGTTTCTCACGAACACAGTCTTCTGAAAATTGTAAAAGATGTCCCTCGCTTCTGTTCTTATTTGTGGGTGTTTTCTGAGGTCCTGCTCCTGGTTCTTCATCTGTGAACACAGAACAAAAATATTTGTTAAGCAATTCCGCTTTATCCTTATCAGCTTCTACATATTCCCCCCCTGCACCCTTGAGTCTGACAATACCACTTTTGCCCTTCCTCTTCTCACTAATATATCTGAAAAATGTCTTATCCCCCCATTTTATTGCATTGGCTATTTCCTCCTCCTCCTTTTGAATCTTTGCCTTCTTGACTACTTTGCTAGCTTCTCTAAGTTTTTCCAAATACAGATGCCTGTCTTCCTCTCTCTGTGATCTCTTGTATTTCATGAAGGCCTCCCTCTTTTTCTTCACTTTTTCAGCTACTTCCTTCGAAAACCATTGCGGTCTCCTGTTCCTTTTGCCTTTATTTACCATTTTAACAAAAAGGTTGGTTGCCCTTAAAATACCCCCTTTCAGTTTTGCCCACTGTTTTTCTACATCCCCCAGCTGTTCCCATCCCACTAACGACTCCCTGAGGTATTGGCCCATCTTCGCAAAGTTAGTCTTCCTAAAGTCTAAGATCCTCACCTTGGAATGGATTCTAACAGCCCTAGTCCTAATACTGAACCACACCATCTGGTGATCACTGGATGCAAAATGATCTCCCACTACAACATCAGAAACACTTTCACCATTGGTAAGCACCAAGTCCAGTATGGCCCCTTCACGTGTGGGGTCTGTTACCAATTGCCTGAATAGTTCTCCCTGTAGAGAATCCAGGATCTCCTTACTTCTAGATGATACTGCAGCAGGAATGTGCCAATCAACATCTGGCATATTGAAATCTCCTATCAGTAGCACTTCCCCTTTCCTAGCAATGCTGCGTATGTCTTCAATTAACTCTCTGTCCACCTCTTCCTCTTGT
Source organism: Ichthyophis bannanicus (assembly GCA_033557465.1). Classification (NCBI taxonomy): domain Eukaryota; kingdom Metazoa; phylum Chordata; class Amphibia; order Gymnophiona; family Ichthyophiidae; genus Ichthyophis; species Ichthyophis bannanicus. The sequence continues at coordinate 369,972,215 of CM066031.1, forward strand.
GAGGGAGGTCTGTATATCACATCAATGCAAATAGATTTCTCTTTCCCTCTTTCTAGTTTAACCCACAATGCCTCCTCTCTCCCTTTTAAGCTCTGTAATTCCAAAGCTTTAATAGTAGTTTTTACATATAGTGCCACTCCTCCTCCCCTTCTTCTTACCCTGTCCTTTCTGAATAAAGTATAGCCAGGTATAGTTACATCCCAGTCATGGTTTTCTGTGAACCATGTTTCTGTAACTGCCACTAAATCCAAGTCAGCCACTCCCACCAAAGCTTCAACTTCAGGGATCTTATTTCCCATGCTACGGGCATTAATACACACTGCTTTCCATATGTTACCCCTGTTACCCATTTCCATAAAGGTATTTAATGTATCACCTACCTGGGGGCTTTCACTTACCTGGGGGCTTTCTTCACCCATCCCCAACGAATCTAGTTTAAAGCCCTCTTCAGTAGATTAGCCAGTCTACTACTGAAGATGTGTTGACCTTTCTTGGACAGATGGATGCCATCTCTGCTCTGCAACCCTTGGAACAGCATCCCATGGTCTAGGAAACCAAAACGCTCTTGATGACACCATCCACGCAGCCATGCATTCATCTCCAGGATGCGAGCCTCTCTGCCTTGGCCTTTACCCTCAACAGGGAGGATTGAAGAGAACACCACCTGTGCACCTAACTGCTTCACCTTCTGTCCCAGAGCCATGAAGTCACTTTTGATACGTTCCGAGGTATACCTGGCAGTATCATTTGTTCCAACATGGATCAGCAACATTGGGTAATAGTCAGTGGGCTTGATGAGTCTCGGCAAACTCTCCATAACATCTTGGATTTTGGCACCAGGCAGACAGCATACCTCTCTGGACATCAAGTCTGGTCGGCAGATGGATGCCTCAGTACCCCTCAGAAGAGAGTCTCCAACCACCACTACCCTTCGTTTCCTTCTGGTCACTGATTCTGCAACTTTGGGGTACTTGAACTCTGGTTCTTCCCTTTCCAGGGCTGCTTTCACCTCCTCCACTTCCAGGGCTGCATAATGTTTCTTCAATTCAAGGGCTGGAGAAGTTGGATTGGTGATTTTGCAGACCCTGGTGACTTGTGTCCAACCATCGACATTCTGTTGGCACCCATCTTCTCCTGTGCTGCAGAGCTTGGTTGCTGCAAGAAGCATCTTATCAATGTACTTCTCACTGTCTTGAATGCTCCTCAGCCTCGCCACCTCCTCTCTGAGTTCCTCCACTTGTTTCCTCAGAGCTTCAGCATGCAGGCACCCTGCACATGGAACTGGTCCTTCAACTGGCATTAGGACCTCTGTCTGGACCGAGGCAGAAGCTGTAACGGGGGCAACAGCTTTAGCAATATGATTTTTCCCAGCCATTGTTCTGTTCGTGGAGCTTAGGTATCTGTTAAAGCAAAAGAGAGAGATCTACCAAGTACCAGCCGGTTTCGCAGCTGTCCTTTCAGAGAAAAAGCAGTTAAATCTCTTTAATCATATTCAAAATTTGCTGGTCCGATTCTCTGTGATTTGTTAAAGGGGGAGGTGCCCTATAAAGCAAGACTTCTCACTAGGGGTGGGTGGGTAGGGAGGGAACTAACACCTGATTAGGTGTTAGCAGTTTCTAAACCTAAGGAGTTTACTGGAGTTCAGCAACCTACTGTGCTCAAGGAAAGTTCCCCTAAAGCACCAAAAAGAAAGTAACCTTGCTTTAAAAAATATACAAAAAACCCTTTTAAGAGCTCCCAGTCAGAGAGCTAGCAATGTAATATAATAAAACAAACAAACAAACAAACCCTCAAATCCTTACTGTTTGTTGATCTGTGGAGCCCTGGTTAGGAAAGCCTCAACAGGGCAGGGCACTGGTGCCTTTTATGCAGGCTTCAACTGCACTCAGGAAACAGGCCCACTAACTCCTGATTAGGTGTTAGCAGTTTCTAAACCTGAGGAGGTTACTGGAGTTCAGCAACCTACTGTGCTCAAGGAAAGTTCCCCTAAAGCACCAAAAAGAAAGTAACCTTGCTTTAAAAAATATACAAAAAACCCTTTTAAGAGCTCCTAGTCAAATCTTACCCCTGTAAGTGAAAGAGGTTTGCTGTCTGGAGTGAGGACTGGGCCTTAAATCCCTTTTTCTCCAGGAACAAGCAGGAAGTCAGTCCTCACATATGGGTGACGTTGGCACCGACAGAGCCCACGTGGATCAATTCCCCAGCTTTCAAAGAAAGCCTTTGGGATTGCTGCCACACATGTGTGGTCCTCATCCCGCCCAAAGGTGCCATCTTGCTCAGTCTCCCTTTTTCCATGGAGCTTGTCAGACACACATCCTCGTCCCTCGGAAAAAGTGTTTCATTTTCGGCCCCGGGCTGTGTTTTTTCCGGTTGCACTGGTCCTCTTCCATCCCCCCTTGCTCTCCTTTTTCCTCAAATGAGGGGATATCCTTCTTAAGAGCTTTTTCCCTGTTACAGGCTTCGCGCCCTTTTTTCCTCCAACCGGTGGCCGCGAAGGTCTTTGACCTAGCGGTGTTCCTTTTTTTTTTTTTTTTTATTAAGGTTTTAAGTCATATACAATAACAAAAATAAAAAACAGGACATATCACTGATGTTGAATAAGCAAAATCCAACATTTACATAACAGGTAAACCAAAATTATATCAGCATCAGAATCGTAGCCCACATCACGGGAGCTATCTATTAACAAATAAAAAGAAAAAAGAATAGGAACTAAGTCAATAATAATTTGACCATATATTAGGAAGATACATCTATACTATGTGCCTTAATTAAACCCTGTCTATCAAGTAAAAATCGTTCCAAATGTGATACCTCAAGAAAAACATAAGAAGTGCCTTCATAAGTAATCAGGCACTTACACGGAAACTTTAAGAAAAAAGTAGCACCCAGCTCTACCACACGCGACTTAAAGGATAGAAACTGTCTGCGTCGCAGCTGGGTGCTACGAGACACATCTGGAAAGACGTTTACTTTTTGTCCACAAAACAGCGCAGACTTCACCTTAAAGAAAGCTTTCATAATCCTTTGCTTGTCTATAGCTGACGCTAAAGTAACTAGCAAAGTTGAACGGGTGTTTATGGTGTCTGAGGAATCCTCTAGAAACTCAGTAAGGTTCACTACATTGGGAACAATTTCATCTAATTCACCCTCTATGGGGTTGAGCTTTTTAGTAGCCAAAGAAATATAGTAAATCTGCAACACATTCACTACATCAGATAAAGCAAGAACTTCCTTTACATACTTATCAAATAGGATTTTAGGAGACAAAAGAGAGGTACAGGGAAAATTTAAAAATCTTAAATTATTCATTCGGATGGAGTTCTCAAGGGATTCAATCTTAGAATGCAAATACAGGGAGTCTTTAATTCCCGCCACATTAGTAGCCTGTAATGTATACACCTGAGACTCCACCTTTACAACTGCTTTATCTATCAAGGACACTTTCTCATCAAGTTGCTGAACAGCAGTTGCAGCATCTTGTGAGAAAAGAGTAAAGGAATTAATAACTGTAGACACCTTTGAATTTATGCACTGCAAAGCCCCCCAGAGATGTTTTAAGGTAATTTCGGAATCAGCAGGTAAGGCTGGGAGTTCCGAAGAAACATCCAGCACAACTGGCTGAACCGGAACAGGCAACTTAATTACAATTTTATCCCTCACTAAAGCCTCCACTGAGGCCCCAGAACTGGAAGCAGCGCTGGGAAGAGGACAGGGTGGGGGAGATCTCCCACCAGGGCTCAAAGACGCCCCTTCTGGAGAAGACTGCGCTAGGGGGAGGGGAGCAAAATGTTTGTCCAACGGACCAAGCGGCTTACCAGCACCTGATTCAACCGCTGGAGTTTTGCTCTGTGGTTTTCCCTTCCTTTTCCCCATATTAACAAGAAACAAATACTCACAACCTTCAAATGAGGGATCGCCAATACCTTCACCCTATACTAAGCTGGAATGCCAACACTAGATGATATCGTCAAGATGGCGTCGAAGGGGCGTCTAAGGGGCAGAACCTGCCCCTTAGACACGCCCCTTAAAACACGCCCCACGGCCGCGCTCCACGGTCGCGGAGAGAGCTACCTGAAAATATATACAGTAAAATAAAAGTCCCCTCGTTCAGCAGGCTGTCCCCGGAGTGCCTGAGATGGTCCGGCAATCACAGCAGTCACAGCGCTTCCCCAGCCCCCGACAGGGAACACACTCCTCCAACTCACTCCAACAGAGAACTCCGTGGGACAGATGAACAGCACAGAGTTTAAAGAGCTCCACAAGTCCCCTCGTTCAGCAGGCTGTCCCCGGAGTGCCTGAGATGGTCCGGCAATCACAGCAGTCACAGCACTTCCCCAGCCCCCGACAGGGAACACACTCCTCCAACTCACTCCAACAGAGAACTCCGTGGGACAGATGAACAGCACAGAGTTTAAAGAGCTCCACAAGTCCCCTCGTTCAGCAGGCTGTCCCCGGAGTGCCTGAGATGGTCCGGCAATCACAGCAGTCACAGCACTTCCCCAGCCCCCGACAGGGAACACACTCCTCCAACTCACTCCAACAGAGAACTCCGTGGGACAGATGAACAGCACAGAGTTTAAAGAGCTCCACAAGTCCCCTCGTTCAGCAGGCTGTCCCCGGAGTGCCTGAGATGGTCCGGCAATCACAGCAGTCACAGCACTTCCCCAGCCCCCGACAGGGAACACACTCCTCCAACTCACTCCAACAGAGAACTCCCAGCGGTGTTCCTTTTTGCCCCTATGGCCAACGCCTTTAAAAAATGCGACAGATGCTCCAAGAACATGTTGCTCACGGACACCCATGACTGTTATCTTCGGTGTCTTGGGGCCGACCATGACCCAGAGCTCTGCTCTCTTTGCAAGAAAATGTTCTCCAAGGCCCTATGACATTTTCCACAAGGTAGCCCCAGAATTCTTGGCTGAACCCTCGGTCGCCCCTTCACTGGTGGGATCCCCCACTTCGGTTCTGTGTTCTCGGCGGCACTCCGACCAGGGGTCCCCTGAAGTAGAGCGGCATAAGAAGAAGGCCTTGAAGTCACTATCTGGGGCGTCGTATAAGCATGGGTGTTCCCGCGCTCGGTCGCTTGGTTCCCCACGGCGTTCCCGAGAGTTGGACAAGGAGCAGCCTCGAAAGGTACCTCGTACAGATACAGAGGCCTCCGGCGATGGCGCCCCGGTCTCCTGAGGGTTGTCCCGGTGAGGACCCCCTCTCCTCCTCCACGCCAGACCCGGTAATCCTGGTGTCAGCTTCGCAGGGTCTGACACCCGTGTGGGAGTCCTGAATGCTGGCACTAGAACGCAGCGTTTCTGCCTTTTTTTTTTTTAAATTTCAAAATTTTTAACCATACTTACAAAGCAAGTATACAAGAAACATGATTGAAATCAAATACAAGAAAAAATCAAGTGCAAAAATACACTTACAAAAGAAATCATAACAATCCAATAGCCCACAAAATGGGGAGGAGAAGAATACAAAAGAAAATCCAACAAGAAACAAGGGAAAAAACAAAAATCCCATGATTAACAGCCATTTATCTAAACAACCCATAGCTCATCCCTCTGAAGCCTTTTTCTCCTTATCAACTAGAAAACCTCCAGCTGCGGAGAGTCTAAGAAAATATACCTAACACCCTGAAAAGTGACCAAGCACTTACAGGGATAACGTAATAAAAATGAAGCCCCAACGACCAACACCCTAGGCCTGAGGGCCAAAAATGCCCGTCGGCATAGCTGCGTGGCCTGGGAGACATCAGGAAACAATTGAACTTGTGATCCACAAAAATTAAATGCCTTATTTTTAAAGTAACTTCTAAGCACTGAAGTCTTTTCCTGTTCAGAAAGAAATGTAACCAAAAGAGTAGCCCTGGTGGAAATAATGTCCTGCGAGTCCTCTAAGAAGTGAGTCAAATTAAAATTTTCCTGAGTTAGCAAAACATCAAATCCCTCAGAGGACTCACCTGACATCCCACCACCTGGCAAGTAAAATAACCTGGAAAAAACCATTGAGTCAGCTGTGGGTAAACCCAAAGCTTCCTTAAGGTATTTCCGAAATAAGACTTCAGAAGACAGTAAATGGCAATAGGGAAAATTCAAACAATGAAGATTTCTACTCCTGAAATTATTTTCCAACATTTCTAATTTCCGATGTATTACTAAACTATCTTTAATATAGGAGGCATTCGCCGCATTCAAGGAAGAAAAAGAGCTATTATATTTAGAAATATGGGAAGCAAGAGAGACCACCTGATCCTCAACTTTAACCAGCCAAGCAACAGCTTCCTGTGAGAAGCTGCACAGCTGGGAAACAGTGTTGGCCAAAGCCTGCTCAGTCCTAGTAACCACCCTCCAAATATCCCCCAGGGACACCTGAGACTCAGGTATCTCCCTGGATTCAACTGGAGGGGGGAGACCAGTCGACAGGTTTCAAAGATACAAGGGAAGAAACTGGAGAACTATAATCCAAAGGGTCAACACCAGTGAGGTCAGGGAGTACCAAATGGGGAGGAGCTGGTGGAAGACACTCTGGTGAACTTTAAAAAAGCCCCCGTGGGGAGCAATCATCTTACCTGGGAGCTGCCGCGCTTTGTTCAGCTGCGCGGAGCAGTGCAGTAGGAGGGAGTCCGAGGTGTGGTGCAGAGCTGCAGGCACCGAGTGGACGTTCCTGCCTTTGAGGACCCCCCCTTCGACCCACATAAAGCATGGTGGGTGTTGTACATCAGTGGGAGCAATCATCTTACCTGGGAGCTGCCGCGCTTTGTTCAGCTGCGCGGAGCAGTGCAGTAGGAGGGAGTCCGAGGCGTGGTGCAGAGCTGCAGGCACCGAGCGGACGTTCCTGCCTTCGAGGACCCCCCCCCTTCGACCCACATAAAACGCTGTTGGTGTACTCGCAGCTGCGAGTCGCGGCCTGCATGGTCGTGTCATAAGGGGCGCGTCTCAAGGGGCAGGACACGCTCCTTCTGCGCTTCCTCGGCGCTCCTGAGAAGTTTCTCAGGGTGCTGGTTGTCACATGATAGTGCTCATGGGAAAGCGAAAGGTGAAATCAGCTGCGAAGGCCGGGACTGGTGATGGAGTACAAGGAGGTAAGCCAGTCGGTCCCATGGACAAACATGCGACGGCACTAAAGCCTGCAAAATCGCCGGAAGAGGTCTCCTTGAGTCCTGAATTTCGGCTGCCGCCTCCTTTTCCTCAGCCATTGTCTTCCTCTACTTTCCTCGATGCTCTTCCGGAAGCTACATCTCCTTCCCTGAAAGCTGTTAGTCCAGTTGTTGACGATCAGACTTTTCCTCTCCCTAATGGAGAGGTAACGCTCGTGGACATATGGACTGCGATTCAAAAACTTGATAAGCGTTTAACTTCAACTGTTTCTACTTTATGTTCTTTCACTCATGATGTTGTGGATAAATTTAAGGATGTTGATAAACAGATAGGTTTTTTGGCTCAGGCTTCTGCTCGTGCTGATTCTCAGCTCCAAACAAGGACAAATAGTAATGTTGCCTTAATTAGAGATATTTCTGCTGTTTCTTGTCATTTGGAGAGTTTAGAGAATCAGCACAGGGCAAGAAACCTTCGTTTTCTCTATTTTCCTTCAACTCACCTATTGTCTTCAGAAATTTTGTTACAAAAATATTTTTCTGAGGTTCTACAGATGAAAGGTACTTTGGAAGTTGTTCATGTCTATTCGTTTTCTTCGTCTGGTACAACGCCTCTTGAGGAAGGGGCTGTTGCTCCCCCTGTTGAGTCTGTTGCCCAGAATCTTACTGCTTTTTTGGAGGATACGTTGGCTCTCATACCCAAACGCTGCACAGTTATTGCAATGTTTGGTTCTGAGTCTGCTAAACTGTCTGTGCTTAGGGCTTATTTCAAGCACAGGGATGATTTATTTTGTGGTTATAGGCTCCAAATTTTTCCAGACGTTGGACGTGCTACTCAGTTTACACGTAAACAGTTTTTGGAGTTAAGGACTAGAGTTGTTGCTCTGGGAGCATCTTTTTTCTTAAAATTTCCTTGTCGCTGCCTGGTAACTTACCAGGGGCAAAGTTATGTTTATACTGATGTGACACAATTGCAGAAATTTTTGTCAGGTAAAGAAATGGTTGAGAAGTAGGTTGGAGTGGTTTTGTTTTTCTGCTCCCTTATGTGGAGTGTTAAGTCACTCTTTATTGCTATTGATATTATGTTTTTGTGAGGAATTATTGACTGTCTCCCCTTGATGTGATTCTATTTTTTTGTGATAATTTTTTTTCTCCAGGACCAAGCAGGAAGTCAGTCCTCACATATGGGTGTCATCGGCGCCGATGAAGCCCCAGCGGAGCATTTCCCCAGCTTTCTATGAAAGCCTTTGGGAATGCAGGCACGCATGCGTGGTTCCCTTCCCGCCTAAAGGTGCCATTTTACCTCAGTCTCTTTTTTTCCGTGAAGCCCACCGGACGTGTGTCTAGTTTTCCTGGTTAAAATTAGATTTTTCAGCGATTTTTTGCTCTTTTTCTACCGGTTCGACACCGGTTGCCCTCCTGCCGGGTTCGGTACACCGGTATCGAGCCCGATTCTTCTTTTTCGGTTTTTGCCCTTCGTGGCTGGCGTTCGCGCCCTTTTTTCTCTTTTCCCCTGGAAAGCCGGTCCTTTGACCTCGCGGGGACTCTTTTTTTCCCCAATGGCTTCCAGTGGTTTTAAAAAGTGTGATCAGTGTAAGAAACTAATGTCTCTCACCGACACACACGACTGCTGACTTCGGTGCATCGGCCCCAACCACGATCCTAAGTCGTGCGGGGCCTGTGGAAAAATGTCTTCCAAGGCACTACGAAGTCGCCATCAGCAAAAGGAAAGACTTTTCTCGGACTCAGCCTCCGGCCGGGCCCGGACCTCGTCTGAGGCCTTGACATTTCGGGATTCTGATCCCGAGCGCTGTCGAAGCTCCTCGGACAGGGGGTCCCCCGACCGGGAACGCAAGAAGAAGAAACGGCTCGAGAGGGCGTCGTCGGAAGAGGTCCCTGGCTCCTCGAGGGCCAGGTCTAAGACCCCCAACTATCGCCCCGGGCCTCTGGAACCGGAGAAGCCTGCCAAAGTTCCTCGTGTGGAGCCGGAGTCTGCTGGACACGTATGCCCCATAGTCCTCGTGGACTCTCCTCCCAGGGAGCTGACGTCGGGCCCGGCGCCGCCAGGGCCCGAGTCGGTGGCTGCTGCGTCTCCCGAGCTGAGTCTCAGGATGACAGCCTTGGAAAGCAGAATGTCCGCCTTCATGGAGCAGCAGCGGGCACTGATGGCCAGCCTGTCTGGCGCATCTGCCCCGACCACCGGGACATCGACGTCGAAGTCGACCCCGGAGACCAAGCCGATACTAGAGTCCATCGTGGCTCGGAGTCGACCACGGTCGCGGTCTCCCTCGACCTCCCGTTCGGGACCGAGGGCGTCGACGCCAGTGCTTCCGGCATTGGGGCGGGTGCTCCAGGGCCCCGCGGGGTCGGACCCCGACTCTTCCTCGGACGAGTTGGCTTGGGAGACGGAGGACAAGGAGTCTCCTGATACCTTTAAGACTCGGTGCGTCCCTTCGGACTCACCGCAGTCTGAGCCCCGGAGTAGGTCCCCCCCGGAGGACACCCGGTTCTCGGAGTTCATACGGGATATGGCCACTGCCTTGGCTATTCCGGCGGATCCCGAGGAAGAGCCTCGAGCTAAACAGCTCGAGGCGCTGCAGTATGACTCTCCTCCGAAGGAGGCCTTTACTGTCCCGGTTCCTCCGATGCTGGAACGGCTCCTCTTCCGTATGTGGGAGGCACCGGCCTCAGCGCCGGTTCTTATCAAGCGAGTCGATTCGATCCGGAAGAGCCCTGGTTTTCAGAAGGCACAGCTACCACACCATTCCATGGTTGTGGAATCGGCCATGCATCGTCTGAAGAGTCAGAAGATGCACTCCGCGGTGCCTCCTGGCAGGGAGACCAGAAACCTCGATGGCGTCGGTAGAAAGTGCTTTCAGGGCTCGATGCTTGCTTGCCGTGTCCAGTCTTACCAGCTGTACATGGGCATGTACTTGCGGGATCTGGCCAAGGAGTTGGCTAGGTTCTCTGCTGGTCTCTCCGGGGAACCCTTGCAGAGATTTAAGTCCTTGTCCTCGGGGATTCGGGACTGCTTGAAGTTCATGTCCCGCGCCGCCTACGATGGCTTCGAGGCTTCGGTCCGAGTTGCGGCAGCCGGCATCGCGGCTCGACGCCAGGCATGGCTGCAGTCATCGGACCTCGAGCCATGGGTTCAGGACAAGTTGGTCGATGTCCCTTGCCGAGGTGAAAACCTTTTTGGCAAGACCATGACCGAGAAGGCCGCTCAGCTCGAGACTGAGCACCTCACTCGGACAAGGCTGTCGAGGAAGACCTCTGCCCCTTCTCATAAAAAGAAGGGCTCGGGTAAAAAGCCCTTTTACCCGAGGAAGGGCACTGCCTACAAACAGTACCCACAGTATCAGGCTCCCCAAGCTGCCCCCCAGGGTCAGCAAGCCAAGGGCCAGGGTAATGGGCCCCGTAGGCAGAGGACCCCCAAGCCTCAGGCCCCTGCTACCACTCAGCAGGGTGGGGGTTTTTGACTCCTTGAGCATAGCCTCTCCTCCACTGTGCTCCCAACCCTTCACAGGAGGTCGTCTCGCCCTCTTTGCCCACCAGTGGCCCCTTATCACCGGGGACAGTTGGGTGCAGGAGATAGTCCACAAGGGCTATGCCCTCCATTTCCACCAACTGCCACCCCCATACTTTCCAGGGGAGCCTCCAAGGCCTCCTCTGCACACAGACCTTCTCCGTTAAGAGCTTCAGGGTCTGTTGGTGGACAGAGGGTGGAGCCTGTGCCTCCCCACTTGCAAGGTCACGGATTCTACTCCAGGTATTTCCTGGTGCCCAAAAGGACCGGTGGCCTTCGTCCCATTCTGGACCTCAGGAACCTCAACAAGTTCCTAGTGAAAGAAAAGTTCAAGATGCTTACTCTTGGAACCCTTCTGCCCTACCTACAGCAGGGAGATTGGCTATGCTCCTTAGATCTAAAGGATGCGTACACTCACATCCTCATTCATCCAGACCACAGAAAGTACCTGAGGTTCATCGTGGGAGGAAACCATTATCAGTACAGAGTGCTGCCTTTCGGCCTCACCTCCGCCCCCTGAGTCTTCACAAAGTGCCTAGCAGTGGTGGCGGCGGCCTACCTGAGAAATCAGGGCATCTTTGTCTTCCCCTATCTGGACGACTGGCTCATCAGGGGTCAGACAGATCAGGAGGCCAATCAAGCCACCCTCAGGACCATTGCTCTTCTACAACGCCTGGGGTTTGTCATAAACTTCGCAAAGTCCACTTTGTTCCCTTCCCAGAACTTGGAGTTCATAGGGGCAAGGTTGGACTCTCTCCTGGCAAAGGCATTCTTGCCAGAAAACAGAGCCCAAAGGTTGATGGCCTTGGCAAGTCAGTTTCTCAGCAGGTCCCTGGTCTCCGCCAGACTCTGCCTGAGGCTTCTAGGCCACATGGCTTAGACAGTACATGTGACCCCCAATGCCAGGCTCCATATGAGGCCTGCACAGTGGTGCCTTCGGACTCAGTGGTCACAGGCCACAGGCAGCCTCAGAAACAGGATAAGGGTGTCCAGACCATTTCTGCACTCCCTCAACTGGTGGCTGCACCCACCCAATCTACTGAAAGGGGTGCCTTTTCAGATTCCAAGGTACACAGTAGTGCTGACAACAGATGCCTCCCTGCAAGGCTGGGGAGCTCATTGTCTGGACAAGTGCACCCAGGGCCTCTGGTCTCCCTGGGAAGCTGCACAGCAGATCAATCTCCTCGAACTCAGAGCTATTCGATTAGCACTCAAGGCTTTCACTCCTACCCTGGCTCACCAGTCTGTCCTGATTCAGACAGACAACCAAGTTGCCATGTTTTATGTGAACAACAAACAGGGCGGAACTGGGTCCAGCCTCCGTTGTCGAGAGGCTCAGGACCTTTGTTCTTTTGCCCTCAAGCACAACATGCTCCTCAAGGCTGTGTACCTTCCAGGCCAGGACAACTACCTGGCAGACAGGTTAAGCAGGATTCTGCAGCCCCACGAGTGGCAGCTGCATCCTTCGGTAGTTCAGAAGATCTTTCTCAAATGGGGTCTTCCTTTGATGGATCTTTTTGCCAGCCCACTGAACAAGCAACTTAAGAACATAAGAACATAAGATATGCCATACTGGGTCAGACCAAGGTCCATCAAGCCCAGTATTCTGTTTCCAACAGTAGCCAATCTAGCTCATATGTACCTAGCAGTTTCCCCAAGGGACACAGGTTCCACAATGCTTGTATTGGTTCAAGCATTGATATCCTGGGTCCCTTCTTAATAATGGTTTATGGACCTTTCCTCCAGGAACTTGTCCAAATCTTTTTTAAACCCAGCTACACTAACAGCCTTTACTACATCCTCCGGTAACAAATTCCAGAGTTTGATTACACGTTGAGTGAAAAAATATTTTCTTTTATTAGTCTTAAATAGTTTACCCTGTAGCTTCATTGCATGTCCCCTAGTCTTTCTATATTCTGATAAGGTAAACAATCGATCTACGCTTACCCGTTCCACTCCGTTCATTAATTTATAGACTTCTATCATATCTCCCCTCAGCCGTCTCTTTTCCAGGTTAAAGAGCCCTAACCTTTTTAGCCTTTCTTCATAGGAGTATCCTTCCATCCCTTTTACCATTTTGGTGGCTCTTCTCTGAACCTTTTCTAATAACGCTATATCCTTTTTAAGATACGGCGACCAGAATTGCACACAACATTCAAAGTGCGGTCTCACCATGGAACGATATAGAGGCATTATAATATCTTTTGTTTTATTTTCCATTCCTTTCCTTATCATACCTAGCATTCTATTTGCTCTCTTGGCTGCCGCTGCACACTGGGCCGAGGTTTTAACATGGTATCCACAATGACGCCTAAATCTTTTTCCTGGGTGGTGGTTCCTAATGTGGAACCTTGCATCGTGTAACCATAGTTTGGGTTGTTCTTCCCTAGGTGCATAACCTTGCACTTGTCCACATTAAATTTCATCTGCCATTTTGATGCCCAGTCTTCCAATTTATCAAGATCCTCTTGCAATTTTCCACAATCCTCTTGGGTTTTAACAACTTTAAATAGTTTTGTGTCATCTGCAAATTTGATAACCTCACTCGTTATTCCACTTTCCAGGTCATTTATGAATATGTCAAAAAGCAGCGGACCCAGCACAGATCCCTGGGGTACACCACTATTCACCTTTCTCCATTGGGAAAATTGGCCATTTACCCTACCCTCTGCTATCTATCCTTTAACCAGTTCCTGATCCACAATAGTACACTGCCTCCTATCCCATGACTCTTTAGTTTTGCCAAAAGTCTCTCATGAGGGACTTTGTCAAAGGCTTTCTGAAAGTCCAGATACACTATATCAACCGACTCACCTTTGTCCACCTGTTTATTCACACCTTCAAAAAAACATAACAGATTAGTAAGACAAGATCTTCCTTGTCTAAAGCCATGTTGGCTGTCTCCCATTAGGTCATGACTATCTACATGCTGAGTAATTTTGTTCTTTATGATGGTTTCTACCATTTTTCCCGGTACTGATTTCCCCTAGAACCCTTTTTAAAAATTGGTGTTACATTGGCGATCCTCCAATCTTCAGGTATTACAGATGATTTTAATGATAGTTCACAGATGACGAATAGCAGGTCTGCTATCTCATATTTCAGTTCTTTCAACACCCTTGGATGTATACCATCCGGACCAGGTGATTTGCTACTCTTCAGTTTATCTAATAGTTGTAATACATCTTCCCGATGTATCGATATTTCCTTCAATTCTTCCGCACCTTTAAATACCACTTCAGTCATGGGTAACATCCCTACATCTTTCTCAGTAAAAACTGAAGCAAAGAATTCATTCAATCTCTCCGCTATCGCCTTGTCACCTCTTAGTGCTCCTTTAACCTCTTTATCATCTAATGGACCAACTGACTCTCTCACGGATTTTTTGCTACGAATGTACTTGAAAAGGTCTTTACTTCGCGTTTTTGCTTCCGCAGCAAGCTTCTTCTCAAATTCTCCCTTTGCCTGCCTTATTAACGACTTGCCAGTGCTTGTGCTGTTTCCAGGTTTCGTCGTTTGGCTCTTTTTTCCATTTCTTGAAAGATGCTTTTTTGGCAACAACAGCCTCTCTGACCTCACCTTTAAACCATGCTGGCAGTTTTTTGGACTTCCTTCCACTTTTCTTAAAGCGTGGAATACAGCTGGTCTGGGCTTCCAAGATAGTATTTTTCAACAACAGCCAAGCCTGATGTACGTCTTTAACCTTTGCAACTGCTCCTTTTAGTTTTTTCTTAACTGTTTTCCTCATTTTATCATAGTCTCCCTTTCGAAAGTTAAAAGGCAGTACTGTGGATTTCCTTACTATCCCTCCTCCACTAATTAAATCAAAGGTGATCATGCTATGATCACTATTGCCAAGTGGCCCCAACACCCTTACCTCTTGCACTAGATCTGGTGTTCCACTAAGGACTAGGTCTAATATGGCTTCCCCTCTGGTCGGTTCATAAACCAGCTGCTCCAAGAAGCAGTCATTTATTTCATCTAGGAACTTTATCTCCCTAGCATGTCCTGATCTGACACTGACCCAGTCGATACCGGGATAGTTGAAATCACCCATTATTATTACTGCGCTGTAACTTTTGTTAGCTTCCTTGATTTCTTTGAGCATTTCATCATCCATTTGGTCATTCTGGCCAGGCGCTCGATAGTACACCCCCACTGCCAATGCCTTCCCCCTTTTACATGGAATTTCAATCCATATAGATTCTACAGCAGATTTTGTTTCCTGCAAAACTTTAATCCTTTCTGACTCAATGCCCTCTCTAACATAGAGAGCAACCCCTCCACCAATTTGATCAGCTCTATCATTACGATATAGTTTGTACCCAGGTATCACAGTGTCCCACTGGTTGTCCTCCTTCCACCATGTCTCTGATATTCCAATCATATCTAACCTTTCATTTAATGCTATATATTCTAACTCTCCCATCTTATTTTTTAGACTTCTAGCATTTGCATACAAGCATTTTAGAGAATGTATTTTATTCGTATTAATTTGGCTATTGTTAGACATGGGTAATTTGGGATCTTTAAGCTCTGTTTGCTCCATACTTGAGGGCATTTGGGCTACTTTACTCTTTTGTGGAACCTCTCTGCTTTTGGTAGTATCCTTCAAAGATACATTCTTCCAAACCATCCGCTCTTGGACGACTGTCGGCTTTCTCCTAATATCTAGTTTAAAAGCTGCTCTATCCCCTTTTTAAAGGTTAATGCCAGCAGCCTGGTTCCATCCCGGTTGAGGTGAAGCCCATCCCTTCGGAAGAGCCCCTCCTTTCCCCAGAATGTTCCCCAGTTCCTAACAAATCCAAAACCCTCATCTCTGCACCATTGTCTCATCCACGCATTGAGACTCCGGAGCTCTGCCTGCGCATGGAACAGGAAGCATTTCGGAGAACGCTACCCTGGAAGTTCTGGATTTCAACTTCCTACCTAAAAGCCTAAATTTAGCCTCCAGAACCTCCCTACCACATTTTCCTATGTCATTGGTACCGACATGTACCAAGACAGCAGACTCCTCACCAGCACTATCTAAGACCTTATCTAGGTATCGCGTGAGGTCCGCTACCTTTGCACCAGGCAGGCATGTTACCAGGCGATCGTCACGTCCACCAGCCACCCAGCTATCTACATGCCTAATGATCGAATCACCAACTATAACGGCTGTCCTAACCCTTCCCTCATGGGCACATGGCCCTGGAGAAACTTCCTCGGTGCGAGAGGGTTTTACATCACCTGGAGGACAGGTCCTAGTTACAGGATCACTTCCTGCCACACCAGGGTGATGCTCTCCTGTCACGTGACCTCTTTCCTCCATGACAACAGGGATGCTGCCAGACTGGAGGTGGGACTTCAGGACTATATCCCTGTAGGTCTCGTCTATGTACCTCTCTGTCTGTCTTATGCGTTCCAAGTCTGCTACTTTAGCCTCTAGAGAACGGACTCGTTCCCTGAGAGCAAAGAGCTCCTTGCACCTAGTGCACACGTAAGACCTCTCACCAACTGGGAGAAAATCATACATGTGACACTCAATGCAAAAGACTGGAAAGTCCCCATCCCGCTGCTGAACTGCTGTCTTCATCTTAGTTTTAAGTTTGTGTTTAGATGTAAGTTCTTTACTTACTAAGGGTTGCTATGGATATTTATACTAATAACACTGTACCTAATATGTGTAATATACCTTGTTCACCTGAAGCTTAACTAATCTCAGGTCCTTAGTGTATGACTGATTTGGGTAATGAGCTTCATCTGAGAGCACCTCCTGCCTTTTAAGATGTGTAAGTACCTAGAAAGCTACGATTATCCCAGGGGTGGGTGGGTGTGGGGAGGGAGGGAGGGAAATAACACTTATTAAAAGAGGGCTGCTACACAGTACCCTGTCTTGTGCTGCTGAGGTAAGCTATATTCTGATTTGATTTAAATTATAGCTCTTAGCTGTTGCTAGGCTCTAACTTCTTATGAAATTTAAACTACAAGCTCTCTGCTGGGTTCCAAATGTAACCAGAAAGCTCTCTTCTGTGTTTTAAATTTAAACTAAAAGTACTTTGCTGTTACTAGGCCCTGAGTGACTATTAAATTTAAACTACAAGCTCTCTGCTGGGTATGAAATGTAACCAGAAAGTTCTCCTCTGTGTTTTAAATTTAAACTTAAACTGCGGCTACTAGGCCCTGACCGATTTAACAAAAAATAGTGGGTTCACAGATTAATTAGCTTTAATACAAAGAATTCCTTTTAGAAAATTACCATAAGTATATACTCACAGTTGCAGATCTCTCTCAAGAAGTAACAGTCCCTTTTTCTAGTCCTTCAAGACAAAGTTCCAAAGTTCTGCTCCAGGCAACCACATTCTCTGCGGATAGCACCGGATGCTTTTCTGATATCTTGGTCTCAGGGCCTCCTCTATGTGTTTCCTCCCACGCCCTTGGTGGCCGGAACCCTGTTCAAGATTCTTCAGGACAAAGCCTCGGTCCTGCTGGTAGCTCCCAGATGGCCGAGACAGCCTTGGTTTCCTCTTCTGCTTCAACTGGCAGTGGATCCTCCACTACCTCTGGGATTGCAACCCGACCTTCTCACACAAGACCAGGGTTCCCTTCTGCACCCCAATCTCAAGTCTCTCAATTTGATGGCCTGGAGGCTGCAAGGGTAGTCTTGGCTCCCTGGGGCCTGCCTCAGGAGGTTGAGGAGGTTGTCCTAGCCTCTAGGAAACAGTCCACTAGGAAAACCTTTGCTCTCAAATGGAAGAGGTTTTCTGTGTGGTGTCAGCTACGTACAGAAGATCCTTTCTCCTGTACTGTGCCAGTAGTCCTTCAGTACTTACTGCACTTGTCAAATCAAGGTCTTAAATCCAATTCTGTTCGGGTCCACCTCTCAGCTCTAGCAGCTCACCACTCATTGGTAGAGGGGCAGTCTCTCTCTGGTCACCCCTTGGTGTCCCGCTTTCTCAGGGGCTTGATTTTGCTCAAGCCTCCCATCCCTCGTCCTGCCCCTGAGTGGGAGCTGAATGTGGTCTTGCAGCAGCTGACTCGCCCACCTTTTGAGCCGATGGCTACTTGTCCACTACGCTTCCTCTCCTGGAAGACACTCTTCCTAATAGCCTTTACCTCGGCTAGGCGAGTAAGTGAGCTTCAAGCCCTGGTCTGTGACAGGCCTTACACCAGGATTTACAGGAACAGGGTAGTCCTCAGGACTCATCCAAAGTTCCTCCCTAAGGTTGTCTCCTCTTTCCACCTCAATCAGGAGGTGGTTCTTCCAACATTCTTCCCTAGGCCTCATGCTAGCCTGGCTGAAGCAGTCCTGTATACCCTGGACTGTAGGAGGGCCTTATCCTTCTACCTTGACCGTACGCAGGGGCATAGAAGGGCTACTCAGCTCTTCGTATCTTTTGACCCCAATAAGTTGGGGTTAGCTGTGTCCAAGCGTACCTTGTCCATCTGGGTGGCTGACTGTATCACCTGGGCTTACAAGTTGGCTGACCTTCCTTTGCAGGGTAGGGTCACGGCCCATCGTGTCAGGGCAATGGCTGCCTCAGTGGCTCATCTCCGCTCTGTGCCATTGGTAGACATCTGCAGGGCTGCAACTTGGTCTTCAAGACAGACTTTTGCAGCCCATTACTGCCTGGAGACGGAGTCCTGTAGGGACAGTGCTTTTGGCCAGGCAGTACTCCGGAATCTCTTTGAGGTTTAGGCAACTCCTGCCCTCTGTTGGGCTACCGGTGGAGGTTGTGTCCTTGAAAAGCCTTTCTTTGCTGCTGAGACTAGAGGGAGTTCTCTTGTTCAGCCTGGGTTCCTCGGTAGCCCAGAGCTAGGGAGTCACCCATATGTGAGGACTGACTTCCTGCTTGGTCCTGGAGAAAGAGTAGTTACTCACCTGTAACAAGTGTTCTCCAGGAGCAGCAGGAATCAGTCCTCACAACTCTCCCTCCTCCCCTTGGAGTTGCAGTTGTACATAGTTTATTTTTTCATTTTTGTGTGCTGTTCTTAGCTATGTCATTTGACTGAGGTAAGATGGCACCTTTAGGCGGGAAAGGAACCGCGCATGCGTGCCTGCATTCCCAAAGGCTTTCATAAAAAGCTGGGGAAATTCTCCGCTGGGGCTTCATCGGCGCCGATGCCACCCATATGTGAGGACTGATTCCTGCTGCTCCTGGAGAACACCTGTTACAGGTGAGAAACTACTCTTTCTTGATTGTAATTTTGTATTCCTGTAAGAGTTTGCCTTTTGCTGTTTTTGTATTCAGGAAAAATGCTTAAATAAAAATTTTTTAAAAAAAGCCCCCGAAACTTAAGGAGAGACAGTCCCAGTACCTACAAAAAGTAGAAAGCAAATGTTTGTCCATAGGCCCACTAGTAGTCACTGCAAAAATATTCTTCTTACGTTTCCCCATAGGTATTTAGTGCTCCAGCAGTGCTCCAAGGGGCTCCCAAGAGGTAGAACTGCCCCTTGTATTGCGCCCCTTAGATCACGCCACGGCCACGCACCTAGCACAAACACCTAAATATAGGGAACTACAAAAAGCCTGAAGAGAGCTCCTGATAACGTCTGGGCAGCCCGGGACACAGCCTGCCACCTCCTCTGAGCACAGCTGCAGGAACACTCCTCCCAGCTCACCTTAAGGCAAAGTAAAGTTCTTATACAATCCCCTGATGATTTCAGGGCAGCCAGGGACACAGCCTGCCTCCTCCTCTGAGCACAGCTGCGGGAACACCCCTCCCAGCTCACCGTAAGGCAAAGTAAAGTTCTTATACAATCCCCTGATGATTTCAGGGCAGCCAGGGACACAGCCTGCGGCCTCCTCTCAGCACAGCTGCAGGAAACACTCCTCCCCCGTTTCTGCCTTTTTAGCAGCCCAGCAGGCGCTCTTGCCCAGCTTGGCTGGCCCGCGCCTCGAGACCGAGGTTCCCTTGAGAGGGACACCAAAATCCGCCCTGGAAACTCCCGAGAGCCACGGGCCTCGTGAGGGTCCTCGGCGTCGGTCTCGTTCACCTTCCCAGTCCTTGGGACCGGGATCCTCCAAGGCCTCTGTCTCCAAGCGGACCTCGGCCTATGGATGGGGCGACCTGCCCGAGTCGGACTCCTCCTCGGACCTCTCGGGCTGGGAGTCTGTGGGCCTGGTTTCCCCACAAAAGGTCCCCAAATATTACCAATTACCAATGAATAGTTCAGACAACAGTTGCTTGGCTACAAAAACATTTATTCAGCATAGCAAAAATAATTGTAAATGCAGAATAGCAAATGTCTGTCTGAGAGATGGCAGGCAACGTTCCTCACCCCCGGATGGGGAGAGGGAAGACTGCCCGTCTGATTCTCTATAGTTGCTGTCCTATATATCCTCTGTAGCAAATGTCCAGCAACCTCTGCACAAAGTCTTATTCCGTGTGCAAAACTTGCTATGCTGTCTGCAAAACTTAGAGCCGTCTGCAAAAGTCTGCAGGGCTGTCTGCAAACCTTTGCAGAGGCTCTTTCCTTGGGATCCACCCTCATTAGCATATTAATGGATCTTATTCTTGCTAATGTTGAGTCATTCTGACTACACCCTGCCATTCCCTTTGTTTCATTAATCAGTGTAGCTTCCGGCACCGTAGTCTTCAGGGCTTATGAGTACTTTGTATCACCAGCTTTGCTTGGCCTGTTTAACTTGTCCAGGCTTGCCCAACTTGCTCAGGCCTGTTCAACCTGTTCAGGCCTGACCTGTCTTTTTCTTAGCTGGGTCCATTCTCTGTGCACTTGTCTTTTCTTAGCTGGGTCCATTCTCTGTGCACTTCTGCTCAGCGTATGGTTCCCTCTGGCTTTACTCTTGTTGTGCTGGGCTCTGGGTACTCATTCTCTTAGCCCACATGCTTTTCTTCCGTGCCATGTATTACAGCCTCAGGCAAGGATGCAGCCATACTGGACATACCTATCAGCCAATTTCCCTTCAAGTCAGACGGGTATACTTCCCCAGAGACCCATGCCCACCGTGACCTCCCTTCGGACCCATCCCTGCCCGCCTATCAGAGGTGTTCGCCGCCTAAGGACACATTGTTCCTGGTGTTCATGTGGGACATGGCATGGGCCCTCAGCCTGGCTATGCAGACTGAAGAGGAACCGCGCGCTGAGGTGCTCAATATTCTACAGTACGAGTCCCCGTCTCAGGAATCTCTTACTGTACCGGTTCCACCCATATTGTCAAGGCTGCTCCTCCGCATATGGGAGACATCTGCTTCGGTCCCCATTGTGAGCAAGTGCTTCAACGCCATGTATAGAATTCAGCGTGACCCGGGGTTCCGGAAGACCCAGCTCCCGCACACCTCCATGGTTGTGGAGTCGGCGATGCAGAAGGAGAAGAGCCCGAAGTCTCACTCTTCGGTCCCCCCAGGTAGGAAGTTGAGAGCCCTCGACACCCTGGGATGTAAGACCTATCAGCGTTCCATGCTCACTTGCCTTATCCAGGCATACCAACTCTATATGGGCATGTTCCTGCGGGACCTTGCCAAGGAGCTCGGCAGTTTCACTGCAGGCCTCGGGGTGAACCCCTCCTAAGGTTCCAAACTCTCCTCAAATCCATCGCGGCGTGTTCGAAGTACCTCTCCCGTGCCGCATATGATGGGTTTGAGTCCTTCGCCCGGGTGGCGGCGGCCGGCATCGGGGCCCGGCGCCAGGCATGGCTCCAGTCTTCCGACCTGGAGCAGTGGGCCGCTGAGAAGCTCCTGTTTGATAAACCTAAGGCCGCTGAGATAGAAACTGAGTTTGTAACTCAAACTCGTCTCTCGCGTAAAACCTCCTCCCTCCCTAAGAAGAAGCAGCAGCCCAAAAAGCCGTTCTTCGAAAGGAAGGGGCTCCCTTACCAGGGTTACCCACCTTTCCCGCCCACCTCTGCCCTGCTCCCAGCACACAGGGCAAGGGAGGTGCACATGGCCACTGTAAACCTAAAGGGCCTAAGGCCCAACCACCGGCATCGCCCAAGCCTACGCAGGGGTTTTGATGCCATCAGCATAGCCTCTCGCCCCCCGGCAGCTCTTCCACCGGTTGGGGGACACCTGTCTCTGTTCGCCCCAGAGTGGGCATCGATCACGTCGGACACTTGGGTCCTCCGGGTAATCCAGGATGGATACCGTCTCTGCCTGGATAGGCACCCTTCTCCCCATTGGAGCCTGCTCGACTCCTCATGCTCCAGACCTTCTTACAGCAGGAACTGTCCAACCTCCTCACCCAAAAGGGGTCGAGGAGGTACCGCGGCACCTTCGAGATCAGACGTTCTACTCCCATTACTTTCTCGTCCCGAAAAAGAAGGGGGGCCTATGCCCCATCCTCGACCTAAGAAACCTCAACAAGTTCCTGGTGCAGGAGAAGTACAAGATGTTATCGCTTGGCGTCCTGCTGCCCTTCCTCCAGCAGGGCGATTGGCTATGCTCCTTTTTTATTTATTTATTTATTTATTTATGCTTTTCTTCTATACCGCTTTTTCCCAAGATCAAAGGCGGTTTACAAGTAACACAATGAACAGTTTACAATTAACATAATGAACATGGTTTTACATGGAACATCTTGTTTTTTCAAACTACGTACAATTAACTTTTCGTAAACAACAACAGGTAACATGGAACATCCTAGTCCACCCGCAGCACAGGCAATACCTGTGCTTCAGGGTGCAAGGGGAACATTACCAGTACAGAGTGCTTCCCTTCGGGCTTGCGTCTGCACCGTGGGTTTTCACAAAGTTTCTCTCCGCGGCCACCGCCTCCCTCAGGCAGTAGGGTATACCTGTCTTACCCTTCCTTGACGACTGGCTCATCATGGGGTCCTCAATTGGCGAAGCCCGCCTGGCGGCATTGTGCATAATCCTTCTCCTCATTTACCTTGGCTTCCTGGTCAACTACCCCAAGTCCCACCTCGAGCCGGTGCAGACCCTGGAGTTCATCGGCGCATGCTTCGACACGGTACGGGTGACCATCTTCCTTCCCACGGACTGAGCAGACCACCTTCGAGCCATGGCGTCCCATGTCAAAAATAGGACTTGGGTTATGGCGTGGGCGATGCTGTGCCTCCTTGGGCACATGGCCTCCACCGTCCATGTGGTCCCTCACGCCCGCATGCACATACGGACTGTCCAGTGGTGCCTCAGGGCACAATTGAGCCAGGCCTTTGACCACCTTAGAGACCCTATCCGGGTCTCCCGCAGTCTCCACGACTCCCTGAGTTGGTGACAGGACTCCCAAAGTCTCCTTCGGGGAATGCCTTCCAGACCCCGCAGCACAAGCTCATCCTAACGACGGATGCTTCCCTGCTGGGGTGGGGAGCTCACTGCGATGCATTGTGCACTCAGGGGCAATGGTCGCCCGAGGAGTCTCGGCAGCAGATCAACCTGCTCGAGCTTCAGGCGGTCCAATGGGCCCTGAGGGCCTTCGAGGGCTATCTGAGGTGGAAGTCGGTGCTTGTGCAGATCAACAAAGAGGGGAGAACAGGATCACGCCGCCTCTGCCGAGAGGCAATCCTCCTTTCCTCCTTTGTGTCTCGCCGGGGGATGACCCTGCGAGCAGTCTACCTCCCAGGCCAGGAGAATGTCCTTGCGGACAAACTCAGCAGGATACTCCACCCACACGAGTGGTGTTTGGATTCGGAGGTCACCGGCATCTTGTTCCATCGGTGGGGGACCCCATCCATGGACCTGTTTGCCAGTCCAGCCAACGCGCTGCTTCCCCGCTTCTGCGGCCCGGTTCCGCACATGAGCAGGGTGGCCCTGAATGCATTCCTCTTGAGTTGGACCTTCGGCCTTCTTTACGTGTTCCCTCCTACTCCTCTCATTGCGAGGATCCTCCACAAGGCTCAGCGGGACCAAGCTTCGGTGATCCTCGTGGCCTCGACAGCCTTGGTTCCCGCTTCTGCTCTGGCTTGAGTCCGAGCCCCCAGTCCCCCTGGGCTGCGCCCCAAGCCTGTTGACGCAGGAGGAGGGTCAGGTGTTCCACCCGAACCTGGCCTCCCTGTCCCTTGCAGCCTGGCAGCTGAACGGGTCGCCTTAGCTCTGCTCCATCTCCCGGAGGATGTCGAGGAGATCCTCCTCGCATCGAGGAAGGACTCAACAAGCCGGGCGTACGCCTTTAAGTGGCGACGTTTCTCGATCTGGTGCTCCGAGCATCAGATTGACTCGTTCTCCTGCTCTACCTGGTGGATCCTCTAGTACCTCCTCCACCTCTCGAAGGCAGGGCTGAAATCCAATTCAGTCAGGGTACACCTGAGCACCATTTCGGCGAACCATCTCTCCGTCAAGGGAAAACCCCTCTGGGGACAACCCTTGGTCTCTCACTTCATGCGAGGTCTACTGCTTTCCAAGCCTCCCATCTGGCCTCTACCGGCAGAGTGGGACCTCAGCGTGGTGCTGATGCAGCTCATGCGAGCACCCTTTGAGCTGATGGTGATGTGCTCGCTTCGGCATCTCTCCTGGAAAGTGGTCTCCTTGGTGGCTTTGACCTCAGCTCGTCAAGTCAGCAAGCTTAAGGTCCTCATGGCTGAGGCTCCATACATCACACCCATCCCAAGTTACTACCGAAGGTGGTCTCGGACTTTCATCTCAACCAGGAGATAGTCCTACTGACCTTCTTCCCTAGACCGCATGCCGAACAGGCATCAGCGGCATTGCATACACTCGACTGCAAGAGGGCTCTTGCCTTCTACCTGCAGCATACCTTGGTTCATCGCAAGTTCGACCGGCTTTTTGTTGCCTACGACCCCAATTGCCTGGGGCAGGCAGTCACCAAGCACACCATCTCCATCTGGGTGGTGGACTGCATTGCCTCCGCCCAAGGAAAGGCGGGCGCCCCACTGGATCGGCAGGTCACCGTGCACGGCATCCGAGCCAAGGCGGCATCAGTGGCTTCGCTGCACTCAGTGCCTCTAATGGACATCTGCCGGGCTGCAACCTGGCCTTCAGCGAACACTTTCGCTGTCCACTACTGCCTGGAGAGGGAGTTCCACCAGGACAGCGCCTTCAGCCAGGCTGTACTCCGTAATCTGTTTGTGGTATAAGCAACTCCTGCCCTCTTACCCTTCTTCAACAGCTACCGAGAGCTTCGCCCCGGGGACTCAAAGACTTGGGCTCCTCCAGGCATTGACTTCTGCTCACGGCCTTGCGGAGGCACTTTTGGGTTACAGGCTCGGTAGCCTGTAGCTGGGGAGTCCCATAAGTGAGGGCTGACTTCCTGCTTGTTCCTGGAGAAAGCATAGTTACTCACCTGTAACAGGTGTTTTCCAGGGACAGCAGGAATCAGTCCTCACTACCCTCCCGCCTCCCCTGAAGAATTGCTGTTTTTGTCCTTCCCTTGCCATCTGCTTAGTAGGGCTCTAGCTAAGGGACCTGACTGAGCAAGATGGCACCTTTGGGCAGGAAGAGAACCACGCATGTGTGGAAGCAATCTCAAAGGCTTTCTTTGAAAGCCAGGGAATTGCTCTGCACGGGCTCCGTCGGTGCCAACGTCACCCATAAGTGAGGACTGATTCCTGCTGTCCTTGGAGAACACCTGTTACAGGTGAGTAACTATGCTGTCTGTCCCACACAGAGACTGCTCGAGTATCTGCTAAACCTGTCTGACTTAGACCTTAAATCCAACTCTGTCAGAGTTCACTGCAGCGCAATTGGAGCTTACCATCATGGTATAGAAGGAAAGTTCATTTCAGTTTAGCTTTTGATTGTCCACTTCATGTGAGGACTGCCTCTCTTCAAACCTCTGTACAAGGCCCCTGCTGTGGCTTAGGTCCTCAATGTTGTACTGTCACAGCTCATGAAAGCTCTCTTTGAGCCACTCAGTCCTGTCCACTGAAGTTCTTGACGTCGAAGATCTTGTTTCTCATAGTCGTCACTTCAGCAAGGCGAGTAAGTGGGCTTCAGGCTTTAGTAGTTCATCCACCATACACGCGATTCCACTATAATAGAGTGGTTTTTTTTATTCATCCTCATTTCCTTCCAAAGATGGTTTTGGATTTCAATCTCAATCAGTCAATAGTGCTGCCAACATTTTTTCCTCAGCCACACCCCAACAAGGGGGAAGTGGCATTGCACATGTTGGACTGCAAACGAGCCTTGGCCACCTACTTGGAGTGGCAAAGGACCATAGAAAATCTCTTCAGCTTTTTGTTTCTTTTGACCCCAGCAAGCTAGGGGCTGCCATTTCCAAATGCTCTCTTTCAATTTGGCTAGCAGATTGCATTTCCTTCCTTTATGTCTAGGCAAACCCGATGGATTCCCGATGCTACAGCAACTTTGGTCAATCTGTACTCTAGCATCTGTTTGAGGATTAGAATCCAACTCCATCCCACAATTCCCTTTCAGTCTGTCCAGGCTACCAAAAAAAAATCAAATAAAGCAAAGAAAAAGTGGAGTGGAGGAGTGGCCTAGTGGTTGGGGCAAGGTACTTCGGGCCGGAAGGTCGGGGTTCAAATCCCACTAGAGGACAGCAACCTTGTGCCGGAAGGACTGGGGTTTCTAGTCCCACAGGTGCTCCTTGTGGTCTTGGGCAAGCCACTTAACCCTCCATAGCCCATGTTCCCTGTAAAATAGTTCTGTGTGCTGTGCTTTCCTGTCTAATCAATGTGTTTATACCTCAAAAATTTTCCTGTCATGATTTGACAATTTCCAATCTGTAATCAAACCGCTGCTGATCGCTGGAAGTAGCGGTATACAAATGTATACTAAATAAATAAATAAAAAGGAATGGGAATTGCCATCACTATACATAGTTGGGTTTTCGAGTTCTATTATTTAACATTACCCCTGTTGGGCTTGTCAGTGACCACCTCAGTCTTTGGTAGCCTGTAGCTTGAGAGTCCCACAACCCTCCCACCTTCACGAGAAGTTGTATTCTGCTACAGCTGCGTTACCAGACTGAAGAAGATGGCTCAGTGGCAGCAGGCAGTAAGGAGATGCGCAGGCACTGTGGAGCCTCCCATAGGCTTCTAATAGATGTCAGCCATGCGTGAGGACTTATTCCTATTGTCCTCAGAGAAGACCTGCTACAGGTAAGTAACTACTGTATTTGTTTAACCAAAAATGCACAAAATATAGCATGGAAATTGGGCCCTGCTAACTGTGCTGGCCCTACGCTACCAGTTATTGTGGACCACAGCACACAACGCATGCCCAAACCCGCACTAACTGCATAGCACATTTTCTCCAGGAGCAAGCAGGAAGTCAGTCCTCACATATGGGTGACGACACCGATGGAGCCCATGTGGATTCACACCCCAGCTTTCAAAGAAAGCCTCTGGGAGTTAGACCATGCATGCGCGGTCACCTTCCCACCCAAGTGTGCCATTTTACTTCTGTCTTCTTTTTTCCACAGAGCCCTGCAGATGTCCTGTCTGTGTCTCCGGTAAAAGTCGATTTTTCTTCCCTCTTTTCCTGTGCATTTTGTGCTCTTTATTGCTGGATCGGTTCCACAATCACCTTCTCGCCGCCTGAGTCTGCCCTTGCCTTGGCATCGTGTTTTTCTCGGGTATATTTTTCCTTTTTCTTTTTGTGGGCACAGCAGTTCCTAGTATCCTTCCAGACCAAGACTTGTGAGTTTGACCTCGCAGGTGCTGTGTTCCCTGCTGTGTCTATGGTCTGTAGCTTCAAGCAATGTGGCAAATGCCCCTGCACCATGTCCATCACAGACCACCACAGTTATTGCATCCGGTGCCTTGGGGCTGACTATGATGACTCTTCCTGCCTGCTCTGCCTGCAGATGTCAGCAAAGAGCTGGAAAGCTCGTGAGCAGCAGCATAGGGAGTTGTTTGGCTCAAAGAACTCTGCCGGCCTTGAGCAAGGAGTTGCTGCCCTTGGGGACTAGGTCCCACGACTTGGTGTCGCGCGGGTGTGCTCAATCTGAGTCCCGAGGTCACGGAGCCTCAGACAAGGGATCATCCTCTGAGGACCTCCCTCCCCCCCCCCCAACCCCACCCCCACCCCCCCGGGCTCAAGACATCATCGAAGTCTAGATCGAAGACAAAATCCAATCCCACTGCTGGAGGTAAGTCCTCAGGTACCCAGGCTCGCAGCCCTCGACCCAACACCAAGGGCGATGGCCGGGAGCATCCCTCGAAGCTGCCCCAGCAGGAGGAGGCTCCCACCGTGTCGAGGGATCGGGTATGGTCCTCTGGCAGGATCACCATTGGTGATTCCCTTCTGAGGGCCCCGGCTCTGGACTTGAAGCCGTCAAAACCCAAGCTGACTGCTATGGAGCCTACTGGCATCGAGGCCAAGATGGTGGCCCTGGAATGCAGCCTGGCTGTTTTCCTCAAGGTGCAGTGCGGCCCAACACCCGGTGTCTCCGGGTTGTTGGCACCGACCACAACACCCTCCACTACTAGGACCTCTCTGGAGGACGTCCAGCCTGTCCTGGAGCGCTTCTCCAGCTCGGAGCCAAAGTGGTTGACCTCCCACTCGAGGTGCAACTTGCCCCTGAGTTACCTCAGAGTCGGCCACATTCCCCGATGCCATTGGTGCATTGGCTCGAAGACTGCCTGGGACACAAGGTCTCCTCCGGCTCAAAGTTGGGATGGGAGACCGATGATGAGTCGCCAGATATTGTGCACCACAGAATTGCCCTCCAAGCCGTCTCCACTGCAGGAATGCTGGCGGTCACTGCCCAAGGACCTCACATTCCTCGACTTCATCTGAAGGATGTCGAAGGCTTTGTTCTTCATTGCGGAGCCAGAGGATGAGCCTCATGCTGAGGACCTGGAGATTTTACAGTACAAGGCCCCTCCAAAGGAGTCACTGATAGTGCCAATTCCCCCCTCTCCCCATCCTGGAACACTAAATGTTCAGGTTGTTGGAGAGACTGGTGATGGTGCCCATAGTGAGCCGATGACTCGATTTTCAGTATCGAGTTGGCAAGAGCCCAGGTTTTCAAAAAACAAAGCTGCCTCACAGCTCCATGGTGGTGGAGTCGGACATGCATCGGATCAAAAGTCAGAAGATGCACTCCTCGGTGCCACCTGGCAGGGAGGCCCGCACCATGGATGGCTTTGGCAGGCTACGAAGGCTCAATGCTCACTGCCCAGATCCAGTCATGTGCCAGAGGTGGGTATTAGTGCCCACCGCATGGCCTGGCTACAGTCCTTGGAGTAGTGGGTACAGGATAAATTGGCCAATGTCCCGTACCGGGGAGAGAACCTCTTTGGCAAATCCGTAACTGACATGGCGGCCGAGCTGGAGACAGAGTTCCTGACCAGGACTAGGCTGTCCAGGAAGACGGCTGACCCTTCCCATCGGAAGGCTTCGGTGAAAAAGGCTTATGGGAAATACCCCCAGGTTCCGGTCTATCGGGCTCACCAACAAGGGCAGCAGGCCAAGGGCCAGGGACACACCCCCATAAGCAAAATGCCTCCAAGCCCCAAACAGCACCCCAGCTGCACCCTGTGGGGGAGGAGGGCTTTTGACTCCTTTGGCATAGCCTGTCTTTCTCCAGCAGACCAGAACCCAAAACACACGTGAGGACGTCTGGTCCACTTTGCCTACCTCTGGCAGAGCATTACCACTGATGCCTGGGTGTTGCAGGTGGTGCGAGAGGGCTACCTTCTGCATTTTTACAAGATGCCTCCTCCCTTCTTCCCCAGGAGCTTCATATGACCTCCCTGCACAGAGTGCTCCTGCAGAAGGAACTTGAGTCCCTACTTAGGGACCAGACTGTGGAGCCAGTACTCTCAGCCCCTCTGGGGCAAGGAGTTCTATTCCTGGTACTTCCTCATCCAAAAAAACTGCTTTCTGGTCAAGGAGAAGTTCAAAATGCTATCCCTTGGAACATTGCTGCCCTACCTCCTCCCGGAAGACTGGCTATGCTCCTTAGATCTCAAAGATGCCTATACCCACATCCTGATCCATTCCCGGCACCATCAGTACCTCCGCTTCATCATCAGAGGTTGCCATTACCAGTACAGCGTACTCCCCTTCTGCCTCTCCTCAGCCCCACTGTATTCACCAAATGTCTGGCGGTCATCACCGCTCACTTCCAATTACTGGGAGTCTTCATCTTCCCCTCTCAGGACAACTGTCTCATAAAGGCCAGCTCACCAGAGGAGACATGCAATGCGACTCGCCACACCATAAGGGTGCTGCAACATCTGGGGTTCATAATAAACATCCCAAAGTCTCATCTTTTCCCCACTCAGCGCCTGGAGTTCATTGGAGCCCTCCTGGACTCAATGCAAGCCATACCCTTTCTCCCTCTGGACCATGCGCAGCACCTTGTGTCACCAGCAGGAGAGGTGCAGACCCATAAGAACATAAGATATGCCATACTGGGTCAGACCAAGGTCCATCAAGCCCAGTATTCTGTTTCCAACAGTGGCCAATCTAGGTCATATGTACCTAGCAGTTTCCCCAAGGGACACAGGTTCCACAATGCTTGTATTGGTTCAAGCATTGATATCCTGGGTCCCTTCTTAATAATGGTTTATAGACCTTTCCTCCAGGAACTTGTCCAAATCTTTTTTAAACCCAGCTACATTAACAGCCTTTACAACATCCTCTGGTAACAAATTCCAGAGTTTGATTACACGTTGAGTGAAAAAATATTTTCTTTTATTAGTCTTAAATAGTTTACCCTGTAGCTTCATTGCATGTCCCCTAGTCTTTCTATATTCTGATAAGGTAAACAATCGATCTACGTTTACCCGTTCCACTCCGTTCATTAATTTATAGACTTCTATCATATCTCCCCTCAGCCGTCTCTTTTCCAGGTTAAAGAGCCCTAACCTTTTTAGCCTTTCTTCATAGGAGTATCCTTCCATCCCCTTTACCATTTTGGTGGCTCTTCTCTGAACCTTTTCTCAAATCGCTATATCCTTTTTAAGATACGGCGACCAGAATTGCACACAATATTCAAGGTGCGGTCTCACCATGGAACGATATAGAGGCATTATAATATCTTTTGTTTTATTTTCCATTCCTTTCTTTATCATACCTAGCATTCTATTTGCTCTCTTGGCCGCTGCTGCACACTGGGCCGAGGGTTTTAACATGGTATCCACAATGACGCCTAAATCTTTTTCCTGGGTGGTGGTTCCTAATGTGGAACCTTGCATCGTGTAACCATAGTTTGGGTTGTTCTTCCCTAGTTGCTTAACCTTGCACTTGTCCACATTAAATTTCATCTGCCATTTTGATGCCCAGTCTTCCAATTTATCAAGATCCCTGGGGTACACCACTATTCACCTTTCTCCATTGGGAAAATTGGCCATTTAGCCCTACCCTCTGCTTTCTATCTTTTAACCAGTTCCTGATCCACAATAGTACACTGCCTCCTATCCCATGACTCTTTAGTTTTGCCAAAAGTCTCTCATGAGGGACCTTGTCAAAGGCTTTCTGAAAGTCCAGATACACAATATCAACCGATTCACCTTTGTCCACCTGATTATTCACTCCTTCAAAAAACATAACAGATTAGTAAGACAAGATCTTCCTTGTCTAAAGCCATGTTGGCTGTCTCCCATTAGGTCATGACTATCTACATGCTGAGTAATTTTATTCTTTATGATGGTTTCTACCATTTTTCCCGGTACTGATGTCAGGCTCACCGGTCTGTAGTTCCCGGATCACCCCTGGAACCTTTTTTAAAAATTGGTGTTACATTGGCGATCCTCCAATCTTCAGGTATTAGAGATGATTTTAATGATAGTTCACAGATTACTAATAGCAGGTCTGCAATCTCGTATTTCAGTTCTTTCAACACCCTTGGATGTATACCATCCGGCCCAGGTGATTTGCTACTCTTCAGTTTATCTAATAGTTGTAATACATCTTCCCGATGTATCGATATTTCCTTCAATTCTTCCGCACCTTTACATACCACTTCAGTCATGGGTAACATCCCTACATCTTCCTCAGTAAAGACTGAAGCAAAGAATTCATTCAGTCTCTCCGCTATCGCCTTGTCGCCTCTTAGTGCTCCTTTAACCCCTTTATCATCTAATGGACCAAATGACTCTCTCACAGGTTTTTTGCTACGAATGTACTTGAAAAGGTCTTTACTTTGCGTTTTTGCTTCCGCAGCAAGCTTCTTCTCAAATTCTCCCTTTGCCTGCCTTATCAATGCCTTGCATTTGACTTGCCAGTGCTTGTGCTGTTTCCAGGTTTCGTCGTTTGGCTCTTTTTTTCCATTTCCTGAAAGATGCTTTTTTGGCAACAACAGCCTCTCTGACCTCACCTTTAAACCATGCTGGCAGTTTTTTGGACTTCCTTCCACTTTTCTTAAAGCGTGGAATACAGCTGGTCTTGGCTTCCAAGATAGTATTTTTCAACAACAGTCAAGCCTGATGTACGTCTTTAACCTTTGCAACTGCTCCTTTTAGTTTTTTCTTAACTGTTTTCCTCATTTTATCATAGTCTTCCTTTCGAAAGTTAAAAGGTAATACTGTGGATTTCCTTACTAACCCTCCTCCACTAATTAAATCAAAGGCGATCATGCTATGATCACTATTGCCAAGTGGCCCCAACAACCTTATCTCTTGCACTAGATCTGGTGTTCCACTAAGGATTAGGTCTAATATGGCTTCCCCTCTGGTCGGTTCATGAACCAGCTGCTCCATGAAGCAGTCATTTATTTCATCTAGGAACTTTATCTCCCTAGCATGTCCTGCCGTGACACTGACCCAGTTGATACCGGGGTAGTTGAAATCACCCATTAATATTACTGTGCTGTAACTTTTGTTAGCTTCCTTGATTTCTTTGAGCATTTCATCATCCATTTGGTCATTCTGGCCAGGCGCTCGATAGTACACCCCCACTGCCATTGCCTTCCCCCTTTTACATGGAATTTCAATCCATATAGATTCTACAACAGATTTTGTTTCCTGCAAAACTTTAATCCTTTCTGACTCAATGCCCTCTCTAACATAGAGAGCAACCCCTCCACCAATTTGATCAGCTCTATCATTACGATATAGTTTGTACCCAGGTATCACAGTGTCCCACTGGTTGTCCTCCTTCCACCATGTCTCTGATATTCCAATCATATTTAACCTTTCAGTGGCATCTGCCCAACTTCTGCTGCATCTCTTGAGGCATGTGGCCTCGACTGTGTACATGACCCTGCAGGCAGATCTTATGATATGACAGCCCAGTGGACTCTTGAGAGTGGACTCCGGCCATGGGCCATCTGGAGGATTGGGTTCAGATCACCTCTAGCAGTCTCTCTTGCCTGGTGGCAGAACCAGCAGAACCTCGTGGCCAGCCTGCCCTTCCAAGCCCCTCTGGCACACCGTGTCCTCACTACAGATGCCTCCAAGCTTGGTTGGGGAGCCCACTGCAACGATCTGCAGTCGCAGGGTGCCTGGACTCAGGAGGAGAGTGCCCTCGAGATCAACCTCCTGGAGCTCTGGGCAGTGACACATGCCCTCTGGGTGTTCTGCACCCACTTGATGGATCAAGTGGTACTCGTTCAGACAGACAACCAAGTAGCTATGTTCTACCTCAACAAACAGGGGGGAACGGGCTCATACCTCCTCTGCCTTGAGGCGGTTTGCTTGTGAAAGTTTGCCACGGAGAAAGGCATAAACTTCCAGATGGTCTACCTGCTGGGCCAGGACAATCTACTTGCGGATTGGCTAAGCAGAGTGCTTCAGCCTCACGAGTGGCAACTTAACGCAGAGGTAGCCAACTCCATCTTCCAACACTGGGGAACCCTGACATTGGACCTCTTTGCCAGCTCCAAGAATGCGCAGCTGCTGCATTTCTGTTTATGGAGGCCAGCCCAGGCCAGGTGGCAGTGGACACCTTTCTCCTGCACTGGTCCGGAAGCCACCTGTATGCATACCCGCCACACTCCTGGTCCCCAAAACCTTGCTGAAGGTTCAGTCGGACACGGCCCCAGTAATCCTTATTGCCCCTCGGTAGCCCCGACAGCAGTGACTCCCCCTGCTCCTGCAGCTGTCCCGAGCAGACCCGATACCTCTGGGCCAGGACCGAGACCTGCTCTCACAGGAAAACGGGACCTTTCTCCATCCCAATCTCTAGTCCCTCACCCTGATGGCTTTGATGTTGAAAGGCTAGCTATTGCACACCTCTGCCTCTCCAGGGAGGTGGAAGATATTCTACTGGCATTGCACATGGACTCTACAGGCTGTGTGTATGCCTTCAAATGGCATCAGTTCTCTGTTGCTCAGACAAGAATTTCTACCCTTTCTCTTGCTCAGTGCAGGACATCCTGCAATTATCTTCTGCACCTCTCAGACTGATCTGAAATCCAAATCTGTCAGGGTGCACCTCATAGCAGAGGCTCCCAACTCCAGTCCTGGTGGGCCAAACACTGTTCAGGTTTTTATGCTGTCCCGAATGAATATGCATGAGAGACATTTGCATACAATGGGGGCGGTGCATACAAATGCAGCACAGGCATATTTATTAGGGACAGCATGAAACCTGAATGATGTTTGGCCCGCCAGGACTGGAGTTGGGAAACTCTGCTCTAGGGATTGCACATGTTTATGGTGTCTCTGCTCTGTAGGGTAAAATATAGGCGTTTCAGGCATGTTTATTTTATCTGCAATAAAGGTTCCATCTTTATTACCACGGTTTAGTACTGGGTAAAATATGCGGACAAGGTTGGCAGGAGCCACAGCTGGGACTTGAACCTGTGACCTTCTGCCCCTGAACACACTGGCTGTGTGTACTGCACCAAACTGTTGCCACAGGGGCAGGTCATTCCCTGGGGATACCATGACTGTTCATCAGGCAGACCTTGTCTGTTGCAGTGCACAGCACTCACCTAAACGGGGCTTGGCCGTGGTCTGGTGTGGGCAGATTCCACTGCCCCCTCTGCCACCAGCACCCCTCCGCCACCTTGCTGACATGCCCTTATGCTGGTGGTGCACAGTCCCAGGCCATCCAGGGTGCCGGTAGGCAGCTGCCTATGGTGTGTGTTGTCAGGTAGGGGTGCCTACATGGACATGCACGCTTCCCCCCAGCACCGCCTGCCAATGTTATGTGCCCTTGGGGGTACCTGCTGGGTAATATCCCCTGTGACACTGTGGGAGACACACTCGTGCCCATGTTGGACCCTCGTCAGTTGCTGTCTTGCTGCTTTACAGTTTCAGCATTCCTATGTGCCACCTAGGCATCTGCCTAGTCTGCACTGTGCCCCAGCTGGACCACAGCATGTGCCACCTGCAGCCCCCTGTATCCCATTTACAGCATCAGTACAGTTGCTGTTTCCTACGTACCCACTCTGCTGTTGCTGCACATGTGCACGCCATAACAAACCTGCCCAATATAAACGACAACAACCCTGATCACTGCTATTTCAATGTGGGATCATTCACTTTGTAGGGGGACAGAGCATAGACTCTTCCAACATGATATCTTCCTTTTTACGCTTTGTCAGTAGTGTTTCTTTATGTTTATCATTAATATCACTATTGGCCAGCTTGGTTATTGGGATTTCAGATGTGGTTCTGGTCATTTTATATGTTTATTTGCCTTTTTGGTTCCTGCACATGTATCACTACTATCACTTCTCTGGGTTTCCCTGCCTTTGCTGTACATTGCTGACTGAAATGGTTTCTCTGTCCTGCAAATGTGCCTAGTGCGAGGTTTTCACTGGCGCTAATTTTCAGAGCTTTATTTCACGGCATTAGTGTGCATGGATCCACTCCCCGCCCACTGACCCCTTCTCTCCGCCCCAGGGAGCCTTACTCCACCATCTAGGGTGCCTTTCTCCTCCCTCTGCGCACCTCACCGCTGCCGGAGACGTTATCGCGTGATAACATCGCTGCTGCTACGTTAAGATGGTTTAGTAAACATAACCCACAGAGTTCTTATCCCACGCATTAACTGCTAACATGACACATAACATGATACAGTTAGTTACACCTCAAGAGGGTGTTTCCTCTTATTGGCTGTGCTGTCAATGAGGGCCAGCAATAATCTCACTCTAACTGCACGGTTGCCTTCCTCAAACTCTTGGAAACACCCCCATCAGTTAACAGAGGATTTGCAATTGATGCTGGTTAACATTTGCTGTTAACATAAGGTGTACCAAGGTTTTGTAATTAACTTATCAAATAGGGCCCTTTATTTTCTCTGTATTTTTTAACATATTCTAGTAAAAGTTAATTGTCCATTGCATCTACTATATATCGAAAATGTATTAAAGAGTATCTCATAAATGGGAGGTTCTATCCTCACCTGAATTTAAAATAAAACTCTATGCTGTCACCATCTTAAATATTCTATAGAAATATCTTGACTTTTCAGATTTTGTTTTGGTATTCAACATGGTAAATTAAGCAGGGAACCCCCAGACTTATTTTTTGCTATTATTTGATCCCTACGGTTTGGGGTCTGTCTTTAGAAAATAGCTGTCAAAAAATGACGTTATGAAGCTATTCAGAGCGGAAAAGCACCTATTCTGCTTGGCTGAAAAAAACATTCAAGCTGTACTGGGAAGCAGAGGAACAGTTCCTTAACAACTTCCACTGTGTATTCGAACCAGCCTCAAAAGGCTATTCCCTTTATTAGTCTTTTTTTTCCAACTCCTAGGAGGGTACTGAGGTTGGAGGAAGAGCAAGGCAGCTATATTCTGCTAGGGAAGAGCAAACGGGACTATTTAGGAATAAAGGGGAGAGAGAAACAGATCTATGGGGCTAAGGTAAGAGAAGGAATTTTGTTGAGTCATGGGGAGAAGGGGCTGTGACAAGATTGGGTGGGGAAAGGAGAGAAGGAGCTGCTGCTTGGCAGGGTGTGTTGGAGAATTCATGATGGACAGAATAGAAAGAGGGGATGCTGCTTTGTCAGGGATGTGGGAGGGAGACTGGATGCTTCTGGGCAAGGATTGAGGGAAAAAGGAGAATTCAGTGCTGGAGACAACACTAGTAAGTCACTGACAGGAAGTATCTTTGTGAATATCTGCCCCAGGTACACAGAAAACTGGTCTTAGCACTGTTTCCAAGAAGCCAGTGGGGTAACCTTGCCAAGATGCAGATAGTTATGGCCGGTAGCAGCCAGCCAAGCTTTCCTGGCAGGAGGACCCAACCAGAATGACAGTGTCCATTCCTAGTGCCTAGGAGGGCAGCTAGATGTCTCCCGATGCTCCTATCATCATGGAGTTCCCACCCGAGGTGGCATTGCTGATGGCTGTGGCATCAGCCATCTCACAGGTGGCAGTCCTGGAGGAATGCCTTTGAGACTTGGAAGCTCACTTGGTGACAGTGGAAGCCTTGTGAAATGCAGGCATCGCAACGCAGAATGCGACGTCACTGCACTGCTTCCAGCCTATCCTGGAGACCCTTGCCCTGCCATCTCCCTCTCCAGTGT
This sequence comes from Ichthyophis bannanicus, assembly GCA_033557465.1. Taxonomy (NCBI): domain Eukaryota; kingdom Metazoa; phylum Chordata; class Amphibia; order Gymnophiona; family Ichthyophiidae; genus Ichthyophis; species Ichthyophis bannanicus. The sequence continues at coordinate 370,009,092 of CM066031.1, forward strand.
CTCAGAGTCAAAGGTCCAGGGGCATCGCCATTGGCATGCCGGGCGGCGTGAGAATCATTGATGCCCTCCTTTTCCCAAGTCGCGGAACCTGTGGGACGAGGAGGCTCTGCACTATTTTGAATTCCTCTTGGAATCCGAATTGGAATGGGAGACAAAGGCGGAATCAACAGCATCAGACATTCACATACCCGGACTTCCTGTCTGATCCCTCTCCCCCCCCCCCCCCGAGTGGCACAAGTCGCCCCAGAAGACATGTCCTTCCAGATCTTCGTTCAAGATATGGCCAAGGCCATTCCGTTCTCTCTGGAGTCGGAGGAGGAACCAAGGGTGGAGGAACTGGAGCTCCTCCAGTATCCCTCAACCCCCCAGGAGGCGGTGATGGTTCCTGTCCACCATTTACTGCAGCGGCTGCTGCTGCAGCTCTGGGAGGCGCCCCTCTTGCTGCTGGTCATTAGCCAATGGCTTGATTCCCTACTGGATCCAGAAGACCTCGAGGTTTGAAAAGCTGCAGTACCTCACAATTCCATCATGGTTGAGTCAGCCCTGAAGTGCATGAATAGTGCTAAAAAGCACTACTCGGTTCTGCCAAGTTGCAAGGCATGGATACTGGACTCCTTAGGGAGAAAGTGCTTCCAGGGGTCCATGCTGATTACTAAGATCCTGGCCTACCAGACCTATATGAGCATGTTCCTCAAAGATGTCATGAGGACCATTGCGAGTCCTTTGGAGCTTAGTTGCTCATAGGAAGGACTGCTTAAAGTTCATGGTGCGCGGTTCCAATGACACCTTTGAATCCACTGGCAGAGTGGCGGCAGTGGGCATCGCCGCCCGCCGGATGCTGTGGTTACAAGCTTTGGACCTTGGGCAGTGAGTCCAGGAAAAGATCGCCAACGTCCCTTCCTGGAGCGAGAACCTCTTTGGCAAGCCCATGGACGAGAAAGGCAAGGAGCTAGAAAAAGAGCAGCTAACTCTCACTAGACTTTCCAGGAAGGCCATGGATCCAGCGCGAAAGAAACACCATACCAAGAAGGCCTTTTATTTGCACGCACGCCAATATTTCACAGCCCAGCCACAGGTGCAGCCCTCAGGCACAAACTACCCATGCTCCGTGGAGAGAGAAGACCTTGAAGGCCCAACCTGCTCCTCAGCCAAAGCCGGGTGCGGGATTTTGACAGGTTCCTCAGAAGCATAGACAATCGCCCACCGGTGGACCCTAATCAACCTCGGATACCTGGGTACTACAAATCATCCAAAACGGATATCGGCTACACTTTGCCAAGCTGCTGCCTCCATACAATCCCGGGGAGTACCCCATGGATTCTGAACACCGGAGCTTCCTGCAGGCTAAGGTTGAGGCCCTACTCTCCAACCTCACCATTGATACGGTTCCCCCATCCCAGATCGGGCAGGGCTTATATTCAAGGTTACTTTCTGTACCCAAGAAGACATAAGAACATAAGATATGCCATACTGAGTCAGACAAAGGTCCATCAAGCCCAGTATGCTGTGTCCAACATTGGCTAATGTAGGTCACAAGTACCTAGCAGTTTCCCCAGAAGAGACAGGTTCCACAATGCTTGTACTGGAACAAGCAGTGGATTTCCCGGGTCCCCTTTAGTAATGGTTTAAGGACCTTTCCTCCAGGAACTTGTCCAACCCTTTTTTAAACCCAGCTAGACTAACAGCTTTTGCTACATCCTCCAGTAACGAATTCCAGAGTTTGATCACGCGTTGAGTGAAAAAATATTTTCTCTTATTAGTCTTATATGGGTTACTCTGTAGCTTCATTGCACGTCCCCTAGTCTTTCTACTTGTTGATGGTGTAAACAATCAATCTACATTTACCCATTCCACTCCATTCATTAATTTATAGACCTCTATCATATCTCCCCTCAGCCGTCTCTTTTCCAGGTTGAAGAGCCCTAACCTTATTTAGCCTCTCCTCATAGGGGTATCCTTCCATCCCCTTTACCATTTTGGTGGTTCTTCTCTGTACCTTTTCTAATTCTGCTAAATCCTTTTTAAGATATGGTGACCAGAATTGCACTCACTATTCGAGGTGCGGTCGCACCATGGAACAATACAGAGGCATTATAATATCCTTTGTTTTATTCTCCATTCCTTTCCTTATGATTCCTATTTGCTTTCTTGGCTGCCACTGCATACTGGACAGAGGATTTCAATGTATTATCAACAATGATGCCTAAATCGTTTTCCTGGGTGATGGTTCCTAATGTGGAACCTTGCATCTTGTAACCATAGTTTGGGTTGTTCTTTCCTAGATGCATAATTTTGTACTTGTCCGCATTAAATTTCTTCTGCTATTTGAATGTCCAGCCTTCCAATTTATCAAGATCCTCTTGCAATTTTTCACAATTCTCTTGGGTTTTAACAATTTTGAATAATTTTGTCTCATCTGCAAATTTGATTAATTCACTCATTATTCCCATTTCTAGGTCATTAATGAATATGTTAAAAAGCAGCGAGGGAGCATTCCATGCAGGGCTCCATTGCTGACATCACCTATATGTGAGGACTTATTACTGCTGTTCACGGAGAACATCTTCTGCAGATGAGTAACTATGCTATACCTGCTAATTTCCATTCCTTGAATCCTGGACGACTACTCCTACTTGTTTGAGAGGCCTGCTGCCTTTTAACTGCATTTTCAGTATTGGTATCTGATGCAGAGTCAAGTATGGCAAGAGAAGATACATTTTATTTAGCTCACACCTTTTCTCAGGAGTTCAAGGCAAGTTACATTCAGGAACAGTAGGTAAGAGAGCAAAATGTTTGAACAAAGTTATTGTTAATTAATACTTTTCTGAGTTTTTCAGTCTTGCTTTCTGCTTGGAAAGTGTCATACTGGCTTCTCTCAGTACTGCACCAGAGGCTATACCAAGTGATAACATCACTGAAAGTTGCTCTGGTTTGCATCCATCAGCTGGCAGTGGAGCATAACCTACTTGTCTAGACTAGTCTAGCAGGATTTAAGGGAAGGAAATTAGCAGGTATGGAAAATTTCTCCTTAATCTACTACTTGTTAGTTTCATGGAGTGTACTCTAGTTCTCATGATTTTATAAACTTCTATTACATTCCTTCTGTTATTTGTTTTCAAAGCTGAAGAATGCTAATCGGTTTAACTTTTCTTCATAGGGCAGCTATACTAACCCCTTACATCATTTGAGTGCCTTTATACATTTTCTAATTCTACTGTATCTTTATTGAGACTGCACTTCAGAGAGTACTGTGTGGTGTTCTGGTTGAAGTCATAACATGGATCAATAGAGGAGTTATTCTCAGTTTTTTTTCTCTATTTCTTTTTGAATAATTAACAGTCTATAGGCTTTTGTGACCACCTTCGCACACTGAGCTGTAGATTTCAATGTATAGTCCATAATGACTAAGATTTTTTTTCCTTAGGTGGTGACTCCTAATATGGAACCAGGAATTGTTTGCATATTGTTAAGACTTTTTTCCCTATATACTTCACTTTGCACTTGTCCACATTAAATTCCATCTGGCATTTAGGTGCCCATTCCCACAGTCATGCAAAATCCTCCTATAAATTCTCACAATTCATTTTTATTTTAATAAGTTTAAATAATTTTGTCTCATTGGCAGATTTTATCAGTTACAAAGTTATACAGCCAAAATGCTTCTGAAATAAATTTAGTCACACTTTACTAAGTTTGGGTCATTTAGTATAAAAATGATGCTTAAAATTGTTTATTGGCTCTAGTTTTCAATGTATACTACAGAGTCAGCACATACAACCTGGACTTCAGAAGCGCTAAGGATATGCAAGTTATAATGAGAAGGAATCTCAATTTAAATCATAAATTACTAAAATACATGCACATCTTTGACTGTATTTGTGATAAATCTATGTTTTTATTTGGACAGTACTTGATTTTCAGGCAAAACAATTAATGAATGATGCAATTTGAAGGTGCTATTGCATCATGCATGTTATGAATTGTATCATGTTACTCCTAGAAGTCAAAGATGATGCAATCCTAACTCAGCTTAATTACATCACTCTGCAGAACAAATTGTACAACATTTTTTTAATGAACATGACATGTTAGTAATATTTTGGCTGTAGACCAGTCTTCTCAGTGTTTGATTTTTTTCTGTTTAGCCAAAGTGAGATATGCCTCATAATTGTTTAAACAATGCAGATCAATTTTGCTGCGTTTGTGGTGAAATGTCTTGTGCATCACAAAAACGCAGTGTAACTGCTTTGATTAAGAAACCCTACCACCTTTACTTTGACTGCAAAACTAGAGATTAGGACAAGAGCTTTGCCCCACACATATGCTGCAACACTTGTGCAGCAAATCTTTGCCAGTAGTTGAATAGAAAAAGGAAATCCATACCTTTTGCAGTGTCAATGATTTGGAGAGAGCCAACAGATCATATCAGCAATTCTTACTTCTGCATGGTGCCTCCTGATGGTTTGTCGAAGAACAAAAAGTGGACTGTGCAGTATCCAAACATTCCATCAGCTATACGTCCAGTACCCCATGGAGAAGGACTGCCAGTTCCTGATGCTCCAGAATCATTCTCACTTGAGGAAGAGGAAGGGGATGAAACATTTGGTCCCGAACCATCAATTTACATGACCCAGATTTTCTCCCATCCTCCTCTTAACCACACCTCATAACACAAGGTGAACTGAATGACCTTGTCAGGGATTTGTAACTACCTAAGAGTAAGGCAGAGCTGTTGGGCCCCAGACTGCAGCAGTTGAAATCTCCTGTCAGGTGATGTTAGGGTTTCCATGTTCCGTGAATGTCAAAAGGATCTTGTTACATTCTTCATCAGGGAAGGTGATCTAATAGCCTGCAACAACATTAATGGTCTAATGGCAGCCCTCATCATCATTCATCATCCAGATGAGTGGAGACTATTCATTGATTCATCGAAGATAAGAACATAAGATATGCCATACTGAGTCAGACCAAGGTCCATCAAGCCCAGTATCCTGTTTCCAACAGTGGCCAATCTAGGTCATAAGTACCTAGCAGTTTCCCCAAAAGACACATGTTCCTCAATGCTTGTATTGGGTCAAGCAGTGATATCCCAGGTCCCTTTTAATAATGGTTTATGGAACTTTCCTCCAGGAACTTGTCCAAACCTTTTTTAAACCCAGCTACACTAACAGCTCTTCCTACATCCTCCAGTAACAAATTCCAGAGTTTGATTACACATTGAGTGAAAAAATATTTTCTCTTATTAGTTTTAAATAGGTTACCCTGTAGCTTCATTGCATGTCCCCTAGTATTTTTATATTCTGATGATATAACAATCAATCTACGTTTACCTGTTCCACTCCATTCATTAATTTATAGACCTCCATCATATCTCCCCTCAGCTGTCCTTTTTCCAGGTTGAAGAGCCCCAACCTTTTTAGCCTCTCTTCATAGGAGTAGCCTTCCATCCCCTTTACCATTTTGGTGGCTCTTCTCTGTACCTTTTCTAATAACGCTATATCATTTTAAAGATACAGCGACCAGAACTGCACACAATATTCAAGGTGCGGTCGCACCATGGAACGATACAGAGGCATTATAATATCCATTGTTTTATTTTCCATTCCTTTTCTTATGATACCTAGCATTCTATTTGCTCTCTTGGCCGCTGCTGCACACTGGGCCGAGGGTTTTAACATGTTATCCATGATGACTCCTAAATCTTTTTTCCTGGGTGGTGGTTCCCAATGTGGAACCTTGCATCGTGTAACCATAGTTTGGGTTGTTCTTTCCTAGGTGCATAACTTTGCACTTGTCCACATTAAATTTCATCTGCTATTTGGATGCCCAGTCTTCCAATTTATCAAGATCCTCTTGCAATTTTCCACAATCCTCATGGGTTTTAACAATTTTAAATAGTTTTGTGTCGTATGCAAATTTGATAACCTCACTCGTTATTCCCTTTTCCAGGTCATTCATGAATATGTCAAAAAGCAGCTGACCCAGCACAGATCTCTAGGGTACTCCACTATTCACCTTTTTCCATTGGGAAAATTGGCCATTTAGCCCTACCTTCTGCTTTCCATCTTTTATTTATTTAAATGTATTTAAAAGGATTTATATCCCGCCTTCTCCTTTAATCAAAGCGGTGTACACAGCAAACAATATAATAAATTGATATTTGTGTGATCATGCAGTGTTGTACAGTGAATGAGTGTGTGTGTAAGTTGGCGTTGATTCGTGGTGGGCTTATTTACAGCATGAGCTACTTTACAATGAGGGAGTAAGGATGGTGGGGTTGGTATTAGTCCAGGAGTTGGTGGGCACAACTATGTGCTATCACCGTAGTGCTCAATGAAGAGCGTTGTCGTGAGTAATTTTCAAAAGTCCTTAATGTCTTCTGTTGATCATAGGTTGTCAGGGAGGGTGTTCCATATTGCAGGTGCCGCCATCGATAGAGCTCTTCTTGCGGTGTTCTTAAGAGCCTTGGTGAAGTCTTTTGGTGTGTTTATGGTGTCCGAGGTGCCTCTCCTCCTCGGTCTTGTGCTGATGTCGGGTTGTCTGAGTTGGTTGTAGGCTGAGTGCTGATGTCCGGTGTTTGATTTTGAATATGTTTAAGACTGTCTTATACCTGATGTGGGTGCTGATTGGGAGCCAGTGGAGGTGTTTTAGAATGGGGGTGATGTGATCTTGTCTTGATGAGCCAGATATGCGTGCTGCTGTATTTTGAGCCATTTGCAGTGGCCTGAGTGTCTGTTTATGTTTATTTAACTTAATATACCGCCCTTCATTACACCAGGGTGGTTTACATAATACAAGCTAACTGGGATGGGCACAAGCCCTAAAGCAAGAAAGGAAATACATAATTGGGACAGGAAAGAAGAGAAAGAGAAATAGAAGGAGATGGGTTAAAAGGGTACATAGGGAGGGCAAAGACAGAAAGGAAGACACGAGTAGACATGAATAAACCAGGTCAACTGGGTGTGGCTGGGAGGTTGTATGCAGAGACAAAGAGGTGAGTTTTAAGTAGTGACCGAAAGGTAATATAGTTCTCTTCCAAATGAAGTGGAGTGGGTAAAGCGTTCCAAAGGGCTGGGCCATAGAAGAAAAAGGCAGAGTGGCGAGTAGATTGTAAATGTGCATGAGACGGTGAGGGAAGATGGAGCCGGTTGATGTGGAGAGAGCGGAGACTATGTGTGGGAGTGGTGAAATGGAGAAGGTCAATAAGGTATTGAGGTGTATGCGTGTACAGAGTGTGGTGAACTAGAGTCAGTATCTCAAATTTGATGCGATGATCGACTGGGAGCCAGTGAAGGTGAAGCAATAGGGGGGGTAATGTGATCAAAGCGGGAGGAGTGACATGATTCTAGCTGCAGTGTTTTGTATGAGTTGTAGTCTATGAAGTTGGACTTTGGTGATACCAGCAAAGACGGAATTGCAATAATCTAGCCATGATAAGACTGTAGCCAGTGTGATGGTGGTCAGGGCTGAGTGGGATAGAAAAGGGTGGATAGATCGAATTTGCCGAAGAAAGAAATAAGATGTCTGCTTAGTTAGGCCCAGATAGACTGGGTTGCAGAAGTCTAGGATGGGAGTTATTAGTGCTTGACAGACTGCGGAAATGATCTTGAGCCGAGGAGGGGTTTGAGGCGTCTGATTAGTCTCATCTTGAGGTATGCATTTTTGGTGGTTCTGCTGATGTGTGACTGTAGGTTTAGTTCCTTGTCGAGAGTCACTCTGAGGTATTTCACTTCCAGTTTTATGGGTATTGTTGTGTTGTTGACCTTGATGGAGGGTGGCGGAATGAAGCTGGAGTTTCGGGTGATGAGTAGTGCCTCAGTCTTCTTGTAGTTTATGGTCAGTTTGTTGTCTTGAAACCAGCTGTTCATGTGTTTGAGACAGTCTGTTCTTCTGGTGTAGTCAGGGTTGTCGAAGTTGACTGGGGTATATATCATGATGTCGTCGGCATAGATTGTGTATTGTATTTTATGTTCTTTCATGATGTTGCAGATCGGTTGAATGTAGAGGTTAAATAATAGTGCTGATAGGGCGGAGCCTTGTGGGATGCCTTGCTTGATTTTTGTTGGGGCCAATCTTGACCTGGAACTGTCTGTCCGTTAGGTATGAGTTGAACCACTTCAGGGTGGTGCTGTGTAGTCCAATGCTCTGTAGTCTTGCTAGAAGAATTCTGTGGTCCACTGTGTCAAATGCTGATGATATGTCTAAGAAGATCATAAGTGTTCCTCTCTTGCGGTTGTCTATGATTTGGATTATGTTGTTAAAGAGGTATAACAGGAGTGTTTCGACTCCATGGTTCGGGCGGAAACCGTGTTGGTTGAAGTCCAGTGGGGCATGTGTGTCAATGTGGTCCTGGAGTTGATGCTGTACCGCTTTTTCTAAAATCTTTAACCAGTTCTTGATCCACAATAGTACATTATCGCTTATCCCATGACTTTTTAGTTTTGCCAAAAGTCTCTGATGAGGGACCTTGTCAAAGGCTTTCTGAAAATCCAAATACAAAATATCAACTGACTCACCTTTATCTACCTGTTTATTCACACCTTCAAAAAAACATAACAGATTAGTAAGACAAGATCTTCCTTGTCTAAAGCCATGCTGTCTGTCTCTCATTAAGCCATGACTATCTACATGCTGAGTAATTTTGTTCTTTATGATGGTTTCTACCATTTTTCCCAGTACTGATGTCAGGCTCACTGGTCTGTAGTTTCCTGGATCACCCCTGGAACCCTTTTTAAAAATTGGCGATCCTCCAATCTTCAGGTATTACAGATGATTTTAATGATAGTTCACAGATTACTAATAGGAGGTCTGCAATCTCATATTTCAGTTCTTTCAACACCCTTGGATGTATACCATCCGGTCCAGGTGATTTGCTACTCTTCAGTTTATCAAATAATTGTAATACATCTTCCCGGTGTATCAATATTTCTTTCAATTCTTCTGCAGTATCACCTTTAAATACCACTTGAGTCATGAGTAACATCCCTACATCTTTATTTATTTTATTTATTTATTGAACACCTCTTTTATAACGCTCCTTCCACCTATACAGGGTGGCCCAAAAAAGTGAGAACAACTCGTAAATTAAAAGCTTAAATAGTTTACTTATTTATCTTTTTTAGCTATATAATGTCTTTATTTTGACAATTTCCGGTCGCCATCTTTTTTATTTTTCAATCATGTACATCTGTCTTTTTGAATTTTTAAATAATTTATATGCTACGAGATGTTCTCACTTTTTTTTGGCCACCCTGTATATACATGTAAAATGGAAAAGCTTAGATATTTTGGAAACCATAGCCCATCAGTGGTTTTAATTGTCATTTTTTAAATTCAGCCCATGAAAATACTTAAGAACTGGCAGATTTTGTCTCTGAAGCAGACAACTTTTAAAATATAGTAGACAGTGTTATGTTTTATGAATAAATACTGGTCCCAGTACACTAGCTTCAGGAGCATAGGAGGAATCATAGAATCTGCAATGAGGGGGCATAGCATGAAGATGAAAAGTGATAGACTCAGGAGCAATTTGTGGAAATATTTCTTTACGGAAAGAGTGGTAGATGCATGGAGTAGTCTCCCAGTGGAGGTAATAGAGACTAGGACAGTATCTGAATTTGACAAGCACAGAAGATCTCCAAAGGAAAAAATGGGGACTATAGTAATTGGTGTGTAAGGGCAGGTTGGATAAGGCCATATGGTCTTTTTCTGCCATCCTGTTTCCATGCTTATTATGGTATGCTATTGGTTAGCGTGGGATTTGCTGTACAATTGCTGTTCTGCGCTGAAAGTCAATATGGGGCGCTGCGGCAAAAATCCTGCGCTAACCGGTTAGCGCATGATTGGGTGAGTTAGTGGTGGAACATGGGCATTGATGGCAAAGTGCAGTTAGTGCAGGCATCTTTGGCAGGTGCTGTCCACAGCTGTTGCTTTTAAAGTGGCTGCATGTAATATCACCTGAATGCATGGTGTTATGTTCACCCATGTGCCAGTAGTGCTGATAGCAAAGGGATGGGTGCATATAACCAGGGCCGGCCCGTCCATTGAGCAAGAATGTTTTTTGCACAGGGCCCCGCGTAAAAAACATTCTTCATCCCAAATTTAATTAAAAAAAAAAAAACAGCTGCTTCTGCCGCGGCAGCATCAAGAGTGCCGCCGCGGGGCCCCCCTCCTGGCTGGCAGAGCCGCCCAGTCCCTGCATCGTAGGCTAGCGTCATCCCCGAACGCGGGCTTCTTTTCAGAGCCGCGAGAGTTTCCTTTCTCGCGGCTCTGTTAATCCCGCCGGGGCTGATGGGATCCCCCGGCGGGATTAACAGAGCCACGAAAAAGGAAACTCTCGCGGCTCTGAAAAGAAGCCCGCGTTCGGGGATGACGCTAGCCTACGATGCGGGGACTGGGCGGCTCTGCCGGGCAGGGGGGAGGCTCTGCCAGGCAGGAGGGGGGCCCCGCGGCGGCACTCTTGATGCTGCCGCGGCAGAAGCAGCTGGGTTTTTTATTTTGTTTTTTTAAACTTGGGATGATAGGGGGGAAGGGGGTTTAGGACTGGTACCAGTGGCTATGGGGGGGGGGAAGGCTAAGACTGGAAGTGGGCTGATAGGGGAGGGTTAGGACTAGTAATGGGCCGGGGGGGTGCTAAGACTGGAAGTGGGCTGATGGGGGGGGGGTAGGACTGGTAATGGGCTATGGGGGGGGCTGACTGGAAATGGGCTGATGGGGGTGTTAGGACTGGTAATAGGCTATGGTGGGGGCTAAGACTGGAAATGGGCTGATGGGGAGGTTTAGGACTGGTAATGGGTTATGGGGGGGCTGACTGGAAATGGGCTGATGGGGGGGTTAGGACTGGTAATTGGCTATGGTGAGGGGCTAAGACTGGAAATGGGCTGATGGGGAGGTTTAGGACTGGTAATGGGTTATGGGGGGGGCTAAGACTGAAAGTGGGCTGATGGGGGAGGGTTAGGACTAGTAATGGGCCATGGGGGGATGCTAAGACTGGAAGTGGGCTGATGGGGAGGTTTAGGACTGGTAATGGGCTATGGGAGGGGTTAGGACTGGTAATGGGCTGATGGGGGATTAGGACTGGTAATGGGCTATGGGGGGCTAAGACTGGAAATAGGCTGATGGGGGGCTAGGCCTGGAAATAGGGTGATGGGGGGGTTAGGACGTAATGGGCTGATGGGGGGGTTAGGACTAGTAATGGGCTATGGGGGGGGCTCGGACTGGAAATGGGCTGATGGGGGGTTAGGACTGGTAATGGGCTGGGGGGGGGCTAAGACTGTTAATGGGCTGGGGGGGTTGCTAGGACTGGAAATGGGCTGAGTGGAAGGAGGGCTTGAACTGCAAATAGCTGATGGGGACGGGGGCTTGGAATGGAAATGGGTTGTGAGGGGGAGGAAGCTAGGACTGGAAATGGGTGAATTGGCGGGGGGCTAGGACTTGAAATGGGCTGATGGAGGGGCTAGAATAGGACTGGAAATTGGCTGTTGGGGGTGCTAAGATTGGAAATGGGCTGTGGTGGGGTTTGGATTGAAATGGACTCATGAAGGGGCTAGAACTGGAAGTAGGCTCATGGGGGGCTTGGATTGGAAATGGGCTGAGTGGAGGGGAGCTAGGATTTGACATGGGCTGATGGGCTCATGGGGGGCTGGGATAGGAAATGAGCTGATGGAGGGACTCGGATGGGACTGGAAATAGATGGGGGAGCTCGGACTGGAAATAGGCTGATGGTGGGTCTAGGATAGGACTGGAAATGGGCTTATGGGGGGCTAGGACTGGAAATGGGCTGATGCGGGGACTAGATGGGAGCGGATGCTGGGTGGGACTGGAACTAGAATGGAGCTGATGTTGGGGGAGGATTAGAATGGGATGGAGCTGGGAGAGTGAAATGGAGAGGGAAAAAATATTTTGTGTGGGAGGGAAGACAAATCTGCAATTGGCCGGATATTGGGAGAGTAAGTGGGGATTGAGAATGGAGGGGTAAAATTTGAGTAGATGAAATAGGAATGAGGAAAGAGCAAAAGGAGAAAGATTAGTATGTTAAAGCAGATGTAGAAAGAGAATGGAAAAAAACTAGAAGAGAGAAGAAAAGACAAATGGACAGCAGACGATGGAGAGTTAGCGGAAGACACAAAGAAACCAGAAGAAAGTGACTGGAGCAATTGCAGCTGAAAAAAAATGCACAAAAGGTAAAAAAATATCTCTTTATTTTGAATTTATTAATTGGAATATGTCAGCTCTGGGAAATGTGCATCATTAACGTCTGTGCTTTGTTTAGTACAAGAGCAAATTAATGTACAGTTTTATTTCTACAGTGTTGTACATTCCAAGCTTGGCTTTTGGGATTCCCAGTTTAATTATTGTCTTCCTGTTTCTAAATTGTGATTCCTTGTTTGGTGATGGTCTATGTTCTGCATGTGTAACTGAGCTGAGATATTCTGTTTATGTAATTCCTATTTGACATTGCCACTTGTTCTCTTTCCCCAGTAGGTCATGTATTGTTATTCTCTGAAATGTATTGGTTTAATATTTGCAGTGTTGCCTTTTGATAGGTAGAGTATGGTTCTTTGTGAGTCCTGGTAGTGCTGTTAGGATACGGCGGGTTTGCTATGGGTTCTAAATGGGCAGTGTTTGTAGTAGTTCCTAATGTGTCTGGCGGTTGGCACTGGATTATAGTAATGTAGAAGTCTTTTAGTCTTTCTTTATTCATACACTCATTAAGAGGCATGTTTACTAAAAGTTAGTGTATGGTAACATTATGCAAATATTTATGCAAATGAGGCCCCTTATGCAAATGAGGCCCCGCACCCAGTCTCCGCACATGGCCCCGCACCCCCCTTGGGCAGCCCCTGCATATAACCTCTGAAGTTACCATTAGGCCTCTGCACTAGAAGCATGGCCCAATTGTGTGCTTAGTGCACTTTAGTAAACATGACACTTAGGCATTCCACTATTTGACTTTTTGAGTCACACAATGCCCAATCTCCTGCTAAAGCACCAAATATGAAGAAAACCTCACCAAACAGAAAACTATTACTCCTTGGAGATTCCATCATCAGAGGCACCAACTTGGGAACACAGTTCAAAGGAGAGAAGATAGTCATGTGCCTACCAGGCTCTTCAGCCAGCAGGAATACAAACCAAGTTGTTGAAATACTGTACTTAGCACAAAAAGTAAGCACTCCAAACCAGATGTTATTATCCACTTGGGCACAAATGACCTGGCTAGAAACAGTGCCTCTACAGCCCAAAAGGATTTCCAATCTCTGGGAGAGAAACTCAAGCCCATTGTTAACACTGTTGCATTCTCAGAAGTTCTACCTGTTCTTGGTAAGGGGACAAAAAGGCTGCATCGCATTAACAACTTTAATACAAGGCTCCAGACCTGGTGCAAACAAGAAGGATTCAGATTTATTGGCAACTGGGGCAACAGATGGACCAACAAGAGACTATACTGTGCTGATGGACTACATCTCTCTGTCGCAGGGAAAAGAAACCTAAGTGAAAAATTCAGGCAGTATATGGATATGCATTTAAACTAGGAAAAGGGGGTGACGGATGTGAAAGGTCAACATCTGCATGCCACCCCCTACAAAAGCAGAACAACAGCAGAAACAGCCACACTCTTAAACCACACATCAAAAACAAGTGGGAAGAAGTGGGCAGAATAAAATCAATGCAAAATATACACAAGCCAGGTAAATGCTGGAAAGCAATGAGCACAAATGCTCGAAACTTAGCCAAAAAAATTCCAGACCTGGAAGCCCTAATGGTGGAAACGGATTTGGACATCGTGGCCGTTACGGAAACATGGTTTAATGAATCGCATGATTGGGATATAGCCATAGCTGGCTATAATCTATTCAGAAGAGACAGAGAAAATGGAAAAGGAGGAGGAGTAGCCTTGTATGTCAAAAGCAGTATTAAAGCTACTGAAATGCAGGGAACATGGGGAAAAGAAGAAGCGCTCTGGATTGCGTTGGAAAGAGGAGATGGCACTGTCATCCATATTGCTGTAGTCTACAGACCTCCGACTCAAATTGAAGAGAGAGATAATGAATTGATTATAGATATTGCCAAGATAGCAACAAAGGGGGAAGCGATCATATTGGGTGACTTTAATCTACCTGATATGGATTGGATTACTCCTTCTGCACATCTGGAAAGAAGCAAAAAAATTGTGGATGCTCTCCAAGATGCATTACTTAGACAAATGGTGATGGAACCAACCAGGGAAAGCTCAACGCTGGATGTAGTGCTTACCAACAGTGATAACGTGTCGAATGTCTGCGTGAGTGCCCCTGTGAGCAACAGCGACCATCACACGGTGTGGTTTGAGATAAAAGCCATGGTACAGGCCAATCATAGCAAGCTCAAAGTCCTAAACTTCAAAAACACTGACTTCAATAAAATGGCCGAGTACTTAAAGGAGGAGATGACGGGGTGGAAGGAGATAAGGGAAGTGGAATTGCAATGGACTAAACTAAAGGCGGCAATAAAAGGGGCAACAGAAAATATGTAAGAAAAATAAATAAAAACAAGAGGAGAAGGAAACCTATTTGGTTTTCCAAAGAGGTGACTGCGCAAATAAAGGCAAAAAACACAGCTTTCGCAAAATTCAAAAGCTTGCAAACAGAAGAACACAGAAATGAATACAGGATCCAACTCAAAAAGTCTAAAAGAGTAATAAGGATAGCAAAATCAAAGGCAGAAGAAAAGATGGCTAAAGATGTTAAGGGTGGCAACAAAACTTTCTTCAGGTATATTCAGGAAAGGAAGAAGATCAGAGTTGGAATTGCAGGACTCAGAAGTGCTGGGAAAGGACTCGTGGAAAGTGACACTGAAAAAGCGAAATTGCTAAACAAATACTTCTGCTCTGTTTTTACTAAAGAAGATCCTGGAGATGGACCAGCTGTGACTCCCAAATATAAAAATAGGACTGAAGTAGATACCACACCATTCACAGAAGATGAGATGTTAGAACAACTTGCTAAACTGAAAGTGGACAAAGCCATGGGACCGGATGGGATACATCCCAGGATACTGAAAGAGCTCAGAGAGGTTCTTGCAGGACCATTAAAGGATGTCTTCAACAGATCCTTGGAAACAGGAGTGGTTCCTCAGGACTGGAGAATGGCTAATGTTGTACCTCTGCACAAAAGTGGTGACAGGGAAGAAGTGTCAAATTACAGGCCCGTGAGCCTTACCTCGGTGGCAGGAAAAGTAATGGAGGCGCTCCTGAAAGAGCGAATAGTGAACTTTCTCAAAACCAACAGGTTGCAAGATCCAAGGACACATGGTTTTACCGAAGGACGGTCTTGCCAAACAAATCTGATTGAGTTCTTTGATTGGGTGACCAAGGAACTAGATCTGGGGCATGCAATGGATGTCATCTATCTGGATTTCAGCAAAGCCTTTGATACTGTTCCTCATAGGAGGCTTGTCAATAAACTCAGTAGCTTGGGGATGGGGGTCCCAAGATAGTAAACTGGATTAGAAATTGGTTGACTGACAGACAACAGAGGGTGATGGTACATGGAGCTCACTCGGATGAGAGGAAGGTGATTAGCGGGGTGCCTCAGGGTTCGGTCCTGGGCCCAGCACTGTTCAATATATTTGTGACTGATATTGCTGAAGGACTGAATGGAAAAGTCTGTCTTTTTGCAGATGACACAAAAATTTGCAACAGAGTGGACTCCCCCGAGGGAGTGGATAACATGAGGAAAGATCTACAAAAGCTGGAAGACTGGTCTAATGCTTGGCAACTACGATTTAATGTGAAAAAGTGCAGTGTCATGCACTTGGGTAGCAGAAATCCAAGGGAAAAGTACACAATAGGGGGTGAGAGGTTGGTATGCACGGTTCAGGAGAAAGACCTTGGTGTGATTATCTCTGATGATCTCAAGGTGACAAAACAGTGCGACAAGGCAGTGGCAAAAGCCAGGAGAATGTTGGGCTGCATACAAAGAGGGATTACCAGCAGAAAGGAAGAGGTACTTATGCCACTGTACAAGTCACTGGTGAGGCCTCACTTGGAATACTGTGTTCAGTTTTGGAGGCCATATCTTGCAAAAGATGTAAAAAGACTGGAAACTGTTCAGAGAAAGGCGACCAAAATGATTTGGAGCCTGCGTCAGAAGCCTTATGAGAAGAGACTTGAAGACCTAAATATGTACAATTTGGAGGAGAGGAGGGACAGGGGAGATATGATTCAGACCTTTAAATACTTAAAGAGAAATGATGAACAAACAAACCTCTTCCAAAGACGGGGAAGCTGTAAAACTAGAGGGCATAACATGAAGCTGCAAGGTGGTAAATTGAAAGGCAATGTCAGGAAATATTTCTTCACTGAAAGGGTGGTGGATGCTTGGAATGCCCTCCCGATGGAAGTGGTGGGGGCAAACACGGTGATGGAATTCAAAACGGCATGGGACAAACACAGTGGATCCCTTTACAGCAACAGGATAAAAGCAAAATAAACGGTACCATCTAACTTCTGAACTATCTAGCGTCTGAACAAATAAGGGTGTCCTACATGGAGTGGTGGGTTCACCCCTAAACAGAAACAAAAACATGGGGAGGGGTGGCCTGCCCAGAGCGACAGGTGCACCTACTCTTGCCATCTTGCTGGGCAGACTAGATGGACCATGCTGGTCTTTTTCTGCCGTCACTTACTATGTTACTATGTTCCACTGGGAAAGCTGACTGCCTAGTCCTACTAGCTGTTTCCTGACTTTTAGCCAATTTCTAATCTACAATAGGACATTGCATCTTTTCTCTTGACTGTTTATTCTTTCCAACCCAAATAGGGTTGCCAACTGGTTTCTGATATGCCCGACAGGCTTGATCCAGCCCTGGGTTTACACCACTGCATGCAGGGACTTTGTAGGCTTACTTTTCTTATGGGGTGCAATTGAGAAATCAGAACTACGTATCCCTGCATGCAATGTGGTAAACCAAGGACTGGATCAGGCTTGTTGGGCGCAACTGGAGCCAGTTGGCAACCCTAAACCCAAAAGACTGTTTGAAAGAAATTCATACATAAAAAATCAAAATATGTCTGTCGGGGGCAAAATAACTCTCAGAAAATTTAATGGCTTGGTGGAAAAACTGGTGTAAAGCTACAACGGTTTTGACAATGGGGCTTGATTAGACCTGGGGTTCCAGAAAAATAACTACCCCTCCCCCAGCAAAAAAAATGGCTCAATGTGTTACTCTTCAAAGGAACAGTTCTAGCAGTTGCAGCATACAAATATTGATGCACTGTAACAGAGTAATTAGAACATTGGGCCTTTACTGCACTGCCCCTCCCCTCCTGATCAGACACACAAAGAACCAATACACGCACATACATACATACACGCACGTAAATGAGTTGGAAATAATTCAATGAAGCATGCTCCCCATCCCTTCCCTCCTACAACTCTGCCCTTGCTGGGCTGACTCTTACTGATTGAAATGTGTATTTCATTTTCTTTCTAGTAAAATATAGATGTAGACCCAAACGCACAAATGCAAAGAGAGCAGATACAATTGCATAAGACATAGGCCTTGATGCAGAAACTGTGCTAGAGCACTGCACTAGAGCTCTTGTGCAGAGTTTACTAATGGAAGTTTAATACAGAAGTTGTGCTCATCCATGATGTAAGAAAACAGCATCCAAATGAGCTATGTGCAAAAAGGAGAGCGAGCCAGGCACATGCACACAGTGGTCTATGCATGTGTTGGATTCCTGAAAAAAATGTCATCTGAAGTAATTTGACAGTTCACCTCAGATAATAGCAAATGTCCAATTCACACGTTCCCACCCACCCCCAACTCTGACCCTACCAAAAATTCATTGGTGACCCAGTGGCCTTGAACTCTCCTAAAGAATTTCCCTGGTAGCCCAGTGGGCCCCACACCCACTAACAAAATTCCTTGGGGGCCCCATCTCACATCCCTCTGAATTCCACACCCCCTGAATTCTTGGTAGCACAGACATCCTTCTGCCCATCCTTTCACATTGGGAGGGGCAGGAGCAATGACCATATGCTCCTGCCCATGTGCCGCCATTTTGGAAAATGGCAGTGCCTGACCCTGTATGGTGCATCCTTGGATGTACTGGGTGTGTTCAGTCTGCCAAATAGGCAAAAATTTACTTATGTCAAACTGACCCCCATGATGCATTCTGGGATGCACAGCACAATGAAGCTACTGGGGGGATCAGCACTACCCCATGGGTTTGGGGGTGGTTGGGTAGGAAGGGTCACCAGGAAACATTTTAGGTGTGTTTGAATGGGGGGGGGGGGGTAAGAAGTAGGGGTCACCATAGAACTTTTTAAGGAGGTTGGGGGGTGCGGTAGGGACCACTGGCTACCAGGGCAATTTTGGGGGTGGGTAGTCCTGCGGGCAGGCAGGGTGGGATTCAGAGCCCCACCGCATCACCAATGATTTTTTGGTGTTGGGGTTGAAAGTGTGGCAACGTGCAATTGGGGGTCTGTGCCTCCTTGGTTCATCCTGAGTTGAAATGTCAGACTTCACTTTAGATTATCATTTTAGCATCTGCTGCATTTGTATCCCTGCCTGAAGCTAGTGAAAATATCCAGCATTAACATATGAATAAGAAAAACTCTGTTTCAACACAGTTGTTACATCAGGAGCAATTAAAAAATTTTTTTTTTTTCATGCGATCAGCATACCCAGTACACTGTGCTTTAGCTTGCGATTTTCCTGTACTTGCTTGATTCCTGTCTTGGGGAGCAAGATTAGCTCAGGAAAATCTCTAGCAAAATGCTGTGCTTGAGCATAGTGCAGTTTTCTGCACTGAGGTTCTACTCGCCCACCACAAATACCCTCTTGTACTGACACACTCCTATCCTTGCTGGGCTGATTCTTATTGATTCAGATATCTATTTCATTTCTTTGTTTTGAACTCTATTGTGAAATCTAGCTATGGTTGCTATGAGTTTGCTAAGGGTTGCTATGACTATTACTAATGAGTTTTGGAGAAATACAGGAATACTTATTGTTATGGGACAGTGGCACCCTGTGGTTAAGCTGTGAAATCTGTCTTTTGAAACTTGTTGATAGTGACAGATAGGGGGAGGAGTTACTAAAGTGCATTACAGGAAGAATGCACATTGCAAATGTAATGCAATGTGTGCCTTTGAGTCAGTCCTGACTCCTGGCGACCCAGAAGCTCCTGGGTTTTCTTGGCAGTGTCACCGGAAGTAGATTGCCACATTATTTGCCCCTTAATGCACATTAAAGGACAAGGTGACATTTTACTTACCGGAAAATGTCCTTTCCTTGAGTCCTGCAAGGCCAGTCAAGACAAGTGAGTTGTGTTTCCTTAGCAGCAGAGGCAGAGACCGAGAAAAATCCAGAGATATCTGATAACCTCATCCTGTACTATATATAGAGCAGCTAGAGGGCATACTACCTCAGTATTGGTACCCAAGCCATGGAAAAGAACTCCTAGCCGCACAAACCCCAGTGAGAGTAACAAGAACAGAACTATATACAGAACAGCCTGCGAGCAGAAGGCCAACCAGGAGGAATGTAGCCTACAGGGCTTAAACCACAGGAAATAGTCAATCACCACAGGCTGTAGCAAATCATATCAGCTCAGACCAGATCATAGCAGATCGTAGCATTTCATAGCAGATCAGATCAAACCAGATCCCAGAGACAGGTCCTGAACTAGCCTAGCAGGACTCAAGGAAAGG
The DNA here is from genome assembly GCA_033557465.1 of Ichthyophis bannanicus. Taxonomy (NCBI): domain Eukaryota; kingdom Metazoa; phylum Chordata; class Amphibia; order Gymnophiona; family Ichthyophiidae; genus Ichthyophis; species Ichthyophis bannanicus. The sequence continues at coordinate 370,028,795 of CM066031.1, forward strand.
ACATTATCTGGTTATTAAAATGTCACCTTCCATATTATCCTGCTAGGCCAATTCAGATAAGTGGGACGTACCAAAGCTACACCTCCACTGGGGGAGGGAGGGGGAAAGAAGGCATGGCAGCTATCAAAACTTCTATATAAAAGGCCACACCCGACCGAGCATAGACATCCAAGCAGAAATGCTTGAGAAATGTGGACAGCAGTGATCATGCTATCACCCGACAGATGTCTAAGGGAGCGATCAAGCTGCACTCCACCCAGAAGGAAACCTCAGCCCATGTAGAATGCACACGCAAACCCAATGGGACCAATAGATAGGCTGAAGTTATTATCCCCTTTATCCAATGGCCCAAGAGAGATTTCATGGCTACTTTACCCTTACCTGGGCTTACAAACAGGACTCCTGACTTCTGGAAGGAGTTAATGACCTTCAGATATCTAAGAAACACCATCTTACGTCCACCAGGAGAAGGCCTTATCCTTCCACTGCCATTATTCCTTTGGGAATGAAGGCAAACATGTTCCTGGTTGACATGGAAAACCGATACCACTTTAGGCAAAAAGGAAGGAATGGGCCATAAATACATGGCCTCTTCCAAAAAGGACAAATAGGGATCTCGGCACGACCAGGCCTGCAACTTTGAGATACAGTACATCACCAGGAAGACCGCAACCAAAAGGGATAGACTTAAGGGACAAAACCTTGAGCATAGCTCTTCACAATGGCTCAAGCGACTCAACCACCAAGGTTCAAAAATCAAACTGAGAACCCACAAAGGAACCACTGAGCACAGGGGAGGGCAGAGGTGCTGAACGCCCCACAGGAAGCAAGCCACATCTCGGTGCGAGTTCAGGGAACGCCTCATCACTGGCCCTCTAAAAGAAGCCAAGGCCACAACATGAACCCTCAGAGAACTAAGGGAAGGCCCTTGTCAAATCCATCCTGAGGCAAGAAGGTCGAGCTGGCAAGCCCACCATGTTAAGGCTGACACAGTGCTCACAACACCAGTGCTTTAAAAGAAGCCAGATATACACATAGGTAAGACAGGTAGAGCCTCTTCTTGCAGTCAGAAGCATGGAAACCACAATAGCAAAATAGCCCTTAAGCGCTAAGCTTTGCCTCTGAAGAGCCAAGCCATAAGCAAGAGGGGAGATGGACCATCCAGCAGGATCGGCCTCTGCCTCAAGAGTCCTCCTCTGCCAACAGGAGGTACAGGTGGGCACCCTGCTAGAGACACAGCAGATCTGCATACCATGGCCTTCTCAGCCAAGCTGGTGCCACCAGCAGTACTGGACCCAGATGGCACTTCACCCAATGAAGTACTGTACCCAAGAGACCATGGAGGAAATACCTACAGCAGAACATGCCTTAGCCAAGGTCGAACTAGGGCGACCCCGCCCTTAGAGCACACCTTTTTGTGGTGGCTGAAGAGCCTGTGCACCTTGGCATTGGCCTAAGTTGCCATCAAGTCCATCTCAGGCAACCCCACTTATCCAGGATCCTCTGGAACTCCAATCGGCTCAAGTTCCACTCCTTGGGATTGGGAGAATAACTAATAAGATAGTCAGCTTCCGGAATATACTGCAATGAGAGGGCCAGGAGATTCCGCTCCACCCATGGGAGAAGAAGCGTCACTTTCCAGGGAGATCTTGGAACTCTCTATGCCCCCTCACTGGTTGACATAGGCTATCGCCATAGCACTGTCTGAGAAGATGTGCACTGCTGCACACTGATTTTTCACAGTCTGTTCCAGAGACATAGGAGAACTTTACTGATTGATGGGCCAAGCTGTCTCCTGCTTGCTCTGGTGACACTGGGCAGTCTGTCCTTGGCAGTGAGCTCCCCTGATGAACAGGCTGGCATCCATCATCAGCAAAAGCCCTGGAGATTGTCCAAGAGAAGGTCTTTCAGTGGTTGAGCAGGCTACTCTCACCATTTTAGGCTGGCCACCACTAACAGGGGAAGAGAGCGCCTGAATCCTAGAGTCCAAGCAAGGTAAATCTGTGGCCCAAATACAAATTCTCTGTTTGAGAGTTCTTAAAGGGGGTTATTTTTATTTTTCGTAGATAACTCTGTTACGTTGCTAATCAATTTGATTTTTTGTAGCTGTATTGCAAAAGTGGATTTTTTTCTGCTATTTTTTTCTTCTCTCCTCTAACCTTCAGGTTCAAAAAGGAAGGCAAGCTCTTTGAAGTCACTACACTCCTCAGGTGTTGGATCCCTCCCTTCCCATCCCAGCTCCCTCCTACCCCACGTGAGTCATCTTGCTATATAAGGCAATTCACCAATTAGCTTGTTGACAAAAATAACAGATTTTGTTATTGGTGGAAGGAAAAATCAAGGAAGTAAATAGTTCCATATTTGAATATCTGCTAAAAGTAAACAGTTTGATATATTTGAGGGAGCTTTGATTAGGTAATTTTACATTGGAAGCACATTAGACTATATACCTCAGACACACATATCAGATTTAGTAGCTTAAAGTGATAACTGTTTAGCATGCAAGCAGAGCTATACACAGGGGCATAGAACAGAGCTGGTAGATCATAAATAAAAGAGGCTAGCTGCTTTTTGTCTTAAAGAACAGCTGAGGAGTGACGTCATCGACCATGGTGACAGTTTAATTTTTGAGCTCCATCGGTGCTCGTGTTAAAATCCCGAATAAAAAGGCTCTCCATCATGAGGGACACCCGCAGGGCATAGGAAATGGAACCACTAAAGGTACGGAGAATGGCGCTACGGAAAGTAGCTGCAGATCTTAAAACATTCGTGTACAAAACTGCAACTAGTAGCTCCAATGGGAAAAATAAAATGACGCCTGGCAGTGCCACCAATGGTGAGAACCCGGCTTCCCTGAAGAATACAGATAGCGAGCAGAGGGGAGAACTTAAGGACTGGTTCGGAGCCATAAGGCAAGACCTCGCAGCCTTTAAAATTGATGTGCAAACATGGATGGAAGGGCTCTGGGCAGACGTGCAGGAAGTTGGGAAGCGGCTTGAGGATGTTGGGAATAAATTAGAGGGCCACGAGGGAGAGATACAGGCCATCCAAGCAAAGGTAGACCCCATAGAGGGGCGTACAGGAAGATTAATGGTCTAAACTGGAGGATCTAGAAAATAGAACAAGAAGATCTAACATATGGATAAGAGGGGTCCCTGAAAGAGAAGAAAATCTAGACTGTAAGGCCTTGGTGGAATGCTCAGTTCAGAAATACTTCAAGAAGCAGGGCTGGTAGCTAATGGATACTGCCTCAAAATAGACCGCGCACACAGAGCACTGGGCCCCCAGCGGGGCGGACGGATAAGGGACATTGTAGCCTGCTTCCACAAATACTCAACAAAAGAAGCAGCGATGGCAGCGGCTAGAAAAGTGAACAAGCTACAGTACAATGGAAGAATCATCCGACAGAGATTTATGCTGACTTATCTTCTATAACAATGAGGAAGAGATGTGAGTTTTCTCTGATCACCAAGCGTTTGAGAGTTGGACAGATAAAATATAAATGGATGTTCCCCTTCGGCCTACAGTTTAATTTAACAGGAGTGACTACAGTCAATGGAAGATGCCACTAAAGCGATGCAAGAAGTGGGCTGGATTGATATACTGAAGTCAAGCCAATCGCCAACTACAAAATCACTGAGATTACGAGGAGAAGGCGACTGGCATCGAGCAGTCCTGGGCGATCGACAGCTATGCCGTCAAAGAAAGAAGAATACACCAAAGCAAGAAGATAGAGGATGAAAGAGACACTGTGGGGAGGGGGGGGGGGGGAGGAGGGGAGTTTGGAATAGTGCTATGGCAGGGAACCGGGTTGTACACCAGGGTTGCCACTGAGATTATGAGTGCCAAGTAAAAGTTAACAAATAAAAAAAAAAGTAATAAAGAGGAAGATAGGGGGATACAGCTTTAAGTGTAACTTCATAGAAACCGGTTTATGGCTAATGCCTCTATGGAGAGGAGAGGATGGAAGAGGAGAAGGTGGGGGTAGGGAGGGAAGGGGGGCAAAGGGGAAGGGGAGGGGAAATGGATCTCTGCCCATTAGTAATGATAGGCACAAGTGACTCTAAGGGCGATACATGGCTAAATAGGAATTACACTTAACTGGTAAATGTGGTTCCTTGAGTGACTCCAGTTTAGTCCTCAACCTCTGGTTAGTGAACCTCCTCCTGCAGCTTGGAGACTGGGCATGTCAAAAACTCATGACATCACTGGATATAGCCTGCTGGTCTCTCCCATCAGCCCCCAGTGAACTATTGACAAAGCAGATTCAAAGGAGCAAAAAATCAGTAACTTTTTTTTTTAAACTTAACATTATATTCAAGGGCACGCAGAACATATAACCTATCTACCTACTACTCCCCTTCCAGAAGGAAAGGTACTGCTTTCCTGCATGCTCTCCTTTCCGTCGAATGCCTAGCCCTAAACAATCCAGAGCAATATAACAATATATAACAATATCATAATATAATAATATAACAATATAGTGCAAAACAAATGGAAGCATCAAAACGACTGAACACCAGTGAAGGTCTATATCCACTTTTAACCTTGCACTTCCCCAACAGAAAAACCACTGCTAAGACCCCATCCCCGGGCGGGAATGAGGACTAAACTGGAGTCAATCAAGGGACCACAATTACCAGGTAAGTGTAATTCCTATTTCCTTATTGTTCCTCCAGTTTAGTCCTCAACCTCTGGGATGTATCAGAGCAGTAATCATTGGGAGGGACCTTTCCAGCCGGATCTCAACACCGCCTCCCTGAAAACGGCATCCTTAGCCACCAGCACATCTAGGCGGTAGTGCTTACTGAAAGTATGGAGAGACAACCAAGAGGCCTCCCTACAGATGTCCACTGGCGGAACCAAACTGTGCTCCGTCCAAGAAGACGCTTACACTCTGGTAGAGTGAGCTCGTAAGCTCCCTGGGACTGTACGGTACCGTAGAAGATAAGCCGACGCACTCGCCACTCCAATCCATCCAGAAATGGACTCCTTCGCCGCCGCTTCCCTTTGCAGGACCCTCTGAACACCCCGAAGAGAGACGATCCGCCTTGCAAAAGTTTCTGAAACCTTTAAACACTGCCGCAGCGCTCTCTTGACGTCCAAACAGCACAAGCTATGGTTCAATACGCTCCCCTCTGCTGCACCTAGCACTGGAAGAGAGACCATTTTAGTTAGGTGAACGTAGAAACCACCTTTGGCAACAATGATGGAACCAGCCGCCAGGCCACCTTCTGTCTAGAGACAGACAAAAAACGATTCCTGACAGGTCAACGCCTGCAACTCCGAAAATCGCCTCGCCGAACAGATGACCATCAAACAATACCATCTTCAAGGCAAAACCCTTAACCTATGCCTGTTGCAAGGGCCCCAATGGCACGCTAGCTAACACTCCTAAAACCAACTTGAGCTTCCCCGGTGGAATTGATATCCTACGACAGGGCTACAGTCTGGTAACCGCCTGAGAAAGCGTACCACATTGACCTGTGCATGAGAGCCACTCCCTGTCCTTTGCCCCTATAGCAAGACAGAGCTGCTAACTGAACTCTCCAGGACCTGCCTTTACCAAACCCGTCCTCCAGAAAACTTAATACCAAGGGAACTGACACTGTTGTCGCACGAGCGTGCCTCCGCGAGCACCCGTCCTCAAAGATGCAGCATATACGCACATATGCAAGGGACATAGACTTTTTTTTTTTTTGCGGCAAGGTGGCAAAGACTGCTGTCGAGCAACTCTTTTTCCTTAAGCTTGCCTTTCAATGGGCACCCCATAAGCAAAAACTGATGCACCTGAGGCATTCGAAGGGAACTCCGTAGCAACAGAATCTCCAATGTCGGAAACCTCTATGGATTCCCATTGAGCAACCGTATGAGGCAGGCATACCACGGGCACTTCGGCCAGCCCGAGGCCCCCAACCACACGTTTCCCCGAAGTGCTTCGATACACAGAACCACTCGACCTATGAGTGCCCCCGGTGGAAAGACACAGAGAAGACCGGACGACGGCCGCTGTTGAAACAGTGCGCCGATGCCTTCCGACCTCCTTTTGCATCGTCTGCTGAAGAAGCGACCTGTTTATGCAGAGTGAAACGCCGCCATGAGGTCCATTACTGGCTGTCCCCATATGCGACCAATCTGTGCAAACACCTCTGGATGCCACTCCCATTCTCTGGCATCTACTCGGACCCAGCTGAGGAAATCCGCCATCACAATGTCCTTACCCGCAACATGCGCCACCGAAAACGCTGGCAGCCAAAGCTCTATCCACACACACAGACTCTCTGCCGCGGCCTCTATGGCCACACTTCCGGTTCTGCCCTGCCGATTGATGTAAGCCACCGCCGCGGAGTTGTCGGACAATACTCACACCGCTCGACCTGTCACTGTAGCTTCGAATGCCTGCAATGCCCGGCGTATCGCTTGCATTTCCAGTCGGTTGATTGACCACTGGGTCTCCTGTGTACTCCAAGAGCCTTGCACGAAATGATCTCCGAATGTAGCGGAGTTTAACAAAGTTTTTGGCCAAGCTCCCGGAGGAAAGGTCCATAACCTTTTATTAGAGAGAAGCTGGAAAATTATATATATTTATATATATAATATATATATATATATATATTTTTTTTTTTTTTTGTTATATACCATCTTTCACCAATTCAAGATGTTCTACAAGGCACACAACCCAACAGAGCGTCACATCTGTTGTACATGCAACAGAACCCTTAAAATATGAGCATACATGAATCCACCGCTTGCCCCGATACAAGCATTGAGTAGCCTATTCGTCTTTTTGGAAACCAGCCAGGTCCTTAAGACCTGAATTGGCTACCCTAGGAAACAGAATACTGGACTTGAAAGAGCTTGGTCTGACCCAGTATGGCATTTCTCGTATCCTTATGAACAGAACCTCCCCAAGGTCTCTGCCTTGGAAGTAACAGGCTGTGCCTGGCCCTATGGCCCTGTGTCTAGCTCACATGGAGCAGTGCAGCCTAGTGGTTGAGGCAAGTTCCCAGAGGACCAAGGGTTTGAATTTCAATCGAGACCAAACTGGGGTTTCTGGTCCCACAGGTGATCCTTCTGGCCTTCGTTAAGTGACTTAACCCTCTGCCTCAGGTACCAAAACATAAATTGTGAGCCCTTCAGGGACAAGGGAAATAGAAATACCATAATCGACTGTATGCCACCCTGACCTGTAGGCAATCAGTATACTCAAATAAATAACTGATTGGGAATATGTGACCGTAGCAAGCACTGGCAGTGGAGAGACATCAGAGCTGGTGCTGGTTCCTGGTCTTCCTTTCTCGCTCTCCCAGTCCTCCTGCCAGCATTGAGAAAAGGCTGAGAATAGATTGTCCAGTGGGCCGGGGACCTTGCATCCTGGACATCAGAGAGAAAGAGGGGGTAGGATCTGGGAGCAAAGCCCAAAGAGAAAGGGAAACTGGTGACTGGGACACTGTAGCTCCTCCGGATGGCTCACTCCACAGCAGATCCCACGACTGCATCTCCAACCCCATGTAACACCATGAGGACCTCACACACTTTATTACAATCGACATCCCCCCATTATTTATTTAGCTGCATTTATATCCCGCTCTTCACCGGGTCAAAGCGGTTGGGGGATACATTTAACACGAGGGGATATGAGACACACACACTAATACTTACAGGGAACATGGGCAATGGAGGTTTAAGTGACTTGCCCAAGACCACAAGGAGCATCTGTGGGGCTAGAAACCCCAGTCCTTCCGACCCAAGGTTGCTGTCCTCTAGTGGGATTTGAACCACCGACCTTCCGGCCTGTGGTACCTTGCCCCAACCACTAGGCCACTCCTCCCTGGAGAAATTACCTTAATCTGATAATACAGTCTGAGCAAAGAAATGCAGTCTCACTCTGCAAAGAGTGCACCTAAAAATCATGCCTAAGCAATTGTGAGCACATACAAAATGCACATCTACATATACGGGTGACCCAGCACCTGTCACCCAAACACAGTGCAGTGAGCACGCTTTAACATAGGCTGAATGCATGGAGCATACACAGAGTATTGACTACCTCTATGAAACCTTCCAGTGCCCTGGAGCGCTAAACCCCAGACTGTGCTACCTAGACGTCCTTCTCTTCACCCTCAGCACGGGCTCTTTAACAAGATGGCACAGACGGGTCAGTGCCCCTGCAAAGTGCTTAAACCCCTGCTCTGACAGCACAGGCTCTAGAAATAGATGAGAATTTCCTGGGAAGGGCATGCTAAGTGATGCTATGAAACACACAGGCACCCCCCTCCCTCCCCCCGGCCTTCCTGCAGTCAGAGAAATAGCAGTGGGATACACTGACAACCTTGCAAGTGGAGGTCTTAGAGGTTGCTGCCTGTGTGAACCTGATGAGGAATACGATTTCGTATTTTACCACCCCTCCCCCGGGATGGGGGCACTGAATACTATATGTGATTCATGAGCAGCGCTGCCATCTGGTGGCCTTTAGGGCACCAGAGTCCGACAAACAGTACAGAAGTTAAGAGCTTTAAATCTTGGTCATATAATCTTGATTTGCAGAACATTACAGTTACTTGTTTAGTCACTAACCCCTGAGTGCTCTTGAGGTGGCCCTGTGGTTATTTCTTCCCTGACTTGCAGAGATCAATCTGATGATGGCTGCATACACACGGTCGCAGAAAGGCACTATTGAGTGTACCAGCTGCCCTCTGGTGGCCATAGACCGTAGCACAGGCACTTCTTGGTTGACAGTTTAACTGTCATTATTATTATCTATTTTTTATATCCTAAGGTTTCCTAAACCTGTCCCTGTGACACCACAGGCGTTTGGGCAACTTTCACTATAGAATACACAAAAGCACACTTCCAGCCTGTCCCCCCTCCTACCTACTAGTTAGGGCTCTGCTGTTGAAGAACCTAAAAGCTGGCAATTTGCCTAATATCCTGGGACTTAACAGATGCTCCTCAGAGATATGATTAGGAGGGAAAGAACATGTGGCATCAGAGATCAATGCCAAAACTGCTGTCCTATAAAACTAAGAATAAACTTAAAAATAAGGAGGACTGACAACAGCCCCCTTAAGGCTGAGGAACCCCCCGAGCCTCAAAAAACCTACAAACAAAAGAAAGAAACACTAGACCTAAAAATCTAGCTATTCTGCCTGTCGTCTTCCTCACACAGGCAGCTCACTGCAACTCTTGCCATGCGGTCCACATACCTAGAGAGAAAATGGCCGCCCCTTTGCCAACAAATTTTGGTGCCAAGAACAACAGCCGCTGCAAAAAGGAGGCCTCAGCAGACCAACAGAGCCCGAAGGCCTTACCTGCAGGACTGAAAGCCACGCAGCCTGCTCCTACCGCCTTGAATTCATCCGATCCTCAAGCTGCACTGCTGCGCCTGGCAGCCGCAGCGAGGACCGCTCAGCCGGTTCCACAGAGTAAAATTAAAATCCCGCAGCAATGGAGAGGCTCCGTCTCACACAGCTTCAGTGTGGCTGTACGGGTCCCGAAGCTCTCTCCCGTACCGCCAAGGGAGAGAGATCTGCACCAGCGAATGCCTGCAGCAAGTGAAAATAACTGACAAGGAGGGAAGGCGAGAGCTGCTACTAATTTAAAGAGCCAGGCTCAAATTTAAAATTACTGTAAATATAAGGAAATTTGCTCCTAACAACTAAAGGGAACTAATCCCTGATTGCCAATTAACCAAAGGTAACTGAATTAAAAGTAAAATTAAAAGTAAAAATCAAAAGTAAAATTAGAATAGAATTTGTCACACTAAATGCTCCTTATCTGTTCCCCCAAGTGAGCCCAGAAGCTAGGCTCACTACGTCATCCTGCTGCATGGAGACTGGACACACTGGGGGCTGATGGGAGAGACCAGCAGGCTATATCCAATGATGTCATGAGTTTTTGACATGCCCAGTCTCCAAGCTGCAGGAGGAGGTTCACTACCCAGAGGTTGAGGACTAAACTGGAGGAACGATAAGGAAAATACTAGTTATGACCATGAATGTAAGAGGGCTAAATTTCCCTATAAAGCGGCAAAGAATGTATAAAGAAATAAACCAGCTTAAAGGTGATATTATGTTCATTTTAGAAACCCACTTAAGAAAACGCGATGAATGGAGGGTAGCAAATAGGAAATATCAGGCCCAATGGTTCACATCTAATCGTATAGAGCAAAAGAAAGGGGGTGTGGGAATCCTGGTATCTACACAATTGCCCCATAAAGTGCTTCCAATGCAGAACGATAGAGAGGCTGGTATCTCTTTCTAAAAATAGTGTACCAAGAGCAAATTCAGGGATGGCTCTATAATGAGGCAAAGTGAGGCGGCTGTCTTAGGCGGCAAAGTTTGGAGGGCAGCAAATGCCCCCCAAAACAGCCGCCTCACTTCGCCTTTAAAGTTAAAAAAATGAAAAAAAGGAAAAAAAAGCGCACAAGTTGTTGCTGCCGAGTCCGCTTCTCGGCAGCAGCAAAACTCACCATCTAACTTCTTCTTCTGCAGCCGCGGCTCCCTGCCTCTTAGGGAACCGCGGCTGTGCTGCTGAAGCCGGTGTGGAGCCTTCCCATCTCTCGGAGGGCTCTGTGCAGCATTGTCCCGTCCCCAAAGGAAGTTGTTACAACTGCCCCCAAAGGATGTTGTTACAACTTCCTTTGGGGGCGGGACAATGCTGCACGGAACCCTCTGAGAGACAGGAAGGCTCCGCACCGGCTTCAGCAGCACAGCCGCGGTTCCCTAAGAGGCAGGGAGCCGTGGCTGCAGAAGAAGGCACAGGAACTACGGGAGGAGGAGGGGGCAGGGGATAAAGGAAAGATGAGATCTGCAATGGGGCTGACATGGAGGGAGGGGGGCTGACATGGGGGTGGTGGTAGCAGGCAGACATGGGGAGAGGGGAGGAGGGGGCAGGGGATAAGGGAAAGGTGAGATCTGCAATGGGGCTGACATGGAGGGAGGGAGGGGGAGGGGGCTGACATGGAGGGAGGGTGGAAAGGAAGGGGGGCTGACATGGGGGGGATGGAAGGGAATTGACAAAGGTGGGGTTTGCAACTGGGCTGATGGGGGGCTGGAAGGGAATTGACATGAAGGGAAGGTAGGGTCTGCAATGGGGATGACACAGGGGGAGGAGGGGGCTGGAAGGAAATTGACATGACGGGAAGGTGGGGCCTGCAACTGGGTTGACATTGGGGGAGTAGGGGGCTGACACTGGGGAAGAAGGAGGCTGGAAGGGAACTGACAAAGGTTCCCTTTCATCTAGCAGGAACAACTGGAGTGCTGCCGGCATCGAACAAATCAGCCTGATCGCTGCAAGCGATCAGGCTGATTTGTGTGGCGGTGGCGGCGGCAGCGGCACTCCGTTTTTTTAAATTTTAGATTTTGCCGCCTCTGCCCTGCCTCTGCCTTCCCGCCGCTTTTGGGTTTTTTTGCTGCAAGCATTCTTGAGGAAAAAATGCAGCGGGAAGGCAGAGGCAGAGCAGAGGCGGCAAAATCTAAAATTAAAACAGCCAGAGTGCCCCCGCCGCTGCTGCCGGATGAGAGGTGCAGGTGGAGGGAGTGGGGACAGGAGGAGGACAAGGAGAGACAAAAGTGAGAGATGGGGGACAAAGGGGGAGACGGGACAAATACTGGACAAAGGGGGAGACAGAGGGAAATTCTGGACAGAGGGGAAGACGGAGACATACTGGACAAAGGGTGGGGGGACAAGTATTAGACAAAGGTGAGAGACAGGGGGGCAAATGCTGGACAAATGGGAGAGACAGGGGGACATACTGGACAGACGGGATAAATGCTGGACAGAGGGGAGAGACAGTGCGGGTTAGGATTATAATGGGCTGATGGGGGGGGGCTAGCATTGGTAATGGGCAGATCGGGGGGCTAGGACTGGTAATGGGCTGATTAGGGGGGCTAGCACTGGAAATGAGCTGATTAGGGAAGGCTAGGACTGGTAATGGACTGATGGGGGGCTAGCATTGGAAATGAGCTGATTGGGGAGGTTAGGACTGGAAATGGGCTGATTAGAGGAGGCTAGGACTGGTAATGGACTGAGGTGGGGGGTAGGACTGGTAATGGACTGAGGGGGGCTAGCATTGGAAATGAGCTGATCGGGGAGGCTAGACTGGAAATGGGCTGATGGGGGAAGGGGGGGTAGTACCGGTAATGGGCTGATTAGAGGAGGCTAGCACTGGTAATAGGGTTGAAGGGGGACTAGCACTGGAAGTGAGCTGATTGGGGGGGCTTCAACTGGGAATGGGCAATTGGTGTGGAGGGGAGGATAGAGCTGCTGGCCTTGGAATAAAACTGGGGGCTAGGGCTACAAATGGGCTGATGCGAGGGGATGGGAGAATGAGACTGGAAGGGAGTGGATGCTGAGAGGGGCTGCCATGGTATTTGGACTAGAAGGAGTTGGACAGTGGGGAAGGAGGGGGGACTGGAAGGGAATAGACACCAGTGGCAGTCATGGGAATACAAGTTGACATTGGAAGGTACCAGGAGGGAGGACTGGAAAGGGGCTGATACTGAGAAGGGTTACAGGGACTGGAAATAAGCTGATGGAAAGAAGTGAAGAAAACAAAAGAAGAGATAAGAAATGGCAGATGGACCACAGAAAGAGAGCTAAGAGAAGACAGGAAAGCAGAAGCCTCAGATCGGGACCAGCATGATCAGAGAATAAAATGATCAGACAACAAAGGTAGAAAAAGTAATTTTATTTCATTTTAGTGATTGGACTTTGTGTTATCTTTATATTTGATACTGCATGGAGGAACTGCATATTTATCTGATGTTGCACTGCTTGAAGAGTCTGGCTTCTTGGGGTTTCAGTTTAAATTTTGTCTACATATTTTTATTTTTACTTTAGATTGTAAGTCACTTATTCTGTACTTGGTGAGGGTCTGTGTTCTGAGTTTGTGACTGAACCCAGGTGTTCTGTTAACATAGAGTTTATACATAAAGATTTATACTGTACTGTAGTAATTTGACATGTTCAGCTTTTCAAATAGGTGAATGGATGTTCCAGGGTCCACTGTACAGTGGACGCTTTATTTTGGTGGGCTCCTTATGTGAGTTTTGGAAGTTGGTGCTGATATAGTATGGTATGGGAGATTTGCTCTATAGATACTCAGTGACTTTGTTGTAGGGTTTTGTATTAGTTCACAATATACCTGGTACTGGAGAATGTTTGTTGTTGTTAGTGAGATGATCAGAATCAGATTTTTTTTTGTTTTGTTTTAAGATATTGAGTTCTGTGGGTGAATGTCCTGGTTCTGCTCTGCAACCACTGTTGAAGGGGGTTCTGTGGATGCAAAATATATGTTGAAAAAGAAAAGGTAATAACCATAACGCAGTTTATAACAACAAAATAAAAATGAGTTATAGTTTAGTTTTATAAACTGTGCTGTGGTTCTCGCTCTCTTTTAGTTCCTTGGTGTGCAAACATCTTGCATTTCCTCCATATAATCTAATCAGCTTTTTGGTTTGGTTCAGTCCCTGATTGGCGTTTTGAAAAAGCCCCTCCCACCTCTACGGGGGGGGGGGGGGGGTGGGCGCCGCGCCATCTCATCCTTCGCCTCAGGCAGCAGATTGCCTTGAGCCGCCCCTGAGCAAATTTATACCTTAATAAATATATAGAGACCAAACTCTGCACAAGGGGCTTTTTATGAATTACTAACCCCCCCTAATCTCTCAATTTGCGGAGGATCAATTGATCATAGGAGGAGACTTCAATTTAACAGCCAACCCATCACTAGATACCTCAAGGGGAGACATGTTGGGTAGTGCAAGCAGCAGGAAAAAATTGAAAATCATGGGGAAAACTTTGGGGATAGTGGATACTTGGCGAGAACTAAAGGGGCGTGCCAAAGGCTACACTTTCTACTCCCCTGTACATAAATCCTTTTCTAGACTGGATATGATATGGGTAGACAGGACCTTGATATAGAAAGTAGAATCCAGTGAAATAGATGAAAGGACATGGTCAGTTCATGCTCCAGCATGGATAGACATCTGGACAAAGAAAGAAAAGAAAAGGAGAAAAGGATGGACACTTAACGAGCCTCTACTGGATAGTGCTGAGATTGTTCAACAATTAAAAACATGATAATAGAATACCTGGAGATGAATGATGTGGATGACTGTAAAATAGAAATACTATGGGAATGCCTTAAGGCGGTTGTACAGGACAATTTAATAGCAATAGGTACCCATGTAAAGAAGGTAAGAGAGGAAAAATAAGAAGCTTTGCGTAGCAAGATAAGAGAATGGGAGAACCTTCAAAAACAAGGGGGATTGGAGGAGAGAGCAGTAAAACAGCTGACAGCCATTAGACAAGAGCTAGGAGATTTGGAACTGGCAGAAATTAAATTTGCCCAAGATAGACTGAAACAGCAGTACTTTGAAATGAGAAACAGACCGAGTCGATTGCTAGCCCATAAACTTAAACAGCACCAGACGAGGAATTTTCTAACTAAAATCCGAGACGCTCAGGGGCGGGAATTACGGAAAACAGAGGAAATCCAGGCTAGGTTTGTTTATACAGACCTATACATTCCAGAACAAACCACCCCAAGGGAGAGGATAAAAAAGTACCTACAACAGATCCAGCTACCCAGCTTATCCAAGATAGAAGCAGAGGAGATATCTAAACCTATATCTGTTCAGGAAGTAGCTGAGGCTATAAAATCCCTCCCTCCACATAGAGCCCTAGGAATGGATGGGTTCACAAATAAATTTTACAAGGTGTTCAGCTCCATATTAGCTGAGCCATTAGCACACCTTTACAATTCATTTAAGGAGGGAACAAAGCTCCCCAAATCCATGCGGACAGCTGGAGTCTCCATCCTACCAAGGATCCTAATCTGTGTGGGTCATACAAGCCTATATCATGATTGGGCACCGATTTCAAAAAATTTATTAAGATCTCGGCCAATAGGTTGCTGCCATATATGCCCAAACTAATTCATGAAAATCAATCCAGTTTTATACCGGGGCGTCAAACTTCCAATAATATAAGGAAAGTATTGAATGTGATGTGGAGAGGGGAGGAGAAAGGGGAGCAAGCTCTACTTCTAACGATAGATGCTAAAAAAGCTTTTGATCGTGTGTCTTGGCCTTTCTTATTTCAGGTGATGGAGAGGGTGGGGATAGCAGAGAACTACCTGAACTGGATTAAGGCACTATATAATCAACCCCTGACTAAATTACAAATCAATGGGGAATACATTGAAGCTTTTAATCTATTCAGGAGCATATGCCAGGGTTGCTCCCTCTCCCCACTACTCTTCATTCTCTCTATGGAGCCCTTGGCCCAATGGGTGCGGGAACGTCGAGAGATACGAGGGATAGCTTGGAACCATCAAGACAGCAAAGTCTCCTTATTTGCGGATGATTTGTTTTGTATGCTTACATCCTCGGTAGAGTCGTTAGGAGCCCTATTGGGTGAACTGATGAAATATGGAGGCATCTCCAGTTTTAAAATAAATGCTACAAAATTAGAAATATTGAATATCTCTGTTCTGATAGATTTGCAATTAAAGCTCAAAAACAAGTTTCCCTTTAGGTGGACCAAGCAGAGCATTAAATATTTGGGGGTGCATGTTACACTGAAGCTGGCTGATCGTTTCAAGGGGAATTTTACACCACTGGAAAAATCACTAAAGCAGGAATTAGAGGAATGAGGGTATAAAGAGCTGTCGTGGATGGGAAAGATAGCAGCAATTAAAATGGTAATGCTCCCAAAACTGCTGTACCTTTTCATGATGCTCCCTATAAATGTGCCAAAAAACTATACAGTGCGGCTACAAAGGATTATAATGCGATTTATCTGGCGAGGAAAAACAGCAAGGGTGTCCTGGAGAATTCTTACACGACATAGGGAACAGGGAGACATGGCAATCCCAGACCTGGCTAGATATTTAGAGGCAGCCAAACTACGGACAACCATGGATTGATGGGCACAGGAGACTAAGGTTAAGGTTCAAATGGAAGCAGCTGACCTGGGAGGGTCCTCGCTGGGGGAAATTTTATGGGTTACGAAGGATAGAGAAATTTGATACAAGGGAACCAACCCATATGTTGAACTGACTCTGAAGACCTGGTACAAGTGGAGGAACATATGATTAGGAAAAGGAGGAATCTCCCAGTTGATTCCCATTAGAGGGATCCCAGACTTTCCACCGGCCATAGGGAAAAATAGTTTTGAGAGATGGGCGAGGAATGGTCTGATGAGGATATGGCAAACTACTAGAAAGGAAAGAGATGAAAAGTTTTGGAACGTTGGCTAAGGAATACCTATTAGAGACTAAAGATATATACCGATATAACCAGATAAGCCATTATGTACAACATAAGGTCCTACCATCTGGTGAGAGGTCTTACGTGTGCACTAGGTGCAAGGAGCTCATTGCTCTCAGGGAATGAGACCGTTCTCTAGAGGCTAGAGTAGCAGACTTGGAAAGCATAAGACAGACAGAGAGGTACATAGACGAGACCTACAGCGATATAGTCCTGAAGTCCCACCTCCAGTCTGGCAGCATCCCTGTTGCCATGGAGGAGAGAGGTCACATGACAGGAGAGCATCACCCTGGTGTGGCAGGAAGTGATCCTGTAACTAGGATCTGTCCTCCAGGTGATGTAAAACCCTCTTGCACCGACAAAGTTTCTCCAGGGCCATGTGCCCATGAGGGAAGGGTTAGGACAGCCGTTATAGTTGGTGATTCGATCATTAGGCATGTAGATAGCTGGGTGGCTGGTGGACGTGAGGATCGCCTGGTAACATGCCTGCCTGGTGCGAAGGTAGCGGACCTCACGCGCCACCTAGATAAGGTCTTAGATAGTGCTGGGGAGGAGTCTGCTGTCTTGGTACATGTCGGTACCAATGACATAGGAAAATGTGGTAGGGAGGTTCTGGAGGCTAAATTTAGGCTTTTAGGTAGGAAGTTGAAATCCAGAACTTCCAGGGTAGCATTCTCCGAAATGCTTCCCGTTCCACGTTGTCACACGGTGTCGCGGACACAAAGAAGGTGCGCCACTAGGTAGCGCTATGAATGAATGAAAAGTCCGAGTGCAGGGTAATAAAGGCTTTTATTCCCCGTTCAAAAGCAAGGTTCAAAATAAGAGACAGTTTGATAATAGAAACAGTCCTTTGTTTCAAAAGGTACCAAAGTTCATTGGCTAATCAACTGTTACTTCACAGTTCAAAGCAGGCTTCTTCAAAGTAATATTCAGAATAGTTAAACAATCAAAATATATTGCATTTATTCTTCTTTGTAACATACACAGTTTTGAGCACAGGCAGTGCACCAATTACACTCCATGTCTTCAGGTAAAGGTAAGGGAATAGTGCTTGGAAAATCCACTTCCATTAAATCATCTGCCCCATACAGATCCAATGTGCTTTCACTATCCCTGCCTATTCCAGTATGGCAATCTTCAGCTTGGGAGTTTTGCTCCACATAAGCAGGGGCTCTCAAAGCTGGCGGTAAACTGGTGAACCAGTCTTTACTCTGGCTTCTTTTAAAAGGAACGTTTCTTTTAGGATGGCTTCTAGCAGTGCAATCATTACAGTTAAACTTTACTGTCTCATACCTTGGCTCCCTGGGTAAAAACTTCAGTTGTTTGTACAACTGCTTCTCCCTCCAAGTAGGTAAAACTGGGTAGTGATCTTCTAGAGATAAGCCTCTCTCAGAACCTCCCTCTCTGGTTCTTTGCTTTCTTCTCTCTATATCACAAACAGGTAGAGTATAGGAACTAGGCGTGGCAGGGCCTCTTACCTTGGAGTAACTTCCACCAAACTCCCCTTGCACAACAGGTTTAGTTTGGGTTTTATGGCTTCCCACCTTGTAAGGTCTATTTCTGTTCCAGCTTCCAGCTTGGCTTCTTCTACAGCAATCAGGTTTGTGTCCTTGATAGCTTCCAGGCTTTACTGCTGTTTCATCTCTAACTCCAGTTCCTTCTTCCTCTTTCTCTTCCTTCCTCAGCTCCTGCTGTTGTTTCCACTGCTTATTCCTCCATTGCTCTCTTTGCAACTGCTGCAATCTCCTCTTCTCCTGCCGTTTCTGACCAGAAGCATTCTGCTCTGGTTTATAAAGAGATCCGTGGCTGCTGACTTCCTGGTTCTCTGTCAGCTGCAGGTCATCAGTGAGATTAGGTTCTTTAGGATCAGTGTGTCTGTTCCTGCTCCCTCTAGCTGTGCCAGGAGGTAACTGCACATCTAGTTCTTCTAAAACAGGATTTCTTTTCTTAAAACCAACTTTATTAGTGACCGCATCATGACAACGTGCAGAACCCAAAAGGCAGGCAGAGCTCCGGAGTCTCAATGCATGGATGAAACATATGGTGCAGAGAAGAGGGTTTTGGATTTGTTAGGAACTGGGGAACATTCTGGGGAAAGGAGGGGCTCTTCCGAAGGGATGGGCTTCACCTTAACCGGGATGGAACCAGGCTGCTGGCATTAACCTTTAAAAAGGAGATAGAGCAGCTTTTAAACTAGATAATAGGGGAAAGCTGACAGTCGCCCAAGAGCGGATGGTTCGGAAGAATGTATCCTTGAAGGATAGTACCAAAAGCAGAGAGGTTCCAAAAAAGAGTAAAGTAGCCCAAATGCCCTCGAGTATGGAGCAGAGTTTAAAGATCCCAAATTACCCATGTCTACCAATAGCCAAATTAATATGAATAAAATACAGTCTCTAAAATGCTTGTATGCAAATGCTAGAAGTCTAAAAAATAAGATGGGAGAGTTAGAATATATAGCACTAAATGAGAGGTTAGATATGATTGGAATATCAGAGACATGGTGGAAGGAGGACAACCAGTGGGACACTGTGATACCTGGGTACAAACTATATCGTAATGACAGAGCTGATCAAATTGGTGGAGGGGTTGCGCTCTATGTTAGAGAGGGCATTGAGTCAGAAAGGATTAAAGTTTTGCAGGAAACAAAATCTGCTGTAGAATCTATATGGATTGAAATTCCATGTAAAAAGGGGAAGGCGATGGCAGTGGGGGTGTACTATCGACCGCCTGGCCAGAATGAACAAAAGGATGATGCAATGCTCAAAGAAATCAAGGAAGCTAACAAAAGTTACAGCGCAGTAATAATAATGGGTTATTTCAATTACCTCGGTATCGACTGGGTCAGTGTCACGGCAGGACATGCTAAGGAGATAAAGTTCCTAGATGACATAAATGACTGCTTCTTGGAGCAGCTGGTTCATGAACCGACCAGAGGGGAAGCCATATTAGACCTAGTCCTTAGTGGAACACCAGATCTAGTGCAAGAGATAAGGGTGTTGGGGCCACTTGGCAATAGTGATCATAGCATGATCACTTTTGATTTAATTAGTGGAGGAGGGATAGTAAGGAAATCCACAGTACTAGCTTTTAACTTTCGAAAGGGAGACTATGATAAAATGAGGAAAATAGTTAAGAAAAAACTAAAAGGAGCAGTTGCAAAGGATAAATACTTACATCAACCTTGGGTGTTGTTGAAAAATACTATCTTGGAAGCACAGACCAGCTGTATTCCACGCTTTAAGAAAAGTGGAAGGAAGTCCAAAAAACTGCCAGCATGGTTTAAAGGTGAGGTCAGAGAGGCTGTTGTTGCCAAAAAAGCATCTTTCAGAAAATGGAAAAAAGAGCCAAACGACGAAACCTGGAAACAGCACAAGCACTGGCAAGTCAAATGCAAGGCATTGATAAAGCAGGCAAAGGGAGAATTTGAGAAGAAGCTTGCTGCAGAAGCAAAAATACGAAATAAAGATTTTTTTCAAGTACATTTGTAGCAAAAAACCTGTGAGAGTGTCAGTTGGTCTATTAGATGATAGAGGAGTTAATGGGGCACTAAGAGGCGACAAGGCGATAGCAGAGAGACTGAATGAATTCTTTGCTTCGGTCTTTACTGAGGAAGATATAGGGATGTTTCCCATGACTGAAGTGGTATTTAAAGGTGTGGAAGAATTGAAGGAAATATTGATATATCGGGAAGATGTATTACAACTATTAGATAAACTGAAGAGTAGCAAATCACCTGGGCCGGATGGTATACATCCAAGGGTGTTGAAAGAACTGAAATATGAGATTGCAGACCTATTAGTAATCTGTGAACTATCATTAAAATCATCTCTAATAATCTGAAGATTGGAGGATCGCAAATGTAACACCAGTTTTTAAAAAGGGTTCCAGGGGTGATCCGGGAAACTACAGACCGGTGAGCCTGACGTCAATACCGGGAAAAATGGTAGAAACCATCATAAAGAATAAAATTACTCAGCATGTAGATAGTCATGGCCTAATGGGAGACAGCCAACATGGCTTTAGACAAGGAAGATCTTGTCTTACTAATCTGTTCTGTTTTTTTGAAAGTGTGAATAAACAGGTGGACAAAGGTAAGTCGGTTGATATAGTGTATCTGGACTTTCAGAAAGCCTTTGACAAGGTCCCTCATCAGAGACTTTTGGCAAAACTAAAGAATCATGGGATAGGAGGCAGTGTACTACTGTGGATCAATATTGGCTTTAGGCCTCATAGGAACTTTAGTTCTACCTTCCATATCCTATACACTCTCATACCTACCATCCACACAATCCCAGTCATACACTCGCTTCAGAGGTATAGATATGAATCGAGGAATTACAAATCATGGCCAACTAACTCAGAATGAAAACAAAGGCTTATTCAGATTAATTTGGGAGACGAAGAGCTAGCTAAAGTTATTACCAAAAAATTCCCGTCTACCCTAAAATGTTCACTAATCAACCCACGATCTATCAGGAATAAGATACCAATAATAAATGATCACATTATAGATAACAACTTGGACATCCTGTTCATAACCAAATCATGGCTCACAACTAATGACACAGTTTTCATAAACCAACTTAAACTTGAAGGATATGAGATTTTCAACCATCAAAGACCAAAAAAGAGGGGAGGAGGTATAACCATAATAGCCAAAAGGGATTTACAACTCTCAAAAGGATCAAGCGAATTCGCCCAAGAAATGGACATTCTACTAGTAGAGAACAAGAACCTGATCTTGTGTTTAATCTACAGATCTCCATCTTCAGACAGTAAGGAGCTTACAGCCATCCCAGACTATATATGTTGCAACAATAAATCCAACAAACACTTAATCATGTTAGGGGATCTGAACTTACCATCTACCACCTCTCACCATGCACAAGGTTTTTTGGACACAATGGATGCCCTAGGTTTTTGGCAAATAGTACATGAGCCCACACACATAAAAGGAAATGTGCTAGATCTAATTTTCCTCTCCTCAGAACTAAGTAACAGCAACATAGGTCCAGATTTACAAATTGATGAAGTACCTTGGTCTGACCATCACTCTATATGTTTTATCATCCCAAACATATCAAGAGGAGTCAGTACAAATCAAATTAACACAGATCCCAGGAAATTCCATAAATTCATTAAAAAAGAGTTCATAAAGGAAATCCTCCCGCAACTGTATACAGACATCACAGACACAGATAAACTCATAAGCAAATGGAATTTAGTGATAAATCAGGCGGCATTAGCCAATAAAAGTTGTATTTATTCATGAACTTGCCGGTGGAAGTCCCGGTAGTCTACCTTAGACAACTCCAGACAAGGATAATGAAGTATGTTTGGAAGGGTAAAAGACCACGAGTAGCAGAAAGTATCTTCTGCACCAATAAGAAAAGGGGGGGGGGGGCTAGGAGTCCCTATGTTAGCTCGGTATTATGAGGCTGCACGAGTGCGGGCAGTGTTTGAGTGGGAACTGAGGGGGTCAGTGGATTGGGTGAAACTGGAGGGGCAAGGGCGGAACCATGTGAGTGATTTTAAGGAGGTTATCTGGATTAGGAGCGGGGAGACTCATCGGAGAGGGCAGGGGAAGCCCTTTGCCAGACTCACATTGCAGTTAAGGATAGGTTTTGATTTATTCAAGCCCTGCATTATTGTAAAAAGGTAGCACGAAGGGGGAATGGCCCAAACGGGGAGGTTATTGATGGGCTTTTTGGAAAGGGAGAGGTCAAGGGCCTTATTTCCCAATTATAGAAGGCAATGGAGGGTGAGAGGGGGATAAATGGGCTCATCGGTGGGCATGGGAGGCAGATTTGAATAGAAACTGGGATGGTACCCAATGGGAAGGGGTGTGTAAAGGGTTAGTTAAAAGGTGTGGTGTCTAGTCATATTTTGGAACATAATTATAAGATGCTGTATAGGTGGTACTTGACTCCTCAAAGATTACAAAAATGGCAGGGTGGTAACGCAGAGTGTTGGAGAAGATGTGGAGGGGTGGGGTCTTTTTTTCACATCTGGTGGGAGTGCCCTCGGTTAGGTCCCCTTTGGCTGGGGATCGCAGAATGGTTAAGAGAGATCTTTGGGGAGGAGGTCGGGCTGGACCCTGTCTGGCGTTGCTTAATGTGGAGAATGAAGACGGGAAAATGAAGGGACGTGGTTGGTGGGGCATAGTGTGCACTGCAATGAGGCAATTGATAGCACGTAATTGGAGGACCGTATCGGTTAAGGGAAGAATAGAGCATCTGGGGCTGATGTATCACTCTACGGCCTTGAATCGGAAGACATTGAAGAGTTTCCAGACCTCCTGGGGGCCGTACCTCAAATGGAAGGAGCAGGAGAGGAGGGGCAGTGAAGCGGCTGTTTAAGAGATTAAGGGTGGGTGGTGGGAGATCTCGGAAAGGAAGGACGTGAATGACTTGATGTTGAAGAGGTGGGGAATAAAGGAGTCATGTGGGGGCACTCAGGGAAAGGAGGCCTGGAGCATATGTGATTCCAATTCAAAGTGTATGCATTTTGTGTATAGTAGAGATGGGGATATATGTCTGTGGGATGATGAATGACATAAGGAAGGCCGACATAATATATGGCTTATGAGAGGGTAGGATTGTAATGGATAATGTTGCACCCTATGGTAGTGTGTCAGTATGAAAGGGGGGGAGGGGGGGAAAGCAATTTATAGGGGAAGGTGACAACATGGCTGTATTTAGTTGATGTGTATTTGTTGTGGTTGACTTTCAATAAAAAGTAAATGGAAAAAAACAAAACTTGCCAAAGTCCCCGAAGTCCTGTAGTAAAAACTAGCCATTTTATTTAGAAACTTAATATATTTTTTCAGTTTCCTTGTGTGTAATCCTACTTGTTTGCTCGCCTATTATTGAGAATCTCTTCAGATTGCAAAATGTGTTTATCCAGGGCGGCTCTATAATGAGGCCGAGTGAGGCGGTAACTTTGTGCTATTTTTATATTTTACACAGTATTAGAGAACTGCATCTCTTATTTATCTGATGTTGCACTGCATGTGGACTCTGACTTCTTGGGGTTTCAGTTTAAATTTTGTCTACATATTTTTATTTTTACTTTAGATTGTGGTTACTTATTCTGTACTTGGTGAGGGTCGATGTTGTGAGTGTGTGACTGAGGTCAGGTGTTCTGTTAACATGGAGTTTGTACATAAACATCTATACTGTACTGTAGTAATTTGACTTGTTCAGCTTTTCAAATAGGTGTATGGATGTTCCAGGGCCCACTGTAGTATTTACAATGACGCTTTTTTTGGATGTGCTCCTTACATGAGTTTTGGAAGTTTGTGCTGATATGGTATGGTATGGTATGGTAAGTTTGCTCTTTGTTGTAGGGTTTTGTATTAGTTCACAATATGCCTAGTACTGGAGAATAGTGCTTGTTGTTGTTAGTGAGATGATGAAAGGTCAAGGGAGACGGCCACGGAGATATCACCACGATCATGTGAGGTGTGAAGTTCATTAAGAAAAGCAAGTCTCAACACTGTGGCCAGAGGAAAAGCTGGACTGACGGGTATGAAGGCAGTGAGTAGAATCCAGGTGGTGCGAGAGTTGGGTAAAAATGGCTTTTTTGAGAATCTCGGAGAGAAAAGGGAGATTGGAAACTGGATGATAATGTGCAGGGTTGAGGGAGTCAAGGGATGGCTTTTTCAGGATGAGATGGACTAGAGCATGTTTCCACGGGTTGGGAAAGGAACCTGAGGAGAGACTGGCATTTATCATAGTGAGGATGAAGGGAAGGAAGGCAAGGGAAGGTTTGAGGAGCCAGGAGGAGGGAATAGGATCGAGGGTACAAGTTGTCTTATGCAAGAAAGAGAGAGATTTGATGAGTTCTGTGGCAGTGAGTGGATGGAAAGATACCCAGATGTGGGAAAGTGGAGAAGAGTGGGGGGGGGGGGGGGAGAGGGCAGAGGAGGAGAAGACAGTGGAGGTGGACAAGATTATAGTGAAGCTCGAAGATCAGTGATCTTGGTGATGAAGAAGGAGGCCAACTGAGAAAGGCTGGGGATGAAGGGAGAGGATGATGGGAGGGATCAGGACTGAAGTGCTGTGAGAGATCTGAGAACTGAGTAAAGTTGGTGGGTGCGGTTGGAGGCAGAGGATATAGCTGTGGAGAAATATGCCTGTTTTGCCTGATGAACTTGAGCACGGTAATATGAGTGATGTTCCTTAAAAAGATGCAGTGCATGGGAGGAGGGGGACTTCCTCCAAAGACGCTCGGCATGTTGGAGCTGGGAGCGCAAAAGGCGGAGACCAGAGTGATACCAGGGCTGTGGGGGACGATGGCGCACAGGCGGGGACCACAGGGGAGCTAGTAGATCAAGAGCAGAAGGCATTCCAATCTACAACCTGTGAGTGCAGAGAAAGTGAGGAAAAATCTGCAGGGAGGAGTTGATCGGCAGCTGGAAAAAGCTGGAGGGTAAAAGAGGTGATGCGGCAAGAGCAACGAGAGGGGACCTGAGGGGGGTTAGCAAGGGAACAGGAGGTGATGACATTCCCAGATGGTAAGAGGAAAAGAAAGCAGTTGTGGTCAGTCCATGGTAGAGGCCTAGAGCGCAGATTCTAAGGTGAGAACGAGGAACTTGCAGGATCACCAGATCAAGAGTGTGACCTGCAGCATGAGTGGGTATGGCAACATTTGATGGAGGGCCAGGTCCTGAAGAAAGGCGATGAAGGACTGCTCTCTGGAGGAGGAGGGGGCCTCAAAGTGGACATTGAAATCCCCTGAGATTATGAGGTGAGGATACTGGAGAGAGAGGTCAGAGATAGAAGGAGAGAGTCCCAAAGATGAGGCTGGAGGGACAGTGGGGAGTAAACAATGAGGAAATAAATTGCTGGGGAAAACTGTAAGCACAAGAGGAGGGCCTCGGGATAATGTAACGTAGGGGAAAAGACCTGAACAAACGGGAGGGAAGAACGGTGGAGGGTGGCCATGCCCCCACCACCGCGACCCTTACAAGGAACAGAGATGGCAAAGTAGTTTGGAGGGAGGCAGCGAACAAGGAGTGGTTCCTCACCATCCCTGAGCCATGTTTCAGAGAGGAGGAGGAGGTCTAGAGACTCCTGAGTGATCAGGTCCTGTAATAAGAGGGAACAACAGTTCACTAATCCCAACTTGATGGAATGAGGATGTGGGAAAATGGGGGCAGGGGGAGGAGGCAGATGTCCAGTA
This sequence comes from Ichthyophis bannanicus, assembly GCA_033557465.1. Classification (NCBI taxonomy): domain Eukaryota; kingdom Metazoa; phylum Chordata; class Amphibia; order Gymnophiona; family Ichthyophiidae; genus Ichthyophis; species Ichthyophis bannanicus. Next base: position 370,054,255 of record CM066031.1, read on the forward strand.
GAAAGACAGAAGAGGAGATTTGCAGGATTGTGTGACGTAGGAATGTGGGCAGTAGGGTGAGGAAGTTTACCCCAAAGAACAGGGATGGTGGCCATCAGAAAAAAACTTGAGAGGTCAGACTGAGTAGGGTCTTGAGGGAAGGAAAAGAGAGACTACTCACCTGAGCCCAGGGGAAGCAACCAGAGGCAGGAGAAAAAGGAGGACCAGAAATGCAAGCGGAAGCCAAAACTACTAAGGAAGAGTGGTTCAGGAGTCCTAACACTAGCACCTACACCGCTGGAGCCGCCCCAAGGAGCACGCTGCCAATGCAGAGCTTTTATACCACAGGTGGAAGTGATGGGTACCTGGTTGAGCGTGGCCGCGTCACTTTCTGGAGGGGAGGAGCTGGAGGACAATGAGGAGGAGACCTGGGGAGACACAGAAATAACGGCAGCAGTTTAGTCCAGGCAGGAAACAGAGCAAAACAGTATGAGTAAAGGTAATATGTGCACCGCCAATGCAGAGCTTTTATACCATAGGTGGAAGTGCTGGGTACCTGGTGTCACCAGTAATCTCCCCAGAGCCAGGGGCACGTAGGGTTGGTCAGCCTGGGTATCCTAACTTAGAAAGTATGGTAGTGCATTTGTTCCTGCACTGCCTTATGGGAGTTGTAGTTCCTCTTACTCTCCAAGAAAGAAATAATTGTAGTCGAGTGATTTCAGGCAAAATGACAAGGTTTTTATTTCCCCTTCCGGGCGGATTAAATGCATGTGAAAACTTAGGACAAAATAGCCATATGCAGCTGGCATAAAGAAAACATTTCAGGAACTTAGGACAAAACAGCTTCTTTTGCTTCAAGCTTCAAAATATGCAGTGCTTAACCCAAACACAAAAGTAACAGTCACTTTTTATACAAAAGCAACACTTTGCTTTTCTTCTGCTGTTTAGACAGCCTTCTTAACAGCCTGGTCAGCAAAGTGATATAATATGATCAGCTAGTGATAACGTGCAGTCCATTTGCTCATCTGTTATATCCTCAATAACAGGCCCTATCTGCATTTCCTCTGAATCACTATCAGCTGGGTAAGTTTGCACACTGCTATATGGCGTTTCAAAGTACACTCCCCCTCTGTCTTCCTGAGGCTTCTCTTTATAGCACTCTAATGAGTGGGGTTGTGAAGTACCGTATATATTGAAGTTAGTATAAGGAGAGTCCAATACTTCTTGGCAAGCACAAGGAAAACTTTTATAGTTAGTTTCACCTCTGTATAATTTGTGCAGCCTACCTTTTGGCTTTAGAAAGGAAGAACTTCTCAGCACTGCTGGGCCAGCAAGGGTTCCAAACACTGGATATGTTTTCCTGCCTTTTAGCTTCTCAGCTTTTTCCTCAGACATACAAATATCCTCTGGCCAGCACCTCTCTCTCTCTGGAGTTTCTGAGTGCTCCCACACTAGCCTCTCAGGCAGTCTCTCCCTCCGGCTGCCTTCAAGGTATGGCACCGGTCCTGGACTGCTCCCACCTGGCTTTTGGGCATGGGTTCTCTGAGTCCTTCTTACTCTTGCTTCCTGTGCTGTGTCTCCCGTTGCTCTCTTCACCTCCTCTGTTGCTCTCCCCTCGGTTGCTCTCCTGGTCAAATCTAGTGAGCACTTTTTATATCTCTGCTTCTTAGGGCTTAGCTCCGCCCCTCCCCCAACCAGGTGTTTTCCCTTAACTCCTGAGCTTGGGGATACGTTGCAGCATGGGCGTGTTTGCTCCTCTCGTGACTCACTTTGTTTACGTTTCCCTTGGAAACCCTGAGCCATGTGCTCTGCCTGCCTGACAGTTTCTGAAGCAAATTCCTCTGCTTCACTTAGCTCCATAGACTCAGAAGGGTCTTCTACATGACACTGGTTGAGCGCGGCCGCGTTTGTGCGGACACGTCACTTCCTGGAGGAGAGGAGCAGGAGGACAATGAGGAGGAGACCTGGGGAGACACAGAAATAACCGCAGCAGTTCAGTCCAGGCAGGAACCACAGAGCAAAACAGCATGAGGAAAGGAATCACTTTATTATAAAACTTGGTATAGGGTGGATCAGTTACTAGAATCTGGTATGCATTCGCTCTGCATGCTGAAGTAATTGTCCTCAAAAATATGACCTTCCAAGTCAGATACTATAGATCACAGGTATCTAGTGGCTGAAAAGGAGCTTTTATCATCTAATGGAGTTGGTCTTTAAACATGTCTCTGTGAAAGATATCTAAGATAAGTCAAGCAGTTTTGGTGTAGTGCAGGAGAAAGAATCTAATGTGCTGTCACACCAAATGGAAAACCTCTTCCTAGAAGCCAAAATGACCGCAGAAACACCATCAGGCAGGTTTAGGAGAAGTAATGTAGCCCTTTCAGCATCCAAGCTGTGAGGGCGAGGGACTAGATATTGGAATCCAATATAATCCTCTGAGTCTGGATGATTAGTGTTGGGGAATTACCTAAGTTTATGGTGGTTCTTATAGAACATTTCAGAAGAAGAGGGAAACAGATTTATCTCAGTCAGTAAGATGCTACAAGAATCATGGTTTCTCAGTCTCTTCTGAGTTTCGGAGAGTCTTCTATATCAGAGGTATGGAAGAATACACATACAGAAGATCCTCCTCCCAATCTAGGAGGAAGGCATCCAAGACTAGTTTGCCATGTGCCCCTGTCCAGGAACAAAACTAAGGTGACTTTCTGTTCTAAAAAGTGACAGAGAGATCTATAACATGTGCCTCACTCGTTATAGTATCTGCGTCACTCTCTGACAGAGACCATTTGTGTGATTGCAGTACATGACTTAGTTTGTCCCATTGGTATCTACTATTTTCCAGTATGATTTTAATTTAGTACTATATGAGCCTTTGACACAGACTGATCGCTGAAATTATGTCGGGCATTTGATGGATTTTTTGACAGATGCGCTCCTATTGGATTACTGTTTTAGTGGGATTTTACTTTTTAATAAACTTGGATAATCCTACTAGTGTCATTACTTAGCTTATCCTTCCGCTTCCTATTATGAGACATGCCAAGAGAGTTACGTGAACACTTGAAGCCTCGTGTCCCAATATCCTCCTTATATTCCATACTGGTGTTTGCTGACTCTTACGAACCTCTTCCACCATGGATAACAATGTAACATAGTATATGACGGCAGATAAAGGCCAGTATGGTCCATCTAGTCTTCCCAGCAAGGTGGGAAGAGTAGGTGCACCTGCCACTCCTTGCATGTCACCTCAGATAAAGACCATTATGGTCCATCTAGTCTGCCCAGCAAGGCAGCAAGAGTAGGTGCACCTGCCACTCCGTGCAGGTCACCCCTCCAAATTATTTTGTTTAGGAGTGTACCCACTGCTCAGTGTAAGTCACTCCTATTTGTTGAGATATAGGAGATAGTTGAGATATAGGAGGGAGGAGTGGCCTAGTGGTTGGGGCAAGGTACTACAGGCTGGAAGGTCGGTGGTTCAAATCCCACTAGAGGACAGCAACCTTGGGCCAGAAGGACTGGGGTTTCTAGTCCCACAGGTGCTTTTTGTGGTCTTCGGCAAGCCACTTAACCCTCCATTGCCCATGTTCCCTGTAAGTATTAGTCTATGTGTCTCATATCCCCTCGTGTTAAATGTATCCCCCAACCGCTTTGACCCGGTGAAAAGCGGGATATAAATGCAGCTAAATAAATAAATAGTTATGTTTATTTTGACTTTATCCTGTTGCTATAAAGGGATCCACATTGTCTGTCTCATGCCATTTTAAATTCTGTCACTGTATTTGCCCCCACCACTTCCATCGGGAGGGTATTCCAAGCTTCCACCACCCTTTCAGGAAAAAGTATTTCCTGACATTGCCTTTCAATTTACCTCCTTGCAGCTTCATGTTATGCCCTCTAGTTTTACAGCTTCCCCATCTTTGGAAGAGGTTTGTTTGTTCATTAATACTCTTTAAGTATTTGAAAGTCTGAATCATATCTCCCCGTCCCTCCTCTCCTCCAGAATGAACATGTTTAGGTCTTTAAGTCTCTTCTCATAAGTCTTCTGACACAGGCTCCAAATCATTTTGGTTGTCTTCCTTTGAGCCTTTTTATATCCTTTGTGAGATATGGTCTCCAGAACTAAACACAATATTCCAAGTGAGGCCTCACCAGCGACTTGTACAATGGCATAAGTACCTCTTCCTTTCTGTTGTTAATTCCTCTCTGTATGCAACCCAGCATCCTTTTGGCTTTTGCCACTGCCTTTCATACTGTTTCATCACCTTGAAATCCTCAGAAACAATCACTCCAAGGTCCTTCTCCCGGTCCGTGCACACCAACCTCTCACCCCCTATTGCATACAATTCCCTTGGATTTCTGCTTCCCAAGTGCATAATACTGTACTTCTTCACATTAAATCTTAACTGCCAAGCATTAGACCATTCTTCTAGCTTTTGTAGCTTTTTCCTCATGTTCTCCACTCCCTCAGGGGAGTCCACTCTGTTGCAATTTTCATGTCATCTGCAAAAAGACAGACCTTTCTATTCATTCCTTCAGCTATATCACTTACAAATACATTGAGCAGTACCAGTACCGGTCCTGGGACTGAACCCTGGTGCAAACCGCTAATCACCTTCCTTTCATCCGAGTGAGTTCCGTTTACGGTCACCTTCTGTTGTCTGTCTGTCAGTCAATCAATTTCTGATACAGTTCACCACTTTGGGACCCATCCCCAATCTGTTGAGTTTATTGATAAGCCTCCAATGAGGAACAGTATCAAAGGCTTTGCTGAAATCTAGGTAGATCACAACCATCGCATGCCCTTGATCTAGTTCTCTGGTCACCCAAAGAACTCAATCAGATTTCTTTGGCAAGATTGTCCTTTGGTAAAACCATGTTGCCTCAGATCATGCAACCTGTTGGTTTTGAGGAAGTTCACTATTCACTCTTTCAGGAGCACCTCCATTACTTTTCCCACCACCGAGGTAAGGCTTACTGGCCAGTAGTTTGTCACTTTTTCCCTACTACTATTTTTGTGAAGAGGTACCACATCAGCCCTTCTTCAGTCCTTTAACGGCCCTGCAAGAACCTCTCTGAGCTCTTTCAGTATTCTGGGATGTATCCCATCCGGTCCCATGGCCTTGTCCACTTTCAGTTTTGCAATTTGTTCTAACACATCATCTTCTGTGAATGGTGTGGAATCGATTCCATTCCCATTTGTATATATGTCAATCACAGGTGGTCCTTCATCAGGATATTCTTTAGTAAAAACAGAGCAGAAGTATTTGTTTAGCATTTTTGCTTTTTCAATGTCACTTTCCACAAATCCGTTCCCAGTACTTTTGAGTCCTGCAATTCCACCTCTGATTTTCCTCCTCTCCAGAATATACCTGAAAAATGTTTTGTCACCACACTTCACATCTTTAGTCATCTTTTCTTCTGCCTTTGATTTTGCTACCCTTAGTTCTCTTTTTGTCTCTTTTAGTTTGATCTTATATTTTTTTCTGTGTTCCTTTGTTTGTGAACTTCTGAATTTTGTAAAAGCTGTGGTTTTTTGCCTTTATTTGTGCAGCCACTTCTTTGGAGAACCAAATAGGTTTCCTTTTCCTCTTGTTTTTATTTACTTTCCTTACATATGTATCTGTTGCCCCTTTCCTGTGATGATCCTTTCCTGTGGAAGAAAGATTTTTGCCGGAGTCATGTCTAAAAGAATTCTAATGAATTTCAATTGAAATGATGGGCTTAAATGAGACTTGGGATAATTCATGACAAATCCTATTAACTCCAGCACCCTGATGGTTGTTTGCATTGATATTTGAGTCCCTTCCTGAGATGTGTTCTTGATCAACTAATCATTTAATAGGGAAACATGTGCATCTTAGTCTGTTTAGACACCCTGCTACTGTGGTGAGGCATTTTGTGAATATTTGAGGAGTTGACACAAGGACCAAGGGCAGAATGAGGTACTGTAAGATGTTTCTATATTATGAATCGGAGATATTTCCTATGACTAGGATGCATCTTTATGTGGGTGTAAGCATCCTTTATCCAGAGAAACATAACCTGTCTCCTTTTTGGAGGTAGGGAATGAAGATGCCCAGGGAAACAATCTTGAACTTTTCTTAAATTTGTTAAAGGCTCTTAGCTCTAGGATGGAATAGAATTCCCCCATCTTCTTTGTGATCAGGAAGTACTTGGAGTGGAATCCCTGCCCCCTTTTCCCAGGTGGAATGGGTAGCGCGCATTAGCCTCTAAGAGGAAAGAGTGCTCCTTAGTAAGTATTTCCTGATGCAGAGAATTTGGCCATGATATTCTTGATTGGAAATTTTGTGTCTTCTTGAATAGATGAAGACAGTATCGTAGTCAGATGATCTTTGAAACTAATAGTTGGAGATTATAAGGGACCCTGCAGTTTGCCAAAAAGTCCATCTTGCCATCCTACTGGAAGGCTGTCTGGCAAGGATATTGGAATGCTGGCTATGTTCTTGTGATGGCAGTAAAAACCCTGTCCCTGGTTTTGTCTGCAGAGCTGGTTGAGGTTTCTGGGCCCTCAGTTGGTTTGGACAAGAGCAAGCTCCCCGACAAGGCAGGAAAGAACATAATGGAGAAGAATACCTACATCTATGAGAATAATAGGATCTCCTTTCTCCTCCACTTTGATTCCTCCTAGATGAAGAGGAGGCTGGGTCAGAAGAAGGCCCGGAGAGAAATTTATCAGGGAAGCAGTCTCCTTAACTTTATTTCTGAAGAGATTTTCTCCACCGAGTGGCATGCTTGCAAACTTTTCTTGCACATCATATCTGAGGTCTAAGGCCTGGATTCACAAGTCTATAGGTCCCACTACCCATCAGAGGTGTTCTTGATGGCATTTCAAAAACATCTTAGGTTGTTTGGATCATGTGTTTTCTGTCCTTCTTCCCTTTGCCTACTAGCGAACAGAGCTGATCTGTCTTCCATCTTGTGCACAATGTTCACATGCATGGAGTGGAGGAGTAACCTAGTGGTTAGAGCACTGGCTTGAGAAGCAAGAGACTAGGGTTCAGTTCCCACTAGCACTCCTTGTGGCCTTGGGCAAGTCACTTAACCCTCCATTGCTTCCGAAGAATCCAAGTTATCAATGTCCCTATTTAATGTACATTACCAAGTTTAAGTTACAATGTAAACTGCTTTGGCTAAAATGATAAAGCGGTATAAAAATCCTGTTAAATAAATAAATGTGGACATGAAGAGCTGCTATGAAGCTATGTGGGAGGTGAGCATAGTGTTCTGGAAAACTGTTCTCTCAAGAGACTCCAATGTCCACTCCTCTCTCTCTGGGGGCACTGAAGAGTGCAACTTGGAACATTTGGCCCTTTTGAGAGCTGATTTGACCACCAAGGAATGGTAAGGAAGCTGCTGATTTCTGAATCTAGGAGCCATCTGAACTCTGTACATGAAATCAGCCTTCACATGTATAGGTTGTACAGAGAGGGAGTTCTCCCACATTCTCATCTGTACATTCTTGAGGATTCTGTGAATGGGCACTGTCACAGGTTCCTTGGGAGGGCTGAGGAATTGAAGGTCTTGGGTTTCTCCTCCATCAGTAACTTAAAAGGGATAACTCCAGCCACTTCTTTAATAAAGTCAATGAAGGAGAGCTCCTCAAAGAGATTTTCTCCTCTCATGAGGTGGAGATGAATCTAATAGCAAACCAATGAAACTCGCTTCATTAGAGAATCATTCTAGTTCATAGACAGAGTCTCAGTTCCAAATCCTCAGAAGTACTACAAAAGAGAAGTCTGGGTCTCTGCCTGGATCATTATGGATACATCCATGTCAATGGGCCTTAAATGAAAGTATCGATACACCAATGATCTCTGATGACTCGGTAAAACTTCCTCCCCTGATACAGTGGAGATGGACACTGGTGTGTAAGATTTTGAATCTCTCCTCTAGACAGTGTGTGGGTCTCAAGTACTATATAGAGTTCTCGATGAATCAGCATCAACAATGTCAAATCAGCAGTGTTACACCAAGCAAAGAAATTGCAGCTCCTCATCAAGTAGAAGCTCGTGAGGAAATTTGAAGGCTAATGGCTGAAGGTGTAGATGGTGTACAATAAGTGTGTCCACATCCTCCTGAGTAACCTGGGGAGTATTAGTGGATTGGTTTAGGGTACTTAGAGGCTGTTATGACTCTTCTGGTACCGAGGAGGATGAGTGATCCTTTAGGTCAGGAGTGGCCAACTCCGGTCCTAGTGCACCACGATCCAGCCTGGTTTTCAGGATGTCCCTAATGAATTTTTATGAGATATATTTGCATACAATGGGAGGCAGTGGATCTCTGTATCTCAATGTTCTTGACGTTGAGCTCCGAAGAGGTGCAATGTCAATACATACTATCCTGTGCTCTGGTTCACCATCATGTGCCATCAACATCCATAAAGAAGAGAATGAATCCTTCCTTTTCTTTGGGGAGACTCCGTGGACTACTGGTCCTGATAGTCTCTCGTGATGCTTGGTGTCAAGGATGGTTGATGTACTCTTGATCTTGATGCATCCCAAAAGCACCAAAAATCTATTCATGCTCTTGTTCATGACCATGAAGGCTCTATTTTGACATGTGTGAACACATATGACAAGATAGTCAGGCCCCAGGCATTGTAAGTGCCATTTATGTATATCCATCTTGGATATGGTCTTGCTGCAGCAGGTGCAGTTTTTAAAGCCACTGAGGGCTTTCTGCTGAAACATGAAAGATAGCCTCAGTGAAATATAATGACTCAGTTGTGAGCACTCTTCCCTCTAAGCTGTGCGCGTGTGCGCGCGCACACACCTCGCCGAGCGAGCGCACATACTTTACAACAGAGCGCACAAAAATTACGGCTCTGATTCTGATAGAAAACAACACAGACGTCTTAAAATTTAAAAGTTATGATTGTAATCACTAGAAATTTCCCACTTCATTTAGTAATCGTCTATTTTCATTTAATTTGATTAAAATCAATGTGGTGTACATACTGTATTCTGACGTGTAGTCAAATTTTAAAGTATATAACTCTGAGTGTCGTTATGTGGCGCACAAAAATTTAACCTTCCTTCAAAAGCTGCAGACAGCTGATATTTTATGCGTACACAGCCTACAGAAAATTAGAGGGAACATTGGTTGTGAGAAAGTACAGCAGATTGGAGCACCCAAGGCCTAAGAAACAAGTATGAGCAGGTGGTCACCAAAATATCAATAAAATTTAAAGAACAACTTTAAAACCTTCCAAGGAAACTATAAGGCCACTGCAAGCCAACATGATGGTGACAGAAAAAACTCTGGTGAGGTATTAAAATATATCTTTTGTCCAAATGGCTCTGTAGAAACACAGACTGAGGTAGTCCCCAAATGGAGAGTGGCATGCATATGTTTTGGGGCTTCTCAAAATCTTCTACAGAAGCTTTTTCCACACCGGGATCTGTCAGTGACATCACCCTTCTGTAAGAATGTAATATCCTGCTTGTTTTCAGAAAAACAAAGATTGACCCCAAGATCAAAGGAGAATATGAGCAATTTGCCTAAAATGTAGGTCCGAGAGTGTTGAAAGAACTGAAATATGAGATTGCAGACCTGCTATTAGTAATCTGTGAACTTTCATTAAAATCATCTGTAATACCTGAAGATTAGAGGGTCGCCAATGTAACGCCAATTTTTAAAAAGGGTTCCAGGGGTGATCCGGGAAATTACACACCGGTGAGTCTGACGTCAGTACCGGGGAAGATGGTAGAAACCATCATAAAGAACAAAATTACGCAGCATGTAGATAGTCATGGCCTAATGGGAGACAGCCAACATGGCTTTAGACAAGGAAGATCTTGTCTTACTAATCTGATATGTTTTTTTGAAGGTGTGAATAAACAGGTAGACAAAGGTGAGTTGGTTGATATAGTGTGTCTGGACTTTCAGAAATGCTTTGACAAGGTCCCTCATCAGAGACTTTTGGCAAAACTAAAAAGTCATGGGATAGGAGGCAATGTACTATTGTGGATCGGGAACTGGTTAAAAGATAGAAAGCAGAAGGTAGGGCTAAATGGCCAATTTTCCCAATGGAAAAAGGTGAATAGTGGAGTACCCCAGGGATCTGTACTGGGTCCGCTACTTTTTGACATATTCATAAATGACCTGGAAAAGGGAATAACTGGTGGGCTAATCAAATTTGCAGATGACACAAAACTGTTTAAAGTTGTTAAAACCCAAGAGGACTGTAGAAAACTGCAGGAGGATCTGGATAAATAGGAAGACTGGGCATCCAAATGGCAGATGAAATTTAATGTGGACAAGTGCAAAGTTATGCACCTAGGAAAGAACAACCCACACTATGGTTACACGATGTAAGGTTCCACATTGGGAACCGCCACCCAGGAAAAAGATTTAGGAGTCATCGTGGATAACATGTTAAAACCCTCCGCTCAGTGTGCAGCGGCGGCCAAGAAAGCAAATAGAATGCTAGGTATCATAAGGAAAGGAATGGAAAATAAAACAAAGGATATTATAATGCCTCTGTATCATTCCATGGTACGACCGCACCTTGAATATTGTGTGCAATTCTGGTCGCCGTATCTTAAAAAGGATATAGCGTTATTAGAAAAGGTACAGAGAAGAGCCACCAAAATGGTAAAGGGGATGGAAGGCTACTCCTATGAAAAGAGGCTTCAAAGGTTAGGGTTCTCTAACCTGGAAAAGAGACGGCTGAGGGGAGATATGATAGAGGTCTATAAATTAATGAATGGAGTGGAACGGGTAAACGTAGATCGATTGTTTACGCTATCAGAATATAGAAAGACTAAGGGACATGTAATGAAGCTACAGGGTAAACTATTTAAGACAAATAAGAGAAAATATTTTTTCACTCAACGTGTAATCAAACTCTGGAATTTGTTACCGGAGGATGTAGTAAGAGCTGTTAGTGTAGCTGGGTTTAAAAAAGGTTTGGACAAGTTCCTGGAGGAAAGGTCCATAAACCATTATTAAAAAGGGACCCAGGATATCTATGCTTGACCCAGTACAAGCATTGTGGAACCTGTGTCTTTTGGGGATACTGCTAGGAATGTATGACCTAGATTGGCCACTGTTGGAAACAGGATACTGGGCTTGATGGACCTTGGTCTGACCCAGTATGGCATATCTTATGTTCTTAGGTGAGCAGAAAAATCCACTGCTTACCCTGGGATAAGCAACGTGGAATCTGTGTACCTGTTTGGGAACCTGAAAGGTACTTGTGACATGGATTGGCCACTGCTGGAAACAGGATACTGGACTTGATGGACCTTGGTCTGACCCTGTATTGCATATCTTATGTTCTTAAATCCAAGAGCAGGAACCATAGAAACATTACTCAATCATTACCCTTACTCAGCACACTCGGAAGAAAGACAGCAGAGGGACTTAATCTGAGCAGTAGTTGCTGTTCCTTGGTTTCTAGATCTAGGTCTTAGGTGGTGTTGTCTAAGGAATATACACTGTAGTGGGACTCATAATCAAGTTATTAGAATTTGGTAGTGATTCTGCTCTGTGATGTTTATAGTTGCAAATGTTGTGACCACATTTGTTCATAATTCATTCAAGCTTACCTCACCATCATAACCCCCTTCCTTGGTTCTCCTGCATTCAGGGCATAATGTAAGATTTTGGCACCCTTAGGCAAGACCAGACAGCAGATCCCAGAGAATGGGAGTCGGGGTGTCAGAAATTCCAAAGATTAGTGAGCCAGAAAAGAGACACTGACACTTTTTTCAAGCAGCAAACACATATGGCCTAAAGAAAGAAAAAACAGGTTCCTCTTTGGCTTAGGTATTTGGTATCTTCAAAATTTGGTAACCTAGGCAGTTCCCAATGTTTAGATCTGGGCCTGCTTGCATTCCCTTTATCCTTACTTCAGCTTTCTTACACTTTCTCCTACTCTCCCCTCCCCTTAGTTTTCTCTTACCCTCTGTATTTCCTCCCAGGATTGGTCCTATCATAGCTGCTGAGGAAATTAACAGTGCAGATCTTGGAGAGGAAAGAGGTGCCAGAGAGCCCATGTTTATATTGCTGACTTCGGGAGGGGCATTCAAATCCTCCTCATCTCTCCACCAGCATTCACTACCTCCTCATTCTCCCCCCTCCCCAAGCATCCACTTCTCCTTGTCTTTACTGCTATCTCCTCTCCTTTCTTTTCCATGCTGCCTCTTTGACTTCCTCCATTTCCTTCACTTTCCTACTCTCTCTTCTGCTCTCTCCTTGAGTTAATCCAAAGGTTGGTAAATTATAGTCTGCATGACACATTTGGCACTTGGTTTTCATCCAGCCAGGAGTGGCAAGATGAGTCTTAGATCATAGCAGAAAAAAGCAAATCACTTGTGCCTGAAATTGACATCCATGAGCTAGAAGTGATGTTGCTGCTGGACTCCTCTCTCATATTTCTACATTGGTAACTCCAAGTGTACTCTCCCTCCACGATTCTCTGAAACGTTGGGAATGTCACTACCTTCTTGTTTATACCTCAGCGGAGTGACCTTCATTGTGCCCCCCCCCCCCAACACTGTGACTGGGCTCCCAATTTGGCCCTTGGGCCCAAATATTCATCTAACCCCAAGGTGACCTCTTTACTCCTCTTTATTGGTTTCTCTTTCCCGATTTCTCAAACAGCAGCTCAAGTTATTATATTATTAGTATTTGTATTTAGCTCGCACATTTCTAGGAGAAAATAAAGGCAAGTTACATTCAGGTATAGTATCCAAGTTATGTCTGCTAGCATATAACCTCCTTCTGCCTTTCTAACCCCCTTTGCCTTTCCCAACTGATTGAGTCTCCTGAGTGGAGTGAAACAAAGCAGTTGTACAAAGCAGGAGATAAACAGCAGCCTGCTAAGTCTGCGGATCCTGATAATCTTAAGAGACAGTCTTGCTGCTCTGGCTTGTACAACTGGTTGAACCAGCCCTAGGAATTCTAATGAATTAGAAGTTGGCTCCGCTTACACCATCCACAGTAGTCTCAAAATACACTAAGCAATGATATCAAAGCCTTATAAGACAAATGAAAAACATATAATTAATGTATCAGATTCCTTAAAGAAAGACACTTTATAGTCAGAGTTATTAAAGTGATTTTCTCCCTGGTGTGGTCAGATATTTGATTTACAGACTATTAAACAGCTCAGTCTGCAAATCATGCACAATATATAGGATTTCTTCAGAAGACAACAATAACAGCTTTTCTTAAGTTAGGACAAGAAGCAATAAAAGCTTTGCTTTTTGATTGATAGGCTAACAGGGAAAGAAAAGTAACAAAAACTTTAAAAACTCTCCAGCAAATAAGTCATTTTATTGGCTCTAACATGCCACATTTTGTCATTCCCAGAAGTTAAAGATACTGCTGATGGCTGCCAAACAATGGGAAGTGTTGATATGTGATGAAAGGTATTTATTTAGCAAGAAGAAAAGAATGTTATTCATCTTTCACATAAAGAAACCTGTTTTAACTTCCAGTAGTCAATCATAAATTAGTATCATGCTGTTATTTAAAAGACTGCAAGTCAGATATAAGGAACTGGGTGAAAGCGCCACAAGATTGAGAAAAATTATAGGAACAAATTGTAAGCAATGGAAAGACATCTCATAGCTGCACAAGCTTGTAACAAAATTAAGCAGTGTGTTCAATGTTTCTTAAAAATGCTCCTTATCAGAATCTCATGCATCTCTTATGCTGAGCTATTTAAAACATAACTCTTGAATGAGCAATTGAAGAAGGGACTTGCTGAAGAAAAATTAAAAAAAAAGAACTGTGACCATAGTTAAAAGGTGGATATCTTCATTTCAAAAATGCAATTATTTACTAAGTAAAATAGCCAGAGAATCAATAAGACCTTTGAATAAGACAAAAAGAGAAAGCATTAGAGCCAAGACAGGCAAATTAATTAGTTACCATCTAATCACTGCAATAGATGCAGACAGAATATATGATCATATTGTGTCCAATAACATCATGGCAATAGAGCAAAAGGGCAACAAAAGAGGGGCATATGACATCAAAGACCAGTTAATGTTGAATAAGGCCATCATGAGCAGTGCTAAGAGAAGCAGAAATCTCAGTATAACATGAATTGATTATAAGAAAGCTTTTGACAGCGTCCCACACTCATGGTTGATAAATTGCCTTGAAATGTATAAAATAAATCATTGTTTGATAGACTACATTAAATTCACTATGGCAATGTGGCAAAGATGGTCAGTATATCATTCCTAACATCAGGATCCAGCAAGGAAAATTTCAGGGGGATTCCCTGTCACTCCTTCTGTTTTGTTTGACGCTTAATCCAATGAGTACTGTCACGCCCTCACCACTCGCCTCTAGCTTAGAGGGGCGTGGTTATATGAGGAACTTTCCCCTTTCAGCCTTAACTGACTAATTCCCCGCAATGTTTTCTGGGAAATGTAGTTTAATTGCGCTATATATGGGCTTCAGGTAGAAAGCTGTAGTCGGGATCCTTGGGGTAAGGCAATGACAGAAATTTATTGAGCACAAATAAGGTTCATAAATACCACATTCAGGCATACGTCTCCAGGCTTCTTCAAAGTACAACAGGTTATAAGCAAAACAAAAACCCAAAACCAAAGTGGCAGCTTAAAGTATTCTTCAGCTCAGAAAAACATAGCCTTTAACAGCAAGGCTACCAGCTTCCTTTAGCCTTGCTGGTTAAAGGACAAAACACAAAACAGGCTTTCTTCTGTGGCAGTTTGCCTTCTTTTCCAGTCTCAAACCTTTCCAGGCTGTTTTCCAATTAACAAGCAAAACAAAAACTCCAAACAGGAACAAACTTTCAACGTGCAAGCAAAGTTCTATTCAGGTTTCTCAGGAAAATTCAAGAGTAAAAAGAAAGCTTTTTCCTCACAGTTCATTTGGCTTCTTGCCGTCTCACTTCACAGGTAGCAGGTGGCTAACAAGCACAATTCACAACTCCAGCTTGTTCTTACGTCTTAGTAAAACTTCCTCTCTTTACCACGTGGGAATTTACAATCCATCTACCTGCTTCTTATGGTTACCTTTCTCTGGAGGGCTTCCTCTCAGGACTGGCTTTCCTTCAAACCTGTGGCTAAGGCTTGGCACAAAGAGCAATCCATGAGGGTGTCTTCCTCATTCAGCTCAGCATCAGGCTCTCCTAGTTGCATAGACTCTGACTCTCCTTCTGGCTCACCGGGCTCGGCTAACAGCCTCTCGTTAGAGCTGAGAGCATCTCCTGCTCCTCTGCATTGCCCAGCATAAGTCAGGCTTCTCCTGCTCTGCTCAGCATTAATCAGGCTTCTTAGGCTCGTACCTGTGCCTCGGCTTGTATCAGCTTCTCTCTCTCTCTTTCTCCTCTTCTTGCCTTTGCCTCTGCCCTTGCTTCTGGCATTCCTTCCACCCTCTCTCTTTCTCCTTTACTATAATCTAGAATAGGCTTATATCTCCAGGGTTCTAGCCCCACCTCCTCTCTTCCCAGGTGACGGAGATCACTCTGCTTTCTGGCACCTGAGTAATCAGGGAGCTTACTGACATAAGGGTCTTGGACCTTATTTTTATTTATTTATTTATTTATTTATTTACATTCTCTTATATACCGCGCTATTCTGCATCAGTGCGGTTTACATTGAACAAACTGAAATTACATTGAACAGGGTATTATAACTTGGAGATAACTATTTTACAGGGAACATGGGCAATGGAGGGTTAAGTGGCTTGCCTAAGACCACAAGGAGCACCTGTGGGACTAGAAACCCCAGTCCTTCTGGCCCAAGGTTGCTGTCCTCTAGTGGGATTTGAACCCCCGACCTTCCGGCCTGAAGTACCTTGCCCCAACCACTAGGCTACTCCTCCACTCCACACCTTAGGTCTGTATTCACTCTCCCTTATTTCACTAGGGGAAACATGAAACCTGTTCCAGCTGGGGGTTTTCTGGTTCCTAGGTGAGGTCGTGGCTTTGTTTCCCTGATGTTGCAAAAGGGGCCCTTTTACTAGGGTGAACTCTTTGCCTTTTTCCCTTTCCCCTAACTTAGGATAGGCTTCCTTACCACATACCCCCCTACCCAAGATATTACGGGCCGGCGGAGGTTGTTGGAGTTCCTCCGAACAATCCGTAATCCTTGATAAGGCATCCGCATTTTGATGTAGTTTTCCTGCCCGATGTTCTACCCTGGTTAGACTGTCCACTGCAGATCTTTCCTGCCAGGGCCTAAGCACGTTTATATGATAAATTTGCCTGTGACCCGTACTACTCTCTATCTCATAGGATACCGGGCCTACTTGTTTGGTCACTTTCCATGGTCCCTTCCATTGAACCTCAAATTTGGGAGTGGCGCCTGCCACCATTATTAGGACTTTCTCTCCCAGGGCTAACTGGCGGGGCTTTGCCCTCTGGTCATATCGCTCCTTCTGGCGAGCTTGACTAGCCTTTAAATTCTCTTCGGCAACCTGGGAGGTCCTACTCAACCGTCCTCTTAAATCGCAGAGAAAGTGAGGGACTCCCTTAGCCTCCTTCTCCGGCTCTAACCATTGCTCCCTTAATATGTCTAGGAGACCCCAAGGGGCTCAACCATACATTAACTCATAAGGAGATATGCCTAGGGAAACTGTATCCGTTCCCGGCAGGCATAAAGAACGAAAGGAAATAACACATCCCATTCTGTCACGTTCCTGTCTAAACCCCGTCTTAACATTTGTTTCAATGTTTGATTCAGCCTTTCCACCACCCCAAAAGCGTCCCAAACCTGGGCCAGATATTTTGACACAAAATTGGTCCCACGGTCTGTTAATACTTCCCGGGGAAAACCCACTTCGCAAAACAGTTTTACTACTTCTAACGCTACTGTTTTGGCCGAGATATTGCGCAAAGGGACTGCCCAAGGAAATCTAGTGGCCTGATCCACCATGACTAAAATATATTGAAATCCTCGGGGTGTTTTTACCAGGGGTCCAACTATATCCATGGTGATTCGACCGATAGGGTCAGATATTATGGGTGTCGGAATCATGGGTACTACTGGAGGCCGGGCAGCCGTGACCCGCTGACATGAAGGGCAAGTGGCACAAAACCGGGCTGTTTCTTTAAAGACCCCGGGCCAGTAGAAACGTATAAGGATCTGATCCAGGGTCCCCGTACCCCTTTGTGGCCACCCACTGGATGCTCGTGGGCAAGCCTTAAGACCAACCCCTTGAACGCTGTGGGCACCACCAGTTGTTTCCTGATCGTCCCTGTCCGGGGATCTTGACTTTTCCTGTATAATATCTCTTTGTCTAGAAGGAATCTCGGGGGGGTATCTCGTACAACCCGGGTGTACTCAAATGCTTGGGTGAGTGCAGGGTCTGCTCGTTGTTCATAGGGAAAGGTTGGGAACTTTCCGACCAATTCCTCTGGCACCAAGGGTAACCTTTGGCTAACTTCCATCCCAGCCCTCCCCTGTGCCCTACACTGCCTCTCGCGGCATTTCACTGCTTTCCCCTTCTTAATCCTAGAAGATGGGGAAGCCACCAGGTCATCGTGTGAGGGCAAAACTCCTAGGGAATCCTCTGGGGACCCGTCCTTTTGGTCTTTGGCCATAGTCTGGGACTGGGTAGATACAAGCCTGACCTTTTGCCGTAGGCCTTTCCCCAGTCCCCTCCTAAACTGCGGCCAATCTCTTCCCAATACCAGGTCGTGGGGGAGTTTTGGAACCACTGCCACCAGAATTTCTTTCTGCACCCCTAACCCTTTTATCACTACATTGTACACGGGGTGAAATGAAACAGCGCCATGAATGCATCTAATTTGAAGCTTACCTTCTGACCTCCTCTGTTCAGACTCATTCTGGGCCTAAATTGCCCGCCAAAGCCTCTGTGATACCATGCTTTGGTCGGCCCCAGAGTCAAGCAGAGCATCGGAAGTGACCCCCTGTATGCTAACTGTTAAGAAAAAACCCTCTCCTAGCTGTTTCACACTTGTACCCATTAGGCCAGTGCGGGCTTTGCAACCCCTCTGCAAGTGTCCCATCTTCCCACAACGATAACATTCCTTTCCAGCCCACTTTCCTTCTTGAGCAGGCACACAGGTTTTCCCAAATTCTGCATTATTTCCCTGTTTCTTTTCTGATGAACCAAAACCGACCTCTGCCCCTGTTTTTGGAGCGCCCCCCCTTTTGCTGACGAGCTAACTCAGCTTCCATGTAGCGTTCAGTCAAAAGGGTTGCCTCTCCCGTGCTCTGGCAGTTTTGCTGAATCAGAAAGGATTGTATCTCTTTTGGTACTGCAGCCATAAACTGCTCTAATATTACCATATCCACCACTATATCTATAGTTTTCCCCTCTGGAGCACTTTAAGGCTAAACCACAAATTCTCTGGCTTAAGGCCTTAGGCGTTTCTCCGGCCTTCAGGGCCGTGGCTCTAAACATGCGGTGATACAACATTTTTGTTAACCCTAATCGATCTCTAATTGCATTTTTCACTGCATTATAGTCCATAGCCTGCGCTGCTGGCATAGCTCTATATGCGGCTAGTGCTTCTCCTGTTAAAGAGGTTGCTAATCGCACTGCTCACTGGCTAGCTGGCCATCCTACAGCTTGAGCCACCCTCTCGAATGACTCCAAAAAGTCATCTATGTCATCCTCAGGGGAAAGCTTTCCAAAATTAAATGCCCACTGTTGTGTGAGTCTACCAGACTGTCCATTTGAGGCATAGATGGTCCCGCTGGTGCCAGTATTCCTTCGCTTCCTTGTCTCTGGAGTGTAATAAGGGCTTCCACTAAGTCCAGGACAGGTTTTTGCTGCTCCTTCATGGCTGCAATCACACACTCCTGCGCCAGCTGTGCCGACTCCTGCTGGCGTTGAAATTGAGTGGCCAGCCATTGTACCAGCTCTTTTGGATCATCCATGTCTTGGGATACCTGTAAGAGAAAAGAAAAACACCAGGGGCGGCGCCACTCAACAGCCTTTTATGTCCACTTATTCCAAAAGCATTCACTTTTTTTTTTTCCTTCAATCCAGTCCAGCCCACGCCTTGGTACCCTTTACCTTATTCAGGCGTTGACTCTCGCTTCAAAAGGGTGTCCTTTTCCTGGTGCTCCAACCTGGACCGCTCCCTCGTTTGGCCGACTCTGACAGCGAAGTCCTGCTGCCACTTCCACCAACCTTCGGGCTGTAAATCCTTGCAGCTGTATATCCTGATATACAAAATCCTGGTATATCCTTAAGGGTAAAAATCCGTACAACTATGCCACTGTCACGCCCTCACCACTCGCCTCTAGTTTAGAGGGGCGTGGTTATATGAGGAACTTTCCCCTTTCAGCCTTAACTGACTAATTCCCCGCAATGTTTACTGGGAAATGTAGTTTAATTGCGCTATATATGGGCTTCAGGTAGAAAGCTGTAGTCGGGCTCCTTGGGGTAAGGCAATGACAGAAATTTATTGAGCACAAATAAGGTTCATAAATACCACATTCAGGCATACTTCTCCAGGCTTCTTTAAAGTACAACAGGTTATAAGCAAAACAAAAACCCAAAACCAAAGTGGCAGCTTAAAGTATTCTTCAGCTCAGAAAAACATAGCCTTTAACAGCAAGGCTACCAGCTTCCTTTAGCCTTGCTGGTTAAAGCACAAAACACAAAACAGGCTTTCTTCCATGGCAGTTTGCCTTCTTTTCCAGTCTCAAACCTTTCCAGGCTGTTTTCCAATTAACAAGCAAAACAAAAACTCCAAACAGGAACAAACTTTCAACGTGCAAGCAAAGTTCTATTCAGGTTTCTCAGGAAAATTCAAGAGTAAAAAGAAAGCTTTTTCCTCACAGTTCATTTGGCTTCTTGCCGTCTCACTTCACAGGTAGCAGGTGGTTAACGAGCACAATTCACAACTCCAGCTTGTTCTTACGTCTTAGTAAAACCTCCCCTCTTTACCACATGGGAATTTACAATCCATCTCCCTGCTTCTTATGGTTACCTTTCTCTGGAGGGCTTCCTCTCAGGGCTGGCTTTCCTTCAACCCTTCTGTGGCTAAGGCTTGGCACAAAGAGCAATCCATGAGGGTGTCTTCCTCATTCAGCTCAGCATCAGGCTCTCCTAGTTGCATAGACTCTGACTCTCCTTCTGGCTCACCGGGCTCGGCTAACAGCATCTCGTTAGAGCTGAGAGTGTCTCCTGCTCCTCTGCATTGCCCAGCATAAGTCAGGCTTCTCCTGCTCTGTTCAGCATTAATCAGGTTTCTTAGGCTTGTACCTGTGCCTCGGCTTGTATCAGCTTCTCTCTCTCTCTTTCTCCTCTTCTTGCCTCTGCCCTTGCTTCTGGCATTTTTTCCACCCTCTCTCTTTCTCCTTTACTATAATCTAGAATAGGCTTATATCTCCAGGGTTCTAGCCCCACCTCCTCTCTTCCCAGGTGACGGAGATCACTCTGCTTTCTGGCATCTGAGTAATCAGGGAGCTTACTGACGTAAGGGTCTTGGACCTTAGGTCTGTATTCACTCTCCCTTATTTCACTAGGGGAAACATGAAACCTGTTCCAGCTGGGGGTTTTCTGGTTCCTAGGTGAGGTCGTGGCTTTGTTTCCCTGACATTGCAAAAGGGGCCCTTTTACTAGGGTGAACTCTTTGCCTTTTTCCCTTTCCCCTAACTTAGGATAGGCTTTCTTACCACAGTACGCTCATCAACGTTTTGGGATATGGATTCCTAAAGAAGGTAACAACCCAGAAACAACATCTCATTAATTATTTGTAGACAATCTGAAGCTATATAGTTCCAGCGACCAACTCCGTGTGGTGAAAAGATTTTCTGATGATATCAGGATGATCTTTGGCTTTGACAAATGTGCTAAGAGAACTTGAACAAAACAGAAAACATCTCCCTTGTTGAAGGCTGTGACATCAAGCACTTTGAACAGGAAGGCATATATAAGTATCTTAGAGTAGAAGAAGGAACGACACTCAAGCAGAAATTACTGAGAGAAAAGATAAGTAAAGAATACTATAGGAGATTAAAATCATTATTGGAAAGTGATTTAATATCACGGAATAAGATACAAGCCATCAATCAGCTGGCAATTCCTATACTTTCATACAGCTTTGGGATTGTGGACTGGCCTCTTAAAGACCTTGAAAAACTGGATGTGCGAACACGAAAACTCCTTCATGCCCATGAAGTGATTTAAAGAATCAATGTATGCCAAGACTGTACATCCCCAGAGCTGAAGGAGGGCTAGGATAGAGATTGATTATACATGCAGAGCTACTATCATAGGCCTACTTATCTGCATCCTCAGATCCAAATACACAAAAAGTGCTGAAATATGACAATAAACGTCCAGAATCTGTCTCCATGATCAAACTTGGACAAGCGTTCCAAAGACTAGAAGGAATGAGTGGAATTCCACAAGCATGCACAGGGAAGGTAGCAATGAGAAAAATCTCTTCAAGGAATTAGATCAACAAACAAGAAAGGACAAGTGGCAGATGCACAAATACAGTGGGAAATACAGTGTGTTACTTCAGGAACCCTTTGTCGATCAAGAACAGAACATGAATGGTTAAGGAGGGGTGAACTGAAACAGACGGATGAGAGGATGATAGTTGCAGCCCAGGACAGCAGCTTACAGACGAGATAGTTTACAGCGAGTATTGAAAGAAACTGTAATACAGACATATATCGATTCTGTAAGTCCTGGAAATGGTGACTCATAGAAACATGACGGCAGAAAAAGACCACATGGCCTATCTAGTTTGCCCTTCCATATCAACTGCAATAGTCTCTTTTTTACCTTTAGAGATCCTCTGTGGTCCCATGCTTTTTTTAATTCAAATACTGTCCTCATGTCCACCAGCTCCACTGGGAGACTATTCCATGCATCTACCACTCTTTCCATAATGAAATATATCTGCATATATTACTCCTGAGTCTATCTCCTTTCAAACTCATCCTGTGTCCCCTCGTAGCAGAGTATGCCTTCAATAGAAAGAGATCCTCCTGTGCATTTATGCCACAGAGGTATTTAAATGTCTCTATCATATCGCCCCATCCCGCCTTTCCTCTAAAGTGTACATATTAAGATCTTTAAGTCTGTCTTCATACGTTTCATAATGAAGACCACAGACCATTTTAGTAGCCATCCTCTGCACCGACTCCAACCTGCCTATATCCTTCTGAAGGTGCGGTCTCCAAAACTGCATACAATACTCCAAATGAGGTCGCACCAGAGACTTATACAGAGGCATTATCACCTCCTTTTTTCTGCTGGTCATTCCTCTCCCTCTACACCCAAGCATCCTTCTGGCTTTTGCAGTCACCTTTTCTACCTGTTTAGCTACTTTAAGATTGTCACATACAATTACGCCCAGGTCCCACTCTTCTTTTGTTGACAGAAGTACCTCACCCCCTACACTGTAAAGCTCCTTGGGATTTTTTCAGCCTAAATGCATGACCCTGCATTTTTAGCATTAAATTTCAGCTGCCATATTCTAGAACATTCTTCAAGTTTAGCTAGATCCCTCTTCATGTTGTTGATTCCTTCCTGTGTACCTACTCTATTGCAGATTTTGGTATCGTCTGCAAACAAGCAAACCTTACCCGACAGTCCTTCCGCAATATCACTAACAAAGATGTTTAACAGAATCGGACCAAGGACAGATCCCTGCAGCACATTACTGGTAACAACCTCCTCCTCAGAGTGAGCTCCATTTACCTGTACCCTTTGTCACCTCCCACTCAACTAATTTCTAACCCAACCAGCAGGGCCGGATTTACCTTGAGTGAGGCCCTACGCCAACAAAAATTGTGGGCCCCCAGAAAAAATAAAAACGAGATCAACTTACCAAAACAGAAATGGCAATAGATGTATAGAATTGCCTGACATAAAGAGGCAATAGGGACAAAATCAGCATCGGAATTCAAGAAATACATTAAAAAAGACATATTCCAGTTAATAAATTCAAAATAAAAAGTATTTTTCTGCCTTCTGTTTGGGCATTTTTTCAGTTGCAATTGCTCCAGTCACTTTCTTCTGGTTTCTTCGTGTCTTCTGCTAGCTATCCATTTGTCCTTTCTTCTCTTTTAGATGTTTTCCATTCTCTCTCTATTTCTGCTTTAACATACTGATTGTTTCCCTTTTTGCTCTTTCCCCCAATTCTTTCCTTATTCCTTTATCATCCATTTAAATTTCACCCTTCCATTTTCAAGCCCCTCTTACTCTCCCAATACCCAGCCCATCATAGACTTTTCTTCCACACAAAATATTTTTCCCCTCTCCATTCTCATTCCCCATCCATTCTAGTCCTCCCCCAAAATCAGTTCCCTTATAGTTCTAGACCCACCCAGCATCCACTCCCTTCTAGTCCCATTCTCCCATGCCCCACATCAGCCCATTTCCAGTCCTATTCTAGCTCTTCATCAGCCCATTTCCAGTGCTAGCCTTCACATCACAGGCCATTTCCAGTCCTAGCCCCCCCCCATCACAGCCTATTTCCAGTCCTAGCCCCCACCATCACAGCCTATTTCCAGTCCTAGCCCCCACCATCACATCCCATTTGCAGTCCGAGTCCCCCTGCACCATCACAGCCCATTTGCAGTCCTAGTTCCCCCCCCACCATCACAGCCCATTTGCAGTCCAAGTTACCCCCCCCATAGCCCTTTTCAGGTCCAGGTCCCCCCCCCATCACAACCCATTTCCAGTCCAAGTCCCCCCCCCCATAGCCATTTTCCGGTCCAGGTCCCCCCCCCCATCAAAACCAATTTCCTTTCCTTTTCCCCCCCCCATAGCCCTTTTACAGTACAGGTACCCCCCATCACAGCCCATTACTTTCCTGTCCAAGTCCCCCCCCCCCCCATATCTTTTTTCAGGTCCCGGCCCCCCCCTTCACAACCCATTTCCAGTCCAATTACCCCCCCCCATAGCCCTTTTACAGTTCAGGTTCCCCCCCCCCCCAATATCACAGCCCATTTCTTTCCAGTCCAAGTCCCCCCCCTAGCCCTTTTCCGGTCCAGGTCCCCCCCCCATCACAGCCCATGCAATCCTTGGCCCCCCCGACCAGCACCGCGGCTGTCTGAGAGGCTTCAGAGGGAGCTGGGTAAGCTCGCGCGAGGCCCCGGCTCCCTCTGTACAGCCGCCAGCGTGAAGAGCCTTTTCCTTCACGCTGGCGGCTGTATCTGTGAAGCCGCGAATGCTGGGAAAGGTTAAAGGGCATTGCCTTTAACCTTTCCCAGCAATCGCGGCTTTACAGATACAGCCGCCAGCGTGAAGGAAAAGGCTCTTCACGCTGGCGGCTGTACAGAGGGAGCCGGGACCTCGCGCGAGCTTATCCTGCTCCCTCTGAAGCCCTGCGGTGTGTGGGCCCTTGCCAGTTGTGGGCCCTACGCCATGGCGTACATGGCGCATAGGTAAATCCGGCCCTGCCAACCAGTAATTTTAGGGTCCATCCCTAGGGTGCTCAGTTTGTTTATAAGTCGCCTGTTTGAAACAGTGTCAAAGGCTTTACTGAAATCTAAATACACCACATCTAGGGACCTCCCCTGGTCCACCTCTCTGGTCACCCAGTAAAAGAAATCTATCAGATTTGTCTGACAAGACTTGTCTCTGGTGAATCCATGCTGCCTCGGATCCTGCAATCCATTGGACTTCAGAAACCTCATTATTCTCTCCTTTAATAGCCTTTCCAATAATTTACTAACCACAGAGGTTAGACTAACCGGTCTGTAGTTCTCAATGTCATCCTTACGTCCACTTTTGTGTAAAGAGACCACATGTGCCTCTCTCCAGTCCTCTGGCACCTCTCCCAACTCCAAAGAGGCATTGAAAAGGTCAGACAGTGGAGCCACTAGAATGTCCCCAAGTTCCCTCAGTATTCTTGAATGTATCCCATCTGACCCATGGCTTTGTCTACTTTTAGTTTAGCTAGTTCTTCTTGAACACAGTCTTCTGAAAATCGTTCAAGATTCCTGTCACTTCTGTTGCTATTGGTGGGTATTTTCTGAGGTCCTGCTCCAGGTCCTTTATCTATGAACACACAACAGAAATATTTGTTAAGCAATTCTGCTTTATCGTCATCACTTTCTGCATATTCTCCCCTGCACCCTTGAGTCTGAAATGCCACTTTTGCTCTTCCTCCTCTCATTAACATATCTGAAAAATGTCTTATCTCCGCATTTTATTGCATTGGCTATTTCTTCTTCTTTTTGTACCTTTGCTTTCCTAACTACTTTGCTAGCTTCTCTAAGTTTCTCCAAATATAGTTACCAATCTTCTTCTCACCTCATAGCTGGCTGTGAAGTTCTGATGGCAGAAAATCTCTATGCAGAAAGACATAATAAAGCAGTGCACCTCATCCATTGGAAACTCTGTAAACACTACAACATCACCATGCCTGAAAAGCACTGGGATCATGACCTAAGAGAATTATAGAGAATGAGGAGGTTATGATCACCTGGGATACTCCCATTCCGACTGATAAAAAGCTGGATGCAACGAAGCCGAATATAGTGGTTAAGGAGAAAAATACCAGAACGGCATTGATTAGAGAGGTGTCAGTCCAAGCGACTACTCTGTGAATTGCGTGGAGAAGCAGAAGATCCTGAAATACCAGGAGATGCAGTCAGAGACCAAGAAAATGTGGCATAAAGAAGAATTTCCAAGCACATCTTGAAAAACTACCCATACAGGTTACATCTTATGAACTCCAGCAGAAGGCTCTCTTTGGCACGATGCAAGTATTACACCGAGCCTTAGCAGTAAATTTGACAGACTAAGATCATACTCCCTATGCCCTGGCTTACAAGTGAGGTTCACGCCTGTCATGGTATGCGCAAAATAACCCAGTTGGAGAAAATGGAAATTACACTTACGTGGTAATAATTGTTCCTTGAGGGAGTACATTTCAGCCCTCCACCCCTGGGTTGTGCACCTCCTCCTGCAGCATGGAGACTGGACAAATCAAACTCGTGACATCACCGGATATATCTTGCTGGTCTTCTCCCATCATTCCCCAGTGACCTACTGACAAAGCAGACTCAAAGGAGCAACAAATGACCAGTTAAGGCACTAATTACAATGCTATGCTTAAACTTTAACTTCTAAAGTACAGTGCCCTAGGAAAAAAGGACAGAAAACACCCTCTTCTCTGCCCCTGTCCTCCTGCACACAAAGCAGGGAAAAACAGACAGAAAGAAGGAACCGGAAATCCCCTCCAAACTGACGCCTCGCATCTGAATTGTTCATCTACCTACCTGTAACCACACCTTTTTCCCCGGCTGAACATCCACTGCTTAGCATGCGACCCCGGGTGGGAATGAGGAATGAACTGTACTCCCTCAAGGAACAACAATTACCAGGTAAGTGTAATTTCCATTTCCTTATCGGTCCTACAGTTCAGTCCTCCACCTCTGGGATGTAACAGAGCAGTAATCATTGGGAAAGACCTTTCCAGCCTGATCTCCGCACCACTGACCTGGAACAGGCAGCACCCGACACCCGAGGATCCGGACGATCGTGCCTACTGAAGATATGAAGGGAAAAATACGCTGCTGCTCTGCCACTTCTACTGGCGGAACGGATGCTCCATCCGAACAGTCGCCCGCCCTCTAGGAGAGAAAAACTGCAACTCCACGAGCGTCCGACGTGCATGCAAGAATCATGTCGATGCTACTGTCCCTCGGGACCAACTGGATAATGCAGCTGTAGCTGCCACTGTACTTTGCGTGGTTCACCGAGAAGAACAAACTAATGCCCCGAATTTCGTAAGGCCTCCGAAACGTAAGAGCATTGATGTAGAGCTCGTTTGAAGATCCCAAACTGGGAACGAGACCGACCGATTCACGAGAAACGGTTGGACTACTCTGGACAAGATGAATGGTACTGTCCGCAACACCATCTGTTCCCTAGAAAAATACAAGAACACTGCTTCTAAAGCCAAATCCCAGATTGAACCTGATTCAAGAACCTGAAGGAGTCGAGTCCATGCTCCCCCAGGCCAAAATTGAGATCCCTCAGCCGGATTGCCAGGTTGCGAGAGGACCGCAACCTGCCTGACAAGAACTAAGAGTCACTGGATTTGAGCCCGTGGAATCATAGCTGTACCGCTGAGCGCACTAGTCCTTGAATATACGTTGTACACGCCCATACCTCCAAGACGGAGACCACTTTCTGGCTTGAAGGACAATCGCAATCTGCACCCCCGGCTCGTCCTTCATTCTTAACCTTGCCCTTTCGATGGCCAGTCTGGAAGCGAGAACCGGTCCAACTGAGACAGACAAAAAGGACCCCGGGTCAGCCGATTATGGGTCATTATGGACAAATCACCAAGGTTTCCCGTCCTGCAGCATGACCCGTTCGGCCCTCCAAGAACACCTTGGCCAATCTGGTGCCACCAACACCACTCTCCCCCGATGCACCTCGATGCGCTGAAGCACTCTCCCTATGAGTGCCTCGGGGGTAAGACATAGACAGTGCCGGGCGATGGTCCTGGTCTTCCGTTATAAAAATGAATTGCCTTGGCCGAATGAAGGGTTGTCAAGAGAGCCATGATCGGAGAACCCCACCTGATGACCATCTGTGCGAACACTTTTGGGTGAAGTTCTCCCTCTCCAGCGTCCCCCCGGACTGTCCCTGACAAGTCAGTTCCATCACCTAGTTGGCCTCTGCAATGAGCGCTGCCAAACACGCCTGCCATCGAGGCTCCAGCAGCGCGAACCGAGCCTCCGACTCCTCTTCTAGGGTCGCACAGCTTGTGCCCCCCTGCTGACTTAGATGAGCCACTTTCGCGGAATGCCGTACCGCACTCCCGTGACCTAGCCTGTACTTCAGATTCAGAGTGGAGATGCTGCCCGCGTCAAACTCCCGCTGTCAGTCTCATAAATTGCAGTTCTAACATCCACAGATGCCGCACATGCAGAAATAGGTACTGCTACCTCATTTAAACTGAAGGGGAAACCCACGTTCAGTGCGAAGACGTCATGCCTCTAAGCACCCCTCAAAAGATCACCAAAAAAGGAATCTCAAGAAAGGGGAATGACCCCAAGAGAAATACATCATCATGAGGAATCCCTCCTATTAGACAGTTCATGTTTCAAATGTTCGTTACTCTCGTCCGTCCCCAAGTGAAATGCTCTTAAAGTGAAGCAACATATACAGTAAAAAGTTGAAATCTCTTGCAATTTTCAAATACAAACTTTCCAATTGATTTGTCCATTGAGGCCTCCTGGCATTACTGACTTCAACTCAAAAATCCACCTTTGTTCTTAATCAGCCATTGATCAAGAGTCTTCCCCATCGCTCCCGTTGTAATCTTATCAATGCAAAAACATTTTAAATCTTCAAATTTATGCTGATGCAAAAGGCAATGCTGTATGATGGGAGCCTCCAAATTTTTATGCTTTAGCCGGACGTTAGAACTGCAATTTATGAGACTGACAGCGGGCGTTTGATGCGGGCAGCATCTCCACTCATCTTTAAGGATCGTGAAGGTCAGTAAATTTATGAGATAAAGCAATAACACTGCTGAAGGTAGTGGTTATGTTTCTAACTATTGATGACATTTAAGTGCTGCTTTTGTTTTTAGGCATAAGGATTTTATGATTTGAAAAGAAAAAGCTAAAGATCGGAAACGAAAAAGCCAAAGATTGTCACCAGCCCTAACTTGCTAGACCCCTGAAGAAACGCTAAGTGAAACGTGGAAGCAGTACTCTAAGTCAGCGTTGGGGAATTTTTTAAGACACATCCGAGTTGGGAATATCTTTCGACAACATAGGAATATTTGTTTAAGATAAGCAAAATTTTCATTCTATTAAATGCAGAAATGATTTAAGAAAGTTAAGTGAAGTTAGGGTATCAGGAAGGTCATTGATGCTATAAGAACGTGTGAGCTTTCGTGTAGAGGCTCAATGTTTGTAAGTCTGAGACCTTCTGTAGTAACTAACTGAGTTTATCTATAGCTTTAACCAACAGAAGTACAGATTTGAAAAATAGAGAAAGAAACGGCTGATCTTAGCTATCAGATGGATGTGTGTGGAGAAGGAGAAAGAGAAATCAAACACAACCCCAAGGTTGCGAGCCGAGGAAACAGGGAGGAGTAGAGAATAATCTACAGAGACTGAGAAAGGAGGAAAAGGAGAGGAGATTTTAGGGCAAAAAATAAGAAGCTCAGTTTTAGCCATGTTCAATTTCAAGTGTCAGTGAGACATCCAAGTAGCAATGTCAGAAAGGCAGGCAGAGATCCGGTTCTGGATTGCCGGAGAGATTTCAGGCATAGAGAGGTAGATCTGGGCGTCATCGGCATAAAGATGGTACTGAAAGCCATGGGAAAAGATGAACGCACCAAGGGACTGGATATAGAGAGAGAAAAGGAGTGGACTCAAGACAGATCCTTGGTGTACACCAACTGAGAGCGGGATAGCAGCAGAGGAGGAGCCACCAGAACTAACACTGAAAGAGCGATGGGAGAGATAAGAGGAGAACCAGGATAGTACAGAGCCCTTAAAACCTAGTGAGGACAGGGTATCAAGGAGAAGGTTGTGGTCACCAGTGTCAAAAGCAGCAGAGAGGTCAAGAAGGATGAGAACAGGGTAAAGGCCCTTGGATTTTGCCAGAAACAAGTCACTAGAGAGACTTTGGCAAGAGCCATTTCAGTAGAGTGTACAGGACGAATGCCAGATTGGAAAGGATCCAGGAGGATATAAGAGGAGAGGAAGTCAAGGCAGAGGCAGTGAACTGTGCATTCAAGTAGTTTAGAAACAAAGGGGAGGAGGGAGATGGGTTGAAGAAGGACAGGTAGAATCAAGTGAAGGTTTCTTGAAGAGAGGTGTAACTACAGCATGCTTAAAGGCTGCAGGGATAGCTGCAGTGGAGAGTGATAGGTTGAGAATATCAGAGATGGAAGAGACAACCGTGTAGGAGAAGGGGCTTAGGATACGGGTGGGGATAGGATCAGAGGAGCAGGCAGTGAGTTTGGAGGAAGAAAGAAGGTGTGCAGTTTCCTCTTCAGAGTCCACAGAAAAAGAAGAGAGAGTAGCAGAGGCAGAGGGAGAAAATTGGGAGTGAAGAGGGGGAGGAGGGGAAGTAGCTGACTTTGTGGGGAATTAGAGGAATAGTCTTGTTTGGCAAGTGCTATGGCTGACTGTAAAGAGACAAGCATGAATTTGAAATGTAGAAAGTCTGCAAGAGAGCATGATTTGAGCCAAGCATGCTCAGCTGAATGGGCACAGGAACGTAGACAGCGGGTAGTGGATGAAAGCCAGGGCTGGGGTGCAGTACGCCTCATGGAACGTGGCATGGGCGGAGTGAGAGCATACAGAGCAGAGCAGTGTTATAGGAAGCTACTGCCTCGTCAACAGACTTAGATGACATAGTGGAGGAAAGAGATGAAACGGTGGAGGAGAGAACCAAAGGATCAATAGCATAAAGATTTCTAAATAGGTTGGAGGAGACAGGAAGAGGTTGAGGCAGCGGGTGATGAGGCGTGAAGCTTAGCAGGTGATGGTCAGATAAGGGAAGAACTGAGGTACAGAGGTTTGAGGGTAAGCAACTAGAGAAAAATACCAGGTCAAGGCAGTAGCCATGCTGTTGAGTGGGTGTAGTAGAGCAAAGCTGGAGGTCGAATGAGGAGGTAAGGAAAGGAGCTTTGAAAGCATAAGATCAGAGGGGTTATCAACTCTTCTCTGTACTTTTTCTAATTCCACTATATCCTTTTTAAGATACAGTGACAAGAATTACACACAATATTTGATATGCAGTTGCACTATGGAACGATACAGAGGCATTATAATATCCTTTGTTTTATTCTCCATTCCTTTCCTTATGATTCCTAGCATTCTATTTGCTTTCTTAGCTGCTGCTGCACACTGGGCAGAGGGTTTCAATGAGTAATCCAGAGTGAGATAGCATTGAAACATTCTTTAATTGCTGAGTAGCTTGGCTTTGTAGTGCAGAAAGGTGCGTAAATCATATCATCTGCATAAATATGGAAGAAGATGTTATGAGCCTGTATGATGATTCATATTGGTTGGATATATATACTAAGTAGAAGTGCTGATAATGCAGAGCCTTGAGGAACTCCTTGTCTTTGCATATATGGCATAAATTTGAGTGGCCCTATCTTCACCTGCTGATATTGATCAGTTAGGTATGAGAGGAACCATTGTAATGCTGTTTTCTGAATTCCTGTAGCTTGTAGTCGTGAGAGTAGGATGTCATGGCAAACGGAGTCAAATGCAGCTGCTATCCAAGAATATTAGAATAAAGCCCTGTTTGGGTTTTTCTGGTCGCACCTTGCCAAGAAAATCTAGGGGCTGGTTTGCCAGGAGTTGGCATCAATTTGATAGCACACAACAGGATAAATTCATTTATCTTAGTATAGCTTCATATGAATTCTTCATAAATAGGAATTCCACAGGAAGACGTTATTCAGATAATGAAACAAATGCTGATAAGACATCCTAGACCTCATACAGTTCGATCAGAATTTTTGATTAATCATGTTACTATTGTTTTGAAGAACAATTTTCTATTTTGAGGTCAGTTTTCTTTGCATATTTCAGGAATAGCAATGGGAGCATCATTCGCCCCTTCTTCAGCAAATTTATATATGGAGCATTTTGAAGAACATTTTATGGTGATCCATACACATCTATGGAAAAGATTTATTGATGATATATTCATTTTATAGACAGGTACTGAGAATCAGTTGAAAAATTTTCCCAAGTAGTTTAACAATTGTAAATCAAATTTAAAATCTGAAATGATATATGATAAGATTATTCATTTTCTAAATATAAAAATCATACAGAAGATTGGGAGTTATGAGACAACAGTATTAACAAAACCAAATGATAGGAATACATTTTTAGATTATATAAGTTCATATCCACATCATTTGAAAGATAGTTTACCTTTTTCATAGTTTTTACGATATAGATGAATTTGTTCCAGTGCCATGGAATTTAAATGTCAAGGTAGGCAATTGAGGAAGAAATGACAGCTATAGGGTATCCAGAATGAATTGTCAAGAATGCCTTCATAAGGGCATTATGGAATGATCATGACAGGATAAAAGTTTGAAAGATTTGGAAATTGACAAAATTAAATGTCTCTTTAGGTATTCACAGTGGTCTTCAAAAGTCTCTAAAATAATTAGGAAACATTAGAAGAGTTTAAGAATTCATAAATGTTTCAAAAAAATTAATATTCACGTACAGTAGAGATCACAATTTAAAGGAAATCATCAGTCCATCAGACATCAATAAAAATGTAACATTTGGAGTAATCAATGATAAAATGTTAATGGAGACAGACCATTTTAAATGTGGATACTGCAATGTTTGTGAAAATATAGAGCAATCAAACCTTTTTTTGGATCTTCAAAGTGGGAGCAGCTACGATCTGCAATACAGAACTTCATGCGTTTCTGATTTATTTTATTTATTTAACACTTTTTATATACCACTTTTCTGGATAGTCGAAGCGGTTTACATGGAACAACAAGGTGAACTCAGTTGAATTCAGAAATACAATGAACTCAATAGGTACAATCAACTTGGATATTGTATAGCAGGGAACAATGAGGTGAACTTTGTACATAAGACAATGGGCGAACTCGGTGGGGTTCGAGATTACCACTAACTAGATGGGTACATTCTACTTGGATCATTTATGGCAGAATGCATCAGTGCTTGTAAGAGTATAGTGGGGTGGGATGTTTGGGGTGGGTAAGGACTGATGGTGGGGTAACATAGCCTCTTGGAAAGCAGGGTGCAATTTGATTTAGTCATTGGTATCATAACCATAGTGTTCAGTGAATAAGTATGTTTTGAGGGTTTTTCTAAAGTCTTATGGAGTTTCCGCAGATCGCAGGGGTTCAGACAGAGAGTTCCAAATCGAGGTGGCAAAGAGGGTAAAGGTCCTGTTGCATGTCTGTTGGTTGCTTTTTGTTCCGAGTGCTGGGATCATGAATACGTTTTGTTTGCAGGATCTTTGTGCTCTAGATTCGGAGGATCTATTTATTAATGGTTGAGATTGTTTGCTTATAGGTCTTGCAGTATTTTGAAGACTGTTGTGCTGACTTTATATTTCACTCTTGAGACTATAGGTAGCCAGTGTAGGCTCCTGAGTATGGGGGTGATCTGTTCAAGCCTTGATGCTCAATAGTCTGTCCCTGTAATAAGGTCTACATAGGAATGACCACAAGACAACTCAGGATAAGGATTACAGAACCATTGGTATTGTCTTAAAAATAAGAGAGATACAGCTCCCACTGTTCAGCTTTGCTTAGGTAATCAACATCCAATGTTTTTGTTGTTAAGTACCGTCGAGTCAGTGTCGACTCATGGCGACCCTCTGGATAGTTGTCTTAAATTGTGTTCGGTCTTCAGTCAGGCGACTCATTGTTGACAGACTGGTACCCGTAGCTGCTGTTATTGTATCGATCCATCTCATTGCTGGCCTTCCTCTTTTGCATTGACCTTCTATCTTGACAAGCATGATGTCTTTCTCTAATGATCTCTCTCTTCGCATGATGTGTCCAAAGTATGAAAGTCGAAGTCTTGTCATCTGAGCTTCTAAAGAAAGCTTAGGTTTGATCTCCTCTAGTACTGACTGGTTTGTTCTTCGGGCGGTCCATGGTATTCGCCGCCAGCACCATAATTCAAAGGCAGAAATTTTCTTCCTATCTATTTTTTCACTGTCCAGCTTTCACATCCATATGATGTTATTGAAAATACCATGGCTTGAACAAGTTGAATCTTTGTGTGGAGAGAGACATCTCTGCTCTTGAGAATCTTGTCTAAGTCTTTCATAGCCATACTGCCAAGAGCAATTCGTCATAGGATTTCTTGACTGCTTGTTGCTTCTTTATTGATAGTTGATCCAAGTAGCTTAAAGTTGTCCACAATTTAAATTTCTTCTCCTTCAATGATGAACATTGATTTTGCCAGTTGTCATGATCTTTGTCTTCTTTACATTAAGGTGCAGGCCCATTTTGAGACTATGTTCTTTGATCGTAAGAAGCAAATGTTTCAGATCATCTTCACTTTCAGCCAGTAATATGGTATCATCAGCATAGCGAAGGTTGTT
Organism: Ichthyophis bannanicus; assembly: GCA_033557465.1. NCBI lineage: Eukaryota > Metazoa > Chordata > Amphibia > Gymnophiona > Ichthyophiidae > Ichthyophis > Ichthyophis bannanicus. The sequence goes on from CM066031.1 coordinate 370,088,251, forward strand.
GAGTCTTCCACCAATCTTCACACCTCTGTTGTCTTCATACAATCCTGCTTCTCTGATGATTTGTTCTGCATATAAATTAAACAGGTAGGGGGAAAGTATGCAGCCTTGTCTTACACCTTTGCTTATTTTAAACCATTCTATTTCTCCTTGTTCCATTCGAACTGTTGCTTCTTGATCAATGTATAGATTGTGCAAGAGAACAATCAGGTGTTCTGGTATATTCATAGAAACTTATGAGCATTCAGGCAACATTCCCTACCCAAAAAGAAATACCACTACCTCCGCCAACTAAGCACACACCCACAAGTCTACAACACCAAAGGATTAAATACCTTCATGTTAAATGTCACCTCAATTGTATTGTCTAAATGCTGTAAAGTAACTGTATTGTCTAATTATGTACACGTACCCTAATGTTAAATGTAACCCTCTAACTGTCATGTGACGTGACCACCTTGATTGAAGGAAAAGGTGGTATACAAATCTGTCTAAATAAAGAAATAAATACCCATGCTTCTTAATATGGCCCAGAGTTTCTCATGGTTTACACAGTCAAAAGCCTTGCTATAGTCGATAAAGCACAAATAGATATCCTTTTGGTATTCTTTAGCCTTTTCAAGGATCCATCTCACATTCATGATGATGTCTCTTGTTCCTCGCCCTTTCCTGAACCCTGCTTGCACTTCAGGTAGTTCTTGTTCCAGGTATGGTTGTAGTCTCTGTTGAATAATCTTCAGTAGAATCTTGCTGGCATGTGGAATCAGAGCGATTGTGCGATAATTTCCACAGTCAGATGGATCACCTTTCTTTAGTATTTTTTCCAGTCAGTTGGCCATGATGTTGTTTTCCAAATTTCTTGGCAGAGCCTTGTAAGTACAGTAACAGCTGCATCAGATTGCTGTAATCCTTCTATGAGATTGCCATCAATGCCTGGTGCTTTGTTCTTTGATAAGGCTTTCAATGCTGCTTCAACTTCTTCTTTCATCACCAATGGTTCCGGATCATAAGGTACAGGTTGAAATGGCTGTTGGTCCACTTGATCTTTATCATATAAAAGATCTGTATATTCTTTCCACCTTTTCTTGAGCTTCTCAGCATCATTCAAAATAGAACCTTGAGCATCTTGTAACATTTGTCACAAGGTGGACCTATTGGAGCCTGAGAAAATGGAAATCAGCAGCAGTGATCAGAGAAGAGATGACAGGATAAACAAAAAACTGTCAGATGGTTGCTACAGACAACCTAGGCACACGTGGGTAAGGGCTGAGAAGACACACCCAGATAACAAGCAAAGGGAGTTTGCTTTGCCTGATAGGAATCAGCTGGGTAGAGGTGGAGCCCAGAAACACAGAGATATAATACGCTCCCAAATAGTTAGAGAGGGAGAGGAGGTGAACCAGCAAGTCTCACAGCAAGGGAGACAACGGTCAGCGCAGCAGAAGCTGGGAAAAGTATGGAAGTGGAATGAAAGAGAGTCTGAATTACTGGGACATCATGCAAGCCCACACGAAGATCTGAGTGAGTCTCAAACCCAGAGTGAAACATTTGGAAGGCAGAAGCCAGATATTGAATGCATGTGTGAAGAGCACGAGAGATGTGGGAGAGTTGCAGTACAAGGTAACAAAGCCAGAAGTGTTGATAGTGGCTGTTTTCTACCCGAGTGGGTAAAACCCTGCAGCAATAGAAAAAGTCACCCAGAAATAAGCTTTGGAAATAATCCCTTCCCTTGTGCTAGAAAACCCAGGAGAAAAGAAGCTCACTTACTTGGAAAAGCTAGAGATTCTAGTATCCACTTTAAACTCCCAGAGTTTGAGCAACCTCCGTATAGAGCAGTGCAATCCAGGGCAGCTGTGGGGAAAAGGCTAGACCCGAGCATGCTCAGAGTCTACCGTAATCACTCTAACAGCAGAGCCAGGGAAGTTCCTGAATGTCCTTATGCTTACCAGCAGGGGCTGAGTTCTCATAAGCCTCATGCAAAAGTATATGGTAGTTCCCAGGGAGGCTTTGAGAGAGAAGGACAGCATAACTTCCTGCTTGACGAGGAAAACCTACATTATCCTTTTGAAACAGCTGACCTTGAAAACGTGAGTGTTAATGAACCAGAATCTATGGAATATGAGAATACAGAGTTAGCAACAGTTCCTGAGCCCATGGAATGCTCAGTCTCGGTAATTGACCCAGAGTTTTCCTTAAGGTGAAAAGGGTTGAAGATAACCTGAATAAGAGTCACAAGGTGTGGGCTGGAAAACGTGTCTCACAGAAAACCATGTGAATGAGCTGTGCTCTGGCAGCAAAAAGGAAAGCTTGTGAAAAACATTGAGAATGTTTAATTCTTTTCTTTTTGCATTTAAGCTGAAGTAAGCTATTTTTGTTTAACCTTTTGATTTCTGTTATATGCCCGAAGTGGGTTGTTTGCTTTGTTTTGCCAAGGAGAAAATACCTCACGGACGGGGAATAAAACCCTGAGTTTGGAACACAAGTGTCTTTTGTGGTTTATAGAGAAGGTACAACTACCACCCTCAGGGGAGTCCTCAGGCAGTACCAAGGCCTCACCGGTAGGGCACCTGGGGGTGCGACACATTCCAATTTGAGGCTGGAATTTTTCCTTTAACTCTCGTAGCTTCAGGAAAGCCGATCCTGTTCTTCCTCTAATAGTTTCTGCTTCTATTTCCTTGCATGTGTCATTGTAGTACTTTTCCTTGTCATGTCTTGCTGCATGTTGGAAATCTCTGTTGAGTTCTGCGATTATTGTCTCTTTCTCCTCTAGCTTTAGCTTCTCTGCGTTTCTGGGCAATTTTCACAGTTTCTTCCATCATCCATTTTGGCTGTTTTTGCTTTTTCACCTTTTGTAGAGACTTCTGGCTTTCTTCCAACACAACCTTCTTGATGTCATTTCATAAACTCTTCTGGAGCTCTGCCATTTTAATTTAAAGCAGCAAATCGATTTTGCAGGCAGTCTTTAAATTCCAGTGATATATTCTCAAGGTAACATTTTGCTGCATTCATGAGTGGTTTACTCTTTTTCAACTTTAATTTGAGTTTGTATACTAGTAGTGGATGATCTGTACCACAGTCAGCTCCAGGTTTTGTCTTTGTTGATGTTATAGAGCTTTCCCATCGTTGACCTCCATAGATGTAGTCAATTTGATTTTTGTACAATCCATTGGGTGAAGTCCATGTGTAGTCACCGCTTGTGTTGCTGGAAGAAGGTGTTTGAGATGAATAGATCGTTGGCCTTGCAGAATTCTATCAGTCTTTCTCCAGCTTCATTTCTGTTGCCAAGTGCATATTTTCTAACCACTTTGTCTTCTTCTTTGTTGCCAACATTTGCGTTCCAGTCACCCATGACTATCAGGATATCCTGTTTGCATGTTCTGTCAATTTCAGCTTGAACTTGTTCATAGAACTCTTCAGTTTCATCCTCTTCAGCTGTTGATGGGGCATATACTTGAAATATAGTTGTGTTGATAGGCATTCCTCATAGACGAATAGAGATTAAGCGTTCACTGATTGCATTGTATTCATTACAGTTCTTGCAAGTTTCTTCTTTATTATAAATGCAACACCATTTCTTTGTCTTTCATTTCCAGCATAGTAGAACATGTGATCATCTGATGCAAAGTGCCCGATGCCACTCCATTTCAGTCCGCTGACACCCAACAGATCAAGTTGTACACATTCCATTTCATTCTTGACCACATCCAACTTCCCTTGGTTCATGCTTCGTACGTTCCATGTTCCAATATATAATACATCTTTACAGCTTCTGACTCTCATTTCATGCGCAGTTACATCAGCAGTCAGACGTCCCGAGGGCTTTGATCCAACCACATCATAAATGCTGGCTTTACTCTGAAAAGTCTTCAGCTCTTCCCCAGTAGCTAGTTGAGTGCCTTCTGACCTGGGGGTCCCATCTTCCAGCACTATAGTGCAATTTGTTTTGTTGTGACTATTCATTGGGTTTTCATGGCAAGATACAGAAGTAGATTGCTGGGCCTTTCCTCTGTGTAGTTTAAGTTTAGTGTTGTTACCGTTGTCACAGAAATGTGATCCTTCGCTGCCAACATCGTCCCATTCTGCTGCTGCCCAGATGGGTTTGCATGGCAAAATACAGAAGTAGATTGCCGGGCCTTTCCTCTGCATAGTTTAAGTTTAGTGTTGTTGCCATTGTCACAGAAATGTGACCCTCTGCCGTCAACACTGTCCCATTCTGCTGCTGCCCAGATGGGCAATATTAAGTACATTAATTAAGTACTTGCAGTTCACCTTGAGGTGAACACTAAAAGACCTTTATACTTATTAGGTATAATAGTATTGGTTCAAGTATCCCTATTCCCCTAGCAACTTTTCGTAACTTGTTGTTGTTGTTAAATGCCGTCGAGTTGGCGTCGACTCATGGCGACCCTCTGGATAGCTATCCTAAATTGTGTTCGGTCTTGAGTCAGGCGGCTCATTGTTGACAGACTGGTACCCGTAGCTGCTGTTATTGTATCGATCCATCTCATTGCTGGCCTTCCTCTTTTGCGCTGACCTTCTATCTTGCCAAGCATGATGTCTTTCTCTAATGAGCTCTCTCTTCGCATGATGTGTCCAAAGTATGAAAGTGAAAGTCTTGTCATCTGAGCTTCTTAACAATCTTAAATTGCTAAATCTTTAAATCTAAGATGCAGACAGGAGTTCAGCAGCGAAGATAGTCTTTTGCACTGAGTGTTACATGTATGATTTTTTTCCATTTGATGACAGATCTTATGTGTGCACTGTGCAAAGAGCTCTTTGCTCTCAGGAACGTCTGGTCTCTGGGGCTAGAATCACACACTTGGAGGAGCTGAGGCATGCAGAGAGGCATATAGACTAGACTTACAGGAACGTAGTAGAGAAGTCCCACCTTCAGTCTGGTAGTCTCACTGCTACCATGGAGGAGAGAGGTCATATGAAAGGAGAGCATCACCTTAGTGTGGCAGTAAGTGATCCTATCGCTAGGACGTATCCTGTAGGTCAGTGGTTCCCACCCAATCCTCGGGTACCCCCAGGCCAGTCAGGTTTTCAGGATATCCACAATGAATATGCATGAGAAAGATCGTATACAATGGAAGCAGTGCATGCAGATCTATCTCATGCATATCCACTGTGGATATTCTGAAAACCTGACTGGCCTGGGGTACCCGAGGACTGGGTTGGGAACCACTGCTCTAGGTGATGTAAAACTCTCTCGCCCGAGAATATGTCTCCAAGGCTATGTGCCAATGAGGGAAAGGTTAGGATGGCCATTATAGTTGGGGATTCGATCATTAGGCATTAGGCATGATCATTTTACTGTTGCTGGTAGCCTGCTATAACTGTTGCTATTCTGACCACTTTTACTGTTGCCAGTAGCCTGCTATAACTGTTGCTATTCTGACCACTTTTACTTTTGCCAGTAGTCTGCTATAACTGTTGCTATTCTGACCACTTTTACTGTTGCCAGTAGCCCGCTATCTCTGCAGCCAGTAACCTGCTATCATTGTGCCTACTATCTGTTACTACTGTTGCTATTTTTAATGACAATATTGTTGACATCCCCCAGCAACCCTAACATGGCCATCTCCTTATTTGCCATATTCAGTTTTTACCTCCTAGCTAACGCCATTCAGAATACATCAGCCTTTTCACCCACCCATAACCATATCCTTATCCTGCATAGCCTGGGAAGAAGAAATCACACCAGCTCCCATCACACATCACCACATGCACAGCATATCAGACATTCACGCCTACTCTATATATTCCTTAATAACACGTATAGCCCCAAGCCGGAACCCACTCTCTTACATAGTAACCTAAAGTGTGCCCTCATCAACTCACGTTCAGTTCGCAAAAAATGGCTAGCCGTCACAGATCTTATTACTAATCTGAACTTGGATATCCTTATGGTCACAGAATCCTGGCTGTCAGACACAGACACTGTCCTCATAAATCAACTCATCCCTCCGGACTATTCAATACACACATGTCACAGAACCAACCAGAAAGGAGGTGGAGTCTTCATTCTAGCAGGAACTAATCTCCAGTTTCAACTATTATCTTCTAGGAGTCTCATGCACATGGACATAGTGTCTGTTGCCAATAAGCACATCATCATAAATCTCATCTACAGAGCTCCTTCTTCCCCCCCAGAAGATCTCTCTAACATAATAGACCTGACCTGCAATCCTGAAAGCCCACATAAACCTAATTGGTTGATTGGCGATTTTAACCTTGCTTCCCTACAACCCACCTACTCTAACACCTTCCTTGATGCTAAGACTGATCTCAATTATACACAGATGGTGAACTCTCCTACACACCTCAAGGGAAATGCTCTTGACCTCATTTTTGCCCCACAGTCAGAATCAAACATTAATATCAACTTTTCATTTACTCCTGTCCCATGGTCAGACCACAACTTAATCTCCTTCCAAATCTCTTACCAACAAAATCAAATTCCAACCAGCCAAACAAATACAGCCTCCGCAAGATCGACAATCTGCTTCAAATCCCTAGACAGGGATGAGTTCATCAATAGCGCTCTTTCAGCACTCCGTCAACCAGCTCAAAACCTCGACGATATGATCAACAAATGGAATACCACCCTGATTTCTTGTTCGCAGCTACCTTCCTCAAATAAATCACCAGCCTTCATCAAACCACCAAGAAACAGAAAACCAGCCCCTTGGTTCTCTGCTGAATTACGGTCATCTCTTCAGCTTCTAAGAAAGCAAGAAAGAAAATGGCGTCGATCTCGTTCCACATCTGACCAAATGACTTATGAAAACACCCTAAAGCAGTGTTTTTCAACCACTGTGCCGCGGCACACTAGTGTGCCGTGAGATATTGTCTGGTGTGCCGTGGGAAAAATTCCAATTTCATCCGTAACATGTGGCCTCGGCTCACAAATTAGGGTTGCCAACCGGCCGGTTTTCAGCCGGCCTGGCCGGTTTTTCCATGGCCAGGCCGGCTGCCAGCACAGTTGTAAAACCGGCTTTTGTGCCGAAGTCCGCGGCGCGAACGCGATCGCGATTCCCTATAGCAGTGCAGCCGCTGGTTCTGCTTTGTACAGAGCAGCGGCTGCACTACACTTACATTGAAAAGTAAAGAGAAACTGTGTCAGGAGCCCTCCGATCATGCAGAGCCCGAGGAAGTGATGTCATGGGGGCGGGCTCCTCACAGGCTGTCTTTCCTTTTCAAATTAACTTTAGCTGCAATAAAGTTAATTTGAAAAGGAAAGACAGCCTGTGAGGAGCCCGCCCCCATGACATCACTTCCTCGGGATCTGCGATGACCGGAGGGCTCCTGACAATTTTTCTCTTTACTTTTCAATTTATTGTTAGTGCAGCCGCTGCTCTGTACAAAGCAGACGCAGGGGCTTGGGCTGGGTGTGTGTGTGTGTGGGTGTGTGTGTGTGACCCAGCACGGGGGGGGGAGTGTGAGTGAACCAGCAAGGGGGGGGGGGAGTGTGAGTGAACCAGCAGTGGAGGGGGGGGGGTGGTGTGAGTGAACCAGCAAGGGGGGGGGCGATGGTGTGAGTGAACCAGCAGGGGAGTGGGGGTAAGTGAGTGAGTGACCCAGCAGGAGGGGTGAGTAAGTGACAGGGGGGTGGGTGAGTGAACCAGCAGTGGAGGGGGGGGTGTGGTGTGAGTGAACCAGCAGGGGAGGGGAGTTGGTGTGAGTGTTTGATTCCTATTCAAGAGAATTACTTTATATATAGTCAATATAGGCACAGAGGTAAATTTTTTTAACATTTTCTAATGGTGGTGTGCCTCATGATTTTTTTCATGAAAAAAGTGTGCCTTTGCACAAAAAAGGTTGAAAAACACTGGTGTAGAGACTCTACTCACCTTACTTATCAACACCTTATCCAGAGGTATCGACAAAATTGAAAACGGGTTCATACTCATCTTCCTCGATATTGCTGCTGCATTCGATTCTGTTAACCATGAGCAACTCCTCTATCGCCTTCAGGAAAAGGGGATTCAGGGCTTGGCCTGGGAATGGTGTAAATCCTATCTAGTTGACCGTTGGCAACAGGTACGGATAGGACCCTCAACATCTGAACCATTCCATCAACAACAGGGAGTACCCCAAGGATCCTCCCTATCTGCTTTACTTTTCAACATATATATGCAACCTATTTGTGATATCATCTGCTCCTTTAATATATCCAGTCTGATCTATGCAGACGATGTCTTGATATTCACCCCAATCAAAACCATGCACCCTGACCTCTCCCCACTAATAGAGTGCTTCAATGCAATCACTGATTGGCTCCTATCTCAGAATCTACACATAAACTTTAAGAAAACCGAGGTCCTATTCATAACCAAGAACAAGAACTTCTCTCCCCCCACTTCTTTGAAAGTACGAGATGCAGAGCTACCATGTAAATCTGTGATACGCTACCTGTGTGTCACAATAGACCAACAGCTCAGCTTCAAAGAGCACATAAAGAATACTACCAAGTTCATCTACAATAAAATACGGACACTAAGACACCTAAGACCTCTACTAGCCCCAAACGACTTCAGAACAATATTCCAGATGCTTGTAACGCCTCATTTTGATTATGCCAACATCATCCTACACGGCCTCCCTAAGAGCACCCTCAATCCACTGCAGATGGCGATGAATGCAGCAGCCCGCATTCTTCTGCGGCATATCCAGAAGAGATCACATCACGCCCATACTTATGAAACTACACTGGCTACCGTTACATTGCAGGATCACCTACAAGGCACTACTCCTATCGTTTAGAGCAATTAACCGGCTATCCCCTTCATCCCTCTCTGCACTCCTAACCATCACCCCTACAAACAGGCTAAGAAGGTCAGTAGCTGCCAATACGCTGACTATACCACTTGAGTCTACTAAATGTACTCAAACAACTATGAACAGAGCCTTTACATTCTATGCCCCTAGGTGCTGGAACAATCTCCCACCTCATATCCGATCAATCGGTGACCTCTCACAGTTCAGAAAAGCCCTTAAACACCACTTATTCTGCCTTCACTTCGTCCACCCTAACCTAACATAATCACTTCCCACACCTCAACTCACTCACACAGCCTCTGACATTCCAACAACATAACTCCGACGATGTACAAAACAGACCCACCCTCAGGCATACTCACAACGATCATAGATTACAAGGTCTCTTGCATTATGATTACCAACTTGCAATATAACTGTAAATAGTTTTACAACAACCACTGTTGTTGATTTGTATATAGTTACCCTTGTTACAGTCCCAAGTTACTGATTCTGTTACAATGTAAGCAAAAGATCTTTTGTTCTGATGCAAATTTTTGTTATTTGTAAACCGCTCTGATACTAAAAAGCGCGGTATATAAGAATTGTAAATAAATAAATAAATAAATGTAGATAGTTGGGTGGCTGGTGGACATGAGGATTGCCTGGTAACATGCCTGCCTAGTGCAAAGGTAGAGGACCTCACCTAGATAAGGTTTTAGATAGTGCTGGGGAGAAGCCTGCTATCTTGGTACATGCTGGTACCAATGACATAGGAAAATGTAGAAGGGAGGTTCTGGAAGCCAAATTTGGGTTTTTAGGTAGAAAGTTGAAATCCAGAACTTTCAGCATAGTGTTCTCAGAAATGTTTCCCATTCCACAGGCAGGACCCAAGAGGCAGGCAGAGCTTCGAAGTCTCAATGCGTGGATGAGACGATGGTGCAAGGAAGAGGGTTTTGGAACTTGGCACCATTCTGGATAAGGGGGGGGGGGCTTTTCCAAAAGGATGGGCTCCACCTTAACCAGGGTGGAACCAGGCTGCTGGCATTAACCTTTAAAAAAGAGATAGAGTACCTTTTAAACTAGATAATAGGGGAAAGCCAACAGTCGCCCAAGAGCGCATGGTTCAGAATGATGTATCCTTGAAGGATACTAGGAAAGCAGGGAAGTTGGAGCATTCTGAAAGAAGGGTTCCAATAAAGGTAAAAGTAACCCAGGTGCCTTTAAGTAAAAAGCAGAGTTGAAAGATTACAAATTAACCCTGTCATCAAAAAGCCAGACTGTTAATGTTATCAAAAATCAAACTTTGAAATACCTGTATGCAAATTCTAGAAGTCTAAAAAATAAGATGGGAGAGTTAGAATATATAGCAATGAATGAAAGGTTAGATATAATTGGCATTTCAGAGACCGGGTGGAAGGAGGATAACCAATGGGACACTGGCTATAAACTGTATCCCAATGATAGGGTAGATCACATTGGTGGGGCGGTGATTAAAGAGGGCATTGAGTCAAACAGGATAAAGGTTTTGCAGGAAACAAAATATAGTGTAGAATCCCTATGGATAGAAATTACATGTAAAAAAGAGAAAGGAATGGCAATGGGGGTGCACTACGGTCCACCCATACAGAATGAACTGACAGATAATGAAATGCCAACAGAAATTAGGGAAGCTAGCAAAGTTTACAAAACAGTAATAATGGGAGATTTCAATTACCTTAGTATTGATTGGATCAATGTCACATCAGGACATACTAAGGAGATAAGTTTTCTAGATGAAGTAAATGACTGCTTCATGGAGCAACTGGTTCAGGAACGCTATTTTAGATCTAGTCCTCGTGGAACATAGGATCTAGTGTGAGAGGTAATTGTTTTACTACTGCTACTGCCAATACTGAGCATTTGTCTAGTGCTAGAAGACATACACAGCGCTGCACAGACACATATAAAAGACGGTTCCTCCTCAGAGCTTACAATCTAGTTAAGAAAGACAACACAGTAGCTGTAGACATGGGATACATCTAGGGAGAATGGTAAGGGAACACAAAGGAGACCAGACAAGTCAAGATCTGAAAGTGACAAAGAAGAGGTGAGTTTTCAGCCTAAATTTGAAAAGGGCCAGAGAAGGCACCTAACGTACAGACTCAGGTAGTTTGCTCCGGGCATAAGGAGCAGCAAAGTGAAAGGAGCAAAGTCTGGAGTTAGCAATATAAGAGAAGGGCACAGATAGAAGCGATTTGCCAGAAAAGCGGAGTTCCAGAGGAGGGATGTAGGGAGAGATAAGAGAGGAAAAGTAGTGAGGAGCTACAGAGTGAATGCAGCAGGAGAAGTTTGAACTGGATGTGAAAATAGATAGGGAGCCAATGAAGTGACTTGAGAAGAGAGGTAATATGAGCATGATGAGGCTGGCGAAGATTAGACGCGCAGCAGAGTGCTGAACAGATTGAAGGGGAGATAGATGATTCAGAGGGAGACTAGCAAGGAGTAGGTTACAATAGTCTAGACGGGAAGTGACTAAAGAGTGGATAAGTGTCTTAATAGTGTGTGTAAAAAGGAAGGGACAAATCTTTCCAATGTTATAGAGACAGAAGCGACAGGTTTTAGCTATCTGTTGAATGTGTGCAGAGAAAGAGAGAGTAGAGTCAAAGATGACCCCAAGGTTGCAAGCTAAGGAAACAGGGAGGAGTGTATTTATTTATTTATTTATTTAACATCTCTTATATACCGCACTATTGTCATCAGCGCGGTTTACATGAAACAAACATATACATACAGAGAACTGTAATGCATTTACAAGTAACAGGGGTTTTTGAACTTGGGATTAAAAAGGTAAACTATGTAGACTAGTTAACTATTTACAATATCTATACACAATATCTATACACAACTATTTACAATATCTATACACATTAGTCACATTTGTAGTGTTATTCACAGAAATAGAGAAGGAAGGAAGGGGGAGGGGATTTAGGGGGAAAGATAAGGAGCTCAAGCCATATTCAATTTCAAGCAGCGGTGAGAAATTCAAGCAGCAATGTCAGAAAGGCAGGCAGAGATCCAGGCCTGGATTGCCAGATAGGGAGCGGTGATCTGCACAGAGTGGCAAATTCACTTACTCTTGCCACCTTGCTGGGCAGACTAGATGGACCATGATGGTCTTTATCTGCTGTCATATACTAGGTTACTATCTTATTATGTTAGGTGTAGAGAGGTAGATCTGGGAGTCATTAGCATAAAGATGGTACTGAAAGCCATGGGAAGAGATGAATGCAACAAGGGACTGGGTATAGAGAGATCCTTGGGGTACACCAACTGAGAATGGGATAGCGGCAGAGGAGGATCCACCAGAACAAACACCGAAAGAATGATTGGAGAGATAAGAAAAGAACCAGGATAGCACAGAGCCCTCAAAACCAAGCGAGAGCAAGGTATCGAGGAGAAAGTTGTGGCCAACAGTGTTAAAAGCAGCAGAAAGGTCAAGAAGGATGAGGACTGAGTAAAAGCCCTTGAATTTTGCCAGGAACAAGTTGCTGGAGACTTTGGCAAGAGCTGTTTCAGTACAATGTAAAGGACAAAAGCCAGATTATAAAAGATCCAGGAGGGCATGAGAGGAGAGAAAGTTGAGGCAACAGTGGTGAACCATACATTTAAGTAGCTTAGAAACAAAGGGGAGGAGGGAGATGGGTTGATAGTGAGAAGGACAGGCAGGATCTAGTTAGGGTTTCTTGAGGAGAGGTGCAACCACAACATGCTTGAAGGCTGCAGGGACAGTTGCAGTGTAGAGAGATAGATTGAGAATATGAGATATAGAAGGGACAACAGTGGAGGAGATGGGGCTTTGGAGAGGGATGGGAATAGGATCGGAGGAGCAGGTAATAGTTTGGAGGAAGAAAGGAAGGTGTGTGGTTTCCTACTCAGAGATCATAGAAAAGGAAGAAAGGGCAGCAGAGATAGAGGGGAAAGTTGGAAGTGAAGAGGGGGGAGGAGGGGAAGTAGCTGAAATCATGGAGAATTGGAGGGTGATCTTGTGGATTTTGTCATGGAAGTAGTCATCCAGGGTTTGGGCAGAAAGGTTGGAGGCGGAGGCGCCTTGAGGAGAGAGCTGTAAAGAGACGGCGAGGGTCAGAAGCAAGAGAGTTGGTCAGATGGACATAATAGTCTTGATTGGTGAGTGCTATGGCTGACTGGAAAGATACAAGCATAAATTTGAAGTATTGAAAGTCCGCAAGAGAGTGTGATTTGAGCCAAGCATGCTCAGCTGAATGGGCACAGGAACGGAGATAGCAGGTAGTGGAAGACAGCCTCACAGGATATGGCATGGGCGGAGCAATAGCATCCAGTGTAGAGTACAGTGCAGCATTATAGGAAGCTACTGCCTCATCAACAGATTCAGATGACATGATGGAAGTGATGAGACAGTGGAGGAGAGAGCCAATGGGTCAATAGCATGAAGATTTCTAAAGAGGTTGGAGGAGACAGGGCAAGGTTAAGGCTGCGGGTGATGAAGAGTGAAACTTATTAGGTTATGGTCCCATTAGAAAAGAACTGAGGTACAGAAGTTTGAGGGTAAGAAATCAGAGAAGAATAAAAGGTCGAGGCAGTGTCCGTGCTGGTGTGGAGGGGCAGTAGAACAAAGCTGAAGGTCAAATAAGGAGGTAAGGGAAAGGAGCTTTAAAGCATAAGAATCAGAAGAGTTATCAACATGAATGTTACAATCCACAAGAATAAACAGAGGGAAGAAGAATCCAGAAAGAAGGGAAGTAACGAGTCAAAGTCAGTGAGAAAGGTAGATGTGGACTTTCAGGGGGTCGATAAATAACAGCTAATCAGAGAGGCAGTGGAGTAAAAGGTGGATAGAGTGAACTTCAAAGGAAGGAAAGGAGTGAGATGGAGGCAGCAGGAAGGAGAGCATAGAAACCCAACACCACCACCACGGGCCAGTGGGACGAGGCATGTGGGAGAGAGGAAGGGGAAAGGAGAGGAATAGGAATAAGATTTTGAGGTGTTGCATAAAGATCTGTTCTGGGAGTGTGACAAAAGTCTAGGGGGGGCAGGGTTAGGGTTGATATCTCTGGATGAGAGAAGGAGAAGGAATAGAAGAGTGCAGAGCAGAGAGGAGACAGCATGGCAGTAACGAGGGTCAGGGTGTTTTAGAGAGAGAGGAGATGACTGAGTGAGAGGGAGAAAGTAATGAGGCTCAAGAGCTGATGACAGGGTAGAGGACAGGACTGTGTGAAAAGTGAGGATGGTAAAGAGGAGATAAGGAGAAGAGGATTGAAGGTGTTGGTAGGCGGGAAGACAATTAGGGAGTATGAGGAATAGGAAGAGAAAGTGATGAGGAGCCATAGAAGAGAGAGATGGAGAGGAGAACAGAGGTCGGAAGAAATAAGGATAAGTAGGGGACAGATCACAGGGGATTAGGTGCACCTGTGAATAATCGTGGTAATGAGCAGAATATGGCTATAATGCCATGGGGTGTGTGGGAGGGATAAAAGTTATGAGGATATGTAGGAGACAGGTAGGAATGGAGAAAATTGAACAAGCTTATAGATAAATAAATAGCACACTAACAATGGCATGGATAAATAAACAGCACACCAACCATGATAAAATAAATATATCAGTGGACAAACAGAACTCACAAACTGGCAGGTAAGTATATCCAAACTGGCAGCAAAGCAGTTATGCAGTTTCATGTTACTGGGGACCCTTGGCAATAACACTCATAACATAATCACATTTGATTTAATTAATGGAGGGAGGATAACAAGGAAATTGACTGCACTAGCATTTAACTTTCAAAAAGGAAACTATAATAAAATGAAGAAAATGGTTAAGAAAAAACTAAAAGGAGCAACTGTAAAGGTTAAGAATTTACCTCAGGCCTAGGTGTTATTTAAAAATACTATCTTGGAAGCCCAGACCAGATGTATGCCATGATTAAAAAAAGGTGGAAGGAAGGTCAAATAACAGCCAGCATGGCTTAAAGGTGAGATCAGAGAGGCTGTTATAGCTAAGATAGAATTTTCAGAAAATGGAAAAAAGAACCAAATGACGAAAACAGGAAACAACATAAATACTAGCAAGTGAAATGCAAGGCATTGATAAGGCAGACAAAGAGATAATTTGAAAAGGAACATGTTGTGGAAACAAAAGTGCATAATAAAACCTTTTTCAAGTATATTCATAGCAAAATACTTGAGAGGGAGTCAGTTGGACCATTAGATGATGGAGGAGTAAAAGGTTCATTGAGAGAGGACAAGGCCATAGCGGAGAGACTGAATTAATTTTTTGTTTCAATCTTTACTGAAGAAGATGTAGGAAACTTGACCCATGCCAGAAATAATATTTAAAGGTGATGTATCAGAGGAATTGAAATTAATAAATCGGGAATTTGTAATACAGTTAATTGATAAACTAAAGAGCAGTAAATCACCTGTACTGGATGACATACATCCCAGAGTGCTGAAAGAACTAAATTGTGAGATTATAGAAAGTATAGTTACTGACCTGTAACAGGTGATCTCTGGGAACAGCAGGAATCAGTCTTCCCATATAGGTGAACGTCACTGAAGGAGCACACACAGGAACAGTCCCCAGCATCCAATAAGAAAGCCTTTGGGAGCATTCCACTGCGCCTGAGTACCTGCCTTCCCGCCTCTCCAACTGCTCTCTTTGACCCCCTGACATGTCCACCTCTACTTTTCTCTCTGACATTGACTCATGGCTTTCCTTCTTTCTGTATTCATCTTCCCCCCCCCCCCCTTATTCTCTGGGATTTTAACATTCATGTTGATAACCCCTCTGACCACTATGCTTTAAAGCTCCTCGTCATTCAACCTCCAGCTTTGCTCTACTGCCTCTACTCACCAGCAAGGCCACTGCCTTGACCTTGTATTTTTCTCTATCTGCTTACCCTCAAAATTCTGTACCTCACTTCTTCCCTTATCGGACCATCACCTGTTAAGTTTCACTCTTCATTGCTCACCATCTCAACCTCGCCCTGTCTCCTCCAACCTCTTTAGAAATTTTCATGCTTTTGACCCGTTGGTTCTCTCCTCCACTGTCTCATCACCACTTTCCTCCACTATGTCATCTGAATCTGTTGATGAGGCAGTAGCTTCCTATAATGCTGCACTCTCCTCTGTTCTTGCTCCACCCATGCCACGTACTGTGAGGTATACTGTACCTCATCCATGGCTGTCTTCCACTACCTGCTATCTTCATTCCTATGCCCGCTCAGCTGAGCGTGCTTGCCTCAAATCCTACTCCTTTGTGGACTTTCTACACTTCAAATTCATGCTTGTTTCTTTCCAGTGAACATAGGAACATAAGATATGCCATACTGGGTCAGACCAAGGTCCATCAAGCCCAGTATTCTGTTTCTAACCGTGGCCAATCTAGGTCATATGTACCTAGCAGTTTCCCCAAAAGACACAGGTTCCAGAATGCTTGTACTGGGTCAAGCATTGATATCCTGGGTCCCTTCTTAATAATGGTTTATGGACCTTTCCTCCAGGAACTTGTCCAAACCTTTTTTAAACCCAGCTACACTAACAGCCTTTACTACATCCTACGGTAACAAATTCCAGAGTTTGATTACAAGTTGAGTAAAAAAATATTTTCTTTTATTAGTCTTAAATAGTTTACCCTGTAGCTTCATTGCATGTCCCCTGTTGTTGTTGTTGTTGTTTAGTGCCGTCGAGTCAGAGTCGACTCATGGCTACCCTCTAGATAGCTATCCTAAATTGTGTTCGGTCTTCAGTCAGGCGGTTCATTATTGACAGACTGGTACCCGTAGCTGCTGTTATTGTATCGATCCATCTCATTGCTGGCCTTCCTCTTTTGCGTTGACCTTCTATCTTGCCAAGCATGATGTCTTTCTCTAATGATCTCTCTCTTCGCATGATGTGTCCAAAGTATGAAAGTCGAAGTCTTGTCATCTGAGCTTCTAAAGAAAGCTTAGGTTTGATCTCCAGTACCGACTGGTTTGTTCTTTGGGCAGTCCATGGTATACACAGTATTCGCCGCCAGCACCATAATTCAAAGGCATCAATTTTCTTCCTGTCTGTCTTTTTCACTGTCCAGCTTTCACATCCATATGATGTTATTGAAAATACCATGGCTTGAACAAGTCGAATCTTTGTATGGAGAGAGACATCTCTGCTCTTGAGAATCTTATCTAGGTCTTTCATAGCCATTCTGCCAAGAGCAATGCGTCGTTTGATTTCTTGATTGCTTGTTGCTTCTTTATTGATAGTTGATCCAAGTAGGTTAAAGTTGTTCACAATTTCAATTTCTTCTCCTTCAATGATGAACCTGTTGATTATGCCAGTTGTCATGATCTTTGTCTTCTTTACATTAAGGTGCAGGCCCATTTTGAGACTATGTTCTTTGATTGTGAGAAGCAAATGTTTCAGATCATCTTCACTTTCAGCCAGTAATGTGGTATCATCAGCATAGAGAAGGTTGTTGATGAGTCTTCCACCAATCTTCACACCTCTGTTGTCTTCATACAATCCTGCTTCTCTGATGATTTGTTCTGCATATAAATTAAACAGGTAGGGGGAAAGTATACAGCCTTGTCTTACACCTTTGCTTATTTTAGACCATTCTGTTTCTCCTTGTTCCGTTCAAACTGTTGCTTCTTGATCAATGTACAGATTGCGCAAGAGAACGATCAGGTGTTCTGGTATACCCATGCTTCTTAATGTGGCCCAGAGTTTCTCATGGTTTACACAGTCAAAAGCCTTGCTATAGTCGATAAAGCACAAATAGATAGCCTTTTGGTATTCTTTAGTCTTTTCAAGGATCCATCTCACATCCGCAATGATGTCTCTCGTTCCTCGCCCTTTCCTGAACCCTGCTTGCACTTCAGGTAGTTCTTGTTCCAGGTATGGTTGTAGTCTCTTTTGAATAATCTTCAGTAGAATCTTGCTGGCATGTGGGATCAGAGTGATTGTTCGATAATTTCCACAGTCAGTTGGATCACCTTTCTTTAGTATTGGTATAAACACAGATCTTTTCCAGTCAGTTGGCCATGATGTTGTCTTCCATATTTCTTGGCAGAGCCTTGTAAGTATGGTAACAGCTGCATCAGATTGCTGCAATACTTCTATAGGAATGCTATCAATGCCTGGTGCTTTGTTCTTTGATAAGACTTCCAATGCTGCTTCAACTTCTTTCATCACCAATGGTTCCCGATCATATGGTACAGGTTGAAATGGCTGTTGATCCACTTGATCTTTATCATATAAAAACTCTGTATATTCCTTCCACCTTTTCTTGATCTTCTCAGCATCATTCAACATAGAACCTTGAGCATCTTGTAACATTCCAATTCGAGGCTGGAACTTTTTCTTTAACTCTCGTAGCTTTAGGAAAGCCGATCTTGTTCTTCCTCTAATAGTTTCTGCTTCTATTTCCTTGCAAGTGTCATTGTAGTACTTTTCCTTGTCCTGTCTTGCTGCACGTTGGAAATCTCTGTTGAGTTCTGCGATTGTCTTTCTTTCTCCTCTGGCTTTAGCTTCTCTGCGTTTCTGGGCAATTTTCAGAGTTTCTTCCGTCATCCATTTTGGCCGCTTTTGATTTTTCACCTTTTGTAGAGATTTCTCGCTTTCTTCCAACACAACCTTCTTGATGTCATTCCATAGCTCTTCCAGAGCTCTGTCATTTGTATCTAAAGCAGTAAATCGATTTTGCAGGCAGTCTTTAAATTCCAGTGGTATATTCTCAAGGTCATATTTTGCTGCATTCATGAGTGGTTTGCTCTTTTTCAACTTTAGCTTGAGTTTGCATACTAGTAGTTGATGATCTGTACCACAGTCAGCTCCAGGTTTTGTCTTGGTTGATGTTATAGAGCTTTTCCATCATTAACTTCCACAGATGTAGTCAATTTGATTTTTATACAATCCATTGGGTGAAGTCCATGTGTACAGTCGCCGCTTGTGTTGCTGGAAGAAGGTGTTTGAGATGAATAGATCATTGGTCTTGCAGAATTCTATCAGTCTTTCTCCAGCTTCATTTCTGTTGCCAAGTCCATATTTTCCAACTACTTTGCCTTCTACTTTGTTGCCAACTTTTGCATTCCAGTCACCCATGACTATCAGGATATCCTGTTTGCATGTTCTGTCAATTTCAGCTTGTACTTTTTCATAGAACTCTTCAATTTCATTCTCTTCTGCAGTTGTTGTTGGGGCATATACTTGAATTATAGTTGTGTTGATAGGCAATCCTCATAGACGAATAGAGAATAAGCGTTCACTGACTGCATTGTATTGGATAATTACAACAAAACAAATTGTGCTATGGTGCTGGAAGATGAGACCCCCAGGTCGGAAGGCACTCAACTAGCTACTGGGGAAGAGCTGAAGACTTTTCAGAGTAAAGCCAGCATTTATGATGTGGTTGGATCAAAGCCCTCGGGAAGTCTGACTGCTGATGTAGCTGCGCATGAAATGAGAGTCAGAAGCTGTAAAGATGTCTTATGCATTGGAACATGGAACGTACGAAGCATGATTTATTTATTTATTTTATTTACATTCTCATATACCGCGCTATTCTGCATCAGTGCGGTTTACATTGAACAAACTGAAATTACATTGAACAGGGCATTATAACTTGGAGATAACTATTTTAAAGGGAACATGGAAGTTGGAGGTGGTCAAGAATGAAATGGAACGTGTACAACTTGATCTGTTGGGTGTCAGCGAACTGAAATGAACTGGCATCGGGCACTTTGCATCAGATGATCACATGGTCTACTATGCTGGAAATGAAAGACAAAGAAGAAATGGTGTTGCATTTATAATAAAGAAGAAACCTGCAAGAACTGTAATGAAATACAATGCAGTCAGCGAACGCTTAATCTCTATTCATCTACGAGGATTGCATGTCCCCTAGTCTTTCTATATTCTGATAATGTAAACAATCGATCTACATTTACCCATTCCACTCCGTTCATTAATTTATAGACTTCTATCATATCTCCCCTCAGTTGTCTCTTTTCCAGGTTAAAGAGCCCTAACCTTTTTAGCCTTTCTTCATAGGAGTATCCTTCCATCCCCTTTACCATCCCTTTAAAAACTACTATTAAAGCTTTGGAATCACAGAGCTTAAAAGGGAGAGAGGAGGCATTGTGGGTTAAAATAGAAAGAGGGAAAGAGAAATCTATTTGCATTGGTGTGATATACAGACCTCCCTCACAAGAGGAAGTGGTGGACAGAGAGTTAATTGAAGACATACGCAGCATTGCTAGGAAAGGGGAAGTGCTACTGATAGGAGAGTTCAATATGCCAGATGTTGATTGGCACATTCCTGCTGCAGTATCATCTAAAAGTAAGGAGATCCTGGATTCTCTACAGGGAGAACTATTCAGGCAATTGGTAACAGACCCCACACGTGAAGGGGCCATACTGGACTTGATGCTTACCAATGGTGAAAGTGTTTCTGATGTTGTAGTGGGAGATCACTTTGCATCCAGTGATCACTAGATGGTGTGGTTCAGTATTAGGACTAGGGCTGTTAGAATCCATTCAAAGGTGAGGATCTTAGACTTTAGGAAGACTAAATTTGCAAAGATGGGCCAATACCTCAGGGAGTCGTTAGTGGGATGGGAACAGCTGGGGGATGTAGAAAAACAGTGGGCAAAACTGAAAGGGGATATTGTAAGGGCAACCAACCTTTTTGTTAAAATGGTAAATAAAGGTAAAAGGAAAAGGAAACCACTATGGTTTTCGAAAGAAGTAGCTGAAAAAGTGAAAAAAAGAGGGAGGCCTTCATGAAATACAAGAGATCACAGAGAGAGGAAGACAGGCATCTGTATTTGGAAAAACTTAGAGAAACTAGCAAAGTAGTCAAGAAGGCAAAGATTCAAAAGGAGGAGGAAATAGCCAATGCAAGAAAATGGGGGGATAAGACATTTTTCAGATATATTAGTGAGAAGAGGAAGGGCAAAAGTGGTATTGTCACACTCAAGGGTGCAGGGGAGGAATATGTAGAAGCTGATAAGGATAAAGCGGAATTGCTTAACAAATATTTCTGTTCTGTGTTCACAGATGAAGAACCAGGAGCAGGACCTCAGAAAACACCCACAAATAGGAACAGAAGCGAGGGACATCTGGAACAATTTTCAGAAGACTGTGTTCATGAGAAACTAGCTCAACTTAAAGTAGACAAAGCGTTGGTACCGGATGGGATACACCCTAGAATACTGAGGGAACTTGGGGACTTTCTAGCAACTCCACTGACTGACCTTTTCAATGCTTCGTTGGAGTCGGGAGTGGTGCCAAAGGACTGGAGAGAGGCTCATGTGGTGCCTTTACACAAAAGCGGAAGTAAGGATGTGGTTGAAAACTACAGGCTGGTTAGTTTAATTTCGGTGGTGAGTAAATTATTGGAAACGCTGCTGAAAGAGAATATAGTGAGGTTTCTGGAGTCCAGCGGATTACAGGATCCGAGGCAGCATGGATTCACCAGAGGCAGGTCTTGTCAGACAAATCTGATTGATTTCTTTGACTGGGTGACCAGGGAGTTGGACCAAGGGAGAGCCCTAGATGTGGTGTACTTAGATTTCAGTAAAGCACAGTTACTTACCTGTAACAGGTGATCTCTGGGAACAGCAGGAATTAGTCTTCACATATGGGTACGTCGGTACCGACGGAGCCTGCACGGGGATGCTGCCCAGCTTCCAATCAGAAAGCTTTTGGCAGCCTCCCTCACGCCTGCGCACTGAGTTCCCGCCCTTTCCAGAGCCTCTCTTCAGTTGAGTTTCAAAGCTGAGACAAAGGCGAGGAGAGAAAGGAGAAGAAGATAAGAGATGCAACTCCTAGGGGAGGTGGGAGGGTTGTGAAGACTAATTCCTGCTGTTCCCAGAGATCACCTGTTACAGGTAAGTAACTGTGCTATCTCCAGGAACAAGCAGGAATGAATCTTCACATATGGGGACTCCCTAGCTGGAGATGCCAGGGGGAGATCCCATAATAATGCAGCAGCCTGGACCAGGGGAGCATTTTGTTTCCAGAAATCCCTGGCATCCAATGTGGGATGGAGGGTAGGAGTTGACAATAAAGGAGCTGTGAGGAAGAACAGCATAGCCAAGGACTAGAGGGCCGTACAGATTGTAGGAGTCCTTGGTGTATATGAGGAGTCACATGAAACACATGTAACGTACCATTAGATATGTCACTTACCTACTGCACTGTAGGAAGTAGAACGCCTGATGTAGTCTGCTGGAGAAGCAGTGGCGGAATCTTGAAGGGACCTCCCAGCAGTGAGGATGAAGGTCCAGACCTGGAGGTAGTAGACGATCCAGGTGTCAACTGGGTAGGATGGGACGTCATGTCTTCAATGGAGAGCTTTATGAGAAAAAGCTGAAAAACTCCTTTAGTCATAATGTTATTAACAGGGAGGACTAAGGAAGAAGACTGACGGAGTTGGAGAACTAGCCCAGTCCTGACGGGGAGAGGGAAAGTGGAAAAAATCCCTATTCCCAAGGAGAAGAGCTGTGTACTCAAAGATAAAGATGTACACCGTTTTTCCTAACTGGCGAGAAATAGGAAAAAATATTGAAGCTTGATGCTTCAAGGGTTTAAGAAAAAATAGAGAAGTTAGCACCACAATGGTAGTGGTGTCTAACAGTTTCTGCATGGTAATATGGTATGCGAAATAGGGCAATGGACTGTCTAAATCCTTTAGGAGGTAACATTTAGTATAGACAGTAAGGGTGAGAGTATAGAGATATGAACCCTTAAGAAACCGCCCAAGAGACACATATATATACAGATGTTTATATATATATGTGGGGGGATCTAAATCTGAATCGATATGTCCAGATGCAGAAATCGGGACATGGGTGGAGAGACATATCAAAATATATATATATATATATATATATATAATATAGATATGAAATACGTAATTATAGATATCTTTGTGGGGCATGGGATTGCACCACCAGAGAAATGATATAGGTATGTAGACATATATAGAGATGCTACATACAAGATGACAGGTTGAAGAACATGTCTAGCACCCAGCCCCATGATTGTGACATGGGAAATAAAAAAGAAAAAGATTCTGCATACTACCAGAGGGTAAAGCCACTTGGGATATGTATAGAGAATCTATTTCTATGAATTGAGGGATGCAGGAAGGCAATCCAACAAAATAACCGTGATGATTGCGTGAGAACAGATTATAAGATGAATCTGTAAGGAACAAGGCGGGAGTTCCACCGAGCACTGACACGGCAGAGGTGCAAAATGCAGGGGAAGATACCAGAGGGACCTATTAGAGGGACCCAGAGGTACCATGCATGAATGTCCGCCTTGGATCTTCACGCAGAAGAATATATCTCGTGCTAACACCCCAGGTTAAAGGGTGTGGAGAACCTTCACAGGCATGGGAAGGGTGAACAAGCTTTTTCCTACTAATAGCGAAGGTTCAGAGACAAGGTCAATGCTCTATAGCAGGCCCTCATAGTAGAAAGCTGCTCTGAAGATTGTAGAGAGCATTGTGCAGGAGAGATAAACTGACTGAAGTCAGGTTTGTTACCATATCCTAGGAGAGGAGATGGATAGAATAATGTGAGAAAGCCTAAGGGAGTAGGAGGATCCAAGGTAGCTAACGAATAGCTTGGAAACACTACTAAGGCTAGACAGAAATTGAACAAAAGACTGGAACTTGGCAAAAGTACCAGTAATACAATCACTGTAACTCCTGCAGGCACAGCAGCTGACAGAATCAGCAGAAAGATTGCCCTGTGCCCCATAAAGAAAAACAGATAAGGAGGGAGGAGATATAACTTCTCCCTGTCTGTGGAATAAGCTTGGTAAAAACTTTTTAGTATGGTACCCCTCCGTTAGGGAAAAAACCCCATTGGAGAGGGTAGAGCAAGTAATTAGAGGGTGACATACCCATAGGGTAAGTCAACAGAAGGAAGAATGTTCAATTGGGACAAAACCATCATGGGATAGGTGCAACTGCTCTTCTAGAGGATAAGAAGAGGAGAAGTTAGCAGTCCCTGAACATAAAATGTTTCACAAGGTAGTACCCTGAAAGAAGCACAGGGTATAAACTTCTAATGAATTAGAAGGAAAGTATAGAGTATAAGTCCCAGCTCCTATTGTTCTGGGAATGCTGAGACTGGTTAGAGCTGGAGGAGTTCAGACTAGGCTGAGGTGTCTCCTGTTTAGGTATAGCCGAATGATGGGCAGGAGAGGAATGAAACTTTCTTCTCTTAGGGAAAGAAGGTTTGGTAGGACATTTCCTACCTCTCGAAGAAGGAGGTGGCTTAGAAAGGTCCTTAGTGGAAGGAGAGTCAGTGAAGCATTGAGCAACCTGACTTAAAGCCTCCTTATTGAAGAGACCCTCTCCTGTACAAGGAGAATGAGCCAGTATAGTTTGTGCCCATTTACTCAAGTCTGAAGCTTCAAGCCAGGCTCTGCGACGTGCTGCTATGGCAATAGCAGAGGATCTGCTAACAGACTCAAAAGAGTCTATAGAAGCACGAGACAGGAACCAAGATATATTCCGGCTGTGATTGATGAGTAAGGAATAATCAGTAGTCTTGGGCTCTGGTAAAAAAGGGGTCAAAAGAGACAATTTCTCTGTGACTTCCTGGAGTGTTAGACTCATGTGAAAAATATATGAGAGAACTCTGGAGGCCAACATAGAGTTTTGGAAGGCTTGACGACCAAAAGCATCGAGTGTTCTTGAAGAACAACCCGGTGGATAAGAAGAATGCTTCTTCTTGCTCTTAACTTTTCTCAGAGCCGATTCCACTACAAGGGAACGATGAGAAAGTTGAGGCTTCTGGAACCCTGGAGAGGGTGGCACCCGGTACCGAACCTTAATGTTTGTAGAAACTGGAGGAAGTCGTAAGGGTGATTTCCAGACCCTGAGAAGGAGATCCTGCAGAGTAGGATGTAAAGGAAATTGTATATTTTCCATCTGTGCCTGTGAGCCCTGAGTAGGACCACTACCAGAGATAGATATATTGAGAAAGGTTGCCATGTCCCGGAGAAAAGCCTGAAAAGACTGATCTCCTATGGGAACCATCCCTGGCCCGGCTAAAGAAAAAGCCGGAGCTCCAGAGGAGGCACAGGGGACTACACCAATGCCAGGTTTCGGTTCTAAAGTAGGCATGGGTGCCAGAAGAGGCATGGATACTGATACAGGAGTAGCAGATGAAGCAGCCATCGGGAACTGCTGTAGTGGTAGGGAGATCATGAGAGAGTTATGACTCTGATCTTTGAAACTGCCGATCTGGAATCGATCCGAGTCGGTTCCAGGGCACGTCGGTACAGAGTCATCGAGACTAGATATGGACTCAAGACTCGGCATCGAAGTAAGTGATACTATCGATGCGTGTCGCGAAGGCGCCCTAAGGCAGACTGGGTCACATTGACCGATACCGACGGTACCGAGGATACCCGATGAACACCTTTTTCAAAGGGAAAGGTGGTCCACCTCGATGCCGATGCCAGGGTATCGGAACCGATCGACGCCGGTACCGGCCCGGAGCATGGCTGAGGTTGAAGGAAGTCAATGCGGTGCGAATCGAGGTGACAATCCTTGGTGAAGAGTAGGCTACTCGACACCGGTGCCGATGCCGGAGGCTCGGTATCGCTCGAAGCGGATACCACCTCCACGCATGGCTCAGGTATGTTCTGTGAGGGGTGAGCCCCAGGAACAACCTGAAACCCCTTTAACGCTTTGGAGCCCATAGACTCCCGCAGGGGTAATGCCAATGGATTCTTGAGGGTAAGGCCGGAGCCGTCACCATGCTGGGCATGGGACATACCACTCAAACATTGACTAGTCTTAACAGACTGTTTTTGGGTTACCTGATGCTGTGAAGTAGAGAAACCTGGTACCCTCACTGCCGAGGAAAAAACGGTATCGAGGGAAATTCTAAAAGTTGAAGGTTTATTCACAGAAATATCCCCCGACTTGCCAGGGGAAAAAGGGTCAGGACTCACACAGTTGAGACACCAAGCATTGGTATCTAAAAAGAAACAGGTGTTTCCACACCGAAGGCACTTCTTAGGAAAAGAAGGCTCCATAATGAAGAGGCCTGGTAGGCCCAACAAGTTAAGGCACAAACTGAAGAAAAAGTTTCTCAGAATTAAGTCAAAAATCCACCAGCGGTACCGGTGGGAGCGGGAAATACAGCCGTGACCACAAGAAAAGAAAAAAACTAAAGTATTAAAGTAAGTAAATAAGTAAGTTTCTGCAGTGACAGGAGGACGTCCTGCCGGCTCCGCGGAAAAACGAAAACTGCTCTGGAGAGGGCGGGAACTCAGCGCGCAGGCGCGAGGGAGGCTGCCAAAAGCTTTCTGATTGGAAGCTGGGCAGCATCCCCGTGCAGGCTCCGTCGGTACCGACGTACCCATATGTGAAGACTCATTCCTGCTTGTTCCTGGAGATAGCCTTTGACACTGTTCCTCACAGGCGACTTATAAACAAACTGAGCACCCTAGGGATGGACACTAAAGTTACTGCTTGGGTTAGAAATTGGTTGGGTGGGAGGCGACAAAGAGTACAAGTAAATGGAGCTCACTCTGAGGAGAAGGATGTTACCAGTGGTGTGCCCCAGGGATCTGTCCTTGGTCCGATTCTTTTTAACATCTTTGTTAGTGATATAGCAGAAGGGCTGTCGGGTAAGGTTTGCCTCTTTGCGGATGATACCAAAATCTGCAATAGAGTAGACACCCAGGAAGGTGTAGATAACATGAGGAGGGATCTAGCTAAGCTTGAAGAATGGTCTAGAATTTGGCAGCTGGGATTTAATGTTAAAAAATGTAAGGTCATGCATTTGGGCTGCAGCAATCCAAGGAGCAATATAGTATAGGGGGTGAAGTACTTTTGTCCACTAAAGAAGTGCAGGACCTAGGCGTGGTTGTGTCTGATGATCTTAAGGTAGCTAAACAGGTAAAAAAGGTGACGGCAAAAGCTAAAAGGATGCTTGGGTGCATACGGAGAGGAATGGCTAGCAGAAAAAAGGAGGTGATAATGCCTCTGTATAAGTCTTTGGTGCGACCTCATTTGGAGTATAGTGTGCAATTCTGGAGACCACACCTTCAAAAGGATGTGAACAGGATGGAGTCGGTGCAGAGGGTGGCTACTAAAATGATTAGTGGTCTTCATTATAAAGCATATGAGGACAGACTGAAGGATATTAATATGTACACCTTAGAGGAAAGGTGGGATAGAGGTGATATGATTGAGATGTTTAAATACCTCCGTGGCATAAATGTTCAGGGAGAGAGCCTCTTTCAATTGAAAGCAAGTTCTGCTACGAGGGGACATGGGATGAGGGTGAAGGGAGATAGATTCAGGAGTGATATGCGGAAATATTTCTTTACGGAAAGAATGGTGGATCCATGGAATAGTCTCCCAGTGGAGGTAGTAGAGATGAGGACCGTAACTGAATTCAAAAAAGCATGGGACAAACACAGAGGATCTCTAAAGGTAAAAAGGGGGACTGTTGTAGTTGTTGATATGGAAGGACAGACTAGATAGGCCATGTGGTCTTTTTCTGTCATCATATTTCTATGTTTCTATCATTTTGGTGGCTCTTCTCTGTACCTTTTCTTAAATCGCTATATCCTTTTTAAGATACGGCGACCAGAATTGCACACAATATTCAACGTGCGGTCTCACCATGGAAAGATATAGAGGCATTATAATATCTTTTGTTTTATTTTCCATTCCTTTCCTTATGATACCTAACATTCTATTTGCTCTCTTGGCCGCCGCTGCACACTGGGCCGAGGGTTTTAACATGGTATCCACAATGACGCCTAAATCTTTTTCCTGGGTGGTGGTTCCTAATGTGGAACCTTGCATTGTGTAACCATAGTTTGGGTTGTTCTTCCCTAGGTGCATAACTTTGCACTTGTCCACATTAAATTTCATCTGCCATTTTGATGCCCAGTCTTCCAATTTATCAAGATCCTCTTGCAATTTTCCACAATCCTCTTGGATTTTAACAACTTTAAATAGTTTTGTGTCATCTGCAAATTTGATAACCTCAAACCACAAACCCACACTACTGCTAGGAGACTTCAACCTCAAGTCCACCAACACCAAAGATGCAGAAGCTTTCCTTCAAGCGATGATTTCACTTCAGTTCACCCAAATAATCAACACCCCGACGCACAGACACGGATCATCACCAGACCTCATCTTCGCACCCAACTACCTAACCACGAGAGGACTAATATCAACACCCACCATCACACCAGTTCCATGGTCTGACCATGACATAATCAAGGTAAATATGGTACCACAAGAAGATAATCTAAACAAACGCCACGACAACACACCCACACAAAGAAGATTCAAGAGCTTCGACAGGGACCTGTTCCTACAAGACACGATACAACACCTGACCACAGAAACAGACGACCTGGAGGCACAAATCACCAACTGGAACAGCACCATATATAACGCCGCCAAAGCAACAGATGTTAGACCCATGAAACATCGCTGCAACAAGTTACAGCACAAGCCATGGTACTCAAAAACCATACGAAGAGAAAAGAGGGAACTCAGAAAAGTAGAACGGAGATGGAGAAAGACCAAGGCATCCGAGACCCAGCAACTATACCTAACAAAGCAAAAACAATACAATGAACACATCAACCAAACAAAGAGAGAATACCACACAAACATGATATGTAACTCCAACAACAAACCCAGAGAGCTATTTGAAATCATGAAAACCCTCACCAAGGAGCAAAGGTCAGAAGACGAAGTACAAATAGACCCGCAAAAATTTGCTGACCACATCCAAGAAAAACTCCACTCTGCAGAACCAACAAGACCTAGCTCAACCACAAAGCCTAACTCACCCCCAAAAACCTGGGACACATTCAGCACTCCATCCGCAGAGCAGCTCTCCCACATCATCACTGCAATCAATACAAGCACAGCTCCTACAGACCCTTGCCCAGTGACTTGGATCAAAGCTACCAAATCAAGCTTCATCCAAACCATACACAACATGGTGCACAACTCCCTAACACAAGGATTCATGCCAAATCAACTAAAGTTCGCCACAATAAGACCTATCCCAAAGAAACCCACACTCGACAAGAACAATCCAGCAGCATACAGACCGATTTCCAGCATACTCTTTCTGGCAAAAATCATTGAAAAAACAGTACAGCACCAACTACAAAGAGCACATTGACAACCACGCTCCACTGGACAACAACCAACATGGCTTTCGCCCCAACCATGGAGTCGAAACACTACTGATATACCTCTTTGACAGCATTCTCTGACTCATACACAACTCCAAGAATGGAATCATAATGATCTTCATCGACATCTCGTCAGCATTCGACACAGTAGACCACAAGACTCTCCTGGAAAGACTACAAAACATCGGGTTACACGGTCCCACCTTAAAATGGTTCCACTCATACCTAACCGACAGACAGATACAGGTCAAGGTAGGCCACAACACCTCCCGACCCATAAAAGTCCTCCAAGGAGTACCACAAGGATTGGCCCTTTCAGCACTCCTATTCAACATCTACATCCAGCCAATATGCGACATCTTGAAAGAGAACAACATTCAATATACAATCTACGCAGATGATATCATGATATACACACCTATCACAGTCGACAACCTGGACTACTCCAAAATAACAAACTGCCTCATACAAATGACAAAATGGTGTCAAAACAACAACCTCTCAATAAACTATAGCAAGACCGAGGCACTAATCATCACCCGCAACCCGGACTTCATCCACCCACCTGACATCAAGATACAAAACACAACCATACCGATAAAATCGGAAGTAAAGTACCTCGGAGTGACCCTGGACAAGGAGCTGAATCTCAAACCACACATAAGCAAAACCATCAAAAGTGCATACTACAGGATGAGAATCATCAGAAGACTTAAGCCCCTCCTCGCTCCTGAGCACTTCCGTATAGTATGCCAGGCACTAATAACCCCCATACTAGACTTCTGCAATCCAATCTACCTTGGCATAGCAAAACAAACACTCAGACCACTATAATTAGCACAAAACACAGCGGCCCGCATAATATCTGGTTCAACAAGACAAGAACACATCACACCCATTCTGAAAGATCCACACTGGCTCCCAATCAGCTCACGCATCAAATACAAAACAATCATAAACATCTTCAAGATCAAACAACACTCTTCAGCCAACAGCCTACATACCCTCATACAACCAGACACAAGCACACGCCCAAGAAGAAGAGGCAACTCCAACCATGTAAACACCCCAAAAGACTTCATTAAAGACCCGCAAGGACACCACAGACCGAGCACTCTCTCTGGCTGCCCCAGCAATCTGGAACACCCTCCCAGACGAACTGAGAATAACGACAGACCTCAAAGACTTTCGCAAACAGCTGAAGACAACGCTATTCATTGAATATTATGGACACACCACATGATCTACTAACAAGCAAGAACAACTGACCTACCCCCCCACCATGACCCTTGTATAGAAGAATGTATAATAGCACACGATGTATAATAGCGCACAATGTACATAGCTCCACATAATCAACTACACAACACATCAAACACACCAAAGACGCAACACGCATCACTGCATGAAACACATGATCACTCCTTTGATTGTTTGCTGTGAAACTGCTTTGATTGTAGGAGAAGGTGGTATAGAAATACTGTTAAATAAATAAATAACAGCACCAATGGCGACAAATGGGATAGCTGTGAGTTGCAGAAGGGGTGAGTCCCCACTGAGACATTCTGCAAGACCCTAGCATCCATCGACACTATCACTCCAGTAGCCTGAACACAGAAGGATCGGAGGGCAGGAGTTGCCTATACCCCGAGAATATTACAGAATACTGCCTGGCCAAAGGCACTGTTCCTGCGGGACTCGCTCTCCAGGCAGTAGCGAGCTGCGAATTTATGAATTGAAGACCATATGGCGGCCTTGCAGATTTCTGTCACGAGCACTGAGTAGACATTGGCCACTGACACAGCCATCACCCTCACGCAATGCGCTGTGATCCAGTGCTCGAGGGAGAGGCCAGCTCGCTCACAGATGAGGGCAATACAGTCCGCTACCCAAGTGGACAGAGTTCACTTAGTCATGGGGATCCCCAGTCTGCTGGGGTCATAAGACACGAAAAGCTGAGGAGCTTTCCGATGGGCCTGAGTCCACTGTACGTAGGAGGACAGGACCCGTTTGCAATCTAGTGTATGAAGTACTAGTTCCTCCTTGTTGGCTTGAAGCCACAGAAGGAAGGTGGGGAGGACCACCTCTTGGTTGAGGTGGAAAGGAGACACCATCTTAAAGAGGAATTTGGGGTGTGTGCAGAGCACTACCCTGTTCTTGTAGAACCTTGTATATGGTGGCTCTGCCACCAGGGCCTGGAGTTCGCTTACTCTTTAAGCAGACGTAAGGGCCACCAGAAAGGCCACTTTCCAAGACAGGTGCTGCAGGTGGCAAGTGGCCAGGGGCTTGAACGGTGGTTTGGTGAGCTGGGACAGCAGCACATTGAGATCCCATTCTGCTGCTGGAGGGTGGAGAGGGTGCTTGGATAACAGGAGGCCCCGGAGGAACCTGGAGACCAGAGGCTTGCTTGAGAGGGGTTTTCCCTCGATAAGGTGGTAGTGAGTGGCTATGGCACTCAGATGTAGCCTCATCAAGTTAGATTTTAGCCCGGTGTGTGACAGGTGTAGTAGGTACTGAAGTACTAGTTGCAAATGGCAAGAGAAGGGATTCTTCTCCCTTCCCGCACATCAGGCAGAGAACCTTCTCCACTTAAAGGCATAAACCTGTCTGGTGGAGGGTTTTCGGGAGGCGAGTAGGATCTCCTTGACTTCTCCTGGAGGACTGAAAGGAGCCAATGCTACCCTTTTAGTAGCCATGCTGTTAGCATTAGTGACCCTAAACTAGAGTGCAGGAGGGAGTCCTCCTCCTTGGACAGGAGGTCCAGGGCTCAGCCCAGAGGGACTGGGAGTGCCACCGACAGGGAAAGCAGCAGGGGAACCAAGGTTGCCAGGGTCACTGGGGGGCAATTAGTATAACTGATGCCCTTTCGCTCTGGACCTTGAAGAGGGTCCTGGTGACCAGGGCGGTCAGTGGAAATGCATAGAGTAGGTCCTCGGCTGATGGGAGCAGAAGCGGGGTAGCTGCGTGTTGTCTGGAGAGGTGAATAGGTCCATCACTGGCCTGCCCCAGAGGTGGAAGAGCTGCTTCATTATTCTTGGGTTTAAGTGCCGCATGTGTGGGCAAAGCACTCTGCTCAGCCTGTCTACTAGCAGTTGTCCTGGCCAGGAGGTACACTGCTCGCAGATGCATGCTGTTGTGTGCTGCAAAGGAGAGGAGGACCACCGTCTCCTGGCAAATGAAGTACGAACCCATACTCCCCTACTTGTTGATATAAAACATTGTGACCTGGTTGTCCATCTGGATCAGCACAGGTCGGTGTCACAGGCGGTGGCGGAATGCTCATAGAGCCAAGGAGATTGTCCTGAGCTCCAGGAGATTGATTTGTAGGAGTGACTCCTCCTGAGACCAATTGCCTGTGTGTGGCGGTCTCCCAATGTGCTCCCCAACCCAGGAGGGAGGTGCCTGTGGTCAGGGTCCTCTGCAGCACGGGTGCCTGGAAGGGCATTCCCACCTGTAGGTGGTTCAAGTTTTGCCAAAGGTTGAGTGACTCTGCCAGCTGACTGGTAACCTTGACCCTGTCCCATAGCCTGCCCGTGGCCTGGGTCCACTGGGAGATAGGCACTACTGGGCTGTCCGCATGTGTAAGTGGGCTGAGGGCGTGACGTGGACCGTCGAGGCCATATGGCCCAGTAGGCGGAGGAGGAGACAAGCCGTTACTGACCGGTGGCGCTTTACCTCTCCTGCCAGTTGCCTGAGGCATTCTGCCCTTTCTCTTGGGAGGACGGCCTTGACCTGTAATGTGTCCAACTGAGCACCCATGAACTGCAGGCTTTGGGTTGGAGAAAGATGGGATTTGGGGTAGTTGATGACGAACCCCAGGTTCTGCAGAAGGAGGGTTGCACACTCTGCAACCAGAATGACCTCTGAGGCCATACTGCCCCAGAGGAATCAGTCATCCAGGTAGGGGAAAATGAAAACCCCTTGTAGGCGCAGATAGGTGGCTACATTTGCTAGGCATTTGGTAAAGACCCTTGGCGAGGAGTCCAGGCCGAAGGGTAGTACTCTGTACTGGTAGTGCCCTCCTCCCACCACGAATCGTAGGTACTGCCTGTGGGAGGGGTGAATCAGAATGTGAGTATACGCATCCTTTAGGTCCAAGGAGCACAGCAAACCTCCCTGGTGGAGGTAAGATAGCAGTGTTCCAAGGGAGAGCATCTTGAACTTCTCCCTCATCAGAAACTTGTTTAAGTTTCTCAGGTCTAGTATGGGCCTGTGGCCCCCAGTTCTCTTTGGGACAAGGAAATATCTGGAATAGAAGCCTTTTCCCCATAGGTGTTTGGGTACAGGCTCCACTGCGTTGTCCATGAGCAGACCTGCGAGCTCTGAAAGCAGAAGGGTCTGGTGAAGGAGAGGTCACACTGGCTCTCCTGGAAAGAACCTGGGTGGTACCTGCTGTAGGTGGAAGAGGTATCCTTCCCTTACCACCTGCAGTACCTACTGGTCTGAGGTGACACTGGCCCACCTGTGGGCGAAACATTCCAGGCAGCCCCCTGTGGGCTGGTGAAGGTCTTCCGGGGGAGGGGAGGCCCTGCCCCAGGTGTCAAAAGCTCTCCCCGGACTGGGTGGGGGGTGGGAGCTGGGGCCTGGGGCTGCTGTGCCTTTGGCTTCTGAGCCCCATGGCTTTCTCTTTTATGATGAGAACCCTGTTCCTGGCCCAAGAAGGGCTGGTAGTGGTGACTCTGCTGAAAGGGCCCCTTTTTCCTCGGGAATGGAGGTCTTTTCCCCAATGGTTTCTTACAGGGAAAGGATGAGATCTTCTTGGAGAGCCTCTGTTGAGTCACCACGTTGGCCTCGATCTTGGCCACCTTGTTGGCCATAGACTTGCCGAATAGGTCAGGGATTGGAACCACTGGAGGGGTTCCCCGGTAAGCCCCGCTAAAAACCCGAACAACTCCTGGGTTAGGGCCTTTAGGTACATGCCTATGTACAGTTCATAGGCTTGAATCCGCCCTGATAACACTTGCGCCCGAGGGCATCAAGGGCTCTAGCATCCCTTCCAGGAGGGACCGAAGAGTGGGTCTTATGGCTCTTAAGTTTCTGCATGGTCGATTTGACTAATACAACAATTTGGAATTTCAGCTTTCTATTACGCAGACGATATTCTTCTTGTTTACCACACCTCCCCTGTTTGCCCCGACCTTGCCCCGCTCAACTCCTGCCTGGCTGCTGTCTCTGACTGGATGACTCAAAACTGTCTACACCTCAACCTCTCAAAAACTACGGCTATTTGGTTTCCACACGGTCACCAACCCCCTTCCCTTGCCCCTTCTTTCCCCGGTACACCCATCTCACTGGTTTCCACCTTTCGTTACCTTGGGGTGCTTTTTGATTCGGATCTTTCTTTCTCTGCCCATGTTTCCCATATCTCCGAGACCTCGTTTTTCTACCTCCGTCAAATCCGTGCTATTCGCCCCTTCCTCTGTCCCTCCGCTCTTGCCACCTTGTTACTGGCTCTTGTCATCTCCCGTGTCGACTTTTCTAATCCCATTCTCTCCGGCATCTCAAAACTGCAACTGACACGACTTCAGAGAATCCAGAACACCGCCGCCCGACTTGTGTCTCACTCCTCCCCTAGAGACCACGTCACTCCCCTTCTTTTCCGTCTTCACTGGCTTCCCATATCCTTTCGTATCCAATTCAAACTTCTCACACTTGTTCACAAGGTGCTTCATACCACTACCCCACAATATTTGGCCGACCTACTTCACTTTCATACCCCTAGGTACACCCCCCGTTCCTTCCATCTCAACCGCCTCGCACTGCCTCCCCCCTCGCATGCTCACCTTCAATCCACCCGCTCCTCAGCCTTTTTTTTCATAGGTCCTGCTCTCTGGAACTCCCTTCCCTCCGTTCTCCGCCTGGAGCCCCATCACCCCACCTTTAAACATGCTCTGAAGACCCACCTCTTTTCCCTTGCTTTTGACCCTCCTCTCTCCTAGCCTTAACCTCTTCCCTGCGTTGGCTGTCCTTTTCTCACTCTCTTCTTTCTATCCTTTATTGAATTGTAATTTCCTTTTCCTTTTTCTGGCCTTGTGCCATGCTGTATTGAAGATTTTATTGTAAACCGCTCTGCTTATTACTGAAGGGCGGTCAAGCAAATAAATAAACATAAACCATGGAATTTTGTGGAAGTTGGGGCTTGTGGAACCTGGAGCCCTTCTGGGTGTGGTAGATGGCGTTGGGGCGCCGGCTCACTACCAGCACCGAGGCCGGCGCCTCCCACTTTCTGAGTAGCAGCCGCTCGAGGATCAGCTGTACAGACACCATGAGAGTCTCCTTGGGTGGAGACTCATACTGGAGAATCTCCAGTTCCTCAGTGCATGGATCTTCCTTCACCTCAGTTTGCACCGAGAGGGCTCTGGCCATATCCTTGACAAAGTCGTGGAAAGCCACATCTTCTGAGGAAGAATGGCGCCGAGTCTCCAGGTCAGAGGGAATATCTCAGTATAGCTTGGTTTCCAGGGATGCCTGATTGTCGGTTTCCTACTTGGAGTCGAGAGGTGATAACAAGTCCAAGGCCCTGCGATTCATAATATTGAGGCCGGGGCAGAGTTGCCAGCAGCCTCCGTACAACCTGTTTTTTCAAGTCGTGGAAACTGGCCGGGGAGGACTAGATGCCCAAGAAACGGAACAGAGACCTCGCTTGGTGCCTAGAGCTTACCTGAGGCCGATGGCCCTCGGAGCTTGGCTCAACAATTGGGTACTCCCCTGCAGTCAGGGGCTCGGTCGTCAGGGCAGATGATGTGGATGAACCAGTCGTCATTGCCTGCTGCATGGCCAGGATAGCAGTGATGTTCTGCTCCAAGGTTGCCATTCTGGTTTCCAAGCCAGAAGGCTCCGCAGCTTTCAATGCAGACACCAAGGACTTCGGGCCTGGCTCCGGTACTCTCGCAAGTGCATCCTCAATGAAGACTATGATCTTGAGGACCCTCGCAGGTCTCCGCCGGCTGAGGAATCCTTCTCGAGGATCTTGGTAGGGCGGTTTTACCGGATTTCTCCGGTGCAACCTCGGAGGACTTCAAGGATTTTTTTCTTCTTTCTCTCAGCGCTGAGGTCTTCTCGGAGCAGCCACTGCCGGGGATGCCAGTGCTGAGTCAGACCTTGGGAACAGTTTTTCCTGCAACTCCGACCTCTTTTTATTAGTTTTAGGCATCATGGCCTGGCACAGGTCACAGGAGGTGCTGTCATGGTCCGGGCCCAAGTAGCATAGGCAGCAGTCGTGGGTGTTGATCACTGACATCATTTGACTGCAGCGGTCACATTTTTTTAACCCACTGGGGGACATGGTGGGGAACCCCCAGACGGGGTTGACAACCCCTGTGCGAAAAAGGATGCGAACGCCAGTCGAGGCAAGCCTCAATCAAAAAAGACAAAAGGAGCTGAGAACAACACCAGTGACAGCACTGGCTCAAGGTGGGAAGAGGAACTGGTACGCAAACCAGGAAACTATTTTAAGGATAATTAGGAAGGATTTTTCTGGGGAAATGGGACAAACGTCTGTTGGGCTCTGTGGAAAAAAGGGGATCACGCATGCATGGTAGCATGTCCCAAAGACTTTCTATGAAAGCTGGGGAAATGCCCCATGCGGGCTCCTTCGGCACCGACATCACCCATAAGTGAGGACTGACGTCCTGCTTGTTCTGGAGAAGAAGGAAAAAAACCCTACAACTCCTAGGGGAGGAGAGTGGGTTGTGAAGATTGATTCCTACTCTTCCCGGAGATCGCCTGTTAACAGGCGAGTAACTATGCTAACTCTAGGAATAATCAGGAATGCAGTCTTCACATCTGGGACTCACTAGCTCCCAGGTACCAGACTGGTATAGGGGGGAGATTAGTGCAATCTCTAAGGCAAAAAACTTGTAGCCGAAGAGTCTGGAAGAGTTGTGGGCCATTAGATTCAATTCTAGGAGGTGATACTCTCCCAGTGATAGTCTGGTATCTTGTAGAAGTGCCGGACAAGAGGGTATGAGTTGAGTTTAAGCGCAGATACTGTCTGTATAGGAGTGGAGGAGTAGCCTAGTGGTTAGAACACTGGCTTGGTAAGCAAGCAACCAGGGTTCAATTCCCACTAGCACTCCTTGTGGCCTTGGGCAAGTCACTTAACCCTCCACTGCCTCGGAAGAAAGGCCTAGCAATCTACTTCCGGTGACACTGCCAAGAAAACCCAGGAGCTTCTGGGTCGCCAGGAGTCAGGACTGACTCGAAGGCACACATTGCATTGCACTGTCTGTACAAGAGATGTATCAGTAAATGCATGTACACCTCTTTTAGGTCTAGAGAACATAGCCAATCGTGTCTCTGGAGATATGGTAGAAGAGTTTTTAGAGAAATCATTTTGAATTTTTCTCAGACCATGAATTTATTTAAGTCTCTGAGATCCAAGATGGGCCTGAAGCCTCCTGTTTTCTTTGGAATGAGAAAGTGTGGAGAGTAGAAGCCCAACTTTTCTTGAGGAGGAGGAACTCTTTCTATTGCACCCTGGGACAACAGGGTGGTCACTTCTTCTTTTAAGAGAGTGCTTTGAAGAGGTTTTATGGGACAATCCCCTGTGAAGCAGATAGAGGGTAAGGTTTCAAAGTGAAGCTGATAACCCCTTTGGACAATCTGGAGTGTTCACTGCTCTGATGTTATCAGGTGCCGCCATAGTGACAAAGTCTGTCTGCTATTTATTTATTTAACAGCTTTTATATACCGCACTCTTCGTCATCAGCGCGGTTTACATTTTAACAAATTGTACTTAAGCATGAACATATGTTAAGTTTACAGATAACAGGGAATGAACATGGATAACTGGGGTTAAATAGATAACAAGAATTCAAACTATTTACAGCAAGAAATCATATGTTTATAGTTCTAAGGCTTGGGGCTCTAAGAGGATTTGATATGGGGTGAGAAATGAAGATGAGGGTGTACTTGACTAACCATGATCATTGGTTCGTGTTGGGAGGGAATGCCTTAGGGAGTTCATACTCTGAGGGAAGTGTTGTAGGAAGAGGTGTGTTTTTAGATCTTTTCTAAATTGTGAGAGGTCCTTTTGTGATCTGATGTTGGGTGGTAGCATGTTCCAACATCTAGGGGCAAAGGATGAGAATGCTCTTGTGCTAGTTGTCTGGTTGAATTTTGCTTGGGATTTTGGGATCACTAATGTGTTTTCTGTTGCGGAGTGTCGGGATCTGGAACTTTGTGAGTAATGCAGGAGGTCAGATAAAGATGATGATGAGATTTGGTGAATTGCCTTGAATGTGATGAGGAGGGCTTTGTATAAAATTCTATATGATATCGGGAGCCAGTGAAGTTCGAATAGGATAGGAGTGATATGATGACTCCTTGGGGCTCTGTGTAGAACTCTGGCAGCCGTATTCATGGCCAATTGTAGAGGATTAAGCGTACTCTTGGGTAGGCCCTGTAACACAATATTAGCGTAGTCGAAGTGTGGGGTGACCAACGCTTGGAAGGTTGTTCGGAAGTCTTGTGGTTCAAGCATTGGTCTGAGGTGTCGTAGAATTCTGATCTTGTGATAGATGGCTTTAACTGTATTTTTTATATGATCTTTGAACTCAAGTCGCTGGTCGAGTATAACGCCTAGGTAACGTATAGTTGATTTGAGTGGTAACTCGGCATCTCTTGTTCTTAGAGTTGGTGGGGGTGAGACGACTTTGTTCCTTGTTACAATCAAAACTTCCGTTTTTTTAAAGTTAATTCGGAGGTTTTGTGAGAGCAGCCAGTCTGAGATTGCATTGAAGCAGGTAGTTAGTGTGGTATAGTCGGGTTTCAATACGTTGACTGGTGTGAATAGTAGCACATCATCTGCGTAGATGAGGCAAGATGTTCCAAATGACCGGGCGATGTTGCAGATGGGCTGCATATAGATATTAAATAGCAGGGCCGAGAGGGAGGAACCCTGTGGTACACCTTGCTTCTGTTGGAAAGGCATAGATGTATTGTCACCCGTCCGGACCTGCTGCCAGCGGTCTTCCAGGTAAGATTTGCACCGCTCTAAGGCCATTCCTTGAATCTCTTTCTCATGTAGTCGGTTAAGCAGCTTAACATGGTCAACAGAATCGAAAGCTGCTGCAATGTCTAGGAAGATCAATGCAACTCCATTTCTGATGTTGTCTGTTGTAGTAATAAGCGTGTTCATTAGAGAAGTTAAAAGGGTTTCAACTCCGTGGGATTCTCTGAAGCCATGCTGATTTGGGTCGAGTGGAGCTTCGGAGTCAATGTGTTGTTGAATTTGCCTTAGAGTGACTTTTTCTAGTATCTTGGCTAGTAAAGGGATACTTGAGATTGGGCGGTAGGAGTCTTCTTTTTTTGGGTCGAGATTATTGTTTTTGAGTAGTGGACGAATGGAGGTCTGTTTGAGGGCTGTTGGGAATATCCCTGTGCTAAGTGACTGGTCAGCTATGGCTGCTATGTAAGGGCTGAGTTCTGTTCTTAGTGATTTGATCCAGTGGGCTGGACATGGATCGTTGGGGGCAGTGGTGGCATTGATGGAGGTTATGAGTTCTTCGATTGCCTTAGGGGTTGGGGATGAGAATTTATTAAGTATGATCTGGACGTTGGAGGTTTGTGTGGGTTCGCTTGTGATTGTAGTTGAGATCTTGATCATCTTGGATTGGATATAGTCAGCATATAGTTGTGGTTGTATGTGTTCATGTTGTGGTGGAGAAGGCTCACTGGTTAGGGATGTTACTAGTTGGAAGAGGTCTCTAGGTTTGTTAAGGGAGCGACTGAGGAGCCTTGCATGGTATTCTTTCCTCTTATCCCAGGTTAGTTGACGATGGGATTTCAAGTGAGTTAAGTAGGTGGATTGGTCACACAGGTTAAGAGAGTGTCTCCATTTCTTCTCTAGTTTCCTTAATTGCCGTAAGGAGGTTCGAAGTTCAGAGGAGAACCATGGCGCGTTCCGTTTCTTGGTGAAGGAGGAGGTAGAGATGGTTTGGTTAACTGTGGCGGTGGGCTGGGCTGATAGTCCAAGGGCACTGTTCCAGTTTGCTACTGTTTCATCAATGTTGTTAGGTATTGAAGAGAGTTTTGGAATGGTTTGAGAAGTAATAGTGTCAATGTTGAATGGTTTAAAATGTGCTGGTTTAGAGAGTGGATAAACATCCGGTGTTTTGCTTGGAAACTCCTCAGCTGATATGGAGAATGTTATAAGATTATGGTCGGACCAGGGGACGAGGGTTGATGAGGGTTCAAGTTGATTTGGCGATTCACAGTATGATAATGGGGCGAAGATGAGATCAAGAAGATTTCCTTGTTTATTTTACAATTTGTTTGTAGTGTAAGTCGGTCATGGTGTCAAGGAAGGAGTTTGATACTGATGGCGGGGTGGATGCAAGGTTGAGATCTCCTAGGAGCTAGTTAGGTTTGTTGAGTTCAATGGGGTTGGTAACAAGATCAATTATGATTGACAGATCATCAGCTGTAGCATTTGGGGCTCTGTAGATGAGGTTTAAGGTGTTAGTACTGTTGGAGATCGATAGTGTATTTATATTTATATTTATATTTATGTGCAGGGGCTGAGGGCCTTCCAGGGACAGATTGTCATGGCTCTCTAGGAAGGCATCAAAAACTACGTGCAGGCTGTGCCTGTGCAGCTGGTTCAGGCTTAGAAGCCTTAGGTTTCTTGGGTTGGCGAGGACCCTGCTGTCTCTGCTGAGGTTGCTAGGCAGCAGAAGGTGGGTAAGAAAGACAGTATCTCTTCTTTTTAGAGTTAAAAGATTTCTTGAGAAGAGCCTTCCTTTTGGATGGGTCAGCTGTTTTCCTGGAACGGCGTTTTAGTGTGAGATCATCTGTTTCAATCTCCCCTGCTTTTTCCTCCAATCTTTGACAAAAAGGTTTGCTCCAATACATGGAATCCTGGACCCATTGCTCGAGGTCTGATGCCTATAACCAGGCCATTCTGCAAGCCCCAATGCAGACTGCTGAAGCTCTGCTTATAGATTCAAAAGCATCAAAAGAGGCCCTGGTAAGAAACTTAGAAGTGTTTTGTTCTTGCTTGATGAGTGTCTGAAATGCACTCCACTTATGTTCAGGAAGCTGGAGGGGGGGGGGGGGGCAAAATCTCCAGATCCCTGGTGACATCCTTCAGAAACATGCCCATGTACAGCATGTAAGAGTTTATTCTGGAGGCCAACATGCATGCCTGGAAACATCAATGCCTGAAGGCATCGAGTGTCCTTGACTTTCTGCCAGGAGGCATGGATGAATGGTTCTTTGAGCTCTTTATTCAGCACATCACCGAATCCACCACCATTGAGTGGTGGGAGACCTGACGTTTTTGGAAACCTGGGCACTCTGGTACTCAGTACATGGTATCAAGTTTTTTGCTGACAGGTGGAACCATAAGCAGGGTCTCCCACATGCGGAGCATAAGATCCTGCAGATACAATGCACCGGTAAGGTAGCCACCTCTTTAGGCATGGGAAGGTATTGGAGTATCTCCAATTTCTCCACCCTCGGTTCCTTTTCCGAGGCTACTGTGATGGAGAGTCCTGCTGCCATGTCACATATGAAGTCCTGAAAGGACATATCTTCTGGTGGGAATCGATGCCGTTCCTGAGGTGGCGAAGGGTCCAAAGGGATGTCAGGAATCTTTTGGGAATCGAGTGATCCTCATCAGATTCTGAAAAACTTGAATCAGAGTCCGGCAAAAAATCAAAGTATTGGTGGTCTTGGGTTTGACCTTGAAGTTTTGTAGAAGTTGATGGTCGATACCAATACTCAGAAGTATCGGAAGCGAAAGCAATGACAGTCTGAGTCTGTTGGCTACCGGGGGGCATCAACTGGTTCCAATGGAGGAATAGGCTTTGGGTGCTCCAACAATGTCAGTTTGAGGGCTGGCATCGGGCCTGATATGCCTGGCTGTAGGTTGGGTTTACTCCTGGCCGCACTCAATGTTATTGGTACCGAGGCTGCCAGGAGTGCAGCCAAACTCCTCTCAAGAGCCAGCATGCACTGGTCTAGGGAGATTGCTGATGTCTGGGTGGAATCACTTACGGGGCTCTGAGCCACCATCCCAGAACATAAAATCAGTAGCTCTCTGGCGGTCGATAACTTGGGAGTATCCTGGAGCTCCACTTGTGCTTTGGAGGACAGATCCTCCCACCAGGGCTGTTTGGCTGGCTGGTCTGCATTGGAAATACAAAAATCACTCACTCTATGAAAACAAAAAACTATGCTGTTCATCAATAACTCAAATGTTTGTTAAATGCTTGTCAATAACACAAAAAAAACTACAAAGAAGGTCTCAGTAACAAGGGCTTATGACAGACGATACAGGATCACTGCCAACATACACAGGCCCAATCACATCAGCGACCTTCTAGTAGACTCAGAATGACCTCCACAGCCACAGGCAAATTACTTAACTCGGAAACAATTCTTGCACTGGGCGGTCAATCTGCTCCCCGACGTCTCCATCCAGAGCTCTCAAACGTTTCATGAGCACCCTCGCTTCATCAGGGGAAACCAGCTAAAACAACAAAACTGATAACAAACATCCCATCACCATCATTTAACACTATTAAACAAGAACAACTGACCACTCCCGACACCGGTACTCACCCATCAAACACTATGGCTGAACCAAACATAAAAGCAGCCTGCCTGCCAGCACTTTTCACCACGCTGTCCAGAAGACGCCGCGCATACTCACAAACTACACTCCACCCCTTACTAAATATAAACCACCTCATGATGTAACGGGGTTCCCCCACAAACCAAACTCCTCCCTCCAAGATCACACCTTCCAATCACTATAGAAAATCCAAATCATTTACATGCCCACAACAAAATCTATCTGCTCCGCCAGCCAATGCCGAAGACCTACACAAACTGGAAAAAGACAGTTGAACACAGCACTCACACGTGCCACTCAGGGATCCCCTGACACGCCAAACTCCTCCCTCCCCGTAACATCAAATATACATACTCCAATCAATTTGCAGATTCAAACCCTCAGGGGCTACTGTACAAACTCTAAAAATCCAACATTGTTCACACACCAGCAATAATTGCTCCCGGGACTTGCCGGCTCTACCAGCCAACACTTGATCTATACAGAGTAGATTGAAGTGTCAGGTGCAGGAGGTACCTTTAGTGCAACACTGTAGTGCATTTAATCATTGTTTTTCTGATTTACGCTGTTTCTGTATAGATCACGTGTTGGCTGGTAGAGCAGCCTGTGGCTGTGGAGGTCATTCTGGGTCTACTAGAAGGTCGCTGATGTGATTGGGCCTGTGTATGTTGGCAGTGATCCTGTATCAAGTCTGTCATAAGTCCTTGTTACTGAGACCTTCTTTGTAGTTTTTTGTGTTATTGACAATCATTTAACAAACTTTTGAGTTATTGATGAACAGCATAGTTTTTTGTTTTCATAGAGTGAGTGATTTTTGAATTTTGGATGTGTACACTCTCTAATTGACCATATATGTTTTGGTCTGCATTGGAAGCACCTCTAGGGGAGACGCAATGCTTATGCTGGGACTTTTTCCTGGCATCGGAATCAGTCTTCGTTGCCGAAGATTTGGAATCAGTCACAGACTTTGACTTACTTCTGTGTTTGGACTTTGAAGAACTGAGACCTATGAGAAGAAGTCAATGTCCTTGATGAAGTGGAAGCCACTGAAACAGAGTCCAAGGTGAACAACGATCCAATTTGTCTGGCTCGATTCTTGAGGTCTCTCGTCATTTGTTGGCACAAATGGCAAGAAGTGGGTTCATGTTCAGAACCCAAACATTTTAGACACCAATCATGTTTATCAGTGGCCAAAATGGTACTGGTACACTTGGTACATTTTTTTAAACCACTGACTGGCTTTTCCATGCCTGAAAAAGCTGTCTTCAACATTGAAGATAAGGTTATGGAGGCCTAGAGGCCTAGTTTAGCGGTGAAAAGCGTGGTGAAAATCAATAGAAAAGAAATGAGAAAATAAAAAAGGAAGAATTATCGGGACTGGTGTCGGATTCGATGGAATCGGCATCAAATGGGAAGGCAGAAGCATGATGTATCCTGAAGAGCACAAAAAAGAGAAGTTTTTCGGTGGTGACAGGACTATGTGTCTGACTGGCTACTTGCAAAATGAAGAACTGAGAAAAGGAGTTGGGAAGGCAGGCAAGCAGGCGCAGTGGAGTGCTCCCAAAGGCTTTTCTATTGGATGCTGGGAAGTATTCCCGCATGGGTTTCATCGTTGACATTCACCCATATGTGAAGACTGCATTCCAGCTTGTTCCCA
Source organism: Ichthyophis bannanicus (assembly GCA_033557465.1). NCBI lineage: Eukaryota > Metazoa > Chordata > Amphibia > Gymnophiona > Ichthyophiidae > Ichthyophis > Ichthyophis bannanicus. The sequence goes on from CM066031.1 coordinate 370,132,463, forward strand.
GAGATCTACTTAGTAATCTATGATCTATCTATCATTAAAGTCAACTGTAGTACCCGAAGACTGGAGAGTGGTCAATGTAATGCCAATTGTTAAAAAGGGTTCCAGGGTGATCTGGGAAACTACAGCCCAGTTAGCCTGACATCAGTACCATGCAAAATGGTAGAAACCATTATAAAAAAACAAAATTACTGAATATGTAGATAGTCATGGTTTAATGGCAGAAAGCAAATATGGATTTAGCCAAGGAAAGTTTTTTTTGTCTTAGCAATCTCTTTTTCTTTTTTTGAAGGTGTGAATAAACAGATAGGTAAAGGTCAGCTGGTTCATATAGTGTATCTCAATTTTCAGAAAGTCTTTGACAAAGTACCTCATGAGAGAGAAATTAAAAAGCCATGGTATAGGAGACAGTGTACTATTGTAGATTAGGAACTGGTTTAAAGATAGAAACAGAGAGTGGGGCTAAATGGCCAGTTTTCTCTATAGAAAAAGTTGAATAGTGGAGTACCCTAGGGATCTCTGCTGGGTCTGCTGCTTTTTAACATATTTATAAATGACCTGGAAATGGGAATAATGAGTGAGGTGATCAAATTTGCAGATGAGACAGAATTTTTCAAAGTTGTTAAAACACAAGAGGATTATAAAAAATTGCAAGAGGATCCTGATAAAGTGGGAGACTGGGCATCCAAAAGTCAGATGACATTTAATGTGGATATATGGGGAAGAACAACCCAAACTACAGCTACACAATGCAAGGTTCCACATTAGGAACCACCACTCAGGAAAATGATTTAGGCATCATCATGAAGTGGCGACCAAGAAAGCAAATAGAATGGAATCATAAAGAAAGGAATGGAGAATAAAATGAAGGATATTATAATGCCTCTGTATCACTCCATGGTGCGACCACACTTTGAATATTGTGTACAATTCTGGTCACCATATTTTAAAAAGGATATAGCAGAATTAGAAAAGGTCCAGAGAAGAGCAACAAAAATGGTCAAGGGGATGGAAGGGTATACCTACGAGGAAAGGCTTAAAATGTTAGGGCTCTTCAACTTGGAAAAGAGACGGCTGGGGGGGGGGGGGGGAGTGAAGCTTAAATTTCTTGTTGTGAACATAATTTCAGGTTGTTTTAAAGTTGATATGGAGGTTGTTTTTACCCAGCTAGGATTCCGCCTCAAGAATGCAGTCAATCATATTGTTGTAAATGGGTTTTTTATGTTTACAGGAGTAAATAACATAATATCATCTGCATATATGAGATATTCAATTTTGTGTCTTTTGAAAATTGAGCAGATTGGCTGGATGTAAAGGTTGAAGAGAAGGGCTGACAATGCTGAACCTTGGGGGATTCCCTGTTCTTGAGGAAAGGACGTGGAGGATCATGGTTAATTCTTACAGACTGGTACCTATTGGAGATGTATCATTTAAACCATTTTAAGGTAGTACCAGTTATTCCTATTTGTGTTAGTTGAGTGATGAGAGTATTGTGATCAATGCTGTCAAATGCTGAGGCAATGTCTATGAAGACAAGTAGGAATGCTTGGTTCACATTATCCATGCCACAGATGAGGGCATCAAATAGGACCAATAGTAATTTTCAACTCCGTTGCATAGGCAGAAGCCATATTGGTATTTGTCCAAAGGGGCGTTTGTGTCGATGAAGTCCTGCAATTGTATTTGGACTAGTTTTTCAATGATTTTTGCTAGGAAGGGGATGCTTGCAATTGGCCTGTAGGAGGTGGGATCATCACTATTTAGGGTTCTGTTCTTGAGTATTGGGTGAATGGCAGATTGTTTGAGGTCATTTGACATAGTTCCTTGGAGGAGGGATTGATTAACTATGTTGGAGCTACTTCAGTTTTGGATGCTTTTATCCAAGCCACAGGGCAAGGATACAGAAGAGAAGTGGTGGGATTAATTTTAGTGATGGTTTCAAGTAACTGTTTTTCCTTGATAGTATGAAGAGTTCCATTTGCTAGAGGCAGGTAGACTTAACTGTGATAAGCTGATGTGGGTTTATTACTTTTTAGCTTAGCGGAGGCAAAGTGGTCTGCCAGGATTTGTGTGCTAATTGCTGTTCTAGGGGCCTCATTATAGTGTGTTTTAGTTAGGGATTTAACAATATTGAAGAGTTCCCTGGGGCGGTTGATGGCTTTATTTAGGATGTTTTGTAGTGGTTTGTCTTTGCAGTTTGAATGGCTTCTTTATAAGTATTAAGAACTGCTAAATAGAGGGCTTTAAGTTCTGGTAATTTTTTGGACCTCCATCTTTTCTCGAGCTTGCGGAGCTCTTTTTTTTTTTTTTTTTTAATTGAAATTTTAACATACTTACAAAAATAAAGTACAAGAAATCTGTGATCCAATGCCATAAAACAGGAAACACCATCATTAAATAAGAAAAACAAACAAAGCATCAGTCCTCATATACCTAGCCCACTATAAAGGGGAGAATATTCCAATAATCTTTTTTAAGGGTGTGTATATCATGGGTATACCATTTTTCAGATGGTCTGCATGTGATTTTCTTGATGGTGCCTTTGGGTATCGCTGCTTTATTGATTGTAGAGTGCCAGTTCTTTACTAAATCATCTAAATTTAGTGTTGGAGAGGTGAGTTGAGGGAGTATGTTATTCAAGAAAGCTTCTTTGTTGAAGTGTCTGAATTGGGGGCCATGTTGATCAACGTTAGTTAATTTTTGTTCAGTAAGTGGGATTGGTAGGTCAAATCTTACTAAGAAGTGGTCAGACCAAGGTACCTGAGTTGAGCTTGGGGGGGGGGGGGAGTAGTTTGGGCGTTCAGTAATAGATTTTGGGAGGAATATTATATCAAGAGTATTTCCTTTGATATGGGTGGGGTTGTTTGTTGATAGCCTGGAAAGCTATGGATTGATGTAAGGGTAGGGAGGCTAAGTTGAAAGGAGTGGAGGAATGGCCTAGTGGTTGGGGCAAGGTACTTCAGGCCGTAAGGTCAGGGGTTCAAATCGCACTAGAGGACAGCAACCTTGGGCCGGAAGGACTGGGGCTTCTAGTCCCACAGGTGCTCCTTGTGGTCTTGGGCAAGCCACTTAACCCTCCATAGCCCATGTTTCCTGTAAAATAGTTATCGCCAAGTTATAATGCCCTGTTCAATGTAATTTCAGTTTGTTCAATGTAAAGCGCACTGATGCAGAATAGCGCGGTATATAAGAGAATGTAAATAAATAAAGAAATAAATCACCGAGGATGATGTGTGGTTTCCTCAAGTGTGAAGTGCCTGCAGATTCCAAGATTGTTGTGAGGTTAGCGCGGTTGTTGGTGGGAGGTCTATAGAGGAGGCAAATTGCTAAGCCTTTATTTTCAATTTTGAGGCAGTCTATCCCATCACTATTAGTACAAACACTGATGTATGTGTTTAGGACTGTTTTGGTTAATGTTAGGACTCCGCCACCTTGCTTTGTGTCCCTGGGGCAGTTAAACAGACTATACCCATTGGCTCTTAGCTGGTTTAGTAGAATGGTGTCATGTATAGTGATACTACAGAAAATAGCTGTGCAAGAGCTAAGCAATAAAGCCAAATAATGAAAGCTCTTAGACTACAACATTCCACATTATAAACCCATGCACCATTCACTCATAAGCAATGTGACCTCAGGAAAGCTCGATATCTCACACAAAGTGAAAATCTCACTTAAAGAGCAGCTGACGCTTACATCATCGGTCACCAAACCCATCACAAATTCATTCACAATACTCATACATACCGAAACTAAATACCAACCCAATCAAATAACACCAAAGGGAAATCTCCTAAATGCAACAGACACTCACTCACAACCACACTACCACACCACACCGGCAGATAGCGTCAAGTACACTGAAAAGGAATTTGCCAATGTTCAACAACAGGATCCGTCAGGACTACAGAAAACCCCTAAAAAAGAAGGGGAAAATACAAAATGAATATATAGAAAAATTACTAACCCAAAAGGGTCCGCAATTACTTATCTTTAAGTTGCGACTCTCCAGCAGTCACGAACGTGTCCATTAGTGAAATGCAATCTTCAAAAGCTATGAAGCTATAGATTCAGCAGGAAAGGAAATAGCAGGAAACATTCATCATATATAATCTGAACCACAACCCTACAGAAGCTGCTGTTTCGCCAACCAAGAGGCGTCATCAGGGGTTACACAGTAATCAGAAGTTACTTCATAACTATTCGAACTGCCAACCTTCCACCATCTAACAAGGATGGCGAATGACGCACCATTTATAACCCATATCAACCAATCATAACCTCCAACCAGAAATGACATCGACATCCACACATACCTCAACCACCCATACAAACAGGCTAGAACTACATAGTGCACCCATATTGCTGAACATAAACCGAAGGTAATGATGAAGAAATTTAAAAAAACAAAGTCCACCGACAAGGTAGAAGCAGGCAAACCCATAACAACACATTGGCATAATCAAACGTTGGTGACACTATTGCCTGAAACACAGAACGAAAATCAGAAGGTGGCAACAAGGACCGAAAATGACGCAAAAGCGGAATCAGAAAAAAAAGAACGACAAACAAGCTTAGCTACATGAGCCCGCAAATTAAGCCATGAGTCCAAAGTCATGCCTAAATAAACAATTTCCTGACAAACAATAACCCAATGACCATTCAACAAAACCTCTTCAAGAGTGACAAAGGACCTATCACGGGAGACAAACAAAACCTCTGTATTCTGATAATGCTCAGCCTATGCTGGGCAAACCACAAAAACAACCTCCAAACAAAGCAACAAGATCAAAGAGGCATACCCTGCAAAGATTTAAATGGCATATACACTATAATATCATCAATGTAAACATGATAAAAAACACCAAAACTCTGAAATAAAGCACACACAGGAGCAATGTATAAGCTAAACAATAAGGTAGACAATCCAGAACTTTGTGGCACCCCACAATCCAAAGGAGTCCTGTCCGAGACATCCGAGCCTATTCAAACCTGAAAAAACTGGTCCGTTAAATAAGATACAAACTAGTTCAACACTTGTCCTGTGATACCCAAAGAATGGAGGCACTGCAAAAGCAACACATGGTTAACAGAATAAAAAGCCACAGATACATCAATAAAAATCATCATAACCCCCGTTTTCGGCCAATTCAAACTACACCATAGGGTATTAAACGACGACAGCAGCAAGGTTTCAACACCAAAACCCTGATGGAAATCGTACTGCTGTACATCCAACAGGCCACGAGACTCCACAAACTCTGAAAGCTGCACCTACACCAGCCTCTCAAACAGCTTTGCAAGAAAAGGGAGACTCGAAATAGGACGATATGAAGCAGGTGACAATGCATCAAGAGTACCCCTTTAAAGCAATGGTCAAACAGAAGTCAGCTTACAAACTGCCAGCACAGTACCCCACCTCAGAGAAAGATTCACCATATCCCTAAGAAATGAAGCGCACCCCTCCCGAACGGACTCACCAAGCAGGACAAGAATCAGAAGACTTGTGGAGGGCGATATAGCTAAAATCACATCCCTCACCTCATGCACTGAAACCAGATGAAACTCCGACCAGGTATCACTCAAAAATGCAGATAGAGAATCCATACAAACAATAGGTAAATGACTTGGTGACATAGAAACCACACCCCAAACCTGCTTTAAGATACCCAGCAAACATCTGTGCAGAAGGGCAGCACACACCCCGTCCATCATCTATAGAGCGCATTAAAGTACTGAACTATAACAAACAACTCCTGCGGCCAATTCAGTAACCAGGTAAGCCATTCAGAGTGATACATCTTCTTCTTTGCCAGCACAAAATTGCGATAATCAGATAAAAGCTGTGAATATAACATTCTTACCTCATCTGTATGATGCTTACGCCATCTACGTTCAGCTTGTTGCAAAAAACACTTCTTATCCTGAACAGAGTCATCAAACCAAGGAGCCATATGCCCTTAAGACCCTGCAGCTGTGCTAGTTTACCGGCAAGCAACTACAGCCGCAGCTGAGTTCCAGGCAGAGACCATACAGTCCACATCAGATTGCACAACATCACCAAAACACGGCATTAAGGCATGCAAAAAGCAATCTTTATTAAACCGTGCAAAACAAAGAAGAACCATAGCTTAAAGTCAAACAAACACCCATCCCAGGCATGGGAAATGTCGTCAAATAGTGATCTGACCAAGGGACAGGCAAAGAGCACAACCCAGAAGCAACATACTGGTTGTCTAACCCAGCACCAATAAATACCAAATCAAAAACTGCATTGCCCACGTGTATTGCCTGCTTTACTATCTGAATGAACCCCAAAGCTTCCATAGCCTGTCAAAAAGCAGAAACAAGAGGATCCAAAACAGACACCTTGGGCAGAGCATGCAACATGGGCAAGTTAAAATCACCCAGCAGCAGCATACGATCAAGGTCAACATCTAAAGACACTGCGCAACCAGCATAGAAAGGCCAGAAAGACCTGCAGAGGGGGAACGTTACACCACACCAATCATCAAACGGCTGTTATCTGCAATCACTACCTCAATATCTGGCTGTGAAACAATGGCCAACTTCGAAAAGCCCCACTCCTTTCTTACAAGAAACATCACTCCGCTATCTTCTCACCTGTGACACAGAAAAAGCAACATAGGCAGGGGGGCATAACTGATTCAACAGAATAGAATCACTAGAAGCAAGCCATGTCTCCATAAGATCCATCACATCCGGCCCATAGAAAACCATACAGTATATCCACCTTATTACAAACAGAACGCATATTTACTACAGCAAAACACAACTTGGAACTATCAGGCACCGACGATACAACAGAAACCACTGTACAAACATCAGACCCTCTGTTCTTTATCTTGTGTATAGCATTACACAAACCATACCTGCCAAACCCCTGAACAACAGGAATATGTGATAAACAGCCCACCCCATCCATTCCCAGGCACCACAAACCAAACAAAATCAAGCATAGCCCCCCCCCCTTCCCCATCATACACACATTATACAATTAATAGACACATACCACAAATAAAATTCTTATATAAAAAGCTAAAAGAACACGCACACACCCCACCAAACACCCACAGACCAGGCCCACAGGACTCACAGGATATTTATTTTTCTCTTCTTCAGTATTCCACAGCTCAGGATCTGTTTTTTGGGGTTTCCATTTCATTTTTTGCCCGCATATTTATTTCTAATTTGTAATTTCTTGTTCTTTAGTAGACTGTCTATTTTTTATGTGCATCTAAGGTGAGGGATTCTGTAAACATGCACATTCTGTGTAGTTCTGTAGTAGTTAAGCTTGTTCTTTTTTTCCCAGCTAGAGGTGTACTGGTGCTATAGAATATTTACAATGCTGACCAGTGGTGTACTGTAAGTTCTATTGAGGGCCCCCCATTTTTGCTGTGGCAATGGCATGGGCCCCTCCCCCCATGCAGGCAAACTTACTTTAAAATGTTTGCTGTGATTGCCCTGCTCTTCTTTTAAGTTTTGAAGCTCAGCAGCAGCCACTGCTGGACTGAAGTCTCCACTCTCCTCCTCTCTTCTTTTAAGTTTTGAGGCTTGGCAGCCATCACTTCCCTTTGCCAGGCCAAAGTCTCGCAATAACAGCCACACTGCGAGACTTTAGCCTGGCAGCAGCCAGGAGGTGACAGTTACTGGGGCTCAAAACTTAAAAGAAGAGCAGAGGCAGCACGGAAAACATTTTAAAGTAAGTTTGTCACTCTGCCTTTACTCCCACCTTCCTATCTGGGCCACTCCACACTGCAGGGGCTGCTTGGGTGGAATATACACCACTGGTGCTGACATTTCATAGGTAGGGGTGGCATAGTTAGAGTTATTGGGACTTGGTGCTGGTATACTACGTTTCTGAGTGTCCATTTGCAGAGTTTTGTGTTACTATACATAATGTTTGCCAGTGGATGGAGTTTGTGGTGGTGTCACTAATTTGAGACCAGAATTTGAAGAGTAATTTTTGTATGTTGCATTGTAAAGTGAAACATCCTATTTCTGCTCTGCAGCCGTTGTTAGGAGAGTTTCATTAGTGAGTCTGGAAATGCTCCATATGAATGAATAATTGTGCTCTATCAGGCAATTATGTTTTTGCCATCACGCTTCCTCATGCTGCCCTGCCTGAGCCCCAATCAGCGGCAGGAAAAGGAGCTGAGGGCTGCAACCCCTCCCGCTCTTAAACCGGTGGCCAATCAGGGCCCAGCACCACCGGACTCACACTACTTTAAAGAAACACCTCCTAGCGCGCCCGCGCCTGGTGTGCCCGCGTCGGAGGGTCTCGCCAGAGGGCCTTTCGGCGTGGACTGGAACAAAGACAAAGGACATCTGAAGCCCAGCCTATCCCCCAAGCTCACCAGCAACCTCATGCTCAATGACACAGCGACCCTAACACTGATCGGACATTAACAGTGAACTTCATACCGTGCTCTCAGGCACTAAATGTAGGCAGCTCATAAAAAGGTACGCACTCCTACTACACCACAATTATCTCTGTCTTGTTATACAAATCACAATTATACTTGTATGCCGCTACATCTTATGCTGTTTGTCTAAACCTGATTGAGCTAGATACAAGAACTCTGCATTCCATTGCTCTTACCCTAGCCACAATTGTATAATATGGTCTTGGGCAAGCCACTTAACCCTCCATTGCCCATGTTCCCTGTAAGTATTAGTGTATGTGTCTCATATCCCCGCGTGTTAAATGTATCCCCCAATTGTGTTGTGACCGCTTTGATTGAAGGATAAGGCGGTATGCAAAACTGTCTAAAAAAAAAAAAAATATATATATATTACTTACTGTACAACATATACCATCAAGCTCTTCCAAGTTCTTCTCACTGATCCACAACTAATTCTCAACTCCCCCATACACTCCAGCTTTGTATCCAACCCCTTCCCCCCCCCCACCAAGACCTAGCCCTCTCTCCTCCACCTAACTCACCCAAAAAATGGAGTCACCCAAACTTCACCTATCTGCTCTGTGGGCCAGTCTCCTCATACTACACATCACCTCATTCCTCCTTTCATATGCCCTTATAGTAAAGCATAGTACGCCAATCCCAATAATCCACTCACTCAAATACTCAAACCCCCCATCCTGTCTACCTCACACTCATATTAACCTCCACTCTCGGATCTGCAAACTCAAATTACTCAGTACAAATCCCAATCTCATCCCCAACGTTCCTTTAGACAACCTCTACCCTCCCCTCAAATGTGCCCTACTCAACGTCCACTCGGCCAGGAATAAGATCCCCCTAATTGCTGACCTTATATTCAACCATGACTTGGACATACTTTGTCTCACTGAAACCTGGTTCCAAGAATCTGATTCTCTCCTAATAAACCAAATATGTCCCAATGCATACTCAATTAACATCTGCAACAGAATATCCAGTAGAGGCGGAGGAGTAGCTGTTATATTAAGAGCCAACCTACACTTCTCTACAGTCGAATCTATCTCTACCCCAGGTATGGACTCCATCAGAGTCTCCAATCCTATCCTTTCTCTACACCTCCTTTATAGGGCGCCCCAGTCCAACACAACTGATCTCTCCACGATACTAGAGACAGCTTGCTCCCCCCAACCCATCTCACATCCACTCATAATCCTAGGTGAATTAAACCTACACTCGACAACCTTGAAGCAGTCTACCACATTTCTCCAAGCAATGGATGCTCTCCACTTTACCCAAATCCTAGAACTACCCACACAATCAAAAGGCAATATCCTGGAACTAATATTTATCCCACAGCAAACATTATCCTCCAAACAGATCATACACACCATTCAGCCTATCCCATGGTCAGATCACTCCCTTATCCTCTTCTCAATCCCCTACTCCTCACATAAAAGACAGCAAACTACCCCTCCCGCAAATTCAAACAATACAATGCCGTCAACTTTCTTGACCAAATAATACCATCACTAGATCTACTCAACAGCAAACACCTGAACCAAGACTCCCCACTGCTGCCCTACTACCACCAAAACAACTTTCTCGAAACCAACGCAGAAGAGCTCCCTGGTATTCTACGAAACTAAGAGACCTTAAAAGAGAACTCAGACGCCTGGAATGTCAATGGAGATGCTCTCGAGATCCAAACACACATATGAAATATACAGGAAAACTCAGAGCTTACTGCTCAGAAACCCTAAGACACAAAAGAGAATACAATGAAAATATGATCCAATGCTCGCTCAATAAACCCAGAGAACTCTTTTCCATTGCCAGATCTTTAATAAGTGAACCCCTACATCAGGACCAGCCACCAAAAATAACCTCCCAAACCATAGCCAACCATCTCATCTCAAAATTCCTCCTACCCCCCTTAACAACCAACCCCCAACCAATATATGACCACAATATCCAGCCTCATGCTCTCACCCCCTCGAATACCTAGAACGATTTTGAACCCCTCACCCTGAAAAACATAACCAAGGTCATCAAAGATCTAAATGCTTCAACTTCTGCCCTTGACCCCTGCCCTGTCTCTTGGCTTAAGACCACAAGAAGCTCCATTAGCCCTTACATATTTCACATTGTACAAGCCTCCCTCCAGACTGGCTCCAAACCAGCACCACTAAAATGTGCCACAATCCGTCCCATCCTAAAAGGATCAAAGCTTGACCCCACCTTACCTACTTCCTACAGGCCCATCTCCAGTATCCCCTTCCTCGCTAAAATAACTGAAAAACTAGTCCAAACTCAATTTCAGAATTTCATAGATGAACACACTCCCCTTGACCTATTCCAACTTGGCTTAAAAAAGAATCATGGAGTTGAAACCTGAAAGTATGTTTGTTTGTACAGGGTGGTGTACACAACCAGACTGTCTAAGAAAACCTGAGAGAGTTAATTTTGTTCAGAACTTTGCTTAGAAATAAACTTCATATATTTGCTTACTAAGTAGGTGAAGAGGTACATGTCCTGTAAATAAAGAAAGGGCAGGCTGTACTCTAGCCTCTCTGTCTCAGGGTTATTAGATATCAAGCAGTCAGCAGTAAACAGTTATGTCTTGGAATATGTGTATGTCTCCTCATACTGACCTAGTCAGCAGTAAACAGTTATGTCTTGGAATACATGTATGTCTCCTCATACTGACCTACACTGATTAGAAGTTGACCTATGATATGATAAATACGTAATGCCTGACGTGTAATAATAAAGTGAAATTATGCTGTATCATCCAAAGGAGCCTTATAAATAAAGTGAACCATGGCTAACAGTTAGAGTAAACAAAGAGAACTTGGTTCTATTTGTTTCTCTCCACAAAGCTTTGGTGTATATATATATAAGAGTGTGGTATTTTATTGCTGTCTTTTAGATCACCTTCCCATTGTTTTGAATGTAGTTTTCTGTGGCTCCAAGAGCCCTGCAGGTTGCTGGTGAGGAGGGGGCTAAGAAAGCCCACAGTTGGTGCCATGCCGTTCTACAGATTCTCCATTCCTGGCAAGGGTGGAAGGTGTTTGTGAGTATTGTATAGTGACAGCAATGGGTAATCTGTTAGGTAACCGAGAGTTGTCTCAATTGTGTGAATGGCATGACAAAGCTAAGGTTTTAGCTGTTCAGAAAGGTAGCCCTTCTTATTGTATGTGTGGGAAGTATGGGGATATGGCTACTAATTATATTGTGCACTGGTATGCAGTGACTAATGATAATGTGCTTTTACAGTTTCCTTTGGAGGGAACATTTTCTATAGATAAGCTTCGTTATCTGAAATGTGCTTTGCAGGCTAAACATATATTATGTGATGCCCGTGAACGGCTGGTGTTTAGTTGGTGGCAGCGAATGGCACATGTTATGAAAAATGAATTATTTGTATGAAAGAATGCTGGTAAACCGGGTGAACCACAGGAGAAAGAGATTGATAATGACCGGGCAGGGAAGTTCCCAGTCATCTGTTCTCCAAAGTATGATGCAGATGTGGCTGTAATGGTAATGGTAATTGGAGCTGGACAAGTTCCAGGTGCATTCCCGACGTCTCCCCTTGTTTCTTCTGAGAGTTATGTAGTTTCTGAGAGGGAGAAGGTCACTCATGCAGCAGTGTTAAGAGAAGAGATAAGGAATAAGCAAAGGATATTGGGGAATGCACAAATTGAGAATTTCGGTACTTGTAATGTTTCTCAGCTCAGAGAAATGAATGACCTTCTTAGTCGTGAAATAGAATGTATTGTACATATAATAGATTCCTTAAAGGGAACAGTAAGAAATGATATTTCTGCTACTAAGGAATTGGGAATTTCTAGTAAACTTATTGATAATATTGAAAAGGATCTGAATAAGCATTTTAGGACCTATAGAGAGAAATGTATTCAATTACATGGTGCTATAAGTTTTCTTCAAACTGTTTTATGTCAACATAATAGTCCTTGTTCTACTTGGGCTGGTTTAGATAATTTGCTTAGAACTGTGTTGTATAACCCAGCTGATGTTCATAAGGGTCACTCATCCATTTTGTGACATACCCTATGATAGATTTCCAAGAGAAGACTCAAAGAGATAATTTTGTTTTAGTGGTTAATAAAAAGAAAAGAAAATGATTTTCTGTTAGAATTACTTACAGTAGTATGCAAACTTGTAAAAGGATTGGTTGAGATTAACATCTTTAAGGCAGGATTCACCAATTGTTTTTGTAAATGGTTTAATCCCGTGAGTAAAAGGTATTTTTTAAAGCTTCAATAACAGATTGGCCAGCTAGAATAGCTGCTGTAAGTTTCAGTACAGTAAGCTGACATTGTGAAATGACTAAATTGCTCAACTTGCAGATTGCTTCTATGTAACCTCCCAGGAGCAGGGGGAGGGATAGGATCAGAGCAAGAGAAGGTCATAGGAATCCTCAGCGAGACAGTTCAGATAAACTTGTTATTGAGCATTTGCAGCGAGACTGTCTCCGGAATCAGAGTCTTGATGGTCAGAGAGCTCCGGTAGCTGCTGAAGTCACTCTGTCCTGGCTGAGTGTGAAGATATATTACCAGCGGTATTCTCTCTGAAGTGCCGTTTTCTGCAGATCTCCAGAAATCATTCATCCTGGAGAGCTTTCTTCTTCTTTATGAACAGTGCTGGGATCAGGTATTGGATGCCTTTCTATCCCGCCTGTGAGGATCATCGTGAAACCTGGAATGCAGTTTCCTAGACTCAAGTTGTGTCCACTGCCAGCAGCCGTCGGTGAAGGAAGTTGTTCTATGCTTGAAGATCCCCAGACACAAAGTGTCACTTCATTATGTAAGACTTCAATTCTTCCTGTGCTAAAGGCTGACGGTAAGACTTATAGATTTGTGCAAGACCTGCGAGCAGTAAATAATGTGATTTTGCCAATTTCTCCCTTGGTACTTTCAAGGGCCACCTGGACTTTTGTTGTAGATTTGCGACCTGCTTATTTTCAGTATGACTTGGCAAAGAAAAAGCAGTTTTGTTTTTATTTGTTCTTTTTGAAGGCTAGTCCTGCATATTTGCACAGGCCCTAAGAACTGCATTATTTGATGTAAGACTCAACCATTCCTCTTTAGTTCATTATGTGAATGATTTGCTTTTAATGTAGACTAAATTATGTATGTTATTGGTCAGATTTCTTGTCTTTATTAGCTTATATTGCTAAGTTAGGTTTGAGGGTTAAATCTGTCTCAACTGCAATTTGTTTCCCAAAATGTTGTTATTGCGTAGCTTCCACATTATCGCAGTGGGAGGTTTGTTTTAAATGTAGAAATGTACTGGGAAGAGTGCCATGGTTATTGTAAACCATTCAAATTGTTTGTGGCTACTTTTGATTTCTCTGTTGTCTGTGTGCATTTGTGAGCTTTCCCAACTGGGTTGTAAGCCAGTGGGCTCTTATTCAGAGTGAATTAATGATGTGTCTGTGTAGTGGTGATTTTTGCAATTGAATCTTATTGAGTTTCTGGTTCTACAGTGCTTCTTGCCAGCACATGTCGCAGTTTTGAAATCCAAAGGACACCATTTTATGAACCGAAAAGACGCTCTTCTGATATCAGTGTCACTGACATTGCTGTATTTAGCACTGTTAAAGATGACTTTGTTTTTCCTTTCATCTTTCTGCAGCGATAGCAAGATACTTCTTTTGAAACCCAGATTTGTACTCCGTGATGGCTGCTGGAAAGAGAATCATCTGCTGAATTTGCCCTGACCGTCTTTTGTTTCTACTTGCCCTGCTCCTGCAGCATAAGCTTTACCGCCGTGGTTATGCATTTTGTCTTTTTGTTATTGTTTTCTTTGGTACAATCTGTTTGCACTGTTTCAGGACTGGCACTGTAGGGTTAGTTTAGGGACGTTATTCAGATTCCTGCCTGCTGAACTCATTTTATTTTGATTTTGCAACCTGTTTTGTAGATCTGCCCTGTTTCAGAGGAGGGAGGTGATATTCCCAAAAGGTCACTTATGCACTCTGATACAGGATTGAGCCTCCGATTGAATAAAAACTTTTCCCTTTGCCCTTATGGCAGTGTGTATTTCCTCCAGTCTGACACCTTTGAAATAGTTAATGGATGTTTAGCTCCTTCTCCACATGCCTTGGCAGTTATCCCAGACCCCCAGGTGTTGCGCAGCGATATCTTAACTTATTGTGCACGGTTGCACTCAGTCCTATTTTGTTTCCCTTTTATTGCAAGTGACTCCTTAACGAGATGACAAGTTCTTTATATCCGGGATCTGCAGAATTATTTCATCAGAGGTGAAGCCACAAGATTGGGTCCTGATTAAGACTGCATCCGAAGACACTCCCGGCTCCCAAGTTCCTGGTCTTTGTCATGTGTTCCTGGTGGGATTTTCAGCTTGTAAAGTGAAAAGACATTCTCATTGGATGCATCTTATACAGTGGCCCCCTCACAAGATCAGAAGGTGGTTTCCTGTATCGGTGAATCAAGAGTTTGCAACGCAGAGACTTATTGGACAACAGTGATATTGAAGAAAAGGACTTTTATAATTTAAAGTATTTTTGACAGAACAACAGTGACATTACAGAGAGATTATTGTATTAAGTAAATTCTAAATGGACTATTCATGTAAAATGCTTTTATTTAGCATTTATAGTAAGGCTTAGAGGGATGAGGTTAGTTTAGATTAGTATTTTCCTGATATATATGTAATGTCCTTTAGGTACTTAACCTCTACTTAATAAAGTAATTGAGAATTAGAGGGCCGGTATAGCTATAGTATATCTCTTCATCATCTTAAGAAAAGTATTAAGAAGAGTAGGTATATTTTTAGTTTGTTTTAGAATATTTTTGTTGCTATGCATATTTGCTATGCATATTTCCTAATCTGGTCCTAGCTGCTGTGGCATATTATTAATGAAACAGTATTGCATTCAGAATCTTGGGGATGTTAGAGGGAATATCCAAATATTTTTGAGGCACATTTACACTTGGTGACAAAAACATTTCAATTTATCAAAGAATGTGCTGTTTGCCTTCCAACAGTGACAGCTACTCAGCATGGATTTCTACCAAGAGTTAGGCCTAAGACCTTTGAAGAGTTGTGACATATGGTCTTATACAAACACAGAATCTAGAAGAATTAAAGATATAGGTATAAAGATCCCATGTACAGGTTCCTATATTTCAGTAATTTACAATTAATGCCAGTTAAAGGGAACCAAGTGTGTAGTTCTGGCTACCCTTTGGATGCCTCTAGTTCAGACCTAGGCATACCTAACCGGAGTTAAAGTGAAATGATTTAATAAAATGGTCATGACTCAGAGGGTTTTGAGTAATTGTATACAGAATATATTTTGTCCTCAGAATTTGACAATCTGGGAAGAGGGCTTAGTGGTTTTAGAAGGAGATTATTTTGTGTGTGTGTGGTACTTTTGTATATACAGAGCTTCCCAGAGGTTGATCAGGTACCTGCTATATAGCCCTGGTGGATACCCCATAGTGCATTGAACTTTACTATATTAATTTGTTATCAATCCTGAACAAATCTTTAAGAAGAAAAAGGGATGTATCCCCTCAGGATGAAGTCATAGTGGCTGCTCTGCTTCTTACTGAGGCAATTAGTGTGTATTGCAAGGTCCAGTAAACAAAGTGTCAGCTTATGCAGCCCAGAACCGAATGGCTTTAGATTTTCTCCTAGCAAAGGAAAATGGTGTGTGCGGAGTAATAGTTGATTTTTGTTGTAGTGTGCTTGATAATAATGGAAAAATAGTAAAAGGCCTATTGGATAGAGTTAAGAACCGTACTTTTGTTTCAAGTGCTAGTTATGTAAGTTCTTTTTCAGCTCTATTTGATTCTGTTTCTTCATTTTGGAATTCATTATCCAGGCCTTTGCATGGCTTATTAGCTTCTTTGCTTGGTATTTTGGGAATTCTCATTCTAGGAGTATTAATTCTCTATGTACTATCAGTTTTACCTTGGGGCTGTTTCTCTATGTCAGCACTGGTTTCTTTTCCATCTCTCCACCTTTCACAGCTTGCTGTAAGAAATCAGTGGAATTACTGACCCCTGCAATGATGTTACAGTTTGACCCAGAAACTAGTTTTAATTCCACTTCAATGGCAATGTCTGAGTTTCCTTACTTTGAGAATGATTCTTTACAGAATCAGAGGAGGGACTGAAAGTATGTTTGTTTGTACAGGGTGGTGTACACAACCAGACTGTCTAAGAAAACCTGAGAGAGTTAATTTTGTTCAGAACTTTGCTTAGAAATAAACTTCATATATTTGCTTACTAAGTAGGTGAAGAGGTACATGTCCTATAAATAAAGAAAGGGCAGGCTGTACTCTAGCCTCTCTGTCTCAGGGTTATTAGATAACAAGCAGTCAGCAGTAAACAGTTATGTCTTGGAATATGTGTATGTCTCCTCATACTGACCTAGTCAGCAGTAAACAGTTATGTCTTGGAATACATGTATGTCTCCTCATACTGACCTACACTGATTAGAAGTTGACCTATGATATGATAAATACGTAATGCCTGACGTGTAATAATAAAGTGAAATTATGCTGTATCATCCAAAAGAGCCTTATAAATAAAGTGAACCATGGCTAACAGTTAGAGTAAACAAAGAGAACTTGGTTCTATTTGTTTCTCTCCACAAAGCTTTGGTGTATATATATATAAGAGTGTGGTATTTTATTGCTGTCTTTTAGATCACCTTCCCATTGTTTTGAATGTAGTTTTCTGTGGCTCCAAGAGCCCTGCAGGTTGCTGGTGAGGAGGGGGCTAAGAAAGCCCACAAAACCCTTATTGCTTCTCTCTTAGATTCATTGTACCTATGCACCCAGAATCCCACCCAAGGATGCCTTCTCATAATTCTCGACTTATCTTCAGCCTTTGATTCCCTTCCCCACCACCAACTCTTAGACAGGCTCCACGAAATAGGACTGAGGAACACAACCCTAAGATGGTTCCACTCTTACTTAGAAAATAGAACACAACAGGTCCGCATAGGTAATGACACATCCCTACCATTTATCCTAAAACAGGGAGTCCCCCAAGGATCCAGTTTATCTGCTCTACTATTCAACATTTTCCTTCAACCAGTTTGCAAGATGTTCCAAAGCCATGGAATCCATTACCAATTATATGCGGATAACATTATGTGCTTCACCCCATTCAATATAGCAAACTCTAACTTTACCAACATAAGCAAATGCCTCAAAAACCTAAGGACTTGGCTCTTGCATCATAATCTCCTTATTAACCAATCTAAAACCGAAGCTCTTCAAGTATTAACCAACACTTCCTATACTCTACCAACAACCCTTACTCTTGGTGATCTCACCCTCACCATTAAAAATCAAGTGAAATATCTTGGTCTTATCCTCGATCAGAACCTCACATTCACTGAACAGATAAAAAGAACCTCTAATACAATATATGCAAAACTACGTACTCTTCGGAACCTCCAACCTCTCCTAAACCCCGACTCCTTTCGCACTGTCTGCCAGGCTCTCACCATCCCATCTCTTGACTACTGTAATCTCATCTATCATGGCCTTCCCAAGAACAACATACACCCTATCCAAATGGCACAGAACACAATAGCTCGTCTCATCACAAATAACCCTAGACTATCACACATAATGCCAATCCTCCATAATCTCCACTGGCTTGCCATTCAGTCCAGAGTTAAATTCAAAGTAATCACCCTCATACATAAAATCATTTCCAATGAGACAGCTCCATGCCTCTCCTCACCCCTATCCAATTCCAACAACAATAGAACACGCCGCACTATCACTAAAAACCTTCTAACTATCCCAACTACTAAGAGAAAATCCAATCAAACTACCTGTAATCGGGCATTCTCCCTTTATGCCCCCTCTTTATGGAATGCCCTACCATGTGAACTATGGAACTGCTCCGATCATACCGAGTTCCGAAGGAAGCTAAAAACTCATCTCTTCCAAGAACATTTTTCCCTACCACCAAAGCCCTCTCTCTACACCCTTTCTCTCCCACTCAACCCTCCCTCTAATACCTTACCCAATTCATTTTCCTATGACCTCTCCCTAACCTCTCCTGTAAATAAGCATGTAAATAATTCTTGTCCATGAAGACTCCTCATGTACAAAAGTTACTTATATTAACCATATATATTCTTGTTATGTAGTTCGGTTCTATGTAATCAGTTGAAATAAACTGTCATGTTATGTTCTCTGTAAACCATCTTGAATTGAAGAAAGACGGTATATAAAAACTGTTAAATAAATAAATAAATGCATAATTAGCCTGTGTATTTTCAAAAAATATACATATAATATTAGGCCATTTAAACTGCTAAATGGCCAGATATTATGGGCCTGATTCTGTCCCGGACGTAGATCTCCTTTGTACTTCCGGGCTAAGCCAGATGTACAAAAAAGATCGCGATTCTGATGCCTTGGGGCACGTCTAGCCTCGTGGGATTAGAATCACGAACAGGCATGTACGTGCAGGCCAGGACTGTGATTCAGTCCCAGCCTTCAAGTACATGCCCTGCCCGACTAACTCAGTCAGGGCATTTAAATGGAGCCGCGGCACCATGGAGTCAAGTTACCATGGCACCACAGCTCCATTTAAAAGCCATGATGCCAGCCGCCGTAGACAAAGGTTTATTCCCCGCAGCCCGACCCCCGATCTGGCCTCCTAGGGCCAGGGTTGGGCTGCAGGGAATAAACCCTGGCCCCCCCGCCCTTTCTGCGCCCCGGGCTGCAAGAAAGCACAGTTACTTACCTGTAACAGGTGATCTCTGGGAACAGCAGGAATTAGTCATCACATATGGGTACGTCGGTACCGACGGAGCCCGCGCGGGAAAGCTCCCCAGCTTTTCAGATTAAAAGCTTTTGGGGCCTCCCACTGCACATGCGCGCTGCCTTCCCGCCTTCCTGACCAGCTCTCGTCAGTTCGAGTTTAAAGCTGAGACAAAAGAGAGAGAGGACAGGAAGATAGAGAGATAGAGATACAACTCCTAGGGGAGGTGGGTGGGTTGTGATGACTAATTCCTGCTGTTCCCAGAGATCACCTGTTACAGGTAAGTAACTGTGCTATCTCCAGGAACAAGCAGGAATAAGTCATCACATATGGGGACTCCCTAGCTAACATGCCTGGGAGATCCCCCTCCAAGGGTAAACCATCTTCGTATGGATCTCAGGCATCCATCCAGGGAAGGTGGGCAGGAGTTGTTTAAGTATGGAACAGGTGTTTGAGGACAGCCTGACCAAACAAGGCATCCCGGCGGGAGTCCTTGTCCAAGCAGTAATGGGCTGTGAAGGTATGAACCGAGGCCCAAGTGGCTGCTCGACAGATCTGATCTATGGACACAGAGTGAAGATGAGCCATAGAAGTGGCCATGGCTCTCACATTGTGAGCTGTGACATGGCCCTCCAGAGAAATGTTCTCACTCTGGTAAGCAAAAGAAATACACTGAGCGATCCAATTGGAAAGTGTACGCTTGGTGACTGGAAGTCCCAAATGAGAAGGATCAAAAGCCACGAAAAGTTGTGAAGACTTTCGATGTGGTTGAGTCCTGTTGAGGTAAAAGGCAAGAGCTCTTTTACAATCCAGAGTATGAAGGTTCCTCTCTGCACTGGATGCATGAGGAGCCGGGAAAAAGACAGGTAGATATACCTCTTGATTAAGATGAAAAGGCGAGACCACTTTGGGCATAAAGTGGGGATTCGTCCTAAGGACCACCTTATCATGATGAAACCTAGTATAAGGTGGATGAGCCACTAAAGCCTGCAGTTCACTGATGCGGCGAGCCGAAGTGACTGCAATAAGGAAAACAACCTTCCAGGAAAGAAATTTGAAGGAGGTAGAGTCCAAAGGCTCAAAAGGTGGCTTCATAAGCTGACCTAGAACTAGGTTCAAATCCCATGCTACCGGGGGAGGTCGGATGGGAGGTTTAGTTAGGGTCAGGCCTCTCATGAAACGTGCAACAAGAGGATGAGAGGAGACAGGTTGTCCATTTATAGGTTTTAAGGATGCTGCAATAGCACTCAAATGGACCCTTACTGAATTCGTCTTAAGGCCTGCATTTGAAAGATGCAGGAGATAGTCCAAGAGGGAATTCAAAGGAAGTGCTAGAGGGTCAAGACCCTGCTGAGCACACCAAATGGAAAAACGCTTCCATTTGAAAGCATAAGAACGCCTCGTGGAAGGTTTCCTAGAGGCATGAAGGATATCTTTCACAGGCTGAGAAAGATTAAAGTCTTGAAGACTTAGGCCTTCAGTAACCAAGCTCTGAGATGTAGGGATTTGGGGTTTGGGTGCCACAAAGTCCCCTTCTCCTGAGACAGGAGGTCTGGCGCAGCTCCCAGGTCCAGGGAGGATCCCTGGGAGAGATGCAGAAGTAGAGGGAACCACACCTGGCGTGGCCAGCGGGGAGCTATGAGGATCATAGTCCCGTGATCCCTCTGGAGCTTGAACAGAGTCTTGGATATTAGAGGAATGGGTGGAAAGGCATAGAGGAATTCCTGACCCCAATGCAGGAGGAAGGCATCGTGGGCCTGAGCTCCCTGACACTGAGTTCTGGAACAGAACCGGGGAAGTTTGGCATTTCACGGACTTGCAAAGAGGTCTATGTCCGGGGTCCCCCATTCCTGAAAGATTCTGCGTATCTGGTCCATATGTAGGGACCATTCGTGTGGAAGCAGAACTCGACTGAGTCTGTCCGCACGAGAGTTTTGAACTCCTGGAAGATACACTGCAAGAAGGTGAATTTGATGCTCTCTGGCGAAGGCCCATAATCTGAGAGCTTCGTTGCAAAGCGACAGAGAGCCTGTCCCTCCTTGTTTGTTTATATAGAACATGGCTACCTGATTGTCTGTCTGAACTAGGACAGTCAGGTTGACAAGGAGGGTATAGAAGACCTTGAGGGTAAGGTAAATTGCTCGCAGTTCCAGGAGGTTGATATGAAGGGTGGTCTCCTGTGGAGACCAAGTGCCCTGAGTGGAGAGGTTCTGAAGATGAGCTCCCCACCCTGTCTGGGAGGCATCTGTTGTGAGGGTTGCTTGGGGCAACAAAGGTTGGAAGGGGGCCCCCAACAACAGATTCTTGGTGGATGTCCACCATTGGAGGGACCAAAACAGACGGCTTGAGGTGAGTATTTGGTCGGAGAGCGCTCCAGATGCTTGAGTCCACTGTGTGGCCAAGGTCCATTGAGCTGCTCTCATATGCAGACGAGCGTAGGGCACCACATGTACCGTGGAGGCCATGTGGCCCAGAAGTCGCAGCATTTCCCGGGCTGTCAAATGACTGCTGGACTGAGCTTGGGAGGCCAAACTCAGCAGGCGTTGGGCCCTGAGCTGAGGCAGGTAGGCCCTCGCAGTGATGGTGTCTAACTGGGCCCCTATGAACTCGAGAGACTGAGTAGGGATTAGTTGAGACTTGGGAAGGTTTACTACCAGTCCCAGATACTGCAGAAGACGCCTTGTGCGGTCCAGGGAAATTTGGGCCTGGGACTGAGATGGAGCTCGGATGAGCCAGTCGTCCAGGTATGGGAATATGAAAATTCCCAGGCCTCTTAGAAAGGCAGCTACGACTGCCATGCATTTGGTGAACACTCTTGGAGCAGAGGCTAGACCGAAGGGGAGTACTCTGTAC
Organism: Ichthyophis bannanicus; assembly: GCA_033557465.1. Classification (NCBI taxonomy): domain Eukaryota; kingdom Metazoa; phylum Chordata; class Amphibia; order Gymnophiona; family Ichthyophiidae; genus Ichthyophis; species Ichthyophis bannanicus. The sequence continues at coordinate 370,154,526 of CM066031.1, forward strand.
TGGAAATGTTGTCCCTGAAACAGAAATCGAAGGTATTTTCTGTGGGATGGGTGGATGAGTATGTGTGTATACGCATCCTTTAGGTCTAGAGAACAAAGCCAATCCTGACTCTGAAGGTATGGAAGGAGAATGCCCAGAGAAAGCATTTTGAATTTCTCCTTGAAAAGAAATTTGTTCAATTCTCTCAGATCTAGAATTGGTCTGAAGCCCTCTGTCTTCTTTGGTATTAGAAAATAAGGGGAGTAGAATCCCGTCCCCTGTTGAAGAAGAGGGACCTCCTCTATTGCCCCTTGGGCAAGGAGGGAGGAGACTTCCTGACCCAAGAGGGTCAGGAGAGATGGGGGAGAATTGAACTGCCTCACCATAGTATAAGGAGGAAGGTCGGAAAAAATGGAGTTTGTAACCCTCTCTGATGATAGAGAGGGTCCATTGCTCTGATGTAATTTGCTCCCATCTGGGAGCAAAGTGAGCTAACCTTCCGGGTATGGTGAGGGGCTCTGGTTGTTCTAGAGCCAGAAAAGTTAAGTTCTCTAGGGGCAAGTCAAAACCCCTGAGGGGGTTGAGCCTGCTGAGGCGTAGCAGACGCCGCAGGCTTTGACCTTGCCTGTTTAGGTTGCTGACGTTTAGCAGCAAAACGAGGCTGAGAGGATTGTTGGCCAGTATTTGTGGAAAATCTGGACTTCTTGTAATAAGGCCTCTTAAAAGACTTCTTTTTGGCAGGAGTGGAGGTAGACTTAGAAAGTCTATCTAAGGTGGCATTTTCTGCGTCCATTTGAGTGGCCTTAATTTGCCACTCCTCACCAAATAAGTTCTCACCTGTACAGGGCAGATTCCGTAAGCCATCTAGGACCCAAGGTTCTAGATCAGAAGCCTGGAGCCAAGCAAGACGTCGGGCTGCTATAGCAATGCCCGAAGCCCTACCAGCACCCTCAAAGGAATCAAAAGCTGCCCTGTTGGAGAACTTTGAAATATCCAAAAGGTGTTTCACTAAGAAAATGAACTCCTCCCTTTTATCCTCAGGGATGAAGGGGGCAAAATGCCGAACTTTTAGAGCGATTTCACTGAGAAACATGCCCATGTAAAGACTATAGGAATTAATCCTGGCTATAAGCATAGTAGCCTGGAAAATTTTCCTGCCAAAAGAGTCTAGAGTCTTACATTCTCGCCCTGGAGGAGTAGAAGAGTGCCTTTTGGTACTCTTTATCTTCTTCATTGCAGACTTCACCACAATAGAATGGTGAGGCAACTGGGTTTTTTGGAAACCAGGAGAAGGGGGGACACGGTACATGGTGTCCAACCTGCGAGAAGAAGGAGACAATGTTAGAGGAGCCTCCCATAAGTCCATCAAGTGTTCTTGAAGGATTTCATGGATAGGCAGGGTGACTGCCTCTTTAGGAGACTTAGAGTATCCTAAAATATCCAGTTTCTTTGATCTGGGTTCCTTTTCAGAGGATGAAGCAATAGAAAGACCTTTAGCTATTTCTATGATGAAGTCCTGAAAGGACAAATCCTCTGGTGGAGACATTCTCCTTTTAGGAGAAGAAGGCTCCTCAGGAAGATCAAGGGAGAACTCATCAGAATCATCAGAGGAGTTAAAATCCCCTGAAGAAGCAGAGTATCCTCTATGTGCTTCCAACGCACGATACGCATACCGTTCGGTATCGACATCGGGCGTACCGGGTATGGGATCGGTACCGGGCAAAAGCCCGGATCCGGCATGCGGAACCGATCTGCGTTTGGAAGACGATGGCCTCGGTTCCGGTATGGAAGCCATTACCGGAACCGGACCCGGTACCGCTGGCCGCGGTACCGAGGGCGTAGCAGCATTAATAAAAGCCAGAATGGCCTGCTGCATGACTTGGACAGTATTGCCCATAGACGCCACTGCTGCCTGGATGTCGGTACCGGTATGGGCCGGTACCCCAGAGCAGCACAACAGGTGATCTGTCGAGGCCGCGCCATCGATGTCAACCTGTGACCCCATGATTGCTTTGGAGACGGGAACCTCCCGCCGGGGTTTTTTGGCCTGGGCAGAATCCTCGAACTCAGAAATGAGAGCCTCTCGATCTTTAGAAAGAGATTTGCTTTTAGAGGATTTGCCCACTGGAGTTTTGGTTACCTGAGATCCATCCGGAGAGGAAGACCTGGATGACTGTGATGCTTCTGAAGGAAACAGCACATGGAACTTGTTGGCCTGGTTCTGCAATCCACGTTTCGACATCTGGGAGCAGGATGGGCAGTCCGGTATGGAATGGTCAGGTCCTAAACAATTAAGACACCATTCATGGGTGTCTGTAACAGGAATGACAGCACTGCACTTGGTACACTTTTTAAAAGCAGGAACTGGCTTCTCCATGAGGAGAATTTGTGTAGGCCTGAAGGCCTAACAAAGTACCAAGCTGTGCTGAAGAAAAGAAAATTTTTTTTTTTTTTTTTTTTAAAGAAAGAAAGAGAGACCGGCAGTACCGGTTTCAGAATGGGGAAGGCAGGTACGCGGTCTAAAGAAAACACTAAAATTTACAATTTCTTCAGCGGTGACAGGAACACGACCTGCTGGCTCCGCGGAAAAAAGAAACTGACGAGAGCTGGTCAGGAAGGTGGGAAGGCAGCGCGCATGTGCAGTGGGAGGCCCCAAAAGCTTTTAATCTGAAAAGCTGGGGAGCTTTCCCGCGCGGGCTCCGTCGGTACCGACGTACCCATATGTGATGACTTATTCCTGCTTGTTCCTGGAGATAAAATATGTCCAGGGAAGTTATTCTACCTCGGAGTTGGAATAACTTCCCCGGCCATTTTGCCGGCCCTGGACATACGGGGATGACATTAGAATCGGCCCTGTATGTCCAGGGCCGGTGACCGCCCACTGCCCACCTATTATCTGCCCCCAAGTCACCTCTTCCCTGCCCCCGACCAACTTCCCTGCACAACCGGCGGGGAAGTTAGTCAAGGGCTGCAACCTGCATGAATAGCGGGGATGGGCGTCCCGTTGGGACATCCATCCCCGTTATTCATGGTTCAGAATAGACCCCTATCTGTATATTTGTGGGCCATATCAGAATAGACCACTATTTGTATATTTGTGGGCCATATTAAAGAGGAGCAAAGCAGGGCAGGAAATTACGCAGACTGGGGAGATATTCAGCCACTATTCAAATAAGTTATACTTTTAGGCTGAATAGTAGGCCTAAACTTAAAAGATAATGCTGGCAGAATCATTGTATTATTCATATATTTGGCACCACTATCTATATGAACAAAGGCGCTGAAATGTGTCCCTATTTGCACAGTTCATACTGCAAGATTGATCCTAATGGGGGGGAAGGGTGTTGCAAAAGTTAGTTCAGGGCACCTTTGGCTAGCCCTGATTACAGCGATGTCACTTTGTTCTGGCTTATAGTACTAGAAAAGCCAATTTCAATGTTTAATTTAAAAGCTAGTGTCATCTTTATAGCTGCTTAAAGTTTCTTTTAATAACAAAAAAGCCATTTAGATAAAAACTAATAATGAGATATGTTAATATTTAAAATCTTGATGTTTAAAAATCATTGGGATAGCAAAGTTATAGCAAATGAGAGAGCAATGAGCATATAACATCTAACTTTGTTTAGGTTGCTTGAACAATTTTGCAGTATTCGTAAGACTCCAGCATATCGGTATCTTGGGCATTAAAAAAAACCATAAGATGAATGTAGAAACATAAATGTTGCTCTTAAACAAAAGTCAAATTTATAACATTAATGTATATTTTATTTTTTAGATTATACATGCAGTGCATACCTGATGAAGCACAAGTTACAAAACGCTGGTCACCTTTGAGCATCTAGAAAAAACCTTTTTCTAAGATAAGTTATAATACCACATTACTTTTTTGAAAAAATAAAGGAAATAATGGAGGTTTTTTAAGACCCATGAGGAATGGTTTAAAAACAAAAAAAAGGATATGGTTACTGCTTCTATGGCATAAAAAAGAAAAAATTTGGAGGGCATGTTCTTACATCTTTTTCCTTCAAATAATTTTTATCATTTTCAGACACTTAAAAAAAAAAGTTGTTATTGATAGAGGCTGAATTCAGATTTTTTTGTTTGGTATTCCTATATTTACTATCACCACTGCAGTGGCCAGACTAGGAGGAAGGGGAGTAGTTGTAAATGGGAGGGGAAAAAGACCCATCTGTCTAGACTGGTCTGGCAGGTCTCAAGCCAAGGAAATTTATTTAATTTATTAAAATGTATGAGTTGCTTATTGGCCCATCTGAGAGATTTACAATACAAAAGATATATAGTAATCATATGACTCACAATAAAGTATACAACAGCATGAACACCTGCTTGCCAGAGAAAACATACCAGCCTTCATTAAAGTACAATTGGAACAATGCCGCCTCATTCAGAAAAGTTCATAGTTGTACATGTTCAGAATTTTAAGATTATCAACTGCCATCCGTAAGACCATTTTAGGTACTATATGTCTGTACAACAAAAAAGGGGCTTTTAAGCTTTTCTTAATAGTCATGGTGTCTGCCATAGTCTGCAGCCCAATAGGCAATGTGTTCCACTAGTTTTGTTGAGCATGCAATGGAGAAAGAGTACTGTATTTTCCTAGTGTTAGAAAAGTGGGTTAGCCAAATTGAAGGAATTGAGAGTAATTGTGAGTCATAGTTTAATGGGACAAAGCCAACATGAATTTAGCAAAGGGAAGTCTTGCCTCACCAATCTGCTACACTTTTTGCAGGTGTGAATAAACAAATAGATAAAGGTGAGCCAGTGGATAGGTGTCTGGATTTCAGAATGTGTCAAACAAGGGAGAAGGATCTGCCAGAAAATAATGAAAACCAAGGCAAGCAGAATTGGAGGTCGACACAAGGCCCAACAAAGTCCAAACAAAGGTTATATTCCAGAAGAAGAGGTAGGGGCCAGGGGGAGAGGCAGGTTGAACCCCCACACTACTAGCTCCTCCAATTAATGAAGAATTACCCATACTCAACCTTTCTAAAGTGCATCTTTCTGAATCAGAATTGAGTCTTTTAAAGAAGGGGCTTTCTTTTGTGCCCTCTGCACGATACAATTCTTTTCAAACTCATATTGATCTGTTTAAATTTAGTCATAAATTACAGATAGCACAGGTACACTAAAAAAAATTTTTTTAAACTGCCTCTAATGTTTCGATTGATTTTTACGTTTTTTGGTGCGCTGAATCCAAATCTGGTAACCAATTTGCTCCATCACGTACAGATTTTTTGCTACATTGGGTTAGCAGTTTGAGGTGAACGTTTCAGATTGAGTGCGATCGAGATAAAAGTTTCTTGGATGAATTCTTTATACTAATTGTTTAGTAGTTATTCAAATAAGAATAAAGAAAATTGTAACAAGGCAGCACATAAGAATAGAGTAATGTCAACAAAACACACTGTGATGGTAGCAAAATTGTCTGCACTTAAAACAGCCACATACATGTGCACAAACATTGAGCATATAAGAGCGAGGTTAGACACAAAGCAAAGAAATGTGCAAAAAATGTTGTACAGGTATGTATGTAAGAATAGAAAACGCAAACCGCACCATTGCAATACATGAAGACAAACACCCGATGGTGTGAAAATAAAATTCTAATAAATGAGATCCGACACTGTGGTAATAACTAGCAAATTTTTATTTCAAAGTTTAGTAAAAACACGATATTTGTCAACACAGTTTAGATTTTAAAGTCATTCTTGGGTCAATCAATCTCCTGGTGGGCCCGTTTCTTCTTCCCCCGAATGCTTCTCTTGGTGCGCTTCTTGGCGTATTTTTCATCTGGGGTTTCCCGCAGCAGCAACCAGCAGAAATCAGCCATCATAGTGGTGTTCCATCTTCCTTGGTACCTTCTCTCTGCGTCCTTGATGTCCTGGTGAAACCTTTCACCTTGTTCTTCACTGTACGCCCCCAAGTTTTCGGGAAAGTAGTTCACATGGGAGTGCAAGAAATGGACTTTCAGGCTCATGTTACAGCCTTGTTCTTTGAAGGCATTGAGCATCCTGGCAACAATATCCTTATAGTTCTCATCCCGCCTGTTCCCCAAGAATTTGAGAACAACATCCTTGAAGGAATCCCAGGCTTCTTTTTCCTTCTCAGACATCGTTTCAGCGAATGCTCCATCTGAAATGAGTTTCCTTATATCAGGGCCAACAAACACTCCTTCCTTTAGCTTTGCTTCAGAAAGTCGGGGGAACTTTGAGCAAAGGTACCGAAAGCACTCACCATCTTTTGGAAGGGACTTGATGAATTGCTTAATGAGACCCAACTTAATGTGGAGAGGTGGTAATAGAATTTAATCATGAGGTACCAAGCTCTCATGAAGAACATTTTTCTCACCGGGTCTCAAATACTCCCGAATTGGCCAGTCTTTTTTCCCCCAGTGTAGGTCGCGGGCCCGGCTATCCCACAAGCAAAGGAAGCAGGGATATTTGGTGAAACCGGATTGCTGCCCTAATAGCATGGATAGAATTTTAAAGTCTCCACAAATCATCCACTTATGCTCATCATAACGAATCTTCTGAAGAATCAGGGCCAAATTCTCGTATTTTTCTTGGAGAATAACAGAGTGAGCAATAGGAACTGAAGCGAATGTGTTGCCATTATGAAGAAGAACACCTTTTATGCTGTCTTTTGACGAATCAATGAACAGCCGCCATTCAGCAGGATCATACTTGAGTTTAAACTTTTCCATCACTCCGTATATATCGTTGCAAAATACCAAATCTTCCTCTTTGCTGAAATACTTCAAAAATTGTGTCTCGCGGTTGCGGTACCAATAAAAAGTTGTTCCTGGTGACAATAGATTTTTCTGTTTAAGCCGAGAACCTAGCAGTTGGGCAGCATCTTTTGGGAGTCCTAAATCCCAGACTAAATCATTCAATTCAGCTTGAGAGAAAAGTTCAGGTTTCGGATCTGGTTCAGTTTCAAACTCGGAAGTACTGGACTCATCGGGAAAAGCCATCTGATGAGTCTCATCATGATCAGAACCGTCCACACAAATATGATCCAAAGATTTTGGTGGTTCAGGCACAGGTACTTCGTTGCTATGAAGCATAGGCCTAATTGCTGAGGGAAGGTTGGGGTAACTTATTACGTTCTTATTTTTTAAGTTGTATCCCTTCACAATGCAAGAGCAAAAATAGCAGTCACTGCTGTGGTCTCTTTGTTCATGCCACATCATAGGTATTCCGAAACGAAATGCTTGTTTTTTACCTTTCATCCATAAGCGTAGATCTTCCTCACATGTCTTGCACACTTTGTGAGGAGCCCACGGTTTGTCTTGATCGCCTAACTTCAAACCGAAATAGGCGAAATATACTTTTTTAATAAATGCAGAAATGTTCCTCTGCCGCTTTTTCACGGTATATTCCCCACAAATAAAACAAAAACTGTCCAGAGAGTTGATGCAACCTCTGGCTCTGTGAGCCATCACAAATACACAGCACTGCAAACTACAACTGTAGTGAACCACTTCGGAATAAAGCTGGATTACGACTGAGCAAACAAAAGGTAATAATGAACTTGCAAGAAACTGAAATTTGACAGGAACGTTCATGTTGCAACCACCGTGTTTGAGCGAGCGAACGAGGCGAGGCAAACAGGAAAGAACATGCGCCAGCGCGAGTACTGGATTTAACCCCCCGCCTCCCAATTGTCCTGTTAATGTATAAAATGAATACAAAACACTCTAAAATATCATGAGGGAGTGTTTCTAGTTAGTTAACCATTACAACCTCTATTTTGGGCCAAGAAAATAAACTGCAGTCGGCTAAAAAGAAATTATGTGAACATTCCTTATATGGGTAAGAAATCTAATTTTGCAAGAAAACGTGACGTGATGGAACATTTTGGCTATTTTTCCTGGATTCAGCACCCCAAAATCTATAGGAATCAGTTGCAAAACTGGAGGCAGTTTTTTGGTAGTGTACCTGTGTAGTAGTAGTAGATAAAAAAGTTTTCTTTAATAAAGCCACTTCTCAACCTAACACTTCTGTGATTAGAAACAAATCACATTGGTTACCCCCATGTCCCCTGGATCCCATCATTCAGACGTTTAATAAATTTGTCTTGAGGGACATTGAGATTATAGAGCAAAAAAGTAACAGATATTTTGATAACTTGACATGTCATGAGATGCATGTCATTAAGACTTTGATGAATAGGTCTGACAAAGTGATAAACCTGCAGACAAAGAGGGTGGCATCGTCATTCTGGATAAGGCTTATTATATTAATGAGGTTAGTCGGTAGCTTAGTGGCGCCAGTTTTTATTGTGTGCTTAAGGATGACCCCACCCACTTGCTTAAACAATAAGTCGATTCACTCATACAAGTGGGTTTTGAGGTAGGATTTCTCACTAATCGTGAAAGAGACTTCCTCAGTTAAACTTCTAGTGATACCCATTATATATGTCCTACCCAAAATCCACAAATCTATGACTGCACTACCAGGAAGACATATAGTTTCAGGCATTGGCTCCTTGCTGGAGCCTTTCTCGATGTTTTTAGATGTCTTTCTCAGGCCCTTTGTGCCTGAAATTAGTAGTTATATAAGAGATTCCACACATCATCAGTATTCTCAATGATTTTGATGGAGACATGGCTGGCTTCCTTTTAGTCATCTTTGATATAGAATCACTCTCTACGAACATACCACAAGATGAGGGCCTAAACGTGATTTATAGCACTTACAAAAAATTATTTTTTACCTTCATGGATCATTTTATCAGCAAATCAAGGGAACCTCTATGAGTGCTTCTATGGCACCTGATATTGCTAATCTTTACGTAGCTGATTTTGAATTATTTAATCTACAAGACTTTCCTTTTTCCACAGAAGTTACTCTCTGGAAACGTTACATTGGTGATATTTTGGTATTATGGAGAGGTAGTGAATACCGTTTGCTCCAATTTCAACAATGGTTGAATACTAAGGACAATAACTTGAAATTCCAAATGCAGTTCCATCGAAACACTATTCCTTTTTTGGATATTTTGATTACCAAGACCACCACCATATATAAGAAACCAACAGACAGAAACAAATTGCTACAATATGACAGTTTTCACAATAGGAGTATTAAATGTAACCTCTCCTACTCACAGTTTCTGAGACTTAGGAGACTTTGTTTGCAGCCAGGAAAATATGAACACCAAGCCAAAAGTATGACAGACAGATTCACAAATAGGGGATACCCCTTAGAATGTATAAAAGGAGGGGTACAATAAAGCATGTACAGCAAATAGAGAAGAGCTATTACAAGCCAGACACAAAGACTAAGAGCCCGATTCCATCCCTGATGTCCAGGCCCTCTGTGTGTCCGGTCTGAACCAGATACACAGACGGAGTTGCGATTCTGATCCCACGGGGCACATCTAGGCCGCAGGATCAGAATCGCAAACAGGCCTGTATATGCAGGCCGGGACCCTGATTCCATCAGTCAGGGCTTTTCAATGGCGCCATGGTGCCATAGTGTCCGGTTGCCATGTCACTGCGGCTCCATTGAAAAGCCACAATCACCGGCCGCCGGTTCCCAAAGTGCTTTCCCCACAGCCCGCCCCCCGTTCTGGCCTTCCAAGGCCAGGGTCGGGCTGCGGGGAATGCACTCTGCCCCCTGCTGCCCCTTCCCAGTCCCGGGCCTGCTGTTCCTCCCGCATCGGAGAACTTATTCCACCTCAGAGGTAGAATAAGTTCCCTGTCCAAGCCATCAGCCCCGGACATACAGGGTCGACATTTGAATCGGCCCTGTACGTCCAGGGCCGATGACCACCCACCACCTGCCCTGCTGCCCCCGATCCGCCCCTTCCTCACCCCGCCTAACTTCCGCGTACAATGAGTGGTGAAGTTAGATGGGGTCGGGAGGGGGAACGAAGCTATTTGTGCCACGGAATGAGCCTATTAGAGTTTAGATTTATTTGTATGTTAACATTTTCACAATTAGCTTCTCAAATACAAAAGGTATTCAGGAAACACTGGCATATTCTTCCAGGGGATGAATGCACTTAGAATCAGTTATAGAATTCAAAAATCTTAGGAACTGGTTCTGTATCAGGTCAATATGAGCAGGTTGCAGCATCCCGATCCCCCCACCCAACAGTATTTGGATGGCATCAGGGGCACTCGCGGCATTGAGAAAAGCCCCTAATGCCATCCAAAACTGTCAGGGGCTGGTGGCCTAGTAGTCCAGAACCCCGCCCCCCCCACCTCCCTTAAAAAGAAAATAGACCTGGTGGTCTAGGGACCCCCTGAACCCCCACCCCTCCTCCCGACCTAAAAACAAATAGATCTGGTGGCCTAGTGGCCCCATGAACCCCCCTCCCGACTAAAAAACAAATAGACCTAGTGGTCGAGAGGCCCTATCCTGGCTAAAAAGCAAAACAGACCTGGTGGCCTAGTGGCCCCTGAACCACCACCCCCGGTACCTTTCAAAATAAGCGGGAGCACTGCCTACGCACCCACGCTCATGACCCACCATCTTCAAAAATGGCAGGACCTGGCCCCACACATGCCGGGTGCTGCCATTTTTGAAGATTGCAGATGACGAGCAGGGGAGTGGAGGTGCGTAGGCAGTGCTCCCACTCATTTCGAAAGGTACTGGGGAGGGTGGTTCGGGGACCACTAGGCCACCATGTCTATTTTGTTTGTTAATCAGGAGGGGGTTGGGGATTCCAGGGGCCTCTAGACCACCAGATCTATTTTCTTTTTAAGGGAGGAAGAGGGTCCAGACCGCTAGGCCACCAAGGATTTATTATCTGTCAGGGCACTAGACCCCGGCAGTATTTGGATGGCATCAGAGGCTTTTCCCGATGCCAACAAAATACTGTCAGGTGGGGGGATTGGGGCCGCTGGGCCACCAATGATTCGCTGTCCTTTGGTGTACCGGTTCGGTGAACTTGGGAAATTTTAGGAACAGGTTTGGGCGAACTGTTGCGAATCGGCTGAATCCCACCACTGCTTAAAATGTATAAAAGAGGGGTACAATAATGCATGTACAACTAATAGAGAAGAGCTATTACAAGCCAGACACAAAGAACAAGAATCTAGATTTATTTGTATGTTAGAATTTTCACAGTTAACTTCTCAAATACAAAAAGGATTCAGGAAACACTGGCATATTCTGCAAAATTTAGATTGCTTTAAAAACCAGCATTTGGTTGTGACCTACAATAGAGACAGAAATTTAGGAGACCTGCTTGTCTCATCAGCATTACCTACACTATTCAATATCGCAGATTCACCATAAATGTGGTAAATGCTCGATCTGCCCTAATGCCTTAGAGATTCAAACATTTCTACAACCAACCACACAGAAAAAATATTCTGTCACATAAGTCTGATTATAACACCTGCTTGACTGTGTATGTTCAGCAATCATTTGTCCATGTAAATTGCTGTACACAGGAGCGACAAAATGTACCCTACGAGTTAAGATGTTAGAACACAAACATCTGAAAAGAAATGATATGTCTGCTCCCCTAGTGGAATACTGTCTGTCAAAAAAGCATACTTTTAAATTTGTTTGCAAGCTACATGGCGAGGTAGAGATTCGAAGAGGATTCTGTTACAGGAGGAACAGCGTTTTATTTTTCATTTGAATACTGTCATACCATTTAGTTTAAATTGAGAGATTGAATATCAACAGACACTTCATATTTTGCCTCTTATACAGATCTCCCACCTCATGCACAGGAGCTAACTACTATACTCAACTACTTTGCTCAAACTACCCCCTAAATAAACACCTACTAGTACTAAGTGACTTCAACCTTGCTACAGCACCCTCAGAACATACCCATACATTCCTGGGAGCAATGCATCCACTCAATTTCCAACAGCTAGTCAATAATCCTACGCACAGTAAAGGAAACATACTGGATCTCATATTCATACCCAAGGAAAAGCTCAACTACCCCAACCTCCCTTCTTTTCAAATTCAGCTGGTCCCCCGGACTGACCACTTTGTAGTTAATTTCTCTATACCTTTCCAGTGAACTACAACCAAACCAAGACTGACTCCAGCCTCCCTTGGTCCAACTCTCTGGTCACCCAGTCAAATAAATCAATCAAATTTGTCTGACGAGCTGCCTCTAGTAAACTCATGCTTCCTCAGATCCTGCAAATGCATTGGGCTCTAAAAACCTCACTATCCTCTGTTTTAGCAGCATTTCCATTAATTTAATCATCACAGAAGTCAGACTAACAGGCCTGTATTTCTAAACTCTCATCCTTACTTCTGCTTTTGTGAAAAGGGACCACATGTGCCTTTCTGTAGTCCTCTGGGACCAATCCAACCCTAAAGAAGCATTGAAAAGGTTTGTCCATGGAGCTGCTAGAACGTCCCCAAGTTTCTTCAATACTCTTGGATGTATCCTCTCCAGACCATAGTTTTGTCTACTTTTAGTTTAGCTAGTTCTTCACGAACAGTCTACTGAAAATTGTTCAAGATCTCCTTCACTTTTGTGCCTATTTGTGGATGTTTTCTGAGGTCTTGCTCCTGGCCCTTCATCTGTGAACCAAGAACAGAAATATTTGTTAAGCAATTCCGTTTTATTCTTATCAGCTAATACATTTTCCTCCCCTTCACCCTTGAGTCTGACAATACCACTTTTGCATTTCCTCTTCTCGCTAACATATCCGAAAAATGTCTTGTCCCCCTATTTTATTGCACTGGGTATTCTTCTTTTTGTATCTTTGCATTCCTGACTACTTTCCTATCTTCTCTAAGTTTTTCCAAATATTGATGCTCGTCTTCCTCTCTCTGATCTCTTGAATTTTAAGAAGGTCACCCTCTTTTTCTTCATCTTTTCAGCTACTTCTTTTGAGAACCATAGTGTGCTCATTTTCTTTTTATATTTATTTACCTTTCTAACAAAAAGGTTTGTTGCCCTTAAAATATTACCTTTAATTTTTCCCATTGCTTTTCTACATTCCCCAGTTGTTATACCCCTGGGCGGGGTCATGGGGAGGGGTAACCTGCATGGAGTGGCAGGTGTGCCTGCTCTTGCCACCTTGCTGGGCAGACTAGATGGACCATACTGGTCCTTATCTGCCATCATTTACTATGTTCCCATCCCGCTAATGACCCCTTGATGTTTTGTCCCATCTTGGCAAAGTTAGTTTTCCAAAAGTCTAAGAGCCTTGCTTTTGAATGTATTTTATTAGCTCTAGTCCAAATACTGAACCAACACCATCTGGTGATCACTAGATGTGAGATGATCTCCCACTATAACATCAGAAACACTTTCCCCATTGGTAAGCACCAGGTTTAGTATGGCCCCTTCACATGTGAGTTCTGTTACCATTTGCCAGAATAGTTCTTCCTGTACAGAATCCAGAATCTCCTTACTTCTAGATGACACCACAGGAGGGATATGCTGATCAACATCCGGCATCTTGAAATCACCTATCAGTAGCACGTCTCCTTTCATGGCAGTACTGTATATCAGGGCCATACCAAGCCATTAATGCGCCCTGTGTGATTTGCACATTTGGTGCGCCCCCCCTCCCCCATGTTTGTCATTTATTTATTTATTATTTTATTTATTTATTTAACAGATTTTATATACCGCCCTATCTTCCTTTCAGGGTGATTTACATTACAACTTCAACAACTTTACAATAAACAGGGGGAGGAGGGAGGAGTGGTCTAGTGGTTAGGACAAGGTACTTCAGGCCGGAGGGCTGGGGGTTCAAGTCCCACCTGGGGACAGCAATCTCAGGCCGGAGGGACTGGGATTTCTAGTCCTATAGGCACTCCTTGTGGTCTTGGGCAAGCCACTTAACCCTCCATTGCCCATGTTCCCTGTAAGTATTAACGTATGTGTGTCATATCCCCTCGTGTTAAATGTATCCCTCAATTGACCGCTTTGACCTGGTGAAAAGCGGAATATAAATACAGCTAAATAAATAAATAAATAAAATAAATTAACCTGGAAGGTATCAATCAATTATGAACTTAGGTGAACTATTATACAGTAGTATTAGTCAGTGGAGCATTAGACTTTTTAGGTTAGGTCCAAGGGGTAATGGGGGAGAGGGTATGTGGTGGGGACTGAGCGTCTAAAGTAAGGATAGAAGAGGTAATGGGAGGGTATTTGCCCTATTTCCAACATCTCCCCATCTTACCCAACACTTCCATGTCCAGCTGGCTCCCCCTCCCACCACACCGACACTTTTCTTGTTCCTTTGGCGGTGGCAGCAGTGGAGTGGACCTCCAATTTGGAAAAAAAAACACACGAGTCTTTCAAACTCCACGCTTGCATGCTGATCTGGTCCCACCCTCTGCTGACACGCCTACATCAGAGGAGGGAGGGACCAGACCAGACCAGCCATTCAAGTGCAGAATTGCAAAGACCTGTGTTTGAATGGCTGGTCTGATCCCTCCTTCCTCTGATTTGAGCATACATCAAAGGAGTCAGGGATCAGGCCAGCATGTAAGCGTGGAGTCGGAAAGACATGCTTTTTTTTTCAATTGGAGGTCCATACCACTGCTGCTACTGCCACTGCTGTGACCGGGGCAGAGGCAGGCAGTATGGGGGGGGGGGGGGGAGCCGAGGCCAGCAACCCAAAATGCTTCCTTATTTGTTTGCGCCCTGTGTGGCTGCACCACTCGCACAGGACTAGGTATGGCGCTGCTGTGTATGTTGTATATTAAATCTCTGTCCACTTCTTCTCCCTGTGAAGGAGATCTGTATAATCACACCAATGCAAATGAATTTCCCATTCCCTCTTTCTTTCTCACTCCCTTTTAAGCCCTGTATGAGGTAATTATATAGCTTTAATAGTGCTGGGGGAGGAGTCTGCTGTCTTGGTACATGTCGGTACCAATGACATAGGAAAATGTGGTAGGGAGGTTCTGGAGGCAAAATTTAGGCTTTTAGGTAGGAAATTGAAATCCAGAACTTCCATGGTAGCATTCTCCGAAATGCTTCCTGTTCCACGCGCAGGACCCAAAAGGCAGGCAGAGCTCCGGAGTCTCAATGCGTGGATGAGACAATGGTGCAGAGATGAGGGTTTTGGATTTGTTAGGAACTGGGGAACATTCTGGGGAAAGGAGGGGCTCTTCCGAAGGGATGGGCTTCACCTTAACCGGGATGGAACCAGGCTGCTGGCATTAACCTTTAAAAAGGAGATAGAGCAGCTTTTAAACTAGATATTAGGGGAAAGCCGACAGTCGCCCAAGAGCGGATGGTTCGGAAGAATGTATCCTTGAAGGATACTACCAAAAGCAGAGAGGTTCCACAAAAGAGTAAAGTAGCCCAAATGCCCTCAAGTATGGAGCAGACAGAGCTTAAAGATCCCAATTTACCCATGTCTAACAATAGCCAAATTAACATGAATAAAATACATTCTCTAAAATGCTTGTATGAAAATGCTAGAAGTCTAAAGAATAAGATGGGAGAGTTAGAATATATAGCCCTAAATGAAAGGTTAGATATGATTGGAATATCAGAGACATGGTGGAAGGAGGACAACCAGTGGGACACTGTGATACCTGGGTACAAACTATATCGTAATGATAGAGCTGATCAAATTGGTGGAGGGGTTGCGCTCTATGTTAGAGAGGGCATTGACTCAGAAAGGATTAAAGTTTTGCAGGAAACAAAATCTGCTGTAGAATCTATATGGATTGAAATTCCATATAAAAGGGGGAAGGCAATGGCAGTGGGGGTGTACTATCGAGCACCTGGCCAGAATGACCAAATGGATGATGAAATGCTCAAAGAAATCAAGGAAGCTAACAAAAGTTACAGCGCAGTAATAATAATGGGTGATTTCAATTACCCCGGTATCGACTGGGTCAGTGTCACGTCAGGACATGCTAGGGAGATAAAGTTCCTAGATGAAATAAATGACTGCTTCTTGGAGCAGCTGGTTCATGAACCAACCAGAGGGGAAGCCATATTAGACCTAGTCCTTAGTGGAACACCAGATCTAGTGCAAGAGATAAGGGTGTTGGGGCCACTTGGCAATAGTGATCATAGCATGATCGCCTTTGATTTAATTAGTGGAGGAGGGATAGTAAGGAAATCCTTTTAACTTTCGAAAGGGAGACTATGATAAAATGAGGAAAACAGTTAATAAAAAACTAAAAGGAGCAGTTGCAAAGGTTAAAGACGTACATCAAGCTTGGGTGTTGTTGAAAAATACTATCTTGGAAGCCCAGACCAGCTGTATTCCACGCTTTAAGAAAAGTGGAAGGAAGTCCAAAAAACTGCCAGCATGGTTTAAAGGTGAGGTCAGAGAGGCTGTTGTTGCCAAAAAAGCATCTTTCAGGAAATGGAAAAAAGAGCCAAACTACAAAACCTGGAAACAGCACAAGCACTGGCAAGTAAAATGCAAGGCATTGATAAGGCAGGCAAAGAGAGAATTTGAGAAGAAGCTTGCTGCGGAAGCAAAAACGCGAAATAAAGATCTTTTCAAGTACATTCGTAGCAAAAAACCTGTGAGAGAGTCAGTTGGTCCATTAGATGATAAAGGGGTTAAAGGAGCACTAAGAGGCAACAAGGCGATAGCGGAGAGACTGAATGAATTCTTTGCTTCGGTCTTTACTGAGGAAGATGTAGGGATGTTACCCATGACTGAAGTGGTATTTAAAGGTGTGGAAGAATTGAAGGAAATATCGATACATCAGGAAGATGTCTTACAACTATTAGATAAACTGAAGAGTAGCAAATCATCTGGGCTGGATGGTATACATCCAAGGGTGTTGAAAGAACTGAAATATGAGATTGCAGACCTGCTATCAGTAATCTGTGAACTATGATTAAAATCATCTCTAATACCTGAAGATTGGAGAATCGCCAATGTAACACCAATTTTTAAAAAGGGTTCCAGGGGTGATCCGGGAAACTACAGACCGGTGAGCCTGACGTCAGTACTGGGAAAAATGGTAGAAACCATCATAAAGAATAAAATTACTCAGCATGTAGATAGTCACAACGTAATGGGAGACAGCCAACTTGGCTTTAGACAAGGAAGATCTTGTCTTACTAATCTGTTATGTTTTTTTGAAGGAGTGAATAAACAGGTGGACAAAGGTGAGTCGGTTGATATTGTGTATCTGGACTTTCAGAAAGCCTTTGACAACGTCCCTCATCAGAGACTTTTGGCAAAATTAAAGAGTCATGGGATAGGAGGCAGTGTACTATTGTGGATCAGGAACTGGTTAAAAGATAGAAAGCAGAGGGTAGGGTTAAATGGCCAATTTTCCCAATGGAGAAAGGTGAATAGTGGTGTACCCCAGGGATCTGTGCTGGGTCTGCTGCTTTTTGACATATTCATAAATGACCTGGAAAGTGGAATAACGAGTGAGGTTTTCAAATTTGCAGATGACACAAAACTATTTAAAGTTGTTAAAACCCAAGAGGATTGTGAAAAATTGCAAGAGGATCTTGATAAATTGGAAGACTGGGCATCAAAATGGCAGATGAAATTTAATGTGGACAAGTGCAAGGTTATGCACCTAGGGAAGAACAACCCAAACTATGGTTACACGATGCAAGGTTCCACATTAGGAACCACCACTCAGGAAAAAGATTTAGGCGTCATTGTGGATACCATGTTAAAACCCTCGGCCCAGTGTGCAGCGGCGGCCAAGAGAGCAAATAGAATGCTAGGTATGATAAGGAAAGGAATGGAAAATAAAACAAAAGATATTATAATGCCTCTATATCGTTCCATGGTGAGACCGCACCTTGAATATTGTGTGCAATTCTGGTCGCCGTATCTTAAAAAGGATATAGCGATTTTAGAAAAGGTTCAGAGAAGAGCCACCAAAATGGTAAAGCGGATGGAAGGATACTCCTATGAAGAAAGGCTAAAAAGGTTAGGGCTCTTTAACCTGGAAAAGAGGAGACTGAGGGGAGATATGATAGAAGTCTATAAATTAATGAATGGAGTGGAACAGGTAAACGTAGATCGATTGTTTACATTATCAGAATATAGAAAGACTAGGGGACATGCAATGAAGCTACAGGGTAAACTATTTAAGACTAATAAAAGAAAATATTTTTTCACTCAACGTGTAATCAAACTCTGGAATTTGTTACCGGAGGATGTAGTAAAGGCTGTTAGTGTAGCTGGGTTTAAAAAAGGTTTGTACAAGTTCCTGGAGGAAAGATTCATAAACCATTATTAAGAAGTGACCGAAGATATCAATGCTTGACCCAGTACAAGCACTGTGGAACTTGTGTCTCTTGGGGAAACTGCTAGGTACATATGACCTAGATTGGCCACTGTTGGAAACAGAATACTGGGCTTGATGGACCTTGGTCTGACCCAGTATGGCATATCTTATGTTCTTATGTTTAATATTATATTTTTACATATAGTGCTTCCACTTCTGTCCTTTTTTCTAGCCTGTCCTTCCTGAATAAAGTAGAGCCCGATATAATTACATCCCAGTCATGGTTGTCCATGAACCATGTTTCTGTAACTGCCACTATATCCAAGTCAGCCTCTTCCATTAAAGCAGGGGTGTCCAACCTTTTAGCTTGCATGGCCACATGGGCAATTTTTAAAAAAGGTCGCGGGCCAGAGCAGCACTGTCACTAGTAAAACACAAAATAAATTTTATTGCAGCACTATTGAACTATAGTCCCTCGTGAGCACTTTAGTGTGAAATCTGACATTGTTTCTGTTTGCATAAATAGTCTGTCTCCTCCAACAGTAGAAGTCGCAACACGCAATGACGCTATCAAGTGTTCATTGCTAAGCAGAGACCTTGAGTTTGTTTTTGTGTTCTTCATTCTTGAAAACAATCGCTCACAGCAGTAGGTGCTACCAAACAGAGCAACGAATTTCTTTGCATCCTGTGACAGATTGGGATATCTGTGTGATGAAACGTAACAACTGTAAAAGCTCAGCAGATCATGTTCAGTAAAAGCTCTCTTCAAGTCACTGTCATGTCGAATGTCAATAAGTTCCATTTGATATTTATCAGCAGCGCCTGTAGGATCAACTTCAAATGGATTACTCATCAGCTTTATCATGTCAGAATGTTTTCTGAAATCTTTGAATCTGTGTCTGAAGTCATCAGCTAGTTTGGCAAGTATTTCAGAATACTTCTCGTGTTGTACTGTGTCTGCAGGTCTACTGTAGTAGAAAAGACTATGAAATGTACAAATTTCTTCTCAACCAAATGAGTCTGAATTAGCTCCAACCTCCAAACAAATGTAGCAACATGTTCATACAGTTTGTGAACCAGCTGATCCTTTCCTTGAAGTCTGACATTTAATTCAGCCTTGTATTTGGTCATGTCCACCAGAAACGCCAAGTCATTTAACCATATGTTATCATCCAGAAATCTTGCATCCTTCTCTTTCTTAGTCATGAAGGTCTTTATTTCATCGCGTAAACTCCAGAACCTGGATAAGGTGGCTACCCTGCTCAACCACCGAACCTGGCAGAAGTATACCACATCATTGTGATCGCAGCCCACTACTTCAAGAAACGCTTTAAACTCCCTGTGATTGAGGCCTCTTGAACGGATGAAGTTAAAAGCTGATACAACTTTTTCCATCACGTGCTTCATTTCAAGGATCTTGGTGCATAAATTTTCTTGATGAATAATACAGTGGTGTGTGATTTCCTGAGGCACAGATTTTGCCAATAAGGCCACAAAGCTATTCTGTTTCCCTGTCATGGCCGGTGCCCCATCAGTTGTTATGCCAACAAGTTTGTTCTTGGGAAGATTGAATTTCTCCATTACTTGGATGACTCTTTCAAAAACATCCTTTCCAGTTGTCATGCCTTTCATTGGACAAATATCCAACAGTTCCTCGACGACAGAAAACACTCCAGTAACTCTTCTCACGAATATCACAAGTTGGGCAGTGTCACTAATGTCGGTGCTCTCATCAAGTGCCAAGCTGTAAAATTCACAATCATCAAATCTCTTGATCAGAGATTCCTGAATATTTCTGGCCAGATCGTCAACCCTTCTAGCAACTGTCTGATGAGAAAGACTGACATTTTTCACCAGAAACTTCTTATCCGGGCAAACAACATCCGTAAAACCTTCCAAGCAATCCTTCACAAACTCTCCATCTGTGAATGGTTTTCCTCTCTTGGCTATGGATTCTGCTATTAAAAAGCTTACCTTTGTTGCTGCTTTGGAACTGTTATTAGCTTCTTTAAAGAAAGACTGTTGACCAACTATGCTTTGTTTCATTGAAATTATGCGATCAGTTCGTTGCTGGCCAACAAGGCTATCAAATTTATTAGCATGCTTTGTAGTGTAGTGTCGCTTTATGTTGTACTGTTTGTGAACAGCGATGGTTTCTTGGCAAATCAAGTACAAAATGCAACCAGAATGTTCCATCACCAAAAAATCTTCCGTCTACAAACTTTTGAATGCGCGACACTCGACATCAACTTTACGTTTTTTCCCCGGCCTACTTTTACTTGCTGCCGCCGCCATTCTTTGTTTACACTTTACAAATTTTCTGGTTTAGTACGATCTGTCTAAAACCCGCAGAAGGAAGACATAATGGGCGAAGGCCAATGGAGGTCACAGGTGCAAATTTTATTGGTAAAGATCCCCTACGCGTTTCGGCATCATGCCTTCATCAGGGGGGTATGCATCTAAAAACAATAATAGCAAATAATAACAAGTAAAAGTAATAATATTACATATAAAGAGCCATGAAGAATATATAAAAACATGTATAAAAAATGTGTACATAAATAAAAGTTGCATCTAATATACATTACTGAACACAATGTAAAAATACAATTACAAATTGATTATAGAGATGAAAAGATAAATAAATAATATGTAATACATAAACATCTAAAAACCAAAAGTAGCCAAATAAATAATTAAAATATTAAAAAAGGACAACTAGTACTGTATAGCAAGGAGTACTGCAGAGAGGGTAGTTACTTGATGCACCATGTAAAAGTCATGTATGGTTGGAGGTTGTAAAAAGACCTTTTTTCAGTTAGTGTCTCAATACTACGAAAGAATAAAATTAATATAAGTGCAACTACTTCTAGCAAAGGTGGACACAGAGCCAGAGAAGAGAGGAGCAAGGAGAAGGATTAAAAATCAAAAGTAGATACTTAGTAAGAAATCAAGAGCAGAGGGCTGGAGGAGAGAGCCAATTGTGGTGATAAATGTAATAAATATAGAATTATAACTATTGAATTGAATGTCCCAGAGGAAGATTTAATACCATGCTCATAAAGCCTAATATATAGTGTGGGACTAGTGAATTGCATTATAAAAGATTGAACCCTGGACTAAGATCGTTTTCAATTGCATTGCTCTTATAAAATGAACAATAGACAAATAAAAAGACATAATCAAACAGCACAGAACCGTATGCTGAATACAGCAAATTTAAAAATTAGAGCCCTGGTACTCAAACCAGCGGCATGGCAAATAAAAAAGGTTTGCAGTGAACAACCGCACAAGGGACAACAAAAACATTCTAACTAAAAACACTGATAAGTTAAATAAAAATGTTATGCTGAGTTGGATATTCCAAGGGAAACTTATATCAATTACATTACCCAGTCAAACGTGAAGGTTTTGCTCGCAGCAGACAGTAACAAACGTTCTGAATGAGACTGCGTATAAGCGTCTCAAAATAAGTGTCCTGGATTCAGCGCCAAAAAACAATGATTGACAGGAAGGTGCGCATAGCAGGAGTGAGTTCGAGACACAAATGAGAGCAGTAAGTGGTAAACTGAAGCGATGGAAGAATCTTCTATCAAGAGGAGCCAAATATCAAAATGATCATACGATGCAATTAAGTATTTTTGGAGGGTAATAAATATTTTGGATTGTGCTGAACATTGATGGTAAAGGGACTCTTGTGATGAGTAAATAATAATGTAGGATTTCCTCGAGGAAACTCCTTCTGCAGCACCCGCCCCCTCTGACATCACTTCCTGGGGCGCTGCAGAAGGAGTTTCCTAGGATGACCGGAGGGCTTCTAACAGGTTTCTTTACCTCTTCAACTTAACTGTATTGCAGCAGCAGTGGCTGCACAGGGGATCGCGTTTGCGGACTGGGGGAAAAAGCTGTTTTTTTGCTCTGGTAGCTCCCG
Source organism: Ichthyophis bannanicus (assembly GCA_033557465.1). Lineage (NCBI taxonomy): Eukaryota > Metazoa > Chordata > Amphibia > Gymnophiona > Ichthyophiidae > Ichthyophis > Ichthyophis bannanicus. The sequence continues at coordinate 370,176,594 of CM066031.1, forward strand.
ATCTCGCGGCCAGAGCAAAAAACCAGCTTTTCAAGGGCTGGGCACCAATTGAGTGTACTTCAGAGTACAAGAAGGAAGCGGAGGTTGACTGGATCGGGCCGGGCCGGCAGCACTGGGGGGGGGGGGGGGGTGAAGCAGCACTAAGGGGGGGTGCACACTACAATTGCCAGCACAAAAACTCATGAGTGCATCTCAGTGCGGAGAGAAATGCCTGGCGGGCCGGACTCTGGCCCGCGGGCCGTATGTCGGACACCCCTGCATTAAAGCCTCAACATCTGGGATCTTATTTCCCATACTACGGGCATTTATGCACACTGCTTTCCAAATGTTGCCCCTTTTACTCATTTCTACAGAGGTATTTAATGTTTTACTTATCTGGGGGCTTTCTTCACCCATTCTCAATGAGCCAAGTTTAAAGCAATCTTCAGTAGGTTAGGCGGTCTACTGCGGAAATTGACCCTTCTTGGATAGGTGGATGCCATCTCTGCTCTGCAGCCCTTGGAAAATCATCACATAGTCTAGGAAACCAAAATGCTCTCAATGACACCATCCATGCATTCATCTCCAAGATGCAAGCTTCTTTACCTCTGCCTTTACTCTCAACAGGGAGGATTGAAGAGAACATCACCTGTGCACCTATCTCCTTCATCTATCTGTCCCAGAGCCATGAAGTCACTCTTGATATGCTCAGAGGGATACCTAGCAATATCATTTGTGCTGACATGGATGAGCAAACATCAGATAATATCAGTAAGCTTGATGAGTCTCAGCAAACTCTCCGTAACATCCCGGATTTTGACACCTGGCAGCACACCTCCCAGGACATAATGCCGGTTGGCAGATAGATACCTCATTATGCCTCAGAAGAGAGTCACCAACCACCACTACCTTTTGCTTCCTTGGGGGTCACTGATTCTGCAACTTTGGGGTTCTTGAGCTCTGGTTTTAGTTTTTTCTTTTCCTCTCATGCTTTCACCTCCTCCACTTCCAGGGCTGCATTGTGGGTCTTCAGTTTGAAGACTGAAGGAGTTGGATTGTTGATTCTGCAGGCTGTGGTGACTGTTGTCCAACACTCTTCATTCTGTAGCATACCATCCTCACCTCTGTCAGAGAGCTTAGATGATTCAAGAAGCATTTCATCAATGTACTTCTCACTGTCTCGAATGCTTCTCAGCCTCACCACCTCTTCTCTGAGCTCTTCCACTTGTTTCATGAGGGCTTCAGTTTGCAGGCATCTTGCACATGGAAACGGTCCCTCGACTGGCATCGGGCTGTCTGAACAGAGGCAGAAGCTATAACGGAGGCAACGGCTTTGGCAATATGATTTTTCTCAGCCATCATTCAGTTGGTGGAGCTTTGGTACCTGTTGAAGTAAACGAGAGAGACCGGATGGATATGCAGATGAGTCTTCTGGTCCTTTGCTGCTGCAGAAAGTGCAAGGTCTGTGGCAGCTCTTGCCTGGTTGACTCACAGTGACGTCTGGAGACTTCTGCTGGGATGAATATGCAGATATGTCATACTGGGTCAGACCAAATGTCCATCAAGCCCAATATCCTGTTTCCAACAGTGGTAAATCCAGGTCACAAGTACCTGTCAAGTTTCCAAAAGGCAGGTAGATTCCATGCTGCTTATTCCAGTGGTAATAAGGGGATTTCCCCAATCCACTTTAATAATGGTTTCAGGACCTCCAGGAATTTGTCCAACCCTCTTTTAAAACCCAGCTACACTAACAGCTTTTACTACATCCTCGGCATTGAATTCCAGAGTTTTATTATGCATTGAGTGATGTCTGAATTTCTTTCACTTTTTTATAGTTCTGCTGTCTATGGGTGTCTTTTGTGCTCCAAATTTCAGTATTTATTGACCAGCTAAATATTTGTCTGGATATGCTGCGTATCTCCTACTTATCCCCTCTTCCCAGAGTTGTTATTCAGCGAAGCCTGAATCTTTAAATATTTGCACACTCAGGTATTCAGAAAGACCAGGCGTGAATCATCTCCAATATGAAAAGAAATCCCTTAGTTTACATAACTCTTGGCTGGTTTCTGTTTATGTTACTAAAGCTTAAAGGAGTTACCAGAAAAAAATGCTGAGCTGCAGACCAGTGCAAATAAACACATCCTTTGGCATAGCACACTAACATTTTCTGTCTTTTTCCTAAATGCTTTGCAGTTAAACTACATATCATAAATCTCCTTGCTCAAACCACAGCAAATATCTGATTAGCAGTGAAATCCATAATAAATTATTTTATTTTCCTATGTGATGCTACTTCACCTTTTGCAACATAAACCTATTGAATTTCATACTTGGTTGTTCTTTGAAATGAATGAAATCTTTTGCAGTTTGAACTGCTCAGCTCTTTCACACAAATTACTACGTTTTGGGCTGGATGTTTGTTTCTGTGATGCTGCCAAATAATACACTTGCTGATTATCTGCATGAAGGTGATCTATAATAAGTTATAGGAGTCATTCCAAAACACAAATAGGCCGCCTGGATGTGCAGGATAAAGGTTTTCCTCACAAAAACATCTAGACCTGTTTTCCTAAACCATGTTGCCCTGCCCGTACACAGCGCCAAAATGGGGATCTTACTGTAGAAAGTGGGAGGGAGGGGGCAGAACAGGGGCATAGCAAGCCACAGAGACATGGAAAGCATATTCGGGAAAGGCCTGGTACAGTTATCTTCAAATGCCATGTTTGTTTTGCTGCAGGGTCTGTCTGGACAAACATTTCACTTTCCGCTTGCTTATACTATAGCTTTGGTGCACGTACATAACCTTGTAGTTTTGTGGGCATGCAACAGATTAGTATATATAGTCTGGTTTATATGCCCATATCTGTTTCATCCATATTAATATCTTGTTTGCATGAGCATTCCACTGTCAGTGTGAGCATCAGCTTAGAAGATGTACATTTTGCCAGCGGGGGCATGGCCGCATGGAGACGGGAAGCATCTGAGAATATGGTGGCAATAGGGGTGTAGGCTGTGCCGGGGACATATATCTCCCTGAGTCTGGAACCGTGGGTGTGTTTCAGAATCAGGTTTATTATGTGCCCGTTTTCAGGTTAGACATTTCTGCCAGCCAGACGTGGCTGTTATAGAATTGCACTCCTTGTATGCTAGGAATGTGCATTTCATTTTTGGCCAAATGGCAAATTTTGTATACCTCTAAACAAAGTGAATGGATATGGCTCATTATAGACTATGAGGCCAGAAAAATGACACTTGTTTTTGCTTGGTCAGTGTGAAGATCATCAGGGATCAAATCCATGGCCCTTGGTAGTAGAGACTAGAGACTTGCAACTGAAGCCATGGCAGCTACATAGTCCAGGTAGAAGGCTGTGAATATTTATCCACTGGGCAGCAGAAGGAGAGACATGACCCTAAAGGAATATATTGAATCAGCATTTGATACTTAATCAAGAGCATATCCCATGCTAATCTAATCGGCTCCTTTGGGGATGTCTCACATTTTTTTGACCAGAGGATAACTATTCATTGGCTTCTACCTTGATTATACAGCTCTCGTGGCTTCAGCTGCTCAAATCTGTAGCCTTTGCTCCTGAAGGTCACAGGTTCAGTTCCTAGTGAGGTTGACAGACCATCTTGGAGCCATCTTGGGAATGGATAAGGAAGAAGCAAAAGTCACTTGACCATGTTGAAACTTTTAACAAGCAACCAATTAAGCCTATCCCAGCTTCACTTCCAAATCCCATGGCTGATTATATCATCATGAATTCGGGACCAGTACCATTTCCTTGCCAAGTTCTTTCTGGGATTACAGAAAAAGAGAAACTTGTGTTCAGAAGGTATGAGTTTCAGAGGGAGAAGAGGTGAAATTTATCAGAATTAGAGACAGAGAGAAAGCAAAAGACATAGAGAGGCTAAGCACTGATTTTGTTTGGGTGTCAGAGAAGTTAGGCTCTGCTTTACCCCTACTTCAGTGCCAATGATTTTGATGTTTTGTCCCCTCCCCTCTCCTTGTTTCTTGTGACCTTCATGCCACTTTTTATGGTACTTTATCTTATTTTTTTTTATTTTTTTATTTTTATTTCTAGGTTTTCTATACTGCTTTGTCCACATATTCAAGGCAATTTACAAGGAACTCAGAAATTACAATAAAAGCAATTTTATACAGTGAACATTAAGCTTGGTCCAAGTATGCCATATAAACAAAAATATGGGATGATATGGGAGTGGAAATGGGGAGTGAAGAAGGCAAAAAATAATAATTTCTAGAATTCTTTCAGGACTTCTATACTCCAGATACGAGGGCCCAACTGGAGGCCATTAATGAATATTTGGCTGAGCTGGGGTTGCCATGCTTCTCTGAGGAGGAGGTGGATATGCTTTCTAGACCTATTAGTACCCAGGAGGTCTTTAGTGTGATCAAGGGCCTGCCACCACATAAAGCTCCTGGGTTTGATGGCTTTTCGAATACATTTTATAAAATATTTGGGGCATCCACTGTTATGAAGGAGGTAAAAATGCCCAATTGGATGCTCTTAGCAGGGGTAACTATTCTGCCTAAGAAAGGGAAAGATCCTGGGCTGTGCGGGTACTATTGGCCCATCTCTTTACTATGGTGCTTGCCAATAGACTCCTGGCTGTCTTACTTAAGTTAGTGCACATAAATCAGTCAGGATTTGAGCCTGAGAGGCAGGCCTCAGACAATATTTGCAAGGTCCTGAACATTATATGGAAGGGACGATGGTCAACAGATGGGCTGTTTCTATTAGCAGTAGATGCTGAGAAGGCCTTTGATAGGATCTATTGGCCATTCCTATTTGGGCCCTTGGAGCGGTACTTTCTTGCGATGGGTCCAAATCCTGTATAATTCCCCTTTGGCCTGTCTGAGTGTATACAAGACCCTTTGAACTTTGCAGAGGAATGCACCAGGGTTGCCCACTATTGCCACTGCCGTTTGTATTAGCAAGGAGACTCTGGCTCAGCGGGTATGAGAGAATCAATTGATTCAGGGTTTGGAGGTGGCCAGTCAGGAATACAAAATCTCCTTATTTGCAGATGATCTGCTATTTTTGGTTTCCCAGCCAGAAGGGTCCTTGCAGGAATTGGTTAAGGTGATGGAGAACTACAATAAGGTGACAGGATTTAAAATGAATTCTACTAAGTCTAAAATTCTTAATGTTTCCCTTCCTGAAGACAGATGCAAGGTATTGAAGGAGCAGCTTCCCTTTTGTTGGGCTAGGAGGAGTATTTGGTACTTGGGAATTTTAGCTCACCCCTAATTTTGGGACTTTTTTTTAAGGCCAACTACTGGTCTGGAATAAAATTGGGTTGGGACTAGAGAGTTTTTGATATTTGGGGCAATCCTGGTTTGGAAGGATGGCAACTATAAAGATGATGATCCTCTCTAGATTTCTGTACTTGTTCACCACATTACCAATCTCAGACCGTTCTCCTTTTTAGAAAAAGTCCAAAATTGTGGGGAGGGAGGGGGGAGGGGGGGTTTGTGCCTTCGAGTCAATGTTGACTCCTAGTGATCTAGCAGCTCCTGAGTTTTCTTGGCAGTGTGACCGGAAGTAGATTGCCAGGCCTTCCTTCCAAGGCAATGGAGGATTAAGTGACTTGTCCAAGGCCACAAGGCATGCTAGTGGGAATTGAACCCTAGTCTCTTTGTTACCAAGCCAGTACTTTAACCATTAGACAGCTACTCACGCCCCAAAAATGTATAATGCAATTGATATGGACTAATAAAAGGCCCAGGGTGGCACGAAATCTGTTGCTGTGTGAGAAGGACAGAGGCGGTCTGGCAGTGCCCCATTTTGGCCAGTATTTTGAAGCGGCCCAGTTGAGATCCACCTTGGAGTGTTGGGTGCATGTGATGCAGGAGTGGGTGTAGCTGGAGACAGGGCAGGTGCATAGCAGTACCTTGGAGGAGATTTTACGGGAACCGAATACAGGAGGGTCTGCCAGACGGGGACAAAACCCTTTTGTTTTGCCTACTCTTAAATTAGGGATGAAATGGAGAGGGAAATGGTTAGGGCCCCATGGGTATTCGTGGCTCACGCCTCTCTGTGGCAATAGAGAATTTGCCCCTGGTAATATGGGAGGCTGTTTTTAAGATGGGTTAGCAGTGGCCTTAAATGGGTGGACAGTTTTTGGATGAAGGAAAAGTGGTGAGCTTCAATGACCTACGAGAGGAGTAAGATTTAAGAGAGGCTGATTACACTGGTCAACAAATTTTTACAAAAGTCATGTTACTGAAATAAAAATAGTCATTTCTTATCAATTTTTATATGCTGAATACGAATATGACAGTGAAATTGCAAAGTTGGCTCTAGTTTTTTTGTAATCTACAAGAATTAATGTTTACATCACGAAATGCATGTCAATAGTAAATATAATAGGCCTTCGGTTAATACCTGTAAAAAACCAAGTCATAGACTACTTCTTAGATTTTTTCGCCTGTCTCTTGTACAGCTGTTCGGAAGCTTCTCTGGGGAGTGTCCAGCAGTAGTCAGCCAGCAGTGGACCATTTTCACTGGTATCTTTGCTCCATCGTTGCGATATCCTCGTGAAAACGTTCGCCCTGTTCATCACTAACAGTTGTCAGGAAAGAAATTGAGATGGGAATCAAGGAAATGGATCTTTAGAGACATATTGCAGCCAAGTTTCTGATACTGCATCAGCATGTCTTCTACTAGTTCCTTGTAGTTTTCTGCCCTAACATTCCCGAGAAAGTTTGTTGACACTAGGCGAAAAGCATTCCATGCTTGTTTCGCATCACCCTGCAGCATGTTGTTGAACCGGTCATCTTTGAAGAGCTCTCGAATCTGAGGACCCACAAAAACTCCCTCTTTAATCTTTGCTTCACTGAGTCGAGGGAATTTTTCATGTAGGTATCATAAAGCTGGCGAGGTGCGGTCCATGGCTTTCACAAAGTTTTTTATCAAACCTAGTTTGATGTGAAGAGGTGGTAGCAGGATTTTGTGAGCCTCAACCAGAGCTGGGTGCTGGATATTCTTCACTCCAACTGTTACATTTTGTCTGCGATTCCATTCCTTCCGCAAGTAGTGCCAATCCCTTGCTCGGCTATCCCACTCACATAAGAAACACATGTATTTTATATATCCCTGCTGCAGTCCCATTAAAAGGGCAACTACCTTCAAGTCACCACAGAGGTGCCAGCTGCACTTGTTATAGTTAATGGAAGTCAGTAGATGCTTTAAGTTATCGTATGTCTCTTTCATGTGGACGGCATGCGCTACTGGAATAGATGGAAGACGGTTTCCATTGTGCAAAAGCAGACTCAGTTTCGAAGAGATATAAATAGTCTCCTGTCTTGTGGGTCATGAGTGATTTTTAAGGCATTCATGAGGCTTTCAATATCGGAACAGAATACCAGATTACTTTCCTTTCTGAAGAAAGGCTCCAACTGCTGGTGGCGCTTTCGATATGGAGTAATGTTGACATCATCTTCTAGAAGATTCCATTGTTGGAGTCTTGATCCTAGCAATTCTGCCTTGTTCTTGGACTTCCAAATCACGAACCAGGTCATTTAGTTCTTCCTGTGTTATTCTGTATGGAGTTGATAATGCATCCCAGTGAAAATCTGGGTCACTGCATGCTGACGGACCAGGAGAAGAACAGGTCGGCTCACTCTTGTCCTCATCAGATGAATCAAGAGAATATTCTGATGGAGGTTCTGGAATAGGAAGTCCCTCACCATGTGGAACTGGCTCAATGCATATGGAATGTGTGGGTAGACTATGCTCGACTTCTTTTACTTCATTATTCCGCTGGAAAGAGGAGGAACCAAGCAGAAGTAACAGTCATTTATATGGTTGCTTGGCTCTCTCCACACCATGGGGACTGCAAACGGCATTGATGGTCTTTTGCAATTCAACCACTGTGAAAGCTGTGTTGTACACGTAGCGCAGCATATATGCGGGGCCCAAAGCTTGTCTTGGTCACCAATCTTGCACCCGAAGTAAAGATGATATGCCTTCTTCAATTGAGAAGTGATACTTTTCTTCTGGTTGGCAAATGTCACTTCCCCACAAACGTAGCAGAAATTGTCAATGGTATTAACACACTTTCACGGCATTACTGTTCTGTATTGTACCTAAATGGCTAAAATTATATGATTAATAAAAGTTACATGTAACAGTAGCTTAAACTGTCTCGCACACAGTCTGAAATATTTTAAATGCTCAACCTTTCTGACTGCATATAGTACACTGCTGACGGCAGATGGCTTCAGCAGCCGTCTGGCAGTAGTATTGCATTGCATCAGAAAATGATGCAATCAACTCTGGATGATGTGTGCATGCTGGTATTATGCAATGTGATGCAATTTTACATCATTCAAGGCTTATTTGGGATGTTGTTGATGTCCTACTGGATAAATTTACACGGTGAAACGTCAAAAATGAACTACATGCGATATCTTCAAAACGAGAGCCAATACAATTTTTTTAATGTTATATTCATGTTCAGTTCACCAAGATACTACAGATTAGGGCCTTTTCAAATTTTATTTCTTTATTTATTTACAGACTTTTTAATACCGCGCTATTCGACATCAGTGCGGTTTACATGAAACAGAAACTTATACGGTGCAGGTGACTGTTCCGTATTTACAATAAACAGGTGCTTAAAACTTGGATAAACTGTGGTAACTATTTACATATAGGCTTCATATCAGGTCCTATCATAGATTAATGATGGTGTGTTGGTGTATGTGAGATGGTTGTTGGTACACCTACGTCTAGGTAGTGTTTGAGGAAGAGGTGGTGTTTTAAAGCCTTCCTGAATTGTATTAGGTCAGGGATTGCCCGGATGTCAGGTGGTAGGGCATTCCAGCATCTGGGTGCGCAGAATCTAAATGCCCTGTTTACTGTTGCCTGGGTGCATTGAGTTACTGTTTTAGGGATTAACAGTGTGTTTATTGCTGCAGATCTTCTGGCCCTGTTGGGGGAGTCATGTGGGTGAGCTCTGTGAGTGAGGCGGAGGAGAGCCCGTTGATGGCCTTGAAGGTCAGCAGTAGGGTCTTGAAGGTGAGTCTGCTGTGGATAGGGAGCCAATGGAGGTGTTTCAAGATGGGCCTCACATGGTCATGCCTGGAGGCGCCATGTAGCACTCTGGCTGCGGTATTCATTGCTAGTTGGAGTGGACACAGCGTGGCTCATGGAAGCCCTTGTAGGATCTCATTGGCATAATCGAAATGTGGGATAATCAGCGCTTGATAGATTGTCCGGAAGTCGTCTGGTTCTAGCAAGGAGCGTAAGTGTCTGAGAGTCCGGATCTTATGATGTTGCTAATGTGCACTGTCATGTCTAAGCGTTGGTCTAAGGTGACCCCAAGGTATCGGATTGTGGACTTGGTTTGTAGCTCCGCTTCCTTGACTTTTAGGCAGGCTGGAGGGATGAATTCTTGGTTCTTCGTGACAAACAGAACTTCTGTTTTCTTGTACTATATTCGGAGGTTTTGGGTCTGGAGCCAGTTGGCCACTGCGTCAAAGCAGTCTGTCAGTGGGGAAAAATCTGGATGGTTGGTTAAGAAAGGCATGTAGAGTAGTACATCGTCAGCATATATCAGGCAGTTAACCTTGAAAGATCGGATGAGGTTACGGATTGGCTGCATGTAAAGGTTGAACATCAGGGCGGAGAGGGAGGAACCCTGTGGGACGCCCTGCTTCTGGTGGAAGGGTTCCGATGTTGAGGTTTCCGAGCGTACGTGCTGCCATCTGTCGGACAGGTATGATTTGCACCAGTTTAGTACTGTGTCACAGATACCCTTCTCTTCAAGCCGCTTCAGGAGGATCTCATGGCTTACCGAGTTGAATGCGGCGGCTATATCCAAGAAGACGAGGACAAACCCTTGGCGGGCGTTATCGATTCCGGTAATTATGTTGCTGAAGAGGGTAGTGAGTAGGGTTTCCACACCATGGGATTCCCTGAATCCATGTTGGCAGGGGTCCAGTGGGGCGGTGTCGTCAATGTGGCGTTGTATCTGGAGTTGGGCTTCTTTTTCAATTATTTTGGCTCGTAGTGGTATGCTCGATATAGGTCTGTATGATTCAACCTTCTGAGGGTCGAGCTTGTTATTTTTCAGCCATGGCCTGATGGATGTGTGTTTGAGGCTTTGGGGGAACGAGCCGGTTGCGAAAGACAGGTTCATGAGTCTGGCTATGAACGGGCTGAATTCGCTACGTAGCTCTTATATCCAGAAGGCAGGACAGGGGTCTGTCTGTGCCGTGGAGATGTTGATCGAGGCGATTGTATCTTCGATGCGCTTCTTGGACGGGGTGGAGAAGGTGGTCAGTTGTGTTGTGTATGTTGGTTCTTGGGCAGTGGTGGGTACTGAGGACTTGTTGGTATGGCATAGCTTTGATTGCAGGAAATCTGCGAATTCTTGAGGGTGAATCATACTTGATTGTTCTGGTCTCGGTTCTTTTGCTAGGTTCTTGACAAGGTTGAATAAGTCATGTGGTTTGCTTAGTGAGCGTTTCAGAGTATCGGTGTGGAATTGCCTTATTTTCCCTGTGATTGCCTCACAGTGTTTTGCCAGGTGGCTATTATATGCTTTCTGGTCTGCCGAGGAGCGTGAACACTGCCAGCATCTTTCGAGCTTCCTTAGGCAGAGGAGAGATGTTCTTAACTCAGTGGAGTACCAGGATGCAGTGGCTCGTTTCCTTGGAGGCTTGTTTGATGGAGGGCGTTGTGCAATGGTACTGAGGCTGTTATTCCAGCTGGAGATCAGCTCGTCGAGGTTAGGTGTTGTCAGGGCAAGGAGTGAGTGGGATTGGGTCAGGATAGTTTCCTTGTCGAAAGGTTGGAAACTCCGTGATGGTATCCTGGTGGTGTTACTTGGGCTTCTGGAATACTTCTGGTGGTGGCCCGATACTGGTATCTGGAAGTTGATTAGCTTGTGATCGGACCATGGTATTGCGGTGAAGGACGGTGAAGGGACGTGGGCATTTTCAAAGGCTGTTTGTGGGGCGAATATCAGGTCCAATATGTTTCCTTTTACTTGAGTGGGTTCATTGATTAGTTGCTGGAAACCTAGTTCCTTGAGGGCTTCGAGGAAGGCTACGGCTTGTGTGTCCTGCAGGGTTGGTAGAATGAAGTCCCCTAGTAGCCAGGTTGGGGGCGAGGGTCCAAGGCATTGCAGGCAAGGTTGATTATCGTTGAGAGGTTGTCAGGGGAGGTTGATGGTGCTCTGTACATGAGGTTGATGGAGTAGTATTTGTTGGCTATGGTAACTGTATCAAAATTCATTGTGCTGGATGCGTTGATGAGGTGGAATTGGAGGTCAGTTTTGGAGAGGATGAGTACTCCTCCACCCCTTTTGCTGTCTCTATGGCAGCTGTGTGTTGAGAAGTTGGTGGGTAAAAGGTGGTTGAGGAGGACTGCGTCGTCACTGGATAGCCATGTCTCTGTGATCAGGAGTATGTCGAGGTCATAGAGGGGTATCAGGTCAGAGATCACCAGCCATTTCCTGCGGATTGAGCGTGCATTTATGAGGGCACATTTTAGGTGTTGGGGCTGTGGGCTTTCCTTCGGCTTGGCTTTTTTGGTGTGTTGGAGTGCGATGTATAGTAGGTGCTGGTGGGGCGTACGGGTGACTTCCATTGACCTGTGATGAGAGGTACTGGACCATCTCCTCTCGTGTCTTTGTAGTACTGGTATATGGTTGTGGGTAGGTGTTAGGGCCAATGTGTTACTGAGCCATCCAAGGAGGAGGTGGCAGCTAACTATGGCAGTGAGGGATAGGGCCATTGTGGTATCTGTCCTGTTGTAAGTGGTCAAGGGACTCTTCTGGGTTGGCCGGAGGCGTTGCACTCTTACAGGCTGTTATGCGAGTATTTAGTTACCCTAAGTAATAGCCTCTAGTATCCCAAATGGTAACACCAGTGTGCTGCTCCTTAAAGCACCATAACCTTACAGGCAGACAACAGTATTATAGCAGGCACAGTATCCTTACATGCAGACAACAGTATTATAGCAGGCACAGTATCTTATAGGCAAACAGTAATATGACAGGTACAGTATCTTATAGGCTGTTATGTAGCTACTAAGTGGCACAGTAACACTGACAGATTTAAAAACCTACAGGAACAGAGTCATAGACCGGTAACATAGGCATGTAACAGCATTACTTGTGTAAACATCTATGGCTCTTATGCATGGTCGAGACAACTATGTTCTGGGTAAGCTCCCTAGGTAAGGGTCAGTAACGATTTCAATTTTGACCAGTGTTATTTTCACTACTTTCAGGTGGTGCATTATATCCGCACATGTGTTCAGAGGGAAATAGGGGACTCCCCCTCAGCTATGGAAAAATTATTTCTATGGGGAAGAATGAAAAGGGCTATTTCTAAAATCTATCATTTGATGGAAGGAGGAGGGGTGGAGAAAGTTAAATGTCAAATCTCTTGGGAAGAAGACCTCGGGAAGAATTGGTATGCTAAACAATGGGGATTCATGTATAGCAGGCTGTATAAAGGAATTGTAGAAGTCTATAAATTAATGAACGGAGTGGAACGGGTAAACGTAGATCGATTGTTTACCTTATCAGAATATAGAAAGACTAGGGGACATGCAATGAAGCTACAGGGTAAACTATTTAAGACTAATAAAAGAAAATATTTTTTCACTCAACGTGTAATCAAACTCTGGAATTTGTTACCGGAGGATGTAGTAAAGGCTGTTAGTGTAGCTGGGTTTAAAAAAGGTTTGGACAAGTTCCTGGAGGAAAGGTCCATAAACCATTATTAAGAAGGGACCCAGGATATCAATGCTTGAACCAATACAAGCATTGTGGAACCTGTGTCCCTTGGGGAAACTGCTAGGTACGTATGACCTAGATTGGCCACTGTTGGAAACAGAATACTGGGCTTGATGGACCTTGGTCTGACCCAGTATGGCATATCTTATGTTCTTATGTTCTTATGGAACAAAATTATAAAATGCTCTATCGGTGGTATCGCAGCCCAACCAGAATTAAACAGCTTTTTGGTGGGGGGTCGGCTATATGCTGGAGACAATGTGGGGAGCGGGGAGTTTCTATCATATTTGGTGGAGCTGCATTACAATTCAGAGCTTTAGGAAGGCTGTTTTCCAGCTTTTGGGGTCTATTTGGGATATAATGTTGGAACCTAGCCCAGTGGTGGCCTTGCTAAATATCTTCCAAAGGAAATCCCATGGGAGGCAGCTCTATTTGCCAGGTTGGGGTGCATGGCTGCCAGATTCCTGGCCTAGGCCATGGCCAAACAACTGGAACCCCAGGGGCATGGGGGAAGTGGAGAAAAGGTTGGGACACATTTACTTGATGAGTAAACTTACAGCAATGAAGTACAACAGGCTGAGTAATTTTGTGAAGATTTGTACGAAATACTCTGACTGTTTATAGTATAATGACGGGTTGGTCATAAGAATATAAGATATGCCATACTGAGTCAGACCAAGGTCCATAAAGCCCAGTATCCTATTTCCAACAGTGGCCAATCTAGGTCACAAGTACCTAGCAGTTTCCCCAGAAAACACAAGTTCCACAGTGTTTGTACTGGGACAAGCAGTGGATTTCCTGGGTCCCCTGTAATAATGGTTTATGGACTTTCCTCTAGGAACTTGTCCAAACCTTTTCTAAACCCAGCTACATTAACAGCTTTTACTACATCCTACGGTAATGAATTCCAGAGTTTGATTACGCATTGAGTGAAAAAAATATTTTTTCTTATTAGTCTTAAATAGGTTACACTGTAGCTTCATAACATGTCCCCTGGTCTTTCTATATTTTGATGGTGCAAACAATCGATTTACGTTTACCCGTTCCACTCCATTCATTAATTTATAGACCTCTATCATATCTTCCCTCAGCCGTCTCTTTTCCAAGTTGAAGAGCCCTAACATTTTTTGCCTCTCCTCATTTTGGTGGCTCTTCTCTGTACCCTTTCGAATAACACTATATACTTTTTAAGATACAGCAACCAAAATTGCACACAATATTCAAGGTGTGGTCGCACCATGGAACAATACAGAGGCACTACAGTATAATATCTTTTGTTTTATTCTCCATTGCTTTCTTTATGATTCCTATCATTCTATTTGCTTTCCTGGCAGCCATTTCACATGGAGCAGAGGATTTCAACATGTTATCCACGATGACGCCTAAATCTTTTTCCTTGATAGTGGTTTCTAATGTGAAACCATAGTTTGGCTGCTTCTTTCCTAGGTGCATAACTTTGCACTTGTCCACATTAAATTTCATCTGCCATTTGAATGTCTAGTCTTCCAATTTATTAAGGTCCTTTTGAAATTTTTCACAATCCTCTTGGGTTTTAACAACTTTGAATAATTTTGTGTTATCTGAAAATTTGATTACCTCACGCGTTATTCCCATTTCCAGGTCATTTACGAATATGTCAAAAAGCAGAGGACCCAGCACAGATCCCTGGTGTACTCCACTATTCACCTTTCTCCATTGGGAAAATTGGCCAGTTAGCCGTACCCTCTGCTTTCTATCTTTTAACCAGTTCCTGATCCACAATAGTACGCTGCCTCCTGTCCCATGACTTTTTAATTTTACCAAGAGTCTCTCATGAGGGACTTTGTCAAAGGCTTTCTGAAAATCCAGATACACTACACTGACTGACCCACTTTTGTCTATCTGCTTATTTACACCTTTAAAAAATATAATAGATTAGTAACACAAGACCTTCCCTGGATAAAGCCATGTTGACTTTCTCTCATTAAACCATGGCTATCTACATGTTCAGAAATTTTATTTTTAGTAATAGTTTCTACCATTTTTCCCGGTACTAACATCAGTTTCCCAGATCACCCCTAGAACCCTTTTTAAAAATTGGAGTTAGATTGGCTGTCCTCCAATCTTCAGATATTACTGATGATTTTAATGATAGTTCACAGATTAGTAATAGTAGGTCTGCAATCTCATATTTCAGTTCTTTCAACACCTTTGGATGTACCATCCGGTCTGGGTGATTTGCTACTCCTCAGTTTATCAAAGATTTGTAATACATCTTCCTGATTTATTCCCAATGTTTCTTTCAATCCTTCTGCTGCATTAGCTTTAAATACCATTTCAGTCATGGGTAACTTCCCTACATCTTCTTCAGTAAAGACCAAAGCAAAGAATTCATTCAGTCTCTCTGCTATGGCCTTGTCCCCTCTTAGTGCCCCTTTTACCCCTCTATCATCCAGTTGTCCAACTGAATCTCTCACAAGTTTTTTGCTATGAATGTACTTGAAAAGGTTGTTATTATATGTTTTTGCTTTCACAGCAAGCTTCTTTTCAAATTCTCTCTTTGCCTAACTTATCAATATCTTGCATCTAACTTGCCAGTGCTTATGTTGTTTCCAGTTTTCATCATTTGGCTCCATTTTCCATTTCCTTTTTTTTTGCTACAACAGCATCTCTGACCTCACCTTTAAACCATGCTGGCAATTTTTTGGACTTCCTTCCACTTTTCTTAAAGTGTGGAATACAGCTGATCTGGGCTTCCAAGATAGTATTTTTAAACAATACCCATACTTGATGCAAATCTTTAACCTTTGCAGCTGCTCCTTTCAGTTTTTTTAAACTGTTTTCCTCATTTTATCATAGTCTCCCTTTAGAAAGTTCAAGGTAATATTGTGGATTTCCTTGCCATTCTTCCTCCATTTATTAAATCAAATGCGATACTGCTATGATCATTATTGCCAAGTGACCCCAATACCCTTATCTCTTGCACCAGATCTTGTGTTCCACTAAGGACTAGGTCCAAGATGACTTTCCTTCTTATCAGTTCATGAACCAGCTGCTCCAAGAAACAGTCATTTATTTCATCTAGAAACTTTATCTCCCTAGCATGTCCTGCTGTGACACTGACCCAATCGATAACCGGGGGTAATTGAAATCACCCATTATTATTACTGTGCTGTAACTTTTGTTAGCTTCCCTGATTTCTTTAAGTATTTCATAATCCATTGGTTCATTCTGGCCAGATGGTTGATAGTACACCCCCACTGTCATCACTATCCCCTTCCCCTTTTTACATGGAATTTCAATCCATAGAGATTTTACGGTGTATTTTGTTTCCTGCAAAACGTTAATCCTTTGTGTCTCAATGCCCTCTCTAATATAGTACAACCCCTCCACCAATTTGATCTGCTCTATCATTATGATATAGTTTGTACCCAGGTATCACAGTGTCCGACTGGTTGTCCTCCTTCCACCATGTCTCTGAGATACTAATCATATCTAACCTCTTATTTAGTGCTATATATTCTAACTTTCCCATCTTATTTTTTAGACTTCTAGCATTTGCAAACAAGCATTTTAGATGCTGTATTTTATTCATATTAATCTGGTTATCGGTAGGCAGGGGTAATTTGGAATCTTTAAGCTCTGTCTGCTCTGTACTTAAGGGCATTTGTGTTACTTTTGTCTTTATTGGAACCTCTCTGTCGATATGCACTAACTTCAATCTTTTGCTAGTATCCTTCAAGGATACATTGTTCCAAACCATGTGCTCTTTGGGCGACTGTTGTCTTTCCTCTATTATTTAGTTTAAAAGCCGCTCTATTTCCTTTTGAAAGGTTAATGCCAGCAGCCTGGTTCCATCCTGGTTAAGGTGGAGCCCATCCCTTCGGAAAAGCCCTTCCTTTCCCAAGAATGTTGCCCAGTTCTTAACAAATCCAAAACCCTCTTCCTTGTACCATTGTCTCAGTCACGCATTGAGACTCCAGAGCTCTTTCTATCTTTTGGATTCTGCATGTGGAACGGGAAGCATTTCAGAGAATGCTATCCTGGAAGTTCTGGATTTCAACTTCCTACTTTAAAAGCCTAAATTTGGCCTCCAGAACCTGCCTACCACGCTTTCCTATGTCATTGGTTCCAACATGTGCCAAGATAGCAGACTCTTCCCCTGCACTATCTAATACCTCATCTACGTGGCGCGAGAGGTACGCTACCTTCGCACCAGGCAGGCATGTTACCAGGCGATCCTTACATCCACCAGCAACCCAGCTATCTACATGCCTAATAATCACATTAATCACTAACTATAACGGCTGTCCTAACGCTTCCTTCATGGGCACATGGCTCTGGAGAAACTTTCTCAGTGTGAGAGGGTTTTACATGACCTGGAGGACAGGACCTAGCTACAGGATCACTTCCTGCCACAGCAGGGTGTTACTCTCCTATCACCTGACCTCTCTCTTCCATGGCAGCAGGTATGCTCCCGGTCTGGAGGTGGGACTTCAGTACTACATCCCTGTAGGTCTCGTCTATGTATTTCTCTGTCTTCCTTATGTCCTCCAAGTCTGTTACTCTAGGCTCCAGAGATCGGACTCGTTCCCTGAGAGCAAAGAGCTCCTTCCACCTAGTGCACACATAAGACCTCTCACCAACTAGGAGAAAATCATACATGTGACACTCAATACAAAAGACTGGAAGTCCCCCATCTCGCTGCTGGACTGCTGTCTGCATATTAGTTTTAAGGTTGTATTTAGGAATTTTGTAAGAGTGGGTTACTCCTTTCCCAGCATTATATACCACTTACCCTCGGGACGCCCGCTAATCCCCTGGGCCGGGGAACCACCTTACCTTCTCTGTCTGTAATTCCAGGGGAACAAACACACACACACTTGCATATAAGTAGTATGCACGTTTATTCCACAGGTTAGAGGGGCTGTCTGTCTTTTAAACATGAACAAAAACATATACATATGTCATCAACTCATCCCCTGAGGCCCACCACAACTTATCAGTAACTTCACAGATGTTAGTCGTTTCCTTGCAGAACAATCAATTTCTTAGTACAGCACATTCCTTTCCATATATAGATATGTACAGGATTTCCATTTTCCCCTGCGGGCCTCCTAGTCCTCCTGTAAACACACTTTAAGTCTTATTTTCCCCTATCAATCCCCCCTTTGGGCCTGCATAGGCCCACTATAAGAACAGCCGAACAGTCTTCTGAAGGACAGTTAAGCAGACATTATTAGCTGGAGGTCGGTGGTGGCGTGCTCAGGTACATCAGCCACCGTGGAAACAGGTGTATAAGAGTACATAAAAGTGGTGGAGCTCTGCAGGGCCTTATGACAACAGCCAAGGACAAATGAAAATATACAACAAAAAAGAACAAGGATTATAAAACCACTCAATAGGGCAATAATCATCCCTGAGACCACCCCCCAACCCGCCAAACCATTTTACATCACCCCATATGTTACCGAAATCAATACCGCCCTTGAAATCGGCCATATTCAAATCAGATAAGGTCTTAATCTTTTTCATGGCATCTAAGACAAAAATTGTGTGGTTTGCTATAACAGTACAACAATTACTTTCATTTCAAAAGTTACAAGGCCCGCCCTCAGCTGCTAGTAAGAGATCTAAAGCTCTACAATTTTGTAAAGTCATTTGGGTATTCTGTTCCAAGGATTCGGCAAGTTTAGAAATGGATTCTGTTACTGACCTCATTTGTATATGTAACAAGCATTGTAATCTTCGAATTGCCATACCTAATACAGCGGTGATAGCAGGGGTTTGGAAAACTGGGATCCAGGAAGTATAGCTGAGGGCATCCAAGCGAACTTTAGTCAAAGGATAAGTAGTATTAATATATTGATACGAAGCTTGAATAGCCTCATCTTCAGGATTATCAGGTGACCAGGGATTTACATTCCTTTTCTTTCTTTTACCATGGGTTACATTTAAAGGTATTAACACCGAATAACGTGTTATTTTAACTAGGGCACAAGGTAGCAAAGACGCATTCATTTGTTGATAAATCAGCTCCCCACATAACCAATAATGACCCACCACAGCGAAGAGGTCGGTACCATTGGTCCATATGTGACTCATACTATGTCCATCAAACCACTTCACCGAAGAACTTCCCACAGTGGAAGATATGAGGCTCTTCCTTAAACTGGACATTGGTAAGTAGCATGAAGTGTATGGGGATTCATTTTGGGACCCCAGCGTCACTATAGCTGAACCACTGTGATAAATGGGACCGACTCCCACATACCAGCGGAAGTCAGATCCATTGAACACAACCGGGCTCATTGTGATATTTTTCCAATCATTTTTCATATTGGAAGGGTCCATATTACCGGATTGATTATACTAATTTATCATGACTGAATTATTAATAAAATGAAAAGACCTATTAAACACATTATACAACAGGTTACATTTAAAGGTATTAACACTGAATCTGTGTGAAAAAGCAATGGATACATTTGTTATCAAACATAGATCAAATATCATATTTGGGTCAGCATATACATGCAAAGGATCATGTATCATATTCATCATATACCACGTCTGGGAACAATTGAAAGATTCATAACTGGCAGAAAAATTATTATCTACACAAGCAAGTTGTCCCGCATACTCATTTAAGGGAACCTTTGAAACATGTACCAGAGCATATGCTACACCCTTTGGTAAAGGAGTACAGATAATGCAGTCAGTTAAGTTCATCAGACTAACAATCTCCAAAACAGAGGATTTCCACAAATTCGGAGAAAGGAGTTCTCGCTTAGTCCGGCGAGAACTATTGAGAGATACCTGAATCCAAGTTGCATTGTTCTCTGTCCGATATGCCTGCGTCAAGGTCCTTCGTTTGTAAAATAATATATAGTCAGCACAATGACAACCGAGATCAATAACAAGCAGAACAGAGCCAGCCAGGCAGACCTCATGGCTGGGGCGAGTCAGGCGTCTTCCAGGAATCCTCCGGTGCACTCTTGACGCGTGAGGCGTGTACCCAGGTCGGATGCTTATCAATTAGCATTGCTGTGCGAGTAACTGCAATAATCTCCTCCGGATCTCCAAACGGCGGGTCCCACTGGCCCTTCTTATGAAACAGCTTTACCAGCACACGGTCTCCCGGGCGGAACGGGTGCGTCAGTTCTGCAGAAGGAAAAGGGAAAGCATTATACACTTGTTCAGACACCGTGCACAAATATTTAGCTAACTGTGTGGCATATTCTTCCTGCGCTAGCAGCAAGTCATCCGCCATTATCACCGTTCCCTCGGGCCATTTCCAGGGGAAGGGGAAGGGTCGTCCCATCAGAATTTCGAAAGGAGAGAATCCCGATGCCCCTGGGGTCAGCCTAATCTCCGCCAATACAGCCGCTAAATACACTGGCCACCTTCCTGGGGCGTGTTGTGTAGCCTTTTTAATTTTTTCTTTAATTGTTCGATTCATTCGTTCTACTATCCCTGACGACTGTGGGTGATATGGGATATGAAATGTCCAATCAATGGCAGACATCTGAGTAATCTGTTGTAACACCTTAGAGGTGAACGCTGGTCCCTGATCAGAATCTATAGAAAGGGGGACACCCAAAGCGGGGAATAACTTCCTTACAGAGAATGTTTGCTGCTGTTCTAGCATCTTCCTTAGTCATGGGAAAAGCCTCTGGCCACTTGGAAAACCTATCAACAATGACCAAAAAATACTTATAACCCTCTATCGATCATGGCATACATGTGAAATCTACTTGTAGGGCCTGAAACGTGCTTTGGGGTGGGGGTAAATGTTGCAATTGTCCTATTGCTTTTCCCTTCTGAACATTATTCCTAGCACATACTAAGCATTGACTCAGTTGTGATTCTACTAAATGAGGCAAATTTCTGCAAACAAATATTTCTTGTAACTCCTTAAGAACAGTCTTCCTGCTTTTATGCCCTACCCCATGTACTTGACCAATTAAGAGAGGGGCTGCCACTTTCGGTAGCCCTCTTCGCCCCCCCTCCCTTTTCCTGCCAAATCTGTGCTGAATTTAAACTCATATTATGTTGTTCCCAATACATAATGTCCTCGGGATCTGCAGCAGCCTGCAAGTGGTGCAGGGGGAAAGAATGATCAAGAGGGGAAACATAATATTCAGACAATGGAGGATCAGACAAATAATAAGAAACTGTCAGCATGCCCTGAGAGATATTATTACTACGTAAAAGTTCAATTTGGGCTTGTGCACACTGTTTGGCTGCAAGATCAGCTAAAGTATTGCCTTGAGAGGCAATAGAAGTATCATATCTGTGGGCGGCACATTTAATAACGGCAACTTCTTTGGGTTTACATAAGGCGGCCAGCAATTCATTAACCAGTTGTGCATGAGAAATTGGTTTACCGTCTGCCGTCTTCCAACCCCTATGCCCCCATAAGAGGCCAAAATCATGCACCACCCCAAAGGCATACCTGGAATCTGTATAAATGTTAACACGTTTATCAGCAAATAATCCACAGGCTCTAGTAAGCGCTACCAATTCTGCTGCTTGTGCAGTGCTATAAGGTAGTAACTGGGCTTCATGCAGAATATTTGGGAGTTCTACAATGGCATAAGAGGCAATGTAGGCATTGTCTGCGGGACGGACACAGCTCCCGTCCACAAATATATGTGGAGCGTCTGGGAGCGGGGAGGAGGATCAAGTTGATCAACTTTAGGCAATCATGTTCTTCTTGGGGCAACTCGGAGTGATCTACTGGGCGCATTAAGGCCTGTAAGGCCAGCATCGGGGTAAAGGCAGCGGATTTCTGTTTAACCGACAACCCTTCAGTAGTTCTTAAAATTACCTCATACCCACTAAGGCGCTGGGCTGTCATGTGTTGCGTAGTGAGGTTCTTTAACACATTCAAACAGAGTGGGTAGAAAACAGAATAGTCTCATGGGACAGGGTAATCGGGATAGTCATCTGTATGGCAATAGCTGAAGCCGCCAGGGCTCGCAAACATGCAGGCATACCCTGTACCTGGAGGGGCAATTTTTTCGATAAATATGCGACTGGGCGCATTCCTCCCCCCCTCCCCCCCCCCGTGGTCTTGTGCCAAAATAGCTGCCATAGTTCCTCCCTCTTCCCTTACATATAAGTAAAACATTT
Organism: Ichthyophis bannanicus; assembly: GCA_033557465.1. Classification (NCBI taxonomy): domain Eukaryota; kingdom Metazoa; phylum Chordata; class Amphibia; order Gymnophiona; family Ichthyophiidae; genus Ichthyophis; species Ichthyophis bannanicus. Next base: position 370,198,473 of record CM066031.1, read on the forward strand.
TCCCATAGTCGGGTAGTCCAAGTGTAGGAGCCGAGATAAGCAGCTTTTTTAAAGTGGCAAATGCAGAAAGCATTTCTGCGGTCCATTCAATAGATGCAGAGCCTGGTAAATGCAAAGTAGCCCTTCGCAATATGGAATCCCAATAAGCACAGTCCGGGATCCAAGCGCAACAGAATACTACTAATCCAAGGAAAGCCAGCATTTGTGTCACTGTTATTGGAGGAGATAATTTTATAATTGCCTGTACTCGGGTGGGAGAGAGCGCCCGGTTTCCAGGGGACAGCACAAACCCCAAGTAGGTAACACGCTCGCAGCACCACTGGAGCTTTTTTAGAGAAGCCTTATGTCCATGGGAGGCTAAATGGCAGAGCAAGGATACAGAGTCGTTTTCACATTCTGTGATTGTTTTCGAAAATAACAACATAATCCCCTGGGCCGGGGAACCACCTTACCTTCTCTGTCTGGAATTCCAGGGGAACAAACACACACACACTTGCATATAAGTAGTATGCACGTTTATTCCACAGGTTAGAGGGGCTGTCTGTCTTTTATACATGAACAAAAACATATACATACGGCATCAACTCATCCCCTGAGGCCCACCATAGCTTATCAGTAACTTCACAGATGTTAGTAGTTGTTTCCTTGCAGAACAATCTATTTGTCTTAGCACAGCACATTCCTTTCCATATATAGATATGTACAGGATTCCCATTTTCCCCTGCGGGCCTCCTAGTCCTCCTATACACACACTTTAAGTCTTATTTTCCCCTATCAAATTTAAGTTGTTTACTTACTTAGGTTTTGCTGGGAATACTTATACTAATAAAACTATACCTAATATGTTTAATGGACTTTGTTTACCTCAAAATCAATTAATCTCGGGTCCTTAATGTATGCCTGATGAGGATAGACAGCTGCATCTGAGAGTGAATACGGGTACCTCTTTTCCTTTAAGAGGTTTAAGCACCTATAAAACCATGACTTCCTTTCATTCGCAGTAGTCATCTTCTTCAGCCCATAAGATTCAGTGCATGTAAATATATAATTTGCAGAATGATAACTCACTATAACAGCATTCCTCTGATTCCCCACAATGGCAAACATGTACAACTATTAATGGCAATACAGAATTACTGAACAGAATTATTTTATTTAATCTAATCTTAATTACAATACATCTACTGCTAACGCTAAATTATTACAACTTATTTAACTATATGGAGACCAAAATACCTTGCAACATACTACTATTTTCCATCTGCATTCTTTAATTTTTCTCTTTATCTATCAATCAAATTAAAGTTAGCATGTGGCCTAATAAATGCACCTCTCTTATCAGGTGCACAAGTTACATATGCATATCACTAATTATGTTTGTAATTTATTCTCCAACTGTGACACTATACAAAGTATAGTTAATCTTATTACTTAAGGGGTAACATACATCAAAACATAACTGACAGTTTATGGCAATTAAATTAAACTAATTTCAATTGTTTACCAAAACTTCTTAGGAAGGCTCTCTTATCTCAGATAATGGTTTGACTCACATTATGAGCATTGTCTGCAATATATATCTGATTAACACAGACATCTCAGATCACAAAGAACACAAACAAAGGAACAAATATATAGATAGGTCATTACATAAACAGAATTGTGCTCAAGAACCTTTTTCAAAAACAGAATTTTTAAAGCAATTAGAAATTCAATTGTCATTGTTTACAGCCTCTCTTTGTGGACTTTATTCAGCACAAATAGCATAATAATAAAGGATTTATTAATTTCTTGCATAGAGAAATGTATTTACACCTTAAATCTATCTCAATCAGTGATACTAATTTAGTTAATATTTGTTTTACCTATTCTACTTGTATCAGGACATTCGCTTCACACTTCCTTAACATCAACTCTGTATTAGTCCATTTCATAACAACAAACTGAAACACACATCATGAGAATTTAAAATCCAATAGACTCTTGCAGGTGGCTGAAAAATAGACTGGGACATTGATCTCTTACACTTACATGAATGTGATGAAAATGAAAACATCATATATATATATATACCGCCTTAGTTTAATTACTTAATTTACTTGTCAAAATGAAATTATATCACTCATTATTTGTTACTTGTAAAAGTTAAACCCCTAATCTGAAGATTTTTCTTTAATATTATGTGTTTCACTACTCTTCTTGCACAATAAGAAACAAAAATAACAGATATCAACAAACTATCAAATCTTCATGACAAGTATTGTCACATAAATGCACTTGATAATCTGCACCCCCAAAATGAATTCACTGTCTCTTTTTTAATTTTTTTTCTTTAACTTTTTTTTAATCAAATAAGCTTACTTTGACAAGCAATTCAGTTTTCACTTGTATCTACATTTCCTTCAGTCTTTGTTATATCATGCAAATTCACACAACTTATAAGATATCTAAACATAACAAAACACCATCACACATTGAAGATCATCCCGTTCATTCACAACAATTAAAATATGTACTCTAGAGACTCTTATTAAGCAGATATAAGAAGCTTCATACATTATGGATCAAACTTATTTACTGTACAAACACAAATGCAGAGGTGGTTAATTGTTTTGGGTTTTTCCTCCTCCCTCTATCACACTTGTCAAACCCAGGATCCCTAAAATAATTATCTTAAACATAATTTTAAATGAAATCACAATCATGCATATTTATTTCTACTGCTGCCAAATGGAATCAAAAGTTGTTCTTTCTGTTATAGATGGGAATTAGCTACATTATGCTTTACTGTAACCGAGGCATGCCGAACCGTGCTCAGAGCAGACAGAGCTTAAAGATCCCAATTTATCCATGTCTAACAATAGCCAAATTAACATGAATAAAATACATTCTCTAAAATGCTTGTATGAAAATGCTAGAAGTCTAAAGAATAAGATGGGAGAGTTAGAATATATAGCACTAAATGAAAGGTTAGATATGATTGGAATATCAGAGACATGGTGGAAGGAGGACAACCAGTGGGACACTGTGATACCTGGGTACAAACTATATCGTAATGATAGAGCTGATCAAATTGGTGGAGGGGTTGCGCTCTATGTTAGAGAGGGCATTGACTCAGAAAGGATTAAAGTTTTGCAGAAAACAAAATCTGCTGTAGAATCTATATGGATTGAAATTCCATATAAAAGGGGGAAGGCGATGGCAGTGGGGGTGTACTATCGAGCACCTGGCCAGAATGACCAAGTGGATGATGAAATGCTCAAAGAAATCAAGGAAGCTAACAAACGTTACAGCGCAGTAATAATAATGGGTAATTTCAATTACCCCGGTATCGACTGGGTCAGTGTCAAGTCAGGACATGCTAGGGAGATAAAGTTCCTAGATGAAATAAATGACTGCTTCTTGGAGCAGCTGGTTCATGAACCGACCAGAGGGGAAGCCATATTAGACCTAGTCCTTAGTGGAACACCAGATCTAGTGCAAGAGATAAGGGTGTTGGGACCACTGGTCAATAGTGATCATAGCATGATCGCCTTTGATTTAATTAGGGGAGGAGGGATAGTAAGGAAATCCACAGTACTACCTTTTAACTTTCGAAAGGGAGACTATGATAAAATGAGGAAAACAGTTAAGAAAAAACTAAAAGGAGCAGTTGCGAAGGTTAAAGACGTACATCAATCTTGGGTGTTGTTGAAAAATACTATCTTGGAAGCCCAGACCAGCTGTATTCCACGCTTTAAGAAAAGTGGAAGGAAGTCCAAAAAACTGCCAGCATGGTTTAAAGGTGAGGTCAGAGAGGCTGTTGTTGCCAAAAAAGCATCTTTCAGGAAATGGAAAAAAGAGCCAAACGACGAAACCTGGAAACAGCACAAGCACTGGCAAGTCAAATGCAAGGCATTGATAAGGCAGGCAAAGAGAGAATTTGAGAAGAAGCTTGCTGCGGAAGCAAAAACGTGAAATAAAGACCTTTTCAAGTACATTCGTAGCAAAAAACCTGTGAGAGAGTCAGTTGGTCCATTAGATGATAAAGGGGTTAAAGGAGCACTAAGAGGCAACAAGGCGATAGCGGAGAGACTGAATGAATTCTTTGCTTCGGTCTTTACTGAGGAAGATGTAGGGATGTTACCCATGACTGAAGTGGTATTTAAAGGTGCGGAAGAATTGGAGGAAATATCGATACATCGGGAAGATGTCTTACAACTATTAGATAAACTGAAGAGTAGCAAATCACCTGGGCCGGATGGTATACATCCAAGGGTGTTGAAAGAACTGAAATATGAGATTGCAGAACTGCAATCAGTAATCTGTGAACTATCATTAAAATCATCTCTAATACCTGAAGATTGGAGGATTGCCAATGTAACACCAATTTTTAAAAAGGGTTCCAGGGGTGATCCGGGAAACTACAGACCGGTGAGCCTGACGTCAGTACCGGGAAAAATGGTAGAAACCATCATAAAGAATAAAATTACTCAGCATGTAGATAGTCACAACCTAATGGGAGACAGCCAACATGGCTTTAGACAAGGAAGATCTTGTCTTACTAATCTGTTATGTTTTTTTGAAGGAGTGAATAAACAGGTGGACAAAGGTGAGTCGGTTGATATTGTGTATCTGGACTTTCAGAAAGCCTTTGACAAGGTCCCTCATCAGAGACTTTTGGCAAAACTAAAGAGTCATGGGATAGGAGGCAATGTACTATTGTGGATCAGGAACTGGTTAAAAGATAGAAAGCAGAGGGTAGGGCTAAATGGCCAATTTTCCCAATGGAGAAAGGTGAATAGTGGTGTGTACCCCAGGAATCTGTGCTGGGTCCGCTGCTTTTTGACATATTCATAAATGACCTGGAAAGTGGAATAACGAGTGAGGTTATCAAATTTGCAGATGACACAAAACTATTTAAAGTTGTTAAAACCCAAGAGGATTGTGAAAAATTGCAAGAGGATCTTGATAGATTGGAAGACTGGGCATCAAAATGGCAGATGAAATTTAATGTGGACAAGTGCAAGGTTATGCACCTAGGGAAGAACAACCCAAACTATGGTTACACGATGCAAGGTTCCACATTAGGAACCACCACCCAGGAAAAAGATTTAGGCGTCATTGTGGATACCATGTTAAAACCCTCGGCCCAGTGTGCAGCGGCGGCCAAGAGAGCAAATAGAATGCTAGGTATGATAAGGAAAGGAATGGAAAATAAAACAAAAGATATTATAAAGCCCATGTTTTATCCAAGTTCTCTGACCTTGTTCTCTGTAAAACCTAACAGTTTGTTGTTATGGTATGTTGTTATATTGTGAACCGCGCTGATTCTGAATAGAGCGGTATATAAGAGCCTGTAATAAATAAATAAAAATAATAAATAAAATATCGTTCCATGGTGAGACCGCACCTTGAATATTGTGTGCAATTCTGGTCGCCGTATCTTAAAAAGGATATAGCGATTTTAGAAAAGGTACAGAGAAGAGCCACCAAAATGGTAAAGGGGATGGAAGGATACTCCTATGAAGAAAGGCTAAAAAGGTTAGGGCTCTTTAACCTGGAAAAGAGACGGCTGAGGGGAGATATGATAGAAGTCTATAAATTAATGAACGGAGTGGAACAGGTAAACGTAGATCGATTGTTTACCTTATCAGAATATAGAAAGACTAGGGGACATGCAATGAAGCTACAGGGTAAACTATTTAAGACTAATAAAAGAAAATATTTTTTCACTCAACGTGTAATCAAACTCTGGAATTTGTTACTGGAGGATGTAGTAAAGGCTGTTAGTGTAGCTGGGTTTAAAAAAGGTTTGGACAAGTTCCTGGAGGAAAGGTCCATAAACCATTATTAAGAAGTGACCGAAGATATCAATGCTTGACCCAGTACAAGCATTGTGGAACTTGTGTCTCTTGGGGAAACTGCTAGGTACATATTACCTAGATTGGCCACTGTTGGAAACAGAATACTGGGCTTGATGGACCTTGGTCTGACCCAGTATGGCATATCTTATGTTCTTATGTTCCTTCCCCCCCCCCCCCCAAACCCCATTTTCACTCTACACTTTGCCTACTTCCTCTACACCTCCCCTCCACACAAAAAACAGTCAGACAGTGGTTAGGAATTCAAAACCGGTCGCAGCTTTATTTGAACTTTTAACATCAAAACCATCCAATTCAACATTAATATACATTCGAGCGGATCCGGCCTCACCCGCCATGTGATTAGCAAGGTGAGCCTCCACTCCGCAACCGCCGCAGACAGGCCCACGGCTAAGTTAACCAAACCGCCCCTTTTCCAACTTAGCCATATGATTAGCAAAAGCCCAACAGGGGCTGCCCGGGCGGGGGCCCCACACCCCTGCCCACGTATCGCCTCTGACCCCGGACCCTCCGGGTTCCCGCCCCCCCCCACCCCCGCTGCAACAACCCTCTTCAACTCCGCCGTCCCTCATGCCGGGGTGGGATGGGAGGGACACCCACCGCGGCCGAGCTCCACCAACGCCGGCCACAAATGCAGTCCCCCCAACTGCCGCCCTTCGTGCTAACAACTCTCCCACTTGAGCGAGCCACCCCATTGGCTCCCACGGCCATCCTTCAGGCCGCGGGGCCAATCCTTTTGAAATTGTGCCGCGCCGCCCCCACACCTCGCAGAGTCCTTGGACCGCGCACGGCCGGCCAACCCGGTTACAGAGGCCACCGAGGGACTTCACCCCGGGGCCTCCCTTTAACCGAGGCATGCCGAACCGTGCTCGTTCCTTCCCCCCCCAACCCCCATTTTCACTCTACACTTTGCCTACTTCCTCTATACCTCCCCTCCACACAAAAAACAGTCAGACAATGGTTGGGAATTCAAAACCGGTCGCAGCTTTATTTGAACTTTTAACATCAAAATCATCCAATTCAACATAAATATACATTCGAGCGGATCTGGCCTCACCCGTCATGTGATTAGCAAGGTGAGCCTCCACTCCGCAACCGCCGCAGACAGGCCCACGGCTAAGTTAACCAAACCGCCCCTTTTCCAGCTTAGCCATATGATTAGCAAAAGCCCAACAGGGGCTGCCCGGGCGGGGGCCCCACACCCCCGCCCACATATCGCCTCCGACCCCGGACTCTCCGGGTTCCCGCCACTGGCACGGACGACATTCGTCGCCCTGCCGCCCCCCCCCCTTAACACAGCTGCGACCGGTTATATCCCTGAGCTAACACATATTCCAACGCCTCCTGCCAGTCGTTTATAAGCAGGTCCACCCCTACCGGGGATAGGTGCACCCCGTCTTGCCTAAACAAGCCCTTACAATCCTCTTCAGCCCATGGGTGCATGATTTGGAACCCACCTTGCTCACACACCCATCGGCCGATCTGCCTATTTATCTTTGCCAACCCTCTGGACCACCTCTGCTGCGCTCTACAGGAAGGCTTTGGAATAATGTCAGACCACAAAATAACAGTTTCTCTAAACATTTCTTGAACCACGGTCACCTCGCCGTCATCCAATCCTAGGTTAGGCCCCACTGGATGCTTTGCCGCTCGCTGCCCTGCCCAATACACAAAAGAGTGACCGATGACCCAGCAGCGAATCGGGCACTGTGTTGCATCTGTAAAGAAAACCGACAGTTAGGCAACGCCCCGGCACCCCTTTGTTGTTGTTGTGGGGTTTTTTGTTTTTTTTTTACAGCCGCACATACCCCTGAAAGGCCTGAGACCGCCATCTGCCGATGCGTTGAATCACACGGCCCCCCAGCCCCGCCTCTGCCGCACTCGTTGCCGTGCCGATTCTGAAAGGATGCGGGGCAAATTGTCGCAGATCCTTCCCCACTCCTTCCAGAGCCATGCGCAGCACCGCTGTAAACTGAAACCTCGTCAATGGTTGCGCATCCTCATGAAGAAAGAACCACCCAAGCAACCTTGGACGGCCCCGCAGATATGCCACCGTGACTGATACTAGGCATGTTCGCGACCCCTGCACGGCTGTCAAAGTAATCCAAATGCCTTTACCCTTCTGATCTGTCTTAGAGCACGCCAAACATATGCACAGCCGCCCTTCCTTCAGCTTCACATGCTTACACTGTAACCCTCCCCCAGCTGCCGCCCTGCTGGGGTCGGCCACCAACTCGCCTACTCTAAAGGCACCATAGAAGGCCAGAATAAAAACCGCTCGAAACAAAGTCGCTTCATAGCCTGATTTGGTCACCGCTGGCAACGCCTCCACTATCCTGGACAGCAACTCGTGGGTTATAGGGAGCCTGCCATCCTTAGGGGCCGGGCGGGAACGCTCCCAGCCGTACATCAACTGGCGGGTCAGGAACCCACCGCCTGCGGGCTCCCAGCCCAGAGCCCTGGAAAAAAAGGCGAACCCCGCCAGCTGAGCCCGTACCGATGCCCTGGACACCCCCGCCCTTTTTGCATACACCACATACTGCCCCATTAGTTGGTCCGCAACACCCCTGCTCTTCTATCCATTCGCCAGTAAAAAGGCCACCACCTCATCGCAACCCGCTGATAAGCCGCCCATGTCGCCGGGGCCACCGAGCTCCGCAGTAGGCTCAGCATTTCTTCAGGCCAACCTGCCACAATCTCTCCGGGACCTCCTTTCCAACGGCATCTGCCTCCGGTGCTAAGTCTCTGAACAGGTCCCACTTAAAACAGGAGAGAGCGTCAGCAATCCTGTTAGTACATCCCGGAATATGCTTGGCGCGAACATAAACATTCCTTCGCAAGCATGCCAACACCACCTCCCTCATTAGTGCGGTTACGCGCAAACATCGCGGTGAGTAATTATTAATAACACCACCGCTGCATTATCGCACCACCACACCACTTTCCGATACTGCAACCTGTCAGGCCACAGCTCCAGAACCACCAGCAGCAGGAACAACTCTAAAAAAGCTATGTTGCTAGTCAAACCCGCGTCCCTCCACTCCTGCGGCCATGCACCCACACACCACAACCCGCCAAAGTAGATCCCGAGCCCCGCCCCCCCGCCGCATCTGTAAAGAGCTCCAACTCTACACTGGACACTGCAGCCTCCCGCAGCACTACAGTGCCATTAAACTCCCTCAAAAATGAATCCCATACCCGCAGGTCCTCCCGCATGGCTTGCGAAACTCGAATCCTATGATGTGGCTTAGTCACCCCCGCGGTCGCCACCGTAATCTGCCGCAAAAACACTCGCCCCATTGGGATAACCCTACATGCAAAATTAAGAGATCCCAGCAAGGCCTGCATCTCTCTCAATGTCATTTTCTTGGACGCTATCCCATTGGCCACCAACACCCATAGCTGAACAACCTTCTTAACTGGCAGGCGAGCTACCATAGCCATTGTGTCCAGCTCCACCCCCAGAAATGTAAGTATAGTGGCCGGGCCCTCCGTTTTATTGACTGCCAGAGGCACACCCCATTCCCTGGACAACTCCACAAAACCCTCCAACAACTCATGACACTTGCTGGACCGAGCCTCCCCGACAAATAGGAAGTCATCCAAGTAATGCACCACATTCGCACATCCCACCCTCCTAACCAGCACCCAATGCATAAATGCGCTGAACTTCTCAAAGTATGCGCACGACACCGAGCAACCCATAGGCATACATTTATCATAATAACTGTTACCTTCAAATGTAAAACCCAGCAAATGAAACGCAGAAGGGTGCACCGGTAATAATCAGAAAGCCGACTCGATATTGACTTTTGCCATCAAACTCCCTCTACCACATTTTCGCACCAGACACACCGCAGAATCAAATGACGCATAACGAACCACACAGGACTCCCTGGGAATGTGATCATTTACCGAAGACCCCTCGGGAAACGATAGATTATGAATCAATCTAAATTTTCCCGGCTCCTTCTTTGGAATAATCCCCAATGGGGAGACCACAAAATTCTCGAAGGGGTCCTCCGCAAATGGGCCCGCAATCCTACCCAACTCAATTTCACACCGCAACTTTTCCCGTACCACACCAGAAAAACGTCTCATGGACTGCAAATTCTTGGCCCTAACACCCCCCACCTCCCCCACCACCAGTATGATGAAACCCTGCTGAAAACCCTCCTCTAAAACCTCCCTATCTCGACGCCTTGGATACAGAAAGCCACGGCCGCATTGCTTCTATCCTTATGGGCGTCGCCGCCGAGGACAGGAGCTGTGCGCTACTTAGCGGGCTGCCCCCGACGGGGAGGGGAACTTTTCTGACACATTTGACGGCCGCGTGCGCTCCACTACACACCGAGCAGACGTGACGAAACTTGCAATCCGGGAACGGGCAAGAGGATTTGTTGTATCTCCAACACACGTCACTGGTACCCGCCATCGCACCTCTCGGTTGCTGCCCGCTCCCCGCCGCACGAAAGGGCCGCCCACCGCCCGTGCTATTTGCTGCCCCGTTTCTCGTCCCCTCGAAGCCCCCACCTCCAGGGTTGGCCGACATCTGCGTCAGCCAAAGATTGATGTCCTGCGTACCCCACAACAACGATTTACTCTCCTCCATCTTATCCCTGAACTTTTCATCATAGTTCAGCCACGCCCACCCTTCATGCATCTGCGACACCTCCAATATGGAATCTGCATACGCCAACAACATCCCATAATAGGACGGGTGCCTATGCCCCCACACACTGGCCAAATGTAAAAAGGCCCTTGCCCAATATACCACGTTTCTAGATACCTTCTTCAACCACCCTGCCTTTTCATCTTCCTTCCTCTTCTTTTTACTCTCCCCGGACCTCCTTCTGCCCTCCAACAACCGAAATATAACAATATAACGTCCCATCCTTATCTTACGGCGCAGCTTTTTTGGCACTCCCTCCCACAACTCTGAATAGGATGCCATATAGACCCCCGAGCCGACCGCTTGCTCCGCAATCGCACAACTACTGCCCTGGGCCGCCCACCGCTATCCGCCCCCGAAACCGAAGACTCTGTGTCCCCCGATGACGACGAGGACGAATTTGAACTCGCCCGCCGCCTACGTGAATATTTTCTCTTTTTGCGTGCTTTCTTTCCTGACCTCCCCTGTTCCTGTCCCCCTGCCCGGGACTCACCTGCTGCTCCGTCCCCTGCCACTGACTGGCTGGCAGCTGGCTCCTGGTCCCCTTGAGCCGCACCTTGCTGCAGAGGTCCTTGCACCGGTTCTCGGTCCCCTTCAGCTGCCGGGCACCCGGATGCCTCCCCGGCTTCCTCGGTCCACCTAGCCGTTGCGCAGCTCCTGCCGCTCCTTCTCATACTCCCAGCTGTCACTGCTCCCTGGGGTGGGATATAAGAAAAAACAGGGGGGGGGGAAAGACTGCCAAGCCGACTGCCATGCACCCACCCAGTCCCCCCGAGATGATCCCTGACCCCCCTCCCGCCAATGCTCCCAAGCTTCCGCACGCCTGCTGTATAGTAGCCCCTTTGCGGCCAGACTTTGCTGCCACGGCCCCTCACGCCCTGCCCCCTCCCATTTGCCCCCTGTACCTCATGCCCAACTTCCCCCCCCCTCCGCCCAAGGAAATTGCCCTCCAATTTGATCCTGTTGGACAGAACCACCTGCTCCTGCTGAAGATCCCATGCCCAAAGCTATGTCCTGCCAATCACCCACCTCCTCAACTCGTCCGAGCCCCAATGGTCTGGGGGGAGCCATAGCCTGCTCCCCCCTTCCTCTAGTCCCACAGCTACCTCGGCTGAGCCTACCGGGACTGGCCCCCCTTTCAGCACTCCCGTCGCTCCGCTGTAATCCCCTGCCCAGCACAGATACACAGCCTCTGGACCCCCCAGTCAATCTGCCTCCCCTCCCCCTGGCATTCTGACCCCCCCTCGACTTCCCCACCGTGCTGCTCCGGTGATCCCCTCTCCCCCCCTCTGCACCGTTTCTGTCTCCCCCCTTCCTCCGGTGCCCCTTCCCCCACTCACACCTGCATTAACCCCCCTTTTCCCCCGCATACTTGCCCCTCTGTCCCGGCGCCCCGGCATGGCCCCAGCCAACCACCTTCTTCTTTCGCTTTGCCTGTTCGATGGCCTTCTCCTGCTCCTGCAGCTGCACACGTGCTCTCCTGCTGCCCCGACGCACTGCCCCTACTCCTTAAGTCCCGCCGCAGCAACAAGAAAAAACACCCGTCTGCCCGCCTGCCATCCTTTCTGCCTCGTTCTTAATGGTTTTAAAATGTTTTCCGCCCGCAGCACACCCGCCGCAGCCGAGCTCCACCAATGCCAGCCGCGAATGCTGTCCCCCCAACTGCCGCCCCTCGCGTTAAAAACTCGCTCACTTGAGTGAGTCACCCCATTGGCTCCCGCGACCATCCTTCAGGCCGCGGGGCCAATCCTTTTGAAATTGTGCTGCGCTGCCCCTGCGCCTCGCCGAGTCCTTGGACTGCGCACAGCTGGCCAACCCGGTTACAGAGGCCACCGAGGGACTTCGCCCCGGGGCCTCCCTTTAAGTGTAAACAATTTTTTTAAGACTTTCTCTAACAAAATCTGGCAAGCAGGCCTTGAACAACTTATTTTATTTTTATTTATTTATTTAACTATTTCTTTTATACCGCCCCTTCCAGAGATCAAGGGCGGTTTACATATAACAAGTTAACAGTCATGTACACAGTTTGTATACATTTTACATAGAACATAGAACAATAGAAATCAACTATTTACATTAAACAGTAAATATAACATTTATAGGTATTAAAGCAAACACATTAAACTTTATACAAATGAATATTTACAGTGTGTGGTGTGTGTGGTGTGTGGGGCAAGAATTGGTGTAGGTGCTGGAATTTAGTTCCTTTTTTCGTCTTCAAGGTGTGAGGGGGGGAAAAGTCTTGTGGTTACATTGTTGGGTTAGGGGATTAAGGGAGTTTGTGTATGTGTGACCATGTTTGTTGTGGAGCTGGCTTTGGGGGTATAGGGGATTTCGAAGTGTTCAGTGAACAGGTAGGTCTTTAATTCTTTTCTGAATTGGGTGAGGTCTCTTATGGTGCGAAGTTCAATAGGGAGGTCATTCCAGAGTGTAGGGGCAGTGAATGAGAATGCTCTGGAGCTAGTGGAATTCTTAGTTTTACGGATGGCTTTTGGTATGATGAGGGAGTGGGCCGCATTCTGTCTGAGGGTCCTTGTCGATGTTGGAGATTGCAGTAATGTGGATAGGTGTGAAGGGGTTATGTCATTTATGAGTTTATAGGTTGTTAGGATAATCTTATATTTGATTCGGCTGTTTATAGGGAGCCAGTGGAGTTCCAGCAGTATTGGGGTTACGTGGTCTGTTAGGCGAGCTTTAGAGATTACCTTTGCACAGATGTTTTGTGCTCTTTGGAGAAGGTATATGCTTTTTTGGGGGAGGCCTATTAGGAGACTATTGCAATAGTCGAAGTGTGGGGTGATCAGTGTACTTACTACGGATCTAAAGTCTTGTGTTTCAAGGAGTGGCCTTAGGTGCTGAATAGTTTTGAGTTTATAGAAAATGGTTTTTACTATTTGTTTTATGTGTGGTAGCATGGTGAGGGTGTGGTCTATTATTACTCCTAAGTATTTTACCTGTTTTCTGACGGGTATGGAGGTTTTGTTGATTGTGATTGTTTCTGGGTATGTGTTCTCAGTCGTGGGTGGTCTTGTCACAAACATTGCCTCAGTTTTTTTGAGGTTTATGCTAAGGTGGTTAGTTTCCATCCAGGAGGAGGTCTCAGCCATGCATTTGGATAGCGAGTCATATGTAGGGTTTTTAGCATTTATGGGGATAGCTAACATGATGTCATCGGCATATATAAAATGGTTAATCCTGTGTTTTTTAAATATGTCTGTTATCGGTTGCAGGTACAAGTTAAATAAGAGGGCTGAAAGGGCTGATCCCTGGGGTATTCCCTGTCCTTGAGGGAATGTTTCTGATGCTTGTTGGTCAATTTGGACTCGTATTAATCTATGTGAAATATAGGATTTGAACCAGTTAAGGACAATCCCGCCTATTCCTAGGTTTTCTAATCTGTTGATCAGTGTCATGTGATTAATGTTATCGAAGGCGGCAGAGATATCTATAAATAGGAGTAAGAAGCCTTGATGTTTGTCATCTGTGCCCTTGATGAGGAAGTCCATAAGGGTGATTAGGAGGGTTTCTACTCCATGGAATGGGCGGAAACCAAATTGGTGTGAGTCAAGGGGTTTGTGTTCATCAATGTGTTCTTGTAACTGAATTTGAATTGTTTTCTCTATTATTTTGGCTATGAATGGAATGCTGGCTATGGGTCTGTATGAATTCGGGTCTTTTGAGTCGAGCTTATTATTCTTTATTATTGGTCGGAGTGTTGTGAGTTTTAGGGCATCAGGCATGATGCCCTGTGAAAGGGATTGGTTAACGATGTATTGTATATTTACCACCAGTTCATCTCTTGCACTCTTAATCCATGACACGGGGCATGGATCGAGTGGGGAAGTGGTGGTGTTTATCATAGTTATGATTTTGAGGAGTTGTTTTTGTTCTACCAACTGGAAACTTGTCCATTCATGTGAGATTTTCGTGTTTGATAATACAGGAGTTGAGGTAGTGGTTTTGTTTTTTAGTTTTTCTGCAAAATGTTTTGCTAGTGTTTGTATATTTATTGCTTGTTGTTTAGGTTCGGTGTTATTAGTTTTGGTTAATGTTTTTACTATCGCGAATAACTCCCTTGGGCGGTTGATGGATGAATTTATTACTTTGGAGTGGTAGTCTCTTTTTGATTTGTTAATTGCGTTTTTGTATTCCATAAGTAAGAGCATATATTGGGATTTGTTTTCATCAGATTTTAGTTTTCTCCATCTCTTTTCTTGTCTCCTCAGTTGTTTTTTTAGTTTTGACAGCTCTTTTGTGAACCATTTTTCTGTCTTTTTTGTTTGTTTGTGTAAGACTTGTGTGTGGACAGCTGCTTTTTGAATAGTTAGATTCCAATGTGTTATGGTTGAGTTGATGTCTGGTGAGCTTGTGTCTAGTTTGGGTAGTACTTTATCGAGGAATGTGTCTTTGTCAAAGCGTACGAAGCGTGATGTATGTGGAGTTGTGCTCCCGTTGTTTTTTGGGATTTGTGCTGGTAGCTGGATTTTGATAAGATGGTGGTCTGACCAGGGTACTTCAGTTATACTCGGAGTGGTATGTAGTAAGTGACTGTAGAGTGTGGCTGGGAGGAAAATTACATCAAGTATGTTACCTTTTTTGTGCGTAGGAGCATGTATTATCTGTGTGAACCCCATTTGTGACATAGCGTCTATGAAGTTATCTGACTGTGAATGGTTCAGTGATGGAAGGTTCAAGTCCCCAAGGAGTAAAAGTGGTTTGCTTTGTGATGCTGTACATGCAAGTTCTAGGATAGGGGTGAGGTTTTTCTGATCGGATGATGGGGGTCTGTAGATGAGGGTGAGAGCCATAGTTTTATTTTCTATGTTAATGATGTCCATTCCATCTATATTATTTAGGTTTGTTAGGGTGAATTTTAGGTAATTTTTGGTGAGAATCATTACACCCCCTCCTCTTTTTATATTCCTTTGGCAATTGAATATGTCATATTGATATGTGGTTAGCTGGTTTAGTAGTATAGTGTCTGTAGGTGAGAGCCATGTTTCAGTAATACAGATAATGTCAGGGGATGTATCGTTAATTATGTCATTAATTATAGGTATTTTGTTTCTTATGGATCGTATGTTTATTAGGATGAGTTGTAGTTTGATGTTTGTATTGTCATTTTGGTCAATTTTATCATTTATGGGTTGTTGCTTTATTTGGATGAAGCGGTGATGGCGTTTGTGTGAAGTGTGGCGCGAGTGGTGATCATGAGAGTTTGTGTATGTAGAGCTATATATTGGGTTCTGGTATTGATTGTACGTGATTGGGAAATTATTATAAGGGTTCCGGTTATGATTGTAGATGATTGGGATGTTATTGTATGGATTTTGGTTGGTTTTGTAAGTGTATATGTGTTGAGTTAGGAGGGTTATTAAGAAGAGAGTGAAAAGGAGATTTGTAATCTTAGTAGGAGACATTTTGTTCATTTTATGAGGTAATGGGTAGAGTGGGAGGGAAGTAGTTGGAGGTATGTAGTTGGAGGGAGGTAAATTATTACTGTTAATAGTATCTCAAGCTAACAGTGCAGGGAGGGTATTTACTACTGGCAACAGTGTCTTGTAATAGCAATGCAAGAAGAGATAATTACTACTGATTGCCGTGGGTAAATATTACTAGCAATAGTAACTCACAATGATCATCACTGGTAACAGTATCTCACAATGATTTCTACTGGCAAGAGTATCTTACAATAATTACTGCTGGCAAATGTATCTCACCATGATCAATACTCACAACAGTATCTCACAATAAATTACTACTGGCAAGAGTATCTTACAATAATTACTGCTGAAATAGCTTCTCACAATAATCAATACTGGCAACAGTATCTGACAATGATCAATACCGGCAACAGTATCTCACAATAATTACTATTGGCAACTGTATCTCATAGTAACAGTGTAAGAGGGTAGTTATCATAGGTAGCAGTATCTCACAATGATCACTACTGGCAATGGTATTTAATAAGTTGTTGTATTTTTGTTGTACGATTACATTCCTTGTTTGTCTCTGTCAGGCCTCAACATACAACCACTCGAAAAGTACCTTAAAAGTCCATGCAAGTAGCTCCGAATTGGGTGAGTGAAGCTGGTGCTGTTACCTTATTGCCGGCGGCTCTATTCCCGACTGAGGATAGGTGCCGCTGGTGGCAAGAGTTCTTCTGGTGCTCCTTCTCTCAGTCCCCGCCTAAGGGCCACGCCAAAGGGCCCTCTGGCGAGGCCCTCAGGCGCGGGCCCGACCAGGCGCGGGCCCGCCTGGCGGCGGCTTCTTTTATGCGGTCCGCTGCTGCTCCTCCCCCTCGCACAGCCCCGACTGGGCTGGAGGGGCTTCACAAGCAGGCCGGATGGCCTGGCGGCGTTGCTTTCCCCGATCAGGGGAAGAAGATGGTGGAGAGGCTTTCCCGCCGGCGGCGGCTTCTTTTATGCGGTCCGCTGCTGCTCCTCCCCCTCGCACAGCCCCGACTGGGCTGGAGGGGCTTCACAAGCAGGCCGGATGGCCTGGCGGCGTTGCTTTCCCCGATCAGGGGAAGAAGATGGTGGAGAGGCTTTCCCGCCGGCGGCGGCTTCTTTTATGCGGTCCGCTGCTGCTCCTCCCCCTCGCACAGCCCCGACGGGGCTGGAGGGGCTTCACAAGCAGGCCGGATGGCCTGGCGGCGTTGCTTTCCCCGATCAGGGGAAGAAGATGGTGGAGAGGCTTTCCCGCCGGCGGCGGCTTCTTTTATGCGGTCCGCTGCTGCTCCTCCCCCTCGCACAGCCCCGACTGGGCTGGAGGGGCTTCACAAGCAGGCCGGATGGCCTGGCGGCGTTGCTTTCCCCGATCAGGGGAAGAAGATGGTGGAGAGGCTTTCCCGCCGGCGGCGGCTTCTTTTATGCGGTCCGCTGCTGCTCCTCCCCCTCGCACAGCCCCGACTGGGCTGGAGGGGCTTCACAAGCAGGCCGGATGGCCTGGCGGCGTTGCTTTCCCCGATCAGGGGAAGAAGATGGTGGAGAGGCTTTCCCGCCGGCGGCGGCTTCTTTTATGCGGTCCGCTGCTGCTCCTCCCCCTCGCACAGCCCCGACTGGGCTGGAGGGGCTTCACAAGCAGGCCGGATGGCCTGGCGGCGTTGCTTTCCCCGATCAGGGGAAGAAGATGGTGGAGAGGCTTTCCCGCCGGCGGCGGCTTCTTTTATGCGGTCCGCTGCTGCTCCTCCCCCTCGCACAGCCCCGACTGGGCTGGAGGGGCTTCACAAGCAGGCCGGATGGCCTGGTGGCGTTGCTTTCCCCGATCAGGGGAAGAAGATGGTGGAGAGGCTTTCCCGCCGGCGGCGGCTTCTTTTATGCGGTCCGCTGCTGCTCCTCCCCCTCGCACAGCCTAACTTAGAACTTAGCATCTTGTCTCCAACTTCTGTAAGCACCCAATCCTGTCAAGCTATGTTGCAATTATATTATCTGTGCTGTCTTTTTTTATCAAGCTATTACTGCAGTGTACGTTGTGTTCCCCCAATCCGCTAACTCAGAGAATCCATTCCATATTACAGCACAGCCCAAACAGAAAGCAAAGAAAACTAGCTGCGCAAGCATGCTACTCTACTGCTGCCAAATCGCAGAACCTTATTTCCAAAAGAAGCAGGATAAAAAAAGGAAAGTAATCTTATTCTTATTTCTAACACTAATATAGGCTTCATTTAGTTTAAAAAAATATTCCATTAGTCATCTGCCTCTAAGTATTCTTAATTGCTCAGGCTTTACAGAATTCACTGGACAAGAATTCTAAATATTTCCCAGGTTTCACGTTCTTTTAAAATTCCTATTATAAAACAACAATTTCAATCATCAATTCTATTGACAAAATTCATATTTCTTCAATTGTATGGATCAGACAAAATTCTTCAAGACTATAACGGAAAACCACAGGCAAACAAAAAGTGTCAGCTTGTAGCTGCTTTAAGAATATCGCCACAATACACAGAACAAAGTTATTTCTTAATGTCACACTACGTACAGAAGCAGCCATCTTAAAGAGAACTTTCTTATAGTACTAATATATCCTTACAGACTCAGACTTCAAGAAACAAACTATTACAACTTATTAAAGCTTCCTCCTACTTTTAAATAAACTGCAGATAGAAGATATAAACTAATTTCTGCTCATTCCACATGACAACCCTCTACACATGTTCTAATTAGCATATAACTAAAATCCTTACGGTATGAAAATTATTCCTTCAAAACATTTTATAACAACAATCTCAAAAAGAAGGGTGATTAGTACCACAAATTGAAATGCTAATAATATCAGGCAATGGAGCACTTCCCATAACTTCAGAAGAAATATCCAAGCTGGAAATCTGCTATCATTCACAGCACTGAAATGATTACTTTATACAAAGACCAAACAAAACTCAGCATATACAAAATGACAGCGCTACAACATATCTCTGTTTTATAATAAAACTAAGATCAAGAAAGCTTCCAAAACAAAGTGCACCTCTCTAAAAACCAAAACACATTCTCAAATGTAGAAAACAAATATTACCTTAAGACCCAAGAATGAAACAAAACAAATCTGCGCAGTCTTTACACATTAATAAGAAAACAGGCTTTTCAAATATCAACTTGCAAGTCTAGCAATATGGCTCAACTAGCCAGATTGTTCAAATCTTTTACAATCAAAAAACATTATCCCTTTAAAACATGATGTCATTATACACTTTCTCTTCTAATACAAACAACTTATATTTTCATGTGTACCATTGCCTCACACCATGTAGAATGATACACTTGGCACTAGTGGCCAGCCACCCTTAAACATTGACTGCCAATTCATATTTCAAACACTCATCGAAGCCTCACTGAAAAAGTCCCTTTATAGGGAAATAACAATGCGTCATTACCACTAGTCAATGAATGCCATCGTGCTCCAGGGTTTTTGCAATATCACCATGTTTACACACATACAGACTGCCTCTCTTAAACACTAAAGCCCGTAACTGTCTGTACTTCATACTCGCAATCCTCTCCACTGTGCCTTGAATGAAGAGAAATGAATATCTAAGTCATGGCACCAAACTGAATGACCTGCTCCATCCCCTCACCAGGCAACAGAACCTGGGCTCTTGGAATTTGATCCCTTCACACAAAGCAATGGGAGAGAGAGAAGTAATAAGTAATAAAACAATTCATACACACAGAATTATGTTAAAAACACAGTTCTCTTAAGGTTTTAAAGGGAGGGGGCCCACTGTCCTGCAAACTTGAGCAGTTCCTGTAAATCCTCTCCCTCTGACTAGGCCAGAGCACCTCCTTTATTGAAAGAAAGCTGCTGCATGGTACAAATTCAGCTCTATGTCAAGCCTCAGCATCACTTTTGTTTAGCTGTGTGTTATAGGTCAAAGTAAGCACAGACATATTGCTCAGCTGAATTAGGAAAAGCAAAAACATTGTCTCGTTCTGCTAAACATGGCCTTGGTTTTGAGTACATATATCTCTCCAGGCTGCTAGTGAATTCCAAACTGCCAAGCTTTAGACTGTTCAGCAAATTCTAAGCCATTCTTCATATTAACCCTTTTAGAGGGCTCTGGTACCCCACTTCAGGTCCCTCTCAACATTAACCAGTTCACAATCCACAATAGTACACTGCCTCTTATTCCATAACTTTTTAATTTCCTCCAGAGTCTCTCATGAGGGATCTTATCAATGGCTTATCATTCTCGTAATGCCTTATTGACCTCATCAAATTTTGGGACCAATGAAGGCAGGCTCTTGCAACACAGGCCCCACAAATAAAAGCTTGCAATGACAAGGCACTAACATCAAATGCCTGTTTCAAGAGCGTATCCAACTTTCTGTCTTGACTATCTTTAGGGCAGCACTGCTCTCTATAGGAATGGTAGTCTTCCTTGTAACAGCTGAAACAGCTGCATCCACACGAGGAGAACAAAACATTTCTTGCTCCTGATCTGAAAGAGGGTAAAGACGAGAGAATGCCCTAGCCCCTCTCAGACCAGCTTCCGGCAAATCCCACTCATCCTGTATCATCTGCTTCACCACCCGGTGAATAGGAAAGACTGCTTGGGAATTCCGCACTGCTTGGATAAGAGGATCCTCTAAAGTGTCCTCCACCACAGAACAAGCAAGTAAATTCAGGGCTTGGAGAGATTCCGCAATTAAGGTGGGCAACTCCTCTCGCCAAAAAACTCGCACAACGCGCGAACGGTCCTCGGGTTCTAATATTTCACCTTCCTGCAGCTCCTCGTTTTCTATATCTGGTTTAAATTCCATGTCATCATCAGAATAAATTGGATGATCCTCATCCAATCTGGTTTTCTTAGAGAGTGAAGGACCCGGAAGCTTTTCCTTTTGGAAGCCAGAGGAGACTACCATGGTAGAAGTAGCAGCAGAACTTGTACTGCCCCCTTGCTGGCCTAAACAAAAAGCCTGGTGTAAAAGACACAGAAATTCTGGCGAAACACCTTCCAAAACCATGTTTCCCAGATTGATGGAGAGGGAAGGCTCAGCCACCGTGGAACCGGATTCACCGGAAGTAAACAGAGTTTCAGTGGGATGCAGAGACTCGTCAGGACCCAGCGGGACCTGAGAAGTTGAAGGAAGAGGTTCCTTGGCTTTCTCCTGAAGGGATTGCTCCATATCAGAGGCAGCTGCAGTACATGAGTGACACACTCCTGCCTCTGACAAGTGTCCCCTCCTGGTACCACAAAGCAAACACTGCGGACGAGCAGGCATTGATTAAAATCTTCAGACAATGCCTCAGGTATACAGAATAAATAAATAAGCTTAACAGTCAAAATAAATAAATAGATTAAATAAATCAAATTAACAGTCAAAATTATAATAAAAATGAGCTTCAGACCTCAACATGGCTTACAAAAATGAAGCTCTAAGAAATCTGTAAAGAAGGAACGCTGGAAAAAAACAAATCCCAACAGTCTGCTTTAACGGGCCTTTTAAAGTCTGAAAACCGCGTCAAAATTACAGAAGGGATTACTGCATGATAAAATAAAACTGTTGGAAAAAGAAATTAAAGAAACCTACCTCCGATCGCTGAAAAGAAAGCAGAAGTTTAAATTGAAATGTTTTTTTGTGCTGAAAGACCCGATGACGGCTCCTCTCCCGCTAATGAGATCGGGAACCGCCAAAGCACCAAAACCAAAGCTCCGCTTATCAGAAGCAAGTATAATATCAATTATATCAAAACACCACCTCAATGTTTGCCTCACATATAGACTACCTAATGCTGCAAAAGATCACCTTTCAACAATTTTGGAATTAATGTGCACATATGACTCTCAAATTAAACCACTAATTGCACTAGGTGATTAAAATCTATCATCATCACCTTCTAATAAGTCCAGAACTTTCCTAAATGCAGTAAAATCGTTAGGTTATCAACAGATAATTAACCAGCCTACGCACCAACATGGAACCACTCCAGATTTGATCTTCTGCTCAGAGCAACTCTTTTCACAAAATCAAATTAGTCCCAAAAACTACTCCAGTACCTTGGTCTGATCATTACTAATTTCATTTTCCTTGCATCTACAAACTTAATCCAACAACTTAAAAAGTGATTACAAAACTAGAAAATGTATAGCTTTCCATAAAGACGATTTTCTTAAAGAAATTATTCCACAGTTGCTACAAAACTACATTGAATTGGATAAAGCCATAGAAAATTGGAACAACGTCATTTCAAATGCTGCTATAGCCCTGAAAAATATTAAAGTACAAACACGCAGGGCGAAAAATGCACCACGGTATTCAAATGAAATCAGGGAGGCAAAACACATTTTAAGAAAATTTGAGCGTAAATGGAGGTTAACTAAATCTCAAGATACAAAATTTCTATTTAATGTTAAACAAATAGAATACAATAAGCTAATAAATGATCGTAAACAACAATACCATACAAATCTAATAATGAAAGCAGCTAACAAACCAAGGGAACTATTCAACATTGTTCAACAACTCATAAAAGTGAACACTTCAGATAGTGACTTTCAAATAGATCCCAAAGTATTTGCGAACTACCTGGTAAACAAAAATTCAC
This sequence comes from Ichthyophis bannanicus, assembly GCA_033557465.1. Classification (NCBI taxonomy): domain Eukaryota; kingdom Metazoa; phylum Chordata; class Amphibia; order Gymnophiona; family Ichthyophiidae; genus Ichthyophis; species Ichthyophis bannanicus. Next base: position 370,221,057 of record CM066031.1, read on the forward strand.
TTTCTCCAATCAACTTACCTATGTCACAAGACCACCAATTTTGGATGAAACCTTGCATCGAATTCACAGAGCTCTGGAAGGATTTTTCTATACCAACTTCAAAACAAATTGAAAATATAATCAGCACAATTAATACAACAGCTTCCCCAGCTGACCCATGTCCAGTGGAATGGATTAAAAGTTCTAAAAATCAAATTAGCTTTCACATTGTAAATATTGTCAACAACTATTTAAAACAAGGTCACTTACCGTCTACACTAAAGAAAGCTATAATTCGACCAATCTATAAAGGTAAATCACTAGGCATCACTGACCCCAAGTCATACCATCCTATTTCAAATTTACCATTTATATCAAAAATTATAGAAAAAAGTAGTACAAAAACAACTGCAAGATCACATTGACTTACATGCCCCACTGGATATACATCAGCATGGCTTTAAACAAAATCACAATGTGGAAACGCTACTGATTTTTCTCTTTAATAATCTTATAACAGGACTTGACAAAAACAAATTACTCCTATTAATCTTCATTGATGTCTCAGCAGCTTTTGATACTGTGTCTCACTCAATAATGCTACAATGTCTACGAAATATTGGTTTATGCAACAATACAATAAAATGGTTCGCCTCTTACTTAACCAATCATTCACAACTAGTAAAAAATGGGGACAAAAAATCCTCACAATTTACGATTGTACAAGGTATACCGCAAGGTTCAGCTTTATCATCTATCCTCTTTAATATTTATATTCAACCCATATGTCAAATTATTAAACATCATGAAATTGATTATCATTTATACGCTGATGACATTATGGTTTATACTTCAATTGATCAAAATACCTTTGATACAACAAAAATTAATAGCTGTTTGAATGATATGAATAATTGGCTCAATAACAACAATTTAAAAATAAATTCTGACAAAATGGAAGCATTGTTCATATTGAAATGTCAGTCCTTAAAACTACCAAGTGAAATTAACTTATTAAATAAAGAAATAAAAATTAAAGATGACGTAAGATATTTAGGTATAACCTTAGATAAATATTTAAACTTAAAATCTCATATAAACAAAATTGCAGCTAAAGCTTATCATCGCTTAAAGATTATAAGAAGGCTAAAACCAATATTAAATACAAATCACTTTCACACGGTATGTCAAGCTGTCATAACACCCCTACTTGATTTTGGAAACGTCCTGTATCAAGATCTTCCTAAACGCTCTATCCATCCTCTCCAATTAGTTCAAAACACTACTGCACGTATAATAGCTGGCTCTGCAAAATTTGATCACATAACTCCTGTTCTTAAACAGTTACATTTCCTTCCGATTATTGCAAGAGCAAAATGCAAAAATCTAATGATTATTTTCAAAAATTTTCACCAATCTTCAGCAGATATTCTACAGCATATAATATCCAAAGACAAGAGCCTAAGACCTAGACGATCTCAAAACTCCAGTAAACTTAGTACGCCTTTAAACTTCAATAAATCAAAACAAATGACCTCTAAAAGAGCATTTTCCTTTATGGCACCAGAGATATGGAATTCTATTCCTGAAGAATTAAGAGCTCAGGAAGACATCAAAGACTTTTGCATATCTTTAAAGATTAATTTATTCATAGAATCATTTGGTCAAATAATTTAAATTGATCAACTTGTATATCCAATTCACTATGAGATAATATTATAATTTACTGTTTGTACTGTATTTATATTGTAATATATTGTTTATGATCTTCCCATGCCCTCAACATGTTAGCCCTTTGTTGTCTTGTCAACCACTTTGATTGAAGGATAAGAGTAGTTACTCACCTGTAACAGGTGTTCTCCAGGAGCAGCAGGAATCAGTCCTCACATATGGGTGACATCAGCGCCGACGGAGCCCTTGTGCAGAGCATTTCCCCAGCTTTCAAAGAAAGCCTTTGGGAATGCAGCGCGCATGCACGGTCCCCTTCCCGCCCAAGGGTGCCATCTTGCTCAGTCTGATGACATAGCTAAAAGACAGCAAAAAAATCAAAATGAAGTATATGACTGCAACTCCAGGGGAGGAGGGAGGGTCGTGATGATTGATTCCTGCTGCTCCTGGAGAACACCTGTTACAGGTGAGTAACTACTCTTTCTCCAGGACCAAGCAGGAAGTCAGTCCTCACATATGGGACTCCCCAGCTCTAGGCTACCGGGAATCCTAAGCTGAAAAAATGGCTACCTCTCAAGAGCCTCAGCATTCGTGATAAGAATATCCTCTGAGAATGCCCCCATACAGTAGCCCAACACAAGGGCCAGAGGGTAGGAGTTGCCTAAACCTCAAAGAGATTACGGAGTACCGACTGTCCGAAAGCACTGTCCCTTCGGGACTCTCTCTCGAGGCAGTAATGGGCTGCAAAAGTCTGGCTTGAAGACCAAGTAGCGCCCGGCAGATGTCTGCCAACGGAACAGAGCGGAGATGAGCTACTGACGCGGCTTTCGCCCTGACACGGTGGGTCGTGACTTGACCCTGCAAGGGGAGGTCGGTTGCCTTGTACGCCCAGGCTATACAATCTGCTACCCAAGTGGACAACATACGCTTGGAGACAGGTAACCCCATCTTATTAGGGTCAAAGGAGACGAAGAGCTGAGTAGCCCTTCGATGCCCCCGCGTACGTTCTATGTAAAAAGACAACGCCCTCTTACAGTCCAGGGTATGCAAGACTGTTTCAGCCCGGCTGGTATGCGGCCTGGGAAAAAAGGTTGGAAGAACCACCTCCTGGTTGAGGTGGAAAGAGGAGACCACTTTTGGAAGGAACTTCGGATGGGTCCGTAGGACCACCCTGTTCCTATAGAACCGTTTCTATGGCCTATCAGAAACCAGAGCTTGTAGTTCACTCACACGTCTGGCCGAGGTAAGAGCCACCAGGAAGAGCACTTTCCAAGAGAGGAAGCGCAAATGGCAAGTAGCCATCGGCTCAAATGGTGGGCGAGTAAGTTGCTGCAAGACCACATTCAAATCCCACTCAGTTGCTGGTGGATGAACCGGAGGCTTGAGTAGAAGCAGAGAAATCTGGACACCAAGGGGTGAACCGACGGAGACTGTCCTTCCACCGGTGAGTGGTGCCCTGACAAAGCACTGAGGTGGACCTGAACAGAGTTAGACTTAAGGCCTAGGTCTGACAGGTGAAGTAGATTCTGCAGTACTACTGGCACAAGGCAAGAGAAAGGATCTTCATTGCGCTGAGCACACCATACCGTAAACCTACGCCGCTTGAGGACATAGGACTTTCTGGTGGACTGCCTCCTAGAGGCCAAGACCATCTCCTCAACCTCCTTAGGTAGAAGTAAGGGAGCTAGCACTATCTTTTCAGCAGCCAGGCCATCAGATTGAGGGACCTGAGATTGGGGTGCAGAAGGGAACCCTGATCTTGAGACAGGAGATCGTGTTGCAACCCCAAAGGGAATGGAGTTTCCATCGCCAACTGCAGCAAAAGTGGAAACCACGGTTGCCTCGGCCATCTGGGGGCTACCAGAATCACCGAGGCTTTCTCCCGCAGGATCTTGAACAGAGTTCGGGCCACCAGGAGCGTGGGAGGAAACACATACAGGAGGCCCGTAGACCAAGGGATCAGAAAAGCATCTGCTGCCATCCTCAGGGGATGCGGCTGTCTGGAGCAAAACCTGGGCAGCTGATGGTTTTGTGGACTTGCAAAAAGATCGATGGATGGAAGTCCCCAGCGGAGGAAGATCTGCTGGACCACCAATGGATTCAACTGCCATTCGTGAGGCTGGAGAATCCTGCTTAACTTGTCTGCCAGGAAATTCTCCTGACCAGGTAGATAAACTGCTTTGAGAAACATGCCTTGCTTGAATGCAAAGGAGCAAACGGCCAGTGCCTCCTGACATAGGAGCCTGGACCCCGTGCCCCCTTGTTTGTTCACGTAGAACATTGCCACTTGATTGTTCTTCTGAACTAGAACAGACTGGTGAGAGAGGGCATGAGAAAATGTTTGCAGAGCTAAGCGGATTGCTTGCAGCTCTAAAAGATTGATCTGTTCCATGGCCTCCCAAGGAGACCAGAGGCCTTGAGTGCACGTGCCCTGGAAATGTGCACCCCAGCCCTTCAAGGAAGCATCGGTCGTCAGCACCTTTGTGTGTGCTGGAGCCTGAAAAGGTACCCCGTGAGAAGGTTTGGGAGATGTAGCCACCACTGTAAGGAGTCCAAAAGTGGTTTGGACACCTTTACTCTGTCTCGGAGGTCGCCTGAGGCACCACTGAGCAGCCCACATGTGCAGACGGGCATTCGGAATCACATGCACCGTGGATGCCAAGTGGCCCAGGAGCCGTAGGTAGTGTCTGTCGGAAACATGAGAATTGCTCTGAAACTGGTTGGCCAAGTCCATCAGTCTGTGGGCCCTGTCCTCGGGCAAGTAAGCTCTTGCCTGCAGGGTGTCTAATCTTGCCCCTATAAACTCTAGGTTCTGAGAGGGGGAGCAAAGTGGACTTTGCGTAGTTTATGACAAAGCCCAGATGCTGAAGAAGATAGACCGTGCAAAGAGTGGCTTGTCTGACTTCCTGGAGAGACTGGCCCCTGATGAGCCAGTCGTCCAGGTATGAGAAGACAAAAATTCCCTGATTCCTGAGATAGGCCGCCACCACTGACAGGCATTTGGTGAAAACCCTGGGGGCAGAGGTTAGGCCAAAGGGAAGTACCCTGTACTGAAAATGGTTTCCTCCCACCACAAATCTGAGATATTGTCTGTGGTCTGGATGAATGAGGATGTGAGTATAAGCATCCTTTAGGTCTAAGGAACATAGCCAGTCTCCCTGCTGGAGGTAGGGCAGCAGTATCGCAAGGGTAAGCATCTTGAACTTTTCCCTCTCCATAAACTTGTTTAGGTTTCGCAAGTCTAGGATAGGCCGGAGGCCTCCTGTCCTTTTTGGTACCAGGAAGTACCTGGAGTAGAAGCCTTGCCCTTTCAGGTGGTGAGGCACCGGTTCCACCACCTGTTCCTTTAGAAGACTTTCCATCTCCTGAAGGAGGAGGTTTCTGTGTAGAGGGAGTCTTGGAGGCTCCCCTGGAAAGTAGGAAGGGGGTAGCTGGTGGAAGTGGAGCATGTAGCCCTTTTGGACTATGCCGAGTACCCAGGTATCCCCTGTGATGGCTGGCCACCTGTAGGCGTACAGGGTCAGCCGACCTCCTATGCTGAGTGGAACCAGCGGCGGAGAAGAGGCTATGATCAACACCACAACCTCCCCACTCGACCCATGCCCGGTATCATGGATCAAAGCTACTAAGGACTTCCTTGCGGAAAACATAGAATACATAGTGAACCAATCACTATCTCAAGGCATTATGCCCAACACCTTAAAACTCTCCTCGATCCGCCCTATCATAAAAAACAACAAACTAGACCCAAAAGACCCAAACTCATACAGACCAATAACTAGCATACCACTCATTGCCAAAATAATAGAAAAAACCATACAACTCCAATTACAGGACCATATTGATGAACACAAACTCCTTGACTCTCATCAGTTCGGATTTCGCCCCTTCCATGGAGTTGAAACTCTCCTAATCGCTCTGATGGACCTCCTCATCAGAGGCACTAATGACAATAACCAGGGTTTCCTACTCCTCTTCATAGATCTATCTGCCGTATTTGACAGCATCAATCACAACACACTCATCAATAGACTAGAAAATTTAAAAATAGGAGGGACTGTCCTTGAATGGTTCAAGTCATACATCTCACATAGATTAATACGGGTACAAATGGGTCAAGAAACATCTGAAACTTTCCCTCAAGGTCAGGGTATCCCTCAAGGCTCAGCCCTCTCCGCCCTCCTTTTCAACCTGTACTTTACAACCCATCACAAATATATTCAAAAAATATAAAATCAACCATTTTATATATGCGGATGACATTATGCTTGCCATCCCCATAAACTCTAACAACCCCAACTATGACAACCTACTCATATGCATGAATGAGACCACCACATGGCTCAAAGACAACCATCTAAGCATCAACCTTAAAAAGACAGAAGCAATGTTCGTAACAAGAAAGCCAGACGCCGATTACAATTACCCAGCAACAATCTCAATCAACAACACACCTATACCTGTTAAAAAGGAGGTAAAGTACCTGGGACTAATATTAGACCACTCCCTCACCATGCTTCCCCACATAAAACAGACAGTAAAAACGATATTCTATAAACTCAAGATAATACAACACCTAAGACCCCTACTTTGACACACATGATTTTAGATCAGTAGTCAATACCCTCATCACCCCCCACTTTGACTATTGTAATAGTCTCCTAATTGGCTTACCGCTAAAGAGCATCTACCTACTACAAAGAGCCCAAAACATATGCGCCAAGATGATCACAAAAGCTAAAATAACAGACCATGTCACCCCAATACTGTTAGACTTGCATTGGCTCCCTATAAGTAGCCGAATAAAATACAAAATCCTCCTAACCACCTTCAAACTCCTTAATAATATCTCTCCCTCACATTTGTCTGCCCTAATACACCCCCCATCAGAAACTAGAATGCGCAGACAAAACGCAATCCATTCCCTCAACATAAAAACAACCATCAGAAAAACTAAAGCAACTACAAGTGATAGGGCCTTCTCCTTCGCTGCCCCCACTCTCTGGAACGATCTACCACTAACCATTCGCATGATAAAAGACCTTTATCAATTCAAAAAAGAACTTAAAACCTACCTTTTCACAAACCATTTTGAAATCCCCTATCAACAGAGAACCTCTCCCCAACAATCACAAAAACACATCCACAGCACCCAAGATAGGACAAATGACTAACACAAGAAAACCTTACACTACATTACTTACACACTTTATCCAACACGCAAAGGTCTTACCCAATCTGTTGTTTTTACTGCTCTTGTAAATAACCTTATGTAATTTAGTTCTGTTATGTTTTATGTATTATTACTTGTATATAGTTAAAACCATGTTCTATATAGTTAGTACCATGTTCCATGTAAAGTATACAGATGTATACAAAATTTGTTAACTGTTCAATGTAAACAGCCCTTGATCTCTGGAAGGGGCGGTATAGAAGAAACTATTAAATAAATAAATATGCTGTGGGAGTCAAAACCCCGCTCCCTGCTGTGCAGGAGCCGGAGCTGGCAGCTTGGGGTCTTCTGCCTATGGGGCCAATACTCCTGCCCCTTGGCCTGCTGGCCCTGTTGGGGAGCTGGAGAGGCCTGATATTGAGGGTAGGATTTGTAGGCACCACCCTTCCTTAGGAAAAGTGGCTTCTTTCCCGAGCCCTTCTTTTTCTGAGAAGGGGCAGAAGTCTTTCTGGACAGCCTTGTCCTGGTGAGAGTCTCAGTCTAAATTTCTGCAGCCTTTTCAGTCTGCTTACCGAATAGGTTGTCACCTCAGCAGGGGACATCGACCAACTTGTCCTGCACCCATGACTCCAGGTCCGATGACTGTAGCCAGGCCTGACGGCGTGCACCGATGCCGGTTGCGGCTACTCGGGCCGAAGCCTCGAAGCCATCATAGGCTGCTAGAGAGATAAACTTTGAGCACTCTCGGATCCCTGTTGAGAAGGGTTCCTCGGAGAGGCCAGCTGAGAACCCGGCAATCTCCTTTGCCAGGTCTCGTAGTTACATGCCCATGTATAGCTGGTAAGTATGGACACGGCAAGATAGCATAGAGCCCTGGAAGCACTTTCTACCGAGGGCATCCAGGTTCCGGGCCTCCCGTCCAGAGGCACCGAGGAGTGCATCTTCTGACTCTTCAGGCGGTGCATGGCCGATTCCAGAAAAATGGAATTGTGCAGTAGCTGCGCCTTTTGGAACCCAGGGCTATTACGGACTCGATAAATGGAATCGACCCATTTGTTAAGAACCGGCGCCGAGGCAGGTGCCTCCCACATACGGAAGAGCAGCCGTTCCAGCATCGGTGGAACCGGTACAGTAAAGGCTTCCTTCGGAGGAAAGTCATACTGGAGGGCATCAAGCTCCTCAGCTCTAGGCTCCTCCTCGGCATCCACAGGGAATGCCAAAGCCTTGGCCATGTCCCTTACGAAGTCCGAGAACCGGGTATCCTCCGGGGGACCTTCTCCAAGGCTCCTCCGAGGAGTTGTCGAGGGGCTCCGGCCATGTGGGCTTGGGTGCCACCCACCCCGACATCAAGGGCACCGGCATCGACAACCTCAGCCCCGCACGGGAGGTCGAGGGGGACCTTGACCGAGGATTGACTCGAGACTTGATGGACTCGAGGATCAGCTCGGTCTCCAGGGTTGACTTAGACATCAAGGTCCTGGTGGTCGGGGAAGATGCACCGGTCAGACCGGCGATCAGCACCCGCTGCTGTTCCATGAAGGCAGCCAAGCTGCTCTCCAAGGCCGTCAACCTAAGTCCAAGCTCAGCAGACCCATCAGCCTCCGACTCGGGCCCCGATGGCATTGGGCTCGACGTCGGCTCTCCCGGAGGAGAGTCCACGAGGACAACCGCACTTACGTGTCTCGGGGACTCCGGCTCCATGCGAGGTAGCTTGGATGGCCTCTCCGACTCTGAGAGCCCAGGGCGGCGGTCAGGGCTACACGACCTGGCCCTCGGGAACCCAGGAGCTTCCACTGACGCCACCCTCACGAGCTTCTTCTTCCTTTTGTGCTCCCGGGTGGGAGACCCCCTTTCAGATGAACCACGACGGCGCTTGGGTTCCGACTCCCGAGATGTCGAGGCCTCTGACGAAGTCCGGACCCAGGCGGATGCGGACTCCGAGAAAATTCTCTCACGTTGATGCTGATGGCTCCGAAGTGCCTTTGACGACATTTTGCCCCACAGGCCAGCGGGTCATGGTCGGGCCTGAAGCATTGGAAGCAGCAGTCATGTGTATCGGTGAGAGACATAAGTTTCTTGCACCGATCACATTTTTTGAACCCGCTGGCAGCCATCCAGGGAAAAAGGGCCCTGCAAGGTCAAAAGACCGGGCTGCCTGTGAAAATAACAAAAAAGGCACGAACTCTAGTCAAGAACGACAAAAACTGAAAAAAGAATACCGGACTCGATACCGGTGTACCGAGCCCAGGCGAGAAGGGGAACTGGCATTGAACCGGATCAGAAAAAGTGAAAATCGCAAAAAAAATCTACTTTTACCGGGTGACATGAACTCATGTCCGTTGGGCTCCATGGAAAAAGAAAGACTGAGCACGATGGCTCCCTTGGGCGGGAAGGGGACCGCACATGCGCGCTGCATTCCCAAAGGCTTTCTTTGAAAGCTGGGGAAATGCTCCGCACGAGGGCTCCGTCGGCGCCGACATCACCCATATGTGAGGACTGACTCCCTGCTTGGTCCTGGAGAAAGGTGGTATACAAAACTGGTTAAATAAATAAATAATAACCTAAATAGAGCTAAAAGAAGCACCTCCGACGAAAGTACTACCCAGCTCACTTCCTCTTTTTTTTTTTTTAACTTTATCAAGATCAGTTGAACTAAATCAAAGTAACTAAATGAAGACTGCATTAAAATTAAAACTAAAAGGAAAATCACTAAAAAATCCTTATTTGTCACTTCAGTGAATCCCGAACCTGGATTCACACAACCTCCAGCTGCTTGGAGACTAAGTGTACTGGGAGCTTATGGGAGGAGCCAGGGATATTACTGCTACTACCATTCTAAAGAATGTGATGCACTCAGTCTCCAAGCTGCTGGAAGGAGTTGACTACCCAGAGGTTCGGGACTGGACTGGAGGGACGATAAGGAACATCCATTGTTCCTAGAATCACATGGAACAGCCTCCCAACAGAGGTGGTGGAGATGAGGACTGTATCTGAATTCAAGAAAACATGGAACAAGTACAGAGGATTTCCAAGGGAGAAGAAGGGATTGTAGAGCTTAATAGTTGCCATGGACGGAAAGATTGGATAAGCCATATTGTCTTTTTTTTAAGTGCCTTCAAGTCAATAATGACTCCTAGAAACCCAGCAGCCCCTGGGTTTTCTTGGCAAACTATGACTGGAAGTAGATTGCTAGGCCGTTTCTTCCAAGGCAGTGGAGACTAAAGTGACTTGCCCAAGGACAGAAGTACAAGTAGGAATCAAATCCAAATCTCCTGTTCCTCTAATCACTAGACTACTCCTCTACTCCATATTGTCTTAAAAAAAACCTCTGACCAGTGACCATACAGACTCACTATTGGGCTGATAAAAAAATGATAGTAGGTATTGTCTTTATCTACTATCAGTTTTTATCGGCCCAAAAGCAAGCCTGTAGTGGTTACTGGTCAAGGGTTTTTAAACACCGGCTGCTGTGGGTAAAGAAAAGCTGGATATTTAGTGGAAGCTGCTGAATATACTGATTTTGCAGTCAGTGGTGGTGGCTATCTGTAGAGCAGCTATTTGGTTAGCTAATCCACATATGCCCAGGACATCTTTTTATCTATCTTAAGTTATATGAATACTTATCTGCATAGCAGTGCTAAAAATTGCCTCTATATGAGTAGGTGGAAGCTCCTCCCCAGCTCTGACCTGGCACTATCTGGATAGTGCAGCAGTCATAAGAAATATTCAGCGGCATTATTCGGATAGTTCATCAGGGCTTATCTGGTTAGCAGGTGCTGCTAACCGGATAAACGCTTTTGAATACCAGGCTGTGTGTTTCCATGATTTAAGCTGTATAACCTGTACGTTCTGCTGGTGGCCATCTTGCTTCCTACCCATGAGATATATAATCCCAGCTCTCAGCCTAGTGATTGATGGGTATGATTTTTTTAGTTGAATTTTGAGGTGTTTCAATTATTTTTCCTGAGAGTTGAGGCAGGGAGGTGCACACTGCTACATCTGCTGCTCACCCTCATTTAGTTTATCGAGTGATGGTAACATCAAGAGCAGCAGAAGCCACCCTCATACACATATTCATATTCCCCCCTCAGTTTTCTATTTTCCCTTCAATAGGGCTATGCTATTTTTCTCCTTTACTTTCTCTCCTTAGCCTACAGCTGAGATATTTGTGGGTTTAGTCTTCCAACTATCAGCCTAAAGATAAGGCTCTTTGTGGGCAAGGAGAGAAGCAAGTTTACATTTTGGTGGTCTATGGTAGAACAGTTTCTTTATAATTAATTAATTTCAGGAAAGGTTTAGTTTCTTTCTCTCTCATTCCAGTTCTTGTTTTATTATTTTATTTATTTATTTATTTATCTATATTTATATCCCTCTTTTCACTGGGTCAAAGCGGTCAATTGGGAGATACATTTAACACGAGGGGATATGACACACATATGCTAATACTTACAGGGAATATGGGCAATGGAGGGTTAAGTGGCTTGCCCAAGACCACAAGGAGTGCCTATAGGACTAGAAATCCCAGTCCCTCCGGCCTGAGATTGCTGTCCCCAGGTGGGACTTGAACCCCCGGCCCTCTTAGAACATAAGAACCATACTGGGTCAGACCAAGGTCCATTGAACCCAGTATCCTGTTTCCAACACTGGCCAATCTAGGTCACAAATACCTGGTAGGTTCACAAAAAGGTACACAGGTTCCACAATGCTTGTATTGAGGCAAGTAGTGGATTTCCTGGATCCCCTTTAATAATGGTTTATGGACCTTTTCTCCAGGAACTTGTCCAAACCTTTTTTAAATCCAACTACACTAACATCTTTTTCTGCATCCTCCGGTATTGAGCATGCGCTAGCGTTTTGGAGCAGTTGTCAGATCGAGTTCTATTTCTTGCAGTTGCGTTGAGCGTTGAAACAGGGCTAAATAATTTTGTTGCCCGAAACGCAGTGCTGTGTCTTGCTTATAACTGCAAATGCTTCCTGATATTTGGGAGAGATTCTGTCAAAGAATTGAAAAAATATATAGCGGATATGGAGGACATTCTTTCAACAATTTAAGATAAGTCTTACCCGCATTTTTCATCCTCTGCTTTGAATTCTCTTCCAGTTTCTTTTCATGAGTATGTTTTCATGATAAGTTGGGAGCCATATTTAACTACGTTGGCTTCATTCACATATTTTGGTTTTACATAGGGGGCACTTTTTATGGTGTTTTTACCTATTTTGCTCCATAGTGAGCTCAATTTAAATAGTTTGAGCAAAATGGAAGTTAAGCTTCAAGAGGTGATTTAAACCTCATGGCGATTCTTCCGACATTATTTATGGTGCTAGCTTAATTGCTGTTACACATCACACTCTATTTTTGTATGGCCAGATAGAACTCTAGCAGCGGCGTTCATGGCAAGTTGTAGGGGATTCAAGGTAGACTGTGGGAGACCTTGGAGAATGGCATTGGCGAAATCAAAGTGGGGTAGGATAAGAGCTTGGTATACAGTCCGGAAATCACTTGGGTCCAATAAGGATCGGAGGTGTTTGAGTGTCCGAATCTTGAAATATACGGCTCTGACAATGTAGGATATGTGTAGCTTCATGTCCAAGTGTTGATCTAGTGTGACTCCTACGTAACGAATTGTAGATTTCGTTTGGAGTTCAGCTTCTCTCACTTTTATATGAGGTGGTGGGGTGAAATTCGGATTTTTTGTGATGAAGAGTACCTCCGTTTTCTTATGTTGAATACGGAGGTTTTGAGATAGAAACCATTCTGATGCTGCATCAAAACATTCAGTGAGAGGTGAGAGGTCCATTTGCTTTGTGGAGAATGGCATGTAGAGAAGGATGTCATCGGCGTATATCTGACATTGAACATTGAAAGATCTGATGATGTTACAGACAGGTTGTACGTAAATGTTAAACATGAGAGATGATAATGATGAGCCTTGTGGAACGCCCTGATCTTGGTGGAAGGGCTCTGATTTTGTTGATCTTGATCTTACCTGCTGCCACCTTCCTTCAAGGTATGATCTGCACCAATCAAGGGCGAGGCCGTTAATGCCTTTTTCTTTTAGGCATTCTATGAGCAGGCCGTGGTGTACCGAGTCGAAGGCTGCAGCTATGTCTATGAAGATAAGTACACAACCTTGGTGGATGTTGTCAATACAAGTGATGATATTATTGAGAAGGGAGATAAGAAGGGTTTCCACGCCATGGAACTCCCTGAAGCCATGTTGATGGGGGTCAAGTGGGGATGCAGTGTCGATGTGGTCTGGTATTTGTCGTTGTGCTTCCTTTTCAAATATCTTAGCTAGAAATGGTATGCTAGCTATGGGTCTGTATGATTCCACTTTACTGGGGTCAAGCTTGGGGTTTTTTAGAAGAGGTCTAATTGAAGTTTGTTTGAGTGCTGAGGGGAAGGATCCCGTTGTGAACGATAGTCTTATCATTCTTGTGATTAATGGACTGATGTCACTGCGTATATTCTTTATCCAGTAAGCTGGACAAGGGTCAGTATGAGCAGTGGTGGTGTTGATGGTCGCAATGGTATCTTCCACATGTTTCTTGGGTGATGTGGAGAACATTGAGAGGTAGTTTAGGCAGGTGGTGTCTTGTTGCTTGAAGGCAGCGATTTTGTTTGTTTGTAATAGTTTTGATTGTAGATGGTCCGCGAAGGCTTGTGGGTGGATCTCTTCAGGAGGACATGGTGATGGTTCCTTCGATAGGGATTTGACTAAGTTGAAAAGATCCCGTGGTTTATTTAGGGATCTTTTGAGTGTATCAGTGTGGAATTGTTTCATTTTTGTCAGGACTGCTTTTCTGTGGGTCGAGAGTTGTGTGTTGTAGGCTGTCTGGTCATCTGTGGAGCGAGATCGACGCCATCATTTCTTGAGTTTTCAGAGGTATAAGAGGGAGGTCCGTAGATCAGGAGAGAACCATGGTGCATGTTTTCTGTTGCTTGAGGTCTTGCTATCATGCGATTTTTGTGCAATAGAGCTGAGGTTGTTGTTCCATGATGCAATCAGGTTTTCCAGATTGAGAGTAGTGTCATTGTAGAGAGGGTTAGTTTGTGCAAGTATGAGTTCTTTGTTGAAGGCTCGAAAACTTTGAGATGTTGTCTTTGTGGAGTTGTTAGAGGTTCTGTTATGTGTGGTGTTAGGGTTTATGGGAATGATGAGGTTAACTTGTGATCTGACCATGGTACTGGGATCAGTGCTGTTACAAGATCGTTGTTTGATTCACACGTTGATAGAGGAGCAAAAATCATGTCAAGGGTGTTCCCTTTTGTATGTGTGGGACTTCTGATTAATTGTCTGTATCCTAATTCGTCCATTGCTTCTAGGAGGGCTGAGGCATGGCTGGCGTGCAGAGAAGGGAGATTGAAGTCTCTTAATAACCAATTTGGTTTGTTGTGTTGGACTGAGTTGGCTGCTAAGTCTAAAATGTTGGGAAGATCGTCGGAGGAGGGTGAGGGTGCTCTATAAAGAAGGTTGATGGAACATTGATCATTGGCGATGGAAAGAATGTCTAGGTTGTTTGAGCTTGTAGAGTCTATTGTGCAAAAATGTAGGTCGGTCTTGGCTAGTATGAGGGCTCCACCTCCTCTTTTGTTCTCTCTATGGCGGGAGTGGATGGCGAAGTTGTTGGGTAGGAGTTGGTTGATGATTATGTTATCTGGATCAGATAACCAGGTTTCAGTTATCATGAGAATATCCAGGTTGTAAGTAGATATTAAATCAGTAACGATTGGCCATTTCTTAGATTCTGCTAGATGATTCTGCTAGAAAACAACACAGACGTCTTAAAATTTAAAAGTTATGATTGTAATTACTAGAAATTTCCCGCTTCATTTAGTAATTGTCTATTTTCATTTAATTTGATTAAAATCAATGTGGTGTACATACTGTATTCTGACGTGTAGTCAAATTTTAAAGTATATAACTCCGAGTGTCATTATGTGATGCACAAAAATTTAACCTTCCTTCAAAAGCTGCACACAGTTGATATTTTATGTGCACACAGCCTACAGAAAATTAGAGGGAACATTGGTAGCAGTGATGACTATTGTCTGGAGTGAGGAGTAGTAATGATGGTAGTAGCTATGGGCATGGGTGGGGGAAGAGCTTGTGAGTCCGTTTTTAAAATAATTTTCCTGGGTTGTCACTCACCATACACATTTGCAAAGGAACAGAAAAATTGTAACTAATTATTTTAACAGACAACAAATCAAACCCAAGACACAAGATATTTTTTTTGAACAGGCAGGTTCCTTCTGCTCCTTTGGAAATTTAGCAGGGATCTAGTACCATGAGTGAGCCGGCCTTCAGAAGTACAAGGAGATTTTTTAGTCCTAATTTGTATCCTCCTACACACCATACCTAGCCTGAATACTGCAGTGATGGTCTCTGGCCACTAGGAGTAACTGAGTGATGACAACTCCCGTTCTCCCATCTCCCAGAAGGCTTCTAAGCATCCTCAGCTTAGGTTAATCTAATTTATATATATATAGTATTCCTTTGCAAATGCAAAAAGCAACATAAAAGGTGATATTTTACTTACTAGAAAATGTTCTTTCTTTGAGTCCTGTTAGACTAGTTCAGACAAGTGGGTTGTGTCCTACTAGTAGAGGAAGAGACACAGAAAATCTTCTAAAGGTTTCTTATGATATCATTCTTCTATAATCACAGATGCAGCTAGGGACACATCTCAGTATTTGTACCCAAGCATATGGTCAAGAATTCCTGATTGCTCACAACCTCAGCGAGGGTAACAAGGTTCAACAGCACATGAAACCATAACTATGCACAGAATCATCCTCAGACAGAAGGCCTATCCAAAGAGTAAGGGCCCGCAGCGCCAACTGCAGATAAAACAGAGTAGACCACATCAGATCAAAGGAGTGTGGGTCCTGGACTGGTCTAGCGGGGCGCAAGGAAAGGATATTATCTAGTAAGTAAAATGTCACCTTTGATATCGTCCTGCTAGACCAGTCCAGATAAGTAGGACGTACCAAATCTCCACCTCCACAGGGCAGGAAGAAAACACAGCAGCTTTCTAGATCTCTGAGCCAAAGGCTGTGACCATCCAAGCAGTAGTGCTTAACAAAAGTGGAAAGTGATGCTCATGTTTCCACCTGACAGATATCTGAAAGGGCAACCACGCTACACACCGCCCAGAAGAATGCTTGCACCAGAGATAAGTGCATACCAGATGGTTCCTTAACAGATATGCTCAACGTGTAATAAAACTCTGGAATTTGTTACTGGAGGATGTAGTAAAAGCTGCTAGTGTAGCTGGGTTTAAAAAAGGTTTGGACAAGTTCCTGGAGGAAAGGTCCATAAACCATTATTAAAAGGGACCCAGGATATCACTGCTTGACCCAATACAAGCATTGAGGAACCTGTATCTTTTGGGAAGACTGCTAGGTACGTATGACCTAGATTGACCACTGTTGGAAACAGGATACTGGACCTTGGTCTGACCCAGTATGGCATATCTTATGTTCTTAATTAGTGACCTTGAGATACCAAAGAAGCAATTTCCTGAATTCCACCAGGCAAAGGTCCTTATCCTTCACTTCGCACCGTTCCTTAGAAAGGAAAGGATGGCCAAAGGTTCATGGCCTCTTCCAAAAAAGGACAAGCAAGGATCCCTACAGAAATCTCAAGAAGGAATGACTGAACGCAAGGGAAGGATGCAAGTGATGTACCCCCTGAAGGAAATGAGACATATTTGGGTGCAATGCTATAGACCACCCCACAAGCGGCCCCGAAAGCATGACAGTACTGCCATCTGAATATTCAGTGATGTAAGGGGAAAGGCCCTTGACAAGGCCATCCTGAAGAAAGGCAAACAAGGAAGGGGGGGGGGAGGGGTCTGCCATACTGGCACCAGAGCTCAAACAGGCACCAGATACGCATGTAGTCAAGGAAAACCTCTCCTTTCTTTCAGGAGCATGGCAGGAGACTAGCTCCTATGTGCTAGATGACATTTCTCAAGAGCCAACCCTAAGCAAGAAGCAAGCTGGGCTATCCAGAAGGACTGGTCTCTGCCACACCTCCTCCCTGGGCTGTAGAAACTCAGAGAGGAGGCTCCTGCAAGAGCCACATCCAGTCCCTGAACTATGGCCTTCGAGGCCAATCTGGCATCACCAGAACAATCCAGCTTGGATGTTGCTCTATGTCGTGAACCACATGCCTCACGAGTAGCCACAGAGGTAACATATACAGCAATCCTGATTTGGCCAGGGCATCGACACCCTGAGAGTTTGCTTCCTTGCAGTGATGGAATAATCTGTGCACATTGGCACTGGAGCCGGTCACCATCAGATCCATCTCAGGACAACTCCAAGGTAGAAAATCTATTGAAACACTGGGTTCAATTCCCATTTACTGGGACTGGAATAGAGGCAACTGAATAGTCTGCTTCCACATTGATGATGCCTCTGCTTCCACATTGATGATGCCTGCAATATATTGCACCTAGTGAGCTAGGAAATTCCTTTCTGCCCAGGAGAACACGAGAGTTAACTCAGAGCTTCTCCAGCACTCTTCGTGGTCACTTGCTGGTCGACATATGTTACTGCCATGGCATTGTCCAAGAACACCCGGACCACTTTGCCTCAGACTAAGGACTGGAGGCATAGCAAAACCTAGCAAATGGTCCTCACCTCGAATTGGTTAATTTGGCCATGCTACTTCACAGCAGTTTCAACAGCCCTGAGCCATTTGAGCCTTGCAATGGACGTACTAGCCAATCAGGCTGACATCTATCAACAGGAGGTGCCATGAAGGATTGTCCAGTGGTATACTCTTCTGCAGATGCTGGGGCTGCCCCCACCCATGCAAACAGAGCCTCACTAAGGGAAGGAGGAGAGGCCTGGCCTCGAAATCCTGAGAGCCTGGAGATCAGCGGGACAACAAGAACCTCTGTAATGGTCGCATGTGAGCATGTGCTCTGGAGCCATTTTGATTGATGTCGCTATCCATCTGAAAATCTGTAGGTAATCCCAAACTCTGGGCATCTTTTGCACCCCGAGGACTGCCAGATGAAAGAATAGACTTCTCGCTCTCTTTTTGGGCAGGAAAATGCTGTACACACGAGCGTCGATTCATGCTCCCAGGAGTTCTAGAGGCCAGGAAGACTGCAATTGACTTTTCCCATGGTTGATCATCCAGCTGATACTCTCCAGGAATTATACCACTCAGGCCGACACTTGAGATATGTCTGTCTGCGACCTGGCTCGTATGAGCCAGTCATTCAAATATTTATGTGTTTATTTATTTAAACAGATTTGTATACCACTTTATCCTTCAATCAAAGTGGTTAACAACACAATTGTGGGTTTACATAAAACAAGAGGGGAGGAGTGATAAGACATACATATAGATATTGGTTACTTGAATCTATCATACATGTTGGTGGAGCAAGGGCTCTTTAAGATACTATATTATATACTTCTGTGAATAAAAGAGTCTTAAGGGATTTGCGAAAATCCTTGATGTCATTTATAACTCTTAATTCATCTAGAAGGGAGTTCCAGAGGGCTGGCGAAGAGACTGAAATAGCTCTTTTTGGAAGTAGCTTGTTTTGTGTTATGGTGTCCTGAAGGTAAGCAGAGTTTGTTAATACTATTAGATAGTAACTTAGTAACATAGTAAATGACGGCAGATAAAGACCAGTATGGTCCATCTAGTCTGCCCAGTAAGATGGCCGGAGTAAGATGGCAGGAGTAGGTGCCACTCTGTGCAGGCCACCCCTCCCCATGTCTTTGTTTAGGGGGTGAACCCACCGTTCCATGCAGGACATCCCTATTTGTTGAGAAGTTAGATCAGTTTATTTTGATTTTATTCTGTTGCTATAAATGGATCCATTGTGTCTGTCGTCTAGGCCTGTTAGTTGTGTCTTTGATCAATAAGCTGTGAAGGGCATCTGCTGAGTATAGGTGCATGATCTTGAATATGTTTATAGTTGTCTTAAACCTTGCCCGTGCAGTTATCGGTAGCCAGTGCAATTGTTGGAGTATAGGTGTAATATGATCATTCTTGGCTGTACCCGTAAAGCACAGTTACATACCTGTAACAGGTGATCTCTGGGAACAGCAGGAATAAGTCTTCACATATGGGTATGTTGGTACCGACGGAGCCTGCGCGGAAACGCTCCCCAGCGTCCAATCAGAAAGCTTTTGGGAGCATCCCACAGTGCCTGCGTGCTGCCTTCCCGCCTTTCCCAACTGTCTCTCCTCAGTTGAGTTTTAGAGCTGAGACAAAGAGAGAGAGAGAGAGAGAGGGAAAGGAAAGAGAGAGAGAGAGACAACGCCTAGGGGAGGTGGGTGTGTTGTGAAAACTTATTCCTGCTGTTCCCAGAGATCACCTGTTACAGGTAAGTAACTGTACTATCTCCAGGAACAAGCAGGAATGAGTCTTCACATATGGGGACTCCCTAGCTTTAGATGCCAGGGAGAGAGCCCATAAGTTGTGTGTCCCTGGAACAGGGCTGCACTTCCCCACCTGGATCTCTGGCATCCCATGAGGGATGGTGGGCAGGAGTTGATTAAGTATGGAACAGGTGTTTAAAAACAGCCTGACCAAACAAGGCATCCCGGCAGGAGTCCTTGTCCAAGCAGTAATGGGCTGTGAAGGTATGAACCGAGGCCCAAGTGGCTGCTCGACAGATGTCATCAATAGATACAGAGTTCAGATGAGCCATCGAGGCTGCCATGGCTCTGACATTGTGCGCTGTGACATGGCCCTCCAGAGAAAGGTTCTTGCTCTGATAGGCGAAAGAAATGCACTGGGCAATCCAGTTGGAAAGTGTTCTCTTGGAGACTGGTTGTCCGAGATGAGAAGGATCAAAGGCAACAAAGAGTTGGGAAGACTTCCTATGTTGCTGTGTCCTCTGTAAGTAAAAGGCCAAAGCTCTTTTACAGTCCAGGGTATGAAGGTTCCTCTCTGCACTTGATGCATGAGGTCCTGGAAAAAAGACAGGTAGGTAGACCTCCTGGTTGAGGTGAAAAGGCGAGACCACTTTAGGCATAAAGTGTGGATTAGTCCCAAGGACCACCTTGTCATGATGGAACCTTGTATAAGGTGGATTAGCTACTAGTGCTTGCAATTCACTGATGCGGCATGCAGATGTGATTGCAATGAGAAAGATAACTTTCCAAGAAAGGCATTTCAAGGAGGTGGTAGCTAAAGGTTCGAAAGGCGGCTTCATAAGCTGACCAAGAACCAAATTTAAGTCCCATGCCACTGGGGGTGGTCTAATGGGAGGCTTTGTTAAAAGGAGGCCTCTCATGAATCTTGCAACAAGAAGATGAGAGGAAATAGGTTGTCCATTTAGAGGCCTAAGGGAAGCTGCAATAGCACTCAAATGGACCCTTACTGAATTTGTCTTAAGGCCTGCATTAGACAGATGAAGGAGATACTCCAGCAACGATTCCAGAGGTATGGCACGGGGGTTAAGACCCTTTTCAGATCACCAGATGGTAAACCTCTTCCACTTGAAAGCATAAGAACGTCTAGTGGAAGGTTTTCTGGAAGCAAAAAGAACATCTTTCACTTGTTGAGAAAGATGAAGATCCTGGAGATCTCGGCCTTCAGCAACCAAGCCCTAAGATGTAGAGACTGGGGATTGGGATGCCATAACCTTCCGTCCTCTTGAGAGAAGAGGTCTGGAGCAGACCCTAACTCTAGGGAGGGGAGCTTGAGAGAGATATTTATTTATTTATTTACATTCTCTTATATACCGCGCTATTCTGCATCAGTGCGGTTTACATTGAACAAACTGAAATGACATTGAACAGGGCATTATAACTTGGAGATAACTATTTTACAGGGAACATGGGCTATGGAGGGTTAAGTGGCTTGCCCAAGACCACAAGGAGCACCTGTGGGACTAGAAACCCCAGTCCTTCCGGCCCAAGATATAGAAGCAGAGGGTACCACACTTGCCGTGGCCAATGTGGAGCTATGAGAATCATGTGGCCTCTGTCTCTCTGGAGCTTGAACAGGGTTTTGGGAATTAGGGGAATGGGTAGAAAGGCATACAGGAAGTCTTGACCCCAGTGAAGGAGGAAAGCATCCCTTGCCTGAGCCCCCTGAGCCGGAGTTCTGGAACAGAACCGGGGAAGTTTGGCATTCCACGGACTTGCAAAGAGGTCTATGTCCGGGGTTCCCCAAATTCGAAAAATTTTGGATACCTGGTCCATATGTAGGGACCACTCGTGTGGAAGCAGAACTCGACTGAGTCTGTCCGCCCAAGAGTTTTGAACACCTGGAAGATAAACTGCCAGAAGATGGATGTGATGCTCTCTGGCGAGGGCCCACAGTCGCAGAGCTTCGTTGCAAAGTGACAGAGAGCCAGTTCTTCCCTGCTTGTTTACATAGAACATGGCTACCTGATTGTCCGTGTGGATAAGGACTGTCTTGTGGCTGAGCAGGGTGTGGAAAACTCGCAGAGCAAGGAAGATTGCTCTGAGTTCCAAGAGATTGATATGTAGACAAGTCTCTTGTTGGGACCAGATGCCCTGGGTGGAGAGGTCCTGAAGATGAGCTCCCCAGCCCATTGGAGAAGCATCTGTTGTAAGAGTTGCTTGGGGTAGAGGTTGTTGAAAGGGGGACCCCAGCAACAAGTTTTGAGGGGACTTCCACCACTGGCGGGACAAAATGAGGCAACTTGTGTTTGCTATTTTGTCTGACAGGCAGCCTACTGCCTGGGTCCATTGGGTGGATAAAGTCCACTGAGCTGCTCTCATGTGAAGGTGAGCATATGGTACCACATGTACAGTGGATGCCATGTGGCCTAGCAACTGTAACATCTCTCGAGCAGTTAGTAGGGGTTTCAACTCTGCTTGAGAAGCTAACTGCACCAAGCGAAGGCAACGGGCCTGGTGAAGATAGGCCCTTGCCTTTGTGGTATCCAGCAACGCCCCTATAAACTCCAGGGACTGAGTAGGGATTAAATTGGATTTTGGGATGTTTATTACCAGCCCTAAATACTGAAGGATACGCATTGTGCAGGTGAGAGAAGTCCTGGCCTCTGATTGAGTGGGAGCTCGAATGAGCCAGTCGTCCAGGTAAGGGAAGACGAATATTCCCAGGGTGCGCAGAAAAGCAGCAACCACTGCCATGCATTTCGTGAACACCCTTGGTGCAGAGGCCAGACCAAAAGGGAGCACTTTGTATTGATATTGCTTTTCCTGAAAAAGGAACCAAAGGAAACTTCTGTGAGATGGATGGATGAGAACATGAGTGTACGCATCCTTGAGATCTAGAGAACAAAGCCAATCCTGACTCTGAAGGTATGGCAGCAGAGTTCCTAGAGAAACCATCTTGAATTTTTCTTTGACTAGGAATCTGTTCTACTCTCTGAGATCTAAGATGGGTCTGAAGCCCCCTGTTTTCTTTGGAATAAGAAAATAGGGGAAGTAGAACCCTGTGCCCTGTTGTTGAAAAGGCACTTCCTCTATGGTCCCCTGGGCAAGAAGAGTGGCAACCTCCTGCTCCAACAGGTTGAGGAGGGAGGGTGGAGAATTGAACTGGTGCACTCTTGTGAGAGGGGGCAAGCTTGAAAAATGAAGCTTGTACCCCTCTCTTATGATGGAGAGTGTCCAATGCTCTGCTGTAATTTGTCCCCATCTGGGGGCAAAGTGACATAACCTTCCTGGAATGGTGGAGGGCTCTGGTCCTTCTAGAGCGAGGAAGGCTAAGTTCTCTAGCAGAAAGTCAAAGGCCCTGAGGGGGCTGAGGTTGCTGGGTTGGAGCAGGCCTCGCAGCCTTTGCTTTACTCTGTTTGGAGGATTGCTGACGTTTGGAAGGGAACTGAGCTGCAGAAGATGCCCGTTGACCATAAGCAGGATAGAATCTTCCCTTCTTAGAAAAAGGTGTTTTCTTGAACAACCTTTTCTTAGCAGGAGCAGCTGTAGATTTGGATAGTCTATCCAAAGCAGAATTTTCAGCATCCATCTGATTGGTAAGGATTGGCAAGCAAAGGCCAAACAGGTTCTCACCTGTAGAAGGGATATTTCCCAATTCATCTTGAACCCAGATCTCCAAATCAGATGCTTGAAGCCAAGCAATCCTACGTGCACCTATGGCAATAGCTGAAGCTCTGCTTACGCATTCAAAGGAGTCGAAAGCTACACGGTTGGAGAACTTGGAGATATCCTGGGCATGTTTGAGCCCAGTGAGAAATTCCTGCCTTTTATCGTCAGATATAAAAGGACTTAAAGTCTGCAAATGGTCAGTGACTTCTTTTAAGAACATTCCCATGTAAAGACTATAGGAATTAATTCTCGCAGCAAGCATGGAAGGCATGTCTTTTGGCACTTCTAATCTTTCTCATAGCAGACTCAACCACAATAGAGTGGTGAGGAAGTTGAGTTTTATGGAAACCAGGACAAGGAGGGAGACGATACATGGTATCCAAACTGCGAGAATGAGGAGAGGTGGTTAGAGGTGCTTCCGACATCCTCAACATGAGATCATACAGAATCTCATGAATAGGTAAGGTAGCTGCCTCTTTAGGAGTTTTAGGATATTGTAGAATATCTAACTCCTTGGCTCTGGGCTCTGATTCAGGAGCCACTGTAATAGAGAGACCCCGAGCCACCTCTCTGATAAAGTCTTGAAAAGACAAATCCTCTGGAGGAGACATCCTTCGTTTAGGAGAGGACTCCTCCTGTGGAAGAAGCATCACTGCATCGACCGACTCTTCAGAATCCTCAGAGTCATCAGAGGAATCGAAGTATCGTCTGTCCGGATGCTCTTGCAAAGCCCGATACCGTACCGACCGGTATCGGTATCGGGAATCACCAGTACCGGGGTATCGGTACCGGAGGGCTTTAGAGGACAGAGTACCAGCATAGCGGACGCCGATGTCGATGCCACCAGTACCGGGATCGGTGCCGATGGCGATGCTAGAGCCGGTACCGGCGGAGTAGTCTGTTGCGGTACCACGGGCATCGATGCCACAAGGAAAGCCGCCAGACTGCGTTTGATGGACAGGATCCTCTGATCCATCGACGCCGCCAATGCCTGGAAGTCGGTACCGGTGGAAGCCACCGGTACCCCAGAGCATGGCACCAGGGGATCTGTCGAGGCCACGCCCTCGAGATCATCCTGAAACCCCGATGATGATGCTTTAGAGGCCGAAGCCTCCCGCCGGGGTAATTTTGCCGGTGCAGAATCCTCGAGGGCAAGGCCAGAGGCATCTCGATGCTTAGAAGGAGATCTACCCTTTGAGGACCGGCTGGACTTATGTTTAGTTACCTGAGATCCATGTGAGGAAGAAGAAGCCCTGGAAGACGTCGATGCCACCAAAGCCGCATCAGAGGGAAACAGGGTACTGAGCTTGGCAGCTTGGTTTTGCCGACCTCTTTTAGACATCATGGAACAGGACACACAATCTGATATGAAATGGTCAGGACCTAAACATTTTAGACACCATTCATGGGTGTCGGTGACAGAAATAGTACCGCCACATTTTGTGCACTTTTTAAAACCTGAGGCAGGCTTCTCCATATTTAAGGAAAAAAAAACGTTTTGGGCCTAAGGCCCAAAACTGAAGTGCACCTGAAGAAAAAGAACGGTAAAAAGGTTTCTTTTTTTTTTTACGGTTGATATTGTGTATCTGGACTTTCAGAAAGCCTTTGACAAGGTCCCTCATCAGAGACCTTTGGCAAAACTAAAGAGTCATGGGATAGGAGGCAGTGTACTATTGTGTATCAGGAACTGGTTAAAAGATAGAAAGCAGAGGGTAGGGCTAAATGGCCAATTTTCCCAATGGAGAAAGGTGAATAGTGGTGTACCCCAGGGATCTGTGCTGGGTCCGCTGCTTTTTCACATATTCATAAATGACCTGGAAAGTGGAATAACGAGTGAGGTTGTCAAATTTGCAGATGACACAAAACTATTTAAAGTTGTTAAAACCCAAGAGGATTGTGGAAAATTGCAAGAGGATCTTGATAAATTGGAAGACTGGGCATCAAAATGGCAGATGAAATTTAATGTGGACAAGTGCAAGGTTATGCACCTAGGGAAGAACAACCCAAACTATGGTTACACGATGCAAGGTTCCACATTAGGAACCACCACCCAGGAAAAAGATTTAGGCGTCATTGTGGATACCATGTTAAAACCCTCGGCCCAGTGTGCAGTGGCGGCCAAGAGAGCAAATAGAATGCTAGGTATGATAAGGAAAGGAATGGAAAATAAAACAAAAGATATTATAATGCCTCTATATCGTTCCATGGTGAGACCGCACCTTGAATATTGTGTGCAATTCTGGTCGCCGTATCTTAAAAAGGATATAGCGATTTTAGAAAAGGTTCAGAGAAGAGCCACCAAAATGGTAAAGGGGATGGAAGGATACTCCTATGAAGAAAGGCTAAAAAGGTTAGGGCTCTTTAACCTGGAAAAGAGACGGCTGAGGGGAGATATGATAGAAGTCTATAAATTAATGAACGGAGTGGAATGGGTAAACATAGATCGATTGTTTACCTTATCAGAATATAGAAAGACTAGGGGACATGCAATGAAGCTACAGGGTAAACTATTTAAGACTAATAAAAGAAAATATTTTTTCACTCAACGTGTAATCAAACTCTGGAATTTCTTACCAGAGGATGTAGTAAAGGCTGTTAGTGTAGCTGGGTTTAAAAAAGGTTTGGACAAGTTCCTGGAGGAAAGGTCCATAAACCATTATTAAGAAGGGACTGAGGATATCAATGCTTGAACCAATACAAGCATTGTGGAACCTGTGTCCCTTGGGGAAACTGCTAGGTACGTATGACCTAGATTGGCCACTGTTGGAAACAGAATACTGGGCTTGATGGACCTTGGTCTGACCCAGTATGACATATCTTATGTTCTTATGTTCTTAAAAGAACAAGGACCGGCGGTACCGGTACAGCATCGAAGAAGGCAGACGCGACAGAAAAGAAATAAAGAAAAAATAAGGAAATTCTTCTGCGGTGACAGGAACACAACCTGATGGCTCCACGGAAAAAGAAGAACTGAGGAGAGACAGTTGGGAAAGGCGGGAAGGCAGCACGCAGGCACTGTGGGATGCTCCCAAAAGCTTTCTGATTGGACACTGGGGAGCGTTAGCGCGCAGGCTCCGTCGGTACCGACGTACCCATATGTGAAGACTCATTCCTGCTTGTTCCTGGAGATTGATACGTGCTATGGTATTCTGTACCAGTTGGAGTGGGTATATAGATTTTATGGGCAGACCCTGATATAAAGAGTTTCCGTAATCTAATATTGGGATAATGATCGCTTGGTATACAGTGCGGAAATGGCTTTGGCTGAGGATTGGTTTAAGTCTCCTGACGAGCTTCAATCATTGGTATGCATTGGCAGCAGTTTTGTTTATATGTGATTTCAGGCTTAGATTTTTATCCAAAATAATGCCCAGGTATTTTACCTCGTCTTTTAGAGATATTGTTCTATCCTGTAAACTAATAGTTGGAGGTGGGTTGTAGTTGAGGTTACCAGAAATGAACATTGCCTCTGTTTTGTCAAAATTAAAACTTTTATGTTGTTGTTGGCGAACCACTTGGTCATTTCTTCAAGGCACCGGGTCATAGGGGTTATATCAGGGTCAAGTGTATTTAATGGTGCATATACCATGTCGTCGGCATATAGGTGGAAATAAATTCCATGACTTTTGATAAAAATCACATACAGGCTGGATATACAAGTTGAATAGGATGGACGAGAGCCTGATCCTTGGGGTATGCCTTGAGTGATGGTGAACTGTGTTGATTTTCTTTGGTCACATTTGACTTGCTGTGTTCTGTTTGTTAGATAAGATGTAAAGCATTTTATTGTGTTATTGTGTAGTCCGATCTCTTGAAGTCGATTCAACAATATGGAGTGGGACACCGTGTCGAACGCTGCAGATATATCCATGAAAACTAGAAGAAATCCACTTGTTGTATTATCTAGGCCCTTGAGCAGGTTGTCAAAGAGGGATGTAAGTAGGATTTCCACATTGTGTTGTGGCTTGAAGCCATGTTGTTGAGGGTCTATCGGGGCATGCAGATCAATGTGATCTTGTAACTGTTTTTGTACTACTTTTTCGATGATCTTCGATATGAATGGGAGGCTTGAGAAGGGACGGTAAGAATTTGGGTCAGTGGTGCTTAGCTTTGAGTTCTTAAGGACAGGCCGTATTATTGCATGTTTGAGTACTTGTGGTAAGTATCCTTGTTGTAGAGATTCCTTTACAATTTTGTGGAGGTGAGGACCTAGCTGGTCCTTAGCATCTTTGATCCATTCCACCGGACAAGGGTCAGATGGCGATGTCGTCGTGTTTAGGGTGTTAATAATATCCACTATGTGCTTGGCTATTGGCATACTAAAGTCATTCCAGGACTGATGGATTTCTGCCCAATTAGGGTGGCATGTCACAAGAGGGAAAGTGAGTGTCTGACTGGAGTGCTTATTTATTATGTGGTTCGCGAATTCTTGGGGGTCAAGCTGATGAGTGGTGCATTGTGGGATGTCTTTAGTGAGTTTTTGAACAATATTGAAAAGTTCCCTAGATTTATTTGCTGCTCTCATGATGAGATTAATGTGATGTTGTTGTTTGTGATCGCTTATCAAGATGCTGTATTTTTGTTGTTCAACTCTATATTGATGTAAGGTTTCTTGTGATTTGTTTAGTCTCCATTTCCTTTCTAGTCGTCTGAGTGAGCGCTTGGCTTCTCTGATTGAATTCAAGTACCAAGGGGCATTACTTCTTCTATGTGTGTATAATTTAGCTCTGATTGGAGCTGCTGCCACTTTGGAAATGACGTGGTTCAATTTTTCTATGGTTTGCTCTAGGTTTTCACATTCTTGCATCACTTGTGGTATTATTTGTTTCAGGAAAGCTTCTTTGTTGTAAGCTCTGAATCTTCTTGTAAGGTTTTCTTCTTTAATGGGTTGATTTGGGGGTCACTAGATATAGAGTGAATGAGAGGATATGGTGATCTGACCATGGGTTCATTTTAGTGAGTTGTGTTGGAATGAAGATAAGGTCCGGTGTAGTCCCATGAATGTGAGAGGGAGCATTGACCATCTGTCTGTAATCAAGTGCATCCAGGGCTTTGATGAACGCTTTAGTACCTTTGACGGATGCAGAGGTAAGGTTGCAGTCACCCAGGGCTATGAGCGGTTTATGCTTGAAACTGTATGCACAAATTGATTCAAGTATTCCTGACAGATGTTCAGCCTTGGCATTAGGAGGCCTGTATGTGAGGCAAAAGCTGACGCAATGATTTGAAATTATTATTGCGCTTGATTCAGCTGAATTGTTTGTGGAGATAATATTAAATTTGTATTTTTTTCTGGTCAATATTAGCACCCTTCTCTTCTGTGGCAACTATAAGATGTGAAATCAGGTGGTGTAATTTGATTTAAGATGACTTGGTCCATGTCTGTAAGCCATGTCTCAGTAATGCATATTACTGTATATCAAGCTTTTGGTCCAGGATGTAATCATGGATGGTATATGGCTTATTTCTAATTGACCTGGCATTTAGTAATGCGCAGTTAATAGCGGAGTCAAGAATGGGGTTGCTGGTTGCTTTCCGTGATGGTGTTGTCCAACCCGCCCTGCATTCATTGTCTGGTGTTAGCTGTCTGGTACGCTGTTGGAGCGGTGGGGCAATGATCCAGGGTGAATAAAGTGGATATGAAGGCAGGAATGTTTAGGGAGGTATGTGAGAATTGTGTCGGGTTGGAGGCATCAGCAGTAGTAATGTGAAGTATGTTAAGAAATGCTGGTAAGTGGGAGACATGACCACTCTCAAGATAGTATGCAAGTATGTAAGCGTATATACCTGAGTTCCAGTATGGTTCTCAATTCAAGTGAGAAGAGGCCCTAGCTTATAACACTTTTGATTTGTAATGCAGTATTACAAATGGGTATTTTGCCTGTCTGCAGCCTGATCTCAGAGTGCTCACCTAGCATGTAGTAGAGCAGGGGTAAGTGTAGTGAACAACAGGCGGGTAGGTTAGAAGAATCACAACTTGGTCTACGATGAAATTATTCTGTACGGGTATTTGATGGATCAGGTACACACTCGTAACTGACGCTTGTGTCCGAGGATCCTAGTACTTGTTATTCTTCCTTGGTGTATTTCGAGGAGGCCGCCTCTACACCCCGCCTAAGGGCCATGCAAGGCGAGCCTGCTGGTTCCCTTCAAGTTATGCAGCCTACCTTGTTTTTCCTTTCCCGATTGTTTTATGGGTGAACACAGATCCCTTTCCACCTCAGCACCGTGGCTGCCACCACCACAAACTTTGAGAATGTCCTCCAAGTGGTGTAAGACCAAAAGGGAGAGCGGCAACCTAAAACTGAAAGCCAAAAAGGGTGAACTGGAGAAAACGCTGCTGATCCCGGCAGATAGGATGTGGAAACGGGCCTAGGTCTGATTCAGGGACACAAGAAAACTCCCGTGCTGCACTACCTGGATCACTGAACGCAGAATCTCCATATGGAAGTGCAATGCTTGCAAGTAGGCATTGACCCCCTTTGAAGTCAAGAATGGACAGAAGGATCAGTCCTTCTTCACACCACAACAGAGATGGAATACCAGCCCTTACCCCACTTGGCAGAGGGGACCAGTGTAACCGCCTGTAGATGAAGCAATCTTCCAGAATAGTCTGAACAATGATTCTTCTTGGCTGCAGAGCCACATGGGGAGCTAACAATGGCATTCAGAATAAGTTTTCTACATTTTAGTACATAGCCATGACATAAGATGCCTAGCACCTAGCGAAACACGGAGACCTGGGCTCACTACTGGTACAAAAGAGACATAACCTGCCACACATTGGAGGTACCCCAGAATAAGCCCTGTCATTGCGCTGGATGGGAGGAGGAATTACTGAAGGTGGCAGGCTCCCAGCTTTGGCGGACCCCATGTGGGACTGGGTCCAGGACCAATAACCTGAAGAAGCAGCAAAGATGGCCTTTCCAGGGCGATACAACGTGGATCCCGGGGACTGAGATATCGGGAATGAAGATAAAGGGTAGAGGCAAAGGAAGAAGACATCTGATCCATTTCCCAGGCCCCTTGGGCCTATCCTCTGGGAGGTGGTCAGGACTGAACTCACCCAAACCCTTAACCTACTTCTCCAAGTCTCCCCAAACAGTGGCTTCCTTTAAAACAAGCCAGACCCACTGGGGATTGTAAGCTGAATCCGCTGCTCAATGGCAAAGCCACAGCCAGCATCGTGCCACCATTTAACCCTATCAAGGCTCCCTTTAAATTTCTAATCCACATTCTGCAGCCGGGTTAATTTTTCCATCTCTCAGGAAAATTGTGCTGGTTTTATTCAATATGTTATAACAGTGATTTTCTTTCTGCTATGGTCATGTATTATATACCATTTGATAGAAAAATGAGACAGCAACACAAATATGTATAACTGAAGGCTCAAAAACATGAAAATAGGTGCACTTTATTTATAAAAGCAATCGTTATTAGTTGCATACATTTAATTTAATTTTATCATAACAATTACAAGTTATTTAAGATCTTCATTATTATGAAAATATGCAAAACATGGTGCAGCACAGAGAGGTACATTTCCACAGTCAGCACAGTGATATTTAGTTTCAACACGTTTACGATTGTCACCAGCAACATGTCGATGTCCGAGACTCTCATTGCACACGCGACACTGTCGAAATACGGTAGTTTTCTTCTCAGTTGGTGGAATGAGACTAGGGAAATGTCTAGCAGTCAAGCGAAATGGGGAAACACCAGTACTTGGTTGGCCACCAGCATCACATGCACTAGCATCAGGACCAACTGCTTCAATGATAGCCAAGATAAGCTTCATACGGAAGTCAAGTCCTGTCACTTTCTCCTCTGGGTGGGACTTGCTCCAGAGTATCTGAGCATTGAGTACTGCTATGTCCAACAGATGAAAGGCAACTTTCTTGTACCACTTTACAGTTTTGCACAGAAAAGCATAATACTCCAGTAACTGATCTGTTCTGTCTACACCGCCCATTATGTTGTTGTAGTCAACGATAACTTGTGCCTTTCGAATTGGCTGATCATTACGATCTCTTTTTCCAGTGTCAACTACAGAGCCATCATGACAGTTGGACAACATTTATTTATTTATTTATTTTATTATTTTATTTAACAGCTTTTATATACCGCACTATTAATCATCAGCGCGGTTTACAATTTAACAACTTTGTACTTAAGCATAAAACATATGTCAAGTTTACAGGTAACAGGGAATGAAACATGGATAACTGGGGTTGAAATAAATGACAGAATTCACAACTATTTACAATAAATTCTCAAATGTTTTGAGTTCTAAAGAAGGGGATCTACAAGGTTTTGAACTGGGGCGAGCATTGAAGTTACAGGAGCATATTTGACTAACTATGATCATTGATTTGTGTTGGAGGGGGAGGGGGTGGGGAGCCAGTGCCTTGTGAGAAATGATGTAGGAAGAGGTGAGTTTTCAGAGATTTTCTGAACTGGGACAGGTCTTTTTGTGATCTGATGTTAGGTGGCAACATGTTCCAGCATCTAGGGGCGAAGGATGAGAATGCTCTTGAGGTAGTTGTCTGGGTGAGTTTTGTCAGGCCTTTTGGGATCATTAACGTGTTCTCTGTTACAGATCGTCTAGATCTGGTGTTCTGTGCATGATGAAGGAGGTCAGATAACGAGGATGGTGATATTTGGTGGAATGCTTTGAAGGTCAAAATGAGTGCTTTGTATAAAATCCTGCATGATATCGGGAGCCAGTGAAGTTTGAATAGGATGGGAGTAATATGTTGACTCCTTGAGGCTCCATGTAGAACCCTGGCCGCTGTATTCATGGCCAATTGTAGTGGATTCAGCATGCTCTTGGGTAGACCGTGTAATACAATATTTGCGTAATCGAAGTGTGGAGTGACTAATGCCTGGAAGGTTGTGCGAAAGTCATATGGTTCAAGCATAGGTTTGAGATGTCGGAGTGTCCTGATCTTGTGGTAGATGGCTTTTACTGTATTTTTTATATGATCTTTGAACTCAAGCCGCTGGTCAAGTATAACACCTAGGTAATGTATTGTAGTTTTGAGTGGTAGATCGGCATCTCTTGTTTTTAGAGTTGGTGGAGGAGAGAAGTCTTTGTTCCTTGTGACGATGAGGACTTCTGTTTTTTTAAATTTAATTCGGAGATTTTGTGTGAGCAGCCAGTCTGAGATTGAATTGAAGCAAGTGATTAATGTAGTGTAGTCAGGTTTCAACACGTTGATTGGTGTGAATAGGAGCACATCATCCGCGTAGATGAGGCATGATATTCCGAATGAACGGGAGATGTTGCAAATGGGCTGCATGTAGATATTGAATAGCAGAGCTGAGAGGGAGGAACCCTGTGGTACTCCTTGCTTCTGATGGAAAGGCTGAGAGGTGGTATTACCAATCCGGACTTGTTGCCAGCGGTCTTCCAAGTAAGATTTGCACCAATTCCATGCCATTCCTTGAATCCCTTTTTCGTGGAGACCGGCAAGCAATTGGTCATGATCAACAGAGTCAAAAGCTGCTGCTATGTCTAGGAAGATCATTGCGACTCCATTTCTGATGTTGTCTGTTGTATTAATGAGCGTGTTCATTAGAGAAGCTAGGAGAGTTTCAACTCCGTGAGCTTCTCTGAAACCATGCTGGTTTGGATCTAGTGGGGCTTCGGAATCAATATGTTGTTGAATCTGTCTCAGTATTACTTTTTCTAAGATCTTGGCTAATAAAGGGATACTTGAAATTGGGCGGTAGGAGTCTTCCTTTTTCGGATCGAGTTTATTGTTTTTCAGTAAGGGACGGATGGAGGTCTGTTTGAGAGCTGTTGGAAATATCCCAGTGCTAAGTGACTGGTCAGCTAAGGCTGATATGTATGGGCTGAGCTCTGTTCTCAGTGATTTTATCCAGTGGGCTGGACATGGACCGTTGGGGGCGGTGGTGGCATTGATGGAGGTTATGATTTCTTCAATTGTCTTTGGGGTTGGGGATGAGAACTTATTAAGTATGAATTGGAAGTTGGAAGGTTGTGTGGTATCACTTGTGGTTAATGTTGTGATCTTGATCGCCTTGGATTGGATATAGTCAGCATATAGTTGTGGATGTATATGTTCCTGTTGTGGTGAAGAAGGCTCATTAGTTAGGGATTTTACTAATTGAAAGAGATCTCTCGGTTTGTTAAGAGAACGGCTAAGAAGCCTTGCATGATATTCTTTTCTCTTATCCCAAGTTAGCTGACGATGAGATTTCAAGTGAGATAAGTAAATGGATTGATCATAAGGGTTTAGGGAGTGTCTCCATTTCTTCTCTAGTCTCCTCAGTTGCTGTAAGGAGGATCGTAACTCGGAGGAGAACCATGGAGCGTTCTTCTTCTTGGAAATAGAAGAGTTGGTAAAGGATTGGTTATCTGTGATGTTAGGCTGGGCTGATAGTCCAAGGGCGCTGTTCCAATTTGATACAATCTCATCAATGTTGTCTGGTATTGTAGAGAGTTTTGGGATGGTTTGGGAAGTGATTGTGTCTATGTTGAATGGTTTGAATCATGCTGGTTTCGATGGTGGATAAACATCTGGTGGTTTGTTTGAAGATTCCTCAGATGGTATGATGAATGTTATGAGGTTATGATCGGACCAGGGGACAGGGGTTGATAAGGGCTCGAGTTGATTTAGTAGTTCCAAGGATGATGATGGGGCAAAAATGAGGTCAAGGAGATTTCCTTGTTTATGGGTAGAGTTTTTTACAATTTGTCTGTAGTGTAGATTGGTCATGGCATCAAGGAAGGAGTTGGATACTGAAGGCAATGTGGATGCAAGATTGAAGTCTCCGAGGATCCAGTTAGGTTTGTTGATATCTATCGGGTTGATGGCAAGATCAATTATGTTTGAGAGATCATCGGCAGGAGCATTTGGGGCTCTATAGATGAGGTTTATGGTATTGGTATTGTTGGAGATGGATAGAGTATTTGTATGGTTTGGGGCATTGGTAGAAGAGACGTGGTATTTCAAATCAGTTCTTGCTATTATGCAGACTCCTCCTCCTTTTCTGTTTTCTCTGTTACAGGTGTAAATGAAGTAGTTAGGTGGGGTAAGTTGGTTCATTAGGACGTTATCAGTGTTAGAAAGCCATGTTTCTGTGACCAGAAGGATGTCTAATGTAAGGTTTGAAATAAGGTCAATGATAGCAGGCCATTTGTTGCGGGCTGAGCGTGCATTAATGAGAGCACACTTGAGATCCTGTGAGGTAGTTCTTAGAATAGATCTTTTGCCGTTTGTTGTTTCAAGAGGTACATACAGAAGGTAGGTGTGTCTATTATATGTACTTTGTGGGAATTGCTGTTGATTATGGTGGGATTTCCTATTCCTGGATTGGTATATAGGGATAGGGTTGGCATCAGATGTTAGGGCAAAGGAAGTGTGTAAGATGCTAGAGAGGGTGGAGAGGAGCAGGAGGGCAAACATAATGGTAGCCATGATGTAATCCTAAGATGGTGGTTAGAGTGCAGATACTTTATATAATAATAGTAGTGCGATGCGGACAGTACAGGTACTTTTGAGATAATCAAAACTACATAAAAGTAGTTAAAAGTGATTTTTTACATCGCAATCATAGATACAATATACTTTGTAATGTACTCAAAGGTTACAATATGGTGGTTACAAAGGAGAATACTTTGTAGCAATCGTAGTTACAAGATAGGGTTAACAGGTTAACTTACAGTTATAATAATCTGATCTAGGGTCCTTTGCTGTTTTCTCAGCTATAAGGTTTGGTCTCAGCTGGGTTAATCAGGTGATTGAGCTGATCATCAGGTGTGTTAGCTGGAAATTAGTCCGGTAAATACGGTCCACGCCTAAGGGCCACGCCAAAGGGCACTCTGGCGAGGTCCTCAGGCGCGGGCCCACCCGATCGGCGCCGGCTTAAAAAGCAGCCGAGAACTGCCCCGATTGGGCACAGGAGCAGGAGGGGAGGTCCTTGTGTGTGCTGACTCCGGCCCGCTCGCTACATAATTCTTATCATACCAGCAAAGTGCTAGCAGTTTATCTGTTGTACGATATGTGACATCTCCTCGTTTCAATTTGCTTCCATCTACATTTAGACGCAGGTCAGTAGGCATACCAACTCGACTGGATCGTATCGTTCCAAAGCAGGATGTTGCTCGGTCATACATATCCATACAGAGTTCTGGACTGTTGTAGTAGTTATCCACAGCCAATCGATAGCCTTGATCAAGCAGTCCATCCATCAGATTCAGCAAAATACAGTAGCTACTTCCATGTAAACCATCACTTAGAACTGCATCTTGACCTGAGTATAGCATATACTTCCAGGTGTATCCACTACGTGACTCACACAGCTCATATGATTTGATGCCAAATCTTGAGCGTTTTGTAGGTATGTATTGTTTGAAATATAACCTTCCTTTGAAAAACAGTAGAGATCCATCAATTGAAATGTCTTGTTCCGGGATATAAACAATTTGGAATTGCTTTGTGATAATGTCATAGAATGGATGAAGCTTCCAAATGCGATCACCCTCGGGTTTCTGTGTTGCATTGTTTTGAAAGTGAAGGGCCTGTAATATTCGCTTATATGTATTTCGGCTCATTACTGATGGAAAGAATGGAGTTTCTAACAGTAGTTGACCTGACCAATACAAGTCGATCATAGGCTTCTTGATTATTCCCATAGCCATCGTCAACGCCAACATTCTCCATATAGCATTATGGTCAACGTCTTGCCATTTTCTCATTCGGGCATGAGGCTTGTCAGCTGGTATTTTAGCACACAGTTCTGCTGCATAGCGATTTGTCTCAAGAACAATCATTGAAATTAGTTAATCTGTAACAAAGAGCTTGTAGAAGTCCAATTTAGTTGCATTGACACCCATACGTTTGGCTATGCCTGGTTGTGCAATGAAAGGAAACTGACGGACGTCTTTTGGAGTTGTTTTCCATGGAAGACTGCTTCTTCTTGTCCGTACTTGTGATGTAGTTGCATTATCACCATGGTCTGCAGTATGACGGCAAAGCTTCCCTCTATATTTACAGATGGTTCAGCCGCGGCCACAACTGTAAATGAAAATGTTTTATTATAGTTGACATTTTTCAAACTGAACAATTTATCAATATAAATGTGACATTTAGTGTTTTGTTATACCTAAAGACATAGCTGATATAGGTGACATAAATAATGTCTGCAAATAATTACGAACCTGGAGGTTCAGCTGCGGCTGCTACTGAATCTGGGTCACTGTCATCCGAGCCTTCAAAGTCCACATTTTTTGTGAAAACGTCTTTAGTTTCATTATCAATGACATCTTCGCCACTGCTATTACTGTTACCATCACTTTCTGTGAGAAACCTAATGACTTCAGCAGCTTTATATCGTTCTTTTCGTTTTCTTTTACCAGCTGACTCCATCTTGTTTACTTTGCTTTTAATTCTAAATGACCTATTGCTAATGACCTATTTGCAGATTGTTTTCTGGCTGTTTTGGCCTGGTGTATAAATAGAAACACTAGCACAAATCTCTTTTCATCAGTCCAAATGTGTGCTGTCATTAGCTTCCGGTATTTCGCTCATTAATATTTAGTATCGGCATCATTGCGCCGATCCCGAATATTTCGGGCTCAGCCATTTGGTCAGAATTTTGGGTCCCGAGTATTTCGGGACCAGCCTGGAAAGGGTTAAAAAGCAATATCTTTAGCCTCCAAGTGGGCTAAAGCAGACAGTGTCTGGGGGGGAGAGAGGGTCACATGATGCAGTAAGCTGAGAGGACTAGTTTTTCTCCGCTCCAGGGCTTCCTACCTTTGCATACCCCTATAAATTTTAACTTGCAGTTTTTAGCCCCCACACATAAGCAGATTGGGTCTAGGATTGTTCTAGCGGCCTCTGTACTGACCTGGGAGTTTCTTCTGTGAGCTGGCAATGAATGTTGGGAGAAGAATCGTGTACTAGACCCAAAGATGGCCACCGACCTTCCAGTCACCCCGAGCAAAGAACCATCTCCCAGCATGGTGGAGGAGGTGTCTCAAGCAGTGGTGCGGGCCTTGGACGAGCGTTTTAAGACTCTATCCGACCAAATCGTGCAAGTAGGTCAAGCAGTGACTGAATTTAATGGCCGCATTGATCTGGACGAACAGTGGGTTTTGGATATGGAGGATACTCAGAACACCCATGCCACTGAGCTGAAGCAAATAAAAGGAGCGTCTCCACCTTCAGGAAGAGAAGATCGATAATCTCAAGAACAGAGGCCGGAGGAAAAAACCTCCGATTTGTGGGAATCCCAGAATCGGTTGCGGATACTGAACTGAGGATTTTTTGGAAAAGTGGGTCTCTCTTAACTTGTTGTTGGACAGTCAAATGGGCCCGATTCGTTTGGAGTGGGTACACCGTTTGGGGCCTCACCAAGAGAATCACATGCAGCCTTGCGTTGTGATTGCACGCTTCCATTTATTTATTTTATTTTATTTAACAGTATTTCTAAACCGCCTTATCATAATAATCAAGGTGGTATCACAGCAAACAATCTGGTAGTGTGAGTGTGTTGTACATGCAGTGAGGGTGAGGATTTTGTTGAGTGTGTGTTGTATTGTGTGCTAGATTGGTTTGAGCTATGTACAATGTGGGCTATATACAGTGGTGCTAAAGACATTTATATACATACAGTGTTAGGCGGTAACATGTGCTGTTATACAGACAATTAGGTTATGTGATGTGACCATAGTGTTCTATGAACAGCATGGTTTTCAGCTGTTTTCTGAAGTCTTTGAGGTCTGTGGTTGCCCTCAAGTCG
The DNA here is from genome assembly GCA_033557465.1 of Ichthyophis bannanicus. Taxonomy (NCBI): domain Eukaryota; kingdom Metazoa; phylum Chordata; class Amphibia; order Gymnophiona; family Ichthyophiidae; genus Ichthyophis; species Ichthyophis bannanicus. Next base: position 370,258,679 of record CM066031.1, read on the forward strand.
TCCGGTAGTTTGTTCCATATTGTTGGAGCAGCCATGGATAGTGCTCTGTCTGTTGTGTCCTTGCGTGTGTGTTTGTATTCACTTGGGGTGCTGACTCGGTTGTGTGTTTGTTTTCTTCTAGGACGTGTGCTGGTGTCTGGTTGTATGAGGGTGTGCAGGCTGTTGGCTGATGTGTGCTGTTTTATCTTGAATAGGTTTATGATAGTTTTGTATCTGATGCGTGCACCGATTGGAAGCCAGTGTAAGTCCTTCAAGGTGGGTGTGATGTGCTCCTGTCTTGCAGTTCCGGATATGATTCGTGCTGCTGTGTTTTGTGCCAGTTGGAGTGGTTTGATGGCTTGTTTCGGTAGTCCAAGGTATATCGGATTGCAGAAGTCCAGTAGTGGGGTTATCAGTGCTTGACAGACGGTACGGAAGTGTTCTGGGGCGAGTAGTGGTTTCAGTCTCCTGATGATTCGCATCTTGTAGTAGGCTTTTTGGTCTTGTCTATGTGTGGCTTGAGATTGAGTTTATTGTCCAGGGTAACCATGACTTTATCCATAAGGAGGCTGCGCTTCGGACAGCCTGGATGCGATGCAACATGGACACCGAAGTAAAAAATGATTCTCATATTCCAGTATTACTCGATGCTTCTTAGTTAAAGATCCTGGAAATTTTCTACAGTATGCACCCAGTTGGTGAACCGCAGTGTCCGCTTCACCCTCCTATATCCTGCTCAGTTCTGGAATGGATATCAGGGACAGACCTGCTACTTTTCCACTCCAGTAGAAGATGGACGTTTTGTTGAAAATCTGCTAGAGGGAACCCAATAGCAGCACCGCCAGATGCCGAGAATATAATTAAAAGGCCCTTGCTGCACTGGATTAACCACAACTTTATTCAGACCTCCAATGTTTGAGTCTCAGTGACCCTGGAGAGATTATCCATGGGGCAGTTGTGGGCCACAATTGAATGTTGACCTTCCCAGAGAGGGCTATAGTGCTTTCACAGTTATAATTTGACCAGGGAGTACTTCGGTCTTGAGAGTTCTCTCCTATGTTACCCTTACCCTTTTTTTTTGTTATACTAGCCCCTTTTAGTTTTGGTCCTTTTATCTTCATTCTGCCTTTCCTTTTTCCACTTCTACCTTTTTGTTATTGCGATTTTGTTATTCCCCCACTCCCCTACATAATGTGTGTCCAGTAGTCTGTTCTTTTATGAGCTGATGTGCAACTGAGGTATGCTGGTATTGGGTGAGTGGGGGAATGCAGGATTTCAACCATCAGATGCTTCGTGGTATGGTGTGAGGAGTGAATGGACTGTGCAGGTATGTGTGAGATATCCGACTGGGTAGGGGATGAGGGTAAGTAGGGTGGGGTGGTCACATAGGTGCCGAGGTGGGAGGACACAGGGCAACATGAGCAACACCGTTCCTAGCCCTGTGCAAGCAGTACAGCCGCACAGGGCGCAAAAGGATTAGGTGCGCATGTCGGACTGCCGCCGGACAGGATGGGCCAGTCTGTTGGAGGAGACCAATAAGGGTAGCTACCTGGAAAATAGAGAGGGGTGCTTTGTTAGTGGAAACGAGTTATTTATCCAATTCCCCATGGGACTGATTATTTTGCCTGGTATCAGAGTTCTGTGTGTAGTGTAATACCCCAATCAGTAGCGGGAGGTATAGTCATCCTTATTTGGTCCCATGGCCTCTTCCTTCCCTGGGCGCTGTGTGAGAGTGAGAGGTAACGGAGTATTTAAATGCGAACCCAGATGTACCATAGTGTGTGGGTATATGAACTGTGTTTCCAGTGGGAGTGGGACATTGCTGTTTATTACTTAGTTAATTGGGCAGTTGTGTGGGTTGGAGCGATACTTTTACTGCTTATGAGGAGGGAGAACATTTTTCACAGTGCCACCATGCATTGCTGTGATGACAGCTGGCTCCATCCCCAGGTTGGGAAGGGAGGGTTAGGGATGGGTGGATGAATTTCCTGCCAGTGCTCCTACAGCTCTCAGGGGAATAGTGGGAGGGCTTAGGTTGGGGGGACCTCCCTCAAAGATTATATCCCTCTTGTGTAATGGTTTATTTGTGTACTGGGTCACATGAGTAAACAAGGCTTTAGAATAAAATTTCTTGGAATGTTAGAAACATAGAAATATGATGACAGAAAAAGACCACATGACCTATCTAGTCTGTCCTTCCATATCAACTACAACAGTCCCCTTTTTTCCTTTAGAGACCCTCTGTGTTTGTCCCATGCTTTTTTGAATTCCGTTACTGTCCTCATCTCTACCACCTCCACTGGGAGACTATTCCACGGATCCACTACTATTTCCATAAAGAAATATTTCCGCATATCACTCCTGAATCTATCCCCCTTCACCCTCATCCCATGTCCCCTTGTAGCAGAACTTCCTTTCAATTGAAAGAGGCTCTCCCCCTGAATATTTATGCCATGGAGGTATTTAAACATCTCAATCATATCACCTCTAGCCTGCCTTTCCTCTAAGGTGTACATATTAAGATCCTTAAGTCTGTCCTCATATGCTTTATAATGAAGACCACTAACCATTTTAGTAACCACCCTCTGCACCGACTCCATCCTGTTCACATCCTTTTGAAGGAGCGGTTTCCAGAATTGCACACTATACTCCAAATGAGGTCGCACCAAAAGACTTATACAGAGGCACTATTACCTCCTTTTTTCTGCTAGCCATTCCTCTTCGTATGCACCCAAGCATCCTTCTAGCTTTTGCTGTCGCCTTTTCTACTTGTTTAGCTACTTTAAGATCATCAGACACAACCACGCCTAGGTCCCGCTCTTCTTTAGTGGACAAAAGTACTTCACCCCCTATACAGTACTATATTACTCCCTTGGATTGCTGCAGCCCAAATGCATGACCTTACATTTTCTAACATTAAATCCCAGCTGCCAAATTCTAGACCATTCTTCAAGCTTAGCTAGATCCCTCCTCATGTTATCTACACCTTCCTGGGTGTCTACTCTATTGCAGATTTTGGTATCATCCGCAAAGAGGCAAACCTTACCCGACAGCCCTTCCACTATATCACTAACAAAGATGTTAAAAAGAATCGGACCAAGGATAGATCCCTGGGGCACACCACTGGTAACATCCTTCTCCTCAGAGTGAGCTCCATTTACCTGTACTCTTTGTCATCTCCCACCCAACCAATTTCTAACCCAAGCAGTAACTTTAGGGTCCATCCCTAGGGTGCTCAGTTTGTTTATAAGTCACCTGTGAGGAACAGTGTCAAAGGCTTTACTGAAATCTAAATACACCACATCTAGGGCTCTCCCTTGATCCAACTCCCTGGTCACCCAGTCAAAGAAATCAATCAGATTTGTCTGACAAGACCTGCCTCTAGTTATTCCATGCTGCCTCGGATCCTGTAATCTGCTGGACTCCAGACACCTCACTATTTTCTCTTTCAGCAGCGTTTCCAATAATTTACTCACCACAGAAGTTAAACTGACCGGCCTGTAGTTTTCAACAACATCCTTCCGCTTTTGTGTAAAGGCACCACATGAGCCTCTCTCCAGTCCTTTCGCACCACTCCCAACTCTAATGAGGCATTGAAAAGGTCAGTCAGTGGAGCTGCTAGAACGTCCCCAAGTTCCCTCAGTATTCTAGGGTGTATCCCATCCGGTCCCATCGCTTTGTCTACTTTAAGTTGAACTAGTTTCTCACGAACACAGTCTTCTGAAAATTGTTCAAGATGTCCCTTGCTTCTGTTCCTGTTTGTGGGTGTTTTCTGAGGTTCTGCATCTGTGAACACAGAACAGAAATATTTGTTAAGCAATTCCGCTTTATCCTCATCAGCTTCTACATATTCCTCCCCTGCACCCTTGAGTCTGACAATACCACTTTTGCCCTTCCTCGTCTCACTAATATATCTGAAAAATGTCTTATCCCCCCCATTTTATTGCATTGGCTATTTCCACCTCTTTTGGAATCTTTGCAGCATTGGCTGTCCTATAAAGTGACAAAGTGTTGCGGGCTCTATGAGATGGGCAAGCTGATGTTGTCTTCCTCCAGGAAGCCCACATGACTGATTCTGAACATGCCAAACTAAGAGATGGTAGATTGGGGAAGTTTATGGATCTTCAGCTGGGTGCAGACAAGCGGGAGTGGCCATCCTGATTAAAAAGTCCATTAATTTCCAAGTTGTGACTGCATAGTACAAGATCCTGGACCACTGTTCCCTCTAAGCTGTGCACGTGTCCGCGCGCACACACCTCGCTGAGCGAGCGCACATACTTTACAACAGAGCGCACAAAAATTACGGTTCTGATTCTGATAGAAAACAACACAGACGTCTTAAAATTTAAAAGTTGTGATTGTAATTACTAGAAATTTTCCGCTTCATTTAGTAATCATCTATTTTCATTTAATTTGATTAAAATCAATGTGGTGTACATACTGTATTCTGAAGTGTAGTCAAATTTTAAAGTGTATAACTCCGAGTGTCATTATGTGGCGCACAAAAATTTAACCTTCCTTCAAAAGCTGCACAGCTGATATTTTATGCGTGCACAGCCTACAGAAAATTAGAGGGAACATTGTCCTGGACGCAATATATTTTGCTCTGGGGACACCTGCAAGGTTTTCTGATTTTACTAGAACTATTTATGGCTCAAACCGCTTTGAGTGTGGTTTCTTTGATGTACTGGTGCAGAGTTTGAAGGCCAATGGGGAACATGATATAATTCTTGGGGACAATTACAATTGGATCCCTTGGAAGACCGTTCTCAAGGTGGGAAAGATGGCGACTTAAGATAAAGACATCGAGTGTTAGGGTTCTGCGATGGTAATGACTTGCTCGACGTCTGGCGCACACTGCATCCAGGCGAGCGGGATTACACTCATCTATCCCGGGCCCATGGTCTAGAACAGACTACTTCTTGGTGTCTCAATGCCTGTTGAATTGGGTTGCTGACGCCGAGATTGGCAATATCTAGATTTCGGATCACGCAATGGTCTAGGTAGATGTTCAGATGTCCCCCGTGTGGTGGGGGGGGGGAGTGGTTTTGGATATTTCCTTTTTGCTTTAAGGGTGATGCCAACTTTGAATGCTTCCTGCGTGAGCAATGAGAACTTTTCGAGGAAACCAATGCACGGCACAAAGATAACCCCTTCCTGTTCTGGGAAATGGCCAAGGTCTACCTACGGGGGGCCCTGAATGGGTACTTGAGCCAATAACAAAAAGACACCAATTGTAAACTCATAGAATGGGATGCTCAACTCCGCATCTTATGAAGATGACAGGTGTGCCAAGACATGGAGGAGAATTGGATGGCCTACTTGACTTTACAGAGTCAGCTGAATACTTTCATACAGGCATGGGTAAAGCGCTCTATGTTACATTACCGGTATGTGCTCTATCGCTTTGGTAATCGCTCTGGGAGACTGCTGTCCTCACTTGTTAAAAACAGGAGTGGTTCTAGATTAGTAGGTGCAGTGCGGTTTGCAGATGGGAAGATCCAGAGCTCACAATGGGAAGTCGAAGAAGCTTTCCTGGTTTACTACCACGTGCTCTACACTGCTGATGACCGGGACAACCTTGGGATGCAGGTGTATTTGCAACACTGTAAACTTTCCTAATTGGAGCAGACCCACCATGCTCAGCTGAACGCACTGATTACTCCCAGTGAAATACAAAGAGTAATTAAGGATCTATGGACACTGCGAGCCCCGGGCCCAGAGGGGTTCAGTGCAGCATTTTACCAGATATTCAGTGAAATGATGTGCCTCCCCCTAGCAGAAATGTATCAACAACTGGCCACACTTCAATCTTTTCCCCACCACAGCAATGAAGCCTTGATTATACTTATTCCAAAACCTGGACACGACCTGCTACTACTGGGGTCCTATCGTCCAATTTCTTTGCTCAGTCTAGATCTTAAGATCATGTCGTTCTCCACCGATAACTAGTTTGATTCATCCTTCCCAGGCTGACTTTGTTAAAGGTAGGCAGGTGGTGGGGAACAGTCAGCAAATTCTAGCTTCCCAACACCACTGCACTGTTGTGGAGATTTCCTCACTATTAATATGCTTCGATGCTGAGAAGGCCTTTGACAGGGTGGGATGGTGTTACATGTTTCTAGCACTGGAATTTTTCAGCTTTGCGGACTTTTTCTTTCTTTTTTTTTTATTTATAAAATTTCACATTATTTTCAAGAATACATCTTGAAACGGAAACTGAGGAGGGTACGAAACAATATAATAGACAAAAATCTCGACAAAGCATAGGCAAACTTACCCCAACAACCCTACCCACTCTAACCCACAAAAAGAAAAGGGGGGAGAATACCAAAGAAAGGGAAATTAAACAATCAAATGAGAATTCAGCAAGAAATTAGAGGCGTGACAAACAGCTAAATCTAATTCTCGGAATGAGGAGGTGGAGGTACATCCATCGTCCGTTTGACGGGCATTAATGAAGTCTAGCAATTGTGAGGGCTCAAAAAAGATAAAGGAATCTGACTGACACTTAATCAGACACTTACAGGGAAACTTTAGGAAAAAGAGCCCTCCCAATTGCTGTACCCCAGGGCGAAGGAGAAGAAAGTCCTTCTGTCTCCGCTGGGTCTCCCTAGAGAGGTCTGGAAACATACGGACCTGCAGCCCCTTAAATGGAACATTACGTTTTTTAAAGAATAACTTCATCAACCATTCTTTATCAGAAAGCAAGGCTAATGTAATCAACAGAGTGGAAGGCACTACTTGATCCTCCTGCGAAGACTCCAATAATGCAGTTACATTCAAAACATCTACATTGGATAAACCCTTAACCAACCCCAAACCCACAGCTTTTTTCCAGAGGACAGGTAATACATCTTCACTATCGGAGGATGAGACTCAGGGGGAATCCCCAAATTATCTACCAAATAACTTTTAAACATATCTCTCGCCGATATCATAGCTGACCTAGGAAAATTTACCAAACGTAAATTACTAACTCTAGACATATTGTCCAGCAGCTCCAGTTTAGCACACATATGTTCTTCTTCAAGGTTTTCACCTTCTTTTCAAGAAGCACAGAGCTTTCCTGAAAATCAGCAGCTACCTTCTGCAAATTAGTTATTTTAACTGCATGCTCTTGAATAACCAGTTCAGTATTAGTAACCTGTGAAGCCAATCCAGAGATCCGTGGCACCATCTCTTCCCGGAGTTGCATAATGGCGGCCCATATTGTATCTAGAGTCACCACCTCCGGGGGCACCATAGGAGATGGGGAGACAAATTCTCCCACTCCACCAGATGATAATAATCCGCCCGACACAGGGGTCGATGTAGTTGGCCCCAACACTGGGTCCACACCTTCATCCACCATCTCTCCTATGACCTCCGACCTCTGACATTGCACCGGGGAAGGACCAGCGACCACCTTGCATTCCACGGGCAGGCGCTGCACCACAGGGGAGTCTGACGACTCAACCCTCTCCATCAACTTCCCTTCCGCGTCAGTATCTTGACGAGGCACCTTCGAGGCTCGTACCAAACCAGGGGAAGACAGATCACTGCCTGAAACAAGAGCCGAGGACTCCACCTCCGGCTGCTGCTTAGCCAGGCTAAACTCCCCTGCACCCAATAGCTGTCTTGGAGCAGGTAAAAAGTACGAGTCCAACGGACCAGTGTTCACAGGTAATTGGGAAGTAACCTGGGGGGGCTGTAGAAGGCTGTTTAGCCCCTTTGGACTTCCGTTTTTTTCCCATATGAAAACGCCGCTCCGACCGAACACCTCAGCACACCGCCATCTTGGATTCTTCTCTGTTGAGTACTTTTTCTTACACGCACTGCAGATGCTTTACGCCAACCCCTTGGCGGAGATTCTGGTGAATGGCCTTCACTCGATGTGGTTTTACTTGAGACGGGGCATGCGTCAGGGTTGTCCCCTTTCCACGCTATTGTTTCTTCTTACCCTTGAACCGCTATTATCGACCATTTTGGTGAATCCCGAGATCAAGGGAGTCTGCCTTGGGGCTCATGAATTCAAGCTCTCTGCTTTCACAGATGATCTTTTAGTCCATCTCACAAGCCCAGAGTGCTCCCTGAAGTCCTTATTGCAAGAATTCGAAACCTTTGGAGGCTTTTCTGGATATAAGTTAGATAATCATTTCAGACTATATGGAGTGGTGAATTTCCGCTCCGCTGGGCAGAGGGCTCATTCCATTACCTGGGAGTGATCCTACCGGCTATCCCAAGGGACCTTTAGAAGTATAACATGGAGCCCCTTTTGGCCCATACAACGCAACTTCCAGCGATGTGGCAAGATCTGCAGCTTTCGCTGGGAGGTAGAATAGCCTTGTTTAAGATGTTACTCTTCCCACACTGGCTTTATATGTTTCAAATGTTGCACATATGGCTTCTGGGGAAAGATCTAGTTAAGATAGATGGGCTTTTATCCCATTTCTTTTGGCAAGGAGAGCACATGCAGGTAGCGTTGCAAGTGATTAAGGGCTATTGGCGCCGGGAGAGAGGAATGGGGGTCCCTAACCTTCGTACCTATAACCTAGCATGTCTGCTCCATCACCTAAAAGATTAGCTTTTTGATACAGAGGAATATACCCACCTGGGTTAAGAGCGAGCTTTGGTTGTGCCTCTAGCTTTAAGATATGTGTTGCACGCTCTTCTGAGTAGATTGCCCGTTCCCTTGCAGAGTTGTTCCCTCATTCGGAAAGCACGCCAAACTTGGAGATGGATTTGTAGCCAATTGGGGCATTCTACTTCCCAACCGGTTTATTTGCCAATATATGGGAATGACAATTTTATCCCTGGTATGTCGGTCCCTCGCTTTCGACACTGGAAGCACTTGGGGGTGCATTATTTGGACCAAGTGGTGACAGACCAGGGCGAGTTGCTATCTTTTGAAGAGCTTTGTGCCCAATTCAGGATGGGAAGGGGTGACCTTTTTCCTTATTACCAGCTTTGATTATAGAAGGGGAATCTATCTAGTGATTTTTGTACTGATTTGGAAGATTTTTTCCTAAATGAGGAATCAGGCAGGGTCATGTTATGTTGGGTACAGTCCCTCCTTTGCAACTTGGGTCTCTAAAATTGCTTGCCATTGGCTTGTGGAGATGTGGAACGCAGACCTCAGTACCTCCCTGACTGGGAAAGAGCTTTGGAAACTTATTGGTAAGATTCCATGGTCTACTCCTATGGTTTCCCTCCAAGATATGCAATATCGCGTGGTTAGGCATGCTTACTTTTCACCAGGCCAGTGGGGTATAGCGGATGGACACAATGTCCCAAATGTGATGAGGATGGAGCCTGTGATAAGGAAGCTTATCATAGTTCAGGAAGGAGCTATAATAGAGGTGAATTGGCTCTGAACAAGCAACCTGTCTTTGCTGGTAGAAATAATAAAACAGAATGTTCTCATAAAAGACTACCTGTCCCAGAATGCACCAGGTTTCAAACAGCTTCTAGAAGAGCTGAAGTGGGGAAATGTGTGTTCAATCAGGAGAACTATGAGATAATCCCCAAGCACTCATCTCCAAGGGCAGGGCTTGATTCAGCACAGCTGAGCTGTGCTAGGGTGGAGTATCCCTCTAAGCAGGTTAAAAGTAAAACAGAGTCTACACAGGAGCAGAAGCAGATGCAGCAGACCAGAGAGCTGGAGTTGGAGTTGATGAGGAACCCAGAGCTCAAGGACAGAGAGAGCAAGAAGCAGCGTGGAAGAAAGAAGAGGAAAGCATCTTGGAGGTCTAAAGGAGTCCATAGCAGTACGTGTGTGGGGAGTCATTCCAGAGGCAAGCATACTCCATTGGACTGGAGGAAACCAGATGAGTGGGGTTACAGAGCCAGGAATCCCCGGACGGCACCTGTGAGGGAGACGGCTGCATTTGGAAGGGGCCCTAAGACCAGTGCAAGAAGGTATGTGAAGAGAGACCCAGTGTCCAGGGATCTTGATTGGAAGGCTAGACATAAAAACTGGACTACATACTGGCCAGGATATCTGGAGAGGAACCCTAACAGCAATGGAAGCTCAGGTATGAACACTGATCTATGCCCTAGCTCTTCACTTGGAAGACAGCAGGGAAACAAGTATAGTCCTGAGAGTGCTCCATTAAGGAATTCCCCTGTGCCAGTCCATGATATTGATTCTATGATAGTTGAAGAAGGAGATATTTTAAATGAGCAGAGCGATTACATGGATTGCTCTCTGTCTAGGCTGCTGTGGTAAAATACTTTCACAAATACAACAACCATCAAAAAGAAATATATCTTGTTCTTTTATCTACCCAGAAATGTTTACAAGAAAGCTTTAGGGTAGGATTTGAGCCACGTATAGAAAGTAAACCAGCCAAGAGGTTTGCAGCTGGTTAATTGTTAGCAATTAAGCCTTGCATAATTGCATGTGAGCTCTGAAAGGACACTTCTGGGTGTGTGTGAAAATACAAGAAGTTATCCTTGAAAAAGAACAGTTTTTGATTACTTTTTGGGTTTTGTTTTGTTTTTGGAGCACTGCTAAAAGGTATTAGCAGGAGCCCACAGAAAGACCTTTCTGTTCCCATCAAGGTCTTTATTGTTTGATTTGATTGCTTAAGAAGTTCAGTTGTTGTTCCTGATTTGTTTTCCTAAGTATAATACTGAAAGCAAGTATCCTTTTTGTGCTACCAAGTAAATCTGTGGGAGAAATAACCCCATAAATAAAATATATTTTCTTTGCTTAACACTCGAGCAAGCACAACTCATTTATTTGTGAACGGCTGATTCTGGTATGAATGGACTACATTTCCCACAATCCTTTGCAAGTCATACTAATATTTGCCTTTGCCAAGACTGTGGACATTCTCACCCAGCGCCCCCGTTTACAAGCCCCACTTGTTTATCTTCTGTGGTTTTGCCCGAAGGTGCAAAATTATTGGCGGGAGGTTCATTCATTTGCGGAGCAGGCCCTTCCACAGCATTGGACACTGACAACGCAGTCAACTCTGCTCCATGTAATGGAAGGGGTAGCAGTAACTGGCCAAGGTAGGCATTGTTGGCTAAAATTGTCCTGGGCACTGGCTACCCAAATTAATTTGATGGAATGGAAAAATACCGACCCCCTGAACTACTCTGCACCAGAACATGCAGATAAACAAACTCTGGGCCAAAGTCAAGAGGAGGCACATACCCTGATTCCATACTGTGTGGGACGGTTATATTCAGCTGTTGCCCCCGCAAAGTCATAGTTACGTACTGAATGAGCTCTAGGGGACGGTCTGTAGCGTGGGCTGTCCACAAATGCAATGTGGAGCACTGGCAGGAAAAAGGGGGGGGGGGGAATGGTGTCTGGTTTATTAGAGATACCCGGGAGTGTGTAAGAGCTCCCAGACCTCAGGGTGCGTACCGTGCTGTTTGGCCGTATTGGCATCCCAATATTCAAGCACTGAGGGGGGATAGGGGATTTGGAGGAAATGTAAAAATGTCTGTTTTTGCTGTTGCAATCAAGCACAGATACTACTAGACCTGTGTATTTTGTTATAGGGCTCATGTTTTTGTAATGTTTTGACTCAATAAACAGTTTTGAACATAAAGTAGACATAGTGTCCAACAGAAAGGCTGCTGTTGATTCTAGGAGGATGGAGGTAGCATCCAGAGGGAGCAATGGAACCCACTGAAGGAGAGGTTGAATCATCAGACCCCCGTACATACTGCTAGCTGAAGAATTACAGGGGAGGTTGCAAACTGATCCTCCAGAAGAGCATCCATCCTATCATTTTTGTTTTTATTATTATGGCTGCACCATCCTCCAGAGGTATGGTGGTCTGCCTCGTGACTACAGGGATAAGTTTATTCACCTGAGGCATGCTGAATCACACGGTGCAATTGTCCTGTGGCAAGGCGTAGAGCCTCTTCATAACTCTGACCCCCTTCAGTGGGGAATTAGGTGGACCATACTCTGAAAGCTTCCGGAAGGTGAAGACACTAATAGATAACTGCACCTCCTGCAAGAGGGGGTGGAGGCACTTAGGTTGTATGAGGCTTTGAAGAATCCTTTCCAAACTTCTGGATGCTCAACTGACCCTTAGCAATATAAGGATGAAAAGCTGAACCAGTTTCCCTCCTCTGTATGGCAATATCCAAAAAAGCACCAGTTTTAAGGGTGACTCTAGTGGAGCTTCTAGCATTGCACTCCAGTGAGGAAGTCACCCCAGAGGTGGTTGCTCATGAGTGAAATTAATTCTCTCAAATGCTTCTCAGATCTTTTTTCACATTTCACTAAAGCTGCAAAAATATCAATCCAAGCTCTGCTGGAGACAGAGAAATACTGAGGTGTGCTCCTAGTTGCATCTATGGTTATAGCAGGATGAGGTCATAAGATATCTCTGGAAGATTTTCTTTGTCTTCACCTTTGTTGGTAGGAGGATACCACTCACTTGTCTAAATTGGTCTAACTTTTCTTGGAGCCTCTGAAAGGATACAGACATAGTGAAGACAATATGGGTAAATTCTCCGGCTGAAAATGACTCTCCACTGAGTTGCTAAAAGTATGTGCACAGGTTTTACAGCACCTTTTCTTGTGGGTACAGGGAAAAGGGATGGTGCAGGAGGAAAAGTCTGCAGGAAGGTGAGCTCAGATTTCTTCCTACTGGTTGGGTCACTTCGTTTAACTTCTCTTAGGCTTGTCTCTCATGAAAACAATGATCAGGATGAGCATTAAGGATCTAATGCTTGAGAAAAGGGGCTCAGAGAATATAAGACTGAGAAAGCCTTGGCATCTCTGTAATTCTACATGCCCCCCCCCCCCCCTTCCTCTGTATGTCAGTTAACCATATCGGAGAACTATTTGACTCTATTCTAGATTATGCCTCTGAGGGAAAAATGATTTTGAGAATAGCTTTTTCATTTTCTCAGAGCTTTTGCTTTTCTATTCCTAAATGAGGGTTCCTGAAAACTAAAACAGCTCATAAGCCTCCTATAAGCTACAATGAAGAGCAGGGGGGGGGGGGGGGCGCTTGTGGGAACCTGATAGCACAAATCAATCCTGAGTTCATTTTTCCCTCTTCTTTTTTCTAAGAATAGTCTTTCCTTCAATTTTTCTTGTGACAGCCAGGATATTGCTAGGTGACTAGGGACTGTCTCTTACATGTATATATACACAGCACTGCATACGCCTTGTAGTGCTATACAAATGATAAGAACATACTGTAAGAAATGCTATACCAAGGGTCAGACCAAGGTCCATCAAGCCCAGTATCCTGTTTCTAATAGTGGCCAATCCAGGTCACAAGTACCTAGCAGTTTCCCAAAAAGACACACAGGTTCCATAAAGCTTGTATTGGGGCAAGCAGTGGATTACCTAGCTACTCTTTAATAATGTTTTATGGACCTTTCCTCCAGGATCTTGTCCAAACCTTTTTTTAAACCCAGCTACACTAACAACTTTTATTACATCCTCTGGTAACAAATTCTAGAGTTAGATTACGTGTTGAGTGAAAAAATATTTTCACTTATTAGTATTAAATAGGTTACACTGTAGTTTCATTGCATGCCCCTAGTCTTTCTACTTTTTCATGCTGTAAACATCAATCTAAGTTTACCCGTTCCATTTCATTCATTAATTTATAGACCTCTATCATATCTCCCCTCAACTATCTCTTTTACCATTTTGGTGGCTCTTGTCTGTACCTTTTCTAATTCCGCTATATCCTTTTAAAGATATGATGACCCAAACTATACACAATATTCATGGTGCAGTAGCACCATGGAACAATACAGAGGCATTTAATATCCTTTGTTTTATTCTCCATTCCTTTCCTTATGATTCCTAACATTTTATTTCCCTTCTTGGCTGCTGCTGCATACTGGGCGGAGGGTTTCAACGTATTATCCACAATGATGCCTAAATCTTTTTCCTAAGCGGTGGTTCCTAATGTGGAACCTTGAATTGTGTAACCAGAGTTTGGGTTTTTCTTTCCTAGATGTGTAACTTTTCAGTTGTCCACATTAAATTTCATCTGCCATTTGAACGTCCAGTCTTTAAATTTATCAAGGTCCTCTTGCAATTTTTCATAAATAAAATAGCAATACCAAGAGAATATACAAAAGCCAAAAGACTCACCAATAATAGGGCGTTCTCTCACTCAGCCCCTATTCTCTGGAATGAACTACCAGATGACATACGCCAGTTGACAGACATTAAGGAATTTCGAAAAAAACTAAAAACACATCTATTCACCTTACACTATACTACACAAACTAAACAAGACATGCAAAGAGACACAGGTTAACATTTTATACTACACAGGGTTATACTACAAATGTAGTTTAAAACTATCGCAAACAAATATTATACCTTGCACATGTTGACCTCTCTACACCCTAATAATGTAACAATGTAATAATGTAAATAGTTTGTTTACATCCCAAACATACCCCTTGGAATGTAATCCGTATTGTAAGAATTGTAATATTGTTATTTGTATTGTATGCATTTAGTTATACTGTTACCTGCAAAAGTTACAATTGTTATATGTAAAATGACAAAGTATGAACTGCTCCATACCTTGTAATCTATTGTTCTCTGTAAACCACACTTGAACCATGGGAAAGAGCGGTATAGAAATACTTGTTAAATAAAATAAATAAATTAGGTTTTAACAACTTTGAATAATTTTGTGTCATCTGCAAATTTGACTACCTCACTCGTTATTCCCATTTCCAGGTCATTAAAGAATATGTTACAAAGCAGCAGACCCAGCACAAATCCTTGGGGTACTCCACTAGTCACCTTTCTCCATTGGGAAAATCGGCCATTTAGCCCCACCCTCTGCTTTCTTTTAACCAGATCCTGATCTACAATACTACACTGCCTCCTATCCCATGACTTTTTAACTTCGCCAAGAGTGTTTCATGAGGGACCTTATCAAAGGCTTTCTGAACATCCACATCCAGATGGAGTGGAGGAGTGGCCTAGTGGTTGGGGCAAGGTACTTCAGGCCAGAAGGTCAGGGGTTCAAATCCCACTAGAGGACAGCAACCTTGGGCCGGAAGGACTGGGGTTTCTAGTCCGACAGGTGCTCCTTGTGGTCTTGGGCAAGCCACTTAACCCTCCATAGCCCATGTTCCCTGTAAAAATAGTTATCTCCAAGTTATAATGCCCTGTTCAATGTAATTTCAGTTTGTTCAATGTAAACCGCACTGATGCAGAATAGTGCGGTATATAAGAGAATGTAAAATAAAAAATAAAATAAATAAGATACACTATATCAACTGGCTCACCTTTGTCTACCTGTTTATTCACACCTTCGAAAAAATATAACAAATTAGTAAGAGAAGACCTTCCTTGGCTAAAGCCATTTTAGCTTTCTCCCATTAAACCATGACCATCTACATGGCCAGTAATTTTGTTCTCTATAATAGTTTCTACCATTTTGCCCAGCACTGAAGTCAGGCTCACCGGCCCATAGTTTCCCGGATCACCCCTGGAACCCTTTTTTATAAATTGGCACTACATTTGGTCATCCTCCGATCTTCAGATACTACAGATGATTTTAATGGTAGTTTACAGATTAATAATAGTAAGTCTGCAATCTCATATTCCAGTTCTTTCAACACCGTCAGGTATATACCATCTGGTCCGGATGATTTGCTACTGTTTAGTTTATCAAATAGTTGTAATACATCTTCCTGGTTTATCAATATTTCTTTCAATTCTTCCAATGCAGTACTTTAAATATCATTTCAGTCATGGGTAACTTCCCTACATCTTCTTCAGTAAAGACCGAAACAAAGAATTCAAAGAAACATAGAAAAATGACGGCAGATAAAGACCACATGGCCTATCTAGTCTGTCCATCCATATCAACAACTACAACAGTCCCTTTTTTTCCTTTAGAGATCCACTGTGTTTGCCCCATGCTTTTTTGAATACAGATATTGTCCTCATCTCTACCACCTCCACTGGGAGACTACTCCATGGATCCACCACTCTTTCCGTAAAGAAATATTTCCGCATATCACTCCTGAATCTATCCCCTTTCATTCTCATCCCATGTCTCCTCATAGCAGAACTTGCTTTCAATTGAAAGAGGCTCTCCCCCTGTGCATTTATGCAATGGAGGTATTTAAACGTCTCAATCATATCAACTCTGTCCCGCCTTTCCTCTAAGGTGTACATATTAAGATCCTTAAGTCTGTCCTCATATGCTTTATAATGAAGACCACTAACCATTTTAGTAGCCACCCTCTATACTGACTCCATCCTGTTTTTATCCTTTTGAAGGTGCAGTTTCCAGAATTGCACAGAATACTCCAAATAAGGTGGCACCAAAGACTTATACAGAGGCACTATCACCTACTTTTTTTGCTAGCCATTCCTCTCCCTATGCACCCAAGCATCCTTCTAGCTTTTGCTGTCGCCTTTTCTACATGTAAGATCATTAGACACAACCTCGCCTAGGTCCCACTCTTCTTTAGTGGACAAAAATACTTCACCCCATATACTATATTGCTTCCTTGGATTGCTGCAGCCCAAATGCATGGCCTTGCATTTTTTAATGTTAAACCCCAGCTGCCAAATTCTAGACCATTCTTCAAGCTTAGCTAGATCCCTCCTCATGTTATCTACATCTTCCTGGGTGTCTACTCTATTGCAGATTTTGGTATCATCCGCAAAGAGGCAAACCTTACCCGACAGCCCTTCCGCTATACCACTAACAAAGATGTTAAAAAGAATTGGACCAGGGACAGATCCCTGGGGCACACCACTGGTAACTTCCTTCTCCTCAAAGTGAGCTCCATTTATCTGTACCCTTTGTTGCCTCCCACTCAACCAATTTCTAACCGAAGCAGTAACTTTAGGGTCCATTCCTAGGGTGCTCAGTTTGTGTATAAGTCGCCTGTGAGGAACGGTGTCAAAGGCTTTACTGAAATCTAAATACACCACATCTACGGCTCTCCCTCGGTCCAATTCCCTGGTCACCCAGTCAAAGAAATCAATCAGATTTGTCTGACAAGACTTGCCTTTGGTGAATCCATGCTGCCTTGGATCCTGTAATCCGCTGGACTCCAGAAACCTATTTTCCTCTTTCAGCAGCGTTTCCAATAATTTACTCATCACCGAAGTTAAACTAACCGGCCTGTAGTTTTCAACCACATCCTTACTTCCGCTTTTGTGTAAAGGGATCACATGAGCCTCTCTCCAGTCCTTTGGCACCACTCCCGACTCCAATGAGGCATTGAAAAGGTCAGTCAGTGGAGCTGCTAGAACGTCCCCAGGTTCCTTCAGTATTCTAGGGTGTATCCCTTCCGGTTCCATCGCTTTGTCTACTTTAAGTTTAGCTAGTTTCTCACGAACACAGTCTTCTGAAAATTGTTCAAGATGTCCCTCGCTTCTGTTCCTGTTTGTGGGTGTTTTTTGAGGTCCTTTTCCTGGTTCTTCATTTGTGAACACAGAACAGAAATATTTGTTAAGCAATTCCGCTTTATCCTCATCAGTTTCTACATATTCCTCCCCTTCACCATGAGTCTGACAATACCACTTTTGCCCTTCCTCTTCGCACTAACATATCTGAAAAAAAAAAATCCCCCGATTTTATTGCATTGGCTATTTCCTTCTCTTTTCAAATCTTTGCTTTCCTGACTACTTTGCTAGCTTCTCTAAGTTTTTCCAAATATAAATGCCTGTCTTCCTCTCTCTGTGATCTTTTGTATTTCATTAAGGCCTCCCTCTTTTTCTTCACCTTTTCAGCTACTTCTTTTGAAAACCATAGTGGTCTCCTTTTCCTTTTCCTTTTATTTACCATTTTAACATATCCCCTTTTCAGTTTTGCCCACTGTTTTTCTACATCCCCCAGCTGTTCCCATCCCGATAAAGACTCCCTGAGGTATTGGCCCATCTTGACAAAGTTAGTTTTCCGAATGTCTAAGACCCTCGCTTTTGAATGGACTCTAACAGCTCTAGCCCTAATACTGAACCACACCATCTTGTGATCACTGGATGCAAAATGATCTCCCACTATAACATCAGAAACACTTTCAACATTGGTAAGCACCAAGTCCAGTATGGCCCCATCACGTCTGGGGTCTGTTACCAATTGCCTCAATAGTTCTCCCTGTAGAGAATCCAGGATCTCCTTACTTCTAGATGATACTGCAGCAGGAATATGCCAATCAACATCTGGCATATTGAAATCCCCTATCAGTAGCACTTCCCCGTTCCTAGCAATGCTGCATATGTCTTCAATTAACTCTCTATCCACCTCTTCCTCTTGTGAGGGAGGTCTGTATATCACGCCAATGCAAATAGATTTCTCTTTCCCTCTTTCTAGTTTAACCCACAGTGCCTCCTCTCTCCCTTTTAAGCTCTGTAATTCCAAAGCTTTAATATAATTTTTTACATATAGTACCATTCCATCTTCCCTTCTTCCTATCCTGTCCTTTCGGAATAAAGTATAGCCTGGTATAGTTACAGAAACATGGTTCACAGAAAACCATGACTGGGATGTAACTGCCACTAAATCCAAGTCAGCCACTCCCATTAAAGCTTAAACATCTGGGATCTTACTTCCCATGCTACGGGCATTTATACATACTGCTTTCCATATGTTGTCCCTTTTACCCATTTCCATAAAGGTATTTAATGTTTCACTTACTTGGGGACTTTCTTCAGCCATCCCCAACGAATCTAGTTTAAAGCCCTCTTCAGTAGATTAGCCAGTCTGCTATTGAAGACATATTGACATTTCTTGGAAAAATGGACGCCATCTCTGCTCTGCAACTCTGGAATTCATTCAGTCTATCCACTATGGCCCTGTCCCCTCTTAGTGCCCCTCTATCATTTAATAGTCCAACTGACTCTGACAGGTTTTTTTTTTGCTACGAATGTACTTGAAAAAGTCTTTATTATGTATTTTTGCTTCCACAGCAAGCTTCTTTACAAATTCTCTCTTTGCCTGCTTTATCACTGCCTTGCATATAACTTGCCAGTGCTTATGTTGTTTCCAGTTTTCAACTTTTGGCTCCTTTTTCCATTTCCTGAAAGATGCTTTTTTGGCTACAACAGCCTTTAAACCATGCTGGCAGTTTTTTGGACTTCCTTCCACCTTTCTTAAAGCGTGGAATACAGCTGGTCTGGACTTCCAAGGTAGAAATTTTAAACAATGCCTGTACTTGATGTAAATCTTTAACCTTTGCAGCTGCTCCTTTCAGTTTTTCTTAACTGTTTCCTCATTTTATCATAGTCTCCCTTTTGAAAGTTAAAAAGCAGTACTGTAGATTTCCTTGCCATCCTGCCTCCATTTATGAAATCAAACGCGATCATGCTATGATCACTGTTGCCAAGTGGCCCCAATGCCCTTATCTCTTGCACCAGATCTTGTGGACCACTAAGGACTAGGTCCAAAATGGCTTCCCCTCTGGTTGCTTCATGAACCAGCTGCTCCAAGAAGCAGTCATTTATTTCATCTAGAAACTTTATCTCCCTAGCATGTCCTGCCATGACACTGACCCAGTCGATACCGGGGTAATTGAAATCACCCATTATTATTTATTTATTTGTGTGTTTTATATACCGCTATATCAGGTAGTTATAGCGGTTTACAAGTATAACAGGTACATTAAACATTTTAACAATATAACTGGTGCTGAAAAAGATAAACAAAAATTTACATAATTCTACACATAAAACGTATTTACAATTCTAATGACTGAAGATGTTGTCCAAAATTTAGGGTACGTTCATAGGGAAATAAAGGGGGCTGATAGCTATATTAAAATACAGGGAAGGTTAGTTAAAAGGGGGGGGGGGGGTTATGTAGGGTATGCATTATTAATACTGTATTATAACTTTTGCTAGCTTCCCTAATTTCTTTGAGCATTTCATCATCCATTTGGCCGATAGTACACCCCCACTGCCATTGCCTTCTCCTTTTTACATGGAATTTCAATCCATAGAGATTCTACTATGTATTTTGTTTCCTGCAATATTTTAATCCTGTGTGACTCAATGCCCACTCTAACATAGAGTGCAACCCCTCCACCAATTTGATCTACTCTATCATTGCGATATAATTTGTACCTAGGCATCACAGTGTCCCACTGGTTGTCCTCCTTCCACCAGGTCTCTGAGATACCAATTAAATCTAACATCTTATTTAGTGCTATAAATTCTAATTCTCCCATCTTATTTTTTGGCTTTTAGCATTTGCTCACATTTTAGAGGTCATATTTTATTCATATTAATCTGGTTATCGGTAGGACGAGGTAATTTGGAATCTTTAAGCTCTGTTTGCTCTGTACTTAAGGGCATTTGGATTATTTTTGTCTTTATTGGAACTTCTGCCTATATGCCTTAACTTCAATATTTTGCTAGTATCCTTCATGGATACATCCTTCTGAACCATACACTCTTGGGTGACTGTTGGATTTCACCTATTATCTAGTTTAAAAGCTGCTCTATCTCCTTTTGAAAGGTTAATGCCAGCAGCCTGGTTCCATCTTGATTAAGGTGGAGCTCATCCCTTCGGAAAAGCCCCTCCTTTCCCCAGAATGTTGCCCAGTTCCTACCAAATCCCAAACCCTCTTCTTATCCAGGCATTGAGACTCCGGAGCTCTGCCTGCCTTTTGGGTCCTGCACATTGTGATAAGGAAGCTTATCAAAGCCCAGGGAGTAATGACAAAAGAGGAGAATTTACTCTGATTAAGGGACCTGTGCTGGCAGGTTATAGAAATAAGACAGCTTGTTTCCCTAAAAGACTACATGTTCCAGGATGCATCAGTTTGCAGAAAGCCCCTGGAGGAGCTAGAGTGGAAAAGCATGAGTCTAATCAGAGAAAGCATTATGTCATCCCTAATCAAACAGCCTCTAGGAGAGAGCTTAATCCACAACACCTGAAGAATGCAAGGGAGGAGTTGCAATCTATGCCCTTTAAAACTAGAAGGGAATCTTCAGAAGAGGAGAACCAGAAGAAGGAGACCAGGAACCAGGAGAGGAGGAACAGAAGCAGAAGGAACAACCTGAACCTGAAGGAACAAGGACAAGGAAGCAGATGGTCCAAGAGGGGAGCTCAGAGAAGTACGTATGCCTGGAGAGATTCCTGGGGGAAACAACCTTCAGAGGACTGGAGAAAGCCAGAGGTCTGGAGATCCACAGCCAGGGACCCTCAAGCAGCACCTAAGAAGAGGTCTGTTGCAGCTAAGGATAAAGGGAACCCAAATACCTCTTGGAGGATGTCTGGAGAAAAGATCCTGAGGTCCAGAGATACCAACTGGAGGACAGGACACAGAAGCTCTATTGCATACTGGCCAGAATACCAGAAGAAGCAGCCTGATGCTTGCCTGGATTCAGGTATGAACTGTGAACATTTCTCTAGCTTTGAGCAATGCAAACAGCAGGGAAACAGCAGGGAAACAGTTTCTCTCCGTATAGAGGTCAGTTCATAAAACCCTCTGAGCCAGACAGTGAAAGTGAATCTATGCAATTTCAGGAGCAAGGTTTAATATCTGATGAAGAGAATGTTTATATGAACTGTTCTTTGAGTAGGTTTTTAGTTTAGAAAAATCCTCCAAATAAGAGTAAACATCAAAAGGAAACATTCTAAATACTGGCTTCCCATAAAGTTTTGTTGGAAAGAAAAAGCTTTTGGGAAAGTTTGCACATGTGCTGAAAACAAGCTACTGATTGCAGCTAATTGTCACCTGTTGGTAGAGCAGAGCACAGCACAAGCCGTGCATACGTGGGTTTTAAAAGTTCTTTTCTGTGTGGAGAAAGAGAGCTATGTTTTTGTAAAAAGAAGTTTTCCTTTTGGTTTGTTTCCACCTCAGCACTGCTAAGGAGTTGATTAGCAGTGGCTGTAAGAAAGCCTTTCTGTTCCATAAAGGACTTTGATACTTATTTACATAAGCTTTTCAGTTGCCTTGTTTATATTGAATAAATCTTGGAGAAGTTATGTGGATGGTGTTACCAAGTATATCTGTGTGTGGAATATTCACCCCATAAATAAACTCTAATTTTGCCTTACACTCGACCAACTACAAGTTTCTTCATTTATTTAAAAGGCAAGCTTTGTGTGAATGGACTTCAATAACCACAATCCTTCGCAAGACAGTTAATTTACATACTTGCCAAGGTGATGGTACCTTCATAACAAGCACCCCCTTTTACAACATGGAATGGGAAGCATTTCTGAGAATGCTACCCTAGAAGTTCTGGATTTTAACTTTCTACCTCAAAGCCTAAATTTGGCTTCCAGAACCTCCCTACCACACTTTCTATGTCATTGGTACCAACATGTACCAAAACAGCAGACTCCTCCTCAGCGCTATCTAACACCTTGTCTAGGTGGTGCATGTGGTTTGCTACCTTCGTACCAGGCAGGCATGTTACCAAGCGATTCTCATGTCCATCAGCCACCCAGCTATGTACATGCCTAATAATCGAATCACCAACTGTAACAGCTGTCCTAACCCTTCCTCGTGGGCACATGGCCTTGGAGAAACCTCCTCAGGGCGAGAGGGCTTTACTTCACCTGAAAGACAGGTCCTAGCTACAGGATCACTTCCTGCCACACCAGGGTGATGCTCTCCTATCACATGACCTCTCTCCTCCATGGCAACAGGGATGCTGCCAGACTGGAGGTGGGACTTCAGGACTACATCCCTTTTAAGTCTTGTCTATGTACCTCACTATCTTCCTTATGTCCTCCAAGTCTAATACTCTAGCCTCCAGAGATCAGACTCATTCCCTGAGAGCAAAGAGCTCCTAGCACCTAGTGCACACGTAAGACCCCTCGCCAACTGGGAGAAAATCATACATATGACACTCAATGCAAAAGACTGGAAAACCCCCATCTCGCTGCTGGACTGCTGTCTGCGTCTTAGTTTTAAGATTTTGTTCAGATATTAAAGTTGTTTACTTACTTAGCTTTGCAGGAGATACTTATACTAATACAACTATACCTTATATGTTAAATGGACTTTGTGCACCTCAAGAATAATTAATCTCAGGTCCTTAAAAAACTTCACAAATCTTTGCTTCCTAACTTGAAGGCCTCCTTGTAAAGGTCACTAGAAACAAGTTTAGTTCTTTGTACTCTGAGACTATTTATTCTACTTCTATGCTAAGCTATACTCTGATTTGATTTAAATGAAAAGCCCTCTGGTGTTACTAAGATCTGAGTGACTCAGCAAACAAACTGATGTCTAAAATACACCGATTTATATGCTTTAACCCAAAGATTATCCTTTTTCCCCAAGATGTAGAATATATTCCAGAAGATAAATACTTACAAGTGCAGATCTATTTCCAGTTGTAGTAGTCCCTCTGGGTAATCCTTCAAGACTAGTAGTAGTAAAAATATGAACAAGAGGAGCCAAAGGGCTGCAGTGGCCAACATTATGCTGCCTCATGCCCTCCCCCCTCTGTGAATCAAGTGATTGACATCTTAACTCTTTCTCTCTCTTCTAGCCATTGCTGTACTAACAGAAGCAGATGTGCCACTAGCTATCCCCTGTAATATGGAGGGTGAGAACACAAGGGGGAAGGAAGGTGAATCCTCTAACTGAAGGGGGTCACTAATTCAGTGGTTCTCAACCCAATCCTCTGGGATCCCCAGGCTAGGATATCCACCATGAATATGCATGGGCAGGGGCGGCCCAAGGGGAGTGCGGGGCCATGTGCGGAGACTCGGTGCGGGGCCTCATTTGCATAAGGGGCCTCATTTGCATAAATATTTGCATAATGTTACCATACACTAACTTTTAGTAAACATGCCTCTTAATGAGTGTATGGATAAAGAAAGACTAAAAGATTTCTACATTACTATAATCCAGTGCCAACTGCCAGACACATTAGGAACTACTACAAACACTGCCCATTTAGAACCCATAGCAAACCCGCCGTATCCTGACAGCACTACCAGGATTCACAAAGCACCATACCCTAACTATCAAAAGGAAACGCTGCAAATATTAAACTAATACATTTCAGAGAACAACAATACATGACCTACTGGGGAAAGAGAACACAAGTGGCAATATCAAATAGGAATTACATAAACAGAATACCTCAGCTCAGTTACACATGCAGAACATAGACCGTCACCAAACAAGGAATCACAATTTAGAAACAGGAAGACAATAATTAAACTGGGAATCCCAAAAGCCAAACTTGGAATGTACAACACTGTAGAAATAAAACTTTACATTAATTTGCTCTTGTACTAAACAAAGCGCAGACGTTAATGATGCACATTTCCCAGAGCTGACATATTCCAATTAATAAATTCAAAATAAAGAGAGATTTTCTACCTTTTGTGCATTTTTTTTCAGCTGCAATTGCTCCAGCCACTTTCTTCTGGTTTCTTCGTGTCTTCCGCTAACTCTTCATCGTCTGCTGTCCATTTGTCTTTTCTTCTCTCTTCTAGTTTTTTTCCATTCTCTCTCTACATCTGCTTTAACATACTAATCTTTCTCCTTTTGCTCTTTCCTCATTCCTATTTCATCCACTCAAATTTTACCCCTCCATCCTCAATCCCCACTTACTCTCCCAATATCCGGACAATTGTAGATTTGTCTTCCCTCCCACACAAAATATTTTTTCCCTCTCCATTTCACTCTCCCAGCTCCATCCCATTCTAATCCTCCCCCAACATCAGCTCCATTCTAGTTCCAGTCCCACCCAGCATCCGCTCCCTTCTAGTCCCTGCATCAGCCCATTTCCAGTCCTAGCCCCCCATAAGTCCATTTCCAGTCCTATCCTAGCCCCACCATCAGCCTATTTCCAGTCCTAGCTCCCCCATCTATTTGCAGTCCCATCCGAGTCCCTCCATCAGCTCATTTCCAATCCCAGCCCCCCATGAGCCCATTTCTAGTCCTTTCCTAGCCCCATCAGCCCATGTCAAATCCTAGCTCCCCTCCACTCAGCCCATTTCCAATCCAAGCCCCCAATGAGCCTACTTCCAGTTCTAGCCCCTTCATGAGTCCATTTCAATCCAAACCCCCACCACAGCCCATTTCCAATCTTAGCACCCCCCAACAGCCAATTTCCAGTCCTATTCTAGCCCATCAGCCCATTTCCTGTCCTAGCCCCTCCCACTCACCCATTTCCAGTCCTAGCTCCCTCCCCCTCACAACCCATTTCCATTCCAAGCCCCCATCCCCATCAGCTATTTGCAGTTCAAGCCCTCCTTCCACTCAGACCATTTCCAGTCCTAGCCTCCTCATAGCCCATTACTAGTCCTAACCCCCCATCAGCCCATTACGTCCTAACCCCCATCACTCTATTTCCAGTCCTAGCACCCCCATCAGCCTATTTCCAGTCTTAGCCCCCCCATAGCCAATTACCAGTCCTAACCCCCCATCAGCCCATTTCCAGTCTTAGCCCCCCCATAACCCATTACCAGTCCTAAACCTCCCCATCAGCCCATTTCCAGTCTTAGCCCCCCCATAGCCCATTACCAGTCCTAACCCCCCACCACCAGCCCACTTCCAGCCTTAGCACCCCCCATGGCCCATTACTAGTCCTAACCCTCCCCCATCAGCCCACTTCCAGTCTTAGCCTCCCCCCCATAGCCCATTACCAGTCCTAAACCCCCTTCCCCCCTAACATCCCAAATAGCCCATAGCCCATTACCAGTCCTAACCCCCCCATCAGCCCATTTCCAGTCTTAGCCCCCCCATGGCCAATTACCAGTCCTAACCTCCCCATCAGCCCATTTCCAGTCTTAGCCCCCTCCCCATTACCAGTCCTAACCTCCCCCATCAGCCCACTTCCAGTCTTAGCCCCCCCCCATGGCCCATTACCAGTCCTAACCCCCCCATCAGCCCACTTCCAGTCTTAGCCTCCCCCCCATAGCCCATTACCAGTCCTAAACCCCCTTCCCCCCTAACATCCCAAATAGCCCATAGCCCATTACCAGTCCTAACCCCCCCCATCAGCCCATTTCCAGTCTTAGCCCCTCCCATGGCCAATTACCAGTCCTAACCCCCCCATCAGCCCATTTCCAGTCTTAGCCCCCTCCCCATAGCCCATTACCAGTCCTAACCTCCCCCATCAGCCCTCTTCCAGTATTAGCCCCCCCCATGGCCCATTACCAGTCCTAACCCCACCCCCCCATCAGCCCACTTCCAGTCTTAGCCTCCCCCCCATAGCCCATTACCAGTCCTAAACCCCCTTCCCCCCTATCATCCCAAATTTTAAAAAAAACCAAACAAACCGGCTGCTTCTGCCGCAGCAGCATCAAGAGTTCTGCCGCGGGGCCCCCCTGCCAGACAGAGCCCCCTCTGCCCGGCAGAGCCTCCCTGCATCATCAGTTAGCTTCGAATCCCAAAACGCGGGCTTCTTTCAGAGCCGCGAGAGTTTCCCTTTCTCGCGGCTCTGTTAATCTCGCCGAGGGTGATGGGAAATCCCATCAGCCCCGGCGGGATTAACAGAGCCGCGAGAAAGGAAACTCTCGCGGCTCTGAAAGAAGCTCGCGTTTTGGGACTTGAAGGTAGCTGATGATGCAGGGAGGCTCTGCCAGGCAGGGGAGGCTCTGCCGGGCAGGGGGGGCCCCGCGGCAGAACCCTTGATGCTGCCGCGGCAGAACCCTTGATGCTGCCGTGGCAGAAGCAGCCGGTTTGTTTGTTTTTTTAAAATTTGGGATGATGAAGAATGTTTTTTGCGCGGGGCCCCCTGAAACGCGGGGCCCTGTGCAAAAAACATTCTTGCTCAATGGACGGGCCGGCCCTGTGCATGGGATAGATCTGCATACAATGGAAGCAGTGCATGCAGATCTCTCTCGTGTATATTCATTGTGGATATCCTGAAAACCTGACTGGCCTGGGGGTCCCAGAGGACTGGGTTGAGAACCACAGCGAAGGAAATGAGGGTCATATTGCTTTGTCTCAGAAGCTCTTCTCTCAGAATATAAAGGGGAAGTTCCCCATCTAAGATCAAGGCAGTCATGAACTTGACACCATCACCCAGGGCTGGCTCAAGGGTTTCTACTGCCCTTGGCAGAAGCCCTGATGTGCCCCCTTCCCCATGCTGAGCCACACTGCTGCTAATTCTGGCAGTAAGCTCGGCAGCAGGCCATGTGCTTCAGCACATATGACCTGCTGCTTCTGACCCCTACAGCACAACTTCGGGGGGGTCAGAAGTGGCAAGCCATGGGTGCCAAAGCACATGGCCTGCTGCCGAGCCGACCCCACCGTTGGACTCAGCAGGGGACGGTGGCGTGGCTTGGCTCAGCATGAGGGGGCAGCAGGTCATGTGTGCCAGCCCTGCCCTCACTTCTTCCTTCCCCTCAGCTGATATACAAAGAAACTCGAGCACTACCTGGATTTCTACAGCACTCTGGGGGAGAAGGAGAGGTAGGAACCCAACCTGGTCTATGGACAGGAGCTGTGTTCCTTAATCCCTGTCCCAAGAGGAAAAGCTCCCTGCAGGCACTGATCCTGCTCCCCTAACTCTAAATGCCAGGAGGACATGCAAGGTCTCACATACCTGAGAAGTTATATACATACCCTCCACTTTCAAATCCTGCAAAGGTTTCAGGACATGGATCCCTCACTGTGATGGCATACATTTGTGCTTTTATTTCTCCGTCAGGCTTGTGGATTACATTACAACTGGCAGCTCTTTGTGACTGACATAGAAAGGTACACTTATGACCTATTGTAGCTGCCTTTATTCTCCTAAAAGATGTTTAAGGCTTGGAGCATGTTAGCAATGGTGAGGGAGCAGGCTACTTTCTGCAGAAACTACTATGTGGGAGAAACCTTCTTCTACAATGTTGTTTTGGCATGGGAGTGATGAAGGACCATATAGAAACATAGAAACATGACGGCAGAAAAACACCACATGGCCTATCTAGTTTGCCCTTCCATATCAACTACAATAGTCCCCTTTTTACCTTTAGAGATCTTCTGTGTTAGTCCCATGTTTTTTTGAATTCAGATACTGTCCTCGTGTTCACCATCTCCACTCTTTCCATACGAAATACTTCTGCATATTACTCTTGAGTCTATCCCCTTTCACTCTCATCCTGTGTCCCCTTGTAGTAAAGCTTGCCTTCAATTGAAAGAGACCCTGCTGTGCATTTATGCCATGGAGATATTTAAAGGTTTCTGTCATTTCACCCCTATCCCGCCTTTCCTCTAAAGTATACATATTAAGATCTTTAAGTCTGTACTCATATGCTTTATAACAAAAACCTTTAACTATTTTAGTAGCCACCCTCTGCACCGACTCCAACCTGATTATATCCTTTTGAAGGATACTCCAAATGAGGTTGCACCTGGGACTTATACAGAGGCATTATCATCTCCTTTTTTCTGTTGGCCATTCCTTTCACTATACACCCAAGCATCCTTCTGGCTTTCGCAGTTGCCTTTTTTACCTGTTTAGCTACTTTAAGACTGTCAGACACAATTACGCCCAGATCCCACTCTTCTTTTGTGGACAGAAGTACCTCATCCCCTATACTGTACAGCTCCTTTGGATTTTTGCAGCCTAAATGCGTGACCCTGCATTTTTTAGCATTAAATTTCAGTTACCAAATTCTAGACCATTCTTCAAACTTAGCTAGATCCCTCCTCATGTTATCGACTCCTTCTTGTATGTCTATTCTATTGCAGATTTTGGCATCATCCGCAAATAAGCAAACCTTACCTAACAGTCCTTCTGCAATATCACTAACAAAGATGTTAAACAGAATTGGACCAAGAACAGATCCCTGCGGCACACCACTGGTAACCTCCTTCCCCTCAGAGTGAGCTCCATTTACCTGTACCCTTTGTAGCCTTACACTCAACCAATTTCTAACCCAATCAGTAACTTTAGAGTCCACCCCTAGGGTGCTCAGTTTGTTTATAAGTTGCTTCTACGGAACGGTGTCAAAGGTTTTACTGAAATCTAAATACACCACATCTAGGGCTCTCCCTTGGTCCAACTCTCTGGTCACCCAGTCACAGAAATCTATCAGATTTGTCTCACAACACCTGCCTCTGGTGAATCTATGCTGCCTCAGATCCTGCAATCCATTGGACTCCAGAAACCTCACTATTCTCTCCTTTAGTAGCCTTTCTAATAATTTACTAACCACAGAGGTTAGATTAACTGGCCTGTAATTCTCAATGTCATCCTTATGTCCGCTTTTGTGTAAAGGAACCACATGTGCCTTTCTCCAGTCCTCTGGCACCACTCCCGACTCCAAAGAGGCATTGAAAAGGTCAGACAGTGCAGCTGCTAGAATGTCCCCTAGTTCCCTCAGTATTCTTGAATGTATCGCATCCGGACCCATGGCTTTGTCTACTTTTAGTTTAGTTAGTTCCTCACGAATATAGTCTTCTGAAAATCATTAGAGATCCCTGTCGCTTCTTTTCCTATTTATGGATGTTTTCTGAGGTCCTGCTCCTAGCTTTTCATCTGTGAACACAGAACAGAAATATTTGTTAAGCAATTCTGCTTTATCCTCATCAGTTTCTGTATATTCCTCCCCTGCACCCTTGAGTCTGACAATACCACTTTTGCTCTTCCTCCTCTCACTAAAATATCTGAAAAATGTCTTATCCCTGCATTTTATTGTATTGGCTATTTCTTCTTCTTTTTGTACCTTGCTTTCCTGACTACTTTTCTATCTTTAAGTTTTTCCAAATATAGCTGTTCGTCTTCCTCTTTCTGTGATCTCTTGTATTTTATGAAGGCCTCCCTCTTTTTCTTCACCTTTTCAGCTACTTCTTTTGAGAACCTTAGCCACTTCCTTTTCCTTTTACATTTATTTACCTTTCTAACAAAAAGGTTTGTTGCCCTTAAAATATCCCCCTTTCATTTTTGTCCACTGTTTTTCTACATCCCCCAGCTGTTCCCATCCCACTAACGACTCTTTGAGGTATTGTCCCATCTTTGCAAAGTTAGTTTTCCTAAAGTATAAGGCCCTCACTTTTGAATAGATTTTATCAGCTCTAGAACTAATACTGAACCATACCATCTGGTGATCACTGGATGCGAGATGATCTCCCATCATAACATCAGAAAGACTTTCCCAATTGGTAAGCACTAAGTCCAGTATGGCCCCATCACATGTGGGTTCTGTTACCAGTTGCCTGAATAGTTTTCCCTGTAGAGAATCGAAGATCTCCTTACTTCAAGATGACACCGCAGTAGGGATGTGCCAAGCCACATCTGGCATACTAAAATCACCTATCAATAGCACTTCTCCTTTCATGACAATACTGTGTATGTCTTCTATTAAATCTTCGTTCACTTCTACTCCCTGTGAGAGGGCTCTGTATATAACGCCAATGCAAATGTATTTCCCTTTCACTCTTTCTAGTTTAGCCCACAGTGCCTCCTCTCTTCCTTTTAAGCCTTGCAATTCTATAGCTTTAATATTATTTTTGACATATAGTGCCATTTCACCTCCCCTTCTTCGTACCCTGTCCTTCCTGACTAAAGTATAGCCCGGTATAATTACATCCCAGTCATTGTTTTCCATGAATGATGTCTCCATAACTGTCAGTAAATCCAAGTCGGCCTCTTCTATTAAAGCCTCAGCATCTGGGATCTTATTTCCCATGCCACGAGCATTTATACACACTGCTTTCCAGATATTGCTCCTATTACCCATTTCTGCAGAGATATGTAATGTTTCACTTACCTGGGGGCTCTCTTCAACCATCCCCAATGAATCTAGTTTAAAGCCCTCTTCAGTAGGTTAGCCAGTCTGCTGCTGAAGACACGTCTATCCTTCTTGGACAGATGGACACCATCTCTGCTCTGCAGCCCTTGCAACATCATCCCATGGTCCAGGAAACCAAAATGTCTCAATGACACCATTCACGCAGCCATGCATTCATCTCCAGGATGCAAGCTTCTCTGCCTCGGTCTTTACCCTCAACAGGGAGAATTGAAGAAAACACCACATGCACACCTGTCTGCTTCACCCTCTATCCCAGAGCCATGAAGTCACATTTGATATGCTTGGAAGGCTACCTAGCAGTATCATTTGTGCTGACATGGATGAGCAACATTGGATAATAGTCAGTAGGCTTGATGAGTCTCGGCAAACTCTCTGTAACATCTCTGATTTTGGCACCTGGCAGACAGCATATCTCTCTGGACATCAAATCTGGTCGGCAGGATGCCTCAGTACCTCTCAGAAGAGAGTCACCAACCACCACTACCCTTCGCTTCCTTGTGGTGACTGATTCTGCAACTTTGGGGTGCTCAAGCTATGGTTCTTCCTTTTCCTTGGAGCTGTGGTTCTTCCTCCTCCATTCCAGGGCTGCATATTGGTTCTTCAATTCGAGCTGGAAGAATTGGAGTGTTGATACTGCAGGCTCTGGTGACTCAAGTCCAACCTTCTTCCTTCTGAAGCCTCCCATCTTCACCTCTGTCAGAGAGCTTGTTTCAAGAAGCATCTCATCAATGTAGATCTCACTGTCTGGCTCCTCTTGGCCAGTGTTATCAAGGTCAGTGACATTTTGGGAGTGTTGTTGGAGACACTGAGTCGAGCCCTCAGGACCATCCTGGTAGTGTGAGAGTGGAATTGAACCCTAAGCTGCTGACAAGCTCCTCTGGTAGGCTAAAAATTGTTTGGTTGCCAGCCAAGCCACCTTGATAAAGGGGTTTCTGAGTGTTGGGGATCACCTAGTTTTAAACCCAGCCCCTCCAATCCTATATTGGGCCTAGGATGCTATAGCAGGGTCCCTTCATTTCAGCCTCTTCATCCTCACAGCCTTAGTCTCCAGAGCTTCTGCTGCACCATGTCACAGAAGGATCTTTATCTTCTTGTGGTCTACACTATTCATTGCTTTGCTCCCTTGCCTCTTGCACAGATACTGGCTGGATGGAGCATCTGGAAGGTGATGATGGTCACTGCTGGAAGTAGCATTATTCAGAATAGACTTCCAGTTTCAGCAGAGACCTCTCTTAGAAGTTAGTTACATAGTGCTGTGGCTATGGAAAGGTTTTTGAATAGGATATCTTGAGGCTCCCCAGTCTATCCTTTCTGTGAGCAGACTGATTTTAGTATCCCCATTTAGTTTTTCTTGAGATTTTTGTCCTTCATGTTTCTATGATTCTGGTTGAATTATACCCCGCACTGCCTTCTCTACAGGCACCTGCTGTCCAGGTTCTCCAAGTATACTCAGGACTGTCCGGTAAACTTACCTCCTGACTATCACTAAGCAAGTCATTAAGTGAACCAGCAGGGATAAGATGATTTGGGTAGACTCTGTCAGAGTGTGAAGCACTGTCCCTGGGCAGAACACTTTCACTCACTGTCCACTGGCAAAGCATGTCAGTTTACTAGCTGTTGGGTAGTGGGTGGAGTGCTTTGCCTCTCCCCTCCACCTTATCCCCTTATTCATATTTGGGAAAACCCTTTCCTGTTACTTTTTCTCCCTTCTTAGATTTACATTACAGTGGTGAGTTAAATCAGGTAACAAGCAGGCCCAAAAGGCCTATATATAGGCGGTTAGGCATCCTTGTCCATTAGAATGTGAGCCTCAGGTTCCACTTCAGGCAACTGGTAGTATCACCAAAGCCACCAGTGTCTGGTTACAGCATCTTCTTCCCACTCTTGCTCCTCTCTTTTTTCTTCAGACAAAAATGTAATACTACCAGCGTAGTGGAAGCTGTGACCTAGCCCCTTGCCCCATATTTCTTTTCTGGTCCCCAAATGATTTCTTTGATATATGGTTTTCCTGGCCTTCAATTAAGGTTTGTCACTAGTTGTGCCCATAGAGGCACACAGGCAGCTCCTCCCTAGGAGAGAAGGCGGAACAAAGTTGGATGGAGGATAAAGCAGCTCACATCTTTATCCCATTTTTTTCCACAGGACAAAGTTTTTAACTCATTCCAGCTCACCTGATACAGGCTAATCACATTCAGGTTTGGCTCATCGTTTGCATTACTACTAGTACTGATGATTTGTATAGCATTACAAGGTGTACGCAGCGCTGTAGAGACATGTAAAAGACGGCCTCTGCTCATCAGAACTTACGATCTAATCAAGACAGACAACACAACTGGGGACAAGGATATGTCTAGGGGAATAATAAGGAAAGACATAATTGGAGAGCAGGAGACCAGGGCCTTACAAGCGGTGTACCACATAGGGCATAAGCACAGAAGAGGGCACCTATATCCTCACTGGGCTTCCAGGAAGCTCAAAAAGAGCCAGTCAATGAATGTGGCTTGGTGAAAAGGGGGCACCAGATTTGCTGGTTGCACGTGCGCATTTCTGCAGGAGACTATGCGTGGATTTGTAATTCTTTTCTTTTTACATTGCTCTCCCCTATGTGAATCGGAACTACATATCTAAGCACACAGAGTGATAAGACCAGGACTAGATAAATTGGTTAGATTGACTCAAGAAAGATAGTGACCCTACCATTGCTTTTCTTCTGGACCAGTCCCCATTTTTACACATGAAAGCAGCTGAAGGGCTGCTTATCTCAGCTCTATACATAGAGGGAAACCCACTCTTCCCCCCAAGCAATTATGGTCTGTGGAAAAGTAGGTAACCCTAATGTTAACTGAAACATACAGCGTTAAGATGATTTAAGAAATCAAGTGCTGAAAATACAATTTTAAAAGATTTGGAGTTGAATTTAAGAGTTGCCAAGTTACCCAGCTCCAGGAGTGAGATTTTTGGCCCGTTCTGGTTTGGTATCTGTAGTCCCTGATTTTGCCCATTGAAATTAGAGCTGCAGGTCCTATAATGTATCAGAATGAGAGCGTCGAAAATCCAGGGTAGCTTGGCAACTCTGTTATTGTCGTGATTTTAATAACTTACTTCACTAATGCATCCATATTTTCATAATACAATTTCTGAACTGTCAGCATACGATACCCACTTTATGCCGTGTGTTCTTAACTAGAAGTTTGCCCCTGTTAGGTTTAGTCTATTAACCGTTCAGTCTTTCCAGGTATTGGTCTAAACCACAAAAATACCTTTGACGGCCTCCAAAAGAACTAAGACACTGAAGCTCACGTAGGTGCAGTTATCTTACTGTTGTACCCAACAACCGTGCGCATGCGAGATCCGGATTCAGTGTCTGTACGTAAGTAAGCACCTCCTTTTGTATCTTTAGTCTCCTATCAACCAAAGCTGCGACTGATACTGTGCGTGCTCGTCTCCAAGGCAACTACTAACGGCACGTCCTCTCGTTTAATGTGTTTGCAGCTATGCTGGAGTTCCTATCTTGGAAACACAGTTTCCGTCATTAATTCAGCGTGTGCGCCGTTCTTTAATTTCTACATCGAGCAGCTCCTGGAGTCAAGGTAATGTCTCCCCAATTAATAATTCAGAATTTGCATTTTCGGAAACTGAGGGCTCATTGTGAGTGAGAACTGTGTCATTGATGAACGTGGAAGTAGGGGAGAAAATAGAGCAAAACAGGTCTCTCAACTAGTGTAATATGAACGAGCAGTTTATTGGGAAATGAATTATGTAATATGAGCATTACAGAGCAAGGTGTTGGGCACTCTAGGCAAACCTTTCACTTTGCAGCTTCATCTCAATCCCCCAGTTAACTCCCCTAACACCCCCCATGAGATTTTGATAACAAGAGTCAGCAATCATGATCGCCCCTTCCAGAATGGTCCTGTAAAAATGCATATTAGAATATCATACTTTTAATTGTTAAACTTTGTTTTGCCTTGAACTCCTGAGAAAAGGCAATCAAAGGTGCTGCGGTGTGGACCACCTTGGACAAGTTGCTTCGCCTGAAGGCTCCTAGATGATCAGGCAAGAGCAGATACTCCATCATAAGAACATAAGATATGCCATACTGGGTCAGACCAAGGTCCATCAAGCCCAGTATTCTGTTTCCAACAGTGGCCAATCTAGGTCATATGTACCTAGCAGTTTCCCCAAGAGACACAAGTTCCACAATGCTTGTACTGGGTCAAGCATTGATATCTTCAGTCACTTCTTAATAATGGTTTATGGACCTTTCCTCCAGGAACTTGTCCAAACCTTTTTTAAACCCAGCTACACTAACAGCCTTTACTACATCCTCCGGTAACAAATTCCAGAGTTTGATTACATGTTGAGTGAAAAAATATTTTCTTTTATTAGTCTTAAATAGTTTACCCTGTAGCTTCATTGCATGTCCCCTAGTCTTTCTATATTCTGATAAGGTAAACAATCGATCTACGTTTACCCATTCCACTCCGTTCATTAATTTATAGACTTCTACAATATCTCCCCTCAGCCGTCTCTTTTCCAGGTTAAAGAACCCTAACCTTTTTAGCCTTTCTTCATAGGAGTATCCTTCCATCCCCTTTACCATTTTGGTGGCTCTTCTCTGTACCTTTTCTAAAATCGCTATATCCTTTTTAAGATACGGCGACCAGAATTGCACACAGTATTCAAGGTGCGGTCTCACCATGGAACGATATAGAGGCATTATAATATCTTTTGTTTTATTTTCCATTCCTTTCCTTATCATACCTAGCATTCTATTTGCTCTCTTGGCCGCCGCTGCACACTGGGCCGAGGGTTTTAACATGGTATCCACAATGACGCCTAAATCTTTTTCCTGGGTGGTGGTTCCTAATGTGGAACCTTGCATCGTGTAACCATAGTTTGGGTTGTTCTTCTCTAGGTGCATAACCTTGCACTTGTCCACATTAAATTTCATCTGCCATCTTCTTTGTTGTGCCAAATAAGGATGGTTCCTTCCAGCCCATCCGGGACCTCAAAGGTGTCAATGAGCACTTGCGTGTCCTGTGCTTTCAGATGGAAACCTTGCACTCCATGATTCAAGCATCTTCTCTGGATCTGGCCAAGGAGTATATTCATATCCCTATCCGGGCAGATCAGCAGAGATATCTGCATTTTGCCATGCTTGGCTCTCATTATCAGTTTGCTGCCCTTCCTTTCAGGCTCTCTACTGCCCCAAGGATGTTTTCCAATGTCATGGTGGCAGCTGTGGTGCCAAGGGTTCTGTGTCTATCCCTATCTGGTTCATCTGGGCCCATTCCCTGTCAGAAGCATTTCGGGTGATGTCTCGAGTGGTATTCTTTTTGGAAAGCCTCAGCTGGATAATCAATCAGGAAAAGAACCAGCTTTTGCCTTTTTAGTCCTTGGAGTTTCTGGGGACATGTTTTGACACGCGAGTGAGCAGTTTTCCTGCAAAGGAGAAAGTCAGAAGACTGTTGAATTGCCTGGTGATGTTCTGTATGCAGCAGGCCCCCAGAGGCTGGGATTATCTTCAGCTCCTCGGATTGATGACAGTGACCATAGAGATGGTCCCATGGGCATGTGCTCATATGCAGCCGCTACAGCGGACCTTGTTGATTCGATGGTCCCAGAGTTCTCAGGAATATGAGCGCAGGCTCCCATTCCCATTAATAGTGACGTCCAGCCTGCGGTGGAGGTGGCGGCAGCCCTGTCATGAGGAAGGGCGTTCTGCTGGATGATTTCTCCTGGATCCTGCTGATGACAGATGGCAATCTCTTGTGCTGAAGAGTCTATTGCTGAGACTATATGGCCCAGGGCTGTTGGAACTGCAGGGAAGCGGTATGGTCCATCATCTGCCTCGAGGTGAGGGCCATCTTGTTGACTCTTCTGCATTTCCAGTTTCTGATCGTGCTGGGCAGTTTGAATGTTTTCAGACAATGCCATGGCAGTGGCCTATGTCAATTGGCAGGGTGGCACAAGAAGCACCGGAGTGGCCCTGGAGAAGTATCTCCTGTTTGCCTGAGTGGAGAAGAACCCAAGTCTTGTTGGCTCAGCACATTGCTGGAGTGGACATTGTGGACGTGGACTTACTCAGCTGGCACTTCCTGAATCCCGTTGAGTGGGAGTTGTCAAAGAACTGTTTCAGTTGATTCTGTGCCACTGGGGTTACCCTGAAATGGATTTGATGGTGATCTGCTTCAATGCCAAAATGTGCTGCTGCTTCAGTCACTGCACAGAGATAGAGCCCAAGGGCGTGATACTGTGACTCAGCCTTGGCCCAGTCTACGACTGCTGGATGTGTGCCACCTGGGCAGGATTATTCTGGTGGCGCAGATTGGCCATGGAGAGTGTGGTTTGGAGACCTGATGAGGCTTCTTCAAGTGTCTCCTCTTTGGCTGCCTCCGTCTTGGGGGCTATTGTGGCAGGGACCGACTATCCTGGAGGGCCCAGCACCCTTTCTTGCTTATGACATGGCTCTTGAAAGGAGATTGCTAGCGCATAAGGGCTACTCTCCAGCAGTAATATCTACTATACTTGGTGCCTCAAGGAGGTCTACCAAGCTAGCATATGTATGGATATGGTGCCTCTTCGAGCGCTGTTGCGGGACGAGGCTCTTGGCTCCTGAGGCAACCAAGGTGTCCTCTCTATTGGCCTTTCTGAAGGATGGCCTAGAGAAGGACCTCTCACTTAGCTCCCTGAAGGTCCAGATGTTTGGCATGCTTCTGTGGTCTGGTGGCAGGCAAATCATTGGCCTTCATCTGGATGTCTCCCTTTTTCTCCAAGGGGTTTGACGTTTGTGTCCCATTATTTGGTCTGGGATCTGTCTCTGGTGCTCAGAGCCCTGATGGCGGCCCCTTTTGAGTAATTGAAATGTGCTATCTTGAAGGATTTGACACTCAAGACTGTCTTCTTGGTTGTGATTTGTTCCACAAGGCGGATCTCTGAGCTACAGGCTCTGTCTTGTCGAGATCTTTATCTGTCCTTTTCAACCTGTGCCTTCCTTCTTGCCTAAAGTGCTGTCTCCCTTTCACATGAACCAGGTGGTTTGTCTGCCCTCCTTCTGTAAGAAGCAGTTCCGGGGTAAGGATAAGAATCTTTGCCTTGTGGATGTTGGGAGGGTGCTTCTCAGATACTTGTAGGTTACAAATTACTTTCATAAGTCAGACTATCTTTTTGTGCTGTTTGCTGGCCTGCACAAGGGTGAGGTGGCAGCCAAGTTGAGCCAGGTGAGGTGAGGTGCTGGCTTAAGGAGGCTATTGCCTCAGTGTATCTGTTATGGAACTGGATGGTTCTGGAGGGTTTGCGTGCCTATTCTACCTGAGCGCAAGCATCCTTGTGGGCGGAGCAGAGCTCAGTTGTCCACATTGCTGCCGACAAATGTCTGCAGGAACATCTCTTGTCAAGCATTACTACTTGGATGTCCACGCATGGTGGAGATGACTTTCAGCTCGAGAGTTTGTGAGCTGCTGTGTCTTCTTCCTGCCCAGTGGTGTTGTAGCTCTGGTACATCCTACTTGTCTGGACTGGTCCAGAAGGACGATATGGAAGGTGACATTTTACTTGCCAGATAATATCCTTTCCTTGAGTCCTGCTAGAATAGTCCAGGGCCCACGCCTGAAACTATATTGCTCTGTATTTTCTGCAGCAGTACTCTTGGGTCCACCATGATTTAAACTTGACTCCGCAGGCTCATGTTCTACTGACAACCTTCTGTTTCTGTTTTCCTGTACATAGTTTGCTACCATTGATTGCACATTGTTGCCCACATCTGAAGTTGTGTGAGGCTTGCTGTGTATCTCCCATTTGCTTTGTGATGAATACTGAAGGGACCTCTGGTGGCTGAGCCGGATTGATGCATGGAGGTGTTGTCATTGAAACATGGACTTTTCATTGGTTCTTTGTCTCCACCAATCTGTTGATAGGGGAACACAATCCACTTGTCTGGACTGGTCTAGCAGGACTCAAGGAAAGGACATTATCTGGTAAGCAAAATGCCATCTTTTCTCCTGCTGGTTGTATTGCATGTGTGTGCTGCTGGCACCAGGCTGTGCCTTATCTCACGTTCCATGTTGTTCGCCTTGGTTTCAACCCGCGTCGTGAGTGCGCACTATATGAGTACTTCCTCTGCAGTGTGCAATAGTTGTGCATTTCTGGTCTGCACTTTCTAAGTATCGCCCTCTGCACGGCACCTTGGTTGAGTGAGGAAGGACTTGCTACAGGAAGCTTCTCTGCTTCAAATAGGTGCTTGTCTTCTGGGAGAAGACACTGCCCCACTAGCCTCCCTTGCTATCTTGGCATGAAGGATTCTGCTTGCCTCTTGGAAATACTGTATTTGCAGTTGATTGATACGGATGTCCTTCCTTCTTCAGCTCTGCAAGCAGCAACAGGGTTGACTAGAGAGGAAGACAGCATCCCTGCTTGGGATTCCTCTGCTAGCTCTTTTGAGCTCAGCCCACCTGAAGTTTCCCAGTGACTAGTCTGCTTGCTGCTAACGGGACAACCAAGGCTGATGGAGAGTTCCAAACCTCCTGTCTCCAGAATTCTTTTCCTTTCTTCAGCAAGGAAAGTCTTTCTATCATGGCAATTCAGATCCGGTGGCCTTAGTGCCCTGTTCTTTCTCCTCTTGCTCAGAGGAAAGTCCTGGAAGAGGATGGTTTCTGGAGACTTGGATCATCTCTCCTAAGCTTGGGATCTTGCCTTGAGTTCCAAGAAATCCGACAGTGATTCCACGTGTAAGGAAGGCAAACCTCTGGTGCCAGATGACCAAAGTGAGTCTGTCATCCATTTATTTCAGAAAGAGGAGTTGGCAGCACTGATTGATTAAGCTTCCTCTGGCTGCAGCTATTGGATGATGCATTGGTGTATTGCCCCGCTATGATATTAAATTCAAGAGCAAACAGCTACATATGCATGGTATTTAATAAGCTTTTTAATATGACAATTAGCTAGACAATATAACAATATTACAAGGACAATACATAGAACAATGCATCACCAAACTGACACCATCGAACATATAAAGATCAGTCAAGGGCACAATGGAGTATTTCCTATCAGCAAATGAATCTCCAGTGATAGAGACAAGGAGTTTATCAAACTGCGAGACAGGGTTGACACCATACGAGATAGTTACTGATAGACCATTGAAAGTTTTTATAAAGCAATATTTATAGGATATGATCTTAGTAAATATGGATGAAATTAAGTTTGTTTCATTGCAAAATCTAACCTAGAATATTTAGTCTTTTCATTTAATATTGGTTGCTGCTCTTCTGAATGAGGCCTGGAGCCATGTCACCAACTGCAATCCAGAGATTCCAGCAGAGGAAATTGACCAGAATCCAGATGGAACAGACCATCCCAACTACACGCCGCAGCAATGTGTGAAGGAGTTCCTACCTGGATCCATGTGTCACATTGCAAAAGGGCCAAGATATCCACCTATGAGACAGAGGTTCAAAGGGAGAAACCAAACTTAAACTTCAGAGAAAAGTGAAGCACACTACAAAGTCCTGAAGAACTGCTGAGAAGCAGGACCAAATTATATGAAAATAGGAAGAGGACTATTAGACTGATTGGGGGCTTTTGTGAATAATTTTTTGTCTTATGTATTGTTATCCTTTTATTATTGTTTCCTTGGTAAGTAACTGTATATTCTAGTATCTCAGATATTTTTTGCTGGACATCATGTGTCCAATTGCTCGTTTTGCCTGTTCCCCAGATCTTAGTTATTGCGGTGGCTACTCTTTCTCCTACTCATGCTGCTTTTGGATCTACGGGTGGCCAATGATGCAAACGTCTGGGTAATAGATTGAAATCCATGGGGCAGACATACAGCAGAAAAAGTCCTGAATATGCAGGCGAAATGAGTCCCCACTGTATGGAGTACTGATAAGAGTAACTGAGATCTATAAGCCATTTGACTTCGGCAATTGCAATGCCGGTGGGAACGGTATATTAGATACCTTGGAAAAATATCACCCATTCCAGTTCATCCTGCTAGACCAGTCCAGACAAGCGGGTTAAGCTCCCCTGCCAGCAGATGTTGAAGACAGAGAAAAAACTTCCAGAGCTCTGATTGGTTGGGCTCTCGCAGGTATAGGCATACCCCTAGGGGTCCTCCTCAGTATTTTCTCTGTCTCCAGCAGATGAGGGTGTTTCTTTAATCTCTCCTTAGTTTTAGTATTTTCTTCCTTTTCCCTTTCTTTCTTGGATGTACCCAGAGCACACAAGAGGTGTTCCTCTGGGTTTCCCAGGACCACAATCCAACACTAAGAAAATTAGAGGGGTTTTTCCTGAGGTGAGCTCCTGATCGCGAAGATCAGTTGAGCTCCCTCCATCGGGGGATCCCCAGCTTCAAGCCACAAGGGCCTGCCTGCTGGAAGGAGGACAAATTAATTTTCAAAGTTCACAGCCTTTAGTGTTTGCTAGGCTGCTCTGTCCTCTTCTGAGCCTTGGCTGATGGACTGACAACTCTGAGTGACAGCCCCCCTCCCCTCCTCACTTCGATCGGGCAGAACAGGCATTTCGGGGCTGCTGTCAGCACTCCTCGCCTCCCTGCTTCTGTCCTCTTCAGGATCGCTGCAATCAGTTGCCCATTTTCTGTTTCTTGTTTTAACAATCACAGTTTTTACTTTGCGGTGTTTTTGGCCGGCAGCCATTTTCGTGATCGCGCAATCGTGCTCCCGACGGCCATTTTTTGGCGGGAGAGTTTGTTCTTAACACTGCGGTTCTCCTCATTCAGCCCTCGGGACTCTGTTGCCCACTTCTGTAGTTTTTCTACGGCCACCTTTACAGTTTAAAGCCTGCTATCAGGATCAGAGCTTGTTTTCTAAAAAAAAACCCAGAACAAACAAACAAGTAATGCCTTCCTCTTTGCAGAGATATATAGTCTGCAGCCAGAAACACAAAGAGCTGACAGACAGGTTGTGTTCAGCATTCTACTCTCCAAAGGGGAATCATCCAGAACCCTCCTGGTCGCCCTCCCGTCCCTGGATAGCACTGCGGCCTCAGCTCCCCCTTCATTGGATGGACCACAGCACTCTGTACCTGCAGAAGGTCCTCAAATTGCTCCACTCCTGCTTCCGCAGCCTCCGTCTGCCTCCTCGCAGCTTGAGCCTGCGTCTTATCCCTCTGATGGTCAATTTCTGGCGCTGTTTCGCCAGTCATGGGCCCTGTGGTGCTCTGACTCCTCAGATGTTCCCTCGGAGCCTTTGGCTGCTCCTCACAAGAGTACAACTGTTTCTACACCTCGCAAGAGGGCTCAGAAAGGCACAGACTTAAAAGGAGGACGTCCTCCAAAAACAGTTTCATGGATTTTAGAAGACGTTTCGTTGGCTCCTGAAGAGGGCAGATCTTCGGCGGAGGGACGCCTAGGATCCTCAGATCGGGGAGTATTCTCCGTCAGATTCCTCGGTGATTGGTCAGGAAGACTCAGGGGATATCCGCCTTTTTTGGAAAGAGGAATTACCCACCTTAATAGGGCAGGTTGTAGAGGCGCTACACCTCGCTGACCCACTGGATCCGCAGAATTCTCAGGCACAGTCTCAGGCAGATCCTATTTTACAGGGCATACGTAAGCTTTCCAAAGCCTTTCCTTTCCCCGCAGAACTACAGCAAATGGTGTCTCGGGAATGGGAGACCCCTGATACCTCTCTGCATACAGCACGCCATCTTGGACAGCTATACCTGTGGTCCCCATCAGAAATGGAGCGCTGGCTTTCATATCCGAAGGTGGATGCATTAGTGACGGGAGTTACCAAGCATACCACCATTCCGGTTGAAGGCAGAGCGGCACTCCAAGACCAACAAGACCGTAAGGTGGAGAGTCTTCTGAAGACAGCCTTCTCATCTTTGGCTCTATCCCTTCAGGCAGTTGTTTGCAGGGGCCTAGCAGCCCGTGCCCTGTTGCGGTGGATTCAGCATCTGCTGGAAGATCCAGCTATGGCGCATTTAGAGTCCGTCTCTGCATTCTTGGCGGATGCCTTCTATGATTTGTTATGTCTCTCAGCTCGCTCGGTAGCAGCGGTGACCGTGGCTAGGAGATGGCTTTGGCTTCGACAGTGGGCAGCAGATATCGCCTCCAAGACGCGACTCTCAAAGCTTCCCTTTAGGGGGAGACTCCTCTTTGGTGAGGATCTCAATAAATTGGTAAAGGACCTAGGTGAGGTTAAGCCTCAGCGTTTGCCGGCAGATCAGCCAAAGACTTCTTCATGCCGACCATCTCGTTCTTATTCTCAGAATTCTCGGCATTTTTCTAGGTATCGCGATTCCCGTAGATACCTCTCTTATAAACCTGCGCCCTCTGCGGCCCCTCACGGTTGTTTTGGGCAGAGATCGCAGTCCTTTCGAGGAGCCTGGAAAAGCAGTGATTCCTATCCAGGTCCA
Organism: Ichthyophis bannanicus; assembly: GCA_033557465.1. NCBI lineage: Eukaryota > Metazoa > Chordata > Amphibia > Gymnophiona > Ichthyophiidae > Ichthyophis > Ichthyophis bannanicus. The sequence continues at coordinate 370,301,680 of CM066031.1, forward strand.
GGAAAGTTTGCCGGTACCACTCGCACTGTTCCCTCTAAGCTGTGCGCGTGCACACACCTCGCCGAGTGAATGCATATAACTTACAACAGAGCGCACAAAAATTACGGAGGGGAAACAGTTGCAGAGAAGGGAGAGCAAGTGGCAGTGGCAGCACGTACAGAGAGCTGCCAGAGAGAGCCCATGCGATCCGCGTCCCGTGGTGAAGAGGACAAGCAGACAGGCAGCATTGGAGGAGGCGGAGGGCAAGCGGCAGGTCAGTGAAACACGGAGGGGAAGAGCGTGCACAGTCTTGCAGCGATGGGAAGAAAGCACGGGTGCACGGCCAAACAAAAATGTATTGAAGTGAGGGAGAGTGAACGGCGATCAGAGCACCAGAGCCAGGCAAGCTGCTGGAGTGAACTGATTCGGAAGGGAACATGGATGAGGCGCAGCAGACCGGCGTTGAATCGGGCATTGAGAGGGTGAAAAAGCAGCAGTAAAGGCCGAGTTCTAACGGGGGAATTGAGACCGCATGGCAGACAAGATGGCTGCGGGAGCGGGACTGGAGCATGCCTGTGCTTAAGAAGGCAGTGCTGAGGTTCCAAGATGGTGGAGGAGTAGACGCCGTTCGTGGGTGCTTAGTGGCTGAGAGGTGGATGCTGACCTGATGGAGAAAAAAAGGAAGCAGGCGACAGCGAAGCCCCCGGCTTCCTCGATACCTCTGGGAGGTTCGGCGCAGGCCTCTATTGTTCCCTTCTGTACCTTTCATACGGCGGGTATGGCTTCAGCGGATCCCTCTGGTGGAGTGGAGGATCTGAGCAGTGACGGAGTTGTTCTTAGTCCCGTCCAGCTGTTGCCGCCACAACCCGGTAGAGGTCGAGAGGAGGAGATGGGAGCTGAAGTGTCTCGGGGTCAGGAGGTCTGCTCCGTGCGTGGGGGCACCTCTTCTCTACTGGTCCCGAGTCCTGGTGAGCGGTCTGGAGGAGTTGTGGAGGTGGTTCGCTCTACTGTGGAAGGTTTGGGAGGTGCTCAAAGGAAAATCGGCTCGACAGAGTCTGCAGAGCTCCGGGTAACATGCAGCTTAAAGAAACCAGCTAAAGTTACATTAGATAGCTTATGGGAGGCTATCTCTTCGTTCCAGAGTTCCCTTGCTCCTGTTGTGGGTGCTTTATCTCAGGAATTTTTGTTGGTTAAAGGTTGGTATGTGGCGGTGGAAACTAAGTGTGCGGAGCAGGCTGATAAAGTTGCGCTGCTAGAGACAAGGGTAGAAGATCTGCAAGCTATGGGTGAGACTTTCTCCAAGGAATGTTTAATTTCTTTGATGCGTCTTGAATATATGAACAATTCCTTGAGGAGGAATAACTTACGATTTTTGAATTTCCCGAGATCACCCCTGTTGGAACCCCTGGCTCTGGTTCGAAGATACCTTACGGAGGTTCTTTTGATGCTCCAAGATAATTTGCCACCTATTGTTAAAGTTCAATATGTTGCTATTCCTTCTGGGTCTGGGGATGTGGAGGGATCTGGGGGTGCTGCTGGGGTTGATCAAATGGGATTTTCTGATTTTTTTTTGGAGAACTCCCTGGAGGTGGTGACTAGCAGGGCAACTATGGTGGTTGGCTTTGCCTTCGAGTCTGACCACAATGCTGTCCTTAGATTATATTTCCGCATGATTTCTTTTTCCCAGTTTTTGGGCTCTAAAATTTAGATATTTCCTGATTTGTCGAGGGATACCCAAAAGAAGCGTAAGGAGTTTCTGGCTTTACGCCAGCGAGCCACTGCCTTGGGTGCCCAATTTAAATTGCGGTATCCTTGTAAATGTGATTTATTATATCAGACTAAGCATTTTCTGTTTTTTGAGCCTGTGCAACTGATTAATTTTCTTCAGGCGAGGGAGGCAGGGGGGGAACGGTAACTCCTGTACTGGCTGCCATTATTGTTATCTATGCTCATATGATGGTGGGGAGTTTTCCTCTTTTTCTTTATTTTTGAAGTTTCTTGTTTGGAGCCGTATTGGGGTTGTAATATTGGGGTCTATCTATTGGGGTAAAATTGTATTATGTGGTTAGTATATGTTTTTGCTGGATTGTTTTTGTGGCTTGTAACCCACTTTTTTCCTTTGCATCTTTCAATTGTTTTGTTGAAATTGATTAAATATAAAATAAAAAAAGAAGGCAGTGCTTTAGGGCATTCCATATCTTTAAGGGCAGTATAAAAATAATAAGCATTGTCAATAGCAATAAAGTAAATTAGACAGACTAGATAGGCCCATATGGTCTTTATTTATCATCATAGTCTGTGCTTCTTTGGATGACCTTTTTACTGTTTTGTCTTTTTACAGTCAAACATGAATCTAAAATGCTGAAGAGATTTGATTTGCCTCATTGCTTTCCCTTGTGCATTACCATTAAAGTGTCAAGAATGTGCTTTCATGGAGTGTAACCAAAAGCCATTAAAGTGCTATTTGCATGAGAATAATTGATAGGCGAAGAAAGAAAACTTCCAGTAAGGGTTTTCCCTGTAACCCAACTTAAGTGAGGACATGGACTCTGGCCCCTCCATAAATGTCAGGCCAGGGCAACGCCTTGTAATGGTGATCAGTTTCAACCAATCTGAAAAACACCAGGGACTGAAAAATATTGAATCAGCATTATTACATTCTTTATTACATTGAAAACGGAAAAAAGTTAAATTTTAAAATGTCAAAACCAATGGCGATGAGATGTACAAAATGTAAGAGAACGGCCAGAGCTTTTAAGCCTGAATGGCTTGAAGAAATTGTTGAAACGGAGACACAGAAATCTCGGGACAAAACGTGCGTTCAACTGCATGAAATATTCACTTAAGAAGAGGATGACTGAGTAGTCTGTTTATACTGCCGAGATGCAAAAACCATCGGAGAGTTTTCGAGTGGCAAATTTTGGGATGATGTGTGGAAACTGGACTTTTTGAAACGTCATCTGTCTAGTAAGACTCATACTAAAAGTGTTAAACTTAGAGTTAAAAATCCGAATGTAAGAGGATTATTTAACTTGTTGCCTGAGAGCACCGCTAGAAATTTTCCGCTTCATTTAGTAATTGTCTATTTTCATTTAATTTGCTTAAAATCAATGTGGTGTATATACTGTATTCTGACGTGTAGCCAAATTTTAAAGTATATAACTCTGAGTGTCGTTATGTGGTGCACAAAAATTTAACCTTCCTTCAGAAGCTGCACAGCTGATATTTTATGCACACACAACCTACAGAAAATTAGAGGAAACATTGACCACGCGCTCTTCCCGCTGACGGGACGGGTGGCCCACTCGAGACCTTACTGCCGGTAGGAGGTCGGTTGGCACTTTTCTCTTGACAGTGGGCACACATAACTTCCGATCAGTGGGTCCTCGACATCGTCTCTCAGGGTCATTCCCTCGAATGCTGGCAGCCCATTCGTGACACCTTCCTGGTCTCCCCAGCAGGGGCGCCTGGAAAGAGAATAGCCATTCGATCCACCATTCAGTGGCTGCTTCTTCTCAACACCATTCGTCCTGTTCCGTCCTTGGAAAGAGGGTTATTCTATCTATTTCGTGGTGCCCAAGAAGGACGGCTCCTTTCGTCCAATTCTGGATCTCAAAGGAGTCAACCGCAGCCTTCGAGTACCTCACTTCCGAATGGAAACGCTTCGCTGCGTCATCCAGCTGGTGCGCAAGGGAGAGTTTCTTGCTTCTCTCGATCTCGCAGAAGCGTATTTTCACATTCCCATTCGGACCGAACACCAACGTTTCCTGCGATTCGCAGTTGTCGGGCAGCATTTTCAGTTTTGGACAATGCCATTTGGCCTCGCCTTCACTCCTCGGACTTTCTCCAAAGTAATGGTGGTTGTAGCAGCGGCCTTACGCAAACAGGGAATCCGGGTACACCCTTACCTCTACGATTGGCTTATTCAGGCAGATTCCTTTCTGGTGGCCTGCAACACAATATCCTCGGTGGTCTCCTTCCTTGAAGAGTTGGGTTGGGTGATAAATCGCGCCAAGAGCTGCCTTCAGCCGTCTCAGCAACTCGACTTTCTTGGGGCATGATTCGACACCCGCTAGGGCCATGTATTCCTGACTCAAGAGCGCTTTCTCAAACTTTCGTCACAGCTCCACTGTTTCCTGCTTCAGGACTTGCCTCGAGGTTGGGACTATCTTCAGATTCTCGGAACCATGGCAGCTACCATCGAGCTGGTCCCTTGGGCCAGAGCACACATGCGCTGTGCCGTCTACAGAAGGTGCTCCTCTCTCGATAGTCGCCAGTGTCAGAAAACTACCACCTCCGTCTTCCGCTCCTACCATCAGTCAGACGCAGCCTTCGTTGGTGGCTGTCCCCGTGCAATCTATTCTGAGGAGTACCCCTAGAGATGCCACGCTGGATATTAGTAACAACAGACTCCAGTCTATCCAGCTGGGGAGTTCACTGCTGGACTCACTCAGCGCAGGGAGCTTGGTCGCGGTGGACCATCAATCGTCTGGAGGCGCGGGCTGTCCACCTTGCTTTACGGTGTTTTCTACATCTCCTGCAGGATCAAGCAGTTTGAGTTCTTTCCGACAACGCAACTACAGTGGCCTCTCTCAACCGCCAAGGAGGCACAAAGTACCCAGGAGTGTCAAAGGAAGACTCTCCTTCTTCCTTGGGCGGAACAGCACTTACAGGCCCTCTCGGCTCAGCATATCACGGGGACAAGCAATGTCAAGGCCGACTTTCTCAGCTGACATGCTCTTGATCCCGGGGAGTGGGAACTCACTCTGGAAGCCTTTCAGAAGATCATTCAAAGATGGGGTCGGCCAGCAATGGATCTCATGGCCTTGGCATCGAATGCCAAGGTGCCAGCCTTCTTCAGTCGCTGGAGGGAGCACGGGTCACAGGGCATAGATGCTCTAGCACAACCATGGCCAAAGCACATTCTCCTCTATGTGTTCCCACCGTGCGCCATGATCGGAAGAGTTCTCCATCAGATCGCGGGGCACCAGGGGCCCAGTGATCTTAGTGGCTCCAAACTGGCCACGGAGACCCTGGTATGCAGATCTCATGAGGATGTTTTGGATAGATCCTCTGTGATTGGAAACTCCCTCGGACCTTCTACAGCAAGGTCCGATCACTTCGCTCCATACTCGCTTACGGCTTGGCTCTTGAATGCCGCAGATTGACTCACAAAGGCTACAGTTGTGGAGTTGTAGCTACTCTTCTCATCACTTGTCGATCTTCAACATCTCTTGCATACGCCCACATATGGTGTCTTTTTGAGTTATGGTGTTCGCGACACCAGGTCTCCTCATGGCACACCGGGATCCCAGAGATTCTCGCTTTTCTATAAGAGGGTCTTGATAAGGGCCTAGCCCTTGGAACCCTTTGAGTCCAGGTATCAGCTTTAACGTGCTTTTGTGGGCCAGTGCACAGGTGCTGTCTGTCATCAGAGTCGGATGTGGCACGGTTTCTCAAGGGTGTCAAAGTACTGCACCCGCCGGTTCGTCCGGTGGTGCCTTCCTGGGATCTCGTTCTGGTCCACAAAGCTCTTATGAGCCGGCCCTATGATCCTCTCAAAGAGGCCTCTATTCGAGACTTAACACTTAAGACAGTTTTCTTAGTGGCAATAACCTCTGTTCATAGAATCTCTGAATTGCAAGCCCTCTCTTGTCGGGACCCCTACCTCTCTTTCTCTGCGGAGGACATCTCTCTCCGAGCTGTTCCCTCCTTTTTGCCTAAGGTCCTTACGCCTTTCCATCTCAATCAACCTCTCCTATTACCTGCCTTTTCGAAAGAGCAATGTTCAGGGCGGCACAAGAATCTTCGAGCAGTGGATCTCAAGAGAATTCTCTGCCGCTATTTGAAGGTGACCAATTCATTTCGTAAGTCCGACCATCTCTTTGTTCTGTTTGCGGGTCCTCGGAGGGGTCTTGCGGCCTCTAAGTCCACTATTGCTAGATGTCTCCAACAGACCATTGGGGCGGCCTATATTGGTCAAGGTAGACCGGTGCCTGCGGGCCTCAGGGTACACTCCACTCGAGCCCAAGCAACTTCTTGGACTGAACGTTCTCAAGTCGCTCCTCTCGATATCTGTCGTGCAGCAACATGGTCTTTTTTGTCCACGTTCGTTCAGAATTATCGATTGGACATCCAAGCACGAGAGGACAGTCGGTTAGGAGCCGGAGTCCTTTCAGCGGCTCTCTCTGCCCACCCTGAGAGTCTTTAGCTTGGGTACTTCCCGCATGTCTGGACTGGTCTAGCAGGATGAACTGGAAGGAGAAATTTCACTTACTGTTAATTTCCTTTCCTGGAATCCTGCTAGACCAGTGCAGGATTCATCCAGTGGTCAGTTGCAGTGGTGAAGGTGCGATGTAGCCGACGCTTAGCTTCAGGCAGTGCCAAAATGTGCCCTTGGATGTCCTGCATACGCTTCATACAGGTCTGAAGTTCTAGAGATGCTTCATGCGCTTCTTATGTTCCTGTATATAGTTGAGCCAGTCTTTTCACATGTACATAGTTGGCCTTTGTTTTAGCTAGTTTCAGTAGTAACATTTGTGGTTTGTCAGATTATACTGAGGAGGACCCGTAGGGGTATGCCTATACCTGCCAGAGCCCAACCAATCAGAGCTCTGGAAGTTTTTTCTCTGTCTCCAACATCTGCTGGCAGGGGAGCTTAACCCGCTTGTCTGGACTGGTCTAGCAGGATTCCAGGAAAGGAAATTAACGGTAAGTGAAATTTCTCCATTTACACCGTGACGTCTTGTCCCCTCAAGCATTTACCTTAATGTTATCCACTATGTTTCACCCCATGTTAATAATAATAATAATAATTATATTGATTTGGCTTAACCTTATTGTATTTCCAAATGAGCTACAAGGGCAAGTCAGCCAGTGCTTATGTACAATATCCTTGCTGATCCATGGGTGGAATGTATTACAAATTAAAGATTTATTTGAATCAGCAAGGAATATTGAACTTTTGAACCATCCCATATTTTTTTTAAATTTATTTAGCAAGCACTTGTATACCGCTCCTTCCAGCGATCAGAAGCGGGAATGATTACATAGAAACAGCTGTCGAATCAAGACAGAGAAGTTTTGTTATATACATATAGATTCGTAAGGTAAGCACGGCACATAGAAACTTATCTATTTCTTATCAATGGTGAAAAGAATTTACATATGTACATTTTTACATAGAAGGTTGAAATGACTTTGAAATAGGTGCGTCTTGAGTTTTTTGTGAGGAATCATGCTGAGCCAGCTGTTTACTAGCCGGGAGACCAAAGGTGTAGGGAATGACTGACAAGAATTGTTTATTAACTCGGAGAACAAACAAAGGCTGGAGAAGGGCTGGTCAAAAATTACTGTTTATCAAAGGTGTATGGCGTGGAGAATATCTGTAGAGAAAACCTCATGTTGAGGAGTCATGCTGTCCAGCTGTGACACGTTTGTTACAGCCTATAAAAAGAGCTAGAAAATTCAGGACAGGTAGAGAGAGCTGATATCTGCCTGGCCAGCGCGTGAAGGATCCCAGACTTTTCTCCAGCCTTCGCTGTGGCTCTTCCAGCTGATGATAAAAAGGGGCTGTGATGATGTCAGAAGTTTGGTGATGCATTGTTCTATTGTTATATCAACTGTTGTGTTGTCTTTGTAATATCACTAACTTATTGTTATATTGTTTAGCTGTCATATTAAATAGCTTATTAAATACCATGCACGTGTGGCTGTTTGCTCTTGAATTTAATATCATAGCGGGGCAATACGGTTGGGCAGAGCAGGAACTGCAAATGCATCCCCTCTTGCAGGGGGTTTGAAAACCCTCCAGGGTGTTTTCTTTCCCAGAGGTCCTTTAAAAGCCTACTGTACATAGAATGGGACTCACTTGATGCCTTGTTGAAATGAGGCAGTATCATGGGTAAGCTCTATGCTTTTCCTCAGGAGGACCTGGCTGCCTGGATTCTGTTACCTCAGGTGGATGTGCAGGTGACAGCCATTCTCTTTGCTGGAGGGTGATGCGTTTGGTATTTATTTTCATCCTTACTTGGACGACTGGCTTATATGGGCCAGGTCGTGTTCAGAGGCTCTTCGGGCATTGGCCAAGTGGTGCAGTTCCTGGAGAGTCTGAGTTGGATGATCAACTATGACAAGAGCCACCTGGGACCTATCCAGTTGCTAGAGTACTTTGGGGCATGTTTTGACACCACTCCAGGAAGGATCTTCCTGCCCAAGAAGAGAGTGGAGAAGTTTGCTGTCATAGCAAATGTCTTTTTGAAAGCAGCAGGCTCCCAAGGTGTGGGATCACCTTCAGCTGTTAGGATCAATAACATTGATGATTGAGTGGACAAGAGGCCACTGCAAAGGTCCTTACTGTCTTGCTAGTCTCCTTTGCAGGACTTCGAGATCAGGCTTCCTCTTCTCCCATCGGTGGCATCCAGTGTTCATCTGCTGAAGGGCCTTCCCTTGGACAATCACCAATTGCTTCTCCTGATGATGGACGCCAGCCTTTTCAACTGGGGAGCTCATTGCAGGGGTCAGACAGCCCAGGATTGCTGGAACAAGTGAGGTGGCTTGGCCCATCAATCAGCTAGAAGCAAGAGCCATTTCACTTAGCTCTCCTGTGTCTTTGGAGCTTAGTCCCAAGGGAGGCAGTTTGAATCATCTTGGATAGTGCCACGGATAGTGGCCTTTGTCAACAGGCAAAGAAGCATGAAGCGTTCCGGGGTGGCCTGAAAAATGACTCATTTGTAATACTAGGCAGAGCAGCATCTCCAGGCCTTCTCGGCACAGGATATGTCGGGAGTGAACATCGTGGAAGCAGACTGTCTCAGCTGGCACTCCCTCGATCCCAGAGAGTGGGAATTGAGCCAAATGACGTTTTAGAGGATCCTGATCAGCTGGAGCCACCACAAGATGGATCTGATGGCGATCTTAGCCAATATCAAAGTGCAAAGTTTCTTTAGCCGCTGCAAAGAGGCAGGCTCCGAGGGCATGAATGCCCTAGTTCAACCTTGGCCAAGGCAGATTATGCTATATGTGTTTCCTCCATGGCCTCTCGTAGGCTAGTGCTTCATCGTGTAGAGCGCCATCAGAGTTCTGGTGGCGCCAGATTGGCCAAGGAAGCTGTGGTATGTGTATCTGATACGCCTCCAGCAGGGCCCCCACATGCCTTCCATCAGCTTAGGGGCTCTTGAGGTAGGGGCCAGTCCTTTTAGATGATCTGGCGCCTTCTTGCTTATGGCTTTGCTCTTAGCAGTTAAAGGATATTGTTCTGCTGTGGTTTCCACACTTCTGAAAGCAACAAGAGGCTCCACTTGTCTAGCCTATGTGCGTGATTGGTGCCTTTTTGAGCACTGGTGTTGTAAGTATCAAGTAAGCCCAAGTTCTGTGGACTTGTTAGATCTGCTTTCCTTCCTTCAGGGTATCACCAGAGTTTAGGAGCAGTAGTCCTAGCGGTTAGAGCAGCAGGTTAAGAACCTGGGCAACCAGTGTTCAGATCCTACTGATAATGTTTTGGGCAAGTGTATTACAAATTAAAGATTTCTTTGAATCAGCAAGGAATATTGAACTTTTGAACCATCTCGTATGTGAGGAATCATGCTGAGCCAGCTCTACCTGAATTGTTTACTAGCCCAGAGACCAAAGGTGTAGGGAATAACTGACCAGAATTGTTTATTAATTTGGAGAACAAACAAAGGCAGGAGAAGGACTAATCAGAAATTATGTTTATCAAAGGTGTATGGCGTGGAGAATATTTGTAGAGAAAACCTCACGTGAGAAGTCATGCTGTCCAGCTGGGACACATTTGTTACAGCCTATAAAAAGAGCTAGAAAATCCAGGACAGGCAGAGAACTGATGTCCGCCTGGCCAGCATGTGAGGAACCCCAGACTTTTCTCCAGCCTTCACTGTGGCTCTCCCAGCTGATGATAAAGGGGCTGTGATGACGTCACTTTGGTGATGCATTGTTCTATTGTCATATTAACTGTTGTGTTGTCCTTGTAATATCACTAACTTATTGTTATATTGTCTAGCTAATTGTCATATTAAATAGCTTATTAAATACCATGCACGTTGTGATAAGGAAGCTTATCATAGCTCAGGAAGGAGCTATAGAAAAGGTGAAGTGACTCTGAACAAGCAACCTGTCAGTTCTGGTAGAAATAAGAAAACAGAATTTTCCCATAAAAGACTACCAGTCCCAGAATGCACCAGGTTTCCAACAGCCCTTAGAGGGGCTGAAGTGGGGAAACGTGTGTTCAATCAGGAGGGCTATGAGGTAATCCCTAAGCACTCATCTCAAAGGGCAGGGCCTGATTCAGCACAGCTGCGCTGTGTTAGGGAGGAGCACTCATCCAAGCAGAATAAAGGTAGAGTTTATTCTACAGAGAATCAGCTTGAGCTTGATCATCTTCATCATCTAGAGGATCATCAGAAGCAGAAGCCAAACTGGACGGACAGAGAGGGCAAGAAACCCTTTGGAAGAAGGAAGAGAAAAGCCTTTGAGAGGTCTAGAAGAGGGAGCAGTACGTATACTGGGAGGCATTCCAAGGGCCAGCATACACCATTGGACTGGGGAAAGCCAGAGGAATGGTGCTGCAGAGCTAGGAATCTCCAGACGGTACCTGTGAGGGAGACGGCTGCACGTGGAAGGGACCCTAAGACCCGTGCCAGAAGGTATGTGAAGAGAGGTCCAGGGATCTGGATTGGAAGGCTGGACATAAGAACTGGACTACATACTGGCCAGGCTATATAGAGAGGAACTCTAACAGCAATGGAAGCTCAGGTATGAACACTGATCTATGCCCTAGCTATAACCTTGAAAGACAGCAGGGAAACAAGTATTCTCCTGAAAGTGCTCCATTGGGAGATTCATCTGTGCCAATCCATGATATTGAACCCATGCTTGTTGAAGGGGGAATGATAGCAGATGAAGAATCTGTTTACATGGACTGCTCTCTGTCTAAACTCCTTTGGTGATTTTCTGTTATAAAGTACAGCAACCATCACAAAGAAATACAAACTTGTTCTTTAATCTACTCAGAAAAGCTCCTGTGTAGGATTTTAAGCCACGCAGTAGAAAGCAAGCCAGCTAAGGGGTTTCAGCTGGATAACTGCTAGCAATTGAGCCTTACCTAATTGCTTGTGAGCTTTGAGAGAATCACTTCTGAATCTATGTGGGAAGATATAAGAAGTTTACCTGAAAAGAACAGTTTTTTTCTTTCTTTGTGGCTTTTGGTTTGTTGTTTGATACATGCTAAGAAAATATTAGCTAAGCCTACAGAAAAGACCAGTTTGTTATCAACCAGGTCTTATTTCTTTTGCTTTGATTGCCTGACAAGTTCAAATGTTGTTTTCTGATTTTGTTTTTCCAAGTTTAACACTGAAAGCAAGTAACCTGATTTATGTGCTACCAAGCATATCTGTGTTGGGAGAAATAACCCCATAAATAAATATCTTATTGGCTTTACCCAAAAGCACAACTAATTATTGTGAGCAGCTGTGTCTGGTGTGAATGAACTGCAATGCCCACAATCCCTTGCAAATCATATAGATATATGCACTTGCCAAGACTGTGAAGATTCTCACCCAGGCAGCCGTCTGACAACGTGTGGCTGTTTGCTCTTGAATTTAATATCCTAGCGAGGCAATACAGCAAGTCACTTTACGTTCCATTGCCTCAGGTACAGTTGGTTTGTACCTGAATGTAGCTTGCCTTGAGTTATCAATGAAAAGGCATGAGCCAAATATAAAAATAGTAATAATAATCATCAGCACTAGCTTTCAGAGATCAACTTTCCATTCTACAATCAGGATTTAGTTTTATGGGCAGTTTTGGACACAGAAAGCAAAGTTTTTTTACTGCCGACAGACATGTTGCAACCTCTGATGCTTCATGTCCATAACATTCTAATTTCCACGAAAGTCACAGCCAAGGCCTACTTACTAATACCAAGTCATATGGCTGCTGCCATTTATATAGTTCTTGCTTGCTCAAAACTACTTTTATTGATATCTAAATATACAGGGCTTGCAAAAGTATTCATCTCCTCTGTGTTTGTCCTGTTTTGTCGCATTACAACCTGGAATTAAAATGGAGTTTTGGGGATTAGCACCATGTGATAACCAAACATACCTACAACTTTGAAGGTGCAAAATGTCCTTTATTGTGACACAAACAATAAGTAATACAAACAAAAAACTGAAATCAGGAGTGTGCATATGTATTTACCCCTCCCCTCCCAAAGTCAGTACTTTGTAGAGCCACCTTTTGTTGTAATTACAGCTGCAAGTCTCTTGGAGTATGTCTCTTTTAGGTTAGCACATCTAGTCACTGGGATTTTCACCCATTCCTCAAGGCAAAACTGATCCAACTCCTTCAAGTTAGATGGGTTGCATTGGTGTACAGCAATCTTCAAGTAATGCCATAGATTCTCAATTGGATTGAGGTCTGGGCTTTGTCTAGGCCATTCCAAGACATTTAAATGTTTCCCTTTAAACTTCTCCAGCGTAGCTTTAGCAGTATGTTTAGGATCATTGTCCTGCTGGAAGGTGAAACTTCATCCCAGTCTCAAATCTCTGGCAGACTGAAACAGGTTTTCCTAAAGAATTGCCCTGTATTTAGTGCCACTCATTGTTCCTTCATTCCTGACCAGTTTTCCTGTCCCTGCCAATGAAAAACATCCTCACAGCATAATGCTGCCACCACCATGTTTCACTGTGAGAATGGGGTTCTGTGAGTTTTTGATGGGTGGCCTTCTCTTGTCAGGTTTGTAGTGGTGCCATATTCTTTGCATTTTGTTATAACGGATTTAATGGTGCTCCATGGGATATTCAGAAAGAGGGATAGTCCTCTTCGTTCATCCAGGCCAGTCCAGGTACACATGGGTTGTCTTCTCCCTTCAGCAACTGAGAACTGAGCATGTAAGATTTCTGACAGCCCAGCTTAAGAGATCCCCCTTCCGCTCTACACTCCAGTCTTGCTCAGTTGTCAGCAGCAGAAGGAGCTCTTGCCTAAACCCCTGAATTGCTGTTTAAATAAAAAAAAAGATAACAGAGACAGCAGACCAATGGCGCAGTGGCAGAATAATCTCTCTGGTCAGCGTCATTGCAAACAGAAGATAGAGTGGCTGAGGTCTCCCATCTGCCGGTGAAGGGGAGTGCAGGGGGACATGTGACTGAGTCAGCCAAGCTTCCTTCCCATAAAGTAAATTCATGGAAGCCCCAGGACCCTTACTCCCTCTGCGACGAGGGTGGGCTACTGCAAACCTGTTAGCTAAAGGACTGGGGTTCACGCCAGTGTGTTGCAGCTGTGCAGCTCCTCCAGGAAAGCTCCTGCGGGAGGCAGACCAGTTGCGGCTGAGGAACATGTGGTAACATTGTTTTGGTGAGTAGTGGTTGCAGAAAGTTGGCTGCGTGCATACTGTTGGGCCTTGGGCAGTGTGTGATTTGTGCAGGCAGACATAGAGTTGAACCATCGGGGTTTTGCCGGTCGTGTTCGCGAGAGGGCAAGTTATTGTTGCGGTTCTGTCCCTAGTGCTAATGGAGGACACGACGAACATCTCTTCTGGGAATCTCTGGGAGCCTGTAGTTCCCGCCAAGACAGACAGCCTCCTGGCGCCAGCGGTCATGTTCCCAGATAACTGCGGTAAATCCAATGGCAAGAAGAAGGGAAAGAGAAAGCAGGCTGGGGAGACTCCAGTGGAGGCTCAGAGGGGGCCTGCCTTGCCAGAGTCTTTTTTCTCCCCGGAGTTTATACTGTCTCTTCATAAGGCTTATTGCCTCAAGCAGCAACAGGCCAGGGAGAAGGCTAGTGTGAATGAAGAGTCTGTTTTAAAGAAGGGAGATTCCTTATCGTCCCTCCAGTCCAGTCCCGCCCCGCACCTCTGGGTAGTACACCTCCTCCAGCAGCTTGGAGACTGAGCATATCATCTTTTTGATGACACTAGTGTACATATGCAGCTGGCACCGCCCACCAGTCCCAGTATGCTCAGTCTCCAAGCAGCTGGAGGAGGTTGTGAGCCAGGGTGCTGGACTCACTGAAGAGACAACTAAGGAGATAGGTTTAGTTAGTTTGCTTTTATTTCCCCTGTTAAGGTGCAGGTTTCTTTGTTTTTAAAGGCAGAAGTGAAAAAAAAATCAGAAGGAACAGAGAGAACCCGGGGGACAACAGGGCTGAGTGGAGGGTATTCCTTCTTCCCCCTATTACTACTACTACTATTTAGCACTTTATATAGCGCTACGCACGCAGCGCTGTACAGGTATACATACAAGAGACAGTCCCTGCTTGTCAGAGTCATGCTCATCAGATCTTACAATCTAGTTAAGACAATATAGAGCAATAGTCAATTCAGTGCAAAAGCACAGTATGGTCTTTACAATTTGGTCATGAAAATTGACGGGAGTCAGGTTTAGATAAGAGAAAGAAGTCAGGATCTGAAAGCGACAGTGAATAGGTGGGTCTTCAATCTGGATTTGAAGAGGGACAGGGAGGGTGCCTGGCGCATAGACACAGGTAAGCTGTTCCAGGCGTAAGGTGTGCAGCAAGGTGAAAAGAGCGAAGTCGGGAGTTAGCGGTGTGAGTGAAAGGCCTAGATAGAAGTGATTTGTTAGCAGAGTGAAGTTCCCAAGAGGGGGTGTAAGGAGAGATAAGAGATGAGAGGTATTGAGGGGCTGCAGAGTGAATGCATTTATAGGTCAGCAGGAGAAGTTTGAACTGGATGCGGAATTGGACAGGGAGCCAGTGAAGCGACTTGAGAAGAGGAGTAATGTGGGCATGGCGAGGTTGACGGAAGATTGGTCGAGCAGCATGATTTTGTATAGATTGAAGGGGAAGGAGATGGCTAGCGGGGAGACCAGCAAGGAGTAGGTTGCAGTAGTCGAGGCGAGAGGAGATTAAGGAGTGGATAAGGGTTTTGGTAGTGTGTTCAGAAAGGAAGGGGTGGATCTTGCTAATGTTGTAGAGAAAGAAGCGGCAGGTCTTAGCTACGTGCTGGATATGTGTGGAGAAGGAGAGAGAGGAGTCAAAGATAACACCAGGTTGCGGGCCGAGGGAACAGGAAGGCTTGTAGAACCATCCACAGAGAGTGAAAAGTGGGGAAGAGGAGGGGAGGAGTTGGGGGGAAAGACAAGGAGTTCAGTCTTGGCCATGTTCAGCTTCAAGCGGCGGTGAGACATCCAGGCAGCGATGTCAGAAAGGCAGGCAGAGATCTTGGTCTGGATTGCTGGAGAGATATTAGGTGTAGAGAGGTAGATTTGGGAGTCGTCGGCATAGAGATGGTACTGAAAGCCATGGGAGGAGATAAGTGCGCCAAGGGATTGGGTATAGAGAGAGAAAAGGAGGAGGCCCAAGACGGATCCTTGGGGTACATCAACATGGAGTGGGGTAGGAGAAGAAGAGGATCCACCAGAGCACACACTAAAGGAACGATGGGAGAGGTAGGAGGAGAACCAGGATAGTATGGAGCCCTTGAAACCAAGCGAGGAGAGGGTGGTAAGGAGAAGATTGTGGTCAATAGTGTCAAAGGCAGCGGAGAGGTCGAGAAGGATGAGGACTGAGTAAAGGCCCTTAGATTTAGCCAGGAACAAGTTGTTGGAGACTTTTGTAAGAGCCGTTTCAGTGGAGTGTAGGAGATTTATTTATTTAACAGCTCTTCTATACTGCGCTCTTTGTTATCAGTGCGGTTTACATTCAACAAAATGACTCTCAGACAGTGGAAGATCTGTCCTAAGTTTACATATAACAGGGAACGTAACATGGATTGAACTGGGGAAACTATGTACATTTTAAAGTTACAATACTGGTAGACTATTTACATATTGGCCAGTCTATTTACAGTAAACATTTTAAAGTTACAATATTGGTAGACTATAGAGATGGAAGCCGGATTGTAGTGGGTCCAGGAGGGCCTGGGAGGTGAGGAAGTCGAGGCAGCAGTGATGGACTGCCCGTTCTAGTAGTTTAGATACGAAGGGAAGGAGGGAGATGGGTCGATAGTTAGAAGGACAGGTGGGATCAAGTGAGGGTTTCTTGAGGAGAGGTGTGACAACGGCATGTTTAAAGTCTACGGGGACAGTTGCAGTGGATAGTGAAAGGTTTAGAATGTGAGAGATGGGCGGGACAATGGTTGGGGAGATGGGTGGGGATAGGGTCAGTGGAACAGGTGGTGGGTTTGGAGGAGGAAAGAAGGAGTGTGGTTTCCTCTTCAGAGATCATAGAGAAGGAGGAGAAGGTAGCAGGGGAAGTATGGATGGGAGGGGAGAATTGAGGAGGGGGAGAGGTAGATGAGGAAGTGGGGAATTGGAGGGTAATCTTGTGAATTTTGTCATGGAAGTAGTCGGCTAGGGTTTGGGCAGAAAGGGAGGGTGGACCAGGGGCGGGGGCACCTTGAGGAGAGAATTGAGAGTATTAAAGAGGTGGCGAGGATCGGAGGCAAGGGAGTTGGTCAGATGGATGTAGTATTCATGTTTGGCAAGTGCTATGGCTGACTGGAAGGAGCCAAGCATGAATTTGAAGTGTGTTCGCTCCTTCAGGGGAGCAGGATTTGGTCCAAGCACGTTCAGCAAAACAGGCACAGTTGCGTAAATAGCGGGTTGTAGATAAGAGCCATGGCTGGGGAGTAGAATGCCTGACAGGGCGTGGGGTGAGTGGGGCAAGAGTGTCAAGAGCCGAGGATAGTGCAGCATTATAAGAGGAAACTGCTTTGTCAATGGATTTGGAGGACATAATGGAGGAAAGGGATGGAGAAATGGTGGAGGGAGAGAGTCAAGGGATCAATATTATGAAGGTTTCTAAATAGGTTGGGGGAGACAGAACGAGGGGGAGACGGCAGAAGCTGAAGATTAAAGGTTAAAAGGTGATGGTCTGATGAGGGAAGGATTGAGTTGTGGAGGTTTGAGGGAGAGGAATTGGAGAAGAGTATCAGGTCAAGGCAGTGGCCATGCAGGTGGGTGGGGGCAGTGGAGTAGAGTTGGAGGCCGAATGAGGAGGTGAGAGCGAGGAACTTTAAAGCATGGGGATCAGAGGGGTTATCGATGTGAATGTTAAAATCACCAAGAACAAGGGTGGGGGGAGAGGGATCCATAAAGACGGAAAGGCAAGAGTCGAAGTCAGTAAGGAAGGTCGATTTGGATTTGTCGGGTGGACGATAGATAACAGCTACTCGTACGGGAAGTGGTGTGAAGAGGCGAATGGAGTGGACTTCAAAAGAGAGGGAGGAGTGTGACTGAGGCAGCAGGAGGGGTTGGAATTGGCAAGAGGGAGAAAGTAGAAGCCCAACACCACCACCGCGGCTAGTGGATCGAGGTGTATGGGTGAACTGGTAGCCCCCGTGGTAGAGAGCAGCAGTGGATACGGTATCGTCTGGGAGGAACCAGGTCTCAGTCAGGGCAAGAAGGTGTAGCGCATTAGAGATAAAGAGATTGTGAGTAAAAGGAAGTTTGTTAGAGACTGAACATGCGTTCCACAGGGCACATGAGAATGGGATGGTGGAGGGGGTAAAGGAGAGGGATATAGATAGGATCATAGATAGTGCTGGGGGGGAGTCTGCTGTCTTGGTACATGTTGGTACCAATGACATAGGAAAATGTGGTAGGGAAGTTCTGGAGGCTAAATTTAAGCTTTTAGGTAGGAAGTTGAAATCCAGAACTTCCAGGATAGCGTTCTCCGAAATGCTTCCTGTTCCACGTGCAGGACCCAAAAGACAGGCAGAGCTCCGGAGTCTCAATGCGTGGATGAGACAATGGTGCAAGGATGAGGGTTTTGGATTTGCTAGGAACTGGGGAACATTCTGGGGAAAGGGGGGGCTCTTCCGAAGGGATGGGCTTCACCTTAATCAGGATGGGACCAGACTGCTGGCATTAACCTTTAAAAAAGAGATAGAGAAGCTTTTAAACTAGAAAATAGGGGAAAGCCGACAGTCACGCAGGAGCGCACGGTTCGGACAAAGGTATCCTTGAAGGATACTACCAACAGCAGTGAGGTTCCAAAAGGGAGTATAGTAGCCCAAATGCCCTTGAGTAAGGAGCAGACAGAGCATAAAGATTCCCCATTACCCATGCCTACCAATAGCCAGATTAATATTAATAAAATACAGTCTCTAAAATGCTTGTATGCCAATGCTAGAAGTCTAAACAATAAGATGGGAGAATTAGAATATATAGCATTAAATGAGAGGTTAGATATGATTGCACTCTCAGAGACATGGTGGAAGGAGGATAACCAGTGGGACACTGTGATACCTGGATACAAACTATATCGTAATGATAGAGCTGAACAAATTGGTGGAGGGGTTGCGCTCTATGTTAGAGAGGGCATTGAGTCAGAAAGGATTAAAGTTTTGCAGGGAACAAAATATGCTGTAGAATCTCTATGGATTGAAATTCCATTTATGAAGGGGAAGGTGATGGCAGTGGGAGTATACTATCGACCACCTGGCCAGAATGAACAAATGGATGATGAAATGCTCAAAGAAATCAAGGAAGCTAACAAAAGCCACAACAGAGTAGTAGTAATGGGTGATTTCAATTACCCCGGTATCGACTGGGACAGTGTCACAGCAGGACAAGCTAAAGAGATAAAGTTTCTAGATGAAATGAATGACTGCTTCTTGGAGCAGCTGGTTCATGAACCGACCAGAGGGGAAGCCATACTGGACCTAGTCCTTAGTGGAACGCCAGATCTGGTGCAAGAAATAAGGGTGTTGGGACCACTTGGCAATAGTGATCATAGTATGATCATGTTTGATTTAATCAGTGGAGGACAGATAGTAAAGGAATCCACAGTACTACCTTTTAACTTTCAAAAGGGTGACTATGATAGAATGAGGAATATAGTTCGGAAAAAAACTAAAAGGAGCGGTTCCAAAGGTTAAAGACTTACAGCAAGCTTGGGTGTTATTTAAAAATACTATCCTCGAAGCCCAGACCAGCTGTATTCCACGCATTAAGAAAAGTGGAAGAAAGTCCAAAAAACTGCCAGCATGGTTTAAAGGTGAGGTCAGAGAGGCTGTTGCTGCCAAAAGAGCAACCTTCAGAAAATGGAAAAAAGAGCCAAATGATGAAAACTTGAAACAGCACAAGCACTGGCAAGTTAAATGCAAAGCATTGATAAGGCAGGCAAAGCGGGAATTTGAGAAGAAACTTGCTACGGAAGCAAAAACACGAAATAAAGACTTTTTCAAGTACATTCGTAGCAAAAGGCCTGTGAGAGAGTCAATTGGACCATTAGATGATAGAGGGGTAAAAGGTGCAATAAGAGGAGACAAGGCTATAGCAGAGAGACTGAATGAATTCTTTGCTTCGGTCTTTACTGAGGAAGATGTAGGGGTGTTACCCAAGACTGAAGTGGTATTTAAAGGTGATACTGCAGAGGAATTGAGAGAAATATCGCTACACCGGGAAGATATATTACAACTATTTGATAAACTGAATAGTAGCAAATCACCTGGACCGGATGGTATACATCCCAGAGTGTTGAAAGAACTGAAATATGAGATTGCAGACCTGTTATTGGTAATCTGTGAACTTTCATTAAAATCATCTGTAATACCTGAAGATTGGAGGGTCGCCAACGTAACACCAATTTTTAAAAAGGGTTCCAGGGGTGACCCGGGAAATTACAGACCGGTGAGCCTGACGTCAGTACCAGGGAAAATGGTAGAAGCCATCATAAAGAACAAAATTACACAGCATGTAGATAGTCATGGCCTAATGGGAGACAGCCAACATGGCTTTAGACAAGGAAGATCTTGTCTTACTAATCTGATCTGTTTTTTTGAAGGTGTGCATAAACAGGTAGACAAAGGTGAGTCGGTTGATATAGTGTATCTGGACTTTCAGAAAGCTTTTGACAAGGTCCCCCATCAGAGACTTTTGGCGAAGCTAAAAAGTCATGGGATAGGAGGCAGTGTACTATTGTGGATCGGGAACTGGTTAAAAGATAGAAAGCAGAGGGTAGGGCTAAATGGCCAATATTCCCAATGGAAAAAGGTGAATAGTGGAGTACCCCAGGGATCTGTACTGGGTCCGCTACTTTTTGACATATTCATAAATGACCTGGAAAAGGGAATAACTAGTGAGGTAATCAAATTTGCAGATGACACAAAACTGTTTAAAGTTGTTAAAACCCAAGAGGATTGTGGAAAACTGCAGGAGGATCTGGATAAATTGGAAGACTGGGCATCCAAATGGCAGATGAAATTTAATGTGGACAAGTGCAAAGTTATGCACCTAGGAAAGAACAACCCACACTATAGTTACAAGATGCAAGGCTCCACATTAGAAACCACCACCCAGGAAAAAGATTTAGGAGTCATCGTGGATAACATGTTAAAACCCTCCGCCCAGTGTGCAGCGGCGGCCAAGAAAGCAAATAGAATGCTAGGTATCATAAGGAAAGGGATGGAGAATAAAACAAAGGATATTATAATGCCTCTGTATCGCTCCATGGTACGACCGCACCTTGAATATTGTGTGCAATTCTGGTCACCGTATCTTAAAAAGGACATAGAGTTATTAGAAAAAGTACAGAGAAGAGCCACCAAATTGGTGAAGGGGATGGAAGGCTACTCCTATGAAGAGAGGCTAAAAAGGTTAGGGCTCTTTAACCTAGAAAAGAGGCGGCTGAGGGGAGATATGATAGAGGTGTATAAATTAATGAATGGAGTGGAACGGATAAACGTGGATAAATTGTTTACGCTATCAGAATATAGAAGGACTAGGGGGCATGTAATGAAGCTACAGGGTAAACTATTTAAGACAAATAGGAGAAAATATTTCTTCTCTCAACGTGTAATCAAACTCTGGAATCTGTTACCGGAGGATGTAGTAAGGGCTGTTAGTATAGCTGGGTTTAAAAAAGGTTTGGACAAGTTCCTGGAGGAAAGGTCCATAAACCACTATTAAAAAGGGACCCAGGATATCAATGCTTGGCCTAGTACAAGCACTGCAGAACCTGTGTCTTTTGGGGAAACTGCTAGGTACGTATGACCTAGATTGGCCACTGTTGGAAACAGGATACTGGGCTTGATGGACCTCGGTCTGACCCAGTATGGCATTTCTTATGTTCTTATGTTCTTATGTTCTTATGTTCTTAAGTTGGACAAGTAACGTGAGGATTTCTTATGAGAGTAAGGCAGGGGTCTAGGGGGGCCGTTACGTGAGGATCTATTTCCAGAGTAGTATAGAGATCTAGAGGGGCCGGGGTATGGGTGAGTGTCTCTGGATGAGTGTGCTCTCCCTGAGGGATATGAGGGAGGAGAAGAGGAGGGGGCATGAAGGGGGGTCTTGATGATATTAGGTTATGTGAGGATCTCTTTTTTGAGTGAGATAGAATGCTAAGGGGGATAAGGTTGGGGTTGATATCTCTGGATGAGTGATTGGGGCATGAGTGAGGGAGGGTGGAAGGGGAAAGGAGAGGGATATGGATGAGATTAGATAAGGTACGTGAGGAACTCTTCTTAGAGTGAGAAAGAAATCGAGGGGGGCCAGGGTTGGGGTTGATATTACCTGATGAGAGAAGGAGGAGGAGGAGTAGAGAGCGGGGTAGAGGGGAGGCAGTGCGGCGAAAGCAAGGGTGAGGTTGCCTTAAAGAGAGGGGATTTGGTTGAATGAGGGGGAGGATGTGATGAAGCTCAAGAATAGATGCTAGGTGAGAAGTGAGGAAGGTGGAGGGAGCGTAGGGGGGAGAGGAGTGTGTGTGCTGGTGGGAGGGGAGGCAGTTGGGGAGTATGAGGAAGAGAAGGACAGTGAGATGTGGGGCCATAGAAGAGGAGTAGTGGGGGCTATGCAGTGTATGTTCTCTTATAGCAATGAGGAGGGCTAAAGTATCTATAGGTTAAAATACAAGCAGTGGTAGTGGGGAAACTATAGTCTGTGCAGCAAGGATCAATGTAAGCAATGGATAGCAAGTTCAATGTAAGCAATGTCCAGGCAAGCAGCAGATGGTAACCTACAAGCAATGAGGCGGCATGTTAACTGTAAGCGATGGGTAGCAAGTTCAGTGTACAAGTTCAATGTAAGCAATGTCCAGGCAAGCAGCAAAGGTAACCTACAAGCAATGAGGCAGCAATGGACTATGCAGCAATGTATGTTACATTACAAGCAATGATGTATAAGCAATGAGTAGTGGGGTCGACACATTATGCAGCATATGATACAGTATAAGCAATGAAATAGTAGAGAGGCTGTGCAGTAAAGTTAGTTGCAGGCAGGGAGGCAGCAATAATGAGGTAGTGGGGTAGCAGTGGAGTCTAAGGCTGTGCAGCAAAGGTAGTTGCGGGCAATGCGGTAGCAGTAATGAGGTAGCTGAGGGTAGCAATGGAGACAGGAGGCTGTGAGTAGCAATGGGGTAGTAGTGGAGCAGAGTGGGGAGTGCCTACTTCGCGTGGGTGATGGTGGGGCCATGGGGGCCGAACAGGAGGAGCATCTCTACTCGCTCGGCTCCTCGACGCTGCAGCAGCTATGCAGGTGATCAGCTGGTGCTGCGTTGGTCAGGTAGAGCCAAGGGCGCCTGTGGTCCCTGCATAAGGACCACGCCCAAGGGCCCTCAGGTGTGGGACCACGCCCAAGGGCCCTCAGGTGTGGGCCCACCGGCGAGGCCCTCAGGTGTGGGCCCACCAGGCGCGGGCACGCCGGGAGGTGCTGAAGAATTGAAGAACCCTTGTCGGGCCCTGATAGGGCCTTGCGATGGGGAGCAGGAGGGGTTTCCTGCTTCTTGCTCCTTGTCGGGACACCGATCGGGGCAGCGGGGCTGGCAGCGTGCTGGGAGGCACCGAAGAATTGAAGATCCCTCATTGGGCCCTGATAGGGCCTTGCGATGGGGAGCAGGAGGGGTTTCCTACCTCCTGCTCCTTGTCGGGACTCTGATTGGGGCGGCGGGGCAGATAGAATAGATCTGGCAGAAGAACGGAGTTCCCAAAGAGAAGTATAGGGATTTGGGGGGGGGGGGGGGGAAGTTCTGTGGGAGACCTTACTCAGACCGAGACTTCTGGCTGCTCCCGAACCCATTATCAAGTGAGGAGCCGCTGCAGGGGCTGCAATTGCTTGACAGGAGTGAAAGCTGGCAGCCCCAAGTCACCCCCCTCAGCGCCAAAGCCGGGAAGGAAGGCTGAGTGCGAGGGGTAGAAAAGCCATGTGGCAAAGAGGCTCCAAGGTAAGAGTGGCAGGGGGGGGGGGGGAGGACAGCAGAAACCCCTAGCAACTGCCAGAACACAAGGAGACAGAGAGCAGCCTGCAGCAGTGCGGGAAACTCCCCCCGCTGCATTTAGGCGTGATTTCTTCTTATTCAGGCCCGCATGTGTTTAATCCCCTGCTGTGTTTTGAGTGCCCGGGAGAGGCAGCCACCGGAGAATAAAGCAGAACAGAGCAGCCTCTTCCTAGGGGGCCATTTGCAGTTTCTTTTTAATTTCAGTTTCAGTTAATAAGACTTTTGGTTTTATTTTATTTTAGTTCAAGTAATCTGGTGCTCTGTGCCTGAGCCTTTGGAGGTGCACTGTGCTGGGGATCCTTTTACCTACCCAGGTACAGATTGAGGGCATTCCTGGTGGTGCCCCCAGCCCTTCCCACCATGCCATCCAGACCGCAGTGCCTGGTATAGGATGGTATTAAGGGGCGTGAGCCCCACTTAATCCTTAAACATTCCTTGTGTTCCTTATCGTTCCTCCAGTTCAGTCCTCTACCTCTGGGTTGTCAACCTCCTCCTGCAGGTTGGAGACTGGTACGTCAGAATCATGACATCACTGGATATAGCCTGCTGGTCTCTCTCCTCAGCCCCAGTGTGACCAGTCTCCATGCAGCAGGAGGACGTCGTGAGCCTAGTCTGGGGCTCACTAGAGGAACAGATAAGGAGCCTGTAGTTAGAATAGCTTTGGATCAGTTAGTTTAATTAAGTAGAATTTTTGGTACTGTTCTTTTAAAAAAAAAAAAAAAAAAAAAGAAGGAAAGATAGAAGGCATTTCTTGCTTGGCTGCTCCCTGCCTGTCTGTGCTGCCGCTTAGTGAATTTCCTCCTTCCATGGGCCGTGGAATCTCTTCCTCCCGGACTTTACGGGGGAGAGCCCTCCCTCAGGCATATTCCATCCGCCGGCACTGCGGAGCAAGCGTGGTTGCGGCTGGAGAACAGAGCGGAGCAGAAGTGAGTCATTTCGCTGGCGGCACGCTTCGGCTTACCGAAAGAGGCCGTACAGCGTGGGAACGCAACTGTGAGCAGGGCAGATCTGGCTGGTAAGCTTTTCACCGGCTAGAGGCTTTGATCGGCAGCGGGGGCTCAGTCGGGAGTCTGGGCACTGTGCCGAGGTTTGCTTTGGCGCCCATTTTTCCTTCGTGTCCCTTGGCGGCCATTTTGTGCAGCGCGAGCGCGCCGCGTGGCTGCTGGAATAGAGGGACACACGGGACTGAGGAGCTGAAAGGAATTTGAGGTTAGTTTTGCGTTTTAGTTCAATTTTATTTCTTTATTTCTTTAATTTATTTGCGATAAACCCTCTGGGGGGGGGGGGCTTTTCCCGTGGCTTGAGTCAGGCTGGGGGGGGGGGCTTCCCTGGTAGAGAGGAGTTGGGACTCAAAGTGCAAAAAAAAAAAGGGGGGAAAAAAAAAGGAAATAGTTTATTCAGTCAGGAGTCCCAGATTGAAAGGCCAGCTTTATGGCAACACGGCCGCAGTGTGTTGTCTGCGGCACCCGGAGAGGCACAGTGGCCGATTCAGGGGTTTGCCGCGGCTGCGCAACGCTTTCTTCCACTGTGGAGCAGCAGATGGATTTCAAAGAGTCCCCAGAGGTGCAGGTGGTGCCGGCAGGGACGGCAGATGAGTCAGTGCAGTTTCCCAGGCAAGGGCCCGCCTTGGAGGAGTCGGCGGGTTCTTCAGGGGCTCTGCCAGGCCCGAGGTCGGCGGGTCTCGGGGATTTTTGCCCTGATTTCATATTAATGATGCACCAGGCCTTTTGTTTACGGCGTCAGGACAAGAAGCTGGGAGCGTCGCCGCTTTCAGTTCTTTCTCAGCAGATGGAGGTGGCTGAGGTGGAAGGCAGGGACCCGTCTGCGCCTAAGAGGGCGAAAGTCCGCCCATTGTCATCTGCGGAAGCTGATTGGCCGGACGGCGAGGATCCCAAATGGGAGCACGAAGAGGGGGCAGAGGATCTGGAAGAGGGGGAGATCCCAGAACCTGAGGATCATGCTAAGATCATAAGAGTCTTCCGTAGAGAGGAGCATACGGCGTTGATCATGGAATCTATGCAGATGTTGAATCTTGCTACTCAGACAGCTGGTGAAGAGGAGGTTGAGGATCCGGTCATTCAAGCGGTGTGACAAACGCAGGTAGTGTTTCCGGTGCACCGGGTGGTAGACAAAATGATCCAAGAAGAATGGGATCACCCGTAAACGGGGCTCAGAGGGATAAGGACAATGAATAGGCTCTATCCCCTGGCCAATAAGGATAAGGGAAGGTTCAGTTTGCCGCGGGTGGATGCGGTGGTGTCGGCGGTTACGAAAAAGACCACTATTCCGGTGGAAGGCAGTGCGGCCTTAAAGGATGCTTAAGACTGTAAGGTTGAGGGGTTGCTGAAGCAGGCATTTGAGGCAGACGCACTGTCGTTTCAGGTCTCCATTTGTGGGGCTTGGGTGGCCCGGGCTTGTTTGCGCTGGGTTCAGCGGCTACGCCAATCGTCGCATCTGGACCTAGTAGAGAAGCTCAAGGAGCTGGGCCATCTGGAGTCCGGGACGGCGTATTTAGCGGACGTACATTATGATTTGATCAGAGCTCTCATGAATAGCACGGCTTCCGTGGTGGCTGCACGCAGGTCTGTGTGGTTGCAAAATAGGGCGGCGGACAGTTCTTCCAAGTCCCGGCTTAGTAAGCTGCCCTTTAATGGCAGGTTACTGTTTGAGGAAGATCTGGATAAATTTGTAAGGACCTCGGGGAGTCCAAGGTTGGTAGGCTTCCTGAGGATAAGCCGAAACAGGGAAAGTCCAGGCTGGGCTTTCGTGGCCAGTTTCGGGATTTCCGGAGATTTCGTACGCCGATGTTCGGAGGTTTACAGCGGGGACATTTTCCGTCGCGAGCCCAGGGGTTTCGAGGATTTCGGGGAGCTAATAGAGGTTTCTCCTCAAGCCCTGCAACAACATCTCGCAAATCGCAATGAAATGAGGCGGGTCCCGGCGGAAGGAGCTCCCATAGGCGGGCGACTCCGGGAGTTTCTTCCTGCTTGGACCCACATCACGTCCGACCAGTGGGTGTTGGAGATAATTCTTCAGGGACATGCGCTGGAATTGGCGTGTCCCGTGCGGGATTCTTTCATCATGTCCCCCTGCAGGGGACAAGGAAAAGCCCGGGCGATTCGCAGTACTTTGGAGCGCCTTCTGCAATTAGGGGCGGTCGTGGAGGTACCGGAGGTGGAGTACGGCGCGGGTCGGTACTCTATTTATTTTGTGGTGCCAAAGAAGGGCGGAGCATTGTGGCCCATCTTGGATCTGAAAGGCGTAAATTGATACCTACGGGTTCCACATTTCCGAATGGAAACTTTGCGATCGGTCATTGTGGCGGTGCGTCAGGGAGAGTACTTGACATCTCTCGATCTTTCGGAAGCGTACTTGCACATACCCATCTGGACATCTCATCAGAAGTTTCTGAGGTTCACTTTCCCTTGGGGACACTATCAGTTCCAGGCGCTACCCTTCAGTCTGGCAATGGCGCCATGACCTTTCACCAAAATTATGGTGGTGGTAGCGGCGGCGTTGCACAAAGCAAGAGTTCTGGTGCATCCATACCTCGACGATTGGTGAATTCGGGCCAAGTCTGAGGCAAAGAGCGTTCAAGTGATAAGCAGAGTCTCGGTTGGGTGGTCAATCCAGCCAAGAGTCGCCTGGAGCCCTCGCAGAACCTCGAGTATCTGGAGGTGCGGTTCGACATGAAGAATGGACAGGTGTTTTTGCCGGAGAGGCGAGCCCAGGTTCTCCGGCATCTAGTTCGCAAGTTCAGGGCCACCCCGGCGCCGTCGGCATGGACTTATCTTCGCGTGCTGGGAACAATGGCGGCGACTCTGGAGGCGGTGCCTTGGGCCAGGGTTCATATGCGACCGCTACAGAGGGCTCTTCTTCGCCGCTGGTCGCATCAGTCAGATTCTTTGAGCAAGCGGCTTCCGAGTCCAAGCAAGGTCAGGCAGTCTCTTCAGTGGTGGTTGCTTCCGACATCGTTGTCGGCCGGAATGCTGCTGGAGCAGCCGGAGTGGCTTCCCTTGTTAACAGATGCCAGTCTTGCGGGATGGGGAGCCCACTGCAAAAGCAGGTTCGCGCAGGGCCTCTGGTTTCCTCTGGAGGCCTCCTGGTCGATAAATCGTCTGGAACTCCGAGCAGTCTGCCGGGCGCTTCAGGCCTTCAAGCCATCGGTGGTAGGTCGGCCAGTCCGAGTCCTCTCCGACAACTCGGTGGCAGTCGCCTATATCATTCGTCAGGGCAGCACGGAGAGTGCAGCCATGGAGGAAGAGGCGGACTTGCTGTTCGCTTGGGTAGAAAATCGGTTGACTGCGATTTCGGCGGCGCACATCGCAGGAAAGGACAATGTGATGGCCGACTTCCTCAGCAGGGTTCGAGTAGATGCAGGGGAGTGGGAGCTGCATCCGGACGTCTTCGCACAGATAGTTGGTCGTTGGGGGAGCCCAATAAAGGATTTAATGGCGACCTTCCAGTCAGCAAAGGCCAATCGTTTCTTCAGCAGGAGATGAGAAAGAATGTTGGAGGGCATAGATGCGCTGTTGCATCAGTGGTCGTCCTCAGGTCTTCTGTATGTCTTTCCTTCGTGGGCGCTGATCAGCTGGGTGATTCAGCTGATCAGAGCTCATCCGGGAAGGGTGCTGCTGGTGGCACCCGACTGGCCGAGGCATCCGTGGTATACGGACCTTGTGCGTCTCCTAGACGGTGAGCCTTGGCGATTGCCGGTGAGGCCGGATCTGTTGCTGCAAGGGCCCCTATTCATGCCTCAAGTGGATCGATTCTTGCTTACGGTATGGCCATTGAAAGGGCCAGGTTGAGGAAGAAAGGCTATTCAGCGTCAGTCATTGCTACGTTGCTTAGAGCAAGGAAACAGTCCACGTCTCTGGCATATGTTCGTATCTGGCGTATATTTGAGGATTGGTGTTCGAGACGACAGATACGGGCATCTACATCTCCTCAATATTAAGTTTTCTGCAGGATGGGTTTGATAAAGGTCTTACGGCCAGTTCCTTGCGCGTACAATTGGCAGCTCTTTTCTGTTATCGCGGCAAGATACAGGGCGTTGCTCTCGGCGCCCATGATGATGTGTTGCGGTTTCTCAAAGCAATTTCTAGGTTGCGGCCGTCGTGTAGAGTGATGATTCCGCCTTGGTATCTCAATTTGGTGTTAGCAGCGTTAACCAAACCGCCCTTTAAGCCGTTGCATCAGGCTTCAGTGAAGGACTTGACGTTAAAGTCCGTATTTCTGGTGGCGATCTGTTCAGCTAGACGCATTTCGGAGTTGCAAGCGTTTCTAGGGAAAAGGTGGTGCTGCGTCCAGTGCCATCCTTTTTACCTAAGGTGGTTTCGCCCTTTCACCTGAATCAGACAGTGTCGTTGCCGGTTCTGGGTTCACTGGAAGGAGACGACCTGGATCGCAGTTTGCGCCGTTTGGATGTGAAGAGGGTGTTGCAGCAGTATTTGAAGGTGACAAAGCTCTTTCACAAGTCGGACCGGCTATTCGTGTTGTTCGGAGGGGTGCGCAAAGGAGAAGTGGCAGTGAAGGCTTCTGTTGCCAGATGGATATGGGAAGCAATTGCTTCTGCCTATCTTCTGCAAGGTCGGTCAGTTCCCGCAGGCTTGCGAGCTCATTCCACCAGAGTGCAAGCGTCTTCCTGGGCGGAACACAGTTTGGTTCCGCCAGGAGAAATTTGTAGAGCGGCGACTTGATTGTCTCTGCATACTTTCAGTAGGCATTACCGCCTTGACGTAGTGGCTGCGAATGATGCCTGTTTCGGGTCGGCGGTGTTACGTGCCAGCTGGAAAAGTCCCACCCAATGATTACTGCTCTGGTACATCCCAGAGGTAGAGGACTGAACTGGAGGAACGATAAGGAAATGATAATTACACTTACCTGGTAATTGTAGT
This sequence comes from Ichthyophis bannanicus, assembly GCA_033557465.1. NCBI lineage: Eukaryota > Metazoa > Chordata > Amphibia > Gymnophiona > Ichthyophiidae > Ichthyophis > Ichthyophis bannanicus. Next base: position 370,330,746 of record CM066031.1, read on the forward strand.
TCCTTGAGTGACGACAGTTCAGTCCTCAATCCCACCCTTGGTTTTTCCAGTAAGGCTATATGATCGAGGGCAAGAAGGGACGGACTACAGGTAGGTCTGTCTGGAAACTGCTTCTGTTCTCTCTGTCTTATGGTTGCTTCTGTGTGTGGCAGGGAAGGGCGTAAGAAAGCCTTGCCTAAATAGTTTAAATAGTTTTAAATGGTAGTTCAGTTTAGGTTACGATTTTTATTCTAGCTACTTATTTGTTGCTCCTTTGAGTCTGCTTTGTTAATAGTTCACACTGGGGCTGAGGAGAGAGACCAACAGGCTATATCCAGTGATGTCATGATTCTGACGTACCAGTCTCCAAGCTGCAGGAGGAGGTTGACAACCCAGAGGTAGAGGACTGAACTGTCGTCACTCAAGGAACTACAATTACCAGGTAAGTGTAATTATCATTTATACAGCTCAAAACTGATTCAGTGCACAATGACTTGATGCAGACATGTGGGAAAGGCCTAATCAGACAGGCATTGTTTGTTGCTGGGCGGATTTTCAGAGGGCTCTTGTGCTTGGTCAGGTGATGTAAGTGGCAGTTGGTTGAGACATTGTTACTTTCTCCTGAGAAGGCTCAGCTAAAAAGTCAGAGATAGAGATAAAGTTAAGTGTAAAAAAAAAAAAAGAGCTGCTGCATATAGATTTGTAGCAGCTACAGCTCTGTGGAAAACAGGAAGTACCTGCATACAAGAAATGTACAGTATGTAATTTGAAAGATAGTCAGTGGATAAGACGCAAATGGGTTTGTAGCTGCATACAAGAAATGTATGTAATTTGAAAGATAATCAGTCAGTGAATAGGAGGCAAATGAAATCCTTCCATCTGTCTATGGTCAGTGAGTAACCTGACACGATCATCTCTTGTCTCTTAGCCCAGATTATGTACCTATTAAATCTGTAATATTGCTTGTAAGTGAAGCTGTACTCCCTTATAACCATTTGTAGTATTAGAATAAAAATGTTAACTTTACTTGGAGAACGTGTCAGTTTGATTGGATCAGGGCAAGGTCCATTTCATATCTTTAAAATACAACACTACAGCGCAATCTAAAAATCTTCAAGATATGCAGTCCCTAATGTAGTGTGGTGTCGGAGGCAGGCGTCTGTCTAAACTACATGCAAGAGGCTGTCATGCAGGATGAGATGAGGCAGGAGAGTCCCTCCCAGTTGCAAGAGACCCTGGTGGCGGGGGGTGCCATGTTACCTTCAACGGATCCGGCCCCCGGTCCCTACACGATGCCCGGACCATCCACCTCTTGAGCTCAGGGAGCAGTAGGGCTCCTGGGGGAGTTCTCACTGGAGTTTTTCTTATTTTTGCATAAGGTGTTTTCCCTACCAAGTGGCTCCTCAGCCCCGGAACACAGGGCTAAGAGGATGTCAGACGCAAAAGAGCACGAGTCAGGAGCAGTGGCGTCTAAGCGGGCTACAGGCTTAGAGGAGTGGCAGCAATCGCCATTGTCAGAAGGGCTGGATGGGGAAGACCTTGACACGGAGCTAGATCTGCAGTAGGAGTTGGAAGAAGGAAAGAGCCAGAAAGAAGGATCAGGCCTGGATTGTTCGCGTTTTCTGCTGGGAGGAGCTACCAGCGCTTATCTTTATGCTTACGTTTATATTTATGCAATTTCTCGATATATTGCCCAGGCCGAAGGCCATCAGTGTGGTATACAATCACTACAAGCGGGTACTAATACACTTCCTTGTCCCCAAAGGGCTCACATTCTGTGTACCTTGGAGACCCTCAAGGCCCTGAATATGCCTGCTAACCTCCCGGCAGAGGAAGAGGTGCTGTAGGATCTGCTGTTCCAGGCGGTACGGAAATCGCAGAAAGTCTTACCAGTACATGGAGTAGTAGGACAGATGATCCAGGATGAGTGGGATCTGCTGGAGGTTGTCCTTAAAGGGGTAAAATCCATGACGTGCCTATACCTGCTGTCAGAGCAAGAACGAGCTCCTTTGATCACCCAAAGTGGGCGCAGCAGTGTTGGCAGCAGTAGAAGAGACCTTGACTTGTCTCCTGCAGCTGAGAGCCGTGGAACTTTTTCTGCGAGACCAGTACGTCTGAGGTCGATGCTTTATGTATTTCGTAGTGCCCAAATGGAAGGTTCTTTTTGCCCAATTCTCAACTTTGAGGGCATGAACTACGGTCTCCGGGTACCGCATTTTCACAGTAATAATGGCGGTAGGAAGCAGAGATTTTGGGTGACTCTCGATCTCGCAGAGGCATATCTGCACGTTCCCATCCATCCAGAACATCAGCTGTTTCTCCACTTTGTGGTGCCAAGGGGCCATTTCCAGTTTCAAGCTTTGCCCTTCGGTCTGGCGACCACCCTTATACCTTCACCAAGGTCATGGTGGTGGTGGCGGCAGCTCGCCACAAGAAAGGGGTTCTCGTCCACCCGTAGCTAGATGATTGGCTGATCCAGGCGAAGTCCAGGGACGATAGCGAAAAGAGCAACAGTGCAGGTGGGAGAGTTCCTTCAAAGTCTCGGTTGGGGTCAACCTGGCCAAGAGTCAGTTACGGCCGGCCCAGGAGCTACAGCATTTGAGAACGTGCTTTGATACCTGTGTGGGCAGGATTTTCCTGCCGGTTTACATATGACAGTGGATACGTCAGGTCCTGAAGATGGCAAGACCATCAGAGTGGCGGCATCTGCAGGTTCTGGGGACCATGGCGGCCACTCTCGAGCTAGTCCCATTTGGCGATAAGTATAGCCTTACATAATGAGATGCTATTACTCAGTCTGCAGATAAATACACGCATTTTCAACATTCACACTATTGAAGCAGTCACACATTGAGAGGTCCTTCCAAAATAGAGTTCACGTTATTAGTTGACGAGCTACGGATTCATAAGGTGCACCATCATTATTAGTAGGGATATAACAATATAAAGGCAAAAAGATAGTGATTTTTAGCATTCACTCTTTATATATTAGCACATAAGTTTTAATATTGCTACCCCGTATGTTCCTTTTTACAGACTGCTTGTCTTCCTTCATTTACTGGGATCATTGTTGTCAGTTTCTTTCAACGCACCCACCTCTTCAACAAATAACAAATCCCGCACCCACCTCTTCAACACCCACCTCAAATAACAAATCCCGCACCCACCTCTTCAACAAATAACAGAATGTTTTAAAGAGCTAACAAAATGGCTTAAGGATCAGAATCTACTCATCAATTTTACAAAAACTGATGTTCTATTTATCACTAAAAATCAAACATACACACCCCCAAGCACCATTACCCTAGATAACCATGAGATCAACACAAAAAAAGAAGTAAAATACCTAGGTGTGATACTGGACAATAAACTCAATATGGACTCACACATAAAATACCTGATAAAAAAACATACATTACAAACTCAAGACATTGAAACAATTAAGACCACTGATTCACTTACAAGATTTTATAACCATAATTCAAGCTATCATAACCCCACACTTTGATTTTGCAAATATAATCCTTAACGGCATCACAAAACAAAATATTAAAAAGATACAAATAACTCAGAACATAGCAGCAAGGATTATAATGAATATAAGCCCAATAGAACATATCACACCGATTCTAGCTGAACTTCATTGGTTACCTATTAACAGCAGAATAAAATACAAAATTCTTGTCACCACATATAAACTTATAAATAACCTAGCACCATCTGCACTCAATACACTCATTAGCGTAGAAATAGATAAACGATCACAAAGGAGCAGAAACACAAACACTATAGCAATACCAAAAGATTACACAAAAGCTAGAAAACAAACCAACAAGAGGGCTTTCTCACACTCAGCACCAATCCTCTGGAATAATCTACCTGACAACATTCGTCTACTATCAGACATAAAGGAATTTAGAAAAAAATTAAAAACTCACTTATTCACATTACACTACAATACACTACCAAAGCAGAATACACAAAGAGACACAGGTTAACAAACATACCATAACACTACATATTTCATTACAAATAACAAATAATGACATAACCACATATTAATTAACCATACCACACATATATACAGATGACGAGTCTCCTAACTTTATATTTATGTGATTTGTCACATTTAAAACAATTATTGCATTAAAATATTGATACATATATGATATAATTGCAAGTACCTACAATGTATATAGGTTCCAAAATTCCTGTTTAAATGTTATATTGTTACTTGTAAATAGTTCCTTATCGTTCCTCCAGTGCAGTCCTCTACGTCTGGGTTGTCAATCTCCTCCTGCAGCTTGGAGACTGGTATGTCAAAACTGATGACATCACTGGATATAGCCTGCTGTACTCCGCCTTCCATCCCAGTGTTACCAGTCTCCATGCAGCAGGAGGACTTGACGAGCCTTGTAGCAGGGCTCTCTGGAAGAATGGATAAGGAGCTGTTGGTATAGTGTAGCTAGGGTTAAAATCATTATTAACATTATTATTATTTGGGTACTATCTCTTTAAAAAAAAAAAAAAAGTCAAACCGGGAAACACCTCTGCTTAGTCCGGCTCTTTTGCTCCTTGCCTTGGCATAAGAAGTCTTTTGGGGGTTCGGGCTCAGGAATTTCGAGTTCCCCCCCCCCTTGGAGCAAGGAGGTCTCTCCCCCAGGACTTTCGGGGGAGCGCCTCTTTTGACCTCGGCGGCATTTTTTTCTGTTCGTCGTTATTGCCGCAGCTCCCCTATCAGCGCTGCAGCCGTCGGGGAACTTTCAGGCCGGTGCGGTAAGTTTCATGCAGGTCCGGTTTTGTCCGGGCAGCTGCGGAGAGCGCCGGTAAGCCTTTTGTCGGCTTCGGCCTGTTTGGCTGCGGGGGAAAGTCTTCCATTCAGGGAGGCTTCACGCGGTGTGTTTGGCGCCCTTTTCTTGCCGGCGCGGCGTCTCTCGGCAGCCATTTTCTGAGCCGCGGGAGAGACTGCATGTAGGAGAGCCGCCAGCCGTGCAGCTGCGGGTAGCAGGACAGTCAGCTTCGGGGGCCCATTCTCCTTTGTTTTTCTTTACTTGCTTTTTGTTGCTTTTATTTTGGGGTTGCTTAATTTTAGTTTTAGGGGTCTCCTTCATTGTTGTCTCCTCTTCCTTCAGTTTCCCACAAGAAGGGGGGGGGGGGCAGCTGGCTGACAGGAATTTTTTCTCCTGGTGCTGATAGTCTGTTTAAAAAAAAAAAAAAATAATAATAAATAAATATATATATAAGGTACATAGCAGAGGTCCCTCTTCAAGTAATCTGTTATAAAAAAAAAAAAAAGGCAGTTGGGCCCTGCGGCCTGGGCTAGTTGACCTTATGGCGGCCAGACCCCAGTGTCTTGTGTGTGGCACCAGAAGAGGGACGGTGGCGGATACTGGCGTTTGTCGGGGTTGTACAACGCTATCATCTGCCATGGAACAGCAGATGGATCTGCAGGAGTCCACTGAGACGCGGGGAGCGCCTGCTGATGGCCGGGCTGTGTCCCCACGCTCTGTGTCACAGGAGGCCCCGGTGGAGGAGTTGCCAGGGCCTTCTGGAGTCTCCCTACCCATACCGTCGCCGGCCCTCGGTGAATTTAGTCCGGAGTTTGTGCTGCTCATGCATCAGGCCTTTTGCCTAAAGCGACAGGGGGCAGCAGGGGGCCCTGCGTCACTAGCATCGCCCCTTCCGCAGCTAGAGGCCGCAGAAGATTTGGGTGAGGGTCCTTCGGTGACTAAACGGGCGAGAACCAGGGACCCTGCGCTGCCTGAGGTATCTTGGCCTGAGGCTTCCGTCCCGGACTGGGATCCGGAAGAGGGTACCCAAGATCTCGAAGAAGGGGAGATTCCTGAACCTGAAGATCAAGCTACGATAGTTAGGGTCTTTCGTAGAGAGGAGTTGGCTGCCTTGATCTCGGAAACGTTGCAGATGTTGCATCTCGCACCGCAGGTAGCGGTGGAGGTGGAGCTGGAGGACCCGGTTATCCAGGCAGTCCGACAGACTCAGGTGGTGTTTCCAGTACACAAAGTGGTGGACAAAATGATTCAAGATGAGTGGGACAAGCCGGAAGCAGGCCTGAGGGGCTTGCGGACCTTGAAGAGATTATATCCCCTTGCCGATAAGGATAAGGAGCGGTTCCGGTCTCCGCGGGTGGATGCGGTGGTTTCGGCGGTTACAAAGAAGACCACCATTCCGGTGGAAGGCAGTGCGGCCTTGAAGGATAATCAGGACCGTAAGGTGGACGGTTCGCTCAAGCAGGTTTTTGAGGCAGATTCTATGTCGCTGCAGGCGTCCATCTGTGGGGCTTGGGTAGCCAGAGCTGCTCTACGTTGGGCTCAGCGGTTACGTCAGTCTCCTCATTTAGATCTCGAGGAGCTGAAAGAATTGGATCGCCTGGAGTCAGGGACAGCTTACTTGGCTGATGTTCATTACGATTTGATCAGGGCACTGGCTAATAGTACCGCGTCCGCAGTAGCTGCCCGGCGTTTACTGTGGTTGAGGAATTGGGCGGCGGATGGTCCGTCGAAGTCCCGTCTTAGCAAGTTACCCTTTAGGGGAGGTTTGCTCTTTGGTGACGACTTGGATAAGTTGGTGAAAGATCTGGGAGAGTCCAAGACGGGTCGTCTTCCGGAGGATAGACCGAAGCAGGCCAAGTCTGGCCAAGGCTTTCGTGGTCAGTTTCGAGATTTCCGGAGGTTTCATTCCCCTCGTTTCGGAAGTTTCCAGAGGGGAAGGTTTCCGTCTCGGGCCCAGGACTTTCGCGGGTTTCACGGAGCGAACAGAGGTTTTGCTTCCGTCCCTGCGACCGCTGCCCGTAAGTCTCAATGAAACGCGGCGGGTCCCGGCGGTGGACACTCCCATAGGCGGACGCCTTCGGGAGTTTCTTCCCGCTTGGACCCTCATCACTTCCGACCAGTGGGTACTCGAAATCGTGCAGCACGGCTATGCCCTGGAATTTTCGAAACCCGTGCTGGATTCGTTTGTCCTGTCGCCGTGCCGAGGTCCACAGAAAACAGCAGCGATTCGCGGAACCCTGGAGCGTCTCCTTCAGCTGGGGGCCGTGGTAGACGTGCCCAAAGCCGAGTACGGTTCGGGTCGATACTCGATTTATTTCGTCGTGCCAAAGAAAGGCGGCACTTGGCGTCCTATCCTAGATCTGAAGGCCGTGAACCGTTGCCTGCGCGTCCCACATTTACGGATGGAGACTCTCCGGTCGGTTATTGTGGCGATGCGTCAAGGAGAGTTCTTGACGTCTCTGGACCTTACGGAGGCCTATTTGCACGTTCCCATCCGTTTCGAACATCAGAAGTTTCTGCGGTTCGCCTTTCCTTGGGGGCACTAACAGTTCCAGGCATTGCCTTTCGGGTTGGCCACTGCGCCACGGACCTTCACCAAGATCATGGTGGTGGTGGCGGCGGCGTTGCACAAGGAAGGCATTCTCGTTCACCCGTATCTCAACGATTGGTTGATCAGGGCCAAGTCCGAGGAAGAGAGTATTCGGGTTACCGACAGGGTAGTGACCTTTTTGCAGAGCCTCGGTTGGGTGGTCAACCCGGCAAAGAGTCAGTTGAAACCAACCCAGGTCCTCGAATACCTCGGGGTTCGCTTCGACACCAAGAGAGCACAAGTGTTTCTGCCACACAAACAGGCCGAAGGGTTGCGGCACTTAGTCCGACAGTTTCGGTCGGTGGCTGCGCCGTCAGCGTGGGACTATCTCCGAGTCCTAGGCACAATGGCGGCCACGTTGGAGGCGGTGCCCTGGGCCAAGATCCATATGCGGCCTCTGCAACGAGCTCTGCTTCGTCGGTGGTCACATCAGTCCGATTCCTTGAGCAAGCGGCTCCCTTGTCCGCTCGCAGCCCGGCGCTCCCTTCGGTGGTGGTTGCTCAGGTCGTCACTAGCAGCGGGCATGCCACTGGAGCAGCCGGTATGGGTACCGTTGTTGACGGATGCCAGTCTAGCGGGCTGGGGTGCTCATTGCGAAAGTCAGTTTGCGCAGGGGCTTTGGTCTCCGCTGGAAGTATCATGGTCGATCAACCATCTGGAGCTGAGAGCGGTGTTCCTGGCACTGCAGACTTTCAAAGTCCTACTCCGCGGCAGGCCCGTAAGGGTGCTATCCGACAACTCAGCGACAGTGGCGTACATCAACCGACAGGGCGGCACGGGAAGTGCCGCCCTGGAGGCGGAGGCAGACGAGTTGTTCGCTTGGGTAGAACTTCGGTTGCCAGCGATCTCGGCAGCGCACCTAGCCGGAAAGGACAATGGCACCGCGGACTTTCTCAGCAGGGTGCACGTGGATGCAGGGGAATGGGAGCTGCATCCCGACGTCTTCGTGCAAATAGTCGAGCGTTGGGGTCCACCGGTGATGGATCTCATGGCAACCTTTTGGTCAGCAAAAGTCACCCGGTTCTTCAGCAGGAGGCGCGAGCGGATGTCCGAGGGCATAGACGCGTTGTTGCGCCCGTGGCCGCCGGGCCTTCTGTATGTCTTTCCCCCATGGGCGTTGATCGGCAGAGTGGTACAAAAGATTGGAGCGCACCAGGGGACAGTTCTGTTGGTAGCGCCCGACTGGCCGAGACGGCCTTGGTATGCGGATCTGGTGCGCCTGTTGGAGGGCGTACCCTGGAGGCTACCGCAGCGGGCGGATCTGTTACGACAGGGACCGCTGTTCATGCCGCAGGTGGATCGATTCTCGCTTACGGTATGGCCCTTGAGAGGGCTAAACTGAAAAAGAAAGGCTATACGTCAGCGGTTGTGGCAACCTTGCTTAGGGCGCGGAAGCATTCGACATCCTTGGCGTATGTGCGCGTGTGGCATATCTTTGAAGATTGGTGTTCTCGTCGTCGTGTCCGAGCTCTCACTGTGTCCATTCTGGTGGTATTGGAGTTTTTGCAGGATGGTTTTGATAAGGGTCTGGCCGCTAGTTCCTTGCGCGTCCAGTTGGCGGCTCTGGCCTGCTATAGGGGTAAGGTCAATGGGGTGCCTTTAGGGACGCATCCTGACGTAGTTCGTTTCTTGAAGGCGGTCGCTAGGTTGCGGCCAGCGCATAGGGTGTACATTCCGCCGTGGGACCTCAATCTCGTCCTCGCGGCTTTGGTTAAGTCACCCTTTGAGCCTTTGCGCCGGGCATCCCTTAAAGATTTGACATTGAAGACGGTGTTTCTCGTGGCCATTTGTTCGGCTAGAAGGATTTCCGAGTTGCCGGGAGCCTTTCTTATCTTTTTCACGGGAGAAGGTGATTCTCCGCCCAGTGCCGTCCTTTTTACCGAAGGTGGTTTCCCCTTTTCATCTGAATCAGGCGGTTTGTTTGCCCGTTCTTGGCACGGTTCGGATCGCAATCTTCATCTTTTGGATGTTCGGAGGGTCTTACGTCAATATTTGCGGATTACTGAGTCCTTCCGTAAGTCGGATCGGTTGTTTGTACTGTTCGGCGGAGCACGCAAAGGGGAGGCAGCGGCGAAGGCTTCCATCGCTCGGTGGGTGAAGGAAGCGATTGCCTCCGCTTATTTGCTTCAGGGTCGAGTGGTTCCTGTCGGCTTACGGGCCCATTCCACAAGAGCGCAGGCGTGTTCCTGGGCGGAACACGGTTTGGTTCCGCCGGGTGACATTTGTAGAGCGGCGACATGGTCGTCGTTACATACTTTCAGCAAGCATTACAGACTTGACGTCGCGGCGGTAGCCGATGCTCGTTTTGGGTCGGCAGTTTTGTCTGCTGGCTGGAAGGGTCCCACCCACTAATCACTGCTCTGGTACATCCCAGACGTAGAGGACTGCACTGGAGGAACGATAAGGAAATCATAATTACACTTACCTGGTAATTGTAGTTCCTTGAGTGACGACAGTGCAGTCCTCCTTCCCGCCCGGGGATTTCTAGGAGGTTCCAGCCAGGATAAGGGACAGGAGACAGTTACAGGTGAGATCTGTTTTTTTTTGTTGTTTTTTTTTTTCCTTTCTCTTGTTTTGAAGTATTCACTTTCTCTGTGGCAAGGCAAAGAGTACGAAAGCCTGCTCGGAGGGGGTGGTGGTTTAGGTGGTTAGTTATTGTGTTTTCACATATTTGCATTGCTTTGTAGTTGGCTACTTATTTGTTGCTCCTGTGAGTCTGCTTTGTTAATAGTTTCACACTGGGATGGAAGGCGGAGTACAGCAGGCTATATCCAGTGATGTCATCAGTTTTGACATACCAGTCTCCAAGCTGCAGGAGGAGATTGACAACCCAGACGTAGAGGACTGCACTGTCGTCACTCAAGGAACTACAATTACCAGGTAAGTGTAATTATGATTTTCATCTGTTCTATGTAAAATGACTAGGTATGCTACACCACATACCATATAACTTATTGTTCCCTGTAAACCGCACTTGATACTTGGGAAAGAGCGGTATAGAAATAACTGTTAAATAAATAAATAAATAAATAACGTATTATTTTACCCAGTGAGTACAACATGTATTTTCAGTTTCAGTAGCCACTTTTGGGTTTATGACTGTATTTTTGGCGTTTCATATTTCTCATAATATTAGCATATACATATATATTTTTTTTGGCTAAGATGATATGTTAACAAATTATGTATTGATATTTCATCATTACTATATATACCAAGGCTCCTTGTTTTTGTCACCTTTTAGTTTTAAGATATAGAAGATAGGATCATATCAAAGGTGAAACATACCATGGTGCACTATAGTGAGTAATAATCATATGTTTCTGTATAAATATGGTTCTTCTTTGTGTCTTCATTGCCCTGTGTTTGATGTTTTCATGTTTTTATGTATCCATCTTTTACTATACTGTTATACCTCAATTTCATTGTACATGATATATATTCTTTCAGTACTTTTAAGTGTATTTGTATTTCTCTGTTTTATTTTTTAATTTTTAATTTTCATTTCATTTTGTTTTTATTGTAAGCTGCATACCCCCTGAGGAAGACCTTCGCTGAAACGCGTTGGAGTTATTTAATTAAAGGTATCCTGTGACCACTGCACGCTTCTTGTGTTCATCTGACTGCTCCAGCAAGAGCGGTTCTGCTCTTCCTTGTGTCTGACTAGAAGGTTTTGAGCCATGGTTGCAGGGAAAGGTGGTCCAAGTCCTCTCAGACAATGTGACCATGGTGGCTTACATCAATTGGCAAGGAGGCACAGACAGTGCAGCCCCGTAGGAGGAGGCCGAAAGGCTGTTCGGATGGGCAGCAATTCGTCTCCAGGCATTATCTGTGGCGCACGTAGCAGGAGTTGACAGTGTGACGGCAGACTATCTCAGCCGAGTGTGCATGGACCCCGGAGAGTGGCAGCTAAATCAGGAGGTGTTCAAGCAGGTGGTCCGCCGATGGGGCATACCGGTCATGGACCTAATGGCAATGTTCGAGTCGGCCAAGTACTGACGGTTTTTCAGCAGAAGAAGAGATGAAGTCCAAGGGCCTGGATGCTCTAATTCAGCAGTGGCTCGAAGAAGGTCTTTTCTGTTTTACCCTGTGGGTGCTCATAGGCCGGTTAATGCAATGGCTAGAGGCGCAGCGGGGATTTGTAATTCTGGTGGCACCAGATTGGCTGAGGTGCCCGTGGTATGCTGACCTGATTCGGATGCTGGCGGATTGACTGTGTTGGCTGCTGGTTGGAAGGGCTTCTTCACACAGGAGCCGCTTCGCATGCCCCAGGTGGATCAATTCTCGCTTACAGCATGGCTCTTGAAAGGGCAAAGTTGAAGAAGAAAGGATAATCAGGCTCGGGGATAGCGACCTTGCTACAGGCCCAGAGGTGGTCTACGAACCTGGCGTGCATCTGCGTAGGGCGCATCTTTGAATCATGGTGCGGAGAGAGACAGGTGCACCCTTCCACTGCCTCCATCCCGGATATCTTGGCATTCTTGCAAACTGATTTTGATAAGGGTCTAGCTGCCAGTTCCTTGAGGGTGCGTCGATTTCCGGTTATCACGGGAAAGTCCACAGGTGCCGTTGGGTATACATCCAGACCTGCTGAGCTTTCTAGGGGTGGTGACCCACCTCCGTTTGCCAAAGAGGGCAGTGGTACCACCTTGGAATCGCAGTCTGGTGCTGTCTGGGGAACCCTTTGAGCCATTGAGTCGAGCTTTCCTGAAGGATTTGACTCTGAAAATGGTATTCCTGGTGGCGATTTGCTCGGCACGCAGGATTTCGTAGCTTCGTACCTTGTCATGCCAGGAGCCATTTCTTTCCTTCTCCAAGGAGAAAGTGATCTTGCGCCCGGTACCTTCATTTTTGCCAAAGGTGGTGTCAACATTTCATGTAAATCAGGCTGTTTCCTTACCAGCTCTGGCGAGTGCGGATGTGTGAGAGCAGATGTGTGCGAGAGCAGATATGGGCTCTGCCACTCTACAGCTGTGCCATTTGGCGAAGGTATGTGAAAAAGGCATCATCCTTTCGGAGATCGGACCGTCTGTTGGTTCTGTTTGGCAGGTCGCACAAAAGTGAGGCGGCAGCTAAGCCTCCATTTCCAGAGGGATCAGTGAGGCAATCACGCCTGAATACATCTTGAAGGGTAGAGCAGTGCTGGCGGGATTGCAGACGCATCCCACGAAGGCTCAGGCAGCCTCGTGAGCAGAGTATAGTTTAGTTCCGCCGGTGGAGATCTGTAGGGTGGCATACTTTATCTGAACATTTTCGCCTGGATGTCCAGGCGGTGGGGAACACTCATTTCAGATCGGCAGTGCTTCAGGCTAGCTGTGCGGGTCCCTCCCGTTAGTTTAACTGCTCTGATACATCCCAGAGGTGCAGGACTGGACTGGAAGGACGATAAGGAAAGAGAAATTAGTCTTACCTGCTAATTCTTGTTCCTTGAGGAACTCCAGTCCAGTCCCAGAACCCTCCCTGAGTGCTTTCTGTGATGATCTATGCACACCCCGGTCCTGAAGCTGGTTCCCTTGGTGGAGGAAGTGGCCAGGGGGAGCCGGGGAGGGGTGTGTAATCAGTGTTTGTGGGAGGGGCGGACCAGAAGAGCTGTCGGTTGCTTGCTTCCCGCTGGTTGGAGTTGCTCAGGCGCTCAACAGGTAGGCCTCCCCATCCTGGAGGGGGGGATGGGTATCGTTTCCAGGGGATGGAGGGGGTGCTAGTTTCTTTAGACGTAGAAGTGTTTGTTGCATGTTTAACTACTTAATTGTTGCTCCACTGAGTGTGCTTTGTCAATTGGTACTGGGGCTGGTGGGCGGTGCCAGCTGCATATGTACACTAGTGTCATCAAAAAGATGACATGCTCAGTCTCCAAGCTGCTGGAGGAGGTGCACTACCCAGAGGTGCGGGACTGGACTGGAGTTCCTCAAGGAACAACTGTTAGCAGGTAAGTCTAATTTCTCTTTCCCTCCAGGAGGAGTCGCTTGAGGGCCCTCCAGAAAAAAGGAGAGGGGAGACTGACATTGGCAGGATCAGAACTCTCAGCAGTATCGGACCTTGGAAGATCTAGGGAAGGAACCCTTAGACCTCTGGGGGGAGCCGATGGCCCCGGAGCTGGAAGAGAGAGAGAGATACTGACAGGTGAAGATCCAAATATGTTCCGTGTGTTCCATAGGGAAGAACTGGGAGCCCTAATCGATCATTCCTTTTCGTCTCTCTGGGCCAGTCCAGGAACAGTAGGGTAGTCAACCTCCTCCAGCAGCTGAGGACTGAAAAACTTCAAGTCTTGCTGACAGGCTACCTCACTCCCCCTGCTGTCAGAGACTCAGTCTTTCAGTCCTCAGCAACTGGATAGGTTGGGTAGCTGACAGGCTCCTGGTCAGGTAAAGAGGAAAGAAATTAATTTGTAAAGAAGAGGGGTTAGGAAGAGCAAAGGAGAATTATTTCCCTGAAGAACCCTGGCAAGGTTTGCTAATAGGGGAAGGGAAGTGCTTGCAGCTTCATAAAGTTAAAAAAAAAAGTTTTGTAAGGTAAAAGGTCGGTGGTCAGCTGCAGTCAAGGGAGCAGCAGAGGCAGAGCCTGCCTCAGGGACCACAGACTTTTCTACGGACATTGAACATTGTCCCTTCGCCAGCGTAGTCAGATGAGCCCCTGGAGGACCCCCTATTGCAAGGATTCAAAGGGGAGCAAGCTTGTTTTCCAGTGCACCGGGCATCAAAAAGGTGATTGAGGTGGAATGGGAATTCCCTGAGGCTACATTGCAGGGCAGTAAGGCAATAGATTGCTTATATCTCTTTCCCCTGGAGGAAAGAGAACTGCTGCGAATGCCGAAAGTGGATGCTCTGGTATCGACAGTGACCAAGAAGACCACCATCCCTGTGGAAGGTGAGGCGGCACTCAAGGACCTGCAGAATCTCAAATTGGAGTCTCTGCTCAAGCAGGCCTCCATGTGTGGAGAACATGTGCCCAGAGCATCTATTCTTTGGCTCCAGAGTTGGAGGCCATCAGATCCCGACAGCCAGACGGCTTCAGACAGCTGTCGACTCAAGTCAGCCAAAGTGTATATGGCAAACACCTTTTACGATCTGGTATGGGGGCGGCCAAGACCATGGCCTCTACTGTGGCAGCCACACGTTTCCTCTGGTTAAGGAATTGGTTGGCGGGCACTTCCTCCAAGTCCTGGCTCAGTAAGCTTCCGTACAAGGGTAAGCTCCTGTTTTGGGAGGCTTTGGAGAAGATAGTTAAAGATTTGGGGGATTCTAAAGGGGGCCGCTTACCAGAGGATAAGCCTAGAGGGGCAAAGCAGGGCATGTCCCAGAGACTTTCGCAGATTCAAGGGCCCGCATTTTACGCCGTATCAGTGAGGGCATTTTGTGGAACGAGGACAGCCCTTTCATGGTTCCCGAGGGACTGGCAGGGGATATTTCTCATCCTCTATGGCTCCCAGTAAAAAGCCCCAATGAAGCCAGGGGAGCCCAGGCAGTGGAGATAGGCAGTCGGCTGCAATGGTTTTACCCCGCCTGGGCTTACATTATGACCGACCAGTGGGTACTGGAAGTTATTTGAGAGGGATATGTGTTGGAGTTTGCCTGGCCCTTCGCAGAGGCCTTCATTCTCTCTTCCTGCAAGGCAGCCAGCAAGGAGAGAGTAGTGCGGGACACTTTGCAGGGGTTGTTGCAACTGCGGGCAGTAGTTCTGGTCCCTCCAGATCAGTATGGAATCGGTAGTACTCTATTTCATGGTGCCAAAAAAGGAGGGCATCTTCCATCCCATTCTAGACCTGAAACACGTGCGCATTCACATATACAGCACCAATCCACTGGAACCAGCTCCCACACGAGTTGAGACTCACAAACAACTTGAGTGAATTTAGAAGGAAACTTAAAACCCATTTATTTCAGACCCTCTACAACCTGACCTAAGTGCGATACTCTACCTCAACCAGATGACTTTTGCCTGCCACGGCGGCACTTGGAATACTGGCATGTAATCATGTATAAATTGTATATTTTGGGCCCCTCCCACGCTATTGCAATCAAATGTATACCCAGATCTGTGTGCCCCAACTAAATGTATATTGTATCCAATTGATTCTCCTGTGTTATGTAAATCATTGCCAAATCGAAATGTAAATCTAAAAATCTCACTGTATTGTACGATACATTATGATTCTGTAAAGTAAACCGCTGCTGATCGTACAACCGCTGCTGATCGTACAAATGTTTACTAAATAAAATAAATAAATAAATAAATAAATAAATTGTGCCTTGCACATTCTGCACTTCCGCATGGAGATTTACAATCGGTTATCCTGATGGTACAGCTGGGCGAGTTTCTGGCCACTTTATTTCTCAAGGAGGCCTACTTACATATCCCCATTCACCCAGACCACCAACAATTCCTACGGTTCGCCTTGCCCATGGGACATTTTCAATTCAGGGCCCTTCCCTTTGGCCTGGCTACCGTTCTAGTAGTGGTGGTGGCGCTACACAATAAAGGTATCCTGGTACACTCTTACCTCAATGATTGACTCATCCGAGCGAAATCGGAGGACGAGGCAGTCTTGACTGTACATCAGGTGGTTCATTTTCTCCAGGAATTGGGCTGGGTGGTCACCTGGCTAAGAGCCAGCTGCAGCCAGTCCAGCGCCTGGTCTATCTGGGTGCCCAGTTCGTAACACAAGCGGGGGTGGTCTCGCTACCTCTGGAGAGGGTATGGAAGTTACAGGCACAACTGCATCGTTTTTTTGCAGAGGAAGGCACCAGCAGCTTGGGATTATCTGGAGCTGCTCGGCTCCATGGCAGCAGCGCTAGACTTGGTGCCGTGGGCGCAGGCCCACATGCGGCACTTGCAGCAGGCACTGCTTTCCAGGTGGTCGCCGCAATTCCATCTGCTATCTCAGGGATTGGAGTGCTCGGAGAGTGTGCAGGCAAACCTGGAGTGGTGGCTCCAGGAGGATCATCTGGCAGCAGGGATGCTGTTACTGACCCCGCAGTGGATCTTGGTGACAATGGATGCCAGCCTGTCCGGCTGGGGGGGCGCATTGCCTGTCACAGGTAGCGCAGGGTGATTGGACACAGGAGCAATCCTTATGGTTCATCAACCATCTGGAAATGAGAGCGGTCTTTTCAGCCCTGCAGGTCTTCCATCCCTTGATAGTTCAGAGGGCAGTGCAGATCTGCTCCGACAACGTGACCACTGTGGCATACATCAACAAGCAGGGAGGCACGGGCAGTACCTTTCTGTTAGAGAAGAGTCAGAGGTTGATGCTATGGGTGGAGCAGAATCTGGAGACATGTAGCGGGCAAGGAGATTGTTCAGGCGGATTTTCTCAGTCGTCACCGGCTAGATCTGGGCGAGTGGGAGCTGAATGTGGCAGTGTTTCACGAGCTTACAGAGCATTGGTAGGTTCCCGTCATGGACCTCATGGCCACACAGGACAATGCCAAGGCGAGTTGTTTCTACAACAGGGGCAGGGAGCGCATGTTGAAGGGCCTTGATGCGTTGGCACAAAGGTGGCCATCGGATGGGCTGCTGTATATGTTCCCTGGTGGCCACTGATCGGGAGAGGCGGATAGAGACACACAGCGGTCTTGTGGTGTTCATTGCATCGGATTAGCCACAGAGGCCGTGGTATGCGGACCTACGATGGTTACTAGTGGAGCCTCCTTGGAGGCTTCCAGGCAGGATCAATCTTCTTCGCCCACACACGCTCTCCCTGGAGGGATTGAGCCTGCTTCCTTCCAGACCGCCTCCAGCAGAAGCGGCTGTCCAATCGGGGCAGTCCCCGGCGATTTAAAAAGAGCGCGCCGGCAACAAGCAGCCCTCTTCGCCCACACACGCTCTCCCTGGAGGGATTGAGCCTGCTGCCTTCCAGACCGCCTCCAGCAGAAGCGGCTGTCCAATCGGGGCAGTCCCCGGCGATTTAAAAAGAGCGCGCCGGCAACAAGCAGCCCTCTTCGCCCACACACGCTCTCCCTGGAGGGATTGAGCCTGCTGCCTTCCAGACCGCCTCCAGCAGAAGCGGCTGTCCAATCGGGGCAGTCCCCGGTGATTTAAAAAGAGCGCGCCGGCAACAAGCAGCCCTCTTCGCCCACACACGCTCTCCCTGGAGGGATTGAGCCTGCTGCCTTCCAGACCGCCTCCAGCAGAAGCGGCTGTCCAATCGGGGCAGTCCACGGCGATTCCATTCTTTTTAAAAGAGCGCGCCAACAGGCGCCCCCGCGCCTGAGGGCCGCGCAAGAGGGCCCTTTGGCACGGCCCTTAGGCTAAGGAACTTAAGCATAACAATCTACCACAGAGTCAACGAAAACCACCCAACGAAGAATCGTCAACTAATCAGAGAGTGGTGGAGCTTGCACACATCAAGACTCTTCAAGCGCAGCAAGTATAGCCTAACAAACAGTATAGCTTAATCTAGCACTGATGTTATTGGCTAGCACCCAGTATCTAGCAAATATTATATTCCATTGTCAGTAGTATACCTTCTATCAGTACTGTTGTCAGTAATTAGCCTACAAATAGCTAACTTTGTATCATTTGTATACTGCACCCAGTAGAATCTGTAACCAGTACTGTTGTCAGTAGGCAATCGGCAAATAGCTAACAGTTTTTCATCTTATTACAGTGGCCAGTAGTATATCAGCAGCCAGTATCATTGTCAGTTCTCAGTAACTAGCATTACTGTTGTCAGTAGTACTCATTACTGTTGCCAGCTTGCAAATAGCCAGTTCTCATTACATTACTGTTGTCAGTAGTACTCATTACTGTTACCAGCTTGCAAATAGCCAGTTCTCATTACATTAATGTTGTCAGTAGTACTCATTACTGTTGCCAGCTTGCAAATAGTCAGTTCTCATTGTATTACTGTTGCCAGTGGTACTCATTACTGTTGCCGGTAGAATACTATCAATTGAAACCGTTGTCAGTAGCTAGCCAGCTAGTAACATTCAAACATTTATTACTGTTGCCAGTAATATACTATATTCAACTAGCATTGTTGCCAGTAGTATATTATCTTCAATTAGCGTTGTTGTCAGTTACGATCACACAATTGTATACTGTTGTCAGTAGCCTACACCAGTTGCCAGTAGTATATTATCTTCAATTAGCGTTGTTGTCAGTTACGATCACACAATTGTATACTGTTGTCAGTAGCCTACACCAATCAGGACTGATACTGTCTCTAGCAGCTCTCCTTGCAACCTATACACAACATACACTCTCCCAGAGGATTACCTTGATCACATTTCTCTACCCGGGATATAACTACTTAGCTTCACTAACACCAGCCTTTAAAAATGCCACGTACAAACTTCATGATAATGAAAATACTCTATCGGTTTAGTCTTAGCAATACTAACCATTGACTTAACTCTAAGCCTAAGCAGCAAAAACCACAAAACAATACCCATTATTCTCACGCACACACGAAACAACCACAATATTGGACACTTTTATACAAATAACCATCCTAGATCAAATTTACATAGACTAATTCACATAAAACATACAAACTCACCTCAAACACCCAAGGGAACATGCTCTAATAACACATCATCCCTCTCCTGCATTCTTATCAACGCACGCTCGATGAAAAACAAGCTACCCATATTTAATGACTTAATATCGGACTTAAAACCAGACATATTATGCATTACAGAAACCTGGCTCTCAGATACCGACTCAGTCTATATAAATCAACTTAATAAAGAAGACTATGACACTTTCTATAAACATAGAACTAATAGAAAAGGTGGAGGTGTATTAATGATGACAAAAAAGGCACTAGGTGCTAAGACAATCCAATCCAATATTTCTAACAACATAGACACACTATTAATAAAAATTGGCCTCATGAAACTCTGCTTAGTATATAGACCCCCAGACCAAAAACCAGACTGCCTTGACTCTTTTATAGAACTCCTCAGCTCCTCAACTGAACAGCACCCTATAATTATGCTAGGAGATTTTAACCTTCCCTCGCTACCAACATCGGAATCTAAACTATTCCTTGACACTATCTCAGACATGGAATATCATCAAATAATAAATACATCGACACATATCAAAGGTGGAACTCTGGATCTTGTCCTTCTCCCCAATTCACTCGTCAAACTAATCGACTCAAACTCAGTTGAATGTACCCAGATACCCTGGTCAGATCACCACATGATCAAACTAAACCTTACATATCCTTCCTCTAGCACCAACAATCACAACCCAAATGTCCCTACCACAAGATTTAAAAAGTTTAACAATGATGAGTTTATCGACTTAACAATCCCCCACCTCATAACAACGGCGACAAATTTAGATGACACTGTCAGAAACTGGCATGACACCATCTTTAATGCAGCCAAAACTAATCAAATACACAAAAAGAGCACCAACACTGACACTAACACCAAACCATGGTTCAATACCACACTAAAACAAATGAAAAAGAACCTTAGAAAGCTAGAACACAACTGGCGTAAATCTAAATTGACGATACACAAAGAAATATACTATAATCACCTCACTAAACACAAAGAAACCTTGGACAACACAAAAAAAGAATATTATGCCAAAATACTCTCAAAATCATATAACAGACCAAGAGAGTTATTCTCCATTGTCAGAAATCTAACCAACCCTCAAACCACAGACGACGAAATTACTGACATCTCAGTTCAAACACTAGCCCACCATTATCAAAGCAAAGCAAAAATGCCATCAATGTCTATAGACATTAACAACACGCCACACCAACAATTAGATGAATAGTCAGAGTTCCATCCCGTAACTAAAGAGACACTAAAAAATATTATCTCTGGTCTCAACACCACAACATCTTACCTAGATCCATGTCCAGTAACATGGATAAAAAACTCAATACCAATCCTATTACCCTACATTCTCTCAATAGTAAACCTCTCTCTTACACAAGGCTACTTCCCACCAACTCTCAAACATGCACAAATACGACCAATCCTTAAAAACAGCAAACTGGATAAAACATCCCCTACATCATATAGACCCATCTCAAGCATACCATTCTTGGCCAAAATAATAGAAAAAGTAGTTCAACTACAGACACAAGATTTTCTAGACTCATCTTACCCTCTTGATGAGCAACAGTATGGCTTTCGACCCCGCCATGGAGTGGAAACACTCCTCACAGTATTAACGGATGCGCTCCTAAGAGGAATTGACAACAATAAACAGGCATTCATTCTACTTTTCATTGACATATCAGCAGCGTTCGATAGCGTACACCACACAATAATGCTCAATAACTTGAAACAAATAGGATTAAAATCCACAGTACATAAATGGTTCTCGTCCTACTTAAATGATAGAACGCAAAATGTAAGAATTGGAAATCAAAACTCAACCACATACAAGCAAGAAATTGGTCTACCACAAGGTTCAGCGCTGTCAGCTCTACTATTTAATATTTACATAAAACCAGTCTGCAACATTTTTAAAAGTTTTGGAGTACGATATCATCTATACGCAGATGATATTATGATGTACATTCCATTCACAATTCCCAACCTACCGCTTCAACTTCTATCGGACTGCTATAATGAAATCACAACTTGGCTAAAAGCACAAAACCTCCATATCAATCACACTAAAACAGAAGTTCTAATTGTGACCAAGAACAGATCATATACCCCTCCGTCATATATAAGACTTCAAAACCAAGAAATCAAAATAAAAAAGGAAATAAGATATCTAGGTGTTATACTAGATACTCACCTCACGATGGAAACACACATCAGCAATACCATAAAGAAAATCTATTTCAAACTCAAAACCCTCAAACAACTTCGTCCACTACTTTTTACACAAGACTTTATCAACATAATCCAAGCCACCATAACCCCACATTTTGACTTTGCCAATCTAATACTAATAGGCATAACAAAACAAAGCATTAAACGATTGCAATTAGCACAAAATGCAGCAGCCAGAATCACTTTGAAAATTAACTCCCTCCAACACATATCTCCTATACTAGCCTCCCTTCATTGGCTACCATTTCAAAGTAGAATAATCTATAAAACAATAATAACATCATTCAAGGCCTTATATGACCTGGCCCCTTCCATGATATGCAACCTAATACACAAAGAACCATCTAAGTCTACACACAGAAAAGGGCAATTAAACAGACTGAAAATCCCGAAAGATTTTACAAAAGCCCATAAATCAACAAACAATAGAGCCTTTTCCCATATTGCCCCTACAATCTGGAACTCCCTCCCAGAGGAGCTACGAAAGCTAACAGAGATAATGGAACTCCGCAAGAAATTAAAAACCTATCTGTTTACCAAACATTATAATACAGATAATTCATTATCTACTTTAGACAAAGGTTAAAGAGCTAATCGGATTGCTCCATGCAAAAGCCCTTTAACCCACACAGATAGCACTCACCCTTGATATATTCATATATAAACTTGTACATAGTTTGCACACGGTTGGTATTATATTGCACTGTTTATTCTACATTTAATATGATGTTCCTTGTAAATAAGTTCTGTGATATCTCAATGTTCCATGTAAAACAAACTTGCTTTGTTAATTGTTGTTAACTGTAAACCGCAACTGAACTTTGGAAGATGCGGTATAGAAATATGAATAAAATAAATAAATAAAATAAATAAATGATCCGATCCTCATGCCTCGGATCGGTTCTTATTTACGGCTTGGCTCTTGAAAGGGCATGCTTGAGACAGCGAGGATACTTTTTTTCGGTGATGCGAAATTGCTGCGCTCGTGGAAACATTCCTCCACATTGTCGTATGTTCAGGTTTGGCATGTGTTTGAGAACTGGTGTGCGGAGCACAATGTCAGTCCTCTGAGGAGCTCTATTCCGGAGATTCTGCTTTTCCTACAGAGCAGCTAGAGAAGTGCTTGGCTCTTGGGACCTTGAGAGTGCAGATTGCAGTTCTCTTGTGTTATCGAGGACAAGTTCAAGGTCATTCCTTGGGCATGCACCCAGATGTCGTCCACTTCCTTCAGATGATATGGCTGATGCGGCCTCCTCGGAAACCTGTGGTCCTTTCTTGGACCTCAACCTAGTGTTGTCTGGGTTGACTGCGCTGCCGTTTGAGCCTTTTGCTAGAGCGTCCTTGAAGGATCTGACCTTGAAGATGTTATGCTTAGTGGTGCTATGTTTCGCACGCTGCATTTTGGAACTTCAGGCTCTGTCCTGCAGGGAGCCTTTTTTGCTTATTACCAAGGAGAAAGTGGTGTTATGGCCAGTCCCTTCCTTTCTCCCCAAATTGGTGTCCTTTTTTCATCTGAATCAGACTGTATCCTTACCAGCTTTTCCGGCTTTAAGTGGCTCAGAGGAAGATAGACAATTGCATCTGTTGGATGTCCGCAGAGTGATCCGGAGGTAATTGAAAGTAACGGAAGCCTTTCGCTGTTCGGATGGATTATTTGTGTTGTTCGGAAGACCCTGTAAGAGGCAGGCAGCGGCCAAGGCGTCATTGCCCAAAGGGTGAAGCAGGCCATCTGTTCAGCTTATTTAACCTGGGGGAAGGTGCCCCTAGAGAGTCTTCAGGCCCATTCAACCATGGCACAGGCTACATCCTGGGCGGAAAGGAGATTGATACCTCCAGGAGAGATTTGCAAGGTGGCTACTTGGGCTTCACTTCATACATTTACTCGTCATTATCGCCTCAATATACATGCGGCGAGTGATGCAGTTTTTGAGGCCGCCATTTTGCAGTTGGGGCTTGCAGGTCCCTCCCGGGGACAAGTACTGCTTTGATACATCCCTTGCGTACCTGGACTGGTTTGGAGGGGCGAAGAGGAAGGGGAAATTAGACCTTACCTGCTAATTGTCTTTCCTTGAGTTCCCTCCAGGCCTGTCCAGGGCACTCCCTGGGATCTTGGCAGTAGAGGTCAAGGCGCCGAGGTGACCCCCGAGTAGTGGCTATCAGTTGGAGTAAAGTATAGTGCTTACGGGAGAAGAGGTACAGCTGACACATTAGAGTGTTCCCATTGGCAGGGGTTCCCCCCCCCCTAAATCATAGCAGTTTCCGCGTAAATAGTTTTTGGGTTCTTTTTTTGGTTCGACTTAGTTACAGTCTGTCAAATCTTTTCTGTGCTCTAGGGTACGGCCAGGAGGAAGGAGAGCGTTGTTTCTCTCAAAATTGGCACAGGAGTTGGAAGTTGCTTGGTCAGTAGTAGACTGGAGTGTAGAGCGGAAGGGGGAGCTCTTAAGTTGGGCTGCCAGAAATCTGCCATACTCAGTTTTCAGCTGCTGAAGGGCGGAGACAACCCTTGCATATCTGGACTGGATTGGCCTGGAGGGAACTCAATGAAAGACAAATTAACAGATAAGGTCTAATTTCTCCTTTTTTTTATAATGCGACTCTGATCTATACTTCTCCACAACTTTGACTCTGACATGTTTGGAGTTCTCCTTGGTCTTCATGTTGCTTGCTTAGTGGTATTGCAGAGTCAGGGATCTTTCAGAACAGGTATATTTATATAGGCATCATGTGACACTGATTGCACTTAGGTGGACCCTAATCAACTAACTATGTTAATTGGTTGGACTAGATCTTATTTAGGGATTTCATGGCAAAAGTGATGAATACATATGCACTCACAAGTTTTTAGTTGTTACTTGTTTTTTATATATACAAGGTATTTTATTGTCATTCCACTTCACCAATTTGGACTGTATTGTTAGGTCCATTGCCCAACATCCAAATGAACCTCCATTTTCATTCAAGGTTGTATGTAATGCGACAAAACAGGACAAAACAGAGGATGAATACTTTCGCAAGGCACTGCAGGCTGCTTATTTGGCCAGAATTCAAAAAACTATATCTTATCATTGTTAGAGTGCCTTAGTTTTCAGTATTTCTTTTTTTGTTTGTGATCTTGTTCAGCTCTCCTTCTCAGTTTTTAACTGTCTCCCTCTCTCTCCTCAACAATTGTAACTTCCCTGCTCCCTCTTTCTCTTTCTGGTCTCTGCTTTTGGAGACCAAGTATTAACTTAATTTTGCTTTATCCACTCTCCCTCTTCTCTCTGCAGCTGTTCTCTGAGTTTAAAATCTCCCCCTGCCTGCCTCCTGTTACTATGTTCTGAAAGAATAATCCCTCCCTCCCCATTGAAGCATTGTTAACACTCTGCCCCACATGTGATCAGCCATTGTCCTCCTTGCTATGGAATGTGCAAGTCTATTACAGGCTTTGCTCCTAGCTTCTGGCTAGGGTCTGACTTTAACCACTTTTTTGTAAGGTCTGTCTGCCTGTATATATTTATTTATCTTATCACTGTTAGAGTGCCTTACTTTTCAGTATTTTTTTGTTTATGATCTTGTTCAGCTCGCCCTCTCTGTTTCAGTTGTGTGTCCCTCTCTCCTTTTCCTTATTAACCCACCTTCCCCATGGCTTATAGTCTCTTACCACAATCACTCACAAGTGCCCTTATCACCTGCAGTTTCTGCCACTCATTCTTTATTTTCTTCTGACTTTTATGCCTCTCTCCATCTCTCACTTTATGGTTCCTCAACACTTTCTCTTCCTATTGCTCATACTCCCTAATTGTCTCTTCTCCTACCAACAACTTCAAGCTCCCCCCCCCCCCCTTATCTCCTTTTTACCATCCTCACTTCCCCCACCATCTTGTCATCTACCTTTTCAGCAGGTCTTGAGCTTCACCACTTTCTTCCTCTCTTTCAGCCATCTCCTCTCTCTCTCTCTCTCTGAAACAACCTCACCCTTGTTACTGCCATGCTGTCTCCTCTCTGCCCCGCACTCTTCTGAAGATATCAACCCAACCCTGGCCCCCCTAGACTTTAGTCACACTCCCAAAACAGATCTCATGAAATATCTCAAATCTTATTCATATCCTTCTTCTTTTCCCCTCCCCTCTCCCTTTCTCATATGCCTTGTGGAACACACACTCCATCTCAAAAAAACTTGCCTTTACTCATGATCTCTTTATCTCTAATGCTCTCCATCTCCCTGCTCTAACTGTGACCTGGCTCCTCCCAGAGGACTCGGCTTCAGTCGCTTCTCACTGTCATGGCGGCTATCAGTTCTCCCACATGCCTCGTCCCACTGGCCGTGGGTGGTGGTGGTGTTAGGCTTCAACTCTCTCCTTCCTGTCAATTTCAACCCCTCCTTCTGCCTCAGTCTCACTCCTTTCCCTCCTTTGGCGTCTACTCCATCCGGCTTTTTACTCCACTACCTCTCCGATTAGCTGTTATTTATCGACCCCCCCCCCCCCCCGACAAGTCCACCTCTACCTTTCTCTCTGACTTTGACTCATGCCTTTCCTTCTTTCTGGATTCATCTTCCCCATCTCTTATTCTCGGGGGTATTGATAACACCTCTGACCCTTTATGCTTTAAAGCTCCTCTCCCTTACCTCATCATTCAACCTCCAGCTTTGCTCTACTGCCCCTATTCACCAGCAAGGCCACTGCCTCAACCTTGTATTCTTCTCTAATTGCTTACCCGCAAACCTCTGTACCTCACTTCTTCCCTTATCGGACCATCACCTGCTAAGCTTCACTCTTCATCACTTACTGCCTCAATCTCGCTCTGTCTCCTCCAACCTCTTTAGAAATCTTCATGCTATTGACCTGTTGGCTCTCTCCTCCACTGTCTCATCACCTCTTTCCTCCACTATGTCATCTGTGTCTGCTGATGAGGCAGTAGCTTCCTCTGCTCTGGATGCTCTTGCTCCGCCCATGCCAGTCCTGTGAGGCGTACTGTCCATCTGTCTAACTCTCTTACCTCTGACCCTCACTGTCGTTTTACAACTCAACTCTCTCCTCAAGGGGCCTCTGCCTCTGACCCTTCCCTCTCTTTCTGCCCAAACCGTGGCTGACTACTTCCATGACAAAATCCACAAGATCACACTCCAGTTCGCCATAAGGTCAGCTATTTCCCCTCCTCCCCCTCTTCACTCCCAACTTCTCCCCCTCCCTAACCCTGCTACCCTTTCTTCCTTTTCTATGATCTCTGGGGAGGAAACCAATCACCTTCTTTCCTCATCCAAACTCACTACCTGCTCCTTTCCCCATCCATCTCCTTAGCTCCGTCTCCTCCACTGTAGTCCCTTCCATCTCTCATATTCTCAACCTATCACTCTCTACTGCAACTTTCCCTGCAGCCTTCAAGCAGGCTGTGGTCACTCTTCTCATAAAATCCTCACTGGATCCTACCTGTCCTTCTTATTATCGACCCATCTCCTTCCTTCCCTTCTTTTCTAAACTACTTTAACATTTGGTTCTCCGGGAACAAGTAGGAAGTCAGTCCTCACATATGGGTGATATCAGTGCCGATGGAGCCTGCGCAGTAGCTTCTCCCCAGTTTTCAAAGAAAGTGCATGGACCCCTTCCCACTCAAGGATGCCATCTTGCCTCAGTCTCCTTTTTTCTGCAGAGCCCACCGGATGTGTGTATGTTTTCCCTAGAAAAACTGTTAAGTTTATCTCTGGGATTTTTCTTCTCCAGTCGTGTATTCTGTTCTCTTTTTTCTTTTTTTTTCTTTTTTTTTGAGTTTCTCGACCGGCTTCATGCTCTTTTACTCTGGCAGGGCCTGAGGCCTTCAAATTCGTGGGGGCTGGCTTCCCCACCATGGCCTCTGCCAGTGGCTTCAAGAATTGTGACCGATGTGTCCACACTGTGTTGTGCACCCACCCATACGACTGCTGCCTTCGATGCCTAGGGCTGGACCAGGACCTCTTGGACTGCAGTCTCTACAAGAAGATGACTTCCAAAGTCATCAAGAGCTATCAGCAGCAGTGGGGGTGGTTCTTCCACAAGACAGACTCTACACCGAAGTCTCCGGTGACACTGTGCTCCAGGGTTCCCTCCGGAACCACAGGGAGACCATGTTGCTTCGGAGCCCCTAGGTGGCGGGTCCTCCATCCGGACCCCAGAGAAAGAGTGCAAGAAGAGCTGGAAACCCTCGAAGACAGCGTTGGCAGATGAGCCTGGAAAAGTGGGCAAGTCCCACAGGCCCTGACCTGCAGTCCCCCTCCTGAGTCCAAGAGCAAGGAGCGGGAGCAGCTGATCAAAATACCCCGATGGAAGTCATTGGCATTTGGCGACCGGCCTCGGACCCCTAAGGCCATCCTGGTCGAGGACTCTCCCTTAATGAGGCTGGCGTTGAGCCCGAGTCTCTTGGATCCTGTGCCGAAGGCTGCAGAGCCATTTGGCCTTGAGACCAGAATTGCGTCCTTGTAGCACATTCTGTCTGCCTTTATGGCCCAGCAGTGGGCTCTGATGCCCAGCTCTGCCGGGTCATCACTCCCAACTACCAGGCCCTCGACCTCGAGGAATTACCTGGAGGTCGAGCTGATCCTCGAGCACCACCAGCCTCGAGAGGTTCCTTAACACCAGCCCTGATTTTGGTCCCGGTCCTTGGGACCAAGATCATTCCCGATGAGTGCCTGACCCCAGAGCCCAGACTGCTCCCAATACCTCTACCGACTACAAGTCGGATTGGGAGACCAAATGCAACAAACCCCCGATACCTGTCGTCATTGGGTTGTGCCCTCCGACCGGTCTCCCACCAAGACCCATCCGAGGACACAGCTTTTCTCGACTTCATGCAGGACATGGTCAAGGCATTGGCCTTCGAGACTGAGTCGGAGGAGGACCCTTGGACCGATGAACTCAAGATCCTCCAGTACGAGGCCCCTCCGAAAGAGGTACTCACAGTGCCCATTCCCCCAATCCTGGAATGGCTGCTTCTCTGTATCTGGGAGACCCCCCTCCCCTCGTCAGTGTCCATAGTGAACAAATGGCTGGACTCTATGTACCGGGTCCGCTGGAGCTCTGACTTCCAAAAAGCGCAGCTGCCACACAACTCTAAGGTAGTGGAGTCAGCTATGCATCGCCTTTGTAGCCAGAAGATGCACTCCTCAGTGCTCCCGGGTAAGGAGGCCTGTGCCCTGGACGCCCTGGGCATGAAGTGCTACCAGGGCTCAATGTTTATTGGCCAGATCCAGGCATACCTGTTGTACATGGGCATGTACCTGAGGGACCTGGTGAAGGAACTTGCTGGGTTCTCGACTGGTCTCTCCGAGGAACCTCTCCAGCAGTTCTGGACCCTGGCCTTGGGTGTCAGAGAGTGCTCCATGTTTATGACTCAGGCAGCCTATGATGGCTTTGAGTCAGTGGCTAGAGTAGTCGTGGCGGGCATCAGTGCCTGATACCAGGCTTGGCTACAGTCCTCCGACCTGGAGCAATGGGTTCAGGACAAGTTGGTCGATGTCCCTCGTCAGGGAGAAAATCTCTTCGGCAAATCTATGACTGATAAGGCTGTAGAGTTGGAGTCTGAGTTCCTGACGAGGACCAGACTCTCCAAGAAGATAGCTGACTCTTTCTGACGGAAGCTTTCGGGTAAAAAGTCCTTCTACCCGAAGAAGAGAAAAGCTTATGGAAACTACCCTCAGTACCAGGCTCCCCAACAGGGGCAGCAAGCCAAGGGACAAGGGTATGGCCCTCATAAACTAGAGCTCACAAACTCCAGGCACCGGCTCCGGCCCATCCTGGCGAGAGTTTCTGATTCCTTGGGCACAACCTCTCTTCCCCCAGGAGGCCCAGTCCAGCAACCCACAGAGGGCGGCTGGTTCTCTACGCCCACCGGTGGCCATCCATCACCACCAACTCCTGGGCACTGCAGGTGGTGATGGAGGGTTACCTCCTCCACCTGGCACAGGCACCTCCTCCATTCTTTCTGGGAGAGCCCCCAGGACTCCCCTCCACCAGCCTTTACTACTACAAGAGCTTGCATGCCTCCTCGAGGACAAGGCGTTGGAATCAGTGCCATACACACCTCAAGGGCAAGGGGTTCTACTCCTGGTACTTCCTGGTATCCAAGAGAGGACCGGAGTCTTCTGGCCCATTCTGGATCTGTGAGATCTAAGCAGGTTCCTGATGAAGGAGAAGTTCAAAATGCTCTCCTTTGGAACACTGCTGCCATACTTCAAGCCGGGAGATTGGCTATGCTCCTTGGACCTAAAGGATGCGTACACACACATTCTCATCCATCCCAACCATAGGAAATACCTCAGGTTTGTGGTGGAAGGCTGCCATTATCAGTACAGGGTGCTGCCCTTTGGGCTGGCCTCCGCACCAAAGGTGTTCACCAAGTGCCTGACGGTAGTCATGGCATACCTTTGTCTCCAGGGGGCCTTTGTTTTGCACTACCTGGACAACTGGCTCAGAGACCGCATAGCTACAGAAGTACAACATGCAGTGGCATGCACCATCCTCATCCTGTAGCACTTGGGGTTTGTGATAAACCACTCAAAGGCCCATCTCCTTCTGACACAGTGTCTAGAGTTCATAGGGGCAAGGCTGGACACCGTTCAGACAAAAGCCTTCCTCCCTTGAGACAGGGCCGATTGCCTCAGGGTGTTGACAGCTTCCGTGCAGCGCTGACACTGTGTCTGCCCGCCTTCTGCTCTGCCTCCTGGGTCACATGGTGTCCACAGTTCATGTCACCCTGGACGCCCGTCTTCGCATGAGGGCAGCTTAATGGGGCCTCCGTTCCCAGTGGACCCAGGCCACAGACAGGGTGATGGTGACACACCAACTAGCTGACTCTCTCGCCTGGTAGCAAGCCCCCCAGCACCTTCTGGTCGGGATGCCCCTCCCAGGCCCCCACCGGGTTCTAACCACAGACGCCTCCCTCTTAGGCTAGGGAGCCCACTGCGACAGGCTCTGCACTCAGGGCAGTTGGTTGCAGACAGACAGTCTGCAGCAGATAAACCTCTTGGAGCTTTGAGCCATATTCCTGGCCCTCCGAGTTTTCCATCACAACCTGCAACACCAGTGCTGGTCCAGATAGACAATCAAGTGGCGATGTTCTATGTCAACAAGCAGGGGGGCATGGATCATATGCCTTCTGCCAAGAGGCAGTAGTTCTCTGCTTTTATGCGAACTGTCATGAAATGCTCCTATGGGTGGTGTATCTGTCGGGCCAGGACAATGCCCTGGCGGACAGGCTGAGCAGGGTCCTCCAGCTGCATGAGTGGCAGATAGACCCCAGAGTGACCTATCGACTCTTCCAGCTCTGGGAGACTCCAGGGATGGACCTTTTTGCCAGTCTGGCCAACATCCCGCTTCTGCTCCAGGCAGCCACCACCATCCCAGGTGGCAGTGGATGCCTCCCTCATCCCGTGGATGAAGGGCCTTCTCTACGACTTCCAGCCCATGCCGCTGATTGCCAAGACCCTGTTCAAGGTTCAACATGACAGGGCATCTCTGATACTAGTAGCCCCTCAGTGGCCCAGGCAACTGTGGTTCCCACTGCTCCATTGCTTATCCACGGCACCTTTGGTCACCCTGGGGAGTGCCCCAGGGCTGCTGTCGCAGGAGGAGGGCTCCTTCCTACATCCCATCTTGAGGTCTCTGACGCTAACGGCCTGACTGCTGAAAGGGTAGCCTTGGCACCTTTCAACTTTTCAGGGGAGGTGGAGTAGGTCCTCCTGGCCTCCCATAGACTTTCACAAGATGGGCTTATGCCTTCAAATGGCGCAGATTCTCTGTGTGGTGCGTGGAGCGACAGGTCAACCCGTTGTCGTGCTCTGTGCAGCTTTTGCTGCAGTAGATGCTTCACCCATCCCAGGCAGGACTGAAATCCAGCTCTGTTCGGGTTCACCTGAATGCACTCGCAGTGCACCACCACCTTATCGAGAGTGTCTCTTTCCGTACAACCTCTCATGACCTGCTTTCTGTGGGTCTGTTGCTGTCCAAGCCTCCTGTCTGCCCACTGTCTGTAGAGTGGGACCTCTGTGTGGTGCTGTCGCAGCTTACAGGCCCACCTTTTGAGCCCTTGGTTACCTGCCACCTGCGGTACCTTTCCTGGAAGGTCATGTTCCTGGTGGCACTCACGTCAGCTCGCAGGGTCAGTGAGCTCCAGGCATTGGTGGTGGATCCACCCTACATGAGGTTCTGGAAGAACAGGGTCATGCTCCACATGCACCCCATGTTTCTTTCCAAGATAGTGTCCTCCTTCCACCTCAGTCAGGAGGTGGTGCTCCCCACCTTCTTTCCGTGGCCTCACACCAACAGGGTGGATGCCGTCTTTCATACTTTGGACTGTAAGAGGGCCCTGACCTTCTATCTCCAACGTACCCAGGGCCACCGCAAAGCCTCACAGCTTTTTGTCTCCTATGACCTTAGTCGGCTGGGGTCAGCGGTGACTAAGCATACTCTGTCCACCTGGGTGGGGGACTGCATTGCCTTTGCCTATGAACAGGCCGGGCTCTCACTGGAGCACCGGGTCACAGCACACAGCATCAGGGTTATGGTGGCATCCGTAGCAAACCGGCGTTCCATTCCTCTGTCGGAAATCTGTCGTGCTGGTACCTGGTCCTCAGTCCATATCTTTGCAGCTCATTACTGCCTGGAGAAGAAGTCCCCTAGGGAAAGTGCCTTTGGCCAGGCAGTATTCCATCATCTATTTGGGGTGTAGGCAATTCCTGCCCTCCGGCCCTTGTGTGTTAAGGCTACAGCAGTGCTGGTTTCTCGCTGGACACTTGGGGTGCTCAGGAATCTGTCTTCTCAAGACTTTTTGCTGCTGCTCACAGCTCACCTTTTTCTGATCAGCCATGGCTTTTTGCAGGTTTTCAGTAACCTGTAGCTAGGGAGCCCCACATGTGAGGACTGTCTTCCTGCTTGTTCCCAGGGAAAGCATAGTTACTCACCTGTAGCAGGTGTTCTCTGGGGACAGACCTCCCTCCTCTCCATGGAGTTGCTTTTTGTGTCACTTTTTGCTTGTGAACTATATCATCCTACTGAGGCAAGATGGCACCCTTGGATGGAAGGGGATCACGCATGCGTGGTGCATCTCCCAAAGGCTTTCTTTGAAAGCTGGGGAGACGCTATCGTGCAGGCTCACCCATATGTGAGGACTGATTCCTGCTGTCCCTGGAGAACACCGGCACCCAATTCAGCATTGCAGGTGGAAGCAGGAGCAGTAAACCCCTCCCGCTCCCCCCGCCAAGGTAAATCAGGACACAGCTTCTCCATGCACGACGGGATTAAAGCAGAGCACGCTTCAGGCGTGCCAGACGGCCCTTTGGCGTGAGTCTTAGGCGTGGAACGCTCACCAAGCAAAAAAGCTAGACGCTATAAAACCTACCTTCTAAATAGAACAAAGGACAAAATTGAACATTGGACAATACAAATCACAAAACCAGGAGAGAAACAATTCAACAGAATCAGCCAGCCAAGCTCAGTGCCACCATCCGCTATTCAAGGTAGCCTCTTAATTACCTCCAACATTGCAACAACGAACAACCGGTTAGCTACCACCTTATGCTCAGCATTCTAATCATGCATACAATCTTGCCTATTAGCCCACTATTCCTCTCCATAGACATGCTATCACCCACACATACCCATTAAATATAACCTCTTCCCACCTCTACAGACACATGCCCAGACACACACAATACCTCATCCAAATTGGCATCAAAGCACGAACAACCAAACTCTCCTCCCCTAACTCTATAGTACAGACCCACCAATTAAAAATGTTCCCTCTTAAATGCACGATCTGCAAGGAACAAAACACAAATCTTATCTGACTTACTACACAACTATCAACTTGACATCCTAAACATAACTGAAACATGGTTCACTGAAGCCAACGCAGTCCTACTAAACCATCTTGCACCACAAGACTACTATCTATTCGGCTCTCCAAGGACAAACCAAAGAGGCGGCGGTGACGTTTCCATCCTAGCAAGAAAATACCTAAACTTCCGCACCCTCTCACGAACTTCTGCCAATGGTCTAGAAACATTAACAATCACAAACAACAAAATCACCATGCTCCTTGCTTACAGATCACCGAGCGCCGATACAGACAACTTGGAGACTATCCTAGAGGCCATCTGTAACAACAAAAGCTCAAACAATAATTACCTCATGATTCTAGGTGATCTCAATCTCGCCTCTGCACCACCAAACAAAGCAAACCGTTTTCTGGAAGCAATGGAATCTCTAAACTACATCCAAACAGTCAACCAAGCCACTCACACCAAAGGCAATACCCTTGATATGATCTTCCTACCACGCAATATTTTCAAGCATCAAAAGATCCCAACACCCACCATCACGGATGTCTCCTGGTCAGACCACAAAATGAAATAGGGGATTGCCAATGTAACACCAATTTTTAAAAAGGGTTCCAGGGGTGATCCGGGAAACTACAGACCGCTGAGCCTGACGTCAGTACCGGGAAAAATGGTAGAAACCATCATAAAGAATAAAATTACTCAGCATGTAGATAGTCACAACCTAATGGGAGACAGCCAACATGGCTTTAGACAAGGAAGATCTTGTCTTACTAATCTGTTATGTTTTTTTGAAGGAGTGAATAAACAGGTGGACAAAGGTGAGTCGGTTGATGTTGTGTATCTGGACTTTCAGAAAGCCTTTGACAAGGTCCCTCATCAGAGACTTTTGGCAAAACTAAAGAGTCATGGGATAGGAGGCAGTGTACTATTGTGGATCAGGAACTGGTTAAAAGATAGAAAGCAGAGGGTAGGGCTAAATGGCCACTTTTCCCAATGGAGAAAGGTGAATAGTGGTGTACCCCAGGGATCTGTGCTGGGTCCGCTGCTTTTTGACATATTCATAAATGACCTGAAAAGTGGAATTACGAGTGAGGTTATCAAATTTGCAGATGACACAAAACTATTTAAAGTTGTTAAAACCCAAGAGGATTGTGAAAAATTGCAACAGGATCTTGATAAATTGGAAGACTGGGCATCAAAATGGCAGATGAAATTTAATGTGGACAAGTGCAAGGTTATGCACCTAGGGAAGAACAACCCAAACTATGGTTACAAGATGCAAGGTTCCACATTAGGAACCACCACCCAGGAAAAAGATTTAGGCGTCATTGTGGATACCATGCTAAAAACCCTCGGCCCAGTGTGCAGCGTCGGCCAAGAGAGCAAATAGAATGCTAGGTATGATAAGGAAAGGAATGGAAAATAAAACAAAAGATATTATAATGCCTCTATATCGTTCCATGGTGAGATCGCACCTTGAATATTGTGTGCAATTCTGGTCGCCGTATCTTAAAAAGGATATAGCGATTTTAGAAAAGGTACAGAGAAGAGCCACCAAAATGGTAAAGGGGATGGAAGGATACTCCAATGAAGAAAGGCTAAAAAGGTTAGGGCTCTTTAACCTGGAAAAGAGACGGCTGAGGGGAGATATGATAGAAGTCTATAAATTAATGAACGGAGTGGAACGGGTAAACGTAGATCGATTGTTTACCTTATCAGAATATAGAAAGACTAGGGGACATGCAATGAAGCTACAGGGTAAACTATTTAAGACTAATAAAAGAAAATATTTTTTCACTCAACGTGTAATCAAACTCTGGAATTTGTTACCGGAGGATGTAGTAAAGGCTGTTAGTGTAGCTGGGTTTAAAAAAGGTTTGGACAAGTTCCTGGAGGAAAGGTCCATAAACCATTATTAAGAAGTGACTGAAGATATCAATGCTTGACCCAGTACAAGCATTGTGGAACTTGTGTCTCTTGGGGAAACTGCTAGGTACATATGACCTAGATTGGCCACTGTTGGAAACAGAATACTGGGCTTGATGGACCTTGGTCTGACCCAGTATGGCATATCTTATGTTCTTATGTTCTTATATCTATAAACATATCTCCAGAAATAAAGTAATACAAGCAACTTAACCCAGAACACTGCATACACAGGTTCCACTACTGGAACAAAGAAAAATTCCTAGGAGACACACTCTCTAAGCTACTGAACTGCCCTGATGACACAGAAGTCATAGACACCCTAATAAGCAACTGGAACAAAGCAATAGCTGAGACTGCAATGAAACCACCCACTGAGAACCAGCGCTCCAGAGAAAACACAACAAATTGATATACACCCCTACTAAAGGACCTGAAGAGAGATCTACAAATCACAGAAAGAAAATGGAGGAGAACTAAATCAGTGGAAACCCTCGACATGTACAAATACAAGCTACAATCTTACCAAGTTGCCACCTCTCAAGTTAAAAAAGACTATTACACCAAGATACTTAAGAACTCCTTAAATCGCCCCAGAGAACTCTTTAATATAGTCAAAACACTTTGCAAAGACCACACAAACCGAATGAATAAATCCAACCTCACACTACAAGCAATGGCTGACTACTTCCAAGCCCAAACCTCAACACACCACACCACAACAATACAAACCAACACACAACCACAGCAAACAAAAACACTCACCTAAGCACATGGACCTCATTCCCGAAAATCACACCAGAATATCTAGAGAAGGTCATTTTAGATATCAACACAACTACCGCTCCGCTCGATTCCTGTCCAGTCAGCTGGATCAAAGCAGCCAAGAAAGAGCTTATTCCATCAATGTTAAAAATCATCCAACGGAGGTGCTCGATTTCCTGACTTTCTTTTGGACAATGTACCTGAGTGGTTTCTGGCACAAGCAGCTGCACTGATTGGTTGCAGGTTTGCTGAGGGCTATAAATTCAACTGCCCCACCACGGGATGCGGTCGCTGGCGTCCCTTGGGGGCGTGCCCAAAAGGGGCATGACCAAAGGGGCAGGCCATGCCCCTTTGGCGCCCCTTTGGCGCCCCTTTGGCGCACGTAGGCGTGAGAAGCTTGTCCCTGTAATGGAGAAATGGAAAAAGAGGTACCCGCTAGTTGTTCAAATGAAGGCAGTCAAGGTTGTGGGCCTGATGGACGCCCATGTACGAGTGGGTGATGCCTCAGCCCAGACACCAAGGGATGGTGGTGTAGATATTTCTGGAGTGAGTATCTCTTCATCTGTGTCTTCTCCTAGCGATTTGGGTGTAACTCCGCTCGGCCTAGAGCTTATACAAGTGCCTGGTGAGGCCTCTCCGCTGGAAGATGTGGAGCGGGTCGAACCCGGCCCAGTCTTATTGCCTGCTTCGTTTTTTAAAAATTGATTCCACGCTGAGTTTATCACCGTCTTTGCCCTCTGTGATTACTTTTCCTTCTGTTGTTGAGGCTCAAGTTCCGCCTTTTGATGTTTCCTTAAAGGATATATGGGCGATTGTGACGCGTATGGAACTGGCCCTTGGTTTTTCCTTGAAGAAAGTTTCTGATTTTTCTAAAGAAACGGTTGTGAAGTTATCAGACCATGAAAGTAGAATAACATCGTTGGGAAAAGTGGACAGAATTACAGGAGTCTAAGTGTTCATCTCAGAAGGATTTTTGTGTAAAATTTTCTCAGGACTCTTCTGTCCTACATCGCTAAGATGAGTTTTTGGAGAATTCTTTGAGGTCTAAAAATCTTCGATTATTGAACTTTCTGCAAACTCATTATTTGTCTCCTATGATACTCTTTCAAAAGTATCTTAAGGCGGTATTACTGTTTAATGATGCTGATTCAATTAATGTTTCAAAAATTTATTATGTTCCTAAGGGAAAATTGGTTAAGGGAGGGGAAGAAGGGGAAATTGTTGTTCATTATGATCACTTAGTCTCATCCCCTTTAGATATTTCAGAATTTATTGAATCAGATAGTGATGATATAACATCAAGAGCCACACATTTGGTAACTTTTTTGTCTGAGATGGATAAGGATAAGGTGTTGCGTGTGTATTTCTTGAAAAAAAAAAGTGAGAAATTTTGTGGTCAAGTAATACAAATGTTTCCTGATGTATCTAGGGCAACCCAAAGGCGACATAAGACTTTTTTGGAGACGCGCCCACGGGTATTGGCTCTGGGAGCGTCTTTTTATTTAAAATTTCCTTGAAAGTGCCATATCATATTTCAGGGTAAAAGATATGTATTTTTGGAAGTGGAACAGTTGATAGCTTTCTTAGATAGTAAGACTTAGGGGGATATTTTGTGCTGAGTTTATTTGATGCTCTTGGTTTAGTTAATGGGGTTTTAGTATTATAACCAGTGGCCATTTGGGTTTTAGTTTGAAAATTTCTTGAGCACCCCCTTGATGTGGACTAGTGTATGATATATATGTTTGAGAGACATACAATGTATGGTTTCTTGTTTTCCTTTACTTTTTCTTGTATTATTGAAAATATTTTATTAAAAAAAAATCATCCAACCATCGCTATCTCATGGATATGTACCACCTGAACTTAAGTCAGCCTCTATCTGTCCTGTCAGGAAAGGAACATCCAATGACATCAGCCAACCATCCTCCTATAGACCCATAGCTAGCCTCCCATTCTTGATCAAGATATTGGAAAAAAATCGTATGCAGACAGCTCCAGAACTACATAGACATGAATTACCCACTAGATCACCAACAATATGGTTTTAGACCACGCCATGGAGTAAAGTAAGTCATGACCACCCAACTTGACAACCTTATCAAAGGCACTGATATCCCAAATCCGGGTTCATCCTCCTTTTCTTAGACATCAAAGCAGCATTTGACTCTGTTCCCCATAACCTCATAATACAACGACTACAATCAATTGGCTTATCAAATACCCCCCTCTCCTGTTTCAAACCTTACCTAACAGACTGCAAACTGCAAATCAGAATAAACCAGAAAAACTCAACCCCATAAACACAAACCCAAGGAGTCCCTCAAGGCTCAACCCTCTCAGCCTTACTGTTCAGCTTTTTTCTACAACCACTATGTTCCATAATTAAGTGGGGAGGAGTAGCCTAGTGGTTGGGGCAAGGTACTTCAGTCCGGAAGGTCAGGGGTTCAAATCCCACTAGAGGACAGCAACCTTGGGCCGGAAGGACTGGGGTTTCTAGTCCCACAGATGCTCCTTGTGGTCTTGGGCAAGCCACTTAACCCTCCACTGCCCATGTTCCCTGTAAGTATTAGTGTATGTGTCTCATATCCCCACGTGTTAAAATGTATCCCCCAATTGTGTTGTGACCGCTTTGATTGAAGGATAAGGCGGGATACAAAACTGTCTAAATAA
This sequence comes from Ichthyophis bannanicus, assembly GCA_033557465.1. Taxonomy (NCBI): domain Eukaryota; kingdom Metazoa; phylum Chordata; class Amphibia; order Gymnophiona; family Ichthyophiidae; genus Ichthyophis; species Ichthyophis bannanicus. The sequence goes on from CM066031.1 coordinate 370,369,020, forward strand.
AATAAATAAATAAATAAGTCCTGCAACAACCTGTACCACATCTATGTGGATGATGTGATGATATACACACCTATCAACACAACGAGCCTCAATATCACACCCATAACAAGCTGCTTCTCCACACACTGCAACTGGCTAAAAAGTCAGAACCCGAACTTAAACCTAAAAACAACGGAAGCCATGTTCATCACCAGAGACACTAATTTCACACCACCTGCCACCATACCTATAGATGGAACACTTATCCAAGCGAAACAATACATACCTTGGAATCACCATAGATCAACACCTCGCCTTCAAAACACACATACGGACAAAACACAGAACATATATTTCAAGTTAAAAACAATCAAAACCTTAAACCACTACTAACAGACCATGACTTCTGTTCTGTCTTTCAAGTAACAATATTCCCTCACTTCATTTACTGTAAAATCATCTTCCAAGGCTTATCAAACTCAACCATCCTCCCCCTCCAACTTGCACTTAATACAGCTGCACAAATTCTCTTCAATTCAAAGTGTTCAGACCATATCACATCTCTTCGCATGCAACTACAGTGGCGCCCCATAGCTGAGCGTATAAAGTTCAAATCCATACTCACAACTTTCAAAATCCTAAATGATTCTGCTCCAGCGCACCTTCAAACCCTGATCCAGATCACACCTGACAACAGAGGACGACGGACAAACATAAGGAACATGCTACAGATACCATTGATAATCACAAAGACCAACACCTAAGAGGGTCTTCTCTCTCTACGCACCGCTACTTTGGAACTGTATCCCAGAAAAGCTAAGGACTACAACTGACATAGCTTCCTTCAGGAAAGCTGTCAAAATCCACAATATTCAAAGAATGCTGACCATTAACATAGCCCCCCCAGAAGTTCCCTCCCTCCATCCCCCCTTGAAAATTCCATAAATCCCCCTACCACAGCCCCCACAATAGAGGAATGTAAATAGTTCCTTATCGTCCCTCCAGTCCAGTCCCGCACCTCTGGGTAGTGTACCTCTTCCAGCAGCTTGGAGACTGAGCATGTCATCTTTTTTGATGACGCTAGTGTACATATGCAGCTGGCACCGCCTACCAGCCCCAGTATGCTCTGTCTCCAAGTGCTGGTCTCACTGAAGGGACAACTAAGGAGATAGGTTTAGTTAGAATTTGCTTTTTATTTCCCCTGTTAAGATTCAGATTTCTTTTTGTTTTTAAAGGCAGAAGTAAAAAAAAAATCAGAAGGAACAGAGAAAACTTGGGGGACAACAGGGCTGAGGGGAGGATATTCCCTCTTCCCCCTCTCCCCCCAGGATTTCAGGAGCGGGGATTTCCAAAGTAGCGGTACATAGAGAGAGAAGGCGCTCTCCTCAGTCCCAGACTTATGGAGGCTCCCGAACCCATTATCAGGTGAGGAGCCGCCACAGGGGCTGCAGTTGATTGACAGGAGTGAAAGCTGGCAGCCCCAAGTCGCCCCCCTCAGTGCTGAAGCTGGGAAGGAAGGCTGAATGTGAGGGGTAGAAAAGCCATGCGGCAAAGAGGCTCCAAGGTAAGAGTGGCGGGGGGGGGGGGGGGGGAGGGGAAAGCAGGAACCTCTAGCAACCGCCAGAACACAAGGAGACAGAGATCGGCATGTTTGGGAGCCTGCAGTGGTGCGGGAAACTCCCCCCGCTGCATTTAGGTGCGATTTCTTCTTATTCAGGCCTACATGTGTTTAACGTGCCCGGGAGAGGCAGCCACCGGAGAATAAAGCAGGACAGAGTAGCCTCTTCCTAGGGGGCCATTTGCAGTTTCTTTTTAATTTCAGCTTCAGTTAATTACATAGTAACATAGTAAATGACGGCAGATAAAGACCAACATGGTCCATCTAGTCTGCCCAGCAAGATGGCAAGAGTAGGTGCACCTGTCACTCTGTGCAGGCCACCCCTCCCCATGTTTTTGTTTTTGTTTAGGGGTAAACCCACCACTCCATGTAGGACACCCCTATTTGTTGAGACGTTATATGGTTCAGAAGTTAGGTGGTACCGTTTATTAGATTGTGGTTTTATTTTATTTTTATTTATTTTAGTTCAAGTACTCTGTGCCTGAGCCCGTGGAGGTGCACTGTACTAGGGAACCTTTTACCTACCCAGGTACAGATTGAGGATGTTCCTAGGGAGTGCCCCAGCACATCCCACCATGCCGGCCAGACCGCAGTGCCTGGTATAGGATGGTATCAAGGGGGGTGAACCCCACTTAATCCTTAAGCATTCCTTGTGTTATTCAGTACACAGTGACTTGATGCAGACCTGTTGGAAAAGCCTAATCAGATATGCCATTGTTGCTGGGCGGATTTCAGAGTGTTGTTGTGCCTGGTCAGGTGATCTAAGTGACGGTTGAGACATTGTGACTTTCTCCTGAGTAGGTTCAGATATAAGTCAGAGACAGAAATAAATGAAAGATAAGTGGGGGAAGGAAAAAAAAGTGCTGCATATAGGTTTGAAGCTGCATACAAGAAATGTTTGTAATTTGAAAGATAATCAGTCAGTGAATAGGAGGCAAATGAAGTCCTTCCATCTGTCTATGGTCAGTGAGTAACCTGACATGATCATCCCTTGTCTCTTAGCCCAGATTATGTACCTATGAAATTTGTAATATTGCTTGTAAGGGAAGCTGTACTCCCTTATAGCTATGTGTAGTATTAGAATAAAAATGTAAACTTTACTTGGAGAAAGTGTCAGTTTGATTGGATCAGTGCAAGGTCCATTTCATATCTTTAAGATACAACACAGCAGCGCAATCTAAAAATCCTCAAGATATGCGGTCCTTGATGGGGTGTGATCTGGGAGGCAGGCGTCTGCCTAGACTGCACGCAAGAGGCTAAGTCATGGGTGCAGGTCCTGCAGAATGAGATGAGGCAGGAGAGTCCCTCCCGGTTGCAAGAGACCCTGGGGGAGTGGTCGCCATGTTACCTTCAACGGATCTGGCCCCCTGGTCCCTGCACGATGCATCCACCCCTCGAGCCCAGGGAGCAATAGGGCTCCCGGGGGAGTTCTCACCGGAGTTTGTCTTACTTTTGCCTATGTCAACAGGGCTTGGCAAGTGGCTCCTCAGCCCCCGAACACAGGGCTGAGAGGATGTCAGATGCAAAAGATCACAAGTCAGGAGTAGTGGCGTCCAAGAGGGCTAGAGGCTTAGAGGAGTGGCAGCAATAGATTATGTCGGAGAGGCTGGATAGGGAAGACCTTGACACGGAGCTAGATCTGCAGGAGGAGTTGGAAGAAGGAGAGAGCCCAGAACAGGAGGATCAGGCCCAGATTGTTCGGGTTTTCTACCGGGAGGAGTTACCGATGCTCATCTTTATGCTTATGTTTATGTTTATGCAATTTCTTGATATACCGCCCAGGCTGAAGGGCATCAAAGCAGTTTACAATCACTACAAGCAGGTACTGATACAATTCCTCATACCCCAAGGGCTCACATTCTATGTGTACCTTGGAGATCCTCAAGGCCCTGAATATGCCTGCTAACCTCCTGGCAGAGGAGGAGGCGCTGTAGGATCCGCTGTTCAAGGCGGTATGGAAATCATAGAAAGTCTTCCCAGTACATGGAGTAGTAGGACAGATGAACCAGGATGAGTAGGATCTGCTGGAGGCTGGCCTTAAAGGGGTGCAATCCATGACATGCCTATACATGCTGCCGGAGCAAGAATGAGCTCCTTTGATCACCCAAAGTAGGCGCAGTGGTGTTAGCGGCAGTAGAAGAGACCTTGACTTGTCTCCCGCAGCTGCGAGCCGTGGAACTGGTTCCACGAGACCAGTACATCTGCGGTCGATACTTCATGTATTTCGTGGTGCCCAAAAGGAAGATTCCCTTTGCCCAATTCTTGACTTCAAGGCATGAACTGCTGTCTCCGGGTACCGCATTTTCACATGGAAATGCTGCGATCAGTAATAGTGGCAGTAGGAAGCAGAAAGTTTTTGGTGACTCTCGATCTCACAGAGGCATATCTGCACAATTCCCATCCATCCAGAACATCAGCAGTTTCTCTGCTTTGCGGTGCCAAGGGGCCATTTCCAGTTTCGAGCATTGCACTTCGGTCTGGCAACTGCCCCGTGTACCTTCACCAAGATCATGGTGGTGGTGCGACAGCTCTCCGCAAGGAAGGGATTCTCGTCCACCTGTACCTAAACGATTGGCTGATCCAGGCAAAGTCCAGGGATGATAGCGAAAGAGCAACAGCGCGGATGGGAGAGTGCCTTCAAAGTTTCAGTTGGGGGTTCAACATGGTCAAGAGTCAGTTACAGCCGGCCAGGAGTATTTGAAAGTGTGCTTTGATACCCGTGTGGGCAGGGCTTTCCTGCTGGATCGCCGGGTGCAGGAACTACAACAGTGGATACGGCAGTTCCTGAAGATGGCAAGACCATCAGCATGGCATTATTTGCAGGTTTTGGGGACCATGGCGGCCACTCTCGAGCTAGTCCCATGGGCAAGGGAGCACATGCGACCACTGCAGACTCTGCTCCGTCGATGGTCCCATCAGAGTCAGCCCCTGTCCCAAGTACTTCCCTGCCCACGGAGCACCAGGAGAGCCCTCAGTTGGTGGCTGCATGTGGGGAGCCTGAAGGAGTCCCCGGTGTGGGTTCCACTGATGACTGATGCCAGCCTGTCAGGTTGGGGAGCCCCTTGCGAAGGACGCTTTGTTCAGGGACAAGAGTCCTCAGGAGGCCCTGTGGTCGATCAACAGGCTCGAGATGCGAGTGGTGACCTTGGCGCTAGAAAGTTTCAAGCCATGGTTGCAGGGGAAGGTGGTCCAAGTCCTCTCGGACAATGTGACCATGGTGGCTTACATCAACTGGCAAGGAGGCATGGGTAGTGCAGCCCTGGAGGAGGAGGCCGAAAGGCTGTTCGGATGGGCAGCGATTCTTCTCCAGGCATTATCGGCGGCATATGTAGCGGGAGTTGACAATGTGACGGCAGACTACCTCAGCCGAGTGCGCATGGATCCTGGAGAGTGGCAGCTCAATCAGGAGGTGTTTGAGCAGGTGGTCTGCCGATTGTGCACACCGGTCATGGGCCTAATGGCAATGTTCGAGTCTGCCAAGGCCTGCTGGGTTTTCAGCAGAAGAAGAGAGGATGTCCGAGGGCCTGGATGCTCTAATTCAGCAGTGACTCGAAGAGGGTCTTCTATGTTTTCCCCCCGTGGGCGCTCATAGGCCAGTTAGTGCAATGACTAGAGGCGCACTGGGGATTTGTAATTCTGGTGGCACCAGACTGGCCAAGGTACCCGTGCTATGCTGATCTGATTCGGATACTGGCGAATTGACTGTGTTGACTTCCGGTTCAGAAGGACTTCTTGACACAGGGGCCGCTTTGCATGCCCTAGGTGTATCAATTCTTGCTTACGGCATGGCTCTTGAAAGGGCAAGGTTGAAGAAGAAAGGATAATCGGACTCTGGGATAGCGACCTTGCTACAGGCCCAGAGGAGGTCTACGAACCTGGCATGCATCTGAGTAGGACACATCTTTGAATCATGGTGTGGAGAGAGGCAGGCGCGCCTTGCCACTGCCGCTGTCAACATCTTGGCGTTATGGCAATCTGGTTTTGATTACGGTCTAGCCCGCCAGTTCCTTGAGTGTGCAACTGGTGGCGATTTCCGGTTATCGTGGGAAAGTCCACGGGGTGCCATTGGGTACACACTCAGACGTGCTGAACTTTCTAGGGGCAGTGACCCACCTCTGTCTGCCAGAGAGGGCAGTGATACCACCTTGGGATCTCAGTTTGGTGCTGACGGTGCTGTCTGGGGAACCCTTTGAGCCATTCCCTGAAGGATTTGACTCTGAAAATGGTATTCCTGGTGGCGATTTGCTCGGCACGCAGGATTTCGTAGCTTTGGACTCTGTCATTCCAGGAGCCATTCCTTTCCTTCTCCAAGGAGAAAGTGGTCCTGCATCCTGTACCTTCATTTTATCCCAAGGTAGTGTCAGCATTTCATGTAAATCAGGCCATTTCCTTACCAGCTCTGGCAAGTGCGGATGTGGGCGAGAACGGATATGGGCCCTGCCACTCCACAGCAGTGCCACCTGGATGGTAACAGAGTCCTGCAAAGGTATGTGAAAAGGGCATCGTCCTTTCAGAGATCGGACCGTCTGTTGGTTCTGTTTGGCGGGCCGCTCAAAAGTGAGGTGGCAGCTAAGGCCTCCATTTCCAGATGGATCAGTGAGGCAATCATGCCGGCATACATCTTGAAAGGTAGAGCAGTGCCGGCGGGGTTGCGGACGCATTCCATGAGGGCTCAGGCAGCCTCGTGGGCAGCGTATAGTTTAGCTCCGCCAGTGGAGATCTGTATGGCGGCATACTTTTTCTGAACATTTTCACCTGTATGTCCAGGCAGCAGGGGACGCTCGTTTCAGATTGGCAGTGCTTCAGGATGATTGTGCGGGTCCCTGCCGTTAGTTTAACTACTCTGATACATCCCAGAGGTGCAGGACTGGACTGGAGGAATGATAAGGAAAGAAAAATTAGACCTACCTGCTAATTGTTGTTCCTTGAGGAACTCCAGTCCAGTCCCGGAACTCTCCCTGAGTGCTTTCTGTGATAATCTGTGCACACCCCGCTGATTCCCTTGGTGGAGGAAGTGGCCAGGGGGAGCCAGGGAGAGCGTGTAATCAGTGTTTGGTGGTGGGGGGGGGGGGGGGACCAGAAGAGCTGTCGGTTGCTCGCTCCCTGCTGGTTGGAGTTGCTTGGGCGCTCAATAGGTAGGCCTCTCCATCCTGGAGGAACGGACAGGGTATCCTTCCCAGGGGATGGAGGGGGTAGTAGTTTATTTAGACGTAGAAGTGTTTGTTGCATGTTTAACTACTTATTTGTTGCTCCTCTGCATCTGCTTTGTCAATAGGTACTGGGGCTGATAGGCAGTGCCAGCTGCATATGTACACTAGTGTTATCAAAAAGATGACATGCTCAGTCCCCAAGCTGCTGGAAGAGGTACACTACCCAGAGGTGCTGGACTGGACTGGAGTTCCTCAAGGAACAACAATTAGCAGGTAAGTCTAATTTCTCTTTACCCCCATTATCTTGTATCAAAGTTCTCCAAGTTGACTACCCTGTTTACTGTAAACGTTCTGTTTCATTGTAAACTGCTTTGACTGAAGGATAAAGCGGTATAAAAAAGCTGTTGAATAACTAAAATAAACAAATAACAGCTGTTACAGGTGAGTAACTACGCTTTCACCGCAGTTACCTTGACTTTCTCTCCTCTCAAGCCCTTCTGGGTTATCTACAATCTGGCTTTCGTCCTTTACATTTTACTGAAATGGCTGTTGTCGAGGTCTCCAGTGACCTCTTCCTGGCAAAATATAAGGGCCTTTCCTTATCGTCTCTCCAGTCCAATTCCGCACCTTTGGGCAGTGTGCCTCTTCCAGCAGCTTGGAGACTGAGCATGTCATCTTTTGATGACACCAGTGTACTCATGCAGCTGGCACTGTCTACCAGCCCCAGTATGCTCAGGCTCCAAGCAGCTGGAGGAGGTGGTGAGCCAGGGTGCTGGATTCACTGAAGGGACAACTAAGGAGCATAGGATAGGTTTAGTTAGAACTTTAATTTTTTTTTCCTGTCAGCTACTGGTTTTCTTTAAAGAGGGTTAAAATTAGATTAAAAAAAACAAACAAAAAAAACCCCAAACAGCAGTGACAGAGACTCTGAAGCACAGGATAGGATAGCAGGGCAGTTGGAATGGAGGATACCACACCCCTTCCCCATCCGGGGTGGGGGGGGGAGTTGTTGCTTTTGAGGAGGTCTCCCGCAGCCTGAGTCTTCTGGCGGCTCCTGAACCCTTCAGCGTGGAGCTGCCGGGTGGTCAAAAGCTTCAGACCGGCAGCCTCGGATTGCCTCCCCCCTGAGCGCCAAAGCTGAAGTGCAGGCTGAGCATGAAGGAGGAAAGAACCACACGGTTTCAGCTCCCTGAGATAAGAATGGCGAGAAGGGAAGGCAGCTCACACTCCGGGCGCCACCGGGAATGCGGGGACAGATTGAGGCCTTTATCCACGTGTGTGAGAACTGCAGCAGAGTGGGAAAATTTGGCATGCTTTCTCTGTTCCAGGCCTGTGTGCTCACATGCTCTGCCTCCCGATGGGGTTTTCTTTGGCGCTCAGGAGAGAGCAGGGTGTTACAGGCAGGGCTTCGGTGTGAGTCCTTGCAGTTGCTTTTCCCTGGGGGCATTTTTCTTTATTTAAGGTTATTTAAGTGTATTTCAGTTTATTTAAATTTATCTCCTTTTTGTTTTGGCTTCAGTTTTTTATAAGGGAAAGTCCGACTACTTTCTGTCCTTGCCAGCGGTGCCTAGGTCCTGGGGGGGGGGGGGGGCACAGCAAGTAAACTTTGTCCTTCAGGGGGCACCTAGGAGGGGGGCTGTTCCTGTTCCTCTTTATACCATGCCGGCCAGACCGCAGTGCCTAGTGTGCGGGACCCGCCAAGGGGCAGTCTTGGAGGCAAGCGTTTCTTTAGGCTGCACACAAGAGGCTAATTCTCTGGAGCAGGACCTGCAGGACAAGGCAAGGCAGGAGAGCCCCTCCCTGGCGCAGGAGGTCCAGGATGTGGGGGGGGGGGGCGCCCTGGGCTGGTTTTGCCCAAACCAGTCCGCAGTTTTTCAGCTATGCCTGGACCCTCAGCCCCTTGGAGCAACAGGGCTCCTGGGGGATTTTTCAAGGGAGTTTGTCTTGCTTTTGCACAAGGCGTTTTGCTTACGCCAACAGGCGTTGGTGAGCAGCGCTTCAATGCCAGTACGTGCGGCCAAGAGGACGGCTGGTGCAAGGGAGGATGAGGCGGTGGCGGTTGCGTCTAAGGGGGCTAGAGGCCCAGAGGAGTGACAACAATCATCATTGTCTGAAGGGCCAGAGGGGGAATGACCTGAATACAGAACTGGACCTGCAGGAGGAGTTGGAAGGAGAGATTCCAGAGCAGGAGGATCAGTCCTGACCTGTTCGGGTGTTCCACAGGGAGGAGCTCCCGGCGCTCATTTTGGAGTCCTTAAAAGCCCTGAATATGCCCACTAGCTTACCCGCAGAGGACGAGACGCTAGAGGATCCTCTGCTCCAGGCTGTGTGGAAACCGCAGAAAGTTTTCCCTCTGCCTAGAGTGGTCCAGCAGATGATCCAGGAGGAGTGGGATCTGCTGGAAGTTAGCCTAAGGGGGTGCATGCCTTGACGTGCCTCTGCCCGATACTGGAGCAAGAACGCGAGTTTATTCATTTGCCTAAGGTGGATGCTGTGGTGTCGGCAGTTACCAAAAAGACCATGATCCCGGTAGAAGGTAGTGCAGCTCTCAAGGACAGAAAGTTGGACACCTTGTTGAAGCAGGCTTTTGATATCAACACCATTTTGCTGCAGGCCTCTATATGCAGATGAGAGCCTGCCTCCGCTGGTCACAAAGGCTTCAGCAGGGAGAGTTGGAGCCGCACTTGTCTGGGGAGACGACTAAACTGGAGTTGGGGGCGGCCTTTCTGGCAGACACCCATTAGAATCTCATCAGGGGCCTCTCCAAGAACATGGCCTCAGTGGTGGCAGCCTGCTGTTACTTATGGCTCCATAACTGGGTGGCGGATAGTTCCTCCAAGTCACGCCTCAGCAAGCTGCCCTTTATGGGGAAGCTCCTCTTTGGTGAGGACCTGGACAAGTTAGCCAAGGACTTTGGGGAATCCAAGGGAGGGTCAGTTGCCTGAAGATAAATAAAAGCAGGCCCGCAATCCTCCTTTGTCACAAGGCCAGCCAGGGGACTTCAAGCGTTTTCATACCCCCTGCTTTAACCTGGCCCAGAGGGGTAGGCTCTCCTCCAGAGGGCAGGGGTTTCGAGGTTTCTGGGGCACTGTCAGGGGTTTTGGAGCCGCCTCAATCTCGGGACCCAAAAAGATGACATGCTTAGTCTCCAAGCTGATGGAAGAGGTACACTACCTAGAGGTGCAGGACTCGACTGGAGTTTCTCAAGGAACAACAATTAGCAAGTGAGTCCAATTTCCCTTTACTCAGTTTTCATCCTTCTTGACCTCTCTGCTGTTTTTGACATTGTTGACCACAACCTTCTCCTTGATACCTTGTCCTCGCTTGGTTTTAAGGGCTCTGTGCTATCCTGGTTCTCTTCTTATCTCTCCCATTGCTCGTTCAGTGTTTGTTTTGGTGGATCCTCCTCTACTGCTATCCCGGTCTCAGTTGGTGTACCCCAAGGATCTGTCTTGGGTCCACTCCTTTTCTCTATCTATATGCGGTCTCTTGGTGCACTCATCTCTTCCCATAGCTTTCAGTACAATCTTGATGCTGATGACTCCCAAATCTACCTCTCTACACCTCTAATCTCTCCAGCAATCCAGGCCAGTATCTCTGCTTGCCTTTGTGACATTGCTGTTCAGATGTCTCACTGTCACTTGAAATTGAACATGGCCATAACTGAGCTTCTTATTTTCCCCCCTAAACCCTCCTTTCCCCTTCCTCCTTTCTTGGTCTCTGTGGATAACTGTCTACTCCTCCCTGTCTCCTCAGCTCGCAACCTTGGGGTCGACTTTGACTCTTCTCTCTCTTTCTGCACACACATCCAACTGATAGCTAAAATCTGCCGTTTCTTTCTCTACAACATCAGCAAAATTCACCCATTCCTTTCTGAATACACTACTAAGACACTTATCTACTCCTTAGTTACCTCCCGTCTAGACTATTGTAACCTACTCCTTGCTGGTCTCCCTCTGAATCATCTCTCTTCCCTTCAGTCTGTTCAACACACTGCTGTGCAGCTAATTTTCTGCCAGCCTCATCATGCTCATATTACCCTTCTTCTCAAGTCACTTCATTGGCTCTCTATCCGTTTCCACATCCAGTTCAAACTTCTCCTGCTGACCTATAAGTGCATTTACTCTGCAGCTCCTCACTACCTTTCTCTTTTTTCTCTTCCTACACCCCTCCTTGGGAACTCCTGTCTTCTGGCAAATCACTTCTATCTGTGCCTTCTATTGCTAATTCCAGACTTTGCTCTTTTCACCTTGCTGCTCCTTACTCCTGGAACAAACTACCTGAGTCTGTATGTCAGGCTCCTTCTCTGACCCTTTTCATATCCAGGCTGAAAACTCACCTCTTCACTGCTGCTTTCGCATCTTAACTCGCCTGATCTCCTTTGTGTTTCCTTACCATTTTCCCCTAGATGTATCCCATGTCTTCAGCTACTGTGTTGTTTGACTTGATTAGATTATAAGCTCTGATGAGCAGGGACCATCTTTTACATATGTCTGTGCAGCTCTGTGTATGTTTTGTAGCGCTATACAAATGTTCAGTAGTAGTAGTAGTAGTAAGTAGCTAACGAGCTCAGTTGACTTCTTTAACCACATGAATGGGCTTTGAATTGGTAAATTCTTCCAAGCATCTTTTGAGTTTGGTGGATCCTACAAATGGATCTCTTTGCCAGCAAAGAAAACATAAAGCTGCCAATCCATTGGTTAATACTTACCTTCTCAGATCAACTAGCGAGGGATTCTCTAGCAATCCTCCAGACTTGGACTCTGCTTTTCAGTTATCCCCCCCCCCCATCCCGCTCGTAACAAAGACCCTGCACAAGTCAACAGAGATCAGGCAACATGATTCTCATTGCACCATACTAGCCTCATCAGAACAGGTTCCCTCTGCTAAAAAGGCTCACAGTCCTACCCCAGCACATGCTACCCTTGTGCCTATCATTAATTGCTCAAAGTTAGGGCTGTCTTCTTCATTCCAGTCATCAGATCATGCCTTCACAGCATGGAAATTGAGCAGCATTTAGTCTCCATTCTAGGACAGATCCTATTCAGGAAATACTAGTTGTAGTAAGAAAACCAGTTACCAAACATATACTTTTAAGTGGAAAGGTTTTTCCATCTGGCGTTTCATATACGGCCAACTTAATCATGTGCTACATGGGCCATGTCTATTGTTTGGGACTCTAAGGGGAGGTCATTTTAGAACCATCTAAATGTGTAAATGTTAGCATTTACATGACTGGATGGCACACACATAGAAATACCTATTTCCTTATCGTTCCTCCAGTTCAGTCTTTCATCTTTGGGTAGTGCACCTCCTCCTGCAGCATGGAGACTGGGCATGTCAAAACTGACATCACTGGATGTACCCTGCTGGTTTCTCCCATCAGCCCCAGTGTGTTCAGTCTCCATGCAGCAGGAGGACGTAGTGAGTCTAGGTGCTGGGCTCACTAGATGAACAGATAAGGAGCACATTTTAGGATAGATAATTTTAGGGGGCTATTTTCTGGGTTTATTTTGTTCCCTATCACTTCTTTTATTTTACAGCTGTCCCTTTAAAAAAAAAACGTTTGTGAGGAATCGAACCAGCTCTCTCTGTGCTTTCTTTTCACCTCTTAGACCTGTTCCGGTGCCCTGATCTGCTCTCCCCTCCTGGTTTGAACGGAGGGGAGTTAGCATCTGCCTGTCAGATCCTCCTTGCCTCGTGGTGTATCGGGGCAGAGCAGTAGATGCCAAAAAGCCCTCTCTGCGATTGCTGCTCACGTTTCTTGGTGAGCAGCGTCGCGGGTTGCAGGGCTGTCGAACGGGCCGGCAAGGTGCAGGAAATTGCCTGAAGGCATTTTTGGGGTCGGCAGAGCAGATGAGTGCTCCGGCGAGGCGCGAACAGACAGGAAGGCCTGAAACCCTAATCGGGCTTTAGTGAAGAAAGACAGGCCCCCGCTGTATGCATGGGCCGTTTCTTTCCGCGCATTTTAGGCCGCGCGTTTAGGCCCAGAGCCAGCTGCAGCTCTGTGAATCGCTCAGGCTCTGTAAGGAAGGCACCTTCTTCATGGGATGGATTCAACTAATTTAATTTAATTTGATTTAATTTAGTTAATTTCTGGGTCATTTGGTTTTCTTTTTTTTTTCTCTCGGGCCCTGGAGGAGATTTAAAAAGAAAAAACAAAAAAACCCAGAACAGAAGACGGAGCAATTAAAGAACAGCTATTTTATTTTATTTTAAACTGGATCTTTCTTTACTGGCAGATAATTTATTGTATCTTATAGCTAATGCCTTCTCAGCCACAGTGTTTGGTGTGTGGCACTCGCAGAGGCGCAGTCTCAGATGCCAGGGTCTGCAGGGGCTGCGCTGTGGCCTCAACCACTATGGAGCAGGAGATTCAAGATAAGGCTGGTGAGGGGGCTCAGAGTCCATTGGCAGTGGGCGAAGGTGAGTCTCTGCTGGAACACCCTCCTGGGTCCCTTCTGGAAAGCCAAACGGGGTCAGCTACCTCTGTGGCCCCGACAGGAGCTGGGGCAGCTCTTGGAGGTTTTTCTCTAGACTTTGTGCTGATAATGCATCAGGCATATTACTTGACAGATCCTTTACCGCCTGGTGCTGGGGTGCATCAATCAGGGTCAGAAAAGCTTGGTAGCAGTCTAGTGAGACCTCTGAAGAGGGCCCGACCTCTCGAGGATCAGCTCTTGGATTCCGATTGGCCTGAGGCGGAAGATGTGGAGTTGGAACCTGAATCAGGAATGGAAGAACTTGAGGAAGGAGAGTATTATGAAAGGAAGAGCTTACGGCACTCATTACGGAGTCTCTTCAGGCACTCAACCTTACTTCGATCCAGCCAGCGGAGGAAGAGGGTCTGGAAGACCCTCTTATTCAAGCAATGTGGCAAACTCAGGCAGTGTTTCCGGTTCACCGAGTAGTTGACCGGATGATTCAAGATGAATGGGATTTTCCAGAAGCTGGACTGCGAGGCGTTAGAGCTATGAATAGGCTCTACTCCTTGGCAGACAAGGAGAAGGAGAGGTTTCGTTCTCTGTGTATAGATGCTGTGGTATCAGCGGTCACGAAAAAGACGACTATTCCGGAGGAAGGCAGTGTGGCCTTGAAGGATGCGCAAGGCAGAAAAGTGGACGGCTTGTTGAAGCAAGCCTTTGAGGTTAATGCTTTCTCGCTGCAAGCTTCCATCTGCGGGGCTTGGGTGGCGAGAGCATGCCTCATGTGGTCACAACGCTTGCAGCAGCCGTCTCGGCAACGTTTAATGAATGTGACACGGCTGGAATCAGGTTCGGTGTATTTAGCGGATGTCCACTGTGATTTGATCAGGGCATTGGTAAATAGTATGGCTTCCCTGGTAGCTGCGCGCCGTTATCTCTGGTTAAGAAATCGGGCGGCGGATGGTTCTTCTAAGTCACTTCTTAGCAAGCTTCCCTTTAAGGGGAAGTTGTTGTTTGGTGAAGATCTTGATAAGCTGGTTAAGGATTTGGGAGAGTCCAAAGGCGGAAGGCTGCTGGAGGATAAGCCTAAGCAAGGGAGACCCCTGCCGTCTTTGCACGGTCAGTTTAGAGACTTCAGGCGATTTTGTACCTCTCGATTGGGAGGTTTTCAAAGAGGAAGATTTGCCTCTGGAGCGCAAGGGTTTTGTGGTTTTCAAGGAGCAGGTAGAGAGTTTGCAGCTACCTCCTCCACGGCAGTCAGAAAAACACAATGAAGCGAGGTGGGCCCGGGTGGGGATTCAACCGATAGGAGGACGGCTTCGGGAGTTTCTTCCTGCCTGAGTCCAGATAACATCCGATCAATGGGTGTTGGAGGTAATACGTAAAGGCTATGCGCTCAAATTTGCCTGATCAGTACTAGATTCGTTTGTCCTTTCTCCTTGCAGAGGGCAGCAGTGAATGGTAGCAGTTTGGCAGACATTGGATCGTTTCTTACAGTTAGGAGCAGTTGTGCCGGTTCCGCAAGAGCTCTACGGTATCGGTCGTTACTCTATTTATTTCGTGGTACCGAAAAAGGACGGGTCCCTCTGTCCTATCCTGGACCTCAAGGGAGTGAATCTCTGTCTACGAGTGCCTCATTTTTGCATGGAAACCTTACGGTCGGTAATAGTGACGGTTCGACAGGGGGAATTTTTGACATCCCTCGATCTCAATGAGGCGTATTTGCACATCCCATTCGGATCAGTTCATCAGAAATTTCTAAGGTTCGCTCTTCCGTGGGGGCATTATCAATTTTAAGCCTTGCCTTTCGGTTTAGCAATGGCTCCGCGCACCTTCACCAAGATTATGGTGGTGGTAGCGGCGGCTCTGCGAAAAGAGGGAATCTTAGTTCACCTGTATCTCGACGATTGGTTGATTCATAAGAACATAAGAACATAAGATATGCCATACTGGGTCAGGCCAAGGTCCATCAAGCCCAGTATCCTGTTTCCAACAGTGGCCAATCTAGGTCATACGTACCTAGCAGTTTCCCCAAAAGACACAGGTTCAGGCGAAATCTGAGGACGAGAGCGTTCAAGTTACAAACCGAGTTGTGAAGTTCATTCAGAGTCTCGGCTGGGTAGTCAATGCGTCCAAGAGACGGTTGGTTCCGTCTCAGGTTCTAGAGTACTTAGGAGTGCGGTTCGACACTCGATTGGGAACAGTGTTTCTGCCAGATAGACGAGCTCAGGCTCTTTGGCAGCTAGTGTGCAAGTTTGTATCGACTCCAGCTCCATCAGCTTGGAGCTATCTTCGTGTGCTAGGGACTATGGTGGCAACCCTGGAGGTAGTGCCATGGGCCAGAGCTCATATGCGTCCGTTAGAGGTCATTGCTCCGATGCTGGTCGCACCATAACGATTCTCTAAACAAACGTCTTCCCTGTCCTTTGCGGGTCAGTCAGTCCCTTAAGTGGTGGCTTTGTCCAGGAAATCTGGTGGCAGGCATGCCACTGGAACAACCGCAGTGGCTTCCGGTGTTGATAGATGAAAGTCTCGCAGGGTGGGGCGCACATTGTGGAGATCTCTTTGCACAAGGAACTTGGAACGACCAGGAGATCCAGTGGTCGATCAGCCGTCTGGAACTGCGAGCAGTGGTTCTAGCTCTGCAAGCGTTCAAATCCACGGTGAAAAGTTGAGCGGTGTGGATGCTGTCGGACAATTCTGCGACGGTGGCTTATCCCAATCGGCAGGGCGGCACGAAAAGCGCTGCCATGGAAGAGGAAGCAGCAGCTCTGTTCGGCTGGGTGGAGCCACGACTACAGGTGATCTCGGCAGCGCACATTGCGGGAATGGACAATATGATGACAGATTATCTCAGCAGAGTCGGGTGGATGCCGGAGAATGGGAGCTTCATCTGGAAGTGTTTGCTCGGATAGTCCACAAGTGGGGTCCTCCGATTATGGATCTCATGGCAACTTTTCAGTCGGCCAAGGCGAGTCGTTTTTACAGCAGAAAACGAGAAAGAATGTCGGAGGGGATCGATGCTCTGATGCAACATTGGCCATCGCTCGGTCTTCTCTGTGTCTTCACTCCATGGACGCTAATAGGATGAGTGGTTCAGCGCATCGAGGCACATCGGGGGAGAGTGGTGTTGGTGGCACCAGATTGGCCGAGACATCCGTGGTATGCTGATCTAGTCCGACTTCTCGATGGGGATCCTTGGCGATTGCCGGTAACGGCGAATCTTTTGGTTCAGGGTCCGCTTCGAATGCCTCAGGTGGATTGGTTCTCGCTTACGTCTTGGCCATTGAAAGGGCGAGGCTAAGGAAAAAAGGCTACTCAGGAGCGGTAATTGCGACATTACTTCAGGCCAGGAAGAGGTCCGCATCCTTAGCATACTTGCGAATATGGCGTATATTTGAGGACTGGTGCTCCCAGCGGCAGGTCCGTTCTTCCACGGTTTCTGTTCCTATGGTATTAAGTTTCTTACAGGACGGTTTTGATAAAGGTCTGGCAGCCAGCTCCTTAAGGATCCAGCTGGTGGCTATTTCTTGCTATAGAGGTAAAGTCCAGGGGTTTTCTTTGGGCTCTCACATCGACGTGGTTCATTTTCGAAAAGTGGTATCTAGGCTATGGCCTTCTCGCAGAATAGTGGTGACTCCGTGGGATCTCAACTTGGTCTTGGGGGCGTTGACTAGGGAACCTTTCGAGCCTTTGCATCAAGCTTCCATCAAGGATTTAACCTTAAAGACAGTGTTTTTAGTGGCCATTTGTTTGGTGCGACGAGTTTCGGAAATGCAGGCGTTGTCCTGTCGAGAGCCGTTTTTGTCTTTTTCTAGGGGAAAGGTGGTGTTACAGCCAGTACCGTCTTTTTTGCCCAAGGTAGTTTCTCCCTTTCACATGAATCAAGCGGTCTCTTTGCCAGTATCAGAGCATATGGAGGAGAACGCCTTGGACCGTAGTCTACGTCGCTTGGATATTAAGCGAATTCTGCATCAATACTTAAAGATTTCAGAAATTTTTCATAAGTTGGAACGTCTATTCATTCTGTTTGGCAGTCCCCGTAAAGGAGAAGCGGCAGCCAAAGCTTCAGTTTCCAGATGGGTCTGAGAGGCAATAGCGTCCGCATATATTTTGCAAGGCCGTTAAGTGCCCGTGGGGTTACGGGCTCACTCTACTAGAGAGCAAGCGACTTTGTGGGCGGAGCATAGTTTGGTTCCGCCAGTGGAGATTTGCAGAGCGGCCACTTGGTCGTCTCTCCATACCGTTAGTAAACACTATCGCCTGGATGTTCAGGTGGCGAACGATGCCTGTTTCGGGTCGGCAGTGTTGCGATCCGGGTGGACAGGTCCCCCCCCCATTGATTATTGCTCTGTTACACCCCAGAGGTGGAGGACTGAACTGGAGGAACGCTAAGGAAAGAGAAATTAGACTTACCTGCTAATTGTAGTTCCTTGAGGAACTCCAATTCAGTCCTGATTCCCGCCCGGGGAGGAGTAGTTCAGAGGTTAGTTCGTTCTGGGTGGGTACCAGTCACAAAGTGTGTAAAAACCGTTATTAGTCTCTGGATCGCTGTAGTTCTTGTACTCTAGCCTTTCTTTCTTTCTTATTTGGTTCATGGAGGAAAGAAAATGTGAGAGAAGTTTCCTTCTTAATTAAGGGGCATTTTGTTTAGGAGTTACAAGTTGAATTTAATGTTATAGCTACTTATTTGTTGCTCCTTTGAGTCTGCTTTTGTCAATAGTTCACTGAGGCTGATGGGAGAGACCAGCAGGGTACATCCAGTGATGTCACAGTTTTGACATGGCCAGTCTCCATGCTGCAGGAGGAGGTACACTACCCGGAGGTGGAGGACTGAACTGGAGTTCCTCAAGGAACTAGAATTAGCAGGTAAGTCTAATTTCTCTTTTGGAAAGCTGCTGTTTGCAAGTGTAGAATCCCTGAGATGCAGAGATTTCATGGGGGAGGGGGAGGGTGGTGTGGCAGATGTATGGCTTGGGTGTTACTTGGTTGTGTCTAACAAATAGATGTGGGAAGCTACATTTAATATTTTTTAAATCCATGTTGGCTTTTGCACCTGCCCCGAAGCACACACAAAGGCTGATGATACTCCAGTTCCCCCTCTAGCATTACAGCAGTGCCCCCCACCCCCCTCCAAGACCCTGACACCATACAGACCACCCTTCCATCTCCTGACATCATCCCACCCTGGTTTCTCTGGTGGACCTATGTACTCTTAAATTCCCAACAAAGGTGAATGAAGAAATAGTGTTGGTCATGTTCTATCCTAAAATGCAGTAATATCCATGCAAGACGGCTTGTCATACTCTGAACTGTAAACAGTATTTTGCTTCTTCTCTTAGAAGAATAAAATCAGAAGGTGTATACAGCTTTTAGTGTCCTTTAACTGATTTGGGTGTCCTGTGGCTAAGTGAACCCTACCTTCTGTATAATGGGCTAGTTTTATTATGAACAGACTGGTATCTAGTAGAGTCTCATCAGATTGGAGCCACTGTGACAACCGCAGCTCTTTTTGTTTTTTTTTTTAATCCACTTCGCTAGACAACATATGTAAAGCATCTTCTCGGTCTTCCCTTCATAGTTTCACTTCATGCTGTTGTTCAACCTAATCCTCATTCAAAGATGATGTTTCCGGTCAAGCAGTGCTGATTAATGTGTTTTTGTGATTTTATGTACTCTTGCTTCATTATCTGATCAGACCACTCATCAAATTATCTATAAAGTTGAGCATCCCTGAGTTTGAGACTCATCCACTTATGTGCCGTGGACAGCAGAATGAACTGGGCAAGCAGTCCCTCCCATATCTCTGAGAACTGCATCACACTATGACTTCTGGAACTAACTGAGGAGACCACTGTGCCGGGAAGGGAAATGGCATGTTGCACGCGCAGAAATTTATATTAAGTTCTCAGGAGAGCAATCTCTCCAAATGGTTTAGTTTTGCACATTAATAATGACCAAAAAAACAACCACACCAGAAGTAAAGCAATCACAAAATACACCAAACTCCTGGGAAAACCACACTTTACTAATATATTAGTTTTAAGGGGTCAAGCATCAAAAAATCTTCAAAAGCACATCGTGCACAAATGCTTTAACCTTAAAACATGAAGAGAAAAGACCTCGGTGCACAGGTAATTATTCTTCTAACAGGCGGTCGCCCACCAACAGGTGAAAGACCTTATTCAATATCAGCGGACCAAAAACTCCTCATCAAAGTACATTAAATTCAATTGAATTCATAATACCTTAGTAATGCAAATATCAAATAATTCAATAGCCAATAAAGGTTGGTATAACATGATATTGATCAAAGCATCACAGTATCCACCGCCATCAGGAAGATGTCTAAAACAAAAGAGAAATATTCTCTCACATTGTCATCAAATTCAAACACTTCAGAAAATCATCTTAGCACTTAGCTTCTTCGATAATGGTGCCAATATCCCTCGATGAGAAGTCAAAAGTATTTTGCCTGATGAAGATATTTGTTTCTTCATTAAACTTCATCAAGGGCAAACAGAATCACTTTCACAAAAGGACATTCTGGTAGTGGCGTGTGATGACACACAGCCTAGATTTAAAAGCGTTACCCAGCCAATCCAAGAGATGCATGGGCCGACCACATCAGCCAATCACCAGTGCAGTTATTCATAGAAACCTCCCCCCCATTCAGTTTTATTGTTCAGGCCATATGGCTCAATTGAATTCAAATGGAATATCAATTTTTGTTCCCTATATACTGTAGATTTTTTGACAGGGACAACGTATCATGCGCATTAAAGGTAGACCATCTATTTTGAATTACCGAGGCAATCTGAGACGATAATGCTGAATACTGAAGAACACAAGTAACTTCTGAATGGCTGACAGCAAGGGAAGATTTATTAGGTTGAACAATCAATCACTCATGGTGGTTAGACTTTGCACATCTATAAGCTTTATATAATACGTTAGCTGGATATCCCCCATCACTGGCAAATTTGTACGTGGAAACTTTTGAGATGCAATGGGTGTATTCATGTTCATATATGAAATACATTATCAGATGGTGGAGATATATAGATAAAATATTTTTTTTACTTTGGAGGAGATCATATGATGGCCTGCTTGAATTTGTTTTTGAATGTTTGCAGTTGGGCTATACAATTCGAGATGGCTTACAGTGAATTTGATATCCATTATTTGGACGTTTCTATTTCTAAAGTTAATAACGTTTTTCATACCACCTTTTTTACAAATCCTATGGATTGCAATTCGCTTTTACAATGCAACAGCTTTCATCCTGCACATTTAAGGAATAGTTTGCTATTCTCCCAGCTATTACTCTGCCGAAGGATTTGCTCGACAGAACAGTACTATTATGTGCAAGCTAGAAAGATGATGGATAAATTTGTGCAGAGGGGATATCCAGCTAATGTATTATATAAAGCTTATAGACGTGCAAAGTCTAACCACATTTTCACTAATACATCTTCCCCTGTTGTCAGAAGTTCAGAAGAAGTTACTTGTGCTCTTCAGTATTCATTATTATTGTCTCAGGCTGCCTTGCTGATTCGAAATAGATGATCTACCTTTAATGTGCATCCTATATTATCTGGACTGAAGTCCAGGATCGCATACAGCAGAGGCCGCAACTTACGCGACCTTTTGTGTCCAGCAATTGTGATGGTACACAATAATAGTGACCTGTAAGGGACATACATGTTGTGGTGGGTGTCCATTCTGTAGAGTAATGGAGATCAATACAGATTTTACTATTAATGGCAAGATCTATCAACTAAAAATGTCAACATCATGTACATCTTCTTTTGTTGTCTATGTGATACATTGTCCCTGTCAAAAAATCTATATAGCGAAAACTACTAGGCAGCTTCATGCTTGTCTCTCTAAACACAAATACTACTTGGCCAAAATGAAGGAAGAAGCTCCTTTGTTATGTCACTTTAAGCAATTTCATCACACGTTTAAAGATATTTGTTGTATGGTCATTGACTTGGCACCTCCGTCCTCTAGAGGAGGTGACTGAGGAAAGCTGCTATTGCAAAGAGAACAAAAATGGATATTCTGTTTGAATTCAATTGAGCTGTATGGCCTGAACAATAGGGTTTTTTCCTATGAATAGCTGTATTGGTAATTGGCTGATGTGTGGTCCGCCCATGCATCTCTTGGATTGGCTGGGTAATGCTTTTAAATTTAGACTGAGTTATCGTCACATGCCACTGCTAGAATGTCCTTTTGAGAAAGTGATTCTGTTTGCCCCTGAGGAAGCCTAACAGAGAACAAAAATCTTTGTTGGATAAAATACTTATATTTATTTGGTTTTATATACCGCAGTATTTAGAAATCAGTGCGGTTTACAAGGAACAAAATTGGTAGTTACATAGAACAAGTTTTAGAGAACAAAAACAGCAAACATCAACAGTTATTAAAGATAACAGTTAAGTAGATTAAACAGGGGAGTCAACTTGGGTCGTAATCGGGGTGAACTATATACAAGGTGAATATTAGGATGTGGTAAGTAGTTGGATCTTACTGAGGAGTTTGGATCAAGACAGCTTAAATATCTAAAAGAAGGGAGCTTAGCCAAGCGTCTATGTTACTTTCTCATAACATAATTGGAAAAGATGTGTCTTTAGTGCTTTCTGGAATGTAGACAAGTCAGAGATGGCGCAAATTGGGGAGGGAGGGAGTTCCAGAGAGGTGGTATGTATTGTTTGAAGACTCGGTTCCTCGCAGTCTGGGAACTTTTTCTTATTATGAATGGGACTGAGAGAGTGTTTGCCATGATAGACCTTCTGATTCTATTGTCCAGTATCCACTGTAAGAACTCTAGGGCGATTGCAGAGAGGTTATGTAGGATTTTGAATGTCATTATGAGGGCATTGTACTTGAGGCGGCCCGAAATAGGGAGCCAATGGAGTTGTCTCAAGATAGGTGTTATATGTTCTTATCTAGAGACTCCAAACAGGGTTCATGCTGCAATGTTCATTGCAAATTGTAGTGGATGAATTGTGCAGTCTGGCAGGCCATGAAGAATGATGTTTGCATAATCAAAGTGAGGAATAATGAGCGCCTGGAATACAGTGTGGAAGTCAGCAGCTTCAAACAAGGGACGCAGTTGACGAAGGGTCCGTAGCTTTAGGTATACTGCTGTATGATGTTATGTGCGACTCAGTTGTTAGCTGTTGGTCTAAGGTGATCCCCAGGTACTGTACCTATTGTTTAGTATTCAGCTCAGCATCCTTTACTTGTAAAGTGGGAGGAGGTGTGAATGATGGGTCCTTTGTGATGAATAGAACTTCAGATTTCTTACAATTCACTTTTAGGTTGTGTAATTTCAGCCAGTCCGAGATTGCATTAAAGCAGTCTGTGATGCCAGAGTAATTTGGATTGTCTGTGGAGAAGGGGGAGTAAAGCAGCACATCATCAGCATAGATGTGGTAAAGTATGTCGTATGATTTGATAATAGAGCAAAGAGGCTGGATGTAAATATTAAAAAGTAACACAAGAAAGAGCACTGGCTCGCAGAGAGTCCAGAAACCAACCAAAGGAACAAGCAGAATGTGGGTCACTTGCGCTTTATTGAAAACCAAAACCCCGACGCGTTTCGGTGAAAGCCTTCATCAGGGGGCTAGAGGACTGCAAACAAATTAAAAACAATATATCTCAATAAAACATAATAAAAACATAGAAGTATAAATATAAACTCAAAGGTATAAAATCAACATAAATAATTTAAAAAGGACAAACATCAAAAATGTGTATATCATATTATACTCACACAATGTGTAAAACCAATACAGTAGATGAAGCGTGGTTAATAATGCTGAAAAACAACAGACATATTAAAATACAAATACCAAATCAGGTGCAAGTAGTAACCAAACCATACAGTTTTTTTCGCGTTTTAGATCACAGCACTGTTTTGTTGGTTTTTTCCTAATTTCCCAATGTTTTAAAGTTAGGTTTCTATGTATAATGGTTATTATGTGCCTTGTTTTAAACCGTTTCTTTGTAACATACCACTTTCTTTTTACACTACACCAGCAGTTGCCTTTGCTGCATTCGACGGATCCCGGTCCCCCTTTTGAGTGACACTCTAGAATACAACACGAGCAGTTATCTGCCGGTCTGGCTGTTTTTCTGTCCCCTTAAGTTGTGTTTTTTGATCCCACAGCCGGGTAATGTTGGCTACTTTATATACACAATACTAGTAGTTTCCTTGTGCCGAATTTGAGTGATGCTTTCAGATATTATAGCCTAGCGATTTTTTGGACCGGGTTGGCCATACTATATATGTATATCACTACGGAATATTCTATTCCATTTATTTTTATGTTTTTAAGTACGCCAATAATTAGTGCATCATGTATGTTTTGTCAGTGCTGTAAGAGCATGTATCGCTGTTTTTTAACTCTTTTTTAACCTTTTTACTTTTTGTTCATATGGTATAATCAAGTGATGCTTATTTTTTGTTGTTTTATCAGCCAAGCATTTGATTCTGAATGTTACTGTTTTTTCACATATTTGATGTCTGTTCAGTACGACACTCTTTTAACAAGAGTTGTTTGTCCAGATAGGTTACCTAATTTTTTAGATCTACTACCCCCTTTTTATATATGACATTTTCAAAACATGGTGTCTTGTTTTTATGATTAATTGCTCATTTCCAATTCTGTTCAATTTTGTAATTGTTGTTTTTAGAATTTACTATGGATATGCGATGTGTCATTAAGTTTTTATGTTTTAATTACATATATGTATTAGTTTTAGTAGTTTTTAGTAGTTTTAAGTGTATGTATTTTTGCTTGTCCTGGTCTGGGTTTCCCATTCTTTTTCCTTTTTTTACTGTATGGTTTGGTTACTACTTGCACCTGATTTGGTATTTGTATTTTAATATGTCTGTTGTTTTTCAGCATTATTAACCACGCTATTGGTTATATGTTCCTATGCGCTTCATCTACTGTATTGGTTTTACACATTGTGTGAGTATAATATGATATACACATTTTTGATGTTTGTCCTTTTTAAATTATTTATGTTGATTTTATACCTTTGAGTTTATATTTATACTTCTATGTTTTTATTATGTTTTATTGAGATATATTGTTTTTAATTTGTTTGTAGTCCTCTAGCCCCCTGATGAAGGCTTTCGCCGAAACGCGTCAGGGTTTTGGTTTTCAATAAAGCGCAAGTGACCCACATTCTGCTTGCTCCTTTGGTTGGTTTTTAATATTAAAAAGTAATGCAGATAAAGAAGAGCCTTGCGGTATGCCCTGAGTTTGAGAGTCTGGATGAAGTTTGCGTACCTATGTGTACCATTTGTTGTTGGTCTGATTAGTATGATCTCCATCAGTCTAAGGCTGAGGGGCTTGTTTACAAAGCCGCGGTAGCGGTTCGCGATTGTTATCGGAGCCGCGGCCCCATTGATTTCAATGGGGCCGCGGCTCCGATAACGATCGTGAACCGCTACCGCGGCTTTGTAAACAAGCCCCTAAGTTTTGAATGCCTTTCAACTGTAGTCAGGTAAAGAGGAGGTTGTGACACTGTATCGAAGGCAGATGCAATGTCTAAAAAAAATTAGGATAAAGCTTTGTTTAGTTTTGTTCATGCCCATGACTAGATTGTTTATCAGGGTGACAAGCAGAGTTTCAACCCCATGCCGTAGGCGAAATCCATGTTGGTGGTTGTCTAGTAGAGAACGGACATCAGTGTGGTCTTGAATTTGCTGCTGCACTGTCTTCTCAGTTATCTTAGCCAGGAAGGGCGGGCTAGATATGGGCTTTTAAGAATTTTTGTCGCCTGGATCCAATTTAGAACTCTTAAGTAGGGGTCAGATAGTTGCAGTTTTTAGAGGCGCTGGAAACAGACCTTTGGAAAAGGAGTGGTGTATAATTCTATAGATGTAGGCACTTAATTCAGAGCAGGCTGACTTAATCCAATAGGAGGGACATGGATTGGCTGGAGCGATAGTAGAGTTGAGCCCCCTTATTATATCCTCAATTTGTTCTGCTGAATATCGGTGGAAGGCACTTAACACAGGGCTGTTGGAGTCATCACTAGGAGGAATGGCTACTATAGGAGGATCGACTGATGGAGTAATTACAGATTTATGGGGGAACCCATTGGCTTGTTCTTAAAGTAGATAGCGAAGTCATGCGGATGTGGTGTGTTTTCAGTGTATTGCTGTGTTTCTTTTATAAGGGACCAAATGATGCTGAAAAGCTCACGGGGTCTCTTAATAGAACATATAAGGATGTTGGTGTGGTATTCTTTCTTCTCAGATTGACTGTATTGTGATGTTCTTGCAGGGTCTTCATGTAAACGGTGTGGTCTTGTGGATGTTTTGAGTGCCACCATTTTCGCTCCAACTTCCTGAGGTGTAGCAGGGACTCATCTTAAGTCAGCTATGTACCAGTTAGCTGTTCGGTTCCGTTTAGTGGCCCTCGCATGGTGTGGTAGGAGTGCAGCTTTGCTTAGGGTGGAATTCCATGTATGTACCAGTTCAAGTATGTCAAAAGTGTCAGTTTTAAGGTTGGGTAGTGCTTCCTCAAGGAATGCTTCTTTGATGAAATGTCAAACGGTGAGGAAGAGGTGCAGTAGAATTCAAGGAAATGACAGGGTTCATTGTGGATGAGGGGATGTGGAAGAAAATGGCCTTATGGTCTGACCATGGTACTGATATAAATGTATCCCCCAATTGACCGCTTTGACCAGGTGAAAAGCGGGATATAAATACAGCTAAATAAAATAAATAATTTGTGGTTGGTGCAGGTTGCTGGCAGGATGAGTAGGTGGAGGAGTGAATATGAGGTCCAAGGTATTTCCTCTAGCATGGGTGGGGCTTGTATTTGTTGATTATAGCCTAGAGTAGAAATAGCATCTAGAAAGGCAGAGGAGTGCTTCGTTGAGAGTGCAGGGAGATTGAAGTCTCCTAGTAGCCAGAGTTGTTTACTTTTAGTTGATTGATTGCATGCCATGTCGAGGACAATGGAGAGGTTCTCAGCACATGTGGAGGGGGCTCGGTAGAACAAGGCAGTTGCTAGGTGCTTATTTGAGATCATGATGGTGTCCAGATTGTTAGTATTGTGTATGGTATGGCATTGTAATTGGAGGTTGCATTTAGCCATGATAAGGACTCCTCTGCCTCTTTTTTCAGATCTTGGGCAGTTAAAGAGGTCATAGTTAGGGAACTCTAATTGGCTTGTGATTACTATATCCGTGTCAGTTAGCCATGATTCAGTTACGAAAAGCATGTCTAACTTATGGGATTCTACATAGTCTATGATTCCTGGCCATTTGTTTCAGATAGACTGTGTATTTACAAGCATACTGGCTAAGAATTTTTTATCTGGGGGCTTCCGTCAATGGCTTTTTCCTGGAGGCTGGCATACAATATGGATAAGGTGCTTGTAGCAGGCTATACAGTGTGTCTTCACAGCGAAGAGTGGGTCTTTTTGCCATCTCTGGCCATAGTTACGTATGGTGGGTATCAGACTTTGCTGCTGGGAGAAGGTGTCTGCAAATAGTATGGGATGGACCAGGAAGAGTAGAAGTAATAATATAGTAAGCAGGTCTGTCATTGTATTAGGAAACAGGTAACACTATAGGAGAAAGGAAAACTCCTAGTGCGTTTCAGGCATGGAGACTAGCTGTAGGTGAAGAGAGGTTACCAGAATTTAGGGGGAGAGCTTGTCGAGGAATTCCTTGTCGCTAGGTTCTCAAAGGTGTATAGATGGAACCAGACAGGATTGATGTTATTGTGTGCTGGGCTTCTGGTGGCCGACCTGATACGTTATCTTAAGAAGAAGGAGGTTCTTTCTTGTTGCAGTAGCTTAAGGTCCCCGCCAAAGGGCCCTTTGGCGAGGCCTTTAGGCATGTACCTGCCTGGGCCAGCTGAGTTTTAAATGCGGCCTCTGCCACGTTGACTGGGCTTGCCGGTAGGGAGCAGGGAGGAGCTTACCTTCCTGCTCCCTGTAGGGACGTCCGATCCTTGCAACGGGGAGACTTCTCATTGAGGTATATTGGCACTGTTATTGAAGCTAAGTGCTAAGATGATTTTCTGAAGTGTTTGAATATAATGGCATTGTGAGAGAATATTTCTCTTTTGTTCTAGGCATCTTCCTGGTGGCAGTGGATACCATGATACTTTGATCAATGTCATGTTATGCTGACCTTTATTGGCTATTTGATTTATTTGATATTTGCTGACCTTTATTGACTATTGAATTTTTTGATATTTGCATTACTAAGGTATTATGAATTCAATTGGAATGTCATAATTCTTTTGAGAAGCTAAACTTAGCTACTCAAATATAGTTTGATGAGGAGTTTTTGGACCACTGGTGTTGAATAAGTCTTTCCCCTGTTGGTGGGTGACCAACCGCCTGTTAGAAGACTAATTACCTGTGCACTGAGGTCTTTTCTCTTCATGTTTTAAAGTTAAGGCATTTGTGCACGTTGTGATTTTGAAGATTTTTTGATGCTTGACCCCTTGAAACTAATATATTAATATAGTGTGGTTTTCTCAGGGGTTGGTGTTTTGTGATTTAGTTTTGTGCATACCAGCACAGTAATGAACCTCACTCCTAAGCCCCAGGGTATGTGGAATATGATCTTATTCTCTCAAATTTACTGCTAATGCTCAGTGTAACACGTGCATTGTACCAAAGAGAGCTTCCTTATCCTGCTAGACCAGTCCAGATGAGTGGGTTATGCTCCCCAGCCAGCAGGTGGAGGCAGACTAGAGCAATTTCAGTGGTATCATCATTTGTACATATGCTTGTGCAGCACTGAGAGAAACCAGTATTTGTCTTCCTCCAGAAGGTGACAAGGTACCTGGACTGGTGCAGCATTGCAAATCAGCCTCTCTCTTTCCTGACTCTCACCAGTCCTGTGGTCTGTGTGACTAAGATCTGAAGGCCCAGCTTTGCTTGGAACTTGGGTACGCTCTGTCTCCAAGAGCTGACAGCCTGCCCTGTATCCAGTGTTGCTACCCATGGGTTTCTAGTGCTTGGTGGGCTGGAGAGTGGACAAGAGGAGCTCATGGGACCCCTAAGGTAAGTTTTGGCTCGGACTCCCCCTTCCCTTGCTGTCTGCTTTCTGCTTTGCTGAGCTATTTTTTCGAAGTCCTTATTCAATTCTTTTGGCTAAATTTGTCTCTCCATACTATATATATAAAGCAAAAAAACAAAAAGGAGAGAGAATTTTTCTTTTTAGCAGCTGGGCCTCAGGCATGCGGGTGTGGCCGATCTTCCCCTTCTCAGATTTTAGCCAGCTGACTTTGTAGATACTGGGAATCCCCTTTTTGCTGTGGCCTTGTTCTTTTTTTTTCAGCAGGCTTTTTTGTCATTTTTTTTCTTTTTTGCTGCATGAAGCTGTGCCATGATACCAGGTGGTGTCTGATTCTTTGCCTCTTATCGTTTTTTTCGGTTCAATTCCATGGCAGGATCTTTTTGCCACATGTGTGATAGTGATGCCTTGGATGCAATTTTTTTTCAGCATATTAGGGAACCCCCCTTTTCTCCCCAAGGAGCCTTGGGCCTGATGCCATTTCCGATGCCTCCACTGATTCTTCCAAAGTTCTCCTGCCTGCAAGACCTGCAGCTATTTTGGATGCCCAATGGTTTCTGCAGAAGGGGATTGTGGTGAGGTGACCACAGGCTCTAGCCAGCGGGTGTCCTGGGGCTCTAGGGTCCATTTTCCATTGGATTTGAGTAGCAATGTCTGAAGCAGCTTATCAGCTGCATTCAGACATTTCTAGCTGCTTGGCAGCCTGCTCCTTGGGGTCCATGGTCTAGGGTACTCAAGCATTTCTGCCACTAACAGTAAGGGGACAAGTACCCACATATTGCCCTTAACCCACCTTTCCTTTCAGGAGCTTAGCCTTATTCCCTGCAAAGGTTGTCTAGGATGGTGAAGAAGAATCCTTCTCCCGAGAAGGTGCATCTGAGGTAGAAGAAGAGATTCCCCTCATGAAAGGCGATGATCCTTCTGTGATCCACCTGTTTCACAGGGAGGGTTTTTTTCATCTGCTTAAGCCCATGCTTCAGCTACTAGTCTTCCAATGGGATACTTCTGAGCTGGGCCTAAGGTTTTGTCTCAGTTATACCTTCTGCCCCAGGGTGAGCTTGATCAGCTTTTTGGGCTTCCTCAGGTGGATGCCCTGGTTACAGCAGTGACAAAGCACATGACCATCCTGGTGGAAGGCAGCACTGCACTCAAGGAATCTCATGATAGGAGGGTGGAGACCATCCTTAAGAATGCCTGTGTGGCCTCCACTTTGGGCTTTCAGGCATAGCTGTGAGACTGGAGTTGGGCAATGCATATATCACAGATGCCTTGTAAGACTTGATCAGGACCTCTTCCAAGTCTTTGTTGACAATTGTTTTGGCTAGGTGATGATTGTGACTCTGCAATTGGTCTGCTGATCCTGCCAAACTTCCCTTTAGATGCAGGTTGCTCTTTGGCAGGGATCTGGAGAAATTGGTAAAATACCTTGGAGAGGCTTGGACTGCTTGAAGGCAGGCTTAGAGGTGATAGGAGTGCATCCCATTAGGCCTTACATGGATCCTGAGGACATCCTCAGACTGCTAGGAGTCTGCATATGACTTCTCAGCCTCTGGTGCTAGGTCGAAAAAGGTTCATCCCTTATGGAACTCTCGTGTTTCTGGAGACACAGTCATGGCTCCTGCTGGAGTCGGGAAGCCCCAGCAATAAGATACAGTGAGACCTTTCCAAGGTACATCCAGTTTGGGGGGGGGGGGGTATCTCCTACTATTTCTCTTTGAGCGTATCCAAATAACGTCAGTGCAAGGGGTCCTCAAGATCCTAAGTCAGGGGAATGTGCTGGAGAACAGAACTGTAGTTGGTTTGAAGACAAATCTCCCCTGGCGGTCAATGCTTTTTGTACTATGGCACTGGCCGCCGCTTGTGGGATGCTCGTATAAAGTGACTGAACATCTAGAGTCACCAATAAGATGTCGTTATCACCTGCCCAATGTGCTAAACCCTGTAGTAATACTAAAAAATGAGTGGTATCACGAATGTATGAAGGAATGTCTTGCAACAATGGACGCAAATAAGAATCCACGTATGTAGATATGGGTTCAAGGACTGTGCCCTTCGTGGATACTATCGGGACCCCATTACTTATACCATTTTGGAGACGGACCCCCTTAGCGAACTTCAGGCTACTATCAAGTTTCTAACACAAGGATCCTTACAAGACAAACTTATCTCTAAAAAAGAGTATAACTATTTGAATGTCTTGGCTCCAAGGACGGCTCAATTTTACACCGTTCCAAAAATCCACAAAAGATTATTGAGCCCCCCAGGACGTCCGATAGTATCCACGAAGGACACAGTCCTTGAACCCATATCTACATACGTGGATTCTTATTTGCGTCCATTGTTGCAAGACATTCCTTCATACATTCGTGATACCACTCGTTTTTTAGTATTACTACAGGGTTTAGCACATTGGGCAGGTGATAACGACATCTTATTGGTGACTCTAGATGTTCAGTCACTTTATACGAGCATCCCACAAGCGGCGGCCAGTGCCATAGTACAAAAAGCATTGACCGCCAGGGGAGATTTGTCTTCAAACCAACTACAGTTCTTACAAGCATTGACAGCTTTAGCTTTATTTCGCAACTATTTTGAATTTCAAGGGAATTTGTATCATCAAGTATCAGGAGTGGCGATGGGCGCTACTTGCGCCCCCTCAGTAGCCAACCTATATATGGGAACATTTGAAGATCTACATTTCTCCATTTTTCCCTATAAAGACAACATCAAAGCCTGGTATCGTTACATTGACGATATCTTTATGCTCTGGCAAGGGACTGAGAGTTTGTTGAATGACTTTCTCCAATGGCTAAATGCTCGTGATCACCACATTCAATTTACAAGCACTTGTCATAAAGATATTATCACCTTTTTGGATGTTCAAATACAATGACGGGCTGTTGGTTGGGATACCACAGTCTATCGTAAATCCATTGATCGCAACACCTTTCTTCATCATGATAGTGCACACCCGCCCAATCTGAAAGACAGTCTTCCTCTCTCACAATTCTTGCACTATCGTCGCAACTGTTCAAGTATTGAGTCTTACAAGACTGCATCTAAGACATTAAAGGCTAATTTTTTACAAAGAGGTTACCCTCCTCCAGTGGTACACCGCGCTTATCAGCGAGCGCTTTACAGCAATAGAGATTTACTCTTGACTCCGAAAAACAGTGTAACACATCAAGAAGACGTTAAACATGTTAACTTTATCACTACTTATTCACCAGTGAGCTCCAGTATACAACACATTCTCCGACAACATGCGAACGTTCTCACTACAGTACCGGGTTTACAGAAAAAATCAATCCGTTGTGTGTGGAAAAGAAGTCGGAATCTGAAAGAGTATTTAAGTCCCACCCAGTTACGAGTTCCATTGGTAGCTCAGAGTGGTTGTCAAGAGCCCGGACATCGAAAATGCGGGAGTTGCGCGATTTGTGAGATTACACACGAATGTCAGAGTTTTACCCACAATGGAGTCATTTATAAATTACGACAAGCTACTACTTGTGACTCCATTGGGGTAGTGTACGCCATACGATGCCCGTGCGCTCTGTTATACATTGGCAAGACTATTCGTTGCTTTCGGGTTCGTATACAAGAACACGCCAGCCGGCTTCGATGCGCCCGAAGGGAAGCTCCTTTAGTACAACATTGTCTATCCCATCATCATACTTTTTCACAACTTCGTTGCTGGTGCATCGAAATGTTGGCCGGACCTGCTTCAGGCAAAACCCTTGACCAGCGACTTTTATACAGAGAACAGAAATGGATCTACACATTAGCCACAGTACAACCCACTGGTTTGAATCAGAGCATTGATTGGGCGGCGTGTACCTCTTGATTAACCAATGGCAAGTTTCACATTGGGACATTTAAACTGTGACGTTACAGCTGCTAATCCGCATGCGCGGCGTTCATTGAGTCTTCCAGGTTCATCGGGAGGAGACCGAACTTTTGAGTTACTGAGCCGCTCACTTCTACAAGGTTTTTGAATCTTAGAATCTTTCATTGAAATGTATTTAAAAGCAATACTCTTTGTTATGCCTAGATTGAATTGTTTTTGCACAGATCAATCATTTTCAATGTTTTCCTTCACAGAAATATTCCACGTTATGTTATAAGTCCCTTGAAAAACCCATTTGGCGAAACGCATGGGCGCCTTTATTAATTGGCGTTGGGACGTGGTTTACATCAGCAATTATTTGTGGAAGAAAGTCACATAAAAAATAAAAAACGACAAATGAAACAAAAAGAAGAGAAAGTTTTATAAATAATGAGTAAAATATCCAGCACAGTCTTATGGCTTCAGATGAGCTAAGTATTATTTTTTTGTTATTTTTGATATTATTGCTCAAATATAAGAATTGATGACATGCTCTACTAATAAGGACATTCAGCCATTGATGTAAACACCGGCACGAGTCTGGGAGTACAATACATTTAACCCAGAATAAATCAAGTGTCCAAGGTTGTTTCTGAGGCTGTGCTGTGACTAACTTTTAGGTGTGAGGAAAACGACAGGCAGAATAGCTAGATTTTTAGGTCTAATGTTTCTTTCTTTTGTTTGTAGGTTTTTTGAGGCTCGGGGGGTTCCTCAGCCTTAAGGGGGCTGTTTTCAGTCCTCTTTATTTTTAAGTTTATTCTTAGTTTTATAGGACAGCAGTTTTGGCATTGATCTCTGATGCCACATGTTCTTTCCCTCCTAATCATGTCTCTGAGGAGCATCTGTTAAGTCCCGGGATATAAGGCAAATTGCCAGCTTTTAGGTTCTTCAAGAGCAGAGCCCTAACTAGTAAGGTGGAAGGAGGGACAGGCTGGAAGTGTGCTTGAGACAGTAGCTCTTTTTTTGTATTCACGGTCTTTAAATGTATTCTATAGTGAAAGTTGCCCAAACGCCTGTGGTTTCACAGGGACAGGTTTAGGAAACCTTATGATATAAAAAAAATATATTATAATAATAACAGTTAAATTGTCAACCAAGAAGTGCCTGTGCTACGGTCTATGGCCACCAGAGGGCAGCTGGTATACTCAATAGTGCCTTTCTGTGACCGTGTGTATGCAGCCATCATCAGATTGATCTCTGCAAGTCAGGGAAGAAATAACCACAGGGCCACCTCATGGGCACTCAGGGGTTAGTGACTAAACAAGCAACTGTAATGTTCTGCAAATGAAGATTATATGACCAAGATTTAAAGCTCTTAACTTCTGTATTGTTTGTGGGGCTCTGGTGCCCTAAAGGCCACTGGATGGCAGCGCTGCTCATGAATCACATATAGTATTCAATGCCCCCATCCCGGGGGGGGGGGGGGGGTGGTGGTGGTAAAATATGAAATCGTATTCTTCATCAGGTTCACACAGGCAGCAACCTCTAAGACCTCCACTTGCAAGGTTGTCGGTGTATCCCACTGCTATTTCTCTGACTGCAGGAAGGCTGGGGGGGGGGGGGGGGGCTGTGTGTTTCATAGCTTCACTTAGCATGCCCTTCCCAGGAAATTCTCATCTATTTCTAGAGCCTGTGCTGTCAGAGCAGATCTTTAAACGCTTAGCAGGGGCACTGACCCGTCTGTGCCATCTTGTTAAAGGGCCCGTGCTGAGGGTGAAGAGAAGGACGTCTAGGTAGCACAGTCTGGGGCTTAGCGCTCCAGAGCACTGGAAGGTTTCATAGAGGAAGTCATTACTCTGTGTATGCTCCATGCATTCAGCCTATGTTCAAGCGTGCTCACTGCACTGTGTTTGGGTGACAGGTGCTGAGTCACCCGTATATGTAGATGTGCATTTTGTATGTGCTCACAATTGCTTAGGCATGATTTTTGGGTGCACTCTTTGCAGAGTGAGACTGCATTTCTTTGCTCAGACTGTATTATCAGGCTAAGGTAATTTCTCCAGTAATGGGGGGGATGTCGATTGTAATAAAGTGCGTGAGGTCCTCATGGTGGTACATGGGGTTGGAGATGCAGTCATGGGATCTGCTGTGGAGTGAGCCGTCTGGAGGAGCTACAGTGTCACAGTCACCAGTTTCCCTTTCTCTTTGGGCTTTGCTCCCAGATCCTAGCCCCTCTTTCTCTCTGATGTCCAGGGCGCAAGGTCCCCGGCCCACTGGACAATCTATTCTCAGCCTTTTCTCAATGCTGGCAGAAGGACTGGGAGAGCGAGAAAGGAAGACCAGGAACCAGCATCATCTCTGATGTCTCTCCACTGCCAGTGTTTGCTACGGTCACATATTCCCAGTCAGTTATTTATTTGAGTATACTGATTGCCTACAGGTCAGGGTGGCATACAGTTGATTACGGTATTTCTATTTCCATTTTCCCTGAAGGGCTCACAATTTATGTTTTGGCACCTAAGTCGCTTAACGAAGGCTAGAAGGACCACCTGTGGGACCAGAAACCCCAGTTTTTATGGCCCAGGGTTGGTGGTCTTGATTAGAATTCAAACCCTTGGTCCTCTGGCAACTTGCCTCAACCACTAGGTCGCATTGCTCCGTGTGAGCTAGCCACAGGGCCATAGGGCCAGGCGCAGCCTGTTACTTCCAAGGCAGAGACCTTGGGGAGGTGTTCTATTCATAAGGATACGAGACATGCCATACTGGGTCAGACCAAGCTCTTTCAGATCCAGTATCCTGTTTCCTAGGGTAGCCAATCCAGGTCTTAAGGACCTGGCTGGTTTCCAAAAAGACGAATAGGCTACTCAATGCTTGTATCGGGGCAAGCGGTGGATTCATGTATGCTCATATTTTAAGGGTTCCGTTGCATGTACAACAGATGTGATGCTCTGTTGGGTTGTGTGCCTTGTAGAACATCTTGAATTGGTGAAAGTTGGTATTATTTATTTATTTATTTACTGTCTCTTATATACCGCACTATTCATCATCAGCACGGTTTACATGGAACAAAAATGCTCAGTATAGTTAACACGTATGAGTTTACAGATAACAGGGCACAAAAACTTGGATAACAGGGGTAAACTATTTACAAAACTTACTTCATGGAATCATAAGAACAGAGGTTTCATAGAAACATAAACACCACTATGGGTTTGAGTATCAAACTTGGTGTGTTGTTGAGATACCATAAATTTGTCTGGAAATGGTATCGCTGGGTGTCTTTGGGCTCTAGGGGATGTCGTTGGGCTCAATAAGGTACTTGTTGAAGAGGTGGCATTTGAGGGCTTTCCTAAACTGTGGTAGACTCTTAATAGCCCGGATATCAGGGGGTAATGCATTCCAGCATCTAAAGGCTCTGTTGGCTGTCGATTTAGTGCAAAGAGTTAGTGTCTTCGGGACTTTTAGAGAGTTTATAGACGTGGATCTTCTTGCTCTATTTGGGGATGTGATATGGATGAGGGAGGATAAGGATGCAAATGAGAGATTGTTAACAGCTTTAAAAGTGATTATCAAGGTCTTGAAAACTATTCTAGCCTGGATGGGTAGCCAATGCAACTGTATCAGCAGAGGCGTCACGTGGTCGCTCCTGGAGGCTCCATGGAGGACTCTTGCTGCCGCATTCATGGCTAGCTGCAGCGGGTTCAAGGTAGATTGGGGAAGACCTTGTAGGATGGCATTGGCATAGTCAAAATGAGGTATGATCAATGCCTGGAAAATTGTCCGGAAATCAGTTGGTTCCAGCATGGAACGTAGATGTCTAAGTGAGCGGATCTTGTAGTATACTGATCTGACTATGTTTCCTATGCGGGCCTTCATATCCAGGCGTTGATCTAAAGTGACTCCCAGGTAACGTATTGAGGGTTTAGATTGCAGCTCAGCTTCCTTTACTTTAAGATATTGTGGTGGGGTAAAGTTGGGGTTCCTCGTAATGAAGAGTACTTCCGTTTTCTTATGTTGTATTCTGAGGTTTTGAGAAAGAAGCCAGTCAGATATTGCATTGAAACAACTCGTCAGTGGGGAGAGGACCAAATGCTCAGTAGAGAAGGGTATGTAAAGCAGGACGTCGTCTGCGTATAACATGCAATCAACATTGAAGGACCGGATGATATTACAGATTGGCTGCATGTAAATATTGAACAAGAGCGCAGAAAGGGAGGATCCTTGTGGGACTCCCTGGCTTTGGTGGAAAGGTTCAGAATTTATCCCTCCAGAACGAACATGAAATTTATAATTTTCCAGCTTCTCTCTAATAAAAGGTTGTGGACCTTTCCTCCAGGAGCTTGGCCAAAACCTTTGTTAAACTCCACTACGTTCGGAGATCGTGTCGCGCAAGGCTCTTGGAGTACACAGGAGACCCAGTGGTCAATCAACCGACTGGAAATGCGAGCAATACGCCGGGTGTTGCAGGCATTCGAAGCTATGGTGACAGGTCGAGCGGTGCGAGTATTGTCCGACAACTCCGCTGCGGTGACCTACATCAGTCGGCAGGGCAGAACCGGAAGTGTGGCCATAGAGGCCGCGGCAGAGGGTCTGTGTGTGTGGATAGAGATTTGGCTGCCAGCGTTTTCGGTGGCGCATGTTCCGGGTAAGGACATTGTGACGGTGGATTTCCTCAGCTGGGTCTGAGTAGATGCTGGAGAATGGGAGTGGCATCCGGAGGTGTTCACACAGATCGGTCGCATATGGGGACAGCCAGTAATGGACCTCATGGCAGCATTTCATGCTGCATAAACGGGTCGCTTCTTCAGCAGATGACGCGAAAGGAGTTGGGAAGGCATCGGTGCACTGTTTCAATGGTGGCCGTTGTCCGATCTTCTCTATGTCTGTCTTTCCACCGGCGGCACTCATAGGTCGAGTGGCTCTGCGTATCGAAGCGCTGTGGGGAAACGTGTGGTCGGGGGCCTCGGGCTGGCCGAGTCACCCTTGGTATGCCTGCCTCATACGGTTGCTCGACGGGAATCCATGGAGGTTTCCGACATTGGAGATTCTGTTGCTATGGAGTTCCCTTCGAATGCCTCAGGTGCATCGGTTTTCGCTTACGGGGTGGCCATTGAAAGGGCAAGCTTAAGGAAAAAGAGTTGCTCAGCAGCAGTCAATGTTCCCTCTAATTTTCTGTAGGCTGTGTGCGCATAAAATATCAGCTGTGTGCAGCTTTTGAAGGAAGGTTAAATTTTTGTGCGCCACATAACGACACTCGGAGTTATATACTTTAAAATTTGACTACATGTCAGAATACAGTATGTACACCACATTGATTTTAATCAAATTAAATGAAAATAGACGATTACTAAATGAAGCGGGAAATTTCTAGTAATTACAATCATAACATTTAAATTTTAAGACGTCTGTGTTTTCTATCAGAATCAGAGCCGTAATTTTTGTGCTCTCTGTTGTAAAGTATGTGCGCTCGCTTGGCGAGGTGTGTGCGCACGCACATGCGCACAGCTTAGAGGGAACAGTGGCAGCAGTCTTTGCCACCTTGCCGCAAAAAAAAAAAAAGTCTACGTCCCTTGCATATGTGCGTATATGGCGCATTTTTGAGGAAGGGTGCTCGCAGAGGCACGCTCACGCGACAACATTGTCAGTTCCCTTGCTATTAAGTTTTCTGCAGGACGGGTTTGGTAAAGGCAGGTCCTGGAGAGTTCAGTTAGCAGCTCTGTCTTGCTATAGGGGCAAAGGACAGGGAGTGGCTCTCATGCACAGGTCGATGTGGTACGCTTTCTCAGGCGGTTACCAGACTGTAGCCCTCTCGTAGGATATTAATTTCACCGGGGAAGCTCAAGTTGGTTTTAGGAGCGTTAGCTAGCGCACCATTGGGGCCCTTGCATCAGGCGTAGGTTAAGGGTTTTGCCTTGAATACGGTATGTTTGATGGTCATGTGTTCGGCGAGGCGATTTTCGGAGTTGCAGGCGTTGACCTGTCAGGAATCGTTTTTTGTCTGTCTCCAGACAGAAGGTGGCCTGGTGGCTGGTTCCGTCGTCATTGCCAAAGGTGGTTTCTACGTTCACCTAAATAAAATGGTCTCTCTTCCAGGGCTAGGTGCGGCGGAGGGGAGCATATTGAACCATAGCCTGTGCGGTTTGGACGTCAAGAGAGCACTGCGGCAGTGTTTAAAGGTTTCAGAAACTTTCGCAAGGCGGATCGTCTCTCTTTGGGGTGTTCGTAGGGCCCCGCAAAGGGAAGCGGCAGCGAAGGAGTCCATTTCTGGATGGATTGGAGCGGCGAGTGCGTCGGCTTATCTTCTACGGGACTGTACAGTCCCAGGGAGCTTACGAGCTCACTCTACCAGAGTGCAAGCGTCTTCTTGGATGGAGCACAGTTTTGTTCCGCCAGTGGACATCTGTAGGGAGGTCTTTTGGTTGTCTTTCCATACTTTCAGTAAGCACTACCGCCTAGATGTTCTGGCGGCTAAGGATGCCGTTTTCAGGGAGGCGGTGTTGAGATCTGGCTGGAAAGGTCCCTCCCAATGATTACTGCTCTGATACATCCGAGAGGGTGAGGACTAAACTGGAGGAATGATAAGGAAATAGGAATTACACTTACCTTGTAATTGTGGTTCCTTGAGTGACTCCAGTTTAGTCCTCATTCCCGCCCGGGGATGGGGTCTTAGCAGTGGTCTTTCTGTTGGGGGAAGTGCAAGGTTAAAAGTGGATGTAGGCCTTCACTGGTGTTGTCGTTTTGATGCATCCGTTTGTTTTGCGCTATATTGTTATATTATTATATTATGATATTGTTATATATATTGCTATATTGCTCTGGATTGTTTAGGGCTAGGCATTCGATGGAAAGGAGAGCATGCAGGAAGCAGTCCCTTTCCTTCTGGAAGGGGAGTAGTAGTTAGATAGGTTATATGTTCTGCATGCCCTTGAATATAATGTTAAGTTTTAAAAAAAAGTTACAGATTTTTTGTTCCTTTGAGTCTGCTTTGTCAATAGTTCACTGGGGGTTGATGGGAGAGACCAGCAGGCTATATCCAGTGATGTCATGAGTTTGACATGCCCAGTCTCCAAGCTGCAGGAGGAGGTTCACTACCCAGAGTTTGAGGACTAAACTAGAGTCACTCAAGGAACCAAAATTACCAGGTAAGTGTAATTCCTATTTTCCAAGGATCTGTTGAAAGCATCCTTTAAAAGCCCTGCAAGAACCTCTCTGAGCTCTTTGAGTATCCAAGGATGTATCCCATCCGGTCCCATGGCCTTGTCCACTTTCAGTTTTGCAATTTGTTCTAACACATCATCTTCTGTGAATGGTGTGGTATCTACTTCATTCCCATTTTTATATTTGGGAGTCACAGGAGGTCCTTCTCCAGGACTTTCTTTAGTAAAAACAGAGCAGAAGTATTTGTTTAGCAATTTCACTTTTTCAATGTCACTTTCCACGAGTCCGTTCCCAGCACGTCTGAGTCCTGCAATTCCACCTCTGATCTTCTTCCTTTCCCGAATATACCTGAAGAAAGTTTTGTCGCCACACTTCACATCTTTAGCCATTTTTTCCTCTGCCTTTGATTTTGCTTTCCTTATTTCTCTTTTTGTCTCTTTGAGTTTGATCCTGTATTAATTTATGTGTTCCTCTGTTTGCAAGCTTTTGAATTTTGCGAAAGCTGCGTTTTTTGCCTTTATTTGAGTAACCACTTCTTTGGAAAACCAAATAGGTTTCCTTCTCCTCTTGTTTTTATTTACTTTTCTTACATATTTATCTGTTGCCCCTTTTATTGCCACCTTTAGTTTAGCCCATTGCAGTTCCACTTCCCTTATCCCCTTCCACCCTGCCAACTCCTCCTTTAGGTACCTGGCCATTTTACTGAACTGAATGTTTTTGAAGTTTAGGACTTTGAGCTTTCTATGATTGGACTGCACCTTGGATTTTATCTCAAACCATACCGTGTGATGATCGCTGCTGCTCACAGGAGCACCCACCCAGACATTTCACATGCTATCACCATTGGTGAGCACTAAATCCAGCATTGAGCATTCCCTGGTTGGTTCCATGACCATTTGTCTAAGTAACGCATCTTGGAAAGCATCCACAATTTTTTTGCTTCTTTCCAGATTTGCAGAAGGAGTAATCCAATCCACATCGGGTAGATAAAGTCATCCAATATGATCGCTTCCCCCTTTGTGGCTATCTTGGCAATATCTATAATCAATTTGTTATCTATCTCTTCGATTTGAGTCGGAGGTCTGTTGACTACAGCAGTATGGATGACAGTGCCATTTCCTCTTTCCAACACAATCCAGAGTGCTTCTTCTTTTCCCCATGCCCCCTGCATTTTAGTAGCTTTAATATTGCTTTTGACATACAAGGCTACTCCTCCTCCTTTTCTATTTTCTCTGTCTCTTCTGAATAGATTATAGCCAGCTATGGCTATATCCCAATCAAGCGATTCCTTAAACCATGTTTCTGTAATGGCCACAATGTCCAAGTCCATTTCCACCATTAGGGCTTCCAGGTCTGGAACCTTGTTGGCTAAGCTTCAAGCATTTGTGCTCATTGCTTTCCAGCATTTAACTGGCTTGCATGTATTTTGCATTGGTTGTGTTCTGCCCACTTCTTCCCACTTGCTTTTGATGTGTGGTTTAAAAGTGTGCCTGTTTCTGATGTTGTTCTGCTTTTGCAGGGAGTGACATCCTGAACTTGACCTTCCCCATCCGTCACCCCCTTTTTCTATTTTAAATGCATATCCACATACTGCTTGAATTTTTCACTTAGGATTCTTTTCCCTGCGACAGAGAGATGTAGTCCATCAGCACAGTATAGTCTGCTGTTGGTCCATCTGTTTTCACAGTCACCTATAAATCTGAATCCGTCTTCTTTGCACCAGGTCTGGAGTCATGTGTTAAAGCTGTTTATGCGATGTAGCCTTTCTGCCCCCTTACCAAGAACAGGTAGAACTTCTATGAATGCTACAGTGTTAACAGTGGGTTTCATTTTCTCTCCTAGAGTTTGGAAGTCCCTTTGAACTGTAGTGGCACTGTTTCTAGCCAGTCATTTGTACCCAAGTGGATGACAACATCAATTTTGGAGTGCTCACTTTCAGCGCTAAGTACACCAACAATTTGGTTTGTATTCCTGCTAGCTGAAGAGCCTGGGAGGCATTTGACTAACCTCTCTCCTTTGAACTGTGTTCCCAAGTTGGTGACCTTGATGATGGAATCACAAAGTAGTAGTAGTTTTCTGTTCCTTGAGTTTTTCTTCATATTTGGTGCTTTATCAGGAGATTGGGAATTGACTGTCTCATTTAAGGGCCCTTCAGTTTCCATGGATTGGGCATCGTCATTAACCAAAGCAGAGAAGGCATTATGCAGTGATATTTCATGATGTACAGAGTGTTTCTGCATTACAGGACGCAATCTACCAGAGCCCACTGTGATCCATTTGTTCCTGGGATGTTTGATTCTTTGTGGGAGCGGTGGTGGACTTTGGTTTGTATCTTAGAAGAGGTGCGTTTCATTGCAGCTACTTCTTCCCTTAATAGAGTCAATTCTTTATGCATGGCAGCTAACTTGAGACATATAGGGCAATCTCTTAGGTTCCAGATGATTCTTCTCAGAATAAAGGCACCACAGTTATTGCACTGAATACAAGACATGTGTGGTCCTAGAAGGATAAGAGAACGTGGACGTAACACCAAATTAAGAGGATAGATGTCAACTTATATGACTGCTATATAGGCAATGCAGCCCTGGGGTGGGTGGGGCGAAGGGTAGGGTGGGCAGGAATCTAAGTGTCCTTGGCTAGTAGGCTTACATGAACTGAGGGCACACTTAGATATCTGATTTAAGGGCTACACAAGAAATTATTTATAGTCTCTTATATACCGCACTATTCAGCATCAGCGCGGTTTACAATAAACAAGGAGTTACACAATTCAACGGTACTTTGTGTTTACAGAAAAAACAGGAAATACAACTCGGATAACAGGGTAATTAATTAATATAACAGACATGATCTCATCCTGGCTTCAGTATTGTGTATGGGAGGTCTGTGGGGTGTCTGTATTGAATTTGTATGTTTGGAAGGTCTGTGGGTAGGTTGTGTTATCTGGATTGTTTAATGGATAAGACAATGTAGGCATAATGTAGGCATAAGAACATAAGATATGCCATACTGGGTCAGACGAAGGTCCATCAAGCCCAGTATCCTGTTTCCAACAGTGGCCAATCTAGGTCATACGTACCTAGCAGTTTCCCCAAAAGACACAGGTTCCACAATGCTTGTTCTGGGTCAAGCATTGATATCCTCGGTCCCTTCTTAATAATGGTTTATGGACCTTTCCTCCAGGAACTTGTCCAAACTGTTTTTAAACCCAGCTACACTAACAGCCTTTACTACATCCTCCGGTAACAAATTCCAGTTTTTGATTACACGTTGAGTGAAAAAATATTACAGCCCGCATAAAATACAAACTATTAGTAACTGTATTCAAGCTGATACATAACATAGCACCATCCTACCTCTCCAACCTCATCACCACACAACCCCCTATCAGAAGCAGAAGGACTCACAACTTAAACACCCTTCACGTCTCAACTAACATCCGAACTGTAAAAGTTTGCACAAGCAATAGAGCATTTACCTACTCAGCACCCACATTATGGAATCAGCTACCAAACGAACTAAGATCGAACAGCGACCTACAGGACTTTAGTAGAAAACTAAAGACCCACCTCTTCCAGGATCATTACAATTTAACATAAACAATCCAGAATGAACATAACCTCGCAACCCAAACGAACAAAAGTATTAAGAACCGATTTGTTGTAACCAAAATGTATATATTGCAACCACTGAAACAAAACTGTACATAGCCCATACTGTTTAAATACTATATAGATGCCTTACACTGTATAAATGAAAACAAAATTTCAATATTCAAATCTGTAAAAAGGCAAGCAAAACAATATAAAATGTAAATATGTATAAATGTACAGTCAAGTACACCTCAATGAAAATGTAAATTGTTGATTCTTACCATATGTAACCAATGTTTGATGTGTAGAGTAAACCGCTTCTGATCGCTGGAAGTAGTGGTATACAAATGAAACCAAATAAATAAATAGTCTTAAATAGTTTACTCTGTAGCTTCATTGCATGTTCCCTAGTCTTTCTATATTCTGATAACGTAAACAATTGATCTGCGTTTACCCGTAACACTCCGTTCATTAATTTATAGACTTCTAT
Organism: Ichthyophis bannanicus; assembly: GCA_033557465.1. Lineage (NCBI taxonomy): Eukaryota > Metazoa > Chordata > Amphibia > Gymnophiona > Ichthyophiidae > Ichthyophis > Ichthyophis bannanicus. The sequence continues at coordinate 370,412,334 of CM066031.1, forward strand.
CATATCTCCCCTCAGCCATCTTTTTTCCAGGTTAAAGAGCCCTAACCTTTTTAGCCTTTCTTCATAGGAGTATCCTTCCATCCCCTTTACCATTTTGGTGGCTCTTCTCTGAACCTTTTCTAATAACGCTATATCCTTTTTAAGATACGGCAACCAGAACTGCACACAATATTCAAGGTGCGGTCTCACCATGGAACGATATAGAGGCATTATAATATCTTTTGTTTTATTTTCCATTCCTTTCCTTATGATACCTAGCATTCTATTTGCTCTCTTGGCCGCCGCTGCACACTTGGCCGAGGGTTTTAACATGTTATCCACAATGACGCCTAAATCTTTTTCCTGGGTGGTGGTTCCTAATGCTGAACCTTGCATTGTGTAACCATAGTTTGCGTTGTTCTTCCCTAGGTGCATAACTTTGCACTTGTCCACATTAAATTTCATCTGCCATTTTGATGCCCAGTCTTCCAATTTATCAAGATCCTCTTGCAATTTTCCACAATCCTCTTGGGTTTTAACAACTTTAAATAGTTTTGTGTCATCTGCAAAATTGATAACCTCACTCGTTATTCCACTTTCCAGGTCATTTATGAATATGTCAAAAAGCAGCGGACCCAGCACAGATCCCTGGAGTACACCACTATTCACCTTTCTCCATTGGGAAAATTGGCCTTTTAGCCCTATCCTCTGCTTTCTATCTTTTAACCAGTTCCTGATCCACAATATTACACTGCCAAAAGTCTCTGATGAGGAACCTTGTCAAAGGCTTTCTGAAAGTCCAGATACACTATATCAACCGACTCACCTTTGTCCGCCTGTTTATTCACACCTTCAAAAAAACATAACAGATTAATAAGACCAGATCTTCCTTGTCTAAAGCCATGTTGGCTGTCTCCCATTAGGCCATGACTATCTACATGCTGAGTAATTTTATTCTTTATGATGGTTTCCACCATTTTTCCCCGGTACTGACGTCAGGCTCACCGGTCTGTAGTTTCCCAGATCACCCCTGGAGCCCTTTTTAAAAATTGGTGTTACATTGGTGATCCTCCAATGTTCAGGTATTAGAGATGATTTTAATGATAGTTCACAGATTACTAATAGCAGGTCTGCAATCTCATATTTCAGTTCTTTCAACACCCTTGGATGTTTACCATCTGGCCCAGATGATTTGCTGCTCTTCAGTTTATCTAATAGTTGTAATGCATTTTCCCGATGTATCAATTTCCTTCAATTCTTCCGCACCTTTAAATACCACTTCAGTCATGGGTAACATCCCTACATCTTCCTCAGTAAAGACTGAAGCAAAGAATTCATTCAGTCTCTCCGCTATTGCCTTGTTGCCTCTTAGTGCCCCTTTAACCCCTCTATCATCTAATGGACCAACTGACTCAGTCAGAATATTCCCAGAAGTGAATGTAAAACCAGCAGTTAAATTTTATATCGGCAACAACAACCAACAAGAGAGGTAAAAGATACAAAGCTGAAAGCTTAGCTGTGTGCAGGCTCTGAGAGCTGTGGTTGATGATAGTGGTCCGATTCTTATCTGCTGGAGTCTGTTGTGAAGGTAAGCTTGGAACCATTTTAATATGGTGTCTTGTATTCCGATTGACTGAAGGCGTTGTAGGAGAATGTTATGGTTGATGGTGTCAAAGACTGATTAAAAATCAAGGAATGCGAGGATGAAGCCTTGGTGAATGTTCTGAATTCCCTTTATGAGGTTGTTCAGGAGAGAATTTAGGAGGGTTTCGACTCCGTGGTGTGGTAAGAATCCATGTTGCTGTGAGTTGAGTGGGGCATAGTTGTCAAGGTATTCAAGAAGTTTGTCCAAATCCAACTACAAGATTATTTTAGTTAAGGATGGTAGGCTTGCAATGGGTCTGTAGATGGAGGGGATCGGACTGGTCAAGCTTTTCTTTTTTTAACTATGTGTGAATTGAGGAGGATTTTAGGCAGGTTGGTAAGTGGCCATGTGGTAAGGAGCTTTGAGTGAGTTTTATGAGGAATATAGAGAGTTCAGATTTAGTGGCTTTGATCCAGCTGACCGGACAGGGGTCTAGGGGGGAAGTAGTGATGTTGAGAGATGAGATGATGCTTTCTGTGTTTTCAGCAGAGATATGTGCGAAGGTGGTCCATGAGTGCACTGGTGGGGTTAGTTGTGGAGGTAGGCTTGATTGAGCTGCAGGTTGAAGATGGCGGGTTGAGAAGTAGTCTGCTATTGGTTGTGTTATTGGAGGGTGATTTCATAAGTTCTTTTATTAGGGTGAACAGTTCTCTTGGGTGATTGAGTGATCTTTAAATTAGTTTTGTGTGGTAGCTTTGCTTTGAGCAGTTTGTAACTTGGTTGTATTCTCTTAGTAGGGTCATATAGTAGGATTGGTCTATGGGTAGCCGAGATTTTCTCCGTCTGCGTTCTTGTTTCCATAGTTGGGATTTGAGCTTTTGGAGGTCTGGGTGTGCCATGGGGTCCATTTGTGAACAGTGTTCTGAAGATGGGTCGAGGCTGATAGTTTGGTTCCAGGTAGTGATAGTAGAGTCTAGGTCCTTTATTTCTGTATTGAGAATCACAGAGGTATCTTCTATCTCTATGGTCCCCCTGCTCTTAACTATCTTGCCATCTGATGATCGGGATGCCTCTGGAAGCACCGGATTGGGTGATAGTCACCATGGATGATAGCCTGAAGGACAGGTGGTCTAGGGCTGTTGGTCCCTGCAAGAGGCCTCCTGGTCAATCAACTGGTTGGAGGCCAGGCAATCTGCCTGGCTCTAGAGAGGTTTCAGCCCTTGGGTTCTAGAGGTTCTCAAGACAGGGTATGCTCTAGAGCTGGTGGAGCCTCTCTGTTCTACCTTTGTGGAGTATTTGTGGCCCAAGAGAGTGGCGTTTGGGTTTTCACTACTTGGTGCCTTCTTCTGTAGCAGACTGTTGCACTTGTGGTCTCTGCACACCAAGGGCATGGGCGGAATTACTCTCCCTTCATACTACAGAAAATATAAAAATACCCACATACTGTACAAAGAGAGAGAGCTGGTCCTCCCAACTTCTTGCGGGCCTGTAGGCAGTTGATTCTAAGCTAAGGGAGACCCGTTTTTTTTTGGAGACCTTCAGGTCTGCCTTTGAATGAGTCCACTGTAGAGAGAGACTGCTCCAAGGTGTTCTGCTATATTCTTATCTGGGAGTTTCTTTAGCAGTTTTTCCGCTTCCATGTCCTGGCCTCTGTTTTCAGTTTCATGCTCTGCTTTTGCTTTAGCAGCACTTCATTGCACTCTTTTGAGAGTCAGGGCAGTCGTGGCAGCCTCCTGTGTAATCAAGGAATCCGGATTATATTACTTATTGACTGGTTGAGTTAGTCCACTTCTTGGAACAGTCCTAAGTAGATGTGTCCTGGGTGGTTTAGCATGTGCTTGGGTAGTTTGGGTAGTGTTTTTCTTGCCCTAAGATGTTTGGTCAGGCTTGATTGCAGCTCAGGAATCCTTTGATTTCAGGCAGCTCTCAGGGCATGGGTCTGCCTGCAGCTCCTGGGTTCGATGACTTTTACGCTGGAGCAGGTTATTTGGCCCAGGGCATGCATGCACCCCCTGCAGGATTTCCTTTGGACTCATGGGTCACTGCTCTTAGTTTTTCAGCGTTTATATTTTCCCTGAGAGATCTAGGAGCAGTTGACCTAGTGACTGCAGATTCATCTGTTGATGAATGTGTTGCATCTAGAAATCTTACTGTTTGGCAGAGCAGTGCTGTCCAGAGTGCTATCTTGGCTGCTTGGGAACTTACCACTCATCTGTACTGGTCAAACAGGATGATAAGGAAGGAGAAATTCTCTGGGAACAAGCAGGAAGTCAGTCCTCATATATATGGGTGACGTCGGTGCTGACGGAACCCTCGCGGAAGCATCCCCCCAGCTTTCAAAGAAAACCTTTGGGAAATTACACCATGCATGCGTGGTGCCCTTCCTGCCCAAGGGTGCCATCTTACTCAGTCTCCTTTTTTCCGCGGAGCCCTTCAGATATCTGTCTGGTCTGTCCTCAGTAAAAGTTGATATTTCTCGACCTGAGTTTCATACTCTTTATGGTAGTTCACTGGTAGTGCACCAGTACTCTTCCCGCCATCCGAACTTGCTGCCTCTGGCATCGAGTCTTGGGTTCTTACCTTTTGCTTTCCCTTTTTGGCACCTTTGCGCCCTTTTCCAACTGGCAGCACCTCGCTGGGGTACTTTTTCTCCCATGGCTATCAGTGGCTTCAAGAAGTGTGATCAGTGGCCAAAATAATGTCCCTGACTGACACACATGACTGCTGCCTAGGACTGGATCATGACCCCACGGATTGCAGTCTCTGTAAAAAGATGTCCACCAAGGCCCTCGAGAGCCACCAGCAGCAGCACGATAGGTTTTTCCCGGAGTTCCTGGTACCTCCGAAGTCCAAGGCCTCCTTTGAAGCCGCAGAATCTTGGGGCAGCCTCACAGATCCCGATCGATTCCGTGGCTCTTCAGAAAGGGGGTCTCCCTCGAGGGTACATAAAAAGAAGATGAAAATCTTGAAGGCGGCATCCCTGGATGATTCTGACAGGCAGGGTAAGCCTAGAGCCAGGTCCCGCAGCCCTCAATGCTCATCCGAGGGATTGGAGAGGGAGTGACCTGCAAAGGTTCCCTGGAAGGACTTGTCCTCAGACCGGCCTCTGTCACTAGACCCTATCCTTGTTGAGGACTCCCCCTCAGGGGAACTGGCGTTGGGCCAGAGTCTCTCAGTGCCCGCGCTGATGGCTGTGGAGCCTTCTGGACTCAAATCCAGAATGGCAGCCCTGGAGCGCAGTTTGTCTGCCTTCATGGACCAGCAGCAGGCGCTGTTGTCCAGTACTACCAGTTCCTTCGTCCAGAGTACTGGGCCGAGCCGCTCCTCCAGACCTTTCGGTCTCGAGTCCTTTCAGCTTCGAGTTGATCCTTGGCTGAGGTCTCAATCTGGTTCCCGTTCCATGGGGCCAAGGTCTTCCCCGATTTGTACTTGGCGCCAGCCGCTTGGCCTTGAGGGCCACGGCAGGGCTCAGGCCTGGAGCCCGCAAGCCATCCTTCCCTCGAGTCTTTGATGGATTACTCCGAGTGGGAGACTGAGGACGAGGAGTCTCCAGACACTCGTCGCCACCACCACGACGTCCCCTCAGACTCCCCTTCTTCGGAGCCCTGGCATCAGTCCCCATCTGAGGACATGGCATTCCTCGACTTCGTGAAGGACATGTCCAAGGCTCTAGCATCCCAACAGAATTGGAGGAGGACCCTCAGACAGAGGAGCTAGAAATCCTCCAATACGAGGCCCCCCTCGAGGGACTCGCTTATGGTGCCCATCCCTCCCATCCTGGAACGGCTAATGCTCTGTATGTGGGAGACACCAGCATCGATGCCGGTTGTGAGCAAGCATCTCGAATAGATGCACCAAGTTTGCCAAAGCCCGGGCTTCCAGAAGGCACAGCTGCTGCACAACTCCATGGTGGTGGAGTCGGCCATGCGTCGGCTGAAGAGTCAGAAGATGCACTCCTCGGTGCCCCCCATTAGGGAGGCACGCACCTTGGATGCCCTCGGCAGAAAGTGCTACCAGGGCTTGATGCTCATTGGCCAGATCCAGGCCTACCAGCTGTACATGAGCATGTACCTGAGAGGCCTGGCAAAGGAGCTCGCTGGATTCTCAGCTGGTCTTTCCGAGGAACCCCTGCAGCATTTCAAGAACCTGGCCAAGGCCGTCCATGAGTGCTCCAAATTTGTCTTGGGCAGCCTATGACGGTGGGCATTGGTGCCTGATGACGGTGGGCATCGGTGCCTGATGCTCCGATCTCAAGCAATGGGTTCAGGACACATTGGTCGACGTCCCATGCCAAGGAGAGAATCTCTTTGGCAAACCCATGTCCGACAAGGCTGCCAAGTTGGAGACTGAGTTCATGATGAGGACCAGGCAAACTAAGAAATAGCCTGCTGCCCCTCCCTGAAGGAAGGGCTCGGGTAAAAAGCCCTTCTACCTGAGGAAAGGGGCTGCTTACAGAAACTACCCACCTTTTCAGGTCTCCCTGGCTCCCCAGCAGGGTCAGCAGGCCAAGGAACATGGGCAAGGCCCTTGTAAGCAGAAGGTTCCCAAGCCCCAGGCATTGGTCCCGGCCCAGCCTGGAAGGAACTTTTGACTCCTTGGGCATAGCCTGTCTACCCCAAGGAGGTCAGCAACCCACAGGGGGACATCTTATCCACTATGCCCAAAGGTGGCCAGCCATCATCACCGATTCCTGGGCACTCTAGGTGGTCAAGGAGGGTTGCCTCATATGCCTGGCTCAGACTTCCCCTCCTTTTTTCCCGTGAGAGCCCCCAGGTCTTCTCTTTACCGGGACCTTCTATTGAAGGAACTCACAGGCCTTCTCAAGGATAGAGCAGTAGAACCAGTATCCCACCATCTCAGGGGCAAAGGGTTCTACTCCAGATACTTCCTTGTACCAAAAAGAACAGAGGGCCTAAGACCCATCCTCGAACTGTGCAACCAGAACAAATTCCTGTTGAGGAAGAAGTTCAAGATGCTCTCCCTTGGAACATTGCTGCCTTACCTTCAGCGGAGAGACTGGCTATGCTCCTTGGATCTGAAGGATGCTTATACTCACATCCTCATTCAACCTAACCACAGGCAGTACCTGCGGTTCATGGTGGGGAGCGGCCACTGTCAGTACAGGGTATTACCCTTTGGCCTGGCCTTCACCCCAAGGGTCTTCACCAAGCGACTGGCAGTCATGGCCACCTTCCTCTGCTTCCCCTATGTGGATAATTGGCTCATAAAAGGAGGCATGGCTTCAGAAGTGCAGCAGGCCACCTCATAGACCATCCAGGTCCTGCAGCATCTGGGGTTTGAATAAACTACCCCAAGTCCCACCTCCTCCCGACACAATGTCTGGAGTTCATAGGGCAAGATTGACACTCTCCAGGCAAAGGCCTTCCTCCCTGGGGACTGAGCCGACCGTCTCAGGGCACTGGCCATAGACGTACAACACTGTCCTTCGGTGTCAGCTCAACGTCTGCTGCACCTACCCGGGCACATGGCCTCCACAGTCCATGTTTATTTATTTATTTATTTTTATTTAACGTCTCTTCTATACCGCGCTATTCATATCAGTGCAGTGTACATTTAACAGAACCTTATACAATGCAATCGGACTGCATTGTATTTACAGTAAATGGGAGCTGAAACTTGGATATAACTGGGGTAACTTTCTACAGATTATTTACATTAATGACTATATATTGCAACTATAGTCTATTCGTTACCCCGGTTGTCTGCCTTCACATGAGGGCCACAGAGAGTTTCAGTGACTCGCCAGTTGGCAGAATCTCTGACCTGGTGGCAAACCTCCAACACCTCGAGGCAGGGATACCTTTCTAAACTCCAAGCCCCGAAGGCTCCTCACTATGGATGCCTCCTTGCTGGGATGGGGAGCCCCCTATGAAGAACTCCGCACCCAGAGCAGCTGGTCACAGGATGAGAGCATCCAGCAGATCAACCTCCTCGAGTCTGGGCAATATACCTAGCCCTCCGAGCATTCTGCCACTGCCTGCAGCACCAGCCGGTGCTGATCCAAAAAGACAACCAGGTGGCAATGGTGTGAACAAGCAGGGAGGCACAGGGTCTTGCCGAGAGACGATAATGCTGTCCAGCAGGGCATACTACTATGGGCAGTATACCTGCCGGGCCAGGACAACTACGGACAGGTTGAGCAGGCTCCTCTAGCCACATGAGTGGCATCTGGATTCCAGAGTGGCCAATCGGCCTTTCCGCCTCTGGGGCACACCATGGAGGGACCTTTTTGCCAGCCTGGACAAATACCAGTTTCCCCGCTTCTGCTCCCAGGAAGCCCACTCCTCCCGGTTGGTGGCAGACGCGTTTCTCATTTTGTGTTCGGAGGTCTTATGTATGCCTTCCCACCCACGCCATTAATTGCTAAAACACTGTTCAGGACTCTCCACGACAAGGCCTTCCTGATCCTGGTAGCCCCTCAGTGGCCCAGGCAGCTGTGGTTCCTGCTCCTTCTCCAACTGTCAGAGACTCCCATCCCTCTGGGGAGCTCCCCAGGGCTCCTGTCTCAGGAGAGAGGCTCTCTCTTGCACCCCAACTTGGGGTCCCTATCACTGACAGCGTGGCTGCTGAAAGGGTGGCCCTAGCCCCTTTCAACTTCCTGGGAGAAGTGGAGGAGATCTTGCTGGCCTCCCGTAAGGCTTCCACCAGGAAAGCATACACCTTCAAATGGCGCAGATATTCAGTCTGGTGCGCGGAGCAAGGGGTTAACCTATTCTCTTGCCTGGTGCAGCTTGTGCTGCTGTATCTTCTCTATCTCTCGCAATCTGGGCTCAAATCAAACTCCATCTTGCACCTCAGTGTCCTGGTGGCTCATCACCACCCGGTGGATGGCAAACCCCTCTCGGTCCAGCTATTGGTGACCTGCTTCTTGAGGGGACTTCTATCAAAACCCCCCATCCATCCCTCAGCAACTGAGTGGGACCTTAACGTAGTATTGGCGCAGCTCACTCACCCACCTTTTGAGCCTCTGGCTACCTGCCACTTGCGATACCTCTCGTGGAAGGTGGTGTTCCTGCTGGTGCTCACCTTCGCCTGTAGAGTTAGCGAGCTCCAAGCCCTAGTGGCAGAGGCACTGTATACCAGGTTCTACAAGAACAGGGTTGTGCTCCGCACAGATCCCAAATTCCTTCCGAAAGTGATACCTCCCTTTCACCCAGGAAGTGGTGCTCCTCACCTTCTTCCCAAGACCTCACGTCAGTAGAGCAGAGACTGTCCTCCACACTTTGGACTGTAAGAGGGCCCTGTCCTTCTACATTCAGCGTACTCAGGGCCACCGGAAAGCTTCTTAGCTTTTTGTTTCCTATGACCTCTGTCAGCTGGGGCAAGCGGTGACCAAACGAACACTGTCTAACTGAGTGGCGCACTGTATTGCCCTCGCCTATGAGCAGGCAGGGCTCATGCTGGATGGCCAAGTCATGGCACACTGTGTCAGGGCCATGGCGGCCTCTGTGGCAAACCTACGCTCCGTCCCGATGCTGGACATCTGCTGGGCTGCCTCCTGGTCTTCGGTTCATATGTTTGCAGCTCATTACTGCCTGAAAAGGGAATCCCAACAGGACTGCGCCTTTGGCCAGGCCGTGCTCTGTAATCTTTTTGGGATCTAGGCAACTCCTGTCCTCCGACCCTTCTGTGCTCAGGCTACTGGAGTGCTGGTTCCCATCGGACATACGGGTCCTACTGTAGTCTGTATCTGAGGACTCAATTGCTATTGCTCACAGCTCCCCCGACTGTGGCCTTTTTCTATGGGCTTTCAGTAGCCTGTAGCTAGGGATTCCCATATGTGAGGACTGACATCCTGCTTGTTCCCAGAGAATGCGTAGTAACTCACCTGTAACAGGTGTTCTCCGAGGACAGCAGGAATCAGTCCTCGCAATCCTCCCTCCTCTCCTTGGAGTTGCTTCTTTACCATCTTTAAAGTTTTGCCGTCTTTAGCTATATCATCTGACTGAGCAAGATGACACCCTTGGGCAGGAAGGGCACCACGCATGCATGGTGGCATCTCCGAAAGGCTTTCTTTGAAAGCTGGGGGGATGCTTCCGCAAGGGCTCCGTTGATGCCGACGTCACCCATATGTGAGGACTAATTCCTGCTGTCCCAGGAGAACACCTGTTACAGGTGAGTAACTACGCTTTATACATACCTTCTATTTACTGGACAAGTTTATTGATGGAGACAGATTCTGGGTGTTTACTTTCATATTTCAGCACGTTTTGTGTATTTGGATCTAGCAATGCTGTTAAGTAGGCCTGGAAGCCTCCAATAGTAGCTCTGTATATTTAATCGATTTCTAGGATGCCCAGTCCTCCTTCAGCTCAAAGGATGTATAGTTTTGACATACACTGGTTCTTATAAGTTGCCTCATGGTCATGGAGGAGTTTTTTTGTTCATACATTCAATTTTTCAAGATCTTTAACAGTCAGTCGAAAGTTCCAAAGCTGTTTGAGAGTACGGGAATTGCTAGCTGATAAATGGTTTGTATCTTTTTCTGTGATGTTAAAGCACTTTTCTTAACAATTTTAATCTGTAATATGCTTTACTGATCTTTTCTCTCAGTAAATTTTGCTTTATTGTTGCTCCTTCCTCTACACTAAGGGATTTAAATACACCTTCCTATTCAAATCCTTTGATGTCATAGTCCACGGTCACAGAGATGTTTTCAGTTTTGCTCTATTTTCTCCTAAGGAATGTAGCCTTATCACATTTGTCAAGGCCAAAAATCATCTTTATGTCAGCTCTGGCATAGCTGTTATGTCCCAGTGCCATGTGATAGTGTCATCCAGTTGTGTACCTGGTTAATCTTGCTTTCAGTTGAGAATATCTGTTACCAGTAAGGAAGCTTACTATCCATTTTTGTCTAGCTTTTGAGAGCCAGCACTCGCTCATGTCAGAATATAATGAGCAAAGGATGACATTGCTAGAAAATATAAATATATCAAAAAGAGCATCCTAATGATCGTATGATGGGGAAAGGTGGGAAGGGAAGGTTTCTATTTAAGGTTTTACAATTATATATTCCATATCATCCCTCCAGTCCAGTCCAGTCCAGTCCAGAACGAGTGTGTTATCTCCCTCCACCAGCAGCTGAGGACTGAGCATGTCACAATTCTGATGTCACAGAACAAGAGCTCCCTCTTCAGCTCCAGAATCCAGTATTCTCAGTCCTCAGCATCTGAAAAAGCAGCCTTTCTGTGGTGGACTTCTCTGAAAGGACTTTAGAGCCAAAAAGCCCCCAAAGAAACAAAAAATAAGGCAGAACCTTGAAAAAGAGCAAGACAAGATAGTTGGGCTGAGGCTGCAAAAGTGCAGTAGCCTGGGGCTGGGTATCACTCTGTGTAAGATTAAAGGAGTGTGAGGGCTGACAGGGTTGCAGGGCTTGTCCTTTTCCATCAGGATCCTTTAGTGGGTCTGGTGAAGGTTTATTTTGGGGAGAAAGAAAGTTTAAATTGGTAGTGTAGGGAGCGTGCTTGGCGAGAGAGATCCCTTCCCCCTCCTCCTATCCCTTCCTTCTCTCGCTATTACCTGTGGCAGGGCCTGGAAGAGAGCCCCGGAGGGGGGGGGGGGGCGAGCACAGAAAGAAGCAGCTCAGCAGCACCTCTTGAGCCGTCGGAGTGGTGAGCGGTGGCGAGAAGCAGCTGTTTGTGGTGAGCAGGGGCTGCCGGTCTCGCCGATCCCAGCTCGTGCCGAAGCCCTCTTGGAGGTTGAGCACGAGGATGGGAGTCGGTAGGCGGCACGGTGTCTGCAGGCATGCTGAGAAGAAAGCAGCTGATTGAAGCGGGGAACCGTGTGGCGCAGGGCCGTGGTGCCGCCAGCCATTTTCGCTGGGCAGACCCTATTGGCTAAGTGGAAAAGCAGCCTGTTTGGAGGGGTGAGGGGAGAGCAGGCTTAGTTTCGCGCGCGTTTTGGCGCGCTGGGGACTGGCAGCAGGCAGCTCTCCTGGGCACAGTTATTTAAGTGTGAAAAAAAAAAAAGAAGACAGTTTATTTTTTCTTTGGAGGCCTTTGGAAGCAGGAGACAGATCCTCAGATACAGCTGGATTTGGGGGTGATTGGGTCCCAAGACCATTATGCCAGCCAGGCTGCAGTGCTTAGTGTGTGGAGCTAGGTGTGGGGTGGTGTCGGCGGCAGGCATTTGCAGGGGGTGTGCGATGGAAGCCGCCTCGGTGGAGCAGGAGATCCAGGCCAGTATAGCTCTGGAACCAGTAGATGGCACAGCTCAGAGTGCAGGGGAGGTGGTAAGCCCGATGCTGGGGTTGGAGGGGGCGTCTGCCTCGGCTTTGGAGCAGCCAGTCCCTACCCAGCATATTCCAGGCCCTTCTTCTTTGCCGGCGGGGCAGGACAGGGTGGGCTTGGGTGATTTCTCCCCAGAGTTTGTGTTGCTTCTACATAAAGCGTTTTGTCTTAGGAAGCAGAAGCAGGGAGCAGTTCAGGACAGCCCTCCCAAGAGAAGCGTTGGCCTCAGTGAAGGAGAGCTATCTATACCGCATAAGCGGCAGAAGCTGGCCAGGGACAGGTCGCCTTCCCTGCCTTTGGTGGAAGAGCGGGAGGCAGAGTTTTCCGATCCAGAGCTAGGAGAAGACAAGGAAGAGCTTGAAGAGGGCGAGATTCAGGAGGAACAGAGAGCCCGAATTGTGCGGGTGTTTCACCGAGAGGAGTTTCCGGCTTTGATCTCTGAATCCTTGAGGGCTCTCAATATGGCCCCGAGTGTGCCGGCAGAGGAGGAGGCCTTGGGGAACCCGCTTATTCAGGCGGTAAGGAAGTCTCAGAAGGTGTTCCCGGTGCACCGTGTGGTGAGACAGATGATCCAGGAGGAATGGGATCAGCCAGATTCAGGCCTGAGGGGGTTAAGATCCATGGCTTGTTTATACCCTTTACTGGAGCTGGATAGGGAGCTATTGAGGTTGTCTAGGGTGGATGCTGCAGTTTCAGTAGTCACCAAGAAGACAACTATTCCAGTGGAAGGCAGTGCGGCTCTGCGGGATGCGCAGGACCGGAAGTTGGATACTTTGTTGAAACAGGCTTTTGACATCAGTGTCCTGGCTCTTTAGGCCTCTGTGTGTAGCGCGTGGGTGGCACACGCTTGTCTGCGGTGGTCGCAACAGCTCCAGCCGTCTAGCGACTCGCCCAGTGGTTCACAGGGGGAAGCAGACAAGATTGAGTCAGGGGCAGCCTACTTGGCAGATAGCCAATATGACCTTGTCAGAAGCTTGTCTAAGAACATGGCTTCGGTCTTCGCGGCCAGGCGGTATCTCTGGCTACGTAATTGGGCGGCGGATGGTTCCTCTAAGACTCGCCTTAGCAAGCTGCCTTTCAAGGGTAAGCTTCTCTTTGGTGAGGATTTGGACAAGTTGGTGAAGGAGTTGGGAGAGTCCAAGGGAGGCAGGCTCCCAGAGGACCATCAGAAGCAAAATCGCACTCCCGTTCCTGCAAGGGCTCAGCTTGCGGGACGCCCACAAGTTTCGGGCGACGCGGTATGCCCCGTTTCAAAGGGGACGTTTTAACTCTAGAGGACAGGGTTTCCGTGGGTTTCGGGGGGCAGGAAGAGGTTTCGATGCTGCCTCTAAAGCCACGGGACCGAGAAAGTATCAATGAAGTGAGGGGGGTCCAGGCGGGGGGGCTGCCGATAGGAGGACGATTATGGCGGTTCCTTCCTGCCTGGGCCCGGGTCGCATCCAATCAGTGGGTTCTGGAGGTGATTTGGGACGGCTATGCTCTCGAATTCTCCAGCACGGTGTTCTCAGCGTTCGTACAGTCTCCCTGCAGATCTCCAGCAAAGAGGGCTGCAGTAGAGGAAACTCTGGACAGGCTGCTGGAGTTGGAAGCTGTGGTGCCAGTGCCCGACGACCAGTGCGGATGTGGTCGATACTCCATCTATTTCGTGGTACCGAAGAAAGAGGGTACCTTTCGTCCAATTCTCGACTTGAAGCGCGTCAACCGGTGTCTCAGAGTCCCGCATTTTCGTATGGAAACCCTGCAGTCTGTAATAGTGGCGGTACGGCAGGGGGAATTTTTGTCCGCTCTCAATCTGACAGAAGCCTATTTCCATATTCCGATCTGAGAGTCTCATCAGCAATTCCTGCGGTTTGTGGTACCAAGGGGGCACTTTCAGTTTCAAGCCCTGCCTTTTGGACTGGCGATGGCTCCACACACTTTCACCAAGGTAATGGTGGTGGTGGTGGCGGCGCTGCACAAGGAAGGGATCCTAGTTCATCCGTACCTCGACAATTGGTTGATTCGGGCCAAGTCCAAGGAGGAGAGTCGGAAGGTTACGGACAGGGTTGTAGACCTCCTTCAGAGTCTGGGGTGGGTGATCAATCTGGCAAAGAGCAGACTGTTTCCATTCCAGGTGATAGAGCACCTCGGTGGAAGATTCGACACAGGCGAAGGGTGTTCCTTCCGGTTCAGCGGGCAGATGCATTGCGACTGCTGATTCGTCTGTTTATGGCCAGGAAGTCTCCCTCGGCGTGGCATTACCTGCAGGTCCTGGGGATGATGGCGGCTACAATCGAGTTGGTGCCATGGGCCAGGGTCCACATGAGACCTCTTCAGCGGGCTCTTCTCCGTCGGTGGTCGCATCAAAGTCAGTCCCTGTTGGTGCGGCTTCCCTGTCCTCCAGAGACAAGGGAGGCTCTGCAGTAGTGGCTCCGGTCGGGCAGTTTGGAAAGGGGCATGCCCTTAGAAGCCCCAAGATGGTTACAGTTGACGACGGATGCCAGTTTGTCGGGCTGGGGAGCGCACTGCGAGGGGCACTTCACACAGGGGACATGGACATCTGTGGAGGCCCAGTGGTCCATCAACAGGCTGGAATTGCGGGCAGTAGTTTTGGCGCTCAGGGCCTTCGAGCAGTGGGTCCACCAGAAGGCAGTCCAAGTGTTTTCGGACAATGTGACCATGGTAGTCTTTATCAACCGGCAGGGTGAAACAAGCAGCGCTCCCTTGGAGGAAGAGGCAGAGGGGCTGCTGAATTGGGCTGAAAACCATCTGGTGGCGCTGTCGGCGCAGCATGTGGCCGGAGTGGAGAATGTGGAGACAGACTTCCTGAGCAGGCGCAGGGTGGATCCCAGAGAATGGGAGCTCTGCCACCAAGTATACGAGCTGGTGGTTCGTCGATGGTGTCAGCCCATCATGGATCTTATGGCAAGGTTCGAGTCGACCAAGGCCAGCCGCTTCTTCAGCAGAAGGAGGGAATGGATGTCAGAAGGCCTCGATGCTCTGGTCCAGAGGTGGCCCACGGAGGGACTGCTATGTGTTTCCCCCGTGGGCGCTGATAGGAAAGGTGCTGCAGAGGGTGGAAGCCCACCAGGGGTGGGTGATCCTCATAGTACTGGATTGGCCTCGTGCCTGGTATGCCGATCTAGTAAGACTGTTGGCCAACAGGCCATGGCGTCTGCCCGTGAGGGAAGATCTATTGTTTCAGGGTCCCTTACGGATGCTGCAGGTGGATCGGTTCTTGCTTACGGCCTGGCTATTGAAAGGGCGCGGCTGCTTAAGTGAGGATATTCAGGAGCAGTGATTGCCACTCTGCTGAGAGCCCGTAAGCGTTCTACTTGCCTTTCTTACGTTAGGGTCTGGTGCATCTTTGAAGGTTGGTGCGTGGACCAGAGGATTCGACCTATGGTGGCCTCTGTGCCAGAGGTGTTGGAGTTTTTGCAGGCAGGCTTGGAGAAGGGTCTCGCAGCCAGCTCTCTCCAGGTACAGGTAGCGGCCATTCCTTGTTATAGGGGCAAGATCAAGGGGAAGGCGCTAGGCCAGCACCCGGATGTAGCTAGATTCCTGAGGGCGGTAAGGCGTGTGCGTCCTCAGCGGGTAGTGTCGGTTCCTCCCTGGAATCTTAATCTAGTGTTGAATGTCCTAGCAGGGGAGCCGTACGAGCTGATCGAGCGCTCCTCCTTGAAGGACTTGACTCTTAAAACAGTGTTTCTTGTGGCCATCTGCTCGGCGAGGCGTGTTTCGGAACTGAAGGCGTTGTCATGCTGGCCACCTTTTCTGTTGTTCTTCAAAGAGAAGGTGGTCTTGCGGATGGTGCCTTCGTTTCTGCCCAAGGTGGTCTCTCCATTTCATGTGAATCAGTCAATTTCCCTTCCCACCTTTATGGGGGGGGGGAGGGGACAGAGGAGTTACATCTCCACAGGCTTGACGTGAGAAGAATCTTGAAGCGTTACGTGAAGCACACAGTGCTGTTCCGAAAGTCGGAACGTCTGTTTGTATTAGGGGGGCCACGTAGAGGTGAAGCGGCGGCCAAGGGTTCTATTTCCAGATGGATCAGGGAGGTCGTTGCCGCGGCATACATTCAGAAGGGTAGACCAGTTGCGGTGGGTTTCCAGGCTCATTCAACTAGGAGTTTGGCTACCTCGTGGGCGGAGTTTAGCTTTGTGCCGCCCAGGGAGATTTGTAGGGCGGCGACTTGGTCATCACTGCATACCTTCGCTAAATTCTATCGATTGGATGTTCTGGCCTTGGAAGATGCTGAGTTTGGAGGTGAACTGCTCTGTTACATCCCAGAGGTAAAGGGACCAGATTGGAGGAACGCCTAGGAAATAGTAATTAGACCTTACCTGCTAATTAGCATTCCTGAAGAGACTCCAGTCCGGTCCCTGATCCCACCCAGTCTTGGTCAGATCGTCCCGAAGCTTCAGGTAGGTCAAGAAATAGGAAGTTATTGGGGATGTGGTTGCAGGTATCCTGGTGTCAGTGGAAATGTTCCGTAGGCACGGAACTAGTGGACTTACGGGTAAGTTCATATTAGGTACACCTTCTGTCTTGGGGGGAGTGGGGCGAAGATCTTTCTCTCCAAGGAGTCGGGAGGAGTTGCGTCCTTAAGAGGCGGTTAAGTGGTATGCTTAACAGGCTTTTAGACTATGGTGAAAAGACAGTTTGAAGTTCGGTTATGGTTATTCAGTTTATTGGTTAGTTGTTTTTAATGTCTCTCCATTAAGTCTGCTTTGTCAATAGTATACTGAATCTGATGGGAGGAGCCAATGGTATTTATACTGGAGGATCATCAGAAAAAAGTTGAAGAGCTCAGTCTCCAAAGCTGCTGGTAGAGGAGCACAACCCAGAGGTAAAGGGACCGGACTGGAGTCTCTTCAGGAACGCTAATTAGCAGGTAAGGTCTACTCTTTTTTTGCTCCAGATTTAATTCTTGCCATGCACAAAACCTACTGTATGAAAAAGAGACAGTATACTAGCTCTACCCAGGCTGCTCTCCCTTCCCTTATATTGGTGGAAGCCCTACAGGAGGATACTCTGGATCCAGAGGAACATCTTAATAAAAATTCCAAAGGGGAATGGGATCTTTGGAGGGAGGAGGCAGGATTCCCCGCATTCCCAGGTAGTAGGTAGTGCCAGAAGCTGGCTTGAAAGGGGGCAGGGCCATGAGTTGCTTATACCCCATTCCACAGGAAGAAAAGGATCTCCCTCAGATGCCAAAGGTAGATGCTTTGGTGTCTGTGGTGACAAAGAAGACACTATTCCAGTTGAAGGTGGCACAGTGCTGAAGGACCTTTGGGACCGTAAGCCGGAATACCTATTGAAACAAGCCTTTGATACCAGAGCCTTAACACTGTAGGCTTCCATCTGTGGAGCCTATGTAACCAGAGCATCCATTCGCTGGATTAAGGCCTTGCATCAACTGAGGGGGAGGTGCAGACAGTGGCATTAGATGGGGCCAAATTGAAGTCAGCTTCTGCTTATTTGGTGGACGCCTTTTATGATTTGGAATGGGCCTCCTCGAAAACCATGGCTTCTATTACAGTGGCTTGACGTTTTCTATGGTGGCGAAACTGGTCAGTGGATGTTTCATCAAAGACTAGGCTCAGTAAGCTCCCCCTTAAGGGTAAACTGTTATTTGGCGAACCCTGGATAAACTGGTGAAGGATTTGGGTGATCCCAAAGATGGGCGCTTGCTGTAAGATCGTCCTAAAGGGCCCTATCAGTGTAACCCTCAGAGAGGGCAGCCTAGAGATTTTCGAAGATTTCAGCTGGATCTTTTTACCCCCTTTCAGCATGGGTGATAGGAAGCAAACCTTTTGGGAGTACAGAGGATATGGGAGGGGATTTTATTCTCCTCCTCTGGCTCCCATGAAGAAAGCCCAATGAGGTCAGAGCGGCCCAGGCGAACCTGGTTCCAGTAGGAGGTCAGACATAACATTTTTAGTCCATCTGGGCCACGATCACAACCAACCAATGCGTGTTAGAAATCATTCGACAGGGCTATGTGCTAGAGTTTGTGCGGCCCCTCGCTGAGGCGTTTGTGCAGTCACCCTGCTCTACTTCAACAAAGGCGGCGGTGATGGTGTGCGACACTTGGCACCGCTTACTGCAGTTGGCAGCAATAGTTCCAGTGCCACCAGACCAACACTGGTTAGGTCGATATTTGATTTATTTTGCGGTACCGAAGAAGGATGGATATTTTGGCCCTTTCTAGATCTCAAGCACGTCAATCGACTTTTGCGAGTACCACATTTTCGGATAGAAACTTTGTGCTCCATAATCCTAGCAATGAGGCAAGGGGAATTCTGGTTGCGCTGGATCTCACAGAGGCCTACCAACATATTACAATTCTCCCAGAACATCAGCAGTTTTTGCACTTTGCAGTGCCTGTGGGGCACTTTCAGTTCCACACATTGCTTTTCGGCCTGGCCACAGCTCCACGCACCTTCACAAAGGTCATGGAGGTGGTAGCGGCATCCCTACAAAAGGAAGAGACCACACCTGGATGATTGGCTGATTTGTGCAAAGACAGAAGAAGAGGTGGTGACGGCCACTCACTGAGTGGTGGAGTTTCTCCAGAGATTGGGATGGGTAGTCTACCTATCCAAGAGCCAATTAAAGCCCTTGCAGCAGTTGGTATACTTGGGAGCGCTCTTGAATACCAAGGCAAGGTGAATGTCCTTTCCAGCTGACAGGATACGCAAGCTCCAGCAGTAGGTCTTCCATTTTTTGACAATGAAGATGCCAACAGCTTAGTTCTATCTGCAGCTGCTGGGTTCCATTATTTTGGTTTTGGATCTAGTACCTTGGGCTCGGGCCCACATGAGACTGCTTCAGCAGGCACTGCTTTTGCTCTGGGCACCTCGGATCCAACCATTGTCAATGAAACTCCGGTGTCTGGAAGAGGTGCGGACGAGTCTCGATTGGTGGCTACAGGAGATCCAGCTGGTGGCGGGAATGCCACATGGACCACCAGACTGGGTTCTGGTGATGACGGAAATCATCCTTACGGGGTGCAGTCATGCAGGGACACTGGTCCCCAGAGGAGAGCAGTTGGTCCATAAATCATCTGGAGATGCGGGTGATGTTCCTAGCGCTTCAGTTTTTACAGTCTCTGATCCAGGGGGTGGCAATGAGTGTGTGCTCGGACAATGTGACCACAGTGGCCTACATCAACAGACAAGGGGGCACAGGCAGTGCTGCTCTAGGGGAGGAGATTTGCCTCTTACTGATGTGGGCAGAAGTAAATCTGTCCACTCTCTCCATGGCGCATGTAGCGGGCAAGGAAAATATACAAGTGGACTATCTCAGTTGGCATTGCTTGGACATTACATTCTGATGGAGATTTCTGATAATGGACCTTATGGTGTCCCTGTCCAGTGCTAAGGCAGCCAGGTTCTTCAGCAGGCGGAGGGAGCACATGTCCGAAGGGCTCGACACTCTCACACAGAAGTGGCCATCGAGGGGGATCTTCTGTATGTGTTTCCGCCCTGGGCTCTGATAGGGTGGCTCTTACAGCGCATAGAGGCTCACAGCGGTTCAGTAATTCTCATTATCCCAGACTGGCCTCTCAGGCCATGGTATGTGGAACTGGTCAGGCTTCTGATTGACAAGCCCAGGAGACTTCCTGACAGAGTCAACCTGCTGGTGCAGGAGCGATTCTGATGGCTGAGGTGGATCAATTCTCACTTACTGTCTGGCTCTTGAGCGGCTGTGGCTGAGGCATAAAGGCTATTCGGCTTCGGTGATTGCAACGCTGTTGACGTCCAGGAAGTGATCTACTGCTCTGGCTTATGTGCGCATGTGGTGAGTGTTTGAGAGCTGATGTTCTCCTAGGAATATTCAACCCTTTGTTGCCACCCTATGGGATATTTTATTGTTTCTCTAGGATGAAGCTGCAGATCGCAGCTCTCACTTGTTACAGAGGATGCGTGCAGGAGTGTTTCTTAGCAACGCATCTGGATATGGTATGTTTCCTCACAGCTGTTAAGTAAGTTCAACCTCCATTGTACAAAGTCATTCCTCTTTGGGACCTTAATTTAGTGCTGAATGACCTAACGGAACTGCCCTTTGAGCTGTTGGCTATGGCATCTTTGAAGCACCTCACTTTGAAAACTGTCTTCCTAGTGGCTATGTGCTCGATGCATAGGATTTTGGAATTGCAAGCATTGTCTTGTAGGGAGCCCTTTCTCATGATGTCAAGAGAGAAGGTGGTCTTGAGAACAGTTTGTTTGTTTCTACCTCAGGTGATTTCTAGTTTTCATCTGAATCGGTCAGTGTCTCTCCTGGCTTTCACAGCATTAGGCGGCACGGAGGAAGATCGATGGCTGCACAAACTGTATGTTTGCAGGGTATTATGTTGGTTCCTTAAGAGGACTGAATCCATTTGGAAGTCTGATCACCTGTTTGTATTGTTTGGGGGGCCGCAAAGAGGCAAGGCAGCCTCCAAGACAACAGCGCACTGGATGAAGGAGGCTGTAATCTCCGCCTATACTGGTAAAGGTAAAGTAGTGCCAGTTGGCCTTAGGGCTCATTCCATGAGTGTTCAGGCAGCATCTTGGGCAGAACATGGTTTGGTTCCGCTGGCAGACATTTGTAGAGCTGCGACATGGGCATCTCTGCATACCTTTACCCAGCATTTATTTATTTTTATTTTATTTAATTTATTGTTTTTATATACCGCCTTTCAGCAGAATCAAAGCGGTTTATAAATAACAGTTAAGAAACATTACTTATTAATAGATTTCCAAGAGGTTTCAACATAGAACAAGAAGGTATTTGAAACATTAGCAATTGCACGGTGCCAGGTAACAATATAACTTATTTACAGGTATGTACAATATGTACAAGGGAATTTATTTATAGGGGCGAAGATATCCACATAACAGTGGTGCATCTATTAGTATATAACAGTTGGCTTTGATTAGGTACCTTAACATGGAAGAGGTCAGGGGGATGGTGGGGGGGGGGAGGGAGGATCAGTATCCTGTTTGTGCTGGAGTCTATGTTATGTGGAGAAGAGATCTTGTGTTGGTTCATCGGTGTCAAAATGCTCTGTGAACAGATGTGTCTTAAGTAGTTTACTGAATGAGATCAGGTCCGAGGTGGCTCTATGCTTATCTGGGAGGGAATTCCATATCACTGGTGCAGTGAAGCTAAAGGCTCTGTTGGTTGTTGCCCTGATGAACTTTCTGTTTGTGGTTGGTACGATAAGCATGTTATGAATATATTCCCTTATTCTGTCATTTGGGAGGTTCTTTATGAGGTTAATTAGGTAAGATGGAAGCAAGGATATGAAAAGTGAAATTAGACCTTACCTGCTGATTGTCTTTCCTTGAGTCCTCACTCAAGTTAAGGGTCTGAAATTTTTCTTAGGGGGCCAGTAAGCTGGTGATTGGAGCTACTCCAGCTGGTCTAAGGGGGAAAGATCATTGAAGAAATACATCTGGTAATGGGACGAGATCTTTCTCCTTCGAGGGTGGACATCGTGACAAGTACCTCTCTGTCAGCACAGCTCATCCTCCTTTTTCATTCTTATTCTGTAGATACTTTCTAATTATGTTGGGTGAATGCAATTCATGGATATACTTCTGTTGCTTCAGGCTGGGCTCTTTGGGGGCTTGATGCGCTCTCTGGTAGGCTGCTTTGTCAATAGGATACTGGATTCTGGAACTGAAGATGGAGCTCTTGTACTGTCACATCAGAATTCTGACATGCTCAGTCCTCAGCTGTTGGTGGAGGGAGATAATCCACTTATTTTTGATGACTGGAGGGACTCAAGGAAAGACAGTTAGCAGGTAAGGTCTAATTTCATCTTTGTGCTTGCTTCACTATACCTGAATAAAATAAAATCAAAATAAAATCTTCTTGTCTTATTAGGTTTTGTGTGCTAAAATTGATATCTTTGGATGTTATCTGATTCCATGGGAGTGACGTTATCAAGAGCAGCTCAATGGACTACTGCTGGTTTTGGAACTGGCAAACTGGAAATTACCCCTTTGAATGAGTCTCTTCTAAATGACATTGTTAACTATGTTGAGAATTTCAGCAATAAACATCCTCAAGAAGCAGCATTTGTTTTCAGAGAACCATTGGAATGGACTACAAATATGAATCCTTTAGCATTTGAATCTGGCTATGAAACTAGGTGAGTCTGATTCAATTACTTAGTGATTATAAAACTTTAATTTAGATATTTGTATTTTTTTCCAATTTTATTTTTACTAAATGTTATGATGGTGCTAATGAACATAAATGTTAAAAAAGGAGAGATTTTAACATACCTGATAAACTTCTTTCCTTGAATCCTGCTGGATCAGTCCAGATGAGCGAGTATTGGCAGAGCAGGTGGCAGAGTGTAGAGTACTCCTCTGAGGGCTATGTTCCAGGTGTGCCCACAGTACCGCCTGAAAGTCAAAGGTGGCTACCTCAAGACCTCCTGAATGACACTGAGCCTTCTAACCGAGATTCCATATCATCCTACTAGACTAGTCCAGACAAGTGGGTTGTGTTCTCCTACCAGCAGCTTGGTAGAGAAAAGAACCAATGAAAAGCCCAGGTTTCAGTGATGTGACTTCCATGCCTCTATATGCTTTAGCCACCAGAGATCTCTTCAGTATTTCTTTGTCTCCAGCAGATGGTGGATGGATTTTCTTCTCTCTGAAGAAAATTCTAAAGATTTGGGAGGAAAAGATTGATTAAATGCTCATGAACGACCACCTTAAAGGTGACTCTCACTTGAGTGCAACATGGAAGGCTCCACCAGACTGCAGTCTTTTCGGTAGCCATACAAGGAAGGAAAATTGGTTCTAAGCTCCACGTGCTTATCATAATAAAAGCCTGTTGAGCAGCCAGAAATTGGAAGAATTTGGAAGAGTGCAGCAGCAGCCTCACACAATCTCAAAGCTACCTCCCCCCTGCTCTCTCCAAAAGATTGCAGAAAACTCTCAGAAGGATCTGCCTGCCAGCCACCTTAAAAACAGTGCCACAAAAACCAGTGAAACAGTATCAAGGGAGTAGAGCTGAGCCCGGCACATATGCCCTGCTGGGGCTCTCGGGGTGAGTACCAAGGCTTAACCTTGTCATTGTCCTTGTTGGGGGCTCCCGATTCCGTCTGTGCAGGACACAATTAAGGGTAGACTGCTGATGACCATTGGCGCGGTGTAGGGGTTTCCCACCATTTTCTGCATGTGTTAGTAGTGCTTTCTCCTATTTTGCACCTGGCGGTCGCATGGTTTGTACGCATGTTCCGCCCGAGCGGCTCCAATAAGCGTTCCTACCCTAACGCCTATAACGCGCGCCGCAGTAAAAGCAGCCTTATCACTGCTGTTGTGATACTTGTCTTAACTCTCTATATCTTCTTCCAGGAATTGTTTTGCCTGTGGAAAACAAGGTGCCTTATCTCTGGCTTCTAGACCCTGCTCTTCTAGCATGGCAGCTCCTGAGTTGTCCCTGGAGGTATTGCTCCCTCTCTCTATGCTAAGAGATGCGGTTAGTCCAGCTTTGCCTGCTTAAGGGCAGGGGGTGGGGGATGGCACTGTGGATAAGGATAACCAGCCGGTTGGAGGTTCCGGTGACTGTGCTGTGCACTGCTCCTCATCCTTCTGGGGATTGATGGTGACTGGGTCCCCTGGTGTAGGGGTATTATTTCTGCAAGGAGAGCTACCGTACTTTGGATTGTCCTTCCCAGAATTCTTTTCCTTTTTACAACAGGTCTGATCATTCTGGCGTGGAAATTCAGACCCTGCGACCTCTGGGTTCCACTGAGTGCAGTCTCATGAGGGACTGACTGAGAATGGAAGCCCTGTTTGATTGCCTATGACTAAGCATCCTCGGAGACGTGCACCCCATGGAGATGGGGATCAGCTGGGATCTGTCAGAGATCTGGACTGTGGCTTGAATTGAGATGTCTGATGTGGATGAAGAAGTACTCTTGTCTTCAGAGGATTGTGAGGAGGTTGATGTTGTCCGCCTGTTCTGGAATTATCCACCTGTTCTGGAAGGAGGAACTGGAGATGTTGATTTCCAGGGTCTCATCCACCTTGAGCTTGGCAGTTGCTCCAGGCATGGAGCAGTAACTGATGATGCACACACTTCTGCAAGGTTTGTGGAAATCCACTCTTCCTGTTCTTGTAGGTGCTCAAGGACCTGTTCTGGTTGGAGTTGAATTCCCCTAACTCCCCACTTTAGGGGTTAAGGGTGTATAAGAGGATGCACACTCTCCCGGAGAGCGGAGTGTGGTTTGATGTTTCCAAGGTGGATAATGCAGGTCATGACGGTTACCAGACAGACCTGTGGGAGGCGGATCGTCCTTAAAGGATTCTCTGGTCCAAAAGGTGGATTCATGTTGAAGATCTAGTTTGCTGCAGCAGCTGCTTTCTTCAGTTAGCAGTATGTGCAGGCCTCACATTTCAAGCCCTGCTCCAATGGATTCATTCTCTTCCACCAAGTGATTCTACCCCTCTTTTGGAGTCTGCTACAGCCTTCCTTTCTGATGCCTCATATGGCCTGGTATGTCTAGCGGCCAAGGATTGTGCCCTGTCGATGGTGGCCCAGCGTTGGCTTGACTTGGACATGGGGCAGCAGACTCATCTTCCAAAAGCTGGTTGCCCATCTGGCCTTAGAGGGATGCTTCTGTTGGGTCTGATTTGGAGAAGCTATTGAAGGACCTGGAAGAGACAAAATCTTACTGCCTTTCGGAGGACAGGTTCAAGGGGTCTGTGAAGCGAGCAGGAGCCCCTTTTCTGTTAGCCTCTGCCCCGTCCTCATGGGCGCGCTGTTCGGACTTCTGGGGGTCTCGGGATTCCCATCACTATCAGCCTGGAAAGTCTTTCTTCTTCCTTTGCTTATGGACTTCAGGCTTATTCTCAGTCCTTTTGTGGAGCACATGAGCCCAGGGACCCGGTCCTATCCAGAGGGAGAACCTTCCTGGGCTGCACAGTGAAGGTTTGGGGCCTCCTTCCCTGGCTCCTCCAGTTGGGGGGCCCCCTTCCCTGGTTCCTCCAATTGGGGGGAGATTTCTCTTTTTCAAGAATGGACCTGAGTCACCAAGGATCCGCTGGGTGCTAGACTACATTCAGTACGGCTATGGCCTGGAAAGCAAAAAGCCGATCCTGGCCGCTTACATCTTCTCTTCTGGTGAGTCTGCAAACAACAGGGCCATTGTGTGGATCACCTTGGACCAGTTGCCTCTTCTGAATGCAGTGGTACCTGTTCCCCCATATGTTAGGGGCAGGGGCAGGTATTTCATTTGTTTCGTGGTGGCTGACACAGTAGGAATATTCTGGCCCATTCTGGACCCCAAGTGTCGATGAGCGCTTGTGTGTCATGTGTTTCTGGATGGAAATTTTCTGATCCAGATTCAGGCAGTGCAGAAAGTGGGTTCCTGGCATCTCTGGTTTTGGCCAAGGCATATTTTCATATCCCGATCTGGGAGATCAGCAAGTATGTGTTTTGCCATGCTTGGCTCTCACCTTCAGTTGGCTGTCCTTCCATTCGAATTCTCCACTGCCCGAAGGACGTTCTCCAAGGTCATAGTGGTAGTGTCTGCGGCGCTATGGTACCAAGGGATTTTTATGCACCCAAATCTGGGCTACTAGCTTATCCAAGCCCATTCTCCTTCAGAGGCATTTCGGGTAGCTCCCCAAATAGTTTTCTATCTGATGAACTCAGCTGGGTGATCATTTGGGGAAGAGCCAGCTGTTGTATTCCCAGATCCTGGAGTTCCTGAGAGCAAGTTTTTGATACTCTAGTGTGCGGAGTCTTTCTGCCAGTGTAGCTGGGTTTAAGAAAGGTTTGGACAAATTCCTGAAGGAAAGGTCCATAAATCATTATTAAAAGGGACCCAGGATATCACTGTTTGACCCAATACAAGTATTGAGGAACCTGTGTCTTTTGGGGAGACTTCTAGGTATTTATGACCTAGATTGGCCACTGTTGGAAACAGGATACTGGGCTTGATGGACCTTGGTCTGACCCAGTATGGCATTTCTTATGTTCTGTTTCCAACAGTGGCCAATCTAGGTCACAAATACCTAGCAGTTTCCCTAAAAGACACAAGTTCCACAATGCTTGTATTGGGGCAAGCAGTGGATATCCCGGGTCCCCCTTAATAATGGTTTGTGACCTTTCCTCCAGGAACTTGTCCAAACCTTTTTTAAACCCGGCTACACTAATAGCTTTTGCTACATAAACCAGTAAAGAATTCCAGAGTTTGATTACATGTTGAGTGAAAAAATATTTTCTCTTGTTAGTCTTAAATAGGTTAGCCTGTAGCTTCATTGCTTGTCCCCTAGTCTTTCTATATTTTGATGGTGTAAACAATCAATCTGCATATCTTCAGGAACAAGCAGGAATGTAGTCTTCATATACAGGTGATGTCGGTACCGACAGAGCCCGCACGGGAACACTCCCCAGCGTCCAATAGGAAATCTTTTGGGAGCATCCCACTTAGCCTGCGTAGCTGCATTCACGCTCTCCCTCCTCAGTTCTTCGTTTTCCATGGAGTCGACAGTGAACAAATCCTGTCACCACATAAAATTACTGTTTTTCATATTTTTGTGGTTCGTGTCTGCCTTCCTTTCAACGCTGGTACTGACCTCCGTCGGTACCTTTTTCTTTGTTTCTTCTTTCTTCTCCAAAAAAACAAACAAACTGTGCAGAAAAGGATTTTTTCTTTTCCTCAGGCGCATCAACGCCATCTTAGTCCTAAGCCCTCTATTTGTCTCTGATAAAATGGAGAAACCATCTAGTGGTTTTAAGAAGTGTTCTAAGTGTGGTGGTACCATCTTGGCCATAGACACCCATGACTGGTGTCTAAAATGCTTAGGGCCTAATCATCAAGCCATCAGAATATCCTCTCTGTAGAAAGATGATGAAGAGAGGCCTGTAGAATCGAGCTGCAAAGCTGGGCATCCTCTTCGCCTCCAACACCATCTGTTTAGCATGAACAACATCGAGAGCTACATCTTCCTCCCAAGGATCTCAGGTATTGAAACCTAAGTCTTCATTGAAGGCTGGCCGCTCCCCCCCAAGTGTAGATCTCCTCCCAAGCATTGAGATGCCTCTGGTGTTGCCCTGGAGGGGGACACACCGGCCAAACAACCACGGTGGGAGGACCTTCCCTCCAAAGCCTTAGTGGAGTCCCAGGATGCTCCCGAGCCTCCACCTCTAGAGAGCTCCTAGTGACATGCTCAGGGATTGTGGCCTGTAATTCTGGTACCGCTACCCAAACATCGGCAAGCTCCATGGATCAATGTATCCTTGCCATTGAGCAGAGCTTAGCGGCCTTACTGGTGGCCTCAATTTCAGTGAAACCCTTACAGTCGGTTCCGCAGGTGTCGGTAACGAAACAGGCTGCATCGACCTTTTTTGCCACTTTCCACGCTAACACTCATGCTGGCCCTCGAATCCATTTCGGGTACAGAGGTTCCGACTACACAGATTCCAGGTATCGGCTTCAACTGGTACCAAGTTCGTACGGAGCGGGAACACCCTGCTCGACGAAACTTTGAGTCTTTAGATTTCGATTCCTCAGACGATGAAACGGCCAGTACTCGAGACATGCAAACTCTCCCAGAGGACCCATCTCTGTCCCCACAACGCCGCATGTCCCCACTAGAAGACATGTCTTTCCAAGACTTTATTCGGGATGTTGCTAGGAGCCTGTCCATAACAGTAACATCGGAAAAAGAGCCTAGGGCCAAAGAATAGGAAATTCTTCAATACCCGATGGCTCCAAAAGAGACAGCTATGCTCCCTATCCATCAGATACTTCACGACCTCATGCTTTGTTTGTGGGAGACACCTCTGACTATTTCTCCTCATACCCGCCGGCTCGATACCATGTACCAGGTACTGGAGCGTCCTGGTTTTCAAAGGGCACAATTGCCGCATCATTCCATGGTAGTGGAATTGGCGATGTGTCAAATCAAGAGCACAAAAACACATTCCTCAAACCCTCCAGGTAGGGAATTGAGAACCCTCGATGCTTTTGGTCGATGTTGCTTTCAAGTCTCCATGCTATCGGCCAGAATTAGTTCCTACCCTTTACCATCTCTCCACATACCTGACAACTCAATACCATGTACCAGGTACCGGAGTGTCCCGGTTTTCAAAAGATGCAATTACTGCACCATTCCATGGTGGTGGAATCGGCAATGCATCTAATAAAGAGTGCTAAGACACATTTCTCGAACCCTCCAGGTAGGGAATCGAGAACCCTCGATGCTTTTGATCAATGTTATTTTCAGGCTCCATGTTATCGGCCAGGATCAGTTTCTATATACTCTATATGGGTATGTTCCTTAGAGAGGTGGCTAGGGATTTGGAGTTAATAACTCCTCTTCTACTTGATGACAAGAGGGCGGATTATCTCACCCTTGAAAAGCATGCTCAGAATGTCTCAAAATTTGTTAAGAGAGCAACTTTTGATTGCTTTGAGTGCATCAGCAGAACTCACCCATCTGCATCGGTGCACGCAGGATTGCTTAGCTCCAAGCACTGGATCTTGAACAATGGATTCAAGATAAGCTGGGCAGTATCCCTTGCACCGGTGAAAACCTTTTTGGCAAGGATTGGCAAGACAAGGCCTCGCAGTTGGAGTCTGAGAACACTACCCTAAATAGGCTCTCTAGATCTACTGCCAACACAGCTAAGAAGAAGGCAGCAAAGAAAGCCTTCTTCAATAAAAAGAAGTAGTATTATCCTTCTTATATCTCCGCTGTTCAATGTCAGCATAATGCTCCTCAGAAGGGACAGCAACCTCCAAAACAGCAAAAGAAGGCTCTGACTCCCAAGTCTCAGCCACCTCAACAGACTCAGTCTGCTCCGGGTTTTTGACTCCTTTCTAGAGAACATAGCTGTCCTGCCTCTGGAGAATCCCGACCCCATTCACATTCCCAGCAGACTCTGCCATTATGCTCACAGATGGCATCTCATTACCTCGGAGCAGTAGACATTAACAATAGTACGGGAGGGATACAGACTTCATCTACGAAGCCTACCCCCTCCGACTTCACCGAGAGAGTTCCATTCTCAGCCCCCTCTCACTGCTCTGTTACTACAAGAGGTCACCTCCCTTCTATTGCAGGGCTAAATAGAGGAGGTTCTTAAATTCCAATGGGCTTCTATTCTCCCTACTTTCTTATCCCAAAGAAAACAGGGGGATACAGGCCCATTCTGGACCTGTTTATTCACACCTTCAAAAAAACCATAACGATTAGTAAGACAAGACATTCCTTGGCTAAAGCCATGTTGGCTGTCTCCCATTAAGTCATGACCATCTACATGTTCAGTAATTTTGTTTTTTTATAATGGTTTCTACCTTTTTTCCCGGTCAGGCTCACCGGTCTATAGTTTTCCGGATCACCCCTATAACCCTTTTCAATGTGTTATCCACAAAGACTCCTTAATCTTTTTCCTGGGTGGTTGTTCCTAATATGGAACCTTGCATTGTGTAACCATAGTTTGGGTTGTTCTTTCCTAGGTGCATAACTTTGCATTTGTCCACATCAAATTTCATCTACCATTTCAACATCTAGTCTTCCAATTTATCAAGGTCCCCTTGCAATTTTTCACAATCCTCTTGTGTTTTAACAACTTTGAATAATTTTGTGTCATCTGCAAATTTGATTACCTCACTCATTCTCATTTCCAGATCATTTACAAATATGTTAAAAAGTAGTGGACCCAGCACAGATCCCTTGGGTACTCCACTATTCACCTTTCTCCATTAGGAAAATTAGCCATTTAACTCTACCCTCTGCTTTCTAGCTTTTAATCAGTTCCTAATCCACACTAGTACACTGGCTCCAATCCCATGACTTTTTAATTTTGCCAAGAATCTCTTGTGAGTCCCTCACTTCCAGTCCATCCTGTGTGCTTGCAGGATGCTTAAGGAGATAGTAGCCTATCCTATTCCCTAAATCGTGCAAGATCTACAAGCATCGGTTTGTAAGACTCTAGCTTCAGTTCACCCTTTGTCCAGATGGCTAGACCTGAAGTATAAGGTGCTGCTGGCTCCTGGTTTTCAGCACCAACAGCTTCCCCATCATTCTATAGTTTCAGAGGCAGTCATCAAGAAAGCTAAAGGCACGAAGTCCGTCGCCCAAACTCCACCTGTTAAGGACCAGCAGACCATGAACTCTGTGGGGCGAAAGTCCTTTCAAAGTGGTATCCTCACCATGATTGGTTTAGCATACCAACTTCAGATCCTCCATTGCCATCATGACCTCCTTCTGCAGCTGGGTGACTCTGCCCTTCTGAAGGGTGATGACCATCAACAACTCCAAGAAAATCTTCAGAAATCCCTCTGTCATATCATCCGGGCCATCTTCGACACATATGATTTGGTGGCCTGTTCTACAGCTGCTGCCATATATGCATGCCACACAGCATAGCTTCATGTATCTAGCCTTCAAGAAGATCTCCATGACCGCCTGGCCAATGCTCCCTGTCAGGGAGACAGTCTCTTTGGGCCCAAGTTCCATTCAACCACAGTTAGAGAACTGGCAACTCAACCGCCTGAAAATACTTAACAATCCGGCCGTCCGCAATACCTTCAGTACAGAAGGGCATATCATTACCAATAATTCTACCCTCGTCAGTGTTTCCAGCCATACTCAAGGGGCCGACCCAGTGTCTGCCCAATAACAGCCCTTGGCAGTGTGAACGGAAGCAACCAGCAGCAGCTCCACCACTGCCCACCAAACCGGCCCCAAGCTTTTTACTACCAGTAGGGGGCCACATCCAGCATTTCAGAAAGACCTGGCAGTCCATCACAATGGACAGATGTGTTCTCGAGATTGTTGCGGGTGCTATGGGGTCAACTTTACTTTGCCCCCAACATCCTGTCCATCATCTATCTCTGTTGAAAGAGAGATCACCGATCTTCTCGACTGCAACACCATCGAAGTGGTCCCAGAACAAGATCGGAAACATGAATTCTACTCCCGTTTTTTTTCTCATTCTGAAGAGGTCAGGCGGTCTTTGACCTATTCTCGACCTCAGAGGGTTAAAACTCCATGTGAAGCGGAGAAATTCACAATTCATTCCCTAGCCACATCCTTCCATTGCTCTGGGAGGACGACTGGCTTGCCTTCCTGGACTTAAAGGATGCTTACACACACATCCCCATCTACCCTCAAATACATTCATTTTCGCTTCCTGATGGATCACTATCGATACAAGGTTCTGCCTTTTGATCTTTCCTCAGCTCCAAGAGTCTTTGCAAAATGCCTAGCGGTAGCATCTGTGCACCTGTGGTGCAATGAACATTGCATCTACCCTTATCTGGACAATTGGCTCATATCAGGTTCAGCAAGAGACCAAGCACTGACTTCACTTTGTCACCCCACACAATTATTACAAGAGTTGGACTTCATCATCAACACCCAAAAATCCAAAATGGAACCCCTCCAATTACTTCACTTCATTGGGGCCCTCTTGGACACCTGAAGTGGCCAAGCTTTCCTGCCCGATGATAGGGCAGCTATCTTGCAAAACCTTTGCACCAGGTTATCTTGGCTTCGGAGCGCCTCGGCTCATACTCTTTTTTCCATCTCCTGGGACACATGGTGGCCACTGTCCATGTCATTTCTCTGGCTCTCCTCTATATGCGGCCTCTACAATGGCATCTCAGACTGAATTGGAACCAGCATTCCCATGTTCTTTGCAAGCACATTCCCTTGTGGGGCCCAACCAGTGCAACTTGTATCAGTCTCTCTACTAGTGGACGACCTGAGCCAACATCACAAGTAGATGGCCGTTTCTGGAACCACCACATCAACTCACTCTGAGTACCAATACTTTGCATCTTGAGTGAGGTGCTCATCTCCTCCACCTCTCCACACAGGGACACTGGTCCCCATCGGAAGCTCGGCCTCATATCAATCTTCTCAAATTGCATGCTATCCTCTATGCATTCTATGCCCTCAGAAGCTGGACTGCAACAAAACATTGTTAATACAAACACACAACAAAGCCACCATGTTTTACATCAAGAAGCAGAGGGACTCAGACTCCCTCTGCTGCAAAGCCACCTGGCTCTGGCTCTTCGCTCTATCCATCGGGACATTCCTGAGGGCCTTCTACCTTCCAGGGTCGCAGAACCAGCTGCAGACTCCATCATTCCACATTTCATTCCGCAGGAGTGGTCCATCGATTTCAGCATCCTATCTTGCATCTTCCAGAAGTGGGGCACTTCAGAGGTGGACCTTTTCACATCTGCTGACAACACCAAGTGCACCCTTTTTCTGCTCCATCTGCTCCAGTACCAAGTGATGGGCCTCAGATGCTTTCCTCATCTCATGGAAACAGACTCCTCTATGCATTTCCTATGCTTCCTCTCATACTCCAGGTCCTGCTGAAGACCCACATCGACCATGCCACATTAATTCTCATTGCCTCGCAGTGGCCCAGACAACTGTGGTACCCACATCTCCTAGCCATGACACAGGACGGTTCCCTACCTCTCAACTCTCACTATTTCTCGTCATGCAACATGAAGGTCACCTACTTCATATCAACTTTCAGTCTCTTGCACTGACCACATGACTCCTACATGGTCACTAGCTCTGCAATACTATCTTTTAGATGACATCTAAGCTACCTTCATAGCATCCCAGAAGTCATCAACTCAACTCTTCTACCACTGAAATTGGTCTTGCTCCCACTGGGCCCAATCCAGCGGTCTCGACTCCCATCTCTTGCCTGGTGGACCATCTGCTATCTTACCTGCTGCATCTTTCCAACTCGGGGCTGCCATCCTCCTCGGTACGATACCACTTATCTGCCATTGCAGCTTCTCATAAGTACTGGAATGGAAAACCTATGTTCCAGCATCCACTCGCAGACCGTTTCATGAAAGGTCTCTTTAACATGAAGCCCCCGCTTAAGCCACCACCTCCAGCATGGAATCTTAACATCATCTTGTCTGAGCTCATCAAACCACCCTTTGAACATTAGGGATGGCGTCCATGAAGCATCTTACCTGGAAGACCACTTTCGTGGTGGCCATCACTTCTATCAGGCGGGTCAGCAAACTCCAAGCACTTGTCCACTACCCCTCCTATACACAATTTCTGCTTGAAAAAGTGCTTCTTCAAACTCATCCAAAATTCTTTCCTAAAATCATCTCAACTTTTCATCTCAGTCAATCCATTGTCCTTCCCATCTTCTACCCTTCTGCACTGGCAGATTCACTTGATCATTCTCTATACTTCCTGGACTGCTGTCGAGCTCTTCTCTACTACTTTCGAGCAACTCGTCCATTCCGCAAAGCTTCACAGTTGTTCCTCATCTTCAGTCCCAAAATTCTGGGCAATCCACTTCCAAACAAACAATTTCTTTCTGGATCGCAGATTGCATCTCTTTCTGCTACAAACAAGTGGGCCAAGCACCACCGGGCAGGATAGGTGATCACTGCTTTCGAGCCACAGCAATGACCATAGCCAGTTTAGCTTCATTTCCTCTTCAGGAGATCTGCAAAGCAGTCACCTGGTCTTCCCTGTGCACCTTCGCAAAGCATTACAGCTTGGACCACGCCTCAGCCCAAGACCTGGCTTTTGGCCAGGCCGTCCTCCGAAATCTTCCTGTCTAACTCCTTCCACCCTCTGTAGTCCACCCGGGCCACATTGAACCCCTGATGGGGCAGTCCTCAGCTTTTGGACTCACTATTGAGTGTGCCTGCATAACCCATGTTTGTCTCTGGAGAAAGTGTGGTTGCTTGCCTGTAACAGGGGTTCTCCAAAGACAGCAGGGGTATGTGGCCACACTCGCCCACCCACCTTCCCCTCTACAAGGACAAAAAAAAAGAAGAATTAACAGTTCTCTACATCATCTACCGTTTTGGACCAGTGGGTTCCTTCCCTGTCATCTCGGTATCCTCGGATCTCGCATGTCTGTGCATCATGCTGGGTATCTGCTCTTGAGCAGACTAAGGAGGCGAGAGTTTGCACGGAAGATTCAACACATGCTCAGAGAAGTCATAAAGACTTCTCTAAGCTAGGGGAGAGCCTGGCACACTGGTGCTGCCTCAGACAACACCATTGAGTGTGGCTGCATACCCCTGCTGTATACGGAGAACCCCTGTTAAAGGTAAGCAACTATACTTTCTCATCACTCACAGCACTCACTGCTATAACAATTAAGAACATACAATTCAAACCTTCCCAATGCGTGCATCATAACATACTGTGGTATACTGTCCACCTCCCTACAGTACAGACCTCATACAGTTCAAAGGGTTACAGAGAGACTCCATTTCTAGTTTATGCATCTTTCAGAAGTAGTGAAGCAAAAGGTACAGCATCCAACCATAGAGAAATACCCAGTACAGCAATTAATATAGATGGATAAGGAGAAAGAAACTAATGGAAGGGCGCAAATGCATTAAAAACTACAGAAACTTTAAAGGATGCTTGTACCCCTCTTCTTCAGCTTGTCCTGGAAGTTTATATAAGGCAGTCATCTCTCAAATATATCAAGCTGCTTCCTGGCAAGAGCTGTGAGTTTCTTTGCTTCATATATTTCTAAAGTCTCATGTCTGTTTTCTTATCCTGCTTCAATAAAGCAAAAAGGTCACTTCCAGAGTGAAGCATAAATCAAAAACCAGAGAAAATCACTCCATTCAAAACAAAAACTATGGTAAATACATGGAGCCACAAAAAGAGTACCCAAAAGGGAGAGGATGTCTCAGAACTATCGGGCAAGAAACAGGCATCCAGGAAAACATATATGCCACTGCCCTTGCACATCAATGATCAACCCTACTCCACTCTCAGAATGATCCAAGTATATTTCAAAACATTTGTTTTCCAATGACAGAACAGCAGATCAGATTACTCCAAACTTAGCTTAAACAAAAGGCCAAGGAACCACATCATGTCTTGACGAATAATGAGATCTGCTATGCCCCAACACCTGTCTTCGGCACCCATTAAGCGTGGTGGTGTTAAGTTTGGAGATGAAGTTTGCGAGTGTATCTTTTGAGGTGGGGGCAAAATCTGACCAGCATGCGTTAGATGTTAAATCTGGGCAGATAGGCTCATTTGTTGCAGCTGTTTGACTTTTCAGTTTGTCTTTGTAGTGGTTCGCTATTGTGGGTCGGTGAGTTGATCATGGGAGTCTGTGTTTGATGAGTGGTTAGTAAGAGATTTTACAATAATAAATAGCTCTCTTAGGCGGTTAAGAGACTTGGATAAGATGGAGTGGTAGTAGTCTTTTTTGGCAGAGATAATGGTTTCTCTGTATTGTCTTACAGAAGGCCTATAAGAGAGCGAAATATAACCATTGGGAATGGCTCCTTATGCCAAAATCTATAGGTTCTGATTCAACACTGTTATCTACAGCACCATCCATAACGTGTTTATTGCAACATTCTAGCTTATCAGGCCGTATAGCAGCTTCAATACGTAAGAGATGGAATTTTTCCTTATGACTCATCCTAAGTTTTCTGGCAGCTCTCTACGTATGGCATATAGTAGAGGTAGGAATTTAAGAGATTGGCTATGTTCGGCAGTCCCTCGACAGAAGACTTCTGCTGTAATTCAGGGACATGTGAAATGTGGCCATTGTTTATATTGTAATGTTATGGAAGGTATGATTTGTACTAAATATATAAGTAAAAGTCATCAACTTAGAAATAATACAACTTGCAATACTTCTTATGTAGTATATGCGCTATGGTGTCCTTGCTTTAAACTGTATATTGGTAAGACCACATGCTCTTTAAAAACGCGATAGCAGAGCACAAATATAGTATTAATAAAGCGAGAATTGAAACACCTTTGTTTCAGCATTGCTTTTAGCCATGCTTTTGAAGAATTGCGCTGCACAGTATTAGAACATGTCCCTTTAAATATACAAAGAGGGGATAGAGGATGTCTGCTGCTACAAAAAGAACAGAAATGGATCTATGAATTAAACACACTGGATCCGTATGGATTGAATGATAAAATAGAATGGACGTTGTTTATGCGATATTCTGTTAGGTAGCTTTGAAGTTCCAATCGTTTCTAGTTTCTGTTTTAATCATTTTGTATGTGTTACATGTGGTTTGTGTGGTTGGAGATTGTTTTTTTAAATGAGAGGCTGCGTCAGCTCTAGCGAGCATTTTCATTGGTAGGAAGTTCTTTCAAAAGCGAGTGACATCAGACTCTGCTTGTATGATAGCGGTGGGAGACATTCTCTGTGTCTGGTTTTTGAAACTTCTATGGAAATTTATGTGATAAGAAACCCCTGAAGAAGCCATTTTGGTGAAACAAAAGCTTTTGTTGGGTATTTCGCCGTGATGGTGGACCCCTTCGAGTGTCTGGCAGTTGCGGTGGACAACTTTAATGGAATCGGGCGTGGGGGCTGTGTGGCTGCCTTGGCTACCAACATATGCTGAACCCATGGAACTGCTCAGATAAGTGAATGTGAGTTTTCTTAAAGGCATGTAGATAACTTTCTATTTAAGAAATTTTTTCTGTTTTGTTACAGGAAATGGAATAGAATTCCGTGGGTTTTGATTCTGTGTAGGAATATAGCCGCTATTTTTTAATACGTTATTGCTATTTCTATTGAGACTATTGAGAATCCTAAAGAGTACTTTTTTGGATATAATTGTTGGGTTGGTTTATTAAATTATTGGAAGCTTGTGTAATATTAAAATTAAAATTTGAGAATAAAAAATATAAGAAGGCTTGAGACCAGTGATGTGAGCGTCTGCTAATCCCTTTGGTGATTGATTTCGCCACATGAAGGGTTTCAGCCTCCTGAGGTCGCATTAGCCTTTGTTGAGATCTAGTGTATTTGTAATTGTGGGAAATGATTTGCAAGATTATTTGAAAAATATTTGATTTTGATTGTATTTGCTAGGGGCATTTTTTGAGTTGGTATAGTTAGCCCTTAGGCAGTTGTTTTTATTAATTTTGCAGATACTATGACAGTCGTGAACCTCACTTCGAAGACAGGGTATATGGGGTATGATCTTAGTCTCTCAAATTGACTGCTAATGCTCGGCATAATACTTGCATAGTACCAAAGAGAGCTTCCTTCTGGAGTTCGTAAGATGTAACAGGTATGGGAAGTTTGTCAAGATGTGCTTGGAAATTCTTTTTTATCAAACCTGCCACTCCTGATACATTTTCTTCATTTCTGACTGCATTTCTTGGTACTTCAGGATCTTCTGCCTCTCCACGCAATTCACAGACTATTCACTCTGTACTGACACTTCTATTATCAATGCTATTCTGGTGTTCTTCTCCTTTACCATTATGTCAGGTTTCTTCGCATTCAGTTTCTTATCCTTTGGAATGAGAATGTCCCAGGTGATCAGAACCTCTTCATTCTCTATTATTCTCTTAAGGTCATGATCACAATGCTTTTCAGGGACAACAGTGTTGTAGTGTTTACAGAGTTTCCAGTGGAGGAGGTGTGCTACTTTATTGTGCCTTTCTCTATAGAAATTCCTCTTCGTCTCTCCGGGCCAGTCCAGGAACTGTAGGGTAGTTATCCTCCTTCAGCAGCTGAGGACTGAATTCACCAAGTCTTGCTGACAGCCTATCCTGCTCCCCCTGGTGTCAGAGACTCAGTCTTTCAGTCCTCAGCAGCTGGATAGGATGTGTAGCTGACAGGCTCCCGGTTAGATGAAGAAGAATTGGAAAAAAAAAAAGACATCAGGAGAATGGAAGGGAGAATTTCATTGTGTTCAGAATCTAGGAGATTGGGATTGGTTTACCTGGAGGGCTCTAGCAGGGTGCTTTCCTGAGGAAACCACATTGGATAAAGTCGATTTAAAGGAGTACCAAGGCTTTCTATTGTCTTGGCCAAAGACACGGAGGTCCATTGTTGCTGGCTCAAAGAGCAGCAGCAAGAGAAGTAGAGCCTGCCTCGGGGTCGAGTTCCGTGGTCGGGCATTGAGGAGGAGCTGGGAGCCCTGGAGTCCTGCCACTCTGCCGCCAAAGACCCGATCCGACACAGCCGCTAGCATCGGGACCGTCGGGATCGGGCTGTGCGTTGCCGGGAGTGTGAAGGTAAGTGTGCGGAGTTGTCCGATCGCAGTGTAGTCTGACCGGCTGGGTTCATGGAGAGCTGGAGGCCGGCGTGGAGGCTGCGGCGGGCTGAGACGTTTGTGGAGCATGCTTTCAGTTGGAGAGCATGCTGCCGAGCTTGGCAGCGTGCGCACAGTGCGGGAGCCGCTGGAGCTTCGCTGGGCTGGGTCTCTGCCGGTCTTGTATTCGCCAGGGCAGCACGATGGAGCGTTTGTTTGGGGACAAACCAGAGGATAAGATGCAGGATCCTTTACTCGGCCTTCAGGAATCAGCGCAAAAGGCGGCCATCTTAGGGGCTTCTTCTATTTCTCCCGCGCTCCAGGAGAAAAGTTTTAAAAAGAAATCTAAAATGAAGAAATCAGCTGGGGGAGTAGTTTCCGCTCCTATACCAGGATCTGAGCTGCAGGGAGGATTGCAGTCCTTGTTTGCGCCAGATTTTATTCTCTCGCTCCATAAAGCATATTGTTTAAAGTTGGAGCAGGTTCAAAGTAAGAGTTTGTCTTCCACCTCTCCAGGGCTCTCCGGGAGAGGAGGCATGGCACTGGACGCAAGAGAAGGGCCCTTTAATAGAGGTTTGGCAGTCGAGGCAGGGGCCGATGGCTTCGGTCAGCAAAACTCGCTCTCTCAGATTCCGGAGGAAGGGGAAATCCTCTTGGAATCAGGACTGGATTTGTGGGCCGGCGAGCTGGAGGAAGGTGAGCTTGGGCCAGGGGAAGATACCAATGTATTCAGGGTCTTCTGTAAGGAAGAGCTGGGGACTCTTATCGTCCATACGCTGGCGGCTCTGAATATTGCCCTACCGGAGGTTCAGGAGGTACCCCTGGAAGATCCTTTGCTTCAAGGGTTTAAATCAGAGCAGAAATGCTTTCTGGTTCACAGGGTGATTAAACAGATTGTGGAATCAGAATGGGAATGCCTGGAAGCTACTTTGAGGGGGGCTCTGGCAATGGGCCGCTTGTATCCTGTACCTAAAGAAGACAGGGACCTACTGAAGTGTCCATTCGGTGGCTTCAAGGGGAGTCTTCTTCCGACAAGGAGGAGGCGTCTGGCTCAGAGGGAGCGAAGTTGGAATTGGTGGCGGCTTACCTCGCCGATACCTTTTATGACCTGGTGCGAATTTCTGCTAAGTCTATGGCGTCGGTTATTGCTGCGCGGAGGTTCCTATGGCTATGGAATTGGGCGGCTGATGCTTCCTCTAAGGCGTGTCTTAGTAAGTTCCCGTATAAGGGCAAGCTGCTCTTTGGGGAAGCCTTGGAGGAGATTGTGAAGGATTTGGGGGACTCCAAGGGCAGTCGGTTGCCAGAAGACCGTCCAAAGGGCCTCAGATCGGGAACGCAGCAGAAAGGTCAAGGCAGAGAGTTTCGGAGATTCAGAGGCTCCCGATTCACACCATATCAGAGAGGACACTTTGTGGCCCGGGGGCAGTCCTTTCGAGGGGCCAGAGGATTCGGGCAGGGCTACGGGGGTTCCCAACAGAACACCTCCAAGAAGCCCCAATGAGACACAGCTGGTCCAGGCAGAGTTTCCGATAGGCGTTTGGGCCACCATAACTACGGACTGATGGGTCTTAGAAATCATCCGCGAAGGTTATGCGTTAGGGTTCAATCAGCCTTTAGTGGGGGCCTTCGTGCAGTCTCCCTGCGGTTCTGTGGCAAAGGAAAAAGTGATAACGACACCCTGCAGCAGCTGTTGCGGCTGCAAGCGGTGGTTCCGGTGCCCCGAGACCAGTGCGGGTTAGGTTGATACTCGATTTACTTTGTGGTCCCCAAAAAGGAGGTGTCCTTTCGACCTATTCTAGATCTCAAGCATGTGAACCGTTGTTTGCAGGTGCCGCATTTCCGCATGGAGACTTTGCGGTCAGTGATCCGGGTGGTGAGGCTGGGCGAGGTCCTCTCGGCTATAGACTTAACAGAAGTGCATCTGCATATCCCTATCAGGCCAGAACATCAAAGGTTTTTGTGGTTTGCCTTCCTTCGGGGCATTTTCAGTTTCGAGCGTTGCCGTTCGGTCTGGCTACGGCCCTGCGTACGTTCACAAAAGTGATGGTGGTGGTTGCGGCAGCCTTGCGCGAAAGGAAGGCATTCTAGTCCATCCCTATCTCGACGATTGGTTGATTCGAGCAGAGTCTGGCAGAGTCGGTGAGAGCAATGGCTTGCGTGGTCGAGTTTTTGGAAAGCCTAGGCTGGGTGGTGAATCGAGCCAAGAGTCAGTTGCGTCCGGTTCAGCGCCTCATCTACTTGGGGGCGTTGTTCGACACCAGCGTTGGAGCGGTCTTTCTGCCGGAGGACAGGGTGCACAAGATACTACGACTGGTGTCGGCATTTTTGCGCAGCAAGGCTCCGACGGCGTGGAGATACTTGCAGCTTCTGGGTTCCTTGGCAGTGGCGTTGGACCTGGTTCAATGGGCCAGGGCGCATATGCGTCCCCTACAACGAGCATTGCTCTCCAGATGGTCTCCGCAAGAGCATTCCCTAAGCCAGAAGTTGGTATGTTCGCTGGAGGTCAGCGACAGCCTGCAGTGGTGGTTGGATCCCCAACACCTGCTGACGGGGATGCCTTTGGAGGCGCCGGATTGGGTGCTGGTAACTGCAGATGCCAGTCTCTTCAGCTGGGGGGGCGCATTGTCTGGCCCAGATGGTGCAAGGTCTCTGGTCAAAGGAGGAGAGTCTGTATTCGTTCAATCAGTTAGAAATGCGAGCGGTGAGGTTTGCTCTGCTAGAATTCGCGAATTTGGTGACAGAAAAGGCCGTACGTGTCTTTTCCGACAATGCGGCGACGGTGTCCTATATCAATCGACAGGGGGGCACAGGCAGTCCAATTTTGCTGGAAGAGAGCCAGTGTCTAATGCAGTGGGCAGAAAGCCATCTGGTGGCTCTGTCAGCGGCACATGTAACAGGAAAAGACAACGTGCAGGCAGATTTTCTCAGCCGCCATGTCCTGGATCCGGGAGAATGGGAGCTGAACGATGCAGTCTTTCATGACCTTACAGTGCGCTGGGGGCAACCGGTCATGGATCTCATGGCCACCTACAGCACTGCCAAGGCATCTCGGTTTTTCAGCAGATGCAGGAAGCCCATGTCAGAGGGACTCGATGGCCTGGCGCAGCCGTAGCCTGCGGTCGGGCTCCTGTATGTGTTCTACCCATGGCCACTGATAGGCAGAGTCCTTCGGAGGATAGTGAGTCATGCCGGAAGAGTAATTCTCATTGCCTCAGATTGGCCAAGGAGGGCTTGGTATGCGGATCTGGTGCGTCTTCTGGTAGACCGGCCTTGGAGGCTTCCAGACTGGGCCAATCTTTTGTATCAGGGTCCAATATTAATACCTGGGGTGGATCGCTTCTCGCTTACGGCCTGGCTCTTGAAAGGGACCGTTTGAAGCGAAAAGGGTATTCGCTGGCGGTAGTGGCTACCATGTTGCGGGCCAAGCGGAGATCGACGTCCCTCGCCTACATCCGTATTTGGTGAATTTTTGAGGGTTGGTGTGCAAGGCACAACGTGCAACCCTTTTCGGCTTCGGTGTCAGAGGTCTTGTTATTTTTGCAAGATGGTCTGGATAGGAGGTTAGCCCTTAATACGCTGAAGTTCACCTCGCAGCCTTGGCTTGTTATAGAGGTAAGGTGCAAGGTAGTGTCATGTCCCTACACCCGGATGTGTTGCATTTTATGAGAGCGGTTCAAAATATACATCCACCTCTGCGTCCGGTGGTTCTGGCTTGGGATTTGAATTTGGTCCTGGAGGCGTTGACTCAGTCGCCCTTTGAGCCTGCAGGGAAGGTAGCGCTGAGAGAACCTTTGTGGAAGGCCGCTTTCCTCGTAGCCTTGTGCTCGGCTCGTCGGATTTCTGATCTGCAGGTGCTGTCTTGCAGGGAGCCATACATTCAGTTTTCGGAGGACAAGGTAGTGTTGCGGCCGGTTCCCTCATTTTTACTGAAGGTGGTGTCGGTTTTTCATGTGAATCAGCCGATTTCTCTGCCAATGTTTCGGACCAGAGTGAGAGACAGCTTGGATAGCTCTCTGCGAAAGTTGGATGTTGGAAGGATTCTCCACCGATATCTTAGGAGGACAGAGTCCTTTCGGAAATCAGATAGGTTGTTTGTGCTGTTTGGAGGCACACGTAAAGGTGAGGCGGCTTCCAAAGCTTCAATTGCCCGGTGGGTGAAACAAGCTATAGCGGCGGCGTATCAGGTGTCCAGCAGGTTGGCGCCAGAAGGTTTACGGTCTCATTCAACTCGGGGGCAGGCGACTTCCTTGGCCGAGAATGCTTTGGTTACGCTGGTGGATATTTGTTGAGCGGCTACTTGGTCGACCATTCATACCTTTGCGAAGGATTATCGTTTGGATATCCAGGCAAAGGGAGATGCAAAGGTGGGGGCCGCGGCCTTAGTGGCGGGGCTTGTGGGACCCTCCCGACAGTAGGTACTGCTTTGGTACTGCCCTACAGTTTCTGGACTGGCCCGGAGAGACAAAGAGGAAGAAGAAATTAGATCTTACTTGCTAATTGCCTTTCCTTGAGTTCTCTCTGGGCCAGTCCAGAGCCCACACATGTTTGTTCAGGGATTCGTAAGGAAAATTTTCGGGGCTATTGGTTACTGCAAGCCGTTATAGGGACAGACAGTCTATTCAGGGATCAAATGCCGGTATGATGGAGGGGTCTAGTCTCGGCTCTGGTCAAGGCGGTTCCTTTCTTGCAGTGGCACGAACTGTGGGGTTCCCTTGGGGGAGATACGTCAGGATCAGTAGTGGCCGATATTAGAGAATATAGTACGGAAAAAAAGAAAAAAAAAAGGAAAGAGGTGTAACGGGAAGTCGAACAGGGGGCAGGTTCTAAGTCCACTGTTTTTGTTTAAGGTTTATAGTGTACCGTTGAGGTTAAGTTTTATTTTTGATTAGGTTGAGTCCTCAGAGTTTAGCTAAGCTGCTTTGGAAGTGGTAGACTGAGTCTCTGACACCAGGGGGAGCAGGATAGGCTGTCAGCAAGACTTGGTGAATTCAGTCCTCAGCTGCTGGAGGAGGTTGACTACCCTACAGTTCCTGGACTGGCCCAGAGAGAATTCAAGGAAAGTTAATTAGCAGGTAAGATCTAATTTCTTCTTTTCCACCGTCAGAACTTCACAGCCTGCTGTGTGAGTCACTGTTTCCAGCTCTTTCTTACAGAATCAACATATGTTTATTTTGCCAGTTTTTTCAGTGCTTGCCGTAAATAATCTCGTTCGTAATCCGCTGTCCTGGGCTGCAACTATGTATATTTCATTTTTCGGTTTCAGTTAACCTCTCCTTAATCATTCATGTGTCCATTCTTGATCGACAAAAGGTTCTTGGAGTAACACACTATATTTTCCACTGATTTATGCATTTGCCACTTGTTTTTCTTCGCTTGCTGATCCAATTCTTTGAAGAGTTTTTTTCTCTCATCTTGCAAATTCTGTTACTTCCTTTCCCATGCATGTAGGGCCGGCCCGTCCATTGAGCAAGAATGTTTTTTGCACAGGGCCCCGCGTTTCAGGGGGCCCCGCGCAAAGAACATTCTGCTTTTTTAAAAATTAAATTTAAAAAAAAAAAATCTGGCTGCTGTCGCCGTGGCAGCGACAGAATGGAGTGTCCCGCGGGGCCCCCTCTGCCCGGCTGAGCTCTCCCTACCCGGCTGAGCCCCTCTGCGCCGGCTTTCAGATACGCGAAGGGAGAGTGTCTCCCTCGCGTCTCTTTTAAGCCCGCGTCTCTGTTAAGCCTGTCCTCCCATTGCTCTCTTTTTCAGAGCTTACGGGGATAACTTTTCTAAAGTTTTTTTTACAGGCTTCATGCCCTTTTTTCCCTACCTGCTGGCCACATGGGTCTTCGACCTCGCAGGGGCCGTTTTTGCCCACATGGCCACTGGGTTTAAAAGATACGATAGATGCTGTAGGAACATGTCGCTTATGAACACTCATGACTGTTGTCTAAGGTGTCTGGGAGCCAACCATGACCCAGAGCTCTGTTCGCTCTGTAAGAAAATGTCCTCTAAGGCGCTGCTTAGCCATAAGCAGAAGTCCGAAGACATTTTTCAAAAGACCGCCTTGGCGTCTCCGGTGGCACCCTCGGTCATCTCCCCTCCGGTGGGTTCTCCCCCTGCGGCACCGCGTTCCAGATGGTATTCTGACCAGGGGGGAATGACGCAAAAAGAAGGCCTTGAAGTCAGTCACTGTCTGGGGCCCCCGACAAGCGCGAGCACTCCTGCGCCTGGTCACTTAGCCCCCTTCGGCATTCCCGAAAGTCGGACAAGGAGCAGCCCCACAAGGTACCGTATTTTTCGCACCATAAGACGCACAGGACCATAAGACGCACCTGGTTTTTAGAGGAGAAAAATAGGAAAAAAATTATTCTGAACCAAATAGTGTAATAAAAAGGCACATCAAATGTTAGCGGG
Source organism: Ichthyophis bannanicus (assembly GCA_033557465.1). Lineage (NCBI taxonomy): Eukaryota > Metazoa > Chordata > Amphibia > Gymnophiona > Ichthyophiidae > Ichthyophis > Ichthyophis bannanicus. The sequence goes on from CM066031.1 coordinate 370,456,558, forward strand.
ACTTCATCTCCCCCACCCCTGATGCCGAGCATAGTACAGCATCTCCTCTCCCCAAGTCTCCTTCCTGCGCTTCCGGCCGTGTCCAGCATCTCCTCCCTCTCTGCATTTGGAAAAGTACAGTGGAGCCATGCTGTGCCCGCTGAAGGCCTGGCATCCTGCTCCCTCCAACATAAACTTCCTGGGGGGATAGATGGCCCTGAGCGCATGCACCCCTCGCAACCTCTGAGCTGCCCGCTGCCCTGACGGCTTTTAAATGCCCTCCTCTGCCATCTCTGCAACGCGCCGCCCATTGTTGCCTCCTTGAATGGCATTTCTGCCCCCAGCACATTGCTATGAGATGCACATTCAAAACCAGGACTGGATGGCAAACTGGGCACCTGTAAATCACAAAAATGCAGCAACAGTGCGAGACAGGAAGAGTTAATGCGCTTGGGGGCTGGAAGAGTCAGAGAAAAGCAATACGGGGAGGAGCGTGAAGGGTTAGGAAAGGGTTAATGTGCATGGGCGGGCATCTCCGATTGTGATGTAGTAGTTGCTGTCCAAGGGTAATAATTCTGTCAGGCATTTTTTCAGACTACTGTATATTGGAAAAGGTCTTCACCTGCACGATTTTCAACCTATCTTGCTCATCTGATTTTATATGTGTACATATTACCGGTATCTTCCAATCACAAATAAAAGTGCTCAGAATTTGCATTGTTTGACGGAGAATTCAACCAATCCGTTAGAATTGCTGACGTCCCGGGGGTCTCGAGGGCTCCGGGAAAGCGACCACAGAGTCCCGCTCGCGCTCCCCAGCGGGGCTGCCTCCCGTTATCACTCTTCTAACGTTTCCCCCTTACCGTCGGTGGGATGGTGCGGACCATGAACGGTAGCGGCCCTCCGCGCTTTCAAACCTGGACACGGGGCAGGGGAGGGATGATGCAGTCCCCAGGGACACGGAAGGTCCCGGGGGACCCGCTGCCGCTCTGCAACTTCTTCTATTCGCACCATAAGACACAGGCACTTTTCCTCCCACTTTTTGGTGAAGAAAAGGTGCGTCTTATGGTCCGAAAAATACGGTACCTCACAGAGAAATGGAGGCCTTCGGCGAAGGCGCCCAGTCTCCTGAGGGCCATCCTGGCGAGGACCCCCTCTCCTCCTCAACGCCCATCCGGTGATCCCGGTATCGGCATCCCAGGTCCCCATGCCCGCGTGGGAGTCCCATATGCTGGCGCTGGAATGCAGCATTTCTGCGTTCATTGCCTCCCAGCAGGCGCTCACAGCCAGCTTTGCTGACTCATGCCTGGAGACCACAGGTCCCTCGCGTGTGATACCAAAATCTGTCCAGGAAAACCCCGAGAGCCATGGGCCTCGTGAGGGTCCTCGTCGTTGGTCTCGCTCGCTCTCCCATTCATCGGGGGCGAGATCTTCCAGGGCCTTCAGCTCCAGACCGCCAGCCATCGGACAGGGCGAACCGCCTGGCTTAGATCCCTCGACCGACTTTTCGGAATGGGAATCCGATGGGGACACATCCCCAGAGATCCGCATCCACCAGGATCTTCTTTCAGACCCCTCGCCACCTGGTCTCCAGCGGCGTTCACCACCCGAGGATACCTCCTTTTTAGTGTTTATTCGGGACATGGCTCGGGCCTTCAGCCTGGTCACCCAGGCCGAGGAGGACCCTCATGCTGAAGAACTCGATATTCTTCAATACGAGGCCCCGCCCAGGGAATCCCTCACTCTGCCGGTGCCGCCAATTCTCTCTCGGCTATTGCTCCGCATGTGGGAGGCCTCGACCTCGGTTCCCATTGTGAGCAAGTGCCTTGACACAATGTACAAGGTGCAGCGAGGGCCAGGTTTCTGAAAGATCCATCTTCCACATACCTCGATGGTGGTGGAATCAGCCTTGAGGAAGCAGAAAAGCCCAAAGTCCCACTCATCGGTACCACCAGGCCGAGAATCCAGAGCTCTTGATTCCCTGGGCCACAAGGCCTATCAAGGTTCCATGCTATCTTGTCGCAGCCAGGCATACCAATTATATATTGGTATGTTCCTCCGCGACTTGGTAAAAGAACTTGTAGGTTTCTCCGCGGGCCTCAAGGGCGAGCCCCTCGACAGGTTCTGCACCCTGTTGAAATCAGTGGCTGATTGCTCCAAGTATATCTCTCGAGCCTCCTATGATGGCTTCGAGACATCGGCTCAGGTGGCGGCCGTGGGTATCAGAGCCCGCCGCCAGGCTTGGCTACAATCTTCGGATTTTGGAGCAGTGGGTGCAGGAGAAGCTCCTGGACGTGCCCTGCCTCAGCAAACAACTTTTTGGTAAGCCGATGGAGGAGATGGCTGTGGAGATGGAGACGGATTACATCACTAGGACCCGTCTCTCCCGCAAGCCTACCAAGAAGCCCTTCTTCCTCAGGAAAGGCCTCCAGTACCATGGCTACCTGCCGTACCCAGCTACCCCCATGCCAACCACTCCCACACAGGGGAAGCCCGGCCAAGGCCACCGTAAACCAAAGGGCCCGAAAGCCCAGATGCCGGCTCCCCCACAACCCCTTCAGGGGTTTTGACGTCAGCGGCATAGACTCTCGCCCTCCGGCGATACAACAGCCAGTGGGGGGCTGCCTGTCCTGCTTACGCCCGTCGTGGGCATTTATCACCTTGGACACCTGGGTCCTCCAGGTCATCCGGGAGGGCTATCGCCTCCACTTCTACAGGCTTCCACCCCCTTTCTCCCCGGCGGAGCCTCCTCAACTCCCCGCACACCAGCTTTTGATGCAGCGGGAATTACACTCCCTCCTTGCCCAAGGGCATTCGAGAAGGTCCCTCCCCACCTTCAAGGTTGGGGCTTTTATTCCCGGTATTTACTCATCCTGAAAAAGACGGGAGGTCTGCGACCCATCCTTGACCTCCCGCAGACGGGAGGTCTGCGACCCATCCTGGTGCGGGAGAAATTCAAGATGTTATCTCTTGGCGTGCTGCTGCCCTTCCTCCGGCAGGGCGACTGGCTATGATCCTTGGATCTAAAGGACACTTACGCCCATATCTTAATTCACCCCCAACACAGGCAGTGCCTGCGTTTCAGGGTGCAGGGAGAGCACTTCCAGTACAGAGTGCTCCCCTTTGGACTTGCATCCGCCCCACGGGTCTTCACGAAGTGCCTCGTGGCCGCTGCTCATCTTTGGCGCCGGGGCGTGCCGATGTTTCCCTATCTCAATGACTTGCTCGTTAAGGACTCCTCTGCCGAGGAGGCCCGGCAAGTGATGTCGCGCACTGTCCTCCTCTTGGAGAGCTTGGGGTTCTTCGCCAACTACCCAAAGTCTCACCTCGAGCCGGCATAGGCTCTCAAGTTCATCGGGGTGTGCTTCGATACTCGGCAGGCTTTTCCCTTCTTGCCGGTGGATCACTCCACCCGCCTACGGGCTCTGGCGGCTTGCGTACAAAGCGCCCACCAGGTCACTGCTCGGGCCATGCTACGTCTCTTGGGCCATATGGCCTCGACCATGCACGTGGTTCCTCGCTCCTGTCTGCACATGCGGACGACCCAGTGGTATCTCAGCTCCCAATGGAGTCAATCCCTCGGACACCTCAGGGACCCCATCAGGGTTCTTCCCGACCTTCGTTTGTCCCTGAACTGGTGGCAAAACCCCCGCAACGTCCTGTGGGGATCGCTCTTCCAGGCCCTACAGCACGATGTGGTACTGACCACAGATGCTTCCCTGTTAGGGTGGGGAGCCCATTGCCGGTCTCTCTGCACGCAGGGGCAGTGGTCACCTGTGGAAGCTCAGCAGCACATAAACCTGCTTGAGCTCCGGGCTATCCCTGAGGGCCTTTGAGGATGTCCTCAGCGGGAAGTCTGTTCTGGTGCAGACCGACAACCGGATAGCGATGTTCTACATCAACAAAGAGGGGAGCACGGGGTCGTGCTCCCTCTGCAGTGAAGCAGTCCTCATCTGCTCTTTCGCCGCCCGACGGAGGATGTCCCTCAAGGTGACGTACCTCCCGGGACAGGAGAATGGCCTGGCGGACAGGCTCAGCAGAACCCTTCGCCCCCACGAGTGTCGCCTGGATCCCAGAGTGGCAGGCTGGCTGTTTCTACGCTTTGGCACTCCAGCGATGGACCTCTTTGCCAAACCCCAGAACACACAGCTCCCTCGCTTCTGTGGCCCAGTGCTGCATCTGGGCAGGGAGGGCCGCGATGCATTGCTCATGGACTAGTCCTCCAGTTTTCTATATGCATTCCCTCTTTTCCCCCTCATTGCGAGGACTCTGTTCAAGGTTCAATGGGACAGGGCATCGCTGATTCTCGTGACTTCAGCAGCTCTGCTCTGGCTGTCGTCGGAACCTACGATTCCCCTTGGCTCTGCCAGGGACTTGCTGACACAGGAGGAGGGTCGGGTACTACACCCGAACCTACCCTCCCTATCCCTCATGGCCTGGTGGCTGAGCGTGTCTCTTTAGCCTCTCTGGCCCTTCTGAAGGAGATTGAGGAAATCCTCCCTGCCTCAAGGAAGGACTCCACTAGGCATGCTTATGCCTTTAAGTGGAAACGCTTCTCCGTCTGGTGCTCGGAACACCAGATTGACCCCTTCTAGTGCCTGGTTTGGTGGGTTCTCCAGTATCACCTCCACCTCTCGAGGGAAGGGCTGAAGTCGAACTCTGTTAGGGTTAATTTGAGCGCCATATCGGCTAATCATCTCCCTATTGAAGGAGAGCCTCTCTCAGGGCAACCACTAGTCTCCCGCTTCATGCGGGGCCTTCTGTTATCCAAGCCACCCATCCATCCCCCTCAGGTGGAATGGGACTTGAACGTGGTGCTCACGCAGCTCACTCACCCACCCTTTGAGCCGATGGCGACGTTTTCACTCCTGCACTTGTCCTGGAATGTGGCCTTCCTCATGGCACTGACCTCGGCTCACTGAGTCAGTGAGCTTCAGGTGCTCATGGCTGGTGCCCCTTATACCAGATTTTATCAGGTCATCCTTTGGACGCAGCCTAATTTCTTACCCAAGGTTGTGTCGGCCTTTCATCTCAACCAAGAGATAGTGCTCCCGACCTTCTTCCCGAGGTCCCACGCCGATCAGGCCTCGGTGGCTCTCCACACCCTCGACTGCAAGCAGGCCCTCGACCTCTACTTGCAGTGTACCCAGACTCACCGCAAGTCTGACAGACGTTTCGTGACCTACGATCCGAATAGGCAGGGGCAAGCGGTTACCAAGCGCACCCTCTCTGTTTGGGTGGTGGACTGCATCGCGTTCGCCTATGTGAAGGCGGGCATCCCTCTGGATCGTCGAGTCACTTCACATGGGGTCTGAGCCAAAGCGGCCTCGGTGGCCTCGCTGCACTCCGTCCCCATGATGGACATCTGTCGGGCGGCAACCTGGTCTTCTGCAAATTCCTTCGCCACCCACTACTGCCTGGAGAGGGAGTCTCGCCGGGACAGCACCTTCGGCCAGGCTGTACTGCGTAATCTGTTCGGGGTATAAGCAACTTCTGCCGTCCAACCCTTCCTCACAGCTATCGAGGACTTTGCCCCAAGGACCCGAGGACTCGGACTCCTTCGGGCTTCAGCTTCTGCTTCTGCTCATGGCCTCGCGGAGGCATTTTTTGGTTACAGGTTCGGAAGCCTGTAGCTAGGGAGTCCCATAAGTGTGGACTGACTTCCTGCTTGTTCCTGGAGAAAGTGTAGTTAGTTACTCACCTGTAACAGGTGTTCTCCAGGGACAGCAGGAATCAGTCCTCACTACCCTCCCGCCTCCCCTGATGATTTGCTGAATTGTTGTTCTTCCCTTGCCATCTTCTTGATAGGGCTCGAGCTAAGGGACCTGACTGAGCAAGATGGCACCCTTCGGTGGGAAGAGGACCATGCATGCATTGTAGCAATCCCAAAAGCTTTCTTTGAAAGCTGGGGAATTGCTCTGCGTGGGCTCCGTCGGTGCCGACATCACCCATAAGTGAGGACTGATTCCTGCTGTCCCTGGGGAACATCTGTTACAGGTGAGTAACTACGCTTTCCTGACATTGCCTTTCAGTTTACCCCCTTGCAGCTTCATGTTATGCCCTCTAGTTTTTCAGCTTCCCCATCTTTGGAAGAATTTTGTTTGACAGTTAGTACTCTTTAAGTATGTTAAGGTCTGATTCATATCTCCCCTCTCCTTCTCTCCTCCAGAGTGTACATATTTAGGTCTTCAAGTCTCTTCTCATAAGTCTTCTGATGCAGGCTCCAAATCATTTTGGTCGTCTTCCTCTGAACCGCTTCCAGCCTTTTTATATCCTTTGCAAGATACGGATTATCAAGCAGATGAGACAGGATGAGGGGGAGTGCACTGAGGGGCACATGGACCAAGACCTGACTCTACCCCCTGCTGGAGTAGGAAAGGGAGATACTGCGCTCCCTTAATGTAGATGCAGCGGTATCAGCAGTTACTAAGAAGACCACTCTTCCAGTGAAGAGCAGTACCGCCCTTAAGGACATTCAGTACAGAAAGTTTAAGACTTACTGAAGCAAGCGTTCAACATTAAAGACCTGTCATTGCAGGCATCTGTCTGTGGGATGTTCATAGCCAGGGGGCATGCTTACGTTGGGCGCAAGGAATCTTGGACACTAGTGATGAGGTGCAGGGCCCATCACTAGAGACGGCAAAATTAGAGTCAGGGGCGGCTTATTTGGTGGATGCCTTCTATGACCTCATTAGGGGCCTGTCATAGAGTATGGCCTTGGTGGTGGCCACACCCCATTACCTATGGTTGCGTAATTAGTCAGTGGACGTCTCGTCCAAGTCACGATTGAGCAAGCTTCCCTTTAAGGGGAAGCTCTTGTTCAGAGAAGATCTCGATAAATTGGAAAATGATCTTGGAGAGACTAAAGGAGGACGGCTCCCTGAAGATAAATAGAAGCCAGTGCATTCGCCTATGCAAGCACAGGGGCAGCCGCAGGATTTCCGCCACCTCAGGGCGGTGCGTTTTGTGTCTTATCAAAGAAGATGCTTTCTGTCTCGTGGGCATGCTTTTCGTGGGTTCAAGGAGTGGGAAAAGGCTTCTACTGATCCACTTTGTCTGTGACCAAAAAGACACAATAAAATGAGGAGAGCCCGGCCTGGGTTAGTTCCCATAGGGGGTCGTCTGCAGGAGTTCTACTTGGCCTGGGCCTGGATCACCTTCAATCAGTGGGTCTTGGACATCATCAGAGAGGGGTATGCTCTGATGTTTGCCCATCCTCTCGTGGATGCCTTTGTCAGGTCTCCCTGCAAAGCAGCCAGCAAATTAAAGGTCATCCGGGACACCCTCAGTCGGCTTTCACAGCTGGAAGCCATTGTTGAGGTACCCCAGGGCCACTGCAGATACGATTAATACTCCATTTATTTTGTGGTTCTCAAAAAGGAAGGATCCTTTCGGCCCATCTTAGATCTCATGTAAATCGGTGTTTGTGAGTGCACCGTTTCCGAATAGAGAACCTCAGATCAGTCGTCATGGCCATCAGAGAGGGCGAGTTCCTGATCTCTCTAGAGCTTACAGAGACCTATTTGCATATTCCCATTTGGACTGAGCATCAGCAGTACCTCCCCTTCACCATGCTGATGGGGCACTTCTAGTTTTAGGTGTTGCCCTTCATGCTGGCGACCACTGCACAGACATTCACCAAGGATGATGGTGGTTGCAGCAGCTCTTCACCAAGGGGATATTCTGGTACGCCCATATCTAGACAATTGGCTCATCAGAACAAAGTCCAAAGAGGAGAGCGAGAGGGCCACTGCAAGAGTGGTCAAGTTCCTACAAGGCTTCAGCAGGGGCGTCAATTTTACAAAGAGCTGCTTATTGCCGCCCCAAGATCTGATGTATCTGGGAGTTCTTTTCCAGACGGACAAGGGCAGAGTGTCTTTGCCAATGGAGAGGATACAGACATTACAACAGCAAGTGAAGCAATTCCTCTGCATGGAAATCTCAATGGCTTGGTATTATCTGCAACTCTTAGGATCGATGGCGGTGGCCATTGAGTTAGTGCCCTGGGCCCAGGCCCATATGAGGCCTTTGCAGAGGGCCCTGTTGTGGAGGTGGTCAGCGCAACGCCACCTCCTCACACACCCAATGCCCTGTCCGAGGGCTGCATGGCTGGGGCTCTGGTGGTGGTTGTGTTCAATATGTTTATTGAGAGATTTAAATTAATTCCATCATAAACAAAACAAGAAATACATCAAGAAATTGTATCACAAAAAAGAAATAATCTAACAGATAAAAAAGAAAAAATTGCTGTATCAGTCCACATCATGATGAGTAAGAGTCCCATATATTATAATATCAAATAATATAGAAGAAATCAAGAAGTAAAGAATTTACCTCCATAATTGTGGGATACACCAAAAATAGGAGCAGAACACAATCCTACTTCCTTTTCCTTTCAAGTAAAAAAATTTCCAATTGAGTAACATCAGAAAAACCTAAGTGTCTCTGGCCAGTAGGCTGTTCCTGAACTGTGGGTGCACACAATGGAGTAGGTAAGGGAACCCACCAATAAGGACAAATAGATAAATAAATATGTGGAGACAAACAGACAGACAGACAGAACTCACAGTTAAGCAGCAAATTCAGCAAAAATCACCTTTTGGGAGAGCTCTGGAGAGCACTACTCTTCTCAAGGAACAGAAAGACAATCTGAGCAAGCCCACGTGCAGGACAGGAAATGGAGGTCTACAACAGTACCTCAGCAGGGGGGAGGGGTAGTCACTCAGGTAGACTACAAGAAAGATAGTTTAAATTCTACAGCAGGGGTGGGCAAATCTGGTTCTGGAGAGCCGCAGACCAGTCAGGTTTTCATGATGTCCCTAATGAATATTCATGAGATGTATTTGCATCCACTGCCTTCCATTGTATGGAAATAGGACGACAGAAGTGGCTTATGCATGAAGAACTGACTCTACTAAGGAAAGATCTAGCTGCCATGTATAAAGAAGTGTCTCTACTGAGGGAGGAACTGGCTGCAATGAAGCGCACCTCTTCTAGGATACAAACTGAACAAAGTCCACCACCGCTCCCACAAAGAATCAAACACCCCAGGAGCAAATGGATCACAGTGGGTTCTGGTAGACTGCGACCTGTAACGCAGAGACATCCTATACATCAAGAGATATCCCTGCACAATGCCTTCTCTGCCTTGGCTAATGAGGATGACCAATCCAAAGAAACTGAAGGGCCTTTAAATGAGTCAGACAATGCCCAATCTCCTGCTAAAGAACCAAATATGAAGAAAACCTCACCAAACAGAAAACTACTACTACTTGGTGATTCCATCATCAGAGGCACCAACTTGGGAACACAGTTCAAAGAAGATAGTCATGTGCCTACCAGGCTCTTCAGCCAGCAGGAATACAAACCAAGTTGTTGAAATACTTAGTGCAAAAAGTGAACACTCCAAACTTGATGATGTTATCCACTTGGGCACAAATGACCTGGCTAGAAACAGTGCCTCTACAGCCCAAAAAGACTTCCAATCTCTGGGAGAGAAACTCAAGCCCATTGTTAACACTGTTGCATTCTCAGAAGTTCTACCTGTTCTTGGTAAGGGGACAAAAAGGCTGCATTGCATTAACAGCTTTAATGCATGGCTGTAGACCTGATGCAAACAAGAAGGATTCAGATTTATTGGCGACTGGGGCAACAAGTGGACCAGCAAGAGACTATACTGTGCTGATGGACTACATCTCTCTGTCGCAGGGAAAAGAAATCTAAGTGAAAAATTCAGGCAGTATGTGGATATGCATTTAAACTAGGAAAAGGGGGTGACGGATGTGGAAGGTCAAGATCTTCTTGCCACCCCCTGCAAAAGCAGAATAACATCAGAAACAGCCACACTTTTAAACCACACATCAAAAAAAAGTGGGAAGACGTGGGCAGAACAAAATCAATGCAAAATACACACAAGCTAGGTAAATGCTGGAAAGCAATGAGCACAAATGCTTGAAGCTTAGCCAACAAAATTTGGGACCTGGAAGCCCTAATGGTGGAAATGGATTTGGACATTGTGGCCATTACAGAAACATGGTTTAATGAATCACTTGATTGGGATATAGCCATAGCTGGCTATAATCTATTCAGAAGAGACAGGGAAAATGGAAAAGGAGGAGGAGTAGCCTTGTATGCCAAAAGCAATATTAAAAAAAAAACAAAAACGTTTTAGGTCCAATTTTTAAGAGTAATAATATACAGAAAATCAAAAAAGAAATTACTCTATTCTTAACCTTAAAGCCTAAATAATCAGAGGATAAATATCATGTAATTGTTTGCACGGAAGTGGTCTCAGTTTTCCTCAACTGCCTTGAAGACAATATGCTGTCTCTTATGGCACGTATTCACATCAATGACTCACTATCCGGCTTTTTTGTTTCTTTTCTTCTAATATAGTACCCCTCTTCCTTTGTGCTTCACACTTCACACTATATACTGGACTTATGTTCTTAACTTCTGGTGAATGCTATATAAAAATGTTTAAAAATGTAATGTACCTGTAGTTTGATTCAATCCCAACGCCTCACATGCAACGTTATATTCGCGTTTCTCTCGCCTTCATGAGGTTCTTCAGGGGAGCATATTTAAATCAGCCAAATCTTTCCCAATATTTGCTGAGATATTATTGGATCAGGCCCAGCATTCCCGGTTTGATAAGGGCCTAGCCACCAGTTCTTGGCAGCAATTTCTTGTTATTGCAGAAAAGTCCACGGGATGCCGTTGGGTATGCACCAAGACGTGCTGAAGTTTCTAAGGGCGGTGAACATAAGAACATAAGATATGCCATACTGGGTCAGACCAAGGTCCATCAAGCCCAGTATTCTGTTTCCAACAGTGGCCAATCTAGGTCATATGTACCTAGCAGTTTCCCCAAGAGACACAAGTTCCACAATGCTTGTACTGGGTCAAGCATTGATATCTTTGGTCACTTCTTAATAATGGTTTATGGACCTTTCCTCCAGGAACTTGTCCAAACCTTTTTTAAACCCAGCTACACTAACAGCCTTTACTACATCCTCAGGTAACAAATTCCAGAGTTTGATTACACGTTGAGTGAAAAAATATTTTCTTTTATTAGTCTTAAATAGTTTACCCTGTAGCTTCATTGCATGTCCCCTAGTCTTTCTATATTCTGATAAGGTAAACAAGCGATCTACGTTTACCCGTTCCACTCCGTTCATTAATTTATAGACTTCTATCATATCTCCCCTCAGCCGTCTCTTTTCCAGGTTAAAGAGCCCTAACCTTTTTAGCCTTTCTTCATAGGAGTATCCTTCCATCCCCTTTACCATTTTGATGGCTCTTCTCTGTACCTTTTCTAAAATCGCTATATCCTTTTTAAGATACGGCGACCAGAATTGCACACAATATTCAAGGGAGGGCAGTGGTGCTGCCTTGGGATCTCAATCTGGTGCTGGTGGCACTGCCTGGGGTGCCCTTTGAGCCGTTGAGTTGAGCTTCCCTGAAGAATTTGAAAATGGTTCTCCTGGTGGCGATTTGCTCGTCACGCAGGATTTCGGAGCTTCAGGCCCTGTCGTGCAAGGAGCCATTCCTTTCCTTTTCCAAGGTGAAAGTGGTGCTTCGCCCGGTACCTTCATTTTTGCCCAAGGTGGAGTCAGCATTTCATGTGCACTAGGCAGTTTCCTTACTGACTCTGGCAAATGTGGATGTGGGCCCAGCCAATCCACAGCTGTGCCGCCTGGATGTTAAGAGTCCTACAGAGGTATTTGAAGAGGACATTGTCCTTTCGGAAGTTGGGTTGGCTGTTTGTTCTGTTTGGCGGGCTGCGCAAAGGTGAGGCAGCAGCTAAGGCCTCCATTCCAGATGGATCAGGGAGGCATCTGCGTCGGCTTACATCTTGAAGGGTAAAGTGGTGCCAGCGGGATTGCAGACGCATTCCATGAGGGCTCAGATGGCCTCGTGGGCAGAATATAGTTTAGTTCCGCTGGTGGAGATCTGTAGGGCGGCAATATGGATGTCGCTTCATACTTTTTCTAAGCATTATCGCCTGGATGTCCAGGCGGTGGGAGATGCTCATTTTGGATTGGCAGTGCTTCAGGCCAGTTGTGCGGGTCCCTCCCGTTAGTTTAACTACTCTGATACATCCCACAGGTGCGGGACTGGTCTGGACGGATGATAAGGAAAGAGAAATTAGACTTACCTGCTAACTGTTGTTCCTTGAGGAACTCCAGTCCAGTCCCAGAACCCTCTCTGAGTATGGTTAGGAATATACTGTGTACACTTCGGCCCTGAAGCTGGTTCCCTTGATGAAGGAAGTGGCCAGGGGGAGCCGGGGGAGTGGGGTGCAATTGGCGTTTGGGGAGGGGGGGAAGGACCGGATGAGCTGTTGGTCTCTGACTCCCCAACGGTTGGAGTTGCTCGAACGCTCAAAAGGTAGACTTTCTCATCTTGGAGGAGGGGACGGGTATCCTTCCCAAGGGGTGGAGGGAGTGTTAGTTTCTTTAGGCATAGAAATGTTTTTGAATGTTTAACTACTTATTTGTTGCTCCTGTGAGTCTGCTTTGTCAACAGATACTGGGGCTGGTAGGCAGTGCCAGCTGCATAAGTACACTAGTGTCATCAAAAGATGACACGCTCAGTCTCCAAGCTGCTAGAAGAGGTACACTACCCAGAGGTGCGGGACTGGACTAGAGTTCCTCAAGGAACAACATTTAGCAGGTAAGTCTAATTTCTCTTTGGTCGCTTTTGATAGGATGCACAAGCAATTGTATATAGATGTTTATGCCCCTTGATCTTTCCGTGCTGGTACTGATTTTTCTCTGGGAACAAGCAGGAAGTCTGTCCTCACATATAGGTGACATCGGCACTGACAGAGCCCGCGCAGAAGCATCTCCCCAGCCTTCAAAGAAAGCCTTTGGGAGATGCACCATGTATGTGTGGTCCACTTCCCACCCAAGGGTGCCATCTTGCCTCAGTCTCCTTTTTTCCGTGGAGCCCATCATACGCTGTCCAGTTTTCCCCGGAAAAAGTCTGATTTTTTTTGTCCGGTTTGCGTACCGGTTCCTTTCCGTCCCCAAGCCAGCTCGCCATGGCATCGCTCCTTGGGTTCATCTATTTGTTTTCTTATTTTTTTTATCAAGGTGTTCCATGACCGATGTTTGCACCCTTTTTCAGCCGAAGGCTTTGGACCCTGTCGGGAGGCAGGGACTTCCTTTTTCCAATGGCCTCCATTGGCTTCAAAAAGTGTGACTAGTGTGGCAAAATGATTTCACTCTGCGACCCACACGACTGCTGCCTCCGATGCCTCAGCCCGGGGCAAATGACTCCGATTGCGAGCCCTGCGGAACCATGACCTCAAAGGCCTGGAAGAGCCGCCATCAGCAGCAGAAAAGTTTTTTCAGAAGTCCGACTCCATGCTGGAGTCTCTGGTGATACCATGCTCCAGGGCCCCCTCCGATACATCGGTGCCCCACAAAGCCAGAGCCTCCTCGGAGACCCGCAACTGCGGTTCCTCTGAGCAGAAATCTCCAGAGGGTGGAGCACAAGAAGAAGAAACCCTCAAAGACCACCTTGGAGGATCGATTTAAGAAAAGAAGAAATCCCACTCCAGGACCCGCAGTCCCAGGCGTGAGTCTGAAGAGTCTGGGCAGGAGCAGCCTGCCAAGCTGCACTGTAAGGAGTCGTTGGCACCCGTCGACTGGCCTTGAACCTCCGAGGCCATCCTTATTGAGGACTCCCCTTTGACAGTACCAGTGCCAGGCCCGGAATCCTTGGTGCCCGTGTCGAAGGCTGTGGAGCCAACTGTCTTCATAGTGGGATTTGAACCCCCCGACCAAAGGTTGCTGTCCTCTAGTGGGATTTGTCCCTTCCGGCCCAAGTTACTGTCCTCTAGTGGGATTTGAATCCCCGACCTTCCGGCCTGAGGTACCTTGCCCCAACCACTAAGCCAGGAGTGGCTTAGTGGTTGGGGCAAGGTACCTCAGGCCGGAAGGTCGGTGGTTCAAATCCCACTAGAGGATAGCAACCTTGGTACGGAAGGACTGGGGTTTCTAGTCCCACAGGTGCTCCTTGTGGTCTTGGGCAAGCCACTTAACCCTCCATAGCCCATGTTCCCTGTAAGTATTAGCGTATGTGTCTCATATCCCCTCGTGTTAAATGTATCACCCTATTGTGTTGTGACCACTTTGATTGAAGGATAAGGTGGTATATAAAACTGTCTAAATAAATAAATAAAACTGGTATGGAAACCAGAATGGCAGCCCTAGAGAGCTGTATATCTTCCCTAGTGGCTATGCAGCAGGCGTTCATGTCCGGCTTGTCCGGTACATCCACCCTGGTGACAGGACCCTCGACATCAAGGACTTTCTCGGATGTTGAGCCAGTCCTTGAGTGCCACCAGCCTCAAGATCCCACAACCCTGATGAGGTCCTGGTCCCATTCCTCGAAACACTGTTCCTTCCCGGCAAGCACCCTTGGCTCAGACCGATGATCCTCCAGAGGTCACGGACCCCTCGGCTGACTTGTATTTGGACTTCGAGTCCAAATGGGAGACCGAGGACAAAGAGTCCCCAGACTTGGGGTGACACTGTGATGTGCCCTCAGACCCATCTCCCCTGATGACCTGATGCCGTTCCCCACCGAGGACGTTGCATTCCTTGATTTTGTGAGGAACATGTTCAAGGCTTTCACTATCAAGACTGAGGCCGAGGAGGACCCTCGCACTGAAAAATTAGAGATACTCCAATACGAAGCACCCTCTTACAATACTGGTGCCCCTGATCCTCAACCATCTCCTCCTCCAGATGTGGGAAACACCAGCATCGGTTACAGGGGTTAGTAGGCACCTCAGTGCCATGCACCGGATATGCCGAAGCCATGGGTTTCAAAAGACCCAGCTTCCCCACATTTCCATAGTCATACAGTCGGCAATGCACTGGCTTAAGAAAAAAACCATTTATCGGTGCCACCCGGCAGGGAAGCCCGAACCATTGATGCCCTCGGCCAAAGGTCCTTTCAGGGCTCAATGCTAATGTGCCAGATCCAGTCCTACCAGCTCTACATCGGCATGTACCTTAAGGAACTATCGAAGGAGCTTGGAGGATTCTCGGCAGGCCTCAATGGGGAACCCCTACAGAGGTTCAACACTCTGACCTTGGCAGTAAAAGAATGCTCAAAGTTTTTGTCCTAGGCATCCTATGATGGCTTTGAGCCATTGGCCAGGATGGCTGCCGCAGGCATCAAGGCACGACGCCAGGCATGGCTGCAGTCATCAACCTGGAACAATAGGTGCAGGACAAACTGATAGATGTCCCCTGCATAGGAGAAAGCTTATTCGTGAAGTCCATTGCGGATAAGGCAGTGGAGATAGAGATCGTGATGAGAACGAGGCTCTCAAAGAAGACCTCTGTGCAACCCCAAAAGAAAGCCCTGGGGAAAAGCCCTTCTTCCCAAGGAAGAAAGGGGACTTTAGCGGTACTCCGAACTTCAAGGTCTTCTCGGTCCCTTAACAGGGTCAGCAACAAAAAGGAGCTTTTGACTGCTTGGGCATGACCTCCCTACTCCAGGGGGTCCTCTGCTGCCCACAAGGGGGCACCTAGTCCTGTTTGCTCACAGGTGATCCACCATCACCACTGATACCTGGGTGCTACAAGTGGTCAAGGAGGGCTACCTCCTCCATCTTCAACTGGCGCCACCCTCCTACTTCCCAGGAGAGCCCATCGGGCCTCTCCTTCACCAGACCCTGCTCCTCACCGAGCTAGCAGGCCTAATCAACGATAAAGCAGTGGAACCAGTGCCAAAACATCTCTGGGGCACAGACTTCTACTTCAGGTATTTCCTCCCAAGAGGACTGGGGGCCTCAGGCCCATCCTGGACCTGCAAGAGCTCAACAGGTTTCTGGTTAGGGAGAAGTTCAAGATGCTCTTCCTTGTAACACTACTGCCATTCCTTCAGCAGGGAGTTTGGCTATGTTCCTTTATACCTAAAGGATGCCTACACTTTCATCCTAATTCATCCCAATCACAGAAAATACCTCTGGTTCGTGATGGGTGCTGCCTTTCGGTCTGTCCTTGTTGGCAAGGGTCTTCACAAAGTGCTTCATGGTGGTCGCAGTCCACCTCCGGTTCCAAGGGGCCTTCAGTTTCCCTTATCTGGACGACTGGCTCATAAAGGGGGACATGGCTGCAGAGGCACAATGCCCCATCAGGTGCAACATCAACACCCCTGCAGCACCTGGGGTTAGTCATAAACCTACTCCAAGTCCCACTCACTCCGGCCCAGAGCCTAGAGTTCATAGGTGCACTACTACATACCCTCCAGGCAAAAGACTTCCTTCCTCGGGAGAGGTCAGAATGCCTCAGGGAGTTAGCCGCAGAGATACACAGATGCTGGGCGCTACCTGCCCAACTCCTTCTCCGCCTGTTCAGACACATGGCCTTCACGGTTCATGTGACCCCTTATGTCCGCCTGCACATGAGAGCAGCCTAGTGGTGCCTCTGCTTTCAGTGGACACAAGCCACAGGCAGGCTCAGGGACAGAGTGAAGGCGACCCGTCAGTTGACAGACTCCCTTGGATGGTGGCAGATTCCACGTCACCTTCAGGCTGAGATGTCCTTCCAGGCACCCATCCCCCAGAAGGTCCTCACCACGGCGCCTCTGTAATGGGCTGGGGAGCTGCCACTACTCCTCTCCCTATCAGCGGTGTCACTGATTCCCCTGGGCCGAACTCAATGGCTACTCTCACAGGAGCAGGGCTGTCTCCTACACCCCAACCTGGAGTCCCTCTCACTCATGGCTTGGCTGCTTAAAGGGTAGCGTTAGCCCCCTTCAACCTCCCATGGGACGTGGAAGATATTCTTCTGGTCTCTCATTAGGCCTCCACAAGAAGGGCATAAGCCTTCAAGTGGTGCTGATTTTCGGTGTGGTGTGCAGAAAGGCAGGCAAACCCGTTTTCCTGCTCAGTAAAAGTGGTACTCCAATACCTGTTTCACCTACTGCAGGTGAAGTCCATTTTGGTCAGAGTATACCTGAGCAGCATGCAGCTCATCACCATTCCGTGGAGTGAAATCCCCTTTCGGCTCTGCCCCTTGTGTCCTGATTCCTGCAGAGCCTCATGTTATCCAAACCTCCTGTCCGCCCTCCAGCGATGGAGTGGGATCTCAATATGGTGCTCTCGCAGCTCACTAAGCCTCTGTTTGAGCCTCTCGGTATCTGCCACCTCCGGTACCTATCCTGGAAGGTCGCCAGAATCAGTGTCAATGAACTCCAAGCTCTGATGGCAGAACTGCCCTACACGAAGTTCTACAAGAACAGGGTTGTGATTTGCACACATCCCAAGTTTCTGCCGAAGGTGGTGTCCCCATTCCACCTTTACCAGAAGCTGGTACTCTCCACCTTCTTTCTGAGGCCTCAAGCCAGTAAGGTGGAGATCGTTCTCCACAATCTGATTGTAAGAGAGCCCTGCCCTTTTTCCTGCAATGGCCCCCCTCAAAGCACTACAGCTTTTCGTATCCTACGATCCCAGCTTTCTGGGGCTTCCAATGACTAAGCGAACACTGTCCACTTTGGTGGTGGACTGCATTACCCTTGCCTACAAGCAAGCAGAGATCTCACTGGACAAGAGGGTCATGGTGCATCATGTCAGGGCCATGGCTACTTCCGTGGCAAATCTGCATTCCGTCCCTGTGACACAAATCTTCCGATCCACCACCTGGTCTTCGGTCCATACCTTCGCAGCTCACTACTGCCTGGAGAGGGAATCCCAACAGGACAGCGCCTTCGGCCAGGCCGTATTCCGTAATCTCTCTGGAGTGTAGGCAACTCCTGCCCTCTTACCCTTCTGTGTTCAGGCTACCAGAGTGCTGGTTCTCTGCCGGACACTTGGGTCTTGCAAGAGTCTCTCAGTTGGTACTCAACTGCTGCTGATTACAGCTCACCCTTTACAGGTCGTTGTGGCATTTTCGTTTTACAGGATCTCTGTAGCCTGTAGCCTGTAGCTGCAGAGTCCCATATGTGAGGACTGACTTCCTGCTTCTTCCAGGAGAAAGTGTAGTTACTCACCTGTAACAGTTGTTCTCTCGGGACAGCAGGAATCGGTGCTCATGATCCTCCCTCTTCCTCTTGGATTTGCTTATTTACTGTATTTTATTTTTTCCTTGGCCGTCTTAGCTATGTTATTAGACTGTGGCAAGATGGCACCCTTGGGTGGGAAGTGGACCATGCATGCGTGGTACATCTCCTAAAGGCTTTCTTTGAATTCTGGGGAGATGCTTCCGCCTGGGCTCCATCGGCGCCGACATCACCCATATGTGAGGACTGATTCCTGCTGTTCTCGGAGAACATCTTTTACAGGTAAGTAACTATGCTTTATTTGAGTTGCCTGTTCTGCTCTGCCAGCATTCATGCCCTCTGACCCCTTGCAATTTGGTGCAAAATGGAGCGTCTTTAAAAGTTTGGCATCCCTCTAGGCAAGACCTTTACTGTTGTGCCGGTATGCTACTAGGGATTACATTCATTCGGACAAGTTTCTGCTTTATAAAGCTGTTTCTATCTTATGGTTTTGAAGTTGTTAATTAGTATGATAATAGTTGTCACTCGCAGGCAATGAGAGAAATGTTTGTCTTTGTAGGTTTCCCGTTATTGGTGTTCATGTATTCATAAGCGTGTTTTGTACACACATACAAGTGAGTGTCCTATGATTCATTATCAATTCCTTTGGTATATTCAGGTGTCCTCCTCATCCCCGATTGTTATCGATGATGATGCATTTTTTATTACAGTTGTCACTTACATTAGTATATATATTACTATAGTTTTATCCTTAATTTTAACATATATGTACTTTTCATCATCTGTCCTATTGTCCAGTGAGTTTACTATACCTTTTTTTCTTTAAATTTGTTTTATCATATTATGATATGTATTCCCGATGACCTTTTAATGTTATTATTCATTCTTTATTTATGTTTTTATGTTAATTATTTATTTTGGCAATCATCGCTGTGTGTTCTTATGATGCTTATTTCGTTGCCGTGCTTCTGAGGTTCAATTTGGTTTTAGACTGAATAATGTTCCTTTTCGTCCCTCTAGTCCAGTCCCGGAACCATAGAGTTTAGAATCTCCTCCAGCAGCCTTGGAGACTGAATGACATCACAGCTCTTCTCTCTGGTATAAATAGGCAAGGACCGCCCCCTTCCACCAGTACTTCAGTCTCCAAGCAGCTGAGGAGATTCTGGGCCTAGGGATAGGCCCAGCACAAATAGGCAGAGCTAGGAATTTTTTCTTTGTTTTCCTTTTCTAATTCTTGATGTTTTTTTTCTTTCTTTTTGATTTTTCTTTTACTTGTTTCTTGGAGGGGAGTTGAGAGGGAAGTCCCTGCCTCAGCGGGGGATCTCATAAAGGAGTTCTTTGCCCTCCGGACACTTTTTTGCTGCGTGGGAAAAGTCCCGGTGGCCATTTTGAAAACTGCGGGGTTTTTTAATAGTGGCTTTTTGGAAGCGTTTTAAGCCTCGTTTGCTGCAGACCTGCTGTAGGCTCATCAGGCGTTTACAGAGCGTTGCCCTGTTGAAAAAAAAAAAAAAGAGAAGTTCAAAGAGAAACGAGCTATGCTGGACTTTTCCCTTATTGAAATATTGAGCAGGTGTATCTAGGCTGTTTTTTGCAGGTCTTCAACCCGGAGAGAGCCCTTCCTTCCAGGGCTGGCGGTCAGGGCCAGTGGGGGGGAGGGGGAGTTCCCGGGGTGGTTTAGAGAAGTTCTTTGAGGTGGCTGCTATGCCTGCAAATCCACGCTGTCTAGGAAGAGCTGTGATGTTGTGCGGCAGGAGGAAAAGCTCAGTGCTGGAATCAGGAGTCGTGTCCCTTGCTCCCTAGAGGCGCAGCATATGGACGGAGAGCCGGGACAGCCCCTAGCAGGCCGGAGGGCTATTCGTGCAGGCGCTGAAGCACTGTTATCTCCGTCTCTAGATCCTGAGGAGCCAGTGCCGGGGCCCTCCTCGGGCGGCGGCTCCGCCGGGTCACAGGAGCAGGCACAGGCGGGGGAGGTGACCGGGATTCTGCCGAACTTCGTTGCCTTGATGCAGCGGGCTTTTGCCTTCCTTCAGCCCGCGATGTCGGCTCTTCCTCACGGACCCCAGAGTCAGAAGCGCTCGGCCTCTCTGGTCGGTTCGGGGAACGGTGCTCCGGTGGCTAAAAGGTGTAGGGCCACTTCGGAGGGTCCCGCACCTTACCTCGCTGATGACCTGAGCGAGGGGAACGCCAAAAAGGGAAGAGTTCTCGGAAGATGAGCTGGAAGACGGAGAGTTGCCTGACTCGGAGCAGCAGTGCTGGGTAGTCAGAGTCTTTCGGTGTGCAAAGCTTCCAGCCCTGGTTTCGGAGACGCTAAAGACACTAAACCTGCCTTCCAGTGAGGAAGCAGCGGAAGAGACATTAGAAGATCCGCTGTTGCAGGCGGTGCGGACATCCCAGAGAGTGTTTCCCCTCCATAGGGTATTTCGGAATATAATACAGGAAGAATGGGATTTGCCAGAGGCGGCCCTGAAGGGGGCTAGAGCGTTGGCTCGCCTTTATCCGCTCGCGAACCACGATAGGGAGCTGTTTAGTTTCTCCAAAGGTAGTTGCGGTGGTATCGGCGGTCACTCAGAAAACCACGATTCCCGTGGAGGGGGACTGCAGCGCTGAAGGATGTTCAGGACAGGAGGTTAGACACTCTGTGGAAGCAGGTGTTCGATGCTTGCGCGCTGTCCATGCAGACCGGCTTGGGTGGCACGTGGAGGTTTAAGGTAGTCCCAAAGGTGGCAGGAGACCATCTGGAAGAGCAGCTTGAAGATGCCACGCGACTGGAGTCTGGAAACACGTACTTGGCGGATATTCATTCTGATCTCCTCCGCGGCTTGGCTACAGGGATAGTCTCCGTAGTAGCAGCTCGGAGGTATCTCTGGTTGAGAACCTGGTCGGCAGACAGTTCGTCTAAGGCTCGGGTTGGCAGGTTACCCTTTGGGGGTACGCTTTTATTTGGGGAGGATTTAGATAAGTTGGTCCAGGACCTCTGGGGGTCCAAGGGGGGACGTCTCCCAGAGGACAAGCCGAAGCAGGGCCGCAGTTCTGCGGGATTCAGGGAGGTCCCGAGAGCCTTTCGTAGTTTTCGTTCTCCCCGTTATGGACAGTCCCAGCGGGGGAAGTTCCCGCTTGGGGGTCAGGGATTTCGAGGATTCAGGGGAGCAGGCCGGAGGTTCGCTCCTTTCCAGTCCTTGGCCACAAAACAGACACAGTGAGATAAGGCGGGCTCAGGAGAGGGTAGTTCCCAGGGGAGGTCGATTGGGGGAGTTTTACCCTGCCTGGGTTTGAATTAAGTCAGATTAGTAGGTCCTGGAGGTCATTCGAGAGGGGTACGTATTAGAACTCCAGCGACCCGTCGTAGGTTCCTTTGTCCGTTCTCCCTGCTCAGCTCTAGGCACAGGCAGGCGGTCCAGGACACGCTACAGCGGCGGCTGCAGCTTGAGGCGGTGCTGCCAGTGCCCGCGGAGCAGTGCGGTTCCGGTCGCTACTCCATCTATTTTGTAGTGCCAAAGATAGAGGGCACATTTCACCCGATCCTGGCTCTGACAAGGGTGAACCGTTGTCTCTGGATTACCCATTTTCGGATGGAGACCTTGCATTCCGTGCTGGCAGCGGTCCGGACCGGGGAGTTCCTGACGTCTTTAGATCTCACAGATGCTTACCTGCACATCCTGATTTGGCAAGAGCATCAGAAGTGGCTGAGATTTGCGGTACCCATGGGACATTTCCAATTTCAAGCGCTGCCCTTTGGGCTGGAAACGGCGCCACGGGCGTTTCCCAAGGTCAGGGTGGTGGTGGCGGCGGCGCTCCGCAAAGAGGGAGTACTGGTGCACCCATATTTGGACGATTGGTTGATCCGAGCAAAGTCGAGAGAGGACAGCTCGGCAGCGACGGCCCGGGTGGTCCAGATGTTCGAAGGCCTGGGCTGGGTAGTCAACTTTGCAAAGAGCAGGTTGGTACCATCGCAATCCCTGCAGTACCTTGCGGCGCGCTTCGAAACAAAGCAGGGGAAGGTGTTCCTGCCCAGGGCCCGGGCTCTAGGTCTGCGACAGCTCGTCAGGCGTTTCTTATCGAGTCCGGCTCAAACAGCATGGCAGTACCTGCAGTTGGGAACAATGGCAGCCACGATAGAAGTGGTTCCGTGGACCCAAGCGCACGTGCGGCCGTTACAGGCGGCGCTCCTCTGTCATTGGTCGCATCAGTCGGATGTCCTATCGCAGAGGTTAGTTTGCCCTCAGAATGTGCGTCATGAGCTGCGATGGTGGTTGAGAACGGAGAATATGGAAGCCGGCATGCCACTGGAGCGCCGTCCTGGGGACTGCTTACGACAGATGCGAGCCTCCTGGGTTGGGGGGGGCTCATTGTGAAGGCAGGTTTGCCCAGGGTCATTGGTCTCAGGAGGAGACGTCTCGGTCCATCACCAGGTTGGAGATGAGAGCGGTGTTTCTGGCGCTACAGGAGTTTCAGGACACTCTCGGTCGGGAGGCGGTCCGAGTCTTGTCAGACAATGCGTCAACGGTAGCCTACATCAATCAGCAGGGGGGCACAGGAAGTGCTACACTGGAAGCCAAAGCGGGTCAGCTATGGGTGTGGGCCGAACACAATCTCCAGGCTCTCGCGGCTCAACATGTGGCCAGCGTAGACAATCTCGAAGCAGATTTCCTCAGTCGTCGCAGAGTGGACCCCAAGGAGTGGGTGCTACATCCGGGGGTGTTTGCGCTTCTGGTGAGGCACTGGGGTGTTCCGGTAATGGCTCTCATGGCGAGCTTCAAGTCAGCACAGGTAGCAAGGTTTTTCAGCAGGCGCTGGGAACGGATGTCAGAGGGGCTAGATGCATTAGCGAACAGGTGACCAGAGGGAGTTCTCCTTTATTTTTTTCCACCTTGGGTCCTCAAGGGCAGGGTGGTGCAACGCATTGGGAGACATCGCGGTCGGGTGATTCTGATTGCACCCGATTGGCCCTGAAGGCCGTGGTGTGCAGATTTGGTACGGCTGTTAGTGGACGATCCGTGGTAGTTACCGCAGCGGGAGGAGCTCCTACGGCAAGGTCCGTTGCACATGCCTAGGTGAGTCAGGTCTCACTTACGGCTTGGCTCTTGAACGGGCTAGGATGACAGCTAAGGGTTATTCGGCAGCGGTCATTTCTACCTTGTTAAAGGCACGCAGGCGTTCCACCTCGCTGGCGTATGTCAGGGTCTGGAGGATCTTTGCAGCTTGGTGTGTGGAGCGTAATATTTAGCCGTTGAGGGCTTCGATTTTGCAGGTCCTTTCCTTTTTGCAGGATGGAGTGCGGAAGGGATTGGCGGCCAGTTCCTTGCGAATGCAGTTGGCGGCGATATCCTGTTATAGGGGGAAAGTGCTCGGTCAGCCGGTAGGATCTCACAGTGACATTAGGCTTTTTCTGAGAGCTGTCTTGCTTCTTCGTCCATTGGTACGCTGTTCGGTGCCGACATGGAAGCTGAATCTGGTATTGGAGGCTTTGCTTGAGCTACCGTTTGAGCCGTTAAGCAGGTATTTCTGGTAGCTATTTGTTCCGCAAGGAGGATTTCGGAGTTACAGGCTTTATCCTGTAGGGAACCTTATTTGTCTTTCTTCCATGATAAGGTCGTGCTACGCTCAGTGCCGGACTTTCAGCCGAAGGTGGTCTCGGCCTTTCATGTCAATCACGGGGTGTCGCTTCCAGTATTCTCTAAGCAGCAATAGGAGAAATCGGAAGGCAGGTTACGTCCCCTAGATGTTCGTCAGGTTCTTCGGAAGTATCTTCGGCGGACGCAGCCATTTCGGAAGACTGACAGATTGTTTGTGGCTTTCGGGGGGCCGCGGAAGGGTGAAGAGGCAACGAAGGCGTCCATTTCTAGATGGTTAAAGGCGGCTATTGCGTCGGCTTACTTTTTGAAAGGTAGGGTAGTTCCAGAAGGTCTCAGAGCGCACTCGACCAGGGCGCAAGCGGCGTCGTGGGCAGAGTACAGTTCGGTTTCGGTCGCGGACATTTGTTGAGCGGCGACTTCCTCATTGTTGCATTCATTCTCGAAGCACTATCGGTTAGATGTGCAGGCGGCGGAGGACTTCGTTTTGGCTCAGCAGTGCTTCAGGCTGGGTTTTCTGGTCCCTCCCGTTGATGTGCACTGCTCTGTTACATCCTCTATGGTTCCGGGACTGGACTAGAGGGACGAAAAGGAAGAATTAATTAGACTTACCTGCTAATTGTTGTTCCTTAAGGAACTCTAGTCCAGTCCCGGACCCCTCCCAGGGTATGCAGCCTGAAGGTGTTGTCCGTGTTACCTTAGTAAAAGGGGTCACATTGGAGAGGATGTCTCCGGAAGAGGAGTGGGGTTCCGGAAGACGTGGAGTGGAGCCGCAATGGGAACCCCGCAGAAGCGCGGTTTTGTTTCTACGTTTTTGGCATTTCTACAAGGTCCTTCGTCGAAGAGAAGGTTAGAATATGCACAGGTTTTTAGATTCTAGCCAAAGTTTATCTTGTTGTTCTTTATCTACTTATTTGTTGCTCTGCTGAGTTGCTTTGTCAATAGGTACTGGTGGAAGGGGGCGGTCCTTGCCTATTTATACCAGAGAGAAGAGCTGTGATGTCCTTCAGTCTCCAAGGCTGCTGGAGGAGATTCTAAACTCTATGGTTCCGGGACTGGACTAGAGTTCCTTAAGGAACAACAATTAGCAGGTAAGTCTAATTAATTCTTTTAATTCTAATTTTGCTTCTGTTTTTTATTTATTTTAATTGGTACCTTTCGTGGAAGGTGGTTTTCCTGGTTGCGCTCACTTCCGCTCGCAGGGTTAGCGAGCTCCAAGCTTTGGTGGATGCAGCGCCAGGTTCCATAAGAACAGGGTGGTGCTCCGCATGCACCCCAAATTTCTTCTGAAGGTAGTATCCTTGTTCCATCTCAATTACGAGGTGTGTGATAAGGAAGCTTATCATAGCTCAGGAAGGATCTATAGAAAAGGTGAAGTGACTCTGAACAAGCAACCTGTCAGTTCTGGTAGAAATAAGAAAACAGAATTTTTCCATAAAAGACTACCAGTCCCAGAATGCACCAGGTTTCCAACAGCCATTAGAGGAGCTGAAGTGGGGAAACGTGTGTTCAATCAAGAGGGTTATGAGGTAATCCCCAAGCACTCATCTCAAAGGGCAGGGCCTGATTCAGCACAGCTGCGCTGTGCTAGGGTGGAGCACTCATCTAAGCAGAATAAAGGTAGAGTTTATTCTACAGAGAATTATCCTCAGTTTCATCTGGGAGATCCTCAGATTCAGCTTGGACATCTTCATGATCTTGGACAGCTTCATCATCTGGAGGATCATCAGAAGCAGAAGCCAGAGCGGACGGACAGAGAGGGCAAGAAACCCTTTGGAAGAAAGAAGAGAAAAGCATTTGGGAGGTCTAAAGGAGTCCAGAGCAGTACGTATACTGGGAGACATTCAAAAGGCCAGCATACACCATTGGACTGGGGAAAACCAGAGGAGTGGTGCTGCAGAGCTAGGCATCTCCAGACGGTACCTGTGAGGGAGACGGCTGCACGTGGAAGGGACCCTAGGACCCGTGCCAGAAGGTATGTGAAGAGAGATCCAGTGTCCAGGGATCTGGATTGGAAGGCTGGACATAAGAACTGGACTACATACTGGCCAGGCTATTTAGAGAGGAACTCTAACAGCAATGGAAGCTCAGGTATGAACACTGATCTATGCCCTAGCTATACCCTTGAATGACAGCAGGGAAACAAGTATTCTCCGGAGAGTGCTCCATTGAGAAATTCCTCTGTGCCAATCCATGATATTGAACCCATGATTGTTGAAGAAGGGGTTATAGATACAGGCTGTGAATACATGGATTGCTCTCTGTCTAAACTCCTTTGGTAATTTACTATTACAAAGTACAACAACCATCACAAAGAAATACAAACTTGTTCTTTAATCTACTCAGAAAAGCTCCTGAGTAGGATTTTGAGCCACGCAGTAGAAAGCAAGCCAGCTAAGGGGTTTCAGCTGGGTAACTGCTAGCAATTGAGCCTTACCTAATTGCTTGTGAGCTCTGAGGAAATCACTTCTGAGTCTATGTGTGAAGATATAAGAAGTTAACCTGAAAAGAACAGTTTTTCCCTACTTTGTGGGTTTTGTTTGTTGATTAAAGCATTGCTAAGAAAATATTAGCTAGAGCCTACAGAAAAGACCAGTTTGTTACCAACCAGGTCTTTATTCTTTTGATTTGATTGCCTGACAAGTTCAGCTGTTGTTTTCCTGATTTTGTTTTTCTAAGTTTAACACTGAAAGCAAGTATCCTGTTTTATGTGCTACCAAGCATATCTGTGTTGGGAGAGATAACCCCATAAATAAATATCTTATTGGCTTTACACTCAAGCCCAACTAATTATTGTGAGCGGCTGTGTCTGGTGTGAATGGACTGCATTTCCCACAATCCCTTGCAAATCATATTGATATATGCCTTTGCCAAGACTGTGAACATTCTCACCCAGGCACCCGTCTGACAGGTGGTACTTCCTACCTTCTTTTCGAGACCTCACGTCAGTTGGGTGGAGACGGTCCTCCACACCTTTGACTGCAAGAGGGCCTTGTCCTTCTATATCCAACGCACTCAGGACTGTAGCAGCTGATAAGCATGCAATAAATAATACCAGGAGTCATTTCAAAGATCCAAGCCAGTTTATTGTGCACAAGGCTCAGACAGGAAAACATCCAAAAAAGACTGAGCAATGGAGAACAGAAACAAATTCCTTATATACAATTTTCACAGTTTGATACAGGCAAACTTTCTATTGGTCCCAACGCCCCCTGCACCTGTCCAATCGGGGACCCTCTCTGGGCCTAGCTCCCTGCTCCCCCTGCTCAGACTATCCTCACAAAGGCACAGTCTTAGACATAGATACATCTCTACTTCAAGGTCATTTCTAGCTCAGAGAATGTGAGAATGCAGAACACTGGATTCATACAAACTTATCAAAAAGCAGTTTAAGGCAGATTCTCGAACTTTCACTGACTTTGGTCTTTCTCAGCACTACTATTCTCAAGTGGGGGTGGGGACTCAGGCCTAGCTTACAGGCCTCTCATACGTTTTGCAGGCTATTATAGGCCATAGCCTACCACAGGACCACCACAAAGCCTCCCAGCTCTTCATATCCTATGACCACAGCAGGCTGGGGGAAGTGGTGACTAAGCATACGCTGTTCATGTGGGTGGCGGACTGTATTGCCCTCGCCATGTCACAGCGTATCATGTCCGGGCCATGGCAGCTTCGGTGGCAAATTTGCGCTCTGTCCCGATGGCAGACATCTGCCAGACCGCTACCTGGTCTTCAGTCCATTCCTTCGCAGCCCATTACTGCCTGGAAAGAGAATCCCGATGGGATAGCGCCTTCGGCCAGGCTGTGTTCCGTAATCTTTTCTGGGGTCTAGGCAACTCCTACTCTCCGAACCTTCTGTGTTCAGGCTACCGGAGTCGGGTCTCATCGGACACAGGGGTCCTATTGTAATCTGTACACCAGACTGAATTGCTGCTGCTTGAGGCTCCCCTTGAGGGGGCCCAGTTTTTGCTACGAGTCTCCCAGTAGCCTGTAGCTGGGGATGTGAGGACTAACTTCCTGCTTGTTCCTGGAGAAAGTGTAGTTACTCACCTGTAACAGGTGTTCTACGGGGACAGCAGGAATCAGTCCTCACAACCCTCCCTTCTCACCTTGGGGTTGCTCTTTTACCATTCTTTATTTTGCTATCTTCAGCTTTGTCATATGACTGACCTTGGGCAGGAAGGGGACCACGCATCTCCCAAAGGGCTCCGTTGGTGCTGACGTCACCCATATGTGAGAACTGATTTCTGCTGTCCCTGGAGAATACCTGTTACAGTAAAAGGGGACTGTTGTAGTTGTTATGGAAGGACAGACTAGATAGGCCATGTGGTCTTTTTCTGTCGTCATATTTCTATATTTCTAAGTATCGAATCTGACCTTCGGCCCACACCAACGGGAAACTCCCCTGCCACTGTTCTCTAGCCCATCCTCCTACGTCAAGCGCAGTTGACTTGGCCTTATTGATTTTTAAGCCGGAGAATGAACCAAAGAACTCAATTTGCCTCAGCGCTGCCTCTAAAGACTGTGGTGGGTCTTCAAGACAAAGAAGCATGTCATCTGCAAATACACTGACTTTAATTCCCCCCTTCTCCCACTCTATGCCCCTCACCTCTTTCATCTTGATTAGTGAAAGCAACAATGGCTCTAATTGAAGAATAAACAAAAGGGGAGATAGGGGACATCCCTGTCGTGTCCCCCTTTCCAACGAGAAAGGCTGGGAGCACTTACCCCCTACCAAAATGCAGGCTAAAGGGTCCGCATATAGCGCCTTAACCCAATCAAGGAAGGCTCCCCCAAATCCAAAATGGTGCATCACTTCAAACATGTAGGTCCATGAGACCCGATCAAAGGCCTTTTCAGCGTCAAAACTAGCTAGCAGTAAGGGGCTTTCTTTAAGCAAGCATGCTTCCATACCCAACAAGACTTTACTAATATTTAGGAAAGCTTTCCTTCCTTTCACAAATCCTAATAGGTGCAATCCTATTAGTCTAGGGGGAATTGGCCAAGACTGAGGCCAAGATTGGCCAAGATTGGCCAAGACTGAGGCCAACAGCTTCATATCATAATTAATTAAAGATATCGGCCTATACGAAGCTGGGTCTTCCAGATCATTACCTGTCTTGGGGATAACTGATATGGTTGCTGTCCGCATATCTCTCGGGAATTGTCCCATTTCTTGCACTTCCCCATATAGAGCTGCTAGAGTGGGCGTCAATTGGTGCTCAAGAATTTTATAAAATTCTACTCCATATCCATCAGGACCCGGTGTCATATGAGGGGTTCCTGCTTTAATAACCCTCTGAATTTCCCCTCCCACTATAGGCTTGTTAAGTTCCAATAACTCTGCATCAGTCAGAGTCGGAAGCGGCACCACATCCAAGAAACCTTTTTCTTTCTCTCGGTCTTTTTTATCTGGGGTATACAGTTCCTTGTAGAATCGTCTAAAAACATCCACTATCTTCTGTGACTCACTTTGCCTTACTCCGTTCGCATCTCTAATTACCATCACCACTTTGGTGCCACCCCAGTCCCTCGCCAATCATGCCAATGACCTGCCCGATCTATCACCATATCTAAAGAACTGGCGCCTGTAATATTGCATAGAGTATACTGCTCTCTCATGAAGCACAGTAGTCAGTTGGGTTTGTATTTGCATATATACCCTTGTATGAACCGACTTCAAACCCGCCCGGGCTATCCTCTTGTGGTCTTGCAGCTCTTGCATCAACTGCAGAATTTTACTGTCTATCTGCTTACGCTCGCTTGCTACATACGCAGTTACATGCCCCCACATCACCGCCTTCCCAGCTTCCCAAAATAGAGCAGATGTTTTAGCCTGTGATTCATTAAATCGCACATATTCTTCCCAATTCTGCACTAGAGATTTCTGAAAGTCGTCTTTCCTCCACAAATGTCTCGGAAAGGACCACCTATGGTCAGGTGAGCCCCTCCCTCGCCAATCCATTCTTACCATCGCATGATATGATACTATGATTGGATCAATCTCAATGCTTACCACTCGTCCCAAGCTATATTTTGAGACAAGTATATAGTAAATTCTGGACCACGTTTGATGTGCTCGAGACAAAACCTTCTGCAAACCTTCTCACCCTCATGCAATACTCTCCATGCATCTACTACCTCCCCCATTTTACACAAATAACCCACTCCTTTATGATTCCACCCCCCTCTTCCCATCGAACCTGTCTTATCCATCTCCGGGTCATGTGGGCAGTTAAAGTCTCCCTCTAATATTATAGGTATCTTAAGTGCTCTTAATATCTTTTGAAGAATGCATTTGAAAAATTAATGGTCATATGTATTCTGGGCGTAGACATTACCTAATAACATTTCTTCCCCTTATACCCTTACATGCAGACATATATAGCGACCCTGTTGATCAATCTCCTCAGCAATAATCTCCAAAGGAATGCCTTTTCTAATCAAAATCGCTACCCTTCTTTTTCGCATCCACGACAAAGCCCCGTAAACCTGTCCTACCCAATCACGTTTTAATTTTCCATATTCTTTCTCACTTAAATGGGTTTCCTGCAGGAAAGCCACCTGAGCTCTCCCTCGTTTCAGTACCTGCAGTATTTTTGTATGTTTAATAGGCGTACTTACTCCCCCCACATTCCAAGTAATCATGCGCGAATCACGATCCATTATGATCATCCAATCTGATCTTCTCAGTTCTCAATATTTGCATTTGATTTCCCCGGAGTTTCCCAGCCTCAACCCCAGAGTTTCCAATATACAGAATTCCAGTATACCTCAACAGCGCCCACAAGACGCTTATATCTACCCAACAATATAAATAACATGCTGTAGTCACTCCTCCCCCTATTCCCAACCACTCATTCTTCTCCCCCCTTCAGACATACATAGCATTTACTCCCCTCCCCTCCCTTCCCTCCCCCCTCTCCCACTCCCCCAGAAAAAATCTCATCTCCTACTTCTCAGCACTTCACCGCTGAGATCAGGTCCCGATTGGATGCTGCAGGGCTGCCGCGATTCCCCAAAGCTGCCTCCTCAGTTTTGCTTTCTCCATTCCAGGGCCTTTCTCTCCGTGATCGTCCACACACCATAGCGTCCCCTTCTCTATCCATAATCCAAGATTCAATAGGTCCAATGTTACCTCTATCTATTTTAATTATTAGACATAGGGCTCCCCCAATAAAGTTTCATCTCGCCCTTCAAGTCTTGTCACAAACTTAGTCTTTACTGCCTCCTAACATCTACCACAGCCTCCTGGATCTTTCAAGTTGAAGACCCTCCTTCTTTATCCTTGTCCAAATCAGCCATGAATCGCTTAGCCGCTACCAACGTTTCAAATATGTGGTTTTGGCCTTGGTTGGAAACTCTAAGCACTGCCGTGTATGCGAGTGTGAATCGCAGTTTCCTTTTGAATAGTGAGGCACAAACGGGTGCAAATTCCTTTCTCTTTGTCATCACCGACGCCGAGTAGTCTTGAAACAGCAAAATCTGATGATTCTCTAGCATTAGGTCCCCCTTTTTACGATAAGCCTGGAGCAGCTGCATCTTATGCTGAAAGTTTAGGATGCGCGCAATTACCACTCTCGGGCGCTGTCTGGTCGCCATTTTAGTCTGTAGACGGTGTGCACGCTCCACTTGAATTGAGCCCACCATAGATTCCAGTCCTAGTTCTTTTGGGAGCCAGGTTTCAATCAAGGGCATCAGCATCCAGTCCGTCGTAGTCTCTGGAATCCATACTAGCCTTATGTTGTTCCTCCTTGATCTGTTTTCCATATAATCCACCTTCGCTAGCAGGGCCTCTATTCATGTCTGTTGTGCTGTATGTTCCCTCGCCTGGCGCTCCTCCTCATCCTCAATGGCAGCTACACGATATTCCAGTTCATCCACTCTCCGGCCTACCTCCATCAGCGAGTCCCCTACCTCTTCCAGCTTCTTCAGTATTTGGTCAAATTTAGGGTCCAATAGCTTCGCCACTTCTTCCGTCGTGGAATCCGCACTTTATGTTCCGGGCGATGCAGGCTGGGACACCGCTGGAATTGATGCTCGGGCCTTGTTTACTCTCTCTCAATCTTTCTTCGCAGGTACTTCCCTCAGTTGTAGTCCACTCATTTCTACACCCTTTTGTCCACTTTATTCTTCATGTTTGGGGGGGCAGTGATAAGTTTTTTATTGATTAATTGACGAGGCAGCCCCGGAGCGAGCTGAGAAGCGTCCTCACTCGCACATGCGTCACGTGGACCGCCGGGTTTATGCCTTTAAGTGGCGCAGGTTCGCCCTGTGGTGCGCAGATAAGAAGGAAATCCCATTCTCCTGCCACGTCCAGCTGGTACTCCAATACCTAGTGCATCTGTCACATACAGGACTGAAATCTAACTCAGTCCGGGTGCATCTGAGTGTCATAGCTGCTCACCACCACCCAGTAGGGGGAAAGCCCTTATCCAACCAGCCCCTGGTTTCCCGATTCCTACAGGGCCTTCTGCTTTCCAAGCTCCCTGTCTGCCCCCCCCCCCCCCCCGCCGGTAGCAGAATGGGACCTCAACGTGGTACTCTCCCAGCTGACTAGGCCACCATTTGAGCCACTGGCCACTTGCCAGTTCAGACACCTATCCTGGAAGGTGGCCTTCTTGGTGGACCTGACTTCAGCTCGCAGAATCAGTGAGCTTCAAGTGCTGTTGGTGGACCCCTCCTCGTACACCAGGTTCTTCAATAGGGTAGTGCTCTGCACTCACCCTAAGTTCCACCCGAAGGTGGTATTCCCGTTTCACCTCATCCAGGAGGTGGTACTCCCCACCTTCTACCCGCGGCCTCATGCCAGCAGGGAGGAGCTCATACACCACACACTGGATTGTAAATGGGCCCTGCCCTTCTATCTGCAGCGGACCCAGGACCACCGCAAAGCACCTCAGCTTTGTGTGCCCTATGACCCCAGCAGACTGGGGCTCCCTGTAACCAAGTGTACCCCATCCTCTTGGGTGGCGGGCTGCATTGCCCTTGCCTATAAGTGGGTGGGCCTCTCCCTGGAGCACCGGATCACAGCACATCGTGTGAGGGCGATGTCCATGTTAGTGGCCCACTTCCGTTCTGTGCTGGTGACAGAAATTTGCAGAGCCTCCACTTGGTCATCCATTCACAGTTCACAGCACACTACTGCCTGCAAAGCGAATCCCGCATGGACAGTACCTTTGGTCAGGCAATGCTGTGTAATATTCTTGGGGTGTAGGCAACTCCTGCCCTCTGACCCTCTGTGTTCAGGCTACCGGAGTGATAGTGTTGCTGGATGCTAAGGTTTTGCAGAATCTCTCAGCAGGGACTGACCTTCGGCAACTCACGGCCACCCGACTGGTCACTGTTGGTACTGTCGTGGTTTGGTCCTTGGCAGCCTGGAGCTAGGGAGTCCCATATGTGAGGACTGACTTCCTGCTTGTTCCTGGAGAAAGTATAGCTACGCGCCTGTTACAGGTGTTCTCTGGGAACAGCAGGAATCAGTCCTCATAACCCTCCCTCTTCCCCTTGGAGTTGCTGTCCTTCTGTTTTTTGTTTGACTGCCATTTTAGCTATGTCATCTGACTGAGCAAGACGCCACCCTTGTGCGGGAAGGAGCCACACATGCGTGGTAGCATTCCCAAGGCTTTCTTTGAAAGCTGGGGAAATGCTCCGCGTAGGCACTGTCAGCGCCAACATCACCCATATGTGAGGACTGATTCCTGCTGTCCTGGAGAACACCTGTTACAGGTGAGTAACTATGCTTTACCTGATTTGTACATTTTTTCTCTTTTGTATTCCCTGCTGGAGGTTTAAAGTGGTTTTGAATTTCATAATGTCTGGTTGTCATCTTTTAGATTTGTTTTTTTTATTGTGGGAATATATTGTCTAATTTAATTGCTTGATCTCCCACCATTTCAGTTTTCTTTTCTAGTGGACTATAGTATGCAGGGGGTATACACACACTGTCACACACTGTCTGTGTGCAGGGCAGTGCACACAGACAGTGTGTGTAAGAACAGAAGGTCACAGGTTCAAAGCCCAGCTGAGGCTACTGCCAATCCTGTCCACATATATTATGAATATGGTAATTTGATTTGCGTTTCCTCTTTTTGTGTTCTAGACCCTGTGTACTTTTTTCCTTTGTTACTTAATTGTGTATTGGAAAGATTGCATAAATAAAAAAAAAGTATGAAATATTCCCTCAGACAAACTCATCACATAAAAATATGTCAATAGTGAGATTAAATTACAATCTTAATTAAACAAACTCTACGCGGCCTTTTTGTTAATATGCCAACCAGAAAAGCTTTCACTTGTTTTCTAAACACTGCCTTGCCTTGTTCAAGGTGCAAAGCCCCTGGTAATCCATTCCATAATTTTGGGCCATTAACTGATAGTACTTACTGACCAGTTCTTACATGCCATGATACCTTTAATGAAGAAAATGCCTTGTTCCCGTGACTGTAGTGTATGTGAGCGGTATATCACATTCATGGGCAGTTTTAAAAAAAGAAGCATTTCCAGTCATATTACTTTAAAAATCAACATCATAAACTTAAAACAAATTAGCTATTCTCCAGGACCAAGCAGGAAGCCAGTCCTCACATATGAGTGATGTTGGCGCCAACAGAGCCCTCATGCGGAGCATTTCCCCAGCTTTCAAAGAAAGCCTTTGCGAATGCAGCACGCATGCGTGGTCCCCTTCCTGCCCAAGGGTGCTATCTTGCTCAGTCTTTCTTTTTCCGCGGAGCCCAACGGACGTAGTTCGTGTTGCCTGGTAAAAAGTTGATTTTTCTGCGATTTTTTTGCGTCCACTTATCTGGTTCGACGCCGGTTCCCCATCCCGCCTCGGCTCGGTACACCGGTATCGAGCCTGGATCTTCTTTTTCGTTTTTTGTTCTTTGTGACTAGCATTCGCGTTTTGTCTCTAATTTTCACTGGCAGCCCTGTCTTTTGATCTTGCAGGGGCCCCTTTTCCCCTGATGGGTGCCAGTGGGTTTAAGAAGTGTGATCGGTGTAAGAAACTTATGTCTCTCACCGATACCCATGACTGCTGCCTCCGATGCCTCGGGCCTGACCATGACCCGCTGGTCTGTGGCCCCTATGGCAAGATGTCGTCAAAGGCGCTTCGGAGCCGTCAGCATCCACGTGAAATAATTTTTTCGGAGTCCGCGTCCAGCCGGGCCAGACTTCGACAGAGGCCTCGACATCTCGGGAGTCTGACCCCGAGCGCCGTCGTGGGTCCTCTGAAAGGGGGTCTCCCGCTCGGGAGCACAAAAGGAAGAAGAAGCTCATGACGGCGGCGTTGGTGGAGGCGCCTGGATCCTCGAGGGCTAGGTCACGCAGCCCTGACCGCCGTCCCGGGCTCTCGGAGTCAGAGCAGCCACCAAACTGCCTCGCCTGGAGCCGGAATCCCCGAGTCAGGTAACATCTGTTGTCCTCATGGACTCTCCTCCGGGAGAATCGACGGGCGTTGGGCCCCAAGTCGGGGGCTGCGGAGTCTCCTGAGCTCGGTCTCAGGTTGATGGCCCTGGAGAGCAGCCTGGCTGCCTTCATGGAGCAGCAGCGGGTACTGATTGCTGGTCTGACTGGTGCCTCTGCCCCGACCACTGGGACCTCGACATCTAAGTCGACCCCGAAGGCCGAGCCGATCCTCGAGTCAATCAAGTCTCGAGTCGATCCTCTGCCAAAGACTCCCTCAACCTCCCATGCGGGGGCCGAGGTTGTCGACGCTGGTGCCCTTGGCGTCAGGGCGGGTGGCATTGAGGCCCACATGGCCAGAGCCGCTCGACGACTCCTCGGAGGACGAGGAGTCCCATGATACCTTCCGGACCCAGTGCGTCCCATCGGACTCCCCGGAGTCCGAGCCTCGGAGAAGGTCCCCTCCGGAGGATACCCGGTTCTCGGACTTCGTCAGGGACATGGCCAAGGCTTTGGCATTCCCGGCGGAGGCTGAGGTGGAGCCTCGAGCTCGATGCCCTCCAGTATGACTTTCCTCCGAAGGAAGCCTTTACTGTTCCAGTTCCTCCGATGCTGGAACAGCTGCTCTTCTTTATGTGGGAAGCACCAGCCTCGGCACCGGTTCTTAGCAAACGGGT
Organism: Ichthyophis bannanicus; assembly: GCA_033557465.1. NCBI lineage: Eukaryota > Metazoa > Chordata > Amphibia > Gymnophiona > Ichthyophiidae > Ichthyophis > Ichthyophis bannanicus. The sequence continues at coordinate 370,492,214 of CM066031.1, forward strand.
CGATTCCATTTATCGAGTCCGTAAGAGCTCTGGGTTCCAAAAGGCGCAGCTACCGCACAACTCCATGGTTGTGGAATCGGCCTTGCACAGGCTGAAAAGTCAGAACCTGGATGCCCTCGTTAGAAAGTGCTTCCAGGGCTCTATGCTATCTTGCCGTGTCCAGACCTATCAGCTGTACATGGGCATGTACCTACGGGACCTGGCAAAGGAGATTGCCGGGTTCTCGGCTGATCTCTCCGAGGAACCCTTGCAGAGGTTCAAAGCCTTGTCTACAGGAATCCGGGAGTGCTCAAAGTTTATCTCTCGAGCAGCCTATGATGGCTTCGGCCCGGGTAGCCATGGCCGGCATCGGTGCACACCATCAGGCCTGGCTACAGTCATCGGACCTGGAGTCATGGGTGCAGGACAAGTTGGTCGATGTCCCCTGCCAAGGTGACAACCTGTTTGGCAAGCCCATGACTGAAAAGGCTGCAGAAATCGAGACTGAGACTCTCACCAGGACAAGGCTGTCCAGAAAGACTTCTGCCCCTTCTCAGAAAAAGAAGGGCTCGAAGAAGAAGCCCTTTTTCCCGAGGAAGGGTGCTGCCTACAAAACCTACCCTCACTATCAAGCCTCTGCAGCTCCCCAACAGGGCCAGCAGGCCAAAGGGCAGGGGCATGGGCCCCATAGGCAGAAAACCCCCAGGCCGCCAGTTCCGGCTCCTGCACAGCAGGGAGCAGGGTTTTGACTTCCACAGCATAGCCTCTCCTCCGCCAGTGGCTCCACTCAGCACAGGGGGTCGGCTGACCATGTACGCCTACAGGTGGCCAGCCATCACAGGGGACACCTGGGTACTGAGCATAGTCCAGAAGGGCTATATGCTCCATTTCCACCAACTACCCCATTCCTACTATCCAGGGGAGCCTCCAAGACTCCCTCTACACAGGAACCTCCTCCTTCAGGAGTTGGCAAGTCTTTTAAAGGAACAGGTGCCACACCACAGGTGCCACACCACCTGGAAGGACAAGGCTTCTACTCCAGGTACTTCCTAGTACCAAAGAGAACAGGAGGCCTCAGACCTATCCTAGACTTGCAAAATCTGAACAAGTTTCTGGAGAGGGAAAAGTTCAAGATGCTTACCCTTGGGATACTGCTGCCCTACCTCCAGCAGGGAGACTGGCTATGCTCCTTAGACCTAAAGGATGCTTATACTCACATCCTCATCCATCCAAACCACAGACAATATCTCATATTTGTGGTGGGAGGAAAACATTTTCAGTACAGGGTACTTCCCTTTGGCCTAACCTCTGCCCCCAGGGTTTTCACCAAACGCCTGGCGGTGGTGGCGGCTTTTCTCAGAAATCAGGGGATTTTTGTCTTCCTGTACCTGGACAACTGGCTAATCAGGGGCCAGTCATTCCAGGAGACCCGACAGGCCACTCTTCGCATTGTCTCTCTTCTTCAGCATCTGGGCTTTGTCATAAACTACGCAAAGTCTACTTTGCTCCCCTCTCAGAACCTAGAGTTTATAGGGGCGAGACTAGACACCCTTCAGGCAAGAGCTTACTTGCCCGCGGACAGGACCCACAGATTGATGGAGCTGGCAAACCAGTTCCAAAGCAATTCTCAGGTTTCCGCCAGGCACTACCTGCGGCTTCTGGGCCACATGGTATCCACTGTACATGTGACCCCGAATGCCCGGCTGTATATGCAGGCTGCTCAATGGTGCCTCAGAGATCAGTGCACACAAGCCACCGGCGATCTTTGAGACAGAGTAAAGGTGTCCAGACGGCTTCTGAACTCCTTACAGTGGTGGCTACATCTGCCAAACCTTCTTAAAGGTGTACTTTTTCAGGCTCCAGCACACACCAGGGTGCTGACGACAGATGCTTCTTTAAAGGGCTGGGATGCACATTGCCAGGGCATGTGCACGCAAGGCCTGTGGTCCCCTCGGGAGGCCACACAGCAGATCAACCTTTTAGAGCTGTGGGCAATTCGCTTAGCTCTGCAGACCTTCTGCCATACTCTCTCTCAACAGTCTGTCCTAGTTCAGATGGACAATCAGGTAGCAATGTTCTACGTGAACAAACAAGGAGGCACAGGGTCCAGGCTCCTATGTCAGGAGGCATGGGACCTTTGCAGTCAAACAAGGCATTTTTCTCAAAGCAGTTTATCTGCCTGGTCAGGAAAACTTCCTAGCAGACAAGCTAAGCAGGATTCTCCAGCCCCACGAATAGCAGTTGAATCCACTGGCGGTCCAGCAGATCTTTCTGCGATGGGGACTTCCGTCCATCGATCTCTTTGCAAATCCACTAAACCATCAGCTGTCCAGGTTTTGCTCCAGACAACCGCATCCCCTGAGGATGGCAGCAGATGCCTTTCTAATCTCTTGGTCTACGGGCCTCCTGTATGCGTTTCCTCCCACGCCCCTGGTGGCCCGAACTCTGCTCAAGCTCCTCTGGGACAAGGCCGCAGTGATTCTGGTAGCCCCCAGATGGCCGAGGCAGCCGTGGTTTCTGCTTCTTCTGCAGTTGGTGGTGGAAGCTCCGTTCTCCCTGGGGCTGCAGCACGATCTCCTGTCTCAAGAGCAGGGTTCCCTTCTGCACCCCAATCTCAGGTCCCTCAATCTGATGGCCTGGCTGCTGAAAGGGTAGTTCTAGCTCCCTTACTTCTACCTAAGGAGGTGGAGGAGGTGGTTTTGGCCTCTAGGAGGCAGTCCACCAGGAAGTCCTATGCCCTCAAGTGTCGTAGGTTTACGGTATGGTGTGCTCAGCGCAATGAAGATCCTTTCTCTTGCCTTGTGCCAGTAGTACTGCAGTATCTACTTCACCTTTCAGACCTAGGCCTTAAGTCTAACTCAGTGCTTTGTGAGCACACCACTCACCAGTGGAGGGACAGTCTGTCAGTTCACCCCCTGGTGTCCAGATTTCTCAGAGGTCTGCTTCTACTCAAGCCTCCAGTTCGTCCACCGGTGACTGAGTGGGATTTGAATGTGGTCTTGCAACAACTTACTCATCCACCGTTTGAGCCGATGGCTACTTGCCATTTGCGCTTCCTCTCTTGGAAAGCGCTCTTTCTGGTGGCTCTTAGATCGGCCAGACATGAGAGTGAGCTACAAGCTCTGGTTTCTGATAGACCGTAGACACGGTTCTATAGGAACAGGTTGGTCCTACGGACCCATCCCAAGTTCCTCCCAAAAATGGTCTCCTCTTTCCACCTCAATCAGGAGGTGGTCCTTCTGACCTTCTTTCCCAGGCCGCATTCCAACCGGGCTGAGACAGTCTTGCATACCCTGGACTGTAAGAGGGTGTTGTCCTTTTACATAGAACGTACGCGGGAACATCGAAGGGCTACTTAGCTCTTTGTCTCCTTTGACCCTAATAGAATGGGGGTTACCTGTCTCCAAGCATATGTTGTCCACTTGTGTGGCAGATTGCATCGCCTGGGCGTACAGGGCAGCCAACCTCCCCTTGCAGGGTCGGGTCACGGCCCACTGTGTCAGGGCGAAGGCCGCGTCAGTAGCTCATCTCTTCTCTGTTCCGTTGGCAGACATCTGCCGGGCCGCAACTTGGTCTTCAAGGCAGACTTTTGCAGCCCATTACTGCCTGGAGAGAGAGTCCCGGAGGGACAGTGTTTTTGGCCAGGCGATACTCCGTAATCTCTTTGAGGTTTAGGAAACTCCTACCCTCCAGCCCGGGGTGCGTTCTCAGAAGACATTCTTATCACGGATGCTGAGGCTCTTAAGAGGGAGCCATTTTTTCAGCTCTGGGTTCACGGTAGCCTAGAGCTGGGGAGTCCCATATGTGAGGACTGACTTTCTGCCTGGTCCTGGAGAAAGCGTAGTTACTCACCTGTAACAGGTGTTCTCCAGGAGCAGCAGGAATCAGTCCTCACGACCCTCCGTCCTCCCCTGGAGTTGCCATCCTATTCTTTATTTTATTTTAAATTTTTGCTGTCTTTAGCTATGTCATCAGACTGAGCAAGATGGCACCCTTGGGCAAGAAGGAGACCGCGCATGCGCGCTGCATTCCCAAAGGCTTTCTTTGAAAGCTGGGGAAATGCTCCGCACGAAGGCTCCGTCGGCGCCGACGTCACCCATATGTGAGGACTAATTCCGGCTGCTCCTGGAGAACACCTGTAACAGGTGAGTTACTACGCTTTCCAAGGGCGGCAACCATTGCAGCTGAGTTTGTATTAGAAAATTCTATGGGAGAATGTCAGGCCCTCTATCCGTGATCTGAAGTTGAACCAAAAGTGGGTCATACAGCAAGAAAATAATCCTAAGCCAGGCCTTGACAAATTTTCTTGTAATCTAGGAGCCAGCCTAAAAATCTAGGAGCTGGCCACTGAAATCTAGGTCACAATAAATGCCCCTGTACCCCCTCAAAGATTGTATCGCAGTTACTTTCTTAGGTTTTAGGATCCTGTTTACTAAGAGAGTTTTTCCATTTTCTATGGAAGAAAGCTTAATAAATTTGGCTCTTAATGGCACACTGCACAGTGCCAGTAGAAGACAGAGGCCCCACTCTTCCTCCCTCTCCCATAATCTCCGCTGACCCTTTATAGCTACACTTGTGTGTGAGTGTGGTGTGGAGGTGGGGTACCTGCATGTGTGTGGTGGGAGAGGGATGTGCCGTTTGCACACACATATTGTGCCCTTTATTCCGCATGCATTCATCTCTTCACCCTCCTACTCCCTGTACTCTTCCCTCTCCTCCTTCTCCAATTCCGCTCATGCTGTCCCTCCCGCATTTCCAATTCTGTTTCCCTTCCCAAACTCTTTCCTCTTCTCTCTCCTGCCTTGCACTGCCCCTGCCCTCCATTCCTTCCACCATTCTTATTAAATTTACTGCCCCTTTAACTGTCTTCAGCCTTCTCTTAAGCAAAATCCTCCTGCCTCAAATCTAACCTTTTATTGCAGGCATTTCCAGCTCTCAGGCAGTCTTGGCCACAAAGTCGGCACTTCTGCCCATGGGGTTCCTATCTTTGAGGGCAGAAGTGCTTACAAAGGCGCTGGCTTCCCGCGGTATCCCATCTCCTGCGGGCAGAAGTGCTGCCAAAGATCACAGTCGTGGCCAGGACTGGCTCTGGCTGTCCACAGGGATCCCATACCCACAGGCAGCCAAAGCTGGTCTCGGCTGTGATCTTGCCCTTTGGAAGCATTTCTGCCTGCAGGGGATGAGATCCCAGTGGACAGGCAGAGCTGGTCCCAATTGCGATGGCGGCCTTTGGGAACCCTGTGGGCAGCCAGCACTATTCTGGACCTTCATGCTACTGCACTGGTGTTGTGAGCCACAGGCGCCAGGTCCAATTTTTTAGTTACCATGGCAAACTGGTGCCTTGGGTTTATCGAGCCCTGTGTTAAGTATTTAAGAATGGTTGAGGAAGAAGATATTTTATGTTCTGCAGGTCTGAAGTCCTGACCTCAATCATCCTGAAATGTTTTCAAAACCTAAAGTGAGCTTGTTATGCAAGGAATCCCTCAAATGACAGTGAAAACATTTCTGTATGGAAAAATGGTCCAAAATCCCTCAAGGACAATGCAAGAGACTGATCCACAGTTAGAAGAAACTTTTAATTAAAGTTCTTTTTACTCAAGCAGGTGCCACTATTTACTGAAAGAAGTACCCTCCTGCCTTTTTACACAAGATACTTAACGTTTGAATCTTCTGTTGAATAAATAATCAAAATATTTCCTTTCATTTTTTAATTTCAAAATTTGTTTATTCTATCAATCACAAAGTTCTAAGCACTTTTCAGTGAAACATGAACATCTCTTTCACAAACAACATGTAAAACTGAAAGACAGTCCCCACGTATTTTCCTAAAATCCAAACCAGCATAGTAATTGTCATGAGGCTGGTGCCAATAAAGATGCAGAGTTGAAAAGAAACTCTGTTTTTCACAGTGCTCTAGATGTGTAATTACCTCAAAGCACAGCTAGAGGGGGCAGGAGTGATTCTACAGAAGCTAATGAGGCTAGGAGAGCTAACCAGTTGCACCTGGAAATGAGCCCGGGAGATTCAAAGGGAAGATCCCTTTATAAACGGAAGCTTAATGCTAGCACAGCAGACGAAGAAGGAGAAGAAGCAGCAGGAAGAACAGCAGAAGGAGAAGGAGCAAGGATTACGGCTGAAGTAGGAAGGAGAGACCTGAAGGAAGGAATCCTCCTTGAGCAAGCCCAAAAGGACAGAATTCACAGAGGTAGAGTTCAGAGGGGCCAAGCTACGAGAGCCGCTGTTCAGAGGGAGTCTGCTAAGGAAAGCAGTCAGGCTGGAGGGTATGCCACTCCCTGCTTAAGCAACGTTCCTGAGTCCAAAGCTGAAAGACATATACAGAGAGCCAGAGAGCCAGGCTTGGAGGAAAGTCTGCAGGCATTGGAGTATGCTGAACAAGCTTTACCAGGTACCCAAAGGGAAGGAGTTTCTAACAAAGCTACTTTGTCACTGAAGCATAGAGCTGGAGAATCCACACCAGGTTTTACTAAGCTTTCAGGAAGTCCAGCACTGCCCAGAAGCTACCGACAGAAAACCTGTTGTCACAGAGACGTTCATGAGAGAGAAGGCTCCAGAGCTTCAAGCTACAGAAACTCAAGGTATGAAAGTTTTATTCCTGCTAAAGAAAGCTTCACCCCTAAAAGCACTGCTAAAACTAATACTCACTTTATAAGAAGAGGGAAGAAACCAGAGTGGTTTAAGGAACTACCAGAAGACTTTAAAGCACAGTCTTATTGGAGGCAAGATACCAGAGACCGTCCATATAAAGCTGTAACTGCCAGGGACAGCGTGTGCTCTGAGCGGGAAAGTAGTGAAGCTGAATTTATGGAAATAGAAGAAGCAAATACTATTCCCATTCCTCAGGAAGAAGCTATGGATTGTAGTTTGTGTATGGCTTCTAGCCTAGAATCCATAGCGTCCTTGTAAATAAGAAGTCGTCTTGTTTAATTTGCTTTGCCCTGGAATGAATTGAATTCCTCCCTTTAACCCTTACAACTAATTGTGAAGATATTAACAATTGGTTTTACCTGCTTATTACTGGAACCTTTATGAACAAAGGACATTCTTTGATTTCTAGTGTCTTAATGAACCCCTGCACAGAGGGGAAATAAAAGCCTTGTTTCCCTACACTCGTGGCTTAATTATTGAGTTCTCACAAGGAGCTGAAATACCTAAGACCAATCTCCATTTTGGCCTTAAAATACCCCACGCTCCTTGAAAATAAATGTTGTACAGCATGCCCTTACCGCCATTGGCCACTAGGTGATGCCGGCACGACAGAATCAACCATTATACAGACACTATTCTACAAATAACCATGTTTTAAGTGTCTTGCGGAACTCTTCAAAACTTAATTTGAACTCCAAGTGTAAAGAATTCCATCGATGAGGTCCCATGGTAGAGCATATTTGGTTACACATAACAGCCTTCCAAGTAAAGATGGTATCTCCAATAAAAATTGGGAACATAAATATCTTATTAGGTAGTGTTTATTTTGGGGAGTTACTAAGCATAGTGGTCTTAAAAGCCTAACTGCCTTAAACAGCATTACCAGTACCTTAAAGTTGACCTGTGCCATAACCAGGAGCCAATTCAAATTGTGTGAGGTAGGAGTAACGTTCTTTAAACTTTGTCTGTTTAGTGGGTTGAGTAGCCATGTTTTCTGTCATTTCCAGTGCCTTGGTTATAGTAGCTGGAAGCCCTCAAAATAAAGCATTACAATAACTGATGATAAAGAAAGGTGGTGTAATACAAAACTCAACTAAAGAAAGATATAAACACATCTTGCAAAGGATGTAAAAAGACTGGAAACTGTTCAGAGGAAGGCGACCAAAATGCATCAGAAGCCTTATGAGAAGAGACTTGAATACCTAAACATGTACACTTTGGAGGAGAGGAGGGACAGGGGAGATATGATTCAGACCTTTAAATACTTGAAGGGAAATAATGAACAAACAAACCTTTTCCAACGACAGGGAAGCTGTACAACTAGAGGGCACAACATAAAGCTGCGAGGTGGTAAATTGAAAGGCAATGTCAAGAACTACTTTTTCACAGAAAGGGTGGTGGATGCTTGGAATGCCCTCCTGATAGACATGGTGGGGGCAAACATGGTGACGGAATTCAAAATGGCATGGGACAGACACAGTGGATCCCTTTACAGCAACAGGATAAAATCAAAATAAACTGAACCATCTAATTTCTCAACAAATAGGGGTGTCCTACATGGAGTGGTGGGTTCACCCCTAAACAGGGACGTGGGGAGGGGTGGCGGAGCGGCGGGTGCACCTACTCTTGCCGTCATGCTGGGCTGACTGAATGGACCGTGCCGGTCTTTATCTGCCGTCATTTACTATGTTACTATGTTACATTTTCTGCAAAAGCATGAGTTTGTAAAATGCTTTCTCTACCAGCTGCTTGATATGCATTTTGAATGACAACTTTGTATACAGTACTACACCTTACTATAGCTCTTCATGGCATATCTGAATCACATTATCTACAATTATTGAATCTGTAATTGGTACTGCTGCAGTCTTTGAGATTCTGAGGTCCGTGTCTTCTTGTGATTCAAACTTAGGCTATTTACCAATAGCCAAATGGAAAGAATTTTTATAGTGTCCGATGTTACTCTTAAAGTAAAAATAGTATCTTCAGTGCAAGGAAGATAGCATATGATGTCATCTGCATCTGTCCATAATGATAACCCCAACTTGTTTGCAACATCACACAAAGGGCGCAAATATTAAAATTAAGAGATTCAGAAAACACCAATTCTTGTAGAACTCCTTGCCTTGTTTAAATTCAATCCGAATTAAACAAGATTTAAACATTTAAGAACATCCTTCTTAATTCCTGTTGTACACAGTCTCTGTAGAAGTACAGTATGTGGCTGAGATAAATAAGAACATAGTCACTATTGCCACATTAGTTTCCAGAGCTATTAATCATTGATCTACATTGGAAACTAATAAAGTTTCTGTAGTGCAGTTCGTTCGGAACTTATGTTGGTGCTCATGTCTGAGTTATTTATATAGAAGATTTTTCTTCCGGTCATATCAGGACTTAAATTAAGATGGACCAATCATGTTTTGAGTATAAATTATGCTAAAATATAGACCACATTAGGAGGTTCACACATTTTCTCAGCACTGTATGTATGAAAAAAAACATTGCATTCACAGCTTCTCTGGCAAAGGGGTTAGAAGAACTAAATTTAAAAAAGAAAAAGAGTTATTTGTATGGTTGGTTATTTATTTTGGATGTAGTTCATGTCTTTTCAGTAGTAGTTTTGGGCACGTTACATTCCAATAGTCTAGGCATTTCCCTGTCTATGGAGGGCCTTCAATCTAAGTTTTGCACCTGAGGCAATAGAGGTTTGAGGAATTTGCCCAAGGTCATAAGTAGAGTCAGTGGGATTTGAACCCTGGCTTTCCTATTTCTCAGCCTGCTTTTCTAACCACATAAATCTTCTGTATATCAATCTCGAAGTATATACACTATGGTCAATAGAAAACATCATAGTGTTTCCTAGAGTGATATATTTGAAATACATATAGGCTCAGCTTTTGTTTGCTGTGCTGTCTTCCAGAATTTAAAAGAGGCACTAATCTTAGAAGAATCTGTTGAACATATGGCATATAAATTAATGGATTATGTATCAATTGTTAACTCGTTTCCTCTTCTTCCTTAAATGCATTTGTGAATTGTATGTCAGCTACTAAACAATACTATTTTATTCTATGTAAAAAGAAATTCAGCGAAGTACTAAAGTAGAGAAGATTCCTTTTTAAAACTGATAAATGCTTAAAGAAACAAACATATGATTCCTACTGTAATGCCGACTGTGCTTTATTGACAGCTAAGGAACCATAGACGTTCTGAAAACTGGCATCTTCTAAATAGTTGTTAGCCTTAGAAATGTGATAATATCTATTCTGCTACTTTTCTTTTTAACATGCTTCATTTTTTTCTGTGCTAACACAATATATTCCCTCTACTTTCTGTTTTGTTTTAGTGGAGCAACTGTGAGATCCATTGAAACAGACAAAAATGGACGTCCATTGCTTCTACTTTCTGTTTCTACTATCAAAGTGTCAAGTTTTGGTCAGCTATCTTATTTGCTACAGATCTCCAAAGACAATAAGCTAAAGGAGGCACAAGCATGTCTTGAAGGTTGTGTATTTTCTCTGTTAAGTAATAATTTGAATTTATAGAACAATTTTGTTTTAAACGAAATGATGGTATATTTAAAAGTTTTAGGACTTTAGAGGCATAAATACAGTTAACTCTTGAGTATATGATTTGGTAAATTAACTGTTTTATCCATGAATTTAAGGCAGTCTCTCAAATAATAGAATAAACAGTATTACTATTATCTAGTATACTTGCATGACAGAAGAAGAGAAAGTTTGTTTTCTCAGACTATATACTACTATTCAGGGCCGGCCCGTCCATTGAGCGAGAATGTTTTTTGCACAGGGCCCCGCGTTTCAGGGGGCCCCGCGCAAAGAACATTCTGCTTTAAAAATAAATTAAATTTTTAAAAAAGCTGGCTGCTGCCGCCGTGGCAGCAGCAGAATCGAATGTCCCGCGGGGCCCCCCCTGCCTGGCTGAGCCTCTCCGCGACGGCTTTCAGATCCGCGAAGGGAGAGCGTCTCACTTGCGGCTCTGTTAAGCCCACAGGCACTGATGGGAAAAAAAGCCCTGCGGGCTTAACAGAGCCGCGAGGGAGACACTCTCCCTTCGCGGATCTGAAAACCATCGTGGAGAAGCTCAGCCAGGCAGGGAGGGCCCCGCGGGACACTCGATTCTGCCGCGGCGGCGGCAACAGCCAGCTTTTTTTTTTTTTAAATTTTCCCTGGGCCGGGGGGGGGGGGGGGTTGGGACTGGTAATGGGCTAGGGGGGGGCTAGGACTGGAAATGGGCTGATGGGGATGGGGTTAGGACTTGAGGTGGGCTGATGGGGTTAGGACTGGTAATGGGCTGTGGGCTGCTGGGGGCGTTAGGACTAGTAATGGGCTATGGGGGGGCTAGGACTGGAAATGGGCTGATGGGGTGTTAGGACTGGAGGTGGGCTAATGGGAGTAGGACTGGTAATGGGCTGTGGGCTGATGGGGGGGTTAGGACTGGTAATGGGCTATGGGGGGGCTGTCTGGAAATGGGGTGATGGGGGGGTTAGGACTTGTAATGGGCTATGGGGGGGTTAGGACTGGTAATGGGCTATGGGGGGGCTAGGACAGGAAATGGGCTGATGGGGAGGGGTTAGGACTTGAGGTGGGCTGATGGGGTTAGGACTGGTAATGGGCTGTGGGCTGATGGGGGGGTTAGGACTGGTAATGGGCTATGGGGGGCTAAGACTGGAAATGGGCTATGGGGTTAGGACTGGTAATGGGCTATGGGGGGCTTAAACTGAAAATGGGGTGATGGGGGGTTAGGACTGGAAGTGGGTTGATGGGGGGCTAGGACTGGTAATGGGTTGGGGGGTTGCTAGGACTGGAAAGGGGCTGAGTGGAAGGGAAGGCTTAAACTGCAAATAGCTGATGGGGACGAGGACTTGGAATGGAAATGGGCTGAGTGGAAGGGGGGGCTTGAACTGCAAATAGCTAATGGGGAGGGGGGCTTGGAATGGAAATGGGCTGTGAGGGGAGGGAGCTAGGACTGGAAACAGGCTGAGTGGGGGGGGGGAGCTAGGACAGGAAATGGGATGATAGAGCAGCTAAGATAGGACTGGAAATGGGCTGTTGGGGGAGCTAAGATTGGAAATGGGCTGTGGTGGGGGCTTGGATTGAAATGGACTCATGGAGGGGCTAGAACTGGAAGTAGGCTCATGGGGGGGCTTGGATTGGAATTGGGCTGAGTGGAGGGGAGCTAGGATTTGACATGGGCTGATGGTGGGGCTAGGAAATGACTAGAAATGGGCTGATGGGGGGGCTGGGATTGGAAATGAGCTGATGGAGGGACTCGGATAGGACTGGAAATGGATGGGGGAGCTAGGACTGGAAATGGGCTGATGGGGGGCTAGGACTGGTAATGGGCTGATGCAGGGACTAGAAGGGAGCGGATGTGGGTGAGGCTGGAACTAGAAGGGAGCTGATGTTGGGGGAGGATTAGAATGGGATGGGGCTGGGAGAGTGAAATGGGGAGGGAAAAAATATTTTGTGTGGGAGGGATGAAAAATCTACAATTGGCCAGGTATTGGGAGAGTAAGTGGGGATTGAGGATGGAGGGGTAAAATTTGAGTGGATGAAATAGGAATGAGGAAAGAGCAAAAGGAGAAAGATTAGTATGTTAAAGCAGATGTAGAGAGAGAGGATGGAAAAAACCTAGAAGAGAGAAGAAAGGACAAGTGGACAGCAGACGATGGAGAGTTAGCAGAAGACACAAAGAAATCAGAAGAAAGTGGCTGGAGCAATTGCAACTGAAAAAAAATGCACAAAAGGTAGAAAGATATCTCTTTGTTTTGAATTTATTAACTGGAATATGTCAGCTCTGGGAAATGTGCATCATTAACGTCTGCGCTTTGTTTAGTACAAAAGGAAATTAATGTATAGTTTTATTTCTACAGTGTTGTACATTCCAAGTTTGGCTTTTGGGGTTCCCAGTTTAATTATTGCCTTCCTGTTTCTAAATTGTGATTCCTTGTTTGGTGATGGTCTATGTTCTGCATGTGTAACTGAGCTAAGGTATTCTGTTTATGTAATTCCTATTTGACATTGCCACTTGTTCTCTTTCCCCAGTAGGTCATGTATTGTTGTTCTCTGAAATGTAGTGGTTTAATATTTGCAGTATTGCCTTTTGATAGGTAGGGTTTGGTGCTTTATGAGTCCTGGTAGTGCTGTTATGATACGGTGGGTTTGCTATGGGTTCTAAATGGGCAGCGTTTGTAGTAGTTCCTAATGTGCCTGACAGTTGGCACTGGATTATAGTAATGTAAAAATCTTTTAGTCTTTCTTTATCCATACATTCATTAAGAGACATGTTTACTAAAAGTTAGTGTATGGTAACATTATGCAAATATTTATGCAAATGAGGCCCGCACCAAGTCTCCAAACATGGCCCCGCACCCCCCTTGGGCCGCCCCTGCTACTACGACTACTATTTCTACTACTGATCATTTACATAGGGACCTACAAAGCATACGCAACGCTGTACAGGCACATATAAAAAACAGTCCCTACTCATCAGAGCTTACAGAGAATTGGTAGCAGGGGGGGAAGTCTTGAATTCATGTCTCAGAACATTTTTATTTTTTTCAGCCCAGTGTTTTGGAAATAATTATCCATAGGTAGTTGAGAATGCCTTTTTTTCTAAGGGAAATATAACTCTCTGAAAATTTAATGGAATAGGACTGAATTTGGCATGGGGAGAAAAGGTGAAAAAACTTGTGGAGTTCAAAAATGGGCCAGATCGGATGGGATGGGGATGTGTGTTTCAGAGAGAAATAATGCTTATTAAAAAAAAATGGCCCAATGCTTTTCTATGGGAGTAGCAGTTCCAACTTCTGCATCATGAAAGCATTGATATAAATGTGTCAAGGCAACCTTCCATACAGGAGAATTGAGCAATGCTGAAAACATCTCTCTGGCTGATAGCTATAACATAAAGGAACTTGAACAGGAAGATGTCTATAAATATGTAGGAGCAGAGGAAGGAGCAACAATACAGCATTAAATATTGACAGACAAGTTTAGCAAAGAATATTACAGAAAAATAAAATTAATATTGAAAACTGCTTTAACTTGCAGAATAAGATACAGGCCATCAATCAGTTTGCAATTCTAATACTCTCACTCAACTTTGGAATTGTAGGCTGGGCTCTTAAATATCTTGAAAAACAGGATGTACAAAAGAAAATTCCTATATGCTCACAAAGCAATTTATAAGAATCATGCAAACCGAGACTGTACTTAGATCTTAATAAGGAATGGGCCTCATAGAAATAGATTATTCATATAGAGCTACTATTATAGGTCTTCCCACCTACTTAACATCATCATTACATCTAATAAGATTCCAAATTGCTTATCGCAGGTAAAATGAAATATTTCTGAAATGTCAGACACCATCAAAGGGAGAGAGAAGGCCAAATTCACTCCCCCAAGGTGATGGCTCCTTTTTAATCGTTTTTATTCAACCAAAGTGAACTTATGAAATGAAGCGCTCATGGAGGAAGGATAAGTCAGGAATCCAACACGACGTGTCACGTTTCGAGCCCAACAATGGGGCCCTGCTTCAGGTTTACGGGATTCCAGAACTCCAGCATGTAGTTGCATGCCACAGGTGCTCCTTGTGGCCTTTGGCAAGCCACTTAACCCTCCATTGCCTCAGGTACAAAAACCCCCCCATAGATTGTGAGCCCTTCGGGGACAAGGGAAACATATATATATATACGGTACCTGAATGTACACCGCTTTGACTCGTGGAAAAGTGGTATATAAGTCTAGCTAAATAAATAAATATTGCTGCTACCCAGTTAGCCTCTGCAGCTTCTGTGCATGTGCGGCAACTCCGGATATTTAGTGCTGGTGCCACATATGAGCCCTGCATTGAATAGCCGGGATTAGAGGATGGTGGCAACGGCTAGGTGCTGTACTCACGCCTAGCCATCCTAACTCAGTATCGGGCCCTGTATATTTTGTGACTCTGCCCATACTCCACCAAGACTGTTCCCTCAGCAGCGCCTACAGCAAAAGAAAGCACATGTATGCCATTGTGCATACTTTTAAGCCTGGCACAATTTTATAAGACCCATTCTCCAGGAACAAGCAGGAAGTCAGTCCTTACATATGGGTGACATTGACACCGACGGAGCCCTTGCGGAAGCATCTTCTCAGCTTTCAAAGAAAGCCTTTGGAAGATACCACCATGCATATGTGGTCCTTTTTCCGCCCAAGGGTTCCATCTTGGTCAGTCTCCCTTTTTCCGCAGAGCCATACAGACGTCTGTCTTGTTCCCCCTGGAAAAAAGTTGATTTCTCGTACACTGTACCTGTCCGGCTTGCGCTGGTCTTTTTCCCGCCTTCGAGACCTGCTGCTTCAGTATCGGGTCTCGCAATGTAGTTTTATTTTGTTAGGTTCCTCCAGTGCTTTCATGCCTCTTTCAAACGCTGGCCACGCCAAGGGTTTTCAACTTCGCTGGGGTCCTTTTTGCCCCAATGGCCACCGGTTTTAAGAAATGTGATCGGTGCTCCAAAAACATGTCTCTCACCGACATTCATGACTGTTGCCTCCGGTGTCTGGGCACTGACCATGACCCGGAGGAATGCCCCCTGTGCAAAAAGCTGTCCACCAAGGCCATCCAGAGCCACCGGCTAAAGGAAGATAATACCTTCCTCAGGTCAGACAACCCCAGTTTCCCCAGTAGCCTCATGCTCAAAGGTCCCGCACAGATCTTTGAAGTCACATAGGACCCCCGCGGTTCCAGAGCAGGCTTGCTGTCATTACGAGTAAGGGTCTCTGGAGTGAGAGCATAAGAAGAAAAAGAAGACCTCAAGGGCCTCATCCTGGGAGGGCGGACAAGCATGGGAAATCCTGTATTTGGTCCCTCAACCCCCAACGTTCCTCTGAGGAGTTGGAGCGAGAGAAGCCAGGACGTTACCCAGGACAGAAGTCGAGGACTCCAGCAGTGGACTATGATCTCCCAAGGGCCATCCCATCGAGGACCCCCTCTCCTCAACACCAGACCCGGTAACCCCGGTGTCTGTGTCAATAGCAGTTACCCCAGAGTGGGAAACTTGTATGTTGGTGCTTGAAGGCAGCATTTCTGCGTCCCACTGCAGGGACCTCAATGCCGAGGACTCCCCAGGCCGCTGAAGCGACCCCAGAGAGCCAGATGCCTCGGTTAGATCCTCGGAAAGGGTTTTGATCTTGCTCCTGCTCCCCGGGAGTGAGGTCTTTGCAGGTGGGTGCCTCTGGCTCTGGCCCTGGCCATGCCTCAGCCTCGAAGCACCGAAGACCGGAGCCGATGACACCCCTGGAGCCATTGGGCCTCCAGTCTTCCTCAGACTGCTTGGCTTGGGAGTCCGACATCGAGACATCTCTGGAGTCCCGGGGCCACCGAGACCTCACCTTGGATCCATCTCTGCTGGCAGCTAGGAGCCAATCCCCACCCGAGGACACCTTGAATTCATCCAGGACATGGTGCAAGCCCTTGCCCTCACTACGGAGTTGGAGGAAGACCCCCATATGGAGGAGCTTGACATTCTCCAGCATGAGGTACCATCTAAGGAGACCCTACTGGTCCCGATATCCTCCATCCTCAACTGGCTCCTCCTCCGGATGTGGGAAGCCCCAGCTTCGGTGCCGATTGTTAGCTACCACCTGGATGCCATGGGCTGGGTTTCCATAAGACCCCCAATTTCCTCACACCTCCATGGTGGTGGAGTCTGCCATGCACCGACAGAAGAGCATGAAGATGCACTTATTGGTGCTCCCGGGCAGGGAGTCCCGTGCCCTTGACGCCCTCGGATGTAAATGCTACCAGGGCTCAGTGCTAACATACCACATTCAAACTTGCTAACTTTAGATTGGCATGTTCTTCAAAGACATGGTGAAGGAGCTCAGAGGCTTTGCGGCTGGCCTCGATGGCCACCTTGGTGCTTACAGACACTTAGGAAGTCCGTCTGAGAGTGCACCAAGTATTTATCTCAAGCCGCGACGGTATTGAGTCCAGCGTGAGGGTGGCTGCTGCTGGCATTGGTGCCTGACGCCAGGCTTGGCTCAGACATCCAACCGCGAGCAATGGGTGCAGAAGAAGCTCCTTGACATCCCATGCCTCAGGGATCAGTTCATCGGCAAGCCTATGGAGGACAAGGCTGCCGAGAGAAAGACCGAGTACGTGACTCAGACTTGACTCTCGAGGAAGAATTTACCCTTCCAAGGAAGAAGCCTCCAGGAAAGAAGCCTCTTTTCCATAGGAAGGGCCAACCCTATCAAGGCTATCCTCCATACCATACCTCATTTAAAATTATACTTAAATGAGAAGAAAAGATTGAATAGTTCATCCATAGAATAATGGAAAAGGATAGAAGTTAGAGTAAATTAGAGATAAAGAAATTTACAGCCATTTGGCATTTATTTAGCCTAATAGTACATTGGAGGAATGTTTTCATGAATAGCGTGTTAGTCTAATCCTCTACAAAACAGACCAGTATTCATAGTATCCTCCATACCCAGCCACCCAGACTCCTCAGCAGGGTCACCAGGGCAAGGGAGCGGGCCAAGGCCCACGCAAGCACAAGGGCCCCAAACCCCAGACTCCAGTCCCAGCCCAGCCTGGGTCAGGATTCTGATGCCACCAGTGTAGCTTCTCTTCCTCTGGAAGATCAGTTGCCAACAGAGGGGGGGGGGGGAGGGCGTGGCACGGCGCACATCTGGTCCATTTTGCCCACAGGTGGGATTCCATCACCACCGACTCATGGCCACTTCAGGTGATTAGGGAGGGTTACCTCCTCCACCTGGACCAGCTGCCTCCACCCTTTTTTCCTGGGGAGCCCCCTCAGTCTCCCCTGCACCATGCTCTGCTCATGCAAGAACTTGAAGGCCTTCTCAGGGACAGGACTGTGGAGCCTGTACCACACCATCTGAAAGGAAAGGGGTTTTACTCCAGGTACTTTCTGGTTCCAGAAAGAACAGGAGGACTAAGGCCCATCCTGGACCTGAGAAACCTGAACACATCCCTGGTGCGGAAGAAGTTCAAGATACTCTCCCTTGGAATATTGCTGCCCTGCCTCCAGCAGGGAGATTGGCTATGCTCCTTAGACCTAAAGGATGCTTATGCCCACATCCTTATCCATCCCAGTCACAGGCAATACCTAAGATTCATGGTCGGGGGTGTCCATTACCAGTATAGGGTACTTCCTTTCGGCCTTGCCTCCGCACCAATGGTCTTTACCAAATGCCTGGCAGTGGTGGCTGCCTATCTTCGTCTCCAAGGGGCCTTTATCTTCCCTTACCTAGACGACTGACTTGTAAAAGGAGACACAGCCTCAGAGACGCTGCAGGCCACAGGCTGCACCATCAAGATCCTACAACATCTGGTATTCATGATAAATCATCTAAAATCCCATCTCACCCCAACTCAAGACTTGGCGTTCATAGGGGCTCGCCTGGACACCCTCCAAGCTGTTTCTTTCCTCCCCTTGGACAGTGCAGATTGCCTCACGGTCCTGGTGACCAAAGTATGATGCCACTGCACCGTGTCGGCGTGGTCTCTGCTTAGCCTCCTCGGCCACATGGCCTCCACGGTCCATGTGGTCCCCAATGCCCGCTTTCACATGTGGGCAACTCAGTGGTGTCTTCACTCACAGTGGACCCAGACCATGGGCAGGCTCCGACACAATCTTGGTGTCCCGTTAGCTGGTGGAGTCCCTCAGTTGGTGGCAAGATCCACAAAACCTGCAGAAGGGCATGCCCTTCCAACTCCCAAGCCCCAGAGGTTTCTCACGAAGGATGCTTCCCTGCTTGACTTGGGTGCCAGGGCATCTGGTCCTTCGAGGAGAGCCAGCAGCAGATCAACCTTCTGGAATTCAGGGCCGTCTAACTTGCACTCAAGGCCTTCTAGCACCACCTGCAACATCAGTCAGTGCTCATCCAGACGGACAATCAAGTCACAATTTTCTACCTGAACAAGCAAGGCAGCACAGGCTTCTATCACTTCTGCCAGATGACACTAGTCCTCTGCTTGTAAGCAAACCAGGCAGGGTATGCTCCTCGGGCCAGGACAACGCCCTGGCGGACAGGCTGAGCAGGGTCCTCCAACCACACCAATAGCGCCTGGCCCAGGGTGGCACAGCGGCTCTTCAGGTTGTAGGCCATCCCGAACCTCGACCTCTTTGCCAGTCCATCCAGTGCTTAGCTACCGCATTTCTGCTGCCCACAGCCACACCCGACCCAGGTAGCAGCGGATGCCTTCCTCATCTCGTGGTCAGGGGGTTTGTTGTATGCCTTTCCTCCCACACCACTAATAGTGCAGACCCTCTTCAAGATTCAGCAAGACAAGGCTTCCTTGGTTCTAGTGTCCCCGAGGTGGCCCAGACAGCCTTTGGTTTCCTCTACTGTTTTGTCTCTCGACAGAGTCCCCGGTCCCTTTCGGGAGCTCACCAGGACTTTTGACCTAGGAGGAAGGCTCGATCCTCTACCCCAGCTTGGGATCCTTGTCCCTCACAGCATGTCAGTCTTTCAGTCCTCAGCAGCTGAACAGGACGTGTAGCTGACAGGCTCCCAAGAGAGACAAATTGGAAATAGGCAGTTAGGCTGAGTAGCTATGTAAAAAAAAAAAAAAAAGAAGAAAACAAGAATTGATCTTTGCTCATTGTCCTAGCAGGGCAGTAAAGCAAGAGAAGTGCTCCTTTAAGAAAAGAAAAAAAAAAGTGGTAACGGAGAATCGGCAGTCCTCAGCTGCTAGAAAGTATTGGGGCAGCACAAGGGGCAGAGCCTGCCTCAATTAAGGATCCGTCGATTACGGTGGTTTGTGAAGGACCTGGGAGCTCCAAAATCCTCTTCCCTGCCGCCGATCGCTTTATTCTCCATGCCCCGCTAGTTGCGGGTGACCGGAGAGCAGGAGCGCCGAAGTCGTTGGCTCAGGTAGGAACAATGGCAGCCTGACAAGTTTTTCTAGTTGCTTGAAGAGAGTTCGTCGCGGTTGTGTATTTTTGTATTTTTTAGCCCTAGCCGTGTAAGGTGTTAGTGTGAGGCAGAGATGTCCGGCGTCGGCAGCGTGCACACCGGGTGGAGATCGCTGCGCTTGTCAGTGGTGGGCCTCGGTCTCTTGTGGCTTTCGTTCAGTTTTAAAATTTTTCTTTCGCTGCTATTTGGCAGCAAACGTGAGAACACCGTTATGGAGCAGACGGTGGCTTCAGGGGAGGTTGGAGAGAGGCCTCCAGGCCCGTTGATAAAGGCGGGAACGGCATCCATTTTGCCAGAGCCTGCCTTTCCTCCCGCGCTTCAGCCACGTTCAGGGAAGCGCAAATCAAAGTCAAACAGAGCGCCTCCGGCAGAGGGGCCGGATCAAAAGCCTGTGTCTGGAGCACAGGGAAGCTATGATTCTCTCTTTCCAGCGGACTTTATACTAGCAATGCATAAAGCCTATGTTTTGAAGATGGCTCATTCCATAGAGAACCAGACTGCTCCTAGGCAGTTAGAATTGCAAAAGGGGGATTCTAAGGTGGCAGACCCTGGGGAAGGGGTCTCGCCTAAAATCATTGGTGTAGAGGCAGGCTTGGATGGCTTTGGGCCGCAGGTCTCTAGTCCTCCAATGGCAGAGGAAGGTGAGCTTCTTTCAGAGGCAGGTTTGGATTCGGGGCCAGTGGAGTTGGAGGAAGGAGAGACTGGGCTAGGTGAGGATCCGAATGTCTTCAGGGTATTTCGCAAGGAAGAGCTGGGGGCTTTGATCGCTCAGTCCCTCGCAGCGTTAAATTTAGTACCTCCGGTGGTGCAGCAGGAGCCCCTGGAAGACCCCTTATTTATTTACATTCTCTTATATACCGCGCTATTCTGCATCAGTGCGGTTTACATTGAACAAACTGAAATTACATTGAACAGGGCATTATAACTTGGAGATAACTATTTTACAGGGAACATGGGCTATGGAGGGTTAAGTATCTTGCCCAAGACCACAAGGAGCACCTGTGGGACTAGAAACCCCAGTCCTGTTCAGACTTAAACCCCTGTGGGACTAGAAACCCCAGTGCTGTTCAGACGTAAACCCAGTTACAAGGGTTTAAGTCTGAACAGCGCTGTTTCTCGATGCACAGGGTAATAAAACAGATGATAGAGTCGGAGTGGGAATGCCCCGAAGCTTCTCTGAGGGGGGGTCGCACCATGGCATGCCTTTACCCAATTCCTCAAGAGGAGAGAGACTTATTACGGATGCCTAAGGTGGATGCGCTGGTTTCGGCGGTCACCAAAAAGATGACAATTCCGGTGGAAGGGGGTGCAGCCCTTAAGGATCTTCAGGATCGTAGGTTAGAGGCACTCCTGAAACAGGCTTTTGATTCCAGCGCTCTAGCTTTACAGGCTTCGGTTTGTAGAGCGTATGTGTCCAGGGCCTCCATCCACTGGCTAAAAGGAGAGCCGGCCCCGGAGAGGCAGGAGGACTCTTCCTCGGAAGGAGCAAAACTGGAGTCGGCGGCGGTTTATCTAGCGGATGCCTTCTATGATTTGGTACAATATCAGCGAAGTCTATGGCATCAGTGATTGCTGCTAGAAGGTTTCTCTGGCTAAGAAATTGGGCGGCGGATGCATCTTCTAAGTCTCGCCTCAGTAAGCTTCCATACAATGGCAGGCTGCTCTTTGGGGAAGCATTGGAGAAGATTGTGAAGGATTTGGGCAGTTCCAAAGGGGGTCGCCTTCCCGGGGACCGATGCAGAGAGGTCAAGGCAGAGATTTTCGCAGGTTCCGTTGGCCGTGATTTGCGCCTTATCAAAGGGGCTGGTTTGTATCCAGGGGACAGTCCTTTCGAGGAGCCAGGGGGTTCGGCAGGGGTTATTTTAATGCCCAGCAGAACTCTTCTAAGAAACCACAATGAAGTGAAGCTGGTCCAGATAGAGATACCGGTAGGAGGACGTTTGCAGGGGTTTCTCTCTGTCTAGGCCGCCATAATGACAGATCAATGGGTGCTGGAAATTATCCGCGAGTGGTATGCGCTGGAGTTCACGCACCCATTAGCGGAAGCCTTTGTATTGTCCCCGGGCGGAACTCAAGCAAAAAGGATGGCTATCTGCGACACTCTGCAGCGCTTGTTGCGACTTCAAGCGGTAGTACCAGTACCTCAAGACCAGTATGGCTTAGGTCGATACTCGATTTATTTTGTAGTTCCCAAGAAAGAAGGATCCTTTCGGCCAATTCTGGATCTCAAGCACGTAAACCGCTGCTTAAGGGTGCCTCATTTTCGTATGGAAACCCTAAGATCGGTTATCCGGGCGGTGCAGCCAGGAGAGGTGCTTTCGTCCATAGATCTAACAGAGGCTTATCTGCACATTCCGATCAGGCAGGAGCATCAAAAGTTTCTACGCTTTGCAGTTCCCATGGGCCATTTTCAGTTTCGAGCATTGCCGTTCGGACTGGCTACAGTGCTGCAGACTTTCACCAAGGTGATGGTGGTAGTGGCGGTGGCGCTCTGGAAGGAAGGGATTCAGGTGCCATCCCTACCTGGACGATTGGCTGATCCGAGCAAGGTCTCCAGCGGATTCAATCGCTGCAACTTCTCAGGTGGTGCACTTCCTAGAGCAGCTAGGTTGGTTTATCAACCGGGCAAAGAGTCATTTTCTACCGGTGCACCGCTTAACGTATCTCAGGGCCTTGTTTGACATGGAGATAGGGTCGGTATTTTTTCCTCTGGACAGGGTACAAAAAATTTTGGCTCAGGTCTCGGCGTTCGTGCGACTGAAGGCTCCAACGGCTTGGAGGTATTTACAGTTGTTGGGTTCAATGGCGGCGGCCTTGGACCTGGTACCCTGGGCCAGGGCCCATATGCGTCTGCTGCAGCAAGTTTTGCTGTCCAGATGGTCTCCGCAAGTTCATCCCCTGTCGCAGAGACTACTGTGTCTGGAGTCTGTGCGCAACAGTCTGCAGTGGTGGCTGGTCCCAGTGTATCTGCAAGGAGTTCCTCTGGAGCATCCGGAGTGTGTTTTGGTCACAATGGATGCCAGTCTTTCCGGTTGGGGGGCTCATTGCCTGTCTCAAG
This sequence comes from Ichthyophis bannanicus, assembly GCA_033557465.1. Lineage (NCBI taxonomy): Eukaryota > Metazoa > Chordata > Amphibia > Gymnophiona > Ichthyophiidae > Ichthyophis > Ichthyophis bannanicus. The sequence continues at coordinate 370,514,876 of CM066031.1, forward strand.
TAACGCAGGGGACCTGGTCGGAGGAGGAGTGCAGTTGGTCGATCAATTGGTTGGAACTGCGGGCGGTGCGCTTCGCACTGCTGGATTTTGTCAGTCTGCTCGAGGGTCGGGCGGTGCGAGTATTTTCCGACAATATAGTGGCCGTTTCCTACATCAACAAGCAAGGAGGCACGGGCAGTGCAGCGTTGCTGGAGGAGAGTCAAAGTTTGTTGCAGTGGGCAGAAGTCCAGCTCTTAGCGCTCTCGGCGGCTCATGTGGCAGGGAAGGACAACATTCAGGCTGACTATCTCAGTCGCAATGTCCTAGATCCCGGAGAATGGGAGCTGAACTGGGTGGTCTTTCATGAGATCACTGTACGGTAGGGTCAGCCGGTCATGGACCTCATAGCTACCCTGGCCAATGCCAAAGCGGCCCGATTTTACAGCAGGTGCAGGGAACACATGTCGGAAGGCCTTGACGGTCTGGTGCAACCCTTGCCGGCGAGAGAGCTACTTTACGTGTTCCATTCTTGGCCTCTGCTGGGGCAAGTCATTCGGCAAATATCGCGGTACAACGGGAAGGTGATTCTCATTGCTCCGGATTGGCCCAGAGGGCACTGGTATGTAGATCTGGTGCAGCTTCTGGCGGCTTCTTCATAGAGGTTGCCCTCGCGGATCAATCTCTTGAGCCAAGGTCCTGTGTTGATGCCACAGGTGGATCAGTTCTTGATTATGGCTTGGCTCTTGAAAGGGAATGATTGCGACGGCTGGGGTACTCGGTGTCGGTAATCGCGACTATGTTAAAGTCCAGGAGGAGATCGACGTCTTTGGCATATGTTCGTGTGTAGTGCATTTTTGAAGCCTGGTGTGAAGAGCGTAGGGTTCGGCCGTGTTCCGCGAGGTTACCAGATATCCTGGCTTTCCTTCAGGGAGGACTAGACAAAGGACTAGCTCTCAGCAATCTCAAAGTACACCTAGCGGCCCTTGCTTGTTATAGAGGGTGGGTGCAGGGGGGCTCACTCTCGTTGCACCCAGATGTTCAGAGGTTCCTGAGAGCAGCCAGGAATATTAGGCCGCCGGTGCGGCAGGTGTTGTCTCCTTGAGACTTGAACTTGGTCCTGGAGGCTTTAACGGGGCCGCCCTTTGAGGCAAAGTCGGCCGGAAATCTGAGAGAATTCTCTTGGAAAACGGCCTTCCTAGTAGCATTATGTTCTGCTAGGAGAGTGTCGGATCTGCAAGCGCTCTCGTGTAGGGAGCCATATATACAGTTTTCAGAGGAAAAAGTGGTTTTGAGGCCGGTACCGTCCTATTTGCCGAAGGTGGTGTCTGAGTTTCACATGAATCAATCTGTTTCACTTCCCACATTTCGGGAACAGGTGGGAGGTAAGGTGGATCGGTCTCTTAGGAAGTTGAATTTAGGACGCGTATTGCGTAGGTATCTTAGGAAGACTGAGCCATTTCGGAAGTCCGATCGGTTGTTCGTTCTTTTTAGTGGTCCTCGTAAAGGGCAGGCGGCTACCAAGGCTTCTATCGCCCACTAGGTGAAACAGGCGATAGGGGTGGCTTACGAGACAAAAGGTAAATCACCTCCAAACGGGCTCAGAGCACATTCTACGAGGGCCCAAGCAGCGTCTTGGGCTGAGTTTGCCTTGATCCGCCGGGGGATATCTGTCGAGCAGCGACTTGGTCTTCCCTGCATACTTTCGCTAAGCACTACAGGTTGGATGTGCAAACAAGGGGGGATGCAAAGGTTGGGGTCTCGGCCATTGTGGCGGAGCTCGCAGGACCCTCCCGAGTTTAGGCACTGCTTTGGTACTCCCCAACTGTACCTGGACTGGCCCGGAGAGACGAATAGGAAGGAGAAATTAGATCTAACCTGCTAATTGCCTTTCCTTGAGTTCTCTCCGGGCCAGTCCAGGTCCCACCCAAATCGTCTGCGAGTAAGGGTCAAGGCTAGGACCTTGGCCAGTAGTTCAGGGATAAACTTAATTAGCTCATTAGTGGTCGGAGCTGGTGAAGGTTAGCTGGCATAGGTGAAGTGGATTTTGGGGATCCCTCTAGAGTTGGGGGGCTCTGTTAAAAAAAAAAAAAGAAAATAGAATAAAATAAGATCTAAAAGGATGCTTCTTGGGGCTTTGAAAAATGTTCCTGGAGACCTAGAGTAGTTTTGTTGTTTTTCTTAGTTTATAGTTATAGTTCCACTGCTTTGGCAATAGCAAGACTGACTCTCTGACACCAGAGGGAGCTGGATGGGCTGTCAGCAAAACTTTCAGTTTTCAGTCCTCAGCTGCTGGAGGAGGTTGACTACCCAACTGTACCTGGACTGGCCCGGAGAGAACTCAAGGAAAGACAATTAGCAGGTAAGGTCTAATTTCTCCTTCTCTTCTATTGCTAAATTCAGACTTCGCTCCTCTTCGTTACAAAAAACCAAGCCTTCATCCCACCAACAACATTAAAAGTCAAGAATGCTGAACTGACAACCAAATCTTCAATCCGCTACCTCGGAATCACCTTAGACCAGAGACTGGATATGAAAGCACATATAAAAAACACTGTAAAAACAATATATCACAACATACAAACTCTCCGTCATCTCCGACCACTATTAGACCCTAGTGGCTTCTGAACAATCTACCAGGCATTGGTTCTCCCACACTTCGACTACGCTAACAGTATCCTATATGGGCTTCCAAAGGCAACTCTTCACCCACTCCAAATGGCAATGAACTCTGCAGCAAGAGTACTGACTGGGACACCACGAATGAACCATTTCACCCCAATTCTGATAAATCTGCGCTGGCTGCCCGTTCAAGCAAGACTCTTATACAAGATTCTAATCACTACCTTCAAAGCCCTGCACAACCAATCTTCCCCAGCCATCAAAGAATCTGAGTATTCTTTGTTATTTGTAAACTACGCTGATAAAAATAGTGCGGTATATAAGAGCTGTTAAATAAATAAATAAATAAATCCACTATTCTCATCCATATAGAACCAAACGAACTATAATGGCCAGCACATTGCTGATTCCCAAACAAATGACCTCTTGCACAAGGACAGCCTCTAATCGAGCTTTCTCAATCTGTGCCCCCTTGGCCTGGAATGCCCTCCCAGCCGACATACGTATCATTTCTAGCCAATCCCAATTCCGGAAAGCACTTAAGCATTACCTATTTGTGAGACACTACCCGGAGTCTAACAACGTAACCTGTACAACATCAAACCTCTCAATCTACCCAGACCAGACCTGCACAGAAAAGCAGACCCAGCCTAAGCTGGCCCACACTGAATAACATGGGGCACCAACCCAATATATAAACTGTACTGTATTTATTGCTGTAAATAACGCTGTAGATATGTTCACTCCCGGTTGAATCCAAGTTTTTAATCCCTTGTTTAATGTAAACTCTATGTGGCCCACCCACATAGTTATATGTTGTTTATTGTAAACCGCACTGATATTGTAATAGAGCGGTATATAAGAAAAGTTAAATAAATAAATAAATAAATTTCACCTTGCTGCACCTTACGTTGGAACAAACTTCCTGAGTCTGTACATCAGGTGCCTTCTCTGACCCTTTTCAAATCCAGGCTGAAAACTCACCTTTTCGCTGCCGCTTTCGGATCTTGACTCACCTGATCTCCTTGTGTTTCTTTACCATTGCCCTAGATGTATCCCTGTGTTGTTTTTCTTGACTAGATTATAAACTCTGATGAGCAGGGACTGTCTCTTACATGTCTGTGCAGCGCTGCATATGTCTTGTAGTGCTGACCAGCAGCAGGATAAATTTTTCTTGGAGTCCCCGGTACCTCCGAAGGCCAAGGCCTCCTCTGAAGCTGGGAATCTCGGGGCAGCCTCACAGACCCTATCGATGCCATGGCTCCTCAGAAAGGAGGTCTCCCTCGAGGGAACATAAGAAGAAGAAGCAAATCTCGAAGGCAGCTTCCTTGGATGGCTCTGACAGGGCGGGTAAGCCCTTGGCCAGATCCCGCAGTCCTCGAGAGGGAGCGACCTGCAAAGGTTCCCCGAAAGGACTTGACCTCAGACCAGCCATAGTTGCCAGACCCCATCCACATTGAGGACTTCCCCTCAGGGGAATTGGCATTGGGCCCGAGTCCCTCGGTGCCCATGCCAATGGCTGCGGAGCCTTCTGGTCTCAAATCCAGAATGGCGGACCTGGAGCACAATTTGTTTGCCTTCATGGACCAGCAGCAGGCACTGTTGTCCGGTACCACCAGTTCCTCCGCCCAGACCACAGGCCATCAATGTCAAAGACATCCTCAGAAGCCAAGCCATTCCTTGAGACCCTCCGGTCTCGAGTCAGTCCTTGGCCGAGGTCTTGATCCAGTTCCTGTTCCACGGGACTGTAGGGTATATTCGTAGCACAAAAATAAGTTAGACTCTCTGTTTGTACAGGGGAAATAGCTACTAATTCCCAGCCCAAAGTTCGGTGAATTATTCTGGCAATGAGCCACGAAAGAAGTCTGGTCTGCAGATATATATTAGACTTTATTATAGGCAACCAGGTAGAAAAATATACACACACACATATAGCTAATTAGAAACATGAGGTAGAAATTTGTTATAGTATAGATGTACACTTGGACAACGTAATAAATCACTGATTAGTAACCAGATGTCACTGATTCGCTCTGCACTGAGGAAAAGTAAGAAATATATTGCTAACCCCTTGCCCAAGCCGGAGGAGGAGAGATAAGTCAGTACCTTAGTTCCGTCGGGCATGCAGGAACAGCTTCGCAGTCCAAGGAGGCAGCTCCTAGCTGATGCGGACTCTAGCCTCGTCAGGCGAGCCGCAGTAAGTCCGAACCGGAGGTATCTGTGAAAGTCTTATCTCAGACCTGTGGAGGACAGCCTAGCCCACACTTAGTGGCCGTCTTGCGGAAGGGTCAGGTCGCAGGAATCAGGTACGCAGTGCACAGCAGAGAGGAACCAGTGCAGGAGTCTGTATGAACAGGTGGGAAAAGCCCCCAACTCTCTCTTACTACTACTAAAGTTTCCAGCGCAGATTGCATTATTCTGTGTAAGAATCCTCCGTCATAGGTCCGATGATTGGTTGGCACCAGGCAGTCTGAGGTGTTCTCAGCGAATCAGGAGGTAGATGATGAGCAGCTTCTTGCAAACAAAGGAGCCATGGTAAGAAATCAGACAGAAGCAACAGTATGTAACTTCTGGGCATGTACCAGTGTCCAAGGCCAGCCACGGACAATAGCTTCTGTATGCACACTTAGAAACGCTGATCCAGCAGTTGCTTAGGTCGTTTGTAGCTGAACACAGCAAAAGTGAAGTGAAGAATCCATCTTGTCTGTGCAGGTTGGTTCAGGCCTGAGTTGCTGAGCAGGCCGGAGATTTGCATGTAGAATTGCAGGGGTACCAGCCCTACAGGACCAAGGTCTTCCACGACTAGCATGCTCGATGCCAGCCGCAGGAACCAGGCCCAGAGCCCACCAGCCATCCATCCCTCAAGTCTTTGACGGATTACTCCTTGTGGGAGACAGAGGACGAGGAGGTGCCGGACGCCTGTCACCACCAAGATGTCCCCTTGGACTCCCCTCCTTCAGAGCCCTGGCATCGGTCCCTACCCGAAGACTTGGCATTCCTCAACTTCATGAGGGACATGTCCAAAGCTCCGGTGTTCCCAACGGAATTGGAGGAGGACCCTCGGACGGAGGAGCTAGAAATCCTCCAATATGAGGCCCCCTCGAAGGAATCGCTTTCGGTACCCATCCCTCCCATCCTGGAATGGCTAATGCTCCATATGTGGGAGACATAGGTGTTGGTGCCGGTGGTGAGCAAGTGGTTTGACTCGATGTACCAAGTCCATCAGAGCCCAGGTTTCCAGAAGGCACAGCTGCTGCACAATTCCATAGTGATGGAGTTGGCCCTGTGTTGGCTGGATAGTCAGAAGACACACTCCTCGGTGCCCCCCAGTAGGGAGGCACACACCTTGGATGCTCTTGGCAGAAAATGCTACCAGGGCTCGATGCTCATTGGCTGGATCCAGGCCTACTAGCTGTACAATGGGCATGTACCTGAGAGACCTGGCAAAGGAGCTCGCTGGGTTCTCAGCTGGTCTTTCCGAGGAACCCCTGTAGTGGTTCAAGAACCTGGCCAAGGCCATCCATGAGTGTTCCAAATTTATGTTTCAGGCAGTCTACGATGGCTTTGAGTCGGAAGCTTGAGTAGCTTCAGCAGACATCAGTGCCGGATGCCAGGCTTGGCTGCAGTTGACCGACCTCAAGCAATGAGTTCAGGACAAATTGGTCGAGGTCCCATGCCAAGGAAAGAACCTCTTTGGCAAACCCATGTCTGACAAGGTTGCCGAGTTGGAGACCGAGTTCATGACGAGGACCAGGCTCTCTAAAAAGGTCGCTGCCCCTCCCCAAAGGAAGAGCTTGAATAAAAAGCCCTTCTACCCTTAGGATAGGGGCTGCTTACAGAAACTACCCACCTTATCAAGCCTCCCCAGCAGGGTCAGCAGGCAAAGGGTCATGGGCATGGCCCTCGTAAGCAGAAGGCTTCCAAACCCTGGGCATCGGCCAGGCCCAGCCAGGGGGCAGCTTTTGATTCCTTGGGCATAGCCTTTCCACCCCAAGAAGGTCAGCATCCCACAGGGGAACGTCTCATTCATTATGTCCAAAGGTGACCAGCCATCACCACCGATTCCTGGACACTCCAGGTGGTCATGGAGGGTTACCTCCTATGCCTGGCTCAGATTTCCCTTCCTTTCTTCCCAGGAGAGCCCCCCAGGCTTCCCCTTGGCCGGGACCTTCTACTGAAGAAATTTGCAGGCTTTCTCGAGGCCAGAGCAGTAGAACCAGTATCCCACCACCTCAGGGGAAAAGGGTTCTACTCCAGATATTTCCTTGTATCAAAAAGAACAGGGGGCCTAAGGCCCATCCTCAATCTGCGCAGCCTGAACAAATTCCTGGTGAGGGAGAAGTTCAAGATGCTCTCCTTGGAACATTGCTGCCTTACCTCCAGCAGGGAGACTGGCTATGCTCCTTGGATCTGAAGGATGCTTGTACCCACATTCTCATTCACCCCACCACAGGCAGTACCTGCAGTTCATGGGGGATGGCCACTTCCAGGACAGGCCTCCACCCCAATGGTCTTCACCAAGTGCCTGGCAGTCGTGGCCACCTTCCTCTGCCTCCAGGGGGTGTTTGTCTTCCCGTACCTGGACAATTAGCTCATAAAAGGAGACATGGCTACATAGGTGCAGCAGGCCACCACATGCACCATCCAGGTCCTGCAGTACCTGGGGTTCATAATAAACTACCTCAAGAGATGGATGGCTATCACTACTGATTCCTGGGCACTGCGGGTAGTCAGGGAGAGTTATCGCCTCCATCTGGCTCAGACACCTCCCTCTTATTTTCCAGGAGAGCCCCTCAGGTCTCCCCTACACTGGGACCTTCTTTTGAAGGAGTTGGCAGGTCTTATAGAGGAAAAGGCGGTGGTACCACCACCTCAGGGGCAAGGATTTCTACTCCAGATACTTCCTCGTCCCAAAGAGGACAGGGGGCCTAAGGCCCATCCTCGACCTGCGCAACCTCAAGAAATTCCTGGTGAGGGAGAAGTTCAAGATGCTCTCCCTTGGAACATTGTTGCCATACCTCCAGCAGGGAGACTGGCTATGCTCCTTAGACTTCAAGGATGCTTATACCCTCATCCTCATCTACCCCAATCACAGGCAGTACCTGCGGTTTGTAGTAGGGGGCAGGCACTTTCAATACAGGGTACTTCCCTTCGGCCTAGCCTCTGCCCTAAGGGTCTTCACAAAATGCCTGGCAGTCATGGCTGCCTTCCTCTAGCTCCAGGGGTCTTCATTTTTTCCTACCTGGACGACTGGCTCATAAGGGGAGGTACAGCCTCGGAGGTGCAGCAAGCCACTGCTCACACCATCCAGGTTCTGCAACACTTGGGCTTTGTCATAAACTACCCCAAGTCTCACCTCCTCCTGACACAGTGCCTGGATTTCCTCAGAGCAAAGCTCGACACCCTCCAGTCGAGGGCTTTCCTGCCCAAGGACCGAGCTGATCCTTAACCCTCCATTGCCTCAGGTACACTTAGATTGTGAGCCCTTTGGGGACAAGAGAATAAAAAGTACCTGTTAGTACATGTAAACCGCTCTGATGCATAAGTAAAGGGCGGTATATCAAGTGCCTAAACCATAAACCAAGGTCCCTTGCTTGGGACGTACAGCACCATCCCTTGGTGCCTACTCAGCTTCTCCTGTGCTTGCTCGGGCACATGGCTTCCACAGTCCATGTCACCCCAGACGCTCGCCTCCACATGAGGACGGCACAGTGGTGTCTCCAGGACCAGTGGTCTCAGGCCATGGGCCGTCTCTGGGACCGAGTCTCGGTGACCCGCCAGTTGGCAGACTCCCTGGACTGGTGGCAGTTGCCCCGGCATCTCGAAGCGGGCATGCCATTTCAGGCCCCAAATCACTCAAGGGTCCTCACCACGGATGCCTCCCTGCTCGGCTGGGGAGCCCACTGCGGGGATCTCCACACTCAGGGCAACTGGTCACCAGACGAGAGCACTCAGCAGGTTAACCTCCTGGAGATCCAGGCCATACACCTTGCTCTGAGGGTCTTCTGTCACCACCTATGTCACCAGCCAGTGCTAGTCCAGACAGACAACCAGGTGGTGATGTTCTACATTAACAAACAGGGGGGAAGGGGTCTTGTGCCCTTTGTCAGGAGGCACTGGTCCTCTGCTCATATGCAGTTCATCAGGGAATCCTCCTGCAGGCAGTGTACCTGCCATGCTAGGACAACCTGCTGGCTGACAGGCTCAGCAGGGTTCTCCAGCCGCATGAGTGGCAGCTGGACCCCAGGGTAGCCAGTCGGTTTTTCCATCTCTGGGGGGAACCCGTGATGGACCTGTTCGCCAGTCTGGACAATTTTCAGTTGCCCCGCTTCTGCTCCCAACAGGCCCACCCCTTTAGAGCGGACGTGGTCAGAGGACGTGGTCAGAGGGCCTCATGTACGCTTTCCCTCCAACGCTGCTGATCGCCAAGACCCTGTTCAGGACGCTCCACGACAGGGTCTCACTCATCCTGATAGCTCCTCTGTAGCCCAGGCAGCTGTGGTTTCTGCTGCTTCTGAGGTTGGCAGTGGAGGTCCCCATCCCCTTGGGGTCCAACCCGGGTCTTCTATCCCAGGAGGGGGACTCTCTCCTGCACCCCAATCTCGGGTCCCTCTCGCTGACAGCATGGCTGCTGAGAGGGTAACTCTGGCCACTCTTAATCTTCCGGTTGATGTGGAGAACATTTTGCTGGCCTCTTGTTGTGGAGGCGCCTTATATCAGGTTCTACAAGAATAGAGTGGTGCTTTGCATGCACCCCAAATACTTGCCAAAGGTAATGTCGCCCTTCCATCTTAACCAGGAGTTGGTGCTCCCTACCTTCTTTCCAAGACCTCTCTCCAGTAGGGCATAGACAGTCCTTCACACCTCGGACTGTAAGAGGGCCTTGTCCTTCTATATCCAATGCACTCAGGGCCACCGCAAGGCTTCTCAGCTGTTTATCTCCTGTGACCCCCAATAGGCTGGGGGAGGAGGTGACTAAGCATACGCTGTCTATCTGGGTGGCAGACTATATTGCCCTCGCTTATGAGCAGGCGATGCTCCCGCTGGAGGACCGCATCTCAGCGCACCATGTCAGGGCCATGGCAGCTTAGGTTGCAAACTTGTGCTATGTCCTGATGGTGGAAATCTGCTGGGCCGCCACCTGGTTTTCAGGCCATATCTTCATAGCCCATTACTGCCTGGAAAGAGAGTCCTGATGGGACAGTGCCTTCGGCCAGGCTGTGCTCCGTATCCTTTTCAGGATCTAGGCAACTTCTACCCTCCGAACCTACTGTCGTGAGGCTACCAGAGTACTGGTTCATCGGACACAGGGGTCCTAGAATGGTCTGTGGACACGGTTCAAATTGCTGCTGCATGCGGCTCCCCTTGGGGGAGTCCTATTCTTGCTATGGGCTTTCGGTAACCTGTAGCTGGGGGAGTCCCATATGTGAGGGCTGACTTCCTGCTTGCTCCCGGAGAAAGCGTAGTTACTTACCTGTAATCAGTCTTCACAACCCTCCCTCCTCTTCTTGGAGTTGCTTCTTTATCATCCTCTGTTTTTGCCATCTTTTAGCTATGTCATCTGACTGAGCAAGATGGCACTCTTGGGCCGGAAGGGAACCACGCATGCATGGTAGCATGTCCCAAAGGCTTTCTTTGAAAGCTGGGGTGATGCTTCCACAAGGGCTCCGTCGGTGCCGATGTCACCTATATGTGAGGACTGATTCCTGCTGTCCCCGAAAAACACCTGTTACAAGTGAGTAACTACGTTTACAGGTAGAATAGTCCTGAGTAGGAAGAAATACAGTTATTTCTAGTGATCTTTACAATGAGGCCTTCCATATAGGAGACAAAAGATCTGTGAAGTTTGTGACGCAGTAGCGGTTCCTGAAGCCATGGAAACAGATAGTGACCCGGTGGAAGGTTCGGGTATTGCAGGTAAATGCAGGATTTTCCCTTCTCAGCACAAGATGCACATGGCTAATCAGCTAACACAGCTCACCTCGGGGGAGGGGAGAAGCAGAGTTGCTGATTGGGCACGCCCTAGCAGGAGGCGGGTTCCCCAGAGCAGAGGCACCTTGTTAAACAGAGAGAAGGAAGACAGAAGACAGAAAGAGAAAGGGAAAAGGAAAGAGAAGGAATGGAGGAAGGAAGAGAAGGCAGCAGAGCAAGCAGAGCACTGGACAAAGCCAGCAGAAGCATGCTTTAGAGACGGAGCAAAGCAAGGACAAAGGAAGCAACCTGGAAGGCAGGAACTAGCCTTGGATGCCAGAACCTTTGACTTTGAAAGAGAAACGCTCCCCAGCTGCAATCCTAGGAGAACGCTTTCAAAGCCAAGAAGCAGGTACCAGGGAGACTCAGTGCCTGGAAGAGCCTTCTGGGAACAAGAGAGGGGCGAGGCACTGAGAGACCCAGGCATAAAGCCTATGCTTTTGGAGCAGAGAGCTGACCCGTGGAAAGAAAGGCAGATTGCTAAGGAACTTTCAGACATTCCTCAATATAAGGTACAGCGTGTCTTTAATTCTGATAACAGCTTTTATGAGAAGCCAGACTATGTGAATGTTAATTTTAAAACCCAGGGCAAGCCCAGGTTTTATGAAGGCAGTTGGCTGCAACCTGAAACTCATTTAACTAAACCCAGCTTTTCTCACCAAACTGCTGACAGAGTTAGCAAGCAGGCTAGCTACAAGGACACAGCTGATTTAAATGGTAGAGATATAGGCCGGGAGGATTTAGGAGGTCCTAAGTTTGAAGTGCTGTTTAGAAACACTCCACATGCAAATGAAACTGAATAACCCAACACTGGCTTACAGAGACAAGTGGGGGAGGGATAACTCCAGTTCATTGAATGAGCGTTGTAACAGAGACGACATTGTTTGTTTGCCTGAAGCAAAACCCACAAACAATTACTCACCTCAGGAAGGAGCTAATTCTCAGCCCAGCCCATATAGAAAGCAGGCTGAAGCCCTCCTAAAAGAGTTCAAAGAATTCTTAAACAAACGAACCATTCCTGAGCAGAAAGTAGTGCAGTCAGTGCAGAGCCCAGAAGCAGATGTGCCATTGGTTCTTCCCTTGCCAATGATTGAGTTAAACCAACCAATGGACTGCTCAACCTGTCTGATTGACAAGGAATAGAAAAGCAAAGCTTGAATGGTGCTTTTTCTGTGATAACCTGAAATGTTTGCTATTTAAGTGCCCGGCTGAAGAGCTTACCTGAAGTTAAGAATAAGCTGAAGCATTGTTTGGTTATAGCACATGGACATTATTGTTTTCCTTGTTTTTGATTGCCAAGTAGAGTTCACATGAGGGAATGTGAACTCCAACATTAATGGACACTTTTGAGCACAGCCTTTAAAGAGCCTTATTTTCATTGTTCCTGTGTTTTGTCTGAAATACATTATCCTTTATGCTTGTCCTATCCTTTTGAAGCGGGAGAAATAAATCCTTATAAAAAGAAATATTCTTTTGCCTGCCTTATCATTCGACCTACACAACTACAACCTTAATCTCAAGGCCCACCCCTCCTCAAACCCTCAAGGTTAGGGAGTGGGTGGTGGCAAGTTGTCTTGAACAGGTGTTAAAGGCAAGTGACAAGATCAAAGGGGGAATTTAAAAGGCCCCTTCTGTCAAACCAAGGGTTGCATGAGTCACCTAGGAAATTGGTAAGCCATTAGCTTAGAAGCAAGCCAACTTTTAATAGGTCTTCATTCCATCCCTCCATCCCCACTCCCGCCACCTCTGGGATAATTGTAGTTTTATAGGAAGGAGGTGCATCTGTTTTTCCTCATAAGGCATACATTAAAGACCTGAGATTAATTAATCTGGAGGAAAACAAAGTCCATTAAACATATTAGATATAGTTTTATTACTATAAGTATCCCCAGCAAGTCTACGTAACAACTTAAATACATAAACAACTTAAATACATAAACACAACCCTAAACTAAGATGCAGAAAGCAGTCCAGCAATGAGATGGGGGCTTTCCAGTCTTTTGCATTGAGTGTCACATGTATGATTTTCTCCCATTTGGTGAGGGGTCTTACGTGTGCACTAGTACAAGGAGCTCTTTGCTCTTAGGGAACGAGTCCGATCTCTGGAGGCTAGAGTAGCAGACTTGGAGGACATAAAGAAGACAAGGTGCATAGATGAGACCTGCAGGGATGTAATACTGAAGTCCCTCCTCCAGTCTGGCAGCATCCCTGTTGCATGCAGGAGAGATGTTACGTGATAGGAGAGAATTATCCTGGTGTGAAAGGAAGTGATCCTGTAGCTAGGACCTGTCCTCCGGTGATGTAAAATTCTCTCACACTGAGGAGGTTTCTCCAAGGCCATGTGCCCAAGAGAAAAGGGTAGGACAGTTGTTACAGTTGGTGATTCAATCATTAAGCACATAGATAGCTAGGTGGCTGGTGGATGTGAAGATCGCCTGTTGACATGCCTGCTTGTAGCAAAAGTAGTGGACCTCACATGCCACCTAGACAAGATCTTAGATAGTGCTGGGGAGGAATCTGCTTTCTTGATACACGTTGGTACCAGTGACATAGGAAAGTGTGTTAGGGAAGTTCTGGAGGCCAAATTTAGACTTTTAAGTAGGAAGTTGAAATCTAGAACTTCCAGGGAAGCATTCTCAGAAATGCTTCCTGTTCCACGTGCAGGACACCAAAGGCAGGCAGAGCTCCAGAGTCTCAATGCGTGGATGAGACAGTGGTGCAAGGATGAGAGTTTTGGATATGTTAACAACTGAGGAACATTCTGGGGAAAGGAGGGGCTTTTCCAAAGGGATGGGTTCCACCTTAATCAGGATGAAACCAGGCTGCTAGCATTAACCTTTAAAAAGGAGATAGGGCAGCTTTTAAACTAGATAATAAGGGAAAGCCGACAGTCACCCAAGAATGCATGGTTCAGAAGGATGTATCCTTGAAGGATACTAGCAAAAGATTGAAGTTAGGGCATATCGACAGAGAGGTTCCAATAAAGACAAAAGTAACCCAAATGCCCTTAAGTACTTAGCAGATAGAACTTAAAGATTCCATATTACCTCTGCTTACCAGTAACCAGATTAATATAAATAAAATACAGCCTCTAAAATGCTTGTATACAAATGCTAGAAGTCTAAAAAATAAGATTGGAGAGTTAGAATATACAGCATTAAATGAGAAGTTAGATATTATTGGTATCGCAGAGACATGGTGGAAGGAGGACAACCAGTGAGACACTGTGATACCTAGGTAGAAATTATATCGCTATGATAGAGTAGATAAAATTGGTAGAGGAGTTGTGCTCTGTGTTATAGAGGACATTGAGTCACACAGAATTAAATGTTGTAGGAAAGAAAATACACTGTAGAATCTCTATGGATTGAAATTTGATGTAAAAAGGGGAAGGCAAAGGCAATTGGGATGTACTATCGACCGTCTGGTCAGAATGAACAAATGGATGATGAAATGCTCAAAGAAATCAGGGAAGCTAACAATATTTACAGCACAGTTTTAATAATGGGTGTTTGTCACGGCAGGACATGCTAGAAAGAGAGGAAGCCATTTTGGACATAGTCCTTAGTGCAGGGGTCTCAAATTGCAGTCCTGGAGGGCCGAAAACCAGTCAGGTTTTCAGGGTATCCCTAATAAATATGCATGAGATATATTTGCATGCACTGCCCCCATTGTATGCAAATATATCTATGAATATTCATTAGGGGCATCCTGAAAACCTGACTGGTTTGCGGCCCTCCAAGACTGGAGTTTGAGACCCCTACCTTAGTGGAACACAGGATCTAGTGCAAGGGTGTTGGGGCCACTTGTCAATAGTGATCATAGCATGATCGCGTTTGATTTAATAAATGGAGGAAGGATGGCAAGGAAATCCACAGTACTACCCTTTAACTTTCAAAAAGGACTATGATAAAATGAGGAAAATAGTTAAGAAAAAACTAAAAGGAGCAGCTGCAAAGGTTAAAGATTTACATCAAACATGGATGTATTTTTAAAAATACTGTCTTGGAAGCCCAGACCAGCTGTATTCCATGCTTTTAAGAAAAGTGGAAGGAAATCCAAAAAACTGCTAACCTGGTTTAAAGGTGTGGTCAGAGGGGCTGTTGTAGCCAAAAAAACATCTTTCAGGAAATGGAAAAAGGCTCCAAATGATGAAAACTGGAAACAACATAAGCACTGGCAAGTTAGATGCAAGGCATTGATAAGGCAGGCAAAGAGAAAATTTGAAAAAAAGCTTGCTGTGGAACTAGAAATGCTTAATAAAAACTTTTTCAAGTTTTCATAGCATAAAACCTGTGAGGAAGGCAGTTAGACCATTGGATGAAAGAAGGGTAAAAGGGTCACTAAGAGGGGACAAGGCCATAGCGGAGATACTGAATGAATTCTTTGCTTCAGTCTTTACTGAAGAAGATATAGGGAAGTTACCCATGCCTGAAATGGTATTTAAAGCTGATGCAGCAGAGGAATTGAAAGAAATATTGATACACCAAAAAAATGTATTACAACTATTTGATAAACTGAAGAGTATCAAATCACCTGGACAAGATGGTATACATACAAGGGTGTTGAAAGAACTGAAATAGGAGATTGGAGACATACTATTACTAATCTGTAATCATCTGTAATTGGGTAGTTGGTGATTTCAACCTCCCATCTCTCCATGACAGCCACTCTGAAGCATTTCTAGACGCACTAGGGGATCTAGGCTACAAACAATATGTTGATTCTCCCACCCACACTAAAGGAGGTAAACTAGACCTCATCTTCGCACCCCATTCCAACACCTTAACACACCAAGCCCTTGAACTATCGGTTATACCAGTACCATGGTCCGATCACAACCTTATCCAATTCAATATACCCACCCATACCACTCACGTGAGTCAAATACCATCTAACCCACCCGGAACCCACGCAGTCCGTTTTCAACCTCTCAACCGTGACAAGGTCCTAGATAACCTCCAACCACTCTTGACGGACACCTCCCTCAAGCTAGATGACCTGGTAGCCAAATGGGACGAGAACCTCAGAGCCGCCTCATGTCCAGAGCACAAGGATAAGAAAATAAGAAAACGAGAACACGCACCTTGGTTCTCTACTGACCTTCGTACATCTCTCACCCACCTACGCAAACTTGAAAGACAGTGGCGCCAAACCCACTCACCAGAAGCCCTTGAAACATACAATACACACCTAGCTACCCACCGTGAGAAGGTAACACTGAGTAAGAAGCTATACCACACAAACCTACTGAAACGCTCCATCAATAAACCTCATGCTCTATTCAACTTAGTAAAATCCATAACAAGAGAGCCAGTTTCAGCCCAACCTGCAATGCCTCGACCACAGGACTACGCAATCTACCTGCAATCAAAAATGATTAAAACCAGCACAAGCATAAATACCATCGACCCCATTATATCATCTAAGGCATCTCAAATAACTCCATTTTGCAACTTCAATACTATATCATCTAATGAAATTGAGAAAATTGTCGCCTCCATCAATCCTAGCACGGCACCTAACGACCCTTGCCCAGCCAACTGGATCAAAGACCTGCGACATGATCTAAGCCAAATCCTATGCAAAATACTGAACCAGTCCTTTCTAACAGGCTCATTCCCCCAGAGTCTTAAACACACCTCTATCAAGCCTCTACTAAAAAACAGTAAGCTTGATCCATCCAAAGCTGAATCATTTAGGCCAATCTCAAGCATCCCCCAGCTTGCAAAAATCATCGAGAAAGCTGCCCAACAACAACTCCAGCATCATATTGACACAGAAGCACCACTAGACAAATCACAGCATGGATTCAGAGAAGCACATGGAGTCGACACAATCCTTACAACCCTATTCAACGATCTGATCACAGGATTAAACAACATCAAACAAGGATTTATTCTCATCTTTTTAGACATTTCCGCCGCATTCGATTCTGTGAACCACGATATACTACTGCAACGCCTGAGAGAAAAGGGGATTCGAAGCACAGCACTAGAATGGTGTAGATCCTACCTTTCCAATAGGTGGCAACAAGTTAAAACAGGCCAGGAATCCTCAGAACCATTCCTACAGTCTCAAGGGGTACCACAAGGATCTTCACTATCGGCGTTAATGTTCAATGTTTATATGCAGCCGATATGTGAATTGATCAGATCCTTCAACGTACAATGCCTGGCATACGCTGATGACATCCTCATATACATGCCGTTCAAAACTGACCAACCAGTGTATACTCCAATAATCAACTGCTTTGGAGCAGTAGCTGAATGGCTGCTGACTCAAAACCTAAGAATAAATCATAGCAAAACTGATGTCCTATTTGTCACAAGGAATCTTAAGTTCGTACCTCCTCCGTCGTTGCTGATCAACAACATAGAACTGACGTCCAAACCCACGATCCGATACCTCGGCATAACATTAGATCAACACCTGGATATGACAATGCATGTGAAGAATGTGACAAAGAATATATATCACAAGATCAGAACACTACGCCACCTCCGTCCACTACTGGACTATACTGATTTCCGATCAACCTTCCAGGCACTAGTCCTCCCACATCTAGATTTTGCAAACATCATCCTCCATGGGCTCTCTCAATCAACATTAAATCCACTTCGTCTGGCTATGAATACAGCTGCAAGAGTCCTCTCTGGATCACCAAGGTCTGCTCATATAACGCCTATCATGAAAGACCTACACTGGCTACCTCTACAAGCCAGACTCTCATATAAGTCACTAGTCTTGACCTTCAAAGCCATGAATATCTACCCACCAACACCAATCAGAAAACTAATCCATAACACCCCTGAAAATAGAAACAGAAGGACTACAACTATGAACACCTTAATAGTTCCCAAGATGATGACATCATGTACTAAAGCTACATCAAACAGAGCTTTTTCATTATTCGCACCCAGGAACTGGAATATACTTCCCCATGAAATCCGCGGCATCAAAAGCCTATTACAATTCCGCAAAGCTGTAAAGCATCACTTATTCACAAAATACTACCCAGAAGTGACCACAGACACTCACACAGCCAACAGGCCTCCCACCCACACCAAACACTTTAACACCTTTATCCAATCAGAAAATGGTTAGTTCCCACGATATTTCACTTTACTTCTACTGACCCATGCCACCCATGAATTCACGTACAATATCCACTCGAGTTTAAATATGGTATATAATAAAAGCACATTCATAGTATAATGTTGATTGTACATAGTTTATACTATGAATATGCTTTTATTATATATATGTTGATTGTACATAGTTATCCCTGTTATTCCATGTTATGTATTCCTTGTTCTCTGTAAACTCGATGTTACCTGTACACATTGCAGTATATTTTGTTCATTGTACACCGCACTGATTTTAATAGCGCGGTATATAAGAGATGTTAAATAAATAAATAAATAATAAATAAATCTGTAATTCCTGAAGACTGGAGGTTGGCCAGTGTAATGCCAATTTCTTACAGACAGGTGAGCCTGATGTCAGTACTGGGAAAATGGTAGAAACCATTATTAAGAACAACATTTCTGAACATGTAGATAGTCATGGTTTAATGGGAGACAACAAACATGGCTGTATCCAGGGAAATCTTGTCTTACTATGCTTTTTTTGAAGGTGTAAATAGACACGAAGACAAAGGTGGGTCGGTTTATGTAGTGTATCTGGATTTTCAGAATGCTTTTGACAAGGTCCCTCATGAGAGACTCTTGGAGAGTGGATCAGGAACTGGTTAAAAGATAGAAAGCAGAGGGTAGGGCTAAATGGCCAATTTTCCTAATTGAGAAAGGTGAATAGTGGAGTACCCCAGGGATCTGTGCTGGGTTTGCTGCTTTTTAACATATTCATAAAGACCTGGAAATGGGAATAAGGAGTGAGGTAATCAAATTTGCAGATAACACAAAATTGTTCAAAGTTGTTAAAACCCAAGAGGATTGTGAAAAATTGCAAGAGGACCTTAATAAATTGGAAGACTGTACATTCAAATGGCAGATTAGGAACCATCAGCCAGGAAATAGATTTAGGCGTCATTGTGGATAACAAGATGAAGCCTCTGCCCAGTGTGCAGTAGCGGCCAAAAAAGCAAATAGAATGCTAGGAATCATAAGGAAAGGAATAGAGAATAAAACAAATGATATTATAATGTCTCTATCGTTCCATGGTGCGACTGCACCTCGAATATTGTGTGCAATTCTGGTCGCCGTATCTTAAAAAGGATATAGCAGAATTAGAAAAGGTACAGGGAAGAGCTGCCAAAATGGTAAAGGGGATAGAAGGATACCCCTATGAGGAGAGCCAAAAAAGATTAGGGCTCTTCAACCTGGAAAAGAGACGGCTGAGGGGAGATATGATAGAGGTCTATAATTTAATGAATGGAGTGGAACAGGTAAACGTAGATTGATTGTTTACGCCATCAAAATGTAGGAAGACTAGGGGACATACAATGAAGCTACACTATAACCCATATAAGACTAATAACATAAAATAATTTTTCACTCAACGCTTAATGAAACTCTGGAATTGGAGGATGCAGTAAAAGCTGTTAGTGTAGCTGGGTTTAAAAAAGGTTTGGACAAGTTCCTGGAAGAAAGATCCATAAACCATTATTAAAGGGACCCAGAATATCCACTGCTTGACCTAATACAAGTATTGTGGAACCTGTGTCTTTTGGGGAAACTGCTAGGTACTTGTGACCTAGATTGGCCACTGTTGGAAACAGGATACTGGGCTTGATGGACTTTGGTCTGACCCAATATGGTGTATCTTATGTTCGTATGCATCCATTCAACAGGGCCGTTTTCTCCAGGAACAGCAGAAAGTCAGTCCTCACATATGGGTGATGTTAGTGCCAACCGAGCCCGTGCGGAACATTTCCCCATCTTTCAAAGAAAGCCTTTGGGAAAGCTACAATGCATGCGTGGTCCCCTTCCCACCTAAGGGTGCTATCTTGTTCGGTCTCCTTTTTTCTGTGGAGCCCAACAGATGTGGTCCTCATCTCTCCAGGAAAATTGATTCTTTCCCTTCCAAATTCTTGACTTTGGTCTTGTACTGTCCTCCATCTCGAGTTGGGCACCTCTGTGCCGTCTTCGGCCTTGTTGCGGTCCCTTTTTGTTGAGATTTTCCTTGACCAGCATTCATGCCTTTTTTCGTTCAGGGCTCCTCGACCCTGGCCGGGTGTTCTTCCACAATGACTCCCGGTAGATTTAAAAAGTGTGACCGATGTGGCCAGACCATATCAGTTACAGATACTCATGATTGCTGCCTCCACTGTCTGGGCCCGGACCACGATAGCTCCGTCTGTGTCCGGTGCCAGGTCATGACACCCATGACCAAGAGGAAGAGGTCAGAGTTGCAGGGGAAGCTGTTCTCAAACCAAACTCCACTCCGACGTCCCCCTTGCCCAGTCCGAATTAGGGTTCCTCGAGGGAGATCTGGGCATCCTCGGAGACCCGCGGTGGCGGCTACTCCGGTAGGTCACCGAACCCTCCTAAGAAGAAGAAGAAGGTGTGGCCTCCTGAGTTGCCGATGAAACCTGGGAAGGTCCCGCAGTGGGTCTCGCACGACTCCAAAAGTCTCGAGGCAGGCACCCTCAGCCAGTGGTGATCGCACCAGGGTTTGAGAGCCCATAGTCCTCCTGGAGGACACACTCTCTGGATTGCCTGTGTTGGACCCGAGTCCCTCGGTGTCCACGCCAAAGCCTGCTGAGCCATCAGGTATTGAGGCCCATATGGCAGCCATGGAGCAGAGTCTCTCCTCCATTCTGGCCTTGCAGCAGGCATTGATGTCTGGACTTCCAGCATCATCGGCCTCGACACCCAACTCCCTGGCTTTGGGGGATTCCCAGGGTGTCAAGCTAGACAATGAGCGCTGCTGGCCCCGGTTAAGTCCTCGGCCCCAGTCAAGGTCCTGGTCCTCGGGTTTCCAGTCCTCCCCAGCAAACCCCTGGTCCTCGGGTGGGCAACCCTCGAGGCAGAGTCCTCAACTACCTCGGGATCCGAATGGGAGACCGAGGACAAGGCTTCTCTTGAGACCTCCTGGCATCGGAACGTTCCTTCAGAGCCCTCATCTCCGCAGCCTCGATGCCACTCCCTACCCAAGGGTGTGGCATTCCATGATTTTGTTGGGGAAATGGTTCTCTCGGTGCAGACGAAGTCCGAGGAGGACCTGCGCACCGAAGAGCTGGAAATTTTGCAATATGAGTCTCTGCCCAAGGAGTCTCATAAGAACATAAGATATGCCATACTGGGTCAGACCAAGGTCCATCAAGCCCAGTATCCTGTTTCCAACAGTGGCCAATCTAGGTCATACGTACCTAGCAGTTTCCCCAAAAGACACAGGTTCCGCAATGCTTGTACTGGGTCAAGCATTGATATCCTGAGTCCCTTCTTAATAATGGTTTATGGACCTTTCCTCCAGGAACTTGTCCAAACATTTTTTAAACCCAGCTACACTACCAGCCTTTACTACATCCTCCGGTAACAAATTCCAGAGTTTGATTACACGTTGAGTGAAAAAAAATTTTCTTTTATTATTATTCTTATATTTTTGGAGTGGAGGAGTGGCCTAGTGGTTGGGGCAAGGTACTTCAGGCCGGAAGGTCGGGGGTTCAAATCCCACTAGAGGACAGCAACCTTGGGCCGGAACGACTGGGGTTTCTAGTCCCACAGGCACTCCTTGTGTCTTGGGCAAGCCACTTAACTCTCCATAGCCCATGTTCCCTGTAAAATAGTTATCTCCAAGTTATGATGCCCTGTTCAATGTAATTTCAGTTTGTTCAATGTAAACCGCACTGATGCAGAATAGCGCGGTATATAAGAGAATGTAAATAAATAAATAAAATAAAAAAATAGTCTTAAATAGTTTACCCTGTAGCTTCATTGCATGTCCCCTAGTCTTTCTATACAAGAAAAGGAGCACCGCTCTTGCAAAGTCCAACAGGAGCCACAACAAGCAAGAGTCGAAAGACGTAAAGAGGTTCAAAATTGCTTTATTGGAATGATCCCTAACGCGTTTCGGCAAGTGATACCTTCATCAGGCGGTAGCAGTTAAAATACAAACATAAACACTCATAACAGTAATAATAACATAAACATTGAGCCTTATGAACACTATAAATAATTAAAAACAATAAGAATCTAATAAATATAAACTCAGTGCTCCAAAAAATTATAATGAACGCAGGACATGAAACAGTTGTTCTTATTATGAGAATAAATTAATAACTTATATTATGTTATAAACATATAAAGTTATGACAATACTATAATAAAAACATTATATATAAACACATTCTGTGTAACGACAGACATTTGAATACAACAATGTTAAAAACATAAATAATAAGCAAAAGGCTTGTACTCACAATGACCCAATTCTAAATGTTTATAATATCTTGGGTAAGTGATGATGGTATGTTCTTTTTTGTAGCGCTAATATTGCATAACGTCATTCATGTATAAGCTGAAAATGAACCATCTTGGTGATACATCAATTGAAGAGTGACAGATAAAAGACCACATATGTACATATCAGAAGATATTAAGAGATCCAATATAATAAATTACAACTTAAAAAACTACTTAAATAGTACTTATATGTTATTGTAATAACATATTGTAATAACATAAAGCCCTAAGGAACCAGATCACCTCACCCATCAGCAAACTCATTCAAAGACGGCCGTTCAACAGGATCAGGAGATCTAATCAAGCAAACACTCTAGAGATCCCCAACATTCTAACTAAGTGCAAAAAGGCTACTGCCAATAGAGCCTTCTCCCTATTTGCACCCATGACCTGGAATGCCCTCCCCACTGAGCTCCATTCCACCCCAGACCTATTGTCATTTAGAAAAGCCCTCAAACAACACCTTTTCCTCATCCATTACCCAGAATCCAATCCCAGAAACAACCACCCATCCTCACATCCTACACCCTACTCCACCCCACCCAAAATCCAACACCATAAAGAAAATGACTAGCTCTACCACCATATCCCCTCTCTTATTTATTATTGGTACTGATCACACATCTTATTGATTAAACCTCTTATAAATATGTTGAAACCAAGCTATACTATATGTATAATTTCTCACCATACTATATGTATAATTTCTCACCATACTCCATGAATAATTACTCTGTAATTAGTTACCCCTGTTACCTCCAGGTTATCTAGTCCATGTTCAATGTAAAAACTCAATTGTCATGTGACATTGCAGTATGTGTTTTGTTCAATTGTAAACCGCACTGATTTTAATAGCGCGGTATATAAGAGAAGTAAATAAATAAATAAAAAATAAATAAATAAATATTCAAAAGAGAGTGTTATTGGGTATAAATAACTTGCAATTATAGTCAGATAGAAACCATTATCTTTAAATACATTACTTACCTAGAGTAATGGACCTGATATTATTATTTCTGGACTTCATTATAAATGTTGACAAAAGGTCCAATAACCATGATATTGTCTAACTTGACCCAATCATATTTATTAGGACCATCTTAGTAATTTCTTTTTTGCTCTATAATGACAATATCACCTAACTCGTGCTATTTCGTATAATGACTGAGTAAATAAAAATGTTGTCTAAAGGTCCTAGTGTCATTTATAGTATCCAAACAGTGAATAAAAGTGAACAGAAAAATAATTTTAAAAAATGAAAGAAAAACCAGCTTCGACTTAGTCATAATTTGAACATAAGGTTGAGCTTCTACTTAAACAATTGAATAAACATTATGGCAATTGGTTTTAACTGAATTGTGTATTGTTATAAAATGGATGATATTTAAGAGCAGTATAAAACATTATTATTTCACTGGTGTTGTAACTATAAGGTCAAATAATTTGGAGAACTTATACTAGCCCGAACGGGCTAACTTACTAAGAATATTAAAACCCTATAATCATGTTTATTGCACGGAACAATAAATGTATACTGAAGTAACACCTTTGATGGAGCGATTATGTGAGACAGCTGTCTCAAATCGATGGGGACCATTGTACTATGATAAAAATTATATATTTTGACTGTAAATTAACATTGAGTAATTATAGCTAAATGAATAGTTTATGATGTGGAACCAGACATACTAATATAAAATTAATTGTAATCTTGTGTATTAAATTAGCCATGTAGGTATAAATGAAACCTTATTATATAACAACACCTTTTCTAGATCTCATATATTTGTTGGCTATATAAGCGGAACGCAGCCCTAACTCAAGGTGTGTGTCTAATTTAATTATTAAAAGCACCAAGGAACATATGTATAATGTATTATTTAACTGGCTGATCACTTGTAGTGTTTGGCACTACTGAACATTTCAAACTGACGCGGAGGTTACCTTGAAAGCACGGAACCGTCGTTTTACGTGATGTCTTGCATGCAGTACAACGAACGTTGAATACTGAAACTACATAATCAGGTATAATTAGTACTGCTAAGATTTCTTACACCATAAGTTCTTACAAGAAATGAAACTAAACTACCAACAGTACATGGTAATTGTAGCACTGACTAGAAAAATAATAGTACTGTATCTCTCTTCTGAAGTTGTATCAACCCAGGCTGATGTGCCTTAGCTCACGCGGAGCTAGCCTAATATTTAGAAATCATTAGAAAAAAACTTACCACATCTCATGTGTATATTATAGCATAAGAATTACCTTTAAAAGGATGGTAACTCCATCATCCGTGCTGAGTTATGTAAGGAAAACTATGTACTGAAACTTAAACACGCCTAAATATGCATTCTTTTTAAAGTTGAAGTCGCCGAAGACTATGTTATCTGGTACGTAATTGAGCTATATGCTAACATCCCGTGCCTCTTAAAAATAACCGATTAAAGGAACTAAATGTGTATTTTGCCATTTGATGATAAAACTGATTATCTAAATATCATTTCCTTATTTAAAACTACAAAGGTTACCTCGGAAGAACAGGAACCGCTAGCAAATGTTGCGTAATTTTGAAAGTGAAACCTGACTGTCTCCGGAGTGAGTGTTATAACAGCTGTCTTTCGCGCCAAAAGAGGAGGAGATTTAAATGGGTGGAGCTTATAGGGTCTGACTGCTTACTGGTGCAACTTCTCAATTTGACAATAGTGGCTATACAATAAAAGGTTACTGCCAATGGCTTCTAAAGTAAAACTATAATATCTTGACTGCTGTTGAATAGATGATTAATCAATTGTATTTTATAGTTAGAGAATAAAAGATCTCAGATCTTAGGAATGTAATGTTCTTTAAAGAAAAACAGAGAGGTCTATTTCTTGGTTGAGACCAAGTTGTGTTTATAGAAAGGTCCCTGACAAACCTCTGGTATCACATTGGATCTCAGCAGATCATAAGATCAATGATTTGAAATATCTAATTTTAAAACGAGTAAGACCACATTGGAGAGGAGGAGATATAAATTAGACTCTATTAAAATTAGAACAGAGATACATCTATGAGTTTAAAAGTATGACTCCACATGGTCTCAACCAAGAAATAGACCTCTTTGTTTTTCTTTAAAGAACATTACATTCCTAAGATCTGAGATCTTTTATTCTCTAACTATAAAATACAATTGATTAATCATCTATTCAACAGCAGTCAAGATATTATAGTTTTACTTTAGAAGCCATTGGCAGTAACCTTTTATTGTATAGCCACTATTGTCAAATTGAGAAGTTGTACCAGTAAGCAGTCAGACCCTATAAGCTCCACCCATTTAAATCTCCTCCTCTTTTGGCGCGAAAGACAGCTGTTATAACACTCACTCCGGAGACAGTCAGGTTGGTGGCGGAAGTGTCCCTGGAGCTGCTATATTGGCTTCTGGTGATGACCAATGCCAGCTTCACGGGTTGTGGAGCACATTGCGAATCGCAGGTAATGCAGGGGTGCTTGACGCTGACAGAAGCCACGTGGTTGATCAGTCGACTGGAAATGAGAGTGGTGTTTGTCTCCAAATTTTTTGCCCTCTGATTCACAAGAGAGCTGTGAGGGTATACTTGGACAGTGCGCCAACAGTGGCCTACATTAATTGCCAGGGCAGTACAGGCAGCATGGCACTGGCAGAGGAGATTTAGCCTCTACTACTCTGGGCTGAAAGCAATCTGCTAGCGTTATCTGCGTTGCATGTGGCAGGAAAATAAAATATGCAGGCCAGTTTTCTCATTCGACACAGGTTGGATCCTGGGGAGTGGGAATTGCACCCCACTGTGTTTCAGAGATAACACAGTGGTGGGACAGATCATGGATCTGATGGTGTCCGCCTCAAATGCCAAAGCCAAAAGATTTTTCAGCAGGCGCAGAGAGAGAATGTCAGAGAGGTTCGACGCCCTGACACAGCAGTGACCGAAAGTGGGTTTACTGTATGTGTTCCCTCCATGGCTGCTCATCAGCTGTCAACTTCAGTGAATCAAAGCACATCTGGGGCCGGTGGTCCTCATAGCGCCAGATTGGCCTCGGCGTCCATGGTATGCTGACCTTCTCAGATTTTTGATAGCAAAGTCGTGGCATCTGCTAGTCATGAACAATCTAATTTCCTAGGGTCCAATCCTTACGCCTCAGGTGGATCGATTTTCACTTATGGCCTGGTTCTTGAAAGATCCCAGAAAAATACAAAAATACCCAACCAGGTCAAAAACCTAATCTATAATAAGAAACCTGGTCTATAAAATAAACCACTAATCCAATTTCATACTATTTTTTTGTTGGAATAGCCGTCACAGTAAAGAGGACATCACCTCATACCGCTGCGGCCCGTCCATTTTAATCGGAAAAAAACTTTGTATCAGTTCATGACAGCATATGTTTTACTTAGCTGTGAAAAGTCTGCTCTGAAATTTCCACAAACGACAAATGATACGACGTGTCACATTTCGGGGTCCATTCAGTTTTCCCCTGCTTCAGGTTCAGTCGTCAAAAAGTATAGTCCAACCTTCTTAAGCCAAACGCTGAATGAAGCGGTTTTTATAAAAGCATTAGCAGCATCTGCTCAGCCATACAAGGAG
The DNA here is from genome assembly GCA_033557465.1 of Ichthyophis bannanicus. NCBI lineage: Eukaryota > Metazoa > Chordata > Amphibia > Gymnophiona > Ichthyophiidae > Ichthyophis > Ichthyophis bannanicus. Next base: position 370,541,470 of record CM066031.1, read on the forward strand.
TCACCAATCAAAAGGTTTTTCTTAAACCTGAACAAGCCAATCAGTTCAGTTAAGGGAGGAGCCACCAATCAGGCCACACCTACTGAAATGACAGCGAAAGAATACACTAGTAACCGCAATTCACTTGATTGTGTGCCAATCTACTTGCATGTTTAATCCATTCGAATGAACAGAATTTAACATAAAAATCCACTTCTGTTCAAGATTCTGTAAAAGCTGGATTCTATCACCACCTCGCGGGTTAGACGGTACTGAATCAAGTACTCGCCAATGAAGTTCTTCAAAGGTGTGTGATTTAGTAAGACAATGGTCAACTAGTAGAGCTGTCAGAGTCTTAGTACGAAGTCTAGAAGCGTGTTCTCCCAAACGTGTCTTGAAAGGTCTCAAGGTACATCCCACATAATTTAAACCACACGGGCACACTATTAGATAAACCACAAATACCGAAGTGCAGGATGTTCGCCAACGGGCTGTATAACAGCTCTTTGTCTGATCAAACCAATCTAAACCAGATAATGTATTAGAACAATAATGGCAAGAGCCACAAGGAAAGTGGCCTAGCTGATCATGTGAAGAAAAGGGACGATCTTCATATGCCGTGGTTTTCACTAACAAGTCGCGGAGACTTGCCTTACGAGAAAAGGCAATCTGCAATGGTTTTCTGAGACAAATATGTAATCCCAAAATTGACCAAAATTTGTGAATCATTCTTGTAACAGCAGAAGTGCCACACATACATGGGAGTATTGCAGTAATTTTGTCATTGGGCAGATCTACAGCCTTAGGCTCAAAAAGCCAATCACGATGAGTGTACTGAGCCCGCAAATAAGCAGATCGTATAACCTTATTGGGGTACCCCCTAGAGAGCAGCTTAAGACTCAAGTCTTTGGCATGCAATTTAAAGTCTGACAACAGAGTACAATTGCGTCGAAGGCGTAAAAACTGCCCAAAGGGGAGTCCTTTCTTTAGAGCTAAAGGATGAAAGCTGTCATACCGCAATAAAGTGTTTCTTTGGACCAGTTTTCGATAGAGTGATGTCAAAAAACCTGTTGAAGACAATTCAACTGTAATATCAAGGAATTGAATTTTATGAGTTTCCACCTGTGATGTAAATTGGATGTTTTCCTTAAATGAATTTAAAGAAGTCAAAAAAGACTCAAGGTCATCCCTTGTGCCCGTCCATAGAAAAAAGATGTCATCCAAATGCCTTCTCCAAAAAGGGATCTTCAAAAACAAAGGATGAGAATATATATGAGTCTTCGAACCAAGACATATATATGGTGGCAATAGAAGGGGCTACTGTTGCCCCCATAGCAGTACCAAAGATCTGAAGATAATGTTGCTGCTGGTACAAAAAATAGTTCTTATTTAATACCAAGCCAAGTAAATCCAAAACAAATTGTTTAGGAATACGCTCTGGCAACGTTAATGGGTAATGTTGTAAACCCAATAGCACTTCCTTCTGGTCTATGTTGGTGTAAAGAGATGAAACTTCATTGATTCAGTACCGTCTAACCCGCGAGGTGGTGATAGAATCCAGCGTTTACAGAATCTTGAACAGAAGTGGATTTTTATGTTAAATTCTGTTCATCCGAATGGATTAAACATGCAAGTAGATTGGCACACAATCAAGTGAATTGCGGTTACTAGTGTATTCTTTTGCTGTCATTTCAGTAGGTGTGGCCTGATTGGTGGCTCCTCCCTTAACTGAACTGATTGGCTTCTTCAGGTTTCAGAAAAACCTTTTGATTGGTGACTCCTTGTATGGCTGAGCAGACGCTGCTAACGCTTTTATAAAAACCGCTTCATTCAGCGTTTGGCTTAAGAAGGTTGGACTACACTTTTTGACGACTGAACCTGAAGCAGGGGAAAACTGAATGGACCCCGAAACGTGACATGTCGTATCATTTGTCATTTGTGGAAATTTCAGAGCAGCCTTTTCACAGCTAAGTAAAAATATGCTGTCATGAACTGATACAAAGTTTTTTTCTGATTAAAATGGACGGGCCTCAGCGGTATGAGGTGATGTCCTCTTTACTGTGACGGCTATTCCAACAAAAAAATAGTATGAAATTTGATTACTGGTTCTTGAAAGGGCATCGTTGAGATGTAAAGGCTGTTCAGTGTCAGTGGTGAACACTCTGTTGAAAGCGAGGAAGCGCTCTACGTTTTTGTCATAAGGCCCATATAAGTAACCTAGTAAAGGCGATTTACCATAAAATCCGGATTCTGCGACACATGAGACAGCTTCTTGAGCCAAAAGCTTTCCGAACAGTATTTCAAGCACTCGTGATGCCTCACTTTGATTATGCCAACTCCATACTGCACGGTCTGCCAAAGAGCTCACTTCACCCTTTACAGATTGCAATGAACTCCGCAGCAAGAACCCTATATGGAGCATCCAGAAGAGACCACATTACTCCTATCTTAAAAGCATTACACTGGCTTCCAGTTCACTCTAGGATCATATTTAAAATACTGACAATGACATTCAAGGCCATCAACAAATGCACTTCTAGCTCCCTGTCCGAACTTATCCAACTCACCCCCTCTGTTAGACTGAGAAGATCCACCGCCTCTAACACTTTGCGTCTCCCAAAGGAATTCACCAAATGTACCAAGGCTACAGGAAACCGTGCTTCTCCAGGACCAAGCAGGAAGTCAGTCCTCACATATGGGTGACGTCGGCGCCGACGGAGCCCTCGCGGAGCAATTTTCCCCAGCTTTCAAAGAAAGCCTTTGGGAATTGCAGCGCGCATGCGCGGTCCCCTTCCCGCCCAAGGGTGCCATCTTAGCCAGTCTTCTTTTTTCCGCGGAGCCCTACAGACGTGGTCTTCCAGTCCCCGCAGAAAAAGTTGATTTTCTTCTTTTATTTTCTATTTTTTCTTCGGTTCGACGCCGGTCTCTTTCCTGCCCGGACTCGCGACGCCGTTGCGAGTCCTTCTCTTATTTTTCGGTTTTTTTGATTTTTCTTGTCAGTTTCGTTTTCGGTTTTTCGCTGGCAGCCCGGTCCTTTGACCTTGCAGGGGCCCTTTTTCCCCCGATGGCTGCCAGTGGCTTCAAAAGGTGTGTTCAGTGTGACAGAAATATGTCTCTCACTGACACACACGATCATTGCCTCCGCTGCCTCGGCCCAGATCACGAGGAACTGATCTGTGGGGCCTGCAGCAAAATGTCCTCCAAAGCTTTATGGAGTCAGCGGCATCAGCGGGAAAGAATCTTCGCAGATCCCACCCGTACCCGGACCTCGTCGGAGGCCTCGGCGTCCAGAGGCTCCAGCTCTGAGCATCGCCGGAGTTCCTCCGACAGAGGTTCTCCCTCCGGGGATCATCATCGGAAGGCGAAACCCGCGAGGGCGGCGTCGGTGGACGCTCCTGGTTCCGCGAGGGCCAGGTCGCATAGCCCCGATAGCCGTCCCGGGTCTTTGGAGCAGGAACGTCTCACGAAGCGACCTCGTCTGGAATCGGAATTGCCTGCTCGGGTAAGTCCTGTAGTCCTCCTGGACTCGCCTCCGAGGGGTCCGACGTCAGGCCCGACGCCGTCGGGGCCCGAGTCGGGGGCTGCTGGGTCACCTGAGGTCGGACTCAGGTTGACGGCCTTGGAGAGCAGCCTGGCTGCCTTCATTGACCAGCAGCGGGCACTGATCGCTAGCCTCGCTGGTGCTTCTACCCTGGCCGCCGGGACGTCGACGTCTAAGTCGACCCCGGAGACCGAGCCGATCCTCGAGTCCATGCGGGCTCGAGTCGATCCTCGGTCGAGGTCTCCCTCGGCCTCCTGTTCGGGACCGAGGTCGTCGACGCCGACTCCCTCGGCGTCGGGGCGGCCGACGCCTACGCCCGCCCGAACCGACCCCACCGATTCCTCCTCGGAGTCGGCCTGGGAATCTGAGGTGGAAGAGTCACCTGATTCCTTTCGGACTCGGTGTGTCCCCTCGGACTCCCCTGAGTCCGAACCTCGGAAGCAGTCCCCCCCGGAGGATGCCCGGTTCTCGGACTTCGTCAGGGATATGGCCAAGGCTTTGGCCTTCCCTGTGGATCCCGAGGAGGAGCCTCGAGCCGAGGAGCTCGACGCCCTCCAGTATGACTCTCCAGCGAAGGAGCACTTTACTGTACCGGTTCCTCCCATGCTGGAACGACTACTCTTCCGCATGTGGGAGAGTCCGGCATCGTCGCCGGTATTAAGCAAGCGGGTCGATTCCATCTATCGAGTCCGCAAGAGCCCGGGCTTCCAAAAAGCACAGCTACCGCACCATTCCATGGTGGTGGAATCGGCCATGCATAGGCTCAAGAGCCAGAAGATGCACTCTTCGGTGCCTCCTGGCAGGGAGGCCCGCAACCTGGATGGCCTCGGTAAGAAGTGTTTCCAAGGCTCTATGCTTGCTTGTCGGGTCCAGACCTACCAGCTCTACATGGGCATGTACCTTAGAGACCTGGCTAAGGAGATAGCTGGATTCTCTGCTGGACTTTCCGAGGAACCTTTGCGGAGGTTCCTAGCCTTGTCCACTGGAATTCGAGAATGCTCCAAATTCATTTCTCGAGCAGCCTATGATGGCTTTGAAGCGTCGGCTCGAGTGGCCGCAGCCGGCAATGGTGTAGGTCTTATCTATCAGATCGCTGGCAGCATGTCAAGGTTGGTTCCACCACTTCCACGCCTTTTCGCCAACTCCAAGGTGTTCCGCAGGGCTCCTCCCTGTCCGCACTGCTGTTCAATGTCTACATGCAGCCGATATGTGACATCATTCGCTCCTTCAATATCTCCACTCTAATCTATGCAGACGACATCCTGCTATTTACACCATTCAAAATCAAACAACCAGACTTCTCCATCCTTATCAATTGTTTCAACGCCATTACTGACTGGTTACTATCCCAAAATCTCCGCATAAATTTCAAGAAGACGGAAGTTCTCTTCATTTCAAGGAACAAAGATTTCTCACCTCCATCCTCCTTAAAAGTAAGAGATGCTGAACTCCCTAGTAAACCTTCCATTCGCTACTTAGGGATTACTCTTGACCAGCATTTCGACTTTAAGGAGCACATACGAAACACCACCAGAGCTGTTTACAACAAAATTAGAACACTAAGGCACCTCAGGCCCATGTTACCTCACAATGACTTCAGGACCATCTTCCAGGCCCTCATTCTTCCACATTTTGATTACTCAAATGTGGCCCTTTATGGACTCCCCAAGAACACCCTTAATCCGCTGCAACTCGCCATGAATGCGGCTGCGCGTGTTCTATGTGGTTTAACAAGATCAGACCATATTACCCCGATACTCAAGGAACTCCACTGGCTTCCAATTCACTGCAGGTTAACATACAAAATCCTTCTCATCTCCTTCAAGATCATTAACAACCTAGCCCCCACAACACTCAGTGACCTTATCACCCTCACCCCGAAAAACAGACTCAGAAGATCAGTAACCGACAATACCTTGATCATCCCCAAAGAATCCATCAAGTGCACACAGACGACCAAGAAAAGAACATTCGCCTTCTATGCCCCAAAATGTTGGAACGAACTTCCACCTGAAATTAGATCCATCAAAGGCCTTATGCAGTTCCGTAAGGCAATCAAACACCACATTTTCCTACTTCACTTTGCTCAAGCATCTGCCCCACCTCTACCCACCCACCCACCAATGTCTACAAACTGCATCCTGTCACAAGTATCTTGAGCCCGCTTTAGACCTACTGTATATACAAACCAAATCTAATTATATTTTGTACATATGTTTATAGTCTCTCTGTTACTCCAAGTTTATGCTCCTGTTACAATGTACTGTCCAAGTTTAAACTCCTGTTACAATGTAAGCACAGAACAGTTTTCTGACTGTGCACCCTTGTTGTATGTAAACCGCACTGATAACAAATAACGCGGTATATAAAAGCTGTTAAATAAATAAATAAATAATAAAATCTGACCTTGAACCCTGGGTGCAGGACAAGTTGGTCGATGTCCCCTGCCGAGGTGAGAACCTATTTGGCAAGCCCATGGCTGAGAAGGCTGCGCAAATCGAGACGGAGACTCTCTCCAGAACAAGGCTCTCTAGAAAGACCTCTGCCCCTTCCCAAAAGAAGAAGGGCTCGGGAAAAAAGTCCTTTTACCCGAGGAAGGCGGCTGCCTATAAACACTACCCTCAGTATCAAGCCTCCTCAGCTCCCCAACAGGGTCAGCAGGCCAAGGGACGGGGTAACGGGTCCCGTAGGCAGCAAGCCCCCAAGCCTGCACCACCGGCCCCTGCTCAACAGGGTGGGGGTTTTTGACTTCATCGACATAGCCTCTCCCCCTCAGCTGGTTTCTCCCAGCACAGGAGGCCGGCTGGTCCACTTTTCCCACAGGTGGTCCAACATCACATCAGATGCCTGGGTGCTTCATGTTGTGCGAGAAGGCTATCTTCTCCACTTCCACCAGGTCCCTCCCTCCTATTTTCCGGGAGAGCCTCCACGACTCCCTCTGCACAGGGACTTACTCCTTCAGGAGTTAGCAAGTCTTCTTCAGGAACAGGCTGTGGAACCGGTGCCCCACCACCTGAGAGGTCAAGGCTTTTATTCCAGGTATTTCCTAATACCAAAAAGAACAGGAGGCCTCCGACCCATCCTGGACTTGCGCAACCTCAACAAGTTCCTCGTGCGAGAGAAGTTCAAGATGCTTACCCTTGGAATCCTTCTGCCCTACCTCCAGCAGGGAGATTGGCTATGCTCCTTGGATCTAAAGGATGCCTACACGCACATCCTCATCCACCCAAGCCACCGCCAATACCTAAGGTTTGTGGTGGCAGGTAATCATTACCAGTACAGAGTACTGCCCTTTGGCCTATCCTCCGCACCGTGAGTCTTCACAAAATGTCTCGCGGTGGTGGCGGCTTATCTCCGACTTCAGGGCCTCTATGTCTTTCCTTACCTAGACGACTGGCTCATCAGAGCATCGTCCTCTCAAGAAGTCACACAAGCCACGCACCGCACTGTGACTCTTCTCCAGTACTTGGGCTTTGTCGTAAACTTCGCAAAGTCCACTTTGCTCCCCTCGCAAGATCTCGAGTTCATCGGCGCAAGATTGCACACTCTTCAGGCGCAAGCTTTCCTGCCTCTCGACAGAGCTCAGCGGCTCATGGACCTAGCCAGCCGTTTTCGCAGCCAGTCCCTGGTCTCGGCCAGGCGCTTTCTGAGACTACTCGGCCATATGGCTTCCACCGTCCACGTGACCCCCAATGCCCGCCTGAATATGCGGCCTGCTCAGTGGTGCCTTCGCAAGCAGTGGCAACAGGCCACGGGCGGCCTCACCGACTTAGTGCAGATCTCCGGTCCACTGGCCTCTTCTCTGCAGTGGTGGCTTCATCAGCCGAACCTGGTACTCGGAATGCCTTTTCAGTCTCCTCCGCCTGCTCAAGTACTGACGACCGATGCTTCTCTCCTGGGATGGGGAGCGCATTGCCAAGGGGCATGTACTCAAGGTCTTTGGACCGCGTGGGAGTCTGCGCAGCAGATCAACTTCCTGGAGCTCAGAGCAATCCATCTGGCTCTCAAGGCTTTCTCCCACCTGACTTCTCGCCGGTCCGTCCTTGTCCAGACGGACAATCAAGTTGCCATGTTCTACGTGAACAAACAGGGGGGCACGGGCTCCTTCCTTCTCTGTCGAGAAGCGCAGAGGCTCTGCTCTTGGGCCGTCAGCCACGGCATTCTTCTCAAGGCAGTTTATCTCCCAGGCCAAGAAAATTGCCTGGCGGACAAACTCAGCAGCATCCTCCAGCCGCACGAGTGGCGCCTGGATCCCTTGGTGGTTCAGAAACTTTTTCTGCAGTGGGGCCTCCCCACGCTGGATCTTTTTGCCAGTCCTCTCAACCGGCAACTTCCTCGTTTCTGCTCTCGGCAGCCGCATCCCCTCCGAGTAGCGGCGGATGCTTTTCTGCTCTCATGGTCGAAAAGCCTTCTGTATGCCTTTCCTCCCATACCGCTAATCTCTCGAACTCTTTTCAAGGTTCTCCGAGACAAAGCTTCCATGATCCTGATAGCTCCTCGGTGGCCCAGACAGCCGTGGTTTCCACTCCTGCTGCAACTGGCGGTGGAGGCTCCGTTCCCTCTGGGGTTTCAACCAGATCTCCTAACACAGGATCAGGGGTCCCTGTTACACCCCAACCTCAGATCTCTACATCTGATGGCCTGGCTGCTGAAAGGGTAGTCCTTGCTCCCCTTCTCCTGCCGGCAGAGGTGGAAGAGGTCGTCCTAGCTTCCCGGCGACCTTCTACCCGCAAATGCTACGCCCTTAAATGGCGTCGTTTTTTCCGTTTGGTGTACCCAGCAGTCTCTGGATCCCTTCTCCTGCTCGGTGTCGGTGGTCTTGCAGTACTTGCTCTACCTCTCTAATCTTGGACTTAAGTCCAACTCCGTCAAGGTTCACCTCAGTGCTCTTTCAGCACATCATGTGCCGGTGGACGGCAGACCTCTTTCCAACGACCCTCTCGTGGCAAGGTTTCTCCGAGGTCTCCTTCTCCTTAAACCACCTCTGCGCCCGCCAGCGCCTGACTGGGATCTGAATGTGGTTTTACAGCGGATCACCTGTCCGCCTTTTGAACCTATGGCTACCTGTCCTCTCCGTTTTCTGTCTTGGAAAACCTTATTCTTGATAGCCCTCACTTCCGCTAGACGCGTAAGTGAACTACAGGCCCCCGTGTCTGATCCCCCTTACACTCGGTTCTACAAAAATAGGGTAGTCCTACGGACTCACCCTAAATTTCTTCCAAAAGTGGTCTCCCCTTTTCACATCAATCAGGAGGTGGTACTTCCGACCTTCTTTCCCAGGCCACACTCCAGCCGAGCTGAAATGGTCCTGCATACCCTGGACTGTAGAAGGGCGTTGAACTTCTACCTTGACCGTACGCGGGAGCACCGCAAAGCTGCTCAGCTCTTCGTGTCTTTTGACCCCAATAAATTGGGGCTCCCTGTCTCCAAGCGTACTCTGTCCATCTGGGTTGCTGACTGTATCGCTTGGGCTTATGGAGCAGCCGGACTCTCGTTAGAAAGTCGGGTCACGGCTCATTGTGTTCGGGCGAAGGCTACGTCAGTGGCTTACCTCCGCTCTGTTCCATTGGCAGACATCTGCCGGGCCGCTACTTGGTCTTCGAGCCAGACTTTTGCGGTCCATTACTGCCTCGAGAGGGAGTCCCGCAGGGACAGTGCTTTCGGACAGGCAGTCCTCCGAAATCTCTTCGAGGTTTGAACAACTCCTACCCTCCATCACGGATGTTGGGCTACCGGTGGGTAATAATTCAGCGAAGATTCCTTCCTTCTGTGCTGCTGAGCTAGAGGGAGCTCATTTTTGTGCTTAGGGTCTCCGGTAGCCTTAAGCTTGGGAGTCCCATATGTGAGGACTGACTTCCTGCTTGGTCCTGGAGAAAGCGTAGTTACTCACCTGTAACAGGTGTTCTCCAGGAGCAGCAGGAATCAGTCCTCACAACCCTCCCTCCTCCCCTTGGAGTTGCAATCATCTGCTTTAGTTTTTTGCAACTTTTTTGCTGTCTTTTAGCTATGTCATCTGACTGGCTAAGATGGCACCCTTGGGCGGGAAGGGGACCGCGCATGCGCGCTGCAATTCCCAAAGGCTTTCTTTGAAAGCTGGGGAAAATTGCTCCGCGAGGGCTCCGTCGGCGCCGACGTCACCCATATGTGAGGACTGATTCCTGCTGCTCCTGGAGAACACCTGTTACAGGTGAGTAACTACGCTTTTTGCACTCTATGCCCCCTACTGCTGGAACACTTTACCAGCAAACATCCGAGCAACAAACGGCCTCTCTCAGTTCAGGAAAGAGCTGAAACATCACCTCTTCCTTCAGTACTTCCTCAACTCAGATGACATCACATAACCAATCACAGCTCTCACTTCCCTCTTTCCCCCTTCCAGTTAACCCCTTCCCTGTTGTCCCAGACAATTACTAAGCCATCTCCTCAGCCTGTAACACTCAAATGTTTACACCAGCTGTCCCTCATACCGTGTTCGTGATGAATAGAGCTTAGTTGATGTTTTCTACAGTCATCAACTTGGATCAGTTAAGAGAAACGAAAGAACTACAAACATTCAGAAAAGAACTAAAAACTCATCTATTCAGACAACACTACACCAATGGAGAAACAAGTATAGCTTCCCAACCACCATAAATTGATTATACTTACTCCATCCAAATGTATATATACAACTGGAACAATGTCAACTGTAAGGGCTAACCAACATTATAATGATTCTTCACACATATATATAAAAATCAATGTAACCTCCTATAATAGGTTTATGCTCACTCTTATACCTGTTATACAGTTTTAATGTAACATAGTTCAATAATGTTTTTGTTATATTGTAATATTATAATTCTTGTTCTATATAATTCTTGTTATAATGTAATATTGTAATATAGTTCCATAACGTTCTATGTATCTGTTTGATTTTTGTTGTAATGTAAACCGCTGCTGATCCTTGGAAGCAGCGGTATATAAAAACTGTGCAAATAAATAAAATAAATATAGTTCCATTATGTATATAGTTCACCTCTGTTCCATGTTCAACTCACTGTTTAATGTAAGTGCAATAGGGATTTTCCCCTTGCACAAGTTTTGTTACCTGTGAACCGTGCTGATTGTAAATAGTGCGGTATAGAAAAACTATAGATAAATAAATAAATATATTAGAGTCTGGCGAGTGTTTGAGTATTAGTGTGCAGACAATGGACTCAGGGCTTTTTTGATTTCCGTGCTGGATAGTCTTGCCTTCTTACAGGTGGGTTTAGAAAAAAAAGTTGGCCTTAAACTCCTTGCAGGTTCAGGTGGCGGCTTTTGCCTGTTATCAGGTCCGCTTGCAGAGAGTGTCACTTTCTGGCACATCCGGATGTGGTTTGCTTCTTCATTCTGCCTTGAGATCTGAATTTGTTTTTTTAGGCGCTGATTAAAGCCCTCTTTGAGCCCTTTGGCCAGAAAGATCTGATGCTGAAGACGGTCTTTTTGGTGGATACTTGTTCAGCACGCAGAATTTTGGAAGTACAGGCTCTGTCGTGCTGAGAGCCTTTCCTGTTCCTCTTCAAGGAAAAAGTGGTTTTGAGACCAGTTCCTTCCTCTCTGCTGAAAATCATCTCTGTTTTCATCTCAATCAGACCTTAATCCTGTTGGTGTTCCCTTCTGTGACAGAGGCTCAGGTGGATTGGTGGTTACATTCTTTGGATGTAGGCTGGGTCCTATGGCATTATCTCAAGTGAACTGAGTCATTCCAGACGTCTGACCATTGTTTTGTCTTGTTTAGGGCACCGTGCAAGGGTGACGTGTGATCCAAAACATTGGTGGCTCGCTGGGTCAAGAAGGCCATCACCTTGGAGTATCTGTTAAAGAGCAGGACGCCACCAGACGGTTTAAAGACTTATTCGACCAGGGCTCGAGTGGCGTCTTGGGTGGAACATGGTCTAGTGCCACCAGTGGATATTTGCAGGACGGCAACATGGTCCTCACTACATACCTTTATGCGCCATTACCGCTTGGATGTTCAAGCCGTCCGGGATGTAAGATCCGGCTCCAGGATGCTACAGGCCAGTCTTGCAGGTTCCTCCCAGGATTGAGTACTGCTCTGGGACATCCCACTCGTCTGGTCTGGATTGAACTGGAGGGATGATAAGGAAAGGTGAAATTAGACCTTACCTGCTAATTGTCTTTCCTTGAGTCCCTCCAGTCCAGTTCAGGACCCTTCTAAGACTGTCTTATGACTTCTTTTTCAGGTTTGGGGTCAGGGGAGAGCCCAGGCACTTAGATGGGAGCCTTCTTGGAGGTTCTTCACACGAGACTGTCCAACATAGGTAAGAAGTTTGAAATACCTTTCCAGGCGGTTATCCCATTGGGGACTGCACTACTTTCTGATCCTGTTCTTCTCAGATCTGTGCATAGTTCATTAAGCTGGTCAGTTTAAAAACAAACAAAAAAAAGGGGGTTATTCTGCAGAATTGTTAGGGGTTAAGATACGTTCCTTATCGTCCCTCCAGTCTAGTCCCGAACATCTAGGGTTTTGCACCTCCTCCCGCAGCATTGGAGACTGAACATGTCACTCTTCTGGTGACATCGTATATCTAGTCCAGGGTCCGCCCCCACCGCTCCAGTAATCTCAGCCTCCATGCAGCAGAGGAGGTGTGAGCCCTAGAGGTTCAGGGCTCACTGGAGAAATAATTAAGGATAGATAGTTAGTAGAGCTCATTGTGAAAAAAAGAAAGAAAAAAAAGAGGTAATACCTCTTTAAATTGGCGATTTTAAACAAGTGATTTCTGCGAGTAAGAAGTGCTGTTCTGGCTGCCCCCCTTCTCCACCCTCCCTGAGGCAGTAACTGTGCAGGGGAGAGTGAGGGAGTCGTCGGATGGGCCTCCTGCCTCTGATCCCCGGATTGGGTGTGAGGCAGTGGAGGTGGGACCCGCGGGGCGCATTGTCTGAACGGCCTGGCTGCTGCCGCGGCTTAGACAGCTGCGGACAAGAAGTGGGTGGAGGGCCGTGCCGTGGAGCGTCTGTCTCTTCCTCCGCAGGCTTCGGGGGTCTGCCCGTCAGCTGAGGACCAGCGGGTAAGGTAAGCGCCGGCAGTCAGGAGCTCACTCGCAGCGAGTGCACTTAGCTCGGCGGTAGGAGAGGCCGGGCCCAGACCGCGTGTCTGAAGCGCAGGAAAACCGGGGCAGTGGGAGAGGGTTTGTTTCCCTCGGTCCTCCGGTTGGTGTTAGCACAGGGAAGTAACGATTTTTAGACCAGTATCAGAATTGGTGGAGATATAACAACAACAAAAAAAGAAAAAGTGATTTTGTTTTTTCAATTGGTTTTTAGGGTGCGGCCTCCAGATGCCTTCTAAGCCTATGTGTCTGATGTGTGGGGTCAGAAGGGGCTCTGTTTCGGAGGCAGGAGTGTGTAGGGCTGTGCACAAGAGACGATGACAGTGCAGGTGACAGAGGACAGTGTGTCCGGAGAAGGAGGGGGGCAGACGGGGTCAGTGGAGGTTTTGGACCAGTTGGGGCCTCCTATGGAGCCGGTGGCGGGAACGTCCGCGGCTGCGGATACCCTTTCGGTCCAGCCCTTGTTGCAAAGGGGGTTGGGGGCTATCTTCTCGTACTGCTGCAGCAGGCCCTGGGGGGGGGGGGTCTGGAGGTGGGGTACCGGAGTCTGTGCCTGGTGGAGCGCTCGGGGCAAAGAGATCAGCGACTACGCTAAGAGGAGGAGCGGGTGGCGTGCCACTTAAGAAGCCCAGGCTGGCCCCAGGTCAGGATGACCACCCAGACACAAACGTGGATAGCAAGGGAAGGATAATTTATTAATGAACACTCATGAGCCAAAGCCCAACACAGGCCATGTTTCGATCTCTCTTCTTCAGGGGCTGTTATTTGGCTACAAAAATATACATAAATATAACCGTTAAAAACAATCATATGGCAATTATGCACATTGGTGGTATTTAGTTGTTATATATATGTTCAACCATGAATATAAACCTTGTATAAAACAATACCACGGTAGATTATACATATGTATTCAGTAATGTGAATAACATGAAACCATAAACTAATACGGCTGTATGCCACATATTATACAATCATAAAAAATGATATAACTTAAAATACATAAAGTATAAAAACATAAATAGTTAAAAAAAACTTGAAAGGCCAAAACAGAAGTGATGTACTATAAACTCATTTAATTAAATTCCTACCTACCTTAATGTTCATATGTTCTTGTCAATCTATATTATTTTTGAGAAAAAGGGGACAAGGAATACTTTAATGTTATGTATAATGTATCAATGAATAACCTTATTGATAGCGCAACAGGAACGAACCGTGATTGTTATACCCCATCTAAACAAATTATTATATAGCAACAAGGGAAATATTTAATGTTGAAGACATCAAAACATTAATAGCAGTTATTAAAAATTGAGATGGCCCAGCATACGATTGCCACCGCACAGTATGGACCCCAACCGAGGGCTTGAATTCTAACTTATGTGATAAAATAAACGGCTTGCTCTTCAAATACATATAAATAAATAACTTGAGGGACTAAACCAAAAATTATAATTACATATCAAAAAACTATATCCTGTAAAAACTAATATAGCTCTACAATTCATTTTAGCTTTTTTTGTGTTTGCCAATGATGCAACATATATTGAATCGTCCATATGGTAATAGAAGCATCTCATGAAAAAATCACATTTGTTACTCACGCAAAAAAGGGGACACCGCTGTATTTTCAACATGTAATGCATCCGATCGCAAATTCTTCTGTCATGCTCTTAATGAAAGGACGCCAGCGTCTGCGCTGTAAAAATAGATGGTTTCCGTGGGAAAACAATGACGTAATGCGCAATTACCATAAAATGCAAATGTCATCCTTATCGGCAAATTTACGATTCTACCCCCAAAAAATGTCTTTGAACAATTTTTAAAAAGCCAATATATAAAAAATCTATAAAAATGGGAATAAACCACAAATGTACTTGACCATGTCTATTATATATTGATTTCTGTTGAATTTAAGTAAATACCACAAGTTAAAAGAACATGAAAAGCAAATCATATAAAAGGTTACAGCCTCTAAATGAAATGTAAAACCCGGAGGTGTATACGCGATTCATAATCATATGTAAATAACATACGTCCAAATAAAATTAAGACCTGCTCCATATTGTTAAAAATAATTGTAAATCACCACATATAAGAATCCCCTTCTAATATCAACATTATCCCAAAATGGCTCCAGCAAGGCTCTGGGTCCCTTATTTACCGGACATATCTTCTAAATTGAGGGCTGGACCACCTACGGCAAAATACTTAGATATGGAACATACCAACCACATCCCCCAAATCGAGAGATACACAATCTGAAATGTCTCAGGGATCGAGAAAAAAGAGGCGGGGGGGGGGGGGTGGCTTTAGATGATAAAAATTGTTAATATAAAAAGTAAAAAATGTGTATGTGTTGTACTGTAATCAAATTTCCAAAAAATGCCCTGGCTGGTAATATAAATTGATATAATTATGATCCGTGGCCTCTTAATATCTACAAATTTACCCAAATGGAAGGGAAGGTTCTAACCCCCAAAATGTAAATGCCATCAAATGACTCAAGTACTTTATCAAAGAAATTTTCAAAGGTTGTTACAATTGTATGAATACAATTGTTGAAAAAGATATTGTATTATGATACCTACAAAAAAACAGACAAATCGTCATCCATATTCAACCCCTTAGGGTGCAAACTCTCCAAGTTAAAAATATACCATTGCTCTAGCCGCAAAATAGTTCTGGTGATGTCACCACCCCTCCAATTCAGTTTTACTTTTTTAATCACAAAAAATTTCAAATCAGAAATTTTGTGATTTTGCTCTAACCAATGACTAACCAAAGGCTTATCCACCGCTTTCCTATTGATACTGCTTCTGTGTTCAATGATTCTCTGCCTGATCGGACGTGTAGACATTCCTACATACAGTTTGTTACAAGGACATTGTATGACATATGTTACATGACTTGCACAATTGGAATAGTCATCTATATAAAACACTCGCTTGTTGGTAGGATGTATGCATTGCTTTCTAATGGGCAGGGCATGAATACACACGGAACATCTGCCGCATTGAAACTGTCCCTTATGATTGGAGAGAAATTTCCGTTTGGTGATGTAGATGGAACCAGCATGTTGCGTAATGACACATTGCGTTTATATGCTATTGTTAAATTTACCTCTGTGAAGCCTGGCAGGGATTGTACCAAAAACCAATATTTTTTCAAAATCTTCACAATGTTTTGGGAATTGTATGAAAAAAGAAGGGGACATACCATATTGCTAATCTCCTTTTTAGTATGTACTTGTAGTAATTGTTCCTGAGAGGTCTGGGCAGCTCTTCTATATGCCTTGTTGATCTGATATGAAGGATATTGTCTGGCTTCAAACCGTTCTTTCATAATCTTAGCTTGATCTTCAAAATCTTGAGTGGCCGTACGAATTCTCTTGGCTCTCAAGAATTGACCAAAAGGTAAATTATTTTTAAGTGCCAAGTTATGAAAACTCTTATAATGTAGTAATTGATTTCTATCCGTGACTTTCCTATAGAGTGTAGTGCTCAAACCTTCCTCTGTCTTTACTATGAGCAAATCTAGGTATGGTATCTTCTGGAACTCATATGTCATTTGAAATTTCAAATTGGCATCACAGGTATTTATCCATTCATTAAATGTGGATAAATGTTCTATAGTTCCATCCCATAATATAAAGATGTCGTCGATATATCTAATCCATAATCTTATATTTGTTGTAAAAGGATTCTGTTTTATATATTTCTCCTCAAAATCAAACATGTATAAATTTTCCACATCTGGGGCCATGGATGACCCCATGGCAACGCCCTTGATCTGTTTGTAAAATATATCGCGAAAACAAAAATAATTTTCACATAAAGCCATTCGTGCCAAATCTACCAAAAATGCTGTGGGAATACATTTGTGATGTTGCCTGTTATATAAACATTGTTCGATGATCTTAAGGGCCTCTTTTTGTGGGATGTTTGTGTACAAGGACTCCACGTCCAAAGTTACTAAAATAGTTTATTTACAATCATGTATGTCAGCTAGAATATTAATTACCTGTGACGAGTCCCGAATATATGACCACATGTTCTGCACACTGGGACGTAATAAAATATCCAACAGTTATGAAATGGGCTCAAAAAGTGAACCTATGGCGGAAACGATGGGTCGACCCGGGGGATTGTCTAATGATTTATGAATTTTTGGATTGATATAAATGGTTGGGATAATAGGAGCAGGTACAATATGAAAATCTTTTTCTTTTTCAGTGATGTGCCCAAATTCAAATGCAATAAGAATCAAATTGTCCACTGAGTTTTTTAATTTGGAAGTAGGATCACTATCTAACCGGCAATAAAAGGTGGTGTCTTTCAATTGTCTTAGTATCTCTGCAATACACCTCATTGCTACACTGTATTGATACATTATATTGCTGCACTGTATTGCTATACCGAATTGCTATACTGCATTGCCACACTATATTGCTGCACTACTAAACTGCTACACCTCATTGCTACACTGTATTGATACATTATATTGCTGCACTGTATTGCTATACCGAATTGCTATACTGCATTGCCACACTATATTGCTGCACTACTAAACTGCTATACCTCATTGCTACACTGTATTGATACATTATATCGCTGCACTGTATTGCTAGACCGAATTGATATACCTCATTGCCACACTGTATTGATACATTATATTGCTGCACTGTATTGCTATACCGAATTGATATACCTCATTGCCACACTGTATTGACACATTATATTGCTGCACTGTATTGCTATACCGAATTGATATACCTCATTACCACACTATATTGCTATACTATATTGCTACACTGTACTGCTCTACTGAATCACTACTTTGAAGTGCTAAACACCTCCACTAACACAACACAGCACTAGAAAAACACATGCAACATCACAAAACACCAGTAACCTAGAAACGTCTCATTCCGGAAACATAAATGGCTTACCCATTACTTACTTTTGCCCTACTCTATACACTGGTCAGCACACTCTATGAATCAGTTGTATTGGCAGATGGATGCAACCCCATCCAACTACTAAAGAGTGCAAACGGTAAAACATACAACAACCAATACCACCGGCACTCAAACCCTTCACACAGAAGACTGTCACACTTAATATATATAGCCATAGAGACCTCAAACTCCACAAAACATAAAACACAAAGCATCAACAAGAACTAAGGTGCGCCCTTATCAACGCACGTTCGGTCCGTAATAAATGGCCGGTAATCACTGACCTAATCACTATGCACAATCTAGACATGCTAATGGTCACAGAAACATGGATCTCTGAATCCGACAATGTCATATTAAATCACCTTACACCACCTAACTTTTCGATCTATACCTGTAATAGGGAAAACAAAAGAGGAGGAGGTGTACTGATCCTTGCAAAAACATTGTTACAATACCGGACTAGCCTTACCAAGAGCACGCAACTCCTGAATACACTAACCATCACCAACAAATACAATACTATTAACCTCATTTACAGAACCCCAGGAATTGGATCAGATGAGCTCTCAGACATCATTGACCTAGCATGTAATCCAGAAGACTCCTCCAAACCTAACTGGCTACTAGGAGACCTTAATCTCGCTTCCACTCAACCCACCCTAGCCAAAGCCTTCCTCGAAGCAATGGCTGACCTCAACTACAAGCAGGCTATAACTGATCCCACCCACCAAGGAGGAAACCCCCTTGACCTAATATTCATCCCACATACCGCCATGAGTACATCAAACCAATTTGACCTTACTATCTCACCAGTCCCCTGGTCAGACCACAATCTAATAACATTCCATTTACCAATGCAACACTCTACGAGCCACCGCCCAAGTGCAACGGAAACATCAGGAACCACACGATTCAAGCAACTCAACAGGGAAACAATCGTTAGTGACGTTCTCCCAAAGCTTGATCAACCAGCAACCAACCTGAATGACATGATGTCCAACTGGAACGAGACCCTCTCCCATTACGCTCAACAACCTGCCAACAACAAAAAAACGCATCGGACAGAAGAGACACCAAGAAACACGCCGCCCCATGGTTTTCCCCGGAACTACGAGCGTCCCTACTCCGACTCAGAAAACTCGAAAGGAAATGGAGAGCGACTAAAAATACCTCAGACCAAGCCATCTATCAACAATATCTGAAGACCCATCGCGAATCAACGTGGGCCAAAAGGAAACAATTCCATGCAGAAATTCTCAGCCGCTCACTAAATAAGCCAAGAGACCTTTTCCAGCTGGTGAAATCCCTTACCAACCAACCTTCCCCTCCTCAACAAGAAGGTATTCAGCCACAAGCATATGCGAATTACATCCAATCAAAATCAATAAAGGTAACTACAATGGCATCATCACTTCATCTTAACCATACCACAAATCCCAAAACCACTCTTTCCCAGTCCACACTCACCAAACTCTCACCGCCATCAACAAAGACCATTGAAGAAGTAATTGCATCAATCAACGCCACGACCGCACCAACCGACCCCTGCCCAGCGCACTGGATCAAGACAATGCGCACGGAGTTCAGCCCTATCATAGCCAACATCACCAAGCTGTCATTTGAAACAGGAGTTTTCCCAGATGCGCTCAAGCACACATCCATCCGCCCACTACTAAAAAACAATCAACTTGACCCAAAGAAAGAGGAATCTTACAGACCAATCTCCAGTATCCCTTTTCTGGCTAAGATCCTAGAGAGAATAACCCTTAGACAGATCCAGCAGCATGTTGACTCCTCCTCACCACTGGATCCCTCTCAACATGGATTCAGAGAAGCACACGGTATCGAAACCCTACTGACAACATTAACCAGTTCACTGATCAATGGAATTGACAGTATAAAGAATGGCTTCGCACTAATCTTCCTTGATATATCAGCAGCGTTTGACTCCGTAGACCACCTGCAGCTTCTCACCCGGCTACATGAGAAGGGAATCCGAGATCAAGCGTGGGACTGGTGTAAATCCTACCTCGAAGGCAGATGTCAACAAGTCCGGATTCAAAGCACCACCTCCGAACCTTTCCAACAGCACCAAGGTGTACCCCAAGGATCCTCCCTCTCCGCGTTGCTCTTTAACATCTATATGCAACCAATCTGTGACATTGCCCGTTCATTTGGCATATCGTGTCTTATGTATGCCGATGATGTCCTGCTATTCACACCCATTGTCATCAATTGTCCCGACTATACAGTGCTAGTTGACTGCTTCAACACAATAACTGACTGGCTACTCACTCAGAACCTCCGGATAAACTTCAAAAAAACGGAAGTACTAATGATCACAAGGAATAAAGCCTTCTCTCCGCCACCAACACTCAAAGTCAGAGACGCGGAACTTCCAATCAAATCCAACATACGATATCTCGGGGTAATTCTTGATCAACAACTCAACTTCAAGGAACATATCAAACGCACTGTCAAGACCATCTATTTCAAGATAAAAACCCTACGGCATCTTAGGCCCATGATGGAATCCGCGGATTTCCGCACCATCTTCCAGGCACTAGTCACACCGCACTTCGACTATGCCAACATAGTTCTACATGGCCTTCCAAAGAGCTCCCTCAAACCATTACAGCTAGCCATGAATGCGGCAGCCCGTGTGCTCTACGGAACCTCAAGGGTCGACCACATCTCCCCCATTCTAAAGGAACTACACTGGCTTCCCATAAGCAGTAGAATCCTGTACAAAACCCTCCTCATTACCTTCAAGGCCTTCAACATGATAGCTCCCCCATCCATTTCCGACCTCATAACGCGTTCTCCAGACAACAGATCCAGGAGATCCCAGGCTGCCAACATGCTACTTATACCAATTGAATCCACAAAACTCAACCAGATCACCACCAATAGGGCTTTCAGGAACTATGCCCCTGTATGCTGGAACAAACTCCCCCCACACATTAGAGCTATTAGAGACCTTATTCAATTTAGAAAAGCCCTCAAACACCACCTTTTTCTCTTACATTATAGCCATCCCGATACCCCATTACCTCCCACACCCCCACTATATCATACAGCCGCTACATGATGTAAAACACTGTAATCATACCTAATATGTAATACAATCGATTTGTACATAGTTTCCTAAGTTTGCTATAAACTTGAATGTAAATAGTTCCCCAAGTTCTCCTCCATGTTAACTCCCCGTTTTATGTAAACGACGGCCAATGTATCTGGTCAAGTGTTCTATTGTTTTGATGTAAACCGCGCTGATGACAAATAGCGCGGTATATAAGAAATGTTAAATAAATAAATAAAATAAATAAATAAATAAATAATAGTCCTTATCTAAAATGACCGTGGCTCCCCCTTTGTCTGCTGGCTTTATAATAATATTGTTGTTAACGTGTAGTGATTTTATAGCTTTCCTTTCTTCCTTGGTTAAGTTCTGATATGGAGGAGGCTTATTAGTTATTAATTTACTAGTTTCTTTAAGTACAATTCTTTCAAAAGCTTCAATTGTGGGGTCTGTATTCTGTGGGGGAATCCAACAGGATTTCCTTTTTATAATAGATTGATCCATCTGGGTGGAATGTTGATTATTAAAAAAATGATGTATACGTATTTTATGAAAAAATTTATATAAATCCACCCTGGTTTCAAAAGGTTCATAATTCTTAACTGGTACAAATGAGAGACCTTTATTAAGTAATGTTTCTTCGTCAGAGGTAAGTGTGTATTTATTTATTTATTTATTTAACATTTTCTTCTATACCGCGCTATTAAAATCAGCGCGGTGTACATCGAACAAGAATACTGCAATGTATACAAATAACATTGAGTTTACAAATAACAGGGAATTGAACATGGGGGAGAAATGTTAATCACATTGCTATCCTTAGAGATGTTGATAACATTACTGTCCTTATCAGAATGGTTCGTCTCTTTCCTATTACTACCCTTATCAGAATGAGTTATCTCCTTTCTATTGATATGTCTGACCCCATCCGACCTCTCCCCCTGCCCCGACCCCGTCCTCGACCCCTGTGGGGATAATCCTGGCCCCGGGATTTTCCTGGATAATATTCTCTGTCCCAATATGTGTCTTTTTTTGTTGGATACCGTGTTCGGGACTGGTCTCGCCCTCCCCCTCTCCAGAGGGAGTCCATATTTTAAAATTTTTTATCGTTTTCTCTATTTACCCTTTCATAATCTACAACCTTTCTAGATTGTTCCTTATTAGATGAAAACAGTGATGCAGATGCATCAGTGTTTTCCCCTGATTCGCTCCTGTTGCGCTTCTTCTTTGGTTCGCAAGGGTTCTCCTCTAAAGTATCTTCTTTGTCCTGTTCCTTGCGATCAAAATTGGTAGATCTCTTTTTTTATATATATCCGATCATTTTCATTTTTTCTACACCATGGGTATACATATCCATAAAGGTAATCATCCTCATCCCTCTTGAATTTATCCATTTTTTTATTTTTAACATCTTTTTTAAAGGAAATATTGTTACGCTCAAATTCTTTATATGTTGTTTCAAAATTTCTATCACTTTCTTTTAACGACATCAATTTCTCATCTATATCAATAAGAAATCAATTCTGATTTCTTATTAGCCATACTGATTAATAAAATCATTAAGTCTAGTGAACATTTATTTAAAATCGCATTCCAGCATTTTATAAAACCACTTTCTTCTTGGTATAAACCTGGTGCTTTTATAACTCGTAAACCCCGAAGTATTATTTTTGACCTGCAGCATTCGAGGAGGTATGCCGCGTGTAATTCTTCAGGCCAGACGGAGGATTCTGCTCTGGAGGATCCTTTTTTGCAGGCGGTGCAGAAGACCCAAAAGGCGTTCCCATTACATAGAGTATTCAAGGAAATGATTCAGGAGGAGTGGGACATGCCAGAGGCAAGCCTGAAGGGATCTAGAGTGATGGCGCGCTTATACCCGTGTAGGAACCGGATAAGGATCTGTTTAAGTCGCCTAAGGTTGATGCAGCAGTTGCGGCAGTTACAAAGAAAACCACAATTCCGGTGGAAGGGAGTGCCGCTCTTAAGGATACTCAGGATAGGAGATTAGATACTTTGTTAAAGCAGTTTTTTGAGGTTAATGCGCTATCCATTCAGGCTTCAATTTGTGGAGCATGGGTGGCGAGGGCATGCCTTCGATGGTCCCAAGGAATCACGGGGTCACAGGAGGAGGCAGTCGAAGAAGCGGTCCGCTTGCAGTCGGGGGCAGCGTATTTAGCAGATATTCAATATGATCTTATCCGAGGACTGTCAAAGAGTATGGCATCCTTGGTAGCGGCAAGGAGGTACCTCTGGCTGCGCAATTGGGCAGCGGATGGGACCTCTAACGCTAGGTTAGGTAAGCTTCCCTTTCGGGGCAAGCTTCTCTTTGGAGAAGATTTGGATAAGTTGGTCAAGGACCTAGGAGAATTTAAAGGAGGGAGGTTGCCGGAAGACAAGCAGAAGCAAAGAGAGTTTCGGAGATTTCGGCAGTCGCGATTGTCTCAGTTTCAGAGAGGGCGGTCGCAATATCGATCGCAGGGATTTTGGGGGTTTAGAGGAGCAGGCAGAGGCTTTGGAACTTCCTCTTCCCTGAATATCAAGAAATCGCAATGAAGCGAGGGGGGCCCAGGCGGGGGTTCTGCTCGTAGGGGGGCATTTAAGGGAATTTTTCCCTGCCTGGGTCCGAATTACCTTGAATCGGTGGGTATTGGAGGTCATTCAGAAAGGATATGTGCTCAAATTTCAAAGGCCAGTGGCCGACTCCTTCGTGCAATCTCCCTGCAGGACGAAATCAAGGTTGACAGCAGTTCGCGAGACTGTGGAAAGACTGCTAGCGCTAAAGGCAGTGGTGCCAGTACCGGCATGCCAATGAGAAGGCAGTCGGTACTCAATATATTTCATGGTGCCAAAAAAGGAGGGGAACCCTGAGACCGATTCTGGACCTAAAGAGGGTGAACAGATGTCTCAGGGTGTCACATTTTTGTATGGAAACACTGCAATCGGTCATAGTGGCGGTCCGGCAAGGAGAATTCCTCACGTCGCTAGATCTTTCGGAAGCATACCTTCACATACCCATTCGATTGGAACATCAAAGGTTTCTGCGGTTTGCGGTGCCCATGGGGCATTTTCAGTTTCAGGCACTGCCGTTCGGTTTGGCGACGGCTCCCAGAACTTTCACCAAACTAATGGTGGTGGCAGCGGCTTTGCGCAAGGAGGGGGTATTGGTTCATCCATACCTGGACGATTGGTTAATTTCGGGCAAAGTTGAGGAGCGAAAGCGAACAGGCCACCCGCAGAGTGGTGCAAGTTTTGCAGACTCTCGGGTAGTTGGTAAATTTGTCAAAGAGCAAGTTGGTCTCGTTGCAGGAGTTGGAGTATTTGGGAGCTCGCTTCAACACGGACTGCGGGAGAGTGTTTCTGCCCAGTCTCAGGGCACGGAAGCTGAGGCAATGAATAAAGGCCTTTTTGAAAAAGCGAGCTCCGTTGGCGTGGCACTACTTGCAGCTACTGGGGACAATGGCGGCTACGATAGAGTTGGTGCCATGGGCCAGAGCGGACATGAGACCGCTGCAGAGAGCACTTCTCAGAAGATGGTCCCATCAGTCGGATCAGTTGTCTCAGAAGCTGATCTGTCCTCCAGAGGTATGTCAATCTCTGCAGTGGTGGCTGGGGAGGGGCTGTCTAGAGAAGGGAATGCCCCTCGAATCCCCAGAATGGAGGCTGTTGACGACGGATGCCAGTCTGTTCAAGAAGCAGTATGCCCAAGGTCACTTCAAAAAGCAGTATGCCCAAGGTCAGTGGACGGACCGGGAGAGGTCTTGGTCAATAAACAGGTTGGAGTTGCGGGTAGTTACTCTGGTACTGAAGGCTTTTCAGCATCTCCTGCAGGACAAAGCGATTCGGGTGCTGTCAGACAACGCCACCACGGTGGCATACATGAACCGGCAAGGCAGCACCAGCAGTGTGGCCCTCGAGGAGGAAGCAGAGTAGCTTCTGAGCTGGGCCAAGTTGAATTTGGAAGCATTATCGGCAGCGCATGTAGCAGGAGTGGACAATGTGACGGCAGATTTCTTGAGTTGAGTCAAAGTAGATCCAGGAGAGTGGAGTCTCAATCAAGAGGTGTTCGACTTGCTGGTGAATTGCTGGGGCAATCCAGTGATGGACCTAATGGTGTTGTTCGTATCCGCAAAGGTCGGCAGATTTTACAGCAGACGAAGAGAGCGAATGTCCAAAGGACTGGATGCGCTGATGCAAAAATGGCCGGAGGAGAAGCTCTTGTATGTGTTCTCGCCGTGGACCTTGATAGGACAAGTTCTGCAGAGAATAGAACGGCACAAAGGTACGGTGATTCTAATCGTGCCAGATTGGCCGAGGAGGCCATGGTATGCAGACCTGATGCGTATGTTAGTAGTGGAACCGTGGCGCTTGCCGGTCAGGAGGGACCTGTTAGTGCAGGGGCCATTAAGTATGCCTCAGGTGGATTGGTTCTCGCTTACAGCTTAGCTCTTGAAAGGGCAAGGTTGAGGTCCAAGGGCTACTCGGCAGCGGTGGTTTCTACGTTACTGAAGTCCAGATGGAGATCTACATCGTTGGTGTATATCAGGGTCTGGCGGTTGTTTGAGTCGTGTTATGGGTTGAAGCAGGTGAAGGCGCTGGGCGCCTCCATTCCGCAGGTTTTGTCCTTTCTTCAGGATGGCTTTGATAAAGGGCTGGCGGCGGCGTCCCTGAGAGTGCAGTTGGCGTCACTTTCCTGCTTTAGGGGGAAGTTGCAGGGGAAATTGCTGGGGGCGCGTCCGGATGTTAAGAGATTTTTACGGGCGGCGACATTGATTAGGCCACCTACTAGGGCGTCGGTACCGGTCTGGGATCTTAACCTGGTGCTGGAGGCTTTGGTGAGAGAGCCGTTCGAGCCCTTGGCGAAGGCGACGTTGAAGGATGTGACTCTCAAGGTAGTGTTTTTGGTGGCTATATCGTCGGTGAGGCCCATTTCGGAGTTGCAGGCTTTGTCATGTTGGGAGCCTTTTTTGACCTTTGATAGCAAGAAGGTGGTTTTGAGAACGGTGCCGTCCTTTTTGCCTAAGGTAGTCTCGGCGTTTCATGTGAACCAAATGGTCTTTTTGCCAGTGTTTGAAGGGGCAAGCAAGGATGCGTCGAGTAGGAGGCTTCATCGGTTGGATGTTGGCAGAGCTCTGAAGAAGTATTTGCAAAGAACGTCGTTGATCCGCAAGACAGACAGATTGTTTGTGTTATTTGGGGGTCCGAAGCAAGGCGAGCCGGCGTCGAAGCCATCCATTGCGCGGTGGATTAAGGAAGCGATTGCGGCGGCTTATATTTTGAGGAACAAGATAGTGCCGAAAGGGTTGAAGGCGCATTTGACGCGGGCTGAGGCAGCTTCCTGGGCGGAGTGTAGCTTGGTGCCAACAGTGGAAATTTGCAGGGCGGCGACGTGGTCGTCCTTGCATACTTTTGTGAAGCATTATAGAATTGACGTTCAGGTGGAGGGTGACTCTAGGTTTGGGTCAGCGGTGCTACAGGCTGGTCTGGCCGGGCCCTCCCGTTGAAGTGATAACTGCTCTGTTACATCCCTAGATGTTCGGGACTAGACTGGAAGGACGATAAGGAAGATAAAATTAGACTTACCTGCTAATTGTAGTTCCTTGAGTAACTCCAGTCTAGTCCCGCTTCCCTCCCCGGATGAGCTGGACCAGACCACGGCCTGTAGTATGGTAAGAAGGGTCAGTGGACCAGTTATAAGATTTGTTGGGCAGCAGTACTGTGGGGGGGGGAGTGAGGATGAGGACAACTGGTTCGTATCGTACTCTAGGCTTGCTGAGAGGCCTGGGGAGAAGGAGTTAGCAGGCCTAGGCACTGCTTTACAGGGGAGTTATCAGCACAGGGCATTGTTAGCTCGTTAAATTGTTTGGTTGAGTTAGGTTTACAGAGCTTTAAAGTTTAAGAATATTTACAGATGTACTTACTTATTGCTCTGGTGAGTCTGCTTTCTCAATAGATTACTGGAGCGGTGGGGGCGGGCCCTGGACTAGATATACGGTGTCACCAGAAGAGTGACATGCTCAGACTCCAATGCTGCGGGAGGAGGTGCAAAACCCTAGATGTTCGGGACTAGACTGGAGTTACTCAAGGAACTACAATTAGCAGGTAAGTCTAATTTCATCTTATTCTTTTGGTGTGCTCTCCTTGGAGTCTGCTTCGTCAACAGGATACTGACATATGGAGTCAGGGGAAGGAGCTCTTCTATGTTGACAGCAGTGGGGGGGGGGGCGGCAGTGTGGTGCAGCTTAGCATGGAGAAGAAAGGTAGCATGGCTCAGCACGGGGGTAGGGGTGGCATGCCATGTGTGCCAAAGTATATGGCCTGCCGCCCTAGGCGGTCGGCTCTGTGCTCATTCTCCAGCTGCCAGTGGAGGGAGATAATCCACTTGTCTGGACTGGACTGGAGGGATTCAAGGAAAGACAATTAGCAGGTAAGGCCTAATTTCACCATAAATGGAAAGAAGTGACCTATTTGGAATGGCAGATGCAACTCTACAACTCTATAACTAGCCACCTCACTGGGCAAATGAGTTGGACTATGCAGTTCTTTATCTGTTGTCATTTACTGTGTTAGAAAAATTACAGAAAAAGGAAATCTGTTTCCCAAGCAGTCCCCAGCCTCTTTCCCCAGTGAGGTGGCATGCCAGCAGTTCCAGTGGGCTTCAAAGTAAGTCAGCATGGAGGAGATGGGGTGGTGTTTGGAAACACTGTGGCAGGCAGCATTGTGATACAGTGCTCGGGAAAATGATAGCCTTGGATGACCTGCCTCTGGAGGTGGTTGAGAATGTGGTTTTGAGAGATTGCTGCATCTCTTAGCTCCCAATTACAGAGTGCCCTGCAGGACAACTTGTAGAAGACAGATAATCCGCAACCAGATGATCTGCAGTTGCTTGTCCAAATGCAATCAGAGCTGGCAAAGGCAGAGGGTAGTAGCATGCATTTCATCAGTGCCATGTGGTATAAGGGGAGGGCACCTGTGGGCTGTGATCATATCCATACCTGGACTCATATCTTAGTAGAAATAATGACATTGCTACAGGGCTGGCAGATAGTGCACAGACAGAGCACCTTGCTTCCTGTTTTTTTTTGTGACAGATAGTGGGAAGAACATAATTAGCGGGCCGATGCAGAAAACTAGTGCGGCCTTTAAGCACAGATAATGCCACTTTAAGGCAGAATTACCACCACAGCCAAATGCAGACAAGTGATGGATGCATGTGTAAACAGCAAAGGAAAAGCTAGCGCACACATAATGCTAAGTGTATTTAAATTATAGGCAAATGACTTGCGCATATTAAAATGGCATGCTAATATTGTCTGCGCCTGATGCTGAGAAAACATGTAGAAGATTTTGTAACCAGCCTTAGCGTGAATATCTCTATGCCTAATCTTGAGGTGGCTTAAACATCTAGCGCGTGCCCTCAACAGTATTTTGATGGCATCAGGGGCTTTCCCCGATGCCTGGATCATCTGAGGAAGCTTTTGGGAGGTACACTGCGCATGCATGCCTGCCTTCCCTGCCTGCTGCGGTACCATATTCCCCAATCTTCTTTTTTCCGCAGGCCGGAAAAAAGTTTGAATTTCTTGCCCTTGTGGATGAGCTTTTGCTCATTTTTTCACTTGCCTGTCATCAGTTACTCTTTTTCTCACCCTTTGGGTGATTTTTTTCTGTAGTTTCTTACACTTTTAGTATCTTTTTCCCCTTTGGGGGCTTTTTCCCGCCCGCAGCTGTTTTTCAGTTTGATTTTCCCAAGGCAATATTTTTCAGCATGTCTAACTAAGCCTGTTAGTGGCTTTAAGAAATGCCTCATTTGTGGCAAGACCATTTCTGCCATGGACCACCATAATTGGTACTTGCAATTTCTTAGACGCAACCAACAGCCAATGTCCTGCGAGCTCTGCTTGCAGATGGCGCATCGAGGGCTGAAGAGTCAAGAAAAGCAGGAGTCCGTCATTGGCTCATCTGATCCAGCATCCTCAGCTCGACACCCTCATATGCTTGAGGTGGCCAAGGGAAAAGAGCAAAAGGCTCAGTTGGAGCAGAAAAGTTTCAGAGGTGAAGGGAGACCCTCTGCAGAGGACCCATCAACATCGAAGGGGGAGCACAAGGAGATGATTTGTGTGCAATGCCACTGCAGTCCCTCTCGACACAAGATGAACAGCAAGGGCTGGGAACAGCCAGCCAAACGTTGCCAGCGAGAGGACCTGACCTGAGTGGTGGAGTCCACTCCCAGTGCCCAGGAGAGCATCTGGATGTTTTCCAATACTCTGATCATCATGTAGTCCCCACTTGAGGGGGCTGCGGCATCAACATCCTTATTGGTAGTGGTTCTGGAGGAACATCTATGAGCCTTGGAAGCTCACTTGATGGTGGTGGAAGCCCTGCGGAATGCAGGTTTTGTGGCACGGAGCACATCGTCACAGCACTCCTTCTAGCCTATCCTGGAGACCCATGTCCTGCCCGTTGCAACTGAGACATCAGGTAGGAGATCGATATCTACTCCGGTGGCTGGAGCAATCTTCTTCTCCAGTGTGTCGGAGTCCAAGGCCCCGGGGCATCGGCATTAGCATGCCATAAGAACATAAGAACATAAGAAATGCCATACTGGGTCAGACCGAGGTCCATCAAGCCCAGTATCCTGTTTCCAACAGTGGCCAATCTAGGTCATACGTACCTAGCAGTTTCCCCAAAAGACACAGGTTCTGCAGTGCTTGTACTAGGCCAAGCATTGATATCCTGGGTCCCTTTTTAATAGTGGTTTATGGACCTTTCCTCCAGGAACTTGTCCAAACCTTTTTTAAAACCCAGCTATACTAACAGCCCTTACTACATCCTCCGGTAACAGATTCCAGAGTTTGATTACACGTTGAGTGAAGAAATATTTTCTCCTATTTGTCTTAAATAGTTTACCCTGTAGCTTCATTACATGTCCCCTAGTCCTTCTATATTCTGATAGCGTAAACAATTGATCCACGTTTATCCGTTCCACTCCATTCATTAATTTATACACCTCTATCATATCTCCCCTCAGCCGTCTCTTTTCTAGGTTAAAGAGCCCTAACCTTTTTAGCCTCTCTTCATAGGAGTAGCCTTCCATCCCCTTCACCAATTTGGTGGCTCTTCTCTGTACTTTTTCTAATAACTCTATGTCCTTTTTAAGATACGGTGACCAGAATTGCACACAATATTCAAGGTGCGGTCGTACCATGGAGCGATACAGAGGCATTATAATATCCTTTGTTTTATTCTCCATCCCTTTCCTTATGATACCTAGCATTCTATTTGCTTTCTTGGCCGCCGCTGCACACTGGGCGGAGGGTTTTA
Source organism: Ichthyophis bannanicus (assembly GCA_033557465.1). Taxonomy (NCBI): domain Eukaryota; kingdom Metazoa; phylum Chordata; class Amphibia; order Gymnophiona; family Ichthyophiidae; genus Ichthyophis; species Ichthyophis bannanicus. The sequence goes on from CM066031.1 coordinate 370,571,448, forward strand.
ACATGTTATCCACGATGACTCCTAAATCTTTTTCCTGGGTGGTGGTTTCTAATGTGGAGCCTTGCATCGTGTAACTATAGTGTGGGTTGTTCTTTCCTAGGTGCATAACTTTGCACTTGTCCACATTAAATTTCATCTGCCATTTGGATGCCCAGTCTTCCAATTTATCCAGATCCTCCTGCAGTTTTCCACAATCCTCTTGGGTTTTAACAACTTTAAACAGTTTTGTGTCATCTGCAAATTTGATAACCTCACTAGTTATTCCCTTTTCCAGGTCATTTATGAATATGTCAAAAAGTAGCGGACCCAGTACAGATCCCTGGGGTACTCCACTATTCACCTTTTTCCATTGGGAATATTGGCCATTTAGCCCTACCCTCTGCTTTCTATCTTTTAACCAGTTCCCGATCCACAATAGTACACTGCCTCCTATCCCATGACTTTTTAGCTTCGCCAAAAGTCTCTGCCGAGTGCAAGGGGAACAATTGATGTCCACCCTCCGCTGAGTTGCGCAGTCAGCATTCGGAGGAGATCCAGCATTATTTTGATTTCCTCTTGGAGTCCGAATTGTAATGAGAAACTGAGGCGGATCTCCTGTCCGACTCGTCACCCCCTCCAGATCGGTGGAAGTCACCCCCGGAAGACATGTCCTTCCAGGATTTTGTTTGGGATCTGTCCAAGGCCATCCCCTTTTCTCTGGAATCAGAAGAGGAACTGAGGGCAGAGGAACTGGAATTCCTCTAGTACCCCTCAGCCCCCTGTGAGACAGTGACGGTCCCCATCCACCATGTTTTTCAGAGGCTGCTGCTTATGCTTCAGGTCATCAGCCGCCGGCTCGACTCCCTGTATTGGGTCCAGAAGGCCCCAGGGTTTGAGAAGTCTCAGTTGCTCCACAACTCCATTGTGGTCGAGTCTGCCTTGAAGTGTGCAAAGAATTCTAAAATACATTCCTTGGTGCTGCCAACGTGGGAGGCACGAACCCTGGACTCCTTAGGAAGGAGGTGCTTCCAAGGTTCCATACTGATAGCTTGGATCCTGGCCTTCCAGACTTACATGGCCATGTTCCTCAAGGATATCATGCTTGATATAGAAGATTTAGCTTCCCTTGTTCCTGAGGACCATCGCGACTCTTTTCGAGACCTTGTAGCTCATGGCAAGGATTGCTCAAAATTCATGGTCTGGTGTACTTATGATGCCTTCAAATCTGCCGGTAGGGTGGCGGCCTGGTTGCAGTCCTCTGACCTGGAGCAGTGGGTCCAGGATAAGATCACCAACTCCCCTGTTGGTATGAGAACCTCTTCGGCAAGCCTGAGAAGGAGAAGGCCGAGGAGCTGGAGAAGGAGCAAGTGACCCTCACCAGGCTCTCTAGAAAGACTGCGGACCCTGCGCGGAAGAAACAATAAGCCAAGAAGGCTTTTTTTTCCCATGCCTGAGGCGGTACTTTCTGTCCCATTTGCAGATGCAACCTAAGGCCCAGTCTCCCTGCTTGCAATGGAGGGATAAAACCAGAAGGCACAACCCGCCCTCCAGCCCAAGTTGGGTGCAGGTTTTTGATGGTGTTCGCAGGAGCATACCTAGCTGACCATTGTCTGCTACGGTCCCACCGCATGTGGGGGGGGGGGCTTCTCTTCCACTTTGCCCACTGGTGGCTTCATGTCACCTTGGATGCCTGGATGCTGCATATTGTGCAAAGTGGCTATTGGTTGCATTTCACCCAGTTGCTGCCCTCTTCCAATCCCAGGGAGTACACCATGAACCCTGCACACCGGAGTCTGCTGCAGACCAAAGTCATGGCCCTGCTGGCCGACCTGGGTTAAATTAGAATGAGGGAAAGGGAAATCCATTTGCATTGAAGTTATAGACAGACCCCGCCCACAGGGTGTACATGTGGTAAAGATTTAATAGAAGACATACATAGTATTGCCATGAAAGGAGAAGTGCTACTGATAGGTGATTTCAATATGCCGGATGTGGACTGGCACATCCCTACTGCAGTGTCATCTAGAAGTAAAGAGATCTGGATTCTCTACAGGGAGAACTTTTCAGGCAACTGGTAACAGAACCCACCGTGATGGGGCCATACTGGACTTAGTGCTTACCAATGGGGAAAGTGTTTCTGATGTTACAGTGGGAGAACATCTCGCATACAATAATCATCAGATGGTATGGTTCAGTACTAGGGCTAGGGCTGATAAAATCCATTCAAATGTGAGGGTCATACTTTAGGAAAACTAACTTTGCCAAGATAGGACAATACCTCAAAGGGTTGTTAGTGGGATAGGAACAGTTGGCCGACCTCGCCATCAAGCCGTGCAAAACTGAAAGGGGATATTTTAAGGGCAACAAACCTTTTTATTAGAAAGGTAGATATATCTAAAAGGAAAAGAAGGCTGCTATGGTTCTCAAAAGAAGTAGCTGAAAAGATGAAGAAAAAGAGGGAGGATTTCATGAAATACAAGAGATCACAGAGAGAGGAAGATAGGCATCTATATTTGGAAAAACTTAGAGAAGCTAGCAAAGTAGTCAGGAAAGCAAAGATACAAAAAGAAGAAGAAATAGCCAATGCAATAAAATGCGGGGATAAGACATTTTTCAGATACTGTATATTAGTGAGAGGAGGAAGGGCAAAAGTGGTATTGTCAGACTCAAGGGTGCAGAAGAGGAATATGCAGAAACCGATGAGGATAAAGCAGAATTGCTTAACAAATATTTATGTTCTGTGTTGACAGATGAAGGACTGGGAGCAGGACCTCGGAAAACACCCACAAATAGGAACAGAAGCGACAGGGATCTCACACGGTTTTCAGAAGACTGTGTTCTTGAGGAACTAGCTAAACTAAAAGTAGACAAAGCTATTGGTCTGGATGGGATACATCCAAGAATACTGAGGAGACTTGGGGATGTTTTAGCAACTCCACTGTCTGACCTTTTCAATGCCTCTTTGGAGTCGGGAGTGGTGTAAGAAGACAATAGAAAGGCACATGTGGTCCCTTTACAAAGAGCGGATGTAAAGATGACATTGAGAACTACAAGCTGGTTAGTCTGTCCTCTGTGATTAGACTACTAAAGGCCGCTAAAAGAGAGAATAGTGAGGTTTCTGGAGTCCAATGGATTGCAGGATCTGAGGCAGCATGGATTTACCAGAGGCAGGTCTTAGACAAATCAGATTGATTTCTTTGACTGGGTGATCAGGGAGTTGGACCGAGGGAGAGCTCTAGATGTGGCGTATTTAGATTTCAGTAAAGCCTTTGACACCGTTCCACACAGGCAACTTATAAACAAACTGAGCGCACCCTAGGAATAGACCCTAAAGTTACTGCTTGGGTTAGAAATTGGTTGAGTGAGAGGCGACAAAGGTTACTGGTAAATGGAGCTAACTCTGAGGAGGAGGAGGTTAACAGTGGTGTGCCGAAGAGATCTGTCCTTGGTCCGATTCTTTTTAACATCTTTGTTAGGGATATTGCGGAAGGGCTGTCAGGTAAGGTTTGCTTGTTTGCAGATGATACCAAAATCTGCAATATAATAGATACCCAGGAAGGAGTAGATAAAATGAGGAGGGATTTAGCTAAGCTTGAAGAATGGTCTAGAGTTTGGCGGCTGAAATTTAATACTAAAAAATGTAAGGTCGTGCATTTCGGCTGGTAAAATCCAAAGGAGCAGTACAGTGTAGGGGGTGAGGTACTTCTGTCCACAAAAGAAGAGCAGGATCTGGGCGTAATTATGTCTGATCATCTTAGTAGCTAAATAGGTAGAAAAGGCAACTGTGAAAGCCAGAAGGATGCTTGGGTGTATAGGGAGAGGAATGGCCATTAGAAAAAAAGAGGTGATAATGCCTCTGTAAAAGACTCTGGTTTGACCTTATTTGGAGTATTGTGTGCAATATTGGTGACCACACTTTGAAAAGGAAATGAGCAGGTTGGATTCTGTGCAGAGGGTGGCTACTAGAATGGTTAGTGGTCTTCATTATGTAGCATATGAGGACAGGCTTAAAGGTCTTAATTTGTGTACTTTAGAGGAAAGATGGGATGGGGCGATATGATAAGACATTTAAATACCTCGGTGTCATAAATGCATAGGAGGGTCTCTTTCAATTGAAGGCAAGCTTTGCTATGAGGGGACATAGGATGAGAGTGAAAGGGTATAGACTCAGGAGATATATGCGGAAATATTTCTATCTCCAGGAACAAGCAGGAATGTAATCTTCACATAGGGGTATCGTCAGTATCGACGGAGCCCGCGCGGGAACGCTCCCCAGTGTCCAATAGGAAAGCTTTTGGGAGCATCCCACAGCGCATACGTACTGCCATCCCGTCTCTGTACCTCTCTCACTTCAGCTCTTCGTTTTCCGCGGAGCTGACAGGACACGGTAACCTGTCACCACAGAAAATCTACCTTTATTTCTTATTTTTTGTGGTCGTGTCTGCCTTCATTCGACACCTGCTGGTACCGCCGGTTCTCTTCTTCTTTCTTTAAAAAACCCCCAAAAAACCCTTATATTTTTCTTCAGGGACCTTTCCCTGTTTCTGGTGCTAGGCGCCATTTTGGGCACTAGGCCCATTTTTCTTCAAGCATGGAGAAACCAGCCAGTGGTTTAAAAAAATGCTTAAAAAATATGGCGGTACCATCTCTGTCACCAACACCCATGATTGGTGTCTAAAATGTTTGGGTCCTGAACATTGTCCAACAGAGTGTCTCTCCTACACGAGGATGATCAAGAGGGGCCAGCAGAATAGAGCTGCAAAACTTGGTACCCTTTTTGCCTTCGACACGATGTCAGTTGCATCAACGTCTTCCAGGGCTTCATCTTCCTCCCATGGATCTCAGGTGACCAAAAGTAAAACTAGCCGGTCCTCGAAGGGAAAATCTCCTTTGAAGTATTGAGATGCCTTGGGCGTTTCCCTCGAGGACATTTCACCAGCAAAACAGCCCCGGCGGGAGTCTTCAAGCTCCAAAGCATTAACGGGGCTCCAGGATGTTCCAGAGGCCTCGACCTCTGCGGAACTACTGGTGCCATGCTCTGGGGTCATGGCCGCATCTACCGGTACCAGCACCCAGGCATCGGCAGGAGCGATGGATCAAAGAATCCTCGCTATCAAACGCAGTCTAGCGGCCCTCTTAGCAGCCTCGGTACCACTAAGACCACAACAGACGGTTCCACAGGTATCGGTACCAACATCATTACCGGTACCAGCAACACCTACTTTGACAGGACTGCTTCCCCCATGCCGATGTCCGGTATTGGGGATCAGGAACCGAGACACTTCGGTACCGACTTCGAGCGGTACTGATACCATGCGTCACAGGAGCACCCGGTGCTTGAGTCTTCTGATTCCGATGACTCTGATGATTCTACTGGTACCAGAGTGAATCTATTAAAAGATTCAACTCCCTCTCCTCAACGCAGGATGTCTCCTCCAGAAGATATGTCCTTGCAGGACTTCATACGTGATTTAGCAAAAGGCCTTGCAATCACTGTGATTCCAGAAAAAGAACCTAGGGCAGAGGAATTAAGAATTCTACAATACCCTATGGCTCCCAGGGAGGCAGTTATGTTTCCCATTCACAAGATCTTACGTGATCTGATATTGAGAATGTGGGAGGCTCCTTTAACAATATCTTCACATTCCCGACGCCTGGACACTATGTACCGAGTGCCAAGTTGTCCTGATTTTCAAAAGACTCAGTTACCACACCATTCAATGGTAGTGGAATCAGCCATGCAAAGAATCAAGAGTGCAAAAACACACTCTTCTAATCCTCTAGGCTGTGAATCCAGGACACTCTATACCTTTGGCCATCGATGTTTTCAATCCTCCATGCTGGGAGCCAGGATCAGTTCCTACATTCTATATATGGGAATGTTCCTGGAAGAAGTCACAAAAGACTTGGAGCTCATTAGTCCTTCTGTCTCAGAGGGAAAAAAGCAGACAAACATGCCCAGAATGTCTCTAAATTTATGAACCGTGCTATCTTTGACTGTTTTGAATGTCTTAGCAGAACCTCTGCTATATCCATAGGAGCACATCGTATTGCTTGGCTTCAAGCATCAGACTTAGAACAATGGGTACAAGAAAAACTAGGAAACATTCCTTGCACAGGAGAAAATCTCTTTGGCAAGGACTGGCAAGACAAGGCTAATCAGCTTGAATCTGACAATATCACTTTGAACAGATTGTCAAAGGCTACAGCCAACCCAGAAAAAAGAAAACATTCAAGAAACCTTTTTTCAGTAAGAAAAAGAAGTCTTACCAATCTTACACACATCAAACTCACTGTCCACTTCATGTTTCCCAAAAGGGACAACAACTGAACAGACAGCAGAGAAAGCCACAAGCTCAAAAAGCTCAACCAGCTTGGGAATATTCGTCTTCCCTTACTTAGACGATTGGCTCATTCGAGCATCGACAGCTCCAGAGGCCAGCTTCGCTCTCTCTCGAGCAATGACAATTCTTCAATACTTGGGGTTGGTCATAAACCTCCCAAAATCTCATCTCACCCCCTCTCAATCTCTAGAATTCATAGGGGCTTGTCTAGACACATGGCAGTCAAAGGCTTTCCTGCCCCAGCCACGCTGTCTACGTATAATACAACTGGCATCTCAAGCATCTATGAAGGTATTCCTTACTGCTCGGGAGATGCTTCAACTACTGGGACAATTGGCATCCACTGTCCATGTGGTTCCCTATGCCTGCACATGTGAGCAGCCCAGTGGACCTTTTCCTCTCAGTGGTCACAAGCCTCGGGTCGACTAACAGACAAAATCAGAACTACCACACGTCTGATTTCGTCCCTGTAATGGTGGCAGTCCCTGCAAAACCTCCTTCTAGGCTCTCCTTTCCAGCAGCCTCTATGCCAAACCACTCTGACGATAGATGCGTCCAAGATGGGTTGGGGGACCCACTTGCACGATCTCTCCACTCCATGATCTATCTCCAGGAACAAGCAGGAATGTAGTCTTCACGTATGGGTATCGTCGGGAATTAGGAAGCTTTTGGGAGCATCCCACAGCGCCTGCGTGCTGCCTTCCCGCCTTTCCCAACTGCCTCTCTCCAGTTCTTCGTTTTCCGCGGAGCCAGCAGGTCATGTTCCTGTCACCACAGAAAATTATTTTCCTTATTCTTCTTTTTTGTGGTCGCGTCTGCCTTCCTCGACGCTATACCGGTACCGCCGGTTCTTCTTTCTTTCTTTAAAAAATAAAATACTTTTTTTTTTCCAAACTTTTCCAGGTGCACGTGCCATTTTGGGCCTTAGGCCCAAAATTTCCTCCACTATGGAGAAACCCGCCTCGGGTTTTAAAAAATGCACCAAGTGTGGCGGTACCATCTCCGTCACCGACACCCATGAGTGGTGTCTTAAATGTTTAGGTCCTGACCACTCCATCTCCGAGTGCATGGCTTGTGCCATGATGTCCAAAAGGGGTCAACAGAACCGAGCTGCCAAGCTCAGTGCCCTTTTTCCCTCCGATGCAGCTTCGGTGGCATCGACGTCTTCCAGGGCTTTGTCTTCCTCCCATGGATCTCAGGTAACTAAACATAAGTCCATCCGGTGCTCAAAGGGTAGAGCTCCTTCCAAGCATCGAGATGCCTCTGGCATTGCCCTTGAGGGTTCCATACTGGCAAAATTGCCCCGGCGGGAGGCTTCGGCTTCCAAAGAATTATCGGGGATCCAGGATGTTCTCGAGGCCTCAACCTCGGCAGAACTACTGGTGCCATGCTCTGGAGTACCGGCTGCTTCCGGTACCGACACCCAGACATCGGCAGCATTGATAGACCACAGGTTCCTGGCTATTGAATGCAATCTGGCGGCTCTCCTTGCGGCATCGATGCCCTCGGAACCACGTCAGACGGTTCAACCGGTACCGGCACCGGTCTCAGTACCGGTACCGATACCGATAGCATCGACATTGACATCGGTACCGGCTTTGCTGGCACCCAGTCATACGATGCCTTCTGGTACCGATACACCAGTATCGATTACCCCCGGTACCGACTTCGGTCGGTACGGGTATCGGGCTGTTCAAGAGCATTCGGACAGACGATACTTCGAATCCTTGGAGGACTCCGAGGATTCTGATAGCTCTGCCGGTACCGGGATACTTCGCCCGGAGGAGCCTTCCTCTCCTAAACGAAGGATGTCTCCTCCAGAAGATATCTCCTTCCAAGATTTCATCAGGGAGGTGGCTCGTGGATTCTCCATTACTGTGGCTCCTGAGACAGAGCCCAGAGCTAAGGAGTTGGAGATTTTACAGTATCCCAAAGCTACTAAGGAGGCAGACACCTTGCCCATCCATGAGATCTTACTTGATCTCGTGTTGAGGAGACACCTCTCACCACCTCTTCTCACTCTTGCAGACTGGATACTATGTATCGAGTACCTCCTTGTCCTTGGTTCCAGAAAACTCAGCTTCTCCAGGACCAAGCAGGAAGTCAGTCCTCACATGTGGGTGACGTCGGCGCCGACGGAGCCCCCGTGCGGAGCATTTCCCCAGCTTTCATAGAAAGCCTTTGGGAACGCAGCACGCATGCGCAGTCCCCTTCCCGCCCAAGGGTGCCATCTTGCTCAGTCTTCTTTTTTCTGCGGAGCCCGACGGATGTGTATTCGTTTCACCCAAGGAAGAAGTTGATTTTCTCTGCGTTAACCTGTTTTTCTTCGGTTCGACGCTGGTTTCCCTTTCCCGCCTGAGCCCAATACGTCGGTATCGAGCCCGAATCTCTTTTTAGGTTTTTGTCTTTAGTGACTAGCGTTCGTGCCATTTTTTCCTTTTTGACTGGCAGCCCTGTCTTTTGACCTTGCAGGGGCCATTTTTCCCCCGATGGCTACCAGCGGGTTTAAAAAGTGTGATCGGTGTAAGAAACGTATGTCTCTCACCGACACACATGACTACTGCCTCCGGTGCCTCGGACCCGATCATGACCCGATGATCTGTGGTCCGTGTGGTAAGATGTCCTCTAAGGCGTTAAGGAGTCGGCAGCACCAAAAGGAAAGAATCTTCTTTGACTCCGCGTCCGGTAGGGCCCGGACCTCGGCAGAGGCCTCGACATCTCGGGACTCCGGCCCCGAGCAGCGTCGAGGCTCCTCTGAAAGGGGGTCTCCCTCGCGGGAGCATCGTAAGAAGAAAAAAACCCGCGAGGGTGGCATCGGTGGACGCACTTGGCTCCTCGAGGGCCAAGTTGTATAGCCCCAAGCGCCGTCCCGAGTCTTCGGAGTCGGAGAGGCCTGCAAAACAACCTCATGTGGCGATGGAGTCCCCGGGTCACGTGAGTACTGTAGTCCTCGTGGACTCACCTCCAGGGGAGCCGACGTCGGGGGCTGCTGAGTCTCCTGAGCTCGGACTCAGGTTGACGGCCTTGGAGAGCAGCTTGGCTGCCTTCATGGGAGAGCAGCTTGGCTGCCTTCATGGAACAGCAGCGGGCACTGATCGTGGGTCTCACCAGTGCATCTGCCCCGACCACCGGGACATCGACGTCCAAGTCGACCCCGGAGGAAGAGCCGATCCTCGAGTCCATCCTCGGCCAAGGTCCCCCTCGGCCTCCCGTTCGGGACCGAGGTCATCAACGCCGGTACCCTCAGCGTCGGGGCGGATGGCATCGATGCCTGCCCGACCGGAGCCGCTCGATTCCTCCTCCGAGGAGTCCGGCTGGGAGACAGAGGATGAGGAGTCGCCCGACAGCTTTCAGACTCGGTGCGTTCCTTCGGACTCGCCCGAGTCTGAGCCTCGGAGAATGTCCCCCCCGGAGGATACCCGGTTCTCGGACTTCGTGCGGGACATGGCCAAGGCTTTGGCATTCCCCGCGGATCCCGAGGAGGAGCCTCGAGCCGAGGAGCTTGAGGCCCTACAGTATGACTCTCCTCCGAAGGAGGCCTTTACTGTTCCGGTTCCTCCGATGCTGGAATGATTGCTCTTCCGCATGTGGGAGGCGCCGGCATCGACGCCAGTTTTAAGCAAGCGGGTCGATTCCATCTATCGAGTCCGCAAGAGCCCCGTGTTCCAAAAGGCACAATTACCGCACCACTCCATGGTTGTGGAATCGGCCATGCTTCGTCTGAAGAGTCAGAAGATGCACTCCTCGGTGCCTCCCGGCCAGGAGGCCTGGAACCTGGATGCCCTCGGTAAGAAGTGCTTCCAGGGCTCTATGCTTGCTTGCCTTGTCCAGACCTACCAGCTGTACATGGGCATGTACCTTCGAGACCTGGCGAAGGAGATTGCTGGGTTCTCTGCTGATCTCTCCGAGGAACCTTTGCAGAGGTTCAATGCTCTGTCCTCGGGTATTCGTGAGTGCTCGAAGTTTATATCTCGAGCAGCCTATGATGGCTTCGAGGCTTCGGCCCGAGTAGCCGCGGCGGGCATCGGTGCACGCCGTCAGGCTTAGCTACAGTCATCAGATCTCGAGCCATGGGTACAGGACAAGTTGGTCGATGTCCCCTGCCGAGGTGAAAACCTCTTTGGCAAGCCCATGGCTGACAAGGCTGCCGAACTCGAGACCGAGACTCTTACCCGGACAAGGCTGTCCAGAAAAACCTCGGCCCCTTCTCAGAAGAAGAAGGGCTCGGGAAAAAAGACCTTTTACCCAAGGAAGTCATCTGCCTATAAACAGTACCCTCATTATCAGGTCTCTGTAGCTCCCCAACAGGGTCAGCAGGCCAAGGGGCAGGGTCATGGGCCCCGTAGGCAGAAGGCCCCCAAGCCTCCTACTCCGGCTCCTGCTCAGCAGGGAGGGGGATTTTGACTGCATTGGCATAGCCTTTCCTCTTCAGCTGGCCCCCGTCAGCACTGGAGGCAGGCTGGCCCTGTTCGCCCACAGGTGGTCAGCCGTCACAAGGGCTACCTGGGTTCTAAGTATAGTCCAGAAGGGCTATCTCCTCCACTTCCACCAGGTACCCCCCTCCTATCTTCCAGGGGAGCCTCTCAGACTCCCTCTGCACAGGGACTTACTCCTGCAGGAGTTGGCAGGTCTTCTGAAGGAACAGGCAGTGGAACTGGTGCCCCACCACCTGAGAGGTCACGGCTTCTATTCCAGGTACTTCCTGGTACCAAAGAGAACAGGAGGCCTCAGACCCATCCTAGATTTGCGAAACCTGAACAAGTTCCTGGAGAGGGAATAGTTCAAGATGCTTACCCTTGGAATCCTGCTGTCCTACCTCCAGCAGGGAGATTGGCTATGCTCCTTAGATCTAAAGGATGCTTATACTCACATCCTTATTCATCCAGACCACAGACAATATCTCAGATTTGTAGTGGGAGGAAACCATTATCAGTACAGAGTACTGCCTTTTGGCCTTACATCCGCCCCCAGGTTATTCACCAAGTGCCTGGTGGTGGTAGCAGCCTACCTCAGGGTTCAAGGTCTCTTTCTTTTCCCATATCTGGACGATTGGCTCATCAGGGGTCAATCCCCGTAAGAGGCCAGTCAAGCCACCCTTCGCACTGTCGCTCTGCTTCAGCACCTGGGGTTTGTCATAAACTTTGCAAAGTCCAGTTTGCAACCCTCCCAGAACATAGAGTTTATAGGAGCTCGACTGGATACCTTTCAGGCAAAGGCCTTTCTACCAGTGGACAGGGCCCACAGATTGATGTCTCTAGCCAGGCTATTCCACAGCAATTCTCTGGTCTCCGCCAGACAATTCCTGAGGCTCTTAGGCCACATGGCATCCACGGTCCATGTGACTCCAAATGCCCGTCTACACATGAGGCCAGCTCAATGGGGCCTCCAGACTCAGTGGCACCAGGCCACAGGAAGCCACACGGACAAAGTGAGGGTGTCCGACCTACTGCAGTCTTCTCTGCAATGGTGGCTTCATCTTCCGAATCTAGTGCAAGGGGTGCCTTTTCAGGCACCTCCACACTCTCAGGTGCTGACAACCGATGCTTCTCTTCAAGGTTGGGGTGCACATTGCCAAGGGGCATGTACTCAAGGCCTGTGGACTCCTTGGGAGGCCGCACAGCAGATCAATCTCTTAGAACTGAGAGCTATCCAACCATAGATCTCTTTGCCAGTCCTCTGAACCGTCAACTACCCAGGTTCTGTTCCAGACAACCGCATCCTCTGAGAGTAGCAGCGGATGCGTTTCTCATTCCATGGTCTACAGGCCTCCTATATGCGTTTCCTCCCACGCCTCTAGTGTCCAAGACACTATTCAAGGTGATCCGGGACAAGGCCTCAATGATTCTGGTGGCCCCCAGGTGGCCAAGGCAACCCTGGTTCCCACTACTGTTGCAACTGGCAGTGGACACTCCTCTTCCTCTGGGGATGCAACCCGATCTCCTGTCTCAGGAGCAGGGGTCCCTCTTGCACCCCAATCTCTAGTCCTTCAATTTGATGGCCTGGCTGCTGAAAGGGTAGTCCTAGTACCTTTACTACTGCCTAGGGATGTGGAGGACGTAGTCTTGGCCTCTAGGAGGCAATCCACCCGAAATTCTTATGCCCTTAAGTGGCGTAGATTTTCTGCCTGATGTACTCAACACAACGAGAATCCCTTCTCATGCCTGGTACCAGTGGTGCTGCAGTATTTGCTTCACCTGTCCAACCTAGGCCTTAAGTCCAATTCTGTTAGAGTTCATCTTAGTACTCTTTCAGCACACCACTCACAGGTGGAGGGTCAGTCTCTTTCCAGCTATCCTTTGGTGGCTCGCTTCCTCAGAGGCCTGCTTTTGCTTAAGCCTCCAGTGCGTCCACCTGCCACTGAATGGGATTTAAATGTGGTCTTGCAACGGCTTGCCCACCATTTGAACCTATTGCTACTTGCCCTCTACGTTTTCTGTCCTGGAAAACGCTATTTCTGGTAGCCCTTACCTCAGCAAGGCGAGTGAGTGAGCTTCAGGCCCTAGTATCAGAAGCACCTTATACTAGGTTCTATAGGAAGGTTGTCTCCTCCTTCCACCTCAATCAGGAGGTGGTTCTTCCGACTTTCTTTCCCAGGCCTCATGCTAGCAGGGCTGTGATGGTCCTTCATACCCTGGACTGTAGGAGGGCGATGTCCTTCTACCTTGACCGTACGCGGGAGCACCGGAGGGCGGTTCAGCTCTTCGTCTCTTATGACCCCATTAAGTTGGGGTTGGCTGTCTCCAAGCGTACCTTGTCCATATGGGTAGCTGACTGCATCGCCTGGGCTTACAGGGCATCCGGCCTCTCGTTGCAGGGTTGAGTTACGGCTCACCGTGTCAGGGCGAAGGCTGCGTCAGTGGCTCATCGCCACTCTGTTCCATTGGCAGACATCTGCCGGGCCGCTACTTGGTCTTCAAGCCAGACTTTTGCGGCCCACTACTGCCTTGAGAGGGAGTCCCACAGGGACAGTGCTTTCGGGCAAGCAGTACTCCATAATCTCTTTGGGGTCTAGGCAACTCCTACTTTCTGGCCCTGGTGTTGGGCTACCTTTCGGGGGCGTTATCAGAGAAGATTCTGTTCTTGCATGCTGAGGCTCTAGAGGAAGCTCAGTTTTTCAGTTTGGGGCCTCTGGTAGCCCTGAGCTAGGGAGTCCCATATGTGAGGACTGACTTCCTGCTTGGTCCTGGAGAAAGAGTAGTTACTCACCTGTAACAGGTGTTCTCCAGGAGCAGCAGGAATCATTCCTCACAACCCTCCCTCCTCCCCTTGGAGTTGCTGTCCTATGATTTATTTTTGCTATTTTTGCTGTCTTTTAGCTATGCCATCAGACTGAGCAAGATGGCACCCTTGGACGGGAAGGGGACCGCGCATGCGCGCTGCATTCCCAAAGACTTTCTATGAAAGCTGGGGAAATGCTCCGCACGGAGTCTCCATCGGCGCCGACGTCACCCATATGTGAGGACTGATTCCTGCTGCTCCTGGAGAACACCTGTTACAGGTGAGTAACTACTCTTTCCTCACCACTCTATTGTAGTGGAATCAGCTATGAGAAGGATCAGGAGTACAAAGAGGCATGCCTCTAATCTTCCAGGACGTGAGTGTAGAACTCTGGATGCCTTTGGACGTCATACTTTCCAGGCTTCCATGCTTTCTGCCAGGATCAGTTCCTATATTTTATATATGGAAATGTTCCTTAAGGAAGTCACAGGTGATTTAGAGGTTTTGAGCCCTCTTCTTCCTGAGGACAGAAGGCAGGATTTTCTCACACTGGTCAAACATGCCTAGGATGTGTCTACGTTTGTCAACCGTGCAGCTTTTGACTGTTTTGAGTGCATAAGCAGAACCTCTGCCATTGCCATAGGTGCATGTAGAATTGCTTGGCTCCAGGCATCCGTTTTGGAGCTCTGGGTGCAAGACAAACTGGGCAATATTCTTTGTACAGGTGAGAATCTATTTGGAAAAAATTGGCAAGAAAAAGCCAATGAATTACATGCTGACAAGTCCACTTTGGATAGGTTATCCAAAGCCACAGCTGATCCTGCGAGAAAGAAATCTTTTAAAAAGCCTTTCTTCTCAAAAAAGAAGAGGTTTTATCCCTCTTATTCCCAGCAGGGTCGTTCTGTAGGTCAGCCTGCCCGAAAAGGTCAGCAACCACCTAAACAAAGGAAAGCAAAGACTGCTAAGCCTCAACCATCTCAGCAGTCTCAGCCGCCAAAAGGCCTTTGACTTTCATCTAGAGAACTTAGCCTTCCTGGCCCTCGATGGACCAGAGCCTTCCACCATTCCAGGAAGGTTGTGTCACTTTGCCCCCAGGTGGGAGCAGATAACAGCAGAGCATTGGACACTCTCCATTATAAGAAAGGGGTACAAACTGCACTTTCTGTGCATGCCCCCTCACACAATGGTAAGACAGTTCAATTCTTAGACCTCTTTCATCAGCCTGTTAGATCAAAAGGTCACCATACTTCTTGCCCAAGGGGCAATAGAAGAAGTACCCATTCATCAACAGGGTACAGGGTTTTACTCCCCCTATTTCCTTATCCAAAGAAAACAGGGGGATACAGACCTATTTTGGACCTCAGAAATTGAACAAATTCCTGTTCAAAGAGAAATTCAAGATGATTTCTCTAGGAACTCTGCTGCCATACCTTCAGAGTCAGGATTGGTTTTGTTCTCTAGATCTCAAGGATGAGTACACCCATGTTCTCATCCATCCAACTCACAGAAAGTTCCTTCGGTTCCTTTTTCAAGGAATGCACTACCAATACAGGGTGCTTCCCTTTGGCCTGGCCTCAGCTCCAAGAGTGTTCACGAAACGCATGGCTGTGGTAGCAGCATTTCTCTGCACTCTAGGCATATTTGTTTCCCCTACTTAGACAACTGGCTCATTCGAGCCCCATCAGAGCCAGAGGCCAGAGCTTCTCTATCTTGCACAATGCGTATCCTTCAGTATTTGGGCCTGGTCATTAACATCCCAAAATCCAGTCTAACTCCTACTCAGTGTCTAGAATTCATAGGAGCTTTGCTGCATACCAAAAGGGCAAGGGCCTATCTCCCCCAGGCCCGTTGCCTTTGCATGGTGCAGTTAGCTTCTCAAGCAGTGCTAAAACCTCTTCTCACTGCCCGAGAAATGCTACAACTACTAGGCCACATGGCATCCACAGTGCATGTGGTTCCTTATGCTCGCCTCCATATGAGAGCAGCCCAGTGGACTTTATCCACCGAATGGACCCAGGCATCAGGGTGCCTGTTAGACAAAATAGCAAACACAAGTCGCCTTATTTTGTCCCTCCAATGGTGGCAGTCCACTCAGAACCTGTTGCTGGGATCCCCTTTTCAACAACCCTTACCCCAGGCAACTCTCACAACAGATGCTTCACCAGTGGGTTGGGGAGCTCATCTACAAGACCTCTCCACCCAAGGCACCTGGACTCCACAGGAGACTCATCTGCATATCAGTCTCTTAGAGCTCAGAGCAATCTTCCTTGCTCTTCGAGTGTTCCATACCCTGCTCAGCTACAAGACAGTCCTCATTCATACGGACAATCAGGTAGCCATGTTCTATGTGAACAAGCAGGGGGGAACAGGCTCTCTGTCGCTTTGCAACGAAGCTTTGCGACTATGGGCCCTCGCCAGAGAGCATCAGATTCATCTCCTGGCAGTGTACCTCCCAGGCATACAAAACTCTTGGGCAGACAGACTCAGTCGAGTTCTGCTTCCACACGAATGGTCTCTACATGCAGACCAGGTGGCCAAGATCTTTCAAATTTGGGGAACCCTGGACATAGACCTCTTTGCAAGTCCGTTGAATGCCAAACTTCCCCGGTTCTGTTCCAGAATTCTGGCTCAGGGCTCTCAGGCCAGGGATGCTTTCCTCCTTCACTGGGGTCAAGACTTTCTGTATGCCTTTCCACCCATTCCCCTAATTCCCAAAACTCTATTCAAGCTTCAGAGAGACAGAGGGCGTATGATTCTCATTGCTCCACATTGGCCACGGCAAGTGTGGTACCCTCTGCTTCTACATCTCTCTCAAGGTCCCTCCCTGGAGTTAGGATCTGCTCCAGATCTCCTGTCTCAGGAGGACAGAATGTTATGGCATCCCAATCCCCAATCTCTGCACCTCAGAGCTTGGTTGCTGAAGGCCTAGATTTTCAAGATCTTAACCTCCCTCAGCAAGTAAAGGGTGTCCTTTATGCTTCCAGGAAGCCTTCCACAAGACGCTCTTATGCTTTCAAGTGGAAAAGGTTTACCATATGGTGTTTGAAGAAGGGTATTAAACCCCTTGCGATACCTCTGCAGTCATTACTGGAGTATCTCCTTCATTTATCCAATGCAGGACTTAAAACTAACTCAGTAAGGGTCCATTTGAGTGCTATTGCAGCTTCTCTCAAGCCTCTAAATGGACAGCCTATCTCCTCCCATCCTCTTATAGCAAGATTTATGAGAGGCCTTCTTCTAACTAAGCCTCCCATTAGGCCACCACCGGTGGCATGGGACTTAAACCTGGTTCTTGGTCAGCTCAGGAAGCCATCTTTTGAACCCTTAGCTACTACTTCATTGAAATTCCTTTCTTGGAAAGTTATCTTTCTCATTGCAATCACATCAGCACGCCGCATCAGTGAGTTGCAGGCACTAGTAGCTGATCCACCTTATACAAGGTTTCATCATGACAAGGTAGTCCTTAGGACTCATCCACACTTTATGCCAAAGGTGGTCTCGCCTTTTCATCTTAATCAAGCAGTCTACCTGCCTGTGTTCTTTCCAAGATCTCATGCATCAAATGCAGAAAGGAATCTTCATACTTTGGACTGTAAAAGAGCTTTAGCTTTTTACTTGCAAAGAACACAGCAACATAGAAATTCTTCTCAACGCTTTGTTGTTTTGATCCTTATCATTTGGGACTTCCAGTCTCCAAGAGAACACTGTCCAACTGGATTGCACAGTGTATTTCTTTTGCCTATCAGAGTAAGAACCTTCCTCTGGAGGGCGATGTCACAGCTCACAATGTGAGAGCCATGGCAGCTTCAATGGCTCATCTACACTCTGTGTCTATCGGCGACATCTGTCAAGCAGCCACTTGGGCCTCGATTCATACCTTCACAGCCCACTACTGCTTGGACAAGGACTCCCGCCGGGATGCCTTGTTTGGTCAGGCTGTTCTCCAAAACCTGTTCCATACCTTATCAACTCCTACCCGCCATCCCTGGTTGGATGCCAGAGATTCATGGGGGGAAGTGGAGCCCTTCACAGGGACACACAACTTCTGGGGTCTCTCCCTGGCATCTAAAGCTAGGGAGTCCCCATATGTGAAGACTACATTCCTGCGTGTTCCTGGAGAGAGCATAGTTACTCACCTGTAACAGGTTATCTCCGGGAACAGCAGGAATTTAGTCTTCACAACCCATCCACCTCCCCTAGGAGTTGTATCTCTCTATCTATCTCTTTCCCTTTCCCTCTCTCTCTCTTTGTCTCAGCTTTAAACTCAACTGGAGAGAGGCAGTTGGGAAAAGCGGGAAGGCAGCACGCAGGCACTGTGGGATGCTCCCAAAAGCTTCCTAATTGGACGCTGGGGAACGTTCCCGCGCAGGCTCCGTCGGTACCGACGATACCCATATGTGAAGTCTAAATTCCTGCTGTTCCTGGAGATCACCTGTTACAGGTGAGTAACTATGCTTTCCCTTCACATAAACCTCCTAGAGCTGAGCGCCATTTTCAATGCTATTCAAGTCTTTCAGGGCCATCTCAGCAACAAAACTGTTCTGGTCCAAACCGACAATCAGGTAGCTATGTTCTATGTGAACAAGCAAGGTGGAACAGGCTCTCTGTCGCTATGCAATGAAGCTTTGCGACTATGGGCCCTCGCCAGAGAGTTACAAATTCACCTGCTTGAAGTATACCTTCCGGGCATTCAAAACTTGTGGGCAGACAAACTCAGTCAAATACTGCTGCCACACGAGTGGTCCCTCCACTCATGCCAGCTTGCTTGAGTGTTTTGAATCTGGGGAACACCAGATATAGACCTCTTTGCAAGTCCACAGAATGCCAAACTTCCCCACTTCTGTTCCTGAATTCCAGTTCAAAACTTTCAGGCAAGAGATGCTTTCCTACTCCACTGGGGACAGGACTTCCTCTATGCCTTCCCACCCATTCCCCTCATTCCCAAGACTTTATTCAAACTTCAGAGAGACAGAGGTCGTATGATATTCATAGCCCCTCGTTGGCCACGGCAGACATGGTATCATCTTCTTCTGCGTCTCTCTCAAACCACTCCTCTGGAGTTGGGGAATGCTCCAGATCTCCTCTCTCAGGAGGACGGATCTTTACTGCATCCCAATCCCCAGTCCCTAAATCCAGGGCTGGTTACTGAAAGCCTGGAATTCCAAGATGTTAACCTTTCTCAACAAGTAAAGGATATCCTCCTGGCTTTCAGAAAACCTTCCACAAGACGTTCCTATGCTTTCAAGTGGAAAAGATTCTCTATCTGGTGTTCACAAAAGGGACTTAACCCCGTTTTACTACCTGTAGAGTTGCTACTAGAGTATCTTCTACAATTATCAACTTCTGGACTGAAGACAAATTCAGTTAGAGTCCATCTTAGTACTATTTCTGCTTTTCATAAACCTTTCGATGGACAACCTATTTCCTCTCATCCACTTATATCAAGATTTATGAGAGGCCTACTGTTAACCAAACCTCCCATCAAACCACCACCGGTGATATGGGATCTAAATCTTGTTCTTGGTCAGCTTATGAAACCGCCCTATGAACCTTTAGCCACTTCAGACCTAAAGTTTCTTTCATGGAAAGTTATTTTCCTAATTGCCATCACTTCTGCAAGACGCATTAGTGAACTGCAGGCGTTAGTAGCTGACCCTCCTTATACAAGGTTTCACCATGATAAAGTAGTCCTCAGGACTCTTCCTCACTTTCCGCCTTTTCATTTAAACCAGTCGGTTTATCTTCCTATATTCTTCCCTAGGCCTCATGCCTCCAGTGTGGAAAGAAATCTTCACACATTGGATTGTAAAAGAGCCTTGGTTTTTTATCTCCAAAGAACTAAACCACATAGAAAACCTTCTCAGCTTTTTCTGTCTTTTGACTCTAGTCATTTGGGACTTCCAGTTTCTAAAAGAACTCTGTCAAATTGGATTGCAGATTGCATATCCTATACATATCACAGTAAGGGACAATTCTCTCGAAGGCCATGTCAGAGCACACAATGTGAGAGCAATGGCAGCCTCAACGGCTAACCTTCGTTCTGTCTCTATTGATGACATCTGCAAAGCAGCCACTTGGACTTCAGTACATACCTTCACAGCCCACTATTGCTTAGACAAGGACTCCCGTCGGGATGCCTCATTTGGCCAGGCTGTTCTACAACATCTCTTCCATACTTAATACAACACCTACCCACCATCCACAGTTTGGATGCCTAAGGTCCATGGGAGGAAGCATGACCCAGCTCACCTGGGTTCACAGCTAGCTGGGGTCACCCCTTGGCATCTTTCATCTGGGGAGTCCCCATATGTGAAGACTACATTCCTGCTTGTTCCTGGAGATAGCGTAGTTACTCACCTGTAACAGGTGATCTCCGGGAACAGCAGGAATTTAGTCTTCACAACCCACCCACCTCCCCTGGGAGTTGTCTCTGTCTCTCTCTTTCTCTACTTCTTTCCTTTGGTCTCAGCTATAAACTCAGCTGAAGTGAGAGAGGTACAGAGGCAGGAAGGCAGCACGCATGCGCTGTGGGATGCTCCCAGAAGCTTTCCTATTGGACACTGGGGAGCGTTCCCATGCGGGCTCCGTCGGTACTGATGATACCCATATGTGAAGACTAAATTCCTGCTGTTCCCGGAGATCATCTGATCTCCAGGAACAAGCAGGAATGAGTCTTCACATATGGGTATCGTCGGTACCGACGGAGCCTGCGCGGGAACGTTCCCCAGCATCCAATCAGAAAGCTTTTGGGAGCATCCCACAGCGCCTGCGTGCTGCCTTCCCACCTTTCCCAACTGTCTCTCCTCGGTTCTTCTTTTTCCGCAGAGCCAGCAGGTCGTGTTCCTGTCACCGCAGAAGAATTTCTTTATTTTTCTTTATTTCTTTTATGTCGCGTCTGCCTTCTTCGACGCTCCACCGGTACCGCCGGTCTTTTTCTTTTCTTGTTGTTAAAAAAAATATATATATACTTTTTTTCCGTTTCTTTTCTTCAGGTGCACTTGCGTTTTGGGCCTTAGGCCCAAAACCTTTTTTCCTTAACATGGGAAAACCTGCCTCAGGATTTAAGAAGTGCACAAAATGTGGCGGTACAATTTCCGTCACCGACACCAATGACTGGTGTCTAAAATGTTTAGGTCCTGACCATTCCATCACAGATTGTATGACCTATTCTATGATGTCTAAAAGCTCAGTACCCTGTTTCCCTCTGATGCGGCTTCGGTGGCATTGACGTCTTCCAGGGCTGCTTCTTCCTCGCATGGATCTCAGGTAACTAAACATAAATCCAGCCGGTCCTCGAAGGATAGATCTCCTCCTAAGCATCGAGATGCCTCTGGCGTTGCCCTCGAGGATTCTGCACTGGCAAAATTACCCCGGCGGGAGGCTTCGGCCTCTAAAGCATCATCATCGGGATTTCAGGATGATCTCGATGGCGTGGCCTCGACAGATCTCCTGGTGCCATGCTCTGGGGTACCGGTGGCTTCCATCGGTACCGACTTCCAAGCATTGGCGGCGTCGATGGATCAGAGGATTCTGTCCATAGAACGCAGTCTGGCGGCTTTCCTTGTGGCATCGACGCCCGTGGTATCGCAACAGACTACCCCACTGGTACCAGCTATAGCATCGCCATCAGTACCGGTGGCATCAACATCGGCATCAGTGTCCGCTATGCCGATACTCTGTCCTCTGAAGCCCTCCGGTACCGGTTATTCCCGATGGCGATCCCAGTCGGTACGGGTATCGGGCTTTGCAAGAGCATCCGGACAGACGATACTTCGATTCCTCTGAGGACTCTGAGGATTCTGAAGAATCGGTCGATGCAGTGATGCTTCTTCCACAGGAGGAGTCCTCTCCTAAACGAAGGATGTCTCCTCCAGAGGACTTGTCTTTTCAAGACTTCATCAGGGAGGTGGCTCGGGGCCTTTCCATTACAGTGGTCCCTGAGACAGAACCCAGAGCCAAGGAGTTAGATATTTTACAATATCCTAAAACTCCTAAGGAGGCAGCTACCTTGCCTGTTCATTAGATTTTGTATGATCTCATGTTAAGGATGTGGGAAGCACCTCTGACCACCTCCCCTCATTCTGGCAGGTTGGATACCATGTATCGTGTCCCTCCTTGTCCTGGTTTCCATAAAACTCAACTTCCTCACCACTCTATTATGGTTGAGTCTGCTATGAGAAAGATTAGAAGTGCCAAAAGACATGCCTCTAATCCTCCAAGATGTGAATGTAGAACCATGGATGCTTTTGGAAAAAGAGTTTTCCAAGCTTCCATGATTGCTGCTAGAATTATTTCCTATAGTCTTTACATGGGAATGTTCTTAAAAGAAGTCACTGATCATTTGCAGACTTTAAGTCCTTTCATTTCTGAAGGTAAAAGACAGAACTTTCTCACTTGGCTTAAACATGCCCAAGATATCTCCAAATTCTCCAACCATGCAGCTTTCGACTCCTTTGAATGTGTCAGCAGAGCCTCAGCTATTGCCATAGGTGCATGTAGAATTGCTTGGCTTCAAGCATCTGATTTGGAGATCTGGGTTCAAGATGAATTGGGAAATATCCCTTGTACAGGTGAGAACCTGTTTGGTAAAGATTGGCAAGCAAAAGCCAATCATATGGATGCTGAAAATTCTGCCTTGGATAGACTATCCAAATCCACAGCTGCTCCTGCTAAGAAAAGGTTGTTCAAGAAAGCACCTTTTTCTAAAAAGGGAAGATTCTATCCTGCTTATGGTCAGCGAGCATCTTCTGCAGCTCAGTTTCCTACCAAACGTCAGCAATCATCCAAACAGAGCAAAGCAAAGGCTGCTAGGCCTCCACCGACCCAGCAACCTCAGCCCCCTCAGGGCCTTTGACTTTCCGCTAAAGAACTTAGCCTTCCTGGCCCTGGAAGGACCAGAGCCCTCCACCATTCCAGGAAGGTTATGTCATTTTGCTCCCAGATGGGAGCAAATTACAGCAGAACATTGGACACTCTCCATCATAAGAGAGGGGTACAAACTTAATTTTTCAAGCTTGCCCCCTCACACAAGAGTGCACCAGTTCAATTCTCCAACCTCCCTCCTCAGCCTGTTGGGGCAGGAGGTTGCCACCCTTTTCACCCAGGGGGCAATAGAGGAAGTGCCTCTTCAACAACAGGGCACAGGTTTCTACTCCCCCTATTTTCTTATTTCAAAGAAAACAGGGGGCTACAGACCCCTCTTAGATCTCAGAGAACTGAACAGATTCCTAGTCAAGGAAAAATTCAAAATGATTTCTCTGGGAACTCTGCTGCCATACCTTCAGAGTCAGGATTGGCTTTGTTCTCTAGATCTCAAGGATGCGTACACCCATGTTCTCATCCATCCAACTCACAGAAGGTTCCTTCGGTTCCTTTTTCAAGAGAAGCACTATCAATACAGAGTGCTCCCTTTTGGTCTGGCCTCTGCACCAAGGGTGTTCACAAAATAACCCTCCATAGCCCATGTTCCCTCTAAGTATAAGTGTTATGTGTCTCATATCCCCGCGTGTTAAATGTATCCCCCAATTGTGTTGTGACCGCTTTGATTGAAGGATAACGCGGTATACAAAAACTGTCTAAATAAATAAATAAATAAAATGCATGGCAGTGGTAGCAGCATTTCTGCGCACTCTGGGAATATTCGTCTTCCCTTATTTGGACGACTGGCTCATCCGAGCTCCCACTCAGTCAGAGGCCAAGAGTTCTCTAGGCTGCACAATGAATATCCTTCAGTATTTAGGGCTGATAATAAACATCCCAAAATCCAATTTAACCCTTACTCAGTCCCTGGAGTTTATAGGGGCATTGCTGGATACCACAAAGGCAAGGGCCTATCTTCCCCAGGCCCGTTGCCTTCGCTTGGTGCAGTTAGCTTTTCAAGCAGAGTTGAAGCTTCACTTAACTGCTTGAGAGATGTTACAGTTACTAGGCCACATGGCATCCACCATGCATGTGGTCCCATATGCTCGCCTTCACATGAGAGCAGCTCAGTGGACTTTATCCACCCAATGGACCCAGGCATTAGAATGCCTGTCAGACAAAATAGCAAACACAAGTCGCCTCATTTTGTCTCTCCAGTGGTGGAAGTCCCCTCAAAACCTGTTGCTTGGGTCCCCCTTTCAGCAGTCTCTACCCCAAGCAACTCTCACAACAGATGCTTCTCCAATGGGGTGGGGAGCTCATCTACAAGACCTCTCCACCCAGGGCATCTGGTCCCCACAGGAGACTTGTCTACATATCAATCTCTTGGAACTCAGAGCAATCTTCCTTGCTCTGCGAGTGTTCCACACCCTGCTCAGCTGCAAGACAGTCCTTATCCACACGGACAATCAGGTAGCCATGTTCTATGTGAACAAGCAGGGAGGAACTGGCTCTCTGTCGCTTTGCAACGAAGCTTTGCGACTGTGGGCCCTCGCCAGAGAGCATCAAATTCATCTTCTGGCAATTTATCTTCCAGGCGTTCAAAACTCTTGGGCAGACAGGCTCAGTCGAGTTCTGCTTCCACACGAGTGGTCCCTACAGGTGGACCAGGTGACCAGGATTTTTCAGATTTGGGGAACCCCGGACATAGACCTCTTTGCAAGTCCGTGGAATGCCAAACTTCCCCGGTTTTGTTCCAGAACTCCGGCTCAGGGGACTCAGGCAAGGGATGCTTTCCTCCTTCACTGGGGTCAAGACTTCCTGTATGCCTTTCCACCCATTCCCCTAATTCCCAAAACCCTGTTCAAGCTTCAGAGAGACAGAGGCCACATGATTCTCATAGCTCCACATTGGCCACGGCAAGTGTGGTACCCTCTGCTTCTACATCTCTCTCAAGCTCCTTCCCTCGAGTTAGGGTCTGCTCCAGATCTCCTATCTCAAGAGGACGGGAAGTTATGGCATCCCAATCCCCAGTCTCTGCATCTCAGGGCTTGGTTGCTGAAGGCCTAGATCTCCAAGATCTTCATCTTTCTCAACAGGTGAAAGATGTTCTTTATGCTTCTAGAAAACCTTCCACGAGACGTTCTTATGCTTTCAAGTGGAAGAGGTTTACTACCTGGTGCGCTGGGAAGGGTCTTAACCCCCTTGCCATACCCCTATAATCTTTGCTGGAGTATCTCCTCCATCTGTCTAATGCAGGCCTTAAAACTAATTCAGTAAGGGTCCATTTGAGTGCTATTGCAGCTTCCCTTAAGCCTCTGAATGGACAACCTGTTTCCTCTCATCCTCTTGTAGCAAGGTTCAAGAGAGGCCTCCTTTTAACAAAGCCTCCCATTAGACCACCTCCGGTGGCATGGGACTTGAACCTTTGGCTACCACCTCCTTGAAATACCTTTCTTGGAAAGTTATCTTTCTCATTGCAATCACATCAGCACGTCGTATTAGTGAATTGCAAGCACTCGTAGCTAATCCACCTTATACAAGGTTCCATCATGACAAGGTAGTCCTTAGAACTCATCCACATTTTATGCCTAAGGTGGTCTCGCCCTTTCACCTCAACCAGGAGGTCTGCCTACCTGTCTTTTTTCCAGGGCCTCATGCATCAAGTGCAGAGAGGAATCTTCATACCCTGGACTGTAAAAGAGCTCTGGCTTTTTATTTACAAAGGACACAGCAACATAGAAAGTCCTCTCAGCTCTTTGTTGCCTTTGATCCTTCTCATTTGGGACTACCAGTCTCCAAGAGAACTCTATCTAACTGGATTGCCCAGTGTATTTCTTTCGCCTATCAGAGTAAGAACCTTTCTCTGGAGGGCCATGTCACAGCTCACAATGTGAGAGCCATGGCAGCCTCAATGGCTCATCTGAACTCTGTGTCTATTGACGACATCTGTCGAGCAGCCACTTGGGCCTCGGTTCATACCTTCACAGCCCATTACTGCTTGGACAAGGACTCCCGCCGGGATGCCTTGTTTGGTCAGGCTGTTCTCAAACACCTGTTCCATACTTAATCAACTCCTACCCACCATCCCTGATGGGATGCCAGAGATCCATGGGGGGAAGTGGAGCCCTGTCCCAGGGACACACAACTTCTAGGGTCTCTCCCTGGCATCTAAAGCTAGGGAGTCCCCATATGTGAAGACTCATTCCTGCTTGTTCCTGGAGATAGCACAGTTACTTACCTGTAACAGGTGATCTCTGGGAACAGCAGGAATAAGTCTTCACAACCCACCCACCTCCCCTGGGAGTTGTATCTCTCTATCTATCTTTCCTTTCCCTCTCTCTCTCTCTTTTTGTCTCAGCTTTAAAACCTAACTGAGGAGAGACAGTTGGGAAAGGCGGGAAGGCAGCACGCAGGCGCTGTGGGATGCTCCCAAAAGCTTTCTGATTGGACGCTGGGGAGCGTTCCCGCGCAGGCTCCGTCGGTACCGACGATACCCATATGTGAAAAGTTATTCCTGCTGTTCCCAGAGATCACCTGTTACAGGTAAGTAACTGTGCTTTACAGCTGAGTAACTATGCTTTACGGAAAGAGTGGTAGATGCGTGGAATAATCTCCCAGTGGAGGTGGTGGACACAAGGACAGAAAGTGAATTCAAAAAAGCATGGGACAAACACAGAGAATCTCTAAAGGTAAAAAGGGGACTATTGTAGTTGATATGGAAGGGCAGACTAGATAAGCCATGTGGTCTTTTTCTGCCATCATGTTTCTCTGTTTCTAAGATGAATGGCTATTCTCCTTGGATATGAAGGATGCATATGTACATATTCCGATCCACCTGCATTACAGACAGTACCTTCGGTTTGTGCTGGGTGGCCAGCACAATTAATACTGTGCTACTCTTCGGGTTGACCGTAGCCCCCAGGGTCATCTTGAGTGCCTGGTGGTTGTGGCCACTTTCCTCTGGATCCGGAAGGGTCTTTGTCTTCCAGTACCTGGATGACTGGCTCATAAAGGGCTCCACATCTGCCTGCTTGCGGCAGTCCACTGAGCTCACCATTCATTGCTTGAAGGGTTCAGCTTTGTGGTCAACAATCCAAAGTCCCACCTTCAGCCAGTGCAGAAACTGGAGTTCATCAAAGCCCTCCTCGATATCTCTTGGGCAGCATGTCATTGAGGGTGGTGGGCATGTTACAGAGTCAATGCCACACCATGGCCCGTTTTACTGCTGAGAGCCCTCGGATAAATGGCAGCCATGGTGCATGTCACCTTTTAGGCCTGCCTCTGTGAACACAATGGCAGCAAGACTCAGGCCGCCTGCATGACAGGATTATGGTCACTCTGCCACTTGTGCAGTCCCTGGAGTGGTAGCTCATGCCTGGAAACCTGCTTTGGGGCCTCCCATTCCCCAACCAGCAGCGCCCTGCAGGCTGCTCATGATGAATTCCTCCAAATTTGGCTGGGGTGTGCACCTGGACAGTTTCCGCACCCTGTGGTCCGAGAGTGAGATCCTCCATCAGATCAACTTCTTCGAGCTCTGTGCAATTACAAATGCTCTATGTGCCTTTCGGGCACACCTGGCGAATCAGGTGGTCCTGATCCAGATGGGCAAACAGATGGCCATGTTCTGTGTGAACAAGCAGGGTGGCATAGGCTTGTACCTCCTGTGTTGGGAGTCTGTTCACCTCTGGAAATTCGCCCTGCTCTGTGGCATGGATCTCAGGGCGACGTATTTGCCAGGACAGTGCAACGGCCTAGCGAATCACCTCAGCCAGGTATTTTAGCCACACGAATGGACCCTCAAGAGGGAGGTGATAGTCCGGATCTTCTGGGAGTGGGACACCCCCGAGGTGGATCTCTTTGCTATGGAACCCAATGCCTAAGTGGCTCTGTTCTGCTCTCGGAGGCCCGCCAGCAATCGCCTGGCCCCATATGCCTTCCTTATCCACTTGGGGGAAGGCCTGTTCTATGCCTGTGCCCCCAATAGTGCCAACTGTGAAGACGCTCCTGAAGCTCCAGACTGAGGGGGGATACGTGATTCTCATCGCTCCTTACTGGCCTTGATAACTGTGGTTCCCACAAGTACTGCAGCTCTCGCAGAAGGCCTCTCCACCTGGGCTCTGACCCAGAACTCATCTCATAGGAGAGCAGCTCCTTGTTGCATCACAGCATCCGCTTGATAGCCCTCAGGGAGCTGCCATTTCCGAGGGCATTACCAAGATCCTGCTGGTGTCCCTCAAGGAGTTGATGTGTTAGGCCTGCACGTTCAAGTGGCGGCGATTTGCCATCTGGTGTGCTGGCCAGGCACTGGACCCCTTTGTCTGTCTTGGAAACCAGCTCTTGCACCTTCCCATTTCTGGGCTCAAGTCTAACTCTGTGTGTGTTCACCTTAGCGCGCTAGAAGTGTTCCATCGTGGCTGCGGGGGGAAGCCTGTGGACTCAACCTCTGGTAGGCTGATTCATGCGGGGTTTGCTTCTTTCAAACTCTCCAGTCAAGGCCCCTACGGTCACTTGGGATATGAATGTGGATCTAGGCCTGCTTGTTTGGGCTCCTTTTGAGCCACTGGACACGTACTCTCTGAAGTTCTTGACCTGGAAGGCCCTCTTCCTAATCGCTGTCATGTTGGCTGACTTGTTAGTGAGCTACAGGCTCTGGTCGCACATCCTCCATACACCAGGTTTCACCAGAACCAGGTGGTGCTCCGCATGCACCCCCGCTTTCTGCTGGAGGTGGTCTCGGCTTTTCACCTCAACCAGTCCATTGTCCTTCTGATATTCTTTCCCCAGCATCATGCTAATCACAGTGAGGCAGTGTTGCATACACTGGATTGCAAGCGTGCGTTGATCTTCTACCTGGAGTGCATGATGGCACACATTCAGTCCTCCTAGCTATTTATGTCCTTCGACCCCCAATAGGCTGGGTGTTGCTGTTTCGAAGCGTACACAATTCCTCTGGCTCACAGACTGCATCGCCCATGCGTATTCGTTTGCTGGTCTGAGCCTTGAGGGTCATGTCATGGCTCATAATGTCCATGCGATGGCCGCATCAGTGGCCAACCTCTGTTCTGTCTCATAGAGGAGATCTGCAGGGCTGCGACATTGTCTTTGGTCCATACCTTTGCAGCCCATTACTGTCTGGATGGGGATTCCTGATGGGACAGCAGTTTTGGCTAGGCCATGCTTCGGCATCTCTTTGGGTCTTGAAGGTCAACTCCTGCCCACCTGCCTTCTGTCCGTCCAGGCTACCTGCTAAAATTCCCTTGGTCGATGTCGACTGTGGATACTGCATCAGATGAGTCTCTCATCATGACTACTTCTCTGGTCTTCCAGGGATATGGTCAGAGCCCTCTCGGTGCAAACTGAGATGGAGGAGGGACCCGCGCACCGAGGAACTGGAGATCCTCCAGTTCGAATCTCCTCCTAAAGAAACCCTTACGGTGCTAGTCCATATGATCCTCGAGCAGCTATTACTGCGGATGTGGGAGACCCCGGTGTCGGTGCCGGAGGTCAGCCGGCATATGATGCCATGTACTGCATCAGCAAGGGGCCGGGGTTCCTCAATCCCCCCCAACTCCCGCATAACTCTATGGTTGTCGAGGCAACCATGCAAAAATGCAAAAAACAGAAGGCTTACTCTTCTGTTTCCCCGGCAAGGACGCTCGAGGCTTCGATGTCCTCGGGCGCAAGTGCTACCAGGGTTCGATGCTGGGTTGTCGGATCCAGGCCTTTGAGCTATACATATGCATGTATTTAAAAGCCGTAACCTAGGAGTTATCGGGGTTCTCGGTGGAGATGGCCTGGGAACCTCTCCGTCAGTTCCAGGCTCTGACCTCGGGAATCAAGGACTGTTCAAAGATCTTCTCCCGGGCGGCCTACAACGGATTCGAATCGGCAGCTCATGTGGCAGTGGCTGGCTTCAGAGCTTGACGCCAAGCCTGGCTACAGCCCTCGGACCTTGAGCAGTGGGTCCAGGATAAGCTGTGCGATGTCCCATGCACCATCGAGAACTTGTTCGGCAAACCTATGGTCGACAAGGCAGCCGAGAAAGAGGCCGAGGTGGTGACATGCCAGAGATTCTCAAAGAAGACCTCTTCTTTTCCCTGTAAAAAACCCTCGATGAAAAGGTCCCTATTCCCCGGGAAAAAGGGGCACGTCCAACAACAGGGTTCTCACCCTAAGAGGCACAGGACCAAGGGGCCCAGAAGCCCAAGGCTCAAAAGCCCTAGGTCCTGGCTCCAGCCCTACCAGGGGGGAGCTTTTGACTCCCAGGGCAAAGCCTCCCTTCCCCCGGGAGACCTTCACCAGCCCACAGGGGTATGTCTGGCACTCTTTGCCCACAAGTGGGCCCAGATCACCTCAGACCAGTGGGTGCTGCAGGTGATAAAGGAAGGACACCTCGTTCACTTACAACAAATATCATCCAGGTTCTTCTGAGGAGAGCAGTGTGACCTCTCCTTCACCAGACCCTTCTGCTCTCTCAGAGCTTGCAGGTTTTCTCAGGGGCAACGTAGTGGAGCCTGTACCCAAGCACCTATGGGGAAAGGGCATCTACTCAAGGTACTTCCTTGTCCACAAAATAACCAGGGCCTCAGGCCCATACTAGACCTGTGCAACTTGAGCAAGCTTCTGGTGAGGGAGAAGTTCAAGATGCTCTCCCTTGGAACACTGCTGCCCTTCCTCCACCACATCCTAATCCATCCCTCCCACAGGCAGTACCTATGGCTTGTGGTGGGAGGAGGGCACTACCAATACAGAGTGCTTCCCTTCGGCCTGGCCTCCTCACCAAGAGCTTTTACCAAGTGCTTGGCGGTGGTCGCCACCCACTTGCACCTGCAAGGGACTTTCATCTTCCCCTATCTGGACGACTGGCTAATCAGAGGCAGTATTGCCTCAGAAGTCAGGCAAGCCACAGAACGTACATCCCTCCTGCTGTAGCACCTGGGGTTCATCATCAACTACCTCAAGTTCCATCTCACTCCAAGTCAAGGTCATAGGGGCACAGCTGGACACGCCACTGGTCAAAGCCGTCCTCCCAAGGGAAAGGGTGGACTGTATTGGTCAGTACCATCTCGCCTCCTTCTCCGCCTCTTGGGACACATGGCCTCAACGGTCCACATCACACCGGCTAGCCCACCTGCACATGCAGACATCCCAATGGTGCCTCCACTCATAGTGGACTCAAACCACGGGCAGGCAACGGGAAAGAATCACTCGCCAGCTGGCGGAGTCGCTCACCTGGTGGCTAAACCTTCACCGTCTTCAGATGGGAATGCCATTCCAGGCACCTGCACCACAGAGGACCCTGACAACAGATGCCTCACTCCTGGGGTGGGGGGTGCATTGCAGGGACTGTTGCATGTAAGGCAGCTGGTCCCCAGAGGAGTCGCTCCTACAGATCGATCTCGAATTCAGGGCAATCTTCCTGGCTCTGCAAGCATTATGCCACTGCCTATGGCGCCAACCTGTGCTGATACAGATGAACAACCAGGTGGCCATGTTTTATATCAACAAGCAAGGGGGCACAGGCTCGTTCTCCTATGCCAGGAGACAGTGGCCCTCCTCTCCTACGCAGCGTGCAACAGAATGCTCCTGCGAGCCGTGTACCTGTTAGGCCAGGACAAATGCTTAGAAGACAGGTTGAGCAGAGTTCTTTTGCCCACTCAAGTGGCACTTGAACCCCAGGGTACTGAAGCAACTCTTCCACCGCTGGGGCAGGCCCGTGATAGACCTTTTTGCCTCCCCAGACAATGTGCAACTACCGCACTTCTGCTCGCGCCAGCTGCACCCGCAAAGAGTGGTGGCAGATGCCTTCCTGATCCTGTGGTTGGAGAGCCTGCTATATGTGTTCTCACCAACAACCGCCCCCCCACCCCCGGTCGCCAAGATTCTCTTCAAGGTCCAAAGCAAGGGGGCGTCAGTTATTCTGATTGCACCCCAGTGGCCAGGCAGCCCTGGTTCCCTCTGCTGCTATCCTTGTCGGTGGCACTCCCAGTCCTACTGGGCCGGGCCCCAGGCCCCAGACCTCCAGTCCCAGGAGGACGACTCCCCTGTGCACCCCAACCTGGGCTTGCTAATGCTGACAGCGTGGCTGCTGAAAGGGTAGCACTGGCTCCTTTCAACCTTCCAGGGGAGGTTGAAGAGATCTTACTGGCCTCTCGAAAACCCTCCACTAGGCGGACCTACGCCTTTAAGTGGAGACAGTTTTCCATCTGGTGTGCGGAGAAGAAGGAGAATCCCTTCTCCTGCTATGTGCAACTGGTCCTTCAGTACCTGCTGCACCTGTCACACACCGGACTGCAATCCAACTCGGTGAGGATGCATCTGAGTCCATAGCCGCACACCACCACCCTCTCAAGGAAAACCCTTCTCTGGCCAGTCTCTGATCTCTAGGTTCCTCCGAGGCCTCCTGTTGTCCAAGCCCCTCCTCCGCCCCCCAGTGGCATAATGGGACCTCAATGTGATGCGCTCTCAGCTCACTAAACTGCCATTCGAGCTCCTGGCCACTTCCCACCTGAGATACCTTTATAGGAAAGTGACCTTCCTGGTGGCCCTCACATCCACTTATAGAGTGAGCGAACTCCAGGCCCTGATGGTGGACCCTCCATATACAAGGTTGTATAAGAACAGGGTGGTGCTCTGCACTTACCCCAAATTCCTCTCGAAGGTGGTATCCCCCTTCCACCTCAACCAAGAGGTGGTCCTCCCCACCTTCTTTTCGCAACCTCATGCCAGCAGGGAGGAGCTAATACTTCATACACTAGATTGCAAGCAGGCTCTGTCCTTGTACTTGCAGAGGACTCAGGCCCATTGAAAGGCACCTCAGCTTTTCGTATCTTATGACCCCAGCCATCTAGTGCTCCCCATGACCAAGAGAACTCTGTCCACTTGAGTGGCGGACTGTATTGCCCTCGCTTATGAGTGAACTGGCTTCTCCCTTGAGCACCGGATCACAGTGCATAGTGTGAGGGCGATGGCCATGTCCTGTGCCCTTTCTCCTCTCAGTGCCAGTGACCGAGATCTGCAAGGCCGCCACATGGTCTTCATTTCATATGTTCACAGCTCACTACTGCCTGGAGAGTGAATCCCGCAGGGACAGTGCCTTCAGCCTGGCAGTACTCTGTAACATTCTTGGGGTGTGGGCAACTCCTTCCCTCTGACCCTTCTGTGTTCAGGCTACTGGAGTGATAGTGTCGCTGGACGCTAAGGTCTTGCAGAGTCTCTCAGTAGGGACTCATCTTCTGCAACTCACGTCTTCCTGATTTACTTATTTATTTAACAATTTTTCTATACCGCCTTATCTTGAATCAAGGTGGTTTACAATAAAACTTCAATTTACAGAGAACTAACAATGGGAAAAACAACGCTTAACCAAGTATAGATTAACTTCATTAGTAATCACAAAAGGGATGGGAGAACTGGATCGCTGTTGGTGCTGTCTTGGTTTGGTCCTCGGCAACCTGGAGCTAGGGAGCCCCAACCTGGAGCTAGGAGCCCCATATGTGAGAACTGACTTACTGCTTGTTCCTGGAGAAAGCGTAGTTACTCACCTGTAACAGGTATTTGTTTGTTTATTTACTGGATTCAATATGAGGTAGATATTGTTAACAGGGAGGAGTGGATTGGTTTATGTTACTGTGGTGGATGCGTTTCGCAGGGTGGTTCTGTTTTTGTTCTGTAGTAATCCAAGAAGAGGTGTGTTTTTAAGGCTTTTTGGAAGTCCCATAGGTCATTGGTTGTTCTTAAGTTTTCCAGAAGTGTGTTCCAGAGTGATGGGGCATATATTGAAAAGGCTCTGTGACAGGTTGTCTGTTTTGCCTTAGTTTTATTCTTTGGTATTATTAAAAGGTTTTTATTGCTTTTCCATTTTGTTCTGTTTTTGGGGTCTTTGCTGATGAGAGTTTGTAATATTGGTGGGGATAGTTGGTGGAGGATTTTAAAGATAGTGAGTAGGGCTTTGTATTTGGTCCTGGTGATTTTGGGGAGCCAGTGGAGTTGTTTCAATGTTGGGGTTATGTGACTGGTTCTTGTTGTTCTGGTTATGATGCGGACTGTAGTGTTTTGGATCAGTTGCAGAGGATAGATTGGATTGGTAGACCTTGGTAAATGATATTCCAATAGTCCAGGATGGGCATTATTAAGGCTTGGCAAACTGTGCGGAAGTTTTTGGAATCCAGAAGAAGTTTGAGTTTTTGTATTGTTTTTAGTTCGTGATAGGCTGCTTTTGTTATCTTGTTTATTTGAGCTTGGAAGTTTAAATAAGTTTTGGTTGAGGCATATCCCCAGGAATTTAACTTCTTTTTTCACTGTTATGATGTTGTGTGATATTTGTAGAGTTTTTGGTGGAACAAAGGAGGTATTTCTTGTTATAAATATTGCTTCTGTTTTATTGTAGTTTATCAGTAGGTTGCGTTCCCAGTGCCGGTTTGATATTTCTTCTATGCATGATAATCTTGAGTAGTCGGGTTGGTCTATGTTGAATAGGGTGTGGACCATAATGTCATCCGCATAGATACTGTAGTTTATGTTGTATTTAGTTATTATGCTGCAGAGTGGCTGTAGGTAAATATTAAACAGCAGAGCAGAGAGTGCTGAGCCTTGTGGTACTCCTTGTAGTTGTTCTATTGGTGTTGATCGAAGTGTTCCAGATTTTACTTGTATTTTTCTGTGGATGAGGTATGATGTAAACCATTTCAGAGTTCTTTCCTGTATTTCAATTTCCTTTAGACGCTTGATAAGTGTATTGTGGTTTATAGAGTCAAAGACGGCTCTTATATCAATGAATACCAATATGGAGCATTGTTTGATGTTGTCTAGATTAGTTGTTAGGTTATCCAGGAGTGATGTGATGAGAGTTTCTACGCTGTGTTTGGGGTTGAACCCATGTTGGTGGAGGTCCAGAGAGGCATGCATATCCAGGTGATCTTGTAGCTGCAGTTGGACCACTTTCTCAATTATTTTTGCCTTAAATGAAAAGCTCGAGATGGGTCGATATGAGCTGGGATCTTTTGTGTCCAGGTTGTTGTGCTTTAGAATTGGTCTTACAATTGCTTGTTTGAGTATGGGAGGGATAGTGCCCAGTGTAAGGGAGAGTTTCACTGTTTTATTTATTTTATTTTTTATTTTATTTATTTACATTCTCTTATATACTGCGCTATTCTGCATCAGTGCGGTTTACATTGAACAAACTGAAATTACATTGAACAGGGCATTATAACTTGGAGATAACTATTTTACAGGGAACATGGGCTATGGAGGGTTAAGTGGCTTGCCCAAGACCACAAGGAGCACCTGTGGGACTAGAAATCCCAGTCCTTCCGGCCCAAGGTTGCTGTCTTCTACTGGGATTTGAACCCCCGACCTTCCGGCCTGAAGTACCTTGCCTCAACCACTAGGCCACTCCTCCACTCCTTGAGTAGAGTGGGGGCTAAATGTTCAGTTGTCATTTTGATCCAGGATATTGGACATGGATCAAGGGGGGAGGTTGTGGTGTTCAAATTGGTTATGATGTTTTTTAGCTCTTTTATGGATGGTATGTGAAAGATGTTCTATGAGTGAGCTTGTTTTCTTATTGGGTGCTTTTCCGTTATTGAAGGTTGGTTTTGGTTTGTGTTGGGTTTAAACTTTGTTTCAAGGAAGTTCACTATGGTTTGGGGTTCAATTAGGTTGTGTTCTTTAGGGTTTTCTTTTGTTAAAGTTCTTATTATGTTGAATAGCTCTCATGGTTTGTTTAGGGAACCCATGATTAGATTTGTATGGTATTCTTTCTTGCATTTATTTAATAGGGTCTGTTATTCTTTCATCTTGGTTGTGTAGTTGGTTCTGTCTTGTATGTCCTCCATTCATAGTAACATAGTAAATGACGGCAGATAAAGACCAGTATGGTCCATCTACTCTGCCCAGTATGATGGCAAGAGTAGGTGCACCTGCCGCTCCGTGCAGGCCACCCCTCCCCATGTCTCAGGGGGTCAACCCACCACTCCATGGAGGACACCCCTATTTGTTGAGAAATTAGATGGTTCAGTTTATTTGGATTTTATCCTCTTGCTGTAAAGGGATCCACTGTGTCTGTCCCATACCATTTTGAATTCCGTCACCGTGTTTGCCCATTCTTCTCCATCTACGTTCTGTTTTTCTCAAGGCTTGTTTCAATTTATTGATGTCATTGGAATACTGTGGTGCAATGTTCTTCCGGTTGTTGTGTGTTTTCTTATGCGGGGCAGTGGATGCATTGTGAATTGTTGAGTTCCAATTGCTTATTATCTCTTCTAGGTCTGTTGAGTCTTTGTTTATTTGTGGTAAGATTTGCTGTATAAAAGCATCTTTGTCAAACTGTTTGACTCTTTGTGTGTTCATCGTTTCTGTTGAAGTATTTTGTGCAGTGATGGTTATATGGAAGGTTATGATAAAGTGTTCTGACTATGGGAAAAGCATTACGGTTGGAGGTTGTGTGAGGTTCCTTTCTGTGTTTGGCATAAAGATGAGGTCAAGGGTTCTGCCTTTATTTTGGGTTGGAGTGAATAGTATCTGCCTATATTGTAGGTTCTCAATGGCTGGTATAAAGACTTGACCATGTCTTGTGGCTGTGGAGGGTATGTTGAGGGTCTCCCAGAATGATAAGGGGTCTTTGTGGGCTAGAGTTAGAGCATATTTCTTCTAGTATTAGTGATAGGTCTTCATTCTTGGTACCCGGTGCTCTGTATATTATGCAGAAAGCTATATGTTTATTTGAAATAGTTGTAATGTTGGAGCTGTCTGTATTTTGAGTAGATAAGGTGTTGAATCTTAGAGATTGTTTTGTGATGATGAGAACTCCGCTTCCTCTTTTATTGGATCTTGGACTGTTATGGGTTTCGTATGTTTGCAATGAGATTTGGTTTATTATTACTTGGTCTGTGTCTGTGAGCCATGTTTTTGTTATGCATATTATATCCAGTTGATGTTCCTCGATGTAATCAATTGTGGTAAGGAAGCTCATCCTGAGTTAGGAGAAAATGAAAAAACCAAAGAATTCACCCTAATAAAAGGACCTATTTTACAAGGTCAGAGAAATAAAACCACAGCCATACCTAGAAACCAGAAATTTCCCAGCTAGAACAGGTTTCAGCGTTCCCCTAGTGGAGTAAGGGAGAGTGAATACAGACCCAAGGTAAAAGACCCTTACGTCAGTAAGCTCCCTGATTACCCAGATGACCTAACCCCTGAGTCTTGTGCACTCTTCTTTTCTTTTACTGCCTATCTATCATGAGTTGTAACTTATTTTCCTTTTCTGGCCTGGCACCACCCTCTGTTAATTTTTGTATTTTGTAAACCGCTCTGCTTATTTAAGGGTGGTATATCAAATTAAATAAACATAAACATAAACAGGTGCCAGAGGGCAAGCTGATCTCCGTCACCTGGGAAGGGAAGAGGTGGAGTTGGAACCCTGTAGATTTAACCCTAGGTTAGAATATACAGGGGTTAGCAAGGAGAGCTGGAGGAGCAACGGGAACAGGAGCAGGAACAGCAGGAGAGGAGAGTGCTGGAGAGAGCCAGAGAGAGGTACAGAGCACGAGAGAGGAGAAGCTGCTACAAGCCAAGGCACAGGTACAAGCCTTAGAAGCCTGTCCCATACTGAGCAGTGCAGAGTTGCAGGAGACACTCTCAGCTCTAATGAGAGGCTGTCAGCTAAGCCCAGTGAGCTAGAACGAGAGATAGAACCAATGCAACTAGGAGAGCCTGATGCAGCTTTGAATGAGGAAGATATATTCATGGATTGCTCTTTGTGCCAAGCCTTAGCTACAGAGGGGTTGAAGGAGAGCCAACCTTAAGAGAAAACTCTCCAGAGCAAGGTAACCTTGAAAAGCAAGGAAGATGTTTTGTGAATACCCTGTGTTAAAGAGGGGAAACTTATGCCTAGAAGTGAGAACAAGCTGAAGCTGTATAATTGTGCTTGTTAAACACCTGCTATCCTGTGCAATGAGACGGCAAGAAGCCAAGCTAACGGTGAGAGGAAAAAGCTTTTGTTTTGCTTTTAAATGTTCCTAAGAAAACCTGAGTAGAGCTTTGTTTGCTTATTGGAAGTTTGTTCCTGTTGGAAGTTTTGCTTTGCTTATCCAGAGGAGTACAGCCTGGAAATGTTTGGAACTGAAAAGAAAGGAAACTGCCATTGAAGAAAGCTGTTTGTGTTTATGCTTTAACCAGCAAGGCTAGAGAAAGCTGGTAGCCTTGCTGTTAAAGGGGTTTTGCTTTTGAGCTGAAGAATACTGTAAGCTGATATTTTGTTTTGACATTTTGCTTATGTCCTGTTGTGTTTTTGAAAGAAACCTGGAGAAATAACCCTGAAAGAGGTAATTTAAGAACCTTGCATTTGAGTTTAATAAATTTCTGTCATTGCCTTACCAAAGAGCCAAACTACAAGTTTTTTTCTACCTGAAGCCATATGTGTAGCAGTTAAACTACATTTCCCAAGAAGCATTGCGGGGGAACCAGTCAGAGAAGGCTGAAAAGGGAAAGTTTCTATTAGAACCACGACCCTCCATGCTGAATGCAAGGAGCAAGGGCGTGACACAGTGATGATGTGGAGTTTGTTCCGTATGGATCGGGCATTGATCAGGGCACATTTCAGGGGGTGGGGGGACATGTGATTATTTTTTAGTTCTTTCAACAGGTTTGATGGGTTAATTTGAAGTAATCTGATGCGTCTCTTTTATGTTGTGTTTTGGTGTAGGCAGTGGAATGTGTTGAATCTGGTAACTTGTAGGATTGGTAGCTTATTATGCATTGTGTATTTTCTGTTGTGCTTGCCTTTAAGGTTTGGAGCAATATTACTAGGCAACAAAGTATTACTGTGGACTTTCTTGTATCCATGGTAGAGGGTATCTTGGGCGGACTTCAGATGAGTGTGTTGGATGTAGCCTTACTGCTGTTCCAGCTTGTAATATCCTCTTGAGTAAGGGGTCCGTTGCCTTTTGGAGTGGCTTTTGTCTCAAGGTTGCCTCATGCTTGGGTGTTCAGAGGATTAGCTAGTAAAATGGTCTGGGGGGGGGTGTGAGGTGCTACTGCGCTTGTCTGTCACGTTAGGCCTGCTATTTTTGATATGGTCAGTGCTGCCACTGAATGTATCAGTGGTTTAGCAGATTGACTCCAATGTGTTCTGGAGACATGTAAATACCGAGATCTCCCCTCGGCTCCTTTATCCATTTCCTGAAAAATGCTTTTTTGGCAACAACAGCTTCTCTGACCTCACCTTTAAATCATGCTGGCAGTTTTTTGGACTTCCTTCTGCTTTTCTTAAAGTGTGGAATGCAGCTGTTCTCTGGGAACTAGCAGGAAGTCAGTCCTCACATATGGGTGATGTTGGCACCGATGGAGCCCTTGCAGAAGCATTCCCCCACATTTCAAAGAAAGCCTTTGGGAGATGCTACCACGCATGCGTGGTCTCCTTCCCTCCCATGGATGCCATCTTGCTCAGTCTCCTTTTTTCCATGGAGCCCTTCAGATGTCTGTCTGGCTTGTCCCTGGAAAAAGTTGATTTTTTTCTCCTGAGTTTTATACTCGCCTCCAGTACTGCACCGGTACTCTTCCCGCCACCTGACCTCACTGTCTTGGCATCGAGTTTGGGTCCCTTTTTGTAGTTTTACATTTTTGGCATCTTAACGCCTTTTTTCCAATGGCAGCCTGGCAAGT
This sequence comes from Ichthyophis bannanicus, assembly GCA_033557465.1. NCBI lineage: Eukaryota > Metazoa > Chordata > Amphibia > Gymnophiona > Ichthyophiidae > Ichthyophis > Ichthyophis bannanicus. The sequence goes on from CM066031.1 coordinate 370,610,513, forward strand.
CTTCAAACTCGCTTTCCCCCATGGCTGCCAGTGGATTCAAGAAGTGTGACCGACACACACACGATTGCTGCCTTCGCTGCCTTGGGACGGACCATGACCCTACAGCATGCAGTCTCTGCAAAATGTTGTACAGCAAGGCCCTCAAGAGCCGCCAGCAGCAGCACGATAAGTTTTTCCCCACATCCCCGGTGCCTCCAGAGGCCAGGGCCTTATCTGAAGCCACAGCATATTGGGAAGGCCCCTCCGAACCCAAGTGGCACCATGGTTCTTCAGAAAGGGGGTCTCCCTCGAGGGAACCCAAGAAGAAGAAAACCTCGAAGGCAGCGTCCCTGGGTGGATCCGACAGGCTGGGTACGTTCCAAGCCGAGTCCCGCAGTCTGAGATGCTCGTCCGAGGGATCAGACAGGCAGCGGCCTGCAAAAGTCCCCCGAAAGGAATTGACCTCAGACCGGCCTCAGTCACCAGACACCATCCTCGATGAGGACTCACCTTCGGGGAACCGGTGTCTGGCCCGAGTCCCTTGGTGCCCGCACCGATGGCTGCGGTGCCTTCTGGTTTGGCAGCCCTAGAGAGCAGTTTGTTTGCCTTCATGGACCAGCAGCAGGCGCTGTTGTCTGGTACTATCGGTTCATCCGCCCTGACCACCGGGCTCTCGACATTGAAGATGTCTCCGGAGGCCGAGCTGATCCTCATGGTCCTTTGGCCTCAAGTCAATCCTTGGCCGCAGTCTCAATCCAGTTCTCACTTGACGGAGCCGAGATCGTCCCCAGCCAGTGCGCTTGATGCCGGCCATGGGGCCTCAGAGAGCCGTAGGCTGGGGTCGGCCCCGATGCCCGCAGACCATCCTTCCTTCGAGTCTTCTACAGACTCTCTGAAGGGGAGATGGAGGATAAGGAGTCGCCCGAAACCCGTCACCACCATGGCATCCCCTCAGACTCTCCTGCTTTGGAGCCCCGGTGCCAGTCTCCACCGGAGGACATATGGTTCCTTGACATTGTCAAGGACATGTCCAAGAACCTAGCATTCCTGATGGACTCTGAGGAGGACCTCGGGCGGATGAGTTAGAAATCCTCCAGTACGAGGCCCCTCCGAGGGAATCGCTCACGGTGCCCATCCCTCCCATCCTGGAATGGCTGATGCTCCGCATGTGGGAGACACCGCCATCGATGCTGGTGGTAAGCAAGTAGCTCGATTCGCTGTATTGTTTCCGTCCAGAGCCCGGGCTTCCAGAAATCACAGCTGCCGCACAACTCCATGGTGGTGGAATCATGCGTCGACTGATGCACCTTGGATGCTCTCGACAGAAAGTGTTACCAGGGCTCGATGCTCATCGCCCGCATCCAGGCCTACCAGCTGTTCATGGGCATGTACCTGACAGACCTGGCGAAGGAACTCGCTGGGTTCTCAGCTGGTCTGTCCGAGGAACTCCTGCAGCGGTTCTGGAACCTGGCCAAGGTCATCCGTGAGGGTTCCAAGTTTGTTCTCAGGCAGCCTATGACGGATTCAAGTCAGCGGCTCGAGTAGCGGTAGCGGGCATTGGTGCCCAATGCCAGGCTTGGCTATAGTCGTCTGACCTCGAGCAATGGGTTCAGGATAAATTGGTCGATGTCCCATGCCAAGGAGAAAACCTCTTTGGCAAGCCCATGACCGAGAAAGCTGCTGAGCTGGAGATCAAGATCATGACATAGGCCAGGCTCTCCAAAAAGACTGCTGCCTCTTCCCAGCGGAAGGGCTCAGGTAAAAAGCCCTTCTACCCAAGGAAAGGGGCTGCTTACAGAAACTACCTTCCTTTTCAGGCCTTCCCGCCTCCCAGCAGGGTCAGCAGGCCAAGGGACATGGACATGACCCTCGTAAGCAGAAGGCTCCAAAACCCCAGGCACTGGTGCCAGCCCTGGCCCAACCAGGGGGGAGCTTTTGACTCCTTGCGCATAACCTCTCCACTCCAACGAGATCAGCAACCCATAGGGGGACATCTGATCCACTCTGCCCAAAGGTGGATAGCCATCACCACTGATTCTGGGGCACTTTGTGTGGTCAAGGAGGGTTATCTCCTCCATCTGATTCAAACACCCCCCCCCCCTTTAATTTCCGGGAGAGCCCCTCAGGTCTCCCCTCCACTGGGACCTTCTACTGAAGGAGCTTGCAGATGTAAAACCCTCTTGCACCGAGGAAGTATCTCCAGGGCCATGTGCCCATGAGGGAAGGGTTAGGACAGCCGTTATAGTTGATGATTCGATCATTAGGCATGTAGATAGCCGGGTGGCTGGTGGACGTGAGGATCGCCTGGTAACATGCCTGCCTGGAGTAAAGTAGCCCAAATGCCCTCGAGTATGGAGCAGACAGAGCTTAAAGATCCCAAATTACCCATGTGATACCTGGGTACAAACTATATCGTAATGATAGAGCTGATCAAATTGGTGGAGGGGTTCCGCTCTATGTTAGAGAGGGCATTGAGTCAGAAAGGATTAAAGTTTTGCAGGAAAAAAAATTGGTGTAGAATCTCTATGGATTGAAATTCTAGGTAAAAAGGGGAAGGCGATGGCAGTGGGGGTGTACTATCGACCACCTGGCCAGAATGAACAAATGGATGATGAAATGCTCAAAGAAATCAAGGAAGCTAACAAAGGTTACAGCGCGGTAATAATAATGGGTGATTTCAATTACCCTGGTATCGACTGGGTCAGTGACACGACAGGACATGCTAGGGAGATAAAGTTCCTAGATGAAATAAATGACTGCTTCTTGGAGCAGCTGGTTCATGAACCGACCAGAGGGGAAGCCATATTAGACCTAGTCCTTAGTGAAACACCAGATCTAGTGCAAGAGATAAGGGTGTTGGGACCACTTGGCAATAGTGATCATAGCATGATCGCCTTTGATTTAATTAGTGGAGGAGGGATAGTAAGGAAATCCACAGTACTACCTTTTAACTTTCGAAAGGGAGACTATGATAAAATGAGGAAAATAGTTAAGAAAAAACTAAAAAGAGCAGTTGCAAAGGTTAAAGACTTACATCAAGCTTGGGTGTTATAAAATACTATCTTGGAAGCCAGACCAGCTGTATTCCACACTTTAAGAAAAGTGGAAGGAAGTCCAAAAAACTGCCAGCATGGTTTAAAGGTGAAGTCAGAGAGGCCGTTGTTGCCAAAAAAGCATCTTTCAGGAAATGGAAAAAAGAGCCAAACGACGAAACCTGGAAACAGCACAAGCACTGGCAGGTCAAATGCAAGGCATTGATAAAGCAGGCAAAGGGAGAATTTGAGAAGAAGCTTGCTGCAGAAGCAAAAACGCGAAATAAAGATTTTTTCAAGTACATTCGTAGCAAAAAACCTGTGAGAGAGTCGGTTGGTCCATTAGATGATAGAGGAGTTAAAGGGGCACTAAGAGGTGACAAGGCGATAGCGGAGAGACTGAATGAATTCTTTGCTTCGGTCTTTACTGAGGAAGATATAGGGATGTTACCCATGACTGAAGTGGTATTTAAAGGTGCGGAAGAATTGAAGGAAATATCGATACATCGGGAAGATGTATTACAACTATTACATAAACTGAAGAGTAGCAAATCACCTGGGCCGGATGGTATACATCCAAGGGTGTTGAAAGAACTGAAATATGAGATTGCAGACCTGCTATTAGTAATCTGTGAACTATCATTAAAATCATCTTTAATACTTGAAGATTGGAGGATCGCCAATGTAACACCAATTTTTAAAAAGGGTTCCAGGGGTGATCCGGGAAACTACAGACCGGTGAGCCTCACGTCAGTACCGGGAAAAATGGTAGAAACCATCATAAAGAATAAAATTACTCAGCATGTAGATAGTCATGGCCTAATGGGAGACAGCCAACATGGCTTTAGACAAGGAAGATCTTGTCTTACTAATCTGTTATGTTTTTTTGAAAGTGTGAATAAACAGGTGGACAAAGGTGAGTCGGTTGATAAAGTGTATCTAGACTTTCAGAAAGCCTTTGACAAGGTCCCTCATCAGAGACGTTTGGCAAAACTAAAGAGTCATGGGATAGGAGGCAGTGTACTACTGTGGATCAGGAACTGGTTAAAAGATAGAAAGCAGAGGGTTTGGGCTAAATGGCCAATTTTCCCAATGGAGAGAGGTGAATAGTGGTGTACCCCAGGGATCTGTGCTGGGTCCGCTGCTTTTTGACATATTCATAAATGACCTGGAAAGAGGAATAACGAGTGAGGTTATCAAATTTGCAGATGACACAAAACTATTTAAAGTTGTTAAAACCCAAGAGGATTGTGGAAAATTGCAAGAGGATCTTGATAAATTGGAAGACTGGGCATCAAAATGGCAGATGAAATTTAATGTGGACAAGTGCAAAGTTATGCACCTAGGGAAGAACAACCCAAACTATGGTTACACGATGCAGGGTTCCACATTAGGAACCACCACCCAGGAAAAAGATTTAGGCGTCATTGTGGATTACATGTTAAAACCCTCGGCCCAATGTGCAGCAGCAGCCAAGAAAGCAAATAGAATGCTAGGTATCATAAGGAAAGGAATGGAAAATAAAACAAAAGATATTATAATGCCTCTATACCATTCCTTGGTGAGACCGCACCTTGACTATTGTGTGCAATTCTGGTCGCCGTATCTTAAAAAGGATATAGCGTTATTAGAAAAGGTTCAGAGAAGAGCCACCAAAATGGTAAAGGGGATGGAAGGATACTCCTATGAAGAAAGGCTAAAAAGGTTAGGGCTCTTTAACCTGGAAAAGAGACGGCTGAGAGGAGATATGATAGAAGTCTATAAATTAATGAACGGAGTGGGACAGGTAAACGTAGATCAATTGTTTGTTGTCAGAATATAGAAAGACTAGGGGACATGCAATGAAGCTATAGGGTAAACTATTTAAGACAAATAAGAGAAAATATTTTTTCACTCAACGTGTAATGAAACGCTGGAATTTGTTACCAGAGGATGCAGTAAAGGCTGTTAGTGTAGCTGGGTTTAAAAAAGGTTTGGAGAAGTTCCTGGAGGAAAGGTCCATAAACCTTTATTAAAAAGGGACCCAGGATATCAGTGCTTGACCCAATATAAGCATTGTGGAACCTGTGTCTTTTGGGGAAACTGCTAGGTACGTATGACCTAGATTGGCCACTGTTGGAAACAGGATACTGGGCTTGATGGACCTTGGTCTGACCCAGTATGGCATATGTTATGTTCTTATGTCTTCTTGAGAACAAAGCGGTGGAACCAGTTCCCCACCGTCTCAAGGACAGGTGGTTCTATTCCAGGTACTTCCTTGTGCCAAAAAGAACAGGAGGCCTAAGGCCCATCCTCAACCTGCGCTATCTTAACAAGTTCCTGGTGAGGGAAAAGTTTCAGATGCTCTCCCTTGGAATATTGCTGCCTTATCTACAGCAGGGAGGTTGGCTCTGCTCCTTGGATCTGAAGAATGGCTATACCCAAATCCTCGTTCACCCCAAATACAGGCAGTACCTGCGATTCATGGTGGGGAGTGGACACTACCAGTATAGGGTGCTGCCTTTCGGCTTGGCCTCCACCCCAAGGATCTTCACAAAAAGCTTGGTAGTCATGGCAGCCTTCCTCTGCCTCCAAGGGGGTCTTTGTTTTCCCCTACCTCAACGACTGGCTGTTAAAGGGAGACATGGCCTCAGAGGTGCAGCAAGCAACTGCGCGCACCATCCAGGTCCTGCAGCACTTGGGGTTTGTGCTAAACTACGCCAAGTCTCACCTCCTTCCAACACAATATCTGGAGTTCATCGGGGCCAGACTGTACACCCTCGAGGCAAAGGCCTTCCTTCCCAAGGAGCGAGCCGCTCACCTAAGGGCCCTGGCTCTGGATGTGCAGCACCGTCCCTCGGTGCCTGCTCTGCTCCTCTTGCGCCTTCTCGGGCACATGACATCCACGGCCCACGTCACCCCAGATGCCTGCTTCCATATGAGGGGCCCTTCCAGTACAAAGTATCAGTGACCCGCCAGTTGGTGGACTCTCTGACCTGGTGGTAGACTCCCCAGTGTCTCAAGGCGGGGATGCCTTTTCAAGCCCTGAGCCCCTTAAGAGTCCTCACCATGGATGCTTCCCTGCTCGGCTGGGGAGTCCACTGCTAGGAGCTCCGCACCCAGGGCAGCTGGTTGCAGGAAGAAAGTATCCAGCAGATCAACCTGCTGGAACTACGGGCAATATACTTAGCTCTCCGAGCTTTTTGCCACCGCCCACGTCACCAGCTGGTGTTGGTCCAGATGGACAATCAGGCGTGGATGTTCTGTGTGAACAAAGAGGGGGGTATGGGGTCTCGTGCACTCTGCTGAGAGACAGTGGTCCTCTGCTCCTATGCAGTCCGACAGGGTATTCTCCTGCGGGCAGTACATCTGCCAGGCCAGAACAACCTACTAGCCAACAGATTGAGCAGGGTCCTCCAACCACACGAGTGCCAGCTGGACCCCAACGTGGCCAACCGGCTCTTCCAGCTCTGGGGGGAACTGGTGATAGACCTGTTCGCCAGCCTGGACAACTACCAGTTGCTGCGCTTCTCCCGGCAGGCCCATCCCTTCATGGTAGCGGCGGTCACGTTCCTTGTCTCATGGTTGGAGGGCCTCATGTACGCCTTACCTCCCATGCCGTTGGGTGCCAAAACCTTGTTCAGGACCCTCCACGACAAGGCCTCTCTCATCCTGATAACCCCTCGATGGCCCAGGCAACCGTGGTTCCCGCTACTTCTCTGATTATCGGTGGATATCCCCATCCTGTTGGGGTACTCTCCAGGGCTCCTGTCTCTGGAGGAAGGTTCTCTTCTGCACCCAAACTTGGGGTCCTTGACACTGACAGCATGACTGCTGAAAGGATGACCCTAGCCCCTTTCAACCCTTCAGGTGAGATAGAGGAGATCCTGCTGGCCTCTCGTATGGCTTCCACTAGGAAAGCTTACACTCTTTAATGGCGCAGGTTTTCAGCTTGGTGTACAGAGCACGGGACGGACCCATTCTCCTGCCTGGACCCATTCTCCTGCCTGATGGGATTGGTGTTACAGTACCTTCTCCACCTCTTGCAATCCGGGCTTAAATCTAACTCCGTCAGGGTGCACCTTAATGCCCTGGTGGCGCATCACCACTCGGTGGATGGCAAACCCCTCTTGGTCCAGCCGATGGTGACCTGCTTCCTAAGGGGTCTGCTCTTATCGAAGCCCCTGGTTCACACTCCAGCGACTGAGTGGGACCTCAGTGTGGTATTGGGGCAGCTCACTCGCCCGCCCTTTGAGCCTCTGGCTACCTGCCACCTACGAAACCTCTCATGGAAGGTGGCATTCCTGGTCGCACTCGCCTCCACTTGCAGAGCTTCAGGCCTTAGTGGTGGAGGTGCCCTATACCAGGTTCTATAAGAACAGAGTGGTGTTCTGCACGCAACCTAAATGCCTTCCAAAGGTGGTGGTACCTTCCATCTCAACCAGTAAGTGGTTCCCACCTTATTTCCAAGACCTCACACCAATTAGGAGTTAGACGGTCCTTCACACTCTGGACTGTAAGAGGGCCTTGTCCTTCTACATCCAACATAATCAGGGCCACCGCAAAGCTGCTCAGCCTTTCGTCTCATACAACCCCATCGTTTGGGGGAGGCGGTGACCAAACGTACACTGTCTACCTGGGTAGCGGACTGTATCACCCTCGCCTATGAACAGGCGGGGCTCACACTGGAAGGCCGTGTCACAGCCATGGCGGCCTCAGTGACAAACCTGCATTATGTCCCAATGGTGGCAAACCTGCATTATGTCCCGATGGTGACAAACCTGCATTATGCCGGGCCACCACCTGGTCTTCAGTCCATACCTTCGCAGCTCATTACTGCCTGGAAGGGGAGTCCAGACAGGACAATGCCTTCGGCAGAGCTTAGCTCTGTAATCTTTTCGGGGTTTAGGCAACTCCCACCCTTCAGTGTTCAGGCTACCAGAGCGCTGATTTCCATCGGACACAGGGGTCTGTAGCTATGGAATCAATTGCTGCTGTTCATGGCTCCCCTTGAGAGAGACCGTGTTTTTTCGCTATGGGCTTTTGGTAACCTGCATCTGGGGAGTCCCATATGTGAGGACTGACTTCCTGCTTGTTCCTGGAGAAAGCTTAGTTACTCACCTGTAACAGGTATTCTCCTGGGACAGCAGGAATCAGTCCTCACAACCCTCACTCCTCTCCTTGGAGTTGCTTTTTTACCATCTTTTATTTTGCTGTCTTTTAGCTATGTCATTTGATTGAGCAAGATGGCACCCTTGGGTGGGAAGGGGACCACGCATGCGTGGTAGCATCTCCCAAAGGCTTTCTTTGAAAGCTGGGGGAATGCTTCTGTGAGGGCTTCATCGGTGCCGACGTCACCCAAATGTGAGGACTGATTCCTGCTGTCCCCAGAGGTCACCATTGGTTGGACCGAAAGGGGTTTGCCATCCACCGGTCCAGTGGTGATGCACTGCCTGTGAGTATCTATGATGTCTGGGCTTTCAAGATAGTATTTGAAACACCACCCATGCTGGATGTAAAGCTTTAACTTTTGCAACTGCTCCTTTTAGTATTTTCTTAACTGTTTTCCTCATTTTATCCTAGTTTCCCTTTTGAAAGTTAAAAGGTAGTACTGTGGATTTCCTTGCGGTCCTTCCTCCATTTATTAAATCAAACGTGATCATACTATGATCACTATTGCCAGTTGGCCCCAACACCCTTATCTCTTGCACCAGATCTTGTGTTCCACTAAGGACTAGGTCCAAAATGGCTTCCCCTCTTGTTTGTTCATGAACCAGTTGCTCAAAGAAGCAGTCATGTATTTCATCTAGAAACTTTATCTCCCTAGCATGTCCTGCTGTGACACTGACCCAATTGATACCGGGGTAATTGAAATCACCCATTATTATTACTGTGCTGTACCTTTTGTTAGCTTCCCTGATTTCTTTGAGCATTTCATCATCCATTTGTTCATTCTGGCCAGGCGGTTTATAGTACCCCTCCACTGCTATTGCTTTCCCCTTCCCGTTTTTTATGGAATTTCAATTCTTAGAGATTCTACATTGTATTTTGTTTCCTTCAAAACTTTGTGACTCAATGCCCTCTCTAGCATAGAGCGCAACCCCTCCACCAATTTGATCTGCTCTATCATTATGATAGAGTTTGTACCCAGGTATCACAGTGTCCCACTGGTTTTCGTCCTTCCACCATGTCTCTGAGATACCATCATATCTAACCTTTCATTTAGTGCTACACCTTCTAACTCTCCCATCTTATTTTTAGATTTCTAGCATTTGCATACAAGTATTTTAGAGGCTGTATTTTATTTTTATTAATCTGGTTATCGGTAGTCAGGGATAATTTGGAATCTTTAAGCTCTGTCTGCTCTGTACTTAAAACATTTGGGTTACTTTTGTCATTAATGGAACTTCACTGTTGATATGCCCTAACTTCAGGTTTTTGCTAGTATCCTTCAAGGATACATTGTTATGAACCATGCGCTGTTGGGTGACTGTCTGCTTTCCCCTATTATCTAGTTTAGAAGCTGCTTTATCTCCTTTTTAAATGTTAATGCCAGCAGCCCGGTTCCATCCCGGTTAAGATGGAGCCCATCCTTTCGGAAAAGCCCCTCCTTTCCCCAGAATATTGCCCAGTTTCTAACAAATCCAAAATGCTCTTCCTTGCACCATCATCTCATCCACACATTGAGACTTCAGAGCTTTGCCTGCCTTTGGGGTCCTACATGTGGAATAGGAAGCATTTCGGAGAATGCTACTCTGGAAGTTCTAGATTTCAACTTCTACCTAGCAGCCTAAATTTGGCCTCCCGAACCTCCCTACCACACTTTCCTGTGTTATTGGTACCAACATGTACCAAGACAGCAGACTCCTCCCCAGCACTATCTAAGACCTTGTCAGGTGGCACGTGAGGTCCACTTCCTACGCACCAGGCAGGCATGTTATCAGGTGATCCTCATGCCCACCAGCAACCCAGCTATCTACATGCCTAATGATTGAAGCACCAACTATAACGGCTGTCCTATCCCTTCCCTGGAGAAACCACCTCGGTGCAAGAGGGTTTTGCATCACCTGGAGGACAAGTCCTAGCTACAGGATCACTTCCTGTCACACTAGGGCGATGCTCTCTTGTCACGTGTTCTCTCTCCTCCATGGCAACAGGGATGCTGCCAGACTGGAAGTGGGACTTCAGTACTACATACCTGTAGGTCTCGTCTATGTACCTCTCTGTCTTTCTTATGTTCTCCAAGTCTTCTACTCTAGCTTCCAGAGATTGGATTCGTTCCCTGAGAGCAAAGGGCTCCTTGCACTTACTGCACACATAAGACCCCTCGCCAACTGGGAGAAAATCATACATGTGACACTCAATGCAAAAGACTGGAATGCCCCATCTCGCTGCTGGACTGCTATCTGCATCTTAGTTTTAAGGTTGTGTTTAGGTATTTAAGTGGTTTTCTTACTTAGGTTTTGCTGGGGATACTTATACTAATAAAACTTTACTTATCGTCCCTCCAGTCTAGTCTCGAACCTCTGGGTTTAAGCACCTCCTCTCGCAGCTTGGAGACTGAGCAGCTCTCTTCATAAGAAGCGCCTCCCGGCGCTGAAGGTCTCTTCGCCGCCTCCACAGCCCACGGCAGCTCTCCCACGCTGGGATCGAGCAGCTGGGGCTGCAACAAGACCGGCCAGCACCAGCTCCCGCTGACGACTTCGGCTGCCCAATCGGGGCAGAGCAGCTCTCTTCATAAGAAGCGCCTCCCAGCGCTGAAGGTCTCTTCACCGCCTCCACAGCCCGCGGCAGCTCTCCCATGCTGGGATCGAGCAGCCGGGGCTGCAACAGACCGGCCAGCACCAGCTCCCGCTGACAACTTCGGCTGCCCAATCGGGGCAGAGCAGCTTTCTTCATAAGAAGTGCCTTCCGGCGCACCTGTGCCTGGCAGGCCCGTGCCTGAGGGCCTCGCCAGAGGGCCCTTTGGTGTGGCCCTTAGGCGGGGACCAGGGAAAAGTCAACTGACACAGAAGGACCCAAGTCAGTAACGTGGAACATCGCAAAGCTACTGGCAGACTCAAGGAGTGCTACTACTACTACTACTACTACTACTACTCTACGAGCACGAGCATTTGTAGTCACCTCCAGCAGCAGCCACATCGGGAGCCACACCAAGACTGTGCAGCCATCAGATCTTCACTCTTCTACCTTATTGCCGGACCCGCGCTACAGGTCCTCTATTCCCTCAAGCGTTCCTTGAATACTCTGCCGACTGAACTACGGCCCCACAGAGACACAACACAACTGAGAGGTCTCCTTCACGCCCCAGACCCATTGGAAGCAGCACCTAAACCCACCTCGGGATGGAATAGGTATGACAAAGACTAACAGAAACATGCTTTAAATCTGGTTGATCAACAAATGATTAGATAGTCCACACTACAGGACTGTGTTGTATAGATATTTAGAACTAGTTGATAAATCTATATACCCATGAGCCTATAGATAGTTAATATTCCCAGCTGTATATTTTTATTTCCAGCCGTATGTTTTCTGTGCTTGACTGTAGTATTTCATCTAACCCACCTAATGCCAAAGACATCATCTGCCCTCTAACACATGCACAATCTCCTGAAGAGTACAACTCTACAACCTACTCACACATTAAGGCCCTATAATCTCAAGGTAGCTCAAACATAAGGAATGGATCACCTCATGACAACATTAATCTGTGGCTACCTCCTCTTAGGGCTGATCAGAAGCACTCTAGCCCTAACAAGCACTCACAAACACATACCTATCCTACAGGGACATGGGAGGAGATGGTCAAGAGACCCCCTCCACAAGTCAGTAGATGATATGCAACCAACATACCAACACCTACTCCACATCGCAATTCAACACACCACAAATGTAAAAAAAGATAACCTACCTCCACAAGACTTAAAGGCCGCCCTTATAAATGCGCGTTCAGTCTGCAACAAATGGCCGATCATCACCGACCTAATAGCCCTCCACAACCTAGACCTGCTCCTGATCACACAGACTTGGCTAACAAACTCTGACACGGTCCTCCTCAACCATCTGCTACCCCCCAACTTTACAATACACTGTTGTCACAGAGGCGACAAAAGGGGCGGGGGAGTACTCATACTTGCCAAAACAGACCTCAATTTTCACCTCTCCAACAGTACCAACACATCCAACCTTGACATAGTAGTCATAGCAAACAATCACTGCTCCATCAATTTGCTGTATAGAGCTCCGACCCCATCACCTGATGACCTAGCCATGATAATTGAGCTGGCCTGCAATACCCCAAGCCTGTGTACCCCAAACTGGATACTAGGAGACTTCAATCTGCCATCCCTACATGACTCTCAAGCGTCAGCTTTCCTTGATGCACTGACAGACCTAGGATATCTGCAGCAAATCAACGAACCAACCCCACACAAAGGGTAACACGCTGGATTTGATCTTCGCTCCACTAACTGTCCGCAACGCAGCCCTCCTCACCTCACCAACCTACACCGAAGTACCATGGTATGACCATAGAAACATAGAAATATGATGACAGAAAAAGACCACATGGCCTATCTAGTCTGTCCTTCCATAACAACAACTACAACAGTCCACTTTTTACCTTTAGAGATCCTCTGTGTTGGTCCCATGCTTTTTTGAATTCAGTTACTGTCCTCATCTCTACCACCTCCACTGGGAGACTTTTCCATGGATCTACTACTCTTTCTGTAAAGAAATATTTTGGCATATCACTCCTGAATCTATCTCCCTTCACCCTCATCCCATGTCCCCTCGTAGCAGAACTTGCTTTCAATTGAAAGAGGCTCTCTCCCTGAACATTTATGCCACGGAGGTATTTAAACATCTCAATCATATCACCTCTATCCCGCCTTTCCTCTAAGGTGTACATATTAAGATCCTTAAGTCTGTCCTCATATGCTTTATAATGAAGCCCATTAATCATTTTAGTAGCCACCCTCTGCACCGACTCCATCCTGTTCACATCCTTTTGAAGGTGCGGTCTCCAGAATTGCACACCATACTCCAAATGAGGTCGCACCAAAGACTTATACAGAGGCATTATCACCTCCTTTTTTCTGCTAGCCATTTCTCTCCGTATGCACCCAAGCATCCTTCTAGCTTTTGCCGTCGCCTTTTCTACCTGTTTAGCTACTTTAAGATCATCAGACACAACCAAGCCTAGGTCCTGCTCTTCTTTAGTGGACAAAAGTACTTCACCTCCTATACTGTATTTCTCCCTTGGATTGCTGCAGCCCAAATGCATGACCTTACATTTTTTAACATTAAATCCCAGCTGCCAAATTCTAGACCATTCTTCAAGCTTAGCTAGATCCCTCCTCATGTTATCTACACCTTCCTGGGTGTCTACTCTATTGTAAATTTTGGTATCATCTGCAAAGAGGCAAACCTTACCCGACACAGCCCTTCCACTATATCACTAAAAAAGATGTTAAAAAGAATCGTACCAAGGACAGATCCCTGGGGCACACCACTGGTAACATCCTTCTCCTCAGAGTGAGCTCCATTTACTTGTACTCTTTGTCGCCTCCCACCCAACCAATTTCTAACCCAAGCATTAACTTTAGGGTCCATCCCTAGGGTGCTCAGTTTGTTTATAAGTTGCCTGTGAGGAACAGTGTCAAAGGCTTTACTGAAATCTAAATACACCACATCTAGAGCTCTCCCTCGGTCCAACTCCCTGGTCACCCAGTCAAAGAAATCAATCAGATTTGTCTGACAAGACCTGCCTCTGGTGAATCCATGCTGCCTCGGATCCTGTAATCCGCTGGACTCCAGAAACCTCACTATTTTCTCTTTCAGCAGCGTTTCCAATAATTTACTCACCACCGAAGTTAAACTAACCGGCCTGTAGTTTTCAACCACATCCTTACTTCCGCTTTTGTGTAAAGGCACCACATGAGCCTCTCTCCAGTCCTTTGGCACCACTCCAGACTCCAACGAGGCATTGAAAAAGTCAGTCAGTGGAGTTGCTAGAACGTCCCCAAGTTCCCTCAGTATTCTAGGGTGTATCCCATCCGGTCCCATCGCTTTGTCTACTTTAAGTTGAGCTAGTTTCTCACAAACACAGTCTTCTGAAAATTGTTCAAGATGTCCCTCGCTTCTGTTCTTATTTGTGGGTGTTTTCTGAGGTCCTGCTCCTTGTTCTTCATCTGTGAACACAGAACAAAAATATTTGTTAAGCAATTCCGCTTTATCCTTATCAGCTTCTACATATTCCCCCCCTGCACCCTTGAGTCTGACAATACCACTTTTGCCCTTCCTCTTCTCACTAATATATCTGAAAAATGTCTTATCCCCCCATTTTATTGCATTGGCTATTTCCTCCTCCTTTTGAATCTTTGCCTTCATGACTACTTTGCTAGCTTCTCTAAGTTTTTCCAAATACAGATGCCTGTCTTCCTCTCTCTGTGATCTCTTGTATTTCATGAAGGCCTCCCTCTTTTTCTTCACTTTTTCAGCTACTTCCTTCGAAAACCATTGCGGTCTCCTGTTCCTTTTGCCTTTATTTACCATTTTAACAAAAAGGTTGGTTGCCCTTAAAATACCCCCTTTCAGTTTTGCCCACTGTTTTTCTACATCCCCCAGCTGTTCCCCTCCCACTAACGACTCTCTGAGGTATTGGCCCATCTTCGCAAAGTTAGTCTTCCTAAAGTCTAAGATCCTCACCTTGGAATGGATTCTAACAGCCCTAGTCCTAATACTGAACCACACCATCTGGTGATCACTGGATGCAAAATGATCTCCCACTACAACATCAGAAACACTTTCACCATTGGTAAGCACCAAGTCCAGTATGGCCCCTTCACGTGTGGGGTCTGTTACCAATTGCCTGACTAGTTCTCCCTGTAGAGAATCCAGGATCTCCTTACTTCTAGATGATACTACAGCAGGAATGTGCCAATCAACATCTGGCATATTGAAATCTCCTATCAGTAGCACTTTCCCATTCCTAGCAATGCTGCGTATGTCTTCAATTAACTCTCTGTCCACCTCTTCCTCTTGTGAGGGAGGTCTGTATATCACACCAATGCAAATAGATTTCTCTTTCCCTCTTTCTAGTTTAACCCACTATGCCTCCTCTCTCCCTTTTAAGCTCTGTAATTCCAAAGCTTTAATAGTAGTTTTTACATATAGTGCCACTCCTCCTCCCCTTCTTCCTACCCTGTCCTTTCTGAATAAAGTATAGCCAGGTATAGTTACATCCCAGTCATGGTTTTCTGTGAACCATGTTTCTGTAACTGCCACTAAATCCAAGTCGGCCACTCCCACCAAAGCTTCAACTTCAGGGATCTTATTTCCCATGCTACGGGCATTAATACACACTGCTTTCCATATGTTACCCCTGTTACCCATTTCCATAAAGGTATTTAATGTATCACCTACCTGGGGGCTTTCACTTACCTGGGGTCTTTCTTCACCCATCCCCAACGAATCTAGTTTAAAGCCCTCTTCAGTAAATTAGCCAGTCTACTACCGAAGATGCGTTGATCTTTCTTGGACAGATGGATGCCATCTCTGCTCTGCAACCCTTGAAACAGCATCCCATGGTCTAGGAAACCAAAACGCTCTCGATGACACCATCCACGCAGCCATGCATTCATCTCCAGGATGCGAGCCTCTCTGCCTTGGCCTTTACCCTCAACAGGGAGGATTGAAGAGAACACCACCTGTGCACCTAACTGCTTCACCCTCTGTCCCAGAGCCATGAAGTCACTTTTGATACGTTCCGTGGTATACCTGGCAGTTTCATTTGTTCCAACATGGATTAGCAACATTGAGTAATAGTCAGTGGGCTTGATGAGTCTCGGCAAACTCTCCTTAACATCTTGGATTTTGGCACCAGGCAGACAGCATACCTCTCTGGACATCAAGTCTGGTCGGCAGATGGACGCCTCAGTACCCCTCAGAAGAGAGTCTCCAACCACCACTACCCTTCGTTTCCTTCTGGTCACTGATTCTGCAAGTTTGGGGTACTTAAACTCTGGTTCTTCCCTTTCCAGGGATGCTTTCACCTCCGCCACTTCCAGGGCTGCATAATGGTTCTTCAATTCAAGGGCTGGAGAAGTTGGATTGGTGATTTTGCAGGCCCTGGTGACTTGTGTCCAACCATCGACATTCTGTTGGCACCCATCTTCTCCTGTGCTGGAGAGCTTGGTTGCTGCAAGAAGCATCTCATCAATGTACTTCTCACTGTCTTGAATGCTCCTCAGCCTCGCCAGCTCCTCTCTGAGTTCCTCCACTTGTTTCCTCAGAGCTTCAGCATGCAGGCACCCTGCACATGGAACCGGTCCTTCAACTGGCATTAGGACCTCTGTCTGGACCGAGGCAGAAGCTGTAACGGGGGCAACAGCTTTAGCAATACGATTTTTCCCAGCCATTGTTCTGTTCGTGGAGCTTAGGTATCTGTTAAAGCAAAAGAGAGAGATCTATCAAGTACCAGCCGGTTTCACAGCTTGCCTTTCAGAGAAAAAGCAGTTAAATCTCTTTAATTATATTCAAAATGTGCTGGTCCAATTCTCTGTGATTTGTTAAAGGGGGAGGTGCCCTATAAAGCAAGACTGCTCACTAGGGGTGGGTGGGAGTTGAGGTGGGTAGGAAGGGAACTAACACCTGATTAGGTGTTAGCAGTTTCTAAACCTGAGGAGGTTACTGGAGTTCAGCAACCTACTTTGCTAAAGGAAAGTTCCCCTAAAGCACCAAAAAGAAAGTAACCTTGCTTTAAAAAATATACAAAAAACCCTTTTAAGAGCTCCCAGTCAGAGAGCTAGCAATGTAATATAATAAAACAAACAAACAAACCCTCAAATCCTTACTGTTTGTTGATCTGTGGAGCCCTGGTTAGGAAAGCCTCAACAGGGCAGGGCACTGGAGCCTTTTATGCAGGCTTCAACTGCACTCAGGAAACAGGCCCACTAACTCCTGATTAGATGTTAGCAGTTTCTAAACCTGAGGAGGTTACTGGAGTTCAGCAACCTACTGTGCTCAAGGAAAGTTCCCCTAAAGCACCAAAAAGAAAGTAACCTTGCTTTAAAAAATATACAAAAAACCCTTTTAAGAGCTCCCAGTCAGACAGCTAGCAATGTAATATAATAAAACAAACAAACAAACCCTCAAATCCTTACTGTTTGTTTGATCTGTGGAGCCCTGGTTAGGAAAGCCATAAGCTAATCGCGTTCCAAATTCCCATGGAAAACCAGCTCAGGAAGCTTCCTGGAAACAAGACAAACCCCACAAGAATACCCCCACGAAGTTTCCACCCTTTCAACAAGGAAACCATCATGAATCGCACACAGCCACTTCTCAGCATGACAACAACAAACCTTGATAAGCTAGTCTCCAGCTGGAATGACAGCCTTAGTTCCATTGCACTACGCACGGGGCACAATAAAGCCCCAAGGAAAAGGGCTGCTGCACCCTGGTACTCAAAATAACTACATGATTCCCTCCTCAGACTCAGAAAACTTGAAAGGTGATGGAGGCGTTCACGATCCACAGAAGATCAGGAAGCTTATAACCTCCAACTAGCAACGCACCGCAAGGCGATAACGGAGAAAATAAGACAAGCACACACAGACACACTACGACGATCGCTAAGGAAACCACACGACTTATTCAACCTAGTCAAGAACCTAACGAGAGAACTTGGACCAGTGCAAAAAAACGAGATCCACGCCCAAGACTATGCTGACTTCCTTCAATCAAAAGTATGCCAAACCAGCAAGTCTGACGCACCCGCCTCCAACAAAGTGCAAACCAATGCAGGGAAACTAACAACATTCTCCACTCCTTCACTTAAACAAATTGCTGACACCATCTCCACAATCAACACCTCTACTGCGCAGACCGATCCCTATCCCGCCTTTTGGATAAAGGAACTAAAAACAGAGTTTAGCCCATTCTTAGCCAGACTCTTTGACACATCATTCACATCAGGATTTTTCCCCCTAAATCTCAAACACACATCTATCAGACCTCTGCTGAAAAACAGCAAGCTTGACCCTCAGAAAGTGGAATCATATAGACCAATTGCCAGTATTCCACTCCTGGCCAAGATAATAGAAAAGGAGGTCCAATGCCAGATACAACAACATGTCAACAATGTCGCGCCTCTAGAGCATTGCCAACATGGCTTCAGAGAAGCCCATGGTGTCGAGATGCTACTCACCACCCTATTCAACAACATTCTCAACACAATAGATAACATTCACCGTGGTGTGGCTCTTATATTCTTGGATATCGCCACAGCATTCGACTCAGTATGCCACTCAACCCTCCTGAAACAGCTCGAGGAGAAAGGCATCTGTGATTTAGCCCTAACCTGGTGTAAATCATACTTATCTGATAGATGGCAGCATGTGCGAACAGAGATATCAACATCTGAACCATTCCACCAGAAACAGGGCGTTCCACAGGGATCCTCCCTATCAGCCCTAATGTTTAACATTTACATGCAGCCCATCTGCGACCTCATACACGCATTCAACATTGAGTGCATGATATATGCTGATGACGTCTGCTCTACACACCTTTCAAGACTGACCAGATCAATCTCTCATCACTAACGAACTGTTTCAATGCAGTGGAAAATTGGCTCCAAAATCTGAATCTCCGGATACAGCACAAGAAGACGGAAGTGCTGTTCATTACCAGAAACCCTAACTTCTGTCCACCAGCCTACCTAAAAGTCGGAGATGTAGAACTGCAAACCAAGTCCACAATCCGTTACCTGGGCGTAACACTGGACCAAAAACTGGACGTGAAGACACACATTGGCAACATGGTGAAATCAGCATATCATAAAATCAGGACACTCAGACATCTACGCCCCCTGCTACAACCTGATGATTTCAGAACGATCTTTCAGGCACTAACTATTCCACATCTCGACTACGCCAACGCGATACTGCAAGGGTTACCACAATCAACCCTAAGTCACTCAAACTTGCCATGAACTCTGCAGCCAGAGTTCTAAATGGGGCCTCAAGGCGAGAACACATAACACCTATCCTCAAGTCTCCACTGGCTCCAAGTCCACTGTAGGATCGCCTTCAAGATCCTGCTACTAACATTCAAGGCCATCAATGGGCTCTCCCCCTCATCACTTGCGAGCATCACCTCCATGACTCCCCCCACCAGGACCAGATGACTTACAGCAATAAACACTATGGTAATCCCCAAAACAATAACTCAGTGTACACAGTCAACCGCAAACAGGGCTTTCAATCTTTGTGCACCTAGATGTTGGAATGCCCTGCCACCCAACATACGAGCAATCACAGAGATGACGAAATTCAGGAAGACACTGAAGCACCACCTCTTCACCAAGTGCTACCCGGAAGTAGGTACGCCAAAGTGCCCCGCACACAATCACAGATCCATGACTACCCAGTAACCATACCGCAATGCGATGTATATATGTATATATATTTTCTGGTATTTTTGTGTAAATAGTGGAGCGGAGAAGTGGCCTAGTGGTTGGGGCAAGGTACTTCAGGCTGGAAGGTCGGGGATTCAAATCCCAGTAGAGGACAGCAACCTTGGGCCGGAAGGACTGGGGTTTCTTGTCCCACAGGTGCTCCTTGTGGTCTTGGGCAAGCCACTTAACCCTCCATAGCCCATGTTCCCTGTAAAATAGTTATCTCCAAGTTATAATGCCCTGTTCAATGTAATTTCAGTTTGTTCAATGTAAACCGCACTGATGCAGAATAGTGCGGTATATAAGAGAATGTAAATAAATAAAAATAAAATAAATAAATAAATAACATGTTATCCAAGTTGAGCTCCCTGTTATCTGTAATTACGGTATAACCCCCACCGTAAAATCTCATTGATGTTCCATGTAAACTGCACTGATTTCGAATAGCGCGGTATATAAGAGTATTAAATAAATAAATAAAATAAAAATGTCACCTTTTTGGTGACACCAGTATAAACAGTTCAGGGACCGCCTCCTTGCTCCAGTAATCTCAGTCTCCAAGCAGCTGGAGGAGTCGTGAGCCTAGAGGTTCGGGGCTCACTAAGAGGAATGATTAAGGAAGTTCTAGGATAGTGGTTAGTTAGTTAGGAAGATTAATTTAATTTAAAAAAAAGAGGGACTATCCCTTTAAATAAAGTTCAAAGCGAGTTATCGCTGCAGGGATTTTCAAATTCGCTAAAGGCTGCGGCTATCCCCCCCTCTCCCCCTGCCCTGGAGGTACTGATACTCAGGATAGTGTGTGGAAGTTGTTTCAGGGGCCTCCGACTCCCGAACCTGCATGTCGGGTGAGGAGCTGTTGAGGAAATCTAAGACGCTGACAAAAGGATTCTGAGCGGCCGGTCTCCCGCAGCTGCGATGGCGATTGCTGTAGTGGGGGGAGCTGAAGAGGCATCTTGTTTGTCCGACGCGAAGTCTGAGGTGAGAGGGGCTCAGCACGGGCATCCGGAGGGTGATTCACATCACCGCGGGGAAGATGAACAGCCGCTTAGGCCGAACGATGCTTCTAAGTGGAGAGCACAGCAGAGAGTGCAGGCGGGTGCGCGCCGACAGGCCCGGGACACGCGGCGTCAGCATGGGAAGCCATGCAGGGGCCTTTTTTGTGCTGTTAACGACATAGATCATTAGTTTTGAATTGGTATTAGTTGAGATTACTACAAGGCAGTCTAGTACTGCGGTTTTTAAATGAGTGTGCTTAAAAAAAAAAAAAAAAAGTGTTTTTTCTTTACCAGAGGGATAAGCCGTTGGAGGCTTGACTGGAAACATTCTGCCCTCTAGGCCTCAATGTTTGATGTGTGGGGCCAGAAGAGGGTCAGTTTCGGAGGACGGTGTATGCAGGAGCTGTTCACAAGAAGCTGCGGCAGGGGGCATAGATACGGAAGGGAAAGCTCAAAGGGGAGAGGCTTCGGGCTCTCCAGAGCCCCTTTCTCCTGCCACGCCACCTCCAGAGCCTGTGCCGGGTCCTTCCACGGCATCAGAGGCCACCACTTCCCAACCTTTGTTACAGGTGGGTCTGGCGGCGATATTCTCCCATGATTTTATGACGCTGCTACAGCAGGCGCTAGGAGGGAAAAGAGTGTCTACTGAGGCAGAGGGAGAATTGGGATTGAAGCGCTGTGGGACTCCCCTGGACGGGGGAGCGGATAGCATCCCTTTTAAAAAGCCTCAGTTAGGGAGAGACAAGGCGGAGCAGGTCATAGTCTCGGAAGATCAGTCAGAGGATTTAGATGACTCGGAGGTTGATGTAGACCTGGAAGAAGGCGAGATAGCGGAGCAAGAGGATCAGGCAAGAGTTGTCAGGGTATTCAGGTGTGAGGAGCTGTCAGCACTTATCTCAGAGATGCTGAAAGCATTGAACATGCCGGCAACGGAGCGAATGGAGGACTCCTCTTTGGAGTATCCTCTACTGCAGGCGGTTCGGAAGTCCCAGAGAGCCTTTCCAATCCATAGAGTGTTTAGGGAGATGATTCAGGAAGAATGGGACGTGCCAGAAGTAGGAATGAAAGGTTCCAGAGTAATGGCGCGCCTTTACCTGTTGCAGGAATCGGATAAGGAGCTTTTCAAATCTCCTAAGGTAGATAGAAACATAGAAACATGATGACAGAAAAAGACCACATGGCCTATCTAGTCTGTCCTTCCATATCAACAACTACAACAGTCCCCTTTTTACCTTTAGAGATCCTCTGTGTTTGTCCCATGCTTTTTTGAATTCAGTTACTGTCCTCATCTCTACCACCGCCACTGGGAGACTATTCCACGGATCCACCACTCTTTCCGTAAAGAAATATTTCCGCATTTCACTCCTGAATCTATCCCCCTTCACCCTCATCCCATGTTCCCTCGTAGCAGAACTTGCTTTCAATTGAAAGAGGCTCTCTCCCTGAACATTTATGCCATGGAGGTATTTAAACATTTCAATCATATGACCTCTATCCCGCCTTTCCTCTAAGGTGTACATATTAAGATCCCTAAGTCTGTCCTCATACGCTTTATAATGAAGACCATTAATCATCTTAGTAGCCACCCTCTGCACTGACTCCATCCTGTTCACATCCTTTTGAAGATGCGGTCTCCAGAATTGCACACCATACTCCAAATGAGGTCGCACCAAAATACAGAGGCACTATCACGGCAGTTACTAAGAAAACAACTATTCCAGTGGAAGGCAGTGCTGCCCTTATGGATGCGCAAGATAGGAGGCTAGATACTTTGTTGAAACAAGTCTTTGATGTCAATGCCATTTCCATGCATGCTGCCATTTGTGGGGCATGGGTGGCAAGAGCTTGCCTGCGATGGTCTCAAAAGCTGAAGGGGAACCGGGAAGAAGAGACGGGCGAGGAACCGTCCTTATGGAATCAGGGGCGGCTTATTTGGCAGATATACAATATGATCTTATTCGAGGGCTTTCGAAAAGCATGGCGGCCGTGGTAGCGGCACGCAAATATCTATGGCTCCATAACTGGGCGTCAGATGGTGCCTCTAAGGCACAGCTAGCTGAGCTTCCTTTTCGGGATAAACTCCTTTTCAGAGAGGATTTGGACAAGTTGGTTAAGGACCTCGGAGATTCCAAAGGAGGAAGGCTGCCGGAGGATAAGCAGAAGCAGCGTCATCCTCTAGCGCCCTCCAAGAGCCAGCAAAGGGAATTTCATAGATTTCGACCGCCGAGGTATGGTCAGTTTCAAAGGGGACGTTTTCAATATAGGTCCCAGGGGTTTCGAGGATTCAGAGGAGCAGGTAGAGGTTTTG
The DNA here is from genome assembly GCA_033557465.1 of Ichthyophis bannanicus. Lineage (NCBI taxonomy): Eukaryota > Metazoa > Chordata > Amphibia > Gymnophiona > Ichthyophiidae > Ichthyophis > Ichthyophis bannanicus. Next base: position 370,633,268 of record CM066031.1, read on the forward strand.
GAGCAGCCTCTTCCTCGAACCTCAAAAAGTCACAATGAAGCGAGGTGGGCCCAGGCAGGATTAGAACCCGTGGGAGATCGGCTAAGGGATTACTATCCTGCCTGGTTCCAAATTACGTCAGATCAGTGGGTGTTGGAGGTCATTCAGAAAGGTTACGCTCTAGAGTTCCAGCATCCAGTGCTCGACGCCTTTGTACAATCTCCATGCAGAACAATTTCCAGACTGCGGGCGGTGCAACACACTCTGGAAAAGTTGCTAGCCCTCATGGCAGTGATACCGGTTCCAGCAGACCAGTGCGGATACGGTCGATACCCAATATATTTTGTAGTGCCAGAAAAGGAGGGATCTCAGAGGCCAATCCTAGACCTCAAGGTGTGAATCAAGTGTCTCAGAGTGTTGCATTTTCGCATGGAAACGTTGAGATCGGTCATAGTGGTGGTCTGACAGGGAGAGTATCTCACCTCATTGGATCTCTCGGAAGCGTATGTGCATATCCCAATCCGGTTAGAGCATCAGAAGTACCTTTGGCTTGCAGTTCCCATGGGACATTTTCAATTTCAGGCGTTGCCGTTCGGTTTGGCAACTGCGCCGTGCACCTTCACCAAGGTGATGGTGGTGGTAGCGGCGGCATTGTGCAGAGAAGGAGTGTTGGTGCACCCTTACCCAGACGATTGGTTGATTCGAGCAAAGTCGAGGAGCGAAAGCGAGGAAGCTACCCGCTGAGTGGTGCAGTTCCTGCAGAGCTTAGGGTGGGTAGTGAATGTAGCAAAGAGCAAGTTGAACTTGTCACAGGAGTTGGAGTACTTAGGGGCCCGCTTTGGCAAGAAGAGCGGCCGGGTGTTTCTACCACACTCCAGAGCCCGAGGGCTTAGGCAGCTCGTACGAGATTTCTTGGACAAAAGGGCTCCTTCGGCATGGCATTACTTACAGCTGTTGGGGACAATGGCAGCCACGCTCGAGGTAGTGCAGTGGGCCAGGGCACATAGGCCGTTGCAAAGAGCTCTCCTCAGGAGATGGTTGCATCAGTCAGATCAGTTGTCCCAAAAGCTGGTCTGTCCATTGAAGACAAGGCAGTCTCTGCAGTGGTGGTTAGCTCCAGGATATTTAGAGAAAGGGATGCCATTGGAAGCGCCGGATTGGAGACCGTTGACGACAGATGCAAGTCTGTTCGGCTGGGGGGCGCACTTCGAAAGACACAGTTTGCCCAAAGCCAGTGGACCGACCTGAAAAGGAGATGGTCAATCAACAGGTTGGAATTAAGGGCGGTCACTCTAGCACTAAGAGCTTTTCAGCAACTGTTGCAAGGGAAAGCGATCAGAGTGCTGTTGGACAACGCCACAGCGGTGGCCTATATCAATCTGCAAGGAGGCACCAGCAGCGTGGCTCTCGAAGAAGAGGCAGAGGAGCTCCTCGGTTGGGCCGAAGTGCATCTGGAGGCGTTATCGGCAGCGCATGTAGCAGGGGTAGACAATGTGACAGCCGGCTTTTTGAGCCGAGTCAAGGTGGACCCAGGGGAGTGGGTTCTACATCCAGAGGTTTTCGATTTGCTGGTACAGCGTTGGAGATCTCCGGTGATGGATCTCATGCCGACATTCGCGTCGGCAAAGGTAGGAAGATTTTACAGCAGAAGAAGAGAAAGAATGTCGAAGGGGCTGGACGCTCTGATGCAGAGGTGGCCGGAGAATCAGCTACTGTACGTGTTTCCACTGTAGGTGTTAATAGGTCGAGTTCTGCAGTGCATAGAGAGGCACAGGGGTCAGGTGGTCCTAATTGCGCCAGATTGGCCAAGAAGGCCGTGTTATGGTCACCTAGTGTGTCGTCTTGTGGAGCCTCCATGGAAACTGCCGGTCAGGAAAGATTTCCTAAGGCAGGGCCCGTTGAATATGCCTCAGGTGGATCGGTTATCGCTTACAGCTTGGCTCTTGAAAGGGCAAGGTTGACGGCCAGAGGTTGCTCGTCAGCAGTCATTTCTACCTTATTGAGATCCAGGCGTAGATCTACCTTGATGGCGTATATCTGGGTTTGGCGCCTATTCGAGTCATGGTGTGCAGATAGGCGAGTGTTGGCATTGAGAACCTCTAGTCCGCAAATTCTATCCTTTCTACAGGATGGTTTTGATAAAGGTCTGGCGGCAGCATCTCTACCAGTTCACTTAGCAGCACTCTCTTGTTATCGTGTGAGAGTACAAGGAAGGATGCTTGGGTCACATCCGGATATTAGAAGATTCTTAAGAGCGATAGCTCTTTTGAGACCACCATGCAGGGTGCTGGTACCAACATGGAATCTCAACTTGGTGTTGGACACATTGATATGGGAACCTTTTGAGCCGTTGACTACAGCAACATTGAAGGATCTTACGCTTAAAGTGGTGTTTTTAGTTGCTATTTCTTCGGCAAGGAGAATTTCGGAATTGCAGGCTTTGTCGTGTTGGGAGCCTTTTCTGTTCTTCTATGAAAAGAAGGTGGTTTTGAGAACAGTTCCTTCTTTCTTACCAAAGGTGGTGTCAGTGTTTCATGTGAATCAGGTGGTATCTTTGCCAGTGTTTGAGAAATGTGACAAAGATAAGTCCAAAGGTCGATTACATCGGTTGGATGTAAGTCGGGTATTAAGGACATATTTGAAGAGAACAGCTGTCTTTGCAAGAAGGATAGATTGTTTGTCTTGTTTGGAGGGCCAAAACAAGGGTAACCGGCATCAAAGTCTTCTATCGCAAGGTGGCTCAAGGAGGCTATTGCATCGGCGTACATATTAAAGGGTAAGGCAGTTCCAAAGGGCTTACGAGCTCATTCGACTAGGGCACAGGTGGCTTCCTGGGCAGAGTTCAGTTTAGTGCCAGCGGTAGAGATTTGTAAGGCAGCGACGTGGTCATCGTTGAATTCATTCATCAAGCTTTGCAGGATTGATGTGCAAGCAGAGGGGGATGCTAGGTTTGGATCGGCAGTGCTTCAGGCTGTTCTGGCAGGTCCCTCCCATGTTCACTGCTCTGTTACATCCCCAGAGGTTCGGGACTAGACTGGAGGGACGATAAGGAAGGTGAAATTAGACTTACCTGCTAATTGTTGTTCTTTGAGAAACTCAAGTCTAGTCCCTTATCCCTCCCTGCTGTAGTATGTTGGACAGTAGCCTGAAGTAAGGTAAGATTTATCACTTGGCTGCGGGAGCACTGGATTGGCTGCGGTCCCGGATGGGAGTAATGGGGGTGAACTGGATTAGCAAGGTTTGCAGTGCCTGCTAGGGGGCCCTAGAGAGAGGGGGAAGCAAGCCTAAGCAGAAAAATACAAAGAAATTGCCTGGTAAATTGCCGGGTAACGGGTTATGTAAGATTATGCAGTTATACAGTTGAACAGTTATATAAAGTTTAAGTTAACAATATCTACTTACTTATTGCTCTGGTGAGTCTGCTTTGTCAATAGGTTACTGGAGCAAGGAGGTGGTCCCTGGACTGTTTATACTGGTGTCACCAAAAAGGTGATGTGCTCAGTCTCCAAGTTGCGGGAGGAGGTGCTTAAACCCAGAGGTTCGGGACTAGACTGGAGTTCCTCAAGGAACAACAATTAGCAGGTAAGTCTAATTTCACCATACCTAATATGTTTGATGGACTTTGTTCACCTCAGCATTAATTGATCTCAGGTCCTTAATGTATACCTGATGAGGATAACCAGCTGCACCTGAGAGTGAATATGGGCTCCTCTTTCCCTTTAAGAGGTTTAAGCACATATAAAGCTACAATTATCCCAGGGGTGGTTGGTAATCGGGGAGTGAGGGAGGGAAAGAATACTTATTAAAAGTTGGCTGCTACACAGTGCTCTATCCTGTGCTTCTAAGGAAAAGGCTTACCATTTTCTTGGGTGATTCACACAGTCCTTGGTTTGATAGAAGGGGCTTTTTAAATTGCCCCTTTGATCTATCACTTGCCTTTAACATGTATGTAAGGCAACTTCACAGATCTTTTGCCTCCTAATTGGAAGGGCTCTTTTTAAAGGTCATTAGAAACAAGTTTATTTTTCCTTCTACTCAGAGACTATTCTACTTATATGCTAAGCTATATTCTGATTTGATTTAAGTAAAAAAGTTCTCTAGAAACAAATTTATTTCAGTAAATATTTTACATTTTAGGTTAAGCTAAACTCTGATTTGATTTAAATGAAAAGCTCTCTAGAAAAAAAATTATTTCAAAGTCTATTTACCCTTTTTTATGTTCTATGCTAAGCTATACTCTGCTTTGACTTAAATGCAAAGCTCACTGGTGGTACTAAGACCTGACTGACTTAGCAAAAACACTGAATTCTAAAATACACAGATTTATCAGCTTTAACTCCAAGAAGTCCCTTTTACCCCAAGATTTAGAGTTTGTTCCAGAAAATGATACTCAGAAGTGTAGATCTACTTCCAGTTGTAGCAGTCCCTTTTGGTAGTCCTTCAAGACTTCGATTTGGCGGTTAGAGTAGCAGCGGCGGTCATCGGTGCCCGATGACAGGCTGGGCTACAGTCTTCTGACCTTGTGCAATGGGTTCAGGACATTCTCCAGGAACAAACAGGACGTCAGTCCTCATATATGGGTGACGTGAGAACTGACGGAGCCTGTGCGGAGCATTTCCCCAGCTTTCAAAGAAAGCCTTTGGGAATGCCACCACACATACGTGGTCTCCTTCCCGCCCAAGTGTGCCATCTTTCCCAGTCTCCCTTTTTCCGCGGAGGCCTGCGGACGTGCGTTTCGTCCAACCGGTTTTTGCCCTACTGGCCTTTGCTGGTCCTCTTCCCGCCTCTGCTTCAGCCTGGTTCTCTGGGTTTTTCTTTTTTGCCTTTTTTTGTTTTTACTGCGCTTCGTGCCATTTTTAACCATTGGCCATGTCGAGGGTCTTCGACCTCACAGGGGTCCTTTTTGCCTCAATGACCTCCGGTTTTAAGAAACGTGATAGATGCTCCAAAAACATGTTGCTCATGGAAACCCATGACTGTTGTCTCAGGTGACTAGGAGCCGACCATGTCCCGGAGGTATGCTCCCTCTGTAAGAAGTTGTCCTCTAAGGCCATCCAGAGTCATAAGCAGAAGCTGGATGATCTCTTCCATAAGGCAGCCCTAGTATCCCCAGTAGCCTCCTGCTCTTTGGCCCCGCAACCTCTGGAGTCTCCCAAGGCTCCTCCCCGGGCCAGGCGGCACTCTGACCAGAGGTCGCCTGAATGCGAGTGGAAGAAGAAGAAGGCCTCAAGGATTTTGTCGGGGGCTCCAGACAAGCGTGAGAGGCCACGCGCCCAGTCTCTCAGCCCCCCCTTGGCAATCTCTGGAGTTGGAGAGAGAATGGCCTAGTAAAGTGCCTCAAACCAATATGGAGGTCTCCGGTGAAGGCACCCTGTCTCCCAAGGGTCATCCCGGCGAGGACCCCCTCTCCGCCTCGACACCTGATCCGGCCACCCCGGCATCGATGTTGCAGGGTCTTACTCCCAAGTGGGAGGCACGAATGCTGGCCTTGAAACACAGCATGTCTACATTCCTCACTGCCCAGCAGGTGCTGATGCCCAGCCCCGCCAGCACATGCCTTGAGACCGCAGGGACCTCGACCTTGAGAACTCCCCAGGCTGGATAGAGATAAAGACAGATGATCTCACCATGAAACTCCTTTCTCAGAAAATAGCTGATCCGGCCAAAAAGAAAGCCCGTGCCAAGAAGCCTTTCTATCTCAGGAAGAAAAAGTATTATCCATCATACTCAACTTGTTCTTCCTATCAACATCAGCTACCACATCAAAAAGATCAGGGCCCACGTTAGCCAAGAAGCCAAAAGCTGCAAAACCACAACCAGCTCCGCAGGTACAACCCACAACTATTTTTTGACTGCTTCCAAAAGGGCATAGCCAGTTTCCTCTTAAAGGATCATTTTCCCACATACATAGCGGGCAGATTAATCCACTTTGCTCACAGATGGCCCATCATCACGTCAGAACCCTGGACCTGAAAAGTTATGAGCATGGGATATCGGCTCGATTTCCAGGACCTGCCCCCACTTACTTCATAGGGGAGGCCCCCATGGATCATCTCCACTCCACTCTAGCCGCTCTAGTAGTGCAAGGAGCCATAAAGGAAGTCCCACTCCCTCAACAAGGCCTGGGGTTCTACTCCCGTTATTTCCTCATCCTGGACCTCCGCAATCTCAACAAGTTTCTCGTAATGGAGAAATTCAAGATGGTCTCACTAGGGACCTTACTTCCTTACCTTCAGGAAAAAGTCTGACTCTGCTCTATAAATCTCAAAGATTCCTATATTTGCATCCTGATTCATCCCTCCCACAGAAAATACTTCTGGTTTTTCTTCCAAGGATGCCATTACCAATACCGAGTTCTTCGTTTTGGTCTTGCATCAGCACCAAGAGTTTTCAGAAAGTGCCTGGCAGTCATGGTGGTCTACCTCCACACTCTGGACATTTTCATCTTCCCGTACTTAGATGATTGGCTGATAAAAGGCGATTCCCCTCACGTAGTGACTGTCTCGCTCCAATGCACCATCACAGTCTTTCTGCATCTGGACTTTGTAGTCAGCTATCCAAAGTCTCATCTTGCTTCATCTCACACTGGAGTTCATTGGGGCTCTACTGGACACTATGCAGTCATGAGCCTTCCTTCCAAGAGATCACCTCCACCATCTCATTGAATTGGCAACTCATTGCTAAGGTCAGTCCACTCTTGGTACGAGGGACATGCTTCATCTCTTAGGACACATGGTCTCCACAATCCTTGTAGTGCCATATGCTCGACTTCACATGCAGACAGCACATTGGACTCTTTCAGATCAGTGGAAACAGTCAACAGACAAGATCACCATCATGCTTCAGTTGGTAGACTCCCTAACTTGGTGGTGCACTGCTCAAAATCTTCCTTTTGAATGTCTGCACTGCAGTGTACCCTGACAGATGCTTCCAAACAGGGTTAGGTGGCTCATCTCAGTGGTCTCACCACACAAGGCCTATGGTCCCCCAAGTAAGCTACTTAGCACATCAAACTCTTGGAACTCAGGGCAATTACCAATGCCCTTCAAGTGTTCTGTCCTTGTCTGACTGGACGATTGGTCCTCATTCAGACTGACAACTAGGTTGCCATGTATTACCTCAACAAGCAAGGGGGAACCAGATTGCACTACCTTTGCAGGGAAATGATCTGCCTCTGGACCTTTGCATTCTCTCATCAGATTCTTCTTCGAGCAGTCTACATACTAGGAGAGCAAAATGTGCTAGCAGACAAGTTGAGTAGAGTCCTTCACTCACATGAATGGATGCTCCAAAGTGAAACAACGCAACACATCTTTTTGATTATTGTGACTCCAGTCAATGCCCAACTTCCTCAGTTCTGCTCCAGGATTCCATCTCCTTGGAGCCAGACCTCAGATGTGCTTCTCCTTCACTGGGGACAGGATCTGCTTTATGAATTCCCATCCATTCCATTGATTCCGAAAACCCTCTTCAAATTGCATTTGGACAAGGGAATGATGATCCTCATCACCCCATTCTGGCCATGTCAACCCTAGTTTCCCCTGCTCCTTCAACTAAATCTATATAACTTCTCATTCAACCTGTTCAACAGAGTTAAAATATCTGAAAGAATTCTCCAGCTGATCTCAGATCAATCTGTGCATCACTCTCACGTTTCAAAGAAACTTCAACGGTGTGCCGATTTCACATCAAGGATCTGCTGAGTTTTCTCATTATTATATCAAATACATTTGCCTGTAGTTTCAAATTAGCAATGTAGTTTCAAGTTAGCAATGCAATTCAAGCTCGAATGTTGTAAATATAAAAAATACTTAGCTTAGTAATCAAAATGGGGCCCAGCACACTTCAGCATAGAAAGTTTGTTGCTACTTGGCTATTATCCAAATCCCAACGCTAATAATTTTGGCGCCTTGCGTTTCACACTGAGGCGGTTCATCAGGGGAATTAAGGATCTCATGAAAATCTGAAAAAATAGGAGAACTTAGGATGATATAACTCTTTTGTTAACATATTTCTCTAAAGTACAATTGTCAAAAAATCCGTACAAACAACCTTTCAAGATTATATAGAACCAGTAGGGAAATGTATGGTACCTCATGATAAATGCTGCCCACGTTCCACTAAAAGATCTTCTTGTCTTTGCTGAAAGATCTTCTGAAAAGACGCCGCGCATGCGGAAATACCATTTCCCCAGATGCTTTAAAAGGACTCTGACGTCATCGAAACTCAAGAATCGCCGGCTTGGATTGGTTGGCTTCATTTAGTTCAGAGGCAGACGGACCAATCAATTTCTGAATTTAATCCCCCTGGGTGCACTGTTGCTAATGTGTAGATCCACCATTGCTCTCTATATAGCAACCTTTGATCTCGGGTTTTACCAGAAACTGAAGATAATACCCTCTCTATACACCAACAGCGGAGATCTTCGAACTTGTGATCATTTGTGAGACAGTGTTGAACCAATGGAGCTTCCATTCTTCTACATCGTAATCGGCTTTGATGTTCTTTAATACGTATCCGGAATTCACGAATAGTTTTACCTATGTATAGAAGCCCCCTGCTCCTTCGACTAGTGCAACACAAATCTCTCAGTCTTGGATGCACTACCAATCTCATATCTCAGGACCAGGGAATGCTCCTTCACCCCAGTCTGAGAGCGCTACAGTTGATGGCGTGGCTACTGAAAATCTAGCTTATCTCATCTCGACCTTCCAGAGGAAGTAAAAGATGTCTTACGTGCATCTATAAAAGACTCCACTAGACGAACATATACTTTCAAATGGCATAGGTTCTCCCTTGGATGTTCCCAGAGAGCTCTCAGCTTATTCACTTGCCCGGTGGAGCCTCTACTACAATATTTTCTCCATCTCTCCAGGGCAGGACTAAAGACAAACTCGGTGTGGCTCCACTTTAGTGCCATCTCAGCCTCTTACTGGCCAGTCACAGGTCAACCGGTCTCTGTTCATCCTTTAGTTTCCCGCTTTATGCGAGGCCTTCTCTTAACAAACCCACCAATCTGGCTACCTCAAGTATCCTTGGAACCTTAATGTTGTCCTCGCTCAACTGCTCAAATCTCCTTTTGAGCCCCTCATCACAACTTCTTTGACGTTCCTAACTTGGAAGGTTATCTTTTTGATTGCTCTCACATCCGTTCATTGTGTGGGTGAGTTGCAAACTCTAGTGGATTATGCTCCATACACTCGCTTCTACCATGATAGGGTGATTCTCCAAACCCATCCCAAGTTCCTTCCAAAGGTGGTTTCCCCCTTCCACCCTAACCAGTCGGCTCCCTTCCGACCTTTTTTCCATGACCTCATTCTTCTTGGGCAGAAGCTACATTGCATACCCTAGATTACAAGAGAGCTTTGGCCTATTATTTAGAAAGAACAAAGCATCATCGACAATCCTCTCAGTGTTTTGTATTGTTTGATCCTAGTCACATGGGCTTGCCATTCACAAAGCATACTCTTTCTACCTGGATTGCTAACTGCATTTATTTTTTTTATTTATTTAGAGAACATTTGTATACCGCTGCTTCCAGCGATCAGCAGCGGTTGACTATACATATCAGGAGGGGTAATCAACAGTTAATACAGAATGATTGCATGCCAAGATTCACACTGCACAAAAATCTGATACAATATTTACAGGTGCAATTACATATATACATATTGTTACAATATTTACAACTTGCAGTTATATATATACAATCTGTTACACTAATTACAACTAAACTGGGGGGAGATGCATTAACCTAGATGCATTACATGGTGTTCAAATCCCTTAAAGCTGGACTTTCCCTAGAGTGTCATGTCACTCTCATAACGTTTGGTCTATGGCTGCCATGGTGGCTTAACCTACGCTCTGTTTCCAACTACATTTGCTGCCCATTACTGTTTCGACAGGGACTCCAGTAGAGACACTGTCTTTGCCCAAGCTGTTCTACGTCACCTTTTTGGGACTTAACTGTATCTCCTTCCCAGCAATTCTCTATTTCTGCCGGCTACCTCAATGGAGAGTATACTCAAGTGGTTGGGTCTGATGGATCCCTATTCTACCCTGGTTGCAGTTCGGGAGATTTTTTCCCCTGTTGGTTACACCTTGATACTCTGTCCTTCACAGTAGCCAGGAACTGGTGAGTCCCATATGTGAAGACTGCATTCCTGCTTGTTTCTGGAGATAGTGTAGTACTCACTTGTAACAGGTGATCTCTAGGAACAGCAGGATCATGACCCGCCCTCCTCCTCTGGGAGTTGTAAAATGTTTTTTTTATTTTCTATTTTTACTCTAAGCTCTATACCTGACTGAAGAGAATTGCTGGGAAGGCAGGCACACGTGCATGGAGGAATACTCCCAAAAGCATTCCTATTGGATGCTGGGGAGTGTTCTCATGCAGGGCTCCGTCAATGCTGATGCCAGTCATATGTGAAGACTGATTCCTGCTTTTCGCAGAGATCATCTGGTGAGTAACTATGCTTTTCCAGCAGTAGCTTTTCTAGATCACACATCCATGAAAGGATCTCAAAAAGTAGCAAGAGTCTATTCTGTTCACCCCCCACGATAAGCAGTAGGTTCCCCCAAGTCTACCTTAATTATGGTTTATGGATTTTTCTTCCAGAAAACTTGTTTAAACTTTGTATAAACTATGCTATGCTAATGACTCTGGCAACGGATTCCAGAGCTTAATTTGGCATTGACGAAAAAATATTTTCTCATTTGTTTTAATTGGACTACTTAGTAATTTCATGGATTGTCCCTTGGTCTTGTACTTTTGAAAGTACACGACCAAGGGACATCAGTTTAAGCAGCTCTGCTATTTTTTATCACCGTGTATCAAATGTAAATACAGTTGCTCCTTTACTATATATTTAAATAGATGCTATGTATTGTTCTATACATATTTTAGAGAAATGTTAAGTTTTTAAGTGTTTAAAATAGTTTGTATTTTCTTGCAGCCAACAGAGATCCTATAGCAAATATTCTTGGTCCTGGATTTGCTACAGTTGAAGGTGAAGACCTGTCTTCATTGCGTTTGCTGGATAAAGTAAAGCAAGATGATAGTCAAGAGGCAGAAATCAAAATGAAAATCTTTCTACTACTTCAGCAACTGGATATGCAGCTATTAAATAGTTCTTTAAAACTGATTTCTCAGTAAGTGGCTTCAAGCTTCATTAAACATTTTTCTAGTATGCCATAGAAAACTTTTTTTCTCTGGCACATTATGAAGAAAATTGAGAAATGATCAGAGATATGTGTTTTACTTACTGATTTTTTTGCAACTTTAATTTTTATTCATTTTTAGTGAAATGCCAAATGAAATTATATCGTGTTCAACATATAAACCAATCCAAAAGCATAACATATCATATTTGAACAGAATGTAGAAAATAAGATGGGGAGGGGGGATATTCAAAGCAATTATTGTGGTTAACAGACCTACTGACTGCTTTACTCATGGCAACAGGTAGACAAAAGTGATCCAGTTGATATATAGTGTACCTGGATTTTCAGAAAGCCTTTGACAAAGTCCCTCATGAAAGACTCTTGTCAAAATTAAAGAGTCATGTGATTGGAGGCAGTGTAGTATTGTGGATCAGGAACTGGTTAAAAGATAGAAAACAGAGGGCTAAATAGCCAATTTTCTCTATGGAGAAAGGTGAATAGTGGAGTACCCCAGGGTTCGGTGCTGGGCCTGCTGCTTTTTAACATGTTAATAAATAAATCTGAAAATAGGAATAATTAGTGAGGTGATCAAATTTGCAGATGACACAAAATTATTCAAATTTGTTAAAACGCAAGAGGATTGTGAAAAATTGCAAGATAAACTGGAAGACTGGATGTCCAAATGGCAGATGAAATTTAATGTGGACAAATGAAAAGTTATGCACCTAGGAAAGAACACCTAAACTATGGTTACACAGTGCAAGGTGTCAGCTTAGAAACCACTACCCTGAAAAAAGATTTAGGCATCATCAGGGATAATACATTGAAACCCTCTGCCTAGTGTGCAGTGGCAGCCAAGAAAGCAAATAGAATGCTAGGAATCATAAGGAAAGGAATGGAGAATAAAACCAAGGATATTATAATGCCTCTGTATCGTTCATGCTGCAACCGCACCTTGAATATTGTGTGCAATTCTAGTCGCCATATCTTAAAAAGGATATAGCAGAATTAGAAAAGGTACAGAGAAGAGTGACAAAAAGTGGAAGGATATCCCTGTGAGGAGAGGCTTAAAAGGTTAGGGCTTTTCAACTTGGAAAAGAGATGGCTGAGGGGGATATGAAAGAGGTCTATAAATTAATGAATGGAGTGGAACGGTTAAACGATCGGTTGTTTATACCATCAAAAAGTAGAAAGACTACGGGACACGCAGTGAAGCTACTATGTAACCCATTTAAGACTAATAAGAGAAAATATTTTTTTCTCTGGGAACAAGCAGAAAGTCAGTCCTCACATATGGATGATGTTGGTGCTGACGGAGCCCACGTGGTAATCTCTCCCTAGCTTTCAACGAAAGCCTTTGGGAGATGCACCAGCATGCGAGGTCCCCTTCCCGCCTAAGGGTGCCATCTTGCCTCAGTCTTCTTTTTTCCTCAGAGCCTATTAGACGTGTATCTGTTCCCCTCGGGAAAAGTTGATAGCTTTGTCTTAAAAATGTCTTTTCTCCTGTTGCATACCAATCCCTTCTCGTCCCCGAGTCCGCTTGCCTCAGTGTCAAATTTTTTCAGGTTTTTTTCTTTTCCCTTTTCTCTAGTTTTCATTTGGCATGGGTTTGCGCCTTTTCCCTGGCTGGGCCAAGTGAGTTTGACCTCGCAGGGGCCATCTTCCCCGCCACGGCGTCAGTCAGTGGTTTCAAGCCGTGTGATTGTTGTGCATAAAAAGTGTCGCGCACATACCCGCACAACTGCTGCCTTCAATTCCTCGGGCCGGATCATGATCCTTTGGTCTGCAGTCTCTGTAAGTAGAGGATTCCCAAGGCCCTTAAGAGCCATCAGCAGCAGTGTGAATCCATCTTCCACAAAGTTGACTTAGCCCCAGAGTCATCTGCGAGACCTCGCTTCAAGTCCTCCTCCAGAACCTTGGATCCTCGCAGGGACCAAGCACCTCGGATCCCCGAGGCCACGGAGCTTCCAGCCAGAGCTCCACCAACAAGGGCTGCCAGAAGAGCCAGAAACTCTCGAAGACCACGTTGGAGATGAATCAGGGGCAGTGGGGAAATTTCATGGACCCAGAACTCATGGCCCTTGATGTGAGGCTGAGAGTGATGGCTGGGAGAGGCCCTCTAAGTTGCCCTGACAGGAACTGTTGACATAGAGGGATTGGCCTTGAACCCCCGAGGCCATCCTCATCAAGGACTCCCCCTTGATGGAGCCAGCACAGGGTCCGAGGTCGTCAGTACCCATACCGAAGGCTGCGGTGCCATCTGGTGTCGAGGCCACAATGGGGGCCTTGGAGCATAGTTTGTCTGCCTTCTTGGCCCAACAATGGGCTCTGATGCCTAGTTCTTCCAGGTCATCGCTCCCGAATACGTGTCCTCCATATTGGGGGACTCCCTGAAGGTCGAGCCGATCCTTGACTGCCACCGGCCTTGAGAGATCCCTCTGCATTGGTCCAGATCCTGTTCCTCGGGGCCGCGGTCTTCCACACTAGAGTGCCCTCAGTTCTGAGCTGTGGGCAGCCAGGGCGCCTGAGTCTTTGAGCCTGAGGTGCGACCCCAAGACCCAGGAAATTTTCGACTCCTCCACTGCCTCAGAATTGTATTGGGAGACTGAGGACGATGAGTCCTCAGATACCTGCCGCCACTGGGATGTATGCTCTGACCCATCTCTACAGGAGATGCGATGCCAGTCCCCTCCCGAGGACATAGCCTTCTTCGACTTCGTAAGGGATAGGGCGAAGGCCCTCGCCTTTACCACAGAATCAGAGGAGGACCCTTGTATTTAGGACCTTGAGATCCTCCAGTACGAGGCTCTGCCAAAGGAAGCACTCATGGTGCCTGTTCCCCCTATCCTTGAATGGCTGCTTCTCTGCATGTGAGAGACACCATCCTCGGTGCCCATCATGAGCAGACAGCTGTACTCGATGTATCGGGTCCGCCAGAGCCCTGGTTTCCATAAAGCCCAGCTGCCTCATAATCTATGGTTATGGAGTCGGCCATGCGTAGGCTTAAGAGCCAGGAGATGCACTCCTTTGCCTGAACCATGGATGCTTGAGGCAGGAAGTGCTTCCAGGGCTCGATGCTTGTCTGCTGGATCCAGGCCTACCAGCTGTACATGGGCATGTACCTGCGGGACCTGGCAAAGGAACTCACTGGGTTCTCGGAGGAACCCCTCCAGCTGTTCAGGACCCTGGCTTCCGCAGTCAGAGAGTGCTTCAAGTTTATCACTTGTGTAGCCTATGACGGCTTTGAGTCAGAGGTAGAGTGGCTGCGGAAGGCATTAGTGGCCAACGCTAGATCTGGCTACAGTCATCTGACCTGGAGCAATGGGTATAGGGCAAGCTGGTCGATGTCCCCTGCCAGGGAGAGAACCTCTTGGGCAAACCCATGATGGAGAAGGCTGCCGAGTTGGAGTCCAAGTACCTGACAAGGACCAGGCTCTCCAAGAAGATGCTGATCCTTCCCGAAGGAAGGCGCTTCGGGCAGAAAGTCCTCATTCCTGAAGAAGAGGAAGGCTTATGAAAACTACCTCCAGTATCCAGCCTTACCAGCTCCCCAACAGGGCCAGCAGGTCAAGGGATAGGGGCATGGCCCACATAAGCCTAAGGCCCTCAAGCTCAAATCATGCCACCAGAGTAACCTGGAGGGGGGTTTTGACTACTTAGGCATAGTTGTCCTTCCCCCAGGAGGCACAGCCCTGTAGCACACAGGGGGTCATCTGGTACATTACGCCCACAAGTGGCAGGCCATCACCACCGATGCCTGGGCCCTTCAGATGGTCAGGGAGGATTGCCTCCTCCACCTTCTACAGATGCCCCCACCATTCTTCCCAGGAGAGCCCCCAAGGACTGCTCTTCACTGGGCCCTGCTCCTGCAGGAACTTGCAGGCCTTCTAACAAGCAAGGTAGTGGAACCCATCCCCGTCCACCTCAGGGGCAGGGGGTTCTACTCCTGTTACTTCCTGTTCCCCAAAAGGACCGGAGGGTTTTGTCCCTTTCTAGACCTGCAGGACCTCAATAGGTTCCTGGTGAGGGAGAAGTTCAAGATATTCTCCCTTGGAACATTGCTGCCTTACCTCCAGCAGGGAGACTGGCTATGCTCCTTGGACTTAAAGAATGCATGCATACACATCCTTATCCACCCCTCCACATCCTTATCCACCTCCTCCACAGCCAGTATCTTTGCTTTGTGGTCAGCGAAACTCATTACCAGTACAGACTGTTCCCCTTTTGGGGTGGCTGCCACCGCATAGGTATTCACCAAGTGCCTGACAGTCGTTGCAGCCCACCTCAGGCTCCATGGGGTCTTCGTCTTCCCCTATTGGGACAACTGGTTGGTAAAGGGCAGCACCGCACCGAAGTACAACAGGCAACGGGCCACACAATCCTTGTCCTAGATCACTTGAGGTTTATAAGCAGCTACCCAAAGTCTCATCTCCAGCCAACTCAAAACCTGGAGTCCAGGCCAGGGCTTTTCTTCCAAGAGACAGGGCCCTGCACCTCCAGGTGCTCACAGAGGGCATCCAGCGCCACCGCTCGGCATCTGCCCGACAAATTGGGATACATGGTATCCACAGTGCACATCTCCCCAGACACCCACATGTGGATGCGGACAGCTCTCAGTAGTCACAGGCCACGAGGTGCCTGTGGGACAGAGTGACTATCACCAGTCCCCTGGCTGACTCTCTTGGCTTGTGGCAACACCTCCCACACCTGCTGGCAGGGATGCCTTTCCAGATCCCCAAACTGCAGAGGATCATCACAATGGATGCCTCAAAATTAGGGGTAGGAAGTCCACTGTGGTGACCTTTGCACTCAGGGCAGTTGGTCACCAGCGGAGAGCCTCCAGGAAATCAACCTCCAGGAGCTCCGGGCTTTTTGCCTCCGAGCTTTTTGCCATCACCTGCGGGACAACCAGTACTGGTCCAGACCGACAATCGGGTGGCAATGTTCTACATAAACAAGCAAGGGGGCACGGGGTCATCCCTCTTTTGCCAGGAAGTGGCGAGCATCTGCACTTATGTCAGTGACAAAGGGGTGCTTCTATGGGCAGTATACCTCCCAGGCCAGGACAATGCTCTGGCAGACCTGCTCAACCAGGTCCTCCAGCCGCATGAATGTAGGCTGGACCCCAGAGTTGCCCAATGGTTATTCCGGTGCTGGGGGCTCCCACAAATGGATGTCTTTGCCAGCCCAGCCAATGCCCAGCTACCCCACTTCTGTTCCTGGAAGCCGCACCCTGCCAGGGTGGTGGTGGTTGCCTTCCTGATCTCATAGGCAGAAGGCCTCCTCTTTGCCTTCCCGCCCATGCCTCTGATCACCAAGACCTTCTTCAAGATCTAATGTGACAAGACCACAGTGATCCTGATAGCTCCACAGTGGGCCTTGTAGCCATGGTTTCCCCTGCTTCTCTGTCTGTCCATGGTGCCCTCTGTTCCCATGGGATGCGACCCAGGCATACTGACGCTGGAGGAGGACTCTTTCCTGCACCCTAACCTGGGGTCCTCGATGCTCATGGCCTGGCTGCTGAGTGGGTAGCCCTGGCTCATTTCAACCACTCTACTGAAGTGGAGGAGGTGCTTCTGGCCTCCCATAAGACCTCTGCCTGCCGGGCATACGTCTTCAAGTGACAGAGGTTCTCCTTCTGGTGCATGGAGAAGCATATCAACCACTTCTCCTGCTCCGCCCAGCCGTTGCTGCAGTATCTGCTTCACCTGTCTCAGACAGGCTTGAAGACTAACTCCATTAGGGTGCACCTTACTGCCCTGGTGACACACCACCATCTAATCGAGGGCAAACCCCTCTCCACTCAGCTGTTAGTGGCTCGCTTCCTGAGAGGTCTCCTCCTCTGGAAGCCTCCCATCCGTCCCAGTGGTGGAATGGGACTTGAATGTGGTACTCTCAAAGCTTACCATGCCACCATTTCAGCCTCTTTGCTCCTGCCACCTTAAGTATCTCACTTGGAAGGTAGTGTTCCTCGTGGTGCTCATTTCTGCTTGCCGAGTCAGCGATCTCCAAGTGTTGGTGGCAGACCCACCGTACACTAGATTCTATAGAAACATGGTTATGCTCCACACACACCCCAAATTCCTACCCAAGGTGGTGTCCCCGTTCCAGCTTAATCAGCAGGTTATGCTCCCCATCTTCTTTCTGCGGCCCCACACCAGCAAGGCAGAGGCCGTCCTTCATACACTGGACTGTAAGCACGCACTTTCCTTCTTTTTTTTTTTTTTTTTTATGCAAATTTTTAAACAAAAAAACCAACAAAGGCCACACAAAGCCAATCTTGAAGAAATAGAACAGGCATATAGAAATACATCCACAATAACACTCAGATATAATAACAGGAAATAGAAACAGGAAAATAATCCAATTGCCTGGTCTCTCTAGCCCACAATACAAAAGAGGTTTAACATCATAAATCTTAACCAAATATACAAAGAAAATGCAAACAGTCTAATAACGGAATATCTATCCTATGAGCCAATTGTGGTTTCCGACTGCTTAGCGCTAATAAAGGCAAGCAATTGAGAGGGCTCCCAAAAGATATAAGAAATCACCTGGTATTTCACCAGACACTTACAAGGATGTTTAAGAAAAAAAAGCCCTCCCAATTGCAAAACCCCACGGACGGAGCAGCAAAAACTCTCTACGCCGCCATTGGGTTTCTCTTGAGAGATCAGGGTAAATACGTACTGCTAGACCATGAAACAGAATATTTTGTTTCTGAAAGAATAATTTCAATACCCACTCCTTGTCAGAGATCAATGCAAAGGTTATTAAAAGTGTAGCAGGTACCTGTGAACCAAGACCAGAATTCTCTAACACATCAGTAACATTCAGAACATCCTCCTGAGTTTGATCACCCCCTATAACACCTGAAGCCGAAGCACGCTTCGCTACTGGTAATAGATTTTTACCAAAGGGGGAACTAACTTCAGGGAGGAGGGAGGAGTGGCCTAGTGGTTAGGACAAGGTACTTCAGGCCGGAGGGCCGGGGGTTCAAGTCCCACCTGGGGACAGCAATCTCAGGCCGGAGGGACTGGGATTTCTAGTCCTATAGGTACTCCTTGTGGTCTTGGGCAAGCCACTTAACCCTCCACTGCCCATGTTCCCTGTAAGTATTAGCGTATGTGTGTCATATCCCCTCGTGTTAAATGTATCTCCCAATTGACCGCTTTGACCCGGTGAAAAGCGGGATATAAATACAGCTAAATAAATAAATAAATAAATAAATAAAATAACTCAGGGGAAACTTCCAAAGTCTCAACTAAGTATTTTTTAAACATATCCCTAGGCGAAATAGACACAACTCTCGGAAAATTAATGAGTCTCAAGTTATTAGCACGAGAGATATTTTCCAAATGTTTAGTTTTCATCTGTAGGGATTGTATATTCTTCCTATGTCCCTCTGAATACTCCTCAAGGGAGACCACCTTATTGTTAACATCACCATAGCCCGTTTGAATACTGGAAACTGTTCTTTCTAATTCATTCACCAAACTTGAAGTCACAGCCACCTTGTTGGACAAAGACGATACCTGTGGCAGGAGGGCTTCCCCAAGTGAAACAATCGCATTCCAAATGGCTTCAAGAGTAATATTCTGCGGTCTCTGCAGAGAAAAAGCCACTTCAGACACAACCGGAGGTATAAGCGGTTCCATAGACGCCAAGGAACGATTTCCACACGATGAGACAGACACCGTCTCAGCCCTTGCTTCTCCCAATGGCACCAAAACACGTTGTGAGCCCAGATCTCCAACCGGCTCACTCCCAGACCCAGTCGAAACAGCCCATCCTGGCCCTCGTGAGGAAGGACCCCCCGCCAACAACGGCGGTGTCGATATCTCTAGGAAGCCCTCTGGCAAGGGCTGACTACGGGCCAGTTTTGGTGCAGGGCTCAATACGGGGGAGATAGTTGAAGTCGACGCAGACGCCGGGCACTCCGACTCCGGCGAAACTGCTAGCCGAGAGACTCCTCCCGCTGATTCCGGAACCCGCGTTGTATGCTGAAGAAAAGGATCGAGAGGACCCACCACAGAAACAGCAACCGGCGAAGAAGCATCTACTGGCTGAGAGGGCAACAGCCCAGACTTCCCCTTTCGCTTCTTTCCCATTAGAGCGAACTCACGCGGAGCAGACTGTTGCTGCGGCCATCTTGGAAAACCCCTGTGCACGCACTTTCCTTCTACCTGCAGCACACCCAGGGCCACCACTGAGTTTCTCAGCTCTTTATCTCCTTTGATCCAAGTCGGTTGGAGACAGCAGTCTCTAAATGCATCCTGTCCACCTGGGTAACAGACTGCATTGTCTTTTTCTATGAGCAGGCTGCTCTTTCGCTGGAGTGTCATGCCATAGTGCACAGTGTCCGGGACATGGCGGCCTCCGTGGCAAATCTGTGTTCCATTCCCTTGTCAGAAATTTGATGGGCTGCCACCTAGTGTTCAGTCCAGGACCGTACCGAGCCCTTTGCGAGCGGTGCGGCCGCACAGGACGCAAAGACATAAAGGGTGCATTTCGGCTCTCTGCCGTTGCCTGCTGCCGCCACTTTTTTGGCGGCAGGCAGCAGCAGAGAGACGAAATGTGCCCCTTAAGTCTTTGCGCTGGCACACTAAGCAGGTCTGGTCTCTCCGGGAGGGACCAGACCTGCTTAGCATGCCGGCGACTTGCAGATTGGGCGCGCACCCCCCCCCTCCTGCACCCCCATAAAGTGTCTAAATGGAGGTGCGGGAGGGGGGGCGCGCACCCGATGTGCAAGTTGCACAGGGCACATTTCAGTCTCGATATGGCCCTGCTTCAGTCCATACCTTCGCAGCTCATTACTGCCTGGAGAGAGAGTCCTGTCAGGACAATGCCTTCAGCCAGGCAGTACTCTGTCATTTGTTCGGGGTGTAGGCAATTCCTGCCTTCCGGCCCTTGCTGTGTTTGAGCTACCGGTGAACTGGTTCCTCTCTGCACACTTGTATCGTTCGTGGTCTGTCGTCTTTTGATCCGTGGTGTTTTACAGTTTTTTTGGTAGCCTGTAGCTGGGGAGTCCCATATGTGAGGACTGACTTCCTGTTTGTTCCCATAGAAAACATGGTAACACACTTGTAACAGGTGTTCTCCGGGGACAGCAGGAATCAGTCCTCACAACCCTCCCCATGGAGTTGCTTCTTGCTGTTTTTTTTGCCATCTTGTGCTATGATATCATACTATAGCAAGTTGGCACCCTTAGGTGGGAAGAGGACCACGCATGCGTGGTGTATCTCCCAAAGGCTTTCTTTGAAAGCTGGGGAGAGATTGCTGCGTGAGCTACATTGGGGCCAACATCACCCATATGTGAGAACTGATCGCTGCTGTTCCCAGAGAACACCTGTTACAGGTGAGTAACTATGCTTTACTCAACGCCTAATCAAACTCTGGAATTTGTTACCAGAGGATGTAGTAAAAGCTGTTAGTATAGCTGGGTTTAAAAAAGGTTTGGGAAAGTTCCTGGAGGAAAGGTCCATAAACCATTATTAAAGAAGACCTGGGAAATCCATTGCTTGCCCCTGGACGTGCATTGTAGAACCTGTGTGCCTTTTTGGGACTCTGCTAGGTACTTGTGACCTAGATTGGCCACTGTTGTAAACAGGATACTGGGCATGATGGACCTTGGTCTGACCCAGTATGGCATTTCTTATATTCTCCAGGAACAAGCAGGAAGTCAGTCCTAACATATGGGTGACGTTGACAGAGCCCCCATGCGGAGCAAATCCCCAGCTTTCAAAAAAAGCCTTTGGGACATGCTACCAAGCATGTGCGGTCCCCTTCCCGCCCAAGGGTGCCATCTTGCTCAGTCTCCATTTTTCCATGGAGCCCAATGGACGTCGTCCTAGTTTTCCCGTGGAAAAAGAAGTAAAAGTTAGAAATTAGTTTTTCTGCTTTGCCGGTTCGACGCCGGTTCCCCTTCCGGCCTCGGGCTCGGTACACCGGTATCAAGCCCGATCTATTTTTTTTTGCTTTTGTCCTTCGTGACTAGCGTTAGCGCTTTTTCTTCTGTTTAGCTGGCAGTCTGGTCCTTTGACCTCGCAGGGGCCCTTTTTCCCCCGATGGCTGCCAACGGGTTTAAAAAGTGTGATCGGTGCACGAAACTAATGTCTCTCACCAACACACATGACTGCTGCCTCCGATGTCTCAGGCTTGACCATGACCCTGTGGTCTGTGGCCCGTGGCCCTTGCAAAAAGATGTCTTCCAAGGCATTGAGGGGCAGGCAGCAGCAACATGACAGGATTTTTCCCGAGTCCGCATCCGCCCGGGCCCGGACCTCATCAGAGGCCTCGACCTCTTGGGAGCTGTCTGATCCCGAGCAGCGTCGGGTGTCCTCTGAAAAGGGGTCTCCCTCGCGGGAACATCGGAGGAAAAAAAATCCATGAGGGCGGTGTCGTCTGAGAGCTCCAAGTGGCCTGGTCCCTCACGGGATCGGTCACGGAGCCTGGCCCACCGCCCCGGATCCTCGGAGTCAGAGAGGCCTGCCAAACTACCTCAAAAGGACCCGGAGATGCTGAGGAAGGTAAGCGCTGTCCTCGTTGTTGACTCTCCTCCGGGAGAGATGGCGTCGGGCCCGACAGCGTCGGGACCAGACCCGGCGGCTGCAGAACCTCCTGAGCTTGGTCTCAGGTTGGCGGCCTTTGAGCACAGCGTGTCTGCCTTCATGGACCAGCAGAGGGCGCTAATGACTGGTCTCACACTTCCGTCCGCCCCGACCACCGGGACTTCAATGTCCAAGTCGACCCCGGAGGCCGAGCCAATCCTCGAGACACTAAGGTCTCGAGGTACCCCTCGACCTCCTGTTCGGGACCGAGGTCATCGAAGCCAATTCTTTCGGCGTCGGGGTAGTCAAGACCAAAGCCCTTGAGGCCGGAGCCAATCGACTCCTCGGAGGGGTCCGGTTGGGAGATGGAGGACGAAGAGTCCCCGGACACCCACTGTACCAAGTATTCCATCGGACTCCCCAGGATATGAACCTCGGAGAAGGTCACCCCCGGAGGACACCCGGTTCTTGGACCATCCGGAACATGGCAAAGGCTTTGTCATTCCTGGCGGATGCCGAGTAGGAGCCTCGTGCTGAGGAGCTTGAGGTCCTTCAGTATGACTTTCCTCCGAAGGCAGCCCTTACTGTACCGGTGCCCCCCATTCTGTAACGGCTGATGCTCCGCATGTGGGAGACACCGGCCTCGATGCCGGTCCTCAGCAGGCGAATCGATTCCATCTATCGAGTTCGCAAGAGCCCTGGGTTCCAAAAGGCACAGCTGCCGCACAACTCCATGGTTGTGGAATCGGCCATGCGCCGGCTCAAGAGCCAGAAGACGCACTCCTCGGTGCCTCCTGGCCGGGAGGCCCGCAACCTAGATACTCTCAGCAGAAAGTGCCACCAGGGTTCCATGCTGTCATGCCGAATCCAGATGTACCAGCTGTACATGGGCATGTACCTGCGAGACCTGGCAAAGGAGATTAACGGGTTCTCAGCTGGTCTCTCAGAGGTGCCTTTGCAGCGCTTCCAAGTTTTGTCCACTGGGATTCGAGAGGGCTCGAAGTTTATGACTCGAGCAGCCTATGACGGCTTCAAGGCTTCGGCCTGGGCAGCGGGGCTGGCATCGGTTCACAACACCAGGTTTAGCTACAGTCATCTGACCTGGAGCCATGGGTTAAGGACAAGTTGGTCGATGTCCCTTGCCGGGGTGAAAACCTCTTTGGCAAGTCCATGACTGAGAAGGCTGCCGAGATCGAGTCCGAGTACCTGACCCGGACAAGACTCGAGAAGAAATCGGCCCTTTCTAAAAAGAAGGGCTCGGGTAAGAAGCCCTTTTTCCAGAGGAAAGGATCAGCTTACCGAAACTACCCCACGTATCAGGCCTCCCCAGCTCCCCAGCAGGGGCAGCAGGCCAAGGGACGGGGGCAGGGCCCGCGTAAGCACAAGACCCCCAAACCCCAGACATCGGCTCCAGCCCAGCCTGGAGGGGGTTTTTGACTCCCGGAGCATAGTCCCTCTCTCCAAGGAGACAAGGCACTGCACAGGAGGAAGGCTGACCCTGTATGCCCACAGGTGGCCAGCCATCACAACAGACACCTGGGTTCTCCAGATAGTCCAAATGGGCTATCGGCTACATCTCACCCAGGTGCCCCCTCATACTTTCCAGGGGAGCCTCTCAGAACCCCTCTTCACAGGGACCTCCTCTTGAAGGAGTTAGCAGGTCTTCTCGAGGATCAGGCAGTAGAACCAGTGCCCCACCACCTGCAGGGAAAAGGCTTCTACTCCAGGTACTTTCTGATACCAAAGAGAACTGGAGGCCTAAGACCCATCCTCGACCTGTGAAACTTAAACAAGTTCCTAGTGAGGGAAAAGTTCAAGATGCTTTCCCTTGGAATATTGCTGTCTTACCTCTGCCAGGGAGACTGGCTATGCTCCTTAGATCTCAAAGATGCGTATACGCACATCTTGATCATCCAGAACACAGACAATATCTCAGATTTGTAGTGGGAGGAAACCATTTTCAGTACAAGGTACTTCCTTTTGGCCTAGCCTCGGCACCCAGGGTGTTCACAAAGTGCCTTGTAGTAGTGGTGGCCTTCCTAAGAACTCAAGGGGTGTTTGTCTTCCCCTACTTGGACGACTGGCTCATCAGAGCCCAGTCAGCTCAGGAGGCCCAACAGGCCACGTCCCGCACTTTCCAGTTGCTCCAGCAGTTGGGCTTTGTGATCAACTACACAAAGTCCACTCTAGTTCCCACTCAAGGACTGGAGTTCATAGGAGCAAGGTTAGACACACTTCAGGCAAGGGCTTACCTGCCGGAAGACAGGGTACAGAGGCTCGTGGCCCTCGTACAGCAGGTGAGTCGCAGATCCTGGATCTCAGCAAGACACTTTCTGTGCCTCCTTGATCACATGGCCTCCACAGTACATGTGACACCCAATGCCCGGCTTCACATGAGAACAGCTCAGTGGTGCCTCAGAGACCAGTGGATGCAAGCCACAGGCAGACTCAGAGACAGCATCAGAGTCTCCCAACGACTGGTGCAGTCATTGAAGTGGTGGCTTCAGCCTCACAACCTTCTGGAGAGAGTGCCTTTCCAGCCTCCCACGCACTCGATGGTGCTCACTACCGATGCATCCCTGCTGGGATGGGGTGCCCATTGCCAGCAGGTCTGCACTCAGGGTATGTGGTCTCTGTGGGGGAGCACACAACAGATCAATCTCCTAGAGCTTCGAGTGATCCGCCTAGCTCTGCGGGCCATCTGCCAAACCCTGGCTCATCAATCTGTCTTAATTCAGACGGACAACCAAGTGGCAATGTTCTATGTGAACAAGCATGGGTGCACAGGCTCTCACATCCTGTGTCAGGAGACCCTGGACCTATGCTCCTTTGCAGTCAGCCAGGGTATGTCCCTTAAGGCTGTTTACTTGCCAAGTCAGGAGAACCTCTTAGCTGACAAGCTCAGCAGAATTCTCCAGCCGCATGAGTGGCAACTGAATCCCAATATAGCCCAGCACCTCTTCCGGTGCTGGGGACGACCATCCATGGATTTGTTTGCAAGCCCGCAAAATTACCAGTTGCCCCGCTTCTGCTCCAGACAGCCACACCCTCACAGGCTGGCTGCAGATGCTTTTCTAATATCATGGTCTGTGGGCCTCCTATATGCATTTCCTCCCACACCCCTGGTAGCTCGCACCTTATTCAAGATCCTTCAAGACAAGGCCTCGGTCATCCTGGTAGCTCCCAGGTGGCCAAGACAGCCATGGTTTTTGCTGCTCCTACAGCTGGCGACGGAGGCACCAATTCCTCTGGGATTGCAACCCAACCTCCTGTCGCAGGAGAGGGGCTCTCTTCTGCATCCCAACCTCAGGTCCCTCAACCTGATGGCATGGCTGCTGAAAGGGTAGTCTTTGCACCACTTCTCCTCCCTAAAAAGATAGAGGATATGTTGCTAGCCTCCAGGAGGCAATCGACTAGAAAAACCTACGCATTTAAGTGGCCTAGGTTTGAAGTATGGTGTGCTCAGCAGAGTGAGAACCCATTCTCCTGCCAAGTGGCTGTGGTGTTGCAGTACCTACTTCACCTTTCAGATTTAGGCCTCAAGTCAAACTCAGTCCGAGTTCACCTTAGTGCTTTATCAGCACACCATTCTTCAGTAGATGGACAACCTCTCTCTGTGCACCCCTTGGTGTCCAGGTTCCTGAGAGGCCTACTTCTGCTGAAACCCCTGGTCCTCCCCCCTGCGACCAAATGGGATTTGAATGTGGTCTTGCAGCAGCTTACTCGCCCACCTTTCGAGCCGATGGCTACCTGCCATCTTGCTTCCTTTCCTGGAAGGCGCTTTTCTTGGTGTCACTCACATCAGCTAGACGAGTGAGTGAGCTGCAAGCTCTGGTGTCCAACAGACCGTACACACGGTTCTATAGGAACAGGGTGGTGCTTCACACGCACCCCAAGTTCCTGCCGAAAGTGGTCTCCTCATTCCACCTCAACCAGGAGGTGGTGCTTCCGACCTTCTTTACCAGACTCCAAGCTAGCCGGGCAGAAGCAGTTCTGCATACCCTGGACTGTAAGAGGGCGTTGGCCTTCTATCTTGAGTGTACGCGGGGACATCGAAGAGCTCCTCAGCTCTTCGTCTCTTATGACCCCGGTAAGCTGGGGATGCCTGCATCCAAGCATATGTTGTCCACCTGGGTGGCAAATTGCATTGCCTGGGCATACAGGGCGGCCGATCTCCCATTGCAGGGTAGAGTCACGGCCCACCGGGTCAGGTCTAAGGCCGCATCAGTGGCTCACTTCCACTCTGTTCCGCTGGCAGACATCTGCCGGGCCGCAACCTGGTCTTCAAGCCAGACTTTTGCAGCCCATTACTGCCTGGATAGGGAGTCCCAACGGGACAGTGCTTTCAGCCAGGCTGTACTCCGTAATCTGTTTGAGGTTTAGGCAACTCCTACCCTCTGACCCTTTGGTGTCAGGCTACTGGAGTATTACTTTCTCGGTTGAACTCCTATCATGGCTGTTGCGGCTCTTCTAGAGGGAGCCTATTTTTCAGTTATGAGTTCTTGGTAGCCTATATCTAGGGAGCCCCATATGTGAGGATTGACTTCCTGCTTGTTCCTGGAGAAAGCGTAGTTATTCACCTGTAACAGGTGTTCTCCAGGGACAGCAGGAATCAGTCCTCATGACCCTCCCTCCTCCCCTGGAGTTGCAGTTCTTTGATTAATTTTTATCCTTTTGCTGTCTTTTTAGCTATGTCATTTGACTGAGCAAGATGGCACCCTTGGGCGGGAAGGGGACTGCGCATGCGTGGTAGCATGTCCCAAAGGCTTTCTTCGAAAGCTGGGAATTTGCTCCGCATGGGGGCTCCGTCGACATCACCCATATGTGAGGACTGATTCCTGCTGTCCCTGGAGAACACCTGTTACAGGTGAGTAACTACGCTTTCTGAAGTGGGATGTTCAGCTGCACTGACACAATCAAGGCATTTGAATATCCCTGGGTTCCGCCACTGAACACTGCGATGCTAGCCAGCTAGTTTCGTGGCATTCCAGTGGTAGAATGGAGGCAGCATCCAAAGGTAACCGGCTAGTGGCAGTATTAAGCTGCTAGCTGGTTATCCCACAGTGGCGAAAGTTATGCACCTGAAAGGCTCGCTAACTGTCACCCCTGTAGCTAACCAGGCAGCAGATGAATATCACCGCTGCCCAATTAGCTGCGGAGCTATTCAGCTCACCCGAATATGGCCCCAGCAGTGGAGGCTAGCTGCTTTATCAGTGTTAGCTGCCGCTATTGAATATTCCCCTCTGAAAATACAGAAGACAAAACTACCATAATAGATCTCACTGTTGCAGTTGCAGTTACATAAAGCAGGACATCATCAGCAGGTCAAGTGCTTCTCAAAGTGGAAGTAGACTCTACCCCAGATATACAGGGTGGCCCAAAAAAAGTGAGAACATCTCGTAAATTAAAAGCTTAAATAGTTTACCTATTTACCATTTTTAGCTATATAACGTCTTTATTTCGACAATTTCCGGTTGCCATATTTTTTTTTTTAATTTGTCAATCATTTACATCTGTCTTTTTGAATTTTTAAATAACTTATATGCTACGAGATGTTCTCACATTTTTTGGGCCACCTTATATATAGGGGGGCATATTCAATGGAAATGGCCAGTGCTGTTAAAGTGGTTGGCCATCCTCATTTTATTTATTTATTTATTTATTTATTTTCCTTTATTTATGAATTTCAATTAAACAAGCAATAAAACAGTCACAATCTTGCAAAGAAAATGAGATTATACATAGGAGCATAAGATAAGCAAAATACAGACAAAGGAAATAAACCTATGATTCCCATACAGACCAACATACGAGGAGGGGGGGGGGGGGAGGGAAAAAAATAGACCAAACAAGAGTAGAATGGTCTAAACAGTAGGAAAAAGTTAACTAAGAAAACTCAATACAGCTGTGAGGTACCCCAGACATCTCTATTAGGCAGATAACATCTATCCCAGAGCATCATCAGTAGAAATCCTAGCACTGATAAAGGTAACAAGATCCGGAGGATTAGTGAAATAGTAACGATTAGATTTATAAATAACTAGGCATCTACATGGGTATCTCAGGAAAAAGGACCCACCCATTTGCAACACACCAGGTTTTGAAAGCAAAAACTGTTTACGCCGTTTCTGAGTTTCCCGAGTTAAATCAGGAAACACAGAAATAGTCAAACCCATAAAGGACTCTAACCTCTTCTTAAAAAACATTTTTAGGAGCCATTCCTTATCAGAAATTAGAGCACATTGTACAATCAAAGTAGCTGGAACACAGCTCCCATCTGCGGTATCCTCTAAAAGATTAGAGACATTGAGAACGTCAAAATTAATATTTGAAACATCAGAAGAAGCCACAGCATCTTTTTTGCCTCGAGGAAGGTAATAAACCTTATTCAAAGGTGGAAACAAATCAACCGGGACTTTGAGAATTTCATGAAGATATTTCTTAAACATATCAATTGCCGTTACACCTTGAGATTGTGGGAAATTTAAGACCCGCAAATTAGCGGCTCTGGAAGCATTTTCCAAAATTTCCATTCTGTAACGAAGAATCCCATTGTCCTTAACCAGAGTAGAAGATTGATCACAAAGAGAGTCCAGCCGGGTTCCATGATCAGCTATCGAATTCGCCAAAGAGTCACACGTAGATACAACTGTCTCAATCTTACCGGCATTCTCAAGCATACGCGAAGTGTTATCCTGGATACTCAGAGCAAAAGCTGCAGATTGAGATTGAACTGCTCCAGACAAGGCAGCTATAGCGTCCCAAATGGTTTCAGGCGTAAAGATCTTCGGCCTGGATAAGCAAAAGGGCAAAACAGGAAGCGGAGAAGATGCAACCTGAGAACTCCGTTCCCCAAACGATAACTCTGGGAGGTCCGCCGAAATAGAAGCGTCCACCGCCTCCCTGCATTCCACAGGGGTCTGCAAAGCCGCCACATCATGCAACTTCCCTCGGGCGGCAATCTCATCCCCCGACATGGGAGGAGTAGGCGTCGCAGCTGCCAAGGTAGGGCCAGCAGTAGCAGGACGCAACGGCGTGGTTCTCTGCGCGGGGGAGAGAGATTTTCAACATCCGACGGCGGTGAAGTGGTCTCTTTTCCGCCCACTGCCAAGCCGGCTCGCACCTCCGCTCTCTGGTCTGGGGTTAAAGTAATGAAATGGTCCATCGGACCGACGGATGGTTGTTGAGGCTCTGAGGGAAGAGCCCTCAACTTCCCCTTTCTTTTCGGCATTAATTCAAAAGAAACGCTCAGCAGCCATCTTGAGAAAGCTCCACCCCCCTCATTTTAAATTATGCCTGGATATTCAATATAGGGGCCATAGGTGGCTACTGGCATTGAATATCTGGGTCGCCTGCTTGGTTTTTTTGCTAACCGGACAGCGGCAATATTCAGCCGTTGACCAGATAACTAAACTAGCTAAAGTTAGGCAGAAAAAAAAGGATGGTCTAACTTTAGCTGGTTTAAGCTAAAGGCTGAGTATCACTGCTGACCGGTTAACTCTAGTGCTCCCCCTAAATGTCTTGATGTTAGCCGGCTAGTGTTGGGTTGGATTAACCAGGTAGCAGGGAATATTTAGTGGCAGTAAATGGTTCAGTGCCACTGAATACCCTGCTGACCGCAGTCTAATCGGTTTGCAAGTCTGTTAACCGGTTAAATCACTTTGAATATTCCCCCCATGGACTCCAAAAGGAAGCCATGTCCTACTTTATAGCGTTAATCTTTTTCTGACCAATGCAGTTAATTTTTTTTACTTTAATTCAATTTTAAAAAACAAAAGTTGAAAACAATTAATGTGATGGTACATTATTAGAAAGGTTGTTTGTGTTGGAATGGATGTTGAAGAGAGAACATGCATTTGTGAAGCACATGTGAAATAGCCATTTTCTTATCATCCCTCCAGTTCCGTCCAATCCAATGCAGATGCATGGATTATGCCCTGTCATCAGTAGATTGCTTCTGAGAACCACAGGTTTGGTGATGTCACACCATAAGGGCTCTGTGCAGACCTCCTCACACCAGTATTTCTCAATCTCCAACAGATGGAAGTGGGCTTCTGTGCAGTTTGAACTCCATTGTAGATGGACAGAAAAAAAAAGGAGAAAAAGGGAGGAGTGAGAAGATTTGCTTTGGCCAGCTCCACAGAGGGCCCGGCTCTAGGGGTCTCAGGGATCAGTGGGACTAGGGGTGTAGAACCTGATGGGCTTGGGACCCTGGGTGTTCTCCATTCCTCCTCCCCAACCTTTGGGAGGGGGCCCAGAGAAGAGAATCATGGCAGGGCCTGGCCTTTTAATTCTATGTTTAAAAAAAAGAACAGAGTTGATAAGCCATGGCGACAAAGGAGCGCTGTAAGAGTGAATGGCAGAGTGCGCAGCCAGCCAAGAACATCTGTGCCAGCAGTACTGGTGCAGGTGATGAGAAGCTGGCTTGATATCAGAGCAAGTGGGACTGTGGAGGTTTGCGATGCTGAAGCACCACTTGGCCTGTGGCAGCCATGGGAAACAACATTGCTCCTCAGGTCTCTGCGACGGCTGTGGATCAGAGGCCGGCATGGCAGAGGAGTTGCTCTGGTGGTCAAGGCCTTCGGAGAATGGCAGCAATCAGGCCATGGGGAGAAAATTAGTGCTGCAGCAACTTGCGGTTTTGGCGGGAAGCATCTCCATGTTGGCAGGGAATGAGTTGGGGGGAGCCTTCAGGGGACTTGATGCAGCTCCTAGGACAATTGGGGAGCCAGCGAGTAAGGATGGCCACCTAAGGGGATGTTGCTGGGGACCAAGGTGTCCCATTTTCTCCAGAGGATTTCCTCCTTTTGCACCAGGCTATCTGTATAAAGCAGGACATGGTGCAAGGTTCTCTTTAGCTCATTAGTCTGATTGCAAGTTCTGATGAGCCAGAGTCAGTGCCCAAAGGGCTGGCTGAGCCTGCGTCTAAGCATCTTAGAATTGAGTGTGACAAGACTTGGGAATAGTGCTGTTTGGTTCTCCTGGGAGGGTTTCGAAGGTCCCCTGGAGGGGTCATCAAATCACTGGGGCACTGTCTTGGGGATGAACTCAAGGAAGGTGAGATCTCAGTGGGGGAGCATCCAATCATAATCCGAGTTTTCTGCTGGGAGGAATTGGCGATGCTTTTCTCCCAGCCATTAGCAGCCCTTAACATCACGGAAGCTTCCCTGGCAAAGGAAGGAACATTGGAGGATCCTTCATTGCAAGGTATCCGGAAGCCATTGAGATCCTCTCTGCTGCACTCGGTTATAAAAGATATGATTGCAGCTGAATAGGAGACTTCAAAGGCTGGTCTGAGCATCATAAACTCAATGGCGTTTTTGTATTCCATTCTTCCAGAGGAGAAAGAATTTTTGCGCCTTCAAAGGTGGATGCACCGGTATCAGCAGTTACCAAGAAGATGACTATTCTGGTGGAAAGTGGCACAGTGGTGTAGGACACACAGTACTGCAAACTGGAGACAGTCTTGAAAGAGCCCTCTGTATGTGGGGGCCTATGTATCTCATGCATGTTTGAGGTGGGCTCAAAAACTGCCTGAATCTGCCCCAAGACCTCTCAAAGAGTTATTTGAGACAGTTATACTGGACTTGGGGGACAGCATTTCTGGTGGACATACTCTACAATTTGTTTAGAACCTTGGCCAAGAATATGGCGTCAGTGGTGACAGCATGGCGCTTGCTGTGGCTGTGTAATTTGTTAGCAGATGTAGTGTCCAAGGCCCAACTGAGTAAGCTTCTCTTTATGGTAAACTCCTCTTTGGGGA
This sequence comes from Ichthyophis bannanicus, assembly GCA_033557465.1. NCBI lineage: Eukaryota > Metazoa > Chordata > Amphibia > Gymnophiona > Ichthyophiidae > Ichthyophis > Ichthyophis bannanicus. The sequence continues at coordinate 370,664,723 of CM066031.1, forward strand.
GGTGCTGGAGAATTTGGTGAAGGAGTTGGGGATATGAAGCTCCCCAGGCTGCCTGAAGACAAGCCAAGTGGAGGAAAATCTACAGATTTTTAGAGAAGGCATATTAGAGACTCCTGAAGATTTCATCCAATATGCTTTGGTGCCTTCCAGTGGTTGCAGTATCTTCTAGAGGCCAGCTCCTTTGGGGTGGTTGGAGAGGAAGCAGAGATGGATCTTCAGGAGCCTCAAGAGACTCTACGAAATCCCATTTAAGATTTGTGGGCTCAGGAGGGGTCGATTCCGTAGATGGTAGTCTGCAAGCCTTTTACTCTGCATGAGCCCAGATTACATCTGACCAGTGGGTTCTGGAAGTCGTTCAGAAGGGCTATATCCTCAAACTGGCATGGCCCCTCTCAGACGCCTTTATGATGTTGTCCTGCAAGGCACTGGATGAGGCAAGGGCAGTGGGGAAGATTCTAGAGTGGCTGCTTCAGCTTGATGCTATGGTCAAAATTCCACCAGAGGAATGTAGGCAAGGCAGGTACTTGATTTAAAGTATTTTGTGGTTACCAAAAAGGAAGGAAACTTTCACCCCATTTTGGATCTGAAACATGTGAATTGAACCTTGTGTGTTCCGCATTTTCATCTGAAAACCTTGCGAGCCATAATCATGGTGAGCCGGCAAGGGGAATTCTTGACCTCTTTGGACATTTCGGAAGCTTATTTTCATATTCCAGTTCGGCTGGAACACCACCAATATGAGGTATCTTCGCTTTGAGTTTCCCATGGGTCATTTTCAGTTTCAGATCCTTCCGTATGACCTCATCATGATTTCTGCTTAAATCACATACCCTTGCTGACTACCTACACTTCAAATTCATGCTAGCCTCATTCTTGTCAGCCATAGCACTCGCCAAGCAAAAGTACTATGTCCATCTGACTAACTCTCTTGCTTCTGATCCTCACCATCTCTTTGCTAAGCTCAACTCTCTCCTCAAAGTCCCTTCTCCCCCAATTCCTCCTTCACTGTCTGCCTAGACCTTGGCTGACTTTCAGTGACAAAGTCCAGAAGATTAGCCTTGAATTCTCTGCAAGGTCATCTGCACTTCATTTTCACCTTTTCAGTCCCAAATCCTTCGCCCATCTTTGGTCACCCTTTCTTCCTTTTCTGAAATCACTGAGGTGGATATTGCAAATCTTCTCACCTCCTCCAAATTGACTACCTTCTCCTCTAATCCCATAGCCACCCGCTCTATCTCTTCCACTGTCATCCCTTCTATCTGTCATATCCTTCACCTATTGCATTCCACTGCAATTGTTCCTGTGACCTTCAGACATGCTGTGGTTGTACCTCTCCTCGAAAAGCCATCACTAGATCCTATCTGTCCATACAATTATTGGCCTTTCTCTCTCCTCCCCTTTGCTTCAATACTACTTGATGGAGTGGTTCATCGCCACTGTCTTGACTTTCTTTCCTCTCAAATCTTTCTGGATCCTCTGCAATCTGGCTTTCATTCTCTACATTTCACAGAAACAGCAAAGCCTGCAGTGACTTGTTCCTCGCCAAATCTAAAAGCCTCTACTTGATTCTCATCCTTCTTGATCTTTCTGCTGCCTTTGGCACTGTTGATCATAACTTTCTCCTCGATACCCTGTCCTCACTTAGATTTAGAGACTCTTTTGTCCTGTTTTTTTTCTTATCTCTCCCATTGCACATTTAGTCCATGTTCTAGTGGATCCTCCACTACTGCCATCCTACTTTCAGTTGGTGTACCTCAGGGCTCAGTCTTGGGATCTCTCCATTTCAGTCCCTTGGTGCACTTATTTCCTCCCATGGTTTTCAGTACCATCTTTGTTAATAACTCTCAGATCTACCTTTCTGCACTTGAAATCTCTCCAGGAATCTAGCCTGGATCTCTGCCTGCTTATCTGACATTGCTGCCTGGATGTCTCACCACTATCTGAAACTGAACATGGCCAAAACTGAGCTCCTTATCTTTCTCCCTAAACCCACCTCTCCTCTTCCTCCCTTTATTTCTGTGGATAACACTACACTCCTCCCTGTTTTTTCAACTCGCATCCTTGGGGTCATCTTTGACTTTTCTTTCTGTTTCTCTGCACACATCCAACAGACAGCGAAAACCTGTCACTTCTCCAGGACCAAGCAGGAAGTCAGTCCTCACATAATGGGTGACATCGACGTCGATGGAGCCCCTTGCGGAGCATTTCCCCAGCTATCTATGAAAGCCTTTGGGAATACTGCATGCATGCGCGGTCCCCTTCCCGCCTAAAGGTGCCATCTTGCTCAGTCTTTCTTTTTCCGAGGAGCCCGACGGACGTCCGTCCTAGTCACCCGGAGAAAAGTTAGATTTTTCTTGCGTTTTTTCTTGCGATTTCATCGCAGTTCTTGTCTGATTCGACGCCGGTTCCCCTTCCCGCCGGGTTCGGTACACCGGTATCGAGCCCGTCCTCACTTTTTCGGTTTTTGCCCTTAGTGGCTGGCGTTTGCGCCCTTTTTTCTTTTTCCCTGGAAGGCCGGTCTTTTGACCTTGTGGGGGCTCTTTTTTCCCCGATGGCTTCCAGTGGTTTCAAGAAATGTGATCGGTGCAAGAAAGTGATGTCTCTCACTGACACACACGACTGCTGCCTTCGGTGCCTTGGTCCCGATCATGATCCTAAGATCTGTGGGCCATGTGGAAAAATGTCCACTAAGGCACTGCGAAGTCGACAGCATCAGAAGGAAAGGCTTTTTTCTGATTCGGCCTCCGGCCAGGCCCAGACCTCGTCTGAGGCCTCGACGTCTCGGGAGTCTGACCCCGAGCATCATCGGGGTTCCTCGGACAGGGTGTCCCCCGATCGGGAGCAAAAGAGGAAGAAGCGGCTCGCGAGGGCGTCGTCGTCGGAGGTCCCTGGATCATCGAGGGCTAGGTCTCGGACCCCCGACCGCCGTCCCAGGCCCTTGGAACAGGAGAAGCCGTCCAAAATGCCTCGTGTGGAGCCGGAGTCTGCTGGACATGTAAGTCCTGTTGTCCTCGAGGACTCTTCTCCCAGGGAGCTGACGTCGGGCCTGGCACCACCGGGGCCCGAGTCGGTGGCTGCTGAGTCTCCTGAGCTTGGACTCAGGCTGACAGCCTTAGAGTGCAGACTGTCTGCCTTCATGGATCAGCAGCGGGTGCTGATGGCCAGCATTGCTGGCGCATCTGCCCCGACCACTGGGACATCGACGTTGAAGTCAACCCCGGAGACCGAGCCGATACTCGAGACCATGAAGGCTTGAGGTCGTCCTCGGTCGCGGTCACCCTCAACCTCCCGGTTGGGACCGAGGGCGTCGACGCCGGTGCCTTCGGCATCGGGGCGGGTGCTGCCGGGACCCCCGCGGTCAGAGCCCCCCCCCCGACTCCTCTTTGGACGAGTCCGCCTGGGAGACGGAGGACGAGGAGTCCCCCGATACCTTCAGGACTCGGTGCATCCCGTCGGACTCACCGCAGTCCGAGCCCCGGAGTAGATCCCCCCCCGGAGGATACCCGGTTCTCGGAGTTCGTTCGGGATATGGCCATAGCTTTGGCGATCCCCGCGGACCCCGAGGAGGAGCCTCGAGCCGAAGAGCTCGAGGCCGTCCAGTATGACTCTCCTCTGAAGGAGGCCTTTACTGTGCCGGTTCCTCCGATGCTGGAACGGCTCCTCTTCCGGATGTGGGAGGCACCGGCCTCGGCGCCGGTTCTGAGCAAGTGGGTCGATTCCCTTTATCGACGCCGTAAGAGCCCTGGGTTTCAAAAGGCACAGCTACCACACCATTCCATGGTGGTGGAATTGGCCATGCATCGTCTGAAAAGCCAGAAGATGCACTCCGCGGTGCCCCCTGGCAGGGAGGCCCAGAACCTGGATGCGTTTGGTAGAAAGTGCTTCCAGGGCTCGATGCTTGCTTGCCGTGCCCAGTCCTACCAGCTGTACATGTGCATGTACTTGCGGGACCTGGCAAGGGAACTTGCCGGGTTCTCTGCTGGTCTCTCCGAGGAACCTTTGCAGAGGTTCAAGTCCTTGTCCTCAGGGATCCAAGAATGCTCTAAGTTCATGTCCCGAGCAGCCTACGATGGCTTCGAGGCCTCGGCCCATGTTGCGGCAGCTGGCATCGCGGCTCGACGCCAGGCATGGCTGCAGTCATCGGATCTCAAGCCATGGGTACAAGACAAGTTGGTCGATGTCCCTTGCCGAGGTGAGAACCTTTTTGGCAAGCCCATGGCCGAGGAGGCTGCACAGCTCGAAACTGAGCACCTCACGAGGACAAGGCTGTCCAGAAAGACTTCTGCCCCTTCTCATAAAAAGAAGGGCTCGGGTAAGAAGTCCTTTTCCCCGAGAAAGGTGACTGCCTACAAACAGTTCCCACCTTACCAGGCCTCCCCAGCTCCCCCACAGGGTCAGCAGGCCAAGGGGCAGGGACATGGGCCCCGTAGGCAGAAGGCCCCCAAGCCTCCGGCTCCTGCTCCCAATCAGCAGGGTGGGGTTTTTTGACTCCCAAGGCATAGCCTCTCCGTCTCTGCTGTCCCATCCCTGCACAGGAGGTCGACTAGCCCTGTTTGCCCACAGGTGGCCACCCATTACAGGAGACAGTTGGGTCTTAAGCATAGTCCACAAGGGCTATATGCTTCATTTCCATCAGTTGCCTCCTCCTTACTTCCCAGGAGAGCCTCCAAGGCCTCCTCTCCACACAGACCTCCTCCTTCAAGAGCTTCAGGGTCTGTTGCAAGACAAGGCGGTGTAGCCTGTGCCTTCCCACCTACAGGGTCACGGTTTCTACTCCAGGTACTTCCTCGTACCAAAGAGAACCGGAGGCCTCAGGCCTATTCTCGACCTCAGAAATCTCAACAAGTTCCTAGAGAAAGAAAAGTTCAAGATGCTTACTCTTGGAACACTTCTGCCCTACCTCCAGCAGGGAGATTGGCTATGCTCTTTAGATCTAAAGGATGCATACACTCACATCCTCATTCATCCAGACCACAGAAAGTACCTCAGGTTCATTGTGGGAGGAAACCATTATCAGTACAGAGTGCTGCCTTTCTGCCTCACCTCCGCCCCCAGGGTCTTTACCAAATGCCTGGCAGTGGTGGCGGCCTACTTGGTTTTGAGATTACAGAGAAAGCTGAATTTGGCGCGTTTGTTGCTGGTTGTGGAATCTCATATTTTGTGATTGCACATTTTAACCTATAGAAGGATTATCCACGGTCAGCTCATTATTGAGTGTATAATTGTATACTCTTGTCTGAGTCACATCGGTCAGTGACACAGCCATTTTAGCCCCTGAAGAAGGGATTTCCGAAACACGGCCTGTGTTGGGCCAGTGGCTGATGTTAGTTCAATAAAGGTTCATTTACGTTACCTTCCTTGCTATCCACGTCTCCTTGTTGGACTGCTATCGCACGTGGTGTTGTGCTTTGTGTTGGACTCCTACCCTTTAGCAGACAGGTTGAGCAGGATTCTGCAGCCCCACGAATGGCAGCTCCATCCATTAGTGGTTCGGAAAATTTTCCTGAAATGGGGACTTCCATCCATAGATCTATTTGCCAGTCCCCTGAACAGACAGCTGCCTAGGTTCTGCTCCAGGCAACCGCATCCTCTGCGGCTAGCAGCAGATGCTTTTCTGATTTCCTGGTCTCAGGGCCTCCTGTATGCGTTTCCTTCCACGCCTCTGGTGGCCCGAACCCTATTCAAGATTCTACAGGACAAGGCCTCGGTTCTTCTGGTAGCTCCCAGGTGGCCGAGGCAGCTTTGGTTCCCACTTCTGCTTCAACTGGCAGTGGACAAACCACTGCCTCTGGGGTTGCAGCCCGACCTTCTCTCTCAGGATCAAGGTTCTCTTCTGCACCCCGATCTCAAATCTCTCAATTTGATGGCCTGGAGGCTGCAAGGGTAGTTTTGGCTCCCTGGGGCCTCCCTCAGGAAGTTGAAGAGGTCGTCTTGGCCTCTAGGAAGCAGTCCACCAGAAAAACCTATGCCCTGAAATGGAAAAGGTTTTCTGTGTGGTGTCAGCTGCGTACAGAAGATCCTTTCTCCTGTCCTGTACCAGTGGTGCTTCAGTACCTGCTGCACTTATCCAATCAGGGACTCAAGTCCAATTCTGTTCGGGTCCACCTCTCAGCTCTAGCAGCTCACCACTCACTGGTAGAAGGACACTCTTTGTCGGTTCACCCCTTGGTGTCCCGGTTCCTCAGAGGTTTGCTCTTGCTCAAGCCTCCTTTCCGTCCTCCAGCCCCTGAGTGGGAGTTGAATGTGGTCTTGCAACAACTGACTCGCCCACCCTTTGAGCCGATGGCTACTTGTCCTCTCCGCTTCCTTTCCTGGAAGACACTCTTCCTGGTAGCCCTAACCTTGGCCAGACGAGTGAGTGAGCTTCAGGCCCTGTTCTGTGACAGGCCGTACACTCGCCTCTATAGGGACAGAGTAGTCCTTAGGACTCATCCTAAATTCCTCCCAAAGGTTGTCTCCTCCTTCCATCTCAACCAGGAGGTGGTTCTTCCGACATTCTTCCCTAGGCCTCATGCAAGCCAGGCTGAGGCAGTCCTGCATACCCTGGACTGTAGAAGGGCCTTATCCTTCTACCTTGACCGTACGCAGGGGCATAGAAGGGCTACTCAGCTCTTCATATCTTTTGACCCTAATAATTTGGGGTTGTCTGTGTCCAAGCGTACCTTGTCCATCTGGGTGGCTGACTGTATCACCTGGGCTTACAGGGCGGCTGACTTTCCCTTGCAGGGTCGGGTCACGGCCCACCATGTCAGGGCTATGGCTGCCTCAGTAGCTCATCTCCGCTCTGTACCGTTGGCAGACATCTGCAGGGCTGCAACTTGGTCCTCAAGCCAGACTTTTGCGGCTCATTACTGCCTGGAGAGGGAGTCCCGTAAGGACAGTGCTTTTGGCCAGGCAGTACTCCGGAATCTCTTTGAGGTTTAGGCAACTCCTGCCCTCCAGCCCTCCATTGGGCTATCGGTGGAGGTTCTTTCAGTGAAAAGCCTTTCTTTGATGCTGGGACTAGAGGGAGTTCTCTTGTACAGCCTGGGTTCCTGGTAGCCCAGAGCTAGGGAGTCACCCATATGTGAGGACTGACTTCCTGCTTGGTCCTGGAGAAAAAGTAGTTACTCACCTGTAACAGGTGTTCTCCAGGAGCAGCAGGAATCAGTCCTCACATCCCTCCCTCCTCCCCTGGGAGTTGCAGTTGTATATAGTTAATTTTGTTTTTTTGTGCTGTCTTTTAGCTATGTCATCAGACTGAGCAAGATGGCACCTTTAGGCGGGAAGGGGACCGCGCATGCGTGCAGTATTCCCAAAGGCTTTCATAGAAAGCTGGGGAAATGCTCCGCAAGGGGCTCCATCGACGTCGATGTCACCCATATGTGAGGACTGATTCCTGCTGCTCCTGGAGAACACCTGTTACAGGTGAGTAACTACTCTTTCTTTCTCTATAACATTGGCAAAATTTGTCCCTTCCTTTCTACACACACTATTAAGACATACACTCACTAGTCACCTCCCATCTTGATTATTGTAACCTGCTCCTCATTGCTCTCACTTTGAATCATAATTTTCAAACTCAACTGCACGTCTTATCTTCAGCCAGTGCCAGTCACTTCACTGGCTCCCTATCCATTTTTGCATCCAGTTCAGACTTCTCCTACTTACCTACAAGTGCATTCATTCTGCAACTCCTCACTACCTTTCCTCTCTTATCTCACTTTACACCCCTCCTCAGAAACTCCACTCCTCTGAAAGGGTGGTGGATGCTTGGAATGTCCCCCCCCCCAATGGACGTGGTGGGGGCAAATACAGTGACGGAATTCAAAGTGGCTTGGGACAGACACAGTAGATCCCTTTATATAGCAACAGGATAAAATCAAAATAATCATAACTCTCTTATATCTCAACAAATAGGGGTGACCTACATGGAGCGGTGGGTACACCCCTAAACAAAGGCATGTGGAGGGGTGACCTGCACGGAGCGGCTGGGGCATCTACTCTTAATACCTTGCTGGGCAGATTAGATGGACCATACTGGTCTTTATCTGCCGTCATATACTATGTCACTATGTTACTATGTAGATCCTTTTTTCTCCGGGAACAAGCAGGAAGTCAGTCCTCACATATGAGTGACGTCAATGCCGACGGAGCCCCGGGCGGAGCAAATCCCCAGCTTTCAAAGAATGTTCGACCTTTAGGGGCATAAACCAGTAATTCTTTCTCCTGCAGATGGTGGGTGCAAGTTTTTTTAGCTCTGAGGGAATCTGGAAAAACAACAGAAAATTGACGAGGGAAAAGATTGCTTTTGGCTCATGAGCAACCACCCTTACCTGGTTGCTTTCTCATTGGAGCACAATGCAGGAGGCTGCACTAGGGACTCCCTTAAAACCGGTGCTCTTTTAGGAGGTCATAAAGAGGAGGGAACTGATTCAGCTCTTCGCCCTTATCTTGTGCCCCCTCCCTTCTCCTTCCCCCTTCTCTCCCTGAAGATTTGAAGAAAGCTCTTCAGAGGTATGTGACCGCAGGTCTAGCAACAGGGGAGTAGCACTGAGCCTGGCACAGTTTTCCTGCCTTGGTGTTCACTGGGGATGAGTACCAAAACTAAGTCTCTGTCAGACCTGTTTGTGGGGTGGCTTCTGACCTCGCCCATTGGTGGTGCATGTTGGGTAGGGCCGCTTGGGGCGTTCATTGGTTCAACACTGGTGTTTCCCGCTTTGTCCAATTACCTAAGCACATAGTTTGTGCTTCCTGTGCCTTCCCTGGTGCGCACCAGTAGCATGCGGTTACTTGTCTGCATGGTCTTAGTGCACACACTTACTGCCCACATTGCCCTTGTGCATGTGATTCCTGTCCATGTGTTGCCAGCGTGCACTGTTATTGTTCATGTGACCTTAGTGCGTGGTTCTCTACACATTAGTGAGCCTTGAGCCTACGTTGCCCAGCTTCTAGTGGCATTGGAAATTCATATTCTGGCTTCTAAGAAGCATAGCCTGGTTTGCAGAAAATGGAGAGCCTCTTTGCTGGATTCTGCTATCTGCACTACTTGCATGCAAGCTTCAGATATGCCCTTGGAGGGCCCATCTCTTCCTTCGTAGTGGGAACTCACAGGTGCCCTGATCTTATCAATATTCACTACAGGCAGCAGCATCCACTAGAAAGGATGGTTGACAGGCTTTGAGTTTCAGTGCCACTGCCCTTTTTATAAGAGTCTGATGGACACCGTTTTCCTGAGGATGGGGGCCATATGCCTAGCAGGGAGCTCCCGGTTCCTGGGTTGTCCTCCCTGGTATTTCTTTTCATTTTTGCTGCAAACGTGGTCTTTCTGGCGAGGCAGTTCAGACCCTGGAGTCTCCAGGTCCTCTTTCTCTTTCCGCTCGCTTGGAGGAGGCGGCAGCAGGCGAGTCAAAGCCTGGCCTGGACACTGCCTTCTAAGCGATCTTGGCAAAGGTTGGAATCTGGAGATTTGGGGGGGGGGGGGCACGGTTCCCTCTAAGCTGTGCGCGTGTGCGCGCGCACACACACCTCGCCGAGCGAGCGCACATACTTTACAACAAAGCGCACAAAAATTACGGTTCTGATTCTGATAGAAAACAACACAGACGTCTTAAAATTTAAAAGTTGTGTATTTACGGGGTTTTCACAAGTTCTACAATATTTTCTAGTGCAATCAATGTGGTGTACATACTGTATTCTGACGTATAATCAAATTTTAAAGTATATAACTCCGAGTGTCGTTATGTGGCGCACAAAAATGTAGCCTTCCTTCAAAAGCTGCACAGCTGATATTTTATGCGCCCATAGCCTACAGAAAATTAGAGGGAACATTGGGGGGGGGGGGGTATTTATCTGTTTATTAAACCTTTGAACTTTTACAACTTATTTCAAGCCATCTATATGTACACCATAAAGTAATAAAGCAAGTTATATTCAAATACCAACTGGTCATCTCTCATTTTCTGGACCCATCCCCTCCCCCCCCCCCCTCTCCTCTTGTCCTTCCTCATTACTCATACTTTAACCTATACTAATACTTTAACTTATATTTTTACTCAAGAGGTAACTTATATACATGCCTACTAACATAAAATCACTGTTAAGTGCATCTCCAGGAACAAGCAGGAATGTAGTCTTCACATATGGGTATCATCGGTACCGACGGTGCCTGCGCGGGAATGCCCCCCAGCGTCCAATAGGAAAGCTTTTGGGAGCATCCCACTGTGCCTGCATCTCTGCCTTCCCGCCTTTCCAAATCTCCCTCTTCAGTTTTTCGTTTTCCACGGAGCCAACAGGCAGCAAACCCTGTCACCACAGAAAATCTTCTTTTTGTGGTCGTGTCTGCCTTCACCATCGACGTCTATACCGGTACCACCTGTCTTTTCTTTATTTTCTTACTTCTTTTCCTTAAAAAAAAAGAAAGAAAGAATGACTTCTTTTTTGGAGGGTCTGTTCCCTCTTGGTGCCAGGCGCCATTTTGGGCACTAGGCTCTCTTTTCTTCCAAAATGGAGAAACCATCTAGTGGTTTCAAAAAATGTTCAAAGTGTAGCGGTAACGTCTCTGCTACTGTAGATGACCAAGAGAGGCCTGTACAACAGAGCTGCAAAACTCGGCACCCTCTTTGCCTTGGATGCAATGTCTGTTGCATCGATGTCGTCCAGGGCTTCATCTTCCACCCATGGATATCAGGTAACCAAACCCAGGTCTTCCAAGACTGGCCGGTCCTCAAAGGGTTGATCTCCTTCTAAGCATTGAGATGCTACTAGCGTTGCCCTTGAGGAAAACACACTGGCCAAACAGCCCCAGTGGGAGGTCCCGGCCTCCAAAGCATTAATGGGGTTCCAAGATGTTGCCGAAGCTTCCACCTTGGAAGAACTCTTGGTGCCATGTTCTGGTGTTGTGGCCTGTTCCGCCGGTACCGACATCCAGGCATCGGCAGGTGCCTTGGATCAACGTATCCTGGCCATCAAGTGCAGTCTTGCAGCTTTATTAGCAGCCTCAGTACTGCTAAAATCGCTGAAATCGACGCAGTTATCCATACCGATATCGGTACCGAACATACCTGCATCGGCCGATGCGCCCCTCTCCATGCTTCCTCCCATGCCGGCACTGGAATCGGTGTCCGGCATCGAGGGTCCGGTATCGAGGCAGTCCGATGCCGACTTCGATCGATACAGTCGACAAGCAATAAGAGAGCATCCGGCCCAACAATACTTTGAATCCTCCGATTCCGATGATTCCGATGACTCTGTCGGTACCGGGGTGGTTCTTCCGGAGGATCCCTTTCCTTCGCCACAGTGTCGGATGTCTCCCCCGGAGGACATGTCCTTTCAGGACTTCATACATGATGTAGCAAGGGGACTCTCAATCACCATGACCCCTGAGAAGGAACCGAGAGCTGAAGAGTTTGAAATTCTTCAGTATCCGGCAGCTTCTAAGGAAGCTGCTACCCTTCCCTTTCACCGAATTTTGCATGACCTCATGCTTAGGATGTGGGAAACACCCTTGACGGTGTCTCCACATTCTAGGAGACTCGATACAATGTACAGGGTACCGCAATGTCCCGGTTTCTAAAAAACACAATTACCACACCATTCCATGGTAGTGGAATCAGCAGTGCGTAGGATCAAAAGTGCTAAGACGCAGTCATCAAATCTTCCAGGTTGTGAATCGAGAACACTCAATACCTTTGGGCGTCGATGCTTTCAGTCTTTGATGCTCTCAGCTAGAATAAGCTCTTACATACTTTATATGGGTATGTTTCTTCGGGAAGTTACAAGAGATTTGGAACTTATGGCTCCACTTTTTCCCGATGACAAGAGGGCTGACTTTCTCACTCTGGTCAAACATGCCCAAAATGTATCTAAGTTCATGAACCATGCAACCTTTGATTGCTTTGAATGCATTAGCAGAACCTCTCCTATCTCCATTGGTGCACGTCGCATTGCCTGGTTACAAGCATCTGATTTAGAACAATGGGTGCAAGACAAGCTGGGGAACATTCCTTGCACAGGAGAAAACCTCTTTGGCAAGGATTGGCAGGACAAAACTAATCAGCTTGAGTCCGAAAACACCACCTTGAACAGATTATCAAGGACCACAGCCAACCCAGCTAAGAAAAAGACAGTTAAGAAACCCTTTTTCAACAAGAAAGAGAAATTCTACTCATCTTACACCCAGGCTGTCCACTGCTCAGTTCATGCTCCCCTAAAAGGGCAACAGCAACCCAGGCAGCAAAGGAAGGCCCATGTCCCCAGAACTCAACCAGCTCAGCAGACACAGCCTCTTCAGGGGCTTTGACTCCTTCCTAGAGAACTTAGCCATCCTGCCCTTGAAGGGTCCAGAGCCTCTCACCATCCCAGGCAGACTCTGTCATTTCGCCGAGAGATGGCAACAGATAACATCAGAGCACTGGACTCTTTCCATTGTAACAGAGGGGTACAAACTCCATTTTCACAGTATGCCCCCTCCCACCATCACAAGACAGTTCAATTCTCGGGGTCCCTTCACCACTCTCTTTTGTCAAGAAGTCACCTCACTACTGGCTCAAGGAGCAATAGAAGAGGTACCCATATCTCAACAGGGCATGGGTTTCTACTCCCCCTACTTCCTCATTCCAAAGAAGACAGGGGATACAGACCCATACTGGATCTCAGAGAGTTGAACAAGTATCTGTTCTGAGAAAAATTCAAGATGATCTCCCTCGGAACACTTCTTTCTTACATTCAGAGTCAGGATTGGCTATGTTCTCTAGATCTAAAGGATGCATATACACATATTCTCATCCATACAGATCACAGAAGGTTTCTTCGATTCCTCTTTCAAGGAAGACATTACCAGTACAGGGTTCTACCCTTTGGACTGGCTTCCGCCCCAAGAGTCTTCACAAAATGCATGGCAGTAGTTGCAGCATTCCTGTGAACTCTGGGGATATTTGTCTTCCCCTACTTAGACTGGCTCATCCGAGCATCAATAGCTCCAGAAGCCAGCTCCGCTCTCTCCTGTACAATGCAAATCCTGCAATATCTGGGACTGGTCATAAACCTCCCCAAATCTCATCTCACCCCTTCTCAGTCTCTAGAGTTCATAAGGGCTCTTCTAGACACAAGGCAGTCAAAGGCTTTCCTGCCACAACCATGTTGTCTTCGAATACTCCAGCTGGTCTCGCAAGCAGCTATGAAAACTTTTCTAACTGCTCGAGAAATGCTTCAGCTACTGGGGCATATGACATCCACTGTCCATGTGGTTCCCTATGCTCGCCTACATATGCGAGCAGCCCAGTGGACCCTAGCCTCTCAGTGGACACAGGCGTCGGGTTGCCTGAGGGACAAATTCAGAAACTCTACACGCCTCATTTTGTCCCTACAATGGTGGCAGTCACTGAAAAATCTTCTCGTAGGGTATCCTTTTCAGCAGCCACTACACCAAGCCACCTTGACGACAGATGCGTCCAAGTTGGGTTGGAGGGCTCAATTGGACATTCCCTCCACTCAGGTCTCTGGAACGAATAGGAGGCTTGTCTTCACATAAACCTCCTGAAACTCAGAGCCATCTTCTATGCTTTTCAAGTATGTCAGAACTGCCTGAGCTACAAGACGGTTCTTGTCCAGACCGACAATCAAGTAGCCATATTCTATGTGAACAAGCAGCGTGGGACAGGTTCTCAGGTGCTGTACAATGAAGTTCTATGCCTCTGGGCCTTCGCCAGAGATCTTCAAATCCATCTACTAGCGGTGTATCTTCCAGGCGCACAAAATATCTTGGCAGACAGACTCAGTCGAGTACTGCTGCCACACGAGTGGTCTCTTCATCCCGAGCAAATTGCTCAAATCTTTCAGATCTGGGGAACTCCAGATATAGACCTCTTTGCAAGTCCTCAGAATGCCAAACTTCCCCGGTTCTGTTCCAGAATTCCGGCTCAGAACTGTCAGGCAAAGGATGCCTTCCATCTTCCATCAGGACTTCCTCTATGCCTACCCATTCCCCTCATTCCCAAAACTCTATTCAAGCTTCAGAGAGACAGGGGCCATATGATCCTCATAGCCCCACGCTGGCCATGAAAGACGTGGTATCCTCTGCTTCTCCGTCTCTCTCTAGCCAAGCCTCTGGAGTTGGGATGTGCTCCAGATCTTCTTTCTCAGGAGAACGGGACGCTATTGCACCCAAATCCTCAGTCTCTACATCTCAGGGCGTGGCTGCTGAGAGCCTAGAATTCCAGGATATCAACCTTTCTCAACAGGTTAAGGATATCCTTTTAGCTTCAAGAAAACCTTCCACAAGGCGGGCCTACGCCTTTAAGTGGAGAAGGTTCTCTATCTGGTGTTCAAAAAAGGAACTTAATCATTTTTCAGTTCCAGTGGAGGCGTTACTGGAGAATCTCCTCCATTTATCATCCTCTGTTCTTAAGACCAATTCAGTAAGGGTCCACCTTAGTGCCATTGCGGCTTTCCACAAGCCCTTGGATGGACAACCTGTCTCCTCTCAACCGCTAGTAGCGTGGTTTATGAGAGGCCTACTCTTAACTAAATCTCCCATTAAGCCACCACCCATGGCATGGCATTTGAATCTTGTCCTTGGGCAGCTTATGAAACCACCCTTTGAACCCTTAGCCATTACATCTCTGAAGTTTCTTTCTTGCAAGGTAATCTTCCTAATTGCCCTCACTTCTGCAAGGTGCATCAGTGAGCTACAAGCTTTAGTGGCCTCCTTATACAAGGTTCCTCCATGATAAAGTAGTTCTTAGGACTCACCCCCACTTTATGCCAAAGGTGGTTTCGCCTTTTCATTTAAACCAGTCGGTTTACCTTCCTGTATACTTCCCTAGGCCTCACGCCTCTAATGCAGAAAGGAATCTTCATACTCTGGACTGTAAAAGAGCATTAGCCTTTTACTTTCAGAGAACTAAGCAACATAGGAAAGCTTCTCAGCTTTTTGTTGCCTTTGACTCCAGTCATCTTGGATTACCAGTTTCCAAGTGAACTTTGTCTAAATGGATTGCAGATTGCATATCCTTTGCCTATGAGAGCAAGGGACTTTCTCTTGAAGGGCATGTCACGGCTCACAATGTGAGAGCAATAGCAGCCTCTATGGCCAACCTTCGCTCAGTGTCCATTGACGACATCTGTAGAGCAACCACTTGGGCTTTGGTACACACCTTTGCAGCCCACTACTGCTTAGACAGGGACTCCCGTCGGGAAGCCTCGTTTGGCCAGGTTGTTCTCCAGCATCTCTTTCAGACTTAGAACAACTCCTACCCGCTGTCCCGGGGTTCGATGCCAGAGATCCATGGGAGGAAGCATGACCCATTTCAACCTGGGTTTCGCAGCTTCTAGGGTCATCTCTCTGGCACCTTTCAGCTGGGGAGTCCCCCATATGTGAAGACTACATTCTTGCTTGTTCCTGGAGATAGCGTGGTTACTCACCTGTAACAGGTGATCTCCAGGAACAGCAGGAATTGAGTCTTCACAACCCACCCACTTCTCCTAGGAGTTGTATTTCTCTTTCTCTCTCTTTTTCTCTCCTTCTCTCCTTTGCCTCAGCTGTAAACTCAACTGAAGAGGGAGAGTTGGAAAGTCGGGAAGGCAGCGATGCAGGCGCAGTGGGATGCTCGCAAAAGCTTTCCTATTGGACGCTGGGGAGCATTGCCGCGCAGGCTCCGTCAGTACCAACGATACCCATATGTGAAGACTCAATTTCTGCTGTTCCCGGAGATCACCTGTTACAGGTGAGTAACCATGCTATATCTGCATGGTAGATGTCTTGAGTTGGGCATTCTCCCAGAGCAAGCAGAAAGTCAATCCTCATATATAAATGACATCGGTGCAGACAAAGCCCGCACGCAGGGGCAGCCCAAGGCGGGTGTGGGGCCATGTGCGGAGATTCATTGTGAGGTCTCATTTGCATAAATATTTGCATAATGTTAACATGCGCTTTTAGTAAACATGAGAGCAAGGGACTTTCTCTCGAAGGGCATGTCACGGCTGACAATGTGAGAGCAATAGCAGCCTCTATGGCCAACCTTCGCTCAGTGTCCATTGACGACATCTGTAGAGCAGCCACTTGGGCTTTGGTACACACCTTTGCAGCCCACTACTGCTTAGACAAGGCCTTAATCTCTTCTCCTGCGCAATGTCAGAGATATTGCAATACCTCTTGCATCTGTTGGGGGCTGGCCTAAAGTCCAACGCGGTCAGAGTGCACTTCTGTGCCATCTCGGCTCACCACCATGGGATGGATGACCAGGCCGAGTCTGTGCACCCCCTGTTGGGCCAGTTCATCTGAGGCCACCTCCTCTCCCGTCTCCCAATCTGTCTGCCTCTGGTGGTGTGGGACCTTAATGTAGTGCTGGGGAGGCTCATGTCTCCTCCTTTCGAGCCCCTGGCTACCTGCTATCTCAAGTACCTTTCATGGAAGGTCATATTTCTGGTGGCACTCACCTCGTCCAGGCGCGTGAGCAAACTACAGGCGCTGGTGGCATGTGTGCCCAATACCAGGTTCCACAAGAACATGGTCGTCCTCTGGACGCACCACAAGTTTATTTATTTATTTATTTTATTTATTTAACGTACATTTGTATCCCGCTGCTTCCAGTGATCAGCAGCGGTTGCTATACATGGGAGAGTTGGCTGTACCGGCCGGTAATTAGAGTAAGTTCTTAACAAAGGTTGTTCCTGCATTCCATTTGAGTCAGGTGTTAGCCATCTTTTTCCCCTAGGCCTCCTCCAAGACAGAGGCCTTTCTGCACATGCTAGACTGCAAGCATGCCTTGTCGTTTTACATCCAGAGCACGCAGTCCCATCGACGCTCAGCGCAGCTCTTTGTATCATTCGATCCCAGTCGACTTGGGCTTGGAGTCTCCAAGAGCACCCTCTCACAATGGGTAGCGAACTGCATTTCCTTTGTCTATCAGCAGGCAGAGCTCTCTGTAGAGCATCATGTGAAGACCCACAATGTGTGCGTCATGGCGGCCTCAGTAGCCAACCTACAGTCGGTACCCTTGTTGGGCCGCTACCTGGTCCTCTCTGTACACTTTTGCTGTGCACTGCTGTTTGGAAGAGACCTCCCGGACGGATAGCACCTTCGGCCAGGCTGTATTCTGTTCACTCTTCGGGGAATAGTGCAACTCCTGCCTTCCTACCTGTGATGTCCAAGCTACTGGAGTGGGGATTGCATCTTCGATACTGCTGCTGCAGTGTCAGACTTCCAGCCAACCAGCACCCCCTGCTGCCCTTTATAGTCCGCTTTTTGGGTTGCCCATGGCTTTTACAGGTTTTTTTTGGTAGCCTGTAGCTTGGGAGTCCCATATATGAGAACTGACTTCCTGCTTGTTCCCGGAAAAAGCGCAGTTACTCACCTGTAACAGGTGTTCTTTGGGGACAGCACGAATCAGTCCTCACAACCCTCCCTCCTACTCATGGAGTTTTTCTTTTTTTTGCCATCTTGTGCTATGGTATCATACTGAGGCAAGATGGCACCCTTGGGTGGGAAGGTGACCGCGCATACACGGTGTAACCCCCAAAGGTTTTCTTTTAAAGCTGGAGAGTGGATTTGCGTGGGGCCCATTGGTGCCGATGTCACGCCATATGTGAAGACCGATTCCTGCTGTTCCCGGAGAACACCTGTTACAGGTGAGTAACTATGCTTTCTGTATTTTTTTGACTGGCGCAGTTTTGCATCCTTTTCACTGGCAGAGCCTCGGGTCTTCTACCTCGCTTGGAGCCCTTTTTCCCTCCCATGGCCTCCATCAGCAGTTTCAAGAAGTGTGATTGGTATTCGCGGAGCATGTCCCTCACCAACACATACGACTGCTGCTTCTGCTGCCTCGGAGCAGACCACGATTCCTTGGATTATGGTCTCTGTAAAAAGATGTCTTTCAAGATATTAAGAGTCGTCAGCAGCAGCATGACAAGATCTTCTAAAGGTCAGACTCTGCCTCAGAGTCTCCAGTGACGCTATGCTCCAAACCCCTATCCAGGACCCCGGAGCTCCGAAGTGACCCCACTGTCTCTAACCAAGGCTGGGATCCTCCGAGCGGAGCACCCCAGATTTGGAACACAAGAAGAAGAAGAAATCCTTGAGGGCAGCGTCTGTGGACGAGTCAGGGAAGGCAGGTAAATCCCGCGCCAGGTCCCGCAGTCTACGCTACAAGTCCGAGCGATCGGAGTGGGAGCAGCCTACCGAGGTTGTCCAAAGAGAAGCATCGGCCTCTGGTGACCGGCCTCAGATCCCTGAGGCCATCCTGGTCAAGGACTCCCCCTCATTGGAGCTGACGCCGGGCCCAAGACCCTTGGTGTATGCGCCGAAGGCTGTGGAGCCATCCGGACTGGAGACCAAAATTACAGCCTTGGAGCGCAGCTTGTCTGCCGTCATGGCCAAGCAGCCGGCCTTGATGCCCAATTCTGCCGTGTCATCTGCCCAGACCACTGGCGCTTTGACCTCAAGGACCTCCCCGGACATTGAGCCAATCCTCAAGTGACATCGGCCTCGAGTCGATCCTCGACATCGGTCTCGATCCCAGTCGCGATCCTCGAGTTTGAGGTCTTCCCTGATGAGTGGCCTCGGCTCCATCTGCAGAGCCTCTGAGGGGCAGGGACAGTCAGGCTTGGTGCCTGATCTTGCAATCAGCCCGAGTTGGACTGGGATACTGAGGATGAGCAATCGCCAGACACCCGTCGCCACCATGACGTACCCTCGGATCCATCTCCCTTCGAGACCCGGTGCCGGTCCCCACCCAAGAATATGGCCTTTCTCAACTTCGTGTGGAGCAAGTCAAAGGCGTTATTGTTCGACACCGAGTCGGAGGAGGACCCTCACATTGAGGAGCTTGAGATCCTCCAGTACAAGGCCCCATAGAAGGAGGCACTTATGATGCCTGTCCCTTTGATCCTGGAATGGCTGCTCCTCTGCATGTGGGAAACACCAGCATCAGTACCCATCGTGAGCAGACAGCTGGACCTAATGTATTGGGTCCATCGGAGCCCGGGCTTCCAGAAAGCGCAACTGCCACATAATTCCGTGGTGGTGGATTCGGCCATGCGTTGGCTCAAGAGCCAGAAGACGCACTCCTCAGTGCTCCCGGTAGCACTTCTTGCCCACACCTTGGATGCCCTGGGCAGGAAGTGCTACCAGGGTTTGATGCTCATTAGCTGTATCCAGGCATACCAACTGTACATCGGCATGTACTTGAGGGACCTGGTGAAGGAATTCACTGGGTTCTCAGCTGGTTTTTCCGAGGAACTCTTCCAGCATTTCCAGAATCTGTCCTCTGCCATCAGAATGTGCTCCAAATTTATGACTCGTGCAGCCTATCAGGGCTTCAAGTCAGTGGCTAGAGTAGCTGTGGCGGGTTTTGGTGCCCGACGCCATGCTTGGTTACAGTCTTACAACTGGAGCAATGGGTTCCGGACAAGTTGGTCAACGTCCCCTGCCAAGGAGAGAACGTCTTTGGTAAACCCATGACAGATAAGGCTGCAGAGTTGGAGTCCAAGTTCCTGATGAGGACTGAGCTCTCCAAGAAGGCCGCTACCCTTCGGTAACGGAAGGCCCCAAGTAAAAATCCCCCTTACTCGAGGAAGGGAAGAGCTTACAGAAACTACCCTCAGTATCAGGCCTCCTCAGCAGGGTCTGCAGGCCAAGGGATAAGGGCATGAACCTCGTAAGCAGAAGCCTCCCAAAACTCAGGCACTGGCTCTAGCACAGTCTAGTGGTCTAGTGGGAGTTTCTGACTCCTTGGGCATAGCTTCTCCATCCCCAGGAGGCCCACCCCAGCAGCCCACAGGGGGACATCTGATCCTGTTTGCCCACAGGTGACCAACCATCAGCACTGACACCTGGGCCCTCCAGGTGGTCATGGAAGGCTACCTCCTGCACTTGGAGCAGACTCCCCCTCCATTCTTCCCGGGAGAGCCCACCAGGACTCTCCTCCATCAGACCCTGCTACTGCAGGAGCTTGCAGGCCTTCTCGAGGACAAGGTGGTGGAACCCATACCCCCACACCTATGGGGCAGAGGATTCTACTCCAGGTACTTCCTTGTACCAAAAAGAACAGGGGGCCTAAGGCCCATCCTATACCTGCGGGAGATCTGAACAGGTTCCTGGTGAGGGAAAAGTTCAAGATGTTCTCCCTTGAGATGCTGCTGCCATACCTCCAATAGGGAGACTGGCTATGCTCCTTGGGACTTAAAGGATGCATATACACACATCCTCATCCATCCCAGTCACAGGCAATACCTCTGGCTCGTGGTGGGTGATGCCCACTACCAATACAGAGTCCTACCCTTTGGCCTGGCCTCCTCCAAGGGTCTTTACCAAGTGCCTAGCGGTGGACGTGGCCCACCTCTGTCTCCAAGGGGGTCTTCATCTTCCCCTATACCATCAGTGTCCTGCAACATCTGGAATTCACCATAAACCACCTAAAATCTCATCTCCTCCTGATGCAGTGTCTGGAATTCATAGGAGTCCGGCTAGACACCCTCCAGGCCAGAGTGTTTCTACCCCAGGTCAGGGCCGACGCAGATGTACAACGCAGATGCACTGTGTCTGCTTGCCTCCTGCTAACCTGCTGGGCCACATGGCATCCACGGTCCATGTCACTCCAGATGCTCGCCTCCATATGAGGGCAACCCAATGGTGCCTCTACTCCCAATGGACCCAGGCCACTGGATGGCTGTGGGACAGGGTGACAGTGTCCTACCAACTTGCAGACTTCCTCAGCTGGTGGTAGGCTCCACAGCACCTCCAGGCTGGGATGCCCTTCCAGGCCCCTGATCCCCAGAGGGTCCTCACCACGGACACCATCCTGCTGGGTTGGGGTGCACACTGCGAAGATCTCTGCACCCAGGGCAGTGGTTGCAGTCAGAGAGCCAACTGCAGATCAACCTTCTGGAGCTTCGGGCCATATTCCTGGCTCTCCTAGCCTTTCGTCTCTGCCTGCAGCATCAGTCAGTGCTGGTCCAAATGAACAATCAGGTGGCAATGTTCTACGTGAACAAGCAGGGGGGCACAGGGTCCTATATCCTCTTTCAGGAGGCAGTGGCTCTCTGCTCCTTTGCGCTCTGCAACAGGATGCTCCTGCAGGCAGTGGGTCAGCTCAACAACTTCGCAGACAAGCTGAGCAGGATCTTTCAACCACATGAATAGCAGCTGGATCCCAGGGTGGCCTTTCAGCTCTTTTGACTCTGGGGGGTTTCACTGATGGACCTCTTCACGAGTCCGACCAACACCCAGCTACTCCACTTCTACTTCCACCAACTGCACCCCTCACGGGTGGCGGCGGATGCATTCCTCATCCTGTGGATGGAGGACATTCTCCATGCTTTCCCACCCACACCGCTGTTTGCCAAGATGCTTTTCAAGGCTCAGCACTGCGAGGAGTTGCTGATACTGATTGCCCCCCTGTGGCCCATGCTACCATGGTTCCTGCTGCTCCTCCACTTGTCCTCAGCAGCCTCGATCCCCCTGGGAGTGCCCCGGGGTTACTCTCACAGGAGGATGGCTCCCTCCTACAACCCAACCTGGGGTCCCTGACACTAATGACTTGGCTGTTGAAAGGATATCTCTGACCCTATTCAACCTTTAAGGGGAGGTAGAGGAGGTCCTCCTGGCCTCCCATAGGGTCTCCATGAGATGGGGCTTACACCTTCAAATGGCGCAGATTCTCATTGTGGCAAATTAATCCATTCTCGTGCTCTGTGCTGCTTGTACTGCAATATTTGCTCCACCTATTCCAGGCAGGATTAAAGTCCAACTGGATTAGGGTGCACATGAGCTCTCTAACAGTGCACCACCACCTTATAGAGGGCAAGCCCCTCTCAGTCCAGCTCCTTGTGACCCACTTCTTGCGGGGCCTCCTGTTGTCTAAGCTCCCCATCTGCCCTCCACTGTTGGAATGGGACCTCAGTGTGGTCTTATTCAAACTTACCAGACTGCCATTCAAGCCCCTGGCTACCTGACACCTATGGTACCTCTCATGGAAGATCATCTTCCTAGTAGTGCTCACATCCGCTCACAGGGTCAGTGAGTTTCAGGCGTTAGTGGTCGATCCGCTGTGCACAAGGTTCTGTAAGAACAGGGTGGTGCTCTGCATGCACCCCAAGTTTCTTTCCAAGGTGGTATCCCCATTCCAACTCGGTCAAGAGGTGGTGCTCCCCATCTTTTTTCCACAACCTCACGCCAGCAGGGCAGAGACCATCTTTCATACTCTGGACCATAAGAGGGCCATATCTTTCTACCTTCAGTGTACCTAGGGCCATCGCAAAACCTCACATCCTTTTGTCTCCTTTGACTCCAGTTGGCTGGGGGCAGCAGTGACCAAAGCGTTCATCTGGGTGGCAGACTGCGTTTCCATCACCTACAAGCAGGTTGGGCTCTTTCTGGAGCGCTGAATTGCAGCGCACAGTTTCTGGGCCATGGCGGCATCCATGGCAAACCTGCTTTCCGTTCTGTTCTCGGAAATCTGCTGGGCTGCCACCTGGTCCCCAGTTCATGCCTTTGCAGCTCATTACTGCCTTCAGGGGGAGTCCCGTATTGACAGTGCCTTTGGCCAGGCAGTACTCCGTCATCTATTCAGGGTGTAGGCAACTCCTGTCCTCCGGCCCTTTTGTGTTCAGGCTACTGCAGTGCGGGTTTCTTGCTGGACACTTGGTCTACTCGAGAGTCTGTCTTCTCAAGGACTCATTGCTGCTGCTCATTGCTCATCTTTTCCTGGTCACCCGTGGCTTTTTATAGGTTTTTGGTAGCCTGTAGTTAGGAGTCCCATAAGTGAGGACTGACTGCCTGCTAATTCATGGAGAAAGCATAGTTACTCATCTGTAACAGATGTTCTTTGTGGACAGCAGGAATCAGTTCTCCTAATGCCCCCTCCTCACCTTGAAGTTGCTTTTTGTGTCATTTTTTTGCCTTTGAACTATGTCATCATACTGAGGCAAGATGGCCCCCTTGGGCGGGAAGAGGACCATGCATGCATGGTGCATCTCCCAAAGACTTTCTTTGAAAGCTGGGGAGAAGCTTTACACATGGGCTCCATCAGCGCCGACGTCATCCATATGTGAGGTCTGATTCCCGCTGTCCCCGGAAAACACCTGTTACAGGTGAGTAACTACGCTTTCTCCGGGAACAAGCAGGAAGTCAGCCCTTGCATATGGGGTGACATTGATGCCAACGGAGCCTGCGTGGATCCACTCCCCAGCTTTCAAAGAAAGCTTTTGGGAGATACCCCGCATATGCGCAGTCACCTTTCCACTCAAAGCTACCATCTTGCCTCAGTCTGCCTTTTTCCACGGAGCCTTGCAGACATTCATCTGTGCACCTTGGTAAAAAGTAAGATTTACGACCTTTGTATTGGTAATTTTTTCTATTTGAGTGCTCGATTCGATCACCTACCCCGGCCGAGTCTTTGCCTCAGTGTCCAGTTTTTCGCTCGGTTATTTTTTCTTTTTCTTTTTTCACTTTTGGCATGAGGGATTTTTTTCTTGTAGCCTGGCTGGTCGAAACATCCGCGTTTGACCTCGCAGGCCTCGTTTTCCATGCTGTGACCTCAAACAGCGGATTTAAGCAGTGTGCTAAGTGCAACTACTCTATGTTACGCACAGACCACCACAGCACCTGCATTAAATGCCTCGGGGCAGACCACGATGGCTCCTTCTGTCCACTTTGCCTCCTTATGTTGGCCAAAACCTGGAGGGAGCGTGAAAGGTGACAGGGTGAGCTGTTTGGCAAAGCTAGCTCCGGTTCGGCATCGGGAGCAGAATCCCTTCTGTCCACACTGGCGCCAGGCAACACATCTCCGTGTGCCCATACTATTGATGCATTTGGTAGAAAGTGCTTCCAAAGCTCCATGCTCACAGCCCGTATTCTGGCCTACTGGCTGTATATAGGCATGTACTTGAGAGACCTGGCGAAGGAACTTGCTAGGTTCTCGGCTGGTTTATCAGGAGAGCCCCTTGAATGCTTTCAGACCCTGGTCTCCTCATTTCAAAGAATGCTCCAAATTTCAGACTTGTGTAGCCTTCGACAGCTTCGAGTCAGTGACTCGTGTGGTCACAGTGGGCATTAGTACTCGCTGCCTTGCCTGGCTGCAGTCCTCTGACTTGGTGCAATGGGTTCAGGACAAATTGGCCAACGTCCCCTGCCGAGGCGATAACCTCTTCAGAAAACTTATGACTGACAAGGCTGACGAGTTGGAGAAGTAATTCATGACGAGGACCAGATTGTCCAAGAAGGTGTCAGATTCTTCCCATCTGAATGCTTTAGATAAAAAGCCCTTCCACCCAAAACTGAGAAGGCTTACGGAAACTACCCTAAGTTCAAGGCCTTCCCCACTCCCCCTCAGAGGCAGCAGGCCAAAGGCCAAGGGCACGGCCCCTGTAAACCCAAAGCTCCCAAGCCCCAAACAGCGGCTCAGCTACAGCCTGAAGGAGGGGGGAGGTTGACTCCTTATGCATAGCCTTCCTCCCTCAGGAAGTCACAGGCCCAGGGTTCACAGGGGAAAGGCTCGTCCACTTTGCGCACACGTGACCCACGATAACCATGGACGTCTGGGTGCTGCGAGTTGTCACGGAGGGTTACCTCCTGCATTTTTCTGAGCTGCCTCCCCCCTTATTCACAGGGGATATACCAATGAACAACTTGCACAGGGAGCTCCTCTTGAGAGAGCTCGAGTCGTTACTCCAAGAGCAGGTGGTTGAGCCCGTCCCCCCTCATCTGCAGGGATGGGGCTTCTACTCCCACTACTTCCTGGTCCCCAAGAAAACAGGAGGCTTCAGGCCCATCTTGGATCTTCGGGACCTCAACAGCTTCCTGGTCAAGGAAAAATTCAAAATGGTATCCCTTGGAAACTTGCTGCCTTAGATCCTGCAGGAAGATTGGCTATGCTCCTTGGATTTCAAAGATGCCAATACCCACATCCTGATTCACCCAAGGCACCGTCAGTATCTCCACTTTGTTGTGAGAGACCAGTACTACCAGTACAGGGTGCTACCCTTTGGCCTCGCCTCCACCCCATGAGTCTTCACAAAGTATCTAGTGGTTGTTGCCGCCCAGCTTAGGGTCCTTGGGGTCTTTGTGTTCCCCTACTTGAACGACTGGCTCGTATGGGCCGGCACTCTTGGCGAGGTGCGCATTGCCACTCAGCACACGTTGGGGCTGCTGCAGCTTCTAGGATTCATGGTGAACTCCCTCAAAGCCCACCTTGTGCCAAGCCAATGCATGGAGTTCATCGGAGCCCTGCTTAACTCCACTCAGGCATGGGCATTCCTGCCCAGGGAATACGTCCAACGTCTCCCGCCCTGGTGAGGGAGGTGCAGGGTGCAGCCTCTGTTTTGGTCTGACAGATGCTCTGCCTCTTGGGTCACATGGCATCCACTGTCCACGTGACTCCTTTTGCCCGCATATGCATGCGGCAGGCCCAGTGGATGCTCAGCGCTCAGTGGACACAGGCAACGAGCCACCTTGAGGACCATATACAGGTGTCTCCCGCCTTGGCATCCTCCCTGACTTGGTGGCAGGACCAGCGCAACCTGAGGGCTGGCCTGCCATTCTAGGTCCCACCCAATCCTGCACGTCCTCACAATGGATGCATCCAAATTGGGCTGGGGGCCCATTGCGACTACCTCAAGTCGCAGGGACAGTGGTCGCAGGTGGAGAGTGCCTCGCAGATCAACCTGCTTGAGCTTCAAGTGGTCTACCATGCACTGTGGGTCTTCGTGGACCATTTGAAGGGGGGGTTGTCCAGATTCAGACGGACAACCAGGTAGTGATATTCTATATGAACAAGCAGGGGGATATGGGGTTGTACCACCTCTCCTGGGAAGTGGTGCGCCTTTGAAACTTTGCAGCTGCCAGAAACCTCTTTCTCCTGGTAGTGTATCTGCTGGGCCAGGACAACATACTGGCAGACTGCCTGAGTCATGTTCTCCAGCTTCACAAATGGAGGCTGAACCCGTCCATCCTGGTGAGATCTTCCGGTGGTGGGGAACCCTGAAGGTAGACCTCTTTGCCAACCCGGAGAATGTGCAGCTCCCAAGGTTCTGCTCCAGGAGGCCGGGTCGGGGATGGGAGGCAGCAAACTCCTTTCTCCTCCTGTGGTCCAAGGGGTTTCTGTATGCCTTCCTGCCGACCCTCTGGTACCGTGGGCACTGCTAAAGATTCAAGCGGAAGTGGCCACCTTCCTCTTCATTGCACCCCGTTGGCCTTGTTATCCCTGGTTCCCCCTGTTGCTGCAGCTGTCATGGGAAACCCCCTGGTCACTGGGGTGTGCCCCGGACCTGCTCTTGCAAGAGGGCAGCACACTGCTCCATCCCAACCTTCAGTCCCTGTCACTGACAGCCTGGTTGTTGAGAGGCTAGCTATTGCCCACCATGGCCTGAACTGGCCATTAGTGGATGTCCTGCTGGCCTCATATATGGGCCTACGACTTTAAGTGGTGCAGGTTCTCCCTGTGGTGCGAAGAGCAGGCCCTTAACCCCTTCTCTTGCACAGTGGTGGAGGTCCTTCGGTACCTCTTGCACCTGTCTGGCACCGGCCTGAAATCCATTTCAGTCATAGAAACATGATGACAGAAAAAGACCACATGGCCTATCTAGTCTGTCCTTCCATAACAACAACTACAACAGTCCACTTTTTACCTTTAGAGATCCTCTGTGTTGGTCCCATGCTTTTTTGAATTCAGTTACTGTCCTCATCTCTACCACCTCCACTGGGAGACTATTCCATGGATCCACTACTCTTTCTGTAAAGAAATATTTCCGCATATCACTCCTGAATCTATCTCCCTTCACCCTCATCCCATGTCCCCTCGTAGCAGAACTTGCTTTCAATTGAAAGAGGCTCTCTCCCTGAACATTTATGCCACGGAGGTATTTAAACATCTCAATCATATCACCTCTATCCCGCCTTTCCTCTAAGGTGTACATATTAAGATCCTTAAGTCTGTCCTCATATGCTTTATAATGAAGCCCATTAATCATTTTAGTAGCCACCCTCTGCACCGACTCCATCCTGTTCACATCCTTTTGAAGGTGCGGTCTCCAGAATTGCACACCATACTCCAAATGAGGTCTCACCAAAGACTTATACAGAGGCATTATCACCTCCTTTTTTCTGCTAGCCATTCCTCTCCGTATGCACCCAAGCATCCTTCTAGCTTTTGCTGTCGCCTTTTCTACCTGTTTAGCTACTTTAAGATCATCAGACACAACCACGCCTAGGTCCCGCTCTTCTTTAGTGGACAAAAGTACTTCACCTCCTATACTGTATTGCTCCCTTGAATTGCTGCAGCCCAAATGCATGACCTTACATTTTTTAACATTAAATCCCAGCTGCCAAATTCTAGACCATTCTTCAAGCTTAGCTAGATCCCTCCTCATGTTATCTACACCTTCCTGCGTGTCTACTCTATTGCAGATTTTGGTATCATCTGCAAAGAGGCAAAACTTACCCGATAGCCCTTCCGCTATATCACTAACAAAGATGTTAAAAAGAATCGGACCAAGGACAGATCCCTGGGGCACACCACTGGTAACATCCTTCTCCTCAGAGTGAGCTCCATTTACCTGTACTCTTTGTCGCCTCCCACCCAACCAATTTCTAACCCAAGTAGTAACTTTAGGGTCCATCCCTAGGGTGCTCAGTTTGTTTATAAGTCGCCTGTGAGGAACAGTGTCAAAGGCTTTACTGAAATCTAAATACACCACATCTAGAGCTCTCCCTCGGTCCAACTCCCTGGTCACGCAGTCAAAGAAATCAATCAGATTTGTCTGACAAGACCTGCCTCTGGTGAATCCATGCTGCCTCGGATCCTGTAATCCGCTGGACTCCAGAAACCTCACTATTTTCTCTTTCAGCAATGTTTCCAATAATTTACTCACCACCGAAGTTAAACTAACCGGCCTGTAGTTTTCAACCACATCCTTACTTCCGCTTTTGTGTAAAGGCACCACATGAGCCTCTCTCCAGTCCTTTGGCACCACTCCTGACTCCAACGAGGCATTGAAAAGGTCAGTCAGTGGAGTTGCTAGAAGGTCCCCAAGTTCCCTCAGTATTCTAGGGTGTATCCCATTCGGTCCCATCGCTTTGTCTACTTTAAGTTGAGCTAGTTTCTCATGAACACAGTCTTCTGAAAATTGTTCAAGATGTCCGTCGCTTCTGTTCTTATTTGTGGGTGTTTTCTGAGGTCCTGCTCCTGTTTCTTCATCTGTGAACACAGAACAAAAATATTTGGTAAGCAATTCCGCTTTATCCTTATCAGCTTCTACATATTCCCCCCCTGCACCCTTGAGTCTGACAATACCACTTTTGCCCTTCCTCTTCTCACTAATATATCTGAAAAATGTCTTATCCCCCCATTTTATTGCATTGGCTATTTCCTCCTCCTTTTGAATCTTTGCCGCCTTCACTACTTTGCTAGCTTCTCTAAGTTTTTCCAGTCAGAGTGCATCACTGTGTCATTTCAGCATATCACCATGATGTGGAGGGCCACGTTGTGTCTGTCCACCCCTTGTGAGCCAGTTCACATGTGGACTCCTCCTTCATGGCCCCTGGTCCACCCACCATCGGTTGCATGGGACCTCAACGTGGTCCTTAGTAAGCTCATGGGGGCTCCTTTCGAGCCATTTACAATGTGCCCTCTCAACTACCTCTCCTGGAAGGCACTCACCTCTGCCAGGTGGGTAAGCCAGCTGCTATTGCTCGTAGCACACGAACCCTATATCAGGTTCCATAGAAACAGAGTAGCCCTTTGGATGCATCCGAAGTTCCTGCCAAAGTTGGTTTCAGCGTTTCACCTGAACCAGGAGGTGGTGCTCTCCACCTTTTTTCCAAAAGCTCATGCCTCCAGAGCGGAGGCCTCTGTGCACACATTGGACTGTAAACGTGCCCTGACTTTCTATATCCAGAGGATGCAAGCTTATTGCCAGTTGACACAGCTCTTCATATCTTTTGATCCCAATCCCCTGGGAATAGCTGTCTCCAAATGTACATTCTCCTGGTGGGTGGCCAATTGTATCGTGTTTGTTTACCAGCAGGTGGGACTCTCGCTGGAGCGTCATGTGACAGCCCACAACATGTGGGCCATGGTGGCCTCTGTAGCTAGCCTACAGTCAGTGCCCTTAGTGGACACTTGCAGGGCAGCCACCTGGTCCTCCATGCACACCTTCGTGGCACACTACTTTCTAGAGGAGTCCTCCCACAGTGACTGCCTTTGGGCAAGTGGTACTCTGCCACCTCTATGGGGAATAATGCACCTCCAGCCCTCTGTGCCCAGGATACTGGAATAGGGATTGCATCTGCTGCTGCTGTTGCCACAGTGTTAGATTTCCAGCCAATCAGCGCCCCCTGCTGCCCTTTACAGTTCACTTTTTGAGTCACCCGTGGCTTTTATAGGCTTTTTTGGTAGCCTGTAACTTGGGAGTGCCATATGTGAGGACTAACTTCCTGCTTGTTACTGGAGAAAATGTAGTTACTCATCTGTAACAGTTGTTCTCCGGGGACAGCAGGAATCGGTCCTCACAATCCTCCCTCCTCCCCTTGGAGTTGATTTTTGTTTTTTGCCGTCTTGTGCTAAGTTATTATACTGAAGCAAGATGGCAGCTTTGAGCAGAAAGGTGACAGTGCAAGTGCGGTGTATCTCCCAAAAGCTTTCTTTCAAAGCTAGAGAATGGATCTCCGCAGACTCCGTCGGTGCCAATGTCAGCCCATATGTGAGAACTGATTCCTGCTGTTCCTGGAGAATACCTGTTATGGGTGAGTAACTATGCTTTCCCAGAGATCACTCATTACAGTGGAGTTACTATGTTTTCTTTCTATATTTCTAAATTTTCTGTGTGTTCTGTCTTCTGTCTGTCCTTTACCCAGCTCCTGCTCTCTGCAGTGCTGTGTTTCCCTCCTTAACATTTCATTGCCTCTGTACTCTGACTACTACTGACTGCACAATTAGGAGTGTTTTTTTCTTTTCTCTTTCTCCCTGTTTCTCTGTAAATATTTAAAGTTTAATTTTTTTTACCTTTTCTGAGTTTTATTAGGGCACTTCCTATGGAATCTGCCTGCTTCCATTTACCTGCCTTCAGCACTTGGCCCCCCCATCCCCCCTGTTGGGCTTCATGCAGAAGCATACTTCTCTTAGCACATGAGCAGTTCAACCTTCCATTTGGTGGTTCCTGCTTGGTAGAGCACCCTCACTGTAAGTCTCCGCATCTTCTTTATTTATTTTATTTTATTTAACAGGTTTTTCCTATTCATCTCTCCGGGCCAGTCCAGATACAGTTGGGTAGTCAACCTCCTCCAGCAGCTGAGGACTGAAAACTAAAACTTCTGCTGACAGCCTATCCGGCTCCCCCTTGTGACAGAAGCCAGTCTTTCAGTCCTCAGCAGCTGAGAAGGACGTGTCGCAGGCAGACTCCCAGGAGAGACGGTTGGAACTAGGCTATAGATTAGTTAAAAAAAAAAAAAGGATTAGCAGAAAAAACAGAGAGAGAAGTGGAGTGAAAGGGACAAGCCTTGCTCTTTTGCCCTAGCAGGGCAGTCCGACTGAGAAGTGCTCCCTTATATGAAGAAAAAGATTTTTTTTTTGTTAATTGATAACAGAACGATCCTCGGCTGCTAGACAGGTATTAAGCAGCATCAGGGGCAGAGCCTGCCTCGCCGGAGGATACATGCCTGAGAGGGGGTGTAGAAAGGAGCTGGGAGCCCCAGAATCCTCTTCACACCGCCGATCGCTGTTTTTCTCTGTGAATCGCTAGCAGCAGGAGTCTGGAGAGCAGCGCGCCGTCATCGAGGCTTCAGGTAGGAAAGGAGAAGGCTTCTTAACGGTAGTGGCAGTTGAATCACCTTGCGTTTTTGGTGTTTGGAGCCTTCCGAATCTGTTTCTGGTAGCGTGCGGCAGATTAGGCTGGCGAGAGGAGCGTGTTCGCCGATTGGTGATCGCCGCACGTTTCTGAGCTGCAGGCTTCATTTCCTCGGTGTGTTTATTTTGGTTCCGGTTATTTTATCTTGGTTTACCGAGGAGCAGGGGGTTGTGGCTTTATGGAGAGCTCAGTAACTGCCTCAGAGATGGCGGGAGAGCAGCCTCAGGGATCGTTGATGAAGGCGGGAACGGCAGCCATTGCAGTTTCAGAAGCTGCTGTTTCTCCCGCGCTTTTGCAGGGTTCAGGAAAAAGGAGATCTAAGTCTCAAAAAATGACTGCTGTGGAGAAGTCAGGCCATAAGGCTTCCTCTGGGTCTCAGGGGAATTTGGGTGATCTATTTTCTCCTGACTTTATTTTGGCATTGCATAAAGCGTATTTGTTAAGGATGTCTCAGCCAGTGGAGAGCCAGTCTGCGGCTGGCCAGGGGGATTTAAAATTGAAAGAGCCCAAGCTGTCTGATTCTGAAGAGGGGACTTCGGCCAAGGGGGCAAATTTGGAGACAGCCTCAGAGGCGTTGGGGCTACAGTTCCCCAGTCCACTGTTGGCTGAGGAAGGAGAGATCCTTTCAGAGTCCGGTCTGGATTCCTGGCCTATGGAGTTGGAGGAAGGTGAGATTGGGCCAGGTGAT
The DNA here is from genome assembly GCA_033557465.1 of Ichthyophis bannanicus. NCBI lineage: Eukaryota > Metazoa > Chordata > Amphibia > Gymnophiona > Ichthyophiidae > Ichthyophis > Ichthyophis bannanicus. Next base: position 370,696,227 of record CM066031.1, read on the forward strand.
GATCCAAATGTTTTCCGGGTGTTTCATAAGGAAGAGCTGGGGGCTCTGATTGTTCAGTCCCCGCAGCGTTAAATATTGTTCTTCCAGAAGTTCAGCAGGAGCCCCTAGAAGATCCCTTGTTACAGGGGTTTAAGCAAGAACAGAGGTGTTTCCCAATACATAGAGTGATTAAACAGATGATAGAGTTTGAGTGGGAGTGCCCTGAGGCTAGCCTAAGAGGGGGGTCGCACCATTGCGCGCCTTTACCCTGTTCCTCAGGAAAAGAAGGACTTATTGCGGATGCCTAAAGTGGATGCACTGGTTTTCGGAGGTCACAAAGAAGACCACGATTCCGGTGGAAGGGGTGCGGCCCTTAAGGATCTTCAAGATCGTAGGTTAGAAGTGCTTATAAAGCAGGCTTTTGAGGCTAGTGCTCTAGCCTTGCAGGCCTCCATTTGTGGAGCGTATGTGTCCAGGACCTCTATCCGTTGGCTGCAGAAAGAGCCTAATTCGGACAAACAGGAGGATTCTTCCTCAGAGTGGGCTAAGCTGGAGTCGGCAGCGGCATACATGGCAGATGCCTTCTATGATTTGGTCAGAATTTTGGCTAAATCCATGGCCTCTCTTATTGCTGCTAGGCGTTTTCTTTGGCTAAGAAGTTGGGCAGCAGACACGTCTTCGAAGTCTCGCCTCAGTAAGCTTCCATACAAGGGCAAGCTGCTTTTTGGGGAAGCATTAGAAAAGATTGTGAAGGATTTGGGTGATTCCAAAGGGGGTCACCTTCCGGAGGATAGGCCCAGAACGGCTAAGCCTGGGGCGATGCTCAGAGGTCATAGTAGAGATTTCCACAAGTTCCGTGGGTCCCGGTTTGCCCCTTATCAAAGGGGTCGCTTTGTAGCCAGGGGCCAGTCCTTTCGAGGAGCCAGGGGGTTCAGCAGGGTTTTTTTTAACGCCCAGCAGTCCTCTGCTAAGAAGCCACAATGATGGGAAGCTGGTCCAGGCGGAGGTTCCTGTAGGAGGACGTTTGCAGGGGTTTCTCTCCACCTGGGCCGCCATAACTACGGATCTCTGGGTGCTAGAGATCATCCGCGAGGGCTACGCGCTGGAGTTCGCGTCTCCGCTGTCGGAGGCTTTTGTGTTATCCCCATGCGGGCCTCAGGCCAAGACAAAGGCTGTCGGGGATACGCTGCACCGCTTGTTGCAGCTGCAAGCGGTGGTTCCAGTGCCTCCAGACAGTGCGGCTCAGGTCGATACGCGATTTATTTTGTGGTTCCAAGAAAGGTTAGTTTCGGCTGATTCTGGATCTCAAGCATGTCATCCGCTGCTTGAGGGTTCTGCATTTTCGGATGGAAACCCTGCGATCAGTTATTCGGGCGGTGAAGCCGGGAGAATGGCTTTCCTCCATAGATTTAACAGAGGCTTATCTGCACATTCCGATCAGGCTGGAGCATCAGAAATTTCTGCAGTTTGCAGTTCCCATGGGTCATTTTCAGTTTCGAGCATTGCCGTTCGGTCTAGCTACTGCGCCGCGGACGTTCACCAAAGTTATGGTGGTAGTAGCGGTGGCCCTCCGGAGAGAGGGGGTTCAGGTGCATCCCTACCTGGATGACTGGTTGATTCGAGATGGTTCTTGGGAGTCCATCGCGGTGACTGCTCGGTTGGTGCAGTTCCTAGAGCACCTAGGTTGGGTCATCAACCAGGCAAAGAGTCACTTGCAGTCATTGCAGCGGTTGACTTATCTCGGGGCCTTATTCGATATGGAAAAGGGGGCAGTGTTCTTGCCTCCGGACAGAGTAAAAAAAGCTAGTGGGGCAGGTGGCGGGCTTCATACGTCTCGCAGCTCCGACAGCTTGGAAATATTTACAGGTGTTGGGTTCGATGGCCACGGCATTGGATCTGGTGCCTTGGGCCAGAGCTCACATGCGCCCGCTTCAGCAAGCATTGCTTTCGAGATGGTCTCCGCAGGATCATCCGCTATCTCGAAGGCTGCAGTGTCCGGAGGACATCCGCAGCAGTCTGCAGTGGTGGCTGGTCCCAGCGCATCTACAGGCGGGAGTTCCTCTGGATCATCCGGAATGGGTTTTGGTCACGACGGATGCCAGTCTTTCCGGTTGGGGGGCTCATTGTCTGTCTCAGGTGGCGCAGGGGACCTGGTCGGCTGAAGAGAGCAGTTGGTCTATCAATCACTTGGAACTGCGAGCGGTGCGTTTCGTGCTTTTGGCTTTTCGAAGTCTGATAGAGGGTCGAGCGGTGCGCGTGTTTTCCGACAATCTGGTGACCGTTGCTTATGTCAGCAAGCAGGGAGGCACGGGCAGTTCGCCTCTTCTGGAAGAAAGTCAAGTCTTGTTGCAGTGGGCGGAGTTGCATCTAGTAGCGCTCTCAGCGGCTCATGTAGCGGGAAAGGACAACGTTCAGGCCGACTATCTCAGTTGCAGTGTCCTGGATTCCGGAGAGTGGGAGCTGAACTGGGCAGTGTTCCACGAAATCACGTTGCAGTGGGGTCAGCCGGCCATGGACCTTATGGCTACCCTGGACAATGCCAAAGCGTCCAGGTTTTTCAGCAGGCGCAGGGAGCGCATGTCAGAGGGCCTCGATTGTCTGGTGCAGCCCTGGCCGAGGGAACTGTTGCTTTACGTGTTCCCTCCGTGGCCCCTACTGGGGCGGGTCATTTGGAGAATTTTGAATCATGATGGCAAAGTGATTCTCATTGCTCCGGATTGGCCCAGATGGTCCTGGTATGCAGATCTGGTACATCTTCTGGTAGCTCCGCCTTGGAGACTTCCCTCGAGGATCAATCTCTTGAGTCAAGATCCGGTGTTGATGCCGCAGGTGGATCGGTTCTTGCTTACGGCTTGGCTCTTGAGAGGGAGCGGTTGTGGCGAAAGGGGTACTCGAAGTCCGTAATCGCTACCATGTTGAAATGCAGAAAGACGTCAACGTCATTGGCTTATGTTCGTGTGTGGCGCATTTTTGAGACATGGTGTGAGGAACGTGGTATGCAACCGAGAACCACAGGAATGCCACATATCCTGGCGTTTCTTCAGGGGGGACTAGAGACGGGGCTAGCCCTCAGTACTCTTAAAGTGCACCTGGTAGCGCTAGCTTATTATAGAGGAAGAGTGCAGGGGAGCTCTCTCTCGTCTCACCCGGATGTTCAGAGATTCCTTAGGGCAGCCAGGAATATCCGGCCACCGGTGCGGTCAGTAGTGCCTCCTTGGGATATGAATTTGGTTCTAGAGGCCTTAACGGGACCGCCTTTTGAGTCTAGTTCGTCTGAGAATCTGAGAGAGTTTTCTTGGAAGACGGCTTTTCTAGTAGCTCTATGTTCCGCTAGACGAATGTCGGACCTGCAAGCACTCTCTTGTAGGGAGCCATATATTCTCTTTTCGGCGGAAAAGGTGGTTTTGAGGCCTGTACCATCATATTTGCCAAAAGTGGTGCCCAGTTTTCACTTGAATCAGCCCGTTTCTCTCCCCACCTTTCAGTCGCAGCAGGTGGGTGCGGGGGATCGGTCTCTTAGGAAGTTGGATTTAGGACGCGTGTTGCGGAGATACTTGAGAAAGACGGAGCCGTTTCGGAAGTCCGATTGGTTGTTCGTGTTGTTTGGGGGGCCTCGGAAAGGTCAAGCGGCTACTAAGGCTTCTATCGCTCGCTGGATGAAGCGAGCGATAGGGGCTGCTTATGAAGCAAGAGGCAAGGCGCCGCCTTTTGGACTCAGAGCGCATTCTATGAGAGCTCAAGCAGCTTCGTGGGCGGAGTATGCCTTGGTTCCGCCAGGAGATATCTGTAGGGTAGCAACGTGGTCGTCTCTGCATACCTTCGCTAAGCATTATAGGTTGGATGTGCACGCGAGAGGGGACGCTAGGGTTGGGGCCTTGGCTATTGTGGCAGGGCTCGCAGGACCCTCCCCAGTTTAGGTACTGCTTTGGTACTGCCCAACTGTACCTGGACTGGCCCGGAGAGACGAATAGGAAGGAGAAATTAGACCTTACCTGCTAATTGTCTTTCCTTGAGTTCTCTCCGGGCCAGTCCAGGTCCCACCCATATCATCTGCGAGCAATAGCTAGGGTTAAGGGTTCCGTGGTTAGTAAAGAGCGTGGGTCGACTTTGGACCTGGTAGCGGAGGTGGTAGAGGAGTAACAGGATTGGTAAAGAGGATTTTGGGAGATCCCTCTGGGCTTGGGGGGGGGGGGGGGTCCTTCGGATGTAAGAAGAAAAAAAAAAAGAATAATAAAGGAACAGTTCTTAGACTCCTTGAATAATGTTTATTGTTTTTATGGTTCATAAGTGGATGGTTTGGATCCGCTGCTTTGACAATGGGAGACTGGCTTCTGTCACAAGGGGGAGCCGGATAGGCTGTCAGCAGAAGTTTTAGTTTTCAGTCCTCAGCTGCTGGAGGAGGTTGACTACCCAACTGTACCTGGACTGGCCGGAGAGAACTCAAGGAAAGACAATTAGCAGGTAAGGTCTAATTTCTCCTTTTATACCGCTTTATCATTTCAATCAAAGTGGTTTACATTGTAACTTAAACTTGGTAAATGTACATTAAACAGGGACATTGATAACTTGGAATTTTCTGAGCAATGGAGGGTTAAGTGACTTGCCCAAGGCCACAAGGAGTGCTAGTGGGAATCGAACCCTGGTCTCTTGGGTTCCCAAGAGAACAGCAAACTACCACGGAAACAGCAAGCACAAAAACCAGTACAAAGATGTGGCAGAAAGGGTAAAAAAAAGCCTTTATTATTCCAGGGGGTGAGTAGTGCCAAACCCGACACTGGCCGTGTTTCGTAAGAAACTTCCTCAGGGGTCTATGGCTCCACTATAGGTAAATACATAAATAAAATCAAAACCATAAGATAAACAATTAAATAAATAATCAAATGGATAAAAACATACAATAAATAACTAAAATAAAAGGAACTTATCTATATTACTTAGGAACATCTAGGGGAAAGACAAGGGGGAGGGGAGGAAAGGGAAGTGGGGGAGGAGGAGGGAAGGGGGGAAAGGGGAAAGGAAGGGAAGAGAACAGGGAGGAAAATGAGGAAACTTGTAGTGCTATTAAAACAACTAACATGACAATGAAGCATTACATTTATATGAGAAAACATCATATATAAAACAATGAAAACTAATAAAATGTAAATAAAAATGGAACAGCAACAATGTGCACCAAGCTGCATGTGAAACTAAAAAAAACATTCAATAAATAATCCTATTTACAAAATGATATGACACTCCCATAATAAATAACATAAAAACAACATAATGAAAGAGATAACTACTAATAAAAAGAAAGAATAAAAAAGGAGGAAGAACAGGAGAGGACTAATAAAACAATATGTAAAAACTATATACACTAAAACTATAAAAAACAGTGTATGGTATATTAAGCATAACCAACCTGAACAGATAAAAGAAAAAAAATTTAAATGAACACTTGATGTGCCTAAAATATGCCTAAAAATATGCCTTAAGAATCTTTAATATATCATGTATCCTGAGGAGACTACAGAACAAAAAAGGAGCTGGAGGAAAACAGTGGAAACCCGTTATGTAACAAGTAGGAACAGCATGATATTGATCGTTAAAGTAGAAAAAGTAGAAAACCTACCACTAAACCGTATGTTGACTGAACAAACCATTTCTCTGATAGGATCCTAGAAGGACCATAAACCCTAAGAGATAAAAAATATAATCCATAAAGTGTATGTGCAAATTAGAAAGTTATATAACAGAGTTTTGCAACGATTGTACTTCATACTGCCAAAAAAATGTGCAACCGTGGTCCGAAGACATATTTGTTACCTATAAAAAGTAAAGGTATTATCTAACCAAAATATACTAATGTGCAAAAACATCTTCGGCCTTAAAATACAAAAATGATAAAAATAACAGTAGGAAACATATACAGGCGCTTCTCCTACGCCCGTAGGGGATACACGTGATGTAAAAAATAAATAAATAAATAAACCATCGCGATATGAAGTATAAAGGAAATGCAACGAGTAATAAATAAATAAATAATGTCAGAATGTGTTAAAAAAGATGAGTGTGACAATTGCATAAAGGCAACAGACCGCTCCCACGAGAGGAGGTTATGAAACATAGCGTTATAAATATTTCTAATTACCCCCTTACTCCTGACGAGACGTCGGTATTAAGTAAAGGTTTATCTTTCGTCCCTATCCAAAGATTTGATCCTTTTCAGGTTCAGGTTGACTTGTACAAATTTTTTAGGAAGATACGTATTCGGCATTTCTTTGAAAATCAAGTAAGTTCTGCACACAATATTTCTATTATTAGTAAGAAATCGAGCTGGATCCCTCCAGCGCAATCTGATCCGCTCATTGAGGCCTTTGAGCATGTTGTTATCCAACAGGTAGGAGAAATTTTTGAAGATGAGAAATTACCTTTCCATAATTTATCAGTGGGAGAGAAACGTGCCATAGTATCCCTACAGAAAAACTCCAGCATTATTATCAAACCCGCTGATAAGGGAGGAGCAATAGTAGTTTTAGATAAGCACAAATATATTGAAGAAGTTAATCGACAACTTAGGGACAAATCATTTTATCATAGATTGGACGGTGATCCAACAGACAAGCTTAAAAGTACTATTAACAATTTGATTTTGAGCGCTTATGAAATAGGATATATTACCAAGAAGGAGAAGGAATTTTATTAGTGGATAAACCTATTATTCCAACTATGTATATACTTCCAAAAATTCATAAGTCTATTGAAAATCCACCGGGTCATCCTATTATATCTGCTATAGGATCCCTCTTGGAGCCCCTCTCTCAATTTATTGACATTTTCTTACGTCCGTTTGTTATACAGATGTGGTCATATGTAAGGGATTCATCTCATGCAATAGAGATTTTTTCTTCTTTTCAAAATTTGGATTCAGATGTGTTTCTTGTCACGTTAGATGTAGAATCGCTCTACACAAACATTCCACAAATTGAAGCTCTAGAGATTATTGAACATTTTCTTATGATCAGGCAGGACCATAAGAGGAGTCCCACAACATTTTTGTTGTCTTTGGCCGAAATTGCATTGTGTAAAAATTTCTTCTGTTTTAGAGATTTATTCTACCAGCAAATCAAGGGGGTTGCAATGGGCTCCTCCATGGCACCCGACATTGCAAATTTATATATGTTCCATTTCGAAGAACAATTCTTAAAGGAGCATTTATTTAAAAAGGAGGTGTTATTATGGATTCGGTATATTGACGACATTTTCATTCTCTGGAAAGGATCGGTAGAGCATTTATCTGATTTTAATGCATGGATTAATTCATTAGACACACACTTGTGTTTCCAGCTCACTTATGATTTCATGCAGATACCATATTTAGACCTTTTGGTTCGGAAAGAAGGAAATAAACTAATTACCACATTATACAGAAAACCCAGTGATAGGAACCAACTACTACATTATACTAGTTTTCACAACCCTGCTTTGAAAAATAATCTCCCTGTTAGTCAATTCTTTAGGGTTAAAAGGGTATGTACAATGCAGCATGAGTTTGAACATCAAGCCAAAGACATGGTTGTGAGGTTTAAATCACGGCAGTATCCAAGCCGCCATATTCAAAAGGCATATATAAGAGCCCGTGATACGCCTCGTGAATCTCTTTGAAAACAAAACCAAAGAAAGAACTATCTGACTTGGTATGCCCTCTCTTATATTCTTTACAATCACATAAGATCATTAAAATACTTAAAAAGGAATGGCACCTCATACAAACCCTCCCTGGGTTTCAGGACACTAAATGTATAGTTGCTCATAAGAGAAATGTTAATCTTCGGAATCTATTTGTACCTTCGGCTCTCACAGAACGCAAAATATGTCACAGTATAAAGGACAATTCCAATGTGGTCACTGTTCCATCAGTTTACACACTCTCCCAGTTCGGAATTTTTTTATTCATCCAGATACGCAAAAAAAGTTCTATATTAGAGATTTTGCTAATTGTGAAACATCCCATGTGATTTACGTGGTTCAATGCCCCTGTAAGAAACTGTATGTGGGAAAAACTAACCGAAACATACGTACACGGATTATTGAACACAAAAGCTGTATAAAAAGGAAGTTGGAGGATAAACCTTTGGTTTCCCACTGGTTACAAATGGGACATAAAATAACAGATATTAAATTTTTTGTTATAAAAAAGGTGCAGCATAATAGGAGAGGTGGAGACTTAGAAAAAACAATTCTACGATTGGAACAGAAGTATATATTTCTACTTAATTCCATGGATCCACATGGTCTTAATCTTGATAGAGATCTGTCAGTTTTTCTTTAAACATTTTTGTCCCATGCAAGTTATTAAACAATTTTTATTTGACAGTCTGACTTGCCATTTGACATTTAATTTTGACACTCTGTGGTAATATGCCATGTTTTAAATTAAATTTCATCTCCTTTTTACATGATATAGTAAGTTTTTTCCCTATATTGTTCATCATGACAGCATCCCATGTGATGTTTCACGATGTTTTTTTCCCCCTTTTTCCTTTCCCCCCTTCCCCTCCCCCCTTTTTTACTTTTTCCAACCCCCCTTTTCCTTTTCTTCCCTTTCCCCCTCTTCCCCTTTCCTCCTTTCCCTCCCCCTCCCCCCTCCTTTTCAGTCCTTTTCAGCCCCGCCCCCTCTGGGTTTAGTATTTACAGCGCATGCCCTGGCGTTCTTTCAGTTTTCATTTTCACCCACGCATGCGCGGTCCCCTTCCCGCCCAAAGGTGCCATCTTGCTCAGTCTTTCTTTTTCCGTGGAGCCCAACGGACGTGAGTCCGTGTCACCTGGAAAAGTTTGAATTTTTTCTGCGATTTTCACTCTCTTTTGTCCGGTTCGATGCCGGTTCCCCTTCCCACCTGGGTTCGGTACGCCGGTATCGACCCGATCTCTATTTTTTGTTTTTTTGCCCTTCGTGGCACGCGTTCGTGCTCTTTTTCTTTTTCCCTGGAGGGCCGGTCTTTTGACCTCGCGGGGGCCCTTTTTTCCCCGATGGCCTTCAGTGGTTTTAAAAAGTGTGATCGTTGTAAGAAGCTCATGTCTCTTACCGACACACACGGCTGCTGCCTGTGTTGCCTCGGGCCTGACCATGATCCTAAGGTCTGTGTCCCGTGTGGAAAGATGTCCATCAAGGCACTCAGAAGCCGGCTGCATCAGAAGGAGAGAATTTTTTCTGACTCTGCCTCCGGTCGGGCCTGGACCTCGTCAGAGGCCTCGACGTCTCGGGAGTCTGACCCCGAGCTTCTTCGGGGTTCCTCTGAAAGAGGATCCCCCAGTCAGGAGCATAAGAGGAAGAGGAAGCTCGTGAGGGTGGCGTCGGAGGATACCCCTGGTTCCTCGAGGGCCAGGTCCCGGACCCCTGATCGCCGCCCCGGGCCTTTGGAACTGGAGAAGCCGCCTAAAGTGCCTCGCATAGAGCCAGAGTCCGTCGAGCACATAAGTCCTGTTGTCCTCGAAGACTCTCCTCCCAGGGAGCCGACGTTGGGCCCGGCGCCGCCAGGGCCCGAGTCGGTGGCTGCTGAGTCTCCTGAGCTTGGACTCAGGCTGACAGCCTTGGAGTGCAGACTGTCTGCTTTCATGGATCAGCAGCGGGTGCTGATGGCCAGCTTGACTGGTGCATCTGCCCCAACCATCGGGACGTCGACTTCCAAGTCGACCCCGGAGACCGAGACGGTTCTCGAAGCCATGAAGGCCCGAGTCCGGACTCGGTCACGGTCTCCCTCGACTTCCCATTCAGGACCGAGGGCGTCGACACCGATGCCCCCGGCGTCGGGGCGGATGCTACCGGAGCCCGCATGGTCGGAGCCCCTCGACTCTTCCTTGGATGAGTCTGCGTGGGAGACGGAGGACGAGGAGTCCCCCGATACCTTTCGGACTTGGTGTGTCCCTTTGGACTCACCGCAGTCCGAGCCCCGGAGTAGGTCCCCGCTGGAGGACACCCGGTTCTCAGAGTTTGTAAGGGACATGGCCAAGGCTTTGGCTGTTCCTGTGGATCCCGAGGAGGAGCCTCGAGCCGAAGAGCTCGATGCCCTACAGTATGACTCTCCCCCGCGGGAGGCCTTTACTGTGCCGGTTCCTCCAATGCTGGAACGGCTCCTCTTCCGAATGTGGGAGGCACCGGCCTCGGTGCCGGTTTTGAGCAAGCGGATCGATTCCATGTATCGAGTCCGAAAGAACCCTGGGTTCCAGAAGGCGCAGCTTCCGCACCATTCTATGGTTGTGGAATCGGCCATGCATCGTCTGAAGAGCCAGAAGATGCACTCTGCTGTGCCCCCCGGTAGGGAGGCCCGGAACCTGGATGCCATCCGCAGAAAGTGCTTCCAGGGCTCGATGCTTGCTTGCCGTGTCCAGTCCTATCAGCTGTACATGGGCATGTACTTGCGGGACCTGGCTAAGGAGATAGCCGGGTTCTCGGCTGGCCTCTACGGGGAACCTTTGCAGAGATTCAAGACCTTGTCCTCGGGGATCTGGGAGTGCTCCAAATTCATCTCCTGGGCGGCCTATGATGGCTTCGGCCCGAGTAGCGGCGGCCGGCATCGGTGCTCGACGCCAGGCATGGCTACAGTTATCGGACCTCGAGCCATGGGTACAGGACAAGTTGGTCGATGTCCCATGCTGGGGTGAAAACCTCTTCGGCAAGCCCATGGCCGAAAAGGCCGCTGAGCTCGAGACCGAGACTCTAACTAGGACAAGGTTGTCCAGAAAAACTTCTGCCCTTTCTCATAAGAAGAAGGGCTCGGGGAAAAAGGCCTTTTACCCGAGGAAGTCATTTGCCTACAAACCTTTCCCTCACTATCAGGCCTCCCCAGCTCCCCAGCAGGGTCAGCAGGCCAAGGGGCAGGGACATGGGCCCAGTAGGCAGAAAGCCCCCAAGCCTCCAGCTCCTGCTCCTACTCAGCAGGGAGGGGGTGTTTGACTCCCACTGCATAGCCTCTCAACCTCTGCTGGCCCATCTCAGCATGGGAGGTCGGCTGGTCCTGTTTGCCCACCAGTGGCCACTCATCACAAGAGATGCTTGGGTACTGAGCATAGTCCAGAAGGGCTATCAGCTCCATTTCCATCAAGTACCCCCCTCCTACTTTCCAGGGGAGCCTCCAAGGCCTACTCTGCATCAGGAGTTCCTTCTCCAGGAACTGCAAAGTCTTCTACAAGACAGGGCGGTGGAGCCTGTACCTCCCCACCTGCTGGGTCAGGGCTTCTACTCCAGGTACTTTCTTGTGCCAAAGAGGACTGGAGGTCTCCGGCCCATTCTGGACTTGAGAAATCTCAACAAGTTCCTGGAAAAGGAAAAGTTCAAGATGCTTACTCTTGGGACACTGCTGCCCTACCTCCAGCAGGGAGATTGGCTATGCTCCTTAGATCTGAAGGATGTGTACACTCACATCCTCATTCATCCAGATCACAGAAAATACCTAAGGTTCGTGGTAGGAGGAAACCATTTTCAGTACAGAGTACTACCCTTTGGCCTAGCCTCCGCCCCACGGGTCTTCACAAAGTGCCTGGCAGTGGTGGTGGCCTACTTGAGAAACCAGGGAATTTTTGTCTTCACCTACCTGGACGACTGGCTCATCAGGGGTCAGACTCTCCAGGAGGCCAGGCAAGCCACCCTCCGTACTGTCTTTCTCCTTCAACAACTAGGCTTTGTCATAAACTTCGCAAAGTCCACTTTGCTCCCCTCCCAGAACCTGGAGTTCATAGGAGCACGGTTAGACTCCCTGCACGCAAAGGCTTACTTGCCAGAAGACAGAGCGGAAAGGCTGATGGACTTGGCCAGCCGGTTTCTAGACAAACCACTGGTTTCTGCCAGACTCTGTTTAAGGCTACTGGGCCACATGGCTTCAACAGTGCATGTGACCCCCAATGCCCGCCTGAATATGAGGCCTGCACAATGGTGCCTCAGGACTCAGTGGAGGCAGGCTACAGGAAGCCTAAGAGACAAATTAAGGGTGTCCAAACCCTTCCTGCATTCCCTGCAGTGGTGGCTACACCCCCCCCCCCCCAACCTTCTACAGGGAGTTCCTTTTCAGGTACCTGTTTCCACTTTGGTACTCACAACCGATGCCTCTTTGCAGGGCTGGGGTGCACATTGTCTGGACAAGTGCACACAGGGCTTGTGGTCTCCATGGGAGGCCACGCAACAAATCAATCTGCTGGACCTCCAGGCGATACGCTGAGCCCTCAAAGCCTTCTCTCACACCCTGGCCCACCAATCTGTCTTGGTGCAGACAGACAACCAGGTGGCGATGTTCTATGTGAACAAACAAAGGGGCACAGGGTCCTGACTCCTGTGTCAGGAGGCACAGGCCCTATGCTCTTTTGCACTTCGACACAATATGTTGCTCAGGGCAGTCTATCTTCCTGGCCACGAGAATTTCCTGGCAGACAGATTGAGCAGGGTTCTACAGCCTCACGAATGGCAACTGCACCCTTTGGTGGTTCAGAACATTTTCCTGAGATGGGGACTTCCATCCATAGACCTCTTTGCCAGTCCCCTGAACTGGCAGCTGCCTCAGTTCTTCTCCAGGCAACCGCATCCCACAAGATTCGCAGCGGATTCCTTCCTGATCTCATGGTCCAAGGGCCTCCTGTATGCGTTTCCTCCCATGCCCCTGGTGGCCCGAACCTTGTTCAAAATTCTAAGTGACAGGGCCCCGGTCATATTGGTAGCCCCCAGCTGGCCGAGACAGCTCTGGTTCCCGCTTCTGTTACAGCTGGCGGTGGACACCCCGCTCCCTCTGGGGTTGCAACCCGATCTTCTTTCTCAGGATCCGGGTTCCCTTCTGCACCCCAATCTCAAAACTCTTAATTTGATGGCCTGGAGGCTGCAAGGGTAGTGCTGGCTCCCTGGGGTCTTGGCCTCTAGGAAGCAATCCAACAGAAAGACATGCCCTGAAGTGGAAACGGTTCTCCTTGTGGTGTGACCAGCGCCAGTAGAACCCTTTCTCCTGCCCTGTGCAAGTGGTGCTTCAGTACCTGCTGCACTTGTCTAATCAGGGTCTTAAGTCCAATTCTGTTCGGGTACACCTTTCTGCTCTGGCAGCCCACCATTCACTGGTGGAAGGGCACTCTTTATCAGTTCACCCCTTGGTGTCCCGCTTCCTCAGAGGCTTGCTTTTGCTAAAGCCTCCTCTCCGTCCACCAGCCCCTGAGTGGGAGTTGAATGTGGTCTTGCAGCGGCTTACTCACCCTCCTTTTGAGCTGATGGCTACGTGTCCTCTCTGCTTCCTTTCTTGGAAGGCTCTTTTCCTAGTGGCACTGACCTCGGCTACACGAGTGAGTGAACTTCAAGCCGTAGTCTGTGACAGGCCATACACTCGTTTCTATAGGAACAGGGTAGTCCTTAGGACTCATCCCCCGAAAAACCGTTAGCGCCGCTAATTGTACCCTCAGGGTGCTAATAGCAAGCCCCTTTTCCAGTCCGCATTGAAGAAAGGCGAGAATATCCGGAATCGAAGACAACCGGGCCCGTAAATCGCGCTCTGCGCACCATGCTTCAAAAACGCGCCACACCCGGATGTAAGCCAACGACGTGGAACGTCTGCGAGACTGCAGCAACGTGGAGATCACTGATGCCGAATACCCTTTGCGGCGCAACCGTTGCCTCTCAATAGCCATGCCGTAAGCAAGAATCGATCCGCCTGGGGCATCGGAACGGGTCCCTGAAGCAGTAAGTCCACTCGAGCGGGTAACCGCCACGGCGGCTCCACCAGAAGCCGCATTAGATCGGCATACCAAGGGCGCCTGGGCCAATCTGGAGCAATAAGGATCACACGACCCTTGTGAGTGGCTACTCTCTGAATGACTCGACCCACTAATGGCCACGGAGGAAACACATACAGGAGCTGACCCGCCGGCCAGGGTTGCACCAGGCCGTCGAGACCCTCTGACATATGCTCCCTGCGCCTGCTGTAAAAGCGCTCCGCCTTTGCATTGCGAAGAGTGGCCATCAGGTCCATAACCGGCTGTCCCCAACGGAGAGTGAGATCGCGAAAAACTTCCGCATTGAGTTCCCACTCTCCCGGATCCAGCACGTTCCGACTGAGATAGTCGGCCTGTATATTGTCCTTCCCTGCCACATGAGACGCCGAAAGCGCCACGAGGTGCAATTCCGCCCAGTGAAACAAGCGTTGGCTCTCCTCCAGGAGAAGGAGACTTCCCGTTCCGCCTTGTCGATTTATGTAGGAGACAGTCACGAGGTTGTCGGAAAAGATGCGCACCGGCTTCCCCTCTAGAAGAGTTGCAAATGCCAACAGCGCTAGATATACTGTTTTCAGTTCCAGTCGATTGATGGACCACAGGCTCTCCTCCGGCAACCGGGAGCCCTATGCTATGTGAGTCAAACAATGCACCCCCCACCCGGACAAACTGGCATCCGTCGTGACCAAAATCCACTCCGGGAGTGCCAGGGGAACGCCCGCCAGAAGATGGTCTGGAACCAACCATCACTGAAGACTGAGCCTCACGTGATCGGGACAGCTCAAGCGACGAGAAAGCGGGTGATGCTGTGGAGACCACCGCGAAAGCAGCGCTTGTTGGAGCGGCCGCATGTACGCTCGGGCCCAAGGCACCAGATCCAAGGCCGCCGCCATCAGCCCCAGTAACTGCAAGTACTTCCAAGCTGTCGGCGCCCGAACACGCAAAAAAGCGGACACGTGAGAGAGAAGCTTCCGAACTCTCTCCGGAGGCAAGAGAACCAGTCCCCTGTCCGTGGCGAAGAATGCCCCCAGATAAGTAAGCTGCTGTACGGGCTGCAGCCGACTCTTCGCCTGGTTCACAATCCATCCGAGATCCTCGAGACAGGAAACTACCCGAGCGGTCGCCCTGACCGACTCTTCTCGTGACGCCGCTCGAATCAACCAGTCGTCCAGATAAGGGTGAACCAGGACTCCGTCCCTGCGAAGAGCCGCCGCCACTACCACCATCACCTTGGTGAAGGTGCGCGGCGCCGTCGCTAGACCGAACGGCAAGGCCCGGAACTGAAAATGACCCATGGGAACTGCAAACCGAAGGAACCGCTGATGATCCGGCCTGATAGGAATGTGGAGATAGGCCTCTGTCTAATCGATGGAGGAGAGAAACTCTCCCAGACGCACGGAGCGGATTACTGATCTCAACGTTTCCATCCGGAAACGTTGAGATACGCAGACACCGGTTCACGTGTTTCAAATCCAAAATGGGCTCTCCATCACAGTAGCCTTGGAAAAGGAACCGAGGGCGGAGGAATTGGAGATACTCCAATGCCCTCCCAAGTCCAAGGAGATGGCTACCTTAATGGTACATTATATCCTGCCGGATCTTATGCTCTGCATATGGGAGGCCCCGCTCATGCATGGGTCTTCCTGTCAGCAAGAGACTCTGTATCATGTACTGAGTACCAGAGTACCCAGGCTTCCAAAACCTCAGCTCCCCCACCACTCAATGGTGGTAGAATCAGCGATGCGCCAAATAAAGAGCTCAAAAAACTATTCATCCATGCCTCCTGGCAGAGACTCGAGGACACTTGATGCCATTGGATGTCGATGTTTCCAGGCATGCATGTTGGCCTCCAGAATCAGCTCTTACATGCTGAACATTGGCATGTTTCTGAAGGATGTCACTAGGGATCTGGAGACTCTTGCGCCTCTGCTTCCTGAGGATAAGTGGAGTGCATTCCAGACACTCATTGAGCAAGGCCAGAACACTTCTCAGTTTCTTACCAGAACCTCTTTTGTTGCCTTCGAATCCACAAGCAGAGCTTCATCAAGCCTGCATTGGGGCTTGCAGAATGGCCTGATTACAGCCATCTGACCTCAAGCAATGGGTCCAGGATAAACTGACCATTCTCCAGGAACAAGCAGGACGTCAGTCCTCTCATATGGGTGACATTGATGTTGAAGGAACCCTCATGGAAGCATCTCCCTAGCTTTCAAAGAAAGCCTTTGGGAGATGCTACCACGCATGCGTGGTCCCCTTCCCACCCAAGGGTGCCATCTTGGTCAGTCTCCATTTTTCCGCAGAGTCCTACAGCCGTTAGTCTTGTTCCCCCCAGAAAAAAGTTGATTTGTCGTACATTTGTACACCTTTCTGGCTTGCGCCGGTTCCTTTCCTGCTTTCAAGGCCCACTGCCCCGGCATCGGGTCTTGAAACATAATTTTATTTTTGTTAGGTTCCACTAGCGCTTTCGCACCTTCTTCAACCTTTTCGACCTTGCTAGGGTCCTTTTTGCCCCAATGGCCACCGGTTTTAAGAAATGTGCCCCAAAAACATGTCTCTCACCGACACTCACAACTATTGTCTCTGATGTCTGGGTGCTGACCATGACTCGGAGGAATGCTCCATGTGCAAAAAGATGTCCGCCAAGGTCATCCAGAGCCGCCAGCTAAAGCAAGATGACTCTCCATAGCCCATGTTCCCTGTAAAATAGTTATCTCCAAGTTATAATGCCCTGTTCAATGTAATTTCAGTTTGTTCAACGTAAACCGCACTGATGCAGAATAGCGCGGTATATAAGAGAATGTGAATAAATAAATAAATAAATCTTCCACAGGGCAGATTCAACCGCCGTTTCCCTGGTAGCCTCACGCTCGAAGGCCCGCATGGATCTTCGGAGTTGTGTAAGGCCCCCACAGTTCCAGGGCCGGCTTGCAGACATTTCGAGCAAGGGTCCCCGAGCGGGAGCATAAGAAGAAAAAGAAGACCTCGAGGGCCTTGTCCTGGGAGACAGACAAGCATGGGAAATTCTGTGCGAGGTCCCTCAGCCCCCAATGGGTGTTGGAGGAGTTGGAGCGGGAGCGGCCATGGAAGGTACCCAGGACCCGAGGGCTGTCCAGTCGAGGACCCCCTCTCCTCCTCGACACCAGACATGGTAACCTCAGCATCTGTGTCAATGGCTGCCACCCCAAAAAGGGAAACTCGAATGTAGGCTCTTGAACACAGCATTCTGTGTTCATCATGTCCCAACAGACACCGACACCTGGCCCCACTGGCACTCGTGCCGAGACCACAGGGACCTCTGTTACGAGGACTTCCCGGGCCACTGAAGCGATCCTCGAGAGCCAGATGCCTCAGGTAGATCCTCGGTCAGGGTTTTGATCTTGCTCCTGTTCCTCTGGGATGAGGTCTTCGCAGGCCAGTGCCTCTGGTTCTGGCCATGCCTTGGCCTCGAAGCACTGAAGACCGGAGCCAATGATGCCCCAGGAGCCATTGGGCCTTGAGTCTTCCTCGGATTACTCGGCTTGGGAGTCCAATGTCGACCCTCAGATCCATCTCCATTGGCTCTAGAAGCCAATCTCCACCGGAGGACACCTCGTTCCTTGAGTTTGTCCGGGACATGGCACGGGCCCTCGCCCTCACTACAGAGTCTGAGGAGGACCCCTGTACAGAGGAGCTCTACATCCTTAAGTACGAGGCATCACCTAAAGAGACCCTGATGGTCCAGGTCCCCTCCATTCTCAACCGGCTCCTTCTCCAGATGTGGGAAGCTCTGGCATCGGTGCCAATTGTTAGCTGCTGCCTGGATACCATATACTGGGTCCAACGCGGGATGGGCTTCTGGAAGACCCAACTCCCTCACACCACCATGGTGGTGGAGTCAGTCATGCACCGACAGTAGAGCCCAAAGACGCACTCATTGGTGCCCCCCAGGCAGGGAGTCCTGCGCCCTCGGTGTAAATGCTACTAGGGCTCGATGCTAGCATGCCGTATTCAAACTTACCAACTGTACATTGGTATGTTCCTCTGAGACCTGGAAAAGGAACTCGGAGGCTTCAAGGCTGACCTTAATGGAGACCACCTCCGGTGCTTCCAGACAATTATGAAGTCTGTCGGAGAGTGCTCCAAGTATTTAGCCACCTACGACGGCTTTGAGTCCAGAGCAAGGGTGGCTGCTGCCTGCATCGGCACCCGATGCCAGGCTTGGCTTCAGACATCCTACCTCGAGTAATGGGTGTAGGAGAAGCTCCTTGATGTCCCATGCCTTGGGGAGCAGCTCTTCATCAAGCCCATGGAGGACAAGGCTGCTGAGATTGAGACAGAGTATATGACTCTGACTCGACTCTCGAGGAAGACTTCCACTCTTCTAAGGAAGAAGCCTCCAGGAAAGAAACCTCCTTTCCATAGAAAGGGCCAACGCTATCAGGGCTATCCTCCATACTCAGCCACCCAGACCTCTAAGTAGGGTCACCAGGACAAAGGAGCAGGCCAAGGCCCATGCAAGCCCCAGGGCCCCAAACCTTAGACTCCAGCCCCAGCTCAGCCTGGGTCAGGGTTTTGACACCCCAAGCATAGACTCTCTTCCTCTGAAGGGTCAGCTGCCAACAGGGGGCACCTGGTCCATTTTGTCCACAGGTGGGCCTCTATTACCACTGATTTATGGGCATTTCAGGTGGTCAGGGAGGTTCTACTCCAGGTACTTTCTGGTCCTAAAAGGAACAGGAGGACTAAGACCCATCCTGGACCTAAGAAACCTGAACAAATTCCTGGTGCGGGAGAAGTTCAAAATACTTTTCCTTGGAATATTGCTGCCCTACCTCCAGCAGGGAGATTGGCTATGCTCCTTGGACCTAAAAGATGCTTATACCCACAGCTTTATCCATCCCAGTCACAGACTGTACCTAAGATTCATGGTCGGGGGTGACCATTAACACTACAGGGTACTTCCCTTCGGCCTTGCCTCTGCACCAAGGGTTTTCACCAAATGCCTGGCAGTGGTGGCTGCCTATCTTCGTCTCCAAGGGGCTTTCGTCTTCCCTTATAGACGACTGGTTTGTAAAAGGAGACACAACCTAAGAGACACTGCAGGCCACACGCTGCACCTTCAAGGTCCTACATCATCTGGGATTCGTGATAAATCACCCAAAGTCCCATCTCATCCCAACTCAAGACTTGGAGTTCATAGGGGCTTGCCTGGACACCCTCCAAGCCATGGCTTTCCTCCCCCTGAACAGGGCAGATTGCCTCGCAGCCCTGGCGACCAAAGTGAAATGCCGCCACACCTGTGTCAGCACGGTCCATGTGGTCCACAATGCCTACCTCCACTTGCGGGCAGCTCAGTGGTGTCTCTGCTCCCAGTGGATCCAGGCCATGGACAGGCTCGGGGACAGAGTCTCGGTGTCAATTCAGCTGGCAGAGTCCCTCAGTTGGTGGCAGGAACTGCAGAACCTGCAGAAGGGCATTCCCTTCCATTTCCCAAGCCCCCAGAGGGTCTTCACGACAGACGCTTCCCTGCTGGACTGGGGTGCCCATTGCGAGGAATTGCGCACCCAGGGCATTTAGTCCTTCGAGGAGAGCCAACAGCAAATCAACCTGCTGGAACTTGGCCGTCTTCCTTGTGCTCAAGGCTTTCCTGCACCACGTGCAGCATCAGTCAGTGTTTGTCCAGATGGACAAATCAGGTCACGGTGTTCTACCTGAACAAGCAAGGCGGCACAGGCTCCTACCGCCTCTGCCAGGAGGCAGAGCCTTCTGCTCGAATGCGAGCGGGCAGGATATGCTCCTCAGGGAGGTATACCTCCTTGACCAGGACAACGCCCTGGTGGACAGACTGAGCAGGGTCCTCCAACCATATGAGTGGCACCTGACCCCAGGGCAGTACAGCAGCTCTTCAGATTGTGATGTACCCTGAACCTCGACATCTTTGTCAGCCTGTCCATTGCTTAGCTACCATGTTTCTGCTGCCCACAACCACATCCAGGCTTGGTAGCAGCGGATATCTTCCTCATCTCATGGTTGGGAGCTCTGCTGTATGCCTTTCCTCCCACACCACTAATAGCGCGGACCCTCTTCAAGGTCCAGCGATATAAGGCTTCCATGATTCTGGTGGCCCCGAGGTGGCCCAGGCAGCCTTGGTTTCCTCTACTGCTTCATCTTTCAATGGAGTCCCCGGTCCCTCTCTGGAGCTCCCCGGGACTTTTGATCCAGGAGGAGGGCTCGATCCTCAAACCGAACCTGGGTTCCTTGTCTCTCACAGCATGGCTGTTGAACGGGTCACTTTAGCACCCCTCAACCTCCCCAAGGAGGTGGAAAAAGTCCTCCTGGCCTCTCACAAGTACTCCATGAAACAGCCCTATGCCTTCAAGTGGCGCAGGTTCTCCTTATGGTGCATGGAGCAACAGGTGAACCCTCTCTCCTGCCCGGTGCACGCGGTGCTGCAGTACTTGCTCCACCTTTTGCAGTCTGGACTGAAGTCCAACTCCGTCAGGGTGCACCTGAGCACACTCTTCACGAACCATCACTCCATAGCAGGCAAGCCTTTTTCCGTGCAGCCCCTCATTACCCGATTCATACGGGGCTTACTGCTCTCTAAGCTTCCCATCCATCCGCCCCCACTAGAATGGGATGTCAATGTGATCCTGGCACAGCTTACTAAGCCACTCTTCAAAACCTTGATTACCTGCCATCTGAGATATCTGTCCTGGAATGTAGCCTTCCTGGTGGCATTCACCTTTGCCCACAGAGTGAGCTCCAGGCCCTGGTGGCCGAGCCACCCTACACCAGGTTCTATAAGAACAGGGTCGTGCTCCACACTCTCCCAAAGTTTCTTCCGAAGGTGGTGTCTGATTTCCACCTCAACCAGGAGATAGTGCTTCCTACCTTCTTTCCACAGCCCCACACCGACAAGGCGCCAGTCATTCTCCATATTATGGACTGCAAAAGGGCCCTGTCCTTCTATCTGCAGCATACCCAGGGCCACCGCAAAGCCTCACAGCTATTTATTTCATACGACCCCAGTCATCTGGGGCAGGCTGTCACCAAGCAGACCTTGTCTGTCTGGGTGGCGGACTGCATTACCTTTGTCCACAACCAGGCGGGGCTGCCACTGGAGCGCTGGGTCACGTGCATAATGTCAGGGCTATGGCAACTTCAGTTGTGAACCTTGCTCTGTTGCCATGGCGAGCCTCTCCCGGGCCATCACCTGGTCCTCGGTCCACACATTTGCAGCTCACTTCCTGGATAGTGTCTTCAGCCATGCCGTACTCCATAATCTGTTTGGGGTTTAGGCAACTCCTGTCCTCTGACCCTTCTTGTTTAGGCTACCGGAGCCATGGTTCTCCCTGGACACTGGGGTCTTCGGTGTCTATCCTCAGATTCACTTGCGGCTGGTCACAGCTGGGCTGTATTTTTCTACAGATTCTCTATAGCCTGTAGTTAGGGAGTCCCATATGTGAGGACTGACTTTCTGCTTGTTCCTGGAAAAAGCGTAATTACTCACCTGTAACAGGTGTTCTCCGGGGACAGCAGGAATCAGTCCCTCCCTCCCTCCTCCCCTTGGAGTTGCTGTGATTTTGCCATCCCTTTTGTCGGCTCTAGCTATGTCATCTGACTGACTAAGATGGTACCCTTGGGTGGGAAGGGGACCACGCATGCCTGATGGCATCTCCCAAAGGCTTTCTTTGAAAGCTGGGGAGATGCTTCTGCGAGGGCTCTGTCGGTGTCGACGTCACTGATATGTGAGAACTGATTCTTGCTGTCCCTGGAGAACACCTGTTACAGGTGAGTAACTATGCTATATCCCATGTACTGGAGAAAAACCTTTTAGCAAAGACTGGCGGGAAAAAGCAGGGGAGATTGAAACAGATGATCTCATCCTAAAATGCCTTTCCTGGAAAACAGCTGACCCATCCAAAAGGAAGGCTGTTCCCAAGAACTCTCTCTATTCTACAAAGAAACCCAAATAGCTACAAACATTTATTGGTCTGGAGGAAATATCTAACTAAAACACCATCCCGTCACTCAGAGACCTAGAAAACCTAGCATAAAAATAAAGAAGACCCAAGATACTTACAATTAATACAATAAATAGAGTCTAAATAGCTTCTTATATAAGGGATCATACAATCAAGCAGGTAGACAATCTATATCAACAATACCATAAAAGGTAGGAGAAAAAGCCTCAGGACAATAATTCATCCCTCTATGTGGCTACGGAAAGCCATAGGGGAATAGATTAGCTTCACATCACGGGCTTAAAAAAATCCTCCCATACATTGATATAATATTTAATAAATTATTGAATTATCTTATTATAAAGTAAGCACCTCAAATTCAAAAAATATATTTTTTCACTTTTAAAGAAAAGAAAGTACTCCGAGGCGCCTTGGCAGCAATTGCTGCTTAGCCAACAATTCAACAGCAACAAATCCGATAATACAGAAAAAGGGAGCTCCAAGGGACCACAAATAAATAAGGGGTACCTGTGGGGAAATTATAGGATATGACCTGAAAACCAGAAAACAGTTCAAAGCTTGCCCAGTACACTATACTTAACTGATGGCAGCCGATTCTCAGCACGGCACAAGAATCCCTCTGTTGTTAGAAGACTCCCACAGAAGATGCCGGCAAAGGAGAACTCCTACAGCACATTACAACAGTTGCAGACTACCTAGCCATACATAAACGTTCCCGGTTAAGGTGGAGCCCCTCCTTTCCCTAGAATGTTGCCCAATTCCTAACAAATCCAAAATCCTCTTCCTTGTCCCAGCATCTCATCCATGCATCGAGACTCTGGAGCTCTGCCTGCCTTTTGGGTCCTGCGCATGGAACGGGAAACATTTCTGAGAATGCTACCTTGGAAGTTCTGGATTTCAACTTCCTACCTAAAAGCCTAAATTTGGCCTCCAGAATCTCCCGACCACACTTTCTATGTCATTGGTACCAACATGTACCAAGACAGCCGAGTCCTCCCCAGCTCTATCTAAAACCTTGTCTAGGTGGCACGTGAGGTCCGCTACCTTTGCACCAGGCAGGCATGTTACCAGGCGATCCTCATGTCCACCAGCCACCCAGCCATCTACATGCCTAATGATCGAATCACCAACTATAATGACTGTCCTAACCCTTCCTTTATGGGTACATTGGCTTGGAGAAACCTCCTTGGTGCGAGAGTTTTACATCACCTGGAGGACAGGTCCTAGCTACGCAATCATTTCCTGCCACACCAGGGTGATGCTCTCCTGTCACGTGACCTCTCTCCTCCATGGCAACAAGAGGCTGTCAGACTGGAGGTGGGACTTCAGTACTACATCCCTATAAGTCTCGTCTATATACCTCTCTGTCTTCCTTATGTCCTCCAAGTCTGCTGCTCTAGCCTCCAGAGATGGGACTCGTTCCCTGAGAGGAAAAGAGCACCTTGCATCTAGAAACATAGAAACATAGAAACATGATGACAGAAAAAGACCACAAGGCCCATCTAGTCTGTCCTTCCATAACAACAACTACAACAGTCCACTTTTTACCTTTAGAGATCCTCTGTGTTGGTCCCATGCTTTTTTGAATTCAGTTACTGTCCTCATCTCTACCACCTCCACTGGGAGACTATTCCACGGATCCACTACTCTTTCCGTAAAGAAATATTTCCGCATATCACTCCTGAATCTATCTCCCTTCACCCTCATCCCATGTCCCCTCGTCGCAGACGTTGCTTTCAATTGAAAGAGGCTCTCTCCCTGAACATTTATGCCACGGAGGTATTTAAACATCTCAATCATATCACCTCTATCCCGCCTTTCCTCTAAGGTGTACATATTAAGATCCTTAAGTCTGTCCTCATATGCTTTATAATGAAGACTACTAATCATCTTAGTAGCAACCCTCTGCACCGACTCCATCCTGTTCACATCCTTTTGAAGGTGCGGTCTCCAGAATTGCACACCATACTCCAAATGAGGTCGCACCATCTAGTGCACACATAAGACCCCTCACCAACTGGGAGAAAATCATACATCTGACACTCAATGCAAAAGACAGGAAATCCCCCATCTCGCTGCTGGGCTGCTGTCTGATTCTTAGTTTTAAGATGCATTTAAGTTATTTACTTACTTAGGTTTGCTGGGGATACTTATACAAATACAACTATACCTAATACGTTTAATGGAATTTGTTCACCTCAAGATTAATTAATATCTGGTCCTTAATTAATGTATTCCTGATGAGGATAACCAGCCACACCTGAAAGTGAATATGGGCACCTCCTTTCCTTTAAGCGGTTTAAGAGCTGATAAAGCTAAGAATAGCCCTCGGGTGGGTGGGAGGTAGGGAGGGGAAGAAAACTTCAATAAAAACTGTGCTTCTAAGGTAAAGTCTTACCACTTTCCTGTGTGATTTATACAGCCCTTGGTTTGATAGAGGGGGCCTTTCAGCTTGCCCCTTTCATCTGTCACGGTGTCAGTTAACTCCTATTTAAGATAACTTCATAGATCTTTTGCCTGATAACTGGAGTCCTCTTTGTAAAGATCTCTAGAAACTAGTTTTTCTCCAGGACCAAGCAGGAAGTCAGTCCTCACATATGGGTGACGTCGGCGCCGACGGAGCCCTCGCGGAGCAATTTTCCCCAGCTTTCAAAGAAAGCCTTTGGGAATTGCAGCGCGCATGCGCGGTCCCCTTCCCGCCCAAAGGTGCCATCTTGGCCAGTCTTCTTTTTTCCGCGGAGCCCTATAGACGTTGTCTCATAGTCACCGCCGAAAAGTTGATTTTTTCTTATTATTTTCAGTATTTCTTCGGTTCGACGCCGGTCCTTTTTCCGCCCGGCCTCGCGACGCCGGTTGCGAGGCCTCCCCTTCTTTTTCGTTTTTTTCTGTCCTTCGCGACTACTTCGCGCCTTTTTTCATTTTTCCCTGGCGGCCCGTTCGTTCGACTTCGCAGGGGCCCTTTTTCCCCCGATGGCCGCCAGTGGCTTTAAGAAGTGTGTTAAGTGTAAGAAACTTATGTCTCTTACCGACACACACGATTGCTGCCTCCGTTGCCTGGGCCCCAATCACGAAGAAATGATCTGTGGGCCCTGTAGCAAGATGTCCGCGAAGTCTTTGCGGAGTCGGCAGCATCAGCGGGAGAGAATCTTCTCTGACCCCAGCCGTACCCAGACCTCGTTAGAAGCTTCGGTGTCCAGAGAATCTGGCTCTGAGCACCGCCGGAGCTCTTCTGAGAGGGGGTCCCCTAACCGGGAACATCAGCGGAAGAAGAAACCCGCGAGGGCGGCGTCGGTGGACGCTCCTGGTTCCTCGAGGGCCAGGTCGCATAGCCCCGACAGCCGCCCCGGGTCTTTGAAGCTGGAGCGGCCGTCCAAACAGCCTCGTCTGGAGATGGACTCCTCTGCTCACGTAAGTGCTGTTGTCTTCGTAGACTCGCCTCCGAGTGGTCCGATGTCGGGCCCGACGCCGTCGGGGCCCGAGTCGGGGGCTGCTGGGTCTCCTGAGTTCGGACTCAGGTTGACGGCCTTGGAGCGCAGCTTGTCTGCCTTCATGGACCAGCAGCGGGCATTGATCGCTGGCCTCGCTGGCGCGTCTGCCCTGACCGCCGGGACGTTGACGTCTAAGTCGACCCCGGAGACCGAGCCGATCCTCGAGTCCATGCGGGCTCGAGTCGATCCTCGGTCGAGGTCACCTTCGGCCTCCCGTTCGGGGCCGAGGTCGTCGACGCCGACTCCCTCGGCGTCGGGGCGGACGGCGTCTGTGCCCGCCCGACCGGAGCCGCTCGACTCCTCCTCCGAGGAGTCAGCCTGGGAATCCGAGGTGGATGAGTCACCTGGTTCTTTTCGGACTCGGTGTGTCCCTTCTGACTCCCCCGAGTCCGAGCCTCGGAGACAGTCCCCCCCGGAGGATGCCCGGTTCTCAGACTTCGTAAGGGATATGGCCAAGGCCTTGGCCTTCCCTGCGGATCCCGAGGAGGAGCCTCGAGCCGAAGAGCTCGATGCCCTCCAGTATGACTCTCCTGCGAAGGAGCACTTTACTGTACCAGTTCCTCCGATGCTGGAACGACTTCTCTTCTGCATGTGGGAGAGTCCGGCGTCGTCACCGGTCTTAAGCAAACGGGTCGATGCCATATATCGAGTCCGCAAGAGCCCTGGCTTCCAGAAAGCACAGCTGCCGCACCATTCCATGGTGGTGGAATCGGCCATGCATCGGCTCAAGAGCCAGAAGATGCACTCCTCGGTGCCTCCCGGCAGGGAAGCCCGCAGCCTGGATGGCATCGGTAAGAAGTGTTTTCAGGGCTCTATGCTTGCTTGTCGGGTCCAGACTTACCAGCTCTACATGGGCATGTATCTCCGGGACCTGGCTAAAGAACTAGCCGGATTCTCTGCTGGTCTCTCCGAGGAACCTTTGCGGAGGTTCCTGGCCTTGTCCACTGGTATTCGTGAGTGCTCCAAGTTCATTTCTCGAGCGGCCTATGATGGCTTCGAGGCATCGGCTCGAGTGGCCGCAGCCGGCATCGGAGCCCGCCACCAGGCTTGGCTCCAGTCATCCGACCTCGAGCCCTGGGTGCAGGACAAGTTGGTCGATGTCCCCTGCAGAGGTGAAAACCTCTTTGGTAAACCTATGGACGAGAAGGCTGCTCAGCTCGAGACAGAGACTCTCACTAGGACTCGGCTCTCCAGGAAAACCTCTGCCCCTTCCCAAAAGAAGAAGGGCTCGGGAAAGAAGCCCTTTTACCCGAGGAAGGCGGCTGCCTATAAACACTACCCCCATTATCAGGCCTCCGCAGCTCCCCATCAGGGTCAGCAGGCCAAGGGACGGGGTAACGGATCCCGTAGGCAGGAAGCCCCCAAGCCTGCGCCACCGGCCCCTGCTCCGCAGGGTGGGGGTTTTTGACTCGTTCAGCATAGCCTCTCCCCCTCCACTGGTTTCTCTCAGCACGGGAGGCCGGCTGGTCCACTTTGCCCACAGGTGGTCCAACATCACGTCAGACGCCTGGGTGCTCCACATAGTCCGAGAGGGCTATCTTCTGCACTTCCACCAGGTACCTCCCCCCTACTTTCCAGGGGAGCCTCTGCGACCCCCTCTTCACCGGGACTTACTCCTTCAGGAGTTGGCAAGTCTTATTCGGGAACAGGCAGTGGAGCCGGTGCCCCACCACCTGCGGGGTCACGGCTTTTATTCCCTGTACTTCCTGGTACCAAAGCGGACTGGAGGCCTCAGACCCATCCTAGACTTGCGGAACCTCAACAAGTTCCTGGAGAGGGAAAAGTTCAAGATGCTTACCCTTGGAATCCTGCTGCCCTACCTCCGGCAGGGAGTTTGGCTATGCTCCTTGGATCTAAAGGATGCCTACACTCACATCCTCATTCACCCAAGCCACCGCCAATACCTAAGGTTTGTGGTGTCGGGCAATCATTACCAATACAGAGTACTGCCCTTTGGCCTATCCTCCGCACCACGAGTCTTCACAAAATGTCTCGCAGTGGTTGCGGCTTATCTCCGGCTTCAAGGCCTCTTCGTCTTTCCTTACCTGGACGACTGGCTTATCAGGGCCCCGTCCGCCACGGAGGCCACTCACGCCACAAAACGTACTGTAACTCTGCTCCAGTACTTGGGCTTTGTCATAAACTTCGAAAAGTCCACTTTGCTCCCCTCTCAGGACCTCGAGTTCATCGGCGCCAGACTGGACACGCTTCAGGCGCGGGCGTTTCTCCCGCTCGACAGGGCTCACCGGCTCATGGCTCTCGCCAGCCGTTTTCGCAGCCATCCCCGGGTCTCGGCCCGGCTCTTCCTGAAACTGCTCAGCCATATGGTGTCCAAGGTCCATGTGACCCCCAATGCCCGCCTGAACATGCGGCCCGCTCAGTGGTGCCTTCGCTCTCAATGGCGTCAGGCCTCGGGGAGACTGACGGACTCGGTACGCATCTCCGGCCCGCTAGTCTCTTCCCTACGATGGTGGCTTCACCTACCCAACCTAGTGCTCGGAATGCTTTTCCAGTCTCCTCCGCCGGCCCGGGTTCTGACGACCGACGCTTCTCTCCTGGGTTGGGGAGCACATTGCCAAGGGTCATGTACTCAGGGTCTCTGGACCCCGTGGGAATCTGCCCAGCAGATCAACTTCCTGGAGCTCAGGGCCATTCGCCTGGCTCTGAAGGCCTTCTCCCACCTCACGTCTCATCAGTCTGTGCTGGTCCAGACGGACAATCAAGTTGCTATGTTCTACGTGAACAAGCAGAGGGGCACGGGCTCCTTCCTTCTCTGCCGGGAAGCACAAAAGCTCTGCGCTTGGGCCGTCAGCCGGGGAATCCTCCTCAAAGCGGTCTATCTCCCAGGTCAAGAAAATCACCTGGCAGACAAACTGAGCAGAATTCTCCAACCGCACGAGTGGAGATTGGACCCGTTGGTGGTCCAACGGATCTTCCTGCGGTGGGGCCTCCCCACGCTGGATCTCTTCGCCAGTCCTCTGAACAGACAACTTCCTCGATTCTGCTCTCGGGAACCGCACCCCCTCTGAGTAGCGGCGGATGCTTTTCTGCTCTCATGGTCCACGGGCCTTCTGTATGCCTTTCCTCCCATGCCGCTGGTGTCTCGAACTCTTTTCAAAGTTCTCCAGGACAAGGCCTCCGTGATCCTGATCGCTCCCCGGTGGCCCCGGCAACCGTGGTTCCCGCTTCTGATGCAGCTGGCGGTGGATACCCCGTTGCCTCTGGGGTTTCAACCCGATCTCCTGACTCAGGATCAGGGGTCTCTCCTACACCCCAACCTCAGAGCTCTGCATCTGATGGCCTGGCTGCTGAAAGGGTAGTCCTTGCCCCCCTCCTGTTACCTCCGGAGGTGGAGGAAGTCGTACTGGCTTCCAGGCGACCCTCTACCCGGAAATCCTACGTCCTTAAATGGCGTCGCTTTTCCATCTGGTGTACTCAACAGTCTCAAGATCCCTTCTCCTGCTCGGTGTCGGTGGTCTTGCAGTACTTGCTTTCCCTCTCCAATCTTGGGCTCAAGTCCAACTCGGTCAAGGTTCACCTCAGTGCTATTTCGGCGCATCATGTGCCGGTGGAAGGCAGGCCTCTTTCCGGCCACCCCCTCGTGACTCGGTTCTCCCGGGGCCTTCTTCTCCTCAAACCGCCGTTGCAGCCCCCAGCCCCTGACTGGGACCTGAACGTGGTTTTACAGCGGATCACCTGCCCGCCTTTTGAACCCATGGCTACCTGTCCTCTTCGTTTTCTCTCTTGGAAAACCTTATTCCTGGTGGCCCTCACTTCCGCTAGACGCGTTAGTGAACTGCAGGCCCTGGTGTCTGATCCTCCCTACACTCGGTTCTACAAGAACAGGGTAGTCCTGCGGACTCACCCTAAGTTTCTCCCAAAGGTGGTCTCCCCTTTTCACATCAATCAGGAGGTGGTACTTCCGACCTTCTTTCCCAGGCCACACTCCAGCCGTGCTGAGATGGTCTTGCATACCCTGGACTGTAGAAGGGCGCTGAACTTCTACCTTGATCGTACGCGGGAGCACCGTAAGACTGTCCAGCTCTTCCTGTCTTACGACCCTAATAAATTGGGGCTCCCTGTCTCTAAGCGTACTCTGTCCATCTGGGTAGCTGACTGTATCGCTTGGACTTATGCGGCGGCAGGCCTCTCGCTGGAGAGTCGAGTCACCGCTCATCGGGTTCGGGCGAAGGCTGCGTCAGTGGCTTACCTCCGCTCTGTTCCGTTGGCAGACATCTGCCGGGCCGCTACTTGGTCTTCGGGCCAGACTTTTGCGGCCCATTACTGCCTCGAGAGGGAGTCCCGCAGGGACAGTGCTTTCGGACAGGCAGTCCTCCGTAATCTCTTCGAGGTTTAGGCAACTCCTACCCTCCATCCCGGATGTTGGGCTACCGGTTGGAGATTAGTCAGAGAAGATTCCTTACTTCTGTGCTGCTGAGCTAGAGGGAGCTCATTTTGTGCTTAGGGTCTCCGGTAGCCTTAAGCTGGGGAGTCCCATATGTGAGGACTGACTTCCTGCTTGGTCCTGGAGAAAGCGTAGTTACTCACCTGTAACAGGTGTTCTCCAGGAGCAGCAGGAATCAGTCCTCACAACCCTCCCTCCTCCCCTTGGAGTTGCAATCCTATGATTTAGTTTTTGCACTTTTTTGCTGTCTTTTTGCTATGTCATCTGACTGGCCAAGATGGCACCTTTGGGCGGGAAGGGGACCGCGCATGCGCGCTGCAATTCCCAAAGGCTTTCTTTGAAAGCTGGGGAAAATTGCTCCGCGAGGGCTCCGTCGGCGCCGACATCACCCATATGTGAGGACTGATTCCTGCTGCTCCTGGAGAACACCTGTTACAGGTGAGTAACTACGCTATTTCTTACTGCTCAGAGACTATTTATTCTACTTGTATGCTAAGCTAAACTTGGATTTGATTTAAATAAAAAAGCTCTCTAGAAACAATTTATTTCTATGATTTAAATAAAAAAGCTCTCTAGAAACAAATTTATTTCTGTGTCTATTTACTCTAGCTTAGCATAGAAAGTAAAACAAATATAGAAATAAATTGTTTCTAGAGAGCTTTTTTATTTAAATCAAATCAGAGTATATTTTACTTTCTATGCTAAGCTATACTCTGATTTGATTTAAATGAAAAGTTCTCTGGTGGAACTAAGACCTGACTGACTCAGCAAAAACACTGAAGTCTAAAATACACAGATTTATCAGCTTTAACCCAAATATTTTCCTTTTCCCCCAAGATTTAGAGTATATTCCGGAAGATAAATACTTATAAGTGCAGATCTAGTTCCAGCTGAAGTTGTCCCTTTTGGTAGTCCTCAAGAATCAGTCTTCACAACCTGCCCTCCTCCCCTAGGTGTTGTAGGGTTCTTTTATTTTCTTCTTCTTCTCAGCTACAAACTCAGCCGAGGAAAGGAGTTGGGAAGGCAGGAGGGCAGGCATGCAGGTGTAGTGGAGTGCTCTCAAAGGCTTTTCTGTTGAATGCTGGGGAGCGTTCACATGCGGGCTCCGTCGGTGAAGTTCACCCATATGTTCATTCCTGCTGTTCCTGGAGATCACCTGTTACAGGTGAGTAACAACACTTTTTTCTGTTATGCTGTTATGGGGAAGGTTTTATTTCTGCTCTGCTCTGCACACATTGTTGGGGAAGGGGCCAGTGGGGGGGGGGGGGGCAGTTTCAGTGGATGCAAAATATGTGTTTGGATTTAATGCCATATGTGAGAGCTTGTATATATATATATGTTGGAGTGGCCTGAGGAAGAGTATTATAGCTGAATAGGTGTTGAAGAGTTCAACATCATTTACACCCCCCCCCTTGATATAGTGGGTAGACGCCGAAGCCTACACCGTTGCCTTCTCTGCAGGTATTTTTTATGGGTGGGGCAGGGGGCCAGGCATAGGCAGGGCAGGGCAAGTGAGAGGCATGACTAGCCATGGGTTGACAACCCTAGACTGGAGCTTTTTTTGTTGTTGTTGATGAGTGGGGGAGTAGCCTAGTGGTTAGAACACTGGCTTGGTAACCAAGCAACAAGGGTTTGATTCCTACTAGTACTCCTTGTGGCTTTGGGCAAGTCACTTAACCCTCCATTGCCTCAGAAGAAAGGCCTGGCAATCTACTTCTGGTCACACTACCAAGAAAACCCAGGTGCTTCTGGGTTGCCAGGAATCAGCACTGACTCAAAGGCACACATTGCATTTTTTTTGAAGATGCTTTATGCAGCAAAATTGCCATTGCAGTCAATGGGCAAAAATTCAAGAATAGCCAAAAGACTCTTTATTTGGGGAAAAAAAATCTTAAAAGATGTAAGGGAGAGCAGGATGAAATGTGGGCTTTTGTCCAGCTTACTGTTCCCCCCTCAGGGACTCTGTGGGGTTCGTCTGCTCCTCTTTGACCCACCAGGTGCTAGTAATATGTGGGAAACAGCACTGGATACTAGGCGGCTGTCAGCTCAACGAATCAAGTATGTACCCTCGCTTTGAGCTCCATAAGGCCCTTTGGGCGTATACATAGACCTCTGCACTGTAATGTGAGTCAGGGCTATCAGCATTGCTGCAGCAGTTCACACATACCTTGCCACCTGCTTGGGCTATCAGCACTGCTGCACCAGTTCACACATACCTTGCCACCTGCTTGTCTACCTTTTGAGATCCTGCCAGGTACTTGTGATTTGGATTGGCCACTGTTGGAAGCAGGATACTGGGGTCAATGGCATTATGGCATATCTTATGTTTTTATTCTATTCTATTCTATTAAAGCATGTATATACCGCCTGTCTGGGAACGCATTCTAGGCGGTTTAAAAGTAGGTACTGTATACATTCCCTCGTCCCTGAAGGGCTCACAATATACATCCGTACCTGAGGTAACAGAGGGTTAAGTGACTTGCCCAAGGCCACAAGAAGCGCCTATAGGACTAGAGACACCAGTCCCTCCAGCATGAAGTTGCTGTCCCTGAGCAGGAAACGAACCCCTGGCCCTCTGGCCTGAGATTACTTGTCCCAACCACCGCTTTGACCCGGTGAAAAGCGGTATATAAATACAGCTAAATAAAAAATAAAACCACTAGGCCACTCCTCCCCTTTTATACTGGAGATAGACAATTACTAGTTTCTCTCAGTGCTGCACCACTTATTATACCTCCTGATGACATCATTGAAAGATGCTCAAGTCTGCCTCCACCAGTTGGCAAGGGAGCATAACCCACTTGTCTGGACTGGTCTAGCAGGATTCATGGAAAGGAAATTATCGAGTATGATTAAAATTTCTCCTTTATTTGTATTTACAACCTGCATGGCATTAGATGAGAACTATGATGTGATTATATTGTAAGCTCTGATAAGAAGGGACTGTCTCTTACATCTATATGTACAGCACTGCGTATACCTTATAGTGCTATACAAATGCAAAGTAGTAATAGTAGTAGTAGCAGGGAATTCATTTGTTTAGAGTGTGCCATCTTCGTAGTTATATTGTGATTGATTATAAAAATCTGCTGTACATTGAGGCCACCAGGAAGTTGAGCCCTTAGCAGGCCCTCTGGACTGTGTTCTTGCTTAATTTCAGTTTATCATTTCCTATTGTGCTTTCTTGACAGTTTGCTTCCCAAGGACACCCTGGATCCAGTTGACAAGGGCCCATCTAACCTTCCTCCAAGATGGTTGCAAATGTTATGAATATGGAGCTTCTGGAGAAAATTTCCAAATAATCCCATGGTGTACAACTCCAGGACCTATTCCTGCCAGCCTTTGTCACTTGTACTCATCATTTGGAGGTGTTCAAACAGGGACAGGATTCCAAGTTGTCTGCTCACCTAGATTTAGGAAAACTAGCAAACAATCTCTAGAGTCTTCTGGTGACCCTCTCTTTAAGGAATGGACATCCTAAGTTCTGGCAAGATCCCTTGTTGTCACCCATTGGGCCTCCTTTAGTCAGTTCCTCTGCAGGTTAAGCCTTGGTCTTTTCTCTTCATGAGCTTTATAACTGATACTTCCACCTTCCAAAGGTGTACAGTCATCTTGGTAGTCATTGATAGTTGCTTCCGCATGGCACATTTTGCTCTTATAAAGTTGTCATCTACTTCCCTGATGTCAGTCATATTTGTCAAAGTAATTGTAGAGCTACATAGGATTTCAGCCTCTATTGTGTATGATCACGGTGCATAATTTATTGCCATATTCTGGATGTGCTTTTGTTAAAATTTGGGTATCATGTTCCATTTCTTCTTTAGAAATCATCCTCAGACTAATGGCCTGACAGAATTAATCAAGAAATTGAGCAATTTTTTCGGTGCTTTGTATTGACTTACCAGCATAATTAGGTTAGTCGGCTCCTCTGGGTTGAATTCACCTACTACATCTATGTGAATAAGTCCACCAGTATTTCACTGTTCTTTGCCTGGTATGACCAAAACCCTTTTTGTCTTTCCTCTTCAACACCAACCATAGGAACTCCTGAACTGTTGGCTTGCTTTTGTTTCTCCAGGACATCTGGAAGCAGAAGGACTTCTACCTGTGGAGAGATATAGCACAATAAAAGAAGTCTACAGAGACACTGCAGGCCAGGAATTCAGTTCTGCGCAAACTATAAAGTCTGGTTGTTTGAAGACACTGTGTCTGAAACTGCCACATACTAAACTTGGTCCTAGGTTCATTGGCTTTATGCCATCATAGAAAAGATGAACCCAGTGATGGTACATCTGCAGCTGCCAGACTCCCTTAAGCTATTCTCCTCTTTCCATGTGTTTTTATTGAAATCCGTTGTTCCTGATTACTTTGCCAGTTACAAGGCTCCTTTGCATTCCATTCCGGTGCATGGTCAACCTGATTGAGGTGGAGGAGATTTTGGATTCCAGAACATTCTGCTGGAAGATGTAATATCTAGTGCAATGGAAAATGTAATATCTAGTGAAACAGTTTGTGTGGAAGAATGGATCAAAATTCTTCAAAGGCAGTGTAAGAAACTGATCAACCATTAAAGGAAATGTGCTTCTCAGGGAAATGTCAGTGTTTGCAAAATGAAGAGTTCACATACTTTTCACACAAAGATACTTATTGTTGGATCCTTTTCTGTCTGAGTTATTTCCATGGTTTTTTTTCCAGAGTTTAACTTTGGTTTTTAACATGTTTCCATATAAACTGTGTTAAAACAGAGCATCCTTGGGAGCTATCAAATTTTATCTCCAGGAACAAGCAGGAATGTAGTCTTCACATATGGGTAACATCGGTACTGACGGAGCCCGCATGGGAACGCTCCCCAGCATCCAATAGGAAAGCTTTTGGGAGCATTCCACTGCGCCTGCGTAGCTGCCTTTCCAGCTGTCCCTCCTCAGTTCTTCGTTTTTCGCGGAGCTGACAAGAAGCAATTCCTGTCACCACAGAAAATCTGTCCTTTCTTATTTTTTCTGGTCACGTCTGCCTTCCCGTCAATGCTGGTACCAACCCCCTGTCGGTGCTTGCTTTCTTTCTTTCTATTTAAAAAAAAAATCTTCTGTGAGGGAAAGAATTATTTCTTCCTTCAGGCGCATCGATGCCATCTTAGGCTTAGGCCTCCCCTTTTGTCACAGACAAAATGGAAAAACCATCCAGTAGTTTTAAGAAGTGTTCCAAATGTGACAGTACCATTTCGGCTACAGACACCCATGACTGGTGTCTAAAATGCTTAGGACCGGATCATCAACCATCAGAATGCCCTCTTTGCAGGAAGATGACAGAGAGGCCTACAGAATCGAGCTGCAAAGCTGGGCACTCTCTTTGCCTCCGATGCAGTATCTTTGAGTCAACGTCATCGAGAGCTTCATCTTCCTCCCAAGGATCTCAGGTATCGAAACCTAGGTCTTCATCGAAGACTGGCCGGCCCTTCAGACCTGGGGTACCCCAGAGATAGACCTGTTAGCAAGTCCTCAGAATGTCAAGCTTCCTCACTTGTGCTCCAGGACTCCTGCACCGGACAGCCAGCATGTAGATGATTTTCACCTCCACTGGGGTCAAGGCTTCCTATATGCCTTCCCTCCCATTCCCCTCATTCCCAAGACACTTTTCAAACTCCAGAGACACAGGGGCTACATGATACTCATAGCTCCACGCTGGCTATGACAACCATGGTATCCTCTCCTTCTACGTCTCTCGGGCTCAACCCGTAGATCTGTGGTCTGCTCCAGATCTCCTCTCTCAGGAGAAGGGGACACTGCTCCATTCCAATTCAGAGTCCCTCCATCTTACAGCATGGCTGCTGAAGGCATAGACTTCCAGTACATTAACCTCTCTCAGCAGGTTAAGGATATCATTTTAGCTTCTAGGAAGCCATCCATCAGGTGTTTCTACACCTTCAAGTGGTGTTTTT
Source organism: Ichthyophis bannanicus (assembly GCA_033557465.1). NCBI lineage: Eukaryota > Metazoa > Chordata > Amphibia > Gymnophiona > Ichthyophiidae > Ichthyophis > Ichthyophis bannanicus. The sequence continues at coordinate 370,731,717 of CM066031.1, forward strand.
TTCTCTCTGGTGTTCGCAGAGGGTGTTCTTAGCTCCGGTGGACGCATTACTTGAGTATCTTCTCCACCTGTCTTCTTCTGGACTCAAAACCAATTCGGCAAGAGTACACCTAAGCGCATTTGCGGTCTCTCACATGCCCTTAGATGGCCAGCCCATCTCTTCTCAGCCTCTTGTAGCATGCTTCATGAGGGGTCTTCTATTAACCAAACCTCCCATTAAGCCCCCTCCAGTGGCATGGGATCTTAATGTTGTTTTAGGACAGCTTCTCAAGCCGCCCTTTGAACCTCTAGCCACTACCTCACTGAAGTTTCTCACATGGCAGGTCACCTTCCTTATTGCCCTCACTTCAGTAAGACACATTAGTGAGCTCCAGGCTTTGGTGGCTGACCCTCCTTATACACAATTCCACCATAGTAAGGTAGTCTTAGGACTCATCCTCACTTTATGCCGAAGGTGGTCTCGCCCTTCCATTTAAACCAGTCAGTCTACCTGCCTGTCTTTTTCCCTAGATCTCATTCCTCTAGGGCAGAGACAACCTTTCACACTCTGGATTGCAAACATGCTGTGGTTTTTTATTTCCAGAGAACTCAAGAGCACTGAAAAGCTTCCCAACGTTTCATCGCCTTTGACTCGAGTCACCTGGGATTGCAAGTATCCAAGCAAACTCTATCCAGGTAGATAGCGGATTGCATCTCCTTTGCTTATGAAAGTGCAGGACTCTCTCTCTCGGGTCACTTCACTGCACATAATGTTTGGGCCATGGCTGCTTCTATGGCAAATCTACGCTCTGTAGCAGTTGATGAGATATGCAAAACAGCAACTTGGTCTTCTGTCCACACTTTTGTTGCTCACTATTGCCTAGACAAGGACTCCTGCCGGGATGCCTTGTTTGGCCAAGCTGTTCTCCAGCATCTTTTTCAGACTTAGATCAACTCCTACCCTCCGTCCCGGGTTTCGATACCAGACATCCTTGGAGGATACATGACCTACTTAGTTATACCTGTGATCCATAGCTCACTCTGAGCTCTGGCATCTCTGAGTTAGGGAGTACCATATGTGAAGATTACATTCCTGCTTTTTCCTGGAGATAGCATAGTTACTCACCTGTAATAGATGATCTCTGGGAGCAGCAGGAATTTAGTCTTCAGAACCCACCCTCCTTCTCTAGGAGTTGTAGGTCTTCTTTTTCTTCTTCTTCTTCTCCTCCTTCTCTCCTTTTATCTCAACTACAAACTCAACTGAGAAGGGAGAGCTGGAAAGGCAGGAAGGCAGCTACGCATGCGCAGTAGGATGCTCCTGAAAGCTTTCCTATTGGATGCTGGGGAGGGTTCCCGCGCGGGCTCTGTCTGTACCGATGTTACCCATATGTGAAGACTAAATTCCTGCTGTTCCCGGAGATCACCTATTACAGGTGAGTAACTACACTTTCTCAGCATTATACATCATTTCATGAAAGCTCATACTGCTTATCTTACTGAAATATATATTTGGCATCATTAGGAAAGCATATGATTCTTATAAACTGTTTAATGAGTAGTGTTGGGGAAATATATCTTAGCAGTTGCTGTTTACTGAATGTGTGCCTTCGAGTCAGTGCTGACTCTTGGTGACCCAGCAGCTCCTGGTTTTTCTTGGTAGTTTGACTAGAAGTAGATTGCCAGGCCTTTCTTCCGAGGCAGTGGAAGGTTAAGTGACTTACCCAAAGCTACAAGAAGTGCTAGTGGGAATTGAACCTTGGTCTAATTAATAAATACTATAGTACAGCTTTTATTAATGTTTCTTTTTTATTTATTACAGAGAAGTGCGCACTACACCTGCTGCTGTTAAGAATGATGTTGATCTACTTAAGTGTTTCTCTGGGAAAGGAGAGAAGATGGCACTGGAATCTATTGAATATACATCAGGTTTGAACTTCTGCAGTTATTTGTTTCTTTTCTATAATTTATTCTGGGATAAGTATTTTCATCTGGCTGATATCACTGATGGAGTCCTTGTGGGAACCTTTCTCAGGTTCTTCTAGAAGGTTTTATAATATTTCTAGTGCACCTGCATGCAAATTCCCACCTGTTGCCACCTTGCCCTATCTCTTTAATCTCTTTTCCATATCATCCTGCTAGACCAGTTCAGACAAGTGGGTTGTGTTCCCCTACCAGCAGATTGGTGGAGATAAAGAACCAATGAAAAGCCCAGGTTTCAGTGACATCACTCCTATGTCTCTCTTCGCCTTTGTCTCCAGCAGATGGTGGATGGATTTTCTCCTCTCTTTAGAAAATCTGAAGATTGAGAGGAAAAGAGATTGATTAAACGCTCGTGAATGATCACTTTGTATGGTGACTCTTTTACTTGAGTGCAACGTGGAAGGCTCCACTAGACTGCAATCTTTTCGGTAGCCATAGGAGAAGGGAAAATTGGTTCAGCTTCACATCTTTATGATAAAGGGCAGCCACAGATTGGAAGGATCTGGAAGAGTACAGCAACCTCAATGCCCCCTCCCTCCTCCTCTGTCCCTCCCTGCTCTCTCCCAAAGATTTCAGAAGGCTCTCAGAGGGATCTGCCTTCCATACAGTGCTGTTATAACAAAACCAGCCAGTGAAGCAGTTTCAGGAGAGTAGAGCTGAGCCCAGCATGGATCCTATGCGTGAGGCTCTCAGGGGATGAGTACCACGGCTTGTCATTGTCCTTGTTGGGGGCTCCCGGTTCCATCTCTGAGGGACACAGTTCAGGGTGGACTGCTGGCGATCATTGCACTGTGTGAGGGTTTCCCATCATTTTCTGCATGCATTAGTAATGGTTTTGCCTATTGTGCATCTGTGGGTCGCACTGTCCTAGCATACATTCCATCCATGCAGCTCCAACGCACGCTCCTTCCCTAGTACCTTTAATGTGCATTATGTAAAAGCACAGTTAATGCACGCTTGCGGGCCAACGCAGCCTTAATGTGCGCTCTTGTGATACTTATCCTAACTCTCTCTGTCTTCTTCCAGGAAACGTTGTTTGACTTGTGGCAAGCGAGGAGCCTCATCCTTGGATTCTGGACTCTGTCTTTCCTGCATGACAGCTTCTGAGTCGCCCCTGGAGAGCATGCTTTCCACCTCTCAGCTGGGGGATGTGGTTAGTCCACCCTTACCTGCATCGGGGCAGGAAGTGAAGGATGGTGCTATGGATTAGGATATTCAGCTGGCCAAAGACTCTGGTGACTATGCTGTGAGCCGCTCTTTGTCTTCTAGGGGGTCTGTGGTGGCTATGTCCCCTGGTGTTGGGGAGCCTTATCCAAGAGAAGAGCTTTCAGATCCCAGATTGTCCTCCCTGGACTTCTTTCTTTCTTTCTTAGCAATGCTTATATACTTCTTTTCACCGGGTCAAAGCAGTATACATTCAGGTACGGTATATATTTTCCCTTATCCCCGAAGGACTCACAATCTACATTTTATACCTGAAGCAATGGAGAGTTAAGTGGCTTGCCTAAGGTCCCCTTTTTCAACAGGCCTGGTCCTTCTGGCATGGAAATTCAGACCCTATGGCTTCTGAGTGCCCCCAGACACAGTCTCGTGCAGGGCAAGCTAAAAGCAGAAGCCTTGTTTGATTACCTTTGGCTAAGCATCCACATTTCCTGGAGATGGGGAACAGTTGGGAGCTATCTGAGATGTCAGTTATGCCTCGGATTCAGATGACTCTGTACTGGACACTGATGTGGATGAGGAAGTGCTCTCACCTTCAGAAGATTCTGCAGAGGCTGGCGTGATCTGCCTATTCTGGAAGGAGGAGCTGGCAGCATTGATTACCAAGGTCTCCTCTGCCTTTAACTTGATGGATGCTTCCGGCATGGAGCAGGAGCTAAAGGTACACCCGCTTCTTCAAGGGATATGGAAATCCACTGCTGTCTTCCTATTCCCAGAAGTGATCAAGGATATGATCTGGTAGGAGTGGGACTTCCCCAACTCTCTATCTAAAGGGTTAAGGGTGTATAAGAATTTGCGCCCTCCTGAAGGAGGAGTGCAGGGAATGGTTTCACATTCCCAAGGTAGATGCGCAAGTCATAACGGCTACCAGATGGACCACCATTCCTGTAGAAGGCGGATTGGCCTTAAAGGATGTTCTGGACCACAAGTTGGATTCCTTGCTGAGGAGCCAGTTTGCCGTGGCGGTGGCTATTTTGCAGCTGACGGTATGTACCAGCTTGACGTCTCAAGCCCTGCTCCAGTGGATTTAGTCTTCCACTGGATGATACTACCTCTCTTTTAGAATCGGCTACAGCCTTCCTTTCTGATGCCATGTATGACCTGGTATGTTTGGTGCCTCCAGTGGATGGCAGGCTTTTCCTTTTTTTTCAGGAATGGGCCCGAGTTACCAAGGATTGTTGGGTGTGCTAGACACCATTCACTTTGGCTGTCTATCTATCTATCTATCAGTTTTTATATACTGATTTTCTGGGTAGTCAAAGTGGCTATGTCCTGGAATGAAAAGAGCTGATTCTCGATGCCTTCATTATTTCCCCTTGTGGGTCTGCGATCAAGGGTGTCACCTTGCGGACCACCTTGGACAAGTTGTTATGCCTAAAGGTGCTGATGCCCATCCTCCCAGTAGAGTAGGACAGGGGCAGATACTCCACCTATTTTGTGGCACCAAAGGAGGACGATTCCTTCCGGCCCATTTTGGACCTCAAGAGGAACAATGAGCACTTTTGTGTCCTGCGCTTTTGGATGGAGACCATGTGTTAAATGATTCAAGCATTGCGCCGAGGGAAATTCTTGGCTTCTCTGAATCTGCCCAAGACGTATATTCATATCCCTATCTGGATGGATCAGCGGAAGTATCTGTGTTTTGCCGTACCTAGCTCTCACTATCAGTTTGCCACCATTCTTTTCGGGCTCTCCACCACCCTAAGGATGTTCTCCAAGGTCATGGTGGTGGCAACTAAGGCACTGCAGTGCCAAGGTATGGCTCGTACACTAGGTGGGGTGGGGGGCCATCTAGGGCGGCAGATATTTATAGGTGGCAGGCCATATGCTTCAACACACATGGCCTGCCAATGCCCTTCCCTGCATATGCCAAGTCACGCCAACCTTCCCCCACCCACTAAGCCGTGCCATGCTGACGCTGATTCCAGTGGCAGGGGGATGGCTAGTTTCGGCGACAAGCCATGTGCTTTAGCACACATGGCTGGTCACTTCTGACCCCCATAACTTCGGGGGTGAGAAGCAGCAGGCCAGGTATGCCAAAGCACATGACCTGCTGCCAAGCCGAGTTACACTTCCCCCCGACCCTTCCACCGGAATCAGCACAGCAGCGGCTCAACACGGGAGGGGGGAGTGTCATGGCTTGGTAGGGGGCTACGACTTGAGGAGAGGGCAGCAGAAAACGTTGGGCCAGCCCTGTCCTGTTGATTGGCTCATCCGAGCCTGTTCCCTGTCAAAAGCGTCTCAGATGACATCCCGAGTGGTGTCCTTTTTGGAAAGCCTTGGCTGGGCGATCAATCAGGGAAAAAACCAACTTTTGTCTTCCCAGTCCTTGGAGTTTCTGGGAGCACGTTTCAACATGTGAATGGGCAGGGTTTTCCTGCCAGAAGAGAAAGTCAGAAGACTGTTGGATTGCCTGGCGCTGTTCTGTGCACAGCAGGCTTCCAGAGTCTGGGATTATTTTCAGCTCCTCAGATTGATGGCAGTGACCATAGAGATAGTGCCATAGGTGCAGGGCTAGCCTGTCCACTAGGTGAGCTAGGTAGCCGGCTAGGGCGGCCAGTCTGGGTGGGCTGCAGCAGCGGCAAACGTGCGGCTGCACTGCCCCCCTCCCCAAGCTGCTGCCGATTCTGTTTGTGAGGAAGGCAGTCAGTGGCAGTATTTCCAAAAGCAGTGGCAAAAAACTGCTGCTTTTGGTAATACTGCTGCTGCCTGCTTCCCCCTCCTGAGACAGAATCAGCGGCAGCTGGGGGAGGTGGCGGTGGCAGCTTGGGGGAGGGTGACAGCTGGGTGGGGGGGGGGGGTGGTGAGGCTGGGGTTTCTGCCTAGGGTGTCAGAAACATTTGGACTGTCCCTACATGGGTGCATGCTCACATGCAGCCACTCCAGTGGTCCTTGTTGACTTGATGGTCCCTGAGTTCTCAGGAGTTCGAGCACTGCTTTATTTATATATATTTAGCATTGCTTATACAGTCAAACCTCGGTTTTAATGATTAATCCGTTCTAAGAAGTCTGACTAAAACCGAAACGTACGAAAACCGAAGCAATATTTCCCATAGGAAATAATGTAAATTCAATTAATCCGTTCCAGACACCCAGCTCCTGTCACTTCTCTCACCTGCCCGATCGTCCACAGGACAGCAAACACACAGATATTGTACTGTACGGCACTGTAATCTGATCGCTGACTCCGTCTCAACAGCAATTTGCAAGCGTACCCTGCAAGAGAAAGAACTGCCTCCCACATTCATGCAACATCTCCTGCTTACATTGACAGCTACCCTGCTACCTCCGAGCCTGAGGGGACGCTCCAGAGAACAGGCAGGCGGTGGAGAGATCGGGGCCTTCCTCTCTGTGCAATCCTTGCATCTCTGGCTCGAGGATGTTGCTCAGCTGACTTTGGCTTCTCAACACGCGATTGGTGAGTCCGGGGGGGGGTAGTGCTGCCGGGACTGGGCGGGCAGACCAGCGCGAGGGTGTATGTATTGCAGTACAGTATACAGTATAGGTTTTCAGATCTGGCAGCACTGGCTCACCATTCTTGACGAAAACCGAGGCGATATACGATAACTGAGACAAGATCTCAGTCAGAAAAGACGTCGAAAACCGAAACGAATGAAAACCGGGGCACACGAAAACCGAGGTTTGACTGTATACCACTTTTCACCAGATCAAAGCTGTGTACATTCAGGTATGGTATATATTTTTCTTGTCCCCGAAGGGCTCACAATCTATGTTTTGTACCTGAGGCAATGGAGGATTAAGTGGCTTGCCCAAGGCCACAAGGAGCACCTGTGAAACTAGAAACCCCAGTCTCTCTGGCCCGAGATTGCTGTCCTCCAAAGGGATTTGAACCCCCAGCTCCCTGGCCTGAAGCAATTTGCCCAACCACTAGGCCACTCCTCCCTCCTTCCTACTGCTTACATTAATAGTGAAGACCAGCTGATGGTGGCGGCAGCGGCGGCAGCCCTGTCATCTGAGGAAGGGCGTACCACTGGACAATTTCTCCTGGATCCTGCTGATGACGGATGTCAGTCTCTTGGGCTGGGGAGCCCATTGTCAAGACCCTACAGCCCAGGGCTGTTAGAACAGCAGGGATGCGGTATGGTCCATCAGGTTGGCTCTTCTGCGCTTTAGGCCCCTGGTCAAGGGCCGGGTGGTTCAAGTGTTTTCAGACAAGGCCACAGTGGTGGCTTATGTCAGTCGGCAAGGTGACATAAATGAGTGCCGGAGTGGCTGTGGAGATGGATCTCCTGTTTGCCTGGGTGGAGAAGAACCTCCTAGCCTTGTTGGCCCAGAACATTGCTATGGTGGACAATGTGGAAGCAGACTTCCTCAGCTGGCATTCTCTGAATTCTGGCAAGTGGGAGTTGAGTCAGGAGGCGTTTCAGTTGATTCTACGCTGCTGGGGTCGCCCCAAAATGGATCTGATGATGACCCACTCTAATTTCAAAATTTGTCACTTCTTTATTCGCCACATGGAGATGGGGTCTCAGGGCAACTGCTGTACATGTTTCCTCTGTGACCCCTGATGGGACTTGTGATTCAATGTATAGAGTGTCATCCAGGCAGGATTGTTGTGGTAGCACCAGATTGGCCACATAGAGCATTGTTCGTAGACCTGATGCGGCGCTTCCTCTTTGGCTGCCTCCATCTTGGGGGCTATTGTGGCAGGGAACGATTGTCCTGGAGGACCCGGATCTCTTCTCACTTATGGCATGGCTCTTGAAGGGAGATTGCTGGCGCATAAGGGCTTCTCTCCAGCAGTAAGCTCCACTCTACTTGGTGCCCGGAGGAGGTCTGTCAAGCTAGCATATGTATGATTATGGTGCCTCTTTGAGTACTTGGCTCCTGGGGCTGCCAAGATGTCTTCCCTGTTGGTCTTTCTGCAGGATGGCCTAGAGAAGGGCCTGCCCCTTAACTTCCTGAAGGTTCAGGTGGCAGCTCTGGCTTGTTTCTGTGGTCTGGTGACATGCAAGTCTTTGGCCTTGCATCCAGATGTCTCACTTTTTCTCCAAAGGGTTCGACCTTTGCATCCTCCTCTTTGGTCTGTGACCCCTTCTTGGGATCTGTGTTTGGTGCTCAGGGCCCTTATGCCAGCCCTCTTTGAGCCATTGAAGCACACTACCTTAAAGGATTTATTGGTTGAGATTTGTTCTGTAAGGCAGATCTCTGAGCTGCAGGCTGTCTTGCTGAGATCCTTATCTGTCTTTTCTAAGGAGGATGTTTCCATTTGGCCTGTGTCTTCCTTCTTGCCTAAAGTGCTGTCTCCCTTTCACATGAACAGGTGGTTTGCCTGCCCTCCTCCTCTAAGGAGCAGTGTCAAGGTAAAGATAAGGATCTTCACCTTGTCGATGTCCAGAGTGTTCCTCTCCAGTTTTTGGAGGTTACAACTTCCTTTTGTAAGTCAGACCATCTTTTTGTGCTCTTTGCTGGCCCGCACAAGAGTGAAGCAGTGGCCAAGTCAAATTTGGGGGTGCTGGATTAAGGAAGCCATTGTCTTGGCATATCAGTTACGGAACCTGCCAGTTCTGGAGGGTTTGCGCATCCATTCTACCCGAGCACAAGTGTCCTCATGGGCGGCAGGGATCGCGGTAGCACCTGCAGACATATGTCGGGCAGCAATGTGGGCATCATGTTCCACTTTTGTCAAGCATTGCCACTTGGATGTCCATGTGCAGGTGGACGCGGGCTTTGGCTCAAGAGTTTTGCGAGCTGCTGTGTCTTTTTCCCTCCCAGTGGTGTTGTAGTTTTGGTACATTTATTTATTTATTTAGACAGTTTTGTATACCACCTTATTCTTCAATTAAAGTGGTCACAACATAATTGGGGGATACATTTAACATGAGGGGATATGAGACACATACACTAATACTTACAGGGAACATGGGTACATCCCACTTATCTGGACTGGTCTAGCAGTACGATAGTGAAAGTGACATTTTACTTACCAGTTAACAGCCTTTTCTTGAGTCCTGCTAGAGCAGTCTAGGGCCCGCCCTTGGAAGTGTATTGCTGTGTTCTTCTGCTGTGGTACCCCTGGGTCCACTATGATTTTTTATACTTGGCTCTGCAGGTTCATCGTCTACTGACAGCCTTATGTTTCTGTTTTCCTGTACATAGTTCTCTACTGTTGACACTCATTGTTGCCCATGGTTGAGGTTGTGTGAGGCTTGCCATGTTTTTCCCATTTGCTTGGGATAAATACTGAAGAGACCTCTGGTGGCAGAGGTAAATAGGGGCATGGGAGTAATGTCATTGAAACCTGTGCTTTTCACTGTCTCCACCAATCTGTTAGTAGGGGAACATAACCCACTTGTTTAGACTGGTCTAGTAGGACTCAAGGAAAGGACATTAACTGGTAAATAAAATGTCACCTTTGTGAGTATTTTGGCTGCTGCTGCAAGGGCCGGCATCACAATTATGCCAAATAGGCAGTTGCCTAGAGTCCCTGCCCTCCAAGGGGCGCTCATTCCCACCGCTATCACTTCTCTCGGGACCTGCAGCAGTGGCAATTGTCGCAGACAACCCTGTGGCACTTACCTTAGAATTTCAGTGTTGCGAGGCTGTTTGGGTCCGCTCCCTCAGACAGCCCAATGCCGACTTCCTATTTGCAAACAGGAAATCAGCATGACGCTTAGGAAGGGTGGAAGCTAACAGCCCCACAGCAACGAAGTTGTAAAGTAAGTGCCACGTGTTTGCAGCCATTGCTGCTGTTCCAGATCCCGGAGAGGGACGGCAGTGGCGGTAGCAATGGGCACTGTAGAGGGTATTGTGTGGGTGCAAAGGATGAGATTCACCAAGGGCGCTTCATCTCCTTGCGCTGGCTGTGGCTGCACACTGGTATTTTGTCTTGTAGCTTCCCTTCTCATTCAGGTTTTTCAGTCATTTTGTTGTTTGATTTTGCCACGCTTGTTCTTCTGAACGTAAAGTCCCAGTCAAAATCATCCAGCAGGTTTAAGAAGTGCACACAGCCCAACCATTAGGCAAATTATGCAGTCACCTAAGATGGTAGCTGCTTGGGGGAGGGGAAATAGCAGGACGTTTAAAGCTAAAGAATATATTTTGACAGCTGGTGGTGGGGCATAAGGCTTAAGGCTAGCCCTGCCAGTGCAGCAGGACCATGTCCATCACAGACACTGATAAATGGCACTTGCATGCTTGTTACCAGACCATAAACCCTCTCATTATCTTTTGTGATCAGAGAAGACAAAGAGAAGAATCAAAGATCATGAAGAACAGCACAGAAGAATTTTTGGCATGTCTAAGTCCAATCCCTCATCATTGACATTGTTAGTTCTCCAGGAACAAGCAGGAAGTCAGTCCTCACTTATGGGTGACATCGGCACCGACAGAGCCCGCATGGAGCAATTCCCCAGCTTTCAAAGAAAGCCTTTGGGATTGCTGCCAAGCATGCGTGGTGCTCTTTCCACCCAGAGGTGCCATCTTGCTCAGTCTCCCTTTTTCCGTGGAGCCCTTCGGACACACGTCCTCGTCCCTTGGAAAGTGTTTCGTTTTTGGCCTCTGGCCTGTGTTTTTTCCGGTAGCACTGGTCCTCTACCCGTTCTCCCCCTGCTCTTCTTTTCCCTTGAGCAAGGGGACGTCCTTTCGTGTGAAATTTTCCTTTTTGCGTGCTTCGTGCTCCTTTTTCCCTCAACCCCTGGCCGCAAAGGTCTTCAACCTAGCGGGGGCCCTTTTTGTCCCATTGGCCATTGGTTTTATAAAATTCCACAAATGCTCCAAAAACATGTTGCTCACGGACACCCATGACTGTTGTCTTTGGTGTCTTGGGCCGACCATGACCCAGAGCTCTGCTCTTTTTGCAAGAAAATGTCACCCAAAGCCCCGTTAAGTTATAAGCAGATGTCCGATGACATTTTCCAGAAGGTAGCCCCAGAATCCCCGGCAGCACCCTCGGTTTCCCCTCTGCTGGTGGGATCCCCTGCTTCGGTCCCATGTTCAAGGCGGTACTCTGATCAGTTGTCCCTTGATGTGGAGAGGCGTAAGAAGACCTCAAAGTCGTTGTCGGGGTCTCCAGACAAGCACGAGCGCTCCCATGCTTGGTCGCTCAGCCCCTCCCCCCGGCGTTCTCGAGAGTTGGACAAATAGCGGCCTCGAAAGGTACCTTGTACAGACATGGAGGCCCCTGGCAATGGTGCCCAGTCTCCTGAGGATCATCCCGGTGAGGACCCCCTCTCCTCCTCCACGCCTGACCCTGTAACCCCGGTGTCGGCGTCACAGGGACCCATGTCTGCGTGGGAGTCCCGAATGCTGGCACTAGAGCGCAGCGTTTCTGCCTTCTTAGCTGCCCAGCATGGCTGGCCCGCACCACAAGACCGAGGTTCCCTCGAGAGGGATACCCAAACCCGCCCTGGAAACCCCAGAGAGCCGTGGGCCTCGTGAGGGTCCTTGGCATCAGTCTCGCTCGCCTTCCCTTTCCTCGGGGGCGAGATCCTCCAAGGCCTCAGGCTTCAAGAGGGCTTCAGCCTCTGGATGGGATGACCAACCCGAGTCAGACTCCTTCTCGGACCTCTTGGGCTGGGAGTCAGATGAGGATACCTCCCCGGAGACCCATGCCTACAGGGACCTCCATTCAGACCCATCCCCACCTGCCTCTCAGAGGCGTTCACAGCCCGAGGACACATCCTTTCTAGTGTTCTTGCGGGACATGGCATGAGCTCTCAACCTGGCTACTCAGGCTGAAGAGAAGCCGCGAGCTGAGGAGCTTGACAACTTTATTTATTTATTTTTATTTATTTTTATTTATTTAAAGCTTTTTTATACCGCGCTCTTTGGTATCAGTGCGGTTTACAGTTAACAAACTTGCAAGAGACAATGCGAACTGCCTAGTACTACATTAAACAGGATCAAAAACATGGATTTATAACTGGGCAAACTATTTACATCTCCGGCTAACACAACTGTAGCGGAGTAGCTATTTACAAATTAGACGTTGGACCCCTACTGATTGTTTGGGGCTGAGTCTATGCAGTTATTACATTCAGTGTTAGAGACGTTCATGATTATTCATTAATTAGTATAAGCAGAATCAGCACATGTCAGTATGCCTGTTGGAGTGGTTCCGGAACTCTGTTTGTCTTATTCAGAGTGTTGGGTCTGATCAGTTGGGTTGGGGTGTGATATGTGGATGGGTCATATTTCATTGTGGGAGGTGTAAGAGGAATAGATGGTGATTAAGGGCTTTCCTAAATTGTGTAAGATCACTGATTGATCTGATGTTTGGTGGGAGGTTATTCCAGCTCTTAGGGGCAAAGAAAGCGAATGCTCTGTTCCTGGTTGTTTGTGTGCATTTAGTGGAATGAAAAGGGATAATCAGTGTGTTGGCAGCTATTGATCTTCTCGACCTACTGTTGAGGGTGGGGGTGATGAGGGCTGAGAGGGGCGAGGGGGATAGCTTTGAAAGTGAGGAGTAGTGCCTTGTAAGTGGGTCTGCAGGATAATGGTAGCCAGTGAAGGTCCCGGAGAATGGGTGTAATGTGGGAACTTCTGGATAGCCCATATAGCACGCGGGCAGCCGTGTTCATTGCAAGTTGTAATGGGGAGGCCATGCAGAACGATATTTGCATAATCAAAGTGTGGTATTATCAGCGCCTGGAATATTGTTCTGAAGTCTCCAGGAGCTAGCATGGGTCTTATGTGCCTTAGAGTCCTGATTTTGTTGTATATAGTCCTGGTGGTGTACTTTATGTGTTCTTTGAAATTGAGATGTTGATCAAGCATCACACCCAGGTAGCGTATTACAGGTTTGCTTGGGAGCTCAGCATCTCTTACCTGAATGGTAGTGGGGGGAGAGAAGTTTTTGTTCTTTGTGATGAACAGGACCTCCGTTTCCTTGAAGTTAATACGGAGGTTCTGACTTTTAAGCCAGTCGTTGATTGCATTGAAGCAGTCTACTAGGGCGGTAGGGTCGGGCTGCATCACTTTGGGGCAAATAGCAAGACATCATCTGCATAGATCAGGCTGGAGACGTTGAACAAGCGGATGATCTCGCATATAGGCTGCATGTATACATTAAAGAGGAGTGCGGACAGAGATGAGCCTTGGGGTACTCCTTGATGTTGCTGGAAGGGTTCAGATGTGGTACCTCCCATCTTTACATGCTTCCATCGATCGGCTAGATAGGATTTGCATCATTCCCAGGCTAGGCCCATGATTCCATTTTCATGGAGTCGTGTAAGGAGTTGGTCGTGGTTGACGCAGTCAAATGCGGCAGAAAGATGAGTGCAAATCCGTTTTCTATGCTGTCTATTCCTCTGCTTAAGGTGTTGGTCAGAGAGGTGAGTAGAGTCTCAGCTCCATGGGATTCTCAAAACCCATGCTGGCAGGGATCTAGGGGGGCTGAAGTGTCAATGTGTTGCTGGATTTGTCTTTGGACGACCTTCTCAATTATTTTGGCAAGTAAGGGAATACTCGAGATCGGGCGGTATGAATCGGGCTTTGTTGGGTCTAGTCGGTTGTTTTTCCGGAGTGGGCGTATGGATGTCTGTTTGAGCGAGTCTGGGAAAATTCCTGTTGAGAAGGAGAATCTCATGATGCTGGCTAGAGTTGGGCTGAGCTCTTTAAGCATCGTTCTGATCCAGTAGGCAGGGCATGGGTCATTAGGTGCTGTGGTGGTATTGATGACAGCGATAAGGTCTTCAATGTACTTCTCTGTTGGAGGTGTGAACTCTGTAAGTAGTGACTGTGAGTGAGGAATGTGGGTGTTTGTGGGTGCTGGTGCGCTGTTTAAGTTGAGGATTTTGGATTGAAGGTAGTTAGCATGTAGCTGAGGTTGGATTGGCTCCGGCTGGGGGGGGGGGGGGGGGAAGGTTCCTTGGTTAAGGATTTCGCTATGCTGAAGAGGTCATGGGGTTTGTTTAGCGAGCGGAGGAGGACTTCGGTGTGGTAGGTTCTCATCTTGTCAGCGATTGAGTTACGGTGAAGGTTTAGATGGTCAATGTAAGTAGCTTTGTCCTCTGTTGAGCGAGACCGTCTCCACTTTCTTTCATGCTTCCTTAGGAGGAGCAGAGAAGACCGTAGATCGTCAGAAAACCAAGGAGCTGGTTTCCTTTTTCTCATCTGTCTGCTGGTTGTAGATGCTTTACGCGATAGGGGTAGTTGAGAGAATGTCTTCAGCGTGTCATTCCATTTGGAGATCGTGTCGTCAAGGTTATGTGTGGGTTGATTTAGTATAGGGAGCGCACTTTTTGTGAACTCATCTTTGTCCAGGGGTTTAAAGTGGCGAACGTTTACTGGTGAGACTGTATTTGTGTATCTTACAGTATGAACCCCCGCCTCGGGAGTCTCTTACTGTCCCAGTTCCTCCCATTTTGTCCAGGCTGCTCCTCCGCACGTAAGAGACACCTGCTTTGGTCCCCATTGTGAGCAAGCACCTTGACGCCATGTACAGGGTCCAATGTGTCCCGGGTTTCCGGAAAACCCAGCTTCCATACACCTCCATGGTAGTGGAATCAGCGATGCAGAAGCAAAAGAGCTCGAAGTCACACTCTTTGGTCCCTCGAGTCTAGAGTCTTCGACGCCCTTGGGCGTAAAACCTATCAGGGGTCCATGCTCACAGGCCGCATCCAGGCATACCAATTATATATGGGCATGTTCCTGCGCGACCTCACCAAGGAGCTCGGCGGGTTCTCCGCAGGTCTCGGGAGTGAGCCCCTTCTCAGGTTCCAAACCCTCCTGAGGTCCATCGCGGAGTGCTCGAAGTACCTCTCCCGTGCCGCATATGATGGATTTAAGTCCTCCGCCCGAGTGGTGGCAGCTGGCATTGGGGCCCAATGCCAGGTGTGGCTCCAGTCCTCGGACCTGGAGAAGTGGGTCCAGGAGAAGCTCCTGGACGTCCCCTGCCTCGGCGAGCAGTTGTTTGGTAAGCCTATGGAGAATAAGGCCGCTGAGATAGAAACTGAGTTTGTGACTCAGACCCACCTCTCGCGTAAGACCTCTTTTCTCCCTTGGAAGAAGCAGCCCACCAAGAAGCCATTCTTCCAAAGGAAGGGGCTCCCCTATCGGGGATATCCGCCCTTCCCGCCCACCCCTGCGCCGGCTTCTGGCACGCAGGGGAAGGGAGGAGCACATGGCCATCAAAAACCCAAAGGGCCCAAGTCCCAACCACCAATGACACCCCAGCCCACTCATGGCTTTTGACGCCAATAGCATAGCCTTTTGCCCCCGGCAGCATCTCCGCCGGTGGGGGGACGCCTGTCCTTTTTGCCCCGCAGTGGGCTTTGATCACATCGGACACCTGGGTCCTCCAGGTGGTCCGAGACGGATGCCATCTTCACCTGGACAGGCTCCCTCCTTCCTTCTCCTCAGCGGAGCCTACTTGGCTCCCCTCACACCAGGCTTACTTTCAGCGGGAGTTATTCAACCTCCTCGCCCAGCGGGCGGTTGAGAAGGTACCGTTGCACCTTCAAGGCCGTGGGTTCTTCTCCCCCTACTTCCTCGTTCCAAAAAAGATGGGGGGCCTATGCCCCATCCTCGACCTCTGCAACCTAAACAAGTTTCTGGTGCGGGAGAAGTTCAAAATGTTATCGCTTGCGTCCCACTGCCCTTCCTTCAGCAAAGCGATTGGCTATGCTCCTTAGACCTCAGGGATGCTTATGCCCACATCCTAGTCCACCCCCAACACAGGCAATACCTGCACTTCAGGGTGCAGGGGGAGCACTGTCAATACAGGGTGCTCCCCTTTGGACTCACGTCTGCACCGCAGGTTTTCACAACGTGTCTCTCTGTGACTGCCACCGCCGCCCCCACCTCCCTCAGGTGGCAGGGCATACCCTTCTTCCCCTACCTCGATGACTGGCTTGTCACGGGGACCATGGCCAGCGAAGCCCGCCTGGCGTCGTCACGCACGATCCTTCTCCTCGACCGCCTCAGCTTCTTGGTCAACTACCCCAAGTCCTACCTCAAACTGGTACAGACCTTGGAGTTCATTGGCACATGCCTCGACACAGAGTGAGCAGACGGCCTCCGGGCCATGGTGGCCCAGATTCAGAACAGGGCTTGGGTTATGGCACGGGCCATGCTGTGCCTCCTAGGACACATGGCCTCCACCGTCCATGTGGTCCCCCACGCTCGCATGCACATGCGGACAGTCCAGTGGTGCCCCAGGGTGCAATAGAGTCAGGCCTCCAGCCACCTCAGAGACCCTATCCGGGTCTCCCACAGTCTCCACAACTCCCTGGACTGGTGGCGGGACTCCCGAAGCCTCCTTCGGGGAACGCCCTTCCAGACCCCAAAGCATGAGCTCGTCCTGACAATGGATGCTTCCCTGGTGGGTTGGGGAGCCCACTGTGGCACATTGTGCACCCAGGGGCAGTGGTCGCCCGAGGAGTCTCGGCAGCAGATCAACCTGCTCGAGCTTCGGGCGGTCCGATAGCCTTGAGGGCCTTCGAGGGCTGCCTGAGAGGGAAGTCGGTGCTCGTGCAGACCGACAACTGGGTAGCCATATTCTACATAAACCAGGAGGGGGAACAGGATCCCACCTCCTCTGCCAGGAGGCGATCCTCCTATGCTCCTTTGCGTTTCATCGGGGGATGACCCTAGGAGTGGTCTACGTCCCAGGCCAGGAGAACGTCCTCACAGACAAACTCAGCATGATCCTCCGCCCACATGAGTGGTGCCTGGTTTCAGAGGTTGCCGACCTCTTGTTCCATCGGTGGGGGACCCCATCCATGGACCTGTTTGCCAGCCCGGTGAACGTGCAGCTTCCCTGCTACTGCGGCCCGGTCCCGGCCCCGGATGCATTCCTCTTAAGCTGGACCTCCAGGATTCTTTATGCTTTCCCTCTCACTCATCTCATTGTGAGGACCCTCCATAAGGTTCAGCAGGACCGTGCTTCAGTGATCCTTGTGGCTCCTTTGTGGCCTCAACAGCCTTAGTTCCCACTTCTGCTCCGGCTCTCGTCCAAGCCTTCAGTCCCCCTGGGCTGTGCTCCGGACCTGTTAATGCAGGAGGAGGGTCGGGTGCTCCACCTGAACCTGGCCTCTCTGTCCCTTAGAGCCTGGCAGCTGAACGGGTCTCCTTAGCTCCGCTGCACCTCCAGCAGGAGGTTGAGGAGGTTCTCCTCATGTTGTAGAAGGACTCAACGAGATGGCCATATGCTTTTAAGTGGTGACACTTCTTGGTCTGGTGCTCTGAGATCCAGATCGACCCGTTCTCCTGCTCTACCCGGTGGGTTCTTCAGTATCTCCTCCACTTCTTGAAAGCAGAGTTGAAATCCACCTGAGCACCATTTCGGCGAACCACCTCCCTCTCGAGGGGAAACCCCTTTCGGGGCACCCCTTGGTCTCCTGCTTCATGCGAGGCCTCTTACTTTCCAAGCCTCCCATCCGGCCTCCTCCGGCAGAGTGGGACCTCAACGTGGTGCTCATGCTGCTTACATGATCACTCTTCGAGCCGATGGCAACGTGCTCGCTTTGGCACCTCTCCTGGAAGGTGGTCTTCCTGGTGGCTTTGACTTCAGCTCACCGAGTCAGTGAACTTCAGGCCCTCATGGCTGAGGCTCCCTACACCAGGTTCTATGGAAACAGGGTAGTCCTCTGCACCCACCCCAAGTTCCTACCGAAGGTTGTCTCAGACTTCCATCTAAATCAGCAGATAGTCTTACCAACCTTTTCCTGAAAACTCACACCGACCAGGCCTCGGCAGTCAGCTCTTGCCTTCTACCTCCAGCGCACCCAGACTCACCACAAGTCTGGTCGGCTCTTTGTTGCCTACGATCCCAATCACCTGGGGCAGACAGTCACCAAACGCATCCTCTTTATCTGGGTAGTGGACTGTATCGCCTTCGCCAGGCGAAGGCGGGCACTCCTTTGGATCGGAGAGTCACTGCACATGGCGTTTGGGCCAAAGCAGCTTCAGTGGCTTCGTTGCACTCAGTGCCTCTGTCAGACATCTGTCGGGCTGCAACCTGGTCTTCAGCGAACACTTTTGTTGTGCACTACTGCCTGGAGAGGGAGTCCAGCCAGGACAGCGCCTTCGGCCAGGCTGTACTCCATAATCTGTTCGGGGTATAAGCAACTCCTGCCCTCCGACCCTTCTTGATGACTACCGAGAGCTTCGCCCTGGGAACCCGAAGACTCGGGCTCCTTCGGGCATCGACTTCTGCTCACGGCCTCGCAGAGGCGTTTTTGGTTACAGGTTCAGTAGCCTGTAGCTGGGGTGTCCCATAACTGAGGACTGTCTTCCTGCTTGTTCCTGGAGAAAGTGTAGTAGCTCACCTGTAACAGGTGTTCTCCAGGGACAGCAGGAATCAGTCCTCATTACCCTCCCACCTCCCCTGAAGAGTTGCTATTTTTATCCTTCCCTTTCCATCTGCTTAGTAGGGCTCTAGCTAGGGGACCTGACTGAACAAGATGGCACCTTTGGGGGGGAAGAGGACCATGCATGCGTGGCAGCAATCCTAAAGGCTTTCTTTGAAAGCTGGGGAATTTCTCCGCGCGGACTCCATCGGTGCCGACATCACCCATAAGTGAGGACTGATTCCTGCTGTCCCTGGAAAACACCTGTTACAGGTGAGTAACTACACTTATTGGTCTCCATGGCCTCAGGAGCTGCACTGGACACAACATCGGAGAATCATTGGGTCCACTCAGAATCCAGCATTGATAGAATGTTTTGTGAGCGGTCAGACATAGGCTTATGCCTCAAAAAATGGGAAGGATTCGTTATCCTCTTCTAAGACATCAAGGGCTAGAGACACCAAGCATTAGGTAGAGGCTGAGGTACATCGACATCAAAGTTCTTTGGAGCATGATGTTGAGAGTTATTGGATGATCACCAGCCCTTGAAACAGCCCTGATGTGAGGGCTGCTCATTCTCTCTGGTACTGGAGGTGCTGTACCAGTCTCTATGAGGCCATGACCAGTCTGTTGATACACCCTGCCAGGTTCTTCAGACATCAGCTATGTCTGCTGAGGCCACACCTTTGTCAATGGCAGCCCTTGAAAAGTGACTCCATAAAGGGCCTTAAGGGGAAGATGAAAATGTTTTTGGTCATATGTGAAGCTGCTGCTATGACAGCATTATCCATGGCACATTGCCAAATCAAGCCAATCCTATATCTTGATCTCGAAGGGCTTCAACACTGGTGCCTGCCTGCTGGTGTCTACCTTGAGCATATTGGGAGGTAATTGCTCCCTGAGGTAGACCCTCAGACATCTTAGTGCTGTTGAGATAGTGACTACAACTCTGAGTACTTGTCGGAGGAGAGGTCTCCTGAGTTAACATCAGATCTCACATCTCCTTATGAGTGATGCAGTCTCCTCCAGAGGAGTTGTCTTTTCTCAATTTTTTCAGGGTTATGGCTAAGTCAATACCATTTCTGTTGAAGATGGAAGAGGAGCCTAGGACAGAAGAGTTGCAAATTCTCCAATATGCTGATTTTCCTCCTTCAGAGGCTGCAAAATAGAATGTTGGGAGAATGTCTTCTCTGTGCCCCCTGTCAGTAGGAAGGTCAATTCTATGCCTGGAGCCTTGAAGGCTCCCATATTTGAAAAGCTTCAGCTGCTGAACTACTCTCTTGTTGCTGAATCCGCTCTCAAAAGAGCTAAGTCTCACTTAAAGATGCCCCTGGTGCAAGAGTCTAAGACATTTGATTCTTTTGGGAGAAAGTTTTATCAGAGCGCTGACGTCCCACATAGCATCCTACATGTTCTTCGTGGGCATATACTTGTGAAACATCATGCACAATCTTGATGATTTTGAGGACTCTCTCCCTCCAGAGAAAACCTTATAACTCTGATCCTTAATGAGCTAGGGGAAGGAGCATGAGAAATACATTCTCTGAAGAACATATTATATTTTTAATATGACATTGAGAGCCTCCTTAATGAGTATTGGCATCCAGAAACTTTCATGGCTCTGGGCCTCACAACCCAGCGTAGAGGAGAAGCTTGCTGATGTGCAGTGCCATGGGGAGAATTTCTTTGGAGAGACAGTGCAAGAAGCTTCTACCATGATCAAGCAGCACAGCTTCATACCCTCTCTGAGCCTACTCTTGATCTGACCTCCTTAACATCTTTGAGGTACCATAATAGAGAGCACAGGGGAATCTGTTACTCTTAAAAGCATAGGTACCCTCCATCTTCCCACTTGTCTCAGGGCAAGCAGAGTTACCGCTTCCTCCCCAGGCAGCATCAGGCTTAGAGGTCCCAACAGGCATCCCTGGCAGAACTAGGGATGGTGTTTTGACTGGCAGCTAGAGGACATAGCCAAGACTGCAGTCCTGGTTCCTGCCACGTTTCTGATCAAAGGGCAGCTCATGTTCTTTGTAAACAGATGGCGCATTAACCTCTGACCATTGAGTGCTCAAAATGGTCCAGGACAGATTACATCTGTTGGAGCTTCCATCAGATTGCCCACCAAAGAGATTTTCCATCCCTTCTCAGCACCGAGGTACCTCTTTAAGAGCTCTGTGCTCTTCGACAGGCCAGTGTAGTCAAGCCCGTTCCACTGAGGCAAGAAGGGCACGGATTTTATTGAGCTACTTCTGGGTCACCAAAACTACAGGGGCATTCTGTAACCTTCTTAGATCTGAGAAAATTTGAGAAATTACCTAGCTTGAGAGAAGTTTAAACTTGCTTCCCTTGACATCCTTCTCCCCTTTCTCCAAAAAAAGGAGATTGGTTATTTTCTCTAGATCTCAAAGATGCATACATCCCCAATAGAGTAGACACCCAGGAAGGAGTAGATAACATGAGGAGGGTTCTAGCTAAGCTTGAAGAATGGTCTAGAATTTGGCAGCTGAGATTTAATGCTAAAAAATGCAGAGTCATGCATTTGGGCTGCAAAAATCCAAAAGGAGCGGTACAGTGTATGGGGTGAAGTACTTCTGTCCACAAAAGAAGAGCGGGACCTGAATGTAATTGTGTCTGATGATTTTAAAGTAGGTAAATGGGTAGAAAAGGCAACGGTGAAAGCCAGAAGGATATTTGGATGCATAGTGAGAGGAATGGTTAGCAGAAAAAAGGAGGTGATAGTACCTCTGTATAAGTTTCTGGTGTGACCTCATTTGGAGTATTGTTTGCAATTCTGGAGACCACACCTTCAAAAGGATATAAACAGGTTGGAGTCTGTGCAGAGGGTGGCTACTAAAATGGTTTGTGGTTTTCGTCGGAGTGGCAGGTGCACCTACTCTTGCCATCTTACTGGGCAGACTAGATGGACCATACTGGTCTTTATCTGCCGTCATTTACTATGTTACTTTGTTATAAAGCGTATGAGGACAGACTTAAAGATCTTAACATGTATACTTTAGAGGAAAGGAGGGATAGAGGAGATATGATAGAGATGTTTAAATACCTCCGTGGTGCAAATTCACAGGAGGAGAGACTCTTTCGATTGAAAGCAAGATGTGCTATGAGGGGACATGGGATGAGGGTGAAAGGGGATAGACTCACGAGTAATATGCGGAAATATTTCTTTATGAAAAGAGTGGTAGATGTGTGGAATAGTCTCCCAGTGGAGGTGGTAGAGACTAAGACAATACCTGAATTCAAAAAAGCATGGGACAAACACAGGATTTTTAAAGATAAAAAAGGGGGACTATTGTAGTTGATATGGAAGGGCAGACTAGATAGGCCATGTGGTCTTTCTCCAGGACCAAGCAGGAAGTCAGTCCTCACATATGGGTGACGTCAGCGCCCCCGTGCGGAGCATTTCCCCAGCTTTCAAAGAAAGCATTTGGGAATGCAGCGGACATGTGCGGTCCCCTTCCTGCCCAAAGGTGCCATCTTGCTCAGTCTTTTTCTTTTTCCGTGGATCCCGACGGACATGAGTTCGTGTCACCTGTAAAAGGTTGATTTTGTTTTCTGCGATTTTCGCGTTGTCTTATCCGGTTCAACGCCGCTTCCTCTCGTGTGGAACCAAAGTCCCTGAGTCACGTAAGTGCAGTTGTCCTCATAGACTCTCCTCCGGGGGAGCCGACGTTGGGCCCGACGCCGTTGGGGCCCGAGTCGGGGGCTGCTGAGTCTCCTGAGCTTGGACTCAGGTTGACAGCCTTGGAGATCAGCTTGGCTGCCTTCATGGAACAGCAGCGGGTGCTGATCGCCGGTCTGACCGGTGCATCTGCCCCGACCACCGGGACCTCGACGTCTAAGTTGACCCCGGAGACCGAGCCGATGAAGGGGAGATATGATAGAGGTCTAATGAATGGAGTGGAACGGGTAAAAGTAGATCGATTGTTTATGCTATCAGAATATAGAAAGACTAGGGGGCATGTAATGAAGCTACAGAGTAAACTATTTAAGACAAATAAGAGAAAATATTTTTTCACTCAACATGTAATCAAACGCTGGAATTTGATACCGGAGGATGTAGTAAGAGCTGTTAGTGTAGCTGGGTTTAAAAAAGGTTTGGACAAGTTCCTGGAGGAAAGGTCCATAAACCATTATTATAAAGGGACCCAGGATATCAATGCTTGACCCAGTACAAGCATTGTGGAACCTGTGTCTCTTGGGGATACTGCTAGGTACGTATGACCTAGATTGACCACTGTTGGAAACAGGATACTGGGCTTGATGGACCTTGGTCTGACCCAGTATGGCATATCTTATGTTCTTATGTTCTTAAGTCTCGAGTCGATCCTCGGTCAAGGTCCCCCTCGACCTCCCGTGCGGGGCTGAGGTCGTCGACGCCGATACCCTCGGCGTCGGGGCAGGTGGCACTGAGGCCCACACGGCCGGAGCCGCTCGATTCCTCCTCGGAGGAGACAGAAGACGAGGAGTCCCCGGACACTTTCCAGACCTGGTGCGTCCCTTCGGACTCATTAGAGTCCGAGCCTCGAAGACGGTCCCCCCCCCCCCCGGAGGATACCCGGTTCTCAAACTTCGTGAGGGACATGGCCAAGGCCTTGGCCTTCCCTGCGGATGCTGAGGAGGAGCCTCGAGCCGAGGAGCTCGATGCCCTCCAGTATGATTTTCCTCCGAAGGAAGCCTTTACTGTACCGGTTCCTCCGATGCTGGAATGGCTGCTCTTCCATATGTGGGAGGCACTGCCCTCGACGCCGGTTCTTAGCAAATGGGTCGATTCCATTTATCGAGTCCGTAAGAACCCTGGGTTCCAAAAGGCGCAGCTACTGCACCACTCCATGGTTGTGGAATCGGCCATGCACCGTCTGAAGAGTCAGAAGATGCACTCCTTGGTACCCCCGGCCGGGAGGCCCGGAACCTGGATGCCCTCGGTAGAAAGTGCTTCCAGGGCTCTATGCTATCTTGCCGTGTCCAGACCTACCAGCTATACATGGGCATGTACCTACGAGACCTGGCAAAGGAGATTGCCGGGTTCTCAGCTGGCCTCTCCGAGGAACCTTTGCAGAGGTTCAAGGCTTTGTCAACAGGGATTCGAGAGTGCTCAAAGTTTATCTCTTGAGCAGCCTATGATGGCTTCGAGGCTTCGGCCCGGGTAGCCACGGCCGGCATCGGTGCACGCCGTCAGGCCTGGCTACAGTCATCAGACCTGGAGCCATGGGTGCAAGACAAGTTGGTCGATGTCCCTTGCCGAGGTGAAAGCCTTTTCGGTAAGCCCATGACTGAAAAGGCTGCGGAAATTGAGACTGAGACTCTCACCAGGACAAGGCTGTCTAGGAAGACTGCTGCCCTTTCTCAGAAAAGGAAGGGCTCGGGAAAGAAGCCCTTTTTCCCGAGGAAGGGTGCTGCCTACAAATCCTACCCTCAAAACCAGGCCTCTCCAGCTCCCCAACAGGGCCAGCAGGCCAAGGGGCAGGGACATGGGCCCCGTAGGCAGAAGACCCCCAAGCCACCAGCTTCGGCTCCTGCACAGCAGGGAGTGGGGTTTTGACTCCCACAGCATAGCCTCTTCTCCACAGCTGGCTCCATTCAGCACAGGAGGTCGGCTGATCCTGTACGCTGTGGGACCCTAGGCCTAGGCCCTAGGGCTTACAGGCTTAGGGCTGCCTTGTAATGTCCTTAAATAAAGCTTTTCTGACTGTCCCCAGTGGAATTCTGGGACTTGTAGTTAGGCTTTTCTTGAGCAAGGACAAAATGTAGTGTGAGACCGTTGATAAGGCATACAAGAATATTTATTTTTGTATGGGGATTTCCAAGGCATTAAAATTCAAACACAAGGCATTAGGATACTTCTCCAATACAAAGGATAACAGAAGATAACTGGCAACTGAGGTAAACAGAAACCAAAAGTCCTGCTAACCTTAGCAGCTGTTTTTCATTAAACAAAACAGTACTCAGCACAGCTTCTTGTATCTCTTTCAAACAAAAGGTAAACTTTCTTCTTGACACAACTGTTGTTTTCCCTTTTAAACAAACTTTTGATAATACACAGCTTTTGCACAACTGTGGTTTTCCCAGTTCAAACAAACTTCTGGTACCACACAGCTTCTTTGCTTTAGAAGAAAATTCTCACTTGGTAAAACACATCCTTGGCTTTAGAAGACTATTAGCAGTTACAGAGTTATACACCATACAGCTTCTCACTCTTTCTCAGCTCTGCTTAGTAAGGCTTAGTCTTCTTTTAAACAGAATGAGCAATCCAGTGGAGAGATTCCTAGGTCAGACTCTGGCACATAAGAATTGACCTGCATTTCCTCCTGGGCTAAAGAATGCTCATTGCCTTCTACAGTCTTAAAAGCTTCCTCAGCTTCTCTCTTGTAGGAACTTTTGAAACTGGCTCCACAGCAAATCTTTCTGATTGGGCACAGTTACTTTGGGAGAATAAGCCTTTCTCTCAGGGAACACTTGTACTAATGTTTCTAGTGTTTTTAGCTCAGCTGCTCTGCTCACTGCTGGGGTTTGGCTTTTTCCACTCTCAAGCGTCTCCACCCACCTTCTGGCAGTTGTAGGGCTCAGGTCCGGCTCTTGTACACTAGCTGTTGCAAACTGTTCCTGTTCATCTGTAAGCTGTTCAGCTATACATCTGTTGGCTTCACTTCTAGGAGCATTTCTCAGACACCCACTGCTTCCTTTTCTACTGACCTCTTTCAGCCTCTGGAAGTCAGATTTCTTGTGCCTTTCTCCACTTCTTCTCTCATGAGATCTCTCCTGAAAGCCTTCCTGGAATCCTTCTTCCTCTCCAGGATCTCCCAGGGCTCTGGGATATCTCTTCCCACTGGAATCCCCTTGCTCCAGGATCTCTCCTTCTCCTGTGGAAGTGATTCTCCCTTCCTTTCTTCCTCTCTGGTCAGAGTGAGGTTTTAAAAACCGTTTCTTCCCTGCCACAACCCTTGCCTTCGCACAGGCCTTTCGAATCAGTATCTAAGCCTGCCCCCACTTCAGAGTCTGGGCGTGGCTTAGCCTCAGCAGTGACAGGATTTTTTTTCTTTCCTGCTCTGCAAGCTCTGTGCACATCTTGTCTGTCACTTGTTTTAAAGGCAGAAACATGGTTTTCTTCTATCTCCATCTGTTCTTGACCACTCTCCTCATCACAACGCCTACAGGTGGCCAGCCATCACAGGGGATACCTGGGTCCTCAGCATAGTCCAAAAGGGCTACATGCTCCACTAATACCAGATACCCCCCTCCTACTTTCCAGGGGAGCCCCCAAGAGCCCCTCTGCACAGAAACCTCCTCCTTCAGGAGTTGGCAAGTCTTCTACAGGAATAGGCAGTGGAACCAGTGCCTCACCACCTGAAAGGGCAAGGCTTCTACTCCAGGTACTTCCTGGTACCAAAAAAGGACAAGAGGCCTCCGGCCTATCCTAGACTTGCGAAACCTAAACAAGTTTCTGGAGAGGGAAAAGTTCAAGATGCTTACCCTTGGGATACTGCTGCCCTACCTCCAGCAGGGAGATTGGCTATGCTCCTTAGACCTAAAGGATGCTTATACTCGCATTCTCATCCATCCAGACCACAGATAATATCTCATATTTGTGGAGGGAGGAAACCATTTTCAGTACAGAGTACATCCCTTTGGCCTAACTTCCGCCCCCAGGGTTTTCACCAAATGCCTGGCGGTGGGGGCAGCCTATCTCAGAAATCAGGGAATTTTTGTCTTCCCATACCTGGACGACTGGCTCATCAGGGGTCAGTCTCTCCAGGAGTCCAGACAAGCCACTCTTCGCACTGTCTCTCTTCTTCAGCATCTGAGCTTTGTCATAAACTACGCAAAGTCCATTTTGTTCCCCTCACAGAACCTAGAGTTTATAGGGGCATGATAAGACACCCTGAAGGCAAGAGCGTACTTGCCCGAAGACAGGGCCCACAGACTGATGGACTTGGCCAACCAGTTCCAAAGCAATTCTCAGGTCTCCACCAGACACTTCCTGCGGCTCTTGGGCCACATGGCATCCACGGTACATGTGACCCCGAATGCCCGTCTGCACATGTGGGCTGCTCAGTGGTGCCTCAGAGCTCTGTGGGCGCAAGCCACAGGCGATCTCCAAGACAGAGTAATGGTGTCCAAACTACTCTTGGACTCCCTGCAGTGGTGGCTACATCTCCCAAACCTTCTCAGGCGGGTACCCTATCAGGCCCCGGTACACACAAGGGTGCTAACGACCGATGCTTCCTTAAAGGGCTGGGGTGCACATTGCCAGGGCTCGTGCACGCAAGGCCTCTGGTCTCCTCGGGAGGCCACACAGCAGACCAATCTTTTGGAGCTGCGAGCAATCCGCTTAGCTCTACAGACTTTTTCTGATGCCCTCTCTCACGTGTCTGTCTTAGTTCAGACAGACAATCAGGTAGCAATGTTCTATGTGAACAAGCAAGGGGGCACGGGGTCCAGACTCCTATGTCAGGAGGCACAGGCCCTTTGCTCCTTTGCAGTCAAACAAGGCATGTTTCTCAAAGCAGTTTATCTACCTGGTCAGGAGAACTTCTTGGCAGACAAACTAAGCAGGATTCTCCAGCCTCACGAGTGGCAGTTGAATCCACTGGTGGTTCAGCAGATCTTTCTAAGATGGGGACTTCCATCCATCGATCTCTTTGCGAGTCCACTGAACCATCAGCTGCCCAAGTTTTGCTCCAGGCAGCCGCATCCCCTGAGAATGGCGGCAGATGCGTTTCTGATCTCTTGGTCTACGGGCCTCCTGTATGCGTTTCCTCCCACGCCCCTGGTGGCCCGAACTCTGTTCAAGATTCTACGGGACAAGGCCTCGGTGATTCTGGTAGCCCCCAGATGGCCGAGGCAACAGTGGTTTCCACTTCTTATACTGTTGGCGGTGGAAACTCCATTCCCTCTGGGGTTGCAACCCGATCTCCTGTCTCAGGATCAGGGTTCCCTTCTGCACCCCAATCTCAGATCCCTCAATCTGATGGCCTGGCTGCTGAAAGGATAGTGCTAACTCCCTTACTTCTACCTAGGGAAGTTGAAGATGTGGTCTTGGCCTCTAGGAGGCAGTCCACCAGAAAGTCCTATGCCCTCAAGTGGTGTAGGTTTTCAATATGGTGTGCTCAGCGCAATGAAGATCCTTTCTCCTGCCTTGTGCCAGTAGAACTACAATACCTGCTTCACCTGTCAGACCTAGGCCTTAAGTCCAACTCTGTTCGGGTCCACCTCAGTGCTCTATCAGCACACCACTCACCGGTGGAGGGACAGTCTCTGTCGGTTCACCCCTTAGTGTCCCGCTTCCTCAGAGGCCTGCTTCTTCTCAAGCCTCCGATTCGTCCACCAGCCACTGAGTGGGATTTGAACGTGGTCTTGCAGCAACTTACTCACCCACCGTTCGAGCCAATTGCTAGTTGCCATTTGCGCTTCCTTTCTTGAAAAGCGCTCTTCCTGGTAGCTCTTACCTCGGCCAGACGTGTGAGCGAACTACAAGCTCTGGTTTCTGATAGACCATACACACGGTTCTATAGGAACAGGGTGGTCCTATGGACCCACCCGAAGTTCCTTCCAAAAGTTGTCTCTTCTTTCCACCTCAACCAGGAGGTGGTTCTTCCGACATTCTTTCCCAAGCCGCATACTAGCTGAGCAGAAACAGTCTTGCATATCCTGGACTGTAAGAGTGCGTTGTCCTTTTACATAGAACGTACACGGGGGCATCGAAGGGCTACTCAGCTCTTCATCTTTTTTGACCCTAATAAACTGGGGTTACCTGTCTCCAAGCATATGTTGTCCACTTGGGTAGTAAATTGTATCGCCTGGGCGTACAAGGCAGCCGGCCTCTCCTTGCAGGGTCGAGTCACGGCCCACCGTATCAGGGCGAAAACTGCGTCAGTAGCTCATCTCCGCTCTGTTCCATTGGTAGACATCTGCCGGGCCACTACTTGGTCTTCAAGCCAGACTTTTGCAGCCCACTACTGCCTCGAGAGAGAGTCCCGACGGGACAGTGCTTTCGGACAGGCGGTACTCCGTAATCTCTTTGAGGTTTAGGCAACTCCTACCCTCCAGCCCTTGTGTTGGGCTACCATACGGGGGCATTCTCAGAGGATATTCTTATCTCGGATACTGAGGCTCTTGAGAGAGAGCCGTTTTTTCAGCTTTGGTTTCCTGGTAGCCTAGAGCTGGGGAGTCCCATATGTGAGGACTGACTTCCTGCTTGGTCCTGGGGAAGGAGTAGTTACTCACCTGTAACAGGTGTTCTCCAGGAGCAGCAGGAATCAGTCTTCACCACCCTCCCTCCTCCCCTGGAGTTGCAGTCATATACTTCATTTTGTTTTTTGCTGTCTTTTAGCTATGTCATCAGACTGAGCAAGATGGCACCCTTGGGCGGGAAGGGGACCGCACATGCGCGCTGCATTCCCAAAGGCTTTTTTTTTAAGCTGGGGAAATGCTCTGCACGGGGGCTCTGTCGGCGCCGACGTCACCCATATGTGAGGACTGATTCCTGCTGCTCCTGGAGAACACCTGTTACAGGTGAATAACTACTCTTTTTTTGCCATCATGTTTCTATGTTTCTATTTAAATATATCACAGTCAGAGGATGTATCTGCAATTCGTCATAGGGGAACATCACTACTTGTCTTATGTTCTGCCTTTTGGCCTCACGTTTTTACAAAATGCCTTGCTGTAGTCACAGTATATATATGCAGACTTGGTGTGCACATTTTCCCTTACTTGGATGATTGGCTGATCAAGAGCATCACTCAAGACGGAATACATCATAATAGAAAAATAGGGCCTGATATTCAGCGGCAGTGGTTAGCATGATTACAGCGCCTAACCATCGCCATTGAACACTAAACCTGGATATTCAGTGCCGGGGCCATATCCGACCACTGACATTGAATATCTGGGTCAGCCGCCAAAGCAGGAAGCTAACTGGTCAGTGGCAATATTCTCTGGGAACAAGCAGAAAGTCAGTCCTCACATATGGGTGATGTCAGCACCAACGGCGCGCTGGCGGAAGCATCTCCCCAGCTTTTAAAAACAACCTTTGGGAGATGCACCACACATGCATAGTCCTCTTCCCGCCCAAGAGTGCCATCTTGCCTCAGTCTCCTTTTTTCCACGGAGTCCTTCAGATGTCTGTCCATTTTCCCCTGGGAAAAGTGCCTTTTCTGTCTTGTTTTTTCCGGCACGCATACCGGTTCCTTTCCGACCCCCGAGCCAGCTCGCCTCGGCTTTGCTCCTTGGTTTTGTCTCTTTTTATTTTTGTTTTCTCGAGGTGTTTTTCGACTGGCATTTCGTGCCCTTTTTTGGCCGCAGAACTCAGACCCGTGCCCATGTGGCAGGGTCCCATTTTTCCTGATGGCCTCCAGCGGTTTCAAAAACTGTGATCGGTGTAGTAAGATGATGTCCCTCACCGATCCACATGACTGCTGCCTCTGCTGTCTTGGGTTGGACCACGATGACTCAGATTGCGCACTTTGCAAGACAATGATCACAAGAGCCGTCAGCTGCGCAGGAAAAGATTTTTCATGAATCGGAATCTGTGGTGACACCACTCTCCAGGGTTCCCTCCGGTACCTCGGTGCACTGCGATGCCAGAGCAGCCTCTGAGTCCCATGGCCCTCTGAGGGAAAATCCCCAGAGGTGGAATGCAAGAAATTGAAACCCTCGAAGACTGTCCTGAAGGATGGGTCTGGGAAATTGAGAAATCCCATTCCAGTCCCCGCAGCCCTAGGCATGACTCCAAGGGCTCAGAGGGGGAGCGGCCTCACAAGCTGCCCCAGAAAGAGTCATCAGCAGCTGGCGACAGGTCTCGGATTCCCAAGGACATCCTTGTCGAGGACTCCCCCTCAACAGAACCAACGCCAGGCCTGAAGCCCTTGGTGCCCGCGTTGAAGGTTGCAGAGCCAACTGGCATGGAGACCAGGGTGGTGACTTTGGAGCACAGTATCTATGATCTCATGGCCCAGCAGTAGATGTTCATGTCCAGTTCCTCTGGTTCATCCGCCCCAATGACCAGACCCTCGATGTCGAGGGCTTCCCCAGAAGTTGAGCTGATCCTCGAACACCACTAGCCTCGAGAGACACATTGGCAAGAGGACGAGATCCCGATCCCATTTCTCAGGGCACTGGTCCTCCCTGGCAAGTGCCCATGGCTCAGACCACAGGTCCTCCGGAGGCAGCGGACCTCAGGGCCTGGGTCTTGACCATGAGAACTGTGGAGCCTCAGACTCTTCCTCTGACTTCGAGTCTGATTGGGAGACCGAGGACAAGCAATCCCATGACACTCGACGACACCAAGACGTGCCCTCAGACCCATCTCCCCTGGTGTCCCGGCGCCATTCTCCACCCAATTAAATCGCCTTCTTGGACTTTGTGCGGGACATGGCTAAGGCGCTCACCATCGAGACCAAAGCAGAGGAGGACCCCTGCACGAAGGAACTGGAGATTCCCCAGTACAAGGCCCCTCTGAAGGAGGCTCTCACTGTGCCTTTCCCTCCAATCCTTGAGTACTGCCTCCTCTGTATGTGGGGAAACACCGGCATTGGTGCCCATAATATGTAGATGGCTCGACTCCATGTACCAAGTCCACCAAAGCCCCGGGTTCCAGAAAAACCAACTCCCAGACAATTTAATGGTCGCGTCCACCATGCACAAACTCAAAAGCCAAAAGACCCATTCTTTGATGCCCCCCGGTAGGGAAGCCCAGACCCTTGACACACGTAGCCGAAAGGCCTTTCAGGGCTTGATGCTTGCATGCTGAGTCCAATCCTACCAGACATTGACATGTATCTCAAGGAGCTGGCGAGGGAGCTCGCTGGTTTCTTGGCATGCCTCGACAGGAAACCTCTCCAACAATTCAAGCTATTGGCCTCGGTGTCAAGGAGTGCTTGAAGTTCTTATCTCGAGCAGCATACGACAGCTTTGAGTCCTCAGCCAGAGTAGCCACTGCGGGCATCAGGGCCCGACACCAGGCCTGGCTGCAGTTGTCTGACCTTGAGCAATGGGTTCAGGACAAACTCATCGATGTCCACTGTATCGAAGAGAATCTCTTTGGGAAACCCATGGTAGACAAAGCAGCTGAAATAGAGACTGAGTTCCTGACAAGGACCAGACTCTCTAAAAAGATCTCTGTGCATCCTCGTAAGAAGGGCCTGGGGTAAAAGCCCTTCTTTCCAAGGAAAAAGGGAGGTTTTGGCAATGCCCCATAGTTCCAAGTCTTCTCTGCTCCACAGCAAGGCTAGCAGCACAAGGGGCAAGGGCACTGCCCCCGCAAGCAAAGACCCCCAAGACACAGGCTCCAGCCCAGCCTAGAGGGAGTTTTTGACTCCTTGGGCACGACTTCCCTTGCCCCAGGAGGTCACTTACAGCCCACAGGGGGGCTTCTGACTCTGTTTTCTAACAGGTGGTCCTCAATCACCACTGATTCGTGGGTACAGCAAATTATCAGGGAGGGTTACCTCCTCCACCTGCAACAGATGCCACCCTCTTACTTTCCAGGCTGTAATGACATTCAGAATTCCGTAAAATGCTAAAAACCTTCCTCTTTTCTGAATACTATCCACTGCCCCCTTAAACCCCAGAACCCCTCCTTACTCCTAATTAACTCTCATTAAACTAGCAAAATCCTCCTTCTCCCCCTCCATTCCCCCCTATCTATATACCCCTTTCCTAACTCCCCTAATTAAAGTAAATAGTTCTGTTTAAATGTTCAACCATTGTTAAAATGTTTTTGTCCCATGTAAAACAGCTGTAATCACACTGTTACTTTTGTTCATTGTAAACCGTTTTGAATTGGAGAAAAACGGTATATAAAAAATATTAAATAAATAAATAAATAAATAAAACCTGCCATCTGCTCCTAATAGAGCGCGTAGGTCTCCTCAAGGACAAAGTAGTAGAGCCAGTACCCAAACACCGCTGGGGCAAAGGCTTCTACTCCAGATATTTCCTCATTCCCAATGAACTGGGGGTCTCAGGCCCATCCTAGACTTATGGGATCTGAACAGATTCCTGGTGAGTGAGAATTTCAAGATACTCTTCCTTGGAACTCTGCTGCCATACCTCCAGCAGAGAGACTGGCTATGCTCCTTAGATCTGAAGGATGCTTATACACACATCCCAATCCATCCCAGCAACTGAAAATACCTTGAGTTCGTGATGTGAGGTGGTCACTACCAATACAGGGTGCTGCCCTTCGGGCTGACTTCATCACCAGGGGTCTTCACCATGTGCCTAGTAGTGGTCGCAGCCCACCTTCATCTCCAAGGGGTCTTCATCTTTCCCTACCTGGACGACTGGCTCAGAAGGGGAGGCATAGCTGCAGAGGTGCACCACGCCACCGAGCGCACCACCCACACCCTGTAGCACCTGGGGTTCCATCATCAACTACCCCAGGTCCCACCTCTCCCCAGTTCAGTGCCTGGAGTTCATAGGGACTCAGCTAGACACCTTCCAGGCCAAGGCCTTCCTCCCTCTGGAGAGGTCAGAAAGCCTCAGGGCACTAGCCACAGAGGTGCAGCACTGCCAGTTGCTGCCCACCTGCCTTCTCCTCTGCCTGCTGGGCCACGTGGTCTCCATGGTCAACGTGACCCTGTACACCTGCCTGCACATGAGGGTGGCTCAGTAGTGCCTCTGCTTCCAGTGGACATAAGCCACGGGCAGGTTCCAAGACAGGATAAGAGTGACCCGCCACCTGGCAGACTCCCTCAACTGGTGGCTGCTTCCCCGCCACCTTCAAGCTTGGATGCCCTTCCAGGCACCCACCCCCAGAGGGTCCTAACTACAGACGCCTCCCTGCTGGGTTGGGGAGCTCATTGCGAGGACCTCTGCACACAAGGCATTGGTCTCAGGCAGAATGCCAGTTGCAAATCAACCTTCTGGAGCTCTGGTCGATATTCCTGGCCCTCCAAGTCTTGCGTCACTGGCTGCAATTCCAGTCGGTGCTGGTCCAGACAGACAACCAAGTCGCAATGTTCTACATCAACAAGCAGAGGGACACAGGGTCATACTCCCTATGCTAGGAGGTGGTGGTCCTCTGCTCATATGCTACATGCAACCGGATTCTCCTGCAGATTATCTACCTCCCGGGCCAGCAAAATATCCTGGCGGACATGCTGAGCAGAGTCCTTCAGCCGCACGAGTGATGCCTGGATCCCAGAGTGGCCTCCCGGCTTTT
Source organism: Ichthyophis bannanicus (assembly GCA_033557465.1). Lineage (NCBI taxonomy): Eukaryota > Metazoa > Chordata > Amphibia > Gymnophiona > Ichthyophiidae > Ichthyophis > Ichthyophis bannanicus. The sequence continues at coordinate 370,765,331 of CM066031.1, forward strand.
CAGGCTGTGGGGTGTCCCCCTAGTGGACCTGTTCACCAGCCCGGACAACACACAGTTGCCCAGTTTCTGCTCCCACCAGCCACACCCATTCCGGATGGTGGTGGATGTGCTCCTTATTCCATGGATGGAAGGCCTCCTTTATGCCTTCCTGCCAAAACCGCTGGTCGCCAAGACCCTCTTGCGCCCCATCCTCAACCTCAGAAACCTCAACAAGCTCCTGGTGTGGGAGAAGTTCAAAATGCTATCGCTTGGTGTCCTGCTGTCCTTCCTTCAGCAGGGCAATTGGCTATGCTCCTTGGACCTCAAAGACGCTTATGCCCACAGAATGGTTCACCCCCAGCACAGGCAATACCTGCGCTTCAGGGTGCAGGGCGAACACTACCAGTATAGAGTGCTCACCTTCGGGCTCTTGCCTGCACCACGGGTTTTCACAAAGTGTCTCTCCGTGGCCGCCACCTCCCTCAGGTGGCAGGGCATACCCGTCTTCCTCTACCTCAATGACTGGCTCATCATGGGGTCCTCGATTGGCAAAGCCCGCTTGGCGGCGTAGCGCACGATCCTCCTCGAGCGCCTCTGCTTCCTGGTCAACTACTCCAAGTCCCACCTTGAACCAGTGCAGACCCTGGAGTTCATCGACACATGCCTTGACATGGTGTGGGTGACCGCCTTCCTTCCCAAGGACTGGGCAGGCCATCTTTGGACCATGGCATCCTAGGTCCAAGACAGGGCTTGGGTTACAGCATGGGCAATGCTGTGCCTCATAGGGCACATGACCTCTACCATCCATGTGGTCCCCCACATCCGCATGTACATGCAGACAGCCCAGTGGTGCCTCAGGGCACAATGGAGCCAGGCCTCCGGCCACCTCAGAGACCCTATCCTTATCTCCCGCAGTTTCCACAACTCCCTGAATTGGTGGCGGGACCCACAATCTCTCTTCGGGGAATGCCCTTCCAGACCCCGCCGCACTAGCTCATCCTAACAACGGATGCTTTCCTGCTGGGTTGGGGAGCCCACTGCGGTGCATTGTGCACCCAAGGGCAGTGGTCGCCCAAAGAGTCTCGGCAGCATATCAACCTGCTCAAGCTACGGACGGTCCGATGGGCCCTGAGGGCCTTCTAGGGTTACCTGATGGGGAAGTCGGTGCTCGTGCAGACTGACAACAGGGTAGCCATGTTTTATATCAACATGGAGGGGGGAACAGGATCACGCCTCCTCTGCCTAAGAATCAATCCTCCTTTGCGTCTCGCCGGGGGATGACCCAGCGAGCGATCTACCTCCCAGCACTGTTCCCTCTAAGCTGTACGCGTGTGCGCGTGCACACACCTCGCCGAGCGAGCGCACATACTTTACAACAGAGCGCACAAAAATTACGGTTCTGATTCTGATAGAAAACAACCCAGACATCTTAAAATTTAAAAGTTGTTGTGTGTTTATGGTTTTCACACGTTCTACAATATTTTCTAGTGCATTCAATGTGGTGTACATACTGTATTCTGACGTGTAGTCAAATTTTAAAGTATATAACTCCGAGTGTCGTTATGTGGCGCACAAAAATTTAACCTTCCTTCAAAAGCTGCACAGCTGATATTTTATGCGCACACAGCTTACAGAAAATTAGAGGGAACATTGCCTCCCAGGCTAGAGGAATGTCCTCATGGTCAAATTCAGCAGGATCCTCCGCCCACATGAATGGCGCTTGGATCCAGAGGTCGCCGGCACCTTGTTCCATCAGTGGGGGGACCCCGTCCATGGACCTGTTTGCCAGCCCAGCGAACGCACAGCTTCTCCACTTCTGCGGCCTGGTCCCGCATCCGAGCAGGGTGGCCCCGGATGCGTTCCTCTTGAGCTGGACCTCCGGCCTTCTTTATGCATTCCCTTTCACTCCCCTCATTGCGAGGAACCTCCACAAGATCCAGCAGGATCGAGCTTTGATGATCCTCGTGGCCCCCTCGTGGCCTCAACAGCCATGGTTCCCGCTTCTGCTTCGGCTCATGTCTGAGCTCCCAGTCCCCCTAGGCTGCGCCCTGGGCCTGTTGATGCAGGAGGAGAGTCGGATGCTCCATCTGAACCTGGTCTCTCTGTCCCTGGCAACCTGGTAGCTGAACGGGTCGCCTTTGCCCCACTGCATTTCCCAGAGGATGTTGAGGAGATCCTCCTCCCGTTGAGAAAGGACTCAACGAGATGGGCGTAAGCCTTTAAGTGGCGGCGTATCTCGGCCTAGTGCTCCGAGCTTCAGATCGACCCATTCTCCTGCTCTACTCGGTGGATCCTCCAGTACCTCCTCCACCTGTCGAAGACAGGGTTGAAGTCCAATTCGGTCAGGGTACACCTGAGCACCATTTTGGCGAACCACCTCCCCGTCGAAGGAAAACCCCTCTCGGGGCAGCCCTTGGTCTCTCGCTTCATGTGAGGTCTACTGCTTTCCAAGCCTCCTTTCCAGCCTCCACCGATGGAGTGGAACCTCACCATGGTGCTGATACAGCTCACGAAAGCGCCCTTCGAGCCGATGGCGACATGTTCGCTTCGGCATCTCTCCTGGAAGGTGGTTTTCCTGGTGGCTTTGACCTTGGCTTGCCGAGTCAGCGAACTTCAGGCCCTCATGGCTGACGCTTCATACACCAGGTTCTATGGGAACAGGGTGGTCCTCCGCACTTTTCCCAAGTTCCTACTGAAGGTGGTCTTGGACTTTCATCTCAACCAGGAGATAGTCCTGCCGACATTCTTCCCGAGACCGCATGCCGAACAGGCATCAGCGGTGCTGCATACACTCGACTGCAAGAGGGCTCTTGCCTTCTACCTGCAGCGTACCCAGGGTCATTGCAAATCTGACCGGCTCTTTGTTGCCTACGACCCCAATCACCTGGGGCAGGCAGTCACTAAGCGCACCATCTCTGTCTGGGTGGTGGACTGCATCGTCTTTGCCGAAGTGAAGGCAGGTGCCCCACTGGATCGGCAGGTCACCGTGCACGGCATCCAAGACAAGGAGGCTTCGGTGGCTTCACTGCCCTCAGTGCCTCTAATGAGCATCTGCCGGCTGCGACCTGGTCTTCAGCCAACACTTTCACAGTGCACTACTGCTGGAGAGGGAGTCCCACCGTGACAGCGCCTTCAGCCAGGCTGTACTCCGTAATCTGTTTGGGGTATAAGAAACTCCTGCCCTCCGATCCTTCTTTGACGGCTACCAAGAGCTTCACCCCGGGGACCCGAAGACTCGTGCTCCTTCGGGCATCGACTTCTGCTCACGGCCTCGTGGAGACATTTTGGGTTACAGGTTCAGTAGCCCCATAAATGAGGACTGACTTCCTGCTTGTTCCTGGAGAAAGCATAGTTACTCACCTGTAACAGGTGTTCTCCAGGGACAGCATGAATCAGTCCTCACTATCCTCCCTCCTCACTTGAAGAGTTTCTATTTTTGTCCTTCCCTTGCCATCTGCTTAATAGGGCTCTAGCTAGGGGACCTGACTAAGCAAAATGGCACCTTTGGGTGAGAAGAGGACACATATATGCGTGGTAGCAATCCCAAAGGCTTTCTTTGAAAGCTGGGGAATTGCTCCGCGTGGGCTCCGTCGGTGCCGATGTTACCCATAAGTGAGGACTGATTCCTGCTGTCCCTGGAGAACACCTGTTACAGGTGAGTAACTACGTTTTCCTTGAATCCTTCCAGACCAGTCCAGGACCCACCCTGAAAGTACCTGCTGTTAAATGGCCTAGTCAGTCCTGTGGTCTAACGTCAATTTCATTATGGTAAAAAAGCAAATACTGGCTCATGCTATGTGTGACAGAGTTGTTAGTGGTTAGTAATATTTTCAGAGTTTCATCTGAGTTTTTCAATCTTGTGTGCTGCTTGGAATATTTTCATGCTGATTTCTCTCACTGCTGGCCCAGAGTATATACAGAGTAATGACATCACAGAAAATTGCTCAAGTTTGCCTCCACCACATAGCATGGGATCATAGCCCACTTGTCTGCCTGATCTAGCAGGATTCAAGGAAAGTAAATTATCAGGTATGTAAAATGTATCCATTGCTTCTCAGTATAAGAACACCCCATGTCTTCTCCCATTGAGCCCGATGGAGCCGGGGGCCATAGATCCTAATCCTGCTGCTACTTATGAAGACGCCAAATGAGCCTCTTAGTATTCCCCATTCCTCAAGCACATCTTACAACCCTTCTAGGTCCTGGGCTCTCTGAAGCTCTACATCTCTGCCTGTCACCCATTGAACCAGCTGTAGGTAATAATAATGGTGAGTCTGTGCAACCCAAATTCCTCTTGCAATGATGCAGACCTGCAAAGCTCACCATCCTTAAACTACTGGTCCACATGCCTGAGCCCCAGTTGTTCCCCGTGGTGACAGATGGAGACCTTCATACTTGGGGGGGGGGGGAACATTCATTGTGCGCTATCAGAGATGACAGAGATAGAGTAGACATGCAGGCCTATTCTAACAGATTCTAGCAATGAAAAGCATGATCAATAATAGGATTCAATCCTGCCTTATAAATCCTATGCTTTCTCAAAAGCCATTCCTTAGCATCCCTCCAATCCAGTCCCTTTCCTCTGGGTTGCGCTTCCCTTCCAAAAGCTTGGAGACTGAGCCAGTCAACAACTTGCTGACCCTCTGGTATAAATACCACTATCACCACCCACCAGTTCCAGTAAGCTCAATCTCCAAGCAGCTGGAGGGAAGCAGTAAACCAGGGATCAGGGCTTTCTGGAGAGACACTTAGGAACTAGAGGGGTTTAGGTTTAGGGCTCCTTGGTTCCAATATTTAAATTGCGTTAATCTCCTTTATTTTTCTTTATTTTCCTTTAATTTTCTCCTTTTTAGGAGTTGGAGCCCCCCCCTTTCCTCTCCCACCCCCCCCCCCCCCGGACCTTTTTCCCCTCTCTGATCGAGGAGAAGGAGGAGGCTTGCAGTCTGTCCGCATTGGGGACAGTGAGCTTTGAGTAGGGTCAGAAGCGTCCTCTCTCTTCTGCGCGCGGTCGAGGAAGTGCCGGCTGCCGCAGAGAGGAAGTCAGGCCTGCCTTTCCCACCTCGTACCGAAGCCCCGAAGGCTGCTGAGTGCGGGGAGGAAGATCACCGGAGTTAAGAAGGGCTCCCAGTGTGTAGCAGAGAAGAGGTCGGCAGGCGGGGACAGCGGCGGTGAACCGCGTGGTATTTGTCTGCCACGTGGCTGCCGACCACGAGGCTCAACGTGGGCTCTGAAGACCTTGGGAAGTGAAGAGCTGAGGAGGTGAGTTATTTTTTTTGCACGCTTTCGCGCAGCGTTAAGAAGGGTAAAGAGGAATCCTTGGCTTGGGAGAGAGCTCGGGCTTAATTTGTTACAAGGTTCATTGAAAAAGAAAAAGTAGTAATTGGAGCTGTAGGTTACAGGTTAGAGTCTATGTAAGTATGTCTTTATAGGTACATAGATCTATATATGTATATAGCTATATATTTAGATAACTATGTTTGGATAGTGGCAGTATAAGTTGATTGCTACTCGCCATGCCAGGTAGGCCGCAGTGTCTGGTATGCGGTATGCGGCACCCGGCAGGGCGTGGTTTCAGAAGCCGGTGTCTGTAGAGACTGCGCTGCGGAGGCCGCCTCAGTGGAGCAAGAAATTCAGATGGGGCAGGATTTGTTGCCATCTGACTACCAGGGATCAGGGGATCCTCTGGAGGTAGACCGCATGCCGGCCTCTCCTCTGCCGTTAGGCTTAGAGCAGTCGGCCCCTCTGCTGTCTCAGCCCACGCCCTCCACTTCCTCAGGGATTCTGGAGGGCGGAGGAGGGGGAGGTTCCCCTGAGTTTGTTTTGCTGCTGCATAAGGCATTTTGTCTGCATCAGCAGGGAGCAAGTGGGTTGTCGACTGTGCAGGAGCGCGTACCTGCAGGGCAGGAGAGCGGCAAGGGGCAGGAGGCGGCGATCGTACAGCTTAAGTGGGCTAAACTGGCGAATGAGGATGTTCGCAGATCCCCCTTGTCTGAGATTCTGGAGGGCGAAGCCTCCGATAGGGACTTGGGGGAAGATGAGGAGGAACTCGAAGAAGGAGAGATCCCAGAGGAGGAGCAGGCCCAAATTGTTAGGGTTTCCGGCGGGAGGAGTTCCCGGTGTTGATTGGTGAGTCTCTGAAGATGCTCAATATGGCGGCGGGTGTTCCAGCAGACGAAGAGTTGTTGGAAGACCCGTTGATTCAGGCAGAAAAGAAATTGCAGAAGGTTTTTCTGGTTCACCGGGTAGTTCGACAGATGATTCAAGAGGAATGGAATCAACCGGAGTCGGGTTTAAGGGGGGTGCGTTCTATGACACGCTTGCACCCCTTTCCAGAAACGGATAAGGAGTTGCTTCGATCCCTTAGAGTGGATGCAGCAGCGTTGGGGGTGACAAAGAAGATGACTATACCAGTTGAGGGCAGTGCAGCCCTTAAGGATACCCAGGATAGGAAGCTGGATACTTTACTAAAGCAGGCTTTTGATGTCAGTGCCCTGGCTCTCCAGGCCTCGGTTTGTGGGGCCTGGGTAGCCAGGGCTTGTCTGCGATGGTCGCAGCAGCTCCAAGTGGCTGACAACCGCTCCGGAAATGCGCAGGGGGAGGAGGCCAGGATCGAGTCAGGAGCGGCTTACCTGGCTGATAGTCAGTACGATCTCATTAGGAGCTTAGCGAAGAATATGGCTTCAGTGGTATTGGCTCGGCTTTACCTGTGGCTGCGCAATTGGGTGGCAGATGCTTCTTTGAAAGCACGCCTTAGCAGACTCCCCTTTAAGGGAAAGTTACTTTTTGGGGAGGATCTGGACAAATTGGTAAAGGAGCTCGGCGAGACTAAGGGAGGCAGGCTCCCTGAGGATAAGCCGAAGCAGAGCCGAACACCCGCTCCCGCGCATAGTCAGCCACGGGAGTTTCAGAAATTTTGTGTGGCTCGGTCGGCACTCTTTCAAAAGGCCCATTTTCCCTTGAGGGGGCAAGGTTTCGGGGGATTTTGAGGAGCAGGAAGGGGCTTTGCGGTGTCTTCCTCCTCCTCAGGTCCTAAGAAATCGCAGTGAGACAACGGGGGCCCGGGAGGGAGTTCTGCTGATAGGAGGTCATCTAAGGCAGTTTTTCTCCACCTGGGCCAGGGTCACGTCCGATCAATGGGTTCTGGAGGTAGTCCGAGAAGGATATGCCCTCGAATTTGCCAGATCAGTTCTTCCGGCGTTTGTGCAGTCTCCTTGCAGATCTCCTGCAAAGGCCGCGGCGGTGGAAGACACGCGGCTGCTATTGTTGGGGGCGGTGGTACCGGTTCCTTTAGACCAGTACGGCTGCAGTTGATACTCCATTTATTTCGTAGTGACCAAAAAGGAGGGTACCTTTCGACCTATCCTCGACCTAAAATGGCTGAATCCGTTGTCTCAAGGTTCCGCACTTTTGCATGGAAACTCTCAAGTCAGTGATTGTGGCCGTCTGGCAGGGAAAGTTTCTGATGTCTCTGGACCTTACAAAGACGTATTTGCATATTCCCATACGCAGGTCACATCAGCAGTTTCTGAGGTTTGCGGTGCCAAGGGGACATTTTCAGTTTCAAGTGTTGCCATTCGCTCTGGCGACGGCCCCACGGACCTTTACCAAAGTCATGGTCGTGGTGGCCGCGGTGCTTCGCAAGGAAGGGATCTTAGTCCACCCATACCTTGATAACTGGCTGATCCGGGCAAAGTCCGAAGCAGAGAGTCAGAAGGCAACGGCCAGAGTGGTCGGACTTCTGAGGGAGCTGGGGTGGGTTATCAATCTGAGAAAGAGCAGGTTGGTGCCCACTCAGGAAATCAGGAGTATCTGGGGGCAAGGTTGGACACCGGCAGGGGCAGAGTGTTCTTACCGGATCAGAGAGCAAGGGACCTGAGGTGTCTGGTGCAGTAGTTTCTAGCCATGCTGGCACCTTCGGCCTGGCATTATTTACAGCTTCTGGGGACCATGGCAGCAACGATTGAGTTGGTGCCGTGGGCCAGGGCTCCCATGCAGCTGCTTCAGTGGGCTCTGCTCCATCGATGGTCCCATCAGCGTCAGCCCTTGTTGGTTTCGCTCCCTTGTCCTCCAGCAACAAGGGGGGCCTTGCAGTGGTGGCTCCGACCGGGAAATTTGGAGCGCAGAATGCCCCTCGTGCCTCCGCAGTGGCTGCAGTTGACGACAGATGCCAGTCTGACGGGTTGGGGGGCTCACTGTGAAGACTGTTTCGCTCAGGGCCTCTGGAATGTGATGGAAGCTCAGTGGTCCATCAGACTGGAGATGCGGGCGGTGGTCTTGGCTCTCAAGGCGTTCCAGCATTGGGTCTGCCAGAAGGCATTCCAGGTGCTGTCCGACAACGTCACCACAGTGGCCTACATCATTCGTCAGGGTGGGACGAGCAGTCCTCTGTTGGAGGAAGAGGCAGAAAGTCTTGTTGCAGTGGGCCAAAGCCCATCTACTAGCCTTGTCGGCTCAACATGTAGCCAGGGTAGAAAATGTCACAGCGGATTACCTGAGCAGGCACAAGGTAGACCACGGCGGGTGAGAGCTCTGTCAGGAAGTGTACGAACTGGTGATAGTCCATTGGGGGGTCCCAGTCATGGACCTCATGGCACATTGGGAGTCAGCCAAGACGAGCCGGTTCTTCAGCCAGAGAAAGGAAAGGATGTCGGAAGGCCTGGATGCTCTGGTTTAGAGATGGCCCTCGGAAGGGCTTCTGTATGTTTTTCCGCCTTGGGCTCTCATAGGAAGAGTCCTTCAGCGGGTGGAGGTTCACCAAGGGTTGGTGATTCTCATAGCCACGGACTGGCCGAGGCGGCCGTGGTATGCCGATCTCGTGAGGCTGCTGGCCAATCGGCCGTGGCATCTTCCATGCAGAGACGATCTCCTGGTTCAGAGTCCTGTACGGATGCCTTAGGTGGATTGGTTCTCGCTTACGGCCTGGCTATTGAAAGGGCAAGGCTCTGTAAGCGGGGATATTCTGGAGTAGTGATCTCGACCTTGTTTAATGCTTGCAAGCGCTTGACCTGCCTTTCGTACGTGAGGATCTGGTGCATATTTAAGGACTGGTGTGCAGCCCAGGAGAAAAGACCCCTCGCGGTCTCGGTGCCCGAGGTTTTAGAGTTTTTACAGGCAAGTTTTGAGAAGGGGCTGGTGGCCAGCTCTTTGTGAGTTCAGTTGGTGGCTATTTCCTGCTACAGGGGCAAGGTTCATGGAAAGTCCTTAGGAGAACATGCAGACGTAGGTAGGTTTCTGCGGGTGGTGCGGCACCTGCGGCCTCAGCAGAGGTTGGCGATCCCTCCTTGGGATCTCAATTTGGTATTGAATGCTTTGGCTGGAAAACTTTATGAGCCAGTGGGGAAAGCTTCTTTGAAGGACTTAACTCTCAAGGCAGTTTTCCTGGTGGCTATCTGTTTGGCTAGGTGTATTTCGGAGCTTCAGGCTCTGTTGTGTCATCCGCCTTTCATTTCTTTCTTTAAGGAGAAGGTGGTCTTTCGAACGGTGCTTTCCTTTTTGCCCAAGGTGGTTTCACCCTTTTATGTGAATCAGTCTGTTTCTCTTCCTGCCTTTCCTAAAGGGGGTCTGAAGGCGGACTATGAGCAATTGCGTCATCTGAATGTGCGCAGGTTGCTGAAGTGCTTCCTGAATCGCACGGCGGCGTTTCGGAAGTCGAATCGTTTGTTTGTCCTGTTTTGTGAACCGCAGAAAGGGGAAGCCGCGGCCAAGGCATCCATCTCCTGGTGGATCAGGGAAGCTGTTGTGTCGGCCTACATCCTGAAGGGGATACGGGTTCCAGAAGGGTTCCGAGCGCATTTAACACAAGCCCAGGCGGCCTCGTGGGCAGAGTACAGTTTGGTTTCGCCTCTGGACATATGTAGAGCGGCTACTTGGTCGTCTTTACATACTTTTTCCAAGCATTACCGGTTGGATGTTCAGGCAGCAGTGGATGCTGGTTTTGGGAGAGCGGTGCTTCGGTCTGGTCTTGCGGACCCCTCCCAGGTTTGAACTGCTCTGTTACATCCCAGAGGAAAGGGACTGGACTGGAGGGACGCTAAGGAAAAAGTAATTAGGCCTTACCTGCTAATTAGTGTTCCTGAAGGAACTCCAGTCCAGTCCCTGATTCCGCCCAGTTTTCAGTGTTATGTTTCAGGATTCAGATCGCTGGCCCGAAGCTGTAGACGAGGGAGTGGAGAAGATGTCTGGATGCTCCTCTCGGAGGGTTTCGGTAGCGAGGCGGTGTGGACCAGCAAGGCGACCTACTGAGTGGTTAGGTAAGGGCAGGTGCGGTATCAGGTAAACCTTCTCCTCCTCTTCCGGGGAGTGGGAAGTTCCTTTCGGGGGAGGCGGGAGAGGCTATTCTTGAGTTCAGAGTTAATTTTCTGATGTTAATGTTTTAAAGTTACTTAATTGTCTCTCCATTAAGTCTGCTTTTTCAATAGAATACTGGAACTGGTGGTGGTGCCAGTAGTATTTATACCAAGGGGTCAGCAAGTTGTTGATTGGCTCAGTCTCCAAGCTGCTGGAAGGGGAGCACAACCCAGAGGAAAGGGACTGGACTGGAGTTCCTTCAGGAACACTAATTAGCAGGTAAGGCCTAATTACTTTTTTTTGGTCACCAACACCACACATCCCAGCAAGCCTTTCCCTTCTGCACCCAAATCTTTTGTGAACTACATCTGAGCTGCCAATTAATACCACATCAGATAAGGCATGCCCATGCTCCTTTTCCCATTAATCTGCATATAGCACCCTATGGATATACATGGTTTGCAGTTACTCAAACAAATTAAGACAGCCTGTTCAGTAAATTCACTATGGTTGTACAAGGGGCTGTGAGTGGCAAGACTGGGAAAAGGTACAACAAACACGACATGTTCATTTTCTAAGCTGCAACCCAGTCCAACCAAGAAATAGTTTACTTGTGCGAAGTCTCAAGATCCCTCTTCAACTTACTAATAAGACCTGGATAGTTTGCCTTATAAGGTTAGACTTGTAATACACAAGTATTTAATCCCTTTCTCCAGGAACAAGCAGGAAGTCAGTCCTCACATATGGGTGATGGCACTGATGGAGCCCACATGGAGCATTTCCCCAGCTTTTAAAGAAAGCCTTTGGGACATTCTACCATGCATGCGTGATCCCCTTCCCGCCTAAGGGTGCCATCTTGCTCAGTCTCCTTTCTTCTGCGGAGCCCAACGGACGTCTGTACCATTTCCCCAGAAAAAAGCCTTTCTATATCCTTAAAAATTAGCTTTTCCTGGTTTGCATAGCGGTTTCTCTTCCTGCCTCAAGCCGGTACCGGACCCGGCACTATAATTGGCTTTTTTCCCCTTTTTCGATCGAGGCTTGTCTCAACCAGCATTTGCACCTTTTTTCGTGCAGGGGTCGTCGACCCTGACTGGGTGCTTCCTATCATGTCTCCCAGTGGGTTCAAGAAATGTAACCGCTGCAGTCAAACCATATCAGTAACCAACACCCATGACTGCTGCCTACTCTGCCTGGGACCAGACCATGATAGTATCTCCTGTGACCTGTGCCACGCCACGATGTCTAAGACCAATAAGAAGAGGTCAGAATTGCAGGAGAAACTGTTTCCAAGGTCTGACTCAGCACCGGCTTCCCCAGTGCTGGGCTGCAAGCCCAGCACTTCCCATGAGGCCCGAGCACCCTCAGAGTTCTGCGGCGGCGGCTCCTCCGAGAAGACCTCAGACCCAGAGAGAAAGAAGAAAAAATCCTCGCAGTCCGTCGAGGTTCCACTGGAGAAACCCAGTAAAACCCTTCAGAGGTATTCGGGTGGCTCTGAGAAGCGCCCTACCAAGGTCATCAAAAAGGATTCCTTGGCCACTGGAGACCTTGCGAGGTTCCTTGAGGACGTAGTCCTTGTCGAGGATGCACTTGTGAGAGTGCCGGCACCGGGCCTGAGATCCTCGGTGCCCACGCCGAAAGCTGCAGAGCCTTCTGGCTTGGACACCAGAATGGCGACCCTGGAGCAGAACATCACTACTATCCTTGCCCTGTAGCAGGCAATGATAGCTGGTTCATCCACATCATCTGCCCTGACGACCGGCCCCCCCCCAACTGCGGGAGTGTCCCCGGTCGTCGAACAGAGCTCTGAGTGCCTCCTGCAGAGGTTTAAGAACCTGGCCAAAGCTGTCCGTGAGTGCTCCAAATTTCTCTCTCGAGCAGCCTATGATGGCTTCGAGTCGGCGACTCAAGATGCAGCTGATGAGCATCGGGGCCCATCCCCAGGCTTGACTACAGACTTCTGACCTTGAGCAATGGATTTAGGACAAATTGGTCGATGTCTCATGCCAAGAAGAGAACCTCTTTGGCATGCCCATGACCTAAAAGGCTGCCGAGTTGGAGACTGAGTTCATGACGAAGACCAGGCTCTCTAAAAAAGACCACTACTCCTCCCCAATGGAAGTGCCCGGGTAAAAAGCCCTTCTACCCAAGGAACGGGCTGCTTACAAAAACTGCCCACTTTTTCAGGACTCCCCAGCAGGGTCAGCAGGCCAAGGGACATGGGCAAGGTCCTTGTAAGCAGAAAGCTCCCAAGCCCCAGGCCTTGGCTCTAGCCAGGGGGGAGCTTTTGACTCTTTGGGTGTAACCTCTCTACCCCAAGAAGGTCATCAGTCCTCAGTGGGATATCTGATCCACTATGCCCACAGTTGGCTAACCATCATCACCGATTCCTGGGTACTCCAGGTGGTCAGGGAGGGCTGCCTCCTCCATCTGGCTGAGGCACCTCTTCCTTTCTTCCCGGGAGAGCCCCCCAGGTCTCCCCTTCACTGGGTTTTCCTACTGAAGGAACTCGCAGGCCTTCTCAAGGACAAAGTGGTAGAACCAATACCCCAACACCTCAGGGACAAGGGGTTCTACTCCAGGTATTTCCTTGTGCCAAAAAGAACAGGGGGCCTAAGACCCATCCTGGACCTGCGCAATCTGAACAAGTTCCTGGTGAGAGGGAATTTTAAGATGCTCTCCCTTGGAACATTGTTGCCTTACCTCCAGCAGGGAGACTAGCTATGCTGTTTGGATCTGAAGTATGCTTATACCCACTTCCTCATTCACCCCAGCCACAGGCAGTACCTTTGCTTCATGGTAGGGCGCGGCCACTACCAGTACAGGGTACTTTGCCCCCAGGGTCTTCACCAAATGCCTGACAGTAGTGGCCACCTTCCTCCGTCTCCAAGGGGTATTTGTCTTCCCTACCTGGAAGACTGGCTCATAAAAGGAGGCACGGCCACAGAGGTGCAGCAGGCCACGGCACGCACCATCCAGGTCCTGCAACATCTGGGGTTTGTGATAAACTACCCCAAGTCTCACCTCCTCCCAACACAATTTCTGGAGTTCATAGGAGCAAGGCTGGACACTTTTCATGCAAAGGCCTTCCTCCCCTTGGGCTGAGCCGACCTGTCTCAGGGCACTGGCCGTAGACATGCAACACCATCCTTCAGTGTCAGCTTGGCTTCTACTGTGTTTACTTGGGCAAATAGCCTCAATGGTCTATATCGCCCCAGATGCCCATCTGAACATGAGGGCCGCTGCTCAGTGGTGCTTTCGGGATCAGTAGATACAGGCCATGGGCCATCTCCAAGACATACCCAACACCTTCAGGCAGGGATGCCCTTCCAAACCCCAAGTTCTCTAAGGGTCCTCACTACAGATGCCTCCCTGCTGGGATGGGGAGCCCACTACAAAGAACTCCGCACCTAGGGCAGCTGTTTGCAATCTGAGAGCAACCAGCAGATTAACCTCCTAGAGCTTCGGGCAAAATTTCTAGCCCTTTGTGCATTTTGTCACCGTCTAAGACATCAGCTGGTGCTGATCCAAACAGACAATCAGGTGTCAGTGTTATATGTGAACAAACAGGGGGGCACAGGGTCCTGCACCCTCTGCCAGGAAGCAATGTCACTCTGCTGTTATGCAGCTCAACAGGGTATGTATGGGTAGTATACCTACCGGGCCAGGACAATGCTCTGGTGGACAAACTGAGCAGGGTCCTCCAGCCACATGAGTGGCAGCTGGACCCCAGAGTAGCCACCTGGCTGTTCCGGCTCTGGAGGACCCCGGGGATGGACTTCTTTGCCAGCCCGGACAACTATCAGTTGCCCTGCTTCTGTTCCCGGCAGCCCCACCCGTTCTGGGTGGCGGAAGATGCATTTCTTATTCCGTGATTGGAAGGCCTCATGTATGCCTTCCCATCTATGCCACTGATTGCCAAAATGCTCCTCAAGGCACTTCGCGACAAGGCCTCACTGATCCTAGTGACCCAGGCAGCCGTGATTCCTGCTACTCCTCCGACTTTCAGTAGAGACCCCAATCCCATTGGGGAGTTCCCTAGGGCTCTTGTCTCAGGAGGAAGGCTCTCTCCTGCTCCCCAACCTGGGGTCCCTATCACTGACGGCCTGGCTTCTGAAAGTGTGACCTTAGCCACTTTCAACCTTTTGGGAGACGTGGAAGAGATCCTGCTGGCCCCCCATAAGGCCTCCACCAGGAGAATTTACACCTTCAAATGGTGCAGGTTCTCGGTCTGGTGCGCGAAGCAACGGGTGAACCCGTTCTGTCCGGTGCAGCTGTGCTGCAGTACCATCTTCATCTCTTGCAATCTGGGCTCAAATCAAACTTTGTTAGAGTGCATCTCAGAACCCTGGTGGCACACCACCATCCATTTGAAGGTCCAACCTCTGGTGACCCGCTTCTTGAAAGGACATCTGCTGTCCAAACCCCTTGTCCACCCTCCAGAGACGGAATGCAACCCCGATGTAGTATTGGCGCAGCTCACACACTCCCCCATTTGAGTCTCTGGCTACTTGCCACCTGAGATATCTCTTGTGGAAGGTTGTCTTCCCCGTGGCGCTCACCTCTGCTCGCAGAGTCAGCGAGCTTCAAGTCCTAGTGGCAGAGACACCATATACCAGATTCTATAAGAACAGGGTTGTGCTACGCACACACCCCAAGTTCCTTTTGCAGGTGGTATCTTCCTTTCTCCTCAACCAGGAGGTGGTGCTGGCCACCTTCTTCCCAAGGCCTCACACCAGCAGGATGGAGATGGTACTTTATACCTTGGACTGTAAGAGGGCCCTCTTTACTTCATTCAGCCTACCCAGGGCCACAGGAAAGCTGCTCATCTTTTTGTCTCATATGACCCCAGTTGACTGTGGGAAGCGGTGACCAATCTGACACTGTCTGTCTGGGTGGCAGACTGTATCGCCCTCGCCTATGAGCAAGCTGGGCTCACATTGGATCGCCGGGTCACAGCACACTGTGTCAGGGCCAGGGCGGCCTCTGTGGCAAACCTGCGCTCTGTTCCGTTGCTGGATATCTACCATGCCGGCACCTGGTCTTCAGTCCACATTTTTGCACCTTATTATTACCTGGAAAAGTTGCCCCAATGGGACAGTGCCTTTGGCCAGGCCGTGCTCCATAATCTTTTTCAGGGTCTAGACAACTCCTACCCTCAGACCTGTCTGTGTTCAGGCTCCCGGAACGTTGGTTCCCATCAGACACACGGGTCCTACTGTAGTCTGCATCTGTGGACTCGATTGCTGCTGCTCACAGCTCTCTTTGAGGGTGACTGTTTTTCCCTATGGGCTTGGGGTAGCCTATAGCTGTAGCAAGGGAGTCCCATATATGAGGACTGACTTATTGCTTGTTCCCAGAGAAAACGTAGTTACTTACCTGTAACAGGTGTTCTCCAGGGACAGCAGGAATCAGTCCTCACAACCCTCCCTACTCCCCTTGGAGTTGCTTCTTTACCATCTTTTATTTTTTGCCGTCTTTTAACTGTCATCTGGCTGAGCAAGATGGCACCCTTGGGCAGGAAGGGCACCTCGCATGTGTGGTGGCATCTCCCAAAGTCTTTTTTGAAAGCTGGGGAGATGCTTCTGCGAGGGCTCCATCGGCACTGACATCACCCATATTTGAGGACTAATTCCTGCTGTCCCTGGAGAACACCTGTTGCGGGTTAGTAACTACGCTTTCACAGAATCTTCAAGGATGTAGGGATGAGAGCGTGGGAGATCCCACCTCGCTTCAGACACTTCGCCATCCCCAGAACGGCTCCTGTCCCCACCAGAAGATATGTCCTTTTAGGACTTTATACATAACGTGGCAGCAGAGCTTGCTACAAGGGCAGAGGAACTGAAGATACTCCAATACCTTCCCATGCCCAAGGAGGCGGCTACATTACTAGTGCATCGTATCCTACAGGATCTTATGCTCCGCACGTGGGAGACTCCGCTCACGGTTCTGCCTGTCAGCAAGAGACTTGATACTAAATACCAGCGTGCCCAGGCTTGCAAAAATCTTAGTTCCCTCATCACTCAATGTTGGTGGAATCGGCGATGCACCGAATAAAGAGCTCTAAAAACCATTCATCCATGCCACCTGGCAGAGACTCGAGAACACTTGATGCTTTTGGGCATCGATGCTTCTAAGCATGCATGTTGGCCTCCAGAATCAACTCTTACATGCTGTACAAGGGCATGTTTCTGAAGGATATCTCCAAGGATCTGGAAACGTTCAGCCCCCTGCTTCCTAATGATAAGCAGAGGGCATTCCAGTCATTCATCATGTAAAGCTAAAATACTTCTAAGTTTCTTACCAGGGCTTCTTTGATGTCTTCGAATCAACAAGCAGAGCTTCAGCAGTCTGCATTGGGGCTCGCAAAATGGCCTGGTTACAGGCATCAGATCTTGAGCAATGGGTCCAGGATAAACTGGCCAATATCCCATGTACTTGGGAAAAACATTTAGGCAAAGACTGGAGGGAAAAAGCAAGGGAGATTGAAACAGATGATCTCACCCTAAAATGCCTTTCCAGGAAAAAAGCTGTCCCATTGAAGAGGAAGGCTCTTCCCAAGAAATCTTTCTATTCAAAAAGAACAGATACTATCCTTCTTACCCGCCTTTTGCTGCCTATCAACCTCAGCAGAGGCAGCAGGGCTCTCGCCAAACCAGGAAGCACAAGGCTCCTAAGCCTCAACCAGCTGCACAGGCATAACCTGCACCAGACTTTTGACTCATTCCTAGAGATCATTGCCAATCTTCTCATGGAGGGCCCCCAGCCCTTCCACATAGCAGGCAGATTTTGTCACTATGCCCACAGTTGTCACCTCATAATATCAGAGCAATAGACACTCCAGATTCTCCAAAGGAGTTATCAGCTTCACTTCAAAACCTTACCCCACATCAGCTTCATAGGGGAATATCCCACATAACCCCTTCAAAGTACACTCTCAAAAGAAGAGGTGACCACCTTGTTGTCTCAGGGTGCCATAGAAATAGTTCCTTCTCTTTAAGAAAAGATGATCTTCTACTCTCCATATTTTCTCATTCCAAAGAAAACAGGAGGCTTCAGGCCCATCTTGGATCTCAGAGACCTAAACAAGTTTATTGTCAGGGAGAAATTCAAAATTATTTACCCAGGAACTCTTCTACCATACCTCCAGAGACACGATTGGCTATGTTCTCTAGACCTAAAAGAGGCGTACACGCATTTAATGATACATCCCTTTCATGGGCAGTATCTGTGCTTCATCTTTCAAGGGAACCATTATCAATACTGGGTTCTCTCCTTCGGTCTAACCTCTGTCCCAAGGGTATTCACAAAATGCATGGCAGTCGTCGCTGCCTACCTACACACCTTGGGGGTATTCGTCTTTCCTTACTTAGACGATTAACTGATCAGGGGAGATTCTCCCCAAGAGGTAAAACTCTCCCTTCATTGCACCATCACAGGGCTCCAACACCTAGGGTTCATCATAAACTTCCCAAAGTCTCACCTTGCTCCAACCCAACGACTGGAGTTCATCAGAGTGCTGTTAGACACTCAACAGGCACAAACTTTCCTCCCATAGGATCATTGTGCCCGCCTCATCGAGCTGGCAAAAAAGGTACAGAAGCAAAGCACAGTAACAGCTCGAGAGATGCTATGACTATTAGGACACATGGCCTCTATGGTCCATGTCATCCCCTACGCTGGATTACATATGCGAGAAGCACAATAGACTCTGTCTTCTCAATGGACGCAAGCGAAGGGGTGTCTGAGACAAGTTCCACATCACTCCTCAACTAATCAAGTCCCTTCAGTGGTGGTGTTCCCTACAAAAACTACTCGTCGGGTCAACTTTTGAGATGCTCCCATCTCGATGCACCCTGATAATGGATGCTTGCAAGCTGGTTTGGGGGGTGCATCTGAATGACCTTAGCACACAGGCACTGTGGACACCACAGGAATCTGCCCTACAGATCAACTTGCTAGAACTACGGGTACTAAGAAATGCTCTTCGGGTTTTTCAACCCCAACTTTTGGGACAACCTGTTCTAGTCAGGGTAGACAACTAAGTTGCCATGTTCTATTTGAAGAAATAGGGAAGAAAGGGATCCCATCTCCTCTGTGAAGAAGCAATTCACCTATTGTCCTTTGCCATCTCTCACCACATCCATCTCAGAGTAGTGTACCTCCTGGGTGAACTCAATGTCCTAGCAGACAGGGGCCTTTGTCCACATGAATGGACCTTGCATCGGGAGATGTCTACTTGGATCTTCCAAACGTGGGGAAACACACTCATGGATTTTTTTGCTACTTGGCAAAACACAGAGCATCCACTCTTCTTCAGGGTTCCGTCACTCCACTGACAGGCCCCGGATGCCTTCCTTCTCTATTGGAGTCAGGGACTGCTTTACGCATTCCCTCCTATCCCCTTGATATCCAAGATACTGTTCAAGCTACAGGCTGACAGGTGCTCAATGATTCTCATAGCCCACTTCTGTCCCCGTAAACCTTGATTTCCTCTGCTTTTTCACCTTGTGCAGACTCAGCCACTCAACCTGAGATGTGCACCTGACCTCCTCTCTCAGGACCATGGGATGCTACTCCATCACAACACTCTCTACACCTGACAGCGGTTAAGGGGGTCCTTTCATCTCGTCAGAATTCCACCAGGCGATTATCTTAAACTTTCAAATGGTGTTAGTTTGCTTTCTGGTGGTCCCCAAAGGATATTGGCCCCTTTTTTTGCTTGGTGGAGTCGCTTCTACAATATCTCATCCACTTATACTTGACAGGTCTTAAGACTAACTCAGTGAGAGTTCACCTCAGTGCCATTGCAGCCTCTCTCAGACCAGTGGATGGACAGCCTATCTCCTCACACCCCTTAGTAGCATGCTTCATGCAGGTTCTCCTGCTGTCCAAGCCATTCATTAAGCCACCTCCAGTGGCCTGTGATCTGAATGTGGTTCTGGTGCAAGTTCTAAGGCCACCTTTTTAATTCTTAGCCACCACTTCACTGAAGTTTCTATGTTGAAAAGTCAACTTCCTTATTGCCCGCACTTCAGTTTGCCGCATCAGTGAGCTGCAGGCTCTAGTGGCGGATGCCTCCTTTACTCTGTTCCACCATGACAAGGTGGTTCTCCATACCCATCCACATTTCTTCCCAAAGGTTGTTTCCTATTTCCATCTAAACCAGTTGGTAATCCTCCCGATTTTCTCCCCTACATCACATGTGTATCGGGCTGAAGCAATGCTACACACTTTAGACTACAAGCGAGCTCTGGCCTACTACTTGGATAGAACTAAAGATCACAGGAGATCCTCTCAATTATTCATTTCCTTTGATCCTAATCATCTGGGTTTACTGGTGAAGAAACATACTCTATCCAGATGGATAGCAGATTACATTTTTTTTGCTTATTCACAAGCAGGATTCTCTTTGGAGGGTCATGTCACTGCTCTTAATGTGTGGGCCATGGCAACCTCTATAGCCAATCTCCGCCCAGCATCCATAGAGGAGATCTGCCGGGCAGCAACCTGGTCCTCCATTCATACTTTTGCTGCATATTACTGTCTAGACAGAGACTACCGTTGGGATGCTGTCTTTGGCCAAGCTGTACTGCAGCAGCTCTTTGGGACTTAAACTGAATTCCTACCTTCCATCCTGCACTTCTACAAGATACTAGACTATCGTTAGGGATGTATCACCTCCTGTTATCAAGTCCAGTGGCCCACAACTCTTCCAGACTCTTCGGCTACCAGTTTTTTACCTCAGGGATCACACTGCTCTCCCCCCATACCAGTCTGTTATCTGGGAGGTAGTGAGTCCCATATGTGAAGACTGCATTCCTGCTTGTTCCTGGAGATAGTGTAATTACTCAACTGTAACAGGTGATCTCTGGGAACAGCAGGAATCTGTCTTCACAACCTGCCCCTTCCCCTAGGAATTGTAGAGTTTTTTTATTTTACTCTTCTCAGCTACAAACTCAACTGAGGAGAGGAATTGGGAAGGCAGGCATGCAAGCGCAGTTGAATGCTCCCCAAGGCTTTTCTATTGGACGTTGGGGAGCGTTCCCACTTGGGCTTCATCTGTAGTGTTCACCCATATGTGAAGATTGATTCCTGATGTTCCCGGAGATCACCTGTTATAGGTGAGTAACTGTGCTATCTTGGCAAAAAGCATTCCCTTTCAAAGTACATCTTATCAAAAGTACTTGCAAGAGATGTGCCAAACTGGGTTGGAGAGCCCAAGTAAATGGACTTCACACTCCTGGATTTTGATCTCCCACATGTGAAACTTCATTGAATCAATTTCCTGGAATTGAGGACAGTATGGAACACTCTAAACATTTTCAGTGATAGATTGGCTAATCAAATGATATTAATTCAGACAGACATCAAATAGCTATGCACTATATCTACACACATATCTACACACAGAAAGGAACAAAGTTGTAGTTCTTATGTTTTTAAACTATCAAGATGTGGAACTATTCCATTTCTCGGCATGACATTCACATACAGATATGAGTGGTAGCTTTCCAGTCTACATAGTAACATAGTAAATGACGGCAGATAAAGACCAGTATGGTTCATCTAGTCTGCCCAGTAAGATGGCAGGAGTAGCTGCACCTGCCACTCTGTGCAGGCCACCCCTCCCCATGTCTTTGTTTAGGGGTGAACCCACCGCTCCATGTAGGACACCCCTATTTGTTGAGAAATTAGATGGTTCAATTTATTTTGATTTTATCCTGTTGCTGTAAAGGGATCCACTGTGTCTGTCCCATGCCATTTTGAATTCCGTCACTGTGTTTGCCCCCACTACTTCCATCGGGAGGGCATTCTAAGCATCCACCACCCTTTCAGTGAAAAGGTATTTCCTGACATTGCCTTTTAATTTACCACCTTGCAGCTTCATGTTATGCCCTCTGGTTTTACAGCTTCCCCGTCTTTGGAAGAGGTTTGTTTGTTCATTATTTCTCTTCAAGTATTTAAAGGTCTGAATCATATCTCCCCTATCCCTCCTCTCCTCCAGAGTGTACATATTTAGGTCTTCAAGTCTCTTCTCATAATGCTTCTGACGCAGGCTCCAAATCATTTTGGTCGCCTTCCTCTGAACAGTTTCCAGTCTTTTTACATCCTTTGCAAGATATGGTTTCCAAAACTGAACACAGTATTCCAAGTGAGGCCTCACCAGTGACTTATACAGTGGCATTAGTACCTCTTCCGTTCTGCTGGTAATTCCTCTTTGTATGCAGCCCAACATCCTCCTGGCTTTTGCCACCGCCTTGTCGTACTGTTTTGCCACCTTGAGATCTACAGAAGTAATCACACCAAGGTCTTTCTCCTGATCCGTGCACACCAACCTCTCGCCCCCTATCGCGTACATTTCCCTTGGATTTCTGCTACCCAAGTGCATGCCACTGCATGTCTTTGCATTAAATCTTAATTCCTTATTGTTCCTCCAGTTTAGTCCTCCACCTCTGGGTAGTGTACCTCCTCCTGCAGCTTGGAGACTGGGCATGTCAAAAATGTGACATCATTGGATGTAGTCTGCTGGTCTCTCCTATCAGCCCCAGTGTGTCCAGTCTCCATGCAGCAGGAGGACGTAGTGAGCCTAGGTGCTGGGCTCACTTGAGGAACAGATAAGGAGCTGTTAGAGTAGCATTACAATAGTTTATGGTTAATTTACCTTCATCCATTCAAGTTTGTTAATTTGATCACTGTTACCTTATATAAAAAAAAAGGAAATGCCTGTGGGCTTGTGCCAGTTCCTGCCTGCCCTCTTGTACTGCTGTTAATTATCCTCTTGATTGTCAGGCCAGATCTCTCCCCCTTGAGACTACGGGGGAGAGCTCTGCAGCAGTTGGCAGCAGCGGATCAGTGGCGATCTGAGCAGCCGCGATCCTGCTAGGTTCGTGTGAGCAGCGGCGGGAAGCTCGTCCGGTGGCTCTCAACTCGCTGTTTGGCTGAGCGGAGCCATGTGGGCTAGAGCTCCGCGGTGACGGAGGAGTGAACAGAGCTCTGAGGTGAGAGTTTTTGCAATCGGGGGCAGAGAACCGGGCCGCCAAGCGGGATTAGAGTCGCGGCAATGCACAGGTCGGCGAGGAGCTTTTGGCGCCATTTCCTGGACTGGCAGCGGCGGCCATTTTAGCAGCGTGTGAGCCGTGTGGCACCGGGGTTTGCAAGGCTTAATTTGGTTTTGTTTGATTTATTTTGGGTTATCTTTGTTTATTTGATCTGCCTGCACCTTTTGGAGGTGCGGAAACAATACAGAAGCAGGTCACGTTCAAGGAGCTACTCCAGGTCTCATGGCAAGTCCAAATCTGTTGGTTCTTCCAGATCTGCCAGTAGGTCTCGCTCTCCTAATCATGCACCAGAGAAGAAATCTGCACAGAAGATTTCAGATCTTTCTCCTGGATTTCCTTTTCCTCGTTCTGCAAAGAGAAGATTCCGTTCTAGGTCAAGCTCTGCAGAAAGCCACAGTTAAGTCTTTTTGAAAAGATAGTTTAATTTCGGGATTTCATATTGATAGATTTTTGGGGCGAAGGCTGGGTTGGAAAGATGGGGTGATGAGGGTTCACCGCCATTCTCGTCACTATTTATAGCCTGTTTTTACTCTGTAAATGGTAAAGTTTCTATAAGACAAAAGTTGCTAGGCCCTTAAAGAGAACCAAAAACATATATATTATGATATGGCATGCAATAAGAGTACACACGCAAGTGTTTTAGTCATTGCCCTCACATTGATTTATTTTATTTTTCTACATTCCAGTTACACCTTCAACATAAGGATCTCCCTTTATCCCATGTAGCAAGCACTTCCATCATTCAAGCTGCAGCTTGAAAATCCTCAGAAAGGCGGCCTATTCCCTATCACACATGAGCTTTGTTTTTTGGTGTGAAACTAGTTATTTTAGCTTTCTTTTGGTGGATTGTATATTGCATAGGAAGGCCATTAAAATCTCTTGATTTGCAGTCATATTGAGGTTTTGTCTTCCAGAGTATACATTTTATACTTCAGTATATCTGCCTTGCTTGAATATTTACAAATTTATGTTGTTTTTAGAATGCCAGATATGTACCTTTCTCTAGCTAATCCCTTAGCATTGGCTAGTCATTGCACTGCCAATATCCAGTACTGAAGAGCTCCTGGAGACATTATGGCATTGGTCATTATGTTAGCTGAAGTTATTTCAGTTGGATTCTTTGCGAAGTTACATTCCATTATCCCTGTCATTTAGGGTGTCTGGATTCATAGTATATGTGCTGTTTGTAAAATGGAACACGTTCTGATTGCTGGCAGCAAAGGGGTTAAATTCAGTCCCATCCAACATCATTCTTTCGGTACAGCTAAAATTCTCTTCATATGCCAAGTATAATACTTTTGTGTTATCTTATGAAAATTGGCTCATGATCCTGATGTCCATTAGTAAACTAGCTTGGTTTCTAATGTTGTATGTCTCTTATATGCAGTGTACGTTTCAGAAACAAAAGACATCAGTACTGACAATTGTTTTGGTGGTCAGAGGTCTCTGTGTCAAGCTTCCCAGTTGCCCTACGGCAGAGGTGGAAATTACAAATGGAAATGTATACCTTTTAGATTCATTTCCAAAGAAACCGCTAGTAGAATTGAATTGAAACATAATGAAATAATCTTGCCTTAACAAGATGCTCTTAGTTCAACTAGAACTCTCTTCTATCCTTGCAGTAAGTGGTAATCTCCCACTTCATAATCTTCCTGATGACCATGTAAACAGTGATCTTCAGCAGTACTCGGGGGCGCCGTTCTCGGCTCCAGCTGGTTGATTGAGCAGCAACAACTCGGAAACCGCAATGAAGAGAGGCGGGCCCCGGTAGAAGCAAGCCGATAGGCGGGCAACTTCGGGGATTTCTGCCTGCCTGGGCCCAAATAACGACAGATCAGTGGGTATTAGAGATAATTTGTGATGGTTATGTGCTGGAATTCGCGAAGCCAGTTCGAGAGTCGTTGGCGATGTCTCCCTGCAAAGGGCAGAGGAAATCCTTGGCAGTCCGTCACACGTTAAAGCGACTGTTACAAATTGGAGTGGTCATGCCAGTGCCGATGGAAGAATACGGCAGGGGTCGATACTCCATTTATTTTGTGGTGCCAAAGAAGGACGGCGCTTGTCGCCCTATCTTGAACCTAAAAGGAGTGAACCGTTGTCTCCGAGTGCCTCATTTCAGGATGGAAACGTTATGGTCCGTTATAGTGGCGCTGCGACAGGGGGCGTACTTGATGTCTCATGATCTTACGGAAGCGTATTTGCACATCCCGATCAGAGCGGCCCACCAAAGAGTTGTGTTTCGCTCTCCCTCGGGGACACTATCAGTTCCAAGTGTTGCCATTCGGGCTGGCGATGGCACCGCGCACTTTCACCATGATCATGGTGGTGGTGGTGGCAGCATTACGAAAGGAAGGAATTCTGGTACATCCCTGTCTCGACGATGGGTTAATTTGAGCAAAATTCAAAGCCGAGAGCGTCAGGGTGGCAGACGCAGTAGTGAAGTTCTTGGAGAGTCTCAGTCGGGTGGTGAATGTGGCCAAAAGTCACTTGGTGCCATCCCAGGAGCTCAAATATATGGGGATGCGATTTGACACGTAGAAAGGGGCGGTGTTTCTGATGAATCGTGGAGTTCAAGTCCTTCGACATCTGGTACGCAGGTTCAGAGCCATGCTGGCGCCCTCGATGTGGAGTTACCGGAGGATGTAGTAAAGGCTGTTAGTGTAGCTGGGTTTAAAAAAGATTTGGACAAGTTCCTGGAGGAAAGGTCCATAAACCATTATTAAGAAGTGACCGAAGATATCAATGCTTGACCCAGTACAAGCATTGTGGAACTTGTGTCTCTTGGGGAAACTGCTAGGTACATGTGACCTAGATTGGCCACTGTTGGAAACAGAATACTGGGCTTGATGGACCTTGGTCTGACCCAGTATGGCATATCTTATGTTCTTATGTACCTGCTTGTGCTGGGAACGATGGCGGCGATCCTGGAAGTGGTGCCATGGGCCAGGTTACTTATGCGTCTGTTGCAGCGAACACTACTTCACCTCTGTTTGCATCAGGATGACTCGCTGAACAAACGGCTTCCCTGTCCTCGCGGGGTCAGGTGTTCTCTGCGGTGGTGGCTACTTCCAGCCTCCTTGATGACAAGGATGCCTCTGGAACAGCCGGAGTGGCTCCCATTGCTGACGGACACAAGCCTCGTAGAATGGGGGGGCACATTGCGGAGAGTTTTTCGTGCAAGGTGTTTGGCCTGTTCAAGAGCGCAACTGCTCGGTCAGCCGGCTGGCGCTGAGAGCGGTGTTTCGGGCACTGTAAATGTTCGAAGCGGCGGCGACAGGTCGGGCTGTGCTAGTACTGTCAGACAACTCCGCTACGGTAGCCTACATCATTCGACAGGGCGGTACCTTGAGTGCGGCCATGGAGGAAGAAGCAGAGGCATTGTTCGCTTGGGTAGAAATGCGACTATCAACGATTTCAGCAGCGCACATTGCAGGGAAGGACAACATGATGGCAGATTTTCTCAGCAGGGTTCAAGTGGATGCCGGAGGTTGGGAGTTGCATCCGGAAGTGTTTGCGCAAGTAGTTCGCAGGTGGGGGCCGCCTGTCATGGGTCTCATGGTGACCTTTCGGTCAGCGAAAGTGAGTCGTTTCTTCAGCAGACGGCGAGAGCGGATATCTGAGGGGATCGACGCGCTGAGGCAGCGTTGGCCTGCATCGGGGCTTCTCTATGTCTTCCTGCCATGGGCACTTATAGGTCGAGTGGTTCAGCGTATCGAGGCTCATCGGAGGAGAGTGTTACAGGTGGCTGCAGACTGGCCAAGACGGCCGTTGTACGCCAAGATCATACAGCGGCTCCACAGGGAGCCGTGGAGATTGCCGGCATCGGAGACTCTGTTACTACAAGGTCCGCTTCGGATGCCTCAGGTGGATCGATTCTCGCTTACGGTCTGGCCATTGAAAGGGCAAGGCTAAAAAAAAAAAAAAAAAAAGGTTACTTGGGAGCAGTCATCGCTACTTTGCTTCGAGCGAGGAAAAAGGCCACATCTCTGGCGTGTGGTCGCATATGGCACATGTTTGAGGATTGGTGCTCGTGGAGGCAAGTGCGTGTTGTGACTGCGTCAGTTTCTGTAGTTTTGAGTTTTCTACAAGAAGGATTTCATAAGGGCCTGGCGGCCAGTTCCTTGAGAGTTCAGTTGGCAGCTTTGTCTTGCTATAGATGCAAGGTCTGGCGCTCGATGCCCATGCAGAAGGGTTACGTTTTCTGAAGACAGTGACCACTCTGTGGCCCTCTCGTAGAATCGGGTGCCCACGTGGGATCTCAATTTGGTTTTAGGGGCGTTGGCTAAGGAACCTTTTGAGCCATTACACAAGGCGTCCGTTAGGGATTTGACTTTGAAGACGGTAATTTTGGTAGCCATCTTTTCGGCGAGACGGATTTCGGAGTTGCAGGTGCTATCTTGTAGAGAACCGTTCTTGTCTTTTTCCCTGGAAAAGGTGGTGTTGAAGCCAGTGCCGCCCTTTTTACCTAAGGTAGTGTCTCTGTTTCATCTCGGTCAGATGGGGTTTCTTCCAGTGCTAGGTTCGCTGGGGGGAAGCGAGTCTGACCGTGGATTGCGCTGTTTAGACATAAAGCGGGTGCTGCGTCAGTACTTAAAAGTTTCAGAGACTTACCGCACTTCAGACCGTCTGTTCATGTTGTTCGGAGACCCTCGCAAAGGGGAAGCGGCAGCAAAGGCGTCCATTTCTAGATGGATTAGAGAGGCGATTGGTTCAGCAGATCTGCTGGGGGACCAATTGGTGCCAACGGGGATACAGAGCGCAAGCAACTTCTCGGGCAGGGCACAGTTTAGTTCTGCCAGGGGACATCTGTAGAGCAGCCACCTGGTCCTCTGTTCATACTTTCAGTAACCACTACCGTCTTGATGTTCTAGCAGCAAATGATGCCCTTTTCGGATTGGCGGTATTGCAGGCCGGCTGGAAAGGTCCCTCCCAATGATTACTGCTCTGTTACATCCCAGAGGTGGAGTCCTTTCATCCGAGTGAGCTCCATTTACCATCACCTTCTGTCATCTGTCAATCAACCAATTTCTGATCCAGTTTACCACCTTGGGACCCATCCCCAAACTACTGAGTTTATTGATAAGCTCCTATGAGGAACAGTATCAAAGGCTTTGCTGAAATCCAGGTAGATGAGATCCATCGCATGTTCCTGATCTAGTTCTCTGGTCACCCAGTCAAAGAATTTAATCAAATTTGTTTTGCAAGATCGTCCTTCGGTAAAACCATGTTGCCTTGGATCTTGCAACCTGTTGGTTTTGAGAAAGTCCACTATTCGCTCTTTGAGCGCCTTCATTACTTTTCCCGCCACCAAGATAAGGCTCACGGGCCTGAAGTTTGTCACTTCTTCCCTGTCACCACTTTTGTGTAGAGGTACCACATCAGCCATTCTCCAGTCCTGAGGAACTTCTGTTTCCAAGGATCTGTTGAAAACATCCTTTAACGGCCCTGCAAGAACCTCTCTGAGCTCTTTCAGTATGCTGGGATGTATCTGGTCCCATGGCCTTGTCCACTTTCAGTTTTGCAAGTTGTTCTCACACATAATCTTCTGTGAATGGTATAGTATCTACTTCATTCCCATTTTTATATTTAGGAGTCACAGGTGGTCCTTCTCCAGGGTTTTCTTTAGTAAAAACAGAGCAGAAGTATTTGTTTAGCAATTTTGCTATTTCAATGTCACTTTCCACAAGTCTGTTCCCAGCACTTCTGAGTCCTGCAATTCCACCTCTGATCTTCTTCCTTTCCCGAATATACCTGAAGAAAGTTTTTTCGCCACACTTCATATCTTTAACCATCTTTTCCTCTGCCTTTGATTTTGCTTTCTTTATTTCTCTTTTTGTCTCTTTGAGTTTGATCCTGTATTCATTTCTCTGTTCCTCTGTTTGCAAGCTTTTGAATTTTGCGAAAGCTGTGTTTTTGCCTTTATTTGAGCAGCCACTTCTTTGGAAAACAAAATAGGTTTCCTTCTCCTCTTGTTTTTATTTACTTTTCTGACATAGTTATCTGTTGCCCCTTTTATTGCCACCTTTAGTTTAGCCCATTGCAATTCCACTTCCCTTATCCCCTTCCACCATGCCAACTCCTCCTTTAGGTACTTGGCCATTTTACTGAAGTCAGTGGCCTGGCTAAAAACAGTGCCACTACAGTGGACTTCCAAACTCTGGGAGAGAAACTGAAACCCATTGTTAACACATGGTTAAGACCTTTTCTTACAGGATTGGTCTAAACATTTGTCCAATGCCTTCTGCTTTTTTCTAATTACAAATAAATATTTATGTTTATTTTGTTGCTTGTTGAACCGCCTTTGACAAAACATCAGTGCGGTGCACATTAAAATATAAAGGATTAAAATTCCAAAAGATGAAAATATAGAAAAAAGGCCAAAAAGAAATGGGGAAGAACTACTAATGCATCCTTTTATGTCTCAACCAGGGGGAGGGGAAAGAAGAAAGTAAAATAAAAAGTAGCAGTTAGCCAGACCAGAGCTTAGCCACCAGCCCATAAACCCGAAGACTTAGCTTCTCCTAGGACAAGCAGGATGTGTCAGCCACACCTGGTGACGTCATCCGACGGCGCCATGACGGAAGTGCTCTCTAGCTCAGAAGCTTCTGAGCATGTGGGAGGTCCCACCTCCCCTGGCCTGCCCCTAGCCGACCAGTTTCCTTTTCTTCCGCCTTGCCTCAGGACGGAATATACAGCTCTCCTGTAATAAACCTCTACAAACCTCAACTTCATGCCTAAACCGGGGTTCAAGAAGTGTCCGCTCTGCAATAGAAAAATGAACCTCTCGGACACTCACCAACATTGTAACGGATGCCTGGGGTCCTCACATCAGGTGAAAAACTGTGCCAGCTGTGCCCGGATGTTCCCCAGGGCAAGAAAACACCGGGAACAATCTCTGAAAGAATTGCTCTCCTCCGCGGCGGCAGCGAGCAGATCCCCTGCTAAACGGAACCCGGAGCATCGCAAAAGTAAGGAGATTCAGCCTTCCAGGCCTGCTGAGCGTTCCCGTGCCGAAAAGCCCCATAGAACTGAGGAAGGGAGGGCCCCCACGCAACGGGGATCAAGCGCTGCTTCCCCCTCGAATTCACCTGCTTCCGGAGAGGCCTCTACCCTTCGGGTAAGCCCCCCTGCGGAAAGCGGTGCTCTGGCCTGTTTTCCTCGGCCACGCGGCCCTCCTGAAGCCTTTGAAAATGGCGCCGCCATCGTGGACCCGCCAGGCTCCTCCGCCGGACACGCCCCCTCTCCTTCTATTGGGCGCAGCAGTTCCTGCTCCAGCGGTCAGCGCCGACAGCCTTCCCCTCTGCCCAGCACGTCTGCTCAAGCGGCAGAGGAACTACGGAGCAGAAATCGTGCCGCTGGCGATCGGCGCCGACAGCCCTCCCCCCTGCCCAGCACGTCTGCTCAGGCTGCAGAGGAGATTCGGAGCGGCGCGGAAAATCATGCCGCTGGCGATCGGCGCCGACCGACATCCCCTGTGGCAGTGGAGTTCCTGGACGGCGCGGAGCACAGAAACGCTGCAGAGTATGCAAATCGCGCCGACACTGAAAGCCGGTGCGGCAGAAGCAGACACCGCTCCAACAGCAACGTGGGGAACCCTGAGCACCGCTCCAGCAGCACACAGCAGGTCGGGGAAAAGAGCAGGAAGAAGGCAGCCAAACACAGGCATCGATCCCCATCGAGGGATAAAGCTTCCCACGGGGATTCCCACCGGAGCCATAAGAGGAGCAGGAGATCCAGCTCTCATGGCAGCAGAAGACATAGAAGCAGCCGGTCCTCTGACTCCACCTCCTCTGCCATGCTTCAGCTCCTTAACCGCCTTGTTGAACAAACTGCCCCCCATCGGCTGGACCAGGATCAGGCGCTTGTTCCATCGGTGGCACGACCTGTCTCGGAGCAATCACTCCCTAGCCTGTCACCATCCAGGGCACGGACTCCCTCCCCAGCACCCTCTACACCGAGGACATCTTCCCCGGCCAGCTGGACTCCGAGGGGAGCGACGGGGAGGACTTGGGACGAGGTTCTGATGCCTCCAAGAGCCAAGCAGATGCCATGGAGGATCCACCGACACCAGTGCTGGAGGACCTAACATATCCAAAATTTCTCCGAAAGGTGGTGTCCAAGCTGGGGCTGGCCACAGAGGACACGCCAGAGGAGAAGGAACCGGAGGTCATGAAGTACCTCAGCGGCCCAAGACCAGCCATGGCTCTTCCCCTTCACCGAAAGTTGAAGGAGAAACAGTTGACCCTCTGGCAATCCCCAGCATCTGGCCATGCTTGCTCCAGACGCCTGGACACGAAATACATCATCCACATGGCACCTGGATTCGACAAGCCTCAGTTAACCCACCAGTCAATAGTGGTGGCATCAGCACTCAAAAGAGCCAAGTCCACACATTCCCAAGCCGTGCACCCACCAGGCCGGGACCCCAAGCGTCTGGATGACGTGGGGAGGAAAGTGTTCCAAGGCGCAATGCTCAGCGCCAAGATAGCAGCGCATCAATTTCAACATGTCCTGTTCCAGGACGCTCTCCTGGCTGACCTCAAACGCCAGCTGCAGGATCTCCCCAAGGACTCACGTACTTCTGCCGCCACCTCCATGCAGGAAATAGCGGAATGCAGCAAGCACCTGATGAGTACAGCCTTTGACTCCTTTGACACGGCCGTACGCACAGCGGGCACGGCCATATCTGCCCGTCGCTGGGCATGGCTCCGTGCGTCAGGACTCTCCGATAGTACCCATGACCGGATCGCGGATACACCCTGCTCTGGCGACTCCCTCTTTGGGGACAAAGTCGCCGACACGGTGCACGGTCTGAAAGAAGACTGCACCACTCTGAAGACTCTGGCTGCAGATGGACTCGAACGCCCCTCCTGGACACGGAAAGGGGGCTATTCCCGCAAGCCTTTTTCCTCGTCAAAGCAATATTATGGCTCCAACCGCCAGTGGCAGACGCCCAGGTTCAAGCAGAACTATCACAAGCTGCCCTTTCAGAGGCAACAACAGCGACAACGCAAACAAAAACAAACCAACCCGTCCCACTCCGGGAAAGACACCTCTTCCTTCTGACTATCCGGCCTGGCTGGGCCCTTCACTGGATCCCGGGGACCCCCCAGTCGGGGGTCGCCTGGCTCATTTCCACTCGGCCTGGCAAGAGATCACCTCGGACAAGTGGGTGCTTCAGATAATACAGACGGGCTACCGCTTGCGCTTCTCCTCCCTTCCACGGCAAAGAAAGCCACCCACCAGCCAGCCTCCACTTCATCAGAAACAACCTCTCTCAGACCTCCTCCAGCAACTTCTCCTGGCACGGACAATAGAGAAGGTGCCTCCGGACGAAATCAACACTGGATTCTACTCCCGGTACTTCCTTATTCCCAAGAAGTCAGGGGGCCTCCGTCCCATCCTGGACCTCCGAAAGCTGAACTACTTCATCAGGAAGGAGAAGTTCAGGATGTATTCGCTCAACTCCATCCTTCCTCTCATCAGAGCGGGCTATTGGATGGCCACGCTGGACTTACAGGATGCATACTCCCACATTCCTGTCCACGCTTCTCACAGGAAATTTCTCAGATTCATCGCGCTGGGTTGCCATTACCAGTATCGGGTTCTGCCCTTTGGCCTATCCCCAGCACCCAGGGTATTCACGAAATGCGTGGCGGTCGCCGCTGCACACCTCCGCAAACAAGGCATCGCCATCTTTCCCTACCTGGACGACTGGCTCCTGTCGGCGAGCTCTGCCCCTGAACTCCGCAGGGCAGTCCGCCAAACGGCACACTTGCTACTCCGGCTGGGATTCCTGCTCAACAAAGAAAAGTCCCGATTCGAGTCTGTGCAGCGGACGGAGTTCATCGGGGCGATAATCGATACCAAGACCTGCAAGGCCTTCCTGCCCGAGCCCCGGATCAGTACCATCGTGCAGCTGGCCAAGAGAGTGTCGGCAGAGAAGCACACCTCGGCCCGCGGGATCATGCGCCTGCTAGGCCACATGGTGGCGACGACATCGGTCCTTCCCCTGGCGAGACTCCATATGCGCACCCTCCAATGGCACCTGCGGAGTCACTGGAAGCAACTATCCCAGCCACTCAATACGCGCATACCAATCTCCGCCAACGTTGTCCGGAGCCTCCGTTGGTGGATGAACACAAACAACCTTTCAGTAGGCAAGCATCTGCAACCCCTCTCCCATCAACGCATCCTCACCACGGATGCATCCTCAACGGGATGGGGGGCTCATCTACTGCATCTCAGCACCCAAGGAGCCTGGACCAGAGAGGAGCGTGCCCTTCACATCAATGTTCTCGAATTGCGGGCCGTCAAATATGCCCTCCGGACATTCAGGCCACACCTGACGGGGAAAGCAATCTTGGTGCAAACGGACAACCAAGTCACCATGTTCTATATAAACAAACAAGGGGGCACGGGATCCCGTACACTATGCAAGGAAGCTCTTGAGACATGGGCCGAAGCGCTAACCAACAACTGCATTCTGCAGGTGACTTACCTCCCAGGGGACCAGAACGCCTTGGCGGACAGGCTCAGCAGACAGCTTCAACCTCACGAGTGGATGCTTCACATGGAAGTGACCCGCAACCTCTTCCGGCGCTGGGGAGTGCCCCAGATCGACCTCTTTGCCACCGAAGTGAACACCAGATGCACCTTGTTCTGCTCCAAGCACCTGTCTCAGCAGAGGGTGGCCTCCGATGCGTTTGCAATCCCGTGGAGGACCTGGGACTTGGCATACGCATTTCCTCCAACACCTCTCGTGACAGCCACGTTACAGCGCATCATCAAAGAGAAAGCGCATGTGATCTTGATCGTCCCCTACTGGCCCAGACAGATGTGGTTCTCCCTACTGCTGCAGCTCGCCCAAGAGTCTCCAATTCGGCTTCCTCTGAGACCAGACCTGGTAACCCAAAATGGTGGTACCACCTGGCACCCCAACCTCCAGACGCTAGCCTTGACAGCCTGGCGGCTGAAAGGATGACCTCCAACATTTCGAGCCTTGACGGCCTGACGGCTGAAGAGGCAACCCTCAATGATTCCGGCCTACCCTCGGAGGTACAGCAGATTGTTCTAGCTTCCCGGAGGCCGTCAACCAGAAAAGCCTACAGTCTGAAGTGGAAACGCTTCAGTATATGGTGCAAGGACCTAGGAGTTCAACCAGCCTCTTGCCCGATACCCATTGTCCTGCAATATCTCGCCTTCCTCTTCAGCTCCGGCTTGAAACCACAATCCATCAAAGTGCATCTCGCGGCCATTGCCTCTCTACACGGAAGCCCGGAGTACCCAAGTTCAGGCTCCATAGCCACCCTTCCCATTGTGACGCGTTTCATGAGAGGCCTTCGGAATCTGCAACCTCCGGTACAGAAGCCGGTACCTTCATGGGACCTTAATGTCGTCCTGCAACAACTCATGCAGGAGCCGTTCGAACCATTGACCACAGCGCCCGGAAAATTTCTCTCCTGGAAGACTCTTTTCCTTGTCGCCATCACCTCAGCTCGGAGGGTCAGCGAGCTGCAGGCTCTGGTGGCACACCCGCCTTACACGAAGCTCTACCACAACCGGGCATCCCTGCGGACTCATCCCAAGTTTGTGCCTAAGGTAGCCTCCGCTTTTCACGTCAACCAGACGGTGGAGCTGCCATCATTCTTCCCAGCCCCACACTCTTCTCCTGAAGAGCAACGTCTTCACTCACTGGATTGCGTACGCGCCCTACGCATCTACCTCGACAGGACGTCCGCAATTCGACTGGGGACCCAGCTCTTCGTCTCCTTTGACCCGAACAGGCCTGGGAGACCTGTCTCTAAATGCACACTCTCCTGTTGGATCTCAGCCTGCGTTGCCTATTGCCTGCAGAAAGCGGGCGCGCTCCCATCAAACAAGGCGAGTGCACATCATCTCCGCGCTTTAGCCGCTTCTCTGGCCTGCGCGCAGGAGGTGCCGGTGAGCGAAATCTGCAGAGCTGCTACCTGGTCCTCTCAACTGACCTTCCAGAAGCACTACTGCCTGGACATCCACGCAGAGAACGACGGCTCCTTTGGCCGAGCAGTCCTATCTGCCGCTACGACACCCTCAATTGGGGGCCCTAAGGAGCCAGACCAAGGCTGAGTGGAAGGACCAGAGACCACTCATCCCAGTCACTACCAGGCCCTACGGACTTGTCATACCGTTGTTTGAAGTATCACATTGTTGAATTGATTGCACTGTTGTTATTGCACTGTTAGGTCACTTTGTTGAATTGATTGCACAAATGTGTATCGCATTGAATTGATTGCACACATATGCTACTCCACAGTTGCACCATGGATATGCACTGACGTTATTGCACAGTCTACCTCTTACTGTTTGCACAAGTTAGTCTATGGTTACCTGGCACTTCGCCGGGGTGTTGCACTTTATTGTTGTTACGTTATTTAATAAACACAATTGCTGCTCTACGCATGCCTCCCTCATTCTCCTCAGCGTAAATGCATAGCTTGGGAGACACCAGGTGTGGCTGACACATCCTGCTTGTCCTAGGAGAAAACAGAGTTACTTACCTGTAACGGAGTTCTCCGTGGACAGCAGGATAAGTCAGCCACACATTCCCACCCGCCTCCCCTGCATGAGGGTGGCCTGCGCGCCCGCACCTAGCCGCAAAGGCATAGCTAGTCACTTACTGGTCGGCTAGGGGCGGGCCGGGGGAGGTGGGACCTCCCACATGCTCAGAAGCTTCTGAGCTAGAGAGCACTTCCGTCATGGCGCCGTCGGATGACGTCACCAGGTGTGGCTGACTTATCCTGCTGTCCACGGAGAACTCCGTTACAGGTAAGTAACTCTGTTTACTGGGATATTCTTTTGAAAATAATAGGCCTTTAATGAGGTGTTAAACTCTTTAAGGGAAGTTTCTAACCATGTAGTAGGGCAAATTGTTCCATGAATGGGGGAGGAGGGGGGACAAGCACACAAAGTAGAAAATAGAATAACTTGTGGATGCAGTGGTGGGATTCAGCTGGTTCACGTAAATCTGTTCGTAGAATTTCCCGAATTCGCTGAACTGCCCAGCAAGGTCACCCGGCAGAACTTTTAAATTTAAAGGAGCCTCAGGCATTCTGAAGACCGCAGCCATACTCCTTCTCTACCGCACATCTGGAGCAGCCAGCAGCCATCTAGGAGGCACCCCCTCTCACCTACAACTAATACTGATGCTGCGGGGGAGATTGTCAGGAGCTTGAGCAATGTATCACTGCTGCTACTGAGCCATGAGGTAAGCTTCTCCCTGCTCAGTAACATCACCTGGCAAGCACTGTTCCCTCTAAGCTGTGCGCGTGTGCGCGCGCACACACCTCGCCGAGCGAGCGCACATACTTTACAACAGAGCGCACAAAAATTACGGTTCTGGTTCTGATAGAAAACAACACAGATGTCTTAAAATTTAAAAGTTGTTATGTATTTATGGTTTTCACAAGTAATACAATGTTTTCTAGTGCAATCAATGTGGTGTACATACTGCATTCTGATGTGTAGTCAACTTTAAAGTATATAACTCAGAGTGTCGTTATGTGGCGCACAAAAATTTAATCTTCCTTCAAAAGCTGCACAGCTGATATTTTATGCGCACGCAGCCTACAGAAAATTAGAGGGAACATTGTGGCAAGACTTAAATTTCAAGGAATTTCATGCGCGCCCATGCCTAAGAACTACTTGGAGTGGCCTTGAGTGAAGTGAACAAGGAAAATCACCTGCACCAACAAACAGACCGAGTTAAGCTCAGCAGCCACAATAGCAGAATAGAAACCGTTTACTATCTAACAGATACACAAATCATCTTCAGCTTGGAAGTATTTGAAGAAAGAAAAATATTAATAAACTATGTTTGTTTTTTATTTTCTACCTTGAAATGGGGAGTAAGGTGAGAAAGAATCATTTTTCAAAATTTTTGATTCCGACCACTGCATACATATTAGAACGATGCCACTAGAGGCACAGCAACCTGTGCCTCTAGTGGCATCGTTCCGACCGTGGCTCTAGTGACCGTGCCTCTAGTGGCTCGTTCCGACCGTGTGTAAGATGACACAGAACCTGTTCCTAAGATTTTTGAATCCCATCACTGTGTGGGTGTACAGGGTGGCCCAAAACAGTGAGAACATCTCGTAAATTAAAAGCTTAAATCGTTTAGTTATTTACCTTTTTTAGCTATATAACATCTTTATTTCGACAATTTCCGGTCGCCATCTTTTTTTTTTTAAAATTTGTCAATCGTTTACATCTGTCTTTTCTAATTTTTAAATAACTTATATGCTACGAGATGTTCTCACTTTTTTTGGGCCACCCTGTGTATCCTTTTGTGTTTAAACTATATGTAGAAGGCCGTTTCCAAAGGTATAATTACAGTAAAACTGTGCTTTTACCTGTAGAAATGGCCTTTTTGAAAACTACCTTTCCACTACCTGTGTACTTCTCACATCTGGGGGAGAGGTTTCTGTGGGTGGAGATTGAAACAATTCATGTTCTCTAGGAACAAGCAGGAAGTCAGTCCTCACATATGGGTGACATCGGTGCTGATGGAGCATTTCCCCAGCTTTCAAAGAAAGCCTTTGGGATATGTTACCATGCATGCGTGGTCCCCTTTCCGTTCAAGGGTGCCATCTTGCTCAGTCTCCTTTTTTCCCCGGAGCCCAATGAACATGAGTTCTGTTCCCCCAGAAAAAGTCCCGTTATTTTCTTAAAAGATAAGTTTTCCCGATTAGCACCGGTTCCTCTTGCCCGCGCCGAGCCTTTTGGCTTGGAAACCAGAATGGCAGCCCTGAAGCAGAACATCACTTCTATACTGGCCCTGCAGCAGGCGATGATGGCTGGTTTGTCTGCCTCATCTGCCCCAAAACCGAAACCTTGACTTCGGGTAAGCCCTCAGTGCCAGTCGAGATCTCGGTCCCGTTCTTTGGGCATCCGGTCCTCCCCAGCCAGTGTCCGTGATTTGGACCCCAGGTCCTCAACAAGCCACTGACCTGTTGACGCTGGCCTCAAAGAAAGAAGTCACAGGCTACTTGACTCCGAGTGGGAGACAGAAGATGAGGCCTCTCCAGACACCAAGCGGCACCGAGATACCCTCTAGGACCCATCGCCCCTGGTGCTCTGGCGCCACTCTCCTCCTGAAGATGTGGCCTTCCATGACTTCATCAGGAACATGGCCAGAGCCCTCTCGGTGCATATTGAGGCAGAGGAAAACCCGCACACCGAGGAGTTGGAGATTCTTCAGTATGAGTCTCCACCCAAGCAAACCCTCTTGGTGCCTGTACAGCTGACCCTCGAGAGGCTATTGCTTCAGATGTGGGAAACATTGGCATTGGTGCCAGCAGTGAGATGGTGCCTCGACACCATGTATAGTGTCCGCAAGGGCCTGGGGTTCTACAAACCCCAGCTCCCGCATAACTCCATGGTCATCAAGTTGACCATGCAGAACCTCATGAGCCAGAAGACCCATTCCTCGGTTACTCCTGGGAAGGAGGCCAGAGCCTTTGATGCCCTTGGGCACAAGTTGCTACCAAGGCTCAATGCTCGGGTGCGGGATCCAAGCCTATGAGCTTTACATAGGCATGTACCTAAAGGCTCTGGCCCAAGAGCTGTCGGAGTTTGTGGCAGGCCTCATCGGGGAAACCCTCCAATGGTTCCAGACCATGACCTGTTCTAAGTTCCTCTTCCGGGAAGCCTATGATGGCTTCGAGTCAGCGGCTTGGGTAGCCGCAGCCGGCATTGGGGCCCAATGCCAAGCCTGGCTACAATCCTCCGACCTCGAGCAATGGGTCCAAGAAAAACTGCTCGATGTCCCCTGCACTGGGGAGAACCTGTTCAGCAAACCCATGGCCAACAAAGCAGCTGAGATCGAGACCAATATTGTGACCTGCCAGACCCTCTCTAAGAAGACCTCATCCCTCACCCCGCAAAAAATCATCAGGGAAGAGGCCCCTTTTCCCAAGGAAAAAGGGGTCCTTCAGGCAGGGTCACCAATACCAGCCCTTCTCAGACCAGCAGCAGACTTCTCAAGCCAAGAGGCAAGGGCACGGGGCTCAGAAGGCAAAAGCACCTAAGCCCCAGACCCCAGCTCCCACCCAGCCTGGGGGGAGCTTTTGACTCCAAGGACAGGGCCTCCCCTCCCCCAGGAGACCTTCACCAACCCACAGGGGGTGCCTGACACTCTTCATCCACAGATGGGCTACAATCACCGACCAATGGGTACTGCGGGTGGTCAGGGAAGGATACCTTCTCCACCTATAGCAGATTCCACCCAGGTTCTTTCCCAGAGAGCCAGTGTGACCCCTCCTTAACCAGACCCTGCTGCCCACAGAGCTCACAGGTCTTCTCAGGGACAACGCAGTAGAGCCTGTACCCACACCCTAGAGGGCAGAGGCTTCTACTCCAGGTACTTTCTTATACCAAAGAGGACTGGGGGCCTCAGGCCCATCCTAGACCTGCTAAACTTAAACAAGTTTCTGGTGAGGGAGAAGTTCATAATGCTCTCCTTTGGAACATTGCTGCCTTACTTCCGCCAGGGAGACAGGCTGTGATCCTTGGACTTAAAGGATGCGTACACATACATCCTACAGGCAGTACAAAGGTTCATTACCAGTACATGGTAGAAGAACATTACCAGTACAGGGCGCTACCCTTCGGCCTCGCATCCTTGTCCAAAGTCTTCACAAAATGCCTAGCAGTGGTAGTTGCCACCTGCGTCTGCAAGGGGCCTTTGTCTTCCCCTACCTAGACGACTGTCTCATCAGAGGCAGCACAGCTGCAGAGGCCAGCCAGGCCACAGGACGTGCAATCCTCCTGCTGCAGCACTTGGGATTCGTCATCAACTACCCCAAATACCACCTCTCTCCAGCTCAGAGTCTGGAGTTCATAGGTGCTCAGTTCGACACATTACAGGCCAAGGTTGTCCTCCCCAGGGAAAAGGCAGAATGCCTCAGGTAGCTAGCAATAGAAGTTCAACACTGCCAGTCAGTGCCAGCTCTTTTCCTCCTCTGCCTGCTGGGCCATATGGCCTCCACATTCCATGTGACCCCACTAGCCCACCTACACATGCCCCTTCTCAAAAAAAGAAGGGCTCGGGAAAGAAGCCCTTTTTCCCGAGGAAGAGTGCTGCTTACAAATCTACCCTCAATATCAGGCCTCTCCAGCTCCCCAACTGGGCCAGCAGGTCAAGGGGCAGGGGCATGGGCCCCTTAGGCAGAAGACCCCCAAGCCGCCAGCTCCGGCTCCTGCACAGCAGGGAGCGGGGTTTTGACTCCCACAGCATAGCCTCTTCTCTGCCGCTGGCTTCACTCAGCACAGGAGGTTGGCTGACCCTGTATGCCTACAGGTGGCCAACCATCACAGGGGATACCTGGGTACTCAGCATAGTCCAAAAGGGCTACATGCTCCACTTGCACCAGCTACCCCCCTCCTACTTTCCAGGGGAGCCCCCAAGACTCCCTTTACACAGAAACCTCCTCCTTCAGGAGTTGGCAAGTCTTCTAAAGGAACAGGCGGTGGAACCGGTGCCTCACCACCTGAAAGGGCAAGGCTTCTACTCCAGGTACTTCCTGGTACCAAAAAGGACAGGAGGCCTCCGGCCTATCCCAGACTTGTGAAACCTAAACAAGTTTCTGGAGAGGGAATAGTTCAAGATGCTTACCCTTGGGATACTGCTGCCCTACCTCCAGCAGGGAAACTGGCTATGCTCCTTAGACCTAA
Organism: Ichthyophis bannanicus; assembly: GCA_033557465.1. NCBI lineage: Eukaryota > Metazoa > Chordata > Amphibia > Gymnophiona > Ichthyophiidae > Ichthyophis > Ichthyophis bannanicus. The sequence goes on from CM066031.1 coordinate 370,805,368, forward strand.
AGGATGCTTATACTCTGTCGCCACCTCCTGGCCGGGCGTATAGCCGGGCAGCAGGAGAGTGTCACCTTGTTGCCCTTTGAATAAGGTTCACCAATATGGCCGCCAGCTAGGGCTGCTGGGTACTGTAGTTTACTTATTCTATCAGGCAAAGTAGTGTGACCACAAGTGGTTAGGCGAAAACAGAGAATATTTTATTTTCTTGGGATTTTTCCCCTCGCATCAAATTTAAAAGTGCTGAACTCAAAAATGGATTCTTCTCCAAAAACAAAGAATAAAGCTCACAAGTTGTATTCACAGGTAGGTCAGTTTAAGCAGTTAACATTGACACCGGAATTAGATTCCAAAGCTCAGGCTGTAAACTTTCTTTAAAGCAAGTTACTTTCACAGGAAGACTGTTTTACTCACAGCTTCCTCACATACAAACAGCTTCAAAATGGCCATTAAGTTTCATTTCACTTCCAGGCATATAGGAGAAACAGCTTGGCTTAAAACCTCCAGTTATTTTCCTTTGCTGTATCTTTCATTCAAACAAGCTTCACTACTTTAAACATTCATTCATTCACCTGTGCTTTAGGCTTCAGCACACCTCCGGCTTGTTTGCCCTACAAAATGAGCATTGTATTTCCTCAGGCTCATTACCATAAGATTCTACTTCCATCTCCTCTACAGATTCATTGCAGCAGTTCTCAGAGGGTACCTGGTCATAGAGCTTACTACTCTGCTTCTGCAACAGTTCATTTAATTTTTCTAGCAATAGTTTCTTCTGCTCTATTTCTTCAGAGAGACTTAGATTAGGGAATGCAGACAAGCTATTCTCTCTACTTTTACAGCTTAGCTGGCTAGCTGAGTTACTTCCTCCAGTAGGAACTAACTCCTTCAACTTTCTCTTATGCAGGGACTCTGGAACATACACTTGCCTGAACTCTGGGCCTCTTAGTTGTTCCACTCCTTCCTGCTCAAAGCCATGCTGCCTTCTCTCATCAAACGCTTGTCTCCCTCGTGGCAATTTCCCTGTTAGCTGTGTCTGCCTTGGACCTGTTGCTCCTAGATCCCACAGCTCGTCTCTGCTCTTAGTTCCAGCTCTGCTCGAGCCTCCCAAGACTCCTCTGCTGCTTTCTGGAGCTCCTCTCGAGACTCCTTTCCTTGCACTCGTGCCTGTCCTCGTGCCGGTTCCTGTGCCTGTTCTTGTTCTTGATCTAACTGACTGCTCAAACACAGCAGTTTTAAACTGATCTTTCCTAAGGACCACACCCTTCTCCCAGCACATGTGGGAGCTGCTAGGATTCCACCTAGCTCTGACGTGCTGACGGGGGCGGGGCTTGATGCTGGCTGTACTCTGACTCAGAGGTCTTTGGTTACTAGGGAAACCCTGAATGCTAGCATTTTTAAAGGAACAGGGTTCACTTTTCTGCCATTCCATTTCCTCTGAACTGCCTTCGTCATCACAACTCACATCCTCATTCATCCAGACCACAGACAATATCTCAGATTTGTGGTGGGAGGAAACCATTTTCAGTACAGGGTACTTCCCTTTGGCCTAACCTCTGCTACCAGGGTTTTCACCAAATGCCTGGTGGTGGTGGCAGCCTATCTCAGGAATCAGGGAATTTTTGTCTTTCCATACCTGGACGACTGGCTCATCAGGGGCCAGTCTCTCCAGGAGGCCAGACAAGCCACTCTTCACACGGTCTCTCTTCTTCAGCATCTGGGCTTTGTCATAAACTATGCAAAGTCCACTTTGCTCCCCTCTCAGAACCTAGAGTTTATAGGGGCAGGATTAGACACCCTGCAGGCAAGGGCTTACTTGCCCGAAGACTGGGCCCACAGACTGATGGACTTGGCCAACCAGTTTCAGAGCAATTCTCATGTTTCTGCCAGACACTACTTGCGACTCCTGGGCCACATGGCATCCATGGTGCATGTGACTCTGAATGCCCATCAGCACATGCGGGCTGCTCAGTGGTGCCTCAGAGCTCAGTGGGTGCAGGCCACAGGTGACCTCCGAGACAGAGTAAAGGTGTCCAAACCTCTTTTGGACTCCTTACAGTGGTGGCTACATCTCCCAAACCTTCTCACGGGGGTACCTTTTCAGGCTCCAGCACACACAAGGGTGCTGACGACTGATGCTTCCTTGAAGTGCTGGGGTGCACATTGCCAGGGCATGTGCACTCAAGGCCTCTGGTCTCCTCAGGAGGCCACGCAGCAGATCAATCTTTTAGAGCTGCGAGCAATCCGCTTAGCTCTGCAAACATTTTCTCATGCCCTCTCTCACCAGTCTGTTCTAGTTCAGACGGACAATCAAGTGGCAGTGTTCTACGTGAACAAACACGGGGGCATGGGGTCCAGGCCCCTATGTCAGGAGGCAATGGCCCTTTGCTCCTTTGCAGTCAAACAAGGCATGTTTCTCAAAGCAGTTTATCTACCTGGTCAGGAGAATTTCCTGGCAGACAAGTTAAGCAGGATTCTCCAGCCTCACAAATGGCAGTTGAATCCATTGGTGGTCCAGCAGATCTTCCTCCGCTGGGGACTTCCATCCATCAATCTTTTTGCAAGTCCACAAAACCGTCAGCTGCCCAGGTTTTGCTCCAGACAGCCGCATGCCCTGAGGATGGCAGCAGATGCTTTTCTGATTCCTTGGTCTATGGGCCTCCTGTATACGTTTCCTCCCACGCCCCTGGTGGCCCGAACTCTGTTCAAGATCCTGCGGGACAAAGCCTCGGTGATTCTGGTAGCCCCCAGATGGCCGAGGTAACCGTGGTTTCCACTTCTGCTGCAGTTGGCAGTGGAAACCTCCATTCCCTCTGGGGTTGCAACATGATCTCCTGTCTCAAGATCAGGGTTCCCTTCTGCACCCCAATCTCAGGTCCCTCAATCTGATGGCCTGGCTGCTGAAAGGATAGTGCTAGCTCCCTTACTTCTTTTTTTTTTTTAATATTTTTATTTAAGTTTTTTCTTGAATAACACAACAAGTTAAAGCAATAGAAAATAACCACATCCTTACAATATCCAAGGAAAATTATACATTACAAAGAAAAGAACCACATCAAGGGAGAGCATACCCTGCGTCTAGAAACAAAAGTAAAGAAAACAGAAGCATTTTAAACTCCACTTTGGGGAACAGTTATCTCACCACCCGAACCCTTAACATCCTCCTTTTGATTCAAAAATGACTGTAGTTGGATCACATCAATATTTATTTATTTATTTTATTTATTTAGTAAACATTTGTATACCGCTGCTTCCTACGATCAGCAGCGGTTTACTTTACAGAATCATAATGCATTGTACAGTACATTGAGATTTTTCAGATTTACATTTTGATTAGTCAATGATTTACATAACACGGGATAATCAGTTGGATGCAATATACATTTGATTGTAGCACACAGATCTGGGTATACATTTGATTACACTAGGTTGGGAGGGTCCCCATATATACAATTTATACAGAGTTATTTGCCAAAGAGTACAAGCTATACATGAATACATGCTAGTAGACTTTACGCCGCCGTGGGAGGCAGAGGTCATCTGGTTGAGGTAGGGTATTGCAGTTAGATCAAGTTGTAGTGGGTTTGAAACAAATAGGTTTTAAGTTTTCGTCTAAATTCACTCAGGTTTTTTGTGAGTCTCAACTCATGTGGTAGTTGGTTCCAGTGGGTTGGCGCTGTGTATGTGAATGCCCTATTGCTAGTTTCGGCCTTGACAGATCTTATGCTTGTCGGCATACATAGGGTGTTGAGATTCATGGTTCTCCTGCTCCTGTTGCATGGTTGAATAGCGATTAGGTTATTGAGGTAGGATGGTGCGATGTTATGGATGAGTTTAAACGTTGTGATGAGCAGTTTGTAGATGATGCGGGCGGCCACTGGGAGCCAATGCAGTTCCATTAGTACTGGGGTTATGTGGTCTGTGACTTTCTTTTCCATGATGACTCTTGCAGCCACATTCTGAGCCATTTGCAGGATGCTTAGGGTGTTCTTTGGAAGCCCTTGTAGAATGGCATTGCTGTAGTCCAGGTGGGGAATGATTAGTGCTTGAGCAACAGACCTAAAGTCAGATTTCTCGAGGATATTGCGAAGTGGTTGTAGAATTTTCAGTTTGTAAAAGATGGCTCGGTTAACTGTTCGGAGGTGCTTGTCCATCCTAAGGTTGCAGTCTAGTAGGACTCCTAGATACTTTATTACAGGCTTCGTATAGTATATGTTTTTGTTAAGTGTGACTGTGGTGGGCGGGATGAATTTGGCTTTCTTGGAAATAAACATGACCTCTGTTTTCTTGTGGTTTATTGACATGTTGTTTTGTTGGAGCATGATTGGAGCATGATTGGAGCATGTCAAGGCATTCTTCTAGCGGACTGAAGTTTGGCTGTGTTATGTCGAGTTGTGTGTATAGCATCACATCGTCGGCATATATGTGGTACTTGATGTTGCATTTCTGAAAGATATCGCAGACCGGCTTTATATACAAATTGAACAATAGGGAAGATAAGGCGGACCCTTGAGGGATCCCTTGGGTTTGAGGGAAAGCATCAGCTTTATCGTTGTTGAACTGCACTTGTTGCATCCTATTGGATATATATGAAGTGAACCATTTTAAGGGGGTCCCTGCTATACCTAGTGAGGCCAGACGGTCCAAGAGGGTGTTGTGATGGACTGTATCGAATGCCGCTGAGATATCAATGAATATAAGTATGAACATGGTGTTTTTGTTTTCGAGGCCCCTAAGGAGATTGTCAAGGAGTGCCAGCAGTAGTGTTTCAACTCTGTGATTCTGACGAAATCTATATTGATGCTCATCTAGGGCTTTTCTCTCGTCCATGTGGTCTTGTAGTTGTTGCTGAACCGCTTTTTCAATCGTTTTTGCTAGGAAAGCTATCCTTGAGATTGGGCGATACGATGCAGGGTCACTTTTGTTGAGAGACTTGTTCTTTAATATGGGTCTTATAAGCGATTTCTTGAGATGAGTCGGCATGATACCTTGTTGCAGAGACTGGTTAACAATGTACGCGATGGGTTTTGCGTTGTCTTTCTTAGTTGCTTTCATCCAAGCGGCTGGGCATGGGTCGAGAGGGGAGGTAGTGGTGTTTAAATTGGTTATGATGTTTATGATTTGTTGCTCACCTAATTGCTGGAAGGTGTTCCATTCTGCTGCAAGGTCTGCTTGAGAGGCAGTGTTGGTTTCTCGTGGGGTGAGGACTAATGGTATGCTTTGATTAATGATTGTGGGAAGTTGCGGGTTTAATTTCTTGGCGTAGTGGTCAGCAAGCGTCTGGGCCTTTATATCGTCTGCAGAGACGGAGTTCTGTGAAATTTTGGTGAGAGACTTTACGAGCTCAAAAAGCTCCCTGGGTCTATTGAGAGCTTTATTGAGTAGGTTAGTGTGGTGACTCTTTTGGCGAGGTTGACCTCATTCTTGTATTTCGAGAGGAGTGTTAGGTATAGTTGCTTGCCTTCTTCGGTTTGCTTTTTCCTCCATATCCTTTCAAGTTTGCGAAGCTCTCTCTTCATTTTAGATAGAGTGGGAGAGTACCATGGTTCGGTTCCTGTTTTTGTTGCAGCGTTTGTGGCCTTCCATGTTGGTCTTGCAGCTGCCTCGATCCCTGAATTCAATTGGGCTACCAGCTTGTCTAGGTCCGTGGTGGCGTACTCAAAATGTGTGGATATAGAAGTTACCAATGCTTCACTATTGAATTTTTGGAATTTCCTCTGTTGATGTGTTTTTGGGTTGGCTTGAGACTTTTCCTTTAAAGATGGTAGATGGATTTCAAATTCAATTAGGAAATGGTCAGACCATGGGACCGGGGTTACTCGAGGTTTGGTTTTTTGAGCCTCGTTCTGTTGGATGTTGTGTGATAAGAACACCATATACAAAGGATTGACCCTCAAAAGTAATTACACAACGACAAGGAAATTTCAAGTAAAAAGAGGCCCCTATAGCCAACACTCGAGATTTTAACGCCAGGAATTGCTTGCGCCGGACCTGGGTAGCCCTGCTTACATCCGGGAAGACTTGTAGCTTTTGACCACAAAAGAGAGACTCCCGAAACTTAAAGTAAGCACGAAGAACAACTAATTTAACAGGTTCAGAACCAAAAGTAACCACTAAAGTGTTACGTTTGGGTATGATATCTGCAGAGTCTTCCAAAAAAGCGGTAAGGTCCTGACCCACCGTTAAATCTAAAGGCGGAGCATCTTCCTCATCCTTAACTAAAGGAAGGGAAGATCTCAAAGACAAATAGTACATATGTGCAACCTCTATATTCACATCCAATTTTAACACTTCAGTAAAATATTTTTTAAGTAAAATATCAGGAGAGAACAAATGGGTAACAGGAAAATTTAAGAAACGTAAGTTCTTGGCTCTAGACTGGTTCTCAAGCACCTCCAGTCGATAAGAAAAATCCCGAATTAAGGCAATATTATTATCTGAACAAGACTGGAGCTGAGAATCTGTCTTAGCCAATGACTTAGCAATTGTAACCAATTGTTTATCGGTACTTTGCATTTTACTGACAACATCAGAAGTAAATTGACATAGGGAAGACACGGTGGTAGTTAGACGCATATCAATATTATGGATGGCAGTCCAAATATCCTTTAGAGTTACCTCACCGGAACCTGGACTCTTGGCAGTCCCCTCTGTACTTCCTGGCAAAACAGGTTGTGGCTTAGGTGGAACCAACTCCGGAGACAACTCCAACACAGTAGATGAGAAAGGAGGAAGAGGGAAAGGCGGTGGTGTCCTGGAATAGGAGCTCAATGAAACTCCCTCAGGCGACGATGTGGCAGATAGCTGGGAAATCAAATGTTTATCCATGGGACCCACCACTTTATTTCCTTGGGCCTTAGCCCCAGATTTAGTAGGCAATTTAACCTTACGTTTTCCCATGGCGATAAACGCTGATTCTCCAGGACCAAGCAGGAAGTCAGTCCTCACTTATGGGTGACGTCGGCGCCGACGGAGCCCTCGCGGAGCAATTTTCCCCAGCTTTCAAAGAAAGCCTTTGGGAATTGCAGCGCGCATGCGCGGTCGTCTTCCCGCCCGAGGGTGCCATCTTAGCCAGTCTTCTTTTTTCCGCGGAGCCCTACAGACGTCCCCGTCTTGTCCCCGCGAAAAAGTCGATTTTTTCATCATTATTTTATTCTTTTTCCTTCGGTTCGACGCCGATCTTTTTCCCGCCCGGACTCGCGACGCCGGTCACGAGTCCTCTTACTTTTTTCGGTTTTTCTGACTTTGTCAGCTTTCGTTTTCGATTTTTCCCTGGCAGCCCGGTCCTTTGACCTCGCAGGGGCCCTTTTTCCCCCGATGGCTGCCAGTGGGTTTAAGCGGTGTGGTCAGTGTGACCGAAATATGTCACTAACTGACACACACGACTTTTGCCTCCGCTGCCTGGGCCCGGATCATGAGGAACTGATCTGTGGGCCCTGTGGCAAAATGTCCTCAAAAGCGTTGAGAAGTCGGCGGCATCAGCGTGATAGAATCATCGCTGACCCCAGCCGTACCCGGACCTCGTCGGAGGCCTCCGCGTCCAAAGGCTCCAGCTCGGACCGTCGCCGGAGTTCCTCCGACCGGGGTTCTCCCTCCGGGGACCATCGTCGGAAGGTGAAACCCGCGAGGGCGGCGTCGGTGGACGCTCCTGGTTCCGCGAGGGCCAGGTCGCATAGCCCCGACAGCCGCCCCGGGTCCTTGGAGAAGGAACACCTCACGAAGCGACCTCGCCTGGAGTCGGAGATGCCTGCTCGGGTAAGTCCTGTGGTCCTTCTGGACTCGCCTCCGCGACAGCCGACGTCGGGCCCGACGCCGTCGGGGCCCGAGTCGGGGGCTGCTGGGTCACCTGAGCTCGGACTCAGGTTGACGGCCTTGGAGAGCAGACTGTCTGCCTTCATGGACCAGCAGCGGGCACTGCTCGCTGGCCTCGCTGGCGCCGCTGCCCCGACCGCCGGGACGTCGACGTCCAAGTCGACCCCGGAGACCGAGCCGATCCTCGAGTCGATGAGAACTCGAGTCGATCCTCGGTTGAGGTCACCCTCGGCCTCCCGTTCGGGACCGAGGTCGCCGACGCCGACTCCCTCGGCGTCGGGGCGGCAGGCGCCGCGCCCTGCCCGGGCCGACTCCACCGAGTCCTCGTCGGAGTCGGTCTGGGAGTCTGAAGAGGAAGAGTCGCCTGATTCTTTCCGGACTCGGTGTGTCCCCTCGGACTCACCAGAGTCCGAGCCTCGGAAGCAGTCCCCCCCGGAGGATGCCCGGTTCTCGGACTTCGTTAGGGATATGGCCAAGGCTTTGGCCTTCCCTGCGGATCCCGAGGAGGAGCCTCGAGCCGAAGAGCTCGACGCCCTCCAGTATGACTCTCCCGCGAGGGAACACTTTACTGTACCGGTTCCTCCTATGCTGGAACGACTACTCTTCCGCATGTGGGAGAGTCCGGCCTCCTCGCCGGTCCTGAGCAAGCGGGTCGATTCTATCTATCGAGTCCGCAAGAGCCCTGGCTTTCAAAAGGCACAGCTGCCACACCATTCCATGGTAGTGGAATCGGCCATGCATCGTCTTAAGAGCCAGAAGATGCACTCCTCGGTGCCTCCTGGCAGGGAGGCCCGTAACCTGGATGGCCTTGGTAAGAAGTGTTTCCAGGGCTCTATGCTCGCATGTCGTGTCCAGACTTACCAGCTATACATGGGCATGTATCTCCGGGATCTGGCTAAAGAGCTAGCCGGATTCTCCGCTGGTTTGTCCGAGGAACCCTTGCGGAGGTTCCTAGCCTTGTCCACTGGCATTCGGGAATGCTCAAAGTTCATGTCCCGGGCAGCCTATGATGGCTTTGAAGCATCGGCTCGAGTGGCCGCAGCCGGCATCGGTGCCCGCCGACAGGCTTGGCTTCAGTCGTCAGACCTTGAGCCCTGGGTGCAGGACAAGTTGGTCGATGTCCCCTGCCGAGGCGAAAACCTCTTTGGCAAGCCCATGGCGGAAAAGGCTGCGCAAATTGAGACTGAGACTCTCACCAGGACCAGGCTTTCTAGGAAGACCTCCGCCCCTTCCCAGAAAAAGAAGGGCTCGGGGAAAAAGTCCTTTTACCCGAGGAAGGCGGCTGCCTACAAACAATACCCCCATTATCAGGCCCCTGCAGCTCCCCAACAGGGCCAGCAGGCCAAGGGACGGGGTAACGGGTCCCGTAGGCAGCAAGCCCCCAAGCCTGCACCACCAGCCCCTGCTCAGCAGGGTGGGGGTTTTTGACACACAAAGCATAGCCTCTCCCCCCCCGCTGGTTCCTCCCAGCACCGGAGGCCGGCTGGTTCACTTCGCACACAGGTGGTCCAGCATCACCGCAGATGCCTGGGTGCTTCAAGTCGTGCGGGAAGGCTATCTTCTCCACTTCCACCAGGTCCGGGTACGGCTGGGGTCAGCGAAGATTCTATCACGCTGATGCCGCCGACTTCTCAACGCTTTTGAGGACATTTTGCCACAGGGCCCACAGATCAGTTCCTCATGATCCGGGCCCAGGCAGCGGAGGCAAAAGTCGTGTGTGTCAGTTAGTGACATATTTCGGTCACACTGACCACACCGCTTAAACCCACTGGCAGCCATCGGGGGAAAAAGGGCCCCTGCGAGGTCAAAGGACCGGGCTGCCAGGGAAAAATCGAAAACGAAAGCTGACAAAGTCAGAAAAACCGAAAAAAGTAAGAGGACTCGTGACCGGCGTCGCGAGTCCGGGCGGGAAAAAGATCGGCGTCGAACCGAAGGAAAAAGAATAAAATAATGATGAAAAAATCGACTTTTTCGCGGGGACAAGACGGGGATGTCTGTAGGGCTCCGCGGAAAAAAGAAGACTGGCTAAGATGGCACCCTCGGGCGGGAAGACGACCGCGCATGCGCGCTGCAATTCCCAAAGGCTTTCTTTGAAAGCTGGGGAAAATTGCTCCGCGAGGGCTCCGTCGGCGCCGACGTCACCCATAAGTGAGGACTGATTCCTGCTGCTCCTGGAGAACACCTGTTACAGGTGAGTAACTACGCTTTTCAGCTTCTCAGAAGCGCCGAAGGGGCGCCAAAGGGGCATGTCCTGCCCCTTGAATCACGCCCCTTCGATCACGCCACGCAGGCCGCGACACGCGGCCGCGTGTAGAAGCTGCCGGATTAAATGGAGGAATGAAGAGGGGTCCTCCTCAGCCGGGACCGCCCTCGTTCTGCCTGCCCGATTCCAAGCAGGGCTTCCAGGCATCTGCTAGCTGCTCCCGTGGCACAAAGCACTGCCGCGTCTGTATCCCGGACAGGTATACTTCTCCACCAACCTCCTGCAGCCGCCGGGTTAAATGGAGGAATGAGGAGGGGTCCTCCTCAGCCGGGACCGCCCTCGTTCTGCCTGCCCGATTCCAAGCAGGGTCTCCAGGCACCTGCTAGCTGCTCCCGCGGCACAAAGCACTGCCGCGTCTGTATCCTGGACAGGTATACTTCTCCACCAACCTCCTGCAGCCGCCGGGTTAAATGGAGGAATGAAGAGGGGTCCTCCTCAGCCGGGACCGCCCTCGTTCTGCCTGCCTGATTCCAAGCAGGGCCTCCAGGCACCTGCTAGCTGCTCCCGTGGCACAAAGCACTGCCGCGTCTGTATCCCGGACAGGTATACTTCTCCCTAGCTCCCTTACTTCTACCTAAGGAGGTTGTGGAAGTGGTCTTGGCCTCTAGGAGGCAGTCCACCAGAAAGTCCTATGCCCTCAAGTGTTGTAGGTTTACGGTATGGTGTGCTCAGCGCAATGAAGATCCTTTCTCTTGCCTTGTGCCAGTAGTACTGCAGTATCTACTTCACCTGTCAGACCTAGGCCTTAAGTCTAACTCTGTTCGGGTCCACCTCAGTGCTTTGTCAGCGCACCAGTCACCGGTAGAAGGACAGTCTCTGTCGGTTCACCTCTTGGTGTCCAGATTTCTCAGAGGTCTTCTACTCAAGCCTCCGGTTCATCCACCGGCAACTGAGTGGGATTTGAGTGTGGTCTTGCAGCAACTTACTCGCCCACCGTTTGAGCCGATGGCTACTTGCCATTTGCGCTTCCTCTCTTGGAAAGTGCTCTTCCTAGTGGCTCTTACATCGGCCAGATGTGTGAGTGAACTACAAGCTCTGGTTTCTGATAGGCCGTACACACGGTTCTATAGGAACAGGGTGGTCCTACGGACCCATCCGAAGTTCCTTCCAAAAGTGGTCTCCTCTTTCCACCTCAACCAGAAGGTGGTTCTTCCGACCTTCTTTCCCAGGCCGCATACTGTGGTGGCGAGGCCATGGGAGAGCAGGAGGAAAGGGAGAAAAAACAGGCACTTTCCTCTGGGAAAGGAATTAGCTCCAGGAGTTTAAGGGTTAAAACTCCAGAGTTAGAAAAAAACTCCCTGCAGAAAGTTGGTGTTAGAAAGACACGCCCTAGCTCCATGGCAACCAGCACTGCTCACGAGGAACAGCTGGGAGTGGAGATAGAAAACGAAAGGGAAATACACAGATATAAGGTAGAGGAAGTTAGAGGAAGGGAGGAGCGTAAGCAAGAGCATAAGCAGCACGAGGAGCATAAGCAGCACGGGAAGGAGCATGGAGGAGAGAAGGAACACCGAGCAAGGCCTGTACACAGAGTAAGGCATGAGCCCAAGGAGTCCTCCAGGAGGTACGGAAGAAATCCTTTGAGAGGGAAAGCTTATCAGGGAGACGAACCAAGCTATGAAAATGGCAGAGAGTTGTCCCCAGCAGAGCAGATGGAAACAGAGCCTTCGGCAGTAAAGTCTGAGGAGAGCTTATTTCCACAAAGTAAGGTGAGAACCTTAAAAGCCTCTCATAGCTTCCTGAGAGATAAGAAACCTCCTAATTTCTCCAAGAGCCCTCAGCAGAGAGAGGAAGCCATATTACAGAAAGTTTTAAAGGTTTTAGAAAAGTTAAAGCCTGTTACTTCTGAGACAAAGTTAAACCATTTACCAACTGGTTCTGAAGGGGAAAGCATGGACCTAGAAGAATCTATGCTAGAAGATGTGCCCTCAGATATGGAAATGGATTGCTCTTTAGTTTATTCCCAAAATTGATAAGCTATAAGGTTTAGAAAGTAGGAAACCTAGAAGCTTAGCTTTCAGTGGGGCAGTGCTGAGAAGAATATGCAAATGAGGTGCTGAGCTCCGAGGCTTGACTCAGAGTTTTTCAAAAGACTGTTTTGCAAGTGAAGGCCAGAGTTTGTAAGTCAGCCTCTAAGGAAAGCCTGTGGGTGAGAGAAAATAGTTGCAGTAAAAGTGCCATTGGTCTGCATAACTTGAAGAGTGTAAAGTTTGTAACCAAGCTGGAAGCTGTTGTTTGGCATGAAGAGTACTGGCTATTTCCACCTGAAGATATACTGTTGTCTGGCATTGTAAATAAGCTAACTTCAGAAGCAATTTATTCTGTTGATTTTGTTTCACTGGAGAAAGTATCCACCATTTTTATGTTTTGGTATTTTTGAACTGCAAAGTTCATTTGGCTGAAGAATAATTAAAAATCCTGTGTGCCTTGGAAAAACCTCTCAGCTGAATTCATTCAACCTCACAACTACATGCAAAGGTGATTAAACAAGGGACATTAAAAAAATAAGTTCCGTCCCCCACCGCTAGGCTACCACCTGGCCAGTAGGGGGCGCGACAATACCTGCCAGGCTGAAACAGTCTTGCATACCCTGGACTGTAAGAGGGCGTTGTCTTTTTACATAGAACGTATGCGGGAGCATCGAAGGGCTACTCAGCTCTTTGTCTCCTTTGACCCTAATAAGATAGGGTTACCTGTCTCTAAGCGTACTTTGTCCATTTGGGTAGCAGATTGTATCACCTGGGCATACAAGGCAGCCGACCTCCCCTTGCAGGGTCGAGTCACGGCCCACCGTGTCAGGGCGAAAGCCGCGTCAGTAGCTCATCTCCGCTCTGTCCCGTTGGCAGACATCTGCCAGACCACTACTTGGTCTTCAAGCCAGACTTTTGCAGCCCATTCCTGCCTCGAGAGAGAGTCCCAAAGGGGCAGTGCTTTCGAACAGGCGGTACTCCGTAATCTCTTTGAGGTTTAGGCAACTCCTTCCCTCCGGCCCTTGTGTTGGGCTACGGTACGGGGGCGTTCTCAGAGGATATTCTTATCACAAATGCTGAGGCTCTTGAGAGGGAGCCATTTTTTCAGCTTAGGGTTCCCGGTAGCCTAGAGTTGGGGAGTCCCATATGTGAGGACTGACTTCCTGCTTGGTCCTGGAGAAAGAGTAGTTACTCACCTGTAACAGGTGTCCTCCAGGAGCAGCAGGAATCAGTCCTCACGACCCTCCCTCCTCCCCTGGAGTTGCAGTCATACACTTCATTTTGATTTTTTGCTGTCTTTTAGCTATGTCATCAGACTGAGCAAGATGGCACCTTGGGCGGGAAGGGGACTGCGCATGCGCACTGCATTCCCAAAGACTTTCTTTGAAAGCTGGGGAAATGCTCCGCACGAGGGCTCCGTCGGCGCCAATGTCACCCATATGTGAGGATTGATTCCTGCTGCTCCTGGAGAACACCTGTTACAGGTGAGTGACTACTCTTTTTCTCCTAAATATCCTTGGCCCATCCCCCATAACACTTTAAACACTAAGAAGATGATTTTAAATTGTACTTGAAATCTGACAGGCAGCCAGTGCAAATCTATAAGAACAGGGGTGACATGATCAAATTTACAAAATCCCTATCCGTCTGGCTGCCATATTCTGTACCGATATCAGGTGCTGCATATCTCATCCTCAGCAGCACATTGCAATAGTCGAGATGCAGGAGAATCCGAGCACGACTTACTGCTGTTAAATATTTTTCTGACAAGTAAACCCTCAGTTGAGGGCCATGGCATGTAAATTATCCCCATATATTCAGCACCAATATCTGATAGGATGCACATGGAGAGGTGAATGCTGCCACTGTACTAGAGAGTGGTGCTATTCAGCCACTGTTAATTTTAGCTAAATGGTTTAATGTAGGACAGCTTTTTTGCTGAGTATCTGTACAGTTAGTCAGAATGTCCACACTCTGTCCTTGCTCTTCCCCAGCGTTATTCGAATAGTGCTGGGGCAGTCTTTAAGAATTTTCAGTGGTACTATATTGATAGTGTCACTGACAATTCAAAGATAGGACACTTATTTGTATAGTATCTGCTACTATATGGATAAATGCCTTTAATATTTTAATTAAAATGTGTATTGTTATTTGTAATAACACTAGTGTTCATAACTAAAGAAAGTATTATTGCGGACCAGCTCAGATTCTGAAACCAGAAACACATGTTTGTTTACAGATTATGAATTTTCAAATGGATGTCGTGCCCCACCTTGGAGACAAGTTCATGGAGAAATTTGTTACTTGATGGTTAAGCCACACGATACAGATTTTTTATCTATCACTTGCACTACTTCAGGAATATTCTTAAATGGGGTAAGTATGTAGTAACTATAATTAACTATTGTTGAAATAATTGTTTAGGTTGAATATATGCTCTAAATTGTTACAATGTGTTTATATTGATGAGGCACGTGCTCTGAATATACATATACAGCTGCTATTGTTTCTAGCATTAAGGCTTTCCAGACCTTTCCTAGTGACCCTAAAGCCTGCTGGATTTTTAAGATATCAACAATGAATATGCCTATGGTACGTGTGTATACGTTTGAAGTGGAGAAGTACTCTAATGGTTAGAGCAGTAGGCTGAGAACCAGGGAAGCCAGTTTTGAATCCCACTTTTGCTTCTTGTGATCTTGGGTAACGTAACCTTCCATTACCTTAGGTACAACCTTAGTTTCATCTTATTTTTATATCAAAATCAGCAGAATATTTGGGTACTTCTCCATTCTAACCACTCCTCCCCTCTCTCCTCCAAGTCAGTGACAGAAAGACAACACAGATCTGCACACATGCACACACACACAGAAGCAGTGCAGAAACAAGCATGCCTGCATGCACAGATGTATACAAGGGCAACAAAAAACATGCACACATTCCTGTGCGTAAACACACACACAGAAAGAATTCCTTGCTTCGCTTGTTTCCCCCCACATATTCTTTACTTAATGGGGTAATTTTATAACAGATCACCTGTATGTGAAGTTTAAGTAGGTACCTATTTCTAGCCTATTTGATAAAGACACATAGGTGCCTGTGTGTCTTTGTAAAATACTAGGGGTAAGCTGGCAGATATTGCAGCTAGATTAAAACTGCAGACCTTTACATCTGCTCAGGAGCAGGCGTGAAAACCTGTGTGTAAAGCAACATATGTACATATTTTATAAAATATATACATAAGTGTGACTCACCCTGCACTTCATCTAAACTCTACCTCAGAACACACTTACACCCGTACTTTGTTCAAGCACGTGTGCAACTCCTGGCTTAATTTTGTAAAAGCCCCTTTGCATACTAGAAAAGTTTATAAAATTACACCCAATTTGTGTAGAAGAGAGTTCATTTGGTCAACCAATAACTGTTAATAGAATACTTGTTAATTCCTCCCAAAGCTGAGCTACACAGGTTTGTTTATTTATTTAGCTATATTTATATACCGCCTTTCAAAGATGTCTAGGCGGTATACCTAGAACAAATGGGCATGCAGTACATGGAACAATTTACAAGAAACAAACAGTAGTTGAACTTAATAACACAAGGCTTCATTAAGCAGGCTTGAACTTAAGCGGCACTCTACTGTGTCTGAACAAAAATATTGCATTAAACAATTAGATAATTATATACAGGTTGGAATTTAAGTATGTTTTGGAATTTGGGTATATATGGGGGGGGAGGGGAAGGGGGAAAAAAGGAAGGGACCGAGTTATAAGACATTTTAACATTTGGCATCAGTACAGCATATTTTACAATAAATATTAGCAGTAGGATGTAGTTTAGTCTGGAGGTTACCGAAATACTCTCAAAATAAACGATAAAGAACAAATGTTTGCCTTGGTAGTCTTCATTTATGTAACTGATTCACTCCGGTTATCAATGGAGAAAATGAATTTGCTTACTTATTAACAGTTGTTCTCCATAGAAAGCAGGATCTATTGGATATGCATACCTACTTGCCTCCCCAAGAAGTTGACGTGTAAGCTTTGCATTAGACTTGGGGATAGGTGAAACAGCAGCTGTGCCTGGATTTTCTGAGTTCTGCGGGAACCCATCTCAGCTATACTGGATGATGTCACCCATCTCTGTGTCCAATTTATCCTGCTATCTATAGAGAATCTGTTACAGATTTGTGTGTAGTCAAGGGAGAACATTTTGAACTTCTCCCTCACCAGGAACTTGTTCTGGTCTCGGAGGTCCAGGATGGTCCTGAGACCCCTGGTTCTCATGGGGACAAGAAAGTACCTTGAGTAGAAGCCCTTGCCCCAGAAGTGCTGGGGAACAGGCTCTATCGCCCTGTCCCTTAGTAGACCTGCTAGCTTTGAGAGCAAGAGGGCCTGGTGGTCGCACTGACTCTCCTGGAAAATGCCCCGGAGGGGGTAGTTGGAAGTGGAGGTGGTTCAAAATGCTCTCCCTTGGGACTCTGCTGCCCTACCTTCACCAAGGAGACTGGCTTTGCTCCTTGGACCTAAAGGATGCCTACACACACATCCTGGTCCACCCATCTCACTAGCTATACCTGAGATTCATGGTAGGGGGAGGACACTACCAATACAGGGTACTTCCCTTTGGCCTGGCCTCCTCACCAAGAATGTTCACAAAATGTCTAGCAGTGGTAGCCACCCATCTGTGCCTACAAAGGGTGTTCGTCTTCTCCTATTTGGACGACTGGCTCATCAGAGGTGGGACAACCTCAGAGGCCAGTCAGGGCACAGAACGTACCATCCTCCTCCTGCAGTACCTAAGGTTTGTCATCAACTGCCCCATATCACATTTCTCTCCGGTGCAAGACCTAGAGTTCATCGGTGCTCAGCTGGACACGGTGTGGGCCAGAGCCCTCTTCCCTCAGGACAGGGCAGAATGCCTCAAACAGCTGGCAGGGGAGGTCCAGCACCACACAACGGTGCTGGCTTGTCTTCTCCTCCGCCTGCTAGGACACATGGCCTCCATGGTCCATGTCACGCCCCTAGCCTGCCTGCACATGTGGATGGCCCAGTGGTGCCTGCATTCTCAGTGAACCCAGGCCACGGGCCAACTCCAGGACAGGGTCAGTTTCCCACAAGTTGGTGGGATCCCTCGACTGGTGGCAGAACCTGGGCCTCCTTTGGCCAGGGATGCCTTTCCAGGCAGCCCCACCGCTGTGTGCTCTGATCACAGATGCCTCTCTCCAGGGCTGGAGAGCTCACTGTGGAACCCACCGCACTCACGGTTACTGGTCCAGGGAGGAGTCTCTCTTACAGATCTACCTTCTGGAACTCCGGGCGGTAGCCCTTGCCCTATGTGTGTTCCACTCTCTCTTGCAGAACAGACCTGTGCTGGTCCAGATTGACAACCAGGTTGGAATGTTCTATATAAATAAGTAGGGGGGCATGGGTTTGTACTCCCTCTGCCAGGAGGCTATAGCCCTCCTCGGCTTTGCAGTGTACAATGGCATGCTTCTGTGAGCGGTCTACCTCCCAGGCCAGTCCAATTACCTGGCAGACAGACTCAGCAGAGTCCTGCATCCTCACGAGTGGCATCTCGACCCTGCAGTGGTGAAGAAGATCTTCCACCATTGGGGTTGGCCTGAGATGGACCTCTTCACCTCTTTGGACAACACTCAGATGGCCCGCTCCTGCTTCAGGCATCTGCACCCACAGAGGGTAGTGGCAGACACGATCTCCAGGAACAAGCAGGAATGAGTCTTCACATATAGGTACATCGGTACCGACGGAGTCTGCGCGGGAACGCTTCCCAGTGTCCAATCAGAAAGCTTTTGGAAGCATCCCAACACGCCTGCGTGCTGCCTTCCCGCCTTTCCAACTGCCTCTCCTCAGTTTTCGCTTTTCCGCGGAGCCGGCAGGACATCCTCCTGTCACCGCAGAAAATTCTTCTTTTATTTTTTAGTTTTCTTGTGGTCGCGACTGCCTTCACCGTCGCCACCGGTACCGCCAGTGTTTCTTTTTTCTTTTCTTGTAAAATTTTTCCTTTTTAAGGAATATTTTTCCTTCTTAGTGTCTCATGGTTTTTCAGGCCTGCTAGACCTCTCCACTTTCCTTCATGGAACCGCCAGCCACTATCCCCAAGAAATGTACAAACTGTGGCGGTACAAAC
Source organism: Ichthyophis bannanicus (assembly GCA_033557465.1). NCBI lineage: Eukaryota > Metazoa > Chordata > Amphibia > Gymnophiona > Ichthyophiidae > Ichthyophis > Ichthyophis bannanicus. Next base: position 370,823,548 of record CM066031.1, read on the forward strand.
TTAATTTTAGACACTCACAATTGGTGTCTAACCTGCTTGGGTCCTGACCATTTTCCTCCGGAGTGTCCCTCCTGCAATAGTATTGTGGGAAGAAGTTTTCAACATCGAGTTCCCCTCGACACGCGGTCCCCATCCAACTTTCAGAGAGCCTTTGACAAGGTCCCTCATGAGAGACTTTTGGCAAAACTAAAGAGTCATGGGATAGGAGGCAGTGTACTACTGTGGATCAGGAACTGGTTAAAAGATAGAAAGCAGAGGGTAGGGCTAAATGGCCAATTTTCCCAATGGAGAAAGGTGAATAGTGGTGTACCCCAGGGATCTGTGCTGGGTCCGCTGCTTTTTGACATATTCATAAATGACCTGGAAAGTGGAATAACGAGTGAGGTTATCAAATTTGCTGATGACACAAAACTATTTAAAGTTGTTAAAACCCAGGAGGATTGTGGAAAATTGCAAGAGGATCTTGATAAATTGGAAGACTGGGCATCAAAATGGCAGATGAAATTTAATGTGGAGAAGTGCAAGGTTATGCACCTAGGGAAGAACAACCCAAACTATGGTTACACGATGCAAGGTTCCACATTAGGAACCACCACCCAAGAAAAAGATTTAGGCGTCCTTGTGGATACCATGTTAAAACCCTCGGCCCAGTGTGCAGCGGCGGCCAAGAGAGCAAATAGAATGCTAGGTATGATAAGGAAAGGAATGGAAAATAAAACAAAAGATATTATAATGCCTCTATATCGTTCCATGGTGAGACCGCACCTTGAATATTGTGTGCAATTCTGGTCGCCATATCTTAAAAAGGATATAGCAATTTTAGAAAAGGTTCAGAGAAGAGCCACCAAAATGGTAAAGGGGATGGAAGGCTACTCCTATGAAGAAAGGCTAAAAAGGTTGGGGCTCTTTAACCTGGAAAAGAGACGGCTGAGGGGAGATATGATAGAAGTCTATAAATTAATGAACGGAGTGGAACGGGTAAACGTAGATCGATTGTTTACCTTATCAGAATATAGAAAGACTAGGGGACATGCAATGAAGCTACAGGGTAAACTATTTAAGACTAATAAAAGAAAATATTTTTTCACTCAACGTGTAATCAAACTCTGGAATTTGTTACCGGAGGATGTAGTAAAGGCTGTTAGTGTAGCTGGGTTTAAAAAAGGTTTGGACAAGTTCCTGGAGGAAAGGTCCATAAACCATTATTAAGAAGGGACCCAGGATATCAATGCTTGAACCAATACAAGCATTGTGGAACCTGTGTCCCTTGGGGAAACTGCTAGGTACGTATGACCTAGATTGGCCACTGTTGGAAACAGAATACTGGGCTTGATGGACCTTGGTCTGACCCAGTATGGCATATCTTATGTTCTTATGTTCTTAACTTCAGGGCACCAACCATAACTTCTTCTACACAGGATCAGGTAACCCAAAAACAGTCTGTTAAGACTAGCCAGTCCTCGAGGGGCAGATCTCATGCACAGCATAGAGATGCCTCCGGCCTTGCCCTCGAGAATCCACTGGCTTCAAAACCCCAGTGGGAGTCTTAGGCCTCCAGAGCCCGTGTGGGGTTTCAGGTTGTTCCTGAGGTTCACCCCTCACAGAACATACCTGAGCCATGCCCGGTGGTGGCATCCGCTTCGAGCGGTACCGATACCCCGGCATCGGCAATGGTGTTGGATGAAACATTCCTCACCAAGGATCGTCGTCTGGCGTCCTCGGTACCTACGGGGCTGTTGGATATGCTGCAGACCAACCTTCCAGTATCGGTACCGGTACCGATACTAGTACCGACGTCGGTATCCTCCAGATGTGCATCGATAGACTCGCTTCCTTCGATGCCGAGTCTGGAATCGATCTCCAGTCTGGAGGACTGGGTACCGACTCGCCTTGGTACCGACACCAGACTGTACCGAAGGCTCGGTTCCGATAATTCGGATCCGGAACTCTCGGTTTCTTCGATACCGTTAGAGTTGCCACCGGCTGGCCTTCATCCACCGGTATCGGATACGGTACTGAAGTCGGTACCGCTATCCACATTACCATTGCTGTCGGTGCCTTCCATGCTTCTCTCATCAGGCTCGCTTCCCTCAATACCGAGTTTGGAATCGATCCCTAGCATAGATGATGTGCTACCGACTGGCGCTGGTCCCGACCTACTGCAGTACCGGCGACCATCCTCTAAGGATCCCATACTGCACCATTCAGGATCTTCTATTCCTATAAACTTGGATAGATCCCTCGGTGCCAACGCTAGTTCTTCATCAGATCTAGCCTATCCAAGGGAAGTTCCCTCTGGGGATCCTTCTTTTCAGGCTTTCCTCCGGGATATGGCAAAATCCCTTGCCATTTCTATTCCTGGACAGGATCCTACACAAGGGAATACAGGATCCCTCTATATTCCTGGGAGAGCAAAGGAAAACATCATGCTTCCTTTGCATCATTCCTTGCAGGATCTCCTTCTACGAATGTGGGAAGCTCCTTTAAAGGTACCCCCACCTTCCAGAGCAACTGATCTTCTATATCAGGTGCCCCCCTCTCCAGGATTTCAAAAGACTCAACTTCCTCTTCATTCCATTGTTGTAGAATCAACAATGAGGCGGGTGAAGAGTACTAAAAAGCACTCTTCTTATCCGCCAGGTCGTGAGTCTAAGACTTTAGATGCCTTTGGACGCCAGACCTTCCAGGCATCCATGCTTTCAGCAAGAATTCTCTCATATATTTTTTATATGGGTTTATCTCTTGAGGAGGTCACAAAGAAATTACATATTTTGACTCCTTTTCTTCAAGAGCCCAAGAGTGCAGACTATTCCTCACTGGTTAGTCATGCTCATAATATCTCTACGTTTCTTACTCATGCTTCCCTAGACTCCTTTGAGTCTGTTAGCAGGACTTCTGCTATAGCTATAGGAGCACGACGTAAAGCCTGGCTCCAAGCTTCAGACTTGGACAAATGGGCACAAGAAAGACTGGGAAATATTCCTTGCACTGGAGAAAATCTCTTTAGCAAGGAGTCTTTACTCCAGGTTGCTCAGTTAACCACTGACATTCCTGTTTCCAGAGGCTGTTCTACGCCCTCCTTTGTCCCAGTTGGTAGGAAATGTCCTACCAAACTTTCTTCCCCTAGGGGGAGAAAGTTTTATCCATCTTCTGCCCATCATACAGATGTTCCCAAACAGGGGAAACATCGCCCTGGTCTGAAGAAACCACAACCCCAACAGGGTCAGCAAACCCAGCAGTCGCAGGGTTTCAAATAGATCATCATTACCCCTCTTGGTTGGTGGTTAGAGTGGCAGTCTGCTTCTTTTCACTTGAAGTATCTGCACTAATTTTATCCTAACCTTTTCTAGATATCTCTTCATGAGACATCTTTTCTTTAACTCTAAGAGTCTTTATGATGATCATGCCCGTACTTAACAGGTTTTCTCTTCCTCTTTGGGGAAAAGAGAAGTGACAACTATCAATAAGACAGTTGCTTCCCTGTACTGGCATGTATCATCTTACCTGTCAGAGACTTCCTGCATAGTCAGTCTCCTTCAACTCTGTCTTACCTCCCTCTTACTACAACATTCCGTTTGTAAGAGTGGCTCTTTTATACTGGTAAGCCCCTATGGTCCTCTACCTGTTCCACAGGGGGATTCTCCCTTCCAGAGTTATCTCCCCCTTTATTACCTTAGGGCAGCTCATCAGACAATAGGAAGTCCTACTAGGTCTATTGTTTCTTTTTCCCAATCTAAAGAAGGAGGGCAAAAGAAATGTCCTTCCGCTGCCCTGGTACTTGCTGCAGATACAGCAATTCCTAGTGGTTAAGCCACTGGTTCTGTTCACCACACAACCAGGGGTTCCCCTCCACTAGCAATTCTTCTAGCCTCAGTGCTAAACCCCAAACAGGTTATCAACCTCGTTTGGAAAACCCTATTATCACAGACTGGTGGGTTAACTTCTATTCTTCGCCCCCTTGTCCTTGGCAGAATAGTTTGTTACCCACTGGCTTTACACAGCCAGTTTTTCTTCTAACCAACCTGCAGCATGCTCTCTGCAACTCTACAAAGTAGCTTTGCGCTATGGGCCCTTGCTAGAGAGCATTAGTGTCTTGACTAGCAGATAACCCCAGATGGTTAGGAGGGGTTCCCCCAGTCATGTTTTCATGACTGGTAGGTATTCCCTACCCTTACCATCTCATCTTAAATCTCTTTTGAGAAAGCCTCAGGCCTTTCATTACGTGAAAACCTAAAGAAGGGCCAATTCCCTGGCTTGGTCCATATCTCCTTTGGTCTTCTCGTCAGAGATAATTTTCTTCAATGGCAGCTAGAGGACGCCTAATACCCATCTTGCCCTCATAGGCGGGTCACTAGGGTATCTTCCTCCAGTGGCGTCTTCTATCCATTCTCCATACTGCAATTCTGGAAAGATCTGGACTTCCTGCCTGCAGACTGAAGTTATCCTCTGCATTTTTCACGTAGGCCATCCTGGTTATTCAAAGCTCAAATTCTGAAAAGAATCCAGACTTCTTCTTGTCAGGGAGACCTTTCCTCTGACTCTGCCAATCATAACCAGGAAAAGAGAATTCTCTATGTATCTATTCAAGCAGGTATCAACCTTCTTGCTGTCAGATGAATCTTCCTCTCTCCCTATATCCCTAGGGGGGATCGGATTCTATAGACATCTCTCCTTCCACATACCTGGAGACCTGTGTCTATATGTCTACATATTCATATACATATATATATATATATATATATTTATTTATTTATTTATCTATCTATATCTATCTGTGTATCTTCTGCCCATAATATCTCTTATAGATATACGCATATATACCCTATATGTGTATATATTTAAATATATATATATATTTATAGATCTAGTGAGATATATTTTTAGATAGATATGTATCCATATACTCATCTATCTGTCTGTTAGGTTCAGATATCCTTACATTCCTATATGATCCTGACAGATGGGCACTACCCCTATCAATGCTATGCCAGCATACTTAGGGGGCTACACTTATAACCACTTCCTGTGGTAATTAACACATTTTTCCTTACCATATAGGTTAGGTACTCCTGAAGCTCTCCATGTACCTTTTTTCTTTCCTAATTGACCCCATTTAGGAAAGACATTGCGGAGCTTCAGTTAATCTAAAGCTTAGCACTCCTGAGTCTGTCCTTACTTTCTTATCAGATACAAGGGTCTCCATACCCTTTCTCCCCTACATGGACTGATTCCATCCCCAGTCCAGTTAGGTCAGACTCATTTTTTCTTTTGGTCCTAAGTTTGTACTGTTTTTGGACCAAAACAGCGTAAGCTTTCTTTAATACTACTTTCGGCGTCTCCGCTGAAGCTCTACCTCTTATACTACCCCAGTTTTTCCCCTGGGGCTATTTCTCACCCTGAAGGGTTCTGACCTCCACTTGTTTTTTTCTACTTTTATTACCTCTGCTTCTCAGTGAGGTACCCCTTGAGCACATTCACTGGCTCTTCTAACAGATCCATTTGTACCTCAGTGGACTTGTGCAGTGCCAACAAGGGAGGCCCAGATTACAATATTTTACTACAAAATGCCCTCTATACAGGGTCTTCCCTTTAGAAACCCTGTTCTAGCCAGCTGTTCCACAGCTCTTTTTCTGTATTCAACTCCTACCCTCCATCCCCAGGATGCCTGAGGTCCTAAGGAATAGCATGGCTCGTTCTAGACTTGCAACATGCTAGGACTCCCTCTGGGCATCTGAGCTTGGGAGTCCCCATATGTGAAGACTCATTCCTGCTTGTTCCTGGAGATAGCACAGTTACTTACCTGTAACAGGTGATCTCTGGGAACAGCAGGAATAAGTCTTCACAACCCACCCACCTCCCCTAGGAGTTGTATTTTCTCTATCTCTATCTTTCCCTTCCTTGCTCTCTCTCTCTCTTTGTCTCAGCTTTCAAACTTAACTGAGGAGAGGCAGTTGGGAAGGCGGGAAGGTAGCCCACAGGCGTGTTGGGATGCTTCCAAAAGCTTTCTGATTGGACACTGGGAAGCGTTCCCGCGCAGACTCCGTCGGTACCGACGTACCCATATGTGAAGACTTATTCCTGCTGTTCCCAGAGATCACCTGTTACAGGTAAGTAACTGTGCTTTCCTAATCTCATGATCCAAGGGACTGCTGCATGCATTCCCACCAGCTCCCCTGGTCACCAAGACTCTGTTCAAAATTCAGAACGAGAGGGCATTGGCGATTCTGTTTGCCCCCAGGTGGCCTAGGCAACCCTTGTTCCCACTACTGCTCTCACTGGCAGTGACACTCCCAGTACCCCTGGGTCAAGCCCTGGACCTCCTGACTCAGGAGAAGGGCTCCCTTCTGCACCCCAAAGTGGGGTCACTGACTCTAACGACCTGGCTGCTGAGAGGGTAGCCATGGCCCCACTCAACCTGCTACAAGAGGTTGAGGAGATCCTGCTAGCCTCCAGGAAGCCCTCCACGAGGAGTGATTATGCCTTTAAGTGGCACAGGTTCTCCCTGTGGTGCACAGATAGGAAGGAGAACCTGTTCTCTTGCCACGTCTAGCTGGTACTCCAGTACCTAGTACATTTGTTGTGCACAGGGCTAAAATCTAACTTGGTCCGGGTGCATCTGAATGCCATAGCCATTCACCACCACACCATAGGGGGTATCCCGGTTTCTATGGGGCCTTCTGCTTTCTAAGCCCCCTGTCCACCCCCCAGCAGCAGAATGGGACCTCAACGTGGTGCTCTCCCAGTTGACTAGGCCACTGTTCGAGCCACTGGCCACTTGCCACCTGAGATACATACCCTGGAAGGAGGCCTTCTTGGTGGTCCTGACTTCTGCTCGCAGACTCAATGAGCTTCAAGCACTGGTGGTGGACTCCCCCCATATGCCAGGTTCTTTAAGAACAGGGTGGTGCTCTGCACTTAACCCAAGTTCCTCCCAAAGGTGGCATCCCCTTTTCACCACAGCCAGGAGGTGATACTCCCCACCTTCTACCTGCTGCCTCATGCCGGCAGGGAGGAACTCATACTCCACATGCTATACTGTAAATAGGCCCTGTCCTCTACCTGCAGCAGACCCAGGGCCACTGCAAAGCACCTCAGCTTTTTGTGTCCTATGACCCCAGCAGACTGGGGCTCCCTGTAACCAAGCGTACCTTAATTTCTTGGGTGGCGGACTGCATTGCCCTCGCCTAAGAGCGGGCGGGCCTCTCCCTGGAGGACCAGATCACAGTGCATCGCATGAGGGCGATGGCCACGTCGGTGACCCACCTCCGTTCTGTGCCAGTGACAGAAATTTGCAGAGCCGCCACTTGGTTATCCATTCACACAATTGCAGCACACTACTGCCTGGAAAGCGAATCCCACAGGGATAGTGCCTTTGGTCAGGCCATGCTGCATAATATTCTTGGAGAGTAGGCAACTCTTGCCCTCCAACCCTCTGTGTTCAGGCTACCGGAGTGATAGTGTTGCTCGATGCTAGGGTCTTGCAGAGTCTCTCAGTGAGGACTCATCTTCTGCAACTCATGGCCACCCAAACGGTTGCCGTTGGTACTATCGTGGTTCGGTCCTCGGCAGCCTGGAGCTAGGGAGTCACATATATGAGGGCTGACTTCCTGCTTGTTCCTGGAGAAAGCATAGTTACTCACCTGTAGCAGGTGTTCTCCGGGAACAGCAGGAATCAGTCCTCACAACCGTCCCTCCTCCTCTTGGAGTTACCCTCCTTCTGGTTTTTGTTTGACTGCCATCTTAGCTATGTCATCTGACTGAGCAAGATGTCACTCTTGGGCGAGAAGGAGACCACACATGTGTGGTAGCATTCCCAAAGGCTTTCTTTGGGAAATGCTCCACGCGGGCTCCGTCGGTGCTGACATCACCCATATGTGAGGACTGATTCCTGCTGTTCCAGGAGAACACCTGTTATAGATGAGTAACTATGCTGTTGATGCAGACGTTTGCTATTAAAAGAGTCAGTGGTCTGCATCATAAAGTAAATGGGGACAGACTTAAAGATCTCAATATGAATACTTTGAAAGAAAGGCAAAAAGGGGAGGCATGATATCCATGTGACAGCCATGTGTATTGTGGCGGGCGCGCCTCCACCAGGCGGTCGCCTAGTGAAGACGGGCTCCCATCTTGTATCTTTTAGCTTTAAATGTGTAGTTGTGTATAAAAGCAGTCCAAGTGGTTTTAAAGCAACACAGGAATTTTTATTGATTTTTAACTTGGTGCAGTTTAGTAACAGTCCTTTGTAGAAGATTCCAAACTCAGCAACAGAAAACAAGGATATTTTCTCCCAAATAAAGTTCTTTACAAACAGTGTGTTTCAGTGGTATTATTTACAAGCAAATGTCTTTACTTCTTTCATTAGGAAATTTCTCATCTCAGAAACAACAGCTTTATTTGCAGTTAAAGCACACAACGGAACTCAGTAATTCTGTCGGCTCCCTTTAGCTGCTTCAGTTTAAAACACTTCTCAGCTGGTCAGCACAGAACTCAATTGCATCATCTACTTCTCTTCAACAGACAGAGCTTTGCAAGTTTTAGACTAAGAGATTTCCTTTCTCTCTTTTCAAAGCTTTCAGCTATCATGAACCTGAGAACTGCTTCCTGAGATTCTTCCTAGTATTTTACTTCTTTCAATCAGCAGTAACACATAGAGCACATTCCATTTCAGAGCAAGTGGAATCTGGGTCATCTTCCTTATAATCCACCTCCATTTCTTCCTCTGCACTGCCTGATTGTGGAACTTGAATACGTTCAGGTACTTTAAGGTTTATATGCTTTAACAGCTTAAACAATTTCTCCCATTGAACTGCCTTTCTTTCTCTTGGTAAAACATTAACAGGCTTTGTTTGCTTGGCTTTATCTACAAAACCCTTCTTCCTGTTCTGCGTGCTAGCAGGTATAACTATCTCCTCAGTATCTGAGTCAGAGTTATAAGCATTAACTCTTTCCAACTTTCCTCTCCTACCTTGGAGCTTAACTGTGGGAGTTTCACAGCTGTGACATCTGTTGGAGGTAGCGTCCTCTGAGTCAGAGCTGCTCAGGGAATCACTGCAGGATTTTCTTCCAGCTTTCCTGGGCTTTCTCAGCCTGAAGATTTGTCTTTCTTCAGAAGAAGCTGAACCTTCCTGTTCTAGCTTTCCTACAGCCAGCCTTTTGCCCTTCTCTCTCCTAGAAGGAAAGTACTCAGCCTGTCCTCTGGCCTTTCCCCAGCTGCTGCTTCTCAAGCTGTTCCCGTGACTTCCAACACCTCCCAGGCTTCTAACAGTTCTACCGAGTCCATTACTTTCTGTTTGCTTAACCTTAAATGCTGGGCAGTGTGCCTCCCCCTCTGGCTCCACCCACAGGTGTCCCTTATCCTTACTTAGGGTTGCCATGGAGTCTGGGTGTGGCTTCAGCCTAGCTCTGCAAGCGTGGTTTCTTTCACTGCTTTTACTTTTGCACATGTGTTTAGGTGAGCCCATCCCCCTTAAAGAAGGAAAAGTTCCTTTTTCCTCTATTTCCCAGGGCTGTGCTACACTCTCCTTACCACAGTATGTACCTCCATGGCATAAATGCAGAGAACAAAAGCCTCTTTCATTTGAAAGAAAACTTTGGAATGAGAGGACATTGGTTGAGGGTGAAAGTGATTTGACTCAGGAGAATTCTGAGGAAATATTTCTTTCTCTAGGAACAAGCAGGAAGTCAGTCCTCACATATGGGTGATGTCGGCGCTGATGGAGACCGCACAGAAGCATCTCCCCAGCTTTCAAAGAAAGCCTTTGGGAGATGCCACCACTTATATGTGGTCCCCTTCCTGCCCAAGGGTGCCATCTTGCTCAGTCTGTTTTTTTCCGCAGAGTCCAATGGACATATGTCCTGTCTCCCCAGAAAAATCCTTGACAAAACTGTTCCAAAAACTTAGTTTTCTGGTAGTCATACTGGTTCCACTTCCTGCCTCAAGTCGATGCTTTCTGGTGCCATTCTCGGCCGCTTTTTCATTGAGGTTTCCCTTGACCGGCAGTCGTGCCTTTTTTTCACCTAGGGGTCGTTGACCCCATCTGGTGTCTCCCACCATGTCTCCCGGTGGGTTCAAAAAGTGTGACCGCTGCAGTCAAAATATGTCCATTACTGACACCCATGACCACTGCTTGGGCCAGACCATGACAGCACCTCCTGTGACCTCTGTCGAGCCACGTCGACCAAAACCAGCAGGAAATAGAGTTGCAGGAAAAGTTGTTCCCCAGATCTGACTCGGTACCCACCTCCCTGGAACCAAGCTCCAAACCAAGCACATCCCGAGATGTCTGGACATCCTCGGAGTCTCACAGCTACGGGGCCTCCAAGGAGACCCCAGAGCCAGAGAATAAGAAGTCAAAGTCTGCCGAGGTTGCACCAGAGAAACCCGGGTAAACCCCATGGAGAGACTCGAGCGACTGCGAGAAGTGCCTTACCAAGGTCCTCAAAAAGTATTCCTTGAGACCATCAGAATGACAGTCCTGGAGCAGAGCATCACTGCTATCCTGGCCCTGCGGCAGGTGATCATGGCCAGTTTATCTGCCTCATCTGCCCCGATGACTGGGCCCTCTTCTGTGAGGGAGTCTGTGGTCATCAAGCTGAGCATTGAGTGCCCCCAGCCTTGAGACAGTCCTTGGCACTGGTTGAGTCCCGGTCCCGTTCGTTGGGTCTCCAGTCCCTGCCGGCCAGGATCCACGACTTGGACCCCAGGTCCTCTGCAGGCCATTGACCTTTCGACGCCAGCCTCGACACAAGGAGTCACAGGGCCTCGGACTCGCTGTCACCACTCAACTCCAAGTGAGAGATGGAGGACGAGGCATCCCTGGACACCAGAAGCCACCAAGACATCCCCTTGGACCCATCTTTCCAGTGCCTCGACAACACTGTCCTCCTGAGGGCGTGGCCTTCCACGACTTCGTCAAGGATATGGCCAGGGTCCTCTTGGTGCAGACCAAGGCAGAGGAGGACCCATGCACCAAGGAGTTGGAGATTTTCCAGTATGAGACCCCTCCCAGAGAAACCCTCATGGTGCCCATACAGCCGGTCCTCGAGAGGCTGTTAGTCTGAATGTGGGAGATGCTGGCGTCAGTGCTGATAGTTAGCTGTCAGCTCGATACTATGTATCGCATCCAGAAAGGACCAGGGTTCCACAAACCCCAGCTCCCACACAATTCCATGGTCGTTGGGTCATCCATGCAAAAGCTCAAGAACCAGAAGACCCACTGCTCCATCCCTCCTGGTAGGGAGGCTCAGGCCCTCAATGCCCTCGGGTGCAGCTGTTATCAAGGCTTGATGTTGGGTTGCCTGATCCAAGCCTATGAACTCTACATATGCATGTATCTAAAGGAACTGGCCAAGGAGCTGACAGGGTTTGCAGTAGGCCTCGTCGGGGAACCTTTCCAACAGTTCCAGAACCTGACTTCGGGAGTGCTAGACTGTTCTCCCTATGATGGCTTTGAGTCGGTAGCTTGAGTTGCGGCGGCTGGCATCGGGGCCCAGTGCCAGGCCTGGCTGCAATCATCCGAACTTGAGCAGAGGGGTCCGGGACAAACTGCTCGATCTCACCTGCACCGGTGAGAACCTCTTCGGCAAACCCATGGCCAACAAAGCTTCTGGAATTGAGGCCAACCTTATGACCCGTCAGAGGCTCTCCAAGAAGACCTCATTTCATCTCCACAAACCAGCGTTGTGGGGAAGGGTGCCTTTGCACAGGATCATCAGTACCAGCCCTACTCTGGCTATCCAAAAATAATGAAATTACTCTATTAACAACAGCACCTATTAAAAGGAAACATAAAATTGTGGGAGTAATTCAAAAATTCACAAACTTTAAAATAATGGCTCAGGGACGTCTCAGACCAACCGGCTTAAAACAGAGACACAAAAGTGTCTAAGAACGCCGCAATAGCATCAAGGACTGTCCACCGGCCATAAAATTAACATTTTCAATACTCCTACAAAATGTGTCAAAAACAGTACAAAGCCTCCCATTGGGCATCAGAATTAACAGCAGATGCACCTTCCAACGCAAACAGCGTTTTCTCCTTACATAAATCAGCGATATGGGACTGGGAAAAACTTAACGTGTCCTTCCAAATCACATGACCTTCCATTATTGTACTTGTACAGAATAGTCTCAGGTCAATTCACAGAGTAATAAAAAGTGACCAAAAATAATGAAATTACTCTATTAACAACAGCACCTATTAAAAGGAAACATATAATTGTGGGAGTAATTCAAAAATTCACAAACTTTAAAATAATATGTTTCCTTTTAATAGGTGCTGGAAGGACACGTTAAGTTTTTCCCGGTCCCATATCGCTGATTTATGTAAGGAGAAAACGCTGTTTGCGTTGGAAGGTGCATCTGCTGTTAATTCTGATGCCCAATGGGAGGCTTTGTACTGTTTTTGACACATTTTGTAGGAGTATTGAAAATGTTAATTTTATGGCCGGTGGACAGTCCTTGATGCTATTGCGGCGTTCTTAGACACTTTTGTGTCTCTGTTTTAAGCCGGTTGGTCTGAGACGTCCCACAGGCAGTACCTAAGGTTCATGGTAGGAAGAGGGCGATACAGAGTGCTACCCTTTGTCCTGGCCTCCGCACCCGAGGGTTTTCACAAAATGCATAGCAGTGGTCTCTGCCCACCTGCATCTGCAAGGGGCCTTTGTCTTCCCTTACCTGGACTTCTGGGTTATTAGGGGCAGCACGGCTGCAGAGGCCTAGCAGGCCACAGGGCGTGCAACTCTCCTGCTGCAGCACTTGGGGTTTGTCATCAACTACCCCAAATCTCATCTCACTCCAGCCCAGAGTCTGGAGTTCATAGGTGCTCAGTTGGACACCCTGCAGGCCAAGGCTTTTCTGCCTGGGGAAAGGGCAGACTACCTCAGGGAGTTAGCAGCAAAGGTGCAGCACCATCGCTTTGTACCAGCCTGTCTCCTCCTTCGCCTTTTGGGCCACATGGCCTCCACGGTCCATGTGACCCCGCTAGCCCACCTGCATATGCGAACAGCCTAGTGGTGTCTCCTCGCTCAGTGGACGCAAGTCACAAGCAGATTGCGGGAAAGGATCAGGATAACATGCCAGCTGGCAGAGTTCCTCGACTGGTGTCAACTTCCCTGCCACCTCCGGGCCAGAATACCCTTCCAGGCACCCCCACCCTAGAGGGTCCTTGCCATGGACGCCTCTCTCCTTGGGTGGGGGTCTCACTGCGAGGACCGTTGCACATAAGGCAGCTGGTCCCAAGGGGAATCCCTGCTACAGATCAATCTTCTGGAACTCAGGGCGATCTTTCTGGCACAAGGGCGTTCCGCCACCACCTGTGACACCAGTCTGTTCTGGTACAGACTGAGAAAAAGGTTGTCATGTTCTACGTCATCAAGTAGGGGGGGACCTCCGGTGACATCATCGGGACCAATGGTGGTGTAGCGAGGGAGCTCCATCATCAGAGCCTGAAGTAAGGGGGTAAATGTACCCCTAAGAGCGAAAAGTGAAAGGGGAAATGCAAAGGGAGCATTGGTGACCGGCCCGGTAAAGGGGAGAGGAAATTTGAGCCAGAGCATCCCGGCAGGAGCGCCGCAGCGAGCAGGGGCATACTGTGGGCGGTATGCTCAGCAGACCGCATGGCAGGCCTGAACGGTGGAGGAGAAAGTGTCCGGGTGGCGAATCCACGGAGGAGTGCAGGGCAGAGTTGTTGCCACCGGTAAAGCATCTTACATTGCTGCTTGAGTAGAGGACCATGTGGCAGATCGGCAGTGGGGAGCGCAGCACAGACGGCAGCAAAAGGTGCAGAGACACAACCTGGACTTGCTAGAGGGAGCTGTGTGTGGGAGCAGATATCCCCAAGTTGCATGAGGAGGTGTATGAGCGGTGGATCGTTGGGCTGGCTGGCGCTGAGAACGGGGGAGTAAAGAGGACCAGAACGGAGCATCGGAGAGAGGAGACGCAGCAGCGGCACAGTCGGGGAGCTTTGGAGTGTGGGAGCCAGAGTCCAGAGTGAGCCAGCAACAGCGGGATAGGACAGCAGACCTGTGGAGCAGCAGTGGACAGATGAAGAAGGCCTAGGAGCTTGGAGGAGAGTCCTTGAGAACAAGGTGAGAAGGGGAGCAGAGTAAGGGCCTGGTGGGCAAGAGGAGCTGAACCTGCAACAGAAAGAAGGACCAGCTTCAGAACGTGGGAACAGGGTGAAGTACTGCCCTAGTGGATTGCATCTGACCAGGTGAACGCGGTCTGCTAGAAGCTTAAGAGGGCGGAAGAGACAGCAGGGGAACGGGGCCTTAAGAACCATCGTGCAAACTTGTTAGCAGCCCAGTGACAGTATGGAAAAAAATAAAGGAGGCCTGACAGCACGGAAGAAGTTGGCAGACTTTCGATCCCCCTATGTCGCAGTTAAAGGAGGAAGAGAGGGGGAGAAAGAGGACCGAAGACAGCCTGAGGAACCAAATGAACTGGCGGAAGAGCTGGAGCAGTGCTGCAGCCCAGGAGGAGTAGTGAAGTTGAAAGAATGGCTCACCGGGCTTAAAGATGAGATTAAGATGGACATTGGTGGGGTGACACGTGAACTCAAGGAGTTCATACAATCTCTGAGGCAAGATATTGTGGATATTGGAAATCGCATGTAAGAAATAGAGACTCAGATGGAGCAATAAGGGGAGGTGATTGACGAGTTACAAAAAGGCTGGGAGGACCTCAAACGTGCTCAAGAGGAGCAGCAGGTGAAAGTAGAAGATCTGGAGGATAGATCTCGGAGATGTAACTTACGTGTACGGGGTCTCCAAGAGGGATCTAAATACCGAAATTGTGAAGAAGTGATTGTTAAAATCTTCAGATCCTTGATAGTGACCGCGGACCCAGAGGGGGATACTACGATAGAGCTTTCGCAAATAGAGTTCGCACACAGGGGCTTAGGCCCGGTAAGAGACAATAAGCCAAGAGATATAGTAGTGTGCCTGGGCTATTTCAAGACCAAAGAATGGCTACTGAGCGCGGCGAGGAAATCACGGCAGTTCACATGGGATGAACATCCACTGGAGCTTTTTCAAGATCTCTCCGTGGGAATATTGCAGCGCCAATGCAACCTTAAGGAGGTAATGACATATTTGCGAATGGAGGACATAAGATATAAATGGTTGTTCCCGTTTGGTTTACTGATAACCGCCAAGGGAAAGTCGAGAAGGGTACAGACCAAAGAGGAAGCCTGGATGGTGCTGAAAGAATTGGGTCTACCTAACCTACCAGAGGTGGACAGTCCATCAGCTGGACAGCCGACAACAAATGCATAGCCATCCAACTCATCAAAGAATGCCCAGCGATGGCAAAGAGTTCCAGCGGCGGGCAGATGACTGTCGAGGCTAAATAGAGAGTCAAGGAGCGCAAGCGGCGGAGAAAGGAGCTGGCTGAAATAGAGGACATTGTGTTCAGTGTTCTGCTGTAATGTATTTTTCTGATAATGCTGTAGTATGTAGATAAGTGGGAGATGGTAACGGATTAATGAATAAGAGCAAGGGGGGGGGGCGGGAAGGGGATAGATGGATGGGGATGTATACATAAATGGTAGGAGAGTTAGGGTAATGAGAGGGGAGGTTAGAGGGGATGGGAGAAAGGGGTTGGGGTAGGGGACAGGTAGCTTGGGTAGTGTCAGCCAGGGATTTTTTGGGAGTGCAGTGTAGCGATAGAGGGGGATGTGGAATGGAGTGGTATAGACAGGCATGGCCTGATAATCAGTCACCATAATAGAAGACAAATCTCTCTTTATGAGAGGGGGGAAGGGTAGGGGAGGTGGGGAGGATGGGGGGGGGTAGAAAAGGGGAGGGGGGTTAGGGGTAACATTGGAAGGGCTGGAAGAATAAGGGGGGAATGGAGGAATGGGTGAATTAAAAATAGTTACATTAAATGTAAAGGGACTAAACTCACCATTTAAACAACAGAAACTGTCGACTGAGCTTGCTCGCCAAAAGGTGGAGATAGTGCTGATTCAGGAAATGCATCTGACAAAAACAACAGAGTATCTGGTCAAGCCCAGGGGATATGGGGTATGTATCCATGCTTCTAACATTGTAGAAAAGAAAAAAGGAGG
Organism: Ichthyophis bannanicus; assembly: GCA_033557465.1. NCBI lineage: Eukaryota > Metazoa > Chordata > Amphibia > Gymnophiona > Ichthyophiidae > Ichthyophis > Ichthyophis bannanicus. The sequence goes on from CM066031.1 coordinate 370,839,618, forward strand.
AGTTGCTATATTGTTGGCTACCAGGTTAAAGATGCAGATGCACTCTATTGTAAGGGATAAGGTGGGGAGATATGTCTTAGTGCGGTTGAAAGTGGGGCATGCATGGTACTGTATAGTAAATGTATATGCCCCAACAGGAGCCCAATGTGAATTCTGGACAAAACTGAATGAGGATGTGGGTAAAATTGGGGAGGGTATTCTTATCTGGGAAGGAGATTTTAATCTTACGTGGAATCCAGCTCGGGACGCTACTGGGACAAGAGTGGGTAAGCGGGCGGACAGGAATAGGTACCGTGAGTTTGTCGCGCAGCATTGTTCGATTGATGCATGGCGACTACAACATCCTGGGAGGAGACCATTTTCATACTTTTCACCGGTACATGGGTCCTACTTGTGCACAGATGCCATCTGGGTTTCAAAAGAGGTGGGGGGTCGGATTATGGGGGCAGAAATGGAATCTATTACATGGTCTGACCATGCTCCAGTGGTGGTAAGTTTGCAAATGGAGGATGAGGGGAAAGGAATCCAGTTCTAGAGGCTGAATGAGTCATTGTTGGAAGATGGGAGGGTTCAGGAGGACATAGAGAGGGAAACCCGGGAGTACTTCAGAATTAATGATACTGGGGAGGTTGCGTGGGGAGGAGTATGGGATGGGTACAAGTCAGTGGTGCGAGGAGTATTAATTAAATGGGGGGCACGGACCAAGAAGGAAAAAGAGAGCAGGGAGGGGGCTCTGAGGGCAAGATTGATGGAACTGGAAGACTTAGATGGGCAAGTGCAGATGGGAAACTATAGGGGGCAGGTGCTGGCAGTGTGAGCCCAGTTAAATGAGCTGCAGGCAGAAAAGATACAGTATCGGATGCAGCTCTTATGGCAGGAGGTTTTTGAGGGGGGAAATAAAGCGGGGAGATATCTGGTGCAGAGGCTGAAACAGAGGAAGCTGCGCTCACAGATCATCCGAGTCCACAAAAGGGGAGGGGCCCTAGTAACTAAGGATGGGGAAATCAGAGATGCTTTTAAGGAATATTATCAGGAGCTGTACAAAGCCAGGGATTCCCCACAGGATGAGAGAGTAAAAAGCTACCTTGACTCTATAGACTTGCCGAAACTGGAGGAGGGGGAGCAAGAGGAAATAAGTAGGCCCATATGAGGAGAGGAGGTGCAGAGGGCAATTAAGCAGTTAAAATTAGAGAAGGTGTTGGGGCTGGAGGGGTAACAGCGCAATTTTATAGACGATTTGGGAACCTCTTAATCGAGCCCCTGGTGACGTTATTCAATCAATCAAGGGAGGGAGGGAAGTTAGCGGGCACAATGGGGTGGGCGGGTATAACGGTCATACACAAAGAGGGGAAGGACCCACAAGAGTGTGCATCTTATAGACCCATCTCATTGCTCAATCTGGACGCTAAATTGTTAGCTAAGATACTCACCACGAGGTTAAATAAGATTATAGGAAAATTGATACACCCAGATCAAGCGGGCTTTATCCCGGTAGGCAAGTTACTGATAATATTAGAAAGATCCTTAATATTATCTGGTCCGTAGAACAGAGCAGGGAGGAGGCCTTACTTGTGTTGCTGGATGCGGAAAAGGCTTTTGATCAGGTGTCCTGGCCTTTTCTCTTCCAGGTATTGGAGAAAGTGGGGTTGGGGAAGGAGTTTTTAGCATGGGTGAAGGCACTGTACAATCAGCCCAAAGCTTGTGTGCGGGTGAATGGGGCCCATTCGGGCTTTTTTGAACAGGGGAGGGGAACAAGGCAGGGATGTCCCCTATCACCGCTGCTTTTTGCAATAGCGATGGAACCCTTTGCACAGCGGGTGAGAGATCGGGAGGATATATTGGGAATAAGGGTGGGGAGGAATGCATATAAGATTTCGATGTTTGCAGACGACATTATCCTAAGCGTGGCCCGACCCAGAGTAAGCATTCCAATAGTAATGTGGGAATTGGAAGAGTATGGTAAGCTATCGGGCTTCACAATTAATTGGGCTAAATCAGAAATTTTAAATTTGGCGGTGCCTGGGGATGTACAAGATCGTTTGAGTAAGAAATATCCCTTTAAATGGGCTCGGGAGAGCATCCGGTACCTAGGTATCCGTATAAGCAATAAGATGGCAGTGCTATATCAATTAAATTATGTGAAGGTATTCGGGCAGATAGAGAGCTGGTTGGAGGGGTGGGGAAGGGGTTCTCCAGGACCAAGCAGGAAGTCAGTCCTCACATATGGGTGTCATCGGCGCCGCATTTCCCCAGCTTTCTATGAAAGCCTTTGGGAATGCAGGCACGCATGCGCGGTTCCCTTCCCGCCTAAAGGTGCCATCTTACCTCAGTCTCTTTTTTTCCGTGAAGCCCACCGGACGTGTGTCCAGTTTTCCTGGTTAAAATTAGATTTTTCAGCGATTTTTTGCTCTTTTTCTACCGGTTCGACGCCGGTTCCCCTCCCGCCGGGTTCGGTACACCGGTATCGCGCCCGATTCTTCTTTTTCGGTTTTTGCCCTTCGTGGCTGGCGTTCGCGCCCTTTTTTCTCTTTTTCCCTGGAAGGCCGGTCCTTTGACCTCGCGGGGACTCTTTTTTCCCCGATGGCTTCCAATGGTTTTAAGAAGTGTGATCGGTGTAAGAAACTAATGTCTCTCACCGACACACACGACTGCTGCCTTCGGTGCCTCGGCCCCGACCACGATCCTAAGTCGTGCAGGGCCTGTGGAAAAATGTCTTCCAAGGCACTACGAAGTCGCCAGCAGCAAAAGGAAAGGCTTTTCTCGGACTCAGCCTCCGGCCGGGCCCGGACCTCGTCTGAGGCCTCGACATCTCGGGATTCCGATCCCGAGCACCGTCGAAGCTCCTCGGACAGGGGGTCCCCCGACCGGGAACGCAAGAGGAAGAAACGGCTCACGAGGGCGTCGTCGGAAGAGGTCCCTGGCTCCTTGAGGGCCAGGTCTAAGACCCCTGACCGTCGCCCCGGGCCTGTGGAACCGGAGAAGCCTGCCAAAGTTCCTCGTGTGGAGCCGGAGTCTGCTGGACACGTAAGCCCCATAGTCCTCGTGGACTCTCCTCCCAGGGAGCCGACGTCAGGTCCGGCGCCGCCGGGGCCCGAGTCGGTGGCTGCTGTGTCTCCCGAGCTGAGTCTCAGGATGACAGCCTTGGAGAGCAGAATGTCTGCCTTCATGGAGCAGCAGCGGGCACTGATGGCCAGCCTGTCTGGCGCATCTGCCCCGACCACCGGGACATCGACGTCGAAGTCGACCCCGGAGACCGAGCCGATACTCGAGTCCATTGTGGCTCGGAGTCGACCTCGGTCGTGGTCTCCCTTGACCTCCCGTTCAGGACCGAGGGCATCGACGCCGGTGCTTCCGACGTCGGGGCGGGTGCTCCAGGGCCCCGCGGGGTCGGACCCCGACTCTTCCTCAGACAAGTCGGCTTGGGAGACGGAGGACAAGGAGTCTCCTGATACCTTTAAGACTCGGTGCGTCCCTTCGGACTCACCGCAGTCTGAGCCCCGGAGTAGGTCCCCCCGGGAGGACACCCAGTTCTCGGAGTTTGTCCGGGATATGGCCACTACCTTGGCTATTCCGGCGGATCCCGAGGAAGAGCCTCAAGCTGAAGAGCTCGAGGCGCTGCAGTATGACTCTCCTCCGAAGGAGGCCTTTACTGACCCGGTTCCTCCGATGCTGGAACGGCTCCTCTTCTGTATGTGGGAGGCACCGGCCTCGGCGCCGGTTCTTAGCAAGCGAGTCGATTCAATCTATCGGCTCCGGAAGAGCCCTGATTTTCAGAAGGCACAGCTACCACACCATTCCATGGTTGTGGAATCGGCCATGCATCGTCTGAAGAGTCAGAAGATGCACTCCGCGGTGCCTCCTGGCAGGGAGGCCCGAAACCTCGATGGCGTCGGTAGAAAGTGCTTTCAGGGCTCGATGCTTGCTTGCCGTGTCCAGTCTTACCAGCTGTACATGGGCATGTACTTGCGGGATCTGGCCAAGGAGTTGGCCGGGTTCTCTGCTGGTCTCTCCGGGGAACCCTTGAAGAGATTTAAGTCCTTGTCCTCGGGGATTCGGGACTGCTCGAAGTTCATGTCCCACGCCGCCTACAATGGCTTCGAGGCTTCGGCCCGAGTTGCGGCAGCCGGCATCGTGGCTCGACGCCAGGCATGGCTGCAGTCATCGGACCTCGAGCCATGGGTTCAGGACAAGTTGGTCGATGTCCCTTGCCGAGGTGAAAACCTTTTTGGCAAGCCCATGACCGAGAAGGCCGCTCAGCTCGAAACAGAGCACCTTACACGGACAAGGCTGTCTAGGAAGACCTCTGCCCCTTCTCATAAAAAGAAGGGCTCGGGTAAAAAGCCCTTTTACCCGAGGAAGGGCACTGCCTACAAACAGTACCCACAATATCAGGCTGCCCAAGCTGCCCCCCAGGGTCAGCAAGCCTAGGGCCAGGGTAATGGGCCCCGTAGGCAGAGGACCCCAAGCCTCAGGCCCCTGCTACCACTCAGCAGGGTGGGGGTTTTTGACTCCTTGAGCATAGCCTCTCCTCCACTGCTCTCCCAACCCTGCACAGGAGGTCGTCTCACCAGTGGCCCCTTATCACCAGGCACAGTTGGGTGCTGGAGATAGTCCACAAGGGCTATGCCCTCCACTTCCACCAACTGCCACCCCCATACTTTCCAGGGGAGCCTCCAAGGCCTCCTCTGCACACAGACCTTCTCCTTCAGGAGCTTCAGGGTCAGTTGGTGGACAGGGCGATGGAGCCTGTGCCTCCCCACTTGCAAGGTCACGGATTCTACTCCAGGTATTTCCTGGTGCCCAAAAGAACCGGTGGCCTTCGTCCCATTCTGGACCTCAGGAACCTCAACAAGTTCCTAGTGAAAGAAAAGTTCAAGATGCTTACTCTTGGAACCCTTCTGCCCTACCTACAGCAGGGAGATTGGCTATGCTCCTTAGATCTAAAGGATGCGTACACTCACATCCTCATTCATCCAGAGCACAGAAAGTACCTGAGGTTCATTGTGGGAGGAAACCATTATCAGTACAGAGTGCTGCCTTTCGGCCTCACCTCCGCCCCCAGAGTCTTCACAAAGTGCCTAGCAGTGGTGGCGGCCTACCTGAGAAATCAGGGCATCTTTGTCTTCCCCTATCTGGACGACTGGCTCATCAGGGGTCAGACAGGTCAGGAGGCCAATCAAGCCACCCTCAGGACCATTGCTCTTCTACAACGCCTGGGGTTTGTCATAAACTTCGCAAAGTCCACTTTGCTCCCTTCCCAGAACTTGGAGTTCATAGGGGAAAGGTTGGACTCTCCTGGCAAAGGCATTCTTGCCAGTAAACAGAGTCCAAAGGTTGATGGCCTTGGCAAGTCAGTTTCTCAGCAGGTCCCTGGTCTCCGCCAGACTCTGCCTGAGACTTCTAGGCCACATGGCTTCGACAGTACATGTGACCCCCAATGCCAGGCTCCATATGAGGCCTGCACAGTGGTGCCTTCGGACTCAGTGGTCACAGGCCACAGGCAGCCTCAGAGACAGGATAAGGGTGTCCAGACCATTTCTGCACTCCCTCAACTGGTGGCTGCACCCACCCAATCTACTGAAAGGGGTGCCTTTTCAGATTCCAGGGTACACAGTAGTAATGACAACAGATGCCTCCCTGCAAGGCTGGGGAACTCATTGTCTGGGCAAGTGCACCCAGGGCCTCTGGTCCCCCTGGGAAGCTGCACAGCAGATCAATCTCCTCAAAATCAGAGCTATTCGATTAGCACTCAAAGCTTTCACTCCTACCCTGGCTCACCAGTCTGTCCTGATTCAGACAGACAACCAAGTTGCCATGTTTTATGTGAACAAACAGGGCGGAACTGGGTCCAGGATCCTTTGTCGAGAGACTCAGGACCTTTGGTTTTTTGTCCTCCAGCACAACATGCTCCTCAAGGCTGTGTACCTTCCAGGCCAGGACAACTACCTGGCAGACAGGTTAAGCAGGATTCTGCAGCCCCACGAGTGGCAGCTGCATCCTTCGGTAGTTCAGAAGATCTTTCTCAAATGGGGTCTTCCTTTGATGGATCTCTTTGCCAGCCCACTGAACAGGCAACTGCCAAAGTTCTGCTCCAGGCAACCACATCCTCTGCGGATAGCACCGGATGCTTTTCTGATATCTTGGTCTCAGGGCCTCCTCTATGCGTTTCCTCCCATGCCCTTGGTGGCCCGAACCCTGTTCAAGATTCTTCAGGACAAAGCCTCGATCCTGCTGGTAGCTCCCAGATGGCCGAGACAGCCTTGGTTTCCTCTTCTGCTTCAAATGGCGGTGGATCCTCCACTACCTCTGGGGTGGCAACCCGACCTTCTCACACAAGACCAGGGTTCCCTTCTGCACCCCAATCTCAAGTTTCTCAATTTTCTGCACCCCAATCTCAAGTTTCTGGAGGCTGCAAGGGTAGTCTTGGCTCCCTGGGGCCTGCCTCAGGAGGTTGAGGAGGTTGTCCTAGCCTCTAGGAAACAGTCCACTAGGAAAACCTATGCTCTCAAATGGAAGAGGTTTTCTGTGTGGTGTCAGCTACGTACAGAAGATCCTTTCTCCTGTACTGTGCCGGTAGTCCTTCAGTACTTACTGCACTTGTCAAATCAAGGTCTTAAATCCAATTCTGTTCGGGTCCACCTCTCAGCTCTAGCAGCTCACCACTCATTGGTAGAGGGGCAGTCTCTCTCTGGCCACCCTTTGGTGTCCCGCTTTCTCAGGGGCTTGCTTTTGCTCAAGCCTCCCATCCGTCCTGCCCCTGAGTGGGAGCTGAATGTGGTCTTGCAGCAGCTGACTCGCCCACCTTTTGAGCCGATGGCTACTTGTCCACTATGCTTCCTCTCCTGGAAGACACTCTTCCTAATAGCCCTTACCTCGGCTAGGCGAGTAAGTGAGCTTCAAGCCTTGGTCTGTGACAGGCCTTACACCAGGATTTACAGGAACAGGGTAGTCCTCAGGACTCATCCAAAGTTCCTCCCTAAGGTTGTCTCCTCTTTCCACCTCAATCAGGAGGTGGTTCTTCCAACATTCTTCCCTAGGCCTCATGCTAGCCAGGCTGAAGCAGTCCTGCATACCCTGGACTGTAGGAGGGCCTTATCCTTCTACCTTGACCGTACGCAGGGGCATAGAAGGGCTACTCAGCTCTTCGTATCTTTTGACCCCAATAAGTTGGGGGTGGCTGTGTCCAAGTGTACCTTGTCCATCTGGGTGGCTGACTGTATCACCTGGGCTTACAAGGTGGCTGACCTTCCTTTGCAGTGTAGGGTCACGGCCCATCGTGTCAGGGCAATGGCTGCCTCAGTGGCTCATCTCCGCTCTGTGCCCTTGGTAGACATCTGCAGGGCTGCAACTTGGTCTTCAAGCCAGACTTTTGCAGCCCATTACTGCCTGGAGAGGGAGTCCCGTAGGGACAGTGCTTTTGGCCAGGCAGTACTCCGGAATCTCTTTGAGGTTTAGGCAACTCCTGCCCTCCGTTGGGCTACCGGTGGAGGTTGTGTCCTTGAAAAGCCTTTCTTTGCTGCTGAGACTAGAGGGGGTTCTCTTGTTCAGCCTGGGTTCCTCGGTAGCCCAGAGCTAGGGAGTCACCCATATGTGAGGACTGACTTCCTGCTTGGTCCTGGAGAAAGAGTAGTTACTCACCTGTAACAGGTGTTCTCCAGGAGCAGCAGGAATCAGTCCTCACAACCCTCCCTCCTCCCCTTGGAGTTGCAGGTGTACATAGTTTATTTTTCATTTTTGTGTGCTGTTCTTAGCTATGTCATTTGACTGAGGTAAGATGGCACCTTTAGGCGGGAAGGGAACCGTGCATGCGTGCCTGCATTCCCAAAGGCTTTCATAGAAAGCTGGGGAAATGCTCCGCTGGGGCTTCATCGGCGCCGATGACACCCATATGTGAGGACTGATTCCTGCTGCTCCTGGAGAACACCTGTTACAGGTGAGTAACTACTCTTTATCTCTCATGGTTTGGGAGAATAGCGACTGTAAAGATGATGCTAGTGCCCAGATTGCTGTTCTTGTTTCAGACACTCCCAATAGGGGTACCGCAGAATAGACTACATCAGGTACAATGGCTGGTAAACAGATTTATATGGGTACAGAGGTGCCCTAGAGTAGCGATGCGGGTCTTGCAGAGAGCAAAGGGGGAGGGGGGTTGGGAGTGCCCAGTTTGCACAAATATTATGAGGCTGCACAACTGAAAACTATTTATGAGTGGCAAAGCGGCACACGGAAACAGTGACTCCAAATGGAGCATGAGTTTGTAGGGAGTGTGGGCTTGGAACGAGTGATATGGAGGGGGAGTAAAGGTCCTGATACCTATCTCCTCAATCCCATGACAGTGCATAGTTTGAAAATATGGAAACGTTACAAGACACAGCTAGTTCATGATAAAGGCTATATACTGGGTATGACAATTGAGGCATGTTTTGAGAAGGGACAGGGGCCGGAAGAGCGCATCCTCCGCAGTTGGGCCAGCAGAGGGCTGACGCACATACACCAGTTCCTCCACTCCCAGAGGATCTATGAGTTTGAGGGTATTAAGGATCTCTATCGGTTGAAGGGGAGTGATTATTATGCATATTTGCAACTTTGTCACTGTATACGACAACCGAAGGTGTGGAGAGATCTACGGGAAAACAGAGGCTGGTTTGAGGCTCTATGTTCGGTCTCTATGGGTCAAAAGGGGGTCTTGTCCAGAACTTACATAGGTTTGATGGAGGCTGGGGAGGGTAAGCTGAGCTATATGTTGAAATGGGAAGAGGATCTGGGGGTGTGTTGGAATGACTAGGTATGGAACAAAGTAATCCAAACCATAGCACATGTATCAATTGCTACACAAATAAAAGAAAACGCCTATAAGGTATTGTTTAGATGGTACTGGACACCAGTACATAGGAAAAGGACTGGAAAGGGACAGGATGACCTTTGCTGGAGGGGATGTCCTGAGAGGGGGGACTGGATGCATATGTGGTGGAAGTGTGCTTGGATATAGGCCTATTGTGTACAGATTCTTGATGTAATCCATGGCATGACTGGCTAATCAGCCTCTCTTAAATCTATAGCTATCGATTGCAACAACGACCAGAGACATGCTTGCTGCACCACATAGAGGAGGATATCCCTAGACGGGAAGTGGGGGTACTGCATCACTGCATAGTGGCAGCTCGATGCGAGATAGCCCTACATTGGGGGGGGGGGGGAGCAGAGCACGCCACAACTGACAGGCTTCATTAGAAGAGTGGCAGAGGTGAGCTTAATGCACAATTTGACAGAGCAGCGCCATGGGAACGGGGTGAGCAGTGCGGAATAATGGAAGGGGGTGAGGAGGTGGTTGGAGGCTTGGAGGGAGGAGGAGAGGGGGAGGAAGGAGGATGTACGGTTGGCTGCATGGTGGGGCACTTAGTATGGATGTGTGGTATAAGTACTGATTCAGCGGGCAGTGAACTGGAAGGCGTGAGATCTGTATAAGTGAAAGTAGGCCAAGGGGGGGAGGGGGGAAGAAGGGGGGTGGGCAGTATAGTTAGGGGGGGATAGTTGGGGAGGGTTCAGTAGGAATGTGTGTACTCGTAAGATGGACAATTAAAGATGGTGGAAGGTTACATTTTAAAAAAAAAACGGAGTGTGTGCGAGCCTGACAACTCAGCTCTTTTCCAGTTCGGATATGGGTTCACCACTGAGCAGCAGATATGTCCTTCAAGTCCTAGTTGACTTAACTAGCGTTTAAAGAGAAGCTTTTGTTTGGGGTGGACTTGGATGGGGAAATGAATGGTGTCTACCACTCAGCGATCCTTGGTTACCTAGGCCCAATCCTGGTAGGAAAGGAAATGGGTGAGTCCATACCTCATCACCTCCTGAAAGATAGGCCAAAGGTGTCTGGGAGGCGTGCATCCTCTTCCTCAACTTATGTCCATTTTCCTTATCCATGCTACTCGAACTCCCAAGGTTCCTGGGACTCCTGTAGTTACTGCCCTGGAAGCCCCTCCTTCTCTTCTTCTTCTGGTTTTTGGTCCCGGACTCGGTCCTTTTGTGGGGCTTACTAGCCCAGGGATTCTACCACCTTCAGAAGTGCCACCTCCCATACTGCACAATGATGGGTTGGGGGCCCATTCCAGTGGGCAGCAAAATGTGCCTTTTCTACCAGGAGGGGGCCTGGGTCACCAAGGATCATTGGGCAGTAAACACCATTCAGCATGGCTGTGCTCTGGAATGCAGAAAGCTTATCGCAGATGCCTTTGTCATTTACACATCTGGTTCTGTAGCCAAGAGAAGCACCTTTCAGATCATGCTGGAAAGGTTGCTATGTCTGCTGGTGGTGGCTATGTCAAGCAGGGCAAGGGCCGATACTCCATCTACTTTGTGGTGCCAAAATAAGAAGCTTCCTTTTGGCCAATCCTTGACCTCAAGGGAATCAGTGCTCATCTGCACATCCTGTAGTCTGTGATCCAGGTGGAACGCCACAGGGAATTCCTTGAGTCGCTGGATTTATCCACATCCATATCTGATAGGATCAACAGCGCTTTCTCTGTTTTGCCATGCTTATCTCTCATTTTCAGTTTGCTGCTCTTCCCTTTGGCTTCTCCACCGCACCAAGGATGGTGGTGGTGGCTACTGCACTGAGGCGCCAAGGGATTTGTGTTCACCCATATTGGCTTATCCAGGCCAAGTCACAGTTTAAAGCATCTCTGGTTTTGACCTGTGTGATGCAGTTCCTGGAGAATATCGGCTGGGTGATCAATTGATGAAAGAGCCACTTGGAGCCTTCCCAATCACTGGAATATATGGGAGCATGTTTTGACACTCTGGTAGGAAAAATCTTCCAATGCGGGAAGAGAATGAAAAAATTGTTGACCCAGTTGGCAGCCCTCTGATCTCAGCAGGCTCCCAGATTTTGGGATTATCTTTAGCTTCTTGGATTGATGGTGGCAGCGCCAATCAAAGTGGTGCCTTGGGTGCAAGCTAATATGAGGCCGCTTCAGAGGTCCTTGCTGTCTTCTTTGTGGTCTCCAAGCTCTCAGGAGTTCGAGGTCAGGCATCCCCTTCAGCCGGAGGTAGTGTCCAGCATTGGTGGTGGCAGCAGCCACAGCATCTGAGGAAGGGGTATGTCACTGGATGATCGCTTGTGGCTTCTCCTGTCAATGGATGCTAGCCTGTTCGGCTGTGGAGCCCATCATGAGAACGATGCAGCTCCTGGCCAATGGGGCAGACAGATATCAGCATGGAACATTGACTTTCTTGAGGCAAGAGCCATTTGTTTGGTCCTTTTGTACTTCTGGACCCTAGTCAAGCAGAGCAGTCCAGGATTACTCGGACAATGACATGGCAGTAGTGTATGCCATTTGGCAAGGTGGCATGAAGAATACTGAAGTGGCCCTGGAAATGGCTCTCATGTTCTCTTGGGTGGAAAGGAACCTGTTAACTGTATCTGCGCAAAACATTGTTGGAATCAACAGCATGGAGGTTGACTTCCTCAGTTGCCACTCTCTCGATCCTGGTGAATGGGACCTGAGCCAGACAGCATTTCAGCAAATTCTATGCCTCTGAGGTCGTCGCAAGATGCATCTGATGCTGATTTGATCCAGTGCCAATGTGTGTAGATTCTTCAGTCGCCGCAGAGAAATAGGCTGCGAGGACATCAGTGCCCTAGTTGAGTCCTGGCAAAAGAACTGCCTGCCATATGCGTTTCCTCTGTGGCCACTCATAGGACATGTGCTTTAATGGACAGAGTGACATCTGGGCTGGATGGTCCTGGTGGCACCAGATTGGCCACAAAGGCCGTGGTTCAGGGGCCTGGTGTGGCTCCTGTAGACACATCCTCTGCAACTACCCCTAACCTGGGTGCTGTTGCTTCAAAGGCCACTTCTTCTAAATGGCCTGGCTCCCTTCTCACTTACAGCTTGGTTCTTGAGAGGCATCACCTATTGCATAAGGGTTATTCGCCTGCTGTGGTTTCCACATTCACCTAGACGAGAAGAGGATTTATCAGCTTGGCCTGTGTGCAGGCCTGGTGTCTTTTCGAGCATTGCTGCTGTGGGCATCAGACTAGACCTAGTATGGCAGACTTGCCATCCTTGCTTGTCTTTTTTCAGGATGGCCTGGACAAATGTATTTCCCTTAGTTCCCTGAAAGTTCAGGTGTCAGCCTTATCCTGCTTCAGAGGATCGGTAGTGGGGCATTCCATTTCCTTGCACCCAGACATTAACCGTTTCCTTCCGTGGGTAGAGCATCTAAGTCCTCCCCTGTGTTCAGTCATTCCTTCATGGGATCTCTGAACATAAGAAATGCCATATTGGGTCAGATCAAGGTCCATCAAGCCCAGTATCCTGTTTGCAACAATGGCCAACCCAGGTCACAAGTACCTGGCAGGTTCCCAAAAAGGTACATAGGTTGCACAGTGCTTGTCCTGGGGTAAGCAGTGGATTTCCCGGGTTCTCTTTAATAATGGTTTATGGACCTTTCTTCCAGAACTTGTCCAAACCTTTTTTTAAACCCAGCTACACTAACAGCTTTTACCACATCCTCTGATAACAGAAAAAGACCACATGGCCTATCTACTCTGTCCTTCCATATCAACAGCTACAACAATCCCCTTTTTTCCTTTAAAGATCCTCTGTTTGTCCCATGCTTTTTTGAATTCAGTTACTGTCCTCATCTCTTATTAGTCTTAAATAGGTCACATTGTAGCTTCATTGTGTGTCCTCTAGTCTTTCTACTTTTTGATGGCATAAAGAACCGTTTTACATTTAACCTTCATTCATTTATTTATAGACCTTTATCATATCTCCCCTCAGCCATCTTTTTTTCAAGTTGAAGAGCCCTAACCTTTTAAGCCTTTCCTCAATGGGGTATCCTTCCATCCCCTTTATCATTTTGGTGGCTCATCTCTGTAACTTTTCTTATTCTGATATATATCCTTTTTATGATATGGCGACCAGAATTGCATACAATATTCAAGGTGTGGTCGCACCATAGAATGATAATATCCTTCGTTTTATTCACTATTCCTTTCCTTATCATTCCTAGCATTCTATTTGCCATCTCAGACAGAAATCCTGGCCACACTGTCCCCCACCATGCCGAGCTGCTCCGCCTACCCCGCTGCCACCGATTCTGTCTTGGAGGGCGGGCAGCAGCAGTAGTAGTTTAAAAGTGGCAGCTTATTTGCCCCGGCAGGCCATGTGCTTCAGCACACATGGCCTGCCACTTTTAATCCCCCTCTGACAGTAACTTGCATTGGAGGGGATCAGAAGTAGAGGTCATGTGTGCCGCAGTACATGGCCTACCGTAAACAACAAAGCAGCGGCCACCCAGCTTAGATAGTGGATGGGATGGCCCTCGTTGAAGTATCAGTTTGCTGCGGCAGCTGCTGTTCTTCAGTTGGTGGTATGTGCAGGCTTGACTTCTCGAGCTCTCAGCCAAATCTAGAGATGCCAGGAACTCCCCTTGGTGCACCCATCTGCCACTTTATTGCAACCTCCTCCTTTCTGGTTTCCCTCTGAATCATCTCTCTCTCCTTCAAGCTGTTCAAAACTCAGCTGCGCAGCTAATCTTCTGCCATCCTCGATATGCTCATATAACCCCTTTTCTTAAACCACTTCACTGACTCTCTATTCGTTTCCATATCCATTTCAAATTTCTCCTACTGACCTATAAGTGCACTTATTCTGTTGCTCCTCATTACCTTTCCTCTCTTGTCTCTCCCTACACCCCTCCTCAGGAACTCCTTTTCTGGCAGATCCCTTCTGTCTGTGCCCTTCTCTTTTACTGCCAACTTCAGACTTTGATCCTTCTTCCTTGCTGCTCCTTATGCTTGGGATAAACTACCTGAGTGTGCATCAAGCTTCATCTCTGACCCTTTTCAAATCCAGGCTGAGAACTCACCTTTTCGAGGCCACTTTTGGATCTTGATCGGCTTAGTCTCTTATGTGTTTCCTTACCATTCCCCTAGATATATTCTTGCCCACAGCTATTGTGTTGTCTGTCTTGACTAGATTGTAAGCTTGTACATATATCTGTACAGCGTTGCGTACTCCTTGTGGTGTTACACAAATAATAAGCAGTAGTAGAGCTCTGCTCCAGTGGATTTAGTATTTTCCACTGGATGATTCTACTCCTCTTTTGGAGTCTGCTAGGCCTTCATTTCTGATGCCATGTACGTCTGATACATATAGCAGCCAGGGATTGTGCCCTGTCAACGGTAGCAAGGCGTTGGCTGGGCTGTGACATGGTGCAGCGGACTCATTTTCCAAAGCCTGGTTGCCCATCTGGCCTTAGAGGGATGCTTTTGTTCGATCCAGTTTGGAGAAGTTGGTGAAGGACCTGGGTGAGACAAAATCTTTCTGCCTTCCAGAGGACAGATCCGAGGGGCCTGTAATGCGGGCAGGAGCTTTTTCTCCATCAGCCTCTGCCTGCTCCTCATGGGCGTGCTGGTCAGCCTCCTGGGGGTCTTGGTACTTCCATCACTACCGGCCTGGAAAGCCTTTCTTCCCCTCTGCTTATAGACGTCGGGTTCATTCTTGGTCCTTTTGTGGAGCACTTGGGTCCAGGATCCCAGATCCATCGAGAGGAGGATCATCTATCTTGAGGCGAAGGCCATCAGGTTGGCTCTCCTGTGTTTACGGTCCCTGGTTGAGGGCCAGGCTGTTCAAGTGTTCTCGGACAACGCCACAGTGGTGGCTTATGTCAATAGACAAGCAGCACAAGGAGTGCTTGGTGTAGCACTGGAGAATGGCTCTTCTGTTTGCCTGCGTGGCGAAGAACCTCCTAGTTTGTTGGCTCTGCACATTGCCAGGGTGGATACTATAGAAACAGATTTTATCAGCTGGCACTCTCTGGTTCCGAGAGTGGGAGTTGAGTCAGGAGGCTTTTCAGTTGTTTCTGCGCCACTGGGTCACCCCGAGAGGGATATGATGGTGACTCGTTTAAATATCAAAGTGTGCCGCTTCTTCAGTCGCTACATGGAGTTGGGGTCCGAGGGCTTGGCACCTGGTTCAACCTGCACCAAGAGCCAAAAAGGAGTCGGTAACAAATCACACCATGGAATTCTATAAGAGACTTTATTGGAGTGTCTTAGAGGCCCGTCCCTACACATCCATGTTTTGGCAGTAGTGCCTTTGTCAGAGGCTCTGAACCTCAAGCAAAAAACATTAAAACATGCATAGTCATCAAAATTAAAAACAATAAAAACAGTAAAATAACATCAAAATGATGAAAGGAGAAAATGAAGACATGCATATGGTATACTGCAGAGAGGAACAGATGCATATAATTCTCCAGGAACAAGTAGGAAGTCAGTCCTCACATATGGGTGACGTCTGCACCAACAGAACCCATGTGGAAGCATCTACCCAACTTTGAAAGAAAGCCTTTGGGAGATGCACCATGCATGCATAGTCCACTTCCCGCCCAAGAGTGCCATCTTGCCTCAGCCTTCTTTTTTCCACAGAGCCCATCAGATGTCCAGTTTTCCCTGGAAAAAATGTGATATTTATTGTTGAGTTTTGTCCGGTTTATATACCGGTTCCTTCCTGCCCCCGAGCCAGCTCGCCTCGGCATCCTCCTTGGTTTCATCTGTTTGTTTTCTCATTTTTTCATCGAGGTGCTTCTTGACCGGTGTTCACGCCCTTTTTCAGCCGAAGGCCTTGGACCCCTGCCAGTAGGCGGTGATCCTCTTTTTCTGATGGCCTCCAGTGGCTTCAAAAAGTGTGACCCATGTGGCAAAATGTTGTCACTCACTGACCCACATGACTGCTGCCTCCAATGTCTCTGTCCGGAGCACGACTCAGACTGTGAGCTCTGCAGAACCATGACCTCAAAAACCTTGAAGAGCCGCCATCAGCAGCAGAAAAGTTTCTTTCAGAAGTCCAACTCCGCACCAGATCTCTGGTTACACCATGCTCCAGGGCCCCTCCAAATACTTCGGTGCCCCGTGAAGTCAGAGCCTCCTCGGAGTTCCATGGCCATGGTTCCTCCAAGCGGAAATCCTTGGTGATGGAGTAAAGAAGAAGAAACCCTCAAAGACTGCCTCAAAGGATGGATCCGGGACAAAGGAGAAATCCCATCCCAAGACCCGGAATCCCATGTGTGAGTCCGAGGAGTCGGGACAGGAGTGGCCTGCCAAGCTGCCCCGTAAGGAGTCATTGGCATCCACAGACTCTCCCTCAATAGTACCGACGCTGGGCCCGAAGTCCTTGGTGCCTGCGTCGAAAGCTGCAGAGCTAACTGGCATGGAGACCAGAATGGTAGTCCTAGAGAGCAGTATATCTGCCCTAGTGACCATGCAGCAGGTGTTCATATCCGGCTTGTCTGCTTCATCCCCCCCAATGACGGAACCCTCGACATTGAGGGCTTCCCTGGAAATCAAGAAAGTCCTTGAGTGCACCCGGAATAGGTCCTAGTCCCATTCCTCAGGACGCCAATCCTCCCCGGTGAGTGCCCACGGCTCAGACCGACGATCCTCCGGAGGCCACCGACCGCTAAGAGCGGCCCTCAACTGAGGTGATCGTGAGGCATTGGACTCATACTTGGACTTCGAGTCCGAATGGGAGACCGAGGATGAAGAGTCCCCAGATACGAGGCGACACCATGATTGGCCCTCAAACCTGTCTCGCCTGATGACCCAATGCTCTTCCCCGCCTGAAGAGGTTGCGTACCTCGATTTTGTGCGAGACATGGCCAAGGCTCTTGCCGTCGAGACCGAGGCCGAAGAGGACCTATGCACTGAGGAATTTGAGATGCTCCAATATGAGGCACCCTCTAAGGAAACCCTCATAGTACCGGTGCTCCTTGATCCTTGACCACCCCCTCTTCCAGGTGTGGTAAACACCAGTGTTGATTCTAATCATTAGTAGGCACCTTGATGCCATGTACTGGGTACGCCGAAGCCCTGGGTTGCAAAAGACCCAGCTTCTCCACAATTCTATGGTCATAGAGTCAGCAATGCGCCGGCTTAAGAGCCAAAAAGCCTATTTGTCAGTGCCACCTGGTAGGCAGGCCTGAACCCTCAATGCCCTCGGCTGGAAGGCCTTTCAGGGCTCGATGCTAACTTGCCGGTTCCAGTCCTACCAGCTCTATATCGGCATGTACCTGAAGGAACTGTCGAAGGATCTTGGTGATGGGGAACCCCTACAGAGGTTCAAGACCCTGACTTTGACAGTAAAAGAATGCTCAAAGATTTTGTCACAGGCAGCCTACAATGGCTTTGAGTCATTGGCCAGGGTGGCCACTGCAGTATCAGGGCATGACGCCAGGCATGTCCGCAGTTATCTGACCTGGAACAATGGGTGCAGGACAAATTAATAGATCTCCCTGCATAGGTGAAAACCTATTTGAGAAGCCCATGGCGGATAAGGCAATGGAGATAGAGACTGAGTACATTGACGAAAACCAGGCTCTTGAAAAAGACCTTGGTGCAGCCCCAGAAGAAAGCCCCGGGGAAAAAGCCCTTCTTCCCAAGGAAGACAGGAGACTTTAACAGTAATCCGCACTTCCAGGCCTTCTCGGCTCTTCAACAGGGCCAGCAACAAAAAGGTCAGGGACATGGTCCCAGAAAACAAAAGACCCTGAAGTCCCAGGTGCTGACTCCGGCCCAGCCTGTGGGGAGCTTTTGACTGTCTGAGCGTGACCTCCATACCCTCAGGGTGTCCTCTGTTTGCCCAGAAGAGGACTGCCATCACAACTGTTATCTGGCTGCTACAGGTGGTCAGGGAGATCTACCTCTTCCACCTACAATGGGCTCCACCCTTGTACTTCCCAGGGGAGCACACCAGGCCTCTCCTTCACCAGACCCTGCCCTCACTGAGCTAGCAGGCCTAATCAATAACAAAGCAATCAAGCCATTACTGAAACATCGCTGGGCACAGTCTTCTATTCCAGGTATTTCCTCATCCCCAAGAGGACAGGGGGCCTCAGGCCCATTCTGGACCTGCAGGAACTCAACAGGTTTCTGGTCAGGGAGAAGTTCAAGTTGCACTCCCTGGGGACAGTACTGCCATTCCTCCAGCAGGGAGATTGGCTATGCTCCTTAGATCTGAAGGATGCCTACACTCACATCCTAATTCATCCCAGCCACAGAAAATACCCCCAGTTCATGGTGGGAGGACAGCACTACCAATACAGGGTGCTGCCCTTCGGTCTGGCATCATTTCCAAGGGTCTTCACAAAGTACCTCGAGGTGGTCGCAGCCCATGTCCGGCTCCAAGGGGCCTTCATCTTTTCTTATCTGGTCGAGTGGCTCACAAAGGGGGACACGGCTGCAGAGGCATAATGCACCATTGGGTGCACCATCAGCACCCTGCAGCATCTGGGGTTTGTCATAAACTACCCCAAGTCCCACCTTACTCCGGGCCAGTGCCTAGAGTTCATAGGGACGCAACTAGATACCCTCCAGGCAAAAGCCATTCTCCTCCAGGAGAGGTCAGAACACCTCAGGAAGTTAACCGCAGAGGTACACCAATGCTGGATGCTACCTGCCCAGCTCATACTACACCTATTGGGACATATGGCCTCCATCGTCCACGTCACTCCATATGCCCGCCTGCACATGAGGGCAGCCCAGAGGTGCCTCCGCTCCCAATGGATACAAGCCACAGGCAGGCTCAGGGACAGAGTGAAAGTGACCCTTCAGTTGGTGGACTCCCTTGGATGGTGGCAGATCACACGTCACCTTCAGGCCGGGATACCCTTCCAGGCACTCAACCCACAGAGGGTCCTCACCACAGATGCCTCTCTAATGGGCTGGGGAACACATTGTGGGAGCCTCCAGATGCAAGGCTGCTGATCCCTGAAGGAATCCTGGATGCAAATCAACCTGCTGGAGCTACGGGAAATAAACCTAGCCCTCTGAGCCTTCTGGCACAAACTCCAATACCGCTCGGTGCTCATCCAAATTGACAATCAGATCTCAATGTTCTATATGAACAAACAGGGGGGTACAGGGTCGTATCCCCTCTGTCAGGAGGTGGTAGCCCTCTGCTCCTATGCTGCACTCAGAGGAATGCTCCTAAGGGTGGTGTTCCTTCAGGGCCAGGGCAGTGCCCTGGCCGACAACCTGAGCAGGGTCCTCCAGCTGCACAAGTGGTGCCTGGATCCAGTGGTAGCCTCACAGCTGTTCCGTCTCTGGTGTGTCCCCTCGATAGACCTGTTTGCCAGCCTGAACAACACGCATTTACCCCAATTCTGCTTGTGTCAGCTGCACCCCTCCTAGGTGGCAGCGGATGCGTTCCTCATCCCGTGGACAGAAGGCCTCATGCACGCCTTCCCACTGACACAGCTGGTAGCCAAGACACTTTTCAAGGTCCAGCACGACAGAACATCGCTAATGCCATTAGCCCCTCAGTGGCCCAGGCAGCCCTGGTTCCCACTGCTCCTCTCTCTAGCGGCGGCAGTGGCACTGATTCCCCTGGGCCGAGCTCCAAGGCTACTCTCACAGGAGCAGGGCTCTCTCCTACGCTCCAATCTAGGGCCATCTCACTCACAGCTTGGCTGCTGAAAGGGTAGCATTAACCCCCTTCAATCTCCCATGGGATATGAAAGAAATTCTTCTGGCCTTTCATAAGGCCTCCACAAGAAGGGCATACGCCTTCAAGTGGTACTGATTCTTGGTGTGGTGTGCGGAAATGCAGATGAACTTGTTTTTCTGCTTAGTACAAATGGTATTTCAGTACCTGCTTCACTTATCGCAGGTGGGACTGAAGTCCAGTTCGGTCAGAGTACATCTGAACACCATTGCAGCACATCACTATTCCGTTGAGGGAAAACCCCTCTCGATTCAGCCCCTTGTGTCCAGATACCTGCAGGGCCTCATGTTATCCAAACCCCCCACCCCCCGTCCGCTCTCCAGCGGTGGAGTGGGATCTCAATGTGGTACTCTCACAGCTCACTAAACCTCCGTTTGAGCCTCTGGCTACCTGCCACCTCCGGTACCTATCCTGGAAGCACTCATATCTGCTCACAGAGTCAGTGAGCTCCAGACTCTGATGGCAGAGCCACTCTACACAAGGTTTTACAAGAATAGGGTGGTGCTCCAAACACATCCCAAGTTTCTGCTGAAGGTGGTGTCCCCCTTTCACCTCAACCAGGAGGTGGTACTCCCCACCTTTTTCCCTGAGGCCTCACGCTAGTAGAGCAGAGAGCATTCTCCGCAATCTGGATTGTAAGAGAGCCCTGTCATTTTACCTGCAATGGATTCAGGGCCACCGCAAAGCACCACAGCTTTTCATTTCCTATGACTCCAACCATCTGGCCCGGTGAATAAGCGAACTCTGTGCACTTTAGGTGACGGACTGCATTACCCTTGCCTACAAGCAAGCAAGGATCTTACTGAACCAGAGGGTCACGGCGCACGGCATCAGGGCTATGGCTACCTCCGTGGCAAATCTGCATTCCATCCCCGTGACGGAAATCTACCAGGCCGCCACCTGCTCTTTGTTCCATACCTTCGCAGCTCACTACTGTCTGGAGAGGGAGTCCCAACGTGACAGTGCCTTCAGGCCATACTCCATATTCTCGTCATAGTATAAGCAACTCCTGCCCTTTGACCCCTCTGTGTTCAGGCTACTCAGAGTGCTGGTTTTCTGCCAGACACGTGGGTCTTGTGAGAGTCTCTCAATAGGGACTCAACTGCTGCTGATCATGGCTTTCCCTTACAGGCCGTCAAGGCATTTTTTACAGGTTCACAGTAGCCTGTAGCTGGGGAGTACCATATGCGAGGACTGACTTCCTACTTGATCCCGGAGAAAGCGTAGTTACTCACCTGTAACAGGTGTTCTCTGGGGACAGCAGGAATTAGTCCTCACAACCCTCCCTCTTCCCCTTGGAGTTTCTTCTTTAACATTTTATTTTTTCCTTGGTTGTCTTAGCTATGTCATTTGACTGAGGCAAGATGGCGCCCTTGGGCGGTAAGTGAACCACGCATGCATGGTACATCTCCCAAAGGCTTTCTTTGAAAGCTGGGGAGATGCTTCTGCACGGGCTCTGTTGGTGCTGACATCACCCATATGTGAGGATTGATTCCTGCTGTCCCTGGAGAACACCTCTTGTAGGAGAATAACTACACTATAGGGTGTATGAACATAAAATAGAATAAATACCAATTATAACTATAACATATGAAAGGAACATTAAGAACAGGTAACTACATAAAAGAAAAGTATTATAAAAAGAAAAAATACATATCATACTTAATAAAATGGTGAACAAGAGATAGTAATAACAGCGTAGATACCGTTTAAGTGTAAGACCAGAAAACACAACATTGTAAGCCCAACAACAATATAAGGAGACTTGAAAGATATAATAAGAGTGCCCTAAGAAGGCAGGGCTATTTACTGATCGTGAGGCACTCTATACAAACAGCGTGCTAAAAAGGAGACAAAAGGCAGTCAATCTAAATGTAGGGAATAAGATGGGAGGGGATAAAAGATATCATTGTAAAACATAAAAAAAGATAAATGAATGTAATCAAAAGAAAATAAGATGGAAAACAAGGCTGGAGGAGGATAATTTATCACTCAAAATATCTGTGCCTGAGAAAGGAAGGGGAAGGGGAAAGAGATGAAAGGAGAAAGAGAAAGTGGAAAGGAGAGAGGGGGAGTGAAGGGGAAGGAAGGAGGTAAAGGGGGGATGGAGGGAGGTGGGAAGAAGGAAGGAGGAAAAGAAAGGAAAATATTGTATATAGAAGACACCAATGTCTTCTAATGTATGAAGAAATACTCAATAACAATAACAGAAAAAAATGGAGTCATTATTTTATACATATTCATATGTAGAAGGTATTGAATGGAGAGGGAGACCCTCCGAGCTTGTAACTACTATATATATATAAATTATGCAGTAGCGCAGTTGTACCAACGAAGAGCTAAAACGAAATCCAGATATCTTACATCAGCCTTATACAGTTGTGATGAACATTGTTGGCACCACTGTTCCCTCTAAGCTGTGCGCGTGTGCGCGCGCACACACCTCGCCAAGCGAGCGCACATGCTTTACAACAGAGCGCACAAAAATTACGGTTCTGATTCTGATAGAAAACAACACAGACGTCTTAAAATTTAAAAGTTGTGATTGTAATTACTAGAAATTTTCCGCTTCATTTAGTAATTGTCTATTTTCATTTAATTTGATTAAAATCAATGTAGTGTACATACTGTATTCTGACGTGTAGTCAAATTTTAAAGTATATAACTCCGAGTGTCGTTATGTGGCGCACAAAAATTTAACCTTCCTTCAAAAGCTGCACAGCTGATATTTTATGCGCACACGGCCTACAGAAAATTAGAGGGAACATTGGTTGGCACCCTTGCATTTTAGGTTTGTTGTGTACAATATCTTGAGAAATAATTGGAAATATTCCAATTGTATGCCATCATAAAATTTAATAGTATTTTCAAAGGTATACAGCAAAAATAAAAAGATGTTTGTGCAACTTAGATGTAGTAATTTCTGAGAAAAAAACAAAATATGACCTGGACAAGATTAATGGCACCCTTCACTAATATTTAGTTGCACAACCCTTGGCAGTGATGACAGCCTCCAAACATTTTTTTCAGCCTCTTTAAGTTTTGTACATCTGTCTGCTGGTAGTTTCTCCCATTCTTCAACTGTGAGGTGTTCCAGCTTATGAATGTTTCCAGGATTCTTTTTACCAATGGCAGATTTCTGCTTTTTCCAAAGGTTCTCAATTGGATTGAGATCAGGACTAATTGCTGTCCAGTTTAAAACAGTCCATTTTTTCCTTTTAAACCATTCTTTTGTACTTTTGGATGTATGTTTTGGGTCATTATTCTGGTGGAGGATCCATGACCTTTGACCCAGACCTAGCTTTCTGACACTGCGTAGCACATTTTTGTTCCAAACTACCTTGTTAGTCCTCTGACTTCACGATTCCTTTAATACGTTCCAGGCCTTCAGTTCCTGAGATAGTAAAACAGCCCCACAACATTATGGAACAGCCACCCTATTTAACTATAGAAAGGCTGTTTTTTTCCTTATAAGCTTCATTTCTTCGCTTGTAAATATGTCACTAGTCTGCATTGCCAAAGAGCTCAAGTTTGGTTTCATCTATCCAGAGAACATTTTCTCAGAAGGATTGTGGTTTCTCAAGGTGAGTTTATTACATTATTATTATTTATTACATGCACTTATATACCGCGCTATTTTCCATCAGTGCGGTTTACATAGAACCAGTTAAATACACATCTCAAAACTTTTGATTTGTGTTTACAATTAACAGGCAACAGAACTTGGATAGATAACAAGGGGGTAACTATTTACAACTGTACAGAAAGAGTGGGCTGAACGTCTGTTTGAAGTGGTTAGTTTACTGATGAGGCATTTGAGGTGCTGTCATCCGGGTAATGCTCGAGGAAAAGGTGGTATTTGGGCAAAGATCAGGTGTGTGCCTTTTTATGTCTGTCTTTGAACAGTCCTTCTTTGTTTAGTGCGCGGCATATGGTGCGGGTTGAAACCACGACTCCATATTGCTCCAGGTCCGCCTTAATTTCTTTTGATGTTTACTTGGTGTTTTTCCAACAGTTCGCACTAACCTTTGAAGACTTCTTTGATTAATTTTCCTCTTCCCACCACATCCTGGGAGGTTCTTGACAGTTCCATGAGCAGAAAACCTCTTAATATCATTGCAAACTGTAGACACAGGAATCCCATCGTCTTTGGAGATGGCCTTAGATCCCTTTGATGTGTGGTGATAATGGCGTATCTGATGGTCTCAGGCACCTCTCTTGTCTTCACCATTGTGAAAATGAAACAGGGAGTGAATGTGGCCTTTTTAAACATTAGAGCTATCATTCACTAGTTGATTTAAGTCATTTGAGTACTGATAATTGATCACAAGTACATCTAATTTTACTGCAGTGGGAATGTGGTTCTTGTGTTTAGACTGATTTGACTTGTTTATAAAAGTGCCAATAATCATGTCCTTAACAGAAAAAAAAGACTAAAAGGGTTCACTGCTATAATATAAAAAAATAAGTGGAGGAGTAGCCTAGTGGTTAGAGCAACTGCCTAATACCCAGAAGATCAAGGGTTCAATTCCCACTGGCATTCCTTGTGACCTTGGGCATGTCACTTTACCCTCCATTGCCTCGGAAGAAAAGGCCTGGCAATCTACTTCTGGTGATACATTGCCAAGAAAGCCCAGAGGTAGCTGGGTCGCTATGAGTCAGCACTGCCTTATTTATTTATTTACATTCTCTTATATACCGCGCTATTCTACATCAGTGCGGTTTACGTTAAACAAACTGAAATTTCATTGAACAGGGCATTATAACTTGGAGATAAGTATTTTACAGGGAACATGGGCTATGGAGGGTTAAGTGGCTTGCCCAAGACCACAAGGAACACCTGTGGCCGGGACTAGAAACCCCAGTCCTTCCGGCCCAAGGTTGCTGTCCTCTAGTGGGATTTGAACCCCTGACCTTCCGGCCTGAAGTATCTTGCCCCCTCCACTAGGCCACTCCTCCACATTAATCTCCACTAAAAAAAAAAAGTGGAGATTAATGATCACATTCCTATGGATCGGTGGGAGGGAGATAGAATCTTCAAACTACATTACCTGGAACAACAGTGGATTTTCAAATTACGCTCTATGATGCCTCATGGTCTTAATTCAGAAATAGATTGGTGTGGCTTATTGTGATGACTATAGATTTGGTCTTAAATGGTTTAATTGAGTGATCCTGGGAAGTAGAACAGTTTTATTGGTCCTTGGTGCCAGGGTTTTTGATTCTGAGTCACCTGACAAGTGCTATAAGAACTGGGTGTAACTATGACTGGGTAATTCGCTTGAGGAAGAGCTGAGAACAACTGAAGGCATGAAATACGGCATTGTGTTGCGGTTCCCAGCTAGTGATTTACAACTTTGAATAGGAGAGTAAGATGGTCCCTTAAGAGAAGATTGGTGCTGGCAGATTGATGGTTCCTGGCTAGCACTTAAGAAATCTATTCAAGGGATTGGATACTTCCTTGAGAAGAGGCCATTATTTAGAGAATGGATTGAGAAGTGATTTGACCTCTTGAAGTGGACATAAACGGCAAAGCTGATCCCGTCATGCTCTTTTAGAGTGGAGAGCGGAAAGGCAGGATATACCTCTACCACCATTAGAAGTTAAGACAGCCGTCGTACAAGCTAAGTATATTTGGGGGTTCACATATTTATATGTTGATTACTTTGATTACTTTTTAGGCTATGTAGCCTGCATTTAAAAGAATAAAAAGGAGTGCTTGCTACAAGAGAGGTTATCCTTTCCAGGCAAGCGATCCGACAAAAAATCTAGAACTATTTAGGATAGTGAGTTCTAGTTCAGGTGCAGAGAATGTGATTATTGAATGGGAATAATCATATCCTGGTAATGTCCTAGTTTTTATACTATTTCTTATTAGTTCATTTTTTACAGTGCCTTGCAAAAGTATTCATCCCCTTTGTTTTTGTCCTGTTTGGTCACATTACATACAACCTGGAATGAAAATGGAGGTTCGTTTAAATGTTAGGTAATGGACCTAACAATATAGTCCAAATTGGTGAAATACAACTCCAATCCTGGTCTTCTCTTCACAGAGTTAATATGACTATTATAACTTGATACTCTGTAATAAAACTAGAAAGTACAATGTATCTTTTTTCTGACTAAAGTCAATATAACAAGTTCAAAAATGCCATAGGTCTCAGAAACCCGGGCTGCCACTGACTTATTAAATATCGTCAAGTGGACTAATGCCGCCACCACATCAACGACCTTTGCACCGGCTTTTGAAACTTTCCATCGGTTTCAAAAGCCGATGCAAAGGTCGTTGATGTGCTGGCGGCATTAGTCCACTTGACGATATTTAATAAGTCAGTGGCAGCCCATGTTTCTGAGACCTACGGCATTTTTGAACTTGTTATATTGACTTTAGTCAGAAAAAAGATACATTGTACTTTCTAGTTTTATTACAGAGTATCAAGTTATAATAGTCAAACTGGTGAAATGACAATAAAATACCTTGTATATATTAAAGAAAAACAAGTAAAATTGAAAAGTTGTGAGTGCATATGTATTAATCCCCTTTGCTATGAAACCCCTAAATAAGATCTGGTTCAACCAAGTAACCTCAGAAGTGACATAATTAGTTGATTAGGGTCCACCTGTGTGCAATCGGTGTCACATGATCTGTCATATGATGCCTGTATAAATATACCTGTTCTGAAAGGCCCCTGACTGCAACACCACTAAGCAAGCAATATGAAAACCAAGGAGCACTTTAAGCAGGTCAGAGACAAAGTTGTCTCAAATTCTCACTATACCACAGAGCACCATTAAATCCATTATAACAAAATAGAAAGAATATAGTAACACTACAAACCTGACAAGAGAAGGCCGCCCGCAAAAACTTACAGACTGGGAAAGGAGAGCATTAATCATAGATGCTACAAAGACACCAAGGGTAACACTGAAGGAGCTGCAAAGATCCACAGCAGAGATGAGAGTATCTATCCATAGGACCACTTTAAGCTATACACTCCACAGAGTGGGGTTTTATGGAAGAGTTGCCAGAAAAAAAGCCATTGCTTAAAGAAAGAAATAAGAAAACACATTTGGAGTTTGCACAACAGCATGTGGTGGACCCCCCAAACACATGGAAGAAGGTTCTCTGGTCAGATGAAACAAAAATTGAACTTTTTGGCCATCATGGGAATTGCCATGTGTGGCGCAAACCCAACACTTCTCATCACCCCGAGAACACCATTCCCACAGTTAAACATGGTGGTGGCAGCATCATGCTGTGTGGAAGTTTTTCTTTGGCAGGGACAGGAAAACTGGTCAGGATTGAAGGCACTGGTCAGGATTGAAGGCACTAAATACAGGACAATTCTTGAGGAAAACCTGTTTCAGTCTGCCAGAGATTTGAGACTGGGATGAAGGTTCACCTTCCAGTAGGACAATGACCCTAAACATACTGCTAAGGCTGGTTTAAAGGGAAACATTTAAATGTCTTAGATTGGCCTAGTCAAAGCCCAGACCTCAATCCAATTGAGAATCTGTGGCATTACTTGAAGATTGTTGTACACCAATGCAACAAATCTTAACTTGAAGGAGTTAGGAATGGGTGAAAATCCCAGTGGCGCATATCACATGGTGCTAACCCCCAAAACGCCATTTTAATCCGGGTTGTAATGCGATAAAACAGGACAAAAACACAGGGGATGACTACTTTTGCACTGTATTTGTTATTGTTTTATTTGATTCTTTTGTGTGTCAAATATGTGTGCATATATAGTCCAAAGCCATTTCACTGACCATTCTTTTTGAGGAGATGTTGGATGTTAAGTGGTTGAGCTTACAACTGTAATTATCCCTAATGCAATTAAAGATAACATTTCATTTACACTGTAATATATTATCTCTAATCAGGTGGCAAACATTTTGATTTTGTATATACAGGAAGGCTCTGTGCTAGACATGGACACATCTGTGACGAATGCGAGCTGACATCACCGGCACCCATGATGCAGGCTCTAGCAAATGTCATGCTATTGACCTGTCATCAGAGAGTGATGTTATTGCCCAGGCCCAGAAGGGAGGGGCGAGTCTCACAGGAAGGGTGTTTGCCAACGGTTCCTCTGACTAGCCAAACACTAGACATCTTTCTGTTTATTGATTGTTTGAATTTGTTGTATGTAGCTTAGAGCTTTTTTAGTATAGGCAATTTTTAAATAACAAATCTCATAGAAAGTTCAAAGAATATCAGGCAGGAAATTTTCCTTTTTATGCTTTATAAACCACACATATTTTAAGAATAAGTAATGGGAGTAGTATCTTTTTTTCAAGGGTATGGATAAGGAGACTGAGGAAATTGACTATGAGAGGAAGAGTGAAATATACAAAGACCTTATGTCGCTTTTAAGAGACTTTTCACCGGCATTTGCAGAAACTATTGCACAACAGGTATGTTTTTTAAGATATGGAATTTGTTATGTTTTGCACATTCCAAGTAATTTGTTTGAGGAACTCACTTTTTAAAGCCACTTTTGGAAAACATTTTAACAGATTGTAAAGAATTTTAGGGGGCAGTAATTATTTTCTATTTGCTTCATTGTTTTCTTGCTTCTGTAGCAGAGGCAATTGTGCAGTCTCTCACCTCATGTCCTGATGTTTTCCATTTTGTCCAGTGGGTATGACATTGTCCGCCTCCCATCTGCAATCAATTACTCCTCTGTCGGATCTTGGCATTGTGCTCCAGGCCTTGATGGCAGAGCCCTTGAAGTGGGTTACGCTTAACGATCTGACCCTCAAGATAGTCTTTCTGGTTGTGGTCTGCTCGGCGAGACATATCTTCGTGCTGCATGCCTTGTCATGCAGGGATCCTTACTTATCATTTTTGGAGAAGCTGTGTACGTTCGGTCTGTTCCTTCCTTCTTGCCTAACATGGCTTCTGCATTCCATGTGAATCAGATTGTCTGTTTGCCCTTCTTCTCTTAAGGAGCAGTGCCTAGGGAAGGACAAGGACTTTTGTCTAGTAGATGTCTTGTTAGTAACTTGAAGGTTATTAACTCCTTTTGCAGGTTAGACCGCATTTGTGCCGTTTATGAGACCGCATAAAGGTGATGCAGCCGCCAAGTCTATTTTGGGATGTTGGATCACAGATGTGATTTCCTCTGCATATCTTTTGTGGAACTGGCCGTTTCTGGAGGGTTTTCTGTTTGCATTCCATTCAGGCACAAGTGTTCTCGAGGGCAGAGAATAGCTCAGTAGCCCCTTAGAAATTTGTCGGATGGCAACATGGGCATCACTTTCCACTTTTGTCAAACACTACTGTTTAGATGTCCATGCTCAAGCTGACATAGACTTTGGCTCAAAGGTCTTGAAAGTTGCCATGTCTTCTTCCCACCCAGTGGTGGCGTAGCTTTATTTATTTATTTATTTATTTACATTCTCTTATATACCGCACTATTCGGCATCAGCGCGGTTTACATGGAACAGAAACGCTCAGTACAGTTAACATGTATGAGTTTACAGATAACAGGGCAAGTAACTTAGATAACAGGGGTAAACTATTTACAAAAACTTGCTACATAAGCTTGTAAACTATTTACAAATATTGCTACATAAGGTTGTATGATCATGAATTCTATAGAAACAAATGCACCACTAAGGGTTAGAGAATCTTTCTTGGCATGTTGTTGGGAAACCATATATTTGCTTAGTGGGTTGCATCTCTGTCTCGGTGGGTGAGGTTGGGTTCTATGAGGTACTTATTGAAAAGATGGTACTTGAGGGCTTTCCTAAACTGCGTAAGGCCCTTAATAGCCCGGATATCTGGAGGTAATGCGTTCCAGCATCTTGGTGCGCTGATACTAAACGCCCTGTTGGCTGTAGATGAAGTGCAAACTGTTAATGCTTTCGGGACTTTTAGGGTGTTTGTAGCTGTGGATCTCCTTGCTCTATTAGGAGATATGGTATGGATGAGGGCCATTATTGATTCAGGGGAGAGCTTGTTAATAGCTTTAAAAGTGAGTAACAGAGTCTTAAAAACGATTCTAGCCTGGATAGGTAGCCAATGTAATTGTATCAACAGAGGTGTCACGTGGTCGCTTCTGGGGGCTCCATGGATGACCCTTGCTGCAGCGTTCATGGCGAGCTGCAGCGGGTGTAGGGTGGATAGGGGCAGGCCTTGAAGGATGGCATTGGCGTAATCAAAATGAGGTATGATCAATGCCTGGTATATAGTCCTGAAGTCATTTGGTTCCAGCATAGATCGTAAATGCCGAAGTGAGCGGATCTTGTAGTATACTGCTCTGACTGTGTTCCCTATATGGGCTTTCATGTCTAGGCGCTGATCCAAGGTGACTCCCAGGTAGCGTATTGATGGTTTAGTTTGTAGCTCTGCTTCTTTTACTTTAAGGAATTGTGGTGGTGTGAAGTTAGTGTTCCTAGTAATGAAGAGTACTTCCGTTTTCTTATGTTGTATTCGGAGGTTTTGGGAGAGAAGCCAGTCAGATATTGCGTTGAAGCAACTCGTCAGTGGAGAGAGGTCCAGATGTTCCGTAGAGAAGGGTATGTACAGCAGGACATCATCAGCGTATAACATGCAGTCGACATTGAAGGATCGGATGATCTTGCAAATTGGCTGCATGTAAATGTTAAACAAGAGGGCCGAAAGGGAAGAACCTTGTGGGACTCCCTGGCTTTGGTGGAAAGGTTCTGATGTCATCCCTCCAGAACGCACATGCTGCCATCTTCCAGACAGGTAAGATCTGCACCAATCAAGCGCTCTACCAGTAATTCCTTTCTCAAATAGTCGACCTAAGAGAAGCTCATGACTTACTGAGTCAAAAGCTGCAGCGATGTCCAGAAAGATGAGAGCAAATCCTTGACGGATGTCATCAATGCCAGTGATTATCCTGCAGAAGAGGGTGGTAAGAAGGGTTTCCACTCCGTGGGATTCCCTAAAACCATGTTGGCAGGGGTCTAATGGTGAGGCAATGTCGACGTGATCTTGTAGTTGTCGTTGTACCTCTTTTTCGATGATCTTCGCAAGTAACGGAATACTGGATATAGGTCTATATGAATCCACTTTTTGGGGGTCGAGTTTGCAGTTTTTCAAAAGAGGTCTGATAGAGGTGTGCTTAAGAGCGGAGGGGAAGGAACCTGTTGTGAAGGAGAGGTTCATTATATTGGATAGTATTGGGCTGAAGTGGCTGCGGAGCTCCTTAATCCAGAAGGCTGGGCATGGGTCAGACTGAGATGTGGTGGTGTTAAGGGCCATAATCGTGTCTTCAATTCCTTTTTTGGTAGGGGTAGAGAATATGGTTAGAGCTGTGGGGCCGTCTCGTTCAGGGGTGGTGGTTGTAGTCGAGATGTTGATAATCCGGCATATCTTGGATTGTGCATAGTTAGCAAAATCTTGTGGGTGAATCTCAAATTGCGGTCCGGGGGTTGGTTCCTTTGATAGAGTCTTGACTAGGTCAAAAAGATCATGGGGTTTATTAAGTGATCTCTTTAAGGTCTCTGAGTAGTATTGTTTCATTGCATCAGTGGTTGCCTTGCGGTGAGCAGCCAGATGACAGTTGTATGCAGTCTGGTGAATTGAAGAGTGGGATCGGCGCCAGCGCTTCTCGAGTTTCCGTAATTGGGTAAGAGAGGCTCTAAGATCGGCTGTGTACCATGGAGCGTTCATTCTTTTCCTTGGGGGCTTGTTAGTTGGTGTGCGTAGGGCGATTGCACTAAGGCACTTGTTCCAGTGAGTAATCAGGTCGTCAAGGTTCATGGTGGTTTTGCTAATGAGTTGTTGCGTTTCCATGAGGATAAGGTCTCTGTTGAAAGGCTTGAAACATCTGGAGTGAAGTCTTGTAGTGTTGCTTGGTATCTTATTGAACTTTGAATCAGTTTTGTGTGAAGGGATCTGGAGGATGATCAGTTTGTGATCTGACCATGGAACAGGAGTTATGGACGTTATCGGGTCATGTGATGTGTTAAGAGATATCTGAGGGGCGAATACTAGGTCCAGAATATTTCCCTTAGTATGGGTAGGTTCCTTCACTAATTGTTTGAAGCCGAGATTTGTAAGGGCATCAAGGAAGGATAACACTTGATTGTCCTGCAGTGTTGGCAGGTTGAAATCACCTAGGATCCAGTTTGGGATGTTTGGGTTATGCGTGTTGGAGGCGAGGTCAATTATTGCAGCAAGATCATCCGGAGAAGCTGAAGGTGCTCTGTAGAGCAGGTTGATTGAGCAGCGTTTGTTGGATATGGTGACGGTTTCAAGGTGATTAGCGTTGGTGGCGTCAACCGTCTGGAAGTGGAGATCTGTTCTGGTGATGATGAGCACCCCTCCTCCTCTTTTGTCTCGTCTATGACTTGTGTGAGCTGTGAAGTTCGGAGGGAGGAGTTGGTTGAGTATGACGTTGTCCTCATCGGATAGCCATGTCTCAGTGACTAAGAGTATATCAAGGTCGTGGAGGGAAATCAAGTCGATGACAGCTGGCCACTTCTTTCGGATAGAACGGGCATTAATGAGGGCACATTTTAGGTTATGAGGGTAGGAGTTTTCCACCTTCTTGGATTGCACAGAGTGCTGGAGCGCAATGTGTAGCAGATGCGGGTGACGTGCGCGGGTATCCCAATTTACATTGTGACGGGATGCACCAGACCATCTTCTTCCATGGCTTTGTAATATTGGAATCTGGTTGGAAGGAGGGGTTAAGGTAAGAGAGCAGGAGAACCAACTAGCAAGGATGATGTAACATCCGATTATGGTGGTGAAGGGGGAACCCATTGTGGCAGGACACTGTGTGATTGTGAAATGGGTAGATTAGGGCAGAATTCCTTGTGATTGTGGACAAGTATTGTGGGGAGAATTACTGACAACAATGCAATGTTAATTAGCTAGATAGCATTAAGGAATTGTTAACCATAGTACTATGGCTAGATAGTAGTAAGGAATTACTGACAACAGTACAATAGTAACAAATACTGACTACAGGACAATGGTAACAGTACAGTGGCGAGATGGCAGTAAGAAATTACTGACTACAGTACAATAGTAACAATTATTGACTACCGTACAATTACTGACTACAGTGCAATAGTAACCATTACTGACTAAAGTACAATGTTAACAGTGCAATGTTTAGATAGCATTAAGGAATTACTGACAACAGTACAATAGTAACAAATACTGACTACAGGACAATGGTAACAGTACAGTGGCGAGATGGCAGTAAGAAATTACTGACTACAGTACAATAGTAACAATTATTGACTACCGTACAATTACTGACTACAGTGCAATAGTAACCATTACTGACTAAAGTACAATGTTAACAGTGCAATGTTTAGATAACATTAAGGAATTACTGACAACAGTACAATGTAAACTGTTATTGATAAGTACAATGTAAACTGTTATTGATAAGGCTGTTGATGTTAGTATCCGGAGGTTAGGATTGTGGGACTATACTTGCGGTAAGCAGCATGAGAGCAGGATCATCTGATGAGAGAGGTTTGAGAGGTTTGAGAGGTTTGCTCGGTTCCTATCACTTGGAGACTTTCGCTAGCACTGGGCTTTACGAGGAGAAGTGAAAGAGTTGCTGGTGAGCGAGCTCAACACATAGGAGCTCAAGCTGCTGGGTTGTATGGAGTTGGACTTCGCTGCAATGGCCACTGTGTTGTGTGGGCCAGCTGCCTAAGGGCCACGCCAAAGGGCCCTCTGGCGAGGCCCTCAGGCGCGGGCCCGCCAGGCGCGGGTGCGCCCGATGGCGCTCCTTTTTATTGTGGCTGGGCTGCCCGGATAGGGCTGAAGAGGACCGGAGGGCGTTCTTTTCTTCGCCGCGTGCTCGATCCCTCCTGGGAGAGCTGCGGCCGGGCAGGAGATGCCGGCCTGCTGCTGCTCCTCCCCCTCCCACAGCCCCGACTGAGCTGGAGGGGCTTCCCAGGAGGGCCGGATGGCCTGGCAGCGTTGTTCTCCCCGATCAGGGGAGGAAGATGGAAAGGGAGTTTTCCCGCCGGCGGCGGCTTCTCTTATGCCGGCCTGCTGCTGCTCCTCCCCCTCCCACAGCCCCGACTGAGCTGGAGGGGCTTCCCAGGAGGGCCGGATGGCCTGGCAGCGTTGTTCTCCCCGATCAGGGGAGGAAGATGGAAAGGGAGTTTTCCCGCCGGCGGCGGCTTCTCTTATGCCGGCCTGCTGCTGCTCCTCCCCCTCCCACAGCCCCGACTGAGCTGGAGGGGCTTCCCAGGAGGGCCGGATGGCCTGGCAGCGTTGTTCTCCCCGATCAGGGGAGGAAGATGGAAAGGGAGTTTTCCCGCCGGCGGCGGCTTCTCTTATGCCGGCCTGCTGCTGCTCCTCCCCCTCCCACAGCCCCGACTGAGCTGGAGGGGCTTCCCAGGAGGGCCGGATGGCCTGGCAGCGTTGTTCTCCCCGATCAGGGGAGGAAGATGGAAAGGGAGTTTTCCCACCGGCGGCGGCTTCTCTTAT
Organism: Ichthyophis bannanicus; assembly: GCA_033557465.1. Taxonomy (NCBI): domain Eukaryota; kingdom Metazoa; phylum Chordata; class Amphibia; order Gymnophiona; family Ichthyophiidae; genus Ichthyophis; species Ichthyophis bannanicus. The sequence continues at coordinate 370,873,578 of CM066031.1, forward strand.
GCCGGCCTGCTGCTGCTCCTCCCCCTCCCACAGCCCCGACTGAGCTGGAGGGGCTTCCCAGGAGGGCCGGATGGCCTGGCAGCGTTGTTCTCCCCGATCAGGGGAGGAAGATGGAAAGGGAGTTTTCCCGCCGGCGGCGGCTTCTCTTATGCCGGCCTGCTGCTGCTCCTCCCCCTCCCACAGCCCCGACTGAGCTGGAGGGGCTTCCCAGGAGGGCCGGATGGCCTGGCAGCGTTGTTCTCCCCGATCAGGGGAGGAAGATGGAAAGGGAGTTTTCCCGCCGGCGGCGGCTTCTCTTATGCCGGCCTGCTGCTGCTCCTCCCCCTCCCACAGCCCCGACTGAGCTGGAGGGGCTTCCCAGGAGGGCCGGATGGCCTGGCAGCGTTGTTCTCCCCGATCAGGTACATTTCACTTGTATGATCTGGTAGGACAATATGGAAGGTGACATTTTACTTACCAGACTTTCCTTGAGTCCTGCAGGAGCAGTCCACAACCCGCCCTAGGTATCTGCTTGGTCTTCTATTTTCTGTGGTTGGCCCTGCGGACTCATACCTCTCAGAGAAGCCTTCTGTTGAAGCTGTTCTTGGACATACTTATGGTTATTGTATTGTTGAACCTGATTGCCTTCACTAAGGTTTTGTGAATTCTGAGGTTCCTCACCATACGCTTTGTTACAAATATTACCGAAGGTTGCCTCTGGTGGTTCCAGCTGATATGGCTTTGATTGAAGGATAAGGCGGTATAGAAAACTGGTTAAATAAAATAAAATAAATAAATGGCATGATGATATCATAAAGAAGCCTATGGAGAAACAGAGAAACATGACTGCAGAAAAAGACCATATGGCCTATCTAGTCTGCCCTTTCATAACAACTACTGTAGTCCCTTTTTTCCCTTTAGAGATCTTCTGTGTTTGTCCCCTACTTTCTTTAATTCAGATACTGTCCTCGTCTCTACTACCTCCACTAGGAGACTATTCCACGCATCTACCACTCTTTCTGTAAAGCAATATTTCCTCATATTACTCCTGAGTCTATCCCCTTTCACCCTCTTATGTCCAAGGCCAGCCCAAGGGTTTCTGCTGCCCTGGGCAGAAATTTCGACCATGCCGCCCCCCTCCCCACATATTGTGCCCCCCCCTGTGCTGAGCCAAGCCATAGCCCCCCCCCCATTGCCTCTGATTCTCCGGGAACAAGCAGGAAGTCAGTCCTCACATATGGGTGACATCTGTGCCGATGGAGCCTGTGTAAAAACGTCTACCCGGCTTTCAAAAAAAGCTTTGGGAGATGCACCACACATGCGTGATCCACTTTTCGCCCAAGGGTGCCATCTTGCCTCAGTCTCCTTTTTTCCACGGAGCCCAGCGGACGTTGTCCAGGTTTCCCTGGAAAAAGTCTGATTTTTGTTATTAAATTTTGTCTGGTTTGCTTACAGCCCCCAAGCCAGCTCGCCTCGGCTTCGCTCCTCTGGTTCATCGATTCGTTTTTTACACTTTTTCATCGAAGTGTTCCTCGACGGGTGTTTGCGTCCTTCTTCAGCCAAAGGCCTCGGACCCCTGCCGGACACGGGACCCTCCTTTTTCCAATGGCCTCCAGTGGCTTCAAAAAGTGTGACCAAATGATGTCACTCACTGACCCACAAGACTGCTGCCTCTGATGCCTCGGCACAAAGCACAGCGAAGAGTGGGAGGCTACCGAGGATGCTGGGGCTGCCTTATGGAAGAGATCATCCAACTTCTGCTTACGACTCTGGATGACCTTGGAGGACATCTTCTTACAGAGGGAGCAAAGCTCTGGGTCATGGTCAGCTCCCAGACACAACAGTCATGGGTGTCCATGAGCGACATGTATTTTGAACAACTATCACATTTCTTAAGACCGGAGGCCACTGGGGGGAAAAGGACCCCTGCGAGGTCGTAGACACTTGATGAGGCCAGAGGTTAAAAAGAGTGTGAATCGCAGTGAAACACAACAAGGCAAAAAATTAAAAACACAAGACCAGGACCAAAGCAGAAGTGCTCGAGAGGCGGGAAGAGGACCGGCGAAGACGGGAAAGCAAACACTGGTTGGGATCGAAAAACTTCCTGCTTGTTCCTGGAGAACAGGTGTTCTCCAGGGACAGCAGGAATCAGTCCTCACATATGGGTGATGCCCGCGCCGATGGAGTCCATGTGGAGCATTTCCCCAGCTTTCACAGAAAGCCTTTGGGAAAGCTACAATGCATACGTGGTCCCCTTCCAACCCAAGGGTGCCATCTTGCTCAGTCAGATGGCATAGCAAAAAAAGAATTGAAAACAATATAGGGAGGCAACTCCAAGGGGAGGAGGGAGAGGTGTGAGGACTGATTCCTGCTGTCCCTGGAGAACATTTGTTACAGGTAACTACGCTTTCTCCAGAACAAGCAGGAAGTCAGTCCTCACATATGGGACTCCCTAGCTCCAGGCTGCCGAGGACCAAACCATGACAGTACCACCGGCGACCCCTCAGGTGGCAATGAGTTGCAGAAGATGAGTCATAAGTGAGGACAATGCAATCCGCCACCCACGTGGACAGACTCCACTTCGCTACCAGAAGCCCCAGTCTACTGGGGTCATATTATACAAAGAGCTGAGGGGCTTTGCAATGGGCCTGGGTCCTCTGCAAGTAGGACAGGGCCTGCCTGCAGTCTAACGTATGCAAGATGAGTTCTTCCCTCCTGGCATGGGGCCGTGGGAAAAAGGTGGGAAGGACCACCTCCTGGTTGAAGTGGAAAGGGGATACCACCTTGGAGAGGAATTTGAGATGTGTGCGGAGCAGCATCCTGTTATTATAGAACATTGTGTATGGCGGTTCTGCCACCAAGGTCTGGAGTTCGCTCACTCTCCGAGCGGATGTGATGGCCACCAGAAAAATCACTTTCCAGGAGAGGTATCTCAGGTGGCTGATGGCCAGGGGCTTGAATGGCGGCTTGGTGATTTGAGAGAGCAACACATTAAGGTCCCATTCCACTGCTGGAGGGTGGAGAGGGGGCTTTGATAGCAGGAGGTTCAGGAAGAACCTGGAGACCAGGTGCTGATTTGAGAGGGATTTCCCCTCTACAGGGTGATGGTGAGTGACTATGGTGCTCAGGTGTACCCTCACCGAGTTAAACTTTAGGTCAATGTGCGAGAGATGCAGTAAGTATAGTAGCACTAGTTACACGTGGCAGCAGAAAGGGTTCTCCATTCTCTCTGCGCACCAGTTGGAGAATCTCCTCTATTTGAATGTGTATGCCCGTCTGGTGGGGGTTTTCTGGAGGCCAACAGGATCTCCTCCTGGGAGACTGAAGAGGGCCAAGGCTACCCTTTCAGCAGCCATGCTGTCAATGCTAGCGACCTCAGGTTGGGGTGCAGGAGGGAGCCCTCCTCCTGGGAAAGAAGGTCTGGATCCCGACCCAGTGGAACCAGGAGAGCTGTCGACTGGGAGAGCAGCATAGGGAGCCATGGTTGCCGGGCCCATCTGGGGGCAATCAGAATCACTGATGTCTGCTCGCTCTGGATTTTGAAGAGGGTCTTGGCCACCAGTGGGGTTGGTGGGAAGGCATAGAGGAGGCCATCTGACCACGGGATCAGGAAGGCGTCCGCTGCTACTTTCCCCATGTGCAGCCGGCATGAGCAACAGCAGGGCAGCTGCATGTTGTCCGGGGAGGCAAACAGGTCGATCTCAGGCCTGCCCCAGAGGCGGAAGAGTCGCTGTACCACTTTGGGGTGCAGATGCCATTCGTGTGGACGGAGGACTCTGCTGAGCTTGTCCGCCAAGTAATTGTTCTGGCCTGGAAGGTACACTGCTTGCAGGAGCATTGCATGGCTTACCGCAAAGGAGAGGAGATCCTCCGCTTCCTGACAAAGGGAGTACGAACCCGTGCTCCCTTGCTTGTTCACATGAAACATGATGACCAGGTTGTCTGTCTGGATCAGCACAGGACGGTTGCACAGGATGTGGTAGAATGCTCGCAAGGCTAGATAAACGGCCCTGAGTTCCAGGAGGTTGATCTGCAGGAGCGACTCCTCTTGCAACCAGCTGCCTTGAGTGCAGAGGTCACTGCAATGTGCTCCTCAACCGAGAAGGGAGGCGTCTGTTGTTAGGACCATCTGTGGTGTCGTTACCTGGAATGGAATCCCATCCTGGAGGTGGCGTAGGGTCTGCCACCAGTTGAGGGAACCTGCCAGTTGACAGATGACTCTGATCTTGTCACGTAGCCTGCCTGTGGCTTGAGTCCACTAGGAGTGGAGGCACCACTGGGCTGCCCGCATGTGCAAGCAGGCTAGGGGCATGACATGAACTGTTGAGGCCATGTGGCCCAGCAACCGGAGGAAGCGGCGAGCCGGTACTGACCGGCAAGTCTGTATCTCTTTCACTAGCTGCACAAGGCGAAGGGAGGCCTTGTCCTTTAACGTGTTCAGCTGGGCGCCTATGAACTCCAGGTTTTGGGCTGGAGAGAGGTGGGATTTGGGGTAGTTGATAACGAACCCCAGGTGCTTCAGGAGGCAGATTGTTTGTCCTGCGACCCGGCTGGCCTCAAGGGCCATGCTGTCTCTAGTGAGCCAGTCGTCCAGGTAGGAGAAGATGAAGGCTCCTTGAAGGCACATGTAGGTGGACACGACCGCCAGGCACTTTGTAAAGATTCTGTGCGAGGAGGTCAAACCGAATGTAAGTACCCTGTACTGGTAGTGCTCTCCTCCCACCACGAACCTTATGTACTGTCTGTGGGAGGGGTGGATCAGGATGTGGGTATATGCATCCTTTAGGTCTAAGGAGCACAGACAATCTCCCTGGTGGAGGTAGGGCAGCAGGATTCCAAGGGAGAGCATTTTGAACTTCTCCCTCACCAGAAAGTTGTTCAAGTTTCGGAAGGCCTAATATGGACCTGAGGCCTCCAGTTCTTTTGGGGACAAGGAAGTACCTTGAGTAGAAACCTTTTCACCACAGTTGTCTGGAAACAGGCTCTACCACCCTGACCCTGAGTAAACCCTCGAGCTAGTGTCTGAAGCTTCTAGGCCTTTGACTTCCTTGGCCCATGGCCCCGAGAAGGGCTAGTAGTGACCCTGGTGAAAAGACTCCTCCTTCCGGGTGAAGGGTGGTCTCTTTCCTGACGGCTTCTTCCAGGGAAGGGTCGAGGTTTTCCTCGAGAGCCTTTACCTGGTTATGACCTTGGCCTTTATCTTGGCCACTTTGTCGGCCATGAGTTTGCCAAACAAGTTTTCCCTGGTGCGGGGGATATCTAGCAATTTTTCTTGCACCCATTGCTTGAGGTCAGAGGTTTGTAATCAGGCCTGGTGCCGGGCCCCGATGCCCACTGCTGCTACTCTTGCTGCAGATTCAAAGCCATCGTAAGCAGCGCAGGAAAGGAACTTTGAGCAGTCTCGGATCCTGGCAGTCAGTGCTTGGAACCTCTGAAGGGGTTCCCTGGCGAGGCCAGCTCTTGGATAAGGCCCTTGAGGTACCTACCTATGTACAACTCATAGGCCTGTATACAGCAGCCCAGCATGGATCTCCTGGAAGGACTTGCACCTGAGGGCGTCGAGGGTTCTGGCTTCTCTGCCCAGAGAGACAGAAGAGTAGTTCTTCTGGCTTTTGAGTTTTTGCATTGAGGAATCCACAACCATGGAGTTATGCGGGAGTTGGGACTTCTGGAAGCCCGGGACTTTCTTGACTCAGTAGATGGCGTCAAGGTGCCAGGTGACCATCAGCACTGAGGCTGGGGTCTCCCACATCCGCAGGAGCAGGCGCTCAAGGATGGGTTGCACCGTTACCGTCAGAGTCTCCTTTGGCGGGGACTCATACTGGAGGATCTCCAATTCTTCTGTGCACAGGTCCTCCTCTGACTCGGTCGGGACTGAGAGGGCCTGTATGAAGTTGTGGAAAGCCACGTCGTCGGGTGGGGAGTGGCGCCAGGGTTCCTGAGGGGACGGCTATGAGGTGCAATCTCGGTGTCGAGAGGTCTCAGGGGAGGCCTCGATGTCAATCTCCCAGTTGGAGCCTGAGGGCGTCGAGGATTCTGAGGCTCAGAGCTCTCATGCCTCCAGGTCAGCCCCGAGGAACTGGGGTCCCCCGGTGGGTCTCAGGTCAGACTCCCAGAAACTGGCCAGTGCAGACCGGACACCCAAAGATCGTGACCAGGACCTCAATCACTGCTGTGGTGTTGTCCGAGGCCGTTGGTGCTCGGTGCCTCGATCGACGCACAGTGACTCCCCCACAGTCGGGGGCCCGGTTGTTGGGGCAGATGATGCAGGCGAACCTGATATCATTGCCTGCTACAAGGCCAGGATGGCAGAGATATTCTTCTCCAGAGTCGCCATCCTGGACTCGATACCAGGAGGCTCAGCAGCTTTTGGCATGGGCATCAAGGGTCTCGGGCCCAACACCAGCACTCTTGCGAGTGCATCCTCAACAAGGACCATGGCCTCGGGGAGCTTCACATAACCGCTGCCAACCGAGGATTCCCTCATAGAGACCTTAATGGGGCGCTGCTCGGAGTCGCCCGACTCCTTCCACAGAACCTTACCGGGTTTCACCGGTGGAACCTCGACTGGCTTCGAAGATTTTTTTCTTTTTCTTTGAAGGGTCCAGCGTCTTTATGGAGGAGACGCCACCATGGGACTCCAAAGATGCCCGGTTCTCACAGGATGTGCTTGGCTTAGGGCTCAGCATCAGGAAAGCCGGTGCTGAGTCAGACTGCGGAAACAGCTTCTTCTGCAACTCTGATGGTTTCCTGTTGGTTCTCAAAGTCATGGCCTGGTACAGGTCGCAGGTGGTAGTCATGGTCTGGGCCGAGGCAGTCCAAGCAGCAGTCACGGGTGTCTGTGACAGACATGGTCTGACTGCAGTGGTCGCACTTCTTGAACCCACTGGGGGACATGGTGGGAAACACCCAGTCGGGGTCAACGACCCCTGAGCGAAAAAGAGCACGAACGCCGGTCAAGGCAAGCCTCCTCAAAAAAGAAGGGAAGAGCTGAGGACAGCGTCAGGAATGGCACCGGCTTAAGGCGGGAAGAGGAACCGGTACACAAACCTGGAAAAAAACAACTTTTGAGGATAATTTTTAAATGATTTTTCTGGGGAAACAGGACATATGTCCATTGGGCTTCGTGGAAAAAAGGAGACAGACAAGCATGAGAGGTCATGCACCTGGTCTCTCAGTCCCCCTCGGCAAACATTGGAGTCGGAGGGGGAGTGGCCCAGTAAGGTACCTTGAACCGATAAAGAGACCTCTGGCGAAGGCGCCCGGACTCCCGAGGGTCATCCCGGCATCGGTGTCACAGGGCCTCACTCCCAAGTGGTAGGCCCTGATGCTGGCCTTGAAGAGCAGCATTTCTGTGTTCCTCGGTGCCCAGCCCCGCCAGCACGCGCCTCGAGACCACAGTGACCTCAACCTCAAGGACTCCCTGGGTCGCGCAGTGACCCCCGAGAGCCAGAAGCCTTGTTAGGATCCTCGGCGCAGGTCTTGCTTTCCGTCCTGGTCCTTGGATGCGAGATCTTCTCGGGTGAGCGCCTCTGGCTCTGGGCAGGTTTTGGCCTCGGAAACCCAGCGTGGGTCGCTGACCTGTCTCGAGCCGCCGGACCTCGAGTCCTCCACGGACTACTCAGAGTGGGAGTCCGATGGGGAGACCTCCCCGGAGACTCGGTCCCACCGAGACCGTCCCTCGGACCCCGCTCCACTGACCCAGAGGCAGCGGTCACCTCCCGAGGACACCTTCTTTCTGGAGTTCATCCGGAACATGGCGCGGCCCTAGTGCTCGCTACCGAGTTGGAGGAGGAGCTCGATATTCTTCAATATGAAGCCCCTCTGAAGGAAGCTTTCTCAGTGCCGGTTGCTCCCATTCTGAACCCTCCTCCTCCACATGTGGGAGACCCTGGCCTCTGTCCCTGTCATGAGCAAGCACTTGGATGCTATGTATAGGGTTCAGCGGGGTCCAGGGTTTCAGAAAGCCAGCTTCCCCACACCTCGATGGTGGTTGAATTGGCCATGCGAAAGCTAAAGAGCCCGAAGACTCATTCTTCGGTCCCTCCAGGAAGAAAATCTCATACCTTCGGGTGCAAGGCTTATCAGGGCTCTATGCTGTCATGCCGCATCCATGTTTACCAATTATACATTGGGATGTTGCTCCGTGACCTTGTTAGAGAGCTCAGAGGCTTTGCGGCAGGCCTTGAAGGAGATCATCTCTGACATTTTCAGGCCCTCTCAAACTCCACTGGAGACTGCTCAAAGTATTTCTTGCAAGCAGCATACGATGGCTTTGAGTCTTCTGCCTGGGTGTCGGCTTCTGGCATCGGAGCCCACTGGCAGACTTGGCTCCAGTCCTCAGACCTGGAGTAGTGGGTCCAGTAGAAGCTTCTGGATGTCCCTTGCCTCGGGGAGCAATTATTTGGCAAGCCCATGGAGGATAAGGAGCCTCTCCTGGAAGACTTCCTCCCTCCCCAGGAAGAAACAGCAGAGCAAGAAGCCTTTCTTCCCCCAGAAGGGGCTCTCGTACAGGGGCTACCCGTCCTACCCACTGATGTTGACCCCTGTTCAGGGCGGTCAGGGCAAGAACATGGTCTATGGCCCTCATAAGCCGAAGGGTCCCAATATCCAACCCCTGGCGCTGGCTCAACCATCCTCAGGGTTTTGATGCCATCGGCATAGCCTCTTGTCCACTGACAGAGCAGTTGTCCGTCGGGGGGCGTCTGGTCCACTTCTCCCACAGGTGGGGGTCCATCTCTACCAACGCCTGGGTCCTCAGGTCATTCGGGAGGGCTATCTCCTCCATCTGGACAGCTCTCTCCTCCGTACTTCCCCAGGGATCCAAGTTGGCCTCCCCAGCACCAGGCCTTCATGAGTCAGGAGCTCGCAGGCCTCCTTGAGGATGGGGCGGTAGAACCAATCCCACCGCATTTCCGAGGACGGGGGTTTTATTTCTGATACTTCCATGTCCCAAAGCGGACAGAGGGCCTTTGGCACATCCTCGATCTATGGAGCCTAAACTTGTTCCTGGTGTGGGAGAAGTTCAGGATGCTCTCCCTTGGAAAATTACTGCCCTACCTCCAACAGGGCGATTGGCTGTGCTCCTTGGACTTAAAGGATGCTTACACTCACATCCTCATCCATCCCAAGCACAGAAAGTAACATTGCTTCATGGTTCAGGGAAACTATTACTAGTACAGGGTGCTTCCCTTTGTCCTTGCGTTTGCCCCACAGGTCTTCACAACATGCTTGGCCGTGGCTGCAGCCCACTTCCAGCTGCAGGACACCTTTGTCTATCCATATCTAGACGACTGGCTCGTAATAGGGGGCACGGTCTTTGAAGCCCAGCAGGCCATGGAGCGTACCATTCACCTCCTGGAGCATCTGGGGTTCATGATCAATTACCGAAAGTTCCACCTCACTCCATTTCAGTTCCTGGAGTTCATCAGGGATCGCTTGTAAACTCTGCAAGCCATAGCTTTCCTTCCTCAGGACAGGGCAGACCGCCTTGTGTCCCTGGTATCCGAAGTGTGGTGCTGCAGTGCCATTTCGACCCGGACGATGCTTCGCCTTCTCGGCCACATGGCCTCCATGGTTCATGTCGTGCTCAATGCCCATCTCAACATGCATGCAGCACAGTGGTGCCTCTGAGCGCAATGGACACAGTCGACAGGCTGCCTCCGAGACCCCATCTTGGTCTCTCCCAGCATGGTGGAGTCTCTCACTTGCTGGCAGGAGTCTCGGAACCTGTTTCGAGGTATGCCCTTGCAAGCTCCAGCGCATCAGGTGGTCTTCACTACGGACGCCTCACTGGTGGGCTGGGGAGCCCATTGCAAGGGGTGGCGCACTCAAGGGACCTGATCAACCTGCTGGAGCTCCAGGCCATCTGTCTTGCACTGAAAGTTCTCAGGGACCGCCTGCAACACCGAGCGGTGCTGGTCCAGGTCCAGACAGACAACCAGGTCACGATGTTCTATGTGAACAATCAAGGAGGTATAACCTCTGTTCGGAGGCGACAGCCCTATGCTCCTTTGCGGTGAGCCAGGGCATGACCATCCAGGCCAGGACAATGCATTGGCGCACTGGCTGTGCAGAGTCCTCCGGATGCACAAGTGGTGCCTGTGTCCCTAGATGGCACAGCGGCTCTTCCAGCATTGGGGGACTCCAGACCTGGACCTCTTCACCAGTCCTGTGAATTCGCAGCTCCCCTGCTTCTGCAGTCCCCTCCTGCAACTGGGCAGGGTGGCCCTGGATGCCTTCCTCATCTCATGGGACATGGGCCTGCTTTATGCCTTTCCCCCACACCACTCATTGCCTGGACCCTTCTCAAGGTCCAGAGGGACAAGGCCTCGATGATTCTCATAGCCCTGAGGAGGCCCAGGCAGCCTTGGTTTCCCCTGCTGCTCCATCTCTCGATGGAGCTCCTGGTCCCTCTCGGTTTTTTTCTGGAGCTGCTGACACAGGAGGAGGGTCTGCTACTTCATCCCAATCTGAGGTCCCTATCCCTCACAGCTTGGTGGCTGAGTAGGTCGCTCTAGCCTCCTACCATCTTCCCATGGAGATCGAGGACATTCTTTTGGCCTCACGAAAGGATTTGACCAGATGGGCTTATGCCTTCAAGTGGCATTGGTTCTCGGTGTGGTGTTTGGAGCTCCGAGCAAACCCATTTTCATGCTCTACCTCTTTGGTCTTACAGTACCTGCTCCATCTCTCACAGCCTGGGCTGCAGTCTAACTTGGTCAGGGTTCACCTGAGTGCCATCTCAGCAAACCCGCGGGCTCTTTTGGTGCAGACGTCACCCATATGTGAGGACTGATTCCTGCTGTCCCTGAAGAACACCTGTGAGTAACTATGCTGTCCGCCCTAGTGGTCATGCAGCTGGCGTTCATGTCTGGCTCATCCAGTTCAACCGCCCTGATGATGGGACCCTCAACATCGAGGGCGTCCCCAGATGTCGAGCTGGTCCTGGAGTTCCACCGGCCTCGAGAGATCCCCTGGCACTGGACGAGATACCGGACCTGCAACTCAGTCTGCAGACCCTGGAGCGGTCCTCGGCCAAGGTGATCACTCAGCATCGGACTCATATTTGGACTGAGTCTGAATGGAAGACTGAGGACGAAGAGTCCCCGGACATGAGGCGACACCAAGACGTGCCCTCAGACCCATCTCCCCCGATGACCCGACGCAGTTCCCCACTCGAGGACGTCGCTTTCCTCGATTTTGTGCTGGGCATGGCCAAGGCTCTCACTATTGAGACAAAGGCTGAGGAGGACCAATGCACCGAGGAATTGGAATTACTCCAATATAAGGCACCACCGAAGGAAACCCTTATGGTTCCGTGCCCTCTATTCTTGACCACCTCCTCCTCTGAATGAGGGTAATACCGGCATCGGTACCAGTTGATAGTAGGTGCCTCAACACCATGTACCGGGTACGCCGAAGCCCTGGGTTCCAAAAAAACCAGCTTCCCCACAGTTCAATGGTTGTGGAGTTGGCTGTGTGCCAGCTTAAAAGCCAAAAGACTCATTCGTCGATCCCACCCGGCAGGGAGGCCCTAACCCTCGATGCCCTCAGCCAAAAGGCATTTCAGGGCTCGATGCTAACTTGCCGGATCCAGTCCTACCAACTTTATATCGGCATGTATCTAAAGGAATTGTTGAAGGAGCTTGCTGGATTCTTGGCAGGCCTCGATGGGGAACCCTACAGAGGTTTAAGACCTGACCTCGGTGGTAAAAGAATGCTCAAAGTTTTTGTCACGAGCAGCTGACAATGGCTTCGAGTCATTGTCCAGGGTGGCCGCCACAGGCATCGGAGCACGATGCCAAGTATGGCTGAGTCATCCAACCTGGAGCAATGGGTGCAGGACAAAAACTGATTGATGTCCCCTGCATAGAAGAGAACCTATTCGGGAAGCCCATGGCAGATAAGGCAGCAGAGTTAGAAACTGAATTCATGATGAGAACAGGTTCTCAAAGAAGACCTGGTGCAACCCCAGAGGAAAACCCCAAGGAAAATGCCCTTCTTTCAAGATAGAAAGGGGGCTTTAGCGGTACACCGTACTTCCAGGCCTTCCTGGCCTTCAACAGAGTCAGCAGCAAAAAGGCCAGGGACATGGTCCCATAAAACAGAAGGCCCCTAAGTCCCAGGTGACATCTCTGGCCCAGCCCCCAGGGGTCCTCTGCTGCCCACAGAGAGGCACCTAGCCCTGTTTGCCCTCAGATGGACAGCTATCACCACCGATACCTGGGTGCTACAAGTGATCAAGGAGGACTACCTCCTTCACCTACAGTGGGCACCACCCTCGTACTTCCCAGGAGAGCCCACCAGACCTCTCCTTCACCAGACCCTGCTCCTCACCAAGCTAACAGGCCTAATCAATGACAAAGCAGTGGATCCAGTGCCAAAACATCTCTGGGGCACAGACTTCTACTCCAGGTATTTCCTCATCCCCAAGAAGACAGGGGACGTCAGGCCCATCCTGGACCTGCGAGAGCTCAACCGGTTTCTGGTCAGGGAGAAGTTCAAGATACTCTCCCTTGGGACACTACTGCCATTCCTCCAACAGGGTGATTGGCTATGCTCCTTAGACCTAAAGCAGGGGTCTCAAACTCAAATTGCTTTGAGGGCCAAATGAGGACTTGTAGAGTAACCCGGGGGCCGCACAAGACGCAGGCCTTATTTGCATAAGGGCATCATTTGCATAAATATTTGCATAATGTTACCATACACTAACTTTTAGTAAACATGCCTCTTAATGAGTGTATGGATAAAGAAAGACTAAAAGATTTCTACATTACTATAAACCAGTGCCAACCGCCAGGCACATTAGGAACTACTAGAAACACTGCTCATTTAGAACCCATAGCAAACCTGCCGTGTCCTAACAGCACTACCAGGACTCACAAAGCACCATACCCTAACTATCAAAAGGCAACACTGCAAATATTAAATCAACACATTTCAGAGAATAACAATACATGACCTACTCGGGAAAGAGAACAAGTGGCAATGTCAAATAGGAATTACATAAACAGAATACCTCAGCTCAGTTACACATGCAGAACATACACCATCACCAAACAAGGAATCACAATTTAGAAACAGGAAGACAATTAAACTGGGAACCCCAAAAGCCAAACTTAGAATGTACAACACTGTAGAAATAAAACTATACATTGATTTCCTCTTGTATTAAATAAAGTGCAGACGTTAAAGATGCACATTTCCAAGAGCTGACATATTTCAGTTAATAAATTCAAAATAAAGAGATATTTTTCTACCTTTTGTGCATTTTTTTTTTCAGTTGCAATTGTTCCAGTCACTTTCTTCTGGTTTCTTTGTGTCTTCTGCTAACTCTCCATCGTCTGCTGTCCATTTGTCCTTTCTTCTTTCCTATTTTTTTCCCATTCTCTCTACATCTGCTTTAAAATACTAATCATTCTCCTTTTGCTCTTTCCTCATTCCTATTTCATCCACTCAAATTTTACCCCTCCATCCTCAATCCCCACTTACTCTCCCAATACCCGGCCAATTGTAGATTTTTCTTCCCTCCCACACAAAATATATTTCCCCTCTCCCAGCCCCATCCCATTCTAATCGTCCCCCAACATCAACTCCCTTCTAGCTCCTGCCCCACCCAGCATCCGCTCCCTTCTAGTCCCCGCATCATCAGCCCATTTCCAGTCCTAGCTCCCTCCCCTCACAGCCCATTTCCTTTCCAAGCCCCCTTCCACTCAGCCCATTACCATTCCAAGACCCTGTCCCCATCAGCTATTTGCAGTTCAAGCTCCCCCTTCTACTCGGCCCATTTCCAGTCATAGCACCCCCCCCCCCAGTCCATTACCAGTTCTAGCCCCCCCCCCCCCCATAGCCCATTATCGGTCCTAAGCCCCCCAACAGCCCACTTCCAGGCCTAACCCTTCCATCGCCCCATCTTCATTCTTAGCCCCCCCATAACCCCATTTTCAGTCTTAGCCCCCCAATCAGACCACCTCCAGTCCTAACCCCCATCTGTCCATTACCAGTCCTACCCCCCCAGCAGCCCACATCAAGTCCTGCTCCCCCCCAGCAGCCCACATCGTCCTGCTCCCCCCCCCAGCAGCCCACATCAAGTCCTGCTCCCCCCCCAGCAGCCCACATCAAGTCCTGCTCCCCCCCCAGCAGCCCACATCAAGTCCTGCTCCCCCCCCGCAGCCCACATCAAGTCCTGCTCCCCCCCCAGCAGCCCACATCAAGTCCTGCTCCCCCCCCCAGCAGCCCACATCAAGTCCTGCTCCCCCCCCCCAGCAGCCCACATCATGTCCTGCTCCGCCCCCCCCGCAGCCCCCATCAATTCCTGCTCCCCCCCCCAGCAGCCCACATCAAGTCCTGCTCCCCCCCCCCCGGGAAAATTAAACTATAGAAAAAAGCTGGCTGCTGCCGCGGCGGTAGCAGCAATATCGCAAGTCCCGCGGCCCCCTCCTCCCCTCCCGGCAGATCCCTTCCTGCTTGCCTGCCTGCCTGCTTGTGAGTTCTTCTCTGCTTCGGCTTTCAGAGCCGCCTCTGTTAAGCTCGCCGGGGCAGATGGGAAATTTCCCATCTGCCCCGGCGAGCTTAACAGAGTCGCGAGGGAGAAGCTCTCCCTTCGCGGCTCTGAAAACCGAAGCAGAGAAGAACTCACAAGCAGGCAAGCAGGAAGGGATCTGCCGGGAGGGGGGGGGGCCGCGGGACTTACGATATTGCTGCTACCGCCGCGGCAGCAGCCAGCTTTTTTCTATAGTTTAATTTTCCCGCGGCAGCAGCAGCAGCAGAAGCCGGTTTTTTCCTTTCCTGTGCATCGCGGGCCGCACAAAGGTCTCTCGCGGGCCGCATGTTTGAGACCCCTGACCTAAAGGATGCCTACACTCACATCCTAATTCATTCAATCCACAGAAAATACCTCTGGTTCATGATGGGGAGACAACACTGCCAATACAGGGTGCTGCCCTTTGATCTGGCCTTGTCACCCTGGGTCTTCACAAAGGGCCTCGCGGTGGTCACAGGCCACCTCCGGCTCCAAGGGGCCTTTGTCTTTCCTTACCTGGATGACTGGCTCATAAAGGGGGACATGACTGCAGAGGCACAATGCACCACCAGGCGCACCATCAACATCCTACAGCACCTGAGGTTTGTCATAAACTACCCAAGTCCCACCTCACTCCGGCCCAGTGCCTAGAGTTCATAGAGGTGCAACGGATACCCTCCGGGCAGAAACCTTCCTCACTCAGGAGAGGTCAGAATACCGCTAGGAGTTAGCCATAGAGGTACACCGGCACCGGGCACTACCGGCCAGTCTCCTACTCCACCTGTTGGGACACATGGCCTCCATGGTTCACGTGACCTCATATGCCCACCTGCACATGAGAGCAGCCCAGTGGTGCCTCTGCTCTCAATGGACACAAGCCATAGGCAGGCTCAGGGACAGAGTGGAGGTGACCCGTCAATTGGCAAAACTCCCTCAGATGGTGGCAGATCCCACATCACCTTCAGGCCAGGATGCCATTTCAGGCACCCAACTCCAGAAGGTCCTCACCATAGACTCCTCCCTAATGGGCTGGGGAGCGCACTGCAAGAACCTCCAGACGCTAGGTGGCTGGACCCACAGGGAATCCCAGATGCAAATCAACCTGCTGGAGCTCCGGACAATATACCTAGCTCTCCGAGTCTTCTGCCGCCAGCTGCAGCACCACTCAGTGCTGATCCAGACCAACAATCAAGTCACAGTGTTCTACGTGAACAAACAGGGGGGAACAGGGAGAAACCCCCTCTGCCAGGAAGCGGTAGCCCTCTGCTCCTATGCTGTTCGCAGAGGGATGCTCCTAAGGGTGGTGTACCCCCCGAGCCAGGATAATGCCCTGGTGGACAAGCTGAGCAGGATCCTCCAGCTGCATCAGTGGCGCCTGGATCCAGTAGTCGTCTCGCAGCTGTTTTGTCTCTGGGGTGTCCCCTCGATGGACCTGTTCACTAGTCCAGACAACACGCAGTTACCCCAATTCTGCTCCCGCCAGCTGCACCATCCTGCGTGGCAGCAGATGCATTTCTCATCTTGTGTACGGAAGGCCTCCTGTACTCCTTCCCACTGATGCTGCAGGTAGCCAAGACACTATTCAAGGCACAGTGCGATAGGGCATCGCTAATAATGATAGCCCTTGGTGGCCCAGGCAGCCTTGGTTCCCATAGCTCCTCTTCCTAGTGGCTGCTTTGCCGATTCCCCCCGTGCCAAGCCCAGGGCTACTCTCACAGGAGCAGAGCTCTGTTCTACACCCCAACCTGAAGTCCCTCTCGCTCACAACTTGGCTGCTGAAAGGGTAGCGTTAGCCCCCTTCAACCTCCCACGGGACATGGAAGAGATTCTTCTGCCCTTTCATAAGACCTCCACAAGAAGAGTGTAAGCCTTCAAGTGGCACCAATTCTCAGTGTAGTGCACAGAAAGGCAGGCAAACCCGTTCTTCTGCTCTGGACAAGTGGTGCTCCAGTACCTGCTTCAAATATCTCAGGTGGGACTGAAATCCAATTCAGTCAGAGTACATCTGTGTGCCATCGCAGCGCATCACCATTCCATTGACGGAAAACCCCTCTCAACTCAGCCCCTTGTGTTCCGATTGCTGCTGGGCCTCATGTTATCCAAACCCCCCATCCGCCCTCCAGCAGTGGAGTGGGATCTCAATGTGGTGCTCTTGCAGCTTACTAAGCCTCCGTGTGAGCCTCTGGCTACCTGTCACCTCCTATATCTATCTGACCAGGAAGATCGCCTTCCTGGTAACACTGACATGGGCACGCAGAGTCAGCGAGCTCCAGACTCAGATGGCGGAACTGCCCGAAATTAGGTTCTACAAGAACAGGATGGTGCTCTGCACACATCCCAAATTTCTGCTAAATGTGGTGTACCCATTCTATCTCAACCAAGAGGTGGTACTCCCCACCTTCTTTCCAAGGCCTCATGCCTGAAGGGCAGAGACTGTTCTCCACAATCTGGATTGTAAAAGGGCCCTGTCATTTTACCTGCAACAGACTCAGAGCCACCGTAAAGCACCACAACTTTTCGTATCCTATGACCCCAGCCGTCTGGAGCTCCCAGTGACTAAGCGAACTCTGTCTGCTTGGGTGGCAGACTGCATTACCTTTGCCGAAAAGCAAGCAGGGATCTCACAGGATCAGAGGGTCACAGCATACCGCATCAGGGCCACGGCTACCTCTGTGGCAAATCTTTGTTCCATCCCCATGACAGAAATCTGCCGGGCCAACACCTGGTCTTCAGTCCATACCTTCGTAGCTCACTACTGCCTAGAGAGGGCGTTATAACGGGACAGTGCCTTCAGCCAGGCTGTACTCCATAATCTCTTCGGGGTGTAGGCAACTCCTGCCCTCCAATTCATCTGTGTTCAGGCTACCAGAGTGCTTGTTCTCTGCCGGACATTTGGGTCTTTCAAGAATCTCTCAGTAGGGACACAACTGCTGCTTATCACAGCTCACTCTTTGCAGGTCGCCGTGGCGTTTTTACAGGTTCTCAGTAGCCTGTAGCTGGGAAGTCCCATATGTGAGCACTGGCTTCCTGCTTGTTCCCAGAGAAATTGTAGTTACTCAGCTGTAACAGGTGTTCTCCGGGGACAGCAGGAATCAGTCCTCACAATCCTCCCTCCTCCCCTTGGAGTTGCTTCTTTACCGTATTTTAGTTTTGCCATCTTAGCTATGTCATTAGACTGAGGCAAGATGGCACCTTTGGGCAGGAAGTGGACCACACATGCATGGTGCATCTCCCAAAGGCTTTCTTTGAAAGCTGGGGTGATGCTTCCGCGCGGGCTCCATCGGCGCCAACATCATCCATATGTGAGGATTGATTCCTGTTGTCACCGGAGAACACCTGTTACAGGTGACTAACTACGCTTTTCGTCAGCCGTGTTGGGGCAGCTCTGCAGGCCATTTGCTTTAGCACACATGACCTGTCGTGAGTCACTGCCACTTCTGCTGAGCCCAGCTGTCGCCAACCCTGCTAACGGAATAAGTAGCAGCAGGGGTGTCACGTGGCGCCACTCAACACAGGGCGGGGGCGGCATGCCATGTGTGCCAAAGCACATGGCCTGACACTAACACAGGTTTGTCACCCTAGGCGGTTGCCTAGCTCACATAGTGGATGGGCTGACCCTGCCTATGTCTCATCGTTGCAGATCTTTCCTTCAATTGAAAGAGGCTGTCCTCTGTATTTATGTCACAGAGGTATTTAAACATCTCTATCATATCTACTCTATCCCGCCTTTCCTCTAAAGTATACATATTGAGATCTTTGTCTGTCCCCATATGGTTTATAACAATGACCACTGACCATTTTGGTAGCCACCCTTTGCACCAACTCCATCCTGTTTATATCCTTTTGAAGGTGCAGTCTCTAGAATTGCACACAATACTCCAAATGAAATCTCATGAAAGACTTATACCGAGACTCTGTCACCTCCTATCTCCAGGAACAAGCAGGAATGTATTCTTCACATATGGGAAATGTCGGTACCGATGGAGCCCGCACGGGAACTCTCCCCAGTGTCCTAAGAAAGCCTTTTGGAATACTCCACTGCACCTGTGTGACTGCCTTCCTGCTCTTCTAACTCCCTCTCCTCAGTTCATCTTTTTCCACGGAGCCAGAAGGATCTTTTTCCAGTTACCACAGAAAACGTTTTCTCTGAATAGCGTTTCTGCCTTCCCTTTCTCACTCTGGCATTGCTTAACCAATTCTGGTACCTTCAGTTTGTATTTTCTTTTATCCGTACTTTGTTTATTTTATTTTATTTTTCATTTTTTTCTTTGAGGGCCTCATTCCTCTCATAGGCCTCAGGCCTATCCTCTCCATCATGGAGAAACACTCTAGCGGTTTTAAAAAATGCACCAAGTGCTCCAGCACAATCTCTGTCACGGACACACATGCCTGGTGCCTCAAATGTCTTGGTCCCAACCATGACCCAGACAGTTGCTGCCTCTGTAATCTAATGATGAAGAGAGGCTGAGGAAACCAGGCCAAAAAGCTGTTTGAACTTTTTCCATCGGATTCAGTCTTGTTGGCATCGACATCCTCCCAGACTTCATCAGCTTCAAAGGTATCCAAAACCTTGAAGACCTCAAAACACAGTTCGGGCTCTAAGAGGAAGAAAACTTAATCCCCTCAAAAAACTCCACAGGATCCGAAAGAGTCTCGAGAATCATCCAAGGATTCCAGAGAGACATCGAGAGGATCAAGGGAGAGGTCCCGTTCCAAGCACAAAGATTCTCTGAAGACGTCCTCTGATACTGGCCATCAAGCGGAACATCCCCGGCGGGAAGACTTGTCCTCCAAAGCCTTTGTGGGGAACTGGGAATCCCCCGAGACATCGTCCTCGGCAGAGCCTCCTCTGCTGTGCTCTGGTACGGTGACTGCAAGCCCCATTCTGTCTCTGGACCAGACACCAGTAATCTCATTGGATTAGCGTATGCTATCCATAGAGAGAACCTTAGCGGCCCTTCTAGCAGTCTCGGTGCCCCAAACATCGATGACTCCAGGACCGCTTACATCGGTATCGGTAGCGATAGCGGTATTGTTACCAGTACCGACATTGGTATCGGTACCGGTGCAACTAACTGATGTCCCTATTCTCCTTGCCTTAGCTCCACTGCCGGGATTGGTATCGGGAGCCCCGTCAATTTGGTTGATATCAGATACAGCACCGCTGCTAAGGCAGCAAGGGGGGGGACATCGACCAGGACCGATACCGGCAGCACCGTTCACACGGTCACCGGTACCAACAGTGCTCACTGAGCTCAGATTCTGAGGCCTCCAATTTAGACTATCGATCTCTCGATTCTGCAGAGCTGTTTGACATGGCATCAGAGAAGGATATGACATTGGAGCCGTCGTCTCCAAGTGCCACCTCATGCCAAAAGTCCCCGCTGGAAGACATGTCCTTCCAGGAGTTTATTTGGGACATGGCGGCAGGTCTATTGATACCAGCCGCAGCGGAACAGGAGCCCCAGTCGGAGTAACTGGAAATTCTCCAGTACCTTACGGCCCTGAAGGAGGCAACCAATTCATAAGATCCTACATAACCTGTTGCTTCGCATGTGGGAGACCCAGCTTACTGTCTCGCCCATCAGCAGACGCCTTGATACCATGTATTGAGTACTGGAAGTCCAGGCTTTCAAAAGGTGCAGCTACCACATCACTTGATGGTGATAGAATCAACGATGCACCGCATCAAAAGTGGTCAGACCCATGCGTCGATACCCCCCAGCAAGGAATTGAGGAACCTCGATTCCTTTGCTCGACGTTCTTTTCAAGCCTCCATGCTGGCAAGTAGAATTAATTCCTGCACCTTATATTTGGGAATGTTCTTAAGGAAATCAATAATGATTGGGAAACCTTTCTTCCCTTCATCCCAGAGGAGAAGAGACCAGCTTTTGAGACAGTCTTTAGAAATAGCCAGAATGTCTCAAAGTTTGCATTCAAATCCACCAACAGAGCATCAGCTATTTCAATTGGTGCTCAAAGATTAGCATGGTTACAGGCCTCCGATCTAGAGCAATGGGTCCAATACAAACTGGGAAACATCCCCTGCACTGGGGAAAATCTGTTTGGTAAAAACTGGAGGAAAAAGGCTGAAGAGCGTAAAACTGATGATACCACTCTGAAGAGGCTCTGCAGAAAGACTGCTGACCTCTCAAGAAAGAAACAAGCAACAAAAAAGCCTTTCTATTCTAAAAAAAAAAAGAAGGTTCAACTCCTCTTATTCACAACCATCTTACCAGCCTCAGGGCAAGCAACAGGGGCCTAAACCTGCTAAGAAGCCCGAACTGCTAAGCAACAGCCAGTAGCTCAGCCACAAGCAACACCCAGCTTTTGATTCCATCCTGAGAAACATGGACATTTTACCCCTGCAAAGGCCCAAACCAACAAAAAAAGCAGGTTGGCTTTATTTTTTTGCTAATCATTGGGAAATGATCACCTCAGAGCAGTAGACCCTAGATATAGTAACATAGTAAATGACGGCAGATAAAGACCAGTATGGTCCATCTAGTCTGCCCAGTATGATGGCAAGAGTAGGTGCACCTGCCGCTACGTGCAGGCCACCCCTCCCCATGTCTTTGTTTAGGGGTGAACCCACCACTCCATGTAGGACACCCCTATATGTTGAGAAATTAGATGGTTCTGTTTATTTTGATTTTATCCTGTTGCTGTAAAGGGATCCACTGTGTCTGTCCCATGCCATTTTGAATTCCGTCACCGTGTTTGCCCCCACCACTTCCATTGGGAGGGCGTTCCAAGCTTCCACCACCCTTTCAGTGAAAAAGTATTTCCTGACATTGCCTTTCAATTTACCACCTTGCAGCTTCATGTTATGCTCTCTGGTTTTACAGCTTCCCCGTGTTTGGAAGAGGTTTGTTTGTTCATTATTTCCCTTTAAGTATTTAAAGGTCTGAATCATATCTCCCCTGTCCCTCCTCTCCTCCAAAGTGTACATGTTTAGGTCTTCAAGTCTCTTCTCATACGGCTTCTGACGCAGGCTCCAAATCATTTTGGTCACCTTCCTCTGAACAGTTTCCAGTCTTTTTACATCCTTTTCAAGATATGGTCTCCAAAACTGAACGCAGTATTCCAAGTGAGGCCTCACCAGTGACTTGTACAGTGGCATTAGTACCTCTTCCTTTCTGCTGGTAATTCCTCTTTGTATGCAGCCCAACATCCTCCTGGCTTTTGCCACCGCCTTGTCGCACTGTTTGCCACCTTGAGATCTTCAGAAATAATCACACCAACGTCTTTCTCCTGATCCGTACACACCAACCTCTTGCCCCCTATCGCGTGCATTTCCTTTGGCTTTCTGCTACCAAAATGCATGACTCTGCACTTCTTTGCATTAAATCTTAACTGCCAAGCATTAGACCATTCTTACAGCTTTTGTAGATCTTTCCTCATGTTAACCACTCCCTCGGGGGAGTTCACTCTGTTGCACATTTTTGTGTCATCTGCAAAAAGACAAACTTTTCCATTCAGTCCTTCAGCAATATCACTCACAAATACATTGAACAGTGCCGGGCCCAGGACCAACCCCTGGGGCACCCCGCTAATCACCTTCCCTTCATCCAAATGAGCTCCATTTACCATCACCTTCTGTCGTCTGTCAGTCAACCAATTTCTGATCCAATTTACCATCTTGGGATCCGTCCCCAAGCTACTGCGTTTATTAATAAGCCTCCTATGAGGAATAGTATCAAAGGCTTTGCTGAAATCCAGGTAGATGAAATCCATCGCATGCCTCTGATCTAGTTCCCTGGTCACCCAGTCAAAGAACTCAATCAGATTTGTTTGGCAAGATCGTCCTTCGGTAAAACCATGTTGCCTCTGATCTTGCAGCCTGTTGGTTTTGAGAAAGTTCACTATTCGCTCTTTCAGGAGCACCTCCATTACTTTTCCCGCCACCGAGGTAAGGCTCACAGGCCTGTAGTTTGACACTTCTTCCCTGTCACCACTTTTGTGTAGAGGTACGACATCAGCCATTCTCTAGTCCTGAGGAACCTCTCCTGTTTCCAAGGATCTGTTGAAAACATCCTTTAACGGCCCTGCAAGAACCTCTCTGAGCTCTTTCAGTATCCTGGGATGTATCCCATCCGGTCCCATGGCCTTGTCCACTTTCAGTTTTGCAAGTTGTTCTAACACTTCATCTTCTGTGAATGGTGTGATATCTACTTCATTCCCATTTTTATATTTGGGAGTCACAGGAGGTCCTTCTCCAGGACTTTCTTTAGTAAAAACAGAGCAGAAGTATTCGTTTAGCAATTTCGCTTTTTCAATGTCACTTTCCACGAGTCCATTTGCAGCACTTCTGAGTCCTGCAGTTCCAATTCTGATCTTCTTCCTTTCCCGAATATACCTGAAGAAAGTTTTGTGGTCACACTTAACATCTTTAGCAATCTTTTCCTCTGCCGTTGATCCTTATTTCTCTTTTTGTCTCTTTGAGTTTGATCCTGTATTCATTTCTGTGTTCCTCTGTTTGTGAGCTTTTGAATTTTGTGAAAGCTGTGTTTTTTGCCTTTATTTAAGCAGCCACTTCTTTGGAAAACCAAACAGGTTTTCTTCTTCTCTTGTTTTTGTTTACTTTTCTTGCATATTTATCTGTTGCCCCTTTTATTGCCACCTTTAGTTTAGCCCATTGCAATTCCACTTCCCTTATCTCCTTCCACCCTGTCAGCTCCTCCTTTAGGTACTTGGCCATTTTATTGAAGTCGGTCTTTTTGAAGTTTAGGACTTTGAGCTTGCTATGATTGGCTTGTACCATGACTTTTATCTCAAACCACACCGTGTGATTATCGCTGCTGCTCACAGGGGCACTCGCGCAGACATTCGAAATGCTATCGCCGTTGGTGAGCACTAAATCCGGCATTGAGCTTTCCCTGGTTGGTTCCATCACCATTTGTCTAAGTAAGGCATCTTGGAGAGCATCCACAATTTTTTTGTTTCTTTCCAGATTTGCAGAAGGAGTAATCCAATCCACATCCGGTAGATTAAAGTCACCCAATATTATCGCTTCCCCCTTTGTGACTATCTTGGCAATATCTATAATCTGTTCGTTATCTATCTCTTCAATTTGTGTCGGAGGTCTGTAGACTACAGCAGTATGGATGACAGTGCCATCTCCTCTTTCCAACACAATCCAGAGCGCGTCTTCTTTTCCCCATGCCCCCTGCATATCAGTAGCTTTAATATTACTTTTGACATACAAGGCTACTCCTCCTCCTCTTCCATTTTCTCTATCTCTTCTGAATAGCTATGGCTATATCCCAATCATGCGATTCATAAGAACATAAGATATACCATACTGGGTCAAACCAAGGTCCATCAAGCCCAGTATCCTGTTTCCAACAGTGGCCAATTTAGGTCATACGTACCTAGCAGTTTCCCCAAAAGACACAGGTTCCACAATGCTTATACTGGGTCAAGCATTGATATCCTGGGTCCCTTCTTAATAATGGTTTATAGACCTTTCCTCCAGGAACTTGTCCAAACCTTTTTTAAACCCAGCTACACTAACAGCCTTTACTATATCCTCCGGTAACAAATTCCAGAGTTTGATTACACGTTGACTGAAAAAATATTTTCTTTTATTAGTCTTAAATAGTTTACCCTGTAGCTTCATTGCATGTCCCCTAGTCTTTCTATATTCTGATAACGTAAACAATCGATCTACGTTTACCCGTTCCACTCTGTTTATTAATTTATAGACTTCAATCATATCTCCCCTCAGCCATCTCTTTTCCAGGTTAAAGAGCCCTAACCTTTTTAGCCTTTCTTCATAGGAGTATCCTTCCATCCCCTTTACCATTTTGGTGGCTCTTCTCTGAACCTTTTCTAATAACGCTATATCCTTTTTAAGATACGGCGACCAGAATTGCACACAATATTCAAGGTGCGGTCTCACCATGGTACGATATAGAGGCATTATAATATCTTTTGTTTTATTTTCCATTCCTTTCCTTATGATACCTAGCATTCTATTTCCTCTCTTGGCTGCCGCTGCACACTGGGCTGATGGTTTTAACATGTTATCCACAATGATGCCTAAATCTTTTTCCTGGGTGGTGGTTCCTAATGTGGAACCTTGCATCGTGTAACCATAGTTTGAGTTGTTCTTCCCTAGGTGCATAACTTTGCACTTGTCCACATTAAATTTCATCTGCCATTTTGATGCCCGTCTTCCAATTGATCAAGATCCTCTTGCAATTTTCCACAATCCTCTTGGGTTTTAACAACTTTAAATATTTTTGTGTCATCTGCAAATTTGATAACCTCACTCGTTATTCCCCTTTCCAGGTCATTTATGAATATGCCAAAAAGCAGCGGACCCAGCACAGATTCCTGGGGTACAGCACTATTCACCTTTCTCCATTGGGAAAATTGGCCATTAAGCCCTACCCTCTGCTTTCTATCTTTTAACCAGTTCCTGATCCACATCAGTACACTGCCTCCTATCCCATGACTCTTTAGTTTTGCCAAAAGTCTCTGATGAGGGACCTTGTCAAAGGCTTTCAACCAACTTACCTTTGTCTACCTGTTTATTCACACCTTCAAAAAAATCATAACAGATTAGTAAGACAAGATCTTCCTTGTCTAATGCCATGTTGGCTGTCTCCCATTAGGCCATGACTATCTACATGCTGAGTAATTTTGTTCTTTATGATGGTTTCTAGCATTTTTCCCGGTACTGACGTCAGGCTCACCGGTCTGTAGTTTCCCAGATCACCCCTGAACCCTTTTTAAAAATTGGCGTTACGTTGGTGATCCTCCAATCTTCAGGTATTACCGATGATTGTAATGAAAATTCACAGATTACTAATAGCAGGTCTGCAATCTCATATTTCAGTTTTTTCAACACCCTTGGATATATACCATCTGGCCCAGGTGATTCATTTAGCCATGTTTATGTAATGGCCACAATGTCCAAATCCATTTCCACCATTAGGGCTTCCAGGTCTGGAACTTTGCTGGCTAAGCTTTGAGCATTTGTGCTCATTGCTTTCCAGCATTTAACTGGCTTGTGTGTATTTTGCATTGATTTTGTTCTGCCTTCATCTTCCCACTTGTTTTTGATGTGTGGTTTAAAAGTGTGTCTGTTTCTGATTTTAATCTGCTTTTGCAGGGGTGACGTCCAGAGCTTGACCTTCCACATCCTTCACTCCCTTTTTGTAGTTTAAATGCATATCTACATATTGCTTCTATTTTTCACCTAGGATTCCTTTCCCTTCGACAGAGAGATGTAGTCCATCAGCACAGTATAGTCTCTTGTTGTTCCATCTGTTACCCCAGTCGCCAATAATTCTGAATCCTTCTTGTTTGCACCAGGTCTGGAGCCATGTATTAAAGCTGTTAATGTGATGCAGCCTTTTTTCCCCCTTACCAAGAACAGGTAGAACCTCTGAGAATGCAACAGTGTTAACAATGGGCTTGAGTTTCTCTCCCAGAGATTTATTTATTTATTATTTATTTATTACAATTTCTTATATACCGCACTATTCGCCATCAGCGCGGTTTACATTAAAACAAAAGACCAGAACAACAGGCTGTTCGGTTTTACAGAGAACAAGGTGTACAAACTTGGATAACATGGGTGAACTATTTACATGAAATATCTACAAATAGGCGTTATGACAAAGCTCTAGAAGTATCATGTAGATTGGAAGTCCTTTTGGACTGGAGAGGCACTGTTTCTAGCCAGGTCATTTGTGTCCAAGTAGATAACAACATCAAGTTTGAAGTGTTCACTTTCTGCGCTAAGTACTTCAACAATGTGGTTTGTATTCCTGCTGGCTGAAGAGCCTGGGAGGCACTTGACTATCTTCTCTCCTTTGAATTGTGTTCCCAAGTTGATGCCACTAATGATGGGATCACCAAGTAGTAGTAGTTTTCTGTTTGGTGAGGTTTTGTTCATATTTGGTCCTTTAGCAGGAGATTGGGCATTATCTATCTCATTTAAGGGCCCTTCAGTTTTTTGGATTTGACATCTTCATTCGCCAAGGCAGAGAAGGCATTATGTAGGGATATCTCCTGATGCATAGGATGCCTCTGTGTCACAGGTCGCAGTCTACCAGAACCCACTGTGATCCATTTGTTCCTGGGGTGTTTGATTCTTTGTGGGAGTGGTGGTGGACTTTGTTCAGTTTGTATCCTAGAAGAGGTGTGCTTCATTGCAGCTAGTTCCTCCCTCAGTTCCTCATCCTTATTGGCCAAGGCAGAGAAGGCCTTATGCAGGGATATCTCTTGATGCATAGGATGTCTGTGCATTACAGGTCGCAATCTACCAGAACCCACTGTGATCCACTTGTCTCTGGGGTGTTTGATTCTTAGTGGGAGCGGTGGTGCACATTGTTCAGTTTGTATCCTAGAAGAGGTGCGCTTCATTGCAGCCAGTTCTCCCTCAGTAGGGTCATTTTTTATGCATGGCAGCTAGGTCTTCCCTTAGTAGAGTCAGTTCTTTATGCATGGCAGCTGACCTGAGGCACAGAGGACAAGCTCTTAGGTTCCAAATGATTCTTCTTGGAATGAATGTACTGCATTTATTGCACTGAGTACACGACATGCTGAATAAGCAGTCGTAGAAGGAGAAGAAGAAAGGAAGAAGAAGATGTGGGCTTTAACCCAAGTTAAAAGGATAGATGGCAACGTATGTGATTACTATATAGGCAATGCAGCCTCTGGGGGGGGGGGGGTTGAGGAGTAGGGTGGGAGAGAACCTAAGTGTCTCTGGCCAGAAGGCTGTTCCTGAACTGGGGGCACCCACAGATATCTGCTCCAAGGCTACCCAGAAAAGCAGTCAGTCAGTCAGATTATCCCCAAGCTTAATGTATAACCACAGTTAAACTTTATATTAGCAATTTCCCCAAAACAGACAGTTAAACTCTATATTGGTAGTTAGAAACTAGCAGAGATAAGAAAGAAAATTATAGGTTTTGCAGGCTTTAGGGCTACACAGTCAGAATATTCCCAAAGTAATGTATAACAGTTAAAATCTATATTAGCAACAAGCAAAAAGAAGATAGAAGCTGTAACTTAGCTTTTTGCAGGCTTTGGAAGCTGTGCAGACTGGAACAGACTGGAACTATGGCAGCCAGTAAGCTGATCTAATTAGCCCTTCCCCTGGGAGCTGGCTTGTACCAGAAAATTCAAACAATAGAAGCCAAATAGTTAAACTGAACTTTTTCTTTCTTTCCTGTATCACACACAGCTATCTGATTTAAGGGCTACACAGTCAGAATATTCCAAAAGTAAGGTATAACAGTTAAAATCTATATTAACAACAAGCAAAAAGAAGATAGAAGCTGTAATTTAGCTTTCTGCAGGCTTTGGAAGCTCATTCAGGAGGGGTATCAATTAAACTTCAATCAGCCTCCTCCATTTCAGTTCAGAGGCAAATATACTCTTCAACCTCTACTCAGGGCCCTACTCAAAGAGGAAATCTCCAACCTAAGATGCCATAGAGGAGGTTCCACAACAAGAACTTCAGGAGGGCTTCTACTCTCCTTACTTCTTCATACCGAAGAAGACAGGAGACACAGGCCTATGCTCGACCTCTGAAATCTCAACAAATTCCTGGTGAAGGAAAAGTTCATAATGATTTCCCTTGGAATTCTCCTACCCTATTTGCAGGAACAAGACTGGCTATGTTCCCTAGGTCTCAATGATGCATATACCCATATCCTGATATAACCAGGATACAGGAAATATCTTTGTTTTGCCTTTCAAGGGACCCATACCAGTATCGCATCCTCCCCTTTGACATGGTATCGGCTCCCAGGGTGTTCACAGAATGCATGTCAAAGATAGCAGCCTACCTGTGAGGCAAGGGGATCTTTGTCTTTCCTTACTTATACGATTGGTTGATCAAGGCAAATTCTCCAGGAGAACTCTGCACTTCACTCCAAACCACCCTCGCAATGCTGCAGCACCTGGGATTTGTAGTAAACTTCCCAAAGTCCCTCTAACCCCATCTCAAAGAGTGGAGTTCATAGGAGCAGTGCTGGACCCTCAGCAATCAAGAGTCTTTCTGCCACTAGATCACATGCACTGACTAGTGGCTCTAGTCATCCACATGCGTCAACAGACAAGCTCGACAGCTCGAGACTTGTCTGTGTCTCTTAGGCCTAGCGCAGTGAACTCTAGCATCCTAATGGACACAATCTACAGGACACCTACGGGACATCATTCAGATCACCCATCCTCTAGTTCAATCCCTCCTATGGCGGTACACCTCAGCAAACCTACTTGCAAGGTCATCTTTTTAGATGCCTCAACCTCAACACATCCTAACTACGGACGCGTCCAAATTGGGTTGAGGAGCCTACCTGGAGTCAGTATCCACACAAGACCTGTGGATGAACCAATAGTCATCTTTACAGATCAACTTGTTGGAACTTCAAGCAATCACAAATGCCCTGCAGGTGTCTCAGCATCACCTCTCGAGCAGCCAGGTACTCATCAGGACAGACAACCAGAGGCAGTGTTATATGTGAGCAAGCAAGGCGGGACAGGCTCACTTCCCCTCTGCGAGGAGGCCTGTTGCCTGTGGAACTTTGCCATCTCTCATCACATACACCTTCATGCAGTGTATATTCCCAGCGATCAGAATCACCTTGCGAACAAACTCAGTCGGATCTTCCACCATCTTCCTCGCACAGTGGCACAGATCTTCAAAGCATGGGGAACACCAATCATTGACCTCTTTGCCACTCCAAAGAACAGCAAACTCCCGCAGTTCTGTTCCAGAGTTCTGTCCAAGCTAAGCCAAGGAAACAATGCTTTTCACCTACATTGGGGTCAGGGACTGCTTTATGTATTTCCCCCTGACACCCCTAATACCGAAGACCCTATTCAAGCTCCAGCTCAGCGGAGGCACTATGATTTTCATAGCCTCCTTCTGGCCCCATCAACCTTGATTTCCCCTTCTACTTCAGCTGCAACTGATGCAACCAATCCATCTGTGCTGCAGTCCGGGTCTTCTATCCCAGGATGATGGAACAGTCCTACATCCCAATTTTCAATCTCTCTGTCTGACTGCATGTCTGCTGAGGGAGTGATGCTCCAGCATCTCCACCTTCCTCAGGAAGTAAAAGGCATTCTTCTGTCTTCCAGGAAACCCTCCACCAGATGGGCCTACTCATTCAAATGACGCAGATTTGGATCATGATGCTCATGAGATAACATCAGTCCCTTCAACGCACCAGTGTCCGCACTTGTGCAATATCTATTGCACTTGTTCTCTTCAGGACCAAAGACCAATTCAGTTCAAGTTCACCTCTGTGCCATTGTGGCTTTTCACAAGGCCAATCGATGGTCATTCCATCTCTGTGCACCCTCTAGTGGTATATTTCATGAGAGGCCTCCTCCTCTCTAAGCCACCTCTTCGACCACATCCAGTGGCTTGGAATCTCAACATGCTCTTGGCTCAACTTCTCAAACTCCCTTTTGAACCCCTAGCAACCGCTCACCTGCGGTATTTGTCTTGGAAGGTTATATTCCTAGTTGCACTGACTCAGCCAGGCACATTACTGAATTACAAGCTTTGGTGGCTCATTCACTATACACTAGATTCCATCATGACAAGATCATCCTATGGACACACCCTCACTTTCTACCAAAAGTGGTATCACCCTTCCACATCAATCAATCTGTAATACTTCCAGTCTTCTTCCCAAGACCTCACTTTTCCCACGCAGAATCAAACCTGCACACTCTAGATTGCAAATGAGCCCTGGCCTTCTATCTGCAGAGGACTCAGGTTATCTGAAAATCCTTGCAATTGTTTATTTCCTTTGACCACACTCACTTGGGGCTTCCTGTAACAAAGCATGCGCTCTCCAGATGGATAGCAGACTGCATTGCTTTTGCTTATGATAAAGCAGGACTCACCCTCACAGGACACATCATTGCTCACAATGTCCGAGCCATGGCAACTTCTGTAGCCAACCTACGCTCAGTAGCCATTGACAAAATATGCAGGGCAGCAACCTAATCCTTCATCCACACCTTTGCCGTCCACTACTGCTTGGACAAGTTCTCCTGTCGGGATTGGGCCTTCGGCCAGGCAGTCCTCCAACATCTCTTTGGAACATAGCTACAGCTCCTCCCCCTGCCCACACTGCTTATTCCAGATCTCCATAGTGGGGATGTCTATGTTCAACTGAGCCCAATCCAACCACTCTGACCTAGTTTTGAAGTCTCCTGAAGATCTGAGAGCTAGGGAGTCCCGTATGTGAAGACTACATTCCTGCATGTTCCTGGAGATAGTATAGTTACTCACCTGTAACAGGTGATCTCCGGGAACAGCAGGAATTTAGTCTTCACAACCCGCCCTCCTCCCCATGAAGTTGTAGGGCTATTTTTACTTTTCCTTCTCAGCTACAAACCCAACTGAGGAGAGGTAGAATAGCAGGAAGGCAGTCAAGCAGGCGCAGTGGAGTGCTCCCAAAGGCTTTAGAAGCATAGAAACATGCTGGCAGAAAAAGACCACATGGCCTATTTAGTCTGCCCTTCAATATCAACCACTACAACAGTCCCCTTTTTTTTCTTTAGAGATCCTCTGTGTTTGTCCCATGCTTTTTGAATTCAGATACTGACCTCATCTCTACCACCTCCACTGGGAGACTATTCCACGCATCTACCACTCTTTCCATAAAGAAATATTTCCTCATATTACTTCTGAGTCTATCTCCTTTCACCCTCATCCTATGTCCCCTCGTAGCAGAGCTTGCTTTCAGTTGAAAGAGGCTCTCTTCCTGTGCATTTATGCCATGGAGGTATTTAAACGTCTGTATCATATCTCCTCTATCCCGACTTTCCTCTAAAGTATACATATTAAGATCCTTAAATCTGTCCTCAAATGCTTTATAATGAAGACCACTATCCATTTTAGTAGCCACCCTCTGTACCAACTCCAACCTGTTTATATCCTTTTGAAGGTGCAGTCTCCAGAATTGCACACAATATTGCAAATGTGGTTGCACCAAAGACTTATACAGAGGCACTGTCACCTCCTTTCTTCTGCTGGCCATTCTTCTCCCTATGCATCCAAGCATCCTTCTAGCTTTTGCTTTTGCCTTTTCTATCTGTTTAGCTACTTTAAGATCATCAGACACAATCACGCCTAGATCCCGTTCTTCTTTTGTGGACAGAAGTACTTCACCCCCTATATTATATCACTGCCTTGGATTTTTGCAGCCCAAATTCATGACCTTGTATTTTTTAACATTAAATCTCAGCTGCCAAATTCTAGACCATTCTTTAAGCTTAGCTAGATCCCCCCTCATGTTATCTACACCTTCCTGGGTGTCTACTCTATTGAAGATTTTGGTATCATCTCCAAAGAGGCAAACCTTAGCCGACAGCCCTTCCGTAATATCACTAACAAAGATGTTAAAAAGAATCAGACCAAGGACAGATCTCTGGGACACCCAACTGGTAACCAACACCTCCTCCTCAGAGTGAGCTCCATTTACCTGTATCCTTTCTCGCCTCCCACTCAATCAATTTCTAACTCAAGCAGTAACTTTAGGTTTTCCGGGAACAAGCAGGAAGTCAGTCCTCACATATGGGTGACGTCGGCACCGATGGAGCCCTCGCAGAAGCATCCCCCAGCTTTCAAAGAAAGCCTTTGGGAGATGCTACCATGCATGTGTGGTCCCCTTCCTGCCCGAGGGTGCCATCTTGCTCAGTCTCCTTTTTTCCGTAGAGCCCTTCAGACGTCTGTCTGGCTTCTCCCTGGAAAAAATTGATTTTTCAGCCTGAGTTTCATACTCGCCTCCAGTTCTGCACCAGTACTCTTCCCGCCACCTGACCTTGCTGACACGGCATCAAGTTCGGGTCCTTTTTGTAGTTTTTTCCTCCTTGCCATCTTCGCGCCTTTTTTCCAACTGGCAGCTCAGCGGGTCTTCAACCTCGCTGGGGTACTTTTTTCCCCCCTTTGCTACCAGTGGCTTTAAAAAGTGTGATCGGTGTGCCAAAATTATGTCTTTGACTGACACATATGACTGCTGCCTTCGCTCAGTTTGTTTATAAGTTGCTTGTGTGGAATGGTGTCAAAGGCTTTACTGAAATCTAAATACAGAACATCTAGGGCTCTCCCTTGGTCCAACTCCCTGGTCACCCAGTCAATGAAATCAATCAGATTTGTCTGACAAGCCCGGCCTCTTTTCAATCTATGCTGCCTCGGATTCGGTAATCCATTGGACTCCAGAAACCTTGCTATTTTCTCTTTCAGCAGCGCTTCCAGTAATTTAATCAACACCAAGGTTAAACTAACCGACTTGTAGTTTTCAACCACATCCTTACTTCTGCTTTTGTGTAAAGGGATCAAATATGCCTCTCTCCAGTCCTCTGGTACCACTTCCGACTCCAAGGCAATGAAAAGGTCAGTGGAGCTGCTAGAATGTCCCCAAGTTCCTTCAGTATTATCGGCTGTATCCCATCTGGCCCCCTACTTTAGGTTTAGCTAGTTCCTCATGAACAATCTCCTGAAAATTGTTCAAGATTCTCCTTGCTTCTGTTCCTGTTTGTGGGTGTTTTCCGAGGTCCTGCTCCTGGTTCTTCATCTGTGAACACAGAACAGAAATATTTGTTGAGCAATTCTTCTTTATCCTCATCAGCTTTTACATATTCCTCCCCTTCACTCTTGAGTCTGACAATACTACTTTTGCCTTTCCTCTTCTCACTAACATGCTGGGTACCAATGCTACCCATATGTGAAGACTAAATTCCTGCTGTTCCCAGAGATCACCTGTTACAGGTGAGTAACTACTCTTTTTCCTGCTGGCCATTCCTCTCCCTATTCACCCAAGCATCAGTCTGGCTTTCACCATCACCTTTTCTGTTTAGCTACTTTAAGATCATCAGAAACAATCACGCCCCGGTCCAGGTCTCCCTCTTTCTTAGTGACCAGAAGTACTTAACCCTCTATATTATACCGCTCCCTTGGATTTTTACAGCTCAAATACATGACCTTGCATTTTTCAGTGTTAAATCTCAGCTGCCAAATTCTCAACTATTCTTCAAGCTTAGCTGGATCCCTCCTCATGTTATCTACTCTTTTCTGGATGTCTACTCTATTGCAGATTTTGATATCATCTGCAAAGAGGCAAAACTTAACTGACAGCCCTTCCGCAATATCACTATCAAAGTTGTTAAAAAGGGTCGGACCAAGAACAGATCTCCACGTCACATCACTGCTAGCACCCTTTTACTTATACCCTTTGTAACCCCCCACTCAACCACTTTCTAATCTAGTCAGTCACTTTAGGGTTCATCCCTAGGGTGCTCAATTTATTTATAAGTCACCTGTGCAGTATAGTGTGAAAGGCTTTAGTGCAATCTGAGTTCACAACATCTAGGGCTCTCCTTTGGTTGAACTGTGGTCACCCAGTCAAAGAAATCAATCTGATTTGTTTAACAAGACCTGCCTCTAGAAAACCCATTCTGTCTCTGACCCTACAATCCATTGGACTCCAGAAACCTCACTATCCTCATTTTTAACAGCATTTCTATTAATTTACTCACCACAGAGGTCAGACTAACAGGTCTGTAGTTCTCAACCTCATCCTGCTTTTGTGTAAAGGGACCACATGAGCCTTTCTCCAGTCCTCTGGGAGCACGCCCAACTCTAAAGAAGCATTCAAAAGGTCAGATAGTGGAGCCACTAGAATTTCTCCAAGTTCCTTCAGTACTTTCTGGTGTATTCCTTCTGGCCCCATCGCTTTGTCTACTTTTAATTTAGCTAGCTCCTCATGAACACAGTCTTCCGAAAATCGTTCAAGATCCTCCTCACTTCTGTGCCTATTTGTGAGTGTTTTCTGAGGTCTCTCTCCTGGCCCTTGAGTTTGTCAATACCACCCTCCCCTCCCCCCTTGAGTTTGTCAATACCACTTCCTCCTCTCACTAACATATCTGAAAAAATGTATTGTGTCCCCCCCCCCCCCCCATTTTATTGCATTGGATATTTCTTCTTCTTTTTGTATCTTTGCTTTCCTGACTAATTTCCTAACATCTCTAAGCTTTTCGAATATTGATGCTCTCCTTCCTTTTTTAATGAAGGCCACCCTCTTTTTCTTCACCTTTTCATCTATTTCTTTTGAGAACCATAGTGGCCTCCTTTTCCTTTTACGTTTATTTACCTTTCTAACAAAAAGGTTTGTTGCCCTTAAAATATCCCCTTTCAGTTTTGTCCATTGTTTTTCTACATTGGCCCAGCTGTTCCCATCCCGCTAACAACTCCTTGAGGTATTGTCCCATCTTGGCAAAGTTTTCCTAAAATCTTAGACCCTCACTATTGAATGGACTTTATCAGCCCTAGTCCTAATACTGAATCATACCATCGGTGATCACTGGATGCAAGATGATCTCCCACTATGACATCAGAAATACTTTCCCCATTGATAAGTACCATACCTGGTATGGCCCCTTCACGTGTGGGTTCTGTTACCAGTTGCTGGAATAGTTCTTCATGTAGAGAATCCAGGATCTCCTTACTTCTAGATGGCACCGCATCAGGGATGTGCCAATAAACATCTGGTATCTTGAAATCACCTATCAGTAGTACTTCTCCTTCCATGGCAATATTGTGTATGTCTTCTATTAAATCTCTGTCCACTTCTTCTCCCTATGAAGGAGATCTGCATATCATACCAATGCAAATGGATCTCCTGTTCCTTCTTTCTAGTTTAACCCACAGTGCCTCCTTGCTCCTTTGTAAGCCTTGTGATTCTATAGCTTTAATATTATTTTTTACCTATAGTGTCACCACTCCTCCCCTTCTTCCTACCTTGTCCTTCCTGATTAAAGTATAGCCCAGTATAATTAAATACCAGTTATGGTTGTCCGTGAACCATGTCTCTGTAATCACCACTAAATCCAAGTCAGCCTCTTCCATTAAAGCCTCAACGTCTGGGATTTTATTTCCTATACTACGAGCATTTACACACACCACTTTCCAGATGTTGTCCCTTTACCCATTTTTACAGAGGTATTTAATGTTTCTATAGAGGTTTCCTCTGTCTCCACATCTGCAGGTAAGGAGACACAACCCACTTGTCTGGACTGGTCTAGCAGGACCTAAGGAAAGGACAGTATCTGGTAAGTAAAATATCACCTTGTTGTTTTATCCATAAGAGACTAAAACCAATACAAAGTACATCCAAAATGTTGTTTCTTTTGACCTGAGCAAACTGGGAACTACTGTCAATAAATTAGCTAGCGGATTGTATCTCCTTCGCTTATGCCCAGGCTAGCTTTACTGTTGAGGGTCATGTCACGGTTTATAATGTCAGAGCTATGTCTGCATCATTGGTTGTCTTGAGATAAACCTCCATAGAGAAGATCTGCAGGATATGATATGGATCTCTGTCCACACAGTCACATCAAATTATTATCTGGAAAGGGACTGCCAGTACAACTGTAGATTTGATCAATCCATTTTCCAGAATCTCTCTGGGCTATAGGATCCAGCTGCCTTCCTCCTAGACCCAGTTATTTTTATTCCCAGGCTTCAACCTATTAAAAATGAAAGATAACGTGATAAAAGGCTTGTTGCCTACCAAATGGCTGGTTCACTTGCAGTTAGCTTGTTTTGCCATTAGTTATTTCCTCTTTTTTCTTTTGAGGCAGCTTGTAGCTAGAGAGTCCCACATCTAAGGACATTATCCTTCTTGTCCATGGAGAAAGCAGAGTTAATTACCTATAGCAGGTGTTCACCATGTACAGCAGGATAAGTCTTCATAACCATCCCACCTCTCTTTGGAGTTGTAGGTAAATGTAGGAGATCATGCATGGTTTATGGTTTAGTGGTAGCAGCTGGGAACTGATGCACATGTCCCTTGGAATCAGTCCCAAAGCTGCCAGAAGGAGATGGGAAGTGGTTTCCATACAGGGCTCCATCAGTGACATCACCCATATGTAAGGACTTATCCTGCTGTTCACGAAGAATATCTTCTACCGATGAGTAACTCTGTTTTCTTCATGGACAAGCAGGATAAATGCTCACATATGGATGGCATCACCAACAGTGCTTGCACCGGAACTTCTCTCAGCTTCTTCTGGACAATTTTAGAGAGGTTCTACCGTGCCAGCAGCTACGGGTACCAGTCTGTCAACAATGAGCCGCCTGACTGAAGACCGAACACAATTTAGGATAGCTATCCAGAGGGTCGCCATGAGTCGACTCCGACTCAACGGCACTTAACAACAACAACAACAACCGTGCCAGCACTTGAATTCCTGATTGTTGCTGCCTCACCTTATCTCTTCAGTCTCTTTTCATTCAAAGAGTCCATCGAACACGTTTTCTGTGCACTGGGTTCCCCATGGTCTTCTGGTTTATCCTTTTAGTCATGTGAATAATTTGCCTGCCGCTACCGTGCTAATATTTATCTTTCATAGTTTTCCTCCTTATTCAGGTTTTTTTCTGCATCCCCATTTTAGACTGCATTTAGATGAAATGCCCCGTAATACCTAAGACTATGTAACCTGTCACCACAAGCCCAATTTGCCCTGATCCCCAATTTTGGACTCTTGTTATAATGTAAGTTCTACTCTGTTGTTATTCTCCAAGTTCTTTACCCCTGTTCTAAGGTAAGTTCTACTTTAAGCTACAATGTAAACCACTTTGAATTTATTTATTTATTTATTTATTTAACGGTCTTTTCTATACCGCCCCTTCCAGAGATCAGGGGCGGTTTACATTGAACTTTAAACAGAACAATTGTATACTTCTGTATACATTTACAAGGAACATTATGCTTTAACTATATACAGGTGTGCTTACAGGGAACATATTTTGAACATATTTTGAACAACATTTTGAACATATTTTGAACATTAACTATAACAGAGCTTTTCAAACTATTTACAAGTTATATACATGGAGCGCATCTTAGTTAGTTACAGTGGTGAAATAGTCAACTGTTTGAGTGGTTCATTAGCGTGTTGTGAGGGGTTAGAGAAATTTTCTGTGTTAGTCATTTGTTCTGTCTTGGGTACAGTGTATGTGTTTCTGTGATTGTATTGGTGAGGTTCTTTGTTGGTAGGGGATTTCAAAGTGTTTTGTAAAGAGGTAGGTTTTTAATTCTTTTTTGAATTGGTGAAGGTCTTTTATCATGCGTAGTGTTAATGGTATTTCATTCCAGAGGGTGGGGGCAGCGAAGGAGAAAGCCCTGTCACTTGTTGTCGCTTTAGTTTTTCTAAAATTTGTTTTTATGTTGAGGGAGTGGGTTGCGTTCTGTCTGCGTGATCTAGTATCTGATGGGGGGTGTATTAGGGTGGATAGTTGTGATGGGGAGATGTTGTTGACGATTTTGAATGTAGTTAGGAGGATTTTGTATTTTATTCGGCTGTTTATAGGGAGCCAGTGTAAGTCTAGGAGAATTGGGGTGACATGGTCTGTTAGATTAGCTTTAGTGACCATCTTGGCGCATATGTTTTGGGCTCTTTGGAGATGGTATATGCTTTTTACTGGAAGTCCATTTAGGAGACTATTACAATAGTCGAAGTGGGGGGTTATGAGTGTATTGACTACAGATCTAAAGTCATCGGTGTTGAGTAGGGGTCTCAGATGTTGTATTGTCTTGAGTTTATAAAATATGGTTTTTACTGTGTGTTTTATGTGTGGAATCATGCATGATAAGGTGGTATAGAAAACTCTTTAAATAAATAAATAAATTTAGGTCTGCCAGTGTCCCAACAGGGTTGTGCCTTTTTTTGTCAAACTTGAGTTGTTTGATTTCACTGTGGCTATTTTTCTGGATATAATGTCTGAGAAACTCTTTAGTGGGTTTAAGAAGTGTGCCCAGTGTGGCAGGACCATTTCTATCACAGCACCCATAAGTTGTGCCGGTGGTGCTTGAGACCCGACCATGAACTCTTTCATCTTTATATTCTTAGATGACAGAGTAAAACTGAAAGATTGTTGGCACTTCTATGTTTATTCCCTTATCTGCATCAGTGGCATTGGTCCCCATGGCTTCAGGAGCCACACTAGATGCTAGAGATGCATCAACATTGAGTCTGTTTTAAGTCGAGTATCGATAGAAGTCCTCAGGAGCCATCAGACACCAATTTTTACTTGAAGAAGAGGAAGGATTTGTCTTCATCTTCTCTGACATCGAGGGCTAGAGACACCTAGCATCAGGTGAAGGCAAGCACAGTGTCAGGAGCATTGAGGTATCTGGATGGTTTCTGACCTTCAAAGGAGCTCCAACATGAGGATAATTCATCCTGCTTAGTACCAGAAGGGCTGTGCCAGACTCCTTGAGGCTGAAAGCAGCCTGCTGATACAGCTCACAGATTCTGCCATCATTGCCCATATTTGCTAAGGTCCCTGCACCTTTGTTGATGGCAGCCCTCAAGAATGTTTCATGAAGGGCATTGAGAAGAGGATGACAATGTTCTTTGCTTATGCAAATCTGATGTTTTGATGACTTTGTTAATGGCTCATTGCTGCATGGAGCCGATACTTGAGACCCAGCAACTGCCTGAGGGAGAGGTATCAACATTGGGACCTTGAAGGAAAAAAATGGACTGTAAATCTTAGTAATTCGTATGGAAGGGCAGACTGGACAGGCCATATGGTCTTTAGTGCCGTTGTGTTTCTATGACACTGATGCCTACCTGGCTGGTGTCTGTCTTGAGCACCTTGGAAGGTGATTTGCCCAAAGCCTCAAAGAGCATCTGTGAACTGGCACTCCCGAAGGAGCACCAGCCTATGCCTATGCAGCAACTCAGACGTCCTTTGAGTACCTCTCTGAGTGTGCATCGTAGTGCTTCTGATATACTGATTATGAATTCTCTGAGGAAAGATCTGTTGAACTACCATCAGATGCCACACTTCCTCATGAGTGACTTCTCCAGAGGAGCTGTCTTTCCATGTTTTTATCAGGGTTATAGATAAATCCATACCATTTCAGTTTGAGACAGAAGAGGAATCCAGGGCAGAAGAGTTGGAAATGCTCCAGTAATCTGATGTTCCTAAAGAAACCATGATGATAACAATACCGGTGTACTGCAGCTTCAAGAAGCTGCAGAGGAGAATATGGGAGACTCCCCTCTCTGAGTTTTTAATCAGCAGGAAGCTCCCCCAGTGCTGTGCATCCTTACGATAGATGCATCCAAGTTGGGCTGGGGAACCTACTGCAATCACCTGCAGTCGCAAGGCCTATGGTCTCCAAGGGAAAGTGCCCTGCAGATCAACCTGCTGGTACTCAGGGTGGTATACCAGGCCCTGTGGTTGTTCCAGGACCATATGATGGGACAGGTGGTTTAAGTCCAGATGTACTACCTCAACGAGCAGGGCTCGTACCACCTCTGCTGGGAGGCTGTTCACCTCTGGGACTTTGCAGTCAGGAAGAACATCTCCCTCATGGCCATTTATCTGCCAGGCCAGGACAATGTCCGTGCAAACCACCTGAGCCAGGTCCTCCAGCCTCACATGTGGCAGCTGAACCCAGTGGTGCTGGGCAAGGTCTTTTGCCGCTGGGGGAACCCAGAGATAGACCTGTTTGCCAGTCCAGAGAATGCGCAGCTACCGTGCTTCTGTTCTCAGAGGCTGACCTGGGGATGGGAGGCGGCGGACACCTTTTTCCTCTCCTGGTCCAGGGGTTTCCTGTACGCATTCCTGCCTACCCCCTGGTTCCCCAGGCGCTTTTCAAGATGCAAGTGGAGGTGGCCTCAATCATCTTCATCGCTAGCAGGTGGCCCATGTAACCTTGGTTCCCCATGCTCCTACAGCTGTCCCAGAGGGACCCACTGCTGCTGGGGAGCTCTCCGGACCTACTGTCTCAGGAGGGCAGGACGCTGCTGCATCCCAACCTTCTGTCTCTTGCCCTGACGGCCTGGATGCTGAGAGGTTAGCCATAGCACACTACCGCTTTTTGAGGGAGTTGGAGGATGTTCTGTAACCTCTTGTAAGGTTTTCACGCATCGGACATATGCATTTAAATGGTGCAGATTCTCCCTGTGGTCCCAGCAACAGATAAAGTCCTGCTTGTTCCCGGAGAAAGTGTAGTTACTCACCTGCAACACGTGTTCTCCTGGGACAGCAGGAATAAGTCCTAACAACCCCCCCTCTTCACCGTGGAGTTGTTTTCTTTTTTATGCTTGATTAAGCTATGTCATTATACTGAGGTAAGATGGCACCCTTGGGCGGGAAGGTGACCGCACATGTGCGGTCTAACTCCCAAAGGCTTTCCTTGAAAGCTGGGAAGTGGATCCACGCGGGCTCCATTGGCGCCGACGTCACCCATTTGTGAGGACTGATTCCTGCTGTTCCCAGAGAACACCTGTTACAGGTAATAACTACACTTTATCTTGTTGATTTTGTGAGCGGCACCATCTGCGTTCCATTCTTCTTAGCTGAGTCTTTAGTTGTTTTAGTTCTGGGCTATACCAATTTGAGTTATTGGTTGGTTTGTTTTGTCTGGTTTTTGGTGCTGTAGCATATTCACTTATGGTTTTATTTCATTTAGAAATGAGGTCATCAAGGTTGCTTGAATCTTTGTTTAATATAGGATAAATTTTATCTAGGAATGTTTGTTTATCATAGTGTGTGAAGTGGTGTCCTCTGTTGATATTGTAGTGCTTTCCTGTCTAATCAATGTGTTTATACCTCAAAAGTTTCCTGTCATGATTTGACAATTTCCAATCTGTAATCAAAAACCGCTGCTGATCACTGGAAGTAGCGGTATACAAATGTATAGTAAATAAATAAATAAATAGTTATTGTGAAGCGTTAGGAAATTGTATGGAAGTTGGAATGATATAAATGTTGGTGGTCAGACCATTGTACCTGATCAATTTTTATGTTGGGTTGTATCATAATGTCTGGTATTTGTGTCAGGGTGAAGATAAGGTCAAGTGTGTTTCTTCCTGTGTGTGTAGCACTTGTCAGTAATTTGCTTGTAGTCTAGTGATTTC
Organism: Ichthyophis bannanicus; assembly: GCA_033557465.1. Lineage (NCBI taxonomy): Eukaryota > Metazoa > Chordata > Amphibia > Gymnophiona > Ichthyophiidae > Ichthyophis > Ichthyophis bannanicus. The sequence goes on from CM066031.1 coordinate 370,915,006, forward strand.
ATCGCTTCAATGAATGCCTGTGCTTGTCTTGGCGGTAGAGTTGAGAGACTGAAATGTCCTAGCAGAATGAGCTGCTTGTTTCTATTAGTGTTCAAGCATGCTATTGCCAGTATGTTTGATAGTGCTGTCTTATCTGATTTAGATGATCTGTAGGCCGGGCTGATTGAAATGTGTTGGTTTTCAGCAAGTATCAAATCAAGGCTGTGTGTGCTAACTGTTGAAGTAGTGGAAAAGTTGAATTTGCCTTTCGCATTAATGAGCATACCTCTGCTTCTGCAGCTTCTTCTGTTGCTGCTATATAGATCATATCCAGGTCTTTTCAAAAGGTTTGTGAGAACATTGTCTTCCTCTGTGAGTCAGGTCTCAGTTAAAGATATGATATCCAAGTCATAGTCTATGATGTAATCTGTTATAAGAGGGATCTTATTCCTAACTGAATGAGTATTAATTAACATACATTTTAGGTTTTGAGAGTTGATTGATGGGCGATCTTGGTATCCTTGTTTAGTTTGAATTTGTGTGTCAGTTTCTTTTAGGAGGCTGTAGGGCCTATGTCTTGTTCATAGGCGAGCATCTTTTATTATGTGGTTCTTATCGTTGTATATAATTGGTATGTAGTTTGAACTTGGCGTTAAGGCATCAAATATTATGATTGTTAGCAATTCAGTTGTGATAATCGTAATGAACACGTTACTCTGCATAGTGTGAACCTTGTAGAACTGACTCCAGTGGAAGTTTTCAACTTAATCTGCAAGCTGTACCTGGGGTTAAATGCAGTACTTTGTTAGGGTGTACCTTTTCTATGTATGGTGTGGAGAATGTGTCTGGAGATTAGTAGAGAGAAGTTTTTGACCTCTCAGAATAACTAACACAGTTAGTGTTGCATGCAGGTAGAATGCTGCCTTATCTCTTCAAATTAATGGAAAGATTACATAAACTTACATTGATTTAATATTGGTCCAAATGCTTCAGTTTCTTACTAGGTGAGGGGAGGCTCCTCTTGGTCCAGCTGGTTTGGCTTCTGAGAAGGGTGAAGGATGTTAGTTGGTCCTGCTCCTTGGGCTCGCTCCTTGGGGCAGCTCTGGGGTGGTATCCACAACCCTGTTAAGGAAACATTCCTTGACTATACCTCTGGTGGGTTTGGTTTTGTCATTTTCCTTACTTTGAGCACAGTGCTTACCAATTGCTTACTGGGTCATAGCATGACCGCTGTACCAGTGCATTGGTCCCCATGCTGGCCTTTGCTGACTTGGCTGGAACCACTGGATTGTACTTGACAAATGGATAATTTAATCTGTTGTCCCTTGCAGTCTTCTCCATCTTATTCAAGTGTTATTACCTTCAAGTCCACAGACTCCCTCTCAATGGCGCTGGTTAATTGCCATTCCGTGAAGCCAAACCTGCATTGATATTGGACTTAGTATCCTTTTATTCCTTGGCGTGCTCTGTTTGACAGAGACATGGCTCCGAGAGGGGAAAGAACCTTATCTTCTGCGCTGCCTTCCCCTGGGATATCTGGTTTTATCTGCCCCACGGATCTCTCGAAGGGGGGAGGGGTAGCATTAATATATAGATCAGCACACAGTATAGAGGAGTTAACAATTCCTCAATGTGCAAATTCCGAGCCCCTCTTGTTTAGAATAGGTCCCTCACCAGGTATCCATTTTTTATTATTATATTGTCTTCTGTCTCTTCCACAGTTGGCATGGGAAGCTACTTAGCAGCTGAGTATAGAACTAATGGTCTCTCTCTCTCCGTTGGTAGTGCTAGGAGACCTAAACATACATTTTGATCTCCCCATTCGGGTTAAGGATAAGGCTTTCTGTACTTTTTTATCCGATCATGGTTTGCAACAGCATGTAACTTGTCCCACCCATGTAGCTGGGCATATGCTAGACCTCCTTATCACACCCCAGGATGTGATGTTTGTTCTCTCCAACATCCGAACACCATCATTACCTTTGTCTGATCACACTCTTATTTTATTTGGCATTGGGCAAGTCACTTAACCCTCCATTGCCTCAGAAAAATCCAAGTTATCAATGTCCCTGTTTAATGTACATTACCAAGTTTAAGTTTCAATGTAAACTGTTTTGATTGAAATGATAAAGCGGTATATAAAACCTGTTAAATAAATAAAATAAATTTGACTTAGCCAAGCCAGCCCTTAAACCAAATTCCTATTCCAGGTGTCCACTAATTTCACGTAAGGAGACACTCAGACCGTACCATCATATTATGCAGGAAACCAAAATGGCTTTTCCAGCTGCAGATACCTTATTCCCTTCGGGTTTTCTGAACTACCATTGGAATCTCAGGCAGCTGCCTGTTTGACATTGTTAACAAAGCTCTTGATAACGTGGCCCCTACTATGATGCAATCTTTCTAAGAGAGCGTCCTCAGCCGGCGGTGACCATGCGAGGCTCTCCGAGGGTGTGGTCGTTGTTAAGGATGCACTCTCAAGAGTGCCGGTGTCAAGCTCGCGACCCTCGGTGCCCACGCCAAAAGCTGTAGAGCCACCTGGTATCGAGATCAGGATGGCGGCCTTGGAGCAGAATATCCTGCTATCCTGGATTTGGAACAGGCAGTGATGTCATGTTTGTCCACATCATCTGCCCCAACAACCAGGCCCCCGACTGTAGGGGAGTCCCCGGGCATTGAGCCAGGCCCCGAACACCACCAGCCTCGGGCGAGCCCTCGGCACCGATTAAGGTCCCGGTCCCGATCTTCGGGTGTCCAGTCCTCCCCAGCCAGTTTCCAGGAGTCCAACCCGAGATCCACTGGTGACCCCGGTTCCTGCCTCAAGGCACAGGAGCCCCGAACCTCGGAATCCTCAATTCCCTCTGGCTCCGACTGGGAGACCAACATCGAGGCCTCCCCGAGACCCCTCGACACCAGGACGTTCCCTGGAGCCATCTCCTCCGGGACCCCAGCACCACTCCCCGCCTGAGGATGTGGCCTTCCATGATTTCGTGCGGGATATGGCCCGGGCCCTCTTGGTTCCGACCGAATCAGAGGAGGACCCACGCATCGGAGAAATGGAGATCCTCCAGTATGAGTCCCTGCCAAAAGAGTTTCTAATGGTGCCAGTGCAACCCATTCTTGAGGGCTGCTCCTGAGGATATGGGAGACCCCGGCCTTGGTGCCGGTGGTCAGTCGACACCTCGATGCAATCTACTGCATCAAGAAGGGCCCGGGCTTCCAGAAGTCCCAGCTTTCGCACAACTTCATGTTTATGGAGTTATCGATGCAGAAGCTCAAAAGCCTGAAGAATTACTCTTCAGTCTCACCAGGCAGAGAGGACCACTCCACGCCCTCATGTGCAAGTGCTTCCAGGGATCCATGCTGGGCTGCCAGATACAGGCCTATGAGCTGTACATCGGGATGTACCTCAAGGGCCTTATCCAGGAGCTGGCAGGTTTCTCTGCGTGCCTCGCCAGGGAACCCCTTCAGAGATTCCAAGCCCTGACTACTGGGATCCAGGACTGCTTAAAGTTTCTCTCCTGTGCCGCCTACGATGGTTTGGAATCTTCAGCCAGGGTAGCAGCAGCAGACATCAGTGCTCAGTGCCAGGCCTAGTTGCAAACCTCTGACCTCAAGCAGTGGGTGCAAGAAAAATTGCTGGATGTCCCCTGCACTGAGGAGAACTTGTTTGGCAAACCCATAGCCGACAAGGCGATCGAAATAGAGGCCGAGGTTATGACCAGGCAAAGGCTCTAGAGGAAAACCTTGACTCTTCCCCGGAAGAAGCCATCAGGGAAAAGACCACCAGTCTTTCCACCAAGGCCACTATCACCCCTTTTTAGCACAACAGCAGCAGGGCACTCAGCCCAAGAACCAGGGCCGTGGCCCGAGGAAGCCTAAGGCTCAGAAGCCTCAGACCCCAGCTCCCAGCCAACCTGGGGGGTGCTTTTGACTCTCTGGGCAGGGCTTCCTCTCCCCCGGGAGACCTTCCCTAGCCCACAGGGGGAACCTGGCGCTTTTTGCCCACAGGTGGGCAGGGGTCACTATGGATCAGTGGGTTCTACAAGTGGTAAAGGAGGGCTATTTCCTCAGGTTCCATCAACCTCCCTCCCCCCAGGGTTCTTCCCAGGGGAGCCAGTGAGGCCTCTCCTCCACCAGGCCTTGCTCCTTCAAGAGCTTGTGGGGTTGCTCAAGGACAAGGAAGTAGAGCCTGTACCCAGACAAGCATGGGGAAAAGGTTTCTACTCAAGGTATTCCTTGTCCCCAAAAGAACTGAAGGCCTCTGGCCCATACTTGACCTGCGAAACTTGAACAAGTTTCTGGTGAGGGAGAAGTTCAAGATGCTCTCCCTTGGAACTCTGCTGCCCTATCTTCACTAGGGAGATTGGCTGTGCTCCTTAGACCTAAAGGATGCATATATCTACATCCTGTTCCACCTCCCCCACAGACAGTACCTAAGGATTGTGGTGGGAGGAGAGCACTACTAGTACAGGGTACTTCTGTTCAGCCTGGCCTCCTCGCCAAGAATCTTTACAAAGTGCCTGGTGGTTGTGGCGGCCCATATGCGCCTTCAATGGGCCTTCATCTTCCCTACCTGGACAACTAGCTCAACAGAGGCAGCACGGACCTCGAGGCCGGCCAATTTGCAGGGTGAACAATCTGCCTCCTGAAGCACCTGGGGTTCATTATCAATTACTCCAAATCCCACCTCTCTCCAGTCCAAAACCTGGAGTTCATAGGTGCCCAGCTGGACACTGGTCAAGGCCTTCCTCCCAAAGGAAAGGGCCCATCGCCTCATGTAGCTGGCAGTGAAGATGCATACAGGTGGGTTGGTGCCAGCTCGCCAACCCCTCAGGTTACTGGGCCATACGGCCTCAACAGTCCATATCACGCCCCTAGTCTGCTTACACTTGTGGGCAGGCCAGTGGTATCTCCGCTCCCAGTGGACCCAAGCCACGGGCAGGTTGTGCGACAGTGTCAGGGTCACCCGCCAGCTGACGGACTCCCTCGGCTGGTGGCAATCCATACTCCATCTCCAGGAAGGGATGCCTTTCCAGGCATCTGCACCTCAGATGGTCCTAATCATGGATGCATCCCTTCTGGGGTGGGGAGCACACTGCTGAGAACTCCGCACTCAAGAAAGCTGGTCGCAGGAGGAGTCGTTCCTGCCCTCTTATTCAACATTTACATGCAACCCATATGTGAAATAATCTGCTCATTTAACATTTCATGCCTGATCTACGCGGACGATGTACTACTCTTCACCCCATTCCTGATTGAGAATCCGGACTTCTCCCAACTGGTGAAATGCTTTGATGCCATAACCGACTGGCTCCTCTCACAGAGCCTCAAGATTAACTTTAACAAGACGGACGTCCTGTTCGTTACTAGAAACCAATCCTTCTCTCCTCTGCCAACCTTAAAAACAAGAGACGCAGAGCTCCCAAGTAGACCCAGCATCCGCTACTTAAGCATTACATTAGACCAGCAGCTCAATTTCAAAACACACATCAGCAACATCATCAAACAAATCTACCACAAAATACGAACACTGCGACATCTCCGACCCCTGCTGCAACCGGACGACTTCAGATCAGTTTTTCAGGCACTGGTGACCCCCCACTTTGATTATGCCAATGTGATCCTGCAGGGTCTACCCAAAAACACGCTGAACCCTCTACAGTTGGCAATGAATGCTGCTGCACGCATCCTGAATGGAGCCACTAGAGGTGACCACATCACCCCAATCCTTAAGGACTTACATTGGCTACCAATCTACTGCCGGATCTCCCGGATAAAGTAGTCCTTATGGCCTTCAAAGCCATCAACAAAATATCCCCCACATCCCTAACTGACCTTATTCACCCCACACCAGTGAATAGAGCAAGGAGAACATTCACCGCCAATACCTTACAAATCCCCAAGGAAATAACAAAATGCTCCAAGACAACAAGGAACCGAGCCTTCAAGTTCTATGCCCCCAGCTACTGGAATGCGCTCCCAACTACCATCAGGGCCATAACAGATCTCGCCCAATTCAGAAAAGCACTAAAACACCACCTCTTTCTCTTGCACTACTCTTAACCTAGTAACCTAACCTCATCCATCACACACCCAGCTAGGAATTCATAAGTTATAGTCAATTCATGTCCATACTGTAGATAACTGTTTCTCCAGGACCAAGCAGGAAGTCCGTCCTCACATATGGGTGACGTCGGTGTCGACGGAGCCCCCATGCGGAGCATTTCCCCATCTTTCAAAGAAAGCCTTTGGGAATGCAGGCACGCATGCGCTGTCCCCTTCCCGCCCGAAGGTGCCATCTTGCTCCGTCTTCTTTTTTCCACAGAGCCCTTCGGGCGCCTGTCCTTGTCACCCATGAAAAAAGTAGATTTTTCTGTGTTGGCTCGAGTTTTTTTCTTCGGTTCGACGTCGGTTCCTTTCCCGCCTGGACTCGGTACACCGGTGCCGAGTCCGGATCTCTCTTTTCGTTTTTTGTCCTTAGAGACTGCGTTCGCGCCTTTTTTCCTTTCCCTGGCAGCCCAATTTTTTGATCTTGCAGGGGCCCTTTTTCCCCCGATGGCTGCCAGTGGCTTTAAGAAGTGTGATCACTGCAAGAAACTAATGTCTCTCACCAACACACACGACTGCTGCCTCCGGTGCCTAGGGCCAGACCATGATTCTACGGTCTGTAGTCCCTGTGGCAAAATGTCTTCCAAGGCATTACGGAGCCGTCAGCACCAGCGTGAGAGGATCTTCTCCAAATCTGCCTCTGGATGGGTCCGGACTTCGTCAGAGACCTCGATGTCTTGGGAGTCTGACCCCGAGCATCGTTGGGGCTCCTCTGAAAGGGAGTCCCCCTCGAGGGAGCATCGAAGGAAGAAGAAACCCGTGAGGGCAGCATCGGTGGACGCTCTTGGCTCCTCAAGGGCCAGGTCGCATAGCCCCGATCGCCGTCCTGGGTCTTCGGAGTCAGAGAGGCCTGCAAAGCATCCTTGTGTGGGGTCGGAGGCCCCGAGTCACGTGAGTACTGTAGTCCTTGTGGACTCTCCTCCGGGGGAGCCAACGTCAGGCCCGACGCCGTCGGGGCCCGAGTCGGAGGCTGCTGGGTCTCCTGAGCTCAGACTCAGGTTGATGGCCTTGGAGAGCAGATTGTCTGCCTTCATGGAACAGCAGCAGGTGCTGATCGCTGGTCTCTCTGGCGCATCTGCCCCGACCACCGGGACATCGACGTCCAAGTCGACCCCAGAGGCCGAGCCGATCCTTGAGACCATGCGAACTCGAGTCGATCCTCGGCCGAGGTCACCCTCGGCCTCCCGTCCGGGACCGAGGTCGTCGATGCCGGTTCCCTCGGCGTCGGGGCGGATGGCGTCGGTGCCTGCCCACTCGGAGCTGCTTGATTCCTCCTCGGAGGAATCGGCGTCGGAAACGGAGGAGGAGGAGTCCCCTGACACCTTCCGGACTCGGTGCGTCCCTTTGGACTCACCGGGATCCGAGCCTCGGACAAGGTCCCCCCCCCCCCCGGAGGATACCAGGTTCTCAGATTTCGTCAGGGACATAGCCAAAGCACTGGAATTCCCTGTGGACCCCGAGGAGGAGCCTTGAGCCGAGGAGCTCGAGGCTCTGCAGTATGACTCTCCTCCCAAGGAGGCCTTTACTGTCCAGTTCCTCCGATGCTGGAGCGGTTGCTCTTCCGCATGTGGGAGGTGCCGGCCTCGATGCCGGTTCTAAGCAAGCGGGTTGATTCCATCTATAGAGTCCGCAAGAGCCCCGGGTTTCAAAAGGCACAGCTACCGCACCACTCCATGTTTGTGGAATCGGCCATGCATTGCCTGAAGAGTCAGAAGATGCACTCCTCGGTGCCTCCCGGCAGGGAAGCCCAGAACCTGGATGCCCTCGGTAGAAAGTGCTTCCAGGGCTCTATGCTTGCTTGCCGTGTCCAGACCTACCAGCTGTACATAGGTATGTACCTTCGAGACCTGGCAAAGGAGATTGCCGGGTTCTCTGCTGGTTTGTCCGAGGAACCTTTGCAGAGGTTCAAGGCCTTGTCTTCTGGTATTCGAGAGTGCTCGAAGTTTATATCTCGAGCAGCCTACAATGGATTTGAGGCTTCGGCCCGGGTAGCAGGGGCCGGCATTGGTGCACGCCGCCAGGCCTGGCTACAATCCTCGGACCTCAAGCCATGGGTACAGGACAAGTTGGTTGATGTCCCTTGCCGAGATGAAAACCTCTTTGGCAAGCCCGTGGCCGAAAAGGCTGCAGAACTCGAGACCGAGACTCGTACCACTCGTACCCGGACAAGGCTGTCCAGGAAAGCCTCTGCCCCTTCTCAGAAGAAGTAGGACTCGGGGAAAAAGACCTTTTACCTGAGGAAGACCGTTGCCTACAAAACCTACCCTCACTACCAGGCCTCTGCAGCTCCCCAACAGGGCCCGCAGGCCAAGGGGCAGGGTCATGGGCCCCGTAGGCAGAAGGCTCCCAAGCCTCCACTCCTGCTCCTGCTCAGCAGGGAGGGAGTTTTTGACTATGCCAGCATAGCCTCTCCTCCTCTCCAGGGCACAGGAGGCTGGCTGACCCTGTATGCAGACAGGTGGCCAGCCATCACAGGGGATACTTGGGTGTTAAGCATCATTGAAAGGGGCTATCTGCTCCACTTCACCCAGATGCCCCCCTCCTACTTTCCAGGGGAGCCTCCAAGACCCCCCCTCTGCACAGAAACTTACTCCTTCAGGAGTGGGAAGGTCTGCTAAGGGACCAGGTGGTGGAACCGGTGCCTCACCACCTGGAAGGGCAAGACTTCTACTCGAGGTACTTCCTGGTACCAAAAAGAACAGGAGGCCTCAGACCCATCCTGGACCTGAGAAATCTGAACAAGTTTCTGGAGAGGGAAAAGTTCAAGATGCTTACCCTTGGAATCTTACTGCTCTACCTCCAGCAGGGAGATTGGCTATGCTCCTTAGACCTGAAGGATGCTTATACTCACATCCTCATCCATTCAAGTCACAGACAGTTCCTCATATTTGTGGTGGGAGGAAGACACTTCCAGTACAGAGTGCTTCCCTTTGGCATCACCTCCGCCCCCAGGGTTTTTACAAAATGCCTGGCGGTGGTTGCGGCCTACCTCAGGAACCAGGAGATCTTTGTGTTCCCTTACCTGGACGACTGGCTTATCAGGGGCCAGTCTCCACAAGAGGCCAGGCAGGCCACCTTCAGAACCATATCCCTGCTTCAGCACCTGGGGTTCGTGATAAACTTCCCCAAGTCCACTTTAGTCCCCTCGCAGGACGTGGAGTTCATAGGGGCAAGATTGGATACCATCCATGCAAAGGCCTATTTGCCTGTGGACAAAGCTCACAGGCTGATGAAGTTGGCCGACCAGTTTCGGCGAACTCTCTGGTCTCCGCCAGACACTTCCTCCGGCTCTTAGGTCACATGGCTTCCACAGTGCATGTCACCCCAAATGCCCATCTGCACATGAGGCCGGCTCAGTGGTACCTCAGGGCACAGTGGCTACAGGCCACAGGGAAATTGTCTGACAAAATAAAGGTGTCCAAACTCTTGGTGGACTCCTTACGCTGGTGGAGGCATCTCCCAAATCTGACAAGGGGTGTTCTTTTTCAGGCCTCCCCACACACTCAGGTACTGACAACCGATGCTTCCCTGCAGGGCTGGGGGGCACACTGCCAGTGGGCCTGCACCCAAGGCCTATGGTCTCCGTGGGAGGCCGCCCAGCAGATCAACCTGTTGGAATTGAGAGACATTCGACTAGCCTTACGGACTTTCTCTCAGATCCTGTCTCACCAGTCTGTCCTAGTTCAGACGGACAACCAGGTGGCTATGTTCTACATCAACAAGCAGGGAGGCACAGGATCCAGACTTCTGTGCCTGGAAGCACAAGATCTCTGCTCCTGGGGCTATCAAGCAGGACATGACCCTCAGGGCGGTCTATCTCCCAGGCCAAGAAAACTACCTGGCGGACAGGCTAAGCAGACTCCTGCAACCTCACGAGTGGCGGTTGGATCCTCTGGTAGTTCAGCAGATCTTTCTGAAGTGGGGACTTCCGACCATGGATCTTTTTGCCAGTCCGCTGAACAGGCAACTACCCAAGTTCTGTTCCAGACAACCACACCCTCTGAGGACGGCAGCAGATGCATTCCTGATCCCCTGGTTAGAAGGCCTGCTGTATGCTTTTCCTCTCACACCTCTGGTGGCCCGGACTCTCTTCAAAATCCAGCAGGACCATGCCACAGTGATCCTGATAACCCCCAGGTGGCCCAGGCAACCTTGGTTCCCTCTTCTTCTGCAGTTGGCGGTAGATACTCCACTTTCTCTGGGGCTGCAACCCGACCTTCTGACTCAGGATCAGGGGTCCCTCTTGCATCCCAACCTCAAATCCCTCAATTTGATGGCCTGGCTGCTGAAAGGGTAGTCCTTGCTCCCTTACTCCTACCAAAGGAGGTTGAAGAGGTGGTGTTGGCCTCCAGGAAGCATTCCACTAGGAAGGCCTATGCTCTGAAATGGCGTAGGTTCTCTACTTGGTGTTCTCAACAGCAAGAGGACCCCTTCTCCTGCCCGGTCCAGGTGGTGCTACAATACCCGCTCCACCTTTCCAACCTAGGACTTCAGTCCAACTCTATCCGGGTTCACCTCAGTGTCCTCTCAGCTCACCACTCGCCGGTGGATGGACAATCTCTCTCAGGCCACCCTCTGGTGTCTCGCTTTCTCAGAGGCCTGCTTTTGCTTAAGCCTCATATTTGTCCACCGGCCACTGAATGGGATCTCAATGTGGTCTTGCAACAACTGACTCGCCCTCCTTTTGAGCCGATGGCAACCTGCCATTTACGTTTCCTCTCCTGGAAGGTGTTGTTCCTTGTGGCACTCACCTCGGCTAGGCGGGTGAGTGAGCTTCAGGCCCTGGTCTCGGATAGGCCGTATACCAGGTTCTATAAGAACAGGGTAGTCTTGCGGACTCATCCTAAGTTCCTTCCCAAGGTAGTGTCCTCCTTCCACCTCAACCAGGAGGTGGTACTTAAAACGTTCTTTCCCAGGCCGCACGCCAGCAGGGCAGAGACTGTCTTGCATACCCTAGATTGTAGAAGGGTGCTGTCCTTTTACCTTGAACGTACGCAGGGGCATAGAAGGGCTTCTCAGCTCTTCATTTCCTTTGACCCTAATAAATTGAGGTTACCTGTCACTAAGCGTATGTTGTCCATCTGGGTGGCAGACTGTATCGCCTGGGCATACAGGGCAGCCGACCTCTCCCTGGAGGGTCGAGTCAAGGCCCACCGGGTCAGGGCGAAGGCCGCATCAATAGCTCACTTCCGTTCTGATCCGTTGGCAGATATCTACCGGGCCGCTACTTGGTCTTCAAGCCAGACTTTTGCGGACCACTACTGCCTCGAGAGGGAGTCCCGTAGGGACAGTGCTTTCGGGCAAGTGGTACTCCGTAATCTCTTTGAGGTTTAGGCAACTCCTACCCTCTGGCCCTGGTATTGGGCTACCGTTCAGGTGTGGTCTCAGAGAAGATTCTCTCACTGTTGCTGAGGCTCTAGTGGGAGCTCTATTTTTTCAGCCTGGGTTCCTGGTAGCCCAGAGCTAGGGAGTCACCCATATGTGAGCACTGACTTCCTGCTTGGTCCTGGAGAAAGAGTAGTTACTCACCTGTAACAGGTGTTCTCCAGGAGCAGCAGGAATCAGTCCTCACAACCCTCCCTCCTCCCCTTGGAGTTGCAGATGTATATAGTTCATTTTCTTTTTGTGCTGTCTTTTAGCTATGTCATCAGACTGAGCAAGATGGCACCTTTGGGCGGGAAGGGGACCGCGCATGCGCGCCTGCATTCCCAAAGGCTTTCTTTGAAAGCTGGGGAAATGCTCCGCATGGGGGCTCCGTCGACGCCGACGTCACCCATATGTGAGGACTGTTTCCTGCTGCTCCTGGAGAACACCTGTTACAGGTGAGTAACTACTCTAAATAGATGTACATAGTTCCCCCAGTTGAAACCCAAGTTTAACCTCCAGTTCAATGTAAGTGCTTAATAGTGAGCCTGTTCTGCACAAAACTGTTGTCTGTGAACCGCGCTGATTTTTAACAGTGCGGTATATAAAAACAATAAAATAAATAAATAAATAAAATAAAATCAACCTCCTGGAACTCAGGGCCATTTTCCTAGCCCTGCGAACGTTCTGCCACCTTCTGTGCAACTGTTCTGTGTTGATCCAGACAGACAACCAGGTCGCCATGTTCTATGTGAACAAGCAAGGGGGCATGGGCTCGTACTCCCTCTGCCAGGAAGTGGTGGCTCTCCTCCCCTATGCAGTATGCCACAGAATGCTCCTTCGAGCAGTGTACGTTCCAGGCTAGGACAATTGCCTGGTGGACAAACTCAGCAGAGTCCTCCGCCCACACGAATGGTGTCAGCACCCCAAGGTGCTGCAAAGACTCTTCCACCTTTGGGGCAGGCCCGAGATGGATCTGTTTGCCTTCTTGGACAACCCGCAGCTGCCCCGCTTCTGCTCACGTCAGCCGCACACAGGGAGAGTAACGGCAGATGCCTTCTAGGTTCCATGGTCAGAAGGCCTCCTCTATGCCTTCCTACCAACTCCTTGGGTGGCCAAGACCCTTTTCAAGGTCCAGAGTGAGTGGGCATCAGTGATCCTGATTGCCCCTAGATGGACCCAGCATCCTGGTTCCCTCTATTATTCTCCCTGATGATGGCACTCCCGGTCCCGCTAGGACGGGACCTGGACCTTCTGTTCCAGGAAAAGGACTCCCTCCTGCACCCCAACCTGGGGTCACTAGCGTTGATGGCGTGGCTGCTGAAAGGGTAGCCTTGGTCCCTTTCAGTCTCCCAGGGGAAGTCAAGGAGATCCTGCTGGCCTCCCGGAAACCCTCCACCAGATGGGCTTATGCCTTCAAATGGAGAAGATTCTCCATCTGGTGTACGGAGAGAGGAGAGAACCCCTTCTCCTGCCGCGTGCAACTAGTACTACAATACTTACTACACCTCTCACACACTGGCCTAAAATCTAATTTGGTGAAGATACACCTGAGCACCATAGCAACTCACCATCACCCGGTAGAGGAGAAATCCCTCTCAAACCAGCCCCTGGTCTCCCGGTTCCTCCTGGGCTTCTGGCTGTTAAAGCCCCCTCTCCGCCCTCCTGCGACAGAATGGGACCTTATTATGGTGCTTTCCCAACTTACAAAGCCGCCATTTGAGCCCCTGGCCACATGCCATCTGAGATACCTATCCTGGAAAGGGGTTTTCCTGGTGGCCATCATGTCTGCTTGGAGAGTGAGCGAACTCCAGGCCTTAGTGGTGGATCTGCCATATACAAGATAGTAGTGCTCTGTACACACCCTAAATTCCTCCCCAAAGTAGTGTCTTCCTTCCACCTCAATCAAGAAGTGGTCCTCCCCATGGCCCCATACCGGCAGGGAGGAACTGGTCTTGCATACGCTAGACTGCAAGTGGCCCTGTCCTTCTATCTGCAGAGGACCCAGGCCATTCACAAAGCTCCTCAGCTGTTTGTATCATACGACCCAACAGACTGGGGCTACCAGTAACAAAGCGGACTCTGTCCACTTTGGTGGCAGACTGCATTGTCTCGCCTATGAGTGAGTGGGCCTCTCCCTTGAGCACTGGATCACTGCACATCGCTTGCAGGTTATGGCTAAGTCGGTAGCCAAACTCTGCTCAGTGCCAGTGTTGGAAATCTGCAGGGCCGCCACATGGTCTTCGATCTATACGTTTGTAACTCTGCTGCCTGGAGAGCAAGTCCCGTAGGGACAGTGGCTTTGGGTAGGCAGTACTCCATAGTATTTTCGGTGTGTGGTCAACTCTTGATCTCCGACCTTTCTGTGTTCAGGCTACTGGAGTGATAGTGTCACTGGATGCTAGGATCATGCAATGTCTCTCAGTGGGGACTCATCTTCTGCAACTCATGGCTACCCAATGGGGCATCGGTGGTACTGTCGTGGTTCGGTCCACAGCAGCCTAGAGTTAGGGAGTCCCATATGTGAGGACTGACTTCCTGCTTGTTCCCAGAGAAAGTGTAGTTACTCACCTGTAACAAATGTTCTCCAGGGACAGCAGGAATCAGTCTCACAACCCTCCCTTCTCCCCTTGGAGTTGCTTCCCTACAATGTTAAGTCCTTTTTTGCTATATCATCTGACTGAGCAAGATAGCACCCTTGGGCGGGAAGGGGACCACACATGTGTGGGTAGCATGTCCCAAAGGCTTTCTTTGAAAACTGGGGAAATGCTTGACGTGGGCTCCGTCGGCACCAATGTCACCCATATGTGAGAACTGATTCCTGCTGTCCCTGGAGAACACCTATTACAGGTGAGTAACTATGCTTAAGGAAAGTAAATAAAAACAAGAGGAAAAGGAAACCTATTTGGTTCTCCAAAGAAGTGGCTGCACAAATAAAGGCAAAAAAACATAGCTTTCACAAAATTCAGAAGTTCACAAACAGAGGAACACAGAAAAGAAAACGGGATCAAATTAAAAGAGACAAAAACAGAAAAAAGGATAGCCAAATCAAAGGCAGAAGAAAAGATGGCTAAAGATTTGAAATGTGGCAACAAAACATTTTTCAGTTATATTCAGGAGAGGAGGAAAACCAGAGGTGGAATTGCAGGACTCAAAAGTGCTGGGAACGGATTTGTGGAAAGTGGCATTGAAAAAGCGAACATGCCAAACAAATACTTCTGCTCTGTTTTTACTAAAGAAAATCCTGGAGAAAGGACCACCTGTGATTGACAAATATACAAATGGGAATGGAGTAGATACCACACCATTCACAGAAGATGTGTTAGAACAGCTTGCAAAACTGAAAGTGGACAAGGCCATGGGACTAGATGGGATACATACCAGGATACTGAAAGGGCATTTAAAGGATGTTTTTAATAGATCCTTGGAGACAGGAAATGTTCCACAGGACTGGAGAAGGGCTGATATGGTACCTCTTCACAAAAGTTGTAATAGGGAAGAAGTGACAAACTACAGGCCTGTAAGCCTTACCTCGGTGGCAGGAAAGTAATGGAGGTGCTCCTGAAAGAGCGAATAATGGACATTCTGGAAACCAATAAGTTGCATGATCCAAGGCAACATAGTTTTACCAAAGGACGATCTTGCCAAACAAATCTGATTGAATTCTTTGACTGGATGACCAGAGAACTAGATCAAGAGCATGCAATGGATGTGATCTACCTAGATTTCAGCAAAGCCTTTGATACTGTTCCTCCCAGGAGGCTTAGCAATAAATTCAGCAGCTCAGGCATGGATCCCAAAGTGGTGAACAGGATCAGAAATTGGTTGACTGACAGACGACAGAAGGTGATGGTAAACGGAACTCACTCAGATGAAAAAAGGTGATTAGCGGTGTGCCCCAGGGTTCAGTCTTGGGACCGGTACTGTTCAGTGTATTTGTGACTGATATTGCTGAGGGACTGAATGGAAAAGTCTGTCTTTTTGCAGATAACACGAAAATTTGCAACAGAGTGGACTCCCCGGAGGGAATGGAAAACATGAGGAAAGATCTATAAAAGCTGGAAGAATGCTCTAATGCTTGACAGTTAAGATTTGAAGAAGTGCAGTGCCATGCACTTGGGAAGCAGAAATCCAAGAGAATTGTATGCGATAGGGGGTGAGAGATTGGTGTGCACGGACCAGGAGAAGGACCTTGGAGTGATTATTTCTGAGGATCTCAAGGTGACAAAACAGTGTGGCAAGGTAGTGGCAATAGCCAGAAGAATGCTGGGCTGCATACAAAGAGGAATTACCAGCAGAAAGGAAGAGGTACTAATTCCATTGTACAAGTCACTGGTGAGGCCTCACTTGGAATATTGTGTTCAGTTTTGGAGAACATATCTAGCAAAGGATATAAAAAGACTGGAAAGGGTTCGGAGGAAGGTGACCAAAATGATTTGGAGCTTGTGTCAGAAGACTTATGAGAAGAGACTTGAAGACCTAAATATGTACACTATGGAGGAGAGGAGGGACAGGGGAGATATGATTCAGCCCTTTAAATACTTAAAGAGTATTAATGAACAAACAAACCTCTTCCAAAGACAGGGAAGCTGTAAAACTAGAGGGCATAACATGAAGCTGCAAGGGGGTAAACTGAAAGGCAATGTCAGGAAATATTTTTTACTGAAAGGGTGGTGCTTGGAATACCCTCCTGATGGAAGTGGTGGGGGCAAATACAGTGACAGAATTCAAAATGGCATGGGACAGACACAGGATAAAATCAAAATAAACATAACTATCTCTACAAATATGGGTGACCTATATGGAGCAGTGGGTACACCCCTAAACAAAGGTATGGGGAGGAATGACCTCCACGGAGCGACAGGTGCATCTACTCTTGCCCCTTTACTGGACAGACTAGATGGACCATACTGATCACTATCTGCCGTCATATACTATGTTACTTTATTACTATGTTACATCTCCTATCAATCCAATACATACATGGTTTAATTTCTCTACCATTACCTTGGAAAATTTATCCAAGGTAGTAAGTTCCATCCATAAGATTACATGTCTGTCTGACCCAATTTTCTCTATCTGGTTGGCTGAAGAGTCCTTGGGATTATTGCCAATCATGCCATTGATTAGCAATTCAAGCCTTTCATCAGGTTTAGGACTAAGTACATGGAAAGTGACCTTGCTTAAACCTATTCTGAAGGACCCACAAAGAGGTATAACTGATCTTAGAAACTATAGACCCATAGCTAACCTTCCTTTTATTTCCAAGGTAACAGAATGCTTGTTTTATTGCTCAACTTGGCGAACATCTGGAATAGCTCTATGTATTACATCCTAGACACAGTCTAGAAAATTGTCACTTCCAGAGTGAAAAGAACTAAGTCCAAAAAACAAAAAAATCCACTCTACTATATCACAGGCTTAACTAAATACCAGATATTTATGTATTTATTTTCTTTACATTCTCTTATATACCGCGCTATTCTGCATCAGTGCGGTTTACATTGAACAAACTGAAATTACATTGAACAGGGTATTATAACTTGGAGATAACTATTTTACAGGGAGCATGGGCTATGGAGGGTTAAGTGGCTTGCCCAAGACCACAAGGAGCACCTGTGGGACTAGAAACCTCAGTCCTTCTGGCCTAAGGTTGCTGTCCTCTAGTGGGATTTGAACCCCCGACCTTCCGGCATGAAGTACCTTGCCCCAACCACTAGGTCACTCCTCCACTCCAATATAAAAAATATATCATTCACAGCCATAAAAATGAGGAGAAAAAGGTCTTAGAATACATGGAGCAGGCTAGAGTGACTAAACACACTATGCCTCCATCCATCACATCAATGGCCAGAAAAAAACTCCTCTTATAAACATATATATCATTTACAAAACTATTTTCTTTCTCAAATCTTCATTTCTTTTTCCATTTAAATTCAAATTAAATAGCACTCTCCTCTAGAGCAAGTCACCACAAAACTTAACTGAAGCAGTCTCAAAATCACATCCAAGTACCCAAGGCTTCATCCGATACCCTGATACCTTTCTTCTCACATCAGATCTCAAAAACTCACCAAACTCTAATATATGACAAAGAAGTCAAACGTTTCCAAGTTTGGCAGGAAGTCAGTCCTCACATATGGGTGACGTTGGCGCCGACGGAACACTCGTGGAAGCATCCCCCCAGCTTTCAAAGAAAGCTTCTGGGAGATGCCACTACGCATGCATGGTACTCTTCCCGCCCAAGGGTGCCATCTTGCTCAGTCTCCTTTTTTCCGGGGAGTCCTTCAGACATCTGTCTATTTTCTCCTGGAAAAAGTTGATTATCTTGTACTCTAGTTTCATACTCTTCTCCGGCTATGCACCAGTACTCTTCCTGGCATCGAGTCTCAGGTCTGTATACTTTTTTTTCTCTCCTTGGCGCCTTTGTGCCCTTTTTCCAACTGGCAGCACCACGGGTCTTCGATCTTGCTAGGGTCCATTTTTCCCCGCATGGCTACCAGTGGCTTTAAGAAGTGTGATCAGTGTACAAAAATCATGTCCCCCACCGACACACACGACTGCTCCCTATGCTGTCTAGGGCTGGACCACAATTCTGCAGACTGCAGTCTCTGTAAAAAGATGTCTTCCAAGGCCCTTAAGAGCTGCCAGCAGCAGCACAATACGTTTTTCCTGGAGTCCCTGGTGCCTCCGAAAGCCAAGGCTCCATCTGAAGCCCAGGACTCCCGCAGCATTCTCGCAGACCCCGGTCGATGCATGGACCTTCAGAGAGGGGGTCTCCCTTGAGGGAACATAAGAAGAAGAAACCCTCGAAGGTGGTGTCCCTGGACGGTTCCATCAGGTCGAATAAGCCCCAAGCCAGGTCTCGTAGTCCACGATACTCGTCTGAGGGCTCAGAGCAATAACGGCCCACCAAGGTTACCTGGAAGGAATCGCATGAAGATCGGCCTTGGATGCCTGAGCCCATCTTCATTGAAGACTCCCCTCATGGGAACTAGCACTGGGCCTGAGTTTCTCGGTGCCCGCGCCGACAGCTGCGGAGCTTTCTGTACTGGAAACCAGAATTGAAGCCATGGAGCGCAGCCTGTCTGCCTTCATGGACCAGCAGTAGGTGTTGCTGTCCAGTACAACCAGTTCCTCCACCCAGACCACCGGGCCCTTGACATCGACATTCCCGGAGGCCAAGCCGATCCTCAAGACCATATGGCCTCGAGTCGATCCTCAGCCGAGGTCTGGATCAGAGTCCCATTCCATGGGACCAAGATCTTCCCCGTTTAGCATACATGGTACCAGCCATGGGGCCTCTGAAGGATATGGGCAGGGCTCAGGCCCAGAGCCCACGAGCCACCCTTCCCTTGAGTCTTCGACTAAGTACTCGGAATAGGAGACTGAGGGCGAGGAGTCACCGGACACCCATTGCCACTGTGATGTCCCCTCAGATTCACCAACCTCCGAGCCTTGCCATCTGTCCCCGCCTGAGGACATGGCTTTCCTTGATTTTGTGCAGGACATGCCAAAGGCTCTAGCATTCTCAACAGAATCGGAGGAGGATGCTTGGATGGAGGAACTACAAATCCTTCAATACGAGACCCCACCGAACATCTGGATGTTCAGGCTAGAGAGGATGCGCAGTTTGGGGCGCAAGTCTTGAAGGCTGGGCTTGCAGGTCTCCCGAAATTGAGTACTACTCTGGTACATCCCGTGCATCTGGATTGGACTGGAGGAACAATAAGGAAGGTAAAATTTATACCTTACCTGCCATTTTTCTTTCCTTGGGTATCTCTAGTTATTGAAGAATGTGTATGTACTGTCGCACAAATCCAGGGTTTCCTATTCGTTTACTTCATTTATACTATTAAGTTTTCAATCAAGCTCCAAAGTTTGCTTAGTTCAGCTGTTGTTGGTTCTCTATGGAAATGTAACTCTCACTTCTCTAATATCAAGTTTTAGTGTTAACATCTTGCTTAATAAGTGATTTAAGGTTATTCTTTTTGAAGTCTGCTTTGTATTAGAATACTGGATTGAGTGGATGTGCACAGAACACTTTTAGTGTGACATCATCAAAACCTGTGCTTCTCAGTTTCCATCTGCTGGTGGACTGCACTGGAGAGAGTCAAGGAAAGAAAATTAGCAGGTAATTTCACCATGGATGTTCTAGGGCTCTCGGCAATATTTATGGTGTTTCTATTTTTTGGGTAGACTTCTTGTGTGAGTTTTGGAGGTAATGCTGATGATATGTAGATTTTTTTTCTGTAATCCCTGAATAATTTTTGTAGGTTTTGTATTACTTGATATGCTCAGTATTGGTAAGGGTCCGTATTGCTGGTACTGAGATAACATCAGGATTAGAAATTATTTTCAATATGTTGAGTTCTATGCGGAAATGTTCTGTTTCTGTTCAGCATCCATTTGTGGGAGAGGGAATTCTTTGGTAACAAGTTATTTGTTAAAAAAAAAGTAAGAACTGTAGCGCAGTTTATAATGCCAAAAGAAAATTAGTTATAATGGCTTGATATTGAGCTATGCGAATTTTAGCCCTCCTCGCCAATCTCTAACCTAGATATTCAATGCCGCGGCCCAATAATTTTATTCTGGGATATAAACCACGTTGTGGCTCTCACTTTTTCTTTTTGTTCATTTGTGAATAAGCACCTTTCGTCGTCTTTGTTTTTTGCAGAATATACATTTACATCAGGCCAATATACAGTGTCAGGAGTCAGTATGTTATATATTAGATTCCCAGGCTTCTCTAATTTTTGTTGCATACAAACAGCATTGCAAGTTTTTTTTTAATTATATAACTTGTGTTTATATTGCTTTTTTTTTCTTGGAGCAACCACCTCGGTGTTCTGAATAAGGGGGGCTCCCTGACTAACTCTGAGGAGGCCCCTCCATTTTGGGTGATGGGAGGTGTGCCAGCTCATCTCTCGCCTCAGGCAGTAGATTTCCTTGAGCCACCCCTGGCTGTCAGCATTGAAAGCGCAAGGTTTTTGCTAATCCTTTGCGCTTGGAAGGCCCTGTCCCCCAGTGGAGGGAGGAGTGGTCTAGTGGTTAGGACAAGGTACTTCAGGCCGGAGGGCCGGGGGTTCAAGTCCCACCTGGGGACAGCAATCTCAGGCCGGAGGGTCTGGGATTTCTAGTCCTATAGGCACTCCTTGTGGTCTTGGGCAAGCCACTTAACCCTCCATTGCCCATGTTCCCTGTAAGTATTAGCGTATGTGTCTCATATCCCCTCGTGTTAAATGTATCCCCCAATTGACCGCTTTGACCTGGTGAAAAGCGGGATATAAATACAGCTAAATAAAATAAATAAATCCCCTTCTGACGCATGCTTTACACACAGTAACATAATATATGACGGCAGATAAATACCAGTATGATCCATCTAGTCTGCCCAGCAAGGTGGCAAGAGCAGCTGCACCTGCTGCTCCTTGCAGGTCACCCCTCTGCATGCCTTTGTTTAGGGGTATACCAACCATTCCATGTAGGTCAACCCTATTTGTTGAAATAGTTATGTTTATTTTGATTTTATCCTGTTGCTATAAAAGGATCCACAGTGTCTGTCCCATGCCATTTTGAATTCCATCACTGTCTTTGCCCTCATCACTTCCATAGGGAGGGCATTCTAAGCATCCACAACCCTTTCAATGAAAAAGTATTTTCTGACATTGCCTCTCAGTTTACCCCCTTGCAGCTTCATGTTATGCCCTCTAGGTTTACAGCTTCCCTGTCTTTGGAAGAGTTTTGTTTGTTCATTAAAACTCTTTAAGTATATAAAGGTCGGAATCATATCTCCACTGTCCCTCCTCTCCTCCAGAATGGTCTTCAAGTCTCTTCTCATAAGTCTTCTGATGCAGGCTCCAAATCATTTTGGTCGCCTTCCTCCGAACCCTTTCCAGTCTTTTTATATCCTTTGCTAGATACGCTGTCCAAAACTGAACACAATATTCCAAGTGAGGCCTCACCAGCAACTTGTACAGTGGCATTAGTACTTCTTTCTTTCTGCTGGTAATTCCTCTTTGTATGCAACCCAGCATCCTTCTGGCTTTTGCTACTGCCTTGTCACACTGTTTCGCCACCTTGTGATCCTCAGAAACAATCACTCCAAGGTCCTTCTCCTGGTCCTTGCACACCAACCTATCGCCCCCTATCACATACAATTCTCTTGGATTTCTGCTTCCCAAGTGCATGACACTGCATTTCTTCACATTAAATCTTAACTGCCAAGCATTATACCATTCTTACAGCTTTTGTAGATCTTTCCTCATGTTCTCCAGTCCCTCCGAGGAGTCCACTCTGTTGCACATTTCCGTGTCATCTGCAAAATTGCAGACGTTTACATTCAGTCCTTCATCAATATCACTCACAAATACATTGAACAGTACCGGCCCCAGGACTGAACCCTGGGGCATACCGCTAATCACCTTCCTTTCATCAGAGTGAGTACCGTTTACCATCACCTTCTGTCAGTTGTCAGTCAACCAATTTCTAATCTAGTTCACCACCTTGGGACCCATCCTCAAGCTGTTGGGTTTATTGATAAGCCTCCTATGATGAATAGTATCAAAGGCTTTGGTGAAATCTAGGTAGATCACATCCATCACATGCCCTTGATCTAGTTCTCTGGTCACCCAGTCAAAGAACTCAATCAGATTTGTTTGGCAACATCGTCCTTTGATAAAACCATGCTTCCTTGAGTCATGCAACCTGTTGGTTTCGAGAAAGTCCATTATTCTCTCTTTCAGGAGCATCTCTATTACTTTCCCACCACCGAGCTAAGGCTTACTGGCCTGTAGTTTGTCACCTCTTCCCTATTACCACTTTTGTGAAGCGGTACCACATCAGCCTTTCTCCAGTCCTGTGGAACTTCTCCTGTCTCCAAGGATCTATTAAAAACATCCTTTAACAGCCCTGCAAGAACCTCTCTGAGCTCTTTCAGTATCCTGGGATGTTTCCCATCCGGTCCCATGGCCTTGTCCACCTTCGGTTTTGCAAGCTGTTCAAGCACATCGTCTTCTGTGAATGGTGTAGTATCTACTCCATTCCCATTTGTATATTTGTGTATCACAGGTGGTCCTTTTCCAGGATTTTCTTTAGCAAAAACAGAGCAGAAGTATTTGTTTAGCATGTTCGCTTTTTCAATGTCACTTTCCACATATCCGTTCCCGTCACTTTTGAGTCTTGCAATTCCATCTCTGATTTTCCTCCTCTCTCAAATATACCTGAAATGTTTTGTCGCCACACTTCACATTTTTTGCCATCTTTTCTTCTGCCTTTGATTTTGCTATCCTTATTTCTTTTTTTGTATCTTTTAGTTTTATCCTGTGTTCTTTTCTGTGTCCCTCTGTTTGTGAACTTCTGATACGTGAGAAGGGGTGGGATTGGCAAGGCCTTCCAGGCACGCAGGAATCGCAACAGACACTGTGTTTTTTTTAAAATTGCTGCCACTAACAGACATTGGGAGAAGCAGCGGTAGGCCAAGGGGAAGTGGTAGGAAGGGAGAGAAGTGATATTAGACATCAGGAGAGAGTCATAAAGGCGAAGGCAGATTTTGGGCATGGGATGTGGGTGGAGGGCAATGCTGGCTATGGGGTGGGGGTGGAAGACAGAATGTGAACATGGAATGGAGTAGAGGGCAGATCCTGAACATGGGAGAGAATAGTGGGAAGCCGGGCAGATGCTGGGCATGAGGAGGAGACGGGGGGATGCTGGATCTGGGGGAAGGGGAGAGAGCAAGAGGAGATATGCTGGTCTCCTGAGTGAGGAGATGCTGGATACCTGGGGGTGGATAGTGATGTGAAAGGGGGATATGAGACTCCTGGGGATGGAAAGGAAGGGAAGCTGATGGACACCTGGGAGGGAGTAAGGAGAGATGCTCGACTGGGAGGGTGGGGAAGGGAAGAGAAGGAGAAATACTGGATACAGAGCAGAGAGAAGAGAAGAGAGTGAACATGGGATAGGGAGATGGGAGAAGGAGAAATTTGTGAGAGAGTAGGGAGAGAGATGGGTAATGGGAGGACTGGGGCGAGAGAGAAGAAAACTGTAGGTAGATGTAGTAAAAAATGGGGACAGAGGACTGATTGATGAGGAGAGGCAAAATCAGAATGGACAGAGAAGCAGAAAAGTAAATAGAAGAAAACTGAAAGATCAATGTCAGAGAAGGATGTAGGGGGGAGTGAAAACAGGAGGTGACTAAAGAAATGACAAATGGACAGGACATGCTGGGAACAGCATAAAGAAAAGATAGACAGACAGATGAAGGCAGAAACCAGAAACTGGAAGCGAGATGATGGTTTATGGTTTGGTTTATTTTGTCTTAATATACCGCCCTTCGAACCAGCAGCACAGTGGTTTACAATAAAATTATAAGGCAGAAATTATGAGGTAAAAATTGCCAGACGGGTAGAAGAAATAATTTTTATTTTCAATGTAATGATTGGAATATATCAGTTTCTGAAATTTACAGCTGCAGTTTTTATATTTTGCATAGTACAGTGGGGAATGCATCACTGTTCTATTTATTTGGTTATTCGTCTGCTTGGAAGTGATACTATTGTTGTCTGGGAATGGTGGGGAGAAGAGAATGACTCCTCATTCCTCCTCCAGGCCCTGTTGCAAAATCCTGAAACTAAGGTGACTCTTCCCCCCTCCTCCCCCACCCATTGGATGAGTGTCCCAGATTTGACTACAAAAAATCTGGTAACCTTAAAGGATCAGAATCAGAAGGCAGATGTAGGAGACCCTTAGTTTGCCACCACTTTCCTCAGAAGAACTAATGCTGACAGGAAATGTCTGCTGCACCTCCTGTTTTCTCTGCTGTCCAATGTTGCCAGGATCTGACTCATCGCCATGGGCTAGATAAAAGGTTGATTGGAGCCAGATTTGCCCATCCCTGTTTTAGAACTTTGAAAACAAACAAATCTGTCCAAAGTTTGCTTCTGTATTCTGGTAACATCCTCCTTTTATTTTTATTTCTTTCTTTACGTTTATTAATCACCTTTATCTGCCTGTTTGAAGTGACTTACACCAGCAAATACAAACATCACCATAACGCACCCAACCTTTCTCCCCTCAACATCTACCTCTAAAATACTACTTTAAAAACTCTTATACAATATAAATGTCTAAATAAAAAAAAAACTGTTATACAATAAACTTAAAGCTCCCATGCCTACACTACTACCTCATCCTTGTCTAATTTGCACTGACTTGCTGAAAAGAATCTACCTCTTGAAAGATAATCACAAATATATTACATCATTAAACAGATGTGGTTTTGGATTTGGTTTATACTTGATTTAGCTCATACCTTTTCAGTAGTAGTTCAAGGAGAGTTACATTCAGGTTCGGTGCTTATTTCCTTGTTCCTAGAGCAGCGAACCGTCTTTTCCCCACTCTTGCATCCATTCACTATGCCTGTCCCCTACTTACTCAGCTAGGGTTATTATTGGATGTTATTAGTAATTAGGCCCCATTGCATAAGATGGGATCTGCACTAAAATAACATGTTTAGCGGCAGTAGTGCATGTTAGTAACTCTAGCTGTAAGTTTGTATCTGATGTAATGGAGGGCTAAGTGACTTGCCCTAGGTCCCATGGAGTATCAGTGGGATTTGAAGCCTGGCTTCCCTGGTTTTGGCCTGATGCTGGAACCACTAGGCTACTCTTTCACTTCTTGTTTGTTGACCTTTGTCTTTGAATACCTAACTAGTGGTTCTGAATTGAAACAGTTTAAGATTTTGGTCGAAGTTCATGTTTTCACAGCAACTCAGCTTGATCAGTTTGGTCTTTAACCTTGGTTTTGTCCCATCTCTGTTGAAAATACATTTTTGCCATAGGAAGGGTAATTTTATAACAAGCTACCTAAGTATCAAGGCACTTACTTTATAAAGACACATAGATGCCTGGGTATTTATAGAATACTAGGACGAAAGCAGCAGACATCATGCCTAGATTGAAGCCATGGGTCCACGCCTGCTCGGGAGCAGGCATAAATGTTCACACAAAGTGCGTGCATACATGCGTACTTTATAAATGATATGCATAAATCATTACTCTGCCACTCCATCCCAGAACACCTACATATGGGATGTGCAAAAGTATGCGCTTTCTTGGTACCATTCATAATTTTATACATGGGATAATTTTGTATGAGGCCTTTTATGCTTGCAAAAGGGTCTTTACATGCAAAGTGTTCTTTATAAAATTATCCCTAAAAAGTCTAGATTCAGACACTATAAAGCACAAAAGAAGCAACAGTTTGTATTACCAGAAAAGAATTTGGTATTTGAAATTTTATGTGCTTTATGTAACATTGTCTAATGAAACTAAATACTTGAGTCTGGTCAAAGAGCTTTGTGGGTCACTCTGAATACTCATACTTCTTAGAGATCACTTACTTGAGTATATGAACAATGGGGTGAATAATCCAGATATACTGTTAATGGAGTATGGACAAAAACATAAACATAAAATTTCTCTATGACTCATTTTCCAATTCAAATTTTGTTTCAGGATTTTGGAACAATCTCTCGGAGAGTCAAGAAGAGTAACTTGAAAGATTGAAGTAAATATGCTTTAGTCTTGTGAAATTTTCAATAAATCTTGTTGTATATTAAAAATAATTGGTGATACATTTCACTCCATCAGAATATGTAATTCATCAAATTCCACAATTTTTGTCATTTTTTATTTTGATAGTATAAGGTTTCATGGTTTCTTCCTTATCCACTTACTCATAATACACTTACAATGTTGGAGTCCACGCTACTGTACCAGAAGAGGATACATCCAAGAGCAGCAAACCGTCTTTTCCCCACTCTTGCATCCATTCACTATGTCTGTCCCCTACTTACTCAGTGTATTTACATTTTAAATTGGCAGAGATATGCAAGGTGGATCTGGACTGGAGTGTGTCAGGAAGCAGCAGCAGTATTTTGTCTCTGAATGTAACGACTGTGAGGCAGCAAATGCTTATAGTCTTCTTGATGGTCGTTCCTTCGATATACATGACACTGTATATAGGTGAGGAAAAGGCACCAGCTGCAGGACCACCCTACACATATTTGTTACTTCCACAGAAGTGAAGCAAATGGGTATTGATGGGGTTTGTAGTGAGGAAGAGAGTGAAAGTGTGTGGGGGCATGAAGAGGGATGTAGAGGGAGAGGGTGGTGTGAACTGGGTCGGCCTAAGGTGACAAAATCCACGTTGGCCTTGCATATGCTCTTAAAAAGAAGAAAACAAAGAACCATCCCACATTATGGGGGCAATTTTTAAGGGAATTCTTCATGGGTAAATGGCTATTTAGCTGAAAAGAAAGACCCTTCAAAAAACCCTCCCCCCACACACAGGTAGCATGCAAGGTACACGCAGTACAGGTAGTTTTCAAGTGGAAAAAAGAGGTGATGCATTAAAAGGGTCAGGTTGGGCTAGCAAAATTAAATGTTGGTGATCTAATTTTCAAATCACTGTGCCTGCTTTTTGCAGGCTTACCCGGCATCTACGGGTAAGAGATCTCTGCAGCACTGGTTGACCAGATGATTTTTTGTGTTAATCTTTTTATTAATTATAAAACCGGAGAAGGTACAAATATGAAAATACATCAGCCATAAGGCAGGACACAAAACAGCCAAGACGTATGCATCCCCAACAAAGCCCGTCCTACCTACCCACTGTTAAGACTAACCTCTTTCAGCCCTTCCCCCCTGCCATCTGGGAGAGGGTAGAATTCCTCTCTAGGGATATGAGCAATACTCTACAAAAAAACACCAATCAAACAATCCAGAGGCATAAACAAAAACTACTTGCAAAAAACACATACTGTCAAGCAACTATTCACAATACCAAGCAACCTTAACAAGCATCCTCAGAAGCCCTCCATTTAGGAACAATGACCACACCTCCCAAGCCTTACCCGGTTTGCCCCTCAACTCATAAGTAAGCTTCTCTGTACGAAATATTTCCCAAACCTTAGTGTACCATTCTTTTAATGACTAGCTACCACACTTCGAGCCACCAGCAGCAAGCAATTTACCAGACAACACAAAGCCCTATTCCCCCCCCCCCCATAGTCAAATGCCACAACACAAAAGTCAATAAATCAAAGAGGGTGGTTAGGACAAGGTAGTTCAGGCCGGAGGGCCTGTGGTTCAAGTCCCACCTGAGGACCGCAATCTCAGGCCGGAGGGACTGGGGTTTCTAGTCCTATAGGCACTCCTTGTGGCCTTGGGCAAGCCACTTAACTCTCCATTGCCTACCACTTTGATTGAAGGATAAGGCGGTATAGAAAACTGGATAAATAAATAAATAAAACCCAGTAATACCCTGAACTTGGAAGCGAACCTCATACCAAAAGGCCTGCAACTTTGGACAGTACCACCACATGTTCAAAATCTCCTTTCAGCATCCCCCACCCCCATTTAAATAACAGTGGAGGGGTAATGTACATGTGCAGAAGGATATGGACCTGAGTGGTTACTAAGGACAGGGAGATCGAGCAAGTGTGTGTATAATCCCAAATATCTTCCCAAACCAGATTAAGCACCCTATCCTACCCCTTTTGGGAGGGGATTGGTGCAATAGCTCTCGCTAGATCCTCAGACAGGGCCCTATACAGCTGCACAATTTAGTGCTTCACACTCCGTGACTCAAAAAACAAATGCTCCCAAGTTTGCGGGGTCCTCGGCACATCCTCCTTCCGAGGAACTGTATTAACAAAATGGCATAATTGGAAAAACTGAAAAAAGTTAAGAGAACGGCCCCTTGCAGGCTCCACATGGTCCTTGGTAGCAAACGTTGCGTCCTCGAATAAGATGCCTGAGTCAACCTCACCTCCCCCCAACCAAAGTTTCTAATAAAAGCAAACACAGAGACAGGAGTATAGGGTGAGAAGCACAGGGAAACATGATCTTTTGCCTACCATACGCCAAACCTTCCACAGTGGTCCTAGAAAGTGGTGAGAAAGAACCCTTCACATATCAGCCAACATGTCTAAAAAAATGAAAAGCCCGCAGTAGAACTGAACACATCCAACTTGCCTCCAATTTGACCCAAGCCGAACCATCGCCACTTTATCATCTCAGTGTAGCTCTCAAACAGGCACACTAGTAATACAGCAGGAAGTCAGGCATCCCCAATCCCCCCTCCCCCCCCATGACACCTCAGGGTCATAAGTGTTTTCCAACCCACCCTAGGACGCTCCCCCTGACTAACATATCTGGTAAAGTCCCCCTTCAATTCCTGATAAAAACTGCTCAGCAAGATGATCAGAAGCCGCATCATCAAAAACAAAACTCGTGGGAGCATTAACATTTTAAGAATATTAATTCATTCTTTTCAAGAGACTTGCACAGTCCATCCACTCACGCAAGTCCTTCTGCATGCTCTCCAACAGTTTTTGGTAGTTTGAGGAGTACAATAGTGCCAAATCATTGGAGACAATAACCCCCAGATATTTAAACTGCGGAACCACTGTAAACCCAGAAGTATCCAGCCCCCCCTCAAGCCATTCTCTCCTCATATACGATAGGGCATCAGCACAGATTTCTGCCAGGTAACTATAAACCCAGAAACTCTACTAAATTGACTAATAGTATCCACAGTCTTAGGCAGCGAGCTGGCAGTCTTATGCAAGTATTGTATATTAAGGTGTCACCCGCATACAACGAGATCGCATGGAAGTCCTCCCGGATCAAAATACCTATTTCTGAGGTTCTCGCCCAGACATATGCTGCCAAGGGCTCAATAACTAGTGCAAACAACAATGGCAAATGCAGGCAGCCCTGTCAGATCCACTTCTGTAATCGAAAGGGAAGTGACTTAAACCCATTGACCATAACTGAAGCCTCCAAAACCAAACTGCTGCAACACCGCAAACAGATACCACTACTCCACCTTATAAAATGCTTTTTCTGCATCCAATGAGAGGCCGCATGGGGAACGCTAGACTCCTGAAGCAAGTGGAGAATATTGATTAATCTTCTCACATTCTCAAAACCAAATCAATTCGTCATAAATCCAGTTTGGTCAGGGTATATCAACCACAAGATGATTTTCAGTCTGGGCACAAAGAACCTTCATAAAAATCTTATAGTCCACATTCCACTAGAGGACAGCAACCTTGGGCCGGAAGGACGGGTTTCTAGTTCCACAGGTGCTCCTTGTGGTCTTGGGCAAGCCACTTAACCCTCCATAGCCCATGTTCCCTGTAAAATAGTTATCTCCAAGTTTATAAGGCCCTGTTCAATGTAATTTCAGTTTGTTCAATGTAAACCGCACTGATGCAGAATAGCGCGGTATATAAGAGAATGTAAATAAATAAATAAAATTCAAGAGGTAGATAGACCTATAATTACTATACAACAATGTATCCCACCCTTCCTTCAGAATAACTGTGATGGTTGCTTGATAGAACGAAGGAGGCAAAACCCAATGAATAGTGACTTCATTAAAAACCCTGACCAAAACGGGCGCTAGCTGACCCTGAAGGCACTTATAAAGTTCTGCTAGCAAAATATCAGGCCCCACTGCCTTAGCAACCTTAGGCACCTTGATCACTCGAAACACCTCTGACAACTCGGGCTGCTGGCACCACCTCCCACAAATTCCCTGCCAAAGAGGGCAAGCAAGCTCCCTCAAGCCATCGCTTGCCTCTTCCCACTTCCATCTCAGAGGCATACAGTCCCCAGTATAACTCAGCAAATGTGGATGCTATCCTAGCAGACTCGTACATTGGCTGCCTATTTGAACCCTTAACTGCTGAAAATTTCTTTCTCTCCCTTTGCTTTTATAACTGCCAAAGCAATAACTTGCTGGCTTTATTACAGTGTTCATAAAAATGATGCTTAGTCCTCAACATAGTTTAAGCAACCAGCTCCATCTCCAACAAGTCTAGTTCTTTCACGCCAATAGCCTCCAAACTTTCTCACTCGCGCCTTTCGTATGTTTGCTCTCCAACTCTCTCGCACTTCTCGCAACAACAATTCAATCTTTGATTTCTCCTTTGGCACTAGCTGGTGAAATACATAATATTCCCGTAAAGCACAGCCTCCCACAAAGAGAAAACAGAGATCTCATTAATATCATTATGTTCCAAATAATCCCACCACCCATCTGCTAAGCCTTTAGAAACTCTGAGTTCTTGAGCAAACCATGCCTCATTAATCAGGAGACTGGGGGAAACTCCAACAGCCCTACCTGCAACTCCATAGTCACAGGGGCATGATCAGAAATCCCTATTGTATCAATTATCAGACCAAGTTAGCCCCCTACGAAGCTCATGAGAAAGAAACTAGAAATCAGTCCAGGAGTAAGCTTTTTTCCAGGAACAAGCAGGAAGTCAGTCCTCGCATATGGGTGATGTCGGCATCGACAGAGCCCACGCGGAGCATTTCCCCAGCTTTCAGAGAAAACCTTTAGGACATATTACTACACATGCGTGGTCCCGCCCAATGGTGCCATCATGCTCAGTCTCCTTTTTCCACAGAGCCCAATGCATGTCTGTTCTGTTTCCCCAAAAACGATTCTTGCTAAGTATCCTTAAAGTTAACTTTTCCCAGTTTGCATACCAATTCCTCTTCCCACCTCGAGCCGGCACAGAACTCGGTGCTGTTCTCAGCCCCTTTTTTCTTTTTGACTGAGGCTTGCCTCGACCGGCATTCATGCCTTTTTTTGCCCGGAGGTCATTGACCCCGCCCAGGTGCTCCCCAACATGTTCCCCGGTGGGTTCAAAAAATGTGACCGCTGCAATCAAACTATGTCAGTGACCATTACCCATGACTGTTGCTTACACTGCCTGGGACCGGGCCATGACAGCACCTCCTGCGACCTGTGCCAAGCCATGACGCCTGAGACCAACAAAAAAGAGGTCGGAGTTGCAGGAAAAACTGTTCTCCAGGTCCGACTCGATCCCGGCCTCTCCAACGTCGAGCTCCAAGCCCAGCACTACCCGCGAAGCCCGGGCGTCCTCAGAAGACCCCGGATCCCGAGACAAAGAAGAAAAAGTCCTCAAACTCTTTCGAGATTGCACCGGAGAAACCCGATAAAACTGCCCTGAGGGACTCGGGCGGCTCCGAGAAGCTCCCTATTAAGGTCCCCAAGAAGGATTCCTCAGCCGGCGAAGACTGTGCGAGGTTCCTCAAGGCCATAGTCCTCATCATGGAAGCACTCATGAGAATGCCGGCGCCAAGCCTGAGATCCTCAGTGCCTATGCCGAAAGCTTCAGATCCTTCTGGCTTGGAAACCAGAATGGTGGCCCTGGAGCAGAATATCACTGCTTTCCTGGCCCTGCAGCAGACAATGATGGCTGATTCATCCGCATCATCTGCCTGATGACTGGGCCCCTGATTGTGGGGGAGTCCCTGGTCATCGAGCCAAGCTCTGAGCACCACTAGCCTTGGGTAAGCCTCGGTGCCGTTAGAGGTCCCAGTCTGGATTCTCAGGCATCCGATCCTCTTTTGCTAGTTTCTGTGACTCAGACTCCAGGTCCTCCAGAGGCCACTGTCTCCACAGTGCCGACGTCGAGACAATGAGTCGCAGGGCCTCGGATTCATCATCACCACTTGACTCTGAGTGGGAAACTGACGATGAGGCATCCCCAGAGACTAAATGGCACTGAGACATCTCCTCAGTCCCATCTCCCCCAGCGCCTCGGTGCCACTCCCGTTTGGAGGACGTAACCTTCAATGACTTTGTCAAGGACATGGCCAGAGCCCTCTCATTGCAGACTGAGGCAGAGGAGGACCCGCGCACCAAGGATTTGGAGATCTTTCAATATGAGTCTCCACCCAAGGAAACCCTCATGGTGTCCATGCAGCTGATCCTTGAATGGCTACTGCTCAGAATGTGGGAGACATCGGCGGTGTGCCGGTGCCTCAACACCATGTACCGCATCCGGAAGGTCCCAGGGTTCCACAAACCCCAGCTCCCACATAACTCCATGGTTAAGAGCCAAAAGACCCACTCCTCTGTTCCCCCCCGGAAGGGAGTCCAGAGCCCTCGATGCCCTCGGGCACAAGTGTTACCAGGGCTCGATGCTGGGGTGCCAGATCCAAGCCTATGAATTATACATAGGTATGTACCTAAAGGCTCTAATCCAGGAACTGTTGGGGTTTTCGGCTAGTCTTATCAGGGAACCCCTCCAGCGGTTCCAGTCTCTGACCTCAGGGATCAAGCACTGCTCCAAGTTCCTCTCCCAAGCAGCCTACGATGACGTCAAGTCAGCAGCTCAAGTCGCAGCAGCTGGCATCTGCGCCCGACGCAAGATAAGCTGCTCAAATCCCCTGCACCAGGGAGAACCTATTCAGCAAACTCATGGCTGACAAGGTGGCCGAGATCGAGGTCGACGTGGTGACCTGCCAGAGGCTCTCTAAAAAGGCCTCATCCCTTCCTCACAGGAAACCAGTGGGGAAATGACCCCTATTCCTGAGGGAAAAGGGTCCTTTCCCACAGAGTCACCACTACCAGTCCTTCCAGGGTCAGCAACAAGGTTCTCACCATATGAGGAAAGGTCATGGGACTCAGAAGGCGAAATCACTGAAGCCTCAGACCCCAGCTTCCACCCAAACAAGGGGGAGCTTTTGATTCCCAGGGCAGGGCTTCCCTTCCCCCAAGAAACCATCAGCAGCCCACAGGGGCTAACACTCTGCCCACAGATGGGTCAACATCACCTTGGACCAGTGGGTATTGCAAGTGGTAAGGAAGGATACCTCCTCCACTTACAGCAGATACCACCCAGGTTCTTCTCAGGAGAGCTGGTATGATCCCCCCTCCACCAGACTCTTCTGCTCACAGAGCTTACAGGTCTGATCAGGGGCAACGCAGTAGAGTCTGTACCCAAACACCTGTGGGGGAAGGGCTTCTACTCCAGGTACTTCCTTGTCCCAAAGAGAACTTGGAGCCTTAGGCCCATACTAGACCTGTGAAACTTAAACAAGTTTCTGGTGAGGGAGAAGTTCAAGATGTTCTCCCTTGGAACACTGCTGCCTTACCTCCATCAGGGAGATTGGCTGCACTCCTTGGATCTAAAGGATGCGTACACACACATCCTAATCCACCCCTCCCACAGGCAGTACCTAAGGTTCATGGTAGGAGGAGGGCACTACCAGTACAGAGTACTACCCTTCAGCTTGGCCTCCTCACCAAGGGTCTTTACCAAATGCCTGGCTGTGGTGGCCACCCACCTGCGTCTGCAAGGGGCCTTCGTCTACCCCTACCTTGTTGCCTGGCTAATCAGGGATGGCACAGCCTCAGAGGGCAGTCTGGCGGTAGAGCATGCATCCCGCCTTCAGCACCTGGGGTTCATCATCAACTACCCCAAATCCCACCTCTCTTCAGCCCACTCTGGAGTTCATAGGTGCAGGTCAAGGCAGTCCTTCCCACAGAAAGGGCAGAACACCTCAGACAACTGGCAGGAGAGGTACAACGTCGCCAGTCAGTGCCAGCCTATCCCCTCCTCCACCACCCATTGGGCCATATGGCCTCTACAGTCCACGTAATGCTCTTAGCCCACTTGCACATGTGGACTCAAGCCACGGGCAGGCTACGGGACAGAGTCAGGGTTACCCACCAATTAGCAAACTCCCTCAACTGGTGGCAAAACATCTGCTACCTCCGGGCGGGAATGCCCTTCCAAGCTCCCGCACCTCAAAGAACCCTGACCACAGGCACCTCCCTACTAGGCTGGGGGGTGCATTGCGAGGACTGCCACACACAGGGCAGCTGGTCCCAAGAGGAATCGCTCCTACAGATCAACCTCCTGGAGCTCAGGGCAATTTTCCTAGCCCTACGAGCATTCCGTCACAGCCTGTGACACCAGCCTGTACTGATCCAGATGGACAATCAAGTCGCCCTGTTCTATATCAACAAACAAGGGGGTATGGGTTCGTACTCCCTCTGCTAGGAGGCGGTGGCCCTCCTCTCCTTTGCTGCTCGTGACATGTTCTTGCGAGGAGTTTACCTCCTGGGCCAGGACAACTGCCTAGCAGACAGGTTGAGCAGAGTCCTTCAGCCACACGAGTGACGCTTGAACCCCAGGGTAGCCAAGAGGCTCTTCCACCTCTGGGGCAGGCCCATGCTGAATCTGTTTGCCTCTCCAGACAACACACAACTATCTCGCTTCTGCTTATGCCAAACGCACCCGAAGAGAGCGGTAGCAGATGCCTTCCTGATCTCGTAGTTCGAAGGCCTACTCTATGCGTTCCCACCGACTCCCCCTCTCCGGTCACCAGGACCCTCTTCAAGATCCAGATCGACAGGGTGTCAGTCATACTAATTGCCCCCAGATGGCTGAGGCAGCTCTGGTACCCCTGCTGCTCTCCCTCTCGGTGGCACTCCCAGTACTGCTATGCCAAGCCCCGGACCTCCTGTCTCAGGAGGGGATTCCCTCCTGCATCTCAACCTGGGGTCCCTAACGCTAACAGTGTGGCTGCTTAAAAGGTAAAATTGGTTCCTTTCAATCTTCCAAGAGAAGTCGAGGAGATCCTACTGTCCTCCCGAAAGTCCTCCAACAGATGGGCCTTTAAGTGGAGAAGGTTCTCCACCTGGTGTGCGGAAAGAAGGGAGAACCCCTTTTCCTGCCATGTGTAATTAGTACTCCAGTACCTACTGCACCTGTCCCACAGCGGGCTGAAGTCTAACTCAGTGAGGTTGCATCTGAGCGCGATAACCGCTCACCAACACCCTGTCGAGGGAAAACCCCTTTTGGGCCTGTCCCTGGTCTCCAGGTTCCTCTGGGGCCTCATGTTATCCAAGCCCCCTCTCTGCCCTCTAGCAGAGGAGTGGGACCTCAATGTGGTGCTCTCACAGCTCACCAGACCGCCATTCAAGCCCCTAGCCACTTGCCACTGGCAGTACCTGTCTTGGAAAGTGGCCTTTCTGGTGGCCCTCATGTCCGCTTGAAGAGAGCGTGAACTTCAGGCCCTGGTGGCAGATCCACCATATACTAGATTCTACAAGAACAGGGAGGTGCTTTGCACCCACCACAAATTCCTCCCAAAGGTGGTATCTCTCTCCACCTCAACCAAAAGGTGGTCCTCTCCACCTTATTCCCGCGGCCTCACTCCAGCAAGGAGGAACTAGTACTTCATACACTGGATTGCAAACGGGCCCTGTCCTTGGCATAGCTTCTCAACTTTTCATGTCTTATGACCCCAGCAGGCTGGGGCTCCCTATGACTAAGCGAACTCTGTCCACTTGAGTGGTGGACTGTATCGCCCTCGCCTTTGAGCAAGCTGGCCTCTCCCTTGAGCACCGGATCACAGCACATCATGTGAGGGCGATGGCCACATTGGTGGCCAACTTCTGTTCAATGCTGGTGACGGAGACCTGCAAGGCCGCCACATGGTCTTCAATTCATTTATTTGCAGATCACTTCTGCCTGGAGAACGAGTCCCACAGGGACAGTGCGTTTGGCCAGGCATTACTCCATAATATTCTCGGGGTGTAGGCAACTCCTGCCCTCCGACCCTTCAGTGTTCAGGCTACCGGAGTGATAGTGCTGCTGGACGCTTGGGTCTTGCAGAGTCTCTCAGTGGGGACTTATCTTCTGCAACTCATGGCTACCCAACTTGGTCGCTGTTTGTGCTGTTGCGGTTCGGTCCTCGGCAGCTTAGAGCTAGGGAATCCTATATGTGGGGACTGATTTCCTGCTTGTTCCTGGAGAAAGCATAGTTACTCACCTGTAACAGGTGTTCTCCAGGGACAGCAGGAATCGGTCCTCACAACCCTCCCCTTGGAGTTGCCTCCTTCAGCTTATTTTATCGTTATGCCTCCTTAGCTATGTAATCTGACTGAACAAGATGGCACTCTTGGGTGGGAAGGGGACCATGCATGCGTGGTAGCATGTCCCAAAGGTTTTCTTTGAAATCTGGGGAAATGCTCTGCACGGATTCTGTTGGTGCCGACGTCACCCATATGTGAGGACTGATTCCCGCTGTCTCTGGAGAACACCTGATCTCCAGGAACAAGCAGGAATGTAGTCTTCACATATGGGTATCGTCAGTACCGACGGAGCTCCCCAGCGTCCAATTAGAAAGCTTTTGGGAGCATCCCACAGCGCCTGCGTGCTGCCTTCCCACCTTTCCCAACTGCCTTTCTCCAGTTCTTCATTTTTCGCGGAGCCAGCAGGTTGTTTTCCTGTCACCGCAGAAATTATCCCATCTTTTTCATTCTTTTTTGTGGTAGCGTCTGCCTTCCTCGACGCTATACCGGTACCGCCAGTTCTTTCTTTCTTTTAAAAAAAAATAATTTGTAATCTTCTTTTTTCTGGATTTTCCAGTCTTTTTTCTGTCGGGTGCCACGTGCCATTTTGGGCACTAGGCCCAACTTTTCCTTCAGAATGGAAAAACCCGCCTTGGGTTTTAAAAAGTGTTCCAAGTGTGGCGGTACCATCTCCGTCACCAACACTCATGAGTGGTGCCTTAAATGTTTAGGTCCTGACCACTCCATCTCGGAGTGTGTTGCCTGTGGGATGATGTCGAATAGGGGTCGGCAGAACCGAGCTGCTAAGCTTAGCACCCTTTTTCCCTCTGATGCAGCATCCGTGGCATCGACGTCTTCCAGGGCTTCGTCTTCCTCCCATGGATCTCAGGTAACCAAACATAAATCTGGCCGGTCCTCAAAGGGTAGATCTCCTTCCAAGCATCGAGATGCCTCTGGCGTTGCCCTTGAGGGACTTGTACCGGCAAAATTGCCCCGGCGGGAGGCTTCGGCTTCCAAAGCACTATCGGGGCTCCAGGATGTTCTCGAGGCCTCAACCTCGGCAGAACTACTGGTGCCATGCTCTGGGGTACCAGCCGCTTCGTCCGGTCGGCAGCATCAATAGACCAGAGGTTCTTGGCTATTGAACGCAGTCTGGCGGCTCTCCTTGCGGCTTCGGTGCCTTCGGGAGCGCTTCAGACGGTTCGACCGGTATCGACACCGGTTCCGGCACGATATCGGTACCGGTACCGACAGCATCGACATCGGCGACTGTGTAACCGACACCGAGTCATGCTGTTTCCTCTGGTATCGACAGGCCGATACCGGACCCCTCCGGTACCGACTTCGATTGGTATCGGTATCATGCTTTGCAAGAGCACCCGGACAGGAGATACTTTGAATCCTCTGAGGAGTCTGAGGATTCTGACAGCTCTGTCGGTACCGGAGTACTTCTCTCTGAGGAGCCTTCCTCTCCTAAACGTAGGATGTCTCCTCCAGAGGATATATCCTTTCAGGATTTCATTTGGGAGGTGGCTAGAGGTCTTTCCATCACAGTGGCTCCTGAAACAGAGCCCAGAGCAAAGGAATTGGAGATTTTACAATATCCTAAAGCTCCCAAAGAGGCAGCTGCTTTGCCTATTCATGAGATCTTGCATGATCTGATGCTAAGAATGTGGGAAACACTTCATACCACCTCTCCTCATTCTTGTAGACTTGATACAATGTATCGAGTACCTCCTTGTGCTGGATTTCAGAAAACCCAGTTACCACACCACTCTATGGCAGTGGAATCAGCTATGAGAAGGATCAAGAGTGCAAAAAGACATGCATCTAATCCACCAGGACGTGAATGTAGGACTCTTGATGCCTTTGGGCGTCGAACCTTCCAGGCCTCTCTGCTTTCTGCCAGGATTAGTTCCTACATTTTATATATGGGAATGTTCCTTAAGGAGGTTACAGGAGATCTAGAGCTTATGAGCCCTCTCCTTCCTGATGATGAGACAAGATTATCTTACACTTGTCAAACATGCCCATGATGTTTCCAAGTTTGTTAATCGTGCAGCTTTTGACTGCTTTGAGTGTATAAGCAGAACCTCTGCCATTGCCATAGGTGCTTGTAGAATTGCCTGGCTCCAGGCATCTGACTTAGAACTCTGGGTACAGGACAAACTGGGGAATATCCCTTGCACAGGCGAAAATCTCTTTGGCAAAAATTGGCAAGAGAAAGCTAATGAGCTGGATGCTGATAATACCACTTTGGATAGACTATCCAAGGCTACAGCTGATCCTGCAAGGAGAAAATCCTACAAGAAACCATTCTTCTCTAAAAAGAAGAGGTTTTACCCCTTCTATACCCAGCAGGGACATTCTATAGGTCAGTCTGCCCGAAAGGGACAGCAGCCACCAAAACAAAGAAAAACAAAGTCTGCTAAGCCTCAACCTGCTTGGAGGTGCGGGGCCATGTGCAGGCAACATTCCTGGACATGCCTCGGGCCGGCCCAGCAGACTCAGCCTCCACAGGGGCTTTGACTCCCATCTAGAGAACTTGGCCTTCCTGGCCCTCAATGGGCCAGAGCTCTCCACCATTCCAGGAAGGTTGTGTCATTTTGCCCCCAGATGGGAGCAGATAACAGCAGAAGAATAGACTCTCTCCATTGTAAAGGAGGGGGTACAAGCTTCATTTCCTCAACATGCCCCCTCCTACAGTTGTAGGACAGTTCAATTCTCAGACTTCACTCGAGAATCAGTTGGGTCAAGAGGTCAATTTACTTATTACCCACAGGGCAATAGAAGATGTACCCATTTCCCAACAGGGTACAGGGTTTTACTCCTCCTATTTCCTTATTCCAAAGAAAACAGGGGGACACAGACCCATTTTAGACCTCAGAGAATTGAACAAATTCCTGTTCAAGGAGAAGTTCAAGATGATTTCTCTAGGAAATCTTCTGCCATACCTTCAGAGTCAGGATTGGCTTTGTTCTCTAGATCTCAAGGATGCGTACACCCATGTTCTCATCCATCCAACTCACTGAAGATTCCTTTGGTTTCTATTTCAGGGGAAGCACTACCAGTACAGGGTTCTTCCTTTTGGTCTGGCCTCAGCACCAAGGGTGTTTACGAAATGCATGGCTGAAGTGGCAGCATTTCTTCGCACTCTAGGAATATTCGTCTTCCCCTACTTAGACGACTGGCTCATTCGAGCCCCATCAGAGTCAGAGGCCAGAATTTCCCTATCTTGCACAATGCGTATACTTCAGTATTTGGGCCTGGTCATAAACATCCCAAAATCCAACCTAACTCCCACTCAATCTCTAGAGTTTATAGGAGTTATGCTGGATACCAGGAAAGCAAGGGCCTATCTTCCACAGCACCGCTGCCTTCGCATTGTGCAGTTAGCTTCCCAAGCAGTGTTAAAGACTCATCTCACTGCTCGGGAAATCTTACAATTGCTAGGCCACATGGCATCTACCTTGCATGTGGTTCCCTATGCTCGCCTCCATATGAGAACAGCCCAATGGACTCTATCCACTCAGTGGACCCAAGCATCAGGCTGCCTATCAGACAAAATAGCAAACTCAAGTTGCCTTATTTTGTCCCTACAATGGTATCAGTCAACCCAAAACCTGTTGCTGGGGTCCCCTTTCCAACAGCTCCCACACCAGGTCACTCTAACAACAGACGCCTCACAGGTGGGTTGGGGAGCTCACCTGCAAGATCTCGCTACCCAAGGCACCTGGACTCCACAGGAGACCCATCTACACATCAGTCTCTTGGAGCTCAGAGCAATCTTCCTTGCTCTTCGAGTGTTCCACACCCAGCTGAGCTACAAGACAGTCCTAATTCAGACGGACAATCAAGTAGCTATGTTCTATCTGAACAAGCAGGGAGGAACAGGCTCTCTGTCACTTTGCAACGAAGCTTTGCGACTATGGGCCCTCGCCAGAGAGCATCAGATTCATCTCCTTGCGGTGTATCTGCCAGGCATTCAAAACTCCTGGGCAGACAGACTCAGTCGAGTTCTGCTTCCGCACGAGGGGTCTCTTCTTGCAGACCAGGTAGCAAAAATTTTCAAATTTGGGGAACTCCGGACATAGACCTCTTTGCAAGTCCGTTGAATGCCAAACTTCCCCGATTCTGTTCCAGAATTCCGTCTCAGGGTTCTCAGGCCAGGGATGCTTTCCTCCTCCATTGGGGTCAGGACTTCCTATATGCCTTTCCACCCATTCCCCTAATTCCCAAAACCCTATTCAAGCTTCAGAGAGACAGAGGCCACATGATTCTCATAGCTCCACGTTGGCCTCGGCAGGTGTGGTACCCTCTGCTCCTACATCTCTCTCAAGCTCCATCTCTGGAGTTAGGATCTGCTCCAGATCTCCTATCTCAGGAGGATGTGGCATCCCGATCCCCACTCTCTGCATCTCAGGGCCTGGTTGCTGAGGGCCTAGACCTTCATGGTCTTAACCTGTCTCAACAAGTGAAGGATATCCTTTATGCTTCTAGAAAGCCTTCCACAAGACGCTCTTATGCTTTCAAGTGGAAAAGGTTTTCCATATCGTGTTCGCAGAAGGTTCTTGATCCCCTGG
This sequence comes from Ichthyophis bannanicus, assembly GCA_033557465.1. Taxonomy (NCBI): domain Eukaryota; kingdom Metazoa; phylum Chordata; class Amphibia; order Gymnophiona; family Ichthyophiidae; genus Ichthyophis; species Ichthyophis bannanicus. The sequence continues at coordinate 370,955,742 of CM066031.1, forward strand.
CGATACCTCTGGAATCATTATTGGAGTATCTTCTTCATTTATCAAATGCAGGGCTTAAGACTAACTCAATATGAGTCCATTTAAGTACTATTTCAGCTTCTTTCAAGCCTTTAAATGGACAACCTATTTCCTCTCATCCTCTCATAGCGAGATTTATAAGGGGCCTCCTTCTAACTAAGCCTCCCATTAGGCCACCTCCGGTAGCATGGGACCTAAATCTGGTTTTTGGACAGCTCATGAAGCCGCCTTTTGAACCTCTAGCTACTACCTCCTTGAAGTTCCTTTCCTGGAAGGTTATCTTTCTCATTGCAATCACATCAGCACGTCGCATCAGTGAATTGCAAGCATTAGTGGCTGATCATCCTTATACGAGGTTCCATCATGATAAGGTAGTCCTTAGGACTCATCCACACTTTATGCCAAAGGTGGTCTCACATTTTCATTTAAACCAAGCAGTTTACCTACCTGTGTTTTTTCCAAGGCCTCATGCTTCAAATGCAGAAAGGAATCTTCATACTTTGGACTGTAAAAGAGCACTTGCTTTTTACATACAAAGAGCACAGCAACATTGGAAGTCCTCTCAACTCTTTGTTGCTTTTGATCCTTCTCACTTGGGACTTCCAGTCTCCAAGAGAACATTGTCCAATTGGATTGCACAATGCATTTCTTTTACCTATCAGAGTAAAAACCTTTCTCTGGAAGGCATGTCACAGCTCACAGTGTGAGAGCCATGGTAGCCTCAATGGCTCATCTACACTCTGTGTCTATCGACGACATCTGTCGAGCAGCTACTTGGGCCTCGGTTCATACCTTCACAGCCCATTACTGCTTAGACAAGGACTTCCACCGGGATGCCTTGTTTGGTCAGGCTGTTCTACGACACCTGTTCCATACTTAATCAACTCCTACCCACCATTCCCGGTAGGATGCCAGAGATCCATGGGGGGAGGTGGAGCCCTTTCACAAGGGCACACAACTTCTGGGGTCTCTCCCTGGCATCTGTAGCTAGGGAGTCCCCATATGTGAAGACTACATTCCTGCTTGTTCCTGGAGATAGCATAGTTACTCACATGTAACAGGTGATCTCCGGGAACAGCAGGAATTTAGTCTTCACAACTCACCCACCTCCCCTAGGAGTTGTATCTCTCTTTTCTTTTCTTTCCCTATCTCTCTCCCTTTGTCTCAGCTTTAAAACTCAACTGGAGAGAGGCAGTTGGGAAAGGCAGGAAGGCAGCACGCAGGTGCTGTGGGATGCTCCCAAAAGCTTTCTAATTGGACGCTGGGGAGCGTTCCCGCGCAGGCTCCGTTGGTACCGATGATACCCATATGTGAAGACTAAATTCCTGCTGTTCCCGGAGATCACCTGTTACAGGTGGGTAACTATGCTTTACAGGTGAGTAACTAGGCTTTATGCAGGGCAGAATAGAATGTATAATCCCTTTCACCAGGGTGCAATGTTCTCCAGCTATCTAATAGATCAAAATCTCTCAAGTACCTCTTCAATACCCTAGGGCCTTTAGACTTATCCACCTCCCCACCTGACCTGTCCAACCCTTTTAAAATACAATTAAAGTCCCCACCCACAATCAAAGAACCCTGAACATGGCATTTCAGGAAATCAGACACCTCCTGCATGGCTAAAACTAACTTGGGAAGGAAGGATATAAACAGTAGCTAAAGAACAGCAGACCATACCTAAAGTCTCAGACAGAATAAGGAATCGAACCTCCTTATCTAGGGTGCAATCTGAAATGGGCAGTTCTTATTAAGGAGAATTACCACCCCAGTTTATGCACTGAATAGTTGGCTGCAAACACCTGAGGATTAGAATTTCTTAAAGTTAAAACTTGGTGGAGAGTAGAAAAGTCCGTCTTGCTGGCAAGGCAGAAGAACTGAAACTGGCTAGCTAGGGGCGGGCAGGGGGGTGGGACCAGTTGGCCCATGCTCAGAAGGGCGAAAAGCCCTTCTGAGCTATGGAGAGTACTTCCGTCTCGGCGCCGTCGGATGACGTCACCAATTGTGGCTGACTCATCCTGCTTGTCCTAGGAGAAATGCCCATTTCCCACAGTGTGGGACTCTTGCAGCAGAGCTATATACACTTTCGGTTTGCAGAGCTACATAAGAACTCGCCTTCTCCTAACAGGATTATGAAGGCCCTGACTTTCCATGTCTCCAATAGAACCATCATGCAATGAACCACCACACCCCAAACACTCATGCCTTAACCCAGCAACCACAAGCACTCCACACTCCTCCCCCACAACACTAACAAGTCCTCCCCCCATCAAAGAGCTCCCCACGCACCCTCATCCCAACCCCCTCCCTCCTATACAAAACAATAGAAAACTCCTTCAACCTATCCCCCAGCAGCTCACACCACAAACGTGACCTAGAACAGGGGACACCGATGTCCAAACCCCTTTCTACCCCTCCCCCACAGACCCCTATACCAAGAAGCGAAAAAAGGCCAAAGAAGAAAGAAACAAAGAAGCTCCCATTAAAAGAAGAGAGAAAAAACCCTCTACTTCCACGCACTGAGCAAAAAGCATACCTACACTTGATGCCTAACATCCCACATATTTAAAGCAAAAGCAGGGGGGGGGGGAATCTAAGGAACTCCCAGCCCCCTCAACCAACTTCCCAGAGGAGACCTGTCAGCCATCCTGTCCTTCAGAGGCCCAGATCCTCCTAAAAAAGAAGCCAGGTATACCAGAAGAAATCCCCTCCCCACAGACAAGCAACAAAATAGAACAGCACCACAGCCTAGGGAATACAAAACCTCCCTCAGCTGCTCCAGAACCCGGGGAAGCATCCCCTAAATGCAATCCCGAATCTCATCCCTAACAGGGGGCAAACAAAACAAGAAATTTTCATAAGAAAATCAGTGAGTCTCAGGAAGGCTGGGAAGTGCCCATATCTCTTCCTCTGTCATTCTCCAGAGCCTCTTATAGGTATCTGCTGCTGCCCAGCACCTTCCTTCTCTTGGGTGTTAGCCTTCCATTCTGGAGAATATAGAAAGACTAGGGGACATGCAATGAAGCTACAGGGTAAACTATTTAAGACTAATAAAAGAAAATATTTTTTCACTCAACGTGTAATCAAACTCTGGAATTTGTTACTGGAGGATGTAGTAAAGGCTGTTAGTGTAGCTGGGTTTAAAAAAGGTTTGGACAAGTTCCTGGAGGAAAGGTCCATAAGCCATTATTAAGAAGGGACCCAGGATATCAATGCTTGACCCTGTACAAGCATTGTGGAACCTGTGTCTTTTGGGGAAACTGCTAGGTATGTATGACCTAGATTGGCCACTGTTGGAAACAGGATACTGGGCTTGATGGACCTTGGTCTGACCCAGTATGGCATATCTTATGTTGTTATGAGAATCCTTGCCAGAGTCGAACTTTGCTGTCCTCCTTGCTGCAAAGATTCCAATATCTCCATACAATCCTCGATCTCCATTATTTTATTTTATTTATTTTACATTTCTTATATACCGCACTATTTGCGATCAGCGCGGTTTACATACAACAAAATGGTATCCGACAGTAAACAGAGTCAGGTCCTTACATTGAAACAGGAACAAGTAACTTGGAGAACAGGGTAAACTATATACATATGCAGAGCATGGAAACGGGTAACTATATACTTGTCAGATGTTTTGTGTTGCACATTATCCAATTCAAAAATTAAGGTGGAGAGGAATCCCCAACATTATTAAATTTCCTTCTCATGCAGCAACTGAGCAAGCGGCTTTAAGCTTCTCCTCTGTTCAAGGGTATATGAGTGCTGTGAAAGATCTTGAAATATGTGTATTCTCTGGGAACAAGCAGGAAGTCAGTTCTCACATATGGGTGACGTCGGCACTGACGGAGCCCTCGTGTGGAGCAAATCCCCAGCTTTCAGAGAAAGCCTTTGGGAGTTGCCACCATGCATGCACAATCCCCTTCCTACCCAAGAGTGCCATCTTGCTCAGTCTCCTTTTTTCCTTGGAGCTCTTCGGAAGTAGTCTATAGTGTCCTTGAAAAAAGTTGATTTTTTTTCCTGTTTTCCTTCAACCGGATACTGGTACCTCTTCCCGCCTTCGGCTTGGTATGCCGGTATCGAGTCCGTCTCATTTTTCGTTTTTGTCAGTTTTGACTTGCGGCATTTGCGCCTTTTTTCTTTTTACTGGAAGCGTGGGTCTTCAACTTATAGGGGCCCTTTTTCCCCTGATGGCTACCAGCGGGTTTAAGAAATGCAATCGGTGTGTAAAACTGATGTCCCTCACCGATACGCACGACTGCTGTCTCCGGTGCCTCGGGCCCAACCACGACCCAACGGTCTGTGGTCCGTGTAGGAAAATGTCCTCCAAGGCCCTGAAGAGCTGCCAGCAGCAGCATGATAGGATTTTTTCTGAGTCCCCCATGCGTCCGAGAGCCCAGACCTCGTCCGAGGCCTCTACGTCTCAAAGGGAACATTCCGAGCCCGAGCAGCATCGAGGTTCCTCAGAAAGAGGGTCCTCCTTGAGGGAGCACAAGAGGAAGAAGAAATCCTCGAAGGCGCGGCGTCTCTGGATGGCTCCGAGCGACCCGACTCCTCCCAGGGCCTGTCATGGAGCCCTGAGCGCTGGCCCGGATCTTCGGAGAAGGAGTGCCTGGCAAAGATTCCTTATCGGGAGACGGATCAGCTGAGGCTAGTACCTACTGTCTTCGTCGAGGACTCCCCTCCGGGGAACCGGCGTCAGGCCCGAGCCGGCGGCTGCTGAGCCTTCCGGACTTGAGTCCAGAATGGTGGCTTTAGAGCACAGTTTCACTGCTTTCATGGAGCAGCAGCGGGCGCTGTTGACAGGCCTGTTTGATTCCTCCACTCCAACCACCGGGCCCTCGACGTTGAAGTCGACGCTGGAGGCCAAGCTGATCCTCGAGGCTTTTCAGGCTCGAGTCGATCCTTGGCCGAGGTTTCACTCGGCCTACTGTTCGGGACCGAGGTCGTCGCCGCCGAGCCTGCCGGCGTCAGGGCGGTCGGTGCCGGGGCCCTTGATGCCTGACGAGCCCCTTGATTCTTCCTCAGAGGTGTCGGCATGGGAAACCGAAGATGAGGAGTCCCCAGATGCCTGCAGACATAAGGATGTCCCTTCCGATTCCCCGGTATACGAGCCTCGGAGAAGGTCCCCTCCAGAGGACATGAGGTTCTTGGACTTCGTGCGGAACATGTCCAAGGCTTTGGCATTTCCCACGGAGTCCAAGGAGGATCCTCGAGCTTAGAAGCTCGAGATCCTCCAGTATGAGGCCCCCCTCGGGAGGCCCTTACTGTACCCGTGCCTCCGATCCTGGAATGACTAATGCTCCGTATGTGGGAGGCACTGGCATCAACGCCGGTGATCAGCAAACGGCTCGACTCGATGTTGCCCTGGGTTTCAGAAGTCACAACTGCCGCACAACTCCATGGTTGTGGAATCGACAATGCACAGGCTGAAGAGCCAGAAGACGCACTCCTTGGTGCCTCCCGGCAGGAAGGCCTGCAACTTGGATGCCATTGGCAGGAAGTGCTTCCAGGGGGCAATGTGAATTGTCGGATCCAGGCATACCAGCTGTACATGGGCATGTACCTAAGAGACTTTGTGAAGGAACTCGCCGGGTTCTCGGCTGGTATCTCCGAGGAGCCTTTGCAGCGCTTCAGGGGCCTGTCCAAAGCCGTCTGTGAATGCTCGAAGTTTATGTCTCGGGTGGCCTATGACGGGTTTGAGTCGGCGGCCCAGGTAGCCACGGCTGGCATTGGTGCACGCCGCCAGGCTTGGCTGCAGTCGTCAGACCTTGAGCAATGGGTTCAGGACAAGTTGGTCGATGTCCCATGCCAAGGGGAGAATCTCTTTGGCAAACCCATGACTGACAAGGCCGCAGAGCTGGACACTGAGTACATATCGAGGACACTGCTTTCCAAGAAGATCTCTGGTCCTTCTCGCAAGAAGGGCTCGGGTAAAAAGCCCTTTTACCCGAGGAATGGTACTGCTTACCGAATCTACCTCCATTATCAGGCCCCCCCCCCGGCTCCCCAACAGGGGCAGCAGGCCAAGGGACAGGGGCATGGCCCGCATAAGCAGAAAGCCCCCAAACCCCAGGCTCCGGCCCAACCTGGGATTGGCTTTTGACTCCTGCAGCATGGCCCCTCTTCCAACAGGAGCCAGGCAGACCACAGGAGGCCAGCTTGCTTTGTATGCCCACAGATGGACAGCAATTACCACCGATGCCTGGGCCTTACAGGTGGTCCGGCAGGGCTATCTTCTTCACCTAGCCCAAGTGCCTCCTCATTATTTCCCAGGAGAGCTCCTCAGGTCTCCCCTTCACTGGGACCTTCTTCTGAATGAGTTAGCAGGTCTTCTCAAGGATCAGGCGGTAGAACCGGTGCCCCACCACCTGCAGGGCAGGGGCTTCTACTCCAGGTACTTTCTGGTGCCAAAGAGGACAAGAGGCCTCAGACCCATCCTCGATCTGTGCAACCGCAACAAATTCCTGGTGAGGGAGAAGTTCAAGATGCTCTCCCTTGGGATATTGCTGCCTTACCTCCGCCAAAGAGACTGGCTATGCTCCTTAGACCTTAAATATTTGTATACATGCATCCTAATTCACCCAAGACACAGGCAGTATCTGTGCTTTGTGATGGGGGGCAATCATTACTAGTACAGGGTACTTCCCTTTAGTCTTGCCTCGACCCCCAGGGTGTTCACAAAGTGCCTGGCAGTTGTTGCTGCCTTTCTCAGGCTCCAAGGGGTCTTTGTCTTCCCCTATCTCGATGACTGGCTCATCAGGGGCACTTCAGCCATCGAGGTCCACCATGTCACAACTCGCACCATCCAGGTGCTGCAACACCTAGGGTTCGTAATCAACTACCCCCAAGTCCAGCCTCACTCCAACTCAACAGCTGGAGTTCATTGGGGCCAGAATCAACACCCTTCAGGCGAAGGCCTTTCTGCCTGCAGACAGGGCAAGCAGGCTTATGGCTCTGGCAGGACAAATGAGTCGCAGGTCTGTAGTGTCAGCAAAACAATTCCTGTACCTCCTTGGGCACATGGCTTCCACAGTCCATGTGACCCTGGATGCCTGCCTCAATATGTGGACCGCTCAATGGTGTCTCAGTGGTCTCAGGCCAAAGGGTGCCTCCAGGACAGGGTCAAAGTGTCCAGGCATCTGGTACGGTCCCTGGCCTGGTGGCTCCAATCGCATCACTTGGAGCCGGGAATGCCTTTCCAGGCTCCTCTACACATGAGGATCCTTCCTACAGATGCATCCCTGCTGGGCTGGGGCACCCATTGTCAGGGTTTCCGTACTCAGGGAGTTTGGTCCCCGAGTGAGAGGACCCAACAAATCAATTTCTTGGAACTCCGAGCCATCCGCCTAGCCCTAGAGGTTTTCAGGCAGCTCCTGGCCCACGAACCTGTCTTGGTGCAGACAGACAACCAGGTGGCCATGTTCTTTGTGGACAAGCAGGGTGGTATGGGGTCCCGTCCCCTATGTCAGGAAACCCTGAACCTGTGCTCGTTCACAGCCCGGCATGGCATTCGTCTCCGAGCAGTCTACCTGCCAGGCCAGGACAACTGGCTAGCTGACAGGCTCAGCAAGATTCTACAGCCCCACGAATGGCAGCTGGACTGCGGGGTAGCCAATTGGCTTTTCCAGACCTGGGGGCGGCTGATGATGGACCTATTTGCGAATCCAGACAATAACCAATTGCCCCGTTTCTGCTCACGGCTGCCGCACCCGGACAGAGTGGCCGCCGATGCGTTTCTGGTATCATGATCGGTGGGCCTTCTGTATGCATTTCCCCTGACGTCTCTGGTTGCCAAGACTCTGTTCAAGATTCTCCAGGACAGAGCCTCGGTCATCCTGATCGCCCCACAGTGGCCCAGGCAACCCTGGTTCCCGCTTCTACTGCAACTAGCGGTGGAGATTCCCATTCCCGTGGGGTTCTCCCCGTGCCTCCTATCTCAGGAGGGGGGGCTCTCTCCTGCACCTCAACCTCAGCTCCCTCACCTTGATGGCGTGGCTGCTGAAAGGGTAATTCTCGCTCCGCTCCTCCTTCCAAGGAATATTAAGGAGGTCTTGCTGGCCTTGCGGAGGCCGTCGACTAGACGGGCCTATGCCTTGAAGTGGTGCAGATTTGCGTTGTGGTGCGAGGAGCAGGATCCTTTCTCTTGCCCGGTGGGGGTGGTTTTGCAATACCTTTTCCACCTCTGATTTGGGCCTCAAGTCCAACTCTGTCAGAGTGCACCTCAGTGCCCTTGCGGCAAACCACTTTCCAGTGGATGAGAAGCCTCTTTCCGCCCACCCTTTGGTCTCTCGGTTTATGAGAGATTTGTTTCTCTTGAAACCCCTGGTCCGCCCCCCGGCGACCGAATGGGATCTGAATGTGGTGTTAGGGCAGCTTACTAGGCTGTCCTTTGAACCGATGGCAACCTGCCATCTACGCTATCTCTCTTGGAAAGTGGTTTTCTTGGTGGAACTCATGTCCGCCCGGAGGGTGAGTGAGCTCCAGGCCCTAGTGTCAGAAAGGCCTTACACCAGATTCTATAGGAACCGGGTGGTGCTTCGCACGCACCCCAAGTTCCTTCTGAAAGTGGTCTCCTCGTTCTACCTCAACCAGGAGGTGGTTCTGCCTACCTTTTTTCCCAGGCCGCATGCCAGTTGGGCAGAGACGGTCCTGCATACCCTGGATTGTAAGAGGGTGTTGGCCTTCTATATCCAGCGTATGCAAGCGCATCAGAAGGTTTCTCAGTTTTTTGTATCCTACGACCCCAGTAAGCTGGGGTTGGCGGTATCAAAGCATACGCTGTCCACCTGGGTAGAAGACTCTATTGCCTGGGCATACAAGGCAGCCGAGCTTCTGATGGAGGGTTGTGTTACGGCCCATAGGGTCAGAGCAATGGCGGCATCAGTGGCTCATTTGTGCTCTGTTCCTCTGGCAGACATCTGCCGGGCCACCACCTCGTCTTCGGGTCAGACCTTCGCAACCTATTATCGCCTGGACAGGGAGTCCGACGGGACAGTGCCTTCGGCCAGGCTGTACTCTGTAACCTTTTCGAGGTCTAGCCAACTCCTGCCCTCCGACCCTTCTGTGTTCAGGCTATTGGAGTGCTATTCCTTTAGTTTGGATTTCTATTGCAGCTGCTTGCAGCTCTCGTAGAGGGAGCCTTTTTTAGCTATGGGTTCTCGGTAGCTTATAGCTGGGGAGTCCCATATGTGAGGACTGACTTCCTACTTGTTCCCGGAGAAAGCATAGTTACTCACCTGTAACAGGTGTTTTCCGGGGACAGCAGGAATCAGTCTTCACGACCCTCCCTCCTCCCGTTGGAGTAGCAGTCCTATTATACTTTGTTCTTTTTGCTGTCTTTTTAGCTATGTCATTTGACTGAGGAAGATGGCACCCTTGGGCGGGAAGGGGACCGCGCATGCGTGGTGGCAACTCCCAAAGGCTTTCTCTGAAAGGTGGGGATTTGCTCCACACGAGGGCTCCATCGGTGCCGATGTCACCCATATGTGAGGACTGATTCCTGCTGTCCCCAGAGAACACCTGTTACAGGTGAGTAACTATGCTTTTCGTGTCCGTGGAAAGTTATTACCCTCTTCCCTTTCAGGCTTCTCAGGAGCGCGACCTTATCCTCGAAATAGTGGAAGTACACAATGATGGGCTGCGACTGTACAGCCCTAGCAAATCTGGGATCTGCTCCTCTGTATGCCCTATCCAAATGCATGGGGCCAGGAAACCCTGACAAAAAGCTGCTGAGCCAACTGCCTTGTGTCCTCCTCATCTCCTAGCAATTTAGGCAGACCCAAAATCCAAATGTTATTCTTCCACTGCGGTTTTCTAGATCATCATGCTGCTCAAGCAGTTCTTTAGTTTTTCGAGTATTCCCCTTCTAGCCAAAATAATTGAGAAGGTAGTCCAGAGACAGATCCAGCAACACATCGACATATCAGCCCCCTTGATCCCTGCCAGCACGGATTTCGAGAATCCCATGGAGTAGAGACACTTCTCACCACACTAACCAACACCCTAAACAGAGGAATAGATAAAACTGAAAACGGTTTTGCTCTTATCTTCCTTGATATTGCTGCAGCATTTGACTCTGTCAACCACATTCAACTCCTTACCAGACTCAAGGAGAAGGGAATCCAGGGCATGGCTTGGGAATGGTATAAGTCCTATCTTGCTGACCGATGGCAACAATTACGGATGGGGGCCACAACATCTGATCTATTCAAACAACACCAAGGCATACCCCAAGGCTCCTCCTTGTCAGCGTTACTCTTTAACGTCTACATGCATCCTATAGGCGAAATCATCCGCTCTTATAACATCCACAGCCTGATATACGCAGATGATGTCTTGCTGTTTGCACCACTCAAAATCATGCATCCCGACCTGACCCCATTAATCGACTGCTTCAATGCAATCACTGACTGGCTCCAAGCTCAGAACCTACACATCAACTTCAAGAAGACTGAAGTCCTATTTATCACAAGGAACAAAGTTTTCTCCCCCCCCCTCCCATCACCTTAAAGGTTAGAGATGCAGAGCTCCCATGCAAGTCTACAATACGTTACTTGGGTATTACGCTTGACCAACAGCTTGATTTCAAGGAACACATTAAGAACACGACCAGGGCCATACAATAAAATCAAAACTCTAAGGCTCCTAAGGCCCCTTGCTAGCTCCCGATGATTTCAGGACAATATTCCAGGCACTGGTAACACCTCAGTTCGATTTTGCGAACATCATCCTGCATGGCCTCCTCAAGAGCACACTTAATCCACTGCAACTTGCAATGAACGCGGCAGCCCGAATACTCTGTGGCCTATCTAGAAGGACCCACATCACCCCCATCCTCAAGGACCTCCACTGGCTTCCTATAAACTGCAGGCTCACATACAAGGCACTACTCCTAGCCTTCAAAGCAATCAATTTGATTTCCCCCTTGTCCCTCACGGCTCTCCTTAAATCCACCCCCAACAACAGGTCAAGAAGGGCTGTAGCCGCCAATACGTTAATTATCCCTAAGGAATCTACAAGATGTACACAGACAACCAGGAACAGAACCTTCACTTTCTATGCCCCAAGATGCTGGAATAACCTCCCCCCACACATCAGATCAATCAAAGACCTAATACAATTTAGGAAAGCCCTTAAACATCACTTGTTTACTTTACACTTCGCACAGCCAAACACAACACAACCATGTCCCACATCTCAACTCACTCAGGCCGTACCCAACTCACCTACAGCTGACTTAATGAGCCAAACATCTGAATCATTAATTATGTACCTTAATCATCGGCTGTCAATCCACAATGTTGATCCTGCTTGAGCATAATGTATAACCTGTAAATAGTTACCCTACCACAGCTTGAGTGGTTGGTTATGTAAATAGTTCACTAGTTACAGCTCCAAGTTATAAGATCCTGTTCACTGTATATGCAAGGCTGTTCCCTTTGTCTTTGCAGAATTTGTTATTTGTAAACCGCACTGATATTGAAGAGCGCGGTATAGAAAAACTGTTAAATAAAATAATAAATAAATAAATAACAGGTCAAGATTATGGATCTTGGACTGGAACACAGCCATGACGTCTAACTGCTCGCCAATATTAATATCATTTTGAGACGCTTTGTCATCCATGGCTTTGAGCTCAGCTTTAATATCACACACTGCCTTTCCAAAATCAGCCCTGAAGAGCTGAAGCTCCTGCAGAATTTCCTCCAGATCTGCTTAATTGTGGGCAAAGACACTATGGGCCTGATTTTCGAAGGTCCTTACACGGGTAACTTCCCTAGTTACCCATGTAAAGGCCTTATCCAGGATTTTCAAAGGGCACCCTTTGAAAATCCCAGATATGTCCCTAACGTGCCCAGATGCTATCCGCATAGCAACAGAGCGTGTTGGAGTCGTTCGTTGGCAGGGCGGAGCAAAGACAGACCATAGTCCTACCCGTGTAGCATCGATTTTAGATGCTACACTGTTAGTGCTCTGCGCCTTAAAGATAGGCGTGGGCAAACCTCGCCTATCATTAAGGTGCTGGGGCTAACCGTATAGCATCAAAAATCAGTGCTACACAGGTAGCTCCTGCAGCTTCCTGTTTGTGCGGTGACACCTGGATTTTCGATACCAGGGCCACATATGACCCCGGCATGGAAAATCCGGGTTAGGTAGGAGATGGGAGGGTTATGCGCCGACGCGTCACATAGTACCGCCCAGCTCAAATTCGGGCCCTATATCTTTATCAAACCCCGGAGAAGGGCCCCCAGCTCTTATGTTCAGGATCTCTGGAGAAGTGTGCTAAAAGTGCTGCATAGGAGGGTCTATCCACCATATAAACGTATCCACAAACTATAGAAATGCTTCCCCACACCAACAATGTAATAAAAAAAAAAGCAGTTTCACAACCCAATCAGAATCACCATGGAAAAACTGAGTAGCAATTGATGCACCTTATGTGCACACAGTATTATTTACCTTGGTCCCCCCTCCCCCCCTTCTGAAAGAGGCAATCCAAAAACAAAAATAGCACACTAGCAGTAGGGGGGGGGTTTGAACACTCAGACTCTTTCTGTCTCCTGAGATCCGGCAAGCAGACAAACACTGACACTGATGAAATGCTGGAACCATACACAAGAAGAGTTGTGGCAGTCAGGATCCACCATAATGCAAGCCATACATTTAAAAAAAAAACTATAAAACTTAGTGGGCATCTCATGGGGCCAACTCATTTTTCTTTTTCCTGTAGGACCGTTTTCTGCGGGTCCTCAGTAAATACATTTTAAGTGCTTAAAATTTGCATTTGTGGCTTGACCACTTGATTTCTCTTTTCTCTCATTTAAAAAAACCCTAGTTGCATTTTTAGGTCAAGTTCTTCATTTCTATTGATTTTATTTTTGTGTGACTGTGACCTGTACCGATACTATTGCATTGAGTGGTATAAGTTATCATAAAATTGCTTGATTTTTTTTCCTTGCTGTTTTTCTACTGATATCCTAGAAAGTGAAGAAGGCTAGTGCCTTCAAGAAGTGCACCTGATCTGGCAACATCATGTCTGACACCAACACTCACAATGTATGTCTGGGACCTAGGCATTGTATACCTAGCTGTTTCACCTGCCAGCAGATGACAGCTAGGGTTATTTGTGTTTGTGAAGAATATTATGTGACTCCGACACGTTTGATATAGATCCATCTGCATCAATTACATCAGACTTCAAGAGCTCTGAGCTTGTACCATTGGTATCTAGGAAGCATCACTCTTGTCTGATGTCAAGCACCATTGATTCAAGATGTCATTTAAGGGCCCCTTTTACTAAAGGCTGGTGACTGGTTAAATTGAGTTCCATATCGTCCTGCTAGACCAATCCAGACAAGTGGGTTGTGTTCCCCTACCAGCAGATTGGTGGAGACAGAGAACCAATGAAAACCCAGGTTTCAATGATATCACTCTCATGCCTCTATTCGCCTCAGCCACCAGAGGTCTCTTCAGTATTTCTTTGTCTCCAGCAGATAGTGGATGGATTTTCTTCTCTCTGAAGAAAATTTAAAGACTGAGAGGAAAAGATTGATCAAACACTCGTGAATGACCACCGTGAGGGTGATTCTCACTTAAGTGTGATGTGGGAGGCTCCCCTAGACTGCGGTCTTTTTTGGTAGCCATGCTGTTAAGTTGTTGTTAAGTGCCGTCGAATCGGAGTCGACTCATAGCGACCCTCTGGATAGCTATCCTAAATTGTGTTCGGTCTTCAGTCAGGCGGCTCATTGTTGACAGACTGGTACCTGCAGCTACTGTTATTGTATCGATCCTTCTCATTGCTGGCCTTCCTCTTTTGCGTTGACCTTTTATCTTGCCAAGCATGATGTCTTTCTCTAATGATCTCTCTCTTTGCATGATATGTCCAAAGTATGAAAGTCGAAGTCTTGTCATCTGAGCTTCTAAAGAAAGCTTAGGTTTGATATCCTCTAGTACCAACTGGTTTGTTCTTCGGACAGTCCATGGTATACACAGTATTCGCCGCCAGCACCATAATTCAAAGGCATCAATTTTCTTCCCGTCTATCTTTTTCACTGTCCAGCTTTCACATCCATACGATGTTATTGAAAATACCATGGCTTGAAAAGTCGAATCTTTGTATGGAGAGAGACATCTCTGCTCTTGAGAATCTTATCTAGGTCTTTCATAGCCATTCTGCCAAGAACAATGCGTCATCTGATTTCTTGACTGCTTGTTGCTTCTTAATTGATAGTTGATCCAAGTAGGTTAAAGTTGTTCACGATTTCAGTTTCTTCTCCTTCATCGATAAACCTGTTGATTATGCCAGTTGTCATGATCTTTGTCTTCTTTACATTAAGGTGCAGGCCCATTTTGAGACTATGTTCTTTGATTGTGAGAAGCAAATGTTTCAGATCATCTTCACTTTCAGCCAGTAATGTGGTATCATCAGCATAGCGAAGGTTGTTGATGAGTCTTCCACCAATCTTCACACCTCTGTTGTCTTCATACAATCCTGCTTCTCTGATGATTTGTTCTGCATATAAATTAAACAGGTAGGGGGAAAGTATGCAGCCTTGTCTTACACCTTTGCTTATTTTAAACCATTCTGTTTCTCCTTGTTCCATTCGAACTGTTGCTTCTTTTTTTTAATATTTATAATTTTTACTGAATATTTCAAGATGATACAGAAATCCAATAAAGCAAAAAAGTTACAAACATAAGAGTCCACATCTCGGGGAGTAAAACAAGAAAATTGCTACCAAGCAATACATAAGCAGAAAAAAAATACAGGTGCAGAGAACAGGAATCATTATCCGTCATTATACAAACATAACTCATTTTTCTAGCATACTGGTAGATCATTATAAAGACATAATTACTTTCCTGAGGACAATGAGTATTTAAGAAAGTTTCTAAAGAAGATATATCCATAAAGACATATTTACTTCCATTCAATGTGAATAGGCATTTACAAGGAAATTTTTTAAAAAAAGTAGCACCAATAGCCAAAATACGAGGCTTTAAAGAAATAAAAGCCTTACGTCGCAGCTGCGTCTGCCTGGAAATATCAGGGAACAGATTTATTATCCCCCCGCAGAAAGTAGCATTTTTATTCTGGAAATATAGCCGCATAACCATATTCTTATCTATCTCTGAATTAAAAGATACCAAAAGAGTTGACCTGGTAGAAATTAGATCAGACGAAAACTCAATAAATTCAGAAACATCTACCGAATCAAGTAAGGGCGAGGCAGCAACTCCCTGGAGGACACCACCAGGATTAGCTGCCATTTGGGGCAAATAATACAGTTTATCAATTTTTGGTTTAGTATTCTCTTGAAACCCCAGAATTTCAATCAAATATTTATCAAATAAAATCTGAGGGGTTAGTAAGCGAGTACAGGGAAAATTTAAACACCTAATATTTTTAGCCCTCAGAGTATTTTCTAACAATTCCTGTTGGGTATGCAAGGAAATACTATCTTTGATAAACGATAGATTAACATTTTGTAACGATAAGACTTGTTAATCCAATTTCTTACACTGGTTATCTAGAATAGCCTATTGAGATTCATGTTGAGACAGTTTTGCAGCTGTTTCTTTAGAAAACTCAGAATATTGTAAAACAACAGATGATAAAGACTTTTCAGTCCGCGAGAGGATTTGCCAAACATCAGATAAGGATATATTTTGTATGTCCTCAGGCAAGACAGTTCCAGAAATCTGTTGGGCCACAGCATTATTTCCTGAGGTTTGAAGGATACGTGGCATTGGGACTACCACAATATCAGTCATTACCGAAGGAGAAGCCGGCACAGATGGTAGCTCTGGCAAACAAGACTGCTCCTCCTGATTAGGAGAAGACGTCACTGGGCCCAAAGAATTCTGACCAATATGCAGGGGTGAGTTAATATCCCCCAAGGAAACAGAGGAATTATCCACAGGAGATGGAGGCCTGGGGACTTCATGCATTGGAACTCCAGACCCCTCCAAGGGGGCTCAGTGCTTATCCATAGGGCCAAATACTTTCACAGATTTTGATGGATTTACAGTACTCACATTTAAAGGCCTCTTCTTCCATTTGCCCATTCCCCGAACTCCACTCTGTGCTCCTCGTGCGCTGAAGGGGCACTAAAGGGGCAAATAAGCCTCTTTAAAACGCGCCCCTTCAAAATGTGATCGCGACCGTGAGACCGCGGTACTAGCGGCAATATAAGCCCCCAATGACGTCAGGGCCAACAACGCGCAGCTGATCTGGCGTGCTCCGCCAATGCGGGATTCGGCAAACTACAGCTCCGGTCCTCCACAGCCACTGCTCCCAGGAACCGCAGCTCTAGGGCTCACTTTAAGGCCCCCGATGACGTCAGGGCCAACAATGCGCAGCTGATCCGGCATGCTCCGCCAATGCAGGATTCGGCAAACTAAAGCTCCGGTCCTCCACAGCCACTGCTCCCAGAAACCGCTGCTCTAGGGCTCACTTTAAGGCCCCCGATGACATCAGGGCCAACAACGCGCAGCTGATCCGGCATGCTCCGCCAATGCGGGATTCGGCAAACTACAGCTCCGGTCCTCTACAGCCACTGCTCCCCGAACTGTTGCTTCTTGATCAATGTACAGATTGTGCAAGAGTATGATCAGGTGTTCTGGTATACCTATGCTTCTTAATGTGGCCCAGAGTTTCTCATGGTGTACACAGTCAAAAGCCTTGCTATAGTCGATAAAGCACAAATAGATATCCTTTTGGTATTCTTTAGTCTTTTCAAGGATCCATCTCACATCCGCAATGTCTCTCGTTCCTCGCCCTTTCCTGAACCCTGCTTGCACTTCAGGTAGTTCTTGTTCCAGGTATGGTTGTAGTCTCTTTTGAATAATCTTCAGTAGAATCTTGCTGGCAAGTTGGATCAGAGCGATTGTGCGATAATTTCCACAGTCAGTTGGATCACCTTTCTTTAGTATTGGTATAAACACAGATCTTTTCCAGTCAGCTGGTCATGATGTTGTCTTCCATATTTCTTGGAAGAGCCTTGTAAGTACGGTAACAGTTGCATCAGATTGCTGTAATACTTCTATGGGAATTCTATCAATGCCTGGTGCTTTGTTTTTTGATAAGGCTTTCAATGCTGCTTCAACTTCTTCTTTCATCACCAATGGTTCCCAATCATAAGGTACAGGTTGAAACGGCTGTTGGTCCACTTGATTTTTATCATATAAAAACTCTGTATATTCCTTCCACCTTTTCTTGATCTTCTCAGCATCATTCAACATAGAACCTTGAGCATCTTGTAACATTCCAATTCGAGGCTGGAACTTTTTCTTTAACTCTCGTAGCTTTAGGAAAGCCGATCTTGTTCTTTCTCTGATAGTTTCTGCTTCTATTTCCTTGCATGCGTTGTTGTAGTACTTTTCCTTGTCCTGTCTTGCTGCACGTTGGAAATCTTTGTTGAGTTCTGTGATTGTCTTTCTTTCTCGTCTGGCTTTAGCTTCTCTGCGTTTCTGGGCAATTTTCACAGTTTCTTCCATCATCCATTTTGGCCGATTTTCTTTTTCACCTTTTGTAGAGACTTCTCGCTTTCTTCCAACACAATCTTCTTGATGTCATTCCATATCTCTTCTGGAGCTCTGTCATTTGTATCTAAAGCAGAAAATTGATTTTGCCGGCAGTCTTTAAATTCCAGTGGTATATTCTCAAGGTCATATTTTGCTGCATTCATGAGTGACTTGCTCTTTTTCAACTTTAGCTTGAGTTTGCATACTAGTAGTTGATGATCTGTACCACAGTCAGCTCCAGGTTTTGTCTTTGTTGATGTTATAGAGCTTTTCCATCGTTGACTTCTACAGATGTAGTCAATTTGATTTTTATACAATCCATTGGGTGAAGTCCATGTGTACAGTTGCCGCTTGTGTTGCTGGAAGAAGGTGTTTGAGATGAATAGATCGTTGTCTTGCAGAATTCTATCAGTCTTTCTCCAGCTTCATTTCTGTTGCCAAGTCCATATTTTCCAACTACTTTGCCTTCTTCTTTGTTGCCAACTTTTGCGTTCCAGTCACCCATGACTATCAGGATATCCTGTTTGCATGTTCTGTCAATTTCAGCTTGTACTTGTTCATAGAACTCTTCAATTTCATTCTCTTCTGCAGCTGTTGTTGGGGCATATACTTATTTTTATGTTTAAGTTTATGTTTAATAATTTGATATACCACTCAGGCCAAAGCATCAGAGCGGTAATACAATTACAGAAAATACGAAAAGAACGCTATGTATGAGATAGGACAGACTAAGAGATACAGTAATAGATAAAAAGGATAGAAGAGACAAGAAGAAAGGAGAACAACAGATTACAACCATGATATAGCAGCATGACGGTTAAGTACACAGTATAAAATAGGTTTTACTCACACACCACGGACCCACACCTAAGGGCCACGCCAAAGGGCCCTCTGGCGAGGCCCTCAGGCGTGGGCTCGCAAGGCGCGGGCGCGCCTCAGAAGCGGCGGTTTTTGAGCCGTTGAAGAGGGCTGCTGAGGGCTGCTGATTGGCAGATAATGGAGGTGAGGAGGAGCTCCTGCTTACTCCCTCCGATGATGTCTGCTGCTCCCCGATCTGACTGCACGCCTCAGAAGCGGCGGTTTTTGAGCCGTTGAAGAGGGCTGCTGAGGGCTGCTGATTGGCAGATAATGGAGGTGAGGAGGAGCTCCTGCTCACTCCCTCCAATGATGTCTGCTGCTCCCCGATCTGACTGCATGCCTACTTGAATTATAGTTGTGTTGATAGGCATTTCTCGTAGACGAATAGAGATTAAGCATTCGCTGACTGCATTGTATTTCATTACAGTTCTTGCAAGTTTCTTCTTTATTATAAATGCAACACCATTTCTTCTTTGTCTTTCATTTCCAGCATAGTAGACCATGCAATCATCTGATGCAAAGTGCCCGATGCCAGTCCATTTCAGTTCGCTGACACCCAACAGATCAAGTTGTACACGTTCCATTTCATTCTTGACCACCTCCAACTTCCCTTGGTTCATGCTTTGTACATTCCATGTTCCAATGTGTAACACATCTTTACAGCTTCTGACTCTCATTTCATGTGCAGCTACATCAGCAGTCAGACGTCCCAAGGGCTTTAATCCAACCACATCATAAATGCTGGCTTTACTCTGAAAACTCTTCAGCTCTTCCCCAGTACCAATTGAGTGCCTTCCGACCTGGGGGTCTCATCTTCCAGCACCATAGCACAATTTGTTTTGTTGTAACTATCCATTGGGTTTTCATGGCAAGATACAGAAGTAGATTGCCGGGCCTTTCTTCCATGCAGTTTAAGTTTGGTGGTGTTGCTGTTGTCACAGAAATGAGATCCTCCGCCGTCAACACTATCCCATTCTGCTGCTGCCCAGATGGGTGGTTTGTCTTGGTCTGGCACCTCAGCTGAGACCTGTCCATCTTGGGAGACCCTGCCAGTAGTTAAACTACCGATAGTTTAGCTCTCAGCATCACTGATGCACACAAGCCCTCACAGCACAACAAGCTGCAAACCAAGTGAGGGCTGGTAGCCATACGAGGCGGGAAAAGTGGTTCAGCTCCACGCACTTATGAGAGCCTGTTGAGCAGCCAGAAATTAGAAGGATCTGGAAGGGTGCAGCACCCTCAACCAACCTCAACACCCCCTCCCTCTTCCTCTGTCCCCTCCTGCTCTCTCCAGAAGATTGCAGAAGGCTCTTAGGGGGATCTGACTGTCAGCCACCTTATACACAATGTTGCAAAGCCAGTGAAATATTTTTAGGGGAGTAGAGTGGAGCCCGGCACAGATTCTCTGCCTGGGGCTCTCAGGGGATGAGTACCAAGACTTGACCTCGTTATTGTTTTTGTTGGGGTATTCCATTCCATCTGCCTGGAACGCAATTCAGGGTGGACTGCTGGTGACTTTTGGCGTGGTATGGGGTTTCCCACCATTTGCTGCATGAGTTAATAGTGTTTTTACCTAATGTGCGCCTGGCAGCTGCACGGTCCTAAAACACATTACACCCAAGCATCTCCAACACGTATTCCTACCCTAGTGCTTGTAGCGCGCATTGTAGTAAAAGCGTAGTTAACATCGCCCTTCGGGCCACTGTGGCCTTAGCGTGTGCTGTTGTGATACTTGCCTTAATTCTCTATGTCTTCTTCCATGAAAAGTTGTTTGGCATAAGGCAAGAGAGGTACCTCATCTCTGGATTCTGGACATTGCTCTTCTTGCATGGCAGTTTCTAAGTCATCCCTGGAGAGAGAAGGCCTGCTCTCCCTCTCTCAACTGGGGGCTGCAGTTAGTCCGGCCTTGACTGCCTCAGGGCAGGAGATGACAGATGGCACTATGGTTAAGGATATCCCGCCAACTAGAGGGTCCAGTGATCATACTGTGAAGCTGCTCCTTGTCCTCTAGGGGCCTGTGGCAGGAAAGCCTCTGGGCATGATTGTGTCTGACAATTTTAAAGTAGCTAAACAGGTAGAAAAGGTGACGGCGAAAGCTAGAAGGATGCTAGGGTACATAGGGATAGGAATGGTGAACAGAAAAAAGGAGGTGATAGTGCCTCTGTATAAGTCTTTGGTGCAACCTCATTTGGAGTATTGTGTTCAATTCTGGAGACCGCACCTTCAAAAGGAGAAAAACAGGTTGGAATCTGTGCAGACAGTGGCTACTAAAATGTTTAGTGGTCTTCATTATAAACCACATGAGGATAGACTTAAGGATCTTAATATGTATACTTTAGAGGAAAGGAGGGATAGAGGAGATATGAAAGAGACATTTAAATACCTCCGTGGCATAATGCACAGAAAGAGAGCCTCTTTCGATTGAAAGCAAGCTCTGTTATTAGGGGACATAGGATGAGGGTGAAAGGAGATAGACTCAGGAGTAATATGTGGAAATATTTCTTTACGGAAAGAGTGGTAGGTGCATGGAATAGTGTCCCACTGGAGGTGGTAGAAATGAGAACAGTATCTGAATTCAAAAACGCATGGGACAAACACAGAGGATCTCTAAAGGAAAAAAGGGGTCTATTGTAGTAGTTGATCTGGAATGGCAGACTAGATAGGCCATATGGTCTTTCTCCAGGAACAAGCAGGATGTCAGTTCTCACATATGGGTGACGGAGCACACGTGAATCCAATCCCCAGCTTTCAAAGAAAGCCTTTGGTAGCTATACTGCACATGCGCAGTTACCTTCCCACCCAAATGTGCCATCATACTTCAGTCTTTTTTTCTGCGGAGCCCTGCAGATATGCTGTCTGTGCACCCTGGATAGAGATGATTTTTTAAACTGTTCGTCGATAAATTTCTTGCTTCTTCAATATTGATCATCTCCAGCCATCCGAGTCCAACACCTCAGCGTCGTGTTTTTCACGTGGGTATCTTTTTTTGGCCCACAGGTATTTTTGCTCATGACCTAGCTGGTCAAGATGTATGAGTTTAATCTTGCAGGGCTTGTTTTTCCCGCTATGTCTTCGACCAGCGGATTTAAGCAATGTGGAAAAGTGCAACCGCACTATGTCCCACACGAACTGCCACAGTACCTGCATTAATTGCCTCAAGGTGGACCACGATGTGTCTTCCTGCCCACTCTGTCTTTTGATGTTGGCCAAGACCCATAAAAAATGCAAAAGGCGGCAGGGGGAGCTTTTTGGTAAGTCTGCCTCGGGGATGGAATCCCTGCCTTTGATACCAGCATTGGGCGACTCGACAGCATACTCTCAGGCCCGGTTGGAGCCCCGGAGTCATCCTCAGAGGACTTTCCACGAGCAACAAAGACTTTGTCAAAGCCAAAGTTGAGGTCTGGCCCCGGCCCAGGGGGTAAGATCTCCGGAACCCAAGCGTGGAGTCCTCAACTCGATGACAGCCGGGAGTGTCCCTCCAGTCAACACCGGTGGGAGGCATCATCAATGGAGTCGAGGGATCAGGTCGGGTCCCCTGACACCATCATCATCAGGGAATCCCCTGCCATGGAGTCAATGCCGGCCTCGACAACTTCAAAGCTGGCGCCTGCCTCTGTGGAGCTGTCAGGCATTGAGGCCAGGATGATGGCTTTGGAACGCAGCTTCACGGCATTCATTGAGGCACAGACATGCCTGACTCCCAGTCACTCTGGGTCATTGGCACCCGCCAAGGGACCATCCTTGACCAGGACATTCCTGGAGTATACTCCACCCATGCTTGAGGAGCTAGCTCGATCAGTGTCGACTCTGTCAGCAACCGACTCGAGGCCCGGCATGACATCTGATATAGCTATGCCAGAACCCTGATGCTGGGTGTCATCGATGTCAAGCCGGTCTGACAACTGCGGGGCGCTCGCCGATTCCTCCGGCTCCAAGTCAGCATGGGAGACAGATGAGGAGTTTCTGGACACCATACTCCACTGGGACTTCCTCTCTGACCCATCCCTGCCACACCATTGGCGGCGGTCATCCCAGAGGATCTTGCATTCCCAGAGTTTGTGTGGGAAACTCGCCTTCATGGCGGTGCCTGAGGATGAGCCACATAACGAGGATCTTGAGATCCTCCAGTATGAGGCTCTTCTTCTGGAGGCACTAACTGTGCCCATGCAAGATGTGGGAGATCCTGGTGACGGTGACGATTGTGAACCATTGACTCTGTTCATAGTAT
Organism: Ichthyophis bannanicus; assembly: GCA_033557465.1. Classification (NCBI taxonomy): domain Eukaryota; kingdom Metazoa; phylum Chordata; class Amphibia; order Gymnophiona; family Ichthyophiidae; genus Ichthyophis; species Ichthyophis bannanicus. The sequence goes on from CM066031.1 coordinate 370,978,375, forward strand.
TAAGTCTGCTGGCACCCCGGCTTTCAGAAAACACAACTGCCACATAACTCCTTGGTGGTGGAGTCGGCTATATGTTGCATTAAGAGCGAAAAAATGCATTCGTCTGTGCTCCCTAGCAGGGAGGCATGCAGCATAGATGCATTTGACAGGAAGTGTTTCCAGGGCTCCATGCTCACAGCCCAGATCCAAGCATGGGCATGTACCTGCAGGACCTGGCAAAGGACTTTACCAGGTTCTCGGCTGGTCTATCAGGTGGACCCCTTGAGCACTTCAGATCCCTGGTGTTTTGGTCAAGGAATGCTCCAAATTTCAGACTCTGATGACCTTCAATGGCTTTAAGTCTGTGGCTCGGATAGCTGCAGTGGGCATTAGTGTCTGCCATCTTGCCTGGCTACAGTCCTCCGACTTGGAGCAGTGGGTTCAGGACAAATTAGCCAATGTCCCTTGCAGAGCGGAAAATCTCTTCGGCAAGCCCATGATGGAGAAGACCGATGAACTGGAGAAGGAATTCAGAACCAGGCTGTCCAAAAAGGTATCTGAAACCTTCCTGCAGGAAGACTGGGGAAAAAGCCCTTCCACCCAAAGACCAAGAAGACTTATGGGAATTTCTCCAAGTTTCAGGCCTATCATGCTCCTCCTCAGGCGCTGCAGGTCAAGGGCCAGGGGCGTGGCCCCCATAAGTCAAAGGCTCCCAAACCACAAACAGCACCCCAGGCACAGCCTGGGGTGAGCTTTTGACTGCTTGGGCATAGCCTCCCTCCCCCGGAGGTACAAGGCCCAAGGTTCACGGGAAGACGACTGGTCCACTTTGCATACCAGTGGCCAAGCATCACCACGGATAGCTGGGTGTTGCAGGTGCTTGGGAAAGGTTATCTCCTCCACTTTGCCCAGCTGCCACCTCCCTTCTTCCCAAGGGACTTACCCATGGCTCTTTGAACAGGGAGCTTCTGCAAAGAGAGCTCAAGTTTTTGGTTGAGGATCAAGTGGTGGAGCCCATTCCCCAACCTCTTCAAGGCCATGGATTCTACTCCCACTACTTTCTTGTTCCAAAGAAGACAGGGGGCTTCCGGCCCATTCTGGATCTATGAGACCTCAATCGTTTCCTGGTCAAGGAAAAGTTCAAAATGATATCCCTTGGAACCTTGCTGCTTTACCTCCTGCAGGGAGTTTGATTATGCTCTTTGGATCTCAGAGATGCCTACCCCCACATCCTGATCCATCCAAGGCACAGTCAGTACCTCCAATTCGTCGGTGGAGGATGACATTATCAGTACAGGGTACTCCCCTTTAGCCCAGCCTTGGCTCCTCAAGTATTCACAAAATGCTTGTCAGTCGTGGCCGCTCACCTCAGGCTTCTGGGGGTTTTCATCTTCCCCTACCTGTATGACTGGCTTATACGAGCCAGTTCGCCAGAGGAACTGTGCAACGCTACACAGTGCACCACAGGGCTACTCCAGCACCTAGGCTTTGTGGTGAACTTCCTAAAGTCTCACCTCCTGCCCACCCAGGGCTTGGAGTTCATCGGTGCTGGTCGGGGACAACGCCTCTCCACCCTGGCGCAGGCTGTGCAAGGTAGCTCAGCAGTGACAGCTAGGTAGATGCGCCGCCTCTTGGAGCACATGGCATCCGCCGTCCATGTCACCCTATTTGCCCGCCTGCACATGGCAGGCTCAGTGGATGCTCAGCACCCAGTGGACACAGGTTTCGAGCCTTTGTAGGATCATATCCAAGTCACACCAGCCCTGGCAAATTCTCTGGACTGGTGGCAGGACCCATTCAACCTCAGCCAGTCTGCCTTTCAGAATCTCCAGGTGCAACTCATCCTCACAGTGGATGCACCCAAGTTGAGCTGGGGGGCCCACTGCGATCATCTGCAGTCGCAAGGCCCATGGTTGCCAGAGTGCCTCGCAAATCAACCTGCTGGAATTCATAGCAGTCTATCATACCCTGCGAGTCTTCCAGGATCATATGGAAGGGCAGGTGATTCAGGTCCAAACGGACAGCCATTTACTACCTCAACAAGCAGGGAGGGAGTGTGCCTCTGGAACTTAGTGGCAGGGAAGAACATCTCCCTCAAAGTGGTATACCTGCTAGGCCAGGACAATGTACTGGTCAACCGCCTGAGTCGCGATCTCCAGCCCCACGAGTGGAGACTGAACCCGGCTGTGCTGGGGGAAGTCTTCTGACACTGGGGGACCCTGGAGATCGATCTCTTTGACAGTCCAGAGAACATGCAGCTGTGCTTCAGCTCCTGGAGACCGGCCCGGAGACGGGAGGCAGCAGACGCTTTCCTCCTCCCCTGGTCCAGGGTCTTCCTGTATACTTTTCCACCCACACCCCTGGTACTGCGGACCCTCCTCAAGATTCAGACAGAAGCGGCCTCAGTCATATTCAATGCGCCCAGGTGGTCTAGACAGCCCTGGATCCCCCTGCTTCTGCAGCTGTCCCAGCAGGACCCAATACTGCTGGGGAGAGCCCCGGACCTGCTGTCCCAGGTCACTACTGCACCCCAACCTCCAATCCCTTGCCTTGACTGCCTGGATGCTGAGAGGCTAGCTATAGCGCATCACCGCCTCTTCCGGTCAGTTGAGGATATTCTCCTTGCCTTGTGTAAGGACTCTACGTGACGGGTGTATGCTTTTAAGTGGTGCGGGTTTTCGCACTGCTGTGTGGAGGAGGATCTTAACCCCTTAATGCTGTTGATGGTCAGGGTGTACCACTGCACCCTCAGGTAGGCCAGTTTATGTGAGGCCTCCTCCTTTCCCAGCCCCCAATCCATGCTCCACCAGGGGCATGGGACCTCAATGTGGTTTTGGGTAAGCTCATGGCACCATCCTTTGAGCCCCTGGCTACTTGCCACCTCAAGTACCTTTCTTGGAAGGTCATGCTCCTAATGGTGCTCTCCTCTGCCAGGCATGTCAGCAAGCTGCAGATGCTAGTGGCACATATGTCCTACACCAGGTTTCACAAAAACAGAGTCATCCTTCGGACTCATCCCAAGTTCTTGCCAAAGGTTATCTCTACCTTCCACTTGAATCAAGAGGTGGTGTTGCCCACCTTTCTTCCCTAGGTTTCATTCCTCCAGGGCAGAGGCCTTCTTATACATGCTTGACTGCAAGCGTGCCCTGTCCTTCTACATCCAGAGGACATAGCCCCATCACCATTCAGTGCAGCTGTTTGTCTTGTTTGACCCCAGTCGGCTTGTGGTCGCAGTCTCCAAGTGCATCTTCTCATGCTGGGTGGCCAACTGCATTTCCTTCGCCTATCAACAGGCGAGGCTCTCTCTGGAGCATCATGTGATGGCTTACATTGTGCATGCCATGGCGGTCTCAGTGACAAGTTTGCACTCGGTGCCCTTACTTGTCATCTGCCGAGTCGCCACCTGGTTCTCTGTGCACACTTTCACTGCGCATACTGTTTGGAAGAGACCTCTCGGGGGGATAGTGCATTTGGCCAGGCTGTACTCCGTCACCTCTTCGGAGAATAGTGCAACTCCTTCCCTCCAACCCGGGATGTCCAGGCTACCGGAGTGGGGATTGCATCTTCAATGCTGCTGCTGCAGTATCAGACTTCCAGCCAATTAGCGCCCCCTGCTACCCTATATGGTCCACTTTTTGGGTCACCCATGGCTTTTACAGATTTTTTCGGTAGCTTGTAGTTTGATAATCTCATATTGTGAGGATTGACTTCCTGCTTGTTCCCAGAGAAAGCGCAGTTACTCACCTGTAACAGGTGTTCTCCGGGAACAGCAGGAATCAGTCCTAACAACTCTTCCTCCTCCCCATGGAGTTGTTCTTTTCTTTTTTATGCTTTATTGAACTATGTCATTATACTGAGGTAAGATGGCACTTTTGAGTGGGAAGGTGACTACACATGCGCTGTGTAGCTACCAAAAGCTTTCTTTGAAAACTGGGGAGTGGATCCATCGGCACCGATATGAGGACTGATTCCTGCTGTCCCCGGAGTAAATAACTATACTTTTTCTGCCATCATGTTTCTATGTTTCTGGACTCCAGATTGTCCTCCCTGAAATTCTTTTCCTTTTTACAAAAGGCCTGGTCCTTTTGGCATGGAAATTCAGACCCTGCGGCCTCTGGGTATCCCCAGACGCAGTGTCATTAGGGGTAGGCTGAGAGTGGAAGCCCTTTGGCTAAGCATCCCCAGCGAAGGGTGCCTCCTGGAGATGGGGTCAACTGGGATCTGTTCGAGATTTGGATGGTGACTTTGATTCTGATGTCTCAGTATTTGGTTCTGATGTGGACAAAGAAGTATTCTCATCTTCAGAGGACTGTGAAGAGGCTAATTTGATATGCCTGCTCTGGGAGGAGGAACTGGAGGCATTGATTCCCAGGGTCTTATCCAACTTGGGCTCCGCGGATGCTCTAGACACCGAGTAGGAACCAAGGATGCATCCACTACTGAGAGGGGTACGGAAATCCACTACTGTCGTCCTGTTCCTGGAGATGCTCATGGGCCTGTTCTGGTCAGAATGGGATTCCCCTCACTCCTCGCCTAGGGGCTAAGGGTGTATAAGAAAATGGATGCTCTCCCAGAGGAGGAGTATGTTGTGCGGTTTTCTATTTCCAAGCTGGACCAGTTGGACTACCATTCCTGTGGAAGGCAGATCGGTCTTAAAGAATGCTCTGGACCGAAAGGTGGATTCTCCAGGAACAAGCAGGAAGTCAGTTTTCACATATGAGTGACGTTAGCATTGACAGATCCCCGTGGAAGCATCTCACCAGCTTTCAAAGAAAGCATTTGGGAGATGCACCACACATGTGTGGTTCCCTTCCCACCCAAGAGTGCCATCTTGCCTCAGTCTTTTTTTTTCCGCTGGGCCCTCCGGATGTTTATCCAGTTTCTCCCAGAAAAAATGTGATTTTTGTAACATTTTTGTCTGGTTTACATACCAGTTCCTTCCTGCCCCTGAGCCAGCTTGCTTCGGCGTTGCTCCTCGGGTTCGTTCATTCGTTTTTATCTTTTTCATCGAGGTATTCCTTGACTGGTGTTCACACCCTTTTTCAGCCAAAGGCCTTGGAACCCTGCCTGGCGGCAGAGACCACCCTTTTTCCAATGACTTCCAGTGGCTTCAAGAAGTGCGATTGGTATAGCAAAATGATGTTTCTCACTGACCCGCACGACTGCTGCTTTTGGTGTCTCGGCCCAGAACATAATGACTCGGATTGCAAACTCTGCAGAACTATGACCTCAAAGGCCCTGAAGTGCCATCAGCAGCAGCAGGAAAATTTTTTCCAGAAGTCCAACTCTGTGCCATAGTCTCTGGCGACACCACGCTCCAAGGCCCCCTCCAATACCTCGGTGCCCTGCAAAGCCCAAGCCTCTTCGAAGTCCCGCAGCCACGGTTCCTCTGAGCAGAAATCCCTGGAGGTGGAACGCAAGAAGATGAAGCCCTCGAAGAGCGCCTCGGAGGACGGGTCGGGGAAGAAGGGGAAATCCCACTCCAGGTCCTGCAGTCCCAGGCGTGAGTACAAGGAGTTGGAGTGGGAGCAGCCTCGCAAGCTGCCCCATAAGGAGTCGTCAGCACCCACGGACTGGCCTCGGACCTCTGAGGACATCCTCATTGAGGACTCCCCCTCAATAGTGCCGATGCTGGACCTGAAGCCCTCAGTGTCACGGCGAAGGCTGCGGAGGCAACTACTATGGAGACCAGGATGGCTGCCTTAGAGAGCAGTATCTCTGTCTTCGTGGAGGCAGGGCGTTTATGTCTGGTTTGTTTGGTTCATCCTTCCCAACTATGGGACCCTCAACATCGAGGGCTTCCTCAGACATCGAACTGGTCCTCAAGCACTACTGGTCTCAAGAGAATCCCAGGCACCAGACGAGGTCCCGGTCCCATTCCCATTCCTCGGGGCGCCTCCATGGTGAGTGCCTGCAGCTCGGACCGCAGATCCTTCGTAGGTCACAGATCGCCTGGCGTAGACCTCAACCAAGGTGATCGCGCGGCATCAGACTCTGATGTTGAGTCTGAATGGGATACAGAGGACGAAGAGTCCCCGGACATGAAGCGATACTGAGACATGCCCTTGGACCTGTCTCCTCTGATTCCCTAATGCCATTCCCCACCCAAGGATGTCTCTTTCCTCGATTTTTGTGTGTGACATGGCCAAGGCTCTTACTATCGAGACCAAGGCCAAGGAGGACCCACGCATCGAGAAACTGGAGATACTCCAATAAGAGTCACCCCCTAAGGAAACCCTTATGGTACTCGACCCTCGACCGTCTTCTCTTCCGGATGTGGGAAACACCGGCGTCTGTACCAGTTGTCAGTACACAGAAGCCCTGGGTTCCAAAAGACCCAGCTTCCCCACAACTTGATGGTCGTGGAGTTGGCAATGTGCCTGCTCAAAAGCCAAAAAACATATTTGTTGGTGCCACTCTGCAGGGAGACCGAACCTTCGATGCCCTCGGCCAGCAGTCCTTTCAGAGCTCTGTGCTAACTTGCTGGATCTAGTCCTATCAGCTCTGTATCAGCATGTACTTGAAGGAACTGTCAAAGTAGCTTGGTGGATTCTCAGCAAGCCTCGATAGGGAATCCCTGCAGAGGTTTAAGTTCCTTACCTCGGCGGTAAAAGAGTGCTCAAAGTTTTTGTCTCAAGCAGCCTACAATAGCTTTGAGTCTTTGGCCAGGCTGCAACCGACTGACCTAGAACAATGGGTGTAGGACAAACTGATTGATGTCCCCTGCATAGGAGAGAATCTATTTGGGAAACCCATGGCAGACAAGGCTACAGAGATAGAAACTGAGTTCCTGATGAGAATCAGGCTCTCAAAGAAGACCTCAGTGCAATCCCAGAAGAAGGCTTTGGTGGTACCCCGCATATCTCCAGGACCAAGCAGGAAGTCAGTCCTCACATATGGGTGACGTCGGCGCCGACGGAGCCCTCGCGGAGCAATTTCCCCAGCTTTCAAAGAAAGCCTTTGGGAATTGCAGCGCGCATGCACGGTCCCCTTCCCGCCCAAGGGTGCCATCTTGCTCAGTCTTCTTTTTTCCGCGGAGCCCTACAGACGCTGTTTGTGATCACCGCTGAAAAAGTTGATTTTCTCTCTTATTTTTTATTCTTTTTCGGTTCGACGCCGGATCCTTTTTCCTCCGATGCTGGAACGACTTCTCTTCCGCATGTGGGAGAACCCGGCGTCGGCGCCGGTGTTAAGCAAGCGGGTCAATTCCATTTATCGAGTCCGCAAGAGCCCCGGCTTCCAAAAGGCACAACTACCGCACCATTCCATGGTGGTGGAATCGGCCATGCATAGACTCAAGAGTCAAAAGATGCACTCCTCGGTGCCTCCCGGCAGGGAGGCCCGGAGCCTGGATGCCCTCGGTAGAAAGTGTTTCCAGGGCTCTATGCTTGCTTGTCGAGTCCAGACCTACCAGCTCTATATGGGCATGTATCTCCGAGATCTGGCAAAGGAAATTGCTGGGTTCTCTGCTGGTCTCTCCGAGGAACCTTTGCAGAGGTTCCAAGCCTTGTCCACTGGGATTCGAGAGTGCTCAAAGTTTATCTCTCGAGCAGCCTACGATGGCTTCGAAGCGTCGGCTCGAGTAGCCGGAGCCGGCATCGGTGCCCGCCGACAGGCTTGGCTTCAGTCATCCGACCTCGAGCCATGGGTCCAGGACAAGTTGGTCGATGTCCCCTGCAGAGGTGAAAACCTCTTTGGCAAACCCATGGCTGAAAAGGCTGCACAAATCGAGACCGAGACTCTGACCAGAACTAGGCTGTCCAGAAAAACCTCTGCCCCTTCTCAGAAGAAGAAGGGCTCGGGGAAAAAAGCCCTTTTACCCGAGGAAGGCGGCTGCCTATAAATACTACCCTCAGTATCAGGCCTCAGCAGCTCCCCAAAAGGGTCAGCAGGCCAAGGGACGGGTAATGGGTCCAGTAGGCAGCAGGCCCCCAAGCCCACTACGCCGGCCCCTGCTCAGCAGGGTGGGGGTTTTTGACTCCATCAGCATAGCCTCTTCCCCTCAGCTGGTTTCTCTCAGCACAGGAGGCCGGCTGGTCCACTTTGCCCACAGGTGGTCAGCCATCACATCAGATACCTGGGTACTTCATATAGTTCAGAAAGGCTATCTTCTACACTTTCACCAGGTACCTCCCTCCTACTTTCCAGGGGAGCCTCCAAGACTCCCTCTGCACAGGGACTTCCTCCTTCAGGAGTTGGCAAGTCTTCTTCAGGAACAGGCTGTGGAACCGGTGCCCCACCACCTGAGAGGTCACGGCTTTTATTCCAGGTACTTTCTGATACCAAAAAGAACAGGAGGCCTCAGACCCATCCTGCACTTGCGAAACCTCAACAAGTTCCTGGCAAGGGAAAAGTTCAAGATGCTTTCCCTTGGAATCCTGCTGCCCTACCTCCAGCAGGGAGACTGGCTATGCTCCTTAGATCTAAAGGATGCCTATAGTCACATCCTTATTCATCCAGACCACAGACAATATCTCAGATTTGTTGTGGGAGGAAATCATTACCAGTACAGGGTCCTGCCCTTTGGCCTATCCTCTGCCCCCCGGGTTTTCACCAAATGCCTGGCAGTGGTGGCGGCCTATCTCAGACTTCAAGGCCTTTTTGTGTTTCCATACCTGGACGACTGGCTCATCCGGGCCCAGTCTTCCCAAGAGGCCACTCAAGCCACTCATCGCACTGTGTCTCTGCTCCAGCACTTGGGCTTTGTCATAAACTTCGCAAAGTCCACTTTGCTCCCCTCTCAAGATCTCGAATTCATCGGCGCAAGGCTAAGCACACTTCAGGCGCGGGCCTTCCTGCCTCTGGACAGGGCCCACAGGCTCATAAATCTCGCCAGCCACTTTCGCAGCAATTCCCTGGTCTCTGCCAGGCAATTTCTGAGACTGCTCGGCCATATGGCTTCCACGGTCCATGTGACCCCCAATGCCCGCCTGAACATGCGACCGGCCCAGTGGTGCCTTCGCACGCAATGGCATCAGGCCACGGGGAGCCTGACGGACTCAGTACAAGTCTCGGACCTCCTGGTCTCTTCTCTGCGGTGGTGGCTTCATCTGCCAAACCTAGTACTGGGAGTGGATTTTCAATCTCCTCCTCCTTCTCAGGTACTAACAACCGATGCTTCTCTCCTGGGATGGGGAGCACATTGCCAAGGGACATGTACTCAAGGCCTCTGGACTCCTTGGGAGTCTGCGCAGCAGATAAACTTCCTGGAGCTCAGAGCCATCCGCCTAGCTCTGAGAGCCTTCTCCCACCTCACTTCTCACCAGTCTGTACTGGTCCAGACGGACAATCAAGTAGCAATGTTCTACGTGAACAAACAAGGAGGCACAGGCTCCTTCCTTCTCTGTCAGGAGGCACGACGGCTGTGCTCTTGGGCAATCGGCCACGGCATACTCCTCAAAGCGGTCTATCTCCCAGGTCAGGAAAATTACCTGGCAGACAAACTAAGCAGGATCCTCCAACCACACGAGTGGAGATTGGATCCATTAGTGGTTCAGCAGATCTTTCTCAAGTGGGGACTCCCCACCTTGGATCTGTTTGCCAGTCCTCTGAACCGGCAACTACCCAGATTCTGCTCTCGACAACCGCATCCTCTCAGAGTAGTGCCGGATGCTTTTCTAATTCCATGGTCCACAGGCCTCTTGTATGCCTTTCCTCCCATGCCGCTGGTGTCGCGAACGCTCTTCAAAGTTCTCCGAGACAAAGCCTCGCTGATCCTAGTGGCTCCCCGGTGGCCGAGGCAACCTTGGTTCCCGCTTCTAATGCAGCTGGCGGTGGACACTCCTCTTCCTCTGGGGTTTCAACCTGATCTCCTGACACAAAACCACAGGTCTCTCCTACACCCCAACCTCCAGTCCCTTCATCTGATGGCCTGGCTGCTGAAAGGGTAGTCCTTGCTCCCCTCCTGCTGCCTCGGGAGGTGGAAGAGGTCGTCTTGGCCTCCAGGTGGCCCTCCACCCGGAAGTCCTATGCTCTTAAGTGGCGTCGCTTCTCCGTGTGGTGTGCTCAGCAGTCTGAGAATCCCTTCTCCTGCTTGGTGGCAGTGGTCTTGCAATATTTGCTTTACCTCTCCAATCTTGGCCTTAAGTCCAACTCTGTCAGAGTCCACCTCAGTGCTCTCTCTGCACATCACGCACCGGTAGATGGCAGGCCTCTGTCCAACCACCCTTTGGTGGCTCGTTTTCTCCGAGGCCTCCTTCTGCTTAACCCTCCTTTGCGTCCACCAGCCCCTGAATGGGATCTGAATGTGGTCTTGCAGCGGATTACCTGTCCGCCCTTTGAACCTATGGCTACCTGCCCTCTTCGTTTTCTTTCTTGGAAAACCTTGTTCTTGGTAGCCCTTACCTCTGCTAGGCGTGTTAGTGAACTGCAGGCCCTAGTGTCTGATCCTCCTTACACTAGGTTCTACAGGAATAGGATGGTCTTACGGACCCACCCTAAGTTTCTTCCGAAAGTGGTTTCTCCTTTTCATCTCAACCAGGAGGTGGTTCTTCCGACCTTCTTTCCCAGGCCGCACACCAGCCGGGCTGAAATGGTCCTGCATACCCTGGACTGTAGGAGGGCCTTGTCCTTCTACCTTCACCGTACGCGGGAGCATAGGAGGGCTGTTCAGCTCTTCGTTTCTTTTGACCCCAATAACTTGGGGCTACCTGTCTCCAAGCGTACCTTGTCCATCTGGGTAGCTGACTGTATCGCCTGGGCTTATGGGGCAGCCGGCCTCTCGTTGGAGGGTCGACTCACGGCTCATCGTGTTAGGGCGAAGGCTGCGTCAGTGGCACACCTCCGCTCTGTTCCGTTGGCAGACATCTGCCGGGCCGCTACTTGGTCTTCAAGCCAGACTTTTGCGGCCCATTACTGCCTGGAGAGGGAGTCCCGCAGGGACAGTGCTTTCGGTCAGGCAGTCCTCCATAATCTCTTTGAGGTTTAGGCAACTCCTACCCTCCGGCCCTGGTGTTGGGCTACCGGTCGGGGGCGTTTTCAGAGAAGATTCCTTCCTTCTATACTGCTGAGCTAGAGGGAGCTCATTTTTGTGCTTGAGGTCTCCGGTAACCTTAAGCTTGGGAGTCCCATATGTGAGGACTGACTTCCTGCTTGGTCCTGGAGAAAGAGTAGTTACTCACCTGTAACAGGTGTTCTCCAGGAGCAGCAGGAATCAGTCCTCACAACCCTCCCTCCTCCCCTTGGAGTTGCAGTCCTATCATTTCGTTTTTGATAATTTTTTTGCTGTCTTTTAGCTATGTCATCAGACTGAGCAAGATGGCACCCTTGGGCGGGAAGGGGACCGCGCATGCGCGCTGCAATTCCCAAAGGCTTTCTTTGAAAGCTGGGGAAATTGCTCTGCGAGGGCTCCGTCGGCACCGACGTCACCCATATGTGAGGACTGATTCCTGCTGCTCCTGGAGAACACCTGTTACAGGTGAGTAACTACTCTTTCCAGGCCTTCTCAGCCCCTCGACAGGGCCAGCAGCAAAAAGGCCAGGGGCATGGTCTCCAAAAGCAAAAGACCCTGAAGTACCTGGTCTCGGCCCCAGCCCAGCCTGGGGAGAGCTTTTGACTTCCTGGGCGTGACCTCCTCTCCCCCAGGAGGTCCCCTGCAGTCCACAGGGGGCATCTGGCCCTGTTTTCTGACAGGTGGTCCACCATCACTACCGATACCTGGGTGCTAAGAGTGATCAAGGAGGGCTACCTCCTCCACTTACAATGGGCGCCACCTTCATACTTCCCAGGAGAGCCCACCAGACCTCTCCTTCACCAGACCCTGCTTCTCACTGAGCTAGCAGGCCTAATCCAGGACAAGGCAGTGGAGCCAGTGCTGAAACATCTTTGGGGCACAGGCTTCTACTCCAGGTATTTCCTTGTCCTCAGGAGGACAAGGGGCCTCAGGCCCATCATGGACCTGAGGAAGTTCAACAGGTTTCTGGTGTGGCACCCCCCACTTGTCTAGGCGGTTGCCTGTAGGCAGGGGCGTACCTCCTAATGTCCCTTTTAGTATGGGTTCCCAGAGCCGAGGCTTCTGGGGCTTGTAGTTGTGTGAAATGATGAGTAGGCCGAGGGTTTGGTGGCAAAAACACAGGAAAATTTATTTTTCTCTTCCTTTGCACCAAAAACACATATTAACAAAATTAGGATACTTCTCCCACAAAAGAAAAAGAATTTTCAGATCAAGAACTTCACAGAGACAAAAGTTGCAATTGCTTCTTCCGCTGTTACATAATGCAGCTTGATAGTTCCTTTACTTCTGGCTTAAACAACTGCTTTTCCAAACTGTGCAATATTCAAATTAAAGCTTCTTTTATTTATGGCTGCTGCCCCCTCAGATAGTTCTTTCTTAAACATTCAAATCAAGCCTTTGAATATTTTCTAGCTGCTTTAAAACACCAGCAACTTCATTTCAAACATTTTCAGCACTCTAGGCACAAGACATACCGGTATAATAGCTTCTGGGTCTTTCCACATTTAAACCCTATAGCTTCTTCATTTTGTCTTTATACAAATAGAGCAATCCATTTGAGATTCTGTAGAGGCATTATCAGAATCATTATTATCTATCTGCATGCCCTCATAATCAGGATCTGTTGTCTCCTGACTGGAATCAGCTTGTGGGAACGTAGGCTTAATTTCTTCTAACAATTTTAAAACCTTTTCCCAGCGAGACCTCTCTCTAGGTTCAGGGGTTTTTGATGGGCTATGGAGATCCTTATCTTTCAATAAACTGTTCAAGGCTTCTAATGGGCTCACCTTCTTTCTAGCAACAGTTCTTTTCACAGGCCTTTCCAGAAGTGAAAGTCTCCCCACAGGCTCCTGCTGGGCTGTTCCCGTACCTTGCTTATAGTCTGCAGCTTCCTCAGGCCAAACGCTCCTGTATCCAGAGCCAGCTGTAATTCCTTTACAACACGGGCTTCCTTCAGGGCTGTAGTTTCCTGTGTTTTGGCTGCAATGGGAATCCCTTCTGAGGCTGTCTTTGGAGCACCTCTCTCTCTCAGCTTCCCTGAAAGATTCCTGAAATTAGAGCCCATGGAAATAGATTTATCTATTTCCATGGGCTCTAATACAGTTTCGCCACCACACTGGTCAGGGAGAAATTCAAGATGCTGTCCCTTGGGACACTGCTGCCATTCCTCCAGCAGGGAGATTGGCTGTGCTCCTTATACCTAAAGGATGTCTACACATTCTAATTCATCCCAGCCTCCAGTTCATGGTGGAGGGCCAGCACTACCAATACAGGATGCTACCCTTTGGTCTGGCCTTGTCACCAAGGGTCTTCACAAAGTGCCTCGCAGTGTCACAGCCCACCTCCTGCTCCGAGGGCCTTCATCTTACCTTATCTGGACAATTGGCTCATAAAGGGGGGCACAGCTATGGAGGCACAATGTGCCACTGGGCGCACCATAGTAACATAGTAAATGGCGGCAGATAAAGACCAGTATGGTCCATCTAGTCTGCCTAGTAAGAAGGCAAGAGTAGGTGCACCTGCCGCTCCGTGCAGGCCACCCCTCCCCATGTCTTTGTTTTAGGGGTGAACCCACCTCTCCGTGTAGGACATCCCTGTATGTTGAGAAATTAGTTAGTTAAGTTTATTTTGATTTTATCCTGTTGCTGTAAAGGGATCCACTGTGTTTGTCCCATACCATTTTGAATTCTGTCACTGTATTTGCCCCCAACATAATGCCCCATAAACGCCATGCTGCACCTGAGGTTTGTCATAAACTACCCCAAGTCCCACTTCACTCCAGCCCAGTGCCTAGAGTTCATAGGTACTAACTAGATACCCTCCAGGCAAAAGCCTTCCTCCCTCACGAGAGGTCAGAATGCCTCAGGGGGTTAGCCGCAGAAGAACACCAATGCCAGGCGCTACCTTCCCGGCTTCTACGCCGCCTGTTGTGACACATGGCCTCTAAGGTTCACGTGGCCCCATATGCCCATCTGCACATGAGGGCAGCCAAGTGGTGCCTCTGCTCTCAATAGACACAAGCCACAGGCAGGCTCAGGGACAGAGTAAAGGTGACCTGTCAGCTGGCGGACTACCTTGGATGGTGGCAGACCCCACGTCACCTTCAATCCTAGATACCCTTCCAGGAACCCGCTCCCCCAGAAGGTCCTCAGCACGGATGCCTCCCTACTGGGCTGGGGAGTGCATTCCGAGGGCCTCCAGACGCAAGGTGGCTGGTCCCAGAGGGAATCCCGGATTCAAATCAATCTGCTAGAGCTCCAGGCGATATTCCTGGCTCCCTGAGCCTTCCACCACCAGTTGCAGCACCATTCGGTGGTGAGCCAAACCTACAACCAGGTCCCAATGTTCTACATGAACAAACAAGGGAGAACAGGGTTGTACCCCTCTGCCAGGAGGCGGTAGCCCTCTGCTCCTATGTCAAGACAATGCCCGGGCCATTACAATGCCCTGGCAGGCAAACTGAGCAAAGTCCTCCAACTGCACGAGTGGCGCCTGGGATCCAGTAGTAGCCTCCCAGCTGTTCTGTCTCTGGGGCATCCCGTAAATGGATCTGTTTGCCAGTCCAGACAACACATAGTTGCCCTGATTCTGTTCCCACCAGCTGTACCCATCCCAGGTGGCAGTGGATGCGTTCCTCATCCCATGGATGGAAGGACTTCTGTATGCCTTCCCATCAACACCTCTGGTCACCAAGACCCTATTCAAGGTCCAGCGCGACAGAGCATCACTAATGCTGATAGCTACCCGATGACCTAAGCAGCCCTGGTTCCCACTGTTTCTCTTCCTATCGACGGCATCGCTGATTCCCCTGGGCCAAGTTCCAGAGCAATATTCATAGGAGCAGGGCTCTCTTCTACATCATAACCTGGGGTCCCTGTTACTCACGGCTTGGTTGCAGAAAGGGTAGCTTTAGCGCCCTTCAGTCTCCCACAGGACGTGGAAGAAGTTCTCTTAGCCTCTCGTAAGGCTTCTGCAAGAAGGGTGTACGCCTTCAAGTGGCGCTGCTTCTCGGTGTGATACACCGAATAGCAGGCAAACCCGTTCTTATGCTCGGTACAAACAGTACTCCAATATCTGCTTCACCTGTCTCAGATGGGACTAAAGTCCAGTTCAGTCAGAGTACATATGAGCGCTATTGCAGCGCATCACCATCCTGTAGAAGGGAAGTCCCTCTCGGCTCAGCCTCTTGTGTCTCAGTTCCTGTGGATCTCATGCTATCTAAATCCCCCATCTGCTCTCGCAGCTCACTAAGCCACCGTTTCAGCCTCTGGTTTCTTTCCACCTGCATTACCTCTCCTGGAAGGTTGTCTTCCTGGTAGCATTCATATCAGCTCGTAGAGTCTGCAAGCTGCAGGCCCTGATGGCAGAGCCTCCCTACATGAGGTTCTACAAAAACACACCCCAAGATTTTGCCGAAGGTGGTGTTCAATTTCCACCTCAATCAGGATATGGTGCTCCCCACCTTCTTTCCGAGGTCTCCCGCCGGCAGGGTGGAAACCATTCCACATTCTCTGAATTGTAAGAGGGCCCTGTCCTTTTATCTGCAGTGGACCCAGGACCATCAAAAAGCACCTCAGTTTTTCGTATTCTATGACCCTAACCGTCTGGGGCTCCCAGTGACTAAGCGAACTCTGTCTGCTTGGGTAGCAGACTGCATTGCTCTTGCCTATGAGCAGACAGGGATTTCATTGGACTAGAAGGTTACGGCATACTGCTTCAGGTCATGGCTGCTTCCGTGGCAAATCTGTGTTCTGTCCCCGTGATGGAAATTTATCAGGCCGCCACCTGGTCTTTGGCCCATACCTTCACAGCTCACTACTGCCTGGAGAGGGTCCCGATGGGAGAGCGCCTTCAACCAGGCTGTACTCCATAATCTCTTTGGGGTGTAGGCAGCTCCTGCCCTCCGACCCTTCTATGTTCAGGCTACCGGGGTGCTGGTTCTCTGCCGGACACTTGGGTCTTGTGAGAGTCTCCCAGTAGGGACTCGACTGCTGCTGATCACGGCTCACCCCTTGCAGGTCATCATGGTGTTTTTTTTACAGGTTCTCAGTAGCCTGTAGCTGGGGAGTCCCATATGTGAAGACTGACTTCCTGCTTGTTCCTGGAGAAAGCGTTGTTACTTACCTGTAACAGGTGTTCTCTGGGGACAGCAGGAATCAGTCCTCACAACCCTCCCTCCTCCCCTTGGAGTTGCTTCTTTACCGTATTTTAATCTTTTGCCATCTTAGCTATGTAATTAGACAGGCAAGATGGCACCCTTGGGCGGGAAGGGGACCATGCATGCATGGTGCAACTCCCAAAGGCTTTCTTTGAAAGCTGGGGAAATGCTTCTACGGGGTTCCATTGGCACCGACGTCACCCATATATGAGGACTGATTCCTGCTGTCCCCGTAGAACGCCTGTTACAAGTGAGTAGCTAAGCGTTCAGGTTGAAGAACTAGTTTGCTGCGGCATCTACTATTCTTCAGTTGGCGGTATATGCAGGCCTGACGTCTCAAGCCCTGCTCCAGTGAATTCAGTTTCTTCTGCCAGATGATTCTACCCCTCTTTTGGAGTTGGCTATGGCCTTCCTTTCTGATGCCATGTGTGGCCTGGTATATCTTATGGCCAGGGATTGTGCCCTGTTGACGGTGACATGGTGTTGGCTTAGTTTTGACATGGGACAGCAGACTCATCTTCCACAGCCCAGTTGCCCTTTTGGTTTTAGAGGAACACTTCTGTTTGGTCTGATTTGGAGTCGGTGATGAAGGACCTGGGCAAGATAAAATCTTTCCGCCTTCCAGAGGACAGGTCTAAGAGGCCTATGAAGTGGGCAGGAGCCCCTTTTCCATCAGCCTCCATGCGCTCCTTGCAGGAATGCTGGTTGGACTCCTTGGGTGTTGGACTTCCATTGCTACTAGCCTGAAAAACCTTTCTTTCCCTCTGCTTATGGACTTTGGGCTTATTCTCAGGGATCCAATTCCATCAGAGGAGAACCCTCCTGGAATGCACAGTGAAGTTTTAGGGGCCATTCCCTGGTTCCTCTGGTTGAAGGCAGGCTTCGCCTCTTCTCTCCGAAATGGGCCTAGGTCATCAAGGATCACTGGGTGTTGGTCCCTATTCAGTATTGCTGTGTACTGGAATGCAAAGAACCGATCCCAGCCACTTTTGTCCTCTTCCCTTGTGGGTCTGCAAATTGCAGGATCGCTGTGCAGATCACCTTGGACAAGTTACCTCTCCTGAAGACAGTGCTGCTCATTCCCCCAAAGGATTGGTGCAGGGGCAGGTAATCCATCTATTCCGTGATGCTGATATGGAAGGAGTATTCAGGCCCGTGCTGGACCTCAAGAGTATTAACGAGCACTTACGAGTCATGCTCTTCTGGATGGAAACTTTACGATCCATGGTTCAAGCAGTGCGCCAAGAGGAATTCCTGGCATCTCTTGATTTGGCCAAGGTGTATTTTCATGTTCCAGTCTAGGGGATAAGCAAAGTATCTGTGGTTGGCATGCTTGGCTCACCCCTTCAGTTTGTTGCCTTCCCATTTGGATTCTCCACTGCCCCAAGGACATTCTCCAAGGTCATGGTGATGGTGGTGGTGGTGGCAACAGCGATTAGGCACCCAGGGATTTCTGTGCACCCATATTTGGGCTACTGGCTCTTCTGAGCCCATTCTCTTTCAGAGGCATCGTGGTTAGCTCCCTGGGTGGTGTCCTTTATGATGAGCCTCAGCTGGGTGATCAATTGGGGGAAGAGCCAGTTGTTGCATTCTCAGTCCCTGGAGTTTCTGGGAGCATGTTTCGATTCTCAAGTGAGCAGAGTCTTCCTGCCAGAGGAGAAATCCAAAGAATTTTGGGTTGCCTAGCACTGTTCTGTTCGCAGCAGGCTCCCAGAGTCAGTCTGGGTTGCTGTTCAGCTCCTTGGATTGATGGCAGCGACAATAGAGAAGGTGCCATGGGTTTGTGCTCTTATGCGGCCTGTCCAATGATCCTTACTGAATCAATTTGAGCTCAGACTCCTGCTCCCAATGATGATGATGGCCAGCCTGTAATGGTGGCAGCAGCAGCCCAGTCTTCTGAGGAAGGGCATGCTTCTGGATGTTTACTCATTGATCCTTCTGATGATGGATGCTAGTTTCTTGGGTTGGGGAGCCCATTGCCAAGGCTGAATGGCCCAGGGCCATTGGAACTGCAGAGAGGCGGTGTAGTCCATCAACTGCCTTGAGACGAGGGCTATCAGGTTGGCTGTTCAGCGTTTCTGGTCCCTGGTCAAGGGCCGGGCGGTTTGAGTGTTCTCAGACAATGCCAGGATGGTGGCTTATGTCAATTGGCTAGGTGGTACGAGGAGTGCTGGAGTAGCCCTAGAGTTGGCTCTTCTGTTTGCCTGGGTGGTGAAGAAACCTCCTAGTTGTTGGCTATGCTCATTGCAGAGTTGGATTCTGTAGAAATGGATTTTCTCAGCTGGCACTCTCTGATTCCAGGAGAGTGGGAGTTTAGTCAGGAGGTGTTTCAATTGTTTCTGCACCACTGGGATCCCGCTCCAATGCCAAAGTGTGCCATTTCTTCAGCCACTGCATAGAGACAGAGTCTGAGGCATTGGTGTCCTGGCTCAACCTTGACCAAGTCAATACCTGCTGTATGTTTGCTTCATGGCCACTGGTGGAGCGTGTGATGCCACCTCTTCGTTTGCCTCTGTCTCAGGGCCTATTGTGTCAGAAGCCACTTATTCTGGAGGACCTAGCTCCCTTCTTGCTTAAGGCTTGACTCTTGTTTTTTTTTTAAAATTATTTATTTATTTCAATTCCAAATTAATAGCAATAAACTGCTACAGAAAAAAAAAGCAAAGAAACAAGTGCAAAACGCACCAGGAAATAGAATACAAAGTAATTAAATGCTCATTAGTCCACAATTTTATCCGGAAAAATAAAAAAGATAAGTATAGGAAAACAAAGCTTTAGCAAACACAGGCAGCCCTAATCATAACACAGGTACACTAAAAAATTTTTTTTTTAAACTGCCTCTAATGTTTCGATTGATTTTTACATTTTTTGGTGCGCTGAATCCAAATCTGGTAACCAATTTGCTCCATCACGTACAGAGTTTTTGCTACATTGGGTTAGCAGTTTGAGGTGAACGTTTCAGATTGAGTGCGATCGAGATAAAGGTTTCTTGGATGAATTCTTTATACTAATTGTTTAGTAGTTATTCAAATAAGAATAAAGAAAATTGTAACAAGGCAGCACATAAGAATAGAGTAATGTCAACAAAACACACTGTGATGGTAGCAAAATTGTCTGCACTTAAAACAGCCACATACATGTGCACAAACATTGAGCATATAAGAGCGAGGTTAGACACAAAGCAAAGCAAAGAAATGTGCAAAAAATGTTGTACAGGTATGTATGTAAGAATAGAAAACGCAAACCGCACCATTGCAATACATGAAGACAAACACCCGATGGTGTGAAAATAAAATTCTAATAAATGAGATCCGACACTGTGGTAATAACTAGCAAATTTTTATTTCAAAGTTTAGTAAAAACACGATATTTGTCAACACAGTTTAGATTTTAAAGTCATTCTTGGGTCAATCAATCTCCTGGTGGGCCCGTTTCTTCTTCCCCCGAATGCTTCTCTTGGTGCGCTGCTTGGCGTATTTTTCATCTGGGGTTTCCCGCAGCCGCAACCAGCAGAAATCAGCCATCATAGTGGTGTTCCATCTTCCTTGGTACCTTCTCTCTGCGTCCTTGATGTCCTGGTGAAACCTTTCACCTTGTTCTTCACTGTACGCCCCCAAGTTTTCGGGAAAGTAGTTCACATGGGAGTGCAAGAAATGGACTTTCAGGCTCATGTTACAGCCTTGTTCTTTGAAGGCATTGAGCATCCTGGCAACAATATCCTTATAGTTCTCATCCCGCCTGTTCCCCAAGAATTTGAGAACAACATCCTTGAAGGAATCCCAGGCTTCTTTTTCCTTCTCAGACATCGTTTCAGCGAATGCTCCATCTGAAATGAGTTTCCTTATATCAGGGCCAACAAACACTCCTTCCTTTAGCTTTGCTTCAGAAAGTCGGGGGAACTTTGAGCAAAGGTACCGAAAGCACTCACCATCTTTTGGAAGGGACTTGATGAATTGCTTAATGAGACCCAACTTAATGTGGAGAGGTGGTAATAGAATTTTATCACGAGGTACCAAGCTCTCATGAAGAACATTTTTCTCACCGGGTCTCAAATACTCCCGAATTGGCCAGTCTTTTTTCCCCCAGTGTAGGTCGCGGGCCCGGCTATCCCACAAGCAAAGGAAGCAGGGATATTTGGTGAAACCGGATTGCTGCCCTAATAGCATGGATAGAATTTTAAAGTCTCCACAAATCATCCACTTATGCTCATCATAACGAATCTTCTGAAGAATCAGGGCCAAATTCTCATATTTTTCTTGGAGAATAACAGAGTGAGCAATAGGAACTGAAGCGAATGTGTTGCCATTATGAAGAACACCACCTTTTATGCTGTCTTTTGACGAATCAATGAACAGCCACCATTCAGCAGGATCATACTTGAGTTTAAACTTTTCCATCACTCCGTATATATCGTTGCAAAATACCAAATCTTCCTCTTTGCTGAAATACTTCAAAAATTGTGTCTCGCGGTTGCGGTACCAATAAAAAGTTGTTCCTGGTGACAATAGATTTTTCTGTTTAAGCCGAGAACCTAGCAGTTGGGCAGCATCTTTTGGGAGTCCTAAATCCCGGACTAAATCATTCAATTCAGCTTGAGAGAAAAGTTCAGGTTTCGGATCTGGTTCAGTTTCAAACTCGGAAGTACTGGACTCATCGGGAAAAGCCATCTGATGAGTCTCATCATGATCAGAACCGTCCACACAAATATGATCCAAAGATTTTGGTGGTTCAGGCACAGGTACTTCGTTGCTATGAGGCATAGGCCTAATTGCTGAGGGAAGGTTGGGGTAACTTATTACGTTCTTATTTTTTAAGTTGTATCCCTTCACAATGCAAGAGCAAAAATAGCAGTCACTGCTGTGGTCTCTTTGTTCACGCCACATCATAGGTATTCCGAAACGAAATGCTTGTTTTTTACCTTTCATCCATAAGCGTAGATCTTCCTCACATGTCTTGCACACTTTGTGAGGAGCCCACGGTTTGTCTTGATCGCCTAACTTCAAACCGAAATAGGCGAAATATACTTTTTTAATAAATGCAGAAATGTTCCTCTGCCGCTTTTTCACGGTATATTCCCCACAAATAAAACAAAAACTGTCCGGAGAGTTGACGCAACCTCTGGCTCTGTGAGCCATCACAAATACACAGCACTGCAAACTACAACTGTAGTGAACCACTTCGGAATAAAGCTGGATTACGACTGAGCAAACAAAAGGTAATAATGAACTTGCAAGAAACTGAAATTTGACAGGAACGTTCATGTCGCAACCACCGTGTTTGAGCGAGCGAACGAGGCGAGGCGAACAGGAAAGAACATGCGCCAGTGCGAGTACTGGATTTAGCCCCCCGCCTCCCAATTGTCCTGTTAATGTATAAAATGAATACAAAACACTCTAAAATATCATGAGGGAGTGTTTCTAGTTAGTTAACCATTACAACCTTTATTTTGGGCCAAGAAAATAAACTGCAGTCGGCTAAAAAGAAATTATGTGAACATTCCTTATATGGGTAAGAAATCTAATTTTGCAAGAAAACGTGACATGATGGAACATTTTGGCTATTTTTCCTGGATTCAGCACCCCAAAATCTATAGGAATCAGTTGCAAAACTGGAGGCAGTTTTTTGGTAGTGTACCTGTGTAATCATTCATGAGCGTGGAGATCCCAACTCAACAGGAGAAGAGAGATTGATCACAGTCTTAGAAGAAATAAATGCTGTTAAGTGTGTAGAATAAAAAAACACATGTCTATTGCCCTGAGAAATGACTAAACATTTACAAGGATAATGTAGCTTAAAGCTAGCCCCAAGCTGTTAGACTTGGGGATGGAGCAATAGAAACTGTCTCCTACGTCGCTGGGTACTCCTAGCCACATCAGGAAACATCTGAATCTTACAATTCATAAACAAGACATCTCTATATGTAAAGAACAATTTCAAAAGCCAGTCATGGTCAACATCCAGAGCCATTTGAACCAACAGAGTAGCTTTCTGTACCCCTTCCTCCCCAGAGCACTCAAGAATGTCCGTAATATTGAGAAGGTCTATATCGGAAGCCTGACCCCCTCCTGAGGAAACCTTTCCATGAGGAATATAATACACATTGGTAGTAGGTGGGATAGAATGCTCAGGAACCCTCAAACACTCAGACAAATATTTCTTCAACATCTCTTAGGGGGAAAGAGCACCAGATTTAGGAAAATTCAACAAATGAAGATTTCTACGTCGATTAACATTCTCCAGATTTTCCAGTTTCAAATGGGTCACCATATTATCCTTAACTAAAACTGCATTCTGTGACTCTAAACCTTTAATTTGCAAATCTTGTGCAGCAAACCTCTGTTCCAAAGAGTCAAAGTCAGAACGAAAGCGTACCAAATCGGCAGAATTCTGTGAAGTATATTGAGTGAAACTCTGGGATAGCAAATTAACAGAAGCCTGGAGACCTTGAATGGCATCCCACAAAGTTTGCAGTGTAATTTCCGATGGGCGAACAGAAGCACCTCCAGCATACACAGAAACTGAGGTCACACTTACAGTCTGAGAAGTAACAGAAATCAAGCTCTCCATTCCCCACAAATGCTGTTCCGAGGGATCTACCAGCACCGGGGTCGCCACCATAGCTCTTCCACCAGCCACTCCTACTGCACTAACTCTCCCCTCCAAAGCTGCAGCGTTGGGACTGGCTCTTCCGGTGCCTAATAACGCAGCCTGCATGGAACTCACTGCAGTACTCCCAGGCACCACTCTCTCTCTGGGAGATAATGACACTGCCTCCAACGAATCCGACAAGCTCTCCGAAACTGCCGCGGATTCCAACAAGGCACCTCCAGAGGTATTTCGTGCTGTAGGGGACTCCAGGTTGAAAAAAGAAGTAATGGGTAGCTGAGTCGGCATCGATGCCCCCCCAGGGCCCAAACCAACAACTTTGGCAGGAGCAACCCAAGTCTTGGCCTTCAGCTTCCCCATTCTCAGGGGAGCAGCCGCACCACACGCCTGTGTGCCAGCGCCATCTTGCCACGCCCCTCTGTCGGTATCCAAGGCTTGGCTCTTGTAAGGAGATGGTTAGCACATATGGGTTACTCTCCAGTGGTGGTTTCCACTCTGCTCAGAACCCAGAGGAGATCTTCCAACCTGGCATATGTCCTGGTCTGATGCCTTGAGTGCTGGTGTGGTGCACAGCAGCTGTCTCCTGAGGCAGATGTTTTGTGCCTTCTTCAAGGGGTTTGGCATCTGCATCCTCCCCTCTGGTCAGTGATCCCTACTTGGGATCTGTGTCTGGTGCTCAAGGCCCTGATGTCGGAGCCCCTTGAGCCGTTGAAATGTGCTACTCTGAAGGATTTCATGCTTAAGGCGGTCGTCTTAGTTGTGATTTGTTCCACAAGGAAGATTCTAAGCTGCTGTGTTTGTCTTGCCAAGATTCTTACCTATAGTATCTTTTTCTGAGGAAGCCGTTCCATTCGGCCTGTGTCTTTCTTCTTTGCTGAAGTGATTTCTCCTTTTCCTGTGAACCAGGTGGTTTGCCTGCCCTCCTTCTCTAAGGAGCAGTGTTGGAGGAATGGTAAGGATCTTCACCTTGTGGATTTCCAGAGGCTTCCTCTCCGGCTCTTGGAGATTACAAATTCTTTTCATTAGCTGGCCTGCGCAAGGTGGTGGGGTGGCTAAGTCTGCATTGGGGCACTGGGTTAAGGAGGCCATGCCTTGCCACATCTGTTGCGGAACCGGCTGTTTCCGGAGGGTGTGCGTGCCCATTCTTCCCAAGCGCTGGCGTCCTCGTGAGTGAAGCGGAGCTCGGTAGTCCCTGCAGACATTTGTTGGGTGGCAATGTGGGCATCACTTTCCACTTTTGTCAAGAATTTTCACGTGGATGTCCACGCTAGGGTGGACACTGCCTTTGGCTCAAAGGTTTTGTGAATTGCTGTGTCTTTTTCCCACCCAGTGGAGGCATAGCTTTGGTACATCCTACTTGTCTGGACTGGTCTAGCAGGACGATATGGAAGGTGATATTCTACTTGTCAGCTAATGTCCTTTCCTTGAGGCATAGGAGTGATGTAATTGAAACCTGAGTTTTTCTTTTTTTTTCCTCCACCAATTTGCTGGTAGGGGAATGCAACCTACTTTTCTGGAGTGGTCTAGCAGGACTCAAGGGAAGGACATTATCTGGTAAGTAAAATGTCACCTTTTTACCATGTGGCAACTGGCAGCTGGTAACACTAACATGCCAGCAGGGCCAGCTTAGTAGGTGAGCTAGTGAGGCAGTGGCTCAGGGCACTAGAAGAAAAAGGCGCAAAAGACCCTGCCAATTACATCACTACATTGGCTCAGCTTTGAAATTCAGAAGTATCAAAAAGCAGGGAAGCAGGCATAACAAAATCTATTCAAATTCCTGGAGGTTCCTCAATCTCTGATTAAGGACAGTTGAAGACACATTCTGCCTCTCTGCCCCCCATGCACTGCAGCAGGCTGTGTCTCAGTCAGAGAAAAGCCTTCGATCTGTCTGAGACTTAATCAGATCGGCAAAGAGCCTAGAGGAATTTTAAAAGTCCTTTGATTCAACTGTTTTTAAAATCCCCCCCCCCAAGCTCCTCACACATCTGATTAAGGCCAATGCCCCCCCCCCATCCTCCTCTCTCTGTGTGCAGGAGGGTGCAAATTGTAGCAGCAGGGTATCATTGTAGCTGACAGGAGAGGAGAGGAGATGAGATATGTGCCAGCGGGGAGAAGGGTTTTCAGCCCACAACTCAATGGAGTAGGTGAAGGGTGTTCCAGACACTGCCAGCTAATAAAATGTTAGCCTGATGATGCAGTTTTTCTGGAAAGAGGAGGGTGGGGGAGAGGAAGAGGAGGGGGGGGGACTTTACAGTAAGTTGCTGAAAATTAAAAATAGTATATGAGATAATCTCCAGGAACAAGCAGGAATTTAGTCTTCACATATGGGTATCGACGGAGCCTGTGCAGGAACGCTCCCCAGCGTCCAATAGGAACGCTTTTTGGAGCATCCCTCAGCACATGCGTGCTGCCTTCCCGCCTTTCCAACTGTCCCTCTTCAGTTCTTTGTTTTCTGTGGAGACGACAGGACCCATACCCTGTCACCGCAGAAAATTCCGTCTTTAAAATTGTTTTCTTGTGGTCGTGTTTGCCTCCGCACAACGCCTACCGGTACCGCTGGTTCTTTTCTTTTCTTTTTTCAAAAAATTTTATACTTTGAACTGTTTCTCTTCAGAAACATTTCTTTTTCGGTGCTAGGTGCCATTTTGGGCATTAGGCCTCATATTCCTGAAACATGGAAAAACCAACTAGTGGTTTTAAAAAAATGTACTAAATATGGTGGTACCATTTCCATCACTGACACCCATGATTGGTGTCTTAAATGTTTAGGGCCTGAACATTCTCCATCTGAATGTCTCTCCTGTACGGGGATGACTAAGAGAGGAAGACAGAACCGAGCTGCAAAGCTCAGTACTCTCTTTTCTTCGGATGCCAGATCCATTGCATCGACATCTTCAAGAGCCTCCTCTTCCTCCCATGGATCTAAGGTAACTAAACAAAAAAGCCGGTCCTCAAAGAGGCCATTGGCATTGCCCTTATTTATTTATTTATTTACTTCTCTTATATATCGCGCTATTAAAATCAGTACGGTTTACAATTGAACAAAAAACATACTGCAATGTCACACGACAATTGAGTTTTTACATTGAACATGGACGAGATAACCTGGAGGTAACAGGGGTAACTAATTACAGAGTAATTATTCATGGAGTATGGTGAGAAATTATACATATAGTATAGCTTGGTTTCAACATATTTATAAGAGGTTTAATCAATAAGATGTGTGATCAGTACCAATAATAAATAAGAGAGGGGATATGGTGGTAGAGCTAGTCATTTTCTTTATGGTGTTGGATTTTGGGTGGGGTGGAGTAGGGTGTAGGATGTGAGGATGGGTGGTTGTTTCTGGGATTGGATTCTGGGTAATGGATGAGGAAAAGGTGTTGTTTGAGGGCTTTTCTAAATGACAATAGGTCTGGGGTGGAACGGAGCTCAGTGGGGAGGGCATTCCAGGTCATGGGTGCAAATAGGGAGAAGGCTCTATTGGCAGTAGCCTTTTTGCACTTAGTTAGAATGTTGGGGATCTCTAGAGTGTTTGCTTGATTAGATCTCCTGATCCTGTTGAACGGCCGTCTTTGAATGAGTTTGCTGATGGGTGAGGTGATCTGGTTCCTTAGGGCTTTGAATGTTAGTACTAGGGACTTATACTGGATTCTAGCCTGAAGTGGAAGCCAGTGGAGATCCATCATGACTGGGGTTATATGTTTAGCTCTTGATGTACCTGCAAGTACCCTTGCTGCAGCATTCATTCCTTGAGGGAACCACACCGGCAAAACAGCCCTGGCGGGAGGCTTCGGCTTCCAAAGCATCAGTGGGGCTCCAGGATGTTCTCGAGGCCTCGACCTCGCAAGAACTACTGGTGCCATGCTCAGGGGTCCCGGACGTTTTCACCGGTACCGACACCCAGGCATTGGCAACGTCGATAGACCAGAGGTTCCTCGCTATCGAATGCAGCATTGCAGCTCTTCTCACAGCTGTGGTACCGTTGACACCTATGGTTCAACGGGCACCGGTACCGACATCGATACTGATGCCGGTACCTACACCGGTACAGACACCGATACCGGTACCGACCATACGGGTACCGACGGTACCGGCCCCGGTGGGAATTCTTCTCACGCCATCTTTGGCTGGAATTGACAGATCGGTACCGGATCAACTCGGTACCAACTTCGATCGATACCGGGACCGTGCTTTGCATGAGCATCGTGGTCAGGAATACTTTGAATCCTCCGATTCCGAAGACTCTGACAATTCTGCTGGTACCAGAGGGTTTCTCACGGAAGATCCCTCTTCTCCCCAATGCAGAATGTCACCTCCAGAGGACATGTCTTTTCAGGATTTTATTCGTGATGTGGCCAAGGGCCTTTCAATCATGGTAGCTCCTGAACAGGAACCCAGAGCAAAGGAATTGGAAATTCTCCAATATCCTAAAGCTCCAAAGGAGGCAGCCACTCTGCCTATCCAAGAAATGCTGCATAACGTGTTGCTCAGAATGTGGGAGACACCTCTGACTACATCTCCTCATTCTAGGAGGCTTGATACTATGTATCGAGTTCCGCCATGTCCTGGATTTCAAAAGACTCAGCTGCCACACCATTCAAAGGTGGTGGAGTCAGCCATGCATAGGATGAAACGTGCAAAGAGGCATGCATCCAATCCCCCAGGTCGTGAATGCAAGACTCTGGACCAGGGCCGGATTTACCTATACGCCAACTACGCCGTGGCGTAGGGCCCACAGCTGACAAGGGCCCACAAAAATTGAAAAAATTGTTAGCCGCCTTAAAATTAAATAAAAAAAAAAACGCTGGCTGCCGCGGCGGCAGCATGGACTGTCCCGCGGGGCCCCCTCTGCTGCCGCGGCAGCATGGACTGTCCCACGGGGCCCCCTCTGCCCGGCTGACTCCGTCCGTCCGTCCCTCCCTCCCTCCGTCCGTGCCGGCTTTGAGAGTGCGAAGGGAGAGTGTCTCCCTCGCGTCTCTGTTAAGCCCGCAGGGGCTGATGGGAAATTTCCCATCAGCCCCTGCGGGCTTAACAGAGACGCGAGGGAGACACTCTCCCTTCACGCCTCTCAAAGCCTGCACGGAGGGGCTCAGCTGTCGCGGAGGGAGGGAGGGAGGGATTCAGCCAGGCAGAGGGGGCCCCGCTGGTCATTCCATGCTGCCGCGGCGGCAGCGGTAGCAGCCAGCGTTTTATTTTTTTTATTAAATTTTACTTTAGGCCGATGGGGGGGGGGGTAGGACGGGTAATGGGCTATTGGGGGGGCTGGGGCTGGAAATGGGCTGGGGGTTAAGACTGGAGGTGGGCTGATGGGGTTAGGACTGGTAATGGGCTGCGGGCGGTTGGGGGGTTAGAACTGGTAATGGGCTATGGGGGGGGGTTAAGACTGGTAATGGGCTGTGGGCTGATGGGGGCTTTCTGGTAATGGGCTATTGGGGGTTAGTACTGGAAATGGGCTGGGGGTTAAGACTGGAGGTGGGCTGATGGGGTTAGGACTGGTAATGGGCTGCGGGCTGTTGGGGGGGTTTAGAACTGGTAATGGGCTATGGGGGGGTTAAGACTGGTAATGGGCTGTGGGCTGATGGGGGGGGTTAGAACTGGTAATGGGCTAAGGGGGCTGACTGGAAATGGGTTGGTGTGTTTAGGACTGGAAGTGGGCTGTGGGCTGATGGGGGGGGGAGTTAGGACTGGCAATGGGCTATGGGGGGCTGACTGGAAATGGGTTGATGGGGTTAGGACTTGAGGTGGGCTGATGGGGTTAGGACTGGTAATGGGCTGTGGGCTGATGGGGGGGGGGGTTAGGACTGGCATTGGGCCATGGGGGGCTGACTGGAAATGGGTTGATGGGGTAGGACTGGAAGTGGGCTGATGGGGGGTTAGGACTGGTAATGGGTTATAGGGGGGGGCTTAAACTGAAAATGGGGTGATGGGGGGTTAGGACTGTAAGTGGGTTGATGGGGGGGCTAGGACTGGTATTGGGTTGGGGGGTTGCTAGGACTGGAAATGGGCTGATGGGTGGCTAGGACTGGAAATGGGCTGATGCAGGGACTAGAAGGGAATGGATGCTGGGTGAGGCTGGAACTAGAAGGGAGCTGATGTTGGGGGAGGATTAGAATGGGATGGGGCTGGAAGAGTAAAATGGAGAAGGGAAAAATATTTTGTGTGGGAGGGATAAAAAATCTACAATTGGCCGGGTATTTGGAGAGTAAGTGGGGATTGAGGATGGAGGGGTAAAATTTGAGTGGATGAAATAGGAATGAGGAAAGAGCAAAAGGAGAAAGATTAGTATGTTAAAGCAGATGTAGAGAGAGAATGGAAAAAACTAGAAGAGAGAAGAAAGGACAAATGGACAGCAGACGATGGAGAGTTAGCAGAAGACACGAAGAAACCAGAAGAAAGTGGCTGGAGCAATTGCAGCTGAAAAAAATGCACAAAAGGTAGAAAAATATCTCTTTATTTTGAATTTATTAATTGGAATATGTCAGCTCTGGTAAATGTGCATCATTAACGTCTGCGCTTTGTTTAGTACAAGAGCAAATTAATGTATAGTTTTATTTCTACAGTGTTGTACATTCCAAGTTTGGCTTTTGGGATTCCCAGTTTAATTATTGTCTTCCTGTTTCTAAATTGTGATTACTTGTTTGGTGATGGTCTATGTTCTGCATGTGTAACTGAGCTGAGGTGTTCTGTTTATATAATTCCTATTTGACATTGCCACTTGTTCTCTTTCCCCAGTAGGTCATGTATTGTTGTTCTCTGAAATGTATTGGTTTAATATTTGCAGTGTTGCCTTTTGATTGGTAGAGTATGGTGCTTTGTGAGTCCTGGTAGTGCTGTTAGGATACGGCGGGTTTGCTATGGGTTCTAAATGGGCAGTGTTTGTAGTAGCTCCTAATGTGTCTGGCAGTTGGCACTGGATTATAGTAATGTAGAAATCTTTTAGTCTTTCTTTATCCATACACTCATTAAGAGGCACGTTTAGTAAAGTTAGTATATGGTAACATTATGCAAATAGTTATGCAAATGAGGCCCCTTATGCAAATGAGCCCCGCACCCCCCTTGGGCCGCCCCTGCTGGGGGCCCACAATTTTTGTTGGCGTAGGGCCTCACTCAAGGTAAATCCGGCCCTTCTCTGGACGCTTTTGGGCGCCAAACTTTTCAGGCTTCCATGCTCTCAGCTAGGATCAGTTCATATATACTATATATGGGCATGTTCCTCAAAGACGTTACAGGAGACTTGGAGCCTATGAGCCCACTTCTCCCAGATGACAAGAGACAAGACTTTCTTGCTCTAGTTAAGCATGCTCAAGATGTCTCCAAGTTTGTGAATCGTGCAGCCTCTGCTATTGCCATTGGGGCACGATGGATTGCCTGGCTTCAGGCATCAGACTTGGAGACTTGGGTACAGGACAAGTTAGGCAACATTCCTTGCATGGGAGAGAATCTCTTTGGCAAGAACTGGCAGGAAAAGGCTAACGAGTTAGATGCTGACAATACCACTCTAGATAGATTGTCAAAATCTACAGCCACTCTAGCCAGAAAGAAGCCTTATAAAAAACCCTCTTTCAGCTAAAAGAGGAAATTTTATCCTTCCTATACCCAACAGAGTCAAACTCAGGGTCAGGTTGCCCAAAAGGGACAAACTAGACAGCAAAAGAAGCCAAAAGGCCCGAGAGCCCAACCAGCTCCGCAGGTTCAGCCCCCTCAAGGGCTTTGACTCCTTCCTAGAGAGCTTAGCCTTCCTGCCTCTGAGGGGTCCCCAACCCCCCAATATCCCAGGCAGGTTATGCCACTTTGCCAACAGATGGCATCAGATAACAGCAGAAGATTGGACTCTGTCCATTGTAGGAGAGGGGTACAAGCTCTATTTTCACAGCGTGCCCCCACCTACAATTCTAAGGCAATTCAATTCTCAAACCTCCGCAGACAATCTGCTAGATCATGACGTCTCAACACTTCTTGCCCAAGGGGCAATAGAAGAGGTACCCATTCTTCAACGGGGTGCAGGGTTCTACTCCCCCTATTTTCTTATTCCAAAGAAAACAGGAGGACACAGACCCATTCTAGACCTCAGAGAATTGAACAAATACCTGTTCCGAGAGAAGTTCAAAATGATTTCTCTTGGAACTCTTCTGCCATACCTTCAAAGCCAGGATTGGTTTTGCTCTCTAGACTTAAAGGATGCATACACTCACATTCTGATCCATCCAGATCACAGGAAATTCTTACGATTCCTTTTCAAGGGAAAACATTTCCAGTACAGGGTTCTTCCCTTTGGTCTGGCTTCAGCTCCAAGGGTATTCACGAAATGCATGGCAGTAGTAGCGGCATTTCTATGAACCCTGGGGATATTCATCTTCCCTTACTTAGACGACTGGTTCATTTGAGCCCCTACAGTTGCAGAGGCCAGAACTGCACTGTCTCACACAATGCGAATCCTCCAATACTTGGGGTTGGTAATAAACTTCCCAAAATCCCAACTTGTTCCTTCCCAATGCCTGGAATTCATAGAGACCTGTTTAGATACCAGATAGGCAAAGGCTTTCCTTCCACAGGCCTGGTGTCTTCGCATAATGCAACTAGGTTCTCAAGCAGCAGGGAAATCCTCCCTAACTGCTCGAGAGCTACTACAGTTGCTGGGATATATGGCATCCACAGTTCATGTAGTCCCATATGCTCGCCTCCACATGCGAGCAGCTGAGTGGACCCTATCCACACAGTGGACACAGGCCACAGGACATTTATCAGACAAAATAGTAAACTCTCAACGACTAATTTTGTCCCTCCAATGGTGGCAATCACTAGAAAATCTGACAGTGGGGTCTCCTTTCCATCAATCCCTTTTTTCAGGCCACCCTAACAACCGATGCATCACAGGTGGGTTGGGGAGCACACCTGAATCATCTCTCTACCCAGGGCACCTGGACTCCACAGGAGGCTGGTCTACACATAAACCTCCTGGAATTAAGAGCAATCTGTTTAGCTCTTCGAGTATTCCACGCCCAGCTCAGCTACAAGACAGTCCTAGTTCAGACAGACATTCAAGTAGCCATGTTCTATGTGAACAAGCAGGGTGGGACAGGCTCTCTGTCATCATGCAATGAAGCTTTACGACTGTGGGCCCTTGCCAGAGAGTATCAAATTCACCTTCTAGTGGTATATCTTCCAGGTATTCAAAACCTTTAGGCAGACAAACTCAGTCGAGTACTGCTGCCTCACGAGTGCTCCCTCCACCTAGACCAGGTGGCAAAGATATTTCATCTCTGGGGCACTCCAGACATAGACCTCTTTGCAAGTCCATTGAATGCCAAACTTCCCCGGCTCTGTTCCAGGATTCCGGCTCACAATTGTCAGGCAAGGGATGCCTTCCTCCTTCACTGGAGTCAGGACTTCCTTTATGCCTTCCTACCCATTCCCCTCATCCCCAAAACACTCTTCAAGTTTCAGATAGACAGGGGTCGCATGATTCTCATTAGCACCACGATGGCCATGCCAAACGTGGTATCCCCTGTTTCTACATCTCTCTCAAGCTGCACCTCTGGAGATAGGGCATGCTCCAGATCTCCTTTCCCAAGAGGACGGATTTCTATGGCACCCAAGTCCCCAGTCCCTGCATCTCATGGCCTGGTTGCTGAAGACTTAGACCTCCAGGATTTCAACCTGTCCCAACAGGTAAAGGATATCCTTCAGGCTTCTAGAAAACTTTCCACAAGAAGATCTTATGCCTTCAAGTGGAAACGTTTTACTATATGGTGCTCCAAGAAGGGATTAAACCCCCTTGTCATACCTTTAGAATTGATACTAGAGTATCTCCTTCACTTATTCAATTCTAGTCTAAAGACCAATTCGGTAAGAGTCCATCTTAGTGCAATTGCAGCTTCTTATAAGCCTCTGAATGGACAACCAATTTCCTCTCATCCACTCATATCCAGATTTATCAGAGGTCTTCTGTTAACCAAACCTCCCATTAAGCCACCACCGGTGGCATGGGATCTAAATCTAGTTCTTGGGCAGCTCATGAAGCCGCCTTTTGAGCCTTTTGCCACTACAACCCTTAAGTTTATGACCTGGAAGGTCATCTTCCTAGTTGCAATCACCTCTGCACGTCGCATTAGTGAATTGCAAGCTTTAGTGGCTGATCCTCCTTATACTATGTTTCATCATGATAAGGTTGTTCTTAGAACTGATCCACACTTTATGCCAAAGGTGGTTTCGCCTTTTCATTTGAATCAATCAATATCTCCAGGAACAAGCAGGAATAAGTCCTCACATATGGGTACGTCGGTACCGACGGAGCCCGTGCGGGAAAGCTCCCCAGCTTCTTAGAATAGAAGCTTTTGGGACCTCCCACTGCACATGCGCACTGCCTTCCCGCCTTCCTGAACAGCTCTCCTCAGTTTCTCTTTTTCCGCGGAGCCAGCAGGTCGTGTTCCTGTCACCGCTGAAGAAATTGTTATTTTATTTGTTTCTTTAGACCGCGTACCTGCCTTCCCCATACCGATACCGGTATCGCCGGTCTTTTCTTTCTTTCTTTAAAAAAATTATAATTCTTTTTCTTATTTTTTAGCTTTTTGGTCACTTCAGAGAGGCCTCTCGGCCTACTCAATTTCTCCTCATGGAGAAGCCAGCCCCTGGATTTAAGAAGTGTACCAAATGTAATGCTGTTATTTCAGTCACAGACACCCATGACTGGTGTCTGAAATGTTTGGGGCCTGACCATTCCATACCGGACTGCCCATCTTGCTCCCACATGTCTAAACGTGGGCTGCAGAACCGGGCCAACAAATTCCATGTGCTGTTTGCTTCAGAGAATACAGCATCACAGTCATCCAGGTCTTCTTCTCCGGATGGATCTCAGGTAACCAAACCTTCTGTGGGCAAGTCCTCAAAGAGCAAATCTCCTTCAAAGCATCGAGAGGCTCTTAGCTTAGAACTTGAGGACCCTGCCCCAGCCAAACAACCCCGGCGGGAAGTCCAACTTCCAAAAACGCCAATTCAGGGGTCTCAGGTTGATATCGATGCTACGGCCTCGACAGATCACCTGTTAGCCTGCTCTGGGGTACCGGGTCACTCCGGTACCGACATCCAGGCAGCTATGGCGTCCATGGGCGATACTGTACAGTCCATGCAGCAGGCCGTCATGGCTTTCATTAAAGCTGCAACGCCATCGGTTCCGCTTTCAGCGGTTCCGGGCCCGATACCGGTATCGTCCGCCATGCCGGTATCGAGGCCGTCCACCTCTAAACGCAAGTCGGTACCGTATGGGCTTTCGCTCCATACCGGTTCCATACCCGATACGCCCGATATCGATACCGATCGGTACGCGTATCGTGCGTTAGAGGAAAGCACCGATTCCTCTGAGGATTTTCACTCCTCTGATGATTCTGCTGAGTTTTCACTCAACTTACCTGAGGAGCCCTCTTCTCCTAAAAGGAGAATGTCCCCTCCAGAGGATTTGTCCTTCCAGGACTTTGTTTTAGATATGGCTACAGCCCTTTCTATTACCACATCCTCTGAAAAGGAACCCAGATCCAAAAAACTGGATATTTTGGGATACTCAAAGGCCCCTAAGGAGGCAGTTACCCTGCCTATCCATGAAATCCTTCAAGAACAACTGATGGATTTCTGGGAAAATCCTTTGACTTTGTCTCCTTATTCCCGTAGGTTGGACACCATGTATAGGGTCCCTCCTTCTCCTGGTTTCCAAAAGACTCAATTGCCCCACCACTCTATTGTGGTGAAGTCTGCAATGAAGAAGATTAGGAGTACCAAAAGGCACTCTTCCACCCCTCCAGGACGGGAATGTAAGACTTTGGACTCTTTTGGTAGGAAAATTTTCCAGGCTAGTATGCTTATAGCCAGGATTAATTCCTACAGTCTCTGTATGGGCATGTTCCTGGAGGAACTTGCCAAAAAGGTGCGGCATTTTGCCCCCTTTATCCCTGAGGATAAAAAGCAGGGATTCCTTTCCCTAGTGAAACAACTCTTAGAGGTTTCTAAGTTCTCTAATAGGGCAGCATATGATTCCTTTGAGGGAGCCAGTAGGGCTTCGGGCATTGCTATTGCAGCCCGACGTCTTGCTTGGCTCCAGGCCTCTGATCTGGAACCTTGGGTTCTAGATGGCTTACGGAATCTGCCCTGTACAGGTGAGAACTTATTTGGGGAAGAGTGGCAAATCAAAGCCACCCAGATGGATGCTGAAAATGCCACCTTGGAAAGACTTTCAAAGTCCACTTCAATTCCTACTAAGAAAAAGTCTTTTAAAAGGCCTTACTATAAGAAGGCCAGAGTTGCTTCAAATACTGGCCAGCAGTCTTCTCAACCTCGCTATACTGCTAAGCGTCAGCAATCCAAACAAGCACGAGCTAAGCCTGCAGCAGCTACTGTAGCTCAGCAGGCTCCAACCCCTCAGGGGTTTTGACTTGCTCCTAGGGAACTTGCCACTTCTGGTTCTAACACAACCAGAACCTCTCACCATACCCGGAAGGTTGGTTCACTTTGCTCCCAGATGGGAACAAATCACAACAGAACAATGGACCCTCTCTATCATTCGAGAGGGTTACAAACTTCATTTCTCCAGCCTTCCTCCCCATCATATGGTGAGACCATTCAATTCTCCCCCATCTCTCCTAACCCTGTTGGGTCAAGAGGTTTCCTCTCTTCTTGCCCAAGGGGCCATAGAAGAGGTTCCTCTTCCTCAACAAGGGTCCGGTTTCTACTCCCCTTATTTTCTCATTCCAAAGAAGACAGGGGGATTCAGACCAATCCTAGATCTGAGAGAATTGAACAAATTTCTCTTCAAGGAGAAATTCAAAATGCTGTCTCTCGGCATTCTCCTTCCTTACCTCCAGGGTCAGGACTGGCTTTGTTCTCTAGACCTACAGGATGCGTATACACATATACTCATCCATCCATCCCACAGAAAGTATCTTCGCTTTCTGTTTCAGGGAAAACATTTCCAATACAGAGTACTCCCCTTCGGTCTAGCCTCTGCTCCAAGAGTATTCACAAAATGCATGGCAGTCGTAGCCGCATTTCTAAGAGGCATGGGAATCTTTGTCTTCCCATATCTGGACGACTGGCTCATCCGAGCTCCAACTCAGTCACAGGCCCAGATTTCCCTGGACCACACAAGGAGCCTTTTGCAGTATCTGGGACTGGTAGTACACCTTCCCAAGTCCCAACTCATCCCTACTCAATCTCTAGAATTCATAGGGGCCCAGTTGGACACCATCACTGCAAGGGCCTACCTTCCACATGTTCGAGGCCAGCGCCTCCTGAGTTTGGCCTCCCAAGCTCAGTCCAGCACTCACTTGACAGCCAGGGAAATGCTACGCCTACTGGATCATATGGCCTCCACAGTGCATGTGGTGCCTTATGCTCGTCTTCATATGAGAGCAGCTCAATGGACCCTGGCCACTCAGTGGACTCAGGCGTCAGGAGCGCTCTCAGACCAAATACAAACCTCCGATCGTCTGTTTTGGTCCCTCCACTGGTGGACTTCCACCAAGAATCTGTTGTTGGGGGCTCCATTTCAACCATTGCTACCCCAAGCAACCCTCACAACAGATGCCTCCCAAACAGGGTGGGGAGCCCATCTGCAAACTCTCTCCACTCAGGGCACTTGGTCTCTACAGGAGACCACCCTTCATATCAATCTTCTGGAACTGCGAGCAATTTACCTTGCCCTCAAGGTCTTCCACTCCCTCCTAGCCAACCTCACTGTCCTAGTTCAGACGGACAATCAGGTGGCCATGTTTTACATAAACAAACAAGGAGGGACGGGCTCTCTGTCGCTTTGCAACGAAGCTCTAAGACTATGGGCCTTCGCCAGAGAGCATCAGATTCACCTGCTAGCAGTGTATCTCCCAGGAGTTCAAAACTCTTGGGCAGACAGGCTCAGTCGAGTTCTGCTGCCACACGAATGGTCCCTACATTTGGACCAAATAAACCGAATCTTTCAGGAATGGGGGACCCCGGACATAGACCTCTTTGCAAGTCCGTGGAATGCCAAACTTCCCCGGTTCTGTTCCAGAACTCCGTGTCAGGGAGCTCAGGCTACGGACGCCTTTCTCCTGAATTGGAATCAGGCATTCCTATATGCCTTTCCACCCATTCCTTTGATTCCCAAGACTCTGTTCAAACTCCAGAGGGATCATGGAACTATGATCCTCATAGCTCCACGCTGGCCACGCCAAGTGTGGTTCCCTCTACTTCTACAGCTCTCCCAGGGATCCTACTTGGATCTGGGAGCTGCGCCAGACCTCCTGTCTCAGGAGGAGGGGACTTTGTGGCACCCAAACCCCAAATCCCTTCACCTCAGTGCTTGGTTACTGAAGGCTTAAGCCTTCAAGACTTTCATCTTTCCCAACCAGTGAAAGATATCCTTTCTGCCTCTAGGAAACCCTCTACCAGGCGTTCCTATGCTTTCAAATGGAAACGTTTTTCCATTTGGTGTGCTCAGCAGGGTCTTGACCCTCTGGCACTTCCTTTGAATTCTCTTCTTGATTATCTCCTGCATCTATCCAATGCAGGCCTCAAGACGAATTCGGTAAGAGTCCATTTAAGTGCTATTGCAGCATCCTTGAAACATATAAATGGACAACCTATCTCCTCTCATCCTCTTGTTGCAAGATTCATGAGAGGCCTGACTCTCACTAAACCTCCCATCAGACCACCCCCGGTCGCATGGGATTTGAATCTAGTGCTCGGTCAACTTATGAAGCCACCTTTTGAGCCAATGTTTTCCACCTCCTTGAAATTTCTTTCCTGGAAGGTCATCTTCCTCATTGCAGTCACTTCGGCTCGCCGCATCAGTGAGCTGCAGGCTTTAGTGGCTAATCCACCTTACACAAGATTTCATCATGATAAGGTGGTCCTTAGGACGAATCCCCACTTTATGCCTAAAGTGGTCTCGCCTTTTCATCTTAATCAAGAGGTATATCTACCTGTCTTTTTTCCAGCTCCTCATGCATCCAATGCAGAGAGGAACCTTCATACTCTGGATTGTAAAAGAGCTCTCGCTTTTTACCTTAATAGGACTCAGCCACATCGAAAGTCTTCTCAACTTTTTGTGGCCTTTGATCCTTCCCATTTGGGACTTCCAGTCTCCAAGCGTACACTTTCCAATTGGATTGCTCAGTGTATTTCTTTTGCTTACCAGAGCAAAAACATTTCTCTGGAAGGCCATGTCACTGCTCACAATGTGAGGGCCATGGCAACTTCTATGGCTCATCTGCACTCTGTTTCCATAGATCAGATCTGTCGAGCCGCTACCTGGGCCTCGGTTCATACCTTCACAGCCCATTACTGTTTGGACAAGGACTCCCGCCGGGATGCCTTGTTTGGCCAGGCTGTCCTCAAGCACCTGTTCCATTCCTAAACAACTCCTGCCCACCTTCCCAGAATGGATGCCTGAGATCCATACGAAGATGGCGAACCTTTACAGGGGATCCCATGCATCTAAGCTAGGGAGTCCCCATATGTGAGGACTTATTCCTGCTTGTTCCTGGAGATAGCACAGTTACTTACCTGTAACAGGTGATCTCTGGGAACAGCAGGAATTAGTCCTCACAACCCACCCACCTCCCCTAGGAGTTGTATCTTTTATCTATCTATCTTCCTGTCCTCTCTCTGTTGACTCAGCTATAAACTCGAAACTGAGGAGAGCTGTTCAGGAAGGCGGGAAGGCAGTGCGCATGTGCAGTGGGAGGTCCCAAAAGCTTCTATTCTAAGAAGCTGGGGAGCTTTCCCGCACGGGCTCCGTCGGTACCGACGTACCCATATGTGAGGACTAATTCCTGCTGTTCCCAGAGATCACCTGTTACAGGTAAGTAACTGTGCTTTATCTTCCTGTATTTTTTCCGAGGCCTCACACCTCTAATGTAGAAAGAAACCTTCATACTTTGGATTGTAAAAGAGCCTTAGCCTTTTACCTACAGAGAACACAACAACATAGAAAGTCCTCGCAACTTTTTATAGCTTTTGACTCTAGTCATTTGGGACTTCCAGTCTCCAAAAGAACTTTATCTAAATGGATTGTCCAATGCATATCCTTTGCTTATGAGAGTAAGGGTCTTCCTCTTCAGGGCCATGTCACAGCTCATAATGTGAGAGCCATGGCAGCTTCTATGGCTAATCTCCACTCCGTGTCTATCGATGACATTTGTCGAGCAGCCACCTGGGCTTCGGTACACACCTTCACAGCCCACTACTGCCTGGATAAAGCCTCCCGTTGGGATGCCTTCTTTGGCCAAGCTGTTCTTCAAAATCTCTTTCAGACCTAATTCAACTCCTGCCCACCAACCCTGGTGGAATGTCAGAGATCCATGGGAGGAAGGATGCCTACCTTTGTAGGGTGGCACCTTCCTGGGGCTATCTCCCTGGCATCTTCAGCTAGGGAGTCCCCATATGTGAAGATTACATTCCTGCTTGTTCCTGGAGATAGCGTAGTTACTCACCTGTAACAGATGATCTCTGGGAACAGCAGGAATCTAGTCTTCACAACCCACCCACCTCCCCTAGGAGTTGTCTCTATCTCTTTGTCTCTTTCCTCTCTTTCCTCTCTCCCTCTATCCTTTCACTCAGCTACAAACCTAACTGAAGAGGGACAGTTGGAAAGGCGGGAAGGCAGCGCACATGTGCTGAGGGATGCTCCCAAAAGCGTTCCTATTGGACGCTGGGGAGCCTTCCCGCGCAGGCTCCGTCGATACCGACGATACCCATATGTGAAGACTAAATTCCTGCTGTTCCCAGAGATCACCTGTTACAGGTGAGTAACTACGCTTTCTTGTCTGTAGGGGGCGGTGTAAGGATGAGAGGTGCCCTAGGCGGGCCCTCCATCCTGCTGCCCCCCATTGCTGCTGCTTCTCCCTCTCTCCAGAGCCTGCAGCAATTGCAGTGGGTTTGAAACCATTATGCAGAGCTTATCTAAACTCACTGACACTATCACGGTTTCTGCCTTGAATGAGCTGCCACTTCCAACGTAGACTTCTGGTTAAACCAGGAGTCTACATTGGAGGGGAATGGAAGCAGCAGCTCATACCAGGAATTGTGACATAGTACTGGCGAGTTTAGGTAAGTGCTGTGTCATGACTGAAACACATTGCTGCTGCTGCTGCTGCAGGCCCCAGAGGGTGGCAGCGGTGGCGCCCCTGTGATGCTGGTATTCCAGGCAGCTGCCTAGTTTGCCTAATAGGAGCACTGATCCTGTTCACTCCTCCTCCTCCCCAAGAACTGATAGAGGCCCTTTGTGGAAATGATCTTTTATAATGTGCTATGTAATTCGAGTTCAGGTTTTTTGCTCTACTAATTATAAAAATGTGCATGAAACTTACAATTCCTCCCCTCTCTCCCAAGAACATGCTTTCTTACCCCTTCCCCTAATCACAGACCTGATGTTGTTGAGTTTAGCGAAAGCAGGAAGAGCTTGAGGATACTTAAGCCAGCTCAGAGTCTAACACATCCATTGACATGACAAATTTACTTGTGTGGCCAAAGTGCTACATTTAATAGTCGTGGTAGAGAAAGAGCCTAACATTTAAGCATAATTGCAAGATTAAACTGAAGAGAGCAGAAGAGCAGGCAAACTTCATCCCCTCCACCCCCACTTCTTTAATTCTATCATTTATAGATCTGGCAGTGGAAGGGGGGGGGGGGGGAGTTTCAGTCATCACCATCAAATGCAGTGCTAACTGCTTTCAAGCAGCACTAGGTGGGAAAGAACATAAAAACATAAGATATTCCATACTGGGTCAGACCAAGGTCCATCAAGCCCAGTATCCTGTTTCCAACAGTGGCCAATCTAGGTCATAAGTACCTAGCAGTCTCCCCAAAAGACACAAGTTTCTCATTGCTTGTATTGGGTCAAGCAGTGATATCCTGGGTCCCTTTTAATAATGGTTTATGGACCTTTCCTCCAGGAACTTGTACAAACCTTTTTTTTTTTTTTTTTTTTTTTTTAACCTTTATTTAAAGATTTTCAAAATACAGAAACCAAAGAAATAGGACCAAACAATACATGTACATATCAGACAAACAAAACAACCTACTAAAGCTAATACAGACAGGTGCACTACCAATTTGACTAACTGGAACATCAAGGTTCACAAGGAAAAAAGGAAAGGGGGGGGAAGATCGTGAATGCCACTTCTCCTGTATAAGATCTACTTTGCCGTCAACTCAAGTTCGGGGTGTCCCACTTTCTAAGCAATTCTCTAAATGTGGGGTTCTGTTGCACGTAGGCCGTTTCACAAG
Source organism: Ichthyophis bannanicus (assembly GCA_033557465.1). NCBI lineage: Eukaryota > Metazoa > Chordata > Amphibia > Gymnophiona > Ichthyophiidae > Ichthyophis > Ichthyophis bannanicus. Next base: position 371,019,324 of record CM066031.1, read on the forward strand.
ATCGATGATAGCAGACTAAATTCCACCAGTATGCACAACTCAGTGTGTTGAATGATTTCCAGTGACTCAAAATGGCTTTCAGAGCCAAGCTCAGCAGCAGATCAAACATGGCAAAGAGTTCCTTTTGTAAATTCGGCACCTCCGCCAGCGACTTATAGATGACTATCCGATAGGATAGGGGTGAGGCGACCCCACAAATCTTCTGTATTCGTTCCCAGACCCTTTGCCAGTATTCCGATAGCAGAGGACAGTAGTAGAGCATGTGCGCCAGGGTTCCCACGTCAGATGCACAGGACCAGCATCGGTCATTTTCCTGTGTTTGCCATTTTGAGACCTTGACAGGGGTTAAATAGGCACGGTGTGCCAGGAAATAAAGCATCTGTGTAAGCGAGGCAGATCTTGAAAGCCGCACTTGGGATCCCCAGAAGAATGACCATTGATCCGAGATTGCCAGGGGACCTACCTCAGCTTCCCACACTAACTGTGCGCCTCTGGGGTAGCGTCCACCCGCAGCCCTGAAGAGATCCACGTACTTTGAGATCTGTCCTGCTCCCGCCTTTGATTCCAGCAACCACTGGTAGGAGGGACGTCCACTAATTACATGCAGCGGTGTCACGCCTGCCTTACACAGGCAATGTCGCAATTGCCCCCATTGAAAGAGGCACGTGTAGGGAAGCTGGAATTCTCGTTGCAGCTCAGCAAAGGTTTTATAGCCTTGACCACTAAGTAAGTGGCCCAGTGTATGAACTCCCTTCTTTATCCATAATTGCCACGCAAAGCTTGTACCTCCTATTTTAAACCGTTGATTGAACCACAGCGGGGTAGCATCTGTGTAGATCTGCGTGTCTTCTAAAAGTGGGAGCAACATGCTGAAAGCCTGTTGGGTGGCTTGTAAAAGCTCTTTACCCTTGTGGTCAAAGCGTATAGATGCACCAATGCATTGTCGGAGCGGGAGAGGGTCACTCATTGCTGCCTCTACACGGAGCCAAATGGGAGCTCCGAGGACGTCTGGGTCTTCTGCCCACCAGGAGCCTTGACGTAAGATGGCTGCAGTGTGGTACCAGTAGAAATCCGGGAAGTGGACCCCTCCCTGCTTCTTAGGGAGCTTTAGTTTCCAAGCTGCTATACGCGGCACTTTCTTCTCCCAGAGGAAAGCCAGTAATTTCTTCTCCACCTCCTGATAAAATTTCTTGTCAAAGAGTATTGGGATCATGCTTAGCATGTAGTTAAGCCTGGGGACAATTACCATTTTGATAGTTTCCAGGCGACCCCACCAGGACAGATGAAGGGGTGACCATCTCTGCGTACTGTCTTGCAGGATCTCGTTGCATCGGGTCTTGGTACGGGAGATCGTATCTGACAAAGTGGTTCCGTATGTGACCCCCAAATATTTAAACGATAGTTTTTCGATCTGGAAGGGGTATCGCCTAAGCATATCTTCTGTAACTGTTGTGGTAAGCGGTATACTTGTCGTCTTGTCCATGTTTAATTTATATCCCGAAATGCCAGCGTAATCTGAAATAACTCGTAGGGCGGCATCCATCGAATTCACATTGAGGAAGAGTAATAGATCATCTGCATAGGCTGAGACTTTACAATGATATCCTTCCAGCGGTATGCCCTCTATATTGGTCATTTGCCGGACCTTAAGAAGCAGGGGTTCCAGGGCCAGATTAAACAGCAGGGGGGATAGAGGGCAACCTTGCCTAGTACCCCTAGTAAGTGTGAATTCTTGCGAAGTAGTGCCATTCGCCGCTATCCGTGCTGCTGGTTGGGCGTATAGCAATTGAACATTCTGAAGGAAACTACCAGGCACCCCCATCCAGCGCATAGTTTGGAAGAGATACGAGAATTCTACTCTGTCGAATGCTTTCTCCGCATCTAACGCAAGACCGACTATAGGCTGGTCTGTCTCCTGCGCTTTCCGGAGAACATGGGCAAAGAGTCGTCCATTATCCACCGTGGATCGTCCTGGCATAAACCCACATTGATCAGGATGAATTAATACGTCTAAGACCTTAGACAGCCGGTTCGCAAGAATCTTAGCATATATTTTGTAATCTGTATTCAATAAGGAGATGGGTCTATAATTTCCCACATTTTCCGGATCCCTACCCGGCTTGGGGTGTATCACTATTGTCGCCGTAGCCAGGGCACCAACATCTGGGTACTCCGCCTGCATTCCTTCGTAATAGAACAGTATCTCCGGGATTAGCAGATCAGAGAAGGCTGCATAGAATTCTACTGGCAATCCGTCAGGGCCACTAGCTTTGCCCTTAGCAAGTTGCTTAAGAGCAGCATGTGCTTCCTTGAGAGTAATCGGCATCTCCAACAGCTGCTGTTGTTGTGGCGTGAGCTGAGGTCCCGTAATTGTAGAGACGAAGTCCAGAAACGCCGACTCATCGCAAACAACCTCCGATTGGTAGAGCTGAGAGTAGAAGTTTTCGCATATTGCCAGAATCGCGTTGTCTGAAGTTTGCAGTACCCCAGTTAAATCTTTCAAACCGGCAATACGCGTCACATCCCGCTTGGCTTTTAGGGTATTCGCAAGCAATGAGCTGGCTCGATTACTATCATGGTAGCATCTCCCCTGCTGTAGTTTAAAGGATTCCAGGACTTCTGCTTGCAAGAGAGCGTTATACTGGATCCGGAGCTTCTGCAATCGCAGGAGGACTGTCGGATCTCCCCGTCGGGCCAGTAGTCGCTCACCAATTCGGATTTCAGCCTCTAATTCTGTCCGTCGCTTTGCGTCTTCCTTACGCTTACGAATTTTGTAGGCCGTCATGTGCCCCCGGGCACAGGCCTTAAAGGCCTCCCACCAGGCCCATGTGGAGGTATCCCCAAGTTGATTTTCTGCAAAGTAATCAGAAATATTTTTCTTCATGGTAGCACGGAATACTTCGTCTGCTAACCAGGCCTTCTCAAAGTAAAATCGCCCCGGCGGCTTCCTATCAGCACTCACCGTGAGATCCAATACTACCGCAGAGTGGTCTGAGACTGTACATGGGAGCATACTGGCACCTGTCACCTTAGGCAGCAGCGTCTTAGACGTGAGAAAGTAGTCGATGCGGGTTTGTGAGTTATGGGGTAGCGAGTAGAAAGAATATTCCTTACCATCGGGATAGAGGAGTCTCCAGGGGTCCAATAGCCCGACCGAGTCCCGCAAATTCTGAAGCATCTGCGAGGCCTGAGGTTTATGCTGTGGCTTATATGGAGTTCTATCCAGCAGGGGATCAGGTATGAGATTAAAGTCGCCCCCTAAGACAATGCGCGATGAGCTGGTGCACAGGAGCTCTTGAAGAATCTGAGAAAAATACTGCGGATCGTCGGTGTTAGGCCCATACACCGTCATGAAAGTGTATGATTCCCCGTGTAATTGAGCTGTAACTCTGGCCCAACGGCCAACTGGGTCTGCTTTAACCTCTTTAACTTCTAGTGGGAGGGATTTCTTTACCAGTATAATTACTCCACCCTTCTTCCGGAGGGCAGGGGCAGATATGGCATTCCGATATATCTTGTCCGTCACTTTGTAAGATTCAGAAGGGGACAAACGAGTCTCTTGCAGGTAGACTATGTCCGCCTTCTGATGATTACAATAATTCAAGATCTTCTTTCTCTTGAGGGGGTTCGAAATGCCCTTGACATTTAGGGATAACACCCGAACTTGGCAACTAGCCATATTCGATCTTACTGGAATATACATATATGGCAATCACGATCTTTTGTCCCTGGAACAGGATATCAACAGGAAGTAGTGTTATAACCTTGCAACTTAGTAGTGCAGCACTGCAAACTATCATAACTTGCATGGCAAGTCTCTACCGCCCTTCCGGCCCACCCATCTCCCCCTCAACATTAAAGAGAATAGAGATACAACATTGGAAACATAATGACAGATTTGGCAAAGCTTGTCTAAGTTACTACTTCCCAAATGCCATCAATAACGGTTCTATACAATACAGTATTGCATAACTGAGTATACTGTGACTAGGCATTACTCAAAATAACCTGCACAGCAGTGTTGTTACAAACCGGGCTGCAAGTTGGAAGTCAGGTCTCACACCTCCATAAAGTCCACATTAACCCGGAGACAGTGGTATAGTATAGTAACAATTTAACGTCCCAAACTTCACTCAGATTCCCACGTCCATCCGGACCCGCTCTTGCAAGAAAGCCCGCAGGGTTGGACCATCTGTAAAAGTACGGGTGTTGTTGTCCAGAGTGACCCTCATGTTGGCAGGATACAGCAAGCCAAAGCGCGCTTCTAACTGTTGCAGTAAAGGCCGGCAGGCCAAAAGCTCTTTCCGTCGCGAGGCTGTCTGCTTACTAAGATCCGGATAGAACGTAATTTTCTGTCCATCCACTTGCACGCTCTGCCGCCTTCTCGCAGCCTGCATGATATGTAGCACATGTTGGTATCTGAGCACTTTTACCACAAACGGCCGAGGTCTCGGAGTATGAGGGGACGGATGTGACGGGACGCGATGTGCGCGCTCCAATTCCAGGGGCCTTGCAAAAGTGATGTCCAGAATCTCAGGAATCAGCTTTTCGAGGTAGGAGATAGGATCTGACCCTTCTCGGCCCTCCGGTATCCCAAGGATGCGGACATTACTCCTTCGGGCTCTGTTTGATTGGTCCTCGACCTGCACTTCGAGTGCCGCCACCCTCTTAGCTAGCGGGCCCATCTGCGCCAATACGGAGGACTGCCGGTCCACTTCCGATTCTACATCCTCTATGCGTTTGGCCAACTCCCCTGTACGATTTCTTAGCTCCTGCAAGTCGTCTTTCACCTCTGCAAGCGCCCCGGAGTTAGCAGTAACGATTTCTTTGACTGCTCTGAGCTCCTGCAGTATTTCCCGCAGCCCCTCCGAGGTAGTTTTGTCGGGCCCTGTTTTCTGTGGGGAGAGGAGCTCTTGTTTGGCACGCTTGTTCGACTGCCCCCCTGACTGTTGAAAGTCCAATTTTGCGGGCTTTAGCGCGGCCATCCTTTTATCGTCCCTTCTGAGCGCCGATTAGGGATTATTAGGGGACCCTTTGGCAGCAAGAGCTCCGAATGCCTCAATGTTGAGAGGGAGCTCCGTTCCTAAGCGGCCATCTTCTACCGCGGCAGACTCCGCCCCCGTACAAACCTTTTTTAAACCCAACTACACAAACAGCTTTTACTACATCCTCCGTTAACAAATTCCAGAGTTTGATTACATGTTGAGTGAAAAAATATTTTCTCTTATTAGCCTTAAATAGGTTATCCTGTAGCTTCATTGCATGTCCCCTAGTCTTTTTATATTCTGATGACGTAAACGAATCGATCTACGTTTACCCGTTCCATTCCATTCATTAATTTAGACCTCTGTCATATCTACCCTCAGCCGTCTCTTTTCCAGGTTGAAGAGCCCTAACCTTTTTAGCCTCTCTTCATAGGAGTATCCTTCCATCCCCTTTACCATTTTGGTGGCTCTTCTCTGTACCTTTTCTAATAACGTTATATCCTTTTTAAGATACGGTGACCAGAATTGCACACAATATTCAAGGTGCGGTCGCACCATGGAATGATACAAAGGCATAATAATATCCTATGTTTTATTTTCCATTCCTTTCCTTATCATACCTAGCATTCTATTTGCATGTTTGGGTTTGCAGCAGGCCTCATCGGGGAAACTCTCCAATGATTTCAGATCCTGACCTTGGGAGTGAGGGACTGCTCCAAGTTCCTCTCCCAGGCTGCCTATGATGGCTTTGAGTCGGCGACTTGAGTTTCAGCAGCTGGCATTGGGGCCTGGTGCCAGGCCTGGTTGCAATCCTCTGACCTCAAGCATTGGGTCCAGGACAAACTGCTCGACTGTACCAGTGAGAACCTCTTCGGCAAGCCCATGGCCGACAAAGCTGCTGAGATTAAGGCAGACTTTGTGAACTGTCAGAGGCTCTCTCTAAGAAAACCTCATTCCATCCCTGCAAAACAACATCAGGAAAAAGGACCCTCTTCCTGAGGAAAAAGAGTGCCTTTGCACAGGGTCACCAGTACCAGCCCTACTTTGGCCATCAGCAGGGTTCTCACCCCATGAGGCAGGGACATGGGACTCAGAAGGCAAAAACACCTAAGCCCCAGGCTCCAGCTCCTTCCCAGCCTGGGGGGGAGCTTTTGACTCCCAGGGCAGGGTCTCCCCTCCCCCAGGAAACTTTAGCAGCTACAGGGGGACGCCTGGCGCTCTTCGCCTACAGATGGGCCTCAATCATCTCGAACCTTGGGTACTGGGTGGTCAGGGAGGGTTATCTCCTCTACCTGAAGCAGATTCCACCCAAGTTCTTCCCCGGAGAGCTGGTACGACTTCTCTTTTACAGAGCTCGAAGGTCTTCTCAGACAAAGCATTAGAGCCTGTACCCAGACACCTGTGGGGCAAAGGCTTCTACTCAGGTACTTCCTTGTCCCAAAGAGGACTGAGAGTCTCAGGCTCATCCTAGACCTGCAAAACCTAAACAGATTTTCTGGTGAGGGAGAAGTTCAAGATGTTCTCCCTTGGAACACTGCTGCCCTACCTCCACCAAATAGACTGGCTTTGCTCCTTGGACCTAAAGGATGCTTACACACACAATCCTGATCCACCCCTCCCACAGGCAGTACCTAAGGTTTGTGAAAGGAGGAGGGCACTATCAATTCAGGATGCTACCCTTCGGTCTGGCCTCCTCACCAAGGGTCTTCACAAAGTGCCTAGCAGAAGTCGTTGCCCACCTATGTCTGCAAGGGACCTTTGTCTTCCCATATCTAGACGACTGGCTCATCAGGGGCAGCATGGCTGCAGAGGCCCATCAGGCCACAGGACGTACAGCCCTCCTGCTGCAGCACCTGTGATTTATCATCAACTACCCCAAATCTCATCTCACTCCATCGCATAGCCTGCAATTCATAGGTGCTCAGTTAGACACCCTGCAGGCCAAGGCCTTTCTTCCCAGGGAAAGGTCAGACTGTCTTCTCCTCGGACTCCTGGGCCACATGGCCTCCATGATCCACATGACCCCACTATCTGCCAGCACATATGAGCAGCTCAGTGGTACCTCTGCTCTCAGTGGATGCAAGCCACGGGCAGATTGTAAGACAGGATCTTTATATCTTTATCTTTATTATTTCTTGATACGAGGCATCATAGCTGGTTGCAACTTCTCCAGGCACTTTCTAGGCACCCATACCCCAGAGGATTCTGACCACGCCTCCCTCCTTTGTGAGGACAGTTGCACACAAGGCAGCTGGTCGCAGGTGGAATCCCTTCTACAGATCATTCTTCTGGAACTAAAGCTATCTTCCTGGCCCTACTGGTGTTCCGCCACCATCTGCAACACCATCTGGTGCTGATACAGATGGACAACCAAGTTGCCAAGTTCTACATCAACAAGCAGGGGGGCATGGGTGCCAGGAGACGGTGGCTCTCTTTTCCTTTGCAGCTCTCCTTTCCATCTCAAACAGGAGGTGGTCCTTCCCACCTTTTTCCCGCAGCTTCTCGCCTGTCGGGAAGAAACTATACTCCATACACTGGATTGCAAGCGGATCCTTTCTTTCTACCTACAGGGCCATCGCAAAGCTCCTCAGCTTTTCGTTTCCTACGACCCCAGCAGAATGGGGCTTCCTGTGACTAAGAGAACTCTGTCCACTTGGGTGGCGGACTGTATTGCCCTTGCCTTTGAGTGAGCTGGGCTCTCCGTGGACCTGGAAAAGAGAGCAAGATACTCCTACAGAGGTTGGGTGATTTTTACATGAGAAGGGGTGGGGGGGGGGGAATGGATGCTGCTTTGTTGGGGAGAGGTATGTGAGACAAGAATAAGAGATTTTTTGCAGGCAAGTCTGGGACACTTATTGAAAGTGGGGGGGGGGGGGGGAGAGGGGGAAGGGATACCTTAGTTCTAAATTTGAGTAGCAAGGCATAATGGAGGGAAGAGGAGTCCTTACCCTGCCCCCTACTCCCATCCATCCCATAGCAGCAACAATATCACTTCCAAGCAGATAAATCAAAAGAGAAATAGAAACAGTGATGCATTTCCCCATACTCTGCAAAATATAAAGATAAAGAATGTAAATTCTAAAAATTGACATATTCAAATCTCTAAATTGAAAATCATTTTTTTCCTACTCCTCTGTCCCCATTACTGAAATCGGGGATATGAGGCTGCGAAACAGCTGGGAATCGGGGACACAGTTCTAAAGTCGGGGACAATCCCCAAAAATCGGGGACATCTGGTAACCTTAGAAAAGGATGTTGAACAGTTGAGGGAGGGGCAGAGTGAATGGGGGATGTTTTCTGATTCAGTTAACTTTATTGGCATGACAGTTTTGCATGTATTGCCAAAGTAATAACATTTACAAAAAAGTAAAAAAGACAGAAATATTTTATTGTTACTATCGCCATGTAAATGAATGTGTAATGTACAGAACGGTCAGTAACAGGCACATTTTCGTTTCTGCTTCTGGTCTGTATTGTCCCTGGTCAAGTTTCATTTCTTGCCTGGTAGCGGGATACATTTTGTGGCTATAGCTTATGTTTTTCCTCTTTCCCCCAGGATTATATGAGCTTTTTGTGCTCATTTCTTTTGTGGGAAGTCTTTGAATTTCTCTTAATCTTTGGAAATGTGTTTCTGTGATGTCTTTTCTATTTCTATTTCTATGGTGTTGCATTGCAAGCAGTCTGTCTTAGGGTTTCCAGTTCAGGTTTTCCTAACATTATCATATTCTTTGCAGTCAAATCTGGGATACTTATCCAAAGTATGATGGGGTGGCGAGGGAGGTAGGTGTGCCGTAGTTCCAAGTTTGAGCAACAAGGCATGGAGGAGGGAAACAATCATTCCTGATCGTGTCCCCAGTCTAGTCCCGAAACCTCTGGGTTGCCTATCTGATCCAGTAGCTTGGAGACTGAGAAACACCTCTTTTGTGACATCACTGGTATATCTCCCCGGGAACCGCCTTCTGCCACCAGTAGTCTCCAAGCAGCTGGATAGATAGGGAGCCCGGGGGTCCAGGCTCGCTGGAGAAACAATTCAGGATCAGAGTTTTTGGCAGTGTAAAGTTAGCTATTAGTTTTCGTCACTATTGAAGACAGTTTCTATTTTATTTCATTCTATGCCTTTAAAGCTGTTCCTTTGGAATCTGAGCAGGCCAGATCTCTCTCCCCCCCCCCCCTTCCTCTCTCCCGCTCTATACTTCAACTTCGTGTCTGGGGTTCAGGAAGAGGCTCCTCTACCGGAGGCTTGTGCCTGGTTTTCAGGACCTGTACTGATTTTAAGGGAGGAGTGAGGATCAGGGTCTCGTCGGCGCCACGCAGAGGTGTCTGCCTGCTAGCACGCCTAGCAGCCCTACTCCCACACACGGAGCCAGCCGTTTGTTTTCGGCGGTCCGGTGCTGACAGTGTTCTCCGAGGCAGAGGAGGGTCTCTGACATCGGCGGACAGCGCGGGAGAAGAGTGAACTGCTGGGAAGTGTCTTTGCCCCGCAGCAGGTAAGGGGGTAGCTTGCTTGCAGCGTTTTTTTCCTCAGCGAATTTTGGCGCGCAAAGGAGGGTGGACCCGGCCTCGTGGCGGCGGTGTGCGCAGGCGTCGGGCCCAGAGACTTGATTTTTTTCTGTCAGGGCCGTCCAGGATAGAGCGGTGCGTTCTCGGGGCCTAAAAGCTTCTTATGAGAGGGAGTTCGGGCACAGTATACGTGGTCCTTACCTGTAACGTGGTCCAGGCCTCGGTCCGTGCTAGAAGTTTTAGAACTCCCTGGCTTCAGCGGGGCTTCCTGAGGATTAAGGGGGCAGCTCTTGCGGCGTTCTTTCTTTGCAGTGCACAATTCCAGCTAAGCCTCATTGCATCGTGTGTGGGGTGCGGAAGGGCTCCGCCGCAGCAGTCTGTGCATCGTGTGTCCGGGACCCGGCACCCGCAGAGCTCATCCGTGGGGAGGTAGACGGCAGCCCAGTCGGTGAAGCGGAGGACACGGTCATGCCGGCTCAAGGTTTGCAGCAGGAGGACCCGATGGAGGGTACCTTTTCGAGCTCGGGTCTGCCCACTCCTCAAGGAGTTCTGCCTAAGGAGCTGGCGTCTATTTTTTCACCCCAGTTTGTGGCCCTACTTCAGCAGATGCTGCTGCGGGAGCCTAGGCAGCAGGGAGTCATTGTGGGCGCGAGCGGGGCAAAGAAACGTGTGGCTTCGCTGCTAGGTGAGGGCCAGCCTAGTGGGAGTAAGAGGTCCCGTGGAGAAGGGGTCCTCAGGGAGCTCTCGGTGTCCTCCGAAGGTCCTCTGTCGGATGAGGATGCCCACAGTTTGCCCCTAGAAGAGGAGTTGGAGGAAGGGGAGTTATCAGAAAGGGAAGATCAGGCAAGAATAGTTCGGGTCTTCAGGAGAGAAGAGCTGCCGCCACTCATTCTGGAGACCCTAAAGGTGCTTAACATGCCAGTACCGGGGTCCGCGGAGGATGAAACCTTGGAGGATCCATTGTTGCAGGTCTTCTGCAAGACCCAAAGAGCGTTTCCCGTACATAGAGTGTTCCAAAAAATGATTCAGGAGGAGTGGAATCTTCCGGAAGCGACTCTAAAGGGAGCTAGGGTTATGAACCGGCTCTACCCGCTGTTGGATCAAGATAAGGAAATATTTAGATCGCCCAAAGTGGATGCGGCTGTCGCGGCAGTGACAAAGAAGACTACCATTCCGGTAGAAGGTAGTGCGGCCCTCAAGGATGCGCAAGATAGGAAGTTGGAGGTACTGCTGAGGCAGGTGTTTGATGTCAATGCTATTTCGCTTCAGGCAGCTATCTGCGGAGCGTGGGTAGCTAGGGCCTGCCTTCGCTGGGCGCAACAGGTGCAGGAGGGCCAGTCTACTCCTTTGTCGGAGGAGGCTGCCCGCTTGGAATCTGGGGCTGCCTACCTGGCGGACATTCATTATGACCTCATGAGGGGACTATCCAAAAGCATGGCGTCAGTGGTGGCAGCGCGCCGTTACCTGTGGCTACGGAATTGGGCAGCGGATAGTTCCTCTAAGGCTAGGTTAAGCAAGTTACTGTTTAAGGGCCGGCTGTTTGGTGATTAGTTGGAAAAGTTGGTTAAGGATCTTGGTGAGTCCAAGGGCGGTAGGCTACCGGAGGATAAGGTCAAATCGGGTCGCACTGTCCAGGCGAGCAGAGGGCAGTTACGAGATTTTAGAAGGTTTCGGTCCCAAAGGTTTAATTCGACCCAGAGGGATCGGTTCCCTACCAGAAATCAAGGATTCCGGGGGTTTCAAGGAGCGGGGAGAGGCTTTGGGTCTTCCTTCTCATCCTCGACTACTCCCAAAAAGGCGCAGTGAGATGCAGGGGGTCCAGGCGCCCCTTACCCCTGTAGGGGGGCGTTTGCAGAAGTTCTACCCTGCCTGGGCCCAAATTACATCAGATCAGTGGGTACTGGAGGTCATCCGCGAGGGCTATGCTCTGGAGTTGGCACGTCCGGTGCGAGAGGGATTCGTCCAGTCTCCCACCAAGTCCACCGTCAAGTGCGCGGCTTTGCGGGAGACGGTTCAAAGACTTCTGAGCCTCAGAGCGGTGGTTCCGGTGCCCGCAGACCAGTGCAGTTGCGGTCGATACTCCATCTATTTCTGGTTCCAAGGAAGGATGGGGGGATTCAGCCAATTTTGGATCTCAAATGCATAAATCGTTGCCTGCGAGTGTTGCATTTTCACATGGAAACACTGAGATCGGTCATAGTGGCCGTTCAGAAAGGAGAATTCCTCACCTCTCTGGATCTGTCCGAAGCCTATCTCCATATTCCCATCAGACCGGATCATCACAAATTTCTCAGATTCGCTGTGCCGTTCGGGTACTTTCAGTTCCAGGCGTTGCCCTTCGGGTTGGCGACAGCGCCGAGAGTCTTCACCAAAGTGATGGTGGTAGTGGCGGCAGCTCGGCGCCAGGAGGACATCCTTGTGCACCCTTATTTGGACGATTGGTTAATTCAGGTAAAGTCGCGGGACGAGAGCGTGGCGGTCACCTCACGAGTGGTGGCCTTTCTGGAGAGCCTTGGTTGGATAGTCAACATGGCAAAGAGCCACTTGATTCCCTCCCAGAACCTGGACTACCTGGGAGCTTGCTTCGACACTCAAATTGGAAGGGTGTTTCTTACCAATCAGCGAGCGCAGAGTCTAGGGCAGTTTTATTTATTTATTTTATTTATTTAGACAGTTTTGTATACCGCCTTATCCTTCAATCAAAGCGGTCACAACACAATTGGGGGATACATTTAACACGCGGGGATATGAGACACATACTTACAGGGAACATGGGCAATGGAGGGTTAAGTGGCTTGCCCAAGACCACAAGGAGCATCTGTGGGACTAGAAATCCCAGTCCTTCCGGCCCAAGGTTGCTGTCCTCTAGTGGGATTTGAACCCCCGACCTTCTGGCCTGAAGTACCTTACCCCAACCACTAGGCTACTCTTCCCTGGAGCAGTTGGTGAAGAAGTTATTGCGGTACAGAGCTCCCTCAGCTTGGCAGTATCTGCAGGTGCTAGGCACCTTGGCATCGTCGATAGAAACGGTCCCATGGGCGAGGGTGCACATGAGGCCATTGCAAAGAGCTTTGCTTCGCCGGTGGTCCCATCAGCAGGATTCTCTGGGCCGCAGATTGCCTTGTCCGGAGGAGACACGTCAATCACTGGACTGGTGGTTGCAGCCCGGGTCCTTGGAAAAGGGGAAGTCACTGGAGACGCCAGCTTGGGTGGCGCTCATGACGGATGCCAGTTTACTGGGCTGGGGGGCTCATTGTCAGGGGGCTTTCACACAGGGGCAGTGGAATCCCCAGGAGCAGACATGGTCAGTCAACAGGTTGGAGTTGAGAGCGGTCTCGGTGGCACTTCAGAAGTTTTGACCGTTGCTAAAGGGGCGGTCGGTTCGAGTTTTGTCCGACAACGCGTCAGCCATTGCTTACGTCAACAGGCAGGTGGGCACCAGCAGTGTAGCGCTGGAAGCCGAGTCCGAAGCCCTGTGCGAGTGGACAGAAGACAACTTTCAAGATCTATTGGCAGCGCAAGTGGCAGGAGTGGACAATGTGGAGGCCGATTTTCTCAGTGGGGTGAGTGTAGATCCGGGAGAATGGGTCCTTCATCCGGACATGTTCGACATGATCACTCGCAAGTGGGGGTCGCCGGTCATGGATCTTATGGTGACACTCGCGTCAGCAAAGGTCAGTCGCTTTTTCAGCAGACGCAGAGAAAGGATGTCGGAAGGTCTGGACGCTTTCATGCAGGCATGGCCGGAGGGACAGCTGCTTTATGTCTTGCCTCCGTGGGTTTTGATCGGAAGAGTTCTGCAGCGCGTGGAGCGTTTCAAGGGTCGAGTGATTCTCATAGCGCCCGACTGGCCGTGTTGTCCCTGGTACGGGGACCTGGTCAGACTACTGATGGCGAACCCCTGGCGACTTCTGTTACGAAAGGATCTGCTGTCTCAGGGACCTCTACTCATGCCTCACGTGGATCGGTTCTCTCTTATGGCTTGGCTCTTGAGAGGGCGAGGCTGAAGTCCAAGGGCTATTCAGCGGCGGTCATTACTACTTTGTTGAAATCCAGACGGCGTTCTACTTCATTGGCGTATGTGCGTGTTTGGAGGATTTTCGAGGCGTGGAGTAAGGAAAGACAGATTGACCCCTTGAAAGTAACTATTCCCCATGTCTTGGAATTTTTGCAGGATGGATTTGTCAAAGGGTTGGCTACCGCTTATTTGCGAGTGCAGGTGGCGGTGTTGGCGTGCTATCGCAGAAAGGTGGCAGGTCAGTCTCTAGGTGCCCATCCAGATATCAAGAGATTTTTAAGGGCCGTATCTCTCGTGCGGCCATCAACTAGGCCTTTGTTTCCGGCATGGTATCTGCCTTTGGTGCTGGATGTTTTGGAGAAAGAGTCCTTTGAGCCCTTAGCCTGAGCGACGCTCAAGGATCTCACTCTTAAGGTAGTATTTCTGGTAGCTGTTTGTTCTGCTAGGAGGGTGTCGGAGTTGCAGGCCCTCTCCTATAAAGAGCCCTTTCTGTCGTTCTCTTCCTCAAAGGTCGTTCTGCGGACGGTGCCATCTTTTCTCCCGAAGGTAGTTTTGGTTTTTCATGAAAACCAGGAGATTGTTTCCCGGTCTTCTCTGGAGGGTCGGGGAGCCTTCGAGGTGGCTTCATCGCCTGGATCTTCGCAGAGCGCTCAAAAAGTATCTTAAGCGTACGGCGTCTTTTCGTAAGTCTGATAGATTATTTGTGCTATTTGCGGGCCCCCGCAAGGGGGAGGCGGCTTCCAAGGCGTCTATTGCAAGGTGGATAAAGGAAGCAATTGCGTCGGCTTATGTCGTAAAAGGCAGAGTTGTACCGGAAGGTCTCAGCTCACTCTACTAGGGCTCAGGCCGCTTCCTGGGCGGAGGTTCATTTGGTTTCGCCGGCAGAGATTTGTAAGGCGGCGACCTGGTCATCTTTGAATTTATTTGTGAAGCACTACAGGCTGGATGTCTAGGGGTCAGGAGAGACTTCGTTCGGTTCGACGGTTCTTCAGGCCGGTTTACCAGGTCCCTCCCGTGTGTGATTTGTTTCACTGCTCTGGTATTGACCCAGAGGTTTCGGGACTAGACTGGGGACACGATCAGGAAGGTTAAATTAGACTTACCTGCTAATTGTTGTTCCTGGAGTGGAACCAGTCTAGTCCCGTATCCCTCCCGATTGACTGCAGTAGTGTTTCGGCCTCAACGGTGCCAGTGTATCACAGGTAAGAGCTGTTGATTTCTTTAAAAAAAAACACAACAAAAAAAAAACAGAATAGGGGAGTCGTATATGTCTCTACTGTTTAGTCTCTTGGGGACTGGATGGGCTTTCTTCTGCAGGCGGGAGTGGCCTGTTCAGTTCTCAAGTCACAGTGTGGCAGGAGTTTTTTCTTTATTTTTTTATTTTATTTTCTTTATTTACATTCTCTTATATACCGCGCTATTCTGCATCAGTGCGGTTTACATTGAACAAACTGAAATTACATTGAACAGGGCATTATAACATGGAGATAACTATTTTACAGGGAACATGGGCTATGGAGGGTTAAGTGGCTTGCCCAAGACCACAAGGAGCACCTGTGGGACTAGAAACCCCAGTCCTTCCGGCCCAAGGTTGCTGTCCTCTAGTGGGATTTGAACCCCCGACCTTCCGGCCTGAAGTACCTTGCCCCAACCACTAGGCTACTCCTCCACTCCTCTTTCCTCTGCTAGCAGTTACTGTTTCAGTTCAGGGGGTGTTAATATGTTAATATGTTTAGATAAATTCTTAATTGTTGCTCTGGTGAGTCTGCTTTGTCAATAGGATACTGGTGGCAGAAGGCGGTTCCCGGGGAGATATACCAGTGATGTCACAAAAGAGGTGTTTCTCAGTCTCCAAGCTGCTGGATCAGATAGGCAACCCAGAGGTTTCGGGACTAGACTGGTTCCACTCCAGGAACAACAATTAGCAGGTAAGTCTGATTTAACCTTACCTTGGCCCCCCTTCCAGGGCCAGCCCCAGGATTGGTTCATGGTGTAGGCGCACTAGGCAAACCTTAAGCCTTATGCCCCTCCTCTCTGTCAGCTTTCAATGTCCTGCTATTTGCTGCCCCCCTGAAGCTGCCACCTTAGCTTGTCTACTAGTTGGCCTCCCCCGTCCCCCATCAATCCCATGACAGCAACAATCTCTCTTCCAAGCAGACGAATCAACAAAGAAATAGAAACAGTGATGCATTTTGCTGGTACTGTGAAAAAAATATAGATCGTGGATGTAAAGTCTAAAACATGACCTTCAAATCACTAAACTGAAAATACATTTTTTTTCTTGCACCCTCTGTCCGCATTGCTAGAATTGGGGCAAAAGGATTCCAAACAGGTGGAATCAGAGACACAGCTCTAAAATCAGGGACAATCCCCAAAAATCGGATACATATGGTAACCTTAGGTTTGCCTACATCTTTCTCTTTCTATTTTGTGGTCACTTACTGTGTGTATGAGGACCTCCCAGTGTTTTGCATATGTGACCAAGGTAAGGTATTTTGCTATTGTGTAGTTTCTATTGTGTAGTTTCACGACAAGGGAATCCATGGCCTAGCTTGGGATTGGTGTAAATCCTACCTTGAAGAACGATGGCAACAAGTTAGGGTTGGAGAAAGTTACATCTGAACCCTTCCAACTAAAGCAAGGTGTACCTCAAGGCTCATCCCTCTCAGCGTTATTGTTCAATATATATATGCAGCCGATCTGTGAAATCACTCGCTCGTATGGTATAGATTGCCTAATTTATGCGGACGACGTGTTGATATTTACACCAATTAATGTCTCTCTCCCAGATTATACTGTACTAGTAAGATGCTTCAATGCAATAACTGACTGGCTCCTCACACAAAATATGCGAATAAATTTCAAAAAAACTGAAGCTCTCATCATCACGAAAAACAAAGAATTCGTACCACCAACTACCCTAAAAGTACGGGACGCTGAGCTCCCCATCAAGACTACCATAAAATACCTAGGTGTAACACTGGATCATCGACTCGACTTCAAAGAACACATAAACCGTACAGCAAAAATCATCTATTACAAGATTATGACCCTCCGACACCTGAAAAACATGCTCGATCATAATAATTTCCGAACTATATTCCAAGCAATAGTCCTGTCTCATTTTGACTACGCAAACATAATACTCCATGGCCTCCCAAATAACACACTAAATACTCTACAACTAGCCATGAATGCTGCCGCCCGTGTCCTATTTGGAGCATCAAGGAGGGAACACTCAACCCCCATCCTAATGGAGCTACACTGGCTCCCTATAAACTGCAGGATCACATATAAAGTCCTCATCACTACCTTTAAAGCTATCAATAAATTAGCCCCCTCCCTCAATCTCATCTCTCATCATCCACACCCCTAATACGAGATCAAGAAGATCAGCAGCGTTCAACACCCTATCCATACCGACAGAATTTATAAGATGTACCCATACAACTACAGAAAGAGCATTTGCTTACTACGCCCCTAGACGCTGGAACAACCTTCCACTCGCCATCAGATCAATCACAGACCTTAAACAATTTAGAAAAGCCATAAAGCATCATCTGTTCCTTCTACACTTCTACAAACACCACGATCCCTCACAGACACTCCAACACAATTCAATCCCACAGGTTACGCAATAAGTATATTTCTTACGCTGCACATAATGTAAATAATAACAGTACTGTATATAGTTTATTTATTGTATAATGTTTCCCATTGTTAATTCCTGATTATTTGCCCTGTTATGTGTAAACTCATGACAGCTCGTTGCGCATGTGAGTATTTTCGTTCTCTGTAAACCACACTGATGATAAATAGTGCGGTATAAAAGAAATGTAAATAAAATAAATAAATAATAAATAGGTATCTGTAGCAGTCAAATTTGTTCTGTTTTTGGATCTGTGCCTGCCACTAGGAGGAATATTAGAGACATAGGAACACGTCAGCAGAAAAAGACCCTATGACCTTCTAGTCTGCCCTTCAATCTCAAATACTATAGTCCTTTTTTTTTTCCTTTAGAGATCTTCTGTGTTTGTCCCATGCTTTCTTGAATTCATATACTGTCCTCGTCTCTACTACATCCACTGGAAGACTTCCACGCATCTACCACTCTTTCCATAAAGAAATATTTCCGCATATTACTTCTGAATCTATCCCCTTTCATTCTTATCCTATGCCCCCTTGTTGCAGAGCTTGCTTTCAATTGAAAGAGGCTCTCCTCTTGTGCATTTATGCCATGGAGATATTTAAACATCTCTATCATTTCTCCTCTATCCTACCTTTCCTCTATTGTAATACATATTAACAGCTTTAAGTCTGTCCCCATATGGTTTATAACGAAGACCCTGACCATTTTAGTAACCACCCTCTGTACAGATTCCATCCTGTTTATCTCCTTTTGAAGGCATGGTCTCCAGAATTGTACACAATACTCTAAATGAGGTCCCACCAGAGACTTATATAGAGGCACTATCACCTCCTTTTTTCTGCTGCCCTGTGCACTCAAGCATCCTTCTGGCTTTTGCTAGTGCCTTTTCTACCAGTTTAGTCACTTTAAGATCATCAGAAACAATCATGCCCAGATCCTACTCTTCTTCCGTGGACAGAAGTACTTCACCCCTTATACGTACCACTTCCTTGGATTTTTGCAGCCCAAATGCATGACCCTGCAATTTTTAGCATGAAATCTCAGCTGCCAAATTCTTGACCATTCTTCAAGCTTAGCTAGATCCCTCCTTATGTTATCTACTCCTTCCTGGGTGACTATTCGCTTGCAAATTTTGGTATCATCCATAAAGAGGCAAACCTTACCTGACAGCCCTTCTGCAGTATCACTAACAAAGATGTTAAAAAGAATTGGACCAAGGACAGATCCCTGCGGCCCCCCACTGGTAACATTTGTCTCCTCAGAGTGAGTTGCATTACCTGTACCCTTTGTTGCCTCCCACTCAACCAGTTTCTAACACAGTCACTTTAGGGTCTATTCCTAGGATGATCAATTTATTATGTCGCCATGCGAAATGGTGTCAAAGGCTTTACTGAAATCCAAGTACACCACATCTAGGGCTCTCCCTTGGTCCAACTCTCTGGTCGCCCAGTCAAAGAAATCAGTCAGATTTGTCTTGCAAAACCTATACCAAAACCCTTTATACATAGTTTATCTGTATATAAGTTTGCTTGAAACAATCTCCTGCATGCCCCTTAACCTATTGTTCTATGTAAAATTCTCAAGTTGCGCTGTAAACCGCTTTGATTTTAGGATAAAGCAGTATAAAATCCTGTTAAATAAATCAAATTAAATAAATACCTCAGATCCTGAAACCCATTGGACTCCATAAACCTCCCTATCCTCTGCTTTAACAGAGTTTCTATTAATTTACTCACAACAGAGGTCAGACTAACTGGCCTATAGTTTCTAACCTCATCCTTATTTCCGCTTTTGTGTAAAGGCCTTTGTCCAGTTCCTCTGCAACCACTCCCGACCCTAAAGAAGCATTGAAAAGGTTTGTCAATGGAGCTGCTAGAACGTTCCCAAGTTCCTTCAATACTTTCAGATGTATGCCATCTGGCCACATCGCTTTGTCTACTTTTCATTTAGCTCTGAAGTTGGAAAGGGAGCAGCCCAGTAAGGTACTTAGAACCGATTTGGAGGGTCGTTCCAGTGAGGACACCCTCTCCTCCTTGACACCTGATCCAGTCACCCCAGCATCGGTGTCACAGTGCCCCACTCCCAAGTGGGAGGCCTGAATCCTGGCCTTGGAACGCAGCGTTTTGTGCATTCCTTGCTGCCCAGTAGATGCTGATACCCGGCTCTGCTGACACATGCCTCAAGACCACAGGGACCTTGACCTCGAGGACTCCCCGGGATGCCGTTGTGACCCTTGAGAGCCTGAAACCTCATGAGGCTCCTCAACATGGATCTCGGTCTCCGTCCCGCTCCTTGGGCACGAGATCTTTGCGGGCAAGCGCTTCTGGATCCGTGCAAGTTTTGGCCTCGGAGACCCGGCGCGGGTCACCAACCTGTCTGGAGCAGCTCAACCTCAAGTCCTCTACGGACTACTCAGACTAGGAGTCCAACAGAGAGACCTCCCCGGAGACTCGGTCACACCAGGACCTCCCCTCCAACCCTTCCTCGCCTACCCAGAGGTGGCGGTCAGCTCCTGAGGATACCTCCTTCCTGGAGTTCGTCTGGGATATGGCGTGGGCCCTAGTGCTTGCTACTAAGTCAGAGGAGAAGCCCACGCTGAGGAGCTTGATAACTTGCAATACGAAGCTCCTCTGAGGGATGCTCTTTTGGTGCCGGATCCTCCCTACTACTACTACTACTGAGCATTTGTAAAGCGCTACCAGTCGTACGCAGCGCTGCACAGACATGTAAGAGACAGTCCCTGCCCATTAGAGCTTACAGTCTAGTCAAGACAAAACACAAGACAAAACACAGAAGTTGTAAGCAGGGATAGACTAGGGAAAAGAAAAGGGGAGAAAAAGGAGATCAGCTGAATCAAGATCCAAAAGCAGCAGTGAAGAGGTGAGCTTTCAACTTGGATTTGAAAAGGGTTAGAGAGGGTGCCTGGCGTACCCACACAGGTAGTTTGTTCCAGGCGTAAGGTGCAGCAAGGTGAAAGGAGCGAAGTCTGGAGTTAGCTGTAGGAGTGGAGGGCACAGATAGAAGTAGTTTGCCAGAAGAGCGGAGTTCCCGAGGGGAACCGTCTCCTACTCCGCATGTGGGAGACCCCGGATGCGGTCCCAATTGTGAGCAAGCACCTGGATGCTATGAACAAGGTCCAGAGAGGTCCATGGTTTCAAAAAACCCAGCTTCCCAACACCTCGATGGTGGTCGCATCGGCCATGAGGAAGCTCAAGAGCCCAAAGACTCATTCGTCAGTCCCACCGGGCAGGGAGTCTCGTACTCTCGACTCCCTCGGGCGCAAGGCTTCTCAGGGCTCCATGGTGTCATGCCGCATCCAAGTTTACCAATTATGTATTGGAATGTTCCTCTGTGACCTCGCTAAGGAGTTCTGAGGCTTCGTGGCAGACCTCGACAGAGACCATCTCCGTTGCTTTCAGGCCCTCAGAGTCCATCAGGGGAATGCTCGAAGTACCTCTCGTGAGCAGCGTATGATGGCTTTGAATCTTCCGCCTGGGTGGCAGCAGGTGGCATTGGAGCATGCCGCCAGGCTTGGCTCCAGTCCTCAGAACTGGAACAGGTCCAGGAGAAGCTGCTTGGACATTCCTTGCCTTGTGGAGCAGCTATTTGGCGAGCTCATGGACGATAAGGCCGCAGAGATCGAGACAGAGTATATGACTCGTACTCGCCTCTCCCGGAAGACCTCCTCCCTCCCCAGGAAGAAGCAGCAGAACAAGAAGCCCTTCTTCCAACAAAAGGGGCTTCCGTTCAGGTCTACCCAGCCTATCCACCGGCGTCGATCCCTGTTCAGGGGCAGAGCAAGTCCACGGTCCTCACAAGCCAGAGGGCCTCAAGACCCATCCCCCGGCTCTGACTCAGCCAGCCTCGGGGTTTTGATGCCATCAGCATAGCCTCTCGCCCTCTGGCAGGACAACTATCTGTCAGGGGGCGTCTGGTCCATTTCTCCCACAGGTGGGAGTCCATCTCCACTGATGTCTGGGTTCTCCAGGTCGTTCAGGAGGGCTATCGCCTCCATCTGGACCAGGCCCCACCCCCCTGTACTTTCCCGGGAACCATGTCGGCTTCCCCAGCACCAGGCCCTCCTGAGTCAGGAACCCGCAGGCCTCCTCGAGGACAGCGCGGTAGAACCAGTCCCACCGCAGGATGGGGGTTTTACTCCTGATACTTCCTTGTCCCAAAGCGGACAGGGGGCCTTCAGCCCATCCTCGACCTGCGGAGCCTAAACAAGTTCCTGGTGTTGGAGAAGTTCAAGATGCTCTCCCTTGGAACGTTACTGCCCTACCTCCAGCAGGGCGACTGGCTATGCTCCTTGGACTTAAAGGATGCTTTCGCTCACATCCTCGTCCATCCCAAACACAAGAAATACCTCCGCTTCATGGTTCAGGGAAACCAGTACAGGGTACTTCCCTTCAGCCTTGCATCTGCTCCGCGGGTCTTCACAAAGTGCCTGGCCGTGGCTGTGGCCCATCTGTGACAGCACGGCATCTTCATCTACCCGTACTTAGATGACTGGCTCGTAACGGGGGACACGGCCTCCCAATCCAGACAGGCCACGGACTGCACCATTTGCCTCCTGGAGCATCCGCAGTTCGTGATCAATTACCAAAAGTCCCACGTCACTCCAGTTCAGTCCCTGGAGTTCATCAGGACTCGCTTGGACACCCTCCGGGCCATGGCTTTTTTTCCTCAGGACAGAATGGACCACCTCGTGTCTCTGGTGTCCGAGGTGCGGTGCTGCGGCTCCGTCCCAGCCAGGATGATGCTTTGCCTTCTCGGCCACATGGCCTCCACGGTCCATGTCATGCCCAATGCCTGTCTCAACATACGGGCGATGCAGTGGTGCCTCAGAGCGCAATGGGCGCAGTCGGCCGGCTGCCTCCCAGACCCTGTCCCGGTCTTTCCCAGCATGGCATAGTCTCTGGCTTGGTGGCAGGAGTTTCAGAATCTGCTTCAAAGTATGCCCTTCCAGGCCCTGACACATCAGGTAGTCTTGACTACGGATGCCTCCCTGGCGGGCTGGGGAGCCGACTGCAAGGGATGGCGCACTCAGGGGTCCTGGTCCCTCGAGGAGTCCCGGCAGCAGATTAACCTGCTGGAACTCTGGGCAATTCGCCTCACTCTCTGGGTTTTCAGGGACTGCTTGCAGCACCGAGCGGTGCTGGTCCAAATGGACAACTAGGTCACAATGTTCTATGTGAACAAACAGGGGGGCACCGGCTCCTACAGCCTCTGTGCAGAGGCAGTAGCCCTATGCTCCTTCGCAATGAGCCAAGGCAAGGCCATCCAGGCCACCTATATCCCGGGCCAGGACAATGCATTGGCAGACCGGTCCAGCAGGGTCCTCCGGCCACACGAGTGGTGCCTGTGACTCCAAATGGCACAGTACCTCTTCCAGAATTGGGGAACTCCGGACCTGGACCTCTTTGCCAGCCCGGCAAACTCGCAGCTTCCTCAGTTCTGCAGTTCCCTCCCGCACCGGGACAGGGTGGCCCACAATGCCTTCCTCATCTCGTTGGACACGGGGTTGCTATATGCCTTCCGCCCCACGTCCCTCATCTCCTGGACACTTTTCAAAGTCCAACAGGACAGGGCTTCAATGATTCTCATAGCCCCAAGGTGGCTCAGGCAGTCTTGGTTTCCCCCGCTGCTCCCGGTCCTACTCGGGTTCTCACCGGAGCTGCTGATGCAGAAGGAGGGTCTGCTTCTTCATCCAAATCTGATGTCCCTGTCCCTCATAGCTTGGTGGCTGAGCAGGTCGCTCTAGCCTCCTACCATCTCCCCGTGGAGATCGATGACATTCTTCTAGCCTTGTGGAAGGACTCGACCAGATGAGCTTACACCTTTGAGTGGCATCGGTTCTCGGTGTGGTGCTCAGAGCTCCAAGCGGACCCATTTTCATGCCCTATCAGCTTGGTCTTGCAGTTCCTTCTCCACCTCTCGCAATCTGGGCTGAAGTCTAAGTTGGTCAGGATTCACCTGAGTGCCATCTCAGTGAACCACCACTCTGTCGATGGAAAACCTCTTTCGGTGCTACCGTTTATCTCTCGTTTTATGCAAGGCCTGCTTCTTTCCAAGCCCCCCACCTGCCCTCCTCTGGCAGAATGGGACCTCAATGTGGTCCTCACACAGCTGACCAAGTCGCCCTTTGAGCCCATGGCTACCTGCCCGCTGCGGCATCTGTCTTTGAAGTTGGCCTTCCTGGTGGCTCTAACCTCCACCTGGAGAGTCAGTGAACTCCAGGTGCTGATGGCCGAGGTCCTGTACACAACATTCTATAGGAATTGGGTGGTCCTGCGTACTCACCCCAAGTTCCTTCTGAAGGTTGTCTCTGCTTTTCATCTCAATCAAGAGATAGTACTGCCCATCTTTTTCCTGAAGCCTCACACCTACCAGGTGTCGGCAATTCACCACACTCTGGATTGTAAGAGGGCTCTTTCTTTCTTCATGCATCGGACTCTGGCCCACCACAGGTCTGGGCAGCTCTTTGTTTCCTTTGACCCCAACCGATTGGGGCTGGTGGTCACCAAGCGTACCTTGTCCATCTGGGTGGCAGACTGCATCACCTTTGCCCAGGCCCAGGCCCAGGTTGGATTTCCCCTGGAATGCCAAGTTATGGCTCACAATGTCCGAGCGATGGCAACGTCTGTCGCTAGTCTGTGCTCTGTGCCACTGGGAGACATCTGCCGGGCCGCCACCTGGTTTTCCACTCAAACTTTCACAATGCATTATGGCCTGGAGGGGGAGTCTTGAAGGACTAGAAAAGGGGACTGTTACTTCTGGAGAGAGATCTGCAATTGTGAGTATATACTTATGGGAATTTTCTGAAAGGAATTCTTTATTTAAAGCTAATTAATCTGTGAACCCACTGTTTTTTGTTAAATCAGTCAGGGCCTAGTAGCAGCAGTTTAAGTTTAAATTTAAAACACAGAAGAGAACTTTCTGGTTACATTTCATACCCAGCAGAGAGCTTGTAGTTTAAATTTAATAGTCACTCAGGGCCTAGTATCAGCAAAGTACTTTTAGTTTAAATTTAAAACACAGAAGAGAGCTTTCTGGTTACATTTCATACCCAGCAGAGAGCTTGTCATTTAAATTTAATAGTCACTTAGGGCCTAGTATCAGCAAAGTACTTTTAGTTTAAATTTAAAACACAGAAGAGAGCTTTCTGGTTAAATTTAGAACACAGCAGAGAGCTTGTAGTTTAAATTTAGTAGTCACTCAGGGCCTAGTATCAGCAAAAATACTTTTAGTTTAACTCTTTATTACTGTATGTAATTGATGGTTCATATCTATGTCACCTTGAGGCTGTTTGCTGTCCTCTGGACGGGGATAAGAGTCTACCCGGTCTGGAGGCCTGCTATTGTTGATGTGGGGCTGTTGGTGACTTGTACTTTTGTTATAAATAAACTGATTAAATTTAAAATACAGAAGAGAGCTTTCTGGTTAAATTTAGAACCCAGCCGAGAGCTTGTAGTTTAAATTTCATAATAAGTCAGAGCCTAGCAGCAGCAAAGAGTTATAATTTAAATCAAATCAGAATATAGCTTAGTATAAAAGGCAAAACAGGGTCTGTACTCTTTGAACAACAAATAAAGTCTTCTAGAGACCTTTACAAAGAGGCTTTCTACCTAGGGGGCTAGAGACCTGTGAAACCTTTTCAATAGGTGTTAACACCAGGTGGCAGGTCAAAAGGCCATTTTGAAAGACTCCTTCTATCCAAGCAAAGACTGTTAATCACCCAGGAAGTTGGTCACAGCTTACCTCAGCAGCACAGGACAGGGTACTGTGTAGCAGCCCTCTTTTAATAAGTGTTATCTCCCTCCCTCCCCAACAACCACCCACCCCTGGGTTAATCGTAGCTTTATAGGTACTTACACATCTTAAAGGACAGGAGGTGCTCTCAGGTGAAGCTCAATACCCAAATCAGTCATACACTGAGATTAATTAAGCTTCAGGTGAACAAGGTATATTAAACGTATTAGGTACAGTTTTATTAGTATAAATATCCATAGCAACCCTTAGTAAAGATCTAAACACAAGCTTAAAACTAAGATGCAGATAGCAGTCCAGCAGCGAGATGGGGACTTTGCAGTCTTTTTCATTGAGTGTCACATGTATGATTTTCTCTCAGTTGGTGAGAGGTCTTACGTGTGCACTAGGTGCAAGGAGCTCTTTGCTCTCAGGGAACGAGTCCGTTCTCTAGATGCTAGAGTAGCAGACTTGGAAAACATAAGAAAGACAGAGAGGTACATAGACGAGACCTACAGGGATATAGTCCTGAAGTCCCACCTCCAGTCTGGCAGCATCCCTGTTGCCATGGAGGAGAGAGGTCATGTGACAGGACAGCATCACCCTGGTGTGTCAGGAAGTGATCCTGTAACTAGGACCTGTCCTCCAGGTGATGTAAAACTCTTTCGCACCGAGGAAGTTTCTCCAGGGCCATGTGCCCATGAGGGAAGGGTTAGGACAGCCATTATAGTTGGTGATTCGATCATTAGGCATGTAGATAGCTGCGTGGCTGGAGGATGTGATGATCGCCTGGTAACATGCCTGCCTGGTGCGAAGGTAGCGGACCTCACGCGCCACATAGCTCAGGTCTTAGATAGTGCTGGGGAGGAGTCTGCTGTCTTGGTACATATCGGTACCAATAACATGGGAAAATGTGGTACGGAGGTTCTGGAGGCTAAATTTAGGCTTTTAGGTAGGAAGTTGAAATCCAGAACTTCCAGGGTAGCACTCTCCAAAATGCTTCCTGTTCCACACGCAGGACCCAAAAGGCAGGCAGAGCTCCGGAGTCTCAATGCGTGGATGAGACAA
The DNA here is from genome assembly GCA_033557465.1 of Ichthyophis bannanicus. NCBI lineage: Eukaryota > Metazoa > Chordata > Amphibia > Gymnophiona > Ichthyophiidae > Ichthyophis > Ichthyophis bannanicus. Next base: position 371,045,293 of record CM066031.1, read on the forward strand.
TGGTGCAGAGATGAGGGTTTTGGATTTGTTAGGAACTGGGGAACATTCTGGGGAAAGGAGGGGCTCTTCTGAAGGGATGGGCTTAACCTTAACCGGGATGGAACCAGGCTGCTGGCATTAACCTTTAAAAAGGAGATAGAGCAGCTTTTCAACTAGATAATAGGGGAAAGCCGACAGTCGCCCAAGAGCAGATGGTTCGGAAGAATGTATCCTTGAAGGATACTACCAAAAGCAGAGGTGTTCCAAAAACGAGTAAAGTAGCCCAAATGCCCTCGAGAATGGAGCAGACAGAGCTTAAAGATCCCAAATTACCCATGTCTACCAATAGCCAAATTAATATGAATAAAATACAGTCTCTAAAATGCTTGTATGCAAATGCTAAAAGTCTAAAAAATAAGATGGGAGAGTTAGAATATATAACACTAAATGAGAGGTTAGATATGATTGGAATATCAGAGACATGGTGGAAGGAGGACAACCAGTGGGACACTGTGATACCTGGGTACAAACTATATCGTAATGATAGAGCTGATCAAATTGGTGGAGGGGTTGCGCTCTATGTTAGAGAGGGCATTGAGTCAGAAAGGATTAAAGTTTTGCAGGAAACAAAATTTGCTGTAGAATCTGTATGGATTGAAATTCCATGTAAAAAGGGAAAGGCGATAGCAGTGGGGGTGTACTATTGATCGCCTGGCCAGAATGAACAAATGGATGATGAAATGCTCAAAACAATCAAGGAAGCTAACCAAAGTTACAGTGCAGTAATAATAATGGGTGATTTTAATTACCCTGGTATCGACTGTGTCAGTGTCACGGCAGGACATGCTAGGGAGATAAAGTTCCTAGATGAAGTAAATGACTGCTTCTTGGAGCAGCTGGTTCATGAACCGACCAGAGGGGAAGCCATATTAGACCTAGTCCTTAGTGGAACACCAGATCCTAGTGCAAGAGATAAGGGTGTTGGGGCCACTTGGCAATAGTGATCATAGCATGATTGCATTTAATTTAATTAGTGGAGGAGGGATAGTAAGGAAATCCACAGTACTACCTTTTAACTTTCGAAAGGGAGACTATGATAAAATGAGGATAATAGTTAAGAAAAAAACTAAAAGGAGCAGTTGCAAAGGTTAAAGACTTACATCAAGCTTAGGTGTTGTTGATAAATACTATCTTGGAAGCCCAGACCAGCTGTATTCCACGCTTTAAGAAAAGTGGAAGGAAGTCCAAAAAACTGCCAGCATGGTTTAAAGGTGAGGTCAGAGAGGCTGTTGTTGCCAAAAAAGCATCTTTCAGGAAATGGAAAAAAGAGCCAAACGACGAAACCTGGAAACAGCACAAGCACTGGCAAGTCAAATGCAAGGCATTGATAAGCCAGGCAAAGGGAGAATTTGAGAAGAAGCTTGCTGCGGAAGCAAAAACGCGAAATAAAGACTTTTCCAAGTACAAACGTAGCAAAAAGCCTGTGAGAGAGTCAGTTGGTCCATTAGATGATAGAGGGGTTATAGGGGCAGTAAGAGGCGACAAGGCAATAGCGGAGAGACTGAAGGAATTCTTTGCTTCGGTCTTTACTGAGGAAGATGTAGGGATGTTACCCATGACTGAAGTGGTATTTAAAGGTGCAGAAGAATTGAAGGAAATATCGATACATTGGGAAGATGTATTACAACTATTAGATAAACTGAAGAGTAGCAAATCACCAGGGCCGGATGGTATACATCCAAGGGTGTTGAAAGAACTGAAATATGAGATTGCAGACCTGCTATTAGTAATCTGTGAACTATCATTAAAATCATCTCTAATACCTGAAGATTGGAGGATTGCCAATGTAACACCAATTTTTAAAAAGGGTTCCAGGGGTGATCCGGGAAACTACAGACCGGTGAGCCTGACGTAAGTTCCGGGAAAAATGGTAGAAACCATCATAAAAAATATAATTACTCAGCATGTAGATAGTCATGACCTAATGGGAGACAGCCAACATGGCTTTAGACAAGGAAGATCTTGTTTTACTGATCTGTTATGTTCTTTTGAAGGTGTGAATAAACAGGTGGACAAAGGTGAGTCGGTTTATATAGTATATCTGGACTTTCAGAAAGCCTTTGATAAGGTCCCTCATCAGAGACTTTTGGCAAAACTAAAGAGTCATGGGATAGAAGGCAGTGTACTATTGTGGATCAGGAACTGGTTAAAAGATAGAAAGCAGAGGGTATGGCTAAATGTCCAATTTTCCCAATGGAGAAAAGTGAATAGTGGTGTACCCCAGGGATCTGTGCTGGGTCCGCTGCTTTTTGACATATTCATAAATGACCTCGAAAGTGGAATAACGAGTGAGGTTATCAAATTTGCAGATGACACAAAACTATTTAAAGTTGTTAAAACCCAAGAGGATTGTGGACAATTGCAAGAGGATCTTGATAAATTGGAAGACTGGGCATCAAAATGGCAGATGCAATTTAATGTGGACAAGTGCAAAGTTATGCACCTAGGGAAGAACAACCCAAACTATAGTTACACAATGCAAAGTTCCACGTTAGGAACCACCACCCAGGAAAAAGATTTAAGCATCATTGTGGATAAAGCATAGTTACTCACCTGTAACAGGTGTTCTCCAGGGACAGCAGGAATCAGTCCTCACACATATGGGTGACGGCACCGACGGATCCCACGCGGAGCATTTCCCCAACTTTCAAAGAAAGCCTTTGGGAATGCCAGCACACATGCATGGTCCCCTTCGCGCCCAAGGGTGCCATCTTACTCAGTCAGGTGCCATAGCCATAGCCCATTCAAGATGATGGCAAAAATATACAGCAACTCCAAACGGAGGATGGAAGGTTGTGAGGACTGATTCCTGCTGTCCCTGGAAAACACTTGTTACAGGTGAGTAACTACGCTTTTTCCAGGAAAAAGCAGGAAGTCAGTCCACACATATGGGACTCCCTAGCTACAGGCTACCGAGGACCTGTAAAAAAAGGCACGGCATCATCGTGACCAGTTGACAGTGAAAGCCGAAGGCAGCACGAGGGCCCCGGGTCCATGGATGGCAATGTTCCTGATATCTTTTAAACAGTTCCTGATCTACAATAGTACACTGCCTCAAATCCCATGATTTTTTAATTTGGCCAAGAGTCTCTGAAGAGGGAACTTGTCAAAGCTTTTCTGAAAATCCAGGTACACTATGAGCCTGGTTCCCCCTCTGACTCTCGCAGCACGGCTAGAGCAGCAGGACGTGGCGGGTTGGTGGAGGGTGGGAGGGGGCAGGTTCTGGGCAGAGCGGGGGCGGGCCAAGGCAGCATGACATACAGGGCCAATTCAGGTCACGTCCCTTTATATCCTGCTGGTTCAGATGGAACACACTGATAAGTCCACCTCAAAGGTGGAATATTCAGCACAAACTGGGCGATTGGGGCCAAACTTCCCCCCCCCCCATCCCCCTTGGCTGAGGCCGGGTGCAGGGAGGTCCCCACAACCTGATTCAGGCCCCAACTGGCCAGCCATGAGTCAGACGGCGGGGAAGAGGGGGGTCTGCACTGTGGGAGCTAGGGGAGTCTGCAGGAAGGACATCCCTGCAGGTATGCAGGGGCACACCGGGCCGTCCTCAGGCCCAATTCTGTATATTGCTAGAATCGGGCTACACGTCAGCCGGCACACCTCTGTCTACCTGTTTATTTAAATCTTTAAAAAATATATAACAAATTAGTAAGACATGACTTTTCTTCGCTAAGTGCATGTTGTCTTTTCCCATTAAACCATGACTGTCTACATGTTCAGTAATTTTATTCAGCTTGATACTGATGTCAGGCTCACCAGTCTATAGTTTCCCAGATCATTCCTGGAACCCTTTTTAAAAATTAGCATTATATTGGCCATTCTCCAATCTTCAGGTACTACAGATGATTTTAATGATAGTTGACAGATTATTAATAGTAGATCTGCAATCTCATATTTCAGTTCTTTCAACACCAATAGATGTATACCATCCGGTCCAAATAATTTGCTACTCTTCAGTTTATTAAGTAGTTGTAATACATCTTCCCGGTTTATTGATATTTCTTTCAATTCTTCCGATACATCACCTTTGTATTCCATTTTAGGCATGGGTAACGTCCCTATATCTTGTTCAATAAAGATCGAAGCAAAGAATTAATTCAGTCTCTCTTCTATGGTTTTGTCCTCACTTAGTGCCCTTTTACCCCTCTATTAGTCAATGGTCTAACTGACTCTCTCATGGTTTTTTTTGCTATGAATGTACTTGAAAAGAGTATTTTGTGTTTTTACTTCCATGGCAAGCTTCTTTTCAAATTCTCTCTATGCTTGCCTCATCAATGCCATGCATCTAACTTGCCAGTGCTTATGTTTCTAGTTTTCGTCATGTGGCTCCTTTTTCCATTTCCTGAAAGATGCCTTTTTGGCTACAATAGCCTCTCTGACCTCACCTTAAACCATGCTGGCAGTTTTTTTCCCTTCCTTCCACTTTTCTTAAAGCGTGGAATACATCTGGTCTATGCTTACAAGGTAGTACTTTTAAACAACGTTCTGCTTGATGTAAATCTTTAACCTTTGCATTTGCCTTTTTTTGTTTTTTTCTTAACTATTTTCCTCATTTTATCATAGTCTCCATTTTGAAAGTTAAAAGATAGTACTGTGGATTTCCTTGCTGCATCTCTTGTATAATAATGAGTGGGTTGCTGTTGGACAATGGACAAATTATTTGTGAAGTTAAACAGCCCTGAGCTTAGAACATAAGATATGCCATACTAGGTCAGACAAACGTTCATCAAGCCTAGTATATTGTTTCCAACAGTGGCCAATCGAGATCACAAGTGCCTGTCAAGTTCCCAAAAAGGTACGCTGATTCCATGCTGCTTATCACGGGGTAAGCAGTAGATTTCTCTGGTCCTCTTTAATAATGGTTTATGGACTTTTCCTCCAGGAACTTGTTCAAATCTTTTTTAAACTCAGCTACACAAACAGTTTTTACACATCTTCAGGTAATGAATTCAAGAGTTTGATTACGCATTGAGTGAAAAAAATATTTTCTCTGATTTGTCTTAAATGAACTAAATTGTAGCTTCATTGTGTGTAACCTAGTCTTTCTACTTTTTAACGGAGTAAACATCCAAGCTATGTTTACCCATTCCATTCCATTATTTTATAGACCCCATCATATCTCCCCTCAGCCATCTTTTTTTCCAAGTTGAAGAACCTAACCTTTTAAGCCTTTCCTCCTTCGGTCTTTACTGAGGAAGATGTAGGGATGTTACCCATGACTGAAGTGGTATTTAAAGGTGCGGAAGAATTGAAGGAAATATCGATACATCGGGAAGATGTATTACAACTATTAGATAAACTGAAGAGTAGCAAATCACCTGGGCCGGACGGTATACATCCAAGGGTGTTGAAAGAACTGAAATATGAGATTGCAGACCTGTTATTAGTAATCTGTGAACTATCATTAAAATCATCTCTAATACCTGAAGATTGGAGGATCGCCAATGTAACACCAATTTTTAAAAAGGGTTCCAGGGGTGATCCGGGAAACTACAGACCGGTTAGCCTCACGTCAGTACCCGGAAAAATGGTAGAAACCCTCATAAAAAATAAAATGACTCAGCATGTAGATAGTCATGGCCTAATGGGAGACAGCCAACATGGCTTTAGACAAGAAAGATCTTGTCTTACTAATCTGTTATGTTTTTGTTTTTTTTTACCAGAGAAGAGCCCCCAAAATGGTAAAGGGGATGGAAGGATACTCCTATGAAGAAAGGCTAAAAAGGTTAGGGCTCTTTAGCCTGGAAAAGAGACGGCTGAGGGGAGATATGATAGAAGTCTATAAATTAATGAACGGAGTGGAACGGGTAAACGTAGATCGATTGTTTACGTTATCAGAATATAGAAAGACTAGGGGACATGCAATGAAGCTACAGGGTAAACTATTTAAGACTAATAAAAGAAAATATTTTTTCACTCAAGGTGTAATCAAACTCTGGAATTTGTTACCTGAGGATGTAGTAAAGGCTGTTAGTGTAGCTGGGTTAAAAAAAGGTTTGGACAAGTTCCTGGAGGAAAGGTCCATAAACCATTATTAAGAAGGGACCCAGGATATCAATGCTTGACCCAGTACAAGCATTGCGGAACCTGTGTCCTTTGGGGAAACTGCTAGGTACGTATGACCTAGATTGGCCACTGTTGGAAACAGGATACTGGGCTTGATGGACCTTGGTCTGACCCAGTATGGCATATCTTATGTTCTTATGGGTATCCTTGCATCCCCATTACCATTTTGATGGCTCTTCTCTGTACATTTTCTAATTTTGCTATATTGTTTATAAGATATGGCGACCAGAATTGCACACAATATTCAAGGTGTGGTCACACCATGGAATGATACAGAGGCATTATAATATCCTTTGTTTTATTCTTCATTCTTTTCCTTATGATTTCTAGCATTCTCTTTGCTTTCTTGGATGTGGCTGCACACAGGGCAGAGGGTTTCTAAGTATTTTCCACGATGACACCTAAATCCTTTTCCTGGGTGGTAGTTCCTAATGTGAAATCTTTCGTGTAATCATGGTTTGGGTTGTTCTTCCCTAAGTTCATAACTTAGCACTTGTCTACAGAAAATTTCATCTGCCATTTGGACGTCAAGTCTTCCAATTTATCAAGGTCCTCTTGCAATTTTGTGCCATCAGCAAATTTGATCACCTCACTCGTTATTCACATTTTCAGGTACATTTATGAATATGTTAAAGAGCAGCGGGCCCAATACATAGCCGAACTTCAAGCAAAACCCACAATTCGTTACCTGGGCGTTACACTGGATCAAAACCTTGACATGAAGGCACACATAGCTAACACTGTAAGAGCAATCTATTTCAAGATCCGTTCACTCAGACATCTACGCCCCTTGCTTGAACCGGAAGACTTTCAGACAATTTACCAGGCCCTGATAATACCACATCTGGATTATGCCAATGCCATATTACAAGGTCTCCCACAATCCACCTTGAATCCCTTACAACTTGCCATGAATAGTGCAGCGAAGGTTCTCCAGGGGTCATCTAAAAGAGACCATGTGACGCCCCTTCTAAAGCAGTTACACTGGCTTCCTGTACAAGCCAGGATCTTATTCAAAACAGTGCTGCTGACATTCAAAGCGGTCAATAAGCTCTCTCCATCTTCACTTTCTGACCTTATCCAAGGAACAGCGCCTAATAGACCAAGAAGATCCACTGCGATAAATATGCTATCATTGCCGAGAGAATTAACAAAATGCACTTCAATAACCGCAAACAGGGCCTTCAGTCTCTGCCCCCCAAGATTCTGGAATTCATTACCAACAAACATCAGGGCAATCACTAACCTAACCCAGTTTAGGAAGGCCCTTAAATACTTCCTTTTCATTAAATATTTCCCAGAGAACAATGAACCACATCCCCACTCAAATACTTACAACTGTCCCACCACACCCTGTAAGCCAGGCGTCCACACCATGTAAGTAGTCCTTGACCATTAAATCTCTTGCTATGTCTTATGTGACTTCATTGTGTAAATAGTTACCTTTTGTTATCCAAGTTGTTTCTCCTGTTAATTGTAAACTCAGACCTATGTACCCTGTCTGATTGTTATGTTCCATGTAAACCGCGCTGATGCTGAATAGTGCGGTATAGAAGAAATTGTAAATAAATAAATAAATAAATAGTCCCGTGGAACTGCACTATTCACCTTTCTCCATTGAGAAAATTGGCCATTTGGCCCTACTCTCTGTTTTCTGTCATTTAACCATTTCCTGATCCACAATAATACACTGCCTCCTATCCCATGACTTTTAGTTTTGCCAAGTCGCTGATGAGGGCTACCTTGTCAAAGACTTACTTAAAATCGAGATACACTATATCAACTGGCCTACTTTTATCCACCTGTTTATTCACACATTCAAAAAAATATAACAGATTAACAAGACAAGACTTTCTTCGTCTAAGTTCATGTTGTTTGTCTCCCATTCAACCATGACTATCTACATTTTCAGTAATTTTATTCTTTATAATGGTTTCTACTATTTTGCCCGGTTCTGATGTCAGGGATCTAGTTTGTAGCTTACTGGATCACCCCTGGAACCCTTTTGAAAAAATTGGCGTTACATTGGCCATTCTCCAGTCTTCAGTTGCTACAGATGATTTTAATGATAATTCAGTGATTACTAATAGTAGGTCTCATATTTCCATTCTTTCAGCACCCTGGGATGCATACTGTCTGGTCCAGGTGAATTGCTATTCTTTAGTCTATCAAATAGTTGTAATACATCTTCCTGATTTATTGACATTTGTTTCAATTCTTCTGATACATCACCCCTTTAAATACCATTTCGGGCATGCTAATAACAGTATCGTTGCTGCTGTGACTGAACAGATGCAGCAATGGCAGATTTTTTTCAACATGCAGGCAGGGCGCAGGGCCTCTAATGGAGTGGGTCCATGTATGGTCAACATGCCTGCACATGTCTAGAGCTGGTTCTGCCAAGGAAATGTGGCTGCGGTGTTCACCTTTGGTTGAAGAGGAGAAATATTGAAAGGGAAGTTCATGGGAGGAAGGTTGGGTTAGAAGGAGCATGGAGGCCAGGACCTTATGACAGTAGAAGGGAAGAGACAGCTACTGGTCATAGAGGAGGAGGAAATATAAAGACATGCAGGATACGGTGGAGACGGGAATCGGAAGGTGCAGATAAATGCTGGATATGGGGAGGGGTCATAGACAGAGGGAGAGAAGATATTGAACACAGGAGAGGTAGCAATAGGGGGGTGGAGGGAAAATGCTAGACATGGGAAGAGCTGAGAGAGAGGGAAGATACTGGGCACAGGGAGCATAAAAAAGATGGAAGAGAGATGCTGGACACGGGAGAGTCAAGAGCTACAGAGGAGAGCAACTGGACAGGAAATAAGGAGATTGAGTGGAGATGCTAGACATGAGAGGAAATAGGTGGGAATGCTGGACATGGGGAGATAGGGATACTGGATACAGAAGGGGGGATATGACACGAAAGAGGTGTGGAAGCTGGGGGCAGCAGATATTGGATGGGAAGATGGATTGTGAGGACAAAGGGAGGGGAGAGATTTTGGACAGTGAGGATTGAGAGAGGAGAGATATGGGCAAAGCAGGGAAAAGAGACTCAGGAATAGGAGCCTGAGTAAAGAAAGATGGGGACTGGGGAGGAAGGGGGGGGGGGGGGTTAGGGTTGAGGCTGAAAAGTAGTAGATTGAAGAAAAGATGGTAAGAAAAAGGTGAAATTAAAAAATACATGGAAAAAAGCTGAAAAGAAAAAGATCAGTGTTAGAGATGGATGTAAAAGTGAGAAGTAGCAGATGGACTTGAGACCGTGGAAATATGAGAAGATGCAGGAAAGCAGAAACCATAGACTGGAACCAACATGATTAGAAAAATATAATGGCCAGATAGCATAGCTGAAAAAAATGTATTTCAATTTACTAATTAGAATATGCCAGTTTTTGTAATTTAATATCTTTACATGTATCTTTTTCTTTCTCTGGTTTGGCTTCTTGGGGTCCTAGTTTAATTTTTGTCAACATATTTCTATTTTTAATTTATAGTCATTTATTCTGTACTTGATGAGGGTCTATTTTAGGTTTAAAGTATGTGACCGAGGCCAGGTGTTCTCTTAGCATGGAGTTTCTATGTAGGAATCTGACTTGTTCAGTTTCCTCAGTAGGTATTTGGATGTTCTAGGTTCCTCTGAAATATCTATGGTGCTTCACTTTTCTTGGTATGTCCCTTGTTTTGTGAATTTTGGAAGTTAATGCTCATATGGATTGGATAGATTTGCTCTATGGGTCTTTGGTGTGGAGTCAACTGTAGGGTGTTGGTTGGGGGGTAGTGGAATATGGATTGTCTTCAAAATTTTCAGTTTTGTGTTCTTGATCCTGCCAATTTGAAATTTTAAAATATTTTGTCATTTCAAATTCACAGAAATCTTAAATTTTTAAGGACATCTCAGTTTAATTTTGTTTAGTAGTCTGATAGCATCACTGCTGCTGATATCTGTGCTTTTCCAGCTCTAGCACAGTGTAATCCAGCCTGGGCACTATAATCTTGAAGTCACGGCTATCAAGATCAGTTTTTCTTTATCTTTATCTTTATTGTCATTTGATATACCGCCCTAAGCAGCAAGGCATCAGAGCGGTTTACAAAAATCTAAATTAAAAATAAGGAAAAGGAAAAGAACGCCAATCATATATAGGATAGGACAGAAAAGAAAGAGAATGAAGAGAGCAATGGATGGACGGGGAGGGGAGGAGAAGAATTTAGACTAAGGGAACGAGATAAGGGGGAGACTGCTCAGGGGAAGGGGAGGGAAGATCATAAGCCATATGAAACAGGTATGTTTTGAGCTGAGATTTGAACTGTAGAAAGGAGGTCTCTGCACGTAGTGAGGAAGGTAGGAATAAATGTGAATGATAATCTAAAACTAAGAATAAGGGGACATAAAAACATAGAGAACCTACAGAGACATATGGATAATCACATATAAAATAATACTCATATAACAATTCAATGATGCGAACAAGGTGAGAGACTTACCAACTAGTGTGTAATACAAACAATAAAAACCTGGAGGAACATATAAAATAGAGACATCAGAAATAATAAAACTTGGAACTCAGTCAGTTGTAGTGTAAATTATAATTGGCAAACTAGAAGGAGCAACAAGAGTGCCCTAGTGACCAACCATGGAGCAGAGGCAGGACCCCAGTAAAAAAAAATTGCAATGCACTGAACACATTGAAATTAACACAAGGCAAGCTGTGCAGCCAAAAAATGAATAAGAAATTAATTGTTCTGCAGAGAAACTTGGAAAACAATGTAAACCCCAAAAAAGGAAGAAGAACTTACCGTTAAGTGTACACAGAGTCAAAAAATGCTAGAAAAAAGCGCCCAATGGAATTGAGACTAAAGAGGGCTGGCCTTTAAATACAGAAAGTTTTGCTGTGCTGTTTGTACCCATGGTTAATAAATATATGTATATGCAGAACCAGAATACTTCTAATTGAATAAGAACAAAATACAAAGTGGCTAAAAAGGAGCGATAAGCAATCAAAATAATCAGCTCCGTGGACAACAGTGTGATTGACATATTGAAACAATCAAAAGCCAGACCGGAAGATCGGCAGAAATTAATCCATAGGTGCCAACTAGCTAACAGTAGGGTCAATGCCTGCATGTAAAGAGATGTGAAAAAAATACAATCATTTGCAATAAGACTTTATTATAAAAAATTGCAATGGGAAGAAAATCGCGAAAATGGGAACTATCCAATGCTAGTTTGTGTGTAAAATCACTCTAACTAGAAGCAAATAAAAAGCAAAACCGAGGCACAATCTTATACAAAAGTAAAATGTAAATCATTCCAACTATTTGGCTACATAAAAATATAATGAAACAAAATTAAAAAGAAGATATTAAAAGGGGAGGCAGCAGTTATAAAATGGGTTCATACGTAAGATGTGCTCAGAATGAAAAGTCCCGGTCAAATATAATTCTCTAGATAAAAAAACAAAATTAATGAATAATAGAAACACTATTATAATATTGATTGAAACATCATATCAGAAGTAAGTGGGAACCAGCCAGATAAGAAGCGAAAATGAGCACCTGCGCATGTAAGATAAAACTGCAGTGGAACTATATTTTAAAATCATGAGGGAGATGAGGGCTAAGGAAACCATATCCTGTGGTGCCGAAGAATAGTGTATGAAATAGACAAAGTAAAAACAATCAAAGTAATGTGTGAAGGAGATGAAAGCCAGATCATATTATCGAACATGCTAAAATAATTAAAGATTGATGCTGCCATAGTTAAAGGGGGGAGGGACGGGGGGTTTAAATAACCAAAGAAAATAATTATACAAATGAATTATCCAATGTATAAAAAAGTGGTTAAAGGTTACTTGGATAAATAATGTATAAATAATAATAAAAAAACATTGTAAAAATAGGAAGGGGGAAGGAGGAAGAGGGGGAGAGTGGAGGAAGGAGGCAGAGGGGGAAAGAAAGGGGGAGGGGAAGGGGAAAGCAATGGAGGGAAGGGGAGGAGAGGGATGGGGAGGGAAGAAGGGGAAAGGGGAAGAGGAAGGGGAAAGGAAAAGGGAGGGGGAGAGGGGAAGGGGAAAATCAGTTGGAACAAGAGAAGAAAAAGGGGGGAAGGGGAATAAAACCCCTTAAGAATCTGTAAGTAAATGGAAAAAAAGGGGGGTAAATGCATAACAATTCAAAAAAGTGCATATCAAATCCAAAAATTAAAAGGAGAAAATGGTTAAAAACTAGGAGAACCAAACCAATAAAAAACTAAAGAATCAAAAAAAGAAACAAATTAAACAGAGGGCCATTAGGAGGCACAAAGATCAAAAGGAACCATATAAAAGTTCATAAGAAGACTGAAAAATCAATCTCCTGATTCAGTCCACCAGGATGGAGGGAATCCAGCTCAAAAATCATCCTTTGTTCCAACCTCTGGAGAGTCTTATCCTGATCTCCACCTCACCAGTGTGGCTTAACATGTTTGAGAACAACAAATTTAAGAGCACCTAATGAATGAGAAGCTTGCAACCAATGAGAAACCAATGTGTTTTGGACAGCACAACAATGGATGGCGCTTCGGTGCTCAATGATTCTTATTTTAATGCTGCGCCTGGTTTTACCATTATAAACCAGATTGCATGGGCATTATATTAGACTGATCACACTTTCTGTGTTACAATTGGTAAAACTGGTCAGGGTAATCTTTTTCGCATTCTTAGGATACACAAAGGAACCCTTAGACATCATAGCCATTGGGCAAACAGAGCAAGACCCACACTTGAAGTGGCCTGTTGTAGGTGGCTTCCTCTGGGCAACAGGTAACACGGAAGGCACTAGAATGTTAGATAAGTTCAGATTTCTTTTAAAAGCAATAGTGAGCTCCTGCTCTTCAAAACCAGGAATTATTAACCTTTTGTTTTTATCTTCTGGACGCACTTTGATTATGATGCAATTTTAGTCTTTTATCAATTATTTATTGATTTCCAGTCTTTTATGATTTATTTATATTTATTTTTATTTTTACATTTTTTATCGTTTTATCAAAGGTTATTCATTCCCCTGAAGAAGGCCCCCGGCTGAAACACGTGTCGGCCTAACCTCTCTAGTCCATATCAATAAAGGTACCCTTCCACGGTGCGTTGTCGTCCTGTTCCTTGTGTTCCCAATATGAAGATAACACATACAGTTGATGAGTGCACTCAGGGAAGGATATGTTTGAAGAAATAGATTTTAACTAATCTAGTAGATGCTTCTGCAATTCCATGAAGAAAGTTAATGCTACTGAACTAGGTTGTCTTTATTGTAGCATTTTGTTTTTGCAAGAAAGGTAGGAGGGGAAGGCGAAATGGAGATTATCCTGGGAATCCCCAGTTACACATAAAAGAGCTTTCCTTAGGCACATTTGTTACCATCCGCAACCCACCCTTCCTATGAATTGAAGGCTTTTACATACCTTATTGTATGAGACTCTATGGGCCTCATTTTAACATCGAAGCCCCGGCCCTCCGTGTGTCCGGAATGAGCCTGATAAGTTCTCAGGCTCATTCGGAGCCAAGGGGCTGCGGTGGCCCGGAGCATCAGCTCTCGACTGACCTCTGTCCGGATTTAAAGGAGGACTCGACATTGCCTCCATCGACATTTCAAGGGGACCCATCCAAGCACCAGGCTAAGCCTCATGTGCATTGGCATCAGAGCTCCTCCCATTGGCATCAGAGCTCCTCCCAACGTGATGTCAAGAGCAATGGCTGTGAATGGCCCACCAAAGTGCCCTGGCAAGAGGATTCGACCCCCAGAGTGCTGGAGGGGTAACGACCATCTCCTGATGACCGAGACCCTGCTGATACCCCTACAGGGATTCCAGAGACAGTAGTGGGAGTGGCTGCGGGCCCACGGTCTTGAGAAACAGCAGTCATGAAGGAACAGCTCTGGGCCCTGGTGGCCCATATGGCTGCGGTGCTGGCAAAACAGCAGGCTGATGCTTTGGTGCCCATGACATCACCACTGCAAATTCTGCAGCCGACCCTCGACACCATTCCCAGTGGGACCCATTCGAGCGTGTCTGAGTCCAATGTCCCAACAAAACCTCAAAAGCACTCATTGCTTCATCAATCCCATTGATGCTCCACCTCCTTGCACAGCCAGAGTGAGCGCTGGGCAGAATCTCGGTGATACTTTGACTTTCTTTCGGAGTCTAACTCTAATGGCTGGGCAGCCGATGTGGTCCTGTCAGAAAGCAGGTCCCCTGAATTCCTGTCAGACCCCTCTCCTCTGCATGATTGACAGAAGATCCCCCCTAGTCCATCCAGGACTTTGTGAGGGCTATGTCCAAGGCCATCCAATTTTCACTGGAGGCGGAGGATGAACTCAGGGCGGAGGAGCTGGACAGCCTCCAGTATCCCTTGGCCCCTAAGGAGACAGTAACAGTGCCGGTGCACTGGATCCTACAGAGGCTGCAGATGAGGTTGTGGGAGAACCTCTTCACAGTGCCCACTGTCAGCAGGAGGTTTGACTCAATGCACAGTGTCCAAAAGGCCGCAGGGTTTGAAAAGCCTCAGCTCCTGCACCATTCCTTAGAGGTAGAATCTGCGCTGAAGAGAATCAAGAACAATAAGGCTCATTCCTCGATGTCCCCAGGCAGAGGGGCCAGGATGCTGGACTTCTTCAGTAGGAGATGCTTTCAGAGCTCTTTGCTGGTGGCCAGGGTTCTCTTGTACCAGTTATATATGAGCATGTTCTTGAAGGACATCATGCTGGATCTTGGCTCATTCCTCCCCCGTAGAAGATAGACTCCTATCGTGCTCTGGTGGGCCTTGGCAAGGACTGTTCAAAGTACATGGTTTGGGTGACTTACAACGCCTTTGAGTCAGCCTGCAGGGTGACGGCAGTGGGCATTGGAGTCTGCTGGCTCATCTGGCTCCAATCTTCCGACTTGGAACAGTCAGTGCAAAACAAGCTTGCAGATGTGTCTTGCCCAGGAGAGAACCTCTTTGGAGAGCAGGTGGAGGCAAAAGTTGGCGATATAGAGAAGCAGCACATTACTCTCTCCAGCTTCTGGAGGAAGAGGTATCAGGGAGTCAGAAGAAGACCTACTACTAGCGTAAGTGCCAATTCTTCCAGAGCCCTCAGAGCTCTCAGCAACAAGAGAAGCCTCAGAAGGCTCAGCCTACTCCACAGCCCAAGCCGGGGGCAGGGTTTTTACTCATTCCTTCAGAACATAACCAGTCTACCGGTGTCTACGGAGGGAAATCCTCTGGTAGGGGATGGCTCACCCTTTTTGCCCACAGGTGGCCTCTTATAACCTCGAACTCATGGGTGCTGCAAGTGGTCCAAAGCAGCTACATGCTGCACTTTGCTGAACTGTTGTCCCCTTCCCCCCTCAATCTTCTGCATCTCAACCTCTTCCAGGGAGAAATTACTTTCCTTCTGGCTGATCTCGCCATAGAACCTGTACCTCCAGCTCAGGTCAGGCGGGGGTTTTACTTTAGGTACTTCCTGGTCCCCAAGAAGATGGGGGGGAGGGGGGTTTCAGCCCATCCTGGACCTCATAAAGCTCAACACCTTCCTGATGCAGGAAAAATTCAAGATGGTCTCTCTGGGGACCCTGTTCCCTTATCAGAGAGAAGATTGGCTACGCTCCCTGGATCTCAAAAATGCATATACGCACATACCAATCCAACCTGCCCACAAGAAGTATCTCTGATTTCTCCTTGGGGAACAGCATTTCCAGTACTATGTGCTATCCTTCGGTCTGGCCTCGGCGCCCCATGTTTTGTGGTGGAGAAGCAGCCGCTGAGGGCAGAAAAATAAAGGGAAAACTGCCTTTTATTTCTTTTACCCATAAAACTGCAGGCACTGAAAGGGTTAACACCAACACTAAAGGTAAAGGTTTCTCACAGAGAAGTGCAGACCTAAGCACACGCCCTGTTCCCATGGAGATAGAGGGAGGAGAAGGGAGTGGTTTGGGGGTGGAGTCAAAGGGGATAGGACAGCCCCACACATTTAGGAACAGAAGCTGCACTCATACGGAGGAGAAGAAGGAGAAGCAAGAGAAGGAGGAAAGTAGAGAGAAGGAGAACGCACGAGGGGATCTATACAGAGAGAGGACACAGAGAGAGAGGACACGAGGGTTCCAGGAAGGAAGGACAAGAAACACATGGAAACCCCTTGCACAGAAGCAATTGAGAACCAGAAGCAAGGAGCTGACAAGGCCAGTGGAAAGCTCAGGAGAGGAGTCCTCAGAGGAGGAAATATTCTCTAAGAGTTCATGGCTCAACTCTTCTCCTAGTAAGGATTCTACAAGGAGGAAAAGCAGCACCAATAAGGTGAGCCCTTTACAACTTTTGAAAGGCTTACTAGACAAAGAAGGTTTTTCCTGCCCTTCCCCCACAAGCTCACATACTGTTAAGGGTACCTGGGAGAAGCTCCTAAAGGCTGTGCAAGCTAGTGAGGCTTCTCAAGAGGATACCAGGGGAAACAGTTACCAGGAAGAGTCTAGTGTGGAGGATATGGACTTGGGAGACACTGTGGATTTAGACAATGTCTCAGATATGGAAATAAGCTGTGCAATCTGTGCTAAAGAAGTATAAGGGAACCAAATAGGGTTTTGAAAGCAGAGAGAAACCCAGTTGGTCTTAATTACTGAATGCATCTGTGTTAACTCGTGCTGAAGGAAAAGAACTGAAGGAAGTTGGTTACCTGGAAGGAACCAGAAGTTCTTTTACAAGGACATTTTAAAGCCCATTACTTTTTAGCTGTGCTTTTAAAAGTAGCTGCCCTGTTTAAAGCTGCTTGGGAAGAAGTTGTGCTGAAAGTTTGTGTCATAATTGGAAAAGAATTCTATTGCTTGGGAAAGTATCTAGGTGGGCCAGGAAGCCTTTCTACACCTACTGTGAAGTAACAGAGGATTGTATAGCGCCTCCTGGAGACCAGGAAAGAGGATACTGCTGTAAATAGAGTTTTATTAGAAAGCAAGATTCAACGCTGTATCAAGCCAAGGACTGTATAATAGGCTTGTGTGCTGTTATTTGGAGAAGTATCCTGAAATTTACTTTGGTCAGCTTCAATCAATTCTTGTCAAAGAATTCAACCGGCTAGGAAATCCTTGTTTCTAAAAATAAAGAAATATTCCTGCGACCTTGCACTTGGCTCTAATCCTTTCGGGGACACAACTACATGCTATTGGGCTAATTTCAACAAAGGTCAATCGGAGCCTCCCCTGTAGCCCTAGGCAACCACCTGGCCACACGGGGGCGCGCCGACAGTTTTCACAAAGTGCCTCGAAGTGGTGGCCACCTGTCTCAGGACACTGGGTATATTTATCTTCCCTTATCTGGATGTTTGTCTTCCCTTATCTGGATGACTGACCCATAAAGAACGCCACTCCAGAGGGAGTCTGGCAGTCAACCAAGTTGACCATTCAGGTGTTCAAGCTGTTGAGGTTTGTGGTCAGCTACCCCAAGTCCCACTTTCAGCCCACTTAATGACTGGAGTTCATAGGGGCTCTCCTCAATACATCTTAGACTCTATCCTTTCTCGTACAGGACCGTCTGCAGTGGCTGCCGGCCTTGGTCTGCGATACCCAGCAAAGACGTCAGGTAACAGCTCATGGGATGTTGATTGTTCTC
Organism: Ichthyophis bannanicus; assembly: GCA_033557465.1. NCBI lineage: Eukaryota > Metazoa > Chordata > Amphibia > Gymnophiona > Ichthyophiidae > Ichthyophis > Ichthyophis bannanicus. Next base: position 371,063,004 of record CM066031.1, read on the forward strand.
GTCATATGGCCTTGACAGTGCATGTCATTCCCCTGGTGTGTCTGTCAATGAGACAAGTTCAATGGACTCTGAGGACTCAGTGGAAGCAAGCCACTGGCTGTCTCCGGGATAGGGTGGTGGTCACTGTACCCCTGGTCCAGTCTTTACACTAGTGGTTGGACCCTTAGAACCTACTCAAGGGCCTTCCTTTTTAGAATCTGGCTCCTCAGCGGACCCTGATGATGGAGCTGGGTTGGGGAGCGCATCTGGATGGCCTCTGCACACAAAGCGTTTCATCTGAACAGGAGAGCCTCCATCAAATCAATTCCTTGGAACTACGGGCCATAGCAAATGCCCTCAGGGAGTTCCAGAATTGCCTCACCAACCAGGTTGTTCTGATTCAGACTGACAATCAGATGGCAGTGTACTATATAAACAAGCAGGGAGGCACAGGGTCCTTTCTCCTGTGCTGGGAAGCAGTCTGCTTGTGAAAGTTTGTTGTCGCTTATGGTATGAAATTGATAACCATCTATCTGCCTGAGGAGCTGAACTCCTTGGTAGACTAGCTGATGTTGGGGTTTTTCTGGGCTTCCCCTAAGATTATTTAGGGATTTTCTATTTTTGTTTTGGCTGTTTGTGTTCGACCCCAACATACATATACAGGACTTTAAATAAATTGCTCATGCCACCATAAAAGCATAGAAATTGTTTTATTTAATTTTCCAGGTCTGTAACAACACAAGCTTTGCTTTTAATAAGGTACAAATTTCGATATCAAACCATAGCATAACAAGCAAAGCACCTGGCTTAAGTATAAACAGTCCCGGAGACAGAAAACAGCCTCACTCCAATGAGATCAGCTAATGTCTGTCTGTCTATTAAAATTTCTTCTCCATTTTATATCCATTTTTAGGCTTAAATTGCTGATTAATAGATTTCCTCTTTTTCTTATTCTCCATTATTTCAGGCGAATCTGCTTCCCGATCCTTTACCCTCTGTTTTTCTCTGTAGCATCCTGTCTATTCCAGTCTCACTCGCCTTGTCGCTGTGTGCTGGCTCTGTATCCTGTAGATTAAGTTCTTCCCTTTGTTCAGTCAAGAGGCCCATGTGTCCTTTCATTAGCTGTATAGCCTTCAAAGCTGCTCATTGTCTCAGCTCTGGGACCAATATTAGCTCATTTTACAGCTCAATCTTTGCTGATTTTGCTGAATTTGCAGTTTCAGTGTGAAAAAGTCAGAGCAAGTTGTTTCTTAGGCCTGAGCTATAGACGTTAGCACAAGATGGATTCAACCTGTAATAAAGGTACCTGAAGGGGATTCATTTTTTCCCCACACTGAACCGTGTCCTCCAGCTGCACAAGTGGATCCTGCACAGGGAGGTTGCGGCCTGGATCTTTCAGGAGTGGGGTACCCCTTCGATAGATCTGTTCGCTACTCCGCGCTATGCCCAAGTGGATCAGTTCTGTTCCAGGGCCGCTTCGAATGGCAGGCTAGCACTGGATGCTTTCCTCCTGCACTGGGGAGTGGGCCTGCTATACATGTATCTTCCAATTCCTCTCATAGTGAAGACCTTGCCGAAACCTCAGGCAGGCAGGGGCACAATGATCCTCATTGCACCGTATTGGCCCAGACAACCATGGTTTCCCTTTCTGCTTCAGCTCTGCAGTTGGGCTCTGCTCCAGATCTTATCTCCCAGGAGGACAGGAGCTTTCTCCACCCCAGCGTCCAGTTCTTGGCCCTCACTGCGTGGATGTTGAGCACTTATTTTTGTCAGACCTTAACCTGCCTGGGGGGCAGAGGTTTTGTTGGCCTCGAGGAGGGCTTTGAGAAGGAGGTCTTACGCTTTCAAATGGAGGAGATTCACCTCCTAGTGCGCTGATCGGGCTCTGAATCACTTTTATTGCATTGTTGACAGGCTGCTTGAGTATCTTCTGCACCTCTTGGAGTCGGGGTCTCATCCAATTCTATCAGAGTCCACCTGAGCGCGATTGGGGCCTACCATCATAGCTCAGAAGGAAGTCCATATCAGCTCAGCCTTTGGTGGTTGGATTCATGCAGGGCTTGCTCCTTTCTAAACCTCCTTTCAAGTCTCCAACTGTGACTTGGGATCTTAATTTGCTTTTGGCACAACTCATGTTAGCTCCCTTTGAGCCGCTCGCTCACTGCCCTCTGAAGTTCTTGACTTGGAAGGTCTTGTTTTTGGTGGTAGTGATTTTGGCATGCCGTGTCAAAGACCTGGTGGCTCACTCGCTATATATTCAGTTCCACAACAAGAGAGTGGTCTTATGCACGCACGCAACCTAATCTAATTGTGTTTTATGTACATATGTATATAGTTACCCTGTTGCTCCAAATTTAAACTCCTGTTTCAATGTAAGCACAGGACAGTCTTCTGACTGTGCAACCTTTGTTATATGTAAACTGCGCTGATAACAAATAGCGCGGTATATAAAAGCTGTTAAATAAATAAAAATAAATAAATAAATCAGTGTTTTCTCCCAAAGGTGGTATCTGCTTTCCATCTTAATCAGTCAGTTGTGCTACCTACTTTCTTTCCCAGGCCTCACATCCATAGAGGGGCGGTGGCACTGCACATTCTGGACTGCAAGTGAGCCTTGGCCTTCTACCTTGAGCGGATGAAGGCCCATCGAAGGTCCAGCCAGCTGTTTGTATCTTTTGACCCAGCAAGCTAGGGGCTACTGTTTCCAAATGTGCCTTGTCGATTTGGCTAGCAGGCTGCATCTCTTTTTCTTATTCCCAGGCTGGCCTGAGTCTTGGTGGTCATGTTGCAGCTCACAATGTCAGAATCATGGCTGCAGCGGTGGCCAACTTGTGCTCGATCTCCATGGAAAAGATTTGCAGGGCTGCAACGTGGTCTTCGGTCCACACATTCACATTGAATTATTGTCTGGATAGGGATTCCCGATGTGACAGCAACTTTGGCCATTCTGTGCTCTGGCATCTCTTTGGGGATTAGTATCCAACTCCTTCCCACCAAGGCCCTTCTGTCCATTCAAGCTATCAAAAAAGAAACTTATATAGAGCATATGTGATGGTGAATGCTACTGTGTGTGAAGATACTGAATCAGATGAGTTCCCTCTGGAGGCTACCATTGCTGTACATAGTTACAGGGCTGGCCCAAGGATTTCTGTCACCTTAAGCCGAAGCGCAGGCCGTGCTGTCTCCCCCCGTGCACTGAGCTGCGCTACAGCTACCCCTTCCCCCCCCCAAGGACGAGGGGGGCACGGTTCAGCTTGGCTGCAGGCCATATTTGCCGAAGCACATTGCCTGCCACTGAGCCATCCCTCCCCTGCCACCGGAATCAGCGGAAGCGCTGTGCGAGTCAGCACAGGGGGAGGGTGGCTTAGCAAGTGGCAGGCCATGTGTGCCAAAGCACATGCCCTGCTGCCCATAGAGATCTGCCACCCTAGGAGCAGCCTAGTGGACAGGACGGCCTGCATAGTTGATTTTCCAGTTCTCGTTTTCTTGCCCCTGTTGGGCTTCTTGGCTGTTCGGTTTTCAGTGGCCTGTAGCTGGGAAGTCTCATACATGAGGACTTACTTCCTGCATGTCCATGGAGAAAGCGTACTCACTCACCTGTATAAGGTGTTCTCCATGGACAGCAGGAATAAGTCCTCACAACCCTCCCACTTCCCTGAGGAGTTGTTTTCTGCTACAGCTGTGATATCATACTGGAGAAGATGGCACCACAGCAGGTGCCAAGACAGGCGCAAGTGCGATGAAGCCTCCCAAAAGCTTCCAGTGGAAGCTGGGGAGCGTTCCCATGTGGGGTTCTGTCAGTAATGTCACCCATTGGGAAGACGTATTCCTGCTGTCCGTGGAGAACTACGCTTTACCCATTTTTAAACATTTTTTGTTTGTTTTGGACATTTGCTTTTAAATTTTTAACACACATCAGAACTTTTTTTTTTTTTCAGATTATGGTATACAAATATCAAAATACAAGAAATTAAACAGTTCCAACAATAATTAAACAATAAATAGAGCAAAGAGAAAAGAAAAATGTATCTCAAGGAACCATTATTACAGACCACATCACGGAGAAACAGAGGCAAAAAAAAAGATTAGGGCAACTTATATTAAAGGCTTACAATCCCCCTTCCAATTAAATTAATCAAAAATATATATAATGAAGAAATAATACTTAGGTTTGGGAAGACAGCAAAAGCGTCTCAAGCTGCATTGGATCAACAAAAACATAACTCACTCCCTGAGTAACCAAGCATTTACATGGAAAACGAAGGAAGAAGGTCCCTCCCCCAGCCAACACACGAGGTTTAAGCTGGAGGAAAGATCTCCTTCGGACTTGAGTAAAACGAGAAACATCAGGGAAAATAGACAACTTATGACCATGAAAAGATACATCCTTCTTAGAGAAAAAAGCTTTCATAATTCTGGCTTTATCAGAAAAATTGACTAAGGTAAGCACCAGTGTTGCGCGAGAAGGAATTAGAGCTTGCGAATTTTCAAGAAATTCAGTTAAATCCAAATCGCTCTGTTCCTCCATTAAAGCAGCATTGTGGTCCCCGACAAGTTCCCTAGAAGGTATATAAAATGAGCGTGCAAGCAATATAGCATTTGCATTAGGGATTAACAAAATTTCTTTATAATACTGTTGAAATAGAGAAACTGGTGACATATACCGAGTCTTAGGAAAATTTAATATGCAAAGATTATTTGCTCGAGTCATATTCTCAAGTGACTCCAGCTGTTTATACAAAATAAGGGTATCTTTCAAAGAGGAAGAACTAGCCGATTTAGAAACAACGGCTTGAGCTTCCAATTTATCAACACGCTGAGACAAAATCCCAACGCTAGAATCTAAAATTTGAACCCGATTTGTAACTTGTTGAGAAAAATCAGCCGTCTGAGTCATAAAAGTTTTTAACAACAAATTAGTAGCAGAAACTTGTTTCCAAATATCTAACAAAGTAACATTAGAATCAGAAACATCAGGAAGAGAAACAGCATCCTCAATAACTATAGGCAGAAGAGGATTAATGGAAGAAACTTTACATCAGAACTTTTTAATGCACACATATCAATTGAATGTAGATTAGTTTTGTGATGTTCGCCTTGATTAGATTGTAAGCTCTTACATCTACATGTACAGCACTGCGTATGCCTTGTTGCGCTATATAAATGATCAGTAGTGGTAGTATCCTAGTTGAAAGAAGGAAAAGTGGAGATTTGATAAAAATGTTTAAATATCTCCTAGAAATAAATTCATGGGAAGCAGCACCAGAGTGTGGGATGAGGATGAAAGGGGAATAGTAAGGAGTACTAATATTAGGAGTAATCTAAAGAAATTTATTTACAAAAGGGATGGTAGATGCATAGAACAAATTTCCATTGTTGCTGGGGATAAGGGCAGTATCTGACTTCCAGAACGACACAGAAGGAATCTGAAGAAGAAGAACCATTCTAGAAGAGTATGGTGTTAGCGAAATAATATTGGTTCAACATTTCCAGAAAGAACTTTTACCACCAGGCATGTATAATGAATTTCTCCAGGACCAAGCAGGAAGTCAGTCCTCACATATGGGTGACGTCAGTTCCGACGGAGCCCTCGTGCGGAGCATTTCCCCAGCTTTCAAAGAAAGCCTTTGGGAATGCAGTGCGCATGAGCGGTCCCCTTCCCACCCAAGGGTGCCATCTTGCTCAGTCTTCTTTTTTCCGCAGAGCCTGATGGACGTGTGTCGTTGTCACCCAGTAAAAAGTTGATTTTCCTGCGTTGGATTCGTGTTTTTTGCCCGGTTCGACGCCGGTTCCCCTTCCCGCCTGGGCACGGTACACCGGTATCGAGCCCGGAGCTAGTTTTTCAGTTTTTGTCCTTCATGACTAGCACTCGCGCTTTTTTTCTCTTTTTCACTGGCAGCCCGGTCTTTTGACCTTGCGGGGGCCCTTTTTCCCCCGATGGTTGCCAGCGGGTTTAAGAAGTGTGATCGGTGTAAGAAACTGATGTCTCTCACCGACACCCATGACTGCTGCCTCCAGTGCCTCGGGCCCGACCATGACCCGGTGGTCTGTGTCCCGTGCGGCAAGATGTCCTCTAAGGCGCTGAGGAGCCATCAGCATCAGCGTGAAAGGCTTTTTTCTGACTCCGCGTCCGGCTGGGCCCTGACTTCGTCAGAGGTCTCGACATCTTGGGAGTCCGACCCCGAGCACCGTCAAGGCTCCTCTGAAAGGGGGTCTGCTTCTCGGGAACACAGAAGGAAGAAGAAACCCACGAGGGCGGCATTGGTGGATGCTCTTGGCCCCTCGAGGGCCAGGTCGCATAGCCCCGACTGCCATCCCGGGTCCTCGGAGTCGGAGAGGCCTGCCAAATTGCCTCGAGTGGAGCTGGAGTCCCCGAGTCACATGAGTGCTGTTGTCCTTGTAGACTCCCCTCCGGGGGAGCCACCGTCAGGGCCCCGAGTCAGGGGCTGCCGAGTCTCAGGTTGACGGCCTTGATAAGCAGCTTGGCTGCCTTCATGGAGCAGCAGTGGGTACTGATTGCCGGTTTGACCGGTGCATCTGCCCCGACCACCGGGACCTCGACGTCCAAGTCGACCCCGGAGGCCAAGCCGATCCTCGAGTTGATCCTCGGCCAAGGTCCCCCTTGGCATCCCTCTCGGGGCCGAGGTCGTCGACACCGGTGCCCTCGGCGTCGGGGCAGATGGCGTCGGTGCCCGCCTGGCTGGAGCCGCTCGATTCCTCCTCGGAGGGGTCGGAGTGGGAGACGGAGGACGAGGAGTCCCCGGACACTTTCTGGACCCGGTGCGTCCCATCGGACTCACTGGAGTCCGAGCCTCGGAGGAGGTCTCCACCAGAGGATGCCCGGTTCTTGGACTTTGTGCCTGACATGGCAAAAGCCTTGGCCTTCCCCGCGGATCCTGAAGAGGAGCCTTGAGCCGAAGAGCTTGAGGCCCTTTGTAAGCATAAATATACAATATTACAATATGTGCTTTCCTGCCTTCTATAAGGTTTTAATTTAAATAAGACTCGTCCTGTCGTTACACCTTCCAGTATGACTCTTCACCTAAGTTGGCCTTTACTGTACCGGTTCCTCCGATGCTGGAACGGCTGCTCTTCCGCATGTGGGAGGCATCGGCCTTGGCGCCGGTTCTCAGCTAGCAGGTCGATTCCATTTATCGAGTCCGTAAGAGCCCTGGGTTCCAGAAGGCACAGCTACCGCACCACTCCATGGTTGTGGAATCGGCCATGCATCGTTTGAAGAGTCAGAAGATGCACTCCTCGGTGCCCCCCGGCCAGGAGGCCCGGAACCTGGATGCCCTCGGTAGAAAGTGCTTCCAGGGCCCTATGCTGGCTTGCTGTGTCCAGACTCACCAGCTGTACATGGGCATGTACCTCTGAGACCTGGCAAAGGAGATTGCCGGGTTCTCAGCTGGCCTCTCCAAGGAACCTTTGCAGAGATTTAAGGCTTTGTCATTTGGGATTAGAGAGTGCTCAAAGTTTATCTCTCGAGCAGCCTATGATGGCTTCGAGGCTTTTGCCCGAGTAGCCGCGGCCGGTATCGGTGCACGCCGTCAGGCCTGGCTACAGTCATCGGACCTTGAGCCATGGGTACAGGACAAGTGGGTCGATGTCCCTTGCCGAGGTGAGAACCTTTTTGGCAAACCCATGGCTGAAAAGGCTGCAGAAATCGAGACTGAGACTCTCACCAGGACAAGGCTGTCCAGGAAAACTTCTGCCCCTTCTCAGAAGAAGAAGGGCTTGGGGAAAAAGCCCTTTTACCAGAGGAAGGCTACTGCCTACAAATACTGGTGTACGCTCCATTCAACGTAAAACAACCAAACTTTACATCAATAATTCATTGCTTCGAAGCTGTATCAAACTGGCTCATCAAACAGAATCTACGTATAAATCACAACAAAACAGAGGTCCTATTCGTTACACGGAATCCAACATTCATACCCCCCGCCTCATTACAAGTAAATAACATTGTGCTGAAGGCACAACCAACAATCCGATACTTAGGGATTACATTAGACCAGCGGCTTGATATGTCAGCACACATCAAGAAAACGACAAACACAATTTACCAAAAGATTTGTTCCCTTCGGAATCTTCGACCTCTTCTGGACTACTCCGACTTCCGTACTATCTTCCAAGCCTTGGTTCTACCACACTTGGATTTTGCCAATATTATACTACATGGTCTCCCACAATCTACTCTAAATCCCCTCCGCCTGGCCATGAATGCGGCCGCGAGAATTCTCGTAGGTGCTCCACGCTCAGAGCATATAACTCCAATACTGATGAGTTTACACTGGTTACCCCTCCAAGCCAGAACCCTATATAAAACCCTTGTCTTGACTTTTAAAGCCGCAAAGACCCCATCTCTATCACCTATCAGCAACATGATACATGTCACCCCATCTAATAGATCCAGGAGATTGGTTGCTTTGAACTCCATTGACCTCCCGAAGCTCCTTACAAAATGCTTGAAATCAACAGCCTCTCGAGCCTTCTCATTGTTTGCGCCCAGAGCCTGGAATGCCCTCCCACCTGAAATTAGAGCCATCACAAGCCTCATGGCTTTCAGAAAGGCCTTAAAGTATCACCTGTACTTAACTTACTACCCGGAAGCCACTTTGATTGTACATAGTCCTCATATTGGTCTTTCCCACATGACCCCGGTGGAGAATGGCTAATCATGATGCTCATAACTGTCCACACTATTCCATACCGTAATTATACCTTATTTGTAATTATATTCTATTTACCACTACCATGTTAATCAACCAAAATGCCTTGTACATAGCTAACCCTATTTACCGCCACTTGTTTGTATATAGTTTAACCCTGTTTACCGCCAAGTTTTGTTCCCTGTTCACTGTAAAAAAACAATGCTGATTGTGTCATTGTGTTTAAACTTTGTTCTTTTGTAAACCGCACTGATTAAAAGAGCGCGGTATATAAGAAATAAAAATAAATAAATAAATAAATACTACCCTCTATTTCAGGCCTCTACAGCTCCCCATCAGGGTCAGCAGGCCAAGGGGCAGGGACATGGGCCCCGTAGGCAGAAAACCCCCAAGCCATCAGCTCCGGCTCCTGCACAGCAGTGAGGGGGCTTTTGACTCCCACTGCATAGCCTGTCCTCCTCAGCTGGCTCCTCTCAGCACAGGAGGCCGGCTGACACTGTACGCCCACAGGTGGTCAGCCATAACAGGGGATACCTGGGTACTGAGCATAGTCCAAAAGGGCTATTTGCTCCACTTCAACCAGTTACCCCCCTCCTATTTTCCAGGGGAGCCTCCAAGACTCCCTCTGCACAGGAACCTCCTCCTTCAGGAGTTGGCAAGTCTTCTGCAGGAGCAGGCGGTGGAACTGGTGCCTCACCACCTGATAGGGCGAGGCTTCTATTCCAGGTACTTTCTAGTACCAAAAAGGACAGGAGGCCTCAGGCCCATCCTAGACTTGCGAAATCTCAACAAGTTTCTGGAGAGGGAAAAGTACAAGATACTTACCCTTGGGATACTGCTTCCCTACCTCCAGCAGGGAGATTGGCTATGCTCCTTAGACCTGAAGGATGCTTATACTCACATCCTCATTCATCCAGACCACAGACAATATCTCAGATTTGTAGTGGGAGGGAGTCATTTTCAATACAGAGTACTTCCATTTGGCCTCACCTCCGCCCCCAGGGTTTTCACCAAGTGCCTGGCAGTGGTGGCGGCCTATCTCAGAAACCAGGGCATCTTTGTCTTCCCATACCTGGACGACTGGCTCATCAAGGGTCAGTCTCCACAGGAGGCCAGACAGGCCACCCTTCGCACTGTTTCTCTTCTCCAGCATCTACGCTTTGTCATAAACTTCGCAAAGTCCACTTTGCTCCCCTCACAGGGCATGGAGTTTATAGGGGCAAGATTGGATACCCTCCAGGCGAAGGCTTATTTGCCAGAGAACAGGGCCCGCAGACTGATGGCTTTGGCCAAACAGTTCCAGAGCAGTTCTCTGGTCTCCGCCAGAAACTTCCTAAGGCTCTTGGGCCACATGGCATCCACGGTCCATGTAACTCCGAATGCCCGCCTGCACATGCAACCTGCTCAATGGTGCCTCAGAGCTCAGTGCGTGCAAGCCACAGCCAACTTGAAATACAAGATAAGGGTTCCAAACTGCTGGCAACCTCCATACGGTGGTGGCTGCATCTCCCGAACCTGGTCTAGGGGGTGCCTTTTCAGGCCCCTCCTCACACACAGGTGCTGACAACTGATGCTTCCCTTCAGGGCTGGGGTGCACATTGCCAGGGGGCTTGCACTCAGGGCCTCTGGTCTCCTTGGGAGTCCACACAGCAGTTCAATCTGTTGGAGTTGCGAGCTATCCGCTTAGCTCTACAGACTTTCTCTCATGTCCTCACCAGTCTGTCTTAGTTCAGACAGGCAATCAATCAAGTGGCAATGTTCTACGTGAACAAGCAAGGGGGCACAGGCTCCAAACTTCTGTGTCAGGAGGCACAGGCCTTGTGCTCCTTGACAATCAAGCACAACATGTTTCTCAAGACAGTTTATCTGCCTGGCCAGGAAAATTGCCTGGCAGACAGATTGAGCAGGATTCTGCAGCCTCACGAATGGCAGTTGAATCCTTTGGTGGTCCAAGGGGTCTTTCTAAGATGCGGTCTTACAACCATCGATCTCTTTGCAAGTCCACTGAACCATCAGCTACCCAGGTTCTGTTCCAGACAACTGCATCCTCTGTGAATAGCAGCAGATGCGTTTCTAATCTCTTGGTCTACGGGCGTTTCCTCCCACGCCTCTAGTGGCCCGAACCTTGTTCAAGGTTCTTCAGGACAAGGCCTCGGTGATTCTGGTAGCCCCCAGATGGCCGAGGCAACCGTGGTTTCCCCTCCTGCTACAGTTGGCAGTGGACACTCCACTCCCTCTGGGGGTGCAACCCGATCTCCTGTCTCAGGATCAGGGGTCTCTCCTGCACCCCAACCTCAAATCCCTCAATCTGATGGCCTGGCTGCTGAAAGGGTAGTTCTAGCCCCTTTACTTCTTCCTAAGGAAGTGGAAGAGGTGGTTTTGGCCTCTAGGAGGCAATCCACCTGGAAATCTTATGCACTCAAGTGGTGTAGGTTCTCCACCTGGTGTGCTCAGTGCCGGGAGGATCCTTTTTCGTGCCTGGTTTCAGTGGTGCTGCAGTACTTGCTCCACCTCTCGGACCTAGGCCTTAAATCCAACTCTGTTGTGGTCCACCTCAGTGCTCTATCGGCACACCACTCACAGGTAGAGGGCCAATATCTGTCGGGCCACCCCTTGGTGTCCCGTTTCCTCAGAGGCCTGCTTCTGCTTAAGCCTCCGATCCGTCTACCAGCCCCTGAGTGGGATTTAAATGTGGTCTTGCAACAACTTACTTGCCCACCGTTTGAGCCGATGGCTACCTGTCCTTTACGCTTCCTTTCCTGGAAGGCCTTGTTCTTGGTGTCTCTTACCTCAGCCAGGCGTGTGAGTGAACTACAAGCTCTGGTTTCTGATAGACTGTACACACGGTTCTATAAGAACAGGGTGGTCTTGCGGACTCACCCTAAGTTCCTTCCGAAGGTTGTCTCCTCCTTCCACCTCAATCAGGAGGTGGTTCTTCCAACATTCTTCCCCAGGTCGCATGCCAGCCGGGTTGAAACAGTCCTGCATACTCTGGACTGTAGAAGGGCGTTGTCCTTTTACATAGACCGTACACAAGGACATCAAAGGGCTGCTCAGCTCTTCATATCTTTTGACCCTAATAAACTGAGATTGCCTGTCTCCAAGCGTACGTTGTCCCTTTGGGTGGCGGATTGTATCGCCTGGGCATACAGGGCAGCCGGCCTCTACTTGCAGGGTCGAGTCACGGCCCACCGTGTCAGGGCGAAGGCCACGTCAGTAGCCCACCTACGCTCTGTTCCCTTGGCAGACATCTGCCGGGCCGCTACCTGGTCTTCAAGCCAGACTTTTGCGGCTCACTACTGCCTCGAGAGGGAGTCCCATAGGGACAGTGCTTTTGGATAGGCGGTACTCCGTAATCTCTTTGATGTTTAGGCAACTCCTACCCTCCGGCCCTTGTGTTGGGCTACCGTACGGGGGCGTTCTCAGAAAGGATTCTTTCACGGATGCTGACGCTCTAGAGGGAGCTTATTTTTCAGCTTGGGTTCCCGGTAGCCTGAAGCTAAGGAGTCCCATATGTGAGGAGTGACTTCCTGCTTGGTCCTGGAGAAAGAGTAGTTACTCACCTGTAACAGGTGTTCTCCAGGAGCAGCAGGAATCAGTCCTCATGACCCTCCCTCCTCCCCTGGAGTTGCAGTCATATACTTTATTTTGATTTTTGCTGTCCTTTAGCTATGTCATCAGACTGAGCAAGATGGCACCCTTGGGCGGGAAGGGACCGTGCATGCACACTGCATTCCCAAAGGCTTTCTTTGAAAGCTGGGGAAATGCTCCGCACGAGGGCTCCGTCAGCGCCGACGTCACCCATATGTGAGGACTGATTCCTGCTGCTCCTGGAGAACACCTGTTACAGGTGAGTAACTACTCTGAATACAAGCTGTTCTTAATGAGTGGAATGACTTTAAAGTCCTTGGGCAGGGAAAGAAACTCAGCGAGCTTCTGAATTTAACACTAATAATATAATGAAAGATTTCCACTCATAGGAAAATTGTTGTCCATAGTGTCTGTACTACCTGATTCCACTGTTTGCTGAGAATGTGGTTTTAGTTTACTGAATTTTGTGAAAAACAAATTCAGATCATCAATGGAAACAGAAATCTTAAATGGTTTGTTGATGATCAATATGAATGGCCCCCACAGTAATGGAATTTGATCCTTCGAAGGCTTTGAACCAGTGGTATTTCATTTCAAAAATTACCAGATATGTACATGGACACAAGAGACCACATGAGATACAGATCTGATAGAACTATTCTAAATACCTGGATATCTTTGTTTATATTGTAAAATCTATCTGTAATTACTTTACAATGTAGTAGTCATGCATTTTTATGCTGGTAAAAAAGAGAAATGACTGCAGAGGTTCGAAAGGTCAAGGAAATGGAAATATTTGTAGTTCAATTTTTTTGTTGTTTTGCATATATGCTGTGGAAGGGTAGTGTATATACAGTTGAGGTCAACATTATTGGCACCCTTGCATTTTAGGTATGTTGTGTAAAACATCTTGAGAAATAATTGGAAATATTCTAAATGTATGTTGTCATAATATTTTAATCATTTGTTCAAAGGCACCCTTGAACAATATTTGGTTGCACAATCCTTGGCAGTGATGACAGCCTCCATACGATTCTTGAAGCCATCTATAAGTTTTGTACATCTGTCTGCTGGTAGTTTCTCCCATTCTTCAACTGCAGTTTGTTCCAGCTCATGACGTTTTCTAGGATTCCTTTTACTAATGGCAGATTTCAACTCTTTCCAAAGGTTCTTGATTGGATTGAGATCAGAACTCATTGTTGGCCAGTTTAAAACAGTCCATTTGTTCTTTTTTAACCATTCTTTTGCACTTTCGGATGTATGTTTTAGGTTGTCATCCTGCTGACCCATGACCCTCCTCCTATAGCACTATACTCTCCTCTGCTCTGGATGCACTTGCTCCTCCCTTTCACACACTGAAGCGTACCATACTTCAACCCTGGCTGTCCTCAACAATCCGCTACCTATGTTCCTGTGCTCGCTCAGCTGAGCACCTTTGGCTTAAATCACATATCCTTGCTGACTTCCTACATTTCAAATTCATGCTAACCTCTTTCCAGTTGGCCATAGCACTTGCCAAGCAAGAGTACTATGTCTATCTGACTAACTCTTTTGCCTCTGACCCTTGGTGTCTCTTTGCTATGCTCAACTCTCTCCTCAAAGTCCCTCCTCCCCAATCCCTTCTTCACTATCTGCCCAGACCTTGGCTGACTACTTACATGACAAAGTCCAGAAGATTAGCCTTGAATTCTCTGTTGGGCTACCTCCACCTCATCTTCCCCCTCTTCAATCCCAAATCCTTCCTTTACCTTCGGACACACTTTCTTTCTTTTCTGAAATCACTGAGCAGGAAACTGCAAATCTCTCCTCCTCCAAACTGACTATCTGCTCCTTTTATCCCATTCCCACCCATATACTAAGCTCTATCTCTTCTGCTGTCATCCCTTCCATCTGTCATATTCTTAACCTATCGCTTTCCACTGCAACTGTTCCTGTGGCCTTCAAACATACTGTTGTTACACTTCACCTCAAAAATCCTTCACTAGATCCTACCTGTTCTTACAGTTATCGACCTATGTCTCTCCTCCCCTTTGCTTCAAAATTACTTGAACGAGTGCTTCACTGCAGTTGTCTTGATTTTCTTTCCTCTTAAGACCTTCTGGACCCACTACAATCTGACTTTAGTTCTCTACGTTCCACAGAAATGACTCTTGCCAGAGTCTCCAGCAACTTGTTATTTGCCAAATCCAAAGGCCTCTACTCGATTCTCACCCTTCTTGACCTTTCTGCCACTTTTGACACTGTTGATCATCACCTTCTCCTCAATACCCTGTCCTTGCTTGGATTTAGGGGCTCTGTTCTGTCCTGGTTTTTCTTCTTATCTCTCCCATTGCACTTTTAGTGTATGTTCTGGTGGTTCCTTCTCTACCGCCATCCTGTTTTCAGTTGTTATACCTCAGGGCTCTGTCTTGGGACCTCTCCTTTTCTCTCTCTACACTTGATCCCTCGGTGCACTTATTTCCTCCCATGGTTTTCAGTACCATCTTTATGCTGACGACTCTCAGATCTGCCTTTCTATGTCTGAAATCTCTCCAGGAATCCAAGCCTGGATCTCTGCCTGTTTATCTGACATTGCTGCTTGGATGTCTCACCACCATCTAAAACTGAACATGGCCAAAACTGAGCTCCTTATCTTTCCCCCTAAACCCACCTCCCTCTTCCTCCCTGTTTCCTCAGCTCGCAACTTTGGGGTCATCTTTCTTTGTTCTCTATTTATCTGCACACATCTAACAGATAGCTAAAACCTGTTGATTCTTTCTCTATAATATTGGCAAAATTCGTTCCTTCCTTTCTACACACACTATTAAGACACTTATTCACTCTTTAGTTACCTCCTGTCTAGACTATTGCAACCACCTCCTTGCTAGTCTCCCTCTGAATCATCTCTCTCCCCTTCAATCTGTTCAAAACTCAGCTGAATAGCTAATCTTCCACCAGCCTCAATATGCTCATATAACCCCTCTTCTCAAGTCTCTTCACTGGCTCCCTATCTGTTTTCGTATCCAGTTCAAACTTCTCCTGCTGACCTATAAGTGCACTCATTCTTCTGCTCCTCACTACCTTTCCTCTCTTGTCTCTCCCTACACTCCTCCTCAGGAGCTTCACTCTGCTGGCAGATCCCTTCTATCTGTGCCCTTCTCTTTGTCTGCCAATTCCAGACTTAGATCCTTCCATCTTGATGCTCTTTTCGTCTGGAACAAATTACCTGAGTCTGCGTCAGGCTTCATCTCTGGCCCTTTTCAAAGCCAGGCTGAAAACTCACCTCATCGAGGCCACTTTTGGATCCTGATCTGTTTAGTCTCCTATGTGTTTCCTTCCAACTCCCCTAGATATATCCTTGTCCTCAGCTGTTGTGGTGTCTGTCTTGACTAGATTGTAAGCTTTGATAAGCAGGGACCGTCTTGTAGCGCTATAGAAATGATAAGTAGTAGTAGTAGTAGTAGACCCAGACCTGCCGTCCTGGCACTAGGTAGCTCCAAATTCTCCAGGACCAAGCAGGAAGTCAGTCCTCACATATGGGTGACGTTGGTGCCGATGGAGCCCCCATGCGGAGCATTTCCCCAGCTTTCATAGAAAGCCTTTGGGAATGCAGTGCGCATGCGCGGTCCCCTTCCCGCCCAAGGGTGCCATCTTGCTCAGTCTTCTTTTTTCTGCGGAGCCCGATGGATGTATATTCGTTTCACCAGAGGAAGAA
Organism: Ichthyophis bannanicus; assembly: GCA_033557465.1. Lineage (NCBI taxonomy): Eukaryota > Metazoa > Chordata > Amphibia > Gymnophiona > Ichthyophiidae > Ichthyophis > Ichthyophis bannanicus. Next base: position 371,078,940 of record CM066031.1, read on the forward strand.
GTTGATTTTCTCTGTGTTAACTTGCTTTTCTTCAGTGCGACGCCAGTTTCCCTTTCCCGCCTGGGCCCGATACGTCGATATCGAGTCCGGATCTCTTTTTCGGTTTTTGTCCTTAGTGACTAGCGTGTGCGCCAATTTTTCTTTTTTCACTGGCAGCCCTGTCTTTTGACCTTGCAGGTGCCCTTTTTCCCCTGATGGCTGCTAGCGGGTTTAAAAAGTGTGATCGGTGCAAGAAACTTATGTCTCTCACCGACACACATGACTGCTGCCTCCGGTGCCTCGGACCCGATCATGACCCGATGATCTGTGGTCCATGTGGGAAAATGTCCTCTAAGGCGTTCCGGAGTCGGCAGGACCAAAAGGAAAGAATCTTCTCTGACTCCGCGTCCGGTCGGGCCCGGACCTCGTCAGAGGCCTCAACGTCTTGGGACTCCGGCCCCGAGCAGCGTCGAGGCTCCTCTGAAAGGGGGTTTCCCTTGCGGGAGCATCGTAAGAAGAAAAAAACAGTGAGGGCGTCGTCGGTGGACGCACTTGGTTCCTCGAGGGCCAAGTTGCATAGCCCTGAGCGCCGTCTCGGGTCTTCAGAGTCGGAGAGGCCTGCAAAACAACCTCGTGTGGAGATGGAGTCCCCGGGTCACGTGAGTACTGTAGTCCTCGTGGACTCACCTCCAGGGGAGCCGACGTCGGGCCCGGCGCTGCCGGGGCCCGAGTCGGGGGCTGCTGAGTCTCCTGAGCTTGGACTCAGGTTGACGGCCTTGGAGAGCAGCTTGGCTGCCTTCATGGAACAGCAGCGGGCACTGATCGCCAGTTTGACCAGTGCATCTGCCCCGACCACCGGGACCTCGACGTCCAAGTCGACCCCGGAGGCTGAGCTGATCCTCGAGTCCATGCGAGCTCGAGTCGATCCTCGGCCAAGGTCCCCCTCGGCTTCCCGTTCGGGACCGAGGTCGTCGACGCAGGTACCCTCCGCGTCGGGGCAGATGGCATCGATGCCTGCCCGACCGGAGCCGCTCGATTCCTCCTCCGAGGAGTCCGGCTGGGAGACGGAGGATGAGGAGTCGCCCAACACCTTTTGGACTCGGTGCGTTCCTTCAGACTCACCCGAGTCCGAGCCTCGGAGAAGGTCCCCCCCGGAGGATACCTGGTTCTCGGATTTCGTGCGGGACATGGCCAAGGCTTTGGCATTCCCCACGGATCCCGAGGAGGAGCCTCGAACCGAGGAGCTTGAGGCCCTACAGTATGACTCTCCTCCGAAGGAGGCCTTTACTGTTCCGGTTCCTCCGATGCTGGAACGGTTGCTCTTCCGCATGTGGGAGGCGCCGGCCTCAATGCCGGTTTTGAGCAAGCGGGTCGATTCCATCTATCAAGTCCACAAGAGCCCCGGGTTCCAAAAGGCACAATTACCGCACCACTCCATGGTTGTGGAATCGGCCATGCATCGTCTGAAGAGTCAGAAGATGCACTCTTTGGTGCCTCCCGGCCGGGAGGCCCGGAACCTGGATGCCTTCGGTAAGAAGTGCTTCCAGGGCTCTATGCTTGCTTGCCGTGTCCAGACCTACCAGCTGTACATGGGCATGTACCTTCGAGGCCTGGCAAAGGAGATTTCCGGGTTCTCTGCTGGTCTCTCTGAGGAACCTTTGCAGAGGTTCAATGCTCTGTCCTCGGGTATTCGTGAGTGCTCGAAGTTTATATCTCGAGCAACCTATGATGGCTTCGAGGCTTCGGTCTGAGTAGCCGCGGCCAGCATCGGTGCATGCCGTCAGGCTTGGCTACAGTCATCGGACTTCGAGCCATGGGTGCAGGACAAGTTGGTTGATGACCCCTGCCGAGGTGAAAACCTCTTTGGCAAGCCCATGGCTGACAAGGCTGCCGAACTCGAGACCGAGACTCTTACCTGGACAAGGCTGTCCAGAAAAACCTCTGCCCCTTCTCAGAAGAAGAAGGGCTTGGGGAAAAAGACCTTTTACCCGAGGAAGTCATCTGCCTATAAACAGTACCCTCATTATCAGGCCTCTGTAGCTCCCCAACAGGGTCAGCAGGCCAAGGGGCAGGGTCATGGGCCCCGTAGGCAGAAGGCCCCCAAGCCTCCTACTCCGGCTCCTGCTCAGCAGGGAGTGGGATTTGGACTGCATTGTCATAGCCTCTCCTCCTCAGCTGGCTCCCATCAGCACTGGAGGCCGGCTGGCCCTGTTCGCGCACAGGTGGTCAGCCGTCACAAGGGATACCTGGGTTCTAAGTATAGTCCAGAAGGGCTATCTCCTCCACTTCCACCAGGTACCCCCTTCCTATTTTCCAGGGGAGCCTCCCAGACTCCCTCTGCACAGGGACTTACTCCTGCAGGAGTTGGCAGGTCTTCTAAAGGATCAGGCAGTGGAACCGGTGCCCCACCACCTGAAAGGTCACGGCTTCTATTCCAGGTACTTCCTGGTACCAAAGAGAACAGGAGGCCTCAGACCCATCCTAGACTTGTGAAACCTGAACAAGTTCCTGGAGAGGGAAAAGTTCAAGATGCTTACCCTTGGAATCCTGCTGCCCTACCTCCAGCAGGGAGATTGACTATGCTCCTTAGATCTAAAGGATGCTTATACTCACATCCTTATTCATCCAGACCACAGACAATATCTCAGATTTGTAGTGGGAGGAAACCATTATCAGTACAGAGTACTGCCTTTTGGCCTTACATCCGCCCCCAGGGTATTCACCAAGTGCCTGGCAGTGGTGGCGGCCTACCTCAGGGTTCAGGGCCTCTTTGTCTTTCCATATCTGGATGATTGGCTCATCAGGGGTCAGTCCCTGCAAGAGGCCAATCAAGCCACCCTTTGCACTGTTGCTCTGCTTCAGCACCTGGGGTTTGTCATAAACTTCGCAAATTCCAGTTTGCATCCCTCCCAGAACATGGAGTTCATAGGAGCTTGACTGGACACCTTTCAGGCAAAGGCCTTTCTACCAGTGGACAGGGCCCACAGATTGATGGCTCTAGCCAGGCTATTCCACAGCAATGCCCTAGTCTCTGCCAGACAATTCCTGAGGCTCTTAGGCCACATGGCATCCACGGTCCATGTGACTCCAAATGCCTGTTGTGGTACCGCAGAGCCTATTCATGGAGAAAAAAGGGTTTTAAATCCTGAAAAAAGATTTTATCATCAGCTGCAATATTATGAGGAGCCCAATAGAGGGAGCAGGAGTGACCTTCCAAGGCCCAGAGAACTGCACCTCAGAGCTGATGAGGTAATGCAACCTAACAGCCAATGGAGAAAAGGGGGAGTTCCCCTGAAGAAAGGCTGGGAACTTGAAAAGGAGGAACTAGGACAAGTTAAAAGCAGACCAGGGAGAGAGAGACCAAGGGGAGGCAGGCCAAGGAAGGCCTACCAAAAGGAGGCATACCAAGAAGAGGCTTATCAAGGAAAAGCAGACCACGGAGAGTCACACCACAGAGAGCTTCTGGAAAGGAACCAAGAAGGAGAGCACCATAAGGAGTGTCCAGAGCACCAGAGAGGAAGGAGTTCCTGGCAGGAGGGCATAGTGAATCCGAAGCCACAGAGTTCCAGGAGTCCTTGGTTGAGAGGTACTGGAAAGAAAGGCACAAGGGGAGAAATAAACCCCAGAGTTTGGTGTGAAGAACCGGCAGCAGTAAATGCAAGACACAGTGAGCATTATCTGAGCAAGGATGAAGTCTTTGCTGCAAATGGTAATATTCCTTATTCAAATGGTAAAAGGTGTGAATGTGAGAGAGTGGTGACTCTGCATGAAGGCCAGCTGGAGTGTGAAAAGCCTACTGCTCAAGACAGGCTGAACTACAGCAGGACCAGGCCGTGGGACTCAACTAAACAAGGTAAAATACCTTTTTATTCTGATAAGCAATATAAGTTAAGAAGACAGGAAACACAAGATACTGGAGTATATCCTCCCTATCAAACTGTTGGTGAAACAGGGCACAAGCCCTTGGTAAAAAGACTGTATAACATAAGGCAGCCTGCAAGGGGAAGTAACTGCCATAACAAACACTCACATGGGCGCGGCCCTGACTTGAATGCTGAACATTGGAAGCTAGTAAATGTGTTATATGAGAAACCTCAGTACACTCCTCAAGAGTTTACTGACACTGATTCACAGCTGTCTGATACTCAGCCCATGCAGGTGGAATTCAACGAAGACCCACCTGAAACCCCGATGGACTGTAGCTACTGTCAGGCAGGTAGCCTAAGGTCTGTGCATGAAACATAAAAACAGTGAATAGTAGCGAATGCCTGTAAAGTTTGTTTATGCCAAGTACTGTGAAGCAACAGTTAAACAAAGCAAGTGTGAATATATTTTCTTTTTGTTGCCTGAAGCAAGGTTTCTTTCAGTTGGTTGAAGTAGTCTCCCATAACTTGAACCATTGTGCTTAAAGGGAAATAAAGCCTTATTTTCCCTACATTCTGGCTAGTGTGTGTTCTCTTGAACTTTGGCCCCCGGTAGGTCCTGGGAACATTACCAAGACCTCTTACAGAAGGACCAAATTCAAAATATATAAAAAACTCTCATGTCCATCTGACCTGCCCATACCAACCTTGGCCTCTGGGGCGGCAGCATGACACTGTCTACACATGAGACCAGCTCAGTGGGGCCTCAGGACTCAGTGGCACCAGGCCACAGGAAGCCTCGTGGACAAAGTGAGGGTGTCCAGCCTACTACAGTCTTCTCTGCAATGGTGGCTTCATCTTCAGAATCTAGTGCAAGGGGTGCCTTTTCAGGCACCTCCACACTCCCAGGTGCTGACAACCGATGCTTCTCTACAAGGTTGGGGTGCACATTGCCAAGGGGCATGTACTCAAGGCCTGTGGACTCCGTGGGAGGCCGCACAGCAGATCATTTTCTTAGAACTGAGAGCTATCCGCTTAGCCCTGAGAACTTTCTCTCATCTCATCTCTCACCAGTCTGTCTTAGTTCAGACAGACAATCAAGTGGCTATGTTCTATGTGAACAAACAAGGGGGCACAGGGTCCCGTCTTCTCTGTCAGGAGGCACAGAAACTGTGCTCCTGGGTAGTCGTTCATAGCATTCTTGTCAAAGCAGTCTACCTCCCAGGTCAGGAGAATTACCTGGTGGACAGATTGAGCAGGATTCTGCAGCCACACGAATGGCAGTTGAACCCCTTAGTGGTTCAACAGATTTTCCTGAGATGTGGTCTTCCAACCATGGATCTCTTTGCCAGTCCTCTGAACCATCAACTTCCCAGGTTCTGCTCCAGACAACCGCATCCTCTCAGAGTAGCAGCGGATGCGTTTCTCATTCCATGGTCTACAGACCTCCTATATGCGTTTCCTCCCACGCCTCTAGTGTCCAAGACACTATTCAAGATGATCCAGGACAAGGCCTCAGTGATTCTGGTGGCCCCCAGGTGGCCAAGGCAGCCCTGGTTCCCACTACTGTTGTAACTGGCGGTGAACACTCCTCTTCCTCTGGGGATGCAACCCGATCTCCTGTCTCAGGAGCAGGGATCCCTCTTGCACCCCATTCTCCAGTCCCTCAATTTGATGGCCTGGCTGCTGAAAGGGTAGTCCTAGCGCCTTTACTACTGCCTAGGGAAGTCTAGGACGTAGTCTTGGCCTCTAGGAGGCAGTCCACCCGAAATGTTTATGCCCTTAAGTGGAGTAGATTTTCTGCCTGGCGTACTCAACACAACGAGAATCCCTTCTCATGCCTGGTACCAGTGGTGCTGCAGTATTTGCTTCACCTGTCCAACCTAGGCCTTAAGTCAAATTCTTTTAGAGTTCATCTTAGTGCTCTTTCAGCACACCACTCACAGGTGGAGGGTCAGCCTCTCTCCAGTCATCCTTTGGTGTCCCGCTTCCTCAGAGGCCTGCTTTTGCTTAAGCCTCCAGTGCGTCCACCTGCCCCTGAATGGGATTTAAATGTGGTCTTGCAACGGCTTACTTGCCCACCATTTGAACCTATGGCTACTTGCCCTCTGCATTTTCTGTCTTGGAAAATGCTATTTCTGGTAGCCCTTACCTCAGCTAGGCGAGTGAGTGAGCTTCAGGCCCTAGTTTCAAAAGCACCTTATACTAGGTTCTATAAGAACAGGGTAGTCTTACGGACTCACCCTAAGTTCCTTCCAAAGGTTGTCTCCTCCTTCCACCTCAATCAGGAGGTGGTTCTTCCGACTTTCTTTCCCAGGCCTCATGCTAGCAGGGCTGAGATGGTCCTGCATACCCTGGACTGTAGGAGGGCGTTGTCCTTCTACCTTGACCGTACGCGGGAGCACCGGAGGGCGGTTTAGCTCTTCGTCTCTTATGACCCCATTAAGTTGGGGTTGGCTGTCTCCAAGCATACCTTGTCCATATGGGTAGCCTACTGCATCACCTGGGCTTACAGGGCATCCGGCCTCTCGTTGCAGGGTTGAGTTACGGCTTACCATGTCAGGGCAAAGGCTGCGTCAGTGGCTCATCTCCGCTCTGTTCTGTTGGCAGTCATCTGCCGGGCCGCCACTTGGTCTTCAAGCCAGACTTTTGCGGCCCACTACTGCCTTGAGAGGGAGTCCCGCAGGGACAGTGCTTTCGGGCAAGCGGTACTCCATAATCTCTTTGAGGTCAAGGCAACTCCTACCCTCCGGCCCTGGTGTTGGGCTACCTGTCGGGGGCATTATCAGAGAAGATTCTGTTCTTGCATGCTGAGGCTCTAGAGGGAGCTCATTTTTCAGTTTGGGGCCTCTGGTAGCCCTAAGCTAGGGAGTCCCATATGTGAGGACTGACTTCCTGCTTGGTCCTGGAGAAAGAGTAGTTACTCACCTGTAACAGGTGTTCTCCAGGAGCAGCAGGAATCACTCCTCACAACCATCCCTCCTCCCCTTGGAGTTGCAGTCATATGATTTATTTTTGCTTTTTTTGCTGTCTTTTAGCTATGTCATCAGACTGATCAAGATAGCACCCTTGGGCGGGAAGGGGACCGCGCATGCGCGCTGCATTCCCAAAGGCTTTCTATGAAAGCTGGGGAAATGCTCCGCACGGGGCCTCCATCAGCGCCGACGTCACCCATATGTGAGGACTGATTCCTGCTGCTCCTGGAGAACACCTGTTACAGGTGAGTAACTACTCTATACCTTGGTAGTAATCAGACTTAATGATTCCTTTAATATGTTCCAGGCCTCCATTTCCTGAGGCAGCAAAACAGTCCCACAACATTATGAAACATCCACCTTATTTAACTATAGGAAGGGTGTTTTTTTCCTTATAAGCTTCATTTCTTCATCTGTAAATATATCACTGGTCTGCAGTGTGAAAGAGCTCAAGTTAGAATATAAGAAATGCCATACTGGGTCAGATCATGGTCCATCAAGCCCAGTATCCTGTTTCCAACAGTGGTCAATGCAGGTCACAAGTATCTGGCAGGTTCCCAAATAGGTACGCAGATTTCACAATGCTTGCCCGGGTAAGCAGTGGATTTCCCAGGTCCTCTTTAATAATGGTTTATGGATCTTTCCTCCAGGAACTTGTTCAAGCCTTTTCTACACCCAGCTACACTAACAGCTTTTACTACATCCTCTGGTAACGAATTCCAGAGTTTGATTACGCACTGAGTGAAAAAATACTATCTCATATTAGTCTTAAATGGGTTATATTGTAGCTCCATTGCATGTCCCCTAGGTCTTTCTACTTTTTGATGGTATAAACAACCGATATATGTTTACCTGTTCCATTCCATTCATTAATTTATAACCTCTATCAAGTTTGGTTTCATCTGTCCCAGAAGAAACATTTACCCCACAGTTGCAGAATCAGTGAACCCCAAAGTTGCAGAATCAGTGACCACAAGGAAGCGAAGGGTAGTGGTGGTTGGAGACTCTCTTCTGAGGGGTACTGAGGCGTCCATCTGCCGACTAGACTTGATGTCCAGAGAGGTATGCTGTCTGCCTGGTGCCAAAATCCAAGATGTTACGGAGAATTTGCCGAGACTCATCAAGCCCACTGAATATTACCCAATGTTGCTAATCCATGTTGGAACAAATGATACTGCCAGGTATCCCTTGGACCGTATCAAAAGTGACTTCATGGCTCTGGGACAGAGGGTGAAGCAGTTAGGTGCACAGGTGGTGTTCTCTTCAATCCTCCCTGTTGAGGGTAAAGGCCAAGGTAGAGAGGCTCGCATCCTGGAGATGAATGCTTGGCTGCGTGGATGGTGTCAACGAGAGCGTTTTGGTTTCCTAGACCATGGGATGCTGTTCCAGGGGTTGCAGAGCAGAGATGGCATCCATCTGTCCAAGAAAGGTCAACGTGTCTTCGGTAGTAGACTGGCTAATCTACTGAAGAGGGCTTTAAACTAGATTCATTGGGGATGGGTGAAGAAAGCCCCAGGTAGGTGATACATTAATTACACAGGTACACTACCAAAAAACTGCCTCCAGTTTTGCAACTGATTCCTATAGATTTTGGGGTGCTGAATCCAGGAAAAATAGCCAAAATGTTCCATCACGTCACGTTTTCTTGCAAAATTAGATTTCTTACCCATATAAGGAATGTTCACATAATTTCTTTTTAGCCGACTGCAGTTTATTTTCTTGGCCCAAAATAGAGGTTGTAATGGTTAACTAACTAGAAACACTCCCTCATGATATTTTAGAGTGTTTTGTATTCATTTTATACATTAACAGGACAATTGGGAGGCGGGGGGCTAAATCCAGTACTCGCGCTGGCGCATGTTCTTTCCTGTTCGCCTCGCCTCGTTCGCTCGCCTCGCTCAAACACGGTGGTTGCGACATGAACGTTCCTGTCAAATTTCAGTTTCTTGCAAGTTCATTATTACCTTTTGTTTGCTCGGTCGTAATCCAGCTTTATTCCGAAGTGGTTCACTACAGTTGTAGTTTGCAGTGCTGTGTATTTGTGATGGCTCACAGAGCCAGAGGTTGCATCAACTCTCCGGACAGTTTTTGTTTTATTTGTGGGGAATATACCGTGAAAAAGCGGCAGAGGAACATTTCTGCATTTATTAAAAAAGTATATTTCGCCTATTTCGGTTTGAAGTTAGGCGATCAAGACAAACCGTGGGCTCCTCACAAAGTGTGCAAGACATGTGAGGAAGATCTACGCTTATGGATGAAAGGTAAAAAACAAGCATTTCATTTCGGAATACCTATGATGTGGCGTGAACAAAGAGACCACAGCAGTGACTGCTATTTTTGCTCTTGCATTGTGAAGGGATACAACTTAAAAAATAAGAACGTAATAAGTTACCCCAACCTTCCCTCAGCAATTAGGCCTATGCCTCATAGCAACGAAGTACCTGTGCCTGAACCACCAAAATCTTTGGATCATATTTGTGTGGACGGTTCTGATCATGATGAGACTCATCAGATGGCTTTTCCCGATGAGTCCAGTACTTCCGAGTTTGAAACTGAACCAGATCCGAAACCTGAACTTTTCTCTCAAGCTGAATTGAATGATTTAGTCCGGGATTTAGGACTCCCAAAAGATGCTGCCCAACTGCTAGGTTCTCGGCTTAAACAGAAAAATCTATTGTCACCAGGAACAACTTTTTATTGGTACCGCAACCGCGAGACACAATTTTTGAAGTATTTCAGCAAAGAGGAAGATTCGGTATTTTGCAACGATATATACGGAGTGATGGAAAAGTTTAAACTCAAGTATGATCCTGCTGAATGGCAGCTGTTCATTGATTCGTCAAAAGACAGCATAAAAGGTGTTCTTCTTCATAATGGCAACACATTCGCTTCAGTTCCTATTGCTCACTCTGTTATTCTCCAAGAAAAATACGAGAATTTGGCCCTGATTCTTCAGAAGATTCGTTATGATGAGCATAAGTGGATGATTTGTGGAGACTTTAAAATTCTATCCATGCTATTAGGGCAGCAATCCGGTTTCACCAAATATCCCTGCTTCCTTTGCTTGTGGGATAGCCGGGCCCGCGACCTACACTGGGGGAAAAAAGACTGGCCAATTCGGGAGTATTTGAGACCCGGTGAGAAAAATGTTCTTCATGAGAGCTTGGTACCTCGTGATAAAATTCTATTACCACCTCTCCACATTAAGTTGGGTCTCATTAAGCAATTCATCAAGTCCCTTCCAAAAGATGGTGAGTGCTTTCGGTACCTTTGCTCAAAGTTCCCCCGACTTTCTGAAGCAAAGCTAAAGGAAGGAGTGTTTGTTGGCCCTGATATAAGGATACTCATTTCAGATGGAGCATTCGCTGAAACAATGTCTGAGAAGGAAAAAGAAGCCTGGGATTCCTTCAAGGATGTTGTTCTCAAATTCTTGGGGAACAGGCGGGATGAGAACTATAAGGATATTGTTGCCAGGATGCTCAATGCCTTCAAAGAACAAGGCTGTAACATGAGCCTGAAAGTCCATTTCTTGCACTCCCATGTGAACTACTTTCCCGAAAACTTGGGGGCGTACAGTGAAGAACAAGGTGAAAGGTTTCACCAGGACATCAAGGACGCAGAGAGAAGGTACCAAGGAAGATGGAACACCACTATGATGGCTGATTTCTGCTGGTTGCTGCTGCGGGAAACCCCAGATGAAAAATATGCCAAGCAGCGCACCAAGAGAAGCATTCGGGGGAAGAAGAAACGGGCCCACCAGGAGATTGATTGACCCAAGAATGACTTTAAAATCTAAACTGTGTTGACAAATATCGTGTTTTTACTAAACTTTGAAATAAAAATTTGCTAGTTATTACCACAGTGTCGGATCTCATTTATTAGAATTTTATTTTCACACCATCGGGTGTTTGTCTTCATGTATTGCAATGGTGCGGTTTGCGTTTTCTATTCTTACATACATACCTGTACAACATTTTTTGCACATTTCTTTGCTTTGCTTTGTGTCTAACCTCGCTCTTATATGCTCAATGTTTGTGTACATGTATGTGGCTGTTTTAAGTGCAGACAATTTTGCTACCATCACAGTGTGTTTTGTTGACATTACTCTATTCTTATGTGCTGCCTTGTTACAATTTTCTTTATTCTTATTTGAATAACTACTAAACAATTAGTATAAAGAATTCATCCAAGAAACTTTTATCTCTATCGCACTCAATCTGAAACGTTCACCTCAAACTGCTAACCCAATGTAGCAAAAAATCTGTACGTGATGGAGCAAATTGGTTACCAGATTTGGATTCAGCGCACCAAAAAACGTAAAAATCAATCGAAACATTAGAGGCAGTTTAAAAAAAAATTTTTTTAGTGTACCTGTGTTACCTTTATGGAAATGGGTAACAGGGGTAACATAAGGAAAGCAGTGTGTACAAATGCCCGTAGCATGGGAAATAAGATCCCTGATGTTGAAGCTTTGGTGGGAGTGGCTGACTTGGATTTAGTGGCAGTTACAGAAACATGGTTCACAGAAAACCATGATTGGGATGTAATTATACCTGGCTATACTTTATTCAGAAAGGACAGGGTAGGAAGAAGGGGAGAAGGAGTGGCACTATATGTAAAACTACTATTAAAGCTTTGGAATTACAGAGCTTAAAAGGGAGAGGGGAGGTATTGTGGGTTAAACTAGAAAGAGGGAAAGAGAAATCTATTTGCATTACTGTGATATACAGACCTCCCTCACAAGAGGAAGGGGTGGACAGAGAGTTAATTGAAGACATATGCAGTATTGCAAGAAAAGGGGAAGTGCTACTGATAGGAGATTTCAATATGCATGATGTTGATTGGCACATTCCTGCTGCAGTATTATCTAGAAGTAAGGAGATCCTGGATTCTCTACAGGGAGAACTATTCAGGCAATTGGTAACAGACCCCACATGTGAAGGGGCCATACTGGACTTGGTGCTTACCAATGGTGAAAGTGTTTCTGATGTTGTGGTGGGAGATCATTTTGCATCCAGTGATCACCAGATGGTGTGGTTCAGTATTAGGACTAGGGCTGTTAGAATCCATTCAAAGGTGAGGATCTTAGACTTTAAGAAGACTAGCTTTGCCAAGATGGGCCAATACCTCAGGGAGTCGTTAGCAGCATGGGAACATCTGGGGGATGTAGAAAAATGGTGGGCAAAACTGAAAGGGGATATTTTAAGGGCAACCAACCTTTTTGTTAAAATGGTAAATAAAGGTAAAAGGAAAAGGAGACCGCTATGGCTTTCAAAAGAAGTAGCTGAAAAAGTGAAGAAAAAGAGGGAGGCCTTCATGAAATACAAGAGATCACAGAGAGAGGAAGACAGGCATCTATATTTGGAAAAACTTAGAGAAGCTAGCAAAGTGGTCAGGAAGGCAGAGATTCAAAAGGAGGAGGAAATAGCCAATGCAATAAAATGGGGGGATGACATTTTTCAGATATGTTAGTGAGAAGAGGAAAGGCAAAAGTGGTATTGTCAGACTCAAGGGTGCAGGGAAGGAATATGTAGAAGCTGATAAGGATAAAGCGGAATTGCTATTTCTGTTCTGTGTTCACAGATGAAGAACCAGGAGCAGGACCTCAGAAAACACCCACAAACGGGAACAGAAGCGAGGGACATCTTGAACAATTTTAGAAGACTGTGTTCGTGAGAAACTAGCTCAACTTAAAGTAGACAAAGCGATGGGACCGGATGAGATACACCCTAGAATACTGAGGGAACTTGGGGACGTTCTAGCAGCTCCACTGACTGACCTTTTCAATGCCTCATTGGAGTTGGGAGTGGTGCCAAAGGACTGGAGAGAGGCTCATGTGGTGCCTTTACACAAAAGCAGAAGTAAGGATGTGGTTGAAAACTACAGGCCGATTAGTTTAACTTCGGTGGTGAGTAAATTATTGGAAACACTGCTGAAAGAGAAAATAGTGAGGTTTCTGGAGTCCAGCAGATTACAGGATCCGAGGCAGCATGGATTCACCAGAGGCAGGTCTTGTCAAACTAATCTGATTGATTTCTTTGACTGGGTGACCAGGGATTTGGACCAAGGGAGAGCCCTAGATGTGGTGTATTTAGATTTCAGTAAAGCCTTTGACACTGTTCCTCACAGGTGACTTATAAACAAACTGAGCATCCTAGGGATGGACACTAAAGTTACTGCTTGGGTTAGAAATTGATTGGGTGGGAGGTGACAAAGAGTACAGGTAAATGGAGCTCACTCTGAGGAGAAGGATGTTACCAGTGGTGTGCCCCAGGGATCTATCCTTGGTCCGATTCTTTTTAACATCTTTGTTAGTGATATAGCAGAAGGGCTGTCTGGTAAGGTTTGCCTCTTTGCGGATGATACCAAAATCTGCAATAGAATAGACACCCAGGAAGGTGTAGATAACATGAGGAGGGATCTAGCTAAGCTTGAAGAATGGTCTAGAATTTGGCAGCTGGGATTTAATGTTAAAAAATGTAAGGTGTCACAGGGTAGACCTAAGGCAACCCGAGAAAGTGCAGATCAGTGTGAATGATCACAGTAAAAATGACAAGGTAAACAGAGGAATGTTTGATGGTTGCCAGGGACAACCTAGGCACACGTGCACAGAGCCCAGAAAGACACACCCAGAGAGCAAAGCAAGGGAATTTGTTTTGCCCAATAGAGTGCAGCTGAGTGAAGGTGGAGTCAGGAGACACGCAGATAAAATAGACTCCCAAACAATTAGAGAGGGAATCCTTGAGAGAGGAGTTGAAGCAACAGAGGTCACAAGCTGAAAGGCAACAGCAGATACGGTTGAAGCCATGGAAAGCCTGGAGCTGGTGTGACAGAGATGAAGACAGTGAGAGTGAGTCAATTAGGCAACAAGGGAGCCGGTGTGAAAGTTGGAAAGAATCCAGAGACCTGTGTGGCTCGGTGAGAAAGCAACACCCTGACAGTGTGTTTGTGCTTGGAGGATGAGAGAAATATAAGAAGACTGCAACAGCAGGTACAGGGGCAAGAAGTGAATACAAGGGCTATTTGCTATCTGAGAGGGAGGAGCCCTGGAAGCATAGAAATAGCCACATAAAGCCCAGATATTTAGAGGCTGACAATAGCTTTTCTCCTGGTTATAAAAATACTAAGAGAAGAGGGTTTCACTCACCCAGAAAAGTGGAAGATTTCCCTTATCACTGTGAGCTTCCAGCTTCTAGGGAAACGCCGTTACAAGCTTTCCAATCTAGCCCAGCTGAGTCTAGGAAGCTAGTGCAGACCCGGCAAGGAGCCTGCCGTAATTACCCAGCTAGCAGGTCAAACAAGGACCTGAGCTATCTATTAAGACACCAGCGGGGGCAGAGCTCTGGAAGGCACAGCTCAGGGTTATACGATACTTCCCAGAGAGGCAGTGCTTCAGAAGGGAAAAGAAACTTCCTAGGGGACGAGGCAAGCCTGCCATACTTTTACCCCACGTCTGAAGCTGATAATGGAGAAGTTAATGAACAGGAATTAATGGAGTATGAAAACTCAGAAGTATTAGAAAATCCAGAATTGATGGAGTGTTCTCTCACTGTAACAGAGCCAGAATTCTCACTGAGGTAAACGTGATTGTGTGACCTTAACTCCCGTGTATGAGTTGCAAGGCTGCAGCTTACTCTCTCTCCAGCCAAGCAGACAGTTAGGCTGTTTGTTATTTTGTTTTGTTCAAAGTTATAAGCTGAAGGAAGCTGTTTTTGTTGTTCATTTATCTTTTGTTATAAGCCAAAATGGGCTGTTAATTTCTGTTATCTTTGGAAGAAGAAACCTCAAGGGACGGGGAATAAAACCCTAAAAAGAAAAGAAGTTTTCTGTGTGATCTGTATAAGTAAGGCACAACTACCACTCTCAGAAAGCCCAACAATACCAGTCTTCACCGCTGGGGCTGATGAGGGATGACAAAGGTCATGCATTTGGGCTGCAGCAATCCAAGGGAGCAATATAGTATAGGGAGTGAAGTACTTTTGTCCACTAAAGAAGAGCGGGACCTAGGCGTGGTTGTGTCTGATGATCTTAAAGTAGCTAAACAGGTAGAAAAGGCTACGGCAAAAGCTAGAAAGATGCTTGGGTGCATACGGAGAGGAATGGCTAGCAGAAAAAAAAAGAAGTGATAATGCCTCTGTATAAGTCTTTGGTGCGACCTCATTTGGAGTATAGTGTGCAATTCTGGAGACCGCACCTTCAAAAGGATGTGAACAGGATGGAGTCAGTGCAGAGGGTGGCTACTAAAATGATTAGTGGTCTTCATTATAAAGCATATGAGAACAGACTTAAGGATCTTAATATGTACACCTTAGAGGAAAGGCGGAATAGAGGTGATATGATTGAGATGTTTAAATACCTCCGTGGCATAAATGTTCAGGGAGAGAGCCTCTTTCAGTTGAAAGCAAGTTCTGCTATGAGGGGACATGGGATGAGGGTGAAGGGAGATAGATTCAGGAGTGATATGTGGAAATATTTCTTCATGGAAAGAGAGGTAGATCCGTGGAATAGTCTCCCAGTGGAGGTGGTAGAGATGAGGACAGTAACTTAATTCAAAAAAGCATGGGACAAACACAGTGGATCTCTAAAGGTAAAAAGGGGACTGTTTGGCGCCCGGTCTCCAGAGGACCGTCCCAGTGAGGACTCCCTCTCCTCCTCGACGCTCGACCCGGGAACTCCGGGGTTGGTGTCACAAGGTCCCACACGGGTATGGGAATCCCGCATGCTGACACTGGAACACAGCGTTTCTGCATTCATCGCTTCCCAGCAGGCGCTTACAGCCAGCTTCGCTGACTCTTGCCAAGAGACCGTGGTTCCCCTGTTTGTGACACCTAAACCCATTAAGGAAACTCCTGAGAGACATGGGCCTCGTGAGGGTCCTCAACGGTGGTCTCGCTCGCCTTCCCGTTCCTCAGGGGTGAGATCTAGGGCCTCCGGCTCCAAGCAGGCCTCAGCTGCTGGACAGGGCGATCTGCCCGGCTCGGATTCCTCTTCCGAGTTCTCGGACTGGGAGTTCAATGGGGACATCTCCCCGGAAACCCATGCACAGCGGGATCTTCTGGCGCACCCCTCCCCACCTGTGTCTCAACGATGCTCGCCGCCCGAAGACACCTCTTTCCTGTTGTTCGTTCTGGACATGGCCTGGGCCTTTAACTTGGCCACCCAGACAGAGGAGGATCCTCGAGCTGAAGAGCTCAACATCCTCCAGTACGAGTCCCCGCCTAGGGAGTCTGACGGTCCTGGTCGTTCCTATCCTGTCTAGGCTGATGCTTCGTAAGCGCCTCGACACCATGTACAAGGGACAACGTGATGCTTGGTTCAGGAAGACCCAACTCCCCCCCACTTCCATGGTGGTGGAATCGGAAGAGCCTGAAGTCACACTTCTCGGTCCCCACGGGCTGAGAGTCGAGGGCCCTTGATGCCCTAGGCCGCAAGGCCTATCAGGAATCCATGCTCTCCTGTCGCATTCAAGTGTACCAGTTATACATGGGTATGTTCTTGCGCGACCTTGCCAAAGAGCTGGGGTGTTTGTCTGCGGGCCTCAAAGGCGAGCCTCTCAACATGTTCAGTACCCTGCTCAAGTCTGTCGTGGATTTCTCCAAATTCCTTTCCCATGCAGCCTATGATGGTTTCGAGTCTTCGGCTCGGGTAGCAGCTGCGGGTATAGGGGCTTGTCGCCAGGCATGGCTTCAATCCTCAGAGCAGTGGGTGCAGGAGAAGCTCCTGGATGTGCCTTGCCTCGGCGAGCAGCTTTTCGATAAGCCAATGGAGGAAAAAGCCGCGGAGATAGAGACAGAGTTCATCACTAGAACCTGTCTCTCGCGCAAGACCTCCACCCTCCCTTGGAAGAAACAGCAGGCCAAAAAGCCTTTCATCCTGAGGAAAGGCCTTCCTTATCATAGCTACCCGCCGTACCCGACCACCCCCACACTGACCACTCCAGCGCAAGGGAAGTCTGGCCATGGTCATCACAAACCAAAAGGGCCCAAAGCCTAGACCCCGGCTCCGCCACAACCCGCAAAGGGGTTTTGACACCAGCCGCATAGCCTCTTGTCCTCCGGCGACTCAGCAGCCGGTGGGGGGACGCCTGTCTTCTTTTGCCCCTCAGTGGGCTTTCATCACCTAGGATGCCTGAGTCCTCTGGGTCATCTGGAATGGCTATTGCCTCCACCTGGACAGGCTTCTCCCTCCCTTCTCGCCGGCGGAGCCTCCTCGACTCCCCACGCACCATGCCTTCCTGCAGTGGGAATTAGTCAACCTCCCCGCCCAGCGCCTTCTGAGGTTGGGGCTTCTATTTCCAGTACATCCTCATCCTGAAGAAGATGGGGGGTCTGCGGCCCATCCTCGACCTCTGAAAATTAAACAAGATCTTGGTGCGAGAGAAGTTCAAGATGTTATCCCTTGGCATTCTGCTACCCTTCCTCCGGCAGGACGACTGGCTATGCTCCTTGGATCTAAAGGACGCTTACGCCCACATTCTGATTCACCCTCCACACACGCAGTACCTGCACTTCAGGGTCCGAGGAGAGTACTTCCAGTGCAGAGTGCTCCACTTCGGCCTCGCGTCCGCCCCACAGGTCTTCACAAAATTCCTCTTCACGGTCGCCGCCTGTCTCAGGCATCAGGGCATACCAGTCTTCCCCTACCTCGACGACTGGCTCGTCATGGAATCCTTGGTTGAGGAAACTCGCCAGGTGGCATTGTGCACAATTTTTCTTCTTGAGAGTCTGGGCTTTTTGATCAACTACCCCAAGTCTAACCTCAAGCTGGTGCAGGCTTTAGAGTTCATCGGGGCACACCTCGACACTCAATGGATGACTGCGTTCCTGCCGGTGGATTGCGCCGACTGCCTCCGAGCCCTGGCAGCCCGGGTCCAGAGTATCCCCCAGGTCATGGCCCAAACTATGCTGCGCCTCCTGGACCACATGGCCTCTGCTGTCCATGTGGTTCCCCACAGCCGTCTGCACATGCAGACGGCCCAGCGGTGCCTTAGCGCCCAGTGGAGTCAGTCCGTCGACCATCTGAGAGACCCCGTAAGGGTCTCCCACAGCCTTTGCCTGTCCCTGGATTGGTGGAAAAACCCCCTTATCCTTCTCCGGGGGTTGCCCTTCCAGACCCCGCAGCATGACCTGGTGCTGATGACAGATGCCTCCCTGTTGGGGTGGGGTGCCCACTGCGGCGCATTATGTATGCAGAGACAGTGGTCGCCAGAGGAGTTGCAGCAACAGATCAACTTGCTTGAGCTCCAGGCGATTCAGTGAGCCCTAAGGGCCTTCAAGGGCCACCTCCGAGGGAGGTCGGTGCTCGTACAGCCCGACAAACACGTGGCGATATTCTACATCAACAAGGAGGGGGAGACTGGATCATGCTCCCTTTGTCGGGAAGCGGTCCTCCTCAGTTCCTTTGCCTCCCCTTGGGGGATGACCCTCAGGGCAGTCTACCTCCTGGGCCAGGAGAATGTCCTAGCAGACAGGCTCAGCAGAATCCTCTGCCCTCACAAATGGCGGCTGGATCCAGGGGTGGCCAGTTGACTGTTCCTTCGGTGGGGGACTCCGGCTATGGGCCTGTTTGCCAGTCCGGTGAATGCACAGCTCCCCCACTTCTACGGGACGGTGCTGCACCCAAGCAGGGAGGGTCCAGATGTGTTACTTCTGAGCTGGTCCTCTGGCCTGCTCTATGCATTCCCTCCCACTCCTCTCATTGCGAGGACCCTCTTCAAGGCTCAGCGGGACCGGGCATCGATGATCCTCATAGCTCCCTTGTGGCCTCGTCAGCCCTGGTTCCTCCTCCTGCTCTGGCTATCAGCGGAGCCTCCAGTTCTCCTGGGCTGTGCCCTGGGCCTGCTAACGCAGGAAGGGGGGCGCGTGCTACACCCAAAACTAACGTCCTTATCCCTCGCAGCCTGGTGGCTGAATGGGTTTCTCTAGCCCTACTAGACCTCCCAAAGGAGGTCGAGGAGATTTTCCTCGCGTCGAGGAAGGCCTCAACTAGGCGAGCATATGCCTTTAAGTGGTGGCGTTTCTTGGTCTGGTGCTCAGGGTTCCAGGTCGATCCCTTCTCCAGCTCTTTTTGGTGGGTCCTTCAGTACCTCCTCCATCTCTCAAAGTCAAACTCAGTCAGGGTACATTTGAGTACCCTCTCGGCGAATCACCTCCCTGTCAAGGGAAAGCCCCTCTCGGGGCAGCTATTGTTCTCCTGCTTTATGCGGGGTCTCTTACTGTCCAAGCCTCCCATTTGACTGCCCCCGGTGGAATGGGACTTGAACGTAGTGCTCATGCAGCTCACGTATTCGCCTTTTGAGCCAATGGCGACGTGTTTGCTTTGGCACCTATCCTGGAAAGTGGTCTTCCTGGTGGCTCTGACCTCGGCCTGCTGAGTCAGCGAGCTCCAGGCTCTCATGGCTGAAGCCCCTTATACTAGATTCTATAGGAATAGAGTGGTCCTCCGTACCCACCCCAAATTCCTGCCGAAAGTTGTCTCGGATTTCCTTCTCAATCAGGAGATAGTTTTACCAACCTACTTCCCTAGACCCCATGCCGACCAGGCATCGGCAGCTTTGCATACACTCGACTGCAAGAGGGCTCTTGCCTTCTAGCTGCAGCACACCCAGCCTCATCGTAAGTCTGGCCAGCTTTTCATGACCTATGATCCCAACCGCCTGGGGCAGGCAGTCAGAAAGCGTACCCTCTCTATTTGGGTGGCAGACTGCATCGCCTTTGCCCATGCGAAGGCGGGTGTCCCTTTGGATCGGCGAGTCACCATGCACGGTGTCCGAGCCAAGGCGGCTTCACTGGCCTCACTGTGCTCAGTGCCCTTGCGGGACATTTGCCGGGTGGCCACCTGGTCTTCAGCGAATACTTTCGCTGCACACTACTGCCTGGAGAGGGAGTCTCGTCGGGACAGCGCCTTCGGTCAAGCCGTACTCCGTAATCTATTCAGGGTATAAGTAACTCCTGTCCTCCGACCCTTCTTCACAGCTACCGAGGGCTTCGCCCCGAGGACCCAAGTAATCGGGCTTCTGCTGGCATCGGCTTCTGCTCACGGCCTCGCGGAGGCGTTTTTGGTTACAGGTTCGGTAGCCTGTAGCTGGGGAGTCCCATAAGTGAGGACTGACTTCCTGCTTGTTCCTGGAGAAAGCGTAGTTACTCACCTGTAACAGGTGTCCTCCAGAGACAGCACGAATCGGTCCACACTACCCTCCCACCTCCCCTGACGAGTTGCTGAATTTTTATCCTTCTCTTGTCATCTTCTTGGTAGGGCTCGAGTTAAGGGACCTGACTGAGCAGGATGGCACCTTTGGGTGGGAAGAGGACCACACATGTGTGGTAGCAATCCCAAAGGCTTTCTTTGAAAGTTGGGGAATTGCTCCACGCGGGCTCCGTCAGTGCCGATGTCACCCATAAGTGAGGACTGATTCCTGCTGTCCCTGGAGAACACCTGTTACAGGTGAGTAACTATGCTATATTTAAACTGCTCTTATTATAACTACTGTTGAATACTATATCTCAACTTGAGTACATTATGAATAGTCAGTTTATAAACATACGTTTCTTTATTTAACTGCTTTCATTTTTACACTGCTTTATCTTGAAATCAAAGTGGTTTACAGTGAACGTGTATTTGTAGAACATTACAGAGAACAGGTTAACGCAGGGTGTTAAACAACCAACTATTTACTTTCAATTATGTTGGAAGCATTACAATAAGTAACAATAAATAATAATACATACATAATTAAATAACTTCAATTGGTCAAAATTCTGGCTGCTAGATTCTATGAAAATTTGTTGAGGTCTGGGTTATGCCTTCCAGCTAACAGGTGGAGACAGACCAAAACAGCTTTCGTTGATATTATCACTAATATATACTCTGTTGCAGCACAGAGAGAAGCCAGCTGGCAAGTTGCATGGCCTGGTGCAACAGTGCATGTAAGCTTGTCTTCCCTGGCCCAAATGACAGTCTTGTGGCCTGTGTATTTTGAAACCTTTGGCTCTACGTTGGCTCGGAGCTTGGGTATGCCCATTGTCTCCTCAAGCTGACAGTTGCCTTGTGTCCAGCGCTGTTACCATTAGATTTCTAGTGCTGGTGGGCTGGAGAGTTAGCAGAAGGGGGCTCCTGGAGGGGGGTCAATAAATTTGAGCTCAGGCCCCCCCTTCCTGCCTGTTTCCCATCAGCCCCGGTGGGCTTAACAGAGCTGCGAGAGGGAAACTCTCCCTTCGCAGCTCTGAAAAGCCCACGCTGAGGGGGCTGATGCAGGGAGGGCTGCGGGCACTTGATTCTGCCGCTGCTATGGCGGTGGTGGCGGTAGCAGCGGCAGCCAGGGTTTTTTTTTTATAATTTACCTGGGCTGATGGGGGGATTAGGACTGGTAATGGGCTATGGGAGGGGGCTAAGACTGAAAATGGGGTGATGGGGGGGTTAGGACTGGAAGTGGGCTGAGGGGGGGCTAGGACTGGAAATGGGCTGATGGGGGGGTTAGGACTGGAAGTGGGCTGATGGGGGGGTTAGGACTGGAAGTGGGCTGATGGGGGGGTAAGGACTGGTAATGGGCTGTGGGTGGACTAGGACTGGTAATGGGCTATGGGGGGGCTAGGACTGGAAATGGGCTGGGGGGTTAGGACTGGAAGTGGGCTGATGGGGGGCTAGGACTGGTAATGGGCTATGGGGGGCTAAGACTGAAAATGGGGTGATGGGGGTTAGGACTGGAAGTGGACTGATGGGGGGCTTAGGACTGGTAATGGGCTGAGTGGAAGGGGGGCTTGAACTGCAAATAGCTGATGGGGACGGGGGCTTGGCATGGAAATGAGCTGAGTGGAAGGGGGCTTGAACTGCAAATAGCTGATGGGGAGAGGCTTGGAATGAAAATGGGCTGTGAGGGGAGGGAGCTAGGACTGGAAATGGGCTGAGTGGGGGGGAGCTAGGACAGGAAATGGGCTGATGGAGGGGCTAGGATAGGACTGGAAATGGGCTGTTGGGGGTTGCTAAGATTGGAAGTGGGCTGTGGTGGGGGCTTGGATTGAAATGGACTCATGGAGGGGCTAGAACTGGAAGTAGGCTCATGGGGGGCTTGGATTGGAAATGGGCTGAGTGGAGGGGAGCTAGGATTTGACATGGGCTGATGGTGGGGCTAGGATAGGATAGGATTGGAAATGGGCTGATGGGGGGGCTAAGACTGGAAATGGGCTGATGCGGGGACTAGAAGGGAGCGGATGCTGGGTGGGGCTGGAACTAGAAGGGAGCTGATGTTGGGGGAGGATTAAAATGGGATGGAGTTGGGAGAGTGAAATGGAGAGTGGAAAAATATTTTGTGTGGGAGGGAAGAAATCTACAATTGGCCGGGTATTGGGAGAGTAAGTGGGGATTGAGGATGGAGGGGTAAAATTTGAGTGGTTGAAATAGGAATGAGGAAAGAGCAAAAGGAGAAAGATTAGTATGTTAAAGCAGATGTAGAGAGAGAATGGAAAAAAACTAGAAGAGAGAAGAAAGGACAAATGGACAGCAGATGGTGGAGAGTTAGCAGACGACACGAAGAAACCAGAAGAAAGTGGCTGGAGCAATTGCAACTGAAAAAAATGCACAAAAGGTAGAAATTTATTTTGAATTTATTAACTGCAATATGTCAGCTCTGGGAAATGTGCATCATTAACTTCTGTGCTTTGTTTAGTACAAGAGGAAATTAATTTATAGTTTTATTTCTACAGTGTTGTTGTACATTCCAAGTTTGGCTTTTGGGGTTCCCAGTTTAATTATTGTCTTCCTTTTTCTAAATTGTGATTCCTTGTTTGGTGATGGTCTATGTTCTGCATGTGTAACTGAGCTGAGATATTCTGTTTATGTAATTCCTATTTGACATTGCCACTTGTTCTCTTTCCCCAGTAGGTCATGTATTGCTATTCTCTGAAATGTATTGGTTTAATATTTGCAGTGTTGCCTTTTGATAGGTAGAGTATGGTGCTTTGTGAGTCCTGGTAGTGCTGTTAGGATACGGCGGGTTTGCTATGGCTTCTAAATGATATATTAAACCACCCTTCACCCTTCTTAAACAATAATCTATTACCAAACTTAGAGTGAACCCCTGGTAACTGAGCT
Organism: Ichthyophis bannanicus; assembly: GCA_033557465.1. Taxonomy (NCBI): domain Eukaryota; kingdom Metazoa; phylum Chordata; class Amphibia; order Gymnophiona; family Ichthyophiidae; genus Ichthyophis; species Ichthyophis bannanicus. Next base: position 371,101,843 of record CM066031.1, read on the forward strand.
ATTCATTAATTTAGTTTTTTATATATTTTTGTCGGAGGTTTTTGCCATGAGAGATTGCTGAAAAATTGCTCACTCCTGAGGCGTAACTTCCCTTTTAATTACTTAATATGGTAACCAAACCACTGTATAAAACCATGTGGAGTAATTGCATATCTTATATTATGCTACTACACAAATACCCAATCTTATAAATACTTAAATACTTAAATGCAGAATTCAAACGAACACAGTACTGCGTTTTGAACCGTTCTTCTCTTTCCGGCCCTGTTTCAACGCTTTACTTTCCACCCTATATTTTACTTATCCAAAATGAAGAGAGAGCAAAAACTTCAAACATTAGAACAAAGCTGGATTTTTCGGACAAATTCAGTGGAACCTATCGGGTTGAACCAGGAACTTGATTGGGCGAGCCTACTATGATGTCATGTAGGCGGAGTCTAGCTTATTCTTTAAATACCATGCGCTGTTTTAAGGATCCTGTTAAGCAAGTTGAACTGAGGATTGACGTGACACCAGCCTGAAAGAATAAAGAAAATCCCTCCGTTATCTGCTACTAAGTTGCGGATTGCAAGAGATATGAAATTCTCCATGCTGGACTTCATTTTGGATAAGTAAAATATAGGGCGGAAAGTAAAGCGTTGAAACAGGGCCGGAAAGAGAAGAACGGTTCAAAACGCAGTACTGTGTTCGTTTGAATTCTGCATTTAAGTATTTAAGTATTTATAAGATTGGGTATTTGTGTAGTAGCATAATATAAGATATGCAATTACTCCACATGGTTTTATACAGTGGTTTGGTTACCATATTAAGTAATTAAAAGGGAAGTTACGCCTCAGGAGTGAGCAATTTTTCAGCAATCTCTCATGGCAAAAACCTCCGACAAAAATATATAAAAAACTAAATTAATGAATAGCTCAGTTACCAGGGGTTCACTCTAAGTTTGGTAATAGATTACACAGGTACACTACCAAAAAACTGCCTCCAGTTTTGCAACTGATTCCTATAGATTTTGGGGTGCTGAATCCAGGAAAAATAGCCAAAATGTTCCATCACGTCACGTTTTCTTGCAAAATTAGATTTCTTATCCATTTAAGGAATGTTCACATAATTTCTTTTTAGCCGACTGCAGTTTATTTTCTTGGCCCAAAATAGAGGTTGTAATGGTTAACTAACTAGAAACACTCCCTCATGATATTTTAGAGTGTTTTGTATTCATTTTATACATTAACAGGACAATTGGGAGGCGGGGGGCTAAATCCAGTACTCGCGCTGGCGCATGTTCTTTCCTGTTCGCCTCGCCTCGTTCGCTCGCTCAAACACGGTGGTTGCGACATGAACGTTCCTGTCAAATTTCAGTTTCTTGCAAGTTCATTATTACCTTTTGTTTGCTCAGTCGTAATCCAGCTTTATTCCGAAGTGGTTCACTACAGTTGTAGTTTGCAATGCTGTGTATTTGTGATGGCTCACAGAGCCAGAGGTTGCGTCAACTCTCCGGACAGTTTTTGTTTTATTTGTGGGGAATATACCGTGAAAAAGCGGCAGAGGAACATTTCTGCATTTATTAAAAAAGTATATTTCGCCTATTTCGGTTTGAAGTTAGGCGATCAAGACAAACCGTGGGCTCCTCACAAAGTGTGCAAGACATGTGAGGAAGATCTACGCTTATGGATGAAAGGTAAAAAACAAGCATTTCGTTTCGGAATACCTATGATGTGGCGTGAACAAAGAGACCACAGCAGTGACTGCTATTTTTGCTCTTGCATTGTGAAGGGATACAACTTAAAAAATAAGAACGTAATAAGTTACCCCAACCTTCCCTCAGCAATTAGGCCTATGCCTCATAGCAACGAAGTACCTGTGCCTGAACCACCAAAATCTTTGGATCATATTTGTGTGGACGGTTCTGATCATGATGAGACTCATCAGATGGCTTTTCCCGATGAGTCCAGTACTTCCGAGTTTGAAACTGAACCAGATCCGAAACCTGAACTTTTCTCTCAAGCTGAATTGAATGATTTAGTCCGGGATTTAGGACTCCCAAAAGATGCTGCCCAACTGCTAGGTTCTCGGCTTAAACAGAAAAATCTATTGTCACCAGGAACAACTTTTTATTGGTACCGCAACCGCGAGACACAATTTTTGAAGTATTTCAGCAAAGAGGAAGATTTGGTATTTTGCAACAATATATACGGAGTGATGGAAAAGTTTAAACTCAAGTATGATCCTGCTGAATGGCGGCTGTTCATTGATTCGTCAAAAGACAGCATAAAAGGTGTTCTTCTTCATAATGGCAACACATTTGCTTCAGTTCCTATTGCTCACTCTGTTATTCTCCAAGAAAAATACGAGAATTTGGCCCTGATTCTTCAGAAGATTCGTTATGATGAGCATAAGTGGATGATTTGTGGAGACTTTAAAATTCTATCCATGCTATTAGGGCAGCAATCCGGTTTCACCAAATATCCCTGCTTCCTTTGCTTGTGGGATAGCCGGGCCCGCGACCTACACTGTGAGAAAAAAGACTGGCCAATTCGGGAGTATTTGAGACCCGGTGAGAAAAATGTTCTTCATGAGAGCTTGGTACCTCATGATAAAATTCTATTACCACCTCTCCACATTAAGTTGGGTCTCATTAAGCAATTCATCAAGTCCCTTCCAAAAGATGGTGAGTGCTTTCGGTACCTTTGCTCAAAGTTCCCCCGACTTTCTGAAGCAAAGCTAAAGGAAGGAGTGTTTGTTGGCCCTGATATAAGGATACTCATTTCAGATGGAGCATTCGCTGAAACAATGTCTGAGAAGGAAAAAGAAGCCTGGGATTCCTTCAAGGATGTTGTTCTCAAATTCTTGGGGAACAGGCGGGATGAGAACTATAAGGATATTGTTGCCAGGATGCTCAATGCCTTCAAAGAACAAGGCTGTAACATGAGCCTGAAAGTCCATTTCTTGCACTCCCATGTGAACTACTTTCCCTAAAACTTGGGGGCGTACAGTGAAGAACAAGGTGAAAGGTTTCACCAGGACATCAAGGACGCAGAGAGAAGGTACCAAGGAAGATGGAACACCACTATGATGGCTGATTTCTGCTGGTTGCTGCTGCGGGAAACCCCAGATGAAAAATACGCCAAGCAGCGCACCAAGAGAAGCATTCGGGGGAAGAAGAAACTGGCCCACCAGGAGATTGATTGACCCAAGAATGACTTTAAAATCTAAACTGTGTTGACAAATATCGTGTTTTTACTAAACTTTGAAATAAAAATTTGCTAGCTATTACCACAGTGTCGGATCTCATTTATTAAAATTTTATTTTCACACCATCGGGTGTTTGTCTTCATGTATTGCAATGGTGCGGTTTGCGTTTTCTATTCTTACATACATACCTGTACAACATTTTTTGCACATTTCTTTGCTTTGCTTTGTGTCTAACCTCGCTCTTATATGCTCAATGTTTGTGCACATGTACTGTGGCTGTTTTAATTGCAGACAATTTTGCTACCATCATAGTGTGTTTTGTTGACATTACTCTATTCTTATGTGCTGCCTTGTTACAATTTTCTTTATTCTTATTTGAATAACTACTAAACAATTAGTATAAAGAATTCATCCAAGAAACTTTTATCTCTATCGCACTCAATCTGAAACGTTCACCTCAAACTGCTAACCCAATGTAGCAAAAAATCTGTACGTGATGGAGCAAATCAATCGAAACATTAGAGGCAGTTTAAAAAAAATTTTTTTTAGTGTACCTGTGTTATTATGGCTTCTAAATGAGCAGTGTTTGTAGTAGTTCCTAATGTGCCTGGCGGTTGGCACTGGATTATAGTAATGTAGAAATCTTTTAGTCTTTCTTTATCCATACACTCATTAAGAGGTATGTTTACTAAAAGTTAGTGTATGGTAACATTATGCAAATATTTATGGAAATGAGGCCCCTTATGCAAATGAGGCCCCACACCGAGTCTCCGCACATGGCCCCGCACCCCCCCTTGGGCCGCCCCTGGTTGTATGATTGTTTAATAGAAGCTTTTATAATATAGACATCCCTATGTCCATAAGTTACTACTGTTTTAAAAAGGAAAGTATGTGAACTTTTTCCCTTTTAAAATTGCTTTACAAAAACTTTCTGCATACATTTACTCTACTTACAGCTTGCATACATTTCCCCTTTTTATTTTGCATACATGCATGTAAGGTGTCATTCTGTCCTGTGAATAGCGAGGATGGACGTCCTGGATGGATGTCCATCCCCGCTATTCGCTCCTCTGCCGGCCCCGCTACTGGCTCCCCATACAAACAGCATGTTTGTATGGGGAGGCCTAGGCAGGGGCAGGAGGGGGCGTTGCTGAGACGGAGCAAGGGTGGGGCATGGGCAGTCTGCACCCCCAGACATACAGTGCCGATTCTGAGGAGGTGGAATAAGTCTCCCTGGACGTTGGATGATCCTGCTGCCGGGTCCAATACAAAAAGGTAGGGGTGCAGGAAGTTCTCTGGGAGCAAGCAGGAAGTCACTCCTCATATATGGGTGGTGTCAGCGCCGACGGAGCCCTCATAGAAGCATCCCCCAGCTTTCAAATAAAGCCTTTGGGAGATGCCACCACACATGCATGGTGCCCCTCCTGCCCAGAGGTGCCATCTTGCTCAGTCTCCTTTTTTCTCCGGGAACAAGCAGGAAGTCAGTCCTCACATATGGGGTGACATCGGCACCAATGGAACCCTCATGCAGAGCAAATCCCCAGCTTTCAGAGGAAGCCTTTGGGAGTTGCCATCATGCATGCGTGGTCCCCTTCCCACCCAGGGGTGCCATAGTCTCCTTTTTTCCGTGGAGCCCTTTGGACGTAGTCCCTGTGTCCCCGAAAAAAAGTTGATTTTTCTCTTGCTTTTTCGACCAGTCGACACCGGTACCTCTTTCCGCCTTCGGCTCGGTACGCCGGTATTGAGTCCGTCTCTATTTTAGGTTTTTGTCCTTTGTGACTGGTGGAGTTCGCGCCTTTTTTTCTTTTTCACTGGCAGCCCGGGTCTTCGACCTTGTAGGGGCCCTTCTTCCCCAATGGCTGCCAGAGGGTTTAGGAAATGTGATAGGTGTGTGAAACATATGTCCCTCACCAATACGCACAACTGCTCTCTCCTGTGCCTCGGGCCCAACCATGACCCGTCGGTCTGTGGCCCGTTTAGGAAAATGTTCTCTAAGGCCCTGAAGAGCCACCAGCAGCAGCATGATAGGATTTTTTATGAGTCCTTGCCTCCGAGAGCCCGGGCCTCGTCCGAGGCCTCCACATCTCGGGGGGAGCATTCCAAGCCCAAGCAGTGTCGAGGTTCCTCATAAAGGGGGTCTCCCTCGAGGAAGCACAAGAGGAAGAAGAAATCCTCGAAAGCGCGTCTCTGAATGGCTCTGAGTGACCTGGCTCCTCCCGGGGGCTGTTATGGAGCCCCGAGCGCCGGCTGGGATCTTTGGAGAAGGAGCGCTCAGCAAAGATGCCTCATCAGGAGACGGATCAGCCAAGGCAAGTACCTACCGTCCTCATCGAGGATTCCCCTCCGGAGGAACCAGTGTCGGGCCCGACCCGGCGGCTGCGGAGCCTTCCGGGCTCAAGTCCAGAATGGTGGACTTGGAGCACAGTTTCACTGCCTTCATGGAGCAGCAGCAGGTGCTGATAGCCAGTCTGTCCGGTTCCTCCGCCCCAACTACCGAGCCCTCAATGTCAAAGTCAACCCCGGAGGCGGAGCCGATCCGCGAAGCCTTTTGGGCTCGAGTCGATCCTCGGCCAAGGTCTCATTTGGCCTCCTGTTTGGGACCGAGGTCGTCACCGCCGAGCCTGCCGGCATCGGGGCAGTCGGCGCCGGGGCCCTCGATGCCTGATGAGCCCCTCGATTCATCCTTGGAAGTGTCAGCTTGGGAAACCGAAGATGAGGCGTCCCCAGATACCTGCCGGCATAGGGATCCGGTATCCGAGCCTTGGAGAATGTCCCCTCCAGAGGACATAAGGTTCTTGGACTTAGTGCGGGATATGACCAAGGCTTTGGCGTTCCCCATGGAGTCCGAGGAGGATCCTCGAACCGACGAGCTTGAGATTCTCCAGTATGAGGCTCCTCCTCGGGAGGCCCTTACTGTACCCGTGCCTCCAATCCTGGAACGACTGATGCTCCGCATGCGGGAGACACCGGCGTCAGTGCCAGTGATCAGCAAACAGCTCGACTCGATGTATCGAGTCTGCTGGAGCCCTGGGTTTGAAAAGTCGCAGCTGCCGCACAACTCCATGATTGTGGAATTGGCCATGCGCAGGCTGAAGAGCCAGAAGATGCACTCCTTGGTGCCTCCCGGCAGGGAGGCCCGCAACTTGGATGCCCTCGGCAGGAAGTGCTTCCAGGGTTCAATGCTGACTTGTCGTATCCAGGCATACCAGCTGTACATGGGCATGTACCTGAGAGACCCGGTGAAGGAACTCGCCGGGTTCTCAGCTGGTCTCTCTGAGGAACCTTTGTAGCACTTTAGGGGCCTGTCCAAAGCCGTCCGTGAGTGCTCGAAGTTTATGTCTCGGGTGGCCTATGACGGGTTCGAGTCGGCGGCCCAGGTAGCTGCGGCTGGCGTCGGTACATGTCGCCAGGCATGGCTGCAGCTGTCGGACCCCGAGCAATGGGTTCAGGACAAGTTGGTTGATGTCCCATGCCAAGGGGAGAATCTCTTTGGCAAATCCATCACCGACAAGGCCGCAGACCTGGAGACCGAGTACATGACGAGGACACGGCTCTCCAAGAAGACCTCTGCCCCTTCTTGCAAGAAGGGCTCGGGTAAAAAGCCCTTTTACCCAAGGAAGGGTGCTGCTTACCAAAGCTACCCCCATTTTCAGGCCTCCCCGGCTCCCCAACGGGCAGCAGGCCAAGGGATAGGGGTATGGCCCACGTAAGCAGAAAGCCCCCAAACCCCAGGCACCAGCTCCGGCCCAGCCTGGCAGTGGCTTTTGACTCCTGTAGCATGGCCCCTCTTCCCACAGGAGCCAGGCAGATCACAGGCCAGCTTGCTTTATAAGCCCACAGATGGACAGCCATTACCACCAATGCCTGGGCCTTACAGGTGGTCAGGGAGGGCTATCTTCTTCACCTGGCCCAGGTGCCTCCTCAATACTGTCCAGGAGAGCCCTTCAGGTCTCCCCTTCACCGGGACCACCTTCTGAAGGAGTTGGCGGGTCTTCTCGAGGATTAGGTGGTAGAACCGGTGCCCCACCAACTGCAGGGCAGGGGCTTCTACTCCAGGTACTTTCTGGTGCCAAAAAGGACAGGCGGCTCAGACCCATCCTCGACCTGTGCAACCTCAACAAATTCCTGGTGAGGGAGAAGTTCAAGATGCTCTCCCTTGGGATATTGCTGCCTTACCTCCGCCAGGGAGACTGGCTATGCTCCTTACACCCCAGCCACAGGCAGTATCTGCACTTTGTGGTGGGAGGCAATCACTACAAGTACCAGGTACTCCCCTTTGGCTTGGCCTTGGCCCCGGCCCCGGCCCCCAGCGTGTTCACAAAGTGCTTGGCAGTGGTTGCCGCCTTTCTCAGGCTCCAAGGGGTCTTTGTCTTCCCCTATCTCGACGCCTGGCTCATCAGAGGCACTTCAGCCAGTGAGGTCCACCAGGCCACAACTCGCTCCATCCAGATGTTGCAACACCTAGGGTTCTTAATCAACTACCCCAAGTCCAGCCTCACTCCGACTCAACAGCTGTAGTTCATTGGGGCCAGAATCAACACCCTTCAAGCAAAGGCCTATCTGCCTGCAGACATAGCAAGCAGGCTTCTGGCTCTGGCAGGACAAGTGAATTGCAGGTCTGCAGCGTCCGCAAGGCACTTCCTGTGCCTCCTCGGCCACATGGCTTCCACAATCCACCCCGGATGCCCGCCTCCACATGCGGACCGCTTAATGGTGTCTCAGAGACCAGTGGTCTCAGGCCACGGGGCGCCTCTGGGACAGGGTGAAAGTGTCCAGGCATCTGGTATGGTCCCTGGCCTGGTGGCTCCAACCACAGCACTTGGAGGTGGGAATGCCTTTCCAGGCTCCTCTGTACACGAGGATCCTTACCACAAATGCATCCCTGCTGGGCTGGGGGGCCCATTGCAAGGGTTTCTGTACCCAGGGTTTGTGGTCTCCGAGCTAGAGGACCCAACAAATCAATTTCTTGGAACTCCGTGCCATCTGTGTAGCCCTGGACGTTTTCAGTCAGCTCCTGGCCCACGAACCAATCTTGGTGCAGAGAGACAACCAGGTGGCCATGTTCTATGTGAACAAACAGGGTGGTATGAGGTCCTGTCCCCTATGTCAGGAAACCCTGGACCTATGCTCCTTCACAGCCCTGAATGGCATTTGTCTCCGAGCAGTCTACCTGCCAGGCCAGGAGAACTGGCTAGCCAACAGTCTCAGCAGGATTCTTCAACCCCATGAATGACAGCTGGACCGCGGGGTAGCCAATTGGCTCTTCCGGACCTGGGGGCAGCCAGTGATGGACCTGTTTGCAAGTCCGTAGAATCACCAGTTGCCCCGTTTCTGCTCCAGCAGCTACACCCGCACAGGGGGGCCGCCGATGCGTTTCTGATATCATGGTCCGTGGACCTTCTGTATGCGTTCCCCCCGACATCTCTGGTGGCCAAGACACTTTTCAAGATTCTTCAGGACAGACTCGATCATTCTTATCATCCCATGGTGACCCAGGCAACCCTGGTTTCCACTTCTTCTGCAGCTAGCGTTGGAGGCTCCCATTCTCTTGGGGTCCTCACCACGCCTCCTATCTCAGGAGGGGGGCTCTCTCCTGCACCCCAATCTCAGCTCCGTCAGTTTGATGGTGTGGCTGCTGAAAGGGTAATTCTCGCTCTGCTCCTTCTTCCATAGAATATTGAAGAGGTCTTGCTGGCCTCGCGGCGGCCATCGACTAGACAGACTTACGCTTTGAAGTGGTGCAGATTTGCGTCGTGGTGCAAGGAGCAGGAGGTGGATCCTTTCTCTTGCCCGGTAGGGGTGGTTCTGCAATACCTTCTCCACCTCTCTGACTCGGGCTTCAAGTCCAACTCTGTCAGTGTGCACCTCAGTGCCCTTGCGGCAAACCGCTTTTCAGTGGATGAGAAGCCTCTCTCCACCCACCCCTTGGTCTCTCGATTTCTGAGCGGCTTATTTCTCTTGAAACCCCTGGTTCGCCCCCCCGGTGACCGAGTGGGATCTGAATGTGGTGTTAGGGCAGCTTACTAGGCCGCCCTTTGAACCGATGGCTACCTGCCATCTATGCTATCTCTCTTGGAAAGTGGTTTTCTTGGTGGCACTCACGTCCTCTCGGAAGGTGAGTGAGCTCCAGGCCCTAGTGTCGGAAAGGACTTACACCAGGTTCTATAGGAACCGGGTGGTGCTTTGCACACGCCCCAAGTTCCTTCCGAAAGTGGTCTCCTCATTCCACCTCATCCAGGAGGTGGTTCTGCCTACCTTTTTTCCCAGGCCGCATTCCAGTCGGGCAGAGTCGGTCTTGCATACCCTGGACTATAAGGGCATTGGCTTTCTATATCCAGTGTATGCAAGCGCATCGGAAGGCTTCACAGCTTTTCCTGTCTTATGACCCCAGTAAGCTGGGGGTAGTGGTATCAAAGCGTACACTGTCCACCTGGGTAGCAGAATGTATTGCCTGGGCATACAAGGCAGCTGAGCTTCCAATGGAGGGTCGTGTTATGGTACATAGGGTCAGGGCTATGGTGGCATCAGTGGATCATTTGCGCTCTGTTCCTTTGGCAGACATCTGCCGGGCCGCCACCTGGTCTTCGAGTCAGACTTTCGCAATGCATTATTGCCTGGATAGGGAGTCCCGATGGGACAGTGCCTTCAGCCAGGCTGTACTCTGTAACCTTTTCGAGGTCTAGGCAACTCCTGCCCTCCAACCTCTCTGTGTTAGGCTACCGGAGTGCTATTCCCTTAGTTTGGATTTCTGTTGCGGCTGCTTGCGGCTCTCATAGAGGGAGCCTTTTTTAGCTATGGGTTCTCGGTAGCCTGTAGCTGGGGAGTCCCATATGTGAGGACTGACTTCTTGCTTGTTCCCGGAGAAAGCGTAGTTACTCACCTGCAACAGGTGTTTTCCAGGGACAGCAGGAATCAGTCCTCATGACCCTCCCTCCTCCCTTTAGAGTTGCAGTCCTATGTTATTATATTTTGTTCTTTTTACCGTCTTTTTGACTATGTCATTTGACTGAGCAAGATGGTACCCTTGGGCAGGAAGGGGACTGCACATGCGTGATGGCAACTCCCAAAGACTTTCTCTTAAAGCTGGGGATTTGCTCCGCACGAGGGCTCTGTCAGCGCCGATGTCACCCCATATGTGAGGACTGATTCCTTTTGTCCCCAGAGAACACCTGTTACAGGTGAATAACTACGCTTCCCGCGGAGCCCTTCAGATGTCTCTCTGCTTTCCCCCAGAAAAAGTTGATTTTTTTTCTCCACTTGAGTTTCATATTCTCTCCAGTTGTGCACCGGTACTCTTCCCGCCATCCGTGCCCATTGTTCCGGCATCAAGTCTCGGATTCGTACATTTTTTCTTTTTGGTGCTTTGGTACCCTTTTTACCAGCTGGCAGTACTGCGGGTCTTCAACCTCGCTGGGGTACTTTTTTCCCATTGGCTACATGGGTTCAAGAAGTGTGATTGCTGTGCCAAAATAATATTCCTTACAGATACACACGACTGCTGCCTACGCTGCCTAGGGCCGGTCCATGACCCCGTGGCATGTGGACTTTGTAAAAAGATATCCACCAAGGCCCTGAAGAGTTCCCAGCAGCAGTACAATAAGTTTTTCCCGTAGTCCTCAGTGCCTCCAAAAGGCAAGGCCTCCTCTGAAGCCACGGAATCCCGGGTCGCCCCTGCAGAACCTGGTCGACCTCATGGTTCCTCAGAAAGGGGGTCTACCTCAAGGGAACATAAGAAGAAGAAAACCTTGAAGGCAGCATCCCTGGATGGTTACGACACGTCGGGTAAGCCCTGAGCCAGGTCCCACAGTCCTAGATGCTGGTCCGAGGGATCGGAGTGGGAGTGGCCTACCAAGGTCCCTCAGAATGAATGGACCACAGATCAGCCTATCCTCGTTGAGGACTCCCCTCGGAGGAACCGGCGCAGGGCCCGATTTTCTTGGGTCCCGCGCCAAGGTTTGAGGAGCCTTCTGGACTCAAAAACAGAATGGCGACCCCGGAGCACAGTCTGTCTACCTTCATGGCCCAGCAGTGATCATTGTTGTCCAGTACTACTGGTTCCTCTGCCCAGACCACTGGGCCATCAACATCGAGGATGTCCCTGGAGTCTGAGCCGATTCTCGAGACCATATGGCCTTGAGTCTATCCTCAGCCGAGATCTTGATCTGGCTCCCATTCGATGCGCACATGGCACCAGCCACAGGGCCTCCAAGGGACGCTGGCCAGGCTCTGGCCATGAGCCCGCGAGCCGCCTTACCCTCGAATCTTTTACCAACTACTCGGAATGGGAGACTGAGGACGAGGAATCGCTGGACACACATTGCCACCGCGATGTCCCTTCAGACTCTCCTCCCTCTGAGCCCTGGCGTTGGTCCTCGCCTGAGGGCATAGCATTCCTGAACTTCATGCGGGACATGTCCAAGGTCCTAGTGTTCCCGATGGAATCAAAGAAGGACCCTCGGACGGAGGAGCTAGAAATCCTCCAGTACAAGGCCCCTCTGAGGGAATCGCTCACGGTACCCATTCCACCCATCCTGGAACGGCTAATACTCCATATATGGGAAACACCGGCATTGGCGTGGGCTTCCAAAAGGCACAGCTGCTGTATAATTCCATGGTAGTAGATTCAGCCATGTGTCGGCTGAAGAGCCAAAAGAGACACTCCTCGGTGCCCCCGGGTAGGGAGGCCCGCACCCTGGATGCCCTTGGCAGAAAGTGCTACCAGGGCCCGATGCTCATCGGCTGGATCCAGGCCTACCAGCTGTACATGGGCATATACCTGAGAGACCTGGCAAAGGAAATCGCCGGGTTCTCAGCTGGTCTCTCGGAGGAACCCCTGCAGCGGTCTAAGAACCTGGCCAAAGCCTCTGTGAGTGCTCCAAATTTATCTCTCGAGCAGCCTATAATGGCTTTGAGTTGGCAACTTGAGTAGCGGTGGCGGGCATCGGTGCCCAACACCAAGTGTGGTTACAGTCTTCCGACCTCAAGTAATGGGTTCAGGACAAATTGGTTGATGTCCCATGACATCCTTTTTGGCAAACCCATGACGGAAAAGGATGCCGAGTTGGAGACCGAGTTCATGAGGACCAGACTTTCCAAAAAGACTGTTGCCCCTCTCCGACAGAAGAGCCTGGGTAAAAAGTCCTTGTCCCTGGAGAACACCTGTTACAGGTGAGTAACTGCGCTTTCCCCACAGCCGGACCCTGGCCATGGGAGGCCGGATCTTTATCTTTTATCTTTATCTTTATTTAAGCGCTTGGTAGACCACCCAGGCCGGAGCATCAGGGCGGTGTACAGAATAAAATGGCGACTGCAGAAACAAAAGATAGAGGTGAATGCCAATAAACGATAGGACAGAGAGAGACAGTAAATAAGTTAGAAGACAGAAAAGCCCCAAAAGAGGGATAGAGGAGGGGAGAGGGAGGGAGAGGGAAGGAAAGGGAAAAGGAGAGAATCACGGGGGATGGAGGGCGCGACTGGGGGATGGGGCGCCATCGGTAGGAGGAGGGAGATCAAAGGCTTGACAGAAAAGGTGAGTTTTAAGGAGGACTTTGAAGCGAGTGTAGGATAGCTCAGTGCGGAGGGAAAGGGGAAGGGAGTTCCAGAGGGCAGGTCCTAGGAAGAAAAAAGTAGAAACGGCGGGTTGACTCCAGGTGGGCGTGATTAGGAGAGGGAAGGAAGAGACGATTACTGTGAGAAGAGCGAAGAAGGTGGGGGGAGGGCTGGAGGTTAATAATGTTGGCCAGATACTGGGGGGTGTCGGTGTGAAGAACCCGGTACGTGGTAATGAGCAGTTTGTAGACGAACCTGAGCTTAATCGGAAGCCAATGCAGAGTGAGGAGGCAAGGGGACACATGAGAGCAAGCAGGGGAAAAAGTGACAAGACGAGCGGCGGCGTTCTGGACAAGCTGGAGACGGCGAAGCTAGGAAGACGGGAGATCTGCATAGATGACGTTACAATAATCCAGGCGTGAAATTACTAAAGACAAGACAAGGGTAGCAACAGAAGAGGGGGGAAGAATGGAACGGACGGCCTTAATACGACGAAGATGGAAAAAGGAAGTACGAATAACAGAGGAGATATGTTCATGAAAAGAAAGGGAAGGGTCTAGGGTAATGCCCAGGTAGCGAAGGGTTTGCAGTAGAGGGATAGAGTGAGAGCCCATGGTGGGAGAGAGCTGAGGTTGAGGAAGACCGAGTGAAATCCAGATGGCAGAAGACTTAGCAGGATTAGCATGTAGGAAATTGGACTCGAACCAGGAGGCAATAGAGGAGAGACAGTGGTTGAGTGGGCCGAGATCTGGGGAGGAGGGGGAGGTGTGGTGAACTAGAAGGATATCGTCGGCGTAGATGTAGAAAGAGACAGTGGACTGTTGGATAAGAAGGGCTAAGGGGGCGAGAAAAACATTGAAAAGCAGAGGAGCAATAATGGAACCCTGAGGGACACCACAAATTGAAGGGGATGGGGGAGAGACTGAGGCACCAGAGTGAACGGAGGAGGTACGACAAGATAAGAGAGAGAAACCACCGAAGCATGGTGCCATGAACACCGAAGTCGGACAGACGAGACAGGAGAGTGCGATGATCGACCACATCGAATGCAGAGGACAGATCCAAAGAAACCACTAAAGAAATGTCACCACGATCGTGAGAGAGATGAAGTTCTGAGAGCAGTGCTGTGAGGGTCCGGCTGCAGGGAAAGAAGTAAATTGTCAGTGGCCGGCATTCACGGCTCCTTAATGGAGCTGCGGTGCCATGGCGAAGGGATGCTATGGTACTGCGGCTCCATTCAGGAGCCTGACTGGGGTGGCACTGCGGCTCCATTCATGAGCTTGACTGGGGTAGCTGGGCATGTGGCTGTGCATGCAGGCCAATCGGAATCTGGGCCCAGCCTGCATGTTCAGGCCCTAGACCCCATTCTGATCCCATGGGCATGTCTAGCCTCTGCAGGATCAGAATATAATCTACCTCTGGGCATCTCAATTCCAATCGGATGCACAGGAGCCTGGACGGCCACATTGGATTGTGCCTCATAGTTTGTAAAATGTGTGCACAAGTGCAAGCCCTGCTAAAACTCCCACCACCAGGAACACATCTGATCAGGACAGAAACCATTTATGTATACAGGATGTATGCATAAGTTTAGGCACCTATACCCTAGACAGTTTTATAAAAGGAGATTTTTCTATTGACTGTCAGGATTGAGTCAAGCACACAAGAAGGTGAACATTGCATGCCATCAGAAAGGAACAGCTCTTACAGAGTTTAGAGCATAGTGGCTTGTTTATTAACATTTGCTAACTGTGTGCCGGTTAGCACAGTGTCATACGTTAGCAACATACTAATGGCAGGGGGATGGATACACATGCCCCCAAATGTTAGCGTGGGCCTTCATGCTAATTTTGTACCATAAAGTGCATTACTAACCAGACATTAGTAAACATGCCCCTTATTGTAAAATTCTGAGCATGCACTGCCCTTCCTGCCATAGCTGTCAACTCTTCAAAATGATTGGGGATACCAAACACAACATAAATTAGCCTTCCTGTACCTAATGAAGGAACTTGCTCATTATTGGGCGTGCTGAGAACCAATTGAACTCACAGAGCTGGTATCTATGCTTCCTGCATGTAGTTTGTTTTTCCATTATGCTGAATGAGTATGAAACAAAACTCTCCTGATATTTGAGAAGATTTTACTTCTAAGGATGCCAGTGTTCTGCATCATCATTTTTTCAAACATTTCATTTGTTTCTTAAAATAAAAAAATAATTTGTGGTGTCACTGAAATCAAGCTTTTGACCATGCCTACTGTATGGCTAAAAGATCCAGAGCTTGGAGACTCACTCCAAGTATATAATTTCAATGGGTTTTGCCATAATCAAGTGGATTGCAAACATTGTTCTCATATGTCTTCTCAGCCTTCTTTGCAATCACCATGAAGCCCAACTATGGAAGAAAGGGGAGAAGGATGACTCTGCTCTGCATACCTGAGCAGAGTCTTTTTGTCAGAACTATTCCTCTATCTCCTGGTACAGTGGTTTTAAGAATCTAGTCACCAAGGATGACCCAGATATTAATTAAACTGGTGTGTGGCTCCTTAGAGGTTTCTAGGCCCAAAGTGTCTTCTGAGTGCTTACACAGGCTTGAGGGAAGACATCACATCAACACTTTCCAAGGCACATGAGAAATGGAAACATGTTCTGCTGAAGATTCTAATTGAGACTCTCCCAAGATGCTTCCAGTGCAGTCTTCTGCTTATAAGCATCGCACAAAGGCCCTTGATATAGCACAAAGTCAGTACATATCAAATACAGCACAAGATCTCTTCTTCACTACTGCTACTGTCCCAAATTAGAATTCTTCTATTTCACTTGTTCTTCTGGAATCTTCTGCTCAACAGTCAATGTCCAATTCTCCAAAGTCATTGATTCCACTACATATCACTAAGGCAGATGAATCTTCATCTTTCACTGCTCGGAACAATGTATCCTTGAAGGATACTACCAAAAAAAAGAAATTAGGGCACATCAGCAGAGAGATTCCAATAAAGACAAAGGTAGCCCAAATGCCCTTGAATATGGAGCATACAGGGCTTAAAGATGCCTACTGATAACCAGATTAATATGAATAAAATACAGTCTCTAAAATACTTGTATGCAAATGCTAGAAGTCTAAAAAATAAGATGGGAGAGTTAGACTGTATAACACTAAATGAGAAGTTAGATATCATTGGTATCTCAGAGACATGGTGGAAGGAGGACAATCAGTGGGACACTGTGATACCTGGATACAAACTAAATCGTAATGATAGAGCTGATCAAATTGGTGCAGTTACATGATGCAAGGCTCCACATTAGGAACCACCACCCAGAAAAAAGATTTAGGTGTCATCGTGGATAACATGTTAAAACTCTCCGCTCAGTGTGCAGCGGCAGCCAAGAGAGCAAATAGAATGCTAGGTATCATAAGGAAAGGAATGGAAAATAAAACAAAGGATATTATGATGCCTCTGTATTGTTCCATGGTGAGACAGCACCTTGAATATTGTGTGCAATTCTGGTTGCCGTATCTTAAAAAGGATATAGCGTTTATTAGAAAAGGTACAGAGAAGAGCCACCAAAATGGTAAAGGGGATGGAAGGATATTCCTATGAAGAGAGACTAAAAAGGTTAGGGCTCTTCAACCTGGAAAAG
Organism: Ichthyophis bannanicus; assembly: GCA_033557465.1. Taxonomy (NCBI): domain Eukaryota; kingdom Metazoa; phylum Chordata; class Amphibia; order Gymnophiona; family Ichthyophiidae; genus Ichthyophis; species Ichthyophis bannanicus. Next base: position 371,118,224 of record CM066031.1, read on the forward strand.
AGACGGCTGAAGGGGGATATGATAGAGGTCTATAAATTAATGAATGGAGTAGAACGGGTAAACGTAGATTGATTGTTTACATCATCAGAATATACAAAGACTAGGGGACATGCAATGAAGCTACAGGGTAACCTATTTAAGACTAAAAAGAGAAAATATCTTTTCACTCATTGTGTAATCAAACTCTGGAATTTGTTACCGGAGGATATAGTAAAATATGTTAGTGTAGTTTTGTTTAAAAAAGGTTTGGACAATTTCCTGGAGGAAAGGTCCATAAACAATTATTAAAAGGGACCCAGGATATCACTGCTTGACCCAATACAATGTGGCAAGGAGGCCTATCCGGAGTCCGGGGGAGGACAAAGACAGGGAATTCACTCTAGTAAAGGGCCCCCTTTCACCGAATCAGGGTAGGAAAGCCACAACTACCTCTAGGAATCAGAAAATGTCCACGTGGCCAACATTTCATGCTCCCCCTAGTGGAAGGAAGGGGAGAGGATACAGGGCCCAGAACCCCTTAGGCAGTGAATGCTCCAAGTACTCAGGTGCCCGAAGTCAGGCTGATTGCCATCACCTGGGTAGGGAGGAGTTGGAGCTAGAGCCCTGGAAGTATAAACCTAGGCCACAGTATGAGAGAAAGGGAAGAGAAGCAGGAAGCCAGGCTGCCACGAGCAGAGGCACAGATGCAAGCAAGGGAAGCTTTACTGGTGCTGAGCAGAGCAGAGGAACAGAGCTTCCAGGAGAAGAGAGTGCTAATTGGCATATAGCACGTCTGCAGGAGAGTTTGGAGCCAGGAACAAGGGAGACTCCAAGATCCCCCAGGAGGCTGTTAGCTGAGCACTGTGAGCAAGACGGGGAGTCAGAACCTATGCAGCAGGGAGAGCCCGAGGTGAAGCTGAATGATGAGGACACTCCCATGGACTGTTCCTTTTGCCAAGCTTTAAACCTGGGAACATAGAGAAAGCAAGCCAGTCCTGAAAGAACTCTTCCAGGAAAAGGTATTCATAGTCCACAAGCAGGGTGGCCGTGATTCCCTCGTGTTTGTAAAGGGGAGGTTTACGGGGACTAAAGAGCAAGCCTGGAACTGTGATAAGCTTGTTAATCACCTGCTGCTGGAATGAGGACACTGGGGTAAGCTAAAGTAGCTATTATAACAAAGCTTTCTTTTGCCCCTGAATTATATCTGTTTACTTGGAAGGTCTGCAAGAAAGATTTGGAACTGAATAGAAGCTAAACTACCACAGACTTTAAATGTGATTTTGTTTTTGTGCTTTAGCCAGCAAGGCTAAAAAGGAATGCACTATCCTTGCTGTTAAAGACTGTGTATCCTGAACTATAGAGAACCGTTAAACAGCACTTTTGTGTTTGCGTTTGTTTTTGGAAAATGCTCTACTTCAAAGAGTCCTGAACAACAATCCTGAATGTGGTATGAACGAACCATTGTGTACAAAATAAATTTCTGTCATTTGCCTTACCTCTTTGAGCCTGACTACAACTTTCTGCCTGATGCACCCATACAGCTAAACAAAGACTACATTTCCCAGAGGGCACTGCGGGGAATAGTTTGGAAAAAGCTGAGAAAGCGGATAGCAGAAAGTTCCTTTATTAACCACGCCCCTCTAAGCTAGAGGCGAGTGGTGGTGGCATGACAACAAGCATTGTGGAACCTGTGTCTTTTGGGGAAACTGCTAGGTACTTATGACCTAGATTGGCCACTGTTGGAAACAGGATACTGGGCTTGATGGACCTTGGTCTGACCCAGTATTCCATATCTTGTGTTCTTATGTTGGGTGATGTGATGCAGGAGGATGGGAGGGTGCTTAATAATTTAGATACATTGAAAACACAGAATGGCTTGGGAAATAGGCAATTTTATGGATTTTTTCTATTACGACACTTTGTGCACCAGAGACTGCAGGACGATCAGAGTGCCTTAGGTAATGTGGTGTTTGATAAGATGCTTATGAAGGTGGATTTGTATGTGGGGTTTATATCCTGGTTATATAGCCAGTTGGTTCAGGATATAAAGGGACGGGAGTTAGAGTGGGTGGCAGGAATTTGGTTAAGGAGTTGAAAGGGGATATGGATGTGGGTGATTTTAGTGCGAGCATGTTTGGGGTGTATAAGTTGGTGGAATGTGTGATATGGAGATAGCTCCGTCTTAAATATAACTACTGCTAATGTATGCATCCACTGTGGGCCCATAAAGCTGGGGTATTGCTGGGGGGGGGGGGTGCTTACCATAAGTTCATTTTAGCCGATGGCACTTACATTGTGTGCTGCAGTGCCTCCTTATTGCCTGTTTTTGATGCAATGCACATCAGTTTTTATCATCCTTATTGGGGGTGCAATTGGAGATAGATGATGGAGTGTTTCTGTTGGATCTGCATGACTGACTGCCCTTGGGAAGCACTGTGGAGATAATTTTTTTGCAAAGTATTTCTAGCGTCAGAGGTGCATTTTGTTGAAATGTGTGGTTGATGTTCCTCCTACATTTGAGTTGTGGCAAATACAAATGCATGTGTTGGTACAAATGGAAGCATTGTCTGTGGTAAAAGTGAGTGTGAAGAAGCGTAAATGTTTTTTGGCTGTGTAGCGTCCATTTTTGAAGATGTTAACCCCATAACGTCAAAGATTCAGGATCTTCACTTGAGCATGTGAGACTGGGTGTATTGATAGTTGTTGTAAAAGCTATTTTTGGATTGTGTCCTTATATATTTATTTCTGGATGTGACATCTATGGAGGAGTGTTAAAAAATGTAATAAAAATAATTTAAACATAAAGAGGGGGATAGTCAAAGGCATTTATGCGGTTTGCAGACCTGCAAACCATGTAAATGCCATTCAAGGAGGTGTTCAGTGGTACTAATCTGGTTAGTGCCAATGACTATCCCCAGTTTGTGACGCTAAATGCCCCCACGCTAAACAGCTGATGTTGGGGTGTTTAAGGGGTGGAGTGGGGGCAGCACTCCAGGTTAACTGGGCAGTGGCAATATTCAGCCATCACCCAGGTAGCCCTATATGCCTTTTATGCTCCCCATATATGGAATGAGCTACCCAGCACATTACGTACAATCAAAGACTTACTAGACTTCAGAAAAGCCATAAAGACCCACCTCTTCATGAAATACTACGGTCCCACCATTGAAGAAACGAATCATAAGACTTCACTGGAAGCAACACAATAACCTGTCTCTCTCTGTGTATCATACCACTCCTCATCAACATAATAACATTCTCCCATGTCTCAACATACTATACTTTAAGGATATCTAAAAGCTCCTCATCAACATAATAACATTCTCCCATGTCTCAACATACTATACTCTAAGGATATCTAAAAGCTCACAAACATCCTCCCCAGCAAACAAATCCTCCCACACTCAACCCTCACTACAACAATAATGCTATTAACCAACAATTTAAAGATAACAACTGAACTCACCCAATCTGCTACAGTGTAACTGTATATATCTGATAATTTAAATGTATTCTTTATACCCCATGTAACCCTCCAAGTTGTAACTCTCTGTTATATGTAAACTGCTTTGAATTGATGATAAAGCGGTATATAAAACCTGTTAAATAAATAAATAACTGGCTAAAGTTAGGACAGCTGAAGATCACTGCTGACTGGATTGGAAAGTCTTAGTCCAGGCAACCTGGATATGGCCCCGGCATTGAATATCCAGGGTGAAATTAGAGTCGCGATGGCCAGCTACTTGGAGTGTGTTGGCTGCTGCTGAAAATCCCCACCTTCCAAGTGCCTGGCCATCATGGGCTAAAGTGAAACTGGATATTTGGTGCCAGAATTCAGATACCCTCTGGCGCTGAATATCTGGTTTCAGCATTGACTGGCACAATGATTTGGACAGCAGCAAAATTCAGCTACTCTCCAGAGTTAGGACAGTTAGTACAGTTATTGAGATGACCTAACTTTAAGCATGCCCATATTTGGTTAGAGGACTGAAAATTGCCATTAACCAGATAAGTGCTGGGACTACCCTCACTCTGCCACTGTCTGGATAGTGCCATGGTGGTTAGAAGGAATATTCAGTAGCACTGTCCGGTAGTTGTCATTGGATATTCCTCTCAGTGGGGTTTATCCGGCCTTTAATCTTCCGCCTGTTGTGTCACTATGCTCATGTAACCCCTCTTCTCAAGTCACTTCATTGACTCCCTATCCATTTCTGCATCCGGTTAAAATTTCTCCTACTGACCTATAAATGCATTCATTCTGCTGCTCCTCTCTTATCACTCCCTACACCAGGGGTCTCAAACACGCGGCCCGCGAGAGACCCTTGTGCGGCCCGCGATGCATAGGGGGGAAAAAAAAACCCGGCTTCTGCTGCTGCTGCTGCCGCCGCTGCCGTGGCCGGCAATAGCAGCAATATCGCAAGTCCCGCGGGCTCCCCCCCCCCCGGCAGATCCCGGCCGGCGTGCCTGCCAAGGCTGCCAGTTCTCCGCTTCGGCTGTCAGAGCCGCGAAGGGAGACCTTCTCCCTCGCGACTCTGTTAAGCTCGCCGGGGCAGATGGGAAATTTCCCATCTGCCCCAGCGGGCTTAACAGAGTCACGAGGGAGAAGGTCTCCCTTTGCGGCGCTGAAAGCCGAAGCGGGGAACAGGCAGGCAAGCAGGAAGGGATCTGCCGGGTGGGGGGGGGGGAGCCCGCGGGACTTGCGATATTGCTGCTATTGCCGGCCACGGCAGCGGCGGCAGCAGCAGCAGAAGCCGGTTTTTTTTTTTTAAGTTTTAATTTTCCCGGGGGGGGGGGAGCAGGACTTGATGGGGGGGGGGAGCAGGACTTGATGTGTGGCTGGGGGGGAGCAGGACTTGATGTGTGGGGGGGGGGAGCAGGACTTGATGTGTGGGGGGGGGAGCAGGACTTGATGTGGGGGGGGGAGCAGGACTTGATGTGGGGGGGGAGCAGGACTTGATGGGGGCTGGGGGGGGGTCGTACTGAAAATGGGGTGATGGGGGTTAGGACTGAAAATGGGGTGATGGGGGTAAGGACTGGTAATGGACAGATGGGGGTTAGGACTGGAGGTGGTCTGACTGGGGGCCTAAGACTGAAAATTGGGTTATGGGGGGCTAAGAATGAAGATGGGGCGATGGAAGGGTTAGGCCTGGAAGTGGGCTGTTGGGGGGCTTAGGACCGATAATGGGCTAGGGGGGGGGCTAGAACTGGTAATGGACTGGGGGGGGTGCTATGACTGGAAATGGGCCGAGTAGAAGGGGGAGCTTGAACTGCAAATAGCTGATGGGGACAGGGTCTTGGAATGGTAATGGGCTGAGTGGAAGGGGGCTTGGAATGGAAATGGGCTGATGGGGAGGGGGGCTTGGAAAGGAAATGGGCTGTGAGGGGAGGGAGCTAGGACTGGAAATGGGCTGATGATGCGGGGACTAGAAGGGAGCGGATGCTGGGTTGGGCAGGAGCTAGAAGGGAGTTGATGTTGGGGGACGATTAGAATGGGATGGGGCTGGGAGAGTGAAATGGAGAGGGGAAATATATTTTGTGTGGGAGGGAAGAAAAATCTACAATTGGCCGGGTATTGGGAGAGTAAGTGGGGATTGAGGATGGAGGGGTAAAATTTGAGTGGATGAAATAGGAATGAGGAAAGAGCAAAAGGAGAATGATTAGTATGTTAAAGCAGATGTAGAGAGAATGGAAAAAAACTAGGAAAGAAGAAAGGAGAAATGGACAGCAGACGATGGAGAGTTAGCAGAAGACACAAAGAAACCAGAAGAAAGTGACTGGAACAATTGCAACTGAAAAAAAAAATGCACAAAAGGTAGAAAAATATCTCTTTATTTTGAATTTATTAACTGAAATATGTCAGCTCTTGGAAATGTGCATCTTTAACGTCTGCACTTTATTTAATACAAGAGGAAATCAATGTATAGTTTTATTTCTACAGTGTTGTACATTCTAAGTTTGGCTTTTGGGGTTCCCAGTTTAATTGTCTTCCTGTTTCTAAATTGTGATTCCTTGTTTGGTGATGGTGTATGTTCTGCATGTGTAACTGAGCTGAGGTATTCTGTTTATGTAATTCCTATTTGACATTGCCACTTGTTCTCTTTCCCGAGTAGGTCATGTATTGTTATTCTCTGAAATGTGTTGATTTAATATTTGCAGTGTTGCCTTTTGATAGTTAGGGTATGGTGCTTTGTGAGTCCTGGTAGTGCTGTTAGGACACGGCAGGTTTGCTATGGGTTCTAAATGGGCAGTGTTTCTAGTAGTTCCTAATGTGCCTGGCGGTTGGCACTGGTTTATAGTAATGTAGAAATCTTTTAGTCTTTCTTTATCCATACACTCATTAAGAGGCATGTTTACTAAAAGTTAGTGTATGGTAACATTATGCAAATATTTATGCAAATGATGCCCTTATGCAAATGAGGCCTGCGTCTTGTGCGGCCCCCGGGTTACTCTACAAGTCCTCATTTGGCCCTCAAAGCAATTTGAGTTTGAGACCCCTGCCCTACACCCTCCTTGAGAACTCTGCTGTTCTGGCATATCCCTTGTATCTGTTCCCTTCCCTGCCTCTGCCAACTGCAGACTTCGATCTTTTCACCTTGCTGCTCCTTATGCCTGGAACAAACTACCCGAGTCAGTATGTCAGACTTCATCTCTGGCTCTATTCCTATCCAGACTAAAAACTCACCTCTTCAAGGCTGTTCTTGGATCTTGATCCCTTTTGTCTCCTATTCATCATATGTATGTTAATTTACCTTTCCCCTAGATATATCCTAATCCCCAGTTGTGTTGTCTGTCCTGACTGTACTGTAATATCTATTGAATGGGGACCATCTCTTACATGTCTCTGTACAGCCTTGTACTGCTTTGCAAATGATTAATAGTAGTAGTGGTTAGCACGTCCTCCTAACCAGATATGAATAGTGGGCCCTAATGCATTTTTTATGCAGATGATAGTCTTTTTATTAGTTATATGGATTCATTAGTTCCTGATTTTATTTATTTATTTATTTATCAGGTTTTATATACCGCTCTATCCTTCAATCAGAGCGGTTTACAAAATAAGTAATCTTATATCTAAACAATAGAATAACTAACACTTAATTTCAGTGAACATTGGATTGTAAAGAGAAACAAGGGGGTACTTGGGGGGAGGAGAGAAGGGGGTCGCCCTTCTTATCTTGTTTATGCCATTGTCTCAACCAAATATCTGTGTGGCTGCATAACAGTCGCCTCAAGTTGAATCCATCAAAAATTACTGCTACTTGGATTACTGGCCGTGTCATTTAGCCATCACTTTCTTCCTTACCCTCTGGCTCCCCATTTACTATTATGGACAGTTTTAAATACTTGGATAATCTCCAGGAAGAAGCAGAAATGCAATCTTCACATATAGGTGAAGGAGTGGAGGAGTGGCCTAGTGGTTGGGGCAAGGTACTTCAGACCGGAAGGTCGGGGGTTCAAATCCCACTAGAGGACAGCAACCTTGGGCCGGAAGGACTGGGGTTTCTAGTCCCACAGGTGCTCCTTGTGGTCTTGGGCAAGCCACTTAACCCTCCATAGCCCATGTTCCCTGTAAAATAGTTATCTCCAAGTTATAATGCCCTGTTCAATGTAATTTCAATTTGTTCAATGTAAACCACACTGATGCAGAATAGCGCGGTATATAAGAGAATGTAAATAAATTAAATAAAAGAAAAAAATAAAGAAAAAAACCCCTGCCACACTGTGACTTGAGAACTGAACAGGCCACTCCCTCCTGCAGAAGAAAGCCCATCCAGTCCCCAAGAGACTAAACAGTAGAGACATATACGACTCCCCTATTCTGTTTTGTTTTTTTAAAGAAATCAACAGCTCTTACCTGTGATACACTGGCACCGTTCAGGCCGAAACACTACTGCAGTCAATCGGGAGGGATATGGGACTAGACTGGTTCAACTCCAGGAACAACAATTAGCAGGTAAGTCTAATTTAACCTTCCTGATCGTGTCCCCAGTCTAGTCCCGAAACCTCTGGGTCAATACCAGAACAGTGAAACAAATCACACACGGGAGGGACCTGGTAAACCGGCCTGAAGAACCGTCGAACCGAACGAAGTCTCTCCTGACCCCTGGACATCCAGCCTGTAGTGCTTCACAAATGAATTCAAAGACGACCAGGTCGCCGCCTTACAAATCTCCATAGCCCATGTTCCCTGTAAAATAGTTATCTCCAAGTTATAATGCCCTGTTCAATGTAATTTCAGTTTGTTCAATGTAAACCGCACTGATGCAGAATAGCACGGTATATAAGAGAATGTAAATAAATAAAATAAAATAAAAATAGGTGAACATCAGCGATGGAGCCCACGAGGGAATGTTCCTCAGCATTCAATAGGAAAGCCTTTGGGAGCACTCCACTGTGCCTGCCTTCTCGCCTTCCCAACTCCTCTCCTCAGTTCTTCATTTTCCATGGAGCCAGTAGGATATATCATCCTGTCACCACCAAATCATTTTTCTTTTTTGTGGAACATCGTACTACTGCCTTCCCGTCGATGCTGGTTCCATTGAAGCCAACACCAATCCCAATAATTTTTTCTTTTTTCTTTTACAAATTTTTCTATTTCTTTCATTTTCAATGCAGTTTTCACCACTAAACTAGGCCTCTAGGCCTCCATAGCCTTATCTTCAATCCCGAAGACAACTTTTTGAGGCATGAAAAGCCAACTAATGGTTTTAAAAAACGTACCAAGTGTGGTGGTACCATATCAGTCACTGATTAAACATGACTGGTGTCTAAAATGTTTGGGCCCTGAACATCAACCCAATTCTTGTCCTTTATGCCAGCAAATGACAAAGAGAGACCTAAAGAACTGAGCAAGATAGTATGGATCGTTGTTCATCTCGGACTCGCTTTCAGTGGCTTCCTCTTCATCGAGAGCATCAACTTCCTCTCATGGGTCTCAGGTTTCTTCAAAGTCCAAACATAAAAGTAAGTCACAGTCTCTGGCCGCTCCCAAGTCATTGGCATTGGTATCAAAGATCGATACTGAGACCAGAGATCAGTCCCAGTATAAGCATTGTGACTCCCCTAGGGGTGCTTCTGATGCAGACTAGCCAGCCAAAGAGCCCCACTGGAAGGATCTGTCCTCCAAAGCACAAGAGGGGCTCTGGGTTGCTCCCAAGGCATTGACCTACCGAGAGCTACCAGTTACATCTCCCTAGACCAGCGCATGCTGGCTCTCGAGTGGAGTTTGGCAGCATTCCTTGCAGCCTCAATACCAATAACATTGAGAGCTCCAAAAGTACAGACTTTGGCACCATACCTACAGCCAAGTGTATCGGCCCCGATGCCAGCCCTCTAACCGGCATCATCAGAATCCCTGAGGCCGATATCTTCGTTGGAACTGACTGATACCCCCGGTATACAACAGACTCAAACTGCCATGGCTCTTGGTTCCGATACCTCTGAGCATCGGTATCAGCATTGACCTTCGATGTCCATGAAGCTTCAAGGTCAAACCCAAGACTGCCGATACTTTGACTTCTTACCAGACTCTGATTCCACTTCTTCAGAATCTGACAAGGGATTACTCAATTCCTGAGAACTTCCTGACATCCCTTTGGATCCTTCACCGTCTCAGGAACGGCGTTGGTCTTACCAGAAGATATGTCCTTTCAGGACTTAATACATGACACGGCAGCAGTGCTCGCCATCACATTAGCCTTGGAAAAGGAACCGAGGGCAGAGGAATTGGAGATACTCCAATACTCTCCCATGCCTAATGAGGCGGCTACATTACCGGGGCATTGGATCCTGCAGGATCTTATGCTCCGAATGTGGAAGGCCCTATTCATGGTTCTGCCTGTCAGCAAGAGGCTCAATACCGAGTATCAGAGTGCTCCGGCTTCCAAAAACATCAGCTCCCCTACCACTCAGTGGTGGTGGAATCGGAAGTGCACTGAATAAAGAACTCTAAGAAGCATTCATCCATGCCACCTGACAGAGACTTGAGGATACTCAATGCTTTTGGGTGTCGATGCTTCCAAGCATGCATGTTGGCCTACAGAATCAACTCTTACATGCTGTACATGGGCATATTCCTGAAGGATGTCACCAGGGATCTGGAGACTTTCACCCCCTGCTACCTGATTATAAGCAGAGTGCATTCCAGATACTCAACAAACAGGGCCAGAACACGTCTAAGTTTCTTACTAGGGCCTCTTTTGATGCCTTTGAATCAACAAGCAGGGCTTCAACAGTCTGCATTGGGGCTTGAAGAATGTCAAGGTTACAGTCATCAGATCTTGAGCAATGAAAACCTTTTTTGGCAAGGATTGTAGGGAAAAAGCAGAGGAGATTGAGACAGATGGTCTCACCCTAAAACACCTTTCAAGGAAAAAAGCTGACCCATCCAAGAGGAAGGCTCTTCCCAAGAAATCTTTCTGTTCTAAAAAGAAGAGATACTATCCTTCTTATCCATCTTCTGCTGCCCATCAGCTTCAGCAGAGACAGCAGGGCCCTTGCTAAAACAAGAAGCCCAAGGCTCCTAAGCCTCAACCAGCCACACAGCCACAACCTGTACCTGTTTTTTTGACTATTTTCTAGAGAGCATTGCCATTCTGCCCCTGGAGGGTCCCCAGCCCCTCCACATAGCAGGCAGACTTTGTCACTATGCCCACAGGTGGCACCTCATATCATCAAAGCAGTAGGCACTCCATTTTGTCCAAAGGGGTTATCAGTTTCACTTCAAAACTTTATCCCCCACCAGCTTCACATGGGATTATGCCATGCAACCCCTTCAAAGCATTCTCTTAAAAGAAGAGGTGACCACCCTATTGTCCCAGGGTGCCATAGAAAGAGTTCCTCCTCCTCAGGAAAGAATGGGCTTCTACTCCCCATATTTTCTCATTCCACAGAAAACAGAAGGATTCAGACCCATCTTGGATCTCAGAGACTTAAACGGTTTGTGTTCCGAGAAAAATTCAAAATGATTTTTCAAGGAACTCTTCTACCATACCTCCAGAGACATGATTGGCTATCTTCTCTAGATCTAAAAGAGGCGTACACGCATTTACTGATCCATCCCTTGCACAGACAGTATCTGCGTTTCATGTTACAAGGAAACCATTATCAATACCGGGTTGTCCCCTTTAATCTAACCTCTGCTCCAAGAGTCTTCACAAAATGCATGGCAGTAGTCACTGCCTACCTACGCACCTTGGGGGCATTCATCTTCCCTTACTTAGACAATTGCTGATCAGTGGAGACTTCCCTCAGGAGGTAAAATTCTCCCTTCATCGCACCATCACGGTACTCCAACACCTGGGATTTGTCATAAATTTCCCAAAGTCTCACCTCGCTCCAACCCAATGACTGGAGTTCATTGGAGCATTCTTAGACAATCAACAGGCCTGAGCTTTTCTCCCACAGAATCGCTATGCCCGCCTCATCGAGCTGGCAAAAGGGGTAGAACAGCAAAGCCGAATAACAGCTTGAAAGATGCCATGACTATTAGGACACATGGCCTCCAGGGTCCATGTCATCCGCTACACTCAATTATACATGCGACAAGCACAGTGGACTCTGTCTTCCCAATGGATGCAAGTGAAGGGTCGATTCAGAAACAAGATCCATATCACCCCTCAACTGATCAAATCCCTCCAGTGGTGGTGTCTCCCACACAATCTACTCATCGGGTCACCTTTTCAGATGCCTCCACCTTGATGCACCCTGATGATGGATGCTTCCAAGCTGGGTTGGGGAGTGCATCTGAATGACCTGACCACACAGGAATTGTGAACGCAACAGGAATCTGCTCTGCAGATCAACCTGCTTGAACTCCAGGCACTGACAAATGCTGTTCGGGTTTTTCAACCCTAACTTTCGGGGCGACCTGTTCTAGTCAGGATGGCCAACCAAGTTGTCATGTTCTATGTGAACAAACATGGGGAATGGGGTCCCATCCCTTTGCGAGGAAGCGATTCGCTTGTGGGCCTTTTCCATCTCATACCTCATTCACCTCAGAGCTGTATACCTCCAGGATGAACTCACTGTCCTTGTGGACAAGCTAAGCCACATCTTTCGTCCACACGAATGGACCTTGCATCGGGAGATGGCTGCTCAGATCTTCCAGACATGGGGAACCCCACTCATAGATCTTTTTGCCATGCCGCAAAACACACAGCTTCCATGCTTCTGCTCCAGGGTTCTGTCACTGCACCGACAGGCTCCGGACACCTTCCTTCTCCATTGGGGATAGGGACTGCTCTATGTATTCCCTCCCATCCCCTTGATACCCAAGATGCTGTTTAAGTTACAGACTGACAGGGGCTCGATGATTCTCATAGCCCCCTTCTGGCCCCATCAACCATGGTTTCCTCTGCATCTTCGCCTTGCACAGACTCAGCCACTCAACCTGGGATGCACATCCGACCTCTTCTATAACGATCATTGGATGCTACACCATCCCAATCTTCACTCCCTATGCCTCACAGCTTGGCTTCTGAGGGGCTAGTGCTTGCCAACCTCAACCTACCACAGGTGGTCAAGGATGTCCTTCTTGGCATCTCGTAAGGATTCCACCAGGCGCTTTTATACATTCAGATGGCATAGGTTTGCCTTCTGGTGCTCCCCAAAGGACATTAACCCATTTTCTTGCTGATGGAGTCACTTCTACAGTATCTTCTCCACTTATCCTTGACAGGTCTTAAAACTAACTCAGTGAGAGTTCACCTTAGTGCCATTGCGTCTTCTCAAAGACCAGTGGAGTTCACACACCTTAGTAGCACACATCATGTGAGGTCTCCTGTTGTCCTAGCCACCCATTAAGCCACCTCTGGTGTCCTGGGATCTGAATGTGGTTCTGGTGCAACTTCTAAAGCTACTTTTCAAACCTTTAGCCATTACTTCACTGAAATTCCAATGTTGGAAGTTAATCTTCCTTATTGCCCTCACTTCAGCTCGCTGCATCAGTGAGCTGCAAGCTCTAGTGGTGGATCCCCCCTATACTTGTTTCCACCATGACAAGGTATTTCTCCATACCCATCCACACTTCCCCCCGAAGGTGGTTTCTTCTTTCCATCTAAACCAGTCAGTAATCCTCCCGATTTTCTTCTCTAGACCACATGTGTCTTGGGCTGAAGCAGTGCTACACACTTTAAACAGCAAACAAGCACTGGCCTACTACTTGGATAGAACTAAAGATCACAGAAGATCCTCTCAACTATTCATTTCTTTTGATCCTAATCAGCTGGGTCTACCAGTGTTGAAACAGACTCTATCCAGATGGATAGCAGATTGCATTTCTTTTGCTTATGTGCAAGTAGGAGTCTCATTGGAGGGTCATGTCACTGCTCACAATGTGCGGGCTATGGCAACCTCGTAGCCAATCTCCATTCAGTATCCATCCTGGTCCTCCATTCATACTTTTGCTGCACACTATTGTCTAGACAGAGACTCCCGTTGGGACTCTGTCTTTGGTCAAGCTGCACTCCAGCACCTCCTTGGGACTTAAACTCAACTCCTACCCTCCATCCCAGACTTCTACAAGATATCAGCCTATCATTGGGGGAATATTGCCTCCTGAAATCGAGTCCAATGGCCCACAAGTCTTCCAGACTCTTCGGCTACATGTTTTTTGTCTCAAGGATCACACTACTATCCCCCCTTTACCAGTCTGGTACCTGGGAGCTAGTGAGTCCCATATGTGAAGACTGCATCCCTGCTTGTTCCTGGAGATAGCTTAATTACTCACCTGTAATCAGTAATCTCCAGGAACAGCAGGAATCAGTCTTCACAACTCCCTCCTCCCCTAGGAGTTGTAGGGTTCTTTAATTTTCTTCTTCTCAGCTACAAACTCAACTGAGGAGAGGAGTTGGGAAGGCAGGAAGGCAGGCACAGTGGAGTGGTCCCAAAGGCTTTCCTATTGGATGCTGGGGAGCATTCCAGTGTGGGCTCTGTTTGTGACTTTTACCCTTATGTGAAGACTGATTCCTGCTGTTCTTGGAGATCACCTGTTACAGGTGAGCAACTATGCTTTCTTGGTTCATTATTAAATTTAGAAAAACAAGTTTCAATGGTAGTCAAATCTGTTTTCTTTATATTGCATCCATTTCAAGAGATCCATCCATTTCTTGAGAGCCTTCCGTGCAGCACACTTTCATATATGCCAAACTAACACCTTATTTCGACCGCTGTAACTCAGTTTATGCAGGTTTATGCACAAGGGAGCTTAAGAAAGTGCAAACTGATTAAAACAGATGAATCTGTATTCTTTCTCATGCACAGTTAGTATAATGTAACGCAATAATCCATTCAGCATCACTTGTTTCCTATACTAAAATGGTTAATGGTCTTCATTATGAAGCATATGAGGACAGACTTAACGATCTTAATATGTATATTTTAGAGGAAAGGCGGGATAGGGGTGATATGATAGAGACATTTAAATACCTCCATGGCATAAATGCACAGGAGGGTCTCTTTCAATTGAAGGCAAGCACTGCTACGAGGGGACACAGCATGAGAGTGAAAGGGGATAGACTTGGGAGTAATATGCGTAAATGTTTTTTTACGGAAAGAGTGGTAGATGTGTGGAATAGTCTCCCAGTGGAAATGGTGGACACGAGGACAGTATCTGAATTCAAAAAAGCATGGGACAAACACAGAGGATCTCTAAAGGTAAAAAGAGGACTATTGTAGTTGATATGGAAGGGCAGACCAGCTAGGCCGTGTGGTCTTTTTCTTCGGTCGTGTTTCTATATGGTTCAGTATCAAGTTTAAATTACTATGTCTTACTCACAAAATTTGTTATACAGGTATCCCTTCCTATCTATCATTCCTTGTTGTTCCCCATACTTCATCTTGTTCTTTGTGTACAATGCATGAAAATTGCCTTACTGTACACTCTTTTAATCTTTTAAAACTTGAATCCTCCAAGAATTCAGCCTTCTTTTACAGAGCCCCCATTTGGCATTTTAGGATGGCACGTGACTGCTGTTTGTTATGTCCGGGTTTCTAAAATGCTATCTTTCTATACATTTCTGTTTCTGTTTTACTCATGAATGATGGCATTCTTTTCTGTTTCCTTTTTTGTATTTTGTGAATTCCTACATAATAAACATAAACATATTATTGGCTACCTTTTCCAGTGGAATCAAGTACTATATGCATTCTTGCCATTTAGCAGTGCAGAAAAAGGTATAGAAATTGAATGGATGATACAAAACAAGTCAGGGGAGTGGTGAGAGTAGGGGAAGTGATATTTTGCGGTATTTATACAATAAAAATGTATTTTGCATTTTCTGTGTGAGGGGTATTTTATTGGTGCATATTGGTTAATACCTAAAATCAGAAGCCCTACTTATGAGGCTGTTGTTTGAGCCAATGGAGTCTGCCTCACATAAACATATCACCTAGGAAATACTCTTCCTGATAGTGGTTACCTTGGTGAAAAGAAAAAAAGTGAATTTAAAGCATAATGTAGATTATGAACTATGCTTTCAGTTCACCATAATAAGGTGGTTCTTTGAACTCATCCCAAGTACTTGACTCTATAACATACTAATGTAAGTGGTAGAGAACACTCCGTAAGACACAGTAACTTACATCATACCATGCTTACTTTATGCAAGTATGCACGTAAATTATATTCTGTAATCCACCTGTGTACTTGCTCATACCAACCATAGTCTGCTCAAACTCCATCCATGTGCACACCCACAGTGAAAGACATATGATGCAAACAAAGTACATACTTATATGCTAGTTGGTATTTTAAAAGAGGTCATTTATGCACAGAATGGGTTTTTTAGGATGAAGCCGGAATACGGCGAAACAAAGGCTTTTGTTGAGCTTCAGTCACTTTTGAAAGTTTTGTGTAATATTTGAACTTTGGATATTCTCTCCCGCGATCTGTGGTTCCTCTGTTTATGTCAGAAGTTGGAATTTACCATGAGAAGCATTTGTTGAGGAGCTAAAAACCTGGTTGGCTGCATGATCATCATTGCAAGATAAGTTATTTGTGCTCAATTTTGGCATTGATATATTTTTGAGTTTTTCATCTTTCCTATTATAATTGCAGGTATCGCTCCAGGATTTGTTTCAGGCTGCGTTCAACCTTTAACTTACAGTTTGTACGCTTATTGGATTGACGCTGTTTCTAATGTAAGGGATTGTTGTGTGAATGAGTGTGAATGAAGTTTGTGAATTTGTAGGTTTGTGAATGTATTTTAGCGATTTAATCTTTGCTCAATTTAGAGATATTTCTGAGACTTATTCCCGTGGTTGTAGTTTAGGGTGTATTTAATAAATGGAAGATTTGGATCTTTTAGGTTTAGGAAGGTAGGGTAGGCTATGACCGGTGATGTGAGCATCTAACAACACCTATGGTGATTTATCATCAAATGTGGAGTTGTGCCATCTGAGGTCATTAAAGCCTGAGATTGATGTTGATGTTGAATTATTTGTTGTAACTTTTTGGAATAATTTTTTATATATTATTGGGAGCAAGGTATCTTTTTGTTAGATTCTTCTGTTTTGCTCTTGGCTTTTTGTTTTGTGTTTTGTAGGATGTGCCATTTATGCATGTTGGCAGCTAAAACTAGGCACTTTCATATAAAATTATTTGCCATGGAGCAGCCCGGAGCTTTGGGAGTCACCAATTTATATGACTGACTCAATCCTGCTTGTTGACAGCAACATTGCTCAGTTGTAACAGGTGTCTTCCGTAAACAACAAAATTGATCATGATAATAGATCCTTCCACCTCTTCAAGATTTGCACTAACGCTTGAACTCTGGAATGGAGGACCTGAAGAGACTGTCCGTACATGCTCAGAAATTTACACTAAGTTCTAAACTCCGGGACAGCTGTTCCATCCTAGCAACATGTGATGTCACCTAGTTGTGTGCCTAATCAATCCTTCTGCCTACATAAAATATCTGTTCCAGGTGAGCAACAATGTCTATATGCCAAGAGGCATAGCCTGCCTCTGCACCACATAGATGCAAAGACATACCCAACCCCTCCAAAGTACATACATGCACATGAACACATATCCCCATTCTATATTATACAGGGTGGCCCCAAAAAAGTGAGAACATCTCATAAATTAAAAGCTTAAATAGTTTACTTATTTACCTTTTTTAGCTATAGAACGTCTTTATTTCGATAATTTCTGGTCACCATCTTCATTTTTTTAAATTTGTCAATCATTTACATCTTTCTTTTTGAATTTTTAAATAACTTATATGCTATGAGATGTTCTCACTTTTTTGGGGGCCACCCTGTATATATATATATATATATATATATATATGCACACATGCTCCCTCCTTATGCCACGACACATACATGTGAACCTCCATGCCCCCACACCACAAACATGTGCTCATCCGCATACACACCCCCTCCCCATACCACATGGGTATGTGCAGACACACATGCACCACCCTACCTCCACAACACATACATATATGAATGCCAACATACATGCAGTCCTCTCCCGACACTACAAACCCCTGGACTACCGACCCCAACAGGGTATACTCCCACTACACAGATGTGGACACATATCACTCTCACAGTACAGAACACACACCAGGTCATCCCCCAACACACATACAGACCTGAATATATGCATGCACACACGCAGTCACTCGACATTCCTACCTCACTTCCCTCATTATACGTACACACATATATGCAACCCTTACATCATACTATATCACTATACAGACGCACACATTCACAGACACTCTTAAAACAGATATAAATATTTGTAGAAGATGTATCATAGAAGCCCAAATCCACTGCTATGTTAATGAGAGATATTTAACATGTGTCTTCACACCTAGTCCTTTCACAGACATATGTAAGGGCAGACTAGATAGGCCATGTGGTCTTTTTCTGCCGTCATGTTTCTATGTTTCTATATGAGAAAAGGGAAATGTGCCACTTTTATCACACTATAAATGTGCAATTTTCACAGACTCAGAAGCTGTAGAACTAGAGAACATGAAATGAAGCTGCAAGAGGTAAATTCAAAACCAACATCAGGAAATACCTTTTCATAGAAGGGGTGGTGGATGCCTAGAATGCTGTCCCAATGGAGGTGAAAAGGTCAAAACCAGCGACTGAATTCAAAAAGGCATGGGACAAACACAGAGGATCCCTATATAGCAGAGGGATTGAATCAAAGCAAACTTAAACTTTATAACCTCAAAACATAGAGAGGTAATCTGCATGGAGCAGCAAGTACGAGGGGGTACCCAAAAAACCCAGGAATAACATTGTCGTGGGCGGAGCTTGTGTAGTACGCACTTCTGCCGCTAGGCGTGTATAGTGCAACTCATTGTCAGTTCAGTGCCGCCTGTGTTGTCGACCTGGCTTGTTCTGTTTATCTGCAGTGATTGTTTTTGCTAGTGCTGTTTTGTTCTTGTTTCTTTTTTTATGATGACAAGTTTAAGTGAACAACGTGCAGCTGTGAAATTTTGTTTTCTACTCGGTAAAAATGCTGCTGAAACTGTTTTAATGTTGAAAACAGCTTATCAAGATGACTCTATGGGAAAAAGTCAAGTGTACCAGTGGTTTGCTCGGTTTAAAAATGGCGACATGTCGATTGATGACAAACCTCGTTCTGGGCGTCCATCAACTGCCCGAATCGACGAAAATATTGAAAAAATTAGAGAGCTTGTGCTCACAGACCGTCGACAGACAATTGATCAACTGTCAGAGATTAGTGGGTTATCTTGGAGCTCGGTTCAGCGAATTTTAACGGAAGATTTGGGAATGAAAAGGGTTGCTGCCAAGTTTGTTCCTCGGGTTCTGACTGACAATCAAAAGGAACATCGAGTTGAAACATGTCGTGTTTTGAAACAACAGCTTGAAACTGATCCAGATTTTCTGTCAAAGGTCATTACAGGTGATGAGTCATGGTGCTATGGTTATGACCCAGAAACAAAGCAACAGTCAAGCCAATGGAAGACGTCATCGTCACCCCGTCCAAAAAAATGTCGTCAAGTCAAATCAAACATCAAAACAATGCTGATTTGCTTTTTTGATGCCAAGGGGGTAGTTCATTCAGAGTTTGTTCCCCCAGGTCAGACCGTCAATCAAACCTTTTATTTGGAAGTTTTAAGAAGATTGCGCAACAGTGTTCGTCAAAAAAGACCCGATTTGTGGCAGACAGGAGACTGGTTCTTCCACCACGACAACGCACCTGCACACACAGCCATCTCTGTTAGACAGTTTTTGGCTAAAAATGGCATGGTTCCGCTGCCCCACGCACCTTACTCACCTGACCTGGCTCCATGCGACTTTTTCTTATTTCCACGCATGAAAAGGGGCATGAAAGGACACCGATTTGACAACATTGAAGAAGTCAAGAAAAAAAGGAGGGAGGAGCTGTCAGCCGTTTCTAAAGATGACTACAAAAAATGTTTCGAACAGTGGAAGCACCGGTGGGACAAATGTATCAGTTGTAATGGAGAGTATTTTGAAGGGGATAAGGTTGTTTTGTAAAGAATTTGAAATAAATAGCTTTTAAAAAATAATTTCTGGTTTTTTTGGGTACCCTCTCATACACCCTTAAACAAAGAAAGAGAGTGGATAACCTGCATGGAGCTGCAGGTAGAACTCTAGCCACCTTACTAGGAAGACTAGATGGGCCATGCTGATCTTTATCTGCAATCATTTACTATGTTAATGTTTTTTAAACCTTCTATTAGTGTGAGGCTTAGTTATTCTAAATCCTCTTTCTTTATATCACTCCTGTGTGCCTTTTTGGGAACCTGCCAGTATTTGTGGCCTGGATTGAGCACTGTTGGAAACAGGATACTAGGCTTGATGGACCTTGGTCTGACCCAATATGGCATTTCTTATGTTATATCCTGTGTCATCTTTTTCTTTCTCTAACTTATTTTCAGTTTCCTTCTTGGAGATAATTTTCTACGACACCTCTATACATAAGACTACATTTTATATGTCAAAAATCATTTTAGTCCCTTCCTCCCATGCACTTTTCCCTGTGCTTCCCCTTCAGTGTTTCCCCCATTTCACCTCTGTTTCCCTTCCCATATTCTTTCCTTCTGTCCCTTTTCCCTTACACTCTCACCCCTGCCCTTCATTCCTCTGTCTCTGGAGTGACCCCCTTCCTTTTTATGCTCACCTCCTTTCCATCTCTCATGTGCTCTGCTCATCCCTATTCTCCCTATCACATACTCATTTGTTCTCTTCCACCTGTATTCAGCAGGCCTCTCTTCTCCTGCTGGTGGCTGTCTATTTAGCTGCGATTACAGCCCGCAACAAGTACTACTGCTGGATGGGGGATTGGCTCCCCGCTAGCGGCAACTCTGCAATTGGTAATCATCACAGCTCGTGATTCTTCTGCCAGCGAGGGATCCAGCTCCCTGCTGTCAGCAGCTCTAGATTTGGCTGCAATTGCGACACACAGCAATGCTCCGCCAGGCAGGGGATGGGCACTGAGCTGTGATCAAGGTCTGCGGCTCTTCTGCTAGGCAGGGAATGGGGTTCCTGCTGGCAGCAGCTTTCCTTTTGGCCACAATTGGGGCCTATAGATGTTGTTCTGCCAGCGGAGGATGACATCTCCACTGGCAGTGGCTCTCAAGCAGTTCTTTTCAAAGGAAGAAGAGGCATTGGCATATTTTTGGTTTGCGAATGCTTCTGCATGCACCAACAGATGCATATGGACAGATAAGACAGACAACAATAAAAAATGACTGAACCCTCCACAGTAGACACCATCATTTATGCAAAACGTACCTAAAAAAAAAGGTTAGTTTGTTCATTAATACCCTTTTAAGTATTTAAACATCTGTATCATATCTAGGGATTTTGGTTTTCTGTTATAACTGGTATTCCTTATCGTCCGTCCAGTTCAGTCCCTCACCTCTGGATAATGCACTTCCTCCTGCAGCATGGAGACTGGGCAAGTCAAACTTGTGACATCACTGTACGTATCCTGTTGGCACCCCCACCAGCTTCCAGTGTGCTCAGTCTCCATGCAGCAGGAGGTAGTGAGCCTAGGTGCTGGGCTCACTAAAGGAGCAGATAAGGAGCTTTAGACAGGTTGTACAGGACATTTTGATTTTCTTTTCCCCTATAATATATTTTCCTTTCCTTTGATTGTAGATTAAAGTTCTTAAAAAAAAAAAAAAAAAAAAAGAGAAGGTCTGTGAGGGGATCGTGGGTAATCAGGAAGCTGCTTTCTCCCTCCCGTTTACTTCTGTTTACCTTTAGCCTGCCTTTCCCTCCTTGTTTGCACGGAGGGGAGTTGTTCAGCAGGTTTTTATTTTCTGATCGGATCAGTTTTTCTGCTCAGCTGATTCCTGTCAGAAGCTTGTATTGGGGGTTCTCTCTGCTACTGCAGCCAGCTGACAGGATTTCTCAGCAGTGCTGTTTTCAGTTTGTTTCTGGTGATTTTCAAGATACAGAGAGGATCTGAAGGGCTCCGATGGTAAGGCGAGTGCTTCGATCATTTTTATTGCAGTCAGGAGAGTGTTTGGAGCCTGTTACAGCATGAGACACACTTTTTGATGGTTTGCAGTGCTGCGGGCCGTTTTTCCAATGTTTTTTTTTCACGGAGCTGTTTTTTCCTTCCAAACTGCTGTAATTGCTTAAATGATTTAGTCTTTGGTTAAATTTAAATTAATTTTAATTGAATTTGACGGTTTTTGATGTGTTTGTTTGCTTTAGATGGTTTTGAAGAGATTCCTTAATTTTTTTTCTCTCAGTGCTTTGCGTTCTTAAAGGGCCAGTACATTAAAAAAAAAAAAAGTAAAAGATCAGTTACAGTACTTTGGTGCCTTTTTAGGACTCTACGAGTTGTTATTAATTTTACGACCGGTCTCCGGATTCTTGTAGTGCTGATGCCTTCGCGTCTGCAGTGTCTTATTTGTGGTGCTCGTAAAAGCTCGGTCTTGGACGCGGGGGTGTGCCGTGGCTGCGTGTCTGAAGCACTAACTATGGACCAAGAAACACAGGATATGTCTAACGAGGGGTCTCCTTTGGTGGCGCAGGGTACTGGCGCCTCAGCGGAAAGTGAGGCTTTGCTAGAGGGCTCTTCTGCTTCTCTTTCTACAAGTTTGGCTTTGCCCAGTAGTTCATCCATCCCAATGGTGGCTGGGACAGCGCTTGGAGGTTTCTCCCTGGATTTTGTGCTGCTGATGCATCAGGCCTTCTATTTGTGGCAACAGGGGGTGGTGGTGGATGCCTCACTTTTTGGGGCCGCAGGGGGCCAAGCAACTATAGAAAGGTTGGGAATTAGTGACGGTAGACCGGTTAAGAGGGCTCGGTCGGTGGAAGATCAGCCTCCTGGTTTGGACTGGCTGGAAGATGAAGACATTGAGATGGATCCAGAAGCTGGGATAGAGGAGCTAGAGGAAGGTGAAATTCAGGAACCTGAGGATCAGGCAAGGATTATCAGGGTCTTTCGGAGAGAGGAGCTGACAGCGCTCATTACGGAGGTCCTTCAGACTCTCAACCTTTTGTCGATGGTACCGGTGGAGGATGAGGGTTTAGAGGATCCTCTCATTCAGGTGGTGCAGAAATCTCAGGCTGTTTTTCCAGTACACCATGTGGTTAAGCAGATGATTCAGGATGAATGGGATGCGCCAGAGGCAGGATTGCGTGGTGTCAGATCCATGAATCGGCTCTATCCCTTGGCAGATCAAGAACGAGAAGTGTTTCGTTCTCCACGTATAGATGCAGCTGTGTCGGCGGTCACGAAGAAAACTACCATTCCAGTTGAAAGCAGTGGGGCTTTGAAGGACGCACAGGATCGGAAGGTGGACGCATTGTTGAAGCAAGCTTTCGAGGTCAATGCTCTGTCTTTTCAGGCGTCTATTTGTGGAGCTGGGTGGCGAGAGCATGCTTTCGTTGGTTGCAGCGTTTGCAGCAGTCAGCGCAGCAAACGCAGGAGCAGTCAGCGGATATATCAAGGCTCGAGTCAGGTTCAGCTTATTTAGCCGATGTCCACTATGATTTTATTAGAGCTCTAGCGAACAACATGGCTTCCTTGGTAGCCGCCCGCCGCTATCTTTGGCTGAGGAATTGGGCGGCTGACAGTTCCTCCAAATCACGTCTTAGAAAACTTCCTTTTAAGGGGAAACTGTTGTTTGGAGAGGATCTTGAAAAGCTGGTCAAAGATCTGGGGGAATCTAAAGGAGGTTGCTTGCCGGAGGATAAGCCAAAGCAAGGTCGGCCTCAGATACTGATGAGGGCTCAACCTCGAGATTTCAGGCGTTTTTGTACCTCCCGATTGGGAGGCTTTCAGAGAGGAAGATTTTCCTCTGGTGCACAAAGATTTTGGGGATTCCGGGGAGTGAGCAGAGGTTTTGCTAGTTCCGCTTCCTCGGGATTTAGGAAAGCACAATGAAGCGAGTGGGACCTAGGCAGGAATTCCGGTGATAGGGGGTCGTCTTCAGAAGTTTTTTCCTGCCTGGGTCCAGATAACATCCGATCAGTGGGTGTTGGAGGTGATTCGCGAAGGTTATTCTCTCGAATTTGCCCGTCCGGTACTCGACTCATTTGTCATGTCGCCTTGCAGGGGTCCAGAAAAGACAACAGCAGTACGGCAGACCCTGTATCATCTGTTACAACTGGGAGTGGTAGTCACTCAGGGCCTAGCATCAGCAAAGTACTTTTAGTTTAAATTTAGAACCCAGAAGAGAGCTTGTAGTTTACATTTATTTATTTATTTCTCTTATATACCGCGCTCTTCGACATCAGTGCGGTTTACATGGAACATCGAGGTATTTTACGGTGGGGGTTTACACCGTAATTACAAATAACAGGTAGCTCAACTTGGAAATAAGTTAGAGCCTAGCAGCAGCAAAGTGCTATAATTTAAATCAAATAAGAATATAGCTTACCTCAGCAGCACAGGACAGGGTACTGTGTAGCAGCCCTCTTTTAATAAGTGTTATTTCCCTCCCTTCCCACACCCACCCACCCCTGGGATAATCATAGCTTTATAGGTACTTACACATCTTAAAAGACAGGAGGTGCTCTCAGGTGAAGCTCGTTACCCAAATCAGTCATACACTAAGGACCTGAGATTAATTAAGCTTCAGGTGAACAAGGTATATTAAACGTATTAGGTACAGTTTTATTGGTATAAATATCCATAGCAACCCTTAGTAAGTAAAGAACTTAAAGATCTAAACAAAAACTTAAAACTAAGATGCAGACAGCAGTCCAGCAGTGAGATGGGGGCTTTCCAGTCTTTTGCATTGAGTGTTACAGTCAGTTGGTGAGAGGTCTTACGTGTGCACTAGGTGCAAGGAGCTCTTTTCTCTCAGGGAATGAGTCCATTCTCTAGAGGCTAGAGTAGCAGACTTGGAAAACATAAGAAAGACAGAGAGGTACATAGACAAGACCTACAGGGATATAGTCCTGAAGTCCCATCTCCAGTCTGGCAGCATCCCTGTTGCCATGAGGAGCGAGGTCACGTGACAGGAGAGCATCACTCTGGTGTGGCAGGAAGTGATCCTGTAACTAGGACCTGTCCTCCAGGTGATGTAAAACCCTCTCGCACCGAGGAGGTTTCTCCAGGGCCACGTGCCCATGAGGGAAGGGTTAGGACAGCCGTTATAGTTGGTGATTCAATCATTAGGCATGTAGATAGCTGGGTGGCTGGTGGACGTGAGGATCGCCTGGTAACATGCCTGCCTGGTGCGAAGGTAGCGGACCTCACGCGCCACCTAGATAAAGTCTTAGATAGTGCTGGGGAGGAGTCTGATGTCTTGGTACATGTCGGTACCAATGACATAGGAAAATGTGATAGGGAGGTTCTGGAGGCTAAATTTAGGCTTTTAGGTAGGAAGTTGAAATCCAGAACTTCCAGGTAGCGTTCTCCGAAATGCTTCCCGTTCCACGTGCAGGACTCAAAAGGCAGGCAGAGCTCCGGAGTCTCAATGCGTGGATGAGACAATGGTTCAGAGATGAGGGTTTTGGATTTGTTAGGAACTGGGGAACATTCTGGGGAAAGGAGGGGCCCTTCCAAAGGGATGGGCTTCACCTTAACCGGGATGGAACCAGGCTGCTGGCATTAACCTTTAAAAAGCAGATAGAGCAGCTTTTAAACTAAATAGGGGAAAGCCGACAGTCGCCCAAGAGCGGATGGTTCGGAAGAATGTATCCTTGAAGGATACTACCAAAAGCAGAGAGGTTCCAAAAAAGAGTAAACTAGCCCAAATGCCCTCGAGTATGCAGCAGACAGAGATTAAAGATACCAAATTACCCATGTCTACCAATAGCCAAATTAATATGAATAAAATACAGTCTCTGAAATGCTTGTATGCAAATGCTAGAAGTCTAAAAAATAAGATGGGAGAGTTAGAATATATAGCACTAAATGAGAAGTTAGATATGATCGGAATATCAGAGACATGGTGGAAGGAGGACAACCAGTGGGACACTGTGATACCTGGGTACAAACTATATCGTAATGATAGAGCTGATCAAATTGGTGGAGGGGTTGCGCTCTATGTTAGAGTGGGCATTGAGTCAGAAAGGATTAAAGTTTTGCAGGAAACAAAATTTGCTGTAGAATCTCTTATGGATTGAAATTCCATGTAAAAAGGGGAAGGTGATGGCAGTGGGGATGTACTATCGACTGCTTGGCCAGAATGAACAAATGGATGAGGAAATGCTCAAAGAAATCAAGGAAGCTAAATAGAAATTACACTTACCTGGTAATTGTCGTTCCTTGAGTGACAACAGTTTAGTCCTCTACTTCTGGGTTGTGCACCTCTTCCTGCAGCTAGGAGACTGGGCATGTCAAAGTTGTGACATCACTGGATATAGCCTGCTGGTATCTCCCATCAGCCTCCAGTGTACTATTGACAAAGCAAACTCAAAGGAACAACAAATAAGTAACTATACCATAACTTTAAATAACTCCCCATTCTTCAACCGGAGGAGCCTTTTAAACCGTATCCGGCTTATATTTTCTTTTCTCTTTTTTTTTTTTTTTTTTTTCTTTTATTTTTTTTAATTTTTTTTTTTTATTTATTTTAACTTTACATTCATGTTCCCCCTATGCAAACACGTATCCTATACCATCACCTCGTTTAAATAAGAGAAAAGAAAGAAAGAACAGAGAGGGATACTCACTGCGATTGAGAAACTGAAAGGATCTGTCTACTCCTGGAGATTGATGCTCCACTCCGCCTGAAAATAAACTCTGAAGAAATCACACTCCTGGGCGGGAATGAGGACTAAACTGTCGTCACTCAAGGAACGACAATTACCAGGTAAGTGTAATTTCTATTTCCTTATCGTTCCTCCAGTTTAGTCCTCTACTTCTGGGATGTAACAGAGCAGTAATCATTGGGAGGGACCTATCAAGCCAACTCACCACACTGATGACCCGGAACAGGCCTCCTTTACTGCCAAAACATTGAAGCAGTAGTGGTTGCTGAGGAAAGGAAGAGACGACCTGGAAGCTGCTCTACCAATCCCACCTGGTGGAATGACACGGTGATTCACCCATGAAGCCGCTTGTGCCCTGGTAGCAAGAGTCAGAAAGCCCCCCGGAATCATACAACCTCGCCAGCAGAAAGCTGAGGCAACCACTGCCTTAACTCAGTGCGAAATGGCCGCCTTCGCTGCTGCTTCCCCTTTGTGGGGATCTCCAACCAGCACACAAAAACAAAAACGAACATCGCACCCTGCATGTAATGTTTCCTATCGGCGTAAGCTACGAATAAAAACCTCCCCTTCCAGAAAAACCGAGAACTGGAAGAGAAACCAATAGGCTCAGTAGAAAAAAATCAGAAAGCCACCTATTGGAAGGACGACAAGACTGCTCGCAAACACCACCCTCTATCCAGAAAGGGTGAAAACGGCTCATTAGATGACAACGCCTGAAACTCCGAAACTCGTCGCACCGAACAACGAGCTATCAAGCCACTGTCTATAACAGCAAATCCTTTACTGACGCCTGGAGTAAGAATCAAAGGACTCTTTAGCTAACGCCTCTAAGGCCCAATCGGGATCCCCCGGCGGCACCCAAACTCACCTTGAGTAGCGCAGTCGGATCCCAACTTAAGGAAACGCTACACATCGATCCGAACACCTAGCGCTATTCCCTTCACAGACTCCTACCACCAGAAACAGTCGCCCGCTGGATCCTCCAAGGAACTGTCCACTAGATCCTTCAGACACTGTCCTGCAGAGAACTCAGACCAAGGATACAGACACCTTTGTCGCCCGGACTTGCCGCCGTGAACAGCAGCCTTCCAAAAGGCGCTAAGCATGGACCTATGTAGCAGAAGCAGCCTGCCTCCTTGCTCTCAACAAGGCGGCGAAAACTGCCGCAGAATAACCCTTCTACATGAGCCCCGCCCATACAAAGGCCAAACCGTAGGCGGGCACCGATCCACCTGAGACATTCGTCACGGACCTAGCCGCAGCAGAACGTCCGCTACCGACAACTTCTAGGAAAAGCCTGTCGAGTTGACGAATGAGAAAAGCCTAGTACGGCCGTCTCGCCCAACCGGGCGCTACCAAGAGCACCTTTCTCCGAAAGCCTCGATACGCCAACTAGTTGCCGTATGAGAGCCCACAGGGAAAGGACAAGACAAAGACTTAATGGGAGCTTACTGACCCTCGACTTGGACGAACCATCAGCTGCCCCATTCCTCCACCAGAGGGACCTCTGGGTGAACCCCAAGGAAGCCAATAATATTAGCTAGCGCTTGAATTAATCCATAATGCACATTGGCCCCAAAAAGCAAATCAGGCTCTAGTCGATTCAACTCCCTGATCCTTTCCTGTTCCAGGCAAGTAGACTGCCGTAAACACTGCGACCAGCGGAAGCATGCTCTCGCCTCCCCAGGCTCCAAAAATCGGAGCTTGTAAGGCCAGAGCATTGCCCCCAACGATCACTTCAGTGAACCATCTACTTTCCCATCTTGCGATAAAGAAGATTGCTAGGGCTCTGTTCCATACAGTGAGTCCGCACCCCCTGGAAGTGCAAGGTGTGCGCCCACCCACGTAGTACCCAGGCGTGCCCCTGCTTAGCCTCAAAATGTCAATCAAGAATAGGCGAATTCAGGACAGCTGAATACTTTCTTTATTTTCCTTCCTTCTTTATTTATTTATATATATATTTTTAAATTATTATTTATTTATTTATTTATTTTACAAAGACACCTCTAAACCAAAAATACCTTCAGCATATGTTAAGAGACGCTCTTTCCGTGCCAACAATATGAAGTAGAAAGAACTCCCAAACACAGGCATACTAATCCACGGCCGTCCTGCTAGAGTAACGCCCCATTCCATCTGACTGCACAAAGATGGACTTTTATATTTTAAGTTCAACTAGCACCTGGTGATATGAAATACAGCTCTCATTCCGCAGTAGCAATTGAGTCAGCAATCAAGAAGCTGAGAAACTGCAGACAAGTTCCCATTATACCACCTGGTAAAGACTCCATTTTTAGACCACTGAAGCAAAAAAGCATGCGAACGTGCCTTGTGTCCTGCCAGCAGCTGATCGAATTGAAGGGATTCAGTGTATGCAGGGCATTTTCCAGAGAACGCAAGGCCCCTCATCCAGGCTGACTCCACATTCACAGTCGAAACTGGCAGTCACCTTGGCTGATGCCGATCAGCGCGGAAACCATCTTGAAAGCCCAGCATATGAAGTATGCCTACTAGAGTCTGAGCCGCTGCCATTGCTGCTAGAGAACTAGCCTGACTGCGTGCTTCTGGCCCCCCATTAAGGCATTCGCTGAACACTAGCAGAGACTCTCCGTACTGGAGAACTGCTGATAAATGGAATGGGAGCATAGATAGCTTCAAAGGCCAGAGTTCGATTTTGCAACCTCTCTCCGCTGAGCTGCCTTTTCCATACGTAAAATTAAACCACATATAGTCAAAATTAAGACATTACAAATCTACCATAAAATCTTATAATTTGGGCAAAGCCAAACTAAACGGGAACATTTTCCATTAAACCACACAACTATAAAATTCTTCCCATGACATAATGCTTATGGCAGAGCATTCCACATCTGTGGACTGGCCATGGCGCTCACCCAAGCACCTGTTACAACCATCCAAGAAAGTTATCACCATAATTCCTTTTGACTTGAATATGTTTACAGCGGATCATAGCGCTATATCACAGCAGCTAAGCCAAAATATTACCCTGCCATATAAACAGACTTTAACGGTTTATAGGACCCTCTATGGATAGCGGAAGGAGATTCTGGTAAATCAACATAGTTATACCCCTTTTTCTTGGCTTGGCTTTTTTTTTTTAAAGTATAGGACTCCAAAAACCAAGTTTCCGCCAACTCCAATGAAATCAAAGCAGATCAGCTAAAATTACACGAACTGCTACTATAGCTTTGCAAGAAGCTACCAGTTGTCCTTCCCCCCCTTATCCAGGGGGATTCTGCAGTGCAGGAGGCGTTGCCCACCCCCTGCCAGCCTACTGCATCTGCCAGGGAGCTGAAGAGCAAAATAGAAAGTAGAACCCCTGGAAGCAAACAGTGTCCCGTCTCTGGGATTCAGGCGCAAAAGGTAAAAATCAAAAATAAAAGCAACAGTGTTAGCTAAAAATGAACAAGGCTATCTCTCACTAAAGCGAGTTTCTTTTTCTTTATGAAATCCCATAGAAGTCCGTGGGACCCAAGCTTTAACACAGCCCCTAACGCTGTGCATCAACCACAACCAGAGAAATGAAATGAAATGAAACCCTGCTCTAGTAATAGATGGGAATTTCCTGGGAAGGGCCTGCTAAGTGTTGCTATGAAACCCACAAGCACCTCACCAGGCCTTTCTGCAGTCAAAGAAATAGCAGTGGAAGACACCGTCCACCTTGAAAATGGAGGTCTGAGAGGTTGTTGCCTGTGTGAACCTGATGAGTAATATGATTTTGTATTGTACCACTCACCCCCCAGGGATGGGGGCACGGAATACTTTATGTGATTCATGAGCAGCGCTGTCATTCGGTGGCCTTTAGGGCAGCAGAGCCCAACCAATGATACATAAATTAAGAGCTTTAAATCTTGGTCATATAAACTGGATTCTCAGACCTTACATCACATCACCGAGGCACTGTGGTGATTTCTATCCTGACCTGCAGATAATGGCTGCCTGCACAGTCATAGAAAGGCACTATTGAGTGTACCAGCTGCCCTCTGGTGGCCATAGACCGTAGCACAGGCACTTCCCGGTTGGCAGTTTAACTGACAGTCTATTTTTGTACATTCTAAGGTTTTCTAAACCTGTCCCTGTGAATTTTGGGCAACTGTCACTATAGAATACATAAAGGCACACTTCTAGGCTTTCCCTCCTGCAAAACTACAAATTAGGGCTCTGCCCTTGAACCTAAAAGCTGGCAATTTGCCTAATATCCTGGGCCTGAACAGATGCTCCTCAGAGACACGATTAGGAGGGAAAGAACATGTGGTATCAGGGATCAATGCCAAAACTGCTGTCCTGTTTTTTAGTTTATTCTTATTTATTCTATAAAGAGGATTTACAACAGTCCCCCTTAATGCTGAGGAACCCCCTGGCCTCAAAAAAAAAAAACTACAAACAAAAGAAAGAAACAAACACTAGGCCCAAAAATTTAGCTATTCTGCCCATTTTCCTCACGCAGGCAGCTCACTGCAACTCTCGCCATGCGGTCCAAATACCTAGAGAGGAAATGGCCACCCCTTCGCCAATGAATTTTGGCGCCAAGAACAGCCGCCGCTGCAAAAATGAGGCCTCAGCAGACCAACAGAGCTCAAAGGCCTTACCTGCAGGGCCAAAAGCCACACAGCCTGTCCTACCTCCTTGAATTCCTCCGATCCTCAAGCTGCGCTGATACGCCTGGCAGCCGCAGCGAGGATCACTCAGCCGGTTCCACAGAGTAAAATTAAAATCCCGCAGCAACGGAGAGGCTCCGTCTCACACAGCTTCAGTGTGGCTGTACGGGTCCCGGAGCTTTCTCCCGTACAGTCCAGGGAGAGAGATCCGCACCGGCAAATGCCTGCAGCAAGTGAAAATCACTGACAAGGAGGGAAGGCGAGAACTGCTACTAATTTAAAGAACCAGACTCAAATTTAAAATTACTGTAAATAAGGAAATTTGCTCCTAACTAAAGGGAACTAATCCCCGATTGTCAATTAACCAAAGGTAACTGAATGAAAAGTAAAATTAAAAGTAAATGAAAGGTAAAAATCAAAAGTAAAATCAGAATTTGTCACACTAAATGCTCCTATCTGTTCCCCCCAAGTGAGCCCAGAAGCTAGGCTCACTATATCCTCCTGCTGCAAGGAGACTGGACACACTGGAGGCTGATGGGAGATACCAGCAGGCTATATCCAGTGATGTCACAACTTTGACATGCCCAGTCTCCTAGCTGCAGGAAGAGGTGCACAACCCAGAAGTAGAGGACTAAACTGGAGGAACGATAAGGAACAAAAGTTACAGCGCAGTAATAATAATGGGTGATTTCAATTACCCCGATATCGACTGGGTCAGTGTCACGGTAGGACATGCTAGGGAGATAAAGTTCCTAGATGACAAATGACTGCTTCTTGGAGCAGCTGGTTCATGAACCGACCAGAGGGGAAGCCATATTAGACCTAGTCCTTAGTGGAACACCAGATCTAGTGCAAGAGATAAGGGTGTTGGGGCCACTTGGCAATAGTGATCATAGCATGATCGCCTTTGATTTAATTAGTGGAGGAGGGATAGTA
This sequence comes from Ichthyophis bannanicus, assembly GCA_033557465.1. Taxonomy (NCBI): domain Eukaryota; kingdom Metazoa; phylum Chordata; class Amphibia; order Gymnophiona; family Ichthyophiidae; genus Ichthyophis; species Ichthyophis bannanicus. The sequence continues at coordinate 371,149,909 of CM066031.1, forward strand.
AGGAAATCCACAGTACTACCTTTTAACTTTCGAAAGGGAGACTATGATAAAATGAGGAAAATAGTTAAGAAAAAACTAAAAGGAGCAGTTGCAAAGGTTAAAGACTCACATCAAGCTTGGGTGTTGTTGAAAAATATTATCTTGGAAGCCCAGACCAGCTGTGTTCCACGCTTTAAAAAAAGTGGAAGGAAGTCCAAAAAACTGCACCATGGTTTAAAGGTGAGGTCAGAGAGGCTGTTGCCAAAAAAGCATCTTTCAGGAAATGGAAAAAAGAGCCAAACGACGAAACCTGGAAACAGCACAAGCACTGGCAAGTCAAATGCAAGGCATTGATAAAGCAGGCAAAGGGAGAATTTGAGAAGAAGCTTGCTGCGGAAGCAAAAACGCGAAATAAAGATTTTTTCAAGTACATTCGTAACAAAAAACCTGTGAGAGAGTCAGTTGGTCCATTAGATGATAGAAGAGTTAAAGGGGCACTAAGAGGTGACAAGGCGATAGCGGAGAGACTGAATTAATTCTTTCCTTCGGTCTTTACTGAGGAAGATGTAGGGATGCTACCCATGACTGAAGTGGTATTTAAAGGTGCGGAAGAATTGAAGGAAATATCGATACATCAGGAAGATGTATTACAACTATTAGATAAACTGAAGGGTAGCAAATCACTTGGGCCGGATGGTATACATCCAAGGGTGTTGAAAGAACTGAAATAGGAGATTGCAGACCTGCTATTCGTAATCTGTGAACTATCATTAAAATCATCTGTAATACCTGAAGATTGGAGGATCGCCAATGTAACACCAATTTTTAAAAAGGGTTCCAGATGTGATCTGGGAAACTACAGACTGGTGAGCCTCACGTCAGTACCGGGAAAAATGGTAGAAACCATCATAAAGAATAAAATTACTCAGCATGTAGATAGTCATGGCCTAATGGGAGACAGCCAACATGGCTTTAGACAAGGAAGATCTTGTCTTACTAATCTGTTATGTTTTTTTGAAAGTGTAAATAAACAGGTGGACAAAGGTGAGTCTGTTGATATAATGTATCTGGACTTTCAGAAAGCCTTTGACAAGGTCCCTCATCAGAGGCTTTTGGCAAAACTAAAGAGTCATGGGATAGGAGGCAGTGTACTACTGTGGATCAGGAACTGGCTAAAAGATAGAAAGCAGAGGGTTGGGCTAAATGGCCAATTTTCCCAATGGAGAAAGGTGAATAGTGGTGTACCCCAGGGATCTGTGCTGGGTCCGCTGCTTTTTGACATATTCATAAATGACCTGGAAAGTGGTATAATGAGTGAGGTTATCAAATTTTCAGATGACACAAAACTATTTAAAGTTGTTAAAACCCAAGAAGATTGTAGAAAATTGCAAGAGGATCTCGATAAATTGGAAGACTGGGCATCAAAATGGCAGATGAAATTTAATGTGGACAAGTGCAAAGTTATGCACCTAGGGAAGAACAACCCAAACTATGGTTACACAATGCAAGGTTCCACATTAGGAACCACCACCCAGGAAAAAGATTTAGGCGTCATTGTGGATAACATGTTAAAACCCTTGGCCCAGTGTGCAGGGGCGGCCAAGAGAGCAAATAGAATGCTAGGTATCATAAGGAAAGGAATGGAAAATAAAACAAAAGATATTATAGAAACATGATGACAGAAAAAGACCACATGGCCTATCTAGTCTGTCCTTCCATATCAACAACTACAACAGTCCACTTTTTACCTTTAGAGATCCTCTGTGTTGGTTCCATGCTTTTTTGAATTCAGTTACTGTCCTCATCTCTACCACCTCCACTGGGAGACTATTCCATGGATCCACTACTCTTTCCGTAAAGAAATATTTCCGCATATCACTCCTGAATCTATCTCCCTTCACCCTCATCCCATGTCCACTCGTAGCAGAACTTGCTTTCAATTGAAAGAGGCTCTCTCCCTGAACATTTATGCCATGGAGGTATTTAAACATCTCAATCATATCACCTCTATCCCGCCTTTCCTCTAAGGTGTACATATTAAGATCCTTAAGTCTGTCCTCATATGCTTTATAATGAAGCCCACTAATCATATTAGTAGCCACCCTCTGCACCGACTCCATCCTGTTCACATCCTTTTGAAGGTGCGGTCTCGAGAATTGCACACTATACTCCAAATGAGGTCGCACCAAAGACTTATACAGAGGCATTATCACCTCCTTTTTTCTGCTAGCCATTCCTCTCCGTATGCACCCAAGCATCCTTCTAGCTTTTGCCGTCGCCTTTTCTACCTGTTTAGCTACTTTAAGATCATCAGACACAACCACGCCTAGGTCCCGCTCTTCTTTAGTGGACAAAAGTACTTCACCTCCTATACTGTATTGCTCCCTTGGATTGCTGCAGCCCAAATGCATGACTTTACATTTTTTAACATTAAATCCCAGCTGCCAAATTCTAGACCATTCTTCAAGCTTAGCTAGATCCCTCCTCATGTTATCTACACCTTCCTGGGTGTCTACTCTATTGCAGATTTTGGTATCATCCGCAAAGAGGCAAACCTTACCCGACCGCCCTTCCGCTATATCACTAACAAAGATGTTAAAAAGAATCGGACCAAGGACAGATCCCTGGGGCACACCACTGGTAACATCCTTCTCCTCAGAGTGAGCTCCATTTACTTGTACTCTTTGTCGCGTCCCACCCAACCAATTTCTAACCCAAGCAGTAACTTTAGGGTCCATCCCTAGGGTGCTCAGTTTGTTTATAAGTCGCCTGTGAGGAACAGTGTTAAAGGCTTTACTGAAATCTAAATACACCACATCTAGAGCTCTCCCTCGGTCCAACTCCCTGGTCACCCAGTCAAAGAAATCAATCAGATTTGTCTGACAAGACCTGCCTCTGGTGAATCCATGCTGCCTCGGATCCTGTAATCCGCTGGACTCCAGAAACCTCACTATTTTCTCTTTCAGCAGCATTTCCAATAATTTTCTCACCACCGAAGTTAAACCAACTGGCCTGTAGTTTTCAACCACATCCTTACTTCTGCTTTTGTGTAAAGGCACCACATGAGCCTCTGTCCAGTCCTTTGGCACCACTCCCGACTCCAACGAGGCATTGAAAAGGTCAGTCAGTGGAGTTGCTAGAACATCCCCAAGTTCCCTCAGTATTCTAGGGTGTATCCTATCCGCTCCCATTGCTTTGTCTACTTTAAGTTGAGCTAGTTTCTCATGAACACAGTCTTCTGAAAATTGTTCAAGATGTCCCTCGCTTCTGTTCCTATTTGTGGATGTTTTCTGAGGTCCTGCTCCTGGTTCTTCATCTGTGAACACAGAACAAAAATATTTGTTAAGCAATTCCGCTTTATCCTTATCAGCTTCTACATATTCCTCCCCTGCACCCTTGAGTCTGACAATACCACTTTTGCCCTTCCTCTTCCCACTAATATATCTGAAAAATGCCTCTATATTTTTATTATAATGCCTCTATATCGTTCCATGGTGAAGACCGCACCTTGAATATTGTGTGCAATTCTGGTCGCCGTATCTTAAAAAGGATATAGCGTTATTTGAAAAGGTTCAGAGAAGAGCCCTCAAAATGGTAAAGGAGATGGAAGGATACTCCTATGAAGAAAGGCTAAAAAGGTTAGGGCTCTTTAACCTGGAAAAGAGACAGCTGAGGGGAGATATGATAGAAGTCTATAAATTAATGAATGGAGTGGAATGGGTAAACGCAGATTGATTGTTTACCTTATCAGAATATAGAAAGACTGGGGGACATGCAATGAAGCTACAGGGTAAACTAAGACTAATAAAAGAAAATATTTTTTCACTCAACATGTAATCAAACTCTGGAATTTGTTACCGGAGGATGTAGTAAAAGCTGTTAGTGTAGCTGGGTTTAAAAAAGGTTTGGACATGTTCCTAGAGGAAAGGTCCATAAACCATTATTAAGAAGGGACCCAGGATATCAATGCTTGACCCAGTACAAGCATTGTGGAACCTGTGTCTCATGAGGAAACTGCTAGGTACGTATGACCTAGATTGGCCACTGTTGGAAACAGGATACTGGGCTTGATGGACCTTGGTCTGACCCAGTATGGCATATCTTATGTTCTTATGGTTACAGTGCCACAAGAGCATTACGGGATCGGTCGATACTCCATTTATTTCATGGTGCCAAAGAAGGACGGAGCCTTCCGACCAATTCTGGATCTCAAGAGGGTAAATCGCTGTTTGCAGATCCCTCATTTCAGAATGGAAACTTTACGTTCCATTATTGTAGCAGTTCGGCAAGGGGAGTTCCTCACATCTCTCGATCTCACCGAGGCGTATCTTCACATTCCAATCAGGCCCGATCATCAGAGGTTTCTAAGATTTGCACTACCGTGGGGGCATTTCCAGTTTCAGGCGTTGTCCTTGGTTCTAGCGACAGCTCTGCTTACCTTCACCAAGGTTATGGTGGTGGCGGCAGCGGCCTTTTGAAAGGAGGGAATATTGGCTCATCCCTATCTCGATGACTGGTTGATTCGAGCAAAGTACAGGGTCAAGAGTGTGCGGGTGATGGGCAAAGTGGTGGAGCCCCTACAGAATCTTGGTTGGGTAGTCAATGCTGCCAAGAGCAGTTTGGTTCCTTCGCAAGTTCTGGAATATTTGGGAGTTTGCTTCGACACTCGAGTGGGAGCAGTGTTTCTGCCAGATTCCTGAGCCCAGGGCCTTCGGCTATTGATTTGTGTTTTTTTGAGAAGTCCTGCACCTTCGGCCTGGTACTGTCTACGCATTTTAGGAACAATGTCGGCGACTCTGGAAGTGGTGCCATGGGCCAGAGCTCACATGCACCCCTTACAGAGGTTGCTGCTCTGTCACTGGTCCAACCAGAGCGATTCTCTGTCCAAGCACCTTCCTTGTCCAGGGCGAATCAGGACGTCCCTGCAGTGGTGGCTTCCTCCACAGAATCTCGCATTGGGCATGCCTCTCGAACAGCTACAGTGGATCCCGGTCCTAACGGATGCCAGTCTAGCTGGGTGGGGGGCTCATTGCGGAGAGCTCTTCGCAGAGGGCTGTTGGACCGGGCAAGAAATCAGTTGGTCAATCAATCGACTGGAGTTGTGAGCTGTAGCTCTAGTGCTTCAGGCCTTCGAGTCCACCTTACGGGGTCGAGCAGTTCAGGTGCTTTTGGACAATGCCGCGATGGTGGCATACCTCAATCGTCAAGGGGGCACGAGATGCGCGGCTCTGGAACTAGAGGCAGAGAGCCTGTTCAATTGGGTAGAGTCTCGGCTTCAGGCTTTGTCGGCGGCACACATTGCAGGAAAGGACAATGTGATGGCGGACTTTCTCAGCTGTGTTCACGTGGATCTGGGGGAATGGGAGCTTCATCCAGATGTTTCTGCACAGATAGTTCACAAATGGGAAGCTCCTGTGATGGATCTTATGGCGACCTTTCTGTCGGCAAAGGTGATTCAGTTTTACAGCAGAAGACGAGAAAGAATGTTAGAAGGACTAGATGCCTTGATACAACAATGGCCCATGCACTGTCTCCTCTACGTGTTCCCTCCTTGGGCTCTCATAGGTCGAGTGGTTCAGTGCATCGAAGCCCATCGGGGAGGAGTAATTCTAGTGTCTCCAGATTGGCCACGTTGACCGCGGTATGCCGATCTGGTGCATCTTCTCAACGGGAAACCGTGGCGGTTGCTGACAAGGGAGGACCTTCTGCTTCAAGGTTCTCTGCAAATGCTCAGGTGGATCGGTTCTCGCTTACGGCTTGGCCCTTGAAAGGGCTAGGTTAAAAAAGAAAGGTTATTGTAGTGCGGTGATTGCTTCCTTACTTTTGGCGAGAAAAAGATCGACATCCTTAGCTTATGTGCGGGTTTGGTGTATTTTTGAGGACTGTTGTGAACAACAGCAGGTCCGTCCTGCCGCAGTTTCAGTTCCGATAGTGTTGAGCTTCTTGCAGGATGGTTTCGATAAGGGGTTGGCAGCCAGTTCATTGAGGGTTCAGCTGGCAGCTATTTCTCCAAAAACATGTTGCTCACGGACACCCATGACTGTTGTCTCAGGTGTCTAGGAGCCGACCATGACGTGGAGCTATGCTCCCTCTGTAAGAAGATGTCTTCCAAGGTCATCCAGAGTCATAAGCAGAAGCTGGATGATCTCTTCCATAAGACAGCATGGATATCTCCGGTAGCCTCCTGCTCTTAGGCCCCGCAACCTCTGGAGTCTCCCAAGGCTCCTCCCCAGTCCCGGCAGCACCCTGACCAGGGGTCACCTGAATGCGAGCGGAAGAAGAAGAAGGCCTTGATGACTCTGTCGGGGGTGCCAGACAAGCGTGAGAGGTCACATGCCCGGTCTCTCAGCCCCCCTCAGCAGTCTTTGGAGTTGGAGAGGGAGCAGCCCAGTAAGGTGTCTCAAACCAATACGGAGGCCTCTGGCGAAGGCGCCCAGTCTCCCGAGGGTCATTCTGGCGAGGACCTCCTTGACACCTGACCCGGTCACCCCAGCGTCGGTGTCGCAGGGCCCCACTCCCGAGTGGGAGGCCCGAATGCTGGCCTTGCAACGCAGCTTTTCTGTGTTCCTTGCTGCCCAGCATGTGCCTTGATACCACAGGGACCTCGACTTCAAGGACTCCCCAGGCCGCCATTGTGACCCCTGAGAGCCAGAAGTCTTGTGAGGATCATTGGCGTGGGTCTTGATCTCCATCCCATTCCTCGGGCGTGAAATCTTTGCAGGCAAGTGCCTATGGCTCTGGGCAAGTTTTGGCCTCGGAGATCCAGCGTGGGTCACTGACCTGTCTCGAGCCACCCAACCTTGAGTCCTCCATGGACTACTCAGACTGGGAGTCTGACTGAGAGACCTCCCCTCCGACCCCTTCCCGCTGACCCAGAGACAGCAGTCACCTTCCGAGGACACCTCATTTCTGGAGTTCGTCTGGGACATGGCGCGGGCCCTAGCGCTCACCACTGAGGGAGGAGGAGCCCCGCGCTGAGGAGTTTGATATTCTGCAATATGAAGCTCCTCTGAGGGAGGCTCTGTTGGTGCTGGTTCCTTCCATTCTGAACTGATTCCTACTCTGCATGTGGGAGACCCCGACCTCTGTCCCAATTGTGAGCAAGCACCTGGACACTATGTATAAGGTCCAGCGAGGTCCGGGGTTTCGTAAAACCCAGCTTCCCCACACCTCGATAGTGGTCGAATCAGCCATGTGGAAGCTAAAGAGCCGGAAGACTCATTCGTCATTCCCACCGGGCAGAGAGTCTTGTACCCTCGACGCCCTCGGGGCAAAGGCTTATCAGGGCTCCATGTTGCCATGCTGCATCCAAGTTTACCAATTATACATTGGGATGTTCCTCCATGATCTCGCTAGGGAGTTTGGAGGCTTCACGGCGGGCCTTGACGGAGACCATCCTTGGCCTTTTCAGGAATGCTCAAAGTACCTCTCATGAGCAGCGTACGACAGCTTTGAGTCTTCCACCCTGGTGGCAGCGGCTGGCATCGGAACCCACCGGCAGGCTTGGCTCCAGTCCTTGGACCTTGGACAGGAGAAAATGCTGGATGTTCCTTGCCTCGGGGAGCAGCTATTTGGCAAGCCCATGGAGGACAAGGTCAGGAAATCGAGACGGAGTATGTGACTCATACTCGCCTCTTCTGGAAAATGTCCTCCTTTCCCGGGAAGAAGCAGCAGAGCAAGAAGCCTTTCTTCCAGTGAAGGGGGCTCCCGTACAGGGGCTACCCGGCCTATCTGCCGGCATAGACCCCCGTTCAGGGCGGCCAGGGCTTGTCCACGGTCCACTGCCCTCATAAGCTGAAGGGCCCCAAGACCCAACCCCGTCTCAGCTAGTCTCAGGGTTTTGATGCCACCAGCATAGCCTCTTGTCCTCTGGCAGGGCGGCTGTCCATCAGGGGGCGTCTGGTCCATTTTTCCCACAGGTGGGAGTCCATCTCCACCGATGCCTGGATTCTCCAGATCGTTCGGGAGGGCTATCGCCTCCATATGGACCAGGCCCCTCCATTGTACTTTCCCAGGGAGCCAAGTCAGCTTCCCCAGCACCAGAGCCCGCAGGCTCAAGGACGGCATGGTAGAACCAGTCCCACCACACCTCTCGAAGCAGACAGGGGCTCTCCCACCCATCCTCGACCTGCGGAACTTCAACAAGTTCCTGGTGTGGGAGAAGTTCAAGATGCTCACCCTTGGAATGTTACTGCCTACCTCCAGCAGGGTGATTGGCTGTGCTTCTTGAACTTAAAGGATGCCTACACTCACATCCTCATCCACCCCAAACATAAAGTATCTCTGCTTCATGGTTCAGGGAAACCATTACCAGAACAGGGTACTTCCCTTCGGCCTCGTGTCTGCCCCGCAGATCTTCACGGAGTGCCTGGCCATGGCTGCAGCCCATCTAGATGACTGGTTCGTAACAGGGTGCATGGCCTCTGAAGCTAGACAGGCCATGGACCACACCATTTGCTTCCTAGAGCATTTGGGGTTCATGATCAATTACTCAAAGACTCACCTCACTTCAGTTCAGTCCCTGGAGTTCATCGGGGCTTGCTTGGACACCCTTCGGGCCATGGCTTTTCTTCCTCAGGACAGGGCGGACTGCCTCGTGTCCGTGGCTTCCAAGGTGCGGTGCCGTGGCACCATCCCAGCCCGGACGATGCTTTGCCTTCTCGGCCACATGGCCTCCACGATCCATGTCGTGCCCAACGCCTGTCTCAACATGCAGGCAACGCAGTGGTGCCTCCAAGTGCAATGGTTGCAGTCGGCCGGCCGCCTCCGAGACCCCATCTCAGTCTTTCCCAGCACGGCAGAGTCTCTGGCTTAGTGGCAGGAGTTTCAGAACCTGCTTCACGGTATGCCCTTTCAAGCCCCGGCGCATCAGGTGGTCTTCACCACGGATGCCTCCCTAGCAGGTTGGGGAGCCCACTGTGAGGGATGGCACACTCAGGGGTCCTGGTCCCTCAAGGAGTCCCGGCAGCAGATTAACCTGCTGGAACTCCAGGCAATTCGCCTCGCTCTCTGGGTTATAAGGAACCACTTGCAGCACCGAGTGGTGCTGGTTCAGACGGACAACCAGGTCACAATGTTCTATGTGAACAAAGAGGGGGGCACTGGCTCCTACAGCCTCTGTTCAGAGGTGACAGCCCTATGCTCCTTTGTGGTGAGCCAGGGCATTGCCGCCCAGGCCACTTACCTCCCGGATCAGGACAATGTATTGGTGGACCAGCTCTGCAGGATCCTCCAGCCGCACGAGTGGTGCCTGTGTCCCTGAATGGTGCGGCGCCTCTTCCAGCATTGGGGGACTCTGGACCCGGACCTCTTTGCCAGCCTGGTGAATTCGCAGCTTCCTCTGTTCTGCGGTCCCCTCCCGCACCCAGGCAGGGTGGCTCCCAGTGCTTTCCTCATCTTGTGGGACACAGGATTGCTCTATGCCTTCTCCCCTTTGCCCCTTTTCGCCCAGACCCTTCTCAAGGTCCAGCGGGACAGGGCCTTGATGATTCTCATAACCCTGGGGTGGCCCAGGCAGCCTTCGTTTACCCTGCTGCTCCGTCTTTCGACGGGGCCCCCAGTCCTGCTCGGGTTCTCACCGGAGCTGCTGACACAGGAGGGAGGGTATGCTTCTTCATCCCAATCTGAGGTCCCTGTCCCTCACAGCTTGGCAGCTGAGAGGGCCACTCTAGCCTTCTACCATCTCCCCATGGAGATCGAGGACATTCTTTTGGCTTCACGGAAGGACTCGACCAGACGGGCTTATGCCTTCAATTTATTTATTTATTTTATTTAACAGGTTTTATATACCATTTTATCATTTCAATCAAAGCAGTTTACATTGAAACTTAAACTTGGTAATGTACATTAAACAGGGACATTGATAACTTGGATTTTTCTGAGGCAATGGAGGGTTAAGTGACTTGCCCAAGGCCACAAGGAGTGCTAGTGGGAATCAAACCCTGGTCTCTGGGTTCCCAAGCTAGTGTTCTTAACCATTAGGCTACTCTTCCACTCCACTCCACTTCAAATGGCATCGGTTCTCAGTGTGGTGCTCTGAACTCCAAGCAGACCTGTTTTCATGCCCTACCAGTTTGGTCTTGCATTACCTGCTCCACCTCTTGCGGTCTGTGCTGAAGTCTAACTCGGTCAGGGTTCACCTGAGTGCCGTCTCAGCGAACCCTCATCCCATTGAGGACAAACCTCTTTTGGGGCTACCGCTTGTCTCTCGTTTCATGTGAACCTGCTTCTTTCCAAGCTCCCTACCTGCCCTCTGGCAGAATGGTACTTCAATGTGGTCCAACTATAGCAAAAACCCGCTAGACACCTTACAAGGTACAAATTCTCGCAACACACTAATACCAAATAATCTTATAATATATATAACCAGGCAAAAAAATGACCTCAGATGTCACAACTCCACATTTAGTGATAAATCACTATATGGTGTTGGTAGACGCTTACATCACCGGTCAAAGCCTCCCTACCATCCTAAAAATTTTTTAATTCAATTCACAATAAATATAGTACACCCTAATTACCACTGGGAAAACATCTCTAGAATACCAACCAAACTAGAAATTTACCTAAAAAACAAACATATACATTCTCACTTAATTTTACCATTCAATACCACATACAACCACTTTCACACTAGAAAACAGCGTCGTGTATCATATAATTGCAAGGCTAAACGTAGCCTAATACGGTCCAAGAGCGATACCTAAAAGCAAAATGAAAATCACTGCAGAATCTAAAAGCATTGCAACAAGCAATAAATGCAAATAACTTAGCTTATAATGACGAATTTTCATCCAGCAAAGTTCCAGCTCTTCAAGGTCCCTTGCTACTCATTATGCACATTGGCAGGTCAATACTGGCAACAGTGTTGGCAGTGTGGGCTGTGGAAGGGGCATGCAGCCAACACCCACTGTATAGACAGACACACAATTCCACACCTATGCCATCATGGTGCTACTATTGAGGTAATTAGCCTTGCCCACCAAACCGGTGCTGGGCACGGCAAGGCATGGATATGCTACGCAGTACTGCTGGGGGTCACTCCCCAGGGTGGTAAACACCGTCAGAGGCAAGGGCTGGAGCACGCACCGCAAACACCGAACAGATTGTTCGGATGGGGTCAACTAGCAGTATGTGCGTAACGTATGGATATCTATCTGCCAGTACTCCTAGCAAGCGTCTCAGAGATGTGTACCGTATACCTCAGGTGTAGGGTGACATTGCTAGGGTATGCAGGTGCTAGTATTGGGAGATGCACGCAGGGTCCAATGTTCTGCCTCTCCAGGAGACATTGGCCAATGGGGCCTGTGGGTGTGGGTGTGTCTGCCCCTGTTGGCTGCTGCTTTACGGCAGAGATTCCCAACTCCAGTCCAGGTTTGCATCACACTGATCGGGTTTACCTGCTGTTCCTCATGAATATGCAAGAGCTACATCTACATGCCATGGGGGTGGTGCATAGATATACAGCACAGGCATTTGTATGAGTGGCAGCATGGACCCTGACTGGTGTGTGGCCCACCAGGACTGCATTTGGGAGATTCTGCTCTAGGTACTGCCCCTGTACATGGTGTCTGTGCTCAGTGGGGTAAAAGATAGACGTAGTACCATTGCATATGTCCTCGCCACGAAAGGTTTGTCCTTACTATCACTGTGTAGCTGTGGGAAAAATATGTGGGAAGGATTGGCGGTAGCCCCAGCTGGGCTTTGAACCTGTGACCTTCTGTTCTTGTATGCACTGTCTGTGTGCACTGCACCACCTTGTAGCCACAGATTGGCTGCATTCCCTGGAACGTCCATGCCTGTGGATCCGGCAGGGCCTGTGTGTTGCAGTGGACTGTGCCAGCCTGCACATGGCTAGGCCTCTGTCCTCTGTGGCTAGCTGCCACTGCCCCCTGCACCACATGTACTCGTGCGCCAACATGCTGGCATGAGCTTCTCTCAGAAAAAGCAGATGACCTGATTGCAATGTGGCAGTACGGGACTGCATTTGGGGGACTTGGGCTGTAGGTATGCCCATTGTTGTGGTGTGTGTGCGGTGTTGGGTAACATATGGGTGTTTCCCCCATGCTTATGTTCCCTGCAATACAGGGGTGTCTGCTCTATCTTTGTTTAGTGGTGGGTAAAATATATGGACTGGGCTGGCAAGTGCCCCAGCTGGGATTTGAACCTCTGGCCTTCTAGTCCTAGAGGTAATGGCTATGTCCTCTGCACCACACTATGGCCACAGAGACAGTGCAGCCCCTGGAGGTAGTAAACCTGGCAGGATGGAGTCACAAACCCTGCTGTATGCATTTTTACTGTGGGCTCCTTCACCCTGTGTGGTGACAAACGTGCATATAAAACCCGGGAATGACCACGGAACAAAGGGGGAAAACATATACCCAAGCTGGGCAACAGTGATATTAATGGGCAACCCTAGAAAACACTCCCAGGACATCTCCAGAAAAAGGGAACTGTTTTTTGGATGAGTCTCCGCTCCGTACACCTTTCCATAAATCATTTCTTTTTTTTGGAGTTTTCCTGGGTGTGTTATCTAGTTTTGCCCATCACTATAACTGTTCCCCAACTGAATTACTATTTTTCATATTTTTGTGGTGGTCATTTTCTATTTATAATTGCACTTTTGTGCTGTGCACATGTATCACACTGCTCACGTTTTGCAGGTTTCCCCGGTTTTGCTGTACATTGCTGACGGAAATGGTTTCTCTTCCCTTTAAATGCATTCTAACACGAGTGATTCACTCGCGCTATTTTTTTTTGGAAATTCAACACCGATAATGTGCGGGGCGCCTCTCCCCTCCCCTTCCCCGCCCATTAACCCCTTCTCGCCGCCCCTCCGGGGCCTTCCTCCGCCCTCCGTTAGCCTTTCCACGCCTCTATCGGACATTTGCGGGCACGTACTTGTGCGGCACCCGTTACTGTGACGCGCAAGTGTGCGGGGCTTCATCATACGTTTGCGGGGCGTTTAAGCGCTCTTAAGTACCGCTTTTAGTGCGCTATTTTGCGGCGCGCTAATTAGCGGTTTTTAGTTAACATGCCCCTATGTTCTTTGATTGTGAGAAGCAAATGTTTCAGATCATCTTCACTTTCAGCCAGTAATGTGGTATCATCAGCATAGCGAAGGTTGTTGATGAGTCTTCCACCAATCTTCACACCTCTGTTGTCTTCATACAATCCTGCTTCTCTGATGATTTGTTCTGCATATAAATTAAACAGGTAGGGGGAAGGTATGCAGCCTTGTCTTACACCTTTGCTTATTTTAAACCATTCTGTTTCTCCTTGTTCCGTTCAAACTGTTGCTTCTTGATCAATGTACAGATTGCGCAAGAGAACGATCAGGTGTTCTGGTATACCCATGCTTCTTAATGTGGCCCAGAGTTTCTCATGGTTTACACAGTCAAAAGCCTTGCTATAGTCGATAAAGCACAAATAGATATCCTTTTGGTATTCTTTAGTCTTTTCAAGGATCTATCTCACATCCGCAATGATGTCTCTCGTTCCTTGCCCTTTCCTGAACCCTGCTTGCACTTCAGGTAGTTCTTGTTCCAGGTATGGATGTAGTCTCTTTTGAATAATTTTCAGTAGAATCTTGCTGGCATGTGGGATCAGAGCGATTGTGCGATAATTTCCACAGTCAGTTGGATCACCTTTCTTTAGTATTGGTATAAACACAGATCTTTTCCAGTCAGTTGGCCATGATGTTGTCTTCCATATTTCTTGGCAGAGCCTTGTGAGTACGGTAACAGCTGCATCAGATTGCTGCAATACTTCTATGGGAATGCTATCAATGCCTGGTGCTTTGTTCTTTGATAAGGCTTTCAATGCTGCTTCAACTTTTTCTTTCATCACCAATGGTTCCCGATCATAAGGTACAGGTTGAAACGGCTGTTGGTCCACTTGATCTTTATCATATAAAAACTCTGTATATTCCTTCCACCTTTTCTTGATCTTCTCAGCATCATTCAACATAGAACCTTGAGCATCTTGTAACATTCCAATTCGAGGCTGGAACTTTTTCTTTAACTCTCGTAGCTTTAGGAAAGCCGATCTTGTTCTTCCTCTAATAGTTTCTGCTTCTATTTCCTTGCAAGTGTCATTGTAGTACTTTTCCTTGTCCTGTCTTGCTGCACGTTGGAAATCTCTGTTGAGTTCTGCGATTGTCTTTCTTTCTCCTCTGGCTTTAGCTTCTCTGCGTTTCTGGGCAATTTTCAGAGTTTTTTCCATCATCCATTTTGGCCGTTTTTGCTTTTTCACCTTTTCTAGAGACTTCTCGCTTTCTTCCATCACAACCTTCTTGATGTCATTCCATAACTCTTCCAGAGCTCTGTCATTTGTATCTAAAGCAGCAGATCGATTTTGCAGGCAGTCTTTAAATTCCAGTGGTATATTCTCAAGGTCATATTTTGCTGCATTCATGAGTGGTTTGCTCTTTTTCAACTTTAGCTTGAGTTTGCATACTAGTAGTTGATGATCTGTACCACAGTCAGCCCCGGGTTTTGTCTTTGTTGATGTTACAGAGCTTTTCCATTGTTGACTTCCACATATGTAGTCAATTTGATTTTTATATAATCCATTCGGTGAAGTCCATGTGTACAGTCGCCGCTTGTGTTGCTGGAAGAAGGTGTTTGAGATGAATAGATCATTGGTCTTGCAGAATTCTATCAGTCTTTCTCCAGCTTCATTTCTGTTGCCAAGTCCATATTTTCCAACTACTTTGCCTTCTTCTTTGTTGCCAACCTTTGCGTTCCAGTCGCCCGTGACTATCAGGATATCCTGTTTGCATGTTCTGTCAATTTCAGCTTGTACTTGTTCATAGAACTCTTCAATTTCATTCTCTTCAGCACCGGGATCGTGCTTTGCAAGAGCATCGGGGTCAGGAATACTTCGATTCCTCCGATTCCGAAGACTCTGACAATTCTGCTGGCACTAGAGGGTTTCTCCTATAAGATCCCTCTTCTCCCCAATGCAGAATGTCACCTCCAGAGGACATGTCATTTCAGGATTTCATCTGTGATATGGCCAAAGGTTTTCAATCACAGTAGCTCCTGAAGAGGAACCCAGAGCAAAGGAATTGGAAATTCTCCAATATCCTAAAGCTCCTAAGGAGGCAGCCACTCTGCCTATCCATGAAATTCTGCATAGCTTGATGCTCAGAATGTGGGAGACACCTCTGACTACTTCTCCTCACTCTAAGAGACTTGATACTATGTATCGAGTTCTGCAATGTCCTGGATTTCAGAAAACTCAGCTGCCACACCATTCAATGGTAGTGGAATCAGCCATGCGTAGGATGAAAAGTGCAAAGAGGCATGCATCCAATCCTCCAGGTCGTGAATGCAGGACTCTGGATGCTTTTGGGCGCAGAACTTTTCAAGCTTCCATGCTTTCAGCTAGGATCAGTTCATATATCCTAGCTGAAAGCATGGAAGCTTGAAAAGTTCTGCCATACCAACATACCTAGTTCTGACGTACCAACATACCTACTCATATTGTTGAATGTACTGTCACCAGCAGAGGCTAAACTATTGTTATTTAGCTTAGTGCACTACTGGCCCTGACCTTTCTATAAAAAGAAAGTGTAGTTGCAAGTCGAGGGTCAGGTTTAAACAAGGATTTATTCCCCTCCCGGGGTTTTGCTGGACTTTCAAAAATAATACACTTCCAAACTCAAAAGATAACCATACTTCTGGTATAAACAAATGGATAAAGAAAAGTAGCTTCTTGCTTCACAAATCAAATGACAAAACAAAATATATCATCAAGGTAAACACCTGGGCAGTTTCCACTGTGCAGACCTGTCTCTCTAGCAGGCTTATTAGCTCTCAGCGCAGAGAGGTCTCTTCACTCATCACTAGAGAACAGTCCATCTTTTCCTCATAAGATAAACCTTCATTCTGGTCAGTACACATGGGCTCCTCAAGTGACTCGTCTTCCCTCTGGCAGAGAGTTTGTAACCTCCTCCAGTCAGTGACTGGTCTCTCTTCAAAACTCTCTTCCTGGTCAGGGAGATAATTATCTGAGCCTTGATACAATTGCTTTTCAGCTTTTCTGTTACACCTTGCTTTTGTCAGTTTGCTGCCAGGCTTCTCATACAAACATTCAGGCTCTGCTCTCATACAAATATCCTGAAGCAGTTCACTATCTCTATTATAAGGATGTGAATACCTTAAAAGTTTCTGGCTTTCATTAGCAAAGGGTTTTCTATGGTTAAACTCACTGTTGGAGAATAACTGCCTGTTATGTCTCCCAGCCCTTCTTGGCTTCTTATTCCAGGCCTCAGAATACACAGGGTTAGGCTGACAATACTCTGACCTTTTGTTGAAGGGTTTTAGGTTCTCTCTGACCTGCCAGGTTTCACAAACGCTTGCAGCTTCTGTGTCATCAAAACCTTCGTCAGTAATCATACAGGAATCACATTCAGCCTCTCTTCCTGGATTCTCTCTCTCCTGGACTCGAGCATAATAAGGATTCTCCTTTCTGGCCTGCTCCCAAGCTCTGGCCTGTTCCTGAACTCGAACTCCAACTAACTCTGTTTGCCTGCCTGCTTTCTTATGCAGAGTTATGGGCGTTTTTCTGCACATGTGCAGAGTGTTTCCCTCAGTGTTTGGGGAGTGTCTGTTGGCTGGGCGTGCCTTCAGGTCTCGTGCCTCAGCCTGCTCTGGTTGCCTATAGCAACTAGGAAGCTTTTTCTCTCCCTTTCTGTCAGTGTCTGTGCCGTACTCTTCAGCTTTTTGTGTCTTAAAGTTACAGGGCATATTTTCGGTGTTACACATCCCCCTTCTTAAGACATTACGAGCTGCTGACGTCCCCGTCGGACAGCGCGTAATTCTGCTCAACGCATCCGCATTACCATGCAGCTTCCCTGCACGGTGCTGTACCTCAAAACTAAAAGCTTGCAAAGCCAAGTGCCAGCGCGTCAGTCGTGCATTATTGTTGCGCATTTGGCTTAGCCACTTTAACGGTGCATGATCTGTTATTAATATAAATTTTCGCCCTGTCACATAATATCGCAATGCTTCTACCGCCCATTTGATGGCTAAGCATTCCCTTTCTACAGTAGAATACTTCCGCTCCGCATTGGACAGTTTCCTACTTAAGTAGGTAATCGGGTGTTCTACACCATCAAATTTCTGGGACATAACTGCCCCCAGTCCAGTCTCAGAAGCGTCTGTCTGGATAATGAATGGAAGCCGGAAGTCAACTCCCTTTAATACAGGAGCTTTACACAACTTCTCTTTAAGAGAGATAAAACTCTCCTCGGCCTCGGGAGTCCAATGCACTTTATTTGGGGCATTTTTCCTAATCATGTCTGTAAAAAGGCTGCTCTCCTCCGCAAACCTGGGGATAAACCGTCGGTAGTAGCCGATTAGGCCCAAGAAGCTGCGGACATGCTTCTTTTCTACCGGTCGTGGGAAGTTCCGGACACTCTCTATTTTATCTGCTAGAGGTTTTACTATCCCATTCCCAACTAAATGACCCAGGTATTTGGCCTCTTTAGCCGCAAAAAGACATTTTTTGGGGTTCAAAGTGAGACCCGCTTTTCGGATGGCGTTTAATACCGCCTCTATCCGTGATAGGTGTTCTAGCCAGGTGCCACTATGGATAATAACGTCATCCATATAGGCCAACGCGTAATCTTGATGTGGCCTTAGGACCTGGTCAATAAGACGCTGGCACGTTGCCGCTGCGCCCTGTAGCCCAAATGGCATACGCCTAAATTGGTATAGGCCTAAAGGGGTGGAAAAAGCTGTTTTTGGCTTCGAATCCCTCGTCAAGGGGATTTGCCAATAGCCCTTGGTTAAGTCGAGGGTTGTTAGAAACCGGGCCTGCCCTAACCGATCTAACAGATCGTCGATTCTTGGCATGGGGTATGCGTCAAACTGTGAGATCGCATTTATCTGCCTAAAATCAATACAAAAACGAAGGGAGCCATCCGGTTTTGGGACGAGGACTATTGGGCTAGACCAAGGACTATGAGATTCCTCGATCACCCCCATTTCCACCATTTCCTTGACTTGGGCAATGACCTCGTTTTGCTTCGCCTCTGGCAACCTATAGGGGCGTTGTCTAATAATTTTCCCCGGAACTGTAATGACCTCATGGGCTACCAGGCGTGTTTCACCGGGCACCGCTGTCAAAACATCGGAAAATTTCCTTAATAGCCGGGCTAACTCTACCTGCTGATGTTCAGACAGGTCAGTACCTGTACGTATTTCGGGTTGTTCCCTCCAATCTGAGGGCTGAGGGCCTAAGTCCTCCTCTTTCCTTTCCTCAGCGATGGCTGCTAAGCCCTTAACATCTTTTCTGCCTGTGGAGCCAAACCCCCCAGACCCACGGCCTGTAGAGGTTAATGAGGATGTCTCTAACAATACCGGGAAGCCCACCCGTTCACATATCAACTGGGCTATTCTTTCACCCCTTTTTATTATGAAATCTTCTTCCCCGAAGTTAAACAGTAGGGCCTTGACCACCCCCCGATAATCCGGGTCTATTACCCCGGCCCCAATGTCAATTGAATGATTGACCGCTAGGCCAGACCGCGGTGCTATGCGGCCATAACATCCTTCGGGGATTTGAATGCTCAACCCGGTATCCACGAGGGCTTTCCCTCTCTTGGGGACTACTGTATCCTCATTGCTGAAGAGGTCATAGCCCGCTGAGGCTTCAGTAGCTCTTTGGGGACTCTTTACCTGCTGGGATGTTTTCGTGAAGTGCAACACAAACCCTTTTTTAATTGGGGGTTTCCCTTCCACCCGCGGTTTCCCAAATAAAGCACTTGGGATCTTTTGTGCAATGGCTTCAGTTATGTGGGCTTCGGATGATACCTCTCCCCTTAGTGGTTCTTCGGGGCCTACTTTCCCCTCGAGGCCTTTCCCCAATTCCTCCTTAAATGGGGGCCAGTCACGGCCTAGGACCACCTTAAAGGGAAGTCGGGGGACAACTGCCATGTGTACCTTTCCTTTAGTATTCAACCCATTCACACTCATGTCATATATCGGGTAAAAAGAGGAAGCACCATGCACACATCGCACTTTCACACGTCCATCCGTACTATCCCACTGGGTAGGATTGTGGGCCTGAATGGCCTTCCACATTTCCTGGGAGACCATACTCTGGTCTGCCCCAGAATCCAGGAGTGCTACCGCATCTATACCCTCCACTTGGACATCTATAATAAACTCCTCCCCACCGTGTATTTCTTTTCCTGATACAAGGGCTATGTGTTCTTTACAGTCCCTATGTACATGACCATTTTTTCCACAGTGGAAACATCTTATCAGATTATTATAGCTTTTTACATTTTCTTTTGGGACCGTAGAAGCATAAGCTTTCCTTATACCAGGCATCCTTTCCATGCCTGTTACCCGCATCATACTATCCCTAGAAGCTCCGGCTAATGCAGCCTCAAAATAGCATTCGGTCATTTCCGCTGCTTCTCTAGTGGATTGACATTTTTGTAACAGCAGGAAAGCTTTTACTTCGGCGGGTACAGCTTCAAAATACTGCTCTAGCAGCACCGCATCCATTAAGGTTTCTATCGTGGCCCTTTCTGGAGCCAACCATTTTGCTGCTAAACCTTTCAACCTCTGCATTAAAGCTTTAGGTGTCTCCTGGGGCAAAAGCCTTGCCTCCCTAAAAAGTCGGCGATAATGTGTAGGTGTTAAACCTAGCCTATCTTGAACTGCCAATTTTACATCTGGATAACTGGTCACTAGGCCAGCGGGCATCGCCTTATAGGCCGCCAATGCCTCTCCAGTTAACGACATGGCGAATCGGACTGCCCATTGGTCTAGGGGCCACTTAGCCGCCTGAGCGATTCGCTCGAATGCGTCCGAATAATCATCAAAGTTATCATTTTTTTGTAAAGGTCCTAGTGCCAATGCACCATATTGTTGTACTCCTACCGCCACTGGTACCGGTACACTTTCCTCCTCAGCTGTAGTAGTGGATGTCCGCTGTAGTAGCGTGGTCACCAAGTCCAACAGGGGCTTTTGTTGCGCAGCCAGTGCTGCCATAGTCCTGTCCTGGGCCTGTCGTGCCAGCTCACTTTGTGCCTTCCACTGCTCTTCCATCCATTTCATCATTTCTTTGGAATCCATCTTGGTGCTTGCGGTATACCTGTATAGGCGAGAAAAAACAGAGGGCCCACCAAGTGCGGCACACAATATATTTCTTTCTCCCTATCTACTTTTATCCAGGTATCTCTCTCCCCCTTTCTCCACAATCCTTACCACCCGTGCCCAGCCACTTGTACCTTAGCACGGTGAAGGATCTTATTTTGAGAAAGGTTCTCTGCACCTCCGTCCGGTCAGCTTGTGGATGTCCTTTCAGTATCAGGATTTTCTTCCTCTCAGGATTTCCTTTGCTGCTGTGGGTTTTTTTCTTCTTCCAATCTGTTTCTCTTTTGAAAAACTTTGGACAGTAGTATTGCTTTTTTTTTTTTTTTCAAAAATCCAACGTGCTACGCCATTTTATATGTCACCAGCAGAGGCTAAACTATTGTTATTTAGCTTAGTGCACTACTGGCCCTGACCTTTCTATAAAAAGAAAGTGTAGTTGCAAGTCGAGGGTCAGGTTTAAACAAGGATTTATTCCCCTCCCGGGGTTTTGCTGGACTTTCAAAAATAATACACTTCCAAACTCAAAAGATAACCATACTTCTGGTATAAACAAATGGATAAAGAAAAGTAGCTTCTTGCTTCACAAATCAAATGACAAAACAAAATATCATCAAGGTAAACACCTGGGCAGTTTCCACTGTGCAGACCTGTCTCTCTAGCAGGCTTATTAGCTCTCAGCGCAGAGAGGTCTCTTCACTCATCACTAGAGAACAGTCCATCTTTTCCTCATAAGATAAACCTTCATTCTGGTCAGTACACATGGGCTCCTCAAGTGACTCGTCTTCCCTCTGGCAGAGAGTTTGTAACCTCCTCCAGTCAGTGACTTGTCTCTCTTCAAAACTCTCTTCCTGGTCAGGGAGATAATTATCTGAGCCTTGATACAATTGCTTTTCAGCTTTTCTGTTACACCTTGCTTTTGTCAGTTTGCTGCCAGGCTTCTCATACAAACATTCAGGCTCTGCTCTCATACAAATATCCTGAAGCAGTTCACTATCTCTATTATAAGGATGTGAATACCTTAAAAGTTTCTGGCTTTCATTAGCAAAGGGTTTTCTATGGTTAAACTCACTGTTGGAGAATAACTGCCTGTTATGTCTCCCAGCCCTTCTTGGCTTCTTATTCCAGGCCTCAGAATACACAGGGTTAGGCTGACAATACTCTGACCTTTTGTTGAAGGGTTTTAGGTTCTCTCTGACCTGCCAGGTTTCACAAACGCTTGCAGCTTCTGTGTCATCAAAACCTTCGTCAGTAATCATACAGGAATCACATTCAGCCTCTCTTCCTGGATTCTCTCTCTCCTGGACTCGAGCATAATAAGGATTCTCCTTTCTGGCCTGCTCCCAAGCTCTGGCCTGTTCCTGAACTCGAACTCCAACTAACTCTGTTTGCCTGCCTGCTTTCTTATGCAGAGTTATGGGCGTTTTTCTGCACATGTGCAGAGTGTTTCCCTCAGTGTTTGGGGAGTGTCTGTTGGCTGGGCGTGCCTTCAGGTCTCGTGCCTCAGCCTGCTCTGGTTGCCTATAGCAACTAGGAAGCTTTTTCTCTCCCTTTCTGTCAGTGTCTGTGCCGTACTCTTCAGCTTTTTGTGTCTTAAAGTTACAGGGCATATTTTCGGTGTTACAGTACCCAACATTTATAGTAACAAGTACCCTATTTCGCTGCCTGTAATTAATCATTAACCCCACCCACCCTTAACTACAGACTCCAACAGCTAAGGATATACATATACTATTGCTAGTAGCTTTAAATTTTCCACCATTGTTCCTTTGGTACTATTGCTAATAGTCTACCTAATATTGCTAGTAGAAAAGGTTACACTGCTGCCAATAGAAAAGAATATACTGTTGCCAGTAGAAAAAGCTAACTTGAAAACTGTAATTTCATAACAATTACTGCTGCCAATAGAAATAGATATATTGTTGCCAGTAGAAAAGGATATACTGTTGCTAGTAGAAAAGGATATACTGTTGCTAGTTGAAAAGGATATACTGCTGCCACTTGAAAAGAATATACTGTTGCCAGTAGAAAAAGATATACTGTTGATATACCATTTCCAAAATGTATTGCTCAAACACCTTCTGGCTAAAACTAATAAGCAGCAGTTTAATAATCCTGACACTTATCACACTGACAAATAGTCAAAATAACAATAATTACAAACTAATCCCAATAATTCAGAGAAGCGTCCGCCTGGATCCCCCTTCGTCTCAAATGCATATTGGCATCAACATGAAAATAAATCATCACAGACTAATACATATAAAACCTACCACTTTCACCCATCTACACACTCAACCAACAACCACCCAAACATTGTCCTGTATATTAATAAATGCAAGATCTATGAAAAATAAATTACCCATCTTCACTGACTTACTAAATGATCAAAAGCCAGACATCCTATGTGTTACCGAAACTTGGCTAACCGACTCTGATGTTGTTTACCTAAACCAACTTAACACCAACATCTATGACATATCTCACACACACAGAAACTCTAAAAAAGGAGGTGGTGTTCTTATAATGACAAAAAAAGAACTAAAGGCTAAACCACATCCATCTGATCTCCCAAATAACATTGACACCATCATTTTAAAAATAGATCATTTCAAAATTTGCTTATTATACAGGCCACCGGACCAAAAATCTGAAAACTTAGATGCCCTAATAGAACTCCTCAGCTCATCCACAGTCTCCAACCCTATTATATCACTAGGAGATTTTAACCTCCCATCCTTGCCACCTTCACACTCAGCCCTTTTCTTGGAATCAATTGCAGATATGGGTTTCCTCCAAATAATCAATACAAAGACTCATAAGAAAGGTGGAACCCTTGATCTAGTCTTTTTACCAGATGCTTTCCAAAAACATTTCAACCAGTCATCGCTTGAGTGTATACCTGTTCCTTGGTCAGACCACCACCTGATCAAATTCACCTTAGCCTACACTGGAAGAAACAATAAAAATAATCCACAAATTACCCCTCCACCTAGATTCACAAAATTTAACGCTGATGAATTTATCAATCTAACTATACCCCATCTCACCCTTGTACCAACTGACCTAGATGAAGCTGTCACAACTTGGCACAAAACAATTAACAATGCAGCTGCTTATAAACAATCCATCAAAAAGAAAAGCTACTCTAGAATAGGAGATGCCCCCTGGTTCAACAGCACCTTAAGACATATGAAGAGAGAATTGAGAAATATTGAATCTAAATGGCGCAAAACCAAATCCACCCCTTATTACAATGCGTATCACAGCCACCTTAAAATATACAAAGAAGCTTCAGACAGCGCAAAGAAAAATTACCATTCAACCATACTAAACAAATCCATTAATAGACCAAGAGAACTTTTTAGTATCGTCCAAAACTTAACCAATAACTCATATGGGACCAGCAACGATAATATTGATATCTCTGCCCAGACTCTAGCAAACCACTATATGAATAAAGCAAAATCATTTGCATTCACACCAAATCCTCTATCCCTTTCCCACCAACACCAATTTGAAAAATGGTCCGACTTTCACCCTATAACCAAAGACACTATCAAGACTACTATTTCAAACCTGAACACTACGACCTCTCAACTTGATCCATGTCCGGTAAACTGGATCAAGCATACCCTCACTACACTATCCCCCTTTATCCTTCCCATAGTCAACCTGTCGCTGCGCCAAGGATACTTACCACCTTCCCTCAAACATGCACAAATCCGTCCAATAATTAAAAATAACACCCTTGACAAAACATCACCCAACTCCTACAGACCTATCTCTAGTATCCCATTTATGGCTAAACTGATTGAAAAGATCGTCCAAACTCAAACACAAGATCATATAGAAACCTCAGCCCCACTTGATGACCAACAATATGGCTTTCGCCCCTACCATGGTGTAGACACCCTATTAACAGTACTCCTCGATACATTAATAAGAGGCATTGATAACCCTAAACAAGCTTTCATTCTCCTCTCTCTAGACATCTCTGCAGCGTTTGACAGTGTACACCATGCTCTAATGCTTAACAGACTAGAACAAATAGGAACCCACTCAACTGTACAAAATTGGTTCACCTCATATCTAACTGATCGAACACAAACCGTCCGAACTAACACTGAAACTTCTAAAACATACAAACAGGAAATTGGTCTCCCACAAGGCTCCGCCCTCTCTGCCCTCCTATTTAATATATATATCCAACCGGTCTGTGACATTTTCAAGAAATTTAAAGTCCACTACCACATATACGCAGACGACATGATGATGTACATTCCATTCACAATCCCAACACTCCCACTACAACTGTTAACAGAATGCTTCTCTGAATTAACAACCTGGCTAAAAGAACACAATCTCCATATCAATCATTCTAAAACGGATATATTAATAGTAACTAAAAATCAATCCTACATACCTCCAACACACATCACTCTCCAAAATCACAACATTACTATAAAAAATGAAGTGAAATACCTGGGTGTCACCCTGGACTCACACCTTAGTATGGACACACATATTAGAAACATCACTAAGAAGATCTACTTTAAACTCAAAATTTTAAAACAATTACGTCCTCTTGTACTTCTACATGATTTTCTGAGCATTGTACAGGCCATCATCACACCACACTTTGATTTCGCAAATCTCACCCTACTAGGAACAACAAAACAAAACATTAAAAGACTCCAACTTGCCCAAAATGCAGCAGCAAGAATTGTAATGAAGGTTCCACCATTTGAACACATTACCCCTATACTAGCAAACCTTCACTGGCTCCCAATTCAATCCAGAATAAATCACAAATTGATTATCACCACATTTAAGACTTTAAACACAATGGCCCCAGTCCCCTTAACAAAACTTATCACCAAAGACACATCCCAAACTACGCTTCGGAGAGGCCACACGAATAGAATTAGGATCCCGAAAGAATTCACAACTGCTAAAAAGACTACTAATAGGAAAGCGTTCTCACATGCAGCTCCCACCCTATGGAACTCCCTCCCTGAAGAAATAAGGGCATTAAATGATGCAAAGGAACTCCGCAAGAAATTAAAAACTTATCTATTCACCTCCCATTTTGGCGCACTTGAAAATATCTTACCTCTGACAGGTAATGGTTAATAGCAACCTAGGGTACACCAACTCTAATTCTCCTAGCTAACTACAATTACAATTAAAATCGACTAAATAACTACTTGTAAATCTTGTAAATAGATATATGTAATAGATCAAAATATGTAAATAAGTTTGTCTGTTATTTAACAAGTTCGTCTGTTATTTAACAAGTTTTACCATATTTAGTCATTCATGATTAATGTATTTAGCAAAATTGTACCAAGTTAACAAATGTTCCATGTAAAACAGCTAAATTGTACCTAGTTAACAAATGTTCCATGTAAAACAGACTTGTAAATCTGTTCATTCCTTGTTCAATGTAAACCGCACCTGATCTGTGGAAGGTAGCGGTATATAAGCAACTGTTAAATAAATAAAATAAATAAATATGGAAATGTTCCTCAAGGAAGTCACAGGAGACTTGGAACTGATGAGCCCATTTCTCCCAGATGACAAGAGACAAGATTTTCTTGCTCTAGTTAAGCATGCTCAAGATGTCTCCAAGTTTGTTAATCGTGCAGCCTTTGACTGCTTCGAATGCATCAGCAGAACCTCTGCTATTGCCATTGGCACACGACAGATTGCCTGGCTACAGGCATCAGACTTGGAGACTTGGGTACAGGACAAGTTAGGCAACATTCCTTGCATGGGGGAGAATCTCTTCAGCAAGAACTGGCAGGAAAAGGCTAACGAGTTAGATGTTGACAATTCTACCTTAGATTGTCAAAGTCTACAGCGACTCCAGCCAAAAGGAAGCCTTATAAGAAAAAACCTCTTTTAGCAAAAAGAGGAAGTTTTATCCTTCCTATACCCAGCAGAGTCAAACTCCAGGTCAGGTTGCCCAAAAGGGACAAACTAGACAGCAAAAGAAGCCAAAAGGCCTGAGAGCCCTACCAGCTCTCCAGGTTCAGCCCCCTCAAGGGCTTTGCCTCCTTCCTAGAGAGCTTTGCCTCCCTGCCTCTGAGGGGTCCCCAACCCCCCAATATTCCAGGCAGGTTATGCCACTTTGTCAACAGATGGCATCAGATAACAGCAGAAGATTGGACTTTGTCCATTGTAGGAGAGGGGTACAAGCTTCATTTTCACAGCATGCCCCCTCCTACAATTCTAAAGCAATTCAATTCACAAACCTCTGCAGACAATCTGCTAGATCACGAGGTCTCCACACTTCTTCCCCAAGGGGCAATAGAGGAAGTACCCATTCAACAGGGTGCAGGGTTCTACTCCTATTTTCTTATTCCAAAGAAAACAGGAGGACACAGACCCATTCTAGACCTCAGAGAATTGAACAAATATCGGTTTCGAGAGAAATTCAAAATGATTTCCCTAGGAATTCTTCTGCCATACCTTCAAAGCCAGGATTGGCTTTGCTCTCTAGACTTAAAGGATGCATACACTCACATTCTCATCCATTCTTTAACCTTCCCGCCCTCTCTCCCTAACTTTCTCCTTGTCTCTCCTAGCTCATCTTTTTCTCTCCTATCAAGATGTTGTAATTTCCTTTCAACTTTCCGGCCCTGCGCCTTACTGTGTGATATTTTTGTATTGTAAACCGCTCTGACTATTATTGAAGGGCGGTCAAGCAAATGTAATAAACATAAACATAACTATCCAGATCACAGGAAATTCTTACGTTTCCTTTTCAGCGGAAAACATTTCCAGTACAGGGTTCTTCCCTTTGGTCTGGCTTCAGCACCAAGGGTATTCACGAAATGCATGGCAGTAGTAGCTGCATTTCTACAAACCCTGGGGATTTTCGTCTTCCCTTACTTAGATGACTGGCTCATTCGAGCCCCTACAGTTGCAGAGGCCAGCACTGCACTGTCCCATACAATGCGAATCCTCCAATACTTGGGATTGGTAATAAACTTCCCAAAATCTCAACTAGTTCCTTCCCAATGCCTAGAATTCATAGGAGCCTGTCTAGACACCAGGCAGGCAAGGGCTTTCCTTCCACAAGCCCGGTGTCTTCGCATAATGCAATTAGCTTCTCAAGCAGCAGGCAAATCCTCCCTCACTGCTCGAGAGCTACTGCAGTTACTGGAACATATGGCATCCACAGTTCACATAGTCCCATATGCTCGCCTCCACATGCAAGCAGCTCAGTGGACCCTCCCCACACAGTGGACACAGGCCACAGGACGCTTGTCAGACAAAACAGCAAACTCTCATCGGCTGATCTTGTCCCTTCAATGGTGGCAATCACTGGAGAATCTTTCAGTGGGGTCTCCTTTCCAGCAACCCCTATTCCAGGCCACCCTAACAACAGATGCATCACAGGTGGGTTGGGGAGCACATCTGCATCATCTCTCTACCCAGGGCACCTGGACTCCACAGTAGGCTTGTCTTCACATAAACCTCCTGAAATTAAGAGCAATCTATTTATCTCTTTGAGTATTCCACGTCCAGCTCAGCTACAAGACAGTCCCAGTCCAGACGGACAATCAAGTAGCCATGTTCTATGTGAACAAGCAGGGCAGAACAGGCTCTCTGTCATTATGCAATGAAGCTTTACGACTGTGGGCCCTCACCAGAGAGCATCAAATTAATCTTCTAGTGGTATATCTTCCAGGCATTCAGAACCTTTGGGCAGACAAAATCAGTCGAGTACTGCTGCCTCACAAGTGGCCCCTCCACCTAGACCAGGTGGCAAAGATATTTCATCTCTGGGGCACTCCAGACATAGACCTCTTTGCAAGTCCACTGAATGCCAAATGTCCCCGGTTCTGTTCCCGGATTCCGGCTCACAACTGTCAGGCAAGGGATGCCTTCCTCCTTCACTGGGGTCAGGACTTCCTTTATGCCTTCCCACCCATTCCCCTCATCCCCAAAACACTCTTCAGGCTTTAGAGAGACAGGGGTCGCATGATTCTCATAGCACCACGATGGCCACGCCAAACATGGTATTCCCTGCTTCTACATCTCTCTCAAGTGGCACCTCTGGAGTTAGGGCATGCTCCAGATCTCCTTTCCCAGAAGAACGGGATGCTATGGCACCCGAATCCCCAGTCCCTGCACCTCACGACCTGGTTGCTGAAAGCTTAGACCGCCAAGATTTTAACCTGTCCCAACAGGTAAAAGATATCCTTCAGGCTTCTAGGAAACTTTCCACAGGAAGATCTTATGCCTTCAAGTGGAAACGTTCTACTATATGGTGCTCCAAGAAGGGATTAAACCCCCTTGGCATACCCTTAGAATCGATACTAGAGTATCTCCTTCACTTATCGAATTCTGGTCTAAAGACCAATTCGGTAAGAGTCCATCTTAGTGCAATTGCAGCTTCTTATGTCTGAATGGTCTCCAAAAGAACTTTATCTAAATGGATTGCCCAATGCATATCCTTTGCTTATGAGAGTAAGGGTCTTCCTCTTCAGGACCATGTCACAGCTCATAATGTGAGAGCCATGGCAGCTTCTATGGCTAATCTCCACTCTGTGTCTATTGATGACATTTGTCGA
The DNA here is from genome assembly GCA_033557465.1 of Ichthyophis bannanicus. NCBI lineage: Eukaryota > Metazoa > Chordata > Amphibia > Gymnophiona > Ichthyophiidae > Ichthyophis > Ichthyophis bannanicus. The sequence goes on from CM066031.1 coordinate 371,178,593, forward strand.
GCAGCCACCTGGGCTTCGGTACACACCTTCACAGCCCACTACTGCCTGGATAAAGCCTCCAGTTGGGATGCCTTCTTTGGCCAAGCTGTTCTTCAAAATCTCTTTCACACCTAAATCAACTCCTACCCACCAACCCCGGTGGGATGCCAGAGATCCATGGGAGGAAGGATGCCCACCTTCTAGGGTGGCACCTTCCTGGGGCTATCTTCCTGGCATCTTCAGCTAGGGAGGTCCCATATGTGAAGACTACATTCCTGCTTGTTCCTGGAGATAGTGTAGTTACTCACCTGTAACAGGTGATCTCCAGGAACAGCAGGAATTTAGTCTTCACAACCCACCCACCTCCCCTAGGAGTGGTCTCTCTCTCTCTTTGTCTCTTTCCTCTCTCCCTCTATCCTTTCACTCAGCTACAAACTTAACTGAAGAGGGAAAGTTGGAAAGGCGGGAAGGCAGCGCGCATATGCTGAGGGATGCTCCCAAAAGCGTTCCTATTGGACGCTGTGGAGCGTTCCCGCGCAGGCTCCGTCAGTACCGACGATACCCATATGTGAAGACTAAATTCCTGCTGTTCCTGGAGATCATCTGTTACAGGTGAGTAACTACGCTTTTTCACTCAACGTGCAGTCAAACTCTGGAAGTCGTAACTGGAGGATGTAGTAAAAGCTGTTAGTCTAGCTGGATTTAAAAAAAATTTGAACAAGTTCCTGGAGGAAAGTTTCATAAACCGTTATTAAAGAGGACCTGGGAAATATGCTTACCCTGAAACAATAATTGTGGAACCTGTATACCTTTTTGGGAACCTGACTAGAAGCCCAACCAAAGAGCAAAAACCACACTCACAGAGAACAAAATTGTGTCCTTTATTCTGAAATCTAAATCATCTCTATGGCTTCCGATTCTGTTTAATATCTTTAGATCTAAAGGAATGTTGTTTCCTTAGCGTTCCTCCAGTCTAGTCCCTTACAATAGGGTTGTGCACCTCTTCCAGCAGCTTGGGAGACTGAGCATGTCATAACTTTGATGACATCAGGGAATATAGGCAGGTGGCACCACCCCCAATCTTCCAGTAAGCTCAGTCTCCCAGCAACTGGAGCAGGTTTTTCTTTTCAGTAGGACTCACTGAAGGAACAACTAGGAAGGGTTTAGTTTTTGAATTTGGGGTTCTTCGATTTGGGTTTGTCCCTTTAATTTGGAGACAGTGTGCTTATCGATTAAAGTTTAAAAAAAAAAAAAAAAAAGCGCTGAGAGGACCGTGGTCAGAGCAACAGTGCAGGCAGACCGGATTGCAGCAGCCGAGGTGTTACCAGCTAAGCAATTACAGTCTGGCTCCGCTCCCGAACCTCTCCTGTGGGGTGAGGAGCATCGAGCAAGTGGCAGTGTGTGTTCCTAACGTGCGGCAGTGGTACCGGTGCTCTCTGGCTTGAGGTGAGTCTCCGGCGGCATAAAACTGCGTCGGAGCTTTTTCTCTGGCTTTCTTTGTATTGCTCTTGTATTTCTTTAATTGCCTATTTGGGTCTGTGTGGGCGGTCGTCAGATTCGCGGGGTGTTTTTGAGGCCGCGGGTATTGTGAGGCTCGGAGGGGTTCCTTCGGGTGATTGCCGCCATTTTGAGTTAGCGCGGGAAGAGAGCCGTGGCGACACAGCCCGTTTTTTTCGGCAGCTCTCCTTGGCGGTGACAGCGCTGCTTTTCAGTTGTGGTTCTAGTTTAATTGTTAATTTATTATCTGACCTCCGTTTGAGGAAACAGCCTATTCTAGTAATACAGGGAGAAGAGTCTGTTTGCACGTGGAGTTTGCCTTGTGCGGATTATGCCATCAAAGCCGCAATGTGGGGCTTGTGGGCAGAGATCAGGTTCCCTATCAGCGGAGGGGTTCTGCAAGGGATGTTCCCTGGATTCTCGTGCTGCAGAGCAGAGTGTAGCAGAGGCGGTTTCTGAGGCCTCCTTGAGAGAGCAGGGGTCGGGGATTTCCTCGCAGGCAGATCCCTTGGCTCTTCATGAGAGTCAGCCAGAGGCCTCCGGGGAACAGACAGCTGCTCAGCTGGTTCCAGACACTTTTTCTCCGGAGTTTGTTTTATTATTGCATAGAGCCTTTTGTCTGCCAGGAAAAGAGCGCTGGAAGATTTGGAGGACCAACCGGGTCCCTCTCAACCGGCCCCTAAGGCTCGTAGGCGAGATCAGGGGGTGGCTGAGGGGGAGTCCATGTCCTCAGATGACGCAGAGGATTTGGATGTACCGGAGGGGGAGGAAGAAGCTCTCCCTCCAGAGGAAGACTCTCGGATTGTTAGGGTTTTCCGCAAGGAAGAATTGGTGGCTCTCATAGCGGAGTCTCTTAAGGTGCTTCATATGACTCCGGCAGGGGCAGTGGAAGAGGAGGCGTTAGAGGATCCTATTCTTCAGGCGGTGCGGAAGCCCCAGAAAGTTTTCCCTTTGCATAGAGTTATTAAGCAGATGATCCTGGATGAGTGGGAAACGCCGGAAGTGGGGCTCCGGGGTTCTCATATCCTTTCTCGGTTGTATCCGTTGGTAGAGCAGGACAAGGACATGTTTCGCGCGCCGAGAGTGGACGCGGCGATGTCGGCGGTAACTAAGAAGACCACTATCCCGGTGGAGGGTAGTGCTGCTCTAAAGAACGTCCAGGATAGGAAGCAGGACACTCTCTTGAAGCAGGCCTTTGATGTCGGGGCATTATCTCTTCAGGCCTCCGCCTGTGCGGCCTTGGTAGCTCGTGCTTCCTTGCGCTGGGCACAGGGACTTCCAGAGGCAGGGGAGCAAGAGAACGTGGTGGAAACGGTGGCTAGGCTGGAATCGGGCACAGCTTACCTGGCGGACCTTTTATGATTTGATACAGACACTTTCCAACACCCTGGGGTCGATTGTAGCGGCGCGCCGGTATCTGTGGCTCCGGAATTGGGCGGCAGATGTGTCTTCTAAGACCCGGTTAAGCAAGCTGCCCTTCAAGGGGAAGCCGTTGTTCAGGGAGGACTTAGATAAGCTGGTTAAGGATTTGGGGGAGACCAAAGGGGGTCGTCTCCCAGAGGATAAACCGAAACAGAGTAGAGTCCCTGGGCCGATGAGGGGTCAATCTCGGGAGTTCAGGCGACTTCGGTCGGTAAGGTTTTCTCTGAGCCAGAGGGGCCGTTTTACGTCTCGTTATCAGCCCTTTTGGGAGTTTCACGGTACAACCAGGGGGTTTTATGGTACCGTGACCTCTGTCCCCAATCAGCGTAAGCAACAATGAAGTGAGTGGGACCCAAGCGGGGATTTCTCCTGTAGGTGGGCGGTTACAGGAGTTTTACCAGGCTTGGGTCCGGGTCACGACAGATCAGTGGGTTCTCCAGGTGATTTGACAGGGCTACACGCTCGAGTTTGCCAAGCCTCTGGCGCTGTGTTTTGTGCACTCCCCCTGTCGGGCACAAGTCAAGCGGGAAGGAGTGCAATCAACGCTACAACGCCTTCTGCGGCTGCGGGCCGTGGTACCGGTACCCGCCGACCAGTGCGGTGCAGGTCGATACTCCATCTACTTCATCGTGCCAAAGAAGGAAGGATCCTTTCGGCCTATTCTCGATCTCAAAAGAGTAAACAGGTGTCTGCGCGTTCCTCGTTTTCATATGGAGACACTTCGGTCGGTGATGGTGGCGGTCAGAGCAGGAGCGTTCTTGACATCCCTGGATCTCATGGAGGCTTATCTGCACATTCCCATTCACCCGGATTATCGTCAGTTTCTCCGTTTTGCGGTCCTGATGGGCCATTTTCAGTTCCGGGCGCTCCCTTTCGGACTCGCAACGGCCCCGCGGGTTTTCACCAAGGTCATGGTGGTAGTGGCTGCCGCCTTAAGATGCGAGGGTATCCTTGTTCACCCGTACCTGGACAATTGGCTTATCCGTGCCAAGTCAGAGGCAGAAAGCGTCCAAGTAACGAAGCGGGTGGTTGCCTTTCTGTCTGAGTTGGGTTGGGTGATCAATGCCGGCAAGAGTCATTTAATTCCGTCTCAGACTCTCGAGCACCTGGGGGCCAGATTCGACACCGCGGTGGCTCGAGTGTTCCTTCCGCACAGGAGGATCGTGGCTCTTCGGCGGTTGGTGCGCTGTTTCTTACGGATGTCAAGGCCGTCGGCGTGGCATTATCTGCAGCTCTTGGGCACGATGGTGGCGACGATCGATCTGGTGCCTTGGGCCAGGGCGCACATGAGACCCTTGCAGAAATCGCTGTTACGCAGATGGTCGCATCAACACCAGTCGCTAGACCATCAGTTGATCTGCCCAAAGGAAGTTCGGCAGGCGCTCCGCTGGTGGTTGGACGCTGCGAACCTGTCGGTCGGAGTTACCTTAGAAGCTCCAAACTGGGTGCTTCTGATGACGGACGCCAGCCTTTCCGGCTGGGGAGCCCACTGCGAGGGGCAAGTAGCGCAAGGTTTCTGGACAGCGGAGGAGCAGCAGTGGTCCATCAATCGTCTGGAGATGCGGGCGGTTTGGAGAGCTCTGCAGGAATTTTCGCCGCGGCTGCAGGGTCGTGCAGTACGAGCTTTTTCAGACAATGCCTCCACGGTGGCATATATCAACAGGCAAGGGGGCACAGGAAGTGCCAGTTTGGAGGCAGAGCTGCTGATGACTTGGGCTGAGCTGCATCTCCCGGCAATCTCGACAGCGCATGTAGCCGGAAAAGAGAATGTCGCAGCAGATTTTCTCAGTCGGGTGCGACTAGACCCGGGCGAGTGGCAGTTAAACGCCGAAGTGTTCGCTCAGATTGTACGGCTCTGGGGGGAGCCAATCATGGATCTGATGGCGACCTTTCGGTCAGCGAAGGCCAGTCGTTTCTTCAGTCGTCGGAGAGAGAGGATGTCAGAGGGTCTGGACGCGCTGGTTCAGCAGTGGCCTCAATGCGGTCTTCTGTACATCTTTCCCCCGTGGGCGCTCATCGGTCGCGTGATTCAGAGGCTAGCGGCGCACAACGGACTGGTGATTCTCATTGCCCCGGATTGGCCTCGGAGGCCGTGGTACGCGGACCTAGTGCGGCTACAAGTGGCCGAGCCCTGGAGGCTGCCCGTTCGTCCCGATCTGTTGATGCAGGGACCCATTCTGATGCCGCAGGTGGATCGGTTCTCGCTTACGGCATGGCTATTGAGAGGGCACTGTGCAGGTGATTGCCACGCTCCTAAGGGCGCATAGGAGGTCTACCTCTCTAGCGTATGTTCACGTGTGGCGAATTTTTGAGAACTGGTGTAGTCAGAAGGCATTCAGACCATTTGCGGCTTCGGTCCCGGTTATGCTCGATTTTTTTGCAGGCAGGGCTGGAAAAAGGTTTAGCGTGGAATTCCTTGAGGGTTCAAGTGGCAGCCTTAGCCTGTTATCGGGGCAGAGTTCAGGGAGAATCCTTGGGAACGCATCCAGATGTGTTGCGTTTTCTGAAGGCGGTGAAGCAGTTGTGCCCTCCTGGAAGGCATTACGTGCCCCCGTGCGAGATCCTTTTGAGCCGTTGGCTTCTTGTTCATTAAAGGATTTGACATTGAAGACAGTGTTTCTAGTGGCGATTTGTTCAGTCAGGAGGATTTCTGAACTTCAAGCTTTGTCGTGTCAGGAACCCTTTTTGATTTTTTCTAAAGAAAGAGTAGTTTTGCGGACAGTGCCATCCTTTTTGCCTAAGGTTCTCTCTCCCTTTCATGTGGGGCAGCCCGTCGTGTTGCCGGTACTGTCTGGTTCGACGGCGGATCCACAGCTTCGACTGCTAGATCTCAAGAGGCAGCTGCGGCGCTATCTGAAGAGGACAGCTTCATTTCGCAAGTTGGAACGTTTGTTCATTTTGTTTGGGGGTCCCCGAAAAGGCGAAGCAGCGGCTAAATCATCAATTTCCCGGTGGATTAAGGAGGCGATCTCATCAGCGTATATCTTGAAAAGGAAGCCAGTTCTGGAGGGCTTGAGGGCACATTCCACGAGGGCTCAAGTGGTTTCTTGGGCGGAGTGCAGTTTAGTGGCGGCCGTGGATATTTGTAAAGCGGCTACCTGGTCGTCCTTGCATACCTTTGCGAAGCATTACCGGTTGGATGTGCAGGCAAGGCAGGATGCAAAGTTTGGATCAATGGTTATTCAGGCCGGGCTCGCAGGTCCCTCCTGTGGTTAAGGGGCTCTGTTACATCCCTATTGTACGGGACTAGACTGGAGGAACGCTAAGGAAGGTGAAATTAGGCCTTACCTGCTAATTGGCTTTCCTTAAGGGACTCCAGTCTAGTCCCGGAACCCTCCCGTCGGTATTTCTGTAGTTTTTTTCAAGTTGGCGATCCCGGTATTGAAGAAGAGTATTCGCGTAAGGGGAGCGGGATCTCTATTGGTTGCGACGTTTTGACAGTTGTCTCTTTTTCCTTGCACACTTGTCTACTATTGAAGAAACAGTTCAGCATAAATACTTAAATTCAGAAGGAAATTCGTTAGAAGTATTCGTAGATGGATTCCTTTCCGTTCCTAATGGAAACAGTATAACAGGGATTCACTAGGTTAGAGAATGTTTTTTGCTGCTGAGTACTTCTTATTTGTTGCTCCTGTGAGTCTGCTTTGTCAGTAGGTTACTGGAAGATTGGGGGTGGTGCCACCTGCCTATATTCCTGATGTTATCAAAGTTGTGACATGCTCAGTCTCCCAAGCTGCTGGAAGAGGTGCACAACCCTATTGTACGGGACTAGACTGGAGTCCCTTAAGGAAAGCCAATTAGCAGGTAAGGCCTAATTTCACCTTTCAAATGGTAAAATTAGTTTGATTCATAGCAGTTTCCCCCTAGTACTTATATATTTCTACATAATCACGTCTCTCTCACATTTTAGTGATTCAAACTGTTTGGAATCTGCATATGCAGAAAGGTGCCCGCTGACATATGGAGGTGGTTATCATTGGGCAAATTTTTTCTTGATGTTGGACCTCCTCCTAAGCATGTGTTTCCATTTGTTTTCCAATGATTTAAGCGTCTAATATGACTTCACAAGAGTGTTCACCAAGGTTTTTATTGATGCTTTTTATGAAACACTCTGACCCTCCCTTTTTGTAGTCCTCCACCATTAAGATGCTTTCTTGATTTTTTAATGTATAGTTTACTGTGCTGTCTAATTTTCTCTTTATAATCCCAGCTTGTGTTTTTAGGATGTCCTCTCATAACAATCTTTTATGTTTGCGTTACACTTTTATCTCTTATGAGTTTTAAGTTGTATTTTTAGTATTTTATGTTTTGTCCAGTTAGTATGGCTAATATTGTGATTTTAAGTTTGGAATGTTTTCCTGCATTATCTTACTGTGTTGTATGTTTTATATACACAAGCCACCTATCAAACTGCCACTGGTGTCCTGGGACCTCAATTGTGTCCTGGTGCAACTTCTAAAGCCTCCCTTTGAGCCTTTAGCCACTGCTTCATTGAAATTCTTACAAATAAACACAGTGGTCCTTCAGTAGTATATTGAGTATACAAAAAATAACGCTCCAATTCTTAACAATACAAAATCTGTTAACCGTTCCCGGTCGACTAAATTATAACCACACTGAATTCTTAATGTTGATATAGATATTGTTTTAAGCAACAGGTCTCAGACTTCAATGGAGCTACTAGAGCTTACTGGGAGCTCATGCCCCTCTTTGCATCAACGACCTTATAAGTTGCTTTGAATTCATTGATTTAGACAGCTGTTTTTGCCATAATTCTCATAATTCTCAGTGTATTAGTAGAAAACAATGCTTATCTTAATTGTGCTTTTCCCAACGCCAAACTTCAGCGCTGTGCGTTTCACTCCATGCGTTTCTTCAGGGGATTATATATGTATCAAGCAGCGTGTACTTTCAATTTTTACACCTGATGCAGGGAATCAAAAAAGATTTTTACTTTACAGCTTAAAACCAGAACCATCAATCTCTTCTAAACCTAATGTTTGAAATAAATTGCCTTACCAATGCTTCATACTACACCCTTCTTCAGCAATACTCTTGCTTGAAATAACGCCGCGCATGCGGACTGCTAGTTCAAGGCCGACTTTATAGCACATTAGGAGCAACGTGTCTAAGCACCTGTGACGTTTATGTGAACAGCACTCTTTAATTAATAAAGGCTCTATAGGTAGGTTATACACACGCACTCCAATCAATTTGTGCATTCAGTCCAGTAGGAGTTACAGCTTGTAGATCGAAAATCCAATGTTGTTCCCGGAAATGGAAAGTCTAAAGATCAAACATTAGTGATCCGGGAACAACGTTGGATTTTCGATCTACAAGCTGTAACTATGTGCCCCCCCTTCCTGCTCGATCTCCTCCATGTGGTATTTATATAACTTTGCTAACAACCCCTTTGCCTTCCCCTCTTTATACAATACCCTCTCCAACTGTGTGCTGGGCCTGGTTAGGTTCCACATAACCTCTGGAAGTGAGACATAATACCGGTGCTAGAAATACTGGAAAAAGGGTATCCGCCTCCCAATACGGCCCTCCACCTCCCGCATGCTCATCATTCCTCCTCTCCCTATCAAATCTCTAAATCGAGTCATTCCCGCTACCATCAAATCCTGCCGTAACACACTAAATTCCCTGGCCGAGAATGGATATATATCAGTTAACTTCGTCCATTCACTATGCACATGGCATTGCCCCCTTTTCTTTTCCCCCCTGACCACTATCGTCAACCCCTTAAGGAGCAGTTGCCTTTTCGGAGCTCCCCTCCCACTCACCCACCCACTCAACGATCGATTGTGGAGTCAATATCGCTTTCTCTGTCTCCACCCATGAGGCTCCTTGTCCTTGGTGGTAGTGGTCTCTCAAGGCCCTGAGCACTGCTGCTCTATAGTACCATTTCAAGGAGGGAAACCTAATCCCCCCTTCCTCCCTGGATTTAACTAGCCTCCCCAATCCAACCTTGGCTTTCGTATTTCCCCATGTAAATTTAACAAGTCTCCTCTCCCACGCCACAGTTCTTGCCATCTCTAGGAGAATTGGGAGCTGATCAAACAAAAAGAGAAATTTGGGGATTATATTCATTTTCAGCGCTGCCATCCAGCTCAAGTGGAGCTCCCCCCATTTGTCAATCTCCTCCCCAATCTTACTTATTAGGGGTGTATAATTCAGCCTAAACAACTCCATTGGATCTTCCAATATCCTATTGTTAAAATGGTAAATAAATGTAAAAGGAAAAGGAAAAGGAGACCGCTATGGCTTTCGAAAGAAGTAGCTGAAAAAGTGAAGAAAAAGAGGGAGGTCTTCATGAAATACAAGAGATCACAGAGAGAGGAAGACAGGCATCTATATTTGGAAAAACTTAGAGAAGCTAGCAAAGTAGTCAGGAAAACAAAGATTCAAAAAGAGGAGGAAATAGCCAATGCAATAAAATGGGGGGATAAGACATTTTTCAGATATGTTAGTGAGAAGAGGAAGGGCAAAAGTGGTATTGTCAGACTCAAGGGTGAAGGGGAGAAATATGTAGAAGCTGATGAGGATAAAGCGGAATTGCTTAACAAATATTTCTGTTCTGTGTTCACAGATGAAGAACCAGGAGCAGGACCTCAGAAAACACCCACAAACAGGAACAGAAGCGAGGGACATCTTGAACAATTTTCAGAAGACTGTGTTCGTGAGAAACTATCTCAACTTAAAGTAGACAAAGCGATGGGACCGGATGGGATACGCCCTAGAATACTGAGGGAACTTGGGGACGTTCTAGCAGCTCCACTGACTGACCTTTTCAATGCCTCGTTAGAGTCGGGAGTGGTGCCAAAGGACTGGAGAGAGGCTCATGTGGTCCCTTTACACAAAAGCGGAAGTAAGGATGTGGTTGAAAACTACAGGCCGGTTAGTTTAACTTCGGTGGTGAGTAAATTATTGGAAATGCTGCTGAAAGAGAAAATAATGAGGTTTCTGGAGTCCAGTGATTTACAGGATCTGAGGCAGCATGGATTCACCTGAAGCAGGTCTTGTCAGATAAATCTGATTGATTTCTTTGACTGGGTGACCAGGTTGTTAGACCGAGGGAGAGCCCTAGATGTGGTGTATTTAGATTTCAGTAAAGCCTTTGACACTGTTCCTCACAGGCGACTTATATTACCAGTCCTAACCCCCCCCCCCCCCATCAGCTCAAGTAAAATTTGAAAAAAAAAAAAAAAGCTGTCTGCTACCGCTGCCGCCGCGGCAGCGGCAGAATGGAGTGTCCCACGGGGCCCCCTCTGCCCGGCTGAGTCCCTCCCTTTGCGACGGCTGAGCCCCTCTTTGCCGGCTTTCAGATTCGCGAAGGGAGAGTGTCTCCCTCGCGTCTCTGTTAAGCCCGCAGGGGCTGATGGGAGAAACCCTGCAGGCTTAACAGAGACGCGAGGGAGGCACTCTCCCTTCGCAAATCTGAAAGCCGGCACAGAGGGGCTCAGCCGTCGCAGAGGGAGGGAGGGAGGGACGGACTCAGCCGGGCAGAGGGGGCCAAGCGGGACACTCCATTCTGCCGCTGCCTCGGCGGCAGCAGTAGCAGCCAGCTTTATTTTTTTTTTTAAATTTTACTTGAGCCGATGGGGGGGGGGGGGGTTAGGACTGGTAATGGGCTATGGGGGGGCTAGGACTGGAAATGGGTTGGGGGGTTAAGACTGGAGGTGGGCTGATGGGGTTAGTACTGGTAATGGGCTGTGGGCTGTTGGGGGGGGTTAGGACTGGTAATGGGCTATGCTGGGCAAGGACTGGAAATGGGCTGATGGGGGGGTTAAGACTGGAGGTGGGCTGATGGGGTTAGGACTGGTAATGGGCGATGGGGGGGGGGTTAGGACTGATAATGGGCTATGGGGGGGCTAGGACAGGAAATGGGCTGATGGGGAGGGGTTATGACTTGAGGTGGGCTGATGGGTTTAGGACTGGTAATGGGCTGTGGGCTGTTGGGGGGGTTAAGACTGGTAATGGGCTGTGGGCTGATGGGGGCTGTCTGGTAATGGGCTATGGGGGGTTAGGACTGATAATGGGCTGTGGGGGGGCTAGGACAGGAAATGAGCTGATGGGGAGGGGTTAGGACTTGAGGTGGGCTGATGGGGTTAGGACTGGTAATGGGCTGTGGGCTGATGGTGGGGGTTAGGACTGGCAATGGGCTATGGGGGGCTGACTGGAAGTGGGTTAATGGGGTTAGGACTGGAAGTGGGCTGATGGGGGGTTAGGACTGGTAATGGGTTATAGGGGGGGCTTAAACTGAAAATGGGGTGATGGGGGGTTAGGACTGGAAGTGGGTTGATGGGGGGCTAGGACTGGAAATGGGCTGATGGGGGGGGCTAGGACTGGAAATGGGCTGATGCAGGGACTAGAAGGGAATGGATGCTGGGTGAGGCTGCAACTAGAAGGGAGCTGATGTTGGGGGAGGATTAGAATGGGATGGGGCTGGGAGAGTAAAATGGAGAGGGGAAAAATATTTTGTGTGGGAGGGATAAAAAAATCTACAATTGGCTGGGTATTGGGAGAGTAAGTGGGGATTGAGGATGGAGGGGTAAAATTTGAGTGGATGAAATAGGAATGAGGAAAGAGCAAAAGGAGAAAGATTAGTATGTTAAAGCAGATGTAGAGAGAGAATGGAAAAAAACTAGAAGAGAGAAGAAAGGACAAATGGACAGCAGACGATGGAGAGTTAGCAGAAGACACGAAGAAACCAGAAGAAAGTGGCTGGAGCAATTGCAGCTGAAATAAAATGCACAAAAGGTAGAAAAATATCTCTTTATTTTGAATTTATTAATTGGAATATGTCAGCTCTGGTAAATGTGCATCATTAACGTCTGCGCTTTGTTTAGTACAAGAGCAAATTAATGTATAGTTTTATTTCTACAGTGTTGTACATTCCAAGTTTGGCTTTTGTGATTCCCAGTTTAATTATTGTCTTCCTGTTTCTAAATTGTGATTACTTGTTTGGTGATGGTCTATGTTCTGCATGTGTAACTGAGCTGAGGTGTTCTGTTTATATAATTCCTATTTGACATTGCAACTTGTTCTCTTTCCCCAGTAGGTCATGTATTGTTGTTCTTTGAAATGTATTGGTTTAATATTTGGATGTTTCCTTTTGATAGGTAGGGTATGGTGCTTTGTGAGTCCTGGTAGTGCTGTTAGGATATGGCGGGTTTGCTATGGGTTCTAAATGGGCAGTGTTTGTAGTAGTTCCTAATGTGTCTGGCGGTTGGCACTGGATTATAGTAATATAGAAATCTTTTAGTCTTTCTTTATCCATACACTCATTAAGAGGCATGTTTACTAAAAGTTAGTATATGGTAACATTATGCAAATATTTATGCAAATGAGGCCCCTTATGCAAATGAGGCCCCACACCGAGTCTCCGCACATGACCCCGCACCCCCCTTGGGCCGCCCCTGTTGCAGAATGGCTGTCTGATAAAGTTTGCGTCTTTGTGGATGATACCAAAATCTGCAATAGAGTAGACACCAAGGAAGGAGTAGATAATATGAGAAGGGATCTAGCTAAGCTTGAAGAATGATCAAGAATTTGGCAGCTGAGATTTAATGCTAAAAAATGCAGGGTCCTGCATTTGTGCTGTATAAATCCAAGGCAAGCGGTACAGTACTGGGGCAAAGTACTATTTTCTATGAAAGAAGAGTGGGACCTTGGTGCTATTGTTTTTGATGATCTGAAAGTGACTAAATAGGTAGAAAAGGCGATGGCAAAAGCCAGAAGGATGCTTGGGTGCATAGAGAGAGGAATGGCCAGCAGAAAAAAGGAGGTGATAGTGCCTCTGTACAAGTCTGTGGTGAGACCACATTTGGAGAATTGTGTGCAGTTCTGGAGACCACACCTTCAAAAGGATATAAGCAGTATGGAGTCAGTGCAGAGGGTGGCTACTAAGATGGCTAGAGGTGTTCTTTATAAAGCATATGGGGACAGAGTAAAAGATCTTAATATGTATACATTAGAGGAAAGGTGGGATAGAGGATATTTGATAGAGACGTTTAAATACCTCCGTGGCATAAATGCCCAAGAGGACAGCTTCTTTTGATTGGGGACATAGGATGAGATTGAAAGGGGGTAAACTCAGGAGTAATATGTGGAAATATTTCTTTACGAAAACAGTGGTAGATGCGTGGAATAGTCTCTCAGTGGAGGGTAGTGAAGACGAGGATGGTATCTGAAGGAGCTGGGGTATGAATCTTTCTTTTTTTTAATGTTATATTTATTAAGGTTAACAAAACTTTTTCAAGCATACATTTGAACAGGAAATAATCAAAGGGAGACCCCCATACAATTACAATATAAACAAGAAAATGCAGGTAAATAAGTATAGAAAACAAGAGAGATCTCTCCTAATTTGTTAAGCGCAATTGAATAGGAAAGGAGAAATTGCAAAACATGGAGAAAGAAATGAAAAATAAACAAATTCAAAATGTTTTAACCTTCATCCCTAGTTTCTCCAACTTGAGTAGTGGTTGGAACTCCTAGCTTCTTTAAATCAAGAAAAGCCCTCAGTTGTTCCAAGGCAAAGAGCACATATCTCACCTCTCTATATTTAACAAGACATTTACATGGGTATTGTAAAAGAAAAGTTGCTCCCAAGCCCCAAGACTCCTGATACATGGTCAAGAATAACTGTCTTGTGTGGTCCTGGCCACATCAGGAAAAATCCAAAATATCCATTAAAAGTAGATTGAGCTTTGAGGAAATAAAGTCTCAAATACATATTAAGGTCCTATTCCTTATTGTTCCTCCAGTCCAGTCCCACACCATAGGGTAGTGCACCTCTTCCAGCAGCTTCGGAGACTGAGCACGTCACAGTTTTGATGACATCAGGCTACATAGGCAGCTGGCACCACCCCCAGCCTCACAGTAAGCTCAGTCTCCTAGCAGCTGCAGCAGGTGTTTTTTCTGAGTGGGGACTCACTGAAGGAACAACTAGGAAGAGTGTAGTTTAGTTGAGTTTTGGTTCTGTTTAATTTGGTAATCTCTTTAATTGTTTTTTATTTGCAGCTTCTGCCAATAAAGTTTAAAAAAAATTTCAGATGGCACGAGACTCTGACTGGGTTACAGGGGCCGAAGTGATGCCGGCCGGGGCAATCCTTGTTTGGTCTGACCCCACTCCCGAACCCCTCGTGTGTGGGTGAGGAGCGGTGGAGGCAGAAGGACTGCAGCGCGTCTCCTGAGGCACGAGTGCAGTAGTTTGGAGGAGATGTTTGGCGGTATCCTTTTGGTGTCCGGTTCCCGGAGCGATCGCAGAGGTTAGTTGGGGATTGGGACTGAGTGCTGATGGTCGCGGGGCTGCGTTTAACTTGGGATTGGGGTTTTCTCGGCAGCTGCGTGTCCATCGCATTAGGAGAAGCCGAGGCCGTTCCGGCGCCATTTTGGTTAGTGCGGGAAACAGCACTCGTGGCCGGGGAGTGTAATTTTTTTCTTTCCTGTAATTTTTTTTCTTTCTTCGGCTGTAATTCTGTTGATGTTGGTTTCTGGGGCCTCATTTGTCTCATTGAGAGCAGGTAGGTTTTCTGGAGGATTTGGTTGGCGTTTTGGTTTTGTGATTAAAAAAAAAAAAAAAAAGAACGGCAGTAGAACTTTTTTGTGTCCTGAAGCCTTTTCTGTTTTTGAGTAAAAGGAGATGCCTTCCAAACCACAGTGCGGTATGTATGGGGTGTGCAGGAGTACGCTGTCTGATGAGGGGGTTTGCAAGAGTTGTGCAGCAGAGACCTGCTCTGCGGAGCAGAATAGGCTAGAGGAGACTTCTTTGGTACCGGTGCCAGAAGCCCAGGGGTCCAGGTCCTCTCTGGGGGGGGGGGGGGGGACGACGACTTGCTGTTGCCATCATTGGAGATGTCACTGGGTCAGCAGCTGGCTACTCCGGGTCCTTCTTCGTCAAGGATGGCCCCGGTGGCTGGCTCAGGCAATTTTTCCCCCGAGTTTGTTTTGTTACTGCACAAGGCCTTTTGTTTGCAGCAGCGGGCTGTAGTTAAAGGCCTTAAGGATAAGAAGAGGGGGGGCTCTAGGGTCAGATCAGGGATCTGAGCTCTCCCAACCTCATGTCGAGAGATGTCAGATGGCCGACTTGCCTGGTGAGGATGGTTTGGTTTCCTCAGAGGAGGATAAGGAACAAGAATTTGTGCAGGAGGATCTTGAGGAAGGAGAGCTTCCTCAGGAGAATGAGTCTCAGATTGTGAGAGTCTTTCATAAAGAGGAGCTGGCGGGACTCATTGCTGAGTCGTTCAAAACGCTTAATATGCCTCAGGTGGGAGCAGTGGAAGAGGACGCGTTGGAGGATCCTATTCTTCAGGCGGTACGTAGGCCTCAGAAAGTTTTTCCATTGTACACAGTCATTAAGCAGATGATCCTAGAGGGATGGGAATCCCTGAGACGGGGCTCAGGGGGTCTCGTATCATGTCCCGTCTGTATCCTTTGATTGAGCAGGATAAGGAACTGTTTCAGTCTCCTAGAATTGATGCCGCAGTGTCAGCGGTGACTAAGAAGACCACTATTCCCATTGAGGGCAGTGTTGCCCTCAAAGATGTGCAGGATAGGAAGCTGGATACCCTATTGAAGCAGGCCTTTGATGTGAGCACACTTTCATTGCAGGCAGCGGCTTGTGGGGCCCTGGTGGCATGGGCTTGTTTGCGATGAGTGCAGGGTCTTCCAGGTATGGCGGAGGAGGCTCAGGCAGTGGAGTCTGTGGCCTGGTTAGAAACGGGTACAGCGTATCTGGCAGATACCTTCTATGATTTGGTAAGGGCACTTTTGAACAGCATGGGTTCCATGGTGTCGGCTCGCTGTTATCTGTGGCTTCGAAACTGGTCGGTGGATGTGTCCTCCAAGACCCACTTGAGTAAGTTGCCGTTCAAAGGAAAACAGTTGTTTGGTGAGGACCTTGAGAAGTTGGTTAAAGATCTGGGAGAATCCAAGGGTGGGCGTCTTCCGGAGGATAAACCGAAGCAGGTTCGGACGCCTGGGTCTCTGAGAGGACAGTCTCGGGAGTTCAGGCACTTCCAGTCGGTGAGATTTTCTCCTTTTCAGAGAGGGCATTTTGTGTCTCAAGCGTCGCCTTTTCGAGAGTTTTGAGGAACTGGCAGAAGATGTTACGGGAGTACTGCCTCTTCCTCAACCCAGTGAAAGCCACAGTGAAGCGAGGGGGGCCCAGGCAAGGGTAGCTCCTGTGGGAGGTCGTTTGAGGGATTTTTACCATTCCTGAGTCCAGATCACGTCGGACCAGTGGGTTCTGCGGGTAATTTGGGAGGGCTATGCCCTAGAGTTTGCCAGATCTCTTTTGTCGGCCTTCGTTCATTCTCCTTGTCGTGCAAGAGGAAAGGTGTAAGGCAAACGCTACAGCGTCTGTTGCAGTTACGAGCAGTAGTTCCAGTACCCGCAGAGCAGTGCGGTACAGGTCAATACTCCATTTATTTCATAGTGCCAAAGAAAGAAGGATCCTTTTGGCCCATTCTCGATCTCAAGCGAGTGAACAGGTGTCTCCGTGTGCCCTGATTTCATATGGAGATGCTTCAGTCCGTAATGATGGAGGTTCGGGAGGGGGAGTTCTTGACGTCCCTAGACCTTACCTAGGCATACCTGCATATTCCCATTCATCCGGATTACTATCAGTTTCTGCGCTTCGCGGTGCCGATGGGTCATTTTCAGTTTCAGGCGCTTCCTTTTGGACTCGCGATGGCGCCATGTGTTTTCACCAAGGTGATGGTGGTGGTTGCAGCCGTTTTGAGGCGTGAAGGCATATTGGTGCATCCTTACTTGGACGACTGTCTCATTCGCACAAAGTCCAAGGAAGAAAGTGTGCCGGCAGCGGATCAAGTAGTCCGTCTCTTGACCAAATTGAGCTGGATCATCAATGTCGACAAGAGTCATTTGGACCCCTCGCAAGTTCTCAAGCACCTGGGAGTGCGTTTCGACACTCTCAGGGCTCGAGTGTTTCTGCCTTAGAGGAGAGTGCTAGCGCTGCTGCAGTTGGTTCAGCAGTTTCTCCGCATGGCGGAGCTGATGGCATGGCATTATCTTCAGCTTTTGGGTACCATGGCAGCGACATTCGATCTAGTTCCATGGGCGAGAGCTCACATGCGGCCCTTGCAGAGAGTTCTGCTGCACAGATGGTCTCATCAGCGGCACCCTCTGTCTCGCACATTAGTTTGTCCCAGAGAGGTGCGGAAGTCCCTCAGGTGGTGGTTGAAAGAGGAGAACCTGCAGTTGGGGGTTCCCCTGGAATCTCCATGTTGGCTCTCCCTGATGATGGATGCCAGTCTGACTGGTTGGGGAGCCCATTGCGAAGGACAGGTAGTGCAGGGTTGGTGGACTCCAGAAGAGCGGACTTAGTCCATCAATCGCTTGGAGATGAGAGCGGTTCATTTTGCCCTTCAGGAGTTCTTGCCTCAGATCCGGGCTCGCGCGGTAAGGGTCTTCTCAGGCAATGTGACCATGGTGGCGTATATAAATCGGCAGGGAGGCACGGGCAGTGCCTGGCTCGAAACTGAAGCGGAACTGATGATGTCTTGGGCAGAGATTCATCTGCAGGCAATCTCAGCGGCACATGTGGCCAGGTCGGAAAATGTCTCGGCTGACTATCTCAGTCGGGTGCGTCTGGACCCGGGAGAGTGGCAGTAGAACTCTGAGGTTTTCGAGCAGATCATACAATGCTGGGGGGAACAGGTCATGGATCTGATGGCAACCTTTGTGTTGGCCAAGGCCAGTTGTTTTTACAGTCGTCGGAGAGAGAGAATGTCCGAGGGGCTGGACGTCTTGGTTCAAAGGTGGCCAAACCAAGGTCTGCTTTATGTCTTCCCGCCCTGGGCGCTCATCGGCCGCGTCCTGCATCGGGTGGAGATGCACAGGGGCATGGTGGTGTTCATTGCTCCAGATTGGCCATGATGGCCGTGATACGCCAATCTCATGTGTTTGAGGGTGGCCGAGCTGTGGAGACATCCCAGCAGGCAGGATCTGTTGCTGCAGGGTCCAATCATGATGCCACAGGTGGATCGGTTTTTGCTTACGGCATGGCTATTGAGAGGGCGAGGTTAAGAAAGTGTGGTTATTCCTCTCAGGTTATTTCCACACTTCTTAGGGCCCGTAGAAGATCTACCTCTGTGGCCTATATTAGGGTATGGAGAATTTTTGAGGGCTGGTGTGCGAACCGAGCGTGTAGGCTTCTGTCAGCCTCTGTACCCGTGTTGCTGGATTTCTTGCAGGTGGGCCTTGATAAGGGTTTGGCTTGGAGCTCCCTAAGGGTTCAGGTAGCGGCCTTGGCTTGTTACCGAGGTAAGATCCAAGGTGATTCCTTGGGGAGACAGCCGGATGTTGTTCATTTTTTGAGAGCAGTAAAGCACATCCAGCCTCCAAATAGAGCGTTGGTTCCTAATTGGGACCTTAATTTGGTGCTTTCGGCACTATTGGGAGAACCTTTTGAGCCATTGGCGTCGTCTACTTTGAAGGATTTGACGTTAAAGACGGTGTTTCTAGTGTGTTGCCTGGGAAATTGTCTCTACTGATTAACGGTAAGTCAGGTTTTCTTTCTCAGGGTTTGGACCCCGTCTATGTTTCGGCTGGGGTCAGGTAGGTTTGTCTGTCTTGGGACACTTAAAAAGTAAAAAAAAAAAAAAAAGAAAAAAAAAAAGAAGAGACACAAGAAGAAGGAACTGTTGGGTTTCTGAGATTTCACTGTTTTAGGTTAGATTTACTGTTTGGTAGAAATATTAACTTCTTATTTGTTGCTCCTGTGAGTCTGCTTTGTCAGTAGGTTACTGGAAGGCTGGGGGTGGTGCCAGCTGCCTATGTAGCCTGATGTCATCAAAATTGTGACGTGCTCAGTCTCCAAAGCTGCTGGAAGAGGTGCACTACCTTATGGTGCGGGACTGGACTGGAGTTCCTCAAGGAAAGCTAATTAGCAGATAAGACCTAATTTCACCTTCTAAAACAAAACTCACAAGCAACATTGCCCTTTCTTGTACTACTTTACCTGAATACAGCAGTGAGGCCCAAACTTTGATTTATTTGGCTCTTGAGAGGCAGCACCCCTTTTTGATGCAGAAAGTATATCTTATTGAGAGGATTGTAGACTCAGAAATCAAAGGATCTCCATCAAATACTTTTTAAATATATCCAAAAGGATCATACCAATCACCTTAGAAAAATTAAAACATCAAAGATTTAAATGTCTAACAAAGTTCTCCATCTGCTCTAATCCTGCACCATAATATTTAAAGTAGATCTCATTTCCTTGGACCCACTTTCCAAAGCTTGCAATCCATCTTTTGCTTCCTTCTCTAAAGAGTCCTCTTTCCGAGCCAGGTCCCTGACAGTTTGAACTAATGAGGACGTATCCATAGCACATTTAGAAACAGCAGCTTCCATTCATACCAAAATTGCCCAAATTGATACATAGTAACATAGTATATGAAGGCAGATAAAGACCAGCATGGTCCATCTAGTCTGCCCAGCAAGACGACAAGAGTAGGTACACCTGCCTCTCCGTGCAGGTCACCCCTCCCCGTGCCTTTGTTTACGGGTGTACCCACTGCTCCATGTAGGTCACCCCTATTTATTCAGATATAAGAGATAGTTATGTTTATTTTGATTTTATCCTCACAAGAGCTCATTCGGATTTTATCCTCTCAAGAGCTCACTCGGATGAAACGAGAGTGATTAACGGGTGCCCCAGGGTTCGGTCCTGGGCCTGGCACTGTTCAATGTATTTGTGAGTGATATTGCTGAAGGACTGCATGGAAAAGTCTGTCTTTTTGCAGATGACACGAAAATTTGCAACAGAGTGGACTCCCCTGAGGGACTGGATAACATGAGGAAAGATCTACAAAAGCTGGAAGAATGGTCTAATGCTTGGCAGTTAAGATTTAATGTGAAGAAATGCAGTGTCATGCACTTGGGAAGCAGAAATCCAGGTGAAATGTACGCAATAGGGGGAGAGAGATTGGTGTGCACGGACCAGGAGAAGGACCTTGGTATAATTATTTCTGCGGATCTCAAGGTGGCAAAACAGTGTGACAAGGCGGTGGCAAAGGCCAGGAGAATGTTGAGTTGCATACAAAGAGGAATTACCAGCAGAAAGGAAGAGGTACTAATGCCACTGTGTAAGTCACTGGTGAGTCCTCACTTGGAATACTGTGTTCAGTTTTGGAGACCATATCTTACAAAAGATATAAAAAGACTGGAAACTGTTCAGAGGAAGGCTACCAAAATGATTTGGAGCCTGCGTCAGAAGCCTTATGAGAAGAGACTTGAAGACCTAACTATGTACACTCTGGAGGAAAGGAGGGACAGGGGAGATATGATTCAGACCTTTAAATACTTAGAGAAATAATGAACATTCAAACCTTTTCCAAAGATGGGGAAACTGTAAAACTAGAGGGCATAACATGAAGTTGCAAGGGGGTAAATTGAAAGGCAATGTCAGAAAATATTTTTTCACTGAAAGGATGGTGGATGCTTGGAGTGCCCTCCCGATGGAAATGATGGGGGCAGATACAGTGACAGAATTCAAAATGGCATGGGACAGACACAGTGGATCCCTTTAAAGAAACAGGATAAAGTAAAAATAAACCTAACTAATTTCTCAACATGCAGGGGTGTCCTACACAGAGCGGTGGGTTCACCCCTAAAACAAAGACATGGGGAGGGTTCACCCCTAAAACAAAGACATGGGGAGGGGTGGCCTGCACGGAGCGGCAGGTGCACCTACTCTTCCTATCTGTCTGGGCAGACTAGATGGACCATACTGGCCTTTATCTGCCGTCATTTACTATGTTACTATGTACCCTGTTGCTATAAAGGGATCCACTGTATCTGTCCCATGCCATTTAGAATTTTGTCATTGTATTTGCCCCCACCACTTCCATCGGGAGGGCATTCCAAGCATCCACCACCCTTTCAGTGAAAAAGTATTTCCTGACATTGCCTTTCAGTTTACCTCCTTCATGTTATGCCCTCTAGTTTTGCAGCTTCCCCATCTTTGGAAGAGGTTTGTTCATTATTACTCTTCAAATATTTAAAGAGCTGAATCATATCTCCCCTGTCCCTCCTCTTCTCCAGAGTGTACATATTTAGGTCTTCAAGTCTCTTCTCATAAGTCTTATGACACAGGCTCCAAATCATTTTGGTCGCCTTCCTCTGAACTGCTTCCGGTCTTTTTATATCCTTTGTGAGATACGGTCTCCAGAACTTAACACAATATTCCAAGTGAGGCCCCATCAGCAACTTGTACTGTGGCATTAGTACCTTTTCCTTTCTACTGGTAATTCCTCTCTGTATGCAACCCAACATCCTTCTGACTTTTGCCACCACCTTGTCACACTGTTTTGCCACCTTGATATGATCAGAAAAAATCATTCCGAGGTCCTTCTCCTGGTCTGTGCACACCAATCTCTTGCCCCGTATCGCATACAATTCCCTTGGATTTCTGCTTCCCAAGTGCATGACACTGCACTTCTTCACATTAAATCTTAACTGCCAAGCATTAGACCATTCTTCCAGCTTTTGTAGATCTTTCCCCATGTTCTCCACTCCTTCGGGAGAGCCCACTTTGTTGCAGATTTTGGTGTCATCTGCAAAAAGACAGGCTTTTCCATTCAGCCTTTCAGCAATATCACTCACAAATATATTGGAGTGTTATCTTCAGAGCAGTAGTCAGTCGACTCTCAGATTGTGCTTTGGCCTTCACAGAGGCAGCTTCATTCAGGGCCATTAAGGAACACAATTTCATCTCCATTGTATCACCATCTTAGATAAAGCCACAAAGCCTCTTCCATTGAACCTGGTATAGCAGGAGCAACAGGCATTCCTGATTCCTTCTGCTAGTCCATCAGACATTTAATATCAGCATCTGGACCTCACCAGACTCAAGCCACACTGCTGGAGCTCCAGCTTTGATTAACCTTGAGGGCTGAAGGAAACCGCTTCCTCAGACAACGCCGACTCTCCACTGATGGGCACTGAAGGAGGGGAGCCCTCAGGGATGCTGGAGCTACACTGTAAATAACTGGTAATGCGCCTTTGGCCTTGGCCATCTCCCAAGACTTTAGAAGAATAAGTCTTGGGTTTGGCATTATGCTCATAAGACATGAGGAAAAGTGATAACGAATGGAAAAAAAATACAGGCTCTAGCAGCCATCAGAACTCACAGCGTACATGCTGCCATCTTGACAACTCCTTTGGTATGAATCTTTCAACAAAGGCCACTGGATTATGACGTTTGGATCCCTCTGGCAGGCCTAATATTTTAAGATTGTTCCTTCTATTATGATTCCCAATGTTTTCTAGTTGTAGGACTGCCGCTATTTTAACGGACACTTTCATTTGCTGTGTGGTACCTTCCAGAACCCCAATTTGGTAATCGACTTCATCCAGCTGGGCTGAAAAGGCTGAATGTTGGATGTGTATTGTCGAGAGTTCTGTTTTTATTCCCTGTACTACAGAAGTATTTATTAGCAGGAGAGTCTTGACTTTAGCAAACTGTTGTATGATAGCTGCCATTAAGTCTTTCTCTGTCCCAGGCCATGGCAGTTTAGTTTGTGATGAGGGATCAGTTTTGGGCCGTTTTATCCCTGTGATTTGATTAAAGTTCAACTCTCCTTTTTGTTGCTCAGTGGTTGCCATTACAAACACAAGCCTTTTAAGAAAAGTAATACTCCAGTGGATGGAAATAATTATAATTTGGTAGGGTGTCTTAGCAGAGCTCCCAAGTCACATGTCCATCCTGATGCAGGCTCATGAACACCTCCCTCTCATATGTCTTCTAGCGCAGGCTCCTTATCATTTTGGTTGCCCTCCTCTGAAGCATTTCAAGTCTTATATTCTTTGTGAGGTTTGGTCTCCAAAACTGAACACAATACTCCAAGTTAGGCCTCACCAATGGCTTGTACAGGAACTTAAAACCTTTCCTTCTCATTTTGCCTCTCTGTATGCAGCCTTGTATCTTTCAGTGCGTTGTCACATTGTTGCACCATCTTGAGATCCTCCGACTCTATCATTCCGAGGGATCTCTCCTAGTCTGTGCACATCAGCCTCTCACCTGCTATTACATACAGTTGTATTGGATTTCTGCATCCCAACTGAATCATTCTTCGCTTCTTCACATTAAATTTGAACTGCCAAGCATTAGACCATTCGTCTAATTTTTGTCTTATCTTTTTCCATGTTGTCTATTCCCTCTGAGTTGTCTACTTTGTTGCAGATCTTCGTGTCAAACGCAAAAGAGCAAAATTTTCCTTTTAGCCCTTTGGCAATATTACTCCCAAAGACACTGAACATATTTGGTCCCAGGATTGATCCCTGAGGCACTCCACTACTCATACTTCTTTTGTCTAAGTGAATTCCATTTGACACTACACTTTGTCAATGTCAGTCAACCATTTTTTTTTATTATTATTTTTATTGATTGTATAACAGAGTAAACCAAAGCATACAAACACTGATCCACTTCACCATCTTGGGACCCAGCCCCACATTGCTCAGTTTATTCCTAATATGAGGAAAAGTATCAATGGTTTTGCTGAAATCTAAGTAGCTCACATCCAGCACATGCCGTCAGTCTAGTTCTCTGGTCACCCAGTCAAAGCAGTTCAATTTTTTTGACACGATCTTCTTTTGGTAAAACCATGTTGCCTAGGATCTTGCAACCCACTGGATTCTAGAAAGTTCACTATCCTTTCTTTCAACAGTGTCTCCATTACTTTTCCAGCCACCAAGGTCAGGTTACCAGCCTGTACCACTTTTGTGAAGATGGACCATGTAAGCCCTTTTCCAATCCTGTGGAATTTCCCCTGCCTCCAAGAATCTATTTAACACATTATTTAAAGGTTCTGCCAGTAGCTCTCGCGGTATCCTTGAATCCATTCTATGACTGTCACTTTCAATTTCAGAAGATCTCTAAAGGAAAAAAAGGGACTATAGAAATTGGTATGGAAGGACAAACTAGATAGGCCATATGGTCTTTATCTGCTCTCACGTTTCTCTGTTTCCAAACTATTCATAACTGTTGGACTGCAGTATTTTTGCTTAATGATATTGCTGTGATTTTTTGCCTTGCTAGTTTTTTTAATCTTCTTTGCTGTTTCTTCCCTAGGAACTTTAAACTCCATCCCCATGGGTAATGTCAACAGACTCTAAGCAAATATTATTTAAGATGCCAACTCCACCATACGTCACTTCCCAGTACATAGCGAAGGGGTGCAACAAAAGGGACTTGCCTTTTTGTGGGCCAATTCATAGACTTTGGTTGTTTGAAACAGAGGAAAATGGTGGTGGATAAAGTCTATACAGTCTCTCTAGTCTGTCATTCCATATTGACTAAACTTTACGGTCCCTTTTTTTCCATCAAGTATACAGCCGCTCCGGAGGCTCATTTAAGATCAGGGAATGCAGCTGATGTCATCTTGGTGTGTGGGCGGGAATCTCTCCTCACCTCACAGACTGCCTAGCAACTGCCCTGCTCACTGGCATTTAAACCGCCGCTCCGGAGGCACGCCTGCGCCTTGCGGGCCCGCGCCTGAGGGCCTTGCCAGAGGGCCCTTTGGCATGGCCCTTAGGTGGGGTCCGTGGCGAATGATTAAAATCATACAGAAATTGTGAGTCTATTTGTCATGCCTGTAGTTTGTGAAGGTAGTCTGCTGTTCTGTTTTCTCCTATCTTTGCTATCTCTTTGTCTATCTGTTTCTCCTACTCTGTCCTATCTTATTATTGGCGTTCTTTTCTTATTTTCCATAACATAAATGTAGGATTGTAAACCGCTCTGATGCTTCTTGGCCTGAGCGGTATATCAAATGTAATAAACATAAACTTAAACATACAGCCTCTCTAGTCTGCCCTTCCATATCAACTATTAAGCTTTACAGTCCCATGCTTTCTTGAGTTCATATACAGTCCTTGCCTCTATTTTTATTTTTTATTTTATTTAAAAGGATTTGTAAACTGCCTTATCCTAAAATCAAAGCGGTTTTCACTTCAAATGATTCAAATTGTATAGGGTAGGGGTGTCAACATGCAGTGGTTGGATAGTTGTGTTTGTGTGGGTGTAGTACAAGTGTAGCTTAATTAACAGATGCAATATATACAGCATGAACTATCTACAATGTGATATATAGAGTGGGGAGAGGGGTAGGTTTGGGTAGGAGGGGGAAGGGGGGTAGGTACATGTGGGACAGAGGAGAGCGGAGTTAGGGACAGAAGATGGCAGGGTCTCTGGACGGGGTTACATGATGTCGCCGTAATGCTCTATGTAGAGTGTGGTCTTGAGTAACTTTCTAAAGTCCTTAATTTTGACAGTTGACTTTAAGCTGGCAGGGAGGGAGTTCCATATGGCAGGCGCTGCCAGGGATAGTGCTCTCCTTGACGTGGTTTGCTTCATTTTGGTGAAGTCTATGGGGGTTGTGATGGTGTCTGTGGTGCCTTTCCTCCTGGGTCTGGTGTTTGGATCAAAACTGATGATGGACTACAGACCTTTATTGGGAGAATATTCCACACATTTACTACTCTTTACATATAAAAATATTTTTGCAAATTACTCCTGAGCCTATCCCCTTTTTCCATGGATAAGCAAGAAATAAGTCCTCATGTATGGGTAATGTCACCGATGGAGCCGCACGCAGGACGCTCCCCAGCTTCCATTGGAAGCTTTTGGGAGGCTCCACCGCATATGTGTGGCTACCTTTCGACCTGCCGTGGCGCCATCTTCCCCAGTTTTCTTTTTCTGCGGAGCCCCTAGGATGTGTTCTTACTACCTCGGAAAAGTATTTTTTGCTTTAGCTCTTTACGAGTCACTTTCACTCTAGCTTTCACCGCCTGTCGGTAGCATTAGCCCTGGTGCCGATGCCCTGGTTTTTGGCTTTCTTGTTTCTTTTTTCTTTACCTTTCCAATTTTCCTATAGCTGGAACCATTGAGCCCTTCGACCTTGCCAGGGCCGTGTTCCCAGAAATATCCGAGAAACCAGCCAGTGGTTTTAAGAGGTACACCAAATGTTCTAGGACCATCTCAGTCACTGACTGGCATAATTGGTGCCTTGAATGTTTGGGTCCCGACAACCAGCCTACTTCTTGTAATCTGTGTTTACAAATGACAAGGAGGAGTCTGAAATGTTGGGAGAAGCAGAGAGAGTCTCTTTGGGCCATTGGATTCAGCATCTTTGGTCCCAATGTCTTCATGTGGCTCCACGGAGGCATTGTTATCGAGGGATGCCTGAGCGTGCTTGGAACAAAAGGGCCGTGGTAACCTGGAGCAAAGGCTGTCCATCAACCTTTGCCTGGAATCGAGGAAGGACTCTTCAATGACTCTCTTGGTGTTGAAGGGGGGCATTCGAGGACCAAGGCCCAGGTGCATCGACAATGGAGCCCTTCCCGATGTGACAGAGAGTGATGGCTGCGAGCAGCCCACTAAAGTGTCCTGATAAGAGGAATCGTCCTCCAGGACATTGGAGGGATGCTGGGTGCTCCCTGAGGTCCCTACCTTGGTGGATTCCCGATGGAGATGCTGGTGGCCAAAGTAGTAATCCTAGCCCCGATGACTTCAGAGACGGCAGTCCTCGAGGAACGCCTTTGGGCCCTCGAGGCCCATATGGCAACAGTGTTGGCCATGCGACAAACTGGCCCTTTGGTGCGCAGGACCTCGCCACCGCAGTCTGTGCAGCTGATTCTCAAGACCCATGCACTGCCTGCTGAGGCAAGTGCATTGGGCTGGAGATTGGAATTGTTGCCGGTTCCCATGGCCATCTTCCTTTCGAGGGTATTGGAGTCCGATGCCCCAGTGAATCCGCTTTCGGATTCAGCAGCCATTGTGGAATGCCTTCAGGTGCTCGAGGTCCACATCACAATGGTGCTGGAGAAACAACTGGCTGGTCTTTCAGTGGCCATGGCATTGTCATCGACCATTGTGCAGCCAATCCTTGAAATACAAGCTCTGCCTGTGGAGGCATTCACATTGTGGCAGTGAAGAGATTTTATGCTGGTTCCCAGTAGGGTCCTCTCTCTCTTGAGTGTATTGGATTCTGATGTCCTGATGAAGCCCCAAAAGCACTCGATGCATCATCGATCCCATCAATGCTACCACTCCCCTTGAGGCCAGAGGGAGCTCCGGGCAGAGTCTCAGAGGTACTTTAACTTCCTTTTGGAGTCTGACTCTGATGACTGGGTGACCAATGTGGATTGGAGAACCTGTCAGAGGGCAGGCCTCAAGCTTACATCAGACCTCTCCCCTCAACATGAATGGCAGAAGTCTTCTCCGGAGGACATTTCCTTCCAGGACTTCGTGAGGGATATGGCCAAGGCCATCTCATTTTCACTGGAGACAGAGGATGAGCCCAGGGCAGAGGAGTTGGAGATCTTCCAGTATGCCTCGGCTCCTAAGGAAGCAGTGATGGTGTCAGTGCACCGAATCCTATAAAGGCTGCGAATGAGGATGTGGGAGAATCCCCCCACTGTGCCCTTGGTCAGTAGGAGACTGGACTTGATGTACTGGGTTCAAAAGGCCCCAGGATTTGAGAAGCTTCTGCTTCATCACCACTCCTTAGTGGTAGAGTCTGCTCTAGAAAGGATTACGAGCACCAATACCCATTCCTTGACATCCCTGGGTAGGGAGGCTCAGATGTTGGACTCCTTTAGAAGGAGGTGCTTCCAGAAATCCATGCTCGTGGCTAGAGTACACTCTTACCAGCTCTACATGAGCATGCTCCTGAAGGACATCATGGGTGATCTTGCCGACTTATGCCCATTCCTCCCTCCGGAGAAACAGGAGCATTATCATACCTTGGTGGGCATGGCAAAGACTGCTCAAAGTTCCTGGTCAGGGCAATGTACGATGCCTTTGAGACTCTCTCTAGAGCAGCGGCTGTGGGTATTAGAGCCCACCGGCTTTCCTCGCTTCAGTCTTCCACCCTGGAGCACTCAGTGCAAAATAAGCTTGCGGATGTGCCGTGCCGAGGAGAGATCCTCTTCAGAGAGCAGGTGGAGGAGAAAGCTGGCATCATAGAGAGGCAGCACATCCCCCTCACCAGGCTCTCGCGATGCATGTTCAATCCCTATGGCAGGAGGTATTGTGGGAGGCCAGAAGAAGGCCTACTACCCATGTAAGTGCAGGTACTTTCCTGGTCCTCAAGCCTCCCAGCAAAGGTCACAGGCTCCTCGCCCACAGCATTGGGAGAAGCCCCAAAAGCATGAGCTTGCCCCGCAACCCAAGATGGGGGCATAGTTTTCACTGGTTCCTTCGGAGCATAGCCAATCTGCTGATGATCACAGAGGGGAACCCTCCAGTAGGGGGACGGCTGATTTTCTTTGCCCACAGGTGGCCCCTCATAACTTTGGATGCATGGGCGCTACAAATAGTCTGAAGCTGCTACATGTTGCAGTTTGCCAAACTGCTACCTCATTGCCCCCCGAGGGTGTATCCCCTCGATCCTCTTCATCTAAACCTCCTCCAGGGGGAAATCTACGCCCTTCTGGCTTATCTCGCCATTGAGCCTGTACCTCAGGAGCAGATCAGATAGAGATTTTACTCCAGGTACTTTCTGGTACCCAAGAAGTTGGGGGGGGGGGGGTTTGGGTGTTGGCCCATCCTGGACCTCAGAAACCTCAGCACTTTCCTGGTGTGAGAAAAGTTCAAGATGTCTCTCTAGGGACCCTGCTCCCTTATTTTCAAAAAGACAATTGGCTATGCTCTCTGAATTTAAAGGATGCGTATACCCACATACAGATCCACCCCGACCACAGGAAATATCTCAGATTAGTCCTGGGAGGACAGCACTTTCAGTACTGAGTGTTACCCTTCGGAGTGGCCTCGTTGCCCTGAGTCATCACAAAGTGGTAGCGATCTATCTCAGAACACTAGGGGTTTTTGTCTTCCCTTACCTAGACAACTGGCTCATAAAAAGCACCACTCCAGACAGAGTCCAGCATTCAACAGTTGTCTATCCAGGTGCTAGAGCTGCTGGGTTTCATAATCAACTACTCAAAGTCCCACCTTTAGCCTATCCAACAACTGGAGATCATAGGAGCTCTCCTTGACACAACTAAAGCAAAGGCCTTTCTCCCGCTGGACCAACTCGAGAGCTTTATGGTTTTGGTCCACGATACCCAGCGTAGTCGGCAGATAACAGTTCACATGATGCTGACCATGCTCGGACACATGGCCTCCATGGTGCACGTCACTCCCATTACTCATCTGTTGATGCAGCAAGCGCAGCCTCATACCCATAAAGGGGAAGCAGTACTGCACATGCTGGACTGCAAGCGAGCCTTGGCCTTCTACCTAGAACAGACAAAGGCCCACAGAAAGTCCATCCAGCTGTTTGTTTCTTTTGACCCAGCAAGCTAGGGGCTGCCGTTTCCAAATGCACGCTTTCCATTTGGCTGGCAGACTGCATCTCTTTTGCTTATGCCCAGGATAGCCTGAGCCATGTTGGCCATGTTATGGCTTACAATGTCAGAGCCATGGCTGCGTCAGTGGTCAACTTGCACTCAGTTTCCATGGAAGAAATCTGCAGGGCTGCAATATGGCTTTCTGTCCATACATTCACATCTCACTACTTTCTGAATGGGCCCAAGGCAACTGCAACTTCAACCAATCTGTACTCTGGCATCTATTTTAAGATTAGAATCCAACTCCATCCCCCCAAGGCCCTACTGTCTGTCCAGGCTACCATCAAAGAGTATGAATGCTAATGGATAAAACCGTATGGTGAAAAAGCTGAATCACATGAATTCCCCTTGGGGACTACCAGTGCTGTACGTAGTTGCTTCTCTAGTTCTTAGTTCAATTTGCCCCTGTTGGACTTCTCAGTCTCCTCGGTTTTCAGTAGCTTGGGAGTCCCATACATGAGGACTTCATTCCTGCTTGTCCACAGAGAAAAGGTATTACTCACCTGTAGCAGGTGTTTTCCGTGGACAGCAGGAATAAGTTCTCACAACCCTCCCACCTCCCCGAGGAATTGCATTCTGCTACAGCTTTATCATCATACTGGAGAAGATGGTGCCACAGCAGGCAGGAAGACAGGTGCGCAGGCACGGTGGAACCTTCCAAAACCTTCCAATAAAAGCTGAGGAACTTTCCCGCATGGGGCTCCTTCAGTGATGTCACCCATACATGAAGACTTATTCCTGCTGTCCATGAAGAACACCTACTACAGGTGAGTAACTACCGTTTTTGTGAGTTAAGTAAATTTGATGGCTGATTGTGAATGATCTTCTCTGCATTGGTTGGTTTTGGGGTACTTTTAACATGTGTGTGGGACCCATTGAGTGTTCAAATGACTTTTCAACAACTCCACAGCAAATAGGATTTGGTTAGCAGGTTTCCAGTCCTTCTCATGATGCAAGAACTATCTTTGATTCATTTTTTTAATAATATTGATGAGAGGTTGTACATCAATAAGTTAGGGACCATATTCGTCTCCTGGTCTGACCATTGGTTTATGTACTTTTGCCTATTTGGTCTTGATGAGTCAATGGGGAAGGATTAAATGGGTTGTGTAGGAAGGAAGAGGGAGGGTATTACTGATAATTTCTGGTAGAAATAGATTTGGGTTGGCATGGTGAGGGAGTTCAGGAGCTAGATATCTGGTAGAATAATGGAATAAATGTCTGAGTACTGCAGTTGATCAAATGGTGCTTCTGGGATGGAGGAACATGAGGGTCAAGAAGAAAGCTCCATGGTATAATGATTTATGGACTAAGAGGAGACAGCAGAGGAGGACTGAGAGGGGTGTGATGGAAGTAGAAAGAGGTAGGTGATAAAATAAGTTGGAAACCTTTATGAAAAGATTATCAGCTAGCAATAGAAGGATGTAAAAGACAGTTTATTCAAGAGAGGCATGGTCAGTATTTCTCCATGTCACAGAAACAAAGCAGCACACTTATGTTTTCTATTCTTTTTTTACAGTTACATGTACGTATCTCACAACTTACTTCCAGTTAAGTTCTATGCCTGCCAGCTACAGTTTCCATATCATTCTGTTAGACCAGTCCAGACAAGTGGGTTGTGTCTCCCTACCTGCAAATGTGGAGACAAAGAAAACATTCCAAAGGCTTCTTACAACATCATCATGCCATTATCAGCCTGATCCTCTAGGGGCATGATCCAGCAATTTTCTGTCTCCAGCAGTTTTTTCATCTCTGGAGAAATCTGAACAAAGGAAATTTGAAGAAGGAAAGATTGATTTTGCTCATGATTGACCACATGTACGAAGTGGGAGACTACTAGATACCCTTCAAACCTGTGTTCTTTTCGGATGCCATAGGAAGAGCAGACTTGGTTCAGCTCAGCATCCTTATCCTGTTAAGAACCTGTAGATCAGTGAGTTAATTGGAAAAGGAGTTTGGAAAAGCTTCTTCTCACTCTTACACACCCTCAGTGCCCCCTCCCTCCTCCTTCCTGCTGTTCCTCAAAGATTGAAGTACGCTGTTCAGAGGTATATGATTGCAGGTCCAGCAACAGGGGAGTAGCACTAACCCCAGCATGTCTTTTTCTGCTTTGTGACTCCCTGGGTTTGGGAACAGAGACTGAGTCTCTGCCTGTCTGTTGACTTTTGTGGGAGCTCCCGACCTTGTTCGTGGTTGGGACATAAGTTGGGTTGGGCATCCGTTCGTGTGACTTTAGTATTTCCTGCATTGTGCAATTGTTGGCATATGCTTTGCTGTGCTGCTTATGTGCTTCAACTGGTACATGCCTGCTGGAAACAGTGTCTTGCCTGCATGGCTACTAGTGCACACTCTCCTGCCCATACATCCCTGGCATGCATTCCTCTGCCTGAGCAGTATTAGTGAAGCTCTCCTACCCACGTGGTAGGAGAGCTACACTTGCTTGGCCATAGCACATGTGCACCCATTAATTGGCCGCGCCTTGTGTTTCCATTGCAGTGTTTATCGTTTATTGCATTTGATATACCACCCTTTGTTTTTAGCATACAGAGTGGTTTACAAAATCAGATAAATCAAAAAACTTTTACCTAAGACTACACTGGTTACTTTGGCTTGGAGGCCATTGCCGCAGCTGGGTTTGCATACTCATTCTACTCTGGCGCAGACATCTTTGTGGACTGATCATGGCTCAGTAGCCCACTCAGACATTTATTGGGCGGCAACGTGGATGTAACTTTCCACCTTTGTCAAGCATTACTTCTTGGATGTCCATGCTCAGGTAGACATGGCCTCTGGCTTAGAGGTCTTAAAAGCTGACATGTCTTTTTCCTGCCCAGTGGAGGCATAGATGTGGTACATCCCACTTGTCTGGAATGGCCTAGCAAGACAATATCGAAGGTAACATTTTACTTACCAGATAATACGCTTTCCTTGAGTCCTGCTAGACTAGTCCAGGACCCACCCCAGAACTTTTATTTGTCTGCTGTTCCTTCAGTGGTTGGCCATGTGGGCTCATAACCTTCTGACAAGTCTGTTGAAGCTGATCCTGTACATAGGTAAGCTTCCTGTTTGTTAAACATTGTTAATTTCTCTGAAGTTGTGTGAGGTCAGAGATTCCTTATCATATGCTTGGGTATGGATACTGAATCATGCTCCTAGCTAGGGGTTCTTAACCTGGGGTATCCATATTCCTTGGAGGGTATGGGTACCAAATGATGAGGATATGGCACTGGATCTTTCAACAATTAAAAAAGATGTTAGGTTAAAATGTAGATTATTAATTATCACAGTTGTCAACATGGAATGAGATGTTAAAACATTGGCTGTGGAAATACTTCAAGAAGTCAAGAACCATTTGGAAGTCTTAAGTAAAAGTTTTGAGAGGTACTTCTCAGATATTAATGATTTTAGCATGGAATCTGTTTGAATAATGAACACATTCTCATTTGATATATCTAAGATGAGTGACAACGATTTAGCAAAGGATGATTTCATTGAATTCCAAGAAGACCCAAGAAAGAAAACTGATTTTGAAAAGGCTGGGTTGGATATCAGGCAGTTCTCCAGGAACAAGCAGGAAGTCAGTCCTCACATATGGGTGACATCAGCGCCAATGGAAACCATGCGGAGCATTTCCCCTGCTTTCAAAGAAAACCTTTGGGACATGCTATCACACATGCGTGGTCCCCTTCCCGCCCAAGGTTGCCATCTTGTTCAGTCTCCTTTTTTCTGCGGAGTCCAACAGATGTCTGTCCTGCTTCCCTGGAAAAGATCCTTGCTAAAATTCCTTAAAGTTAACTGTAACCTGGTTGGCGTACCGGTTCCTCTTCCCACCTTGAGCCGTTGCTGAAACCGGTGCTGTTCTCGGCTCCTTTCCCCCTTTTTTGATCAGGGCTTGCCTCAACTGGCATTCGTGCTTTTTTTTGCCTAGGGGTCATTGACCCCATCCAGGTGCTTTTCACCATTTTCCCCAGTGGGTTAAAAAAATGTGACCGCTGCAGTCAAACGATGTCAGTGACTTGCACCCATGATGGCTGCCTATGTTGCCTGGGACCAGACCATGAGAGCACCTCCTGTGACCTGTGCCAGGCCATGATGCCTAAGACCAATAAAAAGAGATACGAGTTGCAGGAAAAACTGTTCCCAGGTCCAACTCGGCCCCAGCCTCCCCAATGCTGAGCTCCAAGCCCAGCAATTCCCGCGAGGCTCGAGCGTCCTCGGAATCCCGCGGTGGAGAAGACCTCGTTCCCCGAGAAGAAGAAGAAAAAGTCCTCAAAGTCCACAGAGGTTGCACCAGAGAAACCCGATAAAACTGCAAAGGGACTCAGGCAGCTCTGAGAAGTGCCCTACCAAGGTCCTCAAGAAAGATTCCTCAGCCAGCGGAGACCATGTGAGGTTCCTCGAGGCCATAGTCCTCATTGAGGATGCACTCACCAGAGTGCTGGCGCCAAGCTCGAGATCCTTGGTGCCTGTGCTGAAAGCTGCGGAGCCTTCTGGCTTGGAAACCAGAATGGAGGCCCTGGAGCAGAATATCACTGCTATCCTGGCCCTGCAGCAGGCAATGATGGCTGGTTCATCTGCATCATCTGCCCCGAGAACCAGGCCCCCGACTGCAGGGGAGTACCAGGTCATTGAGCTGAGCTCCGAGCACCACCGGCCTCAGGTAAGCCCTCAGCACCAGTCAGCGTCCTGATCCCGATCCTCAGGCATCTGGTCCTTCCCAGCTAGTTTCTGCATCTCGGACCTCAGGTCCTCTGGAGGCCACTGACTCCTCAGCACCTGCCTCGAGACAATGAGTCGCAGGGCCTCTGATTCGTTGTCACCGCTTGACTCCGACTGTGAGACCGATGATGAGGCATCCCCAGAGACTAAACGGCACCGAGACATCCCCCCAGACCCATTGCCCCTGGTGCCCCAGTGCCACTCCCCTCCGGAGGATGTAGCCTTCCAAGACTTTGTCAAAGACATGGTCAGAGCCCTCTTGGTGCATACCAAGGCAGAGGAGGAACCGCACACCGAGGAGATGGAGATCCTCCAATACGAGTCTCCACACAAGGAAAACTTCATGGTGCCCATTCAGCCAATCCTTGAGCGGCTACTGCTCAGAATGTGGGAGACACCAGCATCGGTCCCAGTGGTGAGTCAGCACCTCCACACCATGTACCGCATCCAAAAGGGCCTGGGGTTCCACAAACCCCAGCTTTCACATAACTCCATGGTTGTTGAGTCAATCCTGCAAAAACTTAAGAGTCAAAAGACCCACTACTCTGTTTCCCCCGGAAGGGAGGCCAGAGCCCTTGATGCCCTTGGGTGCAAGTGTTACCAGGGTTTGATGTTGGGGTGCCGGATCCAAGCCTATGAATTATACATAGGTATGTACTTAAAAGGCATTAACCCAGGAGTGTTGGGATTTTTGGTTGGCCTTGTCAGGAAACCCCTCCAGTGGTTCCAATCGCTGACCTCGGGGATCAAGGACTGCTCCAAGTTCCTCTCACAAGCAACCTACGACACCTTTGAGTCAGTGGCTTGGGTCGCAGCAGCCAGCATCGGCGCCCAACGCAAGACCTGGCTACAATTTTCCGACCTCGAGCAGTGCTTCTATGACCAGCTGCTCGACATCCCTTGCACCAGGGAGAACCTATTCGGCAACCCATGGTCAACAAAGCGGCTGAGATTGAGGCCAACGTGGTGACACACCAGAGGCTCTCGAAAAAGACCTCATCCCTTCCCTGCAGGAAACTATTGGGGAAAAGACCCCTTTTTCCGAGGAAAATGGGCCCCTTTTCTCACCACTACCAGCCCTTCTTAGGCCAGCAACAGGGTTCTTACCTTAAGAGGCAAGGCCATGGGGCTCTGAAGGTGAAAACACCGAAGCTTCAGGCTCCAGCTCCCAACTCGGGGGGAGCTTTTGACTCCCTCCCCTCCCACAGGAGACCACCAGCCCACAGGGGGGCGCCTGGCACTCTGCCCACAGATGGGTCAACATCACCTTTGACCATCGGGTACTGCAGGTGGTAAGAGAATCATACCTCCTCCACTTACAGCAGATACCACCAAAGTTATTCCCAGGAGAGCCGGTACGACCCCTCCTTCACCAGACTCTTCTGCTCACAGAGCTCGCAGGCCTGATCAGAGACAGTGCAATAGAGCGTGGGGAAAGGGCTTCTACTCCAGGTACTTCCTTGTCCCAAAGAGAACTTGGGGCCTTAGGCCCATACTATACCTGCGAAACTTAAACAAGTTTCTGGTGAGGGAGAAGTTCAAGATGCTCTCCCTTGGAACACTGCTGCCTTACCTCCATCAAGTAGACTGGCTGCGCTCCTTGGATCTTAAGGAACCGTACACACACATCCTAAGCCACCCCTCCCACAGGCA
The DNA here is from genome assembly GCA_033557465.1 of Ichthyophis bannanicus. Taxonomy (NCBI): domain Eukaryota; kingdom Metazoa; phylum Chordata; class Amphibia; order Gymnophiona; family Ichthyophiidae; genus Ichthyophis; species Ichthyophis bannanicus. The sequence continues at coordinate 371,214,254 of CM066031.1, forward strand.
GTACCTAAGGTTCATGGTAGGAGGAGGGCACTACCAGTACAGAGTACTACCCTTTGACCTGGCCTCCTTGCCAAGGGTCTTTACCAAATGCCTGGCTGTGTTGGCCGCCCACCTACATCTGCAAGGAGCCTTCGTCTTCCCCTACATAGACGGCTGGCTAATCAGGGGCGGTACAGCCTCAGAGGCCAGTCAGGCAGCAGAGCGTGCGTCCCTCCTTCTGCAGCACCTGGGATTCATCATCAACTACCCCAAATCCCACCTCTCTTCAGCCTAAAATCTGGAGTTCATAGGTGCTCAGCTTGACTTTCTGCAAGTCAAGGCGGTCCTCCCCAGAGACAGGGCAGAACACCTCAGACAACTGGCAGGAGAGAGTCAACGCTGCTGGACAGTGCCAGCTTGTCTCCTTCTCCCTCCTCCGCCTACTGGGCCATATGGGCTCTACAGTCCACGTAATGCCCTTAACCCACTTGCACATGTGGACAGCCCAGTAGTGCCTCTGCTCAAAATGGACCCAAGCCACGGGCAGGCTAAGGTTACCCGCCAACTAGTGGAATCCCTCATTTGGTGGCAAAACGTCTGCCACTTTCAGGCGGGAATGCTCTTTCAAGCACCCACACCTCAGAGAACCATGACCACAAACGCCTCCCTCCTAGGTTGGGGGGCACATTATGGGGACTGCTGCACACAGGGCAGGTGGTCCCAGGAGGAGTCACTCCTACAGATCAATCTCCTGGAGCTCAGGGCGATCTTCATAGCCCTATGAGTGTTCCCCCACTGTATGTGATACCGGTCCGTACTGATCCAGACGGACAATCGAGTCGCCGTGTTCTGTATCAACAAGCAGGGGGGTATGGGCTTGAATGCCCTCTGTCTGGAGGTGGTGGCCCTCCTATCTTTTGCAGCTTGCAACAAAATGCTCTTGCGAGCAGTCTACCTCCTGGGCCAGGACAACTGCCTAGTGGACAGGTTGAGCAGAGTCCTTCAGCCACATGAGTGGTGCCTGATGTATCGAGTCTGCCAGAACTCCTCGGTGCCTCCTGGCAGGGAGGCCCACAATTTGGATGCCGTCGGCAGAAAGTACTTCCAGGGTTCAATGCTGACTTGTCGGATTCAGGCCTACTAGCTGTACATGGGCATGTACCTCAGGGACCTTGCGAAGGAACTCGCCGGGTTCTCGGCTGGTCTCTCCGAGGAACCCTTGCAGCGCTTCAGGGCCCTGTCCAAAGCCGTCCATGAGTGCTTGAAATTTATGTCTTGGGTGGCCTATGACGGGTTCGAGTCGGCGGCCCGGGTAGCCGCGGCTGGCATCGGTATACACCGCCAGGCATGGCTGCAGCCATTGGACCTTGAACAATGTGTTCAGGACAAGTTGGTCGATGTCCCATGCCGGGGGTAGAATTTTTTCAGCAAACCCATGACCGACAAGGCCGCGGAGTTGGAGTCTGAGTACATGACGAGGACACGGCTCTCCAAGAAGACCTCTGCCCCTTCTCGCAAGAAGGGTTCGGGTAAAAAGCCCTATTACTCGAGGAAGGGTGCTGCTTACCGAAGCTACCCCCATTTTCAGGCCTCCTCGGCTCCCCAACAGGGGCAGCAGGACAAGGGACAGGGGCATGGCCTGCATAAGCAGAAGAGCCCGAAACCCCAGGCACCGGCTCCGGCTCTGGCCCAGCCTGGCAGTGGCTTTTGACTCCTACTGCATGGCCACTCTACCCACAGGGGAAAGGCAGACCACAGGGGGCCGGCTTGCTCTGTATGCCCACGGGTGGACAACCATCACCACCGATGCCTGGGTCTTTCAGATTGTCCTGGAGGGCTATCTTCTTCATCTAGCCCAGGTGCCTCCTCACTATTTTCCAGGAGAGTCCATTAGGTCTCCTCTTCAGCGGGACTTTCTTCTGAAAGAGTTGGCAGGTCTTCTCGAGGATCAGGCGGTAGAACTGGTGCCCCACCACTTGCAGGGAAGGGGCTTCTACTCCAGGTACATTCTGGTACCAAAAAGAACAGGAGGCCTCAGACCCATCCTCGACTTGCGCAACCTCAACAAATTCCTGGTGAGGGAGAAGTTCAAGATGCTCTCCCTTGGAATCTTACTGCCTTACCTCCACCAGGGAGACTGGCTATGCTCCTTAGATCTGAAAGTTGCGTATACACACATCCTAATACACCCAAGCCACAGGCAATATCTATGCTTTGTGGTAGAAGGCATTCACTACCAGTACAGGGTGCTCCCCTTCGGCCTTGCCTCGGCTCCCAGGATGTTCACAAAGTGCCTAGCTGTGGTTGCCACCTTTCTCAGGCTACAAGGGGTCTTGGTATTCCCCTACCTCGACGACTGGCTCATCAGAGGTTCCTCGGCCACCAAGGCACACCAGGCCACAACTTTCCCCAATCCAAGTGCTGCAGCACCTCGGATTCATGATAAACTACCCTGTCCAGCCTCACCCCAACTCAGAAGCTAGAGTTCATTGGGGCCAGCCTTGACACCCTTCAAGCGAGGGCCTATCTGCCTGCAGACAGGGCAAGCCGACTTATAGCTCTGGCAGGCTAGGTGAGCCGCAAGTCTGTAGTGTCAGCAAGGCTTTTCCTGTACCTCCTCAGGCACATGGCTTCCACAGTCCATGTGACCCTGGATGCCTGCCTCCACATGCGGACCGCTCAGTGGTGCCTCAGGGACCAGTGGTCTCAGGCCTCAGGACATCTTCGGGACAGGGTCAGAGTATCCAAACATCTAGTACGGTCCCTAACCTGGTAGCTCCAACCACATCACTTTGGGGTGGGAATGCCTTTCCAGGTCCCTTTGTACACGAGGATCCTGACCACAGATGCATCACTCCCAGGCTAGGGAGCCCATTGCCAGGGTTTCCGGGCTCAAGGACTGTGGTCCCCGAGCGAGAAGGCCCAGCAAATCAATTTCTTGGAACTCCGTGCCATCCGCCTAGCGTTAGGAGTTTTCAGGCAATTCCTAGCCCAAGAATCGTTCTTGGTGCAGACAGAGAACCAAGTGGCCATGTTCTATGTGAACAAACAGTGTGGTACGGGGTCCCACCTCCTATGTCAGAAACCCTGGACTTATGCGCCTTTGCAGCCCGGCATGGCATTCATCTCCAGTAAGTCTACCTGCCGGGCCAGGACAACTGGCTAGCAGACAGGCTAAGCAGGATTCTCCAGCCCCACGAATGGCAGCTGGACCACGGGATAGCCAGTTGGCGCTTCCAGACGTGGGGGTGGCTGGTGATGGACCTGTTTGTGAGTCCAGACAATCACCAATTGCCCCTTTTCTGCTCAAGGCGACCCCACCCTCACAGGGTGGCCGCTGATGTGTTTCTGATATCATGGTCCGGAGATCTTCTGTATGCATTTCCTCCGACACATCTGATGGCCAAGATGCTGTTCAAGATTCTCCAGGACAGGGCCTCAGTCATCTTTATTGCCCCTCGGTGGCTCAGGCAGCCCTGGTTCCCGCTTCTTCTGCAGCTAGCGGTGGAGGCCCCAATCCCCTTGGGGTCCTCTCCAACTCTCCTGTCTTAGGAAGGGGGCTCTCTTAAGCACCCAAATCTCAGCTCACTCAACTTGATAGTGTGGTTGCTGAAAGGGTAATTCTCGCTCCGCTCCTCCTCCCAAGGAATATTGAGGAGCTCTTGCTTTCCTCGCAGAGGCCATCGACCAGAGGAGCATACGCCTTGAAGTGGCGTAGGTTTGCGGCGTGGTGCAAGGAGCAGGAGTTAGATCCTTTCTCTTGCTCAGTAGGGGTAGTTCTGCAACACCTTCTCTACCACTGATTTGGGTCTCAACTCTGTCAGGGTGCACCTCAGTGCCCTTGTGGCGCATCACCTTTCAGTGGACGGGAAGCCTCTCTCCGCCCACACTTTGGTCCCTCGGTTCCTGAGGGGTCTACTCCTCTTGAGGCCACCGGTCCACCCTCCAGCGACCAAGTGGGATCTCAACATGGTGTTGGGGCAGCTTACTAGGCTGCCCTTTGAGCCCATGGTTACTTGCCATCTACGCTATCTTTCTTGGAAGGTGGTTTTCCTGGTGGCACTCACATCCGCCTGGTGGATGAGTGAGCTCCAGGCCCTAGTGTCGGAACGACCCTATGCCAGGTTCTATAGGAACCGGGTGGTGCTTCGCACGCACCCCAAGTTCCTTCCGAAAGTGGTCTCCTCGTTCCACCTCAACCATGAGGTGGTTCTGCCTGTCTTTTTTCCCAGGCCGCATGTTAGTTGGGCAGAGTTGGTCCTGCACACCCTGGATTGTAAGAGGGTGTTGGCCTTCTATATCCAGCGTATGCAACCACATTGGAAGGCTTCTCAGCTTTTCGTTTCTTACGACCCCAGTAAGCTGGGGATACCGGTATCTAAGCATACGCTGTCCACCTGGGTGGCAAATTGCATTGCCGGGCATACATGGCACTAAAAATCGTAGGTCTTGTTAACAGAGGATTAAACTGCTCTATTATATCATATATCCTCTAGTATCCTCTATTTAAATGAAAGGCATATGTCAACCCGCATGCGCGGCGTCTTTTGAAGCCGACTGGCTCATAGGTACACGCCAAACACAAATTACATTAAAGGTATGTGTGAGTTCGTTGAAAGTATCCAGTTCTGATATCATGTTAATCAAGGCATTACAAGGAAGTTGTATTTTGTTTACAGCATAAGATTGAAACCCCTGATGAAGCACGACATAGTGAAACGCAAGTACAGTGCCGAAATATGGCATTGGGGAATACAACCATGGAATAAGATAAGCATTTTTCATTTTTGAAATAATTTGAATATAACTTATTGAGATGAGGTCATTGATGCAAAATGGGTACAGCAGAAAACTAAGTTCCAGATTAAGTACCTAGAAAGTCTGAGACTTTTCAGTTCAAAATCAGTATATATCTGAGTCTCTATTTGAATATTTAGTAATGACTACACAACTATCAAAGGGCATACATGGCAGCCAAGCTTCCTATGGAGGGTTGAGTCACGGCTCATAGGGTCAGGGCCAAGGCGGCATCAGTGGCTCATTTCCGCTCTGTTCCTTTGGCAGACATCTGCCGGGTCGTCACCTGGCCTTCGAGTCAGACTTTCGCAGTCCATTACTGCCTGGACAGGGAGTCCCAGTGTGACAGTGCCTTTGGCCAGGCTGTACTCTGTAACCTTTTCAAGGTCTTTGCAACACCTGCCCTCCGACCCCTCTGTGTTCAGGCTACCAGAGTGCTATCCCCTTAGTTTGGATTTCTATTGTGGCTGCTTGCGACTCTCATAGAGGGAGCCTTTTTTAACTATGGGTTCTCAGTAGCCTATAGCTGGGGAGTCCCATAAGTGAGGACTGACTTCCTGCTTGTTCCCAGAGAAAGCGTAGTTACTCATCTGTAACAGGTGTTCTCCGGGGACAGCAGGAATCAGTCCTCATGACCCTCCCTCCTCCCATTGGAGTTGCAGTCCTATTATTATTGTTTTATCCTTTTTGCCGTCTTTTTAGCTATGTCATTTGACTGAGCAAGATGGCACCCTTGGGCGGGAAGGGGACCGTGCATGCATGATGGCAACTCCCAAAGGCTTTCTCTGAAAGCTGAGGATTTGCTCCACATGAGGGCTCTGTCGGCACTGACGTCACCCATATGTGAGGACTGATTCCTGCTGTCCCCGGAGAGCACCTGTTACAAGTGAGTAACTACACTTTATTCATATTCATCTAGTCATCAGTTGATAGGGGTAATTTGGAATTTTTCAGCTCTGTACTTAAGGACATCTGGGTTACTTTTATCTTTATTGGAACCTATTTGTTGGGATGTCCTAACTTCCCTCTTTGGCTAGTATCCTTCCAAGCCATGTATTCTTGGGCTTCCCCTAATATCTAATTTAAAAGCTGCTCTATCTTCTTTTAACACAGATAAAAACCAGTATGGTCCATCTAGTTTGCCCAGCAAGGCAGCAAGAATAGGTGCACCTGCCGCTCCATGCAGGTTACCCCTCCCCATGCCTTTGTTTAGGGGTGTACCCACTGCTCTGTGTAGGTCACTCCTATTTATTGAGATATAAGAGATAATTATGTTTATTTTGATTTTATCCTGTTGCTATAAAGGGATTCACGGTGTCTGTCCCATGCCATTTTGAATTGTATCACTGTATTTGCTCCACCACTTCCATTGGAAGGGCATTCCAAGCATCTACCACCCTTTCAGTGAAAAAGTATTTCCTGACATTGCCTTTCAGTTTACCCCCTTGCAGCTTCATGTTATGCCCTCTAGTTTTACAGCTTTCCTGTCTTTGGAAGAGGTTTGTTTGTTTCTTAATACTCTAAATATTTGAAGGTCTGAATCATATGTACTCTCCTCCAGAATGTAAATATTTAGGTCTTCAAGTCTCTTCTCATAAGTCTTCTGACGCAGGCTCCAAATCATTTTGGTTGCCTTCCTCTGAACCATTTTGAGCTTTTTTATATCCTTTGCGAGATACGGTCTCCAGAACTGAACACAATATTCCAAATGAGGCCTCATCGGTGACTAGTACCTCTTCCTTTCTGCTGGTAATTCCTCTCTGTATGCAACCCAGCATCCTTCTGGCTTTTGTCACCACCTTGTCACACTGTTTCACCACCTTGAGATCCACAAGGTCCTTCTCCTGGTCCATGGATTTCTGCTTCCCAAGTGCATGACACTGCACATCTTCACATTAAATCTTAACTGCTAAGCATTAGACCATTCTTCCAGCTTTCCTCATGTTATCCACTCCCTCAGGGGAGTCCATTCTGTTGAAAATTTTCATGTCATTTGCAAGAAGACAAACTCTTCCATTCAGTCCTTCAGCAATATCACTCACAGATACATTGAACAGTACCGGTCCCAGGACATACCCTGGGGCACACCGCTAATCACCTTCCTTTCATCCGAGTGACTTCTGTTTACCGTCCCCTTTTGTCATGTCAGTCAACCAATTTCTGATCCAATTCACCTCCTTGGGACCCATCCCCAAGTTGTTGAGTTTATTGATAAGCCTCCAATGAGGAACAGTATCAAAGGCTTTGCTGAAATCTAGGTAGATCACATCCATCGCATGCCCTTAATCTAGTTCTCTGGTCACCCAGTCAAAGAACTCAATCAGATTTGTTTGGCAAGATCGTCCTTTGGTAAAACCATGTTGCCTCAGATCATGCAACCTTTTGGTTTTGAGGAAGTCCACTATTTGCTCTTTCAGGAGCACCTCCATTACTTTTCCAGCCACAGAGGTAATTTGTCATTTCTTCCCTACTACCACTGTAGTTTGTCATTTCTTCCTTACTACCACTTTTGTGAAGAAGTACCACATCAGCCCTTCTCCAGTCCTGTGACACTTCTCCTGTCTCCAAGGATCTATTAAAAATATCCTTCAATGGCCCTGCAAAAACTTCTCTGAGCTCTTTCAGTATCCTGGGATATATTCTATCCGGTCCCACTTTCAATTCTGCAAACTGTTCTAACAAATCATCTTCTGTGAATGGTGTGGTATCTATTCCATTCCCATTTGTATATTTGTCAATCACAGGTGATCCTTATTCTGGATTTTCTTTAGTAAAAACAGAGCAGAAGTATTTGTTTAGCATGTTCGCTATTTCACTGTCATTTTCCATAAATCCGTTCCCAGTACTTTTGAGTCCTGCAATTCCACCTCTGATTTTCCTCCTCTCCTGAATATACCTGAAAAAAGGTTTGTTGCGACACTTCACATCTTTAGTCATCTTTTCTTCTGCCTTTAGTTTCACTATCCTTATTTCTCTTTTTGTCACTTATAGTTTGATCCTGTATTCTTTTCTGGGTTCCTCTGTTTGTGAATTGCTGAATTTTGTGAAAGTTGTGTTTTTTGCCTTTACAGTCAAACCTCGGTTTTCATGATTAATCCGTTCGAAAAAGTCTGACTAAAACCGAAACGTATGAAAACTGAAGCAATATTTACCATAAGAAATAATGTAAATCCAATTAATCCGTTCCAGACACCCAAAAATATTCACAAAAAATACATTTTATAGAGAATAACTATATTTTTACATACAGAAAACAATGAGAAATAAATATAAATGACTAATGAAATGGATAAATGAACATTTAACATCACTGAAAGCAAGCTAAGTACAGTACTGTACAGTACAGTATGTTAGCATCTGGCCTTAGCCACCCCTGACAAGCTGCTGTGCCCAGCTCTCTTCCGAATCACATTGGATTCAGCCCATTAAAATACCTTTACATTATCTGCTCAATGCTTCAGAATGGCAGAAAATCTTAATGATATAGCTTCAGACGTACCCTGCAAGAGAAAGAACTGCCTCCCACATTCATGCAACATCTCCTGCTTACATTGACAGCTTTTCTTCCCTGCTACCTCCGAGCCTGAGGGGGCACTCCAGAGAACGGGCAGGCGGTGGACGAGATCAGGGCCTTCCTCTCCGCGCAATCCTTGCCTCTCTAACTCTGACCAGGCTCGAGGATGTGTTTCATTTACATGCTCAGCTGGCTTTCGCTTCTCATCACTCTGGCGATCGGTGAGTCCGGGGGGCAGTGCTGCCGGGACAGGGCGGGCGTTCTGGCAGTGTATACAGACCGGTGTGCAGCGCGAGGGTGTATGTATTTACAGTACTGTACTTTACGAAAACCGAGGCGATGTACGAGAACCGGGACAAAATCTCAGTCAAAAAAGACGTTGAAAACCGAAGCGATGTATGAGAACCGGGACAAAATCTCAGTCAAAAAAGACGTTGAAAACCGAAGCGTATGAAAACTGGGGCAAATGAAAACCGAGGTTTGACTGTATTTGTGCAGCCAGTTCTTTGGAGAACAAATAGGTTTCCTTTTCCTCTTGTTTTTATTTACTTTCCTTACATATACATCTATTGCCCCTTTTATTGCCTCCTTTAGTTTAGCCCATTGCAATTCCCCTTCCCTTATCCCCTCCCACCCTGCCATTTCCTCTTTCAGGCACTTGGACCATTTTACTGAAGTCAGCGTTTTTGAAGTCTAGGACTTTGAGCTTGCTGTGATTGGATGCTACCTTGGCTTTTATCTCAAACCATACCGTGTGATGATCGCTGCTGCTCACATTGGCACCCACCCGGATATTTGACACGCTATCTCTGTTGGTGAGCACTAAATCCATCACCGAGCTCTCCCTCGTCAGTTCCATCACCATTTGTCTAAGTAATGCATCTTGGAAGGCATCCACAATTTTTTTACTTCTTTCCATTTTTGCAGAAGGAATGCTGCAATCCATATCAGGTAGATTAAAGTTACCCAATATGATCACTTCTCCCTTCATGGCTATCTTTGCAATATCAAGCATCAATTTGCTATCCATTGATTTCAGTTTGAGTTGAAGGCCTGTAGACTATACCAGTATGGATGACAGTGCCATATCCTCTTTCCAATACAATCCACAGCGCTTCTTCTTTTCCCCACGTCCCCTGCATTTCAACAACTTTAATATGGCTTTTGACATATAGGGCTGCTACTCCTCCTTTTCTACCTCTCTATCTCTTCTAAATAGATTATAGCCAGCTATGGCTATATCCCATTCATGCAATTCGTTAAATCATGTTTCTGTAATGGCCACAATGTCCAAGTCCATTTCCACCATTAGGGCTTCCAGATCAGGAACTTTGTTGGCTAGGCTTCGAGCATTTATGCTCGTTGCTTTCCAGCATTTGTTGACTGGCTTGCCTGTGTTTTGCATGGATTTTGTTTTACATGCTTCTTCCCACTTGCCATTGATGTGTGGCTTAAAAGTATGGCTGTTTCTGATGTTATTTTGTTTTTTGCTTTTTAAAGGTTATTGCCAGCAGTCTGGTTTCATCCCAGTTAAAGTAGAGCCCATACTTTCGGAAAAGCCCCTCCCTTCCACAGAATGTTGCCCATTTCCTAACAAATCCAAAACCCTCTGCACTATTGTCTTATCCATGCATTGAGATTCCGTAGCTCTGCCTGCCTTTTGGGTCCTGCGCGTGGAACAGGTAACATTTCAGAGAATGCTACCCTCAATTTCAACTGCCTAACTAAAAGCCTAAATTTGGCCTACAGAACCTCCTTCCCACGCTTTCCTATGTCATTGGTACCAACCAAGGTTGGCCCGTCCATTGAGAAAAATGTTGTTGGCATAGGGCCCCGCATCAACAACATCCTGCATGCTGTCGGCTCACCTCCTTTAGTGGCTCGCGGTAGGCTCAGCAACAGCTCCTTACAGCCGCCGAAGTAAAAAGCATTGTTTCCTTCACTTCGGCAGCTGTATTGTAATGAAGATAGGAGGTGCGCAGAGAGCCGGGACACAGGAAATGTCCTTTGACCTCCGGCGTGCCAGCGATCTTCATTACAATACAGCTGCCGAAGTGAAGGAAACAACGCTCTTCACTTCGGCGGCTGTAAGGAGCTGTTGCTAAGCCTGTCGGGAGCCGGGGCCTCTAAAGCCTGCTGTGGGACTCTTCGGGGAGGGGCTTGGGCTTGAAATGGGCTGAGTCAGGGCAGGGGGCTAAGATTCCAAGTGGGCTGAGTGGAGGGGCCTAAAATTGGAAATGGGCTGGGGGGGACTAGGATTGGAAATGGGCTGGGAGGGGGGCTAGGAATGGAAATGGGCTGAGGGGGGGGAGGCAGGCTAGAACTGCAAATGAGCTGATGGGGAGGACTAGGACTGGAAATGGGCTTTTGGGGGAGTAGGATTGGAAATGGACTGATGTGGTTCTGGAATAGGATTGGAAATGTCCGATGGGGGAAGGACTAGTTTTAGAAATGGCTGATGGGGGCTAGGATTGCAAATGGGCTGATAGGGGCAGCTTGGACTGGAAATGAGTTGATTGGGGGGGCTAGGACTGGCAATGAGCTGATGGGGGCTGGAGTAGGACTGGAAATGAGCTAATGGGGGGCTCGGACTGGAAATGGACTGAGTATGGGAGAGCTTGGACTGGAAATGGGCTGAAGGTCCCCCACACTCGGCCCAATTTCCAGTCCAAGACCCCCCATCAGCTCATTGGAATAGGATTGGAATTGGTTTATGGGGGGAACTAGTATTGGGAATGGCTGATGGGGGGGAGCTTGGATTGCAAATGGGCTGATGGGGGAGCTTGGACTGGAAATGGGCTGATGGGGGGTGGAATAGGACTGGAAATTAGCTGATTGGGGGGGCTAGGACTGGAAATGAGCTGATGTGGGGGGGGGGGTAGAATGCAATTAGAAGGGAGCGGATGCTGAGTGGGGCTGGAACTAGAAGGGAGCTGATTTTGGGGGAGGACTAGAAGGGGCTGTGGCTGGGGGAATGAGGATGGAAGGGGAAAAGATATTTTGTGTGGGAGGAAAGGAAAATCTACGAGTTGCTGGGTACTGGCAGAGTATATGGGGATTGAGGCTGGAAGGGTGAAATTTGAGTGGATGATAAAGGAATAAAAAAGAAATTGGGGAAAGAGCAAAAGGGGAAAGATCAGTATGTTAAAGCAGATGTACAAGATAGGAAGTTTGGCTTTAGGGGTTCCCAATTTAATTATTGTCTTCCAATTTCTAAATTGCGATTCCTTGTTCTTTGTTTGGTGACGGTCTATGTTCTGCATGTGTAACTGAGCTGAGGTATTCTATTCTTGTAGTTTCTGTTTGACAGTGCCACTTCTTCTCTTTCCCCAGTAGGAGATGAATTGGTTTTCTGAGATGTAATGATTTAATATTTGCAGTGCTGCCTTTTTAATAGGTAGGATTTGGGTGCTTTGAGAGTCCTGGTAGTGCTGTTATGATACGGTGGGTTTGCTATGGGTTCTAAATGGTCAGTGTTTATAGTACTTCCTAATGTGCCTGGCGGTTGGCACTGGAGTATAGTAATGTAGAAATCTAGTAGTCTTTCTTTATCCAGACACTCATTAAGAGGCATGTTAATATTATGCTGATATTTATGCAAATGAGGCCCCGCAATGAGCCTCCACAGATGGCCCCGCACCCCCCTTGGGCCGTACCTGGTACCAACATGTATCAAGACAGCAGGCTCCTCCCCAGCACTATCTAAAACTTTGTTTAGGTGGTGCATGAGATCCACTACCTTCGCACTAGGCAGGCATGTTACCAGGCAATCCTCATGTCCACCAATCACCCAGTTATCTACATGCCTAATGATCAAATCGTCAACTATAATGGCTGTCCTAACCCTTCTCTCATGGGCACATAGCCCTAGAGCAGCGATGGCGAACCTATGGCACGCGTGCCAGCTGTGGCACGCGAAGGCCTTGCAGCTGGCACGCGGGAAGGTCCGCATTTAAAAGGTCCCAAATTTAAAAAAAAAAAAAAACCAAACAAAGCGGCTGCTTCTGCCGCGGCAGCCTCAAGAGCTCTGCCGCGGCAGCCTCAAGAGCTCTGCCGCGGCAGCCTCAAGAGCTCTGCCGCGGGGCCCCCCCCCTGCCCGGCAGAGCCTCCCTGCATCATCTACCTTCAAGTCGCAAAACGCGGGCTTCTTTCAGAGCCGCGAGAGTTTCCTTTCTCGCGGCTCTCCCGCGAGAAAGGAAACTCTCGCGGCTCTGAAAGAAGCCCGCGTTTTGCGACTTGAAGGTAGATGATGCAGGGAGGCTCTGCCGGGCAGGGGGGGGCCCCGCGGCAGAGCTCTTGAGGCTGCCGCGGCAGAGCTCTTGAGGCTGCCGCGGCAGAGCTCTTGAGGCTGCCGCGGCAGAGCTCTTGAGGCTGCCGCGGCAGAAGCAGCCGCTTTGTTTGGGTTTTTTTTTTTTAATTTGGGATGATAGGGGGGAAGGGGGTTTAGGACTGGTAATGGGCTATGGTGGGGAGGCTAAGACTGGAAATGGGCTGATGGGGGGGGGGTTAGGACTGGTAATTGGCCATGGGGGGGGCTAAGACTGGAAAGGGGCTGATGGGGGGGGGGTTAGGACTGGTAATTGGCCATGGGGGGGGGGCTAAGACTGGAAAGGGGCTGATGGGGGGGTTAGTACGGGTAATTGGCCGGGGGGGGGTAGGACTGGTAATTGGCCGGGGGGGGGGTAGGACTGGTAATTGGCCGGGGGGGGGTAGGACTGGTAATTGGCCAGGGAGGGGGGGTTAGGACTGGTAATTGGCCAGGGGGGGGGGTTAGGACTGGTAATTGGCCATGGGGGGGGGGGCTAAGACTGGAAAGGGGCTGATGGGGGGGGTTAGGACTGGTAATTGGCCAGGGGGGGGGTAGGACTGGTAATTGGCCGGGGGGGGGGGGGTAGGACTGGTAATTGGCCAGGGGGGGGGGTTTGGAGTGGTAATTGGGCGGGGTTAGGAGGGGTAATTGGCCATGGGGGGGGCTAAGACTGGAAATGGGCTGATGGGGGGGGGTTAGGACTAGTAATGGGCCATGGGGGGTGCTAAGGCTGGAAGTGGGCTGGTGATGGTGATGGTGATTGTGATTTGGTGGGGGGTAGGAAACTGAATGGGCAATGGGTGGGGGCTAAGACTGGAAATGGGCTGATGGGGGGGTTAGGACTGGTAATGGGCTGATGGGGGGGTTAGGACTGGTAATGGGCTATGGGGGGGCTAAGACTGGAAATGGGCTGAGTGGAAGGAGGGCTTGAACTGCAAATAGCTGATGGGATTGGGGCTTGGAATGGAAATGGGTTGTGAGGGGGAGGGAGCTAGGACTGGAAATGGGTGAGGGGGGGCTAGGACAGGAAATGGGCTGATGGAGGGGCTAGAATAGGACTGGAAATTGACTGTTGGGGGGGTGCTAAGATTGGAAATGGGCTGTGGTGGGGGTTTGGATTGAAATGGACTCATGAAGGGGCTAGAACTGGAAGTAGGCTCATGGGGGGCTTGGATTGGAAATGGGCTGAGTGGAGGGGAGCTAGGATTTGACAGGGGCTGATGGTGGGGCTAGGAAAGGACTAGAAATGGGCTCATGGGGGGCTGGGTTTGGAAATGAGCTGATGGAGGGACTCGGATGGGACTGCAAATAGATGGGGGAGCTAGGACTGGAAATGGGCTTATGGGGGGTTAGGACTGGAAGTGGGTTGATGAGGCGGGGCTAGGACTGGTATTGGGTTGGGAGGTTGCTAGGACTGGAAATGGGTTGGGGGGCTGCTAGGACTGGAAATGGGCTGATGCAGGGACTAGAAGGGAATGGATGCTGGGTGAGGCTGGAACTAGAAGGGAGCTGGTGTTGGGGGAGGATTAGAATGGGATGGGGCTGGGAGAGTAAAATGGAGAGGGGAAAAATATTTTGTGTGGGAGGGATAAAAAATCTACAATTGGCCGGGTATTGGGAGAATAAGTGGGGATTGAGGATGGAGGGGTAAATTTTGAGTAGATGAAATAGGAATGAGGAAAGAGCAAAAGGAGAAAGATTAGTATGTTAAAGCAGATGTAGAGAGAGAATGGAAAAAAAAAACCAAGAAGACAGAAGAAAGGACAAATGGACAGCAGATGGAGAGTTAGGAGAAGACACGAAGAAACCAGAAGAAAGTGGCTGGAGCAATTGCAACTGAAAAAAAATGCACAAAAGGTAGAAAAATATCTCTTTATTTTGAATTTATTAACTGGAATATGTCAGCTCTGGGAAATGTGCATCATTAATTTTTGCGCTTTGTTTAGTACAAGAGGAAATTAATTTATAGTTTTATTTCTACAGTGTTGTTGTATATTCCAAGTTTGGCTTTTGGGGTTCCCAGTTTAATTATTGTCTTCCTGTTTTTAAATTGTGATTCCTTGTTTGGTGATGGTCTGTTCTGCATGTGTAACTGAGCTGAGGTATTCTGTTTATATAATTCCTATTTGACATTGCCACTTGTTCTTTCCCCAGTAGGTCATGTATTGTTGTTCTCTGAAATGTATTGGTTTAATATTTGCAGTGTTGCCTTTTGATAGTTAGGGTATGGTGCTTTGTGAGTCCTGGTAGTACTGTTAGGATACGGCGGGTTTGCTATGGGTTCTAAATGGGCAGCGTTTGTAGTAGTTCCTAATGTGCCTGGCGGTTGGTACTGGATTATAGTAATGTAGAAACCTTTTAGTCTTTCTTTATCCATATACTCATTAAGAGGCATGTTTACTAAAAGTTAGTGTATGGTAACATTATGCAAATATTTATGCAAATGAGGCACCTTATGCAAATGAGGCTTTAATGGACGTGCTGGCACTTTGAGGAAATTCTTTGGTTTTGTGCGGCAGTTTGGGCACTCGGGCTCAAAAAGGTTAGCCATCACTGCCCTAGAGAAACCTCCTCAGTGCAAGAGGGTTTTACATCTCCTAGTGGACAGGTCCTAGCTACAGGATTACTTCCTGCCATACCAAGGTGATGTTTTCTTTTCACTTTACCTCTTTCTTCCATGGCAGAAGAGAGGCTGCCAGACTGGAGGTGGGACTTCAGTGCTACGTCACTGTAGGTCTTGTCTATGTACCTCTCTGTCTTCCTTATGTCCTCCAAATCTACTACTCTAGCCTCCAGAGATCAGACTCATTCCATGAGGGCAAAGAGCTCCTTGCACCTAGTGCACATGTAAGACCCCTCACCAACTGGGAGAAAATCGTACATGTGTCACTCAATGCAAAAGACTGGATAGCCCCTATCTTGCTGCTGGACTGCTGCTGCATCTTAGTTTTAAGGTTTTGTTTAGCTGTTTAAGGTGCTTAAAGTTACTAGGGATAATTGTACTAATACAACTATACCAAATAAGTTTAAGGGACATTTGCTGAGTCACTATTAGATAACTGACCTAATTCTGGCCCTGACAGTTCCCTTGACTCGCCCTTTTCCATCTCCTTAAAGAGACCTCTACTTTGTGTTCTAGAGATTCTTTCACCCCAGCTTCAGGTTTGTCCCCTTACTAAGGCCAGAAGCTGCTTCTCCATTATCTTTGGGTCTGTTTACCCTTTTTTTAGCATTACAATTCTTTCAGTGATCCTATCCATTTTGGTAGAGCTGCTGAATATCCATGTAGAAGTTCATACATCTAAGCCTGAAATTTCAAGTTATATCTGCTTTTTGTACTACCTATCTGGTTGTATAATTTATAAGAAGGATTAAAGGCATTTACGCGTTTTGCCAATAAATACCCTGATGCTAATTGCTTAGTGTCAGGGCATTTCGCGGCAGACGGGTGCTATGCTAACTTTAGTCAATTTCGCAATCCACCCAGTAGCTGAATATCGCCGCTGACCAGATTGCAAGATCCACAGTCAGGGCAATCTGGATATTCATTGCCTGGGCCTTGGCATTGAATATATGCAGCAAAGTTAAAGTGGTGATAGCCAGCCACTTTAACTGTATTGGCCATCGCCGCTGAAAATCCCTCACTATACTTTTAGCAGATATTGTATAAAATACCCATGTGTGCATGTACTTGACACACCAACATTCACACCTGCTCCCAAGCAGGCAAAAGGTTCTGTAGGTTCAATCTAACCATGATTTCTGCTGGTTTATCCCTAGTATTTTATATGAGCACATAGGAACCCATGTGTCATTATAAAATAGGCTACAAAGAGGTACCTGTTTGCCCCTCTAAACCTAGGTGACCTGTTATAAAATTACCCCCTAAAAGTCCATCCAAATTATGCCCTCTTTAAACCTGTATGTGCTACCTGCATGCATGTATATCTAGTACCTTTTCTAAAATTGTTCTGCATGCTGATTTGCATATGTAAACCTTCAAAAATTACCCTCTAGTCTATATATCACATAGCACATTAAAAAAAAACCCACTTAATTCAATTTTTGGTTCTCTAGTAACATGCAAAAATTTTCACAAAGTATCCTTTTATAAATAAGGAAAATTTCTGGAGGTTTATATTATCTTTCAAACTATGTCCTTTTAAGTCCTGGAAGAAAACAGTTTAGTCATGCTTAGTAGCTAAGAAAATTATATTCCATATTGTCCTACTGAACCAATCCGGACAAGTGAGTCGTGCTCCCTTACCAGCAGATTGATTGAGACAAAGAACCAATGAAATGCCCAGATATGGAGTGGAGGAGTGGCCTAGTGGTTGGGGCAAGGTACTTCAGGCCGGAAGGTCAGGGGTTCAAATCCCATTAGAGGACAGCAACCTTGGGCCGGAAGGACTGGGGTTTCTAGTCCCACAGGTGCTCCTTGTGGTCTTGGGCAAGCCACTTAACCCTCCATAGCCCATGTTCCCTGTAAAGTAGTTATCTCCAAGTTATATTGCCCTGTTCAATGTAATTTCAGTTTGTTCAATGTAAATCGCACTGATGCAGAGTAGCGCGGTATATAAGAGAATGTAAATAAATATCAGTGACATCATTTCCATGCCTCTATTTGCCTCAGCCACCAGAGGTCTCTCCAGTATTTCTTTGTCTCCAGCAGATGGTGGATGGATTTTCTACATTCTGAAGAAAATCTGAATAAGTGAGTGGAAAAGATTGATTTAAAAGCTTGTGAACAACCACCTTGAGGGTGACTCTCTCACTTGAGTGTGATGTGAGAGGCTGCATTAGACTACGGAATTTTGGGTAGCCATAGGAGGAGAGAAAATTGGTTCAGCTCCACATTCTTATCCTGTTAAGGGCCTATTGAGCACCAAGAAAACTGGAAGGCTCTGGAAGAGTTCAGCAGTCTCATACAACTTTAGTGCCCCCTCCCTTCTCCTCATTCCCCCCTGCTCTCTCTTCAAGATTACAGAAGGTTCTCAGAGGCATCTGCCTGCCAGCCACCTTAAACGCAGTGCCTGCAAAGCAGAGAAACAGTTTCAGGGGAGTAGAGCTGAGGCCGGCATGGATTTCTGCCTGGGGCTCTGAGGGTGAGCATCAATACTTGACCTTGTCATTGTCCTTGCTGGGGGCTTCCGATTTTGTCTATCTGGGGTGCAATTCAGGGTGAACTGCTGGCGACTGTTGGCACAGTGTGGGGCTTTTCCCGAAGTTTTCTGCATGCGTTAGTAGTGTCTTTTAATTATTGTGTGCCTGGTGGTTGTGTGGCCTGTGTACGCATTCCACCTGAGTGGCTCCAACGTGTGTTCCTACCAAAGCACCCATAACGTGCATTGTTGTGTGAGCAGTTTTTGAGCCGCAGTGGCCTTAGTTCGCCCTGTGTGTGATACTTGCCTTAACTCTCTGGCTTCTTCCAGGAAACGTTTGGCCTGTGGCAGGTGAGGCGCTTCATCTCCTGCTTTTGGACTCTGCTCGTCTTGTATGGCATAAGAACATAAGAAAATGCCATACTGGATCTCTCCTCTGGGAAGAAAAGTGCTCCATTGCAAGCTCTGCTGGAAAGCAGAGTATGCCTGCAGCGATCCTCTTCCTGCAGCAGACCAGGTGAGCTCCTCCTGCCCCCAGCAGACCGGGCCAATCAGGCTGAAGAGGCACACCAGCCTACCGGCGGGACTTAAAAAGCAGAGTATGCCTGCAATGATCCTCTTCCTACAGCGGGCCAGGTGAGCTCCTCCTGCTCCAAGCAGACCGGGCCAATCAGGCTGAAGAGGCACACCACCATATCAGCGGGACTTAAAAAGCAGAGCATGCCTGCAGCGATCCTCTTCCTGCAGTGGGCCAGGTGAGCTGCTCCTGCCCCCAGCAGACCGGGCCAATCAGGCTGAAGAGGCACACCAGCCTACCGGCGGGACTTAAAAAGCAGAGTATGCCTGCAATGATCCTCTTCCTACAGCGGGCCAGGTGAGCTCCTCCTGCTCCAAGCAGACCGGGCCAATCAGGCTGAAGAGGCACATCAGCATACTGGTGGGACTTAAAAAGCAGAGTGTGCCTAGGTGCACCCGCACCTGGTGGTCTCGCCAGAGGGCCTTTTGGCGTGGCCCTTAGGCGTGGAACATCATGAACCGCATGGAAAACTGATCTACATATAACCTTTAACTCCTCATCCCGCATCAAGTAGGTCTTAGTACTATATTATACGTATATGTATTATAACCTTGTCATAATATTGTTTCTCCAGGAACAAGCAGGAAGTCAGTCCTCACATATGGGTGACGTCGGCACCGATGGAGCCCCTCATGCAGAGCAAATCCCCAGCTTTCAATGAAAGCCTTTGGGAAATGCATCACGCATGCGCGGTCCCCTTCCCGCCCAAGGGTGCCATCTTACTCAGTCTCCTTTTTCCGCAGAGCCCTCCAGAGGTTTTCCCACTGTCCCTGTGGAAAAAGTTGAAAAATCCATTTTTTGTCTTTCTTTCCTTCGGTCGACACCGCTTCCTCTTCCCGCCTGTGGCTTGATACACTGGTATAGGGTCCGGTTTGACTTTTTCAGTTTTTGTCCTTCGTGACTGGCATTCGCGCCCTTTTTCCTTTTCACTGGCAGCCTGGGTCTTTGACCTTGCAGGGGCCCTTTTTCCCCCGATGGCTGCCAGCGGGTTCAAGAAGTGCGATCGGTGCATCAAACTTATGTCCCTCACCAATACGCACGACTGCTGTCTCCGGTGTCTCGGGCCTGACCACGACCCGACGGTTTGCGGTCCGTGTAGGAAGATGTACTCTAAGGCCCTGAGGCGCTGCCAGCAGTGGCATGATAGGATTGTTTCTGAATCCGTGCCTCCGTGGGCCCGGACCTCGTCTGAGGCCTCTACGTCTCAGGGGGAACACTCCGAGCCCGAGCTGCGTAGAGGTTCCTTGGAGAGGGGGCCCCCCTCGAGGGAGCACAGGAAGAAGAAAAAAACCCAGAAGGTGGCATTGTTGGATGGCTCCGAACGGCCTGGTCCCTCCTGGGGCCAGTCGCGGAGCCCCGAGCGCCAGCCAGGCTCTTCGGAGACGGAGCGCCTGTTGAAGATGCCTTGACGTGATGCGGATCAGCCGAGGCAGGTAACTACTGTCCTTGTAAGGACTCCCCTCCAGGGGAACCAGCATCGGGCCCGGCTTCGTCAGGACTCGACCCAGGGGCTGTGGAGCCCTCTGGACTCAAGTCCAGAGTGGGTGACCTTGGAGCGCAGTATAACTGCCTTCATGGAGCAGCAGCAGGCACTGATAGCCAGCCTGTCCGGTTCTTCTGCCCCGACCACCGGGCTCTCGACATCAAAGTCGAGCCCGGAGGCCGAGCCGATCCTCGAGACCCTTTGGACTCGAGACGATCCTCGGCTGAGGTCCTAATCGGCTTCTCATTCGGGACCGAGGTTGTCGCCGCCGAGCCTCCCGGCATCGGGGCGGTCGGCACCGGGGCCCTCAATGCCAGAGCCCATCAATTCCTCCTCGGAGGCTTCGGGATGGGAGACGGAGGAAGAGGAGTCCCCAGACACCTGTCGGCACAGGGACGTCCCGTCCGATTCCCCGGTGTCTGAACCTCGGAGAAGGTCCCCTCCGGAGGACACGAGGTTCTTGGACTTCATGAGGGATATGTCAAAGACTGGCATTCCCCATGGAGACCGAGGAGGATCCTCCAGTATGAGGCCCCCCTCGGGAAGCCCTTAGTGTATCCGTGCCTCCGATCCTGGAATGACTGATGCTCCGTATGTGGGAGACTCCCGCATCAGCGCCCGTGATCAGCAAAAGGCTGGACTCGATGTATCGAGTTTGCTGAAGCCCTGGGTTTCAGAAGTCACAGGTGCCGCACAACTCCATGGCTGTGGAATCGGCCATGCGCAGGCTGAAGAGCTAGAAGATGCACTCCTCAGTACCTCCCGGCAGGGAGGCCTGCAACTTGGATAACCTCGGTAGAAAGTGATTCCAGGGATTGATGCTGACCTGTAGTATCCAGGCTTACCAGCTGTACATGGGCATGTACCCGAGGGACCTGGCGAAGGAGCTTGCTGGGTTCTCGGCTGGTCTCTCCGAGGTGCCCTTGCAGCGCTTCAGGAACCTGTCTACTGCCATCCGTGAGTGCTCGAAGTTCATGTCTCAAGCTGCCTATGACGGGTTCGAGTCAGCGGCCTGGGTAGCCACAGTGGGCATTGGTGCACGCCGCCAAGCATGGCTGCAGTCATCCGACCTCGAGCAATGGGTTCAGGACCCATGCCAGGGTGACAACCTCTTTGGCAAACCCATGACCGACAAGGCAGCTGAACTGGAGACCGAATACATGACGAGGACACGGCTCTCCAAGAAGATCTCTGCCCCTTCTCGCAAGAAGGGCTCGGGTAAAAAGCCCTTTTACCTGAGGAAGGGTGCTGCTTACTGAAGCTACCCCCATTATCAGGCCTCCCTTGCTCCCCAACAGGGGCAGCAGATCAAGGGACAGGGGCATGGCCCGCGTAAGCAGAAAGCCCCCAAACCCCAGGCACCGGCTCTGGCCCCGGCCCAGCCTGGCAATGACTTTTGACTTTCAAAGCATGGCCCCTCTCCCCATAGGGGACAGGCAGTACACAGGAGGCAGACTGGCCCTGTATGTCCACAGGTGTGGGCAGCAGTTACCACCAATGACTGGGTCTTGCAGATAATCCAGGAGGGCTATTTACTGCATCTGACCTAGGTACCACCCCCTTACTTCACAGGAGAGCCCCTCAGGTCTCCTCTTCACCGGGACCTTCTTCTGAAGGAGTTGGCGGGTCTGCTCAAGGATCAGGCAGTAGACCCAGTGCCCCACCACCTGCAGGGCAGGGGCTTCTACTCTAGGTACTTTCTGGTACCAAAAAGGACAGTAGGCCTCAGACCCATTCTCAACCTATGCAACTTATTTATTTTATTTATTTATTTATGTAGACAGTTTTGTATACCACCTTATCCTTCAATCAAAGTGGTCACATCACTATTGGGGGATACATTTAACACAAAGGGATATGAGACATATACACTAATACTTACAGGGAACGTACAGGGAACTTAAACAAATTACTGGTGAGGGAGAAGTTCAAGATGCTCTCCCTTGGAATATTGCTGCCTTATCTCCACCAGGGACATTGGCTATGCTCCTTAGACCTAAAAGATGCATATACACACATCCTAATACACCCAAACTACAGACAGTATCTATGCTTTGTGGTGGGGGGGGGGGGGCAGTACTACCAGTACAGGGTACTCCCCTTTGGCCTGGCCTCGGACCCTAGGGTGTTTACAAACTGCCTGACCATGGTGGCTGCCTTTCTCAGGCTCCAAGGAGTCTTTGTCTTCCCCTACCTAGACAACTGGCTCATCAGAGCCACTTCAGCCACCGAGGCCCACCAGGCCACATCTCGCACCATCCAGATGCTGCAGCATCTGGGGTTTGTAGTCAATTACCCCAAATCCAGCCTGACTCCCACTCAACAGCTAGAGTTCATTGAGGTCAGACTCGACACTCCTTAGGCAAAGGCCTACCTGCCTGCAGACAAGGCACGCAGGCTTCTGACTCTGGCACATCAGGTGAGTTGCAGATCCAAGGTGTCAGTAAGGCATTTTCTGCGCCTTCTCAGGCACATGGCTTCTACGGTTCATGTAACATCAGATGCCCGCCTCCACATGCGAACCGCTCAATGGTGCCTCAGAGACCATCGGTCATAGGCCTCAGGTTGCCTCAGAGACAAGATCACAGTTTCCAGGCGACTGGTATGGTCCCTGGGCTGGTGGCTTCAGCCACTCCACTTGGAGGCAGGGATGCCTTTCCAGGCTCCTCTGCACACGAGGATCTTGACCACAGATGTGTCCCTGATGGGCTGGGGAGGCCCATTTCCAGGGGTTCTCTACCCAGGCAATGTGGTCCCCAGAAGAGAGAGCACAGCAGATCAACATCTTGGAGCTCCATGCCATCCACCTGGCTCTGGGTGCCTTCTGGCAAGTCCTGGCTCACGAGCCTGTTTTGATACAGATGGACAACCAGGTAGCCATGTTCTTTGTGAACAAGCAAGGGGGCACGGGGTCCTGCCTTTTGTGTCAGGAAACCCTAGATCTGTGCTCATTTGCAGCCCAGCATGACATGCATCTCCTGGCCGTCTATCTGTCGGATGAGGAAAACTGCTTGGCAGACAGTCTCAGCAGGATCCTTCAGCCCCACGAGTGGCAGCTGGCCCGGGGGATAGTTCACTAGCTATTCCAGACCTGGGGAAGGCCACTGATCGACTTGTTTGCGAGCCCGGCCAAACACCAGTTGCCCAGGTTCTGCTCCAGGCAGCACCACCTGGACAGGGTGGCCACCGATGCTTTTCTGATATCATGGTCAGTCAGCCTCCTATATGCATTTCCTCCGACGCCTCTGGTGGCCAAAACTCTTTTCAAGATCCTCCAGAACAAGGCCTCGGTCCTTCTGGTAGCACCAAGGTGGCCGAGATAGCCCTGGTTTCCACTTCTTCTTCAGCTGGCGGTGGAAGCCCCCATTTCCCTGGGGTCTTCCCCGAACCTTCTGTCCCAGGAGGGGGGCACCCTCCTGCATCCCAACCTCAGGTCCCTCAACCTGATGGCATGGCTGCTGAAAGGGTAGTATTCGCTGCACTTCTCCTTCTGAAAGAGGTCGAGGAGGTCTTGCTGGCCTCCAGGAGGCCCTCGACCAGACAGACCTATGCCTTGAAGTAGCGGAGCTTTGTAGTGTGGTGCAAGGGGTAGGGTGCCATCCCCTTCTCCTGTCAGGTTGGGGTGGTTCTCAAGTACCTTCTCCACCTTTCAGACTTGGGCCTCAAGTCCAATTACGTCAGGGTGCACCTTAGTGCCCTTGCAGCAAACCATTTCCTGGTGGAGGAGAAGCCCCTCTCCACCCATCCCTTGTTTTCACGGTTCTTGAGAGGCCTGCTTCTTTTGAAGCCTCCAGTTCACCCCGCGGTGACTGAATGGGATCTCAGTGTAGTTCTAGGGAAGCTTACTCGGCCGCCTTTGGAGCCAATGGCTACCTGCCATCTACACTACCTCTCTTGGAAGGTGATGTTCTTGGTGGCACTCACGTCGGCTAGACGCAAGAGTGAGCTGCAGCCAGGTTCTATAGGAACAGGGTGGTGCGTCGCACACACCCCAAGTTCCTTCCGAAGGTGGTCTCCTCGTTCCACCTCAATCAGGAGGTGGTTCTGCCTATCTTTTTTCCCAGGCCACATGCCAGTAGGGCAGAGACGGTACTGCATACCCTGGACTGTAAGAGGGCCTTGGCCTTCTATATTCAGCGCACGCAGGGCCATAGAAGGGCTTCTCAGCTTCTTTGTATCCTATGACCCCAGTAAGCTGGGGATGGCTGTCTCCAAGCATATGCTGTCCACCTGGGTAGTGGACTGTATTGCCTGGGCATACAGGGCAGCTGAGCTTCCGTTGGAGGGTCGTGTCACGGCCCATCGGGTCAGGGCCATGGCAGCATCAGTGGCTCATTTCCGCTCTGTTCCGCTGGCAGATATCTGCTGGGCCTCTACCTGGTCTTCAGGTCAGACTTTTGCAACCCATTACTGCCTGGATAGGGAGTCCCAACGGGACAGTGCCTTTGGCCAGGCTGTACTCTATAACCTTTTCGAGGTCTAGGCAACTCCTGCCCTCCGACCCTTCTGTGTTCAGGCTACCGGAGTGCTATTCTTTCAGTTAGATTCCAATTGTGACTGCTGGTGGCTGTCATAGAGGGAGCCTATTTTTCAGCTATGGGTTCTCGGTAGCCTATAGCTAGGGAGTCCCATATGTGAGGACTGACTTCCTGTTTGTTCCCAGAGAAAGCGTAGTTACTCATCTGTAACAGGTGTTCTCCGGGGACAACAGGAATCAGTCCTCACGACCCTCCCTCCTCCCCTTGGAGCTGCAGTCCTATTATTATTTTTATCTTTTTTTGCTGTCTTTTAGCTATGTCATCTGACTGAGCAAGATGGCACCCTTGGGCAGGAAGGGGACTGCGCATGCGTGATGCAATTCCCAAAGGCTTTCTTTGAAAGCTGGGGATTTGCTCCGCACGAGGGCTCCGTCGGCGCCGACATCACCCATATGTGAGGACTGATTCCTGCTGTCCCCGGAGAACACCTGTTACAGGTGAGTAACTACGCTATCATAACATTGTCATAACATTCTGCAGTTAACCTGGGCCTATCTGACCCTGCCATAAATTTATGACTGAGGATAAAATCTATTCAAACTACTCAAGAAATGCTGAAATAGATTCCATCACATACCAAAGAAGCCAAACTATATGATTCTCTATACTGATAGTTGTCTATTGATTGTTTACAACACCTACAAATTGCAACCTTATAACTCCTCATAATCCTAACTACCATCATGACTTTATGTTAACCACATATCAGATATGATAACAGCTTGCATAATTTAAATTAGTAAAGGACGGAGGAAACCCAGATTCAAGAATCCATACTTCTCCTTCATGCACTAGCAAAACACCTTACCCCTGCAGATACAATCTAACCACCATTATTACAATTTATAACAATCTACATTTAAACACATCCAGTGCACATTTACTAATTAAAATTCTAAACCTCCAAGCAGATGTACTCAATATATCAGGATTCAACTAACTTTACAATAGCCAGCCCCACCCTCATATTAAACATGGAAAGCAACAAACTACTTTGACAAATCCCCATATTATTGATAATACTGGCCTTAATATGCAATGCTCAGTCACACCCATTAACATCTATCCAACAATTCACTATACCAATTATACGCAGCTGTTATAGGCTGGAATATACACCGTTCACTATGAAATGAACAATAGACAGAGACAACCAAATCACAAACTAAAACCCATTAAATGCTGCCTTACTAACGCCAGATCGATTAGGAACAAAATTCCCGCTATAATAGATATTGTTATGGACAACAATCCTGACATATTTTGTATCACAGAAACTTGACTATCTGACACAGATGCCAAACTACCAATCAATTAAATCTATCTGGGTGCAACCTATTCCACTGCACAAGGACAACAAACAGAGGAGGGGGAGTTCTTATATTAACTAAATAAGAACTGAATGCTCCAATGAGCGCATCCAAGAGCATAGACGGAATGGATATACTACAAATAGAGAATAAAAACCTATCTGCTTGATATTCAGACCTCCAAACTCATCCTCAGAGAGGCTAGCATCTATATTAGAAAATGTATGTTCCGCTTCATTAAAAAAACATTAGTTATACTGGGTGACTTTAATCTTCCCTCACTACACAGTTCACACTCTACAAATTTTCTCAGCTCTATGGAAGATCTGGGATTCCAACAGATTGTGCAGACACCCACTCATAACAAAGGTAACACTCTAGATTTAGTATTCGTCCCCGACCATATCACACAACACCACCTTTATGTACCTCCGCAAACATTACAAATCCCATGGTCAGACCATTATCTTGTTGAATTCATACTACCACATATACCAACCACATTACCGCAGTCCCAAAATAATCCTCAGTCAAAACGATTCAAGGCTTTTAAAAAATAAAACTTCCTGAATGAAATCATTCCACAGCTAGATTCTTCCCTAAGGACTAGACGATGTAATCACAAACTGGAACACCACTATACAGAAGGCCGCATTGGCACCTAGTTCACAACTAAAACAAATCAAAAGTACTCAAAAAAATCGTGTACCCATGACCTAAGGAAATTTAAACAAAAATTGAGAAGGATGGAACATAAATGGAGTGGAGAAATACAAAATCAGTGAACATCTTACATGAATACACTTCAGTCTTATAAATTAGCCATAAACAACGCAAAAAAAGATTCTCCGGGAACAAGCAGGAAGTCAGTCCTCACATATGGGTGATGTCGGCACCGATGGAGCCCTCACGGAAGCATTCCATAGCTTTCAAAGAAAGCCTTTGGGAGACGCTACCACGCATGCATGGTCCCCTTCCTGCCCAAGGGTGCCATCTTGCTCAGTCTCCTTTTTTCTGCAGAGCCCTTCAGACGTCCATCTGGCTTGCCCTGGAAAAAGTAGATTTTTTTTCCCGAGTTTCTTATTTGCCTCTGGTATTGCACCGATACTCTTCCCGCCACCTGACCTCGCTGTCTCAGCATCGAGTTCGAGTCTCTTTTTGAAGTTTTTCATTTTTGGCGTTTTTGTGCCTTTTTTCCAACTGGCAGCCCGCGAGTCTTCGACCTTGCTGGGGTACTTTTTCCCCCCAAGGCTGCCAGTAGCTTCAAGAAGTGTGATAGGTGTACTAAAATTATGTCCTTGACCGACACACACGACTGCTGCCTTCTGTGCCGTGGGCCAGACCACAACCATTCAGCATGCGGTCTCTGCAAAAAGATGTCCAGCAAGGCCCTCAAGAGCTGCAACTGCTCCTTGTAGTTTTTTCTTAACTATTTTCCTCATTTTATTATAGTCTCCCTTTTGAAAGTTAAAAGGTAGTACTGTGGATTTCCTTATCATTCTTCCTCCATTAATTAAATCAAACGCGATCATGCTGTGATCACTATTGCCAAATGGCTCTAACACCCTTATCTCTTGCACCAGATCTGGTGTCCCACTAAGGACTAAGTCCAAAATGGCTTCCCCTCTGGTCAGTTCATGAACCAGCTGCTCCAAGAAGCAAGTCATTTATTTCATCTAGAAACTTTATCTCCTTAGCATGTCCTGCCGTGACACTGACCCAGTCAGTACCGGGGTTATTGAAATCACCCATTATTATTACTGTTCTGTAACTTTTGTTAGCTTCCCTGATTTCTTTGAGCATTTCATCTTCCATTTGTTCATTCTGGCTAAGCGGTCGATAGTACACCCCCACTGCCGTTGCCTTCCCCTTTTACATGGAATTTCAATCCATAGAGATTCTACAGCAAATTTTGTTTCCTGCAAAACTTGAATCCTTTGTGACTCAATGCTCTCTCTAACATAGAGTGCAACCCCTCCACCAATTTGATCAGCTCTATCATTACAATATAGTTTGTACCCAGGTATCGCAGTATCCCACTGGTTGTCCTCCTTCCACCATGTCTCTGAGATACCAATCATATCTAACTTCTCATTTAGTGCTATATATTCTAACTCTCCTATCTTATTTTTTAGACTTCTAGCATTTGCATACAAGCATTTTAGAGACTGTGTTTTATTCATATTAATCTGGTTATTGGTAGGCAGGGGTAATTTGGAATCTTTAAGCTCTGTCTGCTCTGTACTTAAGGGCATTTGGGCTACTTTTGTCTTTACTGGAACCTCTCTGCTGATGTGCCCTGTCACGCCCTTGCTCCTTGCATTCAGCATGGAGGGTCGTGGTTATAATAGAAACTTCCCTTTTCAGCCTTCTCTGACTGGTTCCCCGCAATGCTTCTTGGGAAATGTAGTTAACTGCTACACATATGGCTTCAGGTAGAAAAAAACTTGTAGTTGGCTCTTTGGTAAGGCAATGACAGAAATTTATTAAAACTCAAATGCCACCTCTTTCAGGCTTATTTCTCCAGGTTTCTTTCAAAAACAAAACAGGACATAAGCAAAAGATCAAAACAAAATATCAGCTTACAGTATTCTTCAGCTCAAAAGCAAAAACTCTTTAACAGCAAGGCTACCAGCTTTCTCTAGCCTTGCTGGTTAAAGCATAAACACAAACAGCTTTCTTCAATGGCAGTTTTCTTTCTTTTCAGTTCCAAACATTTTCAGGCTGTTCTCCTCTTTATAAGCAAAGCAAAACTTCCAACAGGAACAAACTTCCAATAAGCAACCAAAGCTCTACTCAGGTTTTCTTAGGAACATTCAAAAGCAAAACAAAAGCTTTTTTCCTCTCACCGTTAGCTTGGCTTCTTGCTGTCTCTCAGCACAGGATAGCAGGTGTTTAACAAGCATAATTATACAGCTTCAGCTTGTTCTCACTTCTCAGCATAAGTTTCCCCTCTTTAACACAGGGAATTCACAAAACATCTTCCTTGCTTTTCAAGGTTACCTTGCTCTGGAGAGTTTTCTCTTAAGGTTGGCTTTCCTTCAACCCCTCTGTAGCTAAGGCTTGGCACAAAGAGCAATCCATGAATATATCTTCCTCATTCAAAACTGCATCAGGCTCTCCTAGTTGCATTGGTTCTATCTCTCGTTCTAGCTCACTGGGCTTAGCTGACAGCCTCTCATTAGAGCTGAGAGTGTCTCCTGCAACTCTGCACTGCTCAGTATGAGACAGGTTTCTAAGGCTTGTACCTGTGCCTTGGCGTGTAGCAACTTCTCTCTCATGCTCTGTACCTCTCTCGGGCTCTTTCCAGCACTCTCCTCGCCTGCTGTTCCTGCTCCTGTTCCTGTTGCTCCTCCAGCTCTCCTTGCTAATCTCTGTATATTCTAACCTAGTCTTAAATCTACAGGGTTCCAGCCCCACCTCTTCTCTTCCCAGGTGAAGGAGATCAGCTTGCCCTCTGGCACCTGGGTAATCAGGGAGCTTACTGACGTAAGGGTCTTTTACCTTGGGTCTGTATTCACTCTCCCTTACTCCACTAGGGGAACTCTGAAACCTGTTCCAGCTGGGGATTTTCTGGTTTCTAGGTGTGGTTGTGGTTTTATTTCTCTGACCTTGCCAAATAGGTCCTTTTATTAGGGTGAATTCTTTGGTTTTTTTCACTTTCTCCTAACTCAGGGTGAGTTTCCTTACCACAGCCCTAACTTCATTTTTTTTGTAGTATCCTTCAAGGATACATTGTTCCGAACCACCTTCGCAAGGAATTTAGGGTGCATGCGGAGCACCACCCTGTTCTTATAGAACCTGGTATAGGGCACCTCCGCCACTAAGGCCTGAAGCTCGCTGACTGCGAGCAGAAGTGAGTATGGCCAGGAATGCCACCTTCCATAAGAGGTATCGTAGGTGGCAGATAGCCAGAGGCTCAAAGGGTGGGAGAGTGAGCTGCCCCAATACCTCATTGAGATCCTACTTGGTCGCCGGTTGGCGAACTGGGGGCTTCGATAAGAGCAGACCCCTTAGGAAGAGGGTCACCAGTGGCTGGACCGAGAGAGGTTTGCTATCCACAGGGTGGTGGTGCACTGCCAGGGCACTGAGGTGCACCCTGACGGAGTTAGACTTAAGCCCGGATTGTGAGAGGTGGAGAAGGTACTGTAACACCAATCCCACCAGGCAGGAGAAGGGGTCCATCCTGTGCTCTGCACACCAAGTTGAAAACCTGTGCCATTTGAGAGCATAAGCTTTCCTAATGGAAGCCTTATGAGAGGCCAGCAGGATCTCCTCTACCTCACCCAAGAGGATGAAAGGGGCTAGGGTCACCCTTTCAGTGGCCATGCCATCAGTGACAGGGACCCCAGGTTGGAGCGCAGAAGAGAGCGCCCTTCTGAGACAGGAGCCCTGGAGAGTTCCCCAATGGGATGGGGGTCTCCACCGATAATAAGAGAAGTAGCGGGAATCACAGTTGCCTGGGACATCGAGGGGCTATCAGGATGAGCAAGGCCTTTTCACGGAGGGTTCTGAAGAAGGTTTTGGCAATCAGCAGCATGGGAGGGAGGCTTACATAAGGCCCTCCGACCATGAGACAAGGAATGCATCTACTGCTTCCCTGAAGGGATGGGCCTGCCGGGGAGCAGAAGTGGGGCTACTGGTAGTTGTCCTGCTGGCTAACAGGTCCATCACCGATTCCCCCCAGAGCTCGAAGAGCCGGTCGGCCACTTGGGTCCAGCTGCCACTCGTGCAGTTGGAGGACCTTGCTGAATCTGTTGGCCATTAGGTTCTGGCCTGGCAGATATACTGTAAGAGGGCCTTGTCCTTCTACATACAATGTACTCAGGGCCACCGCAAAGCTGCTCAGCTTTTCGTCTCTTACGACCCCAGTCATCTGGGGGAGGCTGTGACCAAATGTACAGTGTCTACCTGGGTAGTAGACTGTATCACCCTTCCCTATGAGCAGACCGGGCTCCTTCTGGAAGGACATGTCACGGCACGGCACGGACATGTCACAGCACGGCACGTGTCAGGATCATGGCGGTCTCGGTGGCAAACCTGTGCTCCATCCCATGGTGGATATTGCCGAGCCGCCACCTGTTCTTCAGTCCATACCTTCGCAGCTCACAACTGCCGGGAAAGGGAGTCCCAATGGGACAGTGTTTTCGGTCAGGCTGTGCTCCGTAATCCTTTCAGGGTTTAGGAAAATCCTACCCTCTAACCCTTTTGTGTTCAGGCTACCAGTGCGCTGGTTTTCACTGGACACAGGGGTCCTACTGTAATCTGTAACTGTGGACTCAATTGCTGCTGCTCACAGCTCCCCTTGGGCTTTCGATAGCTTGTAGCTGGGGAGTCCCATATGTGAGAACTGACTTCCTGCTTGATCCTGGAGAAAGCGTAGTTACTCAGCTATAACTGGTGTTCTCTGAGGACAGCAGGAATCAGTCCTCACAACCCTCACTCCTCCCCTTGAAGTTCCTTCTTTACCATCTTTTATTTTGCCGTCTTTTAGCTATGTCATCTGACTGAGCAAGATGGCACCCTTGGACAGGAAGGGGACCATGCATGCATGGTAGCATCTCCCAAAGGCTTTTTTTGAAAACTGGGGGGATGCTTCCACGAGGGCTCCGTCGGTGCCAGCGGCACCCATATGCAAGTACTGATTCCTGCTGTCCCCGGAGAACACCTGTAACAGGTGAGTAACTATGCTTTATCGCACAAAAATCCTCACATAATCCATCAACCGCCCAAGAGATCTATTTGATATTGTCATATCTCTAACTCAGATACCATCACCTGAAATAAACATAACCATAGACCCACAAACATTGGCAACACATTATATGAATAAACTAAAACAACATGCCACAATGCATAATGAAAGAAGCTATGATGATACATACCCTGTAAAATGGTATAAATTTCATAGCGTTGACCTAAGACACATCAAGAACATTATATCAAAAATTAATACAATGACATCAACCCTAGATTCTTGTCTAGTTAACTGGCTAAAAGTCTCTCACTCTGAATTGGCACCATTCATACTTAACATTGTGAACCAATCCCTACACTTAGGAACATTTCCATCAACCCTAAAACATGCCTCCATTAGACCAATATTAACAAATAAAACATTAGATAAACAAAACCTAACTCATACAGAACCATATCCGGTCTCCCCTTCATAGCCAAATTAATTGAAAAAAAACATTCAGATCCAACTCCAGGATTTTATTGATCAAAACTCCCCTCTAGATGAACATCAATATGGCTTTAGACCATTTCATGGTGTAGAGACCCTTCTGTTGGCTCTCTTTAATAATCTTATTCAAGGCCTGGACAACTCAAGGCATGCTTTTGTGATTATATTTTTGGACATAGCATTGGCCTTTGATAATATCAGCCACAGCATCCTTCTCACAAGACTCAGGCAGATAGGCATAAGTGATAATGTCCTCAAATGGTTCCAATCCTATCTCTCAGAACGTACACAACAACTACAAATAGGACAACACACATCACGCCCTTATAAACAAGAGAAGGGTATCCCACAAGGATCAGCACTCTCTTCTTTACTATTTAATATATATTTACAGCCTATTTATGACATTTTAAGAAGTTTAAACTAAGCTACCACATTTATGCGGATGACATAATGTGTTGCATTCCAGTAAACATTACAAATCCCAATTTTCATCATCTTACAATATGTCTCAATGAAGTAACAATTTGGCTAAAACAACATAACCTACACATAAATCTCAACAAAATAGGGATCTTATTCGTAACAAGAAACCAAAACTTTACCCATTCACTAAAACTAAAAATTATGGATACAGAACTAGAAGTAAAGCATGAAGTGAAATACCTAGGGATTACCTTGGATCAAAATCTTACAATGACAGCCCATATAAAATTAATATCTATAAAAGTTGTGGACGAGTTCCTGGAGGATAGGTCCATAAACCATTATTAAAAAGGGACCCGGGATATCACTGCTTGACCAAATACAAGCATTATGGAACCTGTGTCTTTTGGGGAAACTGCTAGGTACTTATGACCTAGATTGGCCACTGTTGGAAACAGGATACTGGCTTGATAGACCTTGGTCTGACCCAGTATGTCATATCTTATGTTTTTATGTTCTTATGTTAAACATCTTCTAGAAGCTATGATTGCTCCAGCAACTCAGGCCATACTTATCTAACAATGACTTCCAAACCGTACTGCAGGCTATGATCATTCCTCACCTTGACTTCTCAAACGGTATATTACAAGGTCTTCTTAAACAATCTCTTAACCATCTACAAATGGCCCAAAATGTAGCTGCATGTATCGTCTTCAAGAAAAACAGCATAGAACATATCATGCCAATTTTATACGAATTACACTGGTTGCCCATAGCAAGCCAAATAAAATATAAAATCCTCACAATCACTTTCAAACTCATAGCATGTATAATATGAAAATCCGATGTAAATAGTTACCCTAAGTTAACCAAGTTTTATTTCCTGTTAGCACAGTTCATTATATGCAATGTGTATGTTTTATGTTTTATGTAAACCGCACTGATGTTGAATAGCACGGTATAAAAGAAATGTAAAAAAATAAATAAAAATAAATTAGGGAACTAGCCCCCTCATTTTTATCCTCACTAATTAGCATCCCATCTACTGACATAATTAAATGAGAATGTAACAAAAATACCTTAACAGTCCCAAATAATTACCGAAAAACAAACCACACAACTAATAGAGCATTCTCACATTTCACACCAATTCTTTGGAATGCCCTTCCAGATAAGATAAGAGCTATCAAAGACCTTAAAGACTTCCGTAAGGAAATAAAAACAGACTTCTTCATAGAATACTTTGGTAATTCAGAAAAGAGAAGCAAGATAGCCCCAACATAGCAACAAGCACCATACATTCCGAACCCACCCAATTAACATTAGCCACTGACGGCCTGACACTAATCCCATGTACATACTTCTTTGTAAATATGTTAATTTAACATCATTGCTAATTAAATTTGAAATATAGTCTTTTTAAATAAGCATAATCAAACATATATATTCCATAACTCAGTTATTCTATTTCTTGTCACAAGTTTAATGTAAACGTTTTGTATTTGTTACTTGTAAGCTGCCCTTGATCTCTGGAAGGGGCGGTATATAATTGCACACAAGTAAAATAAATCAAGCCCAATTATCCTGTTTCCAGCAGTAGCCAATCTAGATCACAAGTACCTAGCAGTTTCCCCAGAAGGCACGGGTTCCACAATGCTTGTATTGGGACAGTGGATATCCCTGGTCCCCTTTAGTAATGGTTTATGGACCTTTCCTCTAGGAACTGGTCCAAACCTTTTTTAAACCCAGCTACACTAACAGCTTTTCTATATCCTCCGGTAAGGAATTCCAGAGTTTGATTACATGTTGAGTGAAAAAATATTCTCTCTTATTAGTCTTATATGGCTTACACTGTAGCTTCATTTCATGTCCCCTAGTTTTTCTACATTTTGATGGCGTAAACAATCGATCTACATTTACCTGTTCCACTCCATTCATTAATTTATAGACCTCTATCAAATCTCTCCTCAGCTGTCTCTTTTCTAGTTTGAAGAGCTCTAACCTTCTTTAGCCTCTCCTCATAGGGGTATCCTTCCATCCCCTTTACCATTTTGGTGGCTCTTCTCTGAACCTTTTCTAATTCTGCTATATCCTTTTTAAGATATGGTGACCAAAACTGCACACAATATTTGAGGTGCGGTCACACCATGGAACGATACAGAGGCATTATAATATCCTTTGATTTATTCTCCATTCCTTGCCTTATAATTCCTAGCATTCTATTTGCTTCCTTGGCCACCACTGCACACTGGGCAGAGGGTTTCAACGTATTATCCACGATGATGCATAAATCTTTTTCTGATGATGGCTCCTAATGTGGAACCTTGCATCATGTAACCATAGTTTGGGTTATTCTTTCCTAGGTGCATAACTTTGTGCTTATCCACATTAAATTTCATTTGCCATTTGAATTTCTTCCAATTAAATTAAGGTCCTTTTGCAATTTTTCCACAATCCTCTTGGGTTTTAATAACTTTGAATAATTTTGGGTCATCTGAAAATTTGATTACCTCACTCATTATTCCCATTTCCAAGTCATTTATGAATATGTTAAAAAGCAGCAGACCCAGCACAGATCCCTGGGGTACTCTACTATTCACCTTTCTCCATTGGGAAAATTGCCCATTAAGCCCTGTCCTCTGCTTTCTATCTTTTAACCAGTTCCTGATCCACAGTGGTACACTGCCTCCTATCCCATGACTTTTTAATTTCTCCAAGAGTCTCTCATGAGAGACCATATCAGAGGCTTTCTGAAAATCCAGATACACTACATCGACTGACCCACCTTTGTCTACCTGTTTATTTACACCTTCAAAAAATATAACAGATTAGAAAAACAAGATCTTCCCTCGCTAAAGCCATGTTGGCTATTTCCCATTAAGCCATGACTATTTACATGTTTAGAAATTTTGTTCATAATAATGGTTTCTACCATTTTTCCCAGTACTGATGTCGGGCTCTCTGGTCTGGATTTTCCTGGATCACCCCTGGAAACCTTTTTAAAAATTGGCGTTACACTGGCAATTCTCCATTCTTCAGGTATTACTGATGATTTTAATGATAGTTCACAGATTAATAATAGTAGGTCTGTAATCTCATATTTCATTTCTTTTAACATCCTTGAATGTATACCATCCGGTCCAGGTGATTTTGCTACTCTTCAGTTTATCAAATAGTTGCAATACATCTTCTCAGTTTATTGATATTTCTTTCAATTTTTCTGCTGCATCAGCTTTAAATACCATTTCAGACTTGAGTAGCTTCCCTACATCTTCTTCAGTTAAGACTGAAATAAAGAATTCATTCAGTCTCTCTGCTATGGCCTTGTCCCCTCTTAGTGCCCCTTTTACCTCTTTATCATCCAATAGTCCAACTGACTCTCTCACAGGTTTTTTGCTATGAATGTACACTAAAAAGTTTTTATTATGCGTTTTTGCTTCCACAGCAAGCTTTTTTTCAAATTCTCTCCTTGCCTTGCTTATCAATATCTTGTATCTAACTTGCCAGTGCTTAGGTTGTTTCCAGTTTTCATCATTTTGGCTCCTTTTTCCATTTCCTGAAAGATGCTTTTTTGAGTACAACAGTCTCTCTGACCTCACCTTTAAACCATGCTTGCAGCTTTTTGGACTTCCCTCCACTTTTCTTACAGCATATAATACAGCTGCTCTGGGCTTTGAAGATAGTATTTTTAGACAACACTCATGCTTGATGTAAATCTTTAACCTTTGCAGCTGCTCCTTTTAGTTTTTTCTTAACTATTTTCCTCATTTTATCATAGTTTCACTTTCAAAAGCTAAAAGGTGGATTTCCTTACCATCCCTCCTCCACTAATTAAATCAAACGCGATCATGCTATGATCACTATTGCCAAGTGAACCCACCACCCTTATCTCTTACACCAGATCTGGTGTTCTACTAAGGACTAGGTCCAATATGGCTTCCCCTCTGGTCTGTTCATGAACCAGCTGCTCCAAGAAGCAGTCATTTATTTCATCTAGAAACTTTATCTCCCTAACGTGTCCTGCCATGACCTTGACCCAGTCGATACCAGGTTAAATTGTTGTTGTTAAGTGCCATCGAGTCTGAGTCGACTCATGGCGACCCTCTGGATAGCTACCCTAAATTGTGTTTGGTCTTCAGTCAGGCGGCTCATTGTTGACAGACTGGTACCCGTAGCTGCTGTTATTGTATCAATCCATCTCATTGCTGGCCTTCCTCTTTTGCGTTGACCTTCTATCTTGCCAAGCATGATGTCTTTCTCTAATGATCTCTCTCTTCGCATGATGTGTCCAAAGTATGAAAGTCGAAGTCTTGTCATCTGAGCTTCTAAAGAAAGCTTAGGTTTGATCTCCTCTAGTACCGACTGGTTTGTTCTTCGGGCAGTCCATGGTATACACAGTATTCGCCGCCAGCACCATAATTCAAAGGCATCAATTTTCTTCCTGTCTGTCTTTTTCACTGTCCAGCTTTCACATCCATATGATGTTATTGAAAATACCATGGCTTGAACAAGTCAAATCTTTGTATGGAGAGAGACATCCCTGCTCTTGAGAATCTTATCTAGGTCTTTCATAGCCATTCTCCCAAGAGCAACGCGTCGTTTGATTTCTTGACTGCTTGTTGCTTCTTTATTGATAGTTGATCCAAGTAGGTTAAAGTTGTTCACAATTTCAATTTCTTCTCCTTCAACGATGAACCTCTGGATTATGCCAGTTGTCATGATCTTTGTCTTCTTTACATTAAGGTGCAGGCCCATTTTTGAGACTATGTTCTTTGATTGTGAGAAGCAAATGTTTCAGATCATCTTCACTTTCAGCCAGTTATGTAGTATCATCAGCATAGCGAAGGTTGTTGATGAGTCTTCCACCAATCTTCACACCTCTGTTGTCTTCATACAATCCTGCTTCTCTGATGATTTGTTCTGCATATAAATTAAACAGGTAGGGGGAAAGTATGCAGCCTTGTCTTATACCTTTGCTTATTTTAAACCATTCTGTTTCTCCTTGTTCCGTTCAAACTGTTGCTTCTTGATCAATGTACAGATTGCGCAAGAGAACGATCAGGTGTTCTGATATACCCATGCTTCTTAATGTGGCCCAGAGTTTCTCATGGGTTCACAGTCAAAAGCCTTGCTATAGTCGATAAAGCACAAAAAGATATCCTTTTGGTATTCTTTAGTCTTTTCAAGGATCCATCTCACATCCGCAATGATGTCTCTCGTTCCTCGCCCTTTCCTGAACCCTGCTTGCACTTCAGGTAGTTCTTGTTCCAGGTATGGTTGTAGTCTCTTTTGAATAATCTTCAGTAGAATCTTGCTGGCATGTGGGATCAGAGCGATTGTTCGATAATTTCCACAGTCAGTTGGATCACCTTTCTTTAGTACTGGTATAAACACAGATCTTTTCCAGTCAGTTGGGCATGATGTTGTCTTCCATATTTCTTGGCAGAGCCTTGTAAGTATGGTAACAGCTGCATCAGATTGCTGCAATACTTCTATAAGAATGCTATCAATGCCGGTGCTTTGTTCTTTGATAAGGCTTTCAATGCTGCTTCAACTTCTTCTTTCATCACCAATGGTTCCCGATCATAAGGTACAGGTTGAAACGGCTGTTGGTCCACTTGACCTTTATCATATAAAAACTCTGTATATTCCTTCCACCTTTTCTTGATCTTCTCAGCATCATTCAACATAGAACCTTGAGCATCTTGTAACATTCCAATTCGAGGCTGGAACTTTTTCTTTGACTCTCGTAGCTTTAGGAAAGCCAATCTTGTTCTTCCTCTAATAGTTTCTGCTTCTATTTCCTTGCAAGTGTCATTGTAGTACTTTTCCTTGTCCTGTCTTGCTGTACATTGGAAATCTCTGTTGAGTTCTGCGATTGTCTTTCTTTCTCCTCTGGCTTTAGCCTCTCTGCATTTCTGGGCAATTTTCAGAGTTTCTTCCGTCATCCATTTTGGCCGTTTTTGCTTTTTCACCTTTTGTAGAGACTTCTCGCTTTCTTCCAACACAACCTTCTTGATCTAAGAACATAAGAACATAAGATATGCCATACTGGGTCAGACCAAAGTCCATCAAGCCCAGTATCCTGTTTCCAACAGTGGCCAATCTAGGTCATACGTACCTAGCAGTTTCCCCAAAAGACACAGGTTCTGCAATGCTTGTACTAGGTCAAGCATTGATATCCTGGGTCCCTTCTTAATAATGGTTTATGGACCTTTCCTCCAGGAACTTGTCCAAACCTTTTTTAAACCCAGCTACACTAACAGCCTTTACTACATCCTCCGGTAACAAATTCCAGAGTTTGATTACACGTTGAGTGAAAAATATTATCCTTTATTAGTCTTAAATAGTTTACCCTGTAGCTTCATTGCATGTCCCCTGGTCTTCCTATATTCTGATAACGTAAACAGTCGATCTACGTTTACCCGTTCCACTCCGTTCATTAATTTATAGACTTCTATCATATCTCCCCTCAGCCGTCTCTTTTCCAGGTTAAAGAGCCCTAACCCTTTTAACCTTTCTTCATAGGAGTATCCTTCCATCCCCTTTACCATTTTGGTGGCTCTTCTCTGAACCTTTTCTAATAATGCTATATCCTTTTTAAGATACGGTGACCAGAATTGCACACAATATTCATGGTGCGGTCTCACCATGGAACGGTATAGAGGCATTATAATATCTTTTGTTTTATTTTCCATTTTATTGTCCTCTGTGATTTCTATACTTGGCTCTGCAGGTCCATTTTCTGCAGACAGCATTCTGTTTAGGCTTTCCTGTACATAGTCCTTTACTGTTTCATTACTCATTTTAGCCCACATTGAGGTTGTGTGAGCTTGCCATGTTCGCCCATATGCTTCGCGACAGATACTGAAGAGATCTCTGGTGGCTGAGGCGATAGAGGCATGACAGTGATGTCATTGAGAGCTGAGCATTTCATTGGTTCTTTGTCTCCACCAATCTGCTGTTAGGAGAACATAATCCACTTGTCTGGACTGGTCTAGCAGGATTCAAGGAAAGGACATTA
The DNA here is from genome assembly GCA_033557465.1 of Ichthyophis bannanicus. Classification (NCBI taxonomy): domain Eukaryota; kingdom Metazoa; phylum Chordata; class Amphibia; order Gymnophiona; family Ichthyophiidae; genus Ichthyophis; species Ichthyophis bannanicus. The sequence continues at coordinate 371,253,500 of CM066031.1, forward strand.
TCTGGTAAATAAAATGTCACCTTAACTTCCTTGCTTTTAGAAGATGATCTTTTGGTAACCCAATGAAAAACAGTTCATCAAATTTAATGGCAATGGAGCTGCAAATGGTTAACTTCAAGTAGTACTACTACTAATCATTTGTATAGCTCTATAAGCATTATCATGGGTGTAGTGGAGCTTGGTAGCCCCTGCAGAAATTTGTCAGGTGGCAACGTGGTATCTCTTTCCACTTTTGTCGAGCATTACATATAGGTATAAGACACAGTCCCTGTTCATCAGAGCTTATAATCTAATCAGTATGAATAAACATCGCAAAACTGGGGACTAGACTATAAGAACATAAGATATGCCATACTGGGTCAGACCAAGGTCCATCAAGCCCAGTATCCTGTTTCCAACAGTGGCCAATCTAAGTCATACGTACCTAACGGTTTCCCCAAAAGACACAGGTTCCACAATGCTTGTACTGGGTCAAGCATTGATATACTGGGTCCCTTCTTAATAATGGTTTATGGGCCTTTCCTCCAGGAACTTGTCCAAACCTTTTTTAAACCCAGCTACACTAACAGCCTTTACTACATCCTCTGGTAACGAATTCCAGAGTTTGATTACACGATGAGTGAAAAAATATTTTCTTTTATTAGTCTTAAATAGTTTACCCTGTAGCTTCATTGCATGTCCCCTAGTCTTTCTATATTCTGATAACGTAAACAATCGATCTATGTTTACCCATTCCACTCCATTCATTAATTTATAGACTTCTATCATATTGTACACCGCTTTAATGCCTCACGCCTAGGCGGTATATCAAATGTTGTAAATAAAGATAAAACCTTTTTTAAATCCAGCTAGACTACATCCTCCGGTAACAAATTCCAGAGTTTGATTACACGTTGAGTGAAAAAATGTTTTCTTTTATTAGTCTTAAATAGTTTACCCTGTAGCTTCATTGTATGTCCCCTAGTCTTTCTATATTCTGATAAAGTAAACAATTGATCTACGTTTACCCGTTCCACTCCGTTCATTAATTTATAGACTTCTATCATATCTCCCCTCAGCCGTCTCTTTTCCAGTTTAAAGAGCCCTAACCTTTTTAGCCTTTCTTCATAGGAGTATCCTTCCATCCCCTTTACCATTTTGGTAGCTCTTCTCTGAAACTTTTCTAATAACGCTATATCCTTTTTAAGATACGGTGACCAGAATTGCACACAATATTCAAGGTGCGGTCTCACCATGGAACGATACAGAGGCATTATAATATATTTTATTTTATTTTCCATTTCTTTCCTTATGATACCTAGTATTCTATTTGCTCTCTTGGCCGCTGCTGCACACTGGGCCAAGAGTTTCAACATGTTATCCACAATGATGCCTAAATCTTTTTCCTGGGTGGTGGTTCCCAATGTGGAACCTTGCAACTTGTAACCATAGTTTGGGTTCTTCCCTAGGTGCATAACTTTGCAATTGTCCACATTAAATTTCAGCTGCCATTTTGATGCCCAGTCTTCCAATTATCAAGATCCTCTTGCAATTTTCCACAATCCTCTTGGGTTTTAACAACTTTAAATAGTTTTGTGTCATCTGCAAATTTGATATCCTCACTTGCTATTCCCTTTTCCAGGTCATTTATGAATATGTCAAAATGCAGCGGACCCAGCACATATCCTTGTGGTACACCACTATTCACCTTTCTCCATTGGGAAAATTGGCCATTTAGCCCTATCCTCTGCTTTCTATCTTTTAACCAGTTCCTGATCCACAATAGTATACTTCCTCCTATCCCATGACTCTTTAGTTTTGCCAAATGTCTCTGATGAGTGACCTTGTCAAAGGCTTTCTGAAAGTCCAGATACACTATATCAACTGACTCACCTTTGTCCACCTATTTAGTCACACCTTCAAAAAAACATAACAGATTAGTAAGACAAGATCTTCCTTGTCTAAAGCCATGTTGGCTGTCTCCCATTAGGCCATGACTATCTACATGCTGAGTAATTTTGTTCTTTATGATGGTTTCTACCATTTTTCCCGGTACTGACGTCAGGCTCACCGGTCTGTAGTTTCCCGGATCACCCCTGGAACCCTTTTTAAAAATTGGCGTTACATTGGTGATCCTCCAATCTTCAGGTATTACAGATGATTTTAATGAAAATTCACAGATTACTAATAGCAGGTCTGCAATCTCATATTTCAGTTCTTTCAGCACCCTTGGATGTATACCGTCCGGCCCAGGTGATTTGCTCCTCTTCAATTTATCTAATAGTTGTAATACATCTTCCCGTTTATCTATATTTCCTTCAATTCTTCCGCACCTTTAAATAGCACTTCAGTCATGGGTAACATCCCTACATCTTCCTCAGTAAAGACCGAAGCAAAGAATTCATTCAGTCTCTCCACTATCACCTTGTTGCCTCTTAGTGCCCCTTTAACCCCTCTATCATCTAATGGACCAACTGACTCTCTCATAGGTTTTTTGCTACGAATGTACTTGAAAAAGTCTTTTATTTTGCATTTTTGCTTCCACAGCAAGCTTCTTCTCAAATTCTCCCTTTTCCTGCCTTATCAATGCCTTGCATTTGACTTGCCAGTGCTTGTGCTGTTTCCAGGTTTCGTCATTTGGCTCTTTTTTTCCATTTCCTAAAAGATGCTTTTTTGGCAACAACAGCCTCTCTGACCTCACCTTTAAACCATGCTGGCAGTTTTTTGGACTTCCTTCCACTTTTCTTAAAGCGTGGAATACAGCTGGTCTGGATTTCCAAGATAGTAGTTTTCAACAACACCCAAGCTTGATGTAAGTCTTTAACCTTTGTAACTGCTCCTTTTAGTTTTTTCTTAACTATTTTCCTCATTTTATCATAGTCTCCCTTTCAAAAGTTAAAAGGTAGTACTGTGGATTTCCTTACTATCCCTCCTCCACTAATTAAATCTAAGGCGATCATGCTATGATCACTATTGCCAAGTGGTCCCAACACCCTTATCTCTTGCACTAGATCTGGTGTTCCACTAAGGACTAGGTCTAATATGGCTTCCCCTCTGGTCAGTTCATGAACCGGCTGCTCCAAGAAGCAGTCATTTATTTCATCTAGGAACTTTATCTCCCTAGCATGTCCTGCCGTGACACTGACCCAGTCGATACCGGGGTAATTGAAATCACCCATTATTATTACCGCGCTGTAACTTTTGTTAGCTTCCTTGATTTCTTTGAGCATTTCATCATCCATTTGTTCATTCTGGCCAGGTGGTCGATAGTACACCCCCACTGCCATTGTCTTCCCCTTTTTACATGGAATTTCAATCCATAGAGATTCTACAGCAGATTTTGTTTCCTGCATAACTTTAATCCTTTCTGACTCAATGCCCTCTCTAACATAGAGCGCAACCCCTCCACCAATTTGACCAGCTCTATCATTACCATATAGTTTGTACCCAGGTATAACAGTGTCCCACTGGTTGTCCTCCTTCCACCATGTCTCTGATATTCCAATCATATCTAACCTCTCATTTAGTGCTATATATTCTAACTCTCCCATCTTATATTTTAGACTTCTAGCATTTGCATACAAGCATTTTAGAGACTGTATTTTATTCATATTAATCTGGCTATTGGTAGACATGGGTAATTTGGTATCTTTAAGCTCTGTCTGCTCCATACTCTAGGGCATTTGGGCTACTTTATGTTAAGATACACATAAGTAGAGCGTTCAGTACTTCTCTTTTTCTAAATATATAAAAATATTATATCTAATCTCCAGGAACAAGCAGGAATGTAGTCTTCACATATGGGTGACATCGGGTACTGATGGAGCCTGCACAGGAAGCTCCCCAGCTACCAATAGGAAAGCTTTTGGGAGCAATCCACCACGCCTGTGCTCGTGCTTTCCCGCTCTTCCATCGTACTCTCCTCAGTTCTTCTTTTTCTGCAGAGTCCACAGGACCTCACCCTGTTACCACTGAAGAATTATCACATACCTTCCTTTTTCTGCTTAATTTCAGTATCGATCGATACTACTTTCTTCTTTCTTCTTTATTTTTAAAAAAAGTGGGATTTTTCTCTGAGGGCCTCGTGTCCTGCGGGCTTTGCCCACCCCCCTTTCCATCATGGAAAAGCCTGCTAGCAGCTTCAAAAAATACACAAAATGTTCAGGCACCATATCGATTACTGATAAGTACGATTGGTGCCTTAAATGCCTTGGACCCGACCACATCCCTCAAGAGTGCTCCCTATGCAAACAAATGACCAAAAGTGGCCTGGGGAACTGGGCCAAATAGTTCAGAGAGCATTTTCCTTCAGACACAGTATTGTTGGCCTCGACTTCTTCAAGAGTGTCTTCTAAACATTCTAAGGAGTCCAGACATGCGGAGAAGAAATCAAAAGAAGCCGCCTTCTCTGTCTTGCCATCAAAAAGATAAGTCTAGACCCCGGGAACCCTTGGAGACTCCAAAGGAACCGAGCCATAAGTCCAAGGACTCCTCCGGTAAGCTTTGGGAATTAAGAGAACATTTCCGCTTGCACTGAGAATCGTCCAGGACTTCAGACTCAAGCCATAGGTCCAAGCATCCCTGGTGGGAGGACTTGTCTTTCAAAGCCCTGATGGGGGTTTGAGAGGTACCCGGGGCTTCGGCCTCTGCGGAACCCCGTATGCCGGACACTGTATGGTTGCACAATTAGTAAGTTATCTGCTCTTATATTCACCACTTGAAACTAAGAAAAAAAAATCCCTTTACAAATAGCTGTGTGTTTTTGACTGAGACCTGTGTACACTTTATTAGCTTGGTTTGGCAAAAAAAAAAAATTTTTTTCTTAGTTTCAAGTGGTGAATATAAGAGCAGATAACTTACTAATTGTGCATCAGTAGTGATTGCTCTGTGATTTGACCGATAGTGTTGTAAAAAAAGGACACTGTACGGTGGCACCCAGCCCTGTTCTATCTATGGACCAGGCTAAGGTCCTTTCCAAGGTACCACTGACAGCCCCGGAGTATCGGCTAGTGGCACCGACCTCGATCCCCCAGCAGCCATCCCTGATGGTACTATCGACATCGAAGCAGGGCCCTCAAGACACCAACACTTGGGTTCCGGTATCGATACCACCACCACCAACAACAGATGCCTCCTGGATGCTGCAGGGCTTCAACCCTGAGGATATCGAGAGGCATCAACGTGACATTCGACATCGGCACCAGAGTCTGATTACGATGTATCCAATTCTGATCACCGATCGCTGGACTACAATGACCTTCGGGACTTCACATTGGAACCCTCAACCACCATCGGCCAATACCCAAAGAAAATCCCCTCATGAGGGTTCATGGTCAACTACCCCAAGTCTGACCTCCAGCCCTCTCAACAGCCGGAGTTCTTAGCGGGCCCTCCTAGACAGCACTAGGGCTCGGGGCTTTCGCCCGATGAATTGCCTGCAGAGGTTGACAGCCTTAGTCCGCAATACCCAGAAGCGGCGTCAGGTGACGGCCTGGGGGATGCTAAATGGTCATATGGTCTTGACTGTCCATGTCACTTTCGTGGTCCATCTGTCGATGAGACAAGCTCAATGGACTCTGAGGATGCAGTGGAAGCAAGCCACTCGCCGCCTCCAAGACCGGGTGGCGGTCAGTGTGCCTCTCTTCCAATCCCTGCACTGGTGGTTGGAGCTGCAGAACTTGCACAAGGGTCTTCCTTTTCAGGCATCATCCCTCCACCCCCCTCAGAGGACGCTGACGATGAATGCGTCCAAGCTAGTCTGGGGGACTCAACTGGACAGCCTGCATGTGCAGGCCTGTGGTCAAGCAGGAGAGGTGGCACCAGATCAATTTCTTGGAACTCCGGGTATTCTATTTACCTTTGGCTAACCAATCTGTACTTATTCAGACAGGCAAACCAAGTGGCAATGAATTATGCCAACAAGCAGGGCAGCGTGGGGTCGTACCTCCTGTTCTGGGAAGTGGTCCCCTTCTGAAATCTGCCTGTCTGCCCGGGGAATTCAACTCCCTGGTGGACTAGTTGAGCTGTGTCCTCCAGCCACACGAGTGGACCCTCAACAAAGAGGTTGTGGGGCGGAACTTTCGGGACTAGGGTACTCCCTCAATAGATCTCTTTGCCACCCCACACAATGCCCAGGTGGGTCAGTTCTTCTCCAGGGTCGCATCTAGTGGCTGGCTGGCTGGCTGGCTTTGGATGACTTCCTCATACAATGGGGAGCAGGCCTGCTCTACGCCTTTCCTCCCATTCTGCTCGTGGCAAGGACCTTGCTGAAGCTGCAGACCTGGAGGGGCATGATGATTTTCATTTCCCCGTATTGGCCCGGCAGCCATGGTTCCCACTGCTGCTCCAGCTCTTTCAGAGGGAGCCTTTATGACTGGGCTCTGCCTTGGATTTTATTTCTTGGGAGGACGGGACCTCGTTGCATCCCAGCATCCAGTCCTTGGCTGTCACGGATGGATGTTGAGCAGATAGTCCTCTCAGAGCTCAGCCTTCTCAAAGATGTTACGGAAGTCCTGGCCTCCCACAAGTCTTCTACGCAAAGGTTTTATGCCTTTAAGTGACGGAGATTCTCCTCCTAATGCACAGACTGGGCCCTGGATTCCTTCTCCTGCACTGTGGACAGGTTGCCTTTTGGACTCAGGTCTCCAGTCCAATTCTGTTAGAGTCCACCTTAGCACAATTAGGGCCTACCATCACAACACGTGGGGGAAGCCCATCTCAACTCAGCCCCTGGTGGTTCACTTTATGTGGGGTTTACTCCTTTCTAAACCTCCAGTCAAGCCCTTGCCAGTGGCTTGGAACCTTAACGTGGTTCTGGTGCAGCTCTTGTTTGCTCCCTTTGAGCCTCTTGCTTCTTGCCCTCTGAAGTTCCTGACCTGGAAGGTCTTGTTCCTGATGGTGGTCACTTTGGCACACCATGTTAGTGAACTCCAGGCCTTGATGGCTCACCCGCTGTACACCAGGTTCCACCATAATAGCTTTGTCTTGCTCACGCATCTGCATTTCCTGCTAAAGGCAGTCTCTGCTTTCCACTTCTATCAGTCAGTCGTTCTGCTGACTTTCTTCCCCAGGCCTCATGCCAGTAGAGAGGAGGTGGTACTGCACATGTTGGACTGCCAGCATGCCTTAGCCTTCTACCTCCAGTTGACGAAAACCTATCCAGTTGTAAGTCCACCCAGCTGTTTCTTTAATCCTAGCAAGCTGGGGGTTGCCATCTCAAAATGTACTCTGTCGATTTGGCTAGCAGACTGCATCTCTTTTGCTTATGCCCAGGCAGGCCTCAGCCTTGTTGGTCATGTCATGGCTCACAATGTCAGAACCATGGCTGCATTGGTGGCCAACTTGTGCTTGGTCTCCATGGAGGAGATCTACAGGGCTGCAATATGGTCTTCTGTCTACACTTTCACAGCTTATTACTGTCTGGATGGGGATTCCCAACGCAACAGCAACTTCGGACAAACAGTATTCATGCATCTCTTTGGGAATTAGGTTCCACTCCTTCCCACTGGCCCTTATATCCGTTCAGGCTACCTAAAAATTGTATTCCTCTGTGATGCTGTACGCTGAAGATGCTGAATCAGTTGAATCCCCTAGATGGACTACCTATGCTGTTCTGTTGTTCTCCGGTTCTGTTGCCCTTGTTTGGGTTTTTGGCCTTCTTAGTTTTTGATAGCCTGTAGTTTGGGAGTCCCATACAGGAGGACTTACTTCCTGCTTGTCCATGGAGAAAGTGTAGTTATTTACCTGTAGCAGGTGTTCTCCGTGGACAACAGGAATAAGTCCTCACAACCCTCACATCTCTTCTGGGAGTTGTTTTTTGTGCTACATCTTTGTATTCTACTGGAGAAGATGGTGCTGCTGCAGGCAAGAAGGCAGGCATGCATGTGCGATGGAGCCTCCCAAAAGCTTCTTGAAAGCTGGGGATCATTCCCATGTGGGGCTCCATTGGTGATGCCACCCATACATAAGGACTTATTCCTGCTGTCCATGGAGGACACCTGCTACAGGTGAGTATGCTATTCAGTGAACACGGTCTACTCACAGACTCCAGGATGTAATATCTGCCACAGTTCCCCTCTGAGACAATGTCCTAGTGGATTTTCCATTCCAATTTGGCCAAAAGATTACTCTTTCAAATTACTCCCTGTCAAAAACTACTCATGACAGATGTGTCCAAAGTGAACTGGAGAGCCCATGTAGTCCTCACAGGAGAGTCTCTATCAGGTCAATTTCCTGGAGCTGAGAGCAGTTTCAAACACTCTAAAGGCTTTCAGATATTGGTTAGCCAATAAGATATAGTTATCATTCAAACAGACAACCAGTTCTACATCAACAAGTAGGGAGGCACTGGGTCATACCTCTTCTGTTGGGAGACAGTGACAATGTGGAACTGCACCATCTAGCATGGGATAATGCTCAGGGCCACTTACCTGGCTAGTGAGGACAGACAGGTTGAGCCTTGTCCTTCATCCTCATGAATGGACCCTGAACAGGAGAGTTGCTCAGAGTATCTTTCAAGAGTGGGGAATCCCCTTGATAAATTTGTTTGCCACTCCTGCCTCAGTTCTTCTCCGGGATGGAGACACAATTCAAAATAGCCTCAGATGTCTTCCTTCTCAGTTTGGGGAGGATCTCCTATATGCATATCCTCGTATACCTCTGAGAGTGAAGATTCTCTTGAGACTCGGACATGACCATGATCCTCATAGCCCTTTACTGGCCCAGACATCCATGGTTGCTTCCTCTTCTTGAACTTTCCATCAGGGAATCTGTTCATCTGGGCTCTTCACCAAGCCTGATAATCACTCAAGACTGTGGGATGATGTTGTACCCCAACAAGTCTCTAGCCCTCATAGCTTGGACGTTGAGGGGTTAACCGTGTTCTCCCTGAGCTTGTCAGTTGTTGTGGTCAATGTCCTCTTAGCTTCTAGGAGAGATTCCATTCAAACATCGCATGGAAGAGTTTTGCTGTCTTGTGTATGGAAAAGCCCTAGATCCTTTCTTGTGTCTCACACAAAAACTGTTTGAATATCATCCATATTTGCCAGAAACTGGCCTGAAGACCAACTTGGTTAGGGTAAACCTTAGTGCATTTGGTGCTTATCACCATCATGAAGAAGGTAAATCTATCTCTCTACAGCCATTAGTTGTTGGCTTCATGCTGGGTTTGCTTCTAATGAAACCTCCCCTTAACTTGTTTTTGACTCGACTGATTAAATTTCCTTTCAAATCACTGGATACCTGTGATCTGAGGTTTCTGACCTGGAAAATCATATGTTTGGTGGCAATATCCCCAGCATGCAGAGTTAGCAAGTTCCAGGCTCTAGTAACAGGTCCACCTATTCTAAATTTTATAACAATAGGGTGATTTTGCGTCCTCATTCTAATCTTCTTCCTAAGGTTGTGTCAGCCTTCGACCTTAATCATTCAGTAGTCCTTCCAACTTTTTCCCCCAAAACCCATGCTCACAAAGTGTAAAGCAAATTACACATGCTGGACTGCAAGAGAGCCTTGGCCTTCCATGTGATGTGGATTAAAGGCCATTAAAGTTCACCCAACATTTTGTTTCTTTTGACCCTGACAGTCTGGGGGCTGCTGTCAACAAATGTATGCTTTCAGTTTGACTAGTGGAATGTATCTTTTTCTCTTATGCTCATGCTGGTTTGGCTAGAAGGTCATGTCAGTGTTCATAATGTCTGAGCCACAGCTGCATCAGTGGCCAACTTGAGATTATCCTCCATGGAAGAGATCTTCAGGGCTGCAATATGGACTTCTGTCCACAAATTCACATCTCACTATTGTTTAGAAAGGGACTCCCAAAGTGGCAGCAGCTTCATCCAGTCCGTTCTTCAGAATCTGTTTGAGAAATAGAATCATTCCCCACTAGGCCTAGTTATTTTCTGTTCCAGGCAGCCTGTTTAATTAAAAAAAAGAAGAAGAAAAATCTGTTAAATATATATAAAACTCCAAAATGGCCTGTTGCCACCAAAAACATCTATTATCCAGTATCAACTTGTGACACCAGTTTTTCCTCTTGTCTTCTGGTGCATCTTGTAGCTAGGGAATCCCATATGTGAGCACTTATCCTGCTTGTCCATGAAGAAAACAGAGATACTTACCTGTAGTAGGGTGTTCTTTGTAGACAGCAGGATAGGTTTTCACAGCCCTCCCTCCTCCCCTTGGAGATGTATTCTACCTTCAGCTAGTAACTAACTGAGGAGATGAGGGGCACTGGTGGCAGATGGGAATGGGTGTGCAGGCATGTTAGAGCTGCTCAAAAGCTTCTAGAATAAGTTGGGAGAAGTTTCCCTTTGATGATATTACCCATATGTGAGGACAGACACATACAAGTAAATAACTGTTTTACTGTAATGTTTTTGTTTAACCTTTTAAAAAATTAAACTAAATGTTGCCTTTGTTTAATTTATGTGAGAATGTTTTTGATGAAAATTCTTCCTATTTTTCTCAGGATTTTCAAGATGTTGAAGAACCTATGGTGCTGCATGTTGATGCCACTGAATCTAATGAACCTAGTCAAACCCAGAGATTACATGAGTATTTAGAAAAGAATGTGGATGAGAAGGCAAAGCAACCACTTGTAAAAAGCCAGCCCATTTACAAGCCTAAGTTAGAGCCATCTTTGAAATGGAAGAATCTTGGCCTCGATAGTTCTTATGAGTAAGTATTCATTTCAGTAATGGAATTTTACAACATTAAATTACTCAGTTCCATTTGCTCCATAAAATATGCAAAGCAGTGATGTAAGTTCCAATAAGGGACCCCCAAGCAAAATTTTGCTGAGGGCTCCCAGTTGTCTCGGTGGCACCCCCCCCCCCCCCAGTGGTGGTGGCAAACTTATTTGATGATCTTTGTGCGCTGCCTTCCTTCTTGTAAGTTTATCACATGTCCAGCAGCTGTTCCCTGCTGGGCCGAAGTCTTGCAGTTCGGCTGTTATCGTGAGACTTCAGCCTGGCGGGGAACAAACACTGGACATGAGGCAAACTTACAAAAGCAGAGGCAGCATGGCAAAGATGATCGAGTAGATTTGCCACGCTGCCTTACCGCCACTGTGCAGGCCCCCTTTCTGCTCGTGCCCCCCTGCATTGCAGGGTGTGCATGGGCAGAATTTATGCCACTGATGCAAAGGTATTTCAATTAAATAACTTAAACTCCAAGATTTTGATCTTAATATTGTGCAGGTCAGACTGGTTAAATTATGACCTGAATAGAACCACCCTAACTCTAGAGTCATGGGGCGGCATTTTTGAAGGCATTTACATGGGTAATTGCCCTAGTTTATTTATTTATTTATTTTATTTATTTACATTCTCTTATATACCGCGCTATTCTGCATCAGTGTGGTTTACATTGAACAAACTGAAATTACATTGAACAGGGCATTATAACTTGGAGATAACTATTTTACAGGGAACATGGGCTATGGAGGGTTAAGTGGCTTGCCCAAGACCACAAGGAGCACCTGTGGGACTAGAAACCCCAGTCCTTCCGGCCCAAGGTTGCTGTCCTCTAGTGGGATTTGAACCCCCGACCTTCCGGCCTGAAGTACCTTGCCCCAACCACTAAGCCACTCCTCCACTCCTTGTAAATGCCTTATCCAGGATTTTTGAAAGGCACCTACACAGGTAGTGCCTTTCGAAAATCCTGGATAAGTCCCTAACGCACCCAGATGCTATGCGGTTACTATCGGGGTATGTTAGGGGCGTTCTGGGGTGGAGGAAAAGGCTAAATAGATAGCAGCGATTTTCAATGCTATCCGCTTAGTCCTCTGCGCCTTAAAGATAGGCAAAGTTTTCCTTGCCACCTTTAACGTGCAAGGGCTAAGCGGGTAGCATCAAAAATCGCTGCTACCCGTTTAGCCTAGGCGGTTCTGGGTACATCCTGCATAACCCAGATTTTCACTTCTGTCGCCACGGAAGTGAAAATCTGGGTTAAGGGGGTCGGCGGGAAGGCTATGCACCGACACAGCGCATAGCCTGCCTAACTCAAAATCGTGCCCATGGACTTTAGGAGGAATGACTTCAAAATAATGAGTGATTTTATTGAGGAGGCCCCATCGGGAATCTAAGAACTAAAATATATTGAAGAAGTTTGGTCAGCAATCAAAGGGAACATTGAGAAAAGTAACAAATCTACTGTATGTGTAAAGCTGGTTAACAAAAGGAAGAGTTTATTTAGATTTCTATACTACTTACTTGCTAATGAGCACGGAACATGATTTACAATATATATATATACTATATGTACATACAGACACACACAATAAAATAATAAAATACAAGTTGAAAAAAGCATGCTGTTAGCATTGCACAAAGGCATGTTTCACTAACAGAGAGAACCCAAGCACTGATATGTCCACATTTTGACTACAGTAACAGAATACTATATGGTCTCCCCAAGAAAACCCTAAAGCCATTACAACTTGCCCAAAACATGGTTGCACGTACAATAATGCGAGCCAAAAGATCAGAGCACATTACACCCATCTTGTTCCAACTCCACTGGCTTCCGATACTTCAGAGAATCAAATTCAAAGCCCTTATGATCATTTTCAAAATCATAAACAGCATAGCACCAACATACCTCAGCACACTGATAAACCTCCAGCAACACTCAAGAACAACAAGAGACAACTTGAAAAACACCCTATCCACCCCAAAAAATGTAAGAAAAGTAAATCAATCAACAACCAATAGAGCATTCTCACTCTATGCACCTGCCATTTGGAATAATCTATCTAATACTCTAAGGGAAATCAAAGACGTCACTCAGTTTAGGAAACGTCTCAAAACACTCATCTTCACAGACTACTATCAATGTCCTCAACTCCCATAGATATCACAATACCACTGGTTGACATTTCAAGGACACTCCCCAGTTCCTAACTATTACGCCACACTCCCTCATGTAAATCACCCTTAACCACCAATGATACTCTTCATGTAAATAGTTAATGCATGCTTCTGTTATTGTTAACTAACTGTTCCTGAGCGGTCCTCCAGTTTAGTCCTCCACATCCGAGTTGTGCACCTCCTCCTGCAGCACGGAGACTGGACCAATCAGAATCCTTTTCTCATGACATATCCTGCTGGAGCTTCCCTCAGCCCCCCAGTGTGTCCAGTCTCCGTGCAGCAGGAGAACGTGTGAGCCTGGTGCTGGGCTCACTTAGTGCTTTTGGGTTCCCTAGTTAGTGTTAGGGGGTTTCTATTTTATTTTGTTTCTGTGGTATAATTTTGCTTTTCTTTAATTTCTCACCTTCAGTATCTGCGGGGGGGTCGATTGAGGAGCCAAGCCTGCACTTTCCTTCTCCCGGCCGTCTGTACGGGGGCTGAAGGCAGCGACGTTGTAGATCTCCCTCCTGGACTGTACGGAGGTGCGATCTTGATTGGCAGCCCTGTTTCTGGCTCTGCACGCTGGCTGTAAGCTGTTCACAGCTCTAGCGTGCTGCTGCCTGCCATTTGCTTTCTTCCCGCAGCTCCGGGCTGTCTGGCAGTGCTCCCTTCATTCGGCGGTTCGTCGCCGTTCGGCCCTCCGAGGTTAAGGGGTGAGTTTTGCAGATCAATTTCTTTGATTTCTTTTGTTTTTTCTTTTGCTGATCGCGCGGCTCCGTTTTTTTATTTTTCCCGCCGTTTTCTCTCTTCTCTCTACGGTGCCGGCGGCCATTTTGTTCTTTTCCCGCTGTTTTTATCGGGTGCCTGGGCTCTCTGTTACGGCTTTCAGTGGCTGTCGGCTAGATCCTTGTTCCTGGGCTTTGCTTTCCTGAGGCTGGTGGTTTAAAAAAAACAAAACTCCTATTCTCAGGTCTTGGTCCCATTGTGTTTCTTGGTAGGCCTTGCTTGCTGCTGGGACCTCGTGATCCACCGGCTCCATGTCTTCCAGGCCGCAATGCTTGGTCTGTGGGTCCCGCAGGGGGGCTCTGTCGGATTCAGGAGTTTGTAAAAGTTGTGCGTCAGTCTCTCCTGACTTTGAGCCGCCAATTGAAGGCAAATCTCTGCAGGGCAGGATCCTCCTGCCCAGCAGATGGACGCAGCGGTGTCCCCGTGTCCTCCGGCTCCTCTTTCCCCGGGGGCGTCCCGGGGGCAGGGGGCGCTCTTGTCCGAGCCTATCTCTACACCTTCCTCGTTTGATTTTTCTCCTGATTTTGTCCTTTTGATGCATCAGGCTTTTCGCTTGGGCCGTCTGGGTAAGCTGTCAGATGCCGGACCTTCTCAGTTGCCCCTGCTCTCATGTTTGGGTGAGGATGACCAGCGGCCGGTCCCCAAACCTCCTAAGCGCTCGCGACTCGCCTTGGAGAGTGATGACGTCGACTGGCCAGACCCGGAACTGGCGGTAGGGGCCGACGACGTGGTTGACGAGCTGGAAGAGGGGGAAATCCCCGATCCCGAGGACCAGGCCCGGATCATTCACGTGTTTCGCAGAGAGGAATTAGTCCCGTTGATTACGGAGTCTCTGCGGGCGCTTAATTTGGCCTCAGTTTCTTCGGTGGAGGAGGAAGGTCTGGAGGATCCTCTCATACAAGCCGTCCGTGATTCTCAGGTGGTTTTTCCTGTGCATCGCGTGGTAGCGCAGATGATTCAGACTGAGTGGGATCAGCCCGAAGCCGGTTTGAAGGGTATTCGTACAATGAACCGGTTGTATCCTTTAGCGGACAAGGATAAGGATAGGTTTAAGTCGCCGCGCGTTGATGCCCTGGTATCCGCAGTTACCAAAAAGACCACGATTCCTGTCGAAGGTAGCGCGGCTTTGAAGGATTCTCAGGATAAGAAAGTGGATGGCTTGTTAAAGCAGGCCTTTGAAACTAATGCCTTGGCTCTGCAGGCGTCGATTTGTGGCGCCTGGGTGGCTAGAGCCTGTTTAAGATGGGCTCAAAGGTTAGGGCATGACCCCGGCGTAGACCAGGATAAATTGTCGGAAGCGACCCGTTTGGAATCTGGTTCGGCGTACTTGGCGGATGTTCATTATGATTTGATTAGAACATTGGCTAATAGTATGGCTTCTTTGGTTGCGGCTCGCAGGTCGATTTGGTTGAGGAATTGGGCCGCTGACATTTCGTCCAAGTCCCGCCTCAGTAAGTTGCCTTTTAAGGGAAAGTTGTTGTTTGGCGAGGATCTGGATAAGCTGGTGAAAGATCTGGAGGACTCGAAGGGGGGTCGCCTGCCAGAAGACAAGCCAAAGCCTGGTTGTTATTCTTCGGGCCCTCGTGGTCCGTCTCGGGACTTTCGGCGGTTTCGCTCTTCCCGTTTGTGGAGTTCCCAGCGCGCTAGATTTGGGTACCGCTCTCAAGGCTTTCGCGGCTTCCGGGGAGCCGGCAGAGGGTTTTCCGCGACCGCCTCTTCGCCTTCTTCCTCTTTCTCCCGAAAGCCGCAATGACGCCAGACGACTTCCCGAGGTCTGTCCAGTTATCGGTGGGCGGCTCTGGGATTTTCTTCCTGCCTGGTCTTGGCTAACTTCGGATCAGTGGGTCTTGGAGGTGATCCGGGACGGCTATGCCCTGGAGTTTGCTCGTCCTCTTCGCGAGTCCTTCGTCCTTTCTCCCAGCAGGGGTCCTTTCAAGGAGGCGGCGATTCGTCTGACTTTGGATCGTCTTCTCGCCTTGGGGGCGGTGGTTCCCGTCCCGGCGGCAGAGCGCGGGCTGGGACGCTATTCTATTTATTTCGTGGTGCCAAAGAAAGATGGCTCTCTCCGTCCCATCCTAGATCTCAAGGGAGTCAATCGTTGTCTCCGCGTGCCTCATTTCCGCATGGAAACCCTGCGATCCGTCATCGTCGCGGTGCGTCAGGGGGAGTTTCTCACTTCTCTGGATCTGTCTGAGGCTTATTTGCACATTCCTATTCGGGTGGTGCATCAGCGTTTCCTGCGTTTCGCGTTCCCATGGGGGCACTTTCAGTTTCAAGCCCTGCCCTTCGGATTAGCAACGGCGCCGCGTACGTTCACCAAGGTCATGGTGGTGGTGGCCGCAGCCTTGCGCAAGGAGGGGGTTCTCGTCCACCCCTATCTAGACGATTGGTTAATTCGAGCAAAGTCCGAGGAGGAGAGCGTGCTGGCTACCCAGAGAGTGGTGTCTCTTCTGCAGTCTCTCGGCTGGGTGGTCAATGCGAAGAAAAGTCACTTAGTGCCGACGCAGTGTCTCGAATATCTCGGCGTTCAGTTCGACACTGCGAGAGGTTTAGTTTGCTTACCTTCCCGGCGGGTCCAGGTCTTGCTTGATCTCGTGCGCTCTTTCCTCGGGATGCCCGCTCCTTCGGCTTGGTGGTACCTGCGACTTTTGGGAACGATGGCGGCTACTCTAGAGGTGGTTCCCTGGGCCAGATTTCACATGCGTCCGCTCCAGCGGGCCCTATTGCGTCGTTGGTCAAACCAGATGGATTCGCTCAGCAGGCGGTTGCCTTGCCCGATCCGGGTTCGTCGGGCGCTACAGTGGTGGAGGTGCCCCGGCACATTGCAAGCGGGTCTTCCCCTAGAACAGCCTCGGTGGGTACCGGTGATAACGGATGCCAGTCTGCTCGGCTGGGGTGCCCACTGCGAGGGTTGCTTTGCGCAGGGGAGCTGGTCAGTCCAGGAAGCCTCCTGGTCAATCAACCGTCTCGAGCTTCGGGCGGTGAGGAGAGTGCTGGGAGCCTTCGAGACGACTCTTCAGGGTCGAGCGGTCCGGGTGCTCTCGGACAATTTGGCGACGGTAGCATACATCAACCGGCAGGGCGGAACAGGCAGTGTGGCTTTGGAGGACGAGGCCGACCTGTTATTCCAGTGGGTCGAGCCTCGTCTGTCGGCATTTTCGGCAGCGCATATCGCGGGAAAGGACAATGTCATGGCCGATTTTCTCAGCAGGGTGCAGGTGGATCCCGGAGAGTGGGAGCTGCACCCGCAGGTTTATGCGCAGATAGTTCGCCGGTGGGGTCCTCCGCTGATGGACCTCATGGCGACGTTTCAGACGGCAAAGACAGGCAGGTTCTTCAGCAGGCGCAGAGAGCGCATGTCCGAGGGGTTAGACACCCTCATTCAGCCGTGGCCAACGGACGGGCTTCTCTACGTTTTTCCACCATGGGCCTTGATCGGCAGGGTGATTCAGCGCATCGAGGCGCATTGCGGTCTGGTGCTTCTAGTGGCTCCAGATTGGCCCAGACGTCCTTGGTATGCGGATCTGGTTCGACTGCTCGACGGGCTTCCCTGGAGGCTTCCCGTCCTGCCGGATCTGCTGATACAGGGACCCCTGCGGATGCCTCACGTGGGTCGATTCTCGCTTACGGTTTGGCCATTGAGAGGGCTCGGTTGAGGAAGAAGGGTTATTCTTCAGCGGTTATATCTACTTTGCTACGATCTCGCAAATCGTCCACCTCCCTCACATATGTTCGCGTGTGGCGCATCTTTGAGGACTGGTGTTCGCGCCGTGGAATTCGGGCGGCGACGTCTTCTCTTGCCATGATTCTCAGTTTCTTGCAGGACGGTTTTGATAAAGGCTTGGCAGCCAGTTCCTTGAAGGTTCAGCTAGCGGCTCTAGCGTGTTACCGAGGTAAAGTTCTCGGGGTCTCTCTGGGGTTGCACCCTGACGTCCAAAGGTTTCTGAAGGCCGTTTTCCATCTTCGACCATCCCGCAGGGTTCTCGTTCCTCCTTGGGATCTCAATCTAGTACTGCAAGCTTTGGCTAGTCTGCCCTTTGAACCGCTGCGGCGGGCGTCCGTCAAGGATCTGACCCTTAAAACTGTCTTTCTCGTGGCCATTTGTTCGGCAAGGCGCATTTCGGAGCTGCAAGCGCTTTCCTGTAGGGAGCCGTTCTTGTCTTTTTCTAAAGATCGAGTGGTGTTGCGACCTGTTCCGTCGTTTCTTCCGAAAGTGGTGTCTTCTTTCCATCTGAATCAGTCCGTTTTTCTGCCAGTGTTTCGTTCTAATTCTGCGGCGGCTTCGGATGCGGGTCTGCATCGTTTAGATGTTCGACGAGTTTTGCAACGCTATTTGAAGATTTCGGAGCCTTTCCGCAAGTCGGATCGCTTGTTTGTCCTTTTTGGCGGTCCCCGGAAAGGAGAAGCAGCGGCTAAGTCGTCTATTTCTCGTTGGATCAAAGAGGCGATTTCCTCCGCTTATCTGATGCAAGGGCGTGCGGTTCCTTTGGGTTTGCGGGCTCATTCTACCAGAGCGCAAGCGACGTCGTGGGCTGAACACTCTCTGGTTCCTCCGGTTGAGATTTGCAAGGCGGCTACTTGGTCCTCTCTCCATGCGTTCAGCAAGCACTACCGCTTGGACGTGCTGGCCGCTCGGGATTCGTGCTTTGGGTCGGCGGTTTTGCGCGCCGGATTGCAGGGTCCCGCCCGTTCTTAACTGCTCTGATACATCCCGGATGTGGAGGACTAAACTGGAGGACCGCTCAGGAAATGATCAGGGCCGGCCCGTCCATTGAGCAAGAATGTTTTTTGCACAGGGCCCCGCGTTTCAGGGGGCCCCGCGCAAAAAACATTCTTAAGCATCCCAAGTTAAAAAAAAAAAAACAACAAACCGGCTGCTTCTGCCGCGGCAGCTTCAAGAGCTCTGCCGCGGCAGCTTCAAGAGCTCTGCCGCGGCAGCTTCAAGAGCTCTGCCGCGGCAGCTTCAAGAGCTCTGCCGCGGGGCCCCCCCCTGCCCGGCAGAGCCTCCGTGCATCTTCAGCTCTTCACGTCCAAAACGCGGGCTTCTTTCAGAGCCGCGAGAGTTTCTTTTCTCGCGGCTCTCTTAATCCCGCGGGGCTGATGGGATTTCCCATCACCCTCGGCGGGATTAACAGAGCCGCGAGAAAAGAAACTCTCGCGGCTCTGAAAAAAGCCCGCGTTTTGGACGTGAAGAGCTGAAGATGCACGGAGGCTCTGCCGGGCAGGGGGGGGGCCCCGCGGCAGAGCTCTTGATGCTGCCGCGGCAGAGCTCTTGAAGCTGCCGCGGCAGAAGCAGCCGGTTTGGGTTTTTTTTTATTTTAATTTGGAATGAGAGGGGGGGGGGTGGTTAGGACTGGTAATGGGCGATGGGAGGGGGGGAGGCTAAACTGGAAGTAGGCTGAGGGGAGGGGGAGGCTAAACTGGAAGTGGGCTGATGGGGGGGGGGGTGGTGAGGACTGGTAATGGGCCAGGGGGGTGGGGGGGTTAGGACTGGTAATGGGCCGGGGGGGGGGGTGGTTAGGACTGGTAATGGCCAATTGGGGGGAGGCTAATAATGTAAGTGGGCTGATGGGGGGGGGGGTTAGGACTGGTAATGGGCTATGGGGGGGGCTAAGTGGGCTGATGGGGGGGTTAGGACTGGTAATGGGCTATGGGGGGGCTAAGTGGGCTGATGGGGGGGTTTGGACTGGTAATGGGCTATGGGGTGGGGTCTAAGGCTGGAAGTGGGGGGGTAGGACTGGAAATGGGCTGAGGGGGGGGGTTAGGACTGGTAATTGACTATGGGGAGGGGGCTAAGGCTGGAAGTGGGGGGGTAGGACTGGAAATGGGCTGATGGGGGGGTTAGGACTGGTAATGGGCTATGGGGGGGCTAAGACTGGAAGTGGGCTGATGGGGGGGGTGTTAGGACTGGTAATGGGCCGGGGGGGGGGGTGTTAGGACTGGTAATGGGCCATGGGGGGGTGTTAGGACTGGTAATGGGCCATGGGGGGGGGGAGGCTAGGACTGGTAATGGGCTGATGGGGGGGGGAGGGTTAGGACTGGTAATGGGCCATGGGGGGGGGGAGGCTAAGACTGGAAGTGGGCTGATGGGGGGGGGTAGGACTGGTAATTGGCTATGGGGGGGGGGCTAAGACTGGAAATAGGCTGATGGGGGGGCTAGGACTGGAAATAGGGTGAGGGGGGGGTTAGGACTGGTAATGGGCTATGGGGGGCTAAGACTGGAAATGGGCTGATGGGGGGCTAGGACTGGAAATAGGGTGATGGGGGGGTTATGACTGGTAATGTGCTATGTGGGGCTAAGACTGGAAAAGGGCTGATGGGGGGGTAGGACTGGTACTGGGCTCGGGGCGGGGGGCTAAGACTGGAAATAGGCTGATGGGGGGCTAAGACTGGAAATAGGCTGATGGGGGGCTAGGACTGGAAATAGGGTGATGGGGGGTTAGGACGTAATGGGCTGATGGGGGGTTAGGACTAGTAATGGGCTATGAGGAGGCTAGGACTGGAAATGGGCTGAGTGGAAGGAGGGCTTGAACTGCAAATAGCTGATGGGGACGGGGGCTTGGAATGGAAATGGGTTGTGAGGGGGAGGGAGCTAGGACTGGAAATGGGTGAGGGGGGGGGGGCTAGGACAGGAAATGGGCTGATGGGCTAGAATAGGACTGGAAATTGGCTGTTGGGGGTGCTAAGATTGGAAATGGGCTGTGGTGGGGGTTTGGATTGAAATGGACTCATGAAGGGGCTAGAACTGGAAGTAGGCTCATGGGGGGCTTGGATTGGAAATGGGCTGAGTGGAGGGGAGCTAGGATTTGACATGGGCTGATGGTGGGGCTAGGAAAGGACTAGAAATGGGCTCATGGGGGGCTGGGATTGGAAATGAGCTGATGGAGGGACTTGGATGGGACTGCAAATAGATGGGGGAGCTAGGACTGGAAATGGGCTTATGGGGGGCTAGGACTGGAAATGGGCTGATGCGGGGACTAGAAGGGAGCGGATGCTGGGTGGGACTGGAACTAGAATGGAGCTGATGTTGGGGGAGGATTAGAATGGGATGGAGCTGGGAGAGTGAAATGGAGAGGGAAAAAATATTTTGTGTGGGAGGGAAGACAAATCTACAATTGTCCGGATATTGGGAGAGTAGGTGGGGATTGAGGATGGAGGGGTAAAATTTGAGTGGATGAAATAGGAATGAGGAAAGAGCAAAAAGGAGAAAGATTAGTATGTTAAAGCAGATGTAGAGAGAGAATGGAAAAAAACTAGAAGAGAGAAGAAAAGACAAATGGACAGCAGACGATGAAGAATTAGCGGAAGACACGAAGAAACCAGAAGAAAGTGGCTGGAGCAATTGCAGCTGAAAAAAAATGCACAAAAGGTAGAAAAATATCTCTTTATTTTGAATTTATTAATTGGAATATGTCAGCTCTGGGAAATGTGCATCATTAACGTCTGCGCTTTGTTTAGTACAAGAGCAAATTAATGTATAGTTTTATTTCTACAGTGTTGTACATTCCAAGTTTGGCTTTTGGGATTCCCAGTTTAATTATTGTCTTCCTGTTTCTAAATTGTGATTCCTTGTTTGGTGATGGTCTATGTTCTGCATGTGTAACTGAGCTGAGGTATTCTGTTTATGTAATTCCTATTTGACATTGCCACTTGTTCTCTTTCCCCAGTAGGTCATGTATTGTTGTTCTCTGAAATGTATTGGTTTAATATTTGCAGCGTTTCCTTTTGATAGTTAGGGTATGGTGCTTTATGAGTCCTGGTAGTGCTGTTAGGATACGGCGGGTTTGCTATGGGTTCTAAATGGGCAGTGTTTGTAGTAGTTCCTAATGTGCCTGGCGGTTGGTATTGGATTATAGTAATGTAGAAGTCTTTTAGTCTTTCTTTATTCATACACTCATTAAGAGGCATGTTTACTAAAAGTTCGTGTATGGTAACATTATGCAAATATTTATGCAAATGAGGCCCCTTATGCAAATGAGGCCCCGCACCGAGTCTCCGCACATGGCCCCGCACCCCCCTTGGGCCGCCCCTGGAAATGATAATTACACTTACCTGGTAATTGTAGTTCCTGGAGGGTCCAGTTTAGTCCTCCTTCCCTCCCTTTTTTGCTGTCTTACTGCCTTTCCTCCGGCGCGCTCTTGTATGGGCGGTGGTGATTCCTCTAAGTCATGTTAGGGAAATCCTTCCTGTGAGGATTTCGAGGATTCTCCGTATTTGTCGGTGCCGTCTCTTCTCTTCTCTCTCTTTTTGCTCGGTTGCTCGCGGCGGTCTCCGGTTGCCAGCAGAAGCAATCTGCAGGGTATTGGCTTCCTCGTTTGGGGAGGGGGTCATTGTAACAGTTGGGAGGTTTAGTTATGATGAGGTTTTCTGTCTTTAATGTTATCTTTCTTTAAGTCTGCTTTGTTACTAGTTCACTGGGGGGCTGAGGGAAGCTCCAGCAGGATATGTCATGAGAAAAGGATTCTGATTGGTCCAGTCTCCGTGCTGCAGGAGGAGGTGCACAACCCGGATGTGGAGGACTAAACTGGACCCTCCAGGAACTACAATTACCAGGTAAGTGTAATTATAATTTCTCTGTAATTCTTCCTTGTAAATTGCCAGGTGCAGTAGTTAAAATGTTCATTGTAAACCGCTCTGATTACCATGACAAAGTGGTATATAAAAACAAACAAATAAATAAATAAATAAAATCTGTGAGAAGTAAGTGGACAGGGAAACAAGTGTGACAAGATGACTGAATGAGTGAGAGAGTGCACGGGGAAATTATAAATGTCAATGGGTGCTGAGTTAGTGTAGTGCTGTTATGAGTGAATAGTGGACCAGAGTGAGCTATTAAATGGGGTTGCTGAATAAATGTTTGGATATGGGCAATCGGTGGCTGAGTGGATGGGGCTCAGTAGAAACAGAAAAATGACGACAGAAAAAGACCGCATGGCCTATCTAGTCTGTCCTTCCATATCAACAACTACAACAGTCCCCTTTTTTCTTTAGTAGATTGTGAATTATGAGTGCATGAAAGTGAATGAGTGAGTGAGAATAGGGACTTATTATGAGTGGTAAGGGTAGTGTGAGTGCATGGTAAGTTGAATGAGGCCACAAGAGGATGGCTTTTTGAATGCAAGGGGTGATTTTAGATTAATGGAGAGTAAGTTTTGGTGCTTGAGGATTTTAAGTCAGCCCCTTCCCTCCTCCCCATCCACCTTTTTTATTTCTTTCCTTCCTCTCTCTTCCCTGCTCTTTTTTATCCTTCTCCTTCCCCTTTATATTACATCACATCCCATTTGAGTGATTCACACTGCTGCATGTCTGGGTCTCTGATTTCTTCATTTGCCATAAGCTTGACTGTAATTTTTCACTGTCAGATGGAGTAGGAAACTGCCAGAAGCAGGACCACAGGTTTTTCTCATCTTCCTCATATTTTCTTCATCTTTCTCATACTTGGCAATCCTCCTAAGCTTCTCCTCTCCATATACAGTGGCAGAGCTTTGTGTCACTACCATCCTTTTGTAAGACCATAAGAAATTACCATACTCTGTCAGACCAAAGGTCCACCAAGCCCAGTATGCTGTTGCCAACAGTAGCCAATCCAGATAACATATACCTGGCAGGGTCCCAAAAGGTAGCAGGATTCCATGCTGCTTACCCACAGGTATAAGCAGTGGCTTTCCCCAAGTGTACTTTAATAATTGCTTATGGACTTTTTGTCCAGGAACTTGCCCAACCCTTTTTCTAAACGCAGCAGTGCTAACTGCTTTTACCACGTCCTCCAGCTGTGAATTCAAGAATAATTATACATTGAGTTAAAAAAAAATATGTTCCCCTGTTTGTTTTAAATGCACTGCTTAGTAACTTTATGGCATGTCCTTTAGAATTTGTACATATTGAAAGAACAGACATTCGATTTGAGTTTACCTGTTGTCAGACGGCTGCCTGGGTGAGAATCTTCACACTCTTGGCAAGTGCATATTTCTATATGATTTGCAAGGTATTGTGGGCAATGTAGTTCATTCACACCAGACACAGCTGCTGACAATAATTTAGTTGTGCTCTTGGGTAAAGCCAATAAGATATTTATTTATGGGGTTATTTCTCCCAACACAGATATGCTTGGTAGCACATAAATTAGGTTACTTGCTTTCAGTGTTAACTTGGAAAAACAAAGTTAAAATCAGGAAAACAACCAATGAAAAGCTACAAAGCAAGAAACAAACTGTTCTTTTCAGGTTAATTTCTGATTACCTCCCACATAAATTCAGAAATGATTCTCTCCTAGCTCACAAGCAATTAGGTAAGGCTTAATTGCTTGCAGTTACCAGCTGAAACCCCTTAGCTGGCTTGCCTTCCACTGTGTGGGTCAAATCCTGCTTCAGGAGCTTTTCTGAGTAGATTAAAGAACAAATTTGTATTTCTTTGTGATGGTTGCTGTACTTTATAACAGAAAGTTACCAACGGAGTTTAGATAGAGAGCAGTCCATATAAACAGGATCCTCATCTGCTATTATTCCCCCTTGTTCAACAAGCATGGGTTCAATATCATGGATTGGCACAGATGAATCTCTCAATGGAGCATTTTCAGGAGAATACTTGTTTCCCTGCTGTCTTTCAAGGTTATAGCTAGGGCATAGATCAGTGTTCATACCTGAGCTTCCATTGCTGCTAGAGTTCCTCTCTATATAGCCTGGCCAGTATGTAGTCCAGTTCTTATGTCCAGCCTTCCAATCCAGATCCCTGGACACTGGATCTCTCTTCACATACCTTCTGGCACAGGTCTTAGGGTCCCTTCCACGTGCAGCCATCTCCCTCACAGGTAGCCTCTGGTGATTCCTAGCTCTGCAGCACCATTCCTCTGGCTTTCCCCAGTCCAATGGTGTATGCTGGCCATTGCAATACCTCCCAGTATACGTACTGCTTTGGACTCTTCTAGACCTCTCAAACTTCCAAAGGGTCTCTTTCCCTCCCTGTCCGTCCGGTTTGGCTTCTGCTTCTGATGATCCTTCAGATGAAACTGATGATCCTTCTCTGGATATCCAAGGTGATCATGAAGATGGTCATCTGTAGAATAAACTCTACTCTTATTCTGCTTAGATGAGTGATCCTCCCTAACACAGCGCAGCTGTGCTGAATCAGGCCCTGCCCTTTGAGATGAGTGCTTAGGGATTACCTCATAGCCCTCCTGATTGAACACACGTTTCCCCACTTCAGCTCCTCTAATGGCTGTTGGAAACCTGGTGTATTCTGGGACTGGTAGTCTTTTATGGGAAAATTCTGTTTTCTTATTTCTACTAGAAGTGACAGGTTGCTTGTTCAGAGTCACTTCACCTTTTCTATAGCTCCTTCCTGAGCTATGATAAGCTTCCTTATCACACCGTTTACTCCATTCAGGATTTTATAGACTGTATCAACCATTTCTTCTCCAGTCTATACAGCCTTAACCTATTTAGCCTTTTCTAATAGAGTCGTCATTCCATCCCCTTTATAAATTTGGTTGCCGTTCTCTGTACCTTTTTAAATTCCAATATATCTTTTTCGAAATACAGCAACTGGAATTACAGTACTTAAGGTGTGGTTATAGCATGGAGCTATAGAGAAGCATTATTTGCTTATTGTTTCTTCCTTTCCTAATAATTACTAATATTCTGTTTGCTTTATTGGCTGCAGCTGTGCACCGAACAGAAAATTTCAAAATATTGAGGGGAATTTTAGAAAGGAATTCCAAGTGCAAGCCAGAACCTCTGGGAAAAAAAGCAGGCACATCCTATTGCAGACATGATTTCACAAACATGGACATGCCTGATATTAATGTCTGCATGGGATCTACATAGATGACCCCAGGATAGTATTTCAGTATCTGGACATCTAGGAATAGCATAGTGGGAAGCCAATGTTCAAATCCCACTGCTGCTATCATTGAAATTGTACTGTGTACTAGGGATGATGAAATGCTCTCTCTATACCCTCTAGATATTTTCATCAAAATTAGCACGTCCTAGTCATCCCTCCAGTCCAGTCCAGACGAGTGGATTATGCTCATCTACCAGCAGATGGAAACTGAGACTTAGAGTCAGCCTATAAGAAACCTGTACCTACAACAGCCCCTTCAGTAGTTCTCAGGCTCCAGTAGACGGTGGTGAGCTTAGCCTTGCAGTCTGACTGAAGATTGGAAAGACTGTGGTGCCTTACTGGCCTAGTTGGGTCTTTGGGGGTACAGAACCTGGTGGACCAGGTCCCTCCCCCACTTCTCCTCCAGCTGCCCCTAAGAACTCCCTTCTTCCCTCTCCCCAACATTTGGGAGGGGACCAGAGGTTGAGTAATGTGGAGCCTTGCTGTTATCTAGCAATTAAAGTTGCTTAAAAAAAAAAAAAAAAGAAAAAGCAGAGAGAGGAACGCTGACGGTGCAGCGGGCCTCCTGACACGGCTGCCAGTAAATCCAGAGGTTGTTTGTGCATTGGAAACGGGGTCGGCCGAGGAGTGCGCACTATGCAGATACGAGGTGGGGCGATCGCATGGCCGATCTCATCCATTGTGGCCGCTGCTCAGATTTGGGAGCTGTCAGGCACAACTGTTGGAGGAACAACTGTGCTGCATCTGTTTAAAGAAGAATGTGGCCACTGCTGAGGGCATTTTTGGAAGTCTGTTAGTGCTGGGGGCTGTTAGGGAAGCCTCCAGGGACCACAAGTGCGTAGATAGCAATGTGGTAGGCCCGATTGATTTGGCAGGAAACTCCACCATTTTGGATGCAGTTCCTGTTTCTCAGGAAGAGTGATCTCAGCCTCCTGAGCTTCTACAAATTGATTTTGGAGGCATAGAGAGCGTTGCAGGGCCCTGTTCTTTGAAGGCATCCTACTCTTTTTCCCCGGAGGTTTTGTTGCTCTATCAGACATTCCTGTTGAGGCAGAGCCAGGAAAGGTGCGGGGGGGGGGGGGGGGACACCACAGCTCGGAGGGGCCTCCTCAGCTCGGAGGGGCCTCCTCTGGTCCTAGGGGCAAGTCTGTCCTTATGGCCAAGCATCCTCACTGGGATCCAATTCTGGACAAAAAGGCGGAATCTGAGGGGTCTGTGGACTCCTTGGGCCCTCTGGAAGGGCCTTCTGATCTCCTTGAGGACTTGTCTCTGGAGGAAGGGTCAATTCCTATGGGGCAGGATACCTCAGTGATGAAGATATTTCACAGGGATGAGCTCCCTTCTCTGATCGCACATATGCTAGCAGAGCTACAAATAAGCAAGGAGCCCTGGTAGGATCAGTCTGAGATGACAGGGGATCTGCTGTTGCAAAGGATGTGGAAGCTTCCTAGGGCTTTTTCCTTTCACCAGGTGGTGAAGGATATGATTGCCATCGAATTGAAGTCCCCTGATGCCGGCCTACAAATTGGCCAAAGTATGGCAAGGCTTTACCTGATTCCTGCTGAGGAGAAGGAGAAGCTGCTCCTTCCTCGTGTGGATGCACTGATGATGGCCGTCACAAGGAAGATGGCCATTCCTTTGGAGGGAGGAGCTGTTTTTCAGGATCATTCTATGGAAGCTCTGCTCGAGCAGTTCTTTGAGATCTCAGCTTTAGCGCTCTAAGCTTCGGTGTGTGGGGCATATGTGGCCTGGGCTTGCCTTAGATTGTCAAAGATCCCAGAGGATTCTGGGTCAGATGCAATGAGCCTAGGGGAAGCAGCTTGCCTGGAGTCATGTTCGGACTTCCTGGCTGATCTCCTTTATGACCTGCTTCATGCTTCTGCAAAAAATGTGGCCAAAGTGGTGGCGGTGTGGCGTTTTTTGTGGCTGCACAATTGGTCTGCCGATGTGGCCTCTAAGACGAGGCTCAGCAAGCTTCTCTTTGCGGGCCATTTGCTTTTTGGGGACGATTTGGAGAAGTTGGTCAAGAATCTGGGGGACTCCAATGTCCCTCTGTTACCGGAGGAGAGGCCCAAGGCCTCTGCTAGAGGAGCCCTCACCAGGGGTCGGAAGCATGATTCTCGGAAATTGCGCTTGCCCAAGTCGGGCAATTCCCAGCGTGGTTCCTTCCATGAGGGCAGTCCTTTTGTGGAGGGCACCAGGAGGTAGAAATAGACCCTCTGGTGGAATGGGAACACCTAAGCTCCTCTAATGAGGTTTTGGGGTTCCCGGCAGGGGTGCAGATGGAAGGTAGACACCTGCAGCTCTTTTACCTCAGCTCATATCAGATAAGTGGGTGTTGAAAATATTTCAGAGGATTACACACTAAAGTTTGCATGTCCCCTCTCTGACACCTTTATGATTTCCCTTTGCTAGGCTCCGGCCAAGGTGCGCTCGGTTCAGGTCATTCTGGAGCGATGCGGTAGTGTGGCATTCGGTGAAAAGGAGTTTTTGTTTAAAAGATAGAATGGGCAGCAGTCAAGAAAACAGTATCAGCTTTATTCTAACCCAGCTGTTAAACCTTCACAGCCTGGTTCTCCTGGCCGTTCCTCCAGCCCAGTTAAATCTCCTAACTTCGCATGGCTTGCTTGGAAAGGACCTCTGGCTCCACGGGCCTCTCTCCCTCCTGCAGCCTGTTGGGTTCTTAACCTCTGCCTTTGAGTCATGCCCTCCCAGTCCTGAACTCTGGGCTGCAGAGTAAAGGGGCCTGTTGATGATCCCTCTGTAGAGGAATAGGCAGTACTCTATAGAATCCATCACACAGCCTCCCCCTTAACTCAACCATGCCCCATTGGGCACCTACCTCACCTGGGACTTCCACCTGAGAAAGGTGCATCCGAATAACCCAATGGCAGGATTGGCAACTCAAAAACCACTGCATAATATGGCATTGGACTCTATGCCAAGATAGCCACTTGAGGGGTCAGTGATCTGTTATTAGCATAAACAGACGGCCGAGCAGGTAGTATTTGAAGGTTTCAAGTGCCCACTTGACAGCCGAGGCCTCCTTTTCGATCACTGCATAATGCTTCTCCCATGGAAGCAGTTTCCTGCTGTTGAATGCGATGTATGTTCTTCACCCCTGACTTCCTGGGCCAGAATGGCTCCTAGGCCGACCTCCAAGGCATTGGTTTGCACAATAAACGGTAGAGAGAAATCAGGACTACTCAGGATGGGTTCAGAGCACAAGGCCTTTTTGAGATGCTGGAAGGCCAGGTCCAGGTCCAGTGGCCACTGGATCCATTCAGGAGCTCTCTTCCAGAGGAGATTGGTTAATGGCTCTGCCACCTCTACAAAATTAGGGATGAACTGGCGGTAATAGCCAGTCAGTCCAAGGAAGGCATAACCTCTTTCGGGGTAGGGACCTGGGCAGTGGCATCCACCTTCCATAGTTGAGGTTATATTTGTCCATTCCTGATTAAATACCCTAGGTATTGAAAGCCTCAACTTCCCAGAAAACATTTCTTGTGGTTGGCTATCAGCTCAGCCTTCTGCAGGCTGATTAACATGGCTTGTACTTGGGATAGATGGTGGTCCAGTCTCTGCTGTAGATGACGATGTCATCAAGGTAGGCAGCCGCATATCCTTGAGTGGTCTCAATAGGCAGTTGAGTAGGTTTTGAAATGTGGCAGGAGCCCCATGTAATCCAAAGGACAGCACCCTAAACTGGAACAGACATTGCGATGCTGAAAAAGCAGTTTTCTCCCAGGTGGCCGAGGTCAAAGGTCAGGTCCAAGGTTGATATAAAACATGCTCCACCAAGTCACTCGATTAGCTCATCTACTCTGAGCAGGGAATAGGCTTCCCTTTTAGCAGCTGCATTGACCCTCTGGAAGTCAATGCAGAATCTGATGCTCCCATGGGTTTAGGAACCAAGACGATGGGTGATGACCAGTCACTCATGGACTCTTCTATAAGTCCCAGGTTAAACATCTCTTCCAGCTCTTTTGTGATGGCCTATCACCGAGCCTCTGGAATCCGATAGGGTCATTGTAGGATAACCATACCAAGGTCAGTAATGATGGTCATGACAAATTACGTGGGTGGAGAACACCTTCAGGTTCCGCTGGATCAAACCTCTTCTCTGGGTAGCAGAGAGCTGGTCTGCAATCGGGACTTAAGCTGGACGGGGCTGAAAATTCCAGTCCACAATCATCTCTGTGTACCATCACAGCCGTTACTGGAGTCCACTTTTTCAATAGGTTAATATGGTAAATTTTGGGTTTCTTCTGTTTATCTGGCTGGGCAGGCCCTACTTTCTCTTCGACCTCATAGGCCCCCTGCCATTTACAAATGCAAGATGTTTGCACACCAAGGAACTAAGAGTGAGAACCACTGCACACTTTATAAAACTAAATTATAACTCATTTTTATTTTGTTATAAACTGTGTAATGGTTCTTACTTTTTCTTTTTGAACATATATTTTGCATCCACAGAACCCCCTTCAACAGTGGATGCAGAGCAGAACCAGGACATTCACCCATATAACTCAATATCTTTAAAAAAATCAGATTCTGATCATCTCACTGACAACAAACATTCTCCAGTACCAGGCATATTGTGAACTAATACAAAACCCTTCAACAAAGTCACTGAGGATCTATACAGCAAATCTACCATACCATATCAGCACCAACTTCCAAAACTCACATAAGGAGCCCATCTAAAAAAAAGCATCACTGTAAATACTACAATGGCCCTGGAACATCCAAACATCTATTTGAAAAGCTGAACAATTCAGATTACTACAGTACAGCTCCCTACATACAAACTCCATGTTAACAGAACACCTAGTCTTGGTTGCACTCATAACACAGACCCTTACCAAGTACAGAATAAGTGACCACAATTTAAATATAAAAATACAGTATGCAGATAAAAATTAAACTGCAACCCCAAGAAGCCAGATTCTGCATACATTGAAATACCAGAGAAATAGAAAGAGATGCATTTCCATGTACTGTATAAAATATAAAAAAACCACGAAGTCAGATAATTACATTGAAAATAAAATTCTCTTTGAACTTGTTGTCTGACCATTGTATTTCCTGATCATGTAGGTCCCATTCTGAGGTTTCTGCTTTTCTCTATCTCCCAGTGATGCAGGGCCACGTGCGGAGACTCACTGCGGCATCATGTGCATACATTTAGTATACTTTATTTTTAAATGTATATGCCACCCATCTAAAATCCTAGGTGGCTTCCAAACATACACATGCAATTTACTAAAACAGAGTTACAATAAAACAAACATAATAATTAAACATTAAATGTGGTTAATGAAAAGCCACTTACACAGCCCCCCTCCCCCAATCAACCCAATTTAAGTATCGGACATCAGATTTATTTTGCTATGACCAGATTGTTGATGAGGAGGGAAGATATAAAATGAGAAAAACCAGTCGTGGTAACCATGAATTCAAAGGCTGGATTGGATTGTGCTAGAGCTGGAAAGTCTGGAACTCAGCAGCAGTGAAGATATCAGGATTCTCCAGGACCAAGCAGGAAGTCAGTCCTCACATATGGGTGATGTCGGCACCGACGGAGCCCCTGTGCGGAGCATTTCCCCAGCTTTCAAAGAAAGCCTTTGGGAATGCAGCGCGCATGCGCTGTCCCCTTCCCGCCCAAGCGTGCCATCTTGCTCAGTCTTTCTTTTTCCACGGAGCCCAACGGATGTGAGTTTGTGTCACCCGGGAAAGGTTGATTTTTTTCTGCGATTTTCGCTGTGTCTTATCCAGTTCAACGTTGGTTCCCCTTCTCGCCTGGGCTCGGTACACCGGTATCGAGTCCGGAGTTTTGATTTTCGGTTTTTGTCCTTCGTGACTAGCGTTTGCGCTCTTTTTGTGTTTTCACTGGCAGCCCGGTCGTTTGACCTTGCAGGGGCCCTTTGTCCCCCCGATGGCTGTCAGTGGGTTCAAAAAGTGTGATCGGTGCAAGAAACTTATGTCTCTCACCGACACACATGACTGCTGCCTCCGTTGCCTCGGGCCCGGCCATGACCCGCTGGTCTGTGGCCCGTGCGGCAAGATGTCGTCGAAGGCGCTTCGGAGCCATCAGCATCAACGTGAGCGAATTTTCTCTGACTCTGCGTCCGGCCGGGCCCGGACTTCGTCAGAGGCCTCGACATCTCGGGAGTCTGACACCGAGCACCGTCGGGGTTCCTCTGAGAGGGAGTCTCCCACCCGGGAGCACAGAAGGAAGAAGCAGCTCGCGAGGGTGGCGTCGGTGGAGGCTTCTGGTTCCTCGAGGGCCAGGTCGCGTAGCCCTGACCACCGCCCCAGGCTCTCGGAGTTGGAGAGGCCGTCCAAGTTGCTTCGTGTGGAGCTGGAGTCCCCGAGTCACGTAAGTGCAATTGTCCTTGTGGACTCTCCTCCGGGGGAGCCGACGTCAGGCCCAATGCTATCAGGGCCCGAGTCGGGGGCTGCTGAGTCTCCTGAGCTTGGACTCAGGTTGATGGCCTTGGAGAGCAGCTTGTCTGCCTTCATGGAACAGCAGCGGGTGCTCATCGCCGGCCTGACCAGTGCATCTGCCCCAACCACCGGGACCTCGACATCTAAGTCAACCCTGGAGACCGAGCCGATCCTCGAGTCAATGAAGTCTCAAGTCGATCCTTGGTCAAGGTCTCCCTTGACCTCCCGTGCAGGGCTGAGGTCATCGACGCCGATACTCCCGGCATTGGGGCGGGTGGCACTGAGGCCTACATGGCTGGAGCCGCTCGATTCCTCCTCGGAGTCATCGGCGTGGGAGACGGAGGACGAGGAGTCCCGGGACACCTTCCAGACCTGGTGCGTCCCTTTGGACTCAGTGGAGTCCGAGCCTCGGAGACGGTCCCCCCCCCCCCCCGGAGGATACCCGGTTCTTGGACTTCATGAGGGACATGGCCAAAGCCTTGGCCTTCCCTGCGGACGCTGAGGAGGAGTCTCGAGCCGAGGAGCTTGATGCCCTCCACTATGACTTTCCTCCGAAGGAAACCTTTACTGTACCGGTTCCTCCAATGCTGGAATGACTGCTCTTCCATATGTGGGAGGCACCAGCCTCGACGCCGGTTCTTAGCAAATGGGTCGATTCCATTTATCAAGTCCTTAAGAGCCCTGGGTTCCAAAAGGTGCAGCTACCGCATAACTCCATGGTTGTGGAATCGGCCATGCACCGTCTGAAGAGTCAGAAGATGCACTCCTCAGTGCCCCCCGGCCGGGAGGCCCGGAACCTGGATGCCCTCGGTAGAAAGTGCTTCCAGGGCTCTATGCTATCTTACCGTGTCCAGACCCTACCAGCTGTACATGGGCATGTACCTACGAGACCTGGCAAAGAAGATTGCCGGGTTCTCAGCTGGCCTCTCCGAGGAACCTTTGCAGAGGTTCAAGGCTTTGTCAACAGGGATTTGAGAGTGCTCGAAGTTTATCTCTCAAGCAGCCTATGATGGCTTCGAGGCTTTGGCCCGGGTAGCCGCGGCTGGCATTGGTGTGCGCCGTCAGGCCTGGCTGCAGTCATCAGACCTGGAGTCATGGGTGAAGGACAAGTTGGTTGATGTCCCCTGCCGAGGTGAAAACCTTTTCGATAAGCCCATGACTGAAAAGGCTGCAGAAATCGAGACTGAGACTCTCACCAGGACAAGGCTGTCCAGGAAGACTTCTGCCCCTTCTCAGAAAAAGAAGAGCTCGGGGAAGAAGCCCTTTTTCCTGAGGAAGGGTGCTGCCTACAAATCCTACCCTCAATATCAGGCCTCTCCAGCTCCCCAACAGGGCCAGCAGGCCAAGGGGCAGGGGCATGGGCCCCGTAGGCAGAAAACCCCCAAGCCTCCAGCTCCGGCTCCTGCACAGCAGGGAGCGGGGTTTTGACTCCCACAGCATAGCCTCTCCTACGCCGGTGGCTCCACTCAGCACAGGAGGTCGGCTGACTCTGTATGCCTACAGGTGGCCAGCCATCACAGGGGATACCTGGGTACTGAGCATAGTCCAAAAGGGCTACTTGCTCCACTTCCACCAGCTACCCCCTTCCTACTTTCCAGGGGAGCCTCCAAGACTCCCTCTACGCAGAAACCTCCTCCTTCAGGAGTTGGAAAGTCTTCTAAAGGAACAGGCGGTGTAACCGGTGCCTCACCACCTGGAAGGGCAAGGCTTCTACTCCAGGTACTTCCTGGTACTAAAAAGGACAGGAGGCCTCTGGCCTATCCTAGACTTGCGAAACCTAAACAAGTTTCTGGAGAGGGAAAAGTTCAAGATGCTTACCCTTGGGATACTGCTGCCCTACCTCCAGCAGGGAGATTGGCTATGCTCCTTAGACCTAAAGGATGCTTATACTCACATCCTCATCCGTCCAGACCACAGACAATATCTCAGATTTGTGGTGGGAGGAAACCATTTCCAGTACAGAGTACTTCCCTTTGGCCTAACTTCCGCCCCCAGGTTTTTCACCAAATACCTGGCGGTGGTGGCAGCCTATCTCAGGAATCAGGGGATTTTTGTCTTCCCATACCTGGATGACTGGCTCATCAGGGGCCAGTCTCTCCAGGAGGCCAGACAAGCCACTCTTCTCACTGTCTCTCTTCTTCAGCATCTGGGCTTTGTGATAAACTACGCAAAGTCCACTTTGCTCCTCTCACAGAACCTAGATTTTATAGAGGCAAGATTAGATATCCTGCAGGCAAGAGCTTACTTGCCCAAGGACAGGGCCCACAGACTGATGGACTTGGCCAAACAGTTCCAAAGCAATTCTCAAGTCTCTGCCAGGCACTTCCTGCGGCTCCTGGGCCACATGACATCCACGGTACATGTGACTCCGAATGCCCGTCTGCACATGTGGGCTGCTCAGTGGTGCCTCAGAGCTCAGTGGGCGCAGGCCACAGGCGACCTCCAAGACAGAGTAAAGGTGTCCAAACCACTTTTGGACTCCTTGCAGTGGTGGCTACATCTCCCAAACCTTCTCAGGGTGGTACCTTTTCAGTCCTCAGCACACACAAGGGTGCTGACGACCGATGCTTCCTTTAAGGGCTGGGGTGCACATTGCCAGGACACGTGCACTCAAGGCCTCTGGTCTCCTCGGGAGGCCACAGAGCAGATCAATATTTTGGAGCTCCACGCTATCCTCTTAGCTCTACAGACTTTTTCTCATGCCCTCTCTCACCAGTCTGTCTTAGTTCAGATAGACAATCAGGTAGCAATGTTCTATGTGAACAAGCAAGGGGGCACAGGGTCCAGACTCCTATGTCAGGAGGCACAGGCGCTTTGCTCCTTTTCAGTCAAACAAGGCATGTTTCTCAAATCAGTTTATCTACCTGGTCAGGAGAACTTCTTAGCAGACAAACTAACCAGGATTCTCCAGCCCCACGAATGGCAGTTGAATCCATTGGTGGTCCAGCAGATCTTTCTGCGATGGGGACTTCCATCCATCGATCTCTTTGCAAGTCCTCTGAACCGTCAGCTGCCCAGATTTTGCTCCAGACAGCCGCATCCCCTGAGAATGGCATCAGATGCTTTTCTGATCTCTTGGTCCACGGACCTCCTGTATGCGTTTCCTCCCACGCCCCTGGTGGCCCGAACTCTGTTCAAGATTCTCCAGGACAAGGCCTCGGTGATTCTGGTAGCCCTCAGATGGCCGAGGCAACTGTGGTTTCCACTTCTGCTGCAGTTGGCGGTGGAAACTCCATTCCCTCTGGGGTAGCAACCCGATCTCCTGTCTCAGGATCAGGGTTCCCTTCTGCACCCCAATCTCAGATCCCTCAATCTGATGGCCTGGCTGCTGAAAGGATAGTGCTAGCTCCTTTACTTCTGCCTAAGGAAGTTCAGGAGGTGGTCTTGGCCTCTAGGAGGCAGTCCACCAGAAAGCCCTATGCCCTCAAGTGGTGTAGGTTCACGATATGGTGTGCTCTGCGCAATGAAGATCCTTTCTCTTGCCTTGTGCCAGTAGTACTGCAGTATCTACTTCACCTGTCAGACCTAGGCCTTAAGTCTAACTCTGTTCAGGTCCACCTCAGTGCTCTATCAGTGCACTACTCACCGGTGGAGGGACAGTCTCTGTTGGTTCATCCCTTGGTGTCCCGCTTCCTCAGAGGTCTGCTTCTTCTCAATCCTCCGGTTCGTCCACCGGCGGCTGAGTGGGATTTGAACGTGTTCTTGCAGGAACTTACTCGACCACTGTTTGAGCCGATGGCTACTTGCCATTTGCGCTTCCTCTCTTGGAAAGCGCTCTTCCTGGTAGCTCTTACCTCGGCCAGACGTGTGAGTGAACTACAATCTCTGGTTTCTGATAGACCGTATACACAGTTCTATAGGAATAGGGTGGTCCTACGGACCCATCCAAAGTTCCTTCCAAAAGTGGTCTCCTCTTTCCACCTCAACCAGGAGGTGGTTCTTCCAACCTTCTTTCCCAGGCCGAATACCAGCCGGGCTGAAACAGTCTTGCATACACTGGACTGTAAGAGGGCGTTGTCTTTTTACATAGAACATATGAAGGGGCATCGAAGGGCTACTCAGCTCTTCATCTCTTTTGACCCTAATAAGCTGTGGTTGCCTGTCTCCAAGCGTACGTTTTATTTATTTATTTATTTATTTAGTATACATTTGTATACCGCTACTTCCAGCGATCAGCAGCGGTTTGATTACAGATTGGAAATTGTCAAATCATGACAGGAAATGTTTGAGGTATAAACACATTGATTAGACAGGAAAGCACATTGATTAGACAGGAAAGCACAGTATTGTCCACTTGGGTAGCAGATTGTATCGCCTGGGCGTACAAGGCAGCCGACCTCCCCTTGCAGGGTCGAGTCACGGCCCACCGTGTCAGTAGCTCATCTCCGCTCTGTTCCGTTGGCAGACATCTGCTGGGCTGCTACTTGGTCTTCAAGCCAGACTTTTGCAGCCCACTACTGCCTCGAGAGAGAGTCCTGAAGGGACAGTGATTTTGGACAGGCGGTACTCCGTAATCTCTTTGAGGTTTAGGCAACTCCTACCCTCCGGCCCTTGTGTTGGGCTACCGTACGGGGGCGTTCTCAGAGGATATTCTTATCACGGATACTGAGCCTCTTGAGAGGGAGCCATTTTTCAGCTTGGGGTTCCCAGTAGCCTAGAGCTGGGGAGTGCCATAGGTGAGGACTAACTTCCTGCTTGGTCCTGGAGAAAGAGTAGTTACTCACTTGTAACAGGTGTTCTCCAGGAGCAGCAGGAATCAGTCCTCACGACCCTCCCTCCTCCCCTGGAGTTGCAGTCATATACTTCATTTTGTTTTTTGCTGTCTTTTAGCTATGTCATCTGACTGAGCAAGATGGCACCCTTGGGCGGGAAGGGGACCGCGCATGCGCGCTGCATTCCCAAAGGCTTTCTTTGAAAGCTGGGGAAATGCTCTGCACGGGGACTCCGTCGGCGCAGACATCACCCATATGTGAGGACTGATTCTTGCTGCTCCTGGAGAACACCTGTTACAGGTGAATAACTACTCTTATACACAAAATTAAACTGAGAGATTCCCTTAAGAATTTAAAATTTCCTTGAGTCTGAACTGACAAAATATTTTATATTTCAGTCTGGCAGCATAAAGAACGCAAAATTTCAAAGCTCAAAGACCATCCATATTTCAGAAACCCGACTCCTACACCCTACAGTTGACGAAGACTAATAAGAGAAAATTATTTTTTCATGGCTATCAGGATTAGTTTTGCTCATTTAATATCTTCCCTCCTTATCAATCTGATTACAGCAAAATAAATCTGATGTGCAAACTCTGGCAAAAAAAGGCACCTCTGAAGGTGAGACAGTCCTTCCAACAGAGCTACGGGACTACCTTCTGTGCAATATCCTCTGCCCAGCTCAAATCCAAAGTGCCTTCCCTGAGGCCCACTTCCTGTCCCGGAGATGATACAATGGCAGCATGTCCCACCGAAATCTGTCTCTCTACCAATGCCAGTGACAAATTGTCTGATGCTGCTCCCCGCTCAGCCCCACTAACTTGCTCTGCTTTGCTGAGATGCAAAAAATAACAACCTGTGCCCAAAAACAGCTCTCTCTGGCAGCTGTGGCAGAACCCGACTGCACTGAAGTGACTTCTATAACTGCTGCCAAACTGGCAGCGATTTGGCGCAGCTCTGCCCTGCCGCTTTTGCTGTGTTGGGGTCGGCAGCAGCAGAAGCAGGCCACTGAAACTGGGAATTTTAATTAAAAAAAAAAACAACAACCAAGCAAAAGCACGGGTCCGTGCCTCATTCCACTCATGTGAGCAGCCTGGTCGGTCCCGCCCCCTCTGATATTGCATTAGGGGGTGGGGCCGGCCGGGCTGCTCACATGACTGGAATGAGGCACAGGCCCGTTCTTTTGCGTAATTGGTTGTCTTTTTTTAAAATTCAAACTCCCAGCTTCGGCGGCCTGCTTCTGCTGCTGCTGACCCCAACACAGCCAAAGCAGCAGGGCAGAAGCGCCAAATCACTGATCTTCTGGGATTTGGGGGTTTTATTTTTTGGCAGTGTGAGGCGGCCGACGCTGGTGTTATTTGGGGGCATTTTTTTTGCCGCCTCTAAAAATTTTTCAACTGAGGTGGCCGCCTCAACCTGCCTCATGATAGAACTGCTCCTGCCAGAGGGCATTCGTGAACGTGGTAGTCTTCATATTCCTTAGAGCAGTGGCCTCTAGGTGGCAGGTAGCGTAGTCTAGTATGACTAAAATATACTTGTTACTTCAGATGATTCGTGCCAAGGGACCTACCAGGTCCATGGCCATTCTTTCAAATGGTGTTTCAAAGATAGGCATAGGTACTAGAGGGACTGGTTGGATTCTGGTGGAGTTATGAAGTTGGCAGGTGGGGCATGACTGGTAATATAACTGCATCTGTTTATGGACCCCGGGCCAGAAAAATTGGGCTAAAACACGCTCTAGTGTTTTCTCCACCCCCCAGGTGTACTTCTAATAAATGACTGAGCCATTGATAATATCTATTCATGATAGGGCTAGGGACCTATCAGCTGCTTTACCTCTTCCCCCTCTAGGGCCCCCTTGGCCACTTTGTATAATAAATCTCTCTTTAGCACAAAATAGGGAAAGGTTCTTGCAGGGGACTTCAAAACCCACTCTCAGACATGTTTAAGGGACTCATCCTCTCGCGGGGCCCTCCTGAAGCTCCCTGGGACTTCCGCCAGCCCCCACTCTGGGAAGGGGACAGTTGTATTTGGGTCACTACTACTGAGCCCAGAGCTATCCCCAGGGATTTCTTCCATAGGCTCTCCTTCCCCAGATCCCTATGCCATAGCCTTCCCCAGATTCTGCTGGTAGTCTAGCTATTCCTGGCAATGCTTACTCCAGGATTTAGCAGACTTGGGAATCTTGACATATAGATCTGGAGGAATATCTCTGGGAAATCTAGGGGGAATATCTCTGGGAAATCTTCCTGGTCCGACTTAGCAGATCTGTCAGTTAGCCGGGCCCATATTGCTCCAAAGTTTGAATAGTCTCAGCCAAACACCACTAGATATGGTAGCCAGAGCAGCACCATGACCTCAAATCTGACTTGCCCTGCTGGAGTCTTAAGTGAGACCTGTATCGTCGGGTACTGGCTCTGGTCTCCATACACACAAGACAGTGTTACTGTCTTTGCTTAGTCATTTTGAAACCGGATTACGGTTTACTGGTGAATAAGGGTCCACACACTTCTGGAATCTATCAAGACTTGGAGGTGGGTCCCCTCAAAGCTGCACAGGAATCAGAAAGTTCTGTGCACCTGGGTGGGGACTGTCCACAAAAGCGCATTGTGAGGGGTGGTTAGGCTAACCTCCATGGGTTCTTCCATAGCCAAAGTTCATTCTAAAGCAAAATGTCCCTGGGCTCCACACCTAAAACAGGTGAAGGGGTCATGGCTGGAGCCATTTCCTCACTTAGGAGGTATCTTTGGGGGTTGGAACATGGGAGACAACATCCATTCTGGCTTCCCCTTCCATCCTCCTGGGCTAGCGGGCAACTTCCCCTTCTCACTGACTGCTTCAGTCACTGGCTGGGTTTCATAGTGCTCCTCTGCTATTTCCAGTGCACTCTTCAGTGTAAACTTGGGATGCTGATGCACTCACTGTTTCAATGGGGCAGTCAAGCCCTCCAATAGCACAATCTTGGCTGTCTTGGGCTTGCTGTTTCCCTCCAGTTGCAGCCACTTCCATGCGAGATCCTTCAAGCGATAGAGCCTTTGAGGGCTCTCCTTTATCTGAAGTCTCCCTCCTTCTGAATTGCTGGCAATAAGCCTCTGGAATACAGCCAGCCCATTCCGGTATGGCGGTGACCCTGGAGTTGATACCTGGACAGTAGGGTGGTCCATAAAAATGAATTCCTGAATTCCTTTGCTCCCTGGCCTGATTCTGGTTCCATTTAGGTAGAAAACACTGTGTACAAAGTTTGAAGCCAATCAAATAATATTTAGGGGTGGCTCAACAAGTCTTGAGATTTCCCCCTGGGAGCAGATGATGAAATGTTGCATCATCTTGTATCATCCACTCAGTTCCACGCTGATTACATTTGATTGCGTCATATTTGAACTAATCTCATCTCTGAGAGGTGACAAAGACATTGTACTATTATCTTTGTATCTTTATTCTTTTCAGATGGTGAAAAAACGTGGTTTTTATCTCATTGAAGAAATGTCCACCACAATTCTGGGGGCCAAGCTCCCCAGCAAGGAGCAAGTGTTAAGTGTATTTTTATATCACCATATGACATTAAACAAAGGCGTTAGTGAAAGTGCATCTATTGTAACAAGTGAAGTAGAAGCTTACTGGGAAAAGGCCAGGCTTCCTGTTCAAAGAAATGACAAAATTCAAGAAAAAGTAAAGAAATTGTTCAATCAGTGGAAACTTTTGAAGAAAAACAAAGGGAGAGGAGGGAAACAAGAGGCAAATGAAAAAGAATTTCAGGTTGCAATGAAAAACCTATTTGATGTGGCGCATGCCAATGCAATGTCTTTAATTCATATTCAAGAAGACAAAGAATTCTTAATAGCGCAACGAGAACCAGGGCGCCGCGGCTCAATGTGCGCGATGGACAAGAAACTGGCCAACATGGAAGCAAGATTGCAACAGCGAGAAGCAGAACTGAAAAGGCGCAGACAAAAACATGTTGCCGAAGCCGAGGCAACTACAGGCCAAGTTCAGCTGGAAGGATCTTCTTCCTCAGCAGAGTCAGGTGAAGACTCGTCGACATCTGCGGATTCAGATAATGGACAGAAGAAAGCAACTCCACAAACGAAGCAGTTTTGACCTAACAATGTCTGGACCCCAGAGCTTACAGCAGCCCTGGATCGGACAGGGACAACGGATCGCAATGCTCTGTTTGTGGTAGCTGAAACCGCCAGAAGTCTGGGACATTATCCTGGGGAGCTCAATATCAGCCGCTCCAGCGTCAAGCACCATAGAGAAAAGCACCGTCAGCAACAATGGATGGACCTGCACAATGCATTCAAAGCCGAAGGCAAAACATGCATTGTGCATTGGGATAGCAAGTTATTGCCATCTCTCCTCTGTTCAACCACATCCGTTGACCGCCTTCCAGTTTTGATAACGGCTGTCTCCACTGGAGAAACACAACTTCTTGGTGTACCAAAACTGACATCAGGAACGGGCGAGAATCAAGCTGCAGCAGTTTATGAACTGTTACAGGAATGGTGTTTGGATGAAAAGGTTGCAGGCTTCTGCTTTGATACAACTGTATCGAACACGGGACGTCGATCAGGAGCGTGCATTCTTCTAGAACAGAGACTCTGTCGCAAGTCCTTCATTTGGTATGCCGCCATCACATTTACGAAATAATTCTTGGTGCAGTATTCTCTACATGCTCTGGAGCTTCATTGGGTCCCGATGTCCAACTCTTTTGCCGGTTCCAAAAGAATTGGGGCTCCCTTGACAAGTCCAACTATCAAACTGGAAAAGACTTGGAGGTGCTGCAACCTGACAGGGATCGCATCATGAAGTTTGCGGAATCCAAGTTGGCACAGGGCAATCACCGA
Organism: Ichthyophis bannanicus; assembly: GCA_033557465.1. NCBI lineage: Eukaryota > Metazoa > Chordata > Amphibia > Gymnophiona > Ichthyophiidae > Ichthyophis > Ichthyophis bannanicus. The sequence continues at coordinate 371,294,960 of CM066031.1, forward strand.
GATGATTACCTGGAATTCTTGGAGTTAACGATTGTCTGCCTTGGAGGGAATCTTCCTAGTTTCAATTTCAAGAAACCTGGAGCTTTCCATCATGCCAGATGGATGGCAAAAGTCTTGTACTGTCTCAAGATTTGGATGTTCCGAGGACAACTCAAAGATCTTACCCAACGGGAGGAGTCCTGTGTTCGTGATGTGAGCATTTTCTCCATCCTGATTCATGTGGAAGCCTGGTTTTCTGCCCCTGATGCCGCAGTTGCTCCTCGAACAGATTTGGAGATGCTGAAGAAACGACATCTTACCACAATGACCGTGTTGGAAGAGCGGCCAGAGACAAACTGCAACAGCATCTGTGGTATGTGTCAGAGGAGCTTGTGGCACTGTCACTGTTCGATGAAGCTGTTTCAGCACCGACAAAGCGGGCCATAGTGTCGGCCATGATCCCGGCAGAATCAGATGAAAGCGATGAGGATGATGATGAAGACGAAGATCCCCCAAAGCGGGTCGAATTGAAAAGTTCCATGATTCCACCACTTGAATCTTTTGCAACTCGCAAGTCAATCCGTTTCCTGAAACACCTCGACATCAACAGTGATTTTCTTAATGCAGACCCAGAAGACTGGGAAGAGAATGCATCATTCAAAGACGGTCTGAAGAAAGTAAAAAATCTTCCAGTGATCAACGATGTGGCTGAGCGAGGGGTCAAACTCATTGAGGAGTTCAACGGCCGACACACCACAAAAGAAGAGCAACTCCAGTTCCTTCTGGGTGTTGTCTCGCAACACCGTAAGATGTTCCCCACATCGTCAAAGTCCTTACTAGCATCTGGCAAGCATGATACCCCCGTCTATGAGCTTGGCAAGCATGATACCCCCGTCTATGAGCGGATAATACCCAATGGTCTGACGAACCCTGGGGGGGATCCAGGGGCCTGATAGATAGGGACCTTGAGCCACCCCTAAATATTATTTGATTGGCTTCAAACTTTGCACACATTGTTTTCTACATAAATGGAACCAGAATCAGGCCAGGGAGCAAAGAAATTCCTACTTTTATTTTTTCCCCTATGGCAGTGGACCACCCTACTGGGCAGTGCTCCATATGCGTCCTCTGCAGGTGGCACTTCTGTCACACTGGACCCCTCTGTCCCAGTCCATGGAGTTGTGACTCTTCTTAGGGGAAGAGGCCAGGACAAGCCTTCAATGGTGGCTGAAGAGGGAGCAGCTGTCATTGTGAATGTCCCTCGAGCCACCAAACTGGATTGTCTTGACCATGAATGCCAGTCTGCTTGGCTGGGGGGGCCATGGTCTCTTCCAAGTTGCTCAGAGATGTTGGTCCTTAGAGGAGAGAACTGGGTCCATCAGTTGTTTGGAGTTGCAGACGGTATTCCTAGCATTGCAGGCCTTTCTTCCTCTGGTGGAGGAAAGAGCGGTGCAGATTTTGTCCAACAATGTGACAACAATGGTTTACATCAGTTGTCAATGGGGCACGAGAAGCTTGTCTATGCTGGTGGAGGCACTTCCGCTTCTACAGTGGATGGAGCGGCACCTGCCACTCCTTTCAGCAGCCCATGTAGAGGGCAAGGATAACATACAAGTGAAATACTTGAGTTGCAGCAGTCTGGACCCAGGGGAGTGGACCCTGTCAGATTCAGCTTTCCAGTTAATAATGACCCACTAGGGGATGCCAGTAATGGATCTAAAGGTGTCATTTGTCAACACCAAGATGAGCTGGTTTTTCAGCAGATGCCAAGAGTGCATGGTCGAAGAGAGAGCTGCTCTGATTTAGGTGTGGCCCAGCGCAGGTTTGTTGTACATCTTCTCCAGGAACAAGCAGGAAGTCAGTCCTCACATATGGGTGATGTCAACGCTGATGGAGCCCTCACAGAAGCATATCCCCAGCTTTCAAAGAAAGCCTTTGGGAGATGCCACCATGCATGCTTGGTCCCCTTCCTGCCCAAGGGTGCCATCTTACTCAGTCTCCCTTTTTCCTCGGAGCCCTTCAGATGTTTATCTTGTTCCCTCAGAAAAAAGTTGATTTTTTCATGCATTTTGTGCGTTTTTCTGGCTAGCACCGGTCCCTTTCCTACCTTTGAGCCCCATTGCCCTGATATCAGGCCTCGAGACCTCGTTTTTAGGGTTTTTTTCCTTCCCAGCGCTTTTGTGCCTTTTTGAATCGCTGGCTGCGTCAAGGGTTTTCGATCTCACTTGGGATCCTTTTTGCCCCAATGACCACCAGTTTCAAGAAGTGTGATCGATGCTAGAAAAACATGTCCCTCACCGACACACACAATTGTTGCCTCTGGTGTCTGGGTGCCGACCACGACCTGGAAGAGTCCTCCCTGTGTAAAAAGATGTCTGCCAAGGCCATCCAGAGTTGCTGGCAGAAACAGGATGACATCTTCTACAGGGCAGACTCGACCCTGTATCCCTGGTAGTCTTGCGCTCTAAGGCCCCGCATGGATCCTCAGAGTCATCTAAAGCCACTGCAGTTCCCAAGTGGGCTCACAGACACTCCGACCAAGGGTCCCCGGAGTGAGAGCATAAAAGAAGAAGAAGACTTCAAGAACCTCGTCCTGGGAGGCAGACAAGCATAGCAGTTCCGTGCATGGTCCCTCAGCCCCCAACAAGTTTCTGAGGAGTCGGAGCGGGAGCAACCTCGAAAGATACCCAGGACTGACGTCGAGGCCTCCGGCAATGGAGCCCGGTCTCCCAAGGACTGTCCCATCAAGGACTCCCTCTCCTCCTCGACACCCGACCCGATGATTCCAGTGTCGGTGTCAAAGGCTGCTACCTCCAAGTGGGAAACCAGAATGCTAGCACTGGAACGCAGCATTTCTGCATTCATTGCGTCTCAACAGGCGTCAATGCCAGGCTCATGCTGAGACCACAGGGACCTCGATGCCGAGGACTCCCTGGGTCGCCGAAGTGATACCCGAGAGCCAGATGCCTCTTGTGGATCCTCGGCGAGAGTCTCAATCCCACTTCTGATCCTGGGGGGCGAGGTCTTCTCAGGCAAGCGCTTCTGGCTCCAGCCATGCCTCAGCCCTGAGACAGCAAAGACTGGAGCTGACAACACCATTGGAACCTTCGGGCCTTGAGTCTTTTTTGGACTACTCAGACAGAGAGTCCAACGTTGAAACATCTCCAGAGACTTGGGCCCACTGGAATCTTCCTTCAGACCCATCTCCACCAGCTTCGAGGCACCGGTCCCCACCTAAAGACACCTCCTTCGTCGAGTTTGTCCGGGACATGGCAAGGGCTCTCTCCCTCACCACCGAGTCAGAGGAGGACCCTCGTACAGAGGAAGTCAACATTCTCCAGTATGAGGCACCACCCAAGGAGACCCTTACGGTCCCCGTCCCCTCCATTCTCAGTCGGCTCCTTTTCCGGTGCCAATCGTCAGCCAATGCTTGGACGCAATGTACCGGGGCCAGCGGGGACTGGGCTTCAGGAAGGCACAACTCCCTCATGCCTCCATGGTGGTCGAATCAGCCATGTGTCGACAGAAAAGTCTGAAGACGCACTCATTGGTGCCCCCGGGCAGGAAGTCCATGCCCTCGGGTGGAAATGTTATCAAGGCTTGATGCTGGCATGCCGCATACAGACTTACCAACTGTACATTGGCATGTTCCTCCGAGACCTCACTAAGAAACTCGGGGGCTTCGCAGCTGGCCTCTTTGGAGACCACCTTTGACACTTCCAGACTCTCTCAAAGTCCATCGGAGAGTGCTGTAAATACTTGTCTTGAACTGCCTGCGATAGCTTCGAGTCCAGCGCAAGGCTTGCTGTTGCTGGCATCAGTGCCCGACGTCAAACCTGTCTCCAAACTTGGACCTCGAACAATGGGTCCAAGAGAAACTCCTCAATGTCCCTTGCCTCAGGGAGCAACTCTTCAGCAAGCCGATGGAGGACAAGGCGGCCGAGATCAAGACTGAGTATGTTACCAGGACTTAGCTCTCGAGAAAGACCTCCCCTCTTCCCAGGAAGAAACCATCTGGGGAAAAGCCTTCCTTTCACAGAACGGGCCAGACCTATTGAGGCTATCCTCCATACCTGGCCACCCAGACCACTCAGCAGGGTCTCCAAAACAAGGGGACAGGTCAGGGCCCACGTAAACCTAAGGGCCCCAAGCCCCAGTCACCAGCCCCAGCCCAGCCTGGGTTGGGGTTTTGACTCTTACAGCATAGCCTCTCTTCCACTAGAGGATCAGCTACCAACAGGGTGGGATCTAATTCATTTTGTCCAACGGTGGGCTTCCATCACCACTGACACATGACACTTCAGGTCGTCAGGGAGGGTTACCTCCTTCACCTGGACCAGCCGCCCCCACCCTTCTTTCCCAGGAAGCCTCCTTGGACTCCACTGCACCAGGCTCTGCTACTGCAGGAACTTGTAGGCCTTCTCAGGGACAAGGCTGTGGAGCCCGTACCACATCACCTAAAAGGAAAGGGGTTCTACTCCAGATACTTTCTGGTCCCAAAAAGATCAAGAGGACTAAGACCCATCCTGGACCTGAGAAACCTGAAAAAATTCCTGGTGCTGGAGAAGTTCAAGATGCTCTCCCTTCGAATATTACTGCCCTACCTCCAGCAGGGTGATTGGCTATACTTCTTGGACCTGAAGGATACTTATACCCACATCCTTATCCATCCCAGTCACAGGCAGTACCTAAGGTTCATGGTCGAGGGTGACCACTACCAGTAAGGGGTACTACCCTTCGGCCTAGCCTCCTCACCAAGAGTCTTCACCAAATGCCTGGCAGTGGTGGCCTCCTACCTCCGTCTCCAAGGGGCCTTTGTCTTTCCATATCTGGACAACTAGCTGATAAAAGGGAGACATGGCCACAGAGGTGTAACAGGCCAAGGCCCTCACCATCAACATTTGGAGTTCATAATAAACCACCCAAATTTCCACCTCACTCCAACCCAAGAGCTGGAGTTCATAGGGGCTTGCCTGGACACCCTCCAAGCCAGGGTGTTCCTCCCCATGGACAGGGCGGATAGCCTTAGGACCCTGGCGACCGAGATGCAAAGCCGCCACTTCGTGTCAGCACAGTCATTGCTTCACCTTCTCGGCCACATGGCCTCCACTGTCCATGTGGTCCCCAATGCCAGCCTCCATATGCAGGCAGCTCAGTGGTATCTCTGCTCACAGTGAACCCAGGCCACGGGCAGGCTTCGGGGCAGAGTCTCAGTGTCCCATCAGCTGGCAGAGTCACTCAGTTGGTGGCAGCATACACGGCACCTACAGAAGGTCATGCCCTTCCAACACCCAAGTCCCCAGAGTATCCTCACAACAGATGCTTCCCTGCTGGGCTGGGGTGCCCATTGCAAGGAACTCCGCACCACAGGAGCCTGGTCCCTCAAGGAGGGCCAGCAGCAGATCAACCTGCTGGAACTCAGGGCCGTCTTCCTGGCACTCAAAGCTTTTCAACATTGCCTGCACGGTCAGTCGATGCTAGTCCAGACGGACAACCAGGTCACAAGGTTCTATCTGAACAAGCAAGGAGGCACAGGCTCTTACTGCCTATGTCAGGAGGCAGTAGCCCTCTGCTCATATGCAACCAATCAGGGAATGCTCCTCAAGGCGATCTACCTTCCGAGTCAGGACATTGCCCTACTGGACAGGCTGAGCAGGATCCTCCAGCCACACAAGTGGCACCTAGACCCCAAGGTGACACAGAGGATATTCCAATTATGGGGCACTCCAAATCTGGACCTCTTTGTCAGCCTGACCAACACTCACCTACTCTGTTTCTGCTGTTCCCAACTGCATCTGTCCTGGGTGGCAGGGGATGCCTTCCTCATCTCGTGGTCAGTGGGCCTGTTGTATGCCTTCCCTCCCACACCACTGATCGCACAGAACCTCTTCAAGGTCCAGCAAGAAAAGCTTCCATGATCCTAGTGGCCTAGGCAGCCTTGGTTTCTTCTGCTTCTCCGTCTCTCAACGGAGTCTCTGGTCCCTCTTGAGAGCTTCCTGAGATTATTGACCCAGGAGGAGGGCTCAATTCTCCACCCAAACCTGGGATCCCTGTCCCTCATGGCTTGGTTGCTGAACAGATTGCTTTAGCACCCCTCAACCTCCCCAGAGAGGTAGAGGACGTCTTCCTGGCCTCTTGTAAGAATGCCACAAGATGGGCCTACGCCTTCAAGTGGTGCAGGTTTTCCATATGGTACACAGAGAAATGGGTAGATCCATTCTCCTGCTCAGTACATTCGGTGTTGCAATACTTTCTCCACCTTTCGCAGTCCGGACTTAAGTCCAACTCTATCAGGGTACACCTGAGTGCGCTCTCTGCGAACCATCACTCTATAGAGGGCAAGCCTCTTTCTGTACAGCCCCTCATTACCCAACTCATGTGGGGCTTGCTGCTCTCCAAGCCTCCCATCCGACCACCACCAGCGGAATGGGATTTCAATGTGGTCCTGGAGCAGCTTGCCAAGCAGCTCTTCGAGCCTTTGGCTACCTGCCATTTGTGTTACCTGTCCTGGAAGGTGGCCTTCCTGGTGGCACTCACCTCTGCCCGCAGAGTCAGTGAGCTTCAGGACTCTAATTTCCACCTCAACCAGGGGGTGGTACTTCCTACCTTCTTTCCATGGCACCACGCCGACAAGGCATCAGCCGTTCTAGACTGCAAAAGGGCCCTGTCCTCCTTCCTGCAGTGGACTCGGGGCCACCGTAAAGCCTCACAGCTTTTCATTTCCTACGACCCCAGTCATCTGAGGGAGGTTGTCACCAAGCAGACTCTGTCCATCTGGGTGGCGGACTGCATAGCCTTTGCCCACAATCAGGCTGGACTGCCATTGGAGCGCCAGGTCACAGCACACAATGTCAGGGCTATGGCAACTTCAGTTACTAGTCTATTCTCTGTCCCTATAGCAGACATCTGCCGGGCCACCATCTAGTCCTCCATTCACAGTTTTGCAACCCACTACTGCCTGGAGAGGGAGTCCCGACGAGACAGTGCCTTCGGCCAGGCTATACTCTGTAATCTGTTCGGGGTTTAGGCAGCTCCTGCACTCCGACCCTTCTTGTTCGGGCTACAGGAGCCATGGTTTTCTCTGGACACTGGGGTCCTTAGAGTCTGTCCTGAGATTCACTTGTGGCTGCTCATGGCTGGGCCGTGTTTCTTTTACAGGTCCTCGGTAGCCTGTAGTTAGGGAGTCCCATATCTGAGGACTTACTTCCTCTTGGAGAAAGCGTAGTTACTCACCTGTAACAGGTGTTCTCAAGGGACAGCAGGAATCAGTCCTCATAACCCTCTCTCCTCCCCTTGGAGTTGCTGTACATTTTTGGCCATCTTCTTTTGTCTTCTCTAGCTATGTCATCTGACTGAGTAAGACGGCACCCTTGGGCAGTAAGGGGACCATGCATGTGTGGTGGCATCTCCCAAATGCTTTCTTTGAAAGCTGGGGAAATGCTTCTGCGAGGGCTCTGTCAGCATTGACGTCATCCATATGTGAGAACTGATTCCTGCTGTCCCTGGAGAATACTTATTACAGGTGAGTAACTATGCTTTCTCTCCCTGGCTGCTGATCACTGAGTCCTACAGCAAATGGAGGCTCACCCCAGGCTGGTGGTTTTGGTGGCTATGAATTGGCTGCAATGGCCTTAATACACAGATCTCATTTGCCTTCTGGTGGCAGATCTCCTTCCACTCCCAGGGGAGGATGGCCTGCTGTCACAGGGTCCCGTTCTTATGTCGTAGGTGCATCAATTCTTGCTTACGGCTTGCCTCTTGGGAAGATGCATGTAAAACATTGAGATTATTCTCTAAAGGGGGTGGACATGTTGCTGCAGGCTTGGCATCGGTACACTTCACTGGCATATGTCGAGTATGGTGCATCTTTGAGAACTGGTGTGAGGAATGGGGGATCCGCCCGCTTGGGGCCTCTCTTTCTGAGATCCTGGCCTTTTTGCAATTGGGGCTTGAGAAGGGTCTGGCGTTGAGTTTTTTGAATGCAGAAGTAGGAGTTCTAGCTTGTTTCTGGGGCTGGGTTCAGGGTCAGACTCTAGCCTCCCATGTGGATGTGGTCTGCTTCCTTAGAGAGGTTAAGCATATCCATTCGCCTTCTCACTCTGTGGTTCCTTCCTGGGATCTAAGTTTGATCCTCTCTGCATTGTCGAAGGTGCCCTTTGAGCCTTTACAGGAGCTATCCTGAAAGTTGTCTTTCTGGTTGCAAACTGTTCAGTGCTCAGGATTTCTGAGTCGCAGGCCTTGTCCTGTCGGGAGCCCTATTTGGTCATGTCCAAGGAGAAGGTGGTACTTCTGTGGCCACATTGTTGGTTTTCTCTGAGTCTCCGGGGCCTCCTGATTTTCGGATCCTCCATTTACTTGATGTTCGTTGCTCTATTGAACAATATCTGAGAATTATGCAGAGTTTTCGGTGCTCGGATTGCCTCTTTGTCTTGTTTGGAGATCAGTGGAATGGAGAGATGGCCTCGAAGGCTTCCATTTCACACTGGATCAGGGAGGTCATTGCTTTGGCATACTTCGTGAGGGCCGAGTGTTTCCTGCGAGTTTGTGTGTGCATTCCGCCCGAGCTCAGGCTTAGTCTTGGGCAGAGTTTGATCTTGTTCTGCTTCAGGACATCTGTAAGGCAGTGATCTGGTCTTCCCTTCACTCCTTTACGTGTCATTATTGGCTTGATGTGCAGGTGTGCCAGGTCGCAGTTTTTGGAGCAAGGGTTTTGCAGACTGAAGTTATGTTAGTACTGCTTTATGTCCCACGCATCTGGACTGGCCTGGAGGGGTGAATAGGAAAGTGAAATTAGACCTTAATTGCTGATTTTCTTTCCTGGAGTCTCTCCAGTCCAGGTCCCACGTGGGATGTTGCAGTATATTGTGTTCTGCCTCGTGTCTGCTTGAATATAGCCAAGGTTGTGGTGTCGGACCTGGTCTGTTCTGTATGCAGGGGGCCTGCTGTGTTCCCCGCAGTTCTACTTGCAATGTTTTCCCCTGTTGGGATTTTCTAGTTCTTGGGAGCTTTGGTGGCTAGACCTGTAAAAAGAAAGAAAAAAAGTGGCATTGAGGTGTTGGTGAACAATGGGGGTTCTTGAGATTCCCTATTTGCTTTGTGAAGGTCCTACTGAAGGGGCTGTTGTAGGCACAGGCTTCTTATTGGCTAACTTTGAGTTCAGGATATCTTACTTTGCATCTACTGGTAAGTGAGCAAAACCCATATGACTGGACTGGACTGACTCCAGGAAAGAAAGTTAGCAGATAAAGTCTAATTTCACCTTTTCAGTTGCCCGTTCGTACCTGGAGCAGTTCAAAACTTAGATGTGATTCCAGACATCCAGGATGTTTCTGAGATCAGGTGGGGATATCCAGGTTTCTGAGAATGCCCTAGCCACAGCACTACCATGGCCCCGTTCAGACTTGGACATCCTCATGCTGTGGACTTCTACAGACCTGGCTTCTAAAATGGCTCAGGAGACATCTCTGTGATTTGGACATCTCTATGTCCGTTTTCAGACTTCCAAAGTAAATAATCCCATTGTCCACCATGACACCTAGATCCTTTTCCTGAGTGGTGACTGCTAATGTGGAACCTAGCATTATGCAGCTATAATGTGAGTTAATCTTCCCTATGTGCATCGTTTTGCATTTATTCACATTAAATGTTGTCTGCCATTTGGATGCCCAGTTTCTTAGTCTAGCTCTAGGTCCTCTTGAAATTTCTAATTGACATGTGATTTGACAATTTTGAGTAATTTGGTGTCATTTGAAGATGTGATCACCTTACTTGTTCCCATTTCCATATCATTTATAATGTTAAACACTGTTCCCAGTACAGATACTTGGGGTACTCCACTGTTCACCTTTCTCCTATGAGAAAATTGACCATTTAACCCTACCAATTTTTTCTATTTTTTAAAAAATTCCCAGTCTACAGTAGGGCCTTGCCTCCTATTCCATGACTCTAATTTCCTCAAGAGTCTCTCATGAGGGACTTTGTCAAATGCTTCTTGAAAGTCCAAATTCACTTTGTCAACTGGCTCACCTTTATCCACATTTATTGATGCCTTCAAAATAATGTAGAAGATTGGTGAAGCAAAAATTCTTTTGGCTAAATCCATGATGGCTTTGTCTTAATAAACCATGTTCTGTAATTTTGTTCTTTATAATAGTTTCTATCATTTTGCCCAGCACTAAGATCAGATTTGTTGGTCTGTAACTTTCCAGATCACCCCTGGAAATCTTTTAAAAAATTGGCGTTATATTGGCCGCCCTACAATCTTCAGGTAATGTAGGCAATTTTAATGATAGGTTACGAATGACTAATAATTTCATTTTGAATCCTTCAGTACTCTGGGGTGTATACTATCCAGTCAGATGATTTGCTGCTGTTTAATTTGTCCATTTGCCCTATTACATATTCCAGGTTTACAGAGATTTGTTTCAGTTCCTTCAGGTTGTCACGATTAAATATAATTTTTCGCATGGGTAGCTCTTTACATCTTCTTCATTAAAAACTAAAGCAAAGGAGGAGGAAGTGACGTCACCTAGCCGATGGCGGTCTAAAAAACCCGCTCCAGTGCCAACCCCGTGAAACTGACAAAACGAGCCCTCAAAGGGTGAAAAAGTGGAAGAGTAAGCTAGCACAACACTCTGGGAGCAGCAGGAAGTAAGAGGAAGGCATTACGGAGCCTGACCGAGGGAGAGCAGGCAGAGCGAAGTAGAGTCAAAGGAGCGGGAGAAGCAAGATGGCGGATGGAGAGGAGATGAAGTAGTGAGAAGCAGCGGGGGCAGAATGCACTGATGGCGGGAAAGGAAAAGAGAGAGCCGGAAAACAATGGCAGAGCAAACAAGCAGGTGCAAAGATCTTGATGGCAAATAATTGACCAGCAACAGAAAGAATGAGGCAGAAACAGTGAAACAGGAGAGGAGACTGCAGAAACAGTAAAAGATAATAATAGCGGAGTTGAACATACCAGTGATGGGTTTAATACCTCTACAGATATATCCCGATAAACAGAATTGAAATTGTTTGATGGACTATAACTAAGCAAAGTATTTAAGCTAGAGTGTGCAGGCCAATGGAGAGAGATGACTACACAAAGGAAGGCAGCAGATTTAAGGGAGTATGTCTATGCAGGGGCTAGTGCAAACAACAACAAGCACACTGGAGTGGAAAATAATATGAAGTTGTCAGAAACTTCAGACCATGCTGGAGTGGCAGCACGTGGGAACCCCCATGAACAGGGAGGAGAAACAGTGCAAGGAATAACTAAGCTAGAATTGCGTGAATGGTTTGCAGAAATAACAACTGAAGTTCAGGCAGTGAAAATTGAGCTCAGTGAACATCTCCAGGAACAAGCAGGAATGAGTCTTCACATATGGGTACGTCGGTACCGACGGAGTCTGCGCGGGAACGCTTCCCAGCGTCCAATCAAAACGCTTTTGGAAGCATCCCACCATGCCTGCGTGCTGCCTTCCCGCCTTCCCAACTGCCTCTCCTCAGTTTTCGTTTTTCCGCGGAGCCGGCAGGACATCCTCCTGTCACCGCAGAAAATTCTTCTTTTATTTTTTAGTTTTCTTGTGGTCGCGGCTGCCTTCCCCGAAGCCACTGGTACCGCCGGTGTTTTTCTCTCCTTTTTTCTTGTAAAATTTTCCTTTTTAAGGAATATTTTTTCTTCTTAGTGCCTCACGGTTTTCTTAGGCCTGCCAGGCCTACTCACTTTCATTCATGGAATCGCCAGTCACTATTCCCAAGAAATGTTCAAACTGCGGCGGTACAAAATTAACTTTAGACACCCCTAATTGGTGTCTGGCCAGTTTGGGTCCTGACCATTTTCCTCCGGAGTGTCCCTCCTGCAATAGTATTGTCGGAAGAAGTCTTCAGCATCGGGTTTCCCTCGATACGCGGTCCCCATCCAGCTTCAGGGCACCGACCACTTCTTCTTCTACATGGAATCAGGTAACCCAAAAACAGTCTGTTAAGACTAGCCAGTCCTCGAGTGGTAGATCTCATGCACAGCATAGAGATGCCTCTGGCCTTGCCCTCGAGGACATACTGGTTTTAAAACCCCGGTGGGAGTCTTCGGCCTCCAAAGCCTGTGTGGGGTTTCAGGTTGTTCCTGAGGTTCACCCCTCACAGAACATACCTGTGCCATGCTCGGTGGTGGCATCCGCTTCGAGCGGTACCGATACCTCGGCATCGGCAATGGTGTTGGATGAAACATTCCTCACCAAGGATCGTTGTCTGGTGTCCTCGGTACCTACGGGACCGTTGGATACGCTCCAGGCCGACCCTCCAGTATCAGTATCGATCCCGGTACCGATACTAGTACCAACGTCGGTACCCTCCAGATGTGCTTCGATAGACTCGCTTCCTTCGATGCCGAGTCTGGAATCGATCTCCAGTCTGGAGGACTGGGTACCGACTCGCCTTGGTACCGACACCAAACAGTACTGAAGGCACGGTTCTGATGATCCATGTCCGGCACTCTCGGTTTCTTCCATACCGATAGAGTTGTCACCAGCTGGCCTTCATCCACTGGTACTGGATACGGTGCCGGAGTTGGTACCGGTATCCACATTACCATGGCTGTCGGTGCCTTCCATGCTTCCCTCTTCAGGCTCGCTTCCCTCGATACCGAGTTTGGAATCGATCCCTAGCATGGATGATATGCTACCGACTGTTGCTGGTCCCGACCCCCTGCGGTACCGGCGACCATTCTCTAGGGATCTCCACCATTCAGGATCTTATATTCCTATATGGTTGGATAGATCCTCCAGTGTCAATGCTAGTTCATCAGCAGATCTAGCCTGTCCAAAAGAATTTCCCTCTGGGGATTTTTCTTTTTAAGCTTTTCTCATGGATATGATGAGATCACTTGCCATTTCTATGCCTGGACAGGATCCTACACAAGGCAATGCAGAATCCCTGTATATTCCTGGGACAGCAAAGGATACCATCATGCTTCCTTTGCATCATTCCTTGCAGGATCTCCTTTTACGAATGTGGGAAGCTCCTTTAATGGTGCCCCCACCTTCTAGGACAACTGATCTTCTATATCAGGTGCCTCCCTCTCCAGGTTTTCAGAAGACTCAACTTCCTCATCATTCCATTGTTGTTGAATCAGCAATGAGGCGGGTGAAGAGTACTAAAAAGCACTCTTCTTATCCGCCAGGTCGTGAGTCTAAGACTTTAGATGCCTTTGGATGCCAAACCTTCCAGGCATCCATGCTTTCAGCAAGAATTCTCTCATATATTTTCTATATGGGATTATCTCTTGATGAGGTCACAAAGAAATTACTATCTTTGACTCCTTTTCTTCAAGAGACTATAAGTGCAGACTATTCCTCTCTGGTTAGTCATGCTCAAAATATATCTAGGTTCCTTATTCGTGCTTCCCTGGACTCCTTTGAGTCTGTTAGCAGAACCTCTGCTATAGCTATAGGGGCACGACGTAAAGCCTGGCTCCAGGCTTCAAGCTTAGACAAATGGGCTCAAGAAAGACTGGGAAATACTCCTTGCACTGGAGAAAATCTCTTTAACAAAGGAGTCTTTACTCCAGGTTGCTCAGTTAACCACTGACATTCCTGTTTCCAGAGGCTGTTCTACGCCTTCCTCTTTCCCAGTTGGTAGGAAATGTCCTACCCAACTTTCTTCCCCTAGGGGGAAAAAGTTTTATTCTTCTTCTGCCCATCATTCAGATGTTCCCAAACAGGGGTGAACATCGCCCTAGTCTGAAGAAACCACAACCTCAACAGGGTCCACAAACCCAGCAGTTGCAGGGTTTTAAATAAGTCATTTTTCCCCTTGTGTTGCTGGTTACAGGGGCAGTCTACTTCTTTTTGCTGAAGTATCTGCACTAAATTTATCCTAACTTTTTCAAGATGTCTCTTCTTGAGACATTTTTTCCTTTACTCTAAGAGTCTTCATGATGATCATGCCCTCACTTGACAGGTTTCTCTTCCTTTTCGGGAAAAGAGAAATGACAACTATTAATAAGACAGTTGTTTCCCTGTACTGGCATGTATCATCTTACCTTTCAGAGACTTCCTTCATAGTCAGTCTCCTTCACCTCTGTCTTACCTCCCTCTTGCTACAGCATCTGGTTTGTAAGAGTGGCTCTTTTACACTAGTAAGCCGCTATGGTCCTCTACCTGTTCCACAGGGGGATTCTCCATTTAAGAGTTGTCTCCCCCTTTATTTCCTTAGGGCAGCTCATCAGACACTAGATAGTCCTACTATGTCTGTTGTCTCTTTTTTCCAATCTAAAAAAGATGGGAAAAGAAATTTTTCGCCCGCTGCCCTGGTAGTTGCTTCAGATACATTAATTCCTAGTGGTTAAGCCATTGGTTCTGTTCACCACACAACCAGGGCTTCTCCTCCACTAGCTATTCTTCTAGCCTCAGTGCTAAACCCCAAACAGGTTATCAACCTCGTTTGGGAAACCCTATTATCACAGACTGCTTGGTTAACTTCTATTCTTTGCCCCTTGTCCTTGGCAGAATAGTTCTTACCCACTGGCTTTTAACAGCCAGTTTTTTCTTCTAACTAACCTGCAGCATGCTCTCTGCAACTCTACAGAGTAGCTTTGCACTATGGGTCCTTGCTAGAGAGCATCATATCTTTATTTATTTATTTATTTACATTCTCTTATATACCGCGCTATTCTGCATCAGTGCGGTTTACATTGAACAGGGCATTATAACTTGGAGATAACTATTTTACTGGGAACATGGGCTATGGAAGGTTAAGTGGCTTGCCCAAGACCACAAGGAGCACCTAGCAGATAACCCCAGAGGGTTATCTGGGGTTGTCTAGTAGATAACCCCAGAGGGTTAGGAGGGGTTTCCCCAGTCATATTTTTCATGTCTGGTAGGTGTTCCCTACCCCTACCATCTCATCTAAAATCTCTTTTGAGACCTGAGGCTTAGGCCTTTTCTTCACGTGACAACCTAAAGAATGGCAAATTCCCTGGCTTGGTCCATATCCCCTTGGTCTTCTCGCCAGAGATCTTTTTTGTTTCAGTGGCAGTTAAAGGACGCCTGATACCCATCTGCCCTTGTAGACAGGTCACTATGGTATCTCCCTCCAGTGACGTCCTCTATCCATTCTCCATACTGCGGTTCTGGAGAAATCTGGACTTGCTGCCTGCAGACTGAAGTTATCCTCTGCCTTTTTCCACATAGGCTATCCTGGTTATTTAAGAGCTCAAATTCTGAAACGGATTTAGACTCTCTTTTGTCAGGGACACTATTCCCCTGACCTTTTCAATCATAACCAGGGAAGGAAGATTCTTGGTGCATCTATTCAAGCGGGTATCACCCTCCTTGCTGTTAGATGAATCTTTTCTCTCCCCATACTTCTATGGGGATCAATTTCTATAGACATTTCTTCATCCACATACCTGGAGACATCTGTCTACATGCCTACATATACATATATATATATATTGTGATAAGGAAGCTTATCATAGTTCAGGAAGGAGCTATAGTAAAGGTGAAGTGACTCTGAACAAGCACCCTGTCTGTTCTGGTAGAAATAATAAAACAAAATGTTTCCATAAAAGACTACCATTCCCAGAATGCACCAGGTTTCCAACAGCCATTAGAAGAGCTGAAGTGGGGAAATGTGTGTTCAATCAGGAGGGCTATGAGGTAATCCACAAGCACTCATCTCCAAGGGCAGGGCTTGATTCAGCACAGCTGCGCTGTGCTAGGGTGGAGCATTCATCTAAGCAGGATAAAAGAAAAGCTTATTCTACAGAGAATCATCATCTTGATCATCAGAAGCATCTTGATCAGCCTGAGGATCATCATCATCAGCAGAAGCCAGAGCTGACGGACAGAGATAGCAAGAAACACTTTGGAAGAAAGAAGAGAAAAGCATTTGGGAGGTCTAGAGGAGTCCATAGCAGTACGTATACTGGGAGGCATTCCAGAGGCAAGCATACACCATTGGACTGGGGAAAGCCAGAGGAGTGGGGTTGCAGAGCCAGGAATCCCCGGACGGCACCTGTGAGGGAGACGGCTGCACTTGGAAGGGACCCTAAGACCAGTGCAAGAAGGTATGTGAAGAGAGATCCAGTGTCCAGGGATCTTGATTGGAAGGCTGGACATAAGAACTGGACTACATACTGGCCAGGATATTTAGAGAGGAACTCTAACAGCAATGGAAGCTCAGGTATGAACACTGATCTATGCCCTAGCTATACCCTTGAAAGACAGCAGGGAAGCAAGTATGCCCTAGCTCTTCACTGGGAAGACAGCAGGGAAACAAGTATTGTCCTGAGAGTGTTCCATTGAGAAATTCTTCTGTGCCAATCCATGATATTGAGCCCATGATAGTTGAAGAAGGGGAAGATGTTATAAATGGGGACTTTGAATACATGGATTGCTCTCTGTCTAAACTTCTGTGGTAATATGCTGTTACAAAATACAACAACCATCACAAAGAAATATAAACTTGTTCTTTGATCTACTCAGAAAAGCTTCTGAGTAGGATTTGAGCCACGTAATAGAAAGTAAACCAGCCAAGAGGGTTTTCAGCTGGTAATTGTTAGCAATTGAGCCTTGCCTAATTGCCTGTGAGCTCTGAGGGGACACTTCTGAGTGTGTGTGAAGATACAAGAAGTTATCCCTGAAAAAGAACAGGTTTTTTTTCTACTTTGTGGGTTTTGTTTGTTCTTTGAAGCACTGCTAAGAAGATATTAGCAGGAGCCTACAGAAAAGACCTTTCTGTTCCCATCAAGGTCTTTATGCTTTGATTTGATTGCTTAACAAGTTCAGCTGTTGTTTTTCCTTATTTGTTTTTCTAAGTATAATATTGAAAGCAAGTATTCCTTTTTATGTGCTACCAAGTATATCTGTGTTGGGAGAAATAACCCCATAAATAAAATATCTTCTTTGCTTTACATTCGGGCAAGCACAACTAATTTATTGTGAACGGCTGAGTCTGGTATGAATGGACTACATTTCCCACAATCCTTTGCAAGTTATATTAATATTTGCCTTTGCCAAGACTGTGGACATTCTCACCCAGCGCCCCCGTTTACAATATATATACATACATATATATATATATATATATTTATATATATATATATATATTTATATATTTATCTATCTCTATCTATCTATCTATCTATCTATCTATCTACTGCCCATACAGGTCTTTCCGTATATATATGCATATATACTCTATATGTGTATAACTTTAGGAAGGTATGTATATATATATCTATATATCTATATGTCTCTATAGAGATATATCTTTTAGGTAGATATGTATCCACATACTTATCTATCTGTCTGTTTACATTCAGATATTCATACATTCCTATATGATCCTGACAGATGGGCACCACCCCTATCAATGCTGTACCAGCATACTTAGGGTTCTACACACATAACCACTTCCTGTGGTGATCAACAAACTTTTTCTTACCATAACCTTTCAGGGTTAGGTACCCCTGAAGTTCTCCATGTACCCTTTTTCTTTCCTTAACCCATTGAGGAAAGACATTGAGGAACTTCAGTTTATCTAAAGCTTAGCGCTTCCTAAGTCTGTCCTTAACTTCTTATCAGATACAGGGGTTTCCACACCCTTTCTCTCCTACATGGACTGTTTCTACTGCCAGTCCAGCTGGTCAGACTCTTTTTTCTTTTGGTCCTAGGATTGGATTTTTCTTGGACCAACACAGCTTAAGCTTTCTTAATGGTACCTTCTGCATCTTCCGCTGAAGTCCTACCTCTCTTTCCCTACCCCAGTTTCTCCCTGGGGCTATTTCTTCACCCTGAGGGGTTCTGACCTCCACTTGTTTTTCTACTTTTCTTACCTGTACTTCTCAGTGAGGTACTCCTTGAGGTTTTCCAATGGTTCTTCTAACAGATCCATATCAACCTCAGTAGACTTGCAATGCCAACAAGGGAGGCCTATATCTCAATTTTTACCACTAGATCTCCTCTCTACAGGGTTCTTCTAGAGGTCCTGTTCTAGTTCAGCTGTTCCACAGCACCTTTTCTGTATTCAACTCCTACCCTCCATCCCCAGGATGCCTGAGGTTCTGGGGAGTAGCTTGGCTCTTCTACATCCGCAACATGCTAGGACTCCCTCTGGGCATCTCAGCTTGGGAGTCCCCATATGTGAAGACTCATTCCTGCTTGTTCCTGGAGATAGCACAGTTACTTACCTGTAACAGGTGATCTCTGGGAACAGCAGGAATAAGTCTTCACAACCCACCCACCTCCCCTAGGAGTTGTATCTTTCTATCTATCTTTCCTTTCCTCTCTCTCTTTGTCTCAGCTTTAAAACGTAACTGAGGAGAGGCAGTTGGGAAGGTGGGAAGGCAGCACGCAGGCGTGGTGGGATGCTTCCAAAAGCGTTTTGATTGGACGCTGGGAAGCATTCCCGCGCAGACTCCGTCGGTACCGACGTACCCATATGTGAAGACTTATTCCTGCTGTTCCCAGATATCACCTGTTACAGGTAAGTAACTGTGCTTTACTGGTAATTTAAAAGAGGACATTGCAGAGTTAACACATAAGGCTGGAGACTACGAAAACATATTACAAGAGATTGAACAACAGCAAGAAGAAATACAACAATGGAAGCAAAAAATGGAAAAGTGGCAGGATAGCATACAATATAAACTAGAAGATTTGGAAAATCGCTCTTGAAGGAATATGAGAATCCTGGGAATACCGGAGGATAAAACGTTCCAACATACTGCTTGAGTGGTGGTCTTGGTACACTCTGAAGTGTTCAAGAAAGGGGGGGGGGGGAGAAGTTCCTTCGGAGAACATACTAATAGATAGAGTGCATAGAGCACTAGGACCACTGAGAGCGAATAGGCCCAGAGACATTATTATATGCCTGACAAGGCATAAAATGAAGGAACGTATTATGACAAAAATGAGGGGTCTGGGGACCCTCCAGTGGCAGGGGTACCCGGTGACTCTATATGAGGATTTGTTGGCTGGCACTCTGTAACTTAGAAGAGCAATGCAACCAATAACACAAATTTTGAGAAGAGCAGAAATCAAATATAGGTGACTGCACCCCTTTGGGCTTTTATTTACGCAGAAAGGAAAGATCTGGTGGGTACACTCAGTGGAGGAAGCTGAGACAGCATTTCGAGAAGCAGAAGTGGGTCAATCAGAGGTTCAAAACTGGCAGGAGAGTGAAGCAGGGGGACAAAAGCTGCAGAGAGCAGAGGCAAGAGGCAACCAAGATGAGAAGACTGCACCAAGAAAAGTGAGAGGGAAGAAGCAAAGATGACAAGGAAAGTTCAAGAGCATGATGGATACCAGTATGGTAAAAGGACAAAATATAAGGACAATTGGTAATTTTGGAGAGTGAAGACGAAGGAGGAGAAAGTGTGGGGGATAGTTAAAATAGTCATTACAATGTTGTCACTGAAGTGTACATATTGGGGTGAATATGGAACTGCATATGACATTACATTTAAGGGGGAGGGTAGAGGGAAGATAGGATAAGAGATTAAGGGTAAGGGGGAGAAGGTGATATGACATTAAGAAGGGGCAAGGGGGAGGGGAATTCAGAAGAGTTTGTAGGGGGAGTAATAAAGGGGCACTAAGGGGGTGATGTGGAATCAGGGCACAAGGGGAGGGGGGAAATGGGAGAAGAGAAGATGGGAGTGAGAGGGGAAGAGGGCAAGGATGAAGAGTGGACAGGGGAGGCAAGGGACATACTACTCTAGGCAACTCTAGCACAGGAGGTTGAAAGGGGAAAGGGAGAGGGGGTGGAGAGGAGGGACAGGGAAAGGAGGGAGAAGAGGAAAAGGGGGGCAACAGGAGAAGGGGTGGGGGACAGGAGAGGGAGGGTGAAGGAGGAGGGGAGAAGTGAAAGGGAAAGAGAAGGGCCGCAACTAAGAGGCAAAGAAGCAAACACTGCTGTAAACAGGAACAGGGATAAGAGAAAATTAATAGTGGGCACAATAAATGTAAAGGGGCTGCGTACTTGGCATAAAAGACAGTTACTAGAAAAGGAAGGGAGATGTTTGAAAGCAGGCATCCTCTGTGTTCAGGAGATGCACTTAAGGGTTGGGCAATAATAAATGTTAACCTCCCAAAATTACCCAAGGGTGGTGTTGGCAGGTCAAAGAGCAAACCCCCGAAAAGGAGGGGTGGGGATTTTAATAAGTGAAACTTACTGCCACACAGTTGTAGGAGAACATAGAAGTAAAGAAGGGAGATGGGTGGGGGTGTGCCTTTGAATAGCCGAAGAGGAATTTTGGGTGATAAGCATATATGGTCCCAATGAACAGCAAAGGGAAGCGTATGAAAAAATGTTAAAAGAACTGGAGGAATTGAGGGACATTCCCCTAATAGTAGGGGGAGATTTTAATTTAACAAGCAATCCCAGGCTGGACAATAGTGGAGGGCAATCTAGTGGGGGACAAAGAGATAGGCAAAGCTTGATGAAGTTGAAAGAGAGGTTAGGATTAGTAAACATATGGAGAAGCAGGCACCCCAGTAAACGACAATACACATTTTTTTCGCATGTACATGGTACATATAGTAGACTCAATATGATCTGGGGAAGTGGCAAATGGGTTTCAAAGGCCCGGGAGGCAGAGCAGGGCACAATTTATTTACATTCTCTTATATACCGTGCTATTCTGCATCAGTGCGGTTTACATTGAACAAACTGAAATTACATTGAACAGGGCATTATAACTTGGAGATAACTATTTTACAGGGAACATGGGCTATGGAGGGTTAAGTGGCTTGCCCAAGACCACAAGGAGCACCTGTGGGACTAGAAACCCCAGTCCTTCCAGCCCAAGGTTGCTGTCCTCTAGTGGTATTTGAACCCCTGACCTTCTGGCCTGAAGTACCATGCCCCAACCACTAGGCCACTCCTCCACTCCACAATAACTTGGACAGACCATGCCCCAGTTAGGGAATATTTGATTTAGATGAAGAAAATGTAGGAATAAAATTTTGGAAATTAAATGACTCATTGTTAGAAGAGAACAATCAGGTGGAGCAAATTCTGAAAGATATACAAGAGTACTTGCACTTCAATCTAAACAGAGAAGTGACTGTGGGTACGGTGTGAGATGGGCTAAAAGTTGTGATTCACGGGAAACTATTTAGTATGGCAGTCAAACATAAGAGAGAGAGAGGGAAAGTAGAGGCAGAGCTTTTGAGACAGATAGAGGAAGTAGAAGAGAAACATCAGCATAAACATAACCCAGCTCTGATAGCAGAATTAGTCAAAGCACGGGGGGGGGGGGGGGGGGGGAATTAAAAAAATTGAGGGCCCAGGAAATAGCACATAGGTTAACGGTATTAAAGCAGGCACACTTTGAAAGAGGAAACAAGGTGGGTAAGATTTTGGCAAGCCGTTTAAAAGCGAAAAGATAGCAGCATATATAGATGAGATTAGGAATAGTAAAGGAGAAATGGCCCACCGGACACAAGAGATTAGTAATGTCTTCAAAGAATATTATAAAAATTTATATGAGTGAAGTTCAGAATGGATAGAAAGAGACAGAGATTTTTAGGAGAATGTAATTTGAAATAATTAGATCCAGAGGATCAAGAAGCGATAGGATGGGAAATAAATGCAGAGGAAATTAAGGAAGCGATTAAGTCACTCAAAATAGGAAAGGTTCCGGGGTTGGGTGAATTCATGGCAGCATTTTATAAAGTAATGAGAGATCAAGTTACGCTGCTCCTAATCCAGGTTTTTAATAAGGTACTGCAAGGAGAGGGAATTCCCACGTCTATGGGGGAGGTGGGTATCACAATATTACTGAAACCAGGCAAAGACAGGGGGGTTTGTGGTTTGTACAGACCCATATCACAGTGGCCAATCTAAGTCATACGTACCTAGCAGTTTCCCCAAAAAACACAGGTTCCACAATGCTTGTACTGGGTCAAGCACTGATATCCTGGGTCCCTTCTTAATAATGGTTTATGGACCTTTCCTCCAGGAACTTGTCCAAACTCTCTCTAGCCATTCATAACTTGCTCATTTCTATCATTCAACATCATGGGTTCTCCCGCTCACCCACTCCCTTCCTTGTGTCTCTTCCCGTAGTGTTTGTCTGATTCTTTTCCTCTGTCCTTCACTATTTTTCTCCCTCCCTTTCCTATCACTTTCCTAGTAATTTAATGGTGTTCCTTTTCTCCCTGTATTTTCCTGCAGCCCGTAATTTTTTATTGTACACCGCTTTAATGCCTCACGCCTAGGCGGTATATCAAATGTTGTAAATAAAGATAAAACCTTTTTTAAATCCAGCTAGACTACATCCTCCGGTAACAAATTCCAGAGTTTGATTACACGTTGAGTGAAAAAATGTTCTCTTCTATTAATCTTAAATAGTTTACCCTGTAGCTTCATTGTATGTCCCCTAATCTTTCTATATTCTGATAAAGTAAACAATTGATCTACGTTTACCCGTTCCACTCCATTCATTAATTTATAGACTTCTATCATATCTCCCCTCAGCCGTCTCTTTTCCAGGTTAAAGAGCCCTAACCTTTTTAGCCTTTCTTCATAGGAGTATCCTTCCATCCCCTTTACCATTTTGGTGGCTCTTCTCTGAACCTTTTCTAATAATGCTATATCTTTTTTAAGATACGGCAACCAGAATTGCACACAATATTCAAGGTGCGGTCTCACCATGGAACGATATAGAGGCATTATATTATATCTTTTGTTTTATTTTCCATTCCTTTCCTTATGATACATAGCATTCTATTTGCTCTCTTGGCCGCCGCTGCACACTGGGCCGAGGGTTTTAACATGTTATCCACAATGACGCCTAAATCTTTTTCCTGGGTGGTGGTTCCTAATGTGGAACCTTGCATCGTGTAACCATAGTTTGGGTTGTTCTTCCCTAGGTGCATAACTTTGCACTTGTCCACATTAAATTTCATCTGCCATTTTGATGCCCAGTCTTCCAATTTATCAAGATCCTCTTGCAATTTTCCATAATCCTCTTGGGTTTTAATAACTTTAAATAGTTTTGTGTTATCTGCAAATCTGATAACCTCACTCGTTATTCCACTTTCCAGGTCATTTATGAATATGTCAAAATGCTGCTGACCCAGCACAGATCCCTGGGGTATACCACTATTCACCTTTCTCCATTGAGAAAATTGGCCATTTAGCCCTACCCTCTGCTTTCTATCTTTTAACCAGTTCCTGATCCACAATAGTACACTGCCTCCTATCCCATGACTCTTTAGATTTGCCAAAAGTCTCTGATGAGGGACCTTGTCAAAGGCTTTCTGAAAGTCCAGATACACTATATCAACCGACTCACCTTTGTCCACCTGTTTATTCACATCTTCAAAAAAACATAACAGATTAGTAAGACAAGATCTTCCTTGTCTAAAGCCATGTTGGCTGTCTCCCATTAGGCCATGATTATCTACATGCTGAGTAATTTTATTCTTTATGATGGTTTCTAGCATTTTTCCCTGTACTGACGTCAGGCTCACCGGTCTGTAGTTTCCCGGAGAACCCCTGGAACCCTTTTAAAAAATTGGTGTTACATTGGCGATCCTCCAATCTTCAGTTATTAGAGATAATTTTAGTGATAGTTCACAGATTACTAATAGCAGGTCTGCAATCTCATATTTCAGTTCTGTCAACACCCTTGTATGTATACCATCCGGCCCAGGTGATTTGCTACTCTTCAGTTTGTCTAATAGTTGTAATACATCTTCCCGATGTATCGATATTTCCTTCAATTCTTCCTCACCTTTAAATACCACTTCAGTCATGGGTAACATCCCTACATCTTCCTCAGTAAAGATCGAAGCAAAGAATTCATTCAGTCTCTTCGCTATCGCCTTGTCGCCTCTTAGTGCCCCTTTAACCTCTCTATCATCTAATGGACCAACTGACTCTCTCACAGGTTTTTTGCTACGAATGTACTTGAAAAAGTCTTTATTTCACATTTTTGCTTCCGCAGCAAGCTTCTTCTCAAATTCTACCTTTGCCTGCCTTATCAGTGCCTTGCATTTGACTTGCCAGTGCTTGTGCTGTTTCTAGGTTTCATTGTTTGGCTCTTTTTCCATTTCCTGAAAGATGTTTTTTTGGCAACAACAGCCTCTCTGACCTCACCTTTAAACCATGCTGGCAGTTTTTTGGACTTCCTTCCTCTTTTCTTAAAGCGTGGAATACAGCTGATCTGGGCTTCCAAGATAGTATTTTTCAACAACACCCAAGCTTGATGTAAGTCTTTAACCTTTGCAACTGTTCCTTTTAGTTTTTTCTTAACTATTTTCCTCATTTTATCATAGTCTCCCTTTCGAAAGTTAAAAGGTAGTACTTTGGTTTCCTTACTATCCCTCCTCCACTAATTAAATCAAATGCGATCATGCTATGATCACTATTGCCAAGTAGCCCCAATACTCTTTTCTCTTGCACTAGATCTGGTGTTCCACTAAGGACTAGGTCTAATATGGCTTCCCCTCTGGTCGGTTCATGAATCAGCTGCTCCAAGAAGCAGTCATTTATTTCATCTAGGAACTTTATCTTCTCCAGGACCAAGCGGAAGTCCGTCCTCACATATGGGTGACATCGGCGCCAACGGGGCCCCCATGCGGAGCATTTCCCCAGCTTTCAAAGAAAGCCTTTGGGAATGCAGCACACATGCACGGTCCCCTTCCCGCCCAATGGTGCCATCTTGCTCAGTCTTCTTTTTTCCGCGGAGCCCGACGGACGTGTCTCGTTGTTACCCATGAAAAAAGTTGATTTCTGCGTGGATCCTTGTTTTTTACTCGGTTTGACGCCGGTTCCCTTTCCCGCCTGGGCCCGGTACACCGGTATCGAGCCTGGACTTCATTTTTCGGTTTTTGCCCTTTGAGACTAGCGTTTGCACCATTTTTCTATATTTCACTGGCAGCCTTGTCTTTTGACCTTGCAGGGGCTCTTTTTCCCCCCAATGGCTGCCAGTGGGTTTAAAAAGTGTGATCGGTGTAAGAAACTTATGTCTCTCACCGACACACATGACTGTTGCCTCGGTCCCGATCATGACCCGATGATCTGTGGCCCGTGTGGGAAAATGTCCTCGAAGGCGTTGAGGAGCTGTCAACATCAGAAGGAAAGAATCTTCTCTGACTCCATGTCCGGCCGGGCCCGGACTTT
This sequence comes from Ichthyophis bannanicus, assembly GCA_033557465.1. Classification (NCBI taxonomy): domain Eukaryota; kingdom Metazoa; phylum Chordata; class Amphibia; order Gymnophiona; family Ichthyophiidae; genus Ichthyophis; species Ichthyophis bannanicus. Next base: position 371,320,055 of record CM066031.1, read on the forward strand.
GTCAGAGGCCTCGACGTCTCGGGGCTCCTCTGAGAGGGGGTCTCCCTCGCGGGAACACCTCAAGAAGAAAAAACCCACGAGGGCGGCGTCGGTCGTCCCGGGTCTTCGGAGTCGGAGAGGCCTGCTAAACAACCTGGTGTAGAGACGGAGCCCCCAAGTCAAGTGAATACTGTAGTCCTCGTGGACTCTCCTCTGGGGGAGCCGATGTCTGGCCCAACACCGTCAGGGCCCGAGTTGGGGGCTGCTGAGTCTCCTGAGCTCGGACTCAGCTTGACAGCCTTGGAGAGCAGCTTGGCTACCTTCATGGAACAGCAGTGGGCACTGATCGCCAGTCTCACCAGTGCATCTGCCCCGACCACCGGGACCTCGACGTTCAAGTCGACCCCGGAGGCTGAGCCGATCCTCGAGTTCATGTGGTCGAGTCGATCCTTGGCCGGGGTCTCCCTCGGCCTCCCGTTCGGGACCGAGGTCGTCGACGCCGGTACCCTTGGCATCGGGGCGGATGGCATCGGTGCCTGCCCGACCGGAGCCGCTCGATTCCTCTTCTGAGGGGTCGGGCTGGGAAACGGAGGACGAGGAGTCCCCGCACACGTTTCGGACCCAGTGTGTCCCTTCGGACTCACTGGAGTCCGAGCCTCGGAGATGGTCCCCCCCGGAGGACACCCGGTTCTCGGACTTCGTGCGGGACATGGCCAAGGCTTTGGCCTTCCCCGCGGACCCCGAGGAGGAGCCTCAAGCCGAGGAGCTCGAGGCCCTGCAGTATGACTCTCCCCCCAAGGAGGCCTTTACTGTACCGGTTCCTCCGATGCTGGAACGGTTGCTCTTCCGCATGTGGGAAGCGCCGGCTTCGACGCCGGTACTGAGCAAGCGGGTCGATTCCATCTATCGAGTCCGCAAGAGCCCCGGGTTTCAGAAGGCACAGCTACCGCACCACTCCATGGTTGTGGAATTGGCCATGCATCGTCTGAAGATTCAGAAGATGCACTCCTCGGTGCCTCCCGCCCGAGAGGCCCGGAACCTGGATGCCCTTGGTAGAAAGTGCTTCCAGGGCTCTATGCTTGCTTGCTGTGTCCAGACCTACCAGCTGTACATGGGCATGTACCTTCTAGACCTGGCAAAGGAGATTGCCGGGTTCTCTGCTGGTCTCTCCGAGGAACCTTTGCAGAGGTTCAAAGTCCTGTCATCGGGGATCCGGGAGTGCTCGAAGTTTATCTCTTGAGCAGCCTATGATGGCTTCGAGGCTTTGGCCCGAGTAGCTGCAGCCGGCATCGGTGCATGCCGTCAGGCCTGGCTACAGTCATCGGACCTCTAGTCATGGGTTCAGGACAAGTTGGTCGATGTCCCCTGCCGAGGTGAAAACCTCTTTGGCAAACCCATGGCTGAAAAGGCTGCAGAACTCGAGTCCGAGACTGTCACCCGGACAAGGCTGTCCAGGAAAACCTCTGCCCCTTCTCAGAAAAGGCCTTTTACCCGAGGAAGTCTTCTGCCTACAAATCCTACCCTCAATTCCAGGCCTCCATAGCTCCCCAACAGGGTCAGCAGGCCAAGGGGCAGGGACATGAGCCCCGTAGGCAGAAAACCCCCAAGCCACCAGCTCCGGCTCCTGCACAGCAGGGAGCGGGGTTTTGACTCCAATGGCATATCCTCTCTTCCTCAGCTGGCCCCTCTCAGCACAGGAGGCCGGCTGACCCTGTATGCCCGCAGTTGGTCAGCCGTAACAAGGGATACCTGGGTGCTAAGCATAGTCCAGAGGGGCTATCTGCTCCACTTCCACCAGGTACCCCCCCCTCCTACTTTCCAGGGGAGCCTCCAAGACTCCCTCTGTACAGGAACCTACTCCTGCAGGAGTTAGCAAGTCTTCTAAAGGAACAGGCAGTGGAACCGGTGCCCCACCACCTGACAGGTCAAGGCTTCTACTCCAGGTACTCTCTGGTGCCAAAAAGGACAGGAGGCCTCAGGCCCATCCTAGACTTGCGAAATCTAAACAGGTTCCTGGAGAGGGAAAAGTTCAAGATGCTTACCTTTGGGATACTGCTGCCCTACCTCCAGCAGGGAGATTGGCTATGCTCCTTAGACCTAAAGGATGCTTATAATCACATCCTTATTCATCCAGACCACAGGCAATATCTCAGATTTGTGGTGGGAGGAAACCATTTTCAGTACAGGGTACTCCCTTTTGGCCTAACCTCCGCCCCCAGGGTTTTCACCAAGTGCTTGGCGGTGGTGGTGGCCTACCTCAGGGTTCAAGGACTCTTTGTCTTTCCATACCTGGACGACTGGCTCATCAGGGGTCAGTCTCCACAGGAGACCAATCAGGCCACCCTCCGCACTCTCTCTCTTCTCCAGCATCTGGTTTTTGTCATGTTGTTGTTAAGTGCCGTCGAGTCGGAGTCGACTCATGGCGACCCTCTGGATAGCTATCCTAAATTGTGTTCGGTCTTGAGTCAGGCAGCTCATTGTTGACAGACTGGTACCCATAGCTGCTGTTATTGTATCGATCCATCTCATTGCTGGCCTTCCTCTTTTGCGTTTACCTTCTATCTTGCCATGCATGATGTCTTTCTCTAATGATCTCTCTCTTCGCATGATGTGTCCAAAGTATGAAAGTCGAAGTCTTATCATCTGAGCTTCTAAAGAAAGCTTAGATTTGATCTCCTCTAGTACCGACTGGTTTGTTCTTCGGGCAGTCCATGGTTTGTCATAAACTTCGCAAAGTCCACTTTGCGTCCCTCACAGAACATGGAGTTCATAGGAGCAAGACTGGACACCCTTCAAGCAAAGGCTTTTTTACCTGTGGACAGGGCCCACAGACTGATGGATTTGGCCAGACAATTCCGCTTCAATTCTCTGGTCTCCGCCAGACAATTCCTGAGGCTCTTAGGCCACATGGCATCCACGATCCATGTAATTCCAAATGCCCGTCTGCACATGAGGCCAGCTCAGTGGGGCCTCAGAACTCAGTGGCTGCAGGCCACAGGAACCCTGAAGGACAAAGTGAGGGTGTCCAAGCTACTAGTGTCTTCTCTGCAGTAGTGGCTTAATCTTCCGAATCTGGTGCAAGGATTGCCTTTTCAGGCACCTCCACACTCACAAGTGCTGATAACCGATGCTTCTCTTCAAGGTTGGGGTGCACATTGCCAGGGAGCATGCACTCAGGGCCACACAGCAGATCAATCTCTTGGAGCTGAGAGCTATCCGCTTAGCCCTGCAGACTTTCTCTCATATCCTCTCTCACCAGTCCGTCTTAGTTCAGACGGACAATCAAGTTACTATGTTCTATGTGAACAAACAGGGGGGCATAGGATCCCGACCTCTCTGTCAGGAAGCACAGGACCTGTGCTACTGGGCGGTCAATCATGGCATAGTTCTCAAGGCAGTCTATCTCCCTGGACAGGAGAATTACCTGGCAGACAGATTGAGCAGGATCCTACAGCCACATGAATGGCAGTTGAATCCTATGGTGGTTCAACAGATCTTCCTAAGATGGGGTCTTCCAATCATAGATCTCTTTGCCATTCAACTGAACCATCAGCTGCCCAGGTTCTGTTCCAGACAACCACATCCTCTCAGAGTAGCAGCGGATGCGTTTCTCATTTTGTGGTCTACAGGCCTTCTATATGCGCTTCCTCCCACGCTTCTAGTACCCAAGACACTGTTCAAAGTGATCCGGGACAAGGCCTCGGTGATCCTGGTGGCCCCCAGATGTCCAAGGCACCCGTGGTTCCCACTTCTTTTGCAACTAGCGGTGGACACTCCTCTTCCTCTGGGGATGCAACCTGATCTCTTGTCTCAGGAGCAGGGATCTCTCTTACACCCCAACCTCCAGTCCCTCAATCTGATGGCCTGTCTGCTGAAAGGGTAGTTCTAGCACCCTTACTGCTGCCTAGGGAAGTGGAGGACGTGGTCTTGGCCTCTAGGAGGCAGTCCACCCAGAAATCTTATGTCCTCAAGTGGCGTAGGTTCTCCACCTGGTGTGCTCAACACAAGGAGGATCCTCTCTCATGCCTGGTACCAGTGGTGCTGCAATATTTGCTTCACCTGTCCAACCTGGGCCTTAAATCCAACTCTGTCAGGGTCCATCTCAGTGCTATCTCAGCGCACCATTCACCGGTGGAGGGTCAGTCTCTCTCAAGCCACCCTTTGGTGGCTCGCTTCCTCAGAGGCCTACTTTTGCTTAAGCCTCCGGTTCGTTCACCTGCCCCTGAGTGGGATTTGAATGTGGTCTTGCAACAGCTTACTTGCCCACCATTTGAGCCTATGGCTACTTGTCCTTTCGCTTTCTCTCCTGGAAAGCATTTTTTTTGGTAGCTCTTACCTCAGCAAGGCGAGTGAGCGAGTTTCAAGCCCTGGTGTCTGATGCACCATACACTAGGTTCTATAGGAACAGAGTAGTCTTACGGACTCATCCTAAGTTCCTTCCAAAGGTTGTCTCCTCCTTCCACCTCAATCAGGAGGTGGTTCTTCCAACTTTCTTTCCCAGGCCGCATGCCAGCCGGGCTGAGATGGTCTTCCATACCCTGTACTGTAGGAGGTCGTTGTCCTTCTACCTTGACCGTACGCAGGGACATCGAAGAGCTGTTCAGCTCTTCGTATCTTTTAACCCTAATAACCTGGGGTCACCTGTCTCCAAGCATACCCTGTCCATTTGGGTAGCAGACTGTATCGCCTGGGCGTACAGGGTAGCCAGCCTCTCCTTGCAGGGTCGAGTCATGGCCCATCGTGTTAGGGCGAAAACTGCATCAGTGGTTCATCTCCGCTCTCTTCCGTTGGCAGACATCTACAGGGCCGCTACTTGGTCTTCAAGCCAGACTTTTGTGGCCCACTACTGCCTCGAGAGGGAGTCCTGCAGGGACAGTGCTTTCGGACAGGTGGTACTCCGTAATCTCTTTGAGGTATAGGCAACTCCTACCCTCTGGCCCTGGTGTTGGGCTATCGTACGGGGGCGTTCTCAGAGGAGATTCTTTTCACACATGCTAAGGCTCTAGAGGAAGCTCATTTTTCAGCTTTGGGTCCCCGGAAGCCTTCAGCTGGGGAGTCCCATATGTGAGGACTGACTTCCTGCTTGGTCCTGGAGAAAGAGTAGTTACTCACCTGTAACAGGTGTTCTCCAGGAGCAGCAGGAATAAGTCCTCACAACCCTCCCTCCTTCCCTTGGAGTTGCAGTCATATAATTCATTTTCTTTTTTGCTGTCTTTTAGCTATGTCATCAGACTGAGCAAGATGGCACCCTGGGACGGGAAGGGGACCGCGCATGCGTTGCTGCATTCCCAAAGGCTTTCTTTGAAAGCTGGGGAAATGCTCCGCATGGGTGCTCCGTCGGCGCCGACGTCACCCATATTTGAGGACTGATTCCTGCTGCTCCTGGAGAACACCTGTTACAGGTGAGTAACTACTCTTCCCTAGGATGTCCTGCCGTGACAATGACCCAGTCGATACCGGGGTAATTGAAGTCAACCATTGTTATTACTGCGCTGTAACTTTTGTTAGCTTCCTTGATTTCTTTGAGCATTTCATCATCCATTTGTTCATTCTGGCCAGGTGGTCGATAGTACACCCCCACAGCCATCGCCTTCCCCTTTTTACATGGAATTTCAATCTATAGAGATTCTACAGCAAATTTTGTTTCCTGCAAAATTTAATCCTTTCTGACTCAATGCCCTCTCTAACATAAAGCGCAACCCCTCCACCAATTTGATCAGCTCTATCATTACTATATATTTTGTACCCAGGTATCAGTGTCCCACTGGTTGTCCTCCTTCCACCATGTCTCTGATATTCCAATCATATCTAACCTCTCATTTAGTGCTATATATTGTAACTCTCCCATCTTATTTTTTAGACTTCTAGCATTTGCATACAAGCATTTTAGAGACTGTATTTTATTCATATTAATCTGGCTATTGGTAGACATGGGTAATTTGTGATCTTTAAGCTCTGTCTGCTCCATAATTGAGGGCATTTGGGCTACTTTACTCTTTTTTGGAACCTCTCTGCTTTTGGTAGTATCCTTCAAGGATACATTCTTCCGAACCATCCGCTCTTGGGCGACTGTCAGCTTTCCCCTATTATCTAGTTTAAAAGCTGCTCTCTCTCCTTTTTAAAGGTTAATGCCAGCAGCCTGGTTCCATACCGGTTAAGGTGAAGCCCATCCCTTCGGAAGAGCCCCTCCTTTCTCCAGAATGTTCCCAGTTCCTAACAAATCCAAAACCCTCATCTCTGCACCATTGTCTCATCCACGCATTCAGACTCCGGAGCTCTGCCTGCCTTTTGAGTCCTGCGTGTGGAATGGGAAGCATTTTGGAGAATGCTACCTTGGAAGTTCTGGATTTCAACTTCCTACCTAAAATCCTAAATTTAGCCTCCAGACCCTCCCTACCACATTTTCCCATATCATTGGTACCGACATGTACCAAGACAGCAGACTCCTCGCCAGCACTGTCTAAGACCTTATCTAGGTGGGGCATGAGGTCCGCTACCTTCACACCAGGCAGGCATGTTACCAGGCGATCCTCACGTCCACCAGCCACCCACCTATCTACATGCCTAATGATCGAATCACCAACTGTAACGGCTGTCCTAACCCTTCCCTCATGGGCACATGGCCCTGGAGAAACCTCCTCGGTGCGAGAGGGTTTTACATCACCTGGAGGACAGGTCCTAGTTACAGGATCACTTCCTGCCACACCAGGGTGATGCTCTCCTGTCACGTGACCTCTCTCCTCATGGCAACAAGGATGCTGCCAGACTGGAGGTGGGACTTCAGGACTATATCCCTGTAGGTCTCGTCTATGTACCTCTCTGTCTTTCTTATGTTTTCCAAGTCTGCTACTCTAGCCTCTAGAGAATGGACTCGTTCCCTGAGAGCAGAGTTCCTTGCACCTAGTGCACATGTAAGACCTCTCACCAACTGGGAGAAAATCATACATGTGACACTCAATGCAAAAGACTGGAAAGCCCCCATCTCGCTGCTCGACTGTTGTCTCCATCTGAGTTTTAAGCTTGTGTTTAGATCTTTAAGTTCTTTACTTACTAAGGGTTGCTATGGATATTTATACTAATAAAACTGTACCTAATACGTTTAATATACCTTGTTCACCTGAAGCTTAATTAATCTCAGGTCCTTAGTGTATGACTGATTTGGGTAACAAGCTTCACCTGAGAGCACCTCCTGTCTTTTAAGATGTGTAAGTACCTAGAAAGCTATGATTATCCCAGGGGTGGGTGAGTGTTGGGGAAGGAGGGAGGGAAATAACACTTATTAAAAGAGGGCTGCTACACAGTACCCTGTCCTGTGCTGCTGAGGTAAGCTATATTCTGATTTGATTTAAATTATAGCTATTTGCTGCTGCTAGGCTCTAACTTATTATGAAATTTAAACTACATGCTCTCTGCTGGGTTCTAAATTTAACCAGAAATCTCTCTTCTGTGTTTTAAATTTAAACTAAAAGTACTTTGCTGATGCTAGGCCCTGAGTGACTATTAAATTTAAACTACAAGCTCTCTGCTGGGTATGAAATGTAACCAGAAAGTTCTCTTCTGTGTTTTAAATTTAAACTTAAACTGGTGCTACTAGGCCCTGACTGATTTAACAAAAACCAGTGGGTTCACAGATTAATTAGCTTTAATACAAAGAATTCCTTCAGAAAATTCCCAGAAGTATATAGTCACAATTGCAGATCTCTCTCCAGAAGTAACAGTCCCCTTTTCTAGTCCTTCAAGACTATATGTCCTGGTTAGAATGTATAGCAGTGGTGAAAATGAACATGTTACCAAGAGTGTTATTTCTCTTTGCATCCCTCCCATGTAGAGTCTCTAAAAAAGAATTGAGAACAATGCAAAATATAATTATGCAATTTATTTGGGAAGGAAAATTCCCAAAAGTAGCAAGAAGCATTCTCTGGGAACAAGCAGGAAGTCAGTCCTCACATATGGGTGACGTCGGCACCCATGGAGCCCTTGCCGAAGCATCTCCCCAGCTTTCAAAGAAAGACTTTGGGAGATGTCACCATGCATGTGTGGTCCCCTTCCTGCCCAAGGGTGCCATCTTGCTCAGTCTCCTTTTTTTCGCGGAGCCCTTCAGACATCGTCTGTCTTTCCCCCAGAAAAAGTTGATTTTTTTTAATTCTCGAATTCTTAACTCGTCTCCAGTATCGCACCGGTACTCTTCCCGCCTACTGATCTTGGAGCCTTGGCTTCGAGTTTGGTTCATTTTTTGTGTTTTTGTTCTTTTTTGCCGCTTTCGCGCCTTTTTTTCCTGCTGGCAGCTCAGAGGGTCTTCGACCTCGCAGGGGTTCTTTTTTCCCCTATATCTACCAGTGGTTTCAAAAAGTGTGATCAGTGTGCTAAGCTCATGTCCTTAACCGACACACACGACTGCTGTCTCCATTGCCTCGGGCCAGACCATGACCCAGCGGCCTGCAGCTTATGCAAACAGATGTCTACAAAGGCCCTGAAGAGCCATCAGCAACAGCACGATAGGTTTTTCCCCAAATCCCCAATGCCTCCAAAGGCCAGGGCCTCATCTGATCCGCCGACATCTCGGGAGGAGTTCTCCGAACTTGAGCACCGTCATGGGTCCTCAGAGAGGGGGTCCTCCTCGAGGGAACACACAGGGCCGCGGTCATCCCCGATGTCTCCTCCAGGGGCAGACCGTGCGGCCTTGGGCCCTTTAGGTCCACAGAGCAGCCTACCCTTGAGTCTTCCTCGGACTACTCTGAGTGGGAGACGGAGGATGACGAGTCCCCGGATACCCGTTGACACCATGACGTCCCTTCGGACTCCACAGTCTCAGAACCTCAGAGAATGTCCCCGCCAGAGGACATGGGATTCTTAGACTTTGTAAAAGACATGTCTAAGGTCCTGGCGTTCCCAACCGAGTTGGAGGAGGACCCTCGGGCTGACGAGCTCGAGATCCTCCAGTATGAGGTTCCCCCTCGGGAATTGCTCATGGTGCCCATTCTTCCCATCCTGGAATGGCTCATGTTCCGCATGTAGGAAACACCAGCATTAGTGCTGATAGTGAACTAGCGGCTCGACCTGATGTATCAAGTCTGCCGAAGCCCTGGCTTCCAGAAGTCGCAACTGCCGCACAACTCCATGGTGGTGGAGTCAGCCATGTGTTGGCTGAAGAGCCAGAAGACACACTCCTTGTTGCCCCCCGGGAGGGAGATCCGCACCTTGGACGCCCTCGGCAGGAAGTGCTACCAGGGCTCGATGCTCATTTGGTGTGTCCAGGCCTACCAGCTGTACATGGGCATGTACCTGAGGGATCTGGTGAAGGAATTTGCGGGTTTCTCAGCTGTTCTCTCTGAGGAACCCTTGCAGCACTTTAGGGGCCTGTCCAAGGGTGTCTGTGAATGCTCCAAATTTATGTCTCGAGCGGCCTATGATGGGTTCGAGTTGGCAGCCCTGGTAGCCACAGCAGGCATCGGTGCATGTCACCAGGCTTGGCTCCAGTCATCCAACCTCGAGCAATGGGTCCAGGACAAGTTGCTCGATGTCCCCTGCCAGGGAGAAAACCTCTTTGGCAAGCTCATGACCGACAAGGCCTCAGAGTTGGAGACCGAGTTCATGACGAGGAACAGGCTCTCTAAGAAGACTGCTGCCCCTCCCCGAAGGAAGGCCTCAGGTAAAAAGCCCTTTTACCCAAGGAAGGGAGCTGCTTACCATAGCTACCCACATTTTCAGACCTCTCCAGCTGCCCAACAAGGGCAGCAGGCCAAGGGACAAAGGCATGGCCCACATAAGCAGAAGGCTCCGAAGCTCAGGCACCGGTTCCGGCCCAGCCAGGGGGGAGTTTTTGACTACTCCAGCATAGCCATTCTACCCTAAAGAGGTCACCAGCCTACAAGAGGATGATTGACTTTCTATGTCCCGAGGTGGGTAGATATCACCACTGATGCTTGGGCACTGAGGGTGGTGAGGGAGGGTTACCTCCTCCGCTTGACCCAGATGCATCCTCCTTATTTTCCAGGAGAGCCCCCCAGGTCTCCTCTCCACCGGGACCTTCTTCTGAAGGAACTGGCAGGTCTTCTGTAGGACAATGTGGTGGAACCGGTGCCCCACCACCTCCATGGCAAGGGGTTTTACTCCAGATACTTCCTCATCCCAAAGAGGACAGGGGGCCTAAGGCCCATCCTCGAACAGCGCAACCTCAACACATTCCTGGTGAGGGAGAAGTTCAAGATGCTCTCCCTTGTAACATTGCCACCCTGCCTCCAGCAGGGAGACTGGCTGTGCTCCTTAGACCTCAAGCATGCTTACACTCACATCCTAATTTGCCCACACCACAGGCAATACCTGCGGTTCATAGTAGGGGGCAGGCATTTTCAGTACAGGGTGCTCCCATTCGGGCTCACCTCTGCCCCAAGGGTGTTCACGAAATGCCTGGCAGTTGTGGTCACCTTTCTCAGGCTTCAGGAAGCCTTCATGTTTCCCTACCTGGCTGACTGGCTCGTAAAAGGGGACATGGCGTCCGAGGTGCAGCAGGCCACTGCGCGCACCATCCAGGTTCTACAGCACTTGGGCTTCATCATAAACTACCCCAAGTTCCACCTTCTTCTGACACAGTGCCTGGAATTCATCAGAGCAAAGCTCGACACCCGCCAGTCAAAGGTTTTCTTGCCCACCGACCGGGCAGACCACCTCAGATCTCAGGCACAGGACATACTACTACATGCAGCATTTATATAGCACTACCAGTCATAGCAGCGCTGAACATTATAGACATGTAAGAGACAATCCCTGCTCATCAGAGCTTACAATCTAGTTAAGACAGAATGCACAAACACACAGATATGGAGGGTGTAGGCAGGGGTGGAACAAGGGGGAGGAAAGGAGACTAGGTGAGTCTTGATCCAAAAGCAGCAGCAAAGAGGTGGGCTTTCAACTTGGACTTGAAGAGGGTTAGAGAAGGTGCCTGGCGTACAGAACAGGTAGTTTATTCCAGGCGTAGGGTGCAGCAAGATGGAAGGAGCGAAGTCTGGCGTTAGCAGTGGGAGTGCTCGGTGCAGATACAAGTAGTTTGCTGGAAGAGCAGAGTTCACGAGGGGGGTTATGAGGAGAGATAAGAGATGAAAGGTACCGAGGAGCCGCAGAGTGAATGCATTTATAGATCAGCAGGAGAAGTTTGAATTGGATATGGAAGCGGATAGGGAGCCAGTGAAGTGACCTGAAAAGAGGTGTGATATGGGCATGGCGAGGCTGGTGGAAAATTAGTCATTTATTTATTTTATTTAATACACACTTATATACCGCTGCTTCCAGCGATCAGCAGCGGTTCGATTCATCTTTTGGGGGTTGTCAAATCAGGACTGGGAGGGGATAGTAGATACATAGATCTGAGGACAGGTCACAGCACACAGGGTTAGTGTCTTGGGGAACGGATTACACATATTTACATTTATACATACATATTTACACCTTTTTGGATTACACAATTTTACATATTTATACATGAAGCGGAATCAAAAGCATATAATTATCTGATTGTTTTGCTACGATTCAACGGAACTTGAGAGTCATGGCTGATTGTAGTAACATTTGAATAGGTGGGTTTTTAGCTCTTTCCTGAATATTGTAATGTCCTTGATTAAACGCAGTTCAAAAGGGAGTTGATTCCAGATAGTTGGCGCAGAGAATGAGAAAGCTCTGCGACATGTACTTGTTTTCACAGTTCTGATGTTGGAGGGGACCTGCAGGGTGCCCGAGTTGGTGGTTCTTCTGTCCCTATTTGCAGGTTGTGTGCTGATAAGTGAGGACAGGAATGAGGGGGCTAAGTTGTTGATAAGTTTGAATGTGGTTACTAACATCTTGTACTGTATCCTAGCTGCAATTGGAAGCCAATGTAACTCGATTAAAATGGGGGTGATGTGATCAGAAATGCTTGTTCCCATTATGATCCTGGCTGTCACATTTTGGGCCATCTTAAGGATATTTAGTGATTTTTTAGGCAGACCTTGTAAGATGGCATTACAGTAGTCTAGGTGTGGCATAATGAGCGCTTGAGCCACAGACCGGAAGTCACAGGGTGCTATTATTTTCCTTAGAGGTTGTATCACCCTAAGTTTATGGAAGATGGCTTTGTTTGTTTTACGTAGGTGTGTCTCCATTTTTAGGTTGCAGTCGAGTGTGACTCCTAGATATTTGATTTCATCTTTCGCGTTGTACGTGTTGTTGCACAGGGTGATTGTAGAAGGGGGCTTGAAGTTCGGTTTACTGGATATATACATGACCTCTGTTTTTTTGTGGTTAATTGTCATGTTGTTTTTCTGTAGCCATAGTAACATCTCGTCCAGGCAGGTTTCGAGCTGTGTATATTTCGGGTCAGCGGCGTCCAATTGTGTGTAGAGCATAATATCATCCGCATAGATGTGGTAGTTGATGTTATGCCTTTTGAAAATGTCGCAGAGGGGTTGCATGTAAATGTTGAACAGTAGTGCCGAGAGAGCCGAGCCCTGGGGTATGCCCTGTGTTTGCGAGAACGGTTCAGCTTGTTCCCCATTGAATTGTACTTGAGGCCTTCTGTTCGATATGTAGGAGGGAGAACCATTTGAGGGGGGTTCCCACAACTCCTATGGATTCCAGTTTGCTAAGGAGGATCCCATGATGTACAGTGTCAAAGGCGGTGGAGATGTCAATGAAAATGAGTATAAACATTTTCTTTCTGTCTTCTAGTCCTTTGAGGAGGTTGTTCATTAGCGCTATCAAAAGTGTTTCAACTCCATGGTTTCTTCTGAACCCGTATTGTTGTTTGTCTAAGGTATCATGGTCATCAAGGTGATCTTGAAGTTGTAGGAGCACTGCCTTTTCAATGATTTTTGCCAGGAATGAAATGCTGGATATGGGGCGGTATGAGGTTGGGTCTTCCTTATTGAGAGAGTTGTTTTTTAGGATTGGCCTAATTATAGATTGCTTTAGTTGGTCAGGCATTATGCCTTGACTTAGTGACTGATTTACAATGTGAGCTATTTGCTGGTTGATCTCTTTTTTTGTTGCTTTGATCCATGCGGTTGGGCAGGGGTCGAGTGGTGAGGTGGTGGTATTTATGGAGGTTAGAATGTTGGTGGTTTGTTGTTCATCAATGTTGTTGAACGTGCTCCATGTTAGCAGAGTGTTGAACAGATTGAAGGGGAGAGAGGTGACCAGCAAGGAGCAGGTTACAGTAGTCGAGACGGGAGGTGACTAGTGTGATGCAGCAGACCAGCGGGGAATAGAAGAAAATGTTTTAAACACGAAAAAAGGCATGCACAAGCTGCAGTATTCTCAGGAACCTGGTAGGGGGAGCAAGAGGGACCTCCGGAAGACTGAGGATCCACGCCCCACAGGGTGGGACCTAAAGCCAGCCTGCCTCCAATCCAGGAAGGCAGGAACTCCTTTTAAAGAAAGTCTGGAAGACTGGAAAGGGGGAAGTGGCGGTAAAGAGGAAGGTGGCTGGAGAAGCAGAAGTGTCTGTAAAGCCAGAAGCAGCAGAGAAGGCAGCAGAGAAGTTGCCGAGCCTTCAGAAGCCGGAGAAGTAGCAGAAACTGCAGAAGCTGGAGAGACTGCAGAAGCTACAGATACTGCTGGAGTGCAGGAAAGAGGTACAGGCCAGAGAGACCTGAAAGGACAGAGAATACAGAAGAATCCAGGAGATTCAGGAACGCAAAAGCCGTACTGTGAATTAGGGTTGCCAACTTTTTCACCGAGAAAAACCCGACACCTGTGGCTCGCCATGCTCCACCCATTCTCCGCCCCTAGTCCCACCCCTGCCCCGCCCCCAGCCCCACCCACAAAAATTACCGAGGATACGTGTAGGCTAACTTCCTTGGTCAGATAATAATTAAACTGGGAACCCCAAAATCCAAACATGAAATGTACAACACTGGAGAAATAAAACTATAAAGTAATTTCCTCTTGCACTAAACAAAAACGCAAAGATGTTAGCAATACACACTTCCCAGACCAGACATATTCCAGTTAATAAATTCAAAATAAAAAGTATTTTTCTACCTTCTGTTTGGGCGTTTTATTTTTCAGTTGCAATTGCTCCAGTCACTTTCTTCTGGTTTCTTCGTGTTTTCTGCAAGCTATCCATTTGTCCTTTCTTCTCTTTTAGATGTTTTCCATTCTCTCTCTATTTCTGCTTTAACATACTGATTGTTTCCCTTTTGCTCTTTCCCCCAATTCTTTCCTTATTCCTTTATCATCCGTTTAAATTTCACCCTTCCATTCTCAAGCCCCTCTTACTCTCCCAATACCGGCCCATCATAGACTTTTCTTCCACACAAAATATTTTTTCCCCTCTCCATTCTCATTCCCCATCCATTCTAGTCCTCCCCCCAAATCAATTCCCTTATAGTTCTAGGCCCACCCAGCATCCACTCCCTTCTAGTCCCATTCTCCCATGCCCCCCATCAGCCCATTTCCAGTCCTATTCCAGCTCTTCATCAGCCCATTTCCAGTGCTAGCCCTCACATCACAGGCCATTTCCAGTCCTAGCTCCCCCCCCCAATCACAGCCCATTTCCAGTCCAAGTCCCCCATCACAGCCTATTTCCAGTCCTAGGCCCCCCCCCCACCATCACAGCCCATTTGCAGTCCGAGTCCCCCCGCACCATCACAGCCCATTTGCAGTCCGAGTCCCCCCGCACCATCACAGCCCATTTGCAGTCCTAGCCCCCCTAATCACAGCCTATTTCCAGTCCAAGATCCCCCTTCCTCCACCATAGCCCATTTCCAGTCCAAGTTCCCCCCCCCCCATAGCCCTTTTCCTTTCCTGGTCCCCTCCACCCCCAACACAACCCTTTTCCTGTCCATGTCCCCCCCCCCATCACAGCCTATTTCCAGTCCAGGTTTCCCCCCCCCCCCCATAGCCCTTTTCTGGTCCAGGTCCCCTCCACCCCCATCACAACCCATTTACAGTCCATGTCCCCCCCCATAACCCTTTTACAGTCCAGGTCCCCCCCCCCATCACAGCCTATTTCCAGTCCAAGTCCCCCCCTTAGCCCTTTTCCAGTCCAAGTCCCCCCCCCCCTTTAGCCGCCCTTTTCCAGTCCAAGTCCCCCCCCTTAGCCCTTTTCCAGTCCAAGTCCCCCCCTTTAGCCCTTTTCAGTCCAAGTCCCCCCCCCCCCCCTTAGCCCTTTTCCAGTCCAAGTTCCCCCTTAGCCCTTTTCCAGTCCAAGTCCCCCCCCCCCCCCCCCCCTTAGCCCTTTTCCAGTCCAGGTCCCACCCATCACAGCCAATGCAGTCCTTGCCCCCCCCCCCCGACCAGCATCGCGGCGGTCGGAGGCTTCAGTGGGAGCCGGGGAAGCCGCGCGAGGCCCCGGCGCCTTCTGTACAGCCACCCGCGGGCAAAGCCTTTTCCTTCACGCTGGCGGCTGTTCTTGTGAAGCCGCGAATGCTGGGAAAGGTTAAAGGGCAACCTTTAACCTTTCCCAGCATTCGCGGCTTCACAGGAACAGCCGCCAGCGTGAAGGTAAAGGCTCTTCACGCTGGTGGCTGTTCAGAGGGAGCCGGGGCCTCGCGCGGGCTTCCCCGGCTCCCTCTGAAGCGGAGAAAAGCCGGTTTTTTTGCTCTGGCCACTCCCGATCTTGCGGCCAGAGCAAAAAAAACGGCTTTTAAAGGGCCGGTTTTGCCTCTCCGCCGGCAGCCGGCCTGGCCGTGGAAAAACCGGCCAGGCCGGCTGAAAACCGGCCAGTTGGCAACCCTACTGTGAATGCTGTGTGAAAA
The DNA here is from genome assembly GCA_033557465.1 of Ichthyophis bannanicus. NCBI lineage: Eukaryota > Metazoa > Chordata > Amphibia > Gymnophiona > Ichthyophiidae > Ichthyophis > Ichthyophis bannanicus. The sequence goes on from CM066031.1 coordinate 371,335,762, forward strand.
ACCCAAGCCATATTGCAGGAGCAAGGCAGGATCTCACCAGGAGTAGGCCTCAAGCCTCATCCCAAGGAAAGAAGCTGGAGTTACAAGATAACCCATACTTTGTTGGAAACAGCCTTCAGAGGGCTAGTTTATGGAGAGGACAAGAAACAGAAGCTCCCTGTCCATGTCACACACCTCAAGAGACAAGGTATGAAAAGTTTATATCAAATAAGAAACTTTTAACTAAGCAAGGTTTGCAGGAAGCAAATGTAAAACCTTTGAAGAGAGAAGCATATTCACACTATAGAACAGCTCATGACCGACGCCCCACGCTGAACCCCAAGCACTGGGAGCTCATACAGCGTTTGTGTGAAAAGCCTGATTATAACTTGCCAGGAACCATTAACTCTGGTTCAGATACGCTGGAGCAAGAACCGATGCAAGTGGAAGTGGTAGAATCCCTTTCAGAGGAAGAAATGGATTGTAGCTTTTGTACCACTGGAAGCTTGGAATCCTTATGTAGCAAGCGAGCAGTAAACTTGTGAATTTAGAAACGTGTGTTTTTGTATCCTCTGTGAAGAAAACAGTTTTTGCTTTCGAACCTGAGTTGTACCTTTTCTTTCTAACCTGATGTAAGGACATTTCTTTTGTTGTTTGAATCTGATCCGTTTGAACCTTTTGCAATAAAAGGGAAATAAAGCCTTATTTTTCCCTCCACTCGAAGACCTCTGTTCTCTGGGTATTTGGTAATAAGGACGCTACCAAGGCTATATCTCCCTGGGCCCTAGAAAATACATACCAAACCCAATCTTATTTTATTTATGTCTGACCTGCCTTGGCGTCCATTAGCCACCAGGGTGGAGTTGTGACATTAGGGAATGGACAAGCATTTGAGTAGTGTGTTCAGAGAGGAAGGGGTGGATTTTGCTAATGTTGTAGAGAAAGAAACGGCAGTACTTGGCTACGAGCTGGATGTGTGTGGAGAAAGAGAGAGAGAGAGGAGTCAAAGACTACCCCCAAATTGCGGGCCGAAGAAACAGGAAGGACTACGGAGTAATCCACTGAGACTGAGAAGGGAGGAAGAGGAGGGGAGGTTGTAGGGGGAAAGATAAAAAGTTCAGTCTTGGCCATGTTCAACTTCAAGCGGCGGAGAGACATCCAGGTAGCGACGTCAGAGAGGCAGGCAGAGATCTGGGTCTGAATTGCCGGGGAGATTACGGGCGTAGAGAGGTAGATCTGGGAGTCATCAGCATACAGATGGTACTGAAAGCTATGGGAAGAGATAAGTGCACCAAGGGACTGGGTATAGAGAGAGAAAAGGAGCAGACCCAGAACGGATCCTTGAGGTACACCGACTGGGAGTGGGGTAGCAGATGAGGAGGAGCCACCAGAATACACACAGAAGGAGTGGTGGGAGAGATAATAAGAGAACCAGTATAACACAGAGCCTGAGAAGCCGAGTGAGGACAGGGCATCGAGGAGAAGATTGTGGTCGACAGTGTCAAAAGCAGCAGAGAGGTCAAGAAGGATGAGGACGGAGTAAAGGCCCTTGGATTTTTCCAGGAGCAGGTCACTGGAGACTTTGGCAAGAGCCGTTTCAGTGGAGTGTAGAGGATGAAAGCTGGACTATAAGGGATCCAGGAGGGCATGAGAGGAGATGAAGTTGAGGCAGTGGCAGTGAATAGCGCATTCGAGTAGTTTAGAAGTGAAGGGAAGGAGAGAGACGGGTCGATAATTAGAAGGACATGTCTGATCAAGTGAGAGTTTCTTGAGGAGTGGTGTGACCACAGCATGTTTGAAGTCAGCAGGGACTGTTGCAGAGGAGAGTGATAGGTTGAGAATATGGGAGATGGAAGGGACAACGGTGGAGAAGATGGGGCATAGGAGGCAGGTAGGGATAGAGTCAGAGGAGCAGGTGGTGAGTTTGGAGGGAGAGAGAAGGTGTGCAGTTTCGTCATCAGAGATCGCAGGGAAGGAAGAGAGGGTAGGAGAGGTAGGGGGAGGGTTGGGAGTGAAGAGGAGGGGAGGTAGTTGATGTTGTGGGGAATTTAGGGTGATCTTGTGGACTTTAGCATGGAAATAGTCGGTCAGGGTTTGGGCAGAGAGGGAGGGGGGATGGGAGGTGGGGGCACTTTGAGGAGGGAGTTGAGAGTAGTAAAGAGACGGCAAGGATCAGAGGCAAGGGAGTTGGTCAGTTGGACATAGTAGTCCTGTTTGGCAAGAGCTATGGCTGATTGGAAAGAGACAAGCATGAATTTGAAGTGTAGGAGGTCTGCTTGGGAGTGGAATTTGAGCCAAGCATGCTCAGCAGAACGGGCACAAGAGCATAGGTGGCGGGTGGTGGATGAAAGCCAGGGCTGGGGTGCAGAATGTCTTACAGGACATGGAATGGGGGGAGCGAGAACATCCAGAGCCGAGGAGAGTGCAGCGTTATAGGAAGTTACTGCCTCATCAACGGACGTAGATGACAGGGTGGAGGAGAGGGGTGAAGAAATGGCGGAAGAGAGAGTCAAGGGATCAATAGCATGAAGGATTCTAAATAGGTTAGAGTTGGCAGGACGAGGCTGAGGCAGCAGGTGGTGAAGATTAAAGCTTAAAAGGTGATGGTCAGATATAGGTAGAACTGAGCTACAGAGGTTCGATAGTAAGCAGAGAGAGAAGAATATCAGATCCAGGCAGTGGCCATGCTAGTGAGTTGGGGCAGAGAAACAAAGTTGGAGGTCAAACAAGGAGGCAAGGGAGAGGAGCTTTAAAGCATGAGGGTCGGAGGGGTTATCGATATGAATGTTAGTCCCCAAGAATAAGAGTGGGGGAAGAGGGGTCCAGAAAGAAGGAGAGCCAGGAGTCGAAGTCAGTGAGAAAGGTAGAAGTGGTCTTGTCGGGAGGTCAATAAATAACAGCAACCCGGAGAGGAAGCGGGGTGAAGAGGCGGATGGAGTGGACTTCAAAGGAGAGGAAGGAATGAGACTGGGGCAGGGGGAGGGTTTGGAATTGGCAGGAGGGAGAAAGTAGAAACCCAACACCACCACTACGGCCAGTGGGGCGAGGCGTGTGGGAGAACTGATAACCCCCATGGCAGAGGGCAGCAGTAGATGCGGTATCCTCATAGGGGAGCCAGGTCTCAGTTAGAGCAAGAAGGTGTAGAGTATTGGAGATGAAGAGGTCATGGGTAAAAGCGAGTTTATTAGAGACAGAGTGTGCGTCCCTCGTTGTCTGCCCACCATCTTCTGCGTCTCCTCGGACACATGGCCTCTACGGTCCACGTCACTCCAGATGCCTGTCTCCACATGAGAACGGTGCAGTGGTGTCTCCAGGATCAGTGGTCCCAGGCCACGGGCCGCCTCAGGGGCAGGATTCGGGTGACCCACCAGTTGGCGGACTCCCTTGTCTGGTGGCAGTTGTCTCAGCACCTGGAAATGGACATACCTTTACAAGGCCCAGGGCAATCGATTGTCCTCACCACAGATGCCTCCCTACTCAGCTGGGGAGCCCACTGCGAGGGTCTCCGCACCCAGGGCAGCTGGTTGCCAGACGAGAGCACCTCGCTCTGAGAGTTTTTGGCCATCGCCTCTGCCATCGGCCGGTCCTGGTCCAGACGGACAACCAGGTGGTCATGTTCTATGTGAACCAGCAAGGGGTCATGGGGTCACGTGCCCTCTGTCAGGAGGTGCTGGCCCTCTGCTCTCATGCAGTACAGCAGGGGATCTTCCTCAAAGCGGTGTACCTGCCAGGACAGGACAACCTACTAGCCGACAGGCTAAGCAGGGTTCTCTGACCGTACAAGTGGCAGCTGGAACTCACGATAGCCTTCCGGCTTTTCTGTCTACGGGGGGGAGCCCATGATGGACCTGTTTGCCAGCCGAAACAACTTCCAGTTGCCCTGCTTTTGCTCTCAGCAAGCTCACCTCTCTAGGGTGGTGGCAGACGCATTTCTAGTCCCATGGTCGGGGCCTCATGTATGCCTTCCCCCCGACGCCGCTGATTGCCAAGAACTTGTTCAAGACCCTCCACGACAGGGCCACACTCATCTTGATAGCCTCCCATTGGCCCAGGCAGCTGTGGTTCCTGCTGCTTCTGCAGTTGGCAGTGAAAGCCCTCATCCCCTTGGGGACTGCCCCGGGGCTTCTATCTCAGGAGTGGGGGCTCTCTCCTACACCCCAACCTGGGTCTCTTTCGCTCATGGCTTGGCTGCTGAGAGGGTAGCCTTGGCCCATCTCCACCTTCCCACAGAGGTGGAGAATGTTCTGCTGACCTCACGTAAGGCCTCTATGAGGAAGGCATATGCCTTCAAATGGCGTAGATTCTTAGCTTGGTGTGCTGAGCGAGGGGCTGACCCTTTCTCCTGCCTGGTGGCCATGGTGTTGCAGTATCTTCTCCACCTTTCTCACTCCGGGCTCAGTTCTAATTCCATTAGGGTGCACCTCAGTGCCCTGGTGGCTCACCACCATCCGGTGGATGGCCGGTAAACCCCTTTCTGCCCACCCTCTGGTGGGCCGCTTCCTATGGGGTCTGCTCTTATCTAAGCCCCCGGTTCGCCCTCCAGTGACCGAATGGGACCTCAATGTGGTATTGGGAAAGCTCACCCATCCACCATTTGAGCCCTTGGCTACTTGCCACATTCGCTACCTTTCGTGGAAGGTGGTTTTCCTGGTTGCGCTCACTTTCACTCACAGGGTTAGCAAGCTCCAAGCTTTTGTGGCTGAAGCACTCTACACCAGGTTCTACAAGAACAGGGTGATGCTCCTTACACACCCCAAATTCCTCCCGAAGATAGTGTCCTCGTTCCATCTCAACCAGGAGATGTTACTCCCTACCTTCTTTCTGAGACCTTCAACCAGTCGGGAGAAGACGGTCCTCCACACCTTGGACTGTAAGAGGGTCTTGTCCTTCTATATCCAACACACTCAGGACCATCACAAAGCCTCCTAGCATTTCATCTCCTATGACCCCAGCAGGCTGGGGGAAGCGGTGACTAAGTATATGCTGTCCACCTGGGTGGCGGACTGTATTGATTTCGCCTATGAGCAGGCAAAGCTCCCGCTGCACGGTTGTGTCACAGCACACCGTGTCTGGGCCATGGCGACTTCGGTGGCAAATCTGCGCTCTGTCCCAATGGCGGACATCTGCTGGGCTGCCACCTGGTCTTCAGTCCATACCTTCGCAGCCTATTACTAACTGGAAAGAGAATTCCGACGGGATAGCGTCTTCAGCTAAGCTGTGCTCCGTAATCTTTTTGGGGTCTAGGCAACTCCTACCCTCTGACCCTTCTGTGTTCAGGCTACTGGAGTGCTGGTTTCATCGGACACAGGGGTCCTACTATAGTCTGCACTCCAGACTGAATTGCTGCTGCTTATGGCTCCCCTTGAGGGGGCCCAATTTTTGCTACAGGTCTCCCAGTAGCTTGTAGCTGGGGAGTCCCATATGTGAGGACTGACTTCCTGCTTGTTCCCGGAGAAAGCTTAGTTACTCACCTGTAACAGGTGTTCTCGGGGGCCAGCAGGAATCAGTCCTCATAACCATCCCTCCTCCCCTTGGAGCTGCTCCTTTACCTTTTTTTATTTTGCTATCTTCAGCTATGTCATTTGACTGAGCAAGATGGCACCCTTGGCCGGGAAGGGGACCACGCATGTGTGGTGGCATCTCCCAAAGGCTTTCTTTGAAAGCTGGGGAGATGCTCCCAAGAGGACTCCGTCGGTGCTGATGTCACCTATATGTGAGGACTGATTCCTGCTGTCCCCGGAGAACACCTGTTACAGGTGAGTAACTATGCTTTATGTACAAGCGGAGAGAAGGAAGGGGGTAGTTGGGGTAACTTGCATTGCTGGCTATTATGCAGCGGCACAACTTAAAGCACTATTTGCATGGAGAGAGGAAGGGAATAGGCCAAGTTGAGTGAAGATGGAAGCAGGAGGAGGAGGGAATTTAGAAATAAGGATGTGGGATCCCTCAGAGAAGGAAAAAGGGAAGTGGATGAAAACCCATATAGGGAGCTAACCTTTCAATATAGGAAAAATGGAAATGTAGCCTTATGGGGGAGTGGAAAGTACTCTTGATGCACTTTTGTCCAAGGTATAGGGGAATTTAAACCGGGGAAAATAAGGAGGATATACGCAGAATTTGCTAAAAAAGGGCTGAGAAGACTAGACCAAATGATAGAGAAGGGGGGAGAAATTAAGGGGTATGTTTACTAAACCGTCTTAATGTTGCAGCGGAAGTCTTATTGCGCGATAATGCGGCTGCGGCGTTAAGGCACCCTAACGCTGTGAAATCCGGCTCTGAAGGGTGGAGTAAGGCTTCCCAGAGGGCGGAGAGAAGGGGTCAATGGGCGGAGAGTGGGCGGTGAGTGGCTCCTTGCACACTAATGCCGTGAAATGAAGGGCAGAAAATTAGCGCGAGTGAAACCCTCGCGCTAGGCACATTTGCAGGAAAGAGAAACCATTTAAGTCAGCAATGTACAGCAAAGCCAGGGAAACCTAAAAATGTGATAGTAGTGATACGGAACAAAAAGGCAAATAAACATAGAAAATGACCTGAACCACATTTAAAATCCCAATAACCAAGCTGGCCAAGAGTGATATTAATGAGAAGCATAAAGAAACACTACTGAGAAAGCATAAAAAAGATGATATCATGTTTGGAAGGGTCTATGGTCTGTCCCCCTACAAGGTGAATGATCCCACATTGAAATAGCGGTGATCAGGGTTTTCCCTTTATATTGGGCGGGTTTGTTATGGCGTGCACATGTGCCACAACAGCAGGGTGGGCATGTAGGAAAGGGCAACTGTACAGATTCTGGAAATGGGATACAGAGGGCTGCAGGCGGCACATGCTGTGGTGCAGCTGGGGCACAATGCGGACTAGGCAGATGCCTAGGTGGCACATAGGAATGCTGAAACTGTAGAGCAGCCAGAAAGCCACTGATGAGGGTCCAACATGAGCACGAGTGTGTGTTCCACAGTGTCACAGGGGATATTACCCAGCAGGTCCCCCCAAGGGCACATAACATTGGCAGACGGTGCGGGGGGGGGGGGGGGCGAGCACACATATCCATGTAGGCACCCCTACCCAAGAACCCACACCATAGGCAGCTGCCTACCAGCATACTGGATGGCTTGGGACTGTGCATCACCAGCACCACTGGCATAATGGCATGGCAGCATGGTGGCGAAGGGGTGCTGGTGGCGGAGGGGGCAGTGGCATCTGCCCACAGCAGACCATGGCCTAGCCCCATTTAGGTGGGTGCCCTGCAATGCAACAGACAGGGTCTGTCTGACAAACAGTCATGGTATCCCCAGGGAATGAACTGTCCCTGTGGCAACAGTGTGGTGCAGTACACACAGCCAGTGTGTTCAGGAGCAGAAGGTCACAAATTGAAGTCCCAGCTGTGGCTACTGCCAACCCTTTCCCCATATTTTACCCAGTACTAAACCATGGTAATAAAGACGGAACCTTTATTGCAGATAAAATAAACATGCCTAAAACGCCTATATTTTACCCTACAGAGCACAGACACCATAAACATGTGCAATCCCTAGAGCAGAGTTTCCCAACTGCAGTCCTGGAGGGCCAAACACCATTCAGGTTTCATGCTGTCCCTAATAACTATGCCTGTGCTGCATTAGTATGCGCCACCCCCATTATATGCAAATGTATCTTATGCATATTCATTAGGGACAGCATGAAAACCTGAACAGTGTTTGGCCCACAAGGACCGGAGTTGGGAACCTCTGCCTTAGAGCAGCGGCCAACAGGGGCATAAACACCCACACCCACAGGTCCACTATCCAAAGCCTCATGGAGAGTTAGGCTGTGGGGCCCTGCGCTCAGCAGCATCTCCCAATACTAGTATTTGCATACCTTAGCAATGCCGCCCTAAACTTGGGAATATGTTACACATATATCAAAAGGTTGCTATGAGTAATGGCAGATAACAATTCCTAAGTTAAGCACAATTTGCTGATAGAGCTGCATCATAGCAACCTTTCTGGTATCTGTGGAGTGTGTTTCAGTTTTGGTTTCTGACAGTGTTTACCACCTCAGGGAGTGACCCCAACACTATTGTGTACCATAGCCATGCCTGCACTGTGCCCAGGACTGGTGTAGTGGCCAGGGCTGCCAAAAGCCTCTATATTTGCACAATGCTGGCATAGGTGTGGGAGTGTGTGTCAGTCTATCCAATGTGTTGCGGCTGCCTACACCTTACTGAGCCCACACTGCTTGCACTGTTTCCAGTGTTAGCCTGCCAATGTGCCTAATGAGGAGCAAGGTACTGTGGGTATGGCCCGGACAGGGTGGCCTGGGTAGGATGCATCTGCACAGGGCATAGGGCAATGGCTGGGACATTGTAGTGCCTGGCCACCACCTGCATGGACAGTGTGGCCACAGCATGTCCTGCTGGGAGGTCACTCTCACCCTGACTGAGCAGTGACCATGGCATGGCTAGGTTCCCCCATAGTGCTATATAGTATTTCTCTCAAGTGATATTTATGGGTTCTCTTTTCTGGGGCCCAATCACTGACTTATCTGCTTGGTGGGTGTGCTCACATTTCCTCCAGGAACATGCACTATGGACTAGCTAGCAGACTGTCTGCAGTTAGTATGTGTATGGCTGGAACACCTTGCAGGGTGCAGCGGCTAGAGACTCTCTGTGCTCGCTGCTGGAGAATGTTAGATAGTGGTGGGGGGCAGCTGAGTATTTCCAGGCCGACTGTCTGTCTGCCATTGCCTTATGGATGTGTACAGATCTGCATTGACTGCCCTGTAGGGTGCCTGTTCCCCAGCAGGACTGGGGAAGATGGTCCCCTCTACTGCCACCATTGCAGGGATGTAGAATGTGGATCTGTTGGTGGGAGATCCTGTCCCCCACCCTGAGCCCCAGAGGGCAGGTTGGGTGGTGCTACATAATCCGCCTATGGGTCCAAACACCCCCTTTCACTTAAATCATGTGACCATGGCACCCACACAGGATATGCACTATTCTGGGTGCATCATAGTCCACAAGACGTGACTGGGAAATATGGATGGACACAGGTGTATCCTAGGTGTGCCTGCAAGGACTACCTATCACATACTGGCACTGATGGTGATCTACAGCATAGCCTATCTCAGCTAAGCCAGGTGCTGCGGACCTGGTGCTGGGCACCCCACCTCGCCCTCAGGGTGAGCACAGTACCCCCACAATGTGTCGGTCTGTAGCTACTCTGTGCCAGTACCACACATGGTCAGTTCCCCCTACCAGGCCGAGGTGCTGTGGGGGTGCATACCCCATCTTGTGATCATCTGTAGACTGCTGATCTGCATGTGCAGTGCATCATGGGTACGGGTGGGTTAACCCTATCCTGGTAACCACAGCAGACAGTTTGTGTGGTGACCTGCAGTCCTTCTGTAGCCAGCCAGGGGTTTGTTAGTAGCTATAGAGATGTAGCCCACTGGTTACTTCACTGACTGTGGAGGCAGAGGTCATGGGTTTGATCCCGCAGTGGTGTTATTTGATAGGGCTGTCTGAGGCATTTCCTTTTTTAATTTAAATTAGTGCTGCCAGCAAAAACACCTTCACCGCCCTATAGGGAACATTATAAGGTGCCTTGACGGACAGTGCACTTTATAATGTGCCCTCTGGAGTGCCTTATTGGGCGCCTTATGCGGCACCTTAGGTTACGGCACTGTGAGGGTGTGTTTGCTGGCAGCACTAATTTAAATTAAAAAAGAAAATGCCTCAGACAGCACTGATTAAAGTAAAGGGTAATGCCTCAGACAGCCTTACTCATTAAGCCCACTGGGGGATCGAACTCATGACCCCTGTTTCATCAGTCAATGCATTAACCATTGTGCTACACCTCTGTTGCTGTGTTTGCAGGTCAGCGCACCTAATTAAGGCTAATTCGCGTTAACGTGCCACGCCTCCCTCTATCGCACGATAATGGACTTTATCGCGCGATAACCTGAAATGCTACCTTAAGACCGGAACGCCCACTACCTTATATGGCATTCGTCACAGTAAGACTGCAACTAATGCTGGTAATATTAAGATGGTTTAGTAAACATACCCCTAAGACATTCCAGGAATTACGGCAGGAATATCATCTAAATAGGATGGATCACTATGCGCATGTACAGATATGGAATTTCTTACAACAAAAGGATTTAAATAAAAGTCTTTTAGCTAAATTCACTCCATTTGAAGGACTGATGGGGAAATAAAGTGCACAAACAGGACTGATATCTCGACTGTATAAAATGTTGATTGAAAAGGGGGAGGAGAAGCCACAAAGCCAGAAGAGAAGGGAGGAAGAAATACCGGGGCCCTGGGATATAAATAGATGGGAGGGTATATACGAAAGGGCATATAAACTAGCACCAGGGACGTACTACTGGAAAATAGTTTAAAGGTTAGGCTGAGGATGTATTGGACTCCAATAAGAACATAAGAACATAAAATATTCCATACTGGGTCAGACCAAGGTCCATCAAGCCCAGTATCCTGTTTCCAACAGTGGCCAATCTAGGTCATACGTACCTAGCAGTATCCCCAAAAGACACAGGTTCCACAATGCTTGTATTGGGTCAAGCATTGATATCCTGGGTCCCTTTTTAATAATGGTTTATGGAACTTTCCTCCAGGAACTTGTCCAAACCTTTTATAAACCCAGCTACATTAACAGCTCTTACTACATCCTCCGGTAACAAATTCCAGAGTTTGATTACACGTTGAGTGAAAAAATATTTTCTCTTATTTGTCTTAAATAGTTTACCCTGTAGCTTCATTACATGTCCCCTAGTCTTTCTATATTCTGATAGCGTAAACAATCGATCTACGTTTACCCGTTCCACTCCATTCATTAATTTATAGACCTCTATCATATCTCCCCTCAGGCGTCTCTTTTCCAGGTTGAAGAGCCCTAACCTTTGTAGCCTTTCTTCATAGGAGTAGCCTTCCATCCCCTTTACCATTTTGGTGGCTCTTCTCTGTACCTTTTCTAATAACGCTATATCCTTTTTAAGATACGGCGACCAGAATTGCACACAATATTCAAGGTGCGGTCGTACCATGGAACGATACAGAGGCATTATAATATCCTTTGTTTTATTTTCCATTCCTTTCCTTATGATACCTAGCATTCTGTTTGCTTTCTTGGCCGCCGCTGCACACTGCACTCTGTATGTTAAAATATTATCCACGATGACTCCTAAATCTTTTTCCTGGGTGGTGGTTCCCAATGTGGAACCTTGCATCCTGTAACCATAGTGTTCTTTCCTAGGTGCATAACTTTGCAGTTGTTCACATTAAATTTCATCTGGAATTTGAATGTCCAGTCTTCCAATGTATCCAGATCCTCCTGCAGTCCTCTTGGGTTTTAACAACAATTTAACAACAATTAGAATACAGGCCATACTGTATATCCTGAAAGCTCCAATGAGTGTTAGAAGTGCGGAGAGAAAGGAGAGCTATTGCATATGCTCTGGGAATGTCCTAAAGTACAAAAATACTAGGAAGGGGTGGAGGAATTATATAGGAAAATTACTGCAGTGCAAATCAAGATAACACCAGCTATGGCTATACTGAATGAGAAAATGGGTCAAGAACACGAGGGGTTGGCAACTTTCCTAGATTATTGTATAATATCTGCGCGAATGAGCCTACTTAGATGGTGGAAGAATATAGAAGTACCACCACTAAGAGAAGTGGTGGAAAAACTGGAGCAAATATGGGGATTCTGTATAATAGCAGTGTATAGAAAGCATGCTATAAGAAACCATACAAGTATGTGGCAAAGGTATGAAGCATGGAGGGTGGAAGGTTTAAAAGCAGTTATGGGGGAGGGGAGGGAGTAGAGAGATAGAAAGTTGTTACCTTTATTAGTTATCTAAATAAAAGGGAGGGTGGGGGAGAGAGGAAGGGGGAGAGGAAGAGGATATAAAGTACTATGTGCTGAAAATTAGGTTGATCAATGTTTTATTGCAAATTGGTGAATTATATATTTATTTTATTTTATTTATTTATTTAACCAGTTTTATATACCACCTTATCCTTCAATCAAAGTGGTTACAACACAGGGTATACAACTGTAGGTAGAAGCAAGCTCTTCACAAGCTCTCCCCGGAATCAATAACTGCCCTCATCCACATCACATCTCCTAACAGAGCGAGGAGATCCGCAGCGACAAACACCCTAAAAGTACCGAAAGCATTAACAGTATGCACAGCATCTACAGCCAATAGGGCGTTTAGCATCAGCGCACCAAGATGCTGGAACGCATTACCTCCAGATATCCGGGCTATTGAAAGCCTCACACAATTCAGGAAAGCCCTCAAATACCATCTTTTCAATAAGTATCTCATAGAACCAACTCACTGAGATAGAGAGCCAATCCGCTAAGGAAATATATGGTTTCCCAACAACATGCCATGAAAGTTTCTCTAACAACAACATGCCATGAAAGTTTCTCTAACCCTAGTGGTTCATTTGTATCTACTGAATCCCTAACATATGACTCTATGTATCAATATTTGTAAATAGTTTACCATTGTTATCCAAGATTATGTAGCAAATGTTGTAAATAGTTACCCCTGTTATCCAAGTTTCTTACCCTGTTATCTGTAAACTCATACATGTTATCTGTAAACTCATACATGTTATCTGTACTGAGCATTTTTGTTCCATGTAAACCGCGCTGATGCTGAATAGTGCGGTATAGAAGAGACCGTAAATAAATAAATAATAGTGGGGAGGTATAGGGAAGAATATATATAAAACAAAAACTACAATTAGTACAAGTACAGTTTATATTAGACCTTAAGAGGGTCCATAAAATTGTGTGAATAATATAGTCTTACGCATTTGTCTAAAGTCCTTTCAGTCTCTCATTGCTCGCATGCAATCAGATAGAGTATTCCATAGTTCAGGTGCGTAAAGGGATGGGGCCCTTCTGGACATTGCCTGATTTGTTTTATGGAAATCAGGCGGAGTGGCTATTTTGTTGTCCATACTTGTTCTAAGTGGTCTCATACTATTATGCCTGATTAAGTCCTGAAGGGCGTCAGCTGAGATATCATTAATAATTTTAAAAATATTCAATATAGCCTTAAATTTTACACGAGCTTGGATGGGCAGCCAATGGAGGTTTTGAAGCACTGGAGTGATATGATCACATTTCGCAGTATTTGTGATGATTCTAGCTGCTGTATTTTGCACTAATTGGAGAGGGTGTATAGATTGGTTAGGGAGACCATGATAAAGCACGTTTCCATAATCTATTATGGGCGTGACGATTGCTTGACATACAGTTCTAAAGTGGTCTTGGCTTAAAATCAGTTTGAGCCTCCTTATGATTTTTAATTTATAATAAGCTTTTGCAGCAGTTTTATGGGTATGAGAATGGAGGTTTGTGTCTAACGTGATTCTGAGGTATTTTACCTCATTTTTCACTTTAATATGTTTGTCCCGGATGCAGATCGTAGATGGAAAACTGAGGTTATCCCTTCTAGTTATAAACCTAGCTTCTGTCTTATTATAGTTGATCGACATGTTGTTATCATTAAGCCATGCAATCAATATATAAATGTTGTTGAAAGTTTGTAATATGTTGTAAGAACAAGTGGAAAATTAAATAAAATATAAATTAAGAAAAAAGCAAAGAATTCATTTAGTCTTTCAGCTATGACTTTGTTCTTTCTGAGTGCCCCTTTTCCCTCTTAATCATTTAATAGTCCCCAGGACTCTCTCACAGGCTTCTTGCTTTGACTGTACGTAATAATGTTGTTAGAAATTTTTGATTTTATGGCAAGCTTCTTTTCAAATTCTATTTTTGCTTTCCTTGTTAATGCTATGTATTTAATCTGTCGATGTTTTTGCTGTTTCCTATTTTCTTCATTTTGATCCTATTTCTATTTTTTGAAAGATGTTCTTTTGGCTAAAATAGCTTCTTTCGCTATTCCTCTTAATCATGCTGGCTGTCATTTGCCTTTCTTCTGCCTTTTTTTAATATGTGGAAGAAATCTGCTCTGGACTTCTAAGATGATACTTTCATACAGCATCCATGCTGGTATAAATCCTTAACTTTTTTAGTATTTTTTCCTCTCATTTTATCATGGCCTCGCTTTTGGAAATTAAATGCTAACACAGTAGATTTCCTCACACCACTTAAATCAAATTTGATCTTGTTATATTCACTATTGCCAAGTGTCCCCAACATTGTTTACCCTTCACATCAAATCCTGTGTTCTACTAAGAATTAGGTCTAAAATAGTTCCCTCTCTTAAACTAAACCAGGTGCTTTGTGAAGCAGTCATTTATTCATCTCAGAACTTTACCTCCCTAGCATGACCTGATGTAATATTTAACCAGTTAATATCAGGGTACTTGAAATCACCAATCATTACTGTGTTGCTAAATTTGTTGGCATCCTTAATTTCTGTTAAGATTTCATCATCTATACATTCTATCCAGGTGAACAGTAGTATCCCTCCATCATTCTTCTCTTCCCCTTCACACTTGGAATTTTTTCAATAAAGATTGCACAGTATATTTTGTTTCCCTTAGAAATATTATTCTGTTTAACTCAATGCCTTCTTTAACTTTTAGCATTACTCCTCCACCAATTTGATCCATCCTTTCATTGCGATATAATTTGCACCCTGCTATTACGGTGTCCCATTGGTTATCCTCCTTCCATCAGGTCTCTGAAATCTCTATTATGTCCGTCTCTTCATTTAGCACTATATATTCTAACTTCTCCATCTTACCTTTTAGGCTTCTGGCATTTATATACAGACAATTCAAAGTATGTCTTTTGTTTATATTTACAACCTGTTTCACAGTTGGCAAGGATACTTTGCATCCTTTCAACTCTATCTTCCCCTTACTTAAAGTCACCTAGGTTCCTTTTGTCTTATTCACAACCTTGCTTCTGGGATGCCGTAACTTCTGAGTTTTGATAGTATCCTTCAAAGATACCTTACACTGAACTATGCACTCATGAATGACTGTTGGCTTTCACTACATTTCTAATTTGAAAGATACTCTGGCTCTCTTTTTTAAATGTTAGTGCCAGCAGCCTGGTTCTACCCTCCATTAAGGTGGAACTTGTCTTTTCAAACTAGACCCCCCTTACCAAAATGTTGCCCGGTTCCTACAAATCTAAATCCCTTCTCCCCTGCACCACTGTCTCATACATGAACTGAGACTCCGGAACTCTATCTGCTTCTTAGGTCTTGCAAGTGGAATGGGGAGTATTTCTTAGAATGCTATCCTGGAGGTTCTGGATTTCACCTTTCTACTTAAAAGTCAGATTTGGCTTCCAAAACCTCTATCTCTCATTTTTCTATGTTGTTGGTACCTACATATACCAAGACAGCCAGCTTCTCAGTCACAAATGATTAAAGTTTTGCAGGAAACACAATTTGCTATAGAATCTCTATAGATTGAAATTCCATGTAAAAAGGGGAAGGCGATGGCAATGGGGGTGTACTATCGACCACCTGGCCAGAATGAACAAATTGATGATGAAATTCTCAAAGAAATCAGGGAAGCTAACAAAAGTTACAGCACAATAATAATGGGTGATTTCATTTACCCCGGTATTGACTTGGATCAGTGTCACGGCAGGACATGCTAGGGAGTTAAAGTTCTAGATAAAATAAATGACTGTTTCTTGGAGCAGCTGGTTCATGAACTGACCAGAGGTGAAGCCATTTTGGACCTAGTCCTTAGTGGAACACTAGATCCGGTGCAAGAGATAAGGGCGTTGGGGCCACTTGGAAATAGTGATCATAGCATGATCACGTTATATTTAATTAATGGAGGAGGGATAGTAAGGAAATCCACAGTACTACCTTTTAACTTTTGAAAGGGAGACTATGATAAAATGAGGAAAATAGTTTAAAAAAAATAAAAGGAGCAGTTGCAAAGACTTACATCAAGCTAGGTGGTTGTTTATAAATACTATCTTGGAAGCCCAGACCAGCTTTATTCCATGCGTTAAGAAAAGTGGAAGGAAGTCCAAAAAATTGCCAGCATTGTTTAAAGGTGAGGTCAGAGAGGCTGTTTTTGCCAAAAAAGCATCTTTTCGGAAATGGAAAAAGAGCTGAATGATGAAAACTGGAAACAGCACAAGCACTGGCAAGTTAAATGCAAGGCATTGATAAGGCAGGCAAAGAGGGCAGTGTACTATTGTGAATCAGGAACTGGTTAAAAGATAGGAAGCAGAGAGTAGGGCTAAATGGCCAATTTTCCCAGTGGAGTAAGGTGAATAGTGGAGTACCCCAGGGATCTGTGCTGGGTCCGCTGTTTTTTGATATATTCATAAATGACCTGGAAAAGGGAATAACGAGTGAGATTATCAAATTCGCAGATGACACAAAACTATTTAAAGTTGTTAAAACCCAAGAGGATTGTGGAAAATTGCAAGAGGATCTTGATAAATTGGAAGACTGGGCATCCAAATGGCAGATGAAATTTAATGTGGACAAGTGCAAAGTTATGCACCTAGGAAAGAACAACCCAAACTATGGTTACACGATGCAAGGTTCCACATTAGGAACCACCACACAGGAAAAAGATTTAGGTGCCATCATGGATAACATGTTAAAACCCTCCGCCCAGTGTGCAGCGGCAGCCAAGAGAGCAAATAGACTGCTAGGTATCATAAGGAAAGGAATGGAAAATAAAACAAAGGATATTATAATGCCTCTGTATCCTTCTATGGTGCGACCGCACTTTGAGTATTGTGTGCAATTCTGGTCGCCATATCTTAGAAAGGATATAACGTTATTAGAAAAGATACAGAGAAGAGCCACCAAAATGGTTAAGGGGATGGAAGGATACCCCTGTGAAGAAAGGCTATAAAGGTTAGGGCTCTTCAACCTGGAAAAGAGACTGCTGAGAGGAGATATGATAGAGGTCTATAAATTAATGAATGGAGTGGAAAAGATAAATGTAGATTGATTGTTTACGTCATCAGAATATAGAAAGACTAGGTGACATTCAATGAAGCTACAGGGTAAGCTATTTAAGACTAATAAAAGAAAATATTTTTTCACCGAATGTGTAATCAAACTCTGGAATTTGTTACCGGAGGATGTAGTAAAAGCTGTTAATGTAGCTGGGTTTAAAAAAGGTTTGGACAAGTTCCTGGAGGAAATGTCCATAAACCATTATTAATAGGGACCTGGGATATCATTGCTTGACCCAATACAAGCATTGTGGAACCTGTGTCTTTTGGGGAAACTGCTAGGTACTTATGACCTAGATTGGCCACTGTTGGAAACAGGATACTGGGCTTGATGGACCTTGGTCTGACCCAGCATGGCATATCTTATGTTCTTATATTCTTATGTCCCCTGTACTGTCTAAAATCTTATTTAAATGATGCATGAAGTCTACCACCTTTATAACCAGGCAGACAAGTTACCATGTCTTCTCCAGTACCAAGCAGGAAGTAAGTCCTCACACATGGGTGACATCACCGATAGAGCACGCGTGGGAACGTTCCCCAGCTTCCATAGAAAGCTTTTGGGAGGATCATTGCGCATGCATACTCGTCTTCCCACCCGTAAGGTGCCATCATACTTCAGTCTTCTTTTTTATGCAAAGCCCTCCTAATGCTATCTCTGGCCCTGAACATGTTGATATCCTTGTGATATAGTTTTTATTGTTTTCTTTGCTTTTTTCATTGCATGTCCTATCACCGTCTTCTTGCCCGTCCCCGTGAGCGTCTTTGCCTTGGCACCACATTTTAATTTTTATTAATATATTCTTTTTGAGGCATGCGGGTTTTTTCTCTCATACCCCCTTGTTGGCTGAAACGGAGTCCTTTGACTTGGCAGAAGCCATCTTCCCCAATATGTCAAAGCCGGCCAATGGCTTTAAAAAGTGCACCCAATGTGGCCAGCCCATCTTGGTGACCGTTCGCCAAAACTGGTGCCTCCAGTGCCTTGGGCCTTACTATGAATCCTCCACCTGCGCTCTCTGCCCTCATATGAAGTGCAAGAGGTTCCGGAATCAGGAAAAGCAGCAGGAATTACTGTTCAGTTCCTCTGAGTCATCGGCTTCGGCCCCGCCATCAACATCCTCGAAGGCTCCTGCCGAGGTTTTGGGTTTACGTGGATGCTGGGCCCACTCAGAGCTGGGGAGATCATGGAGCATTGGATCAGCAGCTCTCCTTTGAAGAGGAGCACTCCCAGAAAGACCAACCCCGTCCATATCGAAGGGCGATGCTGAGTCCCAGATGAAAACCCATGGGCATCGGCATTGTAGCCCTCGACGAAACTCTGAGGGTGAGGGCCAGGAGTGGCACTTAAAGCTGTCCTGCCAGGAGGAGCCGCTTCTCAAGCCCCTGGAGGGCCGGTGGGAGAGTCCCACTGCTGTCACAATTTTGGAGTCCCCACCTAGGGAACCGGCATTAGTACTGGTGGTTGCTGTGCTGGCTCCAATAGCATTGGAGACTGCGCTACTCACACAGCGTATTGAAGCCCTCGAGTGCAGTCTATCTGCATTCCTGACCCAGCAGGCTGCCTGAGACCCGATGACCTCGGGTTCTTTGGCACTTGTGATGTCATGGTCTATGGCAGTGGCCTCACCGATGGAGGTGCAGCCCATTCTGGAATCCCCTGCTCTCCCCTGAAAGGACAGCAGTTCTGGTGCATGCTTGAGGTCCCTCTCGCTGCATCGGCTTTCACTCCCGAGTGTCTTGGGGGTCAGACTGCTGGGAACCTCAGACTCCCTCTATTTCTGCTGAGCATCACTGATGCCATGAGGAATTGTTTCTGTATTTTGATTTCCTCTTGGAATCGGATTCTGATGATTGGGAAACAGAAGAGAAATTTTCTGAGACCATGCATCATCGGGACATTCTCTGTGACCCCTCGCCTCCATATAAACAAAGGAAGTCCCCTCCAGAGGACTTATACTTTCATGAGTTCATCTGGTACATGGGGAAGGCATTGCCGTTCACCATTGAGGCCGAGGAGGAACCCATGGCAAAAGAATTGGATATCCTCCAATATCCCTCTCTGCCAAAGGAGGCCATCACAGTGCTTATGCATTGAATCCTCAAACGCCTCTTTTTTTGCATGTGGGAGACATGGCTCATGGTGCTGCTGGTGAGTCATTGCCTTAATTCCCAGTATCAGGTGGCAAGAGCCCCGGCTTTGAGAAGGTATAACTTCCACATAACTCCATGGTTGTGGAGTCGGCCATGCACTGCATTAAAAGTTCAAAGACCCATTCCTCAGTGCCCCTGGGCCTGGAGGCACAGACTATGGATGAATTTGGAAGGAAGTGCTATGAGGGCTCGATGCTCTACCAAATTTATATGGGGATGTACCTCCAAGATTTCGCAGGGTTCTCCACTGGCCTGTCAGGGGAGCAGCTGCAGCATTAATGAGCCCTTTTCTCCAAAATACAAGAGTGCTCGAAATACATCACAAGAGCTGCCTATGATGGTTTTGAATCAGTCGCCCGAGTGGCTGCTGTGGGCATTGGAGCCCATCGCCTCACCTGGCTGCAGTCCTCAGACTTAGAACAATGGGTCCAGGACAAGTTGGCCAATGTCCCCTGCAGAGATGAGAACCTCTTTGGAAAACCAATGGAGGAGAAAGCTGGAGAGTTGGAGAGGGACCAACTCACAATGAATAGACTCTCCAAAAAGATGTCTGACCACTCCAGTTGGAAGGCTTCAGGGAAGAAGTCCTTCTACCCAAAAAAGAAGAAGTAGTATGGTATTGTGATACAGAAAGCACTTCTGACATGATGGAATGGGAGAGTAGTGAGCCCTCTAGCGGTAAAACTCAGGAAAAGCCAGGTTTCTGTAGAAGCAGGAAGCCTTTAGAAAAAATGCAGCTCAGTCAGGATTATGACGTAAGAGCTAGAGGCAGCTCTAACAAGAGGCAGCTGACTAATCAGGTGGGTGTGCCTGCACGTGGAAGCTGTTGGAGACCAGCTTCAGATTCACTCTTTAAGGGTGGAAGCAAAGTTAGTCGTAGAGAGACACAAAGAGAGACACAAGGAGAGACACAAGGAGACAGGCACAAGAGGAACACAGGAAATACAGGGAACACGAGGTCAGACACGGGGAAGGACGTGAAGGAAGACAACGTCCAGAGAGGATACAATCACAGCAGCAGCCACACAAGCCAACAGACAGGAAGGTCTGGAAACCCAGCTTCAGGCAAGAAGGATTCACGTGGGTTCATTCCTTACTACTTTAAAGCCAAGCTGAAGTCTGTTGATGAGCTACCTGAAGACAGGGCTAAGCTATTACCCTGGGGGAAGGGACAAAGCTCTCAACACAGACAGAGCAGTGCTGACAAAAGAGGTACGTCTGTATCACTTTCTAATCAAAGCCTGGTAGAAGAGATAGTAAAGCAGTTAAAATCTAGTGCTAGCCAATGCCAAGATAGCACTGCTGTAAATGCTTCTAATTCTAATGCTTTGGAGAAGTGGCTAAAAGCTGATATAAGTTCTATAAGAGAAAGCTTACATAACAAGTATTCTCCTGAACCAAAGACTGTCACGGCATATGATCAGGGAACCTTCCTAAACCAGTTGCAGGACGTGAGCTCAGCTGTGCTTGATAGGAACTCTCAAGAGCAGTGCTGTAGCATTGACAATGAAGAAATGATTGTTGAAGAACCTTTTGTTCCTAATGATATAGAATGCTGTCAGATGGATTGCTCATACTGTGATTCTGAAAAACTGGATCTCCGTTGAAACGAGCTTTGCTGAAGTACTGACAAAGTTGTTTAAAAGGTTTTCAGTTACTGTGAAGAAAACAGTTTATTTCATGCTTTCTAGTTTACCCTTACTTTCTGTTACTCAGAAGAAAGAATTCTTATTTGCTTTATTTACCTATGAACCCTTGTGAAGAGGAAAAACCCTTATAATAAATTTATCTGTTTCAAATTGACCCTCGTGCCACAACACAATTTGTTCCAGGTGTTCTCCAAACTACAAATCCCAGCAACCCTTGCTGGCAAAAATAGTAAAAGGACACTGTCAAACAAATATAGCGGTCGCCCCTGCTATTAAGCCACTGGCCTGTAGGAGGGGAGTTGCGACAGTATCTACATGCATACCATTCTTTCCAAGTGTTCCAGCAAGGGCAGCAGTAGCACAAGGACCAGGGCCAACACTAACAGTGTCCACGAAGCCTCAGAAACCACAACTAGCACTGCAACCGCAGCCTGGTGGGGGCTTTTGACTCCTTCTGGACATGGCCCTTCTTCCCATCCCAGACACAGTTCTGCCACAAGTGGGAGAGAGACTGATTCATTTTGCCCACCGGTGGCCAAGCACAACAACGTATTCCTGGACCTTCAGTATCATCCCAAAGTGTTTCCATCAGCTTCCTCCCACATTCTTCCCAGGAGAGTATCCTCTCGACCCTCACCACTGGCTCTTGCTTCAGGAGGTCCAAACCCTCTTGTCTGACCAGGCTGTGGAGGTGTAGTTCCTCTGTCTCAAGTGGGACAGG
This sequence comes from Ichthyophis bannanicus, assembly GCA_033557465.1. Lineage (NCBI taxonomy): Eukaryota > Metazoa > Chordata > Amphibia > Gymnophiona > Ichthyophiidae > Ichthyophis > Ichthyophis bannanicus. Next base: position 371,357,211 of record CM066031.1, read on the forward strand.
GATTCTACTCGCTACTTTCTGGTTCCAAAAAGACAGGGATTTTTGGCCTATTCTGGACCTCTGGAACTGCAACTGATTTCTGATGCGAGAGAAGTTCAAGATGGTGTATCTTGGAACATTATTGCCCTACCTTCACCGGGAAGATTGGCTATGCTCATTGGATCTGAAGGATGCCTATACCCACATCCTCATTCACCCCTTCACTGGCAATATCTCCACTTCATGCTCAGAGGTCAGTACTACTAGTACCGGGAATTGTCCTTCGGCCTTGCTTCCGTGCCCAGCATTTTCACAAAGGGTCTAGCTGTCGTGGCTGCTTTTCTCCGCACCCAGGGGATCTTTGTCTTCCCTTACCTGAACAACTGGTTGATCAAGGGCAGGTTGCTGGAGGATGTCCGGCACTCGGTGAAGCTAACCATACAAGTCCTGGAACACCTGGGCTTTATAATCAACTACCCCAAGTCTCATCTTCAGCACTCTCAAAGACTGGAATTCATGGGGCTCTACTCAATACTACTCTAGCTCGGGCTTAGCTGCCAAAGGACAGGGCCCAGTGCTTGGTTGCCCTAGCTCAGGATATTCAGCGCCGTTCCTTCGTGACAGCTCAGCAGATGCTTCGCCTCCTCTGTCACATGGCCTTCACAGTCCATGTCACTCCAGTGACACAGTTCAGAATGCATTAGACACAGTGGATTCTTCACACAGTGGCACCAGGTGACCGGCCAACTTAGGGACAGGGTCATGGTAACTCACCCACTCAGGGAGTCCCTCTCCTGTTGGCAGCAGCCCTCCAACCTCCATGCAGGGCTTCCTTTCCAGACCCCGTCAAATCAGCACGTCCTAATGACAGATACCTCCAAGATGGGCTGGGAAGTTCACTTGGATGGTATACACACACAGGGCCTCTGGACAGCTTTGGAGAGTCTCCACCAAATCAACTTCCTGGAACTACGAGCCATTGCCAATGCCCTACAAGTTTTTCGGCATTAGCTCTCCAAACAGGTGGTCCTTATTCAGACAGACAGCTAGGTAACCATGTTTTATAACAACAAACATGGTGGCATGGGATCAAACCTCTTCTGTTGGGAGGCAGTACGCCTTTGGAAGTTTGACATCTTGCAGGGCATGCTTCTCAGAGCGGTGTATCAATGTTCTGGCAGATCGCCTCAGCAGAGTCCTTCAGCTGCACAAGTGGACTCTCAACAGGCAGGAGGCCAGCCATATCTTTCAGATGTGGGACACTCCCTTGATAGATCTCTGCCTCTCCTCACAATGCCCTGCTCCCTCAGTTCTGTTCCAGGTACCATGCACACATTGAATAGCACCCAATGCTTTTCTCCTGAATTGGGAGCAATGGCCATCTGTATGCATATCCACTAACTCCTGTGGTGGCCAAGACCCTTTTCAAGCTACAGGCAGACAGGGCCACTATGATCCTCATAGCACCGCATTGGCCCAGGCAAACCTGGTTTCCCCTGTTGCTCCAGCTGTCTCGATGACAGCCTCTGAGGCTCAGCTATGCTGTGGACCTGATCTCTCAGGATGACAGGACTCTACTGCATCCCAAAATACAGTCCCTGGCACTCACGGCATAGATGCTGAGCGGGTAGCACTCGCATCGCTTCATCTGCCAGAGGAAATAGAGAACGTCCTCCTTGCCTCGCATAAGGACTCTACACGTCATGCCTGCACTTTGAAATGGCACTGGTTTTCCATAAGGTGCGAGAGCAAGGCCCTGGATCCTTTTAGCTGTTCCATCGAGTCTTACCTGTTATACCTCTCTGACTCTGTACTAAAGTCCAACTCGGTCAGGGTGCACCTCACTTACCACCACAACTTGGCTGATATGACGTTCTCTGCTCACACGTTCATTACTCACTTCATGAGGGGTCTCCTGCTATCGCATCCTCCCATTCAGCCCTCTCAAGTGGCTTGGGACCTCAATGAGGTTCTGGGGCAGCTTTTCCCTCCCTCTTCTGAGCCACTGGGAGTGGAGGAGTAGCCTAGTGGTTAGAAGATTGGCTTGGTAACCAAGCAACCAGGGTTCAATTCCCACTAGCACTCCTTGTGGCCTTGGGCAAGTCACTTAACCCTCCATTGCCTTGGAAGAAAGGCCTGGCAATCTACTTCCAGTGACACTGCCAAGAAAACCCAGGAGCTTCTGAGTTGCCAGGAGTCAGGACTGACTCAAAGGCACACATTGCATTTTTTGAGCCACTGAGCTCCTGTCCACCCAAATATCTCACCTGGAAGGTCATTTTTCTGATGGCACTCACATCTGCATGCAGGATTAGTGAATTACAGGCGTTGGTGGCTCACCAGCCCTGCACCAGATTCCATAAGAAGAGGGTGGTTCTCCAAACTCACCCTAAGTTTCTACCTAAAGTAGTTTCTGTTTTTCACATCAGTCAGTCGGTGGTATTGCCCACCTTTTTCCCAAAGCCTCACGCCAACAGTGTGGAGGTCTTGGTGCATACTTGGATTGTAGGAGAGTGCTAGCTTTCTACCTGGAGGGGACAAAATCCACTGCTGTTCCTCCCAGCTATTTGTCTCATTTGACTAGGCCTAACAAGCTGGGCATGGCAGTATCGAAACACACTTTCTCAATTTGGGTAGCAGACTACTCCTTCACTTATGCTCAGGCTGGGCTCACTCTGGAACATCATGTCAAGGCGCACAAAGTTCAAACTATGGCTGCTTCGGTAGCCAACCTGTGCTCTGTCTCCATGGTGGAGATCTTCCGCCCACAACTTTACAGCCCACTACTGTCTGGATGGAGATTCCCGGCATGACAGCTACTTCAGCCAAGCTGTACTCCAGCACCTATTTGGGAACTAGAGTAACTGCTTCCCATCGGCCTTCTGTCCATCCAGACTACCATAAAATCGATCTGATGTTGATATCCCTGCTGGATGCTGACTCTCAGAACCTTTAAGTGATTTCTCATGCTGTTTTTCTTGGTTCGTATTTTCTGGTTGCCCTGTTAGGCTTTTTACAGGTTTTTTGGTAGCCTGTAGCTTGGGAGTCCCATATATGAAAACTTACTTCCTGCTTGGTCCTGGAGAAAGCATAATTACTCTCCTGGAGCAGGTGTTCTCTGGGAACAGCAGGAATAAGTCCTCACTATCCCTCCTCCCCATGGAGTGCTTACCTTTTTGCTTGATTAAGCTATATCATCATACTGAGGTAAGATGGCTCCTTTCGGGCAGGAAGACGAGCATGCATGCACAACAATCCTCTCATCCATATGTGAGAACTTATTCTTGCTGTGTCCAGAGAACATGTGCTACAGATGAGTAATTACACTACCCTCACATCCATCAACAATCCCAGCTATCTATATTTATTTAACCAGTTTTCTATACTGCCATATCCTTCAATCAATACAGTTTACAGTATGCAATTACTGTACTATAAGCAAGTACTGTATACATTCCCTTGTCCCCAAAGGGCTCACAATCTATGTGTACCTGAGGCAACTGAGGATTAAATGGTTTTCCCAAGGCATTCCTATAGGGCTAGAAACTCCAGTCCCTCCAGCCTGAAATTGCTGTCCCCAGGTGGGACATGAACCACCAGCCCTCCAGCCTGAAGTACCATGTCCTAACCACTAGGCCACTTCTCCCTCATGCCTAATGACTGAATCACCAACTAAAATGCCTGTCCTAACCCTTCCTACCTGGGCTCATTCCTCTGGAGATACTAAGTGCATGAGGATAGACCTTCAATAAAAGGCGGTGGCATCACCTGATGCAAAGCATGTACTAATAAAACAAATACCCAAAAAATATACTTTCATTAAATGTCCATATTTAAAAAACAAAACAAAACACTCTCTTTTATTAGTCCTGTTAAACATTTCAGCAGTGTTTGACATGATTTATTTAACAGTATTTCTTTGATCATTCTTTGTTGCTGGCAAGATTATTCAATATTGGTATTGATCAAAATGTTTATTCCCAGTTTTTCTCTTTTTTATCTAATCAGTTCTAGGTGAGATCAGCTGGAAAGTTTTATCCCTGGCAGACTATTACTGCTGGTGTTTTTCAAGGATCGGCTCTTTCTGCAATATTGTTCAGTGTCTATGTTGCCCCTGTCTGTAAGGTTTTCACTGGGCTGGATATGTTATACAGGATTTATGCGGATGATATTCAATTTGTTGTGCCCATTTCCTCTTCAATGGATGATGCATTAAAGCATGTATCTTTATGTGTTAGTACTATAAAATATTGGATGATGTACAATAGGTTGGTGCTGAATATGAGCAAAAGAGACATCCTGCTCTTGTCTTGGACATTGCCTGACCCAATGTCTATTACTACGAGGGTCGGGGATTGTATATTACCAGTGGGATTTCAGGCCTGTGATTTAGGAATTGTGTTAGATACTCAACTTAATATGTAAGCTCATATACAAAAAGTTACTAAGGCTGCTTTTTTATAAACTTAATATGATTTGTAGGTTTAAGCCTTCTTTGTCCCTTGAGAATGTACATGCTATTGTTCAGACCCTAGTTTTATCACCTTTGGACTATTGCAACAGTCTATTTCTTGGGCTTCCATCATATTTTGTTCAGCCTTTCCAACTACTACAGAACATAGCGGCATGTTTAATTACAAGTAGTTGGAGATTTGAGCATATATCTACTCATTTATATAATTTCATTGGTTACCAATTAGGCTGCGGGTCTTGTATAAAAAAAATCATGTCCTTAAATCACAGGACCCCACTTAGCTTTTTTATAGATCTGAGAGTCTAGTGTCCCCTTGTGTTTTGTGCTCTCAAGATGCTCTGCTCTTGGATATTCCTTTATTTTGGCCTGTTCACTTTCAAGCAATTCAACAGAGAATGTTTTCTATGGTGGCTCTGAGATTATGGAACGCTTTGCCAGTGGAGTTACGAAAGACATCTGATATTTTGTAGTTTTGTAAAAAACCGAAGGCACATCTGTTTCTGCAGACCTTTCCAGATTTCTCTGTGAATTAGATTTGTTGTGTATGTAATTTCAGGCATTTAATTTATAGCAGCAATGGCAGGTTGATAGGATTTTTGTTTTATGTTTTATGTTGAGTGACTTGTTTTTTACTTGTACAGTATATTTTATGTATGCTTATTGTAATCCACCTAGTAAAGAGTGTAGAATATAAATTCTTTTAAATAAATTTACCAATGCAGTCATCATTTAAACCTCCCAGCTAAGAGCTAAAATAGCAAAATTTCACAGCCGTTTTAAACAAAGCCAGAGCAGTATTCAACCCAGTAACATAGGGAAGAAAATAACAAACTCTAGGAATCGCAACTGGAAAAACATTTCTTGCTAGGAAAAGCTAGCTTCACCTTTTTTTTTTTTGAGGGCTCATAAGTATGGCACATCTGTGCCTTCTAATGCAAAACCATAGAACTTGAAGGTATTGTAGCTATAACTTAATAAAATATAACTTTAAGTATATCTTATTATTAGGCATGTTTCATTTAGGCATAGCACATATTGTTCAGGGTTCAGGTGGTTGCTGAAATGTCTATTTATACGCATACCTCGATCAGAGATGGCAGTACGTTACCTCAGGGACCGCAACATCTACACCTTACCACCAAAAGCAAGGCGTACCGCAAGGATCATCCCTATCCTCACTCTTTTTCAATATATACATACAACCGGTTTGCAATATCATCAAGTCCTTCAAGGTTGAATGCTTGATATACGCAGATGACATCCTCCTATACATGCCTTTCTCCACAGTTCACATGGACCTTTCCCCGCTAGCTAAATGTTTTGATGCAGTATCCGAATGGCTGCAATCCCAGAACCTCCGAATTCAACATAAAAAGACCGAGGTTCTCTTCATCACCAGGGACCCACTTTTCACCCCCCATCCCATATAAAGGTGAAAGAAGCCGAGCTCCAATCAAAACCTTCCATTCGTTACCTTGGAGTCACTTTTGACCAACGCATGGATCTGAAACTACACATATCCAACATAGTCAGGGCAATCTACCTCAAGATCCGGACTCTTCGACATCTTCGCCCCCTGCTTGATCCTGATGACTTCAGAACTATATTTCAAGCCTTAACCTTACCACACCTTGACTATGCCAATGCCATTCTTCAAGGCCTCCCACACTCCACATTAAACCCTCTGCAACTCGCCATGAACACCGCTGCTAGAGTCCTCTACGGAGCATCAAGAAGGGACCATGTAACACCCATCCTAGAGCAACTCCACTGGCTTCCCATACATGGCAGAATATTGTTCAAAACATTATTACTAACCTTTAAGGCCACTAAAAGCATCACCTCCTCCTCTCTAATAGACCTCATTCAGGCCGCTCCACCCAACAGATCCAGGAGAACGATATCAACAAATATTCTAATCATCCCTAAAGCAGCGACAAAATGCCTATCAGTGACATCCAACAGGGCTTTCAGATTCTATGCCCCTAAATGCTGGAACGCTCTACCCCCAGAAATTCGTGCTATCACTGATCTATCCCTTTTTAGAAAGGCACTCAAATCCCACCTCTTCCCCCATTATTACTTAACCAACTAACCAATCTTGATCACTACCCAAACTAAGAACAAATCCTGTCATGTATACTTGTAAATACTCTTGTAAATAGTTGCAGTAATGACTTCCCATGTTTTATCCAAGTTCTCTGACCTTGTTCTCTGTAAAACCAAACAGTTTGTTCATTATGGTATGTTGTTATATTGTAAACCGCGCTGATGCTGAATAGAGCGGTATATAAGAGCCTGTAATAAATAAATAATAAATAAATATTTGTTTGTGCATGTTAGCTTCTGATTTGCCGGCAGTTCTGAAACACCAAGAATTTTGCTCTCATTCTAGACAGCAGAGATCCTCTAACCATAGCCAGTATCCCAGAGGAAATCTGTCAGGGGATTAGAAGCTTGCTGTTGGGAATAAAGCTGAGGTTTTATATAAACCATTGGCCCCATGTAACCTTAGTTCTCAGTTGATACAAAACAAATGCACACTTTATTTGAAACCTCTCCAGATTACTCACTGAGGTTCTTAGTTCACCTGTCAGTATCAAGAACTTCTGCACAGTCTGTCAGGCACAGACTGTAGGCACTAATAACTCCAATCCTAGACTTCTGCAACCCAATCTATCTCGGTCTAACAAAATAGTCACTCCGGCCACTGCAAATGGCTCAAAACACACAGCACGCATAATATCTGGCTCATCAAGACAAGATCACATCACCCCCATTCTAAAAACTCTCCACTGGCTCCCAATCAGCTCCCGCATCAGATATAACACAGTCATAAAAATATTCAAAATCAAACAGACCTCAGCACTCAGCCTACCACCATTCATACAACCCAACAGCAGCACAAGACCGAGGAGGAGAGGCACCTCCGACCTCATCAATACACCAAAAGACTTCACCAAGGTATGCAAGGACACCGCAAAAAGAGCTCTATCGCTGGCAGCACCTGCAATATGGAACGCCCTCCCTGATGACCTACGATTGACGATAGACATCAAGGACTTTCGGAAACAGCTCAAGACGACCCTATTCATTGAGCACTACGGTGACGTCACATAATCTGCCCACCAGCCCAGACTACAGACAAACCTCCCGCCCTTTCTTATTCATGTACATAGTATTGTAAAGTAGTGCACGCTGTAAATAGCCCACCACAAATCAGCGCCAATGTACATACACACACACACACACACACATTCATTTTATAACACTGCATGCACACACAAATGTCGTCATACTTCGATTGTTTGCGGTGTAAACCGCCTTGATTACAGGAGAAGGCGGTATATAAATCCTTTTAAATAAATAAACTGCTCATCTCCAGGAACAAGCAGGAATGAGTCTTCACATATGGGTATCGTCGGTACCGACGGAGCATGCGCAGGAACGCTCCCCAGCGTCCAAAAGGAAAGCTTTTGGGAGCATCCCACAGCGCCTGCGCTCTGCCTTCCTGCCTTTCCCAACTGCCTCTCTCCAGTTCTTCTTTTCCGCGGAGCCAGCTGAAGAATTTCTTATTTTCTTTTATTTTTCTTTAGTCGCGTGTCTGCCTTCTCGACTCCAGACCGGTACCACCGGTCTTTTTTATTTCTTTCAAAAAAATAAAACAAACTACTCTTTTCTTACTTCAGTGCATTTTTTCTTCTGGGGCCTTAGGCCTACAGATATATTTTTCCTCATGGAAAAACCCGTCTCTGGGTTTAAAAAGTGCACGAAGTGCAGTAGCACTATTTCTGTCACTGACACCCATGACTGGTGTCTAAAATGTTTAGGTCCTGACCACTCCATTGCGGATTGTGAGTCCTGTTCCATGATGTCTAAAAGAGGGTTACAAAATCGGGCAGCCAAGCTCAGTTCCCTGTTTCCTTCCGATGCAGCTTCTGTGGCATCGACGTCTTCCAGGGCTTCTTCATCCCATGGATCTCAGGTAACCAAACTTAAATCCGGCCGGTCCTCAAAGAGTTCATCTCCCTCTAAGTATCGAGATGCCCCCAGGCTTACTCTTGAGGAATCCACACCGGCAAAATTACCCCGGCGGGAGGCTCCGGCTTCCAAAGCTCTATCTATGGGGTCACAGGTTGACATCGATGGCTCGGCCTCGACCGATCACCTGTTACAATGTTCTGGGGTACCGGCGGTTTCCACCAGTACCAACATCCAGACATTGGTGGCATCGATGGATCAGAATATTCTGACCATGCAGTGTGCCATCACGGCATTCATACAAGCTGCGATGCCTACGGTACCGCAACAAACCCCGTTGTCGGTACCGGTACCGATTCCGATATTGGTTCTGATACCGGTACCGCTTGCATCGACATCAGCGTCGACGGCAGCGGTACGCTATCCAGTGATGCCCATCAGTACCAACTCGGTACCGATTACTCCCGATGTCGATACCTCCCGGTACGCGTATCGGGCTCTGCGAGAGCATCCAGACAGTCGATACTTCGATTCCTCTGAAGACTCTGATACATCAGAGGCCTATATTGAAGCATTGGGGATCCTTCCTCAGGAACCCTCTTCTCCAAAAAGGAGAATGTCTCCTCCTGAAGACTTGTCTTTTCAGGACTTCATTAGGGAGGTGGCCAAAGGCCTGTCCATCTCAGTGGCCTCTGAAACTGAACCTAGAGCCAAAAAATTAGATATCCTACAATATCCTAAGGCTCCTAAAGAGGCAGCCACCTTACCAATACATGAGATTCTTTATGATCACATGTTGGGCATATGGGAGACTCCTCTTTCCATCTCCCCTCATTCTCGAAGGTTGGACACCATGTATCGTGTTCCTCCTTGTCCTGGGTTTCATAAGGCTCAGCTTCCTCACCACTCCATTGTGGTAGAGTCTGCTATGAAAAAAATCAACAGTACAAAAAGGCACTCCTCTGCTCCTCCAGGAAGAGAATGCAGAACCCTAGATGCCTTTGGTAGGAAAATCTTCCAGGCCAGTATGCTTGTGGCCAGAATCAACTCCTATAGTCTCTATATGGGGATGTTTCTGAAAGAAGTTACAGATTATCTGCAAACCTTATCTCCTTTTATGTCAGAAGATAATAGAGAAGAATATATCACCTGGCTTAAACACGCACAGGATGTATCCAAGTTTTCCAACTGTGCAGCCTTTGACTCTTTTGAGGGTGCCAGTAGAGCCTCGGCTATTGCCATAGGTGCACACAGAGTTGCTTGGTTGCAAGCCTCTGATTTGGAATCCTGGGTACAGGATGGTCTAGGTAACCTTCCCTGTACAGGGGAAAACCTGTTTGGCAAAGATTGGCAGGCAAAGGCCAACCAGATGGATGCTGAAAATTCTGCTTTAGATAGACTTTCAAAGTCTACTACTGCTCCTTTTAAAAAGAGGTTGTTAAAAAAAGGATCTTTCCCAAAAAAAGAGAAATTTTCTTCTGGTTATGGTCAGGCCTCTTCTCAAGGTCGTTTTGCTACAAAGAGACAGCAACAACCAAAACAGACCAAGCCTCAGGCTGCGAGGACTGCTACGGCCCAACAGCCTCAGTCTCCTCAGGGTCTTTGACTTTCCACTAGAGAACTTAGCCTTTCTGGCTCTAGAACATCCAGAGCCTCTCACCATCCCAGGAAGGTTAGCTCACTTTGCTTCCAGATGGGAACAAATCACAGCAGAGAAATGGACCCTCTTCATCATACGGGATGGGTACAAGCTTTATTTCTTAAACCTTCCCCCTCACACCATGGTGAAACAGTTCAATTCTCCAACATCTCTCCTCAACCTTCTTGGTCAAGAGATTGCTACCCTTCTTGCCCAAGGGGCAATAGAAGAAGTACCTCTTCTTCAACAGGGCTCAGGGTTCTACTCCCCTTATTTTCTCATCCCAAAGAAAACGGGGGGCTACAGACCCATATTAGATCTCAGAGAGTTGAACAAGTTTCTATGCAAGGAGAAATTCAAGATGACTTCTCTCGGAACTCTCCTTTCATACCTCCAGAGTCAGGACTGGCTTTGTTCTCTAGATCTCAAGGATGCGTACACCCATGTCCTCATCCATCCAACACACAGAAGGTTCCTTCGGTTCCTTTACCAAGGAAAGCACTACCAATACAAAGTGCTTCCTTTCGGTCTGGCCTCTGCTCCAAGAGTGTTCACAAAATGCATGGCAGTAGTAGCTGCATTTCTGCACTCTAGGAATATTCGTATTCCCATATCTGGACGACTGGCTTATCCGAGCTCCATCCCAGTCAGAGGCCCAGGCTTCCCTGGCCTGCACAAAGCGTGTTCTTCAGTATCTGGGACTGGTAATCAACATTCCAAAATCCCATCTCACCCCTACTCAGTCTCTAGAGTTCATAGGGGCCTTACTGGATACCACAACTGCAAGGGCCTATCTTCCCCAGGCCTGTTGCCTACGCTTGGTGTAGTTAGCCTCCCAGATTCAGTTAAAATCCCATTTAACTGCTCGAGAGATGTTGCAACTCTTAGGCCACATGGCATCCACGATGCATGTGGTTCCTTATGCTCGCCTTCACATGAGGGCAGCTCAGTGGACCCTATCCACCCAATGGACTCAGGCATCAGGTTGCCTGTCAGACAAAATAGCAACCTCCAGTCGCCTCTTTTGGTCCCTCCACTGGTGGAAGTCCACTCAAAATCTGTTGCTGGGGTCCCCCTTTCAACAGGTGTTACCCCAAGCAACCCTTACAACAGATGCCTCTCCAAAGGGTTGGGGAGCTCATCTACAAGATCTCTCGACCCAGGGCATCTGGTCTCCACAGGAGACATCTCTTCATATCAACCTCTTAGAGCTCAGAGCAATCTTTCTGGCTCTCAGAGTCTTCCACACCCTGCTCAGCTACAAGACAGTCCTCATCCACACGGACAACCAGGTAGCTATGTTCTACGTGAACAAGCAGGGAGGAACTGGCTCTCTGTCGCTTTGCAACGAAGCTCTGAGATTGTGGGCCTTCGCCAGAGAGCATCAAATCCATCTCATGGCAGTGTATCTTCCAAGGGTTCAAAACTCTTGGGCAGACAGACTCAGTCGAGTTCTGCTTCCGCACGAATGGTCCCTCCATGGGGACCAGATAGCCAGGATTTTTCGGATTTGGGGTACCCCAGACATAGACCTGTTTGCAAGTCTGTGGAATGCCAAACTTCCCCGGTTTTGTTCCAGGATTCCATGTCAGGGAGTTCAGGCCAGGGATGCCTTCCTCCTTCATTGGGGGCAAGACTTCCTCTATGCCTTTCCACCTATTCCCCTCATCCCCAAGACTCTGTTCAAGCTTCAGAGAGACAAGGGATCTATGATCCTCATAGTACCACTTTGGCCACGCCAAGTGTGGTACCCTCTACTTCTGCATCTCTCTCAAGCTCCCTCCCTAGACCTGGGGTCTGCTCCAGATCTCCTCTCCCAGGAGGAGGGAACCTTGTGGCACCCAAATCCTCAGTCTCTTCATCTCAGGGCCTGGTTGCTGAAGGCCTAGACCAGGGGTCTCAAACTCAAATTGCTTTGAGGGCCAAATGAGGACTTGTAAAGTAACCCGGGGGCCGCATAAGACGCGGGGCCTCATTTGCATAAGGGGCCTCATTTGCATAAATATTTGCATAATGTTACCATACAGTAACTTTTAGTAAACATGCCTCTTTAATGAGTATGGATAAAGAAAGACTAAAAGATTTAGAAACAAGAAGACAATAATTAAACTGGGAAACCCCAAAAGCCAAACTTGGAATGTACAACAACACTGTAGAAATAAAACTATAAATTAATTTCCTCTTGTACTAAACAAAGCGCAAACATTAATGATGCACATTTCCCAGAGCTGACATATTCCAGTTAATAAATTCAAAATAAAGAGATATTTTTCTACCTTTTGTGCATTTTTTTTCAGTTGCAATTGTTCCAGCCACTTTCTTCTTCTGGTTTCTTCATGTCTTCTGCTAACTCTCCATCGTCTGCTGTCCATTTGCCCTTTCTTCTCTCCTAGTTTTTTTTCCATTCTCTCTCTACATCTGCTTTAACATACTAATCTTTCTCCTTTTTCTCTTTCCTCATTCCTATTTCATCCACTCAAATTTTACCCCTCCATCCTCAATCCCCACTTACTCTCCCAATACCTGGCCAATTGTAGATTTGTCTTCTCTCCCAGACAAAATATTTTCCCCTCTCCATTTCACTTTCCCAGCTCCATCCCATTCTAATCCTCCCCCAACATCAGCTCCCTTCTAGTTCCAGCCCCACCCAGCATCCGCTCCCTTCTAGTCCCCCCATTAGTCCATTTCCAGTCCTATCCTAGCCTCACCATCAGCCCATTTCCAATCCTAGCCCCCCATCAGCCCATTTCCAATCCTAGCTCCCTCCCCTCACAGCCCATTTCCATTCCAAGCCCCCCTCCCCATCAGCCATTTGCAGTTCAAGCCCCCCTTCCACTCAGCCCATTTCCAGTCCTAGCAACCCCCCCCAGCCCATTACCAGTCCTAGACCCCCCATAGCCCATTACCAGTCCTAACCTCCCCATAGCGCACTTCCAGTTTTACCCCCCATCACCCCATTTTCAGTCTTACCCCCCCCATAGCCCATTACCAGTCATAACCCCCCTGCCAATAGCCCACTTCCAGCCCTAACCCCCATTACCCCATTTCAGTCAGCCCTTCCATAGCTCATTACCAGTCCTAACTCCCCCCATCAGCCCACCTCCAGTCCTTCCTAACCCCCACCTGCCCATTTCCAGTCCTAGCCCCCACCATAGCCCATTACCAGTCATAACCCCCCGGCCAATAGCCCCTCTCCAGTCATAACCCCCCCCTGCCAAATAGCCCATCTCCAGTCATAACCCCCCCCCTGCCAAAAGCCCATCTCCTGTCTTAAGCCCCCCCCCTGCCAATAGCACATCTCAAGTCATACCCTCCCCCTGCCAATAGCCCATCTCCAGTCATACCCCCCCCCCTGCCATTAGCCCATCTCCAGTCATACCCCCCCCTGCCAATAGCCCATTTCCAGTCCTACACCCCCCCCCCCCAGGTAAATTAAAAAAAAACCTGGCTTCTGCTGCTCAAGCAGCAAAATCAGCTGTCCTGCGGCCCCTTCCCCTGTGCCCGGAGATCCGAGTCTGCTCTATCAGCGGCGTGCTTTTCAAGCCGCGAGGAGAGTATTCCCCTCTCGCGCGGCTTGAAACCGCGCGAGAGGGGAATACTCTCTTCGCGGCTTGAAAAGCACGCCGCTGATAGAGCAGACTTGGATCTCCGGCACAGGGGAAGGGCCGCAGGACAGCTGATTTTGATGCTTGAGCAGCAGAAGTCAGTTTTTTTTTTAAATTTGACAATTGATTCTGCCGCTGCCACGGCGGCAACGGCAGAAGCCAGGGTTTTGGGGTTTTTTTGTTTTCCTCCGTCGCGGGCCGCACAAAGTTGTCTCGCGGGCCGCATGCGGCCCGTGGGCCGCATGTTTGAGACCCCTGGCCTAGACCTTCAGGATTTACACCTTTCTCAGCAAGTGAAGGATATCCTTCATGCTTCCAGAAAGCCTTCCACTAGACGTTCATATGCTGTTAAATGGAAAAGGTTTTCCATTTGGTGTGCAGAGAAGGGTCTCAACCCTCTTGCAATACCTTTGAATTCTTTACTAGACTATTTGCTGCATTTATCCCATGCAGGCCTTAAAACAAATTCAATCAGAGTCCATTTGAGTGCTATTGCAGCATCCCTTAGGCCTCTCAATGGACAACCTATTTCCTCTCATCCTCTTATAGCAAGATTCATGAGAGGCCTTCTTTTGACTAAACCTCCCATTAGACCACCTCCAGTGGCATGGGACTTGAATCTGGTTCTTGGCCAGCTTATGAAGCCATCCTTTGAACCCTTAGCCACTACCTCCTTGAAATTCCTTTCCTGGAAGGTTATTTTTCTCATTGCAGTCACCTCAGCTCACCGTATCAGTGAGTTGCAAGCTTTAGTGGCTAATCCTCCTTATACAAGGTTCCATCATGACAAGGTAGTCCTCAGAACTAATCCACACTTTATGCCTAAAGTGGTCTCACCTTTTCATCTGAACCAGGAGGTGTATTTACCTGTCTTTTTTCCAGGACCTCATGCATCAAGTGCAGAGAGGAATCTTCATACCCTGGATTGTAAAAGAGCACTTGCTTTCTACTTACAAAGGACACAGCAACATAGAAAGTCCTCTCAACTTTTTGTTGCTTTTGATCCTTCTCATTTAGGACTTCCAGTCTCTAAGAGAACTCTGTCCAATTGGATTGCTCAGTGTATTTCCTTCGCCTACCAGAGTAAGAACCTTTCTCTGGAGGGCCATGTCACAGCTCACAATGTGAGGGCCATGGCAACCTCTATGGCTCATCTAAACTCTGTGTCCATCGACCAAATCTGTCGAGCGGCCACCTGGGCATCAGTTCATACCTTCACAGCCCATTACTGCTTGGACAAGGACTCCCGCCGGGATGCCTTGTTTGGTCAGGCTGTTCTCAAACACCTGTTCCATACCTAATCAACTCCTACCCTCCATCCCTGACTGGATGCCTGAGATTCATGGGTGGAGGTGGAGCCCTTCCCAGGGACTCACAATCTGGGTGATCTCCCAGGCATCTCTAGCTGGGGAGTCCCCATATGTGAGGACTCATTCCTGCTTGTTCCTGGAGATAGCACAGTTACTTACCTGTAACAGGTGATCTCTGGGAACAGCAGGAATAAGTCTTCACAACCCACCCACCTCCCCTAGGAGTTGTATCTCTCTATCTATTTTTCCTTTACTCTCTCTCTCTTTGTCTCAGCTTTAACACTCGAACTGGAGAGAGGCAGTTGGGAAAGGCGGGAAGGCAGCGCGCAGGCGCTGTGGGATGCTCCCAAAAGCTTTCCTTTTGGACGCTGGGGAGCGTTCCCACGCAGGCTCCGTCGGTACCGACGATACCCATATGTGAAGACTTATTCCTGCTGTTCCCAGAGATCACCTGTTACAGGTAAGTAACTGTGCTTTCTGTTACAAGCCAAAATGGTCATGCCCGGGGCTGACCTAAGGGATTCTGCCGCCCTAGGCAGAAGCCACAGTCGTGCCGCCCCGAGCCGTGCTGCCCTCCCCCCCCCCCCCCCGTGCTGAGCCACGCTACCACTGATTCCGGCACTGGGGTTGGGAGGGGGGACATGGCTTGACAGCTGGCCAGGTGTGCCGAAACACAAGGCCTGCCACCAAGCCTAGCCGCCCCCCCCCCCTTGCTGCTAGAATCAGCGGCAACGGGGGGAGGGAGGGAAGGGCAGCGCAGTTCGGCGCGTGGGGGGAGCAGGCCATGTGTGCCGAAGCACATGGCCTGCCACTCTAGGCGGTCGTTAGTGGACGGGGCCGTCCCTGGTCATACCATTTCTGCCACCAGAAAGAGGGAAGGAATATTATTCCAAATATTTCGTGATTCAAAATAAAACAAGAGGACTCTATCCCATACAGATCTTAAAGCCTTGAACAGATTATTAGTAAAGTTCAATATGGTTTCCTTAATTTTGTTTCTGGAAAAAATGGCTGGCTATGCTCATCCTCTGACGCTCGTTTGACTGTACTGGCCTTAAGAGGAAACTCCTGTTTGGAACCGATTTGGAGAAGCTGGTGAAGGACGTAGGCAAGACAAAATCTTACCCCCTCCTGGAAGACAGGTCCAGGGTGCCCGTGAAATGGGCTAGTGCCTATTGTCAGCCTCTGCCCATCCACCAAGGGTGTGCTGGCTGTATTCCTGGGGGTGCTGGGACTATCATCACTACCAACTTGAAAAAAAACCCTTTTCTTCCCCTCTGCTTAAGGGCCTTGGGATCGTTCTCAGCCCTTTTGTGGAGCACGTGGACCCAGGGACTTGGTCCCCTCCAGAGGAGGACTCTCCTGGGCTATGCATGAAGGTTTTGTGGGCTCTTTCCCTGAGACCAGGAATCACTGAGTTCTAGACACCATTCAGTTAGGCTATGTCCTGGAATACAAAGAGCTGATTCCTGATGCCTTCATCAAAGATGCCATGGTGCAGACCACCTTGGACAAGTTGCTTTGCCTAAAGGCAGAGGTGGCCACCCCCCCAGATGAGCAAGGTAAGGGCAGATATTCCATCTACTTTGTGGTGCCCAGAAGATCGGTTCCTTCTGGCCCATACTTGACCTCAAAGTAGTCAATGAGCACTTGTGTGTCCTGCGCTTTGTCGCAGGGCACCCTCTGTAGAGGGGTAGTAGACCCGAGAGGGACCCGGACACAAGAAAGTTGAGGGTTGAGGTTGGCCTATGCTGCAAGGGTTAAGGGTGGTTATTCCTTGTGGCTTCCTTGTAACCAACGCTCAAAGAACAAATGCACAGAGTGGAGGGAAAGTCAAAGGCTTTATTTCCCTTTCTTGCACAAAACGGTTCAAAAGGATTGGTTATGGTAACAACTGACATGTCCTTACTTCAGGGTAGGAAAAATAAAAGCAAGCAATAAAGTAAAGGCTGTTATCTTCACAGAACATTTGTACAAAAACAATAAACTTCCTTCACTTAGTTACCTGATACATTGGAGATATATTCAATACTCCCCGAGGCACAATATGTACAATCCATTGCATTATCTGATTCTTCCCCCTCTGATCCTACTTGCATGGATTCAACCTCAGAAGCCTCTGAATCTGTAACATCAGGGTAATCGTAATCGGGTTTCTTATATACTTGTTGCATTATGTCCCAATGCCTAGCATTTAGCTTTGGGCGTCGGTCTCCAGGAGTTTTGCAGTACAACGGTCCCTCTCTGATTAGAGGTTCAAAAGCAGATTCATAAAAAGATTTCCCACTCAACTTCTCTTCTTAGGCAAACTTCTTTCATAGTCTTGCTTACAAGAATGTTTAGGGTAACAGTAATCCTCTTCCCACTGTCTTCCCCATACTTTAGGCTTCTGAAGGTAATTATCAGTAATAAGAGTTTTACCTTTGTGGCTTCTCTTCCTTCTTTCTAGTAAGGCTTGAGGCCTACCTTGGTTTGGCTTCAGCGCAGCAGTGCTCAGGTTCTCCTGCGGTCTTTCCTTAGACTTCAGACCATAGTGGTAAGGATGTTTTCTTTCTTCCAAAGAAACATTTCCCACCTCTGAAAATGGTCGAACCTCTTTATTCCACGGCTGCTGTGAGGACCTTCTGCCAGGTACTCCCTTGCGGTCTCAGTACTTCTCTTGGCTTTTCCTCTGTTCCTTATTCCACTCCAACTCTGGTTGAAGTTCCTGCTTTGCTTTCTGCTCAGGACTTTGCTTCTTTCTGCTCTTGCCAGTGTATTTGCCTTCCTCTTGGCCTCCTCTACTCTGGTTCTGGCTGCGGCTTCTGCTTTGGCTGCTGCTTTGGTCCTTCTTCTCCTCTCCCTCCAAGTCAGACCTGCCTCTGTTCAAAAAGAAGCTGTCTGGGCTTGCGTCCCGCCCAGAGGGGCGTGGTTTCTCAGTCTCTCTCTCGACTCTCCTGCTCCCCCTAGATAGATCCTCCCAATATTGCAAGTTGTGCTTGCCATTTTCTGGTTTTAAAACTTTTTCTCTCTCTTCAAGAGGGTCCGCTGCATCACAGTTTTCAGATGGAAACCTTGCGCTCCGTGATTCAACCAGTGCGCTGAGGGGAATTCTCAACTTCACTAAACCTGGCCAAGGTGTATTGTTATATCCCAATCCAGGCAGATCAGCAGAGGTATCAGCGTTTTGCCAGGCTTGGCTCTCATTATCAGTTCGCCGCCATTCCTTTTGGGCTCTCCACCACCCCAAGGACATTCTCCAAGGTCAAGGTGGTGGCGCTGCAGCGCCCTGGGATCTGTGTCCATCCCTACCTGGATGACTGGCTCATCTGAGCCCATTTCCTGTCAGAAACATCTCTGATGACATATGAACGGTGTTCTTTTTGAAAGCTTCGGCTGGGTGATCAATCAGAAAAAGAGCTAGTTTTTCCCAGTCCTTGGAGTTGCTGGGAGCATGTTTTGACACTCAAGTGGGCAGGGTTTTCCTGCCATTGGAGAAAGTCAGAAGACTGTTGAATTGCCTGGCGATATTCTGTGCACAGCAGGCCCCCAGAGTCTGGAATTATCTTCAGCTCCTCGGATTGATAGTGGCAACCATAGAGATGGTCCCATGGGCGCATGCTCGCATGCGGCTGCTCCAGCGGTCCTTCTTAACTCAATGGTCCCTGAGTCCTCAGGAGTTCAAGCGCAGGCTCCCGCTCCCATTGATGGTAAAGTCCAGACTGCGATGGTGGCGGCAGCCCTATCATTTGAGGAAGGGCATTCTACTGGACGATTTCTCCTGGATTATGCTGATGACAGAGGCCAGTCTCTTGGGCTGGGGCGCCCATTGCCGAGACCATACTGCCCAGGTCCTTTGGAACTGCAGGGAAGCAATGTGGTCTATCAACCACCTCGAAGCGTGGGCCATCAGGTTGGCTCTAATGCATTTCTGGCCCTGGTGGTGAGCTGGGCAGTTCAAGGTTTTTCAAACAATTCCATGGGTGGCTTACGTCAATCCGTAGGGCAGCACAAGAAGCGCCAGAATGGCTCTGGAGATGGATCTCCTGTTTGCCTAGGCAGAGAAGAACCTCCTAGCCTTGTTGACTCAGCACATTGCCAGAGTGGACAGTGTGGAAATGGACTTTCTTAGCCAGCACTCTCTGAATCCTGATGAGTAGGAGTCGATTCAAGAGGCTTTCAGTTGATTCTGTGCCACTGTGGTCACCCCAAAATGGATCTGATGGTGACCAGCTCCACTGCCAAGTGTTCCGAGGGCGTCGATGCCCTGATCCAGCCTTAGCCAAGTCAACGGCTACTGTACACGTTTCTTCCATGGCCCCTTGTGGGGGGCATGTGATTCAGCATATAGAGTGCCACCTGGGCAGGATGGTTCTGGTGTTGCGAGATTTGCCATGGAGAACGTGATTCATAGACGTGATGCGGCTCCTTCAAGTGCCTCTCCTTCGGCTGCCTCTGGCTCTATTGCGTTAGGGATCAATCATCCTGGAGGAACCGGCTCCCTTCTTGCTTACAGCATGGCTCTTGAAAGGAGACTACAAGCGCATTAGGGCTACTCTCCAGCTGTAATTTCTACTATACTTGGTACCTGGAGGAGGTTTACCAAGCTAGCATACGTACGGATATGGTGCCTATTCGAGCACTGGTTTGGCACACGGCACTTGGTTCCTGAGGTGGCCAAGGTATCCAGCTTGTTGACCTTTCTGCAGGATGGCCTAGAGAAGGACCTCTTTCTTAGCTCCCTGAAGGTTCAGGTTGCAACTTTGGCCTGTTTCCATGGTCTGGTGGTGCATATGTCCTTGGCCTTGCACCCGGATGTCTCCCATTTTCTCCAAGGGGTGTGACGTCTGCGTCGTCCTCTTCAGTCTGTAATCCCTTCTTGGGATCTGTCTCTGGTACTTAGGGCCTTTATGGTGGCCCCCTTTGAGCCATTGA
Organism: Ichthyophis bannanicus; assembly: GCA_033557465.1. NCBI lineage: Eukaryota > Metazoa > Chordata > Amphibia > Gymnophiona > Ichthyophiidae > Ichthyophis > Ichthyophis bannanicus. Next base: position 371,377,113 of record CM066031.1, read on the forward strand.
AGTGCACTGTTTTGAAGGATTGACACTCACTTCTTGGTCACAATTTGTTTTGCAAGGCAGATCTCAAAGCTGCAGACTCTGTCTTGCCAAGATCCTTATCTGACTTTTTCAACTGAGACTTTTTCCATTCGTTCTCTGCCTTCTTTCTTGCCTAAAGTGCTGTCTCCTTTTCACATGAACCAGGTGGTTTGCCTGCCCTTCTTCTCTAATGAGCAGTGTTGGGAGAAGGATAAGGATTTTTGCCTTGTGGATTTCCAGAGGGTGCTTCTCCGGAACCTGGAGATTACGAATTCCTTTCGTCAGTCAGACCATCTTTTTGTTCTATTTGCTGGCCCATGTAAGGCCAAAGTAGCGACCAAGTTGACCTTGAGGTGCTGGATTAAGGAGGCTATTGTCTCAGAATATCTGTTACGGAACCGTCCGGTTCCGATGGGTTGCGCGCACACACTACCCAAGCATAAGTGACCTTGTGGGCGGAGTGGAGCTCGCTTTCCCTTTCAGACATTTGTCAGGCAGCATCATGGACATAGCTTTCCACTTTTGTCAAGCATTACTACTTGGATGTTCGCACGCAAACGGACACTGCCTTGGGCTCAAGAGTTTTACGAGCTGCTGTGTCTTCTTCCTGCTCACTGGAGTTATAGCTTTGGTACATCCCACTTGTCTGGACTGGACTAGCAGGACAATATGGAAGGTGACATTTTCCTTACCAGATGATGTCCTTTCCTTAAGTTCCTGCTAGAGCAGTGCAGGGCTCGCCACTGAAACTGTATTGCAATATTCTTTTGCTGCAGTACCATTAAGTCCACTATGGTTTTAATACTTGACTTTGCAGGTTCATCTTCTATAGAGAGCCTTCTGTTTATACTTCCTGTACATAATTCCCAACTGTTGATTACTCCTTGTTGTCTACAGTTGAGGTTGTGTGAGGCTTGCCATGTTTTCTTCCATATGCTTTGGAACGAATACTGAGGGACCCCTGGTGGCTGAAGCAGATAGAGACATGAGAGTGATGTCATTGAAACCTGGGCTTTCCATTAGTTCTTTGTCTCCACCAATCTGCTGGTAGGGGAACACAACCCACTTGTCTGGACTGGTCTAGCAGGACTCAAGGAAAGGACATTAACTGGTAAGTATTTGTATCTGGGGTACTCCACTATTCACCTTTCTCCATTGGGAAAATTGGCCATTTAGCCTTACCCTCTTCTTTCTATCTTTTAACCAGATCCTGACCCACAATAGTTCACTGCCTCCTATCCCATCACTTTTTAATTTCACCAACAGTCTCTCATGAGGGACCTTCTCAAAGGCTTTCTGGAAATCCAGATACACTACATCGACCGACCCACCTTTGTCTAACTGTTTATTTACACCTTCAAAAAAATATAACAGATTATTAAGGCAAGACTTTCTCTGACTAAAGCCTTGTTAGCTGTTTTCCATTAAACTATGATGATCTACATGTTCAGAAATTTTGTTCTTAATAATGTTTCTACCATTTTTCCCAGCACTGACGTCAGGTTCACCAGTCTGTAGTTTCCCAGATCATCCCTGGAACCCTTTTTAAAAATTGGCGCTACATTGGCCATCCTCCAATCTTCAGGTATTACTGATGATTTTAATGATAGTTCAAAGATTAGTAATAGTAGGTCTGTAATCTTATATTTCAGTTCTTTCAACACCCTCGGATGTATACCATCCGGTCCAGGTGATTTGCTGCTCTTCAGTTTATCAAATAGTTGTAATACATCTTTCTCTATTTGGTCTTTTTATTGGACTGTTTGTCTTGAAGGGGGGGACCTCGCCTGTGACAAACCTTTCATATTATTCTATTTACCAAGCAAATAAATGCCCACAGAACATATGAAAATTCCACAGCAGTGTGCCACACTCAAAAAAATTTAAAACGTATCTGACCCCAATAGTAATGGCACTGTAACAAATCTTAATTTCCTTCCTTCATCAAATTTCCATTGAAAGGAACTAATGAAACTTATGAAGTAAGCCAGTGGTATTCAGGAATCCTCATGGAAAAATATGACACAGGTCTGTGTATTGAACTCCTGCCATTCCAAAGAGCTTTGCTTCAAGCAAAAGTCTTGAAAAGGATTCCCTTCACATTGTTTTTCCAATGCAAGTTCTCTTTAATAATTGAAGTTACAATGTAAACCACCTTGATTAAATGATAAGGCGGTATAGAAAAATTGTTAAATAAATAAATAAATATATATATCATGGCCAAATCAATAGTGTGCCTAAATTGTGGAACAAAATGGGATCTCTTTTATGACAAAACCTCAATCCCAACCATAAAGCGGCATCAGCACCCATCTCAATCATCATAATAGGCTCCATCAGTCGCGTTCTTGATTCAAACCTAATGGTAAAACTGACTTTAAGCGACAAATCCATGATTCTTCTAAATATTGAGGATGAGTAAATCTATCCTCTCTCCGGGGATTCTGTGGAACATGATCCAATATATGCCAGGTAAGATCAGAAAAAGTGTGCCATGCTGTCACCACTTTAGTATTGATTCGAGAGCGATGTTCTTGCAAAAGGAGCTTCATTGATCTTGTGGTTCTACCCACATATTTAAGCTGACATTGACAAATCAACAAGTACACTACATAGGCTGTCAAACAAGTAGTGTACCAGCATGACTTGTAGGATTCATTAATGGAAATATCCGACTATTCATTGCCCTCTATTGTTGTGGCACAAAAATCACAACTAGTGCAAGGAAAATGACCCATCTCCAAACCCAAATGGCTAATGGAATGATCCAGTGTTCTTGAAGTGTGCAAAACATAGTCATGGATATGGCCGCGATTGTATGCTACAATAAGCCGGCCCTGAAAGCATTGATGTATGAAGAAAACTCTGTGATCTGACCACAATACCATGGCTCTTTTTGTCTCTTGTCCATCAAGCAGTGAGAAACAGGCAGAGAGTAATACATAATACAATCACACACAAAGTGCTATTTTCTTTGAGCTCAGAGGGAAGACGGCAACAGATGGTCTATGGACATGCATAGTTTCACGCCTGCCGAATTCAAATTCTTCCTTCTAAAAAGCTCCTTTTTATTAGAGAAAAAGAGGAAGTAACAGTCATTTATTATAACCATGAAATAACACAAGGTGTCGCCAAAGTTCTTTTTACAGAGTAAGATCTGATTACAGTATATTAGATGAAATTTATAATTGCAAAAGTTGCAAAATTATGTTTTGTCAGCAGGGACTTCCAGTTGACTGTACAATGAACTTTATGCTTGCACAGTTAATAGCCTATATTTACTCTTTATGCTTGCGTTAACACTATTCCATCTATTTTAAAGATGGTTAAACAGAACTCATGATCATGACATCCTATTCTGTTTAAAAGGAAGTAGGTGAGAAGTCAAACTTCTAAACACATTTTGTATCAAGAAATTCATCCATCTTCAATTACATATTGGGGATTCTGGTATCCCTTTATCTGTCCATCCCTACAGTCCTCCCTGTGATTCTAGAAAGAATCATTACAAAAGAACAGTAGCTGAAACATGTCCAATTCCGGAATAATCTTCTACAGTAGGCTTCATTTTGCAAATGTTCTTTCAAAGTCCTAGGCACATCTGGTCTATAGGTGAGCTCCATCTTGTTCGTTGGAAGAAATCATTATACAAAATCATGTGACATTGTTTACCTTTGCTTAGCCTCAATAAAAATGTGTACAGAGAGGAAGACTTTACCAATGATTCTTGTAAGCACTACCTCATCCAGCAGTGGCCATCTGCTTATCGTAGATCTAGAAATAATTCAGAGATTAGTCCCTCATATCATGACACCAGTCATCACTCCAGATTCGTCAGCAGCATTCTTTCTCACCATGGGCTGTGCTATGCACATCTTAGATCAATCTTTTTTCAGTGACCATCCACCCAGGCTTCACTGCTGCACATACATGAATAGTTCCGCTGGAATCGCTGATCTTTATCAGGAGTCTCCATATTCAGTAGCATTTCATTCAGTCGTTTTCCTCTTCAGCCCATTAGATTCAGTGCATACAATATATAATTTGTAAAAATCCTACTCTCCACTACAGCATCTTTCTTGATGCCATACAATTGCAAACAAGCACAATTATTCATCCCTAATGACAGTCTCAAATTGTTGAACAGAATTATATTATCTATTGTTAATTACAATACATCCATAGCTAGCACTAAATTATTACATAGCTAGTCTGTAACATACTCATTATTTTCATCTACATTCCTAAACTTATTCTGTCTACTTGCCAAATCAAATGTTAGCATGTGGCCTGATAGACACATTGCTTTTTCCTGTCAGGAACACAATTGTACTTATTCATATCACTAATTATATTTGTGATGTATTCTCCAGCCTTAACAATATACAAGATATAGTCAATCTGGTTTATTAAAGGGGTAACAACATTAAAACATAACTAGCAGTTTATGACAAATAATTTAAACTCATTTCAATTGTTTGTCAACAATTATTAGGAAGGCTGTCTTATCTTAGGTGATGATTCAACTCACATTACTTTAAACATTATCACCGCATCCTGCACACACAAACACCCCAGTACCTCACTGGTCTTCTCCGCTTCCATATCCCTACACGTAGTCTTCATTCTCTTGACATTAATCAACTTCACTTCCCCCTACCATCTCTTGCACACTTACAGTCTATCCGTCATTCTGCCTTTTTCTTCCTTGGTCCAGCTCTGTGGAACTCTCTTCCCACTCCACTCCGTCTGGAAGATAACTACACCAATTTCAGGCCCCTACTTACATCCCATCTGTTCACCTCAGCATATAACCTCCCAGCCACACCCAACTGACCTGGTTTATCTATGTTTGCACTTTTCTTTGTTTTTTTTTTTATTTTTTTCTAATACTACTTTCCCCACTAATCACAGCAGTTCACATTGCAACTAAAACTTGGTACAGCACATTAAACAGGAACATTGATAACTTGAAATTTTTCTTTGTAAGGCAATGAGGGTTAAGTGACTTATCCAAGGTCACAAGGAGTGCTAGTACTCTAGTCATTAGACTACTTCTCCATTCCATTCTAATTCACATAGACATCTAAGCTCACAAAGGAAGGAACATTTACATAAGGGTGCATACATTCATCAACTATAAAACCTTTTAACACCAAATTTGAACCAACTAGAAAATCAATTATCACTTCTTAATAACTTAACAGTTCTATATTTGTTACACTATTTTCAGAACAAAACAGCATAGTAATATCAGCACATAGAGCTCCTCAGGCAAGAAGCCTGAGGCAAAATCAGTATTAATCAAGTGAGCAGATAACTCAAGAGCTCTAGAAAGAGCGAACACTCCAGCTAGTTGAGCATTAGCAAATAGCAAAGCAGCCGACTGTCACAGAATCAATTCTTTCAATTGCATCAGATTCCTTACTCATTGTGCAAAGCAGAACCATCAGTACAGAGTGAGGTCAAACAGTAACAAGAAAAGAGCTGAAAGAAAACTGTTTTTTTTCCAAGTGTAGAAGACACGAAAACTTAATGAGAGACATGTTAAAGTACTAGAAAATCAGTAATTTGGATTGTAAAGACTACTGCTACCAGAGACTAAAAACATGGAGGCATTCCTGCTACAACAGGGTCACATAAGTCTGAAAAATAACCCAGTGGCTTAAGTCTAGTGGGAAATTTTTGAGCAAAAACACAAAACAGCAGCAATAGAAGAGGTAAGCATATTGGATCACACTTGCAATTAACAACATCAATTCTGCAGAGGTCTTTCCATAATAACTAAAACATACAAGACATGAGAATTTAAGATCACTCCTCCAATCGACTCCTGCAGATTAGTTTAAAAGAGACTAAGAGAATATCAGCATTTTTCTTCAGACATTTACTCATACACTATCATAGTTGAACTTTCAACATTATACATATATTCGCCATACTGTTTTAATTACTTAATTCACTTGTTTGAATATAATTGTATCATTCACTTTTTCCCTTTAAGTAAACAAACTTGCTTGACTTAACTTGACTAGCAATTCAATTTTTTTCCAGTTAAGTTACTAACTTCTCTTTCCTTTAAAACACTTAATTTTTCTTAAACCTTTATTACATCACACAATTTTATCAAATATCTAAATATATCAAAGCATGGAAGATCTTCCCGTTCATTCACATCAATTATAACTAGAAATACAATTTGGAGAATATATCATCAATCATTTTTTCCCCCAAAATATCCAGAGACATAAACACCAAAGAGTAATATTTCTAATAATATTTTTCAGCATTTGCATTATTACACATAGAATGGAATCAGTAAATAAATTCTCATAACCCAAAATAAGTTCAGATCCAGACCTAAAAAACAAAACTTATAGTTAATCACATTTAGAGGTGTTTTTTTTTTAACTTCCCCAATAAGGCTAACAAAGAAAATCTTACCAGTTGCTCAAGACTTTCTTCCTGCTAATATTGCAGTCATGCCAAACTGTTATTTTGCCGGAAATCTCTACATTATTAATGCAGTATACTACACAGCACACTTCCCTAACCACTAAATTAGATAAAACACACTTCATACTAAAGTTATGACATGAAAATTAGTCCTTCAAACTTTGTCTGATTAATTCTATTTTTTCATAGAGCAATGACTTAGGTTTTTCCCTGTAAGTTTCAGTTTCTTTTATATTTACACTATCCATCCTAAACACTTGATTTTTAAATTTTTCAAAACACAGAGTCAGTGGCTTGCTGCACTTTTCAGCCTTAAAATGCCACAAAACCATTCATGACTGGTATGAAATTCGCTTCAAAAGCCATTTCATACTGTAACTAACCTCAATTTGCTCCACTGAAATGTTCCACAAAGGAGGAACGGCAAACTGTGGTTACTGGCAGTCATCGAATGCTAACATAAGGGCGCTTCACCAAAATTTGCGCCTCATTTCACAATTAGGGCTTCCTTTCTCTGCCCCATATCACTTCACTTATCTAACTGAGATCTCTAATTAACCTTACCGGCTTTACATTACAATCACAATATATACACAGATATCTGTCAATTTTTTAGTATACTCACTCACGGCAACCACTGCCTGTGTCCTTGAGACTTGTCTGCTGTTTCCAACTGCTGAAGGAACACAGAGATCCGAGTCACGGCACAACTGAAGAAAACTCCATGATCTGACCACAATACCAGGGCTCTTTTTGTCTCTGGTCCATCAAGCAGTGAGAAACAGGCAGAGAGTAATACATAATACAATCACACACAAAGTGCTATTTTCTTTGAGCTCAGAGGGAAGACGGCAACAGACGGTCTATGGACATGCATAGTTTCACGCCTGCCAAATTCAAATTCTTCCTTCTAAAAAGCTCCTTTTTATTAGCGAAAAAGAGGAAGTAACAGTCATTTATTATAACCATGAAATAACACGAGGCGTCGCCAAAGTTCTTTTTACAGAGTAAGATCTGATTAGAAGTATATTAGATGAAATTTATAATTGCAAAAGTTGCAAAAATTATGTTTTGTCAGCAGGGACTTCCAGTTGACTGTACAATGAACTTTATGCTTGCACAGTTAATAGCCTATATTTACTCTTTATGCTTGCGTTAACACTATTCCATCTATTTTAAAGATGGTTAAACAGAACTCATGATCATGACATCCTATTCTATTTAAAAGGAAGTAGGTGAGAAGTCAAACTTCTAAACACATTTTGTATCAAGAAATTCATCCATCTTCAATTACATATTGGGGATTCTGGTATCCCTTTATCTGTCCATTCCTACAATGTAGAGATAGTATATGCCAATGTTTTTTCAATACAGAGGTAATCACCACAAAATTTGTCATATAAGGTAAAATACCCACCACAGTAGAAGTCTCAGCCTCAGATGAGGACTGTTCATTAGTGGGTGACCACCATTCTGGGTAATTGTAACAGGCTCATTTATAAGTACATTTAATAATAAAATAAGGATAGCCATGTGCTAACAGCCTGCGGGACAATTCAGCAACATGTTTCTTAAATTCTATCTTGGCAGTACATATTTGCCTAAGACGTAGAAATTGACCCAAAGGCAAACCCCTTCGCAAAGGTCCAGGGTGGAAGCTATATAGTAAAAGGTTGTTGTGCTGTACAGGTTTTCTGTATAAGTTGATACAAAATCTACCTTGATCTTTATAAACTAGTAGGTCCAAAAACTCAATTTGTGTCTGATGGTATTTGGCAGTAAATTGAATATTAACTTTAACCGAATTTAGCCACTGAAGGAACTCATGAAGAGCAAACATTGGACCATTTCATAGGAAAAATATATCATCTCGAGTACACTCCTACTTTACATCTCTGAAAAGCTGGCTTTCATGCTAACCATAGCACTGAAACTAGTTGCTTCTTTGCTTAACGAAACTCACTCTGCTCTCAACTTTGGGCAACTTGTACTTTGTATCTTGCTGCATCTCTCTTCTGCGTTCAATTTCATGGACCACAATATCCTTCTCTCTCCTTCGTGCTGGCTTTCCCCTCCTGTCTAACTTCCCCACCAGTTGTGTGGGGAAGTTAGACGGGGGCGGGGAAGGGGCACACGAGGGCGGAGAGTGGGTGGGCAGAGGGTGGTCACCGGCCCTGGACATATAGGGCCGATTCTAATGTCGGTCCTGTACGTCCAGGACCGGTGAAATGTCCGGAGAAGTTATTCCACCCCCTTGGTGGAATAACTTCCCTGGACATTTCTTTTGTTCAGCTCCGGGGTGCAGATGGGGCTGGGGGGGGGGGGGGGGGGAGGGGCAAGAGTTAATTCCCGGCAGCCTGACCCTGGCCTTAGGAAACCAGATCGGGGATCGGACTGTGGGGAATTAACTCTATTTGTGGCGGCCAGCATCGCGGCTCCATTTAAAAGCCCCGACTGAGTTAGTCGGGCAGGCATGTATGTGCAGGCCAGGACTGAATTGCAGTCCTGGCCTGCACGTACATGCCTATTCACGATTCTGATTCCCTGGGGCTAGACATGCCCCGCAGGATCAGAATCACAATCACCTTTGTACATCCGGCTCATCCCTGACATACAAAGGAGATGTACGTGCGGGACACAATTGGGCCCTATGTATCTTAGTTTACTTGCTATGCTTATCCAGTCCATGAGCATCTCATTTTACATCTACCAAATGATATTCTCCTCCTTGCATGTATCGACCTTGCTGATCTCAATCTGTCACATGTCAACAATTATCTTGACTCAGTTGCCTCTTGAGTTTTCTCTAATTCCCTTAAACATAACCCCGCAAAGTCTTCTGTCACTTGGCTTACAGGGACTTCTGGAGTCCCTTTTGTGGCCCCCTCCCTGACCCGCATATCCATACCCTTTTGGTCTTCCTTCAGATACCTCAGAATCCTTTTTGACTCTAATCTCTCCTTTTCCTCTCAAATCAGTCAAGTTACAAAATCTTCCTTTACTGCACTCTGCTGCTTCCATGTTCTCCGTCCCTTCCTCACTTTTCCAGCCCAGCTCTCCATTGTACTCAATACCATAATTGCAAAACTGGATTATTGCAATATTGTTTACACTGGCTTACCTGATTATAAACTCAAAAAGTTGCAAACCAGTCAGCACATTACGTTCCATATCCTATGCAATGCAAGAAAATTTGACCACATCTCTCCTCTCCTAATTGAACACCACTGGCTCCAAGTTAAATACCATATCCAACATAAAATTCTTAACCTGACTCATAAACGTTTTTATTGTTCATTGTAAACCACCTTGACATACTGAAAGACGGTATAGAAAAGCAGTTAAATAAATAAATCCTTTTGTAATAACACCTCAGACTACTTATTTATTTATTTGAAAGGCTTATATACCACATTTCCAATCTTATCATCTCTTAACAGTTTATATGCCCCCCTGTTCCCCCACACTGCTTATGTTCGCTCTGCGGCAATCATTTGGTTTTTAGGGTTGATAGTATTACCAAACTTGAATTTATACAGACCTCGGCATTCTTTTCTACTGCCCCTATGTCCTGAGGTCGCTTGCCCAGCTCCTAGGAAGGTACCCCCAAAGAACCCTCCTTTAACAGGAAATGGCCCCTGCTAACCTGCACCCCGCTCTGCACAGAAAAGAAAATATTGCTTACCAGTAAGACAGCTCTCGCTTCAGGCCACAGCTCGCCAAAGAACCCGGGCGGGATCCGGGACCAGACTGGAGTTCCTCCAGGAACTACAATTAGCAGGTAGGTCTAATTTAATCTTCCTGCTCGTCCCTCCAGTCTGGTCCCGGAATATCTGCGATGTAACAGAGCAGTAACTACAATCAACGGGAGAGTCCTGCAAGCCTGGCCTGAAGCACTGCCAAGCCAAAACAGGTGTCCCTACCCGCCTGAACATCCAGACGGTAATGCCTCACAAAGTTATGGAGAGACGACCACGTCGCCACTTTACAGATCTCTACCGCCGGCACCAAACTACACTCCGCCCACGACGACGCTTGTGCCCTCGCGGAATGGGCCCTCAGACCCTCTGGAACTGGACGGCCGCGCAAAAGGTAAGCCGAAGCGATAGCCTCCTTCACCCATCTGGCAATGGAAGCCTTGGACGCCGCATCCCCTTTCCTTGCCCCCTCAAACAGCACAAAAAGCCTGTCCGACTTACGGAAAGATGCGGTGCGAGCCACATATTTCTTCAAAGCTCGACGAATATCCAAACGATGCAGCCGCTGCGCCACAGGGCCTTTACCTCTCTCTGGAAAAACTGGCAAAGAGACCACCTGATTCATATGAAAGGGGGACACCACCTTCGGTAGGAATGATGGAACGGGCCAAAAGATAGAAAGGGCTCTCTGCAAGACAGCGCTTGCAACTCCGAAATCTGCCTCGCGGAAGCCACCGCCACCAAAAATACTACTTTCAGCGTGAGATCTTTCAATGATGCCTCCGCTAAAGGCTCAAACGGCGCCTTCCCCAAGGCATCCAAGACCAAAGGTAGGTCCCATGCCGGAATTACTCTCTGCCGTGGCGGCCGAAGAAGCGAAACCGCCCTCAGAAAACGCTTCACATCCGCATGAGCTCCCAGCGCCACACCGCGGACCTTACCCCTATAACAGGACAAAGCCGCCAACTGTACCTTCAAAGAAGAGGCTGCCAGATCCTTCTGAAAGCCATCCTGCAAGAAAGACAGCACCTGTGGCACCGAGGCTCGTAAGGGAACACAGTTCTTCTCCGCACACCAGGCCTCAAAGATTCTCCAAACTCTGATGTAAGCCAATGAAGTAGACCTCCTGCGTGCCTTCAGCAAGGTGGATACCACCGCCGACGAATAACCCCTTGCCGCTAACCTAGCCCGCTCAATAGCCAGACCGTAAGCGAGAATCTATCCACTTGGGGCATGCAGAGAGGACCCTGAGTGAGAAGATCCCGACGTACTGGAAGTTTCCAAGGCTGGGCCACCAAGAGCCTCACTAAATCCGCGTGCCACGGGCGCCTTGGCCAATCTGGGGCGATTAGAACCACTTGACCTCTGTGCCGCTCGATGCGCTGCAATACCCGCCCGATCAACACCCACGGGGGGAATACATACAGCAGCTGCTCCTGCGGCCATTCCTGAATGAGAGCATCCAAACCTTCTGCCATCCGCTCCCTTCGTCTGCTGAAGAAACAATCGACCTTTGCGGATTGAAAAGTCGCCATGAGATCCATTACCGGAAGACCCCAGCGTCGCACCAACATCGCAAACACCTTGGGGTGCAGGACCCACTCTCCCGGGTCCACCTTTACGCGACTCAGAAAATCGGCCTCCACATTGTCCACTCCTGCGACATGCACCGCCGATAACGCCACCAGATGGGTCTCCGCCCAGTCGAACAAACTCTCCGCTTCGTCCTCCAGCGCTATGCTGCTGGTGCCGCCTTGCCGCTTTACATAAGCCACTCCCCTGGCATTGTCCGAGAACACCCAAACGGCCTTTCCCTGAACCAAAGGACTCAACTCCTGCAGTGCTAACGCCACCGCACGTAACTCCAACCGGTTGATCGACCACACCTTCTCCTGGTCGGACCACTGACCCTGAACTAGGCGACCCTAACAATGGGCCCCCCAGCCATAGAGACTGGCATCCGTCGTCAGCGAAATCCAATCCGGAGGATCCATCCACATGCCTTTTTCCAGACTCCCTGGCCGCAACCACCAACCGAGCGCCCGGCGAGTCCGTAGAGGACAAGGCAACCTGTGACGCAGAGAATCCCTCTGATGCGACCACCTTCTTAACAGGGCCCTTTGTAATGGTCTCATGTGAGCCCTCACCCACGGCACCATCTCTAAGGTCGCCGCCATCGTCCCCAACACCTGCAGATACTCCCCGGCCGTGGGACCCTGCCGACTGAGGAACTGACGCACCAAGCGCTGGAGCCCCAGCCCCTTCTGCTGGGGCAGAAAAACGCGTCCTACTTTGGTGTCGAATCGCGCTCCCAGGTACTCCAGCTCTTGAGACGGGGTCAACTTGCTTTTCGCCATGTTGACTACCCAACCTAGACTCTGCAACAGATCTACCACCTTGGCCGTAGCCGCCACACTCTCCTCTCTGGACTTGGCTCTGATCAACCAATCGTCCAGGTACGGATGCACCAACACCCCGTCTTTCCTTAAGGCTGCCGCCACCACCACCATAACCTTGGTAAAGGTGCGGGGAGCCGTCGCCAGCCCAAAGGGGAGCGCTTGAAACTGGAAATGCCCCATCGGAACTGCAAACCGGAGGAATCTCTGATGCTCCCGTCAAATCGGAATATGCAGGTACGCCTCCGATAAGTCCAGGGACGTCAGAAACTCCCCCGTTCTGACCGCCGCAATGACTGATCTGAGGGTCTCCATCCGAAAACGAGATACGCGCAGACAACGATTCACCCTCTTGAGATCTAGAATAGGCCGCCAAGTGCCTTCCTTCTTCGGTACTACGAAGTAAATGGAGTATCGACTGCAACCTAACTGGTCGGGAGGAACCGGGACAACCGCTCCAAGACATAGAAGCCGTTGTACTGTTTCCCGAACCGCCGTGCGCTTTGCTGGAGCGTTGCACGGCGACCGAACGAAAGCATCGGCTACCGGCCGCTGCAGTTCCAGGGCATAACATTTATCATACGCACAGAAACAATAAAAAAGGAGGAGGAGTACTTATAATGACTAAAAAAGCCCTAAATGCTAAACAACAATCCTCAGAAATCATTAACAACACTGACACCCTCATCATAAAGATCGATTATTTCAGAATCTGCTTGATATACAGACCACCTGACCATAAAACAGAAAATATGGATACCCTAATAGAACTTCTCAGCTCATCCACGGACCTAAGTCCAATAATAATGTTAGGAGATTTTAATCTCCCATCTCTACCCATTACATATTCAACCCTTTTTCTTGAATCTATATCTGACATAGGCTTCCACCAAATCATTAATACTAAAACTCATAACAAAGGAGGAACCTTAGACCTTATCTTTCTCCCAGAAGTATTCCACAAACTCTTTAATCAGGAATCACTGCAGTGCACCCCGATCCCATGGTCAGATCACTACCTGATTAAATTCAACCTTATACACACTGACTCAAATAACAAAAGCAGCATGCAAAAATCCACACCCCCCAGATTTAAAAATTTTAATGCAGAAGATTTCCTTGATTTAACAATCCCTCACCTCTCCTCATCACCTTCCAACCTTGATGAGGCCATTACAACTTGGCATGAAACAATTTCAAAAGCAGCTGCATATAATCAAACAAACAAGAAGAATACCCGTCCCAGAAATGGCGATGCCCCTTGGTTCAACAATACCTTAAAAGCGATGAAAAGAACACTCAGGAAAATTGAGTTAAAATGGCGCAAAACTAAATCCACATCATACAACGAACTATATCACACCTATCTTAAAAATTACAAAGATGCTACAGACAGCGCTAAAAAAACCTTCCACTCAACTATTCTAACCAAATCCATCAACAGACCAAGGGAATTATTCTCCATTGTCCAAAACCTAACCAAGAACACATACAACTCCAGTTATGAAGCCAATGATATATCTGCTCAAACCTTAGCAAATCACTATATAAATTAATCAAAAATAAATAATGGCCCACCAATTGCACAAGCCATATCTTACCAACCTCTACCAGACTCTTGGAACAAATTCTACTCCATAACTAAAGAAACACTTAAGAACATTATGTCAAACCTAAATACCACAACTTCTTACCTAGATCCATGCCCCATAACTTGGATAAAGGATACCCTCCCAACATTATCCCCTTTCATTCTACCACTAATTAATCTCTCATTAAATCAAGGCTACCTCCCACCCATACTAAAACATGCACAAATCCGACCTATATTAAAAAATAATACTCTTGACAAAACATCACCTAATTCATATAGACCCATCTCTAGTATATCTTTTATGGCCAAACTCATAGAAAAAGTTGTTCAAACCCAGACACAGGAACACATTGACACATCAGCTCCCCTCGATGACCAACAATATGGCTTTCGCCCTGGTCATGGAGTAGACACACTCTTAACAGTACTCCTAGACACCCTAGTAAGAGGAATAGACTGCCCTAGAAACGCCTTCTTACTACTTTTTTTGGACATATCTGCAGCATTTGATAGTGTTCACCATACACTAATGCTCAATAGGCTCAGACAAATAGGTGCCAACTCAATAGTTCATAAATGGTTCACATCGTATCTATCTAACAGAACCCAAACTGTCAGGATCAACACCCAAACTTCTAACACATACAAACAGGAAATAGGCCTCCCCCAAGGATCTGCCCTCTCTGCACTCCTTTTTAATATGTATATACAACCAATTTGCAACATCTTTAAAAAATTCAAAATCCATTATCACATATATGCGGATGATATCATGTTGTACATCCCTTTCACAATCCCTACGCTTCCACTTCAATTATTAACAGATTGTTTCAATGAACTAACAACTTGGCTAGAAGCCCACAACCTTTATATTAATCATTCCAAAACTGACATATTGATTGTAACTAAAAACAAATCTTACACTCCCCCTACCCACATTACACTTCAGAAACATGACATTCACATAAAAAATGAGATAAAATACCTAGGGGTTATCTTAGATACACACCTTAGTATGAACACCCACATAAGAAATACTACGAAGAAAATATACTTTAAACTCAAAGTATTAAAACAATTACGCCCACTGGTACACCTGCAAGACTTCCTGAGCATCATTCAAGCCATTATCACACCACATTTTGACTTTGCCAACCTCTCTCTACTAGGCACAACTAACCAAAACATCAAAAGGCTCCAACTGGCCCAAAATGCTGCAGCCAGAACCATAATGAAGGTACACCCATTTGAGCACATTTCACCCTATCTAGCCAAACTTCACTGGCTCCCTATTCAATGCAGAATAAACTATAAATTAATAACCACCTTTAAAGCTTTAAATAACACCGCCCCAGCTACACTAAATAAACTTCTCACTAAGGACACACCCCAATCTACTCAGAGAAGAGGCAACGTCAATAAATTAAAGATTCCAAAAGAGTTCACAAAGACTAAAAAAACAACCAATAAAAAAGCGTTTTCCCATGTAGCCCCTATTCTCTGGAACTCACTACCTGATGAAATCAGAGCCTTAACCGATCTCAAAGATCTACGCAAAACATTAAAAACTCACCTCTTTATCTCCTACTATGGTCCACTGGCGAATTCCCAACACCAAAATGAAAAGGGATAACTACATAACACATTGAGCCTAATACCACAATGTCCCATGATATCATGACCTTTAACACTGCCTATGATGTTTATATATAACTACCCCTCTCGTTGAACTCACTTTTGTTAACTGTACATAGTTGATTGTACATAGTTCACCTAAGTTAATTGTCAGAGTTAAAATTCCTGCAATGTTTAATGTAAAAACAGATATGTTATCCTGTTTCCTTGACTGTTTTATGTAAACCGCACCTGATCACTGGAAGGTTGCGGTATATAAAAGATGTTTAAATAAATAAATAAAATAAATAACTTTCATGTACTACCTCCAAGACCCACTGATCAGATGTGAGGTGGGTCCAGGCCGGATAAAATTCCCGCAGGCGACCGCCTACGGGAACCAGCTCCTCCCGGACCCCCCTGACTTCATTGCGATTTCTTAAAGGTGGAGGACGAGGACGCAGCTGCAAATCCCCTAGTTGCTCCTCGAAACCCCCGAAACCCCTGGGATCGACTAGGGAAACGGCCTCGCAGCCCTTGACTACCCCTAGGCGGATTGAACTGCTGAAAGGCTCACTGTTGCTGCCGAAGCCCGGGAACGGGACGGTTCTGCTTCTGCTCATCCTCTGGCAGTCATCCACCCTTAGTCTCTCCCAACTCCTTCACCAACTTGTCCAAATCCTCCCCAAAGAGCAGTTTACCACGAAAGGGAAGCCTACTTAACCTAGCTTTGGACGAACTATCCGCCGCCCAATTGCGCAGCCAGAGGCATCTGCGCCCCGCGACCACTGAAGCCATGCTTTTAGCTAACCCTCGGATCAGATCATAATGAGTGTCCGCTAGATACGCCGCCCCGGACTCCAATCTGGACGCCTCCTCGGATGCTTCAACCGAAGAGTCCCCCTGGATCCGCTGCGCCCAGCGCAAGCAGGCTCTTGCCACCCAGGCTCCACAAATGGACGCCTGCAAGGACAACGCATTAGCCTCAAAGACCTGTTTTAACAAGGTTTTCAATTTCCTGTCTTGTGCATCCTTCACAGCCGCTGATCCTTCTACCGGGATAGTAGTCTTCTTAGTGACTGCCGAAACCGCCGCATCCACCCTCGGGGCATTAAATAACTCCCGATCTTGATCCAACAGCGGGTACAGCCTCGCCATAACCCTAGCTCCCTTAAGGGCGGCTTCCGGCATATCCCATTCCTCCTGAATCATTTCTTTAAAAACCCTGTGTACCGGAAAAGCCCTCTGAGTCTTCCGGACCGCCTGTAGCAGTGGATCCTCCAGGGTAGCATCGTCAGCCGGACCAGCGTCCGGCATATTAAGAGCCTTGAGCGCCTCCGCTATAAGCGCCGGAAGTTCCTCCCTACGGAAAACACGAACCACACGCGCCTGATCTTCCTGCTCCCTAATTTCACCTTCCTCTAGATCCCCTAGGCCATCCTAAGAACGCAAGTCCTCGGACACCACCGACTGATCTAGGAGATCCCTGTCTAGTCTAGCTATCTTGGCACAGACACCCGACGCTCCTGCCGACAAGGCTGATCTTGGCCTCTTGTGCCCCAGCCCAGCCCCAGAGGTACCTGCCACCGGCTCCGCAGTAGAGCTGGCCAAAGACTGTTGGAGCAGGGCCATGAAATTTGCCGAGAAAATGGAGGCCAAACCTCCCCCCAACGGCTGCCACGAAAGGGGAAGATCAGGCCCTGAAGTGGCGCTCAAAGCTGGCTCCGCCGCCACCAGAGACGGAAGAATGGGCTCTGGAACCTCCTCTAAAACCTCCTGTTCTGCCATCTCAGATGCAGGGACTAACTCCTTGGTCTCCAACTCCGGAGCACAGCCCCTGCAGAACCCCTCTTGTGAGACGGAGCTCCTCTTAACCTCGCACAAGAGACACTGTTGCTTGGAAGGCATGCTGAGCAGAGATCCACCCTCTAGCTACCCCCCAAACACCCGAAGCCACAAACAATCTTTTTTTTTTTTTTTGTTAAACTCGAAGTTCCTCAGATTCGCCCCCCCCCAGGTGATTCCTGAGGAAAGCCCCCAAAAACGAGGCTCCCCGCCGAAGCTACGGGGCACCAAAGGCCGACAGAGCCGACCGGCAAATTTTCCCGCGTCTTTCACATGCGGCCTGGCCTGCCTTCTCACAGCGCCGATTCCTGCCGAAATAAGGACCGCTTACCTCCGGGACCCGTTGCTGCTGAAAGCAGGCTGCGGCTCCGTTCTGAGTAGCCCCTCAGCGATTGCACTCCGAAATGCCGAAATCACTCCGGGCTGCCCCCAGTAGCTCTAAGCGCCGGCAGGCAAGGCTTCTGCACGCGCTGAGCGTTGGCGAACTCCGGATCCGTGCTCTCCTCACCGGGACGGATCTCGGGCGCCAGTCCTCTCTCTCCTAGCAGTGGAAAACAACAAAACCCCCCGGTTGCTGCCTGCCCCCCCCGAAGGGAAGACTGAGGAGAGCAGAGGACCTCAGGGCAAGGAAAGCAGAATATGCCCCCCCCCCCTCCAGCCCTGTAGGCAGAGGACTTCTCCCTTAAAGTGCCCCTTACCTCAAATTGTCTTATTTATTAATATTATTATTTTTATTTTATTTTTATTTTTTTTACAACTCAAAATTCCAAATCCTAACCCTCTACTTAATCATTTCTCCAGTGAACCCTGGAACCCCTGGGCTCACCACCCTCTTAGCTGCTTTGGAGACTGTTAAACTGGTGGGAAGAGGAGGAGCCAGGCTTTATATACCGATGACATCACAAGAAGAAAGTTTCTCAGTCTCCAAAGCTGCTAGAGGAGGTTGGCAACCCAGATATTCCGGGACCAGACTGGAGGGACGATCAGGAAGAAACCATAAACCATAAATAAAGGCATGGTGGGGGGGAGGGATTAAAATGCACAGTGACAGGTACTATCCTAAACAAAGGCACAGAGGGAGGCAGGTACAACTCTAGCCACCTTACCATACTATGCATCTCTCCCTCCATCTCCATCTCCATCTCCTCCCCCATCCCCTTCATCTCTCTGACTCATCCACTTGTCCCTGCACTCCTCCACATTCTGGGCTCTCTGCCTCCCCTCCCCTGCATTCTCTCTCTCAACCAACCTTCCCCTGTTACCCAATTTTAATGTTCCCTGTTCTCACTCATGTCTCCTGCCCTGAACCCTCAGCAGGCTCTCCTTCCATCCTCTTCCTGCAGCCCTGCCTCAGTTAGGCATTTTCTGCCTCTTCTCCATTGATCTACTAAGCATTTTGGTTAACTTTTATGCCTCCCCCCTCTATGGAGCCTGTAGAAGTAGTAGTTCACATGGGCTCAGCTTTTATACTGTATGGGGTAGTCTTGTAATGTTTGCTGTGAGATCTATGTGAAGCTTATATGGTACTCGAAGATTAGCCCATGTGACCGAGAAAACTGAAGGCATATAAGTCACTGCATCTTCTGCTGACTACATGGGGTAGGAGGAAGATGCTCTGGGGTCTGTCCCTGTTACAGACTGCTCTTTTTTGTAAGATTACCAGATGTCCCCAATTTCTGTGACTTGTTCCAATTTTAGAGCTGTGCACCCTGACTCCCACCTGTTTGGCAGCCTCATGTTCTCGATTACAGCAATGGGGACAAAGAGGGTAGGGAAAAACATTTTTTTCAATGTAGTGACTGGAATATGTCAGTTTTTAGAATATATATCCACTATCTTTATATTTTGCACAGTATGGGGGAAATGCAGCACTGTTTTTATTTCTCTGTCGATTTGTCTGCTTGTAAGTGATATTGTTGCTCTCTTGGAATGGATGGTGGAGGACAGGATAATGACTCTTCCCTCCTCCATGCTTTGTTGCTCAAACCTAAAACTAAGGTGTCCCTTTTTTCCCCTCACCCTCCGGTTCAAATAACAAGTTTCCCAGATTTGCCTGCAAAAAATTTGGTAACCTTATCTTTTCTGGCCACCTTCCACTTGCTCCAGGAGTGGGAGAACCAGGTTGCAGCTTTGCCTTTGTGACTTGCAGACAGATTCAGGATCACAGAATTTAGGAGAAGGGGCTTTGACATCATATTGTATTTATTGTTTCTTACTGAAGGGCTGGTGCGGAGGCTTGATTAGTCACAGATACACCTGTTTAATGCCAGTAGATTAATCAAATCAATTTTTGCAGTGACAAAGTGGAAAGCAAAGAGGAAAAATGGAAGAAGGATATTGGAAAACATGAAACTTCTAAAGATGAAGAGCATCTCAAGTCTGCCAGCCCAGAAACCAAACTTAGACCTACTAGGTCTACCTCAGCTACTAGAAAGCATTTGAAAAGGTTTGCCTAGTTTCCTCTAGCACTATTTTGTAGTTTCCTTCTTTGATGATTTTACCGAGGGCGCATGCTTAACTGTATTCTTTTCTTTAAGAGCAAATTCTTTGCACAGATGAAGACTAAAGTTGTATTTAAAATAATAAACTGCATTTATGCATATTATAAGGTCTTTTTAAATTTTGCTCTTGCATGTTTTATGTAGAACCACACAAAGTTGAGCCAGTAATACTGATTGATTGGCTAATGCACCCTACTTCTGAATTAAAGAGGTCAGCATGTGCAAAAGAATAAGAACATAAGATATGCCATACTGGATCAGACCAAGGTCCATCAAGCTCAGTATCCTATTTCCAACAGTGGCCAATCTAGGTCAAAAGTACCTAGCAGTTTCCCCAAAAGACACAGGTTCCACAATGCTTGTATTGGGTCAAGCAGTGATATCCCGTGTCCCTTTTAATAATGGTTTATATACCTTTCCTCCAGGAACTTGTCCAAACCTTTTTTAAACCCAGCTACACTAACAGCTTTTACTACATCCTCCGGTAACAAGTTCCAGAGTTTGATTACACGTTGAGTGAAAAAATATTTTCTCTTATTAGTCTTAAATAGGTTACCCTGTAGCTTCATTGCATGTCTCCTAGTCTTTTTATATTCTGATAACGTAAACAATTGATCTATGTTTATCTGTTCCACTCCATTCATTAATTTATAGACTTCTATCATATCTCCCCTCAGCCATCTCTTTTCCATGTTGAAGAGACCTAACCTTTTTAGCCTCTCTTCATAGGAGTATCCTTCCATCCACTTTACCATTTTGGTGGCTCTTTTCTGTACCTTTTCTAATAACGCTATATGTCTTTTAAGATACGGCGACCAAAATTGCATACAATATTCAAGGTGCGGTCACACCATGGAATGATACAGAGTCATTATAATATCCTTTGTTTTATTTTCCATTGCTTTCTTATGAAATCTAGCATTCTATTTGCTATCCTGGCCGCCGCTGCACACTGGGCGGAGGGTTTTATCATGTTATCCATGATGACGCCTTAATCCTTTTCTTGGGTGGTGGTTTCCAATGTGGAACCTTGCATCGTGTAACCATAGTTTGGATTGTTCTTTCCTAGGTGCATAACTTTGCACTTGTCCACATTAAATTTCATCTGCCATTTGGATGCCCAGTCTTCCAATTTATCAAGATCCTCTTGCAATTTTCCACAATCCTCTTGGGTTTTAACAACTTTAAATAGTTTTGTGTCATATGCAAATTTGATAACCTCTCTCGTTATTCCCTTTTCCAGGTCATTTATGAATATGTTAAAAAGCAGCAGACCCAGCACAGATCCCTGGGGTACTCCACTATTTACCTTTTTCCATTGGGAAAATTGGCCATTTAGCCCTACCCTATGCTTTCCATCTTGTAACCAGTTCCTGATCCACAATAGTATAACACCTCCTATACCATGACTTTTTATTTTTGCCAAACGTCTCTGATGAGGGACCTTGTCAAAGGCTTTCTGAAAGTCCAAATACAAAATGTCAACCTACTCACCTTTGTCTACCTGTTTATTCACACCTTCAAAAAAACATAACAGATTAGTAAGACAAGCTCTTCCTTGTCTAAAGCTATGTTGGCTGTCTCCCATTAAGCCATGACTATCTACATGATGAGTAATTTTGTTCTTTATGATGGTTTCTACCATTTTTCCCGGTACTGACGTCAGGCTCACCGGTCTGTAGTTTCCCGGATCACTGGTCTGTAGTTTCCCGGATCACCCCTGGAACCCTTTTTAAAAATTGTCGTTACATTGGTGATCCTCCAAATCTTCAGGTATTACAGATGATTTTAATGATAGTTCACAGATTACTAATAGTAGGTCTGCAATCTCACATTTCAGTTCTTTCAACACCCTTGGATGTATACTTTCCGGTCCAGGTGATTTGCTACTCTTCAGTTTATCAAATAGTTGTAATACATCTTCCCGGTGTAGCGATATTTCTTTCAATTCTTCTGCAGCATCACCTTTAAATACCATTTCAGGCATGGGAAATTTCCCTACATCTTCTTCAATAAAGACCGAAGCAAATAATTCATTCAGTCTCTCCGCTATAGCCTTGTCCCTTCTTACTGCCCCTTTTACCCCTCTATCATCTAATGGTCCAACTGACTCTCTCACAGGTTTTTTGCTACGAATGTACTTGAAAAAGTCTTTATTATATGTTTTTGCTTCCATAGCAAGTTTCTTCTCAAATTCTCTCTTTGCCTGCTTTATCAATTCCTTGCATTTAACTTGCCAGTGCTTGTGCTGTTTCCAGTTTTTGTCATTTGGCTCTTTTTTCCATTTCCTGAAAGATGCTTTTTTGGCAACAGCTTCTCTGACCTCACCTTTAAATCATGCTGGCAGTTTTTTGGACTTCCTTCCACTTTTCTTAAAGTGTGGAATACAGCTGGTCTGGGCTTCCAAGATAGCATTTTTAAACAACACCCAAGCTTGATGTAAGTCTTTAACCTTTGCAAGTGCTTTTTTTAGTTTTTTGTTAACTATTTTCCTCATTTTATCATAGTTTCCCTTTTGAAAATAAAAATGCAGTAATGTGGATTTCCTTACCATTCCTCCTCCATTAATTAAATCAAACGTGATCATGCTTTGATCACTATTGCCAAGTGGCCCCAACACCCTTATCTCTCGCACCAGATCTGGTGTTCCACTAAGGCCTAAGTCCAAAATGGCTTCCCCTCTGGTTGGTTCATGAACCAGCTGCTCCAAGAAGCAATCATTTATTTCATCTAGGAACTTTATCTCCCTAGCATTTCCTGCTGTGACACTGACCCAGTCAATACCGGGGTAATTGAAATCACCCATTACCATTCTGCAACTTTTGCTAGCTTCCCTGATTTCTTTGAGCATTTCATCATCCATTTGTTCATTCTGGCCAGTCGATCGATAGCACACCCCCACTGCCATCGCCTTCCTCTTTTTACATGGAATTTCAATCTATAGAGATTCTACAGCAAATTTTGCTTCCTGTATAACTTTAATCCTTTGTGACTCAATGCCCTCTAACATAGAGCACAACCCCTTTACCAATTTGATCAGCTCTATCATTACGTTATAGTTTGTACCCAGATATCAGTTTCCCACTGGTTGTCCTCCTTCCACCATGTCTCTGAGATACCAATCATATCTAGCCTCTCATTTAGTGCTATATATTCTAACTCTCCCATCTTATTTTTTAGACTTCTAGCATTTGCATTCAAGCATTTTAGAAACTGTATTTTATTCATATTAATCTGGTTATCGGTAGGCAGGGGTAATTTGAAATCTTTAAGCTCTGTCTGCTCTGTACTCAAGGGCATTTGGGCTACCTTTGTCTTTATTGGAACCTCTCTGCTGATGTGTCCTTACTATATTTTTTTGGTAGTATCCTTCAAGGATACATTGTTCCGAACCATGCGCTCTTGGGCGACTGCCGGCTTTCCCTTATTATCTAGTTTAAAATTTGCTCTGTCTCTTTTTTAAAGGTTAATGCCAGCGGCCTGGTTCCATCCCGGTTAAGGTGAAGCCCATCCCTTCGGAAGAGCCCCTCCTTTCCCCAGAATGTTCCCCAGTTCCTAACAAATCCAAAACCGTCTTCCTTGCACCATTGTCTCATCCATGCATTGAAACTCCGGAGCTCTGCCTGCCATTTGGGTCCTGCATGTGGAACAGGAAGCATTTCGGAGAACGCTACCCTGGAAGTTCTGGATTTCAACTTCCTACTTAAAAGCCTAAATTTAGCCTCTAGAACCTCCCTACCACATTTTCCTATGCCATTGGTACTGACATGTACCAAGACAGCAGACTCCTCCCCAGCACTATCTAAGACCTTCTCTAGGTGGCGTGCAAGGTCCGCTCCTTCGCACCAGGCAGGCATGTTACCAAGCGATCCTCACGTCCACCAGCCACCCAGCTATCTACATGCCTAATGATTGAATCACCAACTATAACGGCTGTCCTAACCCTTCCCTCATGGGCACATGCCCCTGGAGAAACGTCCTCCATGTGAGAGGGTTTTAAATCACCTGGAGGACAGGTCCTGTCTATAGGATCACTTCCTGCCACACCAGGGTGATGTTCTCCTGTCACGTGACCTCTCTCCTCCATGGCAACAGGGATGCTGCCAGACTGGAGGTGGGACTTCAGGATTGTATCCCTGTAGGTCTTGTTTATGTACCTCTCTGTCTTCCTTATGTCTTCCAAATCTGCTACTCTTGCCTCCAGAGATCGGACTTGTTCCCTAAGAGGAAAGAGCTCCTTGCACCTTGTGCACACAGGTACTTTCATTAAGGATCACAGTAAATACCAATGTTAAGTATTACTGTTTTGTTTTAAGATAGTATGTTTTTCTGTTTAGGATGCATTGATCATTTTGCTGTAAGAATTTTATACAATGTGCCACTAACAATTTTTGCACTTCAACAACTTGCTCTGAAAAACCCATACAGATGATTTTTTTTCAAGTCAATCTCTAGAAATCATTTCCGTCTAAGGCTGATAAATATTTTCTCATATGGTTAACAAATTTTACCCAGAATCTCCACAAACATTTTTTAGTTATCTAGAGTGCAGTGCTACCTACAGAACTTCAAGTCTTTTGGATACTTTTTACTCATGGATTGCAAAGATCTGCAATTTTACTTCCAAATGGAAATATCTCACACATGGTTTAATGCATGTACTATGCATATGCTTCCAAGTAGTTGCAATGTATGTGGATAGAAAAGTACCTAAGTTCCCCATTGGCATGCATTTTCAATGGAAAACTCTCTGGACCTGCAAATTCATGAGTGAGATTGAAAATTACTATTTTTTAAAGATGTTTATTTGCAGTTTTTAATATGGAAAAGTAGCTTTCACAACAATAGCCTGCCTATCCTTTGGATAGTATATCTGAAAGGTAAATTTCATTGAGGAATGAGGATTTATGTTGCACTTGAAAAGTTGATTCGACATTTAGGGGCTTGTTTACAAAGTCACGGTAGCGGCTTCCGCCCGATATCGGAACTGATATTGATTCTTTAGCTACCGCGACTTTGTAAACAAGCCCCTTAGTCTCCTATTCAGTGGCATAAATTCCGCTCAACAACAAAAATAGTGGTGATAAAATTAAAAATGATAAAACAGATAAAGGTACAGATAAATTTATTACATAAATTCATAAAAGCATTAGACCATACAAAGATTAATAATAATAAAAAATCATAAAACCTGACATGTTTTAGCCGAAGCCTGCTTC
The DNA here is from genome assembly GCA_033557465.1 of Ichthyophis bannanicus. Lineage (NCBI taxonomy): Eukaryota > Metazoa > Chordata > Amphibia > Gymnophiona > Ichthyophiidae > Ichthyophis > Ichthyophis bannanicus. The sequence continues at coordinate 371,402,454 of CM066031.1, forward strand.
AATGGTAACATATAAATAAATAAATATTATGGTCAAATTGATAAATAAGTCATTAGTGTGGTCAGAAACATACACAATATGAACACAAAGTTGTTAGAGACCCCTAAAAGGTAAAACCTAAAAAGAAAACCAAGAAAAGTTAGTGACATCAAAAAACATAAATACACAAGAGAAGCCACAATGGAGGTGGATCAATCCATTGAAGGCAGGGGCAGTGATTAAGAAAAGTTGCAAAAAATGAATGAATAATAAAATAAAACCAAACCTATGCTAAAAGTAATCGCAGGAGGAACCCTTCCTAAAGGTATATTAAAACAAACAGATAATGTGAGAGTAGGGCTGGCAAGCTTCTGGCCTGGCAGCCGCGTAAGCAGCGAGCCAGTCGTTTGGTAGGCAAAGTGTTTGATCAACATCACCAGGTACAAAGCAAATAGTCTAGTATTGCTAAAGCCTTCCATTTATTTTATTTATCTCTTTATACTTCTGACTGTGGGTCTACTCCAGCAGATTTATCTTCATTCTTCTTCGGAGTGGCCTTGCCGGCCCTATCTCCAGAACGGTCAGCCTTTTTGGACTGAGTTATCACTGTGGCAGAACTAGAACTCGCTATTAAGTCTCTGTCAGCAGGGAAGGTGATGGGCCCCAACTGTTTCCCTATGGAGTGGTATAAGGGCATTGGAGATTCTTTAGCGCCGACACTCCAGTGGGTTTTCAGTGAAGCTGTGATTACCGGTAAACTTCCGCAGAGTATGTATGACACCACTATATCTCTTATTCCTAAGGAGGGCCAACCCCCTTTAGAGTGTGGCAGTTACCGTCCAATTTTGCTTCTAAATAGTGACGTCAAAATCTTCTCCAGGGTTCTTGCAAACCGGCTAGATGGGGTTATGATGACACTCGTACACCCAGATCAAACAGGATTCATTAGAAGACAGCAGATATATGACAGTGTCCGCAAACCTCTGAAAATTGTGATGTATATAGCCCATGAGAAGAAAGCAGCCTGGTGTGTTTCCCTGGATGCTGAAAAAGTGGTCAATAGGGTCGATTGGGAGTATTTATTTATAGTTATGGCATGGTTTGGTTTGAGAAGCTGGTATATAGGTTGGGTAAGGGCTCTGTATGTAGCCCCGATGGCTAGAGTAGTGTTTAATGGAATGAGTTCTGAAGCCTTCCATTTACATCATGATGCTTGGCAGGACTGCCCCCTCTCACCTGTGCTTTTTGCCCTAGCAATTGAGTCTTTAGCTTCCTTGCTGCGGGCTGCCCCTGACATCCAACCTATAGTATCAGAGGGGTCCCACATCATATATTGCTCTTTGCAATGATACGTTGGTATTTTTAGAGAATCGCATAGTTTCAATGCATGGGCTGCTTTGCATACTTAAGGATTTTTCCAGGGTTTCTGGCCTTAAAGCCAATCTAGACAAGACAGAGGTGTTTCCCCTAGGGGGGCTGACAGATCGCTGCCGCTGGGATGTCATTTTAAACGTACAACATCTTCCATTAAATATTTGTGCATTCAGGTTTCAGCCGACACCGAAGATCTCGTTAAGCTCAATTACGAGGGGCCTCCAGCAATGTAAAGGACTTAGCTCTATGGGATGGCCTTACATTGGGCTGGCTTAGTAGGGTTGCTGCCATAAAAATAATAGTAGTCCCTAAGTTGATATATCTTTTTTCCCAGTTGCCTATTCATGTCCCTGTGCACTTCTTTAGGAAGCTGGAGGAAAAGCTTAGTAAGTTTGTTTGGAAGAAGCCTAAAGCGCGAATTGGGTGGAAGCATCTTGTGCCATGTGTAGAAGATGGTGGGGTAGGATGCCCGAATCTGTCCCTATATTACAAAGTTGTGATTCTGTGGGTCTGTGCTACCACTATGTTTGACCGCTGGATGTGCATTGGGTGATAATGGAGCATGCATGGCTTGCGCCACACTCAATTTTTGAGGTACCATGAGTCAGTACAGGGGCAGTAGCTGGGCACGCTTTTCTTGGACCTCTGTTCTGTGTGTGTCCAGGTTTGTCGGAAAGAAGGAGTTTGGTGCCAAGTATTCCCCAGGGCACTGGTGGCAGATTTTCTTCCATTTAGCAGCCCCTCCTTTGTGAGGTAGCTTGGGGTCTGGGGCTCTAGTGGGATACTACACCATGACAGAAATACATCACTCCAGTGCTCAAAAAATATACTGGCTACCCCTACAAGCTTGAATCAAATATAAACCCATCATGAAATGGTATGTTTTTAAGTGCTGTTGAGTCAGTGTCAACTCATGATAACCCTTTGGATAGTTGTCCGAAACTGTGTTTGCTCTTCAATCAGACGGCTCATTGTTGACAAAGTAGCTGCTGTTATTGTATAAATCCATCTCATTGCTGGCCTTCCTCTTTTACATTGACCTTCTACCTTGCAAAGCATGATGTCTTTCTCTAATGATCTCTCTCTTTGCATGATGTATCCAAAGTATGAAAGTCGAAGTCTTGTCATCTGAGCTTCTAAAGAAAGTTTAGGTTTGATCTCTTCTAGTACTGACTGGTTTGTTCTTCGGGCAGTCCATGATAAACACAGTATTTGTCGCCAGCCCTATAATTCAAAGGCATCAATTTTCTTCCTGTCCATCTTTTTCATTGTCCAACTTTTGCATCGATATGACGTTATTGAAAATACCATGGCTTGAGTAATCGAATCTTTGTATATAGACAGAGACATCTCTGCTCTTGAGAATTCTGTCTAAGTCCTTCACAGCCTTTCTGCCAAGGCAAAATGGTAGAAACCATTATAAAGAACAAAATTACTGAACATGTAGATAATCATAGTTTAATGGGAGACAGCCAACATGGATTTAACAAAGGAAGGTCTTGTCTTATTAATCTGTTACATTATTTTGAAGATGTGAATAAACAGGTAGACAAAGGTGAGCCGGTCAATATAATGTATCTGGATTTTCAGAAAGACTTTGACAAGGTCCCTCATGAAAGACTCTTGGCAAAATTAAAAAGTCATGGGATAGGAGGCAGTATACTATTGTGGATCAGGAACTGGTTGAAAGATAGAAAGCAGAGGGTAGGGCAAAAATGGCCAATTTTCCCAGTGGAGAAAGGTGAATAGTGGAGTACCCCAGGGATCTGTGCTGGGTCCGCTGCTTTTTTAACATATTCATAAATGACCTGGAAATGGGAATGAATGAGGTCAAATTTGCAGATGACACAAAATTATTCTAAGTTGTTAAAACCCAAGAGAATTGTGAAAATTTGCAAGAGGGCCTTGATAAATTGGAAGACTAGATGTTCAAATGGCAGATGAAAATTAATGTGGACAACTGCAAAGTTATGCACATAGGAAAGAACAATCCAAACTATGGTTACACGATGCATTAGGAACCACCACTCAGGAAAAAAGATTTAGGTGTCATGTGTTGAAACCCTCCGACCAGTGTTCAATGGTGACCAACAAGGCAAATAGAATGCTAGGATCATAGGGAAAGGAATGGAGAATAAAAATCCACTGCTATGTGGGTTTCTCTAAGTACGCCTTGTCCGGACATCGCTCCTCAGCTTGGTTCTACTTTAATCCCTTTGGTTTCCTCATTTTGTTACCTGGGTGTAACACTGGATTCTTCACTCTCCTTTCACGAACATGTGTCCATCCTCACTCATTGATCCTTTTGTGTACTCTGTTCTCTATTTCTACCCTCATCACTTATCACCCTGCTGCTGGCGCTAGTAATGAGTAGGTTCGATTATTGTAATGTGGCCCTTGCAAACTTGCCCTCTATCAGCTTCAGCATCTAAAATTACTGCAAAATGCTGCTGCTCGTTTTATCACTCACGCCCGGCGTTCTGACCACATTAATCCCCTTCTGAAATGTCTGCACTGGTTACCCCTCCGTTATAGAATTTGGTATAAATTTCTGATCTTGACTCACAAAGCTACTCAGTACCTACTCAGTACCTCGCCAATCTCATAGCACTGCACACACCCTACCGTCAACTCCTTTCACTCCATGCCAATCAGCTTATACAGCCCTCCCCTTCCCAGGCCCACCTAGAGCTAACCCATCACGTGGCATTTTTCTTTCTCAGCACTGCCCTAATGCCATGGCGTGGACGGTATATCAAGTGTGAAATAAAGATAAAGATACTCAGGTTTGCGGATTTAATTGAGATTGGTTTATGTGTGAGTTTGGCCTGGCTAAATGATAAGGGAGGTACGCGAGTACCATTTTATCAGTATTTCCAGTTACGGCATTTTATTATGAGTGCAGAACAATGGGCCCAACTTACCCGCCAGCCTACAAACCTGGATCAAATAATATTTGATAGGATTATATGTTGGCGAGGACTGTTTTCTCACATCTGTAAAGCCTTATTGGACTTGCACTGCCCAGCCTCTGACCACGTTTGGACGTTTGATTTTTCTAATTGTGAGACGTCCCATGTGATATATGTCATTCAGTGCCCGTGCAAGAAACTGTATGTAGGGAAGACCATACGTAGTGTCCGAGTTAGGATTATAGAACACAGGAGTGCGATTAAGAGGGGTAATATTGAGAAACCCCTCGTGGAACATTGGATCGAACAGGCACACAAGGTTTCGGATCTTAGATTTTTCGTCATCAAAAAAGTCAAATTAAATTGGAGAGGCGGTGATGTTAATAGAACTATAATGCAGTTGGAACAGAAGTACATTTTTATGTTGGATACTATGACCCCTAGAGGACTTACTTTGGACCAAGATTTTTCGGCTTTTCTTTAATGTTTTTATTGCATATGTCTTTTGGGTTTTCTTTGAAGTATACATTTTTATTGGACTATATTTGATCCTTTCCCTTCCCCCTCCCCCTCCCCTTCCCCCTTCCCCTCCCTTTCCCCTTCCCTTCCCCCTTCCCTTCCCCCCCCTTCCCCCCTCCTCTCTTCTCTTCCCCCTTCCTCTCCCCCCTTTCCCCTCACCCCTATTCTCCCCTTCCCCCTTCCCCTCTTCCCCCTCCCCTCCCCCCCTCTTCCCCCTTCCCTCTCCCCCTTCCCCCCACTTCTCCCCTTTTCTTCTTTTTGTTTCCTTTTTGTTTGGTTTGATAATAAAGAATATATGTAGTTTTTTAATATATTTTTTATTTCTATCAGTACCGATATATGGTTTATAGATTTTAAATCTATGGGTCATAGCATCCTTATATGGTTTGCAGACTTTTGTTCTACTTTTTATTGTTCGTTTAAAAATCCTGTCTTCTCATTTATGACTATAAGCTTTTAATTTATGATCACAATCGTTGTCTAAATATTGACGGTATTACACTCATGTCTATGACATCATCGTTTAGATCGCTATTTATTTACTGCACATGCGCCGGCGTTTTTTGTTAATAGCTGTTTTTCTACGGCAGTCTGACAGCTCCGCTGTGGTTGGTAGCGTTTCTTCTTTCTTTGATTGAAAGTTTTTTGGAGTGGCGATCTTTACAGAGTTCTCACTAAAATACGTACGTTTACTTAAAGTGTTGATTTGGATTAGGTCCCTTTGAATTGTCGACTTTGATCGGAGGAATTATCTCTCTTTTTCTTTTTCTTTTTTTCAGCATACTGCATGCCGTTAGCTGATACTGCTGGTAGTAAGTAATCTTCCTTACTACTGTCCGGTTCTCTCTTGCCCTTTTTTCGACGATTTTTATTTATAAGTAGGTACTGAGTAGCTTTGTGAGTCAATTTTTATTGATTTAATATGGTGGTGAGCATAGATGATACACTTTTTGTGGTGGATTTCTCCATAACGGTTCCTGTATTTCTATACGGCGAAGATCTGTTTTATTCATTTATTGCCTTTTTTTCGTGGTGAGGACACCAGATATGGTTGGTTTTGGTCAAATATAGCTTTTTATCCACATGGTTGATTGATATATTCACATTTGGGTTTGTTGTATAAGGTTGCATTGGCTTGTTTTCAGACTCACTCCTGCTCTTTTCTTTTCTCTTCTTTTTGTTTATAGATTTTAGAGAGGTGTTTATTGTCTACCGGTAAGGTATATATGTGTGTTTACAATTTGATTGTTCTCTATCAATCCAGCCCTGTCTCTATTTGGTTTGCATTTTTTAATTATTTATGATGCTCTTAGGCTGGTTTTCTTTTTAGTATTATCTTGCACATTTTTTATCTGTATGGTATATGTGTATCTATGATTCTATTGGTTTTTATTTGCATAGTTTGATTTGTGTTTGGTTTGCATATTTATTCTTTTAATTATTTATGATGGGTTTTATTTCTCTTATCACCTTCATGTGTATTTTACTTTTTTATTTATAGTTATGGTTTTATATAGCGTTCCAACATTTTGATTTGATACATTATTTATTTGTTTTTATATTTTATTTATGTATTTGGTTTTAAGTTTGATTATTTGAATGTTATTATTCTATTTTTTAGTTGCCTACACCTCTGAGGAAGTTTCAATGAAACACGGCCTGTGTCGGGTTGGCAATATGTGTTGGCATTGTTAATAAAAGTTTTTTGTTATATATCCTAGTCCTTGGTTCTGTACCACGTTCCCTGACTGTGAGCATTTATACCGCTCCATGATACACTCAGACAAGCAGTCCTATTATTCCAATCTCATAACCTCCTCTTTCAACTCCTCTAAGGAGCTCTATCAGGTCCTTCACTTTCTCTCGGCATCCACCACTTCCTTCACTTTCCCTATCCCTCCCTCTGCTGCCCCAGCCCCCCACTGACCTGGCGTCCTTTTTCTCTGAGAAAGTACAGTCTCTCCGTGATTCCTTCCGGTCTTACCCCCCTCCCTCTCTCCTTCCCCCTCCTCACCCGCCCCCTCTCTCTCCTCCCCTCCCCTCCTTCCTCCCCGATTTTTTTCTCATACTTGGTAGACCTTCCATCCTGTCACTACCATCGAACTCACCAGGACCATCGCTTCCTCCCGCAAAACCACCTGCTCACTTGACCCTCTGCCATCTGCCTGGCTTCCAGACCCTTCCCTTGCATTGTTGCCCTACATCCTCCATATGCTGAACTCCAGCCTCTCCTCTGGCTTTTTCCCCACTGCCTGTAAGCATGCTCTTGTCCAGCCTATCCTAAAGAAGTCCTCCCTTGACCCCTCTGCACTGGCCAACTGGCGTCCCATCTCTAATTTGCCCTTCCTTTCTAAAATCTTGGAGAAACTTGTCTTTCCGCAACTCTCAGCTCACCTTGATGCTATCCTCTCACTTCACCCCTGCCAATCTGGTTTTAGGTCCGGTCATAGCACATAATCCATTGTTCTAGCAGTTCTGGATGAAGTCCACCAATCTCACGATCGTGGTGATCTCACTCTTGCTGTCTCCTTAGATCTGTCTTCAGCTTGTGATCTCGACAACCACCGCACCCTCCTTACTCATCTCTCCAACCTTGGGATTTGTGGTGCTGTCCTCCGCTGGTTTCCTTCTTTCCTCTCGTCTCGCACCTTCTCCATTCAGTCTGCTCTCACCACCTCCCCACTGCACTCCCTTCACTGTGGCGTTCCCAGGGCTCTGTGCTTGCTCCCCTTCTCATTTTCCTCACACCCCTTGCCCTCATTATTCAGCAGTCTGGGATTTCAGGGTACTATTATGCTGACGATATCCTTCTTTTGCATCACACAAATCCTCTCCGCCCTGACCTCACCTCCCTCAACACCTGCCTTTCTCGTGTTGCTTCCTGGCTTCAAGACAACTTTCTCCACGTAAATCCCTCCAAGTCTGCGGCTTTGTGGTTCTCCTTCGGCACCCTCCTCCCTCCCTTTCCCCCATGCATTGGTGCACGCTGCCAGGCTTGGCTGCAGTCGTCCAACCTCAAGCAATGGGTTCAGGACAAGTTGGTCGATGTTCCATGCCAAGGGGAGAATCTCATCGGCAAACCCATGACCGACAAGGCCACAGAGCTGGAGACCGAGTTCATGACGAGGACATGGCTTTCTAAGAAGACCTCTACCCCTCCTCGTAAGAAGGGCTCGGGTAAAAAGCTCTTTTACCAGAGAAAGGGAGCTGCTTACCAAAACTACCCCCTTTACCCGGCCTCCCCAGCTCCCCCACAAGGGCAGCAGGCCAAGGGACAAGGGCATGGCCCGCGTAAGCAGAAAGCCCCCAAACACTAGGCTCCAGCTCCAGCCCAGCCAGGTGGGTTTTTTTGACTCCTACAGCATGGCTCCTCTCCCAGCCGAAGTTGGTCAGCCCACAGGAGGTCGGCTCGCCTTGTATGCCCACAGATGGGAAACCATCACCACCGATTCATGGGCATTACAAGTGGTCAGGGAGAGATACCTCCTCCATCTAGCCCAAGTGCCTCCACACTACTTCCCAGGAGAGCCTCCAAGGTCTCCCCTTCGCCAGGACCTTCTTCTGAAGGAGTTGGCAGGTCTTCTCGAGGACCATGCGGTGGAACCGGTGCCCCACCACCTCAAGGGCAAGGGGTTCTACTCCAGGTACTTCCTCATCACAAAGAGAAGAGGCAGACTAAGGCCAATCCTTGACCTGCGCAACCTCAACAAATTCCTGGTGAGGGAATTCAAGATGCTGTCTCTTGGAATATTGCTGCCCTACCTCCACCAGGGAGACTGGCTATGCTCTTTAGACCTAAAGGATGCCTACACACACATCCTAATCCACCCAAGCCACAGGCAATACCTACGCTTTGTGGTGGGGGACAACCACTACCAGTACAGAGTACTCCCCTTTGGCCTTGCTTCGGCCCCCAGGGTATTCACAAAGTGCCTGGCAGTGGTCGCCGCCTTCCTCAGGCTTCAAGGGATCTTCGTCTTCTCCTATCTCAATGACTGGCTCATCAAGGGCACTTCGGCCACAGAGGTGCAGCAGGTCACAGCTCGCACCATCCAAGTCCTGCAGCATTTGGGGTTTGTAACCAACTACCCCAAATCCAGCCTCTGTCTGTCTCAAGAGTTAGACCATTGGGGCAAGGCTCAATACCTTGCAGTCGAAGGCCTTCCTGCCTGCAGACAGGGCAGGCAGACTTATAGCCCTTGCAGGGAAAGTGAGCCGCAACTGCTGCACCTCCTCAGGGACATGGCTTCCACAGTCCATGTCACTCCAGATGTCCGCCTCCACATGCGAACTGTGCAGTGGTGCCTCAGAGTCTAATTGTCCCAGGCCACGGGACACCTCCAGGACAGGATCAAAGTGACCAGGTGCCTGGTACAGTCCATGGCCTGGTGGCTCTTGCCCCAGCACTTGAAGGCAGGTATGCCTTTTCAGGCCCTTCCACATTCAAGGGTCCTCCCCACAGATGCCTCCTTGCTAGGTTGGGGGGACCCATTGCCAGGGGTTCTGCACACAGGGGATGTGGTCCCCGGAGGAGAGTACCCAACAGATCAACTTGTTGGAGCTCTGGGCCATCCGTCTCACCCTGAAGGTTTTCAGGCAGTATCTGCACCACAGATCAGTCCTGGTCCAAACGGACAACCAAGTGGCCATGTTCTACATGAACAAACAGGGGGGTCAGGAGGCCCTGGGCCTATGTTCTTTTGCAGCCCGGCAGGGGATTCTCCTCAATGCAGTATACATGCTGGGCCAGGACAACTGGCTGGCCGACAAGCTCAGCAGGATCCTCCAGCCAGACTAGTGGCAGCTGGACCGGGCGGTGGCCAACAGACTTTTCCAGACCTGGGAGAACCGGTGATGGACTTGTTTGCGAGCCCAGACAATCACCAGCTTCCCCATTTCTGCTCAAGGCAGCCGCATCCGGCCAGGGTGGCCACCGATGCCTTCCTAGTCTCATGGTCAGTGGGTCTTCTGTATGTTTTTCCACCGACACCTCTGGTCGCCAAGATCCTTCGGGACAGAGCTTTTGTCATCCTCATAGCTCCACGGTGGATCTGGCAACCGTGGTTCCTGCTTCTCCTTTAGCTAGCAGTTGAGACCCTCATTCCCCTGGGCTTGTCTCCACGACTCCTCTCCCAGGAGGGGGGCTTTCTCCTGCATCTCAACCTCAGCTCCCTTTCGCTGATGGCGTGGCTGCTGAGAGGGTGACTTTCACCCCACTCCTCCTTCCGGAGGATGTTGAGGAGGTCTTGCTGTCCTCACGTAGACCGTTTACTAGATGGACGTACGCCTTTAAGTGGTGCAGATTTGCTTTCTGGTTTTCTGGCCAAAAGGTGGACCCTTTTTCTTGCCCTGTGGTTGTAGTGTTGCAATACCTTCTCCACCTTTCCGAGATGGGACTTAAGTCCAACTCTGTCAGAGTGCACCTCAGTGCCCTAGTGGCGAACCACTTTCCCATGGACAAGAAGCCAATCTCTGCTCACCCAACGGTATCCCGGTTTCTAAAAGGCCTACTCCTGTTGAAACCCCCGGTCCATCCTACAGGGACTGAATAGGACCATAATGTCATTTTGGGCAGCTTACCTGGCCGCCCTTTGAGCTGATGTCCACCTGCCACCTCTGGTATCTCTCCTGGAAAGTGGTATTCTTGGTTGCGCTGACTTCTGCCCAGAGAGTGAGTGAGCTCCGGGCTCTCTTAGTGGAGAGGCTTTATACCAGGTTCTACAAGAACAGGGTGGCGCTTCGCACACGCCCCAAGTTCCTCCCGAAGGTGGTCTCCTTGTTTCACCTCAACCAGGTGGTGGTTCTTCCTACCTTCTTTCCCAGGCCGCATGCCAGTCGGGCAGAGGCAGTCCTCCATACCCTGGACTGTAAGAGGGCCCTGTCCTTCTACATCCAGCGTACACAAACTCACCAGTAAGCTCTCAGTTTTTCATTTCCTATGACCCCAGTAAACTGGGGGAGGCGGTGACAAAGCGTACCTTGTCCACTTGGGTGGTGGATTGTATTGCCTAGTCTTATGAGGCAGTGGGGCTTCTGCTGGAGGACCGTGTTGCAGCTCACAGAGTCAGGGCCATGGCGGCATCAGTAGCTCACCTGCACTCTGTTCCTTTGGGGATATCTGCCAGGCTGCCACCTGGTCTTCGGGTCAGACCTTTAAGACTCATTACTGCCTGGATAGGGAGTCCCGACAGGACTGTGCCTTCGGCCAGGCTGTGCTTCGTAACCTATTTGAAGTCTAGGCAACTCCTGTCCTCTGACCCCTCTGTGTTCAGGCTACCGGAGTGCTACTTCTCTGGTTAGGGTTTTATTGTGGCTGCTTGCGGCTCTCACTGAGGGAGCCTTTTTGTTTTCGGCTATAGGTTCAAGGTAGCCTGTAGCTGGGGAGTCCCATATGTGAGGACTGACTTCCTGCTTGTTCCCGGAGAAAGCATAGTTACTCACCTGTAACAGGTGTTCTCCAGGGACAGCAGGAATCAGTCCTCACAACCTTCCCTCCTCCACTTGGAGTTGCAGTCCAATTATTTTTTCTTTCATTTGTTTTGCCGTCTTTTAGCTAGGTCATTTGACTGAATAAGATGGCACCCTTGGGCAGGAAGGGGACCACGCATGCGTGGTAGCAACTCCCAAAGGCTTTCTTTGAAAGCTGGGGATTTGCTCCTTGCGGGCTCCGTCGACGTCACACATATGTGAGGACTGATTCCTGCTGTCCCCAGAGAACACCTGTTACAGTTGACTAACTATGCTTTTTCACCAGGCTTTTGACCTTCCCCTTCCTGACTCCCCTGCCCCCTCATCTCTCGGTCTGAGTTGCTCTTTGGCTTAGAATTTTCCCCCCTCGTACACCTGAAGCCTATGTCTGTCGCTCTTTCTGTTCTATTTTCTAATCTCTTTCCTGTTATACATTGACATTCTTTTCTCTCTTTTGTTTTCACCTGCAGCCTGTATTGATGTTTTGTACACCGCCTAATGCCCGTGCCTGGGCGGTATATCAAGCGCATGAATAAAGATAAAGTGTAAAAAGAGCTCTCTTCTCTCAGAAAAGCTGACCAACACAGTGTCTTTAACATTAAATAAAGAGAGAAACAATATTCTTACAATCTTTTCTGGCACATAATTAAAAAAGGAGGTAAGCATAGCTGCACACTGCGAAACCCCTTGCTGTGGCAATCATACTGGGGAGATACCCCTACCCAAGACCAAACAGCAACCACTGGCCAAGAGACCTTCATCTAAAATCCCACCAACAAAAAAAGAACAAAGAGAAACATACCATATAAGGCAGCAAACATACTGCCAAGAAAACATACCCATCCTCCAAGTCTGTAAACAACAAAACTGCTAAAAAACGCTGTGGAGGGGGCTCAGGCTGCCATTTAATACAGCATTCCTGCCAAAGCTGCTGAACCCAGCAACAGAGCCAAAACGAGGCCCATATCAAAATGAAAGTAAAAACATGATTAAAACTTAAGCATTAAAATCTCTTCCTTTTTTAAAAAAATGGGAGATACCAACCTAACCAAATTAAAACACAAGATAATTACAAATACTAAAAAAAAAACCAGATACTTTTACATCTACCTTCAAAAACAATGGTATCCCCCTGTGGAGAGGCCAAATGGCAAGAATCAGGAGCTGGTAAAGCCCTCTCTGAAAATCCGTGAAGTCCAGCTCCTGGTTCAGGCCCTTTGAGTGCACAGTCTCTAAAGAAAAAAATCAGCCATTGATCCTCTTTTAAAAGAAGCCAATTGACGACACCACCTTCAAAATACAAAATCTTAAACATTCAAAAGAATGATCCATCTGTACACAATATTCCACCAGAGGAGCAGTAAGAATCTTCCTCCGGATGCAGCTCTTGTATTCAACTAGTTTTGTTCTTAGTTTTCTCCAGGACCAAGCAGGAAGTCAGTCCTCACATATGGGTGACGTCGGCGTCGACGGAGCCCCCATGCGGAGCATTTCCCCAGCTTTCAAAGAAAGCCTTTGGGAATGCAGGCACGCATGCGCGGTCCCCTTCCCGCCCAAAGGTGCCATCTTGCTCAGTCTTTTTTTTTCCGCGGAGCCCTTCGGACGCCTGTTCTTGTCACCCGTGAAAAAAGTTGATTTTTCTGCGTTGGGTCGAATTTTTTCTTCGGTTCGACGTCGGTTCCTTTCCCGCCTGGACTCGGTACACCGGTGCCGAGCCCGGATCTCTTTTTTCAGTTTTTGTCCTTAGAGACTGCGTTCGCGCCTTTTTTCTTTTCCCTGGCAGCCCAATTTTTTGATCTTGCAGGGGCCCTTCTTCCCCCGATGGCTGCCAGTGGCTTTAAGAAGTGTGATTGGTGCAAGAAAGTAATGTCTCTCACCGACACACACGACTGCTGCCTCCGGTGCCTAGGGCCAGACCATGATTCTACGGTCTGTAGCCCTATGGCAAAATGTCTTCCAAGGCATTACGGAGCCGTCAGCACCAGCGTGAGAGGATCTTCTCCGAATCTGCCTCTGGACGGGTCCGGACTTCGTCAGAGGCCTCGACGTCTCGGGAGTCTGACCCCGAGCATCGTCGGGGCTCTTCTGAAAGGGAGTCCCCCTCAAGGGAGCATCGAAGGAAGAAGAAACCCGCGAGGGCGGCATCGGTGGATGCTCTTGGCTCCTCGAGGGCCAGGTCGCATAGCCCCGATCGCCGTCCCAGGTCTTCAGAGTCGGAGAGGCCTGCAAAGCATCCTCGTGTGGAGTCAGAGGCCCCGAGTCATGTGAGTACTGTAGTCCTCATGGACTTTCCTCTGGGGGAGCCGCTGTCGGGGCCCAAGTCAGAGGCTGCTGGGTCTCCTGAGCTCAGACTCAGGTTGACGGCCTTGGAGAGCAGATTGTCTGCCTTCATGGAGCAGCAGCGGGTGCTGATCGCTGGTCTCACCGGTTCATCTGCCCCAACCACCAGGACATCGACGTCAAGTCGACCCCGGAGGCCGAGCCAATCCTCGAGACCATGCGAACTCGAGTCGATCCTCGGCCGAGGTCATCCTCGGCCTCCTGTTCGGGACCGAGGTCGTCGGCGTCGGGGCCCGCCCACTCGGAGCTGCTCGATTCCTCCTCGGAGGAATCGGTGTGGGAAACGGAGGAGGAGGAGTCCCCTGACACCTTCCGGACTCGATCCGAGCCTCGGACAAGGTCCCCCCCGGAGGATACCAGGTTCTCGGATTTCGTAAGGGACATGGCCAAAGCACTGGCATTCCCTGCGGACCCCGAGGAGGAGCCTCCAGCCAAAGAGCTTGAGGCTCTGCAGTATGACTCTCCTCCCAAGGAGGCCTTTACTGTCCCGGTTCCTCCAGTGCTGGAGCGGTTTCTCTTCCGCATGTGGGAGGCACTGGCCTCGATGCCGGTTCTAAGCAACCGGGTCAATTCCATCTATCGAGTCCACAAGAGCCCCGAGTTTCAAAAGGCACAGCTACCGCACCACTCCATGGTTGTGGAATCGGCCATGCATCGCCTGAAGAGTCAGAAGATACATTTGTCGGTGCCTCCCGGCAGGGAAGCCCAGAACCTGGATGCCCTCGGTAGAAAGTGCTTCCAGGGCTCTATGCTTGCTTGCCGTGTCCAGACCTACCAGCTGTACATGGGCATGTACCTTCGAGACCTGGCAAAGGAGATTGCCGGGTTCTCTGCTGGTTTGTCCGAGGAACCTTTGCAGAGGTTCAAGGCCTTGTCTTCTGGTATTCGAGAATGCTCGATGTTTATATCTCGAGCAGCCTACGATGGATTTGAGGCTTCGGCCCGGGTAGCAGGGGCCGGCATCGGTGCACGCCGCCAGGCCTGGCTACAATCCTCGGACCTCGAGCCATGGGTACAGGACAAGTTGGTCAATGTCCCTTGCCGAGGTGAGAACCTCTTTGGCAAGCCCATGGCCGAAAAGGCTGCAGAACACGAGACCGAGACTCTTACCCGGACAAGGCTGTCCAGGAAAACCTCTGCCCCTTCTCAGAAGAAGAAGGGCTCGGGGAAAAAGACCTTTTACCCGAGGAAGACCGCTGCCTACAAAACCTACCCTCACTACCAGGCCTCTGCAGCTCCCCAACAGGGCCAGCAGGCCAAGGGGCAGGGTCATGGGCCCCGTAGGCAGAAGGCTCCCAAGCCTTCTACTCCGGCTCCTGCTCAGCAGGGAGGGAGTTTTTGACTATGCCAGCATAGCCTCTCCTCCTCTCCAGGGCACAGGAGGCCGGTTGACCCTGTACGCAGACAGGTGGCCAGCCATCACAGGGGATACTTGGGTGTTAAGCATCATCGAAAGGGGCTATCTGCTCCACTTCACCCAGATACCCCCCCTCCTACTTTCCAGGGGAGCCTCCAAGACCCCCTCTGCACAGAAACTTACTCCTTCAGGAGTTGGAAGGTCTGCTAAGGGACCAGAGGGTGGAACGGTGCCTCACCACCTGGAAAGGCAAGGCTTCTACTCGAGGTACTTCCTGGTACCAAAAAGAACAGGAGGCCTCAGACCCATCCTGGACCTGAGAAATCTGAACAAGCTTCTGGAGAGGGAAAAGTTCAAGATGCTTACCCTTGGAATTTTACTGCCCTACCTCCAGCAGGGAGATTGGCTATGCTCCTTAGACCTGAAGGATGCTTATACTCACATCCTCATCCATTCAAATCACAGACAGTTCCTCAGATTTGTGGTGGGAGGAAGATACTTCCAGTACAGAGTGCTTCCTTTTGGCCTCACCTCCGCCCCCAGGGTTTTTACAAAATGCCTGGCGGTGGTTGCGGCCTACCTCAGGATCCAGGGGATCTTTGTGTTCCCTTACCTGGACGATTGGCTTATCAGGGGCCAGTCTCCACAAGAGGCCATGCAGGCCACCTTCAGAACCATATCCCTGCTTCAGCACCTGGGGTTCGTGATAAACTTCCCCAAGTCCACTTTAGTCCCCTCGCAGGATGTGGAATTCATAGGGGCAAGATTGGATACCATCCATGCAAAGGCCTTTTTGCCTGTGGACAGAGCTCACAGGCTGATAAAGTTGGCCGGCCAGTTTCGGGCGAACTCTCTGGTCTCCGCCAGACACTTCCTCCGGCTCTTAGGTCACATTGCTTCCACGGTGCATGTCACCCCAAATGCCCGTCTGCACATGAGGCCGGCTCAGTGGTACCTCAGAGCACAGTGGCTACAGGCCACAGGGAAATTGTCAGACCCACCATATCATAACAGAACTATCATGACTCACAAAGCACCAAACCCTACCTATCAAAAGGCAACACTGCAAATATTAAACCAATACATCTCAGAAAATACTAATTGACTGGGGAAAAAGAACAAGTCAAATAGAAATTACATGAATAGAATGCCTCAGCTTGGTTACACATGCAGAATATAGACGGTTACCAAACAAAGAACAAGGAACCACAATTTAGAAATATGAAGACAATAATTAAACTGGGAACCCCAAAAGTCAAACTTGGAATGTACAACAACGCTGGAGAAATAAAACTATAAATTAATTTCCTCTTGTACTAAACAAAACGCAAAGAAGTTAGCGATGCACATTTCCCAGAGATGACCTATTCCAGTTAATAAATTCAAAATAAAAGGTTTTTTTATACCTTTTTGTTGTTTGAGCATTTTACTTTTCAGTTGCAATTGCTCCAGTCACTTTCTTCTGTTTCTTTGTGTCTTCTGCTAACTCTCTAGTGTCTGCAGTCCATTTGTCCTTTCTTCTCTTCTAGGTTTTTTTTCCCATTCTCTCTCTACATCTGCTTTAACATACCGATCTTTCCCCTTTTTTTCTTTCCTCCGTTTCTTTCTTTATTCCTTTTTCATCCACTCAAATTTCACCCTTCCACCCTCAGTCCCCACTTACTCTCGCAATACCCGGCCAATCGTAGATTTTTCTTCCCTCCCACACAAAATGTATTTTCTTCTCTCCATCCTCACTCCCCCAGCCACATTCTCTTCTAGTCCTACCCCAACATCAGCTCCCTTCTAGTCCCATCCGCTCGCTTCTAGTCCCATTCTCCCATCCCATCAGCCATTTCCAGTCTTGTCCTAACCCCCCCATCAGCCTATTTCTAATCCTATCCTAGCCCACCATCAGCCCATTTGCAGTTCAAGCCCTCCATCAGCCCATTTCCAATTCTAGCCCCCTCATCAGCCATTTCCAGTCCTATCCTAGCCCCCCCCCCATCAGCCCGTTTCCATTTCTAGCCCCTCCATCAGCCATTTCCAGTCCTAGATCCCCCTTCAACCCATTTCCAGTCCTAGCCCTCCGACCCCCCGAAGAGCCCCACGCCTGTCTGACAGGCTTCAGATGGAGCAGGGAAAGCCCGAATCCCCAGCTAAACCTCTGCACAGCTGCCAGAGAGAAGAGCGGTGTGTTTCTTCACTCTGTCTGTGTTCTCGTGATGCCCGTTGGCACGCTAGAGGTTAAAGGGCATTTCCTGTTTACCGGCACTCAGCACTCTTCACGAGAACACAGCTGCCGAGTGAAGGAACATGCCGCTCTTCGCTTCGGCGGCTGTGCAGAGATGAGCCAGGGCCTCGGGCCTCCCTCACTCCCTCTGATGTTGACCTTGCAAACCAGTCACCATGTGCGGAATGAAGTTGGCGTGGGGCCCCCTGAAGCATGGGGCCCTGTGCGAACAACATTCTCGCACAACGGATGGGCTAGCCCTGTTTCTACTTTCCTCAAAAACAATTAAGAGGGGACAAAAACATCATGGAGGTTACATCCCCTTGTGTGTACAATGAGAACATGTTTCTCCTTAAAACAATCCCTGAACAATAGACCAATGTTTCTTGATGGATCTTTTTATATGTCTGGCCAGGTAGAAGAACTGTAAGGTGCAAATAGAGCGACTAGGCTGCACCTGCTGTATCTTGTACAGTAATATCTTCCTCTCAGACTGATGGGCTCTGTGATAGGCACATTGCACACAGCTAGTGGGGAAACCCCTATCTAAAAATCATCTCTGCATCTCTACTGTGTGTCAAAATCCGCCTTAGTCGAGCATTATTGCCTCAATCGTAAAAATCGACTCACAGGCAGATTATCTTTAAAACTCATAATGTGGCAACTTTCACAATGAAGACGTTTATTTTTATCCGTTTGTTCACGTTAAATGGAAGTTGAAAAACCATACTCATTTTTAAATAAAATGTCCAAAAATGGAAGAGCAACATCAAACATTTCCATTCTGAATTTCAAATTGTTATCACAAGAATTTAACCAATCATAAAAGCTATCTAATTCTAAAACACAGCCCTTCCACAACATAAAAACATCTATATATCTGTTCCATAAAACCACAGATTCTTTAAAAGTATAATTACTTAAAAATCTTCCTTCAAAAGTATTCACATAAATTTTTGCTATATCTGGGGCCTTCAACCTTTTATGGAAGAGATATATAGAAGATGTTTTTAAGTTGTGGAAGAGCACTAGGGGATATTGTTTTTGAAGGTAGGTGTAAGAGTGTTTTTTTTTTAAATTTGTAATTGTTTTCTGTTCTGATTTGGTTAGATTGGTATCACCCGTTTTTTAAAAAGAGGGCCCCTTTTTTATAAAAGGAAGAATTTAATACTTTTGAATTTTAATCATGTTTTTACTTTCATTTTGTTGAGTCTCGTTTTGGTCCTGTTGCTGGGTTGAGCAGCTTCGGCAGGAATGCTGGTTTAAATGGCAGCCCGCAACCCTCTCCACAGCGTTTTTGAGCAGTTTTGCTGATGTTTGCTGGCTTTTATGGTGGGTTTCTTTTCTTTTCTTTTTTTGTTGGTGGGATCTTAGATGAGGGTCCTCTGGCCAGTAGTTGCTGTTTGGGCTTGAGTAGAGGTATCTCCCCAGCAGCACTGTACCTAGCCCTGTGCGAGCAGTGCAGCCGCACAGGGTGCAAAGGCTTAGGGGTGCATATCGGGCTGTCGGCCTCGGCTCCCCCCAAGCTGCTGCTGTTGCCCTGCCACCACCACTTTTTGTTTTCTCAGCGGCGGCGGCACCAGCAGCAGCAGCGAAACAGACCTGACTTCCAATTTAAAACAAAAAAATTCCACGTGGGTCCTTCAACTCCGTGCTTGTATGCAGTTCTAGTCCCTCCTCCCTTCTCTGATGTAGGTCATAGAAACATAGTAACATAGAATATGGTGGAAGATAAAGACCATCATAGTCCATCTAGTCTGCCCAGCAAGGTGGCAAGAGTAGGTGCTCCTGCCACTCCATGCAGGTCACCCCTCCCCATGCCTTTGTGTAGGGGATTACCTACCACTCTATGCAGGTCACCCCTATTTGTTGAGATAGCAGAGTCAGTTAAGGTTATTTTGATTTTATCCTGTTGCTATAAAAGGGATCCACTGTGTCTGTCCCTTGCCATTTTGAATTCCATCACTCTATTTGCCCCCCACCACATCCATCGGGAGGGCATTCCAAGCATTCACCACCCTTTCAGTGAAAAAGTATTTCCTGACGTTGCCTTTCAGTTTACCCTCTTGCAGCATCATGTTATGTCCTCTAGTTTTGCAGCTTCCCCGTCTTCGAAAAAGGTTTGTTTGTTCATTAATACTCCTTAAGTATTTAAAGGTTTGTATCATATCTCCCCTGTCCCTCCTTACCTCTAGAGTATACATATTTAGGTCTTCAAGTCTCTACTCATATGTCTTCTGGTGCAGGCGCCAAATTATTTTGGTCACCTTCCTCTAAACCGATTCCAGCCTTTTTATATCTTTTCCGAGATACAGTCTCCAGAACTGAACACAGTATTCCAAGTGAGGCCTCACTAGTGACTTCTACAGTGGTATTAGTACTGCCTTCTTTCTGCTGGTAATTCCTCTCTGTATGCAACCCAGCATCCTATTGGCTTTGGCCACTGACTTGTCACACTGTTTTGCAACCTTGAGATCCTCAGAAACAATCACTCCGAGGTCCTTCTCGTGGTCCATGCACACCAACCTCTCGTCCCCTATCGCATACAATTCCCTTGGATTTCTACATCCCAAGTGCATGACACTACACTTCTTCACATTAAATCTTAACTGCTAAGCATTAGATCATTCTTCCAGCTTTTGTAGATCTTTCCTCATGTTATCCGTTCCCTCAGGGGAGTCCACTCTTGAAAATTGTCGTGTCATCTGCAAAAAGACAGACATTTCCATTCAATCCTTCAGCAATATCACTTACAAATACATTGAACAGTACTGGTCCCAAGACTGATCCCTGAGGCATGCCACTAATCACCTTCCTTTCATCCGAGTGAGTTCCGTTTACTATCACCTTCTGTCGTCTGTCAGTCAACCAATTTCTGATTCAATTCACCACCTTGGGACCCATTCCCAGATTGTTCAGTTTATTGATAAGCCTCTGTGAGGAACTGTATCAAGGGCTTTGCTGAAATCTAGATAGATCGTATCCATCTCATGCCCTTGATCTAGTTCTCTGGTCACCCAGTCAAAGAACTCAATCAGATTTGTTTGGCATGCTCGTCCTTTGGTAAAACCATGTTGCATCCTATTGGTTTCGAGAAAGTCCACTATTCTCTCCTTCAGGAGCGCCTCCATTACTTTTCCCACCACCGAGGTAAGGCTTACTGGCCTGTAGTTTGTCACTTCTTCCTTATTACCACTTTTGTGAAGAGGTACCACATCAGCCCTTCTCTAGTGCTGTGGAACTTCTCCTGTCTCCAAGGATCTATTAAAAACATCCTTTAAAGGTCCTGTCAGAATCTCTCTGAGCTCTTTCAGTATCCTGGGATGTATCCCATTTGGTCCCATGGCCTTGTTCACTTTCAGTTTTGCAAGCTGTTCAAACACATCATCTTCTGTGAATGATGAGGCATCTACACCATTCCCATTTGTAAATTTGTCATTCACAGGATTTTCTTGAGTAAAAACAGAACAGAAGTATTTGTTTAGCATTTTCGCTTTTTCAATGTTACTTTCCATGAATCTGTTCTCGGCACTTTTGAGTCTTGCAAATCCACCTCTCATCTTCCTCTTCTCCCGAATATACAGTACCTGAAATAAGTTTTGTCATCACACTTCATATCTTTAGCCATCTTTTCTTCTACCTTTGATTTTGTTATCCTTATTTCTCTTTTGTCTCTTTTAGCTTTATCCTGTATATTTTTCTGTGTTCTTCTGTTTCTGAATTTTGTGAAAGCTGTGTTTTTTGCTTTTATTTGTGCAGCTACTTCTTTGGAGAACCAAATAGGTTTCTTTTTCCTTTTGTTTTTATTTACTTTCCTTATCTGTTGCCCCTTTTATTGCCTCCTTTTGTTTAGCCCACTGCAGTTCCACTTCTCTTACCCCCCCCCCCCCCCCCACCCTGCCAACTCTTCCATCAAACACTTGGCCATTTTACTGAAGTTAGCATTTTTGAAATCTAGGACTTAGAGCTTTCTGTGATTGGACTCTGCCTTGGCTTTTGTCTCAAACCACACCGTTTGATGGTTGCTGCTGCTCACATGGGCACCCACCCGGACATTCGACATGCTATCTCCATCAGTGAGTACTAAATCCAGCATCAAACTTTCCTTGGTCGGTTCCATCACCATTTGTCTAAGCAATGCATCTTGGAAGACATCCATAATTTTTTTACTTCTTTCCAGATTTGCAGAAGGAATACTCCAATCCGCATCGGTTAGATTAAAGTCACGCAATATGATCACTTCCCCCTTCATGACTACCTTTGTAATATCAATAATCAAGTCTCTATCAATTTCTTTGGTTTGAGTTGGAGGCCTGTTGGCTACACCAGAATGGATAATTGTGCCATCTCCTCTTTCCAACACAATCCACAGCATTTCTTTTCCCCACATCCCTTGCATTTCAGCAGCTTTAATATTGTTTTTGACATATAGGGCTACTCCTTTATCTTTATTTCAGAATTTGCTATACCGCTTACATCAGAAGACATAAAGCAGTATACAATACAAAAAAAGACTGCTGAGGAAATGAAGAAAGGCGTGCCAATAATCGACAGGACAGAAAGGATGGACAGCAGAGCAAGAGAGAAGAGAAGGAGCAGGGAACTCTAGGGAGGGGGGAGAGGGAGATTGAAAGCACACTGATACAGGTGGGTTTTCAAGGCAGTCTTGAAGCGGGGGAAAGAGGACTCAGACCGAAGGTTTAGGGGAAGAGAATTCCAGAGGGAGGGAGCCAGGAAGAAAAAAAACAGAGAAACGAGTGCGCTCAAGGTATGTCTGTGAGGGAGAGGGAAGCACCAGCCGGTGGACAAGTGCAAAGTTATGCACCTAGGAAAGAACAACCCAAACTATGGTTACACGATGCAAGGTTCCACATTGGGAACCACCACCCAGGAAAAAGATTTAGGAGTCATCGTGGATAACATGTTAAAACCCTCTGCCCAGTGTGCAGCAGCGGCCAAGAAAGCAAATAGAATGCTAGTTATCATAAGGAAAGGAATGGAAAATAAAACAAAGGATATTATAATGCCTCTGTATCGTTCCATGATACGACCGCACCTTGAATATTGTGTGCAATTCTGGTCGCCGTATCTTAAAAAGGATATAGCGTTATTAGAAAAGGTACAGAAAAGAGCCACCAAAATGGTAAAGGGATGAAAGGCTACTCCTATGAAGAAAGGCTACAAAGGTTGGGACTCTTCAGCCTGGAAAAGAGACGGCTGAGGGGAGATATGATACAGGTCTATAAATTAATGAATGGAGTGGAACGGGTAAACGTAGATCGATTGTTTATGTTATCAGAATATAGAAAGACTAGAGGACATGTAATGAAGCTACAAGAGAAAATGTAATGAAGAAGGACTAGAGGACATGTAATGAAGCTATAAGAGAAAATATTTTTTCACTCAACGTGTAATCAAACTCTGGAATTTGTTGCCGGAGGATGTAGTAAGAGCTGTTAGTGTAGCTGGGTTTAAAAAAGGTTTGGACAAGTTCCTGGAGGAAAGATCCATAAACCATTATTAAAAAGGGACCCAGGATATCAATGCTTGACCCAATACAAGCATTGTGGAACCTGTGTATCTTGGGGATACTGCTAGGTTTGTATGACCTAGATTGGCCACTGTTGGAAACAGGATACTGGGCTTGATGGACCTTGGTCTGATCCAGTATGGCATGTTCTTATGTTCTTAATTATGGACAGAGCGGAGCAAACAAGTGGGGGGGGGGGGGGGGCATGGAACTGTAGGAGATCAGCCAAGTCATTCTTTTCTGTCTTCTCTATCTCTCCTAAATAAATTATTGCCAGCTATAGCTATATCCCATCGTTAAACCATGTTTCTGTAATGGCCACAATTTCCAAGTCCATTTCTACCATTAGGGCTTCCACGTCGCATCAGAGAAGGGAGGAACCAGGCCAGCCATTCAAACGCAGAGTTAAAAAGACCCGTGTTAGAATGACTAGCCTGTCCCTCCCTCCTCTGAAGCGACCTACATCAGAGAAAGGAGGGAGGGACCAGAACTGCATAGAAGACACGTGTGGGCTTTTTATTTAACTGGAAGTCAGATCTGTTTCGATGCTGCTGCCTCCGAGAAGACAAAAAGTGACGGCAGCAGGGCAAGGACAGGCAGCCGGCTGGACATGAAGGCATTGAGATGATGATGGCGGGGGGGTGGACAGGCATGCTAGATGTGCAAGTTGCACAGGGTGCAGTTATGGCTTGGTATGGCCCTGCTCCCCAGTGTAATTGCCTCAGCAAGGGGTTTCCCAGTTGGCAGGTATGCTTACCCCTTTTTTAAATTATGTGCCAGAAAAAATTGTAAGAATATTGTTTCCCTCTTTTTATTTAGTGTTAAAGTCACTGTGTTGATCAGCTTTTCTGAGAGAAGAGAGCTCTTTTTGCACTGATATTTAAGTGCATGGTTTATGGGCATATGTAAATTAGTATTGGACTATCTCCAGGAACAAGCAGGAATGAGTCTTCACATATGGGTACGTCGGTACCGACGGAGCCTGCGCGGGAACGCTCCCCAGCGTCCAATCAGAAAGCTTTTGGGAGCATCCCTCAGCGCCTGTGTGCTGCCTTCCCGCCTTTCCAACTGTCTCTCCTCAGTTTTCGTTTTTCCGCGGAGCCAGCAGGACGTCCTCCTGTCTACCGCAGAAACTTTTTTCTTTAATTTTTTCAATTCTTGTTTTCTTGTGGTCGCGGCTGTTTTCCCGCCGCCACCGGTACCGCCGGTGGGGTTTTTTCTTTTCTTTTTCTCAAACTGAGGGAGAGTTTCCCTCAGTTTTTGTCTTAAAAGTTTTGGGCCTATAAGGCCTCTCCATCATGGAGCCTTCTTCTCCTAAGAAGTGCCTTCACTGTGGAAATACAGTTTTCTTTTTAGACTCCAATAACTGGTGTCTAATCTGTTTGGGCCCTGACCCCTTTCCCCCTGAACCGTCAGGCTACAATGCTGTGAGAAGAGATTCTCTCTTTCGAGTTTCCCTCGATACCGTTTTCCCTCCCTATGGCAGGGCACCGGCCATTTCTTCTCTACAGGATCAGGTAACCCACAAACAGTCTGTTAAGACTAGCCAATCCTTGAGTGGTAAGTCTCATGCTAAGCATGCTGACGGCTCCGGCCTTGCCCTCAAGACCCCATTGGCATTACAACTCCGGCGGGAGTCTTCGGGCTCCAAAGCATTTCAGGGGTTTCAGGTTGTTCCTGGGGCTCACCCCTCACGAAACATACCTGAGCCATGCACGGGGGTGGCATCCGCTTCGAGCGGTACCAATAACCCGGCATCGGCACTGGTGTGGAGCGATTCACTCCTCACCAGGGATCGTCATCTGGTGTACTCGGTGCCTTCGGGACCGATCGATACCCAGATTGACTTTCCAGTATCGGCAGCTCCATCGATACGATCCCTGACGCCGGTACCATCTAGACATGCATCGATGGAGTCACTTCCTTCGATGCCAAGTCTAGAATCGATATCTAGTCTGGAAGACTGGGTACCGACGCGTCTCGGAACCGACACGCACCGATTCAGGATGCGCGGTACCGAGGATATCCACTGAGACATTCGAGTTTCCTCGGTACCGTTTGAGCAGCCTCCGCTGACTGCTTCGGCGATTCCGGCACAGCTACCGGTATCAGTATCAATGTCGGTACCGGCAGTATCATCGGGACCAGCTCCTTCCATGCTTTGTTCACCTGGATCGCTCCTTTCTATACCTAGTTTTGAGTCGATACATGGCATGGATGATGCACTACTGACTGTCTCAACTCATAATTGCCAGTTCCAGTATCCATCCATTACAAATCCTGTTCTGCTCCGGACAGGTACATCCTCCGGTGCCCAGGCTTCCTTTTCAGGTTTAACCTGTCCAGGGATGGTTCCCATCGGAGATCCTTCTTTTCAGAAATTTCTCCTTGACATGGCAACCTTCCTTAATATTCCTATCCCTGGCTATGAGTCTCCTCAGGATTTTTCTGCAGAAAAGGAAAATATAATGCTTCCTTTACATCACTCTTTGCAGAATCTTCTTCTGAGGGTATGGGAAAAACCTTTAAGGGTTTCTTCACCTCCTACAGCAACTGATCTTCTATATCAGGTGCCCCCCTCTCCAGGATGTCAAAAGCCTCAACTTCCCCATCATTCCATTGTAGTGGAATCAGCAATGAGGAAGGTAAAAAGCAAGAAAAAACATTCTTCTTTCCCGCCAGGGTGTGCATCTAGAACACTGGATGCCTTTGGACATCAAACCTTCCAAACATCCATGCTGGCAACAAGGATTCTCTCATATATTTTCTATGAGTCTATCCCTTCAGGAGATCACAAAGAAATTATCTCTTTTGTCTCCTTTTCTATCAGAACCCAAGGCTGCAGACTATTCCTTACTTCTTAGTCATAGCCAAAATATCTCTTGGTTTCTTTCTCGTGCTTCCCTAGACTCTTTTGAGTCTGTTAGCAGAACTTCTGCTATAGCCATAGGAGCACGTCGTAAAGCCCGGCTCCAAGCTTCAGACTTGAGTAGATGGGCACAACAAAGACTGAGTAATACTCCTTGTACTGGAGAAAATCTCTTCAATAAGGAGTCCTTACATCAGGTTGCTCATTGCTCCACTGACTTTCCTGTTTCTGAGGGCCATCCTAAGCCCTCTCCTTCCTCAGCAGGTAGGAAATGCCCTACCAAACCTTCTTTCCCTAAAAGAAAAAGGTTTTCCTCTTCTCCTGCCCATCATTCGGATGTTCCCAAGCAGGGGAATTCTCGCCCTGGTCTGAAGAATTCAAACTCTAGCCAGGCTGAATAAACACAGTAACCATAGGTTTCTGATTAATCTTTTATAACTACAGTTAATTCTTTTCAGCAGAGGTTTTTCACTGTTTTTCCATTCAAAACTCTGC
Organism: Ichthyophis bannanicus; assembly: GCA_033557465.1. NCBI lineage: Eukaryota > Metazoa > Chordata > Amphibia > Gymnophiona > Ichthyophiidae > Ichthyophis > Ichthyophis bannanicus. Next base: position 371,428,509 of record CM066031.1, read on the forward strand.
TCAGGGATTCCTATTCTCAGGAAATCCATTTACTCTTCACTATGCTGAACTGTCAGGCTATTCATGTCTATAAGTTACAGAGTTTTCCACCTCTTCCTGACTATAGGAGAGGTTTAGCAACTATCACATGATAGATTCTCTGTACCAGCATGAATTTTTTCCTTCCAGGGACTTACCATGTGGTAAGTCCTTCTTCAGCTTCTATCTCTGCCCTCTTCGCCAGGGTTTCCCCTGTAAGAGTGATACCATACCATTGAAAGACTTTTCTTGTCTTTCTTTTCACTGTAGAGTTTCTTCTCCTGAGTAAACTCCTTCTTTATCTAAGCAGCTCTGCAGACAGAGACAGCTTGCTCTCTTTGTTCAGTCTGTTCTCTGTTTGACACAGACCGACTCTCTCTGTTGTCCTATTTAGTCGCTGCCCATGCAGGAGTCCAGTGCTTGACTACTGGTACTTTTCCACAAGTCCCAGTCTTGTCTTCCACCACTCCTGTCTGGCCTTAGTAGTGATTCCAAGAAAGTTTTCTACATCTTTCTTGGATAATCTTTTTCACTACAGGCTTCTTACACTATATTCTACCCTTGCCATCTCCAATCTCTGGATTTGGCAATGTAGTGGACGTGGCTGTCAGTTTTCCCCATCAGCCAGTTCTACATCCCAGTTCTCCTGCATAATGCTCTCTGCAATCCTACTGAGAAGCTTTCCACTATGGGCCCTTGCTAGAGAGCATAGAGTTTTCTCTAATGGCTATCCATCATGGTTGAAAAATGCTTCCTCAGTCATCCCCTATAACTGTGAGGGTTCTTCATACCCTGCTATCTTCTTTTAAAAAAAAAAAAAAAAAAAAAAGAGGGAAAAGGACATAAGCCTTCTCCACGTGAAAGTCTAAGAGTTATCCCATTCCTTAGGGAATATACTCTTTTTTCTTGCAGCTTGTCCTCATGGTATCCTAACACTTCAAGGACAGCATATATTAATCTGAAAAACGCATGATACCTCCTTTGTCCCTCACGTAGGTCAACCTGGTATCTCATCCTATGCGTTTCTGTCCTTTTACCATGCTGGAGTTCCACAAGACTCCGGACTTGCTGTTTACAGACTGATATTATCCTCTGTTTTTTCACGTAACCATCCTGGTAATTCACTGGATAGCATTCCTTTACCATCATCTCTGGGGGAATAGATTCTCTATATATCTTCTCAAGTAGGTTTCACCTCCTTGTTCTTAGATGAATCTTTTCCCTTCACATCTCCATGTGAATGTCCTGATATGCATAGCTCTGTATGTTTACTGCAGGCATCTATCTTTAGACCTATATATTCAGGTATATCTATCTATCTATCTATCTATCTATCTATCTATCTATATAAATATATACACCTTTAAACATCTCTGTAGATGTATCTGTCTGTCAGCTAAGTGTGCATATGCTATGCCCTTTAGATCTTATTATAGATATCTATATACCCATATATATATATATATATATGTATATATATACACATATCTCTACATATATGTGTGTATCTGTCCAGATACTTATTATAGGTAGATATATATCTCCATACTTATCTCCTGACTGTCTATGCTCATAAAGGTTTTTACCTTCCTGTATGTTTCTGACAGTGGGCTTGCACAGCTTCATACTGTTCCACAGTATGTTTCGGATATTTTGCACACAACCACTGCTGTGGAACTGACAGCCCTACCGTATCCTAGGTTTACGTATCCCTGAAGCTCCATGCCCCAATGTCTTCCTACCTCTCACCAGTTAGGAAAGACATGGTGGATCTTCAGTGGATTTCAGATTCAATTCCTCAAACATCTGTCCTTTCTTGGGAGTATGAGGTTCTTCTCATACCCTTTCCTCCCTCAAGGACTAGGTCTGTTTGTCCAGATCGGTCAGTCTTCCTCTTTTGTTCCTACCTCTGAATACTTCTGTAGCCAAAAGAGTTTTCAGCTTTCCATGAAGCTTCCCACTGAAGACCTGCCGTGTTTGTGTTACCCTAATTGAATCCTGGGGTCACCTCTCACTTTCAGATGTTGACCTCCACCTTCACTCCAGTGAGGTCACCTTGAACATTATTCTACTGGATCCCCAGTAGACTCCATCAGCCTCTCTACTTCCTGCAATCCAGTAGGTGAGCGTCATATGGTGATTGTTCATTTCAATATTATGGTGATTGTTCATTTCAATTTATCTTTTGATAATGATCATACATACATGGACTCCTTGAGGGTAGTCCTTTCTTAGGTTAGCTGGTTTTTCTGCAGCTCCTCTCTATGCAACTCCTGCCCTCCATCCTCAGGATGCCTGGCCATATGAGGTGTAGCATGTTTTCAATCTTCAACATGTTAGGGCTCCAGGCATCTTAGCTTGGGAGTCCCCATATGTGAAGACTCATTCCTGCTTATTCCTGGAGATAGCACAGTTACTTACCTGTAACAGGTGATCTCTGGGAACAGCAGGAATAAGTCTTCACAACCAATGTTCCCTCTAATTTTCTGTAGGCTGTGTGCGCATAAAATATCAGCTGTGTGCAGCTTTTGAAGGAAGGTTTAATTTTTGTGCGCCACATAACGACACTCGGAGTTATATACTTTAAAATTTGACTACACGTCAGAATACAGTATGTACACCACAATGATTTTAATCAAATTAAATGAAAATAGATGATTACTAAATGAAGCGGGAAATTTCTAGTAATTTACTATCATAACTTTTAAATTTTAAGATGTCTGTGTTTTCTATCAGAATCAGAGCCGTAATTTTTGTGCGCTCTGTTGTAAAGTATGTGTGCTCGCTCGGTGAGGTGTGTGCGCGCGCACACGCGCACAGCTTAGAGGGAACAGTGTTCACAACCCGCCCACCTCCCCTAGGAGTTGTATTTTTATATCTATCTTTCCTTTCCTCTTTCTCTCTCTTTGTCTCAGCTATTAAACTCAACTGAGGAGAGACAGTTGGAAAGGCGAGAAGGCAGCACGCAGGCGCTGAGGGATGCTCCCAAAAGCTTTCTGATTGGACGCTGGGGAGCGTTCCCGCGCAGGCTCCGTCGGTACCGACGTACCCATATGTGAAGACTTATTCCTGCTGTTCCCAGAGATTACCTGTTACAGGTAAGTAACTGTGCTTTCTCCAGGAACAAGCAGGAAGTCAGTCCTCACATATGGGTGACAGCGCCGATGGAGCCCTCGTAGAAGCATCCCCCAGCTTTCAAAAAAAGCCTTTGGGAGATGCCATCACGCATGCATGGTGCCTTTCCGGCCCAAGGGTGCCATCTTGCTCAGTCTCCTTTTTTCCGCAGAGCCCTTCAGACATCTGTCTGATCTTTCCCTGTAAAAAGTTGATATTTCAAGATCTGAGTTTCATACTCTCTCCGGTGGTGCACCAGTACTCTTCCCGCCACCTGAGCTTGCTGTCTCCAGCATCAAATCTCGGGTTCTTACATTTTTTTTCCCCTTTCTGGCACCTTCGTTCCTTTTTTCCAACTGGCAATACCGCAGGTCTTCAACCTCGCTGGGGTACTTTTTTCCCCCATGGCTACCAGTGGGTTTAAGAAGTATAATCGGTGTGCAAAAATATTATCCCTTACCGACATACATGACTGCAGCCTTCACTGCCTAGATCCGGATCACAACCCCACAGCATGCGGCCTCTGTAAAAAGATGTCCACCAAAGCCTTCAAGAGCCACCAGCAGCAGCATGATAAGTTCTTTCCGGAGTACCCGGGACCTCCAAAGGCCAAGGCCTCCTCTGAAGCTGTGGAATCTCGGGGCAGCCTCATGGACCCCGATCAATGCTGTGGCTCGTCAGAAAGGGGGTCTCCCTTGAGGGAACATAAGAAGAAGAAAATCTCGAAGGTGGCAACCCTGGATGTCTCCGACATGTCGCGTAAGCCCTGAGCCAGGTCCCGCAGTCCTAGACACTCGTCCGAGGGATCGGTGAGGGAGCGGCCTACAAAGGCCCGGTGAAAAGCGGGATATAAATACAGCTAAATAAATAAAGAAGGACTTAACCTCAAATTGGTCTCAGTCTCCAGACCCTATCCTCATTGAGGACTCCTCCTCGGGGGAACTGGCGTCAGGCCTGAGTCCCTCGGTGCCTGCGCCGATGGCTGCAGAGCCTTCTGGACTTTAAATCCAGAATGGTGGCCCCAGAGCACAGTTTGTCTGCTTTCATAGACCAGATGTTGGAACAACCTACCTCCCAACATTAGAGCTATTACCGACCTCAAGCAATTCAGAAAAGCCATAAAGCACCATCTCTTCATTCTACATTTCCAAAGCACATCATCAACCCTCCAACATTTACAGTAAAAGTGTAAATGCCTTAAGATGATAATAATTTCTGTACTGTGTATATAGGTTCTTTTCAAGTTACAAATATGTACAAAGTTCCCCAAAGTTATAATCCCAGTTGTATTATCCTGTTATATGTAAACTCAACAGTCTGTTGATTGCAATGAGTATTCCTGTTATAATGTAAACCGCGCTGATGAAAAAGAGTGCGGTATAAAAGAACTATAAATAAATAAATAAATAATAAATAAATAGGACGTCTCCGGAGGCCGAGCCGATCCTCGGCCGAGGTCTCGATCTGGTTCCCATTCCACGGAGTCGAGGTCTTCGCTGAATAGCACACTGTGTGCCAGCTGTGGGGTCACCGAGGGATGCGGGCAAGACTCAGTCCTGGAGCCCATGAGCCATCCTTCACTCGAGACTTCGACGGATTACTCCAATTGGGAAACCGAGGATGAGGAGTTGCCGGACACCTGTCGTCACCGCAACGTCCCCTCGGACTCTCCTCCTTCAGAGCCCGGGTGCTGGTCTCCGCCGGAGGACATGGCATTCCTTGACTTCGTAAGGGATATGTCCAAGGCTCTAGCGTTCCCAATGGAATCAGAGGAGGACCCTTGGACGGAGGAGCTAAAAATCTTTCAATATGAGGCCCCCCCAAGGGAATCGTTTATGGTGCCCATCCCACCCATTCTGGAATGGCTAATGCTATGTATGTGGGAGACACTGGCATCGTTGCCGGTTGTGAGCAAGAGGCTCAACTCGATGTATCGAGTCTGCTGGAGCCCAAGCTTCCAGAAGGCGCACTCCATGGTGGTGGAGTCGGTCATGCATTAGCTGAAGAGTCAGAAGATGCACTCCTCGGTGCCACCCAGTAGGGAGGCACGCACCTTGGATGCCCTCAGCAGAAAGTGCTACCAGGGCTCGAAGCTCATCGGCCGGATCCAGGCCTACCAGTTGTACATGGGCATGTACCTGAGAGATCTGTGAAGGAGCTCACCGGGTTCTCAGCTGGCCTTTCCAAGGAATCCCTGCAGTAGTTCAAGAACCTGGTCAAGGGCATCTGTGAGTGCTCCAAATTTATGTCTCGGGCAGCCTATGATGACTTCAAGTCGGTGGCTCGAGTAGCGGTGGCAGGCAATGGTGTCCGATGCCAGACTTGGCTACAGTCCTTCGACCTTGAGCAATGGGTTTAGGACAAATTGGTCGATGTCCCATGCCAAGGAGAGAAGCTTTTTGGCAAACCCAATGCTGACAAGGCTGCTGAGCTGACGACCAAGTTTATGACGAGGACCAGGCTCTCTAAAAATACTGCTGCCCCTCCCCGAAGGAAGGGCTCGGATAAAAACCCCTTCTACCCGAGGAAAGGGGCTGCTTACAGAAACTATCCATCTTTTCAGGCCTCTCCAGCTCCTCAGGAGGGTCAGCAGGCTAAAGGACATGGGCACGGCCCTTGTAAGCAGAAGGCTCCCAAGCCCCAGGCGTCGGCCCCGGCCCAGCCTGGGGGGGTAACTTTTGACTCCTTGGGCATAACCTCTCCATCCCAAGGAGGTTAGCAGCCCACAGGGGGACATCTCATCCATTATGCCCAAAGGTGGCCAGCCATCCCTACTGATTCCTGGGCACTCCAGGTGGTCAAGGAGGGCTACCTTCTGCACATGGCTCAGATACCCCCTCCTTTCTTCCTGGGAGAGCGCCCCAGGTCTCCCCTTCAGCAGAACCTTCTGCTGAAGGAACTTGCAGGCCTTCTTGAGTATAAAGCAGTAGAACCAGTACCCCACCATTTCAGGTGCAAGGGGTTCTACTCCAGATACTTCCTCTTACCAAAAAGAAGAGGGGGCCTAAGTCCCATCCTCGACCTGCACAACCTGAAGAAATTCCTGGTGAGGGAGAAGTTCAAGATGCTGTCCCTTGGAACATTTCTGTCTTACCTCCAGCAGGGAGACTGGCTATGCTCCTTGGATCTGAAGGATGTCTATGCCCACATCCTCATTCATCCCAACCACAGGCAGTACCTGCAGTTCATGGTGGGGGGTGGCCACTTCGAGAACAAGGTACTACCTTCGGCCTTGCCTCCACCCCAAGGGTCTTCACCAAGTGCATGGCAGTCATGGCCACCATCCTCTGCCTCCAGGGGGTATTTGTCTTCCCCTACCTGAACAATTGGCTCATAAAAGGAGGCAGTGCTGCAGAGGTGTAGCAGGCCATCGCACACACCATCCAGGTCCTGCAGCATCTGGGGTTTGTAATAAACTAACCCAAGTCCCACTTCCTCCCGATACAATATCTAGAGTTCATAGGGGCAAGAGTAGACACCCTCCAGGTAAAGGTCTTCCTTTCCTCCGACCGGGCCAACTGTCTAATGGCACTAGCCATAGATATATAACACTGTCCTTCGGTGTCAGCTCGGCTCCTGCTACACTTTCTCGGGCATATGGTCCCCACGGTCCATGTCACCCCAGATGTCCATCTTCATATGAGGGCCACACAGTGGTGCCTTTGAGACCAGTGGACACAGGCCACAGGTCGTCTCCAAGACAGAGTTTCAGTGACCTGCCAGTTGGCAGAATCTTTGACCTGGTGGTAAATCCCCATCACCTTGAGGCAGGGATGCCATTCCAAACTCCAAACCCCCTGAGGGTTCTCACTATGGATGCCTCCCTGCTAGGATGGGAGGCCCACTGCAATGAACTCCGCACCCAGGGCAGCTGGTTGCAGGACGAGAGCAGCCAGCAAATCAACCTCCTCGAGCTTCGGGCGATATATCTAGCCCTCCAAGCGTCCTGCCTCCGCATGCAGCTCCAGCCAATGCTGATCCAAACAGACAGCCAAGTGGCAATGTTCTGTGGGAACAAGCAGTGGGGCACAGGGTTTTGCACCCTCTGCCGCAAGGCAATAATGCTCTGCTCCTATGCAGTCCAGCAGGGCATACTCCTATGGGCAAAATAGCGGCCGGGCCAGGTCGACTCCCTTGCGGACAGATTGAGCAGGGTCCTCCAGCTGCACGAGTGGCAGCTAGACCCCAGAGTGGCCAATTGGCTGTTCTGCCTCTGGGGGACACCATTGGTGGATCTTTTTGCCAGCCCGGACAATTATCAGTTGCCCTGCTTCTACTCCTATAGTACTAAAGGTTAACCCTAAACCAAAAACAAACAATTCCCCCAACTTTAATCTTTTTTTGTTGGAACCGGCTGGAGGCAGCTGAGAGTAATAACACAGCTGAGAGTAAAAACCACGGGAATTTTTTGATCTGCTTCTACTCCTGGCAAGCCCATCCCTCCCAGGTGGTGGAAGATGCATTTCTCATTTTGTCAGAAGATGTCATGTACGCCTTCCCACCCATGCCACTAATTGCCAAAATGCTGTTCAGGGCTCTCCGTGACAAGGCCTTCCTTTTCCTGGTATCCCCTCTGTGGCCCAGGCAGCCATGGTTCCCACTGCTCCTCCGGCTGTCAGTAGAGACTCCCATTCCACTGGGGAGCTCCCCAGGGCTCCTATCTTAGGAGAGGGGCTTTCTCCTGCACCCCAACTTGGGGTCCCTATCACTGATGGCATGGCTGCTGAAAGGGTGAACCTAGCCCCTTTCAACCTCTCGGGAGAAGTGGAGGAGATCCTGCTGGCCTCTCGCAAGGCTTCCACCAGGAAAGCATATACCTTCAAATGGTGCAGGTTTTCTGTCTGGTGCATGGAGCAAGGGGTTAACCCGTTCTCCTGCTCGGTGCAGCTAGTGCAGCAGTACTGTCTCTATCTCTTGCAATCCAGGCTCAAATCAAACTCCATTACCCGGTGGATGGCAAACCCTTCTTGGTCCAGTTTCTGGTGACCCGCTTTTTGAGGGGACTTCTGCTGTCAAAACCCCCTGTCCGCCCTCTGGCGATGGAATGGGACCTTAACATAGTATTGGCGCAGCTCACTCGCCCGCCATTTGAGCCTCTGGCTACCTGCCACCTGTGATACCTCTCGTGGAAGGTGGTGTTCCTGGTGGCGCTCACCTCCACTTGTAGGGTCAGCAAGCTCCAAGCCCTAATGGCAGAGGCACCGTATACCAGGGAGGGGAACTCTCAGATTACGGGTTGTCCTCCTCAGAATTATTTTCCTTTCTACGACAAGCCTGGTCTTTTTTGGTGCGGAAACTCAGACCTTGCAGCCTCTGGATTTCCTCGAGCTCCATCGCAAGAGGGTCAAACAGAGTCTAGAAGCTTGGCTTAGGTATCTCCTTCTAAGTGGCTTAGAGGAAGGTTGCATTCTGGAGTTGTGGATCAGCTTGGGTCTGTCTGAAACTTGGACTTTGTTTCTGATGTCTGCGCTGAGAGATCTGATGCCAAGGAAGTGATGTCTTCACCTTCAGAGGATCACGAGGAGGCTGGCATTATCCACCTGTTCTGGAAGGAAGAGCTGGCAGCATTGACTGATAGAGTTTCATCCACCTTGAATCTGGCTAATGCTCAAATGGAGGAGCAGGGGCCACAGGTCCATCCACTTCTGCAGGGAGTTATCAAGAACATAAGGTCGGAACAGAGCTTTCTCAATTCCTCGCCTATGTGGTTAAAGGTGTGTAAGAGGATGTATGCTCTCTTGGAGAAGGAGTGCATCACGTGGTTCTGCATGCCTAAGGTGCAAGATTTGGCGATCATGGATACTTTAGATTGTAAAGTGGATTCTCATCTGAGGAGTCAGTTTGCAGCGGCTGCTACTGTTGTTCAGTTGGTGGTGTGTGCAGGCCTGATGTCTTGAACCTTTCTCCAGTGGATTCAATCTCTTCCGCCAGAGGATACTTCTGCCCTTTTGGAATCTGACACTGCCTTCTTTTAGGATGCTTTGTATGGTCTAGTCTGCTTGGTGGCTAGAGATATTGCCCTATCAACAGTGACATGGTGTTTGATTTGGCTCCACCACTGGACAATGGATACGTCCTCCAAGTCCAGCTAACTCAACTGGCCTTTAAGGAGAAGTTTCTTTTTGAGGCTGATTTGTAAAAGTTGATGAAAGACTTGGATGAGTCCAAGCCTCATCAACTCCTAGAAGATAGGCCAAAATGGCCTGGAAAGCATAGAGGGTCGTTCTCCTTTGTCTCCACCCGACCATTGCCAGCATGCTGAACTGATTGCAGGGGTTCTCGGGACTCCTGTCATTATCTCCCCTCCAGAATGGGTCCCTCCCATTCAGAAGGGGGCCTATTTCCAGATGCCTTTGGTTGGGGGCAGACTTTACCTTTTCTTCAGAAATGTGCCCGGTTCGCTGAGGGATTGCTATGTGCCAGACACTATTCAAAGCGGCTATGTCCTGGAATGCTAAGAGCCAATCCCAGAGGGCTCAGTCGTCTCCCCTTGTGATTCAGCAGACAAGGAGATGCCATTCAGGTCACATTGGACAAGTTGCTGTGCCTGAATGTGGTGGTACCAGTTTCCCTGGCCGAACAGGGCAAGGGCAGATATTCCATCTATTCCATGGTGCCAAAGAAGGATGGCTCTTCTGGCGCATTCTCGACCTCAAGAGAGTCAATGGTCTTTTACATGCACTGTGCTTCTGTATGGAAACTCTCAGATCTGTGATTCAGGCAGTTCGCCAAAGGGAGTTCCTAGCGTCACTGGATTTAGCTGAAGCATATTTTTCATATCCCAATACAGGTGGATCGTCAGTGATATCTGCATTTTGCCATGCCTGGCTCACATTTTCAGTTTTCTGTCCTTCCTTTTAGTCTTTCCACGTCCCGAGGATGTTCTCAAAGTTTGTGTTGGTGGCAGCTGTTGCACTACAGCACCAAGGGATATGTGTGCACCAGGTCTCTGTCAGAGGCGTCTTGGGTTTTGGCCTGTGCGATGCTCTTTCTAGGAAGTCTCAGCTGGGTGATCATCCTGGGGAAGAGTCAGTTGGAGCCTTCCCAGTCCCTGGAATTCCTGGATTATAGTTCAGTACTCGAATGGGCAGAGCCTTCCTGCCCAAGGAGAGAGTGCAGAATTTGTTGAACGTATTGGCAGTGTTCTGTTCTTAGCAGGCTCCCGTGGTTTTGGATTATCTGCAGCTTTTTATGGCGGCAAAGATTGAGATAGTATCATGAGCGCATGCTCACAGGAGGCTGCTCCTGTAGATTTTGCTAACTCAGTGGTTCCAGAGCTCTCAGGAGTTTAAGCTCAGGCTTCCCCTTCAGCTGGATGTGCGAACCAACTTGTGGTGGTGGCAACAGCCACATCATCTAAAAAATGATCATTTGTGGGTTCTTCTGTTGATGGATGCCAGTCTTACGGGCTGGGGAATCCCTTGTCAAACCGGACAGCTCAAGGCTGTTGGAGCCGAAGGGAGGCAGTGTGGCCTATCAACCATCTAAAAGCAAGGGCCATCCATTCGGCCCTCTTTTGTTTCCAGCCCTTGGTCAATGGCAGGACGATGCGAGTATTCTCGGACAATGCCACAGCAGTGGCATATGTCATTCGGCAAGGCAGCACGAGGAGTGCCAGAATGGCCCTAGGGATGACTTGCTTGATTGTCTGGGCGGAAAAGAACCTCCTAGCTTTATTGGCTCAGCACATTGCTGAAATGGACAATGTGGAGGTAGACTTCCTTATTCATCACTTTGTCATTCTTGGAGAGTAGGAGTTAAGTCAGGAGGCTTTTCAGAAGATTCTCCATCATCGGGGGTTGCCAAAAGATGGATTGGATGGTGACCCAATCCATTTCTAAAGTGTGCCATTTCTTCTGTCAGCAAACGGGGCTGGGTCCGAGGGCATCAATGTCCTTGTTCATCTCTAGCCAAAGCAATGCCTATTGTAGGGGCTTCCTCGCTTGTGAGACATGTACTTTAGTACATGTACATAGAGTGTCATCCAGGTTGGATTTTTCTGGTGATGCCAGATTAGCTGAGGAGACTGTGCTTTGTCATTCTGATGTGGCTCCTGCAGAAACCTCCTCTTCATCTGCCCCCATTTCAGGGCCTGTTTCGTCAGGAACCAATTTATTTAGACAGATTTGTATATCACCTTATCCTACAATCAAAGTGGTCAATTGTCTTGGATGACCCAGCTATTTTCTCGCTCTTGAAAGGAGTCGGCTGACACATAAGAGCTATTCTCCTGTGGTAGTTTCCACTCTGTTCAGTGCCAGGAGAGGCTCTCCCAGCCTGGTATATGTGCGGGTCTTGTGCCTCTTGAGTGTTGGCAGGGTGCACAAAAGCTTGTTCCTGTGGTAAAAAAAAGTACCAGCTCTATTGGCCTTTCTCCAGGAACAAGCAGGAAGTCAGTCCTGTAAACGGGGGTGCTTGTTGTGAAAGTTCCACAATCTTGGCAAAGACAGGAATTTACTTGACTTGCAAAGGATTGTGGGTGTTGTAGTTCAATCACACAAAATCAGCCGTTTAACCAGAATAAATAATTGTAGTTGCTCGAGTGTAAAGCAAAAAAACAGATTTTATTTATGGGGAGTTATTCCCTCGCACAGATATGCTTGGTAACAGGATAATTTCTTCAGGAATTGTATTCAGAAAACAAAACAAATAAGGCAACTGAATTACTTATGCAACAACTTAGTAAAGACCTTGATGGAACAGAAAAGGTCTTTCTTCTAGCCCCTGCTAATAAACTTTCTTAGCAGTGCTGGAATGAAAAATAAACCCAAAAGGAAAATTCTCTTTATCAAAAAAAACAACTTTCTTCCTTTCACACAGTGAAGAACTTTTCTTTCCAAAGTCCCACGTGCACTTGTGCCTGGCTCTAATCACAGGTGCTTAACCAGCTGCAAACCATTGCTGGTCCACTCTCCATGTGGCTCCAACTTTCCCCAAAGCTTTCTCTCAAAGAAACTTTTCTGGGAAGCTAAAAAACGATACAGTTCCTTTTGGTGTTTGATGCTTAACTGAGGATTACTTTAGAACAGCAGCTTAGACAGAGAGCAATCCATGCATTCCACTTTCTCATTTGATATTTCCCCTTGCTCTTGAAATATCATAGGATCACTTTCATACACTGGCTCAGAGGAATTCTCTAACTGATCTCTACCAGGATAGAAACTGTCTCCCTGCTGTCTTCCTTGTGCAAAGCTAGGGAACAGATCATACCTGAGATCACATTGCCATTAGGTTTCCTCTCTGGATATTTTGGCCAGTAGGTAGCAAAGCTTCTGTGCCCAGCTCTCCAGTCAGAATCTCTGGACTTTAGGTCTCTTTTCCCATACCTCCTTAAATATGTATTAGAGCTCCTTCTTTCTGTAGATGCAGCCGTCTCCTTTACAGGTGCTGTCCGAGGGTTCCTGGCTGTATATCTCCAAGCCTCTGGTTTCTTCCAGTACAATGAAGAATGCTTGCCCCAGGAATCTCTCCCAGCACACGTACTGCCTTGGGCTCCTTTCTTAGACCTCCTGCACGTCTTGCTGTTCTTCCTTCTGTGTTCTCTTTTCTCTTGCTGTTGCCCTTGCTGTTCTCTTTGCTGCTCTCCTTGCTGTTCTTCCTTCTGTGTTCTCTTTTCTCTTGCTGTTGCCCTTGCTGTTCTCTTTGCTGCTCTCCTTGCTGTTCTCTTTGCTGTTTCTCCTCTTGCTGTCTGAAGAATTTCTTCTTCCTTTAAAGTGCCTAGATGGACTCTCCACCCTAGCACAGTCCAGGTGTTCTGAATCAAGCCCTGCCCTAGGAGATGGGTGATTAGGGATTACATCATTGCTTCTCTGATTAGCACACGTTTCCCTATTTCAGCTCTCCTAGAGGCTTTCTGTAAACCAGTGCATTCTGGGTCTGGTAGTTTTTTAGGTAAACACTCTGTTTTAGTGCCTTTACCAGCCAGTACAGGTTGCTTATTCAGAGCCAATTCACCTCTTGTATTATTTCTCCCTGAACTATGATAAGCTTCCTTATCACAGTCCTCACTTATGGATGATGTCGGCGCCTATGGAGGCCACACGGAGCATTTCCCCAGCTTTCAAAGAAAGCCTTTGGGAATGCCACCACGCATGCATGATCCCCTTCCTGCCCAAGGGTGCCATCTTGATCAGTCTCCCTTTTTCCGTGGAGCCCTTCGGACGCGCGTCATGTACCTCAGAAAAAGTCTTCAACATTTCTCTCTCTAATGTTTTCCGGTCCTCTTCCCGCCATCCCCAGTGCCCTTGCTTTGGCAGTGGGCCCCGAGACTTGTTGTTTTTCATTTTTTCTTGACCAGCACATTTTTGTGCCCTTTTCAACCTCTGGCCAAGCCTAAAGTCTTCGACCTTGCATGGATTCTTTTTGCCCCTATGGCCTCTGGTTTCAAAAAGTGTGACAGATGCTCCAAGAATATGTCGCTCACAAACATCCTTGACTGTTGTCTTAGGTGCCTAGGAGCTGACCACAGTCCAGAGCTCTGCTCCCTTTGTAAAAAGATGTCCTCCAAGGCCAACCAGAGCCGTAAGCAGAAACTGGACCACATTTTCTGTAAGGCAGCCCCGGTATTGGCAGTAGCTTCCCGCTCCACCGACCTTCAGCTTCTGGGGTCTCCTGTGGAGCCTCCGCGGCCCCGGCACCACTCTGAGCAAGGGTCCCCCGAAAGGGAGCGGAAGAAGAAGAAGGCCTCGAGGACCCTGTTGGGGGCTCTGGACAAGCTTGAGCATTCTCGCACTCGGTCCCTCAGCCCTCCTCGGCAGTCCCACAAGTCTGAGAGGGAGCGGCCTCAAAAGGTACCTTGTATGGCTATGGAGGCCTCTGGCAATGGCACCCAGTCTCCAGAGGGTCATCCTGGCAAGGACCCCCTCTCCTCCTTGACTCACGACCCAGTCACCCTGGCATCGGCGTCGCAGGGCCCCACTACCGAGTGGGAGGCCTGAATGCTGGCACTGGAGCACATTTCTGCCTTCCTTGCTGCCCAGCAGGTGCTGGTACAGGCCCCGCTGACACGTGCCATGAGACCTCGAGGGTGATGCCTGTGATGGCTCCCCAGACTGCTGTGACAACCCCCGAGTGCCAGGGGCCTCGTGAGGGATCCTGGCAGAGGTCTCGATCTCCATCCCGGTCTTTGGGTGCAAGATCTTCTTGAGCTAGCACCTCTGGCTCCAGGCGGGCTTCACCCTCGGGAGCCAGCGCAAGGCACAGGCTATGCTTGAGCAACCTAGCTCCGAGTCTTCCTCAGAATTTTCGGGCTGGGAGTCCAAAAGTGGCACTTCCCCTGAATCCCGGGCTCATTGGGACCTCCCCTCGGATCTGTCCTGCCGGTTCAGAAGCGGAACATGGCTTGAGCCCTAGCACTCTCCATGCAGTCCAAGGAGGAGCTCCGTGTGGAAGAACTTGATATTTTACAATACGAGGCTTCGCCGAGGGAATCCCTCATGGTCCCGGTTCCGCCCATCCTAACCTGGCTGCTCCTCCGCATGTGAGAGATGCCTGCATCTATTCCCATTGTCAGCAAATGCCTGAACAGCATGTACAGGGTCCAGCGAGGGCCCGGCTTCTGGAAGGCCCAGCTTCCTCATATCTTGATCGTGATTGAGTCCGCCATGTGGAAGCAAAAGAGCCCAAAAACTCACTCCTCGGTCCCACTGGGTAGGAAATCTCAACAAGTACCTGGTGTGGGAGAGGTTCAAAATGCTCTCCCTTGGCACCTTGCTGCCCTTCCTCCGGCAGGGCGACTGGCTATGCTTCTTGGACCTTTGGGATGCATACGCTTACATCCTTGTCCATCCCAAGCACAGGAAATACCTGCGTTTCAGGGTGCAAGGGAATCATTATCAATACAGAGTGCTTTCTTTTGGCCTGGCATCCGCCCCATGAGTGTTCACCATATGCCTCGTGGTGGCCACGGCTCATCTTCGATTGCAGGTTACCTTTGTCTACCCCTATCTAGATGACTGGCTTGTTACAGGAGAGATGGCGGATGAGGCACAGCGGGCCACGGCCCGCACCGCCCACCTCGAGCACCTCGGTTTCGTGGTCAATTACCTGAAGTCTCACCTCACTACAGCACAATCCCTGGAGTTCATCGGCGCGTGCCTCGACACTCAGCGGATGACAATCTTCATTCACCAAGACAGAGCAGACCACCTCATCGCTCTGGCATCCACGGTCCAACGCCATGATGCAGTTTCGGTCTGAGTGATGCTCTGTCTCCTCGGCCATATGGCCTTGATGGTTCATATCGTCCCCGACACCTGGCTGCACATGCAGGTGGCACAGTGGTGCCTTCGGGCCCAGTGGTTTGAGGCAACAGGTCACCTCAGAGATACCTTCTCGGTCACTCCTCTACTCACCGAGTCCCTCGACTGATGGCAGGACACCCGGAACCACCTCCGAGGCATGCTGTTCCAGGCCCCACAACACAACGTGGTCTTGACCACAGAAGCCTCACTCATTGGCTGGGGAGCCCATTGCGGTGAGTTCCACATGCAGGGGACTTGGACCTGGGAGGAGTCCCGGCAGCCGATCAACCTTCTCGAACTCCGGGCGGTCCTCCTCGCACTCCAGGCATTCAGGCACCATGCTCACCACCGGGTGTTGCTCATCCAGATGGACAACCGAGTAGCAATGTTCTATATGAATAAGCAAGGGGGCACCGGCTCTTACAACCTCTGCCTGGAGGTGGTAGCCCTTTGGACCTTTGTGGTTCACCAGGGCATAACCCTATGGGCCACCTATCTCCCAAGCCAGGACAATGTCCTGGCATAAAGGTTAAGCAGACTCCTCCAGCCACACGAGTAACAACTCTGCTTGCAGAAGGCTCAGTGGCTGTTCTGCCTTTGGGGGACTCTGGTCCTAGACCTCACCAGCCCAGTGAACTCGCAGCTCCCACGGTTTTGTGGCTCGGTTCCCCACCTGAACAGGGAAGCCCACAATGCCTTCCCCTGCCGTGGACACACTGCCTCCTGTACACGTTTCCCCCCACTCCGCTCATATTGTGGACTCTCCTCAGACTACAGTGGGACAAGGGCCTCTGTGATCCTCGTGGCCCCGTAATGGCCTCAACAGCCCTGGTTCCCGCTGCTGCTCAGTCTCTCATCGGAGTCTCCAGTTCCGCTGGGGAATGCACTGGGCTTGTTGATGCAGGAGGAATGAACTTGAAATCCTTATCCCTCATGGCTTGGCGGCTGAATGGGTTGCTCTAGCCCCCTTTATCTCCCAGTGGAGGTTGAGGACATAATACTGGCCTTCTTTAGGGACTTGACTAGGAGGACTTATGCCTTTAAATGGCGTCAGTTCTCGGTGTGGTGCTTGGAGATATGGGCCGACCTGTTCTCTTGCCCCACACACTTGGTCCTGCAGTACCTGCTCCATCTCTTGCAGGTGGGCTTGAAATCCATCTCAGTCAGGGTCCACCTGAGTGCCTTCTCGGCTAACCACCACTCTGTCAGGGGTGGACCTCTCTCGTGTCAACCACTGGTTTCCTGCTTCATGCACGGGCTGCTGCTTTCCAAGCCCCCCATCCGACTGCCTCCGGCAGAGTGGGATCTCAACATCGTCCTCACACAGCTGACTCAGCCGCCCTTTGAGCCAATGGAATCCTGCTCGCTTCGACATCTTTCCTGGAAGGTGGTTTTTCTAGTGGCTCTCACCTTGGCCTGGAGGGTCAGTGAGCTTCAGGCTCTGATGGCCATTGCCCCTTATATGAAATTCAACGGGAACCAGGAAGTTCTCTGAATGCACCCCAAGTTCCTCCCAAAAGTTCTCTTTGATTTCCACCTCAACCAGGAGATAGTACTGCTGACCTTCTCTCCGAAACCTCACACTAATCAGGCATCGGTGATTCTCCATACCCTTAACTGCAGGAGGGCTCTCTCCTTCTACCTGCAGCGTATGCAGCTTCACTGCTGGTCTGAGTGACTTTTCGTCTCCTACGACCCTGCCCGCATGGGGCTTACGGTCACTAAGCAGACCCTCTTCATCTGGGTGGCGGATTGCATCGCCTTCGCCCAGGCTCAGGGAGGGCTGCCCCTGGACTGCCGAGTCACAGTGCACGATGTTCATGTGAGGGCGGCATTGGTGGCCCATCTGTGCTCTGTGCCGCTGGCGGACATCTGCCGAGCCATAACTTGGTCCTCGGCTAACACCTTCGTGACACAATACTGCCTGGAGAGGGAGTCCCATCGGGACGCTGCCTTCGGCCAGTCTGTACTCCGTAATCTGTTTGAGGTTTAAGCAACTCCTACCCTCCGACCCTTCTTCTGCAGTTACCAGGAGCGTGGTCTTCCGGGGACCCGGGGTCCTCAGGCTGTTTCTGGTTACCAGTGACTGCTCATGGCTCGCCGTGGCATTTTTCTACATGTCCTCGGTAGCCTGTAGCTGGGGATTCCCATATGTGAGGACTGACTTTCTGCTTGTTCCTGGAGAAAGCATAGTTACTCACCTGTAACAGGTGTTCTCTAGGGAAAGCAGGAGTAAGTCCTCACAACACACCTACCTCACTTGGAGTTGCCCACTATTCTTGGTATTTTTTTGTCTTTGCCTGAGTTATGTCATCTGACTGATTAAGATGGCACCCTTGGGTGGGAAGGGGACAACGCATGCATAGTGGCATTCCCAAAAGGTTTCTTTGAAAGCTGGGAAAATGCTCCGCGCAGGCTCCGTCAGTGCCGACGTCACCCATATGTGAGGACTGATTCCTGCTGTCCCTGGAGAACACCTGTTACAGGTGAGTAACTACGCTTTCTGCAGGATGGTCTGGGAAAGGGCCTTTCCCTTAACTCCCTGAAAGTTCAGGTGACAGCTTTGTCCTCTTTCAGGGGTTCGGTGGCTGGCTAGTTTTTAGCTTCACATTTAAATGTTTTATGTGTTTTATTCAAGGGGTTCGGCATCTGCATCTTCCCTTCCTGGGATCTCTGTCTAGTGCTCAGGGCCCTGGGGCACAGCCCTTTGAGCCTTTGCAGCATGTTGCTCTTAAGGATTTAGCTCTAAAGACTGTTTTCATGGTCGCGATTTGTTCGGCAAGACAAAATTACAAGCTTCAGGCTCTTTCTTGCCGGGATCCATATCTGTCTTGAGGCAGTTTCTCCAAATGGGTTAATTTTGCGCATGACATGACAGGGTATGTGGAGGATGATCTCAGTCTCTCAAATTTACTGCTATTGCTCGGTGTGTGCCAAAGAGAGCTTCCTTTTGGAGTTCGTAAGATGTAACATGTATGGGCAGTTTGTCAAGATGTTCTTGGAAATTCTTTATCAAGCCTGTGGCTCCCAGTACAATGGGAAATATTTATTTTTATCTTTCTGCCACATTTTCTCAGTCTCTGATTGCATTTCTTAGTACTTTTGCCACTCCATACATTTCACAGACTAATCACTTGGAACCAATACCTCCTATTCTCCAGGACCAAGCAGGAAGTCAGTCCTCACATATGGGTGATGTCAGGGCCGACGGAGGCCTTGTGAGGAGCATTTCCCCAGCTTTCAAGGAAAGCCTTTGGGAATGCAGCACACATGTGCAGTCCCCTTCCCGCCCAAGGCTGCCATCTTGCTCAGTCTTTCTTTTTCCACGGAGCCCAATGGACGTGAGTTCGTGTCACCCAGGAAAAGCAAATTTTTTTCTGTGATTTTCGCTTTTTCTTATCCGGTTCGACGCCGATTCCTCTTCCCGCCTGGGCTCGGTACACCGGTATCGGGTCCGGAATTTCTTTTTTCGTTTTTTGTCCTTCGTGACTAGCGTTCGTGCCTTTTTTGTTATTTTCACTGGCAGCCCGGTCTTTTATTTATTTATTTTTATTTATTTATTACATTTTCTTTTATACCGCGCTATTTAAGATCAGTGCGGTTTACAATAAACATTAAATCTACACATCTCAGTTTAGTGATTTGTGCTTACAATAAACAGGTAAAAATAACTTGGGTATACAATAAACATGTTTCTTAACAGGGAGAACATGATAACTATATACAAGCCAGTTAATGACCTTGCAGGGGCCCTTTTTCCCCCCGATGGCTGCCAGAGGGTTCAAAAAATGTGATCGGTGCAAGAAACTTATGTCTCTCACCGACACATATGACTGCTGCCTCCGATGCCTCCGGGCCGACCATGACCCGTGCGGCAAAATGTCAAAGGCATTTCGGAGCCGTCTGCATCAACATGAAATAATTTTTTCAGAGTCCGCGTCCGGCCGGGCCTGGACTTCGTCAGAGGCCTCGACATCTCAGGAGTCTGACCCCGAGTGCCGTCGTGGTTCCTCTGAGAGGGGGTCTCCCACCCGGGAGCAAAAAAGGAAGAAAAAGCTCGGGAGGGTGGCGTCATTGGAGGCCCCAGGGTCCTTGAGGGCCAGGTCGCGTAGCCCTGACCGCCGCCCCGGGCTCTCGGAGTCGGAGAGGCTTTCCAAACTACCTCGCATGGAGCCGGAGTCCCCGATTCACGTAAGTTCTGTTGTCCTCGTGGACTCTCCTCCGGGAGAACCGACGTCGGGCCTGACGCTGTCGGGGCCCGAGTCGGGGGGCTGCTGAGTCTCCTGAGCTTGGACTCAGACTGACGGCATTGGAGAGCAGCTTGGCTGCCTTCATAGAACAGCAGTGGGTGCTGATCGCCGGTCTGACCGGTGCATCTGCCCCAACCACTGGGACCTCAACGTCTAAGTTGACCCCAGAGGCCGAGCTGATCCTCAAGTCCATCAAGTCTCGAGTTGATCCTTGGTCAAGGTCCCCCTCGACTTCCCGTGTGGGGCCAAGGTTGTTGACGCCGGTGCCCTCAGCGTCGGAGCAGGTGGCACCAAGGCCCACACGGCTGGAACCGCTCAACTCCTCCTCCTCGGAGTCGGCGTGGGAGACGGAGGACGAGGAGTCTCCTGACACCTTCCAGACCAGGTGCATCCCTTAAGCCTTGGAGAAGGTCCCCCCCGGAGGATACCCGGTTCTTGGACTTCGTGAGGGACATGGCCAAGGCTTTGGCATTCCCTGTGGACGCCAAGGAGGAGCCTCGAGCTGAGGAGCTCGATGCCCTCCAGTATGATTTTCCTCTGAAGGAATCCTTTACTGTACCGGATCCTCCGATGCTGGAATGGCTGCTCTTCCGTATGTGGGAGGCACTGGCCTCGGCGCCGGTTCTTAGCAAACAGGTCGATTCTATTTATCGAGTCCGTAAGAACCCTGGGTTCCAAAAGGCGCAGCTACCGCAGAATTCCATGGTTGTCGAATTGGCCATGCACCGCCTGAAGAGTCAGAAGATCCACTCCTCAATGCCCCCCGGCCGGAAGGCCCATAACCTGGATGCCCTCGGTAGAAAGTGCTTCTAGGGCTCTATGCTATCTTGCCGTGTCCAGACGTACCAGTTGTACATAAGCATGTACTTAAGGGACCTGGCAAAGGAGATTGCCAGGTTCTCAGCTGGCCGCTCTGAGGAACCCTTGCAGAGGTTCAAAGCCTTGTCGACAGGGATCTGAGAGTGCTCAAAGTTTATCTCTCGAGCTGCCTATGATGGCTTCGAGGCTTTGGCCCGGGTAGCCGCAGCCGGCATCGGTGCACGCCGTCAGGCCTGGCTACAGTCATCGAAACTAGAGTCATGGGTGAAGGACAAGTTGGTCGATGTCCCATGCCGAGGTGACAACCTATTCAGTAAGCCCATGACTGAAAAAGCTGCAGAAATCGACACTGAGACTCTCACCAGGACAAGGCTGTCCAGAAAGACTTCTGCCCCTTCTCAAAAAAAGAAGGGCTCAGGAAAGAAGCCCTTTTTCCCGAGGAAGGGTGCTGCCTACAAATCCTACCCTCAGTATCAGGCCTCTCCAGCTCCCCAACAGGGCCAGCAGGCCAAGGGGCAGGGGCATGGGCCCCGTAGGCAGAAGACCCCCAAGCCGCCAGCTCCGGCTCCTCCACAGCAGGGAGCGGGTTTTGACTTCCACAGCAAAGCATCTCCACCGCCGGTGGCTCCACTCAGCACAGGGGGTCGGCTGACCCTGTACGCCTACAGATGACCAGCCATCACAGGGGATACCTGGGTACTGAGCATAGTCCAAAAGGGCTACATGCTCCACTTCCACCAGCTACCCCCCTCCTACTATCCAGAGGAGCCTCGAAGACTCCCTCTACACAGGAACCTCCTCCTTCAGGAGTTGGCAAGTCTTCTAAAGGAACAGGCGGTGGAACTGGCGTCTCACTACCTGACAGGGCAAGGCTTCTACTCCAGGTACTTCTTGGTACCAAAAAGGACAGGAGGCCTGCGGCCTATCCTAGACTTGTGAAACCTAAACAAGTTTCTGGAGAGGGAAAAGTTCAAGATGCTTACCCTTGGGATACTGCTACCCTACCTCCAGGAGGGAGACTGGCTATGCTCCTTAGACCTAAAGGATGCTTATACTCACATCCTCATTCATCCAGACCACAGACAATATCTCAGATTTGTGGTGGGAGGAAACCATTTTCAGTACAGGGTACTTCCCTTTGGCCTAACCTCTGCCCCCAGGGTTTTCACCAAATGCCTGGTGATGGTGGCGGCTTATCTCAGGAATCAGGGAATTTTTGTCTTCCCATACCTGGACGACTGGCTCATCAGGGGCCAGTTTGTCCAGGAGGCTCGACAAGCCACTCTTTGCACTGTCTCTTTTCTTCAGCATCTGGGCTTTGTCATAAACTACGCAAAGTCCATTTTGCTCCCCTCTCAGAACCTAGACTTTATAGGGGCATGCTTAGACACCCTTCAGGCAAGAGCTTACTTGCCCGAAGACAGGGCCCACAGACTGATAGACTTGGCCAACCAGTTCCAAAGAAAGTCTCATGTCTCTGCCAGGCACTACCTGCAGCTCCTGGGCCACATGGCAACCACGGTACATGTGACTCCGAATGCCTTTTAGCACATGCGGGCTGCTCAATGGTGCCTCAGAGATCAGTGGACGCAGGCCACAGGCAACCTCCGAGACAAAGTAAAGGTGTCCAAACCACTTTTGGACTCCTTGCAGTGGTGTCTGCATCTCCCAAACCTTCTCAGGGGGGTACCTTTTCAGGATCCAGCACACACAAGGTTGCTGACGACCGATGCTTCCTTAAAGGGCTGGGGTGCACATTGCCAGGGCACGTGCATTCAAGGCCTCTGGTCTCCTCGAGAAGCCACGCAGCAAATCAATCTTTTGGAGCTGCGAACAATCCGCTTAGCTCTGCAGACTTTTTCTCATGCCCTCTCTTACCAGTCTGTCATAGTTCAGACGGACAATCAGGTGGCAATGTTTTATTTGAACAAAACAAGGGGGCACGGGGTCCAGGCTCCTATGTCAGGAGGCACTGGCCCTTTGCTCCTTTGCAGTCAAACAAGGCATGTTTCTCAAAGCAGTTTATCTACCTAGTCAGGAGAATGTCCTAGCAGACAAGCTAAGCAGGATTCTCCAGCCTTACGAATGGCAGTTGAATCTATTGGTGGTCCAGCAGATCTTCCTCCACTGGGGACTTCCATCCATCGATCTCTTTGCAAGTCCACAAAACCGTCAGTTGCCCAGGTTTTGCTCTAGACAGCCGCATGCCCTGAGGATGGCAGCAGATGCTTTTCTGATCTCTTGGTCTACGGGCCCCCTGTATGCGTTTCCTTCCATACCCCTGATGGCCCAAACTCTGTTCAAGATTCTCCAGGACAAGACCTCGGTGATTCTGATAGCCCCCGGATGGCCGAGGCAGCCGTGGTTTCCACTTCTGCTGCAGTTGGCGGTGGAAACTCCATTCCCTCTGGGGTTGCAACACTATCTCCTGTCTCAAGATCAGGGTTCCCTTCTGCACCCCAATCTCAGGTCCCGCAATCTGATGGCCGGGTTGCTGAAAGGATAGTGCTAGCTCCCTTACTTCTACCTAAGGAGGTTGAGGATGTGGTCTTGGCCTCTAGGAGGCAATCCACCAGAAAGTCCTATGCCCTCAAGTGGTGTAGGTTTACGGTATGGTGTGCTCAGCTCAATGAAGATCCTTTCTCTTGCCTTGTGCCAGTAGTACTGCAGTATCTACTTCACCTGTCAGACCTAGGCCTTAAGTCTAACACTGTTCGGGTCCACCTCAGTGCTCTGTCAGCGCACCACTCACCGGTGGAAGAACAGTCTCTGTCAGTTCACCCCTTGGTGTCCCGATTTCTCAGAGGTCTGCTTCTACTCAAGCCTCTGGTTCGTCCACCGGTGAATGAGTGGGATTTGAACGTGGTCTTGCAGCAACTTACTCGACCATCGTTTGAGCCGATGGCTACTTGCCATTTGCCCTTCCTCTCTTGGAAAGCACTCTTCCTGGTGGCTCTTACCTCAGCCAGACGTGTGAGTGAACTACAAGCTCTGGTTTCTGATAGACCGTACACACGGTTCTATAGGAACAGGGTGGCCCTAAGGACCCATCTGAAGTTCCTTCCAAAAGTGGTCTCCTCTTTCCACCTCAACCAGGAGGTGGTTCTTCTGACCTTCTTTCCCAGGCCGCATACCAGCTGGGCTGAAACAGTCTTGCATACCCTGGACTGTAAGAGGGCGTTGTCTTTTTACATAGAACGTATGCGGGGGCATCGAAGGGCTACTCAGCTCTTCATCTCCTTTGACCCTAATAAGATGGGGTTACCTGTCTCCAAGTGTACATTGTCCACTTGGGTAGCAGATTGTATCGCTTGGGCATATAGGGCAGCCGACCTCCTCTTGCAGGGTCGAGTCATGGCCCACCATGGCAGGGCGAAAGCCGCATCAGTAGCTCATCTCTGTTCTGTTCCGTTGGCAGACATCTGCCGGGCCGCAACTTGGTCTTAAGCCAGACTTTTGCAGCCCATTACTACCTGGAGAGAGTCCCAAAGGGACAGTGCTTTCGGACAGGTGGTACTCTGTAATCTCTTTGAGGTTTAGGCAACTCCTACCCTCCGGCCCTTGTGTTGGGCTACCATACGGGGGCGTTCTCAGAGGATATTCTTATCACGAATGCTGAGGCTCTTGAGAGGGAGCCATTTTTTCAGCTTAGGGTTCCCGGTAGCCTAGAGCTGGGGAGTCCCATATGTGAGGACTGACTTCCTGCTTGGTCCTGGAGAAAGAGTAGTTACTCACCTGTAACAGTTGTTCTCCAAGAGCAGCAGGAATCAGTCCTTACAACCCTCCCTCCTCCCCTGGAATTGCAGTCATATCATTCATTTTGATTTTTTGCTGTCTTTTAGCTGTGTCATCAGATTGAGCAAGATGGCACCCTTGGGCGGGAAGGGGACTGTGCATGCGCACTGCATTCCCAAAGGCTTTCCTTGAAAGCTGAGGAAATGCTCCGCACGAGGGCTCTGTTGGCGCCGACGTCACCCATATATGAGGACTGATTCCTGCTTCTTCTGGAGAACACCTGTTACAAGTGAGTAACTACTCTTTATCAATGCTATTCTGGTGTTTTTCTCCTTTACCACCGTGTCAGGTTTCCTTGCATCCAGTTTCTTATCTGTCGGAATGGGAATGTCCCAGGTGATCATAACCTCTGTCGGCAGTTTCTCCAAATGGATTAGTTTTGTACATACCATGACAGGCGTGAACCTCACTTCTAAGCCAGGGGAGTATGATCTCAGTCTCTCACATCTACTGCTAAGGCTCAGCATAATACTTGTATTGTGCCAAAGAGAACCTCCTGCTGGAGTTTGTAAGATGTAACATGTATGTGTAGTTTGTCAAGATGTACTTGGAAATTCATTATCAAACCGGTGGCACCCAACACAATGGGAAATATTTCTGTATTTTTCTGCCACATTTTCTTGTTCTCTGACTGCATTTCCTGGTATTTCAGGATCTTCTGCCTCTCCACGCAATTCACAGAGTAATCGCTTGGAACTGACACCTCTATTATCAATGCTGTTCTGGTGTTTTTCTCCTTAACCACTATATTCGGCTTCCTCACATCCAGCTTTTTATCGGTCAGAATGGGAGTATCCCAGGTGATCATAACCTCCTCATTCTCATTAATTCCCTTAGGGTCATGATCCCAGTACTTTTTGGACACAGTGATGCTGTAGTGTTTACAGAATTTCCAATGGATGAGGCGCGCTACTTTATTATGTCTTTCTGTATAGAAATTTTCTGCCATCAGGACTTCACAGCCACCTATGAGGCGAGTCATCATTTTGAGATCTTTCTTATAGAATCGACATATGTCTGTATTACCAGTTTTTTCAATGCTTGCTCTAAACCATCTTGTCCATAAGCCGCTATCCTGGGTTGCAACTATCAACCTTTCATCCTTTGGATTCAGTTCACCCCTCCTTAACCATTCATGTGTCCATTCTTGGCCAACAAAGGGTTCCAACAAACAAGGAAAGACAAGTGGCAGATGCACAAATACAGTGGGAAATATAGTAACACTCTGTGTTTGTTGATCTAATTCCTTGAAGATCTAATTCCTTGAAGAGTTTTTTTTCTTGTTTTACAAATTTTGTTACTGCTTCCCTGTGCATGCGTGTGGATTTTCATCCATTCCTTCTAGTTGTCAGAACGCTTGTCCAGGTTTGATGATGGAGACAGATTCTGGTCGTTTACTCTCATATTACAGCACTTTTTGCATATTTGGATCTGAGGATGCAGTTAAGTAGGTCTAGAGGCCTATGATAGTAGCTCTGTAGGTGTAATCAATCTCTGCGTCGTAGCCCTCCTTCAGCTCTAGAGATGTACAGTCTTGCCATACATTTATTCTTGTAAATCATTTCATGGGCATGGAGGAGTTTTCGTGTTTGCACATCCAGTTTTTCAAGATCTTTAAGAGGATAGTCCACTACACCAAAGCTGTATGAAGGTACAGCAAATGCCAACTGATTGATGGCATGTATCTTATTGCATGATGTTAAAACACTTTCAGTGATGGCTTGTATCTTATTCCATGATGTTAAAGCACTTCAGGTTTTAAGAAGTGCACCAAGTTTGGCGGTACCATCTCTGTCACCGACACCCATGAGTGGTGTCTTAAATGTTTAGGTCCTGACCACTCCATTTTGGAGTGTATGGCTTGTGCCATGATGTCCAAGAGGGGTCGACAAAACAGGGCTGCTAAGCTCAGCACCCTTTTTCCCTCCGATGCAGCCTCTGTGGCATCGATGTCTTCCAGGGCTTCGTCTTCCTCCCATGGATCTCAGGTAACTAAACATAAGTCCAGCTGGTCCTCAAAGGGTAGATCTCCTTCTAAGCATTGAGATGCCTCTGGCGTTGCCCTTGAGGGTTCTGTACCTGCAAAATTGCCCGGGCGGGAGGCTTAGGCTTCCAAAGCATTATCGGGGCTCCAGGATGTTCTAGAGGCCTCAACCTCGGCAGAACTACTGGTGCCATGCTCTGGGGTACCGGCTGTTTTCTCCGGTACCGATACCCAGGCATCGGCAGCGTCGATAGACCAGAGGTTCCTGGCGATTGAACGCAGTCTGGTGGCTCTCCCTGCGACATCGACATCCTCGGAACCGCGTCAGACAGTTCAGCCGGTACCGGCACTGGCTCCGGCATTGGTACTGGTACCGATAGCATCAGCATCAACATCGGTGTCTGCATTGCCGGCACCCAGTCAAGCCATGCCTACCGGTACCGATTACCCCCAGTACCGACTTTGGTCGGTACGGGTATCGGGCTCTACAAGAGCATACGGACAGAAGGTCCTTTGAATCCTCGGAGGAGTCTGAGGATTCTGACAGTTCTGTCGGTACCGGAATACTTCTCCCCGAGGAGCCTTCCTCTCCCAAACGTAGGATGTCTCCTCCAGAAGATATCTCCTTTCAGGATTTATCAGGGAGGTGGCTCGAGGTCTGTCCATTACTGTGGCTCCTGAGACAGAGCCCAGGGCAAAGGAGTTGGAGATTCTACAATATCCCAAAGCTCCTAAGGAGGCAGCTACCTTGCCTATCCATGAGATTTTACATGATCTCATGTTGAGAATGTGGGAAACCCCCCTTACCACCTCTCCTCACTCCCATCGACTGGATACCATGTATCGGGTTCCTCCGTGTCCTGGTTTCCAGAAGACTCAGCTGCCTCACCACTCTATTGTAGTGGAGTCAGCTATGAGAAGGATCAGGAGTGCAAAGAGGCATGCCTCTAATCCTCCAGGACGTGAGTGTAGAACTTTGGATGCCTTTGGACGTCGTACTTTCCAGGCTTCCATGCTTTCTGCCAGGATCAGTTCCTATATCTTATATATGGGAATGTTCCTTAAGGAAGTCACAGGAGATTTAGAGGTTTTGAGCCCTCTTCCTGAAGATAAGAGGCAGGATTTTCTCACACTGGTTAAACATGCCCAGGATGTTTCTAAATTTGTCAATCGTGCAGCTTTTGACTGTTTTGAGTGCCTAAGCAGAACCTCTGCCATTGCCATAGGAGCACATAGAATTGCCTGGCTCCAGGCATCCGATTTGGAGCTCTGGGTGCAGGACAAACTGGGCAATATTCCTTGTACAGGTGAGAATCTATTCGGCAAAAATTGGCAAGAAAAGGCCAATGAGTTGGATGCTGATAACTCCACTTTGGATAGATTATCCAAAGCCACAGCTGATCCTGCAAGGAAGAAATCCTTCAAGAAACCATTCTTTTCCAAAAAGAAGAGGTTTTATCCCTCTTATCAGCAGGGACGTTCTGCAGGTCAGCCTGTCCAGAAGACTCAGCAACCACCTAAACAAAGGAAAGCAAAGAGTGCTAAACCTCAACTGTCTCAGCAGTCTCAGCCTCTACAAGGCCTTTGACTTACATCTAGAGAACTTAGTCTTCCTGACCCTCAATGGGCAAGAACCTTCCACCATTCCAGGAAGGTTGTGTCACTTTGCCCCCAGATGGGGGCAAATAACAGCAGAACATTGGACTCTTTCCATTATAAGAGAGGGGTACAAGCTTCACTTCCTCTGCATGCCCCCTCCCACAATGGTAAGACAGTTCAATTCTCAGACTTCTCTCATCAACCTGTTAGATCAAGAGGTCACCATGCTTCTTGCCCAAGGGGCAATAGAAGAGGTACCCATTCCTCAACAGGGTACAGGGTTTTACTCCCCCTATTTCCTTATCCCAAACGAAACAGGAGGACACAGACCCATTTTAGATCTCAGAGAATTGAACAAATTCCTGTTCAAGGAGAAATTCAAGATGATTTCTCTGGGAACCCTCCTGCCGTAACTTCAGAGTCAGGATTGGCTTTGTTCTCTAGATCTCAAGGATGCGTACACTCATGTTCTCATCCATCCAACTCACAGAAGGTTCCTTCGGTTCCTTTTTCAAGGAAAGCACTACCAATACAGGGTGCTTCCTTTTGGCCTGGCCTCAGCACCAAGGGTGTTTACGAAATGCATGGCTGTGGTAGCAGCATTTCTTCGCACTCTGGGAATATTCGTTTTCCCCTACTTAGACGACTGGCTCATTCAAGCCCCATCAGAGTCAGAGGCCAGGATTTCTCTATCTTGCACAATGCGTATCCTGCAGTATTTGGGTCTGGTCATAAACATCCCAAAATCCAACCTAACTCCCACTCAATCTCTAGAGTTCATAGGAGCTGCTTTGGATACCAGGAAAGCAAGGGCCTATCTCCCCCAGACCCGTTGCCTTCGCATGGTGCAATTAGCCTCTCAAGCAGTGCTAAGGCCTCATCTCACTGCTCGAGAAATGTTACAACTGCTAGGCCACATGGCTTCTACCGTGCATGTGGTCCCTTATGCTCGCCTCCATATGAGAGCAGCCCAGTGGACTTTATCCACTCAATGGACCCAGGCATCAGGGTGCCTGTCAGACAAAATAGCAAACACAAATCGCCTTATTTTGTCCCTCCAATGGTGGCAGTCCACTCAAAATCAGTTGCTGGGGTCCCCATTTCAACAACCTTCACCCCAAGCAACTCTCACAACAGAGCTCATCTGCAAAACCTCTCCACCCAAGGCACCTGGACTCCACAGGAGACTCATTTACACATCAATCTTCTAGAGCTCAGAGCAATCTTCCTTGCTCTTCGGGTGTTCCACACTCTGCTCAGCTACAAGACAGTCCTCATTCACACGGACAATCAAGTAGCCATGTTCTATGTGAACAAGCAAGGAGGAACAGGCTCTCTGTTGCTTTGCAACGAAGCTTTGCGACTATGGGCCCTCGCCAGAGAGCATCAGATTCATCTCCTGGCAGTATAGCTTCCAGGTATCCAAAACTCTTGGGCAGACAGACTCAGTCGAGTTCTGCTTCCTTCCACACGAACGGTCTCTACATGCAGACCAGGTAGCCAAGATTTTTCAAATTTGGGGAACCCCGGACATAGACCTCTTTGCAAGTCCATTGAATGCCAAACTTCCCCAGTTCTGTTCCAGCATTTCGGCTCAGGGCTCTCAGGCCAGGGATGCTTTCCTCCTTCATTGGGGTCAAGACTTCCTTTATGCCTTTCCACCCATTCCCCTGATTCCCAAAACCCTATTCAAGCTTCAGAGAGACAGAGGCCGTATGATTCTCATAGCTCCACATTGGCCACGGCAAATGTGGTACCCTCTGCTTCTACATCTCTCTCAAGCTCCCTCTCTGGAGTTAGGGTCTGCTCCAGATCTCCTGTCTCAGGAGGATGGAATGTTATGGCATCCCAATCCCCAGTCTCTGCATCTCAGGGCTTGGTTGCTGAAGGCCTAGATCTCCATGATCTTAACCTTTCTCAGCAAGTAAAGGATATCCTTTATGCTTCTACAAGACGGTCTTATGCTTTCAAGTGGAAAAGGTTTACCATATGGTGCTCGCAGAAGGGTCTTACTCCAGTAATGATTCCAGAGGTATCGCAAGGGGGCTATCTCCTTCATTTATCCAATGTAGGACTTAAAACTAACTCAGTAAGGGTCCATTTAAGTGCTATTGCAGCTTCTTTCAAGCCTTTAAATGGACAACCTATTTCCTCCCATCCTCTTATAACAAGATTTATGAGAGGCCTTCTTCTAACTAAGCCTCCCATTAAGCCACCACCGGTGGCATGGGACTTAAACCTGGTTCTTGGCCAGCTTATGAAGCCACCTTTCGAACCCCTGGCTACTACCTCCTTGAAATTCCTTTCTTGGAAAGTTATCTTTCTCATTGCAATCACATCAGCACGTCGCATTAGTGAGTTGCAGGCACTAGTGGCTGATCCTCCTTATACAAGGTTCCATCATGACAAGGTAGTCCTTAGGACTCATCCACACTTTATGCCAAAGGTGGTCTCCCCTTTTCATCTTAACCAAGCGGTCTACTTGCATGTGTTTTTTTCAAGGCCTCATGCATCAAATGCAGAAAGGAATCTTCATACTTTGGACTATAAAAGAGCTTTAGCCTTTTACCTGCAAAGAACACAGCAACATAGAAAGTCCTCTCAACTCTTTGTTGCTTTTGATCCTTCTCATTTGGGACTTCCAGTCTCCAAGAGAACACTGTCCAGCTGAATTGCATAGTGTATTTCCTTCGCCTGTCAGAGTAAGAATCTTCCTCTGGAGGGCCATGTCACAGCTCACAATGTGAGAGCCATGGCAGCTTCAATGGCTCATCTGCACTCTGTGTCTATCGACGACATCTGTCGAGCAGCCACTTGGGCCTCGGTTCATACCTTCACAGCCCATTACTGCTTGGACAAGGACTCCCGCCGGGATGTCTTGTTTGGTCCGGCTGTTCTCCAACACCTGTTCCATACCTAATCAACTCCTACCCGCCATCCCTGGTTGGATGCCAGAGATCCATGGGGGGAAGTGGAGCCCTTTCACAGGGACACACAACTTCTGGGGTTTCTCCCTGGCATCTAAAGCTAGGGAGTCCCCATATGTGAAGACTACATTCCTGCTTGTTCCTGGATATAGCATAGTTACTCACCTGTAACAGGTGATCTCCAGGAACAGCAAGAATTTAGTCTTCACAACCCACCCACCTCCCCTAGGAGTTGTATCTCTCTATCAATCTCTTTCTCTTTCCCTCTCTCTCTCTTTGTCTCAGCTTTAAACTCAACTGGAGAGAGGCAGTTGGGAAAGGCGGGAAGGCAGCACGCACGCGTTGTAGGATGCTCCCAAAGGCTTTCTAATTGGATGCTGGGGAGCGTTCCCGCGCAGGCTCCGTCGGTACCAACAATACCCATATGTGAAGACTACATTCCTGCTGTTCCCGGAGATCACTTGTTACAGGTGAGTAACTGTGCTTTCTGGGTTGTTACCTTCTTTAGGATTCATGCTAAATCCATATCCCAAAGAGTTGATGAAAGTACTCATTGGATTAAGCACCACACAAAACATAAGGGGCAACAGGGAATCCCCCTGAAATATTCCTCGCTGGATCCTGATGTTAGGAATGATATACCGACCATCTTCATATATCAGAAAGACTGTAGTTTGCCACATTGTCATGGTGAACTTAATGTATTCTTTGAAACCAGGATTTATTTTATGCATTTCAAGGCAATTTATTATCCATGATTGTGGGACGCTGTCAAAAGCTTTCTTATAATCAATCCATGCTATACTGAGATTTCTGCTTTTCTTAACGCTGGCTTGTTTGGAAGAGACAGTCTTCATTCGGCCTGTGCTTTCCTTTTTACAAAAGGTGATATCTCCTTTTCATGTGAACCAAGTGGTTTGTCTGCCCTCCTTTTCTAAGGAGCAGTGTTAAGGGAAAGATAAGGATCTTCGCCTTGTGGATGTCTGAAAGGTGCTTCTCCAGTCAGGGACACCTCAAGACAATCTGCTGCCTGAGGCGAAGTATGAAAGAAATCCAATCAGAGACTGAACCACACCAAAAAGCTGATTAGATTATATGGAGGAAATGCAATATGTTTGCACACAGGGCCATATCGAGCTGCAATTGCGCCCTGTGCAACTTGCAACTCGGGTGCACGCCCCCCTCCCCCCATACCTCTGTCCAGCGCTGCCTGCTCTTTCCCTGCTGCCGGCGCCACCATCAAAAAAACAGAGGGCGGCAGCAGCAGGGAAAGATCAGGCAGTGCAGGACGGAGATATGGGGAGGAGGAGGGGGGCATGTGCCCAATCTGAAAGGCACCGACACTGCGTTGGAGGAGGGAGGGACCAGACCTGCTTAAAGTGCTGAGAAAAGGCTTGGGGTGCATTTTGGCTGCCTGCTATTGTCCTGCCAGCAGCGGCAGGGCAACAGCAGACAGCTGAAATGTGCCCCCAAGCCTTTCCGCCCTGTGCGGCTGCACCGCTTGCACAGGTCTAGGTACGGTCCCATTTGCACATCAAGGAACTAAAAGACAGCAAGAGCCAACAGCACAGTTTATAAAGCTAAATTATAAGTCATTTTTATTTTGTTATAAACTGCATTATGGTTCTTGCTTTTTCTTTTTCAACATATATTTTGCATCTACAGTAGGTGCAGACCAGAACCAGGACATTCACTCACAGAACTCAATATTTAAAAAATCCATCTGATTCTGATCATCTCACTAACAACAACAACAACAACCACTATTCTTCAGTACCAGGCATATTGTGAACTAATAGAAAACCATACAACAAAGAGCAAACCTACCATACCATATCAGCACAAACTTCCAAAACTCACATAAGGAGCCCATCCAAAAAAAGTGTCACTGTAAATACTACAGTGGGCTCTGGAACATCCATACACCTATTTAAAAAGCTGAACAAGTCAAATTACTACAGTACAGTATAGATCTTTATGTACAAACTCCATTTTAACAGAACACCTGATCTCAGTCACACTCACAACATCGACACTCACCCAGTACAGAATAAGTAACCACAATCTAAAATAAAATAAAAATTATGTAGACAAAATTTAAATTGAAACCCCAAGAAGCCAGAGTCCACATGCAGTGCAACATCAGATAAATAAGAGATGCAGTTCCCCAATACTGTGTAAAATATAAAAATAGCACAAAGTCCAGTCACTAAAATTAAATAAAATTATTTTTTCTACCTTTTGTTGTCTGACCATTTTATTCTCTAATCATGCTGGTCCCAATCTGAGGCTTCTGCTTTCCTGTCTTCTCTTAGCTCTCTTTTTGTGCACAGTCTGTGGTCCATCTGCCATTTCTTATCTCTTCTTTTGTTTTCTTCACTTCCTTCCATCAACCCATTTCCAGTTCCAGTAACCCTCCCCAGTATCAGCCCCTTTTCCAGTCCTCCTCTCCCAGTACCTTCCAATGTCAACCGCCTTGCATTCCCATGACTGCCACTGGTGTCCATTCCCTTCCAGTCCCCCTCCTTCCCCACTGTCCAGCCCCTTCTAGTCCAAATACCATCCCAGATATCAGCTCACGTCCACTCTCAGTGCCATCCCCACAGTCAGCTCCCTTCCAGTCACCCTACCCTTTGTCCATCCCCCTTCCAGTGCCATTTGCATATCAGTTCCCTTCCAGCCTCCTCCCCATTACCCAACCACCTACCACTCCCATCCCCAAGTGTCAGCTCCCTTCCAGTCCCCCTTCAGTACATCCCAGGTGTCAGCTCCTTTCCAGCCCTCTCCTTCCCCCGTGTCAGCTCCCCTTCCTGCCCTCTCCTTCCCCTGGTAGACCCTCTCATTATCTGCTCCCTTCCAGTCCTATTCTACCATCCTCCCGCATCAGTCCATTTGTAGCTCTAGCCCCTAGATTTCTTCCAGGGCCAGCAGCACACTCCTCCCCTCCCCCATTAGCTCATTTCCAGTCCTATCCCCCTTATCAGCCCACTCTAGTCCTAGCCCCCCATCAGCCCATTACCAGTCCTAGCCCCCCCAATCAGCCCATTACCAGTCCTAGCTCATTTCTGGTGCTAGCCCCCCATCTGCCTATTACCAGTCCTAATCCCCCTCCCAAAACGTCCATTTCCAGTCCTAGCCCCCCATCAGCCCATTTTCAGTCCTAGCCACCCCCGATAGCCCATTACCAGTCCTAGCCCCCCTCCTGATCAGACCAGTTGCAGTCTTAGCCCCTCATTGCCCATTATCAGTTCTTACCCCCCCATCAGCCCACTTCCAGTCCTAACCCCCCCAATCAGCCCACTTCCAGTCCTAGCCCCCACCCCTCCCCCCATGGAACTTGATCTCCCACCTGCATCAATTTTTCTTTGTATTTACTTGAAGACAAGATTTTCATTTACAATCCAACTTATTGTACTCTTCATTATAAGACATAGCCTTCCTTTAGCACGGAGGTTCGCAACCCAGTCCTTGGGATACACCTAGCCAGTCAGGTTTTCAGGATAACTACAATGAATATGCACAAGAGAGATTTGCATGCACTGCCTCCATTGTATGCAGATCTCTGTCATGCATATTAATTGTGGCTATCCTGAAAATCTAATTGGCTAGGTATTTCCTAAGAGCTGGATTGAGAAACCTTGCTCTAGAGCTTCCTGCAAAGTAATTTCTTCCCATCTTCAGTGGAATAAACAGAAATTAACAAGGGCTCCTGCCTTCAAAGTTTTACTTTCTGACATCATTAATTCTGCACATTTCAAGCATCCTGAGGGCTAGTAATTAGCTTAGTTGAAAGAAGTGCATATTCTAACCTCTTTTTTTTATATGTCAGCCCAACCTCTACTTTTAGAATTCTGATTTAAAAACTGTTTCTTTTACACTAATATTTTCATACCTATATTATTGTAATTATTTGTATTTGTGAATTCCCAGGAAGCACACTTATTAGCTCCAGCTGATTCAAAAAATATACAGCTTAGTTGATATAGTTGCATTAATAGATACAGGATAGCTCCATTGTCACACTCAGTTTAACATTCCAAGCTTAAGCTTTAGAGCATTATGAGGCAATAATCAAAACTGGCCATGTTGCTGCAAACTCTAGAGACAGATTTGCACCAGCAATCAATTCAAAACTATACCAAGAGTTTTGCTTTATTACCTAATAAAAAATTACCTGCAGAGATTTGTATTTGTATTCACTTTGACTAATTTTTTTGGAGACCAAAGATTGTATGTAGTTTGTATAATCTCTTGCCATCCCTCACTGCATACATCACACTCAAAAATGCAGTATGTGAACAAAGATGTGTGTGTCACTCACCTTTTCTTTCTATAGCAGCCACGGCTCCTGCTTCTTGGAACCGCGGCTGTGCTAGCGAGATCAGCTTAAACACAAAGCAAAACCGGTGCGGAGCCTTCCCGTGCAGTGGCGTCTTGCCCCAAAAGGAAGTTGTATGCAAAGGAAGTTACTTCTTTGGGGGCAGGATGCCGCTGCACAGGAAGGCTCCGCACTGGCTGGCTTTGTGTTTAAGCTGATCTCGCTAGCACAGCTGCGGTTCCAAGAAGCAGGAGCCGTGGCTGCTATAGGAAGGAGAGATGAGTCTGCCGCTGCCGAGAAGCGGACTCGGCAGTGGCAGCAACTTGAGCGTTTGGATTTTTTTTTATTTTTAGCTTTTGAAGGCGAAGTGAGGCGGCTGTTTTGGGGGCATTTTTTGCCACCTTCAAAACTTTGCCGCCTGAGGCAACCGCCTCACTTCGCCTCATGATAGAGCCGCCCCTGTCTCCAGTACTTGAAGGTTATGGATTCCCTTTGGAAGTCTGATCATCTTTTTGTGATGCTTGCTGGATTGAGTTGGTGGTTGACGTGGCTGCCAAGTCTTCTGTGGAGCGTTAGCTGAAGGAGGCATATCTGTTATGGAACCATCAAGTTTCAGAGGGATTGTGCAGACATTCTGCTCAAACACAAGCATCCTTGTGGGCAGAACATTTATTTGTTTATTTATTTAAACATATTTCTATACCGCCTTATCCTGCAATCAAGGCGGTCTGAACAACAAACAATCAATAAGATAGTGTATAGTGTGTACATGCAGTGAGTAGTGTATGCGTGTGAGCGTGTCTGGACGTTGATTCTTGTGGTGCTATTTACAGCGTGCGCTATTTACAATGCTATGGGTATCAGTTCCTTGCTTAATTACAATTATAGTGACATGTGGGGGGAACTGAGGTGTCTGTTGCATGGTTTAAGTAATGTCACCGTAGTGTTCTATGAAGAGGGTTGTCTTCAGTAGTTTCCTGAACTCCTTAAGGTCTGTTGTTGAACGCAGTTCGTCGGGGAGGGCATTCCAGATTGTTGGTGCCGCCTTTGATAAGGCTCATTTTTTGGTGTCCTTGCGTACCCTGTTGATATCGTTAGGTGTGTTGACACCTACATAGTTCGGTAGCCCCCTCAGACATTTGTTGGGCAGTAGTGTGCTTATCACTTTCCACTGTTGTCAAGCATTATCACTTGGACATCCACACATGGGTGGATACATCCTTGGCTCAGAGGTTTCATGAGCTGCTGTGTCTTCTTTCCGCCCATTGGAGGCATAGCTTTGGTATGTCTTACTTGTCTAGACTGGTCTAGCAAAATGATATGGAAGATGACATTTTCCTTACCAAAGAATGTCCTTTCCTTATGTCCTGCTAAACCAGTCCAGGACCCACCACTGGAACTGTATTGGTCTGCTATAATGTGCGGTACCTTTTGGTCCACTGTAATTTGAATGGTTGGCCCTATGGGCTCGTAACCTATTGGCAAGCCTTTGGTTCAAACTAATCCTATATGTAGTTTTTTTGCTGTTTAGTTGGACAGTGTTACCCTCATTGAGGTTTTGTGAGGTTTGCCATGCTTTACCATATGCTTGGGTACGAATATTGATTTGTCCCTAGTGTCTCAGGCTAATAGAGGCATGGGAGTGATGTCATTGAAACATGAACGTTTCATTGGCTCTGTCACCACACATGTGCTCTCTAAAGAACTAAGAATTCCAAATCGCGCTGTTCTGCAAACCTGGGGAGAGAGAGACTAGGACCTTGGATCCTTTTAGTAGGACATTTTTTAGAATGCTACGTTCACATCCTACATAGCTTCTTCTCAGCTCTTTATGGGCACGCATTTGTGGAATATCATGCAGTCTGGACGAGTTTGTGGACTTCCTCCAGAGAAAGTTGCACAGTACTAGTACCTGGTGAGTCAAGGGGAAGGCGTCTGGGTCCTCCATGAGTATTGGTGCCTGGAAATTATCATGGCTCCAGACCTCAGACTTACAGCTGAGCAAACAGGAGCAGCTTGCTGTTGTGTACAATGTGGAGACAGTCTCTTCAGCGATGAGGTGCAAGAGGCCGCAAACATGATCAAATCTGACACCATCAAAACCCTCTCCAAGCCCACTTTTGACACAGCCTCCACATCTTCTCAGAGGTTCCACAGCAGGGAGCAATGGAGGTCCTATTACTTTCACAGGTGTAGATATCCTCCCCCCTCAGCAGAAGAAGATCTTGAAGTCTCAACAGGCATCCCAACCAAGAGCAAGGGTGGGGTGGGGGATGATATAGCTGAGCTCCTGGACAACCTTCCTGTTCAAGGGAGGCTTATGTTCTTTGTGGATCATTGGTCCCTTGTAATCTCTGATTCTTGGGTTCTCCAGATAGTCTAAGGAGGATACAAGTTATGCCTATTCAAGATCCCAGCAAATTCTCCTCTCAGAATTTATACCCCCACTGTCCATACCAGGATATACTTCTTCAGAAACTCTCAACCCTTCAGGCTGCCACTGCAGTCTAGCTTTTTCTACCAGAGCAGGGCATGCTGGGATTTTACTCAAGGTATTACCTGGTAGCCAAGAAGACAGGGGGATGCTGTCCTATCTTGGATCTGAGGGATCTGAACAAGTATCTGGTTTGCAAAAAGTTCAGAATAATTTCCCTCAGCACCTTCCTGCCTTTCATTAGAAAAGAGATTGACTCTGCTCTCTGGACCTGAAGGATACCAGCACCCATAATTCAGATGCATTCCAGCCACAGGAAGTGTCTGCGATTTGTTGGCCTCATGTCCACGCCTCATGTGTTAACAAAATGCTTTGAAGTTGTTGTATCATGTCTCTGCATTGCCCTACTTAGACAATTGGCTAGTCAAGAATCCCAGTCAAGAAATAAAGAATCTGCATGCATCACCATTTGGATATTGGAACTATTAAGGTTCATCATCAACTATTACAACTCAAACTTGAGCCCATTACACTAATTGAAATTTAACGGAGGAAGTACAAAGTCAGCAGATATCAGCGAGAAGCATATTACAAATATTAGGCCACATGGCATCAACAGTTCATGTTACACTCAATGGACACAGGTCACCCACAAGCTCAGACATGTAGTTTCCATATTGTCCTGCCAGACCTGTTCAGACAAGTGGGTTGTGTTCCCCTACCAGCAGATTGGTGGAGACAAAGAACCAATAAAAAGCCCAGGTTTCAATGACATCACTCCCATGCCTATATTCGCCTCAGCCACCAGAAGTCCCTTCAATATTTCTTTGTCTTCTGCAGATGCTGGATGGATGTTCTCCTCTCTGAAGAAAATTCTGAGGATTTGAGAGGAAAAGATTGATAAATAATGTATGTGACAGACCATTTTGAGAATGACTCTCACGTCAGCACAACGTGAGAGGCTCCACTGGACTGCTGTCTTTTCAGTAGCCATAGGAAGAGGGAAAATTGGTTCATCTCCACGCTCTTACCCTGGATAACAACCTGTTGAGCAACCAGAAAATTGGAAGGATGGAAGAATACAGCAGCCTCACATAACCTCAATCCCACTCCCTCCTCCTCTGTCCACCCTGCTCTCTCCCGAAGGTTGCAGAAGGCTTTCAGAGGAATCTGCCTGCCAGCCATCTTAAATGCAGTGCTTCCAAGCCAGAGAAATAGTTTCAGGGGAGTAGAGCTGAGCCTGGCATGGATCCTCTGCCTGGGGCTCTCAGGAGGTGACTACCAAGGCTTGACCTTGTCATTGTCCTTGTTGGGGGCTCCCAATTCCATCTATGTGAGATGCAATTCAGGGTTGAGTGCTGGCAACCATTGGCGCTGTATGGGGGTTTCCCGCCATTTTCTGCATGCGCCAGTAGCATTTTTAATATTGTGTGCCTGACAGTTGCACTGTCCTTGCATGCTTTCCTCTCGAGTGGCTCCAGTGCACATTCCTACCTTAGTGCCTATAAAAGGCACAGTTAATGCATGCCTTTTGGACCGCCGCGGCCTTAGCACTTGCTGTTGTGATATATGCCTTAACTCTCTATGTCTTCTTCCAGAAATGTTGTTTGGCCTGTGACAAGCGAGGCACCTCATCTCTGGTTTGTGGACTCTGCCCTTCTTGCATGGCTGCTTCTGAGTCATCCCTGGAGGGCCTACTCCCCCTCTTTCAGCTGGGAGATGCTCTTAGTCCAACCTTGCCTGCCTCAGGGCAGGAGGTGGTGGATGGAACTACAGGTAAGGATATTCAGCCAGCCGGAGGGCTCTGGCGATCATGCTTTGACTCACTCCCCATTCTCTAGGGAATTGATGGCGATTGTGCCTCCTAGTGTGGGGAATCATTTCCGTGAGGAGAGCTTCCGGAGTCCAGATTGTCCTCCCCTGGATTCTTTTCCTTTTACAGCAGGCCTGATCATTCTGGCATGGAAATTCAGACCCTGAAGCCTCTGGTTTCCCCTGAATGCAATTTCATGAGGGTCAAGGTGAGAGTGGAAGCCCTGTTTGATTGATGGCTAAGTGTCCCCGGCAAAGGACACCCTCTGGAGATGGGGATCAGCTGTGATCTGTCTGAGATTTGGACTGTGACTTGGAGTGAGAGGTTTGATGTGGATGAAGAAGTACCTTCACCTTCAGAGGCTTGTGAGGAGGCCAATGTTACCCACCTCTTCTGGGAGTAGGAATGGAAGGGTTGATCCCAGGGTCTTATCCACATTGAACTTGGCAGATGCTCCAGACATGGAGCAGGAATCAAAGAGGCATCCATTCCTGCAAGGGGTGGGAAATCCACTACTGTCTCCCATTCCTGGAGGTGCTCAAGAATCTGTTCCGGCCTGAGTGGGATTCCCCCAACTCTCCACTTAAGGGGCTAAGGGTGTATAGGAAGATGCACACTGTCTTGGAGAGGGAGTGCATTGTGTTGTTTAATATTTCCAAGGTGGATGCACAGGTCACGGCCGATAGAGCATCATTCCCGTTGAAGGAGGATTGGACTTGAAAAGTACTCTGGACTGAAAGGTGGGTTTGTGTTGAAGAAGCAATTCGCTGCAGTGGCTGTTATTCTTCAGTTGACGGTATATGTAGATCTGACATGTCGGGCTTTGCCCCAGTGGATTCCGTTTCTTCTGCCAAATGATTCTATCCCTCTTTTGGAGTTGGTTACGATCTTCCTTTCTGATGCCATGTACGCCCTGGTATGTCTAGTGGCCAGGGATTGTGCCCTGGTGATGGTGACATGACGTTGGCTTGTCTTTGACATGGGACAATGGACTCCGCTTCCAAAGCCTGGATGCCCATCTGGCTTTAGAGGGGCACTTCTGTTGGGTCCAATAGGGAGAAGCAGGTAAAGGACGTGGGCGAGACAAAATCTTCTGCCTTCTGAAAGACAGGACCAAGGGACCTGTGTAGCGAGCAGGAGCTCCTTTTCCATCAGCCTCCGCCCACTCCTCGCAGGAGTGCTGGTCGGACTCCCGGAGGTCTTAGGAATTCCATCGCTACCGTCCTAGAGAGCCCTTCTTCCCCTTATGGACTGAGGCTCATTCTCAGTCCTTTAGTAGAGCGCCTAGGCCCAGGGACTCGGTCTCTTCCAGGCTGCACAATGAAGGTTCGGGGACCCATGCCCTAGTTCCTCTGGTTGGAGGTAGGCTTCGTCCTTTCTTTCAATGTTACCAAGTATTGCTGGATGCTAGACACCTTTCAGTTCAGCTATGTCCGTGAATGCAAAGAGACGATTCCAAATGCTTTCATCATCTCCCCTTGTGAGTCTTTGATCAAAAGTGCCGCTGTGCGGACCACCTTAGATAAGTTGCTGCGTGTAAAGGCAGTGGTGCCCTCCCCTGAAATGAGTGTGGCAAGGGCAGATACTCCACTTATTTTGTGGTGTCAAAAATAAAAAAGAATGGTTCCTTCCGGCCCTTTCTGGATCTCAAGGAGATCAATGAGCACTTTTGCACCCTGTGCTTCTGGTATGGAAACCTTGCATTCTATGATTCAAGCAATGTGCCGAGGGGAATTCTTGGCTTCTCTGGATATGGCCGATGTGTATTTTTTTTATCCTGATTCAGGTGGATCAGCAAAGTATCTGTGTTTTGGCATGCTTGGCTCTATCAGTTCGCTGCCCTTCCATTCAGGCTATCTACTTCCCCAAGGACATTCTCCAAAGTCATGATGGTGATGGCACTGTGGTGCTGCAGCACCAAGGAATCTGTGTTCATCCATATCTGGATGACTGACATCTCAGGTGGCATCCCGAGTGGTGTCCTTTTTGGAAATTCTCGGCTGGGTGATCAATCGAGGAAAGAGCTAACTGTTGCCTTCCCAGTCCCTGGAGTTCCTGGGAGCACGTTTTGACACTCGAATGGGCAGAGATCTTTCCTGCCAAAGGAAAAAGTCAAAAGACTGATGAATTGCCTGGTGCTGTTCTGTGCACAGCAGGTTCACAGAATCTGGAATTATCTTCAACTCCTCGGATTGATGGCAGCGACCATAGAGATGGTGCTGTGGGTGCGTGCTCACATGCGACCTCTCCAGTGGTCCTTGTTGACTCTGTGGTCCCCAAGTTCTCAGGAATTCAAATGCAGACTCACACTCCCGATGATGGTGAAGACCAGCCTGAGGAGGGGGCAGCAGACCTGTCATCTGAAGAAGGGCGTACCACTAAACAATTTCTCCTGGATCCTGCTGACAATGGATACCAGTCTCTCAGGCCGGAGAGCCATTGCCAAATCCATACGGTCTAGACTGGCTCTTCTGCATTTCCAGATCTGGTTGAGGGCCGGGTGGTTTGAATGTTGTCAAACAATGCCCCGGTGGTGGCTTATGTCAATCAGCAAGGCAGCATGGGGAGTGCTGGCGTAGCTCTAGAGATGGCTCTCTTGTTTGCCTGGGCAGAAAAGAACCTCCTAGTCCTGTCAACTCAGCACCTTGCCGGGGTGGACATTGTGGAAGCGGACTTCCTCAGCTATCACTCTCTGGATCCTGGGGAGTGGGAGTTGAGTCAGGGGGTGTTTGTTGATTCTGCACTGCTGGGATCGCCCCAAAATGGATCTGATGGCAACCCGCTCCAATGCCAAAGTTTGCCGCTTCTTCAGTCGCCACATGGAGGTGGTTTCCAAGGGTGTTAACACCTTGATCCAGCCTTGACCAAGTCAGCACCTGCTGTACGTGTTTCCTCTGTGACACCTGGTGGGTCATGTGATTCGGCATATAGAATGCCACCTGGGCAGGATTGTTCTGTTGGCGCTGGATTGGCTGAGGAGAGTGTGGTGCAGTGGCCTGATGCGGCTCCTGTAGGCAACCCCTCTTTGGTTGCCTCCGTCTTGGGGCCTATTGCAGCAGGAACCGATTGTCTTGGCGGACCCGGCTCCCTTCTTGCTTACGGCTTGGCTTTTGAAAGGAGACAACTAGCATGTAAGGGTTAATCCTAAAAGGGTCTCCATTGCAAGAAAGGTAATACTGTGTGACTCTGAATACAAACATTCTGCCTG
The DNA here is from genome assembly GCA_033557465.1 of Ichthyophis bannanicus. NCBI lineage: Eukaryota > Metazoa > Chordata > Amphibia > Gymnophiona > Ichthyophiidae > Ichthyophis > Ichthyophis bannanicus. The sequence goes on from CM066031.1 coordinate 371,471,030, forward strand.
AGAGCTCTTAAAAGGGTTTTTCATTTGTTTTTCATTTTTAATAGCTAATTCTTTTTCTGCTGAATTGCAAAAGGGGAATTTTTTTGTGTTCGTGGGTTAAGCTATTTTTTTGCTGTTAGAGTATTGTTTTTTTTCCTCCTCTAGCCTTCAAGTTCAAAGGGGTAAGTAGGCTCTTTGAAGTCACTGACCTCATCAGGTGTTAGATCCCCCCATTCCCACCCCATTGAGAATTCTTGCTGTATAGAGCAACTCCCCAATCAGCTTGTTGACAAATAATTTGCCATTCTTCAAGGAGCTTTGTTTAGGTAATTTTAAAAAGAGAACACATTAACCTATACACTTTAGACACATAATATCAAAATTTACTAGTGTAAAGTATTAACTGTCTAGCAAGGAAGCAGGGCTACACACAGGGATATAGAACAGCACTGTCAGAACACACATAAAAGAGGTTAGCTGCTTTTTCTCTTAAAAGACTGCTGACAAAACGTTAGGGACTTTGGTAGGTCTCTCTTGTTTACTTCAACAAGTACTAAAGCTCCTCCAACTGAATGATGGCTGGGAAAAATCATATTGCCAAAGCACGGTGTCATCATGTTTCTTAAAGCATCCAAGCTCTCTGACAGAGATGAATATGGGAAGCTACAGAATGAGGAGAGTTGAACATGAATCACCAGAGCCTGCAGAATTGACAACCCCACTCCTCCAGCCCCTCGAACTGAAGAACCAATATGTATCCCTGGAAGTGGAGTTGCTAAAAGCATCCCAGAAAAGGGAAGAACCAGAACTCAAGTACCCCAAGGTGCAGAATTGATGACCACATGTAAACAAAGGGTAGTGGTGGCTGGTAAATCTCTTCTCAGGGGTACAGAGGCATCCATCTGCCAACCAGATTTGATGTCCAGAGAGGTGTGCTGTCAGCCAGGTGCCAAAATCTGAAATGTTACAGAGAGTTTGCCGAGACTCATCAAGCCTACTGACTATTATCTGATGTTCCTCATCCATGTTGGCACAAATAGTACTGCTAGGTATCCTTCCAAGCATATCAAAAGTGACTTCATGGCTCTGGGACAGAGGGTGAAGCAGATTGGTGCGTAGGTGGTGTTCTCTTCAATCCTTCCTTTTGAGGGTTAAAGCCGAGGGAGAGAAGCTTGTATCCTGGAGTTGAATGCATGGCTGCGTGGATGGTGTCATCAGGAGCGTTTTGGTTTCCTGGACTATGGGATGATTTTCCAAGGGCTGCAGAGCAGAGATGGTGTCTTCTGCAGCAGACTGGCTAATCCATTGAAGAGGGCTTTAAACTAGGTTCATTAGAGATGGGTGAAGAAAGCCCCAGGTAAGTGAAAGCTCTCAGGTAAAGAAAACATTAATAACCTCTGTAGAAATGGATAAAAGGGGCAACATCTGGAAACGGTGTGCATAAATGCCCATAGTATGGGAAATAAGATCCCAGATGTTGAGGCTTTAATGGAAGAGGCTGACTTAGATTTAGTGGCATTTACAGAGACATGGTTCACGGACAACCATGACTGGAATGTAATTATAGTGAGCTATACTTTACTCAGGAAAGACAGGGTAGGAATAAGAGGAGGAGGCATGGCACTATGTGTAAAATGTAATATTAAAACTATAGAATTACAGGGCTTAAAAGGGAGCAAGGACGCACTGTGGGTTAAACTAGAAAGAGGGAACAGGAAATCCATTTGCATTGGTGTGATATACAGATCTCCTTCACCGGGAGAAGTGGACAGAGATTTAATAGTACACAATATTGCCATGAATGGAGAGGTGCTACTGATAGGTAATTTCAGTATGCTGGATGTTGATTGGCACATTTCTGCTGCCATGTCATCTAGAAGCAAAGAGATCCTGGATTCTCTACAGGGAGAACTATTCCGGCAATTGGTAATAGAACCCACACGTGAAGGAGCCATACTCTACTTGGTGCTAACCAATGGGGAAAGTGTTCCTGATGTTATAGTGGGAAATAATCTTGCATCCAGTGATCACAAGATAATGTGGTTCAGTATTAGGACTAGGACCGATAAAGTCCATTCAAAAGTGAGGGTCCTAGACTTTAGGAAAACTAACTTTGCCAAGATGGGACAATACCTCAAGGAGTCATTAGCAGAATGGGAACAGCTGGGGGATGTAGAAAAGCAATAGGTAAAACTGAAAGGGTATATTTTAAGTTCAACAAACCTTTTTGTTAGAAAGATAAATAAATATAAAAGGAAAAGGAGGCTACTCTGGTTCTCAAAGAAGTAGCTAAAAAGGGGTGGCCTTCATAAAATACAAGAGATCACAGAGAGGAAGACAAGCATCAATATTTAGAAAAACTTAGAGAAGCTAGGAAAGTAATCAGGAAAGCAAATATACAAAAAGAAGAGATAGCCAGTGCAATAAAATGGGGGGACAAGACATTTCTTAGATATATTAGCGAGAAAAGGAAGTGCAAAAGTGGTATTGTCAGACTCAAGGGAGAAGGGGAGGAATATGTAGAAGCTGAAGAGGATAAAGCAGAATTGCTTAACAAATATTTTTGTTCTGTGTTTACAAATGAAGAGCCAGGAGCAGGACCTCAGAAAACACCCACAAATAGGAGCAGAAGTGACGTGGCTCTTGAATGATTTTCAGAAGACCGTTCGTGAGGAACTAACTAAACTAAAAGTAGACAAAACGATGGGGCCAGATGGGATATATCCGAAAATATTGAAGGAACTTGAAGAAGTTCTAGCGGCTCCACTGACTGACCTATTCAATGCTTCTTTAGGGTCAGAAGTGGTCCCAGAGAACTGGAGAAAGGCACATGTGGTCCCTTTACTCAAAAGTGGAAGTAAGGATGAGGTTGACAACTACAGGCTGATTAGTCCGGTCTATGTGTTGAGTAAATTAATGGAAATGCTGCTAAAACAAAGGATAGTGAGTTTTCTGGAGTCCAATGCATTACAAGATCTGAGGCAGCATGGGTTTACCAGAGGCAGGTCTTGTCAGACAAATCTGATTGATTTCTTTGACTGGGTGACCAGAGAGTTGGATTGAGGGAGGGCCCTAGATGTAGTGTTCTTGGATTTCAGTAAAGCCTTTGACACTGTTCCACACAGGTGACTTATAAATAAATTAAGCACCCTAGGGATGAACCCTACAGTGACTGACTGGGTTAGAAACTGGTTTGAGTGGGAGGCAACAAAGTGTACAGGTAAACGGAGCTCACTCTGAGCATAAGGATGTTACCAGTGATGTGCCCCAAAGATCTGTCCTTGGTTTGATTCTTTTTAACATCTTTGTTAGTAATATTGCAGAAGAGCTGTCGGATAACGTTTGCCTCTTTGCGGATGATACCAAAATCTGCAATAAAGTATGCACTCAGGAAGGAGTAGATAACATGAGGAGGGATCTAGCTAAGCTGGAAGAATAGTCCAGAATTTGGCAGCTGAGATTTAATGCTAAAAAATGCAAGGTTATACGAGTACATTTGGGCTGCAAAAATCCAAGGGAATTGTACAGTATAGGGGGTAAAGTACTTTTGTCCACGAAAGACCAGGACCCGAGCGTGATTGTTTCTGATGATCTTAAAGTTACTAAACAGGTAGAAAAGGCAACAGCAAAAGCCAGAAGGATGCTTGAGTACATAGGGAGAGGCATGGCCAGCAGAAAAAAGGAGGTGATAGGGCTTATGTAAAAGTCTCTGGTGCGACCTCATTTGGAGTATTTTGTGCAATTCTGGAGACCACACCTTCAAAAGGATATAATAGGATGGAGTCATTGCAGAGGGTGGCTTCTAAAATGGTCAATGGTCTTTGTTATAAACCATATGGGGACAGACTTAAAAATGTTAATATGTGCAGTATATGTTAGAGGAAAGGCGGGATAGAGGAGATATGATAGAGATTTAAATACCTCTGTGGCATAAATCCACAAGAGGAGAGTCTCTTTTGATTGAAAGTAAGCTCTGCAATAAGGGGATATAGGATGAGGGTAAAAGGGGATAGACTCAGGAGTAATATGCAGAAGTATTTCTTTATGGAAAGAATGGTAGATGTGTGGAATATTCTCCCAGTGGAGGTAGTAGAGAAGGGGACAGTATCTGAATTCAAGAACGCATTGGACAAACGCAGAATATCTCTAAAGGAAAAAAGGGACTATAGTATTAGATAGGAAAGGGCAGATTAGAAAGGCCATATAGGGGTGTGTTTACTAAACTGTGGTAATGTCCTGAAATCCCACATAACCAAAACTGCAAACAAGGCCTATCAACGATTGAAAACAGACAAATCAAACCAATGCTCCGTCAGGACCACTTCCGCACAGTGTGCCAAGCACTCATTACACCACTGCTTGATTTTTTGAGAGCTGTTTTTGTTATTCCACGTAATCTTTATGTTTTTTGGTGCACTGAATCTGAAAATGACCTCTATTTTGTCATAGGACATCACGTTTCCTGACAATTTAGGTAACTATGTTAAATAAGGCAATACCTCAAAATAAATGGAAATAGACTTATAAAATTAAAGCTTTATTACAATATTTTCATGAAAATCCTTTTTTGAACTGAAATGAGCTCACCTACACACACTAAACTCGATTCTTCTTCCTTGTGAGGCTCTTCTTGGTGCATTTACGCTTGTGAGTAGCATCTGGAATGTCTCTCTGAAGCATCCAACAGTAGTCTGCCATCATTGTAATGCTCCATTTTCCCTGGTATCTCCTTTCCATCTCTTTAATGTCTTGGTGGAATTGTTCACCTTGTTCCTCACTCACAGCTCCCAAATTTTCAGGAAAGTAGTCAAGGTGGGACTGGAGGAAATGCACTTTCAAACTCATCAGGCAACCTAAAGCTTGAAATGCTTTCAGCATTCGTCCGACGATCTTTTTGTAGTGAGGATCTTTGTTATTGCCTAAACATTTCTGTACGACTTCTTTAAATGCAATCCACCCTTCTTTTTGAGGATCCATCATGGTATTGACAAACTCTTGATCAACTATAAGCCTTCTAATGTCTGGTCCGACGAACACACCTTCCTTCAATTTTGCCTCCGACAGGCCTGGAAACTGGGTGACCAAGTATTTGAAGCATTCTCCATCTCTTGGAAGTGATTTTACGAATTGCTTCATCAGTCCCAATTTTATGTGGAGAGGTGGTAGAAGAACTTTATAGGAAGGTACCAAAGTTTCTCGGAGGGCATTTTTTTTCACCGACTGTTAGCACCCTCGGCTGCCAACTCTTCTTGGTCCAGTGATTTTGTCGGTCTCAACTGTCCCATAGACACAGAAAACAAGGATATTTGGTATACCCAGCTTGCTGCCCGAGCAGCATGCACAAGACCTTCAAGTCCCCACACACTTGCCAACCATGGTCTTCATACTTAAGTTTACGAAGAACCAATTCCAAGTTCTTGTAGGTTTCCTTCAAGTGTACGGAATGACCTACAGGTATGGAAGCGTAAAAACCGTTGTGGAGTAAAACTGCTTTGAGAGATCTTTTTGAAGAATCTATAAACAGACGCCATTGCTTTGAATCATATTGGATTTTAAATTGACCCATCAGACCTTCGACATTGATGCAGTAAGCCAACTTGTCTTCCTGGGCGAAGTAAGGAACGAACTCCTTTTCACGATGTCTGAATCATGAAGATGACACTCCTGGCAACCATAAATTCCTGCTTTTCAGCCTTGATCCGAGTAACTCAGCAGCATCTTTGGGAAGATTCAAGTCTCTTACCAAATCATACATCTCCTCCTGAGAAAACAATTTTGGTCTTGTATCATCTTCAAAGTCAGAACTTGATTCGTCATCTGGTTCAGGTATGACTTCACCTTCATCGGAGCTAGGTATCTCTTCCAAGGTAGCAGGGGACTTGGGTACTGGTATATCTGTGCCATGGGGGATGGGATGAATTGCCGAGTGAAGATTGGGGTATGAAATGGAATGCTTCCATTTGGAATTAAACCCTTTCACATCGCATGAACAAAAGTAACAGTCGTCACTATGGTTCTTTTGCTCTCGCCATACCATAGGAATCCCATAACGGAAAGATTTTTTCTTACCCTTGAACCAGTTCCGGAGGTCCTCAACACACCGTTTGCACACTTTATGAGGCGCCCAGACTTTATCTTGATCTCCAATTTTTAGTCCAAAGTATGCAAAGTATACTTTTTTTCACAAAGTCTGTAATATTCTGCTGTTGCTTCAACACTGTATATTCACCACAGATGAAACAGAAACTGTCTGGCGAATTAATACACTTTTGCGGAGCCATAACATAACGGTTGAAGAATGACGAGCTAACATGAATTGCGATGAAAAAGTGTGAACAGCCTAGAACCAAGAACCTGATGATGATTCGTGCACAAGTGTGGCATGCAGGAGAGAGCAGCTCTGTGTCTGTACACGAGACATCACAGTGCTGACCACGCCCCCCTGCACTGACCGGAGCTGCTGCTATCTGCCCTGTGTCTCCCTCCCACTGGATTCTTCAGGAAAGATTAACCCCTTCTACCATTAGAAGCACGGACTTAAAACTTGCTTAGCTTATGTATATATTGCTGACCATCAGATTTACAGTGCTATATTTTTTTTTACATAACCTTTAAGGTTTTTTTGGCATTGTATATCTTAAATGCACTTATGTGAATTAATTAATAGTAATTTGAAAAAATTTGATAAATTTGAAGACAATTTTGCATGTTGTGGCAAATCATGACGTTTAGGAGTTTTTTCAATATTTTATTTGTTTTCAGCACACCAAAATACATGGAAATTAGATGAAAATAATCAAACAGCTTTTTAGTCACAGACCTCTGTTATGGAAACTCACTATATCAAGGCCTTCCTCAGCAGACACTCCACCCACTACAGATGGTACAAAACACCACAGCACACATCATTACAGACACGCCAAGGACTAAGCACATCACCCCCGTCCTACAACAACTGCACTGGCTCCCAGTGCTGGCAAAAGCTAAATACAAAACAATCATGATCATCTTCAAAGTCATTCACCATCTCTCAGCAGATGTACTCCAAAACGTTATAACAAGAGATATTAGCAACAGACCAAGAAGAACCAATAATGACAACATGATTGGCACACCTGCAGGCTACCACAAAACCAGACAACATCAAAAAGAGCACCATCACTACTGGCATCCACACTATGGAAGTCCCTCCCAACGAACCTGAGGGCACTAGATGACCTCACAGACTTCCGCAAAGACCTCAAAACATTTTTATTTATAGAAACATATGAGCATCCAGGCAACATCCCAAACCCAAACTGACATACTACTTCTGCCGCCAACTAAGCACGCACCCATCATATCCACATACACAAGCTTATCATACCGTGTTATTAAATACCCTCATGTTAAATGTTACCATCAATTGTGCTATCTAAATGCTGTTAAGTAACTGTACTGTCTAAATGTTTACATGTATCCTAATGTTAATTGTCTAAATGTTTACACGTACCCTAATGTTAAATGTAACCCTCCAATTGTAATGTGACGTGACCTCCTTGATTGAAGGATAAGGTGGCATACAAATCTGTCTAAATAAATAATAAATAAATAAATGTTACTCGCGTTAGGTTCCGCGGTAAAGGTACAGATACTCATATAAAGGCGTGGGTGGTGCATCATTACAGCAAGCCATATCAGCTAACGCATGTTACAAGGCGCCTTAGACTAATGCGCATTACAAGGCACCTTACAAGGCGCCTTACAATGCACCTTACAAGGCACCTTTTAAGGTGCATTATAAGGCGCCTTGTAAGGTGCTTTATAAGGTGCCTTGTAAGGTGCCCCATAAGGTGCCTCATAAGGCACACTATAGGGCTCCTTAGGCTAAGCACCGTATTAGGCACCCCTGGACAAGGCACTGTAGAAGGCACCCTGGGCTATGGAACCATAGGTTAAGGTGGCCTAATAAGGTTATGGTGCCCTAGGTTAGTGTGCCCTAAGGGCTGCAAGGTGCCGCAGGATGACATGCATGACCTGTGAGGAACAGAGGCAGATGTATCCCTAACACTAGATAGAGAACTCAGGAAAGGCAATGAACAGGTGAGTGAAGGGGGGAGAGCTGGGAGCCACTGGACCCACCATATCTGCGGACATCCCATGTGGCTGCCAGTACTGATGACAAACATGGTGGGGGCAACTGTACCACAGCACAGGGTGTTGGCAATGTAAAGTACTGGAAAGACAGTTGGTGGCAGACGATGGTAATATGTGTCCCCCAGTGGAGGTGGAGGTGGCAGGATAGTTACAATGATGAGTGGACAGAGGAGTGGTGGTGCCATGCAGATCAAGCACAGGTGAGGCAAGCACGATGAGGCACAATGCAGGAAAGGGTAGCAGTGCAGGACATGGGGTGGCAGCCTACACAGGCAGACAGGACTCTACACAGCTGACAGACGCAGATAGACGGACCGAGGGAATGTTGGCAATTGTGGCGAGGGTATTATGGGCTGGCAGCACAGATCTGCAGAAATATGACTGTTACAGGCATGCACACTATTTGAGTAAGACAGGCATGAGAGGAGGGTACAATGAGGAATTGAACCCATGAACACTGCCGAGAATGGCATTGTATTAACCAGTAGGCTATACCTCCGTGGTGTATGTCACAGCAATGGCTGGGTACAGAAGGACTGCAGGTCACCGCACAAACTGTCTGCTCTGAGTGCCAGGATAGGGTAACCCCATCAGAACCCATGATGCAGTGCATATGCTGAATAGCTGTCTACAGCTGATCAGCAAATGGGGTCTGCACCTCTCTGGTACCTCAGCTTGGAAAGACGAACTGACAGTGCGTGATACTGGCACAGTGTAGCTACAAACCATGCCATTGTGCAGGTTCTGTGTTCACCATGAGGGATAGGATGGGTGCCAAGCACTAGGTCCACAGTACATGTGGTGCTAGAGATAGGGCCTGCTGTACATCCCCATCATTACCAGTGTGTGACAGGTGTTCCTTGCAGTGCAGCCGAAGGTAATTTGGAGTTCATCTGTATCCTGCAGTCACATGTGGCCCTCTGGGACCAGACACCACCCAGATTAATGTGTACCCCGTGTTAGGATCTGGCTGACATGGGCACCTGTTATCAGGGCAGAGGGGTTCTAGACCTGCATGAGGTTTGTGTAGCAGTGCCTTTATAAGTTCAAAGTGGTGTACACTACATACCCCAAAGGGCCTACATCGCCCTTTTTGTAGGTAAGGGACAGGTGCCCCAGCCACGGTGAAGCAACCTCCATCCTGCTGGTAACAGCCCTCCAGGGTTGGGGGGCCAGAGACATACCTGTGACTGGGGCAGTGGCAGACCAGCAGCAATATTGGGGTTAAATCTGGAAAACCCCAACTGCCTCACACCACTGTCTGCCAGTCACCAGCAGACAGCACAGTCAGACTGCACCTTATCGGTGTTCCAACCATGTACAGTCTAACTGCAGACAGTCCACTAGCCAGTCCATAGTGCATGCTCACAGAGGAACTACGTGCACCAAGTAAGCATCTCAGTGATTGGGGCCCCAACACTGGGAATACAAAAGTATCACTGGAGGCAGATAGTGTAGAGCGCTATGTGGGAACCTAGACATGCCATGGTCACTGCTCGGTCAGAGTGAGTGCCCTCCCAGCATGCCATGCTGTGGCCACCCTGTCCATGCAGGCAGTGGTTGGGCACTACAGTGTCCCAGCCATTGCCCCACACCCTGTGAAGGTGCATCCTGGCCAATCCGCCCTGTCCGGGCCATACCCACAACACCTTGCTCCTCATTATGCACATATTCAGGCTAACGCTGGTAACAGTGGGACATTTTGGGCCCAGAGAGGGGTGGACAACCACAGAACAATGGACAGACATACACACACACACACTCCTATTGCAGCATTGTGCAAAGATAGGGGTGGTTGGCAACCCTGCCCACCACACTGGTCCTGATCACAGTGCCGACATTGCTAAACTGTGCAGGAGGTAGTAGTAGTGCTCTGGTGATAACTGCAGCTCAATGCTGGGGCCAACAGCCTGACTCTTCATGCATTATTGGATTGTGGAGCCTGTGTGAGTGGGTGTTTGTATCCCTGTTCGCCGCTGCTTTGGGCTTTGCACATGTTGCTGTTGTATCTGCATTGTAAGGTAAAATATAGGGACATGCCCTGCAGGACCCACAGCTGGGACTTGAACCTGTGATCCTCTGCTTCTGGACACACTGGCTGGGTGTACTGCACCACACTGTTGCCACAGATGCATGGTAGTCCCTAGGGCTACCTGTACTTTTCCTCAGCCAGACCTTTTATGTTGCACTGCACATCACGTACTGGTATAGGGCATGGCCTAGGTCCACTGCAGGCAGGTGCCACTGCCCCCTCCAGCATGGGTACATGCCCCCTGCCATGCTGACATGACCATATGCTGTTGGTGCTGGTAGTGCGCAGTCCCAGGCCATCCATTGTGTGGGTAGGTGGTCGCCTAGGGAACAGGGTCTGGGGCAGGGGGCATACATGAGCATCCTCACATCCCTCCCAACACCGCCTACCAATAATATGTCCCTTCCGCTTGGGAGAGGGTTGGCTGGGGGGATGTTAGGTCAGTGCCCTGGCAACTGTTAGCTCGGGTGGACCAGGTAGATGTAGGTGGATTGTGTTTGGCCTTCGTCAGCTGCTGTCATGCTGATTTCTGGTATCTATGTACCACCTAGGCGCCTGCCTAGTCCACACTGTGCCCCAGCTGCCCCCGCTACATGTCCCGCCTGCAGCCCCCTATGCCCCACTTGCACCATTGCCATAGTGGCCTTTCATACTTGGGCACTATGCTATTGCTGAAAATGGAGCACTACTATCACGGTTCTTGGGATCCCTGCCTATGCTGTACATTGCTGACACTGAAATGGTTTCTCTCTCCTGCAAATGTGCATCTAACGGCAGGTTTTCATTCGCGATAGGATTCAGCCCTTCAGTTCAGCATGTTAGTGTGCAGGGAGCCTCTCCCCACCCACTCCCCGCCCACTGACCCCTTCTCTCCGCCCTCTCTCCACCCTCTGCGGTGTTTACCGTGGCTGGGAACGCTAACACTCGTTAGGTAACGTTACCACGCGGTCTGTAACGTTACCGCAGTTTAGTAAACATACCCCATAGTCTTTTTCTGCTGACATGTTTCTATGTTAGTCTCCAGTGGTCCAAGGTAGCATACATATGGATCTGCTGCTTCTTTGAGTGATGGTGCAGTGCTCAGCAATTGACTCCTGTGGTGGCCAAGTTGCCATCTTAGTTGGCCTTTCTACAGATGTACTGGTGAAGGTCCTTTCCCTTAGCTCCCTGAAGTTTCAGATGACAGCTTTGGCCTGTTTCCGGGGTATGGTGGCTGGTAAGTCTCTAGTCTTATACTCGGGTGTCTCACGCTTTCTCCAAGGGTTTTGGGGTCTGTATCTTACCCTCCAATCTGTGATCCCTTCCTGGGATCTGTGTATAGTGCTCAGTGGTGCCATGTGAGCCGTTGAAGCGTGCTGCTTTGAAAGATTTGATGCTCGGGGCAGTCTTTTTGGTTGCAGGCTCTATCTTGCTGATATCATTATCTGGACTTTTCAAAGGAGGTCATCTCCATTCGGCCTCTGCCTTCCTTCTTGCCTAAGGTACTTTCTCCCTTTCATGTGAACCAGGTGGTCTGCCTGTCTTCCTTCACCAAAGAGCAGTGTCAGGGGAAGGATAAGGATCGCCACCTAATGGATGTCAGGAAGGTACTTCTCAGGTACTTGAAGGTTATTAATTCCTTTCATAAGTCCGACCATCTTTTTGTACTGTTTGCTGGCCCATTCAAGGGTATAATGCGGTGGCCAAGTTGACTTTCGGGTGCTGGATTGCCTTTACCTTGGCGTATCTGTTTCAGAACCAGCCAGTTCTGAAAGGTTTGCACGCCCATTCTACCCAAGCGCAGGCATCCTCGTGGGCAGAACAGAGATTGGTAGCCCCTGCAGACATTTGTTGGGCAGCAACATGGGCATCACTTTCCACTTTTGTCAAGCATTACCGCTTGGATGTCCATGTTAGGAACGACACTGCATTTGGCTCCAGGGTTTTGCGAGCTGCTGTTTCTTTTTTCCGCCCCGTGGAGTTGGAGCTTTCATACATCCCACTTGTCTGGACGGGTCTAGCAGGACAATATGGAAGGTGACATTTTACTTACCAGTCAATGTCCTTTCCATGAGTCCTGCTAGACCAGTCTAGGGCCCGCCCCTGCAACTGTATTGCTCTGTTATTCTGCTGCGGCATGCTTGGGTCCGCTATGATTTTATACTTGGTTCTGCAGGCTCATCGTCTACTGACAGCCTAATGTTTATGCTTTCCTGTACTTTGTTCTCTGTTGTTGATCACTCATTGTTACCCACAGTTGAGATTGTATGAGGCTTGCCGTGTTTTTTCCCATATGCTTTGGGACGAATACTGAAGGGACCTCTGGTGGCTGAAGTGAATAGAGTCATGGGAATGATGTAATTGAAACCTGGGCTTTTCATTGTCTCTTTGTCTTCACCAGTCTGCTGGTAGGGAACACAACCCTCTTGTTTGGACTGGTCTAGCAGGACTCAAGGAAAGGACATTAACTGGTAAGTAAAATGTCACCTTCTGTCACTACTCCCCTCTGAGATTCCCTGTTCTGGTGGACAGGTCATTCCAATCTGGCCAAAAGTTTTCCTTTTCTGCTTCCTTCCTACCAAAAATTCCTCACAACAGATACATCCAAACTGTGGTTCTCCCAGATCAATTTCCTAGGACTGAAAGGAAATTGGAGTGGAGAAGTAACCTAGTAGTTAAGGCAGCAACTTAGAATCAGAAAGACCAGGGTTTGAATCCCACTGACTCTCCTTGAATCCTTGGGCAAGTCACTTAACCCTCCATTGTCTCAGGTACATCCTTAGATAGTAAGCCCTCTGGGAACAGGGAAATACCTCCTGTACCTGATTGTAACTCGTCTTGATCTACTACTGGAAAGGCATAAGCTAAATATTACTAAACAAATAAATATTGAATGCTCTAAAGGCTTTCATAGATTGAATGACCAACTGAATTATCATGATTTAAACAGGCAACCAAGTAGCCATGTACTACATCAGCAAGCAGGGAGAAACTGTTTTTACTCTGGGAACAAGCAAGAAGTCAGTCCTCACATATGGGTGATGTCGGCACCTACAGAGCCCTCATGAAAGCATCTCCCCAGCTTTCAAAGAAAGCCTTTGGGAGATGCCACCACGCATGTGTGGTCCCCTTCCCACCCAAGGGTGCCATCTTACCTCGGTCTCCTTTTTTCCGCAGAGCCCACCAGATGTCTGTCTGTTTCCCCTGGAAAAAGTATCAGTTATTTTGAGTTTTCTTACTGTCTTCTCCAGTCTTGCACCGGTACTCTTCCCGCCCCCGAGCGCGCTGCCTTAACATTGTATCTCAGGATCGTTAAAATTTTCTCATTTTTCCTCGGTGCGGTTTGTGCCTTTTTTACCACTGGCAAAGCCTCGGGTCTTTGACCTAGCTGGGCCCCTTTTTCCCCCCATGGCCTCCATTGGCTTCAAAAAGTGTGATCAGTGCTCGAGGGTCATGTCCCTCACCAACACGCATGACTGCTGCCTCCGTTGCCTTGGGCCTGACCACCACCCGGCGGACTGTGGCCTGTGCAAGAAAATGTCATCCAAGGCCCTCAAGAGCCATCAGCAGCAGCATGACAAGTTCTTCCCGGAGTCTCCAGTGACACTGCACTCCAAGACCTGCTTTGAGGCCTTGGTCAGGGAACACAAGAAGAAAAAGAAACCCTTGAGGTCCGTGTCTGTGGATGGATCCGGGAAGGCGGGTAAGTCCCGAGCCAGATCCCACAGTCCACGCCACTCATCCGAGGGCACGGAACAGGAGCGGCCTACCAAAGTCGCCTGAAAAGACTCCTGTGGTGATCGGCCTTGGACCCCCAAGGCCATCCTTGTCGAGGACTCCCCTTCAGGGAAACCGGTGCCAGGCCTGAGTCCCTTGGTGCCCATATCGATGGTTGTGGAACTTTCTGGATTGGAGACCAGAATGGTGGTATTGGAGCACAGCTTGTCTTCCTTCATGGCTCAGCAGCGGGCTTTGATACTTGTCTCCACCGGGTCATCTGCACAGACCGCTGGGCCCTCGACATCAAGGACATTACTGGCGAGTGTCCAAGGCTTTGGCCGCGGCACCTCTGAGGGACCCAGACTGGGCTCCCTCGACAACTCCACTGATTACTCGGACTGGGAGACTGAGGTTGAGGAGTCCCTGGACACCCATCACTACCACTACATACCCTCGGACCCATCCCCCTCAGATACTAGACACCAATCCCCGCCCGAATACATGGTGTTCCTTGACTTCAAACAGGATATGTCGAAGGCGTTGTCATTCGCCACCAAGTCAGAGGTCACCCTCACATGGAGGAGCTCGAAATCCTCCAGTACGAGGCCCTACCATGGGAAGCACTGACAGTGCCTGTCCCATCCACCCTGAAATGGCTGCTTCTCCGCATGTGGGAAACATTGGCATTGGTGCCCATCATGAGCTGACAGCTCGACTCAATGTATCAAGCCACCGGAGCCTGGGCTTCCAGAAAGCACAGCTGCTGCTTAACTCTATGGTGGTAGAGTCAGCCATGCATCAACTCAAGAGCCAGAAGTTGCACTCCTTGATGCCCACCGGTAGGGAGGCCTGCACCCTGGACGCCCTTGGCAGGAAGTGCTACCAGGGCTTTGATGCTCATCAGCTGGATCCAGGTATACCAGCTGTACTGGGGCATGTACCTGAGGGACCTGGTGAAGGAACTTGCCGGGTTCTCATCTGGTCTTTCTAAGGAGCCCCTACAGCAGTTCCAGACCCTGACCATAGCCAACTATGAGTGCTCCAAGTTTATGACTCGAGCAGTCTATGATAGCTTCGAGTCGGCAGTTAGAGTAGCCGCAGCAGGTATTGGTGCTCGACTCCAGGCTTGGCTACAGTCTTCTGACCTGGAGCAATGAGTTCAGGACAAATTAGTTGATGTCCTCTGCCAGGGAGAGTATCTTTTTGGCAAACCCATAACCGATAAGGCTGCCAAGTTGGAGATCGAGTTCATGACAAGGACCAGGCTCTCCAAGAAAACTGCTACCTTCCCCTGATGGAAGGGCTTGTGTAAAAAGCCCCTTTACTTGAGGAAGGTAGTTGCTTACAGACACTACCCACAGTATCAGGCCTCCCCAGTTCTCAGTAGGGTCAGCAGACCAAAGAACATGGTAAGCAGAAAGCTCCCAAGCCCCAGGCACAGGTCCTGGCCCAGCCTGACGTACATTTTTGACTCCTTGGAGATAGCCTCTCCACTCCCAAGAGGTCAGCAGCCCAAAGGGGGGGGGGGATGTCTGATCCACTTTGCCCTTTGGTGGCCAGCCATTACCACCGATACTTGGACACTCCAAGTGGTCAAGGAGGGTTACTTCCTCCACCTGGCACAGACGCTTTCCCCTTTCTTACCAGGAGAGCCCCCCAGGACTCCCCTTCATCGGGATCTACTATTGCAGGAACACACAGGTCTCCTCGAGAACAGGGCAGTGGAGCCATTGCCCCAGCACCTCTGGGGCAAAGGGTTCTACTCCAGGTATTTCCTCATGCCATAAAGAACAGGGTGCCTAAGGCCCATCCTGGACTTGTGGGACCTGAACAGGTTTCTGGTGCGGGAGAAGTTCAAGATGCTCTCCCTTGGAACATTGCTGCTTTATCTCCAGCAGAGAGAATGGCTATGCTCCTTGGATCTGAAGGATACTTATAACCACATCCTCACTCATCCCATCCACAGGCAGCATCTCCGATTCATGGTGGAGGGTGACCACTATCAGTAGAGGGTGCTACCCTTTGACCTGGCCTCTGCCCCCAGAGTCTTCACCAAATGCCTGGCGGTAGTTGCTGCCTACCTACTTCTCCAAGGGGCCTTCATCTTTCCCTGCCTGGATGACTGGCTCATAAAGGGAGACATGGCTGCTGAGGTGCAGCAGGCCACAGCCTGGACCATCTGCATCTTGCAACATCAGGTGTTCTTGATAAAATGCCCCAAATCTCACCTCCTCCTGTTACAGTGTCTGGAGTTCATCAGGGCAAGGCTGGACACAGTTCAGGCCAGAACCTATCTCCCTCCACTCGCTTCCTGCTGTGCCTGCTTGGCCCAATGGCCTCCACCATCCATGTTACCCCACACGCCCATCTTAAGAACATAAGAACATAAGATAAGAACATAATATATACCATACTGGGTCAGACCAAGGTCCATCAAGCCCAGTATCCTGTTTCCAGCAGTGGCCAATCTAGGTCATACGTACCTAGCAGTTTCCCCAAAAGACACAGGTTCCACAATGCTTGTACTGGGTCAAGCATTGATATCCTGGGTCCCTTCTTAATAATGGTTTATGGACCTTTCCTCCAGGAACTTGTCCAAACCTTTTTTAAACCCAGCTACACTAACAGCAACAAATACGGTAACAAATTCCAGAGTTTGATTACATGTTGAGTGAAAAAATATTTTCTTTTATTAGTCTTAAATGGTTTACCCTGTAGCTTCATTGCATGTCCCCTAGGGGCTTGTTTACAAAGCCGCGGCTCCATTGAATTTGCCAGCCTGGACAACTCCTAGTTGTCCCACTTCTGCTCCCAGCAGCCCCACCCATCTCAGGTGGCTGCAGATGCCTTCCTCATCCCGTGGTCGGAGGCCTTTTGTACGCCTTCCCGCCCACACTGTTGATTGCCAAGACCCCCTTCAGGGCTCTCTGTGACAGGATGTCGCTGGCCTCATGGTGTCCCAGGCAACCATGGTTCCCGCTACTTCTCCGCTTGGAGGCAGAGGCCCCTGTCCCCCTGGGGAGTGCCTCGCGGTTATTGTCTCAGGAGGAGGGCTCCCTTCTGCACCCTAATCTGGCATCTCTGACAGCCTGGCTGCTGGGAGGGTAGTCTTGGCCCCTTTCAACCTCTTGGGGGAGGTGGGGGAAATCCTTTTGGCCTCCCGTAAGACCTCCACCAGACAAGCCCATTTGGACTTCTACACATTCACTTTCCATTACTGTCTGGAAAGGGACTCCCGAGGCAACAGCAGATTTGGCCAGTCTGTCCTTCCGAATCTATTCGGTGATTAGAATCCTACTCCATTTCAGCCCTTGATTCAGGTGGTTTTGGTTCCTGGCTGCCTTTCTAAAAAAAGAAATAAATGGAATACTACTACTGGGATGGCCTGTTGCCACCAAAAACAAAAAAATGATAAAGAATATTTGTTCTTGTGATGTCTGCTTGTTGCAGTACTGAATTACCCTTTTTATGTTTGAGGAAGCCAGTAGCTCAGAAATCCTGTATGTAAGGACTTATCCTGCTTGCCCACAAAGAAAACAGTTATTTACCTGTAGTGGGTATTCTTTGTGGACAGCAGGATAAACCCTTCCAATCCCTTCTGCTTCCCCTTGGATTTGTATTCTGGCATTAGTTAATCAATAGACTGAAGAGATGAGGGCATGGTGGTGACAAGCTTAAACTCATGCACATGTATGGTAGAATCACGCCAAATGTTTCTAGAAGGAGCTGGGAGAGGTTTTTGCATGAAACTCCGTCAATGAAGTCATCTCATATGTGAGGAGTTATCTTGCTGTTTGCAGAGAACACTTGCTACAGGTAGGATTGCCAACTTTTTGAAAAAGAAAAACCTGCCACCTGTGGCTAGTCATGGCCCACCCATACCCACCCTTGCCCTGCCCTTTTCCTACTCTGTCCTGCCCCCACCCCACCCTTGCCTCACTTCCTGTCCCCAAAAAATAATTGCAGAGAGGGCAATGTGCAAACTGAACAAGCAAGATTGCTACACATTCTAAAACAGAAATTCCTAACAGGGGCTCTACAGGTCTCTTTTTATTAAATTGCTAGATGTCTGACTGGGAGCTCTTAAAAGGGGTTTTGTATATTTTTAAAGCAAAGCTACTTATTTTTTGGTGCTTTAGTGGAAATTTCCTTGAGCAGAGTAGGTTGTTGAACTCTAGTAACCTCCTCAGCTTTGGGAACTGCTGACACCTGATCAGGTGTTAGTTCCCTCCTTACCCACCCCGACTCCCACCCACCCCTAGTGAGCAGTCTTGCTTTATAGAGCACCTCCCCATTTAACAAAGCACAGAGACTTCTACCAGCACATTTTGAATATAATTAAAGAGATTTAACTGCTTTTTCTCTGAAAGAACAGCTGGGAAACCGGCTGGTACTTAGTAGATCTCTCTCTCTCTTTTGCTTTAACAGATACCTAAGCTCCACAAACAGAACAATGGCTGGGAAAAATCATATCGCTAAAGCTGTTGCCCCCATTACAGCTTCTGCCTCGGTCCAGACAGAGGTCCTAATGCCAGTTGAAGTACCGTTTTCATGTGCAGGGTGCCTGCATGCTGAAGCTCTGAGGAAACAAGTGGAGGAACTCAGAGAGGAGATGGCGAGACTGAGGAGCATTCAAGACAGTGAGAAGTACATTGATGAGATGCTTCTTGCAGCAACCAAGCTCTCCAGCAGAGGAGAAGATGGGTGCCAACAGAATGTCGATGGTTGGACTCAAGTAACCAGGGCCTGCAAAATCACCAATCCAACTTCTCCAGCCCTTGAATTGAAGAACCATTATGCAGCCCTGGAAGTGGAGGAGGTGAAAGCATCCTTGGAAAGGGAAGAACCAGAGCTCAAGTACCCCAAAGTTGCAGAATCAATGACCACAAGGAAACGAAGGGTAGTGGTGGTTGGAGACTCTCTTCTGAGGGGTACTGAGGCATCCATCTGCTGACCAGACTTGATGTCCAGAGAGGTATGCTGTCTGCCTGGTGCCAAAATCCAAGATGTTATGGAGAGTTTGCTGAGACTCATCAAGCCCACTGACTATTACCCAATGTTGCTAATCCATGTTGGAACAAATGATACTGCCAGGTATACCTCGGAACATATCAAAAGTGATTTCATGGCTCTGGGACAGAGGGTGAAGCAGTTAGGTGCACAGGTGGTGTTCTCTTCAATCCTCCCTGTTGACGGTAAAGGCCAACGCAGAGAAGCTCGCATCCTGGAGATGAATACATGGCTGCGTGGATGGTGTCAGAGACCGTTTTGGTTTCCTAGACCATGGGATGCTGTTCCAAGGGTTGCAGAGCAGAGATGGCATCCATCTGTCCAAGAAAGGTCAACGTGTCTTCGGTAGTAGACTGGCTAATCTACTGAAGAGGGCTTTAAACTAGATTCATTGGGTATGGGTGAAGAAAGCCCATGTGATACATTAAATACCTTTATGGAAATGGGTAACAGGGGTAACATATGGAAAGCAGTGTGTATAAATGCCCGTAGCATGGGAAATAAGATCCCTGATGTTGACGCTTTGGTGGGAGTGGCTGACTTGGATTTAGTGGCAGTTACAGAAACATGGTTCACAGAAAACCATGATTGGGATGTAACTATACCTTGCTATACTTTATTCAGAAAGGACAGGGTAGGAAGAAGGGGAGTAGGAGTAGCACTATATGTAAAAAATACTATTAAAGCTTTGGAATTACAGAGCTTAAAAGGGAGAGAGGAGGCATTGTGGGTTAAACTAGAAAGAGGGAAAGAGAAATCTATTTGCATTGCTGTGATATACAGACCTCCCTCACAAGAGGAAGGGGTGGACAGAGAGTTAATTGAAGACATGTGCAGCATTGCTAGGAAAGGGGAAGTGCTACTGATAGGAGATTTCAATATGCCAGATGTTGATTGGCACATTCCTGCTGCAGTATCATCTAGAAGTAAGGAGATCCTGGATTCTCTACAGGGAGAACTATTCAGGCAATTGGTAACAGACCCCACACGTGAAGGGGCCATACTGGACTTGGTGCTTACCAATGGTGAAAGTGTTTCTGATGGTGTAGTGGGAGATCATTTTGCATCCAGTGATCACCAGATGGTGTGGTTCAGTATTAAGACTAGGGCTGTTAGAATCCATTCAAAGGTGAGGATCTTAAACTTTAGGAAGACTAACTTTGCCAAGATGGGCCAATACCTCAGGGAGTCGTTAGTGGGATGGGAACAGCTGGGGGATGTAGAAAAACAGTGGGCAAAACTGAAAGGGGATATTTTAAGGGTAACCAACCTTTTTGTTAAAATGGTAAATAAAAGGAAAAGGAGACCGCTATGGTTTTCGAAAGAAGTAGCTGAAAAAGTGAAGAAAAAGAGGAAGGCCTTTATGAAATACAAGAAATCACAGACAGAGGAAGACAGGCATCTGTACTTAGAAAAACTTAGAGAAGCTAGCAAAGTAGTCAGGAAGGGAAAGATTCAAAAGGAGAAGGAAATAGTCAATGCAATAAAAGGGGGGATAAGACATTTTTCCCAGATATATTAGTGAGAAGAGGAAGGGCAAAAGTGGTATTGTCAGACTCAAGGGTGCAGGGGAGGAATATGTAGACGTTGATAAGGATAAAGTGGAATTGCTTAACAAATATTTCTGTTCTGTGTTCACAGATGAAGAACCAGCAGCAGGACCTCAGAAAACACCCACAAACAGGAACAGAAGCGAGGGACATCTTGAACAATTTTCAGACGACTGTGTTTGTGAGACACTAGCTCAACTTAAAGTAGACAAAGCGATGGGACCGGATGGGATACACCCTAGAATACTGAGGGAACTTGGGGACGTTCTAGCAGCTCCACTGACTGACCTTTTCAATGCCTCGTTGGAGTCGGGAGCGGTGCCAAAGGACTGGAGAGAGGCTTATGTGGTGCATTTACACAAAAGCGGAAGTAAGGATGTGGTTGAAAACTACAGGCCGGTTAGTTTAACTTCGGTGGTGAGTAAATTATTAGAAACGCTGCTGAAAGAGAAAATAGTGAGGTTTCTGGAGTCCAGCAGATTACAGGATCCAAGGTAGCATGGATTCACCAAAGGCAGGTCTTGTCAGACAAATCTGATTGATTTCGTTGACTGGGTGACCAGGGAGTTAAACTGAGGGAGAGCCCTAGATGTGGTGTATTTATATTTCAGTAAAGCCTTTGACACTGTTCCTCACAGGAGACTTATAAACAAACTGAGCACCCTAGGGATGGACCTTAAATTTACTGCTTGGGTTAGAAATTGGTTGGGTGGGAGGCGACAAAGAGTACAAGTAAATGGAGCTCACTCTGAGGAGAAGGATATTACCAGTGGTGTGCCCCAGGGATCTGCCCTTGGTCCGATTCTTTTTAACATCTTTGTTAGTGATATAGCGGAATGGCTGTCAGGTAAGGTTTGCCTCTTTGCGGATGATACCAAAATCTGCAATAGAGTAGATACCCAGGAAGGTGTAGATAACATGAGGAGGGATCTAGCTAAGCTTGAAGAAGGATCTAGAATCTGGCAGCTAGGATTTAATGTTAAAAAATGTAAAGTCATGCATTTGGGCTGCAGCAATCCAAGGGAGCAATATAGTATTTTATTTATTTATTTATTTAACACTTATTTCTATACCACTCTTTCCCAAGTATCAAGTGCGGTTTACAAAGAACAGTAAATTATATGGTATGTGAAAGCACATACCTAGTCGTTTTACATAGAACAGGTGGAACTATTTACAAGTAACAATATAACATTTGAACGGTAAAAAGTTAGAACGTATTTACATTATGGGTACTTACAAATTATATCATGGAACAAAATTGTGATGCATAAAAATATTTTGTGTGTTATGTAGTATTGTAGTATGGTTGCTAACCTGTGTCTCTTTGTGTATTTTGATTAGGTAGTGTGTTGTAGTGTAGAGAGAATAAGTGGGTTTTTAGTTTTTTTCTAAATTCCTTATAGTATAGGGGGTGAAGTACTTTTGTCCACTAAAGAAGAGTGGGACCTAGGCGTGGTTGTGTCTGATGATCTTAAAGTAGCTAAACAGGTAGAAAAGGCGACAGCAAAAGCTAAAAGGATGCTTGGGTGCATACGGAGAGGAATGGCTAGCAGAAAAAAGCAGGTGATAATGTCTCTGTATAAGTCTTTGGTGCGACCTCATTTGGAGTATAGTGTACAATTCTGGAGACCGCACCTTCAAAAGGATGTGAACAGGATGGAGTCGGTGCAGAGGGTGGCTACTAGAATGATTAGTGGTCTTCATTATAAAGCATATGAGGACAGACTTAAGGATCTTAATATGTACACCTTAGAGGAAAGGCGGGATAGAGGTGATATGATTGAGATGTTTAAATACCTCCATGGCATAAATGTTCAGGAAGAGAGCCTCTTTCAATTGAAAACAAGTTCTGCTGTGAGTGGACACGAGATGAGGGTGAAGGGAGATAGATTCAGGAGTGATATGCGGAAATATTTCTTTACGGAAAGAGTAGTGGATCCGTGGAATAGTCTCCCAGTGGAGGTGGTAGAGATGAGGACAGTAACTGAATTCAAAAAAGCATGGGACAAACACAGAGGATCTCTAAAGGTAAAAAGGGGACTTTTGTAGTTGTTGATATGGAAGGACAGACTAGATAGGCCATGAGGTCTTTTTCTGTCGTCATATTTCTATGTTTCTATGTTTCTAATTCCAGACTAACAAAATATCCAGCTTTGGTTGTACACACACACACACACAATACAGACAGGTCTTCATCAATAACTGAGCACAAAACAAAAAGAGAAATATATATAGACAAAAATTAAATTGGAACTCCAAGAAGCCAGAGTCTACATGCAGTGCAACATCAGATAAATAAGAGATGCAGTTCGCCATACTGTGTAAAATATAAAGATAGCACAAAGTCCAATCACTAAATTGAAAATAAAATTAGTTTTTCTACCTTTGTTGTCTGACCATTTTATTCTCTGATCATGCTGGTCCTGATCTGAGGTTTCTGCTTTCCTGTCTTCTCTTAGCTCTCTTTTTATGATCTATAGTCCATCTGCCATTTCTTGTCTCTTCATTTGTTTTCTTTGCGTCCTTCCATCAGCCTAGTTCCAATCCCAGTAATCCTCCCCAGTATCACTCCCCTTTCCAGCCCTCCTCCTCTCCCATTATCTTCCATTGTCAACCCCCTTGCCTTCCCATGACTGTCAGTGGTGTCCATTCCCTTACAGTTCCTCTCCTTCCCCACTGTCCAGCCCCTTCTAGTCCAAATGCCATCTCAGGTTTTAGCTCACTTCCACTCTCAGTGCCACTTCCATGTCAGCTCCCTTCCAGTCACCCTATCCTCTGTCCATCCCCCTTCCATTGCCATTTCCATGTGCCCCCTCCCTTCCAACCCCCATTCCCAGCCACCTACCAGTCCCATCCCCAAGTGCCAGCTCCATCTAGTCCCACCCCCAGGTGTCAGCTCCCTTTCAGGTCCCCTCCAGTACCATCCCCAGGTGTCAGCTCCCTTCCAGCTCCCACCTACTCTCCATGTCAGCTTCCATCTAGCCCCCACCTTCCCCCATGTCAGCTCCAATCTAGCTCTCACCTTCCCCCATTTCATCTCCCTTCCAGCCCCTCCTTCAATCCTCTGTCAGCTCCCTTCTAGCCCTCGCCTTCCCCCATGTCAGTTCCCTTCCAGCCACCTCCTTCACCCCATATCAGCTTCCATCAGGCCCCCACTTTCCCCCATGTCAACTCCCATCTAGCTCTCACCTTCCCCCATGTCAGCTCTCTTCCAGTCACCTCCTTCCCCCATCTTTCAGCTGCCTTCCAGTCCTCACCCTCCCTCTGCTTTCAGCTCCCTTCCAGCTACCTCCTTTCCCCCTCTTTCAGCTGCCTTATTGCCTTCACCTTCCCCTTGTGTCTGTCCCTTCCTGCCACCTTGTTTCCCTTGCAGCTGTGGCTCCTGCTTCTTACAGAACGGTGGCTGCAATAACGCTAATTTTAAAACAAAACAAAACCAGTGTGCAGCCCTCTGGCCCTATGGTACCCCTGCTGCAGCGTCCTGCACTCAAAAGACAGGGGACGGGATGCTGCAGCAGAGGTTCCACAAGGCCGGAGGGCTCCGCACCAGTTTTGTTTTGTTTTTAAATTAGCATTATTGCAGCCGCCACTCTGTAAGAAGCAGGAACCTTGACTGCAAGAGAGAGGAGGTGGCAGGAAGGGATTGACAGCGGAGGAGAAGGTGAGGCTGTGCTGGTGTGGACAAGGATCCCAGATGAAATGCCGATTTTCTGCTCTGGCTGCTCCCAGTCCCACGGCCAGAGCAAAAAACAGCTTTTCAAGGGCTGGTCTTTGATCTCTGCCGGCAGCAGGCCTGGCCATGTAAAAACCATCCAGAGCGGCTGAAAACTGGCTGGTTGGCAACCCTTGCTACAGGTAAGTAGCTTTGTATTACAGTGCATTAACTGACTGACAGATAACATGTTAGCTACACTTCTTGAGGTGCATGTTGTAAACGCCCTCACCACTCGCCTCTAGTTTTAGAGGGGCGTGGTTATTGGAGGAACCTTCTCCTATCAGCCTTAGCAGCCTATTTCCTTGTGGTGTCTTCTGGGAAATGTAGTACTGCTAAGATGTGTTTGTGCTTCAGGTAGTAAGTTGTAGTTAAGGCCACCGAGGTAAGGCATATAACAGAAAATTTATTTCGCACAAAAAGATTCAAAGTACCAGATACAGGATTATTTCTGTAGGATTTGCTCAAGGTACAGCAGATGGTTGGCAAAGTAAACAAAAGAACCCAAAAATGGCCGTTTAAAGTCTTCTTACTTTCAGAAGCACAGCCTTTGATAGCAAGGATCCCACCTTCCTTTTAGTCCTTGCTAATTACAGCATAAAGTCCAAACAAGCTTAATCTTCTGTGGCAGTTTGGCTTCTATCAGCCTCAATTCCTTCTAGGCTGCATTTCAGGTACAACAGAACTCAAAACAAGAAGCAAACATTCAGACTGCCATCAAGAACTCTCAACAGGCTTTTCACATAACAGAGGAGCAAAGAAAAACTCTTCTAGCAGGTAAATTGGCTTCTTGCCGTTTCACAATTCAAACCACAGGTGGATAACAAGCATGAATCACAGCTTCCTGCTTATCCTTATACTTCAGTAAACTTCCCTTTTAAAAACATATGGGGAATTTACCACCACACTGCCTGTTTCTTATGGTTACCTTTTCAAGGAGGATAATTCTTTCAGGGCTGGCTTTTCCTCAAGACTTCATGTCTAAAGCTTGGCACAGAGAGCAATCCATAAGGATGTCTTCTTCCCCCAACTCTGCCACTGGCTCTCCCAGCTGCATGGGTTCTGACTCACACACCTGGTCAGACTGCTCAGCTGATAACCTCTCCGATGCTCTGAGAGCTTCTCAACTTCCTGGCTCCAAGCTCTGCTGCCAACCTGTTGCAGGGAATTCAGCCCTCTCAGCTCCTGGTAGCTCGGCTCTTCTGCATGAGGCAGCACCTTCTCTACCTCCTTCTCTTCTTCGGTCTCTGCCTTCTCCTGCTTCTCCTCCTTTTTCCCTTCCTTTCCCTCTGTCTGTATACTCTAACATAGGCTTATACCTCCAGGGTTCTAGCCCCACCTCCTTCCTTCCCAGGTGTTTGGCAATCCCCCCTGCCTTCTGGTATTTGAGTAATCAGGGAACTTGTTGAAGTAAGGGTTTTGGACCTCGTGCCCTTAATCTCTCCCTCTTACTCTATTAGACCCTGCATGAAACCTGTTCCAGCTGGGGTTTTCCTGGTTCTTAGGTGTGGCTGTGGCTTTCTCACCCTGCACTCCTAAAAGGGGATCCTTTACTAGGGTGAATTCTTTACGTATCTCACCTCCCCCATACTCAGGATAGATGACCTTGCCACATACCCCCCTACTTAAGATATTACTGGCTGTTGGAGGTTGTTGGGGTTCTTCTGAACAGTTTGTAATTCGGGATAAGGCATCTGCATTTTGGTGTAGCTTTCCTGCCCGATGCTCTACCTTAGATAGACTGGCCACTGCCGATCTTTCCTGCCAGGGCCTAAGCACATTTATATGATAGACTTGTCTGCAACCCGTACCACTCTCCACCTCATAGGTTACTGGGCCTACTTGTCTGATCACTTTCCACGGTCCCTTCCATTGGACCTCAAATTTTGGTATGGCGCCTGCCACCATTACTAGGACTTTCTCTCCCAGGACTAACTGGCGGGGTTTTGCCCTCTGGTCATATCGCTCCTTCTGGCGAGTTTGACCAGCTTGTAAATTCTCTTCGGCAGCCTGGGAAGTCCTATTTAACAAACCTCGGAGAAGGTGAGGGACTCCCATAGCCTCCCTCTCCGGCTCTATCCATTGCTCCCTTAATATGTCCAGGATTCCCCGAGGTGCTCGGCCATACATTAATTTGTAGGGAGATACGCCTAGAGAAGCCTGTATCCGTTCCCTACAGGCATAAAGCACGAAAGGAAGCAATACATCCCATTCTGTCACATTCCCATCTAAACCCCGTCTTAGCATCTGTTTTAATGTTTGATTCAACCTCTCTACCAAACCATTAGACTGGGGGTGATAGGCGGCCGTTTTCACGTGCTGTACCCCCAAAGCGTCCCATACCTGGGCCAAGTATTTGGACATAAAATTGGTCCCACAGTCTGTTAACACTTCCTGGGGAAAACCCACTTCGCAAAACAGTTTCACTACTTCTAATCCTGTTTTGGCAGAGATATTGCGCAAAGGGACTGCCCATGGAAATCTGGTGGCTTGATCAACCATGACTAAAATATATTGAAATCCCCGAGGTGTTTTGACAAGGGGCCCAACTATATCCATGGCGATTCGTCCAGTGGGGTCAGATATTGTGGGTGTCGGGATCATGGGTACCACTGGAGGCCAGGCAGCTGTGACCCGCTGACATGAGGGGCAAGCAGCACAAAATCAAGCGGTTTTTTAAAGACCCCAGGCCAGTAGAAACGTACAAGGATCTGATCCAGAGTCCCTTGTACCCCTTTGTGGCCGCCCACCGGATGGTCATGGGCGAGCCTTAAGACCAACCCCTTGAAAGCTGCGGGCACCACCAGCTGTTTCCGGACCGTCCCTGTCTGGGGATCGTGACTTTCCCTGTATAATATCTCTTTGTCTAAAAGAAATCTCGGAAGGATATCTCGCACCACTTGAGCGTATTCAAATGCCCGTGTGAGTGCTGGGTCTGCCCGTTGTTCATTTGGAAAGGTCGGAAACTTCTCAACCAACTCTGCAGGCACCCAGGGTAACCCTTGGCCCGTTAGCATCCCAGCCCTTCCCTGAGCCCGACATTGCTTCTCGCGGCATTTCGCAGCTTTCCTCTTCTTAATCTTAGAAGATGGGGAAGCCACCAGGTCATGTGAGGGCAAAGCCCTTAGGGAACCCTCTGGGGACCCGTCCCTTTGGTCATTGGCCATAGTCTGGGACCGGGTAGACACAAGCCCGACCTTCTGTCGAAGGCCTTTCCCTAATCCTTTCCTAAATTGGGGCAGTCTCTTCCTAATACCAGGTCGTGGGGAAGTTTTGGTACCACAGCCACGGGAATTCTTTTCTGTGCCCCTAACCCTTTTATCTCCACTGTATACACGGGGTAACAAGAGGCAGTCCTGTGGATGCAACGGATCTGGACATGACCTTCTGGTCTCCTCTGAGCATACTCATTCTGAGCCTCAATTGCCCGCCAAAGCCTCTGGGATACCATGCTATGGTCAGCCCCAGAGTCAAGCAAAGCATTGGTAGTGATCCCCTGTATATTAACACTTAAGAGGAATCCCTCTCCTAGAGGTTTCACACTTGTACCAACCAACCCAGTGTGAGCCTTGCATCCTCTCTGTAGGTGTCCCATCTCCCCACAATGATAGCACTTCTTTCCAGCCCACTTTCCCTCCTGAGCAGGCACATAAGTTCTCACAAACTCTGTTTTATTTCCCTGTTTCCTTTCTGATGAACCAAAACTGGCCTCGGCCTTCACTTCTGGAGCGCCCCCTCTTGGCTGATGCGCTAATTCAGCTTCCATGTAGCGCTCGGTCAAAAGGGTTGCCTCCCCTGTGCTCTGGCAGTTTTGCTGAATCAGAAATGATTGTATCTCCTTGGGCACTGCAGCCATAAACTGCTCCAATACTATCATATCTAGTACCATATCCATAGTTTTTTCCTCCGGGGTCAGCCACTTTAATGCTAGCCCCCGAATCCTCTGGCTTAATGCCTTAGGGGTTTCTCCGGCCTTAAGGGCTGTGGCTCTGAACATACGGTGATACACGCTTTTTGTCAGCCCCAAACGGTCTCTAATTGCCATTTTTACCGTATTATAGTCCAGGGCCTGGGTAGCTGGCATAGCCCTATATGCGGCCAGTGCTTCCCCTGTTAAGGAGGTTGCTAATCGCATTGCCCATTGGCTAGCTGGCCATCCCACAGCTTGCGCTACTCTTTCAAACGATTCTAAAAAGTCGTCTATATCGTCCTCAGATGAAAGTTTGCCAAAGTTAAAGGCCCCACTTGTGGATGGGCCTACCAGACTGTCCATTTGAGTTATTGATGGTCCTGCTGGTACTGGCTCTCCTCCACCTTCTTGTCTTAGTGGCAGCCCTGATTGCATCCCAAAGTCCAAGACAGGTTTCTGCTGCTCCTTTATAGCTGCAGCTGCACTCTCCTGTGCTTGCTGTGCCAACTCTTGCTGGTGCTGGAATTGCGTGGCCATCCATTGAATCAACTCCTTGGGATCCATCTTCAGGGATACCTGAAAGAGAGAACAAAACACCAAGGGTGGCACCACTCAACAGCCTCCTTGTCCCCTTTTCCTCAAAAGCATTCACTTTTTTTTTTTCTTTTTACTTTTATCCGAGCCAACCCCCGCCTTGGTACCCTTTACCTGGCTTAGGTGTTTACTCCTGCTTCAAAAGGGGTGTCTTTGTGATGCTCCAAACTGCACTGATCCACCGTCTGGCCGACTCTACCAGCGAATTCCACGTGAAGCTTCCAGCAGCCATCTGTGCTGTGCACCTTGTTGCTGTGCCAATGCAATGTGTGACTTCGAGTTAGTCCTGACTCCTGGTGACCCAGAAGCTCCTGGGTTTTCTTGGCAGTGTCACCAGAAGTAGATTGCCAGGCCTTTCTTCTGAGGCAATGGAGGGTTAAGTGACTTGCCTGAATGGCAAAATCCATACAACTACGCCACTGTCAACGCCCTCACCAATCGCCTCTAGTTTTAGAAGGGGCGTGGTTATTGGAGGAACCTTCTCCTATCAGCCTTGCAGCCTATTTCCTTGTAGTATCTTCTGGGAAATGTAGTACTGCTAAGATGTGTTTGTGCTTCAGGTAGAAAGTTGTAGTTAAGGCCACCGAGGTAAGGCATATAACAGAAAATTTATTTCGCACATAAAGATTCAAAGTACCAGATACAGGATTATTTCTGTAGGATTTGCTCAAGGTACAGCAGATGGTTGGCAAAGTAAACAAAAGAACCCAAAAATGGATGTTTAAAGTCTTCTTACTTTCAGAAGCACAGCCTTTGATAGCAAGGTTCCCATCTTCCTTTTAGTCCTTGCTAATTACAGCATAAAGTCCAAACAAGCTTAATCTTCTGTGGCAGTTTGGCTTCTATCAGCCTCAATTCCTTCTAGGCTGCATTTCAGGTACAACAGAACTCAAAACAAGAAGAAAACATTCAGACTGCCATCAAAAACTCTCAACAGGCTTTTCACATAACAGAGGAGCAAAGAAAAACTCTTCCAGCAGGTAAATTGGCTTCTTGCCGTTTCACAATTCAAATCACAGGTGGATAACAAGCATGAATCACAGCTTCCTGCTTATCCTTATACTTCAGTAAACTTCCCTTTTAAAAACATATGGGGAATTTACCACCACACTGCCTGTTTCTTATGGTTACCTTTTCAAGGAGGATAATTCTTTCAGGGCTGGCTTTTCCTCAAGACTTCATGTCTAAAGCTTGGCACAGAGAGCAATCCAAAAGGATGTCTTCTTCCCCCAACTCTGCCACTGGCTGGGAGAGTTACATGGGTTCTGACTCAAACACCCGGTCAGACTGCTCAGCTGATAACCTCTCCGGTGCTCTTAGAGCTTCTCCACTTCCTGGCTCCAAGCTCTGCTGCCAACCTGTTGCAAGGAATTCAGCCCTCTCAGCTCCTGGTAGCTCGGCTCTTCTGCATGAGGCAGCACCTTCTCTACCTCCTTCTCTTCTCCGGTCTCTGCCTTCTCCTGCTTCTCCTCCTTTCTCCCTTCCTTTCCCTCTGTCTGTATACTCTAGCATAGGCTTATACCTCCAGGGTTCTAGCCCCACCTCCTTCCTTCCCAGGTGTTAGCAATCCCCCTGCCTTCTGGTATTTGAGTAATCAGGGAACTTGTTGAAGTAAGGGTTTTGGACCTTGTGCCCATACTCTCTCCCTCTTACTCTATTAGACCCTGCATGAAACCTGTTCCAGCTGGGGTTTTCCTGGTTCTTAGGTGTGGCTGTGGCTTTCTCACCCTGCATTCCTAAAAGGGGACCCTTTATTATTGTGAATTCTTTACGTTTCTCACCTCCCCCATACTCAGGATAGATGACCTTGCCAAAATGTACTATGCCACATTATATCTCCTGTTATCAGTTAACATGCAGTATATAGCCCCATGTTAACAGTAAGGTGCATTCCCTGACAGTTTCTGGCCCCTTTCCACATTAGGTAGTCAACACAGGAATTATCGCATACTGACTGTTAAGGTGCTGCATAAATTACTATTGCAATTTACTAAATAGGTGTCTTAATGTAATGTGGCATTTGCTACATATTTTACATATTGTATTAGTAAAACTGTTTCTATTAAACATTATTTTTTACTCTTTATCATGTTAGTGCTCTTAAAGCTTTAAGAAAAACATCTGAGGAATTTAGTGAAAGCTCTACAGACAGTGAAGAAGATGAAGAGCAGCCTGAATGGCATCAAGAAACAAACACTGATTTGCCATCTGAGTACTGGCAAATTCAGAAACTAGTAAAATATTTAAAGGTAAGAAAATCATTTAGATTTTATAGAAATTATTTTTTCTGGAAACATCCTGCTTACAAGGAAAATTAAATGCTTTATTTACAGGGTGGCCCAAAAAAAGTGAGAACATCTCGTAGCATGTTATTTAAGTTATTTAAAAATTCAAAAAGACAGATGTAAATGATTGACAAATTAAAAAAAAAAAAAAGATGGTGACCGGAAATTGTCGAAATAAAGACATTATATAGCTAAAAAGGTAAATAAGTAAACTATTTAAGCTTTTAATTTACGAGATGTTCTCACTTTTTTTGGGCCATCCTGTATATTGATTTGTTTGTGTATATCAGGATTTATAGATAAAGGAGATACCGATATCTTTTCTTTGCTTTAACACTTACTTGATTTGGTTAATATATTGCATATTTGAAGCATTTCCATTACATCTGATGCATTTTAACTAAAAAGACTGTGATATGCAATCTGTGAAATAAACAAGTTTCATAGAATCTCTTACTATCTCCAGGAATAAGCAGGAAGTGAGTCTTCACATATGGTTGACATTGGCACCGACGGAGACTGGCGCAGGAACACTCCCCAGCATCCAGTAGGAAAGCTTTTGGGAGCATTCCTCCTTGCATGTGTGGGTGCCTTCCCACCTTTGCTCCTGTCTCCTCAGTCATCTTTTTCTGTGGAGCCATCTGGACCTTGTCCCTATCAGCCGCGTCAAGAGGCTTCTTAGTTTTTTCGTGGTACCATTGAGTACTTTTCTTTTTTGCCTTCCTGTCGCCAATTTGACTTGCTGTCAATTCTGCTCCTGTTCCCATTTTTCTTTTCTTATTTTATGTAATTTTTTCTTGTACCTTGTCGGGCTTAAGGCCTACAGCTTTACTGTACACCATCGCGCAATTTGACTTTGCATCAGTCCTTTTCCCAGAAATGGAAAAGCCCCACAGTACTTTTAAAAAATGCTCGAAGTATGCTAGTATCATTTCCATCACCGACGAGCATAGCTGGTGCCTTAAGTGTTAGGCCCAGACCACGATGTAGATTCCTGCCCCTCTTGTCGCCACATGACTGCCAGTGGTGGGAAGAACCGAGATAAACAGAAGGCTAAGCTGTTTCCAACAGACTCAGCTCCTTCGGTGCACTCATTGGGAGTGTCGACTCCATCTAAGTCCTCCCATACCTCTAGATCCCCACTTAGTCAAAAGGACAAGCATCGATCTGAGTCTCCAGGGCAAAAGAAAAAAGAGGCATTGATAGCATCGAGATCATTGCCCTTGCAGTCGGCATCGGACATCGAGCATCATCATCGTCACAGACACTCCTCTCACTCCGATGCAGACCAGCCAGCAAAGCAGCCCTTGCAGGAGGCCTCACCCTCCAAAGCCGTAAAGGGGCTCAGGGATGCTCCCAAGCTGCAATCCTCAGCGGAGCCCCCAATACCGACGTCCGGAGTTGTGGCCCACACAATCATGTCTGGAGTCACTCCTCCCTGGTACAGACACTCAATGATCGGATCATCGCCATTGAAAAGAGCATCGCTGCACTCCTGGCAGTAGTGGCACTGTTGGCATCAGAAGTATCACAATTGGCACCGGTTCTACCACCACCAGCAGCCACGGAGAACCCTCTCGATACCCTTCCGCAGGAATCACATCAAGCAGTCGAGCAACCAGTACCAAGGTCTCCGGTACTGCGGCTCTCGACACCCTCGACATCTAAACATGCCGAACACTGGAGTTATAGGGGGCCTCATAAGGATTATTTTGATTTCCTTCTGTGCTGGAGGCCTCCGACTCCGATTCCATTGATTCTGATACCATCATGGATATACCACCAGATTCATCGCCTCCCTATGAGCATCGAAGGTCTCCGCCTGAGGACATGTCCTTTCAAGATTTTATTAAGGACATAGCAGCTGCCCTGGAGGTATCGGTGGCTATGGAGACAGAACCCAGAGCAGAGGAGCTGCATTTTCTCAGTATCCATTAGCACCAAAGGAAGTGGCAACCCTCCCAATGCATAACATCTTGAGAAACGTGATGGTTTGAATGTGGGAATCTCCGATGTCAACTCCTGCAGTCTCTAAGAGGTTGGATACTCTTTACAGAGTCCCTCCTTCTCCAGGGTTTCAAAAACCTCTACTCCCTCACCACTCTATGGTGGTTGAGTCTGCCATGAGAAGAATTAAAAGTCAAAAGAATCCCTCCTAGAAGGGAGGCCAGAACCCAAGATGCCTTTAGGAGAAAGGACTTCCAGGCAACAATGTCAGCTTCCAGAATAGATTCTTACATGCTATATATCGGCATGTTCCTTAGGGATGTCTTGAGGGATCTAATAGAATTTACTACCTTGCTGCCTCCTAAGAAACAGGCAGCTCATCAGGTTTTAGTCACACATGTACAGAACACTTCAAAATTTCTAACAAGGGCAACCTTTGATACCTTTGAGTCCAATAGCAGGGCAGCTGCAGCCTGCATTGGAGCTAGACAGCATGACTTCAGGCATCTGACCTGGAACAATGGGTCCAAGATATGTTAATTAACATTCCATGCAATGGTGAGAACCTTTTTGGCCAGAGGTGGAGGGAAAAGGCAGGTGAGAGAGATGGTAAACCTCACCATGAAGAGGCTTTCTAGAAAGACTGCAGATACTTCTAAAAAGAAGACTGCTGCCAAGAAAACCCTTTTTCCCAAAGAAGAAACATTACTGTTCACCCTATCATTCCTATTCCTCCTATTCTGCTCCACAACAACCAAGGCAGCAGGGCCAAAAACAACCCAGAAAACCCAAAGTTACCAAGCCACAACCTGCTGCTCCTGCTCAACCATCTCAGAGTTTTTGACTCCTTTCTGAGGAGCATGGCCAATCCTCTCAGGCTCCCAAGGAGACTAGTGCATTTTGCACACCGCTTGAGCAACATCACCTCAGAACCCTGGACCTTACATCTAGTAAGCCAGGGTCTGCAGCTGAAATTCAGAGATCTTCCATCCACTCATTTTTTAGGCTAACCCTCCTTAGATCTTCATCAAACCACCTTTTTAGAACAGGAGATCCATTCTCTACTACTTCAAAGGGAAATAGAGGAAGTACCTCTCTCTCAACAAGGCCTAGGGTCCTACTCACAATATTTTCTTATCCCAAAGAAGACGGGAGACCATAGGCCTATATTAGATCTCTGAAATCTGGGAGGAGTGGCCTAGTGGTTAGGACAAGGTACTTCGGGCCGGAGGGCCGGGGGTTCAAGTCCCACCTGGGGACAGCAATCTCAGGCCGGAGGGACTGGGATTTCTAGTCCTATAGGCACTCCTTGTGGTCTTGGGCAAGCCACTTAACCCTCCATTGCCCATGTTCCCTGTAAGTATTAGCGTATGTGTGTCATATCCCCTCGTGTTAAATGTATCTCCCAATTGACCGCTTTGACCCGGTGAAAAGTGGGATATAAATACAGCTAAATAAATAAATTAAATAAATAAATAAATAAATAAAATAAATCTCAACAAATTCCTGATCAAGGAAAAATTCAAAATGATTTCCCTTCTTCCTTACCTTCAACCAAATGATTGACTTTGCTCCTTAGACCTAAAGGATGCTTATACACACATCCTCATCAACCCAGATTACATAAAGTTCCTCAGATTTGTTTTCTGGAACAATCATTATCAATATTGAACCCTTCCCTTTGGTTTAGCCTCAGTACCCAGAGTGTTCACAAAGTGTCTGGCTATGGTCGCAGCCTATCTTTGAACTTTGGGGATCTTCTGAAGGGCAGATACCGCTCTGGCAGTCACTGCTGCCCTCAAAAAGACCATCTATGTTTTACAGGAGTTAGGGTTTATCAGAAATTATCCAAAATCATACCTCACTCCGATTCAAAATCTAGAGTTTATAGGAGCTCATCTAGACATGCTCCAAGCCCGAGATTTTCTGCCAGACAGATATACCCAATTAATAACCTTGGCCTCACAAGTCCAACAAGTGTCAATAATGGCCAGAAAATTCCTAAGCTTTCTAGGCCACATGGCCTCCACAGTCCATATCGTCTCATATGCCTGTCTAAACGTGAGACTAGCACAATGGACTCATATCAATCTCCTCAAACTCGATGAAATCTTCAATGCCATCCGAGTCTTCTGCACCCAACTCAGGGACCGCTCAGTCCTCATCCAGATGGACAACCAGGTGGCCATGTTTTATATAAATAAACAGGGAGGGACAGGCTCTCATCCCTTATGCTGAGAGGCCATCCAGTTGTGGAACTGGGCAGTCTCTCAGGGAATTCACCTCCATGCAGTATACCATCCAGGAATAGAGAATTCCTTAGCTGACTGACTGAGTCGCATCCTCTATCCACATGAGTGGCAGCAGAAACCTCAAGTAGCACAACACTTGTTCCATCTTTGGTGGAGACCAATATAATCAACTCTTTGCTTCTCCTGTAAATGCTCAACTACCGCATTTCTGCTTGAGGATCCCATCCCCTTACAGGGAGAGCTTGGATGCATTTCTCCTCCATTGGGTACAGAATCTTTTCTATGCTTTTCCTCCTTTCCCTCTCACATCAAAAACACTATTCAAGCTTCGGGCCGACAGGGGAATGATGATCCTCATTGTCCCTTACTGGCCCAAGCAACCATTTTTTCCTCTGCTTCTTCAACTAGCTCTGAAACCTCCTCTCAACCTCAGTTACTCTCCCAACCTTCTTTCTCAGGAGCAGGGGACCCTCCTGCACCTGAGACTCAAAGACACTTTGCTTGACAGCCTGGCTCCTGAGCGGGTAGTCCTCTCACCCCTAGGACTCCAAGAGGAGTTTTTACAGGTTCTCCTATCTTCTAGAAAAGATTCCACCAGATGTTCTTACGCTTTCAAGTGGCACAGATTTGTCATTTGGTGTTCACAGAAAACACTAGATCATTCCACATGTTCAGTTCTTGGTCTTCTACTATACCTGCTCCACTTGTCCTTCTCTGGCCTCAAGACCCACTCAGTGAGGGTACATTTATCTGCCATTGCGGCCTCTCACCATTCTTTGGCAAACTGGCCTATCTCCACACATCCCTTGGTAGCCAGATTCATGAGGGATCTACTCCTGACCAAACTGCCTCTCTACCCACCACCCACAGTGTGAGATTTAAATGTTGTTCTTGCACAGCTCATGTGCAGTCCTTTTGAATCCATGGTGTCAGATTCTTTAAAATTCTTAACATGGTAAGTTATTTTTCTTTTTGCAGTAACCTCTGCCCGTAAGGTCAGTGAACTGCAGGCTTTGGTGGATTATGCTCCATATACTACATTCCACCATGACAAGGTGATCCTTTGGATACATTGTAAGTTCTTACCGAAGGTCATCACCTCCTTCCACCTGAACCAATCCATCTCACTTCCAACGTTCTTTCCATGACCTCATAGCTCCCTTGCTGAGGCTAGACTACATACGCTGGATTGTTAAAGAGCATTAACCTTCTACCTTGACCGTACTAAGGCTCATTGGCAATTCTCTCAGCTATTTGTCTCCTTTGACCAAAGTCATCTGGGGCTACCAGTTTCCAAAAGAACAATTTCTAACTGGCTAACAGACTGCATATCTTTCACTTACATGTCAGCTGGTCTATCTCTTCAGCACCATATCACTGCCCATAATATCCGGGCCATGGCTACCACTGTAGCTAATCTCCATTCTGTCCGTATTTCGGAAATTTGTCAAGCAGCTACTTGGTCTTCACTTCATACCTTTGCAGCACACTTATGCCTGGACAAGGACTCCAGAAGTGATGTTCAATTTCATCAATTTGTTCTACGTAATCTTTTTCAAATTTAGACAACTTGCCCTCCGCCCACTAGACTACCTTGCGAGGAGTGTTCTGAATGAGCTGAGTCTGTTCGATCCTTGCTGCAACCTCTGCACCAGGACTCTTCTTTCGCTTGGCAATACAGTGGCTGGAGAGTCCCATATGTGAAGACTGACTTCCTGCTTGTTCCTGGAGATAGCATAGTTACTCATCTGTAACAGGTGATCTCCAGGAACAGCAGGAATCAGTCTTCACAACCCACCCACCTCCCCTTCAAGTTGTCCCATTTTTTCTTTTTAATTTCAATTTGTCTCTACTATACACCTGACTGAGGGTGGGAAGGCAGCCACGCATGCATAGAGAAACGCTCCCAAAAGCTTTCCTATTGGATGCTGGGGAGTGTTCCCATGCCGGGCTCCTTTGGTGCCGACATCACCCATACGTGAAGACTGATTCCTGCTGTTCCCGGAGATCACCTGTTACAGGTGAGTAGCTATGTTTTATGGATGATCTGCCATGCAGTCAATGAGCAGCAGAGAAATTTTCTCTGTTTTAAATGCAGAACAGCCTTCCCACAATTATGGGGATACCCCAACAGTTAACAGAGGTTTTGCAGTTGCCTCACATTAATTTCAGTTGTTAATGTGCAGTAACTAAAAAACCTTAGGTCACCTTAATAAATGGGGACCAGAATGAATTGTGCTGTCTATAATATAGCTGATTTGCTGAAATATAAGCTGCATGTCTTTAAAACATGTTTATACTTAGAAGAGCTTGATTAACCTTCATTTCAACATAAATCAGCAAAGAGTTGGATATTTTTTGTATAGATACAATCAGATTTTATCTAGTACTGCCTTTCCCTTCTAACAAAGCCAAAGGCAAGTTCACATCAGTAATGATACAATAAAACAAAAACAGCACAATGTAATCAGTAATGCCTAAGCTTAGTAATTAGAACAGTTTGTTTTATTTAGGTTTAGGTTCTGACTTTTCATTGGTAGCTCAAGACAAGTTGCATTCAGGTACAGAAGGTATCTCAGATGACTGAGAACCAGCAAGCCAAGGTTCAAATCCTGCTTCTCCAGCTGATTTTCCTTGTGACCTAGAAGTCACTTAATCCTCCATTGCCTCAGGTATAAAACTTACAGTCAAAGTCCTCTTGGGCAGGGAGATCACATATTGTACCTGTATGTAGTTTGCCTTGAACTTAGATTTGTAAAGGCAAGTAATCAAATCTCATGTCTAAATCTGTATTGTCAATAGAAATAATGAGAAGGCAATTTTTATATGTCCCTTATTGTTGCAAAGTCCATGGGCATTTTTTACCTGTAGATTTTGCAACAGTTTTCAAAGTGAAAGTATGCACGTAATTTCACGTTACCTGAGGAAAAGTATCTGCAGGTACACCTGGCTTTTCTGTGGCAGCTTTACTGGCTAAGATCATACACATAGTTTTGGAAATATAAAACTACATGAGAAACATAGAAACACAGAGAATGACAGCAGATGAAGAGCATACAGCCTGTCCAATCTGCCCATCCATATATGCCAATTAAGCTTTATAATCCCTCCCTCTCCCTTAGAGATCTTCTGTGCTTGTCCAACATTTTCATGAATTAAGATGTAGTCCTTGCTTCCACCATCGTCACTGGTAGGCTGCTCAATGCATTCACTATCCTCTCCATAAAGAAATATTTTCTTAGATTACTCCTGAGTCTTTTCCCCGCTACCTTCATCTTACGCCCTCTCATTCCAGAGTTTCCTTTCAGCCGAGTGAAGCCTGCCTACTGTGCATTTATGCCATGGATGAATTTAAATGTCTATATTATATTTTTCTTCTCCCTTCCAAAGTATACATATTGAGATCTTTTTTTTTTTCTTCTAAGTGCTGTCAAGCCAATGCTGACTCCTGGCGACCCAGCAGCTCCTGGGTTTTCTTGGTAAGGTATGACCGGAAGTAGATTGCCAGGCTTTTTCTTCCGAGGCAATGGAGGGTAAAGTGACTTGCCCAAGGTCACAAGAAGTGCCAGTGAGAATCAAACTAAGATATCTTGGCTGTTGCTCTAACCACTAGACTACTACTCCACTTTGAGATCTTTAAATCTGATCTATAGGCTTTATGAAAATGGCC
The DNA here is from genome assembly GCA_033557465.1 of Ichthyophis bannanicus. Taxonomy (NCBI): domain Eukaryota; kingdom Metazoa; phylum Chordata; class Amphibia; order Gymnophiona; family Ichthyophiidae; genus Ichthyophis; species Ichthyophis bannanicus. The sequence goes on from CM066031.1 coordinate 371,509,809, forward strand.
TTCAAGTATTTTAGTAACTGTCCTATGGACTGACTTCATTCTGTTTATATTTTTGAAGGTGTAATCTCCAAAACTGTTTACAGTACTCCAAATATGTTTTTTTACCAGACTTATACAGAAGCACTATCAACTTGTTTATCCTGTTTAGCCATTCGTTTCCCTGTGCACCAAAGCATCCATCTGGCTTTTGCCGTTACCTTTCTACCTTTTTAACTACCTTAAGATCATCAGATCGGATCACCCCCAGGCCCTGCTCTTTCGTGGACAAAGGTTCTTCACCGCATACTGTACCCACTTCCTGGGTTTTTGCAGCACGAATGTACTAAATAATAGTTGCCAAAATCTTGAATATTCTTCAAGTTTTGCAAAGTTCTTCTCTTGTTATCCATATCTTCCTGCGTGCCCATCCTATTGCAGATTTTGGTATCATCTGCAAAGAGGCAAACTTTACCTGACAGCTGTAATGCAATATCACTTACAAAACTGTAAAAAAGAACCAGACCAAAGACCAATCTCTGCAGCAGTCCACTGGAAATACCTTTATCCTCAAAGTGAACTCTGCTGTCTCCCACTCAGCTAGTTTCTAAGCCAGTCAGTCGCTTTAGGACCATCCCGCAGGGGCTCAGTTTATTTTTAAGTGACCTATGTAGAACCATATGAAAGACTTTGCTGAAATCTAAGTACACCAGATCTAGCATACTCCCTCAATCCAACTCTTTGTCAGCCAGTTAAAAAATTAATTAGATTGGTCTAGCAAGATCTACCTCTAGTAAAACCATGCTGTTTCAGATCCTAGACTTCCAGAAACTATACTTTCACCTGTCTTAGCAGTGTTAACATTAATTTACTCATCATAGAGATCAGACTAACTGGCTTCTCCTTCCACTTTTGTGAAGTGACCACATTCACCCTTCACTTCTCTGGGACCACTCCCGACTTTAGTGAAGAGATCAGACATAGAAACATAGAATTCCTAATCGTCCCTCCAGTCTAGTCCCAACTCTGGGTTCTGCACCTCTCACAGCAGCTTGGAGACTGAGAACACATCTTTTTCCTGATGACAACTGGTATATCCATCCTGGATCCACCTCCTTACTCCAGTTATCTCAGTCTCCAAGCAGCTGGAGGATTGGTGAGCCCAGAGGTCCAGGCTCACTAGAGGAACGATTAAGATATAGTTAGTTAAAAAAAAAAAAGAAAGTTAAGAAATATTGTATTGATTCAAAGGGATTCTTCTGTGCCTGGAAGAGATCCTGAGGTCTTACCTTCCCCTTCTCCCCCCCTCTCTTTTTTGTTTTTGTCTTACCTCGCTCAAGCGAGTGTCTTGGGGGTTAGAAAGTCGACCTCAGGCCCAGAGAAACAAGTGGCTCTTCGGCTTAGGTCTTACAGAGAGCCCGAGGAGAAGTCTGACAGCGCATTGCAGAAGTTCTGCCTGCTCAGTGCTGGGAAGAGAGCTTTGACCGGCGTGTTGCTGGGTCCGACTCTATGTTTTTCTCCTCGTCTGCTCCCGACGTGTTCAGTCTGCTCTGAATGGTAGAGCAGACGAGCGGGGCCTTCTCCGGGGTGCCGCAAGCATTGGAGGGGATCACCGGAGGTAAGGCATCTGCCGCACTGCCCGAGTCTGTCTCAGTGCTGGCTTTTTGAGCGGCGAGTGGGCCGCGTGGCAGCAGTACGGGAACGAGCGGAGCTGTTCAGCTCCTGAGAGGCCTGTTCTTGGCGGGAAGCTTTGTTTTGCGCTCGGACACATTTTTTCTAACTCGGGGGCCCTAGGGGCAGCTAGTTCTTTTTCTTTTGTGGATCTAAAAAAAAAAAAAAAAAGAAAGAAAACCCATTTTCCGACACATTTTTTCTAGCTCGGGGGCCCTAGAGGCAGCTAGTTTTTCCTTTGTGGATCTAAGAAAAAAAAAAAAAAAAAGGAAGAAAGAAAACCCAACCCACGTTTTTTTCCTTTAATTCTTTAATTATTTTGGGGTTTTATCTCTGCAACCTGGGCATAACTGAGGGACTGTGCAGTAAGGGACTCTTGGGGAGGCCTTCAAAGCCACGTTGCCTGGTCTGCGGTTCACGGAAGGGTTCGCTGACGGAGTCAGGGGTCTGCAGTCCGTGTGTGCTGGAGGCTGCGACCATGGAGAACCCTTTAGGGGAGGCGGCAGAGGGACAGAAGTCTGCGCTGGAGGAGCATGGGCCTGTTTCCCTGGATTTGCCACCGGGCCAGCCCGTGGCGGGTCCCTCGTCCGCTCCGAATCTCCCCACTTCTCAGCCAGCGTTGCTGGGTGGGCTATCAGCCATTTTTTCATCAGAGTTTGTTGCCCTTATTCATCAGGCCTTCGGGGGGCAGCAGGGAGGCCTGGCTGCAGGGTCTGCTGTAAGTCACAAGGCGGAGAAAAGACCTTTTACCCCGCTCAGAACAGAGGCAGCGGGCGGCCCAGCGAAGAGGGTCAGAAAGGAAAAAGACCATAAGGATCCATCGTTGGACTCGGAGGGAAAATCTCTCCGAGGAAGGTGAGCTCGATAACAAATTAGAGGAGGACCCTGAAGAGGGGGAGATCACGGAGAGAGAGGATGAGGCTAGGGTCGTCCGTTTGTTTCAGAGAGAGGAACTACCGGCGCTCATCGCAGAGTCCCTGAGGGCTCTCAATATGCCTTCTCCGGGATCTGCCGAGGATGCTACATTGGAGGATCTGTTGTTACAAGTGTTTCGGAAGTCTCAGACAGCATTCCCGGTACACAGAGTGATTCGGGAAATGATTCAGGAAAAGTGGACATGCCGGGAGGCAAGTTTGAAAGGGTCCAGAGCTATGGGACGCCTTTATCCCATTATGGACCAGGATAAAGAATTATTTAAGTCATCAAAGGTGGATGCTGCGGTCTTGGCTGTCACAAAAAAAGACTACGATTCCAGTTGAGGGTAGTGCCGCGCTCAAGGATACTCAGGATAGGCGGATGGAGGCCTTGCTGAAGCAAGTCTTTGATATCAATGCCTTGTCTTTACAGGCTGCCATTTATGGAGCTTGAGTGGCGAGGGCTTCCCTTCGCTGGTCTCAGAGGGTGCAGGGAGACCACAGGGAGGCGGCTGAAGGCAACAGGGCGAGGCTGGAATCCGCAATGGCTTACTTAGCAGATATCCAGTATGACCTCATTAGAGGTTCATCAAAGAGCATGGCCTCGGCGGTCGCTGTGCACCGTTATCTTTGGCTATGCAATTGGGCAGTGGATGGCTCGTCCAAGTCCAGGCTAAGCAAGCTTCCGTTTAGAGGGAAATTGCTATTTGGGGAGGACTTGGATAGACTAGTGAAGGATCTAGGGGAATCCAAGGGGGTCGGCTCCCGGAAGATAAACAAAAAACGGTGAGGTCTTCCTCAGGTTCAAAGAGTCAGCAACGAGAGTTTCGCAGATTTTGATATCCTAGATTCAGTCAAGCTCAAAGAGGGCATTTTCGTACCAGGAATCAGGGGTTTCGGGGAGCAGGAAGGGGCTTTGGAGGCCCGTCCTCTTCCACAAATTTGCAAAAGTCCCAATGAAGTCAGGGGGGGCCCAGGCAGCGTTGGAGCCCGTAGGGGTTCACCTGCAGGATTTTCTTCTTGCCTGGGTCCAGATAACGTTGGACAGGTGGGTGCTGGAGGTCATCCAAGAGGGGTATGCCTTGGAGTTTCAGTGGCCAGTAAGAGAATTCTTTGTACAGTCCCCATGCAAGTCGCCAGCCAAATGCACTGCGGTCGGGGAGACGGTCGACAGGCTGATCGACCTCAAGGCGGTGGCTCAGGTTTCACAAGACTAACGCGGGTTAGGTCGATACTCCATTTATTTTGTGGTACCCAAAAAGGACGTGGCGTTTCGTCTGATCTTAGACCTCAAAGGAGTGAATCGGTGTCTCCAGGTATCTCATTTTCATATGGAAACGTTGAGATCAGTCATAGTAGTCGTGCAAAAGGGGGAGTTTCTCACCTCCCTAGATCTCTCAGAGGCCTATCTACACATCGCGATTCACCCGGAACATCAAAGATTTCTCTGGTTGCGGTGCCGATGGGTCATTTCCAATTTTGGGCGTTGACGTTCAGGTTGGCCACAGCTCCGAGGACGTTCACCTTGCATCGATTCTCGCTTATGGCCTAGCTCTTGAGAGGGCTAGGTTAACGGCCCAAGGATATTCTTCTTCGGTAGATTCTACTTTGTTGAGAGCAAGGAAGAGGTCCACGTCTTTAGCCTATGTGCATGTCTGGGGAATCTTCGAGGCCTGGTGTGCGGACAATCAGGTACAAGTGCTGAGGGCATCAATTCCACAAGTATTAGCATTTTTACAAAGGGGTTTTGAAAAGGGTTTAGCGGCGGCTTCCCTACGGGTGCAGGTATCGGCTTTGGCCTGTTATAGGGGTAAGGTGCACGGTGAGCCGCTGGCTTGTCATTCCGATATCAAGCGTTTCCTTAGGGTGGTGTCTCTGCTTCACCTGCCCTGTAGACCGGTGGTCCCAAGGTGGCATCTCCCCTTAGTCTTGCAGGCGTTGGTCAAAGAACCATTTGAGCCTTTGGCTAGCACGTCTTTAAAGGATCTTACCCTTAAGGTGGTGTTCCTGGTAGCCATGTGCTCGGCAAGGCGCATTTCCGAGTTGCAAGCGTTATCTTGTAGGAAACCCTTTTTAGAATTCTATGAGTCTAAGGTAGTTTTGCAACCCGTGCCTTCCTTTCTGCCTAAGGTTGTCTCGGTGTTTCACGTAAATCAAGTGGTCACCTTGCCAGGTTTTAGCGAGACTTCTGAGGATTCTTCTGCTCCGCGTCTGCATCGTTTGGACTTGCGAAGGACGTTGAAGATCTACATTCGTAGAACAAAAGCTTTCCGGCAGTCAGATTGCCTATTCGTGCTCTTCGGAGGGCCAAGCCGGGGAAAGGCCACTTCTAAAGCTTCCATTGCTAGATGGATTAAGGAGGTCATGGCGTCCGCATATATTTTAAAGGGCAGAGTGGTACCTGAAAGGCTGCGAGCTCATTCAACAAGAGCACAGGCAGCATCCTGGGCTGAGTCCCAGTTACTGTTCCCTCTAAGCTGTGCGTGTGTGCGCGCGCACACACCTTGCCGAGCGAGCACACATACTTTAGAACAGAGCGCACAAAAATTACGGTTCTGATTCTGATAGAAAACACAGAAGTCTTGAAATTTAAAAGTTGTTGTTGTAATTACTAGAAATTTTCCGCTTCATTTAATAATTGTCTATTTTCATTTAATTTGATTAAAATCAATGTGATGTACATACTGTATTCTGATGTATAGTCAAATTTTAAAGTATATAACTCCGAGTGTCGTTATGTGGCGCACAAAAATTTAACCTTCCTTCAAAAGCTGCACAGTTGATATTTTATGCGCACACAGCCTACAGAAAATTAGAGGGAACATTGGTCTCAGTTGGTACCGGTTGTAGAAATTTGCAAAGTGGCTACCTGGTCGTCGCTGGATTCGTTTGTCAAGCACTACCGTCTTGATGTTCAGGCGGAGAAGGATACCTGTTTTGGATCGGCGGTGCTTCAGGCTGGTCTAGCAGGTCCCTCCCATTGAATTTCTTTACTGCTCTGTTACTTACCCAGAGTTGGGACTAGACTGGAGGAACGATTAGGAAGAGTAAATTAGACTTACCTGCTAATTGTAGTTCCTGGAGGAACTCCAGTCTAGTCCCATATCCCTCCCTGATAGGTGGCAGTCTGAAGCAACGATGCGCTTACAGGTAAAAATTAAAGATTCTCCAGGACCAAGCAGGAAGTCAGTCCTCACATATGGGTGTCATCGGCGCCGATGAAGCCCCAGCGGATCATTTCCCTAGCTTTCTATGAAAGCCTTTGGGAATGCACGCACGCATGCGCGGTTCCCTTCCCGCCTAAAGGTGCCATCTTACCTCAGTCTCTTTTTTTTTCCGAGAAGCCCACCGGACGTGAGTCCTGTCCTCCCGGTTAAAAGTCGATTTTTTTTGGCGATTATCGCTATTTTTTCTCCCGGTTCGACGCCGGTTCCCCTCCCGCCGGTTTCGGTACACTGGTATCGAGCCCGATTCTTCTTTTTCGGTTTTTGCCCTTCGTGGCTGGCGTTCGCGCCCTTTTTTGCATTTTCCCTGGAAGGCCGGTCCTTTGACCTCGCGGGGACTCTTTTTTCCCAGAAGGCTTCCAGTGGTTTTAAAAAGTGTGATCGGTGTAAGAAATTAATGTCTCTCACCGACACCCACGACTGCTGCCTTCGGTGCCTCGGTCCCGATTACGACCCTAAGTCGTGCGGGCCATGTGGGAAGATGTCTTCCAAGGCACTCCGAAGTCGCCAGCAGCAGAAAGAAAGGCTTTTCTCGGACTCAGCCTCTGGCCGGGCCCGGACCTCGTCTGAGGCCTTGACATCTCGGGATGCCGATCCCGAGCGCCGTCGAAGCTCCTCGGACAGGGGGTCCCCCGACCGGGAACGGAAGAGGAAGAAGCGGCTCGCGAGGGCATCGGAGGAGGTCCCTGGCTCCTCGAGGGCCAGGTCTAAGACCCCCGACCGTCGCCCCGGGCCTGTGGAACAAGAGAAGCCTGCCAAAGTTCCTCGCGTGGAGCCGGAGTCTGCTGGACACGTAAGCCCCGTAGTCCGAGGACTCTCCTCCCAGAGAGCCGACGTTGGACCCGGCGCTGCGTCTCCCGGGCTGAGTCTCAGGATGACAGCCTTAGAGAGCAGACTGTTTGCCTTCATGGAGCAGCAGCGGGCACTGATGGCCAGCCTGTCTGGCGCATCTGCCCCGACCACCGGGACATCGACTTCGAAGTCGACCCCGGAGACCGAGCCGATACTCGAGTCCATCATGGCTCGAAGTCGACCTCGGTCGCAGTCTCCCTCGACCTCCCGTTCGGGACCGAGGGCATCGACGCTGGTGCCTCTGGCATCGGGGCGGGTGCTCCAGGCCCTGCGAGGTCGGACCCTGACTCCTCCTCGGACGAGTCCGCCTCGGAGACGGAGGACGAGGAGTCTCCCGATACGTTCAAGACTCGGTGCATCCCGTCGGACTCACCACAGTCTGAGCCCCGGAGTAGATCCCCTCCGGAGGATACTCGGTTCTCGGAGTTCGTCCGGGATATGGCCACTGCCTCGGCTATTCCGGCGGACCCCGAGGAAGAGCCGCGAGCTGAAGAGCTCGAGGCACTGCAGTATGACTCTCCTCCGAAGGAGGCCTTTACTGTCCCGGTTCCTCCGATGCTGGAACGGCTCCTCTTCCGTATGTGGGAGGCACCGGCCTCGGCGCTGGTTCTGAGCAAGCGAGTCGACTCGATTTATCGACTCAGGAAGAGCCCTGGTTTTCAGAAGGCACAGCTACCACACCATTCTATGGTTGTGGAATCGGCCATGCATCGTCTGAAGAGCCAGAAGATGCACTCCGCGGTGCCCCCTGGCAGGGAGACCCGAAACCTTGATGGCGTTGGTAAAAAGTGCTTCCAGGGCTCGATGCTTGCTTGCCATGTCCAGTCGTACCAGCTGTACATGGGCATGTACTTGCGGGACCTGGCCAAGGCGTTGGCCGGGTTCTCTGCTGGTCTCTCCGGGGAACCCTTGCAGAGATTTAAGTCCTTGTCCTCGGGGATTCGGGACTGCTCGAAGTTCATGTCCTGCGTCGTCTATGATGGCTTCGAGGCTTCGGCCTGAGTTGCGGCAGCCGGCATCGCGTCTCGACGCCAGGCATGGCTGCAGTCATCGGACCTCAAGCCGTGGGTTCAGGACAAGTTGGTTGATGTCCCTTGCCAAGGTGAAAACCTTTTTGGCAAGCCCATGACCGAGAAGGCTGCTCAGCTCGAAACAGAGCACCTTACACGGACAAGGCTGTCTAGGAAGACCTCTGCCCCTTCTCATAAAAAGAAGGGCTCGGGTAAAAAGCCCTTTTACCCGAGGAAGGGCACTGCCTACAAACAGTACCCTCAATATCAGGCTGCCCAAGCTGCCCCTCAGGGTCAGCAAGCCAAGGGGCAGGGTAATGGGCCCCGTAGGCAGAGGACCCCCAAGCCTCCGGCCCCTGCTCCCACTCAGCAGGGTGGGGGTTTTTGACTCCTTGAGCATAGCCTCTCCACCCCTGCTCTCCCAACCCTGCACAGGAGGTCGCCTAGCCCTCTTTGCCCACTAGTGGCCCCTTATCACCCGGGACAGTTGGGTGTTGGACATAGTCCGCAGGGGCTATGCACTGCATTTTCACCAACTGCCTCCTCCTTACTTTCCAGGGGAGCCTCCAAGGCCTCCCCTGCACACAGACCTTCTCCTTCAAGAATTTAAAGGTCTGTTGGTGGACAGGGCGGTGGAGCCTTGCCTCCCCACTTGCAAGGTCACAGATTCTACTCCAGGTATTTCCTGATACCCAAAAGAACTGGTGGCCTTCGACCCATTCTGGATCTCAGGAACCTCAACAAGTTCCTAGAGAAAGAAAAGTTCAAGATGCTTACTCTTGGAACACTTCTGCCCTACCTCCAGCAGGGAGATTGGCTATGCTCCTTAGATCTAAAGGATGCGTACGCTCACATCCTCATTCATCCAGACCACAGAAAGTACCTCAGGTTCATTGTGGGAGGAAACCATTATCAGTACAGAGTGCTGCCTTTCGGCCTCACCTCCGCTCCCAGGGTCTTTACCAAATGCCTGGCAGTGGTAGTGACCTACCTAAGAAATCAGGGAATCTTTGTCTTCCCCTATCTGGACGACTGGCTCAGAGGTCAGACATGCCAGGAGGCCAAACAGGCCACCCTCAGGACTATTGCTCTTCTTCAAGGCCTGGGATTTGTCATAAACTTCGCAAAGTCCACTTTGCTCCCCTCCCAAAACTTGGAGTTCATAGGGGCAAGGCTGGACTCTGTCCTGGCAAAAGCATTCTTGCCAGCAAACAGGGCCCAAAGACTGATGGACTTAGCAAATCAGTTTCTCAGAGGGTCAGTGGTCTCCGCCAGACTCTGCCTGAGGCTGCTTGGCCACATGGCTTCGACAGTACATGTGACCCCCAATGCCAGGCTCCATATGAGGCCTGCACAGTGGTGCCTTCGGACTCAGTGGTCACAAGCCACAGGTAGCCTCAGAGACAGGATAAGGGTGTCCAGACAATTTCTGAACTCCCTCAACTGGTGGCTGCACCCACCCAATCTTCTAAAAGGGGTGCCTTTTCAGATTCCTGCATACACGGTGGTACTGACCACAGATGCCTCCCTGCAGGGCTGGGGAGCTCATTGTCTAGGCAAGTGCACCAAGGGCCTGTGGTCTCCTTGGGAAGCTGCACAGCAGATCAATCTCCTAGAGCTCAGAGCTATTCGGTTAGCACTCAAAGCTTTCTCTCCTACCCTGGCTCATCAATCTGTCCTGGTTCAGATAGACAACCAGGTAGCCATGTTTTATGTGAACAAACAGGGCGGGACTGGGTCCAGAACCCTTTGTCGAGAGACTCAGGACCTTTCTTCATTTTCCCTCAAGCACAACATGCTCCTCAAGGCTGTATACCTTCCAGGCCAGGACAACTACCTGGCCGACAGATTAAGCAGGATTCTGCAGCCTCACGAGTGGCAGCTGCATCCCTCAGTAGTTCAGAAGATTTTCCTAAAATGGGGTCTCCCTTTGGTAGATCTCTTTGCCAGCCCACTGAACAAGCAACTGCCAAAGTTCTGCTCCAGGCAACCGCATCCTCTGAGAATAGCAGCAGATGCTTTTCTGATTCCATGGTCTCAGGGCCTCCTGTATGCGTTTCCTCCCACGCCCTTGGTGGCCCGAACTCTTTAAAAAATTCTTCAGGACAAGGCCTCGGTCCTGCTGGTGGCTCCCAGGTGGCCGAGACAGCCTTGGTTTCCTCTTCTGCTTCAACTGGCGGTGGATCCCCCACTGCCTCTGGGGTTGCAACCCGACCTTCTCTCTCAGGAGCAGGGTTCCCTTCTGCACCCCAATCTCAAAGCTCTCAATTTGATGGCCTGGAGGCTGCAAGGGTAGTCTTGGCTCCCTGGGGCCTACCTCAGGAAGTTGAGGAGGTTGTCCTAGCCTCTAGGAAACAGTCGACTAGGAAAACCTATGCTCTCAAATGGAAAAGGTTTTCTGTGTGGTGTCAGCTACGTACAGAGGATCCTTTCTCCTGTACTGTGCCAGTAGTGCTTCAGTACTTACTGCACTTATCAAATCAGGGACTTAAGTCCAATTCTGTTTGGGTCCACCTCTCAGCTCTAGCAGTTCACCACTCACTGGTGGAGGGACATTCTCTGTCAGGTCACCCCTTGGTGTCCCGCTTTCTCAGGGGCTTGCTATTGCTCAAGCCTCCAATCCGTCCTCCTGCCCCTGAGTGGGAGCTGAATGTGGTCTTGCAGCAGCTGACTCACCCACCTTTTGAGCCAATGGCTACTGGTCTGCTACGCTTCCTCTCCTGGAAGACACTCTTCCTGATAGCCCTTACCTCGGCTAGGCGAGTGAGTGAGCTTCAGGCCCTGGTCTGTAATAGGCCTTACACCAGGATTTATAGGAACAGGGTAGTCCTTAGGACTCATCCAAAGTTCCTCCCTAAGGTTGTCTCCTCTTTCCACCTCAATCAGGAGGTGGTTCTTCCAACATTCTTCCCTAGGCCTCATGCAAGCCAGGCTGAAGCAGTCCTGCATACCCTGGACTGTAGGAGGGCCTTATCCTTCTACCTTGACCGTACGCAGGGGCATAGAAGGGCTACTCAGCTCTTCGTATCCTTTGACCCCAATAAGTTGGGGTTGGCTGTGTCCAAGCGTACCTTGTCCATCTGGGTCGCTGACTATCACCTGGGCTTACAAGGTGGCTGACCTTCCTTTGCAGGGTAGGGTCACGGCCCATCGTGTCAGGGCAATGACTGCCTCAGTGGCTCATCTCCACTCTGTGTCCTTGGTAGACATCTGCAGGGCTGCAACTTGGTCTTCAAGCCAGACTTTTGCGGCCCATCATTACTGTCTGGAGAGGGAGTCCCGTAGGGACAGTGCTTTTGGCCAAGCAGTACTCCAAAATCTCTTTGAGGTTTAGGCAACTCCTGCCCTCCTGCCCTCTGTTGGGCTACCGGTGGAGGTTGTGTTTTTGAAAAGCCTTTCTTTGCTGCTGAGACTAGAGGGAGTACTCTTATTCAGCCTGGGTTCCTCGGTAGCCCAGAGCTAGGGAGTCACCCATATGTGAGGACTGACTTCCTGCTTGGTCCTGGAGAAAAAGAGTAGTTACTCACCTGTAACAGGTGTTCTCCAGGAGCAGCAGGAATCAGTCCTCACAACCCTCCCTCCTCCCCTTGGAGTTGCAGTTGTACATAGTTTATTTTTTCATTTTTGTGTGCTGTTCTTAGCTATGTCATTTGACTGAGGTAAGATGGCACCTTTAGGCGGGAAGGGGACCATGCATGCGTGCCTGCATTCCCAAAGGCTTTCATAGAAAGCTGGGGAAATGCTCCGCTGGGGCTTCATTGGCGCCGATGACACCCATATGTGAGGACTGATTCCTGCAGCTCCTGGAGAATACCTGTTACAGGTGAGTAACTACTCTTTATATGCAGGGAGCGTCCTTTTTTATCCTCGTGGAGGGGAGTGGGTGGACCTCAATGCTTCTTACAGGAGATAATAAAGAAGGGTGGGTCAGCCTTGTATATATTTTAAGTTAAAAATAATTAGAAAGTTAGGATATGTTTATACGGTTTGATACTTAATGGTTGCTCCGGTGAGTCTGCTTTGTCAGTAGGTTACTGGAGTAAGGAGGCGGATCCAGGATGGATATACCAGTTGTCATCAGGAAAAAGATGATGTGTTCTCAGTCTCCAAGCTGCTGTGAGAGGTGCAGAACCCAGAGTTGGTACTAAACTGGAGTTCCTCCAGGAACTACAATTAGCAGTTAAGTCTAATTTACTCATATGACGACAGAAAAAGACCACATGGCCTATCTAGTCTGTCCTTCCATATCAACTACAACAGTCCCCAAGTCTCCAAGCTGCTAGAATTCTCCTAAGGTCTTTCAATACTCTCAGATATATCCCCATCCAATCCCATTGCTTTTTCTACTTTTAGTTTAGCTATCTCCTCATGTACAGTTTTCTGAAAATCATTCATGGTCCACCTTGCTTCCATTCCTGTTTGTTTGTTTTCCGTGGTCCTACTCCTGGCCCTTCATCTGTGAATATGAATAGAAATATTTGTTAAGCAATTTTGCTTTATCTTCATTGATTTCTGCATATTCTTTCACTTCATCTTTGAGTTTGGCCAAACCACTTTTGCACTTCTTCCGGTCACTAACATGTATATATATAAAAAAAAAAGGTCCCTCCATTTTACTCTCTTGGCTGTTTTTTTCTTTCTATTTGCATCTTTGCTTTCCTGACTACTTTTCCAGCTTCTTTTCACTTTTCCTGATATTGTTGCTTGTCTTTCTTTTTCTTCAATCTCTTGTAGTTTATAAAGGCTAACCACTTTTTCCTTACCTTTTCACTACTTCCTTCAAGAAGCATAGCGGCTTCTTTTTCCCTCTTATTTTTATATACTTTACTAACAAAAAGATTTGTTGCCTTTAAAATATTTCTTTTCTCTGGGAACAAGCAGGAAGTCAGTCCTCACATATGGGTGACGTCGGCAGCGACGGAGCCTTCGTGGAAGCATCCCCCCAGCTTTCAAAGGAAGCCTTTGGGAGATGCCACCATGAATGCGTGGTCCCCTTCCTGCCCAAAGGTGCCATCTTGCTCAGTCTCCTTTTTTCTTCGAAGCCCTTCAGACATTGTCTGGCTTGTCCTCGGAAAAGTTTATTTTTTTCTCTCTCCGGGTTTTACACTCACCTCTGCTTTTGCACCGGTACTCTTCCCGCTTACCGACCTCGGTGTCTTGGCGTCGGGGTTGGTTTAATTTTTGTAGTCTTTTGTTATTTTCTTTTTCTGGCGTCTTTGCGCCTTTTTTCTCCTGCTGGCAGCCTGAGAGTCTTTGACTTCGCAGGGGTACTTTTTTCCCCTATTGCTACCAGTGGCTTTAAAGAACTGTGATCGGTGCTCAAAAATCATGTCTTTGACTGACACACACGACTGCTGTCTTCGCTGCCTCAGGCTAGATCATGACCCAGCGGCCTGCGGTCTCTGCAAGAGGATGTCCAGCAAGGCTCTCAAGAGCCGCCAGCAGCAGCATGATAAGTTTTTCCCTGAGTCCTTGATGCCTCCGAAGGCCAGGGCCTTGTCTGAGGTCCTGACATCTTGAGCAGAACTCTCCGAACCCGAGCCGCGTTGTAGGTCCTCAGAAAGGGGGTCTCCCTCGAGGGAACCCAGGAAAAAGAAGAAACCCTCGAAGGCGGCATCCTTGGATGGTTTCAACCGACTGGGAGCTCCCTGGGTCCAGTCCCTGTCCCAGTCCCGCAGTCCGATATGCTCGTCCGAGGCATCGGACAAGGAGCGACATGCAAAGATCCCCCAGAAGGATCCGGCCGCAGACTGGCCTCGGTCCCCAGACACTATCCTCATCGAGGATTCCCCTTCGGGGGAGCTGGCATTGGGCCTGAGTCTCTCAGTGCTCGCGCCGAAGGCTGCGGAGCCTTCTGGTCTGGAGTCCAGAATGGCAGCCCTGGAGCGCAGTTTGTCTGCCTTCATGGACCAGCAGCAAGCGCTGTTGTCTGGCACGACCAGTTCATCGACCACCAGGCCTTCGACATCCTAGATGTCCCTGAAGGCTGGGCCAATGCTCGAGGTCCTTTGGCCTCGAGTCGATCCTCGGCTGAGGTCAGACTGAGTCCTGCTCGTTGGGACCGTGTTCATCCCCGGCAAGTTTACTAAGTTCCAGCCATAGGGCATCGGGGGCCCTGAGGCCCATGGAGCAACCCTCCTACAAGTCCTCAATGGATTACGCCGAGTGGGAGACAGAGGATGAGGAGTCCCCCGATACCCGTCACCACCGCGATGTCCCATCTGATTCTCTCGTCTCGAAACCTCGGCGGCGGTCCCCACCCGAGGACATCGGCTTCTTGGATTTTGTCAAGGACATGTCTAAGACCCTGGCATTCCTGATCGAGTCGGAGGAGGACCCTCAGGCGGATGAGTTGTAAATCCTCCAGTATGAGGCCCCTCCGTGGGAATCACTCACAGTGCCCATTCCTCCCATCCTGTAATGACTCATGCTCCGAATGTGGGAGTCACTGGCATCAGTGACGGTCGTGAGCAAACGGCTCGACTCGATGTATTGAGTCCACCAGAGCCTGGGCTTCCAGAAGCCACAACTGCTGCATAACTCCACGCATCGGCTGAAGAGTCAAATCATGCACTCTTCGGTGCCCCCTGGCAGGGAGACCTGAACTTTCGATGCTCTCGGCAGAAAGTGCTACCAGGGCTCAATACTCATCTGCTGCATCCAGGCCTACCAGCTGTACATGGGCATGTTCCTGAGAGACCTGGCAAAGAAACTCACCGGATTCTCGACTGGTCTCTCCGAGGAACCCTTGCAGCAGTTCAAAAACCTGGCCAAGGCAGTCTGGGAGTGCTCCAAATTCATGTTTCGAGCAGCCTATGACTGGTTCGAGTAGCCAGGTAGCCGCAGCGGGCATGGGTGCACGCTGCCAAGATTGGCTTCAGTCATCTGACCTTGAGCAGTGGGTTCAGGACAAATTGGTCAATGTCCCATGCCAAGGAGAGAACCTCTTTGACAAACTCATGACTAACAAGGCCGCCGAGCTGGAGACCGAATTCATGACGAGGACCAGGCTCTCTAAGAAGACTGCTGCCCCCCTCCACCTCCCCAACGGAAGTGCTCGGATAAAAAGTCCTTTTACCCGAGGAAGGGAGCTGCTTACCAAAACTACCCTCCTTATCAGGCCTCCCCAGTGTGAATGCTTGCCGGTCCTAGGCGGATGCCTAGAGCCGGGTAGCATTGTGTTGTGGAAGAAATAAGGACTCTGTAGTTGTGGTCCAAATGAAAAGATGGGTTTTATTCCCCTTCCCTTTAGGATGTTACAGCATAAGGGACAACATAAATGAACGGTTGAATTCACCAGGTCAAAAAGGGTTTTAAACCAGAAATGATAATACTGCTTTCTCTCAAAAATACAGTCCAGTATTTACCCGGTGCACAATATCTCTCAGTGATGCAGTCCAGTATTTCACTGTGCACAATATTCTCAGCAATATAGCACAGTATTTCACTGTGCACAATATCCTTCAGCAATACAGTTTAGTATTTTCACTGTGCACAAAATACTACTTCTTGCTTGACTTCATTAAAGATTCTTAGCCTCCTCAGGCACATACTCCTCATACTCCATGGCTTCAGGGATATTCTCTGTGCTATGGCTCTCCCATTGCATAGGGCTGGGTCCTGTTCCAGTATATGGACACTGAGCCTCTAGGAGGCTGCCCTCCGTATCTTGCCCTGGGTAAACCTCATCTGTCACTGGTTGGAGCTGCCCTCGTAAGTCCCAGATATCAGGAGAGGTATGGGAGATCTCTCTCCACGGCTTATACAGATAGGAGTCCCCTTGACTATATGCCTGGTTTCCAACTCTGGGATTCCTTTTCCTCTCTTTAGTAAAAACTGGGTACTTATCTTTTCTTCTGCCACAGCTAAGCTCCAATCCCTCTGCTTCTCGCCAAGACTTTCTATCTGTCTTGCCTCCTGGTTCTCTGAGGGAAATATGGTTACGTTGCTTGACTGATGGCAACTTACTTCCTGTTTCCTGGGTGCTTCCCTGTATGTGACCTTTGCCTCCTATTGACTGAGCAGCTTGCCTTGGTAGGAGGACCCCTCTGGCTGGGAAGACCCTGCTGCAGTTTTCTTTACCCTTCTTGGATTGGCCAGCCGGTCTTCCCTCAGTTCTGGCTCTCCTCGGTAAAGTGTCTATCAGCACTTGCTTGGGAGTTTTCCTTCCCTCCTGGTACTCAAACTTTGGCTCCAGCCCTGCTTCGGACTCCAACTGCCAATGCTCCTTCAACTGCCTCCCATGCCTGCTCTCCCTCTGTGAGATTTTCCACCTGCCTTTATCTCTCAGCTCCCCTGACGTGGAACGTGACTCTGAGTTCAGGTGGATCTGATTAGCCCCCTCAATTCTTCCTGCGTCACACCAACCCCGTGGAATGTTTGCTTTCTTCCTTCCTGCCTCTCTGCCCTGTGAATGCCTCACTTGCCCCTGAGGCTGCAAGGTAAGCTCTTCCTCCATTTTATTTCCTAATGTTTCAGGATCTGTGCTGTATAACTCCTGCCAGTTAAGCCCTTCCCCCACACTGTCCTTTACTATCTCAGGCTCAATGCTATCATGCTTCTGACAAGTGAGCTTCTCCTGTGTATTGCTTCTTAGTGTTTCAGGCTTAGTGCTATCTATCTCCTGGCAATTAAGCTCATTCTCTGCACTAGCCTTTAGCATTTCACTTTTTGTGCTGTCTACCCCATGACACCAGCTCCCCAACAGAGTCAGCAAGCCAAGGGACATGGGCATGGCCTGCATAAGCAGAAGGCTCCAAAACCCCAGGCACCGGCACCAGCCCAGCCAGGGGGGAGCTTTTGACTCCTTGAGCATTGCCTCTCTACCCGACGGAGATCAGCAACCCACAGGGGGACGTATGGCCCTCTATGCCCAGAGGTGGGTGACCATCACCACTGATTCCTGGGCACTAAAGGTAGTCAGGGAGGGTTTCCTCCTCCACCTGACTCAGACACCTCCCCTTTATTTCCTGGGAGAGACTTTCAGGTATCCCCTCCACTGGAACCTTCTTAAGGAGTTGGCAGGTCTTCTTGAGGACAAGGCGGTGGAACCGGTGCCCCACCACCTCAAGGACAAGGGGTTCTACTCCAGATACTTCCTCATGCCAAAGAGGACAGGGGGCCTAAGGCCCATCCTCGACCTGCGCAACCTCAACAAATTCCTGGTGAGGGAGAAGTTCAAGATGCTCTCCCTTGGAACATTGCTGCCATACCTCCAGCATGGAGACTGGTGATGCTCCTTAGACCTCAAGGATGCTTATACCCACATCCTCATCCACCCCAACCACAGGCAATACCTGTGGTTCATAGTGGGGGGCAGGCACTTCCAATACAGGGTGCTCCCCTTCGGCCTAGCCTCGGCTCCAAGAGCCTTCACAAAATGCCTGGAAGTTGTGGCTACCTTCCACCGGCTCCAGGGGGGTCTTTGTCTTTCCCTACCTGGACAACTGGCTCATAAAGAGAGGCACAGCAGGCCACCACATGCACCATCCAGGTTCTGCAACACTTGGGTGTCGACATAAAACTACCCCAAGTCTCACCTCCTCCCGACATAGTGCCTGGAGTTCATTGGGGCAGAGATCGACATGCTCCAGTCGAAGGCCTTCTTGCCCAGGGACCGAGCCGATCATCTCAGGTCTCTAGCTCGGGATGTACAGTATCATCCCTTGGTGCCCATCAGGCTTCTCCTGCACCTCCTCGGACACATGGCCTCCACGGTCCACATCACTCCAGATGCTCACCTCCGCATGAGGGCAGCACAGTGGTGTCTCTGGGACCAGTGGTCTCAAGCTACAGGCTGCCTCCAAGACAGAATTTCAGTGACCCACCAATTGATGGACTCCCTGGTCTGGTGGCAGTTGCCCCAGCATCTTGAGGCGGGCGTGCCCTTTCAGGCCCCAAGCCACTCGAGGGTCCTCACCACGAACACCTCCCTGCTAAGCTGGGGAGTCCACTGCAGAGATCTCCGCGCTCAAGGCAACTGGTCATTGGATGAGAGCACCTGCAGATCAACCTCCTGGAGCTCTGAGCCATACACCTAGCCCTGAGGGTCTTCTGTCGCCACCTGAGTCACCAGCCAGTGCTGGTCTAGATGGACAACCAGGTGGTGATGTTCTGCATGAATAAACGTGGTGCACGGGGTCTCATACCCTTTGTTAGGAGGCACTGCTCCTCTGCTCATACGCAGTCCAACAGGGTATCCTCCTGCCAACAGTATACCTTCCAGGTCAGGACAACCTGCTGGCCGACAGACTCAGCAGGGTTCTCCAGCCGCACAAGTGGCAGCTGGACCCTAGGGTAGCCAGTTGACTTTTTGGCTCTCGGGGGAATCCATGATGGATCTGTTCACCAGCCTGGACAACTTTCAGTTGCCCCGCTTCTGCTCCCGGCAGGCCCACCCTCCAGGGTGGCAGCGGACGCATTCCTAGTCTCATGGTCGGAAGGCCTCATGTATGCCTTCCCTCTGACACCGCTGATCGCCAAGACCTTGTTCAGGACCCTCCATGACAGGGCCTTGCTCATCCTGATAGCTCTTCAGTGGCCCAGGCAGCTGTGGTTACCGCTGCTTCTACAGTTGATGGTGGAGGCCCCCATCCTCTTGGGGACCACCCCGAGACTGCTATCTCAGAAGGGGGGGTTCTCTCCTGCACTTCAACCTGGGGTCCCTATTGCTGACAGCCTGGTTGCTGAAAGGGTGACTCTGGCCCCTTTCAACCTTCCAGTTGAGGTGGAGGACATTCTGCTGGCATCTTGCAAGGCCTCCACTAGGAAGGCTTATGACATCAAATGGTGCAGGTTCTCTATTTGGTGCACTGAACACAGGGCTGATCCTTTCTACCTGTCCGGTGACTTTGGTGTTACAGTACCTTCTCCACCTCTCTCAGTCCAGGCTCAAGTCTAACTCCGTCCGAGTGCACTTCAGTGCCCTGGCGGCTCCCCACCATCCAGTTGATGGTAAGCCCCTCTTGGTCCCACCGTTGGTGACCTGTTTCCTTCGGGGCCTGCTCCTATTGAAGTCTCCTGTTCACCCTCCGGTAACCAAATGGGACCTCAACGTAGTGTTGGGGCAGCTTACTCGCCCACCCTTCGAGTCACTAGCTACCTGCCATCTTTGCTGCCTCTCTTGGAAGGTGGCTTTCCTGGTTGCGCTTACCTCCGCTTGCAGAGTTAGTGAGCTTCAGGCCCTTGTGGCGGAGGCACTTTATACCAGGTTCTACAAGAACAGAGAGGTGCTTCGCATGCACCCCAAATTCCTGCCGAAGGTAGTGTCGTCCTTCCATCTCAACCAGGAAGTGGTACTCCCTACCTTCTTTCCAAGACCTCACTCCAGTCGGGCGGAGACGGTCCTTCACACCTTGGACAGTATGAGGGCCTTATTTTTCTATATCCAAAGCACTCAGGGCCACCGCAAAGCTTCTCAGCTTTTCATCTCCTATGACCCCAGTAGGCTGGGGGAGGCGGTGACCAAGCATACGCTGCCCACATGGGTGGCGGACTGTATCACCCTCGCTTATGAACAGGTGAGGCTCCTGCTGGAAGGCTGCATCACGGCGCACCCTGTCAGGGCCATGGCAGCCTCGGTGGCAAACCTGCGCTCTGTTCCGATGGTGGACATCTGCCGGGCCGCCACCTTGTCTTCAGTCCATATCTTTGGAGCCCATTACTGCTTAGAAAGAGAGTCCTGATGGGACAGTGCCTTCGGCCAGGTTGTGCTCCGTAACCTTTTCAAGGTTTAAGCAACTCCTACTCTCCGACCCTTGTGTGTTCAGGTTTCTGGAGTGCTGGTTTCATCGGACACAGGGATCCTAGTGTGGTCTGTGTACATGGCCTAAATTGCTGCTCCCCGTGAGGGAGACCCTATTTTTGCTATGGGCTTTTGGTAGCTTGTATCTGGGGAGTCCCATATGTGAGGACTGACTTCCTGCTTATTCCCGAAGAAAGCGTAGTAACTCACCTGTAACAGGTGTTCTCCGGGGACAGTAGGAATCAGTCCTCATAACCTTACGTCCTCCGCTTGAAGTTGCTCCTTTACCATTTTCCAATTTTGCCATCTTTTAGTTATGTCATCTGACTGAGCAAGATGGTACCTTTAGGCGGAAAGGGAACCACGCATGTGGTATCTCCCAAAGGCTTTTTTGAAAGCTGGGGGGATGCTTTCGTGAGGGCTCCGTTGGTGCCAATGTCACCCATATGTGAGGGCTGATTCCTGCTGTTCCCAGAGAACACCTGTTACAGGTAAGTAACTATGCTTTCAGTTTTGTCCACTGTTTTTCTATTTCCTCCAGATGTTCCCATCTAGCTAATGACTCTTTGAGGTATTAGCCCATCTTGTCAAAGTTAGTTTTCCTGATATGTAGGACCTCACTTTTGAATAAACCATCTCCACCTCTGTCCTAATACCAGCCCATGCTATCTGGTGATCACTGGATGCAATATGATAACCTACTATAATTTCTGAAACACTCTTCCCATTTGTAAGCACCATATCCAATATGGCCCCCTCCCACATGGTTTCTGTTACCAGTTGTCAGAACAGTTTCCCTGTAGAGAATCCAGGATAACTTGCTTCTAGATGACACTGCAGCTGGGTTGTCCCCATCAACATCTGGCATATTGAAATCACCCATTAGTAGTACTTCCTCTTTCATAACAATATTGTTAATTTCTTCAATTAAATTTCTCTCCAGTTCTTCTCCCATGAAGGAGGACTGTATATCACATCAATGTAAATATATGTTTAATTTCATCTTTACAGATAAATCCACAGTGCCTCCTCCTTAACTCATAATTCCTGCAATTCTGTTGCTTTAATAGTATTCTTTACATATAGCACCTCTCCTCCCTTTCTTCCTATCCTGCTCTTCCTGAAACAGTTATAGTCTGGTTAACTATATTCCAGTCATGGTTCTCAATAAATCATGTCTCTGTGACGGCTACTAAATCCAACTCAGCCTCTTCCATTACAGCCTCTATATCCAGCAGTTTATTTCCCACACTACTATCATTAGGGTACAAAGCTATCTCCAGGAACAAGCAGGAATGTAATCTTCACATAGAAAGTGACGTCGGTACCAACAGAGCCCGTGCGAGAATGCTCCCCAGTGCCAACTGGAAAGCTTTTGGGAGCATGCCACTGCACCTGCATGACTGCCTTCCCGCCTTCCCAATTCCCTCTCTTCAGTTCTTTGTTTTCTGTGGAGCCAGCAGGAAGCAAATCCTATCAACGCAGAAACATTTCTCTTTGTGGATTCTATCTCTGCCTTCCCGTCGACACCGGCATCATCGAAGACATCGTTGGTTCCCTTATTCTTTTCTTTTACCTTTTCTTTTCTTCTTCTTAAAAAAAAAAAAAAAAAAAGACTTGGGTGTCGATGCCTTTCTTAGGCCTCAAGTATTTCATAGCCTTCACATCCTCGAAGGCATGGAGAAAGCAACTAGTGGTTACAAAAAATGTTTTAATTGTGCTAGCACCATTTTGGCGACTGACACACATGACTGGTGTCTAAAAGTCTAAAATGCCTCGGCCCAGACCACCAGCCAAAAGACTGTCCCCTCTGCCAGAAAATGACACAGAGAGGCCTACAAAATTGGGCTTCTAAATTTGGAGCACTCTTCGCTTCAGACGCAGTATCGATGGCATCCACTTCGTCGAGGGCCTCATCATCTTCCCATGGATCTCAGATATCTTCAAAGCCAAAGCACAAGGCTGCATTGAAGTCCGACAATACCTCTAGGGGAAGATCTTGATCAAGGCCTCGAGACCCCTCGGGTGTTGCCTCGGAGGTGGATCATCCTGCTAAACAGCCCTGATGGGAGGTTTTGTCCTCCAAAGCCATCGAGGGGCCCCAGGATGCTCCCGAGGCCTTGACCTCTGGAGAGTTACTGGTGCCATGCTCTGTGATAGTAGCTCAAATACCCACACCGATACCCAAGCATCGACGGCCTCGATAGACCAGCACATACTGGCCATCGAGTGGAGCTTGGTAGCCCTCCTTGCAGCCTTGGTACCCATAAAAACCTTGGCTACAGGCACCACCCCATCGATATCGGTTCCAGTACCGATATCGACATCAATTCTAGGCACAACATTAGGGCTGCTGCAGGTGACAGACATCGCTTCCATCCATGCCCTCCCTTGAAACTCTTACCGATATCAGTGCCAAACCCAAGCTGTTCACCGAGGCCGATACCTTAGAGCATCGGTATTGGCATCTAGCTTCCCCGTCAATACTTCGAGTCCTCCGATTCTGATTCCTCTTTTTCGGATGTGGAGTCACTCGATTCACGGGGGCCCCGGGACTTTCCTTTGGGCCCTTCCCCACCTTAACAACAACGCATGTCACTTCCAGAAAACATGTCCTTCCAGGATTTTATTCGAGATCTAGCCAAGGATCTCTCTATCATGGTAACATCGGAGAAGGAGCCAAGGGCAGAGAAATTAGAGATCCTCCAATACCCAACAGCACCCAAAGAGGCAGCCACCTTACCATTGCATTGCATCCTTCATGACCTTATGCTCCATATATGGGAGATGCTTCTCACAGTCTCACCTCAAAGCTGATGTCTCGATACCATCTATCGAGTACCAGAGTATCCCAGCTTCCAAAAGCCACACTTCCCCACCACTCCATGATGGTTGAATCAGCGATGCACCGATTCAAAAGCTCAAAGACTCACTCTTCTAATCCTCCAGGTAGAGAATCCAGAACTCTTGATGCCTTTTTCTTTAGTGGTGAGTTCCTCTGCTCATCCTCCACCACTAGAGAAAAAGGAATCACCTTAGCTATATCCTGGATGAAGTACTGGAAGGACACATCCTCCATTAGCGACTTCTGCCACTTGTATGGTGGGGATGGCTCTGAGGGGATGTCCGGGGTCTCCTTCTCGGTGACCAGCGACAACTCCTCTGACTTCAAGCCATCGCAATCCAACTCTGAGAGGAAGTCAAAATACCTCCTGGACTCCTCCTGGTGTTGGCTCTGCTCCAGTGGGGACAACAGTCTCCTTTGTGGCCGGTAGCAATCCTCCCCTGAGCACTGGGATGCAGGGGCATCGGAACCCGAAAAACTGGAGAGCAAAATGGTGGCTGGATCCAGGTGGACTCAGATTGCCGACCCAGTACTCCTCCAATACTCCTCAGCTCTGAAGGAGGCCGTCGTGGTGCCGGTGCATTGGATACTCCAAAAGATCCTGCTCTGCATGTGGGAGAACCTGATGTCAGTGCCAGCCATCAGCTGCTGATTGAACTCAATGTACTGGGTGCATAAGGTCCCCAGTTCGAGAAACTCAACTGCTGCGCCATTCTCTGTTCATGGAGTCCACCATGCGGTGTGTTAAGAGCTCCAAGACCCACTCATCAGTGCCTCGTAGTGGGGAGAAGAGGACCCTTGATGGGTTTGGTAAGCACTGCTTCCAGGGTTCCATGCTTGTCACCCAGGTCCTGTCATATAAGCTCTATATAGGGATGTTTTTGAAAGACATCTAGGGGGACCTGAGCAGGCTCGGCTCCCTCATTCCAGCTGAATGCTTGAAGGCCTTCCATGCCCTGATTGGACACAGGAAGAACATGTCCAAGTGCATGGTGCAAGCCACGTATGATGATTTTGAGTCTGTGGGCAGGGTGGCGGCAGTATGCATTGGTGCACACTGGCTGGCCTGGCTCCAGTTCTCTGACCTGGAGCATTGGGTTCAGGACAAGCTGGCGGATGTGCCGTGCACTGATGAAAACCTCTTTGGCAAGCCCATGCAGGAAAGGGCGTCCAAATGGAAACAAAGCAGGTGACCATTTCCTTCCTCTCACACAAGATGGTGGAACCTGCCAAAAAGAAGCATCAGAGGAAGAAGCCGTTTTACAGGCTGAAGCACCGGTATTATCAGAGCCCCCATGGAGCTCAACCCAAGGCGGAGTCCCAGCGGTAACCGTGTAGGACGAAGCCGTAAAATGCTCAGCCAGTTCCACAGCTGGGGGGGTGGGGTTTTGATGCCTTCCTCAGGAGCATAGCCAGTCACCCACCCTCAGTTGGGTGGTCGGCTCATCCACTTCACACACAGGTGGCCGCACATCACTACGGACACCTGGGTGCCGCAGATAGTGCAAGATGAGTATCTTGTAACAGGCCCCTTTTCTAGTCTTTCTTCTGGAGAGAGATCTGCAACTGTGAGTATATACTTCTGGGACTTTTCTGAAAGGAATTCTTTTTATTAAAGCTAATTAATCTGTGAACCCACTATTTTTTGTTAAATCAGTCAGGGCCTAGTAGCAGCAGTTTAAGTTTACATTTAAAACACAGAAGAGAGCTTTTTATTTATTTATTATTTTATTTATATTCTCTTATATACCGCGCTATTCTGCATCAGTGCGGTTTACATTGAACAAACTGAAATTACATTGAACAGGGTATTATAACTTGGAGATAACTATTTTACAGGGAACATGGGCTATGGAGGGTTAAGTGGCTTGCCCAAGACCACAAGGTGCACCTGTGGGACTAGAAACCCCAGTCCTTCCGGCCCAAGGTTGCTGTCCTCTATTGGGATTTGAACCCCCGACCTTCCGGCCTGAAGTACCTTGCCCCAACCACTAGGCTACTCCTCCACTCCAACATTTTGGTTAAATGTCATACCCAGCAGAGAGCTTGTAGTTTAAATTTCGTAATAAGTTAGAGCCTAGCAGCAGCAAAGAGCTATAATTTAAATCAAATAAGAATATAGCTTACCCCAGGCAGCACAGGACAGGGTACTGTGTAGCAACCCTCTTTTAATAAGTGTTATTTCCCTCCCTCCCTCCCCACACCCACCCACCCCTGGGATAATTGTAGCTTTATAGGTACTTACACATTTTAACAGACAGGAGGTGCTCTCAGGTGAAGCTCGTTACCCAAATCAGTCATACACTAAGGACCTGAGATTAATTAAGCTTCAGGTGAACAAGGTATATTAAACATATTAGGTACAGTTTTATTGGCAACCCTTAGTAAGTAAAGAACTTAAAGATCTAAACAAAAACTTAAAACTAAGATGCAGACAGCAGTCCAGCAGCGAGATGGGGGCTTTCCAGTCTTTTGCATTGAGTGTCACATGTATGATTTTCTCCCAGTTGGTGAGAGGTCTTACGTGTGCATTAGGTGCAAGGAGCTCTTTGCTCTCAGGGAATGAGTCCGTTCTCTAGAGGCTAGAGTAGCAGACTTGGAAAACATAAGACAGACAGAGAGGTACATAGACGAGACCTACAGGGATATAGTCCTGAAATCCCACCTCCAGTCTGGCAGCATTTATTTATTTATTTTATTTAGTAAACATTTGTATACCGCTGCTTCCTACGATCAGCAGCGGTTTACTCTACAGAATCATAATGCTTTGTACAGCACATTGAGATCTTTCAGATTTACATTTTTGATTAGTCAATGATTTACATAACACGGGAGAATCAGTTGGGTGCAATATACATTTGATTTGAGCACACAGATCTGGGTATACATTTGATTACAATAGCGTGGGGGGCCCTATATATACAATTTATACAGAATTACTTGCCAAAAATTACAATCTATACAAGATTAGCAGTTAGCTCAAGTTGTAGTGGGTTTGAAACAAGTGGGTTTTAAGCTTTCGTCTGAATTCACTCAGGTTGTTTATGAGTCTCAACTCATGTGGGAGTTGGTTCCAATGGATTGGTGCTGTGTATGTGAACGCCCTATTGCTTGTTTCGGCCTTGACAGATCTTATGTTAGTCGGTATACATAGGGTGTTGAGATTCATGGTTCTCCTGCTCCTGTTGCATGGTTGAATAGTGATTAGGTTATTGAGGTAGGATGGTGCGATGTTATGGATGAGTTTAAATGTTGTGATGAGCAGTTTGTAGATGATACGGGCGGCTACTGGGAGCCAGTGCAGTTCCATTAGTACTGGGTTATGTGGTCTGTGACTTTCTTTTCCATGATGACTCTAGCAGCAACATTTTGGGCCATTTGCAGGATGCTTAGGGTGTTCTTCGGAAGCCCTTGTAGAATGGCATTGCCGTAGTCCAGGTGGGGAATAATAAGTGCTTGAGCAACAGACCTGAAGTCAGATTTCTCGAGGATATTGCGAAGTGGTTGTAGAATTTTCAGTTTGTAAAAGATGGCTCGGTTAACTGTTCGGAGGTGTTTGTCCATCCTAAGGTTGCAGTCCAATAGGACACCTAGATACTTTATTACAGGTTTCGTATGATATATGTTTTTGTTAAGGGTGACTGTGGTGGGCGGGATGAAATTGGGTTTCTTGGAGATAAACATGACCTCTGTTTTCTTGTGATTTATTGACATGTTATTTTGTTGAAGCCATGATTGGAGCATGTCAAGGCATTCTTCTAGCGGACTGAAGTTTGGCTGTGTTATGTCAAGCTGCGTGTACAGCATCACATCGTCTGCATATATGTGATACTTGATGTTGCATTTCTGAAAGATCTCGCAGACCGGCTTTATATACAAATTGAACAATAGAGATGATAAGGCGGACCCTTATTATTGCATCCCTGTTAACATGGAGCATCCCTGTTAACATGGAGGAGCGAGGTCACGTGACAGGAGAGCATCACCCTGGTGTGGCAGGAAGTGATCCTGTAACTAGGACCTGTCCTCCAGGTGATGTAAAACCCTCTCGCACTGAGGAAGTTTCTCCAGGGCAATGTGCCCATGAGGGAAGGGTTAGGACAGCCGTTATGATTGGTGATTCGATCATTAGGCATGTAGATAGCTGGGTGGCTGGTGGACGTGAGGATCGCCTGGTAACATGCCTGCCTGGTGCGAAGGTAGTGGACCTCACGCGCCACCTAGATAAGGCCTTAGATAGTGCTGGGGAGGAGTCTGCTGTCTTGGTACATGTCGGTACCAATGACATAGGAAAATGTGGTAGGGAGGTTCTGGAGGCTAAATTTAGGCTTTTAGGTAGGAAGTTGAAATCCAGAACTTCCAGGGTAGCGTTCTCCGAAATGCTTCCCGTTCCACGTGCAGGACCCAAAAGGCAGGCAGAGCTCCAGAGTCTCAATGCGTGGATGAGACAATGGTGCAGAGATGAGGGTTTTGGATTTGTTAGGAACTGGGGAACATTCTGGGGAAAGGAGGGGCTCTTCCGAAGGGATGGGCTTCACCTTAACCGGGATGGAATCAGGCTGCTGGCATTAACCTTTAAAAAGGAGATAGAGCAGCTTTTAAACTAGATAATAGGGGAAAGCCGACAGTTGCCCAAGAGCAGATGGTTCGGAAGAATGTATTCTTGAAGGATACTACCAAAAGCAGAGAGGTTCCAAAAAAGAGCAAAGTTGCCCAAATGCCCTCAAGTATGGAGCAGACAGAGCTTAAAGATCCAAAATTACCCATGTCTACCAATAACCAAATTAATATGAATAAAATACAGTCTCTAAAATGCTTGTATGCAAATGCTAGAAGTCTAAAAAATAAGATGGGAGAATTAGAATATATAGCACTAAATGAGAGGTTAGATATGATTGGAATATCAGAGACATGGTGGAAGGTGGACAACCAGTGCGACACTGATACCTGGGTACAAACTACTGTATATCGTAATGATAGAGCTGATCAAATTGGTGGAGGGGTTGCGCTCTATGTTAGAGAGGGCATTGAGTCAGAAAGGATTAAAGTTTTGCAGGAAACAAAATTTGCTGTAGAACCTCTATGGATTGAAATTCCATGTAAAAAGGGGAAGGCGATGGCAGTGGGGGTGTACTATCGACCGCCAGGCCAGAATGAACAAATGGATGATGAAATACTCAAAGAAATCAAGGAAGCTAACAAAAGTTACAGCGCAGTAATTATAATGCGTGATTTCAATTACCCCAGTATCGACTGGGTCAGTGTCACGGCAGGACATGCTAGGGAGATAAAGTTCCTAGATGACATAAATGACTGCTTCTTGGAGCAGCTGGTTCATGAACCGACCAGAGGGGAAGCCATATTAGACCTGGTCCTTAGTGGAACACCAGATCTAGTGCAAGAGATAAGGGTGTTGGAGCCACTTGGCAATAGTGATCATAGCATGATCGTCTTTGATTTAATTAGTGGAGGAGGGATAGTACGGAAATCCACAGTACTACCTTTTAACTTTCGAAAGGGAGACTATGATAAAATGAGGAAAATAGTTAAGAAAAAACTAAAAGGAGCAGTTGCAAAGGTTAAAGACTTACATCAAGCTTGGGTGTTGTTGAAAAATACTATCTTGGCAGCCCAGACCAGCTGTATTCCACGCTTTAAGAAAAGTGGAAGGAAGTCCAAAAAACTGCCAGCATGGTTTAAAGGTGAGGTCAGAGAGGCTGTTGTTGCCAAAAAAGCATCTTTCAGGAAATGGAAAAAAGAGCCAAACGACGAATCCTGGAAACAGCACAAGCACTGGCAAATCAAATGCAAGGCATTGATAAAGCAGGCAAAGAGAGAATTTGAGAAGCAGCTTGCTGTGGAAGCAAAAACGCGAAATAAGGATTTTTTCAAGTACATTCGCAGCAAAAAACCTGTGAGAGAGTCAGTTGGTCCATTAGATGATAGAGGAGTTAAAGGGGCACTAAGAGGCGACAAGGCAATAGCGGAGAGACTGAATGAATTCTTTGCTTCAGTCTTTACTGAGGAAGATGTTGGGATGTTACCCATGACTGAAGTGGTATTTAAAGGTGCGGAAGAATTGAAGGAAATATCGATACATCGGGAAGATGTATTACAACTATTAGATAAACTGAAGAGTAGCAAATCACCTGGGCCGGATGGTATACATCCAAGGGTGTTGAAAGAACTGAAATATGAGATTGCAGACCTGCTATTAGTAATCTGTGAACTATCATTAAAATCATCTCTAATACCTGAAGATTGGAGGATCGCCAATGTCACACCAATTTTTAAAAAGGGTTCGAGGGGTGATCCGGGAAACTACAGACCGGTGAGCTTGACGCCAGTACCGGGAAAAATGGTAGAAACCATCATAAAGAATAAAATTACTCAGCATGTAAATAGTCATGGCCTAATGGGAGACAGCCAACATGGCTTTAGACAAGGAAGATCTTGTCTTACTAATCTGTTATGTTTTTTTGAAAGTATGAATAAACAGGTGGACAAAGGTGAGTCGGTTGATATAGTTTAACTGGACTTTCAGAAGCCTTTGACAAGGTCCCTCATCAGAGACTTTTGGCAAAACTAAAGAGTCATGGGATAGGAGGCAGTGTACTACTGTGGATCAAGAACTGGTTAAGAGATAGAAAGCAGAGGGTTGGGCTAAATGGCCAATTTTCCCAATGGAGAAAAGTGAATAGTGGTGTACCCCAGGGATCTGTGCTGGGTCCGCTACTTTTTGACATATTCATAAATGACCTGGAAAGTGGAATACTATGGTTATACAATGCAAGGTTCCACATTAGGAACCACCACCGAGGAAAAAGATTTAGGCATCATTGTGGATAACATGTTAAAACCCTCGGCCCAGTGTGCAGCGGCAGCCAAGAGAACAAATAGAATGCTAGGTATCATAAGGAAAGGAATGGAAAATAAAACAAAAGATATTATAATGCCTCTATATCGTTCCATGGTGAGACCGCACCTTGAATATTGTGTGCAATTCTGGTTGCCGTATCTTAAAAAGGATATAGAGTTATTAGAAAAGGTTCAGAGAAGAGCCACCAAAATGGTAAAGGGGATGGAAGGATACTCCTATGAAGAAAGGCTAAAAAGGTTAGGGCTCTTTAACCTGGAAAAGAGACGGCTGAGGGGAGATATGATAGACGTCTATAAATTAATGAACGGAGTGGAATGGGCAAACGTAGATCAATTGTTTACGTTATCAGAATATAGAAAGACTAGGGGACATGCAATGAAGCTACAGGGTAAACTATTTAAGACTAATAAAAGAAAATATTTTTTCACTCAACGTGTAATCAAACTCTGGAATTTGTTACCGGAGGATGTAGTAAAGGCTGTTAGTATAGCTGGGTTTAAAAAAGGTTTGGACAAGTTCCTGGAGGAAAAGGTCCATAAACCATTATTAAGAAGGGACCGAGGATATCAATGCTTGACCCAGTACAAGCATTGCGGAACCTGTGTCTTTTGGGGAAACTGCTAGGTACGTATGACCTAGATTGGCCACTGTTGGAAACAGGATACTGGGCTTGATGGACCTTGGTCTGACCCAGTATGGCATATCTTATGTTCTTATGCTGCATTTTGCCCAGCTTCCACCTTCTTTCTTCCCAGGGGAGTCCCTCTAGACCCACACCATCAGAGTCTTCTTCAGGCGGAGGTCACTGCCCTGCTGGCCAAACTGAACATCGAGCCAGTGCCCCCGGCTAAGAGAGCGCAGGAATTCTGTTCCCACTACTTCCTCATCCCCAAAACGATGGGGAGGTTCAGGCCCATCCTTGACCTCAGGGACCTGAACCACTTTCTGGTCCAGGAAAAATTCAAGATGGTCTCTTTGGGATTCTTGCTCCTGTATCTTCTCAAGGGTGATTGGCTATCCTTGGATCTGAAGGATGCATACACACACACACACATCCCAATGCATCCCTTCCACAGAAAATACCTGTGTTTTGTGCTGGGCGTCCTTCACTTTCAGTACCAGGTGCTGCCCTTTGGACTGGCATTGACCCCCAGGGTCCTTACAAAGTGCCTAGTGGTCATAGCCATGTACCTTCAGACCCTGGGTGTCTTCATCTTCCCCTACTTAGATGACTGACTGATAAAGGCCTCCACTCCAGAGAGCATGCAGCACTCAGCGTACCTGATACAGGTTCTTGAGGTTCTTAGGTTCATAGTCAATTACCCAAAGTCCCACCTGCAGCCATTTGCAGCAACTGGAATCATCGGGGCCCTCTTGGATACCACGCAAGCCTGAGCCTTTCTGCTAAGCGACCACGTGCAGCGACTTGTGGAGGTGGTCTCCACCATCTGCCAAAAGCGACATATGATGGCATGAGGAATGCTGCGCATGTTAGGCCACATGGCTTTCATGGTTCATGTGACCCCATTAGCCCAGCTCAGGATGCGCCTGGCTCAGTGGACGTTGTGCACCCAGTGGAAACAAACCACCCCATGATGGGAACAGTAATGGCTATTACTACGCCCCTTGTTGCATTTCTTCAGTGGTGGCAGGAGCCACGGCAGCTGCTCAGAGGTCTTCCCTTCATCCAGGTCGCCCCACTGGACACTCCCCACTGACATATCCAAATTGGGATGGGGTGCGCACTTGGAAGGCATGCAAATGCAAGGCCTTTCGTTGGAGTGAGAGAGCCTACACCAGATCAGCTTTCTGGAACTACGGGCAATTGTGAATGCCCTCAAGGCCTTCCAGGCACACTTGCCAACCAGGTGGTCATTATCCAAACAGACAGCCAGGTGGCCATGTTCTACAGCAACAAACAGGGAAGCACAAACTCATACCTCCTGTGCTGGGAGGTAGTGCGACTCTGAAAGTTTACAGTGGCCCGTGGCATGGAGCTGCGGGCAACATACCTGCCCAAGGGCTCAACAAGCTAGTGGACATCTCAGCCGGGTCCTCCAGCCCCACAAGTGGACTCTTAACAGGGGGGTGGTAGAGCACATATTTCAGTAGTAGGATACTCTGTCAGTGGATCTCGTTGCCTCACTGTGCTGTGTACAGGTAGACCTCTTCTGTTCCCACATGGCTGCGAGGAGCAGGCTGGCATCCGATGCCTTTCTCCTGAATTGGGGGGTGGTCCTGCTCTATGCTTATCCACCGATTCTGCTGGTGGCAAAGATGCTTCTCAAGCTCCTGGCAGACAAAGGGACCATGATCCTCATCGCCCCGTACTGGCCCCAGCAGCCATGGTTTCCATGGGTGCTCCAGCTCTCCTGTCGGGTGCCTTTCCACCAGGGTTGTGATCCTGACCTCATCTCTCATGAGGATGGGACTCTTTTGCACCCGAACATCTGGACCCTGGCCCTCACAGTGTGGATGCTGAGTGGTAGTCCTGTCTGAGCTTAACTTACCGGGAGAGGTGACGGATATCCTCCTGGCCAATCATAAGGACTCCACCCATCGTTCTTATGCTTACAAGTGCCACCAGTTCTCGCTCTGGTGTGCAGATAGAACACTGGGTCCTTTCTCTTGCTAGGTGGAGGGTTTGCTGGGGTACCTCCTCCATCTCTCCAATTCGAACCTCAAGTTGAACTCAGTTTGAGTGCACTTGTGTATGATTGGGGCCTACTATCGCAGCTTGAAAGGGAAGCCTATCTCCGCTCAGCTGCTGGTGACCTGCTTCATGTGGGGTGTGCTTCTATCGAAGCCTCCAATTAATCCCTCTCCGGTGGCATGAAATTTGAATGTGATATTGGGAAAGTTGTTGGCACCTTTCAAGCCACTCACTACCTGTTCGCTGAAATTTTTGACCTGGAAGATTGTCTTTCTTGTGGCGTTCACCTTGGCTCACCATGTCAGTGAGCTTCAGGCTCTGGTGGTTCAACCGCCATACATGAGGCTCCACCATAACCAGATGGTGCTGTGCACTCGCTCGCATTTCTTACCTAAGGTGGTTTCTGCTTTCCACCTCAACCAGTTGGAGGTACTGCCCACCTATTTTCCTAGGCCTCATGCCAACAGAGTGGAGGCCCAGCTGCACATGTCTACCTTGAGCAGACCAGTCCGCACCATTTCTCTATGCAGCTATTCGTCTCCTGTTACCCAACAAGCTGGGTGTGGCTGTCTCCAAATGCATGCTGTCCATTTGAGTAGCGGATTGCGTATCCTTTGCCTATGCTCAGGCAGTACTGAGCCTTGAGGGTCATGTCAGGGCCCACAGTATCCTGGCCATGGCTACATCAGGGGCCAATCTGTGCTTGGTCTACACGGAGATCTGCAGGGCTACCACCTGGTCTTCTGTCCACACCTTCACAGCCCACTATTGTCTGGATGGGGATTCCCAGCATGACAGTAACTTCAGCCAAGTTGTACTCTGGCGTCTGTTTGGGACTTAAATTCAACTCCTTCCCACCGGCCCTTCTGTCCATTCAGGCTACTGAAAGAGTTGTTCTGATGTTGATGCCTGTTGTGGATGCTGAATCGGTTGAGTCTCAGAGGGACTACATCTGCTGTTTCAGTTCTTGTTGGACTGACGTTTTGCATTCACTAGTCTATAACTTGGGAATCCCATATGTGAGAACTTCTTCCTGCTTGTTCATGAAGAAAGCGTAGTTACTCACCTGTATCAGATGTTCTCCATGAACAGTAGGAATATATTCTCACATCCCTCCCACCTCCCCGTGGAACGTTTTGGGCTACTAGCTTTTGTATTCTACTGAGGATAAGATGGCAATGTTGCAGACAGGAAAGCAGGCACACATGCGCGCAGTGGAGGATCCCAAAAGCTTCCGGTGGAAGTTGGGGAGTATTCCCATATGCAGCTCCATCAGTGACATCACCATACATGAGGACTTATTCCTGCTGTTCAAGGAGAACACCTGCTAGAGGAGCGTAACTATGCTATATCCTTTTTAAGATGGCGACCGGAATTGCACACAATATTCAAGGTGCAGTCGCACTATGGAATGATATAAAGACATTATAATATTCTTGGTTTTATTCTCCATTCCTTTCCTTATGATTCCTAGAATTCTATTTGCTTTCTTGGCTGTTCCACCAGCACAAGGAGAACAGGGATTTTACTTCAGGTACTTTCTGAAAACAAAAAAAATGGGGGTATTTCATCCTGTTCTAGACCTTAAGGACCTGAACAAATTTCTAGTTCAAGAGCAGTTAAGAATGCTTTCCCTTGGCACCCTCTTACCCTCCCTCCAAAAAGGAAATTGGCTATTTTCTCTAAACTTAAAGAATGCTTATACCCACATACAGATAAATCCCAGGCACAATAAGTATCTGTGATTTGTCATAGGGAGAAAGCACTACCAATATTGCTTACTGTCATTTGACTTTGCATCTGCACCTCGGCTCTTCACCAAATCTCTTGCGGTATTCACATTATCTACACAGGCTGGGAATTAATGCATTTCCTTATTTATTTATTTACAAGATTTAATATACCACCATTAGGTTTGGTGGCCATCAAATTGGTTTACAGTATCGAGAAACATGGCAGTTTTTTAGGATAAATGCTCACAGAAGATGAAGATATAGTAGCTGGGGTCTGAATAGCACAACAGTAAAAATCCAAAAGACATAGCTTAATGATCCAGTGACACACAAGGGAAGACAAAAGGAGGAGGGACACCAACTAATGATGTTGCACCGAAGGAGATCTAACATCACCAAATGCTTTGCAGGGGAGCCAGTGCTTTAAGCCTAACTTAAATTTCTCAAGAGATTCCTCCAGTCTCGAATCTAGAGACAATGAGTTCCAAAGTGAACATACAATGAAGCCGAAAGCTGTCATTCAGGTCCTTTCAAGTTTGAAACGAACAGAAGGCCACAAGTGCAATTCAATGGTGAGAAAGCTGAACCTTTCTCTCAAACTCAGGGCATACCCCAGGGTTCTGCCCTATCGGCACTACTGTTCAACATTTACATGCAACCCCTCTGCGACATTTTCAAAAGGCATAATATCAAATACCACATCTATGCAGATGATATTATGCTTTACACACAACTAGATACCGCGGACCCTCAATATACAATGCTCGAAAATTGTCTGGATGAGATGTCAAGATGGCTTCAGAAAAACAACATGACAATTAACCATAAGAAAACAGAAGTCATGTATATATCCAGTAAACCAGACTTCAACCCCCCCCCCCCCCTACAATCACTCTGTGCAACAACATGTACAACACGAAAAACGAAATCAAATATCTAGGAGTCACACTCGATTGCAACCTAAAATTGGAGACACACCTACGCAAAACGAATAAAGCCATCTTCCATAAACTTAGAGTGATTCAACAACTAAGGAAATAATAGAACCCGGTGATTTTCGGTCGGTAGCGCAAGCTCTCATTATGCCGCACCTAGACTACTGTAATGCCATCTTACAAGGTCTGCCTAAAAAATCACTAAATATCCTCCAGATGGCCCAAAACGTGACAGCCAGGATCATAATGGGAACAAGCATCGCTGAACACATCACCCCCATTTTAATAGAGCTACATTGGCTCCCAATTGCAGCTAGGATACAATACAAGATATTAGTAACCACCTTCAAACTAATAAACAACATATCCCCATCATTCCTATCCTCACTTATCAGCACGCAAACTACAAATAGGGACAGAAGAACCATCAACTCGGGCACCCTGCAAGTCCCCACCAACTTCAGAACAGTGAAAGCAAGTACGAGTCGTAGAGCCTTCTCATTCTCTGCACCAACTATCTGGAATCAACTCCCGTGTGAGCTGCGTTTAACCAAGGACATCACCAAATTCAGGAAGGAGCTAAAAACTCACCTATTCCGATGTCATTACAATCAATTATGACCATCAACTGCGAGAGAGTTACAAAATGCTATATGTATAAAAATGTAAATATGTATATATAGATGTAAGAATGTATGATTCATCCCCTAAGACGCTAATCATGTGTGCTGTGACCCCAGATCTATGTATATACCACCCCCCCCCCACAAGTCTTGATTGACAATCCCCCAAAGACGAATCGAACCGCTGCTGATCGCTGGAAGCAGCGGTATATAAGTGTGTAGTAAATAAATAAATAAAATAGGAAGGCAGTGGCATAGTGAGGAGGTTAAATTGAGATGATCTCAGGAGGCACCCTGGGCAGCAAGGGATGATCAAGGAGGATAGGTAAGAAGGGGTGCCAGTTTAGTAAATCCTATGCACCAAGGAGAGGATTTTGTACTTGAGCCTGTAGGCCTCTGGCAGCCATGATAGTTCCTTTAGTAACAGAGAAATGTGGTCCAAGTGACTTGCCTTATATAGTATTCTTGCTGAGGTATTCTGGATCAACTGGAATATTTTTATACTGCAGGCAGGGACGCTAATTAGAAGGGAGTTGCAATAATCCATCTTACTGAAGATCAGAGCATGAATTAAGATGTCAAGATCTTTATCAATGAGACAATGACAAAGTAAGTGAACCATCCATAAAGAAGCAAAAGCATTCCTAACTACCAGCGAGATGTGTGAATTAAAAGATAGGGATGAATCTAGTAAGACACCATTTGAGCGAATACAATCCCTGACTAGGAGAGAGGTGCCGGCTATGACATGTTTAAAGGCTGGAGTAGACTTGCTTTTAGATAACCACATCACTTCTGATTTGGAAGTATTGAGCAGGAGTTTGTTATTGGAAAGTCAAGTAGTAATTGCTTTAAAGGCCTAAGCAAAGGTATTTTGAAAGGGCATGTCCTAGGAAGGGTGAGTGATAAGGATCTGGATATCATCGGTGAAGAAAAAGGGACCAAAGCTTAAATTTTGCATTAGTTTATTTATTTATTTAATTTATTTATTTAAATTTCTTCTATACCGCACTATTCGGCATCAGCGCGGTTTACATGGAACATAACAATCAGACGGGTACATAAGTCTGAGTTTACAAATAACAGGAAAGCTAACTTGGATAACTAAAGATAACTATTTACAAGAACAGTGTCATAGAAAAACAGAGTGAGATTTAATGGTCAAGTACCTCTTACATGGTGTGGTCCTCTGGCTGACAAGGTGTGTTGGAACAGTTGTAAGAGATTGAGTGGGAATGTGATTCATTGTTCTCTAGGAAGTATTTGAGGAAAAGAAAGTGTTTAAGGGCCTTCCTAAACTGGATTAGGTTGGTGGTAGACCTGATGTTTGTTGGTAAGGAGTTCCAGATTCTTGGGGTGCAGAGACTGAATGCCCTGTTTGCAGTTGCCGAGGTGCATCTTGTTAATTCTCTTGGTAATGTTAGCATATTTATTGCTGTGGATCTTCTTGGTCTACTAGGGGCTGCTGTTTGGATAAGGTCAGATAGTGAAGAGGAGGAGAGATTATTGACCGCTTTGAATGTCAGCAGCGCTGTCTTGAAGATCCTGGCATGTATAGGAAGTCAGTGTAACTGCATTAGAAGGGGAGTCACATGGTCTCTTAGATGATCCAAGAAGAACCCTCGCTGCACTATTCATGGCGAGTTGTAAGGGGTTCAAAGTGGATTGGGGGAGACCTTGTAATATGGTATTGGCGTAATCAAAATGTGGTATTATCAGGGCCTGGTAAATTGTCCGAAAATCATCCGGTTCAAGCAGGGGGCGTAGATGTCTGAGTGAACGGATCTTGAAAAAGATAGTTCTTAGTGTGCCTAAGGGAGTGAGGAAGATGTTAAAAAGCAGAGGGGTCAGGATCGAACTTTGGGGAACTCTAAAGGAGAGTTGGTAACAGAGAGAATATTATCAAGGGAGACTATGGGGCATGTTTACTAAAAACCGCCAATGTGCGCAGCCGCAAAATAGCGCACTAAAAGCGTATTTAAGAGCGCTTAAGCGCCCCGCAAATGTGCGAGGAACCCCCGCACCCTTGCGCGTCACACTAACGGGTGCTGCACAAGTACGGGCCCGCAAATGTCCGATAGAGGCGTGGAAAGGCTAACGGAGGGCGGAGGAAGGCCCCGGAGGGGCGGAGAGAAGGGGTTAATGGGCGGGGAAGGGGAGGGGAGAGGCGCCCCGCACATTATCGTGGCTGAATTTCAAAGGAAAAATAGCGCGAGTGAATCACTCGCGGTAGAATGCATTTAAAGGGAAGAGAAACCATTTCCGTCAGCAATGTACAGCAAAACAGGGGAAACCTGCAAAACGTGAGCAGTGTGATACATGTGCACAGCCCAAAAGTGGAATTAAAAATAGAAAAGGACCACAACAAACATTGTAAAAATAGGAATTCAGCTGGGGAACAGTTATAGTAATGGGCAAAACTAAAAAACACACCCAGGAAAGCTCCAACAAAAAGAAATGATTTTTGGAAAGGTGTACAGAGCGGAGACTCTTCCAAAAAACATTTCCTTTTTGTTGGAGCTTTCCTGGGAGTGGTTTCTATGGTTGCCCATTAATATCACTGTTGCCCAGCGTGGTGATATTGTGTCCCCCATTTTCCGTGGTCATCTCCGGGGTTTATGTGCATTTTTGTCACCAGACAGGGTGCATGTGCCCACAGTAAAAATGCGTAGAGCAGGGTTTGTGACTCCATCCTGCCAGGTTTACTACCTCCAGGGGCTGCACTGTTTCTGTGGCCAGAGTGTGGTGCAGTGGACAGAGCCAGTACCTCTAGGACCAGAGGGTCAGAGGTTCAAATCCCAGCTGGGGCACTTGCCAGCCCAGTCCCTATATTTTACCCACCACTAAACAAAGATAGCGCAGACACCCCTGTATTGCAGGGAACATAAGCATGGGGAAAACACCCATATTTTACCCAACACCGCACACACACCACAACAATGGGCATTACCTACAGCCAAGTCCCCCAAATGCAGTCCCGTACTGCCACATTGCAATCATGTCATCTGCTTTTTCTGAGAGAAGCTCATGCCAGCATGTTGGCGGACGAGTACATGTGGTGCAGGGGGCAGTGGCTGCTAGCCACAGAAGACAGAGGCCTAGCCATGTGCAGGCTGGCACAGTCCACTGCAATAGACAGGCCCTGCCGGATCCACAGTCATGGATGTTCCAGGGAATCCAGCCAATCTGTGGCTACACGGTGGTGCAGTGCACACAGACAGTGCATGCAAGAACAGAAGGTCACAGGATCAAAGCCCAGCTGGGGCTACCACCAATCCTTCCCACATATTTTTTTCCCACAACTAAACAGTGATAGTAAGGACACACCTTTCGTGGCGAGGACATATGCAATGGTACTACGTCTATGTTTTACCCCACTGAGCACAGACATCATGAACAGGGGCAGTACCTAGAGCAGAATCTTCCAAATACAGTTCTGGTGGGCCACACACCAGTCAGGTTCCATGCTGCCACTCATACAAATGCCTGTGCTGTATATCTATGCACCACCCCCATGGCATGTAGATGTAGCTCATGCATATTCATGAGGGACAGCAGGAAAACCCGAACGGTGTGATGCAAACCTGGACTGGAGTTGGGAATCTCTGCTGTAAAGCAGCAGCCAACAGGGCCAGACACACCCACACCCACACCCACAGGCCCCATTGGCCAATGTCTCCTGGAGAGGCAGAACAGTGGCCCCTGTGTGCATCTCCCAATACTAGCACCTGCATACCTTAGCAATGTCACCCTACACCTGAAGTATACGGTACACAGCTCTGAGACGTTTGCTAGGAGTACTGGCAGATAGATATCCATACGTTACGCACATACTGCTAGTTGACCCCATCAGAACAATCTGTGAGGTGTTTGCGGTGCGTGCTCCAGGCCTGGCCTCTGACTGTGTTTACCACCCTGGGGAGTGACCCCCAGCAGTACTGCGTACCATATCCATGCCTTGGTGTGCCCAGGACCGGTTTGGTGGGCAAGGCTAATTACCTCCACAATAATAGCACCATGATGGCATATACAGTGGCTAATTACCTCCACAATAATAGCACCAGTGTCTATACAGTGGGTGTTGGCTGCAAGCCCCTTCCACAGCCCACACTGCCAGCACTGTTGCCAGTATTGGCCTGCCAATGTGCATAATGAGTAGCAAGGGACCATGGGTACATCCCAGACAGGGTGGGCTGACCAGGATGCAGCTACACAGGGCATAGGGCACTGGCAGGGACATGGTAGTGGCCGGCCACCACCTACACAGACAGGGTGACCTCTGTATGTGCTGCTGGGGGATCACTCTCACCCTGAGTGTGCAGTGATGGCAGCATGGCTAGGCACCCCCATAGTGCTATATTGTGTTTCTCTCATGTGATATATATGGGTTTCCTGTTGGGGCCTCTTCACTGACTTATCTGCATGTGTGTGCTGCTACCCCAGTTGTGGGTGCATGCATTTCCATCAGGACCAACCAGCAGACTGTGCACAGATGGTATGTGTCTTGATGGAGTGCCTTGCAGGGTGCAGTGGCTGATGGCTTGCTGCAGGAGAATATCAGATAGTGGTGGGGGTGTATCTGTGAATATCCAGGCCTAATGTCTGTCTGATATTGTGTTATGGATGTGTGTGTGGAGCTGCTTGGACTGCCCTGTAGGGTGTCTGTTTCCCCAGCAGGACTGGGGTTGATGGTCCACTCTACTGCCATTGGTGTATGTATTTGGGGATTTGGGGGGGGGGGGTGTCCACTAGCTGAGGCCAGAGCTACTCAATTCCAGTCCTGGTGGCCTGCAACCCTGCAGGTTTTTGGGATATCCCTAATGATATGCATGAGATATATATGCATTAGAGATAGCCTGCCAACCTGGCTGGTTTGTGGCCCTCCAGGGCTGGATTTGGAGACTCCTGCCTTACACCTCTTGTCATTTAAGATTGTGGGTGGGCAAGGTACAGATGTTGTAGACATCAAAAGGGTAGATAGAATGTGTCACATTCCTCCTAGATTCTCAACACCACCAAAAAGTTGTCTAATAGACAATATTTTGGTGGTGGTGAGAAGCAAGGAGGAATGTGACAAATTCTAACCTCTTTGATGTCTTGGACATCTGCACCTTGCCCACTTACAATCTTAAATGACAGAGGTGTAAGGCAGGGGTCTCCAAATCCAGCCCTGGAGGGCCAAACACCAGTCAGGTTGGCAGGCTATCTCTAATGCATATATATCTCATGCATATCATTAGGGATATCCCAAAGGCCTGCAGGGTTGTGGGCCACCAGGGCTGGAATTGGGTGGCTCTGGCTGAGGCAGACAGAGATCTCCAAGATGTTTATGCAGCACCTACCTTTTTCACAGGTTCTTGCTGCTTTGGAGCTCTGGCATGGCTGCATTCAGCCATGGAAGGTGTTGTGGACCTGGTCCTGGGCGCAACATCACACACTCAGGGTGAGCACAGTTACCGCACAATGTGATGTTGTTTAGCTACTCTTTGCCGTTTGTCCACCCACTCAGAACACCCTACCAGGCTGAGGTGCTGTGTGGGTGCACACGGACACGTCCCCCTACCAGGCCGGGGAGCTTTAGGGGTGCATTTCCCATCCCGTGTGCATCTGTGGACAGCTGATTTGCATTTGCAGTGCATCATGGGTACAGGTGGCCTAACCCTATCCTGTTTACAACAGCAGACTGTCTGTGAGGCAGAGCTACTCAATTCCAGTCCTGGTGGCCCGCAACCCTGCAGGTTTTTGGGATATCCCTAATGATATGC
Source organism: Ichthyophis bannanicus (assembly GCA_033557465.1). NCBI lineage: Eukaryota > Metazoa > Chordata > Amphibia > Gymnophiona > Ichthyophiidae > Ichthyophis > Ichthyophis bannanicus. Next base: position 371,550,633 of record CM066031.1, read on the forward strand.
ATGAGATATATATGCATTAGAGATAGCCTGCCAACCTGACTGGTGTTTGGCCCTCCAGGGCTGGATTTGGAGACCCCTGCCTTACACCTCTGTCATTTAAGATTGTAAGTGGGCAAGGTGCAGATGTCCAAGACATCAAAGAGGTTAGAATTTGTCACATTCCTCCTTGCTTCTCACCACCACCAAAATATTGTCTATTAGACAACTTTTTGGTGGTGTTGAGAATCTAGGAGGAATGTGACACATTCTATCTACCCTTTTGATGTCTAGAACATCTGTACCTTGCCCACTCACAATCTTAAATGACAGAGGTGTAAGGCAGGAGTCTCCAAATCCAGCCCTGGAGGGCCACAAACCAGTCAGGTTGGCAGGCTATCTCTAATGCATATATATCTCATGCATATCATTAGGGATATCCCAAAAACCTGCAGGGTTGCGGGCCACCAGGACTGGAATTGAGTAGCTCTGACGTGCAGGCTATCTGCAGCCAGCCAGGGCTTGCTTAGAGCTATAGAGCTGTAGCACAATGGTTATGACACTACCTGTGTAGCCAGAGGTCATGGGTTCAAACCCACAGTGGGGTTCTGTGATAGGGTTGTCCAAAGCTTTTATTTTAATTTACTGTACATATGTTGATGCCAGCAATTACACCCTCAGCGTACTGTACCCATAAGGTGCCCCTGCGGGTGCTTTATGGGGCGCCCTATAGGGCACTTTATGGTTGCCATCCATATAGGGTGCACTATACATTATCCTGTGTCGCAGCATACATGCTGCCCTATAGGGGACATTCTAGGGTGCCTTGGCGGACGGTGCACTGTAACATGTGCCTTATGGGCCGCTTTATGTTAACATGCTGTGAGAGTGGGTTTGCTAGTAGTTATCACAAAATAAAATTAATAAGCCTCCTACAGCACTCCACAACATAAAACATACTGCCTCAGCTACCCTTTTTCACAGGGCACTGTGAGGGATTGGATTAGGGGTTGGATTAGGAGCACATCCTGACATTTTTGCAGTGAATTATACTTCATTGAACATGGCCAGTAATGCAGATTTGGTACTATATCTTCAACGGAAGCCTGATTGGTTTTTGTGAAGAACATAGGTGGTATCTAGGAAGCTATATAACTACTGAAAAACAACCTTTTCTGTTACTTTAGCCAGGAAATTAAGATTGGAAATAGAGTGATAGTTGGAAAGAATGAGGGATCTAAGTCCAATTTCTTGAGAAAGAGACAAATGTAACTTTCCTTCCAGATACATGGAACTACTCCCTAAGCCAGACTGGAGTTTACCAGATTCAGAATTTGAGCTGATGAGGGGCCACTTTCTTCCAGAGCCAGAAGAGAAAGGCATGTGGAAGGAGCTTACCTGTGTTGATAATAGGCAAACGTTTGAGGGGTTATGTGATGACATGCGCCTGCGCAGACTCTTCCGGGCAGAGCTCTGCAAACTACTGCCCTTTTTTGGCCACTAAAAACTGCTACAATGCAGTTTTCATCAGTACCAACCTGCCCTTGAATGCCAGTCAAACAATTAGAGTGGCCCAGCCGTGAAGTAGCTGTGTGCTTGGACGGCATGCCTGTTAAGACAGCCCACACACCTCGCAACAAGGACTCCAAGATGGCAGTGAGCCCTCCGACGCTGATTTTTACCCTGCAGGAGAAAGTGATCAGGAAATTGACACATTCCCTCACAGCTGTCCTGGACTACATGCTCTCCAGGCTGCACACTTCTATTGATAAGCTCAAGGGAGATCTGGAGGCGCAGACACAAGGATTCCAGAGGCGGAGGAACTCGTGGCACAACAGGAGGCATGAGTGCACACTTTAGAGACTGAGAATCAGACCCTCCTAAAAAAAAATTGATGATCAAGAGAACAGAAGGTTCAAGAACATATGTATAATCAGGGTCCCAGAGATGCTGAAGGAATCCAAACTCGGAACTGATTGAGGTTTGGCTGCCTGAGCAACTGGGTCTGCACCTGAGGGGTCCGAGGCTAATAGTGGAATAGGTCCCTGCCACGAAAACACAGGTCGCCCGCGGCCAGTAATAGTGTGAATTCTTAACTATGCAGAAAAGCATAGGCTGATGGAGAAATACAGAGTCGGAGGGGATTCAGGTGGGCACTGACCGATAGAAGATTAACCTCTTTACGGATGATATGCTTCTTTTTATTGACCAGGCAAGTGAGTGTACTGACTGCATTATGGCCACTATCATGATGTTTGGGAGCTTCTTGGGCCTTTGAATCAACTGGAGTAAGTCTGAGGCATTACCAATGTCTCAATCCTGTACCTGTAAGGGGCTATGGGACTTTCCTCTATATTGGACGGGGGAGTACCTTAAATATCTGGGAGTTTACCTGTGCGTGGATCCGAAAGAAACTATACAGTAAGAATGTGGGGGAGCGCATAGAGAACATGAAAGCATAGTGCACTAGGTGGAAGGACCTACATCTCTCTCTCTTAAGAAGGGTAGCACTGCTTAAAATAGTGGCACTACCCCAGCTGATTTACCCCTTGCAGATGCTGCCCTTATGGGTAAGTATGCAGGAAGAGAAAGCTTATCATAGTGTGGTGGGATCTTTCCTCTGGTGGGGTCGCCCAGCTCAGAATAGCTTTGCTAAACTGATCGGGTACCGCAGCATGGGAGGGCTTGGACTCCCAGACTTAAGGCTTTACAATGTAGCAACGTTATGATGGATCCATGAACTGCATACCGGGAACTGTCGCTGCGCTCTGCGGGGGTTTTTGGATGGGCTTAGTTCACCCTACGGATTTTTTAGACTGCTACAGGTTAGCCAGTTCTGGAGATGGGAGTAGGGGCTTCCTGGACCCGATGTGGCAGGCATGACAATGGTGGAGAACTCAGGAGGAGGAGCATGGGGGCGGTCCCCCTTCAGGATGCTGGTGGGGTACTCTGAGTTCTGGCCTGGGCTTGAGGGGGGAACCTTTCGGGGATGGCTGTCACGTGGCTGCAAATATGTGGGACAGCTCATGGAGCTAGGGGGTAAGCATTTCCTATCATTCAACCAAATAAAGGCTAAATGGCAGCTTGGCACTACGTGGCATATCTCCAGTGCCGGCACTATGTACTGATGAAGTACCGTGCGCCTGAGAGACCATGAGACTTTAACACTCTAGATCGGAACTTTCTGGCTACTCCTCCTAAGCTTAATAAGGTATCTTACTTTACAAATTAGGAAGGACCCATAGGCCAAAGAGGTGGAGGTGGGTCAGGAGACCAGTGGACCTGGGTCCTAGGGGACAAAGTGAGTGAGGAACTATTGGCGGGTCTGTTTGAGGCCATACCGTGGATCACCCCCAATGTTGCACTTCAAGAGATGTAGTATAAGATATTGCATCAGGCTTACTTAACCAGGGAAAGGGTGGTGAATCTTCACCTGTGGGAAAACCCTGACTGTCTTCGCTGTAAAGTGCATAAGGGGAGCTGGATCCACACCTTTTTGGAATGCTCATGGTTGAAAGCCTTTTGGAGGGAGGTGCTGGAGAGAATACAGAAGGATTTGGGTGGTCCAGTGGAATGGACTTATGCAGCCATGCTGATAGGCGATGGGACCCCTGTACAGGAGGGAGAACACTGGCCCATGGAACAAAGGTTTGCACGGGTGGCACTAGTACTAGTCTGCAAAGTCATATTGGCCACTTGGGTTGATAAAGTACCCCCACGAGGGAGGGAGATGGGTGCACGCCATGGAAGAAATGGCTGAATGGATTCTGAAAGACATTGTGAATGGATCTGCGAGTCAGAGTTTCTATAGACAGCTTTGGACAGCCTTTGGGGTATGTTTACTAAAGGGCGCTATTTGCGCTGCTGTCACGTTATCGCACGATAAGGCGCCTTATTGCACGATAATGGCGCTTTACCGGGCGATAAGGCGCCTTATCGAGTGTTAACGCGCGCAGTGGCGCAAACGAGCGCTGAAGGCGGAGAAAGGCTCCCGGAGGGCGGAGGAAGGCTCCCCAGGGGCGGAGAGAAAGGGTCAATGGGTGGAGAGTGGGAGGGGAAAGGCTCCCTGCACACTAACGCTGTGGATTCCTGGGCTGAAAACGAACGCGAGTGAAACCATTTCCGTCAGCAATGTACAGCAAAGCCAGGGAAACCTGCAAAAGGTGATAAGTGTGATACATGTGCACGGAACAAAAGGGCAAATAAACATTGAAAATGACCTGAACAAACTGGAAAGAAAACATAACCAAGCTGGGCAATAGTTATATTAATGGGAAACATCAAAAAACACTACCGGGAAAGCTCCAAAAAAAGGATATCAATTTTGGAAGGGGCTATGCTCTGTCCCCATACAAGGTGAACGATCCCACAGTAAAATAGCGCTGATCAGGGTTTTCCCTTTCTATTGGACAGGTGTCCTATGGCGTGCACATGTCCCGCAACAGCAGGGTGGGCATGTCGGAACGGGCAACTGGACAGATCCTGGAAAAGGGGATACAGAGGGCTGCAGGTGGCACATGCTGTGGTGCAGCTGGGCCACAGTGCGGACTAGGGTGATGCCTAGGTGGCCCATAGGAATGCTAAAACAGTAGAGCCGCCAGACAGCAACTGATGAGGGCCCAACATGGGCACGAGTGTGCTTCCCACAGTGTCACAGGGGATAGTACCCAGCAGATACCCCCAAGGGCACAGAACATTGGCAGGCGATGCTGGGGGGGGGGGAAGCATGGACGTCTATGCAGGCACCCCTACCCCAGAACCCACACCATAGGCATCCACCTACCGGCACACTGGATGACCTGAGACTGCGCACCACCAGCACCACCAGCAGAAGGGCATGTCAGCATGGCGACAGAGGGGTACTGGTGGTAGGGCCGGCCCGTCCATTGAGCGAGAATGTTTTTTGCACAGGGCCCCGCGTTTCAGGGGGCCCCGCGCAAAAAACATTCTGATCCAACATTAAAATTTAAAAAAAAAAAAAAAAAAAAGCTGCCACTGCCGGGGCCGGGGCCGGGGCCGCCGCGGCAGAATCGAGTGTGCCGCGGGGCCCCCCCTGCCCAGCAGAGCCTGCCCTCCCCGGTATCACCTCTCTCACTCAGCTGCCTCCAGTCACACGCGCCGGCTTTCAGAGCGCGAGGGGAGTTTCTCCCTCGCTGCTCTGTTAAGCCCGCGGGGGCTGATGGGAAGTCCCATCAGCCCCCGCGGGCTTAACAGAGCAGCGAGGGAGAAACTATTCCCTCGCGCTCTGAAAGCCGGCGCGTGTGACTGGAGGCAGCTGAGAGAGGTGATACCGGGGAGGGCAGGCTCTGCTGGGCAGGGGGGGCCCCGCGGCACACTCTATTCTGCCGCGGCGGCCCCGGCCCCGGCAGAGGCAGCGACAGCTTTTTTTGTAAAAAAAATTTTGCTGGGGGGGGGGTTAGGAGTGGTGATGGGCTGGGGGGGTTAGGAGTGGTAATGGCTGTGGGCTGTTGGGGGGGTTAGGACTGGTGATGGGCTGGGGGGGTTAGGAGTGGTAATGGCTGTGGGCTGTTGGGGGGTTAGGACTGGTGATGGGCTGGGGGGGTTAGGACTGGTGATGGGCTCGGGGGGTTTGGACTGGTAATGGCTGTGGCTGTTGGGGGGGTTAGGACTGGTGATGGGCTGGGGGGTTAGGAGTGGTAATGGCTGTGGGCTGTTGGGGGGTTAGGACTGGTGATGGGCTGGGGGGGGTTAGGAGTGGTAATGGCTGTGGGCTGTTGGGGGGGTTAGGACGTGATGGGCTGGGGGGGCTAGGACAGGAAATGGGCTGATGGGGAGGTTAGGAGTGGTGATGGGCTGGGGGAGGTTAGGAGTGGTGATGGGCTATGGGGGGGCTATGGGCGAGCTATGGGGGGCTATGGGCTATGGGGGAGCTAAGTCTATATGGGCTGATGGGATTAGGACTGGAAGTGGGTTGATGGGGGCTTAGGACTGGAAGTGGGCTATGGGGGGGCTTAAACTAAAAATTGGGTGATGGGGGATTAGGACTGGAAATGGGCTGGGGGGATTAGGACTGGGAGTGGGCTATGGGGGGCTAGGACTGGTAATGGGTTTGGGGGGTTGCTGGGACTGGAAATGGGCTGCGGGATTAAGACTGGAGGTGGGCTGATGGGGTTAGGACTGGTAATGGGCTATGGGGGGCTAGGACAGGAAATGGGCTGATGGGGAGGGGTTAGGACTTGAGGTGGGCTGTTAGGTGGGGTTAGGACTGGAAATGGGCTGATGGGGAGTTAACACTGGAGGAGGTCTGATGGGGTTAGGACTGGTAATGGGCTATGGGGGGGGGGGGTTAGGGACTGATAATGGGCTATGGGGGGGCTGGGACAGGAAATGGGCTGATGGGGAGGGGTTAGGACTTGAGGTGGGCTGATGGGGTTAGGACTGGTAATGGGCTGTGGGCTGATGGGGGGGTTAGGACTGGCAATGGGCTATGGGGGGGTTAAGACTGGTAATGGGCTGTTGGCTGATGGGGGCTGTCTGGTAATGGGCTATGGGGGGTTAGGACTGATAATGGACTATGGGGGGGGGCTAGGACAGGAAATGGGCTGATGAGGTGGGCTGATGGGGTTAGGACTGGTAATGGACTGTGGGCTGATGAGGGGGGTTAGGACTGGCAATGGGCTATGGGGGGCTGACTGGAAATGGGTTGATGGGGGTTAGGACTGGAAGTGGGCTGATGGGGGGGGGGTTAGGACTGGTAATGGGTTATAGGGGGGGCTTAAACTGAAAATGGGGTGATGGGGGGTTAGGACTGGAAGTGGGGTGATGGGGGGGGCTAGGACTGGTATTGGGTTGGGGGGTTGCTAGGACTGGAAATGGGCTGATGGGGGGCTAGGACTGGAAATGGGCTGATGCAGGGACTAGAAGGGAATGGATGCTGGGTGAGGCTGGAACTAGAAGGGAGCTGGTGTTGGGGGAGGATTAGAATGGGATGGGGCTGGGAGAGTAAAATGGAGAGGGGAAAAATATTTTGTGTGGGAGGGATAAAAAATCTACAATTGGCCGGGTATTGGGAGAGTAAGTGGGGATTGAGGATGGAGGGGTAAATTTTGAGTAGATGAAATAGGAATGAGGAAAGAGCAAAAGGAGAAAGATTAGTATGTTAAAGCAGATGTAGAGGGAGAATGGAAAAAACCCCAAGAAGACAGAAGAAAGAACAAATGGACAGCAGATGGAGAGTTAGCAGAAGACACGAAGAAACCAGAAGAAAGTGGCTGGAACAATTGCAACTGAAAAAAAATGCACAAAAGGTAGAAAAATATCTCTTTATTTTGAATTTATTAACTGGAATATGTCAGCTTTGGGAAATGTGCATCATTAATTTTTGCGCTTTGTTTAGTACAAGAGGAAATTAATTTATAGTTTTATTTCTACAGTGTTGTTTGTATATTCCAAGTTTGGCTTTTGGGGTTCCCAGTTTAATTATTGTCTTCCTGTTTCTAAATTGTGATTCCTTGTTTGGTGATGGTCTATGTTGTGCATGTGTAACTGAGCTGAGGTATTCTGTTTATATAATTCCTATTTGACATTGCCACTTGTTCTTTCCCCAGTAGGTCATGTATTGTTGTTCTCTGAAATGTATTGGTTTAATATTTGCAGTGTTGCCTTTTGATAGTTAGGGTATGGTGCTTTGTGAGTCCTGGTAGTGCTGTTAGGATACGGCGGGTTTGCTATGGGTTCTAAATGGGCAGTGTTTGTAGTAGTTCCTAATGTGCCTGGCGGTTGGTACTGGATTATAGTAATGTAGAAACCTTTTAGTCTTTCTTTATCCATATACTCATTAAGAGGCATGTTTACTAAAAATTAGTGTATGGTAACATTATGCAAATATTTATGCAAATGAGGCACCTTATGCAAATGAGGCCCCGCACCGATTCTCCGCACATGGCCCCGCACCCCCCTTGGGCCGCCCCTGATTGGTGGTGGAGGGGGCAGTGGCAGCTGCCCACAGCAGACCATGGCCTAGCCCTGTTTAGGTGGGTGCCATGCACTGCAACAGACAGGCCCTGTCTGATGAACAGTCATGGTATCCCCAGGGAATGAACTGTCCCTGTGGCAACAGTGTGATGCAGTTCAGGAGCAGAAGGTCACAGGTTCAAGTCCCGGCTGTGGCTCTCACCAACCCAGTCCCCATATTTTACCCAGTACTAAACCATGGTAATAAAGAGGGAACCTTTATTGCAGATAACATAAACATGCCTGAAATGCCTATATTTTACCCTACAGAGCAAAGACATGTGCAATACCTAGAGCAGAGTTTCCCAAATGCAGTCCTGGAGGGACAAACTGCATTCAGGCGTCATGCTGTCCCTAATAAAGATGCCTGTGCTGCATTTCTCTGCGCCGCCCCCATGGTATGCAGATGTATCCATGCATATTCATTAGGGACAGCATGAAAACCCAAACAGTGTTTGGCCCACCAGGACTGGAGTTGGGAACCTCTTCCCTAGAGCAGTGGCCAACAGGGGCAGAAACACCCGCACCCACAGGCGCCATTATCCAAAGCCTCCTAGAGAGGCAGGATATTGGGCCTTGCGTGCAGCACCATCTCCCAATATTAGCACTTGCATACCATAGCACTGCCACCCTAAGCCTGGGAATATGGTACACATATATCAAAAGGTTGCTATGATTACTGGCAGATAGCAATCCCTAGGTTAAGCACAATCTGCTCATTGAGCTGTATCATAGCAACCTCTCTGATGTCTGTGGAGTGTGTTTCAGGTCTGGTGTCTGATAGTGTTTACCAACCTAGGGAGTGACCCCAACAGTATTGCGTACCATAGCCATGCCTGCACTGTGCCCAGGACTGGTGCGGTGGCCAGGGCTGCCAAAAGCCTCTATAGTTGCACAATGCTGGCATAGGTGTGGGAGTGTGTGTCTGTCTACCCAGTGTGTGGTGGCTGCCAACACCTTCCTCAGCCCACACTGCTTGCACTGTTGCCAGTGTCAGCCTGCCAATGTGCATAATGAGGAGCAAGGTACCATGGGTATAGCCCGGACAGGGTGGCCTGGCCAAGATGCATCTGCACAGGGCATAGGGCAATGGCTCAGACGTTGTAGTGCCTGGCCACCACCTGCACAGACAGGGTGGCCACAGCATGTCCTGCTGGGAGGTCAATCTCACCCTGACTGTGCAGTGACCATAGCATGGCTAGGTTCCCCCATAGTGCTATATAGTATTTCTCTCATGTGATATTTATGGGTTCTCTTTTGGGGCCCAATCACTGACTTATCTGCTTGGTGTGTATGCTGACATCCCAGTTCTGGGTACACGCATCTCCTCCAGGAACATGCACTATGGACTAGCTAGCAGATTGTCTGCAGCTAGTATGTGTCTGGCTGGAGCACCTTGCAGGGTGCAGCGGCTGGAGGCTTGCTGCTGGAGAATGTCAGATAGTGCTGTGGGGCAGCTGAGCATTTTCAAGCCTACTGTCTGTCTGCTATTGCTTTATGGATGTGTACAGATCTGCATTGACTGCCCTGTAGGGTGTCTGTTCCCCAGCAGGACTGGGGTTGATGGTCCCCTCTACTGCCACCATTGCAGGGAGGTAGAATGTGGATCTGTTGGTGGGTGATCCTGTTTCCCACCCTGAGCCCCAGTGGGTGGGTTGGATGGTGGTACATAATCTGCCTATGGGTCCAAACACCCCCCTTCACCTACATCATGTAACCATGGCACCAACACAGGATATGCACTATTCTGGGTGCATCATAGCCCATAAGGGCTAGACATGACTGAGAAATACAGATGGTACCAAAAGGAGCAAGGGTACCTGCACACCAAAGGGAGACCAACACAGCAGGTACACCGGACTGACAGCGAATAGGTGAAAGATCCTTTTATTTCTGCCCCAACGCATTTCGGCTGAAAAGCCTTCTTCAGGGGGTCTTAAAAGGGCACACCTCAAAAAATTTATAATAATAAACAATTATAAACATCTATATACATAAAATAAAATAAAACCTAACTTTAATTCATGCAGTAAACTTATTAGTTAACTAAACAAATACATATAATCATAAAAACACAGAAGATGTAGACATAGTAATCAAAAATATAAACAGAATGTTATTAAGAGACCATAAAATCATAAATACTATAGCAAAATTAAGATTATAACTATAAATATATATAGTACTATATTAATAATGCATATAAAAAGAGGAGATGGAGGATACAGATATAAAAAGACAAAACTACCTTCAGTCTGTCACGTAGTATATTAGAAACTAAAAATAGACAAATTTAAAAAATGATAAATAATTAATAAATAAACTACAGTGCCATTAAAAGTCTAAAAAAGAGGACAATAATAATAAAACTAAAAGACTTATATCATGATACTTCTAAATAACCAGATATAAAGTAGACACAAAAATTACTTAAACAATACCTAACAAGTGAAAAAGCACGCCAAAAAATTAATAATGATGACCATAAATATAAATGAGTTAGTATATACTCTTGAGTGAAAAACAGTAAATATAAGTTAACTTTCACTTTAAACCAGTGCACTGATGAAAAACTTTTATAATGTTTTCTTATTCTTTAAAACATACAATCTGTGCTTTTTTGTATCATCATCACGTCAATATAAAGCACTGCTACGGCTGAGAAAGTGAAACCTTGGATGTATCGTGCACTAATCATATACAATAAGATGTCTTTTTTTATATTATAAAAAAGGGGGCGACTGAGGACCCAAATATCCAAAAAATGAATGTTTATAAGAGTTATATAATATATGATATGTTGCACCAAAATTCATTTCATAAGGATGATATCACGGGATCGTGTTGTACATTCATGTATAAAAACGCCACAGAGTATTTATGATAGCAAAGCTACTAAAAAACGCTTAAAGGTAGCATTTTCAAACTTCAAAATAAAGATAATTTCAAAAAGCACAACTTGAAGAGATGTTATTGTATACAGTAGTCTGTAGACAAATAAATAAGAAAAAGAAGAAGAGGGGGAGGAAAGAGAAAAACTCACCGCTGTTTGTACACTGCACTACTATTCTGCCCAATTGTCAAGATGGAGCTCAATGCGTGCGGAGTCTTAAAATACCGGCGTTTTCCCGCCCCTACAGGTTAAGGGTCAACGGGACCCGTCGGATCACTTTAAACCATAGAAAAATGGCTCAGATTGTAGAAATAAATATAAGGTTGATAAAAATTACTACATCGTGTATTTATGCAATTTGGAAAACATGTATTGCAGAATAGTCTCAAAATCCCAAACATGAGATATTCAAACAAAAGGGAAACCTACGATCTAAATGTTATCTAATGACCCACGTACATTTCTTGAACTTCCAATATATGCAAAAGCAAAAAAGTGGTGAAAATCTTTATCTTTATCGGAGGCTTAATATACCGCTCAAGCAATAGCGTCAGAGCGGTGTACAAAGTACATAAAAGCTGCTAGGAAAAGAAGGAAAAGAACGCCAAAACTATGACAGGATAGTTAAGAGAGGAGGAAAGGGAGCTAGGGAGAGAGTCAGAAATTAGGTAGGGACTAAAAGAAATCAGCGGGGGGGAGGAGAGAGAGAAGAGGGGGAAGGGGGAAGGTCAAACACACGGCAGAAGAGGTAGGTCTTCAAGCGGGCCTTGAAGGTTTTCAGGGAGGGTTCCAGGCGGAGGTCCGGGGGAAGCGAATTCCAGGAGACGGGGCCCGAGGAAATAGAAAGCGGAGGAGCGGGTGGATTCGAGGTGAGCATGGGAGAAGGGGAAGGTAAGGTCAAACGGTTAACATGGATGGAATGGAGGGAGCGGTAAGGCGTATGGAGGTGAATCAGGTCAGCGAGGTAGAGAGGAGTGCCCATGTGAATGGATTTGTGAACGAAGGTAAGAACCTTGTATTGTATACGGAAAGGGATGGGTAGCCAGTGCAGTCGTATGAGAAGTGGGGTGATGTGGTCGAAGCGAGATGAGCAGGTGAGAATGCGGGCTGCAGTGTTATGAACTCTCTGAAGGTGCTGTAGTTGAGATTGGGGAAGACCGGCCAGAGAAGCATTACTGTAATCAAGACGAGTGACAACGAGTGAGAGGAGAAGAGTGGTCATAGATGAGGAGGAAAGAAAAGGATGAACAGAACGAAGTTGTCTCAGAATAGAGAAGCAGCGTTGGACGACAGAGGAAATATGGGCTTTGAAGGAGAGGGACGAGTCAAGGGTAACACCCAGTTAGCGTAAGGATGTGACAAGAGGGATGGGAGAAGAAGAGAGCAAAGGGAGAAGAGGGGGGACGGGGCTGCCAGCGGTGAACCATATGGCGGAAGTCTTAGAGAGATTAACGTGCAAGAAATTAGAAGAAAGTCAAGAAGCCACGGTGGAAAGACAGTTAAGAGGCGTGATATCAGGGGAAGCAGAGTCAGTATGATAGAGGAGAAAGATATCATCGGCGTAGTAATGAGCAGATATACCCTGTTGCTGCACCAGGAGTGCAAGAGGGGCTAGAAAAACATTAAACAGAAGGGGAGCAAGAACAGACCCCTGTGGGACACCGCAGGGGAGGGGGGTGGAAGGTGAAGATAGAGAACCAGTGGAAACGCTAAAGGAGCGACCAGAGAGAAAGGACCGGAACGAACGGAGCACGGTGCCGGAGAGACCAGCATCCTGTAGACGTGAAAGAAGGGTACGGTGATCGACAAGGTCAAATGCAGCAGAGAGATCAAGTGAGACAGCAAGGGTGAAGAAACCACGGTCATGGGCAGTGTGAAGTTCGTTGAGGAGAGAAAGAAGAACAGATTCAGTACTATAACCAGGGCGAAAACCAGATTGAAGAGGATGCAGGGTAAGTGAGGCTTCGAGATGGGAGGATAGTTGGGAAAAGACGAGTTTTTCTAAAAGCTTGGAAAGAAAGGGGAGATTAGAAATTGGACGCCAGCTAGAAGGAGAGGACGGATCGAGGGAACTCTTTTTCAGGACAGGGCGGATGGTAGCGTGTTTCCAGAGAGTGGGGAAGATACCGGTAGAGAGGCTGTTGTTGACAATAGAGAGAAGAAAGGGAGAGAGGGCCAGGGAAGGGTCTAATAGCCAGTGAGAAGGGATGGGGTCAGAGGGACAGGAGGTTTTGCGGACGGAATAGAAGACCTTGGAGAGGGCGGTGGCAGAAATGGGCTCAAAGGAGGACCAGCGATGAGAGAGAGAAGGGGCACACTGAGAAGAGAGTGAGATAGGAGAGGGACGAGGAGTGGGTAGGGGATCAGGAGGAGGGGGGAAAGGGGGGGAAGAGGGGGAGGAGTGGGCAGGGGATCAGGAGGAGGGGGGAAAAAAAGGGGGAGGACAAGAGGGGGAGGAATGACAGAGGGAGAGTACTTTAGAAGAGAAAAATGCAGCCAATAGAGCAGGATCAGGAGAGACAGAAGGAAGAGGCGGTGAAGAGAAGGAGCGAGGAGCAGACAGGGAATGAAGAACAGAATATAGTTGACGAGAGGAATTGGCGGAGGTAGAGATAAGAGAAGAGAAATAGTCCTTTTTAGCTGTGTGAAGAAGGCTACGGTAATGTTGATGGCAGGCTCGAAAAACGGTCCAGATAGGAGGGGGAAGGATGCTTACGCCAGAGTCTCTCAGCCCGGCGGAGGTGCCTACGATGGAGGGAAAAGCCGGGGTGAAACCAGGGATGATGGCGGGGGTGACAAGGGACAGGACGCAATTGAGGGGGAGCTATACTATCAAGAGTAGAAGAGAGAGTATCATTCCAGGTATGTACCTGGGAGTCAACAGGAAGGAGATGAAAGTCAGGAGAGAAAAGGGTGTCAGAAGAGGGGAATTGAGACAAGGTATCAGCGGTAATGCGGCGGATGGGGACAGAGGGGGAGGGGGCAGTAGAGAGAGGAGTGAAAATACAAACTAATTTAAAAGTCAGAGAAAACTCTGCAAGGGTAACAGGAAAAACTAAAAGTAAAAGCTTCTCCATTTCAAAGTAAAAATTACTGGTGAGTTCAGCACCATAGAATATAATACTGTATGATGGTAAAACTGAAAAGAAAAATTGGATAATCCACCATGGTTGTACATCCCACTGCTGTTTAACTAAAATAAAGAGATAAAGCTCAATATATTCAAAACCTTAATATACCAACAATTTTCTGCCTTTGTGGGTTAAGGACAAACAAAGCTAACCAGACCATATGAACATATTGGAAAATGTACTCTTGGTAAGTATGATCCATATGAATTACAAAAAGGATAAATAATGTCTATAGAGTACATTATATTACCAACTCCATAGATTGTATAATAACTAATTAATGAGCAAGAGGAGGGGAGGGGGAGGAGGGAGGGGGAGGGAGGAGGGGAGGGAGAGGGGGAGGAGAGAAGAGAAGAGAGAAGAGGGAAGAAGGGGAAGGGAAGAGGAAAAAGGGGAGGGAAAGGGGAAAAAAAAAAGGGGGAGGGGAGGGGGGAAAGGAGGGGGGAGGGGGGGAAGGGGAGTAGGGGAGAGGGGAGAAGGGGGGAAGGGGGAGAGAGGGGGGAGGGAGAGGGGGGAAAGGAGGGGAGGGAGAGGGGGGAGGAGAGAAAGAGAAGAGAGAAGAGGGAAGAAGGGGGAAGGGAAGAGGAAAAAAGGGGAGGGAAAGGGGAAAAAAAGGGGGGGAGGGGGAGGGGGGAAGGGGGAGTAGGGGAGAGGGGGGAGAAGGGGGGAAGGGGAGAGAGGAAGAAGGGGGAGGGGAGAGGGGGGAAAGTTGGGGAGAGGGGAAGAGGGGGGAGAAGGGGGAGGGGAGAGAGGGAGAAGGGGAGAGGGGGAGAAGGGGAGGGGAGGGAAAGGGGAAGGGAAAGGAGGGAAAAGGGGAAGGGAAAGGGGAGGAGGGAGGGGGAGGGAAGAGAGGGAGGGAAAGGGGGAAGGGAAGGGTGAGGAGGGGAAGGGTGAGGGGAGGGGAAAAGGGTGAGGGGAGGGGAGGGGGAAGGAGGAAGAAAGAGAAGGGAGGGGAAAGAAAAAAAACTATAAGAAAACAAAGATCCACCTCCTGATTAAGTTCCAAAGGGCAGGGGCAGCCCAAGGGGGGTGCGGGGCCATGTGCGGAGATTAATTGCGGGGCCTCATTTGCATAGGGAGCCTCATTTGCATAAATACTTGCATAATGTTAACATGCATTTTTAGTAAACATGCTTCTTAATGAGTGTCTGGATAAAGAAAGACTAATAGATTTCTACGTTACTATATTCCAGTGCCAACCGCCAGGTCCATTAGGAAGTACTAAAACACTGACCTTTTAGAACTCATAGCAAATCCACCATATCATAACAGCTCTGCCAGGACTCACAAAGCACCAAACCCTACCTATCAAAAGGCAACACTGCAAATATTAAACCAATACATCTCAGAGAATACCAATGCATCTCCTACTGGGGAAAGAGACACAGTGACATGGTCAAATAGAAACTACATGAACAGAATACCTCAGCTTGGTTAAAATGCAGAATATAGACCGTCACCAAAGAACAAGGGATCACAATTTAGAAATAGGAAGACAATAATTAAACTGGGAACCCCAAAAGCCAAACTTGGGATGTACAACAACACTGGAAAATAAAACTATAAATTAATTTCCTCTTGTACTAAACAAAACACAAAAGATGTTAACAATGCACATTTCCCCAGAGCTGATATATTCCAGTTAATAATTCAAATAAAAAAGTATTTTCTACCTTTTGTTGCTTGTGCCATTTTCTTTTTCAGTTGCAATTGCTCCAGTCACTTTCTTCTGGTTTCTTTGTGTCTTCTGCGAGCTATCCATTTTCCTTTCTTCTATTTTAGATTTTTTTTCCATATTTTTTCTCTATATCTGCTTTAACATACTGATCTTTCCCCTTTTGCTCTTTCCTCCATTTCTTTCCTTATTGCTTTATCATCCACTCAAATTTCACCCTTCCATTCTCAATCTACACTTACTCTTCCAATACACGGCCCTTCGTAGACTTTTCTTCCCTCCCACACAAAATATCTTTCCCCTCTCCATTCTCATTTCCCATCCCTTTCTAGTCCTTCCCCAAAATCAGCTCCTTTATAGTTCTAGACCCACCCAGCATCTGCCCCCTTCTAGTCCCAGTCTCCCAAGCTTCCACATCAGCCCATTTCCAGTCCTAGCCTCCCATATGCTGTTTTCCAGTTCCATTCCAGCCCCCCATCAGCCCATTTCCACTCCAAGCTCCCCATCAGCCCACTTCCAGTCCTATTCCAAATCCCATCAGCTCATTTCCAGTGTCCTATTCCAGCCCATCACCCATTTGCAGTCTACGTTCCCCCCATCAGCCCATTTCTAGTCTTATCCTAGCTCCTCATCAGCCCATTTCCAGTCCTAGCCCCCATATGCTCTTTTCCAGTTCCATTCCAGTCCCTCATCAGCCCATTTCCTCCATGCTCCCCCATCAGCTAATTTCCAATCCTAACCCCTCGTCAGCCCACTTCGCCCTATTCCAGCCCCCATCAGCCCCATTTACAGTCCTAAGCAAGCTCTTCATCAGCCCATTTCCAGTCCAAGTTCCCCCCCATCACAGCCCATTTCGTCCATTCCCCCCCACATCACAGCCCATTTGCAAGTCCTATCCTCCCCACCATCAACAGCCCAATTGTAGTCCAGTACCCTCCATCGACAGCCCATTTCCAGTCTGTTCTCCCCCCCCACCACAGCCCATTTCCAGTCTGTTTCCCCCATCCCAGCCCAATTTGTCCGTTCCCCCCATCACAGCCCATTTCCAGTCTGTTTCACCCATCCCAGGACCATTTTCAGTCCGTCCGTCCCCCCATCACAGCCCATTTCCAGTCTTATCCCCATCACACACCATCACAGACCATTTCCAGTTTGTTTTCCCCCCCCCCCCATCACAGCCCATTTCCCAGTCCGTTCCCCTCCCCCCATCACAGCCCATTTCCAGTCTGTTAACCCCATCCCAGCCCATTTTCAGTCCCCCCCCCATCACAGCCCATTTCCAGTCCGTTTCCCCCCCCATCACAGCCCCATTTCCAGTCCGTTTCCCCCCCCCCATCACAGCCCATTTCCAGTCCGTTTCCCCCCCCCCCATCACAGCCCATTTCCATCTGTTTCCCCCATCCAGCCCAATTTGTCCGTTCCCCCCATCACAGCCCATTTCCAGTCTGTTCCCCCCCACATCACACAGCCCATTTCCAGTCTGTTTTCACCACCATCCCAGCCCATTTTCAGGTGCCGTCCGTCCCCACCATCACAGCCCATTCACAGTCCTATCCCCTCCACCATCACAGGACCAGTTTGCAGTCCTCCCCCCACACACAGCCATTTCCCAGTCCTATTCCCCCCCCATCACAGAACATTTGCAGTCCTCACCCCTCCCCCATCACAGCCCATTTCCAGTCCGTTCTCACCCCCCCCACATCACAGCCCATTTTCCAGTCGTTCTCCCCCCACACATCACAGCCCATTTCCAGTCTGTTTACCCCCCCCCCCATCACAGCCCATTTTCCAGTCCGTTCCCCTCCCCCATCACAGCCCATTTCCAGTCTGTTCCCCATCCATCCAGCCCATTTTCAGTCTCTCCCCCCCATCACAGCCCATTTCCAGTCCAATTTCCCCCCCATCACAGCCCATTTCCAGTCCGTTCCCCCCCCCATCACAGCCCATTTCCAGTCTGTTTCCCCCATCCCCAGCCCATTTTCAGTCTCCCCCCCATCACAGCCCATTTCCAGCCCGTTTCCCCCCCATCACAGCCCATTTCCAGTCTGTCCCCCCCCCATCACAGCCCATCCAGTCCTAGCCGCCACCCCCGAAGAGCCCCCGCGCCGTTCCTAAGGGGCTGCAGAGGAAGCCTGGGAAGCCCCGCGCGAGGCACCGGCTCCCTCTGCACAGCCCGCCCAGCGTGAAGAACCTTTACCTTCCCGCTGGCGGCTGTTTCAATGAAGCCGCGAATGCCGGGAAAGGTTAAAGGCAATGCCCTTTAACCTCTCGCGGCATTCGCGACTTCATTGAAACAGCTGCCAGCGTGAAGGTAAAGGCTCTTCACGATGGCGGGCTGTGCAGAGGGAGCCGGGGCTTCGCGCGGGCTTCCCCGGCTCCTTCTGCAGCAGTCCATTGAGCGAGAATGTGGTTCGCGCGGGGCCCTGTGCGAACAACATTCTCGCTCAATGGACGGGCCGGCCCTGCCAAAGGGCACAAGGTACGAAGTTCATATATGAACCTCTGTTCCATCCGGAGGAGCTTATCCATGTCACCTTCGCGCCAATGGGGTCGTACCACTTTTAGGACCAAGAACCTGAGATCAGAAAGCGTGTGCTGATTCTCCAACCAATGATCTACCAAAGGTTTATCTACCACTTGCCTGCGAATATTGCTCTTGTGTTCAATTATGCGTGTTTTTATGCTTCTTCTGGTTTTTCCAATGTAACAAATAAATCAAATAAATAAATCACAGCCCATCCTTTTTCTTTCCCTTCCCCCCTCCTCTTCCCCCTTCCTCTTCCCCCTCCTCCCCCCTTCTCCCCCCTTCTCCCTCTTCCCCTCCCTCCCCCTTCTCCCCCTCCCCCTCCCTTTTCCCCTCCCTCCTCCCTCTTCCTCCTTCCCTCTCCCTTCTTTCCCTTTCCCCTCCCCCTTCCTCCCCCTCTCCTTCCCCCTTCCCCTTCCCCCCTCCTTTCCCTCCCTCCCTTTCCTCCTTCTCTTCCCTCCCTCCTCCCCTTTCCCTCCTTTCCCTCCCCCCTCCCCTCCTTTTTTCACCTTTCCCTCCCCTTTTTCCTCTTCCCTTCCCCCTTCTTCCCTCTTCTCTTCTCTCTTCTCTCTCCACCCCCTTCCCCCTCCCCCCTCCTCCTCTTGCTCATTAATTATTTATTATACAATCTATGGAGTTGGTAATATAATGTACTCTATAGACATTATTTATCCTTTTTGTAATTCATATGGATCATTTTTACCAAGAGTACATTTTCCAATATGTTCAAATGGTCTGGTTAGCTTTGTTTGTCCTTAACCCACAAGGGCGGAAAATTGTTGGTATATTAAGGTTTTGAATATATTGAGCTTTATTATTAATTTTTTGGCGTGCTTTTTCACTTGTTAGGTATTGTTTAAGTAATTTTTGTGTCTACTTTATATCTGGTTATTTAGAAGTATCATGATATAAGTCTTTTAGTTTTATTATTCTTGTCCTCTTTTTTGGACTTTTAATGGCATTGTATTTATTTATTTATTAATTATTTATCATTTTTTAAATTTGTCTATTTTTAGTTTCTAATATACTACGTACATGTTGGATTGCAAGAGAGCCTTGGTTTTCTATTTGGAGCAGACTAAAACACACAGAAAGTCCACCCAAGGTTTTGTTTGTTTTGACCCCAGTAGGACAGTGGAACACCTTATTGTTTGAGGGGCCCCATGCTCCACTCCAACTGCACTTTAACTCCGCCCTAGTTCCCATTCTAATTTACACTCAGTCATTCTTACATTGTCAGAGCCAGGAGGCACTGTGAGCTGTTTTTGGGCTAGTGTTCTTAGGCTCGCCTGACCATTCGAGTTGACCATATCACCTTTTGGCTGAAGAATTACCAAAAGTGCTGGGTGTCTGATTATAACTGCTTTTATTCAGCACATTGTCAAATATTGTATGTATGAACAAAAAAGCAACAAAACGTTAGGGCACATTATACAGGACACTCTTAGTTCATGCCTTTGGCCGCCTAGGCTGGCTGGCTGGCTCCAAATACTATAGTAGTCTTTGTGTGAAAGGGAAAATTACTCATAGTACTTCTTTTATTGGAGACCCCAAAACCTTAACTCTGAGTTGGCTGGCTGGAGAATGGTAATATAAATGAAAATGGAGAAAGAAAACAAACATGGGGGTGTCAACCAGCACAGCTTGTAATTAGCACAGCTATAAGCCTGTAATCCCTTACTGCCTAGCCCAACTCAAAGTCTTTTACTATCGTACCTTTGGTCTTACAGCTCTCACCAAAGCATTCATATTTTAAACACAGTACCCTTGGACTTGCAGCTCTTCATCAAAGCATTTACATCTTTAACACAATTCCTTCGGTCTTTACAGCTCTTCCCTTTGGAGTTTATAGGAGTTCAGCTAAGACACCCTCCAGGCTAAAGCCTTCCTCCCTCAGGAGAGGTCAGAACACCTCAAGGAGCTAGCCGCAGAGGTACAGTGATGCCATTTGCTACCTGCCTGGCTTCTCTACATGGCCTCCACGGTTCAGGTGACCCAATACGCTCAACTGCACATGCGAGTGGCCCAGTGGTGCCTCCAC
This sequence comes from Ichthyophis bannanicus, assembly GCA_033557465.1. NCBI lineage: Eukaryota > Metazoa > Chordata > Amphibia > Gymnophiona > Ichthyophiidae > Ichthyophis > Ichthyophis bannanicus. The sequence goes on from CM066031.1 coordinate 371,570,847, forward strand.
TCTCACTGGACGCAAGCCGTAAGCAGGCTCCGGACAGAGTGAGAGTGGCTCACCAGCTGGCGGACTTCCTTGAATGGTAGCAGATCCCTCATTACTTTCAGGCAGGGATGCCCTTCCAGGCACCCACTCCCCAGAGGGTCCTCACCATGGACACCGCCTTACTGGATTGGGGAGTGCATTGTGAGGGCCTCCAGATGCAAGGCAGCTCGTTCCAGACAGAATTCCAGATGCAAATCAATCTGCTGGAGCTCCAGGAGATATTTCTGGCTCTCTAAGCCTTCTGCCATTGGCTGCAGCACCAGTTGGTGCTGGTCCAGACCAACAACCAAGTCGCAATGTTCTACATGAACAAAAAAGGGGGAATGGGGTCATACTCCCTTTGCCAGGAGGCGGTAGCCCTCTGCTCCTATACGCAGAGGGATGCTCCTAAGAGCGGTCTACTTTCCGGGCCAAGACAATGCCCTGGCAGACAATCTGAGCAGAGTCCTCCAGCTGCATGAGAGGCTCCTGGATCCTGAAGTGACCTCCTGGCTGTTTCGACTCTGGAGTGTCCCCCTAGTGGACCTGTTCACTAGGCCGGACAACATGCAGTGCCCCGCTTCTGCTCCTGACAATCGCACCCATCTCGGGTGGAAGCGGACACATTTCTCATTCCATGGACGGAAGTCCTCTTTTATGCTTTCCTGCCAACACCACTGGTCACCAAGACCCTCTTCAAGGTCCAGCGCGACAGGGCATCGCTAATACCGATAGCTCCCTGGTGGCCCAAGTAACCCTGGTTCCCACTACTCTTCTCCCTATCAGCAGCCTTGCCGATTCCCTTGGGATGATCCCTGGGACTACTTTCACAGGAGCAGGGCTCTCTCCTACACCACAACCTGAGATACCTGCCACTCACAGCTTGGCTGCTGAAAGGGAAGTTTTGGCTCTCTTCAACCTCCCATGGGACATGGAAGAGGTTCTTCTAGCCTCTCGTAATGCTCCCACAAGAAGGGCATATGCCTTCAAGTGCTCAGATTCTTGGTGTGGTGTGCTGAAAGACGGGCAACCCATTCTGCTCAGTACAAGTGGTGCTTCAATACCTGCTCCTTCTGTCGCAGATGGGACTGAAGTCCAACTCAGTCAGAATACACATGAGCACTAGCACAGCGCACCACCATTCCATTGAGGACATGAGCCACTAGCGCAGCACACCACCATTCCATTGAGGGCAAGCTCCTCTCGGCTCAGCTCCTTGTATCTTGATTCTTGTGGGGCCTCATGCTATCCAAACCCCCCATCTGCCCTCCAGCGGTGGAATGGGATCTCAATGTGGTGCTTTCACAGCTCACTAATCTGCCATTTGAGCCCCTAGCTACCTGCCACTTATGGTACCTCTCCTGGAAGGTCGTCTTCCTTGTGGCACTCAAATCAGCTCACAGAGTCAGCGAGCTCCAGGCTCCTGATTGCAGAGCCCCTCTACATGAGGTTCTTCATGAACAGGGTGGTGCTCCGTACACACCCCAAGTTTCTGCCGAAGGTGGTGTCCCCATTTCACCTCAATCAGGAGGTGGTGCTCCCCACCTTCTTTCCAAGGCCTCATGATGGCAGGATAGAGACCATTCTCCATACTTTGGATTGTAAAAGGGCCCTGTCCTTCTTTCTGCAACGAACTCAAAGCCACCACAAAGCACCTCAGCTTTTTGTATCCTATGACCCCAGTTGTCTGGGGCTCCCAGTGTCTAAGCGGACTCTGTCTGCTTGGATGTCAGACTGCATTGCTCTCACCTGTGAGCAGGTGGGGATCTCACTGGACCAGAGGGTCATGACGCACCACGTCACGGCCATGGCTACTTCCATAATCTAGGTCTATTTTGTAGAGGATATAGCCACGTGCTGAAAATATAATACGTTCCTCCAAACTACCGTCTTGAACTAGTTATCTCTTAAGATGTATATTTCTTCCAACTGTTTTATAACTCATAAGTGTGTTTTAATTAGAACCGGGTCTCAGACAATTATCAGTACGTATTATGGGATGAAATCCCCTCTGTACTTTCTTTGCATCAATGACCACAGTTCATTAATTGGTTCCTGAACTCTAGCATTCAAATCTGCTGATTAGCATAGTCTTTAAACTTCCAAATTCACATTGATGTAATATTGTGCAAGAATGCAAGAAGTAACAGGAACTTAACTTTCGGTTAATCTCATCTGTGCGTATAGCTGAACTTTCCCCGATGCCACCAGTCGGCACCGCATTCGCGTTTCACAAAAGTTTCATCAGGGGTTGAGTTTCATCAAAAGCTTATGTTATAGCAAAAATGAGTCTTTCAAGCGCTAACCTGCGTGTTCAACATCGAGCTCCTCGGCTCAGATGCGCGGCGTTGTAAATAGTTTACCCCTGTTATCCAAGTTACTTGCCCTGTTATCTGTAAACTCTTACATGTTAACTGTACTGAGCATTTTTGTTCCATGTAAACCGCGCTGATGCCGAATAGTGCGGTATATAAGAGACTGTAAATAAATAAATAAATAAAAGACGGTAGTTTGGAGGAACGTATTATATTTTCAGCAAATGGCTACTTCCATGGCAAATCTGTGTTCTGTCCCCGTGATGGAAATTTGCCAAGCTGCCACCTGATCTTCGGTCCATACCTTCGCAGCTCACTACTGCCTGGAGATGGAGTCCCAACAGGACAGTGCCTTTCGCCAGGCTGTACTCTGTAATCTCTTTGGGGTGTAGGCCCTTCGATCCTTCTGTGTTCAGGCTACCAGAGTGCCGGTTCCCCGCTGAACACTTGGGTCTTGTGAGAGTTTCTCAGTAGGGACTCAATTGCTGCTGCTCATGGCTCACCCTTTGCAGGTCACCATGATGTTTTTACAGGTTCTCGGTAGCCTGTAGCTGAGGAGTCCTATATGTGAGGACTGACTTCCTGCTTGTTCCTGGAGAAAGCATAATTATCCACCTGTAACAGATGTTCTCCGAGGACAGCAGAAATCAGTCCTCACAACCCTCACTCCTCCCTTGGAGTTGCTTCTTTACTGTATTTTAATTTTTGCTTTCCTAGCTATGTCATTAGACTGAGGCAAGATGGCACCTTTGGGCAGGAAGGGACCATGCATGCATGGTGCATCTCCCAAAGGCTTTCTTTGAAAGCTGGGGAGATGCTTCCGCGAGGGCTCCATCGGTGCTGACATCACCCATATGTGAGGACTGCTTCCTGCTGTCCCTGGAGAACACCTGTTGCAAGTGAGTAACTAGGCTTAACCTCCTGTCAGTTATTGACAATGAAGTCCAGGTTGGTGGAGTTTGTGGTTAGTGCAGGAGTGATGTCTAGAAAGGATGACTTGTTAAAGGATTTGAAGTGATGGTAGGGTTTTTTCTCATGGTTGTTGGTAGCAGAGAATTGTGTAGGAAGAAGTTGGAATATGATGGTATAATGGTCTGACCAGGGGACCTGCTCCAGTAGGGGGGTCTTTAATAATGTTTTTTGGACTTTTTATCCATGAACTTGTCCAAACATGTTTTAAGCACAACTGAAGCGTAATTACTGATCCATAGCAGATGTTCTCTGGGAACAGCAGGAATCAGTCCTTATATATGGGTGATGTTGGCATTGACAGAGCCTGCATGGTAACCTCTCCCCAGCTTTCAAAGAAGCCTTTGGGAAATCCACCACACATGTGTGGCTGGCATCCTGCCCAAGGGTGCCATCTTGCCTCAGTATGATAGAGCTCAAGACGGCAACAAAAAGAAAAGCAACTCCATGGGGAGGAGGAAGGGTTGTGAGGACTGATCCTGCTGTTCCCGGGGAATACCTGCTACAGGTGAGTAACTATACTTTCTCTGGGAATAAACAGGAAGTCAGTCCTCACATATGAGACTCACTAGCTACAGGTTACTGAAAAATCTTGTAAACCACAGGCGACCCAAAAAACAAACCGTGAGGAACAGTAAGAATACAGTTTGGTCACAAGACCTCAGCAGCAACCCCAGCGTTGACTAGGGAAACCAGCTTTCTGGTAGCCTGGACATACAGAAGGGCTATAGGACAGGAGTTACCTTAAATCCCAGACAAATGACAGATTTGTGCCTGGCCAAAGATGCTGTCCCACTGGGACTCCTCTTCCAGATAGTAATGTACTCCAAAGGTATGAACTGAGGACCAGGTGGCAGCCTGGAAGACCTCCATTAAGGGAACTTCAGAGGTTTTCCATAGAAGCTGCCATAGCCTGGACGCTATGCGCCATGATGTGACGCTCCAGCGAGAGACCAGCCATATTGTAGATGAAGGTGATGCAGTCTGCCACCCACATGGACAGAGTATACTTGGAGACCACTACGCTCAGGCGATTAGGGTCGTAGGAGAAGAGCTGCAAGGAGCTGTGATGGGGCTTGGTCCAATGTAAATAATAGACCAGTGCCCATTTACAGTCTAGTGTATGGAGAGCAGCCTCTGCCCTACTGGTGTGAGGATGCAGAAAAAAGGTGGGAAGCACAACCTCCTGGTTGAGTTGGAATGGGGAGACCACCTTAGGGAGGAGCTTAGGGTGCATCCAGAGCACCACCCTGTTCCTGTGAAACCTGGTGTATGGGGCATGAGCCACTAGAGCCTAGAACTCATTGACCCTGCAGACAGACATGAGCGCCAGGAGAAAGACCACCTCTCAGGATAGATATTGAGGTGGCAGGAAGCCAGAGGCTCAAAGGGCAGAGCAATGAGCTTTGATAGGACAACATTGAGATCCTACGCCACCACCGGCAGACAAATAGGTGGTCAAGAGAGCAGGATGCACTCCTGGAAGTGAACCACAAGAGGCTGGACAGAGAGGGGTTTCCTCTCGATGAGGTGATGGTGCGTTGATAGCAATGAGGAATTAGACATCAGACCAGCATTAGACAGGTGCAGCAGGTACTGCGGCACCAGCTGGACAGAACAGGAGAAGGGGTTTGCACACCCCTCCGCACACCAAACTGAGAGACAATGCCACTTGAAGGCTTGTGCCCGCTGGGTGGAGTCCTTGAATGAGGCCAGCAGGACCTCCTCCACTTCCATGGGCAATTTGAACTGGACAAGGGCAACCCTTTCAGCAGTCAGGGTCAGGGACCCCAGGGTTGGGAAGCAGGAGAGAGCCATCCTCCTGCGAGAGCAGGTCCAGGGTGCTCCCCAAGGGGACTGGAAGCTCCCCAGACAGGCTGAGGAGCAACAGAAACCACAGCTGCTGGGGCCACCGGGAGGCTATGAGTATCAGGGTGGCCTGGTCAAGCTGGACCATGAAGAGGGTCTTGGCAATGAGTGGCATCAGAGGGACCATCCACAGAATGAGAAACTCATTGGCCACCACCCAGCTGAGCATTGGCTGGTCTGGTGAAGAGATCCATCACAGGAAGGACCCAATGCAGAACAGTCAGTTGGCCACCCACGGGTCGAGCTGCCACTTGTGGGGCTGGAGAACCTGGCTCAGTCAGTCTGCCAAAAAATTGTCCTGGCTTGGGAAATACACTGCCCTGAGAAGCATCCCGTTCTCTGCACTTTCACCAGCGAGAGCAGGATGCTTCTCAGGGCAGTGCACTTCCGAGTACAGGAGGGCGACCCCATGCCCCCCTGCTTATTGATGTAAAACATCATCACCTGATTATCCATCTGAATCAGAATGACTTGGTTCTGCAGGTGGTGCTGAAAAGCTTGCAGAGTGCAAGCGATGGCTTGGAGCTCTAGGAAGTTGATCTATTGGAGGCATGCCAATGCTGACCACAGTCCCTGAGTGCAGAGGTTGCAGCAATGGGCTCTCCAGCCCAACTTAGAGGCATCCATGGTGAAGACCCTCTGAGGGGTAGGGACCTGAAAGGGCATCCCTGCCAGCAGATTCAGTGACTTTTGCCACAAGATGAGGGACTTAGTAAGAGGACAGATGACAGTTACCCTGTCCTGCATGCGCCCTGTCACCTGAGACCAGAGAGCAGAGGTCCCACTGAGCCGGCCGCATGTGGAGATGGGCATCGGTTGTGACGTGCACTGTCGAGGCTATATGCCCTAGGAGGTGCAGCATGAGCCAGGCAGAGGCTGAGTTTTGACCCTAAACCTCTCTTGTGAAGGCTGCTAGACACTGGGCCCTGTCAAGGGGGAAGGAAGGCTCTTGCCTGGACCATGTCCAGCAACATCCCTATGAATTCGAGGTCAGTTGTAGGTGAGATTTGGGGTAGTTGATGCCAAACCACAGATGCTCCAGAGTGATAATGGTGTGGTGTGCCACCTGCTGTACTTTAACAGCTGTGCCACCTCTGACTGGCCAGCCATCCAGGTAGGGAAAGACAAATACCCCCTGCAGCCACAGGTGGGTGGCAACCAGTGCTAGGCACTTGGTGAATACCCTTGGGGCCAAAGCCAGACTGAAGGGCAAGACCCTGTATTGGTAGTGGCTTCTGATGACGACAAACCAGAGATACTGCCAGTGGCGCAGATGGATGGGAATGTGTATATACACATCTTTGGGATCTAAGGCACATAGCCAATCTCCCTGGTGGAGGTAAGGCAGCAACGTTCCAAGGGAGAGCATCTTGAACTTCTCTTTCTCCAGGAGCTTGTTGAAATCTCAAAGATCCAGAATGGGATGAAAGCCGCTGGTTCTCTTGGGAACTAGGAAGTACCTGGAGTAGAACCCCTAACCCTTGAGGTGGGGCGAGACTAGTTCCGTCTCCTTGTCTGCTAGAAGCCTGGGGAGCTCTCGCTGGAGCAAGTCATGGTGAAGGGGAGCCATTGGGAATTTCCCTGGAAAGAAAGGGGGTGGCGTCTGATCAAAATGAAGGAGGGAGCCCTCCCCCACCACTGGAGGACCGAAGTGTTGGTGGTGGTGATGCTGGACCACCAGTTGGCAAAGAACACCAGATGCCCCCCCCCCCGGTCTGTGGGACTAGCCTTCCTGGGGGAGGAGAGGCTATGCCCAAGAAGTCAAAAGCTGGAAAAAGTGCTTTTTTTTGTCTTATTGTATCCGGTATGCATACCTGTTCCTTTCCCGTCTCCGAGCCAGCTTGCTTCAGCGTTGCTCCTCGGGTTCATCTCTCTTTTTTTTTCTTTTTGTTTTCTCGAGGTGTTTTTCGACTGGTGTTTCATGTCTTTTTTTTGGCCATAGGCCTCGGACCCATGCCCAGGTGGCAGGGCCCTCTTTTTCCCGATGGCCTCCAATGGTTTCAAAAAATGTGATTGGTGCGGTAAGATGATGTCCCTGACCAATCCACATGACTGCTGCCTCCACTGTCTTAGGCCGGACCACGACGACTTGAATTGTGAACTTTGCTAGGCAATGACCACAAAGGCCATCAAGAGCCGTCAGCTGCCGCAGGAAAAGATCTTCCATAAGTCCGACTCTATGCCAGAGTCTCCGGTGACACCACACTCCAGGGCCTCCTCTTGTACCTCAGTGCCCTATGATGCCAGAGCTGCCACAGAGTCCCGCAGCCACGGGTCCTGCAAGGGAAAATATCTAGAGGTGGAATGCAAGAAGTAGAAACTCTAAGACCGCCCTGGAGGACGGGTCTGGGAAATTGGGGAAATCCCATTCCAGGCTCTGCAGCCCCAGGTGTGAGTCCGAGGGGTCAGAGCAGGAGCAGCCTCACAAGCTGCCCCGGAAGGAGTTGTCAGCAGCAGGCGACTGGTCTCAAGACCATTCTCATCGAGGACTCGCCCTCGACAGAACTGATGCTGGGCCTAAAGCCCTCGGTGCCCGTGTTGAAGGCTGTGGAGCCATATGGCATGGAGGCAGAATGGCAGCCTTGGAGCGCAGTATCTCTGCCCTCATGGCCCAGCAGCGGGCATTCATGTCCGGTTCCTCCGGTTCATCCACCCTGATGACTGGACCCTCGACATCAAGCTTCCTCAGAAGTCGTGCCAATCCTCGAGCGCCACCGGCCTCAAGAGACACATTGGCAGAGGACGAGGTCCAGATCCCGTTCCTTGGGGTACCGATCCTCCCTGGCCAGTGCCCACAGCTCAGACTGCGGGTCCTCCAGAGGTGGTGGGCCTCAGGGCCTGGGCCTTGACCATGAGAACTGTGGGGCCTCGCACCCTTCCTCAGACTTCAAGCCTAATTGGGAGACGGAGGACGAGCAGTCCCCAGACACTCAGCGACACCGAGATGTGCTCTCAGACCAGTCTCCCCCAGTGTCCCGGCGCGGTTCCCCGCCCGAGGGTGCCGCCTTCCTTGACTTTGTGTGGGACATGGATAAAGCGCTTGCCGTCAAGACCAAAGCAGAGGAGGATCCCTGCACATAGGAACTGGAGATTCTCCAGTATGAGGTCCCTCAGAAGGAGGCCCTCACAGTGCCCATCCCTCCAATCCTCAAATTCCTCCTCTGTATGTGGGAAATACCAGCATCGGTGCCCATAGCAAGCAGACAGCTCGACTCTATGTACTGAGTCCGTCGAAGCCCCTTGTTCCAGAAAACCCAACTCCCACACAACTCGGTGGTTGTCGAGTCCGCCATGCGCAGGTTCAAAAGCCAAAAGACCCATTCCTCGGTGCCCCCCAGTAGGGAGGCCCAGACCCTCGACACCCTCATCTGAAAGGCCTTTCAGGGCTCGATGCTTGCATGCCGAGTCCAATCCTACCAATTATACATCAGCATGTATCTCAAGGAACTGGCGAGTGAGCTTGCCAGGTTCTCGGTAGGCCTTGACGGGGAACCTCTCCAGTGGTTCAAGTCACTGGCCTCGGCGGTCAAGGAGTGCTCAAAGTTCTTATCTCGAGCAGCATACAACGGCTTCAAGTCCTCAGCCAGAATAGCCACGGCAGACATCGGGGTCTGACCTCGAGCTATGGGTCCAGGACAAACTCATCGATGTCCCCTGTATAAGAGAGAATCGCTTTGAGAAACCCACTGCAGATAAAACGGCTGAAATTGAGGCTGAGTGCCTGACAAATACCAGACTCTCTAAAAAGACTTCAGTGCACCCCCCCCCCCCCCCGGTAAGAAGGGCCCGGGGAAGAAGCCCTTCTTCCTGAGGAAAAAGAGGGATTTTTTGGCAATGACCCACAGTTCCAAGCCTTCTCTGCTGCACAGCAAGGCAGCAGCACAAAGGACAAGGGCACAATCCTCGTAAGCAGAAGACCCCCAAGACCTAGGCACCAGCCCTGGCCCCGACCCAGCCTGGAGGGAGTTTTTGACTCTGTGGGCATGGCCTCCCTCCCCCCAGGAGGTCACTTACAGTCCACAGGGGGTCCTCCATCACCACCGATTCCTGGGTACAGCAAGTTATCAGGGAGGGTTACCTCCTCCACCTGCAACAGACGCCACCCTCTTACTTTGCAGGAGAACTTGTCAGGCCTCTCCTTCACCAGGCTATGCTCCTCATAGAGCTTGTAGGCTTCCTCAAGGACAAGGCGTAGAGCCAGTGCCCAAACACCTCTGGGACAAAGGCTTCTACTCCAGATATTTCTTCATTCCCAAACAACGGGTGGCCTCAGGCCCATTCTAGACATGCCTGGTGAGGGAGAAGTTCAAGATGCTCTCCCTTGGAACTCTGCTGCCATACCTCCAGCAAGGAGACTGGCTATGCTCCTTAGACCTGAAGGATGCTTCTACACACATCCTGATCCATCGCAGCCAACGAAAATGCCTTTGGTTCATAGTGGAAGGAGTTCACTAGAAATACAAGATGCTGCCCTTCATGCTGGCTTCATTGCCAAGGGTCTTCACTAAGTGCCTGACAGTGGTTGCAGCCCACCTGTGTCTCGTCTTTCCCTACCTGGAAGACTTGCTAATAAGAGGAGACACAAATGCAGAGGTACAACACACAACCGAGTACATCATCCACAGCCTGCGGCATCTGGGGCTTGTCATCAACTATTGCAAGTTCCACCTCTCCCCGGCTCAGTGTCTGGAGTTCATAGAGGCTCAGCTAGACACCCTCAGGCCAAGGCCTTCCTCCCTCTGAAGAGGTCAGAATGTCTCAGGGTGCTAGTTGCAGAAGGGCAGCACCACCGGTCGCTGCCTGCCATCTCCTCTGTCTGCTGGGCCACATGGCCTTCACGGTCCATGTGACCACATATGCCTGACTGCACATGAGGGTGGCTCAGTTATGCCTCCACTCCCAGTGGACACAAGCCACGGGCAGGCTCCGAGAAAGGATAAAAGTGACCTGCTGCCTGGTGGACTCCCTCAACTGGTGGCAGCTTCCCTGCCACCTTCAGGCCAGGATGCACTTTCAGGCACGTACCCCCCAGAGGGTCCTAACCCCAGACGCCTCCCTGCTGGGTTGGGGAGCCCATTGGGAGTAACTCCACACACAAGACAGTTGGTCCCATGTGTAATGCCGGTTTCAAATCAACCTTCTGGAGCTCTAGGCGATATTCCTGGCCCTTTGAGGCTTCCGTTACTGGCTGCAAACGCCAGTTTGTGCTGGTCCAGATGGACAAGCAAGTCACAATGTTCAACATAAACAAGCAGGGGAGCATGGGGTCATACGCCATATGCTAGGAGGTGGTGGCCCTCTGCTCATATGCGACACGCAATGGGATGCTTCTGCAGGCTATCTACTTCCTGGGCCAGCAAAATGCCCTGGCACACAAGCTGAGCAGAGTCCTCCAGCCGCATGAGTGGCGCCTGGACCCCAGAGTGGCTTCCCGGCTTATCCAGCTCTGGGGCGTCCCCCTAGTAGATCTGTTTGCCAATCCAGACAACACACAGTTGCCCAGCTTTTGCTCCTGCTAACCGCACCCGTCCCAGGTGGCGACAGATGAATTCCTCATTCCATTGATGGAAGGCCTCCTCTATGCCTTCCCACCAACACAGCTGGTCGCCAAGACCCTCTTCAAGGTTCAGAGCGACAGAGCGTCACTGATACTAATAGCCCCCAGGTGGCTCAGGCAACCTTGGTTCCCGCTACTTCTCTACCTGTCGGTGGCGTTTCCGATTCTCCTGGGCTACGCCCCTGGCCTTCTTCCACAGGAGGAGGGCTCTCTCCTGCACCCCAACCTGGGGTCCCTGTCACTCACGGCCTAGCTGCTGAAAGGGTAGCTCTCACTCCCTTTGATCTCCCACGAGACGTGGAGGAGTTTCTTCTTGCCTCCTGCAAGGCCTCCATGAGAAGGGCGTACGCCGTTAAGTGGCACTGCTTTTCTCTGTGATGCGCCGAGAGACAAGCAAACCCATTCTCTTGCTCGGTGCGGATACGTACTCCACATGTCCCAGGTGGGACTGAAGTCCAACTCAGTCAGAGTGCACCTGAGCGCTATCTTAGCGCACCACCACTCCATTGAGGGAAAGCCCCTTTTGGCTCAGCCCCTTGTTTCTTGTTTTCTGCCAGGCCTCATGTTGTCTAAGCCCCCCATCCACCCACCAATGGCGGAGTGGTATCTCACCCTGATGCTCTCACAGCTCACTAAGCCGCGTTTTGAGCCCTTGGCTACCTGCTACTTACGGTACCTTTCCTGGAAGGTTGTCCTTCTCATGGCACTCATGTCGGCTCACAGGGTCAGTGAGCTCCAGGCTCTGATGGCAGAGCCTCTCTACACGAGGTTTTACAAGAACAGGGTGGTGCTCTGCACAAACCACAAGTTTCTCCCAAAGGTGATTCCCCTTCCCACCTCAATCAGGAGGTGGTGCTCCCCACCTTCTTCCTGTGGCCTCACTCCAGCCTCCATACTTTGGACTGTAAGAGGGCCCTGTCCTTCTATCTGCAGTGGACTCAGGGCCACTGCAAAACACCTTAGCTTTTCGTCTCCTATGACCCCAGTTGACTGGGGCTTTCAGTGACCAAGCGAACTCTGTCCACTTGAGTGGCAGACTGCATTGACCTCGCCTGTGAACAGGCTGGAATCTCATTAGAACACCGGGTCACAGCACACTGGGTTAGAGCCATGGCTACCTCTGTAGCAAATCTACGTTCCATACTGGTTATGGAAATCTGCTGGGCTGCCACCTGGTCTTTGGGACATACCTTCACAGCTCACTATTGCCTGGAGAGGGAGTCCTGATGGGACAATGCCTTCAGTCAGGCCATACTCCGTAATCTCTTCGGGGTGTAGGCAACTCCTGTCCGCTGACCCTTCTGTGTTCAGGTTGCCAGAGTGCTGTTTCTCTGCCAGAGAGTCTCTCAGCTGGGACTTAATTGCTGCAGCTCACAGCTCACCCTTTTGGGCCACCATGGCATTTTGTACAGGTTTTTGGAAGACTGTAGCTGGGGAGTCCCATATTTAAGGACTGACTTCCTGCTTGTTCCTGGAGAAAGCATAGTTACTCACCTGTAACAGGTGTTCTCCGGGGACAGCAGGAACCAGTCCTCACAACCCTCCCTCCTCCCTTTGGAGTTGCTTCTTTACCAGATAAATTTTGCCGTCTAAGCTATGTCATTAGACTGAGGCAAGATGGTACCTTTGGGCAGGAAGGGGACCACGCACCCAAGGTGCATCTCCCAAAAGCTTTCTTTGAAAGCTGGGGAGATGCTTCCATAAGGGCTCCATTGGCACCGACGTTACACATATGTGAGGACTGATTCCTGCTGTCCCTGGAGAACACCTGTTGCAGGTGAGTAACTACGCTTTTCTTGTTATTCTCTGTCCATTTAATAAATCAAACTTGATCATGTTATGATCGCTATTGCCAATCAGCCCCAACACCATTACATATTGCACTAGATCCTGCATTCCACTAAGAACTGTCAACGCAAGCAGGCTCCTGAGGACTTCTGCTGCAGCTTTCCTGAGGCCTCTCTGAATTTCTGCCTCTAAACTACTTTTATGCAGTGGCTTAGGGCCACTACCCACTGACTGAGCTTGCTCATCCCCCTGTTTGGAGCTATCTCCTTAGTATAGAGAACTTAAAGGAGCCACATTTCTCCTCTGCCACCTTCTTACAAGAGTGGGCTGCTAGGTTTCGCTATTGATCTCCAAAGCTCCCTCTAGCCCCGGGGTCTCAAACACGCGGCCCGCGAGAGAGCTTTGTGCGGCCCGTGACAGAGGGAAACAAACAAACAAAAAAACCCTGGCTTCTGCTGCTGCCGCTGCCGCAGTGGCAGCGGCAGAATCAACTGTCAATTTAAAAAAAAAAACCTGGCTTCTGCTGCAGCCGTGGCTGCAGCAGAATCAGCTGTCCCGCGGCCCCTTCCCCTCTGTCCGGAAGAGCCCTGAGTCTGCTCCATCAGCGGCGGGCTTTTCAAGCCGCGAAGAGAGTATTTCCCTCTCGTGCGGCTTAACTTCAAGCCGCGCGAGAGGGAAATACTCTCTTCGCGGCTTGAAAAGCCCGCCGGTGATGGAGCAGACTCAGGACTCATCCGGAAAGAGTGGAAGGGGCCGCAGCTGCAGCAGCAGAAGCCAGTTTTTTTTTTAAATTGACAGTTGATTCTGCTGCTGCCACGGTGGCAGCGGCAGAAGCCAGGGTTTTTAAAAAAAATTTATTTACTTGGGCTGATGGGGGTTAGGAAGGACTGGAGGTGGGCTGATGGGGGGGAGTTAGGACTGGTTATGAGCTACGGAGGGGCTAAGACTGAAATGGGGTAATGGGGGTTAGGACTAGAAGTGGGCTAATGGCAGGGGGGGTTAGGACTGGAAGTGGGCAGATGTGGGTTAGGACTGGTAATGGGCTATGGGGGGGGGCTAAGAATGAAAATGGGGTGATGGGAGGGTTAGGACTGGAAGTGGGCTGTTGGGGGGCTTAGGACTGGTAATGGGCTAAGGGGGGGGTTGCTAGGACTGGAAATGGGCTTAGTGGGGGGAGCTAAGACAGGAAATGGGCTGATGGTGGGGCTAGGATAGGACTGGAAATGGGCTGATGCAGGGACTAGAAGGGAGCGGATGATGGGTGGGGCTGGAACTAGAAGGGAGCTGATGTTGGGGGAGGATTAGAATGGGATGGGGCTGGGAGAGTGAAATGGAGAGGGGAAAAATATTGTGTGGGAGGGAAGAAAAATCTACAATTGGCCGGGTATTGGGAGAGTAAGTGGTGATTGAGGATGGAGGGGTAAAATTTGAGTGGATGAAATAGGAATGAGGAAGGAGCAAAAGGAGAAAGATTAGTATGTTAAAGCAGATGTAGAGAGAGAATGGAAAAAAAACTAGAAGAGAGAAGAAAGGACAAATGGACAGCAGACGATGGAGAGTTAGCAGAAGACACAAAGAAACCAGAAGAAAGTGGCTGGAACAATTGCAACTGAAAAAATGCACAAAAGGTAGAAAAATATCTATTTTGAATTTATTAACTGGAATATGTCAGCTCTGGGAAATGTGCATCATTAACGTCTGCGCTTTGTATGGTAACATTATGCAAATATTTATGCAAATGAAGCCCAGCGTCTTATGCGGCCCACGGGTTACTTTACAAGTCCTCATTTGGCCCTCAAAGCAATTTGAGTTTGAGACCCCTGCTCTAGCCTCTGAAGGGTGACAATACTGGTGTACACCTTGGTACACCACAACATATATTTTTTATGCAAATCATATAGAGTATAATTATTTATTCACATGGGACATTTCCAGATCAACCAATAAACCAACAATGAGTGGAAAGCAGAGCAGAACGTTTCAATTTATAGTTTGACACACAAAAACATTCCATTCAAATTCTGTTATGCCCCTTCTCCCATTCCCAGCCCCAGCCCTATGTCAGGCCCCCAGCTCCAACATCATAACCATACCCCTCTGATTAGCACCTTTAAATTTCCTGCACAGCAGTGGAAGGATTACCTTTTGCTCTCCTCAATCTTCCTGTCCTCTTTCAGCTCTGGCCACTGGCATCCCAGCATCAGACCACAATTGATATCCAACCCTGACATGCACTCACTCATCACACACTCAACAATCTACATATACCAATGCTACAATGTTCAATCTTTCTCCCATCTAATTAAACCCAAAGCCTTACAAGCACTCACTTACTGTGCACTGAAAAGATTCCACTAATATTAACAGAGCAGCTTTACACTATCACACAGTCCTGACAAACTGGCAAACATTCACATCTTGCTGTGTTTGTGTGTGTCGGACTGCATGTGTGTGTATATGTGCATGTATTGGGGCTGCATACATGGGTAGGCATGTGTGTGTCAGGAAGCTGCCTCTGTCAGTAGAGTGTGTCTCTGTGGTATGGGATGTGGCTAAGACAAGTATGTTCCTCTCTCCCTTGCATTATTACCCCTCGCTCCACTTCAGTATCTTCCCTCCTGCACTCTTCCTTCTTCCCTTCTATCCAACCATACACTCTTTCCATCCTATCCAACGTTACTCTCTCTCCCTTCCCTGCCTGTCATGCTTTCCCTTCTAATCTCTCTTCAGTTTCTCCTCTAATCTCACCCTTCTCCTCATGCTCCATCCTCTTCTGTCCTCCTCCACCTCTGCTTTTCTCTTATGCTCCATCCCTTCTCCTCTCTAACCCCATCCCTTCCATCAAACTCTGGCCACTTTCCCCTTCTCTCTAACTTCACCCCTTATGTGGATGCTCTGCCCCTTCTCTTCTTTGAAGCCGCGTGCTTGCTTATTGTAGCCTTAAAATGCCAGCAGGACTTTAGGACACCCATTGACGTTTTAAGGCCACGGTTCCCCATGGCAGCCTTGGATCTTTCTAACCGCTGGTGGGGAATGGCAAGCAGCCCTTCATTTCTTACAGCAGAGAGTAGCATCAGCTCCTTCTTGCTGCTAGTGGGGGATGGAGACCCTGCTGGTGGACACAACCTCAGCACAGTAGCAGCATCGACTCCTTGCCACCAGTGGGGAATGGGGTCCTGGCGGACACTTCAATTTTTAGCCACACGAGGCAGCCTCAGGTTCTTTTCACAACCAGAGGATGGAGCAGACCAGGAAAGTTTGGTGGGGCCAGGACCCACGTGGCTCTCTCTTCTGATAACTGTGGACCCCAGCAAGTTGGGAGGCTGTCTTTGGCAAACATACTGTATTCATTTGGCTAGTGGATTGCATCTCCTTCGCTTATGACCACGCTGACTTGACATTCAAAGGTCATATCATGGTTCAGTGTCAGATCGAAGGCTGCGTTGATAGCCCACTTGAGGTTGGCCTCCATGTAAGAGATATGCAAGGCTGCACCATGGACTTCACACATTTGCATCTCACTGCTGTTTGGAAAGAGACTCCCTGTATAACATTTGATTAGGTCACACTGGGTTTTTTTAGAATCTATTTAGGGAACAGAATGCTTAACTCCATCCCTTCTAACCCTATTTCTGTTCAGATTACCTCTGTAAAAAAGAAAAGATCAAATTCATAAAAAACCCATTGCCAACAAAAACAAGTGTTTGTTGGGTATCTGCTGTTATCTTTGGAGGCAGCATACAGCTAGGAATTTGCATATGTGAGGACATTATCCTGCTTTCCATGAAGAAAGCAGATTTACTCATCTTGCAGCAGGTGTTCTCCATGAACAACAGGATAAGTTCTCAGAACCCTCCTATCTCCCCTTGGAGTTGTTTTCTACTTCAGCTATTAACTAGATTGAGGTAGTCTCAACATGGTGGCAGGCAGGAAGTGATGTGCATGCATGCAGGGATGGCTCTAAAGGCTTCTGGAAGATGCTGGAAACTGGTTTGCGTGCAGGGCTCAGCAATCTCAGCCTTATGTGAGGACTTATTCTGTTGTCCACAGAGAACACCTGCTACAGATGAGTACCTCTGTTTTCCAGATATTGCTCTTTTTCCCATTTTCATGCAGGTATTTGATGTTTTACTTATCTGGGGGCTCTGGTAACCCTGCCCTTACAATTCTAGTTTAAAGCCCTCTTCAATAGGTTAGCCAGTCTGCTGCGGAAGATGCTTTGCCCCTCTTTGATAGGTGGACACCATCTCTGTTCAGCAGCCATTGAAAAATCATCCCATGGTCCAGGAAGCCAAAATACTCTTGATGGCACCATTCATTTAGCCACGTATTCATCTCCAGGATGCGACCTTCTCTCCCTTGACCTCTACCCTCAGTAGGGAGGACTGGGGAGAACACAGCCTGTGTACTTCTCTGCTTCATTCTCTCCCTCTGAAGTATGACATCATTCTTGATACATTTGAAGGGATACCTAGCAGTATCATTCATGACAGCATGGATGAGCAACATCAGATAATAGTCAATAGGGTTGATGAGTCTCAGCAAACTCTCTGTAATGTCTTGGATTATGGCCCCAGGCAGACTGCACTCCTCCCGGGACATCATGTCTTGTCAGCAGATGGATGCTTCTATATGCCTCAGAAGGGAGTCACCAACCACCACTACTCTTTGCTTCCTAGCCACTGATCCAGCAGCATTGGGATTTTTGAGCTCCGGGTCTTCCTGTTCCTGGGATGTTTTTGCTGCCTGCATTTGCAGAGCTGCACATCAGCTCTTCATTTTGAGGGAAAATGGGCTTGGATTGTTGATCTGATCACAGATGCTTCTTGGCCTCGCCATCTCCTCAAGTTCCCCCATTTGCTTCGTGAGGGATTCAACTGGTAGATATCTTGCACATGAAACTAGTCCCTTACCTTCTGCCTCATATTCAGGCCATCTGTCTGAATGGAGGAAGAAGCTGTAACAGGGACAAGAGCTTTGGCAACACAGTGTTTCCCAACTATACTTGGCTGTAGGAGTTTTGGTACCTGTTGGAAAAAATTAGAAAAGACCTACTAAAGTCCCTATCTTTTTCTTAACTGTACTGTAAAGCAAAAGAAGCAGCTAGCCTTTTTATGTGAGATCTAACACTTCTGTTCTTGTTCCATGTGTGTAGTCTTGCTTGTTTGCTCACCTGTTAATGGGTATGCAGCAGTTTATCCTATCCCTTAAAACTTAAAACATGTGGGGGTGTTTATCTCTAAGGTTTGCAGTTCATTGTGTTACCTTTTTAGAATTATGTCAAAGATCAGATAAGATATTATTAATCAGTCACCTAAAATTGTAATAAAATTGTTTTCTTTTAAATGATAACCCAAATTTGATCTATTTACGTTCCTGTTTCCATTCCAACCAATGCCACACTTCTATTTAATTTAACCAGCTTGTTGGTGAGTGGATCTACTGTATGTAGCAAGATTTTGAAGATGGGTTTGGTGGGAGTTGGGGAGGAAGGAAATTAACATACCTCGGAAGTATTCTTAATCTTCCTCCCTTTTGACATAGAGGTAGAAAAGGAAGCTCTAGAACAACCAAATAAGATCCTATAAAGAAGTCCTCCTACTAAAGTAACAAAAAGCTCTTTGGCTAACTCAGCGATATAAAACTGTAATTTAAAAATCCACCTTTTAAAAAAAATCAGGCAGAGCTCTTGATGTAAAAAAGCCAGAAAAGCTACCTCAGTTTATTATCAGGTCTTCTTAGGAATGATTTGTTGCAATCCCCAGCCTAACCCCAACCTTTGTAACACCTCAGCTCAATGTATGTAAAAGTGTATGTGTTATAGAAAAATTTGCATTCTTTTGCCCATATGGAGGCTGGACAGTTTTCAAATAGTCCTTTGCCATGCTTAAATCACTGTTTTAACCCACTCACTATACAAAGCTGTAAAGCCTAACCAGATCTAATTGATGCTGACAATTAGCAATCAGCATATACCTACACCAGTGCTGCCTGGAGTGAATAGTAAATAGATAAAACCGCAGTACCATAAAACCAGAATTTGGACAAATGGATCAGTTATTCAAAAGCTTGTTGAAATAACCATGTCTTAATGGCTTTCCTAAGAGACAAAAAATCTGTCATAAGCAATCTTTATGAAGGTAGTTCCATAATAAAAGCCAAGGAAAGAAAATGCCGGTTCCCGATACTGTTGTTAAGGCTGGCATCTTTAAAGGAAAGTTTTTGATTTGAATGAAGTGAATGCACAAGTCTATGCTAAAACAAATGGATGGCTAGAGAATACTCACTCTTTTTATAAAATTGAATACCAAACATGAAACAGTACTTTAAAAGAATTGTTATACCAGAACATGCTTATCCACTAGGTGGATTAGGTGCCCACCTAGGGCGGCAGATCTCAGGTGGGAAGTACCATGGCACCTATACATCCTGCAAAGAGCAATCCGCTGTCAGCGCGGCAGTGGGCCTTTAAGCACTTGTACACACTCAAGGCCTGCTACTCTTGCCCCCTCCGACAGGAAGTTTGCATCAAAGGAGGTGGGAGAAGCAGGCTATGAGTATGCATTCACATAGGTGCTTATTGGCCTGCCATTGTGCTGACAGCAGTTCACTCTGCTACTGTCTCTTCAGGTTGTGGAGGAGCTGTGGTGTTGCCTTCTCCTCCGAGGTCTGTCACTGTCTTATTAGATACTTCGGTGAGGAGGAAGGAAAAGAGAGATGTTGGATACCTGGGTGAGGTGGAAGGGAAGAGATAATGCTAGACATCTGGGAGGTGGGGGGGGGGGGGAGGAGAGAGGTTAGACTTCAGAAAGTAGGGTAGGGTAGGAAGGACCCTGGGCCACTGGGTGATAGGGATGCATGGCTGAAGATTTGCCTAGGGTGGCAGATACCCCTGGATCAGCCCTGGATTTAACAACTTTAAAATAATAATTATTGCAGAGCATGTTTAACTAATTGCAACTAAGTTGACATGAGCAGTATTCAGCAGTGAACAATTTCAAATGCTATGCCTTTCGGAAAGAAGAAACATTGAAGGTCTCTCACTAAGATTTTGATGAAAAACCTCAACGGTCATGATCATCCCAACATCACCCCTCCCAGAACAGTTCTATAGAAATGCAAAATTGTGTGTTATTCTTTTAAACATTAAAGTATCTACAGGCCTAGATGTAGGCATAGGCAACATAGGCAACTGCCTAGGATACTATATCTGGGCTAAATAGGAGCCCAATTTTGCTTGCTTTAGAACTGTATGATCTCTGGGGGGAGAGGTCCCCCATCCTCACTGCTCTCTAGTCCTGCTTATGAGCACCAACATCTTAAATCTGACCTTGAATGTAAATATATAGATAAAGATATAGATACAAATGTATGTGTGTTCTTATAGTATCTGTATGCATAGATATAAACACACACATCTATATCTATGTCTCTATCGGGGTTTCTCAACTCAATCCTTGGGACATACCTAGCTCATTAGGTTTTCAGAATAACCACAATGAATTTGCATGAGAGAGATTTCCATACAATGGAGGGAGGACAAGCAAATCTCTCTCATGCATATTCTTTGTGGTTATCCTGAAAACCTGACTAGCTAGGTGTTTCCTGAGGACTGGGTTGAGAATCCTTGACTATGTATATAGATTATCTATGTAGATGGATACATAGGTACAAATACCCATGAAGGGGATAATTTCCAAAAGTATGCATTAATTTATCCAGATCAATGGAATCTCTCGAACAAGTAGGAATGCAGGCTTCATGGATGGGTATCGTCAGTACCAAAGGAGCTCACAAGGGAACGCTCCACAGAGTCCAATAGGAGAGCTTTTGGGAGCACTCCACTGCACCTGTGCCACTTCCTTCCCACCTTCCTCACAGCTTTCTTCAGTTCTTCGTTTTCCACGGAGCCAGCCAAAAAACGTTCTCTTTTTTTTGTTGTTTTATTACTGTGCTCTGCCTTCCCGTCAACGCTGGTACCCTCCCTGGATACCAACTCTCTCCTCTTAAAATTTTCTTTTATTTTATTATCTTTTTTCTTCAGGCTGGTCCACCACCATTTTAGGCCTCAGGCCTATATTTTTTTGTTTGTCATGGACAAATACGTAAGTGGTTTCAAAAAGTGTTCCAAGTGCTCGGGCACCATGTCAGTCACTCATTCCCACAACTTGTGACTTAAAAGTTTGGACCCGAACCATAAGCCAGACAATTGTCCTTTCTGCAAGCAAATGACCAAACGAGACCTACAGAACAGGGCCAGGCAATATGATGAACTGGTCACATCGGGACCACTCCCGCCGATTCCACCACTTGAGATGGTATAGTGGGGGACCCTCCATCAGATGGCACCTATGGAATCGGTATCGTGAGACCCCCTTCCTCCGATTCCACGACTGGAACCGGTAGGCATCATTGGTACCCCACTGGTTCCCAGTTCTAGTGTGGTATGCTCTGAACATCGACATCGGGCATTGACATCGGCTTGAAATCGTCGATACTTCTATTTCCTTTTGGAGTTAGACTTCTTCCTCTGATTCTGAAGAGATATCAGAGGACTCCAGGGTCACCAGGGGTATTCCCTCTGATGCCTCCCCGCCTCATACACGGCATCACTCCCCGCCAGAGGACATATCCTTTCAGGACTTCATCCAAGATATGGCAGTGGGCCTTCAAATCACTGCTTCATCTGAAACAGAACCAAGGGCTGCAGAACTGGAGATTCTCCAATACCCCTGAACACCCAAGGATGCAGCAACATTATCGGTGCATCAAATCCTACAGGATCTAATGCTATGTATGTGGGAGGCCCCACTAACTGTTGCACCTATAAGTAAACATCTAGATACCATATATGAGTTCCTCCATGCCCAGAGTTTGAAAAAGCTCAACTTCCACACCATTCCATGGTAGTGGAATCAGCAGTGAGATGCATTAACAGTTCTAAGACTCATTCGTTGGTGCCTCCTGGCAAGGATGCCTGGGCTCTCGATGCCTTTGGATGTCGCTGCTTCCAAGCTTGTATGCTTGCTTCAAGGATTACATCCTATACCCTTTGTATGGGCATGTACCTTAAAGATGTCTCCAAGGATCTAGGAAATTTTGTTCCTAAACTCCCAGATGACAAACGTGACTCATACTTGACTATAGTCAAGCAAGCTCAAAATACCTCTAAATTCCTTACTAGAGCTGGCTTTGAAACCTTTGAGTCTACTAGCAGAGTAGCTGCAGTCTACATAGGTGCTGGTAGGATGGCCTGGTTTCAAGCACTTGATCTGGAGCAGTGGGTTCAAGATAAGTTTCTAGAACATTTCCCTTACATTTCTGACCTCATTAATTCATACCCAATGGGAAACAAGAAGTAAGAGGGAAAACGTGAGAAACCTAATAGCCACACCAATGGAGTCAAGAAAAACAAACCTATCAACTACAAACAGAGCCTTCTCATTGTACACACCGACCCTCTGGAACTCTTTACCTAACTACCTAAGACAGATAAAAGATCTTTCCGTATTCAGGAAAAAGCTCAAAACTGCACTTTTCTCTGAAGCATACCAAACAATAATTGATATAGCAAGATTCAAACAACCCAGAATGGTAACTCATCCAACAAGTAAAGTAACCCTCAACAATATACCCTCCATAAAATTTACCCTTAAATGTAAATAGTTGGCCATTACATACCATACTACAGGCTAGAGTTTGTTGTAATAAATTTATAATTTATAATAGTACCCTATACCTGTTAATAAGTACTAAACTTGTAAATATTTTCCACGTTCTATGTAAACTGCTCAGTGCAGTAAGAGTTATCTGTAAACCGCCTTGATTATGTGATAAAGCGGTATATAAAATCCGTAAATAAATAACTAAATAAAAAGTTAGCCAACATTCCTTACTCTGGTGAAAAACATTTTGGCAAAGGTTGGAGAGAGAAAGCAGGGGAACTTGAGGCAGATGATCTTATCCTCAAGCGCCTCTCTAGGAAAACCCCTCTAGGAAGAAAACAACTTCTAAGAATTCTTTCTATGCTAGAAAGAAGGGATATTATACTTCTCACCAACCATCTACTGCTTATCAGCCTCGGCAACAACAGCAGAGGCCTCAAGGCCCTCATCAACCTAAGAAGGCTAAGACTCCTAAACCCATCCAGCTGCTACACAACAGAAAGCACCCGTTTTTTGACCCTTTCATAGAGAGCATAACCATTTGACCTCTGTTGGCTCCCCAGCCCTTGCACATATCAGGTCACCTTTGTGCCTACGCCCACAGGTGGCATCTCATCACATCAGAAAACTGGACTCTCAGCATATTCACAAGGGTCTTATCTGCTTCACTTCCAGAGCTTACCCCCAACCACCTCTCCGAGGACTTACCCTGCAAATCCTTCACAGGCAAGTCTTCTATCCTCAGAAGTGGCCATTCTGTTGACTCAGGAGGCTATCAAAAGAGTTCCTATCATCCAAGAAGGCATGGGCTTCTATTCTCCTTACTTTCTTATCCCAAAGAAAATGGGAGGGTACAGGCCCATCCTAGATCTGAGAGATCTCGACATTTGGGAAAGTTCAAAATGATTTCCCTCAGTACCCTTCTGCCCTATCTCCAGAAGGGCGACTGGCTATGTTCTCTAGATCTCAAGGATGCTTACACGCATTTGCTGATCCACCCTCTTCACAGAAAATATCTGTGCTTCAGGGTTCAGCAAGTCTACTACCAGTATTGAGTGCTACCCTTTGGCCTAGCCTCTGCTCCCAGAGTCTTCACAAAGTGCATGTCAGTCATTGCTGTCTACTTGCACACATTGGGGATCTCCATCTTCCCCTACTTAGATGACTGGTTGATAAAGGGAGACTCCTCAGAAGAGATAAAACTGTCTCTACATCACACTATCACAGTGCTCCAGAGTCTAGGATTCATTCTAAAAACTTTCCAAAGTCACATCTCGTTCCAGCACAACAGCTAGAATTCATCAGAGCACTTCTAGACACATATCAGGGCCGAGCATTCCTTCCCAAGGATTGTTCTATGCATCTCATCGAGCTGGCCTTCATGATTCAATGCCAAAGCATCGTGACGGCTCGAGACATGCTACGCCTTCTGGGACACATGGCCTCCATGGTGCATGTTGTAGCATATGCCCGTCTTCACATGAGACAAGCCCATTGACCCTTTTGTCCCGATGGTCTCAGGCGATGGGCCAGCTCTCAGACAAGATTCATGTAACATCTTCTCTAGTCAACTCTCTTCAGTGGTGGTGTTCCCCACAAAATCTTCTAGGAGGGTCACCTTTTCAGATGCCTCCAATCCAGTGCACCTTAACCACGAATGCTTCCAAACTCAGTTGGGGGGTGCATCTGAACAACCTCACCACTCAGGTTTAATGGACAGCTTGCAAATCCCAGATGAAAATCAATCTCATGGAGCTTTGTGCTCTTGCGAATGTCCTTTGGGTTTTTCAATCCCAACTATCAGGCAAATACGAATTAGTCCAGATGGACAACCAGATAGCCATGTTCTATATGAACAAGCAGGGAGGAACCAGCTCCTATCCTTTGTGCAGGAAGTCCTTTGCCTCTGGTCCCTTGTGATCACACACTGCATCCACCTCTGGGCAGTGTTCCTCCTGGGTCATCTGAATGTCCTGGTGGTCACTCAGCCACATTCTCCATCCACACGAGTGGACTCTCAAATAGCAGATTGTCTCTTGGCTCTTTCAGATGTGGAGGACCCCCAAAATAGATCTGTTTGCCACTCAGGAGAATATGCATCTACTGCTTTTTTGCTCCAGAGTACCCTCCCCACTCAGTCAAGCAACCAATGCTTTTCTCCTCCATTAGGGACAGGGCTTGCTTTACGCATTCCCACCAAACCCTCTGATTCCCAAGACTCTGTTCAAGCTGCAGGCTAACAGAGCCTCACTGATCTTAGTAGCCCCTTACTGGCCTCATCAGCCGTGGTTTCCTTCTACTTCACTAGCACAAGCTCCACCCCTCAATTTGGATCATACCCCTGACCTCCTTTTCCAGGATCGGGGATGTCTCCTCCATTTCAATCCATGAGCCCTTCATCTCACGGCCTGTGGGAGATGCCACCATGCATGCATGGTCCCCTTCCCGCCCAAGGGTGCCATCTTGCTCAGTCTCTCTTTTTCTGCGGAGCCCTACAGACGTTCGTCTCATCCCCCTCTAAAAAAGCTGATTTTCACATACTATTTTTTGTACCTTTCCGGCTTGCACTGGCTCCTTTTACCGCCCGAGACCTGCTGCAAACGCACCGGGCCTCAAAACTCATCTTTGTCTTGATTTTTCTATCCCAGCGCTTTTGTGCCTTTAACCACTGGCCGCATCGAGGGTCTTCGACCTCGCTGGGGTTCTTTTTCCCTCAATGGCCACTAGCTTTAAGAAATGTGATCGGTGCTCCAAAAACCATGTCATTCACCGACACTCATGATTGCTGTCTCTGGTGTTTGGGCTCTGACCACAACCCGGAGGAATGTTCCTTATGCAAGAAAATGTCCATGAAGGCCATACAGAGCTGTCAGCTTAAGCAGGACAACATCTTCCACAAGGCAGACTCAACTCTGGTTTCTCCAGTAGCCTCATGCCCGAAGGCCCCTCCCGGATCCTCAGACTTGTATAAGGCCCCACAGCCCCTCCGCAGGCCCACCAAGCAAGAGTCCCCGGAGCGTGCACATAAGAAGAGGAAGACCTTGAGAGTCTTGTCTGGAGAAGCGGACAAGCATGGAAAGTCCTGTGCCTGGTCCTTTAGTCCCCGCAGAGCTCCCAAGGAACCAGAACAGGAACGCCCTCAGAAGGTGTCCAGGGCCTAGGTTGTGGCCTCTGGTGATAGATCACGCTATCCTGAGGCCCATCCCATCGAGGATCTCCTCTCCTCTTGGCCTTGGAATGCAGGTTTCTGCGTTCCTCACATTACAGCGGGTGCCGACCCCTGGCCCTGCAGGGACCTAGACCTCGAGGACTCCCCGGGCCGCCACTGTGATCGCCGAGAGCCATATGCCTCGGGCAGATCAGCGAGGGTCTCGTTCTCACTCCCGATCCTCAGGAGCGAGATCTTTGCAGGCAAGTGCCTCTGGCTCCGGCCATGCCCCTGCCTCGAAGCACCCGTGACTGGAGTTACTGGCCCTCCTGCAGCCAGAGGACTTTGAGTCCTCTTTGGAGTACTCTGATTGGGAGTCCAACATCGAGACGTCCCCGGAGTCCCGGGCCCTCTGGAACCTTCCATCAGTCCCGTCTTCCCCGGCTTCTAAGCACCGTTCCCCACCCGAGGATACCTCGTTCGAGTTCGTCTGGGATATGACACGGGCCCTTTCCCTCACGACAGAGTCAGAGGAGGACTTGCGTATGGAGGAATTAGACATCCTCCAGTATGAGGCACTGGTTAAAGAGACTCTCACAGTCCCTGTGCCTTTGATCCTCACCAGGCTTCTCCTCCGGATGCGAGAGACCCCAGCCTCAGTGCCCATCGTGAGCTGACATCTCGACACGAAGTATTGTGTCCAGCAGGGGCCAGGATTCTGCAAAGCACAGCTCCCTCACACCTCCATTGTGGTTGAGTTGGCCATGAACTGGAAAAAGAGCCCGAAGATGCACTCTTCAGTGCCACTGGGCAGGGAGTTGCACGCGTTCGATGCCCTGGGGCGCAAATGCTACCAGGGCTCAATGCTGGCTTGCCGCATTCAGACATACCAACTTTACATTGGTATGTTTCTGCGGGACCTGGCCAAGAAGCTCGGTGGCTACGCCATGGGCTTCAATGGAGAACATCTGTGGCGCTTACAGGCTCTGACAAAGTCTGTTGCAGAGTGTTCAAAATACCTCTCCAGAGCCGCTTACGGTGGCTTTGAGTCTAGCGCCAGAGTGACCACCACTGGCATTGGCGCCCGCCGCCAGGCCTGGGTTCAGGAGAAGCTCCTGGATGTCCCATGCCTCGGTGAGCAACTCTTCAGCAAGCCAATAGAAGATAAGGTGGCCGAGATCGAGACTGAGTATGTCACTCGGACCCGACTTTCTAGAAAGACTTCCACTCTTCCCAGGAAAAAGCCAAAGGGAAGAAGCCCCCTTTCCTCCGGAAGGGTCAACCTTAGAGGCTACCCTGCCTATCCGGCTGCCCAGAACCCTCAGCAGGGTCCCTAGGGAAAGGGCACAGGCCAGGGGCCGCATAAACATAAGGGTTAGAAGACCCAGACACCGGCCCCAGCCCAGCCTGGGTCAGAGTTTTGACAGCATTTGCATAATCCCTCTTCCTCTGGAGGACCAGCTCCCTACTGCGGGACACCTGGTCCACTTCACCCACTGGTGGGCCCACATCACCACCTCCTGGGCTCTCCAGGTCATCCGGGAGGGCTACCTTCTGCACCTGGAATGGACCCCTTATTTTAGTTTGTTTATTTATTTTTAGTTTTTCCATACCACACTATTCGGCATCAGCGCGGTTTACAATGAACAGGTTTGTACAATGTGGAACAATCAGACATTGAACTTACATATAACAGGGAATTCCAACTTGGATAACAGGTGGCCTTTATACACTATGTACATAAAGAGGGTTGCATCGTAGATGGATTTGTAATACCAGCCCTGTAAGGGATGGTTCTATGTAATTGAAAGTTAAATTGGAGATTGGTTCAGCGGCTCTGGGTTGAGAGACTGTTGTGTCGTGTACAATGTTCCCTCTAATTTTCTGTAGGCTGTGTGCGCATAAAATATCAGCTGTGTACAGCTTTTGAAGGAAGGTTAGATTTTTGTGCACCACATAATGACACTCGGAGTTATATACTTTAAAATTTGACTACACGTCAGAATACAGTATGTACACCACATTGATTTTAATCAAATTAAATGAAAATAGACGATTATTAAATGAAGCGGGAAATTTCTAGTAATTACAATCATAACTTTTAAATTGTAAGACGTCTGTGTTGTTTTCTATCAGAATCAGAGCCGTAATTTTTCTGCGCTCTGTTGTAAAGTATGTGCGCTCGCTTGGCGAGGTGTGTGTGCGCGCACACGCGCACAGCTTAGAGGGAACAGTGGTCGTGTAATGCTGTCTAGGTGATGTTGTCAGAGTTATAGAAGTGCTGTTGAAATAGGTGGTGTTTGAGGGCCTTTCTGAATTGGGGGAGGTTGTTTATGGTCCGGATTTCTGCTGGGAGAGAATTCCAGTTGGAGGGGGCAAACGGGGCAAAGGCACCCCTCTGCCCTTCTTTCCCAGGGAACATCCTCGGTCTCCCCTACACTGGGCCCTGCTACTGCAGGAGCTCATGGGCCTTCACAGAGATAAGGCAGCAGAGCCTATACCTCATCCCTCAAGGGGGAAAGGCTTCTATTCCAGGTACTTTCTGATTATGAAGAGGACGGGAGGCCTCAGACCCATTCTGGACCTGAGGAATCTCAAAGTTCCTGGTGTGCGAGAGATTCAAATTTCTCTCCCTTGGAACACTGCTGCCCTACCTCCAGCAGGGAGATTAGCTATGCTCCTTGGATTTGAAGGATGCTTACACCCACATCCTTATCCATCCCAATCACAGACAGTTCCTGAGGTTCGTGGTCGGAGGCAATCTCTATCAGTACAGGGTCCTTCCCTTTGGCCTTGCCTCCGCCCCACGAGTCTTCACCAAGTGTCTGGCAATGGTGGTGGCCTACCTCTGCCTTCAAAAGACCTGCGTCTTTCCCTACCTCAATGATTGGCTGGTAAAGGGGGATATGGCCTTGGGGGCCGAGCAGGCCCCCTGCCGCACTATCCAGGTCTTGCAGTATCTAGATTTCGTTATCAACCGTCCGAAATCTCAGCTCACCCCGACTCGAGTACTGGATTTCATCGGGGCCCACCTTGACACCATGCAGGCCAGAGCTTTCCTCCCCCAAGACAGAGTCAAACGGCTTGTGGGGAGGATTATAGTACAAACTATATCGTAATGATAGAGCTGATCAAACTGGTGGAGGGGTTGCGCTCTGTTAGAGAGGGCATTGAGTCAGAAAGGATTAAAGTTTTGCAGGAAACAAAATTTGCTGTAGAATCTCTATGGATTGAAATTCCATGTAAAAAGGGGAAGGCGATGGCAGTGGGGGTGTACTATCGACCGCCTGGCCAGAATGAACAAATGGATGATGAAATGCTCAAAGAAATCAAGGAAGCTAACAAAAGTTATAGCGCAGTAATAATAATGGGTGATTTCAATTACCCCAGTATCGACTGGGTCAGTGTCACGGCAGGACATGCTAGGGAGATAAAGTTCCTAGATGACATAAATGACTGCTTCTAGGAGCAGCTGGTTCATGAACCGACCAGAGGGGAAGCCATATTAGACCTAGTCCTTAGTGGAACACCAGATCTAGTGCAAGAGATAAGGGTGTTGGGGCCACTTGGCAATAGTGATCATAGCATGATCACCTTTGATTTAATTAGTGGAGGAGAGATAGTAAGGAAATCCACAGTACTACCTTTTAACTTTCAAAAGGGAGACTATGATAAAATGAGGAAAGTTGTTAAGAAAAGACCAAAAGGAGCAGTTGCAAAGGTTAAAGACTTACATCAGGCTTGGGTGTTGTTGAAAAATACTATCTTGGAAGCCCAGACCAGCTGTATTCCACGCTTTAAGAAAAGTGGAAGGAAGTCCAAAAAACTGCCAGCATGGTTTAAAGGTGAGGTCAGAGAGGCTGTTGCCAAAAAAGCATCTTTCAGGAAATGGAAAAAAGAGTCAAACGACGAAACCTGGAAACAGCACAAGCACTGGCAAGTCAAATGCAAGGCATTGATAAAGCAGGCAAAGGGAGAATTTGAGAAGAAGCTTGCTGCGGAAGCAAAAACGCGAAATAAAGATTTTTTCAAGTACATTCGTAGCAAAAAACCTGTGAGAGAGTCAGTTGGTCCATTAGATGATAGAGGAGTTAAAGGGGCACTAAGAGGTGACAGCAGAGAGACTGAATGAATTCTTTGCTTCGGTCTTTACTGAGGAAGATGTAAGGATGTTAGCCATGACTGAAGTGGTATTTAAAGATGCAGAAGAATTGAAGGAAATATCGATACATCGGGAAGATATATTACAACTATTAGATAAACTGAAGATAGCAAATCACCTGGGCCGGATGGTATACATCCAAGGGTGTTGAAAGAACCGAAATATGAGATTGCAGACCTGCTATTAGTAATCTGTGAATTTTCATTAAAATCATCTGTAATATCTGAAGATTGGAGGATCGCCAATGTAACGCCAATTTTTAAAAAGGGTTCCAGGGGTGATCTGGGAAACTACAGACCGGTGAGCCAGTACCAGGAAAAATGGTAGAAACCATCATAAAGAATAAAATTACTTGGCATGTAGATAGTCATGGCCTAATGGGAGACAGCCAACATGGTTTTAGACATGGAAGATCTTGTCTTACTAATCTATGTTTTTTTGAAAGTGTGAATAAACAGGTGGACAAAGGTGAGTCGGTTGATATAGTGTATCTGGACTTTCAGAAAGCCTTTGACCAGGTCCCTCAGAGACTTTTGGCAAAACTAAAGAGTCATGGGATAGGAGGCAGTGTACTACTGTGGATCAAGAACTGGTTAAAAGATAGAAAGCAGAGGGTTGTGCTAAATGGCCAATTTTCCCAATGGAGAAAAGTGAATAGTGGTGTACCCCAGGGATCTGTGCTGGGTCCGCTGCTTTTTGACATTTTCATAAATGACCTGGAAAAGGGAATAACGAGTGAGGTTATCAAATTTGCAGATGACACAAAACTATTTAAAGTTGTTAAAGTTGTGCTTTATCGACTATAGCAAGGCTTTTGACTGTGTAAACCATGAGAAACTCTGGGCCACATTAAGAAGCATGGGTATACCAGAACACCTGATCGTTCTCTTGCGTAATCTGTACATTGATCAAGAAGCAACAGTTCGAATGGAACAAGGAGAAACAGAATGGTTTAAAATAAGCAAAGGTGTAAGACAAGGCTGCATACTTTCCCCCTACCTGTTTAATTTATATGCAGAACAAATCATCAGAGAAGCAGGACTGTATGAAGACAACAGAGGTGTGAAGATTGGTGGAAGACTCATCAACAACCTTCGCTATGCTGATGATACCACATTACTGGCTGAAAGCGAAGATGATCTGAAACATTTGCTTCTCACAATCAAAGAACATAGTCTCAAAATGGGCCTGCACCTTAATGTAAAGAAGACAAAGATCATGACAACTGGCATAATCAACAGGTTCATCGTTGAAGGAGAAGAAATTGAAATTGTGAACAACTTTAACCTACTTGGATCAACTATCAATAAAGAAGCAACAAGCAGTCAAGAAATCAGACGACGCATTGCTCTTGGCAGAATGGCTATGAAAGACCTAGATAAGATTCTCAAGAGCAGAGATGTGTCTCTCCATACAAAGATTCGACTTGTTCAAGCCATGGTATTTTCAATAACATCATATGGATGTGAAAGCTGGACAGTGAAAAAGACAGACAGGAAGAAAATTGATGCCTTTGAATTATGGTGCTGGCGGCGAATACTGTGTATACCATGGACTGCCCGAAGAACAAACCAGTCGGTACTAGAGGAGATCAAACCTAAGCTTTCTTTAGAAGCTCAGATGACAAGACTTCGACTTTCATACTTCGGACACATCATGCGAAGAGAGAGATCATTAGAGAAAGACATCATGCTTGGCAAGATAGAAGGTCAACGCAAAAGAGGAAGGCCAGCAATGAGATGGATCGCTACAATAACAGCGGCTACGGGTGCCAGTCTGTCATCAATGAGCCGCCTGACTGAAGACCGAAAACAATTTAGGATAGCTATCCAGAGGGTCGCCATGAGTCGACTCCGACTCGACGGCACTTAACAACAACAAAGCCCAAGAGGATTGTGGAAAATTGCAAAAGGATCTTGATAAATTGGAAGACTGGGCATCAAAATGGCAGATGAAATTTAATGTGGACAAGTGCAAAGTTATGCACCTAGGGAAGAACAACCCAAACTATGGTTACACGATGCAAGGTTCCACATTAGGAACCACCACCCAGGAAAAAGATTTAGGCGTCATTGTGGATAGCATGTTAAAACCCTCGGCCCAGTGTGCAGCGGCAGCCAAGAGAGCAAATAGAATTCTAGGTATCATAAGGAAAGGAATGGAAAATAGAACAAAAGATATTATAATGCCTCTATATCGTTCCATGGTGAGACCGCACCTTGAATATTGTGTGCAATTCTGGTCGCTGTATCTTAAAAAGGATATAGCGTTATTAGAAAAGGTTCAGAGAAGAGCCACCGAAATGGTAAAGGGGATGGAAGGATACTCCTATGAAGAAAGGCTAAAAAGGTTAGGGCTCTTTAACCTGGAAAAGAGATGGCTGAGAGGAGATATGATAGAAGTCTATAAATTAATGAATGGAGTGGAACGGGTAAACGTAGATCGATTGTTTACGTTATCAGAATATAGAAAGACTAGGGGACATGCAATGAAGCTACAGTGTAAACTATTTAAAACTAATAAAAGAAAATATTTCTTCACTCAACGTGTAATCAAACTCTGGAATTTGTTACCGGAGGATGTAGTAAAGGCTGTTAGTGTAGCTGGGTTTAAAAAAGGTTTGGACAAGTTCCTGGAGGAAAGGTCCATAAACCATTAAGAAGGGACCCAGGATATCAATGCTTGACCCAGTACAGGCATTGCGGAACCTGTGTCTTTAAGGGAAACTGCTATGTACGTATGACCTAGATTGGCTACTGCTGGAAACAGGATACTGGGCTTGATGGACCTTGGTCTGACCCAGTATGGCATATCTTATGTTCTTATGAGATATAGTGACGCCGTGCAGTGTCGGCCAGGATGTTGCTTCGCCTCCTGGGCCACATGGCTTCTATGGTTCACGTGGTTCCCAATGCCTGCCTCCACATGAGGGCGGCTCAGTGGTGTCTCCGCTCTCAGTGGTCCCAGGCCACTGGGCAACTCCACGACAGGGTCAGTGTGTCTCGTCAGCTGATGGAATCCCTAACCTGGTGGCAGGAGTTCAGCATCTGCAGGTGGGGATGGCCTTTCAACCCCTGAGCCTCCAGAGGGTCCTCACGACAGATCCCTACTACTACTACTACTGAGCATTTGTCTATTGCTGCAGGAAGTATGCAGCGCTGCACAGACATGTAAGAGACAGTCCCTGCTCATTAGAGCTTACAATCTAGTCAAGACAGACAACACAGAAGGTGTAGACAGGGCTACATCTAGGTGGAATGGTAAAGAAACACAAAAAGATCAGGTGAGTCAAGATCCAAAAACAGCAGCGAAGATGTGAGTTTTCAGCCTAGATATGCTGGGGTGCCCATTGAGGAGAGCTCTGCACCCAAGGAGCTTGGTCGAGCTCAGAGCAGTCTTCCTCATTCTCAAGGCTTTCAGGCACCACCTGCGGCACCGGTCGGTGCTGTCCAGGCGGACAACCAGGTCACAATGTTCTACGTGAACAAGCAGGGCGACATGGGCTCCTACCGCCTCTGCCAGGAGGCTGTGGCCCTTTGTTCCTTTGCAATCTGCAATGGGATTCCTCTCAAGGTGGTTTACCTACCAGGCCAGAACAATGTTTTGGCTGACAGACTGAGCATGGTCCTTCATCCGGACGAGTGGCTTCTGGACCCGGAGGTAGCGTGTGGGCTTTTCTGGCTATGGGGCTACCCCAGCCTCAACCTCTTTGCCAGCCCGGCAAATGCTCAACTGCCCCAGTTCTGCAGTCTCCAACCCCACCCATTCCGGGTGGCGGTGGATGCCTTCCTTATCTTGTGGTCAGGCCGTCTGATGTATGCCTTCCCTCCTATGCCCTTGATAGCCCAGACCCTCCTCAAGGCCAAAGGGACAGGGCATCGATGATCCTCGTGGTCCTGAGGTGGCCCAGGCAGCCCTGGTTCCCCTTGCTGCTCCGTCCCTTGACGGAACACCCAGTCCATCTCGGGAGCTCCCTGGGACGTCTGACTCAGGAAGTGGGCTTGATCCACCATCCCAAATTGGGATCTCTATCCCTCACAGCCTGGTGGCTGAACAGGTCGCCTTAGCTCCCCTTAACTTCTCCAAGGAGGTGGAGGACATCCTTTTAGCCTCTCGTAAGGACTCCATGAGAGGGGCTTACTCCTTTAAGTGGCGCCGGTTCTCCGTGTGGTGCACAGAGCACCGATTCGACCCATTTTCTTGCCCGGTGCATGCGGTCCTTCAATATCTCCTCCACCTCTCACAGTCTGGACTTAAGTCCAACTCTGTCCGGGTCAATCTAAGTGCGCTTTCCACCAACCACCATTCTATGGAGGACAAGCCTCTGTCAGTGCAGCCCGTGATCACCAGATTCATGCGGGGCTTATTGCTCTCCAAACCTCCCATCTGCCCACCCCCAGTGGAATGGGACCTCAGTGTGGTCCTGGCACAGCTTACTGAGCTGCCCTTCGAGCCCTTGGCCACCTGCTCCTTGCGCTACTTCTCTTGAAAGGTAGCTTTTTTGGTGGCTCTCACTTCTGCCCGCAGGGTCAATGAGCTTCAGGCCATGGGGGCCGAGCCACCCTACACCAGATTCTACAAGAACAGAGTTGTGTTCCACACTCAACCGACATTTCTCCCAAAGGTGGTCTCCGACTTCCATCTGAAACAGGAGGTAATGCTTGCCTACCTTCTTTCCACAGACCCACGCCGACTCAGCATCAGCCGTTCTATATAACCTGGACTGCAAACAAGCCCTGTCCTCCTATTTGCAACAGACCCAGGGCCACTGTAAAGCCTTATAGCTTTTCATCTCCTTCAACTCCAGTCGTCTGGGGCTGGCTGTCAGCAAGTGGATCATATCCATCTGGATGGCGGACTGCATTGCCTTTCCTCACAGTCGAGCTGGTATCCCGCTGGAGCATCCAGTCCTGGCGCACAATGTCCGGGCGACAGCGACCTCAGTCACCAGTCTCCACTCAGTGCCCATGGCGGACATCTGCCGGGCCATCACCTGGTCCTCCATCCACACTTTTGCAGCCCACTACTTCCTGGAGAGGGAGTCCCGATGGGACAGTGCCTTCGGCCAGGCTGTACTCCATAACCTCTTCGGGGTTTAGGCAACTCCTGCCCTCCGACCCTTCTTTTTCAGGCTACCAGAGCCATGGTTCTCCCCGGGCACTGGGTCCCTTGAGTCTGTCCTCAGGATTCACCTGCAGCTGCCCACAGCCAGGCTGTGCCCCTGTTTTATGTCAGTCCTCGGTAGCCTGGAGCTAGGGAGTCCCATATGTGAAGACTGACTTCCTGCTTGTTCCTGGAGAAAGCGTAGTTACTCACTTGTAGCAGGTCTTCTCCAGGGACAGGAGGAATCAGTCCTCACAACCCTCCCTTCTCCTCTTGGAGTTGCTATTCTTTTTGGCCATTTTCTTGGTTGGGCTTCAGCTATGGCACCTAACTGAGCAAGATGGCACCCTTGGGCAGGAAGGGGATCATGCATGTCTGGTAGCATCTCCCAAAGGCTTTCTTTGAAAACTGGGGAAACTTTGAAAACTTTCAGGAAATGGAAAAAAAGAGCCAAAAGACGAAAACTGGAAACAGCACAAGCACTGGCAAGTTAAATGCAAGGCATTGATAAGGCAGGCAAAGGGAGAATTTGAGAAGAAGCTTGCTGCAGAAGCAAAAACGCGTAGTAAAGACTTTTTCAAGTACATTTGTAGCAAAAAAACCTGTGAGAGAGTCAGTTGGTCCATTAGATGATAAAGAGGTTAAAGGGGCACTAAGAGGCGACAGGGAGATAGCGGAGAGACTGAATGAATTCTTTGTTTCGGTCTTTACTGAGGAAGATGTAGGGATGTTACCCATGACTGAAGTGGTATTTAAAGATGCGGAAGAATTGAAGGAAATATTGATACATCGGGAAGATGTATTACAACAATTTGATAAACTAAAGAGTAGCAAATCACCTGGACTGGATGATACACATCCAAGGGTATTGAAAGAACTGAAATATGAGATTGCAGACCTGCTATTAGTAATCTGTGAACTATCATTAAAATCATCTGTAATACCTGAAGACTGGAGGATGGCGAACGTAACGCCAATTTCTCCAGGACCAAGCAGGAAGTCAGTCCTCACATATGGGTGACATCGGCGCCGATGGAGCCCCCGTGTGGAGCATTTCCCCAGCTTTCTAAGAAAGCCTTTGGGAATTCAGGCACGCATGCGCAGTCCTCTTCCTGCCTAAAGGTGCCATCTTGCTCAGTCTCTCTTTTTCCGTGGAGCCCATCGGACGTTTATCAGAGTCACCTGGAACAGTTGATGATTTTTCAATGCTTACTTTGTTTTTGTCTCCGAGTTAGACGCCGGTTCCCCTTTCCGCCAGGTTCGGTACACCGGTATCAAGCCCGTCTTTTATTTTTTGTTTTTTGCCTTTCATGGCTGGCGTTCACGCCCTTTTTTCTGTTTTTCCCTGGAAGGCCGGTCCTTTGACCTCGCGGGGGCCCTTTTTTCCCCCGATGGCTTCCAGTGGTTTCAAGAAGTGTGATCGGTGCAAGAAACTAATGTCTCTCACCGACACACACAACTTCTGCCTTCGGTGCCTCGGCCTAGATCATGATCCAATGATCTGTGGCCCGTGTGGTAAAATGTCCACCAAGGCACTTCGAAGCCGTCAGCACCAGAAGGAAAGTATTTTCTCTGATTCTGCCTCCGGCCGGGCCCGGACCTCGTCTGAGGCCTCGACGTCTCGGGAGTCTGATCCTGAGCATCGCCGGGGTTCCTCGGAAAGGGGGTCCCCCGACCGGGAAGGCAAGAGGAAGAAATGGCTCGTGAGGTCGGCATCGGAAGAGGTCCCTGGTTCCTCGAGGGCCAGATCTAAGACCCCCGACCGCCGTCCCTGGCCTTTGGAGCAGGAGAAGCCATCCAAAGTACCTCGTGTGGAGCCGGAGTCCGTCGGGCATGTAAGTCCTGTAGTCCTCGTGGACTCTCCTCCGAGGGAGCCGACGTCAGGCCCGGCACCGCCGGGGCCCGAGTCGGTGGCTGCTGAGTCTCCTGAGCTTGGACTCAGTCTGACAGCTTTGGAGAGCAGATTGTCTGCCTTCATGGAGCAGCAGCGGGTACTGATGGCAAGCCTCACTGGTGCATCTGCCCCGACCATCAGGACATCGACGTCGAAGTCGACCCCGGAGACCGAGCCGATACTCGAGACCATGAAGGCTCGAAGTCGTCCTCGGTCAAGGTCTCCCTCAACCTCACGCTCGGAACCGAGGGCATCAACGCCGGTGCCTTCGGCGTTGGGGCGGGTGCCACGTCGACCTGTGTGGTCGGAGCCCCTCGACTCCTCATCGGATGAGTCAGCGTGGGAGACGGAGGACGAGGAGTCCCTGACACCTCCCGGACTCGGTGCATCCCTTCGGACTCACCGCAGTCCGAGCCCCGGAGTAGGTCCCCCCCAGAGGACACCCGGTTCTCGGAGTTCGTGCGGGACATGGCCAAGGCTTTGGCGATTCCCGCGGACCCCGAAGAGGAGCCTCGAGCTGAAGAGCTCGAGGCCTTGCAGTATGACTCTCCTCCGAAGGAGGCCTTTACTGTGCCAGTTCCTCCGATGCTGGAACGGCTCCTCTTCAGGATGTGGGAGGCACCGGCCCCGGCGCCGGTCTTAAGCAAGTGGGTCGATTCGATCTATCGACTCCGTAAGAGACCTGGCTTCCAGAAGGCACAGCTGCTGCACCATTCCATGGTGGTGGAATCGGCCATGCATCGTCTGAAAAGCCAGAAGATGCACTCTGCGGTGCCCCACAGCAGGGAGGCCCGGAACCTGGATGCTTTCGGCAGAAAGTGCTTCCAGGGCTCGATGCTTGCTTGCCGTGTCCAGTCCTACCAGCTGTACATGGGCATGTACTTACGGGACCTGGCGAAAGAGATTGCCGGGTTCTCTGCTGGCCTCTCCGGGGAACCTTTGCAGAGGTTCCAGACTTTTATTTATTTATTTATTTAACAGTATTTCTAAACCGCCTTATCTTAATAATCAAGGTGGTATCACGGCAAACAATCAGGTCAGGTGAGTGTGTTATACATGCAGTGGGGGGAAATTGAGTGTGTGTCGTGTTGTGTGTTAGATTGGTATGAGCTATTTACAGAGTGGGCTATATACAGAGGTGCAAAAACAAATTCCATGCATACATTGGTTAGGCGGGATCATGCGCTGTTGTTCATTCTCTGAAGTTATGTGATGTGTCCATAGTGTTCTATGAACAGTATGGTTTTTAGCTGTTTTCTGAAGTCTTTTAGGTCTGTAGCGGCCCTCAAGTCGTCCGGGAGTTTGTTCCATATTGTTGGAGCGGCCATTGAGAGTGCTCTGTCTGTTGTGTCCTTGCGTGTGTGTTTGTATTCACTGGGGGTGCTGACTCTGTTGTGGGTTTGTTTTCTTCTGGGACGCGTACTGGTGTCTGATTGTATGAGTGTGTGTAGGCTGTTGGCTGATGTGGTGTTTGATCTTGAATATGTTTATGATAGTTTTGTATTTGATGCGTGCACCGATTGGAAGCCAGTGTAAGTCTTTTAAGGTGGGTGTGATGTGCTCCTGTCTTGCCGTTCCTGTTATGATTCGTGCAGCAGTGTTTTGTGCTAGTTGTAGAGGTTTGAGGGCTTGTTTCGGTAGGCCGAGGTATATCGGATTGCAGAAGTCCAGTAGTGGGGTTATCAGTGCTTGACAGACGGTACGGAAGTGTTCCGGGGCAAGGAGCGGCTTTAGTCTTCTGATGATTCGCATCTTGTAGTAGGCTTTTTGGGTTGTTTTGTCTATGTGTGGTTTGAGATTGAGTTTATTGTCCAGAGTAACTCCGAGGTATCTCACTTCTGATCTTATTGGTATAGTGGTGCTTTGTATCTTTAGATTTGGTGGGTGTTTGAAGCCTTGGTTCCGGGTGATGATTAGGGCTTCGGTCTTGTTGTAGTTTATTGCTAGGTTGTTGTTTTGACACCAACTCTCCATTTGGGTGAGGCAGTCTGTTATCTTAGAGAAGTCCGGGTTGTTGATTGATATCGGGGTGTAAATCATTATGTCGTCTGCATAAATTGTGTATTGAATGTTGCTCTTTTTCATGATATTGCAAATTGGTTGTATGTAGATGTTAAATAGGAGAGCTGAGAGTGCGGATCCTTGAGGTACTCCTTGTTGGACGTTTATGGGTCGGGAGGTGTTGTGTCCTGACTTGACCTGTAGCTGTCTTTCGGTTAGGTACGAGTGGAACCACTTCAATGTGATACCGTGTATACCAGTGTTCTTTAGTCTTTCTAGGAGGGTGTTGTGGTCCACTGTGTCGAAGGCTGAGGAGATGTCGATGAAGATCATTATGATTCCATTCATGGTGTTGTCGATTATTCTTAGGATGCTGTCGAAGAGGTAGATCAGTAGCGTTTCGACTCCATGGTTGGGACGAAATCCGTGTTGGTTGTCATCGAGTGTTTGTCGTCAGGAATCCGGGACTGTTCCAAGTTCATGTCCCGAGCGGCCTACGATGGCTTCGAGGCTTCGGCTCGGGTGGCGGCAGCTGGCATCGGAGCCCGATGCCAGGCATGGCTGCAGTCATCGGACCTCGAGCCTTGGGTGCAGGACAAGTTGGTCGGTCGATGTCCCTTGCCGAGGTGAAAACCTTTTTTGGCAAGTCCATGGCCGAGAAGGCTTGCTGAGCTCGAGACCGAGCACCTAACTAGGACAAGGCTGTCCAGAAACACTTCTGCCCCTTCTCATAAAAAGAAGGGCTCGGGTAAAAAGTCCAGTTACCCGAGGAAGGTGCCTGCCTACAAACGTTTCCCTCAGTACCAGGCCTCCCCAGCTCCTCAACAGGGGCAGCAGGCCAAGGGGCAGGGACATGGGCCCCGTAGGCAGAAGACCTTCAAGCCTCCTGCTCCTACCCAGCAGGGAGGGGGTTTTTGACTCCCAAAGCATAGCCTCTCAGCCTCTGCTGCCCCCTTCCTGCACAGGAGGTCGCCTAGCCCTGTTTGCCCACAGGTGGCCACCCATTACAGGGGATGCGTGGGTATTAAGCATAGTCCACAGGGGCTATATGCTTCACTTCCAGCAGGCACCTCCTGCCTACTTCCCAGGAGACCCTCTAAGGCCTCCCCTGCACACATCCCTCCTCCTCCAGGAACTTCAAAGTCTGCTTCTGGAGAAGGCGGTGGAGCCTGTACCTCCTTGCCTACAGGGGCACGGCTTCTACTCCAGGTACTTTCTGGTGCCAAAGAGAACCGGAGGCCTAAGGCCTATCCTAGACCTCAGGAACCTCAAGTTCTTGGAGAAGGAGAAGTTCAAGATGCTTACTCTTGGAACACTTCTGCCCTACCTCCAACAGGGAGATTGGCTATGCTCCTTAGATCTAAAGGATGCATATACTCACATCCTCATTCATCCAGACCACAGAAAGTACCTCAGGTTCATGGTGGGAGGAAACCATTACCAGTACAGAGTACTGCCTTTTGGCCTAACCTCCACCCCCAGAGTCTTTACCAAGTGCCTGGCTGTGGTGGCAGCCTACTTGAGGACTCAAGGTATTTTTGTCTTCCCTTATCTGGACGACTGGCTCATCAGAGGTCAGACTTACCAGGAGGCCAGGCAGGCCACCCTCAGAACTGTATCACTCCTTCAGGACCTAGGCTTTGTCATAAACTTCGCAAAGTCCACTTTGCTCTCCTCCCAGAACCTAGAGTTTATGGGGGCGCGGCTGGACTCTCTGCAAG
Source organism: Ichthyophis bannanicus (assembly GCA_033557465.1). Taxonomy (NCBI): domain Eukaryota; kingdom Metazoa; phylum Chordata; class Amphibia; order Gymnophiona; family Ichthyophiidae; genus Ichthyophis; species Ichthyophis bannanicus. Next base: position 371,611,057 of record CM066031.1, read on the forward strand.
CCAGGGCTTGCCAGAAGACAGAGCTCAAAGGCTCATGGAGTTGGCATCCCGGTTTCTCAGCCTGCCAAGGGTTTCTGCCAGGCTCTGCCTGCAGCTCCTCAGACACATGGCATCGACTATACATGTGACCCCCAATGCCCGCCTCCACATGAGGCCTGCACAGTGGTGCCTCAGAACTCAGTGGAAACAAGCCACTGGGAGCCTAGCAGACAAAGTCAGGGTGTCAAAACCATTCCTGGTTTCCCTTCAGTGGTGGCTACACCCCCCCCCCCCCTCAACTTGCTTCAGGGGGTGCCTTTTCAGGTGCCTGTCCCCACTGTGGTGTTGACAACAGATGCCTCCTTACAGGGCTGGGGTGCACACTGTCAGGGGAACTGCACTCAGGGCCTCTGGTCCCCCTGGGAAGCCACGCAACAGATCAACCTACTAGAGTTGCAGGCTATTCGCTTAGCCCTCAAGACATTTTCTCACATTTTAGTTCACCAGTCTGTACTAGTTCAGACGGACAATCAAAGTAGCCATGTTCTATGTGAACAAACAGGGCGGCACTGGGTCCAGGCCCCTATGCCTGGAAGCACAGGCCCTTTGCTCCTTTGCCCTCAGGCACCAGATGTTGCTGAGGGCTGTTTATTTTCCTGGCCAAGAGAACTTTCTGGCGGACAGATTAAGCAGAATTCTGCAGCCCCACGAGTGGCAGCTGCACCCTTTGGTGGTTCAAAAGATTTTCCTGAAATGGGGACTTCCATCCACGGATCTCTTTGCCAGTCCCCTGAATCACCAACTGCCCAGGTTTTGTTCCAGGCAACCGCATCCCCTAAGGGTGGCGGCGGATGCCTTCCTGATTTCTTGGTCCCAGGGCCTACTGTATGCGTTTCCTCCCACACCTCTGGTGGCCCGAACCTTATTCAAGATTCTCAGGGACAAGGCCTCGGTACTTCTGGTTGCTCCCAGGTGGCCGAGGCAGCCCTGGTTCCCACTGCTGCTTCAATTGGCAGTGGAGACACCACTGCCTCTGGGGTTCCAACCCGACCTTCTCTCTCAGGATCAGGGCTCCCTTCTGCACCCCAATCTCCAATCTCTCAATCTGATAGCCTGGAGGCTGCAAGGGTAGTCTTGGCTCCCTGGGGCCTGCCTAGGGAGGTAGAAGAGGTGATCTTGGCCTCTAGGAAGCAATCCACCAGAAAAACATATGCCCTGAAGTGGAAGAGGTTCTCCTTGTGGTGTCAGCAACGCCAGGAGGATCCTTTCAGCTGCACTGTACCAGCCGAAAGTACCTGCTGCACTTATCCAATCAGGGCCTTAAATCCAATTCTGTTCGGGTCCACCTCTCTGCTCTGGCAGCTCACCACTCAATGGTGGAGGGACACTCGTTGTCGGTTCACCCCTTGGTGTCCAGGTTTCTCAGAGGCTTGTTATTGCTCAAGACTCCTCTCCGTCCCCCGGCCCCTGAGTGGGAATTGAATGTGGTCTTGCAGCAACTTACTCACTCACCTTTTGAACCCATGGCTACATGTCCTCTGCACTTCCTGTCTTGGAAGACTCTATTCCTCGTGGCCTTGACCTCGGCCAGGCGAGTGATTGAACTTCAAGCCCTGGTCTGTGACAGACCCTACACTCGCTTCTATAGGAACAGGGTAGTCCTTAGGACTCATCCTAAGTTCCTCCCCAAGGTTGTCTCCTCTTTCCATCTCAACCAGGAGGTGGTTCTTCCAACATTCTTCCCTAGGCCCCATGCCAGCCGGGCTGAGACAGTCCGGCATACCCTGGACTGTAGAAGGGCCTTAACCTTCTACCTTGAACGTACGCAGGGGCATAGGAGGGCTACTCAGCTCTTCGTGTCTTTTGACCCCAATAACTTGGTGGTACCTTGTCCATTTGGGTGGCTGACTGTATCACCTGGGCTTACAGGGCAGCTGACCTTCCTTTGCAGGGTCGGGTTACGGCCCACCGTGTCAGGGCAATGGCTGCCTCAGTAGCTATATCCGCTCTGTTCCGTTGGCAGACATCTGCAGGGCTGCAACTTGGTCCTCAAGCCAGACTTTTGCGGCCCATTACTGCCTGGAGAGGGAGTCCCATAGGGACAGTACTTTCGGTCAGGCAATGCTCCGGAATCCCTTTGAGGATTAGGCAACTCCTACCCTCCAGCCCTCTGGTTGGGCTACCGGCGGGGGTATGTTTCAGTGAAATCCTCTCTCTGGTGCTGAGGCTAGAGGGAGCTCATTTTTCAGCTCTGGGTCCCCGGTAGCCTAGAGCTGGGGAGTCCCATATGTGAGGACTGACTTCCTGCTTGGTCCTGGAGAAAGAGTAGTTACTCACCTGTAACAGGTGTTCTCCAGGAGCAGCAGGAATCAGTCCTCACAACCCTCCCTCCTCCCCTGGGAGTTGCAGTTGTACATAGTTCATTTTTGTGTGCTGTTTTTTTAGCTATATTATTTGACTGAGCAAGATGGCACCTTTAGGCGGGAAGGGGACCATGCATGCGTGCCTGCATTCCCAAAGGCTTTCTTAGAAAGCTGGGGAAATGCTCCTGGAGAACACCTGTTACAGGTGAGTAACTACTCTTTTTCAAAAGGGTTCCAGGGGTGATCCAGGAAACTACAGACCAGTGAGCCTGACGTCAATACCGGGAAAAATGGTAGAAACCATCATAAAGAACAAAATTGCTGAACATGTAGATAGTCATGGCTTAATGGGAGACAGCCAACATGGCTTTAGACAAGAAAGATCTTGTCTTACTAATCTGTTATGTATTTTGGAAGGTGTGAATAAACAGGTAGACAAAGGTGAGTCAGTTGATATATAGTGTATTTGAACTTTCAGAAAGCCTTTGACAAGGTCCCTCAGAGACTTTTGGCAAAACTAAAGAGTGATGGGATAGGAAGCAGTGTATTATTGTGGATCAGGAATGGGTTAAAAGATAGAAAGCAGAAGGTAGGGCTAAATGGCCAATTTTCCCTATGGAGAAAGGTGAATAGTGGTGTACCCCAGGGATCTGTGCTGGGTCCGCTGCTTTTTGACATATTCATAAATGACCTGGAAAAGGGAATAACGAGTGAGGTTATCAAATTTGCAGATGACACAAAACTATTTAAAGTTGTTAAAACCTATGAGGTTTGTGGAAAATTGCAAGAAGATCTTGATAAATTGGAAGACTGGGCATCAAAATGGCAGATGAAATTTAATGTGGACAAGTGCAATGTTATGCACCTAGGGAAGAACAACCCAAACTATGGTTACATGATGCAAGGTTCCACATTAGGAACCAGCACCCAGGAAAAAGATTTAGGCGTCATCGTGGATAACATGTTAAAACACTCCGTCCAGTGTGCAGCGGCAGCCAAGAGAGCAAATAGAATGCTAGGTATCATAAGGAAAGGAATGGAAAATAAAACAAAGGATATTATAATGCCTCTATACCATTCTATGGTGATGGCCAGTCTTTCCCCTGCTGCTGGGCACTCTATTCCTGTCAAGGAGCGCCTGGCTTCCAGTTTGTCCTCCTCAGAATTCTTATCCTTTCTGCATCAAGCTTGGCCCTTATGACATTTTAATTCAGTCCCTAGGGCCTCTGGGTCCTCTCGTTCTTTTTCCTCTTGCTCAGAAGAAGAGCTAGGACACTGCCTCCCAAGCAATCTCAGTGGAGATTCGGATTGCCTTTCTTTGGGCTGAGGCCTGGAGTCCAGTTCCAATTTCTAAGGTGATGAGTCCAACCTTGAAGACAATATGTCTTCTCCTTTGGAGGATCACAATGATTCTGGTATTATCCAGCTATTGAGAGAGAAGGAACTGTGGCTCTATTTGCTCAAGTGTCTTCTGTTCTGCATTTGGCAGACACTCCAGTGACAGAAGAGGTGCTGCAGATACACTTCCTCCTGTGCGGGCTCTGTACCTCTATGAGGGCCTTTCCTTTTCCGGAGGTTATCTAGTGCATGGTCTGCTCAAAGTGGGACTTACCTAACTCCTCGGTTAAAGTCCTGAGGGTCCTTGAGAAATGTTATGCCCTATCACAGGAGACTGCACCATGTGGTTTAGCACACCTCAGGTAGAAGCGGACCACCATCCCAGTGAAGGGTGGTGTAGCACTAAAAGACCACCTGGATCATAAGATGGAATCTTGCTTAAAGAATCAGTTCTCAACTTCTTTTGTTATCCTCCAATTGGCTATGTGTACGGGTCTGACTCCTTCAGCTCTGCTTCAATGGATTCAGTCTCTTGCTCCGGAGGATACTGCCATCCTTCTGGAGTCGGCAACAGCCTTTCTGTCAGATGCTATGTATGATCTCATCTTCTGGCGGCTAAAGACATTGCTATGTGGATGGTGATGGATGTGGCTTCCAAGTTCCAGTTGTCCCAGCTTGCCTTTAAAGGGAAGCTTTTGTTTGGAGAGGAGTTGGAGAAGCTAGTTAAAGATTTGGGTGAGTAAAACCTCATTGTCTCCTGGAAGTTAGGCCAAAGGGGCCTGGGAAGTGAACAAGTGTGTCCTTTTCTTCGATGTCTGCTCATTTTCCTCATTCCTGATACCTGGAATCCCGGAGTTCCCGGAATCCCAGTAGGTATCGCTTCGAAAAGCCCACCTTCTCTTCTTCTTCTGTTTTTTGGTCCTAGGCTCAGTCCTTTCATGGGGTTCCATGGACTCTGGGAACCTATCACCTCCAGAAGTGCCACCTCCTGATAGGTTAGGGGCCCATTTTGGGGTGCTTCCAATATGTGGCAGGCTGTGCCTTTTCTGCCAGGAGTGGGCCCAGGTCACCGAGAATCACTGTATGCTAGAACCATGCAGCATGGCTAGTTCTGGAATGCAGGGAGCCTGTCCTTGATGCCTTTGTTGTCTCTCCATGTGACTCTGCAGCCAAGAGAAATGCAGTTCAGGTCACACTGGAAAGGTTGTTCCATCTGCGGGCAGTGGTTCCAGTTCCCCCTGCTGAATGAGGAAAAGGCTGGCACTCCATCTCTTTTGTGGTTTGTGGTTCCAAAGAAAGACAGTTCCTTTTGTCCAGTCCTCGACTTCAAGGGGGTCAGTGTCCACCTGCAAACTCTACACTTCCAGATGGAGACTCTACGGGGAGTTCTTTACGTCTCTGGATCCTAGCCAAAGCTTATTTCTACATTGCTATCTGCAAGGATCAACAGTGCCTTCTCCGTTTCACCGAGCTTGACTCTTTTTATAAATTTTCCAGCATAATACATCTCAAAGCAATGCAATAAGAAAAGCATAAAAACAAGCCCAACAATTATGGGCAATAATCAAAGAGAGAAAGGAAAATATATATAGCCACTTTAGTCCACATTGAGGAAAATTAATCCCGTTAATCAAAACAAAAGGCACTAAATAAAGAAATAAGAAAAACTAGTGAGGAATTTTACTCCCAAATTACATGTGCTGATATCTTATTCTGCCAAATACTCTTGGAAAAGGAAACCTAACTGCTCATTGTTTTTCCAAAAGGAACTTCTCATGATGAGCGTTGATTGCTCAGGATACTTCCACTCTGCAGTTGGCTGATCTTCCAGTGGCAGAACATACACTGCAGGTACACTCTCTTGCAGGGGATTCAGAAGCCTATTAGAGCTTTTCCCTTTCCAGAGGTTATCAAGAGCTTGGTCCACTCTGAGTGGGACCTGCCTGACTCCCCATTGAATGGGGTCAGGGTTTTATTTTTATTTATTTCTGTTTATATACATTTATATACCGCATCTTCCAAAGTTCAGTTGCGGTTCACAGTGAACAACAATTAACAAAGCAAGTTTGTTTTACAGGGAACGTCATATTATAACAGAACATATTTACAAGGAACATCATATTATATATAGAGTATACAGTCTAAACAATGTGAGATAATACAGAACAGATTAAACTATATACAGTTTTGTATATGTATATATATACACATGGAAGTGAAAGGACATAAGCTGTGAGGTCATCATGGGTGTGTGTTATCTGTGTGTGTTAAAGGGCTTTTGCTTAATGTAGACTGATACCTGTTTAACCTTTGTCTAAAGCAGGTGCTGAGTTATCTATTGTGGCCTACCACTCCGTGCCCTACGCCCCCTAGGGCCGGCAAGGAAGATTGTTTCTGCTTTTGGACGCTTACTGTTGTATTTGTGCAGGCGCCCGCCTAATAGGACACGAAGATCACCTCTTTTAATGTAGTTGTGGTTTGCTTTTATTTAGCAGTCCGAATGGAAGAGGCACAGGGCAATTTGTAACATAAATTGCTTTTTATTTGTTTTTCTTCAAGTAAATCATTTGTGGCAAAAAGCTCAAGAAAAAGGCAAAATCACATTAACCAAAATAGGATTCTTCTCCAAAGAATGTCCAAGGTGAATTCTACAAATAAACTTCTTCACTCTTGGTAGTGTAGCAGCAAAGCGCAGACAAACCAATGACGACAATCGCTTCCCCCTTTTTTGCGACCTGAACGCGGTCGCCCGGTCAGGAAATGCGCTACTCAGGGGTCCGCCTTCACTTGGTCTGTGCTGCCAGGCCTCTCATTCACACTTCGTTCACACAATCATGCTAGCAACGTATCCCAGAATGCATTCGTTTCTATCTATTCCGACTAGTCTTTTTTCCCAATTACAAAAAGGATGGGGGTTTCACCCGGCGAATTCCCATGCGGGGTTACTCGGCCCTTCCTTGAGAGGTGATCATGCTCTCTTACCAATTCCCAATATCTCGAGATTACAGTAGTAGTACTTCTATTATTTACAGATACAGCAAAGATACCATTTGTGCATCATTCACAAACTTAGAAATAGTGGAGCTTTACTTTCTCTGCTGGCATAAGTTTAAGACATCAATCAGAGTGCCACCTCTCAGTTTAAAACCGTTAGCTTATTTAGCTGAGGTTACAGCAGCAATAGAACCAGCTACTTTTACACATGAGGGTTTGGTTATCTTCCTGTCTGTTTTTCAAGCATACAGTGATTCTAGCACTTCTGTTGCCTTCTTACTTCTTTCACACAGCATTTAGTAAAAGCATTATATATTAGTCACACACAGACTGCAATCCATTGATTCGGCTGAGGACACTGAATTATTAGAGAAACAGTCCACATCCATTTCTGCTGGGGAATTATATGGCTCTGTGCTTGGGGTAACCTCTGGCTCAACCTGTTGTACGTTCTTCAACAGCTTTAAAAGTTTTCCCCACTTTAGCTTCTGGTTCCCCTTTATAACCGGGTTGGAACCTCTTGCCTTTCTCCCTCTTAATAAATCCTCTTCAGGAAATGCATAAGCTTTTGGGCTGGCAGTGACTCTCCTTCTAACAGACTTTTTACATTGTCTGTATAGAGGCTCAGGGCTAGAGCTGCTATATTCTGACTCAGAAGTAAAGTCCTGAATTCTCTCCCAGCTCCTTCTATGCCCACACCCTTTACACTTGCCTTGTAAGTGCTGACCAGTCCTCCTGGACCCACCAGAAGACACAGCCTTGAAGTGCTGCTTCCTCTCCCGGTCTCTTGGCCTTCTCACTTGGCTCCTAGCCTGCAGCCTGTCCTGCCTTTGAGCAGTCCTTCTCTGCAGTCTCTCTGGTGTATGAGCCGATCCTGTTTGATCAGTGTCTGAGTCCTCTGTTAGCTCAGCTGATCTTCTAGAGAGACTCCGTCCTCCGGAGTCTGCCAGTTTCTCCTTAGTATTGCACTTGCCTCTGCACTGTCCTCTGCATGGTCCTCGTGTGTGCTGAACTCTAGAATCAACTCCCAGCTGATCTTCCAGTTTCCCCTCACTTCCTGTGTGACGCAGTTTATATGTATTGTGAATTGTTTGCTTCCCTGGCCCCACCCTCTCTCTGCTTGCAGCTGCCCTAGAGGCTGGGTGTGGCTTCAAGGTAACCCTGCTTCTGTGTGCCTTAGTTTCACTCTCTATGTGGGAATTGTGTTTCAGTGAGCCCATCCCCCGCTTATGGGAACAAATTTCAGTGTTTTTTCTAGTTTTAAAGGGCTCTGCAGCATGCACATCACACTATGTTATAGTGTTTGGTGAACAGATAAGTTTTCAATTTTTTACGGAATTCCATGATTTCCGTTAGTGTTCGTAGCTCCTCTGGGAGGGAATTCCAGGTCATTGGGGCTATGTGGGAAAAGGCTCTGTTATTTGTTGATTTATGGGCTCTTGTATAATCTTTCGGGATCTTTAATCTGTTCAATTGTCAGGGTTATGAAGAAGCTTTACTTCCTGCCACAGGAGGATTGCACCACCTGGTTCAATATGTCTCAGTTGGACATGTATGTCATTGCAGTCATGAAGCAGACCACCTTTCGGTGAAGCGTGGTGCAGATATAAAAGACCACTTGGATTGCAGGAAGGAAGCTCTACTTAACAGTCAATTTTTGGCTTTCTCAGTTATTCTTCAGTTAACGGTGTAGGTGGGTCTGATGACTTGAGCTTTCCTTTAGTGGATTTATTCACTCCCTCCAGATAATATCTCTGTCCTCCTGGAATTGTCAGCAATCTTTCTGACAGACACTATGCATGATCTAGTCCGCTTGGCAGCTCAGGATATTGCCTTCTTGAATGTGGTGTGATGCTGGCTGTGGTTTTGCCACTGGGCAGTAGACTTGGCCTCCAAGTCCTGGTTGTCCTGGCTTGCTTTTAAAGAGAAACTTTTATTTGGGGGGGGGGGGGGACTTGGAGAGGTTGGTTAAAACATTTGATGAGGATAGGCCTAAGGGGCCTGGGAAGCAAGCAGACCCATCTTCATCCTTGATGTCTGCTTATTATCCTCGTTCCCAATACCTGGAACCGCAAAGTTCCCAGGATTCCCATCGGTATTGCCCTAGAAAGCCCACCTATTCTAATTCTTCTGGTTTTCATTCCCAGACACAATCCCTTCATGGGATGCCTGTAGTGAGTGGCAGGCTATGCCTTTTCTGTCAGCAGTGGGCCTGGGTCACTGAGGATCACTGATTGCTAGACACCATACAGCATGGCTATGTTCTGGAATGCAGAGAGCCTATCCAAGATGCCTTTATCATGTCCTCATGTGGCACTGTTGCCAAATGGACAGCCGTTCATGCTACGCTGGAAAGATTGCTCAGTCTACAGGCTGTTGCCCCAGTCCTCTGCCATGCGGGGAAAGGGCCAGTATATCTATCTCATGGTACTGAAGAAGGATGGAACCTTCCATCCAATCCTCAACCTCATGGGGGTCAGTGACCACCTGCAAACCTTATACTTATGTATGGAGACTCTACGGTCAGTGATCCAGGCAGAGCAGTGAGGGGAATTTCTCATTGCTCTGGATCTGGCGGAGGCCTATTTCCATATTCCTATCCACAAGGATTAGCAGCACTTCCTCTGCTTTGCCATTCTTGGCTCTCATTTTGAGTTTGCTACGCTTCCCTTTGCTCTCTCCACTGCCCTGAAGAAATTCTCAAAGGTCATGGTGGTGGCTGCTGCACTGAGGCATGAAGGGATCTGTGTTAACTCACATCTGGATGACTGGTTAATCCAAGCCAGGTCACATTCAGAAGCATCTCGGAGTAGGCCCAAGTAGTACAGTTCCTGGAGAGTCTCAGCTGAGTGATCAACCATGGAAAGTCATTTGCAGCCTTCCCAGTCACTAGAAAAAGCTGGAAGTGGAGTTGAAAACTCATGTAGTCTCAGCTGGCAGTCTTCCACGTGCAGCAGGCTCCCAGAGTGTGGGATTACCTACAGATTTTTAGCTTGATGGCGGCATCAATCAAATAGTTCCTTGGGTGCGAGCTCATATGAAGGCACTGCAGAGGTCTTTGCTGTCTTGCTGGTCTCCTAATTCTCAGGATTTTGAGGTCAGGTTCCCCCTCACTCTTTTGCTGGTTTCCCGCTTGCATTGGTGGAGGCAGCCCCAGCATCTGAGGAAGGGCATATGCCATTGGACAATCATTTGTGGCTTCTCCTGTTGATGGATGTCAGTCTGTTTGGCTGGGAAGCCCATTGTGAGGGTCGAATGGCTCAGGGCTGTTGGAACAATCAGAAAGTGGCATGGCCCATCAGCTGTCTCGAGGCAAAGACCATTCATTTGGCCCTGATATATCTACAGCCCTTGGTCAAGGGCAGAACGGTCCAGGTGTTCTCAAACACCACGGCATGGCATCTGCCAACCAGCAAGGGGGCACAAAGAGAGCCAAAGTGGCCCTGGAGATGACTTTCTTGTTCTCCTGGGCAGAGTGTAACCTCCTAGCTCCCTTGGCCCAACATGTTGCAGACGTTGACAGTGTAGAGGTGGACTTTCTCAGTCACCAATCCCTCGATCCCAGGGAGTGAGAATTTGGCCGGCTGACATTTTGACAGATTCTGGACCCCTGAGGTCATCCAGAGATTGATCTGATGGCAACCCAGTCCAATGCCAAAGTGCACAGGTTCTTCAGTTGCTGCAGAGAGGCAGGCTCTGAGGGCATTGATGCCCTAGTTCAGCCCTGGCCAAAGCAGTGTCTGCTGTATGTGCTTCCTCCATGGTCACTCTTGGGGCATGCACTTTGCCAAATAGAGCGACATCCAGTCTGGGTTGTCCTGGTGACACCGGATTGGCCACCAAGACCATGGTTAAGAGATGTGATGTGGCTCCTGTTGGAGCCTTCACTGCGACTTCCTGCAACCCGGAGTCTGTTGCGAGAGGGGCCAGTCTATCTGAATGACCTTGCTCCCTACTCACTTATGGCTTAGCACTTGAGAGGTGACATTTAGCACATAAGGGCTATTCTTCGGCTGTGGTTTCCATGTTCCTAAAAGCAAGGAGAGGTTCTACTAGCCTTGACTATGTGCACATATGCTGTCTGTTTCACAGCTGGTGCTATGAGCATCAGGCTATTCCTAGTATGGTGGATTTGCCTTGCTTGCTGGCCTTTCTTCAGGACAGCCTTGAAGAGGGCCTCTCCCTTAGTTCCCTGAAAGTTTTATTTGGTAGCGTTGTCATGCTTCAGGGAACCAGTGACAGTGCATCCTATGTCCTCGCACCCAGATATGACTTGTTTCCTTCAGGGGGTATAACACTTTCATCCTTGCCTGCGATCAGTCATTCCCTCATGGGATCTCTGCTTATTTTTATTTTATTTCTAAGCATTTATATACTGCTTTTTCCAGAGATCAAAAGTGGTTTACATTAAACAATAAAGTTAATTACATGAAACAATTTCATTAACTATGTACAGAGAACAATAACTTGGGACTTTTAAGTCCAATTGTGAACTATGTACATTGAACAAAGAACTTAGGTCTAGAATTGAATTTGATTGGTGTGTGTGTGTGTGTGACTTCTATATGTGTGTGTAGAGAATGTTTAGTTTTCATGTTGTATTGCCTGGTCATGTGCTAGTCATCGGTATATGGTGGGTGCATTAGATGTTGTATTAGGTGGGGTCGGGGTTGGTGGATTCCAGTGGGTTTCCAAAATGCTTTTTGAAGAGGTGTGTTTTGAGTTCTTGTGGAATGCAGAGAGGTCTTTAATTGTTCTTAATTCATCTGGTAGTGCGTTCCAGAGTGGGAGGGCGATGTGTGAGAATGTTCTGTTGTTAGTGGCTCTAATGGATTTTCAGTAGTCCGGGGGAACTGCTAGTTTGTTCTGGTTTTATCCTCGCTTTAGTCTTGTCTCTACTTGTTTGTTGATGAGGGAGGTGAGGTGGGATGGGGCTATTTCCCTTATGAGTTTAAATGTAGTCATTAGTGTTTTGTAATGTATATGACTTTGGACTGGGAGGCAGTGTAAGTTATATAGTATAAGTCAGGGACGGCCTCTATAATGAGGCGAAGTGAGGCGGCTGCCTCATGCGGCAAAATCTTGAGGGTGGCAAAAAATGCCCCCAAAACAGCCGCCTCGCTTCGCCTTCATAGTAAAAAAAACAAAACAAGTGCACAAGTTGCTGCCGAGTCCGCTTCTCGGCAGCGACAAACTCACCCTCCTTTTCTGGCAACTGTGGCTCCCTGCCTCTTAGAGAACCGTGGCTGCGCTGTGATCTGCAGTTTTAAATAGAAAGGAAACTGGTGTGGAGCCTTTTCATCTCCGTGAAGGACCACGTGCAGCTTTGTCCCGCCCCCAAAGGAAGTTACATGTAACTTCCTTTGGGGGCGAGACAAAGTTACACAGGGTCAGTCCTTCACAGGCGCGGGAAGGTTCCGAGTCCACTCCGATTTCCTTTCTATTTAAAACTGAGGGAGACAGGAGGGCTCTGCCAGGGAGGCCGCGTGGCATTTCCTGCTGCCGCGGCCGTAGCGGCTTCAACTTCAGCAGCCAGGTTCTTTTTTTATTTTTTTTATTTCCTGGGGGGTGGGGTGGGGGTTAGGATTGGCTATGGGGGGGGGTCTAGGAATGGAAATGGGCTGATGGGGGTTTAGGACTGGAGGTGGGCTGATGGGGGGTGTTTAGGACTGGTAATGGGCTATGGGGGGCTAGGACTGGAAATGGGCTGATGGGGGGTGCTTAGGACTGGAAATGGGCTGATGGGGGGGATAGGACTGGAAATTGGCTGATGGGGGTTTAGAACTGGAAATGGGCTGATGGGGGGTTAGAACTGTAAGTGGGCTGATGGGGGGTGCTTAGGACTGGAAATTGGCTGATGGGAGGTGTTAGAACTGGAAGTGGGCTGATGGGAGGTGTTTAGGACTGGTAATGGGCTATGGGGGGCTAGGACTGGTAATTGGCTATGGGGGGTTTAGGACTGGAAATGGGCTGATGGGAGTTTAGAACTGGAAATGGGCTGACGGGGGGTTAGAACTGTACGTGGTCTGATGGGGGTGTTTAGGACTGGTAATGGGCTATAGGGGGCTAGGACTGGAAATGGGCTGATGGGGGGTTAGGACTGGAGGTGGGCTGATGGGGGTGTTTGGACTGGTAATGGGCTATGGGGGGGCTAGGACTGGAGGGCTGATGGGGGTTTAGGACTGGAAATGGGCTGATGGGGGGTTAGAACTGGAAGTGGGCTGATAGGAGGTGTTTAGGACTGGTAATGGGCTATGGGGGGCTAGGACTGGAAATGGGCTTATGGGGGGTTAGGACTGGAAATGGGCTTATGGGGGGTTTAGGACTGGTAATTTATTTTTTTTATTTATTTACGTTTCTTATATACCGCGCTATTACAATCAGTTGAACAAAACATACTACAAAGTGACATGTCACAATGTGTATACAATGAACAGGGGTAGCAGAACAGGGACGCAACCGGGGGAACTATTTACATATTATAAAACTCTGCGAGAGACATACATGGTTCGTTTGCCAGAGGGTGTGTAAGTGGGACATGGAGGGGGGGCAGGAGGGGCTGGTTAACCATTCTCTATGGGGGGCGAGGCTATGAGGCAGTCAGGGTAGGAGGGTGGGGATATGGGGCGGTCAGGGTAGTAGGGTAGGGTAATGGCTGTGTGTTTTCCAGATGTGATCTCAGGGTAATGTTTTAGGAACAGGTGATGTTTGAGAGCTTTTCTGAATAATGTTAGGTTTGTGATGGCACGGATTTCGGGTGGGAGGGCGTTCCAGGCTCTAGGTGCGAATAAGGAGAATGCCCTGCTGGCTGTCATCTTTGTGCATTTCATCATCAGCTTAGGGACTTCAAGTGTGTACATCAAAGTAGACCTCCTGCTCCTGTTGACTGGTGTGCTGTGGATAAGTTTACTGATGGGTGTGGGAGGTTGGTTCTTTAGGGCCTTGAATGTCAGGACTAGAGTCTTGTAGTGGCTTCTCGCCTGCAGGGGTAGCCAGTGTAGGTTCTTCAGGACTGGCGTTATGTGGTCCGACCTTGATGCTCCTACAAGTACCCTCGCCACTGAGTTCATGGCAAGGCGGAGAGGGCTTAGAGTTGACTGTGGAAGTCCGTGGAGGATGATATTGGCAAAGTCCAGATGTGGGATAAACAAAGCTTGGAAGATTGAACGGTAATCGGTAAGGTCAAGGAGAGGGCGGAGATGGCGTAGTGTTCGGATCTTGTGGTATATTGCTTTCGTGGTGTTTTTGATGTGTGCTGACATGTCGAGTCGATGATCGAGGGTGATGCCAAGATAGCGAATGATGGATTTGGTCTTCAGTTCAGCGTTGTTGACTTGTAATGAGGAAGATGGCGTAAACTTCTGATTTCTCGTGACGAATAGGATGTCGGTTTTGCTGTGGTTAATACGTAGGTTTTGTGTGAGGAGCCAGTCTGCTACAGCTTCAAAGCATCTTAGTACTGGTGAGAAGTCTGGTTGATCAATGTTGAAGGGTGTGTAAATCAGGATGTCGTCTGCATAGGCCAGACAATGGACACCGAAAGAGAGAATCAGAGCACAGATTGGCTGCATGTAAATGTTAAACATTAATGCAGATAGGGCTGATCCCTGAGGTACACCTTGCTTCAATAGAAATGGTTCTGAAGTGGCAGAACCTGCTCTAACTTGTTGCCATCTGTCGCATAAATAAGATTTGCACCAGGCTAGGGCTGAGCCTTGTATCCCTTTATCTTTGAGGCGAAGTAATAGAGTCTCATGGTTCACCGAGTCAAAGGCGGCTGCGATGTCCATAAAGATGAGGACATATCCTTGGTGGATGTTGTCAAGACCTGTGATTAGGCTGTTAAAGAGGGTTGTGAGGATGGTGTCAACACCATGGGCTTCTCTAAAACCATGCTGGGAAGGATCAAGTGGTGCTTCGGTATCGACATGCTGTTGAATTTGTCGTTGAACTACCTTCTCAATGATTTTGGCTAACAGGGGGATGCTCGAAATTGGTCTGAAGGATTCGACTTTAGATGGGTCGAGTCTGCTATTTTTCAACAGTGGGCGGATTGAAGTATACTTTAGGCTCTGTGGGAAGGATCCTTTTGAGAAGGATTGGTTCAAGATTCTACTTATGGTTGGGCTGAGGTCATGGCGCAGCTCTTTAATCCAACTGGCTGGACAAGGATCATTGGGAGCAGTGGTGAGGTTGATAGAAGAGATGATATCTTCAATCTCTTTGTTGGATACCTCAAAGAATTTCAGCAGGGAGGCTGGCTGGGAGGTCACATGCGGGGTGGAGAGGGGAAAGTTGGTAGATTTCATGTTAGTCTGGATCATCTTTGATTGAAGATAGTTGGAATAGTCCTGCGGGTGAGGCATGGGTGGTTGAGCTAGTGCTGGATCACCTGTTAGGGACTTTACAATACTGAATAGGTCATGAGGTTTGTTCATTGAGCGCTTCAGTATCTCTGAATGGTATTGCTTTCTTGTTTCCATCATTTTTGTTCGGTGACTTTGTAGATGTGAGGAGTATGCACAAAGTGCTTCGGGGGTCCGGGTGTGGTGCCATTGTCTCTCGAGCCTGCGTAGGTGGAGAAGCGACGCTCGCAGGTCTTGGAAGTACCATGTTGCGTGTTCACGTTTCGTTGCTTTCTTGCTAGTGGATGGGAGGCAAGCGGCGGCTCTGAGAGCGTCATCCCAGTTGGATACCAGTACGTCTGGGTCGAGGGATGCGTTGGTGAGGAGAGGAAGGATCAGCTCAAGAGCTTCATTCTTGACGAGGGGCCGAAAGCGTGATAAGGTTCTGGGAGGCGTACAAGCTTTATTGCTGTTATTGCTGAGGTGGTTGGTTGGTATGTGGAATAGGAGAAGGTTGTGATCAGACCAAGGTACTGGTGTTATGGATATCAAAAGGCTTCGAGTTGAGTCGACAGCAATTTGAGGAGTGAAGACCAGGTCAAGTATACCCCCCTTACTACGGGTGGGAGAGTTGATGAGTTGCTCGTAGCCCAAGTCGTTCATTGCATCGAGGAAGGCTGATGCATGTGTATCTTGTAGGGAAGGCAGGTTAAAATCTCCCATTAGCCAATTTAGACAGCGTGGGTTAGTTGAGTTGCAGGCGAGGTCTATTATTGATGATAGGTTGTCTGGTGATGGTGTTGGCGCTCGGTAAAGTAGGTTGATTGTACAGTGCTCATTTGATATGGAGAGCATGTCCAGGTGGGTTGTGCTAGTAGTGTTGCTTAGTTTAAATTGGAGTTCAGATCTGGCAAGAATGAGTGTGCCGCCACCCTTCTGGTTGGTTCTGTGGCAGGCATAAAGGGAGAATCCTAGTGGTGACATCTGGTTGGTGAGAACGTTATCGCAGTCGGATAGCCAAGTCTCGGTTATCATCAGAATATCAAGGTTATGGTGGGTTATCATGTCGTTGACTACCGGCTATGGGGGGCTAGGACTGGAAATGGGCTGATGGGGAGGTTTAGGACTGGTAATGGGCTATAGGGGGCTAGGACTGGAAATGGGCTGATGGGGAGGTTTAGGACTGGTAATGGGCTAAGGGGGAGGGGAGGCCAGGACTGGAAATGGGCTGATGGGGGGGTTAGAACTGGAAGTGGGCTGATGGGGGGGTTTAGGACTGGTAATAGGCTATGTGGGGCTAGGACTGGAAATGGGCTGATGGGGGGGGGGCTAGGACTGGTAATGGGCTATAGGGGGCTAGGACTGGAAATGGGCTGATGGGGAGTTTAGGACTGGTAATGGGATAAGGGGGGAGGCTAGGACTGGAAATGGGCTGATGGGGGGGTTAGAAGTGGAAGTGGGCTGATGGGGGGTTTAGGACTGGTAATAGGCTATGTGGGGCTAGGACAGGAAATGGGCTGATGGGGGGGTTAGAACTGGAAGTGGGCTGATGGGGGGGTTTAGGACTGGTAATAGACTATGTGGAGCTAGGACTGGAAATGGGCTGATGGGGAGGTTTAGGATTAGTAATGGGCTATGGGGGGGCTAGGACCGGTAATGGGCTATGGGGGCTAGGATTAGTAATGGGTTATGGGGGGCTAGGACTGGAAATGGGCTGATGGGGGGGGGGAGTTAGGACTGGTAATGGACTGATGGGGGGGGGGTTAGGACTGGTAATGGGCTACAGGGGGGGCTAGGACTGGAAATGGGCTGATGGGGGGTAGGACTGGAGGTGGGCTGATTAGGGGTGTTTAGGACTGGTAATGGGCTATGGGGGGGTTAGGACTGGAAGTGGGCTGATAAGGGGGATAGGACTGGAAATGGGCTAATGGGGGAGGGGAGGAGAGTGCTGCTGGCTCTGGAAGAAAAACTAGGGGCTAGGGCTACAAATGGGCTAATGTGGGAGGATGGTAGAATGGGACTGGAAGGGAACGGATAATGGGAGGGTCTGCCAGGGGAAGGAGGGGGCACGAAAGGAGCTGACACGGGGAAGGAGGGGCTGGAAAGGAGCTGACACCTGGGGTGTACTGAAGGGGGACTGAAAGGGAGCTGACACTTGGGGATGGGAGTGGTAGGTGGCTGGGTAATGGGGAGGAGGCTGGAAGGGAGCTGACATGCAAATTGCACTGGAAGAGGTAAGGGCAGAGGGTAGGGTGACTGGAAGGGAGCTGACTGCGGGGGTGGCACTGAGTGGACGTGAGCTAATATCTGGGATGGTATTTGGACTAGAAGGGGCTGGACAGTGGGGAAGGAAGGAGACTGGAAGGGAATGGACACCAGTTGCAGTCGTGGGAATGCAAGGCAGTTGACATTGGAAGGTACTGGGAGGGAAGGACTGGAAAGGGTGCTGATACTGGGGAGGGTTACTGGAACTGGAAATGGGCTGATGGAAGGAAGTGAAGAAAACAAAAGAAGAGATAAGAAATGGTAGATGGACCATAGACCACAGAAAGACATTTAAGAGAAGACAGGAAAGCAGAAGCCTCAGATCGGGACCAGCATGATCAGAGAATAAAATGGTCAGACAACAAAGGCAAAAAAAATAATTGTTTAATTTTATTGATTGGACTTTGTGCTATTTTTATATTTTACACAGTATTGGGGAACTGCATCTCTTATTTATCTGATGTTGCACTGCATGTGGACTCTGGCTTCTTGGGGTTTCAATTTAAATTTAGTCTACATATTATTATTTTTACTTTAGATTGTGGTTACTTATTCTGTACTTGGTGAGGGTCGATGTTGCGAGTGTGTGACTGAGTACAGGTGTTCTGTTAACATAAAGATCTATACTGTACTCTAGTAATATGACTTGTTCAGCTTTTCAAATAGGTGTATGGATGTTCCAGGGCCCACTGTAGTATTTACAGTGACACCTTTTTTGGATGGGCTCCTTATGTGAGTTTTGGAAGTTTGTGCTGATATGGTATAGTATGGTAGGTTTGCTCTTTGTTCTAGGATTTTGTATTTGTTCACAATATGCCTGGTACTGGAGAATAGTGGTTGCTGTTGTTGTTAGTGAGATGAGCAGAATCAGATTTTTTTTAAAAATATTGAGTTCCGTGGGTGAATGTCCTGGTTCTGCTCTGCACCTACTGTGGATGCAAAATATATGTTGTAAAAGAAAAAGCAAGAACCATAACACAGTTTATAACAACAAAATAAAAATGAGTTATAATTTAGTTTTATAAACTGTGCTGTTAGTTCTTGCTGTCTTTTAGTTCCGTGGTGTGCAAATTGGTGTGCAAATGGGACCGTACCTAGCCCTGTGCAAGCGGTGCAGCCACACAGGGCGGAAAGGCTTGGGAGGCATATTTCGGTTGTCTGCTGCCGCCCTGGCAGGACAATAGCAGGCAGCCGAAATGCGCTCCCCAAGCCTTTTCGCAGCACTTTAAGCAATGCTGGTCCCTCCCTCCTCCGACTCGATGTTAAGGAGGGACAGATCTGCTTAAAGTGCCGGTGACTTTCAGGTTGGGCGCACAACTCTCAACCCACAGAAAAGCAGTCCTGACAAGAATGAAACAATTCCACGCTGATACACTCAAAAGATCCCTAAATAAACCACGGGATCTTTTCAACTTAGTCAAATCCCTATCGAAGGAACCATCACCATGTCCTCCTGAGGAGATCCATCCACAAGCCTTCACTGACCATCTACAATCAAAACTATTACAAACAAACAAAATCGCTGCCTTCAAGCCTCAAGACACCACCTGCCTAAACTACCTCTCAATGTTCTCCACACCACCCAAGAAACATGTGGAAGATACCATTGCGGCCATCAACACCACCACTGCTCATACTGACCCTTGTCCAGCCTATTGGATAAAGAATTTACATAGTGATATCAGTCCATTAATCACAAGAATGATAAACCTATCATTCACAACAGGATCCTTCCCCTCAGCACTCAAACAAACTTCAATCAGACCTCTTCTAAAAAAACCCAAGTTTGACCCTAGTAAAGTGGAATCATACAGACCCATAGCTAGCATACCATTTCTAGCTAAGATATTTGAAAAGGAAGCACAACGACAAATACAAGACCACATCGATACTGCATCCCCACTAGACCCCCATCAACATGGTTTCAGGGAGTTCCATGGCGTGGAAACCCTTCTTATCTCCCTTCTCAATAACATTCACATGTGTTGACAACATCCACCAAGGTTGTGTACTTATCTTCATAGACATAGCTGCAGCCTTCGACTCGGTACACCACGGCCTGCTCATAGAACGCCTAAAAGAAAAGGGCATTAACGGCCTCACCCTTGATTGGTGCAGATCTTACCTTGAAGGAAGATGGCAGCAGATAAGATCAAGATCAACAACATCAGAGCCTTTCCACCAAAATCAGGGCGTTCCACAAGGCTCATCATCATCATCTCTCATGTTTAACATTTACGTACAACCTGTCTGTAACATCATCAGATCTTTCAATGTTCAATGTCAGATATACGCCGATGAAATCCTTCTCTACATGACATTCTCCACAAAGCAAATGGACCTCTCACCTCTCATTGAATGTTTTGATGCAGTGTCCGAATGGTTTCTATCTCAAAACCTCCGTATTCAACATAAGAAAACGGAGGTACTCTTCATCGCAAAAAATCCGAATTTTACCCCACCACCTCATATAAAAGTGAGAGAAGCTGAACTCCAAACGAAATCTACAATTCGATACTTAGGAATCACATTAGACCAACGTTTGGACATGAAACTACACATATCCTACATTGTCAGAGCGGTATATTTCAAGATACGGACACTCAAACACCTCCGATCCTTATTGGACCCAAGTGATTTCCGGACTGTATACCAAGCTCTTATCCTTCCCCATTTTGATTTCGCCAATGCCATTCTCCAAGGTCTCCCACAGTCTACAATGAATCCTCTACAACTTGCCATGAACGCCGCTGCTAGAGTTCTATCTGGAGCATTGAGGTTTGACCACATTACGCCCATCTTAATGCAGCTCCACTGGCTTCCAACACACGGAAGAATACTATTCAAGACTCTGATACTTACCTTTAAAGCCATCAACGGCATAACTGCTTCATCACTAGTTAATCTAGTCCAGCCCACTCCGCCTAACAGATCCAGAAGATCCATATCAGTAAACACTCTAATCATCCCAAGTGCATCAACAAAATGCACACTAACAACGTCAAACAGGGCTTTCAGTCTTTATGCTCCCAAATGTTGGAACACATTACCACCAGGAATCCGAGCCATTACCGATCTCACACAATTCAGGAAGGCTCTCAAACACTACTTATTTATACAACATTACCAGATCAACCATACTCCACCATAGCCACACCTCTTCCTTTAGAAACCTTTGTATCACAGTCCCTATTCTTAATATCTATCCATAGGTGGTTCATAATCCATTCTCAGAAGCTTACTGTTACATATGTAAATAGTTGATGTGCATGTTTCCCCTAAGTTATCCAAGTTGTATTTCCCTGTTCTCTGTAAAACATAACATTTGTTTCATTATTGTTCGTTACATGTAAACCGCGCTGATACTAAATAGTGCGAAATATAAGAAACTAAAATAAATAAATAAAATGTCCCCCTTCTCCTCCCCATACCTCCATCCAGCGCTGCCTGCTCTTTCCCTGCTGCTGGCGCCTCCATGAAAAAAAAACAGAGGGCAGCAGCAGCAGGGAAAGAGCAGGCAGCGCTGGAGGGCGGTATGGGGGGAGAGGGGGGCGTGCGCCTGAGCTGCAAGTCTCACAGGGTGTGATTGCAGCTCGGTACGGCCCTGTGTGCAAACATCTTGCATTTCCTCCATATAATCTAATCAGCTTTTTGGTTTGGTCCAGTCTCTGATTGGATTTCTGAAAAAGCCCCGCCCCATCTAAGTTGTGTGGGGGCGGGGTGCGCCTTTTCATACTTCGCCTCAGGCAGCAGTTTGCCTTGAGCCGCCCCTGGTATAGGTGTAATGTGTTCAGAAATGTTGGCCCTCCATGCTATTCGCGCAATATGCTGCACCATCTGGGGTTGTTTTAGGGCTTGTTTGGATAAAGCCTTGAGGGCGCTGTTACAAAAGTCGAAGTGTGGCGTGATTAACACTTGGTAGACTGATCTGAAGTGGGACTGGTTATTTATTTTTTATTTTATTTTATTTAGTATACATTTGTATACCGCTACTTCCAGCGATCAGCAGCGGTTTTTTGATTACAGATTGGAAATTGTCAAATCATGACAGGAAATTTTGAGGTATAAACACATTGATTAGACAGGAAAGCACAGCACACAGAGAACTATTTTACAGGGAACATGGGCTATGGAGGGTTTAAGTGGCTTGCCCAAGACCACAAGGAGCACCTGTGGGACTAGAAACCCCAGTCCTTCCGGCCCAAGGTTGCTGTCCTCTAGTGGGATTTGAACCCCCGACCTTCCGGCCTGAAGTACCTTGCCCCAACCACTAGGCCACTCCTCCACTCCACCCTATTTTACCTGTTATACCTGCTTAATGCATACCCAAGTTTAATTTTCCTGTTTAATGTATACCCAAGTTATTATACCTGTTTCACTGTAAGCACAAATCACGAAATTGAGATGTGCAACTCTTATGTTCATTGTAAACCGCACTGATGTCGAATAGCGCGGTATAAAAGAGACTGCAGATAAATAAATAAAAATAAATAGTGTTCGGAGCTGTTGTAGCATTTTGAGTTTATAGTAGATTTTTTTTGTTGTGAGTTTTGTGTGTGTGAACATACTGAAGGTCTGATCTAAGGTGACCCCAAGGTATTTTACTTCATTTTTAACCAAGATGTCAGTCCCACTAACTCTGGCATTTAGAGATGGGGCGAAATCTTGGTTCCTAGTTATGTTTTGCTAAAATTGATCTGGAGGTTATGATTGTTGAGCTATTTTGATGTTTCGTTGAAACATTCTGTAATGTGGTGCGGGATGGAGTTTGTGATGTTAACTGGTAGATATAACATTATATCCTTCTCATAAATGTGGTATCCTACGTTGAATTTTTTTAAAGATGGTGCAGATGGGCTAGAGGTATATGTTGAAAAGGAGGGCCCAAATGGCGGATCCTTGAGGTAGGCCTTGTTTTTGTTTATAAGGTTTGGATGTGTGTTGTCCATTTTTAACCTGCTGGGTTCTGTCAGACAGTTATGACTGGAAACACTGGAGTACTGTTCCTTTTATTCCTATTTATTGTAGTCTGCTGATCATTATGGGGTGGTTAATGCTGTCGAATGCAGCTGTGATGTCCAGGAATATCAGGATGAATGCTTGTCTGGTGTTATCTATACCACGTATCAGTTTGTTCGGTAGAACAAGCAAGAGAGTTTCGATGCTGTGGTGTGGCCTGAAGCCATATTGGTGTTCATCTAGGGGAGCATTGGTATCAATATGGTCTTGCAGTTGAATATGGACTATTTTTTCAATTACTTTAGCCATGAATGGGAGGCTTGAAATTGGTCTATATGATGGGGGGTTGTTTTTATCCAGGGAATTGTTTTTCAGGATAGGGCGGATCATGGTGTGTTTTAGTGTTGAGGGCATACACCTTTGATTCAGTAATGAGTTAATAATTGGGAGCATGAAGGGGGAAAGTTCTGCTTTTGTTGCCTTTATGCAGATGACTGGATATGGGTCAAAGCTTGATGTTGTAGTATTAATTTTGGATATTGCCCATGTTCCCTGTAAAATAGTTATCTCCAAGTTATAATGCCCTGTTCAATGTAATTTCAGTTTGTTCAATTTAAACTGCACTGATGCAGAATAGCACGGTATATAAGAGAATGTAAATAAATAAAAATAAATAAATAAATATTATGTTACTGAGGGCATCTTTCTTGATCTGTGAGAATGATGACCAGGTGAACAGTGGTATAGGGTTGGCATCATTGGAGGGTAGTTGAATCTATAGCTAACATCGGTGCAGAGTTAGCATCATGGGGGGGGGGGAGTTGAATCTATAGCTTGTAGCTTTAGTTTTCCCTTATGGAAGTTAGCCAGGATTTAGGGTTCAATAGTGGGATTATTTATGTCATCATTTTTAATATTGTGGGTAAGAGGTTTTAGGATTTCAAGCAATTCTCTGGGGCGTTTGATGGATTTTGTGAGTGAGTATGTTAGAGTAATACTCCTTGTTATCAATGGAATGTTTGTAGTGTTGTAATGTATTCATGTAGAGGGATCAGAGATTGGTGGACTTTGTTAACCTCCATTTACGTTCAGTCTTCCGCAGTGTGGTCTTTATCTTTTTTAGGTCTAGGGTGAACCATGCTGCTTGGTGTTTGTTCTTCATTGGTCGTGGGGTTTTTGCAGTGGCGGAATTTTCTGTGGCATCATTCCAGTTGACTATTGCATCTTCTAAGTCTGTTAGATTAGGGTTTAGTTGTTGGAGTGTTTGATTTATGAAACTATTCTTTTCAAATAGCTTGCATCTTCTAGATGGGATGTCCAATGTGATTGTTGGTGATGTAGGGGTTTGGGATGGTAGTTGGAATTTTATTAAATGATGGCCGGACCATGGGACTGTTGAGTTTGTGTTGGGGAGGGTTGGAAGTGTTTGCAAGTTTCATTGGGTATGAAAACTAGGTCTAGAATATTAACTCCATTGCGCATGGGAACATCTACTATTTGGTGGTAGTCCATGTAAGTCATGGAATTTAGGAAAGCTGTAGCGTAGGTATTGTTTAATAAGGCTAAATAGAAGTCTTCTGAAAGGATTAAGGGTTTTTTATTTGATGAGGAGCATACCATTTCAGTGAGGATATCTAGGTTGTCAGGGTTTGTATTTGGGGGTCTATATATTAGACAAAAGGAGAGATATCTACTCTCGATTGTGAGGATGTCTATATCTTCCACATTGTTAGAAGTGAGGATGCCTTTGAGCCCCTGAAATGGGTCATGCTTAAAGATATGTCCCTTAAGGCTATCTTTTTGATTGTGTCTGCTTGGCGAAATATATCTCCAAGATGCAGGCATTGTAGTGCTGTGATCCTTACTTGTCATTCTCAGAGGCAGCCTTGTAAATTCGGCCTGTCCTCTTCTTGCCCAAGGTGATGTCATCTTTTCATGATAAGCAGGTAGTCTGTTTACCCTCCTTTTCTAAGGAACAGTGCCAAGGGAAGGATAAAGACCTTTGCCTGGTGGATGTAAGGAGAGTGCTTCTCCGATATCTTAAGGTCACTAACTCCTTTTACAAGTCAGACTGTCTGTCTGTGCTGTTTGCAGACTAATGTAAGGGTTACGTGACTGCCAAGTCTACCCTGGTGTGCTGGATCAAGGAGGCCATTATCTCAGCATATCTGTTGCAGAACTGGCTGGTTCCAAAGGGTTTGCGTACATCCTCCACTTGGGCGCAGGCATCTTCCTGGGCGGAACATAGCTTGGTTGCCTCCTCACACAATTTGTTGTGCAGCAACATGGACATCCTTTTCTACATTTGTCAAGCATTACCACTTTCTTTATTTCTTTATGTATTTTATTTAGCAATGCTTATATACCGCTTTTCACTAGGTCAAAGTAGTGTACATTCAGGTACGGTGTATATTTTCCCTTGTCCCCAAAAGGCTCACAATCTGTTTTGCACCTGTGGCAACGGAGGATTAAATGACTTGCCCAAGGCCACAAGGAGCGCCTGTGGAACTAGAAACCCCAGTCCCTCCGGCCTGAGATTGCTGTCCTCCAGTGGGATTTGAACCTCTGGCTCAGATCCCTCGACCGATTTCTCAGATTGGGAATCCGATGGGGACACATCCCCAGAGACCGCACCCACCGGGATCTTCGGTCGGACCCCTTGCCGCCCGGTCTTTGCCGCCCAAGGACACCTCCTTTTTGGTATTTATTCGGGACATGGCTCGGGCCCTCAATGTGGTTCTTCAATATGAGGCCTCACCCAGGGAATCCCTCACCGTCCTGGTGCCGCCAATCCTCTCCCGGCTATTGCTCCACATGTGGGAGGCCCCGGCCTCGGTTCCCATTGTGAGCAAGCACCTTGACACAATGTACAAGGTGCAGTGAGGGCCAGGCTTCCGAAAGACCCAACTCCCACATACTTCGATGGTGGTGGAATCGGCCATGAGGAAGCAGAAGAGACCGAAGTCCCATTCATCGGACCCGCTGGGCCGAGAATCGAGAGCCCTTGATGCCCTGGGCTGCAAGGCCTAACAAGGTTCCATGCTCTTTAGTCACATCCAGGCATACCAACTATGTATCGGTATGTTCCTCCGTGACTTGGCAAAAGAACTGTGAGGTTTCTCCGCGGGCCTCGAGGGCGAGCCCCTCGACAGGTTACGCACCCTCTTGAAATCAGTGGCCAATTGCTCTAAGTATATCTCTCGAACCTCCTATGATGGCTTCGAGACATCGGCTCGGGTGGTGGCTGCAGGCATCAGAGCTTGCCACCAGGCTTGGCTCCAATCTTTGGATTTGGAGCAGTGGGTGCAGGAGAAGCTCCTGGACGTGCCCTGCCTCAGCGAACAACTTTTTGGTAAGCCGATGGAAGAGAAGGCGGCGGAAATCGAGACGGAGTTTGTCACGAGGACTTGTCTCACCAGCAAGAGCTCTGCTCTGCCTCGGAAGAAGCTGCCCACAAAACAAGCCCTTCTTCCCCAGGAAAGGTCTCCAGTATCACGGCTACCCGCTGTACCCGACTACTCCCACACTGACTACTCCGGCGCAGGGAAAGCCCAGCCAAAGTCATCGTAAACCAAAAGGGCCCGAAGGCCCACATGCCGGCTCCCCCGCAACCCTCTCAGGGGTTTTGACACCATCAGCATAGCCCCTCGCCCTCCGGTGATACAGCAGTTCATGGGGGGGATGCCTGTCCTGCTTCGCTCTGTCATGGGCGCTGAGCACCGTGGGCACTGATCACCTCGGACACCTGGGTCCTCCAGGTCATCCGGGAGGGCTATCGCTTCCACTTCGACAGGCTTCCACCCCCTTTCTCCCCGGCAGAACCACCTCAACTCCCTGCGCACCAGATTTTGCTGCAGCGGGAATTGCACTCTCTTTACCCAGTGGGCATTCAAGAAGGTCCCTCCCCACCTTCGAGGTTGGGGCTTTTATTCCCGGTACTTCCTCATCCCGAAAAAGATGGGGGGTCTGTGGCTAAACAAGTTCCTGGTACGGGAGAAATTCAAGATGTTCTCATGGTGTGCTGCTGCCCTTCCTCCGACAGGGTGACTGGCTATGCTTCTTGGATCTAAAGGACGCTTACGCCCATATCTTGATCCACCTCCAACACAGGCAGTATCTGCATTTCAGGGTGCAGGGAGAGAACTTCCAGTACAGGATGCTCCCCTTTGGTCTCGCATCCACCCCTCAGGTCTTCACGAAGTGCCTCGTCGTGGCTGCTGCTCACCTTCTGCGTCAGGGCGCACCAGTGTTCCCTTACTTGGATGACTGGCTCGTTATGGGCTCCTCAGTCGAGGAGGCCCGACAGGCGAGGTCACGCACTGTCCTCCTCTTGGAGAGGTTGGGGTTCTTGGTCAACTACCCAAAGTCTCACTTTCAGCCAACAAAGACTCTTGAGTTCATCGGGGCATGCCTCAAAACTCGGCAGGCCATGACCTTCTTGCCAGTGGATCGCTCCACCCGCCTCCAGGCTCTGGCCGCTTGCGTCTAAAGCGCTCGGCAGGTCACTGCTCAGTCCATGCTATGTCTCTTGGGCCACATGGCCTCGACCGTGCATGTAGTTCCTCACTCCCTCCTGCACATGCGGTCAGCCCAGTGGTGTCTCAGCTCTCAATGGAGCCAATCCATCGGACACCTCAGAGAATCAGTCAGGGTTCTCTCCGACCTCCGTTTGTCCCTAAACTGGTGGCAGAGCCCCCGCAACCTCCTGCGGGGATCACAGCACGATGTGGTTTTGACCACATATGCCTCCCTGCTAGTGTGGGGAGCCCATTGTGGCTTTCTCTGCATGCAGAGGCAGTGGTCACCTGTGGGGGCTCAACAGCAGATATATCTGCTTTAGCTCCGGGCCATCCAATGGGCCTTGAGGGCCTTCGAGGATGTCCTCAGTGGGAAGTCAGTCCTGGTGCAGACCGACATCGAGTAGCGATGTTTTACATCAAAAAGGAGGGGGGCACGGGGTCACGCTCCCTCTGCAGGGAAGCAGTCCTCATCCCTCAAGGCGACGTACCTCCCGGGTCAGGAGAATGGCCTGGCGGACAAGCTCAGCAGAATTCTTCACCCTCATGAGTGGTGCCTGGATCCCAGGATGGCAGGCTGGCTGTTCCTGCGCTGGGGAACTCCGGAAATGGACCTCTTCGCCAGCCCCCAGAACACTCAGCTCCCTCGCTTCTGCGGCCCAGTACCACACCCGGGCAGGGAGAGCCCTGATGCATTTCTGCTGGACTGGTCATCCAGCCTTCTATATGCATTCCCTCCTTTCCCCCTCATTGCGAGGAATCTGTTCAAAGCTCAGTGGGACAGGGCATCGCTGATTCTCGTGGCCTCGGCAGCCTTGGTTCCCACTCCTGCTCCGACTGTTGGTGGAGCCTCTGATTCCCCTTAGCTCTTCCAGGGACTTTCTGATGCAGGAGGAGGGTCGGGTGCTGCACCCGAACCTACCCTCCCTATCCCTCATGGCCTGGCGGCTGAACAGGTCTCTCTACCCTCTCTGGCCCTTCCGGAGGAGGTCGAGGAAATCCTCCTTGCCTCAAGGAAGGACTCCACTAGGCAGGTTTACGCCTTCTCGGAGCACCAGATCGACCCACTCATGCCCGGTTTGGTGGGTTCTACAGTACCTTCTCCACCTCTCAAGGGAAGGGCTGAAGTCGAACTCTGTTAGAGTTCATTTGAGTGCCATATCAGCTAATCAAAACCTCTCTCGGGGCAGCCACTAGTCTCCTGCTTCATATGGGGCCTTCTGTTATCTAAGCCGCCCATCCATCCCCCTCCAGCGGAGAGGGACTTGAACATGGTGCTCACGCAGCTCACTCGCTCACCCTTTGAGTTGATGGCAATGTGTTCGCTCCGGCACTTGTCTTGGGAGGTGGCCTTCCTGGTGGCGCTGAAGAATGAAGAATCTGTGGATTCAGGGTCCACGTCGAATACCTCAAAGGAATTGATTCTCATTTACGGCTTGTCCATGGAAAGGGCCAGTTTAAAAAAAAATAAAAAATTCTGAAGCGGTTATTGTAACCTTTCTCAGGGTCAGACCAAAGGTTCAATTCCTTTGCAGTTGTAAGTATATGACATCTGTTTGGCATCTGGTGTTCTTGCCGACAAGTCAGTTCTTCGACACTCTCCGTGCCAATCAGGGTAAGTCCTTACAGGACGACTTTGATACGGTCTGACGGCCAGCTGTTTAGGAGTCCAGCGGTTGGCTTTTGCCGGCTATAGAGGTGACTTGGATTTTATGTTGACGTGGTTCGTCTTCTAACAGCGGTCTCTAGGTTGCGCTCTTCTCACAGAGGGAGGTTCCGCTGTGGGATCTCCACTTTGTGCTGAGGGCCTTGACTGGTGATTCCTTCGACTCCTTGCTCCGAGCTTCAGACAAACATCTAACCTGTTTAACTTGAATCAAGTGGTGCCCTTACCGGTATTGGGTTCCGCAGAGGGAAGCTTTTCTGGCAGTAATTTTTGTCGTTTGAACATACTGAGAGTGTTGCAGCAATACTTAAAGGTCTCACAGGCCTTTCGTAAGTCTGTTCGGAGGTCTCCGTAAAGGGGAAGCGGCTGCTACAGCACCTATTTCCAGATGGGTCCTAGAAGCTGTTGTATCAGCTGGTATTTTGCAAGGTAGTCAGGCGCCAGGGGAGTTAAGGGCTCACTCTTCAAGAGCGTAAGTGCCGGCATGGGCAGAACACGGCTTGCTTTTGCTGGTGGAGATTTGCAGAGTGGCTACCTGGTCATCCTTTCATACCGTCAGCAGACACTGCCGCCTGAACGTTAGGCCAGCAAATGATGCTTGTTTCGGGTCGGCAGGGTTGTGATCCAGGGGGTAAAAGTCCCTCCCAATAATTACTGCTCTGATACATCCGAGAAGTAGAGGACTAAACTGGAGGACCGATAAGGAAATATAAATTACATTTACCTGGTAATTGTTGTTCCTTTAGGGACTCCAGTTTAGTCCTCATTCCCGCCCAGTGGGTGATCTTTTCAGAGTTTCTGTTTAAAAAAAAACAAAACAACAACTTTTGTTTTCTGGATTGCAGTGAGTATTTCTGTAGGACCTGGTTTACTTTCCTTCTCAATCGCTTTAAGGCAGGGGTCACCAACCTGCGGCCCGCGAGGTCCCTCCGTGCGGCCCACGAGACTCTACCCCGGTGCGGCCCGCCAAGGCAAACTCACCAACTCCTTCTTCTGCAGCCGCGGCTCCCTGCCTCTTAGGGAACCGCGGCTGTGCTTGTAAAATCATCGCGGAGCCCTTCCTGTCTTGACGGGCTCGTGCAGCATTGTCCCGCCTCCAAAGGAAGTGGTAAACAACTTCCTTTAGAGGCGGGACAATGCTGCACGGAGCCCGTCAAGACAGGAAGGGCTCCGCGATGATTTTACAAGCACAGCCGCGGTTCCCTAAGAGGCAGGGAGCCGCGGCTGCAGAAGAAGGGAGGGAGCTGACATGGAAAAATAAAAGTACAGGTATGAGCAGTTTTTTTTTTCGCGCGGGGGGGGGAGGGGGGTGCGGCCCGCGAGTCTGCCGGTAGTCGGCTGTGCGGCCCGCGGCCCTCTGGAGGTTGGTGACCCCTGCTTTAAGGGGTGGTACAGGGAAAGTAAAAGAATAAGAAAAATGAGAACGAAGAAAAAAAACACAGTTTCTTTTTTGGTTGAAGATTTGTTAATTTGGTTCTCCCTTATGGTTATGAATACAGTTGAAATTAAGTATAGCTATTTATTTGTTGCTCCTTTGAGTTTACTTTGTCAGTAGGTCACTGGGGCTGATGGGAGATACCAGCAGGCTACATCCAGTGATGTCACGATTTTGACATGCCCAGTCTCCAAGCTGCAGGAGGAGGTGCACAACCCAGAGGTAGAGGACTAAACTGTAGTCCCTAAAGGAACAACAACTACCAGGTAAGTGTAATTTCTATTTTCCGCATCCAATTCAAACTTCTCCTGCTGATCTATAAGTGCATTCACTCTGCAGTTCCTTACTGCCTTTCCTCTTATCTCTCCCTACACCCCTCCTCGGGAACTCTGCTCTTCTGGCAAATCGCTTCTATTTGTGCCCTTCTCTTCTATTGGTAACTCTCTATTGGAATGATCAGGGTAAACTGAAATAATATCTCTAGAAATGGCAATATTGAAAATGCAGCAATAGTCTTAACTGGGTGAAAGAAGCAACAACAATCTCGGCTGGGTCGTTCGATGTTCAAGAAGAGCAAAAAGCACCAAGTTTGTACTTAGTTTGAGAACATATGCAGAAATATGCTTCAGCAAATTGCACTCCAACACCAGGTGTTTTGCTTACTTGCTTCTTCAGGGAGTTTAACAATAATTGCTCAGTCAGATGTCTTTTATGTAAAACCAGCTGATGGCTAAAACGTTCCAGGTGTAATGAGCTGTTCCCCAGCAACTCTGTCTCCCTGAAGAAACCTTTTGTTATTCTTGAACATTGAACGACTCAGCCGAGATTGTTGCATTTTTCACCCAGTTAAGACTGTTACTGCATTTTAAGTATTGCCAATCGTAGAGATGTTATCTCAATTTGCCTTAATCATTCCAAGAGTTTTTTTCTAGACGCTGATGTATGAGCTGATCTCTTGACAGTCATATTGGTGTTATTATGAGGCAGCGTTAGAAACATAGAAATATGACGACAGAAAAAGACCACATGGCCTGTCTAGTCTGTCCTTCCATATCAACAACTACAACAGTCCCCTTTTATCCTTTAGAGATCCTCTGTGCTTGTCCCATGCTTTTTTTGAATTCAGTTACTATCCTCATCTCTACCACCTCCACTGGGAGACTATTCCATGGATCCACCACTCTTTCCGTAAAAAAATATTTCCGCATATCACTCCTGAATCTATCCCCCTTCACCCTCATCCCATGTCCCCTTGTAGCAGAACTTGCTTTTTTCCCCTTGTTTTATCCAAGTTCTTGTTCCTGTTATATGTAAAACCAAACAACCTGTTCTGGTATATTGTTATATTGTAAACCGCGCTGATCTCAAATAGTGCGGTATATAAGAGCCTGTAATAAATAAATAAATGAAAAGAGGCTCTCCCCCTGAACATTTATGCCATGGAGGTATTTAAACATCTCAATCATATCACCTCTATCCCGCCTTTCCTCTAAGGTGTACATATTAAGATTCTTAAGTCTGTCCTCATATGCTTTATAATGAAGACCACTAACCATTTTAGTAGCCACCCTCTGCACCGACTCCATCCTGTTCACATCCTTTTGAAGGTGCGGTCTCCAGAATTGCACACTATACTCCAAATGAGGTCGCACCAAAGACTTATACAGAGGCACTATCACCTCCTTTTTTCTGCTAGCCATTCCTCTCCATATGCACCCAAACATCCTTCTAGCTTTTGCCGTCGCCTTTTTTACCTGTTTAGCTACTTTAAGATTATCAGACACAACCACGCCTAGGTCCCACTCTTCTTTAGTGGACAAAAGTACTTCACCCTCTATACTATATTGCTCCCTTGGATTGCTGCAGCCCAAATGCATGACCTTACATTTTTTAACATTAAATCCCAGCTGCCAAATTCTAGACCATTCTTCAAGCTTAGCTAGATCCCTCCTCATGTTATCTACATCTTCCTGGGTGTCTACTCTATTGCAGATTTTGGTATCATCCGCAAAGAGGCAAACCTTACCCGACAGCCCTTCTGCTATATCACTAACAAAGATGTTTAAAAGAATCGGACCAAGGACAGATCCCTGGGGCACACCACGTTCCCTATGAGTTTTCAATCATTCAACTCTGGGAAATTACTGAGATCTTTTTCCTCTTGAGAATATCATCTCTCAAGTTTCTTTTATATTAGTGCTGATAGTCACAAGTACTGCTACAAAAATAATAATGGTCAGAGCTATCACAGAGCAAAATTTGTCAAAAACTGAAAAAAACTCTGTACGTTTAACCAAAAAGTATACTAGTATCAATAACACACTGATGTATTTAAGTAAGCATTTTCAAACAAACTAAGAACATTCATTTCAGGCAACTAGTAGGTCTCAGACTTAACGGGCAAAACATACTCCAGTCAGTGACAACTGCTCGAGCATAGCCCTTATTGCATCAACGACCTTTAGTATTTAGCTGCTCTGAAACAGGAAGAAAAGCATCCACTGACTCTTGAAACGCGATGAACTGCACAAACTCAAAACAGTTCAATCAACTCATGAATAAGAGAAAGTGGTCAGCTTAACTTAGCTTTTAACATTTGCTTGAAAAAGTGCTTGGCCATCGCCTTATCCCCAACGCTCTCACTCGCGCTATCTTGCGTTTCACCTGAGCTGGTTTCTTCAGGGGGTGGCTTAAACACTCATGGTAGTTTGATTGTAGACTATTCAAGCATTACCAACTGGAAGCATTACCAGAGAATAAAATGGTCAGACAACAAAGGTAGAAAAAATAAATTTTATTTAATTTTAGTGATTGGACTTTGTGCTATTTTTATATTTTACACAGTATTGGGGAACTGCATCTCTTATTTATCTGATGTTGCATTGTATGTGGACTCTGGCTTCTTGGGGTTTCAGTTTAAATTTTGACTACTGTCACGCCCTTAGCCCCTTACCTTGGTATGGGGGGCGTGGATTTGTTTTTGTCACTGTGGTGCTTCAACTTCTAGCCTTTTTCTAACTGGATGCCTTTACATGCATTCTGGGAAAGGTAGTTCAATTAGATATCACTTGGGCTCAGATGAAAAAAAAACACCTTCTTTGTAGTTGGGTTTGAGTGAGTGCAATTTATTCATTAGTACAAAATAAGACACACTAGGTTCACAGATCCACCTTTTAAAGATATTTTCATCCAGGAATTCTTGCAATTTATAACAGGATAACTTGAACGGAAACAAAACAGCTTTCCTCAGCCTTAATTAGCAACACCTGCCTTCAGCATAGCTTGCCGTGAAGATCAAAACAAACAGAAACTTTTAAACCAGGTTTCTTTTCCTGACCAGTCCAGAGCAAATACCTGGCTATCTTGTATGCTTAACTTCAGCACTTCATTCAAATAGTCCAATACATACAAGCAATAGAACTCTTTTCCAGGTTTTCTCAGCAGTTAAACAAACCAAAAGCATTTCTTAACTTCCTTCAGTTGAAACGGCATCAAAGGAGCTCTGCACTGCTCACAGCTGTTTCTCAAAAGACAATCAGGAAGCTTCAGCTTTTCACTGCGTAACACTTTTCCTGAGCTTAGAACTTTAAACAAGCAAACACAGCTCTCAGGGCTTTGGACACTGGAGGCTTCTCTTTACAGTTGACATTCCCCCTTTACCATTCTTAATTGGCAGACTGGCATGCAGAGCAAGCCATGTATGAGACCTCTTCACCACAAGGTAAATCTGACTCCCCCAATTCCATGGGTTCACTCTCTAGCTCAGATTCAGATAGCTTACTTGACTGCCTTCTACTGTGATTAAGGCTGTCTCTGGCAAATATGTATTGCTCCTTATTAGCTAAGCTTCTGGGACTCACCTTGATCCAAGCCGGTAATAGCTTCACTTCCCACATGCTCTGGCCACCATCTAGCACGTCCTGTTCTCCAATTAGTGCTTCTGGCTCTCACTGTTCCATTCCTTGAGTAGGCAAAACGTCTTCTCTCTCTTTCCCTCTGGTTAGCAGTTACCGCACTCTCTGGTCTCAGGAATCCTTCCAATTCCTCTCCATGTGTCCTGCTTGTCCCTCTTCGTCTTCCTCCTGCTGGACTCTCACCTCCTCCTCCAACTGACCTAACTGAGCTAAACTTAAACCCCTCAGGCTCCTGCTCCACCCTCTCCCCTCTCAGGTGGGAAAGATTAAACTCCCTCGTGGCAGCTGTGTGATTAGGGGATGCAGTGATGTAAGGGTTTCTTACCCTGGGCCTGTATTCCCTATCCTTTCCACCACTAGGGGCACTCTGTTCCTCATTGTAGCCAGGAATTACTGGCTTTCTAGGAGCAAATGGAGTTTTAAATCCTGGACCTTTTAAAATGGGTCCCTTTATTAAGGTAAATTCCTTCTTTTAGCCCTCTCTTCTAGGTCCTGATAAGCTTCCTTATCACATTACATATTTTTATTTTTACTTTAGATTGTGGTTACTATTCTGTACTTGGTGAGGGTCAATGTTGTAAGTGTGTGACTGAGGTCAGGTGTTCTGCTAACATGGAGTTTGTACATATACTTATACTGTACTGTAGTAATTTGACTTGTTCAGCTTTTCATATAGGTGTATGGATGTTCCAGGGCCCACTGTAGTATTTACAGTGACACTTTTTGTGGATGGGCTCTTTATGTGAGTTTTGTAAGTTTGTGCTGATATGGTATGGTATGGTATGGTAGGTTTGCTCTTTGTTGTAGGGTTTTATATTAGTTCACAATATGCCTGGTATTGGAGAATAGTGGTTGTTGTTGTTAGTGAGTTAATCAGAATTAGATTTTTTTTTTTAAATATTGAGTTCTGTGGGTGAATGTCCTGGTTCTGCTCTGCATCTACTGTAGATGCAAAATATATATTAAAAAAGAAAAAGCAAGAACCATAACGCAGTTTATAACAACAAAATAAAAATGAGTTATAATTTAGTTTTATAAACTGTGCTGTTGATTCTTGCTGTCTTTTAGTTCCTTGGTGTGCAAACAGGACCGCACCTAGCCCTGTGCAAGCAGTGCAGCCGCACAAGGCGCAAAGGCTTGGGGGGTGCATTTCGGCTGTCAGGACAATAGCAGGCAGCCGAAATGCACCCCCAAGCCTTTTCGCAGCACTTTAAGCAGGTCTGGTCCCTCCCTCCTCTGACAAGATGTCAGAGTAGGGAGGGACAGATCTGCTTAAAGTGCCGACACCTTTCAGATCGGGCGCATGCCCCCCTCCTCCTCCCCATACCTCCGTCCAGCGCTGCCTGCTCTTTCCCTGCGGCCGGCACTGCTGTGAAAAAAAACAGAGGGCGGCGGCAGCAGCAGCAGGGAAAGAGCAAACAGCTGGACGGTGGTATGGGGGGAGAGGGGGCATGCGCCCGAGCTGCAAGCTACACAGGGTGCGATTGCAGCTCGATATGGCCCTGTGTGCAAACATCTTGCATTTCCTCCATCTTTATTTTTTATTTATTTATTTATTTATTTAACTTCACTTATATACCGCGCTATTACATATCAGTGCTGTTTACAATAAACAACATATAATTAAATCGGCTTTTTGGTTTGGTTCAGTCTCTGATTGGATTTTTGAAAAAGCCCCACCCCCTCTAAGGGGGGGGGGGGGCGCCATCTCATTCTTCACCTCAGGCAGCAGATTGCCGTGAGCCGCCCGTTTCCAGGGACATTCTTTACTTCTAGAACTTACTTATGAGGTATGAAGTGGGCTTCCCCTAGCCCCCACTCCCCAACAGTTTGGTGTTGGTTTATGGGGGGGGGGGAGCAGGAATACAAGTTGATGCATTTCTCCATGGAAATTCCACTCCTCTTTCCCATCATCCTCATGCATCTCCTATCCCCATCCACTATTTCCTCTGTTCTTTCTGTTTCCCCCCATGCCTATCGTAATACTCATCTCCCTTCCAGATAGAGTGCTTGCTTTTTTCTTGGTTCTAATGTATGCTGCTGGTGTATACTCCTCCTGCTAGACAGCAATTATGTTAAGCCTCAGCAAGTGACATGAACTGAGAGGCAGTGGCATTTTTTTCTGGCAGGTCTGGGGGAGACTTGCAGGCTGCTGTTCAGGTACCAATATTCAGCTGATAGCGGCTTGAAAACTCTTGCCTCTGACTGCTGCTATTCTCCATCAGCATAATGTGTCATCTTTGTATGCATGAATACATGTGTCTCTTCCTACCTTTGCTTGAAAGTTATGCATACAAGTTTAAGTGCATGCACAGATGAAAAATAAATGGAAGGATGTAGTCAGACACATAATGACATAATGTATTCCAGTATCTATGGTAAAGAACACTTAAAATATTACAAGTACAAACTCAAGCATTCAGACACATTACCACTTGGAACCCTGCACTAATGATGTCTCCTCGAATGGTGATGAAATGTCTGCAATCAAACTATCAAGCTCGGAGAACAATCCAACATCATTACAGTTAAC
The DNA here is from genome assembly GCA_033557465.1 of Ichthyophis bannanicus. NCBI lineage: Eukaryota > Metazoa > Chordata > Amphibia > Gymnophiona > Ichthyophiidae > Ichthyophis > Ichthyophis bannanicus. The sequence continues at coordinate 371,647,365 of CM066031.1, forward strand.
TATTAAGAATTAAATGTAGAATAAATAGACAAACAACTTTCTAATTTGATACAACTAAAAAGTTAATATGAATTAATCTGGATTATATTAACTTTTGTAAAAATTGAATATCTTAGTCTATGTAAGAGTACTTGTTCAGAGTATGTATGAACTCAATATTTGTTTCCCACTTTGCATTTATAACCTTAGCTATAACAAAAGATATGAAATGTACACTTTCCTGAATTTATAGCATTTAAACTGAGTAAAACAATACTAAAATATAAATACTACAGTAATATGGATTTCTTTTTTATACTGAGAGTTTGATTATTGTTTTAGGGTGGTAATCAGACTGCTACTGTAATTGCATTATGCTCAATGAAAGATTTCAACTTGGCTCAAGAAACATGTCAATTGGCAATCAGAGATGTTGGAGGCCTTGATATACTCATTAACTTGCTTGATACTGAAGAAATCAAATGCAAAGTGAGTAGTTTTGTTTTAGTATGAGAAACTCTATACTATGAACACATACAGTATTTTGCTGTACTGAAAAATCTGTTTATTTTATGATAAAGTAGTTATAATTCAAAGATTAATGGAGAACTGTGGTATTTTTTTCTCTGCATCTACTTCTAATCCTGCTCCTTCCAAGTTGATAGTTCTGTTAAGGTAAACCTGTGGTACCTTCATTGATTTAAGTGGCATCATCTATGAGTTTTATGTGTCCTTTCTCAATGAATCTGTATCTGATTAAGGAGTCCACATATTTTAAATGAGGGAACTTTATATGCTCCATGGGGAGCAGGATAAGTCCTCGCATATGAGTGATATCATCAACAAGCCGCATGTGCGAATCTCTTCTAGACACTTTTAGAGTTGTTTTACCATACATGGGTGCAAGTTCCCACCTGCCACCACCATGCCTCATCTCTTAGTCTTCATTTATCCATGAAGCCCCAAGGATGTGTTTACATTTTTCCAGACCAAATTTTGGTGCGTAGTGTGCAGTGGCAGATGTGCCATTTATGGTGACTCAGGGCTTGACTCTGCATTCTAAGGGGCTTGTTTACAAAGCTGCGGTAGCGGTTCGCGATCGTTATCGGAGCCGCGATCCCATTGATTTCAATGGGGCCGCGGCTCCGATAACGACCGCGAACCGCTACCGCGGCTTTGTAAACAAGCCCCTAAGAGTGGTCTTTTCAGACTTTTCCCAATTTGAATTTTAATTCAGTGTGAAACGTCTTCAGTGAATCAATGTATTGTGACCCCTGAAGAAGGTGTGATATCACCAAAACATGCCCATGTAGGGTCTGGTTGTTGTGTTATTGACTGTTTTTCAAAAAAATAATCTGGTATTTCATCGCCTGTTTTGGGTTTTTCTGTATGTTGGTGGTGAGTTGCCTTTTTTGGTTGTGTTGTGTTTACATTTGGTCCATTTATTTTTGTTTATTTTGTACGTCCTCTCACAGCTACCACCGCAATGTGTTCCTTATCCTATTAGTGCCCTTAGGTAGTTTTTTCAGGGATTTTTAAGTTTCTATACTTTTTACCATGTTATTGCTATAGGTCACATTTAGGCCTCAGGTGCTTCAGATGGATTAATCTTTTCTGTCAAAATTGAGTCATTTGATTTTGCTGTGGCTCTTTTTCTGAGTGGAATGTCCCTCAAACTAGTCAGCGGGTTTAACCCTTTCCACTCAGCTGTCCCATCCCATGGGATGTTTACATTTTCCCATTCTGATCATTTGTCCCACCCTATGGGCAATAAAGCCATCTCCGTACTATGTAAACACTGAAAACCTGACTGACAGTCATGAAGCAATCCCTTACTATCAACATTAGCTGTCAACTGATTCTAAACTACCTTCTCAATAGCCTTTGATGAAAAAAAGGTAGGTTGGATACTGGTTTAAAATGTTCATGCTTTGAAGGATCAAACTATGGTTTCTTCAACAATGGACGAACGGCAGCCACTTTTAACTCCCTAGGTACAACCCCCTGACTCAAAGAATTATTTATCATCTACTGAAAGAACACACCAATCTCACTTATTATCATTCCTAACACACCAGCCAGACAAGGATCCAGCGGTGAGTAGGTTGAATATACTGACTTAAATACCAAGTCCACTTCTTCCAATGATAACTCCAAAATTCTCCCCCTCCCCCCCACCCGGCTTATCTCTACTAACAAACCTGTCAACTCTACCTGACTGTCTGCCCTACTCCTAAGACCCCTAATTTTCTCACAAAAATAATTAGCTAAGCAAACTGTAGCTACCTAGGTTGCAGAAACACATTGCTGATCACAAGCTGAACCCAAACGTTCACCAGAAAGCTTAAATGTCTCCTTTTTATGCTGAAAACTATTTTGAAGATGCTTGTCATAATAATTTTTTTTTGCAGCTAACAGTGCAGCTTTATATTCTCTGGTCCTAATTTATTTATTTTGTATACTGTGCTCTTTAGAATCAGTGTGGTTTACATGTATACTAACAGGTACTTTCTATTCCCTTGTCCCTGAAGGGCTCACAATCTAAGTGTACCTGAGGCAATGGAGGGTTAAGTGGCTTGCCCAAGGCCACAAGGAGTGTCCATGGGACTAGAGACCCCAGTCCCTCTGGCCTGAGGTTGCTTGTCTCCATGTGGGAATTGAACCCCTGGCCTTCCGGCCTGAGGTAACCTGTCCCAACCACTGAGCCACTCCTCCCTCTCTTATGTCTGCTTCACTACACTATCTTGTACCTTATGCCGTCACCTCTCTAATCTCCGGAGTTCTCACTTAAACTCCTAACACGTGCTAGTATACCATGGCGCACACCTATCTAACCGAAATTAACCACCTTCTCAGAGACTACATCGTAGTAAATCTCACATATCTGATGATTCCACACCTGAACTTTATCTATAATATCAACCAAAACGAAACCGCTCCTCCCTCTCCGAGGGCATGGATAGCAGACTCCAATTTTAAAACATCCAGATTGGCCACATCATTCACTACTTTATAATCAGACTTCTATCCAATTTTAAACACCAAATCACCCCACAACTAAATCAAAAGAGACCAACGAATGATCGGACCAGGGCACTGCTTTAACTACCCAGTAAGAAAGGTTCTGCTCGGCCCTAAATTCCCCTAATATAAAAACTAAATCCAAAATGTTACCCTATCATGGATAGGGGCAGACACATTTATATAAATCCCATGTCTTGCATGGTAAATTAAAAAAATCAGCCAATGCACCACTCCCTTCTCCCCCCACATTAAAAAATTAAAATCCCCGAAAACCAACCTGGGATAAGAAACCATCACTAGATGGAGCAAATACTCCAAAGCCCCTATAGGTGAATGCAGGGCCCGATACACTAATAGGAAGCCCAAACAGTTCACGGCCTCATATTTAATTATCAACCATTCCATGCCCTAGGGCTGCACAGTATTCACACTAAAGAATACATTTAACCACTACAGCCACTCCCCCACTTTTAGCATACTCATAACCATAAGAACATAAGATATCCCATACTGGGTCAGACCAAGGTCCATCAAGCCCAGTATTCTGTTTCCAACAGTGGCCAATCTAGGTTATATGTACCTAGCAGTTTCCCCAAGGGACACAGGTTCCACAATGCTTGTATTGGTTCAAGCATTGATATCCTGGGTCCCTTCTTAATAATGGTATATGGACCTTTCCTCCAGGAACTTGTCCAAACCTTTTTTAAACCCAGCTACACTAACAGCCTTTACTACATCCTCCGGTAACAAATTCCAGAGTTTGATTACACGTTGAGTGAAAAAATATTTTCTTTTATTAGTCTTAAATAGTTTACCCTGTAGCTTCATTGCATGTCCCCTAGTCTTTCTATATTCTGATAAGGTAAACAATCGATCTACGTTTACCCGTTCCACTCCGTTCATTAATTTATAGACTTCGATCATATCTCCCCTCAGCTGTCTCTTTTCCAGGTTAAAGAGCCTTAACCTTTTTAGACTTTCTTCATAGGAGTATCCTTCCATCCCCTTTACCATTTTGGAGGCTCTTCTCTGAACCTTTTCTAAAATCGCTATATCCTTTTTAAGATACGGCGACCAGAATTGCACACAATATTCAAGGTGCGGTCTCACCATGGAACGATATAGAGGCATTATAATATTCTTTTGTTTTATTTTCCATTCCTTTCCTTATCATACCTAGCATTCTACTTGCTCTCTTGGCCGCCGCTGCACACTGGGTCGAGGGTTTTAACATGGTATCCACAATGACGCCTACATCTTTTTTCCTGGGTGGTAGTTCCTAATGTGGAACCTTGCATCGTGTAACCATAGTTTGGGTTGTTTTTCCCTAGGTACATAACCTTGCACTTGTCCACATTAAATTTCATCTGCCATTTTGATGCCCAGTCTTCCAATTTATCAAGATCCTCTTGCAATTTTCCACAATCCTCTTGGGTTTTAACAACTTTAAATAGTTTTGTGTCATCTGCAAATTTGATAACCTCACTCGTTATTCCACTTTCCAGGTCATTTATAAATATGTCAAAAAGCAGCGGACCCAGCACAGATCCCTGGGGTACACCACTATTCACTTTTCTCCATTGGGAAAATTGGCCATTTAGCCCTACCCTCTGCTTTCTATCTTTTAACCAGTTCCTGATCCACAATAGTACACTGCCTCCTATCCCATGACTCTTTAGTTTTGTCAAAAGTCTCTCATGAGGGACCTTGTCAAAGGCTTTCTGAAAGTCCAGATACACAGTATCAACCGACTCACCTTTGTCCACCTGATTATTCACTCCTTCAAAAAAACATAACAGATTAGTAAGACAAGATCTTCCTTGTCTAAAGCCATGTTGGCTGTCTCCCATTAGGTCATGACTATCTACATGCTGAGTAATTTTATTCTTTATGATGGTTTCTACCATTTTTCCCGGTACTGACGTCAGGCTCACCGGTCTGTAGTTTCCCGGATCACCCCTGGAACCCTTTTTAAAAATTGGTGTTACATTGGCGATCCTCCAATCTTCAGGTATTAGAGATGATTTTAATGATAGTTCACAGATTACTGATAGCAGGTCTGCAATCTCATATTTCAGTTCTTTCAACACCCTTGGATGTATACCATCAGGCCCAGGTGATTTGCTACTCTTCAGTTTATCTAATAGTTGTAATACATCTTCCCGATGTATCGATATTTCCTTCAATTCTTCCGCACCTTTAAATACCACTTCAGTCATGGGTAACATCCCTACATCTACCTCACTAAAGACCGAAGCAAAGAATTCATTCAGTCTCTCCGCTATCACCTTGTCGCCTCTTAGTACTCCTTTAACCCCTTTATCATCTAATGGACCAGCTGACTCTCTCACAGATTTTTTGCTACGAATGTACTTGAAAAAGTCTTTACTTCGCGTTTTTGCTTCCACAGCAAGCTTCTTCTCAAATTCTCCCTTTGCCTGCCTTATCAATGCCTTGCATTTGACTTGCCAGTGCTTGTGCTGTTTCCAGGTTTCGTCGTTTGGCTCTTTTTTCCATTTCCTGAAAGATGCTTTTTTGGCAACAACAGCCTCTCTGACCTCACCTTTAAACCATGCTGGCAGTTTTTTGGACTTCCTTCCACTTTTCTTAAAGCGTGGAATACAGCTGGTCTGGGCTTCCAAGATAGTATTTTTCAACAACAGCCAAGCCTGATGTACGTCTTTAACCTTTGCAACTGCTCCTTTTAGTTTTTTCTTAACTGTTTTCCTCATTTTATCATAGTCTCCCTTTCGAAAGTTAAACGGTAGTACTGTGGATTTCCTTACTATCCCTCCTCCACTAATTAAATCAAAGGCAATCATGCTATGATAACTATTGCCAAGTGGCCCCAACAACCTTATCTCTTGCACTAGATCTGGTGTTCCACTAAGGACAAGGTCCAATATGGCTTCCCCTCTGGTCGGTTCGTGAACCAGCTGCTCCAAGAAGCAGTCATTTATTTCATATAGGAACTTTATCTCCCTAGCATGTCCTGACGTGACACTGACCCAGTCTATACCGGGGTAGTTGAAATCACCCATTATTATTACTGCGCTGTAACTTTTGTTAGCTTCCTTGATTTCTTTGAACATTTCATCATCCATTTGGTCATTCTGGCCAGGCAGTCGATAGTACACCCCCACTGCCATCGCCTTCCCCCTTTTACATGGAATTTCAATCCATATAGATTCTACAGCAGATTTTGTTTCCTGCAAAACTTTAATCCTTTCTGACTCAATGCCCTCTCTAACATAGAGAGCAACCCCTCCACCAATTTTATCAGCTCTATCATTACGATATAGTTTGTACCCAGGTATCACAGTGTCCCACTGGTTGTCCTCCTTCCACCATGTCTCTGATATTCCAATCATATCTAACCTTTCATTTAGTGCTATATATTCTAACTCTCCCATCTTATTTTTTAGACTTCTAGCATTTGCATACAAGCATTTTAGAGAATGTATTTTATTCATATTAATTTGGCTATTGTTAGACATGGGAAATTTGGGATCTTTAAGCTCTGTCTGCTCCATACTTGAGGGCATTTGGGCTAGTTTACTCTTTTGTGGAACCTCTCTGCTTTTGGTAGTATTCTTCAAAAATACATTCTTCCGAACCATCCGCTCTTGGGCGACTGTCGGCTTTCCCCTAATATCTAGTTTAAAAGCTGCTCTATCTCCTTTTTAAAGGTTAATGCCAGCAGCCTGGTTCCATCCCGGTTAAGGTGAAGCCCATCCCTTCGGAAGACCCCCTCCATTCCCCAGAATGTTCCCCAGTTCCTAACAAATCCAAAACCCTCATCTCTGCACCATTGTCTCATCCACGCATTGAGACTCCGGAGCTCTGCCTGCCTTTTGGGTCTTGCGCGTGGAACAGGAAGCATTTCGGAGAACGCTACCCTGGAAGTTCTGGATTTCAACTTCCTACCTAAAAGCCTAAATTTAGCCTCCAGAACCTCCCTACCACATTTTCCTATGTCATTGGTACCGACATGTACCAAGACAGCAGACTCCTCCCCAGCACTATCTAAGACCTTATCTAGGTGGCGCGTGAGGTCCGCTACCTTCGCACCAGGCAGGCATGTTACCAGGCGATCCTCACGTCCACCAGCCACCCAGCTATCTACATGCCTAATGATCGAATCACCAACTATAATGGCTGTCCTAACCCTTCCCTCATGGGCACATGGCCCTGGAGAGACTTCCTCAGTGCGAGACGGTTTTACATCACCTGGAGGACAGGTCCTAGTTACAGGATCACTTCTTGCCACACGAGAGTGATGCTCTCCTGTCACGTGACCTCTCTCCTCCATGGCAACAGGGATGCTGCCAGACTGGAGGTGGAACTTCAGGACTATATCCCTGTAGGTCTCGTCTATATACCTCTCTGTCTGTCTTATGCTTTCCAAGTCTGCTACTTTAGCCTCTAGAGAACGGACTCGTTCCCTGAGAGCAAAGAGCTCCTTGCACCTAGTGCACACGTAAGACCTCTCGCCAACTGGGAGAAAATCGTACATGTGACACTCAATGCAAAAGACTGGAAAGCCCCCATCCCGCTGCAGGACTGCTGTCTGCCACTTAATTTTAAGTTTGTGTTTAGATCTAAGTTGTTTACTTACTAAGGGTTGCTATGGATATTTATAGTAATAAAACTGTACCTAATTTGTGTAAAATACCTTGTTCACCTGAAGCTTAACTAATCTCAGGTCCTTAGTGTATGATTGATTTGGGTAACGAGCTTCACCTGAGAGCACCTCCTGCCTTTTAAGATGTGTAAGTACCTATAAAGCTATGATTATCCCAGGGGAGGGAGGGAGGGAAATAACACTTATTAAAAGAGGGCTGCTACACAGTACCCTGTCTTGTGCTGCTGAGGTAAGCTATATTCTGATTTGATTTAAATTATAGCTCTTAGCTGCTGCTAGGCTCTAACTTCTTATGAAATTTAAACTACAAGCTCTCTGCTGGGTTCTAAATTTAACCAGAAAGCTCTCTTCTGTTTTTTAAATTTAAGCTAAAAGTACTTTGCTGATGCTAGGCCCTGAGTGACTATTAAATGTAAACTACAAGCTCTCTGCTGGGTTCCAAATGTAACCAGAATGCTCTCTTCTGTGTTTTAAATTTAAACTAAAAGTACTTTGCTGTTACTAGGCCCTGAGTGACTATTAAATTTAAACTATAAGCTCTCTGCTGGGTATGAAATGTAACCAGAAAGTTCTCCTCTGTGTTTTAAATTTAAACTTAAACTGCTGCTACTAGACCCTGACTGATTTAACAAAAAATTGTGGGTTCACAGATTAATTAGCTTTAATACAAAGAATTCCTTTTAGAAAATTACCAGAAGTATATACTCACAGTTGCAGATCTCTCTCCAGATGTAACAGTCCCTTTTTCTAGTCCTTCAAGACTAAAAACTCTGGAAGAAAGCAGTATAACCAGATGGACACGACAGTTCCAAACTCAGTCCTGCTTCACTGAACCATGTCTCAGTTTGAAACAAACATCCAACCCACAGTCTGAGGAAAAGGATGTTACCAGTGATGTGCTGCTACTACTACTACTACTACTACTACTGGACATTTATATAGCGCTACCAGTTGTACGCAGCGCTGTACAGACATGTAAGAGACAGTCCCTGCTCGTCAGAGCTTACAATCTAGTCAAGACAAACACAAAGCTAAAATCAAATCAGGACAAACACAGCACTTACAATCTAGTCAAGACAAAACACAGAAGTCAAGATCTGAAGGCAACAGTGAAGAGGTGGGTTTCAACCTGGATTTGAAGAGGGCTAGGGAGGCTGCCTGGCGCACAGATGCAGGTAGCTTGTTCCAGGCATAATGTGCAGCAAGGTGAAAGGAGCGAAGTCTGGAGTTAGCAGTAGGAGAGCAGGGCATAGATAGAAGTAGTTTGTTAGAAGAGTGGAGTTCATGAGAGGGGTTATAAGGAGAGATATGAGAGGTACTGAGGAGCCGCAGAGTGAATGCATTTATAGGTCAGAAGGAGAAGTTTGAACTGGATGCAGAAATGGATAGGGAACCAGTGAAGTGACTTGAGGAGAGGAGTAATGTGGGTATGGCGAGGCTGGCGGAAGATTAGTCGTGCAGCAGAATGTTGAATAGATTGAAGGGGAAAGAGATGGTTCAAAGGGAGACCAGCAAGGAGTAGGTTGCAGTAATCAAGACGAGAGGTGATTAAGGAGTGGATAAGCATTTTAGTAGTGTGTTCAGAAAGGAAGGGGTGGATTTTGTTAATGTTGTAGAGAAAGAAACGACAGGTCTTAGCTACAGGCTGGATATGTGTGGAGAAAGAGAGAGAGGAGTCAAAGATAGCAAGATAACCCCCAGATTGCGGGCCGAGGAAACAGGAAAGATTACAGAGTTATCCACAGAAGCTGAGAAAGGAGGAAGAGGAGGGGAGGTGTAGGGGGAAAAGATAAGGAGTTTAGTCTTGGCCATGTTCAATTTCAAGTGATGGTGAGACATCCAGGCAGCAATGTCAGAAAGGCAGGCTGAGATCCTGGTCTGGAATGCCGGAGAGATTTCAGGCATAGAGAGGTAGATTTGGGAGTCATTGACATAGAGATGGTACTGAAAGCCATGGGAAGAGATAAGCACACCAAGGGACTGGGTATAGAGAGAGAAAAGGAGCGGACCCAGGACGGATCCCTGGGGAACACCAACTGGGAGTGGAGTAGAAGAGGAGGAGGAACCACCAGAACACACACTGAAGGAGCGGTGGGAGAGGTAGGAGGAGAACCAGGATAGTACAGAGCCCCTAAAACCAAGCGATGACAGAGTATCGAGGAGAAGGTTGTGGTCAACGGTGTCGAAAGCAGCAGAGAGGTCAAGAAGGATGAGGGCAGAATACAGGCCCTTGGATTTAGCCATGAACAAGTCACTAGAGACTTTGACAAGAGCGGTTTCCGTGGAGTGTAAGGGATGAAATCCAGACTGTTAAGGGATCCAGGAGTGCATGAGAGGAGAGGATGTTGAGGCAGGGGCAGTGAACCACACGTTCAAGTAGTTTAGAAATGAAGGGAAGGAGAGAAATGGGCTGATAGTTAGGACAGGTAGGATCGAGTGAGGGTTTCTTGAGGAGAGGTGTGACTACAGCATGCTTGAAGTCTGCAGGGACAGTTGCAGTGGAGAGTGAAAGGTTGAGAATATGAGAGATGGAGGGGACAATGGTGGAGGAGAATGGGGCTCAGGAGGCGAGTGGGGATAGAATCAGAGGAGCAGGTGGTGAGTTTGGAGGAGGAAAGGTGTGCAGTTTTCTCATCAGAGATGGCAGGGAAGGAAGAGAGGGTGGGAAGGGAGGGGGAGGGTTGGGAGTGGAAGGGGGAGGAGGGGCAATAACTGAGTTTGTGGGGAACTGAAGGGTGATCTTGTGAATTTTGTCATGGAAATAGCTAGGGTTTGGGCAGAAAGGGAGGGAGGGATTGGAGGCAGAGGTACTTTAAGGAGAGAGCTGAGAGTAGTAAAGAGATGGCGAGGACCAGAGGCAAGAGAGTTAGTCAGATGGATATAGTAGTCTTATTTGGCAAGAGCTATGGCTGACTGGAAAGAGACAAGCATGAATTTGAAGTGTAGACGATCTTCAGGGGAGCGGTATTTGAGCCAGGCACGCTCAGCAGAACGGGCACAGGAACATAGGTATTTTATTTATTTATTTATTTATAATATTTCTATACCATGCTCTTAAAGTCAGTGTGGTTTACATGACACATATACTTGTACAAGGCAGCAGGCATGCGGTGTACATTACAGAGAACAGGCTTTTACAACTTGGATTCAATGGGGCAACTATTTATACTATGTACAACTGAGCTGTGTGTCAACATGACTGTCACAGGCACTCTCTGAGCTGATTACATATTAAGTTATATACAGGTTTGGGCAGTCGTATTCAGACAGTGGGTATGCGTGGTGTCATTAAGATGATTGGGAGTAAGCTTGGCTGTGTTTCACTGGGCAGGGAGTAATGAAGGAGGAATAAGTGGTGCTTCAGGGCCTTTTGAAATTGGGCGAGGTCAGTTATTGCCTGGATGGAGGTTGGGAGGGCATTCCAGAGCATAGGTGCATAATATATAAATGCTCTATTCCTTGCTGTCTGGGAGCATTTTGTTATTGCTCCAGGGATTATGAGTGTGTTTAAAGCTCATGATCTTCTGGCCCTATTAGCAGGTATGGGAAGGATAAGGTCTGTTATGGAGATGGGGGCTAGGTTGTTGATGGCCTTGAAAGTCATTAGTAACACTTTAAAAGTGAGTCTGCAGTAGATGGGCAACCAGTGGAGGTGTTTTAGGACCGGGGTTATTTGATCCCTTCTGGAGGCTCCATGCAGAACTCGGGCGACTGTGTTCATTACCAGCTGCAGGGGGTTCAGAGTGTTCTTGGGGAGTCCTTGTAAAATAGCATTGACATAGTCGAAGTGCAGGGTTACCAAGGCTTGGAAACTTGTCCGGAAATCTTCTGGTTCCAATAAGGGTCGCAGGTGGCGGATAGTTTGTATCTTATGATAGATAGATCTGACTGTGTTGCTTATGTGTGCTTTCAAGTTGAGATGCTGGTTGAGGGTGATTCCCAGGTATCGGATGGTGGGCTTGCTTAGGAGCTCCATGTCTCTTACTCTTATTGATGTTGGTGGGGTGAAGGAGGTGATTCCTTGTGATGAAGAGGACATCAGTTTTCTTGAAATTAATTCTGAGGCTCTGTGTGTGGAGCCAGTCTGTGACAGCCTCGAAGCACTTTGTCAGGGATGAGAAATTGGTTTGGTTGATTGAGAATAGAGAGAAGAGTAGCATATCGTCAGCGTATACTAAGCAGGAGACCTTGAAGGAACGGATGATTTCGCAAATGGGTTGCATGTATATGTTAAAAAGGAGGTCTGAGAGTGTTGATTCTTGGGGGACCCCTTGCGTTTGTTTAAACGGTTTGGAGGACCCTGAGTCGGTTCTTACCTGCTGCCATCTATCTGTCAGGTATGACTTGCACCAACTCAAGGCCGATCCGTGGATTCCCTTTTCTTGGAGTCGTGACAGAAGCATCTCGTGGTTAACAGAGTCAAATGTGGCAGCAATGTCCATGAAGATTAATGCATATCCTTTACTGCTGTTATCAATCCCTGTGATTAGGGTGTTGAGTAGAGTGGTGAGGAGGGTCTCCGTGCCATGGGATTCTCTAAATCCGTGTTGACATGGGTCAAGTGGTGTGGTGGTATCAATGTGGTGTTGGAATTTGTCATTGTATGTCCTTCTCTATTATCTTGGCCAGTAGGGGAATGCTGGAGATTGGACAGTAGGATTCCGCTTTTTTGGGGTCGAGCTTGTTGTTTTTAAGGAGGGGTCGGATGGAGGTCTGTTTTAGGGTCATACACCTGTTGAGAAGGATAGGTCCATGATCCTGGTTAGGAATGGGCTTAATTCAGTGCGTAGTGATTTTATCCAGAATGCTGGACAGGGGTCATTGGGGGCTGTGGTGGTGTTTATAGATCTGATGGTCTCTTCTATTCTTTTCATGGATGGAGGTGTGAGCGCTGTCAGCATTGTTTGGTGGTGCTGCTTGGGCGCTGGATCTTGGGTTATGGTGGCGTTGATTTGGCTGGACTTGGCTCGTATGTAGTCAGCGAATTCCTGGGGGTCAAGTAAGCTTGGTTGGGTGGGAGAAGGCTCCTTCATCAGGGACCTCACAATGTTGAACAGATCGTGGGGTTTATTTAGGGATCTTCACAAGAGTTTGGCATGGTAACAGTTTGTGAATGAGAGCCAGGGTTGGGGTGGAGAACGTCTCACAGGACATGGGGTGGGTGGAGTGAGAGCATCCAGAGCTGAAGAGAGTGAAACATTATAGGAGGTTACCACCTTGGTAACAGACTTGGATGACATAGTGGAAGAAAGAGATGCAGAAATAGTGGAAGAGAGGGTCAAGGGATCAATAGCATGAAGATTTCTAAATAGATTGGTGGAGATGGGATGGGGTTGAGGCAGCGGGAGATGAAGCTTAAAAGGTGATGGTCAGATAAGGGAAGAAGTGAGTTCGAGGGTAGGGAACTAGAGAAAAATATCAGGTCCAGGCAGTGGCCATGCTGGTGAGTGGGGGCAGTGGAACAAAGTTGGAGGTCAAATGAGGAGGTGAGGGAGAGTAGCTTTAGAGCATGAGGATCAGAGGGGTTATTGACATGAATGTTAAAATCCCCAAGAATAAGAGTGGGGGAAGAGGAGTCAAGAAAGAAAGAGAGCCACGAGTCGAAGTCAGAGAGAAAGGTAGAAGCAGACTTGTCAGGGGGGGTCGATAAAAAACAGCTACCCGGAGGGGAAGTGGAGTGAAAAGGCGGATAGAGTGGACTTCGAAGGAGAGGAAGGAGTGAGACTGAGGCAGCAGGAGGTGTTGGAATTGGTAGGAGGGAGAAAGTAGAAACTGTAGTGATGAAAGCTCCCAGGAAGATATGGAAGTGGAAGAAAATCCTAGTTTCCCCTTTGAAATGAATGACAGTTCACTTGTGCATAAGACTTGCAAGCCAGATCAGAAAAAAACCCAGCTCCTTGCTAAGGTCAGGCTATGCCCTAGCTCAGGGGTGGAGACAAGCTTGCCTGATGATTGGTCACACAGGTGCAGAGAACAGGGAGTGCCTAGCAGCCAACGGTTCTTAAAACCATGAGCAGAGCAGAAGGAGGGAAGGAGGAAGGCAAAGGATGACAGAGAGAGCAAGGCTGAGCATAGCTGGAGGAGAAAGAAAGAAGAAAACTCCCAGGAAAACAGCTACCTAAGAGGGACTGGAGAAGGACATAAGGAGGCTGAATTTCAGAGCCTGGAGGATCCCAGGGAGAAAGAAATCAGCGCTTGTCTGAGGAACCATCCCCAAGGTAAAGCCAGCCGTTTCAGAGCTGAGAAATCAACAGAGAAACAGTTTGCTATTGATAAGGTCCAGGAAGCAGAGCCCTCACCGTCTACTGCTAAGAGGTGGGTGGAAAGCTTTACATATGGGAAGAGTCATAGCCCTGATAAAAGCAGAACAGCTGAGTCTTCAAAGCTAGAAGCCCTGAGAGAGTTGTTTGCTGAGGGAAAAGTTCACTCCCCTAATACAACTGTGCCTTTACTAGCTGAATTCCTGTGGAATCAGTTCCAGGAATTTCTAAAGGAGAGAAAGTCTGGGAGAGTTTGTAACTTTGATAGAGATACCTTATATCCTGATGCCATAGAAGGAATGAAAATAGATTCCTGTTTGCCAAGCTCTGAGTGTGAACCTGTACCAATGGATTGCTCATTGTGCTTAAAAGAAGAGTCTGCATTATTGAACTGAGCTGAGAGACTGTGAAACAATATAGAGAATAAGTGCAATACCTGCTTAGGATTAAGGAAATCTAATATTGTGTTTTACTAAGCTTAATTGCCTTCTGAAGCTAAGAAGCAGTGCTTAGAAGAAGTTTGCTTTGAGAAAAGAAAATCACAGCTGTTGCAAGTTTATCTGTATTTCTGTTGAATGACCACACGAGGCAGTCCTCGATGTAAGCTTGTGGGAATAAGAACAGCTGAATAGTGAAAAGAGGTTTTTGTTACGTCACTCTCTGTTACCTGATTTATCCTTTATGTTGGAGAAGCATCCTTTTTGCCTTGTTTGTGTATTGAGCTTAAATGCCCTGGAAATCCCCACAAAATAAATGTTCTTGCTGCCTTGAACCATCGACTCACAACTACAATTTGTCCTTAAAGAATAAACTAACTACAAGTCCCAGTATACCTCGGGTGACAACAAGGGAAGCTTTATTCAAAAGTGGACAACATAAGGCTGTTTCCTGCTTGTAAGCTCTTGGGCCCAAGCGGAAGCATCGCAAAACCCAACACCATCACCACGGCCAGTGGGATGAGGTGTGTGGGAGAACTGATAGCCTCCATGGCAGAGGGCAGGAAGAGATGCGGTATCATCAGGGAGGAGCCAGGTCTTAGTTAGAGCATTGGAGATGAAGAGATCATGAGTAAAAGCGAGTTTATTACAGACAGAATGTGTGTTCCATAAGGCAAATGAGAAAGGGAGAGTGGAGGGGGAAAGGAGAGGGATATTGATAAGATTAGACAAGTTGCATGAGGATCTCTTCCCAGAGTGGGACTGAGAACTAGTGGGGCCAGGATTGAGGTTGATATTACCGGATGAGAGGAGGAGTAGGAGAGTATGGGGAAGAGAGGAGACAGTATGGCGGAAATAAGCGGGAGGTTGCCTTAGGGAGAGAGGAGATGGTTGTATGAGAGGGAGAAGTGGAAGAAGCTGAAGAGCTGATGATTGGTTAGAAGACAGAGTGGAGGAGGAAGTGAGGGTGGTAGAGGGGGGATGAGGAGAGGTGGAGCGAGGGTGTAGGTAGGAGGGGAAACACTTAGGGAGTATGAGGAAAAGGAAGATAATATGAAGTGGAGCCATGGAAGAGGAGTGGAGTGGGGCTATGCAGCAATGTTATTTACAGCAGTGGGATAGTGATGAGGTAGCAATGGAGTCTACAAGCTATGCAGCAGGTGTTATTTTACAAGCAATGAGGCAGTAGTGGAGTCTACATGCTATGCAGTCTACAGCAATGGTTCTCAACTCGTGGGCCGTGACAGGGAGTATTGTGGGCCACGCTGAAGTCTCAAAGCAACAAGAAAATAGTGAAAAAAGTAGATAAAATAAAAAATTAATCCGCAGTTTTCACGCAATGCATAGCGGCAGACTTCACGGATGCAAGCCGCAGAATTGTAGGTCGCTTAATTAGGATGTCCACATTGCAGCTGTTAGAAGAGTTTCAGTGTATCAGCTAGAAAATCAGGCAGCTGACGCTGCACGCAGGTAGCCTTTCCAATCAAAGATGGGGAGGGTGGAGTAAACACAGGCTACTGGTGCAGCAAGCGATCACGTGACAGATTCAAGCAGCGTGCACGTGACTCGAGAACAATTCACAAGACATGTTTCACTTGTTTTCTCAATTAATAGGGAGCAATGACGTTAATGGCGAGATGTTGAAAGGGGTCACTGATGTAATAAAAGAGCATCTCTTGCTGAATATTTCGACAAATTCTTCACGCCCCAAGACATTGAAGCTTAAGACTGGATTCGTAATCCTTTTCAGTGTGCATTCTCTGAATTAACCGGTCATGCACAAGAAGAATTAGCGGAGCTGTCTAGCGATCGCACATTACAAATCAAATTTAACGACCCCACTGTGGATATCTCTTCCTTTTGGCGCACTGTTTCGCTGGAATATTCGTTGTTGTCAGCCCTGGCGATGAAAGTTCTTCTAACTTTTCCAACAACTTATTTATGCGAGGTTTCATTTTCTGCATTGACTGCCATGAAAACCAAATATCGGTCAAGAATGAACGTGGAGGATGATCTTCGAGTGTGTTTGTCACAAATTCCAGCCAGAATAGACATGTTATCCAACCAGAAACGATGCCATCTTTAACCATAAACGTAAATGAAAAGAACTTTTGTGTACCAATCAATATGCAGTTAAACATGTAGAGAAAAATATAACATAATACTTTATAAAGTTATATTTATAGTATAAATATAAAGCACTTTATTAGTTTATTAACTTTATTTAACACGTGGGCCACAAAAATTTTGAATTTTAAATGTGGGCCTTGCAGCAAAAGGGTCTGAGAACTACTGGTCTACAGGCTATGCAGCAGATGTTATTTGCAAGCAATGAAGTAACAGTGCAGTCTGCACGCTATGCAGTCTGCAGGCTATGCAGCAAATGTTATTTGCAAGCAATGAAATAGCAGTCTACATGCTATGCAGTCTACAGTCTATGCAGCAGATGTTATTTGCAAGCAATGAAGTAACAATGCAGTCTAAAGGCTATGCAGCAGATGTTTGCAAGCAAAGAAGTAGCAATACAGTCTACAGGTTATGCAGCAGATGTTATTTGCAAGCAATGAGGTAGCAATGCTATGGAGCAGATGTAGTTGCAAGCAATGAGGTAGCAATGCTATGGAGCAGATGTAGTTTCAAGCAATGAGGTAGCAATGCAATGCAGCAGATGTTATTTGCAAGCAATGAGGTAGCAATGCTATGGAGCAGATGTAGTTGCAAGCAATGAGGTAGCAATGCTGTGGAACAGATGTAGTTGCAAACAATGAGGTAGCAATGCTATGCAGCAGATGTAGCAATGCTATGGAGCAGATTATAGTTGCAAGCAATGAGATAGCAATGAAGTCCACAGGTTAAGCTGGAGATGCCGATTTGCCAGCAGTGATGTAGCAATGGAGGTGGAAATGTGGTAGTAATGAGGTTTACACGCTATGCAGCATGTGTTATATTTACCAGCAATGACTGGGTGTGGGAGTTGTCGGTTCTTCGATGTGGAGTCCTCGTTCATTGTTGTGATGTGGTGTGAGCTTCTTGTTGTACCTGGTTTGTTCCTGCGACAGGGCTTCCACCTAAGGGCCATGCCAAAGGGGCCCTTTGGCATGGCCCTTCAGCGTGGGCACGCCCGATGGCACCTCCCTCAATTGAGTGCAGGGCCCTTGTGATTGGGCAATGGGGCTGCTGGCGGGAAGGCATCCGGTTCCCGGGCTCGACGGGCTCAACCCTGATCGCACAGGGAAGAGTGCCACAGGGATCTGTCCTTGGTCTGATTCTTTTAACATTTTTGTAAGTGATATTCGGAAGGGCTATCGGGTACCATCTCGATCTCACTGTGATCAGCATATCTTGGATGTAAAATCCATTCCCTGCATTATATTTAGCGCGCCTATATGCCTTTTTCTGTTTGACACCGCACTGTGGAATTCTATTCCTCTGTTCATTAGACAGGATTATGCACTGAAATCCTTCAAGAGATCTTTGAAGTCTTACTTTCCTAAGCTGAAGGGGTCCAGCTCATGGCTCTGTTTCATTTTGCTTTTCTTTTTTCTTTTTCTTTTTTAAACTATTGTATTTTAATGTTTTTATGTGGTAAACCGCTCTGATACTTTTGGTTAAGAGTGGTATATCAAATTTATTTATTTATTTAACTGTATTTATATCCCGCTTTTCACCAGGTCAAAGCGTTGTAACATAAAAGGGGAGGGTGGACAATAATCAACTTCTGAGGTTGGGGCCAACACCAGGTGGCCAACATCAATGATTTTAACAGATATTTGGGACATAGACATAGGCAGTGTGTTACAGTCTCTTAGAACATACGTTTTAGGGGGATGGAATAGGGGGGTTGGGGGTAGTCAGTGGTGGGTGCTTGTTTCTGATCCGAGGTATTCCTGGAATAGGCTGGTTTTTAGTTGTTTCCTGAATGATAAGGGGTCTCCGTTGCTTCTGATGTGACTTGGTAGAGAGTTCCAGAGGGTTGGCGCATACAGTTCGAAGGCTCTGTTGCAGGTCCTTTGATGCATTTGGTTCGTTTGTGGGGGATGGTGAGGGAGTTGTTGGTGGTTTGTCTGGTTGTTCGGTTGTGGGCTGGCTGGGGCAGTAGTGTATGGAGCTGGGAAGTCTGAGTTTGGTAGAGAGCTTTGTGAGTAAGTAGGGCGGCTTTGTATTTGATTCTTGCTTCAAGGGGGAGTATGTGTAGCTCCCTCAGGACTGGGGTGATGCTGTCTCGTTTTCTTGCTTTCTGGATAATCCTTACTGTGGTATTTAAGGCAGTTCGGAGTGGGTTGGTGTGGGTGGCTGGTAGTCCGTGGTAGATTATATTGCAGTAGTCCAGGTGGGGGAGTGTCATAGCTTGCATCACTGTTCGGAAGTCCTGTGGGAGAGGTCTGAGGCGCTGTACTGTTTTAGCCTTGTGGAATATTGTTCCGGTGTTTTTTTTTAAATTTGTTGCTGGAGTGTGAGTGCTTGATCTAGGATGATTCCTAGATATCTTATGTGCGATTGTATTTGTATTTGCATGGTTCCAATGTTGAAGTGTGAAGGTGGTGTGAAGTCTGGGTCCTTTGTTACTATGAGGGCTTCAGTTTTCTTTATGTTGATGGATAAGTTGTTCTTTTGTAGCCAGCTGGATACTTCTGTGAAGCATTCTGATAAGTGTTTATTTGTTGGGTTCGGGGTTGTGATTGGGGCATACAGCATTATGTCATTCGCATAGATGTGATAGTTAATGTTGTGGGCGCGTATGATTGAGCAGAGTGGTTGCAGGTATATGTTGAAGAGCATGGCAGATAGTGGGGATCCTTGGGGTACTCCCTGGTGTTGTTGGAAGGGGGGTGAGGTTGATATGTTTGTGCGGATCAGTTGTTGTCTATTGGTTAGGTAGGAGTGGAACCATTGAAGTACGGTATGTTTGATGCCAATTTTTTGTAGTCTGTGTATGAGGATGTTGTGGGAGATGGTGTCGAAGGCTGCTGATATGTCTAGGAAGATCATGGCGTATCCAGAGTCCTTGGCTTGAGTTCCTATGATGAGGGTGTTAAAATCTGAATAAACCATAAACCAAAAGGTTTGCCTCTTTGCAGATGATACCAAAATCTGCAATAGATTAGACAACCCAGGAAGGTGTAGATAACACGAGGAGGGATTTAGCGAAGCTTGAAGAATTGTTGAGAATTTGGCTGCTGAGATATAATCCTAAAAAATGTATGGTAACCTGCACTGGCTACCAATCTACTGCAGGATAAACTACAAAATCCTAATAACCACATTCAAAGCATTAAACAATATGGTACCACTGACTCTGGGTAAGCTTATTAAGTTGGAAACATCAAAAACTGTCAATAGGAGAGGTAATACAAATAAAATTAGGATTCCAAAAGACTTTATAAAAGCCAAAAGGTCAACTAACAACAAGGCATTTTCACACTTGGCTCCCATCCTATGGAATACACTACCTGAAGAAATCAGTACCCTAACCGACATCAAGGAATTCCGGAAAAAACTAAGAACTCATTTATTCACATCTCACTATGGTGTACAGAATAATTCCATCTCCCTTAATGACAACGGATAACTGAAGAAATTTTAAATGTCAAACTAAGTAACAGCATATAATGAAAACTTAACTCATTTTCTTTTATCAAGGTAACAATATTTCTTCATACGATGGTTTAACTACCAACTGCACTGAAATGTATATAGTCCAAACATATTGTAACAGATGTTATGTACATAGTTGCGATACACTCTGCACAAAGTTAATATGTATATAGTAGTTGGACTTTTAATAGCTCTAGTTTTATGTATTAAGGCACACGCTTACTGTACATAGTTCGTTGATGTTCCATGTAAGAAGAACAGGCTTTCTATCTGTTCCTGTTTCATTAAAATAGTGTTTTTTGTAAAGCGCACCTGATCCATGGGAAAGTGTGGTATATAAGTGTTTATTAAAATAAATAAATAAATAAAATTTGGGCTTCAAAAATCCAAAGGAACGGTACAGTATAGGGGGCAAAGTGCTTCTGTCTACAAAAGAAGAGTGGGATCTAGGGGTGATTGTTTCTGATGCTTTAAGATGGCTAAATAGGTAGAAAAGGCAACATCAAAAGCCAGAAGGATGCTTAGGTACATAGGGAGAGGAATGGCCACCAGGAAAAAGGAGCTGAGAGTGCTTCTGTATAAGTCTTTGGTGAGATCTAATTTTGCAATTCTGGAGACCACAAGATAAAAACAGAATAGAGTCGCTGCAGAGGGTGGCTACCATAATGGTCAGTGGGCTTCGCCATAAGGCATATGGGGACAGACTTAAAGATCACAATATGTATACTTTGGAAGAAAGATGGGAAAGGGGAGATATGACAGACTTGGGAGTAATTTGTGAAAGTATATCTTTAAGGAAAGAGTGATAGATAAACCCTCCATTGCCTCAGAAAAATCCAAGGTAGCAGTGTTCCTGTTTAATGTACATTACCAAGTTTAAGTTACAATGTAAGCTCCTTTGACTGAAGGTTAAATTAGTATAAAAAAACCTTATAAAATAAATCATGTTTCTATGTTTCTTCAACCAAATAAAAAAATAAATTATTCCTTACCATTCACTGAACGCATATTAATCAAATTGCACAGAACTTTACCCCCATCCCAATCTTTCACGATAGGCTCCACTCGCGGTACTGGCCATGGCCATACCACCTCTCGTATACTCCAAGGTTAATGACCCCAGCCAGCTGACCATATTGACCCCTCCCCATTAAAAACAGAATAACTATCATATCACCCACCCCTGTATCAAAAAAAAGCAAATAAAAACAATCACCCCCAACAAAACTTAGTAGCCTCAATCACATATTCTCCGGGAACAAGCAGAAAGTCAGTCCTCACATATGGATGACATCAGCACCAACGGAGCCCATGTGGAAGCATCTCCCCAGCTTTCAAGAAAAGCCTTTCGGAGATGCACCACGCATGAGTGGTCTACTTCCCTCCCAAGGGTGCCATCTTCCCTAATGCTCCTTTTTTCCGCAGAGCCCTTTGAACATTGTCTTTTTTTCCCCCCAAAAATCTGACTTTTTATAGTTAAATTTTGGCCAGTTTGCATGCCGGTTTCTTCCTGCCGCTGAGTCAGCTCGCCTTGGCGTTGCTGCTCGGGTTCATCTATCCATTTTCCACTTTTTTCATTGAGGTCCACCTTGACCAGTATTCATGCCCTTTTTCAGCCGAAGGCCTCAGACCCCTGCCCGGAGGCAGGGACCCCCCTTTTCTGATTGCCTCAAGTGGCTTCAAAAAGTGTGACTGGTGTGGCAGTTATATCACTGTCTGATCCACACGACTGTGCCTCCGATGCCTTGGCCTGGAGCACAACGACTCTGACTGTGAACTCTGCAGAACAATGACCCCAAAGGCCTTAAAGAGTTGCCATCAGCAGGAGGAAAAAAGTTTTCATAAGTCTGACTTCGCTCCAGAGTCTCCGGTAACACCACGCTCCAGGGCCCCCTCCAGTACCTCAGTGCCCCACGAAGCTAGGGCTTCCTCGGAGTCCCACAGCCACAGTTCCTCTGAGTGGAAGTCCCTGGAGGTGGAACATAAGAAGAGGAAATCCTCAAAGACTGCCTTGGAGGACGGATCAGGGAAGAAGGTGAAAGGCAGTGTACTATTGTGGATCAGGAACTGGTTAAAAGATAGAAAGCAAAGGGTAAGGCTAAATTGCCAATTTTCCCAATGGAGAAGGGTGAATAGTGGAGTACCCCAGGGATCTGTGCTGGGTCTGCTGCTTTTTAACATATTCATAAATGACCAGGAAATGGGAATAACGAGTGAGGTAATCAAATTTGCAGATGACACAAAACTATTGAAAGTTGTTAAAACCCATGAGGATTGTGGAAAATTGCAAGAGGACCTTGATAAATTGGAAGACTGGGCATTGAAATGGCAGATGAAATTTAATGTGGACAAGTGCACCCAAACTATGGTTACATGATGCAAGGTTCCACATTGGGAACCACCACCCAGGAAAAAGATTTAGGCGTCATCGTGGATAACATGTTGAAACCCTCCGCCCACTGTGCACCGGCGGCCAAGAGAGCAAATAGAATTCTAGGTATCAAATGGAAAGGAATTTAGAATAAAACCAAGGATATTATAATGTCTCTGTATCGTTCCATGGTGCCACCACACCTTGAATACTGTGTGCAATTCTGGTCAACGTATCTTAAAAGGATATAGTGATATTAAAAAACGGTACAGAGAAGAGCTACCAAAAATGGTAAAGGGGATGGAAGAATACCCCTATGAAGAGAGACTAAAAAGGTTAGGGCTCTTCAACTGGAAAAGAGACGGCTGAAGGGAGATATGATAGAGGTCTATAAATTAATGAATGGAGTGGAACAGGTGCTGGTGTTCACTGGATGCTTGGGTCTTGTGAGAGTCTCTCTCTTGGGACTTAACTGCTTCTGGTCATGTCTCTCCCTTTGCAGGTTGCCATGGCATTTTTCTTTTGGCTAGAGGTTCTTGGTAGCCTATAGCTGGGGAATCCCATATGTGAGGACTGATTTCCTTCTTGTTTCCGGAGAAAGCATAGTTACTCACCTGTAACGGGTGTTCTCTGGGGACAGCAGAAATCAGTCCTCACAATGCTCTCTCCTCCTCTTGGAGTTGCATCTTTACCATCTTACATTTTTGCCTTCTTAGCTATGTCATTAGACTGAGGCAAGATGGCACCCTTGGGTGGGAACTGTGATTATGCATGCATGGTGCATCTCCCAAAGGCTTTCCTTGAAAGCTGGGTTAATGCTTTCGCCTGGGCTCCGTCAGCGCTGACGTCACCCATATGTGAGGACTGATTTCTGCTGTCCCCAGAGAATACCTGTTACAGGTGAGTAACTATGCTTTCTGCAAAGAGGCAAACCTTCCCAATAGCCCTTCTGCAATATCACTTACAAAAATGTTAAAAATAATTGGACCAAGGACAGATCCCTGCAGCACACCTTTGGTAACCCCTTTCTCCTCAGAGTGAGCTCCAGTTACATATATTCTTTGTTGCCTCCCACTCAGCCAATTTTTAACCCAGTCAGCCACTTTTGGGTCCATCCCAAGGGCACTTAATTTATTTATAAGTCACCTGTGTGGAACAGTGTCAACGGTTTTACTGAAATCTAAGTATACCACATCTAGGGCTCGCCCTCAGTCCAACTAGTCAAAGAAATTAACAAGATTTGTCTGACATGACCTGCTTCAGATCTTGCAATCTAATGGCTTCTCGAAACCATTGTGGGGGATATTTAAAAGAGTTAGCATATGTCATCAAGGAATATGTTGGGCTAAATTACCTCAACAGTTCATGTCACTCACTTGGCATGTCTCAAATGAAATAAACTCAGTGGACACAGTAGACTCACAATCTCAAAGACATAATAGCTATCATGGTTCTCCTCTGGCATTCTTTGTCCTCAATCTGGCCAAAGGATTACTTTTCCAAATTCCTCCCTATCAAAAGCTTGACAGATGCATCCAGACTGAGATGGGGAGTCCATGTAGATGGGTTTCACGCTCAGGAAATGTGGTTCTCCCATGAGAGTCTCCAACAGATTTATTTATTTAGAAGGATTTAGTATACCGCTTTATCATTAAATCAAAGCGGTTTGGCACATCAAACAATCAATAATAATGTGTGGTCTGTAGCATGCAGTGGGAGAACTAAGAAGAGTGGTGCAGTGTGTCAGATTTTATCGGTGAGCTATTTACATAATGAGCAATATACATATATACAATAATGGAGCCGTGTGAAAGGTGCGCTAGGATCATGATCCTGTATTGTCTTGAAAGTAGTAAAAAGGAGTCATTTATGTGAGGTCCTTGAAATGTTCTGTAAATAGAGCAGTCTTAAGAAGTTTTCTGAATTCCTTGAGGTCTTTGGTTGATCTTAGGTGGTCTGGGAGGGAGTTCCATATAACGGGCGCTGCCAGGGAGAGTGCCCTACTTGATGTGGCCTGCTTTGTTTTAGCAAATTCCTTTGGTGTTCTGATCAATTCCCTGGAACTGAGAGAAAATTTGAAAGCTCTCTAGGGAGTGACGTGCTTGCCTACATAGAAGATCTGTGTTGCAGAGCCACTGTCTTGGGGCTACTTGGTGCATGAAGGAGCCAGTTGGGACCATGCCAGGGAGAGACTCCGCCTCCATGGTGTCATATGACTATGACTGCTGCTGAAAAGCCGGCGTTCAGCCAAATAACAATGGGAGAGAGGTGTTTGCCTGCCATGGAGATCTGTGTTGCAAAGCTGCTGTCTTGGGGCAACCCAGTGTAAGAAAAAGCCAATTGGGACTGTACTGGGGAGAGGCTCCGCCCCTATGTTGTCATCTGACTGCGACTGCTGCTCAAAAGCTGGCGTTCAGCCATGTGGCCATGGGCATATGGCCTAAGGGGCACGGGGACAAAGGGGTGTGACCCTTTGGTGCTCCTTAGGTGCCAATTTGGGTGATATGTGGATTGATAGTGATATGCCCAAGGGAGGTGGCAAGCAGAAGAACAAGGGGCAGAAAAGTACTTAGACTCCAGCTGCACCATCTAGAGTTTCTGGCCCGATGGATGAACATGTGTCTGTTTTATCTTCACAAGATCTACCTGGCTTGTCTACCTCATCTGTGTCTGGAGTGACATTGAACCCCAATCTAGGACTCCTCCACCGCAATCATCAACCATTTCAGAACAGATGGGGAAGAGTGCAACCTCGCCGGTGGTGATGGGTGAGATTGTACCTTTTCTGGGGGCCATTCCTTCCGTTTCTTTGGATATGCCTAAACCTTTATCATTTTCTACAATGTTAGCTTCTCAGAGTCAGGTAGCTTTATCACTTGAGTGTTTCTCTGTCAGTATTAGCTACCATTTTACAAATATCTAACTTGCTTTTGAAAGTTTTTATTTAGCAGACTACATCCTTCTCACAGGAGGTAATTACTGTTCTAAATTTGGTTCTCATGATAAAATGCTGTCTCAGTTTGATGTTAGAATGGGGAAAATAGAGCACTCGTTGACTAATGTGCAAGTGCCAGGTGTTACTGGAATTAGTCTGGTGTTAAATAAGCAAATTGAATCTTTAGAAAACTCCCTCAATGTTTTTCTGTTGTGTGCAGCACAGCAACCAATGGTAGGAGTGGTGTTGAGCCCGGCTGAAGGGACACCGGAGCAGGAGGGCTCGGTGTCCTCTTCGGATATAGGTCTTACCCCTCCAGAAGTGCGGTGACCACTGAGGATATCAGACACAAATGAGCTTCCATGGAGCTTGCGTCTAGCAGGCAGCTCCATTGGTGCGTCCGCAGACTTTTGGGGGGAGTTTCCATGAAGTGATGCAGAGAGCCCATTGAATCAGCTTGCCAGTTGCATTTCCTCAGAATTGAGAGAGCTCCATGGGTCCGAGGACTTGTGTGTGCAGTAAAAAAGAATGGCAGAGCAGCAGAGCATGGCAAGGGTTACAATTGATTCTGTTCTTCTAAGACCAGATTACCCTCAAATCCATCTGGACTGCTATCAGACAACTTTGTGAAATGATCCTTTCTCAAGTTCAGTCTTTGAATATTCGACTTCAAGCAACTCAGGTAGGAATGTGCCAGGAATGTGACTGAAATATCCAAACTGCAAGCATTGGGTAATGAAGTTACTGTTCGGGTAGAGCAGATGGAGAACTATGCTCAAGGTGTGATGAAAGACTCGACATATCTTAAGACACGATTGGAACACCTGGAGAATGTTTCTAGGCTGTCAAATTTGCAGTTGATTAATTTCCCTAAATCTCAATATACCTCTCCTAGAGGCATGTTTAAATGTTATTTGGAAGAGATTTTAGGTGCTCTGCCTGAAACGCATCCACCAGTGACTAAGGTGTATTATCTACCTCCTGGGAAGAAAGTTTGTCACTGGGTTGAGGGGACGGATATGCAATTTGATATATTGAATATTTCTGCTATTTTAGAGGGCTCTCTCTGAAAATGTTGTTCCTGCTACATGTTTAGTGCAATTTGCTTTGTCCTCTGATAGGGAGTGGTTCCTGAAAATGTTTTTTAGGAAAAGAAATGTGAATTTTTGAGGGCTTCTGGTTAGGGCTTTTCCAGACCTGGCTCATGAAACCCAGTGCTGCAGAAAGGAATTGCTCCTTCTCTAGCCCAGGGTAACCCAGCTGGGGACGTTATGTTTTCTTAAATTTCCTTGCAAGTGCATGATTAAATACTTTTTGCACTCTTATGGTTTTTTATATTATTATTTTTATTTTCTTATATACCGTGCTATTCTGCATCAGTGCAGTTTACATTGAACAAACTGAAATTACATTGAACAGGGCATTATAACTTAGAGATAACTATTTTACAGGGAACATGGGCTATGGAGGGTTAAGTGGCTTGCCCAAGACCACAAGGAGCACCTGTGGGACTAGAAACCCCAGTCCTTCCAGCCCAAGGTTGCTGTCCTCTAGTGGGATTTGAACCCCCAACCTTCCGGCCTGAAGTAGCTTGCCCCAACCACTAGGCCACTCCTCCACTCCATATCCTTTGCAGCTTCTGTTTTTACTAAATGCTCACCCAGATCCAAGTTCCCCTGGAGGAAAACTTGTGCTGCCTTAATGTGTATTTTGGTTGTATAAACACTATTTTTATTTCCTGCATGTTTGATAGTATGACTATTCCCTTTGGAAATCCCTTCTCTTAATTGTGGGCTAGGGTTGGAGATTGTCTGTATTGATTTTCCTTTAAAAGGTTTTCTTGTGATTTTTTGTTTCCACCCAATACTCCTTGTTTTCTTACAGGTGATTTTGTTACACTTGATCTTTATTGTAAAATGCATAAATATTAAATTTAAAAAAACCTCTCTACTTTTGAGGAATCTAAGGATCTCCAGGAACAAGCGGGAATGAAATTTTCACATATGGGTGACGGCACCGACGGAGCCTGTGTGGTAATGTTTCCCAGAGTCCAAAAGGAAAGCCTTTGTGCCTGCCTTCCCGTCTTCCCAACTCCTCAGTTCTTCGTTTTCCATGGGACCAGCAGGACATTCAATCCTGTCACTGCCAAAAAACTTTTCTTTTTTTGGTAAAACATCATGCTTCTGTCTTCCCGCCATCACGCTTTCGTTGAATCTGACACTGGCCTCGATAATTCTTTCTTTTTTGTTTTATAAATTTTTATTTTTTATTTTTCATGTGGTTTTCACTGCCAAACTAGGACTTTGGACCTTCATAGCCTTATCTTCAATTTAAAGAAAACTATTTTGAGGCATGGAAAAGCCAACTAGTAGTTTTAAAAAATGTTCCAAGTGTGCCAGTATTATCTCAGTCACTGATAAACATGACTGGTGTCTGAAATGTTTGGACCCTGACCATCTACCAAATTCTTGTCCTTTAAAGAACCAAGCCAGACAGTATGGATCATTGTTTGTCCCGGACTCAATTTCAGTTGCTTCCACTTCATCAAGGACATTGACTTCTTCTCGTGGGTCCCAGGTTTCTTCAAAGTCCGAACTTAAAAGTAAGTCTCTGGCTGCTCCTAAGTCATCTGCCTCGAAGACCAATACTAAGACCAGGGTAAAGTCCCACCTTAAGCATCATGACTCCCCTAGGAGTGCTTCTGATGCAGGCCGGCCAGCCAAACTGCCCCGGGAGGAGGACCTGTCCTCCAAAGAACAGGAGGGGCTCTGGGATTCTCCCAAGGAATCGACCTCTGGAGAGCTACCAGTTCCATGTTCTGGGATCAAAGCCCTGTGGGTGATTCCACCCAGACATCGGCCATCTCCCTAGACCAGCGCATGCTGGCTCTCGAGAGGAATTTGGCCGCACTCCTGGCAGCCTTGGTACCAATAGTATTGAGAGCTCCAGGAGTGCAGGCTTCAGCACCAAGCCTACAGCCAGGTGTATAAGCCCCAAACTGACATCATTGGAGCCCCTGAGGCTAATGCCTTTGTTGGAACCATCCTATACCACCGGAACCAAACTGGCTCATACTGCCATGGCTCTCGATTCTGATGCCTCTGATCATCGATATCAGCATTGACGCTTGATGTCCATGAAGCATCGAGGTCTTCAACTTCTTACCAGACTCTGATTCCAGTTCTTCAGAATCTGACACAGGATCACTCGATTCCCGAGAACTTCCAGAAACTCTTCGGACCCTTCACCACCTCAAGAACAGCGTCAGGTCCCACCAGAAGATATGCCCTTTCAGGACTTTATACGGGGCATGGCAGCAGGGCTTGCCATCACAGCAGCCTCGGAAAAGGAACCGAGGGCAGAGGAATTGAAAATACTCCAATACCCTCCTTTGCCTAAAGAGATGGCTACATTACCGGTGCATCACATCCTACAGGATCTTATGCCCCGTATGTGGGAGTCCCCATTCACAGTTCCATCTGTCAGCAAGAGACTCAATACCATGTACCGAGTACTGGAGTGCCCAAGCTTTCAAAACCCCACCACTCAATGGTAGTGGAATCAGTGATGCAATAAATAAAGAGTTCAAAAAATCATTCATCCATACCTCCTGATAGAGATTCAAGGACAGTCTATACCTTTGCACGTTGTTGCTTCCAGGTATGTCTGTTGGCTTCCAGAATAAACTAGTATATGCTGTACATGGGCATGTTTCTAAAGGATGTCACCAGGGATCTGGAGACTTTGCCCCTATACTTCCTGAGGGTAAGCGGAGTGCATTCCAGACACTCATCAAGCAAGGCCAAAATACTTCTAAGTTTATTACCAGGGCCTTTTTTGATGCCCTTGAATCAACAAGCAGAGCTTCAGCAGTCTGCATTGCGGCTCGCAGAATGGCCTGGTTACAGGCATCAAATCTCAAGCAAAGGGTCCAGGATAAACTGGCCAATGTCCCATGTACTGGAGAAAACCTCTTTGGAAAGGATTAGAAGGAAAAGGCTGGAGAGATCGAGACAGATGATCTCACCTTAAAACACCTTTCCAGGAAAATAGCTCACCCCTCCAAAAGCAAGGCTCTTCCCAAGAAATCTTTCTACTCTAAAAAGGAAGAGATACTATCCTTCTTACCCATCTTCAGTGGCCTATCAGTCTCGGCATCCTCAGCAGAGACAGCAGGGCCCTCCCAACCCAAAAAATCCAAGGCTCCTAAGGCTTGACCAGAGGCACAAGCACAGCCTGCGCCTGTTTTTTGAGTCCTTCCTAGAGAACATTGCCAATCCGCCTCTGGAGGGTACCCAGCCCTTCCACATAGCAGGCAGACTGTCACTATGCACCTTATAACAGCACACTCCACCTTGTCCAAAGGAGTTATCAGCTTCACTTCAAAACCTTACACCCCACCAGCTTCACAGGGTATCATCCCACCCATCGCCTTCAAAGCACTCTCTTAAAAGAAGAGGTGACCACAATGCTGTCCCAGGGCACCATAGAAAGAGTTTGTCCTCCTCAAGAAAGGATGGACTTCTACTCTCCATATTTTCTCATACCAAAGAAAACAGGAGGATTCAGGCCCAGGATCTCAGAGATCTAAACAAGATCCTGGTCCAAGAAAAATGTAGAAAGATTTCTCTAGGAACTCTTCTTTCATATTTCTATAGATACGATTGGTTATGTTCTCTAGACTTAAACGAGGCACATACATATTTATTGATCCATCCCTTGCACAGACAGCATCTACGCTTCATGTTTCAAGGAAACCATTATCAATACCTCGTTCTCCCCTTCAGTTTAGCCTCTGTACCACGAGTCTTCACAAAATACATGGCATTAGTCACTGCCTATCTACGCACTTTGGAGGTATTTGTCTTCCCTTACTTAGATGACTGGCTGATCAAGGGAGATTCCCCTTAGGAGGTAAGTCTCTTCCTTCATTGCACCATCATGGTGCTCCAACATCTGGGATTTGTCACAAACTTCCAAAAGTCTCATCTTGCTCCATCCTAACATCTGGAGTTCAGCAGAGAACTCTTAGACACTCAACCGGTTTGAGCTTTTCTCACACAGGATCGCTCTGCCTGTCTCAACTAACTGGCAAGAGGAATTCAAAGTCAAAACTGAGTAACAGCTCAAGAATGC
This sequence comes from Ichthyophis bannanicus, assembly GCA_033557465.1. Taxonomy (NCBI): domain Eukaryota; kingdom Metazoa; phylum Chordata; class Amphibia; order Gymnophiona; family Ichthyophiidae; genus Ichthyophis; species Ichthyophis bannanicus. Next base: position 371,677,747 of record CM066031.1, read on the forward strand.
TTTGGCTATTAGGACACATGGTCTCCATGGTCCATGTCATCCCCTACACTCAGTTACACATGCAACAAGCACAATGGACTCTGTCTTCCCAATGGATGCAAGCAAAGGGCATCTCAGAAACAAGATCGCATCACCCTTCAACTGATCAGGTCCCTTCAGTAGTGATGCTCTCCACAGAATCTACTCATTGGGTCATCTTTTCAAATGCCTCTACCTTGATGTATCCTGATAACGGATGCTTCCAAACTGGGTTGGGGAGCACATCTGAACAACCTAACCACACAAGGACTGTTAACACAACAGGAATCTGCCCTGCAGATCAATCATCTAGAACTACGGGCATTGACAAATGCTCTTCGGGTTTTTCAACCCCGACTTTTGGGGCAACCTGTTCTAGTCAGGACAGACAACCAAGTCGCCATGTTCTATGTGAACAAGCAGTGGGGGGGGGGGGGGGGGAGGGTTCTGTCCCCTCTGCGAGGAAGCGCTTAGCTTGTGGTCCTTTCCCATCTCTCACCGCTTTCACCTCAGAGCGGTGTACCTCCCGGGTGAACTCAATGTCCTTGCGGATAAGCTAAGCTGTATCCTTCAGCCACACAAATGTACCTTGCATCGGGAAATGGCTGCTTGGAGCTTCCGGATGGGGGAACCCTATTCATAGATCTTTTTGCCATTCTGAAAAACACATAGCTTCCACTTTTCTGCTCCAGAGCTCCGTTGCTGCACCAACAGGCCCTGGATGCCTTTCTTCTACACTGGGGACAAGGCCTGCTCTACACATTCCCACCCATCCCCTAGATACACAAAATGCTTTTCAAGCTACAGGCTGACAAGAGCTCGATGATTCTCATAGCTCCCTTTTGGCCCCATCAATCGTGGTTTCCTCTGCTTCTTCGCCTTGCAGCAGACTCAACCTTCAGCTTGGAATTTGCAGCCAAACTCCTTTCTCAGGACCATGGGACACTCCTCCATGCCAGGCAGTACTTTGTCACCTCTTTGGGGAATAGTGCAACTCCTTCCCTCCAGCCCTTTGTGTTCTGGCTACCAGTGAGGGGATTCCATCTTTGATGTTGGTACTGCAGTGCCAGACTTCCAGTCAACTAGCGCTTTCTGCTGTCCTTAACGGTCCACTTTTTGGGTCACCCATGGCTTCTACAGGGCTTTTTGTTAACCTGTAGCTTGGGAGTTCCATATATGAGGACTGACTTCCTGCTTGTTCCCAGAGAAAGCGTAGTTACTCACCTGTAACAAGTGTTCTCCAGGAACAGCTGGAATCAGTCCTCACAACACTCCCTCCTCCTCGTGGAGTCGTTTTCTTTTTTATTCTTAATTAAGCTATGTCATCATATTGAGGTAAGATGGCACCCTTGGGCGAGAAGATGACTGCTCATGCGCGGGAGTGGATCCGCGTGGGCTCCGTCGGCACTGACATCATCCATATGTGAGGACTGATTCCTGCTGTCTCTGGAGAACACCTGTTACAGGTGAGCAACTACGCTTTCCTCAACTTTCCTAAGACTCATTTCTTTTCCTCTTTGGTTTTGCTTCAGAAATATTTTATGGAAGTGCTTCAATTGTCTAATGCTGATATCTTTTATCTGGCAAGTAATTCCTATTACTTGCCAGATTAAAAAAATCTGTGGAAGTTTCCACGGAAATGCCTCAGGAGATGATTGTCCTATCCAATTTTCTAGAGTTTTTTTAGAGGATATAATTTCTAATACAGCTACATTAGTTGTAGCCATTCTGAATGCCCCAAATCAGACTCAGCACCTTTATTCCACCCTCCGGTCTCTTACCTCCCTTCACTCCCCAGCCTCAGCTCTTCCAGTCCCTCCCTCTCCTCAGCCTTCCCTTCTAGCTGCCTGCTTCAGCAATAAGATCTCCTCTTTGAGAGCTTCTTTACCTTCCTGCCCTGCTCCGATTCTCTCTCCTCCCCCTTCTGCCTCTCCCCCGCCCATTTCTCAAACCTCCCACTGTTGGGCATCCTTCTCACTGATCACTCCCCCTGAACTTCACCATCTCATCTCTTCCTCAAAGAAGACTTCCTGCTCTCTAGATCCCATTCCTTCCTCCTGGCTTCTGGAATCCTCACTGGGTCTCCTTCCCTATATTCTTACTATGTTTAACTCCAGTCTTTCTACAGGGTCCTTCCCCCACTCCTGGAAACATGCCTTAATTCGCCCCCTCCTTAAAAACCCTTCACTTGATCCCTTGGTTCCCGCCCACTACCGTCCTGTCTCCAACCTTCCCTTTCTCTCAAAGCTCCTAGAGAAATTCGTCTTTGCACAACTTTCACATCACCTTGATTCCACCAATTTTCTTCACCCTCGTCAATCGGGTTTCTGTCAGGGTCACAGTGTCGAAACTATTCTTCTTGCCTTTACTAACGCATTGCATGTAGCTCATGATCGTGGTGCTATCTCGGTGGCGGTTGCACTTGATCTTTCTGCTGCTTTTGATCTAGTTGACCACTCCCTCCTTCTTCTTCGTTTACGGGAAGCGGGTCTCTGTAGTACTGTTCACCGCTGGTTCCACTCTTTTCTTTCCTCTCGTTCGTGTGCAGTTCTGTCACCTTCCTCCTCTACCCCTCCCTCGGACTCCTTCCCTCTTTCCTGTGGGGTTCCTCAGGGTTCTGTCCTGGCTCCCTTTCTTTTCAACCTTTTCTTAGCCCCCTTAGCCCTCTTAATTCAACAGTCCGGATTATCTGCCTTTCTCTATGCTGACGACATTATTCTGCTTCATCACACCCCTCCCCTTCCTGTCCTGACCTTTCCGCGTTAAACTCCTGTCTTTCCTCTGTGGCTGATTGGTTGACTCGTAATTGTCTTCACCTTAATCTCACCAAGACTATTGCTATCTGGTTCTCTCACAACAGCCCACCCCCCACACTGGCCCCTTCCTTCTCTGGCTCTCCTGTTCCTTTAGTCTCCTCCTTTCGTTATCTTGGGGTTCACTTTGATTCTGACCTATCTTTCCATGCTCATATATCACATGTCACCAAATCCTCCTTCTTCTTCCTCCGACAAATCCGTGCAGTTCGCCCCTTCTTATCCCCTTCAGCTCTCACCGCTCTGCTGCTATCTTTGGTTATATCACGGGTTGATTTCGCAAACTCAATCTTTGTCGGCCTTTCTAAATCCCAACAGTCCTGCTTACAACGGATTCAGAACACTGCTGCCCGTCTGGTCACCCATTCTTCCCCCCGTGATCACATAACACCCCTACTATTTCATCTTCATTGGTTGCCCTTTCCCCACCGTGCTCATTTCAAGCTGCTTATCCTGGTTCATAAAGCCCTTCATACAGGCACCCCTCAATACTTAACTGACCTTCTTTCCTTTCACTCTCCTAGGTACACCCCTCGCTCCTTCCACCTTAACCGCCTCACTCTTCCCTCCCCTTCCCGTGCCCACCTACAATCTACTCGTTCTTCTGCTTTCTTTTTTGCTGGCCCCGCCCTCTGGAATTCCCTCCCCTCCTCACTCCGCCTGGAACCTCATCACCCCACTTTTAAACAGAACCTGAAAACCCACCTCTTTTCCCTGGCGTTTGATGTCCCCTCTCCCTTTGTGTGAATCCCACTTGCCCTGTCCTCTGCTTTCCTCGTGTTTGTTCTCCTTTATGTTTTGGTCTTGTCTCTCCTGTTTTATTGCTTTTCTATCAAGAATTTGTATTTCCTTTCCATTTCGTTGGCTTTGGCCTTCTTTTAAATTTGGTTTTATTGTACACCGCTTTGCCTACCACTGAAAGGCGGTTTTTATCAAATGAAATAAAACATAAACATAAACATAAACATTGTGAAAGTGACAAATTATAATAATTATTGGTGTTGGAATTTTACTTTTCAGAAAAGATTTTATTTTGTGGTCAGAAAATAATGATTTTTCCTGATGTCTCCAGGGGACCCAGTTGCAACATAAACGTGCTTAAGCCTTGGACTTTGGCCATGGGGGCTATATTTTTCATATGTGTTCCATGCAAGCATTTGGTGAGCTTGCAGGGAGTTTAATATGTTTTTTGGACCGCCTTCAACTGGAAGATTTTGGGAAAATAGAGAAAGATGCATAAGTTCCCCTCTGATCTGATTGTTTCTTTGTTTTCTTTTAATTAACTTATGGTGTAGGATTGTACCTTGTTTTTGTAAAATTTTCTCCTGGTGAGGTATTGCCCACTCTTTTTACGTAATGTGGACTAAGTAGTATTTTTATTTCTGTATTATATATGGATTTGTGCCTTTTCTTATTTCTTGGATTTCTTATATTTTTACTTATTATAAAGAGTTGTTAAATTCAATAAAAAAAGTAGCCATGTACTACATCAACAAGCACGGAGGCACTTGGGTCATGCCTCTTGTGCTAGGAGATAGCCATAATGTGCATCTCACATGGAATGATGCTCAGAACCACTTACCTGGTTGGTAAGGATAATATCCTGGCAGACAGGCCAAGCCATGTCCTTCATCCACACGAATAGACCCTGGACAGGGGAGTTGCTTGGAGTATCTTTCAGGAGTTGGGCATCTGTTCAGTAGATTTTTTTTGTCACTGCTCAGAACAGGCAAATGTATCAGTTTTGCTCCAGGATAGGGACACAGCAAACCAGTCTTAGATTCCTTCTTCCTCAATTGGGGGGGGGGGGGGATCTTCTGTGCACATATCCTTACATATCTCTGATAGAGAAGACTTGCCTGAAACTCAGAGATGACGAGGGCATGATGATTCTCATCACTTCTTATTGGCTCTGGCAACTGCGCTTCCTTTTTCTCCTCAAGTTATCCATCAGGGACTCAGTTCAACTGGTCACTTTGCCAACCATGATTACCCAAGATCAGGGAACATGGCTACACCCAAACATCCGGTCACTAGCCCTCACAGATTGGATGTTGAAAACCTATCATTGTCCTCGTTGAACTTGCCAGCTGGTGTGGCCAATGTTCTTTTGGTTTCCAGGAGGAATTCCACAAGTAGATTGTATGGTTTCAGATGGAAGAGGTTTGCCATCTGAGTTGAGAGAAAAGACCTACATCCTTTCTTGTGTCCCCACATGAAAAACTGCATGAATACCTTCTGCATTGGTCTAAAAACCAACTCAGTAAGGGTCTACCCCAATGCTACTGTTTCATACACTTGGCATGTAGGAGGTAAACCCATCTCTCTGCAGTCTTTAGTTGTTCGCATCATGTGGGGTTTGCTTCTTACGAAGTATCCTCTTAAGTGTGCCGCAATGTATTGTGATATCAACATGGTCTTAGCTCAGCTGATGAAAGCTCATTTTTAGCTGAGGGGTGGGGGATGGTTGACGTGCATGGAGCGACCTACTCTTGCTGCCTTGCTGGGTAGACTAGATGGACCATACTGGTCTTTATCTGCCGTCATATACTATGTTACTATGTATGTTACTACTATGTTAGCTGCTAGATATAGATACATGTGGACTGAAGAACTTGACCTAAAAGGTCTTGTTTTTGGTTGTGGTTACAACAGCACGCAGCAAGCTCCAGGCCCTAGAGACTGATCCACCCTACACTACATTTTTCAACAATAGGGTGGTTTTGTATACTCATTCTAATTTCCTTCCTAAGATAGTATCAGACTTCCACCTTAATCAGTCAGTTGTTCTTCCAGCATTTTTCCAAAAAACACATGCTCACAAAGGGGAGAATGCATAGCACACATTGGACAGCAAGAGAGCCTCGATGTTCTATCTTTTTGTTTCTTTTGACTCCAATAGATTGGGGGCTGCCGTAAACAAACATACACTTTCAATTTGGCTAGCGGATTGCATCTGTTTTTGCTTATGCCCAAGCTGGCTTGACCCTGGAGCTCATATCTCTGCTCACACTGTCAGAGATGAACTGAAACCAAAGGATGAGAGGTTGATAGTGCTGCACAGGACAACAGCTTATGGACAAGCTGGTTTGCAGTGGGCATTGAAAGGACTGGCAAAACAGACATATGCCGATTCTGTGGGAAAGAGCTGTAAACAGTGACTCACCTCCTAGCTGGCTGCAAAGTTCTGATGGCAAACAATTTCTATACAGAAAGGCAGGGCCGGATTTACCTATACGCCAACTACGCTGTGGCATAGGGCCCACAGCTGACAAGGGCCCACAAAAATTGAAAAAATTGTTAGCCGCCTTAAAATTAAATTAAAAAAAAAAACGCTGGCTGCCGCCACGGCAGCATGGACTGTCCCGTGGGGCCCCCTCTGCTGCCGCGGCAGCATGGACTGTCCCGCGGGGCCCCCTCTGCCCGGCTGAATCCGTCCGTCCGTCCCTCCCTCCCTCCGTCCGTGCCGGCTTTGAGAGGCGCGAAAGGAGAGTGTCTCCCTCGCATCTCTGTTAAGCCCGCAGGGGCTGATGGGAAATTTCCCATCAGCCCCTGCGGGCTTAACAGAGACGCGAGGGAGACACTCTCCCTTCGCGCCTCTCAAAGCCTGCACGGAGGGGCTCAGCCATCGCGGAGGGAGGGAGGGAGGGATTCAGCCAGGCAGAGGGGGCCCCACTGGTCATTCCATGCTGCCGCGGCGGCAGCAGTAGCAGCCAGCGTTTTATTTTTTTTATTAAATTTTACTTTAGGCCGATGGGGGGGGGGGGGGTAGGACTGGTAATGGGCTATTGGGGGGACTGGAAATGGGCTTGGGGGGTTAATACTGGAGGTGGGCTGATGGGGTTAGTACTGGTAATGGGATGTGGGCTGTTGGGGGGGGTTTAGAACTGGTAATGGGCTAGGGGGGATTAAGACTGGTAATGGGCTGTGGGCTGATGGGGGCTGTCTGGTAATGGGCTATGGGGGGGCTAGGACTGGAAATGGGCTGGGGGGGTTAAGACTGGAGGTGGGCTGATGGAGTTAGGACTGGTAATGGGCTGTGGGCTGTTGGGGGGGTTTAGAACTGGTAATGGGCTATGGGGGGGTTAAGACTGGTAATGGGCTGTGGGCTGATGGGGGGGTTAGAACTGGTAATGGGCTATGGGGGGCTGACTGGAAATGGGATGATGGGGTTAGGACTGGTAATGGGCTGTGGCCTGATGGGGGGTTAGGACTGGCAATGGGCTATGGGGGGCTGACTGGAAATGGGTTGAGGGGGGTAGGACTTGAGGTGGGCGGATGGGGTTAGGACTGGTAATGGGCTGTAGGCTGATGGGGGGGGGTTAGGACTGGCAATGGGCTATGGGGGGGCTGACTGGAAATGGGTTGATGGGGTAGGACTGGAAGTGGGCTGATGGGGGGTTAGGACTGGTAATGGGTTATAGGGGGGGCTTAAACTGAAAATGGGGTGATGGGGGGTTAGGACTATAAGTGGGTTGATGGGGGGCTAAGACTGGTATTGGGTTGGGGGGTTGCTAGGACTGGAAATGGGCTGATGAGTGGCTAGGACTGGAAATGGGCTGATGCAGGGACTAGAAGGGAATGGATGCTGGGTGAGGCTGGAACTAGAACAGAGCTGATGTTGGGGGAGGATTAGAATGGGATGGGGCTGGAAAGAGTAAAATGGAGAAGGGAAAAATATTTTGTGTGGGAGGGATAAAAAATCTACAATTGGCCGGGTATTTGGAGAGTAAGTGGGGATTGAGGATGGAGGGGTAAAATTTGAGTGGGGATGAAATAGGAATGAGGAAAGAGCAAAAGGAGAAAGATTAGTATGTTAAAGCAGATGTAGAGAGAGAATGGAAAAAAACTAGAAGAGAGAAGAAAGGACAAATGGACAGCAGACGATGGAAAGTTAGCAGAAGACACGAAGAAACCAGAAGAAAGTGGCTGGAGCAATTGCAGCTGAAAAAAATGCACAAAAGGTAGAAAAATATCTCTTTATTTTGAATTTATTAATTGGAATATGTCAGCTCTGGTAAATGTGCATCATTAACGTCTGCGCTCTGTTTAGTACAAGAGCAAATTAATGTATAGTTTTATTTCTACAGTGTTGTACATTCCAAGTTTGGCTTTTGGGATTCCCAGTTTAATTATTGTCTTCCTGTTTCTAAATTGTGATTACTTGTTTAGTGATGGTCTATGTTCTGCATGTGTAACTGAACTGAGGTGTTCTGTTTATATAATTCCTATTTGACATTGCCACTTGTTCTCTTTCCCCAGTAAGTCATGTATTGTTGTTCTCTGAAATGTATTGGTTTAATATTTGCAGTGTTGCCTTTTGATTGGTAGAGTATGGTGCTTTGTGAGTCCTGGTAGTGCTGTTAGGATACGGCGGGTTTGCTATGGGTTCTAAATGGGCAGTGTTTGTAGTAGTTCCTAATGTGTCTGGCAGTTGGCACTGGATTATAGTAATGTAGAAATCTTTTAGTCTTTCTTTATCCATACACTCATTAAGAGGCACGTTTACTAAAAGTTAGTATATGGTAACATTATGCAAATATTTATGCAAATGAGGCCCCTTATGCAAATGAGGCCCTGCATCCCCCTTGGGCCGCCCCTGCTGGGGGCCCACAATTTTTGTTGGCGTAGGGCCTCACTCAAGGTAAATCCGGCCCTGCAGAAAGGCATAATAAAGTAGCATGCCTAATCCATTGGAAACTATGTAAGCACTACAACATCACTCTGCCTGAAATGCACTGGGATCATGACCCTAAAAGAATTAACAGAGAATGAAGAGGTTATGATCACCTGGGGTACTCCCATTCCGACTGATAAAAAGCTAGATGCGAGAAAACTGGATATAGTGGTAAAGGAGAAAAACACCAGAAAGGCATTGATTATAGAGGTGTCAATTTGAAGCGACTACTCTGTGAATCACGTTGAGAGGGAGAAAATATTCAAGTATCAAGAAATGCAGCCAGAGACCAAGAAAATGTGGCAGAAAGATACAGTTATTGTGTTGGGTGCCACAGGCCTAATTAAGAGGAATTTCCAAGCACACCTTGATAAATTATCCACACACGTAAAATCTTACGAACTCCAGAAGGAGGCTCCCTTTGGCATGATGCAAGTACTAAGCCAAGCATTAGCAGTAAATTTGAGATTATACTCCACATACCTTGGCCTAGAAGTGAGTTTCATGACTGTCATAATATGCACAAAACTCACCCATTTGGATAAATTGCCTCAAAGCCATGGCTGAATTGGTGGCCCACTTGTCAACCTCCACAGATGAGATCTGCAGAGCCACGACCTGGACTTCTGTTCACGTTTTCACTTCTCACTACTGTTTTGGAAAGGAATTCCTGAAGCGACAGCAGATTCAGCTAATCCATTCTTTGGAATCTGTTTGGGGATTAGAATCCAACTCCATGCCCCTCCTAGGCCCAGTTATTTTCTGTTCCTGGCTGCTTCTCTAAGAAAAAAAGAGGAGAAAATATATAGTTTTAAAAAAACACTGTTCTCCAGAATCAGCTTATTGCGACTCTGAATTACCCCTTTATATTTTCGATGCAGCCAGTAGCTAAGGAATCCCATATGCAAACACTTACCTTGCTTGTCCATAACCCTCCCTCCTGTCCTTGGAGTTGTATTCTGGTTTAGCTTTTCAATAGACTGAGGAAATGAGGTGCGGTGGCAGCAGGTGGGAACTCACACTCATGCACAGTAGAACAATTCTAAAAGCTTCTAGAAGGAGCTGGAAGAGGCTCTCATATTGGGCTATGTCAATGACATTGCCTATATGTGTGGGCTTATCCTGCTGTCCATGGTGAACACCTGCTACATGTAAATAACCTTGTGTTCTCCATAGAAAACAAGGATGGCTTAGCTACCCAAGTAAGATGACGTCATCTGACTATGCATTTTTTCAGAATCTCTGAAAAAGCCCAGAAGGCTTTTCTGTGCATGTGCAGAATATCAAACATAACTGCTGCTGCATGGAGTGCCTTCAGTCTATTTTTATGTCTTGTGGTGCTGGGCATATTTTTTTCTTTTTATCTCTTCCAGTTTCTATAGGTGTTTCTCTTTGCATTTTTGGTCACCTCAATCATTCCAAATCCTTGCTATTTTTTCTTTCTTCTTTGTTTTTTTTTAAATTTAAACCTTATTGGAGCAAGAAAACAGCTTACAACCAACAGATCTTTAAACAATGTTGCTTTTCCTCATCATCAAAACAGACAGTAAGAACTGACAACCACTGAACAGCACTAAGCCCACTGCCACACCCTCAACCAAATTCCATGGGTGGACAAGAGCTCATCCAAACCATCAGGTCCCACCTAGAATTTTTTCCCCCTATTTTCATCCTCCTTCCCCCCACCCTTCCTCCCTCTCCTGGATCTGGCAGAGACTTATGCTACCACCATTACTCACCAGGTAAGTACCCCATCACCTCTCCCCCTTCCAGTCGAGATATGTTTCCACATTTTTCGTGGACAAGCAGGAAGTAAGTCCTCATGTATGGGTGATGTCACTGACAGAGCCCATGCAGAACACGCCTCAGCTTCCATTGGAAGCTTTTGGGAGCTTCACCGTGCGTGCACACCTGTTTCCTGCCTGCCGCGGTGCCATGTTTCCTGCCTGCCGCGGTGCCATGTTTCCTGCCTGCTGAGGCGCCATCTTCTTCAATCTCCTTTTTTCTCTGGAGCCCACAGGACATGTTCTGCACCAACAGAAAAAACGTTTTCTCTTCTACCCCCGCAGATATTTTTTTCTTAGTAATTTTCACCACCTGTTGTCGGTTAGTCAGCTTCCAGCTGATATTTTTTCTTTCCTTTTTGGTGCTTTTCGCTTCCAGGCCTTTTTCGGACCATCAAAATTGAGGTCTTCAAACTCACTGGCGTGTTCTTCCTGGACATGTATAAGCCAGTAAGTTGCTTTAAAAAGTGCACAAAATGTGGCCGCCCCATTTTGATCATGGGCAGGCACAACTGGTGTCTGCAGTACCAGGGGCCTGATCACCAGTCCGCTTCCTGCAACTTTTGCCTACAGATAATGAGGAGGGTCCTGAAGGGCTGGGAAAATCAGGAGTCATCCCTCTTTGGAACATCAGATTCAGCATCCTCGGCTCAAGCATTGGCGAGACCGTCACAGAGTTCCGCTGAGGTATCAACTGGGTGGCATGCCTGAGTGCACTCGGAACAGAGAGGCCGAGGTACCAAACAGAGACCCTCCATTGATGCTTGACCATAATTGAGGAAAGGTCTGACACCGATCCTGTCAGCATCGAAAGGGGTGCCCGTACACCAGGTCAAACCCAAGGTGCATCAGCACTGGAGCCCTTTGCAGCAAGATGTGGAAAGCGAGGGCCGGGAGCAGCCCGCCAAGCTTCTCCAGTGGGAGAAATTGACTCCCAGAAAGGAGGAATCAACCTCTACAGCCTTGGAGGGGAGCCGGGGACTCTGCCAGAGGTATCCGCGCTGCTGGCCAAAGTTGCAATTCCGGCCCCGGTCCCCTCTGAGGCGATAGTATTGGAGGAATGACAGGGCCCTTGAAGCTCTCATGGCAGCGGTCTTAGCCTTGCAGCATGCAGGCTCAGCAGTGGCTTTGGTGTCATCACCGCACTCCATCCAGCCCATCCTGGAGACCCATGTGCTGCCGGTGGAGGCAGGCGCATCGGGCGGGACATTGGAATCGACGCCGGTTCCCATGGCAATCTCCCTGTCAAGCGTATTGAGTTATGTTGTTCCTGGATACCCCCAGTCCTGCTCGGGATGCCATGGGTCCCACCGCATGACCAGAGTAGGAGGCAGGATGAAACCTGCTGCTACTTCGATTTCCTCTCAGAGTCCAAGTCTGAGGACTGGGAAACTGAAGAAGCCTCTGCCGTCTTGGACAGGAGATCGCCTGACCTTCCCTCTGATCCATCCCCTCTGTGCAAGTGGCATAAATCACCCTCAGAGGACATGTCCTTTCAGGACTTTGTAAGGGATATAGCCAAGGCCATACCCTTCTCCTTTGAGGCAGATGACGAGATGAGAATAGAGGAGCTCAAGCTCCTGCAGTATCTATCAGCGCCCAAGGAGGCAGTGATGGTGCTGGTGCACAACATCCTGCAGATGCTGTTGCTGCAGTTGTTGGAAAATCCCCTCATGGTTCCCACCTTCAGCTGGTGGCTGGACTCGATGTACCAGGTCCAGAAGGGGATGGGCTTTGAGAATCCCCAGAAACCGCACAACTCCATCGTAGTTGAGTAGGCTTTGAAACACATGAAGAGCACAAGACTCACCCTTCGGGGTGGGAGGCCAGTACTCTGGACTCCTTTGAGAGGAGATGCTATCAGGACTCCATGCTGGTGGCTTGGATTCTTTTCTACCAGCTGTATATGGGTATGTTCCTAAAGGACATCATGTTGTACCTGGTAGAGTTTGCCGCCTATGTCCCTCGTGACCGCCTCAGCTCCTGTACCGTAGTAGTCCATAGCAAGGATTGCTTGGAGTATGCCATGCGAGCTATATGTGATGCCTTCGAGTCCATCTGCAGAGTGATGGCATTGGGCATCGGGGCCCAGCAGCAGGCCTGGCTCCACTCCTTTGACCTGGAGTGGTGGGTTCAGGATAAACTGACCAACGTTCCCTGTAGCGGGGACAATCTTTTCAGGAAACCAGTTGAGGAGAAAGCAGACAAACTCAAGAAGGAGCATGTGATGCTCTGCAGGCTCTTGAGAAAAACCACAGACCCTGCACATAAGAAGTACCAGGGTAAGAAAGCCTTCTATCCATGCCCACACAGTTAATATCCAGCACCCCAGAGTATTCAACCAAAGGCACAGCCCCCCCCCCCCTTTAGCAGAGGCGTGAGAAGCCTCAGAAGGCTCTGCCAGCCCTGCAGCCCAAATCAGGGGCATGCTTTTAATTGGTTCCTCAGGAGCATAGCCAACCGTCCCATATCTGCCAAAATTCCCCCTCAGATAGGGGGGTAGCTCATCCAGTTCACCCACAGGTGGCCCCTAATCACGTTGGATGCCTGGGTGCTGCAGCTCATCCAGAAGGGCTAACAGCTGTACTTTGCCCAGTAGCCACCTCCCTTCATCCAAGGGAAGTACCCCATGGACCCACTGCACTGAAGCCTGTTGCGGGAGGAGGTCTCCTCTCTGTTGACGAATCTCACCATTGAGCTAGTTCTGCTGGCTCAGGTCAGAAAAGGATTTTACTCCAGGTACTTCCTGGTCCCCAAAAAGGTGGGTTCCAATCCATACTGGACTTCTGAAACCTCAACCAATTTCTCGAGTGCGAGCGATTCAAGTTGGTCTCGCTGGGGACGCTTTTCCTGCAATCCCGCTTGTAGCGAAAACTCTGCTGAAACTTAAAGCCAACAAGGGCACTATGATCCTCATTGCCCTATGCTGGCCCCGGTAGCCATGGTTCCCTCTGCTGCTTCAGCTGTCTTGGAGGGAGCCTCTCTGCCTGGGCTCTACCCCAGAGCTCATCTCCCAAGATGAGGGTTCCCTATTGCACTCCACTGTCTACTCCTTGGCCCTCATGGTGTGGATGCTGAGTGGGTAGTTCTCTCTGAGCTCAATTTTCCCAACATCACAAATGTCCTCCTGGCATTGCACAAGGACTTGATGCATCAGGCGTTGGCATTCAAGTCGTGGAGGTTTGTTTCTAGGTGTGTGAGTAGGGCACTGGGCCCTTCTCCTGGACAGTGAAATGCCTCTTGCACGTCTCGGAATTGGGCCTGAAATCCAAATCCATCCAGGTTCACTTCAGCACGACCGGCGCCTATCATCGCGGCTCAGGGGGCAGTCCCGTCTTGGCTCACCCCTTGGTGACTCACTTAATGCAGGGCTTGCTTCTCTCAAAGACTCCCATCAAGCCCCCTGCAGTGGCTTGAGATCTCAACATGGTTCATATGCAGCTCTTGCAGGCTCCCTTTGAGCCGCTTGATACTTGCCCTCTCAAGTACTTGACCTGGAAGGTCCTGTTTTTGGTGGTGGTCATGTCGACCCGCCGTGTCGGTAAACTTCAGCCTCTGGTGGTGCATCCACCTTACACTAGATTACACCAGAATCAGATGATCTTATGGACGCACACGAGCTTTCTGTTGAAAGTGGTCTCTGAGTTTCATCTCAACCAGGTGATTGTCTTGCTGATTTTCTTCCCAAGGCCACATGCCAACTGGGGAGAGGCAGCATTGCACATGCTGGACTGTAAATGTGCCTTGGCCTTCTACATTGAACATACCAAGGTCCACCCAGCTGTTCATCTCTTTTGACCCTAACAGGCTGGGTAGGGCTGTCTCTAAGTGCACGCTGTCCTTGTTGCTGACAGACTGCATTGCCTTGGCATATTCCAACACTGGCCTGAATCTGGAGGGTCATGTTATGGCTCATAACGTTTGGGCCATAGCCACCTCTGTCATCAACCTGCACTTGGCATCCGCAGAGGAAATCTGCAAGGCTGCGACATGGTCTTTGGTCCACACCTTCACAGCCCACTACTGTCTGGATGGGGATTCCTGATGGGACAGCAACTTTGGCCAGCAACTTTGGCCATGCTCCGGCACCTCTTTGGGTCTTAGGTCCAACGCCTGCCCACCGGTCCTTCTGTCCATCCTGGCTACCTGCAAATGCTTACTGACCTTGATGTTGCTGTATGCTGAGGATTCTGAATCTTTGGAGTCCCTAAAGGGATTACCTTGCTGTTCTTCCTATTCTCCAGTTTTTGTTGCCCCTGTTGGGCTTGGCTTCCTCAGTCTTTTGGTAGCCTGTAGCTTGGGAGTCCCATACGTGAGGATTTGCTTCCTGCTTGTCCACGGAGAAAGCATAGTTACCCACCTATAGCAGGTGTTCTCAGTGGACAGCAGGAATAAGTCCTCACAACCCTCTAGGGATTTGTTTCTTGGCTACTGCTTTGAAATTTGACTAGAGAAGGTACTCCGACAGGTGGGAAGGCCGGTGCACCTCCCAAAAGCTGCCATTGGAAGCTGGGGAGGGTTCCCCATGGGCTCTGTCAGTGGCATCACTCATAAATAAGGACTTATTCCTGCTGTCCATGGAGAACATCTGCTACAGGTAAGTAACTATGCTTTCCCTCAAACTTCCTTATTCTACCTCTCTGAAGGGCTGTCAGCCTATGTAAGTACATTCTCTGTAATCTGGTTAGAAACTCCATCGGGCTCAGAGCAGAGGGTTTCCTCCAGGCCCTAGTTATCTCACATCTTACTGCCATTATACAACATATAATTCACCCTTTCATTTCAGGTGACCAGTACTCAGTCATATGCAATAGCAGGTACAAGAGAGGAGCTACAGCTGGGAGTTATATACCCAGTACCCCCTCCATGAAGGCCTGTACCACCTTACAAAAGTACTGAACACGTGGGCATCCCCACCACACATGGAGCATGTCCACTACTCCCCTATATGTTCACCAACATTCATTTGAACAATGCTTATAAAATTTAAATAATATATCAGGGGTGAAGTACCAATGATATAACACTTTAAAACCATTTTCAATAATATTTGCTGAAATATATGTTAGCACATATTTTAAACCAATCCTTATGCTCCAAGGATTTCCCTAGCAGTTTCTCCCAACGTTAGCATACAGGGCAATTTACTCTTGGTACCTCCCACCAACTCTGGGGATTTTTCTTTTCAAGCTTTTCTCCTGGATATGGCAAAATCACTTGCCATTTCTATACCTGGACAAGATCCTACACAAGGGAATACAGAATCCCTGTATATTCCTGGAAGAGCAAAGGAGAACATCATGCTTCCTTTGCATCATTCCTTGCAGGATCTCCTTCTACGAACGTGGGAAGCTCCTTTAAAGGTACCCCCACTTTCAAGAGCAACTGATCTTCTATATCAGGTGCCTCCTTCTCCAGGATTTCAAAAGACTCAACTTCCTCGTCATTCCATTGTTGTAGAATCAGCAATGAGGCGAGTGAAGAGTACTAAAAAGCACTCTTCTTATCCGCCAGGTCGTGAGTCTAAGACTTTAGATGCCTTTGGACGCCAAACTTTCCAGGCATCCATGCTTTCAGCAAGAATTCTCTCATATATTTTTATATGGGCTTATCTCTTGAGGAGGTCACAAAGAAATTACATCTTTTGACTCCTTTTCTTCAATAGCCCAAGAGTGCAGACTATTCCTCACTGGTTAGTCATGCTCAAAATATCTCTAGATTTCTTACTCGTGCTTCCCTAGACTCCTTTGAGTCTGTTAGCAGGACTTCTGCTATAGCCATAGGAGCACGACGTAAAGCCTGGCTCCAAGCTTCAGACTTGGACAAATGGGCACAAGTTAGACTGGGAAATACTCCTTGCACTGGAGAAAATCTCTTTAACAAGGAGTCTTTACTCCAGGTTGCTCAGTTAACAACTGACTGTCCTGTTTCTAGAGGCTATTCTACGCCTTCTTCTTTCCCAGTTGGTAGGAAATGTCCTGCCAAGATTTCTTCCCCTAGGGGAAGAAGATTTTATCCATCTTCTGCCCATCATACAGATGTTCCCAAACAGGGGAAACATCACCCTGGTCTGAAGAATCCACAAACTCAGCAGGGTCAACAAACCCAGCAGTCGCAGGGTTTCAAATAGATCATCATTGCCACTCTTGGTTGCTGGTTAGAGTAGCAGTCTGCTTCTTTTCATTTGCAGTATCTGCACTAAATTTACTCTAACCTTCCTAGATATCTCTTCATGAGACATCTTTTCTTTAACTTTAAGAGTCTTATGATGATCATGCCCATAATTAACAGGGTTTTCCTCTTCCTCTTGGAGGAAAGCAAACTAACAACTATAAATAGACAGTTGTTTTCCCTGTACTGGCATGTATCATCTCACCTGTCAGAGACTTCCTCCATAGTCAGTCTCTTTTAACTCTGTCTTACCTCCCTCTTACTATAACATTTAGTTTGTAAGAGGGACCCTTTTACACTGGTAAGCTCCTATGGTCCTCTACCTGTTCTACTGGGGGATTCTCCCTTCTGGAGTTGTCTCCCCCCTTGTTACCTTAGAGCAGCCCATCAGACAATAGGAAATCCTACCAGGTCTGTTATTTCTTTTTCCCAATCTAAAAGAGGGAGAGGGAAAAGAAATTTTCTCCGCTGCCCTGGTACATTGCTGCAGATACAGCAATTCCTAGTGGTTAAGCTACTGGTTCTGTCCACCACACAACCAGGGATTCTCCTCCACTAGCAATCCTTCTAGCCTCAGTGCTAAGTCCAAAACAGGTTATCAACCTCGTTTGGGAAACCCTCTTATCACAGCCTGGTTGGTTAACTTCTATTCTTCCCCCCTTGTCCTGGGCAGAATACTGGTTACCTGCTGGCTTTCCACAGCCAGTTTTTCTTCTAACCAACCTGCAGCATGCTCTCTGCAACTCTACAGAGTAGCTTTGCACTATGGGCCCTTGCTAGAGAGCATTAGTATCTTGCCTAGCAGATAACCCCAGATGGTTAAAAGGGGTTCCCCCAGTCATGTTTCCATGACTGGTAGGTATTTCCTACCCTTACCATCTCATCTTAAATCTCTTTTGAGACATCAGTCTCAGGCCTTTCATTACGTGAAAACCTAAAGAAGGGCAATTCCCTGGCTTGGCCCATATCTCCTTTGGTCTTCTCGTCAGAGATAATTTTCTTCAATGGCAGTAGAGGACGCCCAATACCCCCTTGCCCTCATAGGCAAGTCACTAGGGTATCTTCCTCCAGTGGCGTCCTCTAGCCATTCTCCATATGGCAATTCTGGAGACATCTGGACTTCCTGCCTACAGTCTGAAGTTATCCTCTGCCTTTTTCACGTAGGCCATCCTGGTTATTCAAGAGCTCAAATTCTGAAAAGAATCCAGACTTCTTGTCAGGGAGACCTCTCCTCTGACTTTGCCAATCATAACCAGGAAAAGAGATTTCTCTGTATATCTATTCAAGCAGATATTAACCTTCATGCTCTTAGATGAATCTTCCTCTCTCCCTATATCCCTAGGGGGGATCAGCTTCTATAGACCTTCCACATTCCTGGAGATATGTGTCTATATGGCTACATATTCGTATATATATATATATATACACATATATATATATATATATATATATATATTTATATTCATCTATATCTATCTGTGTGTCTTCTGCCCCTACATATCTCCTATAGATATATGCATATATACCCTATACAGTATGTGTATATATTCAATATATATATGTACGAGGGGGTACCCAAAAAAAACAGGAATTATTTTTTAAAAGCTATTTTTTTCAAATTCTTTACAAAACAACCTTATCCCCTTCAAAATACTCTCCATTACAACTGATACATTTGTCCCACCGGTGCTTCCACTGTTCGAAACATTTTTTGTAGTCATCTTTAGAAACGGCTGACAGCTTCTCCCTCTTTTTTTTCTTGACTTCTTCAATGTTGTCAAATCGGTATCCTTTCATGCCCCTTTTCATGCGTGGAAATAAGAAAAAGTCGCACGGAGCCAGGTCAGGCGAGTAAGGTGCGTGGGGCAGTGGAACCATGCCATTTTTAGCCAAAAACTGTCTAACAGAGATGGCTGTGTACAGGTGCGTTGTCGTGGTGGAAGAACCAGTCTCCTGTCTGCCACAAATCGGGTCTTTTTTGACGAACACTGTTGCGCAATCTTCTTAAAACGTCCAAATAAAAGGTTTGATTGACGGTCTGACCTGGGGGAACAAACTCTGAATGAACTACCCCCTTGGCATCAAAAAAGCAAATCAGCATTGTTTCGATGTTTGATTTGACTTGACGACATTTTTTTGGACGGGGTGACGATGACGTCTTCCATTGGCTTGACTGTTGCTTTGTTTCTGGGTCGTAACCATAGCACCATGACTCATCAACTGTAATGACCTTTGACAGAAAATCTGGATCAGTTTCAAGCTGTTGTTTCAAAACATGACATGTTTCAACTCGATGTTCCTTTTGATTGTCAGTCAGAACCCGAGGAACAAACTTGGCAGCAACCCTTTTCATTCCCAAATCTTCCGTTAAAATTTGCTGAACCGAGCTCCAAGATAACCCACTAATCTCTGACAGTTGATCAATTGTCTGTCGACGGTCTGTGAGCACAAGCTCTCTAATTTTTTCATTTTCGTCGATTCACGCAGTTGATGGACGCCCAGAACGAGGTTTGTCATCAATCGACATGTCGCCATTTTTAAACCGAGCAAACCACTGGTACACTTGACTTTTTCCCATAGCGTCATCTTGATAAGCTGTTTTCAACATTAAAACAGTTTCAGCAGCATTTTTACCGAGTAGAAAACAAAATTTCACAGCTGCACGTTGTTCACTTAAACTTGTCATCATAAAAAAAGAAACAAGAACAAAACAGCACTAGCAAAAACAATCACTGCAGATGAACAGAACAAGCCAGGTCGACAACACAGGCGGCACTGAACTGACAATGAGTTGCACTATAAACGCCTAGCGGCAGAAGTGCATACTACACAAGCTCCGCCCACGGCAATGTTATTCCTGTTTTTTTGGGGTACCCCCTCGTATATATACATAGATACATTTATAGATCTACTGAGATATATATTTAGATAGATATGTATCCATATACTCATATATCTGTTATGTTAGGTTCAGATATCCTTATATTCCTATACGATCCTGACAGATGGGCACTACCCCTATCAATGCTATGCCAGCATACTTAGGGGGCGACACTTATAACCACCCCCTGTGGTAATTAACAAAATTTTTCCTTACCATATAGGTTGGGTACTCCAGAAGCTCTCCATGTACCTTTCTTCTTTCCTAATTGACCCCATTTACGAAAGACATTGCGGAGCTTCAGTTAACCTAACGCTTAGCGCTCCTGAGTCTGTCCTTACTTTCTTATCAGATACAAGGGTCTCCATACCCTTTCTCCCCTACATGGACTGATTCCATCCCCAGTCCAGTTAGGTCAGACTCATTTTTTCTTTGGGTCCTAAATTTATACTGTTTTTGGACCTAAACAGCTTAAGCTTTCTTTAATACTACCTTCTGCATCTCCGCTGAAGCTCTACCTCTTATACTACCCCAGTCTTTCCCCCTGGGGCCATTTCTCACCCTGAAGGGTTCTGACCTCCACTTGTTTTTCTCTGCTTTTATTACCTCTACTTCTCAGTGAGGTACCCCTTGAGCACATTCACTGGCTCTTCTAATAGATCCATATGTACCTCAGTGGACTTGTGCAAGGTCTACAAGGGAGGCCCAGATTACAATATTTTACTACAAAATACCCTCTATACAGGGTCTTCCCCTTTAGAAACCCTGTTCTAGCCAGCTGTTCCACAGCTTCTCTTCTGTATTCAACTCCTACCCTCCATCCCCAGGATGCCTGAGGTCTTAAGCAATAGCATGGCTCATTCTAGACTTGCAACATGCTAGGACTCCCTCTGGGCATCTGAGCTTGGGAGTCCCCATATGTGAAGACTCATTCCTGCTTGTTCCTGGAGATAGCACTGTTACTTACCTGTAACAGGTGATCTCTGGGAACAGCAGGAATAAGTCTTCACAACCCACCCACCTCCCCTAGGAGTTGCTTTTTCTCTATCTCTATTTTTCCCTTCCTTGCTCTCTCTCTCTCTTTGTCTCAGCTTTCAAACTTAACTGAGGAGAGACAGTTGGGAAGGCGGGAAGGCAGCATGCAGGCGTGTTGGGATGCTTCGAAAGGCTTTCTGATTGGACGCTGGGAAGCTTTCCCGCGCAGACTCCGTCGGTACCGGCGTACCCATATGTGAAGACTTATTCCTGCTGTTCCCAGAGATCACCTGTTACAGGTAAGTAACTGTGCTTTATTTTAACAACATTCCATTAATTTACTCATCACAGAGGTCAAGCTAACAGGATTGTGGTTTACAACTTTCTCTTTTCTTATGCTTTTGTGGAGAGGGACCACATCTGCCCTTCTCCAGTCCTCTGGGACCACTAATGAAGCATTGCAGACATCAGACAGCGTAGCTACTATAACTTTGTTTCTTCAGTACCTTTGGATATATCACATCTGGCCCCATCATTTTGTCTGCTTTTAGTTTAGCTAGCTCCTCTTGTACGTGGTCTTCTGAAAATCGTTCAAGGTCTACCTCAATTCCATTCTTCTTTGTATTTGTTTTTTACGGTCCTACTCCTAGCTCTTCATGTGTGAATACAAAATAGAAATGTGTTAAGAAGTTTGGCAGGAACAGGGAATTACTTATAGTACCTGATTGTAACTTGCCTTGAACTATTACTGGAAAGTCATGAGCTAAATACTACTAAATAAATAAATACTTAAGAACATAAGAACAGCCATACTGGGTCGGACTAAAGTCCATCAAGCCCAGTATCCTGTTTCCAACAGTGGCCAATCTAGGTCATAAGTACCTAGCAGTCTCCCCAAAAGGCACAGGTTCCTCAGTGCTTGTATTGGCTCAAGCAGTGATATCCTGGATCCCTTTTAATAATGATTTATGGACCTTTCCTCCAGGAACTGTCCAAACCTTAAACCTAGCTACACTAACAGTTTTTACTACATCCTCTGGTAACAAATTCCAGAGTTTGATTACATGTTGAGTGAAAAAATATTATCTCCAGGAACAAGCAGGAATGAGTCTTCACATATGGTACGTCGGTACCGACGGAGTCTGCGTGGGAACGCTTCCCAGCGTCCAATCAGAAAGCTTTTGGAAGCATCCCAACACGCCTGCGTGCTGCCTTCCCGCCTTCCCAACTGCCTCTCCTCAGTTTTCGTTTTTCCGCGGAGCCGGCAGGACGTCCTCCTGTCACCGCAGAAAATTCTTCTTTTATTTTTTAGTTTTCTTGTGGTCGCGGCTGCCTTCCCCGACGCCACCGGTACCGCCGGTGTTTCTTTTTTCTTTTCTTGTAAAATTTTTCTTTTAAGGAATATTTTTCTTCCTTAGTGTCTCACGGTTTCTCAGGCCTTCTAGGCCTCTTTATTTTCCTTCATGGAACTGCCAGCCACTTTCCCCAAGAAATGTACAAACTGTGGCGGTACAACTTTATTTTTAGACACTCACAATTGGTGTCTAGCCTGCTTGGGTCCTGACCATTCTCCTCCGGAGCCCTCGGGCAATAGTATTGTCAGCAGAAGTTTTCAACATCGAGTTCCCCTCGACACGCGGTCCCCCTTCAACTTCAGGGCACTGACCATATCTTCTTCCACACAGGATCAGGTAACCCAAAAACAGTCTGTTAAGACTAGCCAGTCCTCGAGCGGCAGTACTCATGCACAGCATAG
Source organism: Ichthyophis bannanicus (assembly GCA_033557465.1). Taxonomy (NCBI): domain Eukaryota; kingdom Metazoa; phylum Chordata; class Amphibia; order Gymnophiona; family Ichthyophiidae; genus Ichthyophis; species Ichthyophis bannanicus. The sequence continues at coordinate 371,699,822 of CM066031.1, forward strand.
AGATGCCTACGGCCTTGTCCTCGAGAATTTTATTTATTTACAGTCTCTTATATACCGCACTATTCATCATCAGCGCGGTTCACATGGAACAAAATGCTCAGTACATATAACACGTATGAGTTTACAGGTAACAGGGTATAAATAACTTGGATAACCGGGGTAACTATTTACACTGGCTTCAAAACCCCGGTGGGAGTCTTCGGCCTCCAAAGCCTGTGTGGGGTTTCAGGTTGTTCCTGAGGTTCACCCCTCGCAGAACATACCTGAGCCATGCCCGATGGTGGCATCCGCTTCGAGCGGTACCGATACCCCGGCATTGGCACTGGTGTTGGATGAAACATTCCTCATCAAGGATTGTCGTCTGGCGTCCTCGGTACCTGCGGGGCTGCTGGATACGCTCCAGACCGACCTTCCAGTATCAGTACCGACACCTATACTAGTACCCATGCCAGTACCCTCCAGACGTGCATCGATAGACTCGCTTCCTTCGATGCCGAGTCTGGAATCGATCTCCAGTCTGGAGGACTGGGTACCGACTCGCCTTGGTATCGCCTCCCGTCGGTACCGAAGGTTCGGTTCCGATAATTCGGATCCGCAACTCTCGGTTCCTCCGATACAGTTAGAGTTGCCACCGGCTGGCCTTCATCCATCTGTATCAGATACGGTACCGAAGTCGGTACCGATATCCATATTACCATTGTTGCCGGTACCTTCCATGCTTCCCTCGATGCCGAGTTTGGAATCGATCCCTAGCATGGATGATCTGTTACCGACTGTCGCTGGTCCTGATCTGCAGTACCAGCGACCACCATCTAAGGATCCCATACTGCACCATTCAGGATCTTCTATTCCTATATACTGGGATAGATCCCTCGATGCCAATGCTAGTTCTTAATCAGATCTAGCCTATCCAAGGGAAGTTCCCTCTGGGGATCCTTCTTTCCAGACTTTCCTCCTGGATATGGCAAAATCACTTGCCATTCCTATTCCTGGACAAGATCCTACACATGGGAATACAGAATACCTCTCTGTTCCTAGCAAAGCAAAGGAGAACATAATGCTTCTTTTGCATCATTCTTTGCAGGATCTCCTTCTATGAATGTGGGAAGCTCCTTTAAAGGTACCCCCACCTTCCAGAGCAACTTATCTCCTATAACAGGTGCCCCCCTCTCCAGGGTTTTAAAAGTCTCAACTTCCTCATCATTCCATTGTGGTACAATCAGCAATGAGGCGAGTGAAGAGTAATAAAAAGCACTCTTCTTGTCCGCCAGGTCATGAGTCTAAGACACTAGATGCCTTTGGACGTCAAACCTTCCAGACATCCATGCTTTCAGCAAGAATTCTCTCATATATTTTTTATATGAGTCTATTTCTTGAGGAGGTCACAAGGAACTTACATCTTTTGATTCCTTTTCTTCAAGAGCCCAGGTGTACAGACTATTCCTCACTGGTTAGTCATACTCAGAATATATCTAGGTTTCTTACTCGAGCTACCCTAGACTCCTTTGAGTCTGTTAGCAGGACTTCTGCTATAGCTATAGGAGCACGACGTAGAGCCTGGCTTCAAGCTTCAGACTTGGACAAATGGGCACAAGAAAGACTGGGAAATACTCCTTGCACTGGAGAAAATCTCTTCAACAAGGAGTCTTTACTCCAGGTTACTCAGTTATCCACTGACTTTCCTTTTTCCAGAGGCTGTTCTACGCCTTTTTCTTTCCAAGTAGGTAGGAAATGTCCTACCAAACTTTCTTCCCCTAGGGGGAGAAGGTTTTACCCATCATCTGCCCATCATACAGATGTTCCCAAACAGGGGAAACATCGCCCTGGTCTGAAGAATCCACAACCTCAACAGGGTCAACAGGGTCGCAGGGTTTCAAATAGATCATTGTCCCTCTTGGTTGGTGGTTAGGGTGGCAGTCTGCTTCTTTTCTCTGGGAGTAACTGCACTAAATTTATCCTAACCTACCTAGATATCTCTTCATGAGACATCTTTTTCCTAAGAGTCTTATGATGATCATGCCCATACTTAACAGTTTTTCCTCTTCCTCTTGAAGGAAAGAGAGGTAACAACTATCATTGGACAGTTGTTTCCCTGTACTGGCATGTATCATCTCACCTGTCAGAGACTTCTTCCATAGACGGTCTCTTGCTACTCTGTCTTACCTCCCTCTTACTACAACATTTGGTTGTAAGAGTGGTTCTTTTACACCGGTAAGCTTCTATAGTCCTCTACCTGTTCTACTGGGGGATTCTCCCTTCTGGAGTTGTTTTTCCCCCTTCTTACCTTAGGGCAGCTCATCAGACAATAGAAAGTCCTACCAGAACTGTTGTTTCTTTTTTCCAATCTAAAGAAAGGAAGAGGGAAAAGAAATTTTCTATGCTGCCCTGGTAGTTGCTGCAGACACAGCAATTCCTGGTGACTAAGCCACTGGTTTTGTTCTCTACACAACCAGGGCTTCCCCTTCACTAGCAATCCTCCTAGCCTCAGTGCTAAGTCCCAGACAGGTTATTAACCTTGTTTGGGAAACCCTATTATCACAGTCTGGTTGGTTAACTTCTATTCTTTGTCCTTGGCAGAATAGCTAGTCACCTGCTGGCTTTCCACTGCCAGTTTTTTCTTCTAACCAACCTACAGCATGCTCTCTGCATCTCTACAGAGTAGCTTTGCACTATGGGCCCTTGCTAGAGAGCATCAGTATCTTGCCTAGAAGATAACCCCAGATGGTTGGGGGGGGGGGGGAGTTCCCTCAGTCATGTCTGGCGGATATTCCCTGCCCTTTCCATCTTATCTTAAATCTCTTTTGAGGCATAAGCCTCAGGCCTTTCATTACGTGAAAGCCTAAAGGAGGGGCAACAGGGACAATTCCCTGGCTTGGCCGATATCTCCTTGAGTCTTCTCGTCAGAGATAGTTTTCTCCAATGGCAGCTAGAGGACGCCTAATACCCATCTTGCCTTCATAGGCAGATCACTAGGGTATCTTCCTCCAGAGGCCTCCTCTATACATTCTCCATCCTGCAATTCTGGAGATAGCTGGGCTTCCTGTCTGCAGACTGAAGTTATCCTCTGCAATTTTCACGTAGGCCATCCTGGTTATTCAAGAGCTCAAATTCTACAAAGAATTAGGCCTTCTGCTTGTCAGGGAGACCTTTCCTCTGACTCTGCCAGTCATAACCAGGAAATGAGATTTTTCTATTTACCTATTCAAGCAGGTATCAACCTTCTTGCTGTCAGATGAATCTTCCTTTCTCCCTATATCCCTAGTGGGGATGGGGTTCTATGGACATCTCTCCATCCATATGCCTGGAGACATGTGTCTATATGCCTACCTATACATCTAGGTATGTATAGATATATATAGATATATATATATATACTTCTTTATATCTATCTGACTGTCTTCTGCCCATACATATCTCTTTATAGATATATGCCTATATACCCTATATGGGTATATGGGTATATATATATATATATATATATATATATATATATATTTGTAGATATGAGATATATTTTTAGATAGATCTGTATCCATCTACTTATCTATCTCTCTGTTAGGTTCAGATATCCTTACATTCCTATATGATCCTGACAGATGGGCACTACCCCTATCAATGCTGTGCCAGCATACTTAGGGGGCTACACCTATAACCACTCCTGTGGTAATCAACAAATTTTTCCTTACCATAACCTTTTCAGGTTAGGTACTCCTGAAGCTCTCCATGTATCCTTTTTCTTTCCTAATTGATCCCATTTAGCAAAGACATTGCGGAGCTTCAGTTGCTCTAAGCTTAAGTTTTCTTTAATAGTACCTTCTGCGTCTCCGCTGAAGCTCTACCTCTTATACTACCCCAGTTTTCCCCTGGGGCTATTTCTCACCCTGAAGGGTTTTGACCTCCACTTGTTTTTATTTTACTTTTTTACCTCTACATCTCAGTGAGGTACCCCTTGAGCACATTCACTGGCTCTTCTATCAGATCCATATGTAGCTCAGTGCACTTGTGCAGTGCCAACAAGGGAGGCCCAGATTACAATATTTCATTACTAAATGCCCTCGATACAGGGTCTTCCCCCTTTTGAAGCCCTGTTCTAGCCAGCTGTTCCACAGCTCCTTTTCTGTATTCACCTCCTGCCCTCCATCCCCAGGATGCCTGAGGTCCTGAGGCATAGCATGGCTCGTTCTAGACTTGCAACATGCTAGGACTCCCTCCGGGCATCTGAGCTTGGGAGTCCCCATATGTGAAGACTCATTCCTGCTTGTTCATGGAGATAGCACTGTTACTTACCTGTAACAGGTGATCTCTGGGAACAGCAGGAATAAGTCTTCACAACCCACCCTCCTCCCCTAGGAGTTGCATTTCTCGATCTCTATCTTTCCCTTCCTTCCTCTCTCTCTCTTTGTCTCAGCTTTAAAACTTAACTGAGGAGAGGAAGTTGGGAAGGCGGGAAGGCAGCACGCAGGCGTGTTGGGATGCTTCCAAAAGCTTTCTGATTGGATGCTGGGAAGCGTTCCCGCGCAGACTCCGTCGGTACCGACGTACCCATATGTGAAGACTTATTCCTGCTGTTCCCAGAGATCACCTGTTACAGGTAAGTAACTGTACTTTCCCTTATTAGTATTAAATAGGTTACCGTGTAGCTTCATTGCATGCCCCCTAGTCTTTTTATATTCTGATGACGTAAATCGATCTACGTTTATCCGTTCCACTCCATTCATTAATTTGTAGACCTCTATCATATCTCCCCTCAGCCGTCTCTTTTCCAGGTTGAAGAGCCCTAACCTTTTTAGCCTCTCTTCATAGCAGTATCCTTCCATCCCCTTTACCATTTTGGTGGCTCATCTCTGTACCTTTTCTAATATTGCCTTATCCTTTTTAAGATACAGCGACCAGAATTGCACACAATATTCAAGGTGCGGTCGCACCATGGAACGATACAGAGGCATTATAATATCCTTTGTTTTATTTTCCATTCCTTTCCTTATGATACCTACCATTCTATTTGCTACATAGAGCTGATCAAATTGGTGGAGGGGTTGCGCTCTATGTTAGAGAGGGAATTGAGTCAGAAAGGATTAAAGTTTTGCAGGAAACAAAATTTGCTGTAGAATCTCTATGGATTGAAATTCCATGCAAAAAAGGGAAGGCGATGGCAGTGGGGGTGTACTGTCGACCTCCTGGCCAGAATGAACAAATGGATGATGAAATGCTCAAAGAAATCAAGGAAGCTAACAAACATTACGGTGCAGTAATAATAATGGGTGATTTCAATTACCCCGGTATTGACTGGATCAGTGTCATGGCAGGACATGCTAGGGAGATAAAGTTCCTAGATGAAATAAATGACTGCTTCTTGGAGCAGCTGGTTCATGAACCGACCAGAGGGGAAGCCATATTAGACCTAGTCCTTAGTGGAACACCAGATCTAGTGCAAGAGATAAGGGTGTTGGGGCCACATGGCAATAGTGATCATAGCATGATTGCCTTTGATTTAATTAGTGGAGGAGGGATAGTAAGGAAATCCAAAGTACTACCTTTTAACGTTTGAAAGGGAGACTATGATAAAATGAGGAAAATAGTAAAGAAAAAACTAAAAGGAGCAGTTGCATAGGTTAAAGACTTACATCAAGCTTGGGTGTTGTTGAAAAATACTATCTTGGAAGTCCAGACCAGCTGTATTCCACGCTTTAAGAAAAGTGGAAAGAAGTCCAAAAAACTGCCAGCATGGTTTAAAGGTGAGGTCAGAGAGGCTGTTGTTGCCAAAAAAGCATCTTTCAGGAAATGGAAAAAAGAGCCAAACGAGGAAACCTGGAAACAACACAAGCACTGGCAAGTCAAATGCAAGGCATTGATAAGGCAGGCAAAGGTTTGAGAAGAAACTTGCTGCGGAAGGCAAAACGCGAAATAAAGACTTTTTCAAGTACATTCGTAGCAAACAACCTGTGAGAGAGTCAGTTGGTCCATTAGATGATAGAGGGGTTAAAGGGGCACTAAGAGGCAACAAGGCGATAGTGGAGAGACTGAATGAATTCTTTGCTTCGGTCTTTACTGAGGGAGATATAGGGATGTTACCCATTACTGAAGTGGTATTTAAAGGTGCATTTTTCCCAGTACTGCCGTCAGGCTCAGTGGTCTGTAGTTTCCCGGATCACCCATGGAACCCTTTTTTAAAAATTGGTGTTACATTGGCGATCCTCCAATCTTCAGGTATTAGAGATGATTTTAATGATAGTTCACAGATTACTTATAGCAGGTCTAGAATCTCATATTTCAGTTCTTTCAACACCCTTGGATGTATACCATCTGGTCCAGGTGATTTGCTACTCTTTAGTTTATCAAATAGTTGTAATATATCTTCCCAGTGCATCGATATTTCTTTCAATTCTTCCGCAGTAGCACCTTTAAATACTACTTCTGTCATGGGTAACATCCCTACAATTTCCTCAGTAAAGACCAAAGCAAAGAATTCATTCAGTCTCTCCGCTATAGCCTTGTCCCCTCTTACCCCTCTATCATCTAATGGTCCAACTGTCTCTCTCACAGGTATTTTGCTACGAATGTACTTGAAAAAGTCTTTATTACACGTTTTTGCTTCCACAGCAAGTTTCTTCTCAAATTCTCTCTTTGCCTGCCTTATCAATGTCTTGCATTTAACTTGCCAGTGCTTGTGCTGTTTCCTGTTTTCGTCATTTGGCTCTTTTTTTCCATTTCCTGAAAGATGCTTTTTTGGCAACAATAGTCTCTCTGACCTCACCTTTAAACCATGCTGGCAGTTTTTTGGACTTACTTCCATTTTTCTTAAAGCGTGGAATACAGCTGGTCTGGGCTTCCAAGATAGTATTTTTATTTATTTATTTTTTTTAAATTCTTTATTTCACAATTTTAAGGAACAGTCATGAGAACAAACAAGAGGATTACATGCACAATTTCTGCTACATTATCGTTGTACACCAACTCTAGCATGCAATCCCATTAAGCTATACCCATTCTAGCATTAGATTCTAATATCATTAGTTACGAAATAGTACATTACATGTGAAAAGGCAAACATTACACTAAACATCCTTCAGTGACGAGCACCATCCCCACATGAACTAGCCACCCAATTCTACCAAGATACTTATAAGCCGAGGGCATCCCACTTTTTTATCATGGAAAGAAAAGTGGGTTTTCGCATTGCGTAGGCTTTCTCGCAGGCACGATGGTAACAGACGAGGTTCCACCAGTACACGACTGACAGGCCCTCAAGGTTCTTCCAATGGCTCAGTATAGCTTTCAGGGCAAGACTTAAGAGCAAATCAAAGATGACAGCATTACGTTCTTGTAATGTTGGCACTCCGGCCAGCGACTTGTAGATAACTATACGATATGTCAATTCTGTATTTAGTCCTAGTAGCTGGGAGGTTCGAGTCCAAACTGCTTGCCAGTATTCTCGAAGTGCGGGACAGAAGTATATCATATGAGCCAGGGTACCAATGTCCATTCCACAGGTCCAACAGCGAGCATCCGGCTGTCTACTACATTTGGCTACGCGGACCGGCGTGAAATAAGCACGATGGGCCAGGAAATACAGCATTTGATTAAGCGAGGCCGATCTTGTTAGCCTCCGCTGTCGTTGCCATATCTCTTCCCATATACCAGAATCCTCCATCTGCCCCGTCTCAGCTTGCCATACCATTTGCAATCCTGCACAGCGCCTCTTCCCCCCCTTCTCTGAGAATTCCGACAAATTTGGAGAGAAGTTTTGATCCTGCCTTAAATTCTTGCATTTCTTGATGAAAGGGGCGACCCTTATCCAGTGCTATTGGTAGGACTCCCGCCTTACTCAAACAGTGTCGCAATTGGCACCATTGATAAAGACACCGGCTAGGCAGATTATATTCTTGTTGTAGAGAGTGGAAGGACTTGTAGGCCTTATTAGAAATCAGTTGCCCAAGACAGTAAATTCTGGCCCGTAGCCAGGGCAGCCATAGGAAGCTGTGACCTTCAATCTTGAACTTCTCATTGTGCCATATCACCATAGACTCTGAAAACTCCAGATCCGCATCCATATACTGTTTGATCGCTCGATAGGCCTCTTGGGTATCTCGCATGATCTCATTGTCCAGTCCAGCACTTCGGTATTCCGCTCCCAGGCGCATCCACAAGGGAACCGGTTGGCTCAGGGCATTCTCTATTTTCAGCCAGACTGGGGCCCCTTCGTCTATGGTTTCCTCGCTCCACTGGGCACCCTGTTTTAGGAGGGATGCCATATGATACCAGTAGAAATCGGGGAAATGTATTCCTCCTCTGTTTATTGGGGATTTAAGCTTCCATGTCGTGATACGAGGCGGTCTATTGCGCCAAAGGAAGGATATTAACTTTTTTTTGATTCTCATGTAGAATTTCCTTTCAAACAGGGTCGGGACCATGTTGAGAACATAGCAGACTTTAGGCACAATGACCATTTTGATAGTTTCCCCTCTGCCCCACCAAGTCATGTTCAACGGGGACCATTTATTTATATATTCTTCCACTATACTTTCACACTGACCCATGGATCTTCGGACTGTGTCCGGGAGAGTGGTTCCATATGTCACCCCCAGATATTTGAAAGACATGTCCTCAACTTTAAACGGGTAACTGTGTAGCAACGCTCTAGAGACGCGTTCGTTCAGTGGTATGATAGTGGTTTTGGACAAGTTCAGTTTGTATCCCGATATGTCTGAGTATTCGGAGATGACTGACATTGTTGCTTCCAGCGATCTTGGATGCAGTAGAAGCAGGAGGTCATCTGCGTACGCCGACAACTTGATCTGGGATGTCCCTAGACGCACCCCCTCAATGCTTGGAGATTGCCGAATTTTCATCAGCAGCGGTTCCATCGCCAAGTTGAACAACAGGGGTATAAGGGGCATCCCTGCCTTGTGCCTCTTGACAGAAGAAATTCAGAAGAGAGCCCACTGTTCGCCGCTATCCGCGCCGTAGGACAGGAGTAAAGCACTCGAACACTGGCCAGGAATTCTTCCGGTATTCCGAACCACTGCAACACCCGAAATAGATATGGGAGCTCTACACGGTCGAATGCTTTCTCCGCGTCAAGTGCGAGTCCAACTACTGGCTCCTCTAGCTGGGAAACTCGCCCCAATATGTGCGCCAGCAGACGTCCATTGTCAGTGGTAGATCTGCCCGGCATAAATCCACATTGGTCTGGTTGGACCAGAGTTTCCATAACTGAACCAAGACGGTTAGTTAGGACTTTGGCGTACATCTTATAGTCCGCATTAAGAAGCGAAATCGGCCGATAGTTCTCTATCTTTTGGTCATCTCGTCCTGGCTTGGGGTGTATTACGATTGTAGCGGCCGCTATTGATCCAACCGCTGGACATTCCTTTACCAGCTCCGTATAGTATGCATGCAGTTCGGGAAGCAGTTCTTGTGAGAAAGCGGCATAGAATTCAACTGGCAAACCATCTGGTCCACTCGCCTTCCCTTTAGCGAGCTGTCGCATAGCTAGTTGTATTTCCGCACATGTGATACTCTCCGATAGCCGACGCTGCTGCTCTGCCGTTAGCTTGGGACCAACTAAATTCGCTGAGAAACTATTGAAACTGTCTGCTGTGAAAATTCCTTCAGTTTGGTAAAGTTGCGAATAGAACTCTTCACACACTTTCAATATATCTTCATCCCGTCTTTGTATTTTCCCTCCGGTGTCTTGCAGACCAGTGATGTGGGACTGAATCTTTTTAGCTCGTAATGTTCGAGCTAAGAGCGCACTCGCCCTATTGCTTTCATGGTAGTACATACCTTGCTGAGCCTGAATCTGTTTGCTCGCTTCTTCATTAAGGATAGAGTTGTACTGGTACCTCAGTTTCTGCAGCCGAAGTAGAACAAGTGCGTCTGAGCGCTTAGACAGTACCCGTTCTCCCGCACGTATCTCCCGTTCCAGGTTGAGTAGCTGTGCTGCCGCCATTTTCTTCTTGCGGATACTGTAGGACGTTATACAGCCCCGTATCGTGGCTTTGAATGCTTCCCACCACGCCCAGGTGGGGGTATCCTGCAGTATGTTGCGTTCGAAGTAGTCTGTAATCATTGGACGCAGGCAATCACAGAACTCTTCATTATTGAGCCATGCATGATCAAATTGCCATCTAGGCGTGGTCTTCTTCGCTTGCCCTGAATGAATTTCTATAGTGATTGCTGCATGGTCCGAGACCGTCATAGCGGTGATGTCTGCTGTCAGTAGCTGGGGCACTAGTGTCTTAGAGATCAAGAATAATCAATTCGTGTCTGTGTATTGTGTGGCATTGAGTAAAAGGTATAGTCCCTCTCGGCAGGATACAATAACCGCCATGGGTCAATTAGGCCTAGTGTTTCCATCATGCTCAGCAGCTGTTTACTGGACCGCGGTTTGTGCTGTTGCTTGTAGGGTACCCGGTCAATCAGTGGGTCCTGAATAAGGTTGAAATCTCCCCTGAGTATTACATTTGTGTCACCGGCCATCAGCACCTCCTGAGCGATTCTTTCAAAAAAGGTGGGATCATCCTGACTTGGACCATAGAGAGTCATGAGAGTGTAGTCTATGTCTGGTATCCGCACTTTCGCTTTGGCCCAGCGTCCCTCTGGGTCAATCACCATGCCTTCAACTTTGGACTTTAGCGCCGTTCGCACTAGTATTAAGACACCCCCTTTCCTCTTGAGAGCTGGCGCTGACAATATGTTTTGATACCCATCTCCAGTCACCTTGTAAGATTCAGACAATGACAAGTGGGTTTCTTGGATGTAGACCACGTCAGCCCTCAATTTCTTGCAATAATTTAATATTTTCTTTCGTTTGGCAGGATTGTTTATCCCTTGTACGTTGAGGGATACCACTCTCAGTCTCTCACTACCTATTATGGTGGCCGGTCCCTTCCTTGGGGGTGATGCTCGTCACTTGCAAACAATGGAACATTAAGCTTATAACATAACAGAAAAAACCTAGTCTGATCGCCATGCGGTCAGCCTTCAACTGTGTTACATTTAATGGTGGAACCCGACCTGCCCCCCTTCCCCTCGCCGCCCTCAGGTCCCCCCCCCCCACCCACCCGTTCCTATCCTTTTTCATAGTCACAATCACAATCACTCCCCCGAATCTATCTAAGCAGTACAGTTGGCACAAAACACCCTTTAAAATTCCACAGAATTAAGGAGCTTACTTACAACCTCCCTTTTAGGTACCAGACCTAGGCACAGAATGCCACAAATATATATTAGCGTCCTCAGGTGTTGCAGGGCTCCGTCTCCATTTGGGACCATTCATGGAGGTAAGCCCTTAGACTCTCCCCACTGTCAAAGGTCCTCGTAGTGTTCCCCAACGTAACTCGCATTCGTGCTGGGTAGTAGAGGCCATACCTTGCTTGTAGTTTCTGTAGCAATGGCCTACAGTCCAACAAATCTTTTCTCCTCTGTCGTTTTCTTGCATAGATAGGGGAAAAAACTTATTTTGTTTCCTTCATAGCGCAGTTCGGACGTCTGCTTGGCGGCCTGCAATATCTGGAGGACCTGGGGATATCGTAGCACTTTGATAATGAAAGGGCGTGGATGCTGTTTCTTTTCAAGCATGTGCGATGGTACGCGATGGGCCCGCTCTATCTCAAAATGCTCCGTGAAGACCAGGTGCAGCAGCTCGGGAATCAGCTTCTACAGAAATTTTACAGAGTCCGACCCTTCCTGACCCTCTGGTACGCCTGTAATCCGTATGTTATTCCTGCGGGCCCGATTATTTTGATCTTCATATTGATCCTCTAGAGCTTTGACTCTTTTCTGCAACGGGCCAATCTGAGCAGCAAAGGTCTCATGACGTTCAATTGCGGATTCTGTCTTGTGCAGACGCTCCCATACCTCTGACAACCGCTCTTTTACATCATGCATATCTCCTTGCAGTTGTGTTAAGGCTTCTCTGCTATCAGCAATCATGCTTTTGACTGACCGCAGTTCTTGTAGTACTTCACGGATGCCTTCCGCGGTTTCTTTCTCCGACGCCATTTTATGTGGAGATGCCGTCTCCTGCTTCGTTCTTTTTACCGCGTGCCCTGTGGTCGGCGAGAACTCCAACTTCGCCGGTTTCAGGGAAGACATCGTACCTGGTGTTGTGTGCCAAAATTAGCGGTGTTGCTGGGGTCTATCGGGGGATAGAGATAGGATTCTTGGGTGCTGGGTGGGAGCAGTTCTTTTAGGCAGCCATCTCTGGTCGCGGCAAGCTCCGCCCCCAAGATAGTATTTTTAAACACCCAAGCTTGATGTAAGTCTTTAACCTTTACAACTGCTCCTTTTAGTTTTTTTCTTAATTATCATAGTCTTCCTTTTGAAAGTTAAAAAAAGGTACTACTGTGGTAAGGAAATCCACAGTAGTACCTTTTCAAAAGGAAGACTATGATAATTAAGAAAAAACTAAAAGGAGCAGTTGTAAAGGTTAAAGACTTACATCAAGCTTGGGTGTTTAAAGATAGTATTTTTAAACACCCAAGCTTGATGTAAGTCTTTAACCTTTACAACTGCTCCTTTTAGTTTTTTCTTAATTATCATAGTCTTCCTTTTGAAAGTTAAAAGGTACTACTGTGGATTTCCTTACCATCCCTCCTCCATTAATAAAATGAAATGCGATCATGCTATGCTCACTATTGCCAAGTGGCCTCAGCACCCTTATCTCTTGCACCAGAACTGGTGTTCCAATGAGGACTAAGTCCAAAATGGCTTCCCTTCTGTTCAGTTCATGAACCAGCTGCTCCAAGAAGCAGTTATTTATTTAATCTAGAAACTTTATCTCCCTAGCATGTCTTGCCGTGACACTGACCCAGTTATTACTGGTCTGTAACTTTTGTTAGCTTCCCTGATTTCTTTGAACATTTCATCATCCATTTGTTCATTCTGGTCAGGTGGTCGATAGTAGAACCCCACTGTCATTGCCTTCCCCTTTTTACATGGAATTTCAATCCATAGAGATTCTACAGCAAATTTTGTTTCCTGCAAAACTTTAATCCTTTGTGACTCAATGCCTTCTCTAACATAGAGCGCAACCCCTCCACCAATTTGATCAGCTCTATCATTGCGATACAGTTTGTGAAAGCTTTATTTGGATAATTTTAGAACTCACATTAGTTATGAACTTCCATATCATCCTACTAGAGCAGTCCAGACAGATGGGTTGTGTTCCCCTATCGTGAGATGTAGAGACCGAAAAAACATTCCAGAGGCTTCTTATGACATCATTTTGCCATTATCAGCCTGAGCCACTAGGGGCATAGTCAGTATTTCTCTGTCTCCAGCAGATGATAGATACAAGTTTCTCAGCTCTAGTGAAATCTGAACAAAGGAAGTTTGAAGAATGAAAGATTAATTTCCCTCGTGAATGACCATCCTTGGGTATGCGGGAGGCTCCACTAGACACCCTTCAAACAAGTGCTGTTTTTGGAAGCTATAAGGAAGAGAGGAATTTGTTCAGCTCCACGTCCTTATCCAATGAAGGACCTGTTGAGCAGCCCAAAAATTGGAAAAGGAGCTTGGAAAGGATTCTTCACAACCTCACGCAGCTTGAATGCCCCTCCTCCTCCCCCCTGCTCTTCCTTGAAGATTCTAGAAAGCTCATTGCATCTCGGAAAATAGGCTGAAGGGGCCTGGGAAGCATATAGGGGTGTCATTGTCCTTATTGTATGCCTCTTTTCCTCATTCACACTACTCGGAATCCTGGGGACCCCGGGACTCCTGTAGATACCGATCCAGAAAGCTTTCTTCTCTTCCTCTTTGGGCTTTTGATCCTGGACTCAGTCCTTTCATTTAGCTTGTGAGCCTGGGAATTCTTCCTCCTCCAGAGGTGCCACTGCCTGTTCATCACAATGACCGGCAAGGGGCTCATTCTGGAACACCTCCGGTGGGCGACACATTGCAGCTTGTCTACAAGGATTGGGCCCAAGTCACCGAAGATCATTGGGTGCTGGACCCAATTCAACACGGCTGTGTTCTGGAATGCAGAGAGCCTATCTCAGACACCTTCATTGTCTCTCTATGTGGTTTTGTAGCCAAGACAGCTGCCGTTAAGATCAAAATGGAAAGATTGCCCCATTTGAGAGCGGTTGTACCTATTTCCCCTGATGAGTAGTGTGAGGGCCATTACTCCATCTACTTTGTTTTTCTTTAAATATGTATTGAATTTTCAATACATATCCAAATATCCACTTGTTTAGAAAAAGAAATAGCAAACAAATATACAAAATGGAACAATAAAAATCAAGGTAAATCACACTTTGTTTTATTCCACAAGCCCTCAGACTAAGGGGGTACATGATCCTAGAATGGAAAAGGAAAATCCCCATTCAAGGGGAATAAAAAAAATAACATAAGAAAAACAGACAATAGCCTGTCTTCCTCAGCATACAACCTATATAAGTGTCTTACGTCAAGTGGACAGAGAAGAAATTTGATGTCTAGCATTAATAAAGGATAACAATTCACTAGACTGATAGAAAACATAGTTAAATGAATTACATTTAACTAGAGATTTGCAGGGAAATTTTAGAAAGTAAAGTGCCCCCAAATGCAAGATGCCTGACTTCAGAAGCAAAAATGATTTTCTACGTTTTTCCGTCTGTCATGCAAGGTCCAGGAAGACCCTCCCACTAATAGCCCAGGAAAGGAACGTCTCTTTTTAAAAAAGAACTTCAGTATCCAGTCATAGTCAACTGATAATTGCACAGGTAACAAATAATGTCTTGGTAGTCATTGGCACTGACTACGAGTCTTCCAGTAACATTGAGACATTTTAAGGTCTCCATAGCCTGAGGTTCCCCCAAAGACTCTTCCCGACAGGGAGATAATAAATCCATGATATAGGGGGAACTGCGTCTTTGGGCACCTTTAAAACTTCCATCAATGGAACATTTCCCAGGCAGACATAACAGCAGATTTAAGAAAATTAATAAACCTTAGGTTAGCCACCTTAGACAAATTTTCCGAAGCTTTTAGTTTAGTTCTTACAAAAGTTAAATCTTTCATGATAAAAATATTGGAGTCCTGCACAGAGTCAAATCTAACTTCATGGTTTGCCATAGCAGTTTTCAGACCCTCAATCACAGTCTGTTGTTGAATAATAATACCAGCATGATCTTGAATCTTCAACTGCAATGTTGAGTTTGACTGGACACTGCAACAGTTAAGTTTATTTATTTATTTTATTTATTTATTTACATTCTCTTATATACCGTGCTATTCTGCATCAGTGCGGTTTACATTGAACAAACTGAAATTACATTGAACAGGGCATTATAAGTTGGAGATAACTATTTTACAGGGAACATGGGCTATGGAGGGTTAAGTGGCTTGCCCAAGACCACAAGGAGCACCTGTGGGACTAGAAACCCCAGTCCTTCCGGCCCAAGGTTGCTGTCCTCTAGTAGGATTTGAACCCCCGACCTTCCAGCCTGAAGTACCTTGCCCCAACCACTAGGCCACTCCTAGTGGTTAACAATTGTGTCCCAAATAGTCTCCAAGGACTTATCCAATCCTACCAAGGACACCGCAGTAGAGACCTCTGAAAAGCACAGGGTGAGATGCAGAGGGGGCCCCAAGAATCGAACCGTCCAAACTGCCTGGCTCAATCCCTTTTTCAGGTCCTCCTACCGCTGCTCCCTGAGTAACCGGTGCAGCAAGTTCTTCAGCATCTTGAACGGCTGCACTCCCTCGAGTAGTGGAATCTATTGTGCTGACTTCTGGCCACAGACCACCAGAGCTAGATACCAAGAACACAGCTGATCCAAGGG
Organism: Ichthyophis bannanicus; assembly: GCA_033557465.1. Taxonomy (NCBI): domain Eukaryota; kingdom Metazoa; phylum Chordata; class Amphibia; order Gymnophiona; family Ichthyophiidae; genus Ichthyophis; species Ichthyophis bannanicus. Next base: position 371,715,595 of record CM066031.1, read on the forward strand.
GTGGAGGGGGGAGCTGCTTCTCCAGGGGACAAGGAGATATCTATATCTGAGAAAGATGCCAGATCCACCGCCGAGAACTGCTGCCCATGCAGGTATTGATCTAAAAGACCCAACGTCAGCTCAGTCGGCGCATTCGAGGGAGGTTTCCCTGCCTTTGCCTTAGCTTTCCATTTACCCATTTCGGAAACACACGGTTAGCAAACAATTCTGGTGGCCATCTTGCTATGCTTCTGTCATTGCAATACCCTGCATCTACTTTGTGGTGCCAAAGAAGGATGGTTGTTTCAGCCAATCCTCACTCTCAAAGGAGTCAATGCTCATTTGCACATCCTATTCTTCTGTATGACAACCATAAGGTCAGTGATACAGATAGTACTCTGTGAGGAGCTCCTTGCATTTCTGGATTTAGCTGAAGATTTTTCCACATCATGATCCAAGAGAATCAACAGCATTTTTTCCGTGTCGCTGTGCTTGGCTCTCATTTTCAGTTTGACGCTCTTCCTCTTGGCCTCTCCACTGCCCCAAAGATGTTTTTGAAAATCAAGGTGATGGTGGCCTCTGCACTGAAGTGCCAAGGGATTTATGCTCACCCATATCTGGATGATTGGCTCATCTGAATCAGGTCTCAGTCCGAAGCATCTTGGGTTTCGACCCAGGTGGTGCACTTCTTGAAGAATCTCATATGGATGATCAATCAAGGAAAGAACCATTTGGAGCCTTCCAAATATCTGGAATACCTGGGAGCACATTTTGGCATTCAGATAGGCAGAGTCTTCCTGCCTGAGGAGAGAGTGGAATAATTGTTGGACCAGCTGGCAGTTTTCAGATCTCAGCAGGTTCCCAGGGTTTGTGATTATCTACAACTTCTCAGATTGATGGCAGTGGAAATTGAGATGGTGCCATGGGCGTGAGCCCATATGAGGCCATTCTAGAGGTCCTTGATGACTCTGTGTTCTCCAAGCTCTCAGGAGTTTGAAGTCAGACATCCCCTCCAGCCAGAGGTGGTGGCCACTAGCAGTGATGGAAGCAGCCACAGCATTTGAGGAAGGGTATGCCACTGTACAATCACTTGCGGCTTCTAATGTCGATGGACACCAGCCTGTTTGGCTGGGAAGCCCATTGCAAAAATCAAACAGTACAGGGTTGTTGGAGCTGCCAGGAGGCAGCATGGCCCATCAGCCATCTCTAGGCAAGGACAATTCATCTGGCCCTTTTGCACTTCCAGACCCAAGTCAAGGGCAGACTGGTCCGGGTGTATTCAGACAATGCCACAGCAGTGGTGTATGTCAATCGGCAAGAGGGCACAAAGAGTGCTGGGGTGGCCCTGAAGATGACTCTCCTGTTCTCCTGAGTAGAAAGGAATCACCTAACTCTGTCAGTACAATATATCACTGGGATAGACAAATTGGAGACAGATTTCCTCAGCTGCCACTGCCTTGATCCCGGGGAGTGGGAGCTCAGTCAGGTGGCATTATAGCAGATTTTGCACCTCTGGGTCCATCCCAAGATGGACCTGATGGTGACCCAATGCAGTACCAAAGCACACAGATTCTTCAGTCACTGCAAGAAAGCTAGCTCCAAAGGCATTGACACCCTGGTTCTATCCTGGCCAAGCACTGCTTGCTGTATATTCTTCCTCTTTGGCCACTCGTAGGACATGCACTTCGTTGCCTATAGTGGAATTTGGGCTGGGTTGTCCTGGTGGTGCTGGATTGGCCACAGAGGCCATGGTTTGGGGACCTGATGCAACTCCTGCAGGAACCCCCTCTGTGACCTCTCCCAGCCGAGGGCTGTTAAGTCAAGGGCCGGTCCTAATGCATGACCCAGCTCCCTTCTTGTTTATGGCTTGGCACTTGAGAGGCATTGCTTAATGCATAAAGACTATTCTCCTGCTGAGGTTCTACCATTCTGGCCTACATGTGTGCCTGGTGTCTTTTCAAAATTTGGCGCTGTGCGCATCAGACTAGACCTAATGCGGCAGATTTGCAGTCTCTGCTTGCCTTCCTTCAGGACAGCTTGAACAAAGGTATTTCCCTTAGCTCCTTGAAAGTTCAGGTTGCAATTTTATCCTGCTTCAGAGGACTGGAAGCGGGATGGTCCATAGCCTTACATCCAGATGTTTCCCATTTCCTTCAGAGGATTCAGCACCAGCATACTCCCCTGCATTTAGTTGTTCCCTCGTGGAATCTCTGGCTGGTGCTCCGATACTTTGATGTTGGAGTCTTTTGAGCCTTTGAAGTAGACTATGCTTAAAGATTTAACTCTTAAGACTCCTCTTCATGGTTGCAATCTGCTCTGTAAGACGTGTTTTCAAGCTACAGATGTTATCCTGCAGGGATCCTTCCTTATGCTTCTCAAAGGAAACTATATGCATTTGGCCTATTCCTTCCTTTCTGCCCAAGGTGTGGTATCTTCCTTCCATGTGAATCAAGTGGTTTGTCTGCCCTCCTTTTCTAATGAGCAGTGCCATGGAAAGGACAAGGCCCTTCATCTGGTGGATGTCTTGAGAGTGCTTCTCCAGTATTTGAAGGTTACTAGCTCTTTTGCAAGTCAGACCATCTTTTTGTGCTGTTCGTGGGTCCGTGTGAAGGCAACTTGGTGGTTAAGTCTACCTTGGGGTGCTAGATCAAAAAGCCATTGCCTCAGTGTATCTTTTGTGAAACCAGCTGATTCAGAAGGGTTTGCATGTGCATTCCACTCTTGTGCAAGTGTCCTTGTGGGCAGAGTTTAGCTCGATATGCCTCAGACATTTCTCAAGCGGCAACGTGAACATCACTTTCTCCCTTTGTCAAACATTTCCTTTTGGATGTCCATGTTCGGGCAAACATGGCCTTTGGCTCAGAGGTTTTAAAAGTCGCTATGTCTTCTTTCCACCCAGTGGAGGTGTAGCTTTGATACGTTTCACTTGTTTGGACTGGACTAGCAAGACAATATGGAAGGTAACATTTTATTTACCAGATAATCTTTTCCTTGAGTCATGCTAAATCAGAGAACAAAAAGAACAGATACCAAGACTGGCAGCAGTTTTCAGGTTTGAAAAACCCCTTTTATTGTCCCCTTTGTGTTTCGGCCTCCCTGCCTTCTTCAGGGGGCTATATATTGTTTTAGTTGTTATCCTTACATGTATGATTTTATAACTATAGATTTTATCATTTGATTTTATTTATTTCATTTATTAATTCTTTTTAACTTTTTGTTTTAATTGTGATTGTGTTCTTTCGAGGTTTGCTCCCTCATGTTCCACAGATACTATTGTTGCTTTCTCTGGTCATGCTAAACCAGTCCAGGACCCACCCCTGGAAATTGTATTGGTCGGCTGTATTCTGAGTGGTTGACTCTGTGGACTCATAACCTTCTAACAAGCCTTTTGTTGAAGATGATCCTGTGAATAGTTATGCTTCCTGTTCTGTAGAACATTGTTATTTTTGCTGAGATTGTGTGAGGTCAGAGATTCTTTGCCATATGCTTGGGTACAAATACTGAATATGCTGATAATGGCACATTGATGTCATATGGCCTCTGGAATGTTTTCTCTGTCTCCACATCTGCTGGTTCGGGAACACAATCCACTCGTTTGGACTGGACTAGCAGGACTCAAGGAAAGGATATTATCTGGTAAGTAAAATGTCACCTTAGGCAGGCTGAATATCCAGATTGTCCCCTTAACTTTATTTTCTCATGTCTGAATGTTTCATGTATGATTATCTCGCAGTTGCTGAGAGGTTTTATGTGTGTACTAGATGCAAAGAGCTCCTTTCTCTCAGGGGAAGAGTTCAATCTCTGAAGGCTAGAGTATCAGACTTTGAAGGAACTGAGGCAGACAGAGATATATATAGAGGAGACCTCCAGTCTGGCAGTCTCTCAGCTAGCATGGAAGAGAGAGGTTACCTGAAAGGAGGGTATCACCCAGGTGTGGCAGGAAGTGATCCTGTATCTAGGAACTGCCCTCCATGTGATCTAATATTCTCTCAAACCTAGGTGCCTCCAGGGCCACGTGCCCATGAGGAAAAGGTTAGGATGGCCATTATAGTTGGCGATCTGATCATTCGGCATGTAGATAGCTGGGTGGCTGTTGGATATGAGGATTGCCTGGTAACCTGCCTGCCTGGTGTGAAGGTGGTAGACCTCACACACCACATAGATAAGGTTTTAGATAATTCTGGGGAGGAGACTGCTGTCTTGTCACATGTTGATACCAATGGGAGGGAGATTCTGGAAGCCAAATTTAAGCTTTTAGATAGAAAGTTGAAATCCAGAACTTCCAGGGTAGCATTCTCATAAATGCTTCTCATTCCACTTACAGAACCCAAGAGGCAGGCAGAGTTACAGAATCCTAATACACATATGAAACAATGGTACAGGGAAGAGTATTTTAGATTTGTTAGGGACTGGGCAACATTCTAGGAAAGGAGGGGCTTTTCTGAAAGAATGGACTCCACTTTAACCAGGGTGGAATAAAGCTGCTGGCATTAACCTTTAAAAAGGGGATAGAGCAGCTTTTAAACTAGATAATGGGGGAAAACTGACTGTTGCCCAAGAGTGCATGGTTTGGAATGATGCATCTTTGAAGGACACTAGCAAAACAGGGAAGTTACGGTATCCTGTTAGAGAGGTTCCAATAGAGGTAAAAGCAAACCAAATGCCTTTGGAGCAAGGGTGGTCAGGGGTGGGAAAGGGCGGGGTTGGGGTGGGCATGGGTGGAGCGTGACTAGCCACGGGCGGCAGGTTTTTCTCTTTCAAAAAGTTGGTGACCCTAACCACTATATCCAGCTTCCTCATATCCAGCTTTTTATTGGTCAGAATGGGAGTATCCCAGGTGATCATAATCTCCTTATTCTCTGTAATTCTCTTAGGGTCATGATCCCTGTGCTTTTCAGGCACAGTGATGTTGTAGTGTTTACAGAGTTTCCAATGGATGAGGTGCGCTACTTTATTATGTCTTTCTGTATAGAAATTTTCTGCCATCAGAACTTCAGAGCCCACTATGAGGTGAGTCACCATTTCCAGGTCTTTCTTACAGAATTGACATATCTCTGTATTACTAGTTTTTTCAATGCTCACTGTAAACTATCTCATCCGTAAGCCGCTATCCTGGGCTGCATCTATCAACCTCTCATCCTTCGGTTTCAGTTCATCCCTCCTTAACCATTAATGTGCCCATTCTTGATCAACAAAGGGTTCCTGGAGTAACACTCTGTATTTCCCACTGTATTTGTGAATCTGCTACTTGTCCTTCCTTGTTTGTTGATCTAATTCCTTGAAGAGTGTTTTCTCTTGTTTTCCAAATTCTATTACTGCCTTCCCTGTGCATGCTTGAGGATTTTCACTCATTTCTTCTAGTCATCAGAATGCTTGTCCAAGTTTGATGATGGAGACAGATTCTGGATGTTTACTCTCATATTTCAGCACTTTTTGATATTTGGATCCAAGGATGCAGTTAAGTAGACCTGGAGGCCTATGATAGTAGCTCTGTATGTGTAATCGATCTCTGAGTCCTAGCCCTCCTTCAGCTCTAACGATGTGCGGTCTTGGCATACATTGAATCTCCAGGAACAAGCAGGAATGTAGTCTTCACATATGGGTATCATCGGTACCGACGGAGCCTGCGCGGGAATGCTCCCCAGCGTCCAATAGGAAAGCTTTTGGGAGCATCCCACAGGGCCTGTGTGCTGCCTTCCCGCCTTTCCCAACCGTCTCTCTCCAGTTCTTCATTTTCCACGGAGCCGGCAGGTCGCACTTCCTGTCACCGCAGAAAATATCCCATCTATTCTTCTTTTTTGTAGTCGTGTCTGCCTTCCTTCGACGCTACACTGGTACCGCCGGTTCTTTCTTTCTTTTCCTTGTAAAAAAAAAAAAATCTTTCCTGGAGTCTTCCAGCTTTTTTCTCCTCTGGTGCCATGCGCCTTTTTAGGCACTAGGCCCAACTTTCTTCTACAATGGAAAAACCCGCCTCGGGTTTTAAAAAGTGTTCCAAGTGTGGCTGTACCATCTCCATCACTGACACCCATGAGTGGTGCCTCAAATGTTTAGGTCCTGACCACTCTATCTCTGAGTGTGTGGCCTGTGGGATGATGTTGAAGAGGGTCCCGGGCTGCTAAACTTAGTACCCTTTTTCCCTCTGATGCAGCATCTGTGGCATCAACATCTTCCAGGGCTTCGTCTTCCTCCCATGGATCTCAGGTAACTAAACATAAGTCTAGCTGGTCCTCAAAGGGTAGATCTCCTTCTAAGTATTGAGTTGCCTCTGGAGTTGTCCTTGAGGGACTCACACCAGCAAAATTGCCTCAGCGGGAGGCTTCGGCTTCCAAAGCATCATCAGGGCTCCAGGATGTTCTCGAGGCCCCAACCTCGGCAGAACTTCTGGTGCCATGCTCTGGGGTACCAGCTGCTTCTCCCAGTACCAATACCCAGGCATCGGCGGCGTCGATAGACCAGAGATTTTGATACCATTTTGCCAGTCTTAATTATTTTTGACTGTAAGTAGTCCGCGTATTCTTGTGGATCTGGTATGAATCGTTATATGGGGGAAGGTTCCTTTGTAAGGGTCCTTACTAGGTTGAATAGATCCTTCGGTTTGTTTAGAGAGCGCTGCAGTATCTCCGCATGGTATCGTCTCATTGTCTCAGCTACTTTTGCAAGATGCTTCTTCAGGTGTGAGGTGTAAGTGTCTAGATCATCGGTGGTACGTGAGCGACGCCATCTTCCTTCAAGTTTCCTTAGGTGTCTGAGGGATATCTGTAGCTCGAGAGAGTACCATGGGGAGGTCTTTCTTTTTCTTGGCGATACATCACCATTTGGTTTGTTAGCAATGGAGTTTCGACTCTTGTTCCAAGCGGAGAACATTTCATCGAGCTTGGTCTCTGTAATGTTGAACAGGGGTAAGGTTTTGTTAAGTATCTCTTCCTCGTTGAAGTGACGGAATCTTGCTTTTGGGCAGGCTGTCGGTAGTGGACTGACATCTTGCTTGCGTCTGCTGGATGGGCAGCTGGAATTTTATTAGGCTATGGTCAGACCATGGGACTGGCAAGAGGGAGATGTCCAGTGGGTAATTCTGGCTTGTGACTGACTGTGGGGCGAAAATCAAGTCTAGCTTGTTTCCTTTTGTATGAGTGGGCTCGTTTATTTATTTATTTATTTATTTATTTATTTAACTGCATTTATATACCGCTTTTCACCGGGTCAAAGCGTTGATCAGTTGCTCGTATCCCAGCTGGCTGAAGGCATTCAAGAGGGAGCTGGCATGATCATCTGGGAGGGCTGGAAGGTTAAAATCTCCCAAGAGCCAGTTTGGTGTATGTGGTCTCTTGGTGTTGCAGGCCAGGTCGATTAATATTGAGAGGTCGTCTGGGGTATTTGATGGAGCTCTGTAAATTAAGTTGATGGAGATGTACTTATTTGCTAGAGTGATGAAGTCGAGATGCATAGTACTGTTGGCCTCCGTCTGTTGGAATTGTAGATCTGTTCTCGTGAGCGCAAAAATTTCACCCCCTGCGGTTGGTTCTGTGGCAGGTGTGCATTGAGAGGTTGGGTGGTGTAAGTTGGTTCAGAATGACTGTGTCTGTGTCTGTGAGCCATGTCTCCGTGATCAATAGGATGTCTAACTTGTGGATGGATATTAGTTCGGAGATGACTGGTCCTTTCTTCCGGACTGAGCGGGCGTTAATGAGGGCGCAATTCAGGTAGTTGGGTTGAGGGCATTTTTCAGGCAGGGATTTCTTGGAATGCTGAAGTGATATGTAGAGTAGGTGTGGGCTGTTGTGTTTGTGTTCTGACTCAAAGTGTCAAGATGTGTCTGCCCATCTTCTCCCGGGGCCCCTTAGGATTGGTATTGGGTTTCCAGTGGCAGTGAGAGTGAGTGCAGTGTGGAGTAGGCTGCAGAGGAGGTAAAAGCATGCTGTTACAGTTATGGAGGCTGCCATTCTAGGGGGGGCTTGTTTTGCGGGGTCCTGTGGTTGAAACACTGCAGGAGCTGTGTGATTGGGTGGGTATTGCTCTGATGGATGCCTCGCCTAGGGTGGCTGTCAGCTGTTATGTGTCACTAAGTGTGCAGGTATGTGGATGTTTGGTATGTTGTAGTGCGCTGCTTTGAGGCTCGCGCTTGTGGCACTTCTAGAACAGTTCTTTGACAATTCAAGAGTGATATGGTAGTGGCTCTGTGGCAGTTCTATGGGAGATTAAGGAGTGGTATGATTAGAGTTAGCTTTCATACATTTCAAGTGGTGGATCTAAAACAATTCTACAGTAGTTCAGAAATGATGTGAGTAGGTGTAACTCTCAAGCAGATTCAATTCTAAGACATTGGCTATTAGGTCTAATGATTAATCTAACAGTTCAGGCTAATACATATCTTAGCGCTCACACGTTGTTGCATTCCTGTGATGGCGGTAGCTGCTCTCGTTGCTGTCTGGTCTTTCAGCCTTGCTTAAGGATGATGTCGATGTGAGGGCCTTCACCTAAGGGCCATGCCAAAGGGCCTTCTGGCAAGGCCCTCAGGTGCGGGCCCACCAGGCGTGGGCGCACCCGATGGTGCTTCCTTTAAATGTATTCCCTGCTCTGCCCCAATTGGGCCGAGCACGTGACTGGAGGCTGGCGGCTGCGGCGGTCTTTGGCTGCTGCTCGATCCCTCCTGGGAGAGCTAGGTCAGGGGGCTTGCTGGCGGCATAAATCCCCATTGAACTCTGTTGAAAGTTTTTTCTACGTCGATGGTCAGAAACACTGCCATTTTTCTTGTTCTATTAATCTTACAGTTCAAGTTCATCAGCTTCCTAATGTTATCGCCCCCCCTCCCCTGCCTGTCTGAAATAAAGCCAGCCTGATCATTTTTCACCAATTTAGGAACATAGTTTTGCTGCCAGGTGACTAAGATCTTTGCCAATAACTTGGCATCCAGCTTGATGAGGGAAATTGGTCTATATGACCCACAAACTCTTTTCTTTACCCGGTTTGGGTAGTACTGTTATCCCCACCACCACAATGGACTCTGGCACCTACCCCCTTTCCAATAGTCCATTAACACCTCTCCTAAGAGAGGGACCAGCTGATCTTGAAACCGCCTATAAAACTTGATAGTCAGACCATTGAGACCTAGGGCTTTGCCCAGCTCTAAAGACCCTATTGCCAGCCGCACCTTTCCCACACTAATATCCCTGTCCAGTATAGCAACCTCCTCATTTTCCAGCCATGCCAGTGTGCAGTCCCATAAGAATGCCTCGCTCTTAGCGTCCCTCCAATTACCTCCCCCTGGTAAAGTCTAATATAGTATTCCCAAAAAACCTCTCGTATTTTGGCTGCCCCATAAACCAAGTTCCCGTTGACATCTCTGATGCTCACTATCTTCCCCTGTCCCTGCCGCTCTTTCAGTTTTAATGCCAACACCCTGCTAGTTATATTCCCTGCCTCCAAATAGTTTTGTTTCAGAATATTTAACTCGTATGCTAGCTGCCTGACCCGAAGCCAGCCCAACTCAGCTCTCAGCATCTCCAACTCCGCCTGGGCACCCGGATCCCGATGACTCTGGTGCTGGGATTCTAGGAGGTGTATCTGCTCACCCAGGGCTTGCTTTCCAGCCTCCCTTTGCTTCTGCATCCACACGGCAATGCACAATAAGTGTCCCCTAACAACCACCTTGAAACCATCCCATACTACCCGAAGAGGGACCTCCCCATACTATTCAGTTGAAAATACTTCCCGCACTTTGTCAGTACACTCCTTGTCCTCCAAGATGGAGTCATTTAGCCTCCAGAATCGCACTCCCCACTCTTCCATTCCCAGATCAAAGGTCACACTCACCAGGGTGTGGTCTAACTATGTAATAGATTCCCTCCTCAACCTCTACCACCCAGTGAGCAGACCTCTACTCATCCATATTGTATCCAGATGGCTGTAGGAATTATTATTATTATTTTTTTTTTATTGAATTTTCAACAAATTACATTATACAAGATAATGAAAGAAAATTGACATTCCATTACAACCCAAGTCAAAGAAAAAAATCAAAAGGTACAAGCTCAAGAACATCAATGAAGCCCACAACAAGGGAGTAACAACTGCACATTCAATTAAGAAATATACCATCCAACTGGGATGAAGAAAATAAGTCCGAAGACCACTACATAGAAGGTGATTTACACATCTCCAACCCCCCGTGAACCCCCTTTATCCGCCAGAAATTTCTCGAAATGAGACACATCCTGAAAATTATAGGAAGCATTTTCATAATTGATAACACATCTACAGGGGAATCTTAAAAAAAACGAAGCCCCTATAGCCAATACACGAGATTTAAGAGCGAGAAATTGGTGCCTACGCATCTGCGTAGGACGAGAAACATCAGGAAAGATGTTTATTGGTTGTCCACAAAATTTGGTTGATTTAACCTTAAAAAAAGCTTTAAGAATACGCTCTTTCATCACTAAGGATGAAAAAGTGACCAATAGTATAGCACGAATTGAAATCAAATCAAGGGAATCCTCTAAGAAAGCCGTAATATTGGCCACAGAAGGGACAATTTTATCTAAGTCGCCCTCGACGGGATTTACTTTCTTTGAGGCAGCAGAGATGTAGAATATCTGTCGAATCTCTACCGGGTCAATAATACCTAAGATTTCCTTCAAATATTTATCCAATAAAATTTGTGGGGAAAGTAAAGAGGTCTGAGGGAAATTTAAAAATCTCAGGTTATAAGCCCGAAGGGAATTCTCTAAAGTCTCTACCTTATTATGTAAGATTAAGGAATCTTTAATGCCCAATACATTGATCGATTGCAAAGGAGAGACTTGTGATTTCAATTTAGCTACATCAGAATCAACCATAGATAATTTTTTATCAAGCTGTAGTAAGGAAACAGCAGCCTCTTGGGTATATTGACATAAAGATCCAACCGTAACGGAGACCTTAGTGTCAATACACTTTAGAGCCCTCCATAAATCCTTCAAAGTAACTTCCTCATCAGAGAGTAAAACAGGTAATTCCGAAACACCTTCCAAAGACGGAAGGTGCACGGGAGTAGGAAAAGAAATTAAACTTTCCAATCTGTGGACCTCCGAAAAGGAACCAGTCACATCTGCATCTAACGGAGCTGGGCAAGGGGGGGGGGGATCTCCCACCCGAGCTTAAAGACGCCCCTTCGGGAGACGATTGCGCCAGCGGTTTAGGTGTGAAATGTTTGTCCAGAGGACCGGTTACCTTACCAACCTCAGAACCGGCCTCCGGAGGTTTAGACTGGGATTTGCCCTTGCGTTTGCCCATGATAGGCAATAACAAAAAGATATCGATATCTAAGCAAAAACAACAATAGCAAACACAGGGTTTATCCAGCACACACCACAAACAAAATAAGAATTAAAACGTACCCAGGCGCCACATGCGTCGCCGAGGCATCGAAGGGGCAGGATCTGCCCCTTTAGACACGCCCCTTCAACACGCCCCGCAATCGCGCTCCGCAATCGCGGAAGAAAGGGGAACAGACTTATATACCAATAAGGTCCCACAAGGAGCAAGCTGCCCAGGGCACGCCTGCCCGGTATAGTCAGACCCCACTGCAGCGTCAGGAAACAAGTATGGAGAAGAAAGCACACTCTCCCACTGGTCAGGGTCACACCTCCACACACCGCAGCAGTGCACGCCAACAAGATGATCTCCGAGATTCTCCGGGCGGCAATTTAAAGCTCCACAGGTCCCACAAGGAGCAAGCTGCCCGGGGCATGCCTGCCCGGTATAGTCAGACCCCACTGCAGTGTCAGGAAACAAGTATGGAGAAGAAAGCACACTCTCCCACTGGTCAGGGTCACACCTCCACACACCGCAGCAGTGCACTCCAACAAGATGATCTCCGGGCAGCAATTTAAAGCTCCACAGGTCCCACAAGGAGCAAGCTGCCCAGGGCACGCCTGCCCGGTATAGTCAGACCCCACTGCAGCGTCAGGAAACAAGTATGGAGAAGAAAGCACAGTCTCCCACTGATCAGGGTCACACCTCCACACACCGCAGCAGTGCACTCCAACAAGATGATCTCCGGGCGGCAATTTAAAGCTCCACAGGTCCCACAAGGAGCAAGCTGCCCGGGGCACGCCTGTCCGGTATAGTCAGACCCCACTGCAGTGTCAGGAAACAAGTATGGAGAAGAAAGCACACTCTCCCACTGGTCAGGGTCACACCTCCACACACCGCAGCAGTGCACTCCAACAAGATGATCTCCGGGCAGCAATTTAAAGCTCCACAGGTCCCACAAGGAGCAAGCTGCCCAGGGCACGCCTGCCCGGTATAGTCAGACCCCACTGCAGCATCAGGAAACAAGTATGGAGAAGAAAGCACAGTCTCCCACTGATCAGGGTCACACCTCCACACACCGCAGCAGTGCACTCCCGGCTGTAGGAATTATGAGGCAAGGCATAAAAAGTATACTGTCTCATCACCAGGTGCCGGATGCACCAGACTTCCACCAGTCCCAACTGCTCTTTCATTCACAACATTTCTCTGGGACTAAACAGGATGTCAGCCCTCACATATGGGTGACGTCACCAATGGAGCCTGCATGGGAACATTCCCCAGCTTCCATAGGAAACCTTTGGGAGGACCATCGCGCATGTGTGCTCGTCTTCCCACACGAAAGGAGCCAGCTTCTTTTTTCTTTGGAGCCCATCAGATGCTGTCTGATCCTCAGAAAAAGTGGATACCCTTGCAGACATCTGTTTGTTTTTTTCTTTGCTTTTTTCGGTTGCGTGCTCGATCACCATCTTCTTGTCCGTTCCTGGGAGCGTCGGTACCTCGGCACTGCATTTTTCTTTGGGTTTCTTTTTTCTTCTTTTTGTGAGGCGTGAGGGATTTTTCTCTCACATGTCCTGGTCAGCTGGGACGTTGGAGTCCCCAATATATCAAAGCTGGCCAGTGGTTTTAAAAAGTGTGCCCAGTGTGGCCGGACCATCTCGATGATGGACTGCCACAACTGGTGCCTTCACTGCCTCGGCCCTTACCATGAGCCCTCCACCTGCACTCTGTCTTCAGATGACACGAAAGGGGCTCAGGAATCAAGAGAAAAAGTGGGAATCGTTTATTTTCTCCGAGTCTTCTGCATTGGCTCCGCCATAGACATCGGCATCGATGCCTTTGAAGACCTCCGCCAAGGCTTTGGCTTTGCGCTGAGGCTGGGCTCATTCGGAGGTCATGGAACATCAGACCGGCAGCTCTCCTTCGAAGAGAAGCGCCCCTGAAAGACCGGATTCCAGCCCATTGTCATTAACATAACATAGTAACATAACATAGTATATGACAGCAGATAAAGACCAGTATGATCCATCTAATCTGCCCAGCATGGCGCAAGAGCAGGTGCACCTGCCGCTCTGTGCTGGTCACCCCTCCGCATGCCTTTGTTTAGGGGGGTACCAACTGCTCCATATAGATCACCCCTCATTTGTTGAAATAGTTAGTTATGTTTATTTTGATTTTATCCTGTTGCTCTAAAGGGATGCACAGTGTCTGTCCCATGCCAGTTTGAATTCCGTCACTGTCTTTGCCCCCACTACTTCTATCAGGAGGGCATTCCAAGCATCCACCACCCTTTCAGTGAAAAAGTATTTCCTGACATTGCCTTTCAGTTTACCCCCTTGCAGCTTCATGTTATGCTGTCTAGTTTTATAGCTTCCCCGTCTTTGGAAGAGGTTTGTTTGTTCATTAATACTCTTTAAGTATTTAAAGGTCTGAATCATATCTCCCCTGTTCCTCCTCTCCTCCAGAGTGTACATATTTAGGTCTTCAAGTCTCTTCTCATACGTCTCCAGATGCAGGTTCCAAATAATTTTGGTCGCCTTCCTCTGAACCATTTCCAGTCTTTTTATATCCTTTGCGAGATATGGTCTCCAAAACTGAACAGAATATTCCAAGTGAGGCCTCACCAGCGACTTGTACAGTGGCATTAGTACCTCTTCCTTTCTGCTGGTAATTCCTCTTTGTATGCAATCCAGCATCCTTCTGGCTTTTGCTACTGTCTTGTCACACTGTTTCGCCACCTTGAGATCCTCAGAAACAATCACTCCAAGGTCCTTCTCCTGGTCCTTGCAAACCAACCTCTCACCCCTATCACATTTCTGCTTCCCAAGTGCATGACACTGCACTTCTTCACATTAAATCTTAACTGACAAGCATTAGACCAGAGGTTCCCAACTCCAGTCCTGGAGGGCCAAACACCATTCAGGTTTTCAGGCTGTCTCTAATAAATATGCATGAGATGCATTTGCATGCAGTGCCCCCATTGTATTCAAATGTATCTCATACATATTGTGATGGTGAAAGCATAGTAGAAAGCATGGATATGGATGAAAATCCTGAAAGCCCCATGGAAGTCAATGACAGTGCACAGATGCAAGGCGATTACAGCCTATGTCAGAGGAAAGCTCAGCTCCCTGCAAGGGGTGGAACACGCCCTAGCTCAGGGGTGGAGACAAGCCACCCTCCTGATTGGTCAGAGGAGGGCGGAGCACAGGGAAGGCCCAGCAGGAAGCAGTGGTTAAAAACCACGTGTAGCAGACAAGGAGGAGGACAAGGAAGGAGCAAAGGAGAGAGCCAAGGAAAGAGAAAGCACAGAGTCAAGCTCAAGGACAGAGACGGAGAGACAAAGGGAGACTCCAGGGAGTGAGAGTCAGCGAGAGACCTGCTGGAGTGAATGCCAGAGGAGAGTGGCTGAAGCCAGACAGAGAGAGAGAAGTCTGGGTGAGAGAAGGAGCCAGAGAAAAGGCTCAAACACAGGCAGCATCAGCTCACCGAGAGGCAGTGGCAGTCTCAGGCCAAAGCCCGTCTACTGTTTCAGACCAGGAAGAAAGAGATATTGTGCCAGCATTTAAAAGCAGAAGTACAAGTAACTGGAGGAGAAGTGCACGTCAGGCCAGCAACCAGGACAACGGTGATAGCTGGAGAGGTGGAAAAGGTATCAGTGCTGACATACAGAAATAGCCTCAAGGTAAAGCCGATAATTTCTTTCCTGACAATGTGGCAAGAGGGCTAAGGGCTGGTTTAAAAGGGCAGGAACTGAAACCTTCACCTTCCACCGTTGATCAGTGGATTGAAAGCTTAGCCAGTGTTGGAATCCCCAGTGCAGATAACAGAGAAGCTTTTGAATCCTCTAAATTAGGGGCTTTGCAAGGGATACACTCTAATGAGAGGAATTCTATCTCCAATGCAAAAATACCTACGAGGGCTGACTTGCTGTGGGACCAGTTTCAGCAGTTTCTAAGAGAGGGGAAACTTAAAGAAACTCCACAATATGAGAGAGACTCTGTTGGTACAAATGATTTTGAAGAAATGCAAATAGAGACATGTGTGCCTAATGAGATCTGTTGCCCAGTTCCTATGGATTGTTCTCTGGCTCAAAGGAAAGCTACAGTTGTGAGATAAGAAAGGAAGAAATGTAAAATCCCTATAGTAAGGGCAGTGCTTACCACGAGAGTTGTAAGAAGCATTCAATGTTTGTTTGTTCACTGACTGAGAGCAACGGAGCTGTGAGGGAACGTTGCATTACAAAGTGAGAACAGCTGTGATAGAGTTCTGCTGCAGTTCATTGTGTGACCACACGGAGCAGTGCAGAGTGTGAGGACACAGAGCAGCAGTAAGGCTGAGAAAAGAAAAATTTATTTGATTTGTTTCTCCTGGTTTTCCTGAGTTCATCTTTTCTGTTTGGAGATGTTATCCTTCTGCCTTGGTTGTAATTGAACCCAGCATGCTTTTGGAAATCCCCATAAAAGAAAATAAAAATCTTGCAAAGCCTTACCACCGACTCAACTACAAATTTATTGCCTGAGGAGTAAAAGAACTTTATTCTAAAGGACATCAAGGCCGCCTACCAGCTGTCAGCCTCTTGGCCCAGCCAGTGGGTGTCACAATATTCATTAGGGACAGCCTAAAAACCTGAATGGTGTTTGGCCCTCCAGGACTGGAGTTGGGAACCTCTGCATTAGACCATTCTTCCAGTTTTTGTAGATCTTTCCTCACATCTCCACTCCCTCAGGGGAGTCCACTCTGTTGCAAATTTTCATGTCATCTGCAAAAAGACAGACTTTTCCATTCAGTCCTTCCACAATATCACTCACAAATACATTGAACAGTACCGGCCCCAGGACCAAACCGTGGGGTACACCGCTAATCACCTTCCTTTCATCCGAGTGAGTTCCGTTTACCATCACCTTCTGTCATCTGTCAGTCAACCAATTTCTGATCCAGTTCACCACCTTGGGACCCATCCTCAAGCTATTGAGTTTATTGATAAGTCTCCTATGAGGAACAGTATCAAAGGCTTTGCGGAAATCTAGGTAGATCACATCCATCGCATGCCCTTGATCTAGTTCTCTGGTCACCCAGTCAAAGAACTCAATCAGATTTGTTTGGCAAGATTGTCCTTTGGTATTAAAGGATGATGCTGAGTCCTGGGTGAAAACCCATGGACACCAGCATCATAGTCCTCAACGAGACTCTGTGGGCAAGAGCTGGGATCAGCCGCCCAAGATGCCCTGGTGGGAGGAGCCACCTCCCAATGCCCCAGATGGCTGGTGGGAGACTCCAGATGCTGTCACCATCATGGAGTCCCTACTGAGGGAACCAGCGTTGGTGCTGGTGATTTCTGTGCCAGCTCCCATGGCATCGGAGACCATGCTACTTGTACAGCACATGGAAGCACTCAAGTACAGCTGTCTGCATTCCTAACCCAACAGGCTGCCCAAGACCTAGTCATCTCAGGTTCCTCAGTGCCAGTGATGGTGCTATCTACAGCAGCCACCTCACCATCAGAGATACAGCCCATACTGGAATTGCATGCTCTCCAGGGCACGCTCAAGATCCCTCTCGGTGCATCGGCTTTCTCCCCTTAGTGTTTCAGGGTCCGACCATCAACGCCTTGAGGAATTGCATCGGTACTGTGATTTCCTCTTAGTATTGGATTCCAATGATTGAGAAACAAAAGAGGAATCACCAGAGACTGTGCGGCATTAGGGCATTCTCTCTGATCCCTCGCCCTCATATGAATGGTGGAAGTCCCCTCCAAAGGACTTGTCCTTCCATGAGTTTGTGCGGGACATGGAGAAGGCTTTGCTATTCACCATTGAGGCTGAGGAGGAACCGAGGGCAGAGGAGGCCATTACGGTACCAGTGCTTTGGATCCTCGAGCGCTTCCTCTTTCTAATGTGGGAGACCCCACTCACTGTGCCCCCGGTGAGCCACCTTCTCGATTCCCAGTATCGAGTAGGCAAGAGCCCTGGCTTCAAGAAGCTGCAACTTCCCCATAATTCTATGGTTGTGGAGTCGGCCATGCACTGCATCAGAAGTTTGAAGACACACTCCTCGGTGCCCCCCGGGCTGGGATGCATGGACCATGGGCAGCTTTGGCAGGAAGTGCTATCAGGGCTCGATGCTGATGGCCTGTATCCAGGCCTACCAATTTTATATTTGGATGTACCTCCAAGATCTTGTGGGAGATCTCGCCAGGTTCTCTGCTAACATGTCGGGGGACCAGCTGCAGTGCTATTGAGCAAGACACAGGAGTACTCTAAGTATATCACTTGAGGTGCCTTTGATAGGTTTGAGTCGATTGCCCGCGGTGGCCGCCGTGGGCATTGGGGCCTGTCAAATGCCTGGCTGCAGTCCCTGGACTTGGAACAATGGGTCCAGGACAAGTTAGCTGATGTCCTTTGCAGGGGTGTAAACCTCTTTGGGAAACCAATGGCTGGAGAGAGAACACGCACGATAAACTGACTCTCTCGGAAGACATCTGACCTCTCCAGATGAACGTCATTGGGGGAAAAAGTCTTTCTTCCCCAAGAAAAAGAGGTACTATGGTACTTACACCCCATACCATTCCTACCAGGCACCCCAGCAAGGACAGCGGCAGAAAAAGGGCCAGGGCCAATGCCAGCAGCCTCAGCCAAAGCCTCAGAAATCTCAACCAGTGCCGCAACCACAGCTTGGTGGGTTTTTTTGACTCTTTCCTCGGGAACATGACCCTTCTTCCCATATGAGACACAGTTCCACTACAGGTGGGAGGCCAACTGGTTCAATTTTCCCACCGGTGGCCCAGCATAACAGACACCTGGACCCTACAAATCATCAGGGAGGGGTACCAGTTACACTTTGATCAGCTTCCTTCCATCTTCTTCCCAGGGGAGTACCCCTTCTACCCTCACCACCGCCTCTTCTTCCAACAGAAGGTCCAGTCCCTCCTGTCCGACTGGGATGGGGATTCTACTCCCTCTACTTCCTGGTTCCAAAGAAGACCAGAGGTTTTCAGCCCATTCTAGACCTGCGGAACCTCAACTGGTGTTCCTGGTGAGGGAAAAGTTCAAAATGGTATCTCTGGGAACCTTATTGCCCTATCTCCACCGGGAAGATTGGCTATGCTTCTTGAATCTCATAGATGCCTATATGCACATCCTCAATCACCCCCTTCGTTGGCAGTTTCTCTGCTTTGTACTCAGCGGGCAGTATTGTCAGTCCCCATTGCCTCCATCCCCAGTGTCTTCACAAAGTGTCTAGCAGTTGTAGCTGCTTTTCTGTTCACCCAGGGGATCTTTGTCTTCCCTTACCTGGATGATTGGTTGATCAAGGGTGGGTCACCAGAGGATGTTTGACATTCGGCACAGTTGATCATACAAGTCCTGGAGTACCTGGGCATCTCCAAGAACAAGCAGGAATGAGTCTTCACATATGGGTATCGTCGGTACCGACGGAGCCTGCGTGGGAACGCTCCCCAGCGTCCAAAAGGAAAGCTTTTGGGAGCTTCCCACAGCGCCTGCGCACTGCCTTCCCGCCTTTCCTAACCGCCTCTCTCCAGTTTTTCTTTTCCGTGGAGCCAGCAGGTCGTGTTCCTGTCACCGCTGAAGAATTTCTTTATTTTCTTTTATTTCTTTGGTCGCGTGTCTGCCTTCTTCGACACCGGACCGGTACCGCCGGTCTTTCTTTCTTTATTCTTAAAAAAAAAAAAAATTACTGTTGTTCTCACTTCAGTGCATTTTTTCTTTCTTGGGCCTTAGGCCTAGGAAAAATTTTCCTCATGGAAAAGCCCGCCTCCGGGTTTAAAAAGTGCACGAAGTGCAGCGGCACTATTTCTGTCACCGACACCCATGAATGGTGTCTAAAATGTTTAGGTCCTGACCACTCCATTGTGGATTGTGAGTCCTGTTCCATGATGTCTAAAAGAGGTCTACAGAATCGAGCAGCCAAGCTCAGTACCCTGTTTCCCTCTGATGCAGCTTCGGTAGCATCGACGTCTTCCAGGGCTTCTTCTTCCTCCCATGGATCTCAGGTAACCAAACTTAAGTCCAGCCGGTCCTCGAAGGGTAGATCTCCCTCTAAGTATCGAGATGCCTCCGGGCTTGCTCTCGAGGAATCCGCACTGGCAAAATTACCCCGGCGGGAGGCTCCGGCTTCCAAAGCTTTATCTATGGGGTCACAGGTTGACATCGATGGCTCGGCCTCGACTGATCACCTGTTGCCATGTTCTGGGGTACCTGTGGTTCCCACTGGTACCGACATCCAGACATTGGTGGCGTCAATGGATCAGAATATCCTCACCATGCAGCGTGCCATTACGGCATTCATACAAGCTGCGACGCCTTCGGTACCGCTACAAACCCCGTTGGCGGTACCGACTCCGGCACCGGTACCGATATCGGTTCCGGTGCCAGTACCGATTGCATCGACATCGGCTTCGGTGTCGACTGCAGCGGTACACTGTTCTGTGATGCCCATCGGTACTGACTCGGTACCGATCACTCCCGATGTCGATACCACCCGGTACGCGTATCGGGCTCTGCAGGAGCATCCAGACAGGCGATACTTTGATTCCTCTGAAGACTCTGATGAATCAGAGGCCTCTGTCGAAGCATCGGTGATCCTTCCTCAGTAGCCCTCTTCTCCAAAAAGAAGAATGTCTCCTCCAGAAGACTTGTCTTTTCAAGACTTCATTAGGGAAGTGGCCAGGGGCCTTTCCATTTCAGTGGCCCCTGAAGCAGAGCCTAGAGCCAAAAAATTAGATATTTTACAATATCCTAAGGCTCCTAAAGAGGCAGCCACTTTACCAATTCATGAGATTCTTTATGATCACATGTTGGGCATATGGGAGACCCCTCTTACCATCTCCCCTCATTCTCGTAGGTTGGACACCATGTATCGTGTTCCTCCTTGTCCTGGCTTTCATAAGACTCAACTTCCTCACCACTCCATTGTGGTGGAGTCTGCTATGAAGAAGATAAAGAGTACAAAAAGACACTCTTCTAATCCTCCAGGAAGAGAATGCAGAACCTTAGATGCCTTTGGCAGGAGAATTTTCCAGGCCAATATGCTTGTTGCCAGAATCAACTCCTATAGTCTCTATATGGGGATGTTTCTAAAAGAAGTTACAGATCATCTGCAAACTTTATCTCCTTTTGTTTAGGAAGATAAAAGGGAAGTTTCTCACCTGGCTTAAACATGCCCAGGATGTTTCCAAATTTTCCAACCGTGCAGCCTTTGACTCTTTTGAGTGTGCCAGCAGAGCCTCGGCTATTGCCATAGGTGCACGCAGAGTTGCTTGGTTACAAGCTTCTGATTTGGAACCCTGGGTTCAGGATGAACTAGGAAACCTTCCTTGTACAGACGAAAACCTTTTTGGCAAAGATTGGCAAGCAAAGGCCACCCAAATGGATGCTGAAAATTCTGCTTTAGATAGACTCTCAAAGTCTACCTCTGCTCCTTTTAAGAAAAGGTTGTTCAAGAAGGGTTTTTTTCCCAAAAAAGGGAGATATTATTCTGCCTATGGTCAGCAGGCATCTTCTGCAGGTCGTTTTGCTACAAAGAGACAGCAACAACCAAAACAGGCCAAGCCTAAGGCTGCTAGGACTGCTACGGCCCAACAGCCTCAGCCTCCTCAGGACCTTTGACTTTCAACTAGAGAACTTAGCCTTTCTGGCTCTAAAAGAACCAGAGCCTCTCACCATTCCAGGAAGGTTAGCTCACTTTGCTCCCAGGTGGGAACAAATCACAGCAGAGCAATGGACCCTCTCCATCATAAGAGAGGGGTACAAGCTTCATTTCTTAAACCTTCCTCCTCACACCATGGTGAGACAGTTCAATTCTCCAACATCTCTCCTCGACCTTCTGGGTCAGGAGATTACTACCCTTCTTGCCCAAGGGGCAATAGAAGAAGTACCCCTTCTTCAGCAGGGCTCAGGGTCCTACTCCCCCTACTTTCTTATCCCAAAGAAAACAGGGGGCTACAGACTCATACTAGATCTCAGAGAATTGAACAAGTTTCTATACAAGGAGAAGTTCAAGATGATTTTTCTCGGTGCTCTCCTTCCATACCTTCAGAGTCAGGATTGGTTTTGTTCTCTAGACCTCAAGGATGCGTACACCCATGTCCTCATCCATCCAACACACAGAAGGTTCCTTCAGTTCCTTTACCGAGGAAAGCACTACCAATACAAAGTGCTTCCTTTTGGTCTGGCCTCTGCACCAAGAGTGTTCACAAAATGCATGGCAGTAGTAGCTGCATTTCTACGCACTCTAGGGATATTCGTATTCCCATATCTGGACGACTGGCTCATCCGAGCTCCATCCCAGTCAGAGGCCCAGACTTCCCTGGCCTGCACAAGGCATGTTCTTCAGTATCTGGGACTTGTAATAAACATTCCAAAATCCCATCTCACCCCTACTCAGTCTCTAGAGTTCATAGGGGCCTTGCTGGATACCACAACTGCAAGGGCCTATCTTCCACAGGCCCGTTGCCTACGCTTGGTGCAGTTAGCCTCACAGATTCAGTTAAAATCCCATTTAACTGCTCAAGAGATGTTACAACTGTTAGGCCACATGGCATCCACTGTGCATGTGGTTCCTTATGCTCGCCTTCACATGAGAGCAGCTCAATGGACTTTGTCCACCCAATGGACCCAGGCATCAGGGTGCCTGTCAGACAAAATAGCAACCTCCAGTCGCCTCGTTTGCTCTCTCCAGTGGTGGAAGTCCACTCAAAATCTGTTGTTGGGGTCCCCCTTTCAACAGGTGTTACCCCAAGCAACCCTTACAACAGATGCCTCTCCAAAGGGTTGGGGAGCTCATCTACAAGATCTCTCCACCCAAGGCATCTGGTCTCTACAGGAGACATCTCTACATATCAACCTCTTACAGCTCAGAGCAATCTTTCTGGCTCTCAGAGTCTTCCACACCCTGCTCAGCTGCAAGACAGTCCTCATCCACACGGACAACCAAGTAGCCATGTTCTACGTGAACAAGCAGGGGGGACTGGCTCTCTGTCGCTTTGCAACGAAGCTCTGAGATTGTGGGCCTTTGCCAGAGAGCATCAAATCCATCTCATGGCAGTGTATCTTCCAGGGGTTCAAAACTCTTCGGCAGACAGACTCACTCGAGCTCTGCTTCCACACGAATGGTCCCTCCATGGGGACCAGATAGCCAGGATCTTTCGAATTTGGGGAACCCCAGACATAGACTTGTTTGCAAGTCTGTGGAATGCCAAACTTCCCCGGTTCTGTTCCAGAATTCCGTGTCAGGGAGTTCAGGCCAGGGATGCCTTCCTCCTCCATGGGGGCAAGACTTCCTCTATGCCTTTCCATCCATTCCCCTAATTCCCAAGACACTGTTCAAACTTCAGAGAGACAAGGGGTCTATGATCCTCATAGCACCACATTGGCCACGCCAAATGTGGTACCCTCTACTTCTGCATCTCTCTCAAGCTCCCTCCCTGGACTTGGGATCTGCTCCAGACCTCCTGTCCCAGGAGGATGGAACGTTGTGGCACCCAAATCCCCAGTCTCTTCACCTCAGAGCCTGGTTGCTGAAGGCCTAGACCTTCAAGATTTGCATCTTTCTCAGCAAGTGAAGGATATCCTTCATGCTTCCAGAAAGCCTTCCACTAGACGTTCCTATGCTTTTAAATGGAAAAGGTTTACCATTTGGTGTGCAGAGAAGGGTCTTAACCCTCTTGCAATACCTCTGAATTCTTTACTAGAGTATTTGCTGCATTTATCCTATGCAGGCCTTAAAACGAATTCAGTAAGAGTCCATTTGAGTGCTATTGCAGCATCCCTTAAACCTCTCAATGGACAGCCTATTTCCTCTCATCCTTTTATAGCAAGATTCATGAGAGGCCTTCTTTTGACTAAACCTCCCATCAGACCACCTCCAGTGGCATGGGACTTGAATCTGGTTCTTGGCCAGCTTATGCTGCCACCCTTTGAACCCTTAGCCACTACCTCCTTGAAATTCCTTTCCTGGAAGGTTATTTTTCTCATTGCAGTCACTTCAGCTTGCCGCATCAGTGAGCTGCAAGCCTTGGTGGCTAATCCTCCTTATACAAGGTTCCATCATGACAAGGTAGTCCTCAGGACTAATCCACACTTTATGCCTAAAGTGGTCTCACCTTTTCATCTGAACCAGGAGGTTTATTTACCTGTCTTTTTTCCAGGACCTCATGCTTCAAGTGCAGAGAGGAATCTTCATACCCTGGATTGTAAAAGAGCTCTTGCTTTTTACTTACAAAGGACACAGCAACATAGAAAGTCCTCTCAACTCTTTGTTGCTTTTGATCCCTCTCATTTAGGACTTCCAGTCTCTAAGAGAACTCTGTCCAATTGGATTGCTCAGTGTATTTCTTTCGCTTACCAGAGTAAGAACCTTTCTCTGGAGGGCCATATCACAGCTCACAATGTGAGGGCCATGGCAGCCTCTATGGCTCATCTAAATTCTGTGTCCATCGACCAGATCTGTCGAGCGGCCACCTGGGCCTCGGTTCATACCTTCACAGCCCATTACTGCTTGGACAAGGACTCCCGCCGGGATGCCTTGTTTGGTCAAGCTGTTCTCAAACACCTGTTCCATACCTAATCAACTCCTACCCTCCATCCCTGGCTGGATGCCTGAGATTCATGGGTGGAGGTAGAGCCCTTCCCAGGGACTCACAACCTGGGTGATCTCCCAGGCATCTCTAGCTGGGGAGTCCCCATATGTGAAGATTCATTCCTGCTTGTTCCTGGAGATAGCACAGTTACTTACCTGTAACAGGTGATCTCTGGGAACAGCAGGAATAAGTCTTCACAACCCACCCACCTCCCCTAGGAGTTGTATCTCTCTATCTTTCTTTCCTTTCCTCACTCTCTCTTTGTTTCAGCTTTAAAACTTGAACTGGAGAGAGGCGGTTAGGAAAGGCGGGAAGGCAGCACGCAGGTGCTGTGGGATGCTCCCAAAAGCTTTCCTTTTGGACGCTGGGGAGCGTTCCTGCGCAGGCTCCGTCGGTACCGACGATACCCATATGTGAAGACTTATTCCTGCTGTTCCCAGAGATCACCTGTTACAGGTAAGTAACTGTGCTTTCCTCATCAACTACCCCAAGTCTCATCTTTAGTCCTCTCAAAGGCTCAAGTTCACTGGGGCTCAACTCAATACTACTCTGGCTCGAGCATACCTGCCAAAAGACAGGGCCCAGCTTCTGGTTGCCCTGACTCGCGATGTTCAACGGTGTCGTCCCCTTGTGACAGCCCGACAGATGCTATGCCTTCTCAGCCACATGGCCTCCACAGTCCACATGGCCTCCACATGGCCTCCTGCATGCATCAGGCAAAGTGGACTTTCTGCACGCAGTGGCGCCAGGTGACCGGCCGCCTCAGAGACAGGGTCAGAGTGACTCATCTGCTCAGGGAGTCCCTCACTTGGTGACAACAGCCCTCCATGCTTCTTGCAGGGCTTCCTTTCCAGGTCTCACAGCATCAACTATGGATAACTCGAAGGTGGGCTGGGGAGCTCACCTGGACAATATACACACACAGGGTCTCTGGACGACTCGGGAGAGCCTCCACCAAATCAATTTCTTGCAACTCCAAGCTGTCGCCAGTGCTCTGAAGGTTTTTCAACAACAGCTCTCCAACCAGGTGGTCTTCATTTAAATGGACAACCAGGTGGCCATGTTTTATATCAAGAAGCAGAGCAGGACGGGGTCGTACCTGCTCTGTTGGGAGGTAGTCTTCCTCTGGAAGTTTGCCATCTCTCATGGCATGCACATAAGAGCAGTATGCCTGCCAGGAGTGCTCAGTGCCTTGGCAGATTGCCCCAGCAGAGTCCTTCAACCACATCAATGGACTCTCAAAAGGCGTGTAGTGTGTCGTATCTTCAAGATGTGGGGCACACCATCGATAGACCTCTTTGCCACTCCTCACAGTGCCTAGCTATCGTGGTTTTGCTCCAGAGTGCCATGCAAGCATGAGGAGCACCCAATGCTTTTTTCCTAGACTGGAGTGAGGGCCTTCTCTATGCACAGCCCCCGACTCTTCTGGTGGCCAAGACTCTCTTCAAATTACAAGCAGACAGTGCCACCATGATTCTCCTAGCGCCGGGTTTCCCCTGTTGCTTTGGCTGTCCAAGGAACAGTTGCTCTGGCTTGGCTGCATTCTGGACCTCATGTATCAGGACAAGGGGACTCTACTGCACCCCAGTGTCACATTCATAGTGCTCACGGCATGGATGCTGAACACATAGCTCTTGTCCCCCTCCACCTGCCAGAGGCAGTGGAGAATGTACTCCTGGCCTCACGTAAGGACTCTGCATGACACGCCTATGCCTTCAAGTAGTGCAGGTTTTCCGTGTAGTGTGCGGGCACGGCTTTAAACCGTGTCTCCTGGTCAGTGGAGTCTATACTATCTTACCTCTAACACCTCTCCAACTCTGGCCTGAAGTCCAATTTGGTCCAGGTGCTTCTCAGTGCTGCTGCTTACCACTACACAATGGCTGATAAGCCCATCTCTGCTTATCTGTTGATTGGTTGCTTTATGAGGGGCCTCCTGCTGTCTCGTCCACCCATTAGACTACCTCCAGTGGCCTGGGACCTTAATGTTGTGCTGGGCTAGCTTCTCTTTCCCCCATTTAAGCCCCTCAGCTCCTGTACACTCAAATATCTCACCTGGAAAGTAACCTTTTAGGTGATTCTCACTTCTGCACGCAGAGTAAGTGATCTCCAGGTGATGGTGATGTACTCACCCTACACCAGATTTCATAAGAATAAGGTGGTCCTTTGAACTCACCCCAAGTTCCTACCTAAAATAGTTTCATTTTTTACATAAATCAGTCGGTGTTTTTGCCCACCTTTTTTCCAAAGCCTCACGCCCACAGAGCTGAGGCTTCGCTATATACCTTGGATTGTAGAAGAGCATTCCCTTTCTACCTGGAGAGGACGAAAGCCCACTGCTGTTCCTCCCAATTTGTTGTCTCATTTGACCCCAGCCATCTAGGTATAGCAGTCTCAAAATGCACCCTTTCAATTTGGGTGGCAGACTGAATCTCCTTCGCTTATGTTCAGGCTGGGTTCACTTTGGAACGCCATGTCACGGCACACAGTATTAGTGCTTTGGCTGCTTTGGTTTCCAACCTGCACTCTGTCTCCATGGTGGAGATCTGTAGGGCTGCCATGTGGTCTTCCTTCCACACTTTTACAGCCCATTACGGTCTGGATAGAGATTCCCGGCGTGACAGCAACTTCAGCCAAGCCGAACTCCGGCACCTCTTTGGGAACTAGAGCAATGCCTTCCCACTGACCCTTCTGTCCATCTAGGCTACTGTAGAGTCGATCTACTTTTGATATCCTGCTGGACCCTGATTCTTGGAACCTTTCAGTGATTTCTCATGCTGTTTTTTTCAGTTTGTTTTTTCTTTTTTGCTTGATTAAGCTATGTCAGCATACTGAGGTAAGATGACTCCTTTCAGACAGGAATACAAGCACATATGCACGATGGTCCTCCCAAAAGCTTCCTGTGGAAACTGGGGAGCATTCCTGCATGGGCTCCATCGGAGACGTCACCCATATGTAAAGACTGATTCCTGCTGTTCTCGGAGAACTACACTTTTCCCCTTTGCTCCCATGACTGCTTCCCCACTATTATCCACCTGCGGATTCAATGTCAAATTATAATCTTCTCCCACAACGCAGAGCACCCTCCAAAACTCACTCACCTTGCTGAAAAGATGCTCAAAGAACTCCCCTTGTCACTCATTTGGTCCATAAACACACACCACCCCCACTTCCATGCCCTCTATAACCACCTGCACCCTCAAATATCTACCACCTTTATCCCTAATCACTTGCTTCATTTCGTTCTGTTTCTGATTAGTCAATAAGATCCCCCCCCCCCCCTTTTTGGGATACTCCCGATTTGCAGCCAGGTATACTTGCACATATCTGTGCGAATGGAGCAGTTTCTCTTGCCCTACCCTCAAATGCGTTTCTTGGACACATAAGATAACTTCCCGGAGACGCCCTCCCTCCTTTTCCGGTAGTCACCTCTTGTTCCATGATTTCAGTCCTTTAGTATTTATAGCAGCTACTACAAACCTTTGTGGCCCTGCTCCCTTCCTCTCCTTCCCTCTCCTTCCCTCTCCCCTCCCTCCCCTCCCTCCCCCACCTTTGCCCCTCCCCCTCTCTTCCCCCCCCCCCATCTTCCCCCTGCTCCTCCCTCTCCCAGTCCCCTTTCCCTTTTCCTTTTCCTACCCCCCACTATTGGAGGATCTGTATCAGGAGTAGTGACCTCTCCATCCCAATCCCACACCCCCATCATTCTGTTACCCCCATCTGTCTCCCCCCTCCCCACACACACCCTACCCTCTCATTCCACCCCACAATCACACTCTACCTCATACTCCACACTCACATGCACCCCCCTCAGGTATGGTTGTGTAAATAAGCAGTCATGACTTGAGCTGCAATTATCAGTCCATAAAAAGTCCCATTCCTTCAGATTGGTGCATCCTTCACACTGGTGCTTCCTTTGCCAGTCTTTTCTTCCTTTTCTGGGATTCCTCCTTGAGCACCATAAGCCAGCTGCTGCTCATCAAGCTATATGCCTTCCACGCCACAGGTGTTGTCTAGTCATCCACCTTTAAGCCGGCCTCACCCAAGGCTCTTGCCACCTCCTCCACACTGCGTATCCGCCTTCTCTTGTGAATGCCAATCCAATTGGATACTGCTATCTATACATTAGCTGGTGCTATTGCAGTTTTCGGACCATTTCACCCATCTCCTTCCACCATTGCAAAGTTCCCTTAGCCATGTCAGAGTAAATGGCTGTCTGATATCCTTGCCACTCAAACCTGTTGAGGACCCGCATTTTTGTGGCAATCCACTCTTTAATTGTAAAGTCATGTATGCAAATTACAATGTCCCTGGGGGCATTGTATTTAGGAGGCCCCATAGCTCTGTGCGCTCTCTCCAGCTGGATAGATAGCAGTACCTCTCCTTTGCCGCTGCAGGACCTCCCTACAAATTGCTTCCACTACCTTCTTGCACTCAAGGAACTCGGGCTCATCCGATACACAAATTATTCTTCTCAATCAATTTTCCAGGTCCTCCAATTTAAGCAATAACATATCCTTCTACTCCTCAGTTTTTTGCATCCGGCTTCCAGGGCTGCCTACTCCTCTGTGAGCTTTTCCAGATGCTCCTTGTGCTCGCCACCCTGGCAGGCCAGCTCCTCCTTCACCTCACCAACCAGGCCTCCCAGTTCCAACTTTATATTGGTGATTGCCTCCTTCAATTCTTTAAACCATTCTTGAAGCTCTGCTTTCATCACCTGCACCACCACCATTGTTCTTCTCCCACTGCTATCTGCTCTCTCCCCCTTTTCCTCTGAATCCAAGCCCTGCAGTGTTCTGGCCACCATCTTGCCGTCACCATCAGGCTCATGCTGTGCCCCCACATAGGCAAATGCCTGCAAATCAGCGGTTTTCTGCCTCATCACCATGCTGCTGCCATGATACACTCTAGGACTGCTTAACACCAGGTACCTGAAGAATTTCTAAGCCATAAGGACGAGATGTGCCATTCTTATTTGGGGGTCACTGCCAGAGCTGCAATCAGGATGGCTGATGTCACTTTCTCTGCCATAAAGGTTTTTGAGGAAGTAAGGTGTTCACGACCACCTTGTCAAGCACTTCTCCAGTAGATACCCCAATTTCCTTATGAGCAATTGCACATCCCTGGGTTTCAGCAGCAGCTTCCTCCAGGCCATCTGCCTTCATTTCCAGATTCAGCAGAGTGTTTTCCTGGCAAAACATGGACAGAAAGTTGATCTGGCAGGTCCTCTACTGGATATGAGGTTCATGCTGCTCTAGCCAGGGCATCCCCAGGATTATGACAAAATGTGGCCCATGAATCAAATCAAAGCAAACTATCTAGTGGTAATCTTGCATCATTGAGGTCATGAGAGGTTGTCTCTAGGGTTATGGGCCCCAAAGACAGAGGAAAGCTATCTGTGGTTTCCATGGTAGTGCTGACACCTTTCTCCTATACTGAAAGTTGATGCTGCTATGCAAGGTCAAATCTATTAAGCATACTGAGGCTCCAGAGTTAATCATAGCATATGCAGGAAATTCCTTGTCCTTCCACAGAAGTCAGATTGATGTGACCACATCAGCAGTTTGAGTACCCATCACAAATTTAGTTTTAGGGGCTCAGGTGATACTACTTTCATTCTTCTGCCCTCTGAAACTGCTCAAAGTTCTAAGGCATGCACCTATAGGTATCTCACGTATGCCCAGGCAGGTCAAAATAGAGGCAGATTCTTTCTCGGCATCATCTTTCTTTTTCCTGTATGGTCAGGTAGAACCATTATGGATAGAAATTCCATGTGAGGGCAGGGGTTATAGGGAGGCAAGATGGCACCGTTTGGAGGCTGAGGATGTGGAGCACAGATAGCTGTTTCGGGGTGAAGGACCTGCACTTGCATCTTCATGCCAAAGCGTAAGGGCAAACAGCTGGTCCGCCCAGCAGGAGTGGCTATGGGAGATAACGGTCAGTTCACTCTGGATAAGCTTGACATCCGGCCGGTGAGAGAGCTGGCGTTTGCTTGGACCACGCCAGAGAAACTTTGCCAGAACAAAGCACAGAGGGGTCTTCGATGAGTCACGAAGAATGGGCCTTTCCCCGGCAACCTGGAAGTGCTCCTGCGGAAGGGTTGGATCCTTCGTTCACAAGCAGAGCAGTATTGCCGATGATGGAAGGTCTGCCGGGTCTCCCCCTCACTCAGTCTTCCCCAGCATAAGAACATAACATAAGATATGCCATACTGGGTCAGACCAAGGTCCATCAAGCCCAGTATTCTGTTTCCAACAGTGGCCAATCTAGGTCATATGTACCTAGCAGTTTCCCCAAGAGACGCAAGTTGCACAATGCTTGTACTGGGTCAAGAATTGATATCTTCGGTCACTTCTTAATAATGGTTTATGGACCTTTCCTCCAGGAACTTGTCCAAACCTTTTTTAAACCCAGCTACACTAACAGCCTTTACTACATCCTCCGGTAACAAATTCCAGAGTTTGATTACACGTTGAGTGAAAAAATATTTTCTTTTATTAGTCTTAAATAGTTTACCCTGTAGCTTCATTGCATGTCCCCTAGTCTTTCTATATTCTGATAAGGTAAACAATCGATCTACGTTTACCCGTTCCACTCCATTCATTAATTTATAGACTTCTATCATATCTCCCCTCAGCCGTCTCTTTTCCAGGTTAAAGAGCCCTAACCTTTTTAGCCTTTATTCATAGGAGTATCCTTCCATCCCCTTTACCATTTGGTGGCTCTTCTCTGAACCTTTTCTAAAATCGCTATATCCTTTTTAAGATACGGCGACCAGAATTGCACACAATATTCAAGGTGCGGTCTCACCATGGAATGATACAGAGCATTATAATATCTTTTGTTTTATTTTCCATTCCTTTCCTTATCATACCTAGCATTCTATTTGCTCTCTTGGCCGCTGCTGCACACTGGGCCGAGGGTTTTAACATGGTATCTACAATGACGCCTAAATCTTTTTCCTGGGTGGTGGTTCCTAATGTGGAACCTTGCATCGTGTAACCATAGTTTGGGTTGTTCTTCCCTAGGTGCATAACCTTGCACTTGTCCACATTAAATTTCATCTGCCATTTTGATGCCCAGTCTTCCAATTTATCAAGATCCTCTTGCAATTTTTCACAATCCTCTTGGGTTTTAACAACTTTAAATAGTTTTGTGTCATCTGCAAATTTGGTCACCTCACTCGTTATTCCACTTTCCAGGTCATTTATGAATATGTCAAAAAGCAGCGGACCCAGCACAGATCCCTGGGGTACACCACTATTCATCTTTCTCCATTGGGAAATTTGGCCATTTAGCCCAACCCTCTGCTTTCTATCTTTTAACCAGTTCCTGATCCTCAATAGTACACTGCCTCCTATCCCATGACTTTTTAGTTTTGCCAAAAGTCTCTGATGAGGGACCTTGTCAAAGGCTTTCTGAAAGTCCAGATACACAATATGAACCGACTCACCTTTGTCCACCTGTTTATTCACTCCTTCAAAAAAACATAACAGATTAGTAAGACAAGATCTTCCTTGTCTAAAGCCATGTTGGCTGTCTCCCATTAGGTTGTGACTATCTACATGCTGAGTAATTTTATTCTTTATGATGGTTTCTACCATTTTTCCTGGTACTGACGTCAGGCTCACCGGTCTGTAGTTTCCCGGATCACCCCTGGAACACTTTTTAAAAATTGGTGTTACATTCGCGATCCTCTAATCTTCAGGTATTAGAGATGATTTTAATGATAGTTCACAGATTACTGATAGCAGGTCTGCAATCTCATATTTCAGTTCTTTCAACACCCTTGGATGTATACCATCCGGCCCAGGTGATTTACTACTCTTCAGTTTATCTAATAGTTGTAAGACATCTTCCCGATGTATCGATATTTCCTTCAATTCTTCCGCACCTTTAAATACCACTTCAGTCATGGGTAACATCCCTACATCTTCCTCAGTAAAGACCGAAGCAAAGAATTCATTCAGTCTCTCCGCTATCGCCTTGTCGCCTCTTAGTGCTCCTTTAACCCCTTTATCATCTAATGGACCAACTGACTCTCTCACAGGTTTTTTTGCTACGAATGTACTTGAAAAGGTCTTTATTTCGCGTTTTTGCTTCCGCAGCAAGCTTCTTCTCAAATTCTCTCTTTGCCTGTCTTATCAATGCCTTGCATTTGACTTGCCACTGCTTGTGCTGGTTCCAGGTTTCGTCGTTTGGCTTTTTTTTCCATTTCCTGAAAGATGCTTTTTTGGCAACAACAGCCTCTCTGACCTCACCTTTAAAACATGCTGGCAGTTTTTTGGACTTCCTTCCACTTTTCTTAAAGCGTGGAATACAGCTGGTCTGGGCTTCCAAGATAGTATTTTTCAACAACACCCAAGCTTGATGTACGTCTTTAACCTTTGCAACTGCTCCTTTTAGTTTTTTCTTAACTGTTTTCCTCATTTTATCATAGTCTCCCTTTCGAAAGTTAAAAGGTAGTACTGTGGAATTCCTTACTATCCCTCCTCCACTAATTAAATCAAAGGCGATCATGCTATGATCACTATTGCCAAGTGGCCCCAACACCCTTATCTCTTGCACTAGATCTGGTGTTCCACTAAGGACTAGGTCTAATATGGCTTCCCCTCTGGTCGGTTCATGAACCAGCTGCTCCAAGAAGCAGTCATTTATTTCATCTAGGACTTTATCTCCCTAGCATGTCCTGACGTGACACTGACCCAGTCGATACCGGGGTAATTGAAATCACCCATTATTATTACTGCGCTGTAACCTTTGTTAGCTTCCTTGATTTCTTTGAGCACTTCATCATCCATTTGGTCATTCTGGCCAGGTGCTCGATAGTACACCCCCACTGCCATTGCCTTCCCCCTTTTATATGGAATTTCAATCCATATAGATTCTACAGCAGATTTTGTTTCCTGCAAAACTTTAATCTTTTCTTAGTCAATGCCCTCTCTAGCATAGAGCGCAACCCCTCCACCAATTTGATCAGCTCTATCATTACGATATAGTTTGTACCCAGGTATCACAGTGTCCCACTGGTTGTCCTCCTTCCACCATGTGTCTGATATTCCAATCATATCTAACCTTTCATTTAGTGCTATATATTCTAACTCTCCCATCTTATTCTTTAGACTTCTAGCATTTGCATACAAGCATTTTAGAGAATGTATTTTATTCATGTTAATTTGGCTAATGTTAGACATGGGTAAATTGGGATCTTTAAGCTCTGTCTGCTCCATACTTGAGGGAATTTGGGCTACTTTACTCTTTTATTTTATTTTTTTTATTTTATTTATTTTATTTGCACAATTTTTATATACCGCTGCTTCCAAGGATCAGCAGCGGTTTACATTACAACAAAAATCAAACAGATACATAGAACTTTATGGAACTATATTACAATATTACATTATAACAAGAATTATATAGTACAAGAATTACAATATTAGAATATAACAAGAACATTATTGAACTATATTACATTAAAACTGTATAACAGGTATAATAGTGAGCATAAACTATTATAGGAGATTATACTGATTTTTATATATATGTGTGAAGAATCATTATAATGTTGGTTAGCACTTACAGTAGACATTGTTTCAGTTGTATATATACTTATGGATGGGGTAAGTATATTCAATTTACGGTGGTTGGGAATCTATACTTGTTTCTCCATTGGTGTAGTGTTGTCTGAATAGATGAGTGGAACCTCTCTGCTTTTGGTAGTATCCTTCAAGGATACATTCTTCCGAACCATCCGCTCTTGGGCGACTGTCGGCTTTCCCCTAATATCTAGTTTAAAAACTGCTCTATCTCCTTTTTAAAGGTTAATGCCAGCAGCCTGGTTCCATCCCGGTTAAGGTGAAGCCCATCCCTTCGGAAGAGCCCCTCCTTTCCCCAGAATGTTCCCCAGTTCCTAACAAATCCAAAACCTTCATCTCTGCACCATTGTCTCATCCACGCATTGAGACTCCGGAGCTCTGCCTGCCTTTTGGGTCCTGCGCTTGGAACAGGAAGCATTTCGGAGAATGCTACCATGGAAGTTCTGGATTTCAACTTACTACCTAAAAGCCTAAATTTTGCCTCCAGAACCTCCCTACCACATTTTCCTATGTCATTGGTACCGACATGTACCAAGACAGCAGACTCCTCCTATTTGACATTGCCACTTGTTCCCTTTCCCCAGTAGGTCATGTATTGTTATTCTCTGAAATGTATTGGTTTAATATTTGCAGTGTTGCCTTTTGATAGGTAGGGTATGGTGTTTTGTGAGTCCTGGTAGTGCTGTTAGGATACGGCGGGTTTGCTATGGGTTCTAAATGGGCAGTGTTTGTAGTAGTTCCTAATGTGCCTGGCGGTTGGCACTGGATTATGGTAATGTACAAATCTTTTAGTCTTTCTTTATCTATACACTCATTAAGAGGCATGTTTACTAAAAGTTAGTGTATGGTAACCTTATGCAAATATTTATGCAAATGAGACCCCGCACCGAGTCTTCGCACATGGCCCCGCAACCCCCTTGGGCCGCCCCTGCCTCCATCTCATTGCACCTTGACAACGGATGCTTCCAAACTAGGGTGGAAGGCACATCTGAGCAGTCTCACTACACAGGGGCAGTGACAGGAGTCTCAGCTGCAGATCAACCTCCTGGAGCTACGTGCTCTCGCGAATGCTCTTTGGATTTTTCAACCCCAGCTTTCAGGCAGACGGACAACCAGGTGGCCATGTTCTGAGTGAACAAGCAGGGGGGAATGGGTTTCTGTCCCCTTTGCCAGGAAGCCCTTTGTCTCTGGTTCTTCTCCATTGCACACGGTATCCATCTTGGGGCAGTGTATCTCCCAGGTGAATTCAATCTCCTTGAGGACAGGCTCAACTGCATCCTGCATCTACATGAGTGGACTCTGATCCACCTGTGGGGATCTTCCACCTGTTCGCCACCCAGGAGAATGCACGACTGCCGCTATTTTGCTCAAAAGAGACCTATTCCCACAGGTGTTTTCACTGGCAACACTAAATATAAGTATAATTTTTGTCGGACTGATGCCTGTGTGAGGACTAAACCTCTACCTCTGATCGTGTCCATTTTAATCAATTTATTCAGTAAATTTAAAAAGCGAAAAAACGAACGCTTATCTTATTGTTTGTCCATTCATACATCAAAAGCAATCTCCATGTCTACTGAGAAAAGAAAAATGACGGGGTACGACACAGCACTGCGTTTTGAGTCTATAACAACTCGTGTCAGGCAAACTTCCCCATAAGATTCAAAGAGGTGGAATAAGTTCCCCTAGATGGCGGGGAACAGCAGGCCTGGGCGGCTGAAGAGGTAGGAGGAGGTGCAGGCGATTCCCTGCAGCCTGACCCTGGCCTTGGAAGGCCAGATCGGGAATTGGGCTGCGGGGAATGAAAGCAGTGGTCGGTGGCCAGGGATCGTGGCTCCTGAATGGAGCTGCTGTGCCATAGCAGCCGGACACCATGGTGCTGTGGCTTCTTTCAGAAGCCTTGTCTGAGTTAGCTGGGCTGAGGCCTCCACATGCAGGCTGACTGGAAATGGATCCCGGCCTGCATGTACAGGCCTAGTCGCACTTCTGATCCCGGGGGGTTAGATTTTCCCCACTGGATCAGAATCACGTCTGCCCCTGTGCGTCCAATTCTGATCGGGCGCACAGGGGCCTGGACATCCTGATTAGAATGCAGCCCAGAGGAATAAGTACTTGAGGTAACCCAGTGGATCCAACAGGGCCAACTCATCTTTGATGGGGACAGTGAAACCACACTAGAAATGGACACAGAAGGCCAGCTTAATGTAGTCATGTTCACTGACCAAAAACCAGAATTCTATATTGTGGTAGGCGAAGGCCTATGATCCATGGTGTCTGAAATAAGCAGACAGGCCTAAATAGCTTGACCTGTAAATGAAGCCCGTGGAGAGGCCCATAGGAATTGCACATTCCCCAGAATGCTGCTATTATAGAACTGAAACTCAGCAAAGCACAATCAGCTTAGCTAAGCAGAATCGAAACTCAGAAAAATATAGAAAAATAAGTTTAATTGCTATTGATAAGAGTGCACAGCTTCTATGAAATTAATTAACTCTGCTGAAAGAAAGGTTACAGTGCCCTGCTTTCCCACATGTTCTAACTAGTTAAATGGCCTTGGAAGAGAAAAGTATCTAAGTTGGTGAACTGACCATTGTAATTGGGACTATAAGGGGGGTAAGCAGGTGCTAAGCCCAGTCAAAGGACATCATTGGATAGCCATATCGGTACCGGAACCAATAGAAGGTGTACGGGAGGGTACCGGAACCAATGAAATGTTTGCCTATGTCTAGAATGGAGAA
Source organism: Ichthyophis bannanicus (assembly GCA_033557465.1). Taxonomy (NCBI): domain Eukaryota; kingdom Metazoa; phylum Chordata; class Amphibia; order Gymnophiona; family Ichthyophiidae; genus Ichthyophis; species Ichthyophis bannanicus. The sequence goes on from CM066031.1 coordinate 371,751,786, forward strand.
GAAGTCTATAAAAGTTGTTGTTTTGCTAGAAACCATTGCTCAGCCATTTTGAATTTGATTCTGCTTGAGACTTGTGCACAAATAAATGATTTGGACCTTCTGAACAGACTCCTGGTATCATTGGTTTGTCTGCGCTCTGCTGCTACAATATAATACTCCATTACAATCTATCGATGTTGGCCAGAGAGCCATTGTATTGTTCTGTACCAAATGGGTTTGATCCATTCCCCGAAAACATTTAAAAGGGCATCCAGAAATTGTTGTAATCAAGAGGGTAATTCTATAAAGGCAGCTTAATTCAACACATCTTGTCATGTGCATATTTGGCACTCTCATGGTGACAAGAAAGCATCTACTTTTACATGACTCACATGTAATTCTGTGTTGGGGCAGAGTTTGGGCAAAGCATGGATGCAGTTACAATTTATGCATGGGATCCAAAGCAAGTGTAAATGTACGCAGCTTAAATATAGTAGCAGTTTCTGCTGATTTATCCCTGGTATTTAATAAGACACGTGTGCACCTATGTGCCTTTATAAAACAGGTTTAAAGTAGGTGTTTAACTGGCATTCACATATAGACAATCTGTTATAAAATTTCACTCAAAGTCAAATACTTGAGAGTATGTAGGTAATACTGAAACTGTGGCTGTCAGAATAGGGTCATAAGTGGTGATATGCGCATGCCAAATCTAGGCACAGCCACTTACAATTATAGACTTGGAGTAAATACCCACGGCTAGATTAGTAGGAAAAATGCATAAGTTACGGTATTTTATAACTTACTTATGCGTAAATTTGCACTCTTCCCAAGCTCCATCCCTGTGCTTGCCCACTCCACACTACACGCCTTTGCCCTGACGTATGTGATTATAGAATAGTGGCTGCCTACACTCTGCACGTAAGTACCCATCTCCACATGTAAGTAATTTAAAATAGGTGACTTATGCATGTTGATGACATGCAAATATACAACATGGCTGGTTATGGACTTACCCTTCATGGGTGCTTATACATGTGTAATACTTGGGGTAATTTGTAAAAATCCTTTATGCGTGAAAATCCTTTATAAAATTATCACTAAAAGTAGTAGACTTCATTGTAGTCATATTGTGAGGAGAGTCAGTCTATTTCAAGCAGTAGTTTCTTAGCCTGTGTACACAAAGGTAAAATAGCAGAGTATAAGTGAAAATAAATAAAATATTAATGGCAGCTTCTACAACTCACCTTGACCACGTCTGTTGAGGAAATATGTAGAACTGCTACATGGAGTCTGATACATCCATTTACATCTCACTACTATTTCCACTCTGATCATGCCATGGTAGTAAATTTGCACAGTAGGTACCAAGAACTGTATTTAAAAACTGACTGCAATTTTTTTCAACAACTCCTTCTCTTATGACTTCTATTTATGTGGGTTCTTAAGAACAGCGTGGATAAGGGACTTCAAGACAATCAGGTGAGCCCACATATGAGAATCATTTAGTCCTGCTTATTCATGGAGATAGCAGAGTTGTAACTGTTACTGTTATTCTCCCGGAACAAGCAGGAAGTCAGTCCTCACATATGGGTGACGTCGATGCCGACGGAGCCCACGTGGAGCAAATCCCCAGCTTTCAAAGAAAGCCTTTGGGAGTTGCTACCACACATGCGTGGTCCCCTTTCCGCCCAAGGGTGCCATCTTGCTCAGTCTCCTTTTTTCCGCGGAGCCCATCGGACATTGTCCCTCATGTCCCAGAAAAAGTTGATTTTTCTGTGTGCCTTTTTGGCCCAACTGGTCGACACCGGTATCCCTCCGGCCTCCAGCCTCGGTACTCTGGTATCGGGTTGGTGTCTTTATCTTTTGGTTGATTTTTTTCCTTTTGAGGCATCTTTGTGCCCTTTTTCCCTTTTTCTCCTTCACTGGCAGCCCGAAGATTCTTCGACCTAGCCGGGGCCCTTTTTCCCCTGATGGCTACCAGTGGTTTCAAGAAATGCGATCAGTGCGGGAAAATTATGTCCCTCACTGATACGCAAGACTGCTGCCTCTGGTGCCTCGAGCTGGACCACAACCCAGTGGTCTGCACTCTCTTTAAGAGAATGTCGTCCAAGGCCCTGAGGAGCTGCCAGCAGCAGCAGGACAAGATTTTTCCTGAATCCCTCGTGCCTCCAAGAGCCAGGACCTCGTCTGAGGCCTCTACGTCTTGGGAGGAACACTCCGAGCCCAAGCGTCATCGAGGTTCCTCAGAGAGGGGGTCTCCCTCAAGGGAACACAAGAGGAAGAAGAAATCCTCGAAGACGGCGTCTCTGGATGGTTCCAAACGACTGGGCTCCTCTCGTGGCCGGTCGCGGAGCCCCGAGCGTTTTCCCGGATCGTCGGAGAAAGAGCGGCCGGCCAAAGTTCCTTGTCAGGAACCGATCAGCCTAGGCACGTACTGACTGTTCTTGTCGAAGACTCCCCTCCGGGGCAACCAGCGTCAGGGCCGACCGTGTCGGCACCCGAGTTGGAGGCTGCGAAGCCTCCCAGACTCGTGTCCAGGATGGCGGCTTTGGAGCACAGTTTTACTGCCTTCATTGAATAGCAGTGGGCGCTTTGTCCGGCATGTCTGGTTCCTCCGCCCCGACCACCGGGCCCTCGATGTGAAAGTTGACCCAGGAGGCCGAGCCGATCCTCAAGACATTTCGGACTCAAGTTGATCCTTGGCCGAGGTTGCACTCGGCCTCCCGTTCGGGACCGAGGTCATCACTGCCGAGTCTACTAGCGTCGGGACAGATGGCGCCAGGGCCCTCAATGCCCGAGGAGCCCCTCGAATCCTCCTCGGAGGCCTCGGCTTGGGAGATGGAGGATGAGGAGTCCCCGGATACCCGAAGGCATAGGGATGTTCACTCTGATTCCCCCGTATCTGAGCCTCGGAGAAGGTCCCCACCGGAGGATATGTTTTTTTTGGAATTCGTGCAGAACATATCCAAGGCTTTGGCTTTCCCCAAGGAGTCCGAGGAGGAGCCTTAAGCTGACAAGCTTGAGATCCTCCAATATGAGGCTCCTCCTTGGGAGACCCTCATGGTTCCTGTTCCTCCGATCCTGAAACGACTTATGCTCCGCATGTGGGAGACACCGGCATTGACGCCGGTGATCAGCAAACGGCTTGATTTGATATATCAAGTCCGCCGGAGCCCTGGGTTCCAGAAATCGCAGCTGCCGCACAACTCCATAGTTGTGGAATCGGCCATGCGTTGGCTTAAGAGCCAGAAGACACACTCTTCGGTGCCTCCCAGCAGGGAGGCCCACACCTTGGATGCCTTCGGCAGGAAATGTTTCCAGGGCGCGATTCTGAATTGTCGAATCCAGGCATACCAGTTGTACATGGGCATGTATCTGAGAGACCTGGCGAAGGAACTCGCCGGGTTCTCGGCTGGTCTCTCCGAGGAACCTTTGTAGCACTTCAAGGGCCTGTTCAAAGCTGTCTGTGAATGCTCCAAATTTATGTCTCGGGTGGCCTTTGACGGGTTTGAGCCGACAGTCCGAGTAGCCACGGCAGGCATCGATGCGCACCGCCAGGCTTGGTTGCAGTTGTCCGACCTCGAGCAATGGGTTCAGGATAAGTTGGTCGATGTCCCATGCCAAGTGTAATAAACATAACTTTTTACACAATAACAGACTCCTCAGTGAAGCAAAGAATTACTTTAATCACATTACATTCTTGCAAGACGGGTGAATGCTTGACCGAGCAGACACACCTATTCTCTGTTTCATGGTTCTTTGATAGTACACTATGTTCTCTCCCCCTTCCAGCATGTCTATAACTCATTGGTTAATACTTCCACACCTGTGTCAGGCTACATGTTACTAGCCATGTAGTCTCTCTTCCTAGGATGCAGACATACAGCAGAGGAAGTCAGAAAGTCATTACATGCTACACTATGTCCTCTCCCTTAATACTGTCTCACTCCATTTCTTTGTACTTTTGCACCTGTGACAGGCTACGTATTACTAGCCACGTAGTCTCTCCTTCCAGGATGCAGACATACAACAAAGGGAGTCAGAAAGTCATTGCATACAAAATTATAGTACGGAGTGGTGAATGAATGGAATGCAAGAATTATATTACATTGTAAAAATAACATATTACATTGGTTTATATCAGAAGGGGAAAATCTCTTCGGCAAACCCATGACCGAGAAGGCCGCAGAGCTGGAGACCAAGTTAATGACGAGGACACGGCTCTCTAAGAAGACCTCTGCCCCTCCTCATAAAAAAGCCCTTTTATCCACGGAAGGGAGCTGCTTACCGAAACTACCCCCCTTACCAGGCCTCCCCAGCTCCCCCACAGGGGCAGCAGGCCAAGGGACAGGGCCATGGCCTGCATAAACAGAAAGCTCCCAAACGCCAGGCTCTGGCTCCGGCCCAGCCTGGTAGGAGTTTTTGACTACTGCAGCATGGCCCCTCTCCCAGCTGAAGTTGGGCAGCCCACAGGAGGTCAGCTCGCCTTGTATGCCCACAGGTGGGAAAACATCACCACCGATTCATGGGCATTACAAGTGGTCAGGGAGGGATACCTCCTCCATCTAGCCCAAGTACCTCCATACTACTTCCCAGGAGAGCCTCCAAGGTCTCCCCTTCACCGGCACCTTCTTCTGAAGGAGTTGGCAGGTCTCCTCGAGGACCATGCAGTGGAACCAGTGCCCCACCACCTCAAGGGCAAGGGGTTCTACTCCAGGTACCTCCTTGTCCCAAAGAGGACAGGGGGCCTAAGGCCCATCCTCGACCTGTGCAACCTCAACAAATTCCTGGTGAGGGAGAAGTTCAAGATACTCTCCCTTGGAATATTGCTGCCCTACCTCTGCCAGAGAGACTGGCTATGCTCCTTAAATCTAAAGGATGCCTACACACACATCCTAATCCACCCAAGCCACAGGCAATACCTACGCTTTGTGGTGGGCAACCACTACCAGTACAGAGTGCTCCCCTTTGGCCTTGCTTCGGCCCCCAGGGTGTTCACAAAGTGCCTGGCGGTGGTCACCGCCTTCCTCAGGCTTCAGGGGATCTTCATAAAAACATAGAAACATGATGACAGAAAAAGACCACATGGCCTATCTAGTCTGTCCTTTCATATCAACAACTACAACAGTCCACTTTTTACCTTTAGAGATCCTCTGTGTTGGTCCCATGCTTTTTTGAATTCAGTTACTGTCCTCATCTCTACCACCTCCACTGGGAGTCTATTCCATGGATCCACTACTCTTTCCATAAAGAAATATTTCCGCATATCACTCCTGAATATATCTCCCTTCACCCTCATCCCATGTCCCCTCGTAGCAGAACTTGCTTTCAATTGAAAGAGGCTCTCTCCCTGAACATTTATGCCACGGAGGTATTTAAACATCTCAATCATATCACCTCTATCCCGCCTTTCTTCTAAGGTGTACATATTAAGATCCTTAAGTCTGTCCTCATATGCTTTATAATGAAACCCACTAATCATTTTAGTAGCCACCCTCTGCACCGACTCCATCCTGTTCACATCCTTTTGAAGGTGCGGTCTCCAGAATTGCACACTATACTCCAAATGAGGTCGCACCAAAGACTTATACAGAGGCATTATCACCTCCTTTTTTCTGCTAGCCATTCCTCTCCATATGCACCCAAGCATCCTTCTAGTTTTTGCTGTCGCCTTTTCTACCTTTTTAGCTACTTTAAGATCATCAGACACAACCACGCCTAGGTCCCGCTCTTCTTTAGTGGACAAAAGTATTTCACCTCCTATACTGTATTGCTCCCTTGGATTGCTGTAGCCCAAATGCATGACCTTACATTTTTTAACATTAAATCCCAGCTGCCAAATTATAGACCATTCTTCAAGCTTAGCTAGATCCCTCCTCATGTTATCTACACCTTCCTGGGTGTCTACTCTATTGCAGATTTTGGTATCATCCGCAAAGAGGCAAACCTTACCCGACAGCCCTTCTGCTATATCACTAACAAAGATGTTAAAAAGAATCGGACCAAGCACAGATCCCTGGGGCTCACCACTGGTAACATCCTTCTCCTCAGAGTGAGCTCCATTTACTTGTACTCTTTGTCGCCTCCCACCCAACCAATTTCTAACCCAAGCAGTAACTTTAGGGTTCATCCCTAGGGTGCTCAGTTTGTTTATAAGTCGCCTGTGAGGAACAGTGTCAAAGGCTTTACTGAAATCTAAATACACCACATCTAGAGCTCTCCCTTGGTCCAACTCCCTGGTCACCCAGTCAAAGAAATCAATCAGATTTGTCAGACAAGACCTGCCTCTGGTGAATCCATGCTGCCTCGGATCCTGTAATCCGCTGGACTCCAGAAACCTCACTATTTTCTCTTTCAGCAGTGTTTCCAATAATTTACTCACCACCGAAGTTAAACTAACCGGCCTGTAGTTTTCAACCACATCCTTACTTCCGCTTTTGTGTAAAGGCACCACATGAGCCTCTCTCCAGTCCTTTGGCACCACTCCCGACTCCAACGAGGCATTGAAAAGGTCAGTCAGTGGAGTTGCTAGAACGTCCCCAAGTTCCCTCAGTATTCTAGGGTGTATCCCATCCTGTCCCATCGCTTTGTCTACTTTAAGTTGAGCTAGTTTCTCACGAACACAGTCTTCTGAAAATTGTTCAATATGTCCCTTGCTTCTGTTCCTATTTGTGGGTGTTTTCTGAGGTCCTGCTCCTGGTTCTTCATCTGTGAACACAGAACAAAAATATTTGTTAAGCAATTCCGCTTTATCCTTATCAGCTTCTACATATTCCCCCCCCCCCCCCTGCACCCTTGAGTCTGACAATACCACTTTTGCCCTTCCTCTTCTCACTAATATATCTGAAAAATGTCTTATCCCCCCATTTTATTGCATTGGCTATTTCCTCCTCCTTTTGAATCTTTGCCTTCTTGACTACTTTGCTAGCTTCTCTAAGTTTTTCCAAATACAGATGCCTGTCTTCCTCTCTCTGTGATCTCTTGTATTTCATGAAGGCCTCCCTCTTTTTATTCACTTTTTTAGCTACTTCCTTCGAAAACCATAGCGGTCTCCTTTTCCTTTTGCCTTTATTTACCATTTTAACAAAAAGGTTGGTTGCCCTTAAAATATCCCCTTTCAGTTTTGCCCGCTGTTTTTCTACATCCCCCAGCTGTTCCCATCCCACTAGACTCCCTGAGGTGTCTTCATCTTCACCTATCTCAATGACTGGCTCATCAGGGGCACTTCGGCCACTGAGGTGCAACAGGCCACAGCTTGCACCATCCAGATCCTGCAGCATTTGGGGTTTGTAATCAACTACCCCAAATCCAGCCTCTGCCCGACTCAAGAGTTAGACTTCATTGGGACAAGGCTCAATATCCTTCAGTCGAAGGCCTTCCCGCCTGCAGACAGGGCAAGCAGGCTTATAGCCCTTGCAGGGAAAGTGAGCCACAGCTCCTCAGTGCAAGCGAGGCAACTGCTGCGCCTCCTTGGGCACATGGCCTCCATGGTCCATGTCACTCCAGATGCCCGCCTCCACATGCAAACTGCGCAGTTGGTGCCTCAGAGATCAATGGTCCCAGGCCACGTGACACCTCCAGAACAGGATCAAAGTGACAAGGCGCCTGGTACAGTCCCTAGCCTGGTGGCTCTCGCCCCAGCACTTGAAGGCAGGTATGCCCTCTCAGGCCCTTTGCTACTCGTGGGTCCTCACCACAGATGCCTCCTTGTTGGGCTGGGGAGTCTATTGCCAGGGGTACCACAAGCAGGGGGTGTGGTCCCCAGAGGAGAGTGCCAAACAGATCAACTTGTTGGAGCTCCGGGCCATCCATCTCGCCCTGAGGGTTTTCAGGCTGTATCTGGACCACATGTCAGTCCTGGACCAAACGGACAACCAAGTGGCCAAGTTCTACGTGAACAAACAGGGGGGTACGGGATCACGCACCCTCTGTCAGGAGGCCCTGGACCTATAATCCTTTGCAACCCAGCAGGGGATTCTCCTCAAAGCAGTATACCTGCCGGGCCATGACAACTGGTTGGCCGACAGACTCAGCAGGATCCTCCAGCCGCATGAGTGGCAGCTGGACCGGGCAGTGGCCAACAGGCTTTTCCAGACCTGGGGGGAATTGGTGATGGACTTGTTTGCGAGCCCGGACAATCACCAGCTTCCCCATTTCTGCTCAAGGCAGCCGCATCCGGCCAGAGTGGCCATCGATGCCTTCCTAATTTCATGGTCGGTGGATCTTCTGTATGCTTTTCCCCTGACGCCTCTGGTTGCCAAGACTCTGTTCAAGATCCTTTGGGACAGAGCTTTTATCATCCTCATAGCTCCACGGTGACCCCGACAACCGTGGTTCCCGCTTCTCCTGCAGCTAGCATTGGAGAACCCCATTCCCCTGGGTTCGTCCTCACGGCTCCTCTCCCAGGAGGAGAACTTTCTCCTGCATCCCAACCTCAGCTCCCTTTCGCTGATGGCGTGGCTGCTGAGAGGGTGACACTCGCCCCACTCCTCCTTCCGGATGATGTTGAGGAGGTCTTGCTGGCTTCACGTAGACCGTCTACTGGATGAACGGACGCCTTTAAGTGGTGCAGATTTGCTTTGTGGTGTGCTGGGCAAAAGATGGACCCCTTTTCTTGCCCTGTGGTTGTGGTGTAGCAATACCTTCTCCACCTTTCCGAGATAGGACTTAAGTCCAACTCCGTCAGAGTGCACCTCAGTGCCCTAGCGGCGAACCACTTTCCTGTGGACAAAAAGCCTCTCTCTGCTCACCCAATGGTATCCCAGTTTCTAAAGGGTCTGCTCCTGTTGAAACCCCCGGTCCATCCCTCAGCGACCTAATGGGACCTTAATGTTGTTTTGGAGAAGCTTACCCAGCTGCCCTTTGAGCCGATGACCACGTGCTATCTCCGGTACCTCACCTGGAAAGTGGTATTCTTGGTTGCGCTCACTTCTGCCCGGAGAGTGAGTGAGCTCCAGGTTCTCATGGTGGAGAGGCCTTATACCAGGTTCTATAAGAATAGGGTGGTGCTTCACACACACCCCAGGTTTCTTCCGAAGGTGGTCTCCTCATTTCACCTCAACCAGAAGGTGGTTCTTCCTACCTTCTTTCCCAGGCCACATGCCAGTCGGGCAGAGACTGTCCTCCATACCCTGGACTGTAAGTGAGCCCTGTCATTCTACATCCAGCATACGCAAACTCACCGGAAAGCCTCTCAGTTTTTCATTTTCTGCGACCCCAGTAAGCTGGGGAAGTGGGTGACAAAGCATACGTTGTCCACTTGGGTGGCGGACTGTATTGCCCGGACTTATGAGGCAGTGGGGCTTCCGCTAGAGGGCTGTGTTACGGCTTATAGGGTCAGGGCCATGGCGGCATCAGTAGCTCATCTATGCTCTGTTCCTTTGGCGGACATTTGCCGGGCCGCCACCTGGTCTTTGGGTCAGACCTTTGCGGCTCATTACTGTCTGGATAGGGAGTCCCGACGGGATAGTGCCTTCAGCCAGGCTGTGCTCCGCAACCTGTTTGAGGTCTAGGCAACTCCTGCCCTCTGACCCCTCTGTGTTCAGGCTACCAGAGTGCTACTTCCCTGGTTAGGGTTTCATTGCGGCTGCTTATGGCTCTCGCTGAGGGAGCCTTTTTGTTTTCGGCTATAGGTTCAAGGTAGCCTGTAGCTGGGGAGTCCCATATGTGAGGACTGACTTCCTGCTTGTTCCTGGAGAAAGCATAGTTACTCACCTGTAACAGGTGTTCTCCAGGGACAGCAGGAATCAGTCCTCACAACCTTCCCTTCTCCCCTTGGAGTTGCAGTCCAATTATTTTTTCTTCATTTGTTTGCCGTCTTTTAGCTATGTTATTTGACTGAGCAAGATGGCACCCTTGGGCGGGATGGGGACCATGCATGCGTGGTATCATCTCCCAAAGGCTTTCTTTGAAAGCTGGGGGGTGCTTCCACGAGGGCTCTATCAGTGTCAACATCACTCATATGTGAGGACTGATTCCTACTGTCCCCAGAGAATACCTGTTACAGGTGAGTAACTACGCTTTTCCAGCACCAGCATCCTTTTCCAATACTCAGCACCAACACAACCTCCATTCTCCCAGTCCCAGCACTAGTACTAACTCCCCCTCTTCTCCAAGCCCAAGCATGAGCACCATTCCCCTCTTCTCCAAGCCCAAGTACTAACCCCCCTTTCTTTAAGCCTTCGCACCAGCTTCCCCTTCTCCAAGCCCTTACATCAACACCAATCCCTTCTCCAAGCCACATCAACACCAACCCCTTCTCCAAGCTGTAGCACCATTGTTTCCTTCTCCAGGTCTCAGCACAAGCCCCTTTTATCCATCTGATCACTAGCACCAGCCCTAGCCCTCCTTCTCCAAGCTCCAGCTCCAGTCCCTGTCCCATTATTCTTTGTTCCCCCAAGTCTTGGCATCATCCTCCCCTTGTCCCCGCTCCAGCCCTCTCCTCCTATGTTTGAACAGAGTGACGAGACCTTGTATCTTCCCTCCCGCAGCTCTGTTTTGCTTCTCCAACACCACCAAAGGATTTGAAATGTGAAAACAGTGCTTGTTCTTCCATTTTAAACCCTCCCATGGTGCCTGGAAACACCATAGTAGAGCAGCAAAGATACAAGCTCCTGCCACTGCAGAGAGACTCCAGCTGCAGCAGCCTGGTCCATTGCCAACATCCAGCTGCAACAGCAGCTGCTGGATGGCTTCATCAGATCCCCTTGGGTGGTGATTGGGGGGGGGGGGTGTCAGTCATAATTGGAAACCTAAATTTCTCCATCAGGTAGGTTTAATTATGGTTTACCAATTATACTCAGAAATCAGAAGCCCAAATGTATATAACCTATGTATGGATTATGCTTCAGAATATTTTTTACAACGTACATCTTATGTGGGTACATTTTAACCCAAAATGGATATGATGTAATTCTTTTCTCATAATATTCTTTCTGTATTTAGATTGGTTCATTAAAAATCCTGAAGGAAATAAGTCAAAATTCACAGATCAGATGTTGTATTGCTGATCTTGGGGGCTTGCAAACTATGGTGAAAATCCTTGATTCCCCAGATAAAGATTTGAAAAGTTTGGCAGCTGAAACAATTGGCAATGTTGCGAAGTTTAGACGAGCTCGACGAACAGTAAGACAACATGGAGGAATAAAGAGACTGGTTAGTACACATTGCAATCAATATGTTAACTTAAAATTCATGCAGATTTGTTGAGTGATAATCTCATTTAAATGTTGTTTGCTAATTAGGTCATTATTTAACATACTTTGTTTTGAAATTATTTTTTAATTAAAATAAGTCATTTTTGTAATTATATTTTAGGTTGGATTATTGGATTGTGTTTCAATAAGATCAGTTAACCTCACTGCTGATCAGGAAAAAGATGTTGAAGTTGCACGGTGTGGAGCACTGGCACTCTGGAGCTGTAGTAAAAGCACCCGAAATAAAGAAGCAATTTGTAAGGCCGGAGGAATTCCTTTATTAGCTAGACTGCTAAAGTCACCTCATGCCAACATGTTAATTCCAGTGGTAGGGATATTACAAGAATGTGCTTCTGAGGTAAAAAGAGCTAAGATTATTCTCTTTTATAGTTCTCTAGAGTTTTAAACTATTTATTTGTTATTTACAAATTTATATACTTGAGTGCTTATACTACAACATAGTACAACATATCTGCAAGAACATTTTTCTGAGGGACAGTCATTATGATGAATTACAGAAGTGGGGTAACATCATCCTATGATACCGACATAGTGTTTCCACAGCTCTTTGGAAAAGCCCAGAAGACTTTTTGGGGCATGCTTGGGACGTCCCACACAGCTACCGCTATGTGGGCCTCCTCAGTCTTTGTATGTTTGCAGTGAATGTTGGATGCTTTTCCTAGCACTGAGTGTTCATCATATAAGTACTTTTTTTTCAGATAAGTTATCTGTTTATTTATTTATTTAAAGCTTTTTTATACCGCGCTCTTCAGTATCAGTGCGGTTTACAGTTAACAATTCTTGCAAGAGACAATGAGAGCTGCCTAGTGCTACATTGAACAGGATCAGAAACTTGGATTTGTAACTGGGCAAACTATTTACACATTCAGCTAACACAGCTGTAGCTTAGTAACTATTTACAAATTCGATGTTAGGCCCAACTGAATGCTTAGGGCTGGGTCTTCACAGTTATTACATTCAACATTATAGTCATTCATGGTTATTCCATTAATCATTATAATCAGTATCAACACATGTCAATATGCCTGATGGAATGGTTCTGCTACTCGATTAGTCTTATTCAGTTTGTGGAGTGTTGGGCGCTGATTGATTGAGTTGGGGTGTGATATGTTGATGGGTTACATTTGGTTGTGGGAAGTGTAGGAGGAATAGGTGGTGCTTGAGGGCTTTCCTAAATTGTGTAAGATCACTGATTGATCTGATGTTTGGTGGGAGGTTATTCCAGTTTAAAATTTTATTTATTGAGTGAGCCAACTTGTTATCTTTTAAAAACTGACTGAAATGCTTATCTGTTCAGAGTTATGTAGTGCCTGTCCAATTGCAACATCTGCTACCTAGCATCATCAATACCATTAGTTGAGACTTCAGGAAATTTGCTGCCAAAGAAAAGTCTGCCCATCGACTGCACCGGCAAATGGAGATGCTTAAATACTGAGGAAGCCTTAAGTTATCTCAGCAACCAAATTAGAAGATGCTCCCACTCTCACTGCTCAACTCCTGAAGAGTTCAGGAAGTCATGGCACCAAAGACATTCTTTGATGCATTGAGATTGATCTCCTAATGAGGCTATCATTATATCCTTTTCTGAAGATCTCTTTCCTGACTCTTAAGGGCTGATTCTATAAAGTGCATTTGGACAGCTACGCCTCAGAAATGTGCATAAGGAGGAAGTACTAATGTCACTGCACAAGTCACTGGTGAGGCCTCACTTGAAATATTGTGTTCAGTTTTGGAGACCATATCTCACAAAGGATATAAAAAGACTGCAAACGGTTCAGAGGAAGGCAACCAAAATGATTTGGTGCCTGTTCCAGAAAATGTATGAAAAGAGACTTCAAGACCTAAATACTTACACTCTAGAGGAGAGGAGGGACAGGGGAGATATGATACAGACCTTTAAATACTTAAACAAACCTTTTTCAAAAGACGGGGAAACTATAATACTGGAGAGCATAACATGAAGTTGCAAGGGGGTAAACTAAAAGGCAACATCAGGGAATACTTTTTTCACTGAAAGGGTGATGGATGCTTGGAATGCCCTCTCGATGGAAGTGGTGGGGGCAAATACAGTGACAGAATCCAAAATGTCATGGAACAGACACAGTGGATCCCTTTATAGAAACAGGATAAAATCAAATAACCTTAACTTTCCCTGATATCTCAACAAGTAGAGGTGACCTGCACAGAGCAGTGGGTACATCCCTTTCACAATTCCTAACTTACCAATAAAACAACTATCAGATTGTTTCAATGAAATAACAACCTGGCTAAAAGCTCAAAACCTCCACATTAATCATTCAAAAAATTGTAACAAAAAGCCAGTCATATATCCCTCCAACCCACATAACAATACAAAATCATGACATTAAAATAAAAAACGAAATAAGATACCTAGGTGTTATACTAGACACACATCTGACGATGACTACTCATATCAGAAACACTATAAAGAAAATATACTTTAAACTCAAAATCCTTAAACAACTTCGCCCATTAGTACACCTACAAGACTTCATTAATATAATCCAGGCTACAATAACCCCGCACTTTGATTTTGCTAACCTAATTCTTCTAGGAATAACAAAACAAAATGTCAAAAGAATCCAACTAGCACAAAATGCAGCAGCTAGAATTATAATGAAAGCACACTCATTCCAGCACATAACACCAATACTAGCTTCCCTTCATTGGTTGCCAATTCAAAGCAGAATAATATATAAAACTACAATAACTACTTTTAAAGCATTAAATCACATGGCCCCAATCCCACTAAATAACCTAATCAGTATGGAACCTCAAAAAACTACACACAGAAAAGGACACTCAAATAAACTAAACTCTCCTCATGATTTCATAAAAGCAAATAAATTAACTAACAACAGAGCTTTCTCTCATGCAGCCCCATCCACCTGGAATTCCCTTCCAGAGGACCTAAGATCTATAAAGGAAATTATGGAACTCCGTAAAAAACTAAAAACCTATCTATTCTCCATGCACTACGGCAACATAGATAACCCCTGCCGCAATGACCAGAACTGGGAAACTAGGGAAACTAGGCAAGCAACCACATGGAAATTCAAACAAACTCATTTGCTTATACTACTGCATCAGGGCAACCAATGCGCCAGCATTGGGAACACAGGGTACTGGTGAGAAATGGACTACCAGTCAAAGAATCAAATTTATGAAACTGAAAATTTGCATATATTTATTTAGCATTTTTTTATATACCGCTTTTCAAATTCTCAAAGCGATTTACAATGAACATAATTTTGTTTACATGGAACGTTTTATCAGAACCATTTACAATAGCAATTAACAACAGTGTATACATACAACATTTTAACTATTTATAGGGATATTTGAACTCTATAGAGGCTTGATTATTTGTCCATTGGGCGGCCTGTTGGATACGTCTGGTCAATGGATTTATCGATAAAGTTACTTGACTTCTATGGTGTCAAAGTGCTCAGTAAATAGATGGGTTTTTAAGAACTTTCTGAAGTCAGCGACATCTGTAGTTGCTCTCAGGTGCTGTGGAAGAGAGTTCCATAGTGATAGGATGTAAAGTTCGAACACTCTATGGAGTGCATTCTGGGAGGTGCAGGTAGATATCATGGTGGTTGCGAGGGAATTTTGGTGCTGTGTCCTCCTTGATCTAGTATCTGGAACTCTTCTGATTAAGTTTTTTAGGCAACCAGCAGATTGATTGTGTAATATTTTGAATGCCATCATTATTGCCTTATATTTTATTCATGATCTAATGGGGAGACAATGGAGAGATTCTAATATGGGGGTGATATGAGCTTGTTTATTAGTTCCTGCAATTAATCAAGCTGCTGGGTTTTTAACCAGTGGTAAGGTTTGGGTTGCACATTTGGGTAAGCTGTGTAGAATTAAATTGCAATAATCGAGCTGCGGTGTGATTAGTGCTTGACATACAGAGCGGAAGTAGTTCTGTTCGAGTAGAGGTCGAAGGTTTTGCAGAAGTTTCATTTTGTAGTAGACTTTGGAGGTTGTTTTGCTGATGTGGGATTGGAAATTGAGTCTCTGATCAAGGTGTATTCCTATGTATTTTACCTCACTCTTCACCGGGATTGTTCTGTTTCCTATTGGTAGGTTATCTGGGGGGTTTAATGTTGAGTCTCTTGATTATGAGGGCCTCAGATTTATTGTAGTTGATTTCCAGATTGCATTGTATTAACTATTCTGGGACTGCTATCATGCAGGATGAGATGGCGGAGTAGTCGGGATTCCTGATGTCCAGAGTGGAGTATATCATTAGGTCGTCTGCGTATAGGTGGTAGTGTATGTTGTGTTCTTGTAAGATTTTGCAAACTGGCTGTATATAAATGTTGAAGAGGACAGCAGAGAGTGCTGAGCCTTGGGGAAGACCTTGTTTTAATGGGAAAGGTCTTGAAGTGTTGGATTTTATCTTGACTTGGGATCTTCTATCAGATAGGTAGGAGCGAAACCATGACAATGTTATGTCACTTATTTCTATTTTGCTTAGCCTGTCCAGAAGTATGGAGTAAATTATAGAATCGAAGGAGGATGTTATGTCTATGAAAATGAAGATAAAGCCTTTCTTGATGTCTTCAATTCCTTTAAGCACCATGTTCAATAGGGATGTTAATAAAGTTTCCACCCCGTGAAGCTCTCAGAATCCGTGTTGTTGAGGGTCGACTGGGAAGGTTGCATCATCGTGGTCTTGTAGCTGATGTTGGACCATCTTTTCAATTAATTTTGATAGGAGCGGGATGCTGGATATGGGGCGATATGAGGCAGGAGAGGTTGGGTCGGATGTGTTGTTCTTCAGTAGTGGTCTTATGGAAGAGATTTTCACTGGAAGTGGTATGATTCCTTGTGTGAGGGATAAGTTTATTATTTTGCAGAGTGCTAAGTCTTGTGCTATTGTCTTTATCCAGAGGGTTGGTCATGTTCAAGGATTTTAGGAGTTTGGTGCAGAGATCCTTGGTGACCGAGTAGAATAAAGTCCAAATTTTTAGGTGATCTCCTTCAGTCGAAGATGTGATAGATTGGTTTAGTGAAGCTTGTGAACAGGAGAGCTTGTTCCAGAGATAGGGTGCATAGGCATCTGGGGTTAAAACATCTATGTCTTGGCTTTGCAGAGCTCTTGAATGCTCCTTCACTATGGAGAATAGCTCTCTAGAACGATTTAGAGAACTCATGATGATGTTTGTTTGATGTTGTTTCCTGCGAGTAAGAATTAGCTCGTTGTATTCTCGCTGCTTTGTCAAGTATTCTTGTCGATCCGGTTGCGCTTTGGTTCTCCTCCATCGTCTTTCAAGCCTTCTTAAGGTGATCTTTGCCAGTTTGATTTCCGGGGAGTACCATGGGGCTTTGTTTTCCCATTTGGAAGCTCTTGGGTTTGGTGGCGCAGTGGCAGCTAGTGAAAAGGTGGTGTTCCAGTTCTCTGTCAGTGAAGGGACAGAGAACTGGAACACCCTTCCACCTTAGTTTTTCCCTTCCACCTTAGTTTCTAACCTTCATCTACTTCCTCCCAGCTCCTACCCCTTCTAAACCTTCATACTGACAACCGATATCTCGGTAAATACCTTGTAAATAGTTTTATTTTTATGATTAGTTCTCATTGTTATCTTATATATATTTGTTACTTTGTTCTATGTAAACAGTGGAAACACTCTATTTTAAATGTTTTATGTAAACCGTCTTGATTTGTAGAAAGACGGTATATAAAATTGGTTAAATAAATAAATAAAAGGGAGGTCCGTAGAGCTAGTTTCAAGCCTGGGGATTGTTTGATCGAGTAGTGTGTCTCTATCGAATTCTTTGAAGTATCGGTGGAAGTTTGAGCAATACTGTCTAGGCTGCGGGGGGTTGATAGGAAGGTTAAAGGATATTATGTAGTGATCTGACCATGGTACAGGGGTTACTTGATAGGAGATTTGAGAATCAAGGGAGTGGAGGAAGGCGGGTACAAAAACCAGGTCCTAGGTGTTTCCGCCAATGTGAGTCTGAGTTTCGATGATTTGGGAGAGATCAAAGGAGGTTATAAGGCTTCAAGGAATGTGGTGGCTTGAGCTGAGATTAGGGAGTTCAGATTGAAGTTGCCTAGGATTATTGATAGTTTACCTTTGTTGGTAGTTTACCTTTGTTGGTATAGTTGAGAGGTCGTCTGGGTCAGTAGGAGCTCTGTAAATTAGGCATATTGTTAGGTCTTTGCTTTCCAGAGTTATGGAGTTTAGGGTGGAAGTGGAAAGAGTGCTGATGATTTTGAGGTTTAATTGTTTGTTTGCTAAGATGAGAGTACCTCCTCCTTTACGTCCTGCTCTAGTGGAATGGTGGATGTCCATGTGAGTTGGGGTGAGTTGATTTATTAGAATGTTGTCTGCGTCTGTAATCCACGATTCGTTTATACACATAATCTCCACTTCCTGGTGATGCACATAGTCTGATAAAGTGTGAATCTTGTTTCAAATAGAGCGGGCATTTATTAGAGAGCAGTTAATTGTTTGAGTTTGTTGCTTAGTTGCTGTGTGAGCCCGAGTGGCTGCATTTGCATGTATGCGGATGAGGTGGTGCGGTCTTTTATGAGGGTTGGAGAAGAAGGGTTGAGTTGCTAGTAGTTGTCTGGGCCTATAGTGGATTGCAATTGAGTCATTCCAGCTGTATGCTGCTTTGATTGGTCTTAATAGGAGAGCTTGCCACCCACCCACTCCCTGGACCTTGAGGGTTAAGGGAGGGGCTGGCCTTGGTTGCCCTTGAGGGTAAGGTTGTAGTTGTGTTGCTGCTCAAGTAGTAAGGCAAGGCAAAGAAAATTTCTTTTGTGAGGTTTATTTCCCGCTTTCGCAGTTCAAATGCAGCAGACGTAAAGGAAATAATGTAGCATAAAACAAGGCTGAGAAACTTAACTAAACAAGGCTTTTTACTGCTTGGCTAAATGTCCATTCTGGATCACATTCAATTGTCATGTGACCTCCTTTCAGTAACGTAACAGAAAACTGGTAACAGCAATGCTCCTGAATTGCACACAATAAGCTTTCACTTATTCTCTTCACATAAGCTTCTTTAGCATGGCAATCAGTGAGGTAAGTTTCTTATATTCCTTCATAAAATATTGGCAAGCATATCATTTAAATGTCCTTTTGAATCACACAAGTAGAGCAGTCCATCGGGACTTCCTGCTCTGTAGACGGCAGAGAAATTAAAGGCATTTCTTCCTCACAGCTGCTCATAGGCTTTGCTACGTTATTGGGAGAAACTGCTCTGCTCTTAAGGAACTCCCTGAATTCAGTGAGAAGTAATTCAGCCTGTGTATTTTCTAAACTAGGCTGAGGATATCCTCCTTCAGGTAAATGCTTGTTTACAGTTCTTATCTCTTGGCAATTATCAGTGCTTCTACTCGGACAAGAGTTCAGCGTGTAAGCATTTCCCTTCCCCCACCTATCTCCATATGAAAGTGCAGGGTAAAACGTTTCAGCTGTGCTTGGAGAGTCTTTCAGAGTTTTAAAAGGAAAACAGTTAGGCTTTTCTTGGCTTAACCAATTACTATCAAACTTTCTGCCTTTGTCCTGTCTTTCACAATTAAAGTTCACTCTTTCTGGCTTCCCACTGTTAAGCTTGCTAGCCGTTCTAAACCCACCAGATACCTTGTGCTGGGGCTTCTTCCAGGGTATTTCTTTCTCCCTCTGCCACCTGTTCCAAGGTTCTGCTTGGTCCTTTAAACTCCTGAGCTGCAGCCTTGGGTCTCTCAGTGCCTTTGAATTCTTCTGCTTACAGAAGTCTTTCTTTGCCCCTGAGTCTCCCAGGTCCTGTCTGCTCCTTCGTGGATCACAGCTGCTTAGTGGTTCTTTTTCCAACGGTTCCTGTTCCTGGTCATCTGACCTGTCCTCGTCCAGGTGCTTGTGTCCTGACTCCTCCTCTCCTTGCTCCACTCCTTGCCAATCTCGCTGATCCTCTCTTTGCCCTTCTTGCTGACGTTCTAACTGTTTCTGTTTCTGGGTTCTTAACAAGCTGCTTGAGTACTGCACTGCCCGCCTCCTGCTTGGGCGTGCCCAATCAGAGACTTGGCTCCTCACCTGCCTTGAGGTGAGGTGTGGTTCCTGATTAGCTCTGTTTCTTTATCTCAGAAGAGAAAATCTTGCATTCCGCTGCAGTACCGGTTCTCTCCACCGGATCACTATCAGTTTCCATTGCTTCATAAGAGTCTGCTACATCACAAGCTGCTATGAAAGAAAGGAGTAGGGCAGCTTGAATCCACTTCATGTCTACTATTTGGGCAGAGGCTCGATGTGCTGCTTTCACAATTATAATGAGGTCAGGTTATAGTTGATGTTGTAATTTAATGCCGTGTTTGGTTTGAAGTTAGTCTGTGTTCAGGTATGAGGTTGCAGAGGTATGTAATTATGTTCAGGTAAGATTGTGTCACTGCTCGAGTGACCATGCAAGTTAGAGGCTGGAGTAGTGGAATTCCTGATCGCTAGAATCTTAAAGAACAATATCGCTGCTATCTAATTGTAGGGCACAGAAATAGGGCAGTAGGAAGGAGGGTTTGGAAGCTATGTTTAAAGTATTTTGGGATTTTGTGATAGCAGTGGTCAATTTGTACATACACTTTGGTGGAGTTGAAGCTCTTCAGCTCTAAATTTCCACGCCTGCTGGCTTGGCGCCCTCAGCGCTGTTGATTCAAGATGACATAGGGAGTCACATAAAATCTATTCTCATGCTGTGTGCTGCAGTATAAGACAGTGTATGGCGGATGATATTGTCTCTGCCTCAGGTCCCCGCCTAAGGGCCACACCAAAGGGCCCTCTGGCGAGGCCCTCAGGCATGGGCCCACCAAGAGTGGGCACGCCCGATGGTGCCTTTATTTTTAAAGTCTGGTGGTGAGCTCTTAATTGTGGTGGGGCTGGAGAGCAGGAGGAGTTCAGCCACGTGCTCTCTAGCTCTGTCCTGATCAGGGGAGTGATGATGGTGGCTGCACAGCTGATCTTTGCACCTGATGGCGCCTTTAGTTTTAAAGTCCAGCGGCGAGCCCCTGATTGGGCTGGGGCTGGGGCTGAAGAGCAAGAGGAGTTCAGCCGTGTGGTCTCTAGTTCTACCCCGATCGGAGGAGTGGTGGTGGTGGCTGCACAGTTCTCACATTGCCACATGGAATGTGCGAACTGGACACCACATCAGACAAAAGGAAATCTTCGCCATGGAATTGTTGAAGTGCAAAATCTCAATCACTGCAGTATCTGAACTACATCTCACTGGATCTGGAACACTGACCATACATCTGCCAAGGATCGATGAAACAATGATGCTATTCTACTCCGGCAGCGAAAAACAAGAAGCTGGCATCGGCCTTATGATGGACAGATGGGCTGCCAAAAGTGTAATTTCTTTCCAACCAATATCGGATCGTCTGGTAGTTCTTACCATCGACAACACAGTCAAGGCCCATTTTCTGTCCACCTATGTTCCATCCGAGACCAGCCCGGATGCAGCCAAGGATGACTTCTATAACCAGCTCCAACACACGCTGGATCCCCCAGACAAAGTTGATCATTCTGATGAGAGATTTCAATGGTCACATCAGTGTAGACAGGACTGGATGAGAAGAAATGCTGGGCAGTTATGGCCATGGCAAGATCAATGACAACGGACTGCGCTTGTTGTCCTTTGCTGCTTTGAACAACCTGGTAGTGGGAAACAGTTACTGTCACTCAGACAAGAATTCCAAATCACCCTAGCCAACAAATTTGTAGCACTCGAACCATCAGATGATGTCGATGCAGAAGAAACGCAGATATCTGAGTTCATCCTGGAATGTGCT
Organism: Ichthyophis bannanicus; assembly: GCA_033557465.1. NCBI lineage: Eukaryota > Metazoa > Chordata > Amphibia > Gymnophiona > Ichthyophiidae > Ichthyophis > Ichthyophis bannanicus. The sequence goes on from CM066031.1 coordinate 371,772,789, forward strand.
GCCCCTCTTTGTCTACCCATCCGACGTCAAAGACACAATTTAGATTTTTGACGAGTGCCTGGATCTGGTAGATAAACGGAAATGAATCAAATACGTCGACTTCGAGCATTACCGGCGACTGAACAAAGAGGTCAGACAGAAGATGGAGGCAGAATGAGAAGCCTACTGGAATGGTTTGGCAGCCAACCTGGAAGAAGCAGTATCCAGGCATGAGTACCAGACTCTGTATCAGACCCTCAGGAGACAGAGTGGTAAAACCAAGTCAACCAATAACAACATCAAGAAAGCGTATGGCACCTTTGTGAGTTCCCCTGGTGAATGTTTGCAACAGTGGAAAGAATTCTTCCAACAGCTATACAGCCACAACCCACTCCAGGGACCACTACCAGAGCCACCACCCATTGACCTGCCGTAGAATCATAAGAACATAAGATATGCCATACTGGGTCAGACCAAGGTCCATCAAGCCCAGTATCCTGTTTCCAACAGTGTCCAATCTAGGTCATACGTACGTAGCAGTTTCCCCAAAAGACACAGGTTCCACAATGCTTGTATTGGGTCAAGCATTGATATCCTGGGTCCTTTCTTAATAATGGTTTATGGATCTTTCCTCCAGGAACTTGTCCAGACCTTTTTTAAACCCAGCTACACTAACAGCCTTTACTACATCCTCTGGTAACAAATTCCAAAGTTTGATTACACATTGAGTGAAAAAATATTTTCTTTTATTTGTCTTAAATAGTTTATCCTGTAGCTTGTGATGTAGCAGACTCTTATGAGGCAATGGAAACTGATAGTGATCCGGTGGAGAGAGCTGGTACTGCAGGGGAATGCAGGATTTTCTCTGATGAAAGAAAAAAATGCAGAGCTAATCAGGAACCACTCCTCACTTCAAGGCAGGTGAAAAGCCAAGTCCCTGATTGGGCACGCCCAAGCAGGAGGCAGGCAGTGCAGCACTCAGTCAGCTTGTTAAAAACCCAGAAACAGTTAGGGAAGCCAAGCAAGCAAAGAGAGGACCACCAGGAGAGGGAAGAAGGACACAAGCACCTGGACGAGGACAGGTCAGATGACCAGGAACAGGAACTGAGAGAGAGAGAACCACTAAGCAGCTGTGATCCAAGAAGGAGCAGACAGGAGCTGGGAGACTCAGGGGCAGAGAAAGATTTCTGGAAGCAGAAGAATTCTAAGGCACTGAGAGATCCAAGGCTGCAGCTCAGGAGTTTAAAGGACCCAGAAGAACCTTGGAATAGGAGGCAAAGGGATAAGGAATTACCCTTCTATCATACCTCCCCTCAGCCGTCTCTTTTCCAGGTTAAAGAGCCCTAACCTTTTTAGCCTTTCTTCATAGGGGTATCCTTCCATCCCCTTTACCATTTTGGTGGCTCTTCTCTGAAACTTTTCTAATAACGCTATATCCTTTTTAAGATATGGCGACCAGAATTGCACACAATATTCAAGGTGCCATGGAACGATATAGAGGCATTATAATATCCTTTGTGTTATTTTCCATTCCTTTCCTTATGATACCTAGCATTTTATTTGCTCTCTTGGCCGCCGCTGCACACTGGGCCGAGGGTTTTAACATGTTATCCACAATGACGCCTAAATCTTTTTCCTGGGTGGTGGTTCCTAATGTGGAACCTTGCATCGTGTAACCATATTTTGGGTTGTTCTTCCCTAGGTGCATAACTTTGCACTTGTCCACATTAAATTTCATCTGCCATTTTGATGCCCAGTCTTCCAATTTATCAAGATCCTCTTGCAATTTTCCACAATCCTCTTGGGTTTTAACAACTTTAAATAGTTTTGTGTCATCTGCAAATTTGATAACCTCACTCGTTATTCCCTTTTCCAGGTCATTTATGACTATGTCAAAAAGCAGCGGACCCAGCACAGATCTCTGGGGTACAGCACTATTCACCTTTCACCACTGGGAAAATTGGCCATTTAGCCCAACCCTCTGCTTTCTATCTTTTAACCAGTTCCTGATCTACATTAGTACACTGCCTCCTATCCCATGACTCTTTAGTTTTGCCAAAGTCTCTGATGAGGGACCTTGTCAAAGGCTTTCTGAAAGTCCAGATACACTATATAAACCGACTCACCTTTGTCTACCTGTTTATTCACACCTTCAAAAAAACATAACAGATTAGTAAGACAAGATCTTCCTTGTCTAAAGCCATGTTGGCTGTCTCCCATTAAGCCATGACTATCTACATGTTCAGCAATTTTGTTCTTTATGATGGTTTCTACCATTTTTCTGGTATTAACGTCAGGCTCACCGGTCTGTAATTTCCCGGATCACCCCTGGAACCCTTTTTAAAAATTGGTGTTACATTGGCGATCCTCCAATCTTCAGGTATTAGAGATGATTTTAATGATAGTTCACAGATTACTAATAGCAGGTCTGAAATCTCATATTTCAGTTCTTTCAACCCCCTTGGATGTATACCATCTGGCCCAGGTGATTTGCTACTCTTCAGTTTATCTAATAGTTGTAATACATCTTCCCGATGTATCGATATTTCCTTAAATTCTTCCGCACCTTTAAATACCACTTCAGTCATGGGTAACATCCCTACATCTTCCTCAGTAAAAACTGGCGCAAAGAATTCATTCAGTCTCTCCGCTATGCCTTGTCGCCTCTTAGTGCCCCTTTAACCCCTCTATCATCTAATGGACCAACTGACTTTCTCACAGGTTTTTTGCTACGAATGTACTTGAAAAAGTATTTATTACGTGTTTTTGCTTCCGCAGCAAGCTTCTTCTCAAATTCTCCCTTAGCCTGCTTTATCAATGTCTTGCATTTAACTTACCAGTGCTTGTGCTGTTCCCAGGTTTCGTCGTATGGCTCTTTTTTCCATTTCCTGAAAGATGCTTTTTTGGCAACAGCCTCTCTGTCCTCACCTTTAAATCATGCTGGAAGTTTTTTGGACTTCCTTCCACCTTTCTTAAAGTGTGGTCTGGGCTTCCAAGATAGAAATTTTCAACAACACTCAAGCTTGATGTAAGTATTTAACCTTTGCAGCTGCTCCTTTTAGTTTTTTCTTAACTATTTTCCTCATTTTATCATAGTCTCCCTTTCGAAAGTTAAAAGGTAGTACTGTGGATTTCCTTCCTATCCCTCCTCCACTAATTAAATCAAACGCGATCATGCTATGATCACTATTGCCAAGTGGGCCCAACACCCTTATCTCTCCATTCCTCAACAGTGAACCAACAGTCGATGAAGTGAAGAGTGCAATAACATCACTGAAGAATGGAAAGATACCTGGAGTGGACCAAGTCACTCTCAAAATGATTAAAGCTGGGAAAGACATCCTGCTGCAATGGCTTCACATTCTTCTAACACTCATCTGGCGCATGGAATGAGTTTCATCAGCATGGAAGACAGCCATTATCGTGCCAGTCCTGAAGAAAGGTGATAGCCGGGAATGCAAGAACTACCACAGCATCAGCCTCCTTTCAATTGTTGGCAAGGAATTCATGAAGATCATATAATCAAGGCTGCAGAAACATCATGAATAAATCAGCCAAGAAGAGCAAGCAGGATTTAGGCTACATCGGGGCTGCACCGATCAGATATTCACCATTCATCAACTGGCAGGAGAAAAGCAAACAATCATCGTCTTCATTGGCTTCAAATCCGCATTTGATTGTGTTCACTGGCCCACCCTGTGGAGGGCATTGGAGAACAAGCATGTGCCGTTGAAGATCATTCGACTTCTACAAGCATCATACATTGGCTTAACCAGCAGCATGCAGATTCAAAATGAAAAATCCAAAGAATTTCGTATCCAAACTGAAGTCCACCAGGGAGATATCACCTCACCCCTGCTTTTCAATATCGTGATCGACACCATTATGATGAAAATATTCGAGGACAGATGCGGGGTCCAGTAAGATGTGAACAACTTCCTGACCGACTTGATGTTCGCAGATGATAGTGCCATATTTGCTGACACAGATGCAGAGGTCACCGGCATCCTTTACCACATCACCCGCATTGCTCAATCTTATGGCCTAAGAATCAATGTGGATACACAAGAAGCAAGAGACGGAATCAGAATTGGATGGTAAACGGATGTTTATTCATGAAGAACCCCAACGCGTTTCGGCGCGTATGCCTTCTTCAGGGGGTACACAGCTTAAAAACATAAATACATTCAAATGAATATGCATATAAAACAAACTAAGTTTGAAAATAAAACCCCATACTGTTATAATCATATATATAAAAACATGACATATTTAAAAGTGAGAAACACATAATAAAACCCATATTCCTAACGCAGGACAAGAAAACTAAAGACATAAATAATCAAATTATATAAAATATAAATATATGTATAATCAATCAATTGAAACAAAGGAGTTGTATCACATGAAGGTGTGTATTGGATGGTATAGAAAATTTCTGCAATATTGTATAAATGTCATGATTGCATGTAACGATAGAGCTGACCTGAATCGGGAGCTTCGATTTGTAAAATCGTAAACCCGCTAAGTCCAGAAAGAAACCACTGCTAAACATTGAAAAGGAAGGAAAATTCTTTGTTTCAAAATATTTTGTTTGTAATTTACGTAAGACCTTATAAAATATTTATATTCTGAACCTTAGAATTATTATAAAACGAGCCTACCTTTAGAATGTGGAGAAGCGACCTCAAAATCCTGCTTCAAAGACAAGCAAGGGGAACCAGACTGACTAGCTGCCACAAATAACACTGACATTCGCTCCAAAAGGGGAGGAGTCTAAATGGTGGGTAGAGCTGTCATTCAGAACAAATTGTGCTAACTACTAAAGTTTTAAAAGACACACTTTCTTGTGTAGTTTCACTTGTAAGTATTAACATTATGCGTATACTACTAATGTTGCTCAGAATCTTGCTACATCTAAAAACCAAGCGCGTTCAAAAATGCTAATAAAAAGTTAACCCTACTACTTAAGGGTAGGTAAAATTAAATTTATAAATTTTTAAAACCAAACTTGCACGAATTAGAAGGAATAGCTAAATACGAGTAAGGGAACTATCATACAGTTATCATATTATTCGATCCATATTGAACGTATTAATTTTCATTTTTTGATGATCATTGTGATAATATACATTAATTTTGGACGATAATGTTTAATATTAAGGAAACCTTTTGATACAAGTGTGTTACTGTGTGTAACTCATTTGAAACTATAAGGGATGAAACGGACTATGCACCATTATGTAAGTATGTGGCAAGCGTTTTCCTAAAAAGGGGACTTAAAAATTAATTATTAAAAATAAATGACCCAACTAATTAAACCAATTACTTAAAAAAAGAGGGAGTTAAAATCTTTTAAAATCAAACTCCCACTGAAGTGAGGAAATAGCAGATTACAAGTGCAAGAACTTTCTTGCAGCAATCCTGCTATTGGTTCCGTTTATCTGGACACATAAATTTTAATAGGCATAATAATAATATACATGAATTTTAGAAAAACATAAATATCGAGTGTTGAGGAATCTTTATATTGTGCTATATTTATATATATTGTCATGGTGTAGATCTATCAGAACCTATGGAGATAGGTAAAACTGCAGAGAATGGATCTGACACTGACAGCTCAGAGAAGCACATGGCCCAGAGTTGCTGTAGGCAACGTATATAAACAATGTCACAAGGTGGGAGAACACGCCCAAGCAGCAAGCAGGCTCAGGATTCATTAGATAATGAAGGGCAGCTGAGAGTGGGCGGAGTTCAGGCAGACACTATGACACACGCACATAAAACTAACTCACCTGAAGTTAGGAGGGGCAGAGCTGATGGAACCAGATGTGGTGGAGCCGAGAGGACGAGTGGTGGAACGAGGTGTGGATCCAGGAGAGCTGAGAGAGCTGAGAGATCCAGTTCCAGAGCAACAAGGGACAACCACAGAGACTGCTCCAGAGAGCAGCATACAGACAAGCACAAACTCAGTGACGTTTACCACGAAGGTAGCAGAGAACACGGTCTTGGAGCCAGGCTTAGGAAAGCCGAGGAAGCTAGCCACCCCAGCTGCAGGCACAGAAGGGAAAAGCACAAGACGTTTTCATGTCAGAGGAAAAGCTGAAAGGAAAAGGCAGTAGGAACCTTCCGTCCTGGCCAAGCCCTGTTAACTCAGCTGTACCGAAAAACTCAGGTCTAAGGGAGCTAGAAGGTAGGCTGTTTAATTCTAATATAAGGAAAGCTGAATGCAGAAGTTTTCCCTGCAGTTGTCAGAGTTTGTGGGGCTCTCAGGGAAGAAACTATAGAGAATGTGGTAATCTTCCATTCCACTCTGTTACTGAGGAGGAGGGGAAGTCTCAGTGCCGTGAGGAGAGACCGTTTGGCAATTGCACTTTTTACAATCCGAAAGAAGGATAGTCTGAAGGGGAATGTGAGGAAATGCAACTTGATATTCATGGGGAACAACCCTCAGATGATTGCATGGATCGTACACTCATTATTGCCGACCATGTTACCTCATTATACTGAAGAGGCTGTTAAGACTTTCTAATAACAGGAGTGAAAGAGAGAAACTTACCTGTTTGTAAAAAGGACTGTTTTGAGCTACCTATTGTTCTGTTCATAGAAGCTGAAGATAGAAGCAATATTTTGGTTCCTGTTTGTTTCCTTTCTTTTGTACCAGAAGTATGGTCTTTTTGTCTTTGTTTCCATTGATATAAAATCCACCCAGAAGGGGAATAAAAGTCCTGTCTAAAGCCTTACCACCCGACTGCAACTCACTTCTTTACTAGCTTGTGGGGCTACAACACCCAGAGGGCAGTGCAGGGCCCTCTACACCATTCCCCTTGCTGGTTTAAGATAAGCCCCAGTGAAATACCCATGCCTTTGCCTCTGGGGACCTTCGCTGGGTGACAATATGTAAACTCTATAAATGACGCATATTTAAAACTGTGCAACATTGTATAAGTGTATAGCAACTGTATACATCATCAAAATAATATTTTAAAACCGTACTCTGAAAACCTGATCTAATAGAACTGCTAAACCCCGGCAGGCTGGGGAAGACCAATGGTGAACAAAACTTGAGGGACCTTTTAAAAAAACATCTTAATCCTTACCAATTAAACGAATTGCACATCTAAAGAACTGTATGTCATAGTGTCTCTCCAAACCACTCTGATATTGAACAGCAATTATAATGCCATATTATAATTGAACCGTTTAAACTAAAAGTTATCTAAGAAGGTGAAGACATAAAAATAACTGCAAAGAATGCTCAAACAGCACTGTGAACTAGGCACGCAGTGCTGTGACTTAAAAATAGTATTAATCTTCCCACAGGTAGCTGTAAAGTATTATATGATTTGTAATAACTATATTGGAACCATCAATAAAAATAGCTGTGCGTACTGGTTTCGATGCTGGCAAAGATGAAAAAAGTGCTGTAATAAGACCTTAAAACGAAGTCTGCTCACATACAGCCCTTCTACACAGATGAAAATTTTTATTTTTTAATTACATCTACAGAAAAACAGAAAGGTCTGTTTCTTGATTAAGACCATTTGGTTCCATGCTGTTAAATTCATAAATATACCGTTGTTCAAGTTTTAGTAAAACCTTATTAATGTCACCCCCTCTCCAATGTGGTGTAACTTTCTTTAAAACTAGATACTTTAAGTCACTAATTTTGTGACTTGCTGAAACCCAATGTGAGACTAAAGGTTTTTCAAGAATTTTTCTCTGAATATAGCTCCGATGCTCAATGATGCGTGTACGGACCTCTCTTATTGTTTTACCTATATACACCAAGTTGCAGGAACACAGAATTAAATATATAACATTAGACGTCTTGCAGTTTGTATAATTTTGTAAAAACACTTTATGTTGAGAAATGGGATGAATGAAAGCATTTTTGGCGATAATAGTATGAAGACAAACTGAGCAGTTGCCACAACTGAAATGACCCTTAATTTTTGGTTCAGGGTTACTTTTCGTAAGGGCTGATGGAACTAAAATATTTGCCAAATTAGGATTCCTCTTGTATGCTATCATTAGTTGTTTAGAAGTGAAGCAAGGTAGAGTTTGTAGCAGACACCATTCTTGTTTTAGAATGTTCACAATTGCTCTGAAAAAATGTGTAAAAGTGAGGGCACATACAATTTTATCTGTATTTTTATGCCAAATTCTTTTCTTCAATAGGGAGGAGCGTTCCGTTGCGCAAGCTCTATAATATGCTTTTTTGATGCATTTCTGTGAATAACCACGATCCGTAAATCGTTTGTGCATCTTAACCGCTTGAAGTTCAAAATCAGTATCTTTTGTTCATAGTCTCCTTATTCTGAGGAATTGACTAATTGGCAAATTGTTTTTAAGAGACATATTATGACAACTGTCATATTTCAATAAAGTATTCCGATCCGTTGGTTTCTGAAAAAGATCTGTAATGAATCCATCTCTATCCTTCTTAATCATTATATCCAAATAGGGAATACTGTCAGAACTGAAAGTCCCTTCAAACTGTAGGTTAGGGTCCAAAGTGTTAAGCCAAATAAAATTTTTTTGTAACAACTGTTCAGTGCCTTCCCAAATTATAAGAATATCGTCTATATAACGCTTCCATAATCACGAGGCTGCGGGCAGGGTCCCGGCGGCCGGCTTTAGCCGGGCGCGCGTCCCGGCGCGGGGACCTTGCGCGCGGCCTGGGTGTGGGCGCGTGAGTGCGGGGTTTAAATTGTTTGGCTCCCGTCGGTCGCAGTCATGCGGGAGCCAATCAATGGGGTTGTTGCTGTGGTGAGGGGTCGAGTTCCCGGCCGGCAGCCTCCACGTGCACAGTTGGGGTGGAGGCTGCTTCGGGGGTACCGGCGTTTTTGTTTTCGCGGCAAAAAGGAGCGGCGGCGGTAGCGGAGCGCTTCGGTGTGACTGACCATGTCCTCTTCGCTGGGCTGCGTGGCTGGATTGCGTTTCCTGCGGCGGAAGGTCAGCGGCAGCAGCGGAGCGCTTCTCAGCACCATCCGAGGTCCCGGTGGTTGGGCAGCGCAGAGGAGCCGCAGGCAAGTCTGGGTGTGGTATCTAAAATTTTCATCTGTGTAGAAGGGATGTATGTGAGCAGACTTCGTTTTAAGGTCTTATTACAGCACTTTTTTCATCTTTGCCAGCATCGAAACCAGTACGCGCAGCTATTTTTATTGATGGTTCCAATATAGTTATTACAAATCATATAATACTTTACAGCTACCTGTGGGAAGATTAATACTATTTTTAAGTCACAGCACTGCGTGCCTAGTTCACAGTGCTGTTTGAGCATTCTTTGCAGTTATTTTTATGTCTTCACCTTCTTAGATAACTTTTAGTTTAAGCGGTTCAATTATAATATGGCATTGTAATATGGCATTATTATTGCTGTTCAATATCAGAGTGGTTTGGAGAGACACTATGACATACAGTTCTTTAGATGTGCAATTTGTTTAATTGGTAAGGATTAAGATGTTTTTTAAAAAGGTCCCTCAAGTTTTATTCACCATTGGTCTTCCCCAGCCTGCCGGGGTTTAGCGGTTCTATTAGATCAGGTTTCAGAGTACGGTTTTAAAATATTATTTTGATGATGTATACAGTTGCTATACACTTATACAATGTTGCACAGTTTTAAATATGCGTCATTTATAGCGTTTACATATATATAAATATAGCACAATATAAAGATTCCTCAACACTCGATATTTATGTTTTTCTAAAATTCATGTATATTATTACTATGCCTATTAAAATTTATGTGTCCAGATAAACGGAACCAATAGCAGGACTGCTGCAAGAAAGCTCTTGCGCTTGTAATCTGCAGTGGGAGTTTGATTTTAAAAGATTTTAACTCCCCCTTTTTTTAAGTAATTGGTTTAATTAGTTGGGTCATTTATTTTTAATAATTACTTTTTAAGTCCCCTTTTTAGGAAAGCGCTTGCCACATACTTACATAATGGTGCATAGTCCGTTTCATCTCTTATAGTTTCAAATGAGTTACACACAGTAACACACTTGTATCAAAAGGTTTCCTTGACATTAAACATTATCGTCCAAAATTAATGTATATTATCACAATGATCATCAAAAAATAAAAATTAATACGTTCAATATGGATCGAATAATATGATAACTGTATGATAGTTCCCTTACTCGTATTTAGCTATTCCTTCTAATTCGTGCAAATCTGGTTTTAAAAATTTATAAATTTAACTTTAACTACCCTTAAGTAGTAGGGTTAACTTTTTATTAGCATTTTTGAACGCGCTTGGTTTTTAGATGTAGCAAGATTCTGAGCAACATTAGTAGTATACGCATAATGTTAATGCTTACAAGTGAAACTACACGAGAAAGTGTGTCTTTTAAAACTTTAGTAGTTAGCACAATTTGTTCTGAATGACAGCTCTACCCACCGTTTAGACTCCTCCCCTTTTGGCGCGAATGTCAGCGTTATTTGTGGCAGCTAGTCAGTCTGGTTCCCCTTGCTTGTCTTTGAAGCAGGATTTTGAGGTCGCTTCTCCACATTCTAAAGGTAGGCTCGTTTTATAATAATTCTAAGGTTCAGAATATAAATATTTTATAAGGTCTTACGTAAATTACAAACAAAATATTTTGAAACATAAAGAATTTTCCTTCCTTTTCAGTGTTTAGCAGTGGTTTCTTTCTGGACTTAGCGGGTTTACGATTTTACAAATCGAAGCTCCCGATTCAAGTCAGCTCTATCGTTAACGCATATTTCTAAATATATTCTTGAGCCCAACATACTTGACATGCCTCTGCCACTATTAGATTACATTTTCATGGAGTGAGACATATACTTATATTTTTTGAGTGTACAAGGTGCTACATTTGGGTCTAGTTTACTTATAAAGTTCTCAATGTGCTATGACAAGTGGAATTGTTACATTACATGAGAATTAAACATTCCTACATGCAATCATGACGTTTATACAATATTGCAGAAATTTTCTAGACCATTCAATACACACCTTCATGTGATACAACTCCTTTGTTTCAATTGATTGATTATACATATATTTATATTTTATATAATTTGATTATTTATGTCTTTAGTTTTCTTGTCCTGCGTTTGGAATATGGGTTTTATTATGTGTTTCTCACTTTTAAATATGTCATGTTTTTACATATATGATTATAATAGTATGGGGTTTTATTTTCAAACTTAGTTTGTTTTATATGCATATTCATTTGAATGTATTTATGTTTTTAAGCTGTGTACCCCCTGAAGAAGGCATAAGAGCCGAAACGCGTTGGGGTTCTTCATGAATAAACATCCGTTTACCATCCAATTCTGATTCCGTCTCTTGCTTCTTGTGTATCCTGGTCGGTGTTGCAAGAGCGCTGCTCCTTGTTGTGTTTTTCCTAAGAATCAATGTGGACAAGACCAAAGGTTGGAAGCATATTGTGAACTACACACAGAATCCAGCAGCACCTACTGCAGTGTATTGGTTGAGAGGGCGACCTGATCCTCAAACACCAGCTAAGGATTAAAGAAGAAGAAGATTTGAATGGAGGCCTAGACAGCAGGAGAGAGGCATGTAGTCCAGCATGGCCTGCTTCTCCTGGGCTCCCTGGGGGAGAATTTCATCTTGTTTCTTCTAGTGCCTGCATTCTTGCAGCCAGTGGTGGGGGAGAGAGCAGCCAACCTCATCCTTTGCACAGTTTGATCATTGGAACCAGTGGCCATCTCTGTGCTGGCCTTTGAAATGAGCTGCAGCCGTGTCTGCATGTGGTTCTGCAATGCACGTTTATTCCATGCAAGAGCTATGCACACCTCATCTACATGTTCAGTCTGTGCATGGCTTCTGTGCACACTTCAACTATGCGTAGTCTCTGCATGAGCACTGAGCGTACCTCAACTACGCGTGGCCCCTGTGCACAGGAGCTGTGCATATCCAGTGTGTTTGGTGTGCTTGGCTATGTGCATATTCAAGGATTGTTAGTGTGCCATGTAAGAAGCCTGCAGCTTGGACACTCACATGTCTGCTCTGAAGAAATGCTGCCTGGCCTGTGGCAAATGCCAGGTTAGCGCAATGAATTCCCATTGTGGACATTGTACCAAAGGATCCTGGGAACCTTTCAGGAATGGTTCCCTTGGAGCTTACTAGTAAAGACACCCCTCCACAGATGCCCTTGGAGTGGATAGTTTCAGGGGTCAGTATTGATAAGGATAGTACCCTGGCCTTGGACTCCTCTTATTACATTCCAGGTCAGTCCCCTCCACTGCTTCTTCTGCCTCAAATTGGACCTATGGTAGCAAGATTGATCCCCTTTAGTGGGGAATTTAGAAGCAACATGGAGTCTTTAAGCCCTGGCCCATCTTCGCCAGAATATTTCTCCTTTCTCCAGCAAATATAGTCTTTCTGGCAGGGCATCTCAGATCAGGAGGCCTCTCCATCTTTCTGGCCATCCTCTTTGTGGCCTGAGGAGGAACCCATGATAAAGAGCAGTCAGAGTCCAGCCTTCGCTCCTCCGTAGAAAAATCTCATCAATGAGAGGGGTTGGGAGACTTGAGGCATCTCCCTGGTTCTCGGGACTCTGATTTGAGTTCCTGCACCTTGGAAGAAGAGTCAGGATCTGAGGAGGATGAGATCTCTCCACCTGAAGAGGAACAAGGGGACAGATGTGGGGTCCTTCTGGCCATTCAGACTGATAAGTTACTACTACTGCTTATCATTTGTATAGTGCTACAAGGCGTATGCAGTGCTGTACATATAAATGTAAGATACAATCCCTGCTCATCAGAGCTTACAATCTAATCAAGAGGTAGAACATCACAAAACTAGAGTATGGTAAGATGCACATAAGTGATGAACAAGAGAATGAGGAGCATCAGGATCCAAAAGCAGCCTCGAAGAGATGGGGTTTTAGCCTGGATTTGAATATGGCTAGAAAAGGAGCCCGAAGTACTGCCTCAGGTAATTTGTTCCAGGCATATGGAGCAGCAAACTGGAATGAACGAAGTTTGGAGTTGGCAGTGGCAGAGAAGGTCACAGATAAAATGGATCTGCCAGACGAGTGGAGATCCCAAGGAGGGGTGTAGAGTGAGATAAGAAAGGAAAGACAGAGAGGAACTGTAGAATGAATGCACTTGTAGGTCAGAAGGAGAAGTGGAAAAAGATAGGGAGCCAGTGAAGTGACTTGAGAAAGATGGGTTACAGAAGTATAATGACACTGGCAGAAGATAGGCCACGCAGCTGTGTTTTGAACAGACTAAAGTGAAGAGAGATGATTCAGAGGAAGACCAGTCAGGCGCAGGTTACAATAATCAAGATCTAGAGAGTGGATAAGGGTCTTAGTAGTGTGTTCAGAAAGGAAGGGAGGAGAAATCACAAGGACACCTTGTTTTGCAGGGTTTTGGAGGCATTCTAAGGCCTTTCCTTTCTTGGAGGTTCTTAATGATGTGGTCCGTACAGAATGGGACTCACCAGATTTCCATTTGAAGGGTGTTAGAACTATGAGCAAGATTTATGTCCTTCCCACAGAGTATTTAGGTAAGTGGCTGTGTTTTCTTAAGGTGGATGCACATGTGGCCACTCTCACCAGGCATAATACCTTTCTGGTAGAGGGTGGAGCCACTCTTGAAGATCAGTTGAATTGTAAGGTGACAGCATTTTTTAAAACTGGGTTCTTGGCCTCCTCCCTTATCCTTCAGGCAACGATTTGTGGAGATTTGACAGCTCGTGCCCCACCTTCAATGGCTACAGTCACTCCTTGAGGACAACACTTACAGAATCATCAGCAGCATTCTTAGCACTGTGTATGGCTAGTTCATCTGGCAGCCAAGGACATTGCGGTTGCAGCTGTGGCATGACAGTGGCTATGGCTTTACCATTGGGCAGCAGACTCAGCTTCCAAGTCTCTGTTAACTAAACTTGTCTTTAAAGGGAAGCTCTTGTTTTGGGAAGACCTTAAAAGGCTGGTTAAAGAGCTGGGGATAAGCCCAAAGGATCTGGGAAATGGGCAGGTTTGCCTGCTTCATCGACATCTTCCCATTTGTTCAATGTAAACCGCCTTGATATCATGAAAGGCGGTCTCACTCCCATTTACTTCACATCCCTCTCCAAATCATCAAAAAGACACAAACTGAGAAGCAACATCATCAATGCCTACTGAAGTGTGCGCTCATAAATGCCAGATCAGTACGATCAAAATGGCCTGCAGTTATTGACCTAATATCCCTATATAACCTCGATATCTTGATGATCACTGAGGCATGGCTGTCTGATTGTGACAACGCTCTCATGAATCAGATGCTGCCACCTGGATTTTCTCTATATACATGCCACAGGACCAATCAGAAAGGAGGCGGAACGCTCATCCTCGCCAAAGCCGATCTACATTTCAAGCTACACAGTACCTCCAGCTCAACCCACCTTGACCCTCTCACTATATCTAATGAGCTCTGCACAATCAACCTACTATACCGGGCACCTACACCATCACCAGAGGACCTATCGGCAATAATTGAGCTTGCATGTACCACATCCACTCCACGCTCTCCAAATTGGTTAATTGGTGACTTCAACTTACCATCTCTTCAAGACAGACAGACAGCAGCATTTCTAGATGCCCTAGAAGAACTAGGTTACAAACAATATGTTGACTCTCCCACCCACATCAAGGGAGGTAAGCTTGACCTCATCTTCGCACCTCAGACCAACGCCACTACATCCCAAGTCCTTGCACTGTCCATAACACTAGTGCCCTGGTCTGATCACGATCTACTCAGATTCCACATACCAATAAGTACATTCAACAAGAGTCAAAAGATAACCAATACTACCAGAACCCCAACAGCCCGCTTCCGACCACTCAACCAGAGTATAGTCCTAGAGAATCTCCGACCCCTTATGACCAACACAACCCTCAACTTAGACGATCTCATATCCAAATGGGACGAGAACCTTAGAGCTGCCTCCCGTCCATCATACACCGAAAAGAAAATAAGACAATGGGAACATGCACCATGGTTCTCCAATGACCTACGAACATCACTCCACCACCTACGCAAACTTGAGAGACGGTGGCGCCGAACCCACTCCCCCGAGACACATGCTGCATACAACTCATACTTAATTACGCACCGTGAGAAGATAATGCAGAGAAGGAAACTTTACCACACAGATATATTAAAACGTTCCATCAATAAACCACATGCCCTGTTCAATATTGTAAAGTCTATAACAGGGGAACCGGTGTCAGCTCAACCATCAATGCCTCAACCACAGGACTACTCAAACTATTTACAATCAAAGATGATTAAGACCAACACAAACATAAGAGTCAGCAACCTCTTCGTATCGCCTGAAGCACTCCAAGCAACACCATTATGCAATTTCACCATGGTATCTAATAAAGAGGTTGAGGACATCATAGCCTCTATCAACCCCAGCACTGCACCCAACGACCCCTGCCCAGCAAGCTGGATCAGGGAACTTCGACACGACCTAAGCCAAATCCTGAGCAAAATTCTGAACCAGTCATTTTTAACTGGTTCGTTCCCACAGAGCCTAAAACACACCTCAATCAGGCCGCTACTGAAAAACAGCAGACTAGACCCATCCAAAGTGGAATCATTTAGACCAATCTTGGGCATCCCCCTGCTTGCCAAGATCATCGAAAAAGCTGCTCAACAACAAATCCAGCATCATATCGATACTGAAGCACCGCTAGATCCTTCCCAACACGGCTTCAGGGAAGCACACGGAGTTGACACCGTCCTTAACAACCCTCTTCAACGACTTGGTCACAGGAATAAACAACACCCAACAAGGATTCGTCCTCATCTTTCTGGACATCTCTGCTGCCTTTGATTCTGTGAACCATGATATACTCTTACAACGCCTAAAAGCAAAGGGGATTCAAAGCACGGCACTATAATGTTTCTCCCCCCACCTTCACGAGCTCACCTTGAACAGACACGCCACGCCGCTTTCTTCTTCTTGGGCCCCTCACTCTGGAATTCTCTTCCTTCCTCTCTCCGTCTAGAGCCTTCCTACCAACACTTCAAAAACCTACTAAAAACTCACTTGTTCCAACAGGCATATGATCTCCCCTCCCAGTAGTCCTGTCTAATTGTTTTGTTTGTCTTTGCTTACCCATGGTTTGTCTAGTTTGTCTATTGTTTGCTTTGTTCTGTGACCTCTTTGGTCCTTCTTTTCCTTCTTTTAATGGATTTCCTTTCCTTTTTAACGCTTTTATTTATATTATTTTATTGTAAACCGCCCTCACGTTTCGACAAGGGCGGTATATTAAATGTAAATAAAGATAAAGATAAAGAATGGTGCAAATCCTTCCTATCCAATAGGTGGCAACAAGTCAAGGCAGGCCACACATCCTCAGAACCATTTCTGCAGACACAGGGGGTGCCTCAAGGTTCGTCCTTATCGGCACTGATGTTTAATATCTACATGCAGCCGATATGTGACTTGATACGATCCTTCAACGTACAATGCCTTGCTTATGCAGACGACATCCTCCTTTACATGCCGTTCACGATTGACCAACCAGTGCTCTCCCCAATAATAAGATACTTCAAAGCTGTAGCTGACTGGCTGTTGACACAAAATCTACGGATCAACCATGACAAAACTGATGTTCTATTCATCACGAGGAACCGGAAGTTCATACCTCCCCCATCACTACAGGCCAACAATGCAGAGTTGAAATCCAAATCCACTATCCGTTATCTAGGCATCACGCTCGATCAGCACCTTGATATGACAACACATGTAAAAAACGTCACAAAGGCAATATATCATAAGATCAGAACGCTGCGTCACCTTCGCCCCCTACTGGATTTTACCGACTACCGGACAACCTTCCAGGCATTAGTCCTCCCACATCTGGACTTCGCTAACATCATCCTCCACGGACTCTCACAATCAACCTTAAATCCACTATGCCTAGCTATGAACGCAGCTGCAAGAGTTCTTTCTGGATCGTCAAGATCTGACCACATAGCGCCAATCATGAAAGAACTGCATTGGCTACCATTACATGCCAGACTCCAATACAAGTCAATAGTCCTTACATTCAAAGCCCTAAATAACCACCCTTCTACGCCAATCAGCAAGCTAATCCACAGTACCCCGGAAAATAGAAACAGGAGACCTACAACAATGAACATCTTAGTAGTCCCCAAGATGATGACAAAATGCACAAAGACAACCTCCAACAGGGCCTTCTCCATATTTGCTCCTTTAAACTGGAATGCCCTTCCCCATGAAATCCGAGGCATCAAAAGTCTAGCCCCATTCAGAAAAGCCTTGAAACACCACCTGTTCACAAAATTCTACCCGGAAACAATCCGAGGTAAACACTCAATTGGCAACCTACCCGCATGTCCCAGCCGCCCTAACACCCTAACACAAACAGAAAATGGTTAGCCTACACATAAGTCCCACTGCTAACCATCACATGTGTACTATCCACCCACAAATGCACATGTAACAACTAGATGAGTTAGAGAAGTGTACATAGTATAAAGTTAACTTGTAAACAGTTTTCCCAGTTTTCTCCATGTTTAATATCCTGTTTCACTGTAAACTCAATGTTGCCTGTATGCATTATAGTATGTTTTTGTTCAATGTACACCGCACTGATTATAAGCGCGGTATAGAAGAAACGTTAAATAAATAAATAAATACATAAATTTTCCTTGTCCCTGGTACTGGGCTCCTCATGGCCTCTTTCTCTTTTCCAACTCTCGGCTTGGACTCGGTCCTTTTGTGGGGCCTACAGACCAGGTGACCCTTTCCCCTCCAGAAGTAACCTCCTCTCATCCTGCACAGTAATGGGATGGGGCCCATTCTGAATTGTTTTCAATAGGCAGCCTTCTCTGCTTCTTTCACCAGGAGTGGGTCCAGGTTGCTGCTGACTACTAGGTGTTAGATATCATTCAGTGTGGTTATGTTCTGGAGTGCAGGGAACCTATTTTGAATGCCTCCGTGGCCTTTTCATGTGGTTCCGGATCCAAAAAGGCCACTGTCTAAGCTACCCAAGAAAGATTGCTCTGTCTCCAGGCCATCATGCCCATATCTCCTGCTCAAAGAGGCAGGGGCCAGTACTCCATTTACTTTGTGGTTCCCAAGAAGGATGGTTCCTAGAGCAAGAAGAAGGGCAGGCTTCCCTCCCTGTTGAGTTGCATAGATAAGATTAAGGTTTTTCCAAACATTATCCAGTGCTTGCCAGCACAGAATAAATCCAGCCTGATCCTCATGGATTAGGTGAGGATCACCCTATTTAACCCGTTGGCCAGAATCTTTGCAAGTAATTTTGCATCTAAGTTCAGGAGCGAAATAGGGCATTAGGAGGTGCACACCAGGGAGTCTTTCCCCTCTTTAGATATCAAGGAAATGCCTGCCCACCCCATGGTGTCCACCAGCTCTTTCCCCCATGGGGAAAATTAAAAATCAGGTCAGGGGCCCTAGGAGAAGCCCTCCAAACTTCCAATAGAAGCATGCCATGAGGCCATCCAGGCCAGGGGCTTTATCAGACTTAAGCGCCCGGATCGCTTGTGTCACTTTCTCCCCCCAATCTCCGTCTAATACCAATTTCATCTTCCAGCTTCATAAGCAGGACAGATTCTAAATAGCTAGTGATATTCTCACTTAGTGGGGCCTGGAGGGCCTTATAAAGGCTCTGATAGAACTTTATGAACTCCTCATGGTTCTTCTTTTCCCGGATGTGGATCTTCCCCTGCGTCCCCTGAAGCGCAAGAATGTGGGACCGTAATTTCCACCAATGCAGCTGTCTGACTAGATACCTACCCACTTTATTCCCATCTTCAAAGAAGGCCTGTCACCCTAGCAGCATGTGATAGGGGGTTTGCTCTACATGTAGAGCATTCAGTAGTACATGTATTGCCACCATATGCCCCCGGTATCTCCTGTTTAAGTCTCTCACGTCTGCCTCCATCAGGGTCAGCAACTGTTGTTGAAGTTGCAGTCGCTGTCCCTCCCTCTCTCGTTTGAGCCAGGCTCCCCACTTAATAAAGTATCCTCTCAAGGTGGCCTTGAACCCATCTCATACCATGCTGCACTGCACCTCGCCATTATCGTTTATAGCAAAATACTCCTTGATGAGACCTTCCATGTCTTGCACTATCCGGGCGGCCTCCAGGAGAGACTCATTTAACCGCCAAAACAAAACCCCGCTATCTCTCCCTCGGATCTCCATCCGTGCCTCCATCGGGGCTTGGTCAGACCAAGCAATGGCATCTATATATGCCCCTTGTTTCTGCGTCTCCCCTTCCCTCCCTATCCAGACCATGTCAATTTTGGAGTAAGAGCCATGCACAGAGAAGTAGTATATAAATTGTCGCTTGTCCGGATGTACGAGATGCCATGTATCTGTCACACCTTGCACCCATAAGAACCATTTGAAATGGGCTCTATCCATTGCCTGACCCCTCCCTCCACCTCCTCCCCCCCTCCTCCCCGTGGAATCCTGCCCTGGATTGCAAGTCATATTAAAATCTCCCGCGATAATAGGCAAGCCCACTCCTAGTTTATCCATTTGTTCCTCAAGCTCAGCAATGAACCTTCCCTGAGCTCCCGTCAGGGCATAGATGTTAACAATCTTGATCCACTCGCCCTCGTTTTTTAAGCATGTTAAGAGATACCTTTCCGCTCTGTCCTGATATACCTCCCCCATCTCTACACACAGATGGCTAATCACAAAAAGTGCTACCTCGCCTTCTTTTCGATTACATTTGATGCATAAAGCTTTAAATCTTAGTGTTTAGGGGTTACTAAATGCTGTCACCCAGCAGACCCGGTTGAGAGAAAAGAAAATGCTTTAAACAGAGAAAAAGATACATATAAGCTGCAATATCTGGAGGAGCCAGCTAGAGGGAGCAAGAGGGACTTCAGAGTAACTGAGGAACCACGCCCCACTGGTCATGAGGTAATGCCAACCAGCTTCCAATCCTCGAGCGCAGGAGGACTTCTTAAGGAGACTGTGGAAGACTGGAGAGAAGGCAGCTGGAAGGGCAATGAGAGAAGCAGCTGGAGAGGCGGCTGGAAAGGACGCAGCAGGTGTGAAGGCAGCAGGAGTGAATGCAGCAGGAAAGCGTGTAGCAGGAAAGAAGGCAAAACAGGGGAAAAGAGGTTAGAATGGAAACCTGATTATTCCACTGCTAGCAAATCACCCAGAGTGAAAGGTGATTGCCTGGGAGCTAATGAAGAACCTGGGAAGGTCTCAGCTCAAAGAGAAGTAAGAACTATTTGCCCAGAGAGGCAAAAGCATTGCTGCAACTGTTGTCCAAAACCAAATGAGAGACAGCCTGAAGACCTAAGCCGTGCTGTACAGGCAAGCCAGAAGAGAAACTGGTGCAGGCCTCAACCTTCACTTGAAACAGAGAAGCCAAATTCACAAGGTAAAGCTTCTTATGATACAAGCTATCGAAAAAGTTTACCTGATAAGAGAATTTTGAATAAGAAGTGTTTTTATAAAGCTGCTATAAAACCTCTAAGTAGAGAGGAATATTCTCAATACAAAACAGCACAGAGCCGACGCCCTACAAGTCACCCAGAACATTGGGCAGTGCTAGAGGAGCTATATAAGAAGCCTGACTATAACTTTCCTGAAACCAAGGACTCAGAGTCAGAGGCTTCGGGCTATGAGCCAATGCAAGTGGAACTGGCAGATGAGGTTTCAGATACAGAAATGGACTGTACGTACTGTACTACGGGAAGCCTAGAATCCTTGCCAGGCTTGTAAGCTATATGTATTGCTGCCTAGAACATTCTTGTTTGTGAATATCATCGCTACTGTGAAAGTAACAGTTTTTGCTTTAAACTTCTGTTTTACTTTTTCTTACCTGAAGTAAGGACATTTTGCGTTGTTGTTGTTGCCCAATCATTTGAACCTTTGCGAGAAAGGGAAATAAAAGCCTTTATTTTCCCACCACTTTGTGCACTTGGTTTCATTGAAGATTAGGACCCAGGAAACTAATAGGACCAAAAGTCAATTGGGCCTCTGGATTACTGGCCAATCTCATCCCTATATAGTTGTGTCCGATCTGCCCTGACCTCTACTTGCCGCCAGGGTAGTGCTCACGACAATGCTCATGTGCTTGCAGGAGATGTGTCTCCTGAAGCAAAAGTATAGATAGTTTTTGTCTGAGTATTTCTTTATACAGTTTCTGCTTTTTGAAGGGGGAAATTAAGGCCCTGAATGTTTAAAATTACTGTCTTAAGTTCCCTTACCGTAAACCCCCTCTCCCACCCGGCCTACTCTTCCTCCCCCTCCCTAACCCCCCGTTCTCCTCTCCCTCCCACCACCACAATCCATACTCCTCAGGTACCCTCTGACTGCACTACCATCTCAAGGTGGCCTGGCCACTTCCCTCCCCTCCCCAACCACCTCTTTCCCCCAATCACTTGTCTCTCATCCATGCCCCAAGTACACCCCCTTCTCCTATCCATTGTATAAGAACCCTCCATCCTGCACCCAATAACACCAACAACATCCAACAACCCATGTAACATTAACATTCTGCCCACTCTTCAGTCAACCTTCATTTCACAATTGCCCCACAAACCATCGCCGCAAATGAGCTGAGCCTGAATCATAGGGAGACCTGCCCACACCATCCCCTAGTCCTTATCTCAGAATAGGTGTCCCAACAGTAACCAGAGTCTGTAGGGTCTAATACTCATGCAGGATCCTTGAGCCCTTCTGTACCCTCCTGGCCTGCAGATTGCAGTCTCAGGCATCGCAGTCCATAGCTCACCCGTTGCCAGCTTGGACGCTCATCCCACCATATGGGGTATGGCATGGCTCCAGTGTCCAGGCCAGACACCCTCGCCTCTCCCAGGATCCAGATAATTTCCTCCCTAGGGTGGGTTCTCCATCATTTCCCCTATACTGTGAAAGCGAGTCCAAACGGGAATATCCAGCCATATCCCTTCCTCTCTTAATATATCAAGAACATCTTGTATGTCCCGATGCTTCTGCAGAGTAATTTGTGACAAATCTGCATATATTTCAATCCTGTGTGACTTCCACTGCAGAGGGTCATTGGACCTGGCCCTAGCTGCCACTTGCTCCTTGGCACTATAATCATGGAAGCTCACAATAATGTCTCTAGGCTTATTGTTATTGTCTCCCTGGGCCTGCCATTTGATGTGCCCGATCATTGCCCCTGTTAGGAATGCCTCCAGCTCCCTATTAGGAAAGCTCTCCAGCAGAGGAGAAGATGGGAGCCTACAGAATGACGAAGGTTGGACACAAGTCACCAGGGCCTGCAGAATCACCAATCCAACTTCTCCAGCCCTTGAACTGAAGAACCATAATGCAGCCCTGGAAGTGGAGGAGGTGAAAGCATCCCTGGAAAGAAAGAACCAGAGCTCAAGCACCCCAAAGTTGCAGAAACAGTGACCATAAGGAAGCGAAAGGTAATGATGGTTGGTGACTCTCTGAGGGGTACTGAGGCATCCATCTGCTGACCAGACTTGATGTCCAGAGAGGTATGCTGTCTGCCAGGTGCCAAAATCCAAGATGTTACAGAGAGTTTGCCGAGACTCATCAAGCCCACTGACTATTACCCAATGTTGCTAATCCATGTTGACACAAATGATACTGCCAGGTATCCTACTACTACTACTATTTAGCACTTATAAAGCGCCATGCACGCAGCGCTGCACAGCTAATCTACAAGAGGAAGCCATCATACAAAAGACAGTCCCTGCCCATCAGTCATGCTCATCGGGGCTTACTATCTAGTTAGAATAGTACAGAGCATTAGTCAGATCTGCGGAAGGTATGGTGTGGTACAGTTTGGACTATAATTTGGTCATAAACATTGATGGGGGTTAGCGTAAGATGAGGATGGAAGTCAGGATCTGAATGCAATGGTGAAGAGGTGGGTCTTCAACCTGGATTTGAAGAGGGCCAGGGAGGATGCCTGGTGCACAGACGCAGGTAGGCTGTTCCAGGCGTATGGTGCAGCAAGGTGAAAGCGCAGTCGGGAGTTCGTGGTGCGGGTGAAAGGCATTGATAGAAGTAATTTGTTAGCAGAGCGCAAATTTCGAGAGGGGACGTAGGGAGAGATAAGAGATGAGAGGTATTGAGGGGCCATAGAGTGAATGCATTTATAGGTCAGTAGGGGAAGCTTGAATTGGATGTGGAATTGGACAGGGAGCCAGTGAAGTGACTTGAGAAGAGGAGTAATGTGGGCATGGCGAGGCTGGCAGAAGGTTAGTCGAGCAGCATGATTTTGTATAGATTGAAGGGGAAGGAGGTGGCTCATGGGGAGACCAGTGAGGAGTAGGTTGCAGTAATTGAGGCGAGAGGAGATAAAGGAGTGGTTAAGCGTCTTGGTGGTGTGTTCAGAGAGGAAGGGGCGAACTTTGCTGATGTAGAGAAAGAAGCGGCAGGTCTTAGCTACAAGCTGGATATGAGCGAAGAAGGAGAGAGAGGTGTCAAAGATAACCCCTAGATTGCGGGCCGAGGGAACAGGAAGGATAGTAGATCCATCCACATGGACTGAGAGAGGGGGAAGTGGGGGGGGGGGGGAGGAGTTGGGTGGAAAGACAAGGAGTTCAGTCTTGGCCATGTTCAGTTTCAATTGGCGATGAGACATCCAGGCAGCGATGTCCGAAAGACAGGCAGAGATCTTGGACTGGGTTGCCAGAGAAATATTAGGAGTAGAGAGGTAGATTTGGGAGTCATTGGCATAGAGATGGTATTGAAAGCCATGGGAGGAGATAAGTACGCCAAGGCCTTGGGTATAGAGAGAGAAAAGGAGGGGACCCAAGACAGATCACTGGGGTACATGTACATGGAGCGGGGTAAGGGAGGAGGAGAAGCCACCAGAGCATACACTGAATGAACGATGGGAGAGGTAGGAGGAGAACCAGGATAGTACGGAGTCCTTGAAGCCAAGCGAGGAGAGGGTGGTGAGGAGGAGCTGTGGTCAACGGTGTCAAAGGCAGCAGAAAGGTCAAGAAGGATGAGGATAGAATAGAGGCCCTTAGATTTAGCCAGGAACAGGTCATTGGTGACTTTTGTGAGTGCCGTTTTGGTGGAGTGTAGGGGACGGAAGCCGGATTGTAGTGGGTCCAGGAGGGCCTGGGAGGTGAGGAAGTCGAGGCAGCGATGGTGGACTGCTCGTTCTAAGAGTTTGGATATGAAGGGAAGGAGGGAGATGGGTCGATAGTTAGAAGGGCACGTGGGATCAAGTGAGGGTTTCTTGAGGAGGGGTGTGACAACAGCATGTTTGAAGTCAATGGGGACAGTTGCAGTGAAGAGTGAAAGGTTGAGGATATGAGTGATGGAGGGGAAAATGGTGAGGGAGATGGAATGTAGGAGATGGGTGGGGATAGGGTCTGATGAACAGGTGGTGGGTTTGGAGGAGGAAAGAAGGAGTGTGGTTTCTTCTTCAGAGATCAGAGGGAAGGAGGAGAGGGTGGCAGGGGGACTATGGATGGGGGAGGAGAATTGGGGAGGAGGGGAGGTAGATGAGAGGGTAGGAAATTGGAGGGTAATTTTGTGGATTTTGTCGTGGAAGTAGTTGGCAAGGTTTTGGGCAGAAAGGGAGGGCGGGATCGGGGGCAGGGGGACCTTGAGGAGAGAATTGAGGGTATTAAAGAGACGGCAAGGATCAGAGGCAAGGGAGTTGGTCAGATGGATGTAGTAATCTTGTTTGGCAAATGCTAAGGCTGGCTGGAAGGAGCCAAGCATGAATTTGAAGTGTAGGTGGTCTTTTGGGGAGCGGGATTTGGACCAAGCTCGTTCGGCAGAACGGGCGCAGATGCGTAGGTAACGGATTGTGGGTG
Source organism: Ichthyophis bannanicus (assembly GCA_033557465.1). Classification (NCBI taxonomy): domain Eukaryota; kingdom Metazoa; phylum Chordata; class Amphibia; order Gymnophiona; family Ichthyophiidae; genus Ichthyophis; species Ichthyophis bannanicus. Next base: position 371,797,574 of record CM066031.1, read on the forward strand.
AAAGCCAGGGTTGGGGAGTAGATCGTTTAACAGGACGTGGGGTGGGAGGGGTGAGAGTGTCAAGGGCTGAGGATAGTGTAGCATTGTATGAGGATAATGCCTCGTCGACGGATTCGGAGGATAAAATGGAGGAAAGAGATGGAGAAATGGTGAAGGAGAGAGTCAGGGGATCAATATTATAAAGGTTTCTAAATAGGTCAGAGGAGACAGGACGAGGTTGGGACGGCAGGAGCTGAAGAGTAAATGTTAAGAGGTGATGGTCAGATAAGGAAAGGATTGATTTGCAGAAGTTTGAGGGAGAGGAATTGGAGAAGAGTATTAGGTCAAGGCAGTGGCCGTGTAGGTGTGTGGGGGCAGTGGAACAAAGTTAGAGGTCGAACGAGGAGTTAAGAGCGAGGAACTTTGAGACATGGAGGTCGGAGGGTTGTCAATGTGAATTTTGAAATCGCCAAGAATAAGAGTAGGGGAGGAGGGATCCATAAAGGCAGAAAGCCAGGAGTCGAAGTCGGTGAGGAAGGTTGATTTGGAGTTGTCAGGTGGGCGATAAATAACAGCTACTCGGAGGGCAAGTGGTATGAGGAGGCGAATGGAGTGGACTTCGAAGGAGAGGGGGGAGTGTGATTGGGTTGGCAGGAGGGGTTGGAATTGGCAGGAGGGAGAGAGTAGGAAGCCAAAGCCACCACCGCGACCAGTATATCGAAGTGTATGGGAGAACTGGTAGCCTCCATAACAGAGAGAGGCAATGGATACGGTGTCGTCTGGGGGGAGCCAGGTCTTGGTCAAGGCAAGAAGGTGTAGGGCATTAAAGATAAAAAGATCGTGAATAAAAGGTTTTTTTTTAATGACTGAGCATGCGTTCCATAGGGCGCATGAAAATGGGAGAGCGGAGGGGGGGAGGAGAGGGATATGGATAAGGTTGGATAAGTTACATGTGGATTTCTTATCAGAGTAGCGTGGGGGTCTATTTCTAGGGTAATACTGAGATTTAGAGGGAGCAGGGTGTGGGTGGGTATGTCTGGGTGTATGTGCTCTCCAAGAGGGACATGAGGGAGGGGAAATGAGGGGTAAATTGATGGTATCAGGTAGGTTATGTGAGGGATTATTTATGGGGGTAGGGTTGCAGTTGATATCTATGGATGAATGAGTGTGGGATGAATGGGGGAGGGCGGAAGGAGGGAGGAGCGGGATGTGGATGAGATTAGATGGGGTATGTGAGGAACTTTTTATAGTGTGAGAAAGAAATCAGGGGGGGGGGAGGGGCCAGGGTTGGGGTTGATATTACCAGATGAGAGAAGGAGAATGAGTATTAGAGAGCGAGGTAAAGTGGAGATAGTACGGCGGAAGCGAGGGTGGGGTTGCCTTAAAGCGAGGGAGGCTGGTTGAATACGGGGGATGGTGTGAAGAAGCTCAAGAGCAGATGCTAGGCTAGGGGGCAGAATGGAGGGAGAAGTGAGGAAGGTAGGGGAGGGTAGGGGGAAGAGGAGGGAGGGTGTTGATAGGAGGGGAGGCAGTTGGGGAGGATGAGGAAGAGAAGGACAATGAGATGTGGGGCCATGGTAGTGGGCAGCAAGGTCTGAGCAAGCAATGGGTAGCAAGTTCTAGGCACACCATGGGTGGCGGGTTCTATGCAGGCAATGGGTAGCAAGTACTAGGCAAGCAATGGGTAGCAGTTCTATGCAACAATGAGTAGCAGATCTTTGAGGCAATGGGTAGGAGTTGTGTGCAGCAATGATTAGCAGATCTATGCAACAATGAGTAGCAGTTCTATGCAACAATGAGTAACAGATCTATGCGGCAATGAGTAGCAGATCTATGCAACAATGAGTAGCAGATCTATGCGGCAATGGGTAGCAGTTCTATGTAGGCAGTGGGTAGCAAGTATTAGGTGGTTAATGGAAGGGAGATCAATGCCAGCAGTGGGGTGCAAGACGAATGGAGAGTTACTTGGCAGAATAGGGGTGATGCTTGTGAGATGGTTGGGGTCAGGAGGTGAGGTGTGGAGGAGTGGACAAGTCAGCTCGACCCCGGCAGCTACGGAGATTTGAGCAGTGGGTAGCAGTAGAAGGTGCTGGATGCACAGGCCATGCCTTTGGCCACCGCCTAAGGGCCACGCCAAAGAGACCTCTGGCAAGGCCCTCAGGCGCGGGGGCGCCTCCAATTTAAAGGGCCGACTACCCTGATCCTTCCGGCCCCGGAGAGGGAGGAGTGGAGGTGTGCGTCATGCAGCCCACGTGGAGCCCTGTGCCCGATGGTGATGGCGTCTCCAATTTAAAGGTCCGACTGCCCTGATCCTTCCAGCCCCGGTGAGGGAGGAGTGGAGGTGTGCGGCTTGCAGCCTGCGTGGAGCCCTGCGCCCGATGGTGATGGCGCCTCCAATTTAAAGGGCCGACTGCCCTGATCCTTCCGGCCCCGGCAAGGGAGGAGTGGAGGTGTGTGGCATGCAGCCCACGTGGAGCCCTGCGCCCAATGGTGATGGCGCCTCCAATTTAAAGGGCCGACTGCCCTGATCCTTCCGGCCTCAGCGAGGGAGGAGTGGAGGTGTGCGGCGTGCAGCCCGCGTGGAGTCCTGAGCGTGGCTCTGGGACAGAGGGTGAAGCAGATAGGGGCACAGGTGATGTTCTCTTCATTCCTCCCTGTTGAGGGTAAAGGCCAAGACAGAGAAGCTTGCATCCTGGAAATGAATGCATGGCTATGTAGATGGTGTCATCGAGAGCATTTTGGTTTCCTGGACCATGGGATGCTGTTCCAAGGGTTGCAGAGCAGAGATGACATCCATCTGTCCAAGAAAGGTCGACGTGTCTTCAGTAGCAGACTGGCTAACCTGAAGAGGGCTTTGAACTAGATTCATTGAGGATGGGTGAAAAAAGCCCCCATTTAAGTGAAACATTAATTACCTTTATGGAAATGGGTAAAAGGAGCAACATATGGAAAGCAGTATGTATTAATGCCCATAGCATAGGAAATTAGATCCCAGATGTTGAAACTTTAATGGGAGAGGCTGACTTGGATTTCGTGGCAGTTACAGAAACATGGTTCACAGAAAACCATGACTGGGATGTAACTATACCAGGCTTTACTTTATTCAGAAAGGACAGGGTAGGAATAAGAGGAGGAGGAGTGGCACTATATATAAAAATTATATTAAAGCTTTGGAACTACAGAGCTTAAAAGGGAGAGAGGAGGCACTGTGGGTTAAACTAGAAAGAGGGAAAGAGAAATCTATTTGCATTGGTGTGATATACAGACCCCCTCACAGGAGGAAGAGGTGGACAGAGAGTTAATTGAAGATATAAGCAGCATTGTCAGGAAAGGGGAAGTGCTACTGATAGGGGATTTTAATATGCCAGATGTTGATTGGCACATTCCTGCTGCAGTATCATCTAGAAGTAAGGAGATCCTGGATTCTCTACAGGGAAAACTATTCAGGCAACTGGTAACAGAACCTACACGTGAAGGGGTCATACTGGACTTGGTGCTTACCTTGGTGAAAGTGTTTCTGATGTTAAAGTGGGAGATCATTTTGCATCCAGTGATTACCAGATGGTGTGGTTCAGTATTAGGACTACAGCTGTTAAAATCCATTCAAAAGCGAGGGTCTTACTTTAGGAAAACTAACTTTGCCAAGATGGGCCAGTACCTCAGGGAGTCGTTAACGGGATGGGAACAGCTGGGGGATGTAGAAAAACAGTGGGCAAAACTGAAAGGGGATATTTTAAGGGCAACCAATCTTTTTGTTAACATGGTAAATAAAGGTAAAAGGAAAGAAGACCGCTATGGTTTTTGAAAGAAGTAACTGAAAAGGTGAAGAAAAAGAGGGAGGCCTTCATGAAATACAAGAGATCACAGAGAGAGAAAGACATATTTAGAAAAACTAAGAGAAGCTAGCAAAGTGGTGAGGAAAGCAAAGATGTAAAAAGAGGAGAAAATAGCCAATGCAGTAAAATGGGGGGATAAGACATTTTTCAGATATGTTAGAAGAGGCTAGGCAAAAGTGGTATTGTCAGACTCAAGAGTGAAGGGGATGAATATGTAGAAGCTGATGAGGATAAAGCGGAATTGCTTAACAAATATTTCTGTTCTGTGTTCACAGATGAAGAACCAGGAACAAGACCTCAGAAAACATCCAGAAACAGGAGCAGAAGTGAGGAGCATCTTGAATTATTTTCAGAAGACTGTGTTCGTGGGAAACTAGCTAAACTTAAAGTAGACAAAGCAATGGGACTGGATGGGAACTTGGAGATGGGAACTTGGAGATGTTTTAGCAGCTCTACTGACTGACGTTTTCATTGCCTCGTTGGAGTTGGGAGTGGTGCCAAAGGACTGGAGAGAGGCACATGTGGTCCCTTTACACAAAAGCGGAAGTAAGGATGGGGTTATTTCCGCTTTTGTGTAAAGGGACTACATGTGCCTCTTTCTAGTCCTTTGGCACCACTTCCGACTCCAATGAGGCATTGAAAAGATCAGTCAGTGGAGTTGCTAGAACGTCCCCAAGTTCCCTCAGTATTCTAGGGTGTATCCCATCTGTCCCATCACTTTGGTTGAAAACTACAGGCTGGTTAGTTTAACTTTGGTGGTGAGTAAATTATTGGAAGTGCTACTGAAAGAGATAATAGTGAGGTTTCTGGAGTCCAGCGGATTACAGGATCCGAGGCAGCATGGATTTACCAGAGACAGGTCTTGTCAGACAAATCTGATTGATTTCTCTGACTGGGTGACCAGGGAGTTGGACCAACTGAGAGCTCTAGATGTGGTGTATTTAGATTTCAGTAAAGCCTCTGACACCATTCCTCACAGACAACTTATAAACAAACTGAGCACCCTAGGGATGGACCTAAAGTTACTGCTTGGGTTCAAAATTGGTTGAGTGGGAGGCGACAAAGGGTACAGATAAATGGAGCTCACTCTGAGGAGAAGGAGGTTACCAATGATGTGCCCCAGGGATCTGTCCTTGGTCCGATTCTTTTTAACATCTTTAGTTAGTGATATAGCAGAAAGGCTGTCGGGTAAGGTTTGCCTCTTTGCAGATGATACCAAAATTTGCAATAGAGTAGACACCCAGGAAGGTGTAGATAACATGAGGAGGGTTCTAGCTAACCTTGTAGAATGGTGTAGAATTTGGCAGCTGTGATTTAATATTAAAAAATGCAAGGTCATGCATTTGGGCTGCAGCAATCCAAAGGAGCAATATAGTATAGAGGTGAAGGACATTTGTCCACTAAAGAAGAGTGGGACCTAGGCGTGATTGCGTCTGATGATCTTAAAGTATCTAAACGGATAGAAAAGGTGACTGCAAAAGCTAGAAGGATGCTTGGGTGCGTAGGGAGAGCAATGGTCAGCAGAAGAAAGGTGGTAATAGTGCCTCTGTATAAGTCTTTGGTGCAACCTCATTTGGAGTATTGTGTGCAATTCTGGAGACCACACCTTCAAAAGGATATAAACAGACTGGAGTCAGTAAAGAGGGTGGCTTCTAAAATGTTTAGTAGTCTTTATTATAAAGCATATGAGAACAGACTTAAGGATCTTAATATGTACACTTAGAGCAGGGGTCTCAAACTCCAGTCCTGGAGGGCCGCAAACCAGTCAGGTTTTCAGGGTATCCCAAATGCATATGCATGAGATATATTTGTATACAAGGGGGGGGGGGGCGGCAGTGCATTTCAGAACTTCTTGAAAGTGCAGTCCTCAACTGTTGCTTTAAATGTATTTCCTCTCAAGCTCTTCTGGAAGCTTTGCACTCTGGCTTTTTCGCCCTTTACATTCTACTGAAACAGCACTTGCCAAGGTCTCCAGTGACTTGTTCCTGGACAAATCCAAGGGCCTCTATTCCATCCTTATCATTCTTGACCTGTAGTTCGCTTTTGATACTATTGACTACCACCTCCTCCTTGACACTTTGTCATCACTTGTTTTAGAGGCTCTGTCCTGTCCTGGTTTTCTTCTTATCTCTCCCATCACTCTGTGTTTGTTCTAATGGTTCCTCCTCTTCCGCTATACCACTTTCAGTTGGTGTTCCCCTAAGGTCTGTTCTGGGCCTCTATTTTTCTCTCTACACACAGTCCCTTTGTTCTCTCATCTCCTCCCATGGTTTTCAGTACCATTTTTATGCTGATGATTCTCAAATCGATATCACCTCTCCTGATATTTCTCTGGCACTTCAGACCTGTATATTTCTGCCTGTCTCTCTGACATCGCCACCTGGATGTCTCACCGTGGATTGAAACTTAACATGAACAAACTGAGCTATTTATCTTTTGCCCTAAGCACTCCTCTCCCCTTCCTCCTCTTTCTTTCTCAGTTGGCAATACTCTTTTTTTCTCCTGTTTCCTCAGTCCGTAACCTTGGCATTATCTGTGATTCAACTCTTTCCTTCTCACACATACAACAAATTGCCAAAACTTGTTGCTTCTTTATCTATAATATTTATAAAATTTGCCTCTTCCTCTCTGATAACACTGCTAGAATGCTTGTCCACTTTTTAATTACTTCCCGTCTTGACTATTACAACTTCCTACTTTCAGGTCTCCCTCTGAGTCATCTCTCTCAATCTGTTCAAAACTCTGCTGCACATCTAATCTTTCTCCAGCCTCATTTTTCTCATATAATCCCTATTCTCAAATCACTTCATTGCCTTCTCTTCTGTTTCCGTATCCAATTCAAACTCCTCCTTCTAACTTTCAAGTGCATTCATTCTTCTGCTCCTTACTATCTCTCCTCTCCCTCTACACCCTTCCTTGTGAACTTCGCTTTTCTACTGGCTTGCTCCTTTATTTGCCCTTTTCTTCCTCTGCTAACTCCAGATTTCGGTTATTTCACCTTGCTGCTCCTTATACTTGGAACAAACTCCCTGAGTCTATACAACAGGCTTCATCTCTACTCCTCTTCAAATCTTTGCTAAAGGCTCACCTCTTTGATGCTGCCTTTGGATCCTGATCCCTTGTTCCTTGTGTCTCCTTACCTTTCCCTATTCTATATACTTTCTAACTGTGTCTTGTTTGACTTGATTAGATTGTAAGCTCTAACGAGTAGGGACTGTCTTTATCTGTGTTTGTACAGTGCTGTGTATGTCTAGTAGTGCTTAATAAATGTTTATCAATAACAATAATAATAATAATGATGTAAATGGTGCCGCACAAAAGAGGTACAGGCCAGAAGGCAACTACATGTTCATTCTACAACATTATCGGAACATAGTGGACAAAGCCAAAGAAAATTACCCCACAAAGATCATAATGACATCTCTAAATCATCCAAGACAGCTATCTGAAATAGTCATATCCCTTGTGAAAGACCCCACCAACAACAACAACTGAGGACCTGAGATTAATTAAGCTTCAGGTGAACAAGGTGTATTGGGGGTGTTAGATACACTTTTATTAGTATAAGCATCTACACCAGTCCTTATTATATACAGAATTTGAAAGACCTAAACACAAGCTTTAAACTAAGATGCAGACAAATGTCCAGCAGCGAGATGGGGGCTTTCCGGTCTTTTGCACTGAGTGTCACATGTATGATTTTCGCCCAGTTGGTGAGAAGTCTTACGTATGCACTAAGTGCAAGGAGCTCTTTGCTCTCAGGGAACAAGTCCGTTCTCTAGAGGCTAGAGTAGCAGACCTGGAAGACATAAGAAAGACAGAGAAGTACATGGACGAGACCTACAGGGATATAGACCTGAAGTCCCACCTCCAGTCTGGCAGCATCCCTGTTGCCATGGAGGAGAGAGGTCACGTGACAGGAGAGCATCACCCTGGTGTGGCAGGAAGTGATCCTGTAATTAGGACCTGTCCTCCAGGTGATGTAAAACCCTCTCGGACTGAGGAAGTTTTTCCAGGGCCATGTCCCCATGAGAGGAGATTCAGGACAGCTGTCATAGTTGGTGATTCAATCATTAGGAATGTAGATAGCCGGGTGGCTGGTGGACGTGAGGATCGCCTGGTAACATGCCTGCTTGGTGCGAAGGTAGCGGACCTCACGCACCGCCTAGATAGGATCATAGATAGTGCTGGGGAGGAGTCTGCTGTCTTGGTACATGTCGGTACCAATGACATAGGAAAATGTGGTAGGAAAGTTCTGGAGGCTAAATTTAAGCTTTTAGGTAGGAAGTTGAAATCCAGAACTTCCAGGATAGCGTTCTCCGAAATGCTTCCTGTTCCACGTGCAAGACCCAAAAGACAGGCAGAGCTCCGGAGTCTCAATGCGTGGATGAGACAATGGTGCAAGGATGAGGGTTTTGGATTTGTTAGGAACTGGGGAACATTCTGGGGAAAGGAGGGGCTCTTCCGAAGGGATGGGCTTCACCTTAATCAGGATGGAACCAGACTGCTGGCATTAACCTTTAAAAAGGAGATAGAGAAGCTTTTAAACTAGAAAATAGGGGAAAGACGACAGTCGCCCAGGAGCGCAAGGTTCAGACGAAGGTATCCTTGAAGGATACTACCAAAAGCAGTGAGGTTCCAAAAAAGAGTATAGTAGCCCAAATGCCCTTGAGTAAAGTGCAGACAGAGTGTAAAGATTCCAAATTACCCATGCCTACCAATAGCCAGATTAATATTAATATAATACAGTCTCTAAAATGCTTGTATGCAAATGCTAGAAGTCTAAACAATAAGATGGGAGAGTTAGAATATATAGCACTAAATGAGAGGTTAGATATGATTGCAATCTCAGAGACATGGCGGAAGGAGGACAACCAGTGGGACACTGTGATACCTGGATACAAACTATATCGTAATGAGAGAACTGATCAAATTGGTGGAGGGGTTGCGCTCTATGTTAGAGAGGGCATTGAGTCAGAAAGGATTGAAGTTTTGCAGGGAACAAAATTTGCTGTAGAATCTCTATGGATTGAAATTCCATGTATGAAGGGGAAGGTGATGGCAGTGGGAGTGTACTATCGACCGCCTGGCCAGAATGAACAAATGGATGATGAAATGCTCAAAGAAATCAAGGAAGCCAACAAAAGTCACAGCAGAGTAGTAATAATGGGTGATTTCAATTACCCTGGTATCGACTGGGTCAGTGCTACGACAGGACAAGCTAGGGAGATAAAGTTTCTAGATGAAATAAATGACTGCTTCTTGGAGCAGCTGGTTCATGAACCGACCAGAGGGGAAGCCATACTGGACCTAGTCCTTAGTGGAACGCCAGATCTGGTACAAGAAATAAGGGTGTTGGGACCACTTGGCAATAGTGATCATAGCATGATCATGTTTGATTTAATTAGTGGAGGAGGGATAGTAAAGAAATCCACAGTACTACCTTTTAACTTTCAAAAGGGAGACTATGATAAAATGAGGAATATAGTTAAGAAAAAACTAAAAGGAGCGGTTGCAAAGGTTAAAGACTTACAGCAAGCTTGGGTGTTATTTAAAAATACTATCCTCGAAGCCCAGACCAGCTGTATTCGACGCATTAAGAAAAGTGGAAGAAAGTCCAAAAAACTGCCAGCATGGTTTAAAGGTGAGGTCAGAGAGGCTGTTGCTGCCAAAAAAGCATCCTTCAGGAAATGGAAAAAAGAGTCAAATGAAGAAAACTGGAAACAGCACAAGCACTGGCAAGTTAAATGCAAAGCATTGATAAGGCACGCAAAGCGAGAATTTGAGAAGGAACTTGCTACGGAAGCAAAAACACAAAATAAAGACTTTTTCAAGTACATTCGTAGCAAAAGGCCTGTGAGAGAGTCAGTTGGGCCATTAGATGATAGAGGGGTAAAAGGGGCAGTAAGAGGAGACAAGGCTATAGCAGAGAGACTGAATGAATTCTTTGCTTCGGTCTTTACTGAGGAAGATGTAGGGATGTTACCCAAGACTGAAGTGGTATTTAAAGGTGATACTGCAGAGGAATTGAGAGAAATATCGCTACACCGGGAAGATATATTACAACTATCTGATAAACTGAATAGTAGCAAATCACCTGGACTAGATGGTATACATCCAAGAGTGTTGTAAGAACTGAAATATGAGATTGTGGACCTGCTATTGGTAATCTGTGAACTTTCATTAAGATCATCTGTAATACCTGAAGATTGGAGGGTCGCCAACGTAACACCAATCTTTAAAAAGGGTTCCAGGGGTGACCCGGGAAATTACAGACCGGTGAGTCTGACGTCAGTACCGGGGAAAATGGTAGAAATCATCATAAAGAACAAAATTACACAGCATATAGATAGTCATGGCCTAATGGGAGACAGCCAACATGGCTTTAGACAAGGAAGATCTTGTCTTACTAATCTGATATGTTTTTTTGAAGGTGTGCATAAACAGGTAGACAAAGGTGAGTCGGTTTATATAGTGTATCTGGACTTTCAGAAAGCTTTTGATAAGGTCCCTCATCAGAGACTTTTGGCGAAACTAAAAAGTCATGGGATAGGAGGCAGTGTACTATTGTGGATCGGGAACTGGTTAAAAGATAGAAAGCAGAGGGTAGGGCTAAATGGCCAATATTCCCAATGGAAAAAGGTGAATAGTGGAGTACCCCAGGGATCTGTACTGGGTCCGCTACTTTTTGACATATTCATAAATGACCTGGAAAAGGGAATAACAATTGAGGTTATCAAATTTGCAGATGATACAAAACTGTTTAAAGTTGTTAAAACCCAAGAGGATTGTGGAAAACTGCAGGAGGATCTGGATAAATTGGAAGACTGGGCATCCAAATGGCAGATGAAATTTAATGTGGACAAGTGCAAAGTTATGCACCTAGGAAAGAACAACCCACACTATAGTTACACAATGCAAGGTTCCACATTGGGAACCACCACCCAGGAAAACGATTTAGGAGTCATCGTGGATAACATGTTAAAACCCTCTGCCCAGTGTGCAGCGGCAGTCAAGAAAGCAAATAGAATGCTAGGTATCATAAAGAAAGGGATGGAAAATAAAACAAAGGATATTATAATGCCTCTGTATCGTTCCATGGTACGACCGCACCTTGAATATTGTGTGCAGTTCTGGTCACCGTATCTTAAAAAGGACATAGCATTATTAGAAAAAGTACAGAGAAGAGCCACCAAAATGGTGAAGGGGATGGAAGGCTACTCCTATGAAGAGAGGCTACAAAGGTTGGGGCTCTTCAACCTGGAAAAGAGACGGCTGAGGGGAGATATGATAGAGGTCTATAAATTAATGAATGGAGTGGAGCAGGTAAACATGGATCAATTGTTTACGTTATCAGAATATAGAAAGACTAGGGGACATGCAATGAAGCTACAGGGTAAACTATTTAAGACAAATAAGAGAAAGTATTTTTTCACTCAACGTGTAATCAAACTCTGGAATTTGTTACCGGAGGATGTGGTAAGGGCTGTTAGTGTAGCTGGGTTCAAAAAAGGTTTGGACAAGTTCCTGGAAGAAAGGTCCATAAACCACTATTAAAAAGGGACCCAGGATAATCACTGCTTGACCCAGTACAAGCATTGTGGAACCTGTGTCTTTTGGGGATATTGCTAGGTACGTATGACCTAGATTGGCCACTGTTGGAAACAGGATACTGGGCTTGATGGACCTCGGTCTGACCCAGTATGGCATATCTTATGTTCTTATGTTCTTAACAATAAGATCTAGACTCCATGCTCACAAATGTTCACAGACTTCTTCCAGAGCAAATACAAGAGAATCAATGCAAAGCTAGGGAGTACACAACATACTGTTCCCACTGGATCCACCTTACAGTCCTTCTACCTATCCCCTGCAGAATAAATGGAACTCCAGCAGGAACAGGATGATTGGTTACACTCCTGAGGAAAAAGCCTACACCCAGCTTGGGCTGTGGGACTGGCTTGGCCTTCTGAGGCTTCTCCTGCCTGTTCAGACAGGGGGCCTGTACCTTTAACTGACCACTCTGAGGCACCAGATAGTACAGGTAGACAGCCTTCTTTACTCTTATATTTTTTATGCAAAGAATCTGCAGTTTTCCTCAAAGGCCTGGAGAGCGTCACATGCTACTCCTCGAGCTTGCCTGCTTTCTCCTCAACTGGCTTCCCGAAAAGGTTGTCCCCACTATAGGAAATGTTGGCCAACTTATCCTGGACCCATTGCTCCAGGACAGAGGACTGCAGCCAGGCCAGCCGACGGGCACCAATGGAGAGAAGGGAGATTGGATGATAATTAGAAGGAGAGTTAGGATCAAGTGAAGGTTTCTTGAGTAGGGGAATGACCACAGCATGCTTGAAGGCTGCAGGAACAGTAGAGGTGTAAATAGAAAGGTTGAGAATGTGTAAGATGGAAGGAATGACAGTGGAGGAAATGGAGGAAAGGACATGGGTAGGGATGGGATCAGAAGAGAAGGTAGTAATTTTGGAGGAAGAAAGAAGATGAGATGTTTCATCATCAGAGATTTTGGGAAAGGAAGAAAATAGAGATTGAAGGGAAAAGTTGATATTGAGGAGGGAGTGAAGTTGTTCTAGGGGGATGCGGGAGAAAAATCACATATATTTTGTTATAGAAGAATTCAGCTAGGCTTTGGGCAGAGAGAAAAAGGGGAATAGGAGAGAATTGAGAGTAGAGAAAAGTTGGGATTAGTGGCAAGAGAGTTAGTCAGGTGGAGATAATAATTTTGCTTAGCAAGAGCTAATGCAGACTGGAAGGAGGTAAACATGAATTTGAAGTGAAGGAAGTTTGAAAGGAGGTGAGATTTAAACCAGATGCAGACATCTGAGCGTGCACAGGTGTGGAGAAAGCGGCAAATTAAGGACAACCAGGGCTGGGGTGAAGTTCATCTGACTGAACGAGGGATGGGTGGAACAAGAGTATCAAGAGCAGAGGAGAGGGCAGTATTATAGTTAACTATAGCATCATCAACAGACTTTGAAGATACGATGGAAGAAAGAGGTGACAAGACCATAGTGGAAAGAGTCAAAGGATCGATAGCATGAAGATTCCTAAAAAGGTGTGAGGAAACAGAATGGGAAAGAGGTGGAGAGTGAAGAAGGGAGAAACTTAGGAGGTAATGATCTGATAAGGGAAGAACTGAGATACTGAAATTGGAGAGAAGATAATTAGAAAAGAAAACCAGATCAAGGCAGTGACCCTGCAGATGAATAGGTGCGGAAGCGCAAAGTTGGAGACTGAAAGAGGAGGTAATGGAAAGGAGTTTAGAAGCATAGAAGTCAGAGAGGTTATCAACATGAATATTGAAATCTCCAAGAATAAGCAAGGGGGAGGAAGAATCGAGAAAAAGGGAAAGCCAAGAGTCAAAATCAATAAGAAAAGTAGACATAGATTTAACAAGGGGGTCTATAAAATAACAGTTATTCTGAGAGATAAAGGGTTAAAAAGACGGATAGAATGGACTTAAAAGGAGGAAAGAATGAGAATGAGAAAGAGTGAGTGGTTGAAATTGTCAAGATGAAGAAAGCAGAATCCCAACACCACCACCATGGCCAGTGGTGCAAGGAGAGTGGGAAAATTGGAAACCACCATGACAGAAGGCAGCAACAGAGGCAGTGTCATTGGGGAGGAGCCAGGTTTCAGTGAGAGCTAGAAGACTGAAAGAGTTAGAAATGAAAAGGTCATAAGTAAAGGGAAACTTATTGGAAATGGAATGTGCATTCCACAGTGCACAGGAGAAAAGGGGAGAGGAGAGGAATATAGATGAGATTAGTACGGTTGAGAGAGGAATGAGAGTGAAAGACAGGTCTAGGATAAATGTCGCCAGAAGAGAAAAGGAGATGGAGGATAACAGTAACAGGCAAAGAAAAGAAGGAACAAGAGACCAAAGTATTAGATGTGCAGTCAAGATGGCAGCAGTAATGACTATTGCACACATTGAGTTTAATAGTCCAAAATGTATCATCAAGGTTTCTGTGTGTCAAAAATGTACCTGGATTCTTATGTGTCAGATATATAAGTCTTGGTGCAGAAACAGGCTGGTCCTGATTAAAAGAATTAGCAAATACAAGACAGTGCATGATAAAGGAACCAGTGCAGTCCAGGCGGTCTAAACAGTGACCTGCAGATCTCGAAGGACTACAGAAAGGGACTGCTACTTCTGGAGAGAGATCTGAAATTCTAAGTATTTACTTCTGGGAATTTTTCTAAATCTTGGGGAAAAAGGAATTAAAGCAGATTAATCTGTGTAAATTAGAATCCAGTCTATCTGTTAAATTAGTCAGGGCCTAGTATCAGCAAAGAGCTTTTAGTTAAATTAAAAACTCAACAGATAGCGTTCAGTTTAAATTTAAAACCCAGCAGAGGGCTTTCAGTTAAATTTAAAACCAAGCAGAGAGCTTCTACTTTAAATTTAATACTCAGTCAAGGCCTAGTATCAGCAAAGAGCTTTCAGTTTAAATTTAAAACACAGCAGAGATCTTTCTGGTTAAATTTAAACCTCAGCAGAGAACTTCTAGTTTAAATTTAATACTCAGTCATGGCCTAGTATCAGCAAAGAGCTTTAATTTAAATCAAATCAGAGTCTAACTTAGCATAAAAAGAAAAATAAGCTCATTATTCTTGGAGCAATAAATTGTTTTGAGAGACCTTTACAAAGAAACCTTCTAAATAGGGGGCAAGAGACCTGTGAATTTGTTTTAAATAGGTGTTAAAGCCAAGTGACGGATCAAAGGGACATTTTGAAAGACTCCCTCTATCCAAGAAAGGGCTGTGTGAATCACCCAGGAAATTGGTCACAGATTACCTCAGAAGCACAGGACAGGGTATTGTGTAGTAGCCAGCTTTTAATAAGTCTTCTTTCCCTCCCTCCCTCCCCGATGCCCACCCACCCCTGGGATAATCATAGCTTTATAGGTCCTTAAACTTCTTAAAGGAAAGGAGTTGCCATATTCACTCTCAGGTGCAGCTGTTTATCCTCATCTGGTATATATTTAGGACCTAATTAAGATTGAGGGAACAAAGTCCATTAAACGTATTAGGTATAGTTTTATTGTTCTATGTAAACCGCCTTGATATCATGAAAGGCGGTATATAAGAAATGTTAAATAAATAAATAAATAAATTAGTATAAGTATCCCCAGCAAACCTTAGTAAGTAAACAACTTAAATACCTAAACACAACCTTAAAACTCAGATGCAGACAACAGTCCAGCAGCGAGATGGGGGCTTTCCAGTCTTTTTCATTGAGTATCACATGTATGATTTTCTCCCAGTTGGTGAGGGGTCTTACGTGTGCACTAGGTAAAAGGAGCTCTTTGCCCTCAGGGAACGTCCGATCTCTGGAGGCTAGAGTAGCGGACTTGGAGGACATAAAGAAGACAGAGGTACATAGACAAGACCTACAGGGATATAGTACTGAAGTCCCACCTCCAGTCTGGCAGCATCCCTGTTGCTATGGAGGAGAGAGGTCACGTGACAGGAGAGCATCACCCCGGTGTGGCAGGAAGTGATCCTGTAGCTAGGACCTGTCCTCCAGGTGATGTAAAACCCTCTCGCACCGAGGAAGTTTCTCCAGGGCCATGTGCCCATGAGGGAAGGGTTAGAACAGCCTTTATAGTTGGTGATTCGATCACTAGGCATGTAGATAACTGGGTGGCTGGTGGACGTAAGGATCACCTGGTAACATGCCTGCCTGGTGCGAAGGTAGCGGGTCTCACACGCCACTTAGACAAGGTCTTAGATCATCCTGGGGAGGAGTCTGCTGTCTTGGTACATGTCGGTACCAATGACATAGGAAAGTGTGGTATTGAGGTTCTGGAGGCTAAATTTAGGCTTTTAGGTAGGAGGTTGAAATCCAGAACTTCCAGGGTAGCATTCTCCGAAATGCTTCCCATTCCATGCACAGGACCCACAAGGCAAGCAGAACTACGGAGTCTCAATGCGTGGATGAGACGATAGTGAAAGGAAGAGGGTTTGGGATTTGTTAGGAACTGGGGAACATTCTGAGGAAAGGAGGGGCTTTTCCGAAGGGATGGGCTCCACCTTAACCAGCATGGAACCAGGCTGCTGGTATTAACCATTAAAAAAAGATTGAGCAGCTTTTAAACTAGATAATAGGGGAAAGCAGACAGTCACCCAAGAGCACATGGTTCAGAACAATGTATCCTTGAATACAGAGCAGACAGAGCTTAAATATTGCAAATTACCCCTGCCTTCTGATAGCCAGATTAATATGAATAAAATACCTCCTCTAAAATGCTTGTATGCAAATCCTAAAAGTCTAAAAAATAAGATAGGAGAGTTAGAATATATAGCACTAAATGAGAGGTTAGATATGATTGGTATCTCAGACATGGTGGAAGGAAGACAGCCAGTTAGACACTGTGATACTTGGGTACAAATTATATTGTAATGATAGAGCAGATCAAATTGGTAGAGGGGTTGCACTCTATGTTATAGAGGGCATTAAATCACAAAGGATTAGTTTTGCAGGATACAAAATTCACTGTAGAATCTCTATGGATTGAAATTCCATGTAAAAAGGGGAAGGGGAAGGCGATGGCGATGGCGGTGGTGGTGGGGGTGTACCATTGACCACCTAGCCATTTTGAAACAGATGGATGATGAAATGCTCAATGAAATCAGGGAAGCTAACAAACGTTACAGCACAGTAATAATAATGGGTGATGTAAATTACCCCTGTATTGATTGGGTCAGTGTCATGGCAGGACATGCTAGGGAGATACATTTTCTAGATGAAATAAATGGCTGCTTCTTGGAGCGGCTGGCTTATGAACCGACCAGAGGGGAAGCCATTTTGGACCTAGTGCTTAGTGGAACACAAGATCTGGTGCAAGAGATAAAGGTGTTGGGGCCACTTGGCAATAATGATCATAGCATGATTATGTTTGGTTTAATTAATGGAGGAAGGACAGTAGGGAAATCCACAGTACTACCTTTTAACTTTCAAAAGGGAGACTATGAGAAAATGAGAAAAATTATTAAGAAAAAACTAAAAGTAGCAGTGGCAAAGGTCAAAGACTTACATCAAGCATGGGTGTTGTTTAAAAATACTATCTTGGGAGCCGCCCAGTGTGCAGCCAAGAGAGCAAATAGAATGCTAGGTATCATAAGGAAAGGAATGGAGAATAAAACAAAGGATATTATAATGCCTCTGTCATTCCATGGTGCGACCGCACCTTGAATATTGTGTGCAATTCTGGTCACCGTATCTTAAAAGGATATAGCATTATTAGAAAAGGTACAGAGAAGAGCCACCAAAATGGTAAAGGGGATGGAAGGATACCCCTATGAAGAGAGGCTTAAAAGGTTAGGGCTCTTCAACCTGGAAAAGAGATGGCTGAGGGGGGAGGTATGATAGAGGTCTATAAATTAATGAATGGAGTGGAACGGGTAAATGTGGATCGATTCTTTACGCCATCAAAATATAGTAAGACTAGGTGACATGCAATGAAGCTACAGTACAGGGTAACCTATTTAAGATTAATAAGAGAAAATATTTTTTCACTCAACGTGTAATCAAAATCTGGAATTTGTTACCGGAGGATGTAGTAAAAGCTGTTAGTGTAGCTGAGTTTAAAAAAGTTTTGGACAAGTTCCTGGAGGAAATGTCCATAAACCATTATTAAAGGGGACCCAAGATATCAACTGCTTGCCCCAATACAAGCATTATGGAACCTGTGTCTTTTGGGGAAACTGCTAGGTACCTGTGACCTAGATTGGCCACTTTTGGAAACAGGATACTGGGTTTGATGGACCTTATTCTGACACAGTATGGCATATCTTATGTTCTCATATCAAATATAGAAAACCAATGGTGGTATGGAGATTGAGTTCAATGTCCAGCGCTGACAAGTTCAATACAGACCCAGCAGGAACCCATTGGGCAGTTTGACTAGAGGAGAGCAGCTGTGAAGAGCTATCCTCATAAGGGTTAAACTTGACTAAGTGATTGTTACAGCTGAATTGACTAAGGGCCATGCTAAAGGGCCCTCTAGCGAGGCCCTCAGGTGCGGACCCACCAGGCATAGGCGTGCCTAATGGCATACTATTGTTTAAATGTCCGAGGCTATCAGTGGAGCAGTGAAGGAAACAGCACCCTACTCCCTGTGGTCCTAGTTACCAGATGGACCACAATTCCTGTGGAAGGTGGATTGGCCTTGAGAGATACTTTGCACTGAAAGGTGGATATGTGTTGAAGAACTATTTTGCTGCGGTGGCTGCTATTCTTCACTTGGCAGAATGTGTGCAGACCTGATGTTTTGAGCCTTGCCCCAGTGGATTCAGTCTCTTCTGCTGGATGATTCTACCCCTTTTTTGAGCTAGCTATGGCTTTGCTTTCTGATGCCATATACAAACTGGTACATCTAGTGGCCAGGGATTGTGCCCTGTTGATGGTTACATGGCATTGGCTTGGCTTTGACATCAGGCAATGGACTCCTCTTCCAAAGCCCTGTTGCCCATCTGGCCTTAGAAGGGCCCTTCTGTTGCATCCAGTTGGGAGAAGCCGGTAAAGGACCTGGGCAAGGCAACATTTTTCATCTCCTGGAGGAACAGGTGGAGACTGTTGGAAAAGGAGCTCCTGCTTGTAACAATGGCCCCTTGAACCTGTCCGGCAACAAATTGGAGTGAAGAGGACCTCAAGGGAGTCAACAAGCTCTTACGCATCCTACGCTTCAAGATGGAAACCTTGCATTCCGTGATTCAAGCAGTGTGCCGAGAAGAATTCTTGGCTTCTTTGGATTTGGCAGAGGTGTATTTTCATATCCAAATCCAGGTGGATCAGCAAAATTATCTACATTTTGCTGTGCTTGGCTCTCACTGTCAGTTCACTGCCCTCCCTTTTGGGCTATCCACTGCCCCAAGGACATTCTCCAAGGTCATGGTGGTGGCAGCAGCTGCAGTGTTGAGGGATCTGTGTCTGTCCATATCTGGACCACTGGCTTCTTCGGGCCCGTTCCCTTTCAGAAGCATCTCAGGTGGCATCCTGAATGGTGTCCTTTTTGGAAAGCCTCGACATGGTGAACTTTCAGGGAAAGAGTCAGCTGTTGCCTTCCCACTCCCTGGAGTTCCTGGGGGCACATTTTGACTCTTGAGTGGGCAGTTTTTCCTGCCAGAGGACAAAGTCAAAAGACTGTTGGATTGCCTGGCTCAGATTGATGGTGGCAGCCTTAGAGATGATGCCGTGGGCACATGCTCATTTGTAGCCTCTCCAACAGTCCTTGTTGACACGATGGCCCCTGAATTCTCAGGAGTTTGAGCGCAGGCTCCCGCTCCTGATGATGGTGAAGGCCAGCCTGCGGTGGTGGCAGCAGCCCTGTCATCTGATAAAGGTCATCCACTGGACAATTTCTCCTGAATCCTGCTGACAACGGATGCCAGTCTCTTGGGCTAGGGAGCCCCATGCCAAGACCATACAGCCCAGGGCCATTGGAACCATAGAGCAGTGGTATGGTCCATCAAACACCTCGAAGCAAGGGCCATCAGGTTGGCTCTTCTGCATTTTCAGCCCCTGGTCGAGGGCTGCGCAATTCAAATGTTTTCAGACAATGCCTCAGTGGTGGCTTATGTCAATCAGCAAGACGGCATGAGGAGTGCCAGGGTAGCTCTAGAGATGGTTCTTCTGTTTGCCTGGGTGGAGAAGAACAGCCTTGTCAGCTCAGCACTTTGTCAAAGTGGACAATGTGGAAATGGACTTCCTCAGCCATCATTCTCTGTATCCTGGAGAGCGGGAGTTGAGTTAGGAAGCATTTCAGTTGATTCTGTGCCACTGGGGTTGCTCCAAATTGGATCTGATGGCGACCCACTCCAATGCCAGTTTGCTGCTTCTTCAGTCGCCACATGGAGATAGGGTCTGTGGGCATTAATGTCCTGACCCAGCCTGGCCAAGTCAGCACCTCCTGTACATGTTTCCTCCATGGCCTCTGATGGGGCATGTGATTTAGTGCATAG
This sequence comes from Ichthyophis bannanicus, assembly GCA_033557465.1. Classification (NCBI taxonomy): domain Eukaryota; kingdom Metazoa; phylum Chordata; class Amphibia; order Gymnophiona; family Ichthyophiidae; genus Ichthyophis; species Ichthyophis bannanicus. Next base: position 371,817,373 of record CM066031.1, read on the forward strand.
AACGTCACCTGGGCAGGATTGTTCTGATATCGCTGGCTTGGCCAAAGAGAACATGGTTCAAAGACCTGATGTGGCTCCTGCAGGCACCTCCTTTTCGGTTGCCTCCATCTCAGGGTCTGTTGTGGCAGGGACTGATCATCCTGCAGGACCCGGTTCCTTTTTCACTTGAAAAGAGATGACTAGCACGTAAAGGCTACTCTCCAGCAGGGTCTCTGTTCTGCTTGGAGTCCAGAGGTCTACCAAGTTAGCATACATTCAGATCTGGTGCCTCTTTGAGCACTGGTGCAGCACTCGGAAGGTGGCTCCTGAGGCTGCCAAGGTGCCATCTCTGTTGGCCTTCTATAGGATGGACTGGAAAAAGGCCTTTTCCCTAAGCTCTCTGAAAGTCCAGGCGGCAGCTTTGGCCTGTTTCCGAAGTCTGGTGGCTGGTAAGTCTCTAACTTTGCACCAGGACATCACATGCTTTCTCCAGGAGGTTTGACATCTGCGTCCTCCCCTCCAGTCTGTGATCCCTTCCTGGGATCTGTATCTAGTGATCAGGGCCCTGATGGAGTGCCCTTTGAGCCATTGAAGGGCATCTATATTAAAAGATTTGATGCTCGAGACAGTCTCCTTGGTTGCAGTTTGTTACACAAGGTGGATTTCCTTGCTGCAGGCTCTGTATTGCCGAGATACTTATCTGTCATTTTCAAAAGAAGCCGTTTCCATTCAGTCAGTGCCTTCCTTCTTGCCTAAGGTGCTTTCTCCCTTTCATGTGAGCAAAGAGGTCTGCCTGTCCTCTAAGGAAGGGTGTCAGGGGAAGGATAAGGATCTTTGCTTTGTGGATGTCCAGAGGGTGCTTTTCCAGTAATTGGAAGTTATGAATTCCTTTTGTAAGTTCGAACATCTTTTTGTGCTGTTTGCTGGCCCATGCAAGGGTGGCGCGGTGGCTGTGGATTTTAGGGCACTGGATTAAGGAGGCCTTTGCCTCAGCATATCTGTTACAGAACTGGCTGGTTTTGGAGGATTTGCGTGCCCATTCCACCTGAGCGCAGGCATCCTCGTGGGCGGAGCAAAGCTCAGTAGCTTCTGCTGACATTTGTCGGGCAGCGACATGAGCATCACTTTCCACCTTTGTCAAGCATTACCGCTTCGATGCCCACGCAAGGGCAGATATGGCCTTTGGCTCCAGAGTTGTGTGAATTGCTGTGTCTTCTTTCTGCTCAGTGGAGTTGTAGCTTTAGTGCATCCCACTTGTCTGGACTGGTGTATAAGGACCATATGGAAGGTGACATTATACTTACCAGTTAATGTCCTTTCCTTGAGTTCTGCTAGACCAGTCCAGGGCCCCTTCCTGGAACTGTATTGTTCTGTTCTTCTGCTGTGGTACTCTTGGGTCCGCTATGATTTTTATACTTGACTCTGCAGATTCATTGTCTACTGACAGCCTTATGTTTATGCTTTCCTGTACATAGTTCTCTACTGTTGATCACTGTGCTCAGGTTGAGATTATGTGAGGCTTGCCATGTTTCACCCATATGCTTTAGGATGAATATTGAAGGGATGTCTGGTGACTGAGGCGAATAGAGGCATGGGAGAGATGTCATTGAAACCTGGACTTTTCATCGGTTCTTTGTCTCCAGCTGTCTGGTGGTAGGGGTACACAAACCACTTGTTTGGACTGGTCTAGCAGGACTCAAGGAAAGGACATTAACTGGTAAGTAAAATGTCACCTTGTCGAACTGTTGGAATCTGCGGTTTATTTGTTGTATTCGAGTATCTTCAATTGGGTTTGGTTTATTTATTTATTTGCTTTTATGTGCCATGCTCTTTGGAATCAGTGTGGTTTACAAGGAACAAAAACAGTAAAACAGTTTACATTGAACAATTTAAATAGCACAGTTTACATTGAACTAATATAAGTAACAGTAAGTAACACGTAATTTAAATTGGATGTGAATACAAGGAAATGAATTTGGAATATGCAGAAAGTGGGATTAGCAGTGATCTGTACATAGTCCTTATTCAGCGTGGCTGGCCATAAACTAGTTGAAATACGTATGTCTTTAGGGTCTTCCTAAAGGCTGTAAGATCTGTGATGGCATGGATTGCTGGAGATAGGGCATTCCAGTGGGTTGGTGCATAGAGAGAAAAGGCACAATTTTTCGTAGATTGTGTGCATGACCTTATCGCTGAGGGTGTGACGAGTGAGTTCACCATGTACAGTATGATCTTCTGGTTCTGTTTTCAGGGGCACGGTGTATGAGGTTTGTGAGGGAGGTGGGGGATATTCCATGCAAAGACTTGAAGGTGAGCAACAGGACTTTGTATATCAGATGGGTTGCTATGGGGAGCCAATGTAGCTGGATCAAAAGAGGCGAAATGTGGTTGAATCTTGAGGCAGACAGGAGTGTTTGGGTGGCTGTATTCATGGCTAGTTGTAGTGGCTGAAGAGCGTTCTTTGGCAGGCCATGGTAGATTATGTTGGCATAGTCCAGGAGAGGAAAGATAAGGGCTTGGCATACTGATCGAAAGTCTGCAGGTTTGAGGACTGGGCGTAGATGTCAGAGGGTTCTTAGCTTATGATAGACAGCCTTCGTGACGGTTTGTATGTGGGCTTCCCAGTTTAGATGTTGGTCTAGGATGACTCCAAGGTATTGTACTTCTTGCTTGGCTGTGAGCACGACATCTTTCAGCCTGAGGGAGGTTGGTGGGGTGAAGGCTTGGTCTTTAAATATGAATAAAACGTCTGACTTTTTACTGTTAGCCATCAGATTTTGGGTGGTGAGCCAATCTGAGATAGCACTAAAGCATTTTATTTATTTATTTATTTAGCAAGCATTTGTAGCCCGCTCCTTCCAGCGATCAGAAGCGGGTAGGATTACTATTGTGAAACTGCCGAATCAAGGCAGGTACAAATTTTGTTTACATACAGATTGTCAGAAAAGCACATCATACAGAGTTAACACTTCTTAGCTATGGGGGAGTTCATTTACATATATACATAAATAAATACATATATACAGGATAAGCTTTTTGGCCACAGTGGTCAGGGGCTGCTCCATCTGTGGATTTAGTTCAGGTTGAAATGAGATTGGAAAATGTGCGTTTTGAGTTTCTTTCTGAAGTCTAGAAGGTCATTGCTAGCTCGTAGTTCTGGTGGGAGTTGGTTCCACAGTGTTGGTGCCACATATGAGAAAGCCCTGTGGCTGGTGTTAGCTTTGGCAGATCTTATATCTGTTGGAGTGTGAAGGATGTTGGAATTGTGGGTTCTTCTGTTTCGGGTAGGAGGTTGCGATCTTACTAGGTTGTTGAGGAAGGAAGGTGCTAAGTTGTGGATGAGTTTGAAGGTGGTTGTTAGTATTTTGTATTTTGTTCGAGCTGTTATGGGTAGCCAGTGTAATTGAATTAGCACTGGTGTGATGTGGTCACTTAGATTTTTCTTCATTATGACCCTGGCAGCTACATTTTGTGCCATTTGTAATATGTTTAGGGTTTTTTTTAGGTAAACCTTGTAGGATGGCGTTGCAGTAGTCAAAATGTGGCATGATGAGTGCTTGGGCCACTGTTCTGAAGTCTTGGGGATCAATAATATTCCGAATGGGTTGGAGCACTCTAAGCTTGTGGAAAACTGCTCTGTTGGTCTTTCGGAGGTGTTTTTCCATCTTTAGGTCACAGTCAAATGTGACTCCTAGATACTTTATTTCTTTTTTGTTTGGTAAGTGTTGTTACATAGTGTTATTGATGTGGGTGGGTCAAAATTCGGTTCTTTGGAGATATACATTACTTCGGTTTTTTTGTGATTAATTGACATACTACTTTGTTGCAACCAGTCTTGCATCTCTCTGATACATGTCTCTAGTGGGTTGTAGTCAGGGTTTTTAGTGTCTAGTTGTGAGTATAGCATGATATCATCGGCATAGATGTGGTAATTAATTTCGTGTCGTGAGAAAATTTTGCATAGTGGCTGCATATATATGTTAAACAGAAGTGCTGAGAGAGCAGAGCCTTGGGGGATTCCCTGCATTTGGGAGAAAGATTCTGCTTTTTCTCCGTTGAATTGAACCTGTTGTGTTCGATTTGAGATGTAGGATGAGAACCATTTTAGTGGTGTTCCTGTTATTCCTATTGATTTTATCCTATTTATGAGGGTCCCATGATTGACTGTATCAAAAGCAGCAGAGATGTCAATGAATACAAGAATGTACATTTTCTTTTTGTTTTCAAGGCCCTTTAGGAGGTTGTTAAGTAGGACTAGTAACAGGGTTTCAACTCCATGATGTTGCCTGAAGCCATATTGCTGGTCATCAAGAGGAGCATTGTCAGTCAGATGGTCTTGGAGCTGTAGAAGGACTGTTTTTTCTATGATCTTTGCCAGGAATGAGATACTTGATATGGGACGGTAGGACGCTGGGTCTTCTCCGTTGAGTGTAATGTTTTTTAGGATCGGTCTAATGACTGATTTCTTTAATTCTGAGGGCATGATTCCTTGTTGTAGGGATAGGTTAACTATGTGTGCTATGTGAGGTGCTATGTCTTGTTTCACTGCCTTGATCCAGGATGCAGGACAGGGGTCTAGTGGGGAGGTGGTGCTTTTTAGGCTTGTGACAATGGTTGTGATTTGCTGGGTTCCTATTTTGTGGAAGTGCTCCCATAACTGGTTTTGCGTCGTGTTATTCTCACTTCTGATTTGTGGTGTTGGTGGGGGGGGGGGGGGGGGTGTAGGACTAGGGGCCGTAAGTTTGGTCGCGTAGTGGTTTGCCAGTGTTTGGACCTTGATGGAGTTGTTGAGGTTGGCATTTTGGTCGGTTTTGGTTAGTGATTTGACTAGTTCAAATAACTCTCGCGGGCGATTGATCGCCTTGTTTAGGATGTTGGTGTGATGTAATTTTTTTGCATTGTTCACGTCGTCTTTGTACTTTGCGAGATGGGCCATGTATTTAGTTTTGAGATCGGAGGATTTGGTTTATCTCCATTTTCTCTCTATTTTACGGAGCTCCCTTTTTGATTAGAGTTCCTGTGTACCAGGGTTCCGAGTTGATCTTATGTGGGTTTGTTGTGTGTTTCAATGTTGGGTTAGATGTATTTTGGATGTGTGTGTTCCATCTGTTAGTTCGTCGAGGTCTGTGGAATCTAGGTTTATGTGGGATGCAATGGTGCTTATGAGGTGTTCCTCGTTGAGTTTGCTGAATTTCCTAATGGGGTTGGTCATTCTCATCTCCTTTGAGTTTTTGGGTTGGCACTGTAGTTTAAGTTTACAGTTGATTTGGTGGTGGTCTGACCATGGTACTTGAGTTATGTTTATTATAGGTGGTTCATTGCTTTGTTGTGGATTTCTGGGTATGAAAATCATATCTAGGATGTTGCCTCTATCGTGTGTGGGGTTGCTTACTATTTGTTGGAAACCCAATTGGTCGATGGCTTCATAGAAGGAGTCCGTGTGGGACGGAGGAATTGATGCTAGGTTCAAATCTCCGAGGATGATTTGGAATTTTTTGCTTTGTGTGGATGTGATGGTTTCTAGTGCTGTGGCTAGTGTTTCGTGCTGTGGTGAGGGAGGTCGATAGATTAGGCAGATGGATAATGCCATGCTCTCGACTTTGAGTAGGTCAAGATCGGGATTTGTGACCGTAGATGTGGTTGTGAGTTGAAGGCTGGTTTTGGCTGCTATAAGGACTCCGCCTCCTCTTCTGTTGATGCGTGGGCAGTTGTATAGTTGGTATCCGGGCTTCTGTATTTGGTTCATTGTTGCAGGGTCTGAGTCAGTGAGCCATGTTTCTGTTATGCATAGGGTATCTGGTTGTTCGTCAGTTAGAATGTTGTGGATAATATGTGTTTTATTCCTTATTGACCTAGCATTAATAAGGATAATGTTACATGTGTGATGTTCTGGGTGTGTTGTTCGTGTGAGTTGTATTTGGGATCCAATAGTGTTCTTTGCTTTGGTTTTAGGGTGTTTTTGTGATCTATTTCCTTTGATATGGGTGTGTCGTTGGGGTAATTTGCTTGGCGTTTGTGTGGTGGTGATAGGATTTAAGTTGTATTGATGCAGGATGGGTAATGGTGGGGGGGGGGGGTGGAGAAGGTAGATTGGTGTATCTAGTAGAGGAATGCAGTATTGTGAGTGTGGGATGGTTCTAGATGAGGATGTCAGTATACACATGCACAAAATCAGAAAAGTGTGAGCAGGCTTCATTTTATGTCTGCCAGAAATACTTGGGTTTTTGGATTCGTGTGGCGCAGTGTGGGGTATAATCAAGGCAGCTGGCCTAGAGATGAGTTAGTGTAGGCCGGCAAGATAGTTGTTGGGTACCAACAGTTTAGCAGGGATAGATGGGTTGGGGTACAGTGTTTCTTATTACTTTAAACAAAATAGGGATACAGTCCTAACGTTCCTTATCACTCAGTATAAACAGATACAGTATTGTGCGATACAGTCCTATCGTTACTTCTCACTCAGTATAAACAGATACAGTATTGTGCGATTCAGTCTTAAGGTTAGTGCAAGAAGGTTATTGGGTTACTGCATTGAAATGTAACAACTTGCTGGTTAGAGACACTTTGTTTCATTTAGCTCTAAATAAACAGTAGTAGCCTTTATAGTTGGTAGGGGTTTACAATGTAACAGCTGGCTTGAGGGGAACAAGGCTTGTGACAGTGGGGAATTTAACACATTATATATACAGTGGTATGTTGGCTCCTACTTGGGGGGGGTTAGGCCAGGGTTGCACAGTGGTCTTTTGCGTCAGGAGGTAGATAAGTCCAGTAATTGTTTTACCTGGGTGATATCGTTGTAGTTGAAAGCTCTTGATATCAATTTTGGTCCAGCTATGTGAAACTCGTGGAGCGTGGTGGTCGGGACGGCGAGCTCAGACCCTGCCTGGGGAGCTCAAGCCGTCAGTCATTTGATTGTTGCACTTTCGCTTTCTGGACGTTATCGGAGTTTTGGTCATGTGAGTCAGGCTTCTTGATACTTGCAGCCTTGTCGCGGTTGAGAGGGTGATGTTTCAATCGCGCCTAAGCTCCACCGCCTAAGGGCCACCGCCAAAGGGCCCTCTGGCGAGGCCCTCAGGCGCGGGCCCGCCAGGCGCGGGCATGCCCTGTAGGGACGCCGCTTTTATGCGGTTCTGCCTGCGTGCGTGTGAGCCTCCCACTGCCCGGATTGGGCAGGAGTGTGTGGAGGGAAGGCTCCCACTGCCCGGATTGGGCAGGAGTGTGTGGAGGGAAGGCCCCCACTGCCCGGATTGGGCAGGAGTGTGTGGAGGGAAGGCTCCCACTGCCCGGATTGGGCAGGAGTGTGTGGAGGGAAGGCTCCCACTGCCCGGATTGGGCAGGAGTGTCTGGAGGGAAGGCCCCCACTGCCCGGATTGGGCAGGAGTGTGCGGAGGGAAGGCTCCCACTGCCCGGATAGGGCAGGAGTGTGTGGAGGGAAGGCTCCCACTGCCCGGATTGGGCAGGAGTGTGTGGAGGGAAGGCCCCCACTGCCCGGATTGGGCAGGAGTGTGTGGAGGGAAGGCCCCCACTGCCCGGATTGGGCAGGAGTGTGTGGAGGGAAGGCTCCCACTGCCCGGATAGGGCAGGAGTGTGTGGAGGGAAGGCTCCCACTGCCCGGATAGGGCAGGAGTGTGTGGAGGGAAGGCTCCCACTGCCCGGATAGGGCAGGAGTGTGTGGAGGAAAGGCTCCCACTGTCCGGATAGGGCAGGAGCTTCACCAAGGCGGTTGGAGGGCTGGCGGCGCTCAGCTGTTTCCCCGAAGTAGGGACGCGGCTTTTATGCGGTTCTGCCTGCGTGCGTGTGAGCCTCCCACTGCCCGGATTGGGCAGGAGTGTGTGGAGGGAAGGCCCCCACTGCCCGGATTGGGCAGGAGTGTGTGGAGGGAAGGCTCCCACTGCCCGGACTGGGCAGGAGTGTGTGGAGGGAAGGCCCCCACTGCCCGGATTGGGCAGGAGTGTGTGGAGGGAAGGCTCCCACTGCCCGGATTGGGCAGGAGTGTGTGGAGGGAAGGCTCCCACTGCCCGGATTGGGCAGGAGTGTGTGGAGGGAAGGCTCCCACTGCCCGGATTGGGCAGGAGTGTGTGGAGGGAAGGCTCCCACTGCCCGGATTGGGCAGGAGTGTGTGGAGGGAAGGCTCCCACTGCCGTGATTGGGCAGGAGTGTGTGGAGGGAAGGCTCCCACTGCCCGGATTGGGCAGGAGTGTGTGGAGGGAAGGCTCCCACTGCCCGGATTGGGCAGGTGTGTGTGGAGGGAAGGCACCCACTGCCCGGATTGGGCAGGAGTGTGTGGAGGGAAGGCCCCCACTGCCCGGATTGGGCAGGAGTGTGTGGAGGGAAGGCTCCCACTGCCCGGATAGGGCAGGAGTGTGTGGAGGGAAGGCTCCCACTGCCCGGATAGAGGAAAAATTGGGGTTGTCTATTGAGAAAGGAGCATAGAGTAGGACATCGTCAGCATAGATGTGGTAATAAACGTTGAATGAGTGTATAATGGCGTAGATAGGTTGAATATAAATGTTGAAGAGTAGGGAGGAAAGGGATGAGCCTTGTGGGACTCCTTGCTTTTGCTGGAATGGTTTGGATGCCTGGGATCCTATGCGGACTTGTTGCTGGTGATTGGACAGGTATGATTTGAACCAGTTGAGGGCTTGGTTCCTTATGCCCTTTTGATGGAGGCGGGTAAGTAGGAGATTGTGGTTGACTATATCGAATGCAGAGGCAATGTCCATGAATATTAGGATGAATCCTTGTTTTTTCTTGTTTAGGCCTGTGTGGAGTCTATCTAAGAGAGTCGTCAATAGGGTTTCCACTCCATGTTGTTGGCGGAACCCATGTTGCTGAGGGTCCAGAGGTGCGTAGGTGTCATTGTCACTCTGGATTTGTTGGTGGATAATCTTTTCTAGTATTTATGTAGTAGGTTGAGTGTGATGATGTAATGGTTTGACCATGGGACTGGGGAGGCATGAAAGAAGATTGTTTAAGTTGTGTGGTTTCCCTCTGAATCATCTCTCTTCCCTTCAGTTTGTTCAAAACTCAGCTGCATGGCTTATCTTCTTCCAGTGTCACTATACTCATGTAACCTGTCATCTCAATTCACTTCACTAGCTCCCTATCCATTTCTGCATCCAGTTTAAACTTCTCCTACTCACATACAAGTGCATTCATTATGTGGCTCCTCACTACCCTTCCTCTCTTGTCTGTCTACACCCCTCTTTGGGAACTCCATTCCTCTTGCAGATCTCTTTTATCTGTGCCCTTCTCTGCCACTGCCATCTCCATACTTCGTTCATTCTACCGCACTGCTCCATATGCCTGGAACAAACTACGTGACTCAATGCGTCGGGCTCCTTCTCTAGCCATATTCAAATCCAGGCTAAACACCCACCTCTTTGAGGATACTTTTGGATCCTGATATTCCTCACTTCCTTGTCCACTACTTATGTGTATCTTACTATACTCTGTCCCCAGTTTTGCAATGTTTTTTCATCTTTATTAAATTGTAAGCTCTGATGAGCAGGACTGTGTCTTACATCTATATGTACAGCACTGTGTACACCTTGTAACGCTTTTACAAATGATTAGTAGTAGTAGTAGTTCCATGGGAGCGAAAATAACATCTAGCATAACTCTCTTTTCATGGATGGATGTGTTGATTATCTGTATGTAATCAAGTGATTCTGTGGCATCTAGGAAAGACTTGTCTTGTTTTAGGGGGAGGAAGGGGAGGTTGAAGTTACCATGAGCCAGAGGTGCTTGTGTTGAGTTGAGTGTTCACACATTGCTTCAAGAATTGTTGGCAGGTCATTGGTGTTGGTTAATGGTGATTTGTAGATTAGACATATTGTTTGGGATTTGTTTAATATTGCGGTTATGTCAAGGCCCTCTTTGCTGCTAGCCTTAATATATTTGAAGTTTGGGTTCCTTTTTGCTAAGATGAAGACCCATCCACCTTTGAGGTCAGCTCTTGGGCAATTGAAAAGGTTGTAGTTTGTTAGCTGTAGTTGGTTTGTTAGTACCCTGTCAGTATCAGTGAGTCATGATTCAGTTACACATAGGATGTCAGTGTTGTGTAGCCTGATGTAGTCTGTTAATATGGGTATTTTGTTACGAGCAGAATGAGCATTAATGAGTCTGCATTTTGAGCTGTACACATGTAATTGTGCTCATCTGTGATTTATGGGTGGGTGGAGGTGTATTTGGATTAGCGAGCTTGGTCCTCTGTTGCATGCTTTATAGAATAGATACCATGTATTGATGTGATTGTTTAGTCCATGAACTTGTATGATAGGCATTTGACTGGATTGTGTTAAGAACACGTCAGTGTGTGTGAAGAGTGAAAGGATGCTTACAGATAGGCAAATGCTAAATATGATGTAGAACATGTTGATTTTCTTGGGAGGGTTTTATGAACTATACTCATTGTGTTCTGTTGTCTGTGGATAGCAGTGGTGAAGTGGATGCTTTGCTGGCTTTACTGGGTAGGACCATGCTAAGGGCCCTTTGGCATGTCTCTTATGTGAAGGTTGCCTAGGATACGTAGCTTCCCTCTCTGCTGGGGCCGGGTGGCATTGATCTCATGTTCGGGGGCGGAGCTTACTACCACACCGGAGTGCCTGTCTGGAAGCTTGATGGATGGAGTGATCCGGGTGCCGGTTAAGCCTGGGGGCTGATAGTGGAGCGATTCTGTGTACCAAGGCCCAGGTAGAGGTGACTGTGGGTGCCGTTTAGAGCAAGGGCCACCTGAATATCCCTGGGTAGCACTGCTGCATGCCCTGCTAGCTTTAGAGTTGGTTAAGGAGCTGAGCTACAGAATATAATTATTTTGCTGTTTGAATTGGGTTTAAAAGTAAGCACACATTCTGTCACTCCTCCAAATCCCATGTCTACAAACAATTAACTAATAGTTGTACATGCCTCAGAGAAAATATAAATGCTACCAGGGAAATTGTTTTAACTATATGCTCTTTCCAATACACAACAGACAGTACATTTATAATTTTTAGAATTGCCCACACCATGTCCAGAACATTCCCCCTGCAAATCTGTTCATGCTGGATGCATACGAATATAAGTAGTGATATTTCTAAAATTGTTACCTATATATGTTTGCCTATTTACACGTGTAAATGGTATTTCTGTGGGATCAAGCAGGAAGTCAGTGCTCACATCCGGGTGACGTCTGCGCTGATGGAGCCCATGCGGAATCATCTCCTCAGCTTTCAAAGAAAGCCTTTGGGAGATGCACTATGAATGCATGGTCCACTTCCCGCCGAAGGGTGCCATCTTGCCTCAATCTCCTTTTTTCCGCGGAGCCCTTTGGATGCTGTCCAATTTCCTGTGGAAAAAGTCTGATTTTATTCTCAAGTTTTGTCTGGTTTGTGTACCAGTTCCTTTCCGCCCCTGAGCCAGCTTGCCTTGGCGCACCTCCTTTGGTCTGTTTGTTTATATTTTTCCTTAGTTTTTCATTGAGGTTCCCTCGACCGGCATTTGGACCCTTTTTCAGCCGAAAGCCTCGGACCCCCTTTTTTTGATGGCCTTCAATGGCTTCAAAATGTTTGACCGGTGTGGCAAAATGATGTCACTCTGCCTTGGTCTAGAGCACAATGACTCCAACTGCGAGCTCTGCAGAGCCGCCATCAGCAGCAGGAAAGGTTGGCAGCCCTAGAGAGCAGTATATCTGCCTTAGTGGCCATGCAGCTGGTGTTTATATCCGGTTCGTCCGGTTCATCCGCCCCAATGATGGGACCCTCAACATCGAGGGCTTTGCCGGACGTCGAACCAGTCCTCAAGTGCCATTGCCTCAAGAGAACCTCCGGCTCCAGCCAAGGCACTGGTCCCATTCCTCGGGAAACCCGGTCCTCCCCAGCGATCCTCCAGAGGTTATTCACCGCAAAGAGTGGTCCTCGACTGAGATGATTGTGCAGCATCAGAGTCATACTCGAACTTCGAGTCCAAATGGGAGACCAAGGACAAAGAATTCCTGGACACGAGGCATCACTGAGATGTGCCCTCGGACCCGTCTCCCCCAGCAACCCAACACCATTCCCCTCCCAAGGGCATGGCATTCCTCGATTTTGTGAAGGATATGGCCAAAGCTCTTGCTATCGAGACCAAAGCCGATTAGGACCCACAAACTGAGGAATTGGAGATCCTTGAACATGAGGCACCCCCAAAGGAAACCCTTATTTTTCCAGTGCCCCCGATCCTTCACTGCCTCCTCTTACGCATGTGGGAAACACCAGCATCAGTACCAAGTATTAGCAGGTGCCATGACGCCATTTACCAAGTACGCTGAAGCCCATCTTCCCCACAACTCCATGGTCATGGACTCAGCCATGCGTGGGCTCAAGAGCCAAAAAAACCATTCATCAGTGCCACCCAGCAGGGAGGCCTGAACCCTCTATGCCCTCGGCCAGAAAGCCTTCCAGGGCTCAATGCTCACATGCTGAATTCAGTCCTATCAGCTCTACATTGGCATGTACCTGAAGGAAATGTCGAAGGAGCTTGGGGGGATTCTCGGCAGGCCTTGAGGGCAAACTCCTGCAGAGGTTCAAGTCTCTAATCTTGGCAGTAAAAGAATGCTCCAATTTTCTGTCCCCAACAGTCTATGTTGGCTTTGAGTCATCGGCGAGGGTGTCAGCCGCTGGTATCAGGGCACGATGCCAACTTGGAGCAATAGGTACAGGGCAAACTAATCGATGTCCCCTGGATAGGTGAAAATCTATTCGGGAATCTCATGCTGGATAAAGCAGCAGAGATAGAGACCGAGTATGTCACGAGAACCAGGCTCTTGAAGAAGACCTCGGTGCAACCCCACAAGAAAACCCTGGAGAAAAAGCCCTTCTTCCCGAGGAAGAAAGGGGGCTTTGGTAGCACTCCGCACTTCCAGGCTTTCTCAGCTCCTCAACAACAGAAGGGCCAGGGACATGGTCACAGAAAACAAAAAGCCCCGAAGTCCCAGGCACCAGCTCAGGCCCAGCCTGGGGGACGCTTTGGACTGCCTGGGTGCAACCTCCACGCCCCCAGGCGGTCCTCTGCGGCCCACAGGGGGGCGCCTAGTCCTGTTTGCCCACAAGTGGACAGCAATCATCACCTATACCTGGGTGTTACAAGTGGTCAAGGAGGGTTATGTTCTCCACCTACATCAGCTACCACCTTCATACTTCCCGGGAGAACCCACCAGGCCTCTCCTCCACCAAACCCTGCTCCTCACCGAGCTAGCAGGACTACTCTGGGACAGAGCAGTAGAGCCAGTCAGCGAGCTCCAGGCTCTGATGGCAGAGCCCACTTACATGAGGTTCTATAAGAACAGGGTGGTGCTCCGCACCCACCCCAAGTTTCTGCCAAAGGTGGTGTCCCCATTCCACCTCAATCAGGAGGTGGTGCTCCTCACCTTCTTTCCCAGGCCTTATGCCAGTAGGGTGGAGACCGTTCTCCATACTCTGGATTGCAAGAGAGCCCTGTCATTCTACCTGCAACGGACTCGGCCACTGCAAAGCTCAACAGCTTTTCGTATCCTATGACCCCAGCTGTCTGGGGCTCCCAGTGACTAAGCAAATTCTATCAACTTGGGTGGCAGACTGCATAACCCTTGCCTACAAGCAAGCGGGGATCCCACTGGATCAGAGAGTTATGGTGCACTGCATCAGGACCATGGCTACATCCGTGGCCAATCTGCATTCTGTCCCCATGATGGAAATTTTCCAGGTCGCCACCTGGTCTTCGGTCTATACCTTTCCAGCTCACTACTGCCTGGAGAGGGAGTCCCAACAGGACAGCGCCTTCGGCCAGGCTGTACTCTGTCATTCTTTTGGGGTGTAGGCAACTCCTGCCCTCTGACCCTTCTGGGTTCAGGCTACCAGAGTGCTGGTTTTCACTGGACACTTGGTTCTTGCGAGAGTCCCTCTTGGGATTCAACTGCTGCTGATCATGGTTCACTTTTTCAGTTTGCCGTGGCATTTTCTATAGGTTTCAGTAGCCCGTAGCTGGAGAGTACCATATGTGAGGACTGACTTCCTGCTTGTTCCCGGAGAAAGAGTAATTGTTCACCTGTAACTGATGTTCTCCGGGTATAGCAGGAATCAATCCTCACAACCCTCCCTCCTCCTCTTGGAGTTGCTTCTTTAACACACTGATTTAAAATAGCGTGGTATATAAAACCAAATAAATAAAATAAATAAATAAAATCTTTTACTTTTGCCGTTTTAGCTATGTCATTGACAGAAGGCAAGATGGCACCCTCGGGCGGGAAGTGGACCATGCATGCATGGTGCATCGCTCAAAGGCTTTCTTTGAAAGCTGGGGAGATGCTTCCACACAGGTTCCGTTGGAGAACACCTGTTACAGGTGAGTAATTATGCTTTCTCACATGTGTAAACTTTCTAAAACTGATTTCTAAGTCTCCTAAGTTAGATGCTTAATGCTGAATATTGATGCTAAGCACCTGACTTGATCACAGTCCTCACTCCTGTAGCTGCCTACTTTTTAAGACCTTAAATATCGGAGCCTAGTAGAACTAGGGGTCTAATTTAGGCACTAAAGTTTAGGGAATTTTTAAAGGGGCCAATTTAAGAATTTGTATGTTTACTAAACTGCGCTACCTGTTAATGTGGCAGATAACATGTGTATCCAGTCATGTTAACAGCACAGGACAAATGCAGAAGTGCAGAAAATTGCTGTGCTATATGAACAAAATGCATTAACTGCTAGAGTGGGTGGGAAATGGGCAGAGAGTGAGCATGCCTGCTATGCGCATTTACCGTGGTGTCAACAACATGTGACAACCGTCAAAGTTGCAGACAGCGCAGGTACAGATTAAATCACCTGAATGGGTGGTGTTATGTTCATCCTCAGAGCTGCTGGGTTATACCCTCTGCAATTTTGGTTTGTAATCTGCTGAAGAAATGCTGTGCACATCCCCATCAGTGCACCACGTTTACAGCTAATGTGTTGCTGTTTGCAGCACAAATGCACTTTAGTGAACATACCACAGTCTCAAAGCCTAGGCATTTAAACCCTTTGAAAATCAACTTCTAGGTGCATAGCATGTTTTTTAGTATGCATAATCACCTATATTTTGAAAACATTACTTTCATCTGATTTATATAACTGGTATTATTGTAGTTAATACTGTATTGTAATGCTCTACTGATTGATTTGTTAATTGAATGTATTTTATATGTAGCCAACCTACAGGCTTGCCATTAAAACAGAGAGAATGATTGAAGATATTGTGAAAAATCTCACTAGTGAAAATGAAGAACTTCAGATGCATTGTGCCAGTGCAATTTTTAAGGTAAAAATGGAATGATAAGTCTTAGAGTAATACATGTTCATTCTTTCTGCACGTTATACTTTGCATTCAGTTTTGTCAGACTTATTATCCTAATCCTCACAGCAGATGTTGTTACATACAGTATTCTATCACCTTCTGACCTAAGATTGATTAATACGAGGAAACTGGCCTTTAGTTATTATGGGCCACATTTGTGGAAATTGTCCCATAGGATAGTAAAAGTGAGGATAATTATTTGAGATACTGAAAGTTGTTCAAAACAGATTGAGGAATATTAATTTAGTACTATTTGATTTATAGATTACAGAGATAATATATGATAGGATTGGTATTTTATTGTAAATTATTTTATTTTTATCTTGTTAATTTGTATTGTTCTTTATAAATAATTTATTGCTTAATTATGTTTTTAAACATATCTGCCTTGATACATTAAAACTACCGGACGAGCATGAAAGTATCATATATCTAGTGCACACTGTTTATCTGAACATCTATTAACCAGAAACTCGAATTAACTAGAAACACCCCCCCCTCCCCCACTATTCCATATTGTCCTGCTAGACCTGTCCAGACAGCTTTCTCTGTCTCCCCTACCAGTAGATGGAGATGGAGACAGAGAAAGCTTCCAGAGGCATCTTATGACATCCATCTTGCCATTAATACCCTGTGCCTCTAGGGGCATAAACCAGTAATTCTCAGTCTACAGCAGATGGTGGATGCACGTTTTTCAGCTCTGTAAAAACAAAGATGATTGATGAAGGAGAGATTGCTCATGAATGAAAAACAATCACCCTTGCTGGTGACTTTCTCACTGGAGTGTGATGCAGGAGGCTCCACTGGAGACACCCTTAAAACTGGTGCTGTTTTCAGATGCCATAAGGTAGGAGGGGATTGTTTGGCTCTTCATCCTTATCTTGTTAAGGGCCTGTTGAAAAGGAAGTTTGAAAAGGATTCTTCAGCCTCGCACAAACTCAGTGACCCCTCCCTCCTCCTTCCCCTTTCTCTCACACGAAGATTTGCTCTTCAGAGGAATGTGACTCCAGGTCTAGTGACAGGGAAGAAGCACTGAGTCCAGCATGGTTTTTCCTGCCTTGGTGCTCCCCAGAGGTGAGTACCAAAACTAAGTCTCTGTCTATCTCACTTGTTTGTGGGCGCTCCCGACCTTGTCTGTTGGTGGTTCGTGAGTCAGGTTGGGTCGCTCAGGGCATCCACTGAATCAGCACTGATGTTTCCCACCTTGTCCAACTGTTTGTGCACATAGGTTGTGATTCCCACGCTTTGCCGTGCCTCCTCTGTGTCTTTCCTGGTGCACACCGGTAGCATGCGTTTACTTGTCTGTGTGGCCCTGGTGCACAGTTACTGCCCACATAGCTCTTACATACATGGTCCATGTCAGTGTAGTGCTAGGGCACACTGTTACTGTTACACAACCTTAGCATGTGGCAAACCATGCCATAACACACCTTAAGACTAGGTTGCCCAGCTGCCTGTTGCAAAGGAAAGCCATATGCCAGCTTCTAAGAAGCACTGCCTGGTTTGCAGAAAGAGGAGAAACTCATCGCAGGATTCTGGTATCTGCCCTGCTTCCATGCAAGCTTCAGATGCACCCTTGGAGGGTCCGTCTCTCCCTTCGCAATGGGGAGACATGGGTGCCCTGTTCTTATTGTTTTCACTACAGGTGGCAGCGGATGATGCTACTAGAAAGGAATGGTCAACATGCCTTGAGTTCCAGTGCTCAGTTCTCATAAGGGTTTGACAGCTGCAGTTTGCCCCTGAGTATGGGGCCATATGCCTAGAGGGGGCTCCCAGTTCCCAGGTTATCTTCCCTGGAATATTTTTCATTTCTGCATCAAGCTTGGTCTTTCTAGCATGGCAGTTTGGACTCTGGATCCTTCAGGTCCTGTTGCTCTCTTTCTGCTTACTTGGAAGAAGAACAACTGGTGAGTCACATCTCAACTCAGACGCTGCCTTCTAAGCACTCTCTGAGAAGGTTGGAGTCTGAAGATTCGGATCAACTGTCCTTTGGCCAAGACCTGGAATCCAGTCCCAATACCTCAGGCAATGAGTCCAATCTGGAGAACAAGATGACTTCTTCAGAAGATTAGAATGAATTTGGTATTGTCTGTCTGTTTAAGATGGATGAACTACCGGCTCTGATTGCTGAAGTGTCGTCTGCTCTGCATTTAACTGACTCTCCAGTAGCATATCAAAGGCCACAGATCCACCCTCTCCTGCAAAGGATTTGGAAATCTATGACAGCTTTTCTATTTTTTGGAGTTATCAAAAGCATTATTCACTCAGAGTGGGGCTTGCCTGACTCCTCAGTGAAAGGGCTGAAAGTTTTCAGGAGGCTTTATGCTTTGCCACAGGAGGACTGCACCACACGGTTCAGCACACCGAGATTGGATGCACATGTTATAGCAGTCACAAAGCGGACCACTATCCCGGTGGAAGATGTAACAGCCCTGAAGGACAAGGTGGACTCTCTTCTAAGGAATCAGTTCACAGCTTCTGCTGTTATCCTTCAGTTGGCAGTGTGTGTGGGCTGACAACTCGAGCTCTGCTCCAGTGGATTCAATCTCTCATGCCAGAGGATAATATACCCCTTGTGGAGTCAGCAGCAGCCTTTCTGTCAGGCACTATGTATGATCTTATCTGCTTAAGGATTTGGGTGAGTCCAAACCTCATCGCCTCCCAGAAGATAGGCCAAAGAGGCCAGGGAGGTGTACATCCTCCTCCTCAATGTATACCCGTGTTCCTCGTTCCTGCTACTTGGACTTCTGGGGCCCCCTGGATTCCCATAGATATGGCCCCGGAAAGCCCTCCTCCTCCTCCTCTTCTGTTTTTGACCCTGGTCTCAGTCCTTTCATGGAGCTCACGGGTGCCAGGATTCTACCACCTCCAGAAGTGCCTTTTCCCATCCAGTGCAAAGACGGATTGGGGGTCCATTCTGGGACACCCCCGGTGGGTGGCAGACTGCACCATTTCTACCAGGAATGGGCCCGAGTAAACACCATTCAGCATTGCTATGTTCTGGAATGCAGACCGCCTATTCTGGACACCTTTCTTATTTCCACATGTGATTCTTCAACCAAGAGAACCGCCATTCAAATTATGCTGGACAGGTTGCTGTGACTGCAAGTGGAGGTCTCAGTCCCCCGAGCTGAGTGGAGCAAGGGCCAGTACTCCATCTACTTTGTGGTTCCAAAGAAAAATGGCTCCTTTCAGCTAATCCTCGATCTCAAGGGAGTCAATGCTCACCTGCCCACCCTTCACTTCTGTATGGAGATCCTGCAGTCAGTGATCCAGGCAGTACACCATGGGGTGTTCCTTGTGCCGCTGGATTTAGCTGAGGCTTATTTCCACATCTCTATCTGGGAGGATCAACAATGTTTTCTCTGTTTTGCTGTGCTTTGCTCTCATTTTCAGTTTGCCACTTTCTCCTTGGCCTCTCCTTTGGTCCAAGCACTTTTTCAAAAGACATGGTGGTGGCGGCCACTATGATAAGGCACCAGGGGATCTGTTTTTACTTATATATGGATGATTGACTCATCTGGGCCAGGTTTTGACCTGGGTGGTGGTGTTTCTGGAGAATCTCAGCAGGTTGATCAGTTGAGAAAATAGCCAGTTGGAGCTTTCCTAACCACTGGAATACCTGGTAGCTCATTTCAGCACTCAGGTTGGCATAGTCTTCTTGCCTGAGGAGAGAGTGGAAAAGTTGTTGGCCCAGCTGGCAACCTTCCGATCTCAGCAGGCTCGCAGAGATTGGGATTACCTACAGCTTCTTGGCTTGATGGCAGTGACGATCAAAATGGTTCCTTGAGCGCAAGCTCATATTTGAACTTTTCTTTGGGTACATCAACGCCATTTTAAGCCTTAAATCACCCACTTTGTCTATTGACACTATGGAGAAACCAGCTAGCGGTTTTAACAAATGTTGTAAGTGTGTCGGTACCATCTCTGCTACCGACACCGTGTAGGGCAGAGGCAACCCTCCATACACCTGACTGCAAATGTGCCTTAGCATTTTATCTTCGAAGGACTCAAGAGCATCATAAGGCTTCTCAGTTGTTCATCTCCTTTGACCCTAGTCACCTGGGGTTGCCATTATCCAAATGTACTCTCTTTAAATGGATAGCAGATTGCATCTCATTTGCTTATGATAAAGCAGGACTATCCCTTGAAGATCATGTCACTGCCCATAATGTTCGTGCCATGGCCACTTCGATGGCAAATCTACGCTCTGTAGCCATTGATAAAATCTGCAAAGCAGCAACTTCGTCTTCGATCCATACGTTTGCTGCTCATTACTGTCTGGACAAGGACTCCCGCTGCGATGCCATGTTTGGTCAAGCTGTTCTCCAGCACCGCTTTCAAACTTAAGGGCACGTCCTACCCTCCGTCCCAGACTTTAATGATACCAGACATTCATGGAGGATTCATGACCTCTTGAAGCCTACCTTGAGGCAAACCTACTGGTTCTGAGGTCATTTTTCTCTGGCATTTGGGAGCTAGGGAGTCCCATATGTGAAGACTACATTCCTGCTTGTTCCTGGAGATAGCGTAGTTACTCTCCTGTAACAAATGATCTCTGGGAACAGCAGGAATTTAGTCTTCACAAACCACCCTCCTCCCCTAGGAGTTGTAGGTTTTCTCTCAGCTACAAACTCAACTGAGGAGGAAGAGTTGGGAAGGCAGGAAGGCAGCAACGCAGGCACAGTGGGGTGCTCCCAAAAGCTTTCCTATTAGACACTGGGGAGCGTTCCCGTGTGGGCTCCGTCGGTACCGATGTCATCCATACGTGAAGACTAAATTCCTGCTGTTCCCAGAGATCACCTGTTACAGGTGAGTAACTACGTTTTCTCTGATTGTGGTTTCTAGCCACTGTTATAACCTTATGGGACCACGGATGTATATGCGGTCGGACGTTGCCCGAAGGGACATTATGCGTGTATACCTGTAGGCTGAGTGGGAGGCAACAAAGGATACAGGTAAATGGAGCTCACTCTGAGGTGAAGGACGTTACCAGTGGTGTGCCTCAAGGATATGTCCTTGGTCCGATTCTTTTTAACATCTTTGTTAGTGATATTGCGGAAACACAGTCGGGTAAAGTTTGCCTCTTTGTAGATGATACCAAAATATGCAATAGAATAGACACCCAGGAAGGAGCAGATAACATGAGGAGGGATCTAGCTAAGCTTGAAGAATAGCCTAAAATTTGTCAGCTGAGATTTAATGCTAAAAAAATGCAGGGTCATGCATTTGGGCTACAAAAATCCAAGGGAGCGCTACAGTGCAGGGGGTGAAGTACTTCTCTCCATAAAAGAAGAGCGGGACCTGTGTGTGATTGTTTCTGATGATCTTAAAGTGGCTGAACAGCTAGAAAAGGCAACGGTGAAAGCCAGAAGGATGCTTGGGTGCATTGGGAGAGGAATAGCCAGCAGAGAAAAGGAGATGATAGTGCCTCTGTTTAAGTCTCTGGTGTCACCTCATTTGGAGTATTATGTGCAATTCTGGAGACCACACCTTCAGAAGGATATAAACAGGATGGAGTCGGTGCAGAGAGTGGCTACTAAAATGGTTAGTGGTCTACGTTATAAACCATATGAGGACAGACTTAAAGATCTTAATATGTATGCATTAGAGGAAAGGTGGGATAGGGGAGCTATGATAGAGACACTTAAATACCTCCGTGGCATAAATGCACAAAATTGAACAAGTTCTGCTACAATGAGGCATAGGATGAGCGTGAAAGGGGATAGACTCAGGAGTAATATGAGGAAATATTTCTTTACAGAAAGAGTGGTAGATGTGTGGAATAGTCTCCCATTGGAGGCAGTAGAGATGAGGACAGTTTCTGAATTCAAGAAAGCATGGGACAAACAAAGAAAATCTCTAAAGGAAAAAAGGGGACTACTGTAGTCAATAGAGAAGGGCAGACTAGATAGGCCATGTGGTCTTTTTCTACTGTCATGTTTCTATGTAACACTTGATTGTGGGGAGTGGGAATTGAGTCAGATAACCTTTCAGCAAATTCTGCACCACTGGCATCATCCCAAGGCTCCAAGGGCATCAAGCTTAATTGAAGTATAACCAGAGCACTGCCTGCTGTATGTGTTTCCTCTGTAGTCGCTCATGAGACATGTGCTTCGTCAAATGGAGTGACACATGGGCTGGGTTGTCCTAGTGGTGCTAGATTGGCCGCAGAGGCTATGGTTTGAGGACTCGATTCAGATCCCGCAGGAACTTCCTCTACGACTGTCCACAGTTAGGGGGGCTGTTACATTAAGGGCTGGTCCTTCTGGATGACTCGGCTCTCGCTTACAGCTTGGCTCTTGCTTAGCATGCAAGGGCTGTTCTCCTGCAGTGGTTGCCACACTCCTTTAGGCAAAGAGAGGATCTACCAGCCTATGCTACATGCGCACCTGGTGTCGTGAGCTGCAGGCTAGACCTGATACAGCAGACTTGCCATCCTTGCTTGCCTTCAGGATGACTTGGACAAGGGTCTTCCCTGAGTTCCCTGAAGGTTCAGGTTGAAGGCTTATCCTGCTTCAGAGAACCGGTGGCAGGGTGGTCTTCTGCCTCAATCTCAGATGTGAGCCATTTTCTTCAGGGGGTGCAACACCTTTGTTGCCCCCTATGTTCCATTGTTCCTTCATGAGATCTTTCCCTGGTGCTCCGGGCCCTGATGTTGGAGCCCTTTAGCCCTTGAAGTTGGTTATGCTTAAAGACCTACTCTTAAAACTGTCTTCTTAGGCATTATATGTAAAGCGAAATGTATCTCCGAACTGCAAGTTGTGTTCTGCAAGGACCCTCACTTAACATTCTCAGAGGAGGCTGTGAGCATTTGGCCCATTCCATCCTTCCTACCTAAGGTAGTATTTTCTTTCCATGTAAATCAGGTTGTTTGCCTGCCCTCCTTTTCCAAGGAGCAGTGCGGAGTGCTACTTGAAGGTTATGAAATTTCACAAGTCAAACTATTTATTTTGCTGTTTGCGGGACCATGTATTGGTGACGCGGCTGCCAAGTCTACTCTGGGGTGCTGGATTAAACAGGTTGTTCCTCCGCATTTTTGTTGCAGAACTGGCCTGTTCCAGAGGGATTGCATGCAGACTCCACTCGGGTGCAAGCATCCTTGTGGGCGAAGTGTAGCTCTGTTGCCCCCTCAGACATTTAGAAACATAGAATTACGATGACAGAAAAAGACCACATGGCCTATCTAGTCTATCCTTCCATATCAACAATTACAACAGTCCCCTTTTTTCCTTTAGAGATCCTCTGTGTTTGTTCCATGCTTTTTTGAATTTAGTTACTGTCCTCATCTCCTCTACCTCCACTGGGAGACTATTCCACGGATCCACCACTGTTTTCCGTAAAGAAATATTTCCGCATATCACTCCTGAATCTATCCCCCTTCACCCTCATCCCATGTCCCCTCGTAGCAGAACTTGCTTTCAGTTGAAAGAGGCTCTCCCCCTGAACATTTATGCCACTGAGGTATTTAAACATCTCAATCATATCACCTCTATCCCGCCTTTCCTCTAAGGTGTACATATTAAGATCCTTAAGTCTGTCCTCATATGCTTTATGAAGACCACTAACCATTTTAGTAGCCACCCTCTGCACCGACTCCATCCTGTTCACATCCTTTTAAAGGTGCGGTCTCCAGAATTGCACACTATACTCCAAATGAGGTCGCACCAAAGACTTATACAGAGGCACCATCACCTCCTTTTTTCTGCTAGCCATTCCTCTCCGTATGCACCCAAGCATCCTTCTAGCTTTTGCCGTCGCCTTTTCTACCTGTTTAGCTACTTTAAGATCAGACACAACTACGCCTAGGTCCCGCTCTTCTTTTGTGGACAAAAGTGCTTCACCCCCTATACTATATTGCTCCCTTGGATTGCTGCAGCTCAAATGCATGACCTTGCATTTTTTAACATTAAATCCCAGCTGCCAAATTCTAGACCATTCTTCAAGCTTAGCTAGATCCCTCCTCATGTTATCTACACCTTCCTGGGTGTTTACTCTATTGCAGATTTTGGTATCAGCTGCAAAGAGGCAAACCTTACCCGACAGCCCTTCCGCTATATCCCTAACAAAGATGTTAAAAAGAATCGGACCAAGGACAGATCCCTGGGGCACACCACTAGTAACATCCTTCTTCTCAGAGTGAGCTCCATTTACCTGTACATTTTGTTGCCTCCCACCCAACCAATTTCTAACCCAAGCAGTAACTTTAGGGTCCATCCCTAGGGTGCTCAGTTTGTTTATAAGTCGCCTGTGAGGAACAGTGTCAAAGACTTTGCTGAAATCTAAATACACCACATCTAGGGCTCTCCCTCGGTCCCTGGTCACCCAGTCAAAGAAATCAATCAGATTTGTCTGACAAGACCTGCCTCTGGTGAATCCATGCTGCCTCAGATCCTGTTTGTTGGATGGCAACATAGGCATCACGTTCCACTTCGTCAAGCACCACTCTTAAGATGTCCACACTCAGGCAAACATGGCCTTTGGTTCAGAGGCCTTAAAAGCTACTATTTTGGAGAAAGTGATTTCAGACAAATGGCGGCTTGACACACTTGCTTCGCTGACTCATGCTCTAAAAGTGCTTATTTACAGTGAAAATCGGGGCAACCAGTGTTCCATTTTGGTGTATTGAGTAGTCTTCTCGTGGAGTCTGATGGCGGCAAAATTAAAACCTGCAGAGGTAAAGGAGAAACCACGTGCATCACAGTGTCTGATGAGCAGAGCGGGACCACATGCAATCTCTCCGACAAGCATACATCCATGGATTCAGATGGTGAGATCGGCAGCAAACAGGGGCCGGCCCTATTGGGTACAGTAGCCTTCAAAAATAATTTTGTCAGGCTTTTTTTTGTATTTAAAACTTTTTTATTAAACCAAACTTCCCAAAATACAAACATTTGCATATATCATTCATATAAATATACATAGTACATCTGGTGCCAACTTGTATAATGGAAAAGGAGAACAAAGATACAACATGCCCATTAATTAGTATTCTCTAAATTGACCGCAAAAAATAATGTCAGTACATATCTTCAATAAATATTTTATCCATTTTCAACTGTTTCCAACTTGTTATTCTGTTGTCTTATTTCACTTGAACTTTTAATCTTACAAGTCTCCTCATATTTCGTAATACATCTTTCCATCTGTCCTTTTCCCTTTTGTGCAGTTTTAACTTTTATTAGATTTGAAAATCATACTTACCCAATACATCTTATACCTGCTTCAGTCATCCATTCTACCCCCTAAGTGGAATTTTGGTTGCTTCCACCACTCTGTTCTTCTATTGGACTTGAATGTATAACAGATACCACTGTAGATTACATTTTATAGATGGTTCATGCATGTATACATTTGCCATTATAGTTAACCAAAGCCCCCAATTCCACACATATATGCTTCTTTATCCATACTCTTTCCCTCCCCCCTCTTTATCCTTCCTCCTCCATTGTTCCTCTTTATGTGTTCCACCTCCTGGTCTCACAAAGCTTCTCCTCACCTCCCCTTCTAGGTGTCTAATTTATTGTCTGCCAATTGTTCTGTACCTTCCATTGTATATAGGGCTGCCACTATTTGACAAATCGTTCAGTAGAATGATTTTTATGTGCCATGATTTTGCATATCCTATATACCTACTCTAAACGGTGCAATACCGCTATGGGTTCTGATGGTTTATTATCCCTCCATCCTTTCACAATTTCCATGCGTGCCCCCACCACTATCATTCGGAATAAATTCCCCCTTCCCATTCATTCAACAATACTCTTTGGGCCCCACCATGCCCCTCCATCCCAAAATATCTTTTCTTATTTTCTGCAACCATGTCCAGAACATTGGACATGTCTACCACATGTGACTTTAATCACCTCTTTCTCCACATCTCCACCAACATCGGTCATCACTCTGTTTGCTCATTTTACTAATTCTCACTGGGGTTAAATAAGTGCAATATAGCATCTTGTATGAATGTTCCTGTATGGCTGCTGACAACGAGGTTGGTAGATATTTTCCCATCGTTCCTGGTCCCATTGTCCACCTAGGTCTTTTTCCCAGGCCAGCATATATGGAGCTTTCTTTTATGTATTCCCAAGGCCTCTATAGATCCAGGATATTAACCCCTGCCCCTGATGCCCAATTCTCTAAATCTCTTCAAATATTCGCTCCTCCGTACCCAACTCTGCCCTATCCCGTATTCCCCCCAAGAAATGCGCTAATTGAAAATAGCCATACCAATCTCTGTCTTCTAGGGCAAATTCCTTCTTGAGTTCCAAAAATGGTATCAAGTTCCCCTGGTTTACCCATCTGTAAAAAAGTGTTCTTCTACCCCTCTCAGCAAACACTTCACATATTGTTATTAACTGTAGGCATATACCTCCTCCTCTTCCCACCAATGTGGCTCGGTCTTTTCTCCAAATTTGCAACATAAGCTTTACATATGGGTTAACTATTGCTACCCCTCTGCACACAATACTCTAAATGAGGTCGCACCAAAGACCTATACAGAGGCACTAGCACCACCTTTCTTCTACTGGCTATTCTTCTCCCTATGCACCCAAGCATCCTTCTAGCTTTCACCGTCGCCTTTTCTACCTGTTTAGCTACTTTAAGATCATCAGACATAATCACGCCTAGGTCCCGTTCTTCTTTTGTGGACAGAAGTACTTCACCCCCTATAATATATTGCTCCCTTGGATTGCTGCAGCCCAAATGCATGCCCTTGCATTTTTTAACATTAAATCTCAGCTGCCAAATTCTAAGCCATTCTTAGCTAGATCCCTCCTCATGTTATTTACACCTTCCTGGATGTCTATTCTATTGCAGATTTTAGTATCATTCTCAAAGAGGCAAACCTTACCCGATAGCACTTCCACAATATCACTAACAAAGATGTTAAAAAGAATCGGACCAAGGACAGATCTCTGGGGCACCCCACTGGTAACCTCCCTCTCCTCAGAATGAGCTCCAATTACCTGTACCCTTTGTCGCCTCACACTCAACCAGTTTCTAAATTAAGTAGTAACTTTAGGGTCCATCCCTAGGGTGCTCAGTTTGTTTATAAGTCGCCTGTGCAAAACAGTGTCAAAGGTTTTACTAAAATCGAATACGCCACATCTAGGGCCCTCCCTCGGTCCAACTCTTGGGTCACCCAATCAAAGAAATCAATCGGATTTGTCTGAGAAGACCTGTCTCTGGTGAATCCATGCTGCCTCGAATCCAGTAATCAATTGGACTCCAGAAACCTCACTATTTTCTCTTTCAGCAGCGCTTTCAATAATTTACTCACTACCGAGGTTAAACTAACTGGTCTGAAGTTTTCAACTACGTCCTTATTTCCACTTTTGTGTAAAGGCATCATATGTGCCTCTCTCCAGTCCTCTGACATCACACCTGACTCCAACGAGGCATTAGAAAAGTCAATCAGTGGAGCTGCTGGAATGTCCTCAAGTTCCCTCAGTATTCTCGGATGTATCCCATCTGGTCCCATCGCTTTATCTACTTTACGTTTAGCTAGTTTCTCACGAACACAGTCTTCTGAAAATTGTTCAAGATGCCCCTCACTTCTCTTCCTGTTTTTGGGGATTTTCTGAGGTCCTGCTCCTGGTTCTTCATTAGTGAACACAGAACAGAAATATTTGTTAAGCAATTCTGCATTATCCTCATCAGCTTCTACATATTCGTCACCTTAACCCTTGAGTCTGACAAATACCACTTTTGCCCTTCCTCGTCTCACTAACATATCTGAAAAATGTCTTATCCCCCCATTTTATTGCATTGACTATTTCCTTCTCTTTCTGAATCTTTGCTTTCCTGACTACTTTGCTAGCTTCTCTAAGTTTTTCCAAATATAGATGCCTGTCTTCCTCTCTCTGTGATCTCTCATATTTCATGAAGGCCTCTCTTTTTCTTCACCTACTTCTTTTGAAAACCATAGCCATTTCCTTTTCCTTTTACCTCTATTTACCATTTTAACAAAAAGATTGGTTGCCCTTAAAATATCCCCTTTCAGTTTTGCCCCCTGTTTTTCTATATCCCCCAGCTGTTCCCATCCACTAACGATTCCCAGAGGTATTGGTTCATCTTGGCAAAGTTAGTTTTCCTAAAGTCTAAGACTCTCACTTTTGAATGGATTTTATCAGCCCTAGTCCTAATACTGAACCACACCATCTGGTGATCACCAGATGAGAAATGATGATCTACTATAACATCAGAAACACTTTCATCATTGATAAGCACCAAGTCCAGTATGGCTTCTTCAGTTGAAGGTTCTGTTACCAGTGCCTGAATGGTTCTCCCTGTAGAGAATCTAGGATCTCTTTACTTATAGATGACACTGCAGCTGGAATGTGGCAATCAACATCTGGCATATTGAATCCCCTATCAGTAGTGCTTCCTCTTTCCTGGCAATGCTGTGTATGTCTTCAATTAACACTCTGTCCACCTCTTCAACCTGTGAGGGAGGTCTGTATATCATGCTAATGCAAATAGATTTCTCTTTCCCTCTTTCTAGTATACCCACAGTGCCTCCTCTCTCCCTTTTAAGCCCTGTATTTCCATAGCTTTAATATTATTTTATATATAGTGCCTCTCCTCCTCCCCTTCTTCCTACCCTGTCCTTTCTGAATAAAGTATAGCCTGGTATAGTTACATCCCAGTCATGGTTGTCCATGAACTATGTCTCTGTTATTGCCACTAAATCCAAGTCAGTCTCTCCCATTAAAGTTTCAACATCTGTGATCTTATTTCCCATGCTACGAACATTAATAGACACTGCTTTCCAGATGATGCCCCTTTTGCCTATTTCTATAAAGGTATTTAATGTTTCACTTACTTGGGGGCTTTCTTTACCCATCACCCACAAATATAGTTTAAAGCCCTCTTCAGTAGGTTAGCCAGTCTGCTACTGAAGACACATCAACCCTTCTTGGATAGATGGAGCCATCTCTGCTCTGCAACCCTTGGAACAGCATCCCATGGTTCAGGAAACCAAAACGCTCTCGATGACACCATCCACGCAGCCATGCATTCATCTCCAGGATGCAAGCTTCTCTGC
This sequence comes from Ichthyophis bannanicus, assembly GCA_033557465.1. Taxonomy (NCBI): domain Eukaryota; kingdom Metazoa; phylum Chordata; class Amphibia; order Gymnophiona; family Ichthyophiidae; genus Ichthyophis; species Ichthyophis bannanicus. The sequence goes on from CM066031.1 coordinate 371,845,725, forward strand.
CTTGGCCTTTACCCTCAAGGGGAGAATTGAAGAGAACACCATCTGCGCCCCTATCTGCTTCACCCTCTGTCCCAGAGCCATGAAGTCACATTTAATATGCTCAGAGGGATACCTGGCAGTATCATTTGTGCCGACATGGATGAACAACATCAGGTAATAGTGGGCGTGATGAGTCTTGGCAAACTCTCCATAACATCTCAGATTTTGGCACCTGATAGATAGCATACCTCTCTGGACATGAAGTCGGGTCGGCAGATGGATGCCTCAGTACCCCTCAGAAGAGAGTCACCAACCACCACTACCCTTCGCTTCCTTTTGGTCACTGATTCTGTAACTTTGGGGTCTTGAACTCTGGTTCTTCCCTTTCCAGGAATGCTTTCACTTCCTCCACTTCCAGGGCTGCATAATGGTTCTTCATTTCAAGGGCTGGAGGAGTTGGATTGGTAATTCTGCAGGCCCTGGTGACTTGTGTCCAACCTTTGTCATTCTGTAGGCTCCCATATTCTCCTCTTCTGGAGAGCTTGGATGTTACAAGAAGCATCTCATCAATGTACTTCTCACTGTCTTGAATGCTCTCAGCCTCGCCACCTCTTCTCTGAGCTCCTCTGCTTGTTTCCTGAGAGCTTCAGCATGCAGGTATCCTGCACATGCAACCGGTTCTTCAACTGACATTGGGATCTCTGTCTGGACAGAAGCAGAAGCTGTAATGGAGGCAACAGCTTTAGCGATACGATTTTTCCCAGCCATTGTTCAGTTGGTGGAGCTTATGTGCCTGTTGAAGCAAAAAAGAAAGAGAACTACCAAAGTACCAGCCTGTTTCCCAGCTGTCTATTGTTGTGTTAAAGCCCCCCCCCCCCCCAATTATTAATGGGTCCCCCAGTCTGTTTTTCACCTGCATATAAAATTGTTGAAAAAACTCCCCTTGATGAATATTGGGCACATACATACATCACAGACTCACATTTCTTCCTTCTATCTTTCCATTCTATATTATATAGTGACCTCCAGGGTCATGTATCACTTCCTTCTCTTCCAGCCTTTACCCTTTGGAAACAGAATCCCCACTCCCTCTTTTTTGGGTTGTTCTTTCTGGGTAGCTAACAAGATCTTATGGCAGAAAGCGGAGAGAAAAGGACAAAAGAAACAACGGGGCACAGGAAAGAAAATTCCTGAGACCTTTTCAAATGCGTCTCTTGGATCATCAGGATATCCGCTTTCAAGCTAGTGCCCTCCTGGATCAGGGCTTTTTGCTTTTGCCATGAATTGAGCCCCTTGACATTTAATATCGCAATTTTCAGCATCCCCACGTTACTAGTGGGCAGAGTCATTAATTATTATGTATAGTTCCACAATTTCCCCCTGCTTGTTAGACCTGGAGCCCTTCCCCCTTCACTTTGTCTGTACTCCTGCTTCCTTCCATTTTGCCCTATCCCCTCCTCCCCCTTCCCTTCACACTTCCACTCCCGTTCCATAGTGATCTTATCCCTTCCCGCCCCCACCATATATTTCTAAAAACCTTTTCCTTTACACTACAGTACTTTCTCCCCCTTTTCATTTCATTCCCCACGCGTTTTCCCATCATTTCGGTTTGCAGGTCAATAAACCAAGAACACAATTCAGCCTTTGTCATTTGCACCAATGCTCTGTTACCTTTCCTGGAATCGGCCCTCTCTATCTCTCTCCTCCTCACTTTCTCTTCCTACCTCCACCGCCATCTTGTCAGTATCTTTGTGCTCAGCCTTAGAGTTATTATATGGAAATTCTTTTAAATCTACGGTTCGTTTTCGCATTTTTGCCATCGGGTTCCTCGCAAGTATGGCTCTCGCTTCTCAGCTATATTGAACCACTTTGGGTGTTATTTGCCCACTCTTTGGGGGTTTGGACTCCGGAACTGTAACTCAGTCATCCATGCAGGTAGGTGACTTCACAGTCCCCTGAAGAAGGCTGGTGTGGCCGAAACACGTGTAGGGCTGACTCCCTCAATAAACTTTGCTCCTTCCAAGGGTTCTTCGTTGCCTGCTTTCTTTTTTGTGTAATACCACCTTTAAGCAAGGACTGAGGGTCAGGGTTTTTCAAGGATGGGCACAGTGGGGGCTGAAATATCTAGAGCAATTTATGAAGAAGGGCGATTGTTGCCATTTCAGGCCTTGTGTGAGGACAATGATCTGTCGCTCTCACATGCTTACTATTACATTCAGCTTGCATATTGAGTGGGAGGTGGGGAGAGAAATTAAATGTCAGGTGGTGCGAGAAAATACTGATCCTAGAGAATACAGTCTTGGTCACTATTATTAGTACCCTTGCATTTTAGGTCTGTTGTGTACAATATTTTGAGAAATAATTGGAAATATTACAACTGTATGTCATCATACTATTTTAATGTATGTTCAAAGGTATACAACAAAAAAGAAGATGCCTGTGCAACTTTCTTTTTTTTTTTTAGTGCCGTCAGATTGGTGCTGACTCCTGGCAACCCAGCTACCTCTGGGTTTTCTTGGCACTGTATCACCAGAAGTAAATTGCCAGGACTTTTCTTCTGAAGCAATGGAGGGTAAAATGACCTGCCCAAGGTCACAAGGAGTGGCAGTGGGAATCAAAACCTTGATCTTATGGGTACTAGATAGTCACTCTAACCACTAGGCTGCTCCTCCACTCCAATGCACAACTTAGACGTAGTAATTTATGAGAAAAAAAATATGACTTGGACAGGATTAATGGCACCCTTCACTAATATTTGGTTGTACAACCCTTGACAGTGATGACAACCTCCAAATGTTTCTTGTAGTCCTCTGTAACTTTCTTACATCTGTCTGCTGGTAGTTTCTCTCACACCTCAATTGCAATTTGTTCCAACTCATGAATGTTTCCAGGATTCCTTTTATCAGTGGCAGATTTCAACTCTTTCCAAAGGTTCTAGATTGGATTGAGATCAGGACTCATTGCTCGCCAGTTTAAAACAGTCATTTTTTTCCTTTTAACCATTATTTTGTACTTTTGGATGTTTTGAGTCATGATCTTGCTAGAGGACCCCATGACCTTTGACCCAGACCTATTTTGGAACACATTTTGCTCTAAAATACCTTGGTAGTGCTCTGACTTCATGATTCCTTTAATAGATTCCAGGCTTCCAGTTCCTGAGGCAGCAAAACAGCTTCACAACATTATGGAACCTCCACCATATTTAACTGTAGGAATAGTGTTATTTTTCCTTATAAGCTTCATGCCTGTAAATGTATCGCTAATATGCATTGCCAAAGAACTCATGCTTGGTTTCATCTGTCCACAGAACATTTTCCCAGAATGATTGTGGTTTCTCAAAGTGGGTTTGGGCAAAGATCAGGCATGCCTTTTTATGTCTGTTTTTGAACAGTGAGGCCTTCGCCCAAGAAGTCCCTCTTTTGTTTTTTTTTCTTTTAACTGAAACTTTATTTCACTCCAACAGGCATACATCGTGACAAACAATATCTGGCCTCCACAGGCAACAATGGAAACTTTTAGGAATACAAATACAAAGCAACAATTCCTTGCCGCAAGTACCTGCCTGTTCAATGCTCATAGGCAGCCGTCATCCCAACCCCCCACCCTTCGGGAATTGTACTGGCTTCAGAGCCATCTATATCTAGACCATTGTGGGGTTTTGCAGAATTGGTACACAGAGGTCTTTGCATATGCCAAATGATACATGACATTCACCCATTGTTTGAACGTCAGCAGCTAATCCCCCACCCAGTTCTAAAGAATGGCCTTCTTAATCACCCAGATACATGGGAGGACAAATTTACTTTCTGCCTTGCGTATTTCCTGGTCTTGGAGCAGGCTGTTGTCCCCCAACATCATTAGTCCATAGATCTATTCTATATGTTTCTGGATGACATTCCACAGCCCTTCCAAAGCTTTTCCCCATATCTCCACAAGAGCTGGGCATTTGAGAAAGGCATAGCGGACGGTGTCAACACCCATGCGTCATTTCTCACACTATGGTGAGCCCCACGCCCCAAGCTCTTCCCCTCTTGCCTAATGAGATAGCTATGGTGCAGGATCTGATATTGCATATCTCTGTATCTAGCATTACTGGTGACCTTGGCCGCCGCTTGGAAAGCATCCTCCAGCTGTTCAACCTGCACAATGTCCATGAGATCTTCTGTCCACCAGGCGGCCAACCCATTCAGATACTGAGAATCCAGCCTATTCTGCAGCATCCTAGTCCAGTTCGGCAATATATTCAACTGGGGAGCCAAATTTCACAGGTCCTCATCTGCTTCTGTGCTCACCAGGCCCCCCGGTGATTCGCCCTGCACCCAGTGCCAATAGTGCATAGCCTGTAAATATTGCAACCAGTGTGAGGCCAGCAGACCAAGTTTCCCCCACGTGGAAAAGGAGCCTTGTCCCCACCACAGTAACTGCCCAACATCCAGCCAGTCTGGAATCTCCCACAATCTGAACTGGGTGGGCCCCACCCTGGTGTAAAGCCAGGGTTGCCAATGAGTTGCAAAAATGGGGTCACTCACCAGCTGGGTTGACAACGTGCCACCCACAATCGCCATGCCATCCGAAGTGGTTGGATCAAAGCCCCAAACTCTCTGGCCCTGAGAGATACCCGAGTGTGGTGGAACATGTACAGAAAGCGGTACGGTTGACTCCATGTATCCAACAGTCCCTTTGGGGTGTATTGGTCTGTGCCATGGAGTGCTTCCTATATCCACCACATTAAGGCCATGACATATGCACCTGCAGAACCAGTAACACCACTCCTCTCTTGTCTTGCAGGAAGATCAGTTTGGCATAACCAATATGGGTTCTGCTTCCCTGCCAAAGAAAAGAATGGAATATTCCTTTTGATCGATCCACCTCCACTTGGTGTACCCACAGTGGTAGAATCTCGAGCTGATACAAGATCTTGGGAAAGATAGCCATATGTAAAAGGGCCACCTGGCTGTAAAGGGACAGTGGCAGGTTCCTCTACCTCTCACAAATATGTTTGATTTGTTTGATTTTTTTTCTTGGATGTTTTTATGATAGACAACCCAATGGTCACTGTGGAGAGTCAGTTGGACCATTAGATGATAGAGGAGTAAAGGGGCACTAAGAGGGGACAAGGACATAGTGGAGAGACTGAATAAATTCTTTGCTTCGGTCTTTACTGAGGAAGATGTAGGGATATAACCCATGACTTAAATGTTATTTAAAGGTGATGCCGCAGAAGAATTGAAAGAAATATCAATACATCAGAAAGATGTATTACAGCTATTTGATAAACTGAAGAGTAGCAAATCACCTGGACCTGGATGGTATACATCCAAGGGTGTTGAAAGAACTGAAATGTGAGATTGCAGACCTACTATTAGTAATCTGTGAACTATCATTAAAATCTTCTGTAATACCTGAAGATTGGAGGATGACCAATGTAACACCAGTTTTTAAAAAGGGTTCCAGGGGTGATCGGGAAACTATAGACCAGTGAGCCTGACATCAGTACCGGGAAAAATGGTAGAAACCATTATAAAGAACAAAATTACTGAACATGTATAGTCATGACTTAATGGGAGACAACCAACATGGCTTTAGCCAAGGAAGGTCTTGTCTTACTAATCTGTTATGTAGACAGGTAGACAACGGAGAGTCAGTTGATATAGTGTATCTGGATTTTCAGAAAGCCTTTGACAGGTCCCTCATGAGAGACTTTTGGCAAAATTTAAAAGTCATGGGATAGGAGGCAGTGTATTATTCTGGATCAGAAACTGGTTAAAAGATAGAAAGCAGAGGGTAGGTCTAAATGGCCACTTTTCCCAATGGAGAAAGGTGAATAGTGGAATACCCCAGGGTTCTGGGTTCACTGTTTTTTAACATATTCATAAATGACCTGCAAATGGGAATAATGAGTGAGATAATCAAATTTTCAGATGACACAAAGTTATTCAAAGTTGTTAAAACTCGTGAGGATTATGAAAAATTGCAAGAGAATCTTGATAAATTGGAAAACTGCGCATCCAAATGGCAGATGAAATTTAATGTGGACAAGTGCAAAGTTATGCACCTAGGAAAGAACAACCCAAACTATGGTTACACGATGCAAGGTTTCACATTAGGAACCACCACCCAGGAAAAATTTAGGCATCATTGTGGATAACATGTTGAAACCCTCCGCCCAATGTGCAGCAGCAGCCAAGAGAGCAAATAGAATGCTAAGTATCATAAGGAAATGAATGGAGAATAAAACAAAGCATATTATAATGCCTCTGTATTGTTCCATGGTGTGACTGCACCTTGAATATTGTGTGCAATTCTGGTCATTGTATCTTAAAAAGGATATAGCGTTATTAGAAAAGGTTCAGAGAAGAGCCACCAAAATGGTAAAGGGAATGGAAGGATACCCCTATGAAAAGAGGCTAAAAAAGATAGGGCTCTTCGACCTGAAAATAGACAGCTGAGAGGATATGATAGAGGTTTATAAATTAATGAATGGAGTGGAACGGGTAAAAGTAGATTGATTGTTTACGACATCAAAATATAGAAAGACTAGGGGACATGCAATGAAGCTACAGGGTAACCTATTTAAGACTAATAAGAGAAAATATTTTTTCACTCAACATGTAATCAAGCTTTGAGATTCATTACTGGAGGATGTAGTAAAAGCTCTTAGTGTAGCTGGATTTAAAAAAGGTTTGGATAAGTTCCTGGAGGAAAGATCCATAAACCATTATTAAAGGGGACCTGGGATATCCACTTCTTGCCCCAATACAAGCATTGTGGAACCTGTGTCTTTTAGGGAAACTGCTAGATACTTGTGATCTAGATTGGCCACGGTTGGAAACAGGATACTGGGCTTGATGGACCTTGGTCTGACCCAGTATGGCATATCTTATGTTCTTATGAGATAGATGCCCAAGCATTTAAGGGGTGCTGTCAACCAGTGAAATGGCACGGCGTCATGTTGATGCCCACTGCCTCTCGTCCTGCCCATGATCCGTGCCTTGGATTCGTTCACGTTGATGCGGAGGCTCGAGAAGCTGACAAACTCTCGCAGAAGGTCAAGCAAGCTGTCCAGACCCTGCCGAGAATAAGGCATTAGGGTGTGTCAATTTTGGAGATGTCGTCATTTTAAAAAGCACTAGTGAAAAAATGGTACAATTTCATGTAACAAATCAACAACTAGCTTTAAATGTTGTGTAATATGTTATTTACCTACCTGTAATTTCTAGGAAATTACGCAAAAATATACAAATTACTGAAATATGTTTAAGTGCTCTGATAATTAAGTGCTCTGATAATTTTTTTTATACAACAAAAAAGAAGATGCCTGTGCAACTTTCTTTCTTTTTTTTAGTGCCGTCAGATCAGCGCTGACTCCTGGCAACCCAGCTACCTCTGGGTTTTCTTGGCACAGTATCACCGGAAGTAAATTGCCCGGACTTTTCTTCCGAAGCATTGGAGGGTAAAATGACCTGCCCAAGGTCACAAGGAGTGGCAGTGGGAATCAAAACCTTGATCTTATGGGTACTAGATAGTCACTCTAACCACTAGGCTGCTCCTCCACTCCACTGCGCAACTTAGACGTAGTAATTTATGAGAAAAAAATATGACTTGGACAGGATTAATGGCACCCTTCACTAATATTTGGTTGTACAACCCTTGACAGTGATGATTATAATAGTTCTAACGTGTTTGCATTGCATATTAATGTCTTTTGTGCCTCAATTATCAATTTATCTTACTTATTTCTATGTTGGGGTTTGCATAGTGAACTGGTTCAATATAAAAATAAATAGCAATTGGACACAAGGTCCCAGGCATCTCCTTTTCCAGCTGCAACTGTTGAAAGAACAGTGTGAAGAGATAAGGAAGATAGTCATGCCTACAGTGAGAAGGTCGGTATGGTTACGGCAAATCTGTTCTGCAAACTATTTTGTGCGGTGAAGAGGAACAGGAGAGAGGAGATGCAGTGGAGAAGATATTGAAGATCAGAGGTAAAATAGATGAGAAGACTCAGCTTGGAGACAGCAGTGTGAGACCCAGGAAAACACCATCCATCAATACTGTGGCAACTGTACTCACCCAGTTACTGGACTGGAGCTCCGGAGTCTCTGAGCCTTCTCTTACCTGTACCATGACAACAACAGAGATCAAGGCATTTCTGTGCAAGCCCATGGTGGTTTCAGACTGGCCGTCACACATCCAGTCCATAGAAAGGTGTGTAAAAATGACAACTGAAGCTGCTGGTCATGTGTACAATCAGGAGAGGAGGGAACATTATACGAGTTTAGGGGTCAGATGGTCAGCAGGGAGCTCATGAGCCAAAACAGAAGCAAACAAGATATGGCTTCTTTGCTGGATTTTGTTAAATAACATTAAATTAACTGCATCACTGACATTTTAAAGACAATTATGTAGCTACAGATGGTGTTCAGACTATTTGTATGTTCAAATAAATGTTTGGGGGAGTGTCAAGGAACCATAATAAGAGATTTATTTTTATTTATTTATTTATTTAGTATACATTTGTATACCGCTACTTCCAGCGATCAGCAGCGGTTTGATTACAGATTGGAAATTGTCAAATCATGACAGGAAATTTTTGAGGTATAAACACATTGATTAGACAGGAAAGCACAGCACACAGAGAACTATTTTACAGGGAACATGGGCTATGGAGGGTTAAGTGGCTTGCCCAAGACCACAAGGAGCACCTGTGGGACTAGAAACCCCAGTCCTTCCGGCCCAAGGTTGCTGTCCTCTAGTGGGATTTGAACCCCTGACCTTCCGGCCCGAAGTACCTTGCCCAAACCACTAGGCCACTCCTCCACTCCTTTATAATGTAGAATTATGGTGGGAAATAGGTAAGGGAGGAGGGCAAAGGTGGGGAGTTATAAAAAGCAATGAAAACACCCAATACAGTCTCTTAGTAGATACTTGTTGGTTTATTATAGATTATATGTACAGTTAGTGAATTCGCAACACACGAATGTTGGAAAGTATGTAAAACCTCTTACTGTTAAATACGTAGATGTGTAAGTTATGGAATATGATGTATGTTATACAACAAGGAGTACTGAATAAAAATTTTACAAAAAAAACGTGGAGGTGTGGATGTTGAATGCAGCGGGGGCTACCTGGTACTGTGCATGTGTGATTAGATTTCCCCCTTGAGAGAGCTTTGGTATGCATGAGTAGGGCTGGGGTGCCTATGTAATGGCAGCGTGTGTCGTGGGGCTAATTGGGGGAAAAGGAAGAAAAGTGGGAAGAAATCTGTGAGATTCAGAAGGCCCATGGAAGAGACAAAATGTTTGGGATCAGCTGCCAAATGACCTCATTCAACTCCTGCTGTGAATCATTATTCCATCTACTTATCGGCTTAGTAGCAGTCTCTGTCTCTTTTCCACCTACTGCTGTAGAAATATGGAGGATAAGCTTAGTACTTGATCTTGGATGAGTCAATATCTTCTTCAGCCCAAATCTAGGCCGCAGGCCCTCTCCTAGGGTGTTCCTTTATCAATTGGTCATGTTTCACGTTTGTAAATATAAATAATGGATATGACTAAGGATGTTAAAGGTTTCACAAATCTCTTTAAATGATTTGAACAATGTCCTCTTCCAAATCTGACCCAAAAACATAGCCCGACACCTGCCCAATATCCGGGGAAAATGTTACTGTAGCCACCTCTGCATTGTTTACAAGATAACTAATAGGGAATAGGCCTGTTCTTGATATTTGTAGCTCTTGAGTGATGCTTCCTCAAACTCCCAAAGTATAAGAGAGAAAAGGTTTCACCTGGCTCACTTTGCCCACCGGATGCAATGTGGCATGGTAACCCAAAAAGAACTGCTAAACTATGCTCCCCTATTTGACCTTCCTCCAAATTGCACCATGCCTGCTAATGATTCAAGCTAAACCTCTCTCTAAGGCAAACTAACCTGGAGGCCAAATAGTAGTAATAGAAATTAGGAAATTCCAAATCCTTGTAATCTCTAGTAAACTGACAAATCTTTGTGGATTTTCCTCAAAGTGGTGTACCTGCCGGGCCAGGACAACTGGCTGGCCGACAGACTCAGCAGGATCCTCCAGCCGCACGAATGGCAGCTGGACCGGGCGGTGGCCAACAGGCTTTTCCAGACCTGGGGGAAACCGGTGATGGACTTGTTTGCGAGCCCGGCCAGTCACCAGCTCTCCCATTTCTACTCAAGGCAGCCACACCCGGCCGGGGTGGCCGCCGATGCCTTCCTAGTCTCATGATCAGTGGGTCTTCTGTATGCTTTTCCCCCGACACCTCTGGTCACCAAGACTCTGTTCAAGATCCTTGGGATAGAGCTTTTGTCATCTTCATAGCTCCACGGTGGCCCCGGCAACTGTGGATCCCGCTTCTCCTGCAGCTAGCGGTGACCCCCATTCCCCTGGGTTCATCTCCACGGCTCCTCTTCCAGGAGGGGGCTCTCTCTTGCATCCCAACCTCAGCTCCCTTCCGCTGATGGCGTGGCTGCTGAGAGGGTGACTCTCGCCCTGCTACTCCTTCGGGAGAATATTGAGGAGGTCTTGCTGACTTCTCATAGACCATCTACTATATGGACGTACGCCTTTATGTGGCGCAGATTTGCTCTCTGGTGTGCTGGGAAAAAGGTGGACCTCTTTTCTTGCCCGGTGGTTGTGGTGTTGCAATACCTTCTCCACCTTTCCGAGAGGGGACTTAAGTCCAACTCCATCAGAGTGCATCTCAGTGCCGTAGCGGCGAACCACTTTACCGTGGACGAGAAGCCTCTCTCTGCTCACCCAATGGTATCCCGGTTTCTAAAGGGCCTGCTCCTGTTGAAACCCCCAGTCCATCCCCCAGTGACCGAATGGGACCTTAATGTCGTGTTGGGGCAGCTTACCCGGCCGCCCTTTGAGCCGATGGCCACGTGCAATCTCCGGTACCTCTCCTGGAAAGTGGTATTCTTGGTTGAGCTCACTTATGCCCGGAGAGTGAGTGAGCTCCAGGCTCTCATGGTGGAGAGGCCTTATACCAGGTTCTACAAGAATAGGGTGGTGCTTCGCACACTCCTCAGGTTCCTTCCGAAGGTGGTCTCCTCGTTCCACCTCAATCAAGAGATGGTTCTTCCTACCTTCTTTCCCGGCCACGTGCCAGTCGGGCAGAGGCGGTCCTCCATACCCTGGACTGTAAGAGGGCTCTGTCCTTCTACATCCAGCATACGCAAACTCACCGGAAAGCTTCTCAGCTTTTCATTTCCTATGACCCCAGTAAGCTGGGGGAGGCAATGACAAAGCGTACACTGTCCACTTGGGTGGTGGACTGTATTGCCCAGGCTTATGAGGCAGCGGGGCTTCCATGTTACGGCTGATACGGTCAGGGCCATGGCAGCATCAGTAGCTCACCTGCACTCTGTACCTTTGGCGGACATCTGCCAGGCTGCCAACTGGTCTTTGGGTCAGACCTTCGCGGCTCATTACTGCATGGATAGGGAGTCCCGACGGTACAATGCCTTCAGCCAGGCTGTGCTTCGTAACCTGTTTGAGGTCTAGGCATTTTCTGCCCTCCGACCCTTCTGTGTTCGGGCTACCGGAGTGCTACTTCCCTGGTTAGGGTTTCATTGCAACTGCTTGCGACTCTCAATGAGGGAGCTTGTTTTGGGCTATAGGTTCAAGGTAGCCAGTAGCTGGGGAGTCCCATATGTGAGGACTGACTTCCTGCTTGTTCCAGGAGAAAGCATAGTTACTCACCTGTAACAGGTGTTCTCCAGGGACTGCAGGAATCAGTCCTCACAACCCTCCCTCCTCCCCTTGGAGTTGCAGTCCAATTATTTTTCTTTCATTTGTTTTGCTGTCTTTTTAGCTTTGTCATTTGACTGAGCAAGATGGCACCCTTGGGCAGGAAGGGGATCACACATGCGTGGTAGCAACTCCCAAAGGCTTTCTTTGAAAGCTGGGGATTTGCTCCGCGCGGGGGTCCGTCGGCATCGACGTCACCCATATGTGAGGACTGATTCCAGCTGTCCCCAGAGAACACCTGTTACAGGTAAGTAACTACGCTTTATGGCCCTTAATAAATCTTGATTGATCCTTGGGCAATATATCTGGAATAATACCTTCAAAGTGCAACCATAAAATCTTAAAAAGAATTTAACATTGGAGTGGAGGAGTAGCCTAATGGTTAGAACACTGGCTTGAGAACAAGAGACCAAGGTTCATTTCTCACTAGCACTCCTTGTGGCCTTGAGCAAGTCACTTAACCCTGCATTGCCTCAGAAAAATCAAAGTTATCAATGTCCCTGTTTAATGTACGTTACCAAGTTTAAGTTACAATGTAAACCATGTTGACGGAAATGGTAAAGCAGTATAAAAAAAACCCTTATCTTAACCAAAACGGACTTGCATTTTCATACAACAGACTCCTCCAGTACCAACAATCTTGATATCATATCCATTGCAAATGACCAATGCGCCATCAACCTGCTATATAGAGCACCCTCATCCTCAACTGACGATCTCTGCAACATCCTCGACCTAGCAGCCAACACTCGCAACCTCAACTTATCAAACTGGATACTAGGAGATTTCAATCTCCCTTCACTTCACTCCAGTCATGCCACTGCCCTACTAGAAGCAATTAATGATCTGGGCTACAGACAAATCATCAACGAACCCACCCACACCAAAGGGAACATACTGGACATGATCTTTGCCCCTCTGTCATTACAAGATCCAAATGAAAAGCTGGTAACATCACTCACTTCTGTACCATGGTCAGATCACAAGCTTATCAATTTCAGCATACCTATCAACAACAACTCTCTACACAACAATGGAACTTTAAGCAACACCACTTCTCGAAACTTCAGAGCCTTCAACAAAGATCTTATACTGGCTGAAACTCTTCCCCTATACAACAATGCAACCCTCAACCTCGACAATTTAATCTCCTCATGGAATAAGAATCTTAGCGCTATTGCCCAAAAACCTACGAAGAACAACATCGTAAATAATAGAAAACATTCTCCTTGGTTCTCTCCTGAACTATGTATCTCCCGCTCTCATTTACGGAAACTAGAGAAAAGATGGAGGCGTTCCCACTCCGCCGGAGACCTGTCAGCTTACAGAACTCACCTTGCAATCTACAAAGAGGCTATCCTATCAAATATGAAACAATACCATACTGACACCCTCAAAAGATCTCTAAACAAACCTCGTGACCTCTTCGAACTAGTTAAATCATTCTCTAAGGAACCATCCCCAAGCCATCCCGAAGAGATCCACCCACAAGAGTTTGCCAACCATTTACAATCCAAGCTACTTCAAACTGATGAAGTTAACACGTTCATAGCACAAGGCACCACCAGTCCAACTTTACTTTATAAGTTCTCCACACCATCCAAGAAACATGTGGAAGATACTATTGCAGCACTCAACACCACGATTGCACAAACTGACCCTTGCCCCGCATATTGGATTAAAAATTTACGATCAGAACTCAGCCCACTTATCACAAAAATGATGAACCTATCATTCTCAAATGGATCCTTCCCTGCACCACTCAAGCAAACATCCATCAGACCTCTGTTAAAGAACCCTAAACTGGACCCAAGCAAAGTTGAATCCTATAGACCCATAGCCAGTATACCTCTATTAGCCAAAATAATCGAAAAGGAAGCACAAAGGCAACTGCAAGACCATATAGATTTAGCCTCCCCACTAGACCATCGGCAACATGGCTTCAGGGAATACCATGGCGTCGAAACCCTACTTACCTCTCTCTTCAATAAAATCGTCACAGGTATCGACAACATCCATCAAGGTTTCGCCCTCATCTTTATAGACATTGCGGCAGCCTTTGACTCTGTACACCATGGTCTGCTAATGGAACGACTAAAAGAAAAGGGCATAAGTGGCGTCGCCCTCGATTGGTGCAGATCGTACCTTGATGGCAGATGGCAGCATGTAAAATCAGGTTCAAGATTCTCCGAACCCTTCCATCAGCGACAAGGCGTCCCCCAAGGGTCCTCCCTCTCATCTCTATTATTTAATATTTACATGCAACCTATTTTCAACATTATCGAATCATTCAAGATCGACTGTCTAATTTATGCTGATGACATCCTCCTATTTATGCCATTCTCCACAGAAAAAATGGACCTTTCGCCACTAATTGAATGCTTCAATACAGTCTCCGAATGGCTCCTATCACAAAACCTCAGGATCCAACACAAAAAGTCTGAGGTGCTATTTATCACCAGAGACCAGAAATTCTGCCCCCCACCTCATATAAAAGTTAAAGAAGCTGAGCTCCAAACCAAATCAGCAATTCGGTACTTAGGGGTCACCCTCGACCAACGACTAGATATGAAAACCCATATATCCAACATAGTCAGAGCCGTATACTTCAAAATCCGGTCACTCAGACACCTGCAATCCCTTCTAAGCACTGAAGACTTCCGGACAATATACCAAGCACTTATCTTGCCACACTTTGACTTTGCCAACGCTATTCTCCAAGGTCTCCCTCAATCATCTCTAAATCCGTTGCAACTTGCCATGAATGCCGCAGCCAGAATCTTAGTAGGAGCAGCAAGATGGGTCAAAGCCACCAAATCAAACTTCATTCACACCATACACAAAATAGTACACAACTCACTCACTCAAGGACTCATGCCAAAGCAACTAAAGCTTGCCACAGTAAGACCAATAACAAAGAAAACAACACTCGACAAAAAGGATCCAGCAGCATACCGACCGATCTCCAGCATACCCTTCCTGGCAAAAATCATCGAAAAAACGGTACAACTACAACTCCAGGAACACATCGACAAACATGAAACACTCGACGACAACCAACACGGCTTTCGTCCCAACCACGGAGTCGAAACGCTACTGATCTACCTCTTCGACAGCATCCTAAGAATAATTGACAACAACAGGAAGGGAATCATAATGATCTTCATCGACATCTCCTCAGCCTTCGACACAGTGGACCACAACACGCTCCTGGAAAGGCTAAAGAACACTGGTATACATGGTATCACTTTGAAATGGTTCCACTCATACCTAACCGAAAGACAGCTACAGGTCAAGGTGGGACACAACACCTCCCGACCCATAAATGTCCGCCAAGGAGTACCTCAAGGATCCGCACTTTCAGCCCTCCTATTTAACATCTACATCCAACCGATATGCGACATCATGAAAGAGAACAACATTCAATACACAATATATGCAGACGACATCATGATATACACCCCGATAGAAATCGACAACCCGGATTTCTCCAAGATAACAGACTGCCTTACCCAAATGACAAGCTAGTGTCAAAACAACAACCTCGCAATAAACTACAACAAGACTGAAGCTCTAATAATCACTCGGGACCAAAGCTTCATACACCCGCCAAACATCAAGATACAAAACACTACTATTCCAATAAAATCAGAAGTGAGATACCTTGGAGTTACTCTGGACAACAAGCTAAACCTCAAGCCACACATAGACAAAACAATACAAAAAGTCTACTACAAGATGCGAATCATCAGGAGACTGAAACCACTCCTTGCCCCAGAACACTTTCGTACCGTCCTCCAAGCACTGATAACCCCAATACTGGACTTCTGCAATCCGATATACTTGGGACTACCGAAACAAGCCCTCAAACCACTCCAGCTAGCACAAAACACTGCAGCACGAATAATATCCGGTACTGCAAGACAGGATCACATCACACCCACCTTAAAAGACTTACACTGGCTCCCAATCGGTGCACGCATCAGATACAAAACTATCATAAACCTATTTAAGATAAATCAGCACACATCAGCCAACAGCCTACACACCCTCATTCAACCAGACAACAGCACTCGTCCTAGAAGAAAACAAACACGCAACCGAGTCAGCACCCCAGGTGAATTCAAACACACACGCAAGGACACAACAGACAGAGCTCTCTCCATGGCTGCTCCAACTATATGGAACAAACTACCAGACGACTTGAGGACGACTTTAGAAAACAGCTAAAAACCATGCTGTTCATAGAACACTATGGACACATCACATAACCTAAGAGAATGCATAACAGCACATATTGCTGCCTGTACAGATAATGTCTTACAGCACCACTGTATATAGCCCACACTGTACATAGCTCAAACCATTCTAGCACGCAACACACCACACCTTGTACATAGCTCACCCCCAATCTAGCACACGATACAACACACACTCAACTAAATTGCACCCTCACTGCATGATTAACACACTCACTTTACCCGATTGTTTGCTGTGATACCACCTTGATTAATAAGATAAGGCGGTTTAAAAATACTGTTAAATAAATAAAATAAAAGATGCGACCATATAACGCCTATCCTAATACAACTTCATTGGCTCCCCGTTCAAGGAAGGCTTTCATTCAAATCTTTGTTACTCACCTTCAAATCTATCCATGGCATCACCTCCCCCTCATTAACCAACATCATCCAGCCAGCTCCTCCCAACAGAACAAGGAGAACCCCATCTACAAATGTGCTAGTAATTCCAAAGGCTTCAACAAAGTACACAACCGCAACATCTAACAGGGCATTCAGTATCTATGCCCCAAAATGTTGGAACGCATTACCACCAGGCATCCGTGCGATTACTGACCTATCACAATTCAGAAAGGCTCTCAAATCCCATTTATTTACTCAATACTACCAGATTAACCCTACCCCTACATAAGTGCCTCTCCCTCACCCCCTCAAGTTAATATATCAACTCTATTGTACACATGTTCACACTGAATTCCCAATACTCGATCTCATTGTACATATGTAAGTAGTTTAGTTTGCATTCCCCGTTTATCCAAGTTATTACTCCTATTCTATGTAAAGCATAAGCATGTTATCCAAGTTATTACTCCTCTTCTATGTAAAGCATAAGCATGTTATCCAAGTTGTTTTCTCCTGTTCTATGTGAAGCCAAACAGTTTGTTATGGTCATTTTGTTGTATGTAAACCGCGCTGACAATAGTGCGGTATATAAGAAATTGTAATAAATAAATAAAATAAATAAATAAATAAATAACATCTACATTTATCAATGATATAGGCCAAGAGGATGTACAAACCTCGAGAATCTTATCCAGGGCTTTTCAAACTTTTATCCCGGATGACCCTATTTTAACAACTGAAAATTCACGTGACCCCAGATGATGATGAAATCAAAATAGCAGGTCTTCAGCCTCCTTCCCTTTCCCCCGCTCATCTAAAGCAGGAAGACAGCAGCAAAAGTACTGGCAACAACAGCAGACGCAACAGTCAACTCAGGGTCCTTTGTGTCAGTGTGCTATATGTGCTTATAGACCCCAGTACTCAGCATGGGTTTCCAGTCTCAGGATGCTTATCCAGGAGGAGACAAGATCCTATGATGTTCGGCTCACAGGCCACATGCTGACTAGTGATTGTCACTACTTGGCATAGGTCCCAGCGAAAGTTCAGAGAGAAGGGGAAATGGTCATGTTTCTGTGACCCCATCCACATGTGACCCCATTTGGGGTCCCGAACCCAAGTTTGGGAACCACTGATCTTACCCTTAAGGGTGAGAATTATTTATGCTTCCACCATTGAGTTAAAAAGAGCACAGCACATACTAGATTCATTAAATAATTTCAATAAAAGAGGAGCAAAACAACCTTGAAATTCTCTATAAAAATCTAGCAGAAAGCCCTCTGGCCCCAGGCTCTTCTGCAAAGGAAAGGACAGCAATACAGTCCTCCAGCCAAACGGCCAAACTCCCCATTCCTCCCTCCCCACGCTTTTATAAACTAAAATACTGACATACACCCAACCCCATACACACCATCCTCCCAGCCCACTTCCACCTCCAAACACCATCCAATCAAACTTAATCTTGGACTGAACCATCCAATCAAACTTAATCCTAGCCATTCCAAATAGAGAAAGACAATCCTTGCCAGTCACCTAGGTAGGAAACATATGCCATTCCAGGGGAGGCATAATAGACACAAAAATAAAGTCCAAAAGAAACATACATTTTTAAAAAAATTAATAATTCAATGAACAAGAAAAAGTGAAACAGGATCACGACAAGCATTTCCACAAAAAAATTAAAGTACAGCTTGAGCAAAATTTAAAAATCTACCTAGCACCAAAAAGAAAAAGAAATATAACCCCAAGGTCCTTAAAATAAAATCCAGTAACACCAGAACCAATCTACGATTCGGAGAAGCATATCCAGCACGTGTTGCACTGCACTATCAGCACTATCATGTTCATCGGTAAGTATGTCCCATACCAGTCTCAACAAGGACATTCCAGACCAGTCTTCACCCATGGAGCTGGTATCCAATTAAAGTCCAAGAAACAACAAGATTCAACCCCAGAGCCTAGACACTCAGCCTCCAGTATTGGAACTCCCGACCAGAAGTCAAAATCTACACTGGCAAATTGAAGGGTATCGAAGAGAAGTCTTGGCCGCTCACCAGAAATTAAGGTACCATGGCAGGGTCCCTTATGGGTTGCAAGGCTAAGTAGCATGCTACACTTCTTCTTTCATTGAGAACGTAACAGGTTTGGCAACATTTATAATTTTGAGATGCATCTGGTAAAGCAAACATAATTTAGACATTTCTTCCACAACACTTGCTTAACTTCATTGAAGCCTTGTTCGTTGCTTCTACAACTTCACCATCCTTTCTGTCCATAATTTGTGGATAGATTGTTTTGTCACTACCTTAGGTATCATTCGAGTATCAAAAAAACATAGAGAAATTGATTGGGAGCGCCCCTTCCATGCTCCTTCTCTTCCTAAAGCATTGCATAACCCCCTACCCCATTAAAGTACCCATGCAGCAGCAAAAATGGGCTCTGTGACCCTCATTTCCCTAAGACCAGCATAAAGGGTTCAGTAACTTCACCTTACCACTTTTAGTCTCCCATCCCTGGCTTGGTGACCATTCTTAAATCCATCCTCTAGCGTAAAAGCACAAAGTATTCCTTCCCAGTACTCTTTTCCATCTGAATTCTTACACAACTGCTTCCTTATTCTCTTGCTCCTCATCCTTCCCTCCACTCTCTGCCTTCATCCCATTTATCCGGCACTTTCCTTTCTCTGCCCATCTCATCAATCCCTGCCCTGCTCTATAGCTTTCATTATGTGAAGGGATCAGCAACAGAGAGTACAAGATGAAGGGATTGGAACCCAACCGAGAGTGAAAGTCATGTCCCATACTCCCTTTTCTTTGCTTCCACCCCTACTCCCTCACTTTGTCCTACTCTTCATGTCCCATTTCTTTACTCCTGCCCTAAACCTTTGCATTCCACCTCTTCAGCCCACATCCCCCCTTTATCACATCTTTCCCTGCTTTTCACCTCACTCCATCACTCCAAACTCTTTATTTCCTCTCTCTCACATCCCTTCATCCTCTGCCCTGCTCTTTTCCCCCCATTTATTCACTCAGCAATACCCCCTCACTCTCTGCCTTCAACTCCTTACCCTCTGTCTATTGACCATTCTCTCATAAGAACATAAGATATGCCATACTGGGTCAGACCAAGGTCCATCAAGCCTAGTATTCTGTTTCCAACAGTGGCCAATCTAGGTCATATGTACCTAGCAGTTTCCCCAAGAGACACAAGTTCCACAATGCTTGTACTGTGGAACTTGTGTCTCTTGGGGAAACTACTAGGTACATATGACCTAGACTGGTCACTGTTGGAAACAGAATACTGGGCTTGATGGACCTTGGTCTGACCCAGTATGGCATATCTTATGTTCTTATGTTCTTATGAGAGAATGGTCAATAGACATTTCAGAGAGGGATTCTATCCTATTGAAGTTAGATCTCAGCATCTCAGCATCTCCCCTGTCATTACTTCATTTCCTACATTCATTTCTAACACTTCCCTTCCTATCATCTTCTCTCTCTCCTCCTTGAATTCAGCATCTCTCCTCCCTCCTGCCATCCAGTGTATTACATCCAGCATTCCCTCTCTGTCTCCCTAGACCCTCCCTCCATGTCCAGCATTTCATTTCTATCTTCCTAGTCCCCTTCCCACATGTTCAGCATCCCCTCTCTGTCCACCTAGTCCTCCCCCCTCTCCCATTTGTGTCCTTATTCCCTTCTCCATTGTGGTGTAGCTTCTCCCCCCCCCCATCTGTGTCCCTATTCCTCCTCCTCCTCCTCAACTCTATCATGTACAGCATTTCCCATCTATGACCTTATTCTTCTCTCCCCATATGGTCAGGAATCCTCCATCTGTGTCCCTATTCCTTCTCCCACTGACAGACCTTTTATGTCCAGCACACCTCCTCCAATTTCACCACCCCTCCTCCCAAGTCCAGTAGCTACCCCATTTATGTCTCTATTCCCCCCATGGCCCTATGACTCCCTATCATATCCAGCACATCCCTTCCAAATGCTCCATCACACCCCTCCCCCCATTCCAGCATCACTTCCATTTGGATCGCTATTCCTCCTCCCACTAACTGCCCTTTCATGTTCAGCAAACTCCCTCCTTTCCATCCCTTTCCCAAGCCCAGCATCTCTCCCATCTGGGTTCCTATGCTTCCTCCTATGGCCCCTTCATCATATTCAGCATGTCCCCTCTTTCATCTTTCTTTCCCACTACCAGTTGCAGGTTGCAGCAACCCGGATTCAAACCTGCCTGCAGCCCTGTTAAAACTGAGAAGAGCGTGGGGCCTGCTTTCACACTCTGTGCCAAAAGCGATGTGAAGCTGGCCCCACCCCCAAAGCAGACTTCCTGTATCTGGGGATCAGAACCAGTATTGCATCGCTTTCAGCACAATTCAATGAAAACCGTTCCTAATCTTTTAAGTTTGATCAGGGCTACAGGCAGGTTTGAATCTGTATTATTGCTGTCAGCCAGTGGTGGGGCAAATAGAGGGGTGACAGTTGAAACAGGCCAGAAATGTAGGGGGCAGTGGCAGCAGAGAGATGTCCTTCAATTTATCAGGTTGCTGGCAGAAAACCGGCACTACCATTGGCTGGCAGAAAACCAGCACTAACAATGGCCAGTTTTCTGCCCTTCTGACCGCTGGCCTCTTATTGGGAAAACCTGCCAGGCCAGCATTTGGAGGGGGGGCAGTCCCCCTCCCCCCCTCCCCCATACATCCATGGTTCCTTTGCCTCACTAGTTGAAGGCCTCAGAAGAGACTCCAACTTGAGTGTATTGGTTGCATTAGAAGCTAGGTGGCAGAAGGAAGAGGTGCTAGTGAACTTGAAAAGATGCTGAGATCTAACTTCAATAGGATAGAATCCCTCTCTGAAAGTATGGTCCATAGAGAATTACAGTATACGTTTCTTTGACAGAACTATATACATAAACACAGGAAACATAAGATGGGGAATTGCCACATGGATAGTTATCAAAAGTATAAAAAGAGGAAGGGGAACCATATTCATTGTTTTTGGGATTCTGGTGTGAGAATTTGGGGGCAAAGTCCTTTCCTATTCGTCTCTCCGGGCCAGTCAAGGACATTAGGGTAGTCAACCTCTTCCAGCAGCTGAGGACTGAATACTGAAAATCTTGCTAACAGCTTATCCAGCTCCCCCTGGTGTCAGAGAGTCAGTCTTTCAGTCCTCAGCAGCTGAATTGGACGTGTGGCTGACAGGCTACCCAAAGAGGCAAATAGGAACATTAGTTATAGATAGCTTTAAAAAAAAAAAATAAACAAAGGAAAGAAAAAGAAAGAATAAAGATAGATTAGATTAAAGGAAGTGGAAGGAGGAGGACTTGTGCTTTGTTTGCCCTAGCAGCGCAGATCAGCACGGAAAGTTTTTTCTTTTTCTGCAAAAAAAAAAATAAAAAAAGCACTGGTCGTCATCTGCCGACAGATCCGTTTGGCATTAAGAGGCAGAGCCTGTCTCTAATTTCTGACCGGGGTATTGGGAAAGGACGTGGGAGCCCCAGAACCTTCTTCCCTGCCTCCGATCTCTGCGACTCCAGCGGTCTGCTAGCAGCGGTGAAGCGGGGTGCAAGAGCTTCGGCCTGGTTTGCTCTCAGGTAATGGGATTAATAGCAGTGGGCAGAATATTAGTTTTTACCGGCCTGGGAAGCACCACTGCGTGTGTTTAGTCTTCCGTAGCCTTCCTTATTCCTTCAGCGGAGATTCCGTGTTCGCGTTCGTGAGAGGTAGCTGTACGCGGTCTGGGGCTGCTCCGGGCGAGTTTAGAGCCGGTTGGAGCGATTGTGGCGTTGCGGTTTGGTTTCAGAGAGAGATAATGACTATGGAGGGTCACAAAATTGCTGAGGAGGAGGAGGTAGGCAGACCTCAATTCTCTTCAGAAAAAGCGGGAACGGTGGCCATTTTAGATGAGCCGTCTGTTTATCCCGAGCTGCAGGCAAAGTCAGGAAAGCAAAAATCTAAATCGCACAAGGCGCCTCCTGCTGAGGGGCCAGCACAGCAACCGTTATCAGCAACGCAGGGGTCCTTGGACTCCTTGTTGTCAGTAGAGTTTATTTTAGCTCTTCACAATGCCTATTTGCTAAAAAAGTCTCAATCGACCCACAGTCATTCTTCTGACAGTCTGGTGGTCTCACAGATGGGAGATTCTTCTCTGGCAGACCCTGGGGAAGGGGTCTCATCTGTAGCAAAAACTTTAGAAACAGGCTTAGAGCGTGCAGGGTCTCATAGTGCTGTTTCTCAGGTGCCAGAAGAAGGAGAGCTGCTGTCAGAACCGGGCTTGGATACCTGGCCAGGCGATTTGGAGGAAGGGGAGTTGGGGCCAGGTGAAGAGCCAAATTTATTTTGAGTTTTTAGGAAGGAAAAGCTGGGGGCGTTGATTGCACAGTCTCTTGCAGCGTTAGATATAGTTCTCCCTGCGGTGCAGCAGGAGCCTGTGACAGAGACGCCCGTCTGGAACCCATGAGAATAGAAAAGGACATGGAATTGGATTTAGGGGGGAGCCCAGTTGTGTATTTCAAGGGTAACCTGAATCCTGCATACACCGATACCCATGAAATCCCTACCTGGCCTGGATCTCAGGCCCCGTGAAGGGAGAGAAAGAAGAGAGAGAGAAAGCCCAGGGTGCCACACCCAGACTCCTATGACGTCCCTGCAGGCATGAGAAGAGATTATCACCTGGGAAGGGCCAGAAGGGAGGAGGAGGGGCTGTAACCCTGGAGGTGGAAATATAAACCCCTGCTAAGGCACATAGAGTAGAGCCCTGGGAGGAGCTGGAGAAACAAGGAGAGCTGGAGAAACCAGGGGAGCCTGGAGAAACAAGGGGAGCTGGAGAAACTAGAGACTCAGGAGGGTCAAGAGAAGCTGGAGACACAGCAGAGCCATAGAGGAGAGCCCTGGGAGAAGCTGAACCACAGGGAACACAGCCGAGGAGGAGACGGGCCAAAGGCCGAAGGTACTGACCGGCTGTCTCAGGTAGAGCTGGGAACAGGAGTGACTCTAGGACCCAGGGGGGAAGCTGTTTACTGAGCACTGCTTTGAGAACTCAGAACGGGACTCTGCTCCAACAACTGAAGATATGCAAGTCGATACTGCTGAGTATGACTTTTGAGGGCTACGGATATTCCTATGGATTGTACTTTATGCCAAGCCAAGTGCGTTGAACCGTTATGCTGAGGGCTAACACGTTCTGAGAAGGTCTCCTAAAGCTGTAAATAACAAGACCCAGAGAACCGATAGGAGGCCGGGGATACTTGTGCTAGCCAGGAAAACTTGCAGGGAAGCTAAAAAGCTTAGTGAATATTTTCTGCCCGTGTCTCCCATATTTTGCTTTAAACTTAATCCGGGAAGGGAGTTAAGAAGAAGCTTTTGTTCCAGTGGGACTAATTGTTTTACAAGGCAAGGCTAAAAAGAAGTATTTTTACCCTTACTAAAGAAGTGCTCTTTTTCAGGGCTGAGAAATGTTTGAAGCAGCTGTGTGTGTTTGAAGCTTGTGAAGCAGTTATACTGTTCTAGTGCTGTATTACCAATAATCCTGCATAAGAAGGAGTCCTGTGTACAGGGCACTTGAACTTTTGCGTAAGAAATAAAATTCTGTCACTTTGCCTTACCTCCGGACCATATATTAAATATGAAAAACACTCCACTTCAAACTATTGGCTATTAGACAATATCAGCAAATTATTGGTCATACGTAGTCTCAGATCAAGCTTGCGCTTATGATCACATTTATTCAGTGAAACATAAATAGCGCTTGATGACATCAATGACTACTAAATATTCTTTTTCTCATGCTGATATGTAGATAAAAATTCTTAATGCTTAATCTTGAAATCGTTTTTTTCTTTTTATCTATTTGTGTGCCGAAGTTTTTAAAATAATCTGTAAAAGCTTATGAGGCAGAACAAACTTAGCTTGCTCTATGCTGTTCTCTTCTGTTCAGCTTTCAACACTTCTCCTTACGCCTCACTCATTCAGCGCCTTCGCGTGTTACTCCTATCCGGAGTTCCTCATGAAGTGACTGAGTAGAATTGAAAAACAGCAAGTAAGATTAAAACTGCTCAAAAACAATTGTTTAAAGCTCCCCTACCCTTAGGCAACTCTACCCAATGTGAATTCTATTTATTGTGAGATCTTATTCTTACTTGCTAATAGTTGCTGCCCACGTTCCTTATCAGACGTTCTGAATTTCTTGTTTCATTTTCTTCCTCTGTCAGGCAACGCCGCGCATGCGGGTTGTAAAGTGCTGCCCCCTAATATACAGCTGATGCCTAACTCTCATCTGCATAAGTGCCACTCTACTGATTCATTTAGACCTGATGGTTGTACTGTGTCCAATAAAAAGATCCACCTTTGCTCGTAAAACAATAGAGTTTCCTCTAGCGTTTTACCTCTCCGTGCAAAGGTGATATGGTCTATGCAAAAGCATCGTAGCTGTAAATAGTCATGACCCATTTCAACACAATGTTTAACTAGAGGTGCAGTCATAATGTTATTTGTCAGGCGACTCTTGTGTTCTTGGATACGAGACTTCAGCTTGCGGCTTGTTTTCCCTACATATAACTTCTGGCACGGGCATCTAATGGCGTAAACAACGGACGTGGTATCACAAGTAGTAGCCTTATTTAATTGATAAATTTTACCTGAATGCGTGAAGTTCGTAACACTATCAGTGATTGGGCATATAGAGCAATGGCCACAGGCTGTGTGTCCTTTATTCAATGGTTCATGTTGAATGTCATTCTCTATATCGGATTTAGGACACAAATATTCCTTGAGATTAGTGTGTCTCTGCCAAACACATCGCATTGTTTTGGTTGCCAAACCAGGAATTGTTCTTAACACATCAAGATGTTTATGTACTATCTTTTGAATGTGGTGGCTGAGAGGGGAAAACTTAGTAATAAGATTAACGCTCTCTGTTTGCTGTCTTTTGTTGGTGTCACTCTCCATATTCAGCAGCCAAGCGCGATCATTATTCAGTGCTCTCTGATAAGCTCTTCTCGTAATCTGTGCGGGGTAGCCCCGAGCTGCAAAATCTTTGAGCAATTGTTTAGATTTGTTCTTAAAGTCTGCCTTTTCAGAACAATTCCTCCGAAACCGGAGGAATTGGGAGAATGGCAGGCTATTTTTTAATTGAAGGGGATGAGCGCTGTTGTAGTGTAGAAAAGTATTTCGAGTAACTGGTTTCTTATAGATCGTAGTTTCCCATCCTGTTTCTCTCTTAGTGACAGCCAAATCTAAAAATACTATACTTGTTGGATTTATCATTGATGTAAACTGTATCGCCTTGTTGCGGCCATTGAGCCAGGAAATAAACTCATAGGCTGAAGCTTCAGTGCCTTTCCAAAGGACAAAAATATCGTCTATGTAACGCGTCCACATTCTCAGTTGATGATACCATATTGATGTTTTAAGCCATTGATGCTCAAAAGCTCCCATAGATAAATTGGCCACTGAAGGGGCACAAGATGCTCCCATTGCGATGCCAGATATTTGTAAATATATGGATTTATGAAAATGAAAGAAATTCTTTGTAATAACTAAATGTGATAAGCTCGACAAAAACAAGATCTGAGCCTCAGAAAGGTCCTTACGATCTATTAACGATTGTTTAATAATAGTTAAGGCCTCTTGTTGTGGTATGTTCGTATATAAAGCCGTGATGTCTAGGGTCATTAATAACACCTCCGGATCTTTAGCTTCATGAGTGTGTTGATTAAGCTTCTCTAAAAAATGGGAGGAATCTCGAATGTATGACGGTATATCTTTCAGTAATGGCCTCAAAAACGAATCCACATATGTGGAAAGCGGCTCCAGTATCGATCCTCGGGTTGACACTATAGGTCTCCCTGGTGGCTTTGTTAAGCTTTTATGTATTTTGGGGACCATATAAAAATTGGCCATAATTGGTGCCGAAACATTTAAGAAATGCATTTCTTTCTTAGAGATGAGCTTCTGCTGTAGAGCTATAGTAGTTTCTTCTTTAATTATATCTCGTAAATAAGTTGTAGGGTCCGTTTCTAGCAAAATATATGTACTGCAATCTGATAATTGACGCTTGGCCTCCAATTCGTAATCCTTATTACTTTGGATAATAATGGCTCCTCCCTTATCTGCTCTCGAAATTATAATATCTGTTCTTGATGTTAATTGTCTCAACGTGTTACGTTCATTGTACGTTAGAGCATTTTTGGACAAATTCTGCCTTCGTTCTAACCCCTTTATTTCTTCCAAGACTATGTCTTTAAAAACTTGTATAGCAGGGGGTAAAGGACCGGGAGGTGTCCAATTGGATTTCAGTCTCAGAGGGATCCGGCGCTCAGCCGTGACTGCCTCGGAGGATACCATTTGCGAAAAATAATTTTTTAAATTCAGTTTTCTAATAAATGCATCAAAGTCTATTCTAAATTGAAAAGGGTCATGACTAATTTTAGGAACATATGATAGTCCTTTAGTTAGCAGCAGGTATTGATCTTCTGGTAAAGAACAACCCGATATATTAATGACCAGATCTTGGTCTATAATATTCACCATTGGGTTCACTGTTGTTGGAAATCGGTTTTGTTGCGTGGTCTGTTGCGTGTGAGGATTTTTTTCTTCCTTTGTTTTTCTGAGGCCTGTGTTTGGCAGATGACACACTAATCTCAAGGAATATTTGTGTCCTAAATCCGATATAGAGAATGACATTCAACATGAACCATTGAATAAAGGACACACAGCCTGTGGCCATTGCTCTATATGCCCAATCACTGATAGTGTTACGAACTTCACGCATTCAGGTAAAATTTATCAATTAAATAAGGCTACTACTTGTGATACCACGTCCGTTGTTTACGCCATTAGATGCCCGTGCCAGAAGTTATATGTAGGGAAAACAAGCCGCAAGCTGAAGTCTCGTATCCAAGAACACAAGAGTCGCCTGACAAATAACATTATGACTGCACCTCTAGTTAAACATTGTGTTGAAATGGGTCATGACTATTTACAGCTACGATGCTTTTGCATAGACCATATCACCTTTGCACGGAGAGGTAAAACGCTAGAGGAAACTCTATTGTTTTACGAGCAAAGGTGGATCTTTTTATTGGACACAGTACAACCATCAGGTCTAAATGAATCAGTAGAGTGGCACTTATGCAGATGAGAGTTAGGCATCAGCTGTATATTAGGGGGCAGCACTTTACAACCCGCATGCGCGGCGTTGCCTGACAGAGGAAGAAAATGAAACAAGAAATTCAGAACGTCTGATAAGGAACATGGGCAGCAACTATTAGCAAGTAAGAATAAGATCTCACAATAAATAGAATTCACATTGGGTAGAGTTGCCTAAGGGTAGGGGAGCTTTAAACAATTGTTTTTGAGCAGTTTTAATCTTACTTGCTGTTTTTCAATTCTACTCAGTCACTTCATGAGGAACTCCGGATAGGAGTAACACGCGAAGGCGCTGAATGAGTGAGGCGTAAGGAGAAGTGTTGAAAGCTGAACAGAAGAGAACAGCATAGAGCAAGCTAAGTTTGTTCTGCCTCATAAGCTTTTACAGATTATTTTAAAACTTTGGCACACAAATAGATAAAAAGAAAAAAACGATTTCAAGATTAAGCATTAAGAATTTTTATCTACATATCAGCATGAGAAAAAGAATATTTAGTAGTCATTGATGTCATCAAGCGCTATTTATGTTTCACTGAATAAATGTAATCATAAGCGCAAGCTTGATCTGAGACTACGTATGACCAATAATTTGCTGATATTGTCTAATAGCCAATAGTTTGAAGTGGAGTGTTTTTCATATTTAATATATTGTCTATACCACTCTGAAAGGACCATTTTTTGTCTTGTATTACCTCCGGACCATGACTACAACTTCTTCTTGAAGCCATTTTTGAAGGCAAACTACATATCCCAAGATACACCCGGGGAAAGTTAGTTTGCCCAAGCCAATCGAGAGAGAAGTTCCTCCGATATCACGCCCCTCTAGGCTAGAGGCGGGTGGTGAGGGCGTGACAAGACACTAGAGGATCCCTTGTTACAGGGATTTAAGTCAGAGCAGAGATGTTTCCCAATACACAGGGTTATTAAACAGATGATAGAAGCTGAATGGGAGTGCCCTGAAGCATCCTTGAGAGGAGGTCGCACTATTGCGCGTCTGTATCCCATTCTCCAGGAGGAAAAAGATTTGTTGCGAATGCCTAAGGTGGATGCTCTAGTTTCAGCGGTTACCAAGAAGACCACGATTCCGGTGGAAGGAGGTACAGCCCTTAAGAATCTTCAAGATCGTAGGTTAGAAGCGCTTTTGAAGCAGGCTTTTGATTCCAGTGCTCTAGCGCTACAGGCTTCGGTTTGTGGAGCGTATGTATCAAGGGCCTCTATCCGATGACTTCAGATGGAGCCGGGTCTGGAAAAGGAGGAGGTTTCTTCAGTGGAAGGAGCTAAGCTGGAGTCGGCGGCGGCTTATCTAGCGGATGCCTTTTATGATTTGGTGTGGATTTCAGCGAAATCAATGGCTTCGGTGATTGCCGCTAGGCGGTTTCTTTGGTTACGGAATTGGGCGGCGGATCCGTCTACCAAAGCACGCCTCAATAAGCTTCCATACAAAGGTAATCTGCTTTTTGGTGAGGCATTGGAGAAGATTATGAAAGATTTGGGAGATTCCAAAGGGGGTCGCCTTCCCGAGGACCGACCGAGAGTGGCAAAGATAGGCTCCATACAGAGAGGTCAGGGACGGGACTTTCACAGATTCCGTGGGCCTCACTTTACGCCTTATCATCGCGGCCATTTTGTGGCCAGAGGGCAGCCCTTTCGCAGAGCCAGGGGGTTCAGTAGGGGCTATTTTAACGCCCAGCAGAACTCGGCTAAGAAACCGCAATGAAGGGTGGTTGGTCCAGGAGGAAATTCCGGTAGGAGGTCGGTTGCAGAAGTTTCTCTCCGCTTGGGCCACCATAACTACGTACCAGTGGGTTCTGGAAATTATCAGAGAGGGCTATGCGCGCGAGTTCGCCCACCCTCTGGCGGAAGCCTTTGTGTCCTCTCCGTGTGGTCCTCAGGCGAAGAGGACAGCGGTCAACGACACGTTGATGCATTTGTTGCGCCTTCAGGCAGTAGTGCCAGTACTGGCAGACCAGTACGGCTTAGGTCGATACTCAATTTATTTTGTGGTCCCCAAAACGGAAGGTTCTTTTCAGCCAATTTTGGATTTAAAGCACGTAAACCATTGCTTGAGAGTACCTCATTTCCGGATGGAAACGTTGAGGTCCGTTATGCGGTCAGTAAGGCAGGGAGAAGTTCTTTCCTCCATAGATTTGACGGAGGCGTATTTACACTTACGTTCAGGAGAGAGCATCAAAGGTTTCTACGCTTTGCAGTTTCCATGGGTCATTTTCAGTTCCGAGCTTTGCCCTTTGGTCTGGCTACGGCGCCTCGAACCTTTACCAAGGTTATGGTTGTGGCGGCAGCGGTGCTTCGGAAAGAGGGAATCCAGGTACATCCCTACCTGGACGACTGGTTAATCTGAGCGGTGTCGCTAGAGGAGTCAATCAGAGTGACCGCTCAAGTAGTGGAGTTCCTCGAGCAACTAGGTTGGGTCATCAACTGGGCAAAGAGTCATTTGGAACCGGTAAAACAGTTGACTTATCTTGGGGCCTTCTTCAACACAGAGCTGGGTTCCGTCTTTCTGCCTTTGGACAGGGTAAAGAAGATTTTGTCACAGGTGGCGGCATTCTTGCTGGTCAGGGGTCCCACGGCTTTGAGGTACTTACAGTTGTTGGGGTTGATGGCGACGGCCTTAGATCTGGTTCCTTGGGCCAGGGCTCACATGCGGCCACTTCAGCATGCGTTTGCTCTCAAGGTGGTCTCCGCAGGATCATCCTCTCTCTCGCAGGTTGCTCTGTCTGGAGGAGGTGCGCGTCAGTCTGCAGTGGTTGTTGGTCCCAGCGCATCTTCAAGCGGGGGTTCCGCTGGACCTTCCGGATTGGGTGTTGCTCACAACGGATGCCAGCCTTTCCGGTTGGGGGGTGCATTGTTTGACACAGATAGCGCAGGGCTCCTGGATGGCAGAAGAGAGTGTTTGGTCTATCAGTCGTCTGGAGCTGAGAGCGGTTCATCTAGCGCTGTTAGAGTTTGTAGGCCTGCTCGAAGGGAGAGCAGTTCGAGTGTTCTCCAACAATTTGGTGACGGTGTCCTACATCAACAGGCAAGGAGGCACAGGCAGTGCTGTACTCTTAGAGGAGAATCAACAGTTGTTCCAATGGGCAGAACTCCATCTCGTAGCAATTTCGGCAGCTCATGTGGCTGGAAAAGACAATGTTCAGGCTGACTATCTCAGTCGGCATGTGCTGGATCCTGGAGAATGGGAGCTGAACTCTGCAGTCTTTCACGAAATCATGGTGCGATGGGGTCAGCCAGTCATGGATCTCATGGCGACCCTGGCCAATGCCAAAGTGGCTCGGTTTTACAGCAGGCACAGGGAACATACGTCGGAAGGTCTCGACGGCCTGGTGCAGTCCTGGCCATCGGGAGAGCTACTTTATGTGTTTCCTCCGTGGCCGCTTTTAGGGCGAGTCATTCAGAGGATAGCGAGGTACAATAGGATGGTGATTCTCATTGCTCCGGATTGGCCCAGACGACCATGGTATGCGGATCTGATGCGACTCCTAGTGCTTCCGCCATGGAGGCTGCCCTCACGAGTCAATCTGTTGAACCAAGGCCCCATATTGATGCCCCAAGTGGATCGGTTCTTGCTTACGGCTTGGCTCTTGAAAGGGAGTGCTTGCGACGCAAAGGATACTCGGGGTCGGTGATAGCCACGATGTTAAAGTCTCGGAGACGGTCTACTTCGTTGGGGTACATTCGTGTGTGGCGCATTTTTGAGGCTTGGTGTGAAGAACGGAAAGTTAGGCCTGCGGGGACGACTCTCCTGGATATCCTGGCTTTCCTTCTAGGTGGCATAGAGAAAGGGCTGGCCCTTAGCACTCTTAAGGTACAGTTAGCAGCGCTGGCTTGTTATAGAGGGAGAGTTCAGGGGAGCTCGCTCTACTCTCATCCAGATGTTCTGCATTTCCTTAGGGCATCCAGGAACATTAGGCCTGTGGTTAGGAAGGTGATACCTCCTTGGGATTTGAATTTGGTGTTAGAGTCCTTGACGGGGCCTCCGTTTGAATCGCGGTCGTCAGGGAATATCAGGGAGTTGTCCTGGAAGACGGCGTTCTTGGTAGCATTATGTTCCGCAAGACGGGTTTCGGATCTACAGGCGCTCTCGTGTAGGGAGCCATACATTCAATTTTCAGCGGAAAAGGTGGTGTTGCGGCTGGTGCCGTCTTTTCTTCCTAAGGTGGTATCCAGCTTTCATGTGAATCAGGCCATCTCGCTTCCTACCTTTGTGGTGCAGGGGGGAGGTAAGCTGGATCGGTCGCTTCGGAAGTTGGATGTAGGGTGCATGCTGTGTAGATACATTAAGGAAACAGAGTCGTTTCTAAAATCGGACAGGTTGTTCATTCTTTTTGGGGGTCCATCTAAAGGAAAGGCAACTACCAAGGCGTCTATCGCTCGCTAGGTGAAACATGCGATACGGGTAGCTTATGAATCGAAAGACAAGACGGCCCCAGTGGGACTCAGAGCTCATTCTACTAGGGGTCAGGCTGCGTCGTAGGCTAAGTATGCGTTAGTATCACCGGTGGATATCTGTCGTGCGGTGTCATGGTCTTCTTTTCATACATTTATGCGGCACTATTGGTTGGATGTTCAGGCGAGGGAAGATGCTAGAGTGGGGACCTCGGCCATTGTTGCGGGGCTCACAGGTCCCTCCCGGATTTAGGTACTGCTTTGGTACTGCCCTAATGTCCTGGACTGGCCCAGAGAGACTAATAGGAAGGAAAAATTAGGCCTTACCTGCTAATTGTCTTTCCTTGAGTTCTCTCCGGTCCAGTCCAGGACCCACCCTATATGTTCTGCGAGGAATGGAGAGGTTGGGGTCCTCAGCCAGTAGTTCACAATTACAAGAGGTTCCTTTACAGTTAGATTATCTTAAAAAAAAAAAAAAAGAAAACTTTGGAAGGGAATCTTTCCTGTAATTACACGGGCTGTTTCCAGTAGTTAGCGTAAATTTGTTATTTTTTATTCAAGTTTGGAATTATAGTTCTGCTGCTTTGATACCATGAGACTGACTCTCTGACACTAGGGGGAGCTTGGTAAGCTGTCAGCAAGATTTTCAGTATTCAGTCCTCAGCTGCTGGAGGAGGTTGACTACCCTAATGTCCTGGACTGGCCCGGAGAGAACTCAAGGAAAGACAATTAGCAGGTAAGGCCTAATTTCTCCATACTCCATCTGGAACTGCCCTATACCAGATTCAAATCCATGCTTAAGACACAACCTTTTCCATTTGACCTGTGCCTTCCTTCTTGCCTAAAGTACTGTCTCCCTTTCACGTGAACTAGGTGCTCTGCCTGCCTTTCTTCTGTAAGGAGCAGTGTTGGGGGAAGGGGGAAGGATGAGGATCTTCACCATGTGGATGTCCGTAGGGTGCTTCTCCAGTACTTGGAGGTTATGAATTCCCTTCGTAAGTTCTGCCATCTTTTTTGTGCTGTTTGCTGGCCTGTGCAACAGTATTGCAGCGACTAAGTCGACTTTGTGGTGCTGAATTAAGGAGGTCTTTGCCTTTGCTTATCTGTTACAGAACTGATCGGTTCCGCAGGGTTTGTGTGCCCATTCTACCTGAGCGCAGGCATTCTCGTGGGTGAAGAGGAGCTTGGTAGCCCCTGCAAACATTTGTGAGGCAGCAATGTGAGCATCACTTTCCACTTTTGCCAAGCATTATTGCTTGGATGACCACATGAGGGTGGACACGGCCTTTGGCTCCAGGGTTTTGCAAGCTGCTGCATCTTCTTCCTGCCCACTGGAGTCGTAGCTTTGGTACATACACTCGTCTGGACTGGTCTAGCAAGACTATATGGAAGGTGTCAAGTTACTTACCAGTTAATGTCCTTTCCTTGAGTCTTGCTAGACCAGTCCAGGGCCAGCCCCTGGAACTGTATTGCTCTGTTCTTCTGCTGCAGTACCCTTGAGCTTGCTATGATTTTTATACTTGGCTCTGCAGTTTCACCGTCTACTGACAGCCTTATGTTTATGCTTTCCTGTACATAGTTTTCTACTGTTTGTCACTCATTGTTGCCTGTGGTTGAGATTATGTGAGGCTTGCCATGTTTCTTCCATATGCTCTGGGATGAATACTGAAGGGACCTCTGGTGGCTGAGGTGAATAGAGGCACGGGAGGGATGTCATTGAAACCTGGGCTTTTCATTGGTTCTTTGTCTCCACCAATCTGCAGGTAGGGGAATGTAGCCCATTTGTCTGGACTGGTCTAACAGGACTCGAGGAAAGAAGATTAAACTGGTAAGTAAAATGTCACCTTGCACAAGAAAGCAAACTTGGTTGGTAACAAAGTGATCTTAATAGAATGGGGGTGTGAGGCTGGTCTATTTTTGATGCAGGGGAAGAACTAATTCCATGCTTTGATGGAAATGGAGCACCAGGTTAAGGATGAACATGGGAATGAAGCCTTTCTGAACATGTGCCTTCCGTATATTCAGCTCCTCCCAGTGAATGCCAGAAGTATGGATCTGAATGTGTGAGTGTTTATAGGGCTTGAATATATGAAGCTGGAAGGGATTGGGCCAATGAATGTATGGATGAGGGTAAGGGAGATAATTGGGTGGGGAAATGTAATGAAAATATAAAAATGTTGGCTGGTACTGGTATTAAGTTGAGATGCTGAAGAACCTTTTTTCTGGATATGTTGTGTGAATTGTACTGTATTGGTTTAATAAAGAAATGATTGAACTAAATAAAATTTTTGCCTGTAGCAGAAAACCAAATGGCAATATCACATCTGCAATAAATATCTTTACAGGGTGGTAAAACATGCCATCACACAGTAAATATAGTAACATAGTAACTGACGGCAGATAAAGACCAGTATGGTCCATCTAGTCTGCCCAGTATGATGGCAAGAGTAGGTGCACCAACAAAGGAGGCAAAAAATCACGTGGTACCAAGCACACAGTCCAAAACGTGATGTGAGTGGAAAAACACTTTATTCAATAACAATATCAAGGACCTAATTAACAACCCGACACAGGCCGTGTTTCGAAAACCTTCATCAGGGGTTGTTGGAGTAGGTACTAAAAACATAAAAACGAACAGAATAAATTAAATTAAAAAGTAGAAACAATTGGGAAAGAACAAAATACTGATTAAAACCATAAAACACGCGTATATACATCAAAATCAATCGTATAAATAAATAAATAAATCAACTATACATAAATGTATAAAACAGAATAAAAGTACTAAAAAGTGTGGATACGCAAATACAATTAAAAGCAAACAATAGCACATAACTGAAATTAAATTAAAACATTAAGGGTGAAACAAGCATATTACTTTGTCAAGAATACCTTAGTTGTAGATATAATGGACAGGTAACCCTCAAAGGGAAGTAACAGGACTAAAATAAAGAAAACAAATTTAGGCATATGTATATATTGGAGATGATACCTTAGCTAACATCTATAATACATCTAAAAAATATTAACATCTCAAACAGTAAAACAATAAATAAATAAATAGCTAAAAAAACTAAAAAACTGAAGGACCAAAGGAAGCAACGGGTGCGGAGTACATGTACCAAGAGCTAGGAAGGGAGGAGGTCAGACTTGAACTCAGAGGTACCGACAGAGCTTCATGGAAAACAAGTCTTACCGACTGTGATCAATTGTCGATCTTAGAGTAAACCTTAGGGAAAGGTAAAGACAGGGATGTGCCCAAACTGATCTTCTTCAATATATTCATATGAAAATTCATTGCTATTTAAAAATTAAACTAGCTAGATGTAATGAAACTAATAGTGAACCAACCGTCTACATTTTGCATTAGTCAAACTTTAAAAAAAAATTGTTATAATAAAATGGCAAAGCAGATGAGGAAGGACCGCCTGAAAATATTTGCAAAAGAAAAACTAAAACAGTGTGAGCTACCAATTTTACGTCGATAGGATCTAGATAGTAAAAAACGGCGGTATAATAGATCGAATCTCACTTACCAATATGAGTAACTATCATATATTTCTGCTTTCCAAAACAAGCAGTCTGTTGTCTGATAAGCCGAAAAGCATCTAACTGGAAAACGCCGACACATGCGCAAGCTTTATGTTCTTTGTATGGAGCGGGAAACAAAGGGGCGTGGCGAAGGCGGAGTCTACTCTTCAAGACCAATCGGTAAAACTCATAACTAGTATAGAACTCCTAGTGTAATAAATTTGGGAGAAAACTATAGAAATTTATGCCTTTAAAAGAAACAATCTCTTAACTTATACCTACTTTCGCCAAAAATAAAGTGACATAAAAGACTAAAAAGAAAGATAGGAGACCGACGAAGTGTATTGAGCCTGAAAAAAAAAAATATATATATATATTTTTTTATGCAGCTTAACTGAACCATATGATAGACCTCGTTTAAAAGGACGAATCTATATAGGTACAGTCGGTAATAGCAATAATATGAAACCAACCTAGATTGAAAAATAGTTAAACCAATGAGGAATTTACTAAGCCGAATTGTTCAGCCTCTTTAGAGCAAACGAGTATAAAAAGGTGCAATCTATAATAGCACTCGAATACATAAAAGGTAGTTATAGTCCAAATTTATTATATTGCAAATTTGTCATAGCACAGCTAAAAAGAAAATGAATAGAACAATAAACTAGATAGGGGTCTACAAGCCACCAATTACAAAAAAACAGAAAAGATCTAAATTCAGGCCATTGGGGGCCAGAGTATCCAGTAAGAATATATACCTCTGTTCTAACCTAAGGATGGTTTTGTTAATATCCCCCCCTCGCCAATTGGGTTTCACTTGCTTTATAACAAAGAATTTTAAATCGGTGACTTTATGTTGAAGCGCTTGCCAGTGAGAAACCAGAGGTTTATCTTCTACATTCCTTCTGATACAGCTCTTATGTTCCATAATCCTGACTTTAATCTTTCGAGTAGTTTTCCCTACATACAGCAATCTGCAAGGGCACTGTATCACATAAATCACATTATGTGTATCGCAATTGGCAAAATCATTGATATGGAACTTCTTATGCGTAGTCGGGTGGATAAACATTTTTCTGACAGGTAGCACATTAAGACAGATGGAACATCTCCCACATTGAAATTGACCTTTATACTGTGTTAAGAATTTTTTCTCTGTGAGTGCTGAGGGTACAAGAGGATTGCGAAGATTAATATTGCGCTTATGTGCAACAATGAGATTCTGATCTTGGAAGGCCGGCAAGGACTGAAGAATGTGCCATTCCTTCTTAAGAATATCAGTTATCTTTGCCGAAAACTGAGAATAAAGGAGGGGACATATTAGTCCATTGTTAGGTTTCTTCTCTTTAGGTTTCAAAAGTGATTCTCGTGATGTGTTTTTGGCTCTTCTATATGCAGATTCCACATACTTAATAGGATATCTTTTCTCAAGAAAACGTCTCTTCATAACTATCGCCTCTCTTTCAAAATCATGTGAATCTGAACACACCCTTCTGACCCTAAGGAATTGGCTCACAGGAAGGTTGTTTTTCAAGGATAAATTATGGAAACTATTATAATGTAAAAAGTGATTCTTATCTGTAGGCTTCTTGTAGAGTGTTGTTGAATAACCAAATTCTTCTTTCTTTATCAAAAGGTCTAGATATGGGATTTTATGAAAAT
This sequence comes from Ichthyophis bannanicus, assembly GCA_033557465.1. Lineage (NCBI taxonomy): Eukaryota > Metazoa > Chordata > Amphibia > Gymnophiona > Ichthyophiidae > Ichthyophis > Ichthyophis bannanicus. The sequence continues at coordinate 371,882,869 of CM066031.1, forward strand.
CATAGGTAATCTGAAACCGCAAGTTGGTGTCTAACTGGTTGATCCATACATTAAACTGAACCAATAGTTCTTCCGTACCTTTCCAAAGTATCAAAATATTGTCTATGTACCTTATCCATAAAACCACATTATCTTGAAATGGATGCCTTTTCAAAAAACTCTCTTCGAAATTGTACATATACAGATTGGCCACATCAGGGGCCATAGCTGACCCCATAGCCACACCCTTAATTTGCTTATAAAATAAATCTCTAAAGCAAAAAAAATTCTCAAACAACACAATCTGTGCCAAGGAAAGAAGAAAAGTAGTAGGAATCCGTCGTTGTTCTGTACGTTTCAAAAAATAGTGTGTAATAATATCGAAAGCTTCCTTCTGAGGTACATTAGTATAGAGTGACTCAACGTCTAGGGTCACTAAGATGATATCCGCGGTGCAAGTATTGAAGGTAGATAGAATTTCTATAACGTGCTTTGAATCCCGTACGTATGACCACATGTCTTTGATAAATGGACGTAAGAATATATCCAAAAATTTTGAAAGTGGTTCTAGGATTGAACCAATAGATGATACAATTGGACGCCCTGGTGGTTTCTCTAGACACTTGTGAATCTTAGGCAGGATATAGATAGTAGGGATTACTGGTGCTTCAACAATGAGAAAATCTCTTTCTTTTCTTGTGATGTAACCTATCTCAAAGCCAGTGATGACAAGATTATCTATTGTTCTCTTAATATCAGCAGTCGGATCTTTATCTAGTCTCTGATAGAAAGTCTTGTCGTTCAGTTGTCTGTTAACCTCATGTATGTAATCTTGCTTATCTAAAATCACAACTGCACCTCCCTTATCTGCAGGTTTTATAATGATCTGATTATTTTTCTGTAGGGATATGATGGCTGATCTTTCTCCCTGGGAAATATTTTGATAAGATGGTGATACATCTTTAGTAACTTCTTCAACTTGTTTAAGAACTATTTTTTCAAATGCTTCCAAAATGGAATCTGTTTTTTGGGGAGGTATCCAGGTGGACTTTTTACTGATGACCGAAATATCGCAAGACTCTTGTGATTGTTCTGAAAGAAATTGTCTAATCCTTAGTTTCCTAAAGAATTTGTAGAGATCTATATGTATCTCAAAGGTATCTGCCCTATTTTTGGGAACAAATGTTAATCCTCTACTGAGGATGGCTTCTTCATCTTTAGTAAGGGTATATTGTGAAATAATGACGTTATTAAGATTATTGGACATGGAAGGGTCTATTGATATCTCCTCTCTCTTGAGTAATCTGTGTTCCAATGACCCCTCCTTCTCCCTCTGCCACGGCCACGGCCTCTGAGGTACTGGCCTTGATCTTTGCGGTACGAATCTTGGCCATATTGTGCGCCATGATCCTGTTCTGAATCTACGTCTGTTTTCTTTTTCCATGGACGGGTACGTGAGCTTTCTCGACCTCCTCCCTTCCAAAGTAAATCCATATTGAAAAAAGGCTCATTAGAAGTATCCCGACCATGGTCTTCTCTACCTTTCTTTACTCCTTGAGATCTACTGGGTTCTTTGGTAGAAAAAAGAGAAGCAGAATTATCAAAATCTCCAGACCCGCTCCTACTCCGTTTCTTCCTTTGTTCTAAGGGACCATCACTATTTTCTTCATCAACTACACTTTCTTTACGGTCAAAAATAGTGGTCCTTTTTTTGAACCAAAGTCGATCATTATCAATTTTTTTACTCCAATGATATACATAGCCCACCCTATAGTCTTCTTCATCTCTTTTAAACTTATCTATTTTGATATTCTTAATATCTTGTTTAAAATGTTGTATGTTCTTCTGGTGGTCCGCAAGGACCTTATCAAATTACTTGTCACATCCCTTAAGTATAGTAAGCTTTTCATCTATCTCTGATTTTAAAATTTCAGATTTTTTTGTTTGCAGTAGTGATTAAAAGGATCATAAGATCCAATGAGCATTTATTGAGTATTGCGTTCCAACACTTAATAAAACCTTCTTCCGTAGTGTACAATCCTGGTGCCTTGTTCATCCGTAATCCTCTCGGGATAATCTTCGATCTGCAGCACTCCAGGAGATATGCCGAATGCATTTGTTCCTTCACCATTCTTTTCGTTAGCTCAACCACTTCTTCCCATTTAGTCCATGGATCATCTATGTCATCGTCATTGAAATCTATAAGGGATTCTTGTGGTGTGAGCTTGTCAAGAGCATCTTCCTCAAAGCTCAAGATGTCTTTCCACGGGGAAAACATGCCGATAGCCAAAGGCAGTCCAACAAAGGAGGCACAAAATCACGTGGTACCAAGCACACAGTCCAAAATGTGATGTGAGTGGAAAAACACTTTATTCAATAACAATATCAAGGACCTAATTAACAACCCGACACAGGCCGTGTTTCGAAAACCTTCATCAGGGGTTTTTGGAGTAGGTACTAAACACATAAAAACGTACAGAATAAATTAAATTAAAAAGTAGAAACAATTGGGAAAGAACAAAATACTGATTAAAACCATAAAACACGTGTATATACATCAAAATCAATCGTATAAATAAATAAATAAATAAATCAACTATACATAAATGTATAAAACAGAATAAAAGTACTCATCTGCTTTGCCATTTTGTTATAACAATTTTAAAGTTTGACGAATGCAAAATGTAGACGGTTGGTTCACAATTAGTTTCATTACATCTAGCTAGTTTAATTTTTAAATAGCAATGAATTTTCATATGAATATATTGAAGAAAATCAGTTTGGGCACATCCCTGTCTTTACCTTTCCCTAAGGTTTACTCTAAGATTGACAATTGATCACAAATTTATTACACTAGGAGTTCTATACTAGTTATGAGTTTTACCGATTGGTCTTGAAGAGTAGACTCCGCCTTCGCCACGCCCCTTTGTTTCCCGCTCCATACAAAGAACATAAAGCTTGCGCATGTGTCGGCGTTTTCCAGTTAGATGCTTTTCGGCTTATCAGACAACAGACTGCTTGTTTTGGAAAGCAGAAATATATGATAGTTACTCATATTGGTAAGTGAGATTCGATCTATTATACCGCCGTTTTTTACTATCTAGATCCTATCGACATAAAATTGGTAGCTCACACTGTTTTAGTTTTTCTTTTGCAAATATTTTCAGGCGGTCCTTCCTCATCTGCTTTGCCATTTTGTTATAACAATTTTTTTTTAAAGTTTGACTAATGCAAAATGTAGACGGTTGGTTCACTATTAGTTTCATTACATCTAGCTAGTTTAATTTTTAAATAGCAATGAATTTTCATATGAATATTGAAGAAGATCAGTTTGGGCACATCCCTGTCTTTACCTTTCCCTAAGGTTTACTCTAAGATCGACAATTGATCACAGTCGGTAAGACTTGTTTTCCATGAAGCTCTGTCGGTACCTCTGAGTTCAAGTCTGACCTCCTCCCTTCCTAGCTCTTGGTACTGTACTCCGCACCCGTTGCTTCCTTTGGTCCTTCAGTTTTTTAGTTTTTTTAGCTATTTATTTATTTATTGTTTTACTGTTTGAGATGTTAATATTTTTTAGATGTATTATAGATGTTAGCTAAGGTATCATCTCCAATATATACATATGCCTAAATTTGTTTTCTTTATTTTAGTCCTGTTACTTCCCTTTGAGGGTTACCTGTCCATTATATCTACAACTAAGGTATTCTTGACAAAGTAATATTGCTTGTTTCACCCTTAATGTTTTAATTTAATTTCAGTTATGTGCTATTGTTTGCTTTTAACTGTATTTGCGTATCCACACTTTTTAGTACTTTTATTCTGTTTTATACATTTATGTATAGTTGATTTATTTATTTATACGATTGATTTTGATGTATATACGCGTGTTTTATGGTTTTAATCAGTATTTTGTTCTTTCCCAATTGTTTCTACTTTTTAATTTAATTTATTCTGTACGTTTTTATGTTTTTAGTACCTACTCCAACAACCCCTGATGAAGGTTTTTGAAACACGGCCTGTGTCGGGTTGTTAATTAGGTCCTTGATATTGTTATTGAATAAAGTGTTTTTCCACTCACACAAAGAGTAGGTGCACCTACCGCTCCATGCAGGTCACCCCTCCCTATGTCTTGGTTTAGGGGTGAACACACCGCTCCGTGTAGGAAACCCCAGTTTGTTGAGAAATTAGATAGTTAAGTTTATTTTGATTTTATCCTGTTGCTGTAAAGGGATCCACTGTGTCTGTCCCATGCCATTTTGAATTCTGTCACTGTATTTGCCCCCACCACTTCCATCAGGAGAGCATTTCAAGCTTTCACCACCCTTTCAGTGAAAAAGTATTTCCTGACATTGCCTTTCAATTTACCCTCTTGCAGCTTCGTTATGCCCTCTAGTTTTACAGCTTCCCCATCTTTGGAAGAGGTTTGTTTGTTCATTAATTTGTTTTAAGTATTTAAAGATCTGAATCATATTTCCCCTGTCCCTCCTCTTCTCCAGAGTGTACATATTTAGGTCTTCAAGTCTCTTCTCATAAAGCTTCTGACACAGGCTCCAAATCATTTTGGTCGCCTTCCTCTGAACAGCTTCCATTCTTTTTACATCCTTTGCAAGATACGGTCACCAAAACTGAACACAGTATTCCAAGTGAGGCCTCACCAGAGACTTATACAGTGGTACTAGTACCCCTTCCTTTCTGCTGGTAATTCCTCTTCGAATGCAGCCCAACATCCTCCTGGCTTTTGCCACTGCCTTGTCGCACTTTTTTGCCACCTTGAGATCTACAGAAATAATCACTCCAAGGTCTTTCTCCTTCTCCATGCGCACCAACCTCTCGCCCCCTATCGTGTACATTTCCGTTGGATTTCTGCTACTCAAGTGCATGACACTGCACTTCTTCGCATTAAATCTTAATTGCCAAGTATCAGACCATTCCTCCAGCTTTTGCAGATCCCTCCTCATGTTAAGCACTCCCTCAGGGGAGTCGACTCTGTTGCAAATTTTCGTGTCATCTGCAAAAAGACAGACTTTTCTCCAGGACCAAGCAGCGCGTCAGTCCTACATATGGGTGACATTCAACGTCGATGGAGCCCCTGCGGAGCATGTCCCCAGATTTATATGACAGCCTTTGGGAATACTGCATGACGATTGGCCACTGTTGGAAACAGGGATACTGGGCTTGATGGACCTCGGGTCTGACCCAGTAGGCATATCTTATGGTCTTATGTTACCATTCCTGCCTAAAGGTGCCATCTTTCTCAGTCTCTCTACTTTTCCTTGGAGCCCGTCGGACAGCTGTCCTAGTTCACCCGGAAAACCGTTAGATTTTTTCGTGCTATTCCTGCGATTCCTGCGTGGGTTTTTTATGTGGTTCGAAGCCGGATCCACTTCATCGCCGGGTTCGGTACAACCGGTATCGAAGCGCGGTTCTTATTTTTGCGGTTTTTGCCCTTCGTGGCTGGCGTTCGCGCCATTTTTTCTTTTCCATTGGACAGGCCGGTCCTTTGAACATCGCGGGGGCTCTTTTTTCCCCGATGGCTTCCAGTGGTTTTAAGAAGTGTGATCGGTGCAAGAAACTGTCTATCACCGACACGCACGAACTGCTGCCTTCGGTGCCTCGGTCCTGATCATGATCCTAAGATCTCGTGGACCATGTGGCAAAAGGTCCACTACGGCAAGCAAAGTCGTCAGCACCAAAAAGAAAGGCTCTTTCTCTGATGCGGCCTCCGGCCGGGCCCGGAAGTCTGACGGCCTCGCGGTCTCGGGAGTCCTGACCCGAGCATCGTCGGGGTTACTAGGACAGGGGGTCCCCCAAGCGGGAGCGAAAGAGGAAGAAGCGGCTCGCGAGGGTGAGGTCGGAGGCGGGCCCTGGATCCTCGAGGGCTAGGTCTCGGACCCCCGACCGCCGTCGCGGGGCCCGTGAAACAGGAAAAGCCATCAAAAGTGCCTAGTGTGGAGCTGGAGTCTGCTGGACACGTAAAGTCCTGTTGTCCTCGAGGACTCTTCTCCCAGGGAGCCGACGTGCGGGCCAGCGCCGGGCCCGAGTATGTGGCTGCTGAGTCTCCTGAGCTGGGTCTCAGTGCTGACAGCCTTGGAGTGCAGGACTGTCTACCTTCATGGATCCAGCAGTGGGTCTGCTGATGGACAGACTCGCTGGTGCATCTGAAGACCACCGGGACAGCGCCGGTCGAAGTCGAACCCGGAGGACAGAGACGATACTCGGGACCATGAAGGCTCGAGGTCGTCCTTTGGTCGCGGTCACCCTCGAAATCACAGGTAGGGACCGAGGGGGTCGACGCTGGTTGCCGTCGGCGTCAGGGGGGGTGCTGCCGGGGCCCCCGGCGCGGTCAGATGCCTGACTCCTCTTCGGACGATGTCCGCCCTGGGAGAAGGAGGACGAGGATGTCCCCCGACACCTTCAAGACTCGGTGCGTCTGTCGGATCTCACCGCAGTCTGCAGCCCCGGCGTAGATTCCCTCCGGCGGGTACCCGGTTCTTGGAGTTTGTTCGGGATATGGCCACTTGCCTGTGGGCGATCCCCGCTGACCCCGAGGAGGAGCCTGAAGTCGAAGAGCGCGAGGACATCCAGTATGGACTCTCCTCCGAAGGAGGGCCTTTACTGTGCCGGTGCCTCCGATTCTGGAACGGCTCCTCTTCCGGATGTGGGAGGCACCGGCCTCGGGCTCCTGGTTCTGAGCAAGCGGGTCGATTCCATTTATCGCCTCCGTAAGAGCCCTGGTTTTCAAAAGGCGCAGGGCTGCACACCATTCCATGGGGTGGTGGAATCGGCCAGTCATTCGTCTGAATAGTCAGAAGATGCACTCCGCGGTGGGCCCCGTGTGGGGGGGGGCCCTGGGCAGGGAGGTCCTCCGGCAACTTGGATGCGTTTGTGTAGAAAGTGCTTCCAGGGTACTCGAAATATGCTGGTGGTGCTTGCCGTGTCCAGTCTTACGCAGCTGTAGCACAGGAATGTTACTTGCGGGGGGTGGGGGGGGGGTGGGGGTGGGGGTCGGGGGGGCGCGGGGTGGGGGGTGGGGGGTGGGGGAGAGTGTGTGCCTGGCAAAGGAGCTTGCTGGGTTCTCTTCTGGTTCTCTTCGTCCGGGGAACCTTTTGTGCAGAGGTTCAAGTCCTTGTCCTCGGGGATACGGGAATGCTCTAAGTTCATGTCGCCGGCCACTGGCCTACGATGGTCTTTGAGGTCCTCGTCCACGTGTTGCAGGAAGCATGGTCGGCATCCGCGGCTCAAACGGGCCAGGCATGGCTGCAGTCATCGGATTCTCGAGCCATGGGTTCAAGAGCCAGTTGGTTGATGTCCCTTGCCGAGGTGGAGAACCTTTTTGGTCAAGGCCCATGGCTAAGAAGGCTGCGGCAGGTTCTCGAAACCGAGCATCCT